>OY284490.1:36880707-42801313 GCA_958336395.1 Ctenicera cuprea
TATATATATATATATATATATATATATATATATATATATATATATATATATATATATATATATATATATATATATATTGTTTTACATGCTGGAAATTGTAATGGTTTTATTCCTGGAGCATCTTTAATATTTTCATCCAGTACAAAAAATCCAGACTATCATGGTTCAATGAACCAAGGGAATTTCTTGACATGGTTTGAGAATCAATGATTAAAAAATTTAGAAGAGCCATCGATAATTTTAATGGATAACGCCAGTTACCACTCCACAATAAAGGATAAAGTTCCAACTACAGCGTGGAATAAACCAGTGATACAAGAATGGATAATTTTGTTCTAGAAATGCAGCCCCGAAGTCATATGCTGCAGATACTCTTGCAGAACAATACGGGAATTCTGTATTAAGGCTGCCTCCCTATCATTGCATTTTTAACCCTATAGAAAATATTTGCGGAATATCAAAGACATATTATAATAAACATGTTGGGAGAGATGGCTACGGGGTTGAAAACGCCTTAGCTACGTGGCAAGAAGCCTTCTGTACTGCAACGCCGGAAGTATGGAAAAATCCATACAGCATGCTGAAAAAGAAATAAATAAATGGTGGAACAGAGAAGTAGGATTCGATAGGGATGATGTTAATCCTCTAATAAATAATTAATATAAATGGGGACTCAGAAGACAGCAGCTATTATGACAGTGAGAGTGATTAGAGGATTACAGGGATCATAGTGGGGTTACTTTTTAGTAACTGGTTAAACTTGGTTTAAATAAGTTACTATTTTGTACTTTCTAAAGTGCTATGATGCTTAAAAATTACAAGATATAATTATGTGTCATTTTATGTTCTAACAATAACAGAAACATTCTCTTAAATATGTGTTTAACTTTAATAAATAGAAAATTTTTAAATGTTGGCTTGATTTAATCTCATATGCAGCCCCATCCACAAGCATTAATATTTCCACATAATACCTACTCAGATAATTGTAATCTTCAACTTATATATAAATAAATACTATTATTGTTGCAATTTTTAATTGTCTTTGATATCCTTTCCGCTAAAATCTTTAATTTCATTTAATATTATCTACCAGAAATGAATTAAATTTTACATTTGGTGTAACATGTGTTGCATATCCAGTGCTTATTAAAATAATTTTTACTGTAATGTAAACATGATATATTTATGATGTCATTGTGACGTCATCAAATATCGGTGACGTGCATTGGTCCTGAGCGTGATTCCACTATAAAGGTATTTTTAAAACCATAAAAACCTTCATGTTAACAATTTTGAACTTTTTAAAATTATCTAAACAGTTTTGGTTTAACTTTTGAAAACACACCATTTTTTAAAGTTTGTTATAGTGGAGATAAAGATGAGCTACAATTTGTTCTTCCTTATTGCTCTAATTTTTCTACAACTTCTATGATAATGGAAACTTGAAATTAAATAAGTTAGTAAGCAAAAGTTAAATTGATCGGCATTATTAGCAAAACAAAACTTTTATTACCGTTTATGTCATGATTATATTGTAAATGTCATTTTCCGTTCTTCAAAGTCCTTAAATCTCTTGCTATATTTTCCGCTAAAACTAAAAAATTAGGTTTATCCGTGATTTCGAGAGAAGCACATTTTTGGCTGCTACCTGCAATGTAGTTGTTAGATACTATTATAAATAGAGTAAATGAAAGTAAAATATAGTATAATGTTTGACGAAACAACAGATATTTCCTATATTACACAAATGCTTTTAGTTTTAAGATATTTACACGATATACTTACGAAGAGGGTTTTCTAGATTGTCATTCGCAAAATTATGAAACAGATAAAAATGATAGCACTGTATTTGAGAAACCGATTTTGAGTGGTGACATTTTAAGGAAAACAGTTATTACTTTTTAAAAAACAAACCAATTTATTTTAAAACACTTTTTTGGTCTTTACACAAACGTATATAGTGTTATATTTTTCACACAAAAAGGTTGCAACAATTAAAAAAGAAATCCCATTAGGGATCAGATGCAACTGTTACAACCATTTCTTAATTAATCATCTTCTGTGCAAAGTTTTAGAAATGCAGTAGGTCTTAAAAAAACATAAAATTTTGAACGCATCTTCAAAAGGAAACTTTGTTCTTAAAAAAATTTAACAAATCATCTTTGTGAAACAAGGTGGGTCGAAAGGTACGATACCATAATTGTTTTTTTATCCAGCGTCTGCGAAGTCACCGAAGCTTTAGAATCAATTTCTCTATGGCATGAAAACGAATCGGCTACAAAAGCACGCAACCTAATTAATTCAATCTGCATGTGGAATTTTCTTGTGTCTTTATGTTGTCTATCTTTAGTTTTATCCGAGACGTGATGCTAAGTAAATTGCAAAGCATCAATCTAGATAAAGCAAAAACTTTATATGAGCTGATCTCTGTAATTAAAAATTTTGAGAATAAGAGAAGTGACTCTAATTTATCATTTCTTATTATTTATTATGATCCCAAAACAGTTATGAAAATGTAGATATAATAGAAACCTTACTTAGATTAACTTCAAAATCTAAGAAATCGTCCTAATCCACCCCACAAAACAACAAAAGACTATTATAAAATAGTAATGTTTATACCACTACTATATTCAATTTTGTTAGATTTAAGAATCAGTTTGAACAGAGTTGGTTGCATGGCAAAGAACTACAGATGGCGGTGACATGGTATTCTGAGTTGAGCATTGTCCGCTCTGGTCCCCACTCGGATGGGTGGCCAATATAGGAGTAAATCTGCAACCAACGAACCTTGCTTCGGAGGGCACGTTAAGCCGTCGCTCCCGATTTTGACAATCGTTAACTATTTAGTGACTTCTTCCCCTTTCGACGGGTAAGGCCAGCCTCCTGCCCGGCAAAAGTGCGAAGAGGGCATGATACAACTAACTAGTTAGTTGTATCACGCGAAGAGGGCTCATAGAACCCACCTTAGTAGCGGGTATCAAACGGGCCATTAGCCTATAATAAAAGGAAGAAGAAGGATATTTGTACAGAAGAATGATCTTTGATTTAAATTTAAAAAATATCAGCTATTTAGATGAAGAATTTTGAAGCATTTTTTAAATATACTGTTAAATTTCTCTGCTGTGTTAGAGAAAAATAATTTATATAACCTACTTGTGAAAACACAGCTTTCTTCCTGGCGGGACCATTGTGTAAACAAAAATATCATAATTAATTCTGCAGCTTATGTTTTGAATTATAACAACGTATGTTCATATAATTCTCATAATATATATGCAATATTTATTTTATTAAAATATTTAACTACTCTGCCAGTCAGTGTCGCTACTGCAGAACGTAGTATTTTTTTACGTCATTTAAAGACGTGGTTTAGATCCACGCTGAGCCAAGAACGACTAGTAGGTTTAGCACTGATGCATATTCACACAGAATTTTTACCTTCAGTATATTATAATAATATTAGCTTAAGTTAAAACGTTTTTTATTTAATGTGTCTTTTACTGATATGTATTTTGTATATTTATTTGTGTATTATAGGTATGTGTGTATGGGTGTAATAAATAATATACGTTCATATTTTCTTTTTTATTTAATTTAAACCCTCTCTACATGAGCTTCCGGATCCGCTACTGTAGTACTTTTAAAACAGTAACTAATAAATTTCCAGTATTTTGTGAATAACGTTAATTTATCGCTTCTCGTACGTCATCGTTTTGATGACTGTACTTCTAAAATAATATAAAAAAAGAGCATCAAACCTAAGTCAATCTATGTTCTCAAATATGGAGAGAATATAGCTTGAAGCTCCGGAGTTTTGCATGCATAATAGGAAAATATGTTGTATTCCCAAGTTTTGCATAAATTTGCATATTAAAATGGATACAGACACGTTAATTTGAATTACACACAACATACAGTTAATACGCCTGATATTTGCATTTGACATCTAAATTACAACATGCTCTTGTGTTCTGACAGCTCTAAGAGAGTGTCTGGAATACATGTATATATGCGTACACGCAGTGTCTGTGATAGTATAATAAAATCATAGATTCAAACGTTTTAGACGCGACGTATTGATTAAGAAATATTTATATCCTAATTTTGCATTTTAATCAAAATGTAAATATAATTGTATGGATATTCTAATAAAAAATCAAGAGCATGTTTGTTCACTGTAATTTTGTTTATCTACGTCTGCTAGGATAAGAAGCTATTATATCATTCATTTGAGTTGCATAATGATGTTTACTATCCAACTCAATGACAATTTTTGACCAAAAGTTTTATTTTTTCTTTATTAATAGAGATTGAGAACAATTATTTTTTATAATCATTAACAACAACATTTTTTCATTTTGAGAAGCTTATTCCAGACGAAAACAATTCTGTCGAAGTTGTGTAGACTTTCAAATTTTTACCGTAGCTACTAGTTGAAGCTTCCAACTCCACATTTTTTTCTCCTAGAATTTGTGTAGCTATTCGTTTTTTATTTTTCTGGTAACAATGAAGAAACTACCATAGTTGCAGCTTCTTCCATATCCGACGGAATACTGTCACAATCACTCATAATTATATTTACCGGTTTTCTCACAATTTTCAACACAAATCAAGGAAAAATTAAAAACAACTCAATTATTGACAAAAAATGTTTGGTTGCTATGACGATAATAAATTATGTAGATACAATGCTACTCTGTTTTTAAATAAAATACCATACTACTCTGATGTTAAATAAAAAAGATGGTCTGTCAAAATTATACAATTTTTTCAATTTTGAAACTTATGTAATTTTTTCAATATTGAGCAGACGTAGATAAAAAATTGTATTATATACATGTGATAAAGGCCATTAACATACTCATGCTCTTACTCCGACTCGGGTTAACGCCCTCGTCGGGCAACTCACCGCGATCATAAAGTCGCATTTGCCGGTACAGCAGCAATATAAAATAAATTTAAGCAACTAAACTACACTCATTATATACACACTCATACAATTAAAGTACATTTCTAAAATTTTCTGCATAGCAAATACAATCTGATCTGTTAAAAATATTTTCGAGGGTAATACTATAAAAGTTTTTGTTTTGTTCAACAAACTTTCCTCTTTTACGAAAAGTTGATTGTGTAGTAAGTTCACCAGAGCAAATAACATGATAAAATCGCGACACCTTAAATGGAGAGATTTATCTAATGCCAGTTTGCTCGAGTCAAATTACTTGATATCGACTAAGTTAGTTTTATTTAATTACATTATCATAGTAATAACAATGGAAGGTACAAAAATAAATGATTTTATGATTCGTTTCTATGGTAAAGTTAAGTAAGAATTCACTAACTTGCACAAAAGTTACCTTCCGAATATATCCAATAGTAAATTATTACTGAAATGGGTTATATGCACCTGAATTAAATTATCGCAACTATACCACTCAAATTTCTGTTTCTGTTGTTCATGATTGCCTGTTGGACAAACTACACCATATAGGAGTAAGAGGCGTGCTTCTTACATTAATGCAAAATTATTTATTTAATAGAAGACAAATTGTCTCCGTAAATCAAGAATTGTCGGAAGAAAACGTGTTAAGTTCGGGAGTTCCGCAAGGTTCCGTGCTGGGGCGTTGCTATTTCTGATATACATCAACGATTTACCTGCAAACTGCACCATAGGAAAGTTAATACTTTTTGGCGATGATACCACCATAATCAATACAGCAGTTGATGATGCTGCCCTAAGTTTAGCCACGAAGAAAAATCTTCGAGTTGTAGAAGAATGGTTTACAGCAAATCAGCTGAAGCTTAATGCTGAAAAAACGCAAAGTGTTGTTTTTGATGTAAAAAACGGCAGAGATGAGACAAAAGCAGTAAAATGTCTTGGTTTCTATATAGATAACAATCTACGGTGGCATGTTCATGTGCAACAGATAACAAGCAAACTATCCACAGCAACTTATCAGTTGAGAAAATTAATTCAATTAAGAACTCCAGCAGCGGCGAGGAATTTCTATTTTTCAAACTTCCATAATGTATTGCAATACGGAATAATTCTATGGGGTGCTAGTGCGTGTGCTGATCGTGTGTTTATATTGCAAAAATTGCAGTGCGATCGATGGCTTGCAGACCGTTATTTATAAAATTACAAATTTTAACTGTGCCATGTATCTTAATATTAGAGTGCTTGTTGTTCATAAAAAGTAATGAGCATAATCTCCCTAAGCAATCTTGCCACCACTCTTACAGTACCAGACAGAACGACGATCTAGTCCTGCCAATTCACAGATTGGCCAAAACTCAGTAGTCTAGTCAACAAAAAGGTTGTAGAAGGAAATGGAAGGAACACAATTTTTGACTTTGGGACTTTGATTGGACTAGTTAGGAGGTAAACATACTAAAAGTCCCCACTCCTAGGAGGTGAGCGGGGTGCAGGGGGGCACGTAGAAGGTCCCTTTTTTCGGTTTTTCGCTTATATCTCAGAAACTATGCGTTCTAGCGATAAGACCATTCTATACAAAATTACAGCCGACAAAATGTGCCACAAGATTAATTTCATTCATTTTTTTGCTATCTCGCAGAGTTTCCGATATATCCGCGCTCAAAATTCGCTAATTTTGAAAAAACAAACTTTGCCTCACGTTTTTTTCCTTATTTGACTAGCTAACTCTTCAGCCCTTCGTCCTACGAGTCATGAGAAAGGAAGTTGTAGAGCATTAAATTTCCTTCAAGAATATATAATATTTTACTTTTTATCTTCAACCGTTCAAAAGTTAGAGCAATTTTAACTTTATGTGTAAATTCCGAGATTTTGCAGAAAAACTTAACTTTCGTATTTTCCGTTATTCCACTGCTCTAACTCTATATATAAGCCAATATATACGTATTTATATGTATAAATAGTATGTACTATATACATAAGTGGCACATAAAGAAATTATATGTATATATGTATTATATAATATAGTTTCAGGTACATATGTAGTTCTTCAAAAGTAATATTGTTTGGTGTCGAATACTATTTTCGACACCCCGAATCTAATGGAACCACTTTGAGAGCTCCATCTCTCACCCCTACAGAAATACAATGACTTTATATGATGGAAATTTTTTGATAATCCTCAAAATTGACAATTTATCGAGGATCGCTGAATCTTTATTGTTATTTAGGAGCCAGAATGACCCTGTACATAGGCAATAATACTGTACATGCGCTCCGCAAAGGCATTGGGGTAGGGTGATTCCAGAGTCAACAACAATTTGTACATAACTTTTTTTATTAACACGTTAACTCGTAAATGTTTTTGTTAAACTATGTTGCATTTCATTTAATAATATATTTACACCTTATAGTACAATTATACAGTGATAATTGTTATCAATTCCTGGCTCTCTTGGGGCGGGAGGGTCCTGGCTCGTCATGGGAACTTGGTCCTGGGGTGGGTTGTGCTACGTTTTCTTCTTCATCCGTTGAGAAAGGGGATGAATCTTCGAGGATGACTGGCAGAGGATCGATGTCGAGTTCTTTATCCTCATCGTCCAAGAGAGGGCCCCCATTAAGACAGCTCCCTTGGCAGTTTTGGCAGGCAGGGGAACACTTGAGAGATGCCTTTCTGCATCCACATTTGGTGGTGGCACAATCCTTTGTGCACCGACAAAAAATCATTTTTAATATTTCATCCGGTGCAGCCTGCTTGCTCACTGTGCACCGGGGTTAGAAATTTGTTGGTGGTTAGCTCCCACCTATACATCTGAGGAGGCAGCTCATGTCCCAACCACATCTGGATTTGGTGATATGTCCTCAGATTATGTTGTTTCGCTGCCCCCTCAGTTGGTGGGAGGCATGAGATTATCTATTAATTAAGAATTATTCATATTTGTGACAAATAAACACTTGATAATTAATTGTAAAGAAAACCGGAAAGCTAACATTCATATTTAATTACTAAATCACGTAATTATTAAAGAAAGTGAAATAAAATATATTGGCTTATACATACACATAGAGTTAGAGCAGTGGAATAACGAAAAATACGAAAGTTAAGTTTTTCTGCAAAATCTCGGAATTTACACATAAAGTTAAAATTTCTCAAACTTTTGAACGGTTGAAGATAAAATAGTAACATATAATATATTCTTGAAGGAAATTTAATGCTCTACAACTTCCTTTCTTAGGACTTTTTCGTAGGATGAAGGTCTGAAGAGTCAAATAAGGCAAAAAACGTGAGGCAAATTTTTTTTTCAAAATTAGCGAATTTTGAGCGCGGATATATCGGAAACTATGCAAGATAGCAAAAAAATGAATAGAATGAATCTTGTGGCACATTTTGTCGGCTTTAATTTTGTATAGAATAGTCTTATAGCTAGGACGCATAGTTTCTGAGATATAAGCGAAAAACCGTAAAAAGGGACATTCTACGTGCCCCCTGCACCCCGCTCACCTCCTAGGAGTGGGGACTTTTAGTATGTTTACCTCCTAACTAGTCAAAACAAAGTCCCAAAGTCAAAAATTGTGTTCCTTCCATTTCCCTCTACACCCCCCTTTTGAGCATTCATTGACTGGACTAAGTGGCAACCCTTATCCTATTTAGCAACAAAAATGTATAATAAACTTCCAATAGCAATTAGACAAATGCCTGTAAAAGATTACAAAGCTGCAATAAGGAAACATCTTGTAAATACTGCTTACTATACTGTTGATGAATTTTTAAAGTGGGAATCTTTCTAAAATTTCATTGAAGTAATCACAAACTTCTCTTGTAATAAAATGAACCAATGGTGATTGGTTTATACTGTTTAAACTGCAAGGTGCTGTTTAAATAAGTTATTAAACCCACAGTAGTTTCGGATAATCATCTTAAGTCTTAAGTCTTAAGCTTTTAAGTCTTAAATTAACGCGTTTAAAACTGATGTGCACTGACATTTGGGTATATTTATTAATATTTTACTATAGTTTTTCACTGCTTCGGCCAGAAGTAAGTATCATATTTAATTATAACATAATTTAATGATTTCAACCAACATAAATCGCGAGTGTTCAAATCATAGTTCAAATCATGAGCGACTTAAATTTTAGTGTACACCTACAATAAATATACCAATGACATGCATTAAATAACATAAATATATATTTACATTAAAAGTGTGTGTTATTTGACAGGTTATATGAATCTAAATCTTAGACCAAAATAAAGTACATAACCTCAAAAAGTATATGAAATAGCACTTTATGGCATTTCTCTAAAGCGATCTATATTTACAACACTTCACATCAGCAGTAAATAAAAACGTCAAGATGAAAAAATAAATTTGCAAAAGGACGCCACTACAAAACACTTGAAAACAGGCAAACAATTTAATTCGTGCTAGTTTAGATTTAGGAAATTTTA
The DNA here is from genome assembly GCA_958336395.1 of Ctenicera cuprea. NCBI lineage: Eukaryota > Metazoa > Arthropoda > Insecta > Coleoptera > Elateridae > Ctenicera > Ctenicera cuprea. The sequence goes on from OY284490.1 coordinate 36,890,097, forward strand.
TTTGCATTACGCGCTCGTGGAATTACCATCTTGTGAACTTACACTACAATCTTATTAAAAAATCGCAATCACTCGTACTTTTTATGAATAAATTTAAGCAAACTGCTCACTTTTTTTTATTTGCTATATTTGAAAATAAAATTGATTTAGCAGTTTAATATATTATTCGTGAACTAATCCAGTCATACACCACTCGTGTTTTAAAGATAATTGATCGAAAATATTGAATATTCAATATTGCTGATATCTTGAAGCTGGGTTGTTTGGACTGGAGTATTGTAATTCCTTAATGTTAGTCTTTGGAATGCTTGTTGCGTTTTATTTTACAGTTTCAGATTTGTGGAGGCAGTAAGTTATTGGCATTAAAAGTTTTAAAATCAGGGGTGCGTATTCTTGGCATTCTTCTTGTTTAAAATTCAAACTACATAATTATTTTATATCATTTATATTTTTCAACATCTGCGGTGTTTGTCTTCACTGAAAGACAGAGGAACACAATTAGATTGGTACGATTATGGTTTATGTTCATTTAGGGTATGAATTAGTTTACAAATTTAATACCTAAGATATAAGAACTTTAAACTTACTTGTTTTGTGCATCGTTAATTGTAATTTTTGGGGGTTATGCATGTAAATGTCATTTTGATACTTTGACAAGCGCAAAATGAATCACTTCTTGATCGTGACAATTAATTGTCTAACAAATAGAAAATCAAGAAAGAAAACAAAAGAAAGAGTAATGTTAGTTAGTTACGGCGCGTTCTAAAAAACAGAGAAAGGATTTTTCATTTTCTGAAAGGAAAGCAGAAATAAAACCAGTTATATACAATAAAATAGTGGTTTTAATTGAATAAAACTATACCAAAACGAATAGGAATATTTTTAATCATTTTGGAAATGTTAGAAAGTAAGATTGTATAAAAGCTGTCCAATGCGTGTTTGCAGTTAAAGTAGAGCAACGTGCAAATTATAAGATAGTATAAAAGCAGTCTAGTACGTGTTTGAGGCTACAGTGGAGGAAAGTGCGCATTAGATTAACGATCTTTAATTAATAAATGGTAATGAGATTGTTATTGTAGCCGAGTGGTGTGTTTTTGGAAATAGAGAAAAAAGAAGAAAGAATACCAACAGTAATTGTAAAGAAACAAAGATAAATGTTTGTTTAAGAAAAGAGTTGTAAAATTTTTTTAATCCTTTATAAACTAATATAATTTGAAATTGACACGTAATAAATTGCGTATTTCTGTTTTTATTTATTTTATTCCATTTTTCCAAAAGCTTTATAATTACCCCGAGATTAAAAGACTTCATTAAAAGTAACATCCGACATGTTTGATGATATTATAAATAAAGCTAATTGTGAGATATAAGCATTTAAAAATTGTCTTCAGTTAAGTGCTTTGGAGCTGTATTTTGTAGGCTCATATCATAGCAATATAAACAAGTATTATTTGGCTCTTAAGTGAAGCCGTATTTACAAATTTTATGAGTTACTAGAAGCCCTCGTTGCAAACAAAATTCGCAATGAATGAAGAGACGGTATGTAGTTTCGAAAACCGACACCGAGAAGAAACAGGTGACTCTGCAAGTGGTAAGCATAAGTTCATATGTGTTCGTTTAAATTGAGGTTTTGCTATGATTATTAATTTTTTTCATAATTTAGAATTTTTGTACACATCTACACAGTAATAGCGTTTATTTACACAAATGATCAAAATCGGTTAGTAAAACTTTGGAAAAAGATGTCAAAAGAAATAGCTACACTTTGTTAATAAGTTTTAGCTTTACTTTGTTGAAGTTCATTTTAATTTATTGTAGTAAATTAAATAACTACAAGTTTTAAATATGTAGATACTACGTACGATACTGCTGTAATGTTTGAGTTCATACATATTTCTACTGGTATTTTCACAATGACAATTTTTTTGAATCGCTTTGTAAGGTGTTGACAATATTATAAATTTTGGTAGTGTAAATTTTACGTTAAAAAATGGTTATGAGTTGTAAATTAGGAGGAAGAATCCTGATTTATCTAAATACATACATTTGGTACTAACATATTATAACTTCATTTTCATTGTGCGATTATTTAAAGTAGAATCGATTCAGTGAAATCATCATTTAAATTTACAGAACTATACAACCTTTTTTGTTGAAGTGTATAACGTAGAAGAAAAAGATAAATTATCCAAAAAATAACACACGCTCAACAAGAAAACACGCTCCTGCTTGGACTAAAGAACATAAATCTTGGTGACAAATTGACAATATGTTTTAGACAGCAAAGTATAGGGATTGAAAAAAGTGTTTCAACCAAACATGCCATAAAATCAGAAATCGATTGCAGATCACGGGTTGCCAGTATTTTACAGAACGCAGACATAGTCAACTCGCTCACTTTAACTGTTATGGCGACTTTCAAAGACTTCAAGCAACTACAACACTAGGCAAATTTATTGTAACATCACGTAGCGCAAAGTGTAATTGTCATTGGCGGTCAAGTACATATTATTTATAAAAGTCGCTGGTGTAAGTAAAACTTTTAAAGTTTCCCGATAATGAAAGTAAAACTTTGCTGTTAATAGGATTTTCGTCAAAAAAGTGTACTACAAGAAATTCAGTATTTCTGCTTAATTCTCTGTCGATATTATTTCTTTCCGTCGGTTTGTAGAAGATTCGCAGATTAATAATTTTTAACAGCTAGGCTTCCGGGTTGGTGCCGCGTCATCGGTGCATGAACTGCCGACGTTTCGTCCTCGGTTCCACGGGACATCTTCAGGGCTGTGGTGACGTTGGGATCTGGAACACAACTGAAAAATTGAAAAAACGTCGGCAGTTCATGCACCGATTACGCGGCTCCAACCCGGAAGCCTAGCTGTTATTAACAACGGCCGCGGAAGCCTGCAACTTAGATTAATAATTTTTATTTAAATTCTTTACAAAAACAAATAAATGAAAATTTCTCGCCAAGGGGGCGACGATTATGTGTTTCAAACATATCCTCTTTTAAGAAAACATTCACTTTCTGTGAAATTTATATATAAACGAACAGAAAATGTTGTGACAATTTTAATATAGAAACTTTTAAAATATGTTGCGTTGTGATGTTTTCATCGTGCATTGTATTTTTGTCCTCAAAAATAAACAGTTGCAAGCGCAGCTTCGCTACTGGAATTTTGTTGTTTGCATAAATCTTAACTTCGGAAAATAATAACTACTTTGTATTTCGATGTGATTGGGACTGGCTTATCTCATAATAATAAAACAACGAAAACATGTCAATACAATATAATGTGAATAAAATACTTTATTTTACTTTAACAATACGTATTTATTTAAACTGTATACGTATTTTGATATGTTTACATGTCATTATTAAAAGTAATCTTAAAAAGTAAACAGTTGGTGTTGCTATAGAAACAATAGACCAATTGATCTTGGTTATCAGCGTTTGCAGCCGGCTTGATTTCTCATTTCCAAACATCCAATAAGGGTGAGTTTAAGAAATCAAGTTGCTCATTCAATAAAGGTACAGTTATATTTTGGTTTCGTTGTGTTGATGACATTTTAGCTTGTTTTGATAGTTCATTTGAAATAATTGATGAATTTTTAATGCTTATAAAAAGCTTCATTCTAAACATATTATTTACACTAGAAACTGAACAAAATAGTTCCATTACGTTTTTCGATTTAAACATAAAAATTAATTCAACTATTTAACTTGTAACGAACTTATTTTGTGCAATAAAATTATTTTGGTTTAGTTCAGTGAACTTTTAATTTTAACGAAAATTAGGCCGTTGACCTCTTCTCTCTCTTTCTATTCTTCTCTGCGATTGAGCGCGCACCCCGAGATTAGGTTAAAGTAGGAGTAGTTCCCTTTGCAGGCCCTTTTTACTATAAAGCGCTTTCCGCACTCATTAAGTAAAGAATTCTTACCCCGAACATCACAGAGCTCACTGCTGCTACAGCTTGCGTTCTATTGCAACTTCGTTTGTAATAATTCCGGAGGATCCGTAGAAGGATTTCTTCCTCGAACTTCAAAGAGTTCACTAGCTCTTCCGCTACGGTGTTATTGCAAATTTGTTTGTACTAATTTTGGAAAACTCGTCACGGCCTTTAAATTTCATATTCATTCCTAAAGTTTAACTTTACCGTCCCCTACTGATTTACAAATTTTCTACGTTTGTAACATTTTATTCGAGTCCCGTCAACCCGTTCAATTTTCTATTCAATTCGAAAGTCAAAGACTTTACCGCCCGCCCGTGATGTACAAACTTTTATACATTTGTAATATTTTCCTCCAGCCCCGCAGAACTCGTTTAATTTATGTTTAGTCCGAAAGTCAAAGACTTCATCGTTCGCCAGTAATATGCAAACTTTTATACGTTTATAGTATTTTCCAGGGCTGCCTGTTAAAACTATTGGATTTGTATTTAATCTAAGAGTTATCGACCTTGTCGTTTACCTGTGAATTTAGAGTTGCCAAGATATTTTAAAGAATTTCTCATTTAAACTTTGTCGACTTCACTTGTCCCCTCCATCTGGTCATATTGCAAACTCTAATAAGTTAGTTATATTTCCAGAAAACCTGTCAAATAGTTATTTAAAACCGACCGCTCTGTCCATGCTGCGATTTACTGCTAATTGGAATATTGTAGGTATCGAAGTGTGTTAGTGGTCAAATACAGAAATAGGAATCCTGAGATGGTTTAAAATAATGATTAAGGCGTTATCTTAAGATACCTGAGTGATATAATTAACTCTAGGAATTAAGAGACCACTCCCGAGTGACTTACTGTTTGTTCATGTTACTGGATTTAATAATTTTTATTCCGGATCTGTGTTAAACGATTCGAATTTAATATTGGTAAACCTCAGCTGTATTTATTGTTTTATGATAACTAGACGAGGAATGAGCTTTTCAAAGTGAAAAACAGTTAATTTGCTAAACTCAGGCAATTACAAATTAAACTGCTTTGATGCTAAGTACAAAAAACGCGTACGTTGTTACAAATATAAACACCCACATAAATGGATCTAGTGGACATGCGGACAAACTGATTGTCATTTTACAAAGGCCATTTCTTTTCCGATTATTTTAAATTTATAATACATGATTTGATTTACCAAAATGTTTTTCGCTTCGTTAGGTACAAGGCTATTAGAAAATTTAGTAAATGCGCAGACACGTAAACAGACATTTTCTAATTTTAACAGAAATTTTAAATTTGCAATGTCACTCGGGGACGCTAAAAATGAATTAAAATAGCTGACTTATATGTGTGATCTGGTACGTATTTTGGATGCCGGAGTTTATATACTAAAGTTTTTCAAAATTACGCTTTAAGCACTGTTTTAAAAAAACAGTGATCAAAGCGCAAGTCCAATTTAAAACAACCTCAGAATTCTACAATTCCTGAATATCATTACTGGCGAACTTCGATTTCTACAATATTCGAACCAGCACGGTTTGTGAAGTCAGATTTCGGCTTCGAATAACTTTTAAACTATTTGACGGATTGTAAAAAATATTACAAACGAACAGACGATTACAATATTCAGATTTGTAATAAGGCCATATAAGGAGGGCTTTTGACTTCAGCGGAGTTCAAAAACGAAGTTCTCATTTTTCTGGGTACGGAACGTGTTTCATAGGGAAAGGTTTAGAAAAGTGAATTGTTCCTAGTCTTGATAAAATATCAGTGTGCACACAAAGATGTAAAATAATTCAACGGTGGAAAAGGCTAACGGACTAATTTGTGCTAAAATCTAAAGGTTACTGAACAAAACTAAAATATTTTTAAAAATCAAACTAAGTTCGTTAGAACTTTTGTTACCCATCTTCTTCAAATGTTCATACCATTAAAGCTGCCTGCGTAATGTTTCATCCACTATTCCATTATTTATTGTATCTATTAATTTCTTATTCGTTTTAGGAATCTGAAATAAGGACCATTCTAGAAGGACAGTATAAAATAGACTGCCAAATAAAGTAATCCAACAAAAGAGCAACGCACAGGACATATTCCAGTTTGTCAAACAGCGCCGCAAAGAATTGAATGCACATGTAGAGCGATCAAGAGAAGAGATATTGCTAAAAATAGCTTAAACCTATATCATGAATGTTGATGACGATCGAAATTTCGTAGGAAGTCAGCATTTACACAAATCGGCTATTTAATATCAGTATCATTCTCTGATAGGCTATATTTAAATAAAGCAACCTTCCATAACCATCCTAATTGTAAGAAAAATGAACACGCTTTTATTAAGCGCGTATGTACGTGGGCACGCAAAATAAAGCGTATTTCTAATTCTAATTATAAGAACGTTTAACTCATCTTGATTTCTAAAGAAGCAGTCGTAAATCAACTTCTTAAAATAGTAGGTATGCAAAGTTAGCAGTTAATTCACACATTGATATTTTGTGCAAATGGTGTTTATTGTTTGCTTTTCTCTTTTTCATGAATATTCAAATTGTTCACGTCCGTTTAAAAAAATTACAATATCAGGATGGTTGTAATAACCGTAAACTCGTTCAGTTTCTTATATAAAATACGATAACAGTTTTGGTTAAAGCTCTATTCATTGTCTTAGCTATTTCCTCGGAAGTTGGAGTTGATGTAGAAAAAACCCACATTTATAAATTTACAAGGGAGCAGCGACGATAAACATTCAGCTCTCTAATTTATTAAGTTTGCTGAACACGTACCAGGGCTTTATTGTAAATTGCTGCCGATCTCGATATCGATATCTCGGTATCTCCAGCAGCAGCCGCCACCCTCAGTAATTTCTGGATACACGTAGAAAGTCTTCGTTCGAACATTCTTGACATTTTTTTAGAGATGCATTTTAAAAGTTTTATTTTTATTTATATCTGTTTATTATACATGAATATATTATTTAAAAAAAATTTTTAGTTTAACTATACATCTTACTACGTTTATAATAATAATGATTTTATTAATTTTTAAAGTCAGAAAAAAAATTTTCAGAGGCAATTAATTAATTTTTAAACGTAACGTCGACTGTATACGGTACTACATCATCTGCAAACAAAAAGTTAAACTTTAGACAGAGAATAAATTTGAGGGGAATTTCAGTTCTTACTTGTTAAACAAATGCGTGATACATCTAGAATGCAACGAATGAAGTTTCCCGACGTGGCGACTCCACAAGGGAAGTCGTCTATTCAAACAAACTGCGAGAAAAGAACTCGGAATTTCTTTAGAGAAAAAAAAACTGATAGGTATCTATCTATTTTCTCATACTCTGGATAAAACACGCTGTTTCAATTTTTTACTGGAATAATACAATTTTGTTCGCCGTAAAGCTGACAAGAAAATTAATGAAACAAAAAATTGCACTGAAGCTTCTTTAAAGTGTATAGTCTTTGCCAAAAGCCAGTCCGCAGAAGATGGCTTTTTGCTCAATCTGATTATGCGTTTTGCGGTCGTGCAATAATTACGAAAAAGTTATTACGTATTATATGTTAAGAGAAGTAGATGGAAATATAATAGTTTGGAAGCACGTTTTATATTAAATTGCTTTAAGAGGCGAGTAAACTTCAGAAGCTCATTTGTTCTATTATAGAGAAAAAAAACAGTCGGGCAACCTCTACAAGAACATTCTCGCATAAACCCGTTGCCCAAAATTGTTAAAAAATTTCCCGTATTCTTTGAAATTGAATTGTGTAAGATACTTAACAATTTATTAAAGCAAATTAACTACACTGATTGCTGTTACTTAACCAGCAAATGATTTCTGTACATTTTATCAATGTATATTTAAAGCGTAAAGTGCTGACGGGTTCCGTGCGGTAACCTGAGTCATGCCGACCGCGAGATTGTTAATATAATAGTTATTTATTATATCAGTGGGATAAAGGCATTATTAACATACGAATGCGTTGAGTTGCCGTTGCCGAGTTGCATAATACAATTTTTTATCTACGTCTGCTTAAAATTGAAAAAATTACATAATTTTCAAAATTGAAAAAATTATACAATTTTTACAGACCCTCTTTTTTATTTAACATCAGAGTAGCATGGTATTTTATTTAAAAACAGAGTATCATTGTATCTACGTAATTTATTATCGTCATAGCAACCAAACATTTTTTGTCAATAATTGAGTTGTTTTTAAATTTTTCCTTGATTTGTGTTGAAGATAGTGAGAAAACCGGTAAATATAATTATGAGTGATTGTGAAAGTATTCCGTCGGACATAGAAGAAGCTGCAACGATGGTAGTTTCTTCATTGTTACCAGAAAAACCAAAAATAAAATAGGAAAAAGATTATCCGGACGTTTTTGTCATATCCCACTGAATGGGATAAGTGATCCTTATCCCATTGAGTTGGACAATAAACATCATTATGCAACTCAAATGAATGATATAATAGGTTGTTATACTAGCAGACGTAGATAAACATGCAAACATCTGCCTCTAAGGCTCAAGAGCAATATTTTGCAACAATAACTGCGTAATCAGCTTGCCCTTTATAATCATTTTCATGTCATAACTTTTTTACGTTTACTCATTACCTAATTAATATGTGTAAAATTAAAACAAAATTAAAAATTGCACACTAGATTTGTCCCAAAACCGGTGTTTTTGTGACATATTAAATGGTTATCCATACATTATCGGTTAATATTTGGCAGAAAAAAACAGTGTTCTAAATTCCTCTTAAAAAGAGCTTTCAAATGAGTCGTCACACGGCATACTGTTCTATTTAAAAAAATAAGGATTAAGTCACTGCGCCGTGTCACGAGACCTTTTAGCAACAGCAATATGCTTAAAATGTGGCTGGAATAAAATTGAAGTTTAAGTGCCCGAGGATTTTTACAGTAAAGTAATATTTCGGGAGACGTTGAATTTGTTCCTTACTTTATCCACACACTGCATACTAAACACTCTAAATTGTGTTCGTTAAGTTTAATAATTAAAACAAAAAAGGGGTGAGTCGTGTTTCCTTTTCACTCGGTGTATAAAATATTTGTTTGAAATCAAAATTTTAACTTTTAATTATTTCGTCGTCTTAATTTAATTTAATATACAGTCATATAGCAAGTGTAATAAATTATGTGAAAAACAAAATTCTGTTATTTGTATTCAAATCAACCTAAAGTTTGTATAAACATTTCACTTTCCTTGACAAAATAACATATTTTGCAGATATTATTTCGGTTAAGCTTAATGAGTTGTTAGTGTGATTTAGTCCACTATTTGCTACAAAGAGGTTCCCAGTTTTCAAAGTTACTCTGGAAAGCCACACAGAGCTAGTTTGGGTGTAATTTACATAAAAGGACCACATGCTCCTGTAAGCAAATTTGCCATCGTTTTGTGTGAGGACAGTAAATACTCTCAGTGTATGAAATTCAATTGTATTCTGACAGTAACAAGCGAATCAATAGCTTCAAAGCTTGGGTATACCGTAGATAAAGCATTAATGTATTTTGATTTCGCTCGGGTTGGTGTTTCTTTGAACATTGATTTACAATATTATAACTGTAAAGAAATTAACTATGTCTTTCTTAATAAGTAACTATCTTCTATCTATTTATAGGTATATTAAAAGCGTTTAGTGTCGAATGTTTAGACCATAAAATTTATCTTAGTAAGCTGTATGTAAATGCTATAATTGTATACATATAGATTCTGCCGAATAATGTTTCCATGCAAATAAGAAGCAGACATCCTTTTTTGAGTAAGCACGCGTTTTTGTCTAATAGTAGTTTTGTAGTTTCGTTTTCTTTACGCACACATAATTCAAAGTCTGCTAAACACTAACCTTTACATTCAATCCCGTAATGTTGCGACTAGCAAACCACGGTTAGCAAACTATTACCCCAAATGACAATTTAGACAGAGATCTATATTAAGTTGTACTGTAGATTCATTATTCGGTGGCCTAACAAGACCATTCGGCGCCGATGTGCGATCAAGTGGAAGCACCTATTAATAATTCTATTAATAACAACTAGCAGAACCAGCGGGCTATGTCCTCCGATGTTTTTTTGGTACCTTTATACATTCTTCCACTGAGTCAGATTTACTAAGAGATGCTCTCGGAAATAAAATTCGAAACGAAGCCCGGAAAACAACCCCGAAAGAATAAATGAAAACAAGCAGGAAAAACAAAAAACTTTTGAAGAAAGAAAAACTCCCGTAAAATCTTCTCCAAAGTTCCAGGGTCTTGACGTTGATAGACCAGAATTCGCTTGTATTTATATAAATCAGAAATATAATAATAGTAATTATATACCTTACCCTGATATCGAACTTCATGGCCAAATCACCCTACGTAGTTTTAACGTAAATATCAGAACTCACAAACATAATAAATATCGAAGCCGTCTCGTGATGTAGGAAATGATAATAAAAGCGTCACTAAAAGTGTACTTCTTACAAATGAAGCTAGAATTTGTAGTAAACAATTTTGTAGTAAACACTCTGTAATAATAAGCCGAACCTAATCCAGATCCCAATTTGTAGGCGACAAATGATGGAATTTTACTGTTATACATTTGTTTGTTGTCAGCGCATTAAATACACACTTACAATCCGCTAGAATTAAAGTAGCCATAAATAACCAAATTATACCAACAAAATCGACAACAATGTAAAGTTTCTTTGTAAGCAATCAATAAACTGAGTCGACATATAAAGGCCTGCGGTTGTGTTATAGTGATACATTTTTCCGAGATGTAATATTTAATCGTGTTGTTATGGCGAGACAGTAACGGCTCAATATAGATAAATAATTTGGATTAGGTATGTTAAGAAAAATGCTGTTATTATGGTATTTTGTAAAGTGCGTTTGATACAATGACAAGTGAACATATAACAGTTAATGTTAAGAACAAACGATAAAACTTAATAAAACAAACTACTAAGCATATACGGATATATAAGTAATCAGATAATAACCTACACTTAGGTATCTATATACTAAATTCTTAACTGTCTCACCATAACAAGGCGACTAAATCTTGCAGCTCTGAAAGATTTCACAACGGCTGCGGGCCCTTGCATGTCGGTTCAGCTTATTGATTGTTTTTAACAGCAATACCACATGTGAATTAAAAACTATTGATAATTCTGCGGCTTCATTGACAATGAAATATCACGGTAATATCACTCATCCTTCATACTCGTGATATTGCCAAGCAACAACACAATTAAGTTCGCTAATGAAAGACCAAATTATGGATAATTTTTAATTCAGGAATGGTATTTTTTGGAATATTCTACTTACAAAAAAATTAAATTATCGTACAAAAGCTATTATTTAATTATAAAATGCAAGAATAAAATTTTTTTGTTGACGTGTTGTTATGTTTATACACCACCGATAACACCGAAGCTTCCTAAAAAATGCCTATCGCGGCCAGTCAGCGTCTAATTGGTGAAGAACCTCAAAGTAAACTGCTGCGATTGGCTGTTACAATGTGATTAGAGTACACTGTTGTATCAATTTAGATATTTAAAGCTTATGCAACTGTAATTAATTTCAATCTAATTGAACTGAGAGCTTTAAAATTAGATTTTAAATAAATGAAACACAATATGGGAGAGGACTTCTACTGCTGCAATAATTAAGACGCCTAGCGGCGCTGAAGCGTAATAGTAGAGTGCTAAGCGGTTTCTATTTTGACTTTTGTGGGCACTTCGAGGTTAAAATGTTTGACCTAGCCAGAATTGTTGCTTATACCTCAAGGATTCCAAATCCACAATTCGTCAAAAAATCGTCCTGTGCATAAGGGCACAAAACAAAAAATTAAAACTAACAACATGCCGAGAAACCTCAGGTCCTAAAGCACATTCCTGCCAAATATCAAAATTTTTTCTGTACTTGTTATATTTAAAAAAAAATATTTAATGTATGAAATTAACGCATGCCATATGGGCAACTAAAACACAAAATCGTCGTTTTCTCGATTCGAGGTACGCCAAAAATTGGCTATTTTTCCGACTTTTTTAGCTCTACAATCGATTATGTCCGTAATGGCCGCCTATAGCGGGAAAACTTACTCTTTATAAAATGTGCGTCATTCTGTCTGGAAGGCGATGGTTTTTAAATTATATTTTTAGAACTTATATTAACCGATATATTAAACTAAATGTAGAATAGTGCAAAAATTAGCAATATTTATCCGCTCCCGTACTCGATCATATGATTCACGCTTCGTCGCTTATCCCACTCCTCTCGACTACCCAATGCACACTCCACTACACCCCGCAATGACTATTCACAGTATAGAATCGTCATACGTAATACTTTTTATGGGGAATTATTATTAATATTAAAGAAAACGTTGAGAATAATATTGTTATTATTGTTGTTCTAGACATGTTGCCATGAAAAGTAGATAGAATAATATTTAAAAAATACTTCTGTGTACAGTTGGTGAAGACAAAGCTGATACTATTTATGCTGTTAATAATTGATTTAATCACTATCATTTACAAACATGACCTACATAAAATAACAAATTAATCAATCGCTTTCAGAATCCTCTTCAGGGGAAACAGTTGATAATTTCCGACTACGCTTAGATGTTGTACTATTTTTTCATGATTTTTGCCCCATGCAATAACAGGCACCAATACAAGGCATGTTTTTCTTTTTGCAGGAACATACCTTACTTGTACAGTCTGAAACATTATTTATTTTTTAATAGCCATTAGTTGAGGTAAATACAATAAAAGTTAATCAATTCGTACCTTTTTTGCAACCACAAGTAGCTAATATGCTGAGATCTTCAGGAAGCGCGGGTTGAGTCTGTAAAACAGGTAAGATTTGATCCTGATCAATCTTCCATCCAAACTCTAAAATGTTAGGCAGTATGGGCTGTGGTTCCAAGCTGCTAAGCCAAATTTTGGTTTGATAATGTGCTCTCAAACAATGCTGTTTTAAACTATTTTCTGTAGGAGTCAATTTATCATTTTATTCACTCCATATTTAATAAAAAGCAGTTAACAAATTTCTTATCGAACTAGCTGATAGCTTATTCGAACACTATTGCTATAGAGTTTGCTACAAGTGGAGGGTTCGCTTCGGTTTTAGACTATAAAACAAATTTTCAACTTGAAGATTATAGACTATATAGACTCTATAGACTATATAGTTATTAAGTTCTAACCACGAAGAAGCAGATACGAGGATTCTTCTACATATTTTGTCTGCTAAAGAAGCTGGATATACGAGACGCATAATTGACTGTAAAGATACGGATGTATTAATACTTTTAGCCCATTTCAAAGACCAGCTAACACCTGAAGTTTGGATGAAAATTGGTAGTCGAGATGCAATTCGTTTTATTCCGATTCACGATATAAGTTTAAACCCTTTACTTACAAAAACTCTACCTGCTTTTCATGCATTAACTGGATGTGATACGACAAGCCAATTTCATGGAATAGGAAAAAAGTTTTGCTGGAAGATATTCTTGTCTTACTACAAATTACTTGAAGATGTTGGTGTTGAAGATTTTAATGATAATTTGTTTAAGAATATGCACAATTTTGTTTTAAAACTGTACACTAACAACAGCGATATATCTTCCATCGATGTTCTAAGATCAACGCTTGCAGTGTCCAAAACAATAGATAAATTGCCTCCTACAGAAAATAGTTTAAAACAGCATTGTTTGAGAGCACATTATCAAACCAAAATTTGGCTTAGCAGCTTGGAACCACAGCCCATACTGCCTAACATTTTAGAGTATGGATGGAAGATTGAGCAGGATCAAATCTTACCTGTTTTACAGACTCAACCCGCGCTCCCTGAAGATCTCAGCATATTAGCTACTTGTGGTTGCAAAAAAGGTACGAATTGATTAACTTTTAATGTATTTACCTCAACTAATGACTATTAAAAAATATATAATGTTTCAGACTGTACAAGTAAGGTATGTTCCTGCAAAAAGAAAAACATGCCTTGTATTGGTGGCTGTTATTGCATGGAGCAAAAATCATGTAAAAATAGTACAACATCTAAGCGTAGTCGGAAATTATCAACTGTTTCCCCTGAAGAGGATTCTGAAAGCGATTGATTAATTTGTTATTTTATGTAGGTCATGTTTGTATATAATAGTGATTAAATCAATTATTAACAGCATAAATAGTATCAGCTTTGTCTTCACCAACTGTACACAGAAGTATTTTTTAAATATTATTATATCTATTTTTCATGACAACATGTCTAGAACAACAATAATAACAATATTATTCTCAACGTTTTCTCTAATATTAATAATAATTCCTCATAAAAAGTATTACGTAGGGCGATTCTATACTGTGAATAAGTCATTGCGGGGTGTAGTGGAGTGCGCATTGGGTAGTCGAGAGGAGTGGGATAAGCGACGAAGCGTGAATCATATGATCGAGTACCGGAGCGGATAAATGTTGCTAATTTTTGCACTATTCTACATTTAGTTTAATATATCGGTTAATATACGTTCTAAAAATATAATTTAAAAACCATCGCCTTCCAGACAGAATGACGCACATTTAATAAAGAGTAAGTTTTCCCGCTATAGGCGGCCATTACGGACATAATCGATTGTAGAGCTAAAAGAGTCGGAAAAATAGCCAATTTTTGGCGTACTTCGAATCGAGAAAACGACGATTTTGTGTTTTAGTTGCCCATATGGCATGCGTTAATTTCATACATTAAATTTTTTTTTTAAATATAACAAGTACAGAAAAAATTTTGATATTTGGCAGGAATATGCTTTAGGACCTGAGGTTTGTCGGCATGTTGTTAGTTTTAATTTTTTGTTTTGTGCCCTTATGCACAGGACGATTTTTTGACGAATTGTGGATTTGGAATCCTTGAGGTATAAGCAACAATTCTGGCTAGGTCAAACATTTTAACCTCGAAGTGCCCACTAACTCCTTAATTAAGCGACTTTTGGTTCCGCGAGCACACTACTATAAGCGCAGACGGAAGAAAACTGTTGAATCAAAGATCGACCGCGCACGCAAAAGCTGAGACAGCCAAAAATCAGTGCTTTTAATATGTAGATGCTGCATGTAATATCCGCAATTGTATAATTCTAACAATGTACAAAGAATTTTCTACAAAGTGAGCAACCAGCCAATTAGTATAAAGCTTACAATTAATTCATTTAATTGCATCTTGTAGAAAAAATAAGTTTCTTGCACTTAACAGTTAGCAACACCAAAAGTATTTTTTTTTACAGTTTATTCCTGGATATTGAAACATGCTTTGTAGTTTGTACAGCTACACTTACGAACAATGTACAAAAAAGAATAAAATAATCTATGTTGCTACGCACCTCCCTTTGTATAAACGTCTCTGTATAAAAAATACTGTTGACATTCTCAAGTGCGAACATTACACTTACGATGACGATGACGGTATAAGTAACAATAAAAGTTTAAAATAATTGTTTTTGTGTCGTAACGTGCGATAAAAAATTATCGCTAAGCTTTTATTTTGATCATATGTTATTTAAAAAAAGAAACAAACAGATGCACTGGTTATTTGCTGATCGTTGTAAGATATTTTCTTAAAATTTGCAAAATTTTACAAAATAAATAAAAATCTTACAACAAACGTCAGGAGAAAGATATTTACAGCTATGTCTCTAGGAGTCACATAGACCTCCAAGATGGAAGAAAACTTACTTGCGACGTAATTTCCGAAGTTAAGGGTTACCGTAGTTGTACTTAATTGTAGTGAAAGCTCGTTAGTGAGTTACTCACCAGAGAACAGGAAAGCAACTTGGGAGTATATCAGGAAGGGCGACAATGCCTCCAGAGCGATAATTACACGTCAGAATCTAAAAGCTGTAGGGAAAAGCAATCAAACAACCCTGTTAACAATATTAATCACTTCAAAAGATTTAAACTTTAATGAGTAGCTATGATGATTATAATACGGTTTCCAGCCGAGAAACTAATCAAATATGGTGACCTACTGTAAACAGTGGCATCAGGAATATCAAAAGAGAAACAAGGGCGCCTTTTGTACTGTTATTGAGAAATTTGTTACCTGTGTTACATGATATTTAGGCTGGCGGTGGAACAGCGAATTTCCAAGATTTAGAGCTACTCTACTAATGATGAGCGAGAACATATATTTTAGTCGGTCTGTTTCTCAGCGTGTTTGTAAGCGTTTTTCTAAACTAACGCATAGTTAGATTGGGACCTTATAGCCTAGGTAGCTGAAAACCTTTAAGCAACCAAAACTTTAAGCTATTTAAAAATTTTATATTAGTGAACATTTTCAAGTTTAATGCAAAAAAATTTTAATTTTCGAAATGTTTTTAAAATTCTCAAAACATGTTTAATCATCATCATCATAATCTATCCTCATATACCTAAAGGTGTCGAGGTCTTTCACATGTTTAAAATTTTCAAAATTTTTAACAATTAGTTAGGAAGGTGTTTGCATTTGGAACAATTGATAATTTATTTTATATACGGAGTGCCCATTTTAAAACTCCGAGCCTAAATTTTTTTAAATAGGCAACCCACAATACAAGTCACTGCCGACTGTTATTTTAAACAAAATATTTCTATAATTAAGATCAGGGCAATCATGTTTGCATTAACTTGACAGTTTACTAATCAAATTCGTTAAGCCACATTACTTGAACGGTGCAAAACAAAGATTATCGATCACTAATCTTTGGTGCAAAATGTATTCCAACGCTGACAAAGTGGACATGCTTCTAAGTCAGGGTGAATGTCGAAAAAATGCGAGTGCTGCCAGTACTTTGTATGCGCAACGCTTTCCAGGTAGACGAATTCCAACAGATAAAACAATTAGAATGGTTTTTTTAAATTTACAAGGGTATTGGCAATTTTCAAAACCAAAAGTAGGGACACGGCAAGTTATGGTTGAACATAACGAAGTAGCTGTAATTGAAATGGTTACGGATAATTCCCATACAAAGAGCGATTGCAAATGCCTTAAACATTAGCAAAGGTTCTGTTTTCAATATTCTTAAGGCGAACAAATTTCACCTCTACCATGTTTATGCCATACGCCATCTTGAAGATAGGGATTATGAGCATCGTGTTCAGTATTGTCAATTTCTTAGACGGCAATTAAATAGGAATGCGGAATTTTTAAGTATGGTATTATTCTGTGATGAAGAGAGGTTTTCAAACAACGGCATGGTTAATCGACATAACTGCCACTATTACGCCCAAGACAATCCCCGCTGGATCAGGATAACTCATTTTCAGAGAATTTTTTCTCTTAATGTGTGGTGCGGTATTATTGGCGATTTTGTAACAGGTCCACATTTCTTTAATGGAAATTTAGATGGTGAAATGTATTTAAATTTCTTAATTAATGAACTACCGGCTCTCCTCCAAACAGTTCCTCAAAACGTACGGAATAGCATGTGGTTTTTAAATGATGCTGCACCTCCGCATTTTCATAGGGATGTGAGAAATTATCTTAACCGACGTTTTGAGGGACGCGTAATTGGACGAGGTGCATTGCATCCTTGGCCTGCCCGTTGTCCCGATTTCACTCCGCTAGACTTCTTTTTGTGGGGCAAAGCAAAAAATGATGTCTATGAAGTGCCCATTCGAAATGAAGAACATCTACGCGAAAGGATAATTGAATGTTGTCGCTCTATCACACCGGAAATGTTAGCTCGTGCTAGAGGTTCGATGCGTAGAAGAATTATACTCTGCGAAAACGAAGGGGGAAGGCAATTTGAACACCTGCTTCGTTAGTTTTTGTAGTAT
The DNA here is from genome assembly GCA_958336395.1 of Ctenicera cuprea. Taxonomy (NCBI): domain Eukaryota; kingdom Metazoa; phylum Arthropoda; class Insecta; order Coleoptera; family Elateridae; genus Ctenicera; species Ctenicera cuprea. The sequence continues at coordinate 36,907,844 of OY284490.1, forward strand.
GTTCCTATTGAATTATTGTAGTTATTGTTGTCAAATACTAAATTTGAGTTATTAAAGTAACCTTAAATTTGTACTTAATCATTAGTAGATACTGTAAAACAACTCTGATCTCAATTTTAAAAAAATTTAAAAAAATGGTAGAAATGCATAGTGATCTGGGGGTTGCATTGTGTGTTGCCTAATTAAAAAATTTAGTCTAGGAGTTTTAAAATGGGCACTGCGTATAATGACACATATTTAAACGGCATTCGTTTTGTCTGGGGAATCACGAACCCGAGGATCCTCGTCAAACCGCAAAAATATCCAGAACCAGGTAACAGGAATGACAAACCCGTGAACTCGAGGCAACCGTCCAAGGAGACAACTACCCTTGGGCGTGTAAATAATGTTCTCAAAATCAATAAAAAAGCTTTTGATGCACTAGACAAGCAGGCTGCGCCCAGTCAAATAGTTTACAGCCAACTGAGACCCTCAGAAACATGACCATAGCACCGCGACAGAAAACGGACAGAAGAGCAATCACTGGTGTAATTGTTGCTCTGAAAGGAGATTCACAGCCCAACCTCGTAACACCTGACAAAAGACGAAGTGGACTGCAAGTATAAACAAATTCATCGGACAAGCTTTCATACATCATAGAAGAGTCACAAGCAATTTTCTGTACTAGCAGATAAATCTGTTCAGAATATACTAAATCAAAGAAGATGGCCTATGCTAAACAACAGATGAACTAGAAAAAATAAAACATGCGAAAATAGAATTGGGTATTGTAGAAAAGTAGACAGAACAATAGGAAGATGAAAAAGATGAATCCACAAATACAGACGACGGTATCAATGCGGAAAACATACACAGAATTATAACGCTCTTCAAATGAAATTGAAACTACGTTTGAAAATAGTATTCACTGTATATATATCGGGATGGGAGGTATAAACAGACCTACCCAAAATTGAAGATGAATATCACCGTTAATGAGGTAATAAGCAAAGTAAACGAAATTATCGAACAAAAGGTTAATGAAGCCCTGAACTTAACAGCTATACATACACTAGTATATGTAAAAGCTATACCTACTTCAAGACTTAACCACTACACAAATAACAAAAAAACAGAATCACGATCCTCCATAGACAAAACTACCACATAAAAAGATTAACGGCGTTAGAACGTCTATAGAACGTTTTGCATAGTCATTGAAAGAAGGTGCAAGCATAAAAACAAAAAGAAACAATAAAGCAATACAAAGACACAAACAAAACACCTAATCAGCTGAAATAGACTGCGTACAACATTCTCTAGCTGCAACTGCCAAAAGAGTTGCACAATACGAGAAAAGCTATAAAAAGCAAATACAATGCAAAAACCTTAATCAAACTTAAAAGCAATTTTAATGGAGTCCCAACAACCACGGAAAAAATAGGAGCAGGCCGGTACAAATCGGCGAAGAAGGAACCGTAAACTTCTGGAAGAACATTTTAAAAAGCACTTTACCTCACAAGAAAGCGACATGGATGAGAAAAAAAAGAAAATGTACTGAGTATATTCAAGCCATAAAATTAAATAATAAGTCGGCAACTAAACGTAGAGAAACTATACAAAAGAACACATTAGTACTTGGAAAATACCGGGAAACGACGGCATGCACAACTACTGGTTAAAAAGATTCACAGGCACCTATGCAGCAATTGTAAAACGTTTCACAAACATCATAAAAGACTAACCAGATGCAATAGATTATGACCAAAGGAATAACTTACCTTATACCAAAACGCACCCACCAGAGGCCAATCCTGAAAAAATACCACTCAATTACATATTTACCAACATTATATAAGATACTTACCTCTGCCATCTCCAATAAAATGAACAAACATCTAGAAAGAAACAAAATTATTACAAAGGATTAGAAATGGATGCAAAAGAAACGTTCAAGGGTGTAAAAAACAGCTTACAATCGTTCAAAGAATAACAAGCAAAACAAGCAAACGCAAGAAGTCTGCATACAGCGACTACAAAAATGCGTCTGATAGCGTACCCCATTTTTGGCTGCACTAAGTGCTAAAAAGTTATGAAAATAGACCAACCAGAAAAAAGTTTCCACAGAACAACATAGATAAGGGAGAAACAACAGTTAAGATTAACGTCGTACAAACGAAGAAAGTGGCAGATATAATAAGATTCAAGAAAAAAATTTTCTCCACTATCGATAGAGGATAATCTAACATCTTTAAAGCAAAGTAAACAGGACTACAATGTTGAAAATAACAACACAACTCACGATATGTTGCTAAGCTCAGGGAAGATGTTTTTACGGAAAGTTACCACACACTATGCAGCAAGAACACATACACCAGAATGCAACGTATAAATAACAGAAAATGGTTCCTTTACGCGGAGACAATAGAATTCTTGTTAGCCCTACAAGGCCAGGCCGTGAACACCAGACACCAATGAAAATGTATTATGAATGACTGACAACTGGATGACAGATGCTGACTATACAAAGCAAAACCTGAAACCATCGATTATATCGTTAGTGCATCCATGGATGCACAACCATAGCATCCACAGAATATAGTAAACGGCACAACAATGCAGCCAAAATTGTACATCAAAATATACGCTGTCATGAAATAGTAATAGAGAATTCTATTTACTACCAGAAACAACTGCAAAATGTTACAAACATTAAAAAGGTGAAAAGGAACTGGAAGATAATGAGGGCCAGGCAGGACAATTTAACATCCCCGTCATCCTAGTCCAACATAAGGAACATGGTATAACGAAGAAGAAAATAAAAACACAGAAAATATAAACAAATACTTACTTACCACTTACAGAAGAAGTAAAAGACATGGGGGTGCAAACTAAAGTTGTCATCATAACAATCACTATTAGTGCAACAGGAGAAAAACACCTCGACCCCTGGCCTCGATAAACTTGATATAGTACATTATACACTCAAGGAGAGAAATGTCTTATTTTTCCTGAGGTGTCATTTAAAGCCCAAGGGCGAAGCCCAAGAGCTACAAATGCATCGAGGGAAAAGTGGTGGTCTCTCCCAAGGTGTATATACTATTTTCTCCACGATCGGGAGTAGAAACACTTAATTTTATAAATAAAGAGTTATAATAAATCGTACCGAAATTACAATATTTAGAAGCCCTTGGGATGTTTCCATGCAACGTACCATGACATTTATTTACAAAAACATTTGTTAAAGTCGAGTTTTGGCATTTTTGGCATGGAAAACCAAGAAGAACCGCAAGATATCGTTGAAGCTGCCGGTGCGGCAATTTTAAACTTATTACCCGCAAAATCAAGAAATTTGTATGACAAAGCGTACAATCAATTCAGAGAATTGTGCAAGAAAAAGAAAGTACAAAGGTACACGGAAAATGTTATGCTGGCCTATTTTAATGAAAAATCAAACGAATACAAATCTTCAACGGTATAAGCCCAATATTCTATGTTAAAATCGTGTATGATTGTGTACGATAACATAGATATAAGTAAATATGCAAAGCTGATGGCATTTTTGAAAAGAAATTTTGATGGTTATAAAGCGAAAAAATCAAAAATTTTGACAAGAGACCAACTTAACTCTTTTTTATCGCAAGCAAATGCCGATGAATATTTAATGATAAAGGTAAGATTATATTAAAGTGTTTATTTAAAATATTATATAAAACATAAGCTGCAACTACGGTTCAAAAAACTATAAATCTGAGTAAAGGAAATGTTTCATTTAGCGATGTTCCTTCGAATATTAATTTCAATAGTTGTGAGAATGTAACATTTACTATCAATGTTAATAAATAAGAATTACATTTTGTTTAATTATTGGGCATGAAATAAAAACTCCCCTAAGAAAATTGTTGTCTTATTTCGTCCCTAGGGAGTAAATGCTTTACTTCTGTCACAATTTTGATGCCATAGAAACCGACTTCTACTCCCGGTCGCAAAAAAAATAATTAATTAGTTCACTGCAAAAATCAGTAATAATGGATACTTGCAGCCTATGCAGAAGAACTCCAAATATTGACTACAAGTTCTAAACAATAAAAACCTGCGCAAGTCAACTAGTTTTTATTGAACGTAGAACACGAACCTGGACTTCTTTTATGAGCGCTCTTCTTATAGTCATATTTTTAGTTGGACCAGCTTAGATTCTTTGCGGTACATGTGTACGATTACAATATTATGAACTTAGATTGTCTTTTCTACGTTAATGCGTCTGGGCGGTAAAACACAAACCGTACTCACCCACGCACGTACACATAAACATACACATGCACTAAATTCAATAAAAACGGTATCACAAAATAAATTTACTTACACTTATCAGAGACTGTTTAAAACAATCTTTGTTTCTGAATGATTTACGCGGGCCTTCATCTTTAAATTATGTACTATATCAATTACTTGGACAAAGATGTGTCCCATATTAGTGACCATGAAAACGGAAAATTAAAAAAAATATCTCCATTAAATGTAACAATCGCTGAATAACAGTGCTTTTATGTTACGGTGTTTTAAAATATAATGTTAATTTAGTAATTTTTAAAGTACACCATTATACTTTTTAAAATTTTACAAAAACTCACCTATTCAATCGCCCATAAATACATTTTTATTCCATCAATCATTCTATGAAAACCGAGTATCCGCAACGGGCGAAATTTATAATACGCTTTGCTTGTATCGATATTGCGAGGTGCAGTGATCGTTTTAGTTCACTGGTTCTACAATGGAAATCTGGTTGAATATTACTCCGAGCCCTTAGTGCATAGTATATAGGAGGTAGTTCAACAGACATGTAACAAATTTAATGCATTAATAAGCATTGTGGACCGTAATAATCTGGAGTGAATTTCAGCTGTTATAGTAGTGTGAGTTCTTATTTTTTATAGCAGAAAATATTGTTGTTGTTAAATATCATTTACAAATTTTTCTCTTTTGAACTATGCATATAAAAGTTTCCTAGACTTAAATTACAAAATTTTTGAGAAAACGCAGAAACATTTTCTGCATAAGTAGACCACGGATTCCAAACACCCTGCCTAATTACAACAATATGATGATAATAATACTCTTGCATTCTTTAAACAATATAAGAGGATACAAATCACACAATGCAAGGTTTGGCATAGCTGACTGTACATATAATTTAAAAAAATGAATGTTTAATTATTATACGAAAATATAAGTTTTACATGCAATAAACAAACTGGCCGAGGAGCTGCCATAAAGCGTTTTCTGAACTGCCAGTGGATTTTTCCTTTGCTTCTCGCTTCTCGGGCTGGTTTTCTTCAGCCTCCTAGTTTTACGTGGACCGCGCTACTCTAGGTAAGAATTAGCAGAAAGACTAGTTGCAGCCGTTGTATAACATCTGGTGGGCTTTGCTGATGAAAGATAGAGCTTGCAATTTTTTAGCGAGGGTGTTTATGATCCACGCAGAGTGCTTCTTAGAACACTTCATTAGTAGCTGCCAGTTTGGCTTATGCAAAGTGTATGCTGGAATTTCTCGTAAAAAAGTATTTTACTGAGTTACAAATTCACTCAGTAGCTTTAGAATTTTCTGTGTACAACGCAGCGATTTGATCAAAAATTTAAACCAACAAAATCACGGCCATATGATATATATTTTTTGCGTGAAATAATTCTCAAAGTTTATTCTTAATTTCGTTCATTGCATGTATATGTGAAAATCTATAAAAGAAAGTATTTCGCTTAGTAAAAAGCTCACTACATTGAAGTATATTCGTAATTTTTTTGAGCAAAAAATGAATTCTTTTTGTATATTAATATAAGATCATAGACAGCGTTGATGCACCTGCTTTTAAATAAACATAAATCAAGTCGATATGCCAAGTACTTCTCGCTAAATTTTAAAATTGCGATCTGGTAATTTTTTATTAATAAAAAAGTTCAATACCGGTCAAAAAGGTCGTAAACGGCCATTTTGCATACCAAATAACGTACTTAACAAGAATATGTCGGTATGATCTAATTGTACGCAGAATAAAATTTTTATATGAAGATAGCTATTACCGTTTACTTAATTTACATGGAAATGTCATCAATTTATAATTTCTTTTTACATAAAAATGCTATTGATGTTGCAAATGTCAATATTTAAATTGAAAATGATTATGTTTTTGTTTCTGTAGAAAAGAACACTATACATATGTGCTTTTCGTAGGGTGACTATACATATAAGCAACGCAATAGAATACACTTGTTTAGAGTTGTGTGATTCGTGAACAACCCACCGTGCAACCCCGTTTTGTGAAAGATAGCCGCATCCGTTAAACGAATTTCATGTTTCACCTGTAGCCAAAGAAGTTTTTCTTCAAAAATCCTCTTTTTTGAGTAGCTGGTGGTGCAAAACGTGAATTTCCATCTAAATTGTTGCTTATATCGTAATTTTATAGTTTACAACTTTTACCTGCTAGAAGTGGCCTTACGCATGTTCGGGGGCGCAGGGATTATGACCTGCGTGTTCTAGTTTTATTTGCCTATACTTTCAGTCTATTTTATGAATTTTTTTACAATTTGAAAACGGAATCTGATAGCACATCTTAGAAAAAATTTAACGCTTTTTGCTAGCTTCAAAATTAGGGTCGATACTATTTTACGAAAATTTTCATTTTAGCGCTTTATATTACTCAAAAACGAGTGGTTGACAACCTAATTTACAGCTGCGGAATTAATTATTTAGGGGTTAATTTTCATCTCCCGCCGAAATTTTGGCGTACGAATGTGTCGGTAGCCGCTATTAATTCCTGGTTTAAAAAAACATTCTGCTAATTTGGCGCTACTCTGAGGTGAATAAAGGGTGGAATAGAAATACAAAACTATTCAGTGACCATACAACACCAATTTTCACTAATTTTTCGGGTACGATAATGTATTAGTTGAACAGTACTTCCTGCCTCCCATACGTTTTGAAGGATCAACTTAGTTTTTTAATTTCCTCAACTTCTTTATTTACTGAAACTTGAAAAACGATTTTTCTTTTTTCCCCTAAATAATGAACTCATGAAGCCTTAAATATTTACCTAAGAAATGTTATTACTTTTGACATTAATTTTGGAGCTTTATGTAAGGTTTTAAAACGAAGTTTCAAAATTTAGAAAAAAACTACAAACCGGTGTTGGAGGTAAACGGTCTTTAATCAGAAATAAATTAGTTTGTAACTGTCCAATACGACTTCGGGATTCCTTGTCAAGTGCGCCAATGTTTAATGAAGACAGCTACGTGTTCCAACGAGGGAAGTAAATCGTTATTGACGAAGCCTCTTAAACTGTGGTGCAGCTTACTTGCAACTAACGTATGCCTATCAACAGCATTTACAATTATTGAACCCAATTATAAATTTGCAAGGAGAAATTGTATTGTGAGAAACATCTGTTGATCTACGTGTAATTTAATAGAGATTAGAGATACGTAAAACTATATTGTGTGCGAGTAGTTTAGTACGTGAATTATTTTCTTTAATATTTTACAATTATACAGAATTAAAGAAAATGTTATTTTAGCCAAGCAAGTTATCGTTTTATCGCTGTTGATATGTCTACATTTCCGGCTACACGGCGCCGTTATTTTGACAAATTTGTAATACATTTCCCTGAAAAGTATCAGGAATGTTGGTTATGGATTGCTATTAAAACTCTGCTAGTATCGTAGACTTTGCTGCATCTGTGTTGTAAAAGTTCGGTCGTGTTTATAACATGTATCACATTTTTAGCAGCATTGTTCGTTTTTCGTTTTCCTTAAGCTTAAATTAAACACTTTTTTGGAAAATAAAACTACGTAATAATTGAAATATAAGCCACTAGTTCTGCCGCTAGTCCGGACATGCAAGCAAATACAATAAAATAATAGTAGGAAAGTAAACAAGGGATGTTACTTGGTAACAATATATCGGTAATGGGAAACCATCCACTATGGAAACTTTACATGAATCTTTACTTTAACACGTTTGAAAATGGATAAAAACAAATTGAGAATGTATGCTACATAGGTCGGAATTGATTAATAGGAACTGTTTGATTAAGCACCTGACACGAACAGTGAGCGAGACTAATGTCTTTCCCCAGAGGCATTCAGCAGTAAAAGCTTTCGTATGAAGAGAATCGCACACGGACGACAAAACTAAATTCGGTAGTTGTGTAACCTGAGGGTTAATGAATATTGTTTGTTGAATTGCAACTTCCCATTATGACCCTTTTGCAAAAGGTGCCCTCAACCTTAAGGCAGTTGTTTTACAGTTTCTTTATTCTGCTAGGATGTGACGTAATACTAAGGATGAAGTATTATTTTAATTTGATGTTTTGTCGATACACTAAAATAATAAATTTTAAAATATTGTAATTGGTTTTGAGAAGTTTTCTAGTTAAAACTATGCAATGTTAAAAATTCATTTGTGTGTGTAATTGCTCCAAGGAGGTATGCTTGAATAGTTCGGTATAAAATCGTACGGAATAAAGAAGTTTTATATTATAAATATGATAATTATCCATTTTGTGACAGATTTTACAACGTTTCTTTCTGCAGTTCTGCTAATGGTATTAGCTATGCATAAATTACCCATAAACGAAGTTTGCTGCTCTGTTGGAAACATCCGGTTAGAAAGTTGTTAGCATAGGACGTCTAAGTTTCAATCACGCCTGAAAGGACAAGCGGTATAGTTTCACTGCAGTCCAAAATGGTCAGTAACAAGCTGTAAACTTGTGATTCAACTGGATTAATTTCCATCAATATAACATCGAAATTCAACCATTTCTATTGGTGAAGTGAGCTGAATAACGACTAATATGTCCGCCCTAGAATTAACTTGGTTTACATAATCGATTAGCGGCACGGTACGTATGCAGGGCCGTATCTACCAATGTTCGATGCAGGGCCGTATTATCACTTAAGCACCATATGCACAGGCCAAATGCGGCAAATATTTTAGGGGTGTCAACAAATGTTGTGTTTAAAGGAAAAACGCGCGATTTTAACTTTTATAATATTACTGGTGAAATATAAAATGTTAATACACGACTCTGCATTGCAACGGCCGGCTGAGCGTCGCGTGGTGGAGAAATTCTCCGCCGCGAGCGGCGCCTAGTTCCCCTGAGGTGCAGTAGTCCAGTACATGTTAGTACGTGTATGTGTATCTAGTTTACACAACGTTGCAATCCTCCATAACACTTTAAACAGTAAGAACTTATTCATTTCGTTGATGTGATGAGGCTTATGTATAGGTACAAAGCGAATGTTGGCTGTGGAACGCCCCAAATAAAAAAATCCTAATTTATCTGCGGCCGAAATCTTCGGACACACCTTATTTTTTAAAGATGCATCTTTTGTGAACGTTGTCGATTTTTTTACACTTCTCTTTTTGACGAATTCTGATTCTCCTTTTAATTCTGCATACGACAATATACACTTGTGTGACATTGATTTGTTAGTTTAAGAAATATTGTCATTTAAAACTTGAAAAAATAAAAATGAGAAATTGATTCAACCGAGGGATTTTTACAGATTTATTTCAAACAAATGACTACTTACATTGATAAAACGTCAAAGAACGACAATCAATTCAAAAACCATAAGAACTATCAAATCAAGTGGTCAAAGTGGGACCCATTTACGTCTTGGCTAAGGGCAAGTCGATGAATTTCTGTCTAACATTTTGAAGCATCTCTGCGGTAGTTGCCCGGATTTCATTTCGAATTGTTTTTAACGTCTCAATGGAATTTGGTCAGAAGAAGTAAACCTTACTCTTAATCTAAACCCCACATAAAGTAATCTAAAGGCGTGAAGTCAAGTGACCGTGCCGGCCTCTATCATCCAGTGCGAATTACGAAAAGCCCAATAGCGACAATTTTGTTTATTAACTGCCCTGTTAAGCTAAAATGAAACTTCATCAGAAAAGATAATACGATTGGCAAAATCAGCATTGCACCTCTCCATCATGTAATCACAGAATTCAATCCTTCGATTACAATCGTCCTCTTTCAACTCTTGAAGTAAAGTCACTTTGTACGAATATCATTTGTGTTGGTTTTAACTACTTCACAATAGAAGCTTGACTGGTTTCATTATTAGCAGCCACCGCGCGTGTAGTGCTATGCGAACTTTTTGAATTTCCAACAAAATATTTAATTGTACTTCTTCTGGCACGTTTAGGTGGCGTCGTGAAGCGTTCCTAACATGTCCCTTTCCAGAAAACGTTGTCTCAGTTTTGTTTATTTACCTTATGGGATTCCAATCGTGATACGCAAATTAAACCAATCGCAGACTTCTTGTTGTGTATGTTGTCTGTTCGCACATCCCGCATAATTAAAATTTCAACTATTTGTTTTTCCATTAAGCAATAAACCATTTTTCTACTAGATCGGCTACAATTAATAACACTTAAGCAATACCAAATAAACAATTTTCAAAAGAACCGTCAACTGTAACTGTAACTGTCAACTAGCAGCAGTTTGTTTTATCATTGTAAGTATTCATTTATTTATAATGAATCCGTAAAAATTCCTCAGTTAATTCGATGTCTCATATTTAGTTTTTCAAATTTTAAATGCCAATATTTTAAAAACTATCAATTCGATGTTACACAAGTGCCTCTTGCCGTATGCAGAATTAAAAGAAGAATCAGAATTCGTAAGAAAAAGGAAGATTGCAAAAAAATGGTTATAAGGACATTGCTGAAAGGGGTGGTGGTAAAAAATTGACAACTATCACAAAAGATGCGCCTTCAAAAAGTACGGTTGACGTGTCCGAGGATTTTGGCAGCAGGTGAACGAGAAAGTTTTTATTTGGAGCGTTCCACAGCCAACAATCGATCGCTCTGTACATTATTAACGATTGAACTAAATTTTCTAAATATCAATTATCAACTATGAATAATTCTGTATCTAAAGCATTAGCTATACGACCTTGAAGTTAAAAATTCCTGCGACGCGACGCTTTAAATGCGGCACAAAATTAGTGCCTAGCGCGTGAAACTACCTTAACACGGCCCTGGTGCGGTGTGTTCCATGGAACCCGGGCCCGGGGCTCTAAGTGGCTCGGCACCGTTGGCCGTTATAGAAAATTCTTGCCTGATTTATTTTATTGCTGACAACTATACATAAAAATTGGGTGATCATAGCTATATTTCAAGGAAAACTAAAACTTATACCATTTTAATTAATTAGTGCATTCAAATTATAAACAAAATGTCGAAAAGATATTCAGAGAACTTAGATGACACAACAGACTCAATGACTCTTAGCTATTTGTTTTATATATTTATATGCAACTATACAGGCTTCTTTTTTCAAACAATGGTTATAGGGCACAGCTTTATTCAATTCCGCACACGGGCCCGCAAAGGTGTTATTACGGCCCTGTACGTAATGTTGGAAATAAATTGTACTTACAATGTATAAAAAAGTTTGTAATTATAAGGTGAATAAGTCAAAACTTATATATTATTTTATCTTTTGCTGAGGTTTTACATTGTTACGGAGGTGGGTATATACATAACGTTAAAATAACGGCTGTTTAACACGATCACTAAAGCTTTAAACTTGTTTAAAATTTTCTTACTAGCATTATTACTTATTAGGAATGGATTAGCAATTTTATTTTTGGATATAACCCTTCTATAGTATCAAGAAAGAAATAAGTAAATATAATACAAAGGGATTTAATGTTTTTGTTTACTCGTACGCTGCTACAAGAAACCCACTGTTGCAGATAACGTGATTTTGGGTGTTGAAGCTCTCATGTGTTTGCAGGTTATTAAACATGTACCATTTGCCAGTTATTCAACATGTGTTCTCTGTGAAACCTATTTTGCGGCTAAGTAAATTCTACAGACACAAAGACGATTTCGAGTTCATTCTGATGTAGGCCCGGCCTTAGAATTTGCGGGGGTCAAGGCGGTACACTGTTAGTGTACCCCCCTCCCTCGTTGACGTAATGCGGCCACTTCGGACTGCAAAAACAATTTTACAACATTGTCCTGGTTTTTCTTTTCTAAAATTGAATTTTAAATGTCCTATAGTGTAGACTTTTTGGGAGTAGCCAGGGACGGACTACAGTTTATTAGTTTATCAGCGACAAAAGCAGTGGCGTTCCCTAGTACTTGGGTGTGCTGTGTGCACGTAAAATATGTAACAACCCAAGGGTAACGCTAAGCTTACACTTCACTTATAAATGAAATCTATTTTCTCTTCAATTTGTTCTAATTTGTGTAAAATGAAGAAAGAAAAAGAAAGTATATATTAAAACAATAATGTTAAAAAAACATTAGTAATTAATTAAATAATTAAATCCACAACACTTGATAACACAGAAGAACGCTAATCCTCTTAAGGTCCCAAGCTGTTCTACAAGGTTTTTAAAAGCGTTAGAAGTAGCAAGACGGAAACATTGAAACAAATTAAAAACAAAAAGAGAAAAATGTTAGTAGACGACAGAGATATAACTAATAGTAAACACTTTCAGCATCTTCTAAGTTCAAATAAAAGTGAGGTCAAAGTAAGTAATCCTGTAGAGTTGGTAAATAACACGGAAAGGCTAATTAGACTACCAGAGACTGCAGATACGGAGGTGGAAAGAATAAACCTTGGAGAGGTAAAATAAGCAGTAAAAAAAATAATAAGTAGAGAAGGGGCAGGGTACAACGAGGTAGCTCCAAATCTGATTAAGTTTATTGAAGAAAGAGGTATGAGAGAACTGCATTGCATCTTCACTAAAGCATACCAGCTTAGGAAAATTTTAGGTAATTAAGGAACAGCAATTATGTTACCACTGTTTAAAAAAAGGTTATCTAAAGGTTTCTTAAAATTATAGGGCAATCTCGCTACTCTGTGTAGCGGGAAAAATGTACGAAAGAATGTTAGAGCAGAAACTCAGACAAGAAATTGAAGCACAATTTCAAGTTGTTAAAAGTGGTTTAAGAGCAGGGTATAGTGTACACACCACCATATCTTTACACTGAGACAAATAACGGAAAAAATTTCATTCAAGTTTTTTCTTCATTGACCTGAGAAAAGCTTTGGTAGCACACCAAGAAAAGATATCTAGACCAGCTTAGTTAAAAGATGTGAACAAGCTGGTCTACTAAACGCTATTCAAATTATATATGTTAACACTATTAATTACGTAAGAACGGAGACCAGGTTCAAAGTGTAAATATAGAAGTGTGCGCCTTTGCTGATGATTTAGTGTTATGTGCGAAATCTCAAACAAATTTTCAACAAAACGTGTTGATATGGAAGCATATCCTGGCTAGGTATAATTTAGAAATTAATGTTGAAATAACAAAGTTACCTGTGGTGACTGATAGTGATATTGTTAAATGAAGAAAGTATAGATCAAGTAAGCCGCTTCAAATACTTGGGGGCTATTATAAACAGAGAACGCTGGACAAGCAATTAATTAAATAATAGAATAAGTGCTACGTCTAGAGTGTTTTACACGCTGTATAGAAACTTTAAGCAAAAAATTAACAGTATACAAATCAATTTATGTACCAACATTGATTTATGAAGCTGAAAATTAAGTATTGAGTAAAAATTTGGAAAAAAAGAATGCAAGCAGCTAAGATGAATTTTAAAAAATAACAAATAAAAAAATAAAAATGGTCAACAAAATAAAAAGTGAAACAATCATGTAAGTCTAAAAAGTCGAATGACTTAACGGCATTATAGAAGAGCAAAAGCTAAGATAGTTGAAACATTAATTAGAAGAATGAGCTCTGCTAGACAGGTAAAGAAAATTTGGAAAACCAAGATTATGGGAAAAAATAAAAGAGGGCAGCCGAGAGAGACGTGGAACAGCAGTGTTAAGAAAACTATTGAGAAAAACAGGAAAACATGGGCTAAAGCAAAATAACTGGCAAACGATCGAAACTTTGTGAAAGCAGAACTATGAAACAAGGACTACCCTCGACACCTACGGTCAATAGAAGATTCGATTATGTATGTATGTACTACAGACTTCAAGTTGGTTCTTTATAATTAATTTTTGTTGTTCTCCGTGGAAATATTTTCAAGAGTACTTCTAACTAAATCAGCGTTGTTGCACGAACCAAATATATTTCAGCATAATTCATGTAAATGCGAAAACTTTCTGCAAACGGAACATGAATTTTTCCTTAAGCATGTTTTGTAGTGTTTAAATTCTGCAAACGTGTTTCAAATTACTTTATACCGCTTTAAAAGGAGTTTAGGTTTATTTACGAGAACTGAGAAGTTACCTGAGAAGGGTTCACAATTTTTAGCTTACATATTTTGTTTTGTCGATACTTAAAGTACTTCATAATTTTTTAATTCAATGCTTTCTACTTAAATTTCTACCTATCTAAAAGTCTTTAGTATATCATAACTACAGTCTTTAAACAAATTGGATATTGGCGATAATTGCATGACAATGTAAATCAATGAAGAACAAAAATATGAAACTTTACTTGAGATCATATAACCCATTTTTCATATAATCAATTTAATTTCAAAACTGAATCATGGAGTTTATTGCTGTATTATTGGTAGTTCAAGCACGGAATGCAATTATGTTCAAGAAGCTTTATAATTTCAATTGTGTTAAATAAAAAAATACCGTAGTTACTCATCGCTAGTCAAAATTAATTACACGGTCATTACTCATCAAGCTTAAATTAGTTCACTAAATCAAATTAAAGTTAAACTCTGTTTTGGTTTGTTACTGCAATAATTATTATGATAAATCATTTTAGAGATTACAAGTTCAGCTTGTTTTGCTTTATTTCGCTGAAATCAAACAGCGTGTCGGAGAAAATGTAATTTCAGGAATAGTGGTAGAAAAAGCTTTGGCTCTGTCTACTTTCATCTGACTGTAATATACAATACTAGTTACAGTAAAATCGTAAAAGGGTTTGTGTTTTTAGTGTTAGAAACGCTTCGAATTCAAGTGGACTTTGTCATACTAAATATTAATACTTACAGTATTTGAAATAGTGTAAATTTTTATAATTATAACGCTGTACATTTCACCACCTGTTAGATTTCTAAGCAAACAAATTATATAACCAGCTCTCCAGTTCATCCATATTTCAACCATTATTACAGCTGTGAGTTTGTGACGTCAGAAATAATGATGGTATAGCTTAGCAATCATGCTCAGTCCGTAACTTGTCCACGACAAAAAATTTGTGGAATTTACATTTTCTAAAAGTTGTAGCGGCCGCATTTTGAAGCTAGGGAGTTCTGTAAAAACGTTTACGATTTGCCTTAAGCTTTTCTCTCATTTCACCGTATTTAATTTTGGAACAAAACGGTACCAAGAAACAGGTCTAACTTTAGTTTCCGGTTTCGAATTTTTTTGAATTTAAATTTCATCAAAATCAATCCACACTTTCGCCTGTAGAGACGTCACACACCCGCCAACCCACCCACACACACACACATCCACCCCCACCAACAAACAGACATTTTTTAAACAACATTTTTTTGGGTTCCTTGGGCCCTAAAACGTGTATTTCCGTTAAAATCTATATTTCCCGAAATTTTCATGAAATCAATACTTTCCATACTGAAGGTATGGGAAAGTAAAAATGGATTACATTCTGTACTCTTTAAATACAAAAAAAGCTGTCGGTCAACCGCCACGTGAGCTTTCTTGGATTTATCGAGTTTTATTTAAAATTTTAAAATTTTGTAATTTTTTACGTTTTTGACTATATTATGAAAATTTAGGCTGTTTTTCAAAATGATTGAAAATTTAAAGAAATTGAAAAATTTGCAAATTTTTTGAAAATTGCAGAAATATGCAAATAAAAAAATTTTCATACATTTTAAAATTTACAAAAATGTGTTAAAAATTCATAAACGTTTTGAAATACTTGAAAATGTTTTAAGACTTCAAAGTTTTAAAAGATTTTGAAAAGGTTTTGAAAGTTTTTGAATAACTCAAGGTGGCGTATTAATAGTACTGGCTGAGTGTAGTTTTGGAGCCGATGTTTTAAAATAGGAATTGGTATCTTACGTATTTCACATATTTACTATGTAAGGAGGGGTCCACGAGACTGTAGATTTGATGTTATTAAAATAAGAATAATTTTCTAGCTTTAAAAATTTCTAGCTTTAGGGTTGAGATGCAATGCGGGGTGAAAGTTTTGAACTTCGGTAAAGGGGAGTGCACTACAAAGTAATGAGTATCAGTATATAAAATACTTAATTACTTTAACAATATTTATTTATTTTAACCTTATACGTATTTCGGGATGTTTACAGGCCATTGTCAAAAGTTATATGAAAAAGTGAGGATAACTTAATCTTAGATAATAAAAAAGTTATTGACGATTATTTGTGGCGTTTAACAACAAATTATTTCTACGTATGAAGCAATTTGATGCTGGGCATAAAAAGAGTATCACCAATAACTTTTTTATTATTCATTTTAGGGTACTATTGCATTCGAACTATCAGAATTAAATTTCATTTCACAATATGTAGAAATATACAGAGTGCTCAATTTTAGGCACAACTATTGTATGGAATATCTCAAAAAGGAGACGTTCAATTGTTTTTTGAAAATATCATCGCAATCAACCTAAAAACGACTTCCTAGCTTCAATAATAACGAAGCTAGTAGTGGTGCTCCGATAATTTCGAACAGTCTCTACGTAGTCTTACGATCCACAAGTGTATCTGTTTTTTGTTGTCGTGGTCTGCCATAAATTCGTCAACATTATCTTTTTGTAAAGACACTTTTTACACCCACTCCTACATGTCTCTCAGCGTTAATTTCTGAAATGAAAAATATAACAAAAAGACCCTAAACATTTATTTAATTGCGACTGCAGATAAAAGACTCGTATCGGCTTCGGTAAGTGTCTCCGATAGTTTTAAAATGTAAAATAATTCTCTTTAATAACAATAAAGTGCCGTCGGGAATTTCGTGGGTGTAACACAGTTTTTTACACATTTTATTTATCATCTCTGAATTGAGGAGCAATATAAATTGCGTTGTGAAGCTACATTTAACAACCCGATAAATTAGTAGATTGAATTAAATTGCATAGTTGATGGAGTATAACAGAATTGGTCAATAGTCAGTTATTGTTTTTATTTTCAGTGCATCAGCGCAGAATTATCGTTAATCCATTCTTGGAAAGCAGTTTAGCTAATATACTTATTTCTATGATTTAATGTCGGAACGGAAATGCAAAATGAGTTTTCTCTCATAAATATGTATTCAGCAATAAATTTGATACAACATTTAAATGTATTGGTATTTAACATAAAACAATAAAAATTAGGGCAAAAAATAACATAAAAAAGATACTAGTAAGATGTAAATAAATTCATTTATTGGGGCTTTCTCACCTTTATTATATTGATTGAAAGCATACGACAACAAACGAATCTATGCAACCGAACTATTAACGTCGCATAGACCGCACCATCCACAAAAATATCGCGAAAACTTGTGAAAATCGGTTTAGTTTACGTAGAAATTCCTATTTACTACTGACAACAAAATGCTTCTTAAACCATTACGGTCCCATTAGTATAGTAGTATCATAAAAACTAATATTAAAATATGTATTAATTTTGTTATGACGATACCATTTCTGAAACTGAATACAGAAAACCTGGTATTATTGGAAAGAAAAAGTGAAATATTTTGGATGGTCGCCTATGGAACATTATCTTCGATAACATAAGAGCTTGTAAAAATTTAATTTCATTTTCGACATCTACCTACAAAAAATTTTAATACTGTCAAAAGAGTTTTCTTTGTCAATTTTAAAATAACTGAATTACAAGCAAAAAAGGAAAATCGATAATTTATTTAATTGGACCTTCCAGCATAAAGTAGGCCTCCGGGCCAGATTCAGATGGGCATTAATATTTACTTCCAAAAAAGCAAAATTAAAAATATTAGTTTTAAGCTGCAGTAATACTTAAAGGGATTAATCATTCTCTCTCTTTTTTTTCGGTTGACACTCTTTTTTGTCTCTGGTGCACTAATGTTTTCTAATTCGTACTAATTTGGTTTTGAAAACAATTAAAAATTTGATATTTCTGTTGCAAATTTAGAAAATTGTTTCCAACAAGTTGTATTCTTATAATAAATAGATAAATTTATTAATATATCATCATATCCGTTTCAATAAATTTAGAAGAATTATATTTAGGAAAAAGTTATTAAAAAAAGCGCAGGACGTAGCCCAAGGGTTCAGCTAGTTTAATCTGTCTTATATACTAAATCCAAATCTTTTCCACTTGTCTCGTCTTTTACTGGTAAGGGGACCGCGTTATTAGAAGACACATCTTTGCGCATCTGTTATAGAGGGCGCATATTCTTATGTACAGTGATCCGTTACAGTTATTAATGCAGATAAGCAAAGTTGGATATATACGCTGTGTTCGTATTATTGGAATGCAATCTGCTGTTGTGATTTCGAACACAAACTCTAAAGATGAAGCAAGCAGACCGAGCTCCCGGATCTTTATGTAAAAGGCTGGCGCAGCACTTGTCTTTAACAGCTTGCAAAGAGTTGTTACAGATACAAAGCCGCGCGCAGCGTGCTTAAAATAATAATTATATTGAACTAATTAGAGCAATAATTAGGACGTAATACAAGAACATCAACCTTATTAACAAAGATTACGGTATTACACAATGTTGCGTAACACAGAAGAACGCCGAATACTCTCTCCGTTAGCTGTGTTGGCAAAGCGTCTCCTCGCGCGTTGAAGGTACCGGCCTCCAAGTTGGTGCCACAAAATACCCTCCAAACATTATCTTCTTCAACACAGTAATAACATGCAATTTAAAAAAATAGCGTCAAGTGGGCTTCGACTACCATTGTTTATACACAATATAGCTTATGCAAACAAAGTGGCATCCAAAGCTTACTTGACGCTATTTCTTCAATCGCATGTGAGAAGGTTTACAAATTTCGTTGCAGCTGAGATATTAACAGGACAGATATCTGGAAATGTTGCTCCATAACCTACCATTATGTTATCACCCTTAGGTACCACCTGCGATTTAAAAAAAATGAATTAGACTAACCTAACCTAACAAAACCTAGCAAACTCAACTTCAATAAGGATCGAGCACTGACAGGTAATAAACTAGGAATTTATTTATCAGAGACGGAATTCTCGCATGAACAAATATACGTAGCACGCTCTACAGTCAGAAGAGTTTCGAAGGTGAAAATTAAAATCCGAATGGACAATTGGGTAATTTTAAAGGAAAAGTGGGCACATTTATTTTAATGATTATTTGATGTCACTTTCGCCGGGTCAGAATGTTACTTCAAAAGAATAAACATTAACATAATTAGTTTATAGTTACGCATATTAAGTTCAGTATTTATTTTATAATCTCTTACTACTTGCATATTTAAGTATATACAATACTGCTGGATACATTAAGTATACGTCTTACATCTCGCCGTAGCTTATTTATTATTTATTTAAAAGATAAGTAAAAAAGCACGTGGGACGTAAGTTACGGGTTTCGATAGGTAAATAAATTACGTATCTAATTTGCGCTAGTTTAAGTAAAATACGTATTTGAATTGCTTGCAGTATACTCGTGAACACTTTACGGTATAATTAAGTTCAGCGTTTTACGTGTTCATCGTTCGAATATAATTGCACACAACATTTAATCATTGGTAGTTTGGAGCAAAATCTGTGCAGTTTTAAAAATAATTTTGTCTTATACTTACACCATATGAAGAAATTACTAAAATTTTACTTAAATTAGTTACTTTTAAGTATTTCCTTGTACTATTTTTCAATTACGAATATGAATACAGAAGCATATCTACAAGACAAAAAATAGATGATTTCTCAAATAAATATGATACTAAATATCGTGAATTGCTACGCAGGAAAGTTTTATTGCTATGTTAGAAAAATAAAACTGTCTTCGATGATAAACTTCAGCCACAAGAATATTTGAAATTGCAGTTTCTGTATGATTGATTACAACGTTTACATTTATGACTTTGCTACTGTAGATGTTTCATTATAATGCTCTATGTTTTATTGTTTAAAAGCCGGTTACGTAATAAATCATTTCTTTATTTCTCATATACAAACAGCTGGTGACATTACTTCCCCATCATTGTGTTAATAACGTTTTGTCATATGAAAGAAAATTCATTGTTTTACAAATATCAGATTATTTTTATAGCATACGCTAATAAAGGTAAAAAATGGAAAATTTAAAATGAAAATTGTTTTAGTTGTTAGGTAGAATAGTTTCACTGTGTCTAACCACGACTACTAATTTAATTTAGAGCAATGTCACGAATGACATAGCTTTGAATGTAACTCGCAGAACAGACTGCCAAAAATCCAAAATGTTTGTAGTATTTGACTGCAATAAGTTTTAGCCTATTTGAACAGGACGCCCTGTTTCAGTTATTCGCGAGCATTCTTTTACATGAGAACATGTGTTAACATTTTCCATATACTTTATGTTACATAATCTCGTTATAAACTATCATTTGCTTAAATGCACTCATTATTAATTGCTTATTAACTGCTGAGCAGTAAAACGCTATAAATTAATAGATTTATATCACTAGGTACATGAAATGTTGGAAATGTCCACCGCTTTCATGGAAACAACATTTAAGACCATTCACAACAATTTCCAGAATATCTAGAAAGCTTTGCTTATTTTTTACACTTTTACCTGTAAATTATTTATTGGCGTGGTGACTGAAAACACAAGACTTCGCAGTTTTTAAGTTTAAATTTTTAATCTAATAGTTTGGTTTTATAAAATGTTTTATTACTTTCAAAGAAAACAGGTCCGATTAATCTCCATCCACTAAGGCTACCCAAACCTCAACGTTTTTACGGCACAAAACAATGTTTCAACCAACCGATGAAGTTTTTCAGCATATCAAATACCAGAGAACTGCTAAAAGCGATAACCAATAATAGGTTGCACTACATATCTACAGGTGAACCGACTACTGGCCATCAGACATGGCAAAAATACCAGATTTACTCAAAAGTGATGTTCAAAGCAAAACTCTCTAGTCTCTGCAATAAACAAACAAATTGGAATTTTTTTAGAACGACAATTAATAAAACTTTATCGCTTAACATTTCCCTAAAATTAAAGAACGAATTAGTCACGGCGGTATAAATATATTTAATCACACAGTCCATCAAGCCGCATGGCTGGCAACACCCTCAAGCGTCCAGAAAATCGTAAGCATTAACTGTCATATTTCAGCATAGAAAAAAATTGCTAAAATGTCGCAGATGGGAAACGTGGCACCCAGGTGACAAGCGAAGGCGCAGTCATGCAACAGCAGAGTTCAAACTTTCCTTTTCTGATATCAACAACACGGCAGCATTGCAAACTTACGTGCGACACTTGTCACCATCGAATGCCAAAAAATACTCTCTTTGGCAAGCGACTAAGAAGCTAAACTAACCACAGAACCATATAACGCCCCTGCGTGCCATAATTAATACTTGGCCTAGAAACGACCAGGAAAAAGTCTTTGCTTTTGCAAACCATCTAAATGCCGTATTTCAACCATTTGATTCTGGAGGTGCAAGAAAAGAAGAGGAAGAAATTGTATAATATCTTGAATCCCTTTTCTAGATGAGTCTACCAACTTAAAAAGTTGAATGAGATCAAGACCACAATTACATCAAATCTAAATTCACGAATAACGCCTGGCTATGACATAATCACGGCTAGAGTATTGCCAGAATTACCAGAAAAAGGTTTCAAGTTTTTCGCCCATCTATAATGAATGCCCATTTGAAACTAAAATATTTTTCCGAACAACGGAAATTCGCCACTATTATATTAATACCCAAGCCTGGCAAACCAACTACAGCAAGTGCCATTTAACCTTGCAAAAAAAATGACGATAAGTTTAAAAGGCGAGAAGCCGTTACACTCTCAAGCAAAAGCAAAGGTTTTTTATTACATTTCTAGTTTCTTTGCTGTATTTTTTATACGTAACCTAAATTATCGTTAATCCCTCCTCAAAGCAAACTGTTTCTAATCTTATGGCGGACGGCCTTTTAATTTGTCAAAAAATCCACAATTTTTCGTAAACCATAAATAAATTTACCTTCACTTTTTAGTAGAGTGTACCACACTGTCCCACAGCCAATTAGAGCTAGTTTAAGTGACGACTACCGACGAAACAAAGCGTAAGTAGTCGAATCAAAGCCCACTAAAATTTGCAAGGTTAGGTGGCACATGCTGTACAAATCTGACTTCCTATATACCAATTAGTCTACTGCCGACTTTATCCAGAGTTTTTGAAAAATAACTGCTGCGAAAATTATCACCAGTATTCCTAGATAATCAACTGATACCCAACCATCAATTCGGCTTTCAGAAGAACCATGCTACAATTAAGCAGGTACCCTGAAAGACAAACACAATCGATCAATACTTCGAAGGCAAACGCTACTGTTTGTCTGTGTTGCTTGACCTCAAAGATAAAGTGTGGCATCAGATAGTTCAACGACCTTGTTTCTCATCAGCGCTGGGGTACCATATAGAAAAAGAATGTGATAAAGAATTCCAGAATTACCTCACATTTTTTGGTGTTACTACTAAAATTACCACAGATAGTGGGACCAACTTTAAAAATCACAATATGGCAGAATCATTTTTGCAATGAGCTATACATGTTCACTTTATTACGCTTGGAGCTCCTGGAGCCAATGGCTAAGCAGAACGCTGTATGCGAACTCTTTCAAACCTGTTGCGTCTAGAAGCCGATGGTTTGTCAAAATCGAATAGACAAATCGGTTACGAAAAATTCAGTTGATTTTGTACTCAGTAGCAAAGAATTACAGGTTTCTCTTCATTGCGTTTCTTGTTAGGTATTCATGGTTACCTACTCTGTATATCAGCCTTAACTGAATTGTTTAAAATACCCGACATTGAGTCCTTAACTTATTAAGAAATTCTTTCTCAAGCAACTCAGAAATTACGACAATCATCAGATGCCCATAAAAGACGAATTGAATTAAAGCGTGTAGATAACTTGTAATTCAAAAAAGGTATATATGTTCTGGCCAACAACGTTACTCAACGACCGCCCAGATTACAAAACCATCATCAAGGCCTGTATCAAGTCTTATCGATACTTCCTGGGGACCGTTTTAACGTTTTATTAGGTGGTTCTTCCGGTACAAAAACATTTACTACTCAGGGACAAGTTCCAATTTTGATCGGCGATTTTTGTTTTGCAGAATTGAAAAATTTCTTCCGATGGCAGTTACGCTTTTTGCCGTAATAACTTATTGCTAGTCAGTTATTATACACTAACTAGTTAATTATTGATTATAACGGTATATTGCGGTTAAGCAACTGTGTTATAATTTACTTATTTATAATATTGATTATTGTTGTAGCTAAGCAACATAGCTCAAAGAACTCAGAATAATGGTATATCGTGGTGTAGCGATTCAGTTAACCGGTAAATAATAACATTAATAACATTATTTTGGGTATAAACTTGGCAGCGAATTCAGGCTAAGACATATGAGAAAAGTACCGCCAACTATGGTTGGAACCCCCTTTTCGCTGCTCTGCCGGTCCTACCAATTTTATTGTTGTTATTAGATTATTTTTATAAATTATGAGTAATTAAAATTTTGAAAGGGATCTCACTACTTAAACTTTGCTTCTTTGTTAACGTTGTGTTCGTTATGTTAAATAAATCATTTAATGAAAGTGTTATCAAAGTGAATCTTTAGTTTATTACACTAATAAACTTATCCTGATCTAACAAGCGCGCACTGGTCAATTGGTATGCATAAACGCTATTAGGCGAACGGTATAATTTCCATAGACGACGAGATTGGCGAAATGTATTGGGTTCATGTACACAGCGCGATAGAAAGAAAACGATGTGTAACCGCGTATCTTATTTGTACTACAAAAATCTTTAAACTCTCTGGCATCGGTAGTAAGTTTTAGCAGCAGAAATAGACCGAAGATAGTTATAAAATAATAAGCTTAAACTCGTATGTTACAGTTACAACTTTGTGCATTCTCAGTTATTGAACAAGACAACAGTGCTCTGAAAACTTTGATAACTCGCAAACAGTGTTGCATAACAGTTTGGACATTTACAGAAAAACAGTATAGTGTATCAATTGGTGAAAGAACTACACGTGGCGATGTTCGTCATAAAATTCTGAGTTGAAAATCTTACTACTAAAATGTTGGACAATGCTTCCCCTGTCCCCAGGAACCATTTTAAAGGAACGTACATTTGACAATATTTGATCCACACACCACAGGTGTTTTGTTATAATGCACATCCTAAGGATGTCGGTTACATCGCAATACTCCGTGAATGTTGGAACAAAGTTAAGGTAATTGTTCGAACTGAAAACTGTCTGTTTGCAAACACAGTTGTAACCTTTGTGGTATAGTTTGCACCACTCGTTCAAGTTTTTGGGGGATGATTTCTAATACAGCCGCATTAATTCTATTCCTAACTTCGTTAGAATTTAGTGGAGGCGTAGCATAAACTTTTCCTTTAATCAAAACCCCAAACAAATAAGTCTAATGGATTGAAGTCGGGGATCTCGCGGGCCATAAGATAGGGCCGCCGCGACCAATCCATCTGTTTGGCAAGTGTTCGTCTAACCACTCTTTTACATTACGACCAAAGTGAGCAGGAGCTCCATCATGCATGTATAACATTTCGTGTCTTATCTGCAACGGCATCTCGTCAATTACTTGTTCTAAAACATTGAGGTATTCATCGGCATTAAGACGATTCGGCAAATAAATTGGTCTTACAACCCTATGGTTTATTATATCAAGCCAAACATTAATGGAAAATCTTCTCTGGTGACCATATTCTCGATATTCGTGCGGATCTTCGTCAGCCCAATGGTGAATATTATGTGTATTAAACACGCCATCTTTAGTAAACAGGCACTCATC
This sequence comes from Ctenicera cuprea, assembly GCA_958336395.1. Taxonomy (NCBI): domain Eukaryota; kingdom Metazoa; phylum Arthropoda; class Insecta; order Coleoptera; family Elateridae; genus Ctenicera; species Ctenicera cuprea. Next base: position 36,932,807 of record OY284490.1, read on the forward strand.
GCTCCAAAGAATACGTCTCAAGAAGCCGTCATTGTCACGAATTGTATTTAAAATCGTGTTGCAGGAATTCAATCGGGCTATGTTATCATTTTCATAAAGGGGCTGTACTTTGGTGACATGATATGGATGAAGAAGGTTTTGTTTTAGAACCAAATGAACGGTCTTATTGCTGGGAATATTTAATGTTGCAGCTAACTGCCGGGTGCTGACGAAGGGATCTTCTTGTACTGCATCTAAAATTTGCTCTTCCAGTTGTACCGTGCGCCTTTGCTGTTGACCAGCGTTTACATTCCTTGAAACAAATGAACCAGTTTCACGAAGACGTTGGTCCAGCCTTCGATCTGCTGTAGGATGCCTCTCGTTTGGATAACGTGCACGATATTCACGTTTTGCCATGTCGCCATTTCCATTACAGAAACCAAATACCATGTACATATCAGCATAATCATTGAACAAAAAATTCATTGTTAGTGAACGGAACAAGAAAACGAAAATAATAATAATTAATACTAATAACTACGAGAAAAGCAACGATGATAGAAAAAGCAAGTCCAATTGCAAATTTTGACACTTGTCAAACTTTAACGTTATCAAGACAGAAGTAATTTAGAGTCGCATCACTCTCGAATAATTATTGTTTTACCATAGGTATTTTTTACAATAATAAGTTAACGAAGAAATGTTTAAAACACGCTTTTGGGGCTGAAAAACAACATCTATGAAAAAATATTTTTTTTAAATTATAAGACAATTATTTTTTTTTTCGTGAAAAATCGTACCTATAATTCACTGTAGTGAATTATGGATTCATACTTCACTGTATCCGACTAATCACAAATACAAATTCAAAAATCACTGTTTCGCTGATTCGATGATATTTTAAATAGCCCGCGATCAACTCTTTCTGCGGCTGACAATCGACTCGCGTGACAGCCAAGTGTATCACCATATTGCTACGTTTTACATTCTGTGCAAACTAATAATTCAACCACTAAAGCAAGTCTAATTTATTAGCTTAATAGGTGTAGAAAAAACATAGTATCACATTCGCGATTATGGCCATTATTCACTAGAATGATTTGCGCCACTCACCTGCGGCTCGTGGGCTCAAACATCATCTTCGTGGATAATGGCTGTCATAATCGCTCATATAATAATATACTATATTACAATTCTTATTTCTTCTAATTTGCAGCTCTTTCTGTCAACAGATAATGAATTAAAACAGTTACCAAAAGACTTCATTTTCAAACTTTGAAGATCACGTGCATACCTAGGAAGCATGGTACAATATTTTGGTATTAAGATTTTCGACTCAGAATTTTATGACCAACATCGCCACGTGTAGTTCTTTCGCCAATTAATACACACCCTGTATAGCACATATTTGACGCTATTAACTGAAAATGTTGAATGTTGATGTTGTAGGTTATTTTTTGTGATACATTATTTGTTGTTTTCCATTTTCAAAATTTTAAATTCTAAAATATGTCTAGCTTTCACTTTTACTTTGTGATTTTTTGAAAGCTATTTTCTGTAATAATGTTGTTGGTGTTAACAGGCAGCGAACAATTCTACCTAGCAGTCCCAATATTATAATAGTAATGGTATCAGTAGGAGAAAAACAAACGCAAATAATCAATCTTTTTTACTGACAAAAAACTCAAGGTAACTATCTAAATTGTTCTCTACCTCACAAATCAGTACTTTTGTATCTTTGCTTCTATATTATAAAAAAGGAGGTAGCCTCGTTTTTGGCATAAACTGGACTTATGTACTGATCTTTTATACCATAAAATAGCTTTATGGCTTGTGGACATTCATTGTATTTCGTTGGTGCAAGAAGAAACGAAGTCGACAACATAGAAGATCATTCTGATGTTAATGATGAGAATTTACTCGTATAATTTAGGTACGAAACTGTAAGCATTAGTAATTTTAATAAAACTTTTTGCTTAACTTTTTCATGCGTACCATATTGTGTTTTTTCGCGTATTTGAAGCAAGAAAATGGTAGCTCTAAAACAAATAATCCGTAGTTGCCCCCTTGGTTGTATCAAAATTTTGTATTCATTTTACTTCTCAAGGTTATACAAACATAATAGCAAAACACAAACAAAATATATAAATAACATACAACCATTCAATCTCCCAGAAATGTTGATTTTTAGTGTAAACTTTTTCACCCAGCAAGCTCCTTTATTAGTTTCTAACAGAAAGACCAGATGTCAGTCGCTTTGTATCATTAAATTTTTATCCTTCACCAACTACGCTTATCATCGCGATAGGACTTGAGTAATTTTTAATCTCCTTTATTGTTTAACAAAAATGTTTCAGGATGTAAGTTTTTAACCAAAAGTAAGTAAATTAAACAACCATTAAGGTGCTATTCCGTATGCAAACTATTTAGTATAGCTAACAAAATAATGTTATATTTCATACAACACCAATATCCTGTCTCTGTTTTGATTCGTTGAATAAGCAATTAATGTACGGTGTTTTTGGGTAGTGTTGTAAATTTTTCAGTTACAGATTGAAATATGTACTTATCGAGCGTAGCAACTACAACAATTTTTTCAGTCAGACTTTGGTTATCGTGGCGTAGCAGTTGTTGTTATGTATATTTATGTGTTTCGAGATATGGAGATTCGATTCCGGTTAAGCGGAATACAAACGCTTAAAGTGGCGTCGTACCACTCTTGACGTCTATGTAACGGCGTCAGGACCGTTCTTAACGGCGTCATCTACAAACCCGATTTCCGAAATGCCTACGCCTGTTTCAGCTTCCGTGATTGATTTTATACTTAGCAAACTCATTCCTCAAGACTCCTTAGAACGGAGGAGAATTGATTGATATACCTTTTGAAAGCCAGTACTCTCTTGCTTTTAATTTATTAGTAGGGGCAAACTACTCCACTTAATAATATTTTCATTTTAAGATTCTTTTGGGCTTGTATTGATTGATAGTCCCTGTAGAAATCTGGAATCGTATCTGGAAAAGTAGATAACGATAATAAAAAAAAGCTGTTACTCTTAAACAGCTTATAAAAGTAAAATTTGTTGAGTTTTCTGAAGCTGATGTAGAATGGTATTTACTTATTTTTTATACAGGGTGAAGCAATTTAAAAATGTTACAGACGCATAGCCAGAACATACAAATTAATATGCACTCTCCGAAAATCCTTAACACTACGGCCGGTGCAACCAGGTGAGATCCTCGAAATATTTCAAGCCTATTTGCTCATCAATCATGCATTCTTCAGATATCACTAATATCAAAATAAAAACCAAGCTTGTACAGGGTGTAGCTAAAATAGGTACAAATAGTAAAATCCATAGTAGATCACAGTATATACAATTCTACGCATCAGCAAAACACTTAGTTGAAAATTTTGCCCAAAATTATTTCAGTACTGCAGGATAATAATAAAAATTTCAAATGTGATCACTGATATATTTAACACGTTTTTTAAAATAAATAGTACACTGCATTCTACTTGGGCTAATGTGTTACTGGTTTGAATATTTCTACCTTTTTTTAAAATAAATTATTTACGTGGGAGGTATTTTTCACAGTAGAATTCCCATTTACCTTCTACTGCTGTAGTAATGAACCTTTTGAGTCTGCTACAACATTATTTTCAATGCAATAATTCCACTTACCTAAAAACCCGTAAGATACAAAGTGAACGCTAAATACTTGTTAACCGATTATTAACCTGATCAATGGAAATGTTTTCATCAGGCGGCTTTCTTCCTCCTTCTCCCGAAAGTATGTAATTCACAAAGAATTTAAGGTAACACAGACATCTTGTACCACCATAAAGTGTACGTGCTGGAGTTCACTGTTTGATACTCTCTCAATTAACATTGCCGAAGAATCTCAAATAACAACGTCGAACTATTTATGTTCTCTCCTACTACTCAAGCACATTCGCCTGTCGTCTATGGCTTTTTTTATAATTACCGATCTCAATTTTCCCACTCTCCATTTGGTTCTTTATCGGTCGGTTAATCCTACAACGTCTTTTATACAAGGAGAAGGAAGATAGTGTGCTTTAAATATCCACTGCACTTTGAAACCCCGCTAAAAGCTGCTGGGAAAGTCAAAGATGTGGGAGGAATTCTAGATGCTAAGCTAATATGAAAAAAACACTTAGAAATACAGATACAAGGGTTGACTGCCTCCTTTTGGATCTGCAGACGTACCCTTGTCAACACGTGGGGTTTTAAACTTCACATCAGTATGTGGACGTACACTGCGGTTATACGACCGCCATTAATTGGCCTGATAAGTACAAGAAAACGTAGCCAACTCCAATGACTGGTAATTTTAGGACTGATTGCAACAATACACACTGCACCCACGGGAGCCCTGAAGGCACTTTTGGGGCTCGCACTCTTTCACTTAGTGATTGATGCCGAGGTTAGAAAGGCAGCGTACAGGTTAAACTTTGGAGGACAGTGGGTAAACGCAGGAGAACTATTGGAGCGTACCAGAGTCCTGGCACAGGCCAAAAACTCATGTCATTTTTAGTATGAGGAGTGACCGTAGGCTAACCACATTCTTTTTTTATACACCATACAAAACTGTTTTCCCTACTAGAGAAGACCGAAGTACCCATAACCTGAACCTTCTATTTCATAAAAGCCTTGGCTGGTTCACAGACTTGAGACTGCTCAGGGACGGTGGTCGGTATAGAGGTGGGTATTTAGGCTCTCAGGGTAACTTTAAAGCTGGCTCTGGAATGTCGATCAGCACCAACGAGACTGCGCGCAAAACTCGGTCAATCTGCTGTAAGTTGCAAATCATAACAACATTGAGGGAAACGAAGAACCAGACTTACTAGCCAAAAGAGATTCCAGCAAACACTTGCCTAGACCGGAATGAATTCCCGGAATATCCGACTGCAATGCAAAGCTGGAAATGAAAGAATGGGTCCCAATCAAATTCTTACAAAGTTAGTTTTTGCAACAAAGACTATGAAGCTGTTCGTCGGCATTCGCCACCGGAATTCAAACTGTTTCTACAATAAAACAGAAACCAAATTAAGATCGAGACATGGGTCCTAATAGACCACTATGACATTAACAAACACTTGCATAGGATTGTTAAATTGTCAATGATTCTAGTTGCAGACTGGAAAGAAGGAAGGAAGGAAATACGGTACATCTCTCTAAGCAAGGTGGTAACCTTTGCGACCGGCACCGGCTTATTTAGGAAGAATCTTTAACGAGAGGTACTCACAATGGACTTTTAGCCTGAGTGCTGCAAATTTCTGACTTGCACCGCTATATCAAAAGAAGAAGAACAAGATTTAACCTTAGCAAAACTCGAATCTAACTTAACCTAAATCAATCTCTAAGCAATTAGTTGGTTTAACTTTGAATAACTAGTTGTTATTGAACGAATTGTAAAATGTTTCAAAGGGCAGAGACGGTTCTAGAAAATATGCAAGACGACGGCCTTAAAAATTTAAAGGTAATGTAAATAACTAGCAGAACCCGTACGCTACGACATCGATGTTTTTCTTGGTAACTTCATACCCGGCGCTTGCCCTTCCGAATGTTTCACCCGCTAAGGCGTTCTGAATAAAAGTTGCTGCCGGCAATACAATCTATGAAAAGAACCGAAAAGAAGTTCGGAAAAAAACTCCCTGGAAGAAAAACCTAAAAAAAGTTTAGAAAAACAGCTCTGTAAAAAAATGCGAAGAAAGAAAAAGCCCCGGTAATTCTTTAAGAAAAACATCTTATCATAACCCCCGAAAAATTCCTTAAAACCAAGCGGGAAAAGAATAAGGGAAACTAATCACTTGTTTTCAGTTTTACGTAAGTGTCTTAACGCAGACTTTTAAAATGTTTTTGAAACTAATAAAACACGCAACAGAAAATTTTCATAGAAATTTGCATATAATTTTAAAGTTAAATTCGCCCTTATTCATATAATACAGAGATGTAATAGCATAATTAATACATTACATGCAGCTGCAAATGTAACTGACTGCGTCGTCACTAAGATTTTGTAGTAAAGAGTTTTGTAGTTAATAGTTTTCAATTATAAGCAGAACTTCGATCTCCCAATTTGTATCAATAAATTGTAGAATTTGTCTGGTATGTTCCTATTTGTTTGTTGTAGGAGAGATAGATCATACACATTTCCGAGTCTCTAGAATTAAAGTATATCATAAATTATACCAACAAAAGTGACAGTTCTTAATAAACTGCGCCGACATGCAAAAGGCTCACCGTTGTGTTGTAGTGATAAATTTTTCCGACATGCAAGATTTAATCGTCTTGTTAAGTGAGGCAGTAACGGATTTAATATATACATTGACATTTATTAAAATGATCATTTCGGTGATGTCGATGACCGTGACAAAAAGAACAAAACTATAAAGTATAAGAATAATTTAGAACGCATATTGTAAATTATGTATATAAAAATGCATTAAGTACAGCAGAACTAGACTGACGTTCTTTAAATATTAATGTAAAAAAATGTAAGGAAAAGGCCATTGTCCTTGTTCCCACCCTAACAGGGAAAGCTTTCTTCCTAGGCTAATAAAAAAATTGAATAATTTTTTTTATTTTTGTAAAAGTGTTTGCATCTATACTAACGTTAAAGTATCCTCCCAATAGCCATTTTTTATTAAAAAATTTAATTCTTTCCAATTCTAAAAAGAAGGTAGGGAAGCTATTCTTTGGTAGGTAATATCATTTTAATAACGCTTGATTTATACTCTTAATCTGAGCAGGTGTCGTTGACACCTTTAGCCGCGAAGTGAGAAAGGGTGAAATCGTCCAGGCGAAATTCCTTCTTTAAGATTTCTTTATTTACGCCGTTATCTTTTATGTCTCAGGCAAACAAAATCCTGTAAATAAATTTAATAACTTAATAGTAAAAAAAATTGATGAATAAATTGTATCAAATGCCAGCTGGCATTTTTTGCGTGTAATTATTGCAGCATTAAGTTGAAATTTTCACATTTGTAATAAGTATTAATACATCTGTTGTATGTAATAGGCTGTCTTTTTTTGCTGAGAGCGCAAAACGTTTGGTGGTTATTTCCAAGATTGTCAAGACACCGACTGCTGTTGCTCAAAAACAAAATTTTACGAGACGATATCTATAACATTTATCGTGAAGAAATGGTAATCGTGAATAGTATTTGGATTATTATTAAGAAACGAAGTTACAATCTTTGTATGCTTAATTGATTGGTGTTGGTGATATGACCAACAAAATGCGTAAGTACGACCTACACTCTAATTTTCTTAGCTGAAAATACTAAAGTGCTGTTTCCTGAGTTAAAAACGGCATGTTACTATTTTATCAGTTCAAAACAAATATGATTGGCAAACATTTCGCGAATTCTGAATTCTGATTGGCTACGTATAATAAAAGTGGAATAATACGATAAAATTCGTGGATATTGTCATGAAACATTTTGCTTGTCAACTGCCACGAGACGTTTTGACAATGGCTACGACCAATATAAACGTACGGTCGCAAAGTATTAATAATTACTAAAACTGAAGATCACAACATTTGATACACATTTGCCAGTGTTAAAGTTAAGGATAGGCAATAATAATAAAAAATCAAATTTGAAACTCTGTTTAATTTGAAAAAGAGTAGAAAAGCAAAATCAGTTTGTCACAACTGTAACGTATGTTATAGGTTATGTTTGTTAAATTTGTGATAGATTTAGACAGCGCCATTTAAGAGTAATAAAACAAAAACAGGTTCGCTTAATCACTCAATAAATCATAGGGTATCTCTGGTCCATTAGAAATTGTAGACGGAGTACCTTAAGGTTCCGTTACAGGTCCTCATTTAGTTTTACCTTCCTTACTATACGGATGAGACGGGTAATGTGATTGGTTTCAAGGATATAAATCATGACGAATTTGCATTATGTCACATGCAAATGCGACCTTTCATTAAAGACCTCGTCCGCGCTTGCTTCTTGCATGTGTGTGTTTGTACGATTGCCTCTGTGTGTGCGTGCGCGTTTGATGTGTGTTTTATAAACATTTATTGGTTATTAAAGGTCTCGTCTAGTAGAGATTATGACCTAAAAAAACTACTAATCTAAATATTCCAATTAAATAACCATTATGGAGTAGAAAAATAAAACAAGCAGTGCGCAATAACCCCTGTAAATTAAAAATGTATAAAAATAACAAGAACTTGGTATCTACAATAGCAAGTAATAACCCAGGTAGCACAAAATATTGCTATTATATGAATCAAATATCATTATAATATTTGTGAACTTTAAATATTATTATAATATAACATATATTAAACTAATATTTAAACTTGCTGTATAGCAAATATTTGTAAGTAATATTAAGTGTTGAGATTTACAAAATGTTATTTAAATATTATTACATAATATTTAACCAATATTTGCAGGTAATATTGAAAAAACATATCATTGACATTTTCAGATAATATTACGCTGTCAAGATTTACAAAATGTTATTTAAATATTATTTCATAATATTTAACCAATATTTGCAAGTAATATTGAAAACACATAACTTTGACATTTTCAGTTAATATCACGCTGTTGAGATTTACAAAATGTTATTTAAATATTATTACATAATATTTGACCAATATTTGCAGGTAATATTGAAAAAACATAATTTTGACATGTTGAGATAATATTACTCAGTTCAGATTTGCAAAATGTTATTTAAATATTGTTGCATAATATTTAACCGATATTTGCAGGTAATATTAAAAAAACATAACTTTGACATTTTCAGATAATATTACGCTGTTGAGAATATACAAATTGTTTTTTAAATATTAATACATAAAATTTAACCAATATTTGCAGGTAACATTTTAAATATTGGAATGAGGATGTTTACTGATGAATTAAAAGACACAAGGGTCAGTTCCTCATGTTAATGTATAATTTCTTGCATCCTACTTTCGTGCAGTGTATGTACTTGGTGTACTGGTTTTAGAATCTTGATTTAAAAATAAAAATAAAACAAATACATTTTATATTTTTAATTTTTTCCCATGGCTAATTTTTCCTCCGGATTTTTTGCCTTGAACTGTTTTGCTTAAATTTTTCGTAGATGTTTTTCTTTGATTATTTAAACTAGATTCTAAAAATTTAAAGCCGTCCCGTTTATTCTACCGTATTAATTTCATAGTTTTGTCATTTTGAGGAAATTTATTTCAGGAATACTACTGGGTAGTAGTAATTTTATGAAAAATCTGTTTATGTACTGGTAATACGAAAGGTAGTTAAAAGCGATATTTGTCGGCTACGTTTCGAAGCATCGATGTCGGTTTTATGTATATTTCCGAGTAATTCTAGTACCTGGTGTATTTACTTTTCTGCTAATGGGCATCTTTGTCTACTGGATGGCTTGGTTTTAGAAAAGATAAGGTTAATATTTGTTGAAATATTTTGCTTATTTTTGTTAAATATTACAAAGAAATATTAGTTGTATATTAGGCTATTATATGCGTGCAGAGAAACAGTAGTAGAGCGAAAAGTTCTAATACAATAAGGAACGGAAAACCCACATAATTTAAACAAATTTTTTTTATCTTGCTAAACACAAATTAATTTTCTTTAAAATTATTTTATTAAAATTTTTAAAACCTAAATTTATAATTGGCTAAATAAAGAGATGAAACTAAATAGCTTTATATTTTTATTTATAATTAAATCAATATTTACAAATGCAATTTGTGAAAGTTAGTTTCAAGGAAAATAATTTTTATAAAATACAATGGAGTGCGTGAAGAAGTTTGCAACTAGAAACGTAGGCATGATTATTTATTATAATATTCTTTTTAGTGTAGTGGAGTAAGTCTATTAAGAAATGAGATATAATATTATTGCTGGGCGTATTTTATTACACGATTTTGATATCATGTAGATGCTAGGATGCTTTTTAATGATAGAACAAAAAATAACCTTGTGTAAATATTTAAGATAATGTATGATTCAAATACAATCGCCTAGCAATATCCCTGGCAACGTCCCGCCTACCTGAGCAGAAAAATAGCTTTTACTTTTGGAAATGATTCTAGGAAATTTCAGTTTTGGTCACAAAGTACCTGTTTACTCCCTACCTTTGCCGGTGGTGGTTTCGGGGCTATGTTTTTGCAAATTTTGTGAATAACTTACAAGTGAGCCAGTGCTGCGAGCAGAGTTCCTTTCCATAAGTGATAATTTGTTTTCTCGTTAGCGTTACATCTTTAAATAAGGTAAGTTAAGTTTACATTTTTTAGTAGTTTTGGTGTATTTATTTATATTTATATTTATAGGTCGAGATTCTCCTCTCTTTGGCAGGCGGTGAAAGCGCACATATTCCTACAAATGACCAAGTTATTGGCCAACGAAATGGCTTTGCGATATTCCAGAATTTGCAATACTGGAAATTGCCATTTTGCTATTTGCACATTTTTAAAGCTATTGTTTGTAAGTATTTTGTTAGATTTTCTTAATCTGTTAACTAAAACAGCTTGCAGTTTTAGCTGTTACACGCAGACGTTTCGTAAGCACATCCGACACGAAAATGAAAAAGTCAGTGTAGGCATTCCTGGCCACTTCCAAAAAGGTTGGTCTCATTTATTCGTAAGTTATTCAGAATTTCTTCACTTACATGTACAATTCCCGACCCAAGTTCATTTTTTTACTATGAATGTCGGAATGTAAGAATGTGTCACGTAACTTTGTGAAACCATGCCCAAAATAAACTAATTATTAGTTAATACTCGCGTACACAGTTAACTATATTATATTTTAATTTTCAGTGACACCACCGTTACGGACAGAGGCACGGGGAGATATATGTCAATTAATTGTAAATGTATATATAATGTAAAAAATAATGTATGTATAATAAACTACCAGGAAAGACGTTTTTGTTTCTTTTAACATTGTGTGTACTTTTACATCGGATTGATTTATATTTTGGACAAAACGATTTTGAAAAACTGTTGAAAATATTTGTTTAATGAATTTAGATAATATTATTTAAATATTTTAAAACTACATTGTGGAAATATTGTATGTTAGGTACGTTAACATAAAAAAAATATTTATGTAATATTATTTATATATTATTTTTATATTAACGTAACATGTTACACAATATGTCCACAATGTAGTTTTGAAATATTTAAATAATATTTTCAAACACCATTAAACAAATATTTTTGACAAATATCATATAAATATATTTTTCAAATATTTAGCCAACATTTAGGTCAAATATTGTAAACATCTTTAAATTAATGTTTTAGAAATGTTTCTTTTGAATATTAACGTAATATAAAAAAGTGTTACATTTAATATTTCTACAATGTAGTTTTGAAATATTTAAATAATATTTTCAAACACCATTAAACAAATATTTTTGACAAATATCATATAAATATATTTTTCAAATATTTAGCCAACATTTAGGTCAAATATTGTAAACATCTTTAAATTAATATTTTAGAAATGTTTCGTTTGAATATTAACGTAATATAAAAAAGTGTTACATTTAATATTTCTACAATGTAGTTTTGAAATATTTAAATAATATTTTCAAACACCATTAAACAAATATTTTTGGCAAATATCATATAAATATATTTTTCAAATATTTGGCCAACATTTAGGTCAAATATTGTAAACATCTTTAAATTAATGTTTTAGAAATGTTTCTTTTGAATATTAACGTAATATAAAGAAGTGTTACATTTAATATTTCTACAATGTAGTTTTGAAATATTTAAATAATATTTTGTGCTACTGGGGAAAGTACAGAATAAGAACGAAAGCAGCGAGCTTATGCGAAGAAAATGACGTCGCGGTTGCCTCACTGTTTTTTATTGTTTGTGAATGATTCGAATCAAATCTTACGATTAGTAGTATTTGTTTTTTAAAATCGTACATATTATCAAGTTCGTTTTAGAAATTAAGGCAATATTATCTACCTTCTCTATGCATCTCTACTTTACTTAAAGTGTAAAATGTTATTTCAAATTAATGTAGAAGCTTTCTACTATAATACCTAAAAGCTTTGGTCGCCTTAAGCGTGATCTTTTTCTTTATATATTTTTAATGTTATTTATTAACTGAAGCTTTTATTTCACTTTTTTGTTTCAGTTTAAACATAATTCTATTTGTGTGTATTAATAAATGAAAACATTTTATGAATAGTAAATTTATCAATGTTTTATACATCATAAACCCAACAGAAAGCTTAATAATCAATTAGGTACTAAACAAATTGGTTACATGTAATTATCAGATTAATTCTTTTATATTTCCAACTAAAAACAATGCGGTTTGTCGAGAATGACATGCTTCAACTTTCTATTTCTAGAATAGTAACTGGGGCAAACTTAAAAGTCACTACGTCGGAAGGGTTCAACGTTGAGCAGCCTGGCTCTCCCGCAAGAATATTAGAAATATTTTTCATTTTAGTAAAACCTTTCCTTACGCTTTTCACGTACAAGGCGACCTTTTCCTAGGAACACTTAAAGTTTCTTCCTTAACTTTATTGACAAATTTTAGGCTTTCAGGTAAAGTTTAGCATCTTTTTGTTAAGATGCAATCGTGTTTGGTTGTGTTAAAAAATATGCAACTATAAAAGTGAGCCCGTTTTGCACAGATTTGTTATTAAAGATTTTTGACAATTTTTAAAGACTCCTCGTTGTTCTTACCAAAAGTTTACTAGTACGTATACAGTTGGTTTGGCTTTTTTAATTAGAGACATGCACGAAAAAAAAAAAAATAAGTTATGGTTCAACCTGCATTAAATTTGGTCACTTTTACGGTTACGCTTTGACGCTACTAAATTTCGGTTTCGATTACAATTACCGGTGTGTACCGGTAAAGGTAAAGTCGTATGGAATTAATTGCGAGAAGACCCGAAAGCTGTCCCGGACTCGAATTCCGGCGCTATATTTACATTTCTGTATCATGCGTCATCGGAACCTACAGTTTAAGTAGGATCCGAACCTCCGCCAGCTGCATGTTTGTCGGTGTTTCTTGGATACATCATAGAGTAAAGGATACATTAAATTTAAAACAAAACAATAAAATAACCCTTGGTGTACATACCTCTTTAAAAGTTAAAATTTGTCCTGATACCAAACCTGAAATTTTCAAAATTCAAGCAAGGTTTACCTCTTAGATTTCAGCTCACCATCTAATTTTTTCTACAGCTTTATTTATCGGACGATTGCCAATGTTTTATTTAATTCTACTGAGTTTGCTTTCCGCTAATGCATACATTACAGTATTCACATGCACACGCATATGTACGGCTGCAGCCACGTAATAGTTTACACCTGCATTAATCTAGTGTGTTGTAAGCTATGTAATATGTATGCGAAATCATCTCTGGATTATGCCGTTATAAATAATTCCGCAATTACACATACAAGCACAGAATACAAGTAAAGCGGCTTTTTCCGATTTTCTTTTCGACATGTAAAAAGATAAATTTCTCAAAAAAAATGTTGACATTTTCCAACATTTTCCTTTTCGTAATTCTTCACGGTATGCTTGTATTAAATGTCGGTCTAATGCCCTGCACGGACAAGCCGGCCCGTACGTGTCCAAGCTTGGCGCGCCTCGCGGGCAGGGATTGATTGGGCCGGGCCTATGACTTGCGCGGCGCGCACTGCGCCGGATCGGGCCGAGCCTATTACAAAGCAGATACAGGCCGGGCCTAGCACAATTTTAATACAAAGCATATAATACAATCCGAAGCAGGGTCTATGAATTACGTCAATACCCGTATAACCAAATCTATAAAGATGTCCTAGGCGATAGAGATATTTAAAGATGCGGTAAAGATTACGTGATACAGGTGTAATATGTACAGGAGCTGTACTTTAGCCTATACCTTAACTGTAGAGATTAAATATTTACCGCATCTATATGATACCTATACTTGTTTCCAGTACAGTTTTATCTTTATCACATCTGTATCACATCTTATTCTATGCTGTACCGCACCGGTACTTCAAGCAGGGATTTTATCTTTATCGGATCTGTAGAAAATATATACTGATTGTCTTTACAGTTGTACCTTTAACAAATCTCTACAATATCTTCATGCAGGCTATATCGCACCTGTAGCGCAATTACCGATTTTGTCTTTATGGAATCTGTGCTAAATATGGTAGGCGGAATAAAAAGCCGTGGAAAAAAAAGCCGGGGTATAAAAAGCCGGGAAAAAAAAGCCGCGGAAAAAAAAACCGGCGGAAAAAAAAGCCGGCGGAAAAAAAGCCGATGGTATAAATATTTAACATATGTAATAAATAAATGCTTGAAGCAAAGAAAACAATGATTTGATCCACTACTAAGGGAGCATAGAATGACTAAAAAATTGTGAAGTTTCATTTTTATTGAATCCCAAAATAACAACTACTACAATAATTTGTACAAACTTTATTTTATGTCAGAAGACAAACTGTTTATATACACATTAAAATTATAATAGTATCAATAATAATATAGAGACTTACATCTAACTACTACCACTACTACTAAATTTAGAAACCTGTTTGCTTTCTAATGGGAAATGTAAAGAGTGTTTTTCTTTTACTCAATTACATTTGTAATTAAATAAATGTGTAAGTCTCTATATTATTATTATGATGATTATTATAATTTTAATGTGTATTACTATAATTGTGTGTATTATAATATAATAATATAATAATAATGTATAATAATGTGTATTATTATAACACTTTGTCTTCTGACATAAAATAAAGTTAGTACAAATTATTGTAGTAGTTGTTATTTTGGGATTTAATAAGTATTTATTTATTAAATATGTTTAATATTTATACCATCGGCTTTTTTTTCCGCCGGCTTTTTTTTCCCCCGGCTTTTTTTTTCGCGGCTTTTTTTTCCCGGCTTTTTATACCCCGGCTTTTTTTTCCACGGCTTTTTATTCCTAGATTCGCTAAATATATACTGCCTGTCTTTACAGTTTTATCTTAAGCTTAAAACCGCTGTGTATAGCGTCAATCTAAACACTATCTTTATTTGTTGGCCTTGTGTGTAAAAACGTTAAAAATGGCGCATCAACAAGATCAAGAATTTAAAGTTTACGAATTTGATGGAACCTTGGAGATTTGTGTGCTTCCTACAATTATAATAATAATTTATGACATAATCATTAACCAAGGCTGCTGTCTCCAATGTGGAGTTATTTTCGATAGGAATAATTAACCCCCCCCCCAGAAGGCCAAAAAAATCACCTAAAGCACTTGAAGTAAAGTGTTTTTGAACATGTAATTTTAAAAACTTTGTAAATAAATATATTTCATCGGCTAAAAGTTCCAGCGAAACACAATAACAATGACTCAATTGCAAAGAAACTTTCTTAACGGTAAAACCTAAAACCAAGCCGGACGTTAAACAATGCATGGCTGAAGAATAGCTCTAAACCTTTATGGGGGTTTATAAACAGACCTGTTTGGAAAGTCCACTCACCAAAAAGATAAAGATATTTAAAGCTTATCCCAGCGCCAGCAGTACAAAGTACGAACCGACATCAACATGAACAATTACGTGATATTTTTTTCTTGAAATTACAATTCTGACAGCAATGGCGGGAAATTCAGAAATAATGTACTTTAAAATAGTTGGTGGTAAAATAATACAAAGACATCAATTATTTCGAAGTAAGATTCTCGAAATGTCTGAACCTACTAAAACTGTTTTATATTTTATCCCCTATAATTCTTCACTGTTTATTTTTCTTAATACTTTACTCTATCAAAATAATCTGTTTTCACGTGTTTCTTGAAATTTTAATACTATATATAATCTAACGTCGTTTATATCTGCTTTTTCCCACTTCGCTTGTATGCACACTACGTAGTTGTCTTTTTGTTTGTTTCGGCATCAGTTTATTAAAAACTTAGCAAAGCTGCAAACGATACACTTTACCAACTATTTATAAAATGATTTTACTCTACACTATTAACGAGATATTATGCAACGTCACTATAAATTTTACTGCAAAAAAGAAAACGGTTTAACCCTAACCTGTAATTCTTGGTAGTACATTTGTATCATATTGTCCATCATAACCTAATGTAATACTCTTAAAACATTTAGCGGTCGAATCTGATAAGAGGCGAGATTAGCTCAGGGTGCAAGGAGACCGACTCACAAACCAAAGATGGCCAGTTCGATTCCCCGCTAAGGTAAAGTATGTAGCGCATTTTTAAAATTAAAAATTTATCAATAAATACATTAGTGTAAGTGAAATTAGCTAAAAAAATACAGAAGTTGTATAAAATATTATAAAAGAAAATATATCCGCTAAATAAATATATAGCGTAAAAAAATATTTTTTTGTTTTTATCTAAAATTAATTGCTTGAATTATCTATACCGCACCTTAATTTGGACAATACAGCATCGGAATAGTATCTTTAAAAACCTATATCGTATCTTTACAGTACCTTCATGTGCTCTATACGCAATCTTAACTGCATCTGTACTTTAACTATATGTTGTCTGTACAGGAGCTTTACATCTTATATACAGAGTTAGTAAAGACAACTATACCCAATCGATATGTAATCTCTATCGTCGCGCTATCCATAGGGTACAGAAAGCCTGTATCGACTAAAGATTTAAATACAGGTTCGATATAGATTCTGTATTGTGTGGTTATACGGGTAGCCTGCAAGACTTTTAGTGAGAGCGACAGAAAAAGTGAGATTAGGTAAACTTTTAGTATTGTAGTAGACGGAAATTGTTAATTGCCAAAGTTTATACACTGTAAAAACTATTTAAATATACGTCGAGCAAAACAGGCGCCCGCAGCTTAAGACACACAAATACAATGAAAAAGCTTCAACAGCGCAGGTTTCAGCAATGCGTGCTTTTGTAGAAAAAAAAATATGTAAGTTTTTCTGCTAAAACGAAAGTTACAGAAAATGCGTTTTTATGTGTTATAAAGACATAGGGTCGTTTGAAACAGTGATACGGGAAGGTTTTAAAAGTTTGTGTAAGTATTTGATCAAAATTGGCGCTTTCTATGGCAATGTAAATGTTGAGAACGTGTTATCACAAGCCACAACAATATCGAGGCATTTGAAGTTGGTAACAGAAAAGAAACCGGCTTGAAATTTTACCCGAAATAACGGAGGTTATAGAAAAAAAAATTGCCCAGCAACGACTGACACCTGGAGCGATGATTTTAAGAAGACTGCTTATACTACATTTACCATTCAATAATTAAATCGTAATTGGGAAATAAAAAACAAAGTGCTATTTACCTGCGGTTTTCCATGCAAACAAAAATAGATAGGATAAAACATATGAAAGGAATTACTACGAAGATTTATGAATTTTGGTTTTGAAGGTAATTTGTTTAGCTCGGGCGGGGCCGAGCCTGTAGAAGAAAAGTCCGGGTCGGACCGGACCGGACCGGGCCGAACCTGTGAATATTCAGGGTCGGGCCGAGCTTCATCATTTACACGTACAACTCGGCAATTACAAAATCGGGGTCGAGCCGGACTGGGTCTATAAAATTCAGCCCGTGTTGGGCTTTTCGGTGCCAGATTTCTCTATACGCTTGGTACGCACAAGTAGATAGCGGCAGATTTAAGGGCAGCAAATTTTCTACAAAAAATATTAATTCGTTAGATTACATTTAAAACAGGATTTTCTTCATTTTTAGTTAATGTAAAACTGTAGATCTTAAAAATTTATTTCCCCAACTTCAAACATTTGCAAGATTAAAATATGAAAATTAAAATTAAGGAACACAATTGTTACGCTGCACAACAGCGGTTTTCGTTAACATAAATCCCCCCTCTTTCTCACGTCGACGCATACTCTGAAATTAAGAAAAGGCGGCGACGCGTTAGTTTACGCGTCTGCTGCTTGATGTTTTTTTAATTTTATGTATCTTGTATACTAAATGTTGTCGTCGAAAACTATTGTAATACTTTTACCTAATTTTTATTCGTAGGTTGGATTTTGCTGTATTGTTCAAGTTATTATTCTTAAAACATAGACTTGGTATGTTTTATTTTAAATAGTTGAAAAGGGGGGTCTATGTTCCTCATTTAATTTAAGATAGGGTCAGTAAATGTTTACTGTGCATAAAGATGTTAAATTTGATGCTGTTAAATGTAAATACTTTGATGGATTGATATTTTCTACACCTAACTATACCTACTTATTCAGCCTAGATGTCTTAAGTTAACGGTACAAGTATTTTAAAAAATACCGAAATTAGCTTTCGCACACGTTTATTGCACATTTTTTTTGTTTAATTGCATATTATACTTTTTCTCATAGATTATGATAGAGCATTAGGTTTATTCAGTTATGTACAATAGTTACTGAAAAAGTTAAACAGCTTGTGCGATAGAAGACGTCGAAGTAAAAATTCAAGTTGGCCATAATTTTCACTTTTTAATCTGCCGAAACTTTTTCAGTGTTCAGTTGGAAATTTTTTTTTATATATAATTTACAGACCGTTTAGTTGCCAACTTGACAAAAACGTAATTTCAAGCTTTTCTATGGTTTATTTAAGGTCTATTTTTTCAGAGTCTCTTTTTCTTTAGTTAAGATATTTTATCGTAAAGGGATAGAAGAAATAACATTATAACAAACTTTTATTTTAAATCCTAACAACAATATATTTCTATATGAAATTTTGTTTTATTACCCTATAACAGAAGAAAAATTATACGACACGCACTTCACAAAGTCCAATCTGGCAATTTCATTTTTACTATACTGATCAATTGTATTCCGAGCAAAAGGTTGCCTTAGAAGTATTTTTTTGCGAATAATCCGAGAATAATTTCTTGCGCAAATAGTAATTTAAACACTACGATAATTTGTTCTCTATTATTAATTAGCAACGAGTTATTCTCCAATATGGTGCGAATGTTAATACAGTGTAAAAATTCATGAACATTACACATAGACCAAGACAATTAGACTCTACTAGTAAAGTAAGTAAAGTCTAATTGCCTTGACATAGACATTAGACAATGCTCATAGCTGCTCGTTCGATAAAATTCCGCACCGGAATTAGGGTGTGGGATTAAAGATCCCAAATCGGAATTAACCTAATGGATTGGACCGTACTAAAGTGCAGGTGTACTCTACATGCACTGAAATCTAGGGAAAAGACAGGTCCCAATGCTGGACAATTTCCACTAATCCATTGTTGAGGATAATTATTGTTGTTGTCCGTACCAGACCCGCACTATGTGACCCCCATCTTGTGAAAGCCCCCTGTCTTTACGTATTTGCAGAAACACTTCATGCAGCAGTTCAGATAGTAAGTTACTAAGAAAATTGAGATATTGTATTACATTTAAACGGAATTGTGAAATATGGGAAACGACTAGATAGTTCCTACGAATCCTGCCTTCACATTTAATGAAAAGCGATGCTAATGAAATCGGTGCTGGTCAATTTTGCTCTGACACGCCCTCATTGTTGAGTTTAGTGTGCAATTAATGTGCCATCAGTGTATCTTAGGTGCTGAACTGTTTGACTAAAACTTTGGGCAGTAGGTGTATGATGTTGGGGAAATCATTCTATATAAAACCGGGCTTCTTCAGCATTCCCACCAGCCTCACGATACATTCAAATCAGTGGCGGCTCGCGGTGTGGTATAGTGGGAGGGCAATTTATGAAAGTATGAGACAAATGCGCCGCAGGCCATTTTTATTAAAATGTGGGTGTAGCCTGTTTAAGCGTGTTTTAAGATCACACCAGAGTTTAGAGTACCCTTAAAAACTTGCATAGTTTTACATTTCTTTAGAAGTAACATTTAAAATTTTAGCAGTAAAGTGACAGGTAATAACTTTTTTGATCATTTAAACACTTTTTTAAGCTTTTAACACACATATAACTTGACCTAATTAATTTGTTTAAAAATAAAATTTCCATGCCTTTCTTTCTGATGTGCAAAATGTTTAATTACTAGTTTACTAAAGTTTAGAGTAGTAATTAAAAAGTTTCTTTTTGATACAGAACTAAAGCACACCGTTTACTTTCTCGCATACTGTTTTTTTCTAGCAAAAGTTTTTATTCTCTTTAGACTTGGGCGACACTGTTCACTCATCGCCGATGTCATTGGCATTGTGTACATTATTGTCAACAGTTTAACCGATTTCACAAACGCATCACTTAAATTATTTTCGTAAAAACACGGAATTTTTAATTTTATGGCAATTCGCAACAAACTATTGTAATACACCAAGATAATTAAACTAAATACTTTTTAATAAAACGTATAATAATTTCAATAACGTACAAAAGTAGTTAAAACCAGATAAAAATTCAAACTTAACTATTTTATTGGTGCAAGAGGTACGTGCGCCTACACTATTAACAAATATGAACAGATTTGCAACGTATTGTAATGCCCTACTACTACCTACCTAACTATAATAAAACGATGTAAACCCCTTACCTCCCACTGCAGCATGCAGTTCCTCTTGGGATGTCACTTTTGTATATGTCCTTCCTTTACTAGCTGTTCTAAAAACATTTGTTTTATTTTGCGTGACCCACTTGGTAAAGTTCAAACAGGGCTAATTCAGACTAACTTCGTGCTACTACTAGCGATCTCGATAAAAATTGTTTTGATGGATTTACAATTATATAAAATTTCTAAATAGTGAAATAGAAGGAAAAGTCAGAATCGTAACAAATAGCTGGAAGGGCCCCACTGCCCTCCCTGCCCAGCCGCCACTGAATTACTAACCATATCTGTTCACCATATCTGTTCGTTTACTGTTGGTATACCGAGCCATATTGTCAATGTGTGATATCTAAGGTACAATAAACTTTTATAATTTTCATTTTTGACAATAGCCATGACAGTTTAAGATTATTGAATTTAGTTCGCCAAGAACAGGCAGTGGCGATTCTACGCTTTTGCCGCCCTACGCATTGACATATAAGAGCCCTCCTATCCATAATTCCTAGGGAGAATAGTTTTGTTACAGAAAAGTCCATGAACCTGCCTGCTCAAATAATTATATTTAGAAATTTGACATAGTAACAAAAAAATCAAAAAATCTAAGAAACCAACGAACAACGTACAAATGGAACTGAAATTCGCATACAACAGAAAGAAAAAAATTTTGGGAATCAATAACAACAAATAGACGCTAATATTCGTTCATATTACTTTCATATTCGCTATCATTCTGTAAAAACAGAGATTCCGTAGCGGCAACGCTTCGGCCTTTTTTTTTTATTTCCGTCACAAAAAACGCAGGCGCAAGTTGAGGGCTTTGTTGTATTTCTAATGACAACACTGAGTTGCGTATAATTATTTAGATATAGCGTCTCAATAATAGCGCCGCCAAAAATAACATCGTCAAAGTTGTAGCCAGCAAAAATAGCGCCGGTCTACGCCGGCTAAAATAGCGCTTACAAAAATGTCGCCGGCAACAATAGCGCTGGTCAATAATGTCGTCGGCATAAAGTAGTGCTTTTAAAAATGACTCTAATTAAAAATGTCGCCTTAAAACGGACGCTATAAGAAACATCGTCGCACAGATTCTTTGCATTTTAATGAAAGTTTGATTTAAAGTTGTCACAAATTAAATCATATTACTATCAAATTAGTATTTGCAATGCAAATTTTAAGAATGCTTTAATTTTTAGGCCCTATTTTTGCGGGCGACATTATTTATAGGCGCTATTTTTGGCGGCGACTGCTTTGACCGGCGCTGTTTCCGCAGACGACATTTTTGCTTGGCGCTATCTTTACTGAACGGTATTTTTACCATTAACTTTAACGTACCAACAAGCGCGGAAACGAAATTAGACGAAATATTTGAAATACGAAACAAAAATGCGAAATTCAACGAGATGTTTTTCTTACTTCCTCATAGCTTTTTATATACTTATTAAAATTTTTATTATATATCATTTTATTGTTTGTATTTTATTTTCAACCGGCTGGCGCCCCTAAAATTTGCCGTTCCTATAATTTTCCGCCTTAGGCGTCTGCCTACTTGCCTACCGCCCAATTCCTTGGTTAGAGACTTAAATCACTTAACGTTATTTTCAAGCCAGTAGTGCGTAGTTCATTATTGTAAAAACTTTTGTATTGTTTTACTCGAAAATGAGGGTGAAAATGAAGAAAAAATCACCAACGCTTTTCATTCTTAATAAACTGTAATAGATTTTCTTTTCTGCATGCATTTTTTTACACCCTGTATATAAAAAATTTAACGGTCGGCGTCTTTCCTAAAAGGTTTATACCTACTGAACAAAGCTTTCCCAGAATCTTTAATCTTAAAACTTATCTAATACGTGACAATTTTTGTAGCAGCTGTTGGTACTTTGAAGCTATTTTGCACGTGCGAAAGTTTACTAAGGGTAGCTGGCGGAAATGGGAGATCGGAAGCCGATAAACTTTTCAATAAACGCCGACACCTGTTCAATAAATTCAATAAATTGAGGGATAAACACACCCTTACTTTTCTTTGTAGTTTTGGCAGTAAATGTATTGTGCTGTAGGAAAATAAACAACTTCTATGGTTCCACATATTAAGTAATAAAATTTATAACTAAACTAAACAATTTAATATTAAAATTAATTTCTCACGTATTAAATAATGTACTTCCCAAAATGTATTGTTATATATTTTTTCTTACTATCGACTTCATGAAAATTTTCGAAATCGAGATTTTAACGGAAACACACGTTTTGCGACTTAAGGAACCCAAGTAGTAGTTTTTAATATGTCTGTCTGTGGGTGGGTAGGTGTGTGAGTGTGTGGGTGTGTAGTGGGTGGGTGGGTGGTAGTGGATCAATTTTGAAGAAAGTTTAGATCATATCGAAAATTCTAGTTCGAGTTAAGCTTTTCAAAAAAATCTGAAACCGGAAATGGCAATTAGACATGTTCCTTTTTGTCTTTCCAAAACTAAATTTTGGAAATTTGAGCACGGGATCTGAGATATAAACTTAAAACAAATCGAAAACTTACCGAACTCTCTAGCTTCAAACTAGCGGTCGCTACAACTTTTTGAAAATTTCGACTTTATGGCCCATTTACTGAAAAAATGGTAGTCTGATCGGGATCAGCTACAACTTGTTTGAGTGTCCTTTGTGGGTGGTATACGGTAAAACAAATTTGACAATCTACAAACGGTTGGAATGGTGGAGTTTTGAAAATAAAAAAAAATATTATTTACAAACTGCCCACACGATTTTTTTAAAACTATGTAGGCTGTTAAAACTGAAGATTAGCTACAACTTTCTTTTTTTCTGAAATCTTTAATATCACTTTGGCGCTTTCTATGAATTTGGATGGATGGAATGGAGGATTGCCTATGTACCTTGCTTTCTTAGAAACCTAATAGTCGGTGAAATGTACAACGTTATAATTAGAAAATTTACATATTTGAAACTACGGTAAGTATTAATATCTAGTACGGGAAAGTTAACTCGAAGTTCACATTTCGGTTTTTTTATATTTAAACTTAAATTTAAAGGGAACTGGCCACTGTCAATTAGATCTAAATCCGGGCTGACTAATGACTTGGAACAACCTTGGTAAGGTTTAGCCGTTAAGAGAATGACCACCAAATCAACTGGCAATGCACTAGTGCCAACGCCAACAAGGAATAAAAGTTGGAGTAACTTGGTCTGCTACGTATCACAAAGAATTTATTTTGCATAGCAACCTTATGGCGATATACATAATGATAACGATATAACATGCATAATTATTAACGTGATTCGTAAACTCACATTGTTCGCAGAACTTAAGAAATTACATAGGGCTTCTAGTGTTTACTGCAGCAAATTTACATTATAAATACATTTTAAAACAGGAACAGACCGAATCATTTTGCTTAATTAGTTACAACGAAATAGGGAGTGCTCATAATGTTTAGGGTAGAGACCCGTAATCTAATTACACAAATTACACGCAAAAATTTTACAGGGTAAATGAATCTCTATAACGCGACACATTCTCTGGTATTTATTTCGCATCAAAAATGCTTTTTATGTTAAAACATGTCCTGAAACAAGGAACTGTGCCTGTAATTCTCGTGACGCTGCAGCATATATATTTTAAGTTAGGAACGGTTTTCACTTTAGTTATTAAAGTCAATGTTCTTGTGCAATTAAAAGTTTTAATTTAAATGTGTTGTAGTACTTTATGATAAATGCTCTAGTTTTAAAAAGTACATAAATTGGGGAAGAAGCGACATCACTAGGATGCGGTAAATAAAGTTTCTCGACGTAGCGACTCCAAAGTCCGGAAGTCCTCTATTCAAAGAAATGGTGAGGACGGACTTTTTAGCCGAAGTGTCATCATAATTTACGTGAAACGGTTTTATTTTGCAATTACGCTATCACAAACTCCTGAACCGCGCTTTCTATGATCATTTACTTAGCTGGAAAATATAATAAACCGTTTTGGCTGTTCGTAGGTAGTATAAGTGTAACTTTGTTATGCCATTACAATATATTATAAATTTGGTATTGCAAATGCTCCAAGGGTACACAACCTTACAAACTACAGGAATTTTTGAAACTACTAAAACTGCGAAGTGAAAATAATTTCAAAATTTTAGAATTTTTAAAATAATATATTGTTCAGAAACTGACCACAATATTCTTTTTTAAATATTAAAACTTAATGAAGCAAGGGTGATCTAGAATTTAGTTGGTGTCCCAGTCTGTTAATTTTTCTGTGACGTCTTCTATGAATTTTTGTTTTTGTTTAAGCTAAACTGCTCATGGGTGATAGTAGAATAAGATTCACTTAATTTAATTTTTAGACGCAGCTAAAATTAGTGATCTATTTTCCCCTTTCACCCAAATTTTGCCAAAGAAATTGTTTTTCCGTTTTTTAGTTGTCCTTAATCACACGAAACCTTTTTGCGAAAAAACATAAATCGATTTTTTTCGTGTAAATAATAAGAAATGTGCGCAGACAGCTTCGGCTAGTTGAGCCTTTTGCGGGGAAGTAGGTATTAACGTGCGTTTGTTTTGTACTGGCACTACTCTGAGGCTACAAGGTTGCGCCATAGAATAAATTTTTCGAATTTAGGAAAGTGGAGACGAAGTTCGTCGCTCAGTTGTTTATTGGAAATATTCTAAATGAAATTATTACTAGGCACTACAAGTTGCTGTTTTAAACAAACGAATATCTTTGTTATAAATATTTACATACATACAGAAAAATTATTTTGGAACAAAATTAATGGCTCAATTTGAAAAACTGACATTGTTGAAAGAGTCCCAACCGCAGAAATGTTGTTCTGAATCGAATTGATAAATTCGGTACTTCTGACGTTGGTTCTCATCTTTTCAACTATTTTCTGATAGTGCTCACCATCCAGTTGCAAATATGATTTTGTTGAATTAATGTTCCCGTGACCTGCGATTTTCATAAACTGCTGTTCTACAACCCCAGATTTTGCCAATGTCGATACAGCACTGGACCTGATCGAATGATTACATATTTTTCTCTTTTTAGTGTCTAATCCTACTTCTTTCGTCGCAATTTTCAATTATTTCCCGATTTTGTTAATGCCAACTTTGTTTGTTTGTACCACTTACTGGACAATCAACTTCCAGCATCGGTTAAGCGTCAGAAACATTTTACAGATCTTCATATTGTCATGACTCTTCGAAACAAATTTATGGTACACCTTAAATGAAATAAAATTTAAATCAATAAATCATTCGAGGAAGGAGGTACCTGCGTTACAAAACACACATTAACGTTTTTATTAGCTATACGCTATTTGCTATCAGCTAGTTTCTTTGCGCACCTCCTTGTGCAGTCTTGGAAAAAATATAATAATATTGTTGAATATGGCCGAGGTTGCAGAGTATTGCCGAGTATTGCACAGTTCCAAATATTGCCTAGTATTGTCTAGATGGTGTATAATATTATTTCCGACACGGGAAACCTTACCTCAAATTCGCACTTCACAATTGCAGTAAATTACGGCTTCAACTTAGGTAACATTTTGGGGTGGTGCTTCCTACAGACATTTGAGACAACTGAACGATTTACGTTTTCTTTCAGAATCAAAAGCAAATTCAAAATATTTTTACAAGTTGCAGCCGTAGTTTACATATCATATTGTAAAATGCTGACCTATTTAATTGTAGATGCAGCGGTCACCTATTGTTTCCTTCTTGTATATTTGTTATGTTACCGCAAGTCCGTAATATTAGATCAAGTTCGTTAAAGTTTCTTATTTTTAATTATTAATTTTTAGGAATTGTTTTCTCGAGTTTGTAATTTAATTTTTCAATTCTATTTTGTCCCATTACTATAAAAACTTGCATATTATATCTTAAGAAATTGCATAATATTTTTTAACACATTTTTGTAAATGCGTATTGAAAGCGTTTGTGTTTTTACACCAAATCTTTCTTTAACGAA
This sequence comes from Ctenicera cuprea, assembly GCA_958336395.1. Taxonomy (NCBI): domain Eukaryota; kingdom Metazoa; phylum Arthropoda; class Insecta; order Coleoptera; family Elateridae; genus Ctenicera; species Ctenicera cuprea. The sequence continues at coordinate 36,959,242 of OY284490.1, forward strand.
TTCCACTGACTGGCTCATTTAAAAAGTTTTCATAACAAAGTATGGTTGTGTTTTACGATATTATTGGGTTAGTCTTAGCTTACAGTTTCCTTGTTTTGGATCTAATCTGACGTGGAATTGGCGTCACCAGACAGCTGATATTAAAGACATTACGGGTAGAGCCCTATTTTGAACAACGTGTTAATGAAATATCAACGTACGTTAAAGTTTATTACGATTTTGCCTATAAAAGTATATGAACTTTTTGTAGAGAAACATTCTTGAACTGTGTTTCAGAAATCATTGACACCCTTTCTCCTGCTAACTTGCGTTTTGAAGTATCTTACTTGCAGCGTTAATATATAACAATACATATTGTTGATTTGATTAATTCTATAATAATAATAAAAAGTATAAAGTATGGTATGTCAGATATTTTGTTAATTAATCAACTAAAACATATTTTGTTATTTTTGACCTGAATCCTAGGTTAAACTACAGGAAAAAAAAAACACAATCGACTATCGACCAATCTAGTAGAGCATAACTTTTTTGAATATAAAAATATAGATAATTTAAAATTGTACAATTATTATTAAAACATTTAAGTTTTTTTAAACAATTGTTTTCGTGAAATGTGTAAAAATTTTATTTAAACAAATAGGTCGTCATTTAGAAGAATGATCATTTTGGCACGTTTTGGAAAATTTTATGGTATAAAACTAAAGTATGTCGGATTTCATGCTTCCAGTCAAATCGCGAAAATTGACAAGATTTATCTAATGTACACTACAGATAAGATAACATTACCAAGGTACTTTAAAACCATACTGCTCCTAGTACCGTGCACTTGAATAGTTGCGCTGCATTAATTTTCTTGAAATAAACTGTACCTGTGTTTTACCATCGAAAATGCCAGCCGATTCTACAGGGTATATACCACTAGATGGTAGTTCACGTGGCGGGTAAGTAGGTTGTTTTGTATAATTTAATTAAATATTTGTATCTTAATGTAACCTTGCTGCAGCTTTTTATATTGTCAATAAAAATAATGTCTTGTAATTAATACATCTACTAACGAAATGCGCAATGAAATATAAAGAATATTATTAATAATTGACTTTATTTCCGCTACGCATAAAGTAATAGGCGTGTAATGTAAAGGTTGTCGTTAATTGATTAAATACGTAGATAAATGGGTACCTTTGCTCCAAGCATGATCAGGAAAAAATCAATAAAGCGTATATCCCGATAAGTATATTCATATAAATAAGCTAAATTGCAATATTGTAACACCCATCCTGATCTTAAAATTGAAACACAAACTAGATGAGGTATGATAGATAATTTTTACATGATACGAAAAAACGAATGTTGTATTTATTAACTAGCATGCGACATTGAAATTTAAGGTTTTTTTTAAATAAACATTTTATAGATCGTCAAATTTTGTTTATTTAAGTAATAATGTCGATTAAAATTGATTAATAATTTAAAGAGTAAGTAAAGTCAGATATTTTTATTTGCGCAGACGATAAAAAATTATCTAAAGTACTCGTAGATACCTAAACTTTGGAAAAGCTTGGAAATAGTGAATTGAAATAAAATTGGTTTTATGCATTTAGACGCTTTAGGTTGCCACCTTTAATTTTCAGTTTTTGTTAAATTATTCCGAAATCTTATTTTTTCTACAACCGGGAGTAGAAGTCGATTTCTATGGCATCAAAATTGTGACAGAAGTAAAGCATTTACTTTCTAGGGACGAAATAAGACAACATTTTCGCTAGGAGAGTTTTTATTTCATTTCATATTTATTATTGTAAACAAATGTTTGTTGTCATGGTACGTTGCATGGAAACATCTAAAGGCTTCTAAATATTGTAATTTCGCTCCGATTTATTATAATTCTTTATTTATGAAATTAAGTGTTTCTACTCCCGTTCGTGGAAAAATATAGTATATACACCACGGGAGAGACCGCCATATTCCCTCGATGTATTTGTAGCCCTCGGGCTTTGCCCTCGAGCTTCCACCTCAGGAAAATTAAGACGTTTCTCTCCCTTAGTGTATAATGTACTATTATGTATGTGATTTAAGAAATTATCAATTTTATTCTATTTCTACGTGAAATTATCAAATAAGTAATTTATAACACTGTGTTTATATTGTTTTTATGCAAATAGAATTTAATATAATTTCATATTTTTATTGCAGTTGCTGGGGAGAACGATCCACACTTGAAAAACAGCTGATTTTTCTGACTGTAATTTTAGCTGCAACTGTTTTTGCACTTTCCCTAGCGTTTGCCTACAAAAAATGTGAAGGTAACTTTCAGTTTATATACTTTAATTGTAATCTTTACAGCTTATGTTTGGTATTTTTATTTTTACAGAACCTAATTCAAATTCTACAACTTCTTCACCTACTTCAACACCAACCACTACTACTAATGTTCCCACCAATGGTACAACTCCAACCACTACTACTAAAACTACATCTCTAGCTCCTAACAGTTCTACAACAGCAAAAAGCCCTACTAAAACTACACCTATACCTACAACTCCAAGAAACACCACTAACACTACACATCTACCTCCTAACAATTCTACCATTCCAACAAATTCAAAAACAACTTCTAAAACTACGACGGCAACTTTTTCCAATTCTTCAATGGCTTTCACTAATACTACTAAACGTGGTCAACTAAATCGTTCTTCTACAACTCTACCGCTTGCTTAGCTATCAAAGAATTCCCAATCAAAACCTCCTGCAGTTTAAATTTGAGTTTAAGACTTTTGTAAGCTACAAAGTAGAATAAATATAAACTTATAATAAAGCATTCATGCTTAAGCTGTATAATAATACATATAACGCAAGCTTTACCTTACTTTCGAAATTTATTGTATTATTAATCTAGTTATTATTTTAAAGGTTAAATGCATTTTTTAATTAATTGTACAAGTTTTTAAAATAAATTAGGTATTTAGATGAATAATTGTAGTGCAATAACTAAAAATATAATTGCTTAAAAAGAATTTCCATATAAGAAGAAATATTAATTTCAATAAAAAATGCAATCCTCTTATTTTCCTTTAGCATGGGGTATAAATATTTCTCTGCACACTGTATAGTATTATTTTTTATATTTTTGGTTGCAAAGTTGATATTTAGCATGAGTTAATTGTCTAAATTTTTAATTCTATTCAATAATTTATACAGTTTTGAAATAAATTCGTTAATGAAGTTGAATTTACTTATAAGTTACCATTAACTTTGTTTTAATCATAACAAGTAAGTGTAACGTTAGTTACTTGCTTGATAAATTTGGTAGCTGGACCGTCCTTCTATGTGGTTATCTAACAAAGCAGTTTGGTTTACGTAGGTGTATACCCCTTCGCCGCAACACAGGGATATTGAGATAGTGGTCGCACTTCTCGTTTATCATGAAATGCTATCTCATGCAACTATCATAATATCGAAACAATATTATTTGCTGTAGCCCGCGCCTGTAAAAGATAACGTAATAAACGTTATTTTTATAACAAACACAATATTCTCGATTTATATAATTGTGTCTATTACGGTGCTATACTAGGAAATTTATTCCTTATTTTAGCTACACACATTAAACATGATAGCAGAAGCTTTATTTTTATCTAAATTAATATCACTGCATAAACCAGCAAGTATCTGCTGGAAATTTTTTTAGAAATAACCAAATTACCAGAAAAGGAAAAAAAAAGAAATAGGACACGACTGTAAAAATATATATTTTAATGAGTTTGATGATGATACTGCAATGCAACTGTTGTAAAAATATCAATTGAGGCATGGTAAAATGTAAGCACTTATCATAAAACTAAACTCTATCTCTAATACGCTTTATTTTTTGCAGATACACATTCGAAGTATGTTTGTATTATATATTCATTATGCTGTTGTGCATTATTCAAAAAACCTCGCAAACATAAATTAAAAAATTATTTAGCTATTTAACGTCAATTTATTTGTGATGTTAAGGATAAACACAGACGCCATAAAATAAACCCACCACACCTGAAAACTATGCGGAAACACCGTCTTAAAGATTGTAGATATCTTTAATATAAAATAACATCGCACATTATACGGTTAACTTAAAAAGGAATGTAATTGATAATAGTTGATCAGGTTTTGGAAATGATTTCAGTTTTCGTTTGAAATGCAATGCAGAATATTTAGCGGTGTTTTTTTATTTTTAGTATTTGATTACGTTTCGATGCCCGTTTCTGCTAACTACCTACAATAAAATTTTTCTTCTTTCTCCTAATTTAGGACGAGGTCCTGTCTTTTATATTTTGCATCTTAGATGTTGTCTGGTGAGTCTGATGTCCAACTCCATCTTTTTTCTGGTCTTAGAGGTGGTAGTTTTATGTTTGGTTTTTAGGTCATTACTCTCTTTGCGAGTCTGGTGTTATCCAACTCCGCCTGCGTTAGTTGCTGGGTGGATTGAGTAGTCCCAAGCCCGGGTAAAGAAGAGTTGACAGAACGGGTTAAAAGCCTACCTGTCGTAAAACGAAAACAAGCTCCTAGAAATACTTTGGTTTCGTAATCTGGACAATAAAATTAATTATATTAAAGCATTAAAAACTAAAATCCTTTTTTCTTTAAAAGCTAATGTTATTTAGTAAAAACCTAATAATTTCGTTTATAGACATTGAAAAGAAAAACTCGGTAATTATAAATTTCTAAACGAAGTATCACTCTTACTATATATACATTTAATAATAACAGTTTTCATCACGCTAAAACTTTGAGTTAAACTTTGTTCTTCGTAATTTCTTAGAAGTTCTCATTATAACGGAGGTTAGTAATTATGATTTTTATTGAAATTCAAGTTGCTTCATATTACAAAGTTCTTAAAATCGATGGCCATTGGCGGCGTTTTTGATGCAGCTTCGTTGATATTTCATACTTACCCAATGTGTTTTAAATGTATTGGAAATATTTTAAAAAACCGAACAATACTTACTTTCCTTTAGACGTACTTATGTTTTTAATTTTTTTTTTTAATTTTTTTAAAAATATAAATTTTCTTTGTCAATATTTCTACGCCTTTGAGTGCTGCGTGTTCAACAAATTACCCTATATAAATCCAGTTCGAGAATCAAATCTATCACTTCATTTTGCTTCAACCTCAATAGTTTACACATACACGAATGAAATGACTAAACTCAGCTTGTTACAAGTTAATGTCAGACTTTTGAAGATTTGGGCGCTTTATCCACCAAAACCTGATGCTCATTTTATAACAGTAATTGCTGATAAGTTGTATAAGTTTCTATGCTTCGTAAGCCTATATAGCGTATTTCTACCGTGCGCTTATGAATTGTATCTTGGCGAGAAAAGTAAAATAACGGACTACACCTTAAATATAATGAATACTGGTAAGAATTTCATTTTTACACTTAGTACGTATATGTCTTTAGGTATCTGTAATTTTTACAATATTAACTGTTTAAACGATAAGATTACAGTAGCAAGATAGTTTCTAGATCTAAAACATCAAATTCATTATTAATCATAATGTGTAGAGCGCGAAAAATCATTTTGTATCTCCACGATTCATAAAAAATGTAATCATTTGACACCACTTTTATTTTGCTATTTTTCTCTATATGCGCTTATTTTAGCTTTAATACAGCTAGTTAGTGCTTTTTTAATAAAGAATTTAACATTTCCAATTTTTGTTTAAAAAATCTAATGTTAAGACATTAATTAATTTACTATTTTTCGGTTTAAACGACTCAGCGAATAATTTACCAAATGTTTACACCACGTTTTACAAATCCCCTGCTAGACCAAACAAACATCCGTCGGAGAAACAAATAGTGCGCTCGGGGAATCACAAAGGTCTCTGTTCTATCAAAAGCCACACATAATAGTCTACCGCGTTTATTTGTAAAAACGCTAAAAATGTTGTTTTGGCGTTTGTTAACTTCAGTAATCCGGAGCATTCCATTGTGTTGTAATGTTTTGTGAATAATTTTGATAAGAAAAAATAAAATGCTTAAAGTGAAGGATACATTCGTACCAGCAAATTGGCGTAAAGATTTTCTTGAACTAGTTATTAAAAATAACAAAATATTTTGCAGAAACTGCATGACGACAGTAAGCTACGTCTTTGTATATTTTTTATTTTTTTTGCTGATTTAAAAAAGTTGGGTCGTTTTTCCATAATACGCTTCAGTTAAATTTTTAATAAAGACATGGTTTGAACGGCAAGGAAATTTATATCAAAGCGTATTTTTATTTGTTGCTAATTACATTTTCTAGTTTTTATTTTGTATTGAAATATTTGTAACAATACCTTATTTTTATATAAAACAAATAAAAAGTTTTCATTTCTCATTTTGGGATTTTTCATGCTTTTTTTGATTTATCAAGCTTATTATAAGCACGTATTTTCAAAAAATAGATGCTTATAAATCCGCCCTCTAATAATGAGTTTAGCACAAACTCCGATTTAAAATTTAAAGTCGATATGTTTCATTAGTAACGTTTATGTATTGTTATAGGGGTTTATTTGTGTTCGATTCTTACTCTGCATTTCTTCTACACTAGAGGCAAAACTGGACGTAAATTAGTAATGGAAATGAATCAGTATTTCAAACATAACGCTGATGTAGAAACTGTGACAAACATGGAGAAAGCAAATAAGCTAACACGTAAATTTACTATTGGATTTGTTTCCTTACTTGGTTCGGGAGTAGTGTGTATGGCACTAGTTCCTCTTCTTATGGCAGGAAGGTACATACCTTAAAGAACTATGGCTCAGAATGATTGCTACACACATAAATTCTTATTAATTGATGTAAATTTGAATTTGTTTTACAGAAAATGATTGGAGATTTCTTGTTTTAAATAGACCACCAATTCAAATAAAATTCTACGTATGATAGTACTTTTTAAATGAAATTTTAAGATCTAAAATTTTGTTCAGCAAAAATTATGTTTAACGTAGAGTGCCATGACACAGAAAATGGTTCCAATAAAGCAAAATATTAATTTAAAATAAAAATCGAATTGAATTAAAAGTTATGAGCTTCACTATGGCAAGCCGTTTTACTTGTTAATAAGTGTTGTTAAATTGGTATTACAAAACAGTTATAAGTGCTTGTTATTTCAGATATCAAGAACGCATTTCAGATTTCAGGAATACATTTCAGATACAGAAAAGCATTTCATATGTCAGCAACGCATTTCACATATCAGAAATACATTCCTGATATCTGGGATGAATGTAAATCATCAACAAAAATTCAGTTTTACACATTTATATAATGACAGTGTTATTGAAAACATTCAAAATACCGCACTAAAATTATCAATTATTGATTTCTATCTAGATTCTGCAAAACAGTTGTAATATTACAGTAATATTATTGGAAGGTTAAAAATATCCCAGGTAAATTAAAAATGTTTTGTTTCTCATGGTAAAACATTTTTATTATCACTGCGATATTAAAAACATAAAATATGCAACTGTGAACTTAAAAATTGTTAATTTCACGAAAATATTGGCAAAAAGACAAAAATTGATGATTTTAAATATTTGGCTATTTACATTAAAAGTTTAAAATTTTAATTTCAAATATGCATTCTTCAGCAAGAAAGAAGTACGGCATCAACGACATGACAGCTACATTGTAAACGTACCACGAATTTGAAATCAAAATTTACACTATATATAGCGGAATTTTTCGTGCTTTTTATATACAAAAATAATGTAAATGCACACCACATATTTAAAATCTAGCACTTTCAATTTCACTGTGATATTTTTAACGTTATTAATATTAGTGTAAAATTATAGTTGTATCAGATATCAGAAATTAATAATTTGTATTATTACAGCGACATTATTAATGTTTTTAATATCACAGTCATAATAAAAATTTTCCAACTACATTTCAAAATAAAACATTTTTAATTTCACTGCAATATTTTATCTCTTCTATCGTATCACCGTAAAATTTATATTTGACAACAATTGACAATTTTAATGCGGTATTTTGAACTTTTTAAGAACACAGTCATAATATAAATGTGTACCACGTAATTTCGGTTAAAGATTTTCCATTTGCGAACACATTAATTAAGTGATATAGTGAATTACAGAAAATGAATAAGTAAATGTATTATTCAGTAGCACTCTTACATATTATCTGGAATACATTTCACGATAAATTATAGTCTCTAATGTTGACACCAGAAAATTGGAACGCTTAACTCTTAATTGCTACTATTGATCCAGTTTAAGGTTTTAATGTTACTTTTTAGTATATATTTAAATTTTTTGCTGATGTTGATATGAGAAACTATTTTCTGTTATTTGAAAATAATTTCAGATATATGAAATGAATTTCTAATGTCTGATGCATTTCAGATATCTGAAATTCGTTTCAAATATTTAAAGAAAATACAAAAAGTAAATAATTTTAATATTATTTTCACCTTCCTGATTAAAAACTAAAGCGGCCTGCTATACTTCATTGTATGAGAGGTTAATAAGTTATGGAAAACTTTTTTTCTAAACAAATTTTATTTTTATTATATTTTATATTTTATTCATTTTTTTCAGAATTTTACCTGTTCCCGGTAAATATCCTTTCAATTGGAAGGAAACACCTAATTATCAGTTGGTCTATGCCTTACAGTTTTATGCTCAAATAAATATTGGTTTTATTACCAGTGTGTCGGATACCTTTTTTATTTGCGTGGTTCTTCTAGCAGCCGAACAATTTAAAATGTTAGGTAATAAAAAGGTTTTCAACCTTTAAGAGATAATTATATGACCTTTAAATACTTAATCAAATTTTCCAACTACAATTCTATCAATTAAAATGCATCTTTTCAGCTTCTGACTTTCATAATTGTTTATATAAAGCTCTTTTTGATGTCGGTTTTGTCAAAGAAGAAATTCTGGATTTCGGGGCTACTCTTGGTGCCACAGAAGTAAATGTTTTCAGGTATATAGTTTAATTATTTGAAACAAAAATTAAATATTGATTGTTTTAGATCTTTAGGGCAACCACTTAAGAATTCTAGGAAAGCAAGCACTACAGTAACTGATAAAACAGCCGAAAACATTAATTTGATGGAAGTTATTCAAAGTGAAAGCTTCCAAGAAAAACAAAGAAAATTATTAATCAGTTACATTAAACATCACCAAATGTTATTAAATTTTTGTGTTCAAACGGAAGATTTCTTTTGGCCACTAATTTTTATGAAAGTGGCTGTTTCTATGTTTTATCATATTTTTATTACATTTGCAATGGTTTCTGTAAGTAACTCTATAAATTCTTAAGGTAGTTTTATCCACTTCTGTCGATTTTTTTTTACGGATTTTAATAAAATAGAAACATTTTGCACTCAGAGATATGAGATATACTATATACAGTTTGCCTTTCATGTTGCAGAGTACAGACCCGACAATGGCATTCACGTTGGCGCAATACGAGCTTTGTGCTGTTGCTGAACTATTCATATTTGCTCTTGCTGGTCAAACCCTTATCAATGAGGTGAGCATTTAGATAATTGGATCGCTTCATAAGCAGTGATAAGTTTTAGTAATAATTAATTAAAAGTATCTGCGTTTTCAGTGTAATACCTTATAATATGTACAGAAAACCAAAACCTTAAACAATTGTTTAAAGTACAATTAATTATTCACACTTAAAGATTTAAATTTTAGCTGTTACTATTTTTGCAGAGTGAGAACGTTCGAGAAGAATTATACAAATCTCCATGGTATTTTTCCAATCAGCAATACCAGAAAGCTGTGATTATGATTCTAATGCGATGTGATCGCACAGCTCGAGTGTCTGTTGGAAAACTAGCCAATATGTCACTTCCAACGTTTATCATGGTTCGTATTCAAGTTTTTACAAATTAGCTTAAAAAACTTAAGTAATGTATTATATAGGGCTGTTCAAAAATTACTCACCAGGTCAATATTTTAATAGCAGCAGAACACGAAAACCAATTTTGTAATTTTAAGTACAATATTATTTAGCAAGATTATTTAATAGTTAGTTAGCAAATCAAGTATTTAAAAGTAGAATAACGTATGAAAAACAACACTAAACTAGCAGAACCTATGGCCTACGCCCCCGCTTCTTCTTCTGTAACTTGATACCTAGCGCGCACGTTTCGGCAATCAGTGCTGCTCCCGAAAAGAAATGCCAGTGCAACAACTAACAAAGCTTTACAAAACAATGTTAAGAAAGAAAAACTCCCGTAAATAAACTTCGCCGAAAAAATACTAAGAAAAAAACCTAGAAAATCCCTATAAAAATTCCTTAAAAAATTCATGTTTTGGAGAACAAAATGTTTTTGAAAGTGATAAATACGCACTAAAAAAATTTGTTAGCATTTGCTTATGATTACAAATTGAAATTCGCTTTAATTTAAAAATATAGATTGATCAGCAAGAAAAAAAACGTATTTTTTTCAGGGAAAGCCCTTTCCTAATTATATTATGATCTACCAGTAAGATAGACAGACCAGTAAAATAGACATATTTTGTTTACGAGATGATTTTTTTAGCGATTCCTTTCCGGAATGTTCTCTCTTTTTTTGGCAAATCTTTCTACTGCAGTATCTCTTTACCGGTAGGTTTTTAAATAATTTTTGTAGGCGGGTGTTTCTTTACTTTAACGTTTATCCCAGCGTATTTGTTCTCGAACTTTAGGGACGTTTTCACCGTTAACCGAAATTGGCCCCTATCAACAAAACTAAAATTATGTGTCACTGATGGAATTCAGGAACGTTTTTTCCGTAAACCAAAATTGCCTTCCAGGAGCAAAAGCAAACTGATAAACTGTATAAAGCACCCTAAGGAACTTAAGATGTCTATAAGTTCCAATATTTATGTAAGGTTACCGCACGTGATCAACAGACTTGCGCCATCAACATTCTTTAGTGTTATGTTTTGTGCATAAAGTACTACCTATTCGGGTTAGATGTATTTTGCGTGACTTATTTTATAGTACTTACGCTATTGTCAATATTAATAATTTTAACAGGCTGGAACTTCAATATGGGTTAGATATTATTGTTATTATTATTAACTATTAGTGGCATTAACTGCAAAATTGAACAAAACATAACGCACGTTCTAATCTTTATACCGGTACTGCTCCGGCCTGTTTTTTAGAAATTGTAGTTATAATAATGAATGGAAGGTCAGGCATCGCAATACAATCAGTCACGCTAATGTAGTTTATCAATTTTGTTTATGTTTATCAAAAACCTTAGCGGTTTGCTGTGGACAGATATATCGGCCTTATGTAATAGACGCGTAAATATGTGAGTTATAGTACTGGAGCCCCACACTACTTAAATTTGCGGCAGGTGGATAGGATCCGCATTTAGTATGTACATACAGTCTGCATACAAAAGTTGCGATGTGCGTAAAATCTCTTTTAGGTATGTAGTTTTGTCCAATTTAACTTTGGTAATTATTAAACGTAAATACGATTTTTGTTTTATTGGTACCCTGGCGCAACTGCTTATTGAAGCGAACATAGTTTTTTAAGGATTCTGTAAATCAAGAAATGTTGGAGAAAAATAGACGAATGAATTGCAAGATGATTGCACAACTTTTCTCTAAATTAACCATCGTCGTATCTCTTCAAATAAGCGAGATCCCCATAGTTAACACGCAATTTGAAACAACCTGTATACAGGATTACACAGCTGGTAGTCGCATTTCTACACCTAAGCGCCACCTCTCTCTGTTTTGTGCATCATCTTCTTCTAGATTTATATTTCTCATGGTATCTCTTATAGCTTCGTTCCATAATCTTCTTGGACGTTCTCTTTTCCTTTTTCCAGGTGGTATCCAGTGAAATAACCTTTTTGGCCATCTTGTTTCCTCCATCCTTAACATATGTCCAAACCACTTTAAACCCCTCCTCTCTATCCGTTCCACTACATTTTCCTCAGCATTAATTCTTCTTCTTATCTCCTCGTTTCTTACTCTCTCCAGTTTCGTTATTCGCGCACTTCGCCTCAGATAATCCATTTCTAGGAAGTTTAATTTCTTTCTCGTTGCTGCATTCATAGTCCACACCTCGTATCCATATTGCAGTACAGATTCTACCATTGCCCTACCGATTCTCTTTTTTGTTTTTTTGTGAAATATGTTGATCCTACCACACTGAATTTACGCTTTGTATTATTTTCCTGCTTTGTTCGATTCTGTTTTTATTTCTAGCGGGTTTTGACCATCCTTGGAGATGATAGTGCCAAGATATTTAAAAGAGTCTACTTGTTTAATCGTAGAGTTGTCATCTATTAGTATTTGATACCTAGCGTCTGTATTAACAGCTAAGTATTCCGTCTTTTCCAAATTTATTACCAATCCCCACTCTCTGTAGCATTGGTCCAGTCTTCGCAGCGTAAACTCCAAATCAAAAGCGTCTTGAGCAATAACCACTTGGTCATCCGCAAAATTTATAGAGAAAAGTTTATTATTCCCAATAGGTTTCCCCATTCCATCTACTCTTCTTTTCCATTCTTTCAGTGTTGATTCTAAGTATAGATTAAATAAAATCGGTGATATATGACTCTCGGCAGTTTATTGTTAATTTTTACAAATGCTTCAATATTTCTATATAATTCTTTTATGATGTTTATTAAAGGTTGATCTATGTCGAGATTAGCTAAGGTGTTAATAAGTTTAGTTCAAGGTATTGAGTCATCGGCTTTTTCTAAATCAATGAATGCAAGGTGCGTTTCTTCTGCCCTCGATGTTCTCTTTTCAAGTAGTTGTTGCATTACAGATTGTCGACGCAGGACCGCCTCCGAATAAAACTACTTTGGTCTTCGTTAATTATATTCTGTATATCATTCTGTATTCTAACTTTTATAACTTTACCAAATATTCTGCTCATAGTGCTAATAATGCTTAAGCCCCTGTAGTTCTTGGGGTCACACCTTTTGCCTTTCTTATACAATGACAGAATATACAATGTCTTCCATTCTTTAGGAATTTTACATTTTTCAATGCATTTATTTATTAGTCTTGTAATACGATTTATTAAGTTATTTCCGCCATATTTAATCATTTCTGTGCATATTCCTCCCGGTCCTGGAAATCTTCTATTTTTTATTGACTGCACGGCCTTCCGTATTTCTTCTGTAGTTATATCAATTAGTTCTCCCTTAAGCTCTTCATTGTAATTGTATACATAGTCATCTCTTGTCTCTATTAAAAGCGATTTGTAGTGATTAGTCCATTCCTTCATTAACACTGTATATAGGCTTTTGTCTTTTGTGTTAGATTTCATCGTTTTAAAATATTTCCACACTTCCGTTGATTGTGAACCACCTATTCGATTTTCGATGTCAATGCATCTACGCTCCCACATCAAGTTTCTTTCTTCTCTTACTTTTCGCTTTACTTGTCTCTGTAGATCTTTATATTCACTATATTTTTCTTGTACACTGTGTGATAACCAGTCGTCATATGCTTTGTTCTTTTTCTTAATTAGATTCTCTATTTCTTCGGTCATCCATAGTTTCGTCGTTCTCTTTTGTTTTGTATCTAAAGCTTCCTTTGCTGCCTGATGTATGGCTGCACTTATTGCTTTGTGCTCTTCTTCTATACCGTCTTGTTCATTGTATTTTTGTAGTTGCATCTTCTTTCATATAGGTAAAAGGTTTAAGTTATAATGTGGGTATAATTCTACTTCACCACTTTCATCATTCGTTTCTGTAGTATGCATAAAAGGGCACACCACTTCCATTAAAACTAGGTGGTGGTCCGAACCACAATTCGCTCCGCGTTTTACTCTTACGTTATTGATTTTACATGCTGGATTTTGTTTCGTCATAAATAAATAGATCAATAATAGATTTTTGTTTTGATGATGGTCTTGTCCAGGTATACTGATGTATCTTCTTGTGCTGGAAAAAAGTATTTAGAATTTTTAACTGATATTGTTTACATAAGTCGATTAATCTATCACCATTATCATTCACGGTGGGGTCTCCATTTCATCTCCATTTCGTATACCTACGTTTGCATTCAAATCACCTGCTAAAACTACTTGTTGCTTATGTTTTACTTGGTTTAGTTGTTCGCTAAGTGTTATGTAAAATTCTTCTTTTTAGGTAATTGGAGTATCGTCTGTTGGGGCATATACTGATAGAACTACTATTTCTCTTCCATACATTTTAATTATCACTTTAATGCATCTTTCGTTTACATATTGTATATCTGTTATCCTCGATGCTATTTTTTTCTTGATTAGGATGCCAGCACCGGCACTAACTCTTAGAGACTTCTCTATACCCGACCAACAGCAAACCAGACGTATAATGTACATTATAGGAGCTGATTTCTATCTACAATTGTAGCGGTCGTTGTAAAAGGAATATAAGCTCATGTAATTGACTCGTAAATATGTGTGTTGTAGCAGTGGAGGCCCCACACCACTAAAGGTTGAGACAGGTGGACGAGATCCGGATTTAATATAGACATCTAATTGTATTCAACGCGTATTTGATAAATTGTCCTATGTACAAACGGTACTTGAACATTTAATTGCAATTATCTTCCATAATTTGTGATGTAACAGTAGTGTTTAATTCCATAGTTTTATATAGACTTACAAAATCTATCAAAATATCTGCAAAATATCAATAATGCTATTAACAAAAATTTGATTATTTCACCACCATATCTTTGAGATTTTTACCCCATTTATGGTAAGAGTTATTTTGAAAAAGTAAGCAAAATATTGGCCTGGAAAGACATATCTGAACAACACTGTATATTCATTTTATACTTTTTTTGGTTATATTAATTTCCTTTCTAATATAATAAAAAATAGTCAAACACTGTCAACGTCTATCTTACGTTACAGAATACTTTATTTTTAGATAATGAAGACGGCTCTGTCGTATTTGGCTGTTTTGAGACAAGTTACTGAATAAGAAATATACAGCAGCTGATGCATTATAACTTTGATATTGCGTACTAATCTCATATAAAATTTACAGCACACAAATTTTAATAATATTAGCAATTTTAAATTAACACTGCTTTAACACCAGACTCAGAATGTAAAAAAATGTGGCAATGATTTATATAACAAACAGCATCGCATATTTACCAAAATTACAAATATGTAAATTAGAAGTCGCATTTTTTAACGAAATAGAGTCTGTGAAGGCATCTTTTATTATGTACACGTAGCACATACATTGTGTTCTTTTAAAATGACCTAATTGGTAAATGCTAATGGAAAGCAAAAGTATCAGTAAAACGTAACATGTAACTATTTAATTAATCACATTACATCTATCTAATAAAGTAAACACATGTAAGTTTTGCATGCACCAAATTTATTATTGTGGTTTATTAGTGTAGTATCCCTTTATGGGAAATAAAATCACTGTTGCATAAACACCGTTTTATTTCTTGCAACGTAGAGAGATATAGCAAAGTAAATAAAACCAACAGGAATGTCGATGCCAAAAGGAGAGCTAGATTTATAAGCAGTAACATTTAATACTAAACTATACTATAGTTTACATAAACTTGAAAGACCACCAGGAACACATTAAATTAATACTAAGCCTTCTTCAATATATACATTTTTTACAACTAAAGAAACAAACATTAATAATTTGCACAGTGACGAATGACGGTCAACACTCTCACATATGGTAGTATTGCACAACCCCAACAAGGGTTCTGTGCAGAAGGTCACAATGTTGCCAAGTATAATCCTACTAACTATATGTTGCCACTTATATAGCATGGAGCGAACATTTGATTTTGAAGTGTAATTTCTTTGCCGACGGGTGCAACATGCGATCGTGGGATCAGGCACCATAACGAAAATAATGTAACAAATGCACAGGCACGACCATCTTTCCCGTAACGGATGCACAGGCGCGGCAAATTTTTCCGGCAAGCTTCTAGCTTCTAGCATTGGTGCGTCAGTACACAGATGGTCACGAAGTGGGTTGCAAGCGTTTACGTAGGCCAAGAAAGGAATAAAGGATACTTTGTAGGTAGCACTTTCAAAGCCCTAGGTTGATAACTAATAGACCTACCAACTTGGACTTTTTTTTAACGCTGTGGCGAGCCTCCCGATTCCGGTATGGATATTAATCTCGGCTATATAATGGCGTTATAAAAATAGCATCACAAATAGTCAGGATTTGTACTAATCCCGTTTTTTTTTAATAGAAATTTACAATTTTTTACAGGGTAATTATAATAGCAAAAGATTAAGTTTCAAATTAAAAAGAATGATTTTTTGGTGAAACTTTTTTACTAAGAATATTTAGGCAAGTACCTGTCTAAAAAACATATAAATTATGGCACTTCTTTTAAATTGCACATTTTATATATCTCCATAAAAGACATATACCGCACATTATACTATTGATACTACTTTTGTAAGCTGCAAATTCTATGTTATGTACTTTGGTTGCCATAACATTTTGTATTGCTAGGCATCATTGGCGAAGAATGTACTAAAGCAATAGTTTGGTTCGTTTTAGTATTTTTTGATAAATTATTTTCTGGAATAAGGATTTGTAAATTAGTCACAAATTCGTACCGAATTAAAACCCTATACACGTGTTTATGTAAAACGGAATGGGGAATGATTTCCGGCTTAATCTCTACAAATGTTTCTTGAAATTTCCTTGTTCTGACCCATCCTTACCCTTCCTTTCACTCCGGTGCCAAGTCCGAAAGACCTCTATAGCGGCCCGAATGGAACTTTAATAATTTATAATATTCTCTTTGACTTTCAAGTGCAACTGAAATACTAAAGAATAAATGAAAAAACTCATTCTAATTTACCGTTTTTAGTTAATGACTGACTGATTTTGCATTAATCGATTTTATGCCATCGTTTGTGGTATTTATATCAACCCCGGCTATTTGTGACGCTTTATTGTGACGTCATTATACAGCCGGGATTAATATACACACCGGAACCGGGAGGCTAGCCACAACGTTTGAAAACATGTAAGCCATTAAATGCCCTTTGTTTTGGTATATAATTTATCAGGTATAAATAAATGCATGAAATTTTTGTTGTACTTTTTTACGAACTCTAAACTAATTCTGTTAATCTTACTTACCGTTGTCTTTTTTTACGGTATCAATTTTATTTTTTGTTACACACAAAACTACGTTACAATCTAAGGAACATTTAGTCTCATAGAATGTATAGTCGGCTTGTTCATATTGTTAAAGACGGATATGTACAAATACAATTTTAAGAAACTTAATCCAGCAAAACAGCAATTATTTAATATTGCAATAAACAGCCAGCTGTAAATTTTCTTCATCCTTGTCATCCTTTTGCATCTACATTCGCTGCAACATTTTATATCTTCTTCAATAAAAATGCAATTTTTTCCGTCTTTGCAGTTAAAAGTTAATAAATGTCTAAATATTTAAAGAGGAAAACGCTTTCAGTGAGAACACGCGAAGAAGTTTCGTTTAGAACTTGCGTGCTCGGTACACATATTTTTTTACTTTTTCACATATAGGAAGTTTTTGGAAGTTCTTCATACTTGGACATTTTTAAAAATAAACAATGCATTCCGAATGCAATATCATGTAAACATTTTTCCACGTTTTAAGTTGCTGACTTAATGAAACTTCAATTTGACTAAAATCAGTATTTTATAGGTTTATTAACAGCAATTTCAATAGACAGATTGGTTGTGAGGTTCCACTTAACAAATCAATAAATAATGCATTCTCTTGTTTAAGGTAGCTTGGGAATTTACAGATGTTTGAATGGCAGTTATGTATTTTAGGAATAAATTTAATGCGTAATGTGAACGTTTTCTAATTTAAAAGTGTCAAGTATCTAGAGTAGTAGGACAGTGTAATTATAATTTTTGTTAAACTGTTTTTGGCCTACTTAGAATTATCAAATAATTAAGCTGGCAGTAGAATTATCGAGGAATAATTTTAACTTTTGGCATTTGCATGACCCGTACTACTGGGTACAGCGTCAAAACCTTATTTATACTGGATATAAGTTTCAGTTAAAGTGTTTTTCAGGTGAAGTATCATAATACACTAATTATATTTTAATAAACCCTATTTCTTTGCGCGCTATCGTGTAAACAGGATTCTGTAAAAAGGTTTTACGCCATCATTCAAATTACTACATATAAGTTTTATGTATCCTTGCAAAAATAGCGAAGGTCGTTTAGAAAAGATTATTGATTTTACGTTTAAGACTATCAATATTCAATATAATATTTAGTTTATTATTAGTTAAATTCTAGCTTTACTTCGTTGAAGTTCGTATTATGTTTGAATCAAATACTTTATTACTTCAACAATATTTATTTATTTTAACCGTATGCTATCAAAAGTGAATATTAAAAAGTAAACTTTGATAATGGCAGGTAAACATGTTGAAATACATTTAAGGTTAAAATAAATAAATGTTGTTGAAGTAGTAGTATTTTATTTATACTCATAATTAAAGTGCGGAATTATATGCACAAAACGGTGACAAAATATGCGCATATATATGCAACAAAAGTAAGTAAAATATGCACTAATTAATAATAATAATAATTAAAACGCGGAATTATATGCACAAAACGTTGACATAATATGTGCATATATATGCAACAAAAATAAGTAAAATATGCACTAATTTGATTGATAAATGCACACTGTATATGCAAAAAAATTACATTATCATAAAAGAAAGAGATTTTAAAAAGGTACATTTATTTGCAATATTACAAGACCTAGGTATTGCAAATAATATTTTTCTTGAATAATAAAACTTAAAATTATTTGATTCATTAAATTTTCAAATTTTTGTAACAACTTATTATCAGATGTTGTTCTAGATTATCGACTGAAAACGATTGGCGTCTAACACTTAGAATAAGTTTATACTTCAACTAAAATTTGAATGCCCTTATTTTTTTCTAGTACATCATGTAATTTCTTTGAAATTATACCCCCGACTATACCCCTAACAGAATTGATTGCAATTTTCAAGTCATTAATTAATTTTATTGCGTCTATAAGTAAAATGTTTTGAATTTCCAATTTCAAAATTGTTTCTGAAACTAAGCTATAGTTGCTTTTAATAAAAGCCAATTGGCGGGGTAATTCTTTTTCTTGTGCTATTTTTTTAGATTCTGTTGTGGCCGCCGAATCATCAGAAAATTCGCATACAATATTTTTAATTTCCTTAAAGTGGTTTGCATAAAATATAGCTGCCTTTAACCAGGTACCCCATTTTGTTATTACAGGTTGTGGGGGTAGAGGTGCATTGGGCAATCTTTCTTTATAAACTTGAACCCTTAAGTGTGCTTTCAAAAACACCTTTTTCACATTTGATATTAAACTATTTACTAACGGAAACTGCAATCGATTTTCTTCGGCAACCCTGTTTACTCCGTGTGCTAAACATGTATTGTGAAAAAGATTTTCATAAAACACTTTTAAATTTTGACCTGCCTTTACCATGTAAGGTACTGCATCTGAAAGCATTAAAACTATTTTATCTGATGGAATAGCTACAGGCAAATACAAATTGCTTAACATTATTTGTTTTATTATTATAAGTCATAATATTTAGTTTTTGATTGCTACAACCTACGTAATTAAAGTGGTGCAGGTCAATAGAATTGAATTGATTATTGTGCCTCTTGATAAAAAACTATTGACAAGAGAATTATAAATATTCAACCAAAAATATTATCTAAACTTTGAAACTTTATTTTTTAACATTATTTTTTAAATACAATATAATGTAAATCAAACTCATTGGTATTTAGACAATGTTGAAATTTTTATTCAAAATTATTCACAAAGGTCGTCGAAGAAGAGATATTTCGATGCGCTAATTTGCTTCTGTAATACGATCTATCAACTCAAGAATCATATGTGGTTGTGTCTAAAACACACCTGACTTTAAATAAATGTATAAAAAGAATAGTTAAGTCTGGAGATCTTGCACGCCGTTGTGGTATTGTTACGCATGGCACTTACTAATAAGAAACAAATGCATGCTGTCAAGAAACTTCAGCTCTTAGTTGTTTCACAGTAATTGTGTATTTTGATGTCATTAATTATATTGGGCCATACTATCCCATATTTTTGAAGTGAAACTTTGTTGCCGGCGGGACTAATATTAGTATACGCGTATAACTAAGTACAAATCTAGAATCTAAATAAAAAAAGGTGGTGGATTTAATATGATGACACTATTTCATATAGCTATTGAAAATTTCATAAAAATTCGTATTGGTGGGGTTTGGGGGCTGCGAATTACGTATCCAGAGCCTACATTATAAAATTCAACATAGCGGAATTATTTCATAAAGTTATCTGAATTGCATAAAAATTGAAATTTGAGAGGTTTTGGGGCTGTTAATTACACATCAAATATATTAATTATAAAAGTCATGATTGCGGATCTAATATAGTAGAAATATTTCATAGGGTTATCCTAGTGTCATAGAAAATTTGTATTCCAAAACGTTTAGGTCAGATAATTACAATATGGAAAAAATTTTGCGTAAGGTAACGCGATTGTCATAACAATAACTCAATTAATAACCGATTATTTAATTAACCGATTATTTAATTAGCGATTATTTAATAATTCAAATATTTGATTAATCAGTTTTAGATTATTTGATTATCAGATAAAAATTTATTTGATTATTTGATTAAATATCATTTTAATAATCTATTCTTAATAATTTGATTATCGATTATTTAATTAACGAATTATTTCATTTATAGATTATTTGATAAATCGATTATTTGATTATTTAGTTAATCGACTACTTTTTTAAACGATTATTTTATTATTCGATTATTTTGTGCATTTGGTTATTTGATTAATTGCTTTTTTGATTAATCGGTTAATATTGAATTCACCTATGTTTCCTTTAATAACTGATTTGTTTAATGAATTGTTAGATTAATCGATTGTTCAATTAATTTAATTGATTAATCGATGCAATTGATTATTTCTTACAATCAATGATTGTTTATGTTATTTGATAACTGCACAGCCTTACTTTGAACTATACAATCTTTTACAAGTATGAGTGCCGGTGACCGTAAACGTGCAAACAGTAAAAGCGCGAAAGTATCTTGTAAAGATAATGAATCGCTATCACAGTTTTGCTAATTGTTTTGATTCAGTACCCTACTTGTTCTGCCACACTGAAAGTAAACTAGAAATATATGTAACTAATTATCACGGTTGAGTTAGCAGGTGCCTGTTAGTCGCAAAATATACCTAAACTGATGAATGATGAGTTTATGGCGTGGCAAAATGTATATATTCCCAGGCGAGCTGATTATTGAAATATTACTAGGCTGCCACGTCTGAATAATGCAATTTCCACTGCTGTTATTCCCGTATATAAACAAACCCTATTCAAATTAAATTACTACTAAAATAAGCACAAAGTTTCATTCTACCGAAGACGTACTTGACTTCACAGTAACATCTCTTGCTCATCTGTAAATCCCGCACCGATGAATTTTGATTTTGTTAAATACATTAAATCTAGCATCTGATTACTCAAAATTGAGTAAGCAAACGGTGTAGAATTTGATGTGGTACTAGACAAAATGTGATGGAAACAAATTTTGAGAATTTAAAATTTTGTGAGCTTATAAAGCTAGAAATTGATTATAATTATTCTTACCGCATTATATTAATTTGTCTTTGGCGCTTAATAGCTTTTTTCAAATATAAAAAATAATGTCTTTTATTTAATAAACGGAAACGGTAAAACATCGTGTTTAAGCTACATTGCTTATTACTCAGGAGTACAATAAGCTTTTAAATATAGTTTTTAGTTAAAGCAATAATTAAACCAATTTCGACCAATTCTGTTTACAGGGTCTGGTGTTCTATAATTCCAAGCGATCTTTCTCGGTCATATTAACTGCTCCAACGAGTAACAAGCCGGAGCAAGTCAAGTGTTTTCTGAACTTATATACTGACTGTTACGGGATTAGTACGCTATATACATAACATTTTAAATTATAGTTTTATTAAATTATATCTATAGTAGCTCTAGCTGAAATGCTTGACCATTTTTATTTTGATTTTGCAGATATAATTTATTTATGATTTTGATGAGAGACAAACCGAAGTTTTAACATTTCATGAAAAAATTCCGAAATGCATCTTTCTAGTACTTTTGATTTTCAGATGTATGGTATAATGTCAAATTTGGTATGTATTTAAAATCAGTTTAGGAGTGCAGCAAGTTGTGATTGCAGCTTTTAAATATGACATAAAATTTTTTATGATTTAAGCTCTGAAATAATCCAATTCCATCAAAAGCTTCGGGTAGCCGCGCAAAGAGTTTTTACTGTTTTATACTTTCAGTATTGGAAATTACTAATTTTGTAAAAAAATAATTTTTCAGATTTCAATAAATAGTTACATTTCAGGGCTTAGGTAATTTTTTTTTGAAAATACCTTGTGGGTTAGTACAGTATCATTTCGATGAAACTTGGAATGTGAAAGTATTTCAGAAATATTTTGCAAAAAAACGTTTATAAAAATCTGAAATCGGAAATATTTTTAGGTATATTATCTTAAAAGACATTAATTTGAAACAAGTATCGGTCAAAACATATTAAGGCAAGTTCGTATTTTTGCAATTACGGTTGCTAGGTGTTTTTCAGGTGAGTTGTCAGATGTGTATAAAATTTTGTGTTATAATTTAGTCCTAGGAAAGTATATCTTTCTGATCAAAGTTAACTTTCCAATTTAGTCCAATATGTCAAAACGAAAAACTTTGAAGATTTTTAACATTTTCAAGAAAATATTGTTTAAAAACTGGCCACACGATTTTATTCAAATGTTATTCCACATGTAGAGAGATGAGCTTACAATTTCGTTTTCAATGCGCTATTTTCTCTCTAACGCATTCTATAAATTTTTGGAAAACGGTAAAATATTTGCGGTATCTGCAAAATTTCTCATCAGCGATAACAGAACAAGATTGTAAAGTTGATTTCTACATACGGTAATATTCGGAGGGTTTACTCCTCTTTCCGTTCTAATGCACGAGTAATTTGTAACTGGATTATTTCTAATTAACTGGACTAATAAACGAATTGTCACATTAGGTTAAATTAAATTGTAACAATATTTGAACAAAACATTTTAATATCTAGCAAAAAATCACGTTCTTGTGTAGGTAAAAATATTCGAGTTGTCAGAAAGTTTAATTTAATATCTTACCACGTCACTGACGATTTATAATATATTTATGTAAAACTGAATTACTCTCCAAATGCATTTTTTTTTCTCTAAAAATAACAAAAAAAAATATTATTTTGAATTCAAATATTGACTTTTAAAGCAGTAATAACGTTTTTATATGAAAATAAATTAGACTTTGATGAATATTCATGTAAATTAGGTAAACAGTAAAAACAGCTTGGTTCATAAAAAAAAATTTCTCCGTAAAATTAGATCATACCGACATATTCTTGTTACGTGCGTTATTTGCTATAGACAATAAGCAGTTATGACCATTTTGACTGATACCGATATTTTAATAATAAAAAATGATCAAATCGCTAATTTTTAAATTAAGCGTTTTATTTAACAAATATAATGCAATATCTCAAGAAGTACTTGAAATATCGACTTGATTTTTTAAAAGCAAATGCATGTACGTTGTATATGATCTCACTTTAATTCTTAGAAAAAAAAATTTTGACCAAAGAAATTACCAGTACTTTTTTGCTTTCGAAGTAGTAAAATTTTTACTAATCGGCAAACCATTTTATTTGTACATTTTAACATATACATGCAGGTTACCAAATTAAGAATAAACCTTAAGAAATATTTTAAAGCAAGAAATAGATACCATATGACCATGATTTTGTTGATATGATTTTTGCATCGGTACTGGTATTACCAGCACACGAATTAGTACAGCATGCAAAATGATCGGTTTTTTTGCCAGTAACTCCAGACACAAACTAACTATTTAAAATTGGAAATACACGTTTAAAGGTCTCCGTGTTTTCCCACTTCAATACACCAAATTATTAAATGCCAACATTTCATTGGCTCTGAACATTTTATTGGTATCAACACAACCCCAATATTTTGTAATAACCCTTATTTAATGTTTCTCCATTTGTACGACAAAGTAACAACAGTTGCAGAAATGCAGTTTGGCAGCAATACTTTCAACATACATAATTATATGCGCAATTATTGAAGTCAGCAGGACCTAAATAATAATGGAATTATCTTAACAACTCTTCTGAAAAGAATATAACAATTATTTTCAAAATTTTTAATTTTTAAATAAAAATTTCATAATAATGCAAATTTTTCGAAATTTTTAATTTAAGGAAAATTGTTAAATTTTTAAGAAACATCTCGTTTAAAATATATTTGAAATTTCTCCGAGAATTTTAAAAATTTTATAAATTTCTATAAAAATGTCAAAATTTGGAAATATATTAAAACTTTTCAAAAATTTTTATATATGCGAGGAAGGTCCTGTGGCGGTTGGCCCACAGCTTTTTATAAGCATTATTCATTAGTCAGATGGATTAAGAAAATAACAGAATGGAGTCCATTGGGAAGAAGAAAAAGAGGAAGACCCAGGAGATCATGGAGGGATGACGTGGATGAGGCGATGGAGAGTAGAGGACTGGAAGATGGAGACTGGGAAGACAGACAAGAATGGAATCTAAGGCTGAGAGAAGGAAGGCAGCGTCAGCTGTAGAAACCCTTAATATATATATATATATCATTGGTTCGTTGTATTTTTTCACTTCAGCGTAGTGTTTGTATCTTACGTTTTAATTCATTGAAGATGGCTGCTTAGCAATCATCTGAACGTACAAATAATTGTTTTATATAATAGGGGCTTTCCTCATTATTATTATTTTTATTTTTTGATTTTCTTAGTTTATTTGTAAATAATCGAGTTTTCAATCTATCAATCACTCATATGCCCGAAAGTTGATCAAACTACAGCCGTGCGTTGATTACAAGTAGTTCGTCTTTAAACAATTTTGTTCAGAGGATTTTACTTCCCGAGCCTGTTTTAGGGACTTTTTCCAAAGGGACTTTTTTTCTGAGGACGTTTTTTCATAATCAAGTTTTTTTCCGGAGAGATTTTGTCCTGACATTTTCCACGAACTTTTTTCCTAAATTCGAAGATTTACTTTCACATTTTTTTACTTTTCTCGGTATAGAAAGGAGGTACGGTAAGGTAAGAATAGAAAGGTAAAATATTTATCAGAACTTTGCAAATCTAGAAAAAATCCTTTAGATGTGTATTTAAAATATTCCATTTATTTCTGGATATAATTGCAATACTTCATCATCATAATCTTTCACCTCTTATACCCGAAGGTGTTGAGGTTGCAATACTTACCTGCTTTTAGTAAATGTTTCAGCAATAGCATTATACGAGTAGTAACGCCTGGAGACAAATAAAAACAGTTTCATATAACTTAGACGAATTTATTAGTATTATCACAGTTAACACCTTGTAACATGTATTACTGATTGCTAAGAGCGACCAATAAAACTGTGTTGTTCGATTCTCACAATTTTATCAGATTTTGTACACAAAGAATGTTATCACCATCTGATACAATAAAAATGAAAGCATAACATTTTAAATACATAATTTTATCAGCTTGCTAACAATATGAACTTAACCATGCAAGAATTCTTTCATAAATTATATTTTAATTGAAAAAGTAGAAAAGTTAAGAAGCAAAGGAAACACAGAATCAAGTCTTTATGAACTTTTCCTCTCAATTTCAGCAATTCCTACAGCAGTGTAGTACTATTCAGTACTTATATAAAATTTGATGGACATTTATGTACTATTGTACTTTACACATAATGCAAAATACCAAAAGTGCGAAAATTGTATTCTTATTCTAAATATGTTTAAATTACAAAATGCATGCCATGTTTTGCGTTTTGACATTCTGAGACGAATCTGTATTTTTGGCCTAATACCGAATTTGTTTTCCTAAATGAGAACCCTTTTAATTTTATGAACACTAGTAGTATATTAATAAATCAATAACGTCAAACAATTAATTGTAATAAGATGAATAGCAGCCATGCTAGAAACGAGGTAGGCCGAGTCGACAGCGCTTACTGGAAATGTGCATAAAATTAGTAAAAATGTTAGTCCTTAAAATAAATAACCAACCTCTTTCGGGAACCGGATCTCTCGCTGTATTTAGTTTCAGCTCCGCATATTTATGATAAATATCTGCTATTTGCGCTTCGCAACGTAAAGTAAGTCGTCCAGCGCTGAAATGCTCTTCGGTCAACGTAATATTTAAAAATAAATCGCTCCAGGAAAGCTCACGTAACTTTTTTCTAATAAAAAGAGGATCCGTTCTAGCTACCTGAAAACATAATATTTGAAACATTTTATTACATTCTCGTATTATCTTTAATTACCGTTCTGTTATTTAAAAGAAATTTAAGTATTGCGGGTGGTCTAGAACTAGGAGACATGCAGTTAGCGTTCAGTAAGTCACCGTAATCCAGAGGTTCTGTACTAACGCTTATTGTTGGCGAATCGTCTGGTAATTCTATTAAACAGAATACACTTTACTGCAGTGTTTTAAAATATTTAAATATATTCATGTAATTTGATATCAAACGCGACAGGTAAAAAAATCACTTACGAACAACTCGCATAACTTTGATATCGAATCCTGTTGAAAAGGTGTTTTCTGTGGTTCGTTCTGTGGTTACTTCGCATGTAAAGTTTCCAGACAAATTAAATTCTACGTCTCGAAGAACAACTTGAGTACTATTGGATTGGTCTTGCTGCAAACAGAAGGTAAAATAACATTGTATTGATTAGAATTCTGTAAACATAGACATGTAAGGCGCACAATTGTAAAATATTCACAAATGTTCTACAAACAATTAAAGCATTTATAAAGTCATAAAAATAATTAAAAAAATAAGAACGTTAGTAAATCAAAACGTATTATGTGCTACTATCAATAAAATTAAAAAGGGCTTATTAGAAGAACAAACAGAGTAATAAATTGAAACCCTTTTTTTGCACCTAGAAGTACATTTCGGTTGCTAAGGCCTAAGCCGCAGGAGATTAACAGTTAACACGTAATAGAGTGTTTTCTCTTGGCTGCTTTACTGAAGAGGGCTGCTTAACAGTCGAATTGCACATCTCGGTCTTAAAAGTAGTAAAGGATTGTTATTGCAGAAATTATGAAATATGCTTTTTTCTTTTTCATTTAATTTTAAAAATTCAAATAAGCCTCTAAGTACTTGTTCTGTTTCTAACTTACATCTACATTTATTCCCAGAGTTGGAAAAACTTTTGTAGAAGGCTTTTCGTCCGGTGTGTACCGATAAAATTCATTAATTCCTCTGTACCACTTGACGGTATATAGAGGCACGTCTTCCAAATCGTATGTACATCTTAGTGTGCAATTATGAGATTTCTGTACAACCTCAGGTTCTAAAGTTAGCACAACATCCTTGAGGCAATGTACATCTGAAAACAAAATTGGTACGTAAAATATATTGTATCCGTATATTAACAACTTGTAATGAAAATTCCTGAGAAGCAACCAATACGAGGTTAAATTTTCACTCGCAGTCAAATTTAAATTTTTATGTTTTTCGCTTATGGAGTATTGGTAAAAACGCGTACTATATTGTGGCAAAATTTTGTAATTGATGTTTTCACGGATAAGCACATTTTAGGTTCCGAGGACAGCGAAATGCTGTGTTTCGCCATATGGTGTCTGTGTGTGTGTCAGGCATTTTAATGCATAAAACATGATTAAGGGTCAAAAATTGGTAATCACACTGGGATAAAGCCGCAAAAGTTATGAAATTAGTCCGTCAAAAAAGAAGGCAGTGGGCGAGAAAAAATCAAAGGATCGTATTCTTCAGGAAGCCAATAGTCGATCTGCATAAAGGTGATGTGTGTATGATTTTTCAGTTACTAGTGATAAGATATTTCGAATGAATTTCACCGAACCGTGTGATTATCGAATATCTCGAGAGTTTGTGGAAAATGAGTGGTTTTACGTTTTAAAATATTCAATCGTCGAATATCTCGAGAGTTTTGCGAAAAATCATTCGAAACATTTTGACAATTTTAATTTTCAATTTTGTCTGCTGGAAGGTGAACGTTGAAGCGATATGCATTACATTAGCCAGCTGCAAGTGCCCAGTTACTAGTGATGCGATATTTCGAATGAAAATAAACCAACCATTCGATTATGGAATATATCGAGACATTTCGAAAGTTTGTGGAATATCATTTGAATGACTTGTCAGCTCTAAAGCAAGCGTTGAAGCGATATGCATTACATTATCTAGTTGTAAATGCCCAATGCAGACAGAGTTTGAGAAATCCTAATAAATAACAACTACGTTCTTTGCCGAAGAAACACGAGGGACAATGAGACTAGAATGATTAGAACGATTTGATTAAAAATTAGGATACAAAAAGTAGCCGTTTTGATTGTTGCACTTTTGCGGTCATTTTAGCACCGGGTCGTATATAAAAATATAAATAAATTTATTAGAGATTTAAAATATATTGTTGGTAAGAACAAGCGGGACACATTTCCAACAAAAAATTAAAATCGTTTTTCTATACAATAATTATTAACCGTACTTTTAAACGAGTCGAAAATAACTCATCAAGACTCTGGAATAAAGGCGACTATCCGTGTGTTACTGTACAAGTACATCAAAACATTGGAATCTCGAACTATTCGAAGTAGAAAGTTTATCTTTTTTTCCGAGCGGTTGGTCCGAGCAAAGACGATGAAAACGAGAATTCATTCATAAGACTTCAGAGCATTAGAGAAGCAAGCGAAAAGCGTTTTTGCTCCTTTTTACGGCATAGGTACATTCTAATAATTTTGTTCGAATGAATCAGTCGATTATTACATTCATGCAAATAGCAATAATGAGATTATGAAAATCGTTCGATTATCCCCATTTCTTCCAGTTATCACCATCAACTATTTGTTTAAAAAAAATATTGTTTCGACTCTAAACTCGGTATTAGTGCTAGAAAACTATTGATATTAACGTCCGTCGATAGTTATATATAAAAACTATCGATAGTTTTTCAGATCTATCTTAAATTTAAAACCCGTAAATTAAGTACACTTCGCCGCAGTACAGTATTTGAAATTAAATAGCTTTAGTTTAGTACAAGTAAACTTAAAATCATTACATCTCATACATGGTGCTAAACTGCCATGTAAACTGCTAATAGTCACGTGCTGCTATTGAGAAAGAGCGCAAACTTCTATTATTTTATAAATTTTATAAAGGTAACTGCAAAGCAAATTAGATATTACCTATTACCAAGAAGTTCTTCTGCGCTAATATGATTTTGGGATCAAGTACTGAAAGGGTATACTTAATCGTGTGGCCAATACTGTCTCGATAACCGCCAACTGTTGTTTTCCATTGAATAGTTGTGTGCTATAGACATGACGAATTGTCCATGTTACCAACGCAAATATATATCAAAGTAACCGAAAAAACCAATAAGTTTCCCGACTATTTAATCCGAAATGGAAGGTTATACCGTCATTTCTATGACATAACCTGACAGATGAAAAGTTTTCTGACCCGTGGAAACTGTTACGGGAGAAGGTGCTGGAAGAAAATCAGGAGGTATCAATCGCGGGGCACATGCCAACGTATATTATTGGCCAGACGTGTTCCATGATGTTGCAAAATACGTCAAGACTAGTTTGCAGTGCAAGCGCTCCCAAACGTTGCAGCAACAAACACCAGGAAGAACCACCAAGAACCTGTGTTGTCGTAGTGTTCAGGAAGGTCACCATCGTCAGCAATCCAACCGTCCTCGAATTATATTTTGTTCCAGATGTATGTATGGGAAAGATCTGACACTGCCTTTGTTCCGTGGATGGCAAAAGATATACGCAGTAAACCATCCACAGAAAAAAAAAGATTTATATTCAACAGGAGCATAATAAATAAACTACTTCAGAAGACTTTACTAAAAAAAATATTCCTCTAGTTTGTAGATATTTGTAATACGGTTACATGTGCAAAAGACATTAAATAATTTCGGATTGGAAAACGTCCAATACCAGTAAATAAAATTTATCAAAAGATGAGTAAGAATAGATGAAATACCTCTCCCCTGAATATTTCAGCATCTAAAAAACAGTTTGAAACTTTAATATACATTTTTAAATAGTAGCAATTAAACTGACCTTCTTATGTAGTTAATAGTACGAATGCATTAAATCTGAACTGTATATTGTCCCATTACCATCTATGCGCAGAAATATAGAAACTGGTCACTGAATATTCCACAAAACATCAACGTCAATCAACCACAAATTTATTTTACCTGAGACAGAAGCTGGCTATTTAAGCTTTACTTTAGCTCATGCAATACAGCTAAAGTAAGAAGCAAATGGCGCTGTTTACTATAAAGTGAGACTAAAACGTCGGACCTGTATACTGATGGCTCCATGCTCAATCAATTGAAAGTATATTTAAATCAAAAAATAATTTGCACACTCGTCGTTTCTTAAAGGTACCCTAAAATATAACTATTAAATGTTTCAAATTATTTTAGTTCTGGAGTTACCATGAAGCGAATAATAAGCGCAATTCAGCAAAGGTTGAAATAGCACATTTACTGGGCAGTAAGATTTAGAAAATGTTTAAATAATTTAAATTGAATTAAAAATTGTGACATTCTACTTTAAGTACAGATGTGTAAATTGTGCAGTTCTCTGGGCAGTTTTCAGCGTGGTTTTTGAAAATGTAAATAAATAAACCAAATTGTATTTAGCATTAGCAGTTAACTAAGTAGCATAAGCTTCGATTAACTACTACAAAACCATATAAATGTAAATGGTAGGATTATCTCTAGTAGTTCATAGCTAAGTGGTCAGCGCGCGGGCTACCAATGCAGGATCCGGGTCCGACTCCCGGCCCGTTCGCTCTCCCTCGCAAGGCAACGAGAAACCAGCGAGGTGGATTTTTTTCCCAGAAAAATCTCTCTGGAGAAGAAGTGCAAATACTGCCTGTGGTTCGAAGCTCACGTTAAACTGTAGGTCTGTGCAAAATATATATCTCCGCGAACCAAAAACAGACATAGAAAAGAGGTTGCCAACGCCCTGAATAGGGTATGGCACAAGAAGAAAGAAAATAGTCCATATTCATCAACGAATTTAAAAAAATATATAAAACATATCAACGACTTCTTATTACTTGATCGTCTTTAGTCAGAAATATACTACAGAAGCAGGGCTAAAAAACCTCATTTAATTCGCACGTTCCAGCAAAAAATACCTTTGACAAAATAGATAATGTCAACGTATAAAATCAGAGACTTGTTAAAAAGCATGATTTTACACGTGCACGCCAATCTATTGAATAAAAAAAAAATCTGATTAATGATGTAGAGATGCGCCTTCCTTTGATGCGTTTAGCTTGATGGCTGTTTGTTAAACGGTTAAGGTAAAAATTTCCAAAGTCTCCGTGCTTTTTAAAAGAATGAAAATAACATCCACTATTTTACGCGAACACACTAAGGTATAAAATCTGTACCAGAGAACTATTGAATTATAAAAACGGATATAAAAGTATTAACAATTCCTTTCCTGTAAGCTGGAGCGTGCAAAGAAGGTTCATTTAATTTTCAATATTATAAAATGGATCATTTCTCACTATTTGCATATGTCAGCAAATACGCTCAAAATCATTGTAGGTTGATTTGATTAAGGATGAAATACACCTTTGTGCTTATCACATGGTTTTCTCAGATACAGGAATTAAATTTTTAAACAGGGTTTTCAATATTTCAAGGAAAGAATAATCTGAAGGCTATTGTCATTTGAATTTTGATTTATGGCCTAACATGAGGACACTCTGGAGTTTAGTTAAAAATGGATCTCTAAGTGTAGATGTTGCATTTTAAGATTCCTTAGCAAAATCAGTGAACTGTTTGTTTTACTCTAAATGTGACGTCCTAAAAATTGATAAACAGAGTAAAGTGATAGGGGATTTTAGCAATTAAACTACTAATTCTCAAGGGCTCTTACACTAAATTGATAGAAGTAGGATTAAACTAGGTTTTTGTGAAGTTACTGCAGCAGTCGATGTGCAAACTAGCCGTTGTTGATAGTAAAGGATTTAGGGACTGATGATAAAAGTTTTATTCCAAAGAAAATCTGGATTTTACTTTAAAAACTATACAGGCTGAGTCAAGCTATACGCCTTTTTTTTTAGTGAGTTTATTATTAGGAATTTATTAAAAATTTTTGGTGTGCATATGTTTAGAAGGGTGCTCTACAACCTGGCGCAGTCAGTTTTTTGATTGGACGTCAAATGTCAAAATAGCGATTTTCAATTGTTTCTTTTTAAATGGAACGGTACGACTTTTTTCGGCTTAAACGATGCTGTATGATGTTTACAATATGATCCTTACTGCATTTTTTCCCAATTTTCACGATTCAGCCGTCAAATATGCATTTATTATGATAGTCTAGTAGGCCGAGACCTACGGAACGTACTTTGATGTATTTGCACAAAACGATTTAATGGTTGTCAGTATGCATAGTAAAATCATTATTTTAATAAACATAAAAAGCAGAAACATTTAGATTACATTAAATAATAGTTACTTCAATATTAGGATAATCGAATGAAAACTATAAGATTATAAACTAAACAAAATTTAAATAAAAAACTAATTAGTTTTTATCCAACGAGAAACTCGAAGAAGTGGAAATGTTTACATAAAAGCAATTGTTTCATCAAAAGTTTACTTATTTTACGCAAAAACATGGTGACGCGTGCGTACGTACCGGCCTACTAGACTAACATAATGAATGCTTATTTTACAGCCGAATCGTAAAAATTATGAAAAATTCAGTAAGGATCATATTGTAAACATCATACAGCATCGTTTAAGCAAAAAAAAGTGGTGCCGTTCCATTTAAAAATAAACAGTTGAAAATCGCTATTTTGACATTTGACGTCCAATCAAAAAACTGACTACGCCAGGTTGTAGAGCACCCTTCGAAACATATGCATACCAAAAATTTTTAATAAATTCCTAATAATAAACTCACTAAAAAAAAGGCGTATAGCTTGACTCAGCCTGTATATGCTATAACAATTTTATCTAAATCAGTGCCAGAAGACAAACTCTCTACTTAGAAAACAGCTTTATGGTCTCTGGTGGGAATTATTTAATGCGAATCTTAAAAATCAATGAAACTCTAAGTCGCGAATAAATTGCTTAGAAAAATTATTGTTAAAGGATAAAAGAAAGAAAAACGTTTTGAATAGCGTTAAGCCGTTGACATAAATGTATATAATTTAAGAGATATTGATTGCAAAAAGACAAAAATAAGAAGAAAATTTGTGCCTTTTGCACAAAGCTAGTTCCCTAAGGTGTCATGCTATTGTAAATGCAGTAATGCATTATACAGGTTTAAATCGACAGTTTCCAGGTACGCCATGTTCTAGCACAAACCATTTCCTCGAAGCAGAATGCGATACGCTATGTTTATGCTTCTAATCAACTTCCTACTTTTATGTAAAGCCAGACTTACAACCTAGTACGGTAGTAAATTGAATGAAGATAGTTTTGTAGAACATTGTAGTAAAATTCCTTTGGGTGCCCTGCTGAAAGGCGATACAAATTTAATTTTTACAAATTAAATATACCTGTTACAAATCCAAGGCACTGCAAAGTCTCTCTTCAAATATTTGTAGACATTACTGTGCAGGTGCATTTTAAAATTGATTAACACAACCCATGGGCCACGCCTACAAACTCTGTAGAAAAAACAAAAAAGACTCAAAAAAAAGCCATTGAAGAAGAAGCTGGTAAAAGACACACGTAAAATCTTCAAAAAAAAATTCTTTCGTAGACCCAGAAATAATT
This sequence comes from Ctenicera cuprea, assembly GCA_958336395.1. Lineage (NCBI taxonomy): Eukaryota > Metazoa > Arthropoda > Insecta > Coleoptera > Elateridae > Ctenicera > Ctenicera cuprea. Next base: position 36,993,235 of record OY284490.1, read on the forward strand.
CCCAAAAAGAAAATTTTTCGAAATAATATTTGCCCTTACTCATAGAAATCTGTCAGCAAAGAAAACAACATGTATCTTTTTCAAGAAGAGCTCTTTCTTAATTATACACCAGAAGGTGGCATGAACAATATCATCCGCATTATTCTAGGTTTAGTTGCTAGTAATTGCTAAGGAGTGTAGAAATCGTAAATCCCAATAATAATGAATGCGTCTATGCAGCCTCTATGTAGTGTAAATTAAAGGAATTTGTAGGAACGACGTTACCGAAGCTGTTCGCTAGTTTGTGGCTGCGTTGGGGCCCCGTTATGTAACCGTTGGTCGCTCTGCTGGCATGCCTCGAATCTGTTTGCGTCATGAGAGCTATCAGAAAATTAGGTAACAATAATACAAACAAACAATCTTTTATGAACGTGTCTGAAATAGAATTTTATTAAACTCACCGCACGCAGCCTCGCCTTTAGCAACAAAGAATGTATTACCAAAAAACGACTGATAAACATAATTCATTAATAATAACAGCCGTTAAACTGTTCCAAGATGTAAAAGGGCCGTCGTCGTATTATGGTGAAACAGTCAGGGATTCAATATGTGGATAAATAATTAGTATCGGATAATTTAGGCATTATTTTAAAATCTAGCCTATGTAGTTGTATCAGATCAGCAACTAATTTATTTATTGAAATATAAACAACTTATAATTGTAAATTAAAATAAAATTAATTTATTAACTAAATCTTTAGAGAATGCATTTGTTTAGAATTTAAATTTTAAATTGATTACGAAAGTTCTATGTAAAATACGTCGTTTTGATTCAAAAGGATAAAGAAAAATCAATTATTGTGGAACAAATACAATAACTATTTTACGAACCGAACTAATGCAGAATTTATGTACTATTACGCAGCCAGTGATAATATTTTTGTAACAGCTAAATTACAATAACAGGATTAATACATTAATCACGAATCAGCTATTAAGAGCATTTTTTCGTAGAAACGTGGTAAGCGATTGCAAGAGGGAATGGATATGATATTGAAGCTAGTTACCAAAATTGTTTTATCTAAATTCTCAACTTTTAGATCAAAAAGAAAATTTTCTGTATAAATATATTAAATAAAAGTTTAACGCATTATATGTTTTCTTAGTGTTTGCACCGTTCAGTGTGTTGACCTGCGACTTCCAACTTAGCTAAGACACATGACGTGTTTTTTGCATCCAGGGGTGCAGGTCAAGAGCCCGGGGGCAACAGTCAGCTTCCGACGATTCAGAATGGTGGTCATCCGCTTTCTGTTGTTTTCGTTTTCTACTTTCCTAAACCTGCAGTATAGGGAAGTTTTGATTTCATGGATATTTTTCATTTTGGTATTTTGATACAAATATAGGTATGTTTTCGACCTCTAAAAAGGTAAAAAATAAATTATATTGATACGTTGTTATAGATATACAGAGCTTCTTCTTCTTCCTAATTCTATGCTTCTTTACCGTGAGGTGTAAGGCAGGTATACAGATACCAAATAAAAAAAATTATTAGCAGTTTTGCATAAAACTAAACAAATAATAACTAAGACAAGTTTATGCAACGCTACCAACAAACGTCAGTTGTGACAAATGTAAAAAGAATAGACTTTATCCAAAAACGAGTTGATACGTCGGAAGAGAATTAGGAATTGCAGTAGCTGGAGCGACACATAATGTTACTATGTATGAGGATTTTTAAACAAGTTTTAAATATTAACAAGAAAATTTGCTAAAAAACTGGAGACACGATTTTTTTTATTATTTTATTGCAAATCGGTGGGTTTTTCAATCTTCTAATTTTTCTGCTAAACCTTCTATGAATATTTAATAAACAAAAATTCATGATCTTGTATTTAATAAACGGGGAACGATAATACATTCTTGATTGGGCTGAAGAGCTCTTAAGTAATAGCAGAATAAGATTCACAGCTTAATTTTGGAGCAACAATGTTTCGGAGGATAAATTTCCCCCTCCTGTCTATTGTTGGCTGATTAAATTAAATTAAATAATTCGTCTTTGGTCTCTAATTAATTTTATCCAAAAAAATTTTTTGTTTTCTTTTGCGTGTAGCAGGTGACTGTCCATGTCGCTTGCAAAGCAATTCCAGAAACCTTCGCTTAGGCGGCGCTACTAAAGATAAAGCAAACTTTATATGAATAACTAGGAAAGGAACAGTTTGTTAATGCAAGTTGTGATCCCTTAGACCTACAACGTTAATGCAAAAATACTTTAAAAAATACGATAAGTAACAGTTCAGAAAGCATAGAAATGTCTTGGCAAAGCGTTTCTTTAATTTTAATAATGTTTTTTCGGGTCTCAATGTAGAAACAACTGTAAAACGCAATAGTTATACAATGTACACTTATTTAGCAGTTTTGAATACTTCATTGTTTTTGTGCGTAAATAATCAAGCTATAAAAGTGACACTCAACTCGGGGAGCTGTTAATAAATGCTTAAGTGTCGTCTGAAAGAAGATTCTCATCACTTCCAGAATAGGGGCAGGCACTGTCAGAGATTTAAAGTACAGCAAAGACACGCCATATTGTTATATGACAAGAGAAGTTTCAACCTATAATGTCGGTGCTCTTGGATTATCTTTACCGAAATAAGTGTCAGCGTTGTCTATAATAGTCACTGCTTCCGCAACATCTACAACTTACGCTAAATTTTCAATAAGGTGTTTGGGGTAAGGCGGAAGAGAGCAACAACGGGTTCATCGACGTCTTTGAAGTTTAAAAAAGATTTTAAAAAATCACAGAAGAAAGCGCGTTGTAAGTGAAGCCGATAATTCTGTTCGATACGATCGCAATATTTTGGCCCTGGGGGGTCGCCTTGTACGCTATCCGTTCGTTCTACTCACGAGTTCCGTGAGCTTTATGCTAAGGATCAGGATGGCGTTGCGTCACCTAACATGTTAGTCGCAAAAGTCCGGACGAGTTTAGTACAATTTCTAGCCGCTATCCACATTGGGAAAGTGCAGCTTGATCGACGTCGACGATAGCACGTTACCAGAGAACAAGCTAATTTAATTACAGAGAGTTACTCGACAATGCACGCTAGCTGGTGGGGATCTTTCAGAAAGATCGGCCTTTCTTTTACTTCTACGGCGGAAACAAGTGCAAAACAGAAAGCAACATTGTTCGTTCTGCTATGCCCTAGGTCAGAAACGAAACGTGTACCGAAAACTCCAAAAAGGACAATAGAAAAATGCATCGTTGGATATACCAAGACTGCCTGTAAAACTTGTGAATTACCGCGCGCAACCACGGATGACACGAAACGAAACAAAGCGACTCGCGGATTCGCGTGTTATAAAGCAATCACCCCTATTTCACTTGTAGATGGACATGTGAGAGCCAAGGACGTGCTTCTCATTATGGCAAACGTTTAAAATTCAAGATTAGTTGGGACATGTCAAACTGCATCTTTGAGTTGCTGTTACCATCAATATACAAGTTTTCGTTGTTCAAATGCCACGAATAGGGCGACTATGTGAGGCCCAGCATTTACTTCACTTAGTCGTTTCAACTGAAGTAGTCGAGTTTTGTCAAAATCGAATGAAAGAGCTGCAATCCCCCAAATTTAATACGACGGCCCTCACGGTTTTTGTAACTGTTATTTGTTTTGTATCTGGGTGTAGAAATAAACTGTTAAAACGATTGTCAACCACTCAATTGGCAGCCCTGAAGCTATCTACTTTTCACGTTATATTATTAGAAAATAATATGATAAAAAATTGCAAAAAATCAGATAAAATTAATATATCTCTAATTACCCTCTTTAATTGAATATTAAATTTTAATTAATCGATTTGGATCATATCGCGGATTTATTCAAATATTTCATTAGGATATGGGAATACCTTATCCAACTAAAATTGAATATTTTTTAAATTTATTTTATTTATTATAAGTTCTAGCTGTACTTTGATGAAGTCCATATTTATTGAGTATAAATAAAAACACTTTTTACTTCAACAAAATTTAATTATTTTAACCTTATAGGTATTTCGACATGCTTACTTGCTATTATCAAAGGCTATATTAAAAAGTAAACAGTTATAGCAACAATAGAGGTAAATTTAAGCGATCAATTTTCTCCTTTATTAAAGGTACAGTTTTTGAATGTTTGTAAATTTCAAAAGTTTCTAGTGTATCTAATTTACGTTCATCATCACAAAAGTGTAAACGTTTTATTGTGTTATTATATGTCATTAAATGATTGTGTTCTGGTACGTGGTTAGCGTAATTGGATTTATACGAGTGTTGGTATTTGTAACAACGTACGTATTTTTTATACCTAATACCAAAATTTTTAATTGTCTGACCTATATAAAACTACTTACAGTGCAAACAATTTGATTTGTAAATGCCTATTTTAACCAATCCCTTGTTTTTGATTTTAAATTAAACAAAACGTTTAAAGTGTTTTTAGTTGATTTAACCTTACTTTATATTTATTTGTATTGTTTATAATTTTAGCAATTTTTTCTGATTTGTCACCAAAATATGGCATCGAAGCGTATTTAATAGTATCGATTTAAGTATTTGGACACATTCTTTGAATAGCTAATTTATAATCTTTTACTTTAACCCCCCTTTTAGCTAATATATTTATAGAAATCTAGATGATCAAATATTCGAATCAAATCAATTTGAGAAAGTTATATTTTGGTTTCGTTATGTTGATGACATTTTAGCATGTATTGATAGTTCATTTGAATTAATTAATGAATTTTTAGTTTTCATTAACAGCTTGCATCCTAACATAAAGTTTACACTAGAAATTGAATAAAAAGGTGTATTAACTATTTAGATATAAACATACCAATGAATTCTACTAAAATACTTAAACACTCTGTATATAGAAAACCTACATAAACTGACAACACATTACCACATAATTCTTGAGATCATAAAACACATAAATTAGCAGCATACGGTCACGGTCCCTTTAGACAATATAAATTATAATAGAAAAATTCCAATTAGTAAACAAATTGCATATAGTAATGGTTATAATGCTAAACTTATTGGTACATTATTTAAAAAAAAGATTATAAGTTGGTCATTCAAAAAATTTATCAAAATACTCTAACTTCATCCGATACAATTAAATATGCTTCGATCCCATATTTTGGTGACAAATAGGAATATGCTGAAGTGTGGACTTCATGTAGACTTTTCCATACTAGATATCAATACTTACTGCATTTGCAACCGTGTACCTTTTTTAATTATAACGTTGTACATTTCACCGACTGTGAGATTTCTAACAAAGTAAGCTATATAGGCAACCCTCAGTTCCATACAACCAAATTTATAGAAAGCGCCACAGCGAAATTATAGTTGTCAGAAGAAAATCAAATTGTAGCTAACTTTTCGTTCTAACAGCCTAAAAGTTGAAAAAAAAATGTCTGGGTAGTTTTTGAATATTTTTTTGAAAATTTTCGAAACTTTGAAGATCGTCATTGCGATCATTTTCAGATTTTTGAAATTAATTGTGTTTCATTGTATACTACCTACGAAGGGCTCTTCAACAAGCTGTAGCTGATCCCGATCAGCTACATCAACTACTTTTTGAGTAATTAGGCTTTGAATTTGGTATTTGAAAAAGTTGTAACGGCCGCCATTTTAAAGGTAGGGTGTTGGGTACCAATTTTTTTAATTTGTCTTAAGTTCTTCTCTTAGATTTAGATTTAGTTGTGAAAAAAATGATACCCAAAACATGTCTTACTTCCGTTTCCGGATTGATTATTTTAAAAGCTTAACTACAACTACAATTTTTGATATACCTCTTGATTTAAAATTTTATCAAAATCGGTCCACTACTTTCGCCTTTAGAGGCGTCACCCACCCACACATCCACTATCTAACATTTTTTTAAAACCATTTTTTGGGGTTTTTTGAGCCTCATGACATTTAATAACACTATAAAATGTTTACACACTTTGATTAATTGCATAATTTAATTTCAGCAATTTATAGAATTGATATAATTTTGCAAACTCTTTGATTACTTTTATTGGAAACTACTAATTATGCAGGTTTTCGCACTACAAGCTTAAAAAAACAATACTTCCTGTAATCCAAATCTAATCCGCACGTGTTAAATATGACATACTACGGTACAATTCGTTTACGCGTGCTAAATAAGTAGAATTTACAGAAGCTCATCGATGTGGTGAAAATAATTTAGTAAATCAAAATTGTATTTTAACGGAAAATGAGTAGAAACGGCTATTAAGCGATGGACATAAATATGAAATGAAATGATGTAAGCGATTTTCTCACGTTCCATAGATACCTTTACTTGCTATTGAAACTACTGCAAACATTGGTTCAAGACTTTAGGTAAACATCTTTTTCCATGGTATGGTTTGGCTTTTTATCAAAAATATAAATTAACAAAAGCGAAACATGCCTTAAAGCGTTCATTCATGTATAACAATTATTTGAATTTTAAAGCAATTTTATTAAACTGATTATGGATATAAATTACCTACATCCAGAACTCTATACTTAATGTAGTTTTCTAATCCATGATATGTTATCCGAAATTGTAAAATGTCTAATATTTAATTGAATAATTTTAAATCTCTTCTTCTAATAATCCTACTACATAAATCACAAATAATTATAAGTTAGGGCTTAACCGTCTACATCCTGTTAATGTTCTACATATTTATAATCGTTATTGTTAGTTAATTAACCTATACGTGCATCAATTTTAATATAAATGCGCAAACCAAAGGCTCTGTTTGTGTTAAAATGTTGTACTTGTATTGCAATTATCTTTTTATAAATCTATTGTCTGTGACAGTTAGATGCAGAAACAATTTTTCCTTACCTGTACAAAACACTAGAATTGATAACAATGTTTTCAAGATCCACAGAAAACTTTCCATTATGTACATTTTATACTTGATGTGCTACATTATTTACAAGAGAAGCAACATACTTATAGTTACATATTATTTAAGTACACCTTACACTTTGTTATTATAATGTGATCTACTGGTAGTTACGATACTTCAAGTTCAAGTCACGTGTCCGCGATGCTTTGCGTGGGGTACGTAGCTAACTAAGGATAACGTGGAAATAGCGAGGCGATCCTGCAGCTTTCGGAAAATTATGAGATGCGCACGCGTTCAACCACAATCAGCACAGCTTTCGCAGAAATAAACTTTTTCTAATTTGTCTTAATAGTATAAAAAAGTTAATAGGCATGTTTATGTATACTGAGTTTTTGATTAGAATGAATGTTTATTAAACGAATATTACTTCACTTAAACTGAAATTTATAAATCATTTTACTTTTTGATACTCACATCCTAATGTTTAAGCCAAATTATATATAAGTATTAAATTTTATTCGGAAATTTAATTATTCTTTGTGAGAATATTCAAGATATCATCGACAGACCAAAGATCAATCATCAAGAAATACTGTGCAAGATTACAATAAAACAACAATATTTAAAAAAAACGAAAAATCATATTTTAGACATGTGTTACGAAACCAGAATTAATAATTACTACAACTTTAGAGTTGTAGTAAAGTCTCATAGTCGGATTTAGGGTGCTCGGCGTTTTACGACTAGTTTAAATAAAGCGCTCTCTGCAGTTGTTCTTTAGTTTATTACTCCTACTACTACTTTTATTTTAACAAACATTAAGCATTTAATTTTCCACAACAGAATTAATACATATACATTTTTAGTAAACAAAAATTAAATTTTGATTTAGAAGATACTTGTTAACAAAACTAAAAATTTTGACTTCTTAAACTTTAATATACAAGAAAAATGTATAACAATTACTTTTTCCACGCCGTTTTTGTGGCAAAGTTGTTAATGACTGAGGAAACGTCAACACCCGAAGTCAGCCCCCTTTTAATGTACAAGAGAAACAAGTTTTGCAGATTTTTCTGTACACTTTTCAGAGCAGTAAATGATCGCTCATGGACAGGAATAAAAATAATTGTAACGCCGTTTTCAAATTTGGAAATAATTTTACTCCTTCTTTTTATAGCCGTCTACTAATTAGAATGGTTACAGCACAGCACCACAGTAGCTGTAAAAGGTAGTTTATAAAATAAATTTTCTTATGGGATTTGCATGTAATTTAGCTGTAATAGAACAGGACTTTTTGGTGTGGTATGTATGTGTGTGTTAGAGGGAGAGATGCGTGTGTGTGACGTAATGCTAGGTGTGTGTAGGTGTGATAGGTATTAAGGTCAAAGGTTACACGTATTTAATCTCTAAGATCTTAGTAAACCGCTGTAATGAAATGTGTAGTACGCGTTGCCTAACTACCCGCTTGCCAAGGTGTGTCGTAGACGTTAAGCAGGTAAAGGCAAGGTAGTTTTGGTTATTATGTAGCATCTATCGTCTACGATCTACCTGATAACTGTTACCTGCCGCTCCCCGACGGCCAGCTGAATTAAAACGTGTTGACATAAATGTCGAAAACGGAGCTGGGAACGTCGGATAGCAACAAGAAAAATCTGCAACGTAAACTTGATGTTACAACAAAGTAAATTTCTCCCTGTGCTATAACCGTATATGTACGTGCGAAAAAAAATCAATTTCGTCTCAACGCATGTTGTTAAAAAGATTATCTTTACATTAAAAAAAATAATTTTTGTATACTTTTAAAGCGATTAAATAAAAGGTTGAAAAATTTGCAAAAATAAATAAACATTGACCCCTCCAACTACCCCAAGGAATTAACGAAAAAACCACATCGTAAAATTTTACAGTCAATAGTACCCTTATAAAAACTACCCTATTAAATTGTTAAAAAAAGTTTTAAATTCTTAACCTAAAAATTGCCGAAAGAACCAAATAGTAAAATTTTAAAGTCGATAGCACACTACCCTAAATTGTTAAAAAAGTTTTAAATGAGTCAATGAGTCAATGAGTCAATGAGTGAATGAGTCAATGAGTCAATGAGTCAATGAATCAATGAATCAGTGAGTCAGTGAGTCAGTGAGTCAATGAGTCAATGAGTCAAAGAGTCAAAGAGTCAAAGAGTCAAAGAGTCAAAGAGTCAAAGAGTCAAAGAGTCAAAGAGTCAAAGAGTCAAAGAGGCAAAGAGTCAAAGAGGCAAAGAGTCAAAGAGTCAAAGAGTCAAAGAGTCAAAGAGTCAAAGAGTCAAAGAGTCAAAGAGTCAAAGAGTCAAAGAGTCAAAGAGTCAAAGAGTCAAAGAGTCAAAGAGTCAAAAAGTTAAAGAGTCAAAGAGTCAAAGAGTCAAAGAGTCAAAGAGTCAAAGAGTCAAAGAGTCAAAGAGTCAAAGAGTCAAAGAGTCAAAGAGTCAAAGAGTCAAAGAGTCAAAGAGTCAAAGAGTCAAAGAGACAAAGAGTCAAAGAGCGAAAGAGCGAAAGAGCGAAAGAGCGAAAGAGCGAAAGAGCGAAAGAGCGAAAGAGCGAAAGAGCGAAAGAGCGAAAGAGCGAAAGAGCGAAAGAGCGAAAGAGCGAAAGAGCGAAAGAGCGAAAGAGCGAAAGAGCGAAAGAGCGAAAGAGCGAAAGAGCGAAAGAGCGAAAGAGCGAAAGAGCGAAAGAGCGAAAGAGCGAAAGAGCGAAAGAGCGAAAGAGCGAAAGAGCGAAAGAGCGAAAGAGCGAAAGAGCGAAAGAGCCAAAGAGCCAAAGAGCCAAAGAGCCAATGAGCCAATGAGCCAATGAGCCAATGAGCCAATGAGGCAATGAGGCAATGAGGCAATGAGGCAATGAGGCAATGAGGCAATGAGGCAATGAGGCAATGAGGCAATGAGGCAATGAGGCAATGAGGCAATGAGGCAATGAGGCAATGAGGCAATGAGGCAATGAGGCAATGAGGCCATTGCCTCATTGCCTCAGGCAATGAGGCAATGAGGCAATTAGGCAATGAGGCAATGAGGCAATTATTATTTAAACGATTTTCCAAACTACAGCCAACCTGTAAGAATTTCTATTTTGCTGACACCATATTGTTGATTAGGAAGAAATCTAGCTACAAGTTTACAAAATTATCCAAAATACTTAAAATAAGGTTTAATGTGACCGAATTAAATGTAAACCTGACTATTAGACAAGGCTTCATATTTTGTTTGAGGGAAACATCTGAACAGAGATTAGTGTATCTATTCTAGAATACATCCAAATACCATTTCATCGAAGTTTTCGCCTTGCTTTATGCTTATTTTGGGCTCAGTTATGTGAGCGGAACCCGTGGTCTACACCCCACGCCTTTTAAATGTAATAAATAAGCTGTGTCGAGCTGCAAGACATGTACGTCCTGCAGTATTGTATATTATCAAATACACAAAATCAGCAACTAAACTACACATACGTAACTACTAAGTAATCATGAGCATGTTTATTATTTTGCAGTGAAACTCCCACCCAGCATGATCGGCATCAAATAATCTTTAAAATAAATTTACCCGCGTTTCTTACAAATTGACCACGTGCAATAATGTTTTTAATTTAAATTTTCAGATTAGACATTCTTTTAATTCTAGAAATCATATTAATGGTGATTGAGTATGGCAGGTTCGATTAGGGAAAAGTAGTTTTACCTGAATTTTGAAATCTCGGCTGCAATGCCTTATTCCTTATGATTATCTTTGCGCACGCCATCGTTTGCATTATCTGACCTATATTTCTCTTCAGAGTCGTTTTTGGTACTGATCTGTCTCTGATCCTGCTGTGAGTAAAAGTATAGCATGATGGAAAGGATGCGTAAGCCCAACATGTGTGTTCCCCGGAGATTCTGATGCTGTATATTTAGCTATCGACAGATTATGTTCCATTCATACACACTAACCGTAGACATTAAGTTTTGCGGAACAGTAGTGGCCCGCTGTACCAACGAATATGCCTAATAGACGCGTAAATATATTTTTTTCACTACTAGTAATATGGCGTAGCATTTTAACACATAATAGAATGCTGTGAATTTCAATTTCTCTCACTGACAGGTAACTAATCTTTCATTATTAACCACTGGTAAATAATGAACAATTTATATTTTTTGATAATCCTGTGACAGTTTTAAAGAGAACGTTTTTATAGCACGATTTAATATAATGGAGAGATTCTATTTAATGGTATTTTATGCATAAAATAATTGTTTAAATAAATTAATTTAATTTTAAAACTTTGGTGTATTTGAATATACGTTTTTCGCGCCGTAATAAATGACAACTCTGTCAATATCAATTTCGCCTATAATACAACCACACAAAGTAAAAAACAGAAAATTGTTAATAATTTCTGTATTTTAGATGAAACCAGTTCTTAAAAACAATGTTTTTGAATACCAATGATGATTTAACAATTTTCAAACAACTGTCTGGTGCATAATATACTATTTTCTACAGACGTCAAAAAATGATGACATTTTTACATTAATCTCAGTTTGCAAAATGTCACATTGGAGTTGTTTATCTTGACAACGTGCACGAAGTATTTCGCGCACTAGAGCGAAAAATATTTCGTGCATGACCACAATGGTATCATTTCGATTTTTCGGGTAATAGGTTAGCAATTGCATTATTAGCCACTTCCGTATGTTCTTCCGTTTCCAATATTTTCACCATTTAAAAACAGGTTTTTTAAAAAGGACGCCGAACAAACTTGTGTAGGAAAAAATAACTGACAAATATCAATATTTCTTAAATTTTGTTTCCGAACTAACAAAGAAACAGACTAGATTGCGATAGAATAAATCTTTATTTTTGTATTTTTATACATAAATTATACTTTGGTGCTTGAGAATGAAAGTGTTTTGTCGAGGCGGCAGCCGAGACAAAAATCATTCGATACATATGATACATAAATAACTATTATCTACTGGCATGTGGAAACTAGGCTTTTCCAAGCTAAATGAATGCAGGATGTCACTATTTCCCACACGCAGTGCGAAAAACAACAAAATTGATTTTTTTGCTGTTGTTTTTTTGAAATAACACAAACAGAGGTTTGAAGCTTCATGGTATAAAATGTAAAAGTGACAACTATCACTGAAGTTTTTTCAAAAATGTTAAATCGGGGTTAAAAATCTTTAATATATTTTAATTTAATTATTTAATTTTCTGTTATGAGAGCGCTCTGCATCTCCCCACGACAGCCGAGCGTGAGTGAGCGCAGGCAGAAATAAATTAAAAAACAAAGACCCAAAAGCTGAGACAGCCAAACATCAGCTTTTAACATATAAATTAAATATACAGCGTGAATAAAAAGTAAGGAACATCGATGCTACAGCATTAAATAATAACTTTACGAAAAAAAGTTTCTAACAAAAGTTTCCTATCAAGTTTTTTGCCACAATTTGTCGTTTTTCATTTTTTTTTTCAATTGTCATATGTTTTAGCTACAACGTCATCGACATTTTTTTTTAATGGCAACCTATACTTTTCATGGCATGACCAGTTAGTGCTTTTTATTCTCTATACAGCCATGTAAAAATATCATACAGTTGCGTAATAAAAATTTCAAGAAAAATCACGATAAACATTTATTTTTCATTGAACAAATGCAAATCTGTAATGTCAATTCGGTGACAGTTGGCATTAATAAGTGAATAAAATTTAGTCTGTGTCCTGTGTTAAATAGGAATTTCTAATCATGGTACGTTTAACAGAAACTGAACGTATCGAAATTTTGATGATGATCGGGTACGGTGATAACAAGAGAACTCACGACGATGTGTGCGCTTTATTTAATACTGTACATTTAAATTGTGAACCTGTTTCACGGTCCACTGTAACCAAAATTAATAGAAAATTTAGAGAAACGGGCCACGTCAAAGATTTGGATAAAATTGGCCGTCCAAAAATAGCAACAGACGATAAAATGTTGGACATTGTGCTTACAGTTTCCGAAAAGTTGAATTATGAGGAATTCAACTCGACAATTAGCCCTGGATAATAATGTTAGTCAAGGAACTGTACTGAATATTTTACATACAGAAAAATTTCATCCTTATAAGGTTAAACTTGTTCAAGAATTATCAGAAGATGATTTTGATAGGAGAATTCAGTATTGTGAAGAAATTATGGACAGGTGCAATAACGACCCACAGTTTGTGAATTCTATTATCTTCTATTATCTGTATATAAAGATACCATTATAATATGGCGGCACTCGCCAGCAAATGGCAAGTTATTTGCCCTTTAGCGGCGAAAGGAACACTTTAAACTGCAATACTAAATAATTTAATAACTTACAATGTAAGCTATCACAGATTTGTTTATTACTATTAGTAAGTACAGTTGTATATTTGATGCGTTGATTATTATAATTATATTTATTTTGTTGGCTGATTTGCCGTTTGTGTTTCGAAACTTTGAAGTTTTCATATCCAATATTGGCTTGTGTGAATACCTATACATAGCAGCAGCATTAATAAATTGAACTGAATTGAATAATCACAGTAAGCGGTTAATAACAATGACAACAGATAATAATAGCCGGCATCTATTTTATTGGCCACTTGAATATACTAACCAAATCAGAGGTTATATAAACACAACAGCTTATTTTTAAAATTTAGTGATAGGATAGTGTCGATTAGTTTAAAATATGTTTCGCTAAAATTGTTTGCAATAAATTTTGAGGTTAGTCAAAAAAATATGTTTGGTTTATGATAACATTAGCGGTGAAACATTCTAGTTTGCTATGTTACGCGCAATTAAAATAAGATAAAATAGTTGTATATCTATATACTCAATCCGCATACCTTCTATCTGTCTTAACATTTACTGCCCTTCTGCCTCTACTACTACAGGCCGCATCGATTATCTAAGGACAAAATTCGTAGGCACTGCGAAACAGAGGGCCAATAGAGTATTCGTGACAAATAAATGTGTAAACAATAGTAAACAGGTAGTTGTAATAGAAAGAAGCGATTGTTTCATCGAACGGATCAGCAATTTACGCGATCTTTTTTTAACTGAATAGAAATTTAGAATTTAGAAACTGTGCAACGGAGCATGACCTATACATATAAATTATTAACATTATCAGATATGTGTATTTAGGCTAGGGAACATTTGTTTGGATAGTTATAAGGTGCAAGGAAAGAATTCATATTCTCATATTCACGGTCTACTACTATTTCACTTAGTATTTAATTAGACAAAATTAATATTAAAATAGCTAATTTACCGAATTTCCCACAGAATCTTATTGATAAAAGCTACTGAGGTGGAATGTTTGTACATATATCTTAAATAGGTGTATATATAAAAATTACAAACAACTACTTCAATTGGTTGGAGAACGTTATTCATACCTACTATTAATACGCGACGCTAAGAGATTTACTACGTCAGACAGACAGAGGTGGTGGTTTACCTAATGCAATTGAGCATGTATGATCATCTGCGACCGTCCTGTCCCACGCAGGTTATCAATCACTCCGGCTTGTTGCTGGTACCATTGTTTTTATATCTTAGGATATAAAAACAATGCTGGTACCTACATACATATTTCGTAGGACTAAAACACGTTCGTAGAGAAAGAGACGAAAGACTTAAATAAAAAAAGTATTTCTTGTAGATTTCTTGCCCTATTATTTGTAATTGCTACACTACAATTTTTATATTTTAACGTTAATTATAAATATTAAAACAAAAAAATGTATAATATATATAGAAAATATTTCATAAAGCTATCTACATTTTTTTGCAACTGGTATTCCGAGGGGTTTTGGGGATGCTAAGTACAAGACCGGAATTTAAACTATAAAATCCAAGGTGGGGGATTTAATATGGCAGAATTATTCCATAAAGTTATCCGAATTGCATGAAAAATGGTATTCAATGGCCTACTAATTACGAATGAAGGATTTAAATTAGAAAATTCATGATGGAGACACAAATATGGCTGGAACCATTTTATATATTTCAACAGACCAATTTAAATGATGTGGTCACTTCATCTGCAGTTATACAATATACGCACATTAAAAATATTTGTGTGCGTTATCCCAATTAATGATAGTTAAAATTGAATTTATTACTTGAAAATAATAACGTTTTTGAAATATAAATACATTTTATTCTCTAAGAGAATTTATCTATAGCAAATTTAATATTATTTGAAGTGCTTCCTTCAACCGTATATCTTCCACCAAATCAGTTACTATTGACAAATGGGTGTTTTTTATAAGGAAGTCGTCGACTTTAAATTTTAACATATAATTGTTTCGTTAGAGGTTGAAAGGGATTTTTTTTAATTTAAGTCGTATACATACTAAAAGCAAAACAGGGTGCTATCTTCGTGCTCATTTTTAGCCGCTCTGATCGCAAAAGCGCTTCGTTTAAACTAACGATCTCAGCCGATAAGACCGTGCGATGGGTGGGGTAAAAGTACTGGCAGGTAGCATCTCTGAGGAAACCGTAAAGTTTGCGTTTGGAGTCTCTACTATTCGGGGCCCGGACTTTAGACGCTTAAAAATTTGAAAATATTCTATTGTATTAAAATTAAAGCGACTAAAATATGAAGAAAATAAGAAGAAAACAGATGTATAAACAAAAATGTGTTTAAAAATGATTCCGCAACTTCATACCAATACTTTGTCATAGTCTATAGGTCTTGCTTAGCTTCTTAAACAACTTATCCATACAAGGTTCAATAAGATGGGGAATTAAATAGAAGTAATCAAAACCGGAAGGTGTTGCATCTATTTTACGATAACATCCGCACCATCAAACAATCCATCCTGAAATATTTGATTCATTTTTTTGTCAACCGTCGTTAAATTTGCGTTTTAAAGTTTCCGCAGGTAATGATTTTCCGAAAAAGTAAACAAACACCTTTGATGAATTTGAGTATTTTTATTATCTCTTGAATAAAAAATTTTCCAGTTTCGGTACTGGTCAATGTTTGCGTACCTAAATTTTCGCCACGATTGGCTTATGTTAAATACGTATATCGGTAGTTAGAATCTATTGTAAACTGTTTTGTATGTCCAAAATAAATGGAAAATATCGTGAAGGAGGCGACTTATTCCAAGCGCGTACTTTAACCTCCAACATAGAGTTTCCATAAATATAGTAGTTGACATTATTCTAGTTTTTAATTATTCAAACCAACTGTTGCTACAGATTGTACAACAAACGTTATCATTGGTGAATACATATTTCTTCAGTCAAATTAAGCAAACAAGCGACAACATTGTTTAAATAGAGGTCATGACCTTTAAGTCTGATAATACATATTGTTAAAAACGATGTCTGTTTGCAATTACAAAGGAAAACAATAAAACTGAATATAATGCAATAAAACAGACACAGAGAATAAAATAAATAATGTTTTAATCTAGATACATTATATGTTAACAGATGGGCAGCTTTTTGAGAACAAAATGTATTGAATTCCAATTTTTGATTTTTAAATAAAACACCCTGTATATTTTTACATTTTCTTTTGAATCGGAAATAATTTTAGCTTTACAAAATCATAATACATATGTATGCTTGAAATCATTCATAATCAAGACATTTCACTTTTTATTTTATCAAAGACAATAAAAGACAATATTGTTAACATAAGGCAAAATAAAAAGTGAAATATCTTGATTATAAAAGATTTTAAACATACATATGTGTAACGATTTTGTAAAGCTAAAATTGTTACCTTTACAAAATAAGCAAAAATATATAGGATACTCCACTTAAAAATTAAAAATTGGTATTGTTATCGGTCAAATCGGAGATGCCATAAAAGATTGAATTTGATATTGAAACTATAAAGTGACTTAAGTATCGAATATAAGATACTTTTTGTTGCCCATTTATAAATTGATTAACATGTGGAGCTTTTGAATTTTGAGTATTTTTGCAAATGTTCTATTTGGTCTCCAGTTACATCATACGACCAGCGTACTCATTTTAATGTCTAAAGCGGAACTAGTTGAATTCATTGTTTTTTAAGCCAAAACATCAACTGTGTTTCGAAAATATGTGTTCAAGTCCACGTTAAACAAGAGAAACAGGCATTATTTATAATAAAAAAATTAAACGTCTAGGTTTTTCAATGCATATTTCTTTATTAAGTACATAGAAGGTTCTTATTTGAGCTTATAGTAGTAGTCAAAAGTAAGGTTCAACATTTCTTCGTTCTAGCGAGAAAATTATTGTAGTTTGTAGCAATGTCATCAGTGACCTGTTAGACAGACTGGAAATCGAAGACACTTGAGCGTTTTATTGTATTTGGTGTAATGTAAAATTGGTGCCCATTCTTTGTCTGTGTAATTAGTTAATAGAACTTATTATATTGCAGTGAAAACCATACACGGACAGATTGAGTTTTATACAGTAAAGATGATATCATGCCTCTTTTGCCTTGTACTCGTGGGATGCTGACAACGATCATCAACCGTCAATGTTTACCGAACGAAATAGTGAAAATACTCTTTAATGACTTTTACTGCTTAATTGATTGTCTATTTAACATTGTTTTTAACGCTTAAAATCTATTCAAGCCGTTTTCTAAATGATTATGGTATCGGTGAGATTAGACCAAATAACTTCCCAGAAAATGAATCCGTCACCACTCCTGGAATATTCGAAAAGCTCTGAATTCAATCAAGAACGTCTACTTTCACAAACGTTACCTGCAGAAGATTTAGTCATTAAAACTATTCGAAATTTTAGTAAAATATGTTACACGGTTGAATTATTATCTTGCGATCATGTGTGTAGGTTATTTCAAATTTCTTCTTCTTATGCAATATGTTGTTCAATGCTATTACAATACAAGAATAAATTATCGTATGTATCGGAAAAATTGTAAAATTAATAATTTTATGTATAATAAAGTTAAATATAATTAAATGTGAAACAATTAAATTTTCTTCGAAGCGTGTCGACCTGGGTTCTGCTTCCTTGAACGGATCTTATTTCGTCGAATCGATTTCTGCGTCGAATTCACGGCTGACAGACAGGACTGGTTGCGCACGATCTATGGTATGCACTGCGCGGCGGTCGAAACGAACATCAATGCGTAGTGACAATCAAAATGGCGATTCTCGACTCCGGCGTTTCTGTAAAAATAATTAAAGTCTTGTGCACACTCCACATTCACTCAATCTTGCAGATAAAGTCTGAAATTAAATTAAATAGTGTATGGTGTAGTGTTCCACTGGTCACCAACCCTCTGGTTCTTGGGTCAGGACGGCTCCAAGTCCTGTTTTACTGGCATCGGTCTGGAGTTTAAACGGTAAAGTAAAATCTGGGCACGCCAGAATTGGTGCTGAAATGAGTGCTTCTTTTAAATTTGCAAAAGCTTCTTCTTGCTTTTCTGTCCATCTGAATTTATTTTTCTTTTGTAGAAGTTCCGTCAGGGCCGAAGCTTTTTGAGAAAACTGCGGGATAAAACGTCGGTACCAAGAAGCCATGCCCAGGAAACGACGTATCGCTTTTGGATTTTTCGGAGTTGACATGTTCTTGATAGCTTCTAACTTCTCTGGATCAGTATGGATTCCGGTTCTATTCACTACTGACCTAGATATTTAAGTTCGGTGCGGCAAAATATACATTTTTCTGGCTGTAATTGTAAACCTCCAGCTCGGAGTTTAGTAAATACTTCTCTTAAATTTTCCAGGTGTTCCTCGAATGTTTTTCCTATGATGATTATGTCATCTAGGTAGCAGAATGCTTTCGGTTCGAGTTCAGGTCCAATGATGCTATCCAGCAATCTCTGGAAGGTAGCGGGAGCGGCATGTAATCCAAATGGAAGTACTTTAAACTGGTATAATCCACGGCCTGGTACTGTAAATGCAGTAATTGGTCGGCTCTCCTTAGTCAAAGGTACTTGCCAGTATCCTTGTTTTAAATCCAAGGTACTAATATATCGGGCTCCCCGTAATTTATCTAAAATATTCTGGATAAAAGGTAGAGGATACGCATCAGTCTTAGTTACCTGGTTTACCTTTCGAAAATCAATACAAAATCTATATTTACCGGATGATTTCCTAACTAGGACTACGGGTGAGCTCCAGGAACTAGATGAAGGTTCGATCACCTCTTCTTCTAGCATCTTGTCAACTTCTTCGTTGATGATTTCTTGCATTGCTGGATTTCTGGGATAATAACGTTGTTTTATAGGTTCAACCTCTTCTTTTAATTTAATTTTATGTTGCACTAAATTTGTTGGACCTTTTATACTTTTAAATTTATTAAGCTCGGTTGCTAAAAATGTATTTAATTCTTCTAACTGGACATCATTTAATGCTTGAATTCCGGCTAATTCTGGATAATGATCCTTCGACTGTAGTTTTACGGTCTCGTCATTCAATACGAGTTCTGGTATCTCGGCCCAAAATTGTTCATTTGTTCATTTGTTCATTTGTTCATTTGTTCATTTGTTCATTTGTTCATTTGTTCATTTGTTCATTTGTTCATTTGTTCATTTGTTCATTTGTTCATTTGTTCATTTGTTCATTTGTTCATTTGTTCATTTGTTCATTTGTTCATTTGTTCATTTGTTCATTTGTTCATTTGTTCATTTGTTCATTTGTTCATTTGTTCATTTGTTCATTTGTTCATTTGTTCATTTGTTCATTTGTTCATTTGTTCATTTGTTCATTTGTTCATTTGTTCATTTGTTCATTTGTTCATTTGTTCATTTGTTCATTTGTTCATTTGTTCATTTGTTCATTTGTTCATTTGTTCATTTGTTCATTTGTTCATTTGTTCATTTGTTCATTTGTTCATTTGTTCATTTGTTCATTTGTTCATTTGTTCATTTGTTCATTTGTTCATTTGTTCATTTGTTCATTTGTTCATTTGTTCATTTGTTCATTTGTTCATTTGTTCATTTGTTCATTTGTTCATTTGTTCATTTGTTCATTTGTTCATTTGTTCATTTGTTCATTTGTTCATTTGTTCATTTGTTCATTTGTTCATTTGTTCATTTGTTCATTTGTTCATTTGTTCATTTGTTCATTTGTTCATTTGTTCATTTGTTCATTTGTTCATTTGTTCATTTGTTCATTTGTTCATTTGTTCATTTGTTCATTTGTTCATTTGTTCATTTGTTCATTTGTTCATTTGTTCATTTGTTCATTTGTTCATTTGTTCATTTGTTCATTTGTTCATTTGTTCATTTGTTCATTTGTTCATTTGTTCATTTGTTCATTTGTTCATTTGTTCATTTGTTCATTTGTTCATTTGTTCATTTGTTCATTTGTTCATTTGTTCATTTGTTCATTTGTTCATTTGTTCATTTGTTCATTTGTTCATTTGTTCATTTGTTCATTTGTTCATTTGTTCATTTGTTCATTTGTTCATTTGTTCATTTGTTCATTTGTTCATTTGTTCATTTGTTCATTTGTTCATTTGTTCATTTGTTCATTTGTTCATTTGTTCATTTGTTCATTTGTTCATTTGTTCATTTGTTCATTTGTTCATTTGTTCATTTGTTCATTTGTTCATTTGTTCATTTGTTCATTTGTTCATTTGTTCATTTGTTCATTTGTTCATTTGTTCATTTGTTCATTTGTTCATTTGTTCATTTGTTCATTTGTTCGTTTGTTCGTTTGTTCGTTTGTTCGTTTGTTCGTTTGTTCGTTTGTTCGTTTGTTCGTTTGTTCGTTTGTTCGTTTGTTCGTTTGTTCGTTTGTTCGTTTGTTCGTTTGTTCGTTTGTTCGTTTGTTCGTTTGTTCGTTTGTTCGTTTGTTCGTTTGTTCGTTTGTTCGTTTGTTCGTTTGTTCGTTTGTTCGTTTGTTCGTTTGTTCGTTTGTTCGTTTGTTCGTTTGTTCGTTTGTTCGTTTGTTCGTTTGTTCGTTTGTTCGTTTGTTCGTTTGTTCGTTTGTTCGTTTGTTCGTTTGTTCGTTTGTTCGTTTGTTCGTTTGTTCGTTTGTTCGTTTGTTCGTTTGTTCGTTTGTTCGTTTGTTCGTTTGTTCGTTTGTTCGTTTGTTCGTTTGTTCGTTTGTTCGTTTGTTCGTTTGTTCGTTTGTTCGTTTGTTCGTTTGTTCGTTTGTTCGTTTGTTCGTTTGTTCGTTTGTTCGTTTGTTCGTTTGTTCGTTTGTTCGTTTGTTCGTTTGTTCGTTTGTTCGTTTGTTCGTTTGTTCGTTTGTTCGTTTGTTCGTTTGTTCGTTTGTTCGTTTGTTCGTTTGTTCGTTTGTTCGTTTGTTCGTTTGTTCGTTTGTTCGTTTGTTCGTTTGTTCGTTTGTTCGTTTGTTCGTTTGTTCGTTTGTTCGTTTGTTCGTTTGTTCGTTTGTTCGTTTGTTCGTTTGTTCGTTTGTTCGTTTGTTCGTTTGTTCGTTTGTTCGTTTGTTCGTTTGTTCGTTTGTTCGTTTGTTCGTTTGTTCGTTTGTTCGTTTGTTCGTTTGTTCGTTTGTTCGTTTGTTCGTTTGTTCGTTTGTTCGTTTGTTCGTTTGTTCGTTTGTTCGTTTGTTCGTTTGTTCGTTTGTTCGTTTGTTCCTTTGTTCATTTGTTCATTTGTTCATTTGTTCATTTGTTCATTTGTTCATTTGTTCATTTGTTCATTTGTCCATTTGTCCATTTGTCCATTTGTCCATTTGTCCATTTGTCCATTTGTCCATTTGTCCATTTGTCCATTTGTCCATTTGTCCATTTGTCCATTTGTCCATTTGTCCATTTGTCCATTTGTCCATTTGTCCATTTGTCCATTTGTCCATTTGTCCATTTGTCCATTTGTCCATTTGTCCATTTGTCCATTTGTCCATTTGTCCATTTGTCCATTTGTCCATTTGTCCATTTGTCCATTTGTCCATTTGTCCATTTGTCCATTTGTCCATTTGTCCATTTGTCCATTTGTCCATTTGTTCATTTGTTCATTTGTTCATTTGTTCATTTGTTCATTTATTCATTTATTCATTTATTCATTTATTCATTTATTCATTTATTCATTTATTCATTTATTCATTTATTCATTTATTCATTTATTCATTTATTCATTTATTCATTTATTCATTTATCATTTATCATTTATTCATTTATTCATTTATCATTTATTCATTTATTCATTTATTCATTTATTCATTTATTCATTTATTCATTTATTCATTTATTCATTTATTCATTTATTCATTTATTCATTTATTCATTTATTCATTTATTCATTTATTCATTTATTCATTTATTCATTTATTCATTTATTCATTTATTCATTTATTCATTTATTCATTTATTCATTTATTCATTTATTCATTTATTCATTTATTCATTTATTCATTTATTCATTTATTCATTTATTCATTTATTCATTTATTCATTTATTCATTTATTCATTTATTCATTTATTCATTTATTCATTTATTCATTTATTCATTTATCATTTATCATTTATTCATTTATTCATTTATTCATTTATTCATTTATTCATTTATTCATTTATTCATTTATTCATTTATTCATTTATTCATTTATTCATTTATTCATTTATTCATTTATTCATTTATTCATTTATTCATTTATTCATTTATTCATTTATTCATTTATTCATTTATTCATTTATTCATTTATTCATTTATTCATTTATTCATTTATTCATTTATTCATTTATTCATTTATTCATTTATTCATTTATTCATTTATTCATTTATTCATTTATTCATTTATTCATTTATTCATTTATTCATTTATTCATTTATTCATTTATTCATTTATTCATTTATTCATTTATTCATTTATTCATTTATTCATTTATTCATTTATTCATTTATTCATTTATTCATTTATTCATTTATTCATTTATTCATTTATTCATTTATTCATTTATTCATTTATTCATTTATTCATTTATTCATTTATTCATTTATTCATTTATTCATTTATTCATTTATTCATTTATTCATTTATTCATTTATTCATTTATTCATTTATTCATTTATTCATTTATTCATTTATTCATTTATTCATTTATTCATTTATTCATTTATTCATTTATTCATTTATTCATTTATTCATTTATTCATTTATTCATTTATTCATTTATTCATTTATTCATTTATTCATTTATTCATTTATTCATTTATTCATTTATTCATTTATTCATTTATTCATTTATTCATTTATTCATTTGTTCATTTGTTCATTTGTTCATTTGTTCATTTGTTCATTTGTTCATTTGTTCATTTGTTCATTTGTTCATTTGTTCATTTGTTCATTTGTTCATTTGTTCATTTGTTCATTTGTTCATTTGTTCATTTGTTCATTTGTTCATTTGTTCATTTGTTCATTTGTTCATTTGTTCATTTGTTCATTTGTTCATTTGTTCATTTGTTCATTTGTTCATTTGTTCATTTGTTCATTTGTTCATTTTTTCTTTTATTCATTTATTCATTTATTCATTTGTTCATTTGTTCATTTGTTCATTTATTCATTTATTCATTTATTCATTTATTCATTTATTCATTTATTCATTTATTCATTTATTCATTTATTCATTTATTCATTTATTCATTTATTCATTTATTCATTTATTCATTTATTCATTTATTCATTTATTCATTTATTCATTTATTCATTTATTCATTTATTCATTTATTCATTTATTCATTTATTCATTTATTCATTTATTCATTTATTCATTTATTCATTTATTCATTTATTCATTTATTCATTTATTCATTTATTCATTTATTCATTTATTCATTTATTCATTTATTCATTTATTCATTTATTCATTTATTCATTTATTCATTTATTCATTTATTCATTTATTCATTTATTCATTTATTCATTTATTCATTTATTCATTTATTCATTTATTCATTTATTCATTTATTCATTTATTCATTTATTCATTTATTCATTTATTCATTTATTCATTTATTCATTTATTCATTTATTCATTTATTCATTTATTCATTTATTCATTTATTCATTTATTCATTTATTCATTTATTCATTTATTCATTTATTCATTTATTCATTTATTCATTTATTCATTTATTCATTTATTCATTTATTCATTTATTCATTTATTCATTTATTCATTTATTCATTTATTCATTTATTCATTTATTCATTTATTCATTTATTCATTTATTCATTTATTCATTTATTCATTTATTCATTTATTCATTTATTCATTTATTCATTTATTCATTTATTCATTTATTCATTTATTCATTTATTCATTTATTCATTTATTCATTTATTCATTTATTCATTTATTCATTTATTCATTTATTCATTTATTCATTTATTCATTTATTCATTTATTCATTTATTCATTTATTCATTTATTCATTTATTCATTTATTCATTTATTCATTTATTCATTTATTCATTTATTCATTTATTCATTTATTCATTTATTCATTTATTCATTTATTCATTTATTCATTTATTCATTTATTCATTTATTCATTTATTCATTTATTCATTTATTCATTTATTCATTTATTCATTTATTCATTTATTCATTTATTCATTTATTCATTTATTCATTTATTCATTTATTCATTTATTCATTTATTCATTTATTCATTTATTCATTTATTCATTTATTCATTTATTCATTTATTCATTTATTCATTTATTCATTTATTCATTTATTCATTTATTCATTTATTCATTTATTCATTTATTCATTTATTCATTTATTCATTTATTCATTTATTCATTTATTCATTTATTCATTTATTCATTTATTCATTTATTCATTTATTCATTTATTCATTTATTCATTTATTCATTTATTCATTTATTCATTTATTCATTTATTCATTTATTCATTTATTCATTTATTCATTTATTCATTTATTCATTTATTCATTTATTCATTTATTCATTTATTCATTTATTCATTTATTCATTTATTCATTTATTCATTTATTCATTTATTCATTTATTCATTTATTCATTTATTCATTTATTCATTTATTCATTTATTCATTTATTCATTTATTCATTTATTCATTTATTCATTTATTCATTTATTCATTTATTCATTTATTCATTTATTCATTTATTCATTTATTCATTTATTCATTTATTCATTTATTCATTTATTCATTTATTCATTTATTCATTTATTCATTTATTCATTTATTCATTTATTCATTTATTCATTTATTCATTTATTCATTTATTCATTTATTCATTTATTCATTTATTCATTTATTCATTTATTCATTTATTCATTTATTCATTTATTCATTTATTCATTTATTCATTTATTCATTTATTCATTTATTCATTTATTCATTTATTCATTTATTCATTTATTCATTTATTCATTTATTCATTTATTCATTTATTCATTTATTCATTTATTCATTTATTCATTTATTCATTTATTCATTTATTCATTTATTCATTTATTCATTTATTCATTTATTCATTTATTCATTTATTCATTTATTCATTTATTCATTTATTCATTTATTCATTTATTCATTTATTCATTTATTCATTTATTCATTTATTCATTTATTCATTTATTCATTTATTCATTTATTCATTTATTCATTTATTCATTTATTCATTTATTCATTTATTCATTTATTCATTTATTCATTTATTCATTTATTCATTTATTCATTTATTCATTTATTCATTTATTCATTTATTCATTTATTCATTTATTCATTTATTCATTTATTCATTTATTCATTTATTCATTTATTCATTTATTCATTTATTCATTTATTCATTTATTCATTTATTCATTTATTCATTTATTCATTTATTCATTTATTCATTTATTCATTTATTCATTTATTCATTTATTCATTTATTCATTTATTCATTTATTCATTTATTCATTTATTCATTTATTCATTTATTCATTTATTCATTTATTCATTTATTCATTTATTCATTTATTCATTTATTCATTTATTCATTTATTCATTTATTCATTTATTCATTTATTCATTTATTCATTTATTCATTTATTCATTTATTCATTTATTCATTTATTCATTTATTCATTTATTCATTTATTCATTTATTCATTTATTCATTTATTCATTTATTCATTTATTCATTTATTCATTTATTCATTTATTCATTTATTCATTTATTCATTTATTCATTTATTCATTTATTCATTTATTCATTTATTCATTTATTCATTTATTCATTTATTCATTTATTCATTTATTCATTTATTCATTTATTCATTTATTCATTTATTCATTTATTCATTTATTCATTTATTCATTTATTCATTTATTCATTTATTCATTTATTCATTTATTCATTTATTCATTTATTCATTTATTCATTTATTCATTTATTCATTTATTCATTTATTCATTTATTCATTTATTCATTTATTCATTTATTCATTTATTCATTTATTCATTTATTCATTTATTCATTTATTCATTTATTCATTTATTCATTTATTCATTTATTCATTTATTCATTTATTCATTTATTCATTTATTCATTTATTCATTTATTCATTTATTCATTTATTCATTTATTCATTTATTCATTTATTCATTTATTCATTTATTCATTGTCATTGTCAAATACGTCAAACTCAATTGGATGTAATTTGTGAATGAGTTCTGTGTAAAGTACCTTTAAATAAATGTGCAAATTGTCTCTAATTCTAAACCATCTTTTTGATTCTTCTTTCAACCATCTTTGTTTAGCATTTCTGATTATCTTCTCAGTTATGCTGTTCTTGGTTTTGGTGGAGATATTAATGTAGTTTGGAATGAGCTTCTTTTTCTGACATTGTTGATTAAACCAAACGAGATGATTTTTTTAGCGATTCCTTTCCGGAAATTTCTCTTTTTTTTGGCAAATCTTTCTACTGCAGTATCTCTTTACCGGTAGGTTTTTGAATAATTTTTGTAGGCGGGTGTTTCTTTACTTTAACGTTTCATTGATTCATTGATTCATTGATTCATTGATTCATTGATTCATTGATTCATTGATTCATTGATTCATTGATTCATTGATTCATTGATTCATTGATTCGTTGATTCGTTGATTCGTTGATTCGTTGATTCGTTGATTCGTTGATTCGTTGATTCGTTGATTCGTTGATTCGTTGATTCGTTGATTCGTTGATTCGTTGATTCGTTGATTCGTTGATTCGTTGATTCGTTGATTCGTTGATTCGTTGATTCGTTGATTCGTTGATTGGTTGATTCGTTGATTCGTTGATTCGTTGATTCGTTGATTCGTTGATTCGTTGATTCGTTGATTCGTTGATTCGTTGATTCGTTGATTCGTTGATTCGTTGATTCGTTGATTCGTTGATTCGTTGATTCGTTGATTCGTTGATTCGTTGATTCGTTGATTCGTTGATTCGTTGATTCGTTGATTCGTTGATTCGTTGATTCGTTGATTCGTTGATTCGTTGATTCGTAGATTCGTAGATTCGTTGATTAGTTGATTCGTTGATTCGTTGATTCGTTGATTCGTTGATTCGTTGATTCGTTGATTCGTTGATTCGTTGATTCGTTGATTCATTGATTCATTGATTCATTGATTCATTGATTCATTGATTCATTGATTCATTGATTCATTGATTCATTGATTCATTGATTCATTGACTGATTCATTGACTGATTCATTGACTGATTCATTGACTGATTCATTGACTGATTCATTGACTGATTCATTGACTGATTCATTGATTGATTCATTGATTGATTCATTGATTGATTCATTGATTGATTGATTGATTGATTGATTGATTGATTGATTGATTCATTGATTCATTGATTCATTGATTCATTGATTCATTGATTCATTGATTCATTGATTGATTGATTGATTGATTGATTCATTGATTCATTGATTGATTCATTGATTCATTGATTGATTCATTGATTCATTGATTCATTGATTCATTGATTCATTGATTCATTGATTCATTGATTCATTGATTCATTGATTCATTGATTCATTGATTCATTAATTCATTGATTCATTGATTCATTGATTCATTGATTCATTGATTCATTGATTCATTGATTCATTGATTCATTTATTCATTTATTCATTTATTCATTTATTCATTTATTCATTTATTCATTGATTCATTGATTCATTGATTCATTGATTCATTGATTCATTGATTCATTGATTCATTGATTCATTGATTCATTGATTCATTGATTCATTGATTCATTGATTCATTGATTCATTGATTCATTGATTCATTGATTCATTGCCTCATTGCCTCATTGCCTCATTGCCTCATTGCCTCATTGCCTCATTGCCTCATTGCCTCATTGCCTCATTGCCTCATTGCCTCATTGCCTCATTACCTCATTGCCTCATTGCCTCATTGCCTCATTGCCTCATTGCCTCATTGTCTCATTGCCTCATTGCCTCATTGCCTCATTGCCTCATTGCCTCATTGCCTCATTGCCTCATTACAGGGTGTCCAAGATAAGGAGTGCATGCAAAAATTAAGCAAAAATTGTAGGATTTGAATGTGGATAATAGTAGTACTTGAGATGCTGAAAATTTTTTCTCATTTAACCGAATCTCTATCTCTTACACGATGCCAACTGACCCAGAATTTTAAAGGTCCAAATCGTTTACCGTGTCTACTTCGTTAAACAACTATAAATGGCCACATTACCGATTGTGACCACTGTGGCTCAAAGGACACTTTTAAATGTAATTAATTAAGAGTGCATGCATGGGGATCGTGTAAACTGTAATATAATCAAAATGATGGTTTGATCCTAGGAATATATGAAAGCATCGTTCTGGAAACACGTTTGAGCGCTCATTAAAATCCTTTCGATTTCTTTTTACAGGCAAGTATTACTG
Organism: Ctenicera cuprea; assembly: GCA_958336395.1. Taxonomy (NCBI): domain Eukaryota; kingdom Metazoa; phylum Arthropoda; class Insecta; order Coleoptera; family Elateridae; genus Ctenicera; species Ctenicera cuprea. Next base: position 37,021,976 of record OY284490.1, read on the forward strand.
GTCAATGGAGCCGGATTCGTATTTTACACTAATTAACACAATCCGTTGGTTTAATTTCTTTATACTTTATACGATGTAAATAGTTATCTTACCTTTTTAAGTTTGCATAAACAATTTGGTTTTTCAGAGTCACACTAATTTATTTTCCTAATGTTACACTCTGCGAAAACACATATCTCGGCATTTTAATACATAGTATGTGAACATGACTAACCGTATTTATTATGCAAAAGGCAAGAAAGTGCTGATGAAAGAAGAATGGGGAACTTCGATGGTTTTGCTAGTTAAATAAAAACTTAATATTAAAAGAAAGTGGTTAAGCTCTTTTACTATATAATTAATTAATTCCCAAACACTAACTCGTGACCTATAGAAACTTTGTAAACTGCGTAATTTAATTGTTTTTGCTAGGTGTACACCTACTTGAAAGAAAGTTTAAATTTAATTAACTTTCTCTATATCTATCTAAATTAAATCTCTAACTGTCTCAAAATAACAACACGACAGGCTCTTGCTTCTCGACAAAATGTATCACCACAAAACGACAGCATCCATTTGAAACTCATCTTATTGCATTGATTGTTTTAGCCAATTATTATTTGTTTTCTGTTACCGCTGTATATAATAATTTAGTTATTTATGATTTACTAACGATAAACTCTAGGTTGTAATAAAATTTGCCTTCTGTAGCACAGACAAGAAAGAAATGTTTTGTAGTTGTTTAGACTTGACGTTTTAAACAGTAAGGGTCGACATCGGAACAAATAAACAGTAATATATGGTCAATTTATCCCAATGAAATTTAAAAAATTCTGAATGTTTAATATTGATAAATTTTTGTTTGTTATTGGAGGTAAGGAGTAATAATGTTTCAATGCAACTGCATTGCCAATTTACGTTACAAACGATTTTTAAAATTATAGATAAATACGGCATCCCAGGCTTACGGTAGTGCTACGAGATGAAACCGAGAAACCGAGTTGATTCTTTTTACCGTATACGGTAAAAAGAATCAACTCGGTAAGTCGGTAATATATATATTACCGACTTACGCTCTGTTGAAAATAGGCTAAGAATTAATAACAAAGTGACTGCTGTGTCTACCAGGTTTTCACAAAGAAGTAGCTGAACCCTACAACCTACGCTTTTTTACTTTCTTATACTTTTTAGTTAATTAGTTTTGTTTACTTTTGACCCAGAATTAAATTAATTAGTTAGTTTATGTTGGGTATTTAATCAATGCTCAATGGAATTGTTTTTAACGTTGTTTATTTATTTAACGTTTTGACTAACGTGAATCAGGAATCGGGAATTCGGGAATCTGAAGTTTAAAAATACACAATTGACAAAAATTGCTTTACCGGTGAATATAACCCTTTGTGTTACCTTATTAATACATAAACTGTTTTGTCATTGTAAATAGGTACACAAGTTCTAACATGTCTAACGCACAAACAAATATATATTAAAAAAATATATAAAGTCACATTTAAAATGTTTGCCTGATAAATATAATAAAATTTTCGCAAAGTTATTGTCGTTTCTAGTGAGTGGGTGACTTTGCTTATCAGAGGTTTCCGTGTAAATTGCGTTTGGATTCGTCGTGTCCCATCTAATTTTCTGATATTTGTTGATTTAATTATGTTTACGTAATTTTATTTATTTAAAATTTTGATTATTGTACCATTATAAAGTATTTTTAGCGCTGATTCCAAATATCCAAAAACATATAGGGTCTTCCATTTAAAAAACAAAAGTTATATGCCGTTGTGCAAAAACAGTAGGCGTTGTTTAATATTGGCATACGGCATTTTGTAGTATACATTATCTCATTTAAAACAAAAAAAAGTTTATTTCGATATCTTTATTAATAACAAAGTTTCAGGCTGTAAAGCGATGTACAAACACCCTGTACACAACGAAAGCAAATATGACCACTTTTAAACAGACAGGACAGCAACTATTTATTATTCTAAACGCTAGAAAATTTTTAAGTACCATTCGGAAGTACGAAAAATTTTACACGAACCCGATAATGCTGAACGCTAAGATTTAACCTTTTTTTTTCCTTTTTTAAAGTAACACCTTCTAAAGTATTCTCAAGAATAAAAATAAAATGTGGATATTATCAATTTGTCATTAATACCTATAACGAGTTACGTAGGTAGATTTTTGTACGCCTCAACAGTATGTAGATAAAATTATTTCTTTAGTTAATTATTCTACGTTTAATCTAGTCTAATACTTCCAACTTAGTTGTTCGTCATGGTTGTAATGAGTTAATTTTAATCGCGGAATTTCTGACTGAAAATAGAAAAGTGGAATTTATTTTCAGGGTTGCAGTGCAGTTGTATATTTCTCAAATTATATCAGGTTGAGCTTATGTTAGTTTTGAAAAAAAGGTCTTATGGGTAAGGTTATGTATAATTTCAAATTTGATAGAGTAATATTTATATTGCCACTAAAACTTACAAATTGCAGACACTATATGTTTTTAAAAAGCAAACAGGTGGAGCCTCTGACTACACCGGGAAAATCGTTATTTACCGTTTGAAATAGGTTTCCTTGCAGCGTCCTATGTGAACTACACAAGCGAGGTTTGTCGATACCCTTTTAATGTTTTATTCTGACACTAGATGGCACAGGATTATCATGGTTGAACAATATGATGGTAGTTAGTCCACCGTATAAAATAATTTTATTAACAGTAATTCATATATACTATTACAGGAGAATAAATATAAAATGATATTAGTTTTTGTAATAGGTAAGTAGTTTTAGTAAATATTATTTGTAGAAACGAGTGTATTACATAAACAATCCGATACGTTTAAGAATTTATGACTTATTTTAATATTTTATTTGCTAGCTTTGCTCTGTTGTTTACGAGAGTAATATTGACGATAACGTAAGTATTCTGCATTAAATACAAATATACGTGCACTTACAAAGTAGAAGGCAAATTAGTGGCATAGTGGAAATATGGCATTTCATTTTTAGTGAAAAATATTTAAATTATTTCACCGAGTTATGCATTTTAAACTATACTCTGCGTCAGTAACAACATAAATCAATAGTGTAAGGTAGGTAGGATAGGTATGGATTTCTTATTTTTTATTATTATCGTTGTTTTTACAGCCAATATCTGAATTATATCAACTTCGCATATAAATAGATAGCTAACCCTCCAATATATTCAATTTGTATTTAAACAGGCAGCCAAAACTTACAGTTTACATTGATTAACATTTAATAGGGTATAAATTTCCAAAACGACGAATAAAATAGCACAAAAGATAATGAATAAAATAGTGAATTAAAAAGAACAAATTTATATCAATTTCAGTTGCCCTGAAGCAATTTCACACCATAAGCTGTAAAACGTTTTGATATAGTTCAAAAACTACTACGCTTTTTGAAGTGAAACTTCTTTACCGGCAGGAGTAACCACGTGAACGCGAGACGGAAGTGATTAAAGTAATGAGACGGAAGTGATGGACGTAATGAAATGGAAGTAATGTGACGGAAGTGAGATGGCCTATATGCAAACTAAAGCGATTAATGTTCAATTGTGACGTAACAGCCAAACAACTCTAAATGAGTGTAATGTGTTGCTTTGCTTATATAGGCATTCTAAAAACAGCTCATCTAGTAAGAGAGACGATTTATAATATATTTGATTATAGATTGAATTGCTTTCGAATAACATTTCGATACAAAAACAAAAAAAAATTAATCATTTTCAGTTTAAATACTGACATTTGGTACATTAATAACATATTTAAATGATAATAAATTAAGCACTGATGAAATTTCCATGTAAGTTGGGTAAACATTAAAAGTCGCATCCTTTATACAACTTTTTTTTCTTCGTACAACTAGATTATACCGACCGACACATTCTTGTTGAGTACGTTATTTGCTATACAAAATTGCCATTTACGATCCTTTTTACTGGTATCAAACTTTTTTATTATGAAATAATGCCCAAATCGCCATTTTTCAAATTAGGCATCTTTTAACACACATAACGTAATATCTCGAAAAGTACTTGGAATATCGCCTGTTTTTTTTTGGTTTAAAATGCATCAGTGCCGTCTCTGATCTCCAGTGTCCGGATATTTAGTCTAGTAGTTGGTCAGTATTTAAATTGGGCAATCAATTAAATAAAAAGACTTCGCATAACTGTTTTAAATATATGTATAGTTGTCGAATATATGCAATTTTAACCAAATTATTTACGGGCTTAGAATAACAACTTGTCCATATGTTTGACCTTATGCGAGCTTGTTTAGATACGTAACATTTATTTGGTCAGCTGCTTTGCCATTTTAAGTAAACTGATAACGGAGTTGATAAACCTAGAATATGAATGATTACGGGTTTTAAAACTACTACACAAATCAATTTAACCTTTATTCAGAGACTATCTTTCAGAACGCCTTGGAAGAAGCTATCGAGGGTATAAGAATAAATGGAGTAATTATTAATAACCTGAGATATGCTGACGACACCGCAATTATAGCGGAGAGTGCAGAAGATTTACAGAATTTATTAGACAGATTAGACGCCGAAGGAAAGGCATTAGGAATGAAAATTAATAAACAAAAAACTAAAATAATGGTATTCAGCAATCAAAATAATAACATCACGGCAGATATTCGTATTGAAGGCCAGCAAATTGAACAAGTGCAGAAGTTCAAATACCTTGGATGTTGGATCACAGAAAAGTTAGATCCGGAGACCGAAATCAAAACCAGAATAGAATACGCAAGAGAAATATTTATCAAAATGAGAAGATTCTTTACGGATAGAAATCTTAGTTTGAAGCTGAGATACCGCATGGTAAAATGTTATGTTTATTCAATTTTATTGTATGGCGCAGAAGCGTGGACCCTAAAAGCTAGTTCTATAAAAAAGCTGTAGGCCTTCGAAATGTGGACCTTCAGGAGAATGCTCAAAATACCGTGGACTGACAGAGTGACAAACGTGGAGGTGTTACGGCGCATTCAACAACAACGAGAATTACTTAATATGGTAAAAAAGAGAAAGACTTCTTACCTCGGGCACATTCTAAGGTACGATAAATATCGGCTGCTTCAATTAAACATAAAGGGCAAAATAGAAGGAAGGCGTGGAGTGGGAAGAAAACGGACATCGTGGTTACGGAACATCAAGAATTGGACCGGGATGAACACACACGAGCTATTTAGAACAGCAGAAGACAGAGAGGCTTTGAACATAGTTGTCGCCAACCTCCGATAGGAGAAGGCACCGAGAAGAAGAGAAGACACAAATCAATTTTCTAAAACGTTGCAAACGTATATTTGAGTGCAGAACCTCTGGTTTAGATCAACAATGAAGTAACACTGAACGAAACGATGTATCTCAAATATTGCAGTAGGAACCTTGCAAAATCGTGAAACATGTTTAATGAATTTGAGTATGCTTATGGTTTTTGTTTACGTATTAAATTTTACGGGAAATTTTTTGTTTCTTTGTACTAAAAGTCTGGTATTTAATGATCTAATTTTAATTTCCAAAAAAACTTATTTTTTGCTCATGTAAATTACGAATATGACTTTTTGCTTTCAATGTAGTGAACTTTTCACTAAGCGACAAACTTTTTGTTTGTAGATTTTAAGATATACGTGCAGCGAACAAAATTAAGAATACACTTTAAAAACTATTTGAAGGCAAGAAAAATATCGTATGGTCAAAAGATGGTATGAATTTTTAAAGTGCAACTGCTTTGGAGACGGGGCTAATTTTAATTCGAGAAGACAGATGTACGGTCGCCATGCGATGGCCTTGCATACCTGAGTAAGATTCACACGTTCGCTCTGTGCATTTAGTGGCACTAAAAAAGAGAAAACAAAAATAGATTGCTTGCGCAGGTATTATGCCTGCTTATCTATCTATCTGTTATAAAACAATAATTACTAATATATAATAAGCTTTACTGTTACTCAGAAATATTAAGTTTTGGAATTAAACTTTAGATGTTTTTAGAATGTGTATTCTATACTTTTTAAAAGTGAAATGATCCAATCAACTAAGAAAATAAAGTGTTATCCATTATTCAAACACGGCGAATAATTATACGTACTTCCTAATTAACACAAGGAACAAACAACCAAATATTAGCATTACATTAGAACAACATTTTAAAATAAAAGTGTTAGAACAAAGGTAATAAATGATTGTTTAAAAAAATAATAAAAATGAGTTGGAGGTTATGAGGCTACTTTTACAAAAATTAACAGTATTTGTAACTGAAACCGTTTTCGTTTTCGGTTAAATAATAGAATTCAAAAAACTCAATAATGAAATAGTTCGTAATTAATTTAATGAAAAGCGCTCATGGTATTATGAAAATAGTTTTGGCAACTTAGGGTTATCATATGAATTAGACAGCTATAATCAGTGGGAAGCAAAATAACAGATTTCTTACCTTTGATCGCGCTGCAACTTATTTATGTTTTTAATCTTTATGTTGATTTTCATTACTCTCTGTGTATGCGTTTTAAAAATTATGTTTTAATTAACTGTATGAACATTATGGTACAAACTGTGTACGGGATAATCGTAATAAATTTTTTTTAAATACATTTGAAGGTTCTTTCTATTACATCTCTTATACAACAAAAATTACTAAAGAACTGTTACAAATTAATTGCATTACTTAGGACTACACAATAACTGAGTACTACACTCGGACTTACACACAGTTAGCCCTTTTCCTTAAAAACAAATCAACCAGTTACTTCGACTGTTGCCCGTTGACGACTCAATTCTTCACTAGTTTTCGCATTTATTCATGTTTAATGTGCTCTTAGACCGTTAAAGTATTGCAACCAATAATAAGTGTAGCATTTTGTCAAGTTTTTTTTAATATAAAATAAAAGTCGTTGCGATACTTTAATGTCTTCGACCCACGCAGTCATTAAATTCGTGACTGTATTCTAAAAAGGTGGTTACGGATTATTAATTATTTTCTTAATAAAACTTAAACATTTCGCATTGCACTTGCAAATGATTTACGTTTTACGATTACAATTTATGTTTCTTATAAAATTAAAAATATATTATAACGTGCAATTTTTTAAATTTTATGTTGTCACTATGTTTCTGATTTCTGCCGTCTTCTAAATTGTTTTAGATTTCATAAAAAGTTAAAAATATTTCTGTTTGTCTCGCAAACAATATAGATTTCCAAGTTCTGTTATAATCATTATGAAGTTAGAAATTATTGCCAGTTGAGGTAAATTTAGCCACCTGTTTAAATCCGGGATTATCAAACAGTCTAATAATCCTTGCCTTGGGGGAGGTCTTTTAATGAAGAAAGATATATTTGTAATTACTGAAACTATTTCAATGCCCCCAGCATCAGGTAATATTAGATTTAATGGCAGCTGGTACTGAAAATTAAATTCTGATGATTTCGAATAAAAAGAGTAATAATATAATACTAGCAAACTCGTGAGCAATGCCCCACTCTTATTTAAATAGTAAATAAACTGCTAAGTTAATAGTATAGCAGACCGTGGATCGAACTGCTAGTTTTATGATTTTTTTATAGAGATTGCTTTAATTCTATATAAATCGATTTTGACAAATGTGCGAGAAAGTTAACTTTCCAAAATATCGCTGCACCTAAATAGTAAATATTAAGTGCTAAATCATAGTTTAGTATTACTCATGAACACTTTGCAACGAGTCAACCTAGTGGCAACAATTTTATAAATTATAAAATTTGCCTTGTTGCTAATGGGGCGGACGCTTCTATTGTATTTCAACAAGCCGAGTGATCGCTCTGAAACGCTGTTCTTCGGAGAAGCTCGCCCTCTCATCTAACCTCCCTCCAACTTTCATAAACTATAGAACCCGACGACCTGCAACAATTATTAATTAGGGTTAAAAAATGTTTTCAAAATTATTCCTGACTAGCACTACCAACTCCATAGGTTAGTTGAAATACAAATTAGTTTTACGATAAATACCCGATAATTTTTGACACTCCTAGAAGCTTTCAAAGGTAGTTTGTAGCAAATTTTCACTCTGTAGAATTCCAGAAAAAAAGGTCCGAGTGGTCCAGTGGTAAGAGGACCAGGCTCACAATGCGTGAGCCCTCGGTTCGAATCCCGGAAGAAGCAGAACATTTTTCTGTAATTCCGTGGATCGGTATCGAGCTCGGCAACCATTCGACGTTGGGTTACAATTAACGGCGCTTACCCTGATTACTGACTGACCAGGATAAGTAACAAAGTCATAAACAACATAAAAAACATACAATTAAACACATGTGTGTGAATGACATTGAATGAATGGGCGTGAAGGGTGGCGTAAGGTTCAGGAGCGTAGCGGACTAAAGGCCAAAGGCCCCACTACCTCCTATTACACAAGCGAGAGTCTACCCGGAGTGAAAGTCCTCGACACCTTCGGGTATAAGAGGTGAAAGATAAAGAAGAAGAAGAAGAATTCCAGAAAACAGTTAGAATTGGTTTGAACTTATATGCACCGAAACGACCCATAATTTGACGTTCCGACGTTAGATTTTCGAAAAAAAGCTTTTGATTTGTTATAACGGTTTTTATCGTATTATATAATTAAGATTTATGAAATTCCGTTTGTGAAAAAAATGCTACCAAAAAAACCTGTCCAACTTATAAATTTTGTAAAAATCAATAAATAAAAAAAGGGAAAGAGATGCCTACAAATTGTGCCCCTCTTTAGTACGGTGTTCATATTTTCTTGGAAAAAGATAAAACTAATTAAAAAAAATTTCATAACATTAAAAAAATACAGTATATTTTATTATTTTATTTTATTTTAGTTCAAAACTAAAAGTGAAGAACAAAACAAAGCAAACTTGGGAATATTTTATTATTTTTAACTAAAATATACTATAACTTATAAAATAACTTAATTCTAATATCTTTACATGAAATAACTTGTATTAAATTATCATGCCTATCTTTTAAAAAGTCATAAAATTTTATATAGCTTTTCACACTAGTAGTTTGTTCGCGGGTCATATATTGTTTATCATTGAAAATGTTAATTTAGTAGCAACATTCGAGCCTAAAAGACATAAACAAAATTTACCAATTTCAAAAGATATTTGTGTATTCATTAAATATTGGAACATTTCAATTCATTTATTAATTTATGATTTTCCATTTCATCATTTTGTCGCTGTTATTTATAAGATATGCAACAGTTTATTAAAGCAGAGCAACTACACCGAATGTTGCTATTTTATTAACTGATTAACTAACCAGCTTTCCTACAGTTTATCAATGTAGCACAATATACGAAATAGTGAAGAAATTAGTGCGGGCGGTAATCTCATTGACGTCCAAGTTCATTATTTTAAACGTTTAGCCACAAACAACTACAACTCATTTCTGTCTTGTCTGTGGTGCAGAAGCCAAATTTTAGTACAACTTGGAATTTTTCGTAAGTAAATCATAAATAACCAAATTATAGCAACAGCGGTGACAGCTCAATAAATTATTGCCGTTGTCGTATTATGGTGATACATTTTGTCGAGATGCAAGAGTCCGTCGTGTTGCTATGGTAAGACAGTTTAGGATTTAATATACAAAAACCAAACTATGGCAACAGCAGTGACAGCAACATAAATAATTGCCGCCGTAGTATTATGGCGATACGTTTTGTAGAGATGCAAGAGCCCCTCGTGTTGATATGGTGAGACAGTTAGCGATTTAATATAGATAACTAAACGAAACAAAATTTTTTGAACTAAATATAAAATAAATTCTCTAAAAACAATTTTTGGCGACATCATTCTCAAGAATACAAATAGGATGCGAAATTCAAAAATAATTCTTGCTTTTCGTTGTTTTATAAATCAGTTATTATATTATGAATTTTGAGAACCTACATAGTGGATAGTATGTTTAATATTAAAAGTTTCTAAATAAAACAGTTTCCGTGAACCAGCAATAAACTTACTCAATTAAATATTCGGTACTTTTGCACCCTAGTGGGATTATCCAAATCTCCAATTTCAGTTTTAGTTGGAACGGACCGAAACTAGCTGTATGTGTTGTTATGGCTGCGCTAACCTAATTTACAACGAAGACCGAGCTATAAATTGTGTATTTGTGGGTCGCAGGGGGAAGTTCGAGTATTATCAGCGTAGGGTCCGGGTTTCCGGGACGCAAACTCAGGTGGCACAGCTGCTAATGATGGTTGGCGCTGCAGCCACATTTTAATCGTATTTCAGAGTCGTACTTACTTTATATTTAGAGCAGCTAGATGGGATTTTCTTTTCACGAAATATATATTTCAATCAGATGAAAAACAATAGTGTTTTTCTGAGTTGTATACTGACCATAACACACACGTTTAATAAGCGAAAACCCATGGAAAAACGACTATTGACAAAAACGACGATTTAAGATGGTAGCGTTACAACACGCAAAAAAGACGACCCTTTCTTATAAATTTATAAGAATAATACAGGGTGCTTCCCACTTTGACAGAACTGAGATGTGAAATCGCATGTAAAAATCGTGATTGTTGACCAATAATGTTGTTTTTGAAAAGTTGCAGAAGAAAAACAAAAGAATCCACATAACTTCATAACGGTTTAAGTTAGAACTATCAAACTAGGCACGAATTTTTAGACGTACTATACCGAGTGTCAACGGAATCAAGGGACAGCCTGTATTTGCGAGTTTTCAATACAAAGTGCTTAAATCCGGGCTCAAGTCATTCCAAGGGACAAAGATGATAACAAAATAAAAATTAACACAATTGTTCTATGAGTTTTCTGGTAGGTACATGTATTGTGATCGTACAATCTTGGAGATATTTTAATTTACAAATTTTATTATTATTATTTAAAATTAATCAAGTACTTGATTGCTTGTTTATTGGCGATGATCGGTGTCGGACCTACCTACGTTGTGTTTTAATTATTGCTCATGTCTTGTTTATCCTGTTTTGGTCGAGGTTAAAAGGGATAAGATGTTGAACTCATTTTAACGACAGTAAACGTTTTAAAGTATTCATTTATTATTGTGCTGCAAATGTTGGTTTTGTGAATGCGTGAACTTTTATCTAGAACTTGCACGTTAGCCGTGAGGCTGTAAAGTTGCCAATCTAATTTTTTACCGCAGTTTTACTTATACTAGTACATCTTCTGGGACTGTTTATAAATGCCGAGAGTTGTACAGGTTACGCAAGTAACTGAGAACTCTTTACAAAAACGCCGTGTGCCGTTCATTTCTACACAGTACCTTCAATATGATTAGGTCTCATCCTAACAGCGCCTTGGCTTTTACGCCTAATTCTCGCAGGACAATAGCACCGCTTGCTAATACGCCTAAAAATTTAACTCAATAACAGCGCTCGATTATGTACAAATGTGTAACAACAACATCCGTAAACAGCGTTTTGCCGCCACCAAAGTGGAAATAGCGCAGTCGCTCACTCCAATCCACCTTGAAATAGCGCCTTAATTGCTACACCTAATTTCTCCCCTGAAGGTGATAGTAACGCCACGTTTAATACGCGTAATCAGGCACACCGAAAAGAGTAAGCATCTACGCTTAAGACTCTTAGATTTTGGCAAAGTGCTGCTCGTAGCCTTAAACTCACAATAATGATTTAATTGGTTTTGAAGTTTTAAGTTCCAGACTTGTAATGCTTTGACAGAATAATAGTTAATAAAACTTTCAAACTGACGTTAGGATTTCAGCAAACTGAGTAATCTTTGAGAATCGGAAATATTCTTTACCTTCGTATTCTTACTTTCGAGAACATACTCTTTTATTCAAATTCATGTCCAACTTCCAGTAGGTTCGACTTTGGTCAACCAAATTACAACCCCACTCTTTTTTAATTTTTGATTGGATAGAAATCTCAATACAATTTTGTTTCGCACTCTCAAGCTTCCTTAAACACTTCTGCTAATTAAAGCTTTCAAGTTTTACCAATTTATGTCAATTAAAAAAATCCGATAGCGAATGTGTTCATTGAAGTTTTATGAAGTTGCCATAAACAACGTAGGGGTAGACCACGGGACCGCTTTTTTGTAAATCCGGAATATCTTTTATCTTTAACAATTTTACCAATTATAAGGATATCACATGTACAAAGTAGTTTGACGCTAATATAAATATAACATTTTAATGGATTTATAGATTACTTCTAAATTATAAAATAATTTGTTTTAAATTTTAGTTATTTTAATTCAGTCACAACTTAAACCTCACAAACAAAAACAGCTTGCTAAAATTTTTAATTTTGTTTTATTATCAGATAAAACCATTTTATAGGTTGATAGAACATAAATAATAATTTTGTTGTTGCTAACAGTGCACTAGAAGCTAAGCGAATTCGGACGGCCGTCGCGTCGGCGCGTTCGACCGCAAAATTCAATTTTGAACGGTTGGCTACATAACACTTGTTTTCGTCTGTGTTCAGGATATAAGTAAACTTCGTCATCTAAACGGTGTGCCTTAATAGAAACTGGTTCAGGAATTGCATTTTCACGCGTTTGTGATCTCATGAGAAACCTATTTTGGAAAATAGCCAGCTGAAGACCTATTTACATGGTAATCGTTTGCCATCCTTTAAGAAATGGTGATATACACTTGCAGTGGTATTACTGAGTGTTTATTTTTTATATAGAGATACCAACAAAGATCACCGGGTTTAATTTTCCGCGCGAAATTGTACTGCAACCTTTCTGATAAAAGCAGTTAGGGGTTTTGCGATAGCATCTTGGAGGGTACAACAAATTATAGCAATTGCATGGCTGTAATTACATTTTAAATTTATTCTGTCAGACCTATCGTTACAACAATTGCAATGACTTACGAAGCAAACTAATGACAACAGCAATTTCATCAACCTGTTTTATTATAATCAGGAAATAATTAAAAATAAATAGACTGTAAAAACGTATAGAACAATAATAAGTTTGACATGTTGAGATCGTTATAAACTATTATAGAAAAGAAAAGAGCTAGAACTGAATTTTAGGTGAATAGATAAAATTAGTGTTAATTGGCATCTGCATATTTTTTTGATAGATAATTGCAGCTTCTGTTTGAATTTTCTTTAGGTTTGGCCGGATTTTAAATAAAATGGTACCACTATTATGAGAAAGCTTTGAACAATAAGTACATATAGCACATAACCATATCGTACTGCATATTTATTGATTTTCCACGTTGTTACTTGATTTTTATAGAGATATTTGCAAATGTTACGAACTTATTATAAATTTTTCTAGTATTGTCGACTCGCAGAATTCTCAGAGAGCACGATATACGGCACTTATTTTTGTAAGATCATTGATTTGCACGCCAATGTTCATAAAAGTTTATTTATAATAGTTGTAGAATCAATCAAATCTCGGAACACAGAAGATGATATTCGGAAGGATTGAGAAATAATAGAATACATAAAAATCCAATTTCATTTATTTTAACTAATATATTTATGGAACATTTTGAAGATCAAATACTTGAATCAAACCAGCATGAGAAAAATTATATTTTGGTTTAGTTATGTTGATAACATTTTAGATGTTTTAACTAAAGAATTTCATTTTTTAAGCAGCTTGCATCTGAACATAAAATCTACACTCGAAACTGAACACTATAGGTCTATTAACTTTTTAGATTTAAATATAAAAACAAATTCAACTAATAAATTTGAATACTCTGTTATAGAAAACCTACACAAACAGACATCACAATACCACACGATTCTTATCATCATAAAACACATAAATAGGTAGCATATAGTTGCATGATACATAAAGCTTTAACGGTCCATTTAAATTAAATTAATTATAATAGAGAAATTTCAATTAGAAAACAAATTGCATATATATACACACACACACCGCCCCCCACACAACCTCTTCAGGTGTAGGGGTTGGTTTACTACTCCTCTTTTTTTAGTTGTCCCTGTTGCAATTGTTGTCCAGTTTCCTAGACGCAATTTCCTTAAATTCTCCTCCATGGTGTCAATCTATCTCCTTCTCGGTTTCCCTCTTCTCTTTGCACCTATAAGTTCTGCTCGTAGCACGATACCTTCGGACTTCCTCTATTAAATTGTTCATTGTCTCCTCTGTACATGTTCCTCTGACGTTCCACGCTGTAATTTCTTGTATTTTCTCTTATTCCAATCTCATGTCCTTTCCCCTTGCGTATATGCCGTCTTCGTTATCGTGTCTATACTTCTTCTTTTTAGGGTAGTTAGTTTTTTGTTATCAACCGTTATTTTGCACATGCCGTTATCCCTTGTTCTGCTTGTTCCATTTACATTATTTGTCATTATTTATTATTTTTTGATATTCAGGCTTCACTCTGTTACCTTTTGTTTATTCTTCTCTGGCACGGCTTCTTTCTAATTTTCTTTTGTACTCGTCTCTCCTCGATCGTTAACTTATTATAGACATATGTTTTTGAATACTGAACGTATCAATACATTAATTTAAAAAAAAATTATAAATTTGCTATTCGAAGAACGTACCCGAATACTTATTATACGATAGTATTAAATACGCTTCGATTGATAGATACAAACAACACATTACGTTATTACAAATATAAACACTTATTAGAACAGAATTATTTATTGCTATCTAATAACACTATAAAATGTTTACACTTTTGTAATGCTAATTGTAAGATTAGATGTACTGGAGGCATTTAAAATTGACAAACATTTAAAAACTGCACCTTTAATGAAGGAGCAAATTGATCTTTTAAATTTACCCTTATTGGACGGGTTTGAATGAGAAATCAAATCATCTGCAAACACTGATAAGATCAAGTGGCCACGTTCTATTGTTCCTATAGCAACATTAACTGTTCACTTTTTAATATTACCTTTGACAATGGCATGTAAACATGTCGAAATACGTATAAGGTTAAAAATAAATAAATATTGTAGAAATCAAACAAAGTGCTCTAAGTGCGGTTTTCCTCTTATAAACAATTACCAAAGCTCTAAATGGCTTTGCATTATGTACGTAGAAAAAATTATAAGTATGCGCGGGTGTGTGACGATAAATGACATTTCTATAACTGCAAACGCAATCTGACCGATAGAGGACAAAATTTTAAATCAAATAATCCAAAAAAGTTCCGGTTTGCACTTTATTAGCAGTCAAACGCAACAATTAAAATAGTACATAATATAATTTATAACAGTAGGCACAGAAAGTTTTTTAAGTAAACCGTGTGATTTCTAGAGGTGCATTCGAATGCATAACAAAGCTGAAAACTTTGTAGACGTTTTCGTTTTCAGCGTATTTGTAGTTTTCTCAGCAAGAAGTCACAAGGACGACTGAGGAGCGGACTAAATATTACGTAGGCTTTAGGCAAAATTTTGCATTATGTTATCGTAGACCGCTTGCACTATTACAATCTATACATGTTATACAGGGTTCCAAGTATGGAGTAATGGATCTGGTGGCGTAAATACCACGTTTATACAACAATACTTTATTTAAAATATTTTTATTACACTTTTATCTTCCGACAGTGCGGACGTATAGACCATTTACCGTTAAACGTTTGGTAATAAGCAGAGCGTGGATTCTAGGCAAAATGCCTTTTTGTTCTATATTTAGGCAACTCAAAAATATGTAAACATAAATGCGTTTTGAGATGTACTGATCATTTTGAGCCCTATTTGATTTTGCCTAAATGCCTAAAACACATTTGTTGAACCTAAAACCAAAATTAATGTGCCTAAAATAGGCACTTAGTGTAAAATGAATTTTCGGGCTAATTCACAACACCGGTGCTTATGCGACCATATCCAGTAGTCTCCCTGTTTGCATACAACAACCAACGACCTTGTAAACGGTGATATAACATCATTTTACGTATTTGTTACGTGCACGAGGGTACTGTGTTGTGCGTTTTCTCCACCTTTTCTCAATACGAACCCAAGAACAAAGAATCCTTTAGGGAAAAGGTAGCGAAATGGTTAAGGGGGGGTGCAAAACCAGGAAGTTTTCCCAGCAGCACCCTACTAAAGAAAATGAGGTGTTCTGTAGAGCTTGCCGGAAAATGGTAAATATAACAATAGTTCCAAGTTTTTATGTAACAACAATTTATTATTTTTAGTTTTCTTGTAAAAAGAAAAATCATTTAGAGCAGCATGCTTCTGCACCTGGACACAGGACAAATGTTGCAAAGCCCCAGAGGCACACTCTTCTTACGGATGCGTTGCATCAGTCTGAAAAGGATGAATTTAATCAAGATTTGTGTGAGGCTTTTATGGCCGCAAATATTTCTCTGCATAAATTAAAAAATCCTAAATTATCAGCTTTTTTAGAAAAAAATTGTAACAGAAAATTAGCAAGTGATTCTACAATCAGGAAGTCTTTCGTACCAAGATGTTACGAAAAGGTAAAATAACATTACATTAACAAACTAATTTATTTTATTAACAATTAATAAATCTGTTTCTTCATGTGCAGATTGTTGTACGACTTTAATTTTTATTTCTATCTTTAGACTATTAATACTATCCAAAAAGGCATAGGTAACAGTGACATATGGGTGTCTGTAGATGAAACGACTGATATTAAGGGTCGTTTTATAGCCAATATAATTGTGGGCAAATTATCTGCAGAGGATGCAGGAATGCCATACTTACTTGCCTCAAAACCGTTAGAAAAAACTAATAGTATTACAATCGCAAGATTTGTTAATGAATCGAGTAAAAATAAAAAATAATTTTAACTAAGCAAAATACGTATAACAATGTACTTGCCGGGATACTGTGGCCCAATGGCGTGCAAAATGAGAAAAATTGTTGGTAACAGATGGTGCCTCTTACATGCTTAAATGTGGCATAAATTTGAAAATTTTTTATAACAATGTTTTACATCTTACTTGCTTTGCACATGGTTTAAATTTGGTATGCGAATGCATCCGCAATCAATATGAGAATGTAAATGGATTAATTTCGAATGTAAAGAAAGTTTTTTTAAAAGCTCCTGTACATGTGCAATTCTATCAGGATAATTTGCCAGGAGTACCACTTCCCCCTGAACCAATTATAACTCGCTGGGGAACCTGGATCGTAGCCGCCGTATTTTATGCTGAACATTTTGATAGTGTAAAAAATGTAAGCATATATTTTGAGCATAAGTTACAAGTTACAATTAATATTAGATAATATTTCTTATTTCAGATTATAATGGGATTTGACAAAACTAATGCTAAATCAATTGAAAATGCCCAGAAATATTAACAAATATAAACAATAATCTGCAATATATCAAAGCTCATTTTAAAATGTTAACAGAAAATATTTAAAAATTGAATACATTTGGTTTACCTTTAACTGAATCATGTAAAAGTATTGACGAAGTAGAAGCGGCTTTAAAAAATACTCCAGGAGGTGTCGGAAAGTTGGCCTACGAGAAACTTAAGAACGTAATGTCAAAAAATCCAGGAGCTACACAGGTCAAAGACTATTGAATGGGGAAGACGGCGAGACCGACCACAGTAACGTTAACTGGTCCTTGTAAAAATTTTGTCCAGTTACATCTTGTGATGTAGAAAGATCATTTTCTTCATACAAAACTATTTTAACAGACCGAAGAACAAGTTTTACCTCTGAAAATTTGGAAAAGCATCTTGTTTGCTACGCAAATGCCAAGTTTGAAGAACCTGCTTAAGTTAAAGTTCATTTTTTATGTTTATGTATTTAAAAAAAACGTAGTGATTTGTGCATAGGTATAGTTGAAATAATACCCTATGAAACACTGCTATCTCTTTCTATTACATGGTGTTATTGTGAAACAAAAAATTGATCAAAAAGATTGTGTCGAAATTTACTTCAGAAAAAACAAATTTCCAAAAGTCAATGTCAAATTTGAAATTCTGACATAATACACGACAATCTTTGGTAACCAGAAATCTAGTGATATTTAGCTTGTTTCATGGGGTATTATTTCAACTTTACCTATATTAATACAATAAAGTGTGAGAAAAAGTTGCTTTTTATTAAATAAATATAATTTTTTTTTTGCCTATTTTGCCTATTTTTTAATTTTTTAGGATCTAAAAGTGGTGCCTTTTTTCTTGATTTATATGTCCTAAAATCCATGCTCTGGTAATAAGGCAGATGATATGTATTCTCAAATAACGTCCTTTATGAGTAAAATACGCACCGACAGCGCTAGGCGAAGTTTGAGGGTTCAGTAAGTTACTTTTAAATCATTGTAGCGTTTTTTAGGGCTCCAAATAGAATCGTTGACTTGTGGTTATTGGTAAACATTACTCTAACATTGTCAAACACACGATTGCATTTATGAATAATGTCTTTTATGAGTGAAATATGATCGATATTTTAAACCGGTCTAGCGCGGCTCCGTATCTTTAGCGACAAACTATGTATTTCGAAAACACTGCGGGTAATCTAAACATTTATGCAATTTATTAGCAATTAAATTTGCGGCGATGCAAGAGACCGTCTAGTCTAAATATTAGACGCTCACGGCGTTTACCTATTAGAAGGTAGATTAAACTTCTTTGAAAATTAAAAATGCATCTAAGGTGTTTACTAGAAACTCATGGATTTTTTTCTGAATCGTTCAATCTCATAATATCATTTTCCCAAAAGCTTTTTTAGAAGTCACTTATAAGTAAAAGGTATTTATATCAAAGAAATGATCAAAAATTAATTAAAATCTATCGAGAACGCTACGTGAGTGGCACCTACGTAATGAATTTTCTGGTCAACGAAGCTCAATGGCAATACTCCTAAAGCTAGAGAAAAACAGGTCAAATCTTCCTCGTCTAAATCGCGTCTGTGGTGGTGTAAATGTATAAATTATCTAAAATCTAAAAGTTTCGACGATAGATTTATCAATCTCAATTTCAGATTGTGGCGATTAAATACCTGACCAAGCTTAAAGTATAGGTGGGAAAGTATCACTATGTAAGTTTCCTAAATTTAATCGATCAATTTTGCTTCTATATTAAACAAAGTTATAACAATTATGCCTTCAAATTTAACTGAAACCAAAAGTACAGCTATTTTCAAATATAAATCGTCAATTTGAAATAGCGGCGAACCTTTTTCGGCATCAACACATTGGTTAAATTATATTGAAAGCACTTGAATAATAAGTCTCTTATGAATTATTTAGTTTTGAACTTTAATCTGGCTTTACTTAACGCAGCGTTTGTTAAAATTATAAAGTGTGGGGCGTTTAGCGTTAATCTTTTTATTTTACATACAATTAAGTTTTTTTTGTAATTTATTCATACCTTTACATCCGGATGAGAGGGAAAATGACAAACAAAATAGCTTCTTAGTGACACTTATTACTTTCTGCAAGTCTAGCCAGAGCTGGTCGTATCGTCAATAGCGACACAGGTGTGCGTCGGTCTTTTAAGCTGCAATAATTGACGTCTAAAGGTAAAACCAATTTTATTAGGTAATCTAAAGTTTTACTTGTTAAAATCTCCGCCTGGGCTCCACTCTATAGTGTTGATGTTTAAATGTTTTGCGAGCAATGAACGATAACAATAATTTATTACAAATTTACAGGACAATTATGATGAACATTAGTCTTATGGGAAAACAAAACTTGGTATTAAAAATATTTCAAGACTACTGTAACGATGCGGGCCGTAAGTAGCTGATACGTTGTGGGATTTTGTAGTACGTTGTGTCTTTTTTGTAGTAACAAGTTCGGGATCTAAAGTCGCTGAATTTGATAAATAAAACACAAGAGAGTTTTAGTACTTTTATTGAAACTGTTCAACAATATTACATCTTAATAATTGCAGCTGCAGCTAACTTACAGTTATCTATCCCGGTATTCACCCGTACAGAGTAGTAAAATTGCAGAAAACGTAGTCAGGGTAATACGTCAGTTTTTCTCAAAATACTCAGAATAAGTAAAACTGTTATTAATAACATAATTTTATTATGACACAGAAAATGCTTAATTTATATAAAGTGACATGATCCTACAAGGTAGATTAGGCAGCGATAAGAGGAACGAGTCCCCTGACGCCGCAGCCGAGGATGCTCAACAGAAACTTAACAAGGGAAAACCCGTTAACAGCCGAGATTTCTTGAGACGCTAAGCTAGATAAGAGGAAGAGTCTTGCTACTGCAGCCGAGACTCCTCGAGGCGCACACCGTCAGAAGACACCCCCGTAAGCTGCCGAAATTTTTCGAACGCTTGGAAATGTAAGAGGTAAAGTGCTGCTGCTGCAGCCATATCTTCTTGAAGCCCAAACCAGCAGGGACCAGCCCGTAAGCAGCCGAAATTCTTAGAGGCGCTTGAAAAGGTAAGATAACAGTCCTGTCGCTGCAGCTTAAACTTCTCGAGGTGCAAACTAGCAGGGGGAATCCCGTAAGCATCCGAGATTTCTAGAGGGGCCTGGCAAGGTAAAAGGAAAAGCTCTGCTGCTGCAGCCGAGACTCCTCGAGGTGCAAACCAGTAGGGGACAGCCCGTAAGCAGCCGAAGTATTTAAGGGTTCAGTAGGTGATCAGCGATTCCTGACTGTTAGATCAACAATCATGCTCTCTGAAAAATACTTCTACTTATCTATATAATGGTTTCCACGTTTTGCTCTATAGCGAAACGTGGAAACCACCATTTCTTTCACACGTGGCTTAAGACCAACGAAACAAAAGCTCTTATAACCTTTAAATAATTAAAGTGTGTTATGTGTGATGGAGCGATGATGTACGAAGAATAGCAGGCAACTGGATAAACAAAGCACAAGACAGAAAAAAGTGGAAGGATCTAGAGGAGGCCTATATCCTACAGTGGATGCAAGTGGCTGAGGGATGATGATGATGATGATGATGTTATTTAATGACGCCAATTCCTCATCTAAGACCAAAAGCTGATTCAGTTCTAATTTTGAAGAGAGTGTAACAGGTTGACCCTCCTCTGAACTGAATGTTTAAAAAAAATTGAATTACCGTGGATAACTCAGGAGCCAAGATTCGTAGAAAATAAACAGAAAGCTGTGGATAAAAATTATATACACATTTTTCTCTTCTTTTTTAAACAACTTCAAAATATTTTTTTATATCTTAGGTAATAAAGGTTCCTAGATTGTTTACAAAATTAAATTACAACAATGAAATAAAATTACCTCCCCAGAATGGTAACTGGATTGTAGCCCTCACAAACGGTACGTCACTGGATTGATTGATATTGATTTTTTCCGATGTCCGCCGAACAGCTGCTCAGATGGTCAATCGAAATGCTTATCACAAAATGGTTGATGGTTTATTGTCTGTAAATAAAAATCTTTTGAAATAAGAGTAATTTTTTCACTTGGAAAGAAGTCTACTATAATAAAATATTGGGTAATTAAACGGTGATGTTTGATGAACACGCTGCGGTCACTTAGTGAAGCTCTTATTTCAGGTGATTTGTTATCTAGAAAAGAAATATAGTTTCTTGCATTTTGCCGTGATTTTCACCGGATAAGTAATGAAATTGTATCTTTTTTGACCGATTTAGTAATTTGTAATAACACGTATTTTTGAAAATTTGTGTTAAACGTATAGAGTATGGTGTAATAATTTTATATTGAACGTCAAACTGAAGGTCATTTTATTACAAATGAATTGTAATCATCTGGTTTATGGAATTTTACGGGGTAAAAACTAATAAGTTTTAAGCTCCCCTTTAATGATTCTAGTTGATATAAACGTATCGGGTAGTTTAAAACTACGGTTTTGTTGAAACTAAAATAAATTTATATGTGTAAGATTCTATAAAATCGCGGGTCCTCAAAAATTAAGAAAACTTTTGAAAAATCAATACTTAAGCTGACATGGGATAATTACTTCACCTAAGAAACAAAAATCAAATAAATTCCTGCAGAATTGAAGGGCAGGCTGACGCTTTGATATTTTTATCTCAGAGGTCAGTAAAATAAACTAAAACTTCTAGAAAATAATTTGTTAGTTTGAATGGGATAGAATAAAAATTCTGGTAAGTTTATGCTTTGGATAAATCGACAAAAGTGATTATGGAAATTTTGTCGCATTCTTTAAATAAAAATTTCCTAGCTGGTAGAAGAAGCCAGGAATGAAATTTGGAGAAAGGTTGCATGGGAGGCGAGATTCTCCGAAGAACGGCGCTCTGGTGTAATCACTCGGCGTGTTGATGTATAGGTAGTTGAAACTCCACCAGCACGTCTTTGGAAATTAAGACAACAAAACAAATCTTGATGATTTTTAAAATTTTTGTCCTCAGGTTGACTTATTACAAGGGTAAAACACAAATTTAATTTCTGAGAACGTTTTCAACGAGATAATCAATGAAATTCCTTGACTGAAGAATTGGTGAAATAAACTTGTGCAATACGCACTTACAAAAAGGTTTTACAAATAGTTTTCAATAATACTTAAAAATAAGTAAATCCTTAGTATATGTATGTGCACGTTAAATATTAATTAGACGAAACAGCGTTGAATTTACATGCAGTTCTTAATTTTGAACACCACCGAGAAACATTAAAAATTGGGCGCTAAATAAATAGACCGTTGCATATAAACACTGTTTTGCATACACGAAGGCGAGCCTTTTTGCTTCCAGTGATTCCCAGTCACGAAACAATCAACCAATCTCTTATTCTTAATACGTCTGCATGCACGTTAGTAAACGAATACAATGATCAGATGCAAAGAAATAGTAGGTATGTCAGGATGCAGTAACTATCGAGTAGGTGCGCCTGTTCCTGTAGTTCAGCGTAGCCAGGCCTGGCGAAATATTACGTGATCTAAAAAATGGTGTGGTGATTGGTAACAATGTTGACAAAATAGCAAAAATCTGGTGAAATCTACTTGTCATAACACAATAATGAAAATTTTAAAAATTTGTTTCATCATAACCCAATAATTTAACTACTTTAAAATTAGCGTCATTTGATAATCCGCCAACCGTGCGATGGCAAAGCCATTAGTAGTAGATTACCGCACAGGCGCACAAGGCGCTCACCTGAGCCGTGCAGAGGCCTTAAAACAAACACCGAAAAAACTTTATCTTATTTGTATTGCTAGTTACTTAAAGCAAACAATAATTTACTGTGTGTACCGAGTAGCAGCATAGTCTACGCTCTACGCAAACAAGAGAGCATGCCCTTTGCCTAGTACAGTGTTGAAGATCTGGTCAGGGATCTCTACGTTTATAATGCATTGGTGAGACAATGCAGTGCTGCAGACCATCAGCCTGTTTGTTTATTTTAAATTTTTTGTAGGCTTCCTCGCGCAACACATTTGCCCCGGAGGCCTACAATGACCTTAATCCGTCACTGGGGAATCCAGGACTATTTTAATACTGTTAGATCTGGAGATTTATACAGAGTGCCATTTTAAAACTGCAAGACTAAATCTTTTTAAATAGGCAACACGCAATACAAGTCACTGCCGACTATTATTTTAAAACAAATTATTTCTATAATTAAGATCAGGGCAATCATTTTTGCATTAACTTGACAGTTTACTAATCAAATTCGTTAAGCCACATTACTTGAACGGTGCAAAACCAAGATTATCACTAATCTTTGGTGCAAAATGTATTCCAACGCTGACAAAGTGGACATGCTTCTAATTCTGGGTGAATGTCAAAAAAATGCGAGTGCTGCCAGTACTTTCTATGCGCAACGCTTTCCAGGTAGACGAATTCCAACAGACAAAACATTTAGAATGCTTCTTCTGAATTTACAAGAGTATGGGCAATTTTCAAGACCAAAAGTAAGGGCACGGCAAGTTACCGTTAAACATAACGAAGTAGCTGTAATTGAAATGGTTACGGATAATCCCCATACAAGTCAAAGAGCCATTGAAAATGCCTTAAACATTAGCAAAGGTTCTGTTTTCAATATTCTTAAGGCGAACAAATTTCACCCCTACCATGTTTATACATGGGATTATGAGCATCGTGTTCAGTATTGTAAATTTCTCAGACGGCAATTAAACGGCAATGCGGAATTTTTAAGTATGGTATTATTCTGCGATGAAGCGAGGTTTTCAAACAACGACATGGTTAATCGACATAACTGCCACTATTACGCCCAAGACAATCCCCGCTGGATCAGGATAACTCATTTTCAGAGAATTTTTTCTCTTAATGTGTGGTGCGGTATTATTGGCGATTTTGTAATAGCTCCACATTTCTTTAATGGAAATTTAGATGGTGAAATGTATTTAAATTTCTTAATTAATGAACTACCGGCTCTCCTCCAAACAGTTCCTCAAAACGTACGGAATAGCATGTGGTTTTTAAATGATGGTGCACCTCCGCATTTTCCCGATTTGACTCCGCTAGACTTCTTTTTGTGGGGCAAAAGTAAAAAATGTTGTCTATGAAGTGCCCATTCGAAATGAAGAACATCTACGCGAAAGGATAATTCAATGTTGTCGCTCTATCACACCGGAAATGTTAGCTCGTGTTAGAGGTTCGATGCGTAGAAGAATTATACTCTGCGAAAACGAAGGGGAAAGGCAATTTGAACACCTGCTTCGTTAGGTTTTGTACTATGTTCCTATTAAATTATTGTAGTTATTGTTGTCAAATATTAAATTTGAGTTATTAAAGTAACCTTAAATTTCTACTTAATCATTAGTAGATACATGTACTGTAAAACAACTCTGATCTCAATTTAAAAAAAATTGTAGAAATGCATAGTGGTCTGGGGGTTGCATTGTGTGTTGCCTATTAAAAAAAAATTAGACTCGGAGTTTTAAAATGGGCACTCTGTATAATTTCTTGCCTTTTGAATTTTGTTGAGGCATAAGTCTTTACCATTACACAACAGTAATTTACCAACGTACCTATTATTTGTACGTTACTTAATCAGAAGAAGTAAATTATAATACACATAATTCTAATAAAGCTTGTGCTTTTGATAAAGCTATTTTTTTATATTGTTAATGTTTTACTGCAAGAAAGTGTGTTTTATTACAAAAATTATATTTTTTATCTAATAGGTGAGTATTAAATTTTTGTCTTGGCACCACTGGTATAGTTTTTAATTGTATATCAGTCAGCCGCAATCAGGTGCAGCGTGCAGGATAGGTTATATGACACCAAATAAGTTTGTATTTATTTTACGCGTAGTTTGCACAGAAAAAATGGAAAATCTCGTGAAGCAACTTTTAAAAGACAAATACATGTTTTGTTGTTTTTTCATATTTGATAAAGCTAGCTTAATTTTTGAAATAAGGAATTTTTAATTTTCTAAACTTAATTTTAAATTATTTGCGCATTTGCCATTGCCTACCCAAATTTTGAACCCACGGAACGCCACTGTACACAATAACTGATTATTTATTGTGCAGAAGTTATAAAACTTATATTTATCTACTACGTCTTTGTTATAAGTAAAATAGTTTTAAACTGCTTATATTTGCTGTAAACTATATCTGAATTATTAATATTAAATCTTTTCTCAGTAAACATTGCTTAGAATTTCAAAACAAAGAAAAATGTAAACTCCGGTATGGAAAAAACACCATTAATATAATAGGCTTTCCTGAAATTTAATTTTTTAATGAACTGTTTAAAAAATGAGAAAATTTGTTGTTGTTGTGTATAATTTAAAGATATATTTATCAACTCAAGTAAGCCATCAATAAAAGTAGCAATCCACTTTTGCAATTTCAAAACCTATAAAACTTTTAAAAATTTCATAACTTGATATGTTCGAAGTTTAATTCAAAAGCGGGCTGTAGTGAGTTATAGCTGTTTATACTCCATTTGACATAAACATAAATCATATCTGCTGACACGTTTTATGCATTTTAAACTACCTGAAAATATTCCCTTTTCAGCCTGACAATTGTAACAATTTAAAGTTATACAAAGTGGGCACTATTTATAGTAGTTTCAATTACCTCGATTTTGTGCAAATAGCATCGATTGTATACAATGAATACCGAGGACAGATTGTGGGTTTTACGTATGCTGCATTTTCTTTCATTATCGTTTCGAAATGTTCGATATGCAAACTTGAAATATACACAATGAATGTAAAATAATTTGAACAACTTCGGAAACACTCAACTCAAAAGACAATGAATAATAGATAACGTAAGCGAAGCCACTTATGTTCTGAACTTAAGAAACTGTTTTAGCTTTAGCATGACAGAGTAGCATTATCGCTCTAAGATCCTGAATTAATAAGTAAATTACATTGCACTCCGTTACTGAACCGTTATCCTTATAATTAATTCAAGGGTAAAAGCTGAAACAAAGCTGCTTTTGCCGAATACACTGTTATTGAAATGCAGCGTTTTTATTAGCACTGGTAATTAACACGAAACAGATAAATGGTAGCAAGTTGAATGAGTTATTATTTCCATGTGCTTTGTTTTTTGACAGACAAGCATTTGCCCGGTAACTAAATGCGTTACAGTAATGATATTGTGAATATAACAGCTTAAAATGCAGTTTCAGTACCAAAAAAGCTTATTATTGTTTATTGAGTTAAAATTAAGTTTAATAAGTTTATTAATTACGTATATTCAACAAAATTACAAAAATTGAATAAATATTGAAATAGTGAAACCATTTCTGTAAATGAATTAGTCTGCCTGAATATATGTTGAATTTGAAAAATCTAAATGAATATAAAATTGTGTGTAGTACCTGCAACTAAAAAACGGTTGTATGGTAAAAACAGTACATTTGAGATACTAAACAAAGGATAAGATAACTGACGGCTTAGTCTCGCAACAGAGAATGATTTATGATGTGAATTTATGAGGATATATTAAATGAGTTTGTATAAAGCCTATAAGCCTATCACTCTTGCGATTTTTTGATTTATTAGTGCAGGAGGAGAGCAATAGGAAGATTTTTGTTAGTAATCAAGATAATAGAGCTCCTTTACAACAATTCACGGTCGGGTGGACTAAAAAAATTAAAAATACTGGAACGGTTGTAACTGGAAACAAATGCCTCGATTGGAATATTGGTATTAAATGTTTCATGAAGATTGTGCTTTTGTTAGATCCGTGTTTTGTGTTTAAACGAAAAGTAACCTGCAATGAACATCTCAGCTATAAAATACAAGACCATCTATCTATTTATACAGTAAATCGGGATTCCTTTCGTCTATCTCAACGTTTAGTAGTGAGGGGCCCCCGCTACTAGAACTTACATATTTACGAGTCCACTGTATAAGGCACAAAGTTATTTGCACAGTGGCCCGCTACAGTCTTCCATGTAGATAAACTCCTTTAGTTGTATACTATTTGTTTACATTATTGTGTTATAATTTGCTGATAGCTGACATTTAGCAAACAAACTTAGACGAGTAGTCATTCAGAGAAAGCGGTCACGCCGATTTATATATAAAAGCGACTTCGGCTGACTTCCCGTAAGAGCAAGTACTACAAAACTGGTTAAGTTACAGTTATAACATTTGGTAACAATTTTAGGACATATTCTTAAGATAGTTTGAATCGAGAAGAGTAGTTTAGGGATGGTGCACCTCTTTATAACACCCAATATTTTTTGTCATTATTAAAATTTAAATAATAGTTATAACATTAAAAAGTTTGTTTTAAAATAAGCATTTTGCGTTTCTTTTTTTCGTAAGAGTATCTATTCTAGAAAAAAATAGAAGAAATGCCGTAGGCAAGTGTTGGTGCTTTACAAAATAAATTATGAAAATGAGATCTAGTTATCGTTTATGCTGTAAAATAAAAACAATTGATAGTTTTCAATTTTCAAACTTGACGATTGCGTATTTTTCTGCTTATTGTCTTGCCGATGCCAAAGAATTGCAATTACATTCACCATAAACAATATCAGCTAATGCATTTAAACTTTATTGATTGTGAGAAATTTTACAACTCAATGCAATTGTTTTATAAACAATTATAGTGCATGGGGAAAAATTAAACTATCAATTGCTTGTATTTTACAACATCACCGACAACTAGATTCCTATCTATCTTTCTATCTATTTAATACATAAACGCGAATAGTGTCTAAACTTTGTACGACAAACGTAGTTCTTTGTACGCTGTATGTAAGTTCTATAATCGTTTATATATTCCACCAGTTAAGTTTCTGATGCAAATAAGAATCAGAGATTACTTGTTAAGTAGCACGTTTCGTTTGCCTAATTCTAATTCTGGAAAGCCAACACATTTTGTTTTCTTAATGAACACGTCATTCAAAATTTCTCTAAACTCTAACCTTTACATTCAATCTTTTAATGTTTACTACATCCGACATCATAACTATTTGATTGGCAAACGAAGTGTACGTGTGCCTTCAGATTATTTGCTTTTTCCTATTAAATAACAACGTCGGTCATGTTTGCAAAATATGTGTAAAGTATATATGTGTAAAGCAAAATCCTTGGGCTACGCCTAACGCTTTTATAAACAAATAATTACTAGCAAATTTGTTAGAAGAGATATGTTGATTTAATTTATATATTCCGTCAGTACCGTAGTTTCATGCACCGATTACACTGCATGGATGTTAGAAAAAACATGAAACCCGTAAACATAATAAATAAGGCGCGTCGAAAATGATACTAAATACGTCCTCACTAAACGTTGAGACGGCAAAGCATCCGGATATACCATAAGCCGCTACGCTACCTAATTTGTTCGCGTATTTAATGTTACTAACAACTAATCTGTCGATAGCTGGCAATCCTACGTAGACTCTTCGGGGAAATGTCAAAAGATATCAGCAGATATCTGGAAATGTTGTTTTATTATTTAATTATTTTATTACCCTTGGTTACTTGATTTCCATTTACAGTTCAAAAACTAAATTTTTGATGAAACTAACCTTATCTTAGCGAACCTGCTGTATACAATCACCAATTATAGGAATCAAGGATGGACAATTATTTCTACAGTTAAAGTGTTTATAATGTGAAAATTGAAATTGAAAACACAGCGAGAACTTGAAGGGAAACTGGGTACTTGCATTTGAAAGATTATTTGAGGTCGATCACGCTAGATAGGAATATAAATATAAAATCATAAACATTCGCATGATCATTTATTAGTTTTGTATGTTTAGTTCAGACGCCGACTTTTCGTTTTTGAGAATAAACAATACTGCGGGAGGCATTCAGTACATGTCAAGCAACTAGACACAACTTAGTTATTACATTTTAAAAAGAAGCTACCAAAAGAGCGTGGGTCGTAGCCCACGGATTCCACTAGTTATCATAAATTATCTTATAAAGCACCAACACTTACAGCATTTTTTATAATTTGTTCTAAAATGGCTACTCTTACGAAGTAAAAGAAAGAGACACAATATGCTTATTTTAAAACATACTTTTTAATGGTATAACTGTTATTTGAATTTTAATAAAGACAAAAGGAAATTGTCAAGGGTACACCTTCCCTAAACCGACTTCTCAATTCTCAATTTTCTTTATGTTTCACCAAACTGTCTACGAAATATGTCTTAAAAGTGTTATTAAATTTGATTGTTACAACTTAAACCGTTTTGTAATACTTACTGTTTTACTTTTTTCTTTTGTAAATTTGAGGGGTTTTAACTTTTCAGGGGTGCGCTTTCAGAAAACAACATTTTGGGCCAATCGCCTTAAGTTTCATAGAAGAATTACCACCAAAATTTTTTGGAAGTATTAAACAGATATTAAAATAACAGAATTATTATTTCGATACATTTATTTTAATGATCAGGTATTTACTGGTTTGATACAGCTTATTTATTATTATTTTTAATAATTTTCCTAAAAATCGTGAGACGTAGACCACGGGTTCTGCTAGTAAAGTTTAATGACCAGTGCTGTGAAAATTTAGGGTCCTGTAACTAAAAGGCTCATAGAAAATTAGAAATGATGAAGCTAGAAATTTTTATAACATATTTGTTTTTATTTAATTTTGCAAACTGTGTTGATAATATCAATACAAAAAAATTTCAAAAATGTTGTGTATGTACGTTAATTTGGTAGCGGTAACTAATTTTTCTTGTAGTTATTTACTGAAGCTTATTTTTTTTCAGTATTGATAGTTTTTTTGGCAAATTGTTTCTAAACCTATGTAATGCAACTAGAAAAATTAAATATTGCTTGCGAAATCGGAAAAACTCTATGGATTTGGTATGAAAAAAGAAACAACATGGAACAACTTACCTCATTTTAACATTTCTCGATTGTTTATCCACACCATATACCAATATATTTAAACAATACCGCAAACTTACAAAATGCAGTAGTTTGACTCCATTTTTAAAAATGTAAAAAGAAATTTGAATTCAGAAATTGCAGGACGATTTCATTAAATTTTGATGTCGTTTTTGTCAGTTGTACCTTAGGTTATAAGCTGTGAAATGTTATTTTTTAAGTACACCTAATTTAACAGAGCCAGCGGGTGGTTTAGTTATTAGAGTCTCACGCTCTAGAGCTAGATTCTCAACGACAGTAGGCTCGAATATTCTGCACGTCGAAATTTTTTCGCAATAAGTTAAACCCGGCGTGTCAATGGACGTTGTTAGTGGTGTATATGTTGGCTTGCATGTCTTTTCGGGGTGGGGCGTGTTAGACCGAGAAAAGCGCTAAGCGCGTTGAGCCCTGATAAGGGGGTGAGACGGGAATCATGGAGTTGTGCTCACGAATGACAGTCCTCATTTAAACCATTAGCATGTTTCCTTACACAACTACCAGTTTATATTTGTCTTCCTGCCATTCTATTTCAAAAATGTATGATTACGTAAGTACAAAGTTTACATGTTAAGGATATAACCAATTATTATTAAATTTTCATAGTTACATGTGTGGTTCGTTAATAGAAATAAAGAACAATGTAACATTGCGCTTTATTTTATGGCATAAACGAATTTTTATGACACTTCGTAGTTCAAAGACATATATAGGTCACCTTTAAATTCGCATTCTGCTGAGTTCAAAGCAAGTCGGAAAATTTCCTGACATTCAGATATAAAATGCATCGAAGCATTCAGTGATTCGAACTCTGTCAACAGAATCCGACGTAGTAAAATACAATACAGCTCCAGTCAACTTTTAAGTTTGCAGATAAGGATTATTGAAACCCCCATTTGATTTCGCCCACCCTACTACTACATGCCTAGTTCGTGTTTACAATTCATATGAATTTTAATAACCCTAAAACTTGTGCATGTTAAACGGAAAAACAGTGTTGTTATCGTGATTAAGTATAAGAAAGTATTAGAACTAATGAGAGACGCACTTCTACTGTAATATTCCTTACTTCACAAATAATTAGCTTTTATGTTTCCAAAAACGTTTCTTTATCATAACGTTTTAGTCTTAACAGTTCGTTGATTTAGTATTTAGGTATTCCAGATTCATTTTTGGAGTTTTTTGAAATAATGCATTAGCTTTTAAAGCAGTATGTATTTAAATTACAACGTACGTTAAACTGCAACAACCTGATTTTTGTATTTTTATTCTAATTACGCTTTTTGCTTTTGCTGTAAAATATATTACGATTGCCTGTCAAGTTTCTTTAGTATTTCAGTTTGTTTTAGTGCCTTACATAAGTTAACTTATGGCACGGCGTCAAAAACCGCGTGAAGAGGTATAAAAGCCAGGTATGTTATTTGTCATTTTTACTTTCCCATACCTTCGGTTTAAGGAAGTACTAATTTCATGAAAATTTTCGATATGTGGATTTTAACGGAAATACACGTTTTGGGGGACAATGAACTTAAAAAAGTGGGTTTTAAAAAATGTCTGTCTGTGGCTGGGTGGGAGTATGTGTGGGTAGGTCGGTGGGTGTGTGTGTGGGTGCCTCTACAGGCGATAGTACTGGACCGATTTTGATGAAGTTTTTAATCAGGAGGTATATTGAAAATTGTAGTTCTAGTTAGGCTTTTTTAAAAAATTTCCAAACCGGAAACGGAAGTTAGACATGCTATTTTGTAGCGGAGGGGGATCACCTACAACTTGTTTTTCGTAGGTAGTACGATGAAGTTAAATTAAACTGGAAAATTCAAAAAAGAGAAATTGCGCTGCTTCAAAATTTTGATAAAATTGTCATTATATATTTTTCAAAAACAGTGAACAAAATTCTTTTTAAATTTCCTAAGTCGATAGAGCTTGCAGTGAACTAAAAATTTGGTTTTTACTAATTTCCACAACACCCAGCCAACTACAAGGGGTGCTCTGTATACCAAAAAATCCAGAGAGCCAGAAACTCAACATTCAGAGGTCTCACAAACAAAACCAGACCACACCAGTCTCCACCAAACATAGCTGAATTCCCACCACTTGCAAAATAAAATGTCAATATAAACCCAGAAGCCGCGAACCATCCTTACCACAGACCACCCTTCTGGCAGCTCATACACCCAACGAACAGCAGACAAGCATCAATCAAATGTTTTCTAACTTTTTAATGTAATTTAAAGCAATGTTTTCGCAGCTTATTAGTCAGAACAGCATGGTTTTAAACATGCTTTCCACTGTTATAAATAAACTAGCTTAATAACGACGAGCTCCCCCAGTCTAGCCCTTTGGAACGCTAACGGCGTATCGAACCACATACCGGAAGTAATAACATTTTGCAACTACAAGAAATCGACGTGTTACTCGTTTCCTAAACCCATGCAACCGCTAGAACGGTAATCAAAATTCCACGCTACTCCATATATATTTCTAACTACCCAGATGGCAGGGCACATGGCGGATCAGCTGTAATTATCAAAAACTCAATCGCCCACCATAAATGTAACTCCTTTCAAACAGACACGTTATCTCCGCCGAAGAATACGTAGAACTGCTTCAATTACTTGATGCGAAATTCATCATTGGAGGAGACTGGAACGCCAAGAACGTAGCCTGGGAATCCCGACTAATTAATCCAAAAGGACTTAATCTCCTCCGAGCATTACAAAACCACAATTGCAACTACCTTTCAACCGGAGAACCCACTTACTGGCCTACAGACACGAGTAAAATCCCTGATTTGCTCGACTTCGCTATTTCCTGTGGTATAGCGAACACGTACACCAAAGTAGAATCAAACTATGACTTGTCCTCTGACCACGCCCCAGTCCTAATTACCTTAAGTACCTCCATTATCACCAAAGAACCATCCCCAAAACTCTGCACCAAGAACACCAGTTTAGAAATTTTAGAAGTATACTGGACTACGAAGTTAATCTAGCTATCCGAATTAAGGATGCACACGATCTAGATAAAGCAACCCAGTACTTAACCACAACGATACAACACGCGGCATGGCAAGCCACACCCAGTGCAACAAGCACCCACCCAGCAGACATCAACATTCCTCGTCACATACGACACCTCGTCGTAAAACGCAAGGCACGAAAAAAGTGGCAGCTAAGCAAAGACAAGACAAGACTTTATATAATAGGCTCACCAACATCACACTGAATTAATAAAAGTCAGGAATGACACCTTCCAGTATTACAAAGCAAAGGAGGTAAACTGCACTATCAGTTTACCACCCTAAGCATAAAAATTCAGAAGCCTGGAGATGCACCTCCAGCCTCTGAAAATCAGCCTATAGGGCAAGGTGCGTCTACGGACACCCCTCAACCCTATTCAGTTGCAGATCAGGGTGCGTCTGCGGACACCCCTCCACCACCACCCGGAGTGCCGCAACCAGAGCAGCCATCCGAAGAGGAATCCCCACAACTCCCCACCCCCATGGACACAACCTGTGAGGAGGAGAGGATGCTGATGGAGATACTGTTGGAGTCCGGGTCAGACACCGGGGCCGACTAATTCTTTTTGTTGACCCCATGTCCACTCAGCCTGGACTAAATATTATACAAATTAACCTGCAACACTGTCGAGTGGCTGCTGTCACTCCACGCAGATATCTCGACAGTCAGCAGGACACTGTTGCATTAATACAAGAGCCTTGGATTGTAAAATCTAAGATCTGTGGATTAAATAATAATAATGGCGCTGTCTTTACAGATAACACCCAAAAGAAACCAAGGACGTGCATCTACTGTCCCAAGCACTTACAAGCCTTCGTTTTGCCACACCTCTGTACGCGCGATATTACGGCGGTACAGGTGAGTTGCAGCATTAACGAAAAAAAAGAAGATGTTATACTAGCATCGGTATACCTTCCCGGTGACTCAATCGACCCTCCGCCCAGCGCGGAGTTGATCGAACTGGTGGATTACTGTGAGAGGGAAAATAAACACCTAATTATTGGTTAAGATGCGAACGCTCACCACGTTTCGTGGGGCAGCAGTACCATCAACACCAGAGGTAAATCTTTACTTGAGTACCTAGTAAGTACAAACCTAGAAATACTGAACCGTGAATGTGAACCTACCTTTGTCACAACGCGCAGCCAGACGGTGATTGATGTCACCCTGGCATCGTTAGGTATTTCAAATAATATTGTGGGCTGGCATGTATCACCTATTGTATCCATGTCAGACCACAGATGGCTCTGTTTCAGATTATCTGGAACTACGGCCATACCAAAACAATATCGGAACCCTAGGCAGACCGACAGACTATCTTATAAAGTAGATCTGGAAGCCCACCTGGCGGAGTCGATTTTCCCGGATACGATTGCTCGGGTAGAGGACCTGCAGACCAGCGTGGACATTCTGCAAAACTCGCTCTTGCAATCCTATGAATCATCATGCCCCTGAAGACACCCAAGGCGAGTCGCACAACCTCTTGGTGGTGCAAGAAACTCGACAGGATGAGATCAGTGCTGGGTAAACTCTTCAATAAAGCAAAGAGAACTAGAACTACTAGTGACTGGGAGGCCTACAAAGACCAAAAACGAATATATAAAAAAGAAATCCGCCGGAGGCAGAGGGACTCTTGGAAAACTTTTTGCGGTTCTATAGAGACTACTACCTCAGCGGCAAGACTAAAAAGGATCCTTTCCAAAGACCCCAATCAACAACCTGGCTGTCTCAGGCAAGGGGATGGTTCTTTGACAACCAAACCCGAAGAGACAGCACAAGTGCTAATTCAAACACATTTCCCAGGCTGCATTGTTACCCCTGATTGTGTATGGCCAAGGCCCGACACCCCACCTCCCATTGAGGAGGATTGGGAAGTGGCGGACCGGGTCGTAAGGGGCGACAAAGTAACCTGGGCTATAAACTCCTTTCTCCCTTTCAAGTCGCCAGGAGTGGACGGTATCTTCCCAGCCCTATTACAATGGGGTCTGGACCTGATAATTGCCCACCTGGTGCGCATCTACCGGGCATGTATCGCCTTTCGATATATACCGGAGAGCTGGAGAGAAGTGAAGGTAGTTTTTATACCCAAACCAGGGCGTGTTGACTACACCCTGGCCAAATCTTACCGTCCCATTAGTCTTACATCTTTCTTATTAAAGACTCTTGAGAGACTTTGTGACAGGGAAATAAGGGAGAAGGTGCTTGTTTCACACCCACTGCACCTGAACCAACACGCTTATATCCCAGGGAGATCTACCGAATCGGCGCTACATGCCGTAGCGAATCGGATCGAGAGATCATTAGACAACAAAATGTCTACCCTGGGAGTTTTCATTGATATTGAAGGAGCCTTTGACAAGGCCACCTTTGAAAGTATAAACTCTGCCTTACGCAGACTTGGTGTTGCACCTACTCTTTGTGAGTGGATAAAGCACATGCTTGCAATGAGAGCAGTGCAATTTAACTTAGGAGACAGCTCAATTAGAGGTGTCGTGATGAAAGGCTGCCCACAGGGCGGAGTTCTGTCTCCACTGTTATGGAATACAGTGGTGGACAGCCTTCTAAGCACACTCAATGATGCTGGATTCTATACCATTGGATATGCGGATGATATCACCATCCTCATCACGGGGAAGTTTGAGGGCATGCTCTGCACCTTAATGCAGACGGCTCTTCGAATAACAGAAAAGTGGTGTAATGAACAGTCCCTATCGGTCAACCCATTGAAGACAGAGATGGTACTCTTCACAAAGAAAAAGAAGGTTGGACCCTTACGTACACCTCTCCTATTCAATACTTCTCTCAGATTCTCAGATAATGTCAAATACCTGGGAGTTATTTTTGACAAACAACTGAACTGGGAGAAACACCTGAAAGCTAAAACAAACAAAGCATGCATGGCTTTCTGGCAGTGTCGCCGCGCTCTAGGTCAATCTTGGGGACTTTCCCCTAGAATTACCTTGTGGCTGTATACTGCCGTGATTAGGCCCATGCTATGCTACGGAGCACTTGTCTGGTGGCCCAGGGTCAGACAGGCTACGGCAGCAACCAAACTGGGACACGTGCAACGTCTTGCTTGTCTCAGTTCTACAGGTGCTATACGCTCAACCCCCACGGCCGCCTTAGAGGTGATCTTATGCCTTCCTCCACTTGATCTCTTTGTGGAGGAAGTAGCTGTGAGAACTGTTTTAAGGCTGCGCCACAAGGGGCTGTGGCAAACAGCAGGCAAGGGAGGCAGACACACCCGCATCCTGGATGAGGCAATCGTCAAGATTCCTCTTCTGGATGCTATGGTGGACTACCTTCCTTTACAATATGCCTTTAATAGACACTTTAGTGTCTACACGAATGCTGGACCAACCCAGCATATGGACATATCCATCTTCACCGATGGATCTAAAACAAAGCATGGAACGGGTGCCGGAATTTTCTCCGATGACCTAAACCTGCGCCAGAGTATACCACTAGGCAAAATTGCCACTGTCTTCCAAGCGGAGGTAGTGGGAATAATGCATGGTGCAAATGCAATACTTGAACGACAAATCAAGAACCAACGTATTGGTATCTACAGCGATAGCAGAGCCGCTTTACTAGCCCTAGGCAGTTGCAAAATCACCTCAGGAGTGGTACTGCGGTGTCGGGAAGCTCTCGACGATATCTCAAAAGATAATGCCGTTTCCCTTGTATGGGTAAAAGGACATGACGGAACCTACGGCAACGAAAAGGCTGATGAGATTGCGAGACTGGCCTCCGGACAACCTCTCTGGGGGCCAGAACCCGTAATTCCCATATCCCTGAAGACATTAAGCTTTATGCTATACCAAGAAACCTTAAAAAGCTTCACACGAAGATGGGTTAACACTCAAAGCTGTCGTCAAGCAAGGGCTGCTATTACGGCACCCTCGCCAAAAACAGCCAAATACTGTGTGCAACTGTCCCGAAAGAACTTACGACTAGTTGTGAGTATCGTATCTGGACACTGCACCCTAAAGCAACACATGCACAGGATGGGACTGGCGGACAGCCCAAACTGTCGTGCATGCAACGAGGACGACGAGTCGGCAGAACATGTCCTATGTCGCTGCCCAGCTCTCGCAACAACCAGAGGATCCATGCTGGGGGACTTCTGGCCTAACATGGCCGAAATCAGCAACACTCCAATTGCGGATGTCCTCAAGTACATCCAAAAGGTTGGATGCCTTGGGTGACGTCCAATGTGGAGAGCTGCTGGGGAGGTAGTACAATGGGCCCACCTATTGTGGCCTAAGTGCGCGTGAGGTAACTCACACTCCCAAATTCTAAATCCAGAATCCAGAATCCAGAGTATTACATCACTAACTTATCACCTATCGACCACACGGTATGGAATTCTACAAAAAAGTTCAACAGACCGACAGCATCGATACCTTTAATCAAAAACCTAGATGATACATGGGCCAGATCAGATAAAGAAAAGGCAGACACATTCGCCGACCATCTCGCTACTGTCTTCTCATCACCTCAACCGATAGGAAACAATGATGATACCGAAATTGCCTCATTTCTTGATGTGCCTTGCCAAATGTCCTTACCACTCAGACCCTTCTCATCAGCCGAAGTAAGCCGTTAAATCAAACTAGCCAACCCTTGTGACGCACATGGTTATGACCTAATAGTAGGAGAAGTATTGCAAAACCTCCCCGGAAAAGCTCTGGTGTTACTCACCACCATATACAAAAGCATCCTACGACTCAGCTACTTTCCCGCCCAGTGGAAACATGCCTTAATCATTATGCTTCCTAAGTCTGCCCCCCCCCACGCAACCCTCCTCCTACAGACCCATCAGCCTGTTGCCACTCATGTCCAAAATATTTGAAAAGTTGCTCCTCACAAGAATCCATGAAACAGTAGACCTAGACCAAATTATCCCAAACTACCAGTTTGGCTTCCGGCAGCATCATTCAACTTTTCACCAAGGACATCGAATTATTAACACTATTATCGACACCTTAGATATTAAGCGCGTATGTACAACGGTATGCCTAGATATAAAGCAGGCCTTTGACAAAGTCTGGCGCACAGGTCTGCTTTATAAAATTAAACTCCATTTCCCAAGCTAGTTATACCTAACACTAAAATTATATTTAACTGAGAGGACCTTCCAAGTCAAAGTAAACAACACAACTTCTGAATACCATGAAATTACTTCCGGAGTGCCGCAGGGCAGCGTTTTGAGGTAGCTACTTTATACTCTGTACACCTCCGATACACCTACAACCGATAATACCCTACTTGCCATATTTGCTGATGATACAGCTATTGTCTCAGTCAACGAAAACCCAATAATTGCAGCAGCCCACTTACAAACTCACCTCTACATCCTACAAAACTGGTTTAATAAATGGGGCATTACAGTCAATAGCGATAAATCCGCTCAAATCACGTTCACTAACAAACGCATTGTAAGTCCACGAAATAGCATCAACAATGTTCCCATACCTCAGAAGACGGACATCAAATACCTTGGACTACAACTCGACCATAAGCTAACCTGGAGCACACACATCAAAGCTAAACGGAAACAAATAGACCTCAAAATTAAACAAATGAGTTGGCTCATCGGTAGACGCTCACAACTCACAGCGATGCCAGTCAAAAATTCTTCGCGCAATAACTAACGCTCCATGGTACGTCACCAATGAAACCCTTCACACCGACCTGAGAATTCCGTACGTAGCCCCAGAGATCCAGAGACTTGCCCGAACATACATATACAACCTGCCAGGACATGGAAGCCAACTAATAGAACAGCTCTCAGCCGACCGTCACCAGACGATTAACGACAATGGCCAGAAGACCTACCTGTGTAACCATCTAGAACTCTTAGTGATTAGCTTATGAGGAGAAAGGCGTTGGCCGGATCCCTTACTGACATGTTAACTACATAAGATTTACTCATTACTCGCATGCGAGTAGATTGTAAATAAAAACTAATCTCCCAACCTACCCCGCCTCTTTAATAATTAATTTTTACCTATTTTAAAAGGTAAAGAAGAAAACTATACTTTTTAATGTCAACAACGCGTTTTCCGTAATTTACGTGATTTTAACTAAGCCTAGCAATTAGCTCTAAAAAATATATATTTTTCATTCTTTGAACATTTTAGATAACTAAATAAATAAAGCATTTTATCGACTTTTAGTCCGAAATCTAAAGCACATCTAGTTGGCTGTAAGGCGGATGATTCCGTTCTTGCTATTCTTATGCGGTATGCGACATCGTTGGGTTGCCTATATAAATTGTATGGGAGTTTTTTGGGGGTAGTATACGATGA
This sequence comes from Ctenicera cuprea, assembly GCA_958336395.1. NCBI lineage: Eukaryota > Metazoa > Arthropoda > Insecta > Coleoptera > Elateridae > Ctenicera > Ctenicera cuprea. The sequence goes on from OY284490.1 coordinate 37,061,490, forward strand.
AATAAAATTAATTTCGAAAATATAAAAACGATCACAATGGCGCTTCTTCCAAATTTTAAAAATTAAAAATAGTTATTTAAGTATCAAGGAATGTAAGGACGTAATAACATCCGAGGTAGGCGAATACGAGCTGAGGCGGAGCCGAAGCTTGTAGCCTGCCGAGGATGTTATTAGTCGATACATTCCGTGTTACTTATTAAATTTTTCACGCTACCGGCAATGTAAGTAGGCCTACAGGTAGAAATTTAATCATATTTTTAAAAGTTCGTTTTGACAGCTGTCATCGGAATTATTTTTTAAAAGCTTCATTATTCTAAGTTGTCTGTGTTTGTTACTATATCAACGACCAGTTAAAATCAACATTATTTTCCTAGAAACGTAAGTGACACTATTAAGTTCCGTCGTCAAGGGTAACTAGTACACGAATGTTATCAGCCACTTACGATCCCTGTAGCTATGGATGTAAGGCCTACTTACACTGCCGGTAGCGTGAAAAAAATATTATTCAAATACTGCCCACACATTTTTTTAAAACTTTGTAGGCTGTTAGAACAGAAGATTGGTTACAATTTAATGTTTTTCTGAAAACAATAATTTCAGTATGGCGCTTTCTATGAATTTGGATGGATGGAATGGAGGGTTGCCTATATAGCTTGCTTTCTCAGAAATCTAACAGTTCATGACGAGTACAACGTTAAAACTATAAAATTTACACTTCTGCAAATACGGTAAATATTAATATCTAGTATGGGCAAGTCCACTCGAAGTCCACACTTAAGAATTTTTTAGTGGTTTTTCTGGTATCGCCTTGAGAGAGTGAAGATGTGGTCTTGTGGTGGTCTTCTGTTTTGTACTCTTACTTACTGTTGGGGCTGAAATACTGTAAAAACTTTTTTTATTATAAAATGTAGAATCAGTGAAGCACTTCGCCGGAATCTTCTTGTACTTCACAAACGTATTTTTATCGTTTTCAAATGTATTGTTATTTTTCCATATTTCCAGTTCCCACGTAAAGTTTAAATTGCTTCTATCAAGGTAACAATAATAAGGGTCACTTGACTGCTTGAGCAAATGGGCTGGTTCACGATGGTAAAATTACACCATAAAAAAGTTGATATTAAATTTTAAAATGGGCGCCAAGATCCTTATGATAACCTAGCAATGACCCAATTTCTACAACTTCACCGGATATGTATGAAGTTATTAAAATAAACAACAACAATAACAATTAGCATTAAGAGATGTATTAGATAAGCCAATATATTGTATAAGTAACCAATATATGAAAAACATATTCGATAAAATCAAATCGTTCATTATAAATTCTGTAGCCAAATCAAATAATTATTTATAGCGAAATTAAAGCTGAATAAATGTTGTCAAAGCCAATTAAATAGTTAAAGAATATACCGCTATTGTAGCGTAAAACTATAAAACAATAATGTCGATAAATCAGCGAAATAATAATAATTGCGTTATATTGTATCATCAAATCTATGCAAGCAAAATCTAATTGAAAACCAAATAATCAAATATTTGTTTACCTCAAACATTCAAATAAATATAAATTACAAATTTTGAATAAATCACTAATTTGTTTCGATAACAGCTTTGAAGTAATGTAAAAATTATGTAAGTTGATAATTTTAAGATCTAATGCAATAAATCAAATGTATGGTGTAAACTACGTCGATTATGTAGTGACCGTGTAAACGTTATTAACTTTCAAATTGATTTTACACCAAATAAAATGACATATAATAAACAAACTCGGTTTTGACTTATAACTGGCTTAAAAATACTTAAATTTAACCAACACAGTGTGAATAATAGTTACTTTAATACGCAAATCGTAAGTAATAGAATTAATAAAATAAATTCAAGTTCAAGAATCATAACTTCAACAATTGTATAGCAACAAACCTTTACAGGAGAATAAGCAGATAGATATCACAGATTAACTAAATTAAATGAAAATGGGCTACAGGTAATTAGCAAATATAAACCCTATATTCAAATAAAAAATACATAAAGGCTGGCCATTGAATATACAATTACTGTCTTTGCATGCCTTTGAATTTAAACAAAAAAATGCAACATAATTGTCACTTAACATTTTTAGGTTACATTTGTCTAATTGCTTTTGTTACGCGTTTTATAAAATCTGTAAAATAAAGTTCACGGTTAATATTTAATTAGGGTCTTTAGCCGTACCCTATCACGTTACAGCGTGGTTAAATGCACCGTTAGTAGTATTACGATCATATTTTGTTGATGTTATAATTTAGAATGTTTTTCAAAATGTAGAACAAGTGTATTTTTAAGTTATGGACAGCCTAGCCACAGTTCTCTGTTCATTTTTGGTTTTATATAATTGCAGTATAGGAAAAACATGATTTGAAGACTTTCAAAGCAGTGTAGTATATATCTATAATATAAATCTTCTCAAACAATCGGTTTTAATTTTAAAAGTTAATAGAACTAGTTAGACGTTTTTTTTGGTAACCTAAAATTAATATGTTGGTAGAATATATGCTGTAGTGCCGTTTTAAAGTAGGGATGCAGTGGATGGTTTCGTTTTATTTAAATCTACTTGATTTGTTGCACATTTGTAGTTAATAATTAAATGGTACATTTCAAGAAAAGTCTGCTTTTGTAATTACTTTCTGAGTCTAAAATTCTTATATTTTAGAAATACAGTTGATGATTTGTTCCCCTAGGGTGAATTACAAACGCACAAATTTTTTTATTAATTTTCCAATTACTCTCGTGTTGAGTTAATCTTGATCCAGTCAACTGGCTAGTTTGGCCTATGTATTTCATCTCACATTCCTTAAAGGGACTGGAGTACACAGCGTTCGATATCATCAACAAAAGAGTGACGTTTTTGTCGTTTGAAAACAATCCATCGACAGTTTTCAAGTATTTAGCAATTTAATGTGATAATCTTTTAAGGTACCTACTGACTTATGACTAAGACAATGTAAGGGAGTTTCGTGTGGACGACATCATTCCTTATTCTATTGACTTCATTATTATTTATTTGTTGGAGAGTATTAAATAAAAATTTGACAATTAATAATTTGGGAAAGCCATTATTAATTAAAATATCTGACAATTTGTAAAAATTAATTTTTTGAATGCCAAGGACAATATATTAATTTTTATATTAAGAGGGTGTAACAACAATTAATTTATCTACCCGATGAAGTGGGTTTCTGATACCAGTTTAATATTAACTTATATAACTTTTTATAAAATGCGTTGTCCAGTAATATAAAATCATTTTTAAAAATAAAGCAAAACTTTTTTTTGTGGTGTGAAAAGTGCGCTTAATAAATATTTATTCTCGTAAATTATATTAATAGAGGTTTATTTAATTTGCCTTTATTTGTAGCACGATATTGCAATTAAATATAAAATTAACGTTTAAATTAGAAACTTCTAAATAGAAACAGATACAAAGAGATTGCCCTTTATCCTTTTGATCCTTACTGAAAACGTTTTTCTTTCACAGGTAAGTCGAGAGTTCGGATAAGAGGGCGGGTACTTCAAATGAAGATATACGGTAGCTTATACAGTAAGTTGTTTTTCAATTAACTTCCTCAAGCTGAGGAAAGCTCTAGAATACTTTTTACCGCTGGACAGTACAGATTTTACTTAAAAAAAGAAAACTTGACTATCTATCAACAAAAATATGTCGTTACTGGTTGCTACTTAGACTTTTATTAAATATTTAAAACTGCCTTCTTGTAGTGTCAAAGTTTAAATAACCTTTGCTGAAAATAAAGTGAAAACTTAAAATGTTTCAAAGTAGTTTATAGAAAACTCAGTAAAAACGCCACCTCCCCTTCTCCCGTTTTTTGGCAAATTTTATCTGGTGTGCGTTTCTTGAGAATGAGAGCTCTCGGAAAGAAAAACCCACAAAAAAACAAAAACGGAAATAGCTTTGTGTTTAATATTTTACCGGGTTGTTTCTTCAGGGGAATGTTTATACAGCAGCATCTTTTTATCGGGGTTTCTTTTCGGATGACTTTTGTCTGCGGGTGTTTCTTCCATTGACGTTTTTCTCAGCTAATTTGGTCCGGGATTTCTTTCAGTTTCTCCGTGAACCGAAAAGCAAATTTAGACGGCACTGATGGTATTAATAACATTGAGAATTTCTGGTGTTTATTTTATGTAGGTTATAAAACGTTGTGGGGTTTGACAAAAATTAACAAACTTTTCCTTTATCGCGTTAACTGTATTAGACTAATACAGCACAATGCAATGTAATTCAGCATACATATTAGGGCCCGAGTTTACTGCTATTTTATCCATCCATCCTTGTCGTTGTTTTATCATTTATGTATTATTAGTAGAAGGCAATGTTGATATACTACTAAAAATGTCGCGTGACTCCCCTCAAAATACCAGACGCCCGCCAATAGAAACAGCCCGCTGCCTTTGCGCAATGTGCTTCCGTTCAAACTTTTTGTCGGATTTGTAAGGAAATGATACAAAGATGTCCCACAGAATCAAGGAAATTTAAAAATCGCAAATACCATCATAGAAAGAGTACAGACCTACAAATACCTTGGAACTTGGCTAGTACAAACAGGAGATCAAACAGTGGAGATAAGAGCCCGAATAAAAACGGCCAGGTCCTCGTTTGTAAAATTGAAGGAATTACTTCGCAGTCGGAACATCAACATTGAACTTCGGATGCGGATGCTTCGTTGCTACGTATTTTGCATCTTACTCTATGGTGTAGAAACTTGGACGCTTAAGAAAAACCATTTGGATAAAATACAAGCATTTGAAAAATGGTGTTATCGCAGAATGTGGCGTATAGCTTGGGTCGATAGAATCAGTAATAGAGAGGTTCTTGAGAGGATAAATAAAGAATGTGAGGTTACATACACGATAAAAAAGAGAAAACTTCAGTACTTGGGTCATATAATAAGAAATTCCAAATATGCACTGCTCCAACACATAATACAGGGAAAAATAAAAGGAAAAAGGAATGTTGGCAGGCGGACGATATCATGGCTGAAAAATCTACTAGATTGGTTTAACTGCAGCAGCACCGAATTATTCCGAGCGGCCGTCAACAAAATACGTATAACAATGATGACAGCCAACCTCCGATAGGAGAAAGACTATAAGAAGAAGAAGATACAAACAAAGCGTATTTATCCTTTTAGCCTATTTCTGTTGAATAATGTACTGGACGAGTGACGGTAGCTCAGACGTTGGGCACTTGGGCTCTAAAGCTAAAGGGCTGAGGTTCGATTCCCCGCCGAGGCCATGCAGCAATAAAAATCTATGCCGCAACCTGCCACTCACATTCCCCAATCTGAGACTTCCTCCATTACTAGGAAATATTATACACAAACTCGGAGGAAAAGTTCCCACAAACATAGGTTCGGAAACGCTTCCTTATGGAAAAGTCTGGACTCTTGGGATTCCTTCCAGAAGCTGAATTTTGTGTAGAAATGTTTCTGAATCCATGTTTATCTAAAATTTCTATATTTCTTAAATGTTTCGAGCTTGGATTGCAGAAGGGTTATGGATTACAATTTATCGAAAAAGCAGTTAATCATAAAAGTTATCAAATAACAAATTCGGATTTTTTTCCATGTTTACGCTTCCATTTTATAAGGCGCATAATCGTAGACCGCTATAGTTTTCAATACAGATAAGCAATTTTTGGTTTATACTGTTGGTTTGTATTATTGTAACATAATCGGCTGAAGCTGATATTACGTAAATAAGCTTGGACGAGGAAACATCTAATAGAGGCCGGTTTCGCCGGTTCTGTCAACGCTGTCTGTCAGTGCATTGTGCGCTGGGGTAACACTAGTAATTGTTTACGAAACAAAAAATGAAAAGTGTAATATCGGTTAAGAACATTTATAGCAGGCATATTTCAATTAATTTAGGTTTATATTAATGTTTCTAGTTTTTCTACAATAATTGTATAAACCATCAAACGTCTGAACAGAGGTAAGTAGGAATGAATAGAATAGGAAATATCTCTAAAATGCACCAGGTGCGATCGCTAAAAAAGCCGTAACAAGCTAAACAGCGTTTAACACAATAAATATGTTTTTTTCTGTGTTGGGCAAAATAACTAAAGTTTTAACTGGCTTAGAAGCGTAGAAGAGTTTACAAGTATATGTATGCGTAAGTAACATCATGTGACTTTGAACTACAGTTATTCAAATACAAATGCAAATACAAATACAAATGCAAATACAATTACATTCTGCCAACCTAACTGGCAAAAGGAAACATTTTACATCACATTCGAACATTTAAATACCTCCTGCATAATCTAATTTAAAACAGCATGTATTTAGGTTAACTGAGCATCATCTAGTTTAATTTATAAACTATCTTATCAAATACTATTTTTGGTTTAAGTGCATGTTAAGTGCAAATTTTGACTTTTTTGTGCATACTTTGCGCATCTGAATTCTTTTAGTGCATATAAATCCGGTTTTTAACAATGAATGAAAAGCACAGTAAAAAATGGACCAGGAATTCTTTTATTAAAAAGTATAATCAAGGAATATTTAAATTTCAGCACACTGTTGGAAACTGTTTGCCGTTCTGTTACGTCCTCTATAAGAATAATTTGTTATTATAGAGCACGGACAAATCTGCGGAACCATATTATCGCACTCCATTAAACTTTTTCGAGAAATCTCTGAGGAATACATTAAAAGCATCTGAACACACAAATTTTCCAGAATGTACCAACAGAATCAAACTTTTGTTAATTTATATCCTGAACTTCGAAAACTGAACATAAAGCTTGTGCTTCAAATATAACTTACTTGTTACTTACAAAGCTAAACGAGCTACAGAGTCGTTGATATTTACTGGTTACGGATCCTTGAGCCCTTAAAATGCCCTCGTAACCGCTGATACCGGCATGTTTGGAACTTTTGTGCGACTTCCCTAACTGAACTCTAGCAGAAACTTAAACTACACTAAATGTTGGATGTAAGAAATCCGCTGTAGGATTTATCGCTTTTATTGGAAATCAAAAGAGAATATAAGTAAATATATAAAGAAAGTTGTAGCTGAAGAAAAACTGTCATATATATGCAACAATTTAATGAAAATTGAAATGATATTTAGTGACATTAAAAAGCGCTCATTCAAACAGAACGAACTTTAACCGTAATAAGCCAAACCCGTGGACTACGGCCTACGTTTCTTTGGTAATTTATTGAAATATAATAAATAAGCTGTGGCGAGATGTAACAAATGTTACTAAAACATTTTTTATATTAAAGTAAATAGTCTATACATAAGAACTACTTGATACAGCAGATATTTAGGGTACGTCCGGGAGAGTTCGACCAAATTTTGGAAAAAAATTGTAGCTATTTGTGTTGTGAGATATAATTGTTCTGAAGCCGTTCAATTATCGCTTAAATAGTTTAGATTATATATAAATTATAATTTATTACAAATTAAACATATTTCTTTTCATTTCCAAGAAAAACATAAACATTGCAACTGGTCGGTCTTACCCACATGTCCGAGTTAGACCGTCCACCAACTAGGAGTGAGACCGACTACAAAAAATAACAAAATATGTAGCTTATAACTATAATATTAAAAAAGTAACAATTAAATAAACAAGCATAGAGAACTAAAATATTATTTGGAACGGTTTTTTAGCTTCAATTTTCCACATGAATGGCACAAATTCCCGTATAACCAAATCTATAAAGATGTCCTAGGCGATAGAGATATTTAAAGATGCGGTAAAGATTACGTGATACAGGTGTAATATGTATTGGAGCTGTACTTTAGCCTATACCTTAACTGTATAGATTAAATATTTACCGCATCTATATGATATCTATACTTGTTTCCAGTACAGTTTTATCTTTATCACATCTGTATCACATCTTATTCTATGCTATACCGCACCGGTACTTCAAGCAGGGATTTTATCTTTATCGGATCTGTAGAAAATATATACTGATTGTCTTTACAGTTCTACCTTTAACAAATCTCTACAATATCTTCATGCAGGCTATATCGCACCTGTAGCGCAATTACCGCTTTTGTCTTTATCGAATCTGTGCTAAATATATACTGCCTGTCTTTACAGTTTTATCTTAAGCCTAAAACCGCTGTGTATAGCGTCAATCTAAACACTATCTTTATTTGTTGGCCTTGTGTATAAAAACGTTAAAAATGGCGCATCAACAAGATCAAGAATTTAAAGTTTACGAATTTGATGGAACCTTGGAGATTTGTGTGCTTCCTACAATTATAATAATAATTTATGACATAATCATTAACCAAGGCTGCTGTCTCCAATGTGGAGTTATTTTCGATAGGGGGATCATTTACCACAATATCTATAAACCACAAGTAAATAAAATGATAACCTTCATCATAAACTGCGTTATTACACCTATAACCCCCCCCCCAAGGCCAAAAAATCACCTAAAGCACTAGAAGTAAAGTGTTTTTGAACATGTAATTGGAAAAAATTTGTAAATAAATATATTTCATCGGCTAAAAGTTTTCCAGCGAAACACAATAAGAATGACTCAATTGCAAAGAAACTTTCTTAACGGTAAAACCTAAAACCAAGCCGGACGTTAAACAATGCATGGCTTAAGAGTAGCTGTAAACCTTTATGGGGGTTTATAAACAGACCTGTTTGGAAAGTCTACTCACCAAAAAGATAAAGATATTTAAAGCTTATCCCAGCGCTAGCAGTACAAAGTACGAACCGACATCAACATGGACATATTACGTGATATTTTTTTCTTGAAATTACAATTCTGACCTCAGCAATGGCGAGAAATTCAGAAATAATGTACTTTAAAATAGTTGGTGGTAAAATAATACAAAGACATCAATTATTTCGAAGTAAGATTCTCGAAATGTCTGAACCTACTAAAACTGTTTTATATTTTATCCCCTATAATTCTTCACTGTTTATTTTTCTTAATACTTTACTCTATCAAAATAGTCTGTTTTCACGTGTTTCTTGAAATTTTAATACTATATATAATCTAACGTCGTTTATATCTGCTTTTTTACACTTCGCTTGTATGCACACTACGTACGTAGTTGTCTTTTTTTTGTTTCGGCATCAGTTTATTAAAAACTTAGCAAAGCTACAAACGATACACTTTACCAACTATTTATAAAATGATTTTACTCTACATTAAAATTAATGTAAAAAACAAAATTAGAAAATGAGAAACATGAAACACATTTAACTTTAAAAATTTCAAGAGCCCACAAAAATGTCTAACTTTATTATTAAGCGTTCAATGCGTTTTCTACGTAGTCCCTGTTAATCACGTTTTATCCAAGCATACTATACGCCCTTAACGAGATATTATGCAACGTCACTATAAATTTTACTGCAAAAAAAAACGGTTTAACCCTAACTGTAATTCTTGGTAGTACATTTGTATCATATTGTCCATCATAACCTTCTGTAATACTCTTACAACATTTAGCGGTCGAATCTTATAAGAGGCGAGATTAGCTCAGGGTGCAAGGAGACCGACTCACAAACCAAAGATGGCCAGTTCGATTCCCCGCTAAGGTAAAGTATGCAGCGCATTTTTAAAATTAAAAATCTATCAATAAATACATTAGTGTAAATGAAATTAGCTAAAAAAATACAGAGGGGTTGTATAAAATATTATAAAAGAAAATATATCCGCGTAAAAAAATATTTTTTTTTATCTAAAATTAATTGCTTGAATTATCTATACCGCACCTTAATTTGGACGATACAGCATCGCAATAGTATCTTTAAAAACCTATATCGTATCTTTACAGTACCTTCATGTGCTCTATACGCAATCTTAACTGCATCTGTACTTTAACTATATGTTGTCTGTACAGGAGCTTTACATCTTATATACAGAGTTAGTAAAGACAACTATACCCAATCGATATGTAATCTCTATCGTCGCGCTATCCATAGGGTACAGAAAGCCTGTATCGACTAAAGATTTAAATACAGGTTCGATATAGGTTCTGTATTGTGTGGTTATACGGGTTGTCGTACTTGGAGCAACCATCATGAAATGAACGGCTGCAGCTCACACATTCGACTCATTCAACACATGTAGAGGTTTTGAAATAGTTTTCTCCGCACCCCACACATTCGTTTTCGTCCCACTCTTCTAACGACACACCACTCTCTTGTAAAACAGGACTTTCGCTTCCCAAATCTGAAGATTGTTCCAACTGTTTTCTATGTTTATTCAAAGTTTTCTTCTTCTGAATTGGAGGGCGCATTCGTTTTGTTTTCTTCTTTTGTTCTTTTTCTTTCTGCGCCGTAATGTGTTCTGGAGTATTCAGAATTGCTGCAATTTGCCTACCGCGTTTTCTGACTACCGCCACTGCACTTGTTTTTGGAATTGGCGAAGTATCGTCCAACAATTTTCCTGGTGTGAGGTCATCTTCAACTGCTGGAATGTCGGGCAGGCGTGAGCAACTTGGCTGCGGTGAAAGGGTGGTAGTCGCTCGAGTTGGATGTGGCTGAGGTGAAGAAGAAGAAGAATGAGTGTAGCCAATCATAGCCGGCTTTGCCCTTTTCCTTATTGAACTTGTGCTTCAATTTCTGTTGTTCAGCTAGTTGAAAGGCGCATATTCTGACCGACTCCCGATCTGGCGCAAATCCAAATTTTTGCCATTTTTGATGTTTCGCACCAATTTTAATACTGCATCGTTTCCTAAGCATGATGACGGACCCAGTCTGTTTTGCTTCGTTGCATCAGACTTCCTAATCCTATCTTTCAGGGTTGTTTTGGGATTGCCAAATTGTCGAGCGGTTTCATTTACACCCATTGCACGATTCTGTACACATTCAGTTGCATTTTTTTAAGGAATCAGCATTCCATTTACCTCTTTCCTCATTTTTTCTTTTGTAAATTGTAGGCATTTTTGGATGATCTGGAACAATATTATTTTGAAATATGTTTACTTGTTCAAATTAATCCTAATTCTCTTCGTGGCCGGTCTCTCCCAGATTAATCTGGTCGAACTATACCAAAGTTACGGGATAGATCGACCACTTTCGTATCAACAAGCAAAAACGAAAATGTGCTTATTTTTGAGGTTATACTGTAGTTTCATGCATATTCTATCACCTAAAATCGGAATGGTTTAAATAAACTTACCTTTATTTCAAATATTATCAACACTGCAAATCGATTAAAAAACTTTCAGGTTTAAACAAAGTTTTAAACTTAATTTATGATTTAAATACGCTTTAACGACTTTTGTCAATGCAATGGTTGCAACAAGGACAACTAATTTACTCGATTACATGACACACAAAAGACATCTCTTGCTTTTTTCTTAAAATATTAGCATTGGTCGGTCTCTCCCGGTGGTCTAACTCTCCCGGACCTACCCTATTATAATACTTAATGATAAAAGTAATAAACGTTTTAAAATAATTGTAAAATTTATATAAGCAAAATATTCAGCACAACATAATAAAATATCTCCCCGAAAATTGCTTTTTAATTGGGAAGTACTCTTAATTAATAAAAGTACTAAATTCATTCCTTTCAGTCGAATGGTTTCCACTACCGAGTAATTCGAACAGTTGGTAACATCAAAAACTTCCATACTATTTATACGATAATTCTTATCACAAAGTTTATCGGAAGTTCTTAAAACCGAAATCATAAGCGCATAACCCATGGGAGCCGGGAGGAGGGCATGGCCTCAATGGCATTAAGTAAGTGGGCGCCAGGCCCCTACAAGTAGTTCGCATAAAATAGAGAGCGTTAAGATAAATCTAAGTTTTTATTGAGCACTAGTTTTAAAATAGCTGCCGCTACGGTTTTGTAAATTTGCGTCTTTGAGGCATATTTACTCAAAACCGAGTTGACGGATCGAGATTAATTTGGGTATTAGAATAGCTCTTGAAGAACACCATGTTACTATATAAAAGCAGTTTTTTACAAATGAAAACTGTGAAGTGACTAGTTTGGACATTGCCACAAAACTATTGCTCAAAAACTGGCAACGCGAGTTTTTTTTAACTTTGTAAGCTTATAGATAGATGTCTCAATTCACTAATTTCTTTGTGGCGCCTACTATGAGTTTTTAAATAACGTAAATTCACGCTCCTCCTCTCTTTAGTAAACTGAGGACGATAAAAAACTTCTGTTTAGGCTCATGAGTAATAGTAGACTAAAATTCAAAACGCAATTTTAAGGTGCAGCAATATTTAGGTGGTTAACTTTCCTCCCTCCCCTCCCTAATTCTTCAAACAATTTTATCAAAATCAATGTATATAGAATTAAAGCAATCTCTATCTAAAATTCATGCAACTAGGACTTTGATTCACTAGTTATATTTAAAAAGCTTATTTAGAGAGATTCTAGTGCTAGAATTTAAACATTGTTTCGAAATAACGTAATGCCTGCTTATGCTCTGGATGAATTCAGCAAATTGCTTACAACTAAATTCAATTAAACCAACTACTTTACTGGATCGGTTGCTGAGTTTCAAACTAATTCTTGGGATAATCCCTCAGGCTGCCGTATTTACATAGTAACGCTCGTATTTCTCAACCAGAGATCAATCACTTTCTTGAATTTTCTCTAGTTAAACAGAACTAGTGGGCAATGATGGGATACCAAAGGTTCACACATGATAAATTGCAACAAACTTCTAAAGCGAAGTAAAATTAGTTTCTTGTCTGAAAGCAGCTAACCTAAGAATTAAAGAACATGCAGGTTATCTATAATTATGTTTTATTTAACTTCCTAAAAATGCAGTTTTTGAAGTTTAAAAGCGTGTCAAGCAATATATTTATGGGAGGCCACCAATGCTCTAGCTTAGATTTATTGTTAGCTCACTGGCGTTGCTTAATACCAAACTATCGATTTCTGTGAATGGAACAAAATGATTTTACCTTTATTATATAAATTATAAAAACTAAACGATTTGAAGCATTGGAATTTTTTTTCACTATTTGAAATATTTAGAAACACAGATTCTGCAAGGTTCCTGCAATTATTTTAATTAAAATTTTACTTTGCATGTTTCTTATCATGGAATTCTGGTCTATGTAAATGATAAAGCATTAAGTAATTTCCAGAGCCCACACTACACTAACGTTGGTAACTGATGACTACCGTCTCAGGCTGTCGGGCAGCTGTCATAAACTATGTTTCAATCACAACAAGGAGTTGGAAGCTTTAGTAATAAATCATTTGGTATAATAAGTGTCTAGTTTAATTAAAATTGAATACAACTAAAGCACTTTGGAGAAGTTACTTTGAATATTAATCGAGCTAAATTTACTTGAGCGTGCTGTCCTTCCTTCCACAGTCCACCTTTGTAGAATATTGAAAGATAATTAAGGACCGGTTAGAACATGAAGCTCGCCTACAATATTAAACGAAAATTACTTGATATAGTTTCTGCCACAACTCAAACTAATTTTAAATTCTTTATGTGGTTGAAATTGATTCATATTTGCAAACTCTGAATTCGAAATTATTTGAATTATTAATAACAAAAAATGCGCAAAGCACTTCGCCTAGACTTTGCTATACTTTAGATATTGTTACTTATCAGTTATCATTAAGGCCCGGATTTCTAGGCACTCAAAAATCCAGAACAGACAGGAAAATAGTCTCAAAAAATAAATTATAGACACCAAAAAGGAACTGAATAGTCAAAATAAGCAGCTAAATAGACACAAAAACAATTTTAGATGTGGGAAATAAATGTGTAGCAAATAGCTAAAATATGTCAGAAATCCCTTCAAAAAATTTGACATCGTTAACAATTTATTATATTGAAATATACTATAGCAATAATCTTAACATAGACAATATATTGCATTTATTGTATCTTATACTTAGGATTACGGCTGGGATTATTTATCCATTACCTGCACCCTGAATTTTCACTTTTTTTTTAATGTTAGCTCAAGATGTATGGTTACATATAATTTGATTAAATCCTGAAAACTAATCCCCATGATTAATAATAAAATAAAGATAATTAGTAACATAACAATTGCAGATGTTGAGAAAAGCTGGTAAAATCTCTATTATTATCAATATATCGATAACTGTTTTAAAATTATCGCTATTCGATATTATCGATATATCGATAAATATTCCTAGCTCTAATACCCACCTATAGACAGACAATTTTTCGAAACCATTCCTGAATAGTGAATGTGATGACTAAAACCTATATTTCCGTCCAAATCGCAACTTCGTAAATTTTCATGAAATTTTCTCTATACTTTAAGTATAGGTAAGTAAAAAAGGATAATTGTTAAAAATGATTAGTTTTTTAATACTTAAAATAATAATTACATTAATGAAGAATGTAATTTCTCCATTCGGCTAAAACAAATGCGGCGTGACAAATTTTTTCATGTTGCAATAATTATCTACTTGTCGGAACAACGCAACGCTACGATACTTGACTTACCAACGCTCCGATATCCTTTGTATACTTAACGTTCTACTTTCATTTATTTTTATTCTAAAACTTGGTTATTAAACAGGTATGCGAAGAGTAAATTGAAAAATACCAGGCTAAAAGTTACAAAAGCGTAGTAGGTAGTAGCGAGTGTTAGATTTGCTTTAACAAAATAAACATGAGTTGCTATGCAGGAAGCTTGAGTAGTATTTCCGGTTTGTCTTCACTACTCGAGTATATGATTAAATTATTTTAGGAATAATATTTCAAACGGTCAAATTGCTTATTTTTAAAATTTACAAATAAAGCAAATGAGCAATATAATCTTATAGATTGAATTTTTTTAAGCAAAATAATTATGATTTGCAGGAAGGGCCAGCGGATAGTCTAGTGGTTTGAGTCTCAGGCTCTGGAGCTAAATTCCCAATAGAAGTAGGTTCTGCACGTCGGGAATTTTTTCTGAATAATGTAAACCTGGCTTGTCCATAGACATTGTTCATAGTGTTTATATTGGGTTGCATATATTTGCGGGATGGGGTATGTTAGACCGGCGAATAGCGCTAAGTACGTTGAGCCCAGGTAAGGAGATGGGACGGGAGTCATGAAACTGTGCTTACGCACAGCCCCATGGTTTCTTAAAAAAATGAGTTTTGATTAACTAACTCTGATAGCTTTTTCAGAATTACAAGTTGTGTATAACCGAATTAGTTCTCGCATAATACAGAGTGCCCATTTTAAAACTCCAAGCCAAAATTTTTTTAAATAGGCAACACACAATGCACCCCCAGATCACTATGCATTCCTACCATTTTTTTTTAAATTGAAATCAGTTGTTTTACAGTACATGTATCTACTAATGATTAAGTACAAATTTAAGGTTACTTTAATAACTCAAATTTAACATTTGACAACAATAACTACAATAATTTAATAGGAAAATGGTACAAAAACTAACGAAGCAGATGTTAAAATTGCCTTCCCCCTTCGTTTTCGCATAGTATAATTCCTCTACGCATCGTACCTCTAACACGAGCTAAGATTTCCGGTGTGATAGAGCGACAACATTGAATTATCCTTTCGCGTAGATGTTCTTCATTTCGAATGGGCACTTCATAGACATCATTTCTTACTTTGACCCACAAAAAGAAGTTTAGCGGAGTCAAATCGAGATTACGGGTAGGCCAAGGATGCAATGCACCTCGTCCAATTACGCGTCCCTAAAACGTTGGTTAAGATAATTTCTCACATCCCTATGAAAATGTGGAAGTGCACCATCATTTTAAAACACATGCTATTCCGTACGTTTTGAGGAACTGTTTGGAGGAGAGCCGGTAGTTCATTAATTAAGAAATTTAAATATATTTCACCATCTAAATTTCCATTAAAGAAATGTGGACCTATTGCAAAATCGCCTTTAATACCGCACCACACATTAAGAGAAAAAATTCACTGAAAATGAGTTATCCTTATCTTGGGCGTAATAGTGTCAGTTATGTCGATTAACCATGCCGTTGTTTGAATACCTCGCTTCATCACAGAATAATACCATACTTAAAAATTCCGCATTGCCGTTTAATTGCCGTCTAAGAAATTGACAATACTGAATACGATGCTCATAATCCCTCTCTTCAAGATGATGTATGGTATAAACATGGTAGGGGTGAAATTTTTTCGCTTTAAGAATATTGAAAACAGAACCTTTGCTAATGTTTAAGGCATTTGCAATCGCTCTTTGACTTGTATGGGGATTATCCGTAACCATTTCAATTACAGCTACTTCGTTATGTTCAACCGTAACTTGCCGTGCCCTTACTTTTGGGTTTGAAAATTGCCCATACTCTTGTAAATTCAGAAGAAGCATTCTGAATGTTTTGTCTGTTGGAATTCGTCTACCTGGAAAGCGTTGCGCATACAAAGTACTGGCAGCACTCGCATTTTTTCGACATTTACCCAGAATTAGCAGCATGTCCACTTTGTCAGCGTTGGAATACATTTTGCACCAAAGATTAGTGATCGATTATCTTTGTTTTGCACCGTTCAAGTAATGTGGCTTAACGAATTTGATTAGTAAACTGTCAAGTTAATGCAAACATGATTGCCCTGATCTTAATTATAGAAATATTTTGTTTTAAAATAATAGTCGGCAGTGACTTGCATTGTGTGTTGCCCACTTAAAAAAATTTAGGCTTGGAGTTTTAAAATGGGCACTCTGTATATCGAACTGTCAAATTAAGTGTGTTTTTAAAACTAAAGAAATGAATAGGTGGTTAAATTTATTTCTGATAAAAATTTTTACGCAGAAATATCTCGGTTAAAATTTCTACTGACTGCTGAAACAACAATTGCTACATAGTGATTGGGCTGTATATCAAATGATCAAAAAGGACTCATAACACTTCCTTGGTGACAACAAAGTTCCTGTCGGATCTCATGCTTTATCTGTTGTGTAAAGAAATTTTTTAAGTGACAAATTACATTTTATGAATTAGTTTTAGACATTTGTTTTCTATAGCTAAGTCTTATGACTTTGTTTGAGTTTATATGATTAATTTAATAAAGATAGTGGGTATTACATCGGCAAAAGGAAGCTGTTGTTAACATATGCGCAGCCAGAATATATAGGGTCGAATGGTCGGTCAGGGGCCGGCAGGCCCGTCTATATAAGCGAACTAGGCAGTGGCGTAGGGTGCCAAGTTAATTGGGAGTCTAAATTCGTGAAAAAAATTAATGTAAAACTAATATTAAATTATAAAAAAGTTGTTGGACTTTCCACAATGCCAATAGAGCATGAAATAGCTTATAGAAACTAACCCAATTTTTGAAACTGCAAAAGACTCATGAAATAAAGCAGTAAATATTTAACTATTAAAAAATTAATAGTTTATTAATAAAATAAAACGCTTGGTGATTGTTTCGCAATTTGTTGGTTTTTATTTACTCAATTCGAGTTTTAACCATCACGGTCATCGTCAGGAGTTTACAATAAAACTCCTGACGATGACCGTGATGGTTGAAACTCGAGTTGAGTAAATAAAAACCAACAAATTGTGAAACAATTACCAAGCGTTTTATTTTATTAATAAACTATTAATTTTTAATAGTTAAATATTTATTAATAATGTTTCACCATGTGCCTACCACACAATCAATTCAAAATATAAATAAAGCAGTTTTTTATTTAGAGTATTCTGTCTTCTGGTTAAAGTTCATTTAAGATGAAGATTTTTTTTATATTAATTTAGTTGTAATGTCAGGTAAAACAGAATAGG
This sequence comes from Ctenicera cuprea, assembly GCA_958336395.1. Lineage (NCBI taxonomy): Eukaryota > Metazoa > Arthropoda > Insecta > Coleoptera > Elateridae > Ctenicera > Ctenicera cuprea. The sequence goes on from OY284490.1 coordinate 37,079,216, forward strand.
GCAATGGATTATATTGAATTTACAATAGCAAAAATTTTAGTTAACATTTGTATATTAATTTTATTTAAAAGTGGACTTAAATATTGTCTAATTCTCGTGTATAAATAAATATATACAAAAAATTTCGCGTTTCTATTTATCCGACCTCCGAAAAACAAACTAATTAAGCCCCTGTTTAGGAAAAAACGGCCTATGGCCGTATAGGGAGGCACGAAATATTTTACCAGCCTAATAACCCAGACGTGAAAATGTTTTTACATTGGAATATTTTTCAAAGACTTGGCTACTACTTTTTTGTAGCCTTTTGTAAAATTGGATATTTAGTAGCATTTTATTTAATCACCGGGGACGATAAACATTTCTGTTTACACTATATTGCTCATCTATTACAGTAGAATATTTAAAGGGTAGACTAATCTTCCCTCCATCTCCTTCAATATTTTGCTTCTTTGTTCGCTTTCTTTAACCCCAAATTTTTTTTTACAAAATGATGGTTGTTTTTTCAACTATTACTTTTAAACTATTCAGGTAAAAGACTAAAAAGAAATCCTTTGTTAGTCTATTCTTAATGGAAAGCTGTCATTTAACATGTTCATCCCGATTGTGAGTCGAAATTTCTAAATTTTTGAAAAAAGCAAAAAAGTGATGGTATGGGTGACCGGGGACTGGTATGAAGATCGCACTTGCGCAGATCGGCTACTCAACATGCTTATAATATGAATTTAAGCTTCTTTCTAGAGCGCGTTTGTATTGAAGTATAATATCTTTCTCCGCTTCCTTTTTTGAGCACACCAATCTCGCTACTTTACATACCAGTGTGATTACCAATCTGTTAAACTTAAATTGGATTTTATCGGTTAAGGCGTCTGCGCTGTAAAGTGTATACAGACAGGGACGTATTTGTCTCCTGAAACATAAACGGTTGCAAGCGGCAGAGTCACCACTGGAATGTTGTTGCTGAGATATACCTAAACTTCAGACCAAATATTAAAGCTTTGAATAAAATTAAAGTAAGTACGGCGCAATAAGTGCAATGACTTATCAGCTGTGATCTGTGTTGTTATGTAACAACCTAATCTTTTGACTCTGACTAAATTTACTGGACATACAGCAAAGCGGGTTGTTCCTTATATTTATAATAATTATGTTTTATTTAAACTGTTCGTCACTTCGGAATGCTTATCCCTCGTCTAATTATCAATACACAATAAATATGGGTCAGATTTACCAAAATGTAATCCGCCTTGTTCATCAACAGACTGGAAGAAAATTTTTATTTTACTTTTAAATTTGCAATAAGTCAATTGGGGACGTTCAATATGAAATAAAATCGCTTTATACAGAATGTAGACTTATTTGCGAGATTTCGATATGTATTTAAGCTGCCATAGTTCAGTTATGACGCCTACTAAAAAACGCTCTGACTATTGTTTCAAGGGGCAGTGATCAACTCGAAAGCTGAATCTAAGACAATAAATAAAATACATGAGAATCGGTTCTTGATTCCAAATAACTTTTAAACTATTGGATTGCTTTTCGGGAAAACATACAAACGTATGAAAAATTGTAATTCACGAGCGAGCTGTAAAGTCTTTGACTTACGGTTTGAATAGAAATTTAAAGCATTTGACGGGTTTTCGCAAAATATATTACAAACATTGTTTATAATTCACTAGCGGGCGGAAGAGTTTAACTTACGTATTTAATTCAAAATTCAAAGTCGCTGACTGTTCCTCCGGAATTATTAGAAAGGAACTTCGTTTTCACAATATTCGAATTTGTAATAAGACCGGAGCCGGATATCTGGTGAGCTTTTTGACGATTGGGTTGAAAATTCATTTTTGCTGAGAGCTTTTTATAGGGAAAAGAGCTTGGAGAGGGAACTATACTCTAACATAATTTCTGAGTGCGCGCTCAAACTCAGAGTAATATAGAGAAAGAAAAGGTAAAAAATTCTTGTCACGAGTGGTTTTTGGAAAGATTATTAAACACTATAACTTTAATTATCTTTATTTACAAAACAATAATGATAAATATTGCATAACTGTCAGTAGCTGAGAACCGCTTGCTTAATTATTTAATTTGATACTAAAAATTCTACATGTTAATAATCGACCAAAGCTAGGACGTTATGACATAAATAATAATAAATAAAGCGTTGTAAAAGTAAGAAATACATTTGAATGCTTGAACATACGGTTAGTTATTTATATTCTACTTCAAATAGCAATTTTTTTGTTTAAAAAGCCACTTAAAATTTTGTTTGACAAAAGATATCTATACTAATACACGCGTATTTTGCCAATATCTTTCAAGAACTAAAGAAAAGCGCTTTATCAGCCCTATGAAATATAAATGTATTTGTGGGTATTTTACTGCTTGCTGTTATATCATAATTCCTTTATAGAAATATAACATTTATTTATTTGTCTCCGTTTTCCGTCAGCATGTAACTTCCACTTATGTTGTCTAATCTTCCACATTTATCTTAGTTTCCTGTCACAAAACTCATCACCATTGAAGTGAATCTTTCCGAGTAGTGGTGGTGCAAGCCGCTCTGTTCGCTCATATATCTCAGTCAGCCTGTTGGTAGCGACTTATTGTCCTCTTCCGGGCTATTTGCTGTTAACGCGGACTCGAACCCACGATCTATGGCCGCATCAGCTGCGAAGGACAATTGGTTTAATGACATGAAAAATTTTATCGACCTCGTAGTTTGCAAATATTCTGTTTCCACATGGCTATGACAGATTGCGACATTTCAAAAGAACGAAAAGAAATAAATGTCATCAATATGCAAACAAAGTTACACACGTAGACCTACAAGAGAAATAATATTCTAATGCTGCGTGATTACATTTTTATTCTAATAAAAAATAAATATATATAGGTAGTATTTCTTACATAGGTCGATACGGTTCAGCTTGAAGGGTTATAATTTGGTTTTTACTACATTTCTGTATTTCCACCTTAACACTTGTTATGTATTTTGAAATTTGTAATTATGCTGTTCATTAATCCGTGCTTTATAACTGGATGGCTCGTCAACATAATAAAATTAGAAGTTTACTTTTAGATCCACTGATAATAAGAGCGTTTATTCCAGTGGCGTTCCGTGGGTTCAAAATTTGGGTAGGCAATGGCAAACATTATTTAACATTAAGATTAAAAAGTAAAACAATTACGATATCTCCAATTTACCAACCCTGTTAAATGAATTAATCTACGCATAAAATTTCTATTGAGTTTCACTTTGTCATTATGCACTTTAATTTGATACCGTAAACTTTCGTCTAAAGCCAAGTTAATGCGTGATTTGTCAAATAATTTTATTCTCTAACAGTTGCATTTAAATGTTCTTTGCACGCACGTTTTTTAATTGCAGCTAAAAGATTTTTTAAAACGGAGTATCCTAATTCAAATTATACTTTTGAGTGGTTAGATATAAATGAAAACAGTAAGCAGTTTCAGTAAAATAGTTTATTTTTAATATCGCTACCAGTTAGCCAGTCCATTCTTTGACACCATGTCTGTAATGGCCCTAGTAATTTTGAAGTATCGCCCATGATTTCTTATTTCTATTTGTTTTTCGTAAGAGTATCCATTAAAGTTTTCTTTTAAAAGCTGGTCAACGAGAATTTCCATATTTACTGAAAATTTGCAAACTACGTATAAAATAAATAAACACACAATAACTGCACACTGCGCCTAACTGCTGCTGACCGGTGCAAGTAACGTAATAAAAACTACAGAGGCCGTGCTTTTGCCGTGCTTATTGCGTTCTGAAATCGCTACTATTTCTTTGCATCTGTTCATTTGATCATTGCTTTATTTGTATTAACGTGCATGCAAATGTAGTAAGAACAATAGGTTGGTTGATTGTGTCGTAGCTGGAATTATCTGGCCCGATAAGGTCGGTCTTCGCGTATGCAAAACTGTGTTTAAAGGCAACGGTTTATTTATTTGGCTCCAAATTTTTAATGTAACTAATAGGACGAACCGGCACTGGTTTATTCCTCCCTTTCTTTAATTATTACTTTGATAGATTTTATTTTCTGGTTACTGAAATTGTTTGCTACTAATTTCTTTTCTATAAAATTATAGATATTTCGTTGGCTTTTATTAACGCTCTTGTGAGCTGGACTGTATATTTTTATTCCTGGAGGCGTTCTATTCATAAAAAAGTATAATGAATTATCTTACTTGATAGTACGGGACAATTTTGGGTGTTCCGACCGTTATCATACAAAACATTTTTAAAGGTATAAAAATAAAAAGTTACGTATGAGAAAGTTCAATCGTACTGCTTCTGCAATTTTTATATTTGAACTTATTCAACGTATCACTATTTTGTAGCAAACGTTAATTAAAATTAAAATACACGCACTTGAAGCTTCACTGCCAAATCGTTTATCTTTTAAGCCAATTTACTGGTAATCACGGTTCAAACTCAGAGCTGTAGCCATGTTACGGGTGACTGTTTGAGTCCTTCAAAGCTGACCAACTAATCAACCACGTCTGCTTGATAGATCGACCGTCACTATGGTTACGAGTGGAATAAGAACAGCGTTTGATAATCCATGTATGTGTGGTTTGTATCAGCTTTAGATTTAACGACTGAAGTATAGATACTATCCTGTATTCTAAAGTAACCATAATTAAACTTTGTCAGATGCTTCCCTAATATCACTTTACTAAAACCTCATCGCCAATATTTATTCTTTTTCATATCACGAGCGCTTGCCTTTTATTTAGTCACAGCTATGGCAATAAAAATCTAGAAAGTGTCTCGGGGAAAAGAATGGTGCCATAAATAACGGTCGGCTTTATTACCCGCATTAAAATAATTTCTACTATCCACGGGACCGCAGGTGAAATATGATCACGGTTTTCCATTAGAATTCCGAAATGTTTCTTACAATTTCGCTTCTCTCCGCACAAGAATTGCTAAAGAATTTTAAACGCGAGATACTTCAAGTTCTGGTGTTTCCTTGCTCAAATTTATTAGAAAAATGAATATCATCAGAACGGTTTTTCATACACTTCAATATTTGGTTAGTTATTTATTAAGGTTTCCGAATTATAACAAAATATATTAGAAAAGAGTTCGTGCTAGAAACAAATATCCTGCAAAGTCGATACATATTGAAAGAAAATAAATTTCGGTTAAAAAACTTCGAGCTTTTCGCTAAGAGCACAAGACAGACGAAAATCCACTTTATAGGGAATTAGAATAATGGTCTTAGAAGTGTCGTCGAACGCAATCTTTTATCGACAGGCGTAAATTTTATGTCATGGAGCGAAGAATTTTCCTTGTTTAAAAGCACAACGAACTCTGTTTTTAGTAAATTCTGTCCGCATTTACTGTTATTAACGCACAAAAGGTACAATATATACGAAACATTGCAATTTTACGAGTATCTTTGAAATAAGTGCTGTACAGGGTGGCCTAAAATCGTTGGTTTTGCAAGCTCTCTCGGTTATTACAAAAGTCAGAAAAAAAAACTGATAGACATGTTATGGGTCACTTTTTATATGTTGATAGCGAAAACGCACTTTAGCTATCTTCTTTACACGCTGTTCTAAACCTACCCTAAAGTATAGGAAAATAACATGAAGAAAACGGAAGTCTCGTGTAATACCTCTCTGCAATATGCATGCCAATTTAGACGGCACAACAATAAAGAACGTATATTTTTGTATCACTTGGTATAAGTTTTAGTAAATTTCGGTTTAATTATAGTTTTATTTAATTATGTTACGATTGCAATATAGAAGTTCAGCTTATAACTCCGAAATTAGTAATTACGGTTACTAGTTCACGTCTTTTGATAAAACACAACGGTTGGCAAATGGGGTTACATACTCGCGATACAACAGCTGCGCCGAAAGTGCCTCGGTTCAAATCCCGCTATGCGCCAATTTCGTTTATTTTTTATTTTTCCATAAATTTTAATTAGCAGCTTTATTTCATAAGAGCTAAATGTTATTTTTGAAACCGCTTTCATTAAACAAAACTTGTTGAATAACACAAAATATTATATATAGGTTAAATCATTATTGCATAATCTATGCATAATAAAGTAAAAAAAAACAGTAGAAATCAGTACCAGAAACAATATTTAGGTATTATGAAACAAAACGGATGATAAGAAATTAAAAAAAAATGAGCGAAACACTTCGCCTGGACTTTCCTATACTTATAAAATAACATTGTTTTATATTTTCCAACACTTTTGATATGCACCTGTCTAGACACGACTAGTTAAAGTAAATAGTTCTTATAAGTTGTAACATCTTGAAGCGGTTGAAGAAAGACCGACCGCTGCGCTCTGCAAGCATAAGGTTGGGTAAAATATTCGGACTGAATCAACGGAAGGGCGGAAATTGATATTTGAAAAGATATTAATAACTCGAGAAGTATTATTTTTAGCAAGAAATTACTCTTATTAATTTGCATTTAGAATTTCAAAACCTTTCTGATTTTAAAGCCAAAATGCCACGTTTCCATTTAAAAAAAAGTTATTTTTTACCGTGGCCGCCATATTAAAATTGGAAACTCAAGTTTTTTTCTTAAATACAATCGAGAAGAATTTGCCCTACAACTTTGCTTTTGGGTTTGCGAGTCTATCTATTAAAATAAAAAAGTTAGCCTACACTGAACATTAAACGACTAGTACAAGAATACAACTGCTGTAGAAAGTATGTGAAATTCTTCTAAGGACAAAAAGATTATTAAGGGGCAAAAAAATCGATTTTTTGATTTTTTGTAAAAAGATTCTCCTAGAGCAAACAAAACAAGAAACCAAATTTTTAATTTTTTATCGAAAAAATTTGGGGGGAGGGGGAATAGTAGCCCCCCTAAATACTAAATTATCAAAAAAATATTATGATATTCGGATTTTGCTATTAATGGTGAGGTCTTTCACATTAACAGAAATATCTTATTGTCCCCCGTTAAATAAATAAAAGGGTACCAATTTTCAATTTTCAAAAATTTATAGAGGGCGTCACAGTGAAATTATAACAATGAGCAAAAAACAAAATTGTAGCAGATGCCTATCTCTCTCAGCTTAAAAAGTTTAAACAAAAACGTGTGGGCAGTTTTTGAGATTTTTTTTTTAAATTTCAAAACTTTGGACTGGTGCCATTGAGATCGTTTTTCGATTTTCAAAATTAATGATATATCATGATATAGTACTCTTAAGGGGCTACCAAACAAGTTGTAGTTGATCCCAATCAAACAACTGGTTTTTGAGTAAATGGGCGTTAAAGTCGCAATTTTCAAAAATTCGTAGCGGCCGCCATGTTAAAGCTAGAGAGTTCGGTAAAAAAACGTTTGATTTGTTCTAAGGCTTTCTATAATTTCCACTATTCCAATTTCCAATATTCCGTTTCTGAAAAAAATGCTACCAAAAAAACATGTCTAACTTCCGCTTCCGGTTTCGGATTCTTTTTAAAAGCTTATTTTTCGATAAATTTTTGATATACCTCCTCATTCCAAAGCACATCGAAATCGGTCCAGCCGTTCCGGAGATATGAGCGTTACCCACCCACCCACCCACACACCCACCCACCCACAGACAGACATTTTTTAAAAACCACTTTTTTAGGAGCCTGGAAGCCCAAAACATGTATTTCCGTCAAAATCTCGATTTTGAAAATTTGCATGAAATCAATACTTGCCTATACTGAAAAGTATAGGAAAGTAATAATAAATATTGCGAGCGGGATTTGAACTGCCCCACTTTCCGTACCGTTGATGTGTCGCGAGTATGTGACACTTATTGGCCAACTGACAGAGCTGAGTTAGTATTATTGGCGCCATTTACTGACGTTAGGAAATACAGTCTTGACGCCAAAAGATGCTTTTCTAACACGAAACGATTTTTTTAACATAAAAAAATCATTTATTGACGTCAAAAGTGACTTTTGACATCAAGTATTTACGTTTTACGTCTTACTTTACTAATTGTTTTTTGGAAGCCAACAAATACTTTTTAGACGTTTAAAATTTATATTTTGTCGTAAAAATTTGATTTTATGTTATTGGTTTAATGTAAGAATTAAAAAAAAACTATTTAATTATTAATACATGAAACAGATTTTTTGATGTGAATAAATAATTTAAGAAACAAAAAAGTATTCATTCACGCCAAAAAATCATTTACCGACATAGAAAATTGCTGCCATCTAACGGTGCAACTGGCATAGAGAAGTCTTTTTCACAATGGGGAGCTGTATTTGTGTACATGCCACATTATTATTAATTTTTGTTCAGCGTATTTGGCAAGCCGGTGCGATGTATGTGCAGGAAACTCTCCTATAAGTTAATATTAGTGTCATTTTCTGACGTAAAATTTATTTATTTAGTAACGTCGAAAATGAATTTACTGACGTCTAAAAATAATTTATTAGTAGTTTACGAATAATTTTACATTTTTTTATTATCCATACATATATAAAAGCACTAAAGGTTTTCTTCTACGGTTTCTCTAGCGGCTACCGTTTCACCAATTTGGACCATTTTTGTTTCAATAAAAGGTCTCTGTCCTCAGATGGAACATGAAACATTTTTATATTTTTATTCTACGTCGATTGTTCTATAATAATTATTTTAATTTATAATATATATGAAGGGCGGCTAGACGCCGACTTGGAGCGCCATCTACAAAACCGCCGCGTCTCATTATTGGAACTAATGCATCACGTGACGCATTTAGACGGGTCGGCCAACGCGAGTCTGTCAGTGCATTGTGCGCTGGGGTCTCACTAGTTATAGTTTAAATTGATTGTTCTATAAGTTTTCAGACATCAAGATAATTATGCCATACGCTAAATAAATAAATAACTGTTTGTTATGTTTATAATTTCCAATATTGATGTTGGTTGCATGGCGGAGAACTGCGGATGCCGATCACACGGTATTTCAAGTTAAACAATGTCCGCGCTGTCCGCTCTCTCACTCGGATGGGTAACCAATATAGGGGTGTATCTGCAACCAACTTTGCTTCGGAGAGCACGTTAAGCCGACGGTCTCGGGTCTTTGCGAGTGCTTCATCGAGAATGCGAGTGTGCTTGCCACCCACACCTTTTGCATATCATAGACCCCCAAGACATAAAGTCACGTCAGTTTTTATACTAATCCCTTCTCCTCTCCTTTCTCTTACTACTATCCTTCCTCCTTTTTCTACTACATTAAGTAGAGGAATGCATAGCATTGCCTCTAGGGTCGTTGTGGAGGTAGAACAAATAACCTCTGTAATAAGTAAGAGAAGCAAAAATTTGCACATGTCCCAGTTTGGTTGTTGTTGTTGTAGCCTGACTTCGAGCTACCGGACCAGTGTTCGGTAACATAGCATAGGCTTAATAACGGATCCCCAGGATCCACGTGGCGACGCTGTCAAAAGAATATGCATGCTTTTCGCGTCTTAGCCTGTTCCCCCAATTTAGCTGCTTGTCAAAAATAATTCTTAGGCATTTGACGTTATCCGATAGGTTTAGGAAAGTACTAAATAAAAAGAGTGTACCTAAAGATCGAATCTTTTAATTTTTTTGTGTCAATAGTATCAACTTTACCTCGAGGGGTTGACAGAGAGGGACTTTATTACACTTGTGTTTCTCGAAGAGAAAAATTTTTCTGGCTTTGTTTCGGCAATTTTCCATTACTTTCACCATAGAAAGGTACAGATTTCATGAAAATTTTTAATTTAGATTTTTTAAAATTTTGACTTTATTGCTTATTATAAATTGCAAGATGGGCAACTAGTGTATTATATATATCTCAGCAGGTGCAGGATCAGCCCTGAAGAATCCAAATGTTACCGTGTACGACAATTTTGGAAAAAAAATTGAAATTCAAATAAAAACATTTTTCAAATTTTGGAAATCTTCACTTTTTTTCATAAACTGGCTACACGTATATTTTTAAATTTTGTAGGCTAATAGAGATAAAGATGCACTACAATTTAGATGCTTTCACGCCTTTTATCAATTTTTGAAAAATCTAAAATTCATGTTTCTTTATTTAATAATTGGGGGAGAATAAAATTTCAATTAAAATGCTCATGAATGATAGTAGAATAAAATTCACAGCTTAATTTTTAGGCGCAGCAATATTTAGGGCGGTTAATTGCCTCCTCCCATAATGTTTTTGGCTGATAAATTTGTTGTATATCTGTTTTTTTTATTTCCACAAAATCTTATCTAAAAAAATCGATTGTCACAAAATACTCAAAAATTCCATTTTGTAAATACACTACAACACGCAGGTTCCCTTCTACTTAGAACTGTTTTATCTGAAAGGGTGGGTTAGCAACTTGCTTCGCTCTCCAGTTCGAGCGAGAAACGCATTACCATAGCCACTGTTAGGGCGATTTAAAAATACTTTTAAAAATATGATATTTAGCAATAGCAAAGTCTATGACAGTCCTGTTTAAGGAGCATTAAAATTATTTCACAAATAAAACATTTTTGTGCAATAGTAAAAAAAGTTAAATAAAGTTTAACTATGGTTCCTGCGTTCAAACCATAACATGTTTTAGGTGTTTCTAGCTTACCCCTAGTATCTTTTACTCTTATAGACGCATTCTGTTCTGAAATTCTCCGGAACTGGCAATACTGAGGTGCAGGTTAAAGGAGCAATTCTAACAAACCGAGTAATTTGATGGGCAGCCACTTGTACACCCCGTGTTTTACAACCTAACAAGTTCCACCCTATCCGAACGTGAGATTCACCAGCTGTTTTATCGAACAAGCTTTACTAATACATTGCTTTTGATACGATTTTATGTTATAAAATAATTAATTTATCAATTACTGCGGAACACGCTTAATGTCAATGAATATGCGACACTGTTGTATTATGGATACTACAAAAGTTTGCTCACGACAATTTGATACTACTTGGATCAGTATATATATAAAGTTTATTAACGTCAGTTGTCACCTGCTGTGTTTATTAACTTAACAACAATTTATAACTCGAAGGCGCCCTTCCCAAACGTTTCATTGTGTGATATAACTTTACTAATTAAGCACGTCTGTCATCATTTCAAATACTAAGTTTGATATTAACTTTACCGTGACATGCAAACCTTATACATTTTGTATGTTATTCTGTACAGGACAAAATGTATTCATATATAGATTAAATGTATTAAAACATGATTGTTGTACGTATTGTTTATATATGAACAAATAACTTTAAGTAGCTGCTACATGTAAAATATTTTTTACATCATAATAAATTAGTTTTTAGAGAAAGAAGGACTACAAATTTTGAAAATAAAAATAGCAACAGTTATGACAAACGAGGGGAATTTTTCTTTTAAGTTATTCTTGGAATGAGAATGAGTTTCATCAAAATACAGTGAGTTATTATGAAAAGTGAAATTCCCACGAAAACGCAATACATGCATTATTAATACATAACACAAGCACTTCGGAATATTGTACGTTTTCATAGCAATTACGATATTCAATGTAAATTTACAGTATTTTTCACGCTACCGGCAGTGTAAGTAGGCCTTACATCCATAGCTACAGGGATCGTAAGTGGCTGATAACATTCGTGTACTATAGTATACCGTTTCGTTTACACTCGGTATAAGGGTTGACGTACTATTGCAAAATTCAATTAATCAAATTCAATCTATTACCCACCAATGTTTAACAAATAGAGAGTCTCCAACACGAAGACAAAGGGACATGACCGCAGATTACAAACAACTTTCTAAATTTCTAGCTGTTGAAACATTTATTTTATCAGAAGCTATTTGATCAAAGTTCATAGTTCGGCATATTCCCATAGCAGCACTTGCCAAAGACGTATTTCTTAAATTCGCGCTTTGCGAAAACGCACGAGGTGGCCGTAATTGTATTCTTTGTTTTCAAACTTTTGGGTTGCGTGTTCTGAAAATGAATTTATTTTATGTCCGAACCCATATCAAATTACTCAATTGATTGGCGCTTTCAAATAATAATAGTAATAATAATATTGAACATAAAGTGAAATAATTATAATGAAAAAATAACAATTACGAATAAATAACAGTTTGTCTTGTTGATAAACAGGCTTTATATGTGCTTTTAAATTTAGCAAGCAAACAACTGTTGAAGAAATTAATATAATAAATGTGCTCTTTTAGGGAGTTCTGGGAAAGTAACCCAGGCCTAAAATTGCACACTTTTGCTAGATGTCAAGTGAATTATCATATCTAGCTAGAAGTTTTCTAATATTTTGTTGTTACCGGTTGAATGTTATTTGTTTTTTATGCTTAGATTTAATTTTATGTTGGTGAGATTTATATTTAATATCTGGTACTACATTCCCAATTTGGATGGTCGTGAGATTAATTTTTTTTGATCGCATTGCATAATTTTAACAAATACTGAAAAGTTAGGGCGATGACATATGTTTGTCGCAACTGTAATGCTAAGTCAAATTTTGGTGTAAAAAGCGTGTTAGGATTTATTGCAGATGGTAATTTCGTTCGTCTGTTTAGAATCCTTTAAACTAAGACTATATATAAATCTACTGGCCACAAAGCCGTAAGCTTTGAGGTTGGATACAAGGTTGTTTGTTTGTTCGGGAAGACCGCCACCCTCGGGCATGTTGAGCTTCTGGATATTGGCTTATATGAACCTATTTGTTGCAAAAGCCTGATGAAATTGAGAAATGTAGTTTAGCACGACATCGATGTGGGTATAGGTGCGGAACCGAGATTAAGAAAATATTTATGGGACGAAAACAATTAAGATTTTTGGTTGAACTGAGTCTAACGCAGAAGATTTAATTTGGTTCTAGAATAAAATGAGCACAAAATACTAGTTCGTTGAACAAATCACATTTTATATTGTTTTCATAAAATGTACTTCAATTCCATGACTTCTGCTAAATTCTTTAATGTATTAAATTACTCTGCTACTACAAAAATCTTTTTGACAGTCTAATAAGACATTTTTCAAAGATGTTACATTGAGTCTGAGATTTGCAGCACAGCCCTTTGCTAAAATTAATTTCATTAAATAACCTCGTGACTAAACATTTTAAAAGTCTTATAGAAAAACAATGGGTAGCAAGGCAGTGTCGACAAACATAATGCGGAGGAAAAGGGGAAGGAAATATATGAATATACAATAAATACATACATATCACATTATAAGATACAATAGATATACCCTGAAACATTTGCATAAAGATGTTAAGCAGGGTTTCTCTATTATATGCTGTTCATTGAGCAATTTCCTTACTGGTTAGGTTACGTCAGTTCTATCTTCTATAATGGGTAGTAAAAAAACTGAAATGAATTGCATGAAACTATAACAAGTTTTAGTTCATGCAATTTGTTACAAACACAATAATTGCAGGTTATTTTGTCCATAATTTAAACGCAAAAGCTGCTGCAAGAGTACTGCTGCAACAGAATTGTTGCAACGAATTGTTTGTTTGTAATTTACTTACTGCTAATAAAATAAAATTTAAGTTGGTTTGGGTGAAATTAACTTTCTTTAACTGATTGTAAGGACAACTCCTTTCATAACCAACGTTAAATACTGATGTCAAAATAAACATCTATATATAAGTTCTGCTAGCTAAGACTATCAATTTCTGAAACATTCATAGTTTGGAGATAAATGCACTTTTGTCGTTTTTATATGCTATTATAGGATTTTATTTAAAAGTTTTAGCTTTACTTCGTTGAAGTTTATTTTGATTTATGGCAAATAAAACAATTCCTAACTTCAACAAGTTCATTTTAGCCTTATACGTATTTTGACATGTTCACATGTCATTTTCAGAAGCAAGATTAAAAGTAAACAATTGGTGTTGCTTGCTTTTCTATATCTGCGTCTAGATGACTTGATTTCTCATTCCGAAAGTCCAATAATGGTAAATTTAAGAGATCAATTTGCTCATACAAGAAAGGCACGGATTTTATATGTTTATAAACTTCAAATGCTTCTAGTATATATAACTGACGTTTAACATTACAATAGTGTAAATATTTTATAGTGTTATTAGATGTCATTGAATGATTGTGTTGTAATAAGTGTTTAGCGTAATTGGATTTATGCGGGTGTTCATATTTGTAACAACGTACCTGTTTCTTCTATCTAATATTAAAATTTTCTATTGTTTGTTCTATATAAACCGAATTACAGTACGAGCAATTTAATTTGTAAATGCCTGATTTTAGTAAATTGTCTGTTTTTTCTTTAGCATTAAACAAAGTGTTTAAAATGTTTTTCCTTGTATTAAAATTTATTTGACATTTACTGGTATTGTTTCTAATAAATTGTAGCAATTTATTTTGATTTATTGATAAAAGATGAAATTGGCGGGTATTTTATTTTATCTGATGAAGTAGTTGGATAAATTTTCTAAGTATTTTTACCGAAAGGAACCGTTAAAGCTTTATGTATCATAGACCTGTACGCTGCTAATTAATGTGTTTTATAATGACAAGAATTGTGTGGTATTGTAATGTGTGTTTGTGTAGGTTTTCTATAAACAGAATATTCAAGTTTATTATTTGAATTAATTTCTATGTTTAAATCTTAAAGTTAATACACTTATCTTGTTCAGTTTCTAGTGTAAACGTTATTTTTAGATGCAAGCTGTTAATAAAACCTAAAAATTCATTGATCAACTCAAATGAACTATCAGAACATGCTAAAATGTCATCAATATAACGAAACCAAAATATAACTTTCTGAAAATGGTTTGATTCAAATATTTGATCTTCTAGATTTTCCATAAATATATTAGCTAAAAGAGGCTTCCCATAGGTAAACCATCATTTTGAAAATTAATTTTATTATTAAAAGTAAAATAATTTTGATTAATGCCAAGTTCAAATAATGAAATCAACTTTGTCCCTTTTATTAATTCACCTGTTGAAGTTAAGAATCGTTTTTGTTATAGAATTGTTTAGTTATAAAAAATATGATCATAGTATAGCATTTTCTGCGACATGTACAAATATATGAACAGAAAACTATCCTTTTTTGATTGACAATATTAGTATGGCGCACACACATGGACATGCGGCTTTTGTTAGTATTTTATTTTCCAATTCTACTAAATAAAAATGTCGCATAGAAAATTGTGAAAACTTGAAAACAAAGTATATTTTTTGTATTCTTAATGATGCAGATTAAGTTTATCTTTCTCACTTTTAAAATCTTTTTCTGCTTGTTCTGAAATAGATCATTTCTCCCAAAACTTAATCCGTGCGGCTTAGACACGCCGGACTTAATTTTTTTTAATTAATTCGGTGCCGGTCTAGCTTACGTATTTTGAGGAATAAAAAGATGTACTATGTGAAAAATGGCGATTTTCATTTTTACGAAATTTTTTTGGTTGTAGATTTAGTTGGAAATCTTTTTTATAAATATATAAATCTCTTCGAAAAATCAAGATTACTTATGCCCGTTTTGATGAATTGATCTCATTAATTCGCCGAGTGAAATAATAAGTTTATTACCTAACTCAAATCAGTGAAACAAAGTGTCGATTTATCTAACGGAAGTAGAAAGTATTTTTTTAATATCAACTACAATTATATTCACTTTATAATATACTTCAATAAAAATATCACGATGTTACATTGACATTTGTACAATTTGTGTTTGGCGAACACCTGTTCAGTCTGAAGGCGAAACGTCGTATGTGGTCAAAATATTTATTCAGATTCTAAGACGAAAAATCAAAAGTAAAGATACAAAATTGAAATTTAATTAATGTACAAAATTTGCAGATAGCAAAAACGTTCTGAGCAGTTTTCTGTATGTACGTATGTAAGCAAATACAACCTTCTGCTTAGTGCTATGATGGAATACAACTACAATCATTCAACTTGATGATTACAAATACTTCTCGTTTCAAAGATGCCTGAAATATGCGTTTGAAGTTAGCAATTTATTTAATTAACTTCCTACGTGCACAAATGAAAAAAAAATTAGGTAATTATTGTGAATTGTAATTTTTCGATATCCTAATCGTTTCGATATAAGAAAATTTGTTAAAAAATTAATGTTATCATGCACCGTTACAACTGATCGTGTAACTAGAGCTTTCAGTAATTTATAATTAGAAGCTCTATTCAGCCAAAGAAGTTGAGTAATTTAAACCACAGACATGATTTCGTTGAAAGATTTACTCATTTCGATTTTTAATTTACCCAACCCAGCTCTTGGAAGCTCCCGTTTGTTACGCACAATAAAGTTATTTCCAACCCCTCGAGTAATATCAATGACATCGACTTTCCATTTTCCCTATAATGCTGCTGTCATCAATGGGGTTGATAATTGGTTTTTGCACTTTAGGAAAAGGGATGAAAAATCGTTTCTCTAAAACGCACGCAACACTGCAGTAAGCTTATTTAATTTTCGTGTGTATTGCTTTTACGTTTTGGTAATGTCTGACATATCTATACCACCAGCTGTAACACTTGAAATGGTTTTGCATTGTTTAGGTTTATAAGTAAGTAAATTGCAATTTTTCTTAGACTTACGTAAACTTCCGTCTAATTATTAATCGTAAATTAATTTATTTGATAAGTTAAAAAATTGCAGCCACGCTACAATTTGCATTAGGAGTCTTAATTGTTAATCATTAAAAACAGCTAGATAAACCCGTGGGCTATTATTAACGCTTTTTTTTATAACTTTCTTCTTAAATTGTTAGCAAAGTTATTAAATGAGATATAATGATACAATGAATACGATAACAGTTATTTATGTTGCTAGTGGAATAAAAGCGTTATTATAACACGAGTTTAAAATTTGCACGACGAGGTCGTAGACCTAGTCGTCTAATCAAACTAGGCTATAATAATGCATTATCCCACGTGTGACACAAAATTTCATCTACGACTGCTCAAAATTTGATAAAACTCGAATTTTTTTTGCTTGAAATGATATTTGACATTTCGCATTAATTTGTTTGAAAATGTAAAGTCACTTTTTAAATACTTTCTTTTTAAAACCAAAGAAACGAGATAGATTCGATTTGTTCAATACTATGGCAATCAGCCAGTTTTCTTATAAACAAAGTTTCAGTTTTGTTTTTGTAAATAAAATGAGTTGGGTAATGAATTCATTACATAACTCACTTTTTATTAGTGCGATAATGAACTTTATTATCTAACCCAAATGAATGACATAATAAGTCCTTATCCAAGCAATCGCAAATAAAGCAATCTTTAACAAGAACTCCATGTAAGTTTATGAAATAATGTGCGGCGTCCCTGACTCCCCACAGCCATCAAGCGAATACCGACGTGCCTAGATGGTTTCCCTCGTGGTAAGAACCGTAAACTTATTCCCTCGTGCTCCGATGAGGTCAACCTGTGTGAGTTTTACATAAACATCGGCACCGGCCGCTTTGTGTGAATGTTTCCTTTTCTAATATTGTTTTCGTAATGACAGCCAGCAGCAGAGTATGTTCCATAAAACAAAAAAATAGTGCAAAACCAATTTTCTAATTTGCATCGATAACTGTAGTAGGATGATACATACAGGTACATGCGAATATGTCCCTTATGGACTTGTAAAGATCTGCTTGGAATAGTTGGGACTCCTCGCTGTCGGCGCGAAAAGGTGAGACAGTGGAAGGGATCCGGATATAATATACAGAAGATATCAATTAAACCACATATTTTAAACTTAGTAATAGCATCGTAAAAAAAACCTAAAAACTGCAGATTGTTTTATACTAGTGAAGAGCGCTGCTTAACCGCCAAAATGTACGTGTAGGTACAAAATAAGTTCTTGTAAGAACTGCGGGATTTTAATTCTTTAATAGCAAAACCCGTGGCCTACGTTTTCCGAAGTTTTTTAAATTAATTTTATACCTGGCGCCCACGGATGTTTTCTCCAGCTGAGTTGGTCTCGGGAATAAGATAAGAGCTGCTTCCAGAAACACACCTCTTTAAAGAAACTCAAAAAAAGCCCAGAAAGCTCATAAAAGTATTTTAAAAAGAAAAAACCTCGTAAAATACTCCAAAACAATGCCTAGAGGAAAATCTTAACACAGCTTTCTGAGAAATTTCTCAAGAAAACCAGGAAAAAAGATGGTAAAATATAAATTTTTTTCTTATTTTTATGGGAGTGCGTTTTCGGAGATTTTAAAAATGTTTTTCGAACTATTGATTACGCACCAAAAAAATCTTTTTGGCATTTTCATTTCATTCATAAATGAATTCGCTTTTATTCATATAAATCGATCAGCTAGAACAAAAAACACTTATCTTTTTCCGGGAAAGCGTTTTTCGTACTATACAGTAATTCATCAGCAAAAAAATGCACGTAGATTTTTTTTATAGATGTTTTTTCGGTTGTTGTTTTCTCCGGGAAATTGGTGTGCGGCGATTGGTTTTTCCTGGGAATGTTTTTACTGGAGGATGCTTTTATCGGGACTTTTTCAGACGTTTTTTGTCGGCGCACTGGAGGCTTCTAATAAACAAGCAGTACGAGCGGTACGTCTATACGCGACTATTTTTTCGCATGTTTGAACAACTTCAAAATTTAGAACTAAATTCAAAAAAATAACTAACTGTGAAACAAATAATCAATGAAGTGCTGTTTTCAACAGCCAATAGCGACACTTGATACAACATTTGTAATTATTCCTGTCAATTATCGTTTTGAACTTTCTCTTGTTGTAATTTATCATGGATTTATTTTTAGTACTTGATCAAACACTTAAATTTGAGTTTGAATGATTATTTTTTGATTATTTACAGATTTTTCAAAACATTAATAACTTCAAAAATATTGGTCAAACCGAAAAATCGTAAAGGAACTTCTTGTTCAGTTTTTATGGCAGAATATTGTCCCACCGTCCGTGTCTACAAGTACGCATGGGCAAACTTTTTCGCTAAAATTAGAGAGGGAAGTAAAAAATTAACCCCTTTTAAATACGACTGCACCTAAAAATAAAGTTCTTACTCGTACTCTTATTCTACTGTTATGCATGAGCAACTCAGGTTAAATAGAATTTTTCGTTTCGTTGATCTAAGTAGCTTTTTTGACCCTAATTTTGTGGTCGAAAGTTGACAATTGCTGCTTACGGGGAGCAAAATTACTTTGTCTTCTGTCGAAAGGCAAAATGATTTTGCTCCTGCTTTTAAATGCGAATGTTGTTTCCGCTTTGATTATTTTCTTTACGTCTTGTAGACTATGGATAAGTCTTGGTTACCGTGGATAACAGGCATCTTGCCATCTTGTCAATTTTTACGCAACTGTCAAATTAAAAGAACTAAATTTAGATTAATTTTAAAATGTGTGTTATTTTTATAAATTTGCGAATGTCGACCAAAAAATCATAAGTGAATGAAGAAGAAAGTGTCTTTTTTGCCATTGTGTGCTTTATTTCACTCGTCATCGGCTCGTGAAATAAACAGCACCCGCAGGAAACAAAGTATTACTTTCTTCTCTTGTGACATGCATAAATATTATTGTTTCCTGTTTATTAAAGAGAGAGAGGTATGCATTTTTTGTTTTCAAAAATTCATAGAAAGCGTTACAGAGAAATTTGCGGACTGAGACACAAATTATATTGTAACTCATCTCAAGCTCTGAGCTTACAAAAATTTAAAAAAATCGTGTGGCCAGTTTTTGAGCAATGTTTTATTGAAATTTACCAAAATTTAAAAATATTTTTTACTGCATAGGTCTTAACTTCTCAAAATTTTTGGTAAACAGTAACATTGTGTCTCTATAGGGATATTACAATAAAAAATTTTAACTCGATCTGTTAACTCATTTTTGAGTAATAAGGCGCTAAAGTGAAAAATTTTCAAATAATTGCAGCCGACGCCATTACAAAGTTAGAAAGTTTAGAGAAAAAGCGTTAGATTTGCCCTAAGGTCTTCTATAAGATTCCAGTTTCAGACTAAAAAAATTTTTTTTAATAAAACCAATGCCACCGAAAAACCACATCTTTTATAAGATGCTTTTACTGATGAGTTTTTGTTACACTCCCACATTCCAAAACTCATCAACTATTGACAATATTGACTATTTTTAAGTCGATAAAATTTTTACATCTTCTGTTATGTTTTGGAACTTAAAGGGGGATTCTACTGTGGTAATAAAAATATCTCAATACTGAAAATGCATTTTCTTTTTAAAACAATTTGAAAAAAAAATATGCTCTACATAAGTTTTCTTTTAATTATTTTAAACAGTTTATTCTTGCAGTTTTGCGTAAAAATATATAGATTTATACAAAAGAAATGAATTGGGGCGATTTTGTTATTTGCAGGTGGAAACAACAATTGACAGCTTTGCAGTTTTATAAAAGAGGGCTTGCATTACAAGACACAAAAATCGAACTTGCTACTGCAAAATTCTTTTACTTGCTACAAAGGTGTAATAAAGCCATGAAACATAATGCCTTTGGACGTTTTAAGGACAGAGCAGCTGGGCGTTAAGAGCACATAAAGTGGGATACTTTATAATCATTATCTCTGAAACCAAGGGGGCGGACAATTTTACTTATTCAGTGAAGATTTTGTTTATCTTTATCATCATCTTATTTCTCACCGTGTATTTCGAGAGTGTAAAGATAAGGCTTTATTATTTGAAGTTAGCATCGTTGATATCATTATTGGCCTTTTCATACTATGCATAATAACGTGTGTATGTAATAATAGCATAAAGCGTTTACTTTAATTCTAAACAGTGCGGAAATAAAACATGTTACTAATATGCAGCTTTGTGTTTACAACGCGCTCTTTCAATCTCATAAAAAATTACACTTGCAAAACTGAATGAAATTTAAAATTTTTTTGGTGTAATAAAAATTTATATGATTAAAATATGGACGACGCACTTAGCTCCTAAATCCACAATTTAAATTTTATTCGTAATGTTTTTATTTCTGAATGTGGCGCTTAACCTGTTTTCGATTTTAGTATTTTTCTTACATACACATTTTTTTAAACCGCATTGCATAATTAAATACTAGTGATGGGCATAATTGAATAAAGGTAATAATCGAATGATTTATTCGATTATTCATTTACACGGTAAAAATAGTAAAAACGCTTTTCGCTTGCTTCTCGAATGCTCCTGTCAATACATTTTTGTAGTCATCGTCGTTCTTCGGGACGATGGGCAAAACAGCGTAAACCTTCAGCTTTAAATAGTAATTTTATGAATTTCATCACATTTCATTGTGACTTACTTTTGAATTTTAATTTTGTACAGCGCGTAAGTGAATACATTTTTCTGTTTAATAAATCAATTATTTGTTTGCAATAAAACCAACGACAAAAACAATATCCGATTATTAATTATTATAAAAATAGTAAATTTTAACTTTTTTGTAAACTGTGCCATTTGTTTTTATTAACAATAATACAATATTATTCTAAATATTAATAAATTTGTTTATATTTTTTATTATTTATACTTTTTAGAGCAACATTAAAATTTTCAAATACGACCGTGCGCTAAAATGTATTAAGAGAAAGAGAACGGTACAGTAGAAACTGCTGTGTTTGCTATTCTTAATATCAGTAATATCCAAATGTTAAAAAGCAGACCAATTAGGAAGAAAGGGTCTGAGGCTACCTTTACTGGTCCCGAACCAGTACTAGGGATTACAAAGGCAACAGCACGTGAGGTAATAACTGAGTGGATTAAACAACAACACCAGCAATATTAGAACCATGTACAAGGACAAAGACACAGTAAACGGGTGATAGGAAGACCATCTCAGACTCTAACAACTGAAATACTGAAACTCAACAGAAAGGATCTTAGAATTGCGACGGGGCTACTAACCGGTCATTACAGTCTAACAAAACACATGCACAGAATGGGAGTATATACAGAAGAACCTATATGCAGACTCTGTACTGAAGAGGAAGAAACTGCCTCTCATGTAACCTTTGAATGTGAAGCATTAAACCGCCGACGTCACAATATGTTGGGCGAAATAGACCCACAGGTAGGCATACCGGAAAAAGATCTAGTCCACAGGCTACTAAACCTAGTAAAGGGCCTTAACCTGTTCACATAAATCAAAACACAAATGCAGAGAAACACAATAGGCCTTATTGGCCGGGGTGTTCAGGGACGCACAAAACCGTGCTCTGCAATTGCTATTACCAATAACCAATAAATCCAAATGTTCATGTTCAAGCCGGTTTTATCAACCTTATTTCGAAACTTCTGTCTCCATTAGTGTATTCGCATCATAATGTCACGACTAGTGGTGTCATCCTATTATGTATTTGCATTGGGCATTTGCAATTGGATACTGTACGGAGTATCGCTACAACGCCCGCTTCCGAAATAGACAAAACCGAAAATTTAAAATTCGTAAAAGTATTTGATGATTATCTGTACTTCTCCAAATATTTCGATAATCGAGTTGTTCGATTATTTTCATTCGAAATATCTCATCACTATTAAATACCGGAAAGTATAGAAAGTTTTTAAATTCAAATCGTGCGGCCTAATTATTTATTGAGACTGTAGCTAACTAGAGCATAGCAGCTTAGTTAAACATATAATATATTGTAATTCTTTATTCTAAAGTGATATGCTAATAAAAATTTCATCCAAATACAAATACCACTGTTTAATAGGTCAATTTTTGTGTAGTTTTTGAGTACATATAGTTCGTATTGCAAAATGTCAAAAATTGCAATATAAAATATGTCGCCAGAACTTGTTGGAGAGTACTGGTCTCTCAAACAAGATATTACTGCAACTTCAAGAAAGCAAAAAAGTGGGTTTAAAAAAATGTGCGTCTATAATTGGGTTGGTGGGTCGGTGCAACCCATAGTTTTGGAATGGACAGTCCGATTTCAATGAGCTTCGGAATGTGGAGGTGCATCAAAAATTTATCTGGAAAATAAACATTTAAAAAATCTAAAATTAGAAGCAGAAATTAGATATGTTTTTTGAAAATACTTAGCGAAAAGCGATTTTTTTGCAATTTGAAACGAGAATTTAATAGGAAACTTCAAGGCAAACCTAATGTTTTTTTTATGCTTGCGCAAAACAATAGTTATTTACGTTATAAGGCCGGGAGATGACTTATTAAAGTAACGAGTTGAGATGTTTTCGGATGAGGCGACGAAGGAGCCGAATCTGTAATTTCGAGACGACTATTGTAAGATCATCTCACGGCCGTGTGACGTACAACATTTTATTTCATACTGTATCGCTTTTTTAAATTTTTAAATAAAGGATAACATATTAATCAAGCAAATTATTAAGGATAATATGGTTGCCTTATTTAGAGTAACGATAGCAACCAACAATTTGAATACTTTTCTTGTTTTCAAAACTGTTGTCAAAAATGTACGCTGCGTGTTGTTCTGCTGATTTTTCGAGCGAAATAGATTCAAAATGTGCCGAGGCTACGGAGAAGCTTATTCACACGAAGTTCATCGGAAGATACGAAAAAGAATACCAGTTATTTTGTGATTGGCGAAAGGTCTACAAGTTGGAAAAGAATGTTAACGAAAACATCATGCGAGGCAACACTTCCCGGCCTAGTACTGTAATGTGTCATTTTTCGGACTCAAAATTAATGACGTAAAGTAGTGTACGGTGGACAGTATGAAATAATAGTTATTTAAGCAATAAGGAATGTAAAGACGTAATAACATTCGAGGTAGGTAAATACGAGCCGAGGCAAAGCCGAGGCTTGTGACAGCTTTTGACAGCTGTCATCGGAATTATTTTTTATAAGCCGCATTATTCTAAGTTGCCTGTGCTTGTTGAAATAAAATATTGGAATCTGTACTTTGTTGCTTTAATTATTATCCTAGGAATGTAAATGACACTATTAAGTTCCGTAGTCAAGGGCAAAAAGTAAACGAATGTTATTGGCCATTTTCATCTTTCGTAGCTATGGATGTATCGCCTATTTACCTTGCCTGTAGCGTGAAAATAATATTACAGAACATCAGGAAATTAATTTCGTATAATAGCTTCAAAGTACAGTCCTACATATATCACACAGTGCACTGAACGCGTTAGATATTATTGGTAGGTACTTGCATAGAAAGAATTTTGAAATGCTGCTTCAAATGAGACCGATTCTGTTTTTTAAAGTCTTTAATGTAAGAAAACCCGTAAACACGTTTATTAAAATATATATCCATCTATATATTAAGTCTAGATTCCTTGTACCTGTCTCAACTTTTAGTGGTGAGGAACTTCCGCTACGACAGACCACATAATTACGCGGTTCTTATACAAAAACTATTTCTCTTTGTAGAATAGATCACTATGATATTAGTTAATTACATAAAAATAGCCTTCCATAATATATAGAATTTGTTTAAATTGCTGGAATTTAATTTATTGGTAGCTTATTACGAAGACAAAATCGGAAAACATTGCATCGAAGCAAGTTGCAAATACCGGCGAGCAGCTGTTCAACAGCAGTGCCGCTTGACCGTAAATGCGGTAGACAGGGCATTTTTTATTTGAAACATTATTTTCCCAAACGAGTCCCATTATTCGCTATTACGTGTAATATGTTCATTAAGACTCTCGGTATTTATAATAAATAGATTTTTCAAAACTTAATTTCCAGTTGTCTAAAATATTACTTTTTACTGTTATAACCAATATTCGCTGGATTAAGTAATCAGTTATCAGTTTTAACAGTTTTGAAGTTATAGATTAACTTACACTTTACTAAACTAAAATTCGTGAATAAACATAAACCAAGAGTTATTGCACTCGCCAAAATAAGAAAAGTCGAGATATAATAATTTTCATAAAAGTACGCAACTTAAAGAGAAATCCTAGTCCCTTTGAGTATTTCAAAACTAAAACTAGTTTATTATTCTGCAACTAATTATCTTGTGTACTCAAACATGTAGGAATATCCAAGCATGCTTGCACCAACAATATGAAATATAAGCGGTTTAATATGCATTTAAAACAATACAATTTAAGTTTCTTTTCTATCATTTCTTGCTATATGAGCGGGACGTGTAGCGCGAATGGAGTAAACCAAATAAGTCGAAAGCTGCAAACCATGGAGAAAATGGAGAAACGTAGCACGCCTACGAACTAGATAGAAATATAACTTCGCAGAACAGGGTGTTCATATAAGCTTAAACCTGGAAACAAATAAGGGCGATCTGTGTTTAAAGGTGAATATTAACCGGTTGATAAGAGGGAATATTTATTTTATTCTTAGTTATTATAACGGTATAAAAAATATAATCCTAGAGTGTGAAGACTGAAATACACTGTAAACACATATTTCTTGCATGTTTCTCAGCTGCTTGGTATAGTAGTTTAGGTGCTGGGGTCTCACCCATTCGCCCAGGATTCTATTCCCGGATAAAATAACATCAAAATTTTAAAAACCGACGTGCTCCACACGAGCACCTTGTACATGTATATGTACTAACGTACTCTGGTGTGGATTTTATTGCCTATGGCTTGTAGAACCATAGAATCCTTTTTGAGGATTGGCGGACTTTAGTTTCACTTCTCACATAAGCTGGAGATAAAGTGCATGGACTTTTGTGGTTCTAAACCATAAGGCTGTATTACAACATCCAAATTAAAACTGTTTTGAAGAATGTTGATATAAGGACAAAGTTATATATTCTAACACCAAAATTCAAACAGAAATTCTTAAACAAAGTAAGTTAAGTGAAAGATAAATATTTACAAAAAGCAAAACACAAAATGATTTCAATGACTGATAAAAAGAACAAATGGATCTTCTTGCTAGAGCTTCAATAGGTTGTATTTCACATAGCGACCGAACCAGGGGCTTGTATCTGGTGGTGGTTCCTGCTTGTTGCTGCTTCGTTTGATACGCACCTCGTAGAGAGAAGGCGATGTCGTCAGAACCTGGTGGGTAGCTGTAGAATTCGTGAAGCTGAAGATAGAGAATTGGGGTAGACTCGTAGCACGGTGCTGATTGCCTTGTGGAGAGGAGTTGCTCCGGACCGGAGCTAGTGCTCGATCTGCGGTTGAATTTGTGGTCTGAGAAACCTACTAGGATAGTTCCAGTGACCGGAAGCTGAAGCTCGTATTTGGTTTTAAAGATAAATTGATTTTTCTGCGTGCTTGCGTTTAATTTTCTCTGTCAACATTGTTCCCGCGCTTTTGTAATGCTCAAGGTCAATTTTGCTATCGTTTTGTTATTACACAATTTTTGGAAAAGATGATAAGCGGTTTTCATTCCATATATAACGTTTACCTGGTAGTTGTGTAAAAAATGTTGCGATCTTCTTTTATTACGCAATTGTTTAGAATGTAGCGAAATAGTAAGACAAGCTGTGATTCTAGTCCGGAGAAAGCGAAAGAGTAATATGAAGCGGTTTTCCTTCGCGAAGTGCAATTCGAAGTGGTGTTCAACTGCACTTTCCGAGGCGCTAATTGGCTGGAGCGCGCAGAGAGGAACTGGCGTTTGCAACTCGAGTTGCTGCGGAGTTGACGTTATCAACAAATTTTTCGAAATGTAGCTGGGACATTTAAAGCAGTCTGGGGAGGTTTCAGGTTTTGGTCGCGTTACGCGCATTCGTTTTTTAATCATTTCAAGCACCACACAGAACAGCAGATGAGATATTATGCTACACCTCGCAAGAGGAACGCTACTGTAAGAAGAAGAAGCTGAAGACGAAATTGTTACCTCGTTGTGTTGTTCTCGTACCAGGGCACATAACTTTTTGCGAACTTATATGTTATCTATGGTGCCTGTTTAATGCTAACAGTTTAAGTATATATCAACATATTAAGTAGCATTTATATCTTTAAAGAAAGTGCCTGTAGATTTTTTTGCGTTGTAACAGGTCAATTCTCTTCTGACCTGAAGGTTCTAGAAAACTTGAATCATCCTAGATAACTGAGAAGCCAGGATTTGTTCAAAATAAACAGAATACCGTGAATAAAAATTATTATATATCATGTAATCAAAAATTATTATACATTTTTCAAAATTAAAAACAGTTAATACAATGACCCCTTCAAAACAATACGTTACTGGACTGAACGACCCCTCCAAAACGAGACGTTCCTAGATCCCAATCGAAAGGTTGGTTGATAGCGATATATTTATTCCTTGACAAAATGACTGACGACTTAATCTCTGTTTGAATTTTTTGCACACCAAAGTAATTTATACACTCTAGAAGTAGTCTGCTTTATGTCTATAATAAAACAATTAACAATTAAACAGTGACGTTTGCTGACGTTGTGGTCACTTCTTCGAGCTTTCTTTGCAGCTTTGCTATTATTTGGGAAGAAAAGTGAGTTTGTTCTGTGTTTTCCAGTGACTCTTTTGTCGAGTAAGTTAAGAAATGTATCCTTTACTAGTTTAAATTGAAAGTAGTTTTTGAAACGATTGTACGAAGGTTTGAGCCAAACATACAGGGTATAGCGTGAGGATTTTACTTTGAACCTAAAATTTAAGATCGTTTTATTGCAAACCAATTCCAACTAGTTTACGGATATTTGCAAAGTGAAAATTAGTTTTGAACTACTTTTGAAAGCGTTTGGAAATATAAATAATTATCGGATAATTAAGCCTTCATAAGTTAGTTGAAACAAACTAAATTTTACGTAGGACAATTTTGACAACCTGTCGGTCGGTAAATAATAGAAAGAAAATTCTGGCAATTAGCGGTTAAAATAGAACTAATTGAGATTACTGGTAGTTTAATGATTTAAACAAAACCGAGCGATTGCTTTTCCGGTTTTAGTAAAATGAATCAAACTTGCTGGCAAATAACGGTTGTATGAAACCGAGGGATTGCTTCCGCTATTTTACTCAAGTTAACTAAAATAAGAATGTAGCTTAATGATTTAAATATAGCCAAAATATCATTTCTCTAAGTTTATTGAAATATATAAACTTGCAGGTAAATAAGGGCTTGAAGTATTCCAAATCTGATCCGGTTCTTTGAAAAAAAAAAGTTTGTTCTGGTTCTAAATGCTAACCAGAAATAATTTTACCAGAAATCTGTTAAAATAATACTCAATTTTGGGCAGGTCTCCGGGTTTTATACTTGATGAAGGAGGTAGGGACGTCAGATGGTGCGAGCATCTTCGAAGAACGGCGCTGCTGCGCGATCTCTCCGCGGGTTGCAAACCACTTCAAGCGCCTCCAGCGAAACCTTCAAACTAAAGCAGCAAAACTATTTTATTTAACTTTTAAAATTGTTGCCGCCAGGTTGATTCGTTACCTGCAGCGTAGGTAATTGCATTTGCTTTTTATAGTATATAGTTATTTCTTCTAAGGAGTGTTTTACAATAGGGTAGTAGGAAAAAAAAGAGTTTTTAGTCACGCATTAAATTTAACACTTCCACCTGTCGTAGTTTGCTATAATTAATACTGTAAAAATTGTACATCTAAATAATGTGCATCGCAGTTATACCTAAGTATGAGTACATCATACTGACGGTACCATCCTAAATTAAGAACGTTTGCGGTTTTTGGTACACTTGCCAAGTTTAAAGGCAGCGGTTAAAATTACCGCTGGTGTTACGTTAGGAAAAGCTCAAATCCTAATGTATTTATTTATTCATTTGACACCTCTCAACGGTTCCATTGTCGGGAATGCACACCAGGGA
The DNA here is from genome assembly GCA_958336395.1 of Ctenicera cuprea. Taxonomy (NCBI): domain Eukaryota; kingdom Metazoa; phylum Arthropoda; class Insecta; order Coleoptera; family Elateridae; genus Ctenicera; species Ctenicera cuprea. The sequence continues at coordinate 37,107,800 of OY284490.1, forward strand.
ATTCTCGTTCACCTAAAAGAAGATGAATGTTTTCAATTTGCTGTTGCGCAAACTACCTAACACACGTGTGGAATAACAAAAATGAATGATGCTGTAAAGTTACGAAAAGGAGAATGTTCGTGGTGACAATAATGAAGTCACGTCGTGCCAGGCGAGAATCCTGCCTCTGGCGTTGAGAGAAGTTAGAAGTCCACATAATAGAAACTGACGCCTCCATTCAAAATTACTTTGAAGAAATATAGAAAAAGCCTTCTGAACATACCATCAAAACTTTGGTCGTGAAATGAATTAATATTACACATATAAAATATATTAAAGAAAAGCACTACAACGGCTTTTGTGGTGTGGAATGAAAAAGTGAAGAATAGATAACATTTTTGTTGTATGGAATCAAAAATTTGCACGAATTATTTATTAACTTATACATTGTACATGATTAACATTAATACCAAGACAAAGTAATTGCTATAGAAGCTACCAAAAATTTGCTACACTAATGTAGAGTCAAAGGCGTATAATAAAGAGGTAATAATTGAAGTACGAATTTAATTTTCTACAGAAAACCCATCTAGTAAAAAGTTTTTTTCAAAATTTCAAAAAGTTTCTAGTTAAGAAAATGTTTTTGAAAAACTATGTTTTTGAAAAACCTATTATTCGCTGTAGTATCTTTGCTTTTTAGTACAAAGTGGTTTTACAAATATGCATCTGCAAATAAAGCTTATAAAATAAAGATTGCATGAAAAAACAAATGCTTAATGAACGTTGTTTGTCAAAGCAACCTTTACAAAAGGTCTTTAAAACCGCGTTTCTGATAACATTCGGAAGAAGCTCTTCAAAAATATGTTGAAGAAAACGTTTGAAATAAAAAGGTTTGGTTTATTCATTGATTATTGTTAATACTGTGTATTAGATAACATCACAGAAAACTGCGACGAAATAATATGCTTAGAATAAAACCCTTCGACAAACAGCTGTTGTGTCTCCTGGACACAACATATTACCAATACCACCGTGTTACAAAAGATGAATAAAGAGAGAGAAATAATAAAAACCATAAAAACTAGGAAACTTGAATATTTAGGCCACATAATGAGAAATGGAGAGAGATATCGATTGCTTCAGCTGGTATTGCAAGGAAAAGTATTAGGAAAGAGAGGTCCAGGAAGGAGAAGGATATCGTGGCTCAAAAATTTAAGAACATGGTACAATACCACAACAACGGGACTATTTAGAGCCGCAGTAAATAAAGTACAAATTGCCAGAATGATCGCTAATATCCGTTAACGGATCGGCACTAACAGAAGAAGAAGAAACAGCTTTGTGAAAGGTTTGCCTCTAGAAAAGGATGAGGTAGAAGCTCTCGTGAAGTATACATTTTAATTTGATTTCAATTCATAAAACTAGGGCCAGCGGGTGGTCTAGTGGTTAAAGTCTCAGCGAGTCCTCGGCCCGTCGGAAATTTTTCTGAATAAGTTAAATCCGGCGTGTCCATAGATGGTGTGTGTGGTGTGTATGTTGGGTTGTATGTCTTTCAGGGGTGGGGCATGTTATACCGGTGAATAGCGCCGAAGTGCGCTGAGTCCGGGTAGGGGGTGGGATGGAAATCATGGAGTCGTGCTCACGCACGGCCTCATAATTCTTTTAAAAAAATTCATAAAACTCAAAGCTAGAAAAAGTAGCTGACCTACCAACACTACGAAATTTTCTCATAAGCATCCTACACTTTTTTGTTATCAGCACCCTATTTCTCCGTAAACAACTTACTCCTTTTTTTTCACTGCTGTAGCAAAGAATCGCTAAATCTCATAAAAAAATTTTGTTTATTTAGAAAAAAAAACAAAAAAAGACAAATACAAAAACACAAAGTTCTATCACAAAAATTAACAATAAATCATAATTAAATTTCTGACACAGTTCTCATTTTTTATTCATATCTATACATTTAAAACGTGTAGTCATTTCTTCGGACATTTATTCTCAGAGTTCTACTCAAACCGTTTTGATTATTTTTAATTAAAACTATCGCTACGTAGGTGTGCACAAAAATCCTAAATCTTACAAAAATAAATAAAATATTATAACAAAGCTTTAATTTAAACGACAAAATATGAACTTACGTTTGCTACTTGCGACTGCATCTGTTTCTTCCCGGTGTCGGTTCTCGGAACTACATACCCTATTTTCATCTATTCGCCAGCAAATAAAATACAACTAAACACGCAGATGGTCTTCGTGGTAATTATTAAAGTTTCTCAAGTCTCACATGCTATAAATATGTGTCATAGGACTTACACAACCATTTATATCGCTTCTGATGGTAATTGTTTATTTAGCTTTTATTATATTAACAGCAGTGAAGATAATCATCGTCACATTCGTTTAGAAGTTGTTAATCGAGTTGTTAATAACTGGGAGTTATTTTCTGATTTTTGAATTGGAGAAGAAAATTTCTATACAACTTTTACGCCAAACCCCTCTATGACAACAAATCGAAATTTTACAGGTAGCCCAACCTATTGTAGTCTACGTAAATATATTTGGTTACGAAAGCTTAAGATGGTACCTGAAGATCAGCGCATTACAAGCAACTTACTTCTACAGGCCACACTGAGTTAACTTTGTTACTCATTTGCAGCTGCAATTACTTGGTATTTTCTTAAATAAAATTATAAAAGCCGCTTCTGGCATTTTACCTACAATACGCCTTTTTACATAGTATTACTACCTGGGCTTTTAAAAATATATGTATAAGCAAATATCTCTGCGAATTTAAATTAAACTCAATGACCAGAGTTTCTATAAATTCTTATGTTATCTAAATCTTAAATTAAATGGTTTTAATTATGTGCTATGTTACGTCATTAAATTTAACTTAAGCGCAAAGCGTTTTAGTTCATATTTTGAGCCTTTTTTAATATTTGGGTAGTTACAGCCAGTATTGCATACGTTTCGTGCAAACAATCATTTTAATTTTTTACTACACCAATGAATCGGATGACTGTTTTAGTGGTTTACGATTTATAACTAAATTTCGATAAAATTTTGACATGTTCACTTTCTGCATTGACCGACTCATATAAATTTCTAATCAGTTTGTTCAATTAGGTTTTGTGCACCTGCCCACTAAGTCAAGATGCAAATTTGAGTCATGAGTAATTTCTTACTAAATTCGGCATACTTGCTGGATTGGCTAATTTACTATCCGCAGTGGGAATGGCGCGCCCTTCGACGTTGCGCCTGATGCAGTTGCACCGCCCTTATTACGCTACTGGTTCTCTCTCCATCGCCAACTTCTTTTTTGTTCTATTTATTATATTTTTGCCTTCCATGGTAAAAGTGGTGTTAATTCATCTGGTGGGAAGTTTCGTTAAAGATCACTCACTTATTAACCTGTTTAAGTATCTGCTCAAGATCAAATCTTAGACCTTATTTTAAAATGAAACTTAGTGCCTCTGACTATTGCACACCATCTAATCGTGTTTGAAGTTAAACTCTTGAAATGTACAGAATGTAAAAATTGGTGAATAACAAATGTGTTTTGAAACCGACTATTTGATAACTGCAGCACACATAATAAAGCTTCGTTTACATTATAGCGAACATAAGCGAACGAACGAACTCGTTCGTAGCAATTCGCTAGATGTAAACGGTGAATAGTACACGAACGAACGAATTCGTTCGCAATCGGTCATGTTCCGGCCGGTGTCGGTAAATGAGCGAACCCATCAAAGAAAATTCGTGCTCTGTGTAAACAGCTTAAATACGTAGACGAGCATTCGGCAGTTCCTTGCAGAAGTGCAACACGAATTCAACATGATGCTTACGAATGTATGGATCATCAACAACTGCGAATGCTCTGCTAAGTGTAAACAAGAAAAGGTGAACCCTACCAAACGAACGAATCCATTCGTTCGTTCGTTCGTTCGCTTATGTTCGCTTTAATGTAAACGAAGCTTACGCGCATGCACGCACGCATAAATACAAGCAGCCTAAATACGCCCATGCACACGTTCAAGTCAATGAATCAATTAAAATAAAATTTCGTAAATGAATGTAATTCCAGAATTGTAGTAAGGGTTTATAAGTAAGCTTAAAATTAATACGTAAATTACTGAAATATGCATGAAGTTGCTGTACTCGATAAATGGTTAATACTTTCATGATCTAAAAATGATAGAGACCTAGTTTATTAACTAATTTTAATGTATTTTTTAGTAACATATTTATTTGCACTGTGTCCAAATAATATACAGGATGTACCAAATTGCGTGTTAACTATGGGGATCTCGCTTATTTGAATAGATACGACGATGGTTAAATTAGAGAAAGGTTGTGGAATTTTATGCCCATTAATAATCTGAATAAGAAATTGAAGCTATCTTGCTTAGTTTCTGAAAGAACTGTGATAAACTGAAATTTTGGAATTTTTGTTTTCGGCTATAACTCCTTTGTCATTTATATTACATATTTCTACGCATTATTAGGACACTTTTTCATGCTAAATCTAAATTTTTCATCAGATTTGGTATAATTGTTACAATTACTCATTTTCGACTGTCAACTTTTTCTTTTCTTATGAACGGCATTTTATTTTTTTTTCATATTTGGATAGAGTTTTTAATTCTGATTTTAACACTGTGTCACATTTTGCATTTTGTTTAAGATTTTAGCATTTTATTACAATAAATAAAAATTTCATAAGAGTGCCATGGAAATCCCACGTCATTTAATTTATTTTGAAAAAACCTAGTAGGCTATGAACCGATAGAAGTAAAATAAAACACCATTTTTATTTACTTTGGCTTTTAGATACATTAGGTAAGCGAAAATTTCAGGAAACTTTGTTTTGAGCGTAGGCAGCAGGTTGAGTTATTTTTACAAAAACAAACGAATGACACCGTTACTAACACCACACAGATTAAAGAGTTTATTTTAGAAGAGCTTCTGAGCATGCTTTACAAAGCATGTCAAATGTTTTGAACATTTATTTAATAATTGTTTGTATAAGTGCAGTTCTAGTGTTATCTGTTGTATTTATTTAACCTGTTATTCAAATTTTTTATGTCAGTTGCAAACATTAAAACTGCAAGTGGAATTTTCAGTGAATTGTGTATGTTAGAAAATTTGTCATTCATTTGTTTTATAAAAAATAAGATAACTTGCTGTCTACGCTCAAAACAAAGTTTGCGGAAATTTTCGAATACCTAATGTATCTAAAGGTAAAAGTAAATAAAAGCAGTGTTTTGTTTTATTTCCATCAGTTCATGGCCTACTACAATTTATTCAAAATTAATTAAATGGCGTGGTCTTTCCATGGCACTCTATTATGAAATTTTCATTTTCTGTAATAAAATGCTCAAAACTTAAACAAAATGCAAAGTGTGACACATCGTTGAAATCAGAAATAAAAACTCTATTCAAATATGAAAAAATTTAAAATGCCGACCATAAAAAAGATGTTGACAGTCGAAAATGAGTAATGGTAACAGCTATACCAAATCTGATTAAAAATTTAGATTCAGCATGAAAAAGTGTCTTAATAATGCGTTAACTATAAATATGTAATATAAATGCCAAACGAGTTACAGCTGAAAACAAAAAATCCAAAATTTCAGTTTTTTACAGTTCTTTCAGAAACTAAGCAGGATAGCTCCAATTTATTTTTAGATTATTAGTGGGCATAAAATTCTACAACTTTTCTCTAATTTAACCATCGTCGTATCTCTTCAAATAAGCGAGATCCCTATAGTTAACACGCAACTTAATACATCCTGTATACAATTAAAAATCATATTTTGAAAATTTTGGTTTTATTAATTATATTTTCCAACAAAGTACTTACTAGAATTCGATGCTTAGTGATAAAATTAAGAGACTGTAAAGTGTATTTTTACTTATATTATTTATCATATAGTTGCACCTGCATTAATTCAAAAGTTGTACTATTGATTTGTATTGCGACTAACTCTAACATACATTAATGTTATGTGTATAAAATAATTTTTCTTTTAAATCTTCTTTTTTCCTATACAAAACACCAATTCTAAAAGTTTATCGAAAAATGAAACGCTCGCAATAAAAGTAACGCGATACTAACCTACTTTGAATTTTGATCTGGTATGGATTGAAGAGCTAATTTCCTGTTCATTTCCTATTCCATGTGCTTACTTTATATGCTTTTTCATGCTTTTTCTCTCCCGTTCTGAGGTAATGCTATATGTTACAATTTCCATCCCATAATCTGGGTCGGCGTATCCCTTTCAGCCAATTTACGTGCTATCGCGGTCGTACTCATAGTCGGAGCCCTATTAAACCTTATATCTCGATCTCTATCTAGAAGGCTAACTAATCAACCACGTCTGCTTGATGGATCGACCGTTGGGCTGCAGGGAATGAGAAACACTCAGGCGCTTTAGCTTGGGGTGTTCGTCTTCGTCATAGTTAAACCAAAAGGGATTTGAACAATGACCGGAATGGAAAAGCTCTTCTTAAAAATATTGCTGCATTTACTTCTATTTGTATAATTTAGGCAATTCATATGCTGTCCAGCGAAACGTTCGCTTTAAAGCCGGGTTCTGCGGTATGTACTGTATGACGCTTTGAGGTTTGCGGTGACCGTTCCTGGCTACTGGGCGCTATTTGTAGAGCAGCATTATCTTGACCTCCTTGGTCGCATAAATGCTGTACAAGGATTAAACTGAAACATGCCTTAGGAATTCCTTGTATATGTATACTAATTATACTTAAAGAGAAAACATAGTGAGTCTGTTTATTACTTGAATATCCCGTAACGCAGTGTACGTTTTCATGAAATTTCTTGTTGATGTTTTACTTGGGAAATGTTAATATTTCATTTAAGTTTTGCAAACAAACTTTGAACCCAGAAAATTTATATTATAGAGTTGCATTGCTGCTTTACAAACAAAGAACTCAAATTTTAATGAAAATGTATTATTACTTTTATACAAAAATTCATTGAATTCGTATCTACACTATTATAGTTAACAAAAAATTGAATACGATCAAGAATTATAAGAAACATTAACGAAACTTGTTGCAGAATTTAAAAAAAAATTAAAATTACGAACAATAACATGAGTCCGAAGTAATACCACCGTACCTAAAAAACATATTTTTATTTTTTCATAAGTAACCAAACACTTTCAATAATACTATTCTATACTAAATGATGAAACAGTAAAAATCAGCACCATTCCCATATTTGTACCATTCTTAACGTTTTAACTCACATAAACTATAAAATCATTGTTATTATCTAGTTATTATTTTTTCGAAAGATCCCACAAAACTCGGTTCAAAATCAAAAAGGTTTAACTAAAAATGTGGGTACCTGCCTCTAGAACTCTATTTTAATTTAATGCAGCACAATAAAAGTTCGGATTAAAACGAGCAAATAGTAGATACACAGTAATTAATGGTTATGTAGCTGATACTGCAACTTGACACTTGAGGTAGGTTAGTGGTGAATTAGTTTAATCTGACGACTGTACGTGTTTGATATCATGCAATGCCGCCAGTGCTAGCTAGGGCACCTTATGTGGAATGTTTTGCCAATCGAGAACTGTTACAATAGCGGTTCAATATTTACGTAATCATGGTTCTTTTAAACCGCGAGAGCAACAACGAGGAAGGCCGAATTTTGGATGCCAAACAGCAAATTTTAGAAGCATTAGACGCGGATTCCACTGTTATTGTGCAAAGACTTGCATTTCTCACTGGGGTATTAGATTTACATTTTGAGGTACTTTAAACTAACAGAGTTTGCACCTTGTCAGGTACAGCTAGTGCAGGCAGGAAAGTTAAAGAGCAGCCCAATTTTATAAATTTGCTTTTTACCGACAAAAGCAGGATTTTCATGAGATGCAGTTTTCAATGTTCCCAACACTCACATCTGGTCAGATGAATATCCTAATGCATTTCGGGAACACCACAATTAACAGAAATTGTGTATAAATGTGTGGGTTGGCATTGTGGGTAACTGTTTAATTAGACCAATATCGGACCATTTTGCCTAAACGGCATTGACTATTTAATATTTTTTAACGAAAATTTAAACAAACGTGAAGAAGTGCCTTTAGCTGTACGCAGTGACATGTGGTACCTCCATAATAGTGCACCAGCTCATTATTTTCGTCAAGTAGGACTAGTGTGGTTGGATAATAATTTTCCGGGTAAGTGGATTGGTCGAAATGGGCCGGTTGTGCCCCGCGCAACCACCGGATTTACATTTGTCCGATTTTTTTGAGAGGAATTTGAAAAACTAAGAGGCCGTCTCGCAGAAAGTGTTTGCGAAAATCTATTATTTTTCTTCCGAGTGTGCAAATTTATGTTGCGAAAAGTTCGTGCTTGCATGGAAAATAATGGATTACATTTTAAACACTTGTTATAAAGTTGTTTTTTGTTCATGTTAATTAAAAAACTGATAATCGTAAGTAAACCTTCGTGAACGACAAAAAACTATAGTGTTTGCATAGTCCTTTTTTGTCCTTCCACATTTTACTTAATCTACATTACTGAACGGCTCGTCAAATTCAAGGAGGGGAAGGGGGTGACGGTAACAAGAATATGCGATTAAAAAAAATGATACATAGAAAAGTGGTTTAGTTTGGCGAGTTCTATTAGAGGTTAAAATATCTGCACGTATTTCAGTAACACCCTGTATTCCGTTTAAATTAATAAAAAGTACACCAAAACAGCATAGCGTTTTGTTTTACTAAACCAATTCACAATTTAGCTTAAAAACACAATTTTAATGATAATTTAAACCTAAGAGCTTTTAATTCCAAAGAGGGTAAGTACTTCTTAAAATAAAAAATTTTCAAAAATTTTGAAAATCGTTGAAATTTTAAAAAACTAAAAAATTATAAGATTTTAAAAAATTTTGAGCTAAAGATTTTTTTTTGTTTTTATTAATTTTTGAAAATTTTGAAATTTTTTGGTAATATTGAATCAATTTAAAATTTTGATAATTTTTGAAAGATTTGAAAAATTTTGAAAACGGTAAACGTTTGTCTTATTAAACTGTTCAGGTAAACGACCAAAAGGAAACCTTCCAGATGTGCTATTTTATGAAAGATTGTTGCTATTAACATTTAACATGTTTATTGTTCATATTTGACGATCAGAGTACCTTTCCCTATAGCTATGCTTCGTACTTATAAAATTAACATAGTAGTTTCAATAATACGTACGTAAGTTTTTCCCTTCAGTGGTAAGGAAATAAAAAAAGCTAAGTGTCCTCTAGATTATTTTCATCGGTGTATTTTGTTTTTTGCTTATTTTACATTTATTTTTTAATGCTCATTATTTATTAATATAAACAATCTAGAATATCAAAAGTAATTCTCAAATTTAAAAACATTCAACAGATTTATTTAGAATGAAATAGTTTATTAAATATGCTGTAATGGATTTTCTTGCTAATCCGTGATTCCTATATAAATCAATGACATATTCTTGGATGAGGAAGCAGAAATTCAACTTAATAATGTTTTCTTTTAATGTAAAAAACTAAGTTTAAAAATGTAATGTAAAGAATTCTGCGTTCTTTACACTTTGTCAAATTAAGTTTAGCATTTCAAATATCCGTAAATGAATACCGGCGGTGTTGATAGAAAAAAAAACAAGAATAGCTTTGAGTTTTTGTTTTGTATCGCTCTGCGAATATCTAGAGAATTCACACATTTTCTCCCCTTCACAATTCTACAATTTTCTCCAAGTTATCATAAAATATTCACTTGGGAAACTATATTACGCTAGGGATGAGTTACTGTGCCGCCATTTCTATAAATCAAACCTGCTTTTAGTGGGGCTGTGAATTGAAAATGTTTTCTAACTGTATATTTCAACCCAAAACCTATTCTTAAAGTGATAACCACCGGAACCCGTCTAGGTTTTGTTCAGGTTGACAAATGGGAACCACTTGTTTCCACCTGGTGACTACTAAAAGCTGCTGATGCTTCGTACTCCTCCCAGTCGCAATAAATATCTGTGCGACTTAATCAAGAGTAGTGTTAGCATGGACTTACCAGGTCAACGCAAACATATTTTTCACTTTACCTTTGCTTTAATCACTGCTGTTGCTGCCACAAGATAAAACAATTCACTTAAGGTTTTTGTTACAGATTGCCTTTCCAAACCACATCATTTCACATGGGCTTACCAATAACAATACCATGAAAACTGTTGTTTTAATATTTTTGACATGGTGCTATCTTGACACTTGTAACGTTTATTTAAAGAATACAGTGACAAAAAATAACTAATATTTACAACTGTAGGTACGTGTAATGTGCATTAAACCGTAACAAGTTAGCCAACCAATTTAAAAAGAAATTGTTTTGTCAATTTTAAATATTTTTTTAAATATTTGAAACGTATTGAAAATTGCGATTCAGGTAAACAATCAAAAGGAAATTGTATCAATGGAAGTTGTTCCTATTGTCATTTACCACGTCCATGCCGATTTTGAAGCCGAAATTCATACATTTTTGAAATATCGAAAAATCGTTGGACTGGGGGTGATAGGAAGGTCGCGTTTGAGCACCCTCCCCCTAACCATTTTTTAAAACAGTCGCCTGGTTTTATGGCTTTTTTTATGTTTGAAACAATATACAAATATATTCAAAATTTTGAATTATCAGAAAAATTTTCAAAACTTTTAAACTATTATAAAAATAACAAATTTGCCTATTTCTTCAAAATTTCTCAAATCTACGGAATGGTCTAAATTTTTAAAACCTAAATTTTTTAGAAATATTTAAAATTGAGATAGTTTGTAAAATTTTAAAAACATTTCAAAATTTAGAAACTTTTTGCACAATTTTAAAACATTTTCCGAACATTTTAAAAATTTAAAAATATTCTTAAAATTGAAAAAATTTATAAATTTTTTGGTAAACATCTGGTGTTAGAAAGTAAAAATAACGTAGTTACTCACAAACTTCAAAGTAAAAATTTTAAACGGATAAAATGAATTAAACGTGTATTAAAGTTTGATGAACACACAAAAATACGGAAAATTATTATAAACAACAAAGCACATTTAAAAAATAAGCTGCAAGCGTAGTAGTCAAACGTGGTCAGATATTTATCAAAGAGAAGGTATCCTAATACAAGACGGTCTGCTTTTTGCCGTTGACGGTTAATTCTTGGTCTATATCAATGGACTCGACATTAACTTCTTTAGCAATATACGCCGCTGCTGCCCTCTTGAGATGGTCTGGTCGAACTGTTGCTGCTTAGCCTGGTGACGCGCGACTTGTTTCGCTGGTGGTGCACTGTATAGGTAGCGCCACTAGTAAATTATTGTATTGGGTGCGTGTTATGGGTGTAATACCGGTATAAAATGCGAAATATATTATTTTCTTTTTTCAAATTGTTAAATATGTAAAAAATATCTAAAATTTTTGAAACATTACAAAAATCGTTAAAAATTTCAGTAAGTGCAAGGAAGGTCCCATGGCGGCCGCCCGAAAGCATTCATTGTTAGAATCTGGTTATGCATTTTCGTTTGATGAATTTACTGCAGCATGGACTTACTTGTTTTCTAACTTTTTTTCGGCTATTCGAAGGTTGCCAAGATCGCAGATATTTCTTTAAATCGGCTTTATCTGTTTCAATTTCCGTTAACTTTTAAATTTACTGTATTCAACCCACACTGCCCTAATTTTAGCACCAAAGAGAAAGAGTGACGGGAGAAAGAAATCTTATTTTAGATTAATTTTGAGAACTCAAAATTTTTTAAATTTATTACATTAATTAGTTAAAGTAAACGTCAGTGTAGATTAGCCGATGTAGGATTTTTTCCTAATAATTTTTAACATTTTTACTTGCTGCTGTAGCAGCAGCTGTAAACGATATATTCCTGAAATATTATCACCGCTGCTGTCATAATCTCACAACCAACATTCTAATGTCATATTATTTATAGTGATTCTATTTTAGTATTACAAATTTTTAAAATATCTTTTATGTTTTCAACTGTACCGACCACATATGCTTCATAAATTTGAAACCCTAATTAAGTTTATGTTTGCACTGAAAATTCCAAATATAAGATTTGAATAACCCTATTAATATTTTACTACTGACACCCTTTTAATAGAACGGGAAATAGAAGGGAAATTAAAGATTTGTGGAAGCCAAAGTTTGTTTAAATATGGCAAAATAAAATATATGTGTCTAAGTAAGAATTTATTATTTTTATTTTAATAATTAATATTGATTTGTGCACATAACCATAGTTAATAATAAAACAGTAAAAAGCCAAAAAGTTAAAGTTTGCAAACAACAAATTGCTTTGATGCTAATAACATTTGATTTAAATGAATATCGCTTAAACCATTTTCCATTTTGTTATGTTATTACTTATCGTTATAACTATTACATAATTAACATACGTTCATAACTGCATTATTATTTGTAACATATTAGATTGCAGTATTTCTAGTGAACTCGTTTAAGGACTGCACAGGCCACAGAACACTTGTATGGTGAAAAGATCAGAGTAGTCTAATGCTCAAGAGGCAGAACTTTAGTTTCAATTCTTTAGGAAATGCTGTTTCCTGCGTTCTCCGCCCGTTTGTTCTGCTTTCTCTAAATTGACTTGTAATTCGGATATACGGTGTTTTTGGCGCCGGCACGAGAACAAGGACATGAGAAATTTCCACTTTAAAATTATTTATTTCGCTGAGTATTTCACAAAAGCATTCTGTGTTACTACTAACGAGGTGATAATACGCAAAGAGTGTGTAAGGAATAACTTGACATTTACGAAACGTCAATTATTTGTTAAAATTCCTTGCAATATTTAGCTAGTTATGTACCTTTTACGCAGTGATAAATATTTGTGAAGTACACTCACATGAAGTAACCAAATGTAATTTGTCACTAACACCCAATTACAGTAAAATCTAAGTTTTGTAGTTAAGAAAACTATCACGAAAACCATTCAGAAGTTATTATTAGTTTTACCAGAAAAAGCTTTAGATAAAGTTCTTTTAGTAAATTGTTGTCTACCTTTCTGCATACTTTAAACAAATTTTTAAGGAATACTGTGAATAAGTGCTGTAATGCAATTGGCATTTTTGAAATACCATTCTAGTCATTTTCTGCACGCATACGATAAAGAATTTTTTGCTATTTCTGGTTATATTAAACTTGTACATCCCTAAATAACAAAATTTTAGATCAAACGGCGAAAAATTGTAGTATTCAGTCTACCACATTTACAGTAGGGTACCTTGAAATGCGATTGATTGCTTTTTACAATCAAAAACAACTGAACGACCAAAATTTTAACGCTATAAACAAAACAGGAATGTTAGTAACTAGCACGATTACCTGACTTGATACTGCTTGCAACATAATTTTAATACATTTTCCGAGGGGTCAACCACTGCCCAAAACCATGTACAGGTATTGAAAAATTGACAAAAATTTTCGGTATTGATGGTACTGACACGTATTGCGGAGTATTGACAAGTACCTACTGTGGAATATTGACAACAATTGACATATACTGCATAGTATTGAAGAGTATTACTTAGTATTGACGACTGCTCGAAGTATTGACAAGTACTGTAAAGTATTGACAAGTGCTTGACCTTGAAAGTGCCCAATGAAATAAAATATATTAGAGAAAAGTTGTGGAATGTTATGCCTAATGATAATATGGAAAGAAAATGGAGCTATATTGCTTAGCTTCTGAATAAACTAAAAAAAAATGAAATTTTGGATTTTTTGTTTTCGGCTATAACTCATTTGTCATTTATATTACGTATCTTTAATTAACGCATTATCACGACACTTTTTATGCTGAATCTAAATTTTTGATCAGATTTGGTATGACTGTTACCATTGCTCATTTTCAACTGTCAACTTTTTTTTCTTATGGTCGGCATTTTACATTTTTTCATATTTGAATAGAGTTTTTAATTCTGATTTCAACGATGTGTCACACTTTGCATTTTGTTGAAGTTTGAGCATTTTATTACAGTATATTAAAATTTCATAAGAGTGCCATGGAAAGACCACGTCATTTAATTTATTTTGGAAAAATTCTAGTAGTCCATGAACTGATGGAAGTAAAACAAAACACCGATTTTATTTACTTTGGTCTTTAGATACAATAGGTACGCGAAAATTTCAAGAAACTTTGGCCTACTAGAATCTTTTCAAAATAAATTAAATGACGTGGTCTTTCCATGGCACTCTTATGAAAATTTTATTTTCTATAATAAAATGTTCAAAACTTAAACAAAAAAAATGCAAAGTGTGGCGCATCGTTGAAATCAGAATTCAAAACTCTATTCAAATATAATAAAATCTAGAATGCCGACCATAAAGAAAAAAACAGTTGGCAGTCGAAAATGAGCAATGGTAGCAGTTATACCGAATCTGATAAAAAATTTAGATTTAGCATAAAAAAGTGTCCTAATAATGCGTTAACTACAAATATGTAACATAAATGTTAAATGTTAAATTTATAGCCGAAAACAAAAACTCCAAAATTTCAGTTTTTTCCAGTTCTTTCATAAACTAAGCAAGATAGGTCTAATATCTTTCTAGATTATTAATGGGCATACAATTCCACAACTTTTCTCTAATTTAATCATCGTCGTATCTCTTCAAATAAGCGAAATTCCCATAGTTAACACACAATTTGATACATCCTGTATACCTCTTCTTCTGACGTTTCTGGTCCTGAAGAAATTTCTGCAATCTCTTCCCCATTCTTCTTTTTCTTTGCAAAGATTTGCAGAGACCTTTGTATTCTTTCGTTTTGAAGGTTTTGAAGCAGAACCCGAGGCAGAACCCATATCTCTCACTCGCAATGTCCTGCTACTAGACATGTGATGCTTTTCCGAGAAAAGCCAGCAGAGAGACGACTTTCTAACTGTAATTTGTTTGTCTTTGTTTATTTGAATTTTTAGAAGTGGACTGTTTTTGGAAACATTGGTTTTCTCATAATCTTTTAAATTCAATGATTTTATATTTGACAATGCAGACAAGTCGTTTTTTATTGCGTCACTTTCTGGATCTGAATCAAGAGGTTCCGGCTCCCCAAATTGCCGGTACAGTACAGGCGAAGTAACTTACACCTCGCTTACACCCATTACCGCGCAATGCGCATACACCATGTAGTGGCAAGTAGCTTCACAAGCGTCACTCGTATATTTCCGAATACATGCGAGTCGATCCGAGCGCGGTCTTTTTGTCGTCAGCAACGAGTTTGACTAATCGAATACAAAGTTCCAGTTTATATATGAATAATATTGTCGAAATATATGCCAAATTTACAAAATTTCACACACTTTTAAGGTTATTTATAAAATTATCGAAAATTATTAATAGATATTGAGGAGCATTGAAAAGGACTGATGCGTATTGACAAGTATTGACAGTATTGACACGTATTGACAAGTATTGATAAGTACTGAGAGTATTGACGGGGACTGACAGATATTGTTGAGTATTGACCAGTATTGACGATCAACTTGTACAGGTATTGACACTAGTGGTTGACCCCTCGACATTTTCCAAAATGTTCCGCGTGTTGCAAGGGCGCTAATAACCGGTGCATCAAATATACCATATCTGAGGTTAAGTAAGTGATTGATTGACGTAGATGTAGAAAAAAGGCAAGAAAATGCATTGCATATGAACAAAGAAAAGGCTTTCTGCATGCACTGATGAGTACGGTTACCTGATTTAAATAATTTAATTAATAATGTATTGCTACCACCGCAAACCACCAGATGATGCAACATTCCGTTCTTAATATAGGCTAGTGATTTTCTCCTTGCTCGCAACTATTTCATGTTGCTTATCTTTTTCTCGAAAGGAGTGAGGATTAAATCAGCCCTACATGTTCAATGTCTGCTAACGTTGTACCTGACTCCGCGCCAGAAATTTAGTTCGATTTAAACTCTTCGCTCCAGTTTAGGGCGCGAAACCCACCTAGCGGTTTTCATGATTACACCTTCAAATTTGGCGCAGAATAAAGGAGTGTCACTGCAAAATCGAGGAAAAACTGTACGTGAAGGGATCGCTTAAGCGCTGTGGCGCAATCGTCATTTTTTTTAAAAGCAGCCAACAATTGTTTAAGATTATTCGATAGAGAATTTTCTTTTTTTTAGTAGTTGCATACTACAAAATTTTCAAAAAAAAACAACAAAAACTTCTTCCAATTGATAGGCCTTGACTTCAAACAACAGCCTCCCACAATCGGAGTAGTGTGCTTTGAAATTCGTTTGTTATCTCTTAACGACCAAAAGCAATTTAAAGAACAAAATGAGTGCTGTCGACAAACTCTATTATATATATATATATGTCCTCAAACTCCCGGGTTGGAGCATAGGGCCTCCACATATGACTGCCATCTTGTCCGGTTTAAGGCAATACGTTTGACTTCCAGCCACGTTCTTCCCGTTGATTCTGCTTCTTTTTGGACTGTTCTTCGCCAGGTTGTCTTGGGCCTTCCCCTTCTTCTGCTGCCTTGGGGGTTCCAGTCTAATGCGGCTTTAGCGATGTTATTTGGCTCCCTTCGCAACACATGCCCAATCCATTTCCATTTTCTTTTTCTTATTTCTATTCGGAGTTCTGTCTGTTTCGTTTTTCTCCACAGTTCTTCGTTTGTTACAAAATCTGACCAACGGGTTTTCGTTATTCTCCGTAGGCATCTGTTGAAGAATGCCTGTAGCTTGTTGTTTATGGTGTTCGAGGTCTTCCAGGTTTCGCAACCATACAATAGTACGGCTTTCACGTTGGTATTGAATACTCGAATTTTGTTGTTTAGTGTTAGCTGTGCGCTGTTCCATATGTCTTTTAGGGTTCCAAATGCTGCTCGTGCTTTCTTTATTCGGTTTCCTGTGTCATCTTCAGTACCGCCGTTCACAGTTATTATACTGCCTAGATAGCAAAATTCATCCACATACTCCACTGGGAGGTTGTTTATATGGAATCTTCGTTGATTATTGGTTCCAATTTTCATTGCCTTGGTTTTCGCGGTATTTATTTCGAGGCCAACCGCCTTGGCCTGTTCTACCAATATATCTAGTTTAGATTGCATATCGTTGTGGGTGTGAGTTAGTAGACAGATATCGTCTGCATAATCTAGGTCGTGTAGTTGGCTTTGTAGCCCCCATGTAATTACTCTCGTTTCTCGATTTGTGTTTTTCATAATCCATTCCACGGCGATGTTGAATAGGAGTGGAGATAGGGGACAGCCTTGCTTGACTTCCTTAAGTATCGGAACATTGTTACTACTCTTCCCGCGGTGTAGCACTTTGCAGTTTGCATCTGTGTA
The DNA here is from genome assembly GCA_958336395.1 of Ctenicera cuprea. Lineage (NCBI taxonomy): Eukaryota > Metazoa > Arthropoda > Insecta > Coleoptera > Elateridae > Ctenicera > Ctenicera cuprea. Next base: position 37,125,132 of record OY284490.1, read on the forward strand.
GAGAGCTTTTATTATGTTTATTATTTTTGGTGGGATACCGTTTAGTTCTAGTAGTTTCCAGAGAGCCATTTGATTGAGCGAGTCAAAGGCGCGTTTAAAATCTATGAAGATCATATATAATGTGCTTCTCCATTCTATGCACTGTTCAGTTATTATACGTAGGGTATTGATATGATCTACGCATGATCTATTCGGTCTAAATCCGGCTTGTTCGGGTCTTATATCCGGTTCTATATGTTCCATCAGTCTGGTGTTTAGTATGTGTGCCGTTATTTTGTTAATCATATTTAAACAAACTCTATTAGTACAAGGTTATTATGCACGGTCCTGCAAAAGTATGGAATAAGGGTTGTTGTGGCGTAAATATTGCTTTTACAAAACAGTGCTTTATATGAAAGTTTCTAATAACGTTTCTACACAGTGCCCATTTTAAAACTCCCAGCCTAATTTTTTTTAAATAGGCAACACACAATACAGGTCACTGCCGACTATTATTTTAAAACAAAATATATTTATAATTAAGATCAGGGCAATCATGTTTGCATTAACTTGACAGTTTACTAATCAAATTCGTTAAGCCACATTACTTGAACGGTGCAAAACAAAGATATTATCGATCATTAATCTTTGGTGCAAAATGTATTTCAACGCTGACAAAGTGGACATGCTCCTAATTCTGGGTGAATGTCGAAAAAATGCGAGTGCTGCCAGTACTTTGTATGCGCAACGCTTTCCAGGTAGACGAATTCCAACAGACAAAACATTTAGAATGCTTCTTCTGAATTTACAAGAGTATGGGCAATTTTCAAAACCAAAAGTAAGGGCACGGCAAGTTACATTTGAACATAACGAAGTAGCTGTAATTGAAATGGTTACGGATAATCCCCATACAAGTCAAAGAACGACTGCAAATGCCTTAAACATTAGCAAAGGTTCTGTTTTCAATATTCTTAAGGCCAACAAATTTCACCCCTACCATGTTTATACCATACCCCATCTTGAAGATAGGGATTATGAGCATCGTGTTCAGTATTGTCAATTTCTTAGACGGCAATTAAACGGCAATGCGGAACTTTTAAGTATGGTATTATTCTGTTATGAAGCGAGGTTTTCAAACAACGACATGGTTAATCGACATAACTGCCACTATTACGCCCAAGACAATCCCCGCTGAATCAGGATAACTCATTTTCAGAGAATTTTTTCTCTTAATGTGTGGTGCGGTATTATTGGCGATTTTGTAATAGGTCCACATTTCTTTAATGGAAATTTAGATGGTGAAATGAGTATTTATATTTCTTAATTAATGAACTACCGGCTCTTCTCCAAACAGTTCCTAAAAACGTACGGAATAGCATGTGGTTTTTAAATGATGGTGCACCTCCGCATTTTCATAGGGATGTGAGAAATTATCTTAACCAACGTTTTGAGGGACGCGTAATTGGACGAGGTGCATTGCATCCTTGGCCTGCCCGTAGTCCCGATTTGACTCCGCTAGACTTCTTTTTGTGGGGCAAAGTAAAAAATGATGTCTATGAAGTGCCCATTCAAAATGAAGAAAGGATAATTTAATGTTGCCGCTCTTTCACACCGGAAATGTTAGCTCGTGTTAGAGGTTCGATGCGTAGAAGACTATACTCTGCGAAAACGCAGGGGGAAGGCAATTTGAACACCTGCTTTGTTAGTTTTTGTACTATGTTCCTATTAAATTATTGTAGTTATTGTTGTCAAATATTAAATTTGAGTTATTAAAGTAACCTTAAATTTGTACTTAATCATTAGTAGATACATGTACTGTAAAACAACTCTGATCTAAATTTAAAAAAAATGGTAGAAATGCATAGTGATCTGGGGGTTGCATTGCGTGTTGCCTATTTAAAAAAATTTAGGCTCGGAGTTTTAAAACGGACACTCTGTATATACGTTCCTGCCTACATGAAACTTTAATTTAAATAATTATGTAAGCGCAGAGACGCGATTGTCATTTTTTTAAATAGCACCATACCTGTGTGTTGCTTTCATTTGATAACGTTTTTTTTCTCCTTTCAATGGTATAAACTCGTATACACTTACATAACCAAATTTTTTCTCGTTTTTTTACTTGACGGAAGAGTATTGTCTTTCTAAATAAACACCACTTCTAAGATAATGACAAGAAAACGCATTTTGTAAGTCTGGAATTTAAAAACGGTCGTTATTAAAACGCCCATGTGTGCGCGTAGGTGTGTACAACCAATCACAGTCTTATTAGACATGTACAGATTTAATTTACATTTGAAGTAACTAGTTAAAACAAAGAAAAACGATGTAAGTAGTGTTTAAAAAAGATTCGGAACTAGGATCTTTGTTGAATCATCTCAAACGGGGCAATTGTTCGAATTCTTGCAGCCTTTTATGCACTATTGAAGTAAACCGTTTTTAGCGGCGGACGGCAGTGACTTATGAACGAATAGAACGGAAATGCGAGACGGAAACTAATCCCGTGCTTACGTTGCTTCTCCGTAATTCTGTATATTACTGACCTCTCAAGGTTAACGCTTAGCTGGTTATTCTAGCGGCTGCGATGACGAGTTGTTTAGATTTTAATAATTTGTTGTTTTTAGCGAACTAGTATTTAGAGGTGAAAGATATTTCTTATGGCTTTTTTAGCTACATATTTTTAATTATTATTTTTAGCACTTGCTATGTCTGCATGATTTGAGCGTGCAATTTCTTTATCTTTATCTTTAAATAATTATATACTTAATTTGAAAGCTTTTCGTAAAAATTGGCATTCGAGAAGTTTTAGGGTTGCTAATTATGTATGCAGGATCTAAGTTATAACATTCGATATGGCGAAAGTATTTGATAAATTTATCCAAATCGCACTAAGATACAAGATAATAATAATTACATATCTTAAGTTTTAATGTAACTCACTCACGCGCGTTGCCATTTTATTGCTATTCCTACAACTAACTAGAACATGACGTAACCGTTTTCGTTTTCTGTTAAATCATACAATTTAAAATTCACTTTCAGTAAGAACACGCAAAGAAGTTTCACTTAGAACTTTCGTGCTTGACACACATTTCTTATTTTTTCTTCCATAAGGAATCTATTCCTTGATTATTCCAGCAAACTATAGTAGCAATTCCTGGAACTAAAAAATGTATTATTATGTCTCTTTTCAACTTTTATTATTATTTTCTGCCTAATGATAACAGTGTTGACTATTGTGTTTCTAAATTCGTTAAGTCTGATTATAATCAGACTTAACGAATAATTATATTAATAGGAAAGTAAGATTACATTATTGCAATTGGCGGCACAAAATATGATTTTTTTTCAATAGTTATGCCACAGTGGAACTAAAAAATAACCTTGCAATAAATTACCAAAACTTGTGGCGTAGCGGAATATTGAATTAATTTAACTTTTAAAATTACCAAATGAAGAAAATCAGAAGTTTGCTTGAATTAATGCGCATTTATTCTACTATTACTATGTAATGCCAATCATTCGTAAACTTTTGCGAATCAACATTCGTTTTGAATTTATTAACAGCAGCACACCTTTTACAACTGAGAAAAGAGCACCTGAATATATTCAGCTAAGAAAATTCGACGGTAGGTGGTAATATTCTAGCGACTGTGCAAAGAAATAGTATTTTTTTGCACAAAGCAACGATTCTAAACAATGAATCAAACAAGGATTGCACAAAGCCTATTTCCTAATCATGAAATAATTTATTTAAATAACACTCGTAAATATATAAGGATCAATTTTATGTATACTGTCTCGCAATATTTTGCTTTTGAGCAACCACAATTTTACACAATTTTGTTTTTTTCTTTTTACGTTTCGTATCAGTTTCTACGCAAAATATTGCTTAACAATACCCACAAATTTTAGCCAACAATATAAAAATCATTTATGGTATTACTTCTGCTAAAGTTTTGTACCTACGCCATAAAATTTGTAGGTCTACGCATAATTGGTAAATTTGTCGATATATTACGAATTGAAAAATAAAATAAACTTTTATCTTCAGAGTCCTACAAATACATCATTGACTGATTCATCAGCCAAAAAATGTTATTTCTATTACTAAAGGAAACAAAATCATTGACTTAACACGGTATATCAAATAATAATAATTGTATACTATCAATCAACGTTATTAAGATTACCACAGATTGCTATAACTATATGCTACAATGTTGGAAAAAAATATTCCACTCTTTACGTAAACAAACTGCAAATAAATTGCTAGAGAATGCTATAAAAATGAAAAACTTCTAGAACGGTATTTTCCCTGAAAGTTTATGTGTGGAAACTAATCGTAACTTCCGACGAGTAAAGAATCGTTGAAAAGGTATATATTTCACTGCAAACTTTTCGTTCGTGTGTGATCATTATATTTGTTTTTAAAATTAAATGTCATCTAAAAAACTGTACAGTAACTGTGTTATATACAGTGTGCACAAATGATTGTATAACATTATATAATAGAAAAATTTAAAATACAACATGATTATAAAGTCACCTTACAACTTAAAACTAATAACGATTTAATTATTAATGCTAACACCATGAATTAAAGATGAAATGTAGGTAAAACAACAAAACTGTACTAAAATTATGTACGTTATATTGATATTAAAATGTATGTTAAACGTTTTAAGAAAACAAATAAATTTCTGAGAATTTTTTGTAACGGTTTTGTAAAACGATGTTTTCTTTACAAGATGGAATTGACTGCGCTAAGATTTAGTAATGCAGTAGCAATATCACTGCGGGTAAATTAGGCACCTTTTCTTCAACAAGAAAGCAGCAGTTGTCACCCTGCAGTAGAACAGTATATCACAAGCAAGTAGAGCGAGGATTTCAAGAAGTTTGTTTATGCATTATTATTGTAAGCAAATGAAAATTCTTATTTTGTTCCTTAAACCGCTTATATGCGTTTATTTAAGATTTTATACAGCTAGTTGGTGCTTTTTTGACATTTTCAGTTTTTAGTTTAAAAAATCTAATGTTAAAACACTAATTAATATACTATGTTTTAAATTATCGTTAATTGATATGAGTTAACGTCAAAACAAAAACAAAACTAAAACTCGCTCACTAGATTTGTTCCGAGAAAGGTGTTTTTGTGAAATATTCAATGGTTATCTATACATTATCGGTCAATATTTGACAAAAAAACAGTGCTCTGAATTCCTCTTGAAAACGGCTCTTAAATGAGCTGTCACACGGCATACTGTTCCATTAAAAAAAATAAGGATCAAGTAATTGCGCCGTGTCACGTGAGCCTTTAGCAACAGCAATTTGCTTAAAATGGGGCTGGGATAAAACTGAAGTTAAGTGTCCTAACGTTTTTACTGTAATATAATATTTTGCGAGATATTGAATTTGTTCCAAACTTTATCCACACACTGTATATTATAACAAATTTGTTATTGATCTTTTCTAATTCAGAAATATTTTAGCATTTTTTCAATAATGTTCGTTCGTTCGCTTTTTCATATTTCCCGAGTAGATTTTACTACTTGAATGAGCTTTGAAATACAGGGATTATAAAAATTTAATTAAAAAAACAATCTTTAAAAAATCCGAAACCGTTAACAGAAGTTAATGTTTTTTGATAGCAGTTTTTTTCAAAACCGGGTATTATAAATCGAAGAATCTTGTAAAAAACTGTAATTCTTACTTTTTTCTTCCAAACTCTCTAGATTAAAAGTACAGCATCCCATGATTCTGGGCGCACACGAACTGCACCACGTATAATCTCTTGTTCCAGTTTTCTGTTTAGGTATTTAAAATCCTCTACCCGAATTGCACCACTAACGAACTGCACAACGTTAATTCCTACCTGAACTGCACCACGCATTAAGACATCACCGCTTCGAAGATTTCTGATACGCGCGCTCCACATTATATTAGTTCACCAAAACTTAAAAAAATATTGTAGATTTTACTATGATTTAATTTTGCTCAGTTGAAATAAGACTAGTTATATTAAAATTATTTATTACACACACACACACACACACAAAAATAGTAAAAATTACCACTGTACAACTTAATAATTATTTTTAATATTACACTTAAAAGAATTCTCTATAATATAAAATAAAATATAAAATAATTAAAAATTATCTTTAACATTGCACAGGTACTAAACAAAATTTATACAATGCACACTCAACAAATGTTTTTCTGTTTATTTTGCCACTTTGGTATTCACTGATTTTGTCTTTAATGTATTTCTGTTTATTAACAACTTTTCTTCTTACTTGCTTTGATGCATATTTGCAGAATTTATTTTAATGTAACTGCCGTTCTGCGTGTGTATTATTACTTCCCAAAACACATGTATGTTAGGGTATGGAGAACAATAGCTTTTTAATTTTGCATGGAAAGATTCGCAGCAATTAGATGTTCTAGTTAAGCAAGTTGAATTTTCAGCCCATATATAAGGAGGAAAGCCAACGTCTTTTTAAATATAATACTTCTTATTCTAACCTAAACAATAAAAACTGTAAACAACAAATAAGTATTACAGATATCACTTCTAAGAACAGTAGTCATTAGCAGGTACATTAATCCGTTACTGCTGATACGAAGCTGTGGTCCAGTTCATGTAGAGGATTAAAGAGGCCCAAAATTTTGGTGGTGCAATTCAGGTAGTGGATTAGCGGGCTAATGAATTCGTGGTGCAGTTCGTGTGCACCGTCGATTCTTTGAAAAATTTTATGCCTTATTACCTAAAAGCGAGTTGCTCGTTTAAACCATCAAAATATTTCTTATTTTAAATAAACCTCAAAATTAGAAGCATCTGATTATGTTTTATCTGGCGATGTAGGTGGCCAAATTTATTTATTTATGGGTCGCTTAGCATTGAATCTGCTACGCAGAAAGTTTACATTGCATGCTGATATATCGTTGTCGCACCATCCTGTTGAAAATAACCGTAGTAATGTTTTACATTGTATATCTCGTTCAGGAAAGCCTCCAAAGTTTAGTCCCTATACGAAAATATGTTTCGGTGTTTATGGAGAGGAGTTTGAATAAATGCTTGGCGATTTACTAAAGTCTATAATTCTATATACCAATTCCGAGAGTTCATATAACTAAATAAATAGAATTACGTTACAGTAATTTAGAAGGTTATTATGATCTTGTTTCGCAGGTTCATAAATTATAAAGTGCTTGAGGGTACCCATCTTGAAAGAACAAGTTTATTATTTCTTAAATTATATGTTGTATCACTTTGAGCTATAATTCATTTAGAAAATACAGATTTTTGAAAAACTACTCGTGAAGAGACTAGAACCAATTATAGAGGACATGAACCTGATACCAGACCACCAATTCGGGTTTAGAAAAGGTCACTCAACAATCCAACAAGTGCATAGGATCGTAGATGAAATCAATTCAACCTTTGAAGAAAAGAAGTACTGCACAGCGGTTTTCCTGGACGATAGCCAAGCCTTCGACCGAGTGTGGCACAAAGGGCTTTTATACAAACTTAAAAAATCAATTCCACACTGCTACTATACCATCCTCAAGTCATTTTTGGAAGAAAGATGCTTTCAGGTGAAATATGGTCAAGAATTGTCAGAGCTGTACCCAATTAAATCCGGAGTTCCACAAGGGAGCATACTCAAGTAGGGTGGGGCGAACAAATGAAATTCGAAAAGTCAAATTGCATTACCTGCCGAAACTTGTCTTTGCAGGTGGTGGTTAACTACAATTTTTTTCAGATGTTTAGAACACCATTTGCTGCCTCCAACTTGACCTTGAATTACACATTACTCCGTTCCAAATGTTCAGCGTTCCAAATTATAGCATTAGATTCAAATATCGATTTCTTGCACAAAACGTAAGCGGATTAATACTGGTGAATCCCTCAATCAGCCTGGAACTTCTACCAAAGAGAGTACTTCTACATCTACATCTAAACTACATCAACCTCAAATGAGAGTCAAATTACCTACGTTGGCCAAAACGTGTGACAGATTTGGAGTTTCCAATAGAGCAGCTGCTGCCATTGCCTCTGCTGTTTTACAAGATATTGGGGTTATTACCAAAGAAGACACATCAAAAGTAATTGATAAACGTAAAATACAAAGGGAGAGAGTAAAACTTCGTAGTGGACTTGAGAAAAACAGATGAGTCGAGGCTAATTTGTGCGCTATTTTTTGACGGTAGAAAAGACAAGACGCTCGGAATGGAAGTGAATGAAGGCAAGCACCATCGTCGTATTATAATTGAAGAACATCTGTCGTTGATAGAAGAACCAGGATCACAATATTTAGGTCATGTTATACCGTCTTCCGGTTCCGCAGAAAATATTAAGGAGGCCATTCTAAACTTTTTCAGAACAAATGATGTGAGTCTTGAGCATCTTATTTGTATTGGTTGTGACGGTACCGATGTGAACACTGGTATCAAAGGAGGTGTTATAAGACTCCTAGAACTAGAACTGAAACGTCCCCTTCAGTGGTTTATCTGCCAACTGCATGGGAATGAACTCTTACTTTACGTCACCTTTTTCATACCTTGATGGCGGTACGACTGGACCACGAAACTTTTCTGGATGCATCGGCAAATCGCTAGAAAATTGTCTGCAGTTGCCTTTAGTGGAGTTTGAGAGCATTGAGTGCGAATTACCAGCGATTGACAGGGACAGCGCAGATATTAGTACAGATCAGAAGTACCTCTGGGACATGTGTCATGCTATTTCAAATGGCTGTTGTTCTGTTGGTTTTTCTAAAAGAGAACCCGGCAAGTTGTCTCATGCAAGATGGCTAACGACGGCCAATCGCATTCTTAGAGTGTACGTTGGAACAGAAGAGCCGTCAAACAATTTGAAAATTTTAGTAGTATTTATACTAAAAGTTTACGCTCCTCTATGGTTTCAAATAAAGACCCATCCATCTTCTAAAGACGGGGCTCGTCATACCTGGATGAGTATTAATTTGACCAGATACTTGAGTAAAGATTTGAAGAAAATAGTAAAGCCCGTAATTCAAAGGAATGCTTATTTTGCTCATCCAGAGAATATTTTGTTGAGTATGGTAACTGATGATAGACGACACGTACGAGAGCTAGAACTGAGGCGTATCCTTAAATCTAGAGCCAATCGAAGAATGCTACTAGAGAATTCAAAATTCCACTGCTGAACTTCAAAGCCACGGACTACATTGACATGATTAACTGGCAGGCTACAAAAATAACTGAGCCTCCTATTTTAAGAGACAAATCTGACGAAGAGTTGCAGTTGCTTATTGGGCAAGAGCAAACGCCAGTTCTCAATTTTTTAAGATATCCTTGTCACGCTCAATCAGTGGAACGTTGTGTGAAACTGGTGACATAGGCTAGCATGTCTGTCGTTGGATCCGAGTCAAGAGATGGCTACATCCGAGCTAGAATTAAGTCACGACAGGATCTACCAAGTTTTGAGACCAAATCACACTTCCAAGTGGCCTAGAAGTTCTGCCAACTGCTGGGCGTTTTGATATAATTTAATATTTTTTGGTTTATTTTGTTTAAAACTAATAAAATATACTAGAAAACCTCAACTATATTCAATTAAATAAGAATTTACTGGTATGTAACATTAGTATCGTTTGTGGAATCAAATCAAATTTTTGGGGCTGGGTTGGAGGCAGAAGACATTTTTTAAATTCGATGAGATTTCACAGGAAAATTACTAATAATAATATGCAACTTTTAATGGGTAATGCGTTTAAAAATTTGCGAAAAAAATTTTTTTTCTGTATTTCGCCCCACCCTAAATTACTCAGCCCAATGTTGTACTTACTGTTCACGGCGGATTTTCCTACAAGCAGACATTCAATTACGGTTTTGTTTGCCGATGACAAGGTCGTTCTAGTCAAACACAAGGATCCTACAGTAGCTGCTACACTTCTACAACTGCACTTGTATGAAGTGGAAAAATGGGCCAGAAAATGGAGAGTTAAGATCAATGAGGAGAAATCAGCTTATATTACTTTCACCAAATGTAAAGGCGTCCTACCTGTCCTCTTAAACAATACTCCACTAGCTCAAGTCAATGAAATAAAATACTTAGGGATGCATTTAGACAAAGGACTGACATGGAGAACCCATGTCTGGAAAAAGCTAAAACAACTGGGACTAAAACTAAGGAAACACTACTGGCTACTCGGACGCAGATCCAAGCTATCCCTATCAAACAAGCTATTAATGTACAAGGTTGCATTCAAACCAATCTGGTCATACGGTCTGCAATTATGGGGTACTTCTGCAAATTCAACCCTCCAAATCATTGAAAGATTTCAAAATAAAACGCTTCGCGCAATGTGTGACGCACCGTACTACGTAAGAAGCAGACATCATTAAGGACTTAAAAGTGAACACAGTAAGAGAAGAAATCAGCGAAAGCAGTGATAAATACTTAAATAAACTGCTGTCGTACCACACCAACGCCTATGCACTTAATCTGCTTGACAATAGTATACGCACGCATAGACTAAAACGTTTTAAACCACTTGAATTGCCATACAGATTCAGTTAATAATCTCATAGTAGTTCGAAAACAGTAACAAAAGAGTGTCATTCAAAGGAATGCCGCTCCCATATCTTACACATGCCCTTTTATATATTGTACCATAAATTTTGCTTATTGTATTTATACAGATCGCAAACGGTTAATTAAAAAAAAATAAAAAAAAACACAGAACAATTTGATTAGATCACACCTTCAAACTATGTATAATGTTAGCAAGCAATGTGACTGTAAGTTGCATTTTCACATATTTAATTTCAACAGAATTTTTAATGAATTTATTTGATTTATTTTATGCTATTTTTATTGTAATAATACATTTTAGAGTAATAATTTTAATATAAATAAAAAACTAAACTACAAAAAACACTGAAGGTAGGAGTTGTAGCTAAAATATTTATATATTATTTTCAATGCCGAAAGCTCGCCGATTTTTGTTATTGTTGGGAAAATATCAAATAGACATTCTCAGCAGTTTTTAGATATATGTTGTTATATTTGGTCAGGTCAGATTTCCGAATGTAATATAAACCAATATTTGAACTGGGAAACAGAAATCAAAGAAAAATAAAATATGAGACAAATCCTGTCTTCGATGTCGCGTTGAATAAATTTTACAAAAAAAACTGAGGAAATGCAAATCAAAAATAAATGTTTTGTCGCTAACATATAAAAATGTAAAGTATTTAGGCTCAAAATTTAATATAGTAAATATGCAAATATATTTGCAATAGTTATTTATTGAGAATGTAAAAATGTGAGGTATTTATCGATGCATTTTAACTATGTGTGTTTGATATCTTTCAAGGAACAGATTTTTTTATTCATTTTAGTTCTAATTCAATAACGAGTTGTCGCTTAAATTTACTCATAAATTATTTGCTGTATAAGAACTGCTAACATAATAGAACAAAAATGATGTTGGAAAATATAGTAAAGCTCTAATTAGTTCTCACAAACAATATGATTTCTAGAAATTCGTAAATCTATATTATCTTCAATTAAATTTGCTTTCCGAATACACGCGCAAGGGTTCCAATTCGTTTTAAAGCCTTAATTAGTTTTGCTAACAATGACTATTTAGCATTTAAATCGAGTTTTGGGGATTGAAATTAAAATGATTAAATACCACTTTAACAAGAACATTTGCCTCGCATAAAGAATTCTTAGTAGGTATTATAAATGCAATTGAACATATAAAAATTATGAAAAACGTGCATACAGATTATATATAAAGCGTACAACTGTATACGTAAAAGTGAGAGAAGATGGGAATCGATTATGTTACTCATTAGCAAACTGATGCTACTTCAAGCGTAATTCAATACTGCCGTATAAGGTTTCGCTGCTACCTTCACTTATACAATTATTGTCGTAAAGTAAATTTTGTGTGCTTATACTAGCACTCCGTTTTAATTGTTTTTCTGCGGATAGTTGAAACACGGTTTTTAAATGTACATCTCTGTAATTGAGCGTGTTGTTTCGTAAACCTTAAGAAACAATAGCGAAAGCGGAGGACAATATTAGAACACACGAACAAAAACAACGGTATTTTGTAATAAATGTAATGTACATTTATTATAGACTATCTTATGTTAGTACAACAAAATACTCTAGAGTGCAATGCACAGTTAATACCTGACGACATAAACCAAGCTGCAAGTATTGTAAAGTTGGCTTTCTTATAGTTCTAGAAATAGCTAATTATATCCTAATTTACTATCAAACAACACAAAATTTAAAGATCAACATTTATTTGAACCGCCCCACTTTCACTTGAAGGGCAATTCGAGAGTTTTACGTAGTGAACACTGAATAAAAAGTTCTAAATAATTCATTAATTAATTGTGCCTTTAAATTTTATGACTATTATTACATGTTAGCGTTCTATAAGCACAACTTGATAAAACTCTACGTAAAATCGTAAAATTAACAGTCAGTATCTCCAAAGCAATGCAATGCTTCTGATTTCTAGTCTGCATCCTAAATGAAGCCTTGTTAGATTGTGGGCCAACTTCCAGTATTCCAAACAAATAGCCCAAAGCGAATTTTATTCTTGGCATCAAAAATTGTACTGGTCTAATAAATACAATAATAAGCGTTTTTTATAAAAGAAAACGAGCACAGTTGCGGCTTTTACTAGAAAGCTCCCTTCTTCACTAAAATTTAAAACAAATGGAAAGGATCCAGATTTAACATATAGATTACCGCGGCACAGGAATTTACAGAAGCTGCAGATAAAAGCAGTCAGCTACATATTTTGCAAATTAGGATCACTCAAAACATTCTGAAAGGTATTTTTCCTGTTATCAACATTTTCATGTGTACAAAGCATATCTTTAGTGTAGATAATTTCGGGAAGCGCGATGTATACCTGATGTTTATTACGTTGGTAAAGCATTTACGCAAATGGCTCCATCCTGGTTTTAAGCCAGAGTATTCTCGATTTAAGTACTGTGATTTGAAGAGTGATTAAAATCAATTTTTTATTAATAAATTAAGAATAAAATCGAAGTTTTAATAACGTACTCTAAGTGCGTTACGTTAAAAAAAACAGTATCTATAATCTACAGACACTCTACGACTCAAAATAAAAAGGATTATACATTAAAATACGGTGGTCACCAGTTACAATTTAAAACGATTAAAAATCATCATTTTTTGAAGCCATATTTTTTTTTGCAGAAAAAATTAAGAATTTAACGTTACGCAACACGTATATGTTTTAATCCTTATATGTTTCTTTTCTATGTAATGAAATTCTGTATATAAGAAATGTAAATTTTATTTAAAAATTTCTAAATACATAAAAGAATAAAATCAGCATATTTTACTTTAAATTTAGTTAGATTAACAAAATTATAGTCTTAATTATTATATACAAACCACTAAGCGGTGTTGAAAAAACATTGCATAATGCTAGCCTTCGAAAAACGAGAAACTTCAATAAGAAATGCGCGTTTTATTGTAAAATAGTTTCATTGATTAAAAATTGAAAAAACTATTATGGTTCGTATTATGATTAAATCCGCGATGTAAACAAAATAATTTAAATTTGCACAAAGTTTCAACTACAATAAATAAATAACCCTGGTTATCTCGTTTTCAGTTTTCAAACTTACTTTGCTATTGTAATCCGTCAAGTCCCATTTCTGCACTAATAACTGTAAATATGACCAATTAGTGATAAATCTTTAAATGGTAAGTTGAAAGCCAAGTTGCCAGTCAGTACAATTATACCACCAAACTGTTTACTTTTAATCTTGCCTTTGAGAATGTTAAGAATTGTTTTATTTGCAACAAATTATTGTTGATTGTTAACTTTTGTTCATTTAAATGTCGGATCTATATTTTCTTGTTTCAACGAATTAAAACCTTTTGCTATTCTTATTAGACACTCATGGACATGGTTAACTCCTTCAGTAAAAAATAAGCATATTTATGCAATTGGTTATTCTGTCGTGCTTAAAGATAGTAATGGCCGAGGTTGAGGTGTTGCTTTGTATATCCGAAATCACTATTTCTTCACTGAAATAACAATGAAACATGATGATAACATTGAACAGCAGTGGCTAAGTATTTGTGTGAATAAGGTAAAATTTGTTGTTCATAGATCTTAAAAATATCGTTTTATTCAGTTCTTCGGTGCATTTGAAAAATTACTGTATTTAGTTTGGTCGAAATGTGATACCGTTATCGGTTTAGGTGATTTAAAATTAAATTTATTGGATGTAAATAATAATACCTTGGAAACATTCAAAAATATTTTCGAATCACATAGTTTAAAACAAATTGTTACTTCACCAACACGTATAACCTCTGTTTCAGAAACATTAATTAATCACATAATTGTTCTAAACACTGTCATAGTTGAGAGCACAGATGTTGATGTGCATAATTTTTCAGATCACTATCTCGTTTCTTGTATATTAAATATTGAAAATTCTGCTAAAAGTTCTGCATAGATAACGTTTAGAGATTACAAAAATATCGATACTAGTCAATTTATGACAAATCGTGCTTTTATCAGATGGGAGAGCATTTACAATTTTCAGCGGCTCGATGATTAAGTGTTTTTCTTTAATTTTCACTTGCTTTCTCTTAAAAACTCACATGCACTCGTATTAACTTTAAAAATATGTAAACGTTATACTCCTTGGTTGACAGATAATATTAAACTGATGATGTCGCTATGAGAGAAAGCATACAAAAGAGAGAGCTAAAAAGTCTAAGATTGCTGCTCATTAGAATTATTACAAATTACTACGAAAGTACACAAATTCAGCTGTTAAAAGGGAAAAAAGTTTATCTGCAGTTTAAATTAAGATATGCCACTGTGAAATCGACGTGATCTGATCTGAAATGTTTTAATATTGGTAAATGCAAGACAAGTGAACTACCTCAAAGTTTACAAAGCCTAGAAATTAATATTACTTTGTTAAAACTCTCTGAGGTCTATTAAAAATAGAGATTTACCGATAAATTACGGATATATTTCAACTTCAACATTACAACTGACATAACCAGCA
Source organism: Ctenicera cuprea (assembly GCA_958336395.1). NCBI lineage: Eukaryota > Metazoa > Arthropoda > Insecta > Coleoptera > Elateridae > Ctenicera > Ctenicera cuprea. The sequence goes on from OY284490.1 coordinate 37,140,198, forward strand.
TTTTTGCTTTTAATTATGTTACTGAGATTGTTGTATCTTAAATCATTTACAAAATACAACCGCAATCGGTAAGGGCGGATGGTATCTAGTATAAACTTGATAAACCTTAGTTTACTTGCCTCATATTACTTGAATTGTAAACTGTTCTTTATTTGAAGGTTTGTGTTCAAACGCATGGAAAGTAGGATTGGTAACTACTATTCCAAAAAACATATCCGGCTGAAATGACCGATTTTAGACCTATTAGTATTTTACCAACTATGTCCAAGCTAGTGGAACGTATAGCTAATACCCAGCTGTTGAATCACCTTGCGGCTAACAATATTTTGCTACCTGTGCAATTGAGCTTTCGAGCGGGTTGTAGTTGTAGCACAGCTCTGCTTAGTATTACAGATGATATTTTCAAACTCATTGATGATATGTCAATATTACAATTTACTTTCGGCTTAAGGTACTCGCACACTTGTACACTTTTTGAGTTGCGCAACCTGGAAAAATGCGCCATTTGGAAATTGCAACGTGTGAACAGCTCTGCAAGTCTAAAAATTGCGCAATTATCAAACTTGCAGTCCACTTACAAAGTTGCATATACATTTAAAAATTGCCGTGTGTGAACAGATGAAAGCTCTGATGTTGCGCAATACAAAGTTGAACCAACATGTTGGTAAATAAAGTGGCGCAACTTCCTAGTAGACTAGTATGCAGCTGCACTGTCATTGTGCAGGTTACTGGATGCGTTTAGTTTCTTTTTACCTATATTAATAAAAATGTCAAAACGCATTGCTAATAATAACTAAATAAGTGGAAATCTGAGGAAACTCATAGTTTAATCAATTTAATAGAAACAAATCCATGCTTATGGAGTGTTCAGTTTCACGAATTCCGCGACAGGGTAAAATTCGGTACTAAACAGTCGCAAAAATTTTTTATAGAATGCTTCATGTCCTTCGCGTAATTCTCTTAATAAATTGTTTACGATTCCATAATCTTCTCGTTTTTTAATCCATTCTCTAACCCAAATAGTCCTTTTTTTGGTTTTGGCGTCTTCTTCGAAGTATAACAAGTGCTAAGCAAGCAGCAGCTTGTATCTTCTCGTCGTTCATTTTGATTTAAAGTATTTAATTTAACTTACTACAAATTCGAAATCGGCAATTGAACCGACTATTCACTTCCACGATGAACACGAAAAGAACAATTCAAATGTTGCAGCTCGAGTGGCGCAATTAAAACTTGCGCTTTGTGTGTGAAATAGGCTGCAATTTTAAAAAGTAGCGTTGACACTTTTCAAGTTGCGCAACTCGAAAAATGGCTTCATTGCTCAATTTTTGGCTTGTGTGTGAACACGGTGTGCCACTTTTATTGCGCAACTCAAAAAGTTGCGCCACAAAAATGTACAAGTGTGCGAGTACCTTTAGACCACGTCGTCATTTGGGAACTACACCCAGCATAATCAGGTAAGGACCAACCTGTAGCTTGTCTGCCTTTACAAGCATTTGCTCTGGAAGTTTGAGCAACATTTGTTCGTAGTCCTTGCCTGCCTAAACAGGGCCGTGTGCTTAGATTATTTAAACCTTAGGGCGAACAAGGATTTGATCTTAATCTCTTTTGTTTGCCAGGACAATAATACTTAATCGGCTTATGCCTGTTAGCTGTTTGTAAACCTATACAAACTAACGTTTCGCAAGACATTGTAGCTTGCATCTTCAGAGTAAATAAAAACACTGAATTCAAATCCGAGAAGCGGAGGTATTTAAACCTCTTTGAGCCAGTCGGGCAGAACGGCGGAGGTCTTGTTGGCTGTCACCGTTGGGCAACGACGGATTAGGTGGAGCGTAATCGTGAGATCGAAGACGCTTATGAGTCCTTAGAGGATAAACTGGACTCTGACAATCCTCGGGTACTCGCCAGAGTACCTCATTACTTCCCTCGTATCATACGTGAAGCAACTGAAATTGAAAAACAACCTAACAACGTAAACAGGGAGGATGGTTGGACTCCAGTAGTTTATCCTCTAAGGACTCATGAGCATCATCGATCTCACGATCACGCTCCACCGGATCCGTCTCCTCCCTATAGTGACAGCCAACCAGAACTCCGCCGTACTGCCCGACTGGCTCGAAGAGGTTGAAATACCTCCGCTTCTCGGATTTGAATTTAGTGTTTTTATTCACTCTGAAGATGCAAGCTGCAATGTCTTGCGAAACGTTAGTTTGTATGCGTTCATAAACTGCTAACAGGCATAAGCCGATTAAGTAATATTGTTCTGGCAAACAAAATACATTAAAATCAAATCCTTGTCCCTGTTTAGGCAGGCAGGGCCTACGAACAAATGTTGCTCAAACTTCTAGAGCAAATGCTTGTAAAGGCAGGCAAGCTACAGGTCGGTCCTTACCTGATTATGCTGGGCGTAGTTCCCAAATGACGACACGGTCTAAGCCGAAAGTAAATTGCAATATTGACAATTCAAGAAACCGCGAAAGCCTCAAAGAATATAGATATTAATATGATTGCTTTAGTTCTATTTGACTACTCTAAAGCTTTGGATATGATTAACTACTACTTACTAAGTATTCTTCACTTTATTGAAGTAAATAACAACGTTCAATCTTGTTTTCAAACTTACCTTGATGAGAGAGCACAACAAGTAAAACTTTCTAATGTTGTTTCAAGCCGTTGGTTGACTAGTGAAGTTTTGCAAGGTTCAATCTTTGGTCGTACTTTTTAAGCCATTTGCACGCCTAAATTATATGTACCTCTATTAATCATTGTCAATATCATTTTTACGGCAACGACACTCAGTTTTTCTTTCGCACCTGATAATGTGCAGCAAGCTACTGCCCGTATAAATAAAGATCTTATTAACTTAATTTTTTCTCTACATGACCATTGTCTGAAGATCAATGCGGTTAAATCTAACGTAATGGTTTTCGGCAATCGAAGGTTGAGGTCGAAGGTAGCGTTCCAAGTTAACATCTTTGTTGATGGAAATGGTATAAATGGTGCTGAATCTGCTAGGAATCTAGGATTATACATAAATATTGACCTTTGTTTTAAAATCCATGTATCTTAACCTCTTCAGAAAGGAAAAGCTTATGGCAGTCTAAACATACTGTACTCAAATAAAGCAGGTTTGGATAGGATGTTGAAAACATTACTTTGTGAATCACTGGCTTTTTCACATTCTAATTTCTGCGATCAGGTATATGGTAACTGTCTAGATCTAGTGGACAAAAATAGAATGCAGCGAGCTTAGAACTCGTGTTTGCGTTTTATTCATGGTGTAAAGAAACGAGACAGAGTATCAAATAAATTAAATGAAATAATATGGTTGAATATAACTAATAGACGAGTACTTCATGCTGGTTGTCTTTATTTCAAAATTATTAGCAATAAAGTTCCCATTTATCTATATAAACGTATGCAGTTTCGCACGGACGTTTACAACTTAAATCTGTGATACAAAGGTGTACTTACACCTCTAATGCACAAAACAAATTTATTCGAAAGAACCTTTTCATATAACATTGCGCAGATTTCAACGATGGTCTAAATGATATTAAAGCAATATCTCACAATGTCTTTAAATCAAAATTTAAGTACCTGTTCTAGCAAAAACAAGCATCACCCTCTCGTTAAAGGGACGTACTCTATAATATTTTTAGTTTATAGTTATTGTTCACTCTTGATTCCTCGTTTGAAGTTGGAAAGCTTCGCAAGGAAGAGCAGAAAGCTTGTATGTGTTTCATAAAACGCACTTCTGATTGCGCACTATTTAGCCGTTTATTTTTCTTTTTTCATTTTTCTAACTGTATTTTTTTTTTGTATATTAATTTTTGAATTTGGAAATTACATTTATTAATTTAATTACTTACAACGGCTAATAAATGCACTTATCATTATTTTCTACTATTACTACTTACTCATTCTTGGATATGGACATGCGTTTACGTACAACGAAAATTCATTGGGTGCAAGAGTTTTTAAAAGAAACCGAAAACCGAAATTAAGCATTGCACATTTCAATTATCTAGATTAAGATACAGAATATTTAATTTTTATATTAAGTATTGTTTAATAATCGCTCAATCGGATCACGACCAATCGGATACTGTTCAGTCGAGTTACCGCTCAACCGCGTCACCGTTCGATTGGGTCATCGCCGAGTCGGACACTGCTCAATCGGGATCACACAACTAGTAACTGCTCCAATGCAATGGGGACCGCTCAATCTGGGTTATGACCAATTGGCTTTATACTGGATGCTTATATTTCCAATTCATTTCTTATATGGTCCAATATTAGACATATTATTACAGATCTGAAAAATTTCACATCTTAGGCTTGTATAATGTATATGGGAGCGTCTTTTTGTGTTAATAGCTGGCTTTCAGATCCACATAACAGTGACCGCACTGCCACGGTCTTATAGAATTTGATTTGTGTATTTTTTCTGCAGTGGCGGTTGTTAAGGTGAAGAACTTTTTAACTTAATAAAATTTGAATTATGTTTACCTTTTGAAATAAATAATATATATTTAGTTTTGTAATACGCCTAACCGCACAGTTACTATTAAATTGAATGCAGACAGAGCATGAGAATGCAATTTATCAAAGGCGCCTATTTCTATTATGGCAACAACTACAGCATTAAAAGATTGTAAAACGTGAATCGTAAATTAAAAACAGTGGCGTGCATGCATTTTTATTTACGTGTTTGTTATGTTTTTTTATTTGATTTCATTACTCACACGTACACGTCCCTGTTGGCATTTTTAAAATTTGATTATACCAAAAAGGTTATAAGACAATTAATTTCAATGGAATATTCCAAACCGTTCATGAAAATTTTTGTAATAATTATTAAAAAAATTTCAACTCTTTGTACCTTGAAAACTAAGCTGCTGCGGACAATAGAAGCTTTTGTCTTAATTTTAAGTAAGCAATCTGACTCTAAGCATGTTTTTCCAAAAACCCTGTATAATGAGTTTTGTCATTCCATTCGTACATGGAAGCAAATTCACCAATTGTTTTTATTATATATTCTTGGCTTTTAATTACGTTTTACAATAGGGAATTGAATCCCCGCGCTTGAAGCACTTCAATTAGCAGGTGTTAACGTAGCAACCGCGACCGTAGCTCGCGAATACGCGAATTACTACAACTAGAACCTTTATTCACCCGTCTCCGTATAACTTTCCTTAAAGGATTTAGCTGTCGCATATTCAAGTCTATTTGTTCTGAGGTTCTGAACTTGAATACGAACCGACGACGTCCAAGACGTCGATGAGTTCTTTAGACGGCGGCGTTTTGATTTATTATCGTGGCGATTATTAAACTTGCGCCGTGATCTTCATTTCTTATGTTTGCACATTGTGACTCAAACAACTTTAATTATTATTATTTTACACACTATTAAGTACACAAAATTCTATCCCCCTTATGATTGTTAGATACTCATAATTTTAATTGGCTGACACCAAAATCACACACTTTTGTTTTTCAAAAAATACATATCACCACTGTATACAAATTTTGAATAAAATATCCTTTCTTGCAAAATCTCAAATTGTATCATTTTCGGTTGTTGAAATATTTTGTTTTTCGTTCTTTTTTTTAAGAAATTTAGTTAACATTTTTTTATTATTACTATTAGATATAGTTTGGATAAGCAATAATCTATAATAATAATATTAATAATAATAATGACTTTATTTATACGAAAAAATACAGAATAAATTTATGCATATAAGGGCGAGGTTCAGCGGAGGGACAAAGTCCAACCTGCTGCTCTACCACCTAACCCTAGAAAAAACATTGGTAATTAAAGTAAATTATTTATTCTAGTGGCTTAGATAAAGTTCTGAAGTGCAGACAAAACAAGACAACAGGCAAATCAGAGAGCAGTACACTGGTATAACTAGCTAGATAAAAGAACTAGTTTCAAAAAATGCATTTTGTATATGTCGTTTAAAATTATTCAAAGATAAATGTTTAAAAGAAAAGGGTAGTTTATTATAGAGGTTAGTAATTTGGTAGGTGAAAGATCGTTTAAATAATTCTATTCTATGCAAAGGAGGACAAGTTTTTCGAGCACGACTCGATGATTCTCACCCCCTTACCCGGGCTCAGCGGACTTGCGCTATACAGCGGTATAACATGCCCCGCTCCTGAAAGACATGCAACCCCACATACACACCACACACACCGTCCATGGACACGCCGTATTTAACTTATTCAGAAAAATTTCCGACGGGCAGAGGATTCGAAGCTACTGCCGTTGGGAGTCTAGTTCTAGAGGTTGGGACTCTAACCACTAGACCACCCGCTGCGCGCTGGCCCTAATAAAATGTAAATCGGCTTGCCAGAATAACGTCACTAATATTATATGTTCGAATTAAATCCAATGTTACCACATTTACATTAACAGGTACGTTTTCGGAAATACAGTTGACGAGTTCTATGTATGTATAAATTCACATCATGCTAGAAAGCGTTTAATAATTATGTAATTCTCTAATCAGTTTAAATTTAAAACGTTTCTATTTGCTTAAATTGTATAAATTTCACTGAAATGCTTCATTGAACCATGAAAATTGTTGCAATTGATTTTGCATAAGTCAGAAGTTACTGGATTGTCTCGTGTTTCGTTATTCGGATGCTGGTTTTCAGTGAACTTTGCCAAGTTTAAAACATGGGCGTAAGTCGGGTCTGGTAATTACCAGGCGAGGAGGAAACGCTTCGTTAGTGTGCTGTGGGTTGTAAACGACTAACAAAGTATGTCAGCGCTTTGTCTGTTGGAAAATTGCATAATATCTCAACAATTTTACCAATGAAACAATTTATTTTCAAAAAACGAATAATAATTCACTGCTGTGCATTAAGCAAAACGAGCTTTTATGCCAGTTAATAATTTATTTCTGCAACTGCTGTCGTATACTAAAGATAACTTGAAAAATTAGATACGTGCGTCCATCACTTTTATCTTAGTTTATGTTTTATTTAGTCCAATACTAAAACATGCAGATAGAGCGATAGTACCATACGATCAAATAGTTTTTTTTTTATTAAGTATGATGTGACACTAAAATTGTTTGTTTAAAACATCGCTCGAGTTGATTTGTGAAAACTGACGTTCTACTAGTCAGTTTTAACAAATCAACGCAACGATCTGTCGTTGGTCTGTAATACGACGGTCTGTATTTAGCTTTTAGATATTGTTTTTATATCTCATATTTGAAAATTGGCAAATCTGTTGTACGTCTAAACCTTGCAGTTTATTTATCAAAAGTTTACCAAAACATTTAGTTTAGAAATGTTATTAATAATTTAGAACAATTGCAAGTTGCAGTATAAATAGATATTTTACGTTTAGAGAATAATGGAGAATACTTTCATCATCTTCTTTATTTTCGGTTTTCCTTTTTTACTTTCCTGTACTTTCAGTATAGGGAAATATTGATTTCATGAAAATTTTCGATTGCGAAAGTTTGACGGTAATACACGTTTCGGACATTTAGGAATCCAAAAAAGTGGTTTTTAAAACATGTCTCCCTGTGAGTAGGCGGGTATGTGAATATGTTGGTATGTATGTATGTGTGTGGTGCAGCATAACTCCCGAACGGCGGTTCCGAATCTTATGAACTTTGGAATGTGAGAATCTATCAAAAATTCACCTACAAATTCGAAACCGGAAGCGAAAGTTACATACGTTTTTTGGTAGCACTTATTTCTGAAATCAAGTTTATAAATTTTAAACGAAATCCAGTAAAACATTTTAGAGCAAATCCAACGTTTTTTTTTCGAACTATCTAGCTTCAAAATGGCGGACGCTACGATTTCTTGAAAATTTTGATTTTAGCGCCTTATTATTCAAAAACAGGTTGACAGATCGAGTTCAAATATTTTATCGTAATAGCCCTATAGAGACACAATGCTACTGTGCACAAAAGGTAAAAGCCATGAAGTGAAAAAAAATCCCAATATTTCAGAAATTAAAAACAAAATATTACTAGAAACTGGCCACACGATTTTTATTTATAATTTTGTAAGCTCATGGTGCTTAAAATGGGCTACAATTCAATTTGTGTCTCGGCTCGTAAATTTCTTTATGACGCTTTCTATGAATTTACCCAAAAACGACTTATCAGATCGAGGAAAAATTTGATACTGGAACTACTAAAACTGTGAAGTGAAAAAAATATTAAAATATTGACTTTTTCAACATACTGTTCATAAACTGGCATCGTATATTTTTTAATTTTCTAGGCCTATAAAGCTATAGATCAGATTTAATTTAGTTCGTATGCAGGCCTCACACTTTTTTGTGGCCCTTTTTTATGAATTTTTAAATATCGAAAATTCTTGTGTAGGCTAAATTGCTCATATGTGATACTAGAATAAAGTGCTAAACTTAGTTCAAATATGCCAATATTTAAAAGGAGGAGTAATTTCCCGCTTTTATCTAATTTTCGGTGCATGAATTTTTTTCATCCGTTTTTGGATTTCTTTAATTCCAAGCAATCTTTTAGCAAAAAACAAAAAGTATATTTTCTCTACAAAAAACTTGAAATAAAATTTAAAGTACTATCAGTTTACAAAATGACTTGCGGTCTTGCTCTTTCTCCCTGTATCTCTCCTTCTCTCTTTTTCTCTTTCTCGTTCTCTTCTTCTCGCTCTTCTTCTTCATCTCCCTCTTTCCCTCTTTCCTCTTCCTCACCCCTTATCACCCCCTGCCTCAATCCCTCTGGTAACACATTAAATAATTAAGTAATCTTTTGAATATACGATAAATAACAATATCTACACTACAGGAAAATCCAGGCGACGCGCATCGCTTATTTTTGCTATATTTTACAGTAGCTTACAGAAGTGCGACGAGTTTTTATTTGACATTAACATGTTAACACTTTTATTTACGAGCAAGTGCGAGCCTGACGAATTGACAATACAATCAAAATAAATGAGATATAACATCTATACGTTTTTATGAATTTGTATGTATTATTTTAATAGACAGCTTTGACTGAAAAAGTACGTTTTAGCATTTTTCCAAATGCACTTTGTAGCTTGCGGTGAAAAATATGTAGTGTTTAATATGTACAAAACCGATAAAATGAGAAAAATACGATTTTGGCAAATGTTGTTTGGCTGCATCTAATTTATATCGGTAACAATATTTAAACGGACGCCAACTGGTAAAGTATTTCGCTAAGCTGGAATCAACTTTAAATCTTGGCTGGATGTTAAAAAACGAAAGTTTAAAACTGATTCTAACAAAGAAAATGAAACTGAATTGAAAGACCGTTTTGGTAACTCCTAAGTTATCCAAAACGTTTTTGCTAGAAGTGCCGTATTACCCACTAGGCTGAGTATCTACAGCCTAGGTACGGCCCCAGCATTAAGAGGAGCTTAAAAGCCTTTTCAATAACAATATTGTAAAAAAAATATTTTTTGTTTTAATTAAATTTACCGTCAAATATTTATTGTGCCACTTTAAACCACATTTAATAAAGACAACAAAATATATGACTGTTGCTCAGTTCTCGCTAAATTTCTTTGCATGCTATTCCACGCTGTTTTGCAAAAGTTACTAAATATTTTAATACAACTCAGTGTTTTAATTAAACTGTACGCTTGAAAATAAAGTGCAACATATCGTGCAATATTATTTGTGTACGCAGGGGAATGCTACTGTTTATGCATCCCCTGGCATGTTTATAACGATAATGACAGGCCGTATGTGCAACAAAGTGCATAATATGGGCTTAGGTGGGAACCCATAACAGACCAGTTTTTAATTTAGAATAGCATTATTTAATTTAATACTTAGCGGTTTACATTTTTCTATTTAGCAATTTTAAAATAAAACCGTAACGAAATATCATCTGCGTATTATGACAACAACATTAACAAAACCTAAAAAATAGTTGCGTTAAAATTCTACTCTTCAGTAAATAGCACTGTCACAATTATCAATAAATGTTTTAAAAATAATTAATACAAACCGGTAGCCGAAATGGCGGTAAATAATCTACTAGCTTACACTTCTCAAAAATGTAATGCTGAGAAATCAAAAAAAATTACAAAAGTATTGATTCCACGAAAATTTTCGTACTCGCGATTTTGATGGAAATACGTATTTTGAACTTTTAATAACACAAAAAAGTGGTTTCAAAAAACTGTCTCTATATGAGTATGTATGTTATACTAAGTAGGTATGTTTATGAGTGTCTTATCTTTCGAACGGATGCCTTGTAATGCAGGGGTATATAAAAAAAATTGTCGGCAAAATAAACTTCTAAAAATGGAAGCGAAAGTTAGACATTTTTTTGTATAATTATGTTTCAGAAAGCGAATTTTCTAAATCTAAAAACGGAATCTGAAAGAAGCCCTAACGGCAAATCGAACTATGCAAAATAATGTTTATACAAATGAAAATTGTGAAGTGAAAATTATTTTCAAATTTTGTAAATTTTCAAAAAAATTGTCCCTTAAGTACTGACAACACATTTTTTTTCAATTTTGTAGTCTTTTAGAGCTATGAATAAGCTTAAGCTTAGTTTGGGTTCCAGTCCGCTGATTTTTTCGTTGAAGTGTTTTATGAAAATTTTTAATGGAGAAATTATGCCCGTTTATTTAAAAATTTCTGTTTAAGGTGAACTGTTGATGAGGTTCATAATTTAATTTTTAGGTACAGCGATATTTAGGGGGCTTAATTTTCTTCCTCTCGCCCAACTTTTATTCTCATAACATAACTTGTCGGTTAAATACAATAAGACATAGCCGCAGGCATAGACTACTAGGTTACTGACGTACGTAAATAGTTAGCAGATCCTGTACATTGGCAGCACTGCTGCGATCTCACAAGTATGTGTAAGTGCGCTAAACGTTGAAATAAATTTACGATTATATTTTTGAATATGATAATATAATTTCATAAGTATACGGAATTTCAGGCGATGTGCGTCGTTCATTTTCTATGTTTATTTTGATGAACATAGCTTCTATGTTTTTTTAGCTTAGATTCCTAATCAGTGTTCATATTTATGTATTGTGTATTATGTGCTAAAGTGTGCTAGTAAGTTTAAAAATAAAAGCAAAATCATTAGTTAATTAAAAGATTTATGAATAAGAACTACAATATTAATCAGTGGCAACATATGTTTTCTCTATGTGGCAAATCTGAAATTGTTGCTGTTTCAAAGAGAATTACTTAGTGCAAAAGAAATAATGAACATTTTGAACTCTTACTAATTTAAGCTTTCTTACTTGTTAAAAGCGTTTCTCTTTCGGAACAAAATTAAAAAACAAAATTCATAGTAAATGATTTTTAAGCATTTTAAAACGATTCAGTGGCTAAGGTTATATCGCGTATGTTTATCGGTCTGAGTAATTTATTTTCTACTCATCACAAATTCTGGGCTCGCAATTTTAGAAGAATGTTTTATTGTTGTCTAGATTTGGCGAAAATCCCTCGGCTTATTACGTAATGCACTTTTATACCGAGCGTAAATAGGAAAATAAGTCAATATGCCTATGTATAAAGAAATAACTACGTTCAGGACGATCATACTACCCAGACCTGCCTCATCTTAATGTTCTTTGATGAGAATTTACTTGCATTGTTAAATAATACGCAATTGATTTATTTCGACGAACAACTACCAGAGTATTTTTTTAGAAAACAGTCTAATGGAAAGCAAACAGAATTCAACAGTCAATCATATCGCTGTCAGAGCATCTTATCAATTTTCAATCAAAACTCTTTCTTCTCATTTATAAGAGTTATTTCAAACGACTATAGATGCCATCAAAATTAATCTTATGTTTGTAAGGTAAAATACACTCCAGGCTATTTATAAAAATAGACCAGAAGGTGCTATATTTAAAGAAAAAAAGAAGTTAATACGTATACCTAAAAGTAAACTACCTATATACCTGTAGGGAATAATTTTCTATAAAATAAGAGCGGTATAATTTCAGGGCAAATACAACTTCTAGCAAACTTAATTTGTAAATTCATAGAAACGCGCTTAAAATCGGTTAGGATCAGAATACAGAGATTTGTAGATAATATGCAATTTAATTTCCGGTGTAGCTGGTATTTCCTAAAACTAGGGCATTGCTTAATACCCTCATTATGATTAAATCTGGTTTTCAGGAACAGCATTTTCTTTTTATGTAAAGTTAATTATCAAATTAAACGTTTTGTTTTGTTCTCTAGAATGTTTTTCATATAAAAAGTAAGTTCAGACCGTTTATGTATTACTAACCCCGAGAACAAAATTAAAAGGTAATTTGGAAATATGAAAAAATTAAAGTAAATTTTATAAATTATTATACAACCTGCTTTTCTTAAAAAGTAATAAAACCTAACTACGTGCTATTTTACCTACCGCTGAAAAATACCTAGCGGGAATTAAACATTCCACATTTAATTATTATACATTATTAAAAATTTCTATCTTAGCATAAGCATTTTATTTTATTAAATGTTTGTGGTCATTTCGTGCTAGACATGTATATGTCGGAAAAATGTATTAAAGTTGTGAGTATAAGCCGTTCCTTAATGTTATAAATTTGTGGTGAAAAAATAAAAGGAAGCTAATAGGTTTAAATATATACTTGGCATCGCTTAGAATAGTAATAAAACAAATTTTTATCATGTCCAATAAAACAATGCAGCTAGTAAATCTCTAAACATTAGGAATTACAGAATATAGTAGTAGGAGTAGTATTATTTCTTTTAATTGTCTCATATTAAGCGTTTGATTACAAAGCAAAGTACTTAAATATATAATGCAGTACATCATTAAATAATAATAGGTTTCTATTTAAATAATAAAATTATGTACATCTAAATTCAATGATCGATGCAACACAAAACATCAAGAGGTATAGCTATAAGCAAGACGCGGATTTATATGCAAACTTTGAAGATCATGTGCATACCCAGGAAGCATGGTACAACATTTTGGTATTAAGATTTTCGACTCAGAATTTTATGACCAACATCGCCACGTGTAGTTCTTTCGCCAATTTATACAGACCCTGTATATATGCACCAAATATATAAAAAAAAAGTACCATTATATGCAAAATATGCAAGTATTATATGCAAAACTTTTAAGTGAAATCAGTGAACAAACGATGTCCTTATAGCATAATATTACACTTAAAATTATTATTTAAAAATAAGCACTTTTTAAATGTAGCATGAGTATAGTTTAAAAATTTAAACTTATACCTAATCTTCATATTTTATAGCATTATAGCAATGATTTACAATATGTTTGTCAAGATTTATAACATGAAACGACTGCCTTTTATCAAACAGTATGTTTTTATAGGCGGAAAAGCTTCTTTTAACGTCAACTAAAGTGATTGGTACATTTTTTAAATTAGTGGGTTGTACTAACAAAACTCTAATTAACCTTAATAAATACTAATTGCTTTGCAAGTTCAAATGTGTGTATTATTGTTTTTGAATCTACAACACAACTTAAAGGGTCTTCATCATTTAAAATAAATTTTTGAATATTTTCGAAATTATTTGAATAATGTACCCCATCTGGTAAGCACTAGTTTAAGAGACAGTAAAATATTTGGCAGATTTTCTTTAAATAATTGCACCCTTAGGAGGGCTTTTACAAATATGTTTTTGCTTTAGATATTAAATCGTTTACAATGGGAAACTGATTCCTAATTTCTTCTGCAACTCTATTAACACCATGAGCCAAACAAGTTGTATAGATTAAATTTGGATAAGAAATACTTAAATTTCGTTCTACTTTTACCATATATTGTGCAGCATCATATAGCATTAATACGGTTTTTTCTGTACGAACTGTTTCCAGATTAAAAAAAATTGTAAATTCTTCATTTACGGTTCTAGAAATAGTGACACTGTTAGATTTATTAAATTCTCTCGTGCTAGTAAGATAAGATGTATGTCAGCATTTAAAACCCCTCATATTAAATTTTGCTGCACGATAACGTTCCCATTTATCTATAGTTTCATCAACAGAAAAGTAAGTGTAGTTCGTTCTTATTAATTCGCGAATTTTACGTGTTGGTATATAAATTTTGTTGATATAATTTTTCTTGAGTGCCTTCATTTGGAACATGTAAACTAGTTTATTTTTCTAAAATTCACTTAAAATTATTATTTTATCGTAATAATACAATTCTTAGCTTCTAGCACTCACTAAAGCATCGCATAAATCAAAATTAAATTCTTCTTTTCCGTTTAATTTAGAAATGTTAGCAATATATTAGCGGATTGGCATTTGTAGGTTTCGAGATTTTTGCTATTTTTTTTGTTACTTCGGGCCTACATGCATATTCAATAAATTTGAACATCGTTAAAAATCAAAGATTGCTTACAGTCTTGCTGCAGACTTTGTAAAATATTTTGTTTTCTTGTAGTACCAGTTCCGGATAACCTTTTATCTATAACTAGTGTTACCCCGTCGAAATACGACGGCAGGCATATTTGAAAATGTAACTAAGGTTTCATATGTTACAGCACCTCCTTAAATACTACATTGAGAGTGTTATTCTTTTTTGGAATTATTTGTACTTTCAAATTGTCGAACGATCGCACTCGAGACATTGCTGCGTACAACTGGCCATGGCTAAATACAGACTGGGGTAAATAAATACCAACACGATCAAGAGTTTGCCCTTGCGCTTTGTTTATAGTCATACAAAACGCAAGACGAATAGGAAATTGGCGTCTTTTGAAAGAAAAAGGAAGCGTTGTATCTGATAGCGTTAAGTCGATTCTAGGAATCAAAACTCTTTGACCCAGTCTTTCGCCTGTGATAATTTCCAAATCCAAACAATTGTCGTACATATTTCGAACAATTAATCTGGTACCATTTAAGAGCCCCTGGGAGGCATTTAGGTTTCTTAACAGCATGACAATAGCTCCAGTTTTCAATTTGAGGATATGTGGAGGCAAACCACTTAACTCTAAACTATTTAGAAATTCAATAGGAAACTGAAGAATTTCATTCTTCTCCTCCGTTATCAAATTATTTACACTGATATATGTTCTACACATTCCGGGTATAAGGTCTATAACTTTAGAATTGATCTCATCGCGGTGTTCATTTTTTGGGGCTAAAATAGCATATTTTGAAAAATTAATTACGGCATTTGGCGACACAAATTCGACGGCAAATCAATAATAGCTGATAATAGCTGATAATAGTGATGATTCGTCATTTACGGAAGGATAACTTCCATTACCAATTTTAAGCAGAAAATTAGAAAATTCCAATTCCTCTGGTCTTGCTCGCATGTTTCTAAACAACTTAAATACCCTAAATTCTGACCATAGGGGAGAAAACTGTATGCAGTTTTGTATTATTGTTTCTCTTGAAGCATGTGGAACTACTGGTAATACCTGCCTGAAATCTCCCCCAAGTACAATAATTTTTCCTCCAAAAGGTATGTCATTACCCATAATGTCTTTCAGAAGTCTATGAACGCACATTAATGCATGTATATTGGCCATGGGTGCTTCATCCCATATAATCAGTCTTGCTGACTTGATATCAGCTGCTGCTTTACTGTTGACTTTTAAAGATGATATAGAAGTCTCATGCAGTTTTAGGGGAAACTTAAACCTACTATGTACCGTACGACCATTTGGTAACAGCATAGCAGCAATACCAGTCCATGCTACAGATGTCTGGCTTACCAAATTTTCTTACAATGGCCATTGCGTCCTGATAATTTTGCATCATGTTTCTAGGACTGCCAGTAAAAGATGAGGGTAAAATAACAACGCGTCCAGCCTTTAAGTTTCCGTTGTCGGCCCTTACATGTAAAGCGTCTGCAAGACCAGCGTATGTATCTACTCGCAATTTCATCTGTTGGTCACGGATGAATTTCAATCTGTCGCCTTCGACGCGACAGTAATAGTCAACAATCAACTGCTGCGTTAACTTCCCAGCATTAATTATTGGGTTGAAGTCTCCTACAGGATGAGAACCTCGAACCATAAGTCTGTAAGATATATATTCTCGCATAGAAATGTTTTGGCGAATTTTAGTTTTGCGCTCTCCTCCAGTTGGCATAGAAATATACCATCCTGGTTCCCCGCACGGCCAGATCAATACATATGACATCGGATCGCAATGCATACTGTCAAAGTCTATATTTTTTTATTCCACCGTCATGTGCATAAACAGCAATATGTCTATGAGAAGGTGGAGCACCGTCGGCTGATTCAAAACCAGCTGCAACTTCAGAACATGTAGGATCATTATACCGTCGAGGATCTGATTTGGGTTTGTGATAAAAACGCATTACCAAATTAATAGGTACCTACACGATTTTCTTTTAAAGCCAACTCCTTTTCTTCACATATCTTCTGATGCATTGTCTTATATGACATCACATAAGGATTACATTGATTTAAGACACGATTTAGTATTTCTAGAATGTCTTTTCTCAGGGAACTGTTCGCAGAATGTTTAAGTCTAATTTGATTGGCTTCAGAAAAGTCTAAAATGTATAATTGTCCATAAGAAGCATATCCTGCATTTTGAGGGTATAATGACGAAATTTTATGATGCACGACACCGAGAATTTTTAAACAATAGGGACCATATCCGGGAGGTAATTTTATATTTGCACCAAATGACACGAACGACAAAGCATTATTATATTGTCGAATATTATCTCGAAAATTTTCCGATATCTCGTTATTCCCTGCAAATAATTCTTTTATTTCATCAGGAATCCGAAATTCCGGTAATTTGAACTTTTTATTACAACAACAAAGCCCAAAGTAGCCAGACGATTTTTTTTCACATGAAAAGTACCGAGCTGAACAATAACTACATATGTTGTTTAAGTTACCCAAGTTGAATGGAGTTACATTTGAAATATTATCAGAAACGGCACATCTATATCGAATCGTAAAGCATGTTTTTTCTTCGTATTTTATACGTTTTTGTGTGCGTTTACGTCTCCTTTCCCTGCCGCCAGTTAACGTCTTTTTTATTTTCCTTTTTTTGAAACATTATGTTGCACAACATTGCAGATTGCGTTTTCCACATCTGCATCATTAGTGACTGAATTGGACTGAACTGGACGAAATTCCAAAAACACTATAATGCCCTGCATCAACATTACCAGAAAAAAGTAAATTAGAAATAATATTTCCAGTACCATAGTCAAGAGTTTCGTTATTGTCATTTCTATACACTCTGAACAGATGATCAGGAAACAGCTGACTAATACAGTGCAATTCGACATGTCAGGCGAACTCACCATCTAAAGATAACAAATTTTCATAATCAGTGGAATTAGTAATCGGCAACCTATACGATGAATCTGCAACAATAAAACCTTCATAATATTACCATTCATTTTTAATTTTTTCGACGACTTGCATGCGTATTTCGCGATGATGTTCGTCATTATTAAATACACAATGCGAAACAGAGCGAAATAAACAGTTTCCGTCACCTATAATAGGAACAATATGTCGCTCCATACTCAAAACCGCACAATTCACTGACAGACAGCGTTGACAGAACCGGCGAAATGTCAAGTCACGTGATGCATTAGTTCAAATAATCACACGCGACGTTATTATAGAGAGCGCCCCAAGTGACGCGCGTCTAGCCGACCGTCATATATATTATAAATTAAAATAATTATTATTAAAAAATCGACGTAGAATAAAAATATAAAAATGTTTCATGTTCCATCTGTGGATAAAGACCTTTCATTTAAAAAAAAATGGTCCAAATTGGTGAAGCGGTAGCCGCTGGAGGAAGGGGAGAAAAAAACCCTTTGTGCTTTTATATGTATATGTATGGACAAAGGCAAGCTAGCATTTTTTTATAAACAGAAACACACACAAGGTAAGCTACTATTTTGCTATTTCTTACAAAGTGGTAGGCACGAAAAGCAAAATGCAACTACTTTTATATTTTAAAATGTAAGTGTCTTTTGCGGATATAAAGAAATATATTTGAATATGCATTTATTCTAAAAATATGCTCCAAGCCCCCAAGATATACAATTTAAAATTAGTGTTAATTAATTGCATTTTATTAGATATGGATACAAACAGAAGCATTTTATTGGCATATCAAAACTATCAAACATGGATTTACATAAAATCAGTGCCTTGGCTATAAGTATAATTAATAAAATATAAATAAACAAATCGATTAGCTATCTGTATACGAGTGCATTGAACTTGTATACATAAACAGGTACATCAATTTGTTACCAATGCCAAGTGAAAATGTGAAAGTAATGCTAAACTGAAGAAATTATATTTTCACCTTTATTACTTTACTCATACAATCGTGTCAGATACTTTCCATAAAATTTGGGTAGATAATTTATAATAGAACAAAGTTGGTAAAGTAGGTGTCATCGCTTAGAAAGAACGTTTATTATCTAGTATTGTAACTTAAAACGAATGCTTGTTACAATCACCATAAAATGGGCAACATTGGGGGTAGGAGTTTCAACGTATTTACATTCAGGTTTTCATAACGAAAGTAGGGCATCTGCAATATGAAATAACATTAAAAGATTCACCAAATTAGGTTAGGATAACGAACATTTCATGTAACTTGTCAGTCTGTTATCAGAGTTACCACTCTCAAACTGACCAGAAACATTTATTTAATATGTACGAGTATCAAGTATACTCTTACATAAAAAATACAAGACAGTCGTTATAATTTATGAAAGGTTTATTATAAATTCGTAACGAAACTCAAGAAAAAAAATTTTAAATTTTGCAGCAATTTAAAAAGAAAAAATATCTCAAAGGTGAAACTGCGACTCCGGTTTTCATATATCTAAAGTCTGCTTAATATGTGAGACGAAACTAATTTATCATGTAATAAGTTAAACCAAAAGTGATTGAATATGTCCTTTCGTTAAAAACCCGACAGAGAAATCGTCTTCGCATATAGCTTCAATAGACTCTCCAGGAAGAAAAGCAGTTTCGCCACGCCGCCGCGCCGCAAAACAATTATTGTACCACTAAGGGTATCTAAAGAACATTCATTGCTGCTTTAGGTGGATTTTAAAAAACATAAATAGGTCTGTATTTCTAAACATCGCATTCTCACGAAACAAGATATAAACAAGTGCGGATGGAAATGTTTCGTTTTGTCCAGTGTGGTTAGTTGGGAAACAGACACAAAATTAAGCGTAAAAAATTAATTCAAATTGTTGTTTACCAGCTTCTATACTCTATATACGATTAGCCTTTATGGTAAAAAATATGACAGAGGAATTTGTTAATAAATTAACATCAGTAAAAACAATTTTTAATTGTGGCTCGAGCTTTAATCATCGAAAACTAAGATGGATATTTTAAATGTGGGTAATCCGAAAAAATAATTATGTAAATTGCCAAAACATTTTGTTGACGAAAAAAAATTTTTTTAGTTAAAATAATAATTGTTTTTCTAGAAATATTATTGTAGCTTCTACTCGCTTACACGAGATGGCTCGGTCGCATTACCGATGACTCATATGGATTCAAGGTGAAATCGAAATATTAGCAAACTCGATGTGTAAATCCGCGTTTCAGCTACTGAAAACAATCAATTACCCAAATTAAAAGATAAAAATGAAATATTTAGTTTCGTTTAGGTTAATAATTGGCCATAGTTATTGCATTGAAATTGAAACAAATGTAAGACTATACTACGCGGTGACATCAGTGCTGCGATCTTATATTTGCTGTTGACGCCTGCGATCATATAGTCGCTGTTGACGCGTAAAACATTGATACAAGATAATGTTTAAAAGTGTGGAAAGTAACGATATTATTAAAATATGCGTCTAGACGAAGTGCTTCACTTATTTTTATTTCTGTGTTATACTCGCCGGTAAAAATTTACTGGCAGTTAAGAAACACTGTTGTAGATAATGTAGCATAGGCAATTTATTCTTGCGAATTATTCGAAGATAGACTCTTTTCAAAAACCTGAATTTCAATTACCGTTATGTTCGAGTCCATGGCTTTCAGTTTGTCTCTATTCAACCGCAACGGCCTACGTGAGCACATAGCAGAAAATAGCCAGGATCACAAACAGAAATTCTGACATGAACAGTAACGGCTTTTCGGACGCAGTGTTTTACCCAAAATAACCTTTTGTAGCAAAGCTTTAACATTAATGTTTACCTACATAACAAATTAAGATGATGATGTGAAAATTTAGAAGAAACTCATTTCGATAGCAACTTTCAGTGTAAACATGATTTTTTTGTTTGCTCTTTTTTGAATTTGCAGCAAATCCATCAAAAGTTTTTGCTTTCTTGATTTAGTTTCAAGTTCTTTTGTTGACTCTATGTTAAGTAGAAGCAATTTTCTCTTTGATTGATTTGGTTTCCTAATTGAAAAAAAATTAAATAGTTTAGAGTTCATTTGTTTACATTATTACTTTCTTTTTAGTTTACACAGAAAATCAGACAATGTTAAACTAATTTTATTGTTAAAGTACATAACGTAGCCATTAGGTAATAATAAATTTTGTGATACTTGAATTTTATCTTTATATTTGGTTTGTTGAGGAACTGAAATTTATTAAAACAACTTTTATTGAATGTATCCACTGCTAAAAGCTATAAAACGATTGAAATGCTTACGATTTGTCTATTATTTAATGGTGCGGAAAATTTAAGGAATAGCAAAAAGTCTGTTTTGCCAGGCTAAGAATAAGAGTTTGTTACATTACTTGACACTATTTTATACACCACTCCTTATAATGTAACACAATGCATCCATTGAAGTAATCCTAACCCGAAAGTAACCCTAAATTCCTTGGTTTTGCAAAATATATCTCGGTTATTATTGCAGTTAGAGAAACTGATCGATATGTTATAAGCCAATTTTGTGAGGTTATGTAGGCAGCAAAAACTGACTTTAGCTATCTCCTTTTGCCTCCGAGTTAGGCGCCAAAATTGATTTTTTGCCATTTCAAATGGATTTTCCCGATTACTGCATCTTTACAACCAAGGCCACTGCGAATTTTTGAAAATTTTGAATTTAATGCTCGATTACTCAAAAAGAATGTATCAAATCGATAAAAATGATCATATTGTTTAATAGCCCTTACTAAGTATCATCATATGATGCAAAAACATTTTTTTATGAAAATTCAAAAAATTATTCCTCAACAACTATGCACACTATTTTTTTAAAACTTTATTAGCTGACGGAACTTGCAGTGAACTACAATTTTTTTTCACTAATTCCGAAAAGTTTGCTCTGACGCGAATCTCTTGTAAAATTTAATGTTGATTAATGATTGATTTAAAAACGCAAACGCCAGTTAACTACGCTTATTAATTAACTCCAGTTAAAAATTTATCTTTTCTTTTTTAAAACTTTTTTGATAACTCTTAACACAAGGTATTTATAACCATTTTTGGTCCGATTTTGGGAGCGCAGTATCTAGCGCTTAAACTTGAGTAGATAGGTTGCAGCAATTATCGTTAAAAGTGCCTAGGGGATTTAAACAGTAGCAGGTTGCCATAAACACACTAAAAAATAAAGTATTCAAAAAAGTAATTTAAAAGAAAATAAGACTGGTGGCCAGCATCGAACCTTGGACTCTTCTCATCCTGGGCGGGAGTCGACGCCTCTAAACCACTGAGATCTGTTGCACAAATGCCTCTAAAATATGCGTACATATTTGATATATACTGTTTCCTTGTTAACTGAAAATAATCAATCCTATGATAAACAAATTAACATGTTATTTGAATTTATTTTCTGGACTAATTTCGTTAAGGTTAACACCGTCCATTTTCATTTAAAATTGTAATGTGCCATCTGGAACACCTTATTTCTTTCCTCGCATGCAAATGATATCGGCGGTATGAATGAACTCTCGCGATTTAGCTAGTTATTTGTCGTGCACAGAATTCGTTTCTAATTACTAAATAAACATGATGCATACATTAATCTTACGCGCTTTAAATTACTAACCACTCTGTTATCTAAACTGAATTTATATCGGGAATGTTGGATATTTTACAGCTCCTTCTTGGAACTGTTATCTCGTCGTTTTTTAATGTTTCCTAAATTACTGCTGACAGATTGGTACTTCGTGTGCTTCAGAGTTATTACTCATTTCTGAACTTTTATAAAAACGTTTCAAAATCAAGTAAGATTTTTACTTCTTTTAATTTATTAAGTTTATTAGCGTAGGGAAATGGAAATCAAAACGAGTTGAAATTCTTTAACACCGAAATTAACCTTTTTGTGTGCTGACTCGATGTGGAAGTACGTTGAGAATTTTTAACTGCGCCTTCTAGAATTTTGGATAATTAGCGGGTTTTAAGAATAAAGAATACAATGACAAATTTTTTCAACGCCTAATTTAACACTTTGTTTAAGAGCAGAAGCGCGTGAAACCCTTTACAGCAGACTTCGGCTATTTAATTTAAGAAATACGGTTAGTATATACCGATACGTGATTCTGAATTGCATCTGCCTGTACTTTTAAGTTCGGGCGAGCACCGTTGCTAGCTGAATTAAGTGATGGTGCTGATTCTTCCTCTCAGCGGACGGGTGCTGGTACCTGGAGTTGTGTTGGATTTTTTTTGAGATAAATATTCGCTGATTTTAAATACCATGATTGTTCATATTTATTAACTTATTTCGGCCCATTACGAGTATACTGTTCATTTTAAATATAACACAAACAAACGTCTATGCAATAATAGCTGCGTGTTTAAAACAATGGTGCAACGACGGTTTCAATTCAGACATACGTTTTTTTACTTTCTTTCTTAAACGGTATTTAATTTCGTTTGTTTGTAAAAGTGGTTTTAACAAAGCAACGTAAAACATTTTAATTTTAAATTAATAATTAATGGTTTTTAAATAAACACTATAAAAATTAAAATAAATTATAGACATGGGCCAAGATAAGGTAAGAAAAAAAAATAAAATTAAAAAGAAATGAAAAAGTAACAGGTCTGTCGCGAGATTTGAACTAGGGTCACCAGATTACAAGTCTTCGTCCTTTACAGCCAGAACAAACAACCGTCTAATATTTGTTCCCACTATGTGTGTTCAATGGGTCATGGTTTACAACTGACATTTGCCATGCGCTTTTTTAAAATAAATTAATAATAAATATTAAAATAAAGTTACCACGCTAGCTTGCTAATCAGCGACCTGACGTGTTTGTTTCAAAGGCGGCTGCAATTAAGTTATTATTTGATAGCTCTGTATATCTTTACCTAAAAGCAAAACTTGCTGATAACAGTTGTAGCTAACTTAAGCACACTAAGCAAAGTAGTAACTTACAAAAGTACTGCAGTTTATAAACTTGCAGCACCAGTAATCTGTGTTATCTCTACTCACACCATTATTCAGTAACTTCTGATTATCACCTTGTATATCTACAATTTATGTATGTAAATATCTTGAAGAACAGACGATCGATGTAATACAGACTATTTTAGAGCTTCTTGCAGCGATGGTGCAAATGTTGCCCAATTTTGTATAAATAGGAAATCCGCAATTTAGAAGAATATTTCGAATAAAGTAAAAAACTCAATATATCTGTCAATTCTGATTTAAAACTTTGATAATATACTTGTGACTTCTTGGAATTTTTTTTAAATCGAACTGTCTTTAAGCCATAACAGCAATGAAAAATGCTAAAAGCATTAGTAACCGACATACATAGAAGCGATAATAAAATGCGTAGCTCCACTAACTCGGCGAAGCAGTAGAAAGACGTCCATGATGTTTGTCTGTTTTCTGGTTCAATTATTATTTCTGGGGCTGAACGTTAGAAACAGACCGAAACAATCATTCAACCACACTTACCGGAACCGTTATTATTGTTATTGTCCTCAACAAATTTTCGCAATTCTTGGAAAATACAACAGCAAAGATAATGGAAATTATTGAAGCAGTCCAGTGTGGTTTAACCTTCTGCCTACCCTGTCTTTTTAGAGATTCCAGAAAATAAATAAATTTGCAATTTGCAAAAGCTGCTGTGCTAGACGCATATACGCATAACCGCACCAAACCGATTTACAACCAAGACGAAGCAATAAATCGTGTATTTGTGGGTCGCAAGGGGTTATATTCAGCGTGTTATCAGTGCTGGGTCCCGGGTATCCGGAACGCAAATTCAGGTGGCACAGCTGCTAATGATAGTCCAGCGGTAACCACGGCCTCAATATATCTTAAAAAAATTATCTGGACAAACATAGATTACAAATAAAATTGCTTTTGTTTGTTTCTCGTCAGCATTTAAAAAGCATCGGAATTATGCGAAGCTTTCTTAGTAAAATTTGTAAAGGTCGATATCATATGCATTTGCCTAGTTTTTGCTAGTTACTTGCGCGGTCCCTTTGCATTTTTCTTTGCGTTTCACGGGATTCTAAATAAAGTAATGCCACTTTCATTTTGCGTATAAATGCATATTGAAATAATAAGTGCATATTTCAAATTAAATGCGTATTTTACTGCATATTTATTAGTTTTCATTATTGTTAATATATTGTAAATAAAACAATTATTAATTCATTGTTAGTTTTTTAAACATATCATCGAATTTTACAAGCTTGTTACGGATTTGTTGATCCGTGGAATTCTTAGAAAGTATATGGCTCTTAGACCTCGCTTTGCTTAGCAGGTAAATTTTAACTTTTAAGTTCAATTACAATAATTTTATAGACAATCAAATCTCCGAACACAAAAGATGGCACTTAGTAAAGAATAGAGGACATCAGCAAATCTTTTCAGAACGCGCCAGGTGCGGTTGCTGAATAAGCTCTAACAAATTAAACAGTGTTTTGATATTAAAAAAACAGCTTTTATGAAAAATGCAAAATATTCAAAGTTTTATATGGCTTTGCATGAACTAACTGTAAAATTTGCGTGGAAACGTTGCAAAAATATAAAAGTATGCACTAATAACATCCTGTGACGTTGAACGATGATTCTGAAAATACAAACACATTCTGACAAACGGCAAAATGTAACACCAGATAATTCAGAGGAATATCTCGGTTGTCACTTTACAAGTAATGTAAACATTTTAGTGTTATCTACATAATCTATTTTTTATTATACCTGAATCATAATCTCTGTTTTTGAAACTAAAAAGCGTGCAAAATCGGGCTTTTAAAGCACTAGTGCTTTAAAGTTGCCTAGGTAACAACAAATTCACCTACAAATTTTGAACAATGATAAATACACATACAATTGCTAACCGTTTCTATATCAACGATTAATAACACAGATTACTTCGAACAAGGGATTTCAATTTCCTTTTTTTGTAATAATTTTCAGATTGTAGTGCAGGTATAATAAAAAATATCGTATAATACACGTGTACAAGAGCCTTTAACGCACTGCTCTGTTAAAAGGCACTCGGCTTTGCCTCGTGCTTTTAAACTCGTCGCGCGTGCTTTAAAGGCTTGCTTATACACTCGTATTATAATGTACTATTATTATAAATTGCCAGGGCTATATGGCTCCCCATAGGCATGTGGGTTAGTTTTACTCACGCTTGCCTTAAACACTTGCGCTCACTCACGTTCACGCATGACCCGCCACTTGCTGCGTGACCCATGGCTTTTATTTGAGAATTCAGCTAGAACGATAAAAAACTTCTTACCTATAAAAGAACCAAAACTAAAACAAAACAATTCTGCGTTAAAGAGTAGGGGGGGGGGGGCAAAAACTGTTCACATAAAATTTTGTTAAATTACTAGCTGAAATTTATTTTTCGTTATTATATTCTAAAATATTTATTTAATTTTCACGATTTGTTTATTTCCTAATTATTATGTAGGCAGCAGGCTAGACACAGCATATTCCGAGTGGGACTATGCCCACTCAGGCCTACCTGCAGTTACTTCCCTGACAATAAAACATTGCACGGGAAATACCGGGTGATCGTAAAAGACATGATTCAGAGCAGGCCATGACCGAAGTGTTAAAGTTGGCAATACTTAATATAAGCCAATTGTCAAATGTTGACAGCTGTAAAAAATTTTGGTTAGATACATTAAGTTAAATGTATCTAACCAAAAATTTTTACAGCTGTCAACATTTGACAATTGGCTTATATTAAGTATTGCCAACTTTAACACTTCGGTCATGGCCTACTCTGAATCATTTTTTTACGATCTCCCGGTATATTATATGATTTGTAAACAAAATAATTGTTTCTAAACAAATAAATCAAAAGTGAGTAAAATAACAGTTATATACTATACAGGTTTATTCAAATTCAGTTAAATTGTGTCAAAGTTGCGGAATTGTATGCTTGTATGATTAACAGCCTAAAAGAAAATTGACCTAGCTTCTTTTGTTTTGTAGATATAAGCAAAAAAAACGAAAAAAAAATCGCTTTTTGTGTCTTGACGCCATCTTTTTTATTAACAAAAATCTGAAAGCACTTATTCACAGCAATTTTGTATTCTGCATTGTTATCTAGTCAGATTTGATATCACGTTTCGTGCTTCTCAAACCACCATAAATTCATTTTTTTAAATACAATCTTATGTGTTCCACTATTTTGTAGTATTAATGAATCTGATTTCAAAAATGCATAAAACTTCAATCACATTTCATTTTCATTAATATGCAAATTAAAAATTTATTATTGCGTATTAGGATGTGGTACCTGTAAAACAAAAGACGGTGTAATTTTTTGAAGTGAAACTTCTTTGCCGGCAGGTGCAAAATGCTATCGTAGGATCAGGAACCATTACGAATGTAATGCAATAGATACAAAAGCGCGGTCATCTTTCCCAACAAGCTTCTAGCATTGGTCTGTCAGTAGCTTGCACGCGTTTACGCAACCCGAAGAAAGAATAAAAGATACTTTGCCGGTATCATTCTCGAAGCTCTAGATTGATAATTAAAAGACCTACGGACTTGATGCTTTTTAAACAAGTAGCGCGATTACTTAATTGCTTTGTATTTTGGTATATAATTTATAAGATACAAATAAATATACACGTATGTTAAAAAATTTATGTTTTAATCTTTTACGAACTATAAACTTAATTTTGTTTTTTGTTACATACAAAACTTCGTTACAACCTAAGGAACATTTCGTCTCATACAATGTTTAGTCGCGTTGCAGAACGAACCTCGCTATAGCCCTTACAGTTTGGCTTGTCCATATTGTAAAAGGCATGGGTACGAGAATGATGTACTAGTACAGTTTGCTTGGTATTGGAAGAGTAAAAATTGTACGTATAATTTTATTTATAAGTTCGAGCTTTACTTCGTTAAAGTTCATTTTAATTTATTGTAAATAAAACAATTCTTAACTTCAACAGGTTTTGTATTTTAGTTTTATACGTATTTCAACGTGTTTACACGTCATTTTCAAAAGCAAGATTAAAAGTAAACAGTTGGTGTTGCAGTAGGAACAATAAATCTTCATAACTTGATCTTGGTTTTCTATATCTGCGTCCAGATGACTTGATTTCTCAATCCAAAACGTCTAATAACGGTGAATTTAAGAGATCAATTTTTTCGTTTATTAAAGGTATAGATTTTAAATGTTTATGAATTTCAAATGCTTCTAATATATCCAACTTACGTTTGTCATCACAAAAGTGAAAAAATATTATAGTTTCTTGTGATGACAAACGTAAGTTGGATATACTCGAAGCATTTAAAATTCCTAAACATTTAAAATCTGTATCTTTAATAAATTACAATTCTACGTACGTTAATATGGTTTAAATGCATTTGTGAGCATAGTTTTTTTCAGATTTCAAAACAAAACAGCACGGCAACCGCCACGGGTTCTTCCTCGCATATATTGAAATGTGAAAAATATTAAATATTTTGAAGAAATTGAAAAATGTATAACATTTTACATCTTTGATAGTTTTATGATGTCCAGGGGTCCCCTCTCGCGTCAGTGATAAACCTTATCAGCAGAAATGAACTGACGATGGGCAAATAAAAGTAAAAAATACATTAAAACGTTATTAATAATATTTCCTAATTTTCAGCGTTTTTAAAATTCGAATATTACGATGTAGGAGGCAGAATTTTGGCAACATTTTTTGCAGTCGGTGGTAAGGCTTGGCAGCAGAAATACACTGCCTATAAGTTAACAAGCTAATAATAAGTACAAAATTCCGTTATCTAAAGCATTTCGTTTCGTATTGAAACCGATCTTACCAGAAATCGTAGATAAGTTAAATCTACGTCTTTCTAACTATTACATTTTCTGTGGACTTGCGCACAAATTTATTTTTTTCCACATCAAACTTTAACCCATAATTTATAACTAATTTGAAATGTAATTTTAGTTTAGAATTTGACAGGCGTTTGTTCAGGAGCGAATCATGTTGTAAGGTACCTATAGTGCACTAACAGTGTGACATCTGACGGCAGCTCTCAGGTTTATGTAACACAAATACGTTAATCTTGACAAATCAACACATATGATTATTCGATGCTTTAATCGAAAGTTTAAAAAGCAAAGAATACTAGAATATCTTGAAATACAGTTTTGTTAAGTTCTTCTTTATTTTTGTAGTATTTTCAAAGTAGACCAAAAAACATAGTACAAAAGAAAGGCATTTTACATTTGAAATTTTATTCAAGATTCTACAAATCCGAAGCCAAAGCATACTGTAAACACTTGCCAAAAAAGTTTATATTGTGGATTTTACCGGAACTAAAAGAAATATTTTGAAGATCATACTGAAGTAGTAGACAGGGTAGTAGACTCAAGAGCTTGTGAAGCCAAAGCTTCCTCACTTTCTGCCGCAAGAGCGACGACGTTTACGAGGACATGTACGCCTCTTCTTCTTTAGACAACAACCCCCTCTCTTCCTGCGCTTCTTCGGACAACAAGACATCTTCCTGCGCTTCTTTGAGCAGCTCCTTCTCCTGCGCTTTCTGCCACAACTACTTCTCCTCCCCTTCCGTGAACAACGGCTTTAACGTTTATGTTTTGGTACTGTACAAGCCTGCTTCATAAACTTTATTCTTTGGCAAGTAGACATTTTGCACCAACAGCGAGCTCCTTCAACAGCTATTTTTTTTTAGTCGGCTAATCACAGTGTCATATTCGAAATATTCGTAAGAAGTTCAAGGATGGATTTCACGTCATCTTACCAGGACGGCAGGTTGGTTTGCAACACGAACGGCGCTTTTTCTTGCAGCTACGGCGCCTCTTTTTACAAGAACGTCTGCGTTTTGACTTAAAAGATCGATTGCGTTTCTTGCATCTACTGCGACTACGGCTAAGGCACATTTTAAACCGTTTTTAAATTTTTCACTCGTTAATTTAGAAGAAAATTCAAAAATTTTTTCAGCCACGGAGTAATTTTACTCATTATTTTGAAAAAACATTCGAAACTGTATTTATTTAATTTTACCATGGCGACCTATTGATTTTGTTTTAGTTTCAACAACGATATCTTTTAGGTAATGAGCAAATAAAATATTATTTTCACACGACCTTCTGGATTGAGGGCTAAATGTCTACTACTAAAAGCAAGTAAAGTTGGAAAAGAAAAACAGTTTGGTGGTCACTAAGTATCTAACTAATATGTTATCCTCTAAAACCATTACTAGTGGATTATACAAGTTTTACGAATCAATGAAAAAAGAATTTGTTGCCATTTGTGTTGTCTG
Organism: Ctenicera cuprea; assembly: GCA_958336395.1. NCBI lineage: Eukaryota > Metazoa > Arthropoda > Insecta > Coleoptera > Elateridae > Ctenicera > Ctenicera cuprea. The sequence goes on from OY284490.1 coordinate 37,169,857, forward strand.
TTTGCATCTACCATCTAACAAAAACATTGTAAGTAGGCCAAAACAAGAAGCGAACAGCTTGTTAGTGCACATCTATTGGATACGAGCTCTGTCTCCTCAACAAACATCAATCATCCCCATTCCCGAATGGGATGATTGCTTACACTAAGTATTACCCAATTTAGAAACTTTTCTGCTTTATGGTTTGGTCCTTATATTAAACAGTTTCGCCTTCTGTTTGCTCAGCCCTTGATTTTTTAGTTGTGCCTTCGTTTGAGTCTATAAAGACAAGTTACCTTTGGTATCGCTTCTTCACCCATTCTCCTTAGGTGTTCTAATCAGTGTTTCTCAAATTGGGGCACGCATACCCTCAGGAGTAAGTAGATGAAAATCCAAATCTAAGTATCCGGAAAATTTTGGAAACATTGGAAAAAGGCCATATCAGTATGCGCCCGGAAACGCTTGCTTATGTAGTTTGAACCTTTGCTCCATTTAGGTATTTTAACTTTTGCCTGATAAATTTTCTTCTTTATACTAAATATACAAAACAGGTAGGTACTCTTGTTGAATGTCATCAAATCCAATAGTTTTTGAGATAATACAATCTTTGTGAAAAATCGATTTTCCATTAAGGTCTGAATTTTTGCTTAAAATACTAACTTTAAGTGGAAGTTCTATACATAAATGCAATAAGAAAAATTCCTACAAACATAGGATCAGAAGAACTTTCTTACAAAGTTGCAGCGTTTCCTCTGCGAAATCCTGCAAAAGAAGACAGTCCCAATAGTCCTGAAGAAAGCGTTTCTAGATCCAATGTTTATCAAAACTTTGGTCTGTTTTGTTTTGTAGAATTAATTTTTAATGTCTATTTAAATTATTTCTCGAAAACCGTTCGATTTGGCGACTTTCTGCAGAAGTACCTTTTTTGTGTATTTTGGTATGAAAGTTAAAAAAGCTTAAATATGAAAAGAATACGTTAAAATGCTGAATCGTGAACTTCGAGTGGACTTTCCCATACTAGATATTTGCAATTTTTAACCTGTAATTTGTACTTCGTTAAAAAAGATATTGTTAAATCTCACAGTCATGTGTTATTTCTACAAAATTAATATTAATTTAACAGATTTTTAATGTATCAAATAATTTTGTTTGTAAAATTCAACACATATTTTAGTTGGAAAACAACAGACTGTTGTGTGAAACTTCATCAATATATTCTTGTTGAGCCACGAAATTTTTAAGTTGACTGTGTACACATACGCTTGTAAAACAAATAACGTATTATTCTCTTAAAAGTAGGAAATTTGTATTAATTTTAACAAACCAAGACCTTGTAATTGCTTAACATACTTTTTTGTAGACTTAAATTATCTAAGACCTGTGTTAAATTCAACATTCTTTCTTACTGCGTTAGATTACAAATAACAAACTCTTTTAATGGCTATTATTCAACTTTAATAATTGATTCTGTTAACTTTTATCTAAACAGTAAAATATCTAATGCCCATTTGCTTAGAACCATGTATCAGTTGCTGACAGTTGAGCGTAGATGGAGCAAGTTGGTAGTAACACAACTCAAAAGACATCCGTTTCAAAGCACTACGTCAAAGTACGCCCAGGGGGCACGTTTTGACGCCTGATGCTTGCAGAAGGAGAAAATTTGAGCTTCAAGAAGTAGCAATCCGTGTTCTTGGTTATTTTAAATTCCTCTTCCTACTTCGGTGCTGTCAACTAACCTGACGCTTAGCAGCAGGCGAAACTATACATAAGACGTTTTGAATCGGATCCATTTTTCTGAAGATCGCTTCTTAAGTAAAAAATTATAAACCTATAGTTTCATAAAATAACAAAAAAAGAAGCTTCGTGTATTTCACTTATAGATAGTTTTCTCAACATTTTAATACAGTTACAAAACTTGAAACATATCGGTTTTCAGAAAGGTTTCTTGCTGGGCCAATTTGGATATTTCAACCCTACTTTTATAACTGAATGTTTGTGCGAGACAGCTGTCAATTGCGCTGTGCTAGTTAAGCGACGTTGTGTAGCTGTTCAGGTTTACATGCATGCATATGCGCGGTGCAAAAAGGGCCATATATAACAATAGCTTCGAACATGAAAACATGAAAAGCGATTCGTATGCAAATGCAGGAATTTGTATTGGCTACTCTCCAAAGAATTTCGGCATAGCGCGAGCCATGGAAATGGATTCCATGATCGAGCTTATAATAGAGTTTCAGTGCAGGGACTCGATGTTCTCCGTGGACAGAGAAAAGAGATAAGAACAAGTGTTATGCGGCCACTCGTAGCCCTAAATTGAATTTCTCGCACGGATACACTAACACTTTAACCTGATTGCTTTTCTAGTGCCGCCTATACTTGCCAAATTTGTGCATTAAAGAAAACATATCATAGCGTAATATTTATGAAAAACACTATAACAAGCTACCTTAATTAGCTTGACGTATACACTCTTTATTAATCTAGAATTGAGAAGCTTTAAAATTATTTCTTAGTTATTATTGACTTTATGGTAAAGTGAAGAATTTATCAAAGACTTCTATTATCGTTAAACATATCTTAAACATTAATTTGCAAAATATCAATTAGATCAAAATAATGTAATGGAACAGAAACACACTGTTTATCTCAAAAGTTTTCGAAGTAAACACGAGGTATGATTCAAAACATTTTTGATAAAGTGCATTGATTTATTTTCAATATAGATAAGAAATTTCAATTAAACTGAATCTGTTTAAAAAAAATGTAAGGGTCAGTGTTAGTTTTGCAATAAAATGTATCGAGTGGATATTCGTGTGCTTAAGTAATTTTAAGAGCGGCCGCAGCTCAGTGGTAAGCGCGCGGGGTACCAATGCAGCGGATTTGAGTTCCATTCCCAGCCCGGTCGTTCTCCTTCGCAAGACAACGGGAAACCAGCGAGGTGAATTTTTTCCCAGAAAAACCGCTCTGGAGAAGTAGTGCATGCGCTTTCGGTGGTTCGGAGCCTACGTTAAACTGTAGGTCGCCTATGTCTGCCTGTGCAGAATATCTATCTTCGCGCACCAAATACAGACATACGAGAAAGGTTGTCAACGCCTTGAATAAAGTACGGCACTAGAGGAAGAAGAAGTAATTTTAGCACACTACTATCAAAATTATTACACTGAAAAAATTTTAAATTTTATTAAACATTTTACAAAAATTTACAAATCCCTATTTTGCCTTTTAAATTTTGTAAGCAGATGTGTAAAGTGGAAGTTTTGGAATAAAATTGCTGTTCTTTTGGATGTTTTGGATCTACAAGTAATAGCCGCCAGTAAATGGCGAATCTAAATGGGGAATAGTTTAAAATTTAAAATTATTCTATAAATTCCAAAAGCTAGTATGGGCTCTAACCAATAGACTGAGACATTTGAAACCTCGCCACTGCCATGCGTGTTTCGACATATAAGATTCAGACCATATGTGAAATGTTGTGTGGCCACTGTAGTAAGTAAATAAGTAAATAAAGTAACTTCAAAAACGTTATTGTAGAAAACGCACTTAGACTCTAATTTCACCTACCTACTTCAAAAGTAATTAAGTTTTATTTTTTTCAAATAAGTTTGTGTCGTAAAGTTGAAGCCCCAACAGTTACTACATAAAATAAAAATGTTTTTAAAATGCTCGGCTGGGTTAGATGTTAAGTTGTAAATCGCTGATTTGATCCAGTTAGAGCATTCGTGTAGCCTCGCAAAGGATATGATACTACAGTCCGATGGGTAGTGGCTGTCGATGATCAGGATAAGCGCAGTCAAAATACAATAAAATTGCTTTTATTACATTGCATGAATTACAAAGTCTAAAAATAAAATTCCAAGGTTCAAAATCAGGGAAAGTGGTAGCGGTTTACCTGTCCTAAATATTACAACATTTGAGAGTAAACATAGAATCGTGGTTTGCTGTCCCTGATAAGCAACCTAGTTTTAACGCAATTTTTTTACGTCTTTCCGTTTATTGAAAATAAAAGTGATGAAGTTCCGAACCAAATCTATTTTTGCTTATTTCTCATTGCAGTATGTGTTTCCATCGCTATTGTGTCCAAATTGGTAATTAGACTCGAATTTTAGGTTTTTAAATATTATTTGTTGGTGTCAACCATTCAGAAGGAGCTGCTGCGTCTACTGTTTTAAATTCTGTTTATGGACGTTTAGTCATATTTTATGCAGCACTAAACCACAATAAATAGCCATGTATATTTACTTCTGTTGCTACTAGCAGATCAACATTTTACAGTAGCTTGTTAAACAGTTTTACCCTCACTTGAAAATATCGAAAGCATTCAAATATCCGTGAAAAAGGAACTTGTTTACTTTGGATCTTCAGAATATATGTATCGTGACCAAAGAGTTTATTTTTCAGTCCACTGGTCTCCGTTCAATTCACCAACTTCGATTCTCACTCCATAGAAGTTTCTCCACTTCAAGACCGTTGTGGAGACTTTGTGATTTATAAAACTCCGTATAAAAATATTTCTTTTCGCAATTTATGCGACATCTAAATTTAACTGTTTTATTTGGCAAGCGAACTCATATGGCGTGTTTATTTTTGTATTTATTGAATGTATTTACGTTTTTCTATTTCATTGCCCTTGAGATAGAATATGGTCTCTCGGATCTTTGAAATCTATGGAAGAAATTTGTTTATGTTGGCTTGAACTATTCGTCTACATTTTCTGCTACAAATGTCAAACCAATTACCATTACAATCTAACATTTATTGTTCCAACAAATTGGTCGATATTTTCTTTGGCCTGAAACTTCATAATACTAACTGGTTACTTGTACATATATAAATGTTATTAATGTCTACTTACCCCATTCAATGGTCATATAAATTAGGCATCTATTGAGAATGTTTAGCATTTTACAAAAATTATTCCCCAAATACAGCCTACACCATGTCTTTTAAACGCTGTGATACGATAAAGCTTGCAGTAAACTACAAATTTGTTTATTACTAATCTCCCAAATTATACTCTAACGCCCCCCAGGAATGCTTGAAAAATTAAAAATAAATTAATGATTTAATCAAAACTGCTGAATTTTTAAAGTAGTTTATTAGGATAAAAAAATATTTTAACAATTTTTAAAATTTAGAACAAAAACGATACTTTTAAATGTTATATATTTAATAACAACGCGTTTTCCGGAAGTTACGTAATTTTTACTATGCCTATTAATCTAGCAATCCATAGGTACATATATAAAAGCTCAAAGGTTTTTTTTTCTCCGGTTCCTCCAGCGGCTAGCGCTTCACCAATTTGGACCATTTGTTTTTCAATGAAAGGTCTCTATCCTCAGACGGAACATGAATCATTTTTATATTTTTATTCTACGTCGATTTTTCAATAATAATTATTTTAATTTATAATATATATGAAAGTCTGCTAAACGCGCTTTACTTGAGGCGACATCTACACCAACGTCGCGTCTCTCTTATGGAACTAATGCATCACGTGACTTATCATTTAGCCGGTTCTGTCAACGCTCAGTCTGTCAGTGCATTGTGCGCTGGGGTAACACTAGTATATATCTAATTAGCCATAGCCTGGCTTCCGTGTTCCGTGCGGTTTAGTTCAAGTTATTGCTGTTTTAATTCCCGCTGGGGCGTAACCTTTTTTAATCAATTTTTCCATTTCTCTAATTTTTATTAGAACAATAGTATTCAGTCATTTATTGGTGCAAGAGTATTTAAATTGTAAGAAGTATGACAAATTACTACCGATTTTTACTTTCACATACTTCCAATATGGGAATGTACCTACTTCTATCACAAAAATTTTCAAAACTGAGATTTTGAATGAAATACATGTTTTGGGAGAAAATGTTGCTCTTTTTAAAAAATATTTGTGTATAAGTGTATGTGCGTGTGCGTGTGTACATCGATTTTAATTAAATTTGGCATTCCTATGTATAACGAAAAATTGTCAAGTCAGAAATTTTATGTTTGTTCCATCCGTAACCAGAAACAAAAGTTCAGCAAGAACTTCAACAGTTTAAGGGAATAAAAAAATTATAAAGGCAAATCGCAATTTTTTCCCTAACACTCTGGCTTCAAAATGGCGAACAATACGATTAAAAAAAATTGATGTTAATGCTTAATTGCTCAAACACGAGTTCTAAAATTGACATAAACTTTGATTTTCATAGTAGCGCTAGCGGTACATAATATTACTACTGAAGATCATTTTTGAAACCATGAAACCGCGAAGTACAAAAATTAAAAATTTCGACATTTTCAAAGAAATTTGCTTAAAACCTAGCCACACGGATTGTTTTGTTAATTTTTATAGGATAATAGAGCTAAAAATCAGCAAAACTTACGTTAATAAATATACCCGCTAATTTCTCTGTGGCGTCTTCTAAGAGTTTTTGAAAATCTGAAATTTATGCTTATTTAATAAACAGGGAACGATAAAATATTTGCTTTACTTTTTAAATTATTTAAAGAAAGCTAGTCGTCTTCCTTCCCGAAAATGTTGGTTGATTATGCGAATTTATTACGGTCTTCGATGTTTGTTAATAGCACTTTGTTGGGACATTAAGCTTGCGAGCAGCATACGCGAAGTATTTGATGTGAAATGGTAGCCAATTCTTAGACCACAAATATCTGTACTTATAATATACAAAATATTTTTGGAATCAACGAAAGTTATTATTTTTGAAGTATATAGGGGAAAGGCCAGAAAAGTGCTTTTCCTATTCTTGATAGTGATGTAGAAATTAAAAAGCTTTTGTGGTCAACCAAAAATAAAGCATTTTCAGTAATGTAAAGCCACTTCTTATATTAACTTAAGTAAATCAGTTTCCAGTAAGCGTATTATGACAATTATAATACGCATGCAAAAGTATAATAATTGAGAAACGAAAAATTACATTTAGATTTATTTAAGCTTTACTTTCTGTACTTTAATAATAAAACAATTAAACGAAAGTGTGTTGAGTACTGCACATCAGTTGCAGCTTAAAAAAGAAAAGTAATATAGACACAAACACGTAAAATAAGATTTTCTTTTCGGTGGAAACAGGCACTTAATGAAAGCGACAAAGAAGCAATAGGTAACTACTATAAGTGCGATAAGGAAGGGGGAGATAATACGCGGACCCAGTTGTGATTCATGTGTCCATGGCCACTTCTAAATTTAAAATGCATACATAGATTTGTTTAAATAAAATTTAAAAGTGTTCATTATACGTGAGTTCCCACTTGGCCCGCCCATGCGTTGCTGTCCTCATTAGTTGTTTAACTGTCTTGTACAATAGTGACAATTTGTTATAATCTGCTCTGTTACTTCTGCAAATATTGATAGTGTAATTTTTTTGAACAGTTAATCTGCCGAACTGTGTCTAGATTAGCAGGCACTTTAATTTTGAATAAAAGCAACTTTGCGCATAAATCTAGTCAAGAATAACAAATTAATGAAAAATGATACTTTGATTTCAGTTACAGCGAACTGCAACCCAAAGATCGAAGACTGAGAAACTATAAAAATATATTTTGAAAACTTAATTAAGGCCAAACGATTTCAATATTTAAACTTGTTTCGGAGAACCTATAAAGTGTAAATGCTAAACACACCAAATGGAGGGTAGATATGATTGCTAGAAGCGGATAAAAGTAACAGCATTATTCTTAACTATGTTCTCTGAATCGGTTACTTCATTTGGTCCATTTCCTTTCAGACAGGCTTGGATGAACTTTTGTTGGGGATTTAGCGGGCAGCAGACCGTACAGAAAGCGCAGTCAGAGAGAGATATGACACAGCAGAGATTCTGCCAGAAGTATTCTTTTGAAATCCAAGAATTCACTGAATGTGAATAAAGATTATTAGTAGCTTTTGACTCATTTTTCTAAATATCGAAACAAAACGTTTAAAAGTGAGCTCAATACCTACGGCATGTAGTTCTTAACTCTATCGATTAAGAGATTAGAGATTGCCCGTATTTTATAAAAACTCTGAAATGTAAAATGGCATTTAAATGCTAGAAATAGTTGTAATACACAATACATACAGTTCATTTGGTGCAAAGTTCGCTAAACTGTAATCTTCCGGGACATAAGCTTTTGAAAATTACAAAGTTTTGCCATATCGTCAAATGGCATCAGGTGAAGTTAAGTGGATGTGTACGAAAACGTGTAGTGCATGTTTATTTGCACATTACAATTTTAGCAAAATTCAATATGATTTGCAATAAGGAGGAAATCAGTGACAATAATTTGCAGAACGTCAAGCAACGAAAGTCATTGATTCACTACAAATACTAAAACAACGTGTCTACGTAGGGACAGAAGCATTTGAAAGAACAAATGAGTATGTGAAAAAACAACCCATATTCTACTCTACGTTTAATAAAAATTTCTTTACATTATTTTAGTCATACGGACATTATATTTTGTAGCGTGTTTTGTAAATATGATTTAATAAATGCATTCATTGCTTCAAAATCAATCCGTTTGATTTGTGATTAAAATGTGTGCTTAAAATATGTTTTTGTACTCACTGCGTAGAAAATGACATTCCGCGCACTCTAGTGGCAAAGCGAAACGTCATTTTCCCGATCTACTTACAGAAGAAAAATAGCAAAAAGCACTGGGCTTCTCAGGCATTTTACAAAAATATTTGGTAGTGCCATGTACTGGAAACGCGGCGATTTATTTGATAAATAATTTGCTTCGATCTCTGATTGATTGCAATCAAAGCAAAAACGTGATAAAAGTAAAGAAATTATTCCTAATTGAAAGTAGTTTACTGAAAATAAGGTAAGTGGGTTCGGCCATTCTTCAAAATTAAAAATATGAAAAAATATGTCATTCGACAACTGCATAAAACAATTGCTATCAACCTACTTTGTTTTTTAGCTACCTCTATTGGCTTGAAAATACAAGCATTCGCTTGAAATTCCAAATTACTAATTATTTTACTTTCGATACAAAAAATATTGTGTACAAACCTTATGTGAGAAAGCTTAATCCGCGCATTCGCGCATATGAAGCCATTCGCTCGCTAGCGCTCGCTCATGCTTCAACACAGCGCTCATGCAGGAACATTGCTTTCCCGAATTTGGTTTGTAAATAACTATTTTAGCCGCCGCCGGTAGAACAGACGCTAACGATGATGACTTTGCTTGGTGTCCAACCATTTGCTCGCCATCATTTTCTCGCCGTAATTTACTCGCCGCCATTTGCTTGCCGCCGTTTACTCGTCACCGATTGCTCGCCAAGCAATATGCTCGAAAAAAGCATTATGCTCGACATCTTTGCTCGCCGGATAGTTGCTCGACAAGCGAGCAATTCTCTCTTGTATATACATACTATATTTTTTATGGAATTGTATTTTTATTACTAAAACTGGAAAATATGAAATCATCTTTATGAAGGGAGAAACATTTAGTTATTACTACAGCAGAATGGTAATCTAGGTACGTAACATTACCCAAGTATTTGCGGCGCCTACCATTTAAGTGTTATTAGGGGGTTTTCTCACTTTGTTTTTATTATTACTTATTACTTTGGGCGAAGTAATAATTCAGGTAGTAAATATGTACTTGCGGTATCTACTCAGGTATAATTTATGGTGGTCTCAATTTTGTTTACTCTCAAAAAATGGCTCAAGCTAGACCATGGGCCTAGTTAAGAATAGTATAAAATTAAGCGATTTCTCCTGTAAGTAGCCCTAGTTATGTATTTAATTTTAAAACTGTATAAGACAGATTTTATTCTGTAATTGTTTTAGTTGCTTTTTAAAATACTTATAACTAAATGTTTCAATATACTATGACCTACAAAAACTATTAAGCATATGAACACTATAGTGTTAACCTTATATGTATTTAAACCAAAAAATTTTAGCCATATATACAAAATACGGTATGATTCACAAAAAATACCTTAGAGCAAGCATTGAAAAGCTTACTCGACTTTTTAGATATATATTCATAACTCAATGACAAATGTCAATGTCCATCTTAATTGTAGCTTTCTGAGTACACCTAAGACGTAAAGCACGCTGGTCAAGGCCTGTTTTAATTATTTTTTGTGGTTTTATTGGAATATAAAGTATGTAATTCTATACAGGCTGTTTCAAATTCGAGCACCACCATAGGAATCTCGCTTATTTAAAGAGATAGAGAGTTGGTTAAACTGAGACAAAGTCGTCAAATTTTATGCATAACAATAATCTGTATAGAAATGTAAAGTAGCCACTCTGGGGTTTCAGATATCTAAAAAGCGCTGAAATTTTGGATTTTCTATTTTCAGCTATAACGCATTTATTATTTATGCTACACATATCTAGTTCACGCATTATTAGGACACTTTTTTATGCTGAATCTAAATTTTTTATCAAATTTAGTGAAACTGTTACCATTGTACATTTTCGACAGTCAACATTTTTTTTCTTATGGTCGGTATTTTAAATTTTTTCATATTTGGAAAGAGTATTTAATTCTGATTTCAGCGATGGGTCACACTTTGCATTTTGTTTAAGTTTTGGGCATTTTATTACAGAAACTAAAAATTTTATAAGAGTGCCATGGAAAGAACACGTCAAATAAATTATTTTGAAAAAATTCTAATAGGCCATGAACTGATAGAAGCTACTATTTTTTTACTATATTTTTGTGGTCTACATATTTCCCTTTTTTTTTGATTTGCTGGAAAGCTTTAAACGTAATGCAATACTTAAATTAAACAGATCAAGGCATCTTCTGAAAAATTTGTTTCTACACTTTTGCTCTAAAATAAATAAGAAAACCAATAATTGCACATTAAGAAATTAACAGTTTAGCCAGCGAATGTACATATGGTATCTATATGCACTAAATAGTAATAAAATGGTACATAATTTTAAATTTCAATAAATATAAAAATTACAATAATATAAAAAAGTTGGTATACTAATACGTATTATTTTTCGCAGATCTTTTGATTTATTAATGTAGTTTAAGGGCCTGAAAAGAATTTTTCGGAGCTAAAGTTAATAACCCTCTTCAATTGAGAGCGGAAGGCAATAACTCTTAGAATATTGAATCGCATTTTATATGGCGAGCTACAGTTTCTCATTTGTAGGAAATAATTTGTTCAAATTATAGCCCTGTGTATACTTAACAAATTTTAAATTTCGAAAACAGATAATCCATGTTAATAAAATTATACTAATTGAACACATAGCCTTTTTATTGTTAAGTTTATTAACAGTTTATTATTTATTTAAAGCATTTTTGACAGTTTTGTAATTATATGCTATGAGACTTTTGCGGTTTCTCGAACTGTCGATATTACAATACTGTTCATCATTTAAAAGTATGTTCATTCTGCGCATGCCTCGTGACTTTTAGTTTAGGTGGGAAATTTGAACGGGTCGGGCATTAGTGTCTATTAGCTGTAAACATGGTATCATCTTTACCGTGTGTCCTAGGGAACTCAGAGGAAAATTTAATACCAGAAATTTCTCTAGAGCTTTTTAAACCTGTGAAAACGCAGAGTATCACATAGTTAAAGAGAATGTTCTGAATCAACAATTGTGGAATTTTGTTTTCCCAGATTTATGCATTTTTTACAAAATTGTACTCTTTTGAATGTTTTGAAAGCAGAGTGCTAAGAATATTGCAACCTTTTAATGCTGTTAACTTCATCAATGTAAATTTTTTATTATATAAATTCTGTTTTTTTTTAAACAAATTCCATATTATAGGATCTACTGTTAATAACGTATAAGAAAGAAATCGTCGAATATCTACTGTCACTTTAACCAAATACACAATTACTTTTTTGCATCTTTAAAACTAAGATTTACCGAAGTTGTACTCATGCTTAGCTATCCTAGATGATCAATAGCCTTTTACTGGATGGTGTTCACCAAAAATAAAACACAAACTAGGTACAACCTTTAGCAAACAATAATGACAGCATTAAACCCGTGCGCATGCGCTTTAAAACATTCATGAATGAGCTTGTCAATTTACACAGCATAATCAGGTAAGGACCAGCCTGTAACTTGTCTGCCTTTACAAACAGGCCCTGCCTAGCTAAACAAATGCGTAGACTTAGATTGTTTGAACTTTGGGGCGGACAAGGATTTGCTCTTAGTGTATTCTGTTTGTTAGGACAGGAGTGCTTAATAGACTTATGCCTATTAGTTGTTTTTAAACTCATACAAACTAACGTTTTGCAAGACATTGTATGTTGCATCTGCAGAATGATCAGAGAACTAAATTTAAGTCCAGGATGCGGAGGTATTTAAACCGCATCAAACCAGTTGGGCATATTAGCTGTCACCGTTGGGCGGAGACGAATCTGGTAAAGCGCGATCGTCAGATGAATGGTGAAGTTCTGAGAGACTGAATTATTACAGTCCAAGCTTAACCGGGTCAAATTCAATTGTCTCACGTATGAGCCGAGGGAAGTATGAGGTACTCTGCCTGGTATTCAAGCGTTATCAAAGTCCATTTTATGTCTAGTTAAAATATTTAGTGATTTTTTTGTGTTTGCTATTACCTTTGTGCTCCCGTAATATAAACTCAATGCACGACTATATCGGGCAAATTGCCCGATATAGTTTGAACCACACCCGCAAGAGATGTAGAGTCTGGCCACACCATCAGAACACACCTTATCTTACCAGTAATGCCTTTACTGTACTGTAAATAGTCTAAATCTTCCAAAGTGCCAATTCTTCTATAGCTTTGGGCTGTTCAGAATTGCGAATTGCTTTGTGAATTTCTGTGGCTGTATAACATTTTTGTTGTAACGACATCAACAGGTGTGTTTTCTCCTGTTATAGGTGTTCTGCCATCTGAGATTTGGAGTGCTCGGGTTGTTAACATTTTTAGTACAGTAGTTTTCTACATCAGGTGGTGATACAAATTTGCATTTAAACAACTGTCTGTATGTCTCGTCTTTTTGTAGACTGCGTGCTTCAAGCTACTATCTGGTTTATATGTAGCATGTACGTCTAAAAGGGTCCCGGGTTGGCGCAACACCACCTATATAACATATTGTATAGGTGGTGTTGGTTGGCGCGGGTAGGATGTACATTCACTTGCGATCACGGCAGTGCAGCAATGTTCTCCGTGGTCAGTAGTTGGATGGGTGCCCAAAGCTGCGCAAAACACGGCGCCTCGTGCTGGCGGATGGGCACGTAAAACAGTCGGTCCCGGCGGTCAAGCTAATACCTTGGTCGTCGTTAGAGGGTTTTTCAAAAGTGTAGATGGATGAGCAAATGGACGGGTTTGGCGTAAGCTGAGGGGGCATAGTGGTTAAAGGCCCAAAAGGCCCCACTACCGTCCGAAACATAGCGAATAAGCCAAGCCCGGAATGAATGGAATCAAGTCAAGGGCCTCAATGGCCCGTAGCGCTGGAGATATATGTACGTCTAAAAACGGAATATTGCGATTTTCCTTTACTTCCATTGTGAACTGGATTTTGTTGTGAATTGAGTTTAGGTATTTTAAGAAGTGTTCTAGTGTTTGCCGTCCGTGAGACCAAACGACGACAGTATCGTCTACATATCTAAACCGGGATTTAGCTTTTAGACCAGCTGCTGCCAAAGCTTTAATTTTAGTCCTGTATGTATATGTTTAGAATTTCAGGCGATAGCGGTAAATCCATAGCCGCTTTTTCAACCTGTTCATATAAGTTGCATTCCAACTGAAAAAGAATGTTTTTAAACATATTTCGACTAATTGGATTCGGTCTGTAAGCAGTTTATCTCTTAAGATCTCTAGCACATCATCTACCGGTACTTGTGAAGAGAGGGACAACGTCGCAACTGACTAAAAGTCTTCTTTTCACAGCCGCAAGCTTTTGATCTAGTTGACAAAGTCTTAGAAATCCCTTATGTAAGATTCTGTATTGCCCTTAAGCGGGCTGAGCTTAGCAGCCAGGTATTTTGCTGAAGCTTGTGTGGGAGAATTGATAGCACTTGCAATAGGTCTGAGTGGGACTCCAACTTTGTGTATTTTGGGTAAACCATAGATATGAGATGTTGTGGTGTTTTTGGGAATTATATGCTGTTTGCCGTAGTGTCTATAGTATCCTAGCGTTTGAACGCAGCTGCAATTTTTGTGACGCGAGAATTGAGCAAATTGCGATTACGCCTTTTATAAGTGGAATCAGATAATAGGACTTCCATCTTGAAGTTGTAATCTGAGGTGTTTATCACAACAGTAACACTACCTTTATCTGCTTTTAGTATGAGGACATAATTGTTCTCTGTTAGTAACTTGGCTCATCTTTATTGATATTTGAGCAGGGCGGCTTTGCTCTTTTTATTATGTTTCATACATCCCGTCCAGTGATTGGAACATTACTTTTTAAAAGTAATGTATTACAATTACTCATTATTTAGCCAAAAAAGAATGCATTCTCATTACTAATTACTTTACGTGGAAGGTAATGCATTACAATTAGTAATTACCGAAAAAAGTAATGCATTATTTTAAACATTACTTTTGTCGTTATTAAATACTACTAATAATTACACCACACAAAACACAATAATTTAAAAAAAAATGTATTCTACATATTCCGTGTTTAAATTTAACAACAATTGCGTTTCAAAATTGTTATCTGCTAGAGCGTGACGTTTCATTTTAAAAACGTCTGCTGCCAAAAGCAAAAATTAATCAACATCCAATTAAGCTTTCCTAAAATGTTACAATACAGATATTTCACACTGTACAACATTGTACATATAAAATAAGGGTAATTGGCAAAATGTATGAGTATTAGGTATAGCTACAAATTTGGAATTAATAATAAGTAAATATCTGTAACATTCAAATAATAGGGTAGTTTTATACTAGGTACTTAGTACTTAGCACAAGATGTTTTCTTAAATTAGACGATGATGCTAATATGTTGCACGAAAGTATTTTAATTTTTGGAACACGAACTAAGTACCTCGTTCTCAACCAAGCAACAAATTTCCTATGAAACCTTACTTAACATTCCTTCACTCATTGCTGTAGGTATTACTCATTATTCTAGGAAAATAAGGATTTTGTTGGCCCAGGTTTACCCGGATTTGTCATGTCATGACTGATGAATGATATTCTCAATATCCTGATTATTTATTCTGTTGAATATGAAAGTAATGACAAAAGTAATGTATTTTTTCATCACATTACCAAAAAAAGGTAATGCATTCAAATTACTAATTACTTATCAATTAAATTAATGCATTACATTCCTTATTACCGAAAAAAGTAATTTAATTACAGTAATGCATTACTTGTAATTCATTACTTCCAACCACTGATCCCGTCAAATGCTTTCAGAAATTTCTGTAGGTTGCTCGTGAATTGCTCCTTCCACAGGTGCTATGTCTTCTACTGGGATGCTCTTAAATGTTACGATATAGTTGAACCCTTTCTTTAATAGCGATGTATTTTGTTCATCTAGCAGCATGTTGATGAGGTATTACCTTTTCATTGGGTAATTCGTTTCGGGGCGGCTTTGGAACTAACCGTTCGTATGTACAAGTTTGTTTAATAGTTGCTTATTCTAATGCAGTTTGGGCCTGCTTAGACGTTATTTTATTAATTTTCTCATGTAGAGATGTTTCTAGCGTACTAGAGAGTTGTTACATGTAGCTCATACAGCTTGAAGTCAATTTTTATCAAAATCTATCCAATTTCAGACTTCAGAATTGCGAAACTTGCTTTTTGAAAAATTATCTCGTAGTGTCTGTTCCGCAAATGGTGTTTGATAAACACACAATTTGGTAGAATTTTGTTTTCACAACAAGATCAAATTCTTGTCCGCGAACAATCTAAGCACAGAACCTTGTTTGGGCAGGCAGGGCCCACGAACTACTATGTCTCAAACATTTGTAAAGACAGACAATCTGCAGGTCGGTCTTTACATGATTATGCTAAGCGTTGAAAGTAAAGTGTAATAAAAAAATTCTTATAATTGTATAAAACAAAATCGGTGACAGTGTTTTATTGTCTAAACTAGTATAAAACGTTCGATATTGTTAAAAACTTCTACAGATAATTAGAAGAAGCGAATTGATATGTAATTTGTTACTATGCAGTAATGTATTAAAACAAAAGACTTTATTAAAGAAACTGCTAAAACGAGAAGTTGTCATAGAAAAAAACCTACATCTACAAACAGTAAGACTCCGCTGCCTTTATGGCCTGTCCCGACTCAACCTCTCACCTCTTCTTTTACCAACATTTGTTCTAGCACTTGATTTGCATTTTTGGTACGTTTTGGTAAGCGGTTAGTATTTCTTAATAATCACTGGTTTAGGTGATATTATAAAATCTATTATGCGCTATTGGAAATACAAGGCAAAATGCAAATCTTTGAAAAACCAATACACGTGAATGGAAAATGCCTGTTTTATTTTAAACTGATTTGAATCATTCATAAAATTAAAAAAAAACGCTTTGATATATATCATAATTTAAATGAAATAATTTATATTGTGCCAGCCCTGAACTAAAACGGGGAAATAACCTGGGCTAGTTATTTTTGAATTTCCATTGTTACTTCGCTATTGCAATCCGTCAGTACACAGAAACCATTTACAGCTTAAACGTGTTGATTTAAATATTTAAAATTTAACAATTACAAAATCTAAAGCAACATAAAGTTCTTCATTGAAAAATCATTTAAATTTTAAATTATGTATCCTAACTAATAAAATCATGAAAATCAATTTAAACAAAAAAAAATCGATTTTTGAAATTTTCAAGATGAATTTTTTTATACCCTAGCTTAAATAAACTTTGTAGCAATGTATTCAATGCTGTAAGCGATTGAAAGTGAAGTCAGTATACGTTTACTGAAGTAAACTTTTATTTTCAGGTGTAAACTTGGGTTCAGAAATTTTAGTTTGAGTTTCCTGTAGGGTAGCAGATGACTTCAGAAATATGCAGTAAGTATATAAATAATTCATCCTTTCCGATAAATTTAATTAGTTTCTTCTATATTTCTAATTCAGGTGTATTACACAGTATTATTTCTATTTATTTCGGTATATTTTGATTTTGTTACTTCTATAAATACAGCAGTTCAAACAGTACATTTACTACTCACAAACTATGATTTACTATTTGCTTAGATTAAATTAAGGCTTTTAGAGACAAAGTCTTTATTGACGCTTTTAAACATTCAGTAGTGCTCGGAAGTTCTTATCTACTATACTAAGATTAATGGAATTGGGGAAATTGCACCATAGGATCAGATGCAGGAAAGCTGAAGCACCTTTTCAAGCTTCGGGGTTGTAGGTACGTGCCTCATAAAGAAAACATGCGGTTCCACTAAGCTTTCTATTAGTGTTCGAAATCACGTAGGGTGTTGTGGCGCACTAGAATGATTGAAGTACGTAATACAAGTATATCGACTCTACAAAAAACGAATTTTAATTAACAGCCACTTTAAAAATAATATGTACAATAATCATTGAAAAATTTTACGATTAAAAGTGAAATAACATAGTTTACGTAGCAAATACACAGACGCAACTTTCCTGTAGTGAAAATAGTCACGTAGCAAGAGACTTAAAAATGTTACTGATATAGGAAAGGGTTTTCTTTGTAATACAGGTTAAATCTGGAACTATGAACAGTTAAAAGCCGGAAACTATTTCATTTTGCTTAAATGTATAATATTTGTTTAATTTGGCATTAAGAAAATCCAAATTTGGTCGTTAATGTAAAATTCAAAAACACTTTGTGCTTATCGAAACGATATAAATACGTTCTGCATATGGTGTTTGAACTGAAATTTCTTTACCGGCGTGTGCAACATGCGATCGTGGGATGAGGCATCATAACGAATGTAATGTATCGGATGCAGCCGCGGCCATCTTTCCAAGAAAGATTGACCTGCTTGCGTCAGTACTATTCAGACGATCGTTGGAGTGTTGTATATTCTAGGCTTAAGCAAGACGCAACACGAATAAAAGATTTATCATTAGGGGAAGGTGGGTAAGATGACGAGGTTAACAAAAAATTAAGTTTGGCCAAGGAAACGTTAATATAATTAATTAAAAACACAGTAACATATGGTGTTGATGGATTACTCTTCAATTCCATATGATTTTAAAGTAAACATATAAGCTTAAATTTATCAACGGCCATCCTGTTAAAACCCATTAGTCGACCTATGGATGTTGCTTCTGGTGCTCTGAGACTAAGTCGATTGTTTTTTGTAAATTCTAGGTACCAGTCCTCGTCGACAGACTTTTTTTCATGGTTAAATCTATGTTCGATATTGTTTTCTTCCGCGTATTCGTAAGCTAATTTTTTAAGTTGAACTTTGGTAAGACCAAGTCCTCGGTTGCTGAATTCCTTCACATACGCAACAAATTCAGCAGTTTGTTGGGCATTAAAGGTTTTGCTATATCTGCCAGAGTGTTGCTTCCGGAATTTCATACCTTGCAGCAGCTTCATTCCAGGATATGATTCCCTCCTGAACATCATGCATGGCCGCTATTAATGCATCCTGAGACCGCTCACCACGATTGGACTTCCTTTTGTATGTTCGTGGCATGTTAACCTACATTAATAAAAGCTTATTTAAAGAAAATAATGTATTTAGAGGTTACTGGGATAAGATGACGAATCGTTGTCTTACCCCCGTCATCTTACCCCCGTCATCTTACCCCACTACACGTTATAGAAATTTTTCAAATTTATATGAAAACCATTCAAAGATTTATGCAATTTAAACAGAATATCTTATTGCCACTGATATGGTGCAACCTACAACAGAAATCAAATTGTGTTTACCTGTGGTTTTCCAATAAAAAAACACTAAACACACAGAGTAAATTTTATAACCAAATATACAGATACAAAGAACGGCTTCTAAATAAATAAATGCGAACTGTATCAGAATCTTACCGCCTGATATTAAATCACCTACAAACCTATAGATAGCAGTGTAAGAAAAAAAATTTTAATTTATAATAGTTTGTCTGTAGTAATCATTCGTCATCTTACCCCGTTCGACATTTTACTCTAACTTCCCCTACTATACAGTTGCATATATATGCACAAAACTCCAGGTCAGCAAAATAATTAACTTGAATTTAGACATAATTAGTTCAGTTTCTGCTTCTGTGATTGTACATAATCAAGGGTAGAAGTGAATTTTCTGAATCTGCTAGTCTCAGTAATATGGAGAAACCAAATCAAATTCTTAAAGTACTAGATCAAGCTGCATCAAAAAACATACATCGCTGTTTATCGAAATGCAGTAATTGACGGTGGAATTATCAGAGACGGCTTTAGGTATCTTGCCGACTTGAGCTAACTTTATAATTTGCCTATAACAAAACTGGAGGTAGGGGTGAGGGCCCATTATAAAAGGTTGCGAGACGGGCTTACGGTTTGCGGTACGCAGTAGCAACTTCAGTATTTATTACTTTATAAACGCCTTAGGAATAGTCAACGCGTTCTGCTAGTTCTTATTTTTCAATGTAAATTTCATTTTTGGTGCACCGATTTTACCTGTATTGTGATCGTGCAGTTTCGCTGATATTTTTATTTACAAATTTTAATTGTATTATTTAAAATTTATCAAGTATTTATGCTTGATTACTTATTTATTTGCGATGATCGGTGTCGGACCTACGTTGTGTTTTAATTATTTGCTTGTGGCTGATTTACCCTGTCTTTATCGAGGTTAAAAAGGATAAGATTTTAAGCTGATTTAAACAACAGTAAACATTTTGAAGAATTTATTTATTCAATGTTGAAAATATTGGTGTTATGAGTGTTAGAACCATTTATATAGAATTTGCCCGTCAGTTGTATCGAGTAAAGTTGCCAATCTTAATATTTGCGCCAGTTTTACCCATACTGATACTTCTATTTGGGACTGTTTATAAATGTCGAGTATAGTGCAGTTTACGTACGTAAGTGGATGCTCTTCATAGGAACACCGTGTGCTATCACTCATTTGAACGCAATACTCTCAGCCTGATTAGATCTCGTCCTAATAGCGCCTTGGCCGTTACGCCTAATTCCCGAAGGACAATAGCGCCGCTTGCTAACACGCCAGAGAACTTAACCCAATAACAGCGATCGATTACGTACAAATGTGTAACAACAACACGCGAAAAGAGCGTCTTGCCGCAACCAATGTGGAAATAGCGCCGCCACTCACTCAAATCGGCTTCCCTGCAATAGCGCCTGAGTTGCTACGCCTAATTCCCTCCTAAGAGGAACAATAGCGCCGCTTTTGATACGCCTAATCAGGTACACCGACAAGAATGAGCTGCTACGCCTAAGCCTATTTGATTTTGGCAATGTGCCCCTCGTAGCCCCAAACCCAAGAAGATTATATTTTATTTTAAAGTTGCAAGTCCCAGACTTGTAATATTGTAATAGAATGTTAGCAACAATGCTTCCAAACTGACGTTAAGATTTCAGCGAACTGAGTGATCTTTGAGAATTCGAAGATTGATCCCCTCCCTTAGGGAACATACTCTTTTATTAGAATTCATGTCCATCCTCCAAGAGGTTGGACTTGTTTCTTTTTCCAATAAAATTACAGCCCCACTCTTTTTTAATTTTTGATTGGATAGAAGTATCAATAAAATTTTGTCTCACACTCTCAAGCTTTCTTGAACACTTGTGCTAATTAAAGCTGTCAAGTTTCCCCAATTTATGTTAATTACTACAACCCAATATTTACCCTAATCCCTAAAATGCGAAAGCGTGAAATTTTAAATATTAGATTGACCCCAATAATCCACACAACAGGCGGCAAACTCATTGACACGTGTTAACATGTGTTTCACAATATTTACATTTATGTACAAAAATGTGTGCAGCTGTTCTGAAATAACCACCTGCTTAATATTAACTAAGACTAATCACAGCAATTTAGCTAAGTCAAGTAATCACTATTAATTAAAGTCTGTATTTGCTGAAAGAAATATAATATTGCTGTAAATAAATCAAAGTTATTAGACAAGTGCATTACGTTTTCGGGGAGCTCCCACTTTAAAGTATAAAACAATACAATTAAATCAAAATCAGATACAAATTCTTTATTCTCGGGCAGCGCACCTTTACAGTATCTTATGATATTTTTGCAATCCGAATAAAATTCCACGTAGAAAGTAATTTTTTTTGTTTTGATTACACACAGGCATGATGTGTTAAATTTTCAATAAAATTTAATTTGTCGTGGAAATACCCACATTTGGCTGAAAAGAATGTTTGAGTTATGGGTATCATACAAATCGCTACAAATTGCTCTTTTCAGAGAACGTAATGAGCCGACATCGTTCCATTTGAAATGAAAATAGATTTTTTCCAAACAAAACCGTTTTCAATAACATTAAATTATCACATAGTGCAGCTCATAATGTTACAATTACGATTTTTTATTTTAAGTAAATACCTTATTTTAGAGAAACCATTTTATGCGAGTCATAGTGGTCTTATGCATAAAGGACACAACTGCAAACAGGCTATTTTATATGCTTGCTAATTTTAGTACGTACTCTATTGTGCTGTAATAGTCTGGTATTATTTAAAAAAAAAAGACATCGTTTTGCTACAGTAGGTACAAAGCATTATTGCTTTGCGCCGACAAGTTGAGTGCAAGTTAAATGATGCAACAATGATATTGACATACAGGTAGTTGGCGATCTCCATTGTCGTATTTTGCGTGAAAGCTTCATTTTAAACTACTTTTTTTTAGGAAAAACCCTTTTGGAAACGCAGTTTCAGCACTCTGTAAAAGCTTTGCTTTGACGATGGGGAGTTGAAGTTAAAACTGCTAAAAGTATAGTTGTTAAAGTACGTAGATGTCCCCAAAAATGTTTTTAATTTTTAATTGAGGTTTTAATTGAAATCCATTTTGCTGAGAAACACAAAACTGAGGAATAGCAGGAATTTTAATTAAGTTTAACGGGATTGATAAGACATTAGGAATGCCGCAAATATTTGTTTGCTAGTTAAATGAAAAGATTCCAGATATCTCAGGCTGGTACCTGTGGAATACGAGTACGGCAGCAGTATCCAACGGTCGACTTTAAATTCGCTTTCCTGCACAAAGCTAACGAGTCAGCAGAGTTTCATTCCTGAGATTCAGAAATAAAATTCAGTGAAGCATTTCATAATGCTAACTTTGTCAACAAAATCAAGTTCAGAGGAACACAATAGCGCTTCAGTCAGCTTCTTTAAATTCGGATACAACATAAATGTTCTGGTGATTTTGTATTCTGTTATTCAAACAACTTTGTTAAGTTAAATCTATACACTATAAATTCATATTTCCTGAACTTATCAGGCGCAATTGTTAAAACGACAAATTAATAGAACAATTTTGTTTAAAAAATTGGCACTTGCCTATGATATACTTTCTTGCCTATATTATGTATAACAATATTTTAATGTTTCCACTCCTACCACTGTTACTTTGATATAGTTGTGGACATTTTTGAAACTGACCAAAAAGATAGTTTCCATGAATTCTAGTTTGGCTGCAATAGACCGCATTATAAAGAATTTCGAACATAAGATTAATGAATAAGCTATTAAGGTTAATGTACTCTCAAAGGAGAAATACAGAAAAATTCGGTAACAGTATACAAAATATACCGTGTTATTTCATAAATCTAAAATGGTTAAGGTAAAGTTAAAACACAAACATTCGGAATAATTTCTAGAACAAAATTTACAGAAGCTGTACTAGTATCTTTAGTGCATCTCAACTTAAATCGTAATATATGCTATAAAAATATAAAATACTCTACATTCAATGACGTTTCTAAAAATTAAAATTTATGTAAAGTTTTGGAATTATTCTACTGCTAAGATGTCAGGAAAATATTTCTCCTTTAAACTACTTCCTCAAGATTTACCCAAACAGAGTAATGTTCTGAAATTTTTTATGACGTAGAAACATAATTGAGAATCAGTGTACCAAGGCGTTTTAATTAAATTCTATTTTCGTTGCAAATTAAACAAAGCAGGGTTAATAATGGAACATGAAATAAGGAAAGTTGGTAAAATAAATTCTATAAAGTTTTGATTCAAATCCTCAAAGTTATTAAACTACGCAGAGAACCTAAAGAACGCCTGACTTCTTAATTCTTATAATAATGATCATCGTAGCATCTACGATATTCCCAAACGTGCCGGTCTGAAATAAATATTTAAATTAAATTATGGTAACAAAGTGTTTCGTTTTGTTGTATAGCGGTTCGTCAAAATGCAATTACTAGACATATCCGTACCAAAATTTATTTTAGTTTACATCAGTGTTTAATTAATCTGTCAAAAATAACCAGAACAAAGTATGGCACTGAATATTAAAAAAAGCAGCCGGGTAATCGCCGCCTAATCGAGACCTTCCTCGCATACAGCCGTTATTTCTTTTCTTATCTTCTGATTCAGGTATTATCTAAGGCGAAGCTGGGATTTTCAGTCTCTGAAGCAAAATTTTAAAAGAAGCCCGCATGTAGAAAACAAATTACCTACCCTATTCCTATTCCTATTGTTATTTATTTTCAAAATATATACTGCATATGTACTTAGCAAATTTAGATAGGTATTTTGATATAATTAATATTAAAATTATTGAGTACTTGTTTTGTGATAATTATAAACGAAAAAAGAAAAGTAATTTTAATGCTTAATTTTGTATTAAAAAGAAACAGA
Source organism: Ctenicera cuprea (assembly GCA_958336395.1). Classification (NCBI taxonomy): domain Eukaryota; kingdom Metazoa; phylum Arthropoda; class Insecta; order Coleoptera; family Elateridae; genus Ctenicera; species Ctenicera cuprea. Next base: position 37,193,517 of record OY284490.1, read on the forward strand.
AACAATTAATACTTTCCAACAAAAGCTATAAACAAAATAGATATTGAAAGTATGCTGTATTCTTATTCATATTCTGTGAAATTTTAAATATTGGTTAAAATTTGAAATTCAGCTACAAATAGGAATTTCTTGATTTCGCAGCAATGAAGTTATTTATTAAAAATTTTAAATTCTTTTTGGAAGCTGTAAATGAATGAACTCAAGAACAAAAAAAATTGGCTTATTAACTTTGGGTGGACTTTTCCATACTAGATATTACGACTTGCTGTATTTGTGTAAATTGTTATACTTATAAATTGTCAAAATTGTGAAGATTTTCAAAATTACTTTTGTTTCATCGTATACCGCCCACCAAGGGCTCTTAAACAAGTTGTTGCTATTGCCGATTCGACGACTACATTTTGAATAAATCGCCGTTAAAGTCAAGATTTTCAAACAATTGTAGTGGCCGCCGTTTTGAAGCTAGAGTGTTCGATAAAAGGTTTTCGATTTGCTTCAAGCTCTTGTCTCATTTCACCGTCTGTTAAATTTCTAAGAAAACAATTTACATAGGCAACCTACGATGTCGCATACCTTGTAAGAATAGTAAGAACGGAACCGCTCACCCTACAGCTGATTAGATGGAGAGAAAAGATTTTTTAATTCAGACTAAAAATCGATATAAATAGTTTATTTAAAGATATGCAAAGAATGAAAAATACATTTTTTTGATAGACGTAGTTGAAATCACGTAACTGCCGGAACACGCGTTGGTGATATTAAAAAGCATCGTTTTTTTCTTAATGTTTGAATTATTTAAAAATATGTGCTAAATTTAATAAAGTAATTTAAATAGTTTACCGAATTGATGAAAGTTTATAACGATTGGTGTTTGCGTTTTTGGATAAATAATTAATCAATTTCAAATTCTTCAAATAATACTGGAAGACGTCAGAGTAAAATTTGAAAGATAAGTAAAGAATAAATTTATAGTTTACTGCAAGCTCTACGGCTCAGAGAGTTTTAAAAATCGTGCAAGTAAGTAGTTTTGGAAAATATTATTTGGATTATTTTTTTAATTTTGTAGCGCCATTGCGATCATTTTTGGATTTTTGAAATTAATTTTACGTGGTTGTATACTACCCCTGAAGGGCTCTCAAACAAGTTGTAGCTCATCCCCTATCGCACCTAAAGATACAGTTCTTAATCTTATTCTACTATTACTTATAAGCAATTTAGTTTAAACGGAATTTTTTTATCGCCCTCTGTTTATCAAAGAGGGGGGCATAAATTTACGATTTTCAAAAATCATAGAAGGTCTCACATACAAATTAGCGAGCTGAAGGACAAACCAAATTGTAGCTCATCCCAAACGGTGTAGCCTTACAACGTTAAAGAAAAATCGTGTTGCCAGTTTTTGAAAAATACTTTTTTGAATATTTTCGAAATTTGAAATTCATTTTCACTTTGTAGCTTGTAACTAAAGACAAACGTGTGACTTTCTCTAAATTTTTTTTATCAAATTCCGTTTTCAAGTTTATAAAATTTGGTTTAGAAAAAGTTGCCGTCAAAAAAATTTTTAAAAGTGAAATATATATTCTTCATTTTTTTAATTGTGGAGAACCGTCATTAACTCCTTACGATAGTTTTCAGATTTTCGAAATAATTTCATTTCATAAAGTGCTCTCAAACAAGTTGTAGTCGATCCCGATCAGACAACAACTTTTTGAGTAAAAAGGCGTTAAAGTAGATATTTTCAAGCGAGTGCCTTTCGGCGCCTGCCGTTTTGGCGCGAGGCTGTTTCGGCGCAAAGCCGTTTCGGCGCCGCCGATTTGGCGCTTGGACATTTCGGCGCGAATACAGTTGACGCAGTTCTTTTGGTTTACGCACTACTTAATATTTAAGTTAATACAAATGTGTTATTTATCAAATTTTAACGTTTCTAACAGCCAGTAATATAATACATGATTTTAGTAATTTTTTTATACATATACAGTATGTCTCTAAAGTTTTAAATAAAATTTATTAGACCTTTCCTGCCTGTTTTTTTAAAGAAAATCTCGAACACGTCACGCTTTACATTCAAATAACACCTGTAGAGTGTGTTTAGGGGTTATTTTCAATCCTCTATCTTTAACCCTCTAATCTCTAACAACCCTAACTTAAATATTTCAAATAGGAAGATACCCCTTGTGATACCTTATACAACAACAAAAATTTCGAAATTTGGTTGATAAATAATAGAGATATGCAACAAAAATCTTTTCGAATGTCAACGCCAATATTGGAGCGGGCGTTAAATAAGATCTAGCAATAGAAAGTTAAAACCAATTGCAGTCGTTCGCGTTAGATAAGTAACTGAACATCACACATTTCAATCATTGCAGTTTGTGAAACGTCCGTTTACACAAATCAACGCAGCCGACGCGACGTACAAAACAAACTGCAATGATTAAAATGTGCGATTTTTAGTTACTTGTCAAACGCGAACGACTTGCAATTGTTATTAACTTTTTATTGGTAGATCTGTATTAACGCTTGCGCTTGGCGTTGACATTCGAACAGAATTTTGTTGCATATCTTCGTTATTTTATCAACTAAATTTGAAAGATGTATACAGCATAAAAAATGTTTTAAAACAAAGAATTACAAGTACTTAGAGTAAGGGGTTGTAAATAACTCCTACAGGTGTCTATTTGAAAATATAAGTGACGTAAAGGTTTATTGAATTTTATTCCAAACTTTAGGGACAAACTGTAATGTTTTTTTCTGTATTTAAATTTTATTCTTATATAATATACATTCAAACATTTAACATAAAAAGGAGTTCTTTTTAATCGGTTTTTGTTTTACTGTTCCTCGAATATGGTTCGTTAGTATTGCAGCCGTCAAAACCTACTACTTGTATGGAAAAATAAATTTAGATTTAGATTTAGATTTTTCCGTCATACTGTTTTTCCTAAATAGGTTCGCAAAGTCGAAATGGTGAAAACCCGTTAAATATCTAATACTACAAAAATCGCAAGCGGTCATGGCCTACTAATATGACAGCTTATTTCTAAAAATCACTATTTTCTCTAAAAGTTTGCTTAATTACAACAATTTTTAAAGTTGTTTTACGTTATTGAAAAGCTTGAAAAAAGCTATTTAAAGAACGCATCAACAAAAATGACGCAAATGAAAAAGTTAAGACACAAAGGAAGGTAGAAAATTTTAGAGAATAGTCTTGAGTATGATTATAATATGCAAGTTAGAAAATACAAATACAGAATGTTTGTGTTTTCAAACTATCTCAAAATCTAAAAAAGTTGCCCGAAATCTGAAATAAATAACGTTTTAATACTACATAATATTATACAGAACTTTCTTCATTTAACCGACTTTGTATCTCATACCGCTTTCGAGATTTCAATGTTGAGGCTCGAATTTGGGACACACTGTATGTGTTTATTTTATGTTGTTCCACATTTCCCGGATTTATTTATGAATTATTCAATTAATTTATACAATTACCATGGTTTGTATCTACTTAAGTTTGTACTGATTTTTATTTTCAATATAAGTATGTTTTGTAATAATGCAAACTTTGGGATTTTGACGGGAATGCATGTTTTGGATCTCCAAGAACCAAAAACAGGAGTAGTTTTTAGAAAACGTCGGTACGTATGTACCTATGTGTCGTGTGTATGTGTATAACGCTGGATGTCCGAAGAACTACTGGACCGATCTTAATCAATAGGTACAAATTTTTAGCGTGTGCAAACAAAATTTGAACATGTTTTCTTAGTATCATCTTTTTTCAAAACAAAACAGAAGCAAAAGCAAAAAATCATGTATAACAATCGCTTTGACATTACGCCAGCGCACCCTAGAGAGACTGACCAACATCAGTTTTCATTAAACGTTTAGGTTAGAATTGGCTAATTGGACCGGTATTTCTACCAGGAAGAGTTACCGGTGAGGTGTATCGAAACTTTTTGGAACAATCGCTACCTGAGTTGCTAGAGGATATAGGTACCACTGTCAACGAGAAATGCAATGCGGTTTATGCACGATGGTGCACCAGCGCATTTTAGTGTGGTTGCTCGTGAGATTTCTAACAGCAACATATCGAGATCAGTATCTAAATTCATTAGTTTACAGTACTTCAGTAGAAAATGGGGAAGATTTGAGACGTCGGATAATTGATGGGTGTGATTCAATAAGAAACAACCCTGGTATTTTTGAAAGAGTTTGACAGTCAATGAGGAGAAGATTGAATTCATGCATCCTAGCTAGTGGTAGCCATTTTCAACAGTTCTTGTAGATTAAGAAGCTTTACATGTAATATTTAGGTAATAAAATATTGTTATTGTCGCAAAACACTTATTGCCTTGTATCTTCGAAACAAAGCGGCTTTCCGAAAATCATCAAAGGACAAATATTTTTTACATAACCCAGGAAATCACCTCTTAAATTTTTGCCGTATGTTTACTGAACACCCTGTATAATACTGTAAGCTACATCTTATACCTATTTACTTACATGACATACAATATTTTTGAAAACACTGAAGGTTATTATTTTTAATGTATGGGTAAGTACAGGATAAGGAAGCGCTTTGTCAGTTTCTTGAATATTATTTAGAACAACGAATTAAGCTATTGTTTGGTTTTTATCGCGTTCATATAGATAATGTCTATTTTCTGTAAGTATCATACGAAAGTAGTGCAGATAAACGTTAGAAAATAAAGAAAGAAAGAAATGAAGTAGTACTGTATGAGATTAGCCATTTTCATTAGTCCTCCTGATACAGTGATACGTATACTGACCTTGTTATACAGCGGCCCTTCAATCTAACTGATGCTGCTCCCTTCGAGGAATTTGTATCCGCTATTAGTATTCCCGAAGCACACTTATACATTGATAATAAATGGCAAACCTTATATTTCTGCGTCGTATTTTAAGCAGCCGAAATTTGAATAAGATAGGTCTTTGAATGGAAGGGCATTGGAATTCGACTGGCAATGTATCCCAAAATAATTTGAAATTTTCTACATGAATAATAAGTTGCAATTTAATTTAGATTTATATTTCAGCGAATAAAATTTACTGCCAAAATTTCGGTAGGTAAGCAAATACATAAAAATAATTAATTCACGATGGAAGGAAATGATTTTCCTAAATTAAAAAAGTAAATTACTGACCCTAAGCTATGTAAACATGTCTTATACCATTCTCTTTCTTCGTAAGATTCCAATATAACACGAAATTTCTCTATAATTCTGTCCTTTTTGTTCACGTTTTTAATACAGGTTATGTTACCGATGACGGTTCGTGCGAAACGACAGCTCCAGCTGTGCGCTTGAGGTATAATGTCGCGGTCCGGATATGAATTCTACATTCCCTTTTCATCAAACCACTTCCATATTTCACGGTTCGCAAATAATGAAAGTTTGAATTCCACATTTTATTTCTCAGAGCTGCTAAAGTTCTGATTACATTTGCACCAGATATTGCACAGTTATCGACGTACCTTTCCGCGAAAAAATGCTATGCTGTGGAAAATCTTTCGAACAGCGACACGCAGCCTTGGAATTTTCCTGCCTTGCTTAATGAACATCTGCTCCTTTTGGACAGTGTAGCAAAATATTAAAGTTATAAAAAAGATTGTAGCTGCCTGATTAATATTTTGCTTCGTTCAATAAAGTTGACTTGCGCTGCCTGAAACATTTTCAAATTTTAGACAAGCATATTGAATGGCTATATTACATTTAGACTAACAGGTCCTAAACAATTGTTATAACGGAAAAACACTAATTAAAGACATTTCTCGGCTAATATCGCATGTGTAATGTAATAAATGCATTTTTTTGTAATATCGAAAAATTTTGTACTCTAAAGATTTCATAGAATTACATTTTTAAAAGACAGTTTGAATAAAAATGACCTAAAAACATCGCTATTTCTCAATTTTCTTGTTGCTATGTATAGTAGCTTATACAAGGGTTCTTGCGTGTTATCCGTCGGATATTCTCGGAAAGAAAACGTGATAGCGGTAAATGCGTACTGATCTGGATGTTCAGGCTACAAATCCGTCAAAGTTAGGATTATGTGTGTACACTCGGGATGGACTTGCACTTGTCTAACGATAAGGTAAATATTACATTACTTTTGAGTGGTATTCCATTTTAGAATTTAACGATAGTCTCGCTGAAAAACGTGTAGTACGTTGCATTACAAAGGATTAATATCTAAGATAGATTTAACATTAAAACTATAAGAACTCAGACAGTTGCACTTGTAGGTCTTTTTTTTTTGGTATACCTAGGTACAAATTTTCGTTGTCTCTAGGTATACTAAATTCTATTAAAATGGGTTAAATAGTTCCTGAGTTTCCGCGGTACAAACATGTGCACATTCAGACCGTCATTTTTTTAAATCTATTCTTTTGTGTTCCTGGAGAGCCAAAATATGTATTTTTGTCAAAATGTCACTTTTGAAAATGTTCGTGAATACAATACATATCCGTACTGGAAGTATGGGAAAGTACAAAAGAGTACGGATTCAGATAGTTATTTTAAATTGTGAGGTAGTACACGCGGCCGTTTTCTTAACGCGAACATAATGTTATGGCTACTTTAGTTTTCAACATGTTAGTCAATGAAGTTTATTTTGTAAAATGTTTGTGAGAAGATTTTTGTTGTGGAAGTTCCCTGCATGTTTTTAATGATAAAAGTGGCAAAAATAACAGCCTAAGTAATAAAATATGTTTATCTGCTATTGAAAGAAATTATATAAAATATGCTGTGTGATACGTAATGTCGACGGAATAAACACACATTTCCGACCCGCTAGAATCATAAATAGCTAAATTATATTAACAGAAAGGACATCAAACGTAAACTTTAACTGAATACAATCAATAAACTGAGCCGACATGCAAGCGGCCGCATTTGTTTTATGTGATAAATTTTTTCGAGATGTAACATTTAGTCGTTTTGTTATGGTGAGAGAGTTGCGGAATTAATATATAGAATATATAGATATACACATTCTCATTCTCTAATGAATATTATGAGAATCGTCCAATTCTATTAAATATATCACCAAACGCAAACGCAAATAGACGCGGCACATTCTAAAACAATTAAAAATAAAAGTTGCTGAAATGTCGGAAATCTTTTTAGAAACACCAATCTTAACCGAAGAAGCTTTTGTTTTCCTCCTGCACTTATAATTAAAAATTCGTAAACATTTCGAAAATCTTCTATATTTTTAATGCTACTGCAAAACTTCCCTCTAATATATTTCTCTTTCTAAAACTACTACTCAACCACCTATTTTCTGTTTAATAGAATTTATTGCATTCTCACCTCATGAAAAGTAAGAATTACTAATGATGTAAGGAATGTTTCTTTAACTGAAATTACTATCATTTATTAAACTCACGCTGTAACGGGTCCACCATAATCTGAACTCATGGTTCTGAAGAAGTTGAACTACCCTAGTTAGCTCAACAGCCAGGATTTGTTGAAAATAAACAGAAGACTTTGGATTAAAAATAATATACAATATTTATTACCCCATTTATACAATCTCTAAGGTACTTGCGTGTGTTTGATAACATAAAGTTATTATTTTATTTACTTACAATATTAATTTACAACGGCGAAACAAAATGATATCTTTCCAAAACGGCATGCCACTGGAATTTCCCATTAGAAGTTCCTACATCTCCAATCGCGCCACGGTAATATGCTAGACTTGTTGATGGCTGCCAATGTTAGTTATCTGTAACGTGATATAGTTAGCACACTAAATAAGTTTGTTTATTCCGGAAACTGTTACAATGCCTGTAAAGGAAATAATTTACACAGTGGTGAAATGTTAATAATGCATAATGTCGTATTTCCAATTCTGGTCCTCAGTTTGTGGTTGGAGGTTATCATGAAAAAATGTTCGGGGAAATCTTCTTTATATAAGGTAAGTGAGTAACCTCTAATTGACTGCATGGTTAGGTCGATTTTTACGAAAATTTGTACACTAGCAGCAGTTTGTATGTGTATGGCTTTGGTATTTTCGGTGAAACGGGGTTGCAAAGTAATAAAAATAATTTCTATCCGCTTTTAACTGTTTTACTGAATTTTTTGACGTGATTACTTAATTTCGAAACCACCTTTGAATAACTTTGCTGATAAGTTATCAGTTACTTTAACACTTAACTGCTTTGTTATTAAAATACGAGTTTGTACGTTAATAATTCTGAAATCTAGTCAGGTTAGTAAAATTGGAAGGTTACACTAAAATAAAATATAAATTCTGGAATATGTCTGTTAGTAGTAAAATCGTAAAGTTTCCGTCACAAGTTTTACTAAAATAAAATAATAATTTGGAAAACAGTCGGTTTAGTAAAATTGGAAGATTTCGCGCGCAAGTTTTACTAAAATAAAATAAAAATTCTGGAAAATAATCGGTTTAGTAAAATTGGAAGGCTTCGCGTTTTCTTTTCTAGTTTTCTCAATCAAATTCTCTTAATTGTCTTTCTTCCATTGCTATTTTTATTATTAAATTCGAACTATGTCTAGGTCTTCCTTTCCGTCTTTTTTCTCTAGGAGTTCACTACCACACTTCTCTTTTATGGTTCATTCTTTGCATGTGGCCGTACCATAGCAGCTGGTTTTTCAATTGTATCTATAATCATAAAAAGGGAATTGCAAAAGCAATGCCCTCTAATGTGCGGCAAGGCAACAAACTGATATTTAAGTGTAAAAGGAACTCGCTAAGGGAGTATCTGCAATCACTACCTGCCTCTAGGCACAGCACACGAAACGCCGTGCTGCAAAGTAAACCAGATAAAGATTTTGGTTTCAGCTATAGCTACGCTATATGTTTCATTCTGTTGGAACTCGTCAGGTGGATGCAAACCTAGCTACAGTTAAAACCAAAACCAGAAGACAAAATCATGAAAGGGAAATTACAAAGTAATGTTCTCTAATGTGTGGCGACTAAAGTTGCAAGGCAACAAACCGATATTAATTTGCAACACGGCGTTCTCTGTGCTGTGCCTAGAAGCCGGTAGCGATTACAAATACTCGCTTAGCGAGTTCCTTTCACACTTAAATATTGGTTTGTTGCCTTGGAACTCCTTTTTCCCTTTCATAATTTTGTGTTTTGGGTATATTTTGCCTGTCGGTTTCGGTTTTCAATAGAACGAAACATGTAGTAGTCTATCCTAGCTATGGTTGAAAGCAAAATCTTTTTCTGAGTATTTGTATTACCGTTTCTCCTACTACGATAATTTGTCTTATTTCGACATTTCGAATATGCTCTATTCGCGTGACTCCACCGGTTTGTTACGAACCTCATTTTAATGTATTCTTCTTATTAGATTTTCATTTGTTATCTACACCTCTGAACTGTACGAGACACGACTTTCGAAAATCGTCATATAGGTAAGTTTTTTATTTTGTTTGGTACGGCTTTGTTCCACAAAGTGGGATAGAGTTGTATTTGTTTCCTTATTCAAATTTCTTCAGTATGTCTGTATAGTCTTTTCCATCTTTCTTTATAGTTTTATAGCTTGAATTTTCTAAATCTACAACGGAGTTGCATAGACGATTTTACGAAAATGCTATTCTTTCTGGCGTACTTTTTACCTTTAAAATGGGATTTTTTGAAGATTTTGACTTAAGTTGCTAGATCTGGATGAAATTTGGTATTGCAATATGTGTATGGGAACATAATATTACTGCATATAACAAAACATTATACAATTTAATAAAAACTGTAAAGGATAAAACATTTCTGTATAAGCCAAATGGCTAGCAGAAACATTTTTGGTTGTAACTTAGGTCAGGCAGCAAACAAAGATTCAAGGCAATTTCCTACAGTACTTGCTATTTACTTCTGCGTTCTCGCTGGAGTACCAGTGGTTCACCCTTAACAGTCATTAGACGGTACAATGTTATACAGAGGCACTTTTCCAAGTAGGGTAAGTTACTTTATCTAAAGTATACGAAAGTCCAACCAAAACGCTTCGTCCACTTTTAAATCGACTCGCTTGTCGATTCTTATTAAGCATACAGTTATATGTTTGAAGGGAGGGTGATGACTATATTTGACATTTTTTATGTTTTTTTGCCATACTTGCAATTGCTTTAATATTCATAGACTATAAAACGGAAGCACAGTTACTCAAAAATTAACACATTTTTGTTGTAAAATAAAAAAACACCTGCAAATAATTAAAAATGTTTACAAACTTCATGTTGTATATAAGATTTTTATTAATGAAACTAGCTTAGGTACTATGAGTTATAACTAGAATACTAGTTCGTGTTGCTATTACAGATGCTTGTTACGTTATTTTGAATTTAAAATGCTGGATTATATTTTAGAAATGTCTGTTTTAAACTGAAATTAAATTAGCGACATAATTAAATCAGCCGTGGTTTTAATACCATTGCTGTTTACGTAATCAGCTAGCGTGAAGCGTTAACGCATTTAGTTCATTACAATTTTACAGTAATAATGGGCTAACCTTTCATGCATCCGCATTATAATTGAATATTTGCTGCTGTGATGAAGTCTGTAAAATATTGTATAACAAGGATAATTTAAAATACCTGCTGATTAGGCCTTCAATCTCTGCAGAAAATTAAATTTTGAGTACTTCTGCATCAGTGCTTTATTAGTTTGGGTACTAAAGAAGTGGTGAGATGTTATTAAATTCATGAGCTGACCTGGAAAACAAATTAACACAGTTTTCTCTATTTTTCACAATTACAATTAAGACATGTAATTTATGGAAAGAACTGTAATGCTATGGTCGACAACAATGGTTTTGTATCTTTTTTGGCAGTGACTTTACTTTTAATTACAAGAATGTACCGATAACTCATAACCCATATGGATACCGAAGAGTTTCTTAAATACGCAATTTTTGTAAAGGTAATTTTGGCTTTTAGCGTTGATTCAAAACCAAATGTGGCGAAACTTTAAAGAATACTGTCAAAGACATCAAATTGGTGCTAACTTTAATAGATCTAAAAAAACTCATCTATTTCTTTCGTTTCTTGATAAACATCAATCCAGTTATTATGAAACATGATTGTGTGTATAGCATATATGCATCGATGAAATATTACACTTTTTCAAAAATGCAAAACAGGAAGCATAAATTTCACGTGTTTTATGATAAAACTTTGTAAATAGAAGGCCATGAGACAAATATAACGCTTTAAATTGGCGATCGCTACAATTTTTTTAATATTTGACTTTACTTTACAAAATCAATTGGCAAATCAGTATAAAACTTGGTATCGCAGTACTAGTAAAAATTATCAGCAAGACGAAAAAACATCCGTCTTTAAGCCAAACTGCGCTAGGCAATAGCGAAATGAAAAATGAGCAAAGCATTTCCCTTGGAATTTCCTTTATTTTAGATATTGCTACTTAACATATATTCAAAAGTTTCTTATTATTAATGTGTTGCGGCCCAACTTTGACTACAAGGACTGAAAAATGAAGCAGTGACGTAAAGTCGACAGGTAGCTGTGTGTGGGGGGGGGGGGGGAGAGTGTACTTCGGTCACGCGGCAAAAGACTTCGGTCACGCGGCAAAAGACTTCGGTCAACGCATGGGCGTTAGAGAGATTCTGGATTCTGGATTTGGAATTTGGGAGTGTGAGTTACCTCACGCGCACTTAGGCCACAATAGGTGAGCCCATTGTACTACCTCCCCAGCAGCTCTCCACATTGGACATCACCCAAGCCATCCAACCTTTTGGATGTACTTGAGGACATCCGCAATTGGAGTGTTGCTGATTTCGGCCATGTTAGGCCAGAAGTCCCCCAGCATGGATCCTCTGGTTGTTGCGAGAGCTGGGCAGTGACAGGACATGTTCTGCCGACTCGTCGTCCTCGTTGCATGCACGACAGTTTGGGCTGTCCGCCAGTCCCATTCTGTGCATGTGTTTCTTCAGGGTACAGTGTCCAGATAAGATACCCACAACTAGTCGTAAGTTCTTTCGGGACAGTTGCACACAGTATTTGGCTGTTTTTGACGAGGGTGCCGTAATAGCAGCCCTTGCTTGACGACAGCTTTGAGTGTTAACCCATCTTCGCGTGAAGCTTTTTAAGGTTTCTTGGTATAGCATAAAGCTTAATGTCTTCAGGGATATGGGAATTACGGGTTCTGGCCCCCAGAGAGGTTGTCCGGAGGCCAGTCTCGCAATCTCATCAGCCTTTTCGTTGCCGTAGGTTCCGTCATGTCCTTTCACCCATACAAGGGAGACGGCATTATCTTTTGAGATATCGTCGAGAGCTTCACGACACCGCAGTACCACTCCTGAGGTGATTGAGCAACTGCCTAGGGCTAGTAAAGCGGCTCTGCTATCGCTGTAGATACCAATACGTTGGTTCTTGATTTGTCGTTCAAGTATTGCATTTGCACCATGCATTATTCCCACTACCTCCGCTTAGAAGACAGTGACAATTTTGCCTAGTGGTATACTCTGGCGTAGGTTTAGGTCATCGGAGAAAATTCCGGCACCCGTTCCATGCTTTGTTTTAGATCCATCGGTGAAGATGGATATGTCCATATGTTGGGTTGGTCCAGCATTCACGTAGACACTAAAGTGTCTATTAAAGGCATATTGTAAAGGAAGGTAGTCCACCATAGCATCCAGAAGAGGAATCTTGACGATTGCCTCATCCAAGATGCGGGTGTGTCTGCCTCCCTTGCCTGCTGTTTGCCACAGCCCCTTGTGGCGCAGCGTTAAAGCAGTCCTCACAGCTACTTCCTCCACAAAGAGATCAAGTGGAGGAAGACATAAGATCACCTCTAAGGCGGCCGTGGGGGGTTCAGCGTATAGCACCTGTAGAACTGAGACAGGCGAGACGTTGCACGTGTCCCAGTTTGGTTGCTGCCGTAGCCTGTCTGACCCTGGGCCACCAAGGTAATTCTAGGGGAAAGTCCCCAGGATTTACCTAGAGCGCGGCGACACTGCCAGAAAGCCATGCATGCTTTGTTCGTTTTAGCTTTCAGGTGTTTCTCCCAGTTCAGCTGTTTGTCAAAAATAATTCTCAGGTATTTGACATTATCTGAGAATCTGAGAGAAGTATTGAATAGGAGAGGTATACGTAAGGGTCCAACCTTCTTTTTCTTTGTGAAGAGTACCATCTATGTCTTCAAGGAGTTGGCAGATAGGGACTGTTCATTACACCATTTTTCTGTTATTCGAAGAGCCGTCTGCATTAAGGTGCAGAGCATGCCCTCAAACTTCCCCGTCATGAGGATGGTGATGTCATCTACATACCCAATGGGTGGGAGTGGGAAAATTAATCCACTTAAATATTTCCCTATTTAAAATCTAAGTTGAAAACTTGATTTTACTATTACATATAAGTAAATTGACTCAAACAATAATTTTCTATCGGTCTCCGTTTATTAAATAAGAGGGGGCAAAACTAGTTCGCGACCGTAGTTGAAAGACACTACACGTGCACCCTGGGTAATGCTAAAGAACTAGCACATCGGCGGGCAGACTATTCCCATCATTATCCTTCCCCTAAGCACATAAGCGAGCGAGGAAGAAGAAGAAGATGAACTCGCAATTAAATCCAAATCACAGTCAACACGGCTCTCCTCAGAGCCCCCAGACTAGGAAAGTCGAACCCTCAGTCCGAATTTGCCAACTGAACATAGAAAGTATTAGTAAATCCAAAACAGAATACTTGTCTAAACTACTGACCGACAATAACATCGATGTCGTGGCCCCTCAAGAAACACATAATAACCAAATTAACTGATACTGATAGATAAGAAATGAAAATTTAAATGTTAATATTTAAGATACTTTTACTCATGTGTAGCCATACGATAAATAAATAAATAAATATTAAATAAGAGGGTAAGAATATTTGATTTTCAAAAAATCATAGAAGGTGTCACAAAGTAGCTAGCGATATCGGACACGAATCAAATTTAATTTGATCTATAGCTCTATAAATTTACAAAATTTAAAAAAAAAATGTGGTTCATTTTTGAGCAGGATTATCTTGAAAAATACAAAGTTTTGATATTTTTTACTTCATAGTTTTAGTAGTTTTAAAAGTTCTAGTAGCTTGTAACATTGTGTACTTTTAAATCATTTTTAACATCGAGTTTCATCCCTTCATCCTCGTTTTTGAGTAAATAGAGATTAAAGCTCAAATTTTAAAATATGCATAAACTGCGTCAGAGAGAAATTTACGAGCTGAAACACAAACCAAACAGTAGCTAATCTTTAGTTCTATGAACATACAAAATGTATAAAAAATTGTATAGCCAGTTTGTCAGTGATATTTTTTTTCGGATTTTGAGTAATATTTATTTGAAAATTTCCAAGTTTTTTGTTTTAAAAATTTTGTAGATCGATAAATTGTGCCCTTAGAGCTACTTAATATATAACATCCAAACTTTATGCCGATGTGACAATTTCTTTAAGTACATAAGCGTTAGAGCCAAAGATTTCACAAAATTGCCGTCATTTTAAAGAGAAAGTGTTCTCAAAACAGGTTTTTGATTTGTTTTAGCGCCATTTCTTACGGCATGTTTTAAAGCTTTTTAAAAGTTCCCGTTTACAAAACAATAAAAAAAAATATGTCTAATTTTCATTTCCGTTTCTCAATCCTTTGCAGAAACTTTTGCACTAAACGTATTTTTGTTATACTTGGGTAACCTCCATCTGTTAATTAATTTATTGGCGATAAATAAATTAAGATCAGGAAACGAAAAAACTATAGTCGTAGACACCAATTAAATAAAAATTTAATACAGAATACGGAATATCATAATCATAAACAATATCTATTGAGGTATTTTTTCAAATCCGAAGCTTAATACAACGTAATCATATAATTTATTTATTTTTTGCCTGTACGATATCAAGTTCGCCCAAGTGTAATTTTCTGGGTACTTTGGTAGGCCAAACAAATCTGTAGGGTCGTTGATATTTACTGCTATAGGTTTTGCAGTTTCTAAAATGTTCTGGTAACCGTCGATACCGGCATGTTACGAACTTTAGCTGGACTTCTCTTGAAGTTAGTCACACGGAAACTTAAATTACATTTGTTTCCAACCTCCGGGCAGCGATTTGCTATTTATGTACTAAACTTTTAATATATTAAAGATTAAAAAACGAACTCTTTTTTTGTGCACTATTGGGACTGATTTAATTGTGGATTAGTGATATAAATTAAGCTCCCTGAATTTTCTTTAACACTCAAAGTTTTCAAGCTGTTTTGTTAAGTTATAAGGACCAAGGACTAAAAGAAAAATGTATAATAAATAATTAATGCAACAATGAACAGTTTTAATGTTATTATTTAATGTTATTAGCTTATTAAATTCAAAACAATATTTATATTTTATTTCTAGTCCTCCTACTTTTCACAAATTGAAAAGTCCTGTGCAACTATAATCTGCATATTGTGTGAATATTTATTTAGTGAATTATAATCCCAATTCTGATCCTAAAATGGTTAATACGTTAAACAAGCTTAGTAAACACATACGTTTAAAGTTGAATTAGGTAAAGCTACTAATACAATATTAATAATAAAATATTTGCACTTCAAATGTTTTTTATGTAGTTTTGAAAAATAAATTTTGAACACCTAAGCTTCATGCTAAGTGAGAAAGTATCTCGTTAGTTAAAAACGCTATAT
The DNA here is from genome assembly GCA_958336395.1 of Ctenicera cuprea. Lineage (NCBI taxonomy): Eukaryota > Metazoa > Arthropoda > Insecta > Coleoptera > Elateridae > Ctenicera > Ctenicera cuprea. Next base: position 37,209,188 of record OY284490.1, read on the forward strand.
ATGAAGGCGCAGTGCAATCGTTTTTCAGCTGAACTTGGTTCCAATTCCGCGACTTCAGTAACGCGAGATAACGACTTCCGCTTATTATCAAAAAGTGTTTACTCTTAAACTGTCTACTACAAAATATAAACGCTATTGTAAGAACCCCATTTTTAATGACGCATTCTTTAATTTCATTTTAGACATCTGACATATTTATTACGTTTGCGCGTTTCGATATTTACGTGTAAATTACGTAAGTATGTCTTAGTTATATTATTAAACCTCTGACTTATATGAATAAGGACGAATTTTATTTTGGAATTATATGGTAATATCTAACAAGATCTTTTGGTGCGTATTAATTAGTTTCAAGAGCATTAAAAAAATTTCCATTAAGGCACTTCCCTGGAAAAGAGGAGAAGTGATAAGTTTATCCAATATTTCCCAGCTTTTTTAAAAGAAATTTTACTAATGCTATAATAGAATTTATTTCGGGCGATGTTATTCTTGAGATTTTACAAGGGCTTCTATTACGGGGCTACTTTTCTGGGCTTTTCTTCCGTTTTTTCCAGATCTGATTTCCGATGGTTTTCAATATTTATTGGATGAACTAATATCTTTTATTAATATTTTAAAAAATAGTGAACTTTGTTTATGCCTTTTGGGCTCGATTGTTGCTACAGAGTTAATATTTTCAGTAATAAGCAATATGTGACCCGCGAACAAACGCAACTACCCCTGTTTTAAATATGCAACCTAGCCAAGAAGTATTCTTTTTTTCAAAACAAAATATCTTTACCGGTTTATTTATTTCTCGCGAAAAATACACGGGTGTTTTGCCTTTTCTCGGGTTTAGTTGTTCTCGACGAAAGCTTGGTTGCTACGGAAATTTCTCGAAAACCAAGGCAATGAAAAAATCATGACACCGAAGGTGGAGTCGTTTTTTCTAATTTCCAAACCAAATTGCTTCGAAACATGATTATTACTTACGTTCGCAGTTTGAATGTTGAAAATGCAGTTATTGCAGTTACTGCCACAACTTTGATCGCATTGACACACTAAATTTTTTTGATTATTGATAGTCCTACGAGTATGTCAAAAAATAACCAGGCTGAAAATTACGAAATCTTGTGGCGTCACAACGAATGCTAGTTTGACTTGAAAATTCTTTTTCTCTTTAGCAAATCCAACACAAGCTGTTATGCAGGAAGTTTGAGTAATGTTCCCCGGTTATTTTTTAATTTACGAGTGATATATGAGTGGATTATTTCATGAATAATATATCAAACAGTCAAGTTAATTTCATTTTTAAAACTAACAAACCAAATAAGTAAGCAGTATGCTTAAACTAACTGGATATTTATTCCGTTATCAAAAATTCAACCAATCATATGTCTTATTTCTTATAAGAAAACATGATTGCAGGTGAATAACACGAGCCAAAAGATTAATTAAAATTTTAGCTCCGGATACATTTCATTTGTTTGCGAATTAAAATACTGTCTTGTGTAGGAATTTGGTACTCGTATTTTGTAGTAGCCTAATTTTTCCTCCAATTTATAACTAAAAGTTTTTTAATTTGAACAATATTCAGGGGGGGGGGCTCTCAAACAAGTTGTAGCTGATATCGATCAGACAACTACTTTTTGAGTAAATGGGCGTTAAAGTCGAGATTTTCAAAAAGTTGTAGCGGCCGCCATTTCACCGTATGTTAGATTTCTAAGAAATCAATTTATATAGACAACAAATAAACGATATTTCTTTATTCGGGAAAGAGTCTAGTCATATTATAACTCGTGCATACAATTATTGCTTCGAAATAAATTTTTTAAACTCCCATGTTTTAATTTACTTATGAAGTGTCACTGTTTATATTATAATGATACACATTTCGATACAGATTATCATTATGAAATGACCCAAACTGACATTTCTTAGTTAACATCGCAAAACAGTTCGAGTTTTTTTAAATATCATGTTCAAATAAATTTCTTAAATGAATATTATTTTTTTAATTAACTATTCGTAGAAAAAATAGCCTATGCAATTCTTATATAATGGCTATTAATACGTAATCTCGCTCGTGTATTAATAGCTATCACCATAGATTAATAAATTAATAAGGAGTTATTAATCTATGCTATCACTATAGATTCGTTGCATAATATACTATTACCTTCTTATTAGTTGTTACATAACTGCATTTTGTACGCCAAAAATATATTTTAAATGCTGTTCAACCAGCAGGTGTTACGTGGTTATTAAACGATATATTATGAGTGCAATAATCATATTTAAATTGTACGTTTACTTTATTTTTAGTACTAAGATTTACAACGTAACAGGCGAAGAGATAAAGAAAACATTTAAATGAGTTATCCATATATTTTGATACTTATATGTTAAACATCGACATCTTATAACTTCCACGAAACTAACCAACGATATTATGATCATGATCATAGTATTTAAATAAATTAGTTAGGTACTCGTATTTGCTCGTATAATAAATTGGTTTAGTCCAAACAGTTTTTCTTGTTCTGTATTTGCTAACTGATTAGTTTCTTACAAAATTTCGTTTTTTCTACAAACAAATAAATCTGCTGTCAGCAATGTTCCTAAAGTAATAAAAATTTATGTAATCCTAAGAGCGGAGTTCGTGAAATACGTTGGACTGATCACAAACACTCCAAAGGCAAGGGCTCCCGCTTTCGAAGTCCTATTATTTCTTCCAAAACATGCGCTACAGCTGTTACTGTTGATTGGTTTTGACGAAATCGATAGTATGAATGACCTTTATTTTCCGAATAAAATTTAATAAATACTTACAGTTTAAAGTGTAAAGGTGTCTAACAAAATTAAGATTTTTCAAGTAGAATTTTACAAGAAACACAACAGTTATTTACGAAAATAAATATTCAACGTTTTGCTTTTGTGTCATTATTGTCGATTTCCTTTTTATTTGCAATAGCTGGCTGGAGAAGCTTTACAAGGCTTTATAAAAAATAAAAAAATTTACCGTTAGAAGAATGCGTCATTGAGACAGTGGTTTCAAGTAGGACTTGCAATCTTACCCGATGTTTCCAGTATTCGGATTTCTGTAGAAGAAGGCACGAGAAAAATTCGGTATTTGGATTTATCCGATTTGTTTTCTTAATTGTCACATTTTCGTACTCCAATTCCGTTTTCAGAATTTATACCCCGGTTCGGATTTTTCATCGTATATACTCTGATCCGGATTTCGGATTTTTCATCTCATTCGGATTTTGGATTAATCAGAATTGGTTTTAAGCTAACTTCTAAAGGTACATTATATAATCGATTCGTAGATCCAACTTTTATACATGGAATTTTTTTTAATTTGTTTTCAAAGCCGATTAGGATTATTTAGATTGTTCAGAATCGCTTGTTCACTATAAGTTAGCATCAGATTTGAACGTCATGATAGTTATAAAAGGGAAAAATGTTGTGATGAAAGACGATGTTCATGGAAAAATTTTAAAATGTTTTAAAAAATATTTTCCGAATCTTTAAAGAAGAAGGTTTGTTTTGGTTTGGAGTTTTAGGAATAATTTTAAAAGAATTTGAAAAAATAATTAGGAAAGAATAATTAATAATTTTGGGCCAGTCGTCGGGTTTTATACTGGCGGGGAAAAAAAGGTGGGGAGGTTAGATAAGAAGCCAGCTTCTCTGACGAACGGCGCTCTGGAGCGATCACTCTACGGGTTGACATCCACTTCAGCAACAAAACAAATTTTAATAAATTTTAAAACAGTTGCAGTCAGGTTGTCTCGTTACAGCATTAGCCTCCTGGTTAGTATTTTTGGCTTAAATTACAACTCTTTTTAATTTTTTGGAAAAAAATTTCTTAGCGTAAATATTATTGAAAGCAGAGACGTTACAGCAAAGTCCACAGCCAGAAATGTCTGGGAGTGGAAAAATTAAAATAAATTAAATGTTTTATCGTCCCCTTAAATATGGCCAATTTTTAAAAATTAAATTATAAATCTTCTTCTAATGTCAGTCATGAGCAACTTAGCTCATACAGAAATGTTGTATCATCCTCCGTGCGTTAAATGAAGGAGTAAGAATTTTCGTACTTTACTAATTCGTAGAACGCGTCATAGTATTACTACGAGCAAGCAATTATAACATCTCTTAAGATTAACGTGGCGGCACCTAGCGTAAGCCTTATCAGCTACGGCCTTCATTCTGCCTGAATGCTCAAGTTCAGGATGGTTCAACAGGAACATGTTACCAGTCATTACATCAAACTGCGAGCTTTAAGTCCCAGCGGCGGATTCTCTGTTGGGTCATAGACCTCCCACCGCTATTAAAAAGAACAAAAATATTATTTGTGTTTGATTACATAACATATTGCACACTACAATATTTAAAAAATATTTTTTCATTAACTTTTGTTCGTGATTTATGTGCAAGAACGTTTATTTAACAATGTAGTTGTTGACAATGTAGTTGGTTGTCCCCATGGCAGATACACCGCGCCCAAGATTGCCGTTTACTTAAAAGGCCTTGAAATGATTAAGAGTAAAATAAATAGATCATCGCGGTAAATTACAATTTACACAAGCTAACAAAAGCAGAGATTACTGCGTATTACGGACTTCAGGGTCACAGACCTACATAATGTAAGCTGTATGTGATAAGCGCATGCCAATAGCTGTTACTTTGCGGGATTACCACGTATTAGTGTAATAACTAATAACAGTTGTTGATTGTGTAATGAATCATAATTTAGTGAATTTGTAGGATGTCCGTGCGAAACAACACATCATGGTGTACTAAAGCAGATCTGATATTGACTGAAAGCGTTTAAAAACTAAAATGCAAAAACATTTTGTAAACTGTGACACACCTGCCAATATATATTGCAATGATATACGTGTGCATGTACTTACTAGAAAACAATTCTCTAAATGCCCGTAATTCACGCAATTCTAAATTATATTTTCTATGAGACTCTTTATTAACTTTCTTAGGGTCGTTATTTAGCTTGTAAGACAAGTTATTAATAAATAAATTTGAGATAGGATAAACACAAAACAATATCGTTACAAAAAAAAGGTTTTATTTAATAAATCAATTTTCGAATGAAATTTGCGAAAAATCAAATAAATTTTACTAAATACTATCGTCCTTTTAAAAAGAGAACACTTATCTTAACGTCTCCTTATTGGGATATCATTCACTCGAGCAAACGATGAATGTCCAACATCTACTTCACTAGTTTGCAGGTTCCTCAAGGAACCACAAACACTCGCCTTTAGTTTGAATCTTCTTCTGGTCTGTTTTATATTATTTTAAACTTGGTTTTACTACCATCACAACTGGAAAAATTTTCTAGATTGCTTTATACTTGTTATTCTTCTGGACTTTTCACAATTCGTTGATAATTAGTTGTATTTTCTTCTTTTATATTCACAATCACTTTTACATTACCTTTAAACTCGTTTTTCCTCGTTATTCATCCAGAGGATATAACATTCTCCGTCTTTGTTTACAAAGACGAGTCGTAACTAAATAAACAAATTTTCCATTCTTTTGTCTTCCTTCTTGATTCCCATTTTTTTGAACAAACAAATAAATCTCATGACAATGAGTATTCTTTTATACGTTTATGACATTGACACTGACATCCATAATGACATTAATCGATGCACAAAACAAGTAAGTCTAAAACTTCTTATAAATTAAACCTTTTGAACAATTCTGAACTAAATTATAATTAAAACTAACATAAATAAAAATCGTATCAATCTTTCTTTTCTTTCAGTAAAAACAAACCTCACAAATATGAAAAATATAAATTATTAAAATTTATAACAAGAAATTACAGCAATAATACGCAACCCTGAGTTTAAAAGTTAGAATATCAAAACCTTACAGCCTTCACAAACCTCCAATCTCAAATTGAATTGTAGCAAGCATCCCAAAAATTGCCTTCCAGGAACTACAATACCCCAGTAAAAACATACACCTCCAAATATCATAGCAATATATTATATCAATTTACAATAATTAGAAAGTGCTCATCGAAAGTTTATTAAAGACTTCATACTGAAAATGTTGGTAAAAACTGCCAACGTAAAAAATCGATTTGAAATATGTCTGGCTAAAACTTGAAACAAAGTACAATTGAAGTTTCCAAAAGTCATTTTTTTATTACCTCACAGTAAACCAGATCAATAGCCGCCACTGCGTAAGTCCCCACTGCTGGGAGGAGGTTAGCTAAATCTCCACTGATTCTGCAGATCAGTACCCGAGCTGAAACGCAGCTCAACCGTCGAGCGGCACCAAGACAACCCCAGTCTGCACAGGCTTACCACTGCCACCACGAATCCTACGGTGTGCCTAAGACGGATCTGCTATTTTTCTCGAGCTTGGGCTTGGTCCTCGTGGCACCAGTCAATAAAGTTGCTGAATGAACTTTTCGCACCACCCAGATAGCTCGGTAGCCGGTCTGATCATAATACCCAGGGCCTTAACAGTGTCGGGTGTGCAAAAAAGTGAGCCTCCTGGATCGATGTTTTGATAGTGGGCGGGAGCAGGCAAACTGCATCCCACTCCTAGGGCTCAGATCTCTAATACCAGTAGCCACGACACTTTTTCTTGGAGTTTACCTTCACCTGCTTAAATCTTTGGCCCTAACCACCCAGATTATTGCCTAGGCATATTTATAACCCGTGGCGTTGTTCAGGCGTAGTGACTGGAACGTAGGCATATTTATAGCCACGGCGCGGCCAGGAAGCGGGGCACTGCTGCTCAGTTGTTAGGCACCTATATTGAGAGCTAGTAACACTTTACCTGGTGAAATCACTAACCTAGTTCTCCATGGTTCCAATTACAGTTAACCTTGAACCTCTTCGAGAAGAGGTGGACGTACCAAGTTGAAATTACCGTAGTGACCGTTACAGCGCCGACTCCGCGAAAGGTGTTCTTGTTCACGTCCCTCACCGAAGTGAGGGTCCTTGGCCGCTCCACCCACGGCGTCACAGAAAAATTAGCAGATTGGGGTACCCAACCAAATTGTTGCTCATTTCTAGCTCTATGAGTCTACAAAATGTAAGAAAAATTGTGTGACCAGTTTAAAGCAATATTTTCTTTAATATTTCCAAAATTTTAAAAACATATTTCGCTTCACAATATTCGTTTGCACAGCCGTTTTCTTGCAGAGTATCATTGTGTTTCCTTGCAGCTTTTAAAATACCAAATTTCATCTACATCTGTCAACTCGTTTCTAAGTAATAAGCCGTTGTTAAAATGAAAATAAGTAATTTTTCAAAAACAATATTATTGAGTTCCTGGATGTCCAAAACATGTACTTCAGTCAAAATCTCGAAATTTATAATTTTCATGAAATTCGTTACTGATACTGAAAGTATAGGGAAGTAAAAATCGTACATAATTATGGTTACGTATAATTCGAAAATTTAATTTTTTTATCGCAGGATTTAAAAAGTACTTTTTAAATAAACGACAAAAAAATATTTAATGGTTACAGTATAAAGTGTTAGTCCGCCTAGATTTTAATCAAACCGCAGTTAACTAACCGTGTCATCCAACTTCATATATCGGATTCTTATTAATTTGCATAGCTAACTAGTTTCAATTAGTTAACTTATGACCTAACTTTACCATGCAAATGAGTTTAATATTTATCTATCTATATATTAAATCCAACCTTTACATAAAGACCATTTTCTTTACTACAGTGGATCGCTATAATATTCAACAAAATAATGGCTCCTTATGGTGTCTACTACTTTTTTGTATTATTAAAATATAATCTGCTGATGTCATTTCGAACACAAACACAGAACTGCCGGCCGTTTATTAAAAAAAGATGGTGCAGCACTTGATTTCAACAGTTTATGAAGAATTGCTGTTAAAAATTGGAATTTACGGTTTACGGTAATACCATCTCTGACAAAATTCCGAGAACAAATTCGCTGGGAAAAACATTAATGGAGAAAACACCCGCCGTCAAACATCGTCAGGAAAAAGGCTCAGGTAAAGACATGCTTCTGTAAAAATATTCCTTGCAAAAAATAAACCTGGAAAATAATTTGGCGAGAAATAAAACCATCAAAAAACACACCCTAAACAAAAGCAGGTGTACATGCAAATGTCTAACAAGGTTTATTTAGTGCGTATTTATCAGTTCCCAAACAGTTTGAAGTATTTCCTTGGAAATGAGGAAAAGTGCTAAGTTTAACGGTTTAACTAACTCTTTTCCGTTTTTTAAACAGTTTGGCTACTAGGGTTATGATAGGAATTTTTACGGGGAATGTTTTTCCTAGAAATTTTACAAAAGCTTTTCTTTCTTAAACTTTTCCAGGTCTGTATTTCAGTTTTTTCTGAGCTCTTTGTCGCTTTGTAGCTCTCATTCTTCACACCAACATAGCGGTGGAAACATTCGAAGCGGCGAGGTGGTTGTAAAGTTACTACAAAAAATCGGAGTCGTAGCTCACGAGTTCAGCTAGTTGTTTTGTAATACTTTAATAATTAGTATTAACAGAAACTTTCTAGTTTCCTTAATACGGAACTAATGGTATACTACGCTAAGATACATTGCTAAATCTTCATATTTGTCAAGTAAACAGAGGTAATAAAATCATGTTCATGAAATATAATCAGAGAAAGGTCAAAGTATTTACTTTAAACGTGAATTTATAGAAACACTCTAAAAAGTATTAAATTATAAATCTTTATTAGCAATCAATTTTGAGATCATTTCAGTTAGTTATTAGGAAAATATAAAGGGTTCGTTGTCTTAATACACTTACACAGCTTGTATAATGAATGAGCAGTTAGTGTCGTGCGCGGGTTATTTTGGGGAGTGCAGACAATTACACGGCTAGGAGGAAGGAACTCCATCATTCTTCCCATGTCCTGAACATTGTCTGGAAGTACTAAGAGTTCTTGCGGTTATTAGACTTGCCACTGTGGATTGTGTTAGACACTAAAATGTAACAGCGCTACACTTCTCTTTAGCATCTTTGTGACGGGACTGAAATACGATTTTACGTATTGGAAATAATTATTCTATTACATACATTGTTTCAAACTTGACTAAGAGCTATTTGTTTAAAATATTTTAATGGTACAACCTTTGAATATTTGATTATACCGATTCAACTGCGGAATATCGGTTTGAAAATAAACGTATGCAAATCAAATTAAAATAGTTAACTGTTAAATTTAACATTTTTACTGGTAAAAACGTATTAATATTTTGTTTTCATTTCTTTTTTGAAGTTAGCATCAATGTATATAAGTCCGTATAATAATCAGCCCCAAGGGGATATTATTCTAATATTCTATTATTTTAATAAATGAATAGTTCTAACAACATGCTACAGAGATTATTCCAAGCGGATTAAATTCATATTCGTAGTAACTGCCACGAACTGCTTCGGTTGTATTTAATTGTAATTAAATTTCACGCCCATTATACCGAATGATTTATTACTGAAGTTTCTTAGTCCTTCCTTCCACTGAAGACAATTTATAACAACTGTCCCATTGCATGAAACTTTGTTATAATCATGTCAAGAGAAGTTGAGATTTGGAAGGCGTCATAAAAATGGAAATGTGTTTTATACAGTAAATTTTATTAGAGCTCCTGTTGTTTTCACCAAAACTTTGTTTGATTTGAAATTGCCCTAAAGCGTCAGATGTTCATTATACAAACCAGACGAACAGATCTTCATTCAAGCGTGGCTGATATTTCATGTTTTAGTAATTAATAACCTGTGTTATTTTTACGCCACGGATAAGCACGAATTTGTTAAAGCAAAGAAAGAAAAATAATTAGTGGCCGCTTTTTTACATGATAATTTCGGAGAGTAATTAAATTTTTTGTTTTAACAGATTAATATATTTTTAATTACGCCGTGTTTGAAAAGAAATGTAAAATGAATGATTGAATAAACAAAAGAAGTAAATAAGGAAATTTATAGGCCCATTGAAGTAGAATTCGCATACGTCCTCTGTCGGTGCCCAACAGTGATAACATTAGTAATAATAAACAGTTTTTTTAATAGATTTAAAATATTCAGTTACAAAATTTCGTAATTAGAGGAAAAGTTTAGCATATAACATTAGAGTGCGTTTGCTGTTCTTCCACTTAACCTTTTAATATAATTAAAACAAACATAAAATTATTCGCAACCAGCTTAACTCCAGCGCAAAGAGAAATAAAAACAGCCATCAAGGTGCAGTTATTGACACACAGTAATAATTAATTATACAGAGCGTTCGTTGTGAGTATGTTGAAGGAAAGATAAGCTACCTATAGTTTTCGTGTATTAATTACATTAAACCAATTAACAGGCCTTAGCTTATGTGATATCCTTTAATAGTTTAAATAATAACTTTAAACACGAATACTGTCCACGCTAAATTTTAGCTACGTCATGTCATCTAATTTTAGAGCACGATTCCGTAGTTGAAACAAAATAAAACAAGCGAATCGTTTAATAGTTTTTTAATGTGTTGTGCAATAATATGTTTTTGTGGATATAACATTTCAAGAGTGGCGTATAAAGCTCGAAACATATGCTTTGCAAGCTTTTCAAACCTTAAACTGAAATATAATATTACTCCTACAGTTTTGCTACTCTCACAGATCTCCACTGATTCATTATTCACAATAATATTACTATTAGCTAAAGAACTGTTTGGCAACTTTGGTTTCCAGGGCAAACAACATAATAGATGTTTTCGCAGTATTTATGACTGGGAATGATTCTCCGAGTACTTAATAATGTTGCTAATATTCTTATTTATTGTTTCACTTGCTACCTCAGTTTCGTTAGGAAGAAATGATGATGTAACTGAACGTAGTCTGCCTACTGATGATATTTACAGTATTTACGACCTTTGAAAGAGTAATCGTATATGATATAAAACAGTGGGCCGAGTATAGACTCTTGGGGTACTCCTCGCATAAGAGTGGTTAGATTTGAACTGGAATCAACAACCTTGACAATTTGTTTTCGATAATATTAGTAGCTTTTAGTTAAATTTATCAGGATTTATACAATACAAGTTTTTACAAATTAAACACTATTTTAATATGCCAAGTTAAGTTTAGTGATTAAGTGTATTGAAAGCCGTACTGCAGTTTAGAAACGCCAATAAAGTATTTTGTGAATTTTTAATTCTTACCAAAATGTCAGCAATTAATAATACTATAGTAATCACAATCTGTTTAGGATTGGTACAAAGTTCTAGTTCTACTTCATTAAAGTTAATATTGTGTATAAATTAAATCTATGTATTAATTCTCTAACTGTCTCGAGACAATATTTATGATTTTGATATGTTCAAACACATACTGCAGCGCGGTAAGAAGTTATTAAAACAGTGTAAGGCAGAATCTTCGGCTTTCATTCACGGCTGCTTATGTTTGCCAGACTAACACTCGTAAATACCAGAACTATGGGCTATAGCCGACTGAAACTCTTAATTTGCTTGATGCACGTGTCAGCACTTTACGAAATTGTATTCGCAACTTACATTTCTGTTTGCTATACGTTCAAAAAAATAGATATTTATAAATGTATTAACGATGTACGGTTTTTGCGTACTATTAATTTTTTTATTACTTCTACATCAGTAAGTAATTATTAAAACGATTTTGTTATCGCTTGAGAAGATAAATAAAACATTTGATTATTAGCAGACATTTGTATAAAAAACCCAAGGCTGGCATTTATGTAGGCACATTAAGATTTATTACATATTAGGAGATTTGAAATAATTATTTTATTTACTTTTCTAGCATATTCTTAAATATTATTTATAATTTATAATACTGGGAGCAAGTTTAATTAGAACTGGTTTTGGTATTCAATAAAAGAAAAATATTAAACTATTTTAAATTAGTGAGTGCATTGAACAAATTTTACGTTTAACATTAGTATTATATTATAATCTAGTTTAAACTGCTGAGAATTTTGTCACTTTTTGTTTCTATATTTTTTTTTCGAAAATTTAATTTTCTAGAACATTAATATTTCAGTGGCGATCCTCCAGTTATACCTGCCCAGGTTTGTGTACAAAAATACGTCGCAATCTGAATCCATACTGTATTGGGTAACATGTAAGAATTCACCGCATTGCTTGAAAATCATATTTGGGATTCCAAAAATATAAAAGAAAAATATTTGAAATATGATAAATTATTACGCTATCACGTAGTAAGATTTACTCATTAAAAATATTGGCTCCTAAATCATGTGTTTCTATATCGTAAACTCAATTTTGGGATAAATGTAATAATATTTGTTGTTTTTTATAAAACTGTTTAGATCAAAAGATATTTAACTAGAACTTTCTTATCGTAACAACGCAAATAACAAAATATGTACGTATTTACTATTTCTGAAAAATTAGTTTTCAAAAATCGTTAAGTTTTCTAATATAATAAATACAAATCCCAAATTCCCCGGAAACGTATAATTTAAATTCAATAGGGAGGCAATTGTTGATTAATTTTTGTTTATTAAAATTAATCAAGCACTTACCTAATATCTTACTTATTAACGATTATCGATGCTAAACCTTCTTAATAATTCATGTTTTATTGTTATCAGTCTTACTTTGCTTTCATAGAGATTAAAAGGGATAATATGTTAGTATCGGATAAACAAAGGTAAGTTTTTTAAAGTATTTTTCGTTGATTAAATGGTGAAGGTATGATCATTTCATTTATCTTTAACATTACGCCTAAATTCCAAAAACAATATCGCCACGTAATGATACAATGCCTAAGTAAGTGCAGTAATAAATAAGAGTAAGAATCTACGCCTGAACCTCTGTGATTTCGCCAAAACCCACAGTGCTTCAAAACTGAAATCCAGGTAATCTTTGCGAATCAGAAAGATTGATCCCTTTCCTTAGGAAAGAGTTACCCATTTATTTTAAAATTTAATCTAATCTTCGTGATTGAACTTAGTTCTTTTGACAAATCAAATTGCAGTGGTACTTTCTTTCAATTTTTAATTTGATAGAAGTATCAATAGTGTTTTGTTTCACACTCTAAAACTTTTTTGAACATTTGTGCTAATTAATAGTGTCAATTCGTCCCATTATGTTAATAACTAAAACCCAATATTTGTCTTATTCCTTAAAATCTGAGAGCGTAATACACTAAATTCCAGATTGACAAGTCTCAATCTCTACAAATAAGCGGCAAACCTATACAAGTCAACATATATTTCTCAGTCACGTTTTATTTACATTTATATTCAAAACAGGCTTTGTAATTAAGTTAAAACTAAATCACAGCAATTTAACTTAACTAATCGTTTACTGTTAATTTAATTCGTTATTTTCTAAAAAAATATTGTTAATAATTCTTGTAAAGAAAGGAACGTTATTAAAGAAAAACTATTGTATGTAGGAAATCAAAATGATAATAATTACACGTACTTAGTTGCACCTTATAAGTCGCAGTTAATATATAGCTGCTGAGCATCGCAAGTGCGCAAAAACGTAACTTAACTTGTCACTTGCTAGTTTTATCCCTGAACGGTGGCTCAAATAGAAACGCTACACTACGTTTCATACTGTGTTTCATATAAATTATAAATTAAGTGTTGACATTGAAAGTGTTAAGATTTGCCTATTCTAACAACAAGTTTAACGAATTTTAGCTGACTATGTTAGGAACACATTCCCGTTTTTTATTTCTCAAAATTAAAATCGCGCATGAGCTCATGAAGATCTGTTTGCATATAAGCACGTCTGTTTTCTTATCAGATTATAAAATTACTTAGCTGCAGAGCGTTGGCAAGACCTGAGATTTGATTTCAGCACAGGAGTAGGAATGCAGCCAGAGACACAAGCCTGCGGGAACCATCCTAAAGGAATGCGAATCCGACATTACACTGGGAATTATTCCGAAACTTTACAACACTGACGTTCGACAAAGTTGCCTGTTTAATTGAATTCCATTGTAAGTTAAACTTGTTATAAAATTGCTGTTAGTTGGAAGCGTCGATTCTCCAAGTTATACACGCATTTTTAATTCAAACTTAAAATGAAACTTCTTTCCATGTTAAAATTCACTTAAAACTCTATCATCGAGTTTTATTGGAAATTTTGTAATTACTTCTTTATGTCTTTGAAAAGTATGGTAAATGAAAACGAAGCAATTTTAAGCCCTACTCTGAAATTGCACGAGTAATTCAGACATTTTCAGAAAACATGTTTTTGTAGGTTTTGTAGTAACAGTTACACTTTAAAAAGCTGTCGGGCAACCTCCATGCGACCTTTCTGGAATATGCTCGCCGGTTTTGCTTCCCATGCTTTCCGTATAGAGAGGAAGTATTGATTTCATGAAAATTTAGCGATTTTGACGGAAATTTGTGAAAAAATTATAACTAAGAAATCTAAAAAAATAACTAGAAACATTCGAAATATATTCGTTTAAAAAACATTATTTTCTTTTAAAAAATAACACCTCCAAAATCAGCATCTTCTACATCCCTATCTCTTAAACTAATTCTTTTTTAATTGTTAAACATCAGTTTGAATCTAAAAATATCACTTCAGCCTTTTAAAAATAAATTCGTATAGAATTGGCAAAGCCTGGACTCTCCACCGTGGAAATGAAATATCTGGGCGAACTAAAACTAGCGTGGCGTCTGTATAGGTGATTTAAATTACCACTGGTGTTGGACAGTAGCAATGCCAGTACTGGTCTAAGGCCAAAGATGACTGACATCGGAGTGTTTTAGAATTAGACATCTGCAAGTGGAGTTGTAACAACGAACTGGTTGTAAAACTGAGGATTTGGAAGACAACGGTAACCCACCCCATTAATAAATTATCCCAAGTAGCTTTATTATGGTCGAGAACAAACAAGTTATAGCTCCCAGCCCCCGGCAGACCCTCAATTTTCAGGGGGCGCTAAGATTCACGGGGTCGATTATGAAAATTGTGACATTTCTGAACTTTATATAAGACAAGCAAATTTTAAAATACACTACAAGAAATGAACAGATTAAATATTCAGGTACTAGGAATAAGTTTTATGTATTCCTCGGGAAACATTGATAACCAACACCGTCACGGTGTGCCAATAACAGTTAGTAAGGAAGTCAGTAAATCTGGGTGTTGGTTATATACAGGGTGATTTTGGGAACCGGGCCATTATTGACAACTTTTTTATTTTTAAAGATACAAAGTTAAAGGTTAAATTAGGAAAAAAGTGTAACTGTTTCTTCTGGTTACGATGGTGAAAAAGTAAAAACAATAGCATATCGCGTTTTCGAGTTATTTGTTAAAATGACTGTTTTTAAACGAAACACCCTGTATTTTTTTATGTTTTTGAATTGCACATTTTATTGTCTTTAAAAAAGTATGAAGTTAAATTATGATTAAATTAACAAATAACGCCATATTTTAACTTTTAATAGTTAATATTATAATCGTAACAGCCGTCAAAACAAAAGCTACATGTTTTATGGTGTAGGTCAAAATCCCATCAAATTAATATGTATAAAAGTAATTATTATAGTAATTGCTCTTATTGGGCACTATCATTATTTAGACAGCCATATTTTAACTTTTAACATCATTGCAACAGCCGTGAAACAAAAGGTAGAGTTTGCTTATTTTATTGTTTCTATTTTGACATTTAGCAGTTATGCTAATTTTATTTAACATTTAAGATGTACATTGGCCCCCATGGTCACCTGACAGGAATCGTTAGATTTTTTTTCTTTGGGGATATCTACAGGATAATATTTATTGAGATAGATACAACAGTGTAGAGATTTGGTCGCATCCATTACAAATGCATTGTAAACATTACCCACGGAATGCTACGTCGAGCTGCTAATACTGTAGTTCAAGAATTTACTGCTGTCTAGATGATTATAGTGCCCAATTTGAACAGTTACTATAAGAATTACTCTTATACATATTAATTCAATGATATTTTGACCTATACCATAAAACAAGTAGCTTTTGTTTCACGGCTGTTACGATTATGATAATAAACCAATGAAAGTTAAAATATGACGTTATTTGTTAATTTAATCATAGTTTGACCTTATACTTTTTTAAAGACAATAAAATGTTCAATTCAAAAATATAAAGAAATACAGGATATTTCGTTTAAAAAAAGTCATTTTACCAATTAACTCGAAAACGCGATGTGCAATTGTTTTTGAGTTTTTACCATCGTAACCAGACGAAAAAGTTACACTTTTTTTCTAATTTAACTAACTTTGTATCTTTAAAAATAAAAAAGTTTTGCAATAGTGGCCCGGTTCCCAAAATCACCCTGTATAGATAAACTTATAAAATTATAAACGCAAATTTAAGTTAATTCCAATTGTTGTAGATGTAATTCATATTTATCTCATATTGACTCGAAAAACCTAAACACCGGCCTATCATATTAAAATTCTAAATGAATCTGTACTCTTGTTTTCACCAACCGAAGGAAAAGCACAAAAGAATTGAAATGGCATTCAAATTTATTCTGCAGTCACCCTAGGCTCTCATATCCGCATGGTCGAATACCTAACACCGTCTCAGGCGAGTCATATCTCCTTAATTGTGTTTAAAGTGGAATAAAAAGCGAATCTGCACAAGCACAAGGGGAGCGTCATCAAATGGGTCAGGTATAATTTCACGCCTGCAGAAACGCCACTTATTCGGGTTATGTGACCGAACACATTACACATGTTGAATACCACAACGCATTCTTGTGTTAAAATTCAATTTTTAATTTTACGCCTTCCAGGTATAATTAGGAAAACGTGCTGTTAATATTAGAACATTTCTATCGTTCCCTTTTCCTTTCCCATACTTCCAGTATGGGAATGTAGTATTGTGATTGTGATAATGTTGAATTCTGAAATTTAAACGGAATTACATGTTTTGGATACTTTAGGTATCAAAATAAAAACTACTAGTGGTGTTGAAGATGTGTGTGGGTGTTCCGGCGCGCGCGCTTGTGTGTGGGTGTGTGTGTGATAAGTTTTCTGAATAGCTAATAAATAATCTTTCTCTTTAATTAGTGTATCAATAAGTTGATGATTATAACTATTATAGTATGCAAATTTGTTTAACAATCAAAATTTCTCTACTATAGTTACTACTAAGTTATAATTTATAACTATTTTACCTAAAGGAATCGTTAAAATTCTAGATAGATAGAATAGACCTGTATGCTGCTAATTTATGTATTTTGTGATGACAAGAATCATGTGGTATTGTAATGTCTGTTTGTGTAGGTTTTCTATAAACAGAATATTCATGTTTATTATTTGAATTGATTTTTGTCTTTAAATCTAAAAAGTTAACAGACCTATTTTGTTCAGCTTCTAGTCAAATGTTATTTTTGGGTGCAAGCTGTTAACAAAAATTAGAAATTCATTGATTAACTTAAATGAACTGTCAAAACAGAAGAAGAAAGAAAACACAAACAGTTTACTAAAATCGGGCATTTACAAATTAGGAAAGAAGAGATTTGGTTTCAATTATGGCTAGAATAGACCACTACATGTTTCGTTCTTATTTGAACTCATCAGGTGGACATAATTCTAACCATAATTGAAACCAAAAGCAAACAAGCAGATATATGCCAGAAAGTATAACATTAAAGGAGAATTACACTAGTAACGCGCTCTATGATGTGCGGCGAGGAAATGTTGCAAAGCAACAAACCGGCAAAGTTGTGATCGGAACCTGCTAAGCAGGTATCTGCGATCACACCGGCCTCTAAGCACAAAACTCAGAAACGCCCGTGTAGCAAGAAATAAGAAAGAAGAGATTTGGTTTCAATTATGGCTAGAATAGACCACTACATGTTTCGTTCTTGTTTGAACTCATCAGGTGGACATAATTCTAACCATAATTGAAACCAAAAGCAAACAAGCAGATGTATGCCAGAAAGTATAACATTAAAGGGGAATTACACTAGTAACGCCCTCTATGATGTGCGGCGAGGAAAAGTTGCAAAGCAACAAACCGGCAAAGTTATGATCGGAACCTGCTAAGCAGGTATCTGCGATCACACCGGCCTCTAAGCACAAAACACAGAAACGCCCGTGTGGCAAGACATAAGAAAGAAGAGATTTGGTTTCAATTATGGCTAGAATAGGCCACTACATGTTTCGTTCTTATTTGCAACTTTTCCTCGCCGCACATCATAGAGGGCGTTACTAGTGTAATTCCCCTTTAATGTTATGCTTTCTGGCATATATCTGCTTGTTTGCTTTTGGTTTCAATTATGGTTAGAATTATGTCCACCTGATGAGTTGAAATAAGAACGAAACATGTAGTGGTCATTTATATGGTTGGGGCATATAATAAGGATGGCGGTGAATAGAACACCAAGATGAATATTCGAGAGTAGCATAGGGGACAAAAAAGACGAGGAAGGCCTAGAACAAGGTGAAAAGAAGAAGTAATTAAGGACATGAGGCAGCTGAACATCAGTAATTGGAAGGAGAAGGCAAGAGATAAAAAAGAGTGGAGAGCATTAATTAACCAAGCCATGGGCCTACTAGGCTCGCAGTGCTAGTATATATACAAAGAGTTTTTTTTTTGTATACATACCAGCTATGTATACTCTTAAAGAAAAATTCAACCCATTGTTTTACTGCAATCTGTAGGCAACCAACTATACACTACATTTCAAAGCTTCAATTTTTGAAAAGAATAGTCTGCTGTGGAAACAGTAATCAAATTGTTTAATGTCAAATTAATAGCAATCAGTTTTTATTTTTTGAATTTAGCATAAAATTTGTGTATTGTTGATATTTTATGTTTTTAAAATAATAGTTTTATTAAAAAAAATTTGATATTCAAATAATTTTGCGTTTACTCATAAACATACTCATTGAACATAACCTCACACTATGAGGAATAACCTTTCCCTCTCTATTATTTTCTGCACAGTTGGTTGCCTATAGATTGCAGTAAAACAATGCATTGACATTTTTTTTATCCAAGTATACATAGCTGATATGTATACATAAAAGAAAAACTCGCTGTATATTTAAAGTTCACAAACATTTCAAACCTGGACTTTTAATGAATGAATAAATTAGTTTCTTAAATTCACCATTATTGGACGTTTTGGAATGAGAAATCAAGTCATCTGGACGTAGATATTGAAAACCAAGATCAAGTTATGAAGATTTGTTTCTATAGCAACATCAACTGTTTAATTTTAATTTTGCCTCTGAAAATGACATGGTAACATGTCGAAATACGCATAAGCCTAAAATAAAATACCCGTTGAAGTTAAGAATTGTTTTATTTACAATAAATTAGAATAATGGTGTGAGAGTGATAGTATGGAGTGTAAAGAATATTTAAATTATATCGTAAACTCTTGGGATTCATATAAATATGTTTAAAAATATATAAACATTATTGAAGTATGGGAAAGTCCAGGCGAAATACTTCGCCTATTGTTATTTAATCGTTGATTATAAATAATTTTCCTCATTAACATTTAATTAGAAATATTAACCGTTCTAGTTTTGAAGTTTTTACAAAAAAGTGCCAAACTATACATAACATCTATTAGCTAGTCTATTTGGCATCTCGGTTTGGACGAAGAACCAGATCTGAAACGGTCACTGCTGCATTTTCAGCATATTCAGACAGTTAATAAAATGTTATTGTTTCAACCCAGTAGACAGCAGTACTACGCATAGATAAATTTAATAATTACCTACATGTGTATTTTAAAAACGTTTCGATTAAATTATTTTTTTCTTGTTTGTATCGCAAACAATTGAATCTTACTGCACCATTTAGGAGATTTGTTTTTTGTACTTTAAAATATGACACAATTTTCTAAACTTTTATCGTTTAAGCAGGTCGATGAGGGTGTCAAAAGTATCATAAAAGCGTGGAGTGAGTGGCATCGCACCATATACAGTTTCCGGATATCATTTGCAGCACGCCGTCACTTTAGATTACTCGTGCAACGTTAATTTTCCCATTCGAAAGAAAAATATTCTCTGATAATGTAGTAAAGGTACTAAAAACCTTTAAAAAAGATGAATGTACTTGAGCAAAACGCATTGCTCGAAATTCAGTCAACTTATCGAAGTGAATGGGGCCGTAAAAGAAAAATTACCGTTAAATACGTACCACCCGTAGCTGCGCTTTGTGTGGCGATGAAAGAAAAGTGGTGTATATATTTTACAAATGTATTTTAGTTCATTGCTTGTGTTTTAATTTATTTTGCTGCATACGATTCTTTAAACTATATAAGTATCTAGTATTTAAGCATTAGCATCAAGATATTTACTAAATAAAGCAACTCCTGGCAACCGCCGAGACGCGCGCCGACAGAAAGTCGTTACATAAAATAATACAAGTTGGATAGCACGTACGGAATAATGGTTGCACTGGCGTTAAGTGCGTTGTGGACCTACAGCACACCTTTCTCAATTTTTGAGAAGTGCAAAACTGTAAATGCTTTATTTCTATTTCAAGTAAAAGATTGTTGAACTTTTATATATTAATAACGTGGCGAATTCAGGAGTAATAACTTTAGCGGGAAAAATGCAGTACTCTGTGCTATAGCATGCTGACCAGTAAGTTGATCCTTCCCGATCATGACTTTCCAAGATCACGATTAGAATTTTAATAAGCATTCAACTATACAAAAATACTATTGCATAATACAAGGTGGTAATCATTAAAAGTTGCCTAAAATTTAAATTGAAAACAATTACTTAAATACTAGAATGAACAACAGTGTTGTGAAATTGAATGAGCGGAAAGTCACGTGTTTAAATGAATAACGTCACCTTTATCAAATGAATACTGATTGTTTGCAGCACCCTCTATTATTTAAGTATAGTATGGTTTGCTGCTTCATGACGTGTTTTTTTCTTCACCTTATATATCGTGATCTATATTTAAATAATACATTTACAAATACAAAAAGACCTTTAAACAGCATAAATGGTAAAATGAAATTTCCTAGACAGTTCCAATATTTACCTAAATGACGTTCAGTTGCCTTGATATCTAGGTATAGCTGTTTATTCTATTAAAATAATAGAAATGGAATTTTTTATATCAGTGCTAGCCAAATTACATCTAAAAGTAGTAATATCGTACCTAACAGTAAACTTCAAAATATTTTACTAAAACAAAAATTATCTTTTATAGTGTGTTTGGTATACAACAGCAACATGCACTACCAAGCTATGCTATTAAAAGTTTCGTAATACTTCGATGCTACTTCTGATGCAAACAGTTGAACTATTTTTCTTGATGGTGGTTATACTGATACAAATCTAAGTAATCCGGATATAAATTGGTTCTGCTTATTGCAATTCTGTTCGATGATTACGCTCAGTCGTTTTCCGAATACGAACCCGTTTCGGGTGATTTCGGATTCTATCTAAATACGGTTCAGTTAAATGCAAGTTCTGTCATATGCATACCCACCTTTGTTAATGCTTGTAAGTGTTCGTTTGTGCTCGCTCCTGTTTGTTCGCGCTCATTTATCGTGTCTGGACACACCTTTCGAAGAGCGTCGTGAAAGCATGCGGCAAAATATTCAAGAATCCCACCACAAATGTTGATATATACATTTCAAAATGTACCACCTGAGTTGACTAGTGAATAGATTAGAATAGTTAATAGTTCAAAAGTTATATAAATTTCAAGTTGTAAAATGGTTTTATATCACCCTGTATTTTATCTTTCTAGAATTATATTGAAAACAAAGTATTATTTCCGACGGATCGTTTTACAGAAATCTAACATACATTTTAAATTTTGTAAAAATTTCACCGACTGCCACGTTGATAAAACTTTTTCTATTTGTATTATATTATAGAAATTATGACTTACGTTCTTTTGTTTCCTAATAAACTAATCTGGAACCAAAATTTGGTCTACTTTAATTTTTGCTATTTTTTTAAAACTTACTTTACCTTTACGTTTGAAAGGTTGTTAATATTAGACTACCGTGGGTAAATAGTACAAATTAAACAACTAAAGCCCTATCTAAATACTTATGTTTTGGCTTTTTCCGAAAGGCTTCTTCATTGCAATTTTTTATTATGTTAATATTTGCCGTTATCATAAATATGATAAACGAAATATTAAAATAATTTTTTGTGGTATGGATTTTACTGAAATACTCGTAACACGCTGCCGGGATTCAACAAAAATGCATATTTTGCTAATTCAGGGTCCGTAAAGAGCTAATAAATGTCTAAAATTTAAAGAAAAAAAACGTTGCAGTGAGAACACGTGAAAAATTTGCGTGTTCGGCACACATTTCTTTTCTTCTTATAGCCGTTATATCCAATTTTTGCATTCTAAGAAAGCATTTTTATTTTCTATTTAGCGATAGAAGATAGCGTTTGATTTAAGCCTTTTATATTAAACATTTTTCTATAGTTGTTGATTGTGTTTTTGTGGTGTTGTCCGTTCTATTGTTAATTGTGTTAAAACTGTTAGTATTTTTGTTATTTCAATATTAGTAGCAGTTGTTAATTGATTATTTAATTTAAATTTTGATTAGGTTCGCTTAAATAAAGAGACTGATTTTGTTTTCTATAACTTGCCGTTTATCCAGTTATGATCATGAAGTAATGTTATTATTGTTTCTGGTTATTCTAAATGTCATTAATATTATTAATAAATCCTATGGATAAATATTATTCAAGTGTTAGTGCTTGGTTTGCTTGTTTTCTAATATTTAATACTTTATTAACTATCTGTTTTGTTTGACTGTTACATATTCACTACTTAAATGTGCATAATAGTCAAAAATAGTATAGCCATTAACCAGTTGGTATTTTGTTTTACTGACAAGGAACACTATGGTACATGTTTTTTAATTATTTTAAACAGTTTCCGTTATTTTACAGGAATATAATACATCGTTAAACATAGAATAAAAACGCTCTATAAAATTGGAAAACATTGACATGGAGGTCATATAAGAATTGGTCATCGCCTCTCAAAAATTGCGGGTCCTTAAAAATTCCGGATACAGCAGTAAATTCCTTCTTATGTGTTACACTATGACTGTCAAAGTGTTAAAGTGTATAAATAAAGAAGCTACGAGCAAAAAAAGAAAACTTCAAATTTTAAATTTTTCTTGTACTTAGTAAGCTACGAATTTTTCGAAACTTGAAAAATGGCAGTAAAATGATCTCTTAAATAGGATTTTTCCACATTTTTGGAAACTTTTAGCTCTAACCGTTTCCAACAGGCTAATGGTAAGAAAAGTTAAATTTTACACCTTCTATATTACGCGTAAAACATTGTTATGTCACTCGTAATTTGAAGTTTCATCGGGTTAAATTACTCAAACTGCCTGCATAGCAACTCGTGTTTGCTTTGCTTAAAATTTTTAAGCAAAACAAGCACTGGTAGGTGGTGCACAAGTTTTCGTAATTTAACCCGATTATTATTCAACTCACTGATCGTATAACTATATAAAGATTCCACTGTACAGTTAACGTTTAAATGACGATTCAATTTCAGGCTGTAGGTCGCCCTATATCTATCTATTCTACCAAGATCAATGTTTAATTAAGACGAATCAGTTTTCATTCACATCAAACATGTTTTCTATAAGTTAGTTTTTACTCTATGGGTGATTAATAATGCTCTTTGTATAATATCACTGCCGGTAATGGATATTTTTTGGTTTGGTACCTACATTACATTTATTTTAGTAGACAGAAACCCCATAGCCATTACCGTGCATCTTTTCGATTAGTAACGGAGCGAACAGCTCTGTTCTGCCATATATCTCAGTCACCCTGTCGGTAGCGAATTATTGTCCCCTTCTGGGCTATTTGCTGTTAACGCGGGCTCGAACCCTCGATCTATAGCCACATCAGCTGTGAACGACAACTGGTTTAATGAAATGAAAAATTCCATTGACCGAACCATTTGCACACATAAAGCTAGTATTGCATTTCGTTGCGTTTACAGGCAGTTTGGTTTTTTCACGTTAATACATAATAAATACACGTAGTGATTTCACCAAACACTTGTTAGTACGCGTATTTAAGATTTCTAATTATTTCGTATAATATTCATATAAAATATGGTGTAGTAATATTCTAAAGTATATTGCGTTTGAATTTTGCGATATGTCAATAAATAAAAATATTTAAATTCAATCGAAATAGCAACGCAAAAAACGAAAATGAAAAATGTATAAGATATCGCAACATAAATATAGCTGTAAAAACAGTCGTGTTTTATTTGTTCAAAGTAAATAATAATATTTGTATGTTGTAGCTTTGTATTACACCGTTAATATTTATGTAATACCAATATAATATTTTATATTTTGACAAAGTTTACTTATTTGCTTTCTTTTTTTTTTTTTTTAATAATTGTCCTTCCGGATCAGCTATAATAGCTATACACAGAAATGTTCACATTGATTACACTTTTCACAATATTAACGTAGAGAGGTCAGCTCCATTGGAGATCCTCAATCGCTGAGTTCCTCATCATCAGACGAGAGCAGGTCTTGGGGCAGTTTACGCTTTAAGCGCTTGTGAATTCGTTTTTGACCTAGTGAATAGCTCACAGCACCTGGGCACTCGTTTAGTTTATTATTAAATGTTAAAACGCACTTCTTAATAAATGTTTGTATAGGAGGTATTTTCAGTTCGTTGTGTAACTGGTTGTTGCGGACGAACCAAGGGGCTTTTGTTATAATTTGAAGAACTTTATTTTGGAATGCTTGCAACCTTTTAATTGTAGAGTTTGAAGCAGCTCCCCATACTGTGCATGCGTAGGTCATTGTTGACCTTAGAAGGGATGTGTATATAAGGAGTGCGCATTCAAGTTTTAACGGGGAATTTCGATTAATTATAGGGTATAGTTGATTAAGTCTCGAATGGCACTCGTTTAGTTTTTTGTTTATATGTAATTTCCACGTCAGTCGCTTGTCTAAGTACACTCCTAAATATTTGATACCCTGGTCCGAGGGGTTCCAAGGGATGGATTGGTTATTTATCACGATAGTTGGTGGTAGTGCAGGGAATCTTAGAGTGAAGATTTTGGCTTCACATTTAGTGGGGTTAATAGAAATATTCCATTTTTTCAACCATTCATTTAGTTCGTCCATGCTAGATTGAAGACGATGTGCAGCGGTATTTATGTTTTCATTCTGTGTGATGATGACAGTATCGTCTGCATACATTGCGATAGACGAATTATGCATTTGAGGAATGTCATACATGAAAATATTGTATAGGATAGGTCCCAATATTGAGCCTTGGGGAATTCCAGCTGATATATTTTTAACGGATGATATAGTGGCATTTACCCTAACTTGAAATCTCCTGTTTTTAAGAAATGATTTGAGGATTAGGATCAAGTAGTTTGGTAGATTTATAATCATTATTTTGTAAATCAGTCCCAGTGTCCATACTGTGTCAAAGGCTTTGGCAATGTCAATGAAGGCAGTTAATGTGTGTTGTTTAGATTCGAAGCCTCTCTCAATGATTTCAGCGATTCTTGAAAGTTGATGGTTTGTCGAGTGTTTAGTTCTGAATCCGAATTGGAAAGCAGGGATTGTGTTCTTAATGTTAAGTTCAGAATTTAATTTATTTGCTTTCTATTACATTTATAAATTTAAAACTTATAAGCCAAACAATTTTACTTAAATGTAGTAGAATCAGAACTATCTTAAATTAAACTCAATAATTAATTAATAAGTGATTGTGAATGAAACTGATTGTGAATAAAATAGTATACAAACCTCGGTGAAAAGTTTTCCTGTCTCGTTTCCCATATCTCTCGACAAGAATGAAACACTTTCCACCTCAATATATAATATACTATTAGACATTTAAAAAAACAAAAACTTCAGTTGTTTTTTTCAATAACTTCTTTTTTTCTTCCTACATTTTTCAAACTTGCACATTATTGAGGCATTTTATAATACACTCAAACATACAAAATAATAAAAAAATGTTCACAAACATTTCAATGTATTAGCAGGCCATATGACCCCTGCGATTCCTGTCATACTAATATTTAATGATTTCTTAGCATTTCGAATTTCTCTATGCGTCTGCACTGCCAGTCGAGATTCCCGCTTCGCAGCGGTAGCTAGAAGCACGAAATAGCCAAAACATTACACTAATAACATGCAATAACAAAAATGTTTTGCTTTTGTTTTTTTTTTGGTTTGCAGTAAAAAAATTCCTGAAAAGAGGCCCACGGCAAAAACGCTGTGAAAACAATTTCTTTGCTGATCGATTTATATGATTAAGAATGAATTTAATTTTGGAATCATATGCAAATGTTTAACAAGTTTTTTTTGCCGTATTATATGTTATTAAAGGAATTCTTCTGGGGATATGAAAGGGTTTTTGTTGTTGGACGCTTGACGCTTGATGCATTCTTCAGAGAATTGTGTGTTTAGTGTTCTATTCACTCTAAACATGCAAGCTGCAGTGTCTTGGGAAACGTTGGTTTGTATGGGTTCACAAACAGCTAACAGGCATAAGCCGATTAAATATTATTGTCCTGGCAAACAATAGACATTAAAATCAAATCCTTGTCCGCCCCAAAGGTTTAAATAATCTAAACACAGACACGGCCCTGTTTAGGCAGGCAAGGCCTACAAACAAAAACTATGCTCAAACTTTTAGAGCAAATGCTTGTAAAGGCAGACAAGCTACAGATTGGTCCCTACCTGATTATGCTGGGTGTAGTTCCCAAATGACGACGCGGTCTAAGCCGAAATTAAAATCGAAATATAACACTCTTTTTAGTAGTGCTAGATCAGGTGTATAGACTAGCCAACAAATTGGTCCACTGTTAAAAATAACTCTGTTTCCAAAATTATTGTTTAAAATTTGGCTGCCCCTGGTGTATATAGGCCGAACAACCATCTTGTTGAAACTCAATTAAATTTGAACAACACACACTTACATACAGAAGCTGGCAGTTGTAATAATACAAAACAATGCTATTTGTACGTTGGTCTGTTCTCATTGTTATAGTATCTAAGTGTCGTATTAATGTACAACTTTAAAAAAAGTAAATACAAAAATAAAGAAGTAAGAATTTTTCTGAATCTGAAAAAACGTCTTAATATTACATAATATTCTGCAGAACTTTCCTCATTTAGCCGACGTTGTTTCTCGTATCGTTTTCGAGATTCCAATGTTAAGAATCAAATGTGAGCCGGACTGACTGTATTTGAATTATTTTACCAGTTCTTTAAGGCATCGTACCAACTCTAAGAACCGAAAGCTATGCTGCAGCAATATTAATGCAATAAAAATTGGGCGCACACTAAAATTGAAGATTTGTCTCTTAACAACCAGAATTCACTGATCCACACCCTTTCGCTGCGAATTCAAGTCAAACGAAAATCCATTTTATAGAGAATTGGAAGAATGGTCTTAGAAATGTCGTTGAAAGCAATCTTTTATTGACAGGCGAAAATCTTATGTCACAGGGTGAAGGATTTGTGTTGTCGATTCCCTGGAAGCAATAATAAACGGAACAACCACATCACTAAATCAATGAAATACTTCAGATAGCTCTGACATCTATATTTTTCTATTATTTTGTGAGATTATTGCGCGACATCTAATAAATCATAATTTCTGAGTGGTAAAACGTACTTGTTTGCATTATTTCGTGGTTACACTCCTTTTATAGATGCATTTACAATAATTGTAGTATAATGTAGTACTAACAAGGACACTAACAGCTCACCATTTGTTATGTTTGCATTTAATAATTAAATAACGCATTTGTATGTCAGTAAGTAACAACTAATTATTAATTTAGTTCGTGAAATATTCTACCGTTAATTAAAAATTTTCTATAACTGTGTCTTTCGTTGACCAACTCAATTGTGTTGATGCACGGCAACATTGCTACTCCTTCGAACTCGCAGTGTTTCCTACCAACAAAATAATTTCGTTGTCAATGAAACGACTGAATTATCGATAATAATTTTTAACTGACTTGTTGAAGTGCTGTTGGCAATTTTCGACAGTTTTTCATGTATGTTTCTTAACAACCGATAAACAAGCGTTTTTGCACGATCGAGCATTTTCATGCGTTTACTCACTATGTTTCCAAGGCAGTAAGTTGTTTTTACTATCCAAGCTTTGTTGCCAAGCAACCAATCAGGCCGTAAATTACACAAAAAGCCCACGGGCGGTAAGTAAAAAATAATAGGTAACAATACCCTTCACAACACAAACCGTTTTAATTAAATTTTAGGATAAACAGCAAATTGTTGTAGAAAAAATAATTTTCTTTGCTATTTTTAAAAATCAATGCAAAAATGATTTTACAACACACCACACGTGCACGTACACAAGAATCGAAAACCAAACCTTACCGTTGCTTTTGTTTATACAACTCCATAGCAACAACAAACAAATTAAAGATTATTTTACAAAATTTGGATGTAATTTTTAAACAATGAGTTTTGTTTTAATTTTATTGTCCGATCGTTCCAAAAATATAATAAGCAACTCGCGTGTTACATGCATTTTGTACCGGTCTCGGATAATATTTAAGACCTTAACTTCGTCTCGGTCTCCAAACTTATTATTTTTGACCGGTAAACTTCACTTGCCGCTCTTGATCTTTAAATAACTATTAGGTATGTCTTGGCATCGCCTTAGTTATAATTTAGTTTATTTTCACGTTTTATAAATAAAAAGCTTTGTATTGATTGTTGTATTTTGTGTTTATACAATATTCTTGTTAAGTACGACTCGAGCTTTGTCATTTTTTGCTTATATAACTCAAACTTCCTGCATAGTAACAAGCTTTCGTAATATAACTAAACGTTTTATGGGGTTGCGACAGATTACTCCATTCATAATATATCAACGAATTATTACGTCGTACTTGCCGTTTTAGCAGTCAATAGCAAAGTTTAATCCGAATATTTTAATGTTCAAAATTTCATTGCGAATAAATTTAAGCAATCTACGCATTTTTTTAATTGATAATTATAAAATATAAGTAATTTGACAGTTTGATTATTACTCGTGAAATGATCCAATTATATAGCACTTGTCAAAAAAATAAGTGAGGAAATTTACTCAAATTTCCTGCATAGCAACCAGCGTTAGTTTTGCTTAAGAAATTTTTGAAACAAAAGTTGGTTGTTATGCGGCCGGTATTCGTAATTATTCGCTCAGATGTTTTCCAATTCAGTCGTGGTGTAACTGTTGATTTATGATTATATCTGATATACCTATATCAAAAAAGCTTGCCCACAAATATTCAACCCTGCAAAGTACTAAAAACAAACCCTTTGCGTTCTTCTTACAGAATTTTGGCTTGAAATAATAAAAAGCATTTTACACACACAAAAAAAATGTTTTTAATATATTTCATAAATTTTAACTGAAACTTTATTCATAAACGCATACATGCAACTGTAAAGTAGAATCTTACAAAGGTTAAAGACTAACTTTGTTAGGATTTACTGAAAGGCCGTATTTATTTCTTAGAAGTGATTGAGGAGAAACACACGAACCTCTTGAGTGGCTTTGTAATATTCACAAAGGCGTTAGGTCCCACGTGGGCTTCAACATCCGCATAGCATCCAAGCTTAAAATGGAGAAATTTAACAGGGATTTGGCTTTCCTTTTAAGTTTACGCTCAAAAGCACACCACCTGTTAAAGGAACTTCAAAGTGACCTTATATATGCAAGTTTAAAATGAAATTGGGGAGGTTGTAGCAAGAACTTAAAAAATGTATCGAACAAATGACAGGCATGGGAAATCTTTCACAACGTACATTTACGTAACAGTTTTTTAAAAGAAAAACCCTTAATCTGGGTTGTATTATTTTTTCACTGTTAAATCTGTTTATGTACCTAAGTTCTTTAAAAGTCACCCTTTCTAATATTTCTTAAACTATTGAGAATATGCCACACTGAAAAATTTTATGCATGATCACATGACAGGGCAGTGACGTCATCGATATTTTTAATGACAGTACAATTATAGTTTCTTAGGCAGTTAAGTAGAGATATTCGTTCTCGTTTTATTGATATAAAACTTTCATATTCTTACATCACAAAAATTTCGAGACAAATACAGGGTGTGTATAAATTGGCGAAAGAACTACACGTGGCGATGTTGGTCATAAAATTCTCAGTCGAAAATCTTAGCACCAAAATGTTAGACCATGCTTTCTCTGTCCTCGGGAACCATTTTTAAGGAACGTACATTTGACAACATTGGATCCACACACCATAGGTGTTTTGTTATAATGCACGGTAACTAAGGATCATTCAACGTAAAATCCATTGTTAGTAAACGAATATTGTTTTACAGTGCTGCCATATGTATTTTTACAATAATAAGTTAACGAAGAAATGTTTAAAACACGCTTTTGGGGCTGAAAAACAACATCTATGAATAAATATTTATTACAATTCTTATTTCTTCTAATTTGCAGCTCTTTCTGTCAACAGATAATGAATTAAAACACTTATTAAAAGACTTCATTTTCAAACTTTGAAGATCCCGTGCATACTCAGGAAGCATGGTACAATATTTTGGTATTAAGATTTTCGACTCAGAATTTTATGACCAACATCGCCACGTGTAGTTTAAAAAATTATTCAAGTAACCATGATACGGATTTCAACAAAAATACAGCAAATGCTACGATACTAATTTTTAATTCCAGTCAAGAAAAAATAAGAAAAAGAAAGGTAAGATAATTTAGTATACAGGGTGTTCGTTTGAAAAGTTTCCAACCGTAATATTTAGAGAATCAGAAGAAATATTGAAACGCGGTTTGTGGGAGCTTTTTAGTGTCAAGGGGGACATATATCTCAGGTATTCATCATGAAAAGCAATTCAGCCCTTTACCTACAGCCTGCTTAAATATAAAATGTTGAATAGCACCCTACCCCTTATGTTACATTAAATTAAAGCCCCAGAAATATATAGTCTTTTGGAGCAAAAAAAATTGAAATGGGCTGACTCATTTTTGAGTTATTAATTAAACAGTATTGTTATTGTGTAAAAAAAGGGGCCAAGTATTTAAACAAATGCATCTCGTTACCATAGATATAATAAACCATTTTAGTAAGAAAATGCAAAGCATCTTGTTCAACACTACAGTAGATATTCAAGATGTTCGCCGTTATTTGTTAAACAATTGTAAATATTGTTTTTAAATTTAATTTAAACCTTTTTCAACGTTTCTAAACCGACAGCCGTGAATTTTAAATATGTACTGGTCGCGTCTTGTAAAACTACAGATTTTAAGTGTTTCCACATAAACATTCTAGTGGCGTAAGATTTGGAGATCTAGCTGGCCACTACATTGTTTCTCTTCTGCCACTTATAAGGAAATGTATCTATCTATTTAAGCAAAGCGGGGCGGATAATATGTGACGAGCAGAGGCACCATCTTGCTGATAGTAAAGAAGGTCTTCATCAAGTTGTAGGTTTCTATGTTGGTCATGTTGATTTTCTAGAGTTTCTGTGTTTAGAACATCGATATCATTTTGTAGTATATTTAATTTTTTTTAAGAATAAGTAACCGATAACAGTGTCCCCCAAGATAGCTGCCCTCAGCTGGCCACTGAGTATGCCCCTTTCTAAAAATATGACGATTTACATAACTCCCGTAGAGGCAGTTTTGTTTATTAATACGAAAAATTTGCAATTATCGAAAAATCAAACAGAATGTAAGAGATTTGGATCATGATTTATCATTTTACAAATTTCCCCCCAAAACTGCATTCTCCGATCAAAATTATCTTCATGTAATTCTTGATAGATTTTCATTTTGTGTAGATAAAATTTGTTTAATGTCATTACTTTATGGACTGAGCCGAGTGAAATTACAGTCAGGGCAGAAACCTGACGTAGTGAGCTAGTGGGATTTGCTGCAAAATAAAACTTCAATTTGCGCTTCTCCGTTCAACATTGTAGATTCAGCACCTTTGTTCTTTCCAGCAGGCCCACTTTTCACAACATTTTTCAGAAGTGTGAAAACAGATGTGTGCGAGACATTTCTATCTGGGTGCCTTTGGTTGAAAGCAGCCGCTGTTCTCCGGGCACATTTATTTTCGGCTTCGTAAATGAAAATTAATTCTGCTTTTATATAGAAACTGTTAACCATTTTTAAAGTAATGAATAACTAGTGTGTAACTACAGAACCGACAGAAAATTACAAATTGTTTTGTCAAACTAAAACAAAATTGGTTGAAATCTATGATAATGGGGTGCATTTGTTTCAATACTTGGCTCTCATGTTTTACACAATAAAATACTTTCAGTTAATAACTCGATAACGAAACAACCATTTTTATTTTCTTTGCTCTAAAAGACTACATCTTTCTAGAGCTTTAATTTATGTAACATAAGGAGTAAAGTACAATTTACAAGTTAAGTAGGTTGTGTGTGATGGGGCGAATTGCTATCCACTTTCCATATCTGCAAAATGTATCCCCTCTGACACTAATTAAAACTTCTTAAACCGCATCTTAATATCTCTTCCGATTCTTTTAATATTACGGGTGAAAACGTTTTAAACGAACAGACTATAATAACAAAACATTCTGCCGTAGCAATAACAAACACGATATTAACTAATTAATTTTTACGAAAACACTGTTAGTTCTCTCAAAGTTTTTGTTATGTAATAACAAAGACTTCTGTCATTGAAACAAGAAAAAAAAATTATTTTTTTATTGTAAGTGAAACAATTCTTAACTTCACTTAACAGGTTTTTTATTTTAGCTTTATACGTATTTCAACATGTTACATGTCATTTTCAGAGAAGATTAAAAGTAAACAGTTGGTATTGCTATAGGAACAATAAATCTTGATTTTTTATATCTGCGTTCAGATGACTTGACTTTTCATTCCAAAACGTCTAATAATGATGAATTTAATAGATTAATTTGCTCTTTCATTAAAGGTACAGGTTTAAATGTTTATGAATTGCAAACGCTTCTAGTATATCTAACCTACGTTCATCATCACAAATACGTAAAATTTTTAAAGTGTTATTATATGTAATTGAATGATTGTGTTGTAATAAGTGTTTATATTTTTAACAACGTACCTGTTCCTTGTACCTAATATCAAAATTTCTAATTGTTTGTCCTATATAAACCGAATTACAGTGCGAGCAATTTAATTTGTAAATGCCCGATTTTATTTAGTAAGTTGCCTGTTTTTTCTTTAGCATTAAACGCAGTGGTTAAAATGTTTTTTGTGGTCTTAATAACAATTTTACATTTATTTGTTTTGTTCATAATTGTAGCAATTTTTATTAATAAGTTCTAGCTTTACTTCGTTATTTAGAGGAAAATTTAAATTCCTTATTTAGGAATTTTATCTCTTGTTTGTTGAATTCTGTTTGATAAATAGAAAACGAAAATTAAAATGTTCTATTGTGTCGGGTTTTTTGTGTGGGAAGAAGTGTGGGTTGTTTTAATCTTAAAAGCTTATCTTCTGTATTGTGTATTTTTAAATTTTACTGTACTAACTATTTCTCTGTCTTTGTCAAATATGACAAATTCAATTTGATGTAATTTGTGGGAGAGTTCTGTGTAAATGACCTTTAAATAAATGCTCAATTGTCTCTAATTTTAAACTGTTATTGTTCTTATAGCATCACCAACTATTTAGTTTTAATCTTTGCTCTGAAAATGACATGACAACATGTCGAAATACGTACAAGGCTAAAAAATTTTTTTAAATTATGAGGCCGTGCGTGGGCACGACTCCATAATTCCCATCCCACTCCCTTACCCGGGCTCCGCGCACTTAGCGCTATTCACGGGTCTAACATGCCCCACCCCAAGAAGACATGCAACCCAACATACACACCACACACACCGTCTATGGACACGCCGGGTTTAACTTATTCAGAAAAATTTCCGACGGGCATAGGATTCGAACCTACTGTCGTTGGGAGTCTAGTTCTAGAGATTGGGACTCTAACCACTAGACCACCCGCTGGCCCAAGGCTATAATTAAAAAACCCGTTGAAGTTAAGAATTGTTTTATTTTCAATAAATTAAAATTAACTTCAACGAAGTAAAGCTAGAACTTATTAATAATCTCTATCTGACTAACTGCCAAAGAAAATATTTGTACTGACATTTAAAAAAATGACCGCGATGTTACTGCTCTGTTATGTAACATTACAGAGTATTTTAGAGTGTAGCATAAAGTAGCTCATTAGGTTTAGGCTCAAACAAAATTTATTTAAAAAAATGTAATATTCTCAATAGTAGGAGATGACACCTAAAAGTACCTAATTCAGTGAAAACTTTAATACTAAGTAGACTTTTAACAGCTAGGAATTACTTTGATCCAAAAAGTGGATTATATCATAGTCGCCTGTACAAGTGAAACACCTGCATAACAGTTTTACTCCGGAAAAGCTTTCGAGTCTAATTCTTGCGAGCGCATTCCTGCTTTCAAAAGATTAAAACCAACTGACCTTTGAACACATTCAAGAGACATATACTTTAATGATGTTGGGGAGTGAAATGCAAAATAGCTAGCGCCGAATGTGTTGCTTAAACGCTGTCCTACCCTTATCAAGGTTGTTACAGCTGCTGAAATTGATGTCGTTAAGCATCCCGCCCGAATACTAAAACCGTCTTAGAGTTTTGCATTCACAATTAAACGCGTTAACTTGCTTCAGATATCCTTTGCTCCATTTCATACTGTTTTCAAAATTAATACTAATATTTTTAGAAACAAACCTCGTCCTTACAGTCGATTTCAAATTGCAAGATGCTTCGATAATAAGTTTCGTAGGTGTCACATCGACAAATCATAAACCAATTATACGGAGGTGTAAATTAAAGGTTGGGCAATAAATCTGGAACATGTTCTAGATATCAAAATGACAAGAAAAGGTTATATGAACATCCGAATAACGTCCGCGTCCGGAACGCTTCACTGGTGCACTACGCCCTTTTTAAAAGGAAGCCAAGATATTCTTAATTAATTAAAAAGCAATAACCGCTGAAGATTAATTTTTGACGTTTGCAAGTTGGTATATAGCATTTTTTTTTTGTTACAATAGTTGAAAAACTCACCCCAGCTGTGGTAAATTTGCGCGTTACACACTCTTTTTGTAAGTAACTTCGTAACTTTTACCTTATTATTTTTTTTTAAATTTCATTCACAATTATTGCCTAACCTTTAAACTATTTCCCCTCTTATTACTATTATGTTATTAATCTGTCTGTTAACGGCAGCTCTTAAACTACCCCAATTATTTTACAGTTCTATATACCAATCTGTTACGAGCGAGTTAACAGTAACTTGCAACTAACGATAAATATTAAGAACACCAGCAAAACGTGTTACAGCAAACAGCTGGTAATTCTCACACTAAAAGTAAGGAAACGGTTACGACTCTGGACGTAAAATTGCAGACCGTGTTGTTTCAAGTGACCACCTTTTAACTACACAGTTTGTTAGAATTAATAGGGGTTAGCTAATCTGGGAAACACTGAAACGGCTGTAGTAATTTACATAATTTCTTTATAAGCACCGACAAAGTATTAAAATAAACATCGTTTAAGTTAATATCGAAACATGGTAAAGCACTAAGCAGAAGTATATACAGTGAATCTCTAAGGTAAACACTCCCTTGGTAACTTTTGAAATATTCAATTTAGGAAGACAGGACCAAGAACATTAAAGATAAGCTTTTAATTTCAGTGGTTTTATAAATTAATTACTATCCCCTTAGTAACCTTTTAGAAACTCAATTTAAGAATTGGCAACTACTTTGACACATAGACTAGCCCATATTAAAGATACTTACCTTATTTATTCTTTATTCTCTATAAAAAATATTATATAAGTTTAGGTACAAGATATTGTTTAAGAGTAAAATAGTAGATAAAATCAGATGGTGTTGCGTCAGTAGTTCCGGTGATTGTCTGCGCAATATCCAAACGCTTGTCTTACCAATAGAGCAATGGCAGTAGATATCGAAGTAGTCTATTAAAAAAAATTGGAAACAGTCACCGGTTAAAATCGATGTTCTAATTCTCTAACTGTCTCACCGTAACAAAACTTCCAGACATAATATTTAAAATTTTGAGATAAATGTTTATATGTTTAGACACATAAAGCAGCGCGGTCAGAAGTTGTCAAAACAGTGTGGGCAGAAATCTTTGGTTTTCATTCCTGGCTGTTTATTATTGCCAGACGCACATTCGTAAATACCAGAAGTACATCTTAGAGGTGTTTGCTAATTTGTTTATTGCACGTGTCACGAAACCCTTTCTTCAAGACGTGTGTTTGCAAATTACATTTCTGTTTGCTATCTGTTTAATACAAAAAGATATTTATAAATGTATTTACGATGTACGATTTTGCGTATTATTCATTTTTACATTACTTCTACATCAGTAATTATTAAATCGATTCTATTACAGCTTGACGAGATAAATAAAGCAATTAATCTTTAGCCTACATTTGTGTACAAAGCCGAAAGGTTTCATTTATGTAAACACATTAAGATGTATTACATATTCGGAGACTTGAAATAATTGCTTCATTTACATTAAACTAGAACAACGCGTAACTACGCTCTACCTTTTCTTGGTGTATTCTTATAAAACACTAATGAATAAGCTGTTTGGAGCTGTAAAACATGTACATAGTGTATGCACAGTGGCGTCACAGCCCCAATGCAGTGCATTGGGATTTAAGTTGTAACTGTTTTTTATAATACTAAAAGCAAATGTAATTAGAATAGGCCTAAGTATTTAATAGAAGGAAAATACTATTTTTTTTAATTAGTGAGTGCATTGAACACTCTTTACATTTAACAATAGTATTATAGTCTATTATGCAAAAGGCCCTTATACTAAATAAAGTGTGTTTCACTGTAGCACCCATGGGGGAATTTTGCTTTATTGGACCCCCCTCCCGAAGTTAGTCGATATACATTATTGCTACCAAATATCACAACAATACTGCAGATTACATTAGCCATACAACAAATATATACTATAAACTTGAGCTCCTCCCAATCACAGGTCCCAATGCAACCGCATTTGCTCTTGCATTGACGTACTAAGTCACTGTGCACGTATTAAGTACATGTCCTATAGCTTAAAACAGCTTTAGTGTTATTATTTCAAAAGACACAACAAAGAAAACGTGTTTTGCTAGTATAGAAATAAAAGACGGTAGCCAATAATGTCAATGCAAATTGTTTTAAGACTGTCTTAGGTAATGTAATGCAAAGAGTTGAAAAACTTCAAAGCAAAAACTTTTTTTTATCTCACTTAGATGTTTTAACTTTTAAGTTTCCAATTAAGGTATTTACTATTCATCTCCAAACTTACGCTTTGCTTATGTTAGCTTTAAATATTTGTAGCATGATGATGGCCTTAGGCCGAAACATGTAGCCGCTAAACATCAAACAATCTTCTAAATATTTCTAGTGGTGAGACTGTGGATTTTTACTTTTCCTTTTATAATTTTATTGCTTTAATTCCTGTAGTGGTAGTCTTTTAAATGCGCGCCAAAACATTTGTGCCAAGTGTCAATAAAGTGTGTTTTCTGATTATAAATTTCTAGCGCATTAATTTGTTAACATGGCCATAACATCATTAACAAACGATTAACAAATCGAAATCGGTTTATTCCATCTCGTAGTTGCGTGTACACCCGAGATTTTTGTATTTATTTAAGTAATAAATGAGCAAAGATCGTTTGTAATGTAGTTGGTGAATATATGATTATCCAATGACTGTTTTTACCTATACATATTGTAGGTATGATTTTTCAAGTGCGTATCGGCTGTTCCGGTATTCTTGAGTGTGTAGCAACGTTCCGCCGCGCCGACTTGTTTCTGTCCGTCGCCGGGTTTGCCGTTCTGACTGGCAATGAAAGGTGCCTCGCGACCCAATCAGTGGAGCAAATGTGCTCACTCAAAATGGCTTATTTGCATTAAAACGTGTAGCGATCTGCTGTGTAAAGAAATATTAGCCACATGTAATGGACGCGTAAATATGTGGGTACCGCAACCACTAAAAGTTTAAGACAGGTGGAAGGGATCCGGATTTAGTATATCGATTTGGTATTTTTGGAGCTTATAAAAAGTTATTTCAAATAAAAACCGTCGGTGAATATTATGTCCATGTTATATACTATTCTGACGTTGCTAGGAAATGAAAAATTCGAAAATGAATGCCTATCCTGCCTTAGACGTGAGAGGCAAGTGTTGTAGCCGTGAAAACGATCAATGTTATGGTGTTGATGGAGCTGTATGTTTTGTGCGTTTATGGACGCGTAGAACCAAGAACACGGGTTGTAATTAAAGTAATTAGATCTTTAATGGAAGCCCATAGGACAAGCCTACCAAGCCGAGTAGTTGACTGGTGCTGTTATAAACAGCAGTACCGATAAATTAGTTTTGACGTAATTTAAGGTTATAATCAACTCTGATTAAAACAGTTTAGTTTGTAAAAGAACAACTTGTATTTTTACTTTAAAATAGTGATTTCAGAAACAGATTTTAGAGTTATTAATACTCGACAGTATGCAAGAATTTGAAGGTACGTTTTCCAATCATGACTTTTAGTAAAGCAATGCAGGTTTTTAAGCTAATAAATGTAAATGAATTGTTAAACGATTTAGACAAACTGGAAGTGTGCACAAGGAGAAATTAGTTAAAAACCTGATCTACCTATCTACCTACCCGAAGAATTGAGAAAAAATGAGCTAAACAGGTCGCTGGTACTTTCCCATACTTTTTATATTTTAAATATGAAACCAAACATCTCCAGCGGGTACAAGCGCGCTGCAGACTCAAGGCGTTAGTTACTTATGGGCGACGCGCGCTGCTACTTCATAACAGGCGCCAAGATAGCTAATGCGCTTACGAAAATAGTTATAACAACTTTATTTATAGAGTTATCAACCATATGGAAAAATGAAAAATATTTTTTTTATTAGAGCCAATTGATAGGGGTAGTTAAAATCACGTAGCTGCCGGGAAACGTTGTTGATATTAAAAGTATCCTTTTTTTCTTAATGTTTTAAATAATTAAAAATTCCTGCAAATCTTAGTAAAGTACTTTAAATAGTCTATCGAACTGATAAAAGTTAATAACGATCGGCGTTTGCGTTTTTGAATAAATAATTAATCAGTTTGAAAATCTTCCAAAATTCCTGGTGGGCGCAGAGTAAAATTTAGGAAATAAATAAAAAACAAATTTGTAGTTCATTGCAAGCTCTACCGGCACCGAAAGTTAATAAAATGGTGTGGGTAGTTTTTGTAGAAAATTTTTTTGAAAATTTTCAAAATTTTAAGCCGCTGGTATAGTTATAATTTTCATATTTCCAAAAATAGTTTTAATTCGGGCATTAAAGTTAAAATTTTCAAAAATTCGTAGTACCTTTATTTTGAAGCGACAGCATTTGAAAAAAAAAACATTTTATTTGGATTTAGATGCACTACAACGTCATGTATTTAAAATTTCAAAAAAGTGTTTGGAAAAAAAAAATTTTGGTTCCGGTTCCGATTAACGACCTTACAAAAAACTACCTGCAACTAAAAATCTTCCACAAACCAAATCTTATAAAAATCGGTCAAGGGGTTTCGGAGATATAGGGGAACGAACACACCCACCCACAGACAGACATTAAAAAAACACTTTTTTGGGTTCTTCGCGTATTTCCGTTAAAATCAGATATTCGAAAATTTGCATTAAATCATAACATTAATTATTAGAAAACAACTAAAAGTCGATCCATACAAATATATATTATAGTTCATGAACTTACAGAACAGGATAA
Source organism: Ctenicera cuprea (assembly GCA_958336395.1). Lineage (NCBI taxonomy): Eukaryota > Metazoa > Arthropoda > Insecta > Coleoptera > Elateridae > Ctenicera > Ctenicera cuprea. Next base: position 37,249,004 of record OY284490.1, read on the forward strand.
TATATTACAGCTAGCAGTAATCGCAAACTTCACAATACACATTATTTAAAGCAAATTCATTGACATATTTTAAATGTGATTTCACTTACCTGAATTACAAACCTTTCTTCGCTGTATCATTTTCTTTCAAATAAACAAAGTAAAAACGAATGTTGATTCTTGATGTAACCTTTCTGTATGATAAACCTTTTTAGAAGTCCATATGAACATGTTTGTTATTCCAACAAAGTTGGAAGCTGTTCAAAATACAAGCAACTTCAATTTTCAACAATTTCAGTTGTAAGAAAATAGAAGCGCCGCGCCGTGGCAAACGTACGTTACTTCATTTCATCAGGATTTCAAAACAAATAGGTTCATACAAGCCAATATCCAGAAGCTCAACATGCCCGAGGGTGGCGGTCTCCCTGAACAAACAAACGACGCTTGTATCCAGCCTCAAAGCTTACGGATTCACGGGCGATAGATTTATAGTCCTGTAGGACTTAGAACCGACGCTGTTTACGTACAGTTTCACACAAACGTGTATACACTAAGTTCATGTCAGAATGTCTAGATCTAATTTCCGTCTGTATGATTTATTATCGCACTTGTATTGCATATTTTACTGAAATACTCTACTGGTATTTTCGTAAATGAAGGGTGATTCGCTGATACAAAACCTAATTTTCAAATATCGATTTATTTAATTTTATACGTATTATACGATTATGTATAGGAAGTTTTAATTTAATTTAAATAATTATTGAGAAAATAAATTCACATTACAAGAAATCGTGCTGAGTTAGTTGTACAATAGTACATGTACTATTTTTGCCAACATCTATAGCCCATTGTTAAATTTTATCTAGAACTGACTAGTCTGTGAAAAATCTTACCTCAAATTAAACAGACACTGTACATCGAAATTACATTAGAGAAAGATATAATTGTTAAAGAACAAAAATTGGCTAGTGCTACGAAGTAATGTGGAAAAACTGTAACACGTACTAGGTAGGTACTTGAATTTCAATAACCTACCTACATTTATAACATATGTTACCATATACCATGCACTTTAAATCAAAATTACAAGAAAAATTAGTTTCGCAATGGGGTCTGATGAATTATTAATTTATTTTTTTATTTTTTTTATTATTTTTTGTTATTAATTAAGTTTCACTTAATATACAGGGTCACCCAGAATAACTGTGCCTAACTTTCAGAAGTGATAGAGGACGTGTAATTAAACATCTTTTACTAATAAACTAGTGTCCGGAAATACTTCCGTATCGAGATAATACGACATTAAGAAAATGAGTGCTTGAAATAATCTCAATGTAGAAAGTAACGATTTTATTTATTTCCAGCGTTTGCAATTATTATTATTCATATTAAGAAAATGATATTACACAAAAATTATAAAAATTGTTCCAAATTATGTCCCAGTTAATATTCGTAGAAAATCGGTTTTTTAATATGATAGTGTACCAGCACATTTCGGTTTAAATGCTCAAGATTACTTAAACACACAATTTCGTAATCGATGGATTGGAAGACAAGGTCCTATTGCTTGGCCTGCACGTTCGCCAGATATGACTCCAATTGATTTTTGTATTTGGGGTCATATTAAATCACTCGTCTATGCGACACCTGTAGACACAGTAGAGGAGTTAGTGGCTCGAATTATTCTTGCTTTTGATGACATTCGTGATCGTCCGCAGATATTTCGAAGAATTCGTCGGTCAATCGTCGTTATACCTTGTGTGTAGACAATGGCGGCCGTAATTTTAAACAATTTTTATAATTTTTGTGTAATACCATTTTCTTAATATTAATAATAATAATTACAACCACTGGAAATAAATAAAATCGTTACTTTCTACATTGAGATTATTTCAAGTACCCATTTCCTTAATGTCGCATTATCTCGATACGGAAGTATTTCCGTACACTAGTTTATTAGTAAAAGATGTTTAATTACACGCCCTCTATCACTTCTGAAAGTTAGGCACAGTTATTCTGGGACACCCTGTATAACAAGATATTAATTTACATTACCATAACAACAACGATTACCATTAGTAAAACCACTTACACTGCAACCGCACCTTGTTAGAAATCTTTCGGAAAACCACCGCCACACGATCTTCCTCGCATTTATTGGCATTATTCAACAGTTTGAAAAAGTTGGTAAATTTTGATAATTTTATGGAAATTAAGAAAACTCAAAATATTCGAAAACATAACAAATATATTTTATACCGGATGATTTCAAAAATTTAACAATTATGCATTTTTTTAAATTTTTTAAACATTTTGGTTACTATGATTTTATTTAGTTTTATAAATGTTTCCAATTACTGAAAATTTTGAAATTTTTTGAAAATTAATTTTGGAATTTTGAAACTTTAAAAATTTTGAATTAAATTTATGAAAATTGTTTAAACATTAGAATTAGGAAGTTTTAATAATTTTGAATCACACATTTTAAACATTTTGAAAAAGTTAAAAAATTGAAAAAAATTGATAGTAAAACTTTTTTTAGTTTTTAGAAGTTAAGAAAATTTTTGAACATGGAAAACTTTAGGACATTTTTAATTTTTTGTCAATTTTAATAACATTAAATATTTTGAAAGCAAATAAAAATTGTAAAACATTTGTAAAATTATTTAAAATTTTCGATATTAAAGAATTTTGAATATCTATGAAAATTTTGAAATTTAAAAATATTTTTGAAAATTTTTTAAATTAAATAATTAAAACGTTTCATAGTTTTGAAGTTTTAAAATATTAAGAAATTAAGAAAATATTTAAAAAATGTTTAATTTTTTTAAATAAAAAGTTTTTCTCAACTTTGAATACTATAAATTTTTAAATTTATTCGGTTTTTGGTATTTATTTATTCGTTGAAATCTAGAATCGATTTCATAATTTGCTGATTTTAGCGATTATCTAATTAAACTGTTCAGGTAAACGACCAAAAAAAAACCCTGGTACTTTCTCCTATTGTCATTTAACATGTTCATACCGATTTTGAAACCAAAATTCATTCTTCTTGAAATATCGGAAAATCGATGGTGGGGGGCCTAGCGATCGTAGGAAGATTAGATTTGCGCAACTTGACAAGTATAGAATACGAATCTAAGTCCTACGTTTTCCTAGCGTGTCTGGGGGCCTTGGTAGGCGAGTGTAGTCAGCGCTTGCAGCCAAGGTCACAGAGGCTTTCGGGAGTCTGTGGCTCTATTTGGCTCGCTGTTCGAATCCGGGTCAGGGCAGTTGTCAGCAAGCTCCTGGAAACCTCTTAACATAGAATAGTTTCAGTAGTTTTTAAGGACTTAGTTAAGGTAGTATGTAAGGTAGTACGCACAATGGACCCGACAATGTGGCCTAAGTGCTGTAAGACCTAAAATAAATACATACCTAGCGTGTCTATGTTGAATTGGAGCATCCATCCGTTCCCTATTTTTTGATGCAGTCGCCCGGTTTTATAATATGTTGTGTTTTCTAGTACTAACCAGTATTTATCCGTTGAAATCTCAAAATCGATTTTTTTTACGTTTAGTGCGCCTTTGGACGATAATTGTTTGTTAGCGATTATCCAATTAAACTGTTCAGGTAAACGACCAAATGGAAAGCCCCCAGTGGTGTTTTCTCAATGGAAAGTTGTTCCTATTTCAATTTAACATGCTCATGGCGATATTGAAGCCGAAAATTTTTTGATAAAAAAAATTGATAATTGGGGAAAATAGGGATGTGATAGGGAGATCGCGTTTAGGAAAATTGGTTATTCGACATACGAGAATACGAATCTAAGGTTCTTTTTCGAGCGCGTCTATTTTGAAGTAAAACACCACTCCTCTCCCTTTTTATTGGGCTGACCAACTTCCATTTGTTGCGGTTTCATCCCAGTTGAATTATCAATCTTTGAGCCAAATTTGGGTTTTGTGCGTTAAGGTGTCTGGACTGTAAAGTGTATAAAGGACGCACACACAGCCACACAGACATCTCTGCAGCGTCCGCTGTATCGGTCTCCCAAAAGCCACAAAACCTGCTTAACGGGGCTTAAAAATAAACAGGTTCTTAAAAAGTGCAGAATATACTGCTCTATAACTAAGTTTGAGCTCAAACTAGATAATGTAATAATATTAATGCGAAATTGTGCAATACTTTTGTTTTTCTCTATTTTATTGTAGCTGTAACAAACTCGTCGTTTATAATCAAAATGCAAAAGCACATGTCCAGTAGGGTGCCCCTTATTTTTGAAGTTTTAGTTTTTCGGGAGTGCCGGGCGGAAGTTTGTTCCATTATGTCTAAAAACAATCCCCACCAAATTTAAGCTTAATTGGATAATATTAACACGTCGCGCTCGGGGCTTAAAGTTTTCAAAAATCAAAAAATCCTTTTTTATCGAATTTTAAATTTATTTATTTCTTTTGAGCGTTACACTGTGTCATAAAATTGGTTTTTACTTGGTTTCTACTTTTTGGATAACTTAACAAATAAATTCTAAAAATTATTATATAATAGGTTATTTGAAAATACAATGTGTTACAACTAGTTCTTAGTCTAAAGTTAAAATTTACGTTTGGAAAGGTTTCTCCAACACTGCTCTGATTGACTGAGGATATGTACGGCGCGGGCGGTAATCTTGGACAGTCTGAAAAAGAACAAACAAAAAAGCGAACGTATTAATAAAATTAATGTTTTAATAAATTGTTTAAAAATGTAAAAATATAAAGCTGTGACTCACTTGCAATAAAAATTGTTTCTGATCTTCATCTTTTGTAACTTTTTCGTTAAAATCCTGAATTAGTTTTATGCCCCTCTCGGCTGAATCATTAACTACTTTTAATTCTCCAATGACAAGCTTCCCTTGTTTATACTCATTCGAATTTATCCATTCGGATGGATGTAAGTGTAAAACATTTTCTATTTTAAATCTGTGAAATAAATTTCTGGAGTTGTAACTAAGTAATTTTATCAAGATTTCTTCGTCAGAACTTTGTAAGAATTCGGAAATTTCTTCTTTTCTCAATGGCAATTTCTTAAGATTGGTTCCCGTTTCATATTCAGCTTCGTCTTCTAGATCTACTTCTGTTGTTGCTAAAATTTTTGCTGCCGTCTTTAGTTTTGTATCTTCGGTAATCGAATCGTCAAATAGTGCGAATGTGGCACATTCGTCAGTCAAATAATACAGATGGTTCACAAATTTCCCAATAGCTACTTCGGCGATACTTTTATCAAGTTCTTTATACTGCTCTAATTCTCGCAAGAATTTGATGTCCATTAGTGGAGCAGCTATTGCTTCTGGCGCATAAATCCAGTATTTTACGTAACATTTTACAACGAAGCATGTTATTTGGAAAAGTGATTTTTCCTCAGCTTTCGTTAAATTGAATTCTGTTCGAAATAAAACAATTTTTAAAGAATATATGGCTTTCGCTATCCACCTGGCCATGTGGTATGCACCTGGCCCTTTAAAATGTATTCCACCGGGAGGAACATCTCCTAGGAAAATTATTACCAGATCCAATAGTTCACGATAGTCTTCTCGAGGAAATTTTTTAGAAATAGCATCATTCATAATTTTCAGAATAGTTTCTGTATCATCGCCTAAAATTTGTTTGATTTCAGGGTTTCCCACAGCTGGAACGAAATTCTGAACATTAATTTTAGACCAACCATTTTGAAATCTTCTAAATAATGGAATGTCTGGTCCTGAAATGGTGAATTTGCTTTTTGCAAAAACTGCTGCCAAAATTATTTCAAAAACTTGGTGACGGCATCCAAAAAATAATATATTTCGATCCAATTTTTGCTCTAATAGCGTACAAGCACCTTTGATTCTTCCTGTATTGGAAGCAGTGGTGTCAAAACTAAATGCTTGTACCTTTTCTATTAAGCCCCAATTTTCCAACATTTCGTAAATCGCTGAAGCCATTTCAGTACCGGTAGCAGCTGGTAGATCTGGAACACCTAATAATTGTTCCATATTGGTTCCGGTAGCAATGATAGCCAATCTTTCCACTGGCTTGCCACTTATGTCTTGTAATAATTTCGTGTCCCAGTGGACGGTTATAACTTCCGTATTGATAGTAGAAAATTGCTCTTTTATTTTTTCAGAATAATTTTATCGGAATTGATCACGCTGGTTTCGAATAGAGGTTCGATTAATTACGCAAGGAGCTGTGTCTAAACAAACAGCCTCCATAAAGGCCATTATTAAATGGACAAAATCTCGCTCACTAATTTTGCATTTATCTAAAGTTGCAGCTAACGTGGAGTCAATAAATCTTTTCGAGCTCTTTTCTTTGGCCTTGCAGAACCTGGAATTTCTTGCTCTTGTTTCTGTCGCCCTTCCTCTTTATTTTCTAATTCAGATTCTGAAGAAGAGCTTTCCGAGTCCAAAAAGATATCTTTTGCGCAACAACGACGCCATTTTATCACTAATTATAAAAATTATAAATCTACAACCGAAATAATGTCTTATAACGAATAACACAACACAACACGCTAAGAGCTGGTCTACTGCAATAGTTGTGTCGCGACGTTGCGCAACTGTCGTAGTAGATACAAATATGTATATTGTCCAGACAACACTAGAGCGCGTGCGCATAGTTTTGCGTCGCGACACGACTATTGTCGACCAGCTTTAACTTATCTTATAATAGCAAGATGGGTAATTGAAAATGAACAAAATTGGATTATATTTTTTTTTCAAAACTAGGTCCCAAGCGCGACGGCTTAATAATGTCCGATTGAGCTAATATTTGGTAGGGACTATTTATAGATCCATTGGAACACAATTCCGCCCGGCACTCCCCAAAATGTGAAAAAATTTTTTTAGTTGTATAAATAAGGGGCACCCTAATGTCCAGGGTAAGTCCGTTTAAGATGATCAGTCGGGATAGATGCCTAATAAGGTGCTGTTTTTTTAAAGAGTTTACAGACTATGCTGTGACTCAGTTAAGTTAGTGCTTCAGACTAGTAGTGAGTGTGTCATTGTAGTAAAACTATTATTTTAACGTTTTAACCAGGCATCTCTCCCGGAGTTACCCTTATATTAAAGTAAAAATTGATTTAAATGAGTTTTATTAGTTTTCATTAATACTTCAGTTTTTTGAAAATATAAAATATCATAAACAAAATACAGTATATGAAAGTTGCATTATTGCAACAAACTTACAGATAACTGAATTAAATAAGTTGCGATCATTAATTATTCATTTCTTTTCAAAGTGCATTTTAAATAAATGCATACTAAGATGGAAATTCAGTTTAATGAACAGAAGTTGGAAGTCTCAATTATGTCGTTAAATACTTAATTGTCTTATGTTAAAAGCACTCTGTATTAATCCCACTATGACACTCACAGTTCATCGAGACTTAAACTTGAGGAAGCCAGTTACGTAAATGACTGCCTGAGTCTGCCTAATTACTAATAATTTGCGGCTGAACTTAGAACAGCTTTAAAGTTGGTTTAAACTTAAAGCTCTATTCTCATTTATTACATATTCTGTATTTGTAGGGGTACAAGATTAGTTACTTACGCTTCAAACTGTCTTAGGGATTAGAAATTATGCTGGAGTTTTAAAGTTTGAAATGCGCCAGCAACACAATGACTACCAAATGAGAATGAACGCGTATTTAAAACGTAAGGTTGCTTTACTTGTGTAGCTATTTAACTACTACTGTGCAAATTATACATTAAAAGTGTTGCAGTTAAAAGAGAAACTAAAATTAGTAATGACAGTTTTGCTTTAATGCCTTGTGAATTACGCAGTGAATTATCTAAATACAAAGCAGGGTGCCATTCTTATATAATTCCATAAGACTAAAAGGCAATTAAAATAGATAAAATTAAATCGATTTTTTGAAAACTCGTTTGAGTTGCAATTTATTATAAAATTTTAATTATGGTAACGATTATGAGTGCAGAACATTTAACAGAATGTACTAATTATCAGAAAACTGGAAGCAAATGCTAGCGCAGCAAGATTTTCTTATACAATAAAATTAAGATTTAGCCAGGTCAAATTAAATGTGCCATCAATAGCATCATAAATTAGTATTCATAAAGTTACACAAACACAAATATCAAAAGATAATGCAAAAATGAGTCCAGTTGCTATTTAGTAACTGTAAAATCTCAACATTGTGACTGAAATTGTTTGCACGATTTTGAGGAAAAACAAGAATTTATTTAACAATTTATTGAGTTGGAGTTTGTTAATAATATTATTATCTTTAAGATTTTAAATTGAGCGTTTCTTCCATCGAGAACATCATTAAGGTTAGCAGGCTTTACGGACAATAAACGTTTGTACAAGTTTAAAACGTTAATGCACCGTTTTGAAGCTGGTTGCTTCTTTCTCAAGCATGTACAAAATAATTAAAAGCTTCTGGAGAAACCCAAATATAATGATTTACCTACACATGATAATACAATAGTATATTATATAACAAGTTTTAGAAACGGCATTTTAGTCACGAGTTTTATTAGGCACGAGCGGAGCGAGTGTTTATTAAAACGAGTGTCTAAAGAAGTTTATAAAACGAATTGCATACTATACTTTTTCTACGACCATCACAAAAATACTAAAATTTGGAAATTATTTTATTATCTTAAGCCATATTAATTATTTTGACAGATTGATGACAAGTGACGACTTGATTTTCAGTTGATTTTCAATTGATTTTTGCGATTAAAAAACCTAGAGCTAACTTCAGCCCGTGACTAGAGCGCACAAAGTCACAGCTTGTCGAGATGTATTTAAAAGATCACTTAGCGTCATGGAAACATATGCGATAAATGGCATTTTAAAGATGGAAGTAGAAAAAATATTTAACAAACTAACTGACAAGTTATCGGCTGATAAAACTACATACCACAAACAGAGAATATCGACAAAAAAGCTATAGAAATGAAACAATTTTAAATTGAAACTCTTATAAAACTGTTAACATACTAAAGCTTCATTATGTAATTAAATTTTAGTAAACTTTGCTTAAGTTTTAGATGTCACATCTATCATGGATGTAATTGGCTTCTTTCTTTTTATAAATCATTTCCTTAACTAAACTCATTTTTTATTTATTTTTGTTAACGACGATCTGTACGTCATCAAAATTAAAACCCTGATTATGTCCTCTCACGTGTTTGGTCAGCGCTGTGTTATTGTCTCTGTCTTTGTTAGTAACGGTATATGCATGTACTTCTACTCTGTTCTTAATATTATTATCTATATATGTATTAAATACGGATCCTTCCCACCTGTCTCGCCTTTCACTGCTGCCGGCCCTCCGTTAGAAGAAGCAGCGTTTTTACGCGTGAAGTATATAAGGCGCATATTTCTTTGTGGTGCTGAGTGTCAGCATACTACAGTTTTTGATTTCAGTAAATCGTATAATAAACATTAGAACAATTTGTCTTAAATATCGCAAAAAGCACACTTGGTGTCTGGTGTGTAATTAGATGTAATCTCGAATTTTGATTTTACCAACTAACGAATCTCTGCGGAGATTTTCTACTACGTTGTGTTGTATATCATATATCGCTCATTTTTATTTATACGTGTGTTTCAAGACAAGCCAAATATAGGAAGATAACGGAGAAATTAAGAATCTCGTATAATGTCTCCCTGAAATCCGCATCTTAATGTAAAATTAAATTAATTTTGTGACTACTGCAATATACGATTTCGACTTATAGCTCTGAAATTACATTATTTCTGAATGCTTATGTTAGTAACCTAGTTGCGGGTGTCGCATATTCGCGATACAATAACAGTACCGAAAGTGCAGCGGTTCAAATTCGGCTTCTACCACTTTTTTTATTATTGTTTTTTAATTTCTAATTGTTATTTTATAAGACTTAAATATTTTTTGGTACTGTGTTTGGCTAAAAAAAAATTTAAATTACTCAAAATATTTTATTTAACTAAATCTTCATTAAGTCATCTTTGCATAATGAAGTTTTTGACTAATAAAAATTTTAAAATAATAATTTAGGTAATTTAACAATATTTCTAAACACAAAACAGTACAAAAACAATGGTAATTAGCCTTTTACGTTCCACTGCTGGGCTCCGGCACTATTTTCTGCCACATACTCTCCTTACAGCTAAGGTGGAACTATAATATTTAGCTCTTATAAAATAAAACTATTAATAAAAAATTTAACAAAATATTAAAAAATAACTATCGCAATTTCAAAGTTATAAGCCTATAATGTGTATTGTTACCTTAAATTAATTAATGAAACTTAAAACTAAACCGGAAGCTTACCTAAATTTTTACCAAATATTACAAAAATATCTGTTCTACATCATTATGACGTCTAAAATTGACATGCGCATTATAGGAAGATTTTTAGCCCCCCCCCCCCCCCATGTTATTTATCTATGTTCGGCTAGTCTTGGGACATATTGTATATTAGTCTTTTTATTAATGGCGATGCCCTTCCACCTTACTCAAGTTTTAGTCGTGAGGGGCCCAAATGTAAACCGCCGCGGGTACAAAGCAAGCGGGTTAGCCGCAGAGTGATACTGAACTACGTGGGGTGATATCGACTGGGTTAGGAGCGGGCTCAGCTAGTTTAATAATAATTTAAAATTATATGTATACATCGTTAACTGACATTATGCTTTTGTTTTATTATATAGGTTCTAATACATACAAATAAAAGCAAAAAAATAGCGCAATAGAGGGATGCTTATTATTAAAAACAAAGCTGTGTTTTCTTTTCAGTATTTTAAACTATTGCATTATAATCAAAGTTCCAAAAATCTTAAAAGTTTTTGATAATTTTTATTTTTGTTCTTCCAAATTTTGAAATTTTCATAAATTACTAAAGTCATGAAAACTTGGAAATATAGAAACTGTTAAAGGCTGAAATTTTTTTTTCTTTGAAATTGGTTAGGATTGATGAACAATTAGTACCAGTGCGTGTTAAGGTATAATTAAACAAACTTATTTTAGGTACATCATCTGCGACACTTAATCCGAATCCTTTCTACTTGTCCCAACTTTTAGTGGTGAGAAGCCCCGGCTACTACTATCCACATCTTTGCGCGTCTATTATGTAAGGCACACATTGCTTTGTACAGTGGACCACTACAGTTTTCAACACGGATAAGCAAAATAGAATATATACGCTATATATGTATAGTTGCAGCATGATCTGCCAATAACTGGCGTTCCTACATAAGACTCCACGGAGAGCACACATATCGGGTATACGGATCCCTTCATTAGACCTCGAATTTAACACACTGCGGAATCAGGCACAGATCAGTACCTAAAACGAATCAGCAGAGAGATGTAGGTCAAACCATGCAAACGAAGCCGCGCGTGAAGACATTTAACTCAAATAAGGTTTACTTGGAAATTGCATTGCAGCAGAGAAATGTGAAAATTATAATTTAAAACGCAAATGAACGGAAGGAATAGTGGGTTAATTTATTTTAAAAATTATATGATATTGATTACGCGCGGTAGGGATTGTTACTACAAAATAATAAACATTCGCATAATTACTTAGAAGCTGCACATGTTCAGTTCACTTGCTGACTTTGCTGATTTCAGTATATACAATACTGCGGAACGCATTCGGTAGACGTCTTGCATCTCAACACAGCTTATTTCGTATATTTTTAAGGTATGAAAAACAACGTGACGCCTAAACTACGGATTCCGCTAGTTTTCAATAATATACGTAATACACAATAAGATATAAATATTTTTTCTAAAAAAAGGTGGCTAGGTAATACTGATAAAATCAATTAATAAACTCCAACCAATTATTTTTCTCTTGTGATAAAAGCAACATAAAATATTTAAAATCATCACCTGTTAAGGGAATTGAAAACTGTTGACTTTTATTTAACTTTCACTAGCAGCTAAAGGGATCATTTAAAACATTAAATAAACTATAAATCACTAAATTAGTTAACTGCCCTAATACGAAACTAAACTTACATTGTGAGTTACTAAAACACTTTAACGAATTTGTAAAGCAATTCTTGGTTCTTTATTCTAATGGGCCTGCATAATATAACACTTACCAACTTACACTAGCAGCGAGAACTGGATAACGCTGCAAGTGAAGGATCGTGCTCAAAAATATGTAATATGTGCGAACATCAAAACACTTAATCAAGAGTGCTTTTCAAACAATTCCGCGTGTCTTTAATTGATTTTCACTGACAGTTATACATTGACAATGTAACTTTTTGCATTGTTGTATGAAACAATTTTCGACAAATTTTCAAAACATGTCGCTTCAATTAAGTTTTTTGTTGGCGGGCCTATAATCGTCACTGCAAACATATCCATACCTTAATATAATTTTCTAATTTTTGTATCTTTCACATCGTGTATACTGTGATTCAGCAGGTTAGCGATAGATTCTGGCATTAATCAAAACTGTTCAGTGCTATTTTCATCATGCCGAATGTCATTGCTGAAAGCTCGTTTATTGGTGATTGGAGAACAGTTATTGGCACATGGGACATGGGAAAATTATCGAATAAATCAAGCACTCACATCTCGTTAATGCAGCAAAAGGTTTTAAAGCGTAATCCAATTGTGTATAGCAGTATAGATAACCGTTCCCATGTGACCACGTTTGGTTTGTACATGGAATTACCGCATTATTGCAGTAGTAGAGGAAATGACATTTTACAGCCTTGAATGATCGTAATCAAGAAAATAAATACAAGAGAGACAGTTTTTACTTTCATTGCATTTGCATATAATAAAGCACAATAATAGTATCAAGATTATCTGGGAGTTTTACGCAACAAAAAATGTAAAAAGTAAGAGCGTTGACATCTTTTAAGAAGACTGGCTTAGAGGGGTTTAAATACCTTCGCTTCCCGAATTTGAATTCAGTGTTCTATTCACTCTGAAGATGCAAGCTGCAATATCTTGCGAAACGTTAGTTTGTATAGGTTCACAAACGCTAACAGGCATAAGCCGATTAAGTATTATTGTCCTGGAAAACATAATACATTAAAATCAATTCTTTGTCCGCCCTAAGGATTATATAATCTAAGGACATGGCCCTGTTTAGGCAGGCAGGGCCTAGGAACAAATATTGCTCAAACTTTTAGAGCAAATACTTGTAAAGGCAGACAAACTACAGGTCGGTCCTTACCTGATTATGCTGGGTTGGGTGTAGTTCCCAAACGACGACGCGGTCTAAGCCGAAAGTAAATTGTAATATTGACAGTTCGAAAAACCGCGAAACCCTCAAAGAATATATCTTCTAAGAAACTGTTTTAGATTTGAAATGTTTAAATCAAAAACTTGCATTAAATATTTTTCTGTATCAGAAGTATGGAAAAATAAATATGGTCAAATTACTTTTTTGTATACTTTTACATTTTTTAAATATCTTGCAAATAACGTTCTAGTACCAGCATGTTCAATGTACAAAAATCATGACTTAACTCTTCGCAGCACTTGCTATTGCTAGTACTTAAACAAAAATAATGAAAAATTAAAATTTTTACAGTTTATTACTCAAAAGCAACTGGGCAGATGGGGATCAAATTTGGTGTTGCAATAGCTCTAAGTGCGACATAATATTACTGTGCACTAGAATTTTTAAACGCATAAAAAGTATTGTTTTAAATTGGCCCCACGTTTTTTTTTTAATTTTGTAGGATAATAGAGCTAGTAATTGGGTACAATTTGGAACGTGTCTCCTTTTTCTGACGCTTACTATGAGTTTTTTTAAATCGAAAATTAATGCCCTTTTATTTAGTAAACGGGGGACAATAAAAAATTTCTATTTAAGCTAAATTGCTCATGAGTAATAGTAGAATAAGATTCAGAACTTACTTTTTTAAGGTGCCGCAATATTTGGAGGTTTTAATTTTCTTCCTCCCTCCCTTAATTACGCGGTGGAAATTGCTTTTTTGTTTTTGTTTTTTTTTAATCTTAAAGAATCGTTTTCCAAATAATCAACAAATTTACTTTTTTCCTCAAAGAAAATTTAGAAAAAATTTTGTCGTAACTTGCATACACGATTACAACTTACGAGTGAGCGAGGTAGAACACAAAACACGTAGTGCGTAAGAGATGAGCATTGTATAATCACGTGGTAATAGACAGATGAAGGTGACGCGATATAGCTACGTACGGCACTCTGAATTTTCTACTAAGGTAATTTATGAGTTATGACCGTTGTTGATTTCTTGTTTGCAGTTAATTTTTCTGATTAGATATGGAAATATTTTGTATAAGTATGGTCAAGTATAGGTTCGCCCATATTTAATTAAACAGATTTAAATTTGAACTTTTCAAAAAAATTGCAGCTGGCGCCATTTTGCAGCTGCAGAGTTTAAGTGATGGCGTTTTATATTTACAAAATTATATATGAGTAAAATTAACGACACAAGACAGTTATATTTTTAATTTCCGGTTACACATAGCTTTAAAAACACCTCCCAATGAATCATCATTACATCTGAGCATTTCCAATTTCATGAAATCGGTCTAATGCTGGTAAACACAAAAAATAACACAATATTTTTTATATTTTTTTAAATAAACGTACCCATTTTTTTCTCTACGTTGGTCTTGTTCAATGCTGTTTTATATTTTAATTTTTATATTAGAAACTCTTCTAACTGTAGAAATGAATGTCTGTCCTTAATCCCTATTAATGGTAATTGTGTATGCTAGGGTCGGTTAGATTAGGTCTGCCTTATCTGAAATTTTGTTTTATTTTAATTGTAAATGGAAATCTAGTACCTGACAGTGATTAAATAACTGTAGTTAATAAAATATATCCAGATATCTGCGCTCTTCAAATCTCGACTGCAATAAAAATTATAACCTTATTTTAGTTATGAAATAAAGAATTATGAGGTCGCGCGCGAGAGAGGAGTTGCTCTGGATACTGAGCTGCGCTGAGTTGAAATGAGTAGGCAGCACTCAGGTCCTGCAGTCAGTAAAAGTCGAGCCCGGGTTAAGGGGTCCGTAAGTCCGACAACATGTGTGATTCTTGCGAAATCTGATGTAAAAATGATAAGTATCAGCATTATATTAATACGAACAAACAGTATATAAGAAAGAAGAGATTTGGTTTCAATTATGGCTAGAATAGACCACTACATGTTTCGTTCTTATTTGAACTCATCAGGTGGACATAATTCTAACCATAATTGAAACCAAAAGCAAACAAGCAGATATATGCTAGAAAGCATAACAGTATATATCTAATTTTCTTAGTTGCATCAAAGACTGCACTGAGCAGCTGCATAGCAGTACATAGGAATATGCGCCTTATATAATGGACGCGTAAAGTAGTAGTATTTGATTTCTTGTAAAGTTGGAAACACGACCATTTTCTGAATTATCTGGTGTGCAATTTTGCCATCTGTCGTTCAACGTTATACCATGTTACTAGGGCACGCTTGTATTGTGGCACCTCTTCTTTGCTTTAAAATATTTATTTTCCTATTAGTTGATTTAAACTTAAACTTTCGTGAAACTCTTTTTTATCCGCTGTCAAACTGACAATAACGGTTTGATGTAGCGTATTTTTTATAGGCGTTAAATTATTTCCACCAAATATTAAGCTTAACTTTCCCACGAGTTTCCCAATAGACTTTCCCGGCAACATTCCTCAGTTTTTCCAGAAACTTCACTTGGTGTATTTTGCATCGGTATCTTCACTTTTGCCGCCATACCTATCTTACTTCTTTCCGACTGCTATCTTCTCTGTTCAAAGCTTGATCGTCTGCACATATTTTACTGTAAATGAATTAAAACTTTAAAAACGTGTATCTGCTAATCAGAGTGTAGTCTTTTTAATTAATTTTTTGAATTTTATGTATTGAGGTTTTTTGTGAAACCAACGGATTGACAATTCTGTAATAAACTAATAAATGTGAAACTATTTGAATATAAAGCAAGTAACAATGAAGAAACAGGTTAAATATGCGGTAAAATATTTATACATTTCTTGAAAAATGAAAGTGGTATCATTTGGTTTTGAATCCTGTAAGACGCAAGAAAAATGCAAAACTAATCCGCATTTAGCTAACAAAAGAAATATGCAAATGCATACGAATTTGGCCTTCAGTAATCAGGGACAATATTCCGGAAAGGCAAACAAGTAAAATTTGTAAATTTTGGAGGCGGTATAACTTGAAGGTAGTATAGTCCAGATAGCTGTGCCCCATGGGCCAATATCACCTCTTCCACCTTAGTTTATTCTTCCTAAAAACTCTCCGTTTGCTTACGTTTGGCCGAAAACAATTTTTGAATTTACTTTGGTGCATTTTGAAAGGACTCTAGATGGACCTTTTCGTACCTCTTATAACAAACCCCATATGTAGTGCTTATTTTGAAAAATTAAACAAGTGCGAAAGCTCACAAATTTAATCTCCTTCTGGTTTTCATTAGTGACGACCGCAAATCTTAAGCAAACTTAAAATCTTTATTGATCACTTGGCATGAGAATAAACAAACGCATCATTTGCATTGAATTTACTGCCTAGAATAAGCTGTACATTACATGCTTCTTAACAATTTGCAATTCTCAACTTGAAACAAATAGTACATTCAAATTTTGCTGCCAACTATCTTAACTTTTCTTGCCCTACTTATGTCAGCTTGTAAGAAGTTTTCGAGATATAACGAAACTAAACATTCAGAAACAAAACAATGCAAGTTTTAAAAAATATTAGTGTTCTCTAAGTCAAAATTAAGCAAATGCTCTTAAAAATGTTATATTTATTCTTTTTTGTTTTTGTAAGTTATATAGAGCTGTTTAATATACAAAGCGAGTCACAACTATGAAGACAGCGATGTTCTGCCATTAATAATAATTTTAGAAAAAGAAATTTCAAAATAAAAGTTATTCCGACAAATTTTATGTATGGAGGATTATTCAAATTCTGCCGTTACCATTGGGATCTTGCTTATTGTAAGAGATAGAGATTTAATTGAGTTGCGGTACAGTGTCTGGATTTTAAGCTGATTAACAATCTAAAAAGAAAATTGACTTTGCTGCTTAGATATGGACAAACAACTAAATTAATCAATTTTTGTTTTTTGGCGCCATCTTCTTTAATAACAAAAATTTTGAAAAACTAAAAGCACTTTTCTAGGGCAACTTTTTCTTTTCTTTGTTTGTTATCTAATCAAATTTAATATATTACGTTTCGTTTTTCTGGAACTATTATTCACGAAATTAAAAAAAATTTCTAACAGTTCTTCTATAATGTACAAAATCTTTAAGATTGGTAAGAACGGAACCCCCTGCCCTACAACTTCGGATTTCGGAATAAAGGTCGCTATAAATGTTTTATTTAAAAAATTATCAAAAATATGCAAAAAATGAAAAATACATTTTTTAACTAGAGTTTATTGATAATAGTAGTTAAAATCACGGAACTGTCAGAAAACGCGTTGTTGATATTAAAAACTATCGTTTTTTTCTTAGTTTTTAAAGTAGTTAAAAATATTTGCTGTTCTTAATAAAGTACTTAAAATATTTTATCGAACTAATAAAAGTTTATAACGATCGGTGTTTGCGTTTTTGAATAAATAGCTAATCCATATCAAATTTTTCAAAAATTTCTGGAAGGTGTCGGGGTAAAATTTTGTAGATTAGTAATATAGAGATTTGTAATTCACTGCAAGCTCTATCGGCCTACAGAGTTTAAAAAAAATCGTGTAAGCACTTTTGGAAAATATTTTTTTGAACATTTTTAATAATTATGAAGAATTATGAATTGTGATTATTTTCGGATTTTCGAATTATTTTTACTTCGTGGTATACTACCCGCAATAGGCTGTCAGACAAGTTGTAGCTGATTTCGATCAGACAACTACTTTTTGAGTAAATAGGCGTTAACTTTGAGATTTTAAAGCTAGAAAGGTTAGTAAACAAGTTTTCGATTTGTCTTAAGTTTTTCTCTCAGATTTCGTAATCAAATTTCTAAAATTTAGTTTTGGAAAAAAACGCTACTTAAAAAGCCTGCCTAACTTCCGTTTCCGGTTTCGAATTTTTTTTAAAAGCTTAACTAGAACTACAATTTTCGATATACCTCTTGATTTAAAATTTCATCAAAATTGGTCCAGTACTTTCGCCTGTAGAGGCGTCGCCCACACACCCACCTACACAAACACCCACCCACTCACAGACAGGCATGTTTTATACACCACGTTTTGGGTTCCTTGAGCCTTCAAACTTGTATTTCCGTTGAAAACTGGATTTTGAAAATTGTCATGAAATCAATGCTTCTTTACACCGAAGGTATGGGAAAGTAAAAAGAAAAGTTCGCAAAAACAGTTGAAGAAAAAAAATGTTGATGTCTTTGTTCATAGATCAGAATTTTTCGAACAACTTTTATTTCAATTTAAATTTCTAATATGGATATTAACGGCAGAAAATCGTTGTCTCTATACTTTTGACTGGCTCTGTATATTTCTGTATGTAGTATATTGAAAATTTATGAGTGCATTGCAAAATTATTTTTTATGACAATAAAGAATAATATTTAGTGTATGAAAGATATTTAAATAATTAACAGAAAAAATACAAACTTATACTGGAAACATTATAACGTTTTAAACAATTATTCATTAATGCTAATCCTGTGCCCACTGTATTAGTACAGTCACAAATAACATTTTGGAGTTGTCTCTTTAGTAGTCGTTTCAATTTATAAATTACCTACTTAACTCGGCGCGATAGATATCCGTTTGCTGCACACAATAAAGCCATTTCTAACCCCTCCAATGATATTAGCGACACCGACTTTCCATTTTCAGCATAATACGTCCCACTCATTGCATTAGGGTTGATAATTGATTTTTGCACTTTATGAAATGACATTAGGAGGATTCACGAATTCTCGAATAACTTTTCAAATATAATAAAATTATATAATTTTATAATTATGTACAATTTTGAAACTGTAAAAAATTACTTAGTTTACGATTTCGTAAATTAATTTTAGTAAAACTTGCAATTTACTACTAATTAGCTATTTTATTATTGTTGAGTAATAATAACGGTAATGCTGAAAATGTTATATTTAGTTGTTATTTCGGATAATTGCTGCTAAATTTTAAATAACTACACATCTGAGTTCTTGCTGGCAATATCTAATAGGCAAAACATTTTGCATTGTTCCGATTCCATCTACATTATGTTGAACTCTCTATATTCAGAGTAATATTTTACGAACCAAGCCCTCGAAACGCTGCCACTTTCTTCTTCTTTTCTAGAACGCATTACCCGTAAGTCCATTTCTGAAATCAATACTTGAAGTACGCTCTAGAAATGAAACATTCGCACCACACCATAGATTTTCATTTACAACTGTTTCGAGCAAGTATAAGAGGCGTCTTGAAACCCATTTCGCCACTTAGCGCTGGTATCTAAATGGTTTCTTATTGTGTATATTAGAGCAAAGCGAATCTACCCTATACGAAAGATAAGGAGAATACAGTTTAGGGAGTGTCTGAATCCCACAAATTGCTTTTAAATACGGTCGTATTCTGCAATGTGCGAAATATAAGAATACATAGGTTTGACTTTCACTGAAAATATAAATTCGAAAGGCAATTAGCCAATAACTGTCGTCACTGAAATGGGAATTTCGTGCATTGCCAGTTTTGATTAAATTAGGGGGTTCCGTAACAACTCAAACTAATGAAATTAGTTAGTGTGCAAAGCAAGCGTTAAAGTCGAATTAACTAAACTACCCAGAACTACACACGTTTAAGTGTTGCTCAAGAAATTCTAATTTTGAGAGTGTCTCTTTGTATAGAAAGTAATAAGATATAAAGCAGCTCAATTAATTAACTACATGTTAAATGTAAAATGAGAAACTTTTAATTGTGTAGGTAATCACATTTAATTAGTAAGAAATAAATATCTAAAGTAATACGTCGCAGTGAGATTTTAGAATTTAGAATAGTATATCACTATGTACCATAAAATACATTATACGTATAAATACCAAATAAAATATGTAACAGTGTGCGCTGCGATTCAAGGGCAAAGCTTTAAATTTAATTTGTAAATTAAAGGGTGAACCTAACTGGACTTCGAAAGAAATCTGTCAGTACATCAAGATACAAGCAACAATATATTCAACTTTTTAAGCTTAAAATTGAAGGAAAAATCAAATAGGTCTGCATGACAAAAGCTTTCTGGTACAATATTGTATATTTTTCAAAGTCGCATACCTCATTAGTGGAGTTGCCATCTTTTAGTGCTGTATGTATAACATCATTTAATAGCAAATCCAGCTTGTTGGAAATGGACAATAGACATTTAAATTTAAGTATCTGCAATCTTCTCGAATATACTGCAAGTTTCAAGAAAATGCACATAATTTTAATAGAAAATGCAGCTACAATAAAAAAGCATTCTTTTGATTAGTTTTTGCTGTATAATTATTTTATGTGGAAGAAGAGTTTAATTTTAACATATTTATTAGTGTGTACTCCTGTTTGCTCGTAGAGTATTTTACCGTTGAGCTTGAATTACCAGGATTCATTTAATACTTTAACTTTAACCACATTAGGTCGGAGAGGATAGGTGTTGCCGCTCTTGGCAATTTTTGTGGTTATTGTGTTTAGCACTTTGTTTTAATTTTTATCGGTACATAATATTAGGTATTAACAATGGGTTCGTGCGTTCGTTTGTTCGTATTCTCATATCTCTCGAACGGATGGTTCGATTTTATCATCGGTTCATCTAGGACAAGTTACTAGTCATGCCATCAGGCTGCGACCCCTAAGTCCCCCGTGGTGGGAGGAAGTTGTCTAAATCTCCAATGATTCTGCAGATCAGTGCCCAAGCTAAAACGCAACTCACCCGTCAAGCCACACCATGACGATCAGAGCCTGCATAGGGTCATCACTGCTACCACGAGTCCTACGTCGTTAACAAGACGGGGGCTGCTATTCCCACGCGAGCTTAAACTTCATCCTTGTGGTACCCGTCAATAAAGTCACTTGTTGGAGTTTTCGGAACAGCTGAAACTGCCCCTACTAGTTGGGATACTCGCAGTACCCCGTACTGGTCTACTATGCACCGCCCAGATAGGCAGGTAGTCGGTCTGATCTTATTGACCGGTATCTTAACAGCACCGGGTGGCAGTATACGAGCCCCCTGGGTCGACACTTTGACAGTGGGCGTGAACAAGCAAAGTGCACCTCATTCCCAAATTCCTATTACCAGTACCCACGCCACGCCACTTTTTCCTGGAACTAACTTTCACCTGCCTATATCATCGGCCCAGTATATTGCTTGGAAAAATTTATAACCCGTAGGGTCAGCCAGACGTAGTGACTGAGACTCAGGCATGTTTATAGCCATGGCCAGGAAACGGGGAACTCGTTACAGAGGGCACGCTGCCGCTCGGGTGTTAGTAACCCATACTGAGGGCTAGTAACACTTCACCACGTAAAATTATCAAACCAGTTCTCTTCGAAGGGAGGTAAACGTGCCAAAATAAAATCACCTGAGTATTCTCTGCGAAAGTGTCTTTCTTTTTGCCTAAGTGCCGGTGCTTGGCCGTCCCGCCTTAAAGACGAGTAGCAAGATCGGTATAAATTAGCTGAAATCGTGGACTACGCCGCATCGAAGTTCCTGAAATCAAGTGCCTCGGCGCCCTACGTTACTGTTACGTAAGCATTCTCTCCAAATGCCGCTAACAAAATAATAAAGAAACTGGTTGGTTCAGATGTAAGAGCATGGGCCCGGCGTCGTCGTGTATAGTTAAGAGAGTTCTGGATTTAATATATTGCTATGATATTTGGAGTTGTTTGATTTGACTGGAGTGTCGTAATTCCTGGAAAGCAGTTGAGATGCTTGTTGCAGTTTGATTTGCGATTGGAGTTTTGTGAGGACTGCAAGGTTTTGGAATTCAAACTTATAAACTCAGGGTTGCGTATTATTACTGTAATTTCTTGTTTAAAATTCAAGTAATGTAGTTATTTTTATATCATTTATATTTTCATATTTGTGAAGTTTTGTTTACTCTGAAAGAAAGAAGAACACAATCAAATTGATACGATTATTGTTTATGTCAATTTTAATTATAAAATTAGTTCAGAAATGTTTAAAAGGTTTAATATATAAGAAGTTTTAGACTTACTTGTTTGTGCATCGTTATTAGTTATTTACGTCACTAGTCCGGGAAGTGACATATTAAAGTATGAGTTTAGATGTTTGCGGACGAGGCGATGAGCCGAGTCCGAAATTTCTAAACGAATGCTTTAATAATCACTTCACGGACGTGTATCGTACAAAATTTTATTTCATTACTGTCAAAACCATTTTTTATTTGAATATTTTCTTTTTATAAAAACGTCATTCTTGAAATTTATAATCTGTCAAATTAAACATTCGCTGTTGGTATTTCATTTTAAATCACATCATCCACTTTATATTCGTTGCTTAGCTACAAATAGATGTGTATTTGTTTTGTTTATTTATTTGTAAAAACAAGCAGTGAATTTTTCGCCAACCAGTCCGGGAAGGGCTGCTTAGCAATACTTCCCGGCCTTGGCCTGTAATGTGCCATTTCCCGGACTCAAATCAATGACGTAAAGTGGTATATAGCGTACGGAATGAAATTGATTGTCATTTGTGGGGGTTGTGGATGTGAATGTCAATTTGACAAATGTATAAAAAGAACACTCATTGCTTCATGAGATTTATTTGTTTAAAAAAATGGGAGATCAAGAGCGAAGACAAAAGCAAGTGAAAACTTATTAGTTAGTTAAGGCTCGTCCTGAAAACAAAAACACAGGATTTTTCATTCTCTGAAGGAAAAAGAGAAAGAAAACGAGTTATATGAAATAAATAGTGGTATTGAATCGAATAGAAGCTATAACAAAACGGATACAAGTGTTTCTCAACTAATTTTGGAAATATCCAAAAGAATAATAATATAAAAGCGGTCCAGAACGAGTTTACAGCTATCATGGTAGAAAAAGCCAAGTAATTAGTAAACATAAAAGCAGTCCAGTACATATTGGTACTACAGCGGAGGAAGATTCTTACTAAAGGCGAGTGCTGTTGGTTTTTGTGGAAACTGCAAACCAGAGAAGAGGGAGTTTATCATTCAACGATTGTCGAGTTAAGGATATCTTTATAAAGAAGAAACAAAGATAAGTGTTCAGTTTTAAGAACAGTAGAATAAAAAGAAATTTCTTGATTTTTCAATAATTTAACCTCAAATTGATTTTTAAATAAAAAGCTGTTGTAACGTTGATATTGGTTTTTGTATTTTTTTTTAAATCTTATTTATAATAACATTTATTCCCAAGCTTAATAACGACCCTGAGAAATTTTATAAAAGAGTCTCATATAAAATATAATTAGCTATTGCGTAAATTGCAGGCATTTAAAGAATTGTCTTTCTGGTAAGTACATAGCCTCATATCATAGCAATATACAATATACATAGATAGCCCTAGTTTCATACAATGTTACTGTAAACTAGAATATTTAAAAATGGAAACTGAGAAGTGCACAATATTTTCAAAATTCTGAAAAACTTTAAATAATTTTATCCAAAAATTGGCCATAGTTTTTGTTTTCAATTTTGTACCGTCATACATCTAAGCGCCAGAGTGGCCGAGTGCACTTGGCTGCTACACTGAGGTCTAGAGTTCGAATCCGAGACTGTATGTCTGGGCGCTTTTTGAAAATTAGGAAACAAACTACTTGAAGGGCGAGGGAAGTAAGACAGCCGTCTAAAGCGTGGTGCTTACCACACCACCCGTACTTGATAAAGCATGCGAGACGGCTGGGTAACGAAAGCGATGATCGGTGGCCCTGAACCACATTGCACGCCAAACTCCGGAATGGGGTGTAGTGCCGCCGACTTTACTTTTTACAAACGACAATGCGGTTGGTGTTTTAATCCCCTATTTTATCTGTAATCCCTTGTATGAATTTTTGCATACCGAAAATTACCGCCCTTTTATTTAATAAACAGGAAGCAATCAGCTTGTAAGTTTAAATTTCTCATTAGTGACAGTAGAATAAGATTCTTGCCCAACAGTTGACTAAATTTTCCTTTTTTTGTGTTTCGGTTTTTTTTCAATCCCAAGCAATCTTCCTTAAAATTTAAAAGGTGAATCTTTTCTTTTACAAACAATTTAGTTTTTTTCTTTTAGTACGACATGCAAGTGCGCTTCCGCTGTAATTACGTAGTACGCAAAGGCGGAAAGCGGACGTTCGTCGTTCGCTACGATGCCCGGCTTAATTTAACACGGGCGACATAGGCAGTATTATCGTCAGTGTTGGCGCTTATGGCGTTGGTATAAAAGTGCTTTTGAAAATGTATGATAGGTAGCAACTTTTAAAGCATAGGAAAGTCCAAGCGAACAGCTTCGCTCATTTGGTTTGTTGCATGTGGCATTTTCCTCAAAAATGGTATTTTAGTAATTTGGTTGCAGAGGTTACTAGAGGGCGCTAAGACGCATTGAATTTTTTTTTCTTTTGAACCCTCTAGCTTCAAAATAACGGCCGTATCGATTTTATAAATTTTGTCTTTAACGCTTGTGACTCCAGTAACGTCAATGACGATAGGAACACAACGTTAGTATTCGAATATTTACAAAATCATCGAACTTTCGGTAGTAAAATGTGAAGTTTTGGAAATTATCTACATTTATTGCTAAAACTGACAATACGATCTTTTTTTTAATTTTTTATTGACCTTATTTGTCTGTGAGGTCTTCTATAATTAGGGAGCCTCAAATGGTCGTTAGAATATTAGAAAAGACATAAATTATAATATGAATACTCCCGTATCACATTATTCTCTAAGGGTCTAAACGTGACATTTTCAAGAAATTGTAACGACCACCTTTAAAATAATAACATTTAAAGAAAACCTTCCATTTTCGTAACGTCCTCTACCGTAATGTAAGTTTAAACGGCTTGAAAAATGATTTGGATTTTGTATTTTTTAAAAGCTTATTTTTCAGATATAGTTTTGTTAAATTCCTCTAATCATACAAATCGTGCAACTCATTCCGGAGGTATAAAAGAAGAAACCCTCTTTGAGCTTTAAAATTCTGTAAAATATCGAAATTTAATTTTTGCGTGTTCTTATAACTTTCTTAAATCAGATGCATGGGGCAATAAGTGTAAAGAGACAGCAAAAGTGCCGCGATATAAGAAAACATTTTTAAACAAAGTTTATTTGCAGTTTGGGTTTTACATTAGGTAACAAATATGTTTTACATCAGTCTACAACAAAGTGTTTTTGATTAATTGTATGCAGTTACCTGTTTTAATACTAGTTCTCTGCCAATCTCCGTTTTGTAAATAGCTCGCTTCCCATTTTGATTGTTTATCGTCACTATACAGAATAGATTGTTTTGGCGTAGGTAATATTGTAACTATATGCTATACTAGGTATTCCATAAAATTACATATTTTAACATTCACGTAGTCATTTAGTTTTCATATATACAATTTTAATCACATGATTTTTACAATTTTAAGCTGCTTCATGGCCCACTATATTACATGTACTTTAAACTACTGTTATTAAATGTTACATCGCTCTACACTTATATGTTTAGTGTACACTGTCCACTGATGGTGATGGGTATGGTTTTAAACTGTTATCACAATAAGGTTTATCTTGCCACATAACAACCGAATGTAACACCAACGTCAGTAAATATTTAAACATGGTAATTAACTAGTACAAATTACAAATATTTACAATTTCTGTTAAGCTCATCCGTATGATTGTAATTTCAATATTTCTCACCCATTAATTCATGCATGCCATTGTTACCGAATAACTACTTCCAGCAGTAGAGCACTATTGATTATGAAGCATCCTAGGAGTGAAGACGTACCTGTAAAGGAAAATAGCATTATTAAAATGCGTAAGACATTTAAGCACACATATAAAGTGAAATAACTGTGTTTGCAGAAAACTGTTAGTACCCCCCTGCAGAATATTTCGTGTTATCTGGTGGTGTAATAAAGCCATGAAACATAATGCTTTTGGACATTTTAAGGACAGAGTAGCTGGGCGTTAAGAGCACATAAAGTGGGGTTCTTTATAATCATTATCTCGGAAACCAGAGGACCGGGCAATTTTACTTATTCACGTGCTCTTGTTTATCTTTATCATCATCTTACTTCCCACCCTGTTTGTTGAGGGTTGGGTAGGATAGGATTTTATTATTTAACGCTTGGAATCTAACTACCTTAAAGCGCTAGTGAGATATACAAAACTTAGACACTGCTAACTAATTCGTTTATTATATTACATTTACTATGAAAACGGCAAATACCGACGAAGTGTTTAGTATTCAAGTAATTTTAGTTGATACCACAATACACAAGGGAAATTATTAATGAAGCAACAATCAGAAAAACGCAGAAACTATTTCTTGATCTTCAAATATTTTTAAATATGTTTGTTTCATTCCTAGTCGTTCCGCCTACCGGCCTGGAAAGATCGGTTATTATAAACCAGGGGTGACTGAGGTTACTGTAAGTAATGCATAAAAAATAAATACGATGATAGAATTATTAACAAACGGGAAAAATATTAGTTATAAAAAATAAATTTTTAGTTTCTTGGAAACAATAATTTGGAAGAACACCAAAGGCAAAAACATTGCCAGCAAAAAAATAGAAGGGAAAATGATTAGACTCCCCCTTCCCTTAAATATTATTGCATCTAAAAACTAAGTTTAGAATTTTATTACTATCACTGAGTAAAGGCCGAATTTAAATGCATTTGTGTACTGTTTTGACAGATAATTGCAGGTTCTTTTGGGTATAGTTTACTGCATATTTATTCATTAGAGATACGCGGCACCCATATTCAAATCAAATATTTAAAAATGGCCGAAACAGGTCGCTGGTACTTTCCCATACTGTTTACGTTTTAAATATGCTCGTGACAAGAAGTGATTGAAATTTACATCTAATCATCTCCAGCCGGTACAAGCTCCAGCTCCAGACTCAAGGGTTTGGTTACGTACGCCGTGCACGCCGCGCCGTCTACGTAAAAGCGCTAAGATAGATAGATGCGGTGTTTATGAATTGTGACTATTATTACTTCTCCTTCTTGCAATGTCGAATTAACAGGCGTACATATTCAAAATTTCTACAACTCTGAACAGTTGTCAGTTAGATGTGCTTTAATTGTTGTGATTAGATATCTAAAAGTAATTATTTTGTATAAGTATTGGAAAGTCCAAGCAAAATTCTTCGCTCATTTTATTAATTATGAATTTTACGAATAAGGGTTTATTGCAAAAAATAAACGAATTGGTTCTTCTAGACTTTGCTATGCTTTAGAAATTGTTACATATCATATTTTAATAAGAGTTTTTGTATCAACGTTAGCGACTGTGGCAATGAGTTTCTCGCCCAATCCGTAGGGTAGACAAAGTGACTGATGCCTGCTGTTAAGTAAGACATTGCTCTAAACGGCAGGTCGCCTGTGTTTCATAGTGTATTAACAAACCGACTAGTGGGAAAAAAGTCATTTATTATTTTTTTTTTTTGATAAAGTTAATTTGGATTAAAGATAATCAGAGACGATACAGCAGATTTACAGTAAAGTATTTGGGTAGCAAAGAAAACATTTACCACCTAAATATTGCTGCACCTAAAGTATAATTGTAAATCTTATCCTACTATCACACATGGACAATTTATTTTAAACAGAAATGTTTTATCGTCCTAAGTGTCTTCAGTAATAGAGTATAAATTTTCAATTTTTAAACAGAAAATAGGCGCTTGAGACACCAACCAAATTGCAGCTCATTAATCACTATACCTATGAAACTACTAAATTAAAAAAAAATCATGTTGCCAGTGTTTCAATAACATTTTTTTTAAATCTTCAAAATTGTTTGAAAATATTTTTTCTATTTCGGTTTTTTAAGGTTATTCTTAAAGCACTGTTTTAGCTAAAAAACAGTGTTTTAAGAGAGTCTTTTAAAGCATTGTTTTTAGTAAAATTTCACCAACAAAGATTGGTATTCATGATATATTCATGATCAAATTTGGTAAATTTAGTATGTATGCCAACACATACATACTAAATTTACCAAATTTGACGGCAGCAATTTGAAACTTGCTACCAACATATACATACTAAATTACCAAATTTGATCGCAGCAATTTTTTATAACGTTTTTTCGTTGATTCTCCTCAATAGAAAAAATAGTATAAAAAACTCGTTTCATAAGGCGTCTTGACGCACTCGTCCATTGAAAAACTCGGTCGCTACGCTCTCTCGTTTTTCAATTTTGGACTCCTACGTTAAGGCAATGCCTTATGCCACTTGTGTTTTAATATACTATTTAACTTCTCGTTTTTTAATAACAAGGCGTTAAAGGTATTTTAAAACTCGATTCTTTAAGCAAATTTTGATGGGAAAAATAATAGGTGGGTCCGGGCTCACTCGTAGCTACGTGCCGACAAGACCCCTTTAGACAAATTATAAATAAAAAATTGTTGTGGAAGTATGGGGCCCTTAAAGCTCCCTGGAATGTTTGGCTCCTCCCGAGGTTGCGGGCCTCGCGGGCCCATAGTTACACCACTGCAAACACAAATAAGTAGAATTACTAAGCTAAACTGCACCCCATGTAATAGTTTTTCTTTACAACTGTTTCCTGTTGTAAAATTATGCACAAAACATTCTAATTTTGATTTAAAAAACTAGTTTTTGGAATAAAATTGGATTAACCAAGAGTACTTCAACTTTTAAGAGAAAAAGAAGGATATCTGTTTAATAACTTAATTTTTTTAAAGATGACAATTCTAAACGTACTCATGAGTATTAATAATTAAGCTGTTGATAAAAACAAGAATCATCAAATAATTGCTACTTATCATTATTATATACAATCAATGTTGTGAGTTATATGAAGATATTATAAATTATAAAATAAAACTTCAAGCCTTTCTTCATAAATTTATTATATAGATCATGCTATATGTACATTTCGATTACGATGTAATCATCTACAGTAGCAAATGCTAAGCTAAGTTAGCATTTGCTACTGTAGATGATTACATCGTAATTGAAATGTACATATAGCATGATCTATATAATAAATTTATGAAGAAAGGCTTAAAGTTTTATTTTATAATTATTATATACGTTAAAACAAAATTTGCAAACAGGGTGCGGCAACTAAAGTGTTACAAGCTATCTTCAAAACTATAACAGATTAGCCAACATTGCTTTTTCATTTTATTGTGCGTTAGGCTAATATTGAGTTTTGAAAAGCCACCCCATTCGCATCCGCATCAAAATAGGTTCAGCTTATTATTGTTTTAATTTTTTGAAAAACCCTTAAGAAACGGGAGGATGAAATTCAGTTAATATTAATAAGCGGAACGAGATTTTTTTTAATTTGATTGTGCCTACTAAGCAACCACATCAAGCATAATTTAGTAATTGTGAAAAATTTACGGAATTTTGCGCATTTTTGGTAGGCACAGATAAATTTAAACAAAAAATAATCTTTTTCTGCTTTTTAATATTTACAGAAACTCATTTCCCCATTTGTTTGTGGTAGTTCCCGTTTTTCAAAAAATCTGAACAAAATAGGAAGTATCTGCTTAAAATACGGCGGCTCTTCGAAACTTACTATTACCCTAATTTACGACACTTCCGCACCCTGTATGTACTAAAGGAAATATTTGTAAGTTCTTACCAGAAGAAGTGTCGCGCGTTCCAAGCACCGACGAAGGTCGTGGGCGAGGTCGCTCCTCTTCTAAAATAATTTCTGCTTCAGAATTATAAAGGTGAAACAAACTAGCAACACACTGTAAGCGAGCTTTCCCGCCTTGAAAGGTGTTGCCGTCGATGTCGAGTTCTAGTCCCGAGACGGTTATCTTCGGCACACGACGGTTTTCAACTGCAGTAGGATCAGATATATGCAGAAGGGAACTCTCGTTCACCTAAAACAAGAAGCCTGTTTTAGTTTTTTTTATTAGCCAAATCACACAACGTACGTGTGGAGTATCAAAAATTGAATAACTAGGGAAATTTGCGAATAAGAAAAACGGAGGTTACGAGAATAATGAAGTCACGTAGCAGACGCGAGCTCTGCTTTTGACGCAGCGTAAAGAGAAAGTTTTCAACCACATGGCAAAAATTAAACTCGTGCTCCATTCAAAGCCTTCAGACGAAAATTAAAAGTTTCTTTTCAGAATAAAATTGGACAAATATGTTTGCATTCGGTGAAAGGAAATACATTTATTACATATTTTGAAATTTCTCATTTATTCCAGCTTTGTATACAAACTGGAGGTGTAAGGAACTCGAAAATCGACACAATTTAAATTAAAAATAAATGTCCAGACCAGAACATTTGTAGTGCACGCTTTTGAAAAATTGAATAGTAATAATGCGATTTTGCAAAATTTACTGTGATGTAGTTTCAGGGTGTCTCCGAAAGATCTGTACAAAATGCTACCACATATTTCCGAGACCAAAATATAATGATTGAACCAAACTTACCTCTATCCAAAAGTGCTTTGTTAAGTCGCCATCGAGCCACGAGGTTCTTAAAAGAATGTTAGCTTTTAAATAACAACAGAATGCTTATAGCGATTGCGATCAAATTAGGAATGTGACTATGTACTGGCAGCAGATTTGACATAATTTTTTGGTATCTACATTGCGCAAGTGGTCAAAAATTAGTTCAGGCCATACCTACACGTCGCTTTATAATTGTTCTGTATGTTCCGCAGTAACGTGATTATGTTGAAGGGGCCTGTTATAGCAACTCTGTTAGCACTCGAGTGCAGCAACTTAAAATATATTTTTTTATCCATACTTTTGCGGGTAACAAAATCTAACAAGAGCCAAAAAACGTTGGAAATAAGACAAGGGTGATCAACTTTTGACTACTTGCGCAATACTAGTTACCAAAAAAATTCTGTTAAAAACCATTTGTTACCAGTGGAGAGTCACATCTCAAATTTAATGGCAGTTTCTAAAAGCATTTTTTTCTTATTTAATAAAATAACAAATTGTTTAAGAACTTGGTGGCTCGATAGCAACTTAGCGAAGTACATTTAGATAGAGTTACACAAGGAACAGATCGCTTAACCCAGCCACAAAGCCCAAAAATAGCTAGAGCCACAATGCTCAATGTTCCTGTAACGCCCAATTATTTAAGAGGGCCATGATGCCCACTATGACCATAACGAACTAACTGCTACAGGTTTATAAAGTTCAATGTGTCTACAACGCCTAATTATTTTATAGGACTACAACGACAAAAAAAGGCCATAATGTCACCTCCGCTAATCAGAAGTCATGAGGAACACAACACCCAATTTTCCCGCATCTAAGGTTTCCAAACATCCTCTATATTAAAGAAGAACCCTAAAAATTTTTTTTTATGAAAATTATAAATCACTGTTTTGAGAACCAATGTAATTTATGGCATTCGAAGTAAATAATCGTCTTTCAATGGAAAATCTTATAAGAAATTTTTGTAGGACCTAGCTGGTCAATCAAAATTGAGATATAAGCACTGATTGAGTCCGGATTTTAGTAAAATTGACGTTTCTTGTATTTTAAGAAATACTCTTCAAATTTCTAATATATAGGTTTCATATAAAACGTGTTAATTAAAAACCCTATTTGTTATCGCCCAAATTGCCTAAAATGGGATTTAATACACTAAATTTTTTTAACGCCTAAAGAGACTAACAGCAATTTGTATGACGCCCAAAATTGACTAAAATCAATTTTTACGGCTATTTAATAACTTTCTATCTTTTTTTTCTATTTTTTGTAAGTAATTTAACACGAAAGCTTTTTTCTAAATTATGCCATTAAAATAATGCGAGAACGTTGAGCGTTGTTTTCCTCTCAGTTCTGATTAATAAGACCTATATAAAACGAACACAAGAGACTTTCTTTTAGCGTTGTGGTTTTATAAAATAATTGGGCGTTGTGGACACTGGTTTTTATAGACCGGTAGCAGTTTGGGCGTTATGGTTCTCCTGAATAATTGAGCGATATGATCAGACTGGGCATTGCGTCTCTAGCAAATTTTGGGCTTTGTAGCCCTCGCGGGCAATGTGTCCCTATTCAGCAATTGGGCGTTGTGACCATGATTTGGATATTGTGGGTTTTTATAGCTTTGGGCGTTGTTGTCCTTGGGCGAAGTTTTCGTACCCCTGGAAGAGTACGGCAACAGAAGAAGAAGAACAAATGGACTGTATTGTAAAAGGCGTTGAAAATATATAAACCTACTTAAACAGACTACTTGTTGTAATTCAGTTTTCAACTTTACTTATAAAGTGTAATTGACATAAGTGCCTAAGAACTTATTTTATTACAAGCAATCAATTGTAAATGTAATGATTTAATATAAAACAAAAAGTTGAGGTAAGTTTAAAAACTTTTTTAAACCGAGCCTTATTATTATTAAACATGAGAAATATGTTTTTAATTCTTGAAATCATCAGCAGCGTGTGGTAAATTACAGTTAATAAGATAGCCGTAGGTAGCTAAAAGCTTTACCTTTAACTTATAAAATGTTTTATGTGTTTCTTGATTATGCCACCTCTTTTTTCATTACTTTGTTTAACGTCAGTCAATTACTTTGTGTAAATGTTATGACTAAAATATCTAAATTATTTTAAATCTTACAAATTATACGTTAAGAAATTATGTTGATCGAATTTGTTGTGAATAATTTAGCTACACATTAGGATGTAGCTAGACTCCGGCAGTTAATGAATACATATTAGACAAAATTCAAATCTATCGTATATCCAAAGTAGATTGGGGTGTAGTTAGATACCATATACAGTTGATTTCATATAACAGATTGACAATATTTTTCTTGTAAACATAGCTAACTAATGACTCATTAGTTTCATTAGTAATGAGTAGGATAAGATACGAATAGGCAACTAATAAGAACGATAAGGAAGGGATAGACAACTAAAGAGTGTGACAAAGAAGGGTTAGGCATTCAGGTAACCAAAGAATATTCTAAATTGAAAATGTGTTTAAACCGGATACGTGAATTTGATGATTCAAATTTAAAAATACCCATGAGTACATCAATCTCCATCTCACCCCCATCCCTTGTCGCAATGAAGAGTTGTGTATGTTCCCAGCAAAAAGGTCACAATCTGTATATGGAATAATCTAAACCGCGTGTAGCAATACAACTGTGTTAGCAAACAAATACCTTAATTAGCTTTTATTTTTTAACTCTACAAAGTTGCAATAAAGAGCCAAGGACTCTCCGTCTAGTTGAAATTGGCGTCATTTGCCAAAAGCTTAATCCGCCATGGAGGCGACTGACAAGGGATTGACTCATTGAACTGCACTCAATCAACCCTCTTCTTCAAAACGAATCGAGAGTAAGCTACCAGTACGACAGTAGGCTACACGTCCAAGACCACACTGGTTGGAGCGACGCTATCTAAATCTCTACTAAATATGCAAAGCAGTGTCCGACCCGAAACGCCCAAAACCTCACTAGTGTGCCACCATAACTTTTTCCTGAGGGCCACAGTTCTCTGGCAGAGTTACCTTGGCACCCGTGACATAATTTATAGTCGCTGGTAAGAATTTTCAAAGCAGTCGAAGTTTCGTCTCTCCCAATTTAGCCCACTTGCAGTCTTTAATACTGGTTAATTACGCACTGCCCAAGTAGATCAGTAGCCGGTCTGATCAGAGCCACGGGTACTTGAACAACGTCAAGCACGACAGCCCCTGGTTCTACACTTTGATTATAGGGGTAAGAAAGCGAAACAAACCCTCACCTCTACGGCCCAGGTCCGTGATATCGACAAACCCGCCATGTTTTCTTAAAACACATGTTTACCAAATTTATAACCGTAAGGTCTCCTAAGTATACTGACTGAGACGCAGGCGTATTTATAACCAGGGAGACGTAACTATTCCAGAGTGTACGTACCGTCGACCGCTCAGGTGTTGGGAACCCATCCTTAGGACTAGTCCTAAGAACGGCTTTCTGTAGATTTTGCTACTTCTTTGGAAGCTTAACAAATTATATTCGACCCTGTCTGTAAATTGCGGGAGTGGTATCGCAGTCACTAAATGCGTGTAGAAACAACATGTTGTTGTTAATTACCAAAACCAAATCCTCACTGTGAGGAGGACACTTTAATCGTCAGTACTGCAATTGAAGTACCAAGACGGTAACTGTAGAAGGACACCGATTTATTGGTTATTCTACCAGTCTTGTGTGAATCTCGCTTGGATTTGGTAATTAAAAACAAAATATTGTTTCTACACGCATTTAGTGGCTACGATACCACTTCCGCATTACACAGGCAAGGTATAATAAAATTCATTAAACTTCGAAAGAAGGAGGAAGATCTACAAAAGGCCATTCAGATTTATAAAGATCAAAATGCTTTCCCAGAGCTTATTGCAAAAGCAAAAAAAATTATTTGGCTTTCTTCTTTACGGAACAAAAGCAGCAAAGAATCCTTACATAAATAAATAAAGACGTTGGTGTTTTGTACAATTCATAACTAAAAGTTTACCAAATCTAGCACCCTTGCTTCCAACAGTAGATGCAGCTCGGCTGCACTCGCTTTGTTTTTACCAGGAAATCCAGCAGTGGTACGGAAATGACAAATCGCTTCTGGATTGGGATTGGAAAAACCCAAAACAAGGGTTATAAAGGGTGTGCGGCTTGTGGCTAGGCAAACCATGCCTAATTGTGGAGGTCGTAGATGAATTAGATGACAATGAAGATATTAATATTCAAATGGCAAACCTTCTGGCTAACTGACAATTTCCAACTGACAAAGAGGGACAAAATGATATCGAGACAATCACTGATCAACCGTTGACATCAAAAATTAAAAAAATAAGATTGACTGAACTAT
Organism: Ctenicera cuprea; assembly: GCA_958336395.1. Classification (NCBI taxonomy): domain Eukaryota; kingdom Metazoa; phylum Arthropoda; class Insecta; order Coleoptera; family Elateridae; genus Ctenicera; species Ctenicera cuprea. The sequence continues at coordinate 37,283,886 of OY284490.1, forward strand.
TAACATTAAAAACAATAAAATAAATTTGTATCAATAGGCAGTGGATATGGACCTCTGGGAATGTTCTCTAGGAATACCACTTTAAAAAAAGGCGACGAGTACGTTTGAAAACGGGTGCACAGTATACAACATGGTATAAAAATAAGTTATTGAGTGGTCGTTTCTTTACTAGAATCGATATAAATTGGTTTAGCATCCATTAAAAATATTTCATTAGCCGCAAAAATGTCAGTAATGCAAAAAAAACAACAAACTCGAGAAAAGTCTATTTTCCGACGCTTGTAACTCTAAAACAAAGCGTCGCACGTGAATATTCGTCCAACGTTTTTTTGTAGGAAATTTACTCCTCTTCAATTGCGATTTACCGCATATTTTACTCAATATTTAATTTTGATTAAAATAAAAATATAAAAACTATTCCAGTTTTCCGGGATTTGCTTCCTCAATAAAGGTTTTGCCGACTGGCTATATAACCGTAGTCTAATTTTTTGAGGAAGTAATAGAACCTTACCACTTTCTAATCGCATAACATTTTTATACGCTGGAATCACAAAATCGCCTTTTCCGTTAGCGTTTTTCGTTTTTTGGCGGTTATGCAAATGAACCGTACATGTAACCAACCAAAAGGATACCTGTTAGCGGGCTTTTCTTAATAGAAGAATGTTCATACTGTCATTTAACACGTTTTTGCAAAATTTGAAGCCAAGATTCGGTAGTATAAGATAAAGATAAAACGACAAATTAAAGGTGGCTGGTGGAAATATCGCATTTGCGTATTTCAACTAAATGGTGTCCTTAAGATACGACTCTGTGCCTGCTTTCCTATTTTAAGTTTTTTATAGGTTTATTAAAGCTGCCATTTTCTAACACAAACAATGTTTATTCTTTAAAATCTCAAACTCAGTTTTTTGCTTTCGGATTTGGATGCAATAGGAAATCTCCTTAAGAATTTTTCTCAATGAAATATTGCTCCTAAAGTCACTTGACACTTTTTTCCTCGCCCATTTTTTTGCGAACCTACCTCGTTTTTTGCGGTTTCAGTCCAATGTAGTTACTTATCTTTACAACTTAATGTTTTTTTTATTGCGTCAACGGCTCTATTCTATAAAATGTATACAGACATAAATACAACAGACAGACACACACTTGTGTGCACGGAGGTTCTATCCAGAAGCAATACCTGCTAATTCATTTTTCCCTCCAGCTCACTTTGAACGATTCCGTTAAGACGTAAAAAATTTCATGAAAATTAATTTTCTGACAAAGCTCGTCTACGGGCATTTCAAAATGGGGGAGAGGGTACAAAAATTGCACACATTAATTATAATTCCTAAATAAAATTACAGAGACAGCAAACCGCAAAACGTTCGTAACTTCACGTAGACTTTCAGTAAAAATTATGATAATAGAAAACATTTTTTTTCTTTACAATATGAGGAAATCTGGAAACAAAGACGATCTTTAAAAAATGAAGGAAATTAAAAGATCTTGAAGGAATATATAAAAGTTTGGAAAAGATTAATAATATTATACAATGTGTTCGCGCGAAAAGTTCGGGTGCGATTATCTATGCTGTCTTTTGAGTTACAGATTTGAAATTTTAGGTTATTAGCCGGTGCATAGGGAGACGTAAGTTGCCACCCCCCTTCAAAATTTCAAATGGTTCAAACTATATTTCTTATGACGAATTATGAAAGAGGAAATTTTTTAATGCGTCTGTGTTAAAAAATTTTATGTTAAGACGTAAATTTATTGAGATATTTCACTTTAAATTTTGAAAAAATGAATATTATTATCGATTTTGAAAAATCAAGTTGGCGTGTATACCGCAAATTATTGTATTGTTTATAAATTAAAACAAAATGAATAAAGTACTCGAAGATTAATTACGACAGGAAAATGTTTTATTGTTATTATTGACAACAAATAACAACAAAAATTAATAAATCTTTTTACAATTTTTGACTAGGACGAAAAACTTATTTTACAAAGACGTACTAAAAAAGTCCTCTTTCATAATTCGTCATAAAGAATATACTGTCCTATTTGAAATTTTAAAGGGGGGTGGCTAAGGGTGGCTGGAAACTGACATGATAGTTATAGCAACTTACGTCCCCCTATGCACCGGCTAACACCCTAAAATTTCAAATCTGTAACTTAAAACACACCGTAGATAATCGCACTCGAACTTTTCGCGCGGACACCCTACCCTGTATACTAATAATAATATGTCGATACAAATACATTCAAACGCGAAATTGAAATAGCCTCCAAGTAACATTTTTCAATCATTTGACTGTTTGAAAGACAGAAATGATATGTATAAATATACAATAAATGCAAGTACATAAAGTCGCAGCATTCAGGTACTCATAGCGTTAGAAAAGGCTTCGTAACGCGAATGTAGTTGTAATATCGCAATGTACTGTTCGGCTTTGAAAGACATGTTACAGTTTCGTCTATTTTGTCAAATCTTATATGTGTTTAAACCGTGAAAAGTACAATGCATCACGTAGAGTCTACTGTCTGTATGCTTAACGGGAATATTTACTTTATAATATTATGGAACGGTGTGAGTAAACAACATCAGTACATTGTCTCGTTCGGTGTTTGTTTCAGTGAGTGTTAAATTTAGATTTATGGTTGTAATTGTATTTGTCGTTTTAATTGTTGCTTACTCGTCGTTGTAGCCAAACTGAACTACCCCATCATTAATTAACAAGTTTAATTAATGCTGCGCTTGACGCTTCAGCGTCACTTAATGATAATTTACATAGGAGGTTTTCGTACAAGTTTCAAATTACCATTATTATTTCAAAGTTAAACAAATACCTATGAAATACGTAGTAAAGAGCAAAGAGAAAATTGTAGTACAGGTTGCATACTTACTCTTTTTTTGTTGATATACCAAGTTAAATTTACAGCAGGATATGAAGGTGGAGACGTACAATTACCTCTCAACGTATAACCAATTTCGTATGAATCTTTTTCTATCTTCATTTGCGGTTCTCCTTGGGGAATATCTGAAAATTAGAAGGAAATAAATTTTAAACATTTTGCAAGCTAAACGATTTCCGTTATACCAAAGCCGCAATAAAACTTCCTGATATTATTATCTTGTTATAACCCAATTAGCTTAACCGGAAAGTTCAAAGGAGTACAAGTTTAACCAATAATGTGAAAATAGCGTGAGCCAGTCGCTTCAGTATTGTAGCTATAAAGCTATTAAATACATTACAAGTAAAATAATACGTAAATATTTTTCTAGAGTAATCTAAAAAAGGGAAATAATTAAAATTATATAATGTGTAAACTAATATAATACACTGCTTCGCAATTACTGAGTGTAACATTAGTTCTATCATGTCTGATACTGTATACGCGTATTTGTTGAATAGAAAGATTGAATTCGAAATAATGTTGTTTAGAATTAGTAGTTATTGTTAATCTGACAATCTATATCTGCATTTAAAACAATATTTAGAGATATTTTTTATATCTTTGTAATAACGTAAGTAAATACAAATTGCTTCGCATTATTTGTACAAGCCTTTGATTATCAAAATTTTTCATAATTTATATAGTAAATCCCTAACTGTCTCACCATATTAACACGAAGGGATCTTGCTTTTCGACTGAACTTATCACCTTAAAAGGACGGCGCGATTGATTGTTTGCGGTAACTATTATAATTACTGCTACCGCTGTTGTTACAGTTTGGTTATTTATGGTTTACTTAAGATAAACATAAACTTGAAGTTGTATTAAAATTTGCCTTCAGACAAGACAAAAATTATTTACACTGAACGTTTTAAATACAAATAAAGGTCGACGTCGGAACAAATAAACAGTAATATATCCTTAATTTATTATAATGAAATTTAAAAAATTTTGAATCTTTAAATTGATACATTTTCGTTTGTTTATTAGAGGTAAGAAATAATATTGCTCTAATGTAACTACATTACGAATTTACATTACAATTGTCTACATATTACAATAAATTTACGGTGCTGCTATGAAATAAAATGAATGGTTTGGTTTAACGTATGATGACGATTTAAGTTCATGTTTCATAATAGTATGAGAATTCATAACAATAACAAACTAACTGCTGCGTCTAGGGTCATTTACGATGAACTAGCTGAACCCTACAAACTACGCGTTTTTACTTTCCTACACTTTCGTTTTGTAGAATTCAAGATTTTGACAATACATGTGCTGGACCTCCAGGAACTCAAAAAGTAGATTTAAAAAATGTACGTATGTATGTGAGTGGCTTTCTGACGCCTCATAACTACAAAATAGATAGTCCGATTTCACTGCGGAATGCGGAGGTAGTTCAAAAATGTACGGACACAATAAGGATTTACATAACCCAACCGGCAGCGAGAATTTTTAAAATTCAATCACGGAATCTCATAGAACCCCTTACGGTAAAGAGAATGCTTTTTTTTGAACTAACATTAACATGGCCGCCGCTACGAAATTTCAATAATTTTGATTTTAACGAATTTTGACTCAAAAACGAGTTAGCACGATGGAATTCAATTAGGTACTATAATAGCCCTAGGGTAGCAAAACATGACTATGTAAAAGAATTTTTTTATAAATAAATTTTCGCAGTGTAACTCCTTCATCTGCCTCCATAAATGTTGAATCTGATGTTCTTCTCGCAATACTTCTATGTTCTTTGCACTTATTTATATTATTCGTGTTTAATACATTTTGCAAAATCATTTAATTTACATCATCAGAATCAACACGAACCAAGCTTCACTTTATCACCAATATTTTTTTTGTAGCCGCAATACTTTAGCAGATATGACAGTGTCAACGGCAAAAAGCTTGATACTAATTAGAATTTTGTTCGTTCGAAACGAGAAAACCGCACCACAATCAAGATAGAGTTCGCTTTGCACTGTACTATCCCTAAAAAAGATACATAAATGGGTTTTTGCTGAATGGTTTATATGAAAAGCGACGAATTTCATTGTGGAATTATAAGAAAATGTTTATCAAAATTTTGTACTGCGTATTTATTACTTCCAAAAACAATTATCAAAATCTACGTTAGGCAGTCCCCAGGAAATAGGGAACAGTGCTAAGAACCTAACGAAAAAAACGGAGGGCGTAAAATTTCTAAAATCACTGGTGTTATGAATGTCTTCATAAAATGCAAAGTAATACACTCTTGAATGTTTTATTAACAATTAAATCGATTGAATAATTAATTTGCCTATTCCCAAAACGCGCAGAGGTGTATGGCCTTTTAAAATTGTAAAAGTAAAATTAATTATTGTTTGAAATAGTATATTAAAATCAAGGGCTCAAATTGGACAAAAAATTAGACAAATTATTTAAGTAAGAACTTTGAGATTGCTCGACTATTAACAGGAAAATATTTTTATTATTTGTTCTTATTTAAATTTAAAAACAGTTTCTCCCCTTTCATTTTATTCATTGAAAGCACAGATTTTTGAACTTATACAAACGCCAGTTGCCGCTTGAAATTGTTATTTATAGTATATTAAAGTATAAGTGGATAAAAAGGTATTTAAAACACGCGCGATTTTTCGAGCACGACTGCGCAGCCGGAGTGCTCGAAATAGAGCAAGTGTTTTAAAGACCAGTTATCCACGAATACTTTACGCTATTTTTTTTTATTGGTGCACTTTGAAATCATAAATACTGGCATTATTACTACAAAAAATGGAAATAAGAACTAATAATGTAAAATGGTTGAATTCCTGATGTGACATCAGTATACCTTTCGTTGTCATGGAAATGAGAAAAACATAAATTAATTTGCATCTTGTCATCAAAGATTAATTGTTGTTACCGCACTGTTTAAAAATGAATTCTAATATCGATTTTTTAAATAGTAAAGCAGAATCGCGGTTAATACCGCAAAAATCTAATGATGCGTATAAAAAAGAATATGACAAGTTCATCAAATGGATGGAAGAGAAAAGGTAACAGATATAAATGAACGAGTTGTGCTTGCTTACCTTCAGAAATTTGTTAGTAATAACTAATATTTTATTTGACGTTACAAGGTACTCCTGTCAGATCAATAATCAAACAATTGTCATTTAGACTTCACGTTTCTCGAGTTGTTGATGTTGCCATGGTAACTTTAAAAAACGCGCGTTTTTGAAAGTTCGATTTAAACACGCTGAGGCGTGCTTTAAATAGGTAAAATGGGGCACCAATAAAAAAAAAACTATTATAGTTAGCATTTGATTTATATCTAACCTTACCGTTATTTTTTTCTTTTTCTGATTACTAAATTCCAAAATTTCCATGGAAACATTATTTCGTAGCCTGCTTTCAAATATTGTTTCAAATTTCGTACGTTATAATGTCATTTTCGTTGTTCACAGGGCTAAATAAACTATATAATACTATTTTCGTCAATGAATCTGTAATTATATTAACATGGTTTGTTCGTTAACTAAAATTCATCAACTACCTGAGCGTTTGAGTATAAGCAGCAGGGGTGCTTTGCTTTGTATGACGAACCCAGTAACTTTGATGCTTTGTGCATAACTAAGTAACATATTTTACCTTTAGTTTAATTTGCCTGCAACAGAGGTGCCTCGCTCAGTTACAACTAGAAATGTTCTACTAAATCTAATTTATATACATAAAAGTAGAAATTAAGTAACGTTTGTACCTGCGATTCGATGTTATTGTATCATTTATTTTAGGTATCAATGCTATTTCTAAATGAAGTATAATTTTTATAATATAAATCTGGCAATGATCGTAAAATAAAATACCACTAATTGCATGCTGAATTGGAATTGCTGATTCTGCTTAACATATCTCTCATAACAGCGAATTAGTTGGAAGCCAGTATGTTAAATTTAGATAGTATTTTTATCGAGCAAAATCTCAATTTAAAACATATGTCGGAGCTAATGACATATTAATCATAAAACATTTAAAGCGATCAACATATCTTTACTGAGCTTTTTAAAAAATCGTTTTGAATATCCGATCGGTCTGAAACGCATTTCTACCAAAATGACAATTAATGTTTGTTTTTCCTTACATCCAGTATGGGAATGTATTGTATGGGAATGCGTGTATGTGATTTTACAATTCGCAAATACGCTGTTTATAAGTGCATACAAAATTACATTACTGCTGAATTACTACCAGCAAAACCCGTGGGCTACACTCCACTCTTTCCTAACCCTTAGTATAATATACATGATTAATAATGATCTACAATTTCGATACGAGGTCCGCTAGTCTACCTACTTGATGAGCATACAAAATAAACGAAAAACGTGGGTTATAGCTGTTGTTGTATAGAAGTTATAAATCATCTGGAAAAAGCTCCAGTAAAAACGTTTCCCAGAAAATACAACCTCGGTAAAATAATTTGTCGGAAAAACAACGAACGAAAAATCTGTATATTAATTCTTGATCCCTTCCCCCTTTACTAACTTTTGGTGACGACGGGCTATGCTTTTGCATCTCGACAAAGCTTATTTCTTATCATATTTGCCGGTTCCGATGTTTTTGTAACATACTCGTAGGGCGACGCGGAACTTAATTTTAAAAGCTTGCGTACTTTAAAAAAGAATATAAAAAAGCTTAGGGTGTAGCCCACGGGTTCTGCTAAAAGATAAATTACCAAGAGTATTCATCTATAAAATAAGCTGCCGGGCAACTACCACGGGACCTTCCTGGCATTTATCGGTCATTATTTGGAGTATTTCGAAAATTTTCAAATTTTTATAATCTTCAGTTTTAAAAATTTTCACGTATTTGTCAATTTTATGAAAATTTGGAAATTGGCGTTTTCGAGTTATAACCTATCCTAAACCGAAAAGAAAGGAATAAGTAACTACTAGCAGATGAAACTATTTTAAAGATATTTCTTGAAATTTTTTTAAGAAACGTTAATTGGCAAGTAAAAGTAAATGGAAATATTGGGGGTTACATTTTCAAGCACGGTAGTTTTTAGATAATTGCGAAGCAAACACTATTGTAAAATAAAAGAATAGTAAATCTCTACCTATTGTGTGTTAATTCTAATTCATCATGAGTTATGTTATATAAATTGTAGACTCAAACTAAGTTTTTTAAACATGACAAGCTTAACATTTAAAATAAATCTTAAATTGGGAAGTAACTAAACGTCCCAAGTATATTTTTATGAAATTAACATTTTACTTAAACTAACCTTAAACCCAAAAGCCTCTTAACTTGACCATTGGCCATTCAGACTACATCCGCTTTCGTTTACGTAAGCTGCTTAAGTACTTAAGGAACTTCCATGATAAATATTACATCAGTCCCGAATTTTCAAACCGAAAGTGTGCCGACTTGCCAAAAAAGAGTACACTTTCATCATTCCAACGTTTGTATCCTTTAGTTTAAAAAGGGTATATTTTTATGTTCCTTTCATAAGCTTCGTAATCTTTTAAAAAATCCCGAGTATTACTCAGACTGAACACTTTGCTGGCCGTATTAAATCGGATAGCGCGGTCTCCAGTAAACCTAATCAACTGCGACCGCTTGATGGATAGGCTATTACGGGCTTACAGAGGTTAAGGTTTGGAAACATTCGCCTGATTCTGCCAACAGCCTTCGATCAGAAGTGCTACAAACAAATAACACGCGTAAGATAAATTACGTTAATTGTAATCTAACCATAGTTTCTATTAGTCGATAGTAATCAATTGGCGTTGCGATATTTTTGTTTCTTCCTACAAATTTCAAACATTAAAAAGGCACTAAGTAATTTACAGCCATAATAAAATCGCATTTATAGAATTTTGTACTAAAAGCAGTGGTGGCTAATGTAGGGAAGGCAATGGGACGACGGCCAGCCAACTGAAAGCTCACCCACTCTATCAAAATTAATTTTTTCGTCTATTTAAGTAATTAATATTAGTTTATAAATAAGCATTATATTGGTATTATGAAAACTATAAAAACGTTTTAGCTACCATAATATTAAGTATTAAGTAGTAGCTGTTATAATGATGTATCATCATGAGCTGGCCGTACATTAAGGGCGAAAGCCGCATGGGCGTGCAAGATCTCGAGTTTAACAGTGCTAACTCAGTTTGCGGGCGATTTCTACGTGGCCCTCGCTCTAAGACGCTATGAATGTCGCAGGATAAGCACCAAATGAAACGAAGCGCTGAATTTATAACTAATTAACAAAAAATAAACTTTGTTTTTGACGTATTTGTATTGAGTAAAAATTAATACTATAAACTAACCAAAGTAATTGCGTTGACTATTACACAGTAGGTAATAGAAGACCTGAAGTTGATGCAAAGTTACCAATAATTTTGGCAACACTATTTTTGCATATACAGTTATTGTCCTATCAGTCAGTTTACGGCTAAAATTACTTTAAAGTGCCAAGTGATCGTAAAACTGCACGTTTCATAAAATTATAATCTGTAAACAGCGTAAACATGATTCCAAATAGAAATTTCTGATATATTTTGCAAATGGTCTTTTCAAAACCCTCACATTAATACACTGACTGATAATTTGTCTCAGATATGTTTTTATGCGCGGAAGCCCTTTTGCTATACCGGGGCTACAGACAAACTCAGAAATGTCAAGGTTATTTTATGTCTTAAAACGTGCAATGTAGGTATCGACTTAGTGTATAATATTACTGTAGGTTACCTTATCGTATACATCATTTTTACTTTATATTAGTGTACTTTCCGTATAGAGAACACGGTCGGTTGAATCTGTTTTTTGTTACAAATCACTATTGAAGTCTTTGACGGGTCCTCCGGAAGCATTACAAACGAACTTCGTTTTCATAATATTCGAATTTGTAATAGGACCAGATCAGGAGTGATAGTGACTTTCGGCGGAGTTATAATGTGGAATCCTGTTAGAATATCTCAGGAACACTCAATACAAAGTGTTACCGAGTTTTCGGGGAATTATTACAAACATATAAAGGTTTGTAATTCACGGGCGGGCGGTAAAGTATAATTTTCGGATTGAATTCTAAACTCAAAGTTTTACGGGTTCTTCAAAATTATTACAAACGAACTTCGATTTCACAATAAGACGGGAGCGAGAGAGCTAGTGTGCTCTTTGGAGTTCAGGTAAAGACGTTTCGAGTGCGGTGCGCGTTTTATAGTAAAATTGGCATAGAGAAGAAACTACTTCTACTCTTGTCTCTCACTAAATCTCAGGGTGTGCATTTAAGGTCAGACTACAGTGAAGGAAGAAGGGCTCACGAGCGAGTTTGCGTAGAATCTAAAGGTTACTAAATTAAACTTGAATGCTTTTAAAATCGCAAAATAAGTTTGTTTGAAACTTCTTGGGGATACAAAGTTGATTCAAAAATACTTTATATGTAACAAATTCTAAAACATGTAATATTCAGATGAAGAGCGAGCTTCATTCGTTTTTTCTTTCTTTAATTTGCATAGCTGATGAATAACGCTAATCAGCATCAACATACTTAAAACTTACCACATGTCATAAATTTCAAGGCGTACTTTTGGAACCAAAATAGGTCGATATAACACAACTACGTTACATCTATAAGTGCACCGCTGTGAAGCTATAACCTTCCAAAAGAAGATAAAATATCTCATTTTTAATTGTTGCTTCAAATTTGGGTTGAAATAGGATGTTGGTACGCAATACATTATTTATTCCAGGCATTAGCCCATCAAAAACTTCTAGTAAGTGAACAATATTTTTTGGATTAAATACTAATCAAAAATTTAATTGTTTTATAAAAATCATAAAAAACGTATATCTCATCACACAGGCTTACCTTACCATGGGAAAAAGTGAGGTCCGGAAAATGTATTTTAGAATGAAATAAATTCTTTTATACGAAATAATTTATTTGTCTGAATTCAGACCATTGAAGTAAATTCATGAAGAGATGCAAGCCTTTAAAGTGTGAAAATCATTGTTGATTTTATTTGTATGTCTGAGAGAATGAAACAGAAAAGAAAGAAATGTGTGCCGAGCACGCAATTTTGAAGTGAATTTTTTTAACGTGTTCCCAATAAAAGTGTTTTTTGTATTCTATGATTTAACAGAAAACGACAATGGTTTCAGTTACAAATAAAGTTATTTTTTTAAAAAAGTTGCCTTATTAACTCAAACTCATTTATATTATTTTATTAAACAATCATTAATTACCTTTTTTCTGATACGCTTTTTTAAAATGTTATTCATATGTAATATTACTATTTTGTTGTTGTTCTTTGTGTTAATTAGGAGTACTCAGTATTATTGCGCCACGTTTGAATATTGCTGGTAAAACTTTATTTCCTTAGTTATAGACAGATAAGCAGCGATAGTACCTACGAAAGCAATTCTATTTTGTTATGCACACCGTACATCTATCTTCACGAATTAAAGTTAGCCCTGTCTATAAAACAGTTTCACATTAAAAATATATACCATCAACATCATGGCCATAAGATACTTTTTGCTTTAAAGTATTTCTCAAACTGTATTCTTAATTTTGTTTGCTACATGTATCTGTTAAAATCCACAAATTAAACATTTGTCACTTAGTAAAAAGTTCACAGCATCCAAAGCAAAAAGTTATATTTGTAATTTCTTTGTGCCAAAAATTATTTTCGGAAATTAAAATAAAATCATAGACAGCGCCGATGCAGCTGCTTAAAAAATCATGTCGATATGGCACGTACTTCTCGAAATATGACGTTATATGTGTTAGAACACTTAATTTGAAAATTGGCGATTTGGTAATTTTTTTATTAATGAGAAGTTCGCTTTCAGTGAACAAGGTCGTACATGGCTGTTGTGTATAGCAAACAACGTATTTAACAAGAATGTGTATAATCTAGTTGTACGCAGAAGAATATTTTTGTATGAACTTTTACCGTTTACCTAGTTTACATGAAAATTTCATCAACGTCTAATTTATGTTCATATACAAACGTTACTAATGTTTTAAATGTGAATATTTAAATGGAGTGGGATTATGGAGTGACCAGCTAAATCCTCGGATCTAACTTCTCTTAAAAAAATTTATTATGGGGGTACTTAAAAAGTAGGTCTACACCTAATAATATAGAAGCGCTGAAGGAGCAAATTCGGCAATAGATATGTTTAATAAACCAGCAATTATTGAAAATGTTTTAGAAGAATTTGTTTTTCGGCTTAGTCAAGTGTTTTTGCGTTTATTTTAGGTTTACGTTTTTAACGAATTTATTCCATACTTTACGCGGGCACATTATATTCTAAACAATATTAAATGAGTTAAGTCAACTATAGCTGTGTGTATCAATTATCAGATATTGAAAACGAGTATTTTATGAAATTTTTTTCGTACGGCTAAACTTACAGCAGATTTATATTAACATTATAAATTTCAACGTAAGACAGCAACTAATAATCTTAGCTTATTGTGTAGTAATAAAACGTTTATTTCAATTTCACTTACTTCCATCGCTTCTACCGTTTATAACGAAGACGGAAGACGGTTTTGAAATCATTACCAGATTTTTCAAAATTGGCTATTTTTCAGAAAAAGTCTACACGTTTGATAATTAAGCTGTTCGTTATTTCTAAAAAAAGTGAAGTATGCGGTGTCTCTTAAGTCAAAAAAATGTTTGATAACTTGCCCACACTGAAACCGTTATCATCATTTCAATACCGCAAAAAATCACTGGAACTGAATTTCCTATCGTGATTCCTAACTTCACAAAATTATTTATTATTTTTTAATTTAAAATCGCGGAAGCTTATTTTCACAGCTGTGTAAAACGCCTAAAATTAAAGTTAACCCACCAAACCCGCGTTTGAATATTAATTCGAAGAATATTACCAGAGTTTTAAATTGGAAATATGTGAGGGAAATGTGTAAAAAGGAGCTGTTGATTTCTCTCAACTAACAAATTACTAAAACAATCCAGTGTTAATGAATATTTATAGTGTATACAAATATAGAAATATAAAATTCAAACGAAAATAAATAATTTTAAGAATTTGTAGATAGCAATACTGGAGTATAACAGCATTCATCGAAAAAATCTTTTTTGATGTCTTAAACCGCAAATTATGTTTCTTTTCTCAAAATTTTACAATTGATTTCCTGCATAAAATGACTTTTTCCTGCATTGCAACTGTGGAAAAGTAAAACATACATTCAAAACGCAGTAAATTTACGTTAACGCAATTTTAAAATTAACTCAAGTTTCTTGCTGTTTTCGTGTTCATTTAACAACTTTACATACTTGCAAGTGATTTAAATCTTTCGCTATTTTTATTGTGTTTTCTTGGAATGCGAATTTACCAAAATTCCACTATTCGTAACTAAAAGTGTATTGAAATCTAACATTCCTACGTGAAAATATTAAAATGTTGATGAAAGCTTCAACATAAATCATTCCTATTTTTAAATTCAACACGCTGAAGGTTTTTTTTAATATTAGGCAATTTTTATATCAAAGGTAAGCTTAAATAGTTACAGTTTTGAATGGTAATGGTAAATCAATAATTTACAAAAGTTCTGAAAATGCTTACTTCGATGTATATCACGTATAGAGTTATTAATCTTGGTCTTAGACTTAATTTCATGCTTGTTAGACGCTATCCTATTATAGAAACTGTGTATAAATATTCACACTTCAAGAATCAAAACTAAAGTGGAAAATGTGGAGCTTGATACGAAAACTGTTTTCCCGTCTTTGGCGTAACCAGGAACTTAAATAATTTAAAATTTAAAGAAGGTAAAACACTCGAACATACAAAATTACTAAAACCAAGATTGTCACCAGTAAAAGTGATGTATGAAAAGTCACCTAACAACCAGGTTAAAGTCAAACTGAAAATATAAACTGTAACAACTATACTCAAAGGGTTAAATAGTACAGGCTAGGTGGGATTTCCACCTCTGCGTCTGTAAAATACTTTGAACATACGTTGCTTATATAGTAATGTATATCTGCTTACTTTTCATGGTAAAACTGGTGAAACTAGAATTGCTAAAAGTCATTTACATGTTTAGAAAACTATATAAATGTAGCAAACCTGCACGTCTTTCGAGAATTCAACTTGCTGCATCTGCCGAACTGTTAAAGACCGCGTTGAGTGAATATTAACGTATGTATTTACGCTATGCGTACGTTATATCTTAAAATTGCATGACTCTGCAAGATAAATCGGTTTTACTACCCCTACCCACACTAATCTGTTTAGAATTTGGTAGCCTATATTCAGTTTATCTTTAGTTGCGTTTTGTAAATTAACTTTTCTGCCCGTCTCGGTTTCGGTGGTTTGCCTTGCGTTGTAAACGTGGTAAATTTGTGGCTTGTGTTAAAATAGCGCGTTATTAGCCGCTTCGGTCGTGTGTTATGCCACAACATTATATAATTGATATTGCGTACCTCAGAACATGTTTGCCGCTATAAGTACAAAGTGCATAGTAGAAACTGTTATCAAATACAATAAATACATATTGCAAATTTAGTTGATCAAATCTGTAGAACTGAAATTATCGTATCCAGGAAATAAAATTTATACTTTATTGAATTACAAATAAAGAGCCACAACAATGTTTCCGCCTCATTAATATAAAATCAAGGCCATCTTCAGGCGTGATAAATCTAGAAAAATTGCACTATTGTCACAAACATTCAAACAACTGTTGTTTTTGTAGGTGCAAAACGAAAAAGTAGTAAGTAGTACAATTGCTTTATAAAAGTAAAGCTTTCAAAACTTTTAGCAAATTTTCAGAAGTACATATAATGCTAATTAAACAATCTATGTAATAAATAATAAAGTGTCGCACCATAACACGACGACGAACCCTTACATCTCCGCTCAGCTTATTGATTGTTTTCGACGAATATTTATGTTGCAATAACTACTGTTGCTATAATTTTCTTATTTACGACTTATTTTAACCCTAAAGGGTAGGAAAAATAAACAGTAAACATCTTCCGTTCAGTTTATTTATCGCGCTGACATGAGAGTCTCGCACAACACATTTTATATAATTGTTTTTTGCAATAACCGATAATTAATATAATGGAACCATTTCAGACAGAACATTATTAAAATTGTAGCAGAAACAGCATTAATTACTATGGCTGGGATTTTTAAGCACTCTTATTAATAAAGTGTGCGTATTTTTTTGATTATTTTATGAATTTATGAGCAAAGATCGTGCTCGTGGCGGATGTCCGACAGCTTTTAATTGACATAAACATTACGGGCTTCAGTTGCAATAACCAACGTCTACATTTACGTTACAACAATTAAAGCAATCGCATTTTAATTTACAAATCTAGTTGAACCCGTGCACTACGCTCCACGCTTTTATTTTAAAGAAATGGTAGCACATTGATTAAAAGAGATATAATGATATAATTAATACATTTCGCAAGTATCGGAACTCACAAATGAATAACCTGCGTCGAGATGTAAGGCGTGTTACTGAATGTGCGTTCACTAAAAGGTGTGTTAGGGGGAAGGAATCAGGATTAAATATATTGATTCAGACTAGACCTGATTTATTTGATTATTTCTGATTATCAAAACATAAACATCGTGAAGGAGGCATACCCCGCGGGTTCCTTTAGTAATACATTAGCAGCTCTAAAGATGTCAACTTTTTCAGTATTTTTTAACGTAGTAATTTATTTACGATAGTATTTGTCCTATATTTAGTTTACGATTAAAAATGGGTTAACAGTAATGAAAACGGTAGTTTATTTACAGTAAGGAAAATGATCAAATTATTATTTCCTTTCTTCCACATTTAAGATTATCATAAAACGTTCTTTAGCAACGAATTTCTGCGAAGTAGAACCTTCCTTGTTTCTGGTTTTAAAATTGAATAAAATCTAGTACATTCTGGAACGTAAAATCTCGTTAGCGTTAAGCAAAACAATATGAAACACTCGTTTCCACCTAGTGAGTACAACGGTTGGGTGACTGCTAAATGCTGCTCTCTTTTACCGACCCCATCTATTCTCAATAAAGTCAGTGTGATTTAATCAAGAATAGTGTAGCAAAGGCCAAAGTAGGTCACAAGAGAGATATTTTTCCTTTCTTTACTTCCACCAGACAAAAAGGCGAATTACTGCACAGTAGAAAAAATAGCGCAACCAAATAAAAATCTAGATTTACGATTGCCTTTTTAGGAACGCATGATGAATATAATATCGTTGGTGATAGATGTTCCGAATCTACTGCACATTCCAAGCCCTGATTTCGTTTTTATTTAAGCTGATTTCCCTGGGGGTGGAGCTCTGTGGTCACATATGGACCAATTACCCCATAACTTCTACCTCGTTGACCACGCTCATAAATCTAAAAAATTGGTTCTCCCACACAGTCTAAATCCTGCTTTTTAGTCTTGCTATTTTAAATGTGATTCGGTATTTATTGCTTGGTAAACAAAACGAGACCGCTTCTGGAAAAAATGAGTTTTGTCCTACCTAAAATTTATAACTTTCATTAAAATTCGCTGTGTAAAACTTTAAGAATAACAAGTTGCAAAAATAAATGTTACTGATTATGATTTACCACAGCTTACATTGTTTTCTTGTGGAAATTTTAAATGTATCAAACATACCAATTAAGTAATTACACCTTTGCGATATAATTAAGAGGAGGCTGCTAATAATATTACAAAGCTGGAAATTAGTTTGAATATATTTGGCGAAGAAAATTTGTGTCATCGATCATCTTCGTTTGACAACCTCTGAAATTTTAATCAACATTATTTATTAATAGCAGTCAAATTCCGACGCTGTACCTCTTTTTAATTCGACGAATATTTCCTTACAAGCACCAACGATAACAAGAAATTAAACCTCCAAATTTATTACAGAATGAATTACGTCATCACCATTGATTAAAACTGTAATAAGCTCCTGCTGCTATGAGCATTCTTTATAATATAAAATGACATGAAATCGTTTCCACCGGTTACAGCAGGCGGTATTGGTTGTATTGAGTTGAAATTAGGTGTGCGGTAGACTTGACACATTTTATTACACAAGTGATTGCATTACACAAGGAAATTGGTGTGCATCATAGGACAACGATATATTACAGTATCAGCTAATAGCACAAGAAAATTATTTTTTTAATATGAAATATATGAAAGGAAACCCTGTGCAACGAATTTTAAGATAGATGGAATTAGCTAGTTCTGCTACTTATGCTACAAAATTAGAATAATAAGAAGTGGCGGCAGAGTGGGAAAGCAATTTATGAAAGTATGTAAAAAATGCGCCCCAGGCAAAAGTGCGGGTGGCCCATTTGGGCGTGTTTAAAAAGCACATGAGATTTTATCCTTAAAAAAATGCAAAGTTTTACATTTCTTCACGAATAAAATTCGAACAGTGAACTGAGAAGTATAATAACTTTTTTGATAATTTTAAAACACTTTTTCAAGTTTTTAAGCTATATCACTAGTTTGGCTAATTTAAGAAAAAATTAAACTTCGACAAACTGCATACATAGAGTCTAATAATTCGTTCTTTATAGTTTTTGATAAATTATAGAAACCTTCTTCAAGTGCTCTTTTAAGGTGCATTCGATTTCCGCCATTAAATTTATTAATCCTCGTAAATTCCCGTATTTGCACTGGTTGTTTTTCACCATGTCCCGCCCCCCCCCCCCCCCCCGTAAAGCAATTTCAAACATACTTCAGATTTTAATACAGTATTAGTTCACTAAAAATCTGTCGATTTTTTCTTACATTGTCATTATGCTCTATATTGAAACGATATGCGCTGTTTTTTTTATTTTGTCAAGCATTGAAAATTCAACAAAAATAATTAAATTATTTCCTTACATTAAACTTGAATAAACTATATAAAAATGAGGACTTCGCTTGAACTTTCCTATGCCTTAAAAATATTTACACACCATATTTTCAAAAGTATTTATTATTTCGAATAAAATATATAATTATATACGGTCTACTACAAGCGAAGGGAACTAGTCATGTATTCTCCCAGCACCAATCACGAGCGAACCAAAATGTTAAGACGCGAAGCAGACATCGTCGAGTTATAGGTTTTTTTACCTGGGGTATGTCTTATTGTATTAAGAAACAGAATTTTTTCTGTTTTGTTATGAGAAAAAAGAAAAGATTCCTTGAAATTTATGAAAACCAAAAACGGAAGGAAAAATTCGTTCCGTAAATAAAATTGTGTTGGGATTCTTATTATACCAAGAGTCATGAGCAATTACGCCTAAACAGAAATTTTTTATCATCCCTAATTTATAAAAAAAAGTTGCATACATTTTCAATGGTGAAAAAGTCATAAAAAGCGTCACAGATAAATTAGTGGATTCGGACACGAACTAGATTATAGCTCATTCTTAGCTGTATAAGCGTATAAAAATTAAATAAAATTGTATTGCTAGTTTTGGAGCAATACTTTTTTGAAAACGACAAAATATTTTTCACTTCACAGTCTCAGTTGCTCCAAAAGTTCTCGTAGTTTGTCACATTGTGTAGCCTCAGGGCTCTTCCAATATTAATATTCATTCCGTTCTGATAGCTATTTTTTAAGTAAATAGGAGTTGAAACAAAATTGCACAAAATGATAGAATGCGTCACAGAGAAATTAGCTGGGACACGAACCAATTTGTAGCTCATTTTCAGCTCTTTTTCTTCTTCTTCTGTAGTGTCATACCCTATTCAGGGCGTTGGCGACCTCTCTCCTTTACCTGGGTTTGGTGCGCGGAAATAGATATTTTGTACAGGCAGACATAAGCGACCTACATTTTAACGTAGAATCCAAATCACAGGAGGTGCATGCGTTTCTCCCCCAGAGAAGTTTTCCTAGGGAAAAATCCACTTGGCGGGTTTCCCGTTGCCTTGCTAGGGAGAACGACCGTGCCGAGAGTCGAACCCAGAACCGTTGCATTGGTGGCCCGCGCGCTTACCACTGAGCTACTTTCATCTTCAGCTCTATAAGCTTACAAAATTTTAAAAATCGTGTCACCAATTTCTGAGCAATATTTTTTTGCAAATTATCGGAGCTTTGAAATTATTTTTTACTTAAAATTTTCAACTGTAACGAAAATTTTGGTGCATAGTAAAATTGTGTCTTTATAGGGCTATTGCGATAAAAAAATTTAAACCGGATCTGTGTACGTACTTGTTTTTGAGTAATAAGGCGCTGAAGTCAAAATTTTCGATATAACGTAGCGGCAGCCATTATGAAGCTAGAAAGTTTGGAAAAACGCGTTAGATTTACCATAAAGTCTTCTATCAGATTCTGTTTTTAAATCTGAAAAATGCATTTTACGATCCGAGCAAAAGAACATGTCAAATTTCTGCTTCCCGTTACAAATTTTTAAAAGCATATTTTGTTTTTAAATTTTTTTTACATACTCTGACATTCTAACGCTCAGAGAAATCAGACCATCCGCTCGGGAGTTATGATGCACCACACGCATAGACACCTACCCACTGAATGACCTTTTTTCAAAACCACTTTTTGCGTTCCTGGTGGCCCAAAACCTGTATATCCGTCAAAATCTCAAATTCAAACATTTGCATGAAATCAATTCTCTATACTGAAAATATATATGAATTACTTGAAATATACTTTGCTGAAGTGTATTCAGTTTTATTACACAGTGTTGATTGTACAAAAAAAGAGTTTATGAGGTTAATCTTTGATCTTGATTATAGCATATCCTGAGATTTTTTTAAGAAAGTAAAATTTTTAACTATTTATGGTGTTTATATACCGAAGCTGTTAACGTATGTTTATCAAAACAATAATAAAGAGTGGCCATAGCTCAGTGGTAAGAGCGCGGGCTACCATTGCAGTGGACCTGGGTTCGAATCTCGGTCTGGTCGTTCTCCCTCGCAAGGCAACGGGAAACCAGCGAGGTGGATTTTTCCCCAGTAAAACCTCTCTGGAGAAGAAGTGCATGCACTTCCTGTGGTTCGGAGTCCACGTTAAACTGTAGGTCCCCTATGTCTGTCTGTGCAAAATATCTATCGCCGCGAACCAAACATAGACATAGGAGAGAGGTAGCCAACGCCTTGAATAGGGTGTGGCACTATAAGCAGAAGAAGAAGAAGAAGATCAAAACAATCTTGTATTTTAAGCGGCATAACAAAACCATGTTCTTCAGATAAAAACGCGAATATTTTAAACGATCTCCAATTCACTTATATAAGCCACTTTACAATTTATTCTCAAATAGGTTAAAAATGACAAAATAGTGTCAACGTTTTTAAAAATAATACCGAAACCTTACTTGCTGAAAATCTTTCATACAATCTTGCTGAATTTTATATCCAAGAAACTGAACTCTAAGTGCGCTGATAAATAAACTGTAAACTGTACGTAATTTGGTTCGCCATAGTTACGTAGATTTCTTACTACTTTTGATGTATGTGTTTTTCTTTAAAATGAAAAATGCTTACATCAATGCAAAAACTTTTAACAAGAATAAATAGCAAGAAACTTTTCACAGCGATATTCTTACGTAATATATCTTGAATTTTAAAACATCAACAAATGATGTATTTTAGGAGGTACCTAAGATATACAGAAGTAAGAAAACGATTCTGCATATAACCAAAAGAGGAATAGAAAGAGTAATGGAATAATAATACTCACTGATGACGTACATGTACCCAGTCTCAATATTCGTGAAGAAATTTGGCGAGTCTGTCGAAACTTCACATCGATATCGACCTGATACTTCAGGCTGAACATTCCTAAGGACGACCTCATTAGGATTGGACTTGCTGAGCTGTAAAGTAAAATAAGATTCGTTTTATTAGCATAGTACACACGTGAAACAAAGTATTTTACTTGCTGTATTAATGTATACGTTAACATAAACTTCAATGGAGTAAATTAGTAACTTTTTAATACTTTACTTGGGCTTGTATGGAAAAAGTAATAACAATAAAAAAATAATTTCTAAGTTATTATTCTAATCAACATTTAATATATATAGGCATATGCAATTAAAAAATTTAGTATTAATAAAATTATTCTGATTTTGCCAACATATTACGGAACAATTTAAAATTATTCTTACATCCACATCTATTCCTGGTAGAGGGAACACTTGCGTGTTTGGCAGTTCTTTTGGTAAAAATCGGTAAAATTCACTTTGGCCTTTATACCACTTGACTGTATACAAAGGTTCGCCCTCCAGGTTATAACGGCATTGTAAGGTGACAGTATCTCCAACGGTGGCTGCTTGAGGTACTGTTACAGATACGTCTTTTAACCCCGTTGTTACTGAAAATTAAAATATTAATGTTAGCTTTGAATAATCGTGCAGGCTAGTTCTAGTTTGTAAATGTTTTATTAACTGTACAAAACCTACCAATATATTTCTCTAAATTTGGTTTGGTTCATTTCTGTTACCACAAGACGGCTAAACAATAATTCTATTGTAAGCTTGTAAAATATTCCGGTACGATTTGACATCACAGAAGCAAATGTATAATTGAACTCAACAGTGAGAAGAAACAGTAATTACACCCTGAAGTTAAAATGTAACTTCAAAAGCACGAAGCAGAAAGACAAAGACTTTATCGCAATATAATTGCCGTTAAACTTAATGAATTATATCTGTTATTGCAGTACATACAAACACCTGTTTCCACCCCAAGGCTAGATTTTAGGAAGGTTATAAATATTTTATTTCGTTTGATAATTATATATGGGTTATAATTTCTAAAGTATAGTCTTTGAGTTTAGTAGCGAGTATTAGAAACAAATGTATCAATGCATACATATACGGGCTGTTCTGAAAAAAGTACAAGTAAAATGGTACAATAGATTCTAGCTTAGAAAGTATATCGATTTAACTACACTTACGTGTTGTACATAAGTTCTTTGATTCAGAGTTATGGCGTCTTCAAGTAGACATTGATGAAAGAGTTTTATTCAAGATCTATAAAACCGTTTAAACTATGCTTTTAAAATTTGCCATAGAAAATATGATTTAACACAAGACCTAGTATCACAAATTTAAAAAACCCAACTACGAATCAGTGGTCACAGATTTATATAGTTTAAACAAAAATACACCAAAACTGTAGTTTTTACTTTTGTCAGACCAACCGCTACAAAGATATTTGGCCTCAAAATGCTCGGAGGTCGGAAGTGATTATTGATACCCGCTTAGCACTTTCTTTTATACTTATATACCGGTTTGTTGCTTTTGCAGCTTGCTTCGCTGCACATAGAGGACACTGTATTTGAAGTTTCTATTAAAGTTTCGTTTCTCTGGCATATTACCGTTGTCTCTTTCCTGTTTTGAGTATGGTTAGGATTGTGACCATTTGCAGAATTATAATTAGAACGAAACTCTTTGCGCTCTATCCCTACCATAGAACTAATCTCCTATTTGTATGTATAGATGAGATTTTGATGTGGCGTGTTAATAATGCTTTTATTGTTTTGGACAAATTGGAAAATATGCAAAACACCTGCTTAATATTTTCAATAGCATTTATTATATTGTTTGGGAAGCTCTTGTTCTAGTTTCGAATCAGTACAATTTGATATTTGTTTAGAATTCTGTTTTTTGTAATAAATTTAATCAATCCATAGGCCATTAAAAAGAAAAAAAGAAAAACGTGGCTTCCTTCCATATATCCAGGCATTTTTAATTAGTGCTACTATTTCATGTGTTAAATGCTAAACATATTTCTATGACAAATTTCAAAAGCTCAAAGTGATTCAAAGATATTTTACAAAATTATTACTTCTGGTGGAACCAAAAATGACAATAGATCGCAGTGTAGTCATTTTCACACTTTTTGATTTTTTTTTATATGTAATAAAAAGTTTTACTGTATTTTCATTGCTTGTGCAGTTATAGGTTTACCTAATTATTTGTGAAAACACACTTTATAACGACAAAGTCTAAAAACCTTAAAGAGCTCTTATAACTTCACGAAACAATATCTACACATTAACATTCATACAAATTCGAATCTCAATCATTGAAATCTCAGAAACGGTAAGAGATACAAAGTCGGTTAAATGGGGAAAGTTTCCCAAAATATTATGTAGTATTAAAACTTTTTTCACGTTCAGGGTAACTCTTCCCGACTTCGAGATATTTAAAAAAATAAAAGTTTTGAGTTTTCGTTTTTCCTCAATAACTTCTTTATTTTTATTTGCATTTTTCAAACTTGCACATTATTGACACTTTTAACAAACACACTCGAAAATGTGCGCTTCTTTTGTTTTTGAGATACAAGCAAAATATTTAATATTTCTTACAGGCGCCATTTTTAATGACTTGCTCATCAGATAAAAATTTCTTTAAGCTTTTAAATGATATATAACAACCTATTAAAATTACCGTAATAAAGTAAACTTTTAGAGAAATAATGATTTTTCATAAAAATTGTAAGGTCATAAATGCTGAGGTTTTTGTCATATCTAAACTTTAAAGTCTTAAGCATTGGAAATAAACAATATAGCAAACAAAATACTACTATTTGGCCTAACATTATGACTATAAAATTACAAAGTTTAATACAATATATACCGTGCTCGTTTTTCGATGATCACCTTGGGACCTCGCTTAGTTCAAGACAAAGTGTATAAGATTCACTTTGGTTCAAGAGATGAAAAAGCGGTTAAATTGGAGCAAAGTTGTAAAAAGCAGTCTGAGCTATTTTAGGTAGTGCCTGCGAAAGCAAAATCGTGCTGAAATATTTCATTTACATTTATTTGAAATTCTTTTAGTGAGAATAAAATTTCTCAACTTTGCCCCAAATTAACCGTCCGCGTATCTCTTGTAATATACAATATTCCAATAGTATGCATTGTGAAACAAGGTTGTGCCGGAAAATAAAGCAACCTTATTGTCTATATTTCCGAGTTTAAATATAGTTATCTATGAAAAGAGTTTTCTTTGCTTATTTTAAAATAATTAATTTGTCACATAAACCCTTCGAAACTTATACTTTTCAGTTGTTAAAATCATCAGGAATCATTATCGTTTTAAAAACATAACCCCCCTTCTCTCCTCGTGCAAATACCACCCTAAAACTGCCTCTAAAAACTTAAACGTGCTAAACATATTAGAGATCATTTAATCACAAAAATAAATTAAACTAGAGTGAGGTAAAAGCTCCTCATCAGATAAGTATTTTGCTTTAGCAGTCTAACCCTGTATAAAGGTTGCAGGAAAGGTGACAATAAGTCTACAAAAGAAAACGTTGGTATCTAAAATCTTTGCGAACTACATATTTTCGCTCAACTTTATTGGAGAAACTAATCGCAAGTTGCTAACAGTAAAGAATACTTTAAAAACTTTTCTTGATATTCCCTGCACTTTTTCTTTACTACGACTTTCGTGACCAGACTTCCTTAGTTTTTATGGCTGCTTTAAGAGCGCTTTATATCTTATTATATCCGCAACCGCGTAATACATAGCAAGATAAATATAACAATTAGCAATAAACGCAGCACAAATTAAGTAATAATGCCGGTGAGCCAGTATTACACTCGGGTTTAATGGCTGTTGGTTAAGTGTATTCCCGAGACGAATACACTGAGGTCATAATGTTTAATGTACGATGAGTAAGGCAGGATTGCCTATATTTTTAAGATTTTACCTTACACTAATTGTTTATTTGAAGGACGTTAAGTGTACGTGCACGAAGGTGTACAGAAGGGTGAAAAAGGGAGTTTTCAAAATATCTGACA
Organism: Ctenicera cuprea; assembly: GCA_958336395.1. Lineage (NCBI taxonomy): Eukaryota > Metazoa > Arthropoda > Insecta > Coleoptera > Elateridae > Ctenicera > Ctenicera cuprea. The sequence continues at coordinate 37,308,575 of OY284490.1, forward strand.
TAAATTCAAGTTAAGCAGGAAAATAATATTTATTAAATTAATAATTTTGCTTACCGCTGTTATTAAGCACAACTTTGTTATTACAGAATTAAACTATTTTGTGTATTGCTTACGTTTTGCCCTCCAGTAAAATACAGGGTGTCCAAGATAAGGAGTGCATGCACGGGGATACCGTAAACGGTAAGAGATAGAGATTCGGTTAAATGAAAATAATTGTTCAGCATCTCAAGTAGGTACTACTATAATCCACATTCAAATCTTAGAATTTTTGCTTAATTTTCAGTACAGACTGAAAAAACTAAAATTTTCAGTTTTCGTTTTTTGTGTATAATTTGATTATTATCAAAGATAGCGCAAAGAGGTTTTGACATTATTAAGACACTTTTTTGCACAGAATTCGAATCTCAAATTATATTTTTTATAGGTCGTTCAATTTTCAAGATATTGACATTAACTTCGGTTTTTTAAATATGCGTCAAAAGCGGCCCTGTCATCATTAAATAAAACTCTTTTTCCTCATTTCTCTGATAAAGTTTAATGGGTTTATTTTTACAAATAACGGAGTTATAAGCAAGAAACCTTTTTTTTTAAATAGTAGGCTGTGAAAAACTGTTTTCTTGAGTAGACTTACCATTAACAAAACAACAAGAAAACAAAAATCAGATGGCTGCATTTGTTTCCATTGAGGTATGGTCCGTATATCTTTCCAAATAATAAAGTTATAAACAAAAAAAAAGACACCTGAATGTTTCAGAGAATAAAACTATTAAAAATGTATGATCGTATAATAATCAGAGAAGACTACTATTTAATTTATTTTGGCAACATCTGCATCTTTACAAGAGTTAATTGTCATTCTAAATTTATGTTCCTTTTCGTGTTTTATTAGCAGGAGTATTTGAAAGTTAAACGTCTTTTGATTGTTATACGAACATACTTTTTTAATAGTTTTATTCCCTGAAACATTTAGGTGTTTCTTTTCCATTTTTTTACAGTTTACCATGAAAAACAATTTCTCACTTATAACTTATAACTGTATTATTTGGGAAGATAAACTGATCAAACCTCAATGGAAACGAGTGCAGCTTTTTGTTTTTTGTTTTCTTCAATTTTGTTAGTTTTCAGCCTACTACAAGAAAAGTAGTTTATCACAGCCTACTATTTAAAAAGAAAGGTTTCTTGCTTATAACTCTGTTATGTGTAAAAATAAACCAATCAAACCTTATATCAAAGAAAAGGAAAAAAGGAGGTCTATTCAATGATGACATGGCCGTCTTTGGCGTATATTTAAAAAGGCGAAGTTAATGTCAATATCTTGAAAATTGAACGACCTATAAAAATTATAATTTAAGATTCGAATTCTGTGTAAAAAAGTGTTTTAATAATGTGAAAACACCTTTGCGCTATCTTTGGTAATAACCAAATTATACACAAATAACGAAAACTGAAAATCTTAGTTTTTTCAGTCTGTACTGAAAATTAAGCAAAAATTCTATGATTTGAATGTGGATCATAGTAGCACTTGACATGCTAAACAATTCTTCTCATTTAACCGAATCTCTATCTCTTACCGTTTACGAGATCTCCATGCATGCACTCCTTATCTTGGACACCCTGTATATATAAAATGCATCACACGTTACAGTTACGTTATGACTAAACTTTTAGGGACACTTTCTTTCTGAATTTTTACGATTTAACACTTCGCACCCCCCAGCGGTTAAACAAAATTTTAACCTTGTAGTTGCAATATGATTAAAACCAGCGGAACCCGTAGGTACGCTCCACCCTTTTTCTAAATAGTAAACAAGCTGCTTATGTTTGTAGTGTAGCAGATCGTAGATGGAAGTCTTAGTTTTACGAATTTAATATAGATTGCTTCAGGTCTATAGAAATCGATTCTGACAAATTTTTTAACCAAAATTAGGGAGAAGGAGGCAAAGTTAACCCCCCTAAATATTGCTGCACCTTAAAATTATGTTCTGAATCTTATTCTGCTATTACTCATGAGCACTTTCGTTCAAACATAAATGTTTAGTCGTCCTCCGTTTATTAAACAGAGGTTTCAAAAACTCATAGAAGGCGTCACAGAGAAATTAATAGACTGGAACACGAAACTATAGCCCGAACCTAGTTTTCAAAGTTTTAAGATTGTGTGGCTAGTTTTTAGGCAAAATTTTTCTGTCAAATAGATGTTAACACCGAAAATAAACAAAAGTCGTAGCGGCCGCTATTCTAAAGCTAGAGTGCTAAGAAAAAGCTTTCGATTTGTCTTAACAACCTCTATTACATTCTCTTCCTGGGAAAATGAAATTCCGTTTGTGAAACAAATGCTACCAATAAACATGTCATAACTTGTAAACGCAATAAAAATTAATAAATAAAAAAGGGAAGAAAAGGTCTTCAAATTGTACCCCTCTAAGGTACGGTTTCTTGAAGAAAATAAGGGACAAATTTGAAAAAGTTACATAAAAATTAAGAAAAACAGTTTGTGTTTTAACTTTAGAAAATAAAATTGAAGAACAACAAAGAAAACTTGAGAATATTTTAATATTAATAACTAAAATAAAATACAAAAATTACTTTATTTTTTTAAGTACTTATTAGTTGTGATATATTCCACGTAAATTTACTTGTTTGAAAATATTATTCCTATCTTTTAAAAGGTCATACAATTGCATGCAGCTCTTCAAAATTGTAGTTGTGTGTGATCGTGTGTCACATATTACTTATAATTGTCTAATTCGTCATTTTGCGACGATTCTTTGTAAGATATGAAACATTGCATTAAAGAAGAGCAACCACACCAAATGCTGCTACTTTAGTAACTGACTAACTAAACCGTTTTCCTACAGCTTAGCAATGTAACAAACTATACAAAATAGTTGAGTATTTAGTGCGGGCGGTTACCTCATTAACGTCGCCCGCGATAAGTATTTTAAACGTTCTCTCCAAACAACTACAAAACTTTCTGTTTTGTTTGTGCTACAGAATTCAAATTATATTGCAACTTGGAGTTTTTCGTTAGAAAACCATACATAACTAAATTATAGCAACAGTGGTGACAGCAACATAAATAATTGCCAAAAACAATCAATAAACTGAGTTGAGATGCAAGAGTCTGCAGTCGTATTATGGTGATAGGTTTTGGCGAGATGCAAAAGCCGGTTCTGTTGTTATGTTAAGACACTTAGGGATTTATTATATAGATAGATAGATGTAAAATTTCAGAGATATGAAAAACTAACCAAATCTGCGTATGTTATAAAGGAGAAAACGTACGGCATTAATTGATATAAGAAATAATGAATTGTAGATTCGATCTAAAATGTATTAGTTATTAAACAAAATAAATAAAATTTACAAGAAAAAGAAGAACCATATAAAAAAAATTATTGAAATTGTTTTTCATTATTTTCTAGGCAGAGTCAAACTCTCTTCTTCATATTTTCACACAGATTAACCAGACAATTGTATCGATTAACGCGATTGTGTATCTTCCATAACATACATTCTCTTCGTTCTTATTCTTCATATTTTTGAAAATATTAAATATTCCATCCTACTCCCAACAAGATTTAAAAGTACCTCTAAAATTTTGTATGCTGTCCAATATACTTTTGAAAGTTGCAATATTTAAAAAATCTGTCATTATCCAGCTCTATAATTTTGTTTGGGTTTTAATATATAAACGACATGTAAAAGCCCGTCTGTTTGTTATGGTGAGACAGTTTGCGATTTAATATATAAACGAGCTGCAAGAGCCTGTCGGTTTGTGATGGTGAGACAGTTAGCGATTTAATGTATAGATAGTTATATAGATATAACTATTTGAAAACGACGTCGCAGTGGTTCGTTTCCACCTTTGTCAAGTTTTAATTAATTTTTTATAAATTTATAATTATATTGAAATGTGTTGCCATTGAAATAACGTAACTTTATTGTAATTTATTAAAGTTGTAATTAAACCTTAAGGAAGAGAGTTGAGAACAAACCACCGAACCGTTGTTTTTTAATAATAAATTTTATTGCATTCTAATACAGCCAATACTCCTAAAAATTTTAACAATTAACAGTACGACTACAAATAAATATAATTTGGAATTTATTATTATTAGTAACTGTTATGGTATTTTTATGAAGTACTGAAAGTAGCCCTGATTCTTCAAAATTTCAGAACGCTTCTGAGTCAGATGATGATGTACTTCGATAGGAAATAAAACAAGGGTCGAATTTTTAACTTCAGACATTTGTTTGCTACAATTCCTCTTTTTATTTTATTGGAGCTGCGTCACCGTATTTTTACTAGCTTCGTGTTATTCCGCTGTATAAGATCTTATTTATGAACTTTGATGTGCCATTGGTTTGAATACAATACAAAGTTCAGCAATCGACCTGCACGTTGAAGAGCTCCTTGATTTAAAACAAGTTGTCCTGCAAATTCGAATTTTGCAGCAGTTGTTCAAAGTCAGCCCAGGTATTTTAGTATCTTTTTATATAATTAAATCCAGTACTTTGTACTCAAGAACAGTGACTCTGAGGTGGAAGTTTTAAAAAAGTATTTTGTTGGAATGAATATTAAAAATTCTTTCTGATTTTCGCTGCAAAAAGTTCCGGAATGTTAAAATACCTTTTTATCTTTTTTCCTCTTCTTCGGATATTTGGTCGCTGCTTTTGTGCTATGTTTCATTCCAAACAATTTAATATTGGCTTCAATTGCCACACTTTACCCTTTGCGCTAGGTGCAACATAGCCTCCGCTGAACATCATCATATAAATGTATTATAAATGAATTGCAGCATTTCCCTGTGCAACTTTTTGCTGGTAAATTGGACATATAATTATTTAAAAGTGTGAAAGTGCCATCTAGAATGGTGCTAATTAAATATAAGACAGATACTAAATTAACTTAAGGCTAGTTGTATATAATCACATCCCCATTCAATAGTAACAGTTTAATAAACCGACTCAACTTTAATAAACAATTAAAAACCACAGCGAAAACAGTTTAATAGTATATTAAAACACAAGCTGCATAAGGCATTGTCTTAACGTACGAGTCCAAGATTGAAAAAGGAGGGAGCGTAGCGACCAAGTTTTTCAATGGACGAGTGCGTCAAGACGCCTTATGAAACGAGTTGTTTATACTATTTTTTCTATTGAGGACAATTAATGAAAAAACGTTATAAAAAATTGCTGCCATCAAATTTGGTAAATTTAGTATGTATATGTTGACAGCAAGTTTCAAATTGCTGCGATCAAATTTGGTAAATTTAGTCTATATATGTTGGCATACATACTAAATTTACCAAATTTGATCATGAATATATCATGAATACCAATCTTTGTTGGTGAAATTTTACTAAAAACAATGCTTTAAAAGACTCTCTTAAAACACTGTTTTTTTAGCTAAAACGGTGCTTTAAGAGTAAGCTTAAAAAACCGAAATAGAAAAAAGTAATTTTTCGGAGAAATTGAGTTAACCATGATATATATTATGTTGTTTACGGCTTTATGCTATCGTGTACTGAGTGTATACTGGTTAAGAAACGCCGCCAACCAGGCGATATTAAAATTTTATTTTTCGTTTTATCTTTTATATAAGTTTACAATATAAAATTATTGTTGATAGACACAACATTAAGCAACCAAGAACTTTCTTCGGGGTTACAGTCTGTTGAACACGCAGTTACATCTAAATGTAGCCTTTCGGTTTGGTCTAACTTGTCCGATTTTGATATTCCAAGATTTGTTTATCATTTGCATTATTTCGAACTAGCATTGTATTGCAATGAAAGCTGTTAAAAATATGTAAAAATGTATATTGAAACAATAACCAAATTGTACTAATTTTTAAGTAAAAAGGCCTTAAAGCCAAAACTTTCAAATAATTATATCGGCCGCCAATTTAAAGTTACAGTGTTCGGAAGAAGAGCTTTTGATATGTTTTAGCGTCCGCTATTATTGTAATCTCTTTTAATGTCTTAAAATTCCGCTTTTAAAAATACTGATACCAAAGAAAGATTCCCCACGTCCCAGAATCTGAAAGTTGTTTTCAGTGTTTTGTGCAATAAAACGTTTTTTTTTAAATTTCTTGGTAAGATACCACTTGGGATCATAGCACGCCAAAGACCAAGTAACACATTCATTAACTAAAACACATACTTGCACAATCACACGTACAGATCAACCATTTTTACAACTTTTTTGAGTTTCTAGTGCTCCATTAAATGTATTTCCGTTAAAATGTCAGAAATAAAAACTATCACGATCACAATACATTCCCATAATACAGTACACAAAAGTTAAAATAAACATAACCTCACAGTAATTGGGTATTGCAACGAAACTAGGTTGATATACGCATACTTATATTCTTATAGGCTTTCGCGGTTCCTCGAACTGTCAATATTATAATTTACTTTCGGCTTAGATCGCATCATCATTTGGGGAGTACACCCAGCATAATAAAGTAGGAACCGACCTGTAGCTTGTCTGCCTTTACAAGCTTTGCTGTAAAAGTTTGAGCCATAGTTGTTTGGAGCCCTGCTTGTCTAAACAGGAACGTGTTATCACATTATGTGATTTGATGTTAACGTATCTTGTTTGTCAGGACAAGAATACTTAATCGGCTTTGCAAGACAAGCTTACATCTTTATTTAAATTCATTTTAGCCAGTCGGGCAGAACGGCGGAGTTCTGCTTGGCTATTACCGTTGGGCGGAGACGAATCCGGTGGAGCGTGATCGTCAGATTGATGATGCTCGAAACTAACCGCTCATACCGGGTGATCGTAATTAAAATGATTCAGAGCAGGCCATGACCGAAGTGTTAAAGTTGGCAATACTTAATATAAGCCAATTGTCAAATATTAACAGCTGTAAAAAATTTTGGTTAGATACATTAAGTTAAATGTATCTAACCAAAAATTTTTACAGCTGTCAACATTTGACAATTGGCTTATATTAAGTATTGCCAACTTTAACACTTCGGTCATGGCCTGCTCTGAATCATTTTTTTACGATCACCCGGTATTTGCCAGTTTGTTTAACGGTTGCTTGTTCTAATGTAGTTTAGGCCTACTATAAGCTGCATGAGCTACACCTACAACTCTCTGAAACGTTAGAAGCCGCTCAAAAAATTGACACAATAACGTGTAAGCAGGCCCAAATTACATTAGAATAAGCAACCGTTAAACAAACTGGCAAATACCAACAGTTAGTTCCGAAGCCGCTTCGGAACGAATTACCTGATGACAAAGTAATAGTAAACCTTAGCAACATGTTGCTAGATGAGCGAACAACATTGTTATTAAAAAGAGGGTTCAACCATGTCGTAGCACCTAAGCGCATTCCAGTGGAAGACATAGTATCTAGCGTAGAAGCAGCAAATCAAAAGCCATACATACAGAAATTTCTGAAAGCATAAGACGGCATGTATCAAGCATAGTAAGAAGAGCGAAGCTGCCCCGCTCCAAGGAGAGTAAATATGGGAAAGAAACAGCGAAATTACTAAAAGAAACCTAAGATGTCCTTATACTTAGCAGCTAAAAACAATGCTACTGTTGTGACGAACGCCCCAGATTACTACCTAAAGATGGCAGCACTCTTGATTTCGTTTTGTGCCGTAACTTCTTCACACTCGTGAGAAATTAACACTTTTTCGTATATATAACACAATACACTATAGAATTTCTATCATCATGTTAAAAATTACTTCATAAAGTTTTATTAAATTTGCAGCCGCCGCTTAAAATTAAAGATAAAATTTAATTACGTTATATTTAACCAAATAAAACACGAAAAATGGGTGAAACAGGTCGCTGGTACTTTCCAATACTTTTTACATTTTAAATATTGTCAAGTCAAGAATTGATTGAAATTTACTTTTAGTCATCTTCAGCCGCTACAAACCGTCCGCTCCAGACCGAAGGCGCTGGTTACGTACGGCTCGCCGACTAAATAGCCGACTAAACAAAAGCGATAGGTACTTCGCCCACGACCTCGAATCAAAAACGGTTATAACAACCTTATTTATATACTTATCAAAAATATGCAAAAAATGAAAAACATGATTTATTAGAGGTATTTCAAAATCACGTAACTGCCGGAAATCACGTTGTTGATATTAAAAAGTATCGTTTATTTTCTTAATTTTTAAAAAAGTTCTTGCTGATCCTAATACAGTACTTTAAATAGCCTATCGAACTGATACAAGTTTATAATAATCGGGGTTTGCGTTTTTAATTAAAAACATAATTAATTTCAAATTTATCAAAAATTCTTGGAGGGCATCAGAGTAAAAATTGGAAGATCAGTAAAAAACAAATTTGTAGTTCATTAAAATTTTTTTCCGCTCAAAAGTTAAAAAAAATGGTGTAGGCAGTTTTTGAACAATATTTTTTTGAAAATATCTAAAACTTTGAGCCGCTTGTATAATTACATTTTCATATTTTCAAAAATATGTTTTTCTACTCATATATGTGAAAATGTCAATTTTTCCATGGCTTACCCTACATGAAAGTGATATTTTTTAACTCTAGAGATGAAAATATGTTCACATCTAGAGATGAAAATAAGAATGAAAAATTTAATGGGTAGAATGCATTTATTGCTATGGAAACGACTTTACAAACAGTAATTTCAGTAATTTTCATTGTGACAGTTCGTTTTGAATTAAATTGAACATGAAAGTTTTGAACTTGAAACTGCAATATCGTAGAAAAAATAGCATTTCCTACTCGAGATGAAATACGTTTTTTTCGTTCGCGAACTTGCTCCACTCACCGCTAACGCGGCTCGTGAACAACTGTCCGCTCACAAGAAAAAGGGTATTTTCATCTCTTGTTGCAAAATATACTATTACACATCACTTCTCTATGCTTATCAAGAGCTATCAAATAATATGACAATTTGTATTGATTGGATATTTTGTTTTTGAGTAATCGGGCATTAAAGTTTACATTTTAAAACAGTTGCAGCGGCCTTTATTTCGAAGATATAGCATTTGGAAAACGAGCATTTGATTTGTCTTTAGATGCACTATAACATTAATTTCGCAAAAAAGTGTATAGAAAATAAACCATACCAAAAAGCAGGTCTAATTTCCGGCTCCGGTTCCGATTAACGACCCTACAAAAAACTATCTGCAACTAGAATACATTTACACATCAAGTCTTATAAAAGTTGGTCAGAGGGTTCCGGAGATATAGGGAAAGGAACACTGGAATTCGAAAATTTGCATGAAATCATAACTTTCCTTACTACTTCAGTAGAAGTATGGGAAAATAAAAAGAAATGTTATTGGTAGAAAAACCTACAAGCTTATGTTTAAAAAATTGTGAAAGTGGAGAAAACCTTTTTTCATAACGTTAATAAGAATGTAATTGTAGAGAAATAGTTCAATTTCTTGAATTATTGTCTTAGATTCCTAAGCTTGTGATATTTTATGTATATTTATTTTTGTTTTATATTACGGGAAAAAATAATACCAGACACAACTGCTATAATCCAGTTCTTTATAATTTAAGAGGCGGTAAAAATAACTGTACTGCGATAATCTCCCCAGATAAAATCTTGAAAATATTAATCAACGAAAATGTAAATTTTATATATAATAATTTCGTATAAAATTGTACTATTTAATAATTTTATCGCAAAGAAATCTTTGACAAAGCATTTGCCGTAAAGAATTTCGTTGTAGCACACTGCCAATTTCAAATAAAATGTATTTTGTTACCTATATTGTTTGCCAAATATTTGTTAGCTATGATTTTTGTTTGTTTTACATGTTCTCTGTGTATCATATAAGGAGTAAATATGTTCACTAAACACCTAAAAAGTCCTTATATGTTGTCTATTCGTAAAAGTACGTCACTTCTTCGGGACCACTTCGTGCGACGCACTGTATACACGCTAATGATAACGATAGGCGAAATAAAACTAAAACTTGCCAGAAAGCACAAACATACTAGCTGCAGGTAACACGAATAACATACATCATAAATTAACAAAGCTAATTTGACAATGACAGTGACAGTTGTAATTAATTTAACTAATACACGTCTGCATCCCCACTTTATATTTCAATTTCGATTTTAAACCATTATTTTCTATCTGTGTAAATTTTATACCTTATGTGATATGTCGTTTCTGTGCGATTCGGGAATTTCCTTCAGCTCACGTTTGTGATATATATTACAGTTTGTATTCAAGAGCTTATGCAACGAAAAGCGGTAATTGAAGCGTCAGCTGCTCTACACGCCTGCTAAACTGAATTTCAGTTCCAGCATTCATTAAATCTAGAAACGCATTTATTTGGTTAGCGAGATGACACACAGCATCCGGCAGAAGATCAAACTTTGCCAAAGTAGTATCGTTCATGGAGGTGACTGAACCAGGACGGCTCGAATATCTCCCCTGCACATCCTCGTATTCGGAGCACATATTATTTTGAGCATTATATTTATGTCGACAAGCTCCGAGTATCTATCATACATGGGGACAGCGAATATAAAGTATTTCGAAGATGAGGAAAAGATATTTTTGAACTATATCTAGGTTTGCCCAACTATACGAATAATAAATTGTTCGAATTGAAAAGGGGCAGATTTCCGAATGTAATATAAACCAATGTTTGTAGTAGGAAACAATACCCAAGAAGAATACGATCACAGCTATAAACATTGATTTCATTTTTTCCATTTGAATTCAGGAAAAATTGACAAAGGAGAGCAATGGAGGAATAGAAATATCCCTTATTTTGCTGATATTACGCACTGGAGCAATTTTATAATAATAGTATGAAATTGTAAAGTATTAACTTCGATTCTGTGATCTCTTTTAGACGAGTATTTTCGTTTTTGTAAATAGCTTTATTAATTAATTGAGGAATTCATTAGTTTGAAATTAGGTTGGTTGCTATAGGTAGCCTTTATGTTCAATTTTATTCTGTTTGAAATAAAAAAAATCTCTTTATTTTATTACATTTTAAGTTAATTAAAACATTGAAAGCTCAAAGAAGCGCTTGTTAATAAAATTAAACTTAAATTACTTTTGTAGGTTGGAAACCTATTGTGCAAATTAAATTCCGAAATCTAATTACACTTTTACAAAGGATACTTTGCTATTTACTTTTTCATATACAGATTGATAATTAATTGTATAACGAGTTTAAAAGGGAAAAAGCATTATTAACGATATTTTAATTTATATACAGTTTTATACAACAAAAATTGAAAAACTGATAAGCAGCTTTAGTATGGTATAAATAATATTTATATTATACAATATATTGAATTGAAAAGTTGTTTAACCCTATCTTTCCCATACCCGTAATTATTTTTATTTATTTGAATCAACAGTGAATATTGATTACTTTGTTTGAAGTAGAAGGCTATAGAAGGTGGATTTCCTTTAAACAACACACAGAGATTAAATGCGGTGATTTATAACATGTGGGACGCACTTTCAGGGTAGATTCGGTATCTAAAAATAGTGAAATAAGTTCCCATAAACATGGGCCCTGAAACGCTTGCTTGCGGAGTGAAAGTGACCAAGTCTATTCATTTTTTCGCATTAGTTGCACAACAATTTTGAAATTTTGTAGGTAAACATTACTTTTCCTCGGTTTGATATTTTTACCAAATTGTTAACATTTTATATTTTCTTTTATTATTTTAGATCTCTACTTTCTCTTAAAGTATTGGTTATAGGTAAATCTTATTCTGTATACAAAAATACTCAAAAAAAGCGTTCTTGTTAAAAGTCGCTAAATCCAACAGATGTCAAGATAATGTTTTTTTAAATCGAGTTACCATGAAGGGCCAAGTTTTTCCTTACGTTGTTAAAATAATTTCAACATACTTTGAGAGTAAGTTCTACACATCAAAACAATGATAAAATTATCTATAAATATGAGTTCGGAAACTCTTTGTTACGTAGTTACAGCCTACGGACGTGGGAACAGCGAGGAGGCTGTAACTCAGCAGCGAAGCGTTTCCGACCCATGTTGCAACTCTGTTTATCGCCTAGGTGTGTAAGCTTTACTCTCAAACATCACGGCAACTCAATTTTACATGTACATTGTATGATGTTAACAAAATTTTTGTAGGAGTCCTGGTCAAAAATTTTCTAACAAAACAGGTTCAGATGAGTTACAACTTTTTAACTGACAATTGTTTTTCTATTTTATGTGGCTACTTTGGAAGAATTTTAAATTATCTACAGTTTGACGCTCCGCGCGTCATGATACTTTTTTAAATAATAAAGTTATGGCACCGGGGATGTGGCGAACCTTGTACCGGGTGATCGTAAAAAAATGATTCAGAGCAGGCCATGCTCGAAGTGTTAAAGTTGGCAATACTTAATATAAGCCAATTGCCAAATGTTGACAGCTGTAAAAATTTTTGGTTAGATACATTAAGTTAAATGTATCTAACTAAAAATTTTTACAGCTGTCAACATTTGACAATTGGCTTATATTAAGTATTGCCAACTTTAACACTTCGGTCATGGCCTGCTCTGAATCATTTTTTTACGATCACCCGGTATATGCACGTGTAAATATGTAAATATGGGAGTTCTAGTAGCGGGGGCTTATCACTGTTAAAAGTTGACACAACTAGAAAGGATCCGGACTTAATATATATAATACGTCAATAAATCTGTTCAAAATGCACCAGTTGCGGTTGCTACAAAAGCCCGTCGCAAACTTAATAGCATTTTAGCATTTTAACAAAAAAAAACTGATTTTCTGGGATACGGGAAATACTCAGTCGCTTACGTAGCTTTCAATCAACTGACTATAAAATAGGCGTAGAAGAATAGCCAAGTATAAGTATGCGCTATTAACATCCTGTGACGTTGAACAATTTTTTTTCCATATACAAACACATTTTGACCGACGCGACAGATGTCTTGACTTAGCCCAAAATAATTCAGAAAATTATCTCGTTTGCCAATCTAATACAGATATTCAAATATATTACGATTACCTATACATAATATAATCTATAACAGTGTATTTACGTTAACTGAAAGCATAATGTAACGACTTAAAGCGTACCTAACCTAACTCTTTTTTTTAAATAAATGAATGTATTATTTACTGCATAATGGGTTGTTTAAGTGCTTATTAGTACTTTTCATGTGCATACTACGCCTGCATATTTGGCATATAAACTCGGACGATAATAGTAAATTAGCTATTTGCTTGTCAAAAGTTAATATTCTTACGCAGTCAAATTATAATTTAGACGTCAAAATAGTTATTTATGTATCTAGTGCGCGCAATCATACTTTGGTGCTTGAGAATAAAAGTTTTTTGTCGAGGCGGTAGCCGAGGCAAAATATCATTCGAAAGCACTAAAGAAATTTCGCGCACGAGTTGCAGACAACATTTTTTCTACAAACTTACTGAAATAATGAAAAAAATTAAGTAAGATCATAGTAAAATACAAAAATAAAGATTTATTCTATCGCAATCTAGTCTGTTTCTTTGTTACTACGGAAACAAAATTTAACAAATATTGATATTTGTCAGTTATTTATTCCTAAACAAGTTTAGTCGGCGTCCTTTTTAGAAAACCTATTTTTAAATGATGGAAATATTGAAAATAGAAGATATATCTTTTGATATTATTAAGTGGCTAATAATACAATTGCTAACCTATTACTTGAAAAATCAAAAGCACAATATGAAAATGCGTACAAACAGATAACTATTAATATTTATAGCAATAGTAATAATATTTAATGTGTTTTTTTTGTTATATTTTAATAAAGCGATTTGTTTCATCTATTTCTATTTACTTTGAACATTTTACCATTGTCGTCATGCACGAAATATTTTTCGCTTTAGTGCGCGAAATACTTCGTGCACGTTGTCAAGTTAAACAACTCCAATGTGACATTTTGCATACTGATATTAATGTAAAAATGTCATCATTTTTTGACGTCTGTAGAAAAAATACATTCTCGTCCATTTAGTTCTATAATTTATCTAGTTCTAAGTAAATAATAGGAATTTTATACTACAGTTTTATTTTATTTTATCTATGCCGCATACTACAGTAACTACCTAAAAAGTACTATTTTTATGTCTTCATAAATACCCATCTCCAATACTTCCTGCATTTTAGGAAAGAAATTCTGTAGTCATTAAAAGTATTTTTAGCGAACTCATCCTCATTTACATTACTTAAATGTATCGCCATCATCACACACGATTTCTTCTTTTTCGTTATTTATTTAACTCGTTTTGCAATTCATTCAGTAGTTCTAAAGTTGGTGACGCTTATATTTTTAGATGCACATCTGGAGTTCACAGTTTCATTCATAATATTGTTGGCACCGGAACCACAAAAAGTAAACAAAACAAATTTGAAGATCTTATACGAAACGTTAAAGTGCTTTAATTAATTCTTCTAAATAACAGTTATCCATGGTACTGTAAACTTGAACAAAACTATCTTTCGTCCTCTTTTAAAGACTTTTAAAAGTTGTTAAGCATTAGTTAATGATGCGATCATAGTGTTCAGATATGAATAAGATAATTTTTACAATAATCGTTTCGTTGCCGTTGTTTTGAACAATTATAACAATGCTTTTTTAAAGCATCAGTTGAAATTCAATTCTGTTATTTATTACATTTTAAATTTAAATCTGTTATTCATCTGAGTTAAGTTTGTATGATTATAAATCGTAAAACAACAACAATAAGATGATGATTAGCAACATGAAATTAATTAGGGTCACAGAATAATTATTCAATATCCTGTAGACCACCAACTGCGTCAGGTAACTGAGGTACTAAACGTGTAACCGAATTCAAGATGAAACTGCATTACTTCAGTGCAATATTCCAACGTTGTGCAAATTAAATTACTTGTAATTCGTATTAGTACCAAACAAAGTGCTTAAACTTAGTTACATTATAAATTGATTTTTTTTTAAATGATTGTATTATTATGGCAGTTATAAAGTTTTCATGTAACACCCAAGATTTAAGTATAAACAGCATAAGTAGGATTTGAAACTTGCTCATCTCAATTGAGATTAACGCACACATAAATTAATCCGTTCTATTGTGGTTTATAAAAGATTACAAAATCTCGGTCTAACTTTGAAATCCTTCTTATTATTGTTATTCGTTCTTGCCTACAGCAGAGGCACTTACGTCATACCATTTGTACACCTCGCCTTAATTTTTCTACTCCAAGGAGTGTTGTTTTGTAAATTATTGCGAACCTTTATATAAACAGAATGATTCAGAATTATGGTGCAAAACTGTTCCAGTGTGTAAAACAGTAAAAATACAGTGTCCTCTATTTTTTTGTTATGTTCTATATGTCAATTTATATGATGGCTGCGGGTCCTCGAAAAGGACCCTCGAAAAGGACCTTCGAAAAAAACCACTGAAGTTCCTATATTGATGATAACATATCTGAAATCGTTAGTTCAATTATGTTTTCAAATTTTAGAGGTTCAAAACATAAGGTTACGGTATTTTTAAGGTTGTTATTTAAAGGGCAAGTACTGCTTTTCTTGATCTTCCCTAACAGCTTTTTAATCACTGCTTTCTTCTGATTTATATAAGATTAAACGGAGATTTAGAATTAATTTTACACAAAAAGATGCAACTGTTGTTTCCTTGGCGTAGGATGCATTTTGATGTATTGTCTCAGAAGGAAAATGTTATTAGTCATAAAAATGAATAGAAACAAATAAACGCTAAAAACAATTTAGTCTACTTATCGAAAGCAACTTATTGAAACGTAACACTTAAATTGTGGTTTTTTAGCCCAGAATTTTAAAACGTTTTGTTTATATGGCGTTCACATCAATTTTATCATAGATATCTATAACAACACATGCAGACTTTGTTGAAAAACGTTTTACAACATTAATTTATAGCCAAAATCGGCCAGAGAGGTCAAAAAGATTTTTCTATCTTCATTGTGTAAACTCTAAATCTAGTAGTATTATAAATCACAAAACTCAACGACACAAATTAATAAGAAAAATTGAAGAAGGGGAGTCCTATCAGCAGTGCCCTTTAATCACTTATGTAAAAATATCTTACGTATAATATATTGTAGTTGCTTTTAAGTTTCTATACCAAATCGAAATCATTCGTATCAACAGACCATGAACAAACGAATTTAAATGCGCCCTATTTTAAAGCCCCTAGCTACCTTAGAAATAGGCAAAGGATAAAATTTTGCACAATAATTCTGAATCACCCTGTATCTATAAGCGTAAATACCTATAATTACATCAAGTTTAAAAGTTTGCTCCTTTTACGAATATTCAGGATATAATGGACCTCGTTTCCCAAAACGTTATTTGGCAGGTTACTGTAGAGACAGAGTGTGTGTAAAACGTAGGTATATTTAACCCCATAATAGACTAGAGCAAGTCAGATCTATTTCCAGTATTCGTTTTTCAGCAATGATATAAATAAAAATACTTCCATATTATATAAAATCTTAACAACAACATTTTTAATACGTTTCCCTGAATCCTCCACTGACTAACATGTTTTAGATGACGCCAGAAATAAAAAACAACGTAACGCGGAGGCTACATCTCTCGCTCTGGTTGTTTTTTTAAATAATAAATAAGCTAATTATGTAGGTCGTTGCGACTGCTGTAATTCTACATATTAAATTCGGATCCTTTCGACTTGCTTCAACTTGAGAGGAATGCCGCTGCAAATGCACAACCTAAGCGGCGTGCGACGTGATTTATTTTTTTCAGTTTACAAAAAAATAAATTGAGCGTAGTGCACGAGTACAGTTCGTTCCTGTTAAATGCGGGATGGTAATGCTGCCACCGTATTGGCTTGGCGTACGATTGATATGCTGTTGGTCTATTCCTACGGGAATGTCTTACTGAATTTTGAACCCAAAAAATGTGAAAAATCTGATTATTATTTCTTTGGCGAAGATTCCTTGAGATTAAAGGAAACCAAAAAGGACAAATTGAACCGCCAAAATAGGTTAGGACGGCACAAGCTAACGTCCCTGAACATTGCTTCAACTAAACATTAAGGTGTCAACCTTATTCTGTTATTACTCATAATCAATTTAGCTTAAATAGAAGGGTATCATCGTACACCGTAAATTAAATAAAGTAGCAGAAGTTTTCGATTTTCAAGAATTCTTAGAAGGCGGCACAGAGAAATTAGCGAACTAGGATCCAAACCAAACTGCAGCCTATCCGTATGTTAATGACCATACAATATTTAAATGTATTCGTAAAACCACTTTTTGGACAATAATTTTTTTTAAGTTTCAATTTTTAAAAAACGTTTAATTATAGATTACATTTTCACAAAACTGCTTTTACATAGCGACATTTTGTTTTTATAAAGCTATTACAATACCAATTTTCATCCCAATCTCTTAAATCGTTTCTTTAGTAATAAGGAGTTAAATATAAATTTTTTTCAAAAAATTGTAGCGGCCGCTATTTAAAGCTAATAATTTCGGGAAAAAATTGGATGTGCTCTAAAGTCTTGTAAAATTACGTTTTTAGTATAAGAAAATTCTAAGGTGCAAACCTATCACCGTTTTATATCTTTGCCGAAAAATTGTATATTAACAAGAATGCTTTTCCTCGTGCGATATAGAAAGCTGAGCGTATTGCTTACACTAGCTGGAACTGGCCAGTTTTGTCATATTCACCTTTAAAGAAAATTTGTCACTCGGTTATATAGCTTGCAGAATGAAATTCAGCACAATTATAAAGAAATCACATATTCTCTCGTCTCCAAACAGGCTGCTACTAAGTTGTCAAGGAAAAGCTATTAGCCAGCTCTATTTAAACGATGAGAAGCGAATATGTGGTCCAATAAGATGATCAACCCACAATGCCAACCTATAAGTTTACCTAGAACTGCTGCTGAAATCGATGAGGATTTCCATTTGCTCAAATATGATTACTGTGAGCACTCCACATATGCAAAAACCACACGCAAAGAGTTCGTATACAAACTCCATCTATATTCTCATTTAATTAAAAGAAGTACAAATAAATATTTCAAACATTTGTAGGGTTTATATAGAAATGTATTTTAATTAATTTAAGTGCAAAGACACGGCTTTGCTTATTGTAATGTTGCAGGTGTTATAATATTATACTTTGTATGAAAAACGGTAATACACCCATTACCGGCATTGTGAAAACTTAGGTATTCTTCAGATCGTCTAAACAGGTTTTTACAATCACCAAAGCAATCTAAAAGCTTACTAGTGCACTAGACATTTTGTAATGTTACTAAATGATTATAAATAAATAATGTATAAGTTCACATTATTTAGTTATTATACGATGTGAAAATGGTATGTGTGAATAGCAAAATAGAGTTATTGTTTACTCTTTTATGTTAGTAAATACAGTATTTCATTTCATCCTGTTTTTGTTTTTCTTTTAAAATATATTCGGCACGTAGAAATATAGGCAATGTCTACTTATTTATAATATTGCTTGCTCTTTCGTCGAATGACATGAAATATTTATTTTCACGCAGCTTTATGTTTCTGTAATTCAGTGATTGTACAAAATAGTTTCCCTTACTGCGCAACATAACAAAGATCTGCAAAATATGAAAACAAATTTTAGTTACTTATTGTTCAAAATACCCAATGCTGTAACTAGTTCGACAAACGAATATTGATTGGATGATTTTACAAACTGCATTTTGCAGGCTGCTTCAATTTTAGCATTTCCCATAACATTATACTTCCAACGCTATTTGATGTAGAAAATCTATATAAATTATTTTGTTGTTTTATATTAACAGAATCTGTTCACAGCGATAGTGTCAGTACAGAAACAAATTCCGTTAACATGACACGTTTTAAAACGATTAATCAAACATAGTTACTAAGCGATAGCGGCCAGCCCTAAATTTTTAATCCACCAATGTAGTGTAAAGTAAACAATATTGTATACTTTTACATACTGAGTAATAATGCATTCCAAACAATACATCTGAAATACATACAGGTCAAAGCTGAAATTGGACAAATAGATATTGAACAATTACGCGATCTCTTAAATACAGCCAATTCGGGATTACTTTATCATTTTGTCTATGTTTATAGTGGTTTGACGGTTTACAAACACACAGGCTACTAATTCCTAAGCAGAAACAACACTTAACCAACCTATATATTGGCAGCTATAATAAACGCTAGCATTCGTCAATAATTAAATTAAAGAGTTTTGCAACGTCAATCGCATTATCAAATTTATAAGGCTGACGTTTCTCTTTAATCTCTTCCTGTAGCTAGTAGCCGAAATTCATAAGTTGCAGAGATCGAAAACATTGTTTTTGCTTTTTCTAAAAAAGTAGGATATAAGAAAAAATCGTATTAGAATCCGATCCGCTGTATTTTATTTTAAATCCGATCCGATAATCGATTTCTTATTACCGATCCTATTCGAGAATGTCCCATCACCCTGTTTAAGAATCTGGCATTGCATCCGATCTGATACTACATTCAATCTGATCCTTTATCGAATTTCGGATTTGAATATCGAATAAATTTTGGATTTCGGATAAAATTTAATTTTTGAACGCAACTACACGTCAAGCTTACTTATCTAATCCGATCTATTCAAACTTATTTCACTTGAATTACATTCGACCCGCCTTTGGATCGAATTCAGATTGGGTTATAATCCGAATTTTGTACATAAAATTGCACCTCTACTTGCTACATACACTGTGTCCATAAAGTAACCCCCCCCCCCCAACTAAGTTTTGAACGACTTCATATTTTTCTACAAAATTTGATGTGCTGTAATGGGAAATTAAATACTATTTTTCAGACCATATTAAAATTTTGTATTTTTTAAATGAAAGGGGGGTCGAGTGACACCTCATTGGAAAGGTCTTTTAGTTCTGCGTCTGATCCTAAAGTTTCAAAGAAAAATAATTAGAAAGTTTAAAAAAATTTAGGGTAGGGTACCAATACAAATGTTCGTTTCTTTCATATTTCTGGAATTACTGGTCAGATTTGAAGGCAATTTGTCAGAGTCTCCCTTTCGCGAGAAAATTTGCGATGGGGCGCAGAAGCATAATGGTGTACTTTTTCATTGTGGCACTCTTAACGATATTTTAAGTTATTAAAGTTCATACCTTTTTATGCAAAACAAAGGAAATGATACATAATTATTAAAATTATATCGTTTCAAATTTATATAAAAATATATCCAGGTATACAAAAGAGTGATGTTTTAAAAATGTCTGTCTGTTGGTGAGGTATGTGTGTCGTGCATTCAAACTTCCAAACAGATAGTCCGATTTTGTGAGTTTTGAAGTGTAGAATATAGTATATTCAAAATAATCAATCAAATAAGCTTTTAAAATTAATCCAAAACGGGAAACGGAAGTTTTTTTATTAGAATTATCCTCAGAAACCGAATGCTTTTAAACTAAACGCGGAATCTAATAGAAGATGTTAGCCAATCGATTTTTCTGAAATTATCTAGCTTTAAAATACGATTACGATTTTTTGAAAATTTTGAGTGTAACGCCTTATTACTCAAATACGAGGTGGCAACTCGAGCTCAAAATTGGTATTGTAATAGCTCTAGAGAGATACAATGTTACTATAAACGAAAAAGTTTAAAAATACGAAAACTATAAAGTAAAACATTTTTACAAAATTTTGGAAATCTTCAAAAAAATATTTCTTAAAACTGACCACATGATTTGTTTGTAATTTTGTAGGCTATTAGATGAGCTACAATTTGGTTCGTGTCCCGATTCGATAATTCCTTTATGACGCCATCTATGAACTTTCGAAAATTTCTATTTTAACGCATATTTACTCAAACATGAGTTACCGCATTGGAATGCAATCTGATATTAAAAATGCTCTTGAGGTAAGCAATGGTCTTTTGTAACTACTAAAACGTTGAAAAATTTCTGTTTAAACTGAATTGTTTGTGATTGGTAGTAGAATAAGATTAACAACATAATTTTCAGGTGCGGCAATATATAGAGAGTGGGGTATTTGCCTTTCCCACCAAATTTTGCCGTAGGAATTTGTCCTTCCGCTTTTAACTTTTTTTTATAATTCCAATTAGTACTTTTTCTAAATATCAAAAATCAGTTTTTCCCATAAAAACACAGTAAGACGGCAACCGGCGGTCAAGTGGTAGGTATAGCATTTAGCTCGTTTTAACTGCCCGTCATTATGTCTTGCGTTTTGCAGAGCAATATCAATGTGCGATTATTTTTTACTGCCACTGTTGTGGGGCTACAATGTTTTGTATAAAACTTTGGACATAGAAAACGTAAAAATTTCTTAAGTATAAGACAGTCAAAGCGAAGTGCTTTGCTCACTGCTTAAAGTGACTATATTTCTAAATGGTGAAAATTCGGAATAATCAAATTTTGTTTAAAAATTACAATATTATTTCTCTATATTTTTATGATATGACAAATATTAAACGCTTATTCCTTGTGAATAAGCGTTTAATATTTGTGCGACGTGACTGCAATGCTACAGGCGGTTTTGTTAGAAATGCACTCAAAACATTTCCGTCAACACAACTATATGAAACGTATTCAACGTTCGCCATACATTCAGCAAAAATTAAACTGCAAGCTTATATAATCTGGCTTAATTAACTATTTCTAGATTTGCTCTAAAATGTATTTTAATTAGTAATTTTAACTAAAAACATTCTCATCTAAAAACGTTTTCTTTTTCATTTCTATTTCATTTTCGGTTGCTATTTACCTAAATTTACCTCCTAGAATGCCTTGAAAAGTTCGTAATGCATATTTCCACTGTTGTACCACAGTAAAGTTACGTCAGTAATTACGACTGATGGAGGAAACGGTTCGTTAGTAGTGCTGTGGGTTGCAAACGACTAGTAAAGTATGCACGGCATTGTTTTGTCAAAGCCAGGCTTTAGCAACGGAGATGTATCTAGTTGTAACGGAAACATACAGAACGAGCGACGTTCACCAGCCAACAGGTATAAGATGGATAAACACTGTATTTAGTAATTTAAATAATGTGATATTGTTTATTCCATACGAGTAATTCAACTTCACTACGTATACTCACGCTGCTTGTGTACATACAACTAGCTCAATTTTAAGCTCTACTTGAATAAATTCAATTTAACGCTTATTGTAAAGATCTTGCTATATGGTTCTACAATGAAAACGGCTGAATAAATACGCTTTTCACTGACAAACAAACATAAACACAACCAGGCAATGATATTTAATATTGTTGGAAAAATATAATAAATACCTACATTTTAAACGTACCTAAATAAAATTACGAATTTTAAATTAGCTTAGCAGCTGAAGTATAATTTAACAGTAACCGGGTTGTTCTACATAAAGTAAAAAGACTTGGGAATGCTCTATTTTTAACACAAAACATTTTACTCTTAAAACATGTTTAAGGTAGATCATCAAGTTAGTATACCATAAGAATACATTTTTAATGATTAATCCATTCATGTGTTGTAATGTTTTATTTCAATAGTCAAACTTTGTCATTTGCGATAATTAGCTAGAAGCGTTTCCCCGAGAACAATTGCTGCGTAACTGTTTTCATGTTTTTTTTCCGTGATTTTGTTCCAGAAACTTTTTTTCTGCTTTCCCAGTTTTTGCGTAACTTATTGCATATACTTTATCTATTCGTGAAATAATCTATTATCCACCCAAACTTGTGTATTTCTCAATGTAAACTGTGATACTACACTTATACTAGTTTAAATTCAATAAAAAGTGTGTAAAGTAATTGACTCTATCACATACATTCTATTAGACAATCAGAGTGCTCAGTTTCCCTGTCAATAACCAATCGAATGAATTTGGTGGTGAAAATACACTGGTGGTGTTTAATAAGTAAACCGACCTTGAAAAAAGCTGAACTGTGGACTTTCCCATACTAGATATTAATACTTGCCCTAAGAGTTTACCAAATATTAGATTAACAAGCAGCGGGAATCTAAATTTCCGTACTGTAACTCTACCATAGAAGCAGCGACTACTGCACGAAAGCAAGGTAAGCGCCCGCCGAAGCGCTCCGGCGAATTACATTTTCCGCTTTGGATGTCGGACAAAATGGCTATAATAGCTTTATTTGAGAAATTATCGAAAATATGCAAAAAATAAAATATATACACATATATATTTAAAATCTATCTATACAGTGCGTTTTTTTCAAGACTGGCCGTAGGATTTTACATGCTAATATTTCACCCCCCTGTTAACATTCATTTTGACAAAAATATCCAACTCAGTTTTCACTAAATGTTGTAGAATTTAATACAGTATTGATGCTATTTAAATTTAATGTCTAAAAGCAACGAAGAAGCTACCAAAGACATTTTTTAGATTCCATCTAATTTTATTTTACGCGACTTTAATTTTTAGTAGGCTGAATTTTTTGTCGACATCGAGATGCAAAACTGCAAATGTTGCCGAAATTTCACAACTAGAAGCGCCTCTTATGTATGCCGTAATATTTGAACAGGTTCTTCGACGACATTTTTATAAGAAAACGCACCTTTCTTATAAAATTGTGTTGAATTTTTATTCCTATCAACCAAAAATTACAAATGTCAGCGAAAAATCAAGGCTACTAGAAATTAAAAAGTCGTATAATATAAAATTAAAAAAATGTTTTTTGTAGCTTCTTCGTTACGTCTAATGTTAAATTGAAATCATTTCAATAAAGTAAAAAATTGTACAACTTGTAGTGCAAAAATAACTTGGATATTTTCATGAGAACGACAGTTAACAGAAAGTCGAAATATTAGCATGTAAAATCCTATGGTCAGTCTTGACAAAAACGCACTGTATAATTAAATTTTGATCCTTTCCGCCGGTTGCAGCTTTTAGTGGTAAGGGGCCTCTACTACTCCAAACCACGAATTTACGCTCACTTTACACAAAGCATATATCTCTTTGTACAACCGGTCAATGCAAATTTTAGATAAAAATAGGATCCCATAATTCAAAATACATGTTTAGGAAGCTGTTTGCTTATACCTCGGATCGCCAGATGCGACCGGCAGCGGGTTTGGTAATACAACATGCGTCATATTTCGATTAGTTGTGCTGTCTATACGACCAATATTTAAAAATAAGTAAAATAAAATAATATAAAAGGAACACCCATTCACCCTATTAAAATAAAGAGCGTGGACAATAACGTAAGTAAAAATATATTTTACCCGAAAAGCATATCAGAGATAGTTTTATTTGTGTTTTGATACTACAATATAAGTATATACTTGTCAATTAACATAGATGCTTTCATTTATAACAGTACAAATTGTTGATAGCCCATTTGTTTATCGCAGCGCACTTCATAAAGATTTGGAACTAATAAACATCGCAAAAAAATATTTATACATTTCATTTATATGTGACGTTTAACTTTGCTTATGTTTATGGGCGCCAATTTCCGTTTACGGATACAACGTCCCAAATGGTATATTATAATACAAGTGTATAAGCAAGCCTTTAAAGCACGCGCGACGGGTTTAAAAGCACGAGGCGAAGCCGAGTGCCTTTTAACGGAGCAGTGCTTTAAAGGTTCTTATACACGTGTACTATACGCTATTTTTTATTATACCTGCATTTTGATTTTGATTCATCTTACATAGTAGTCTATGATGTGACGTCATATCATTTACCTGGAGATTGGTTAGCATTCTTTGTTGTTTATGTTGCTATGTAAATTCGAATTATTTTTTTTCGCGTATTTGTAATTTGTTGCTTCAAAATTGATGGTCATTGTTGCTTAGCTACTTTTAAACACCGGGGTGTTTTAATGTTGGATTTACGCACGATTTTTGGTTTGTTTTACAAGGATTATGATGCAGGTATAATAAGAACAAATTTATGAAGAAAACATTGATTAAAAAAACACTCCTGAAAATTCTTTCGCACATTTTGTTCTTAGATCTCCAGATTTACAATTTTATTTATTACGCCACTACTTATGCGTACTATGGCGCTCACGTCTCCCATAGATTAGGCGCCCATACTTTGATTTTAAGATTCCAAAACAATTTCCGGGAAGATTTTTGATTTAGTTACTATTTGATAATAATTTTACAATTATTTAGAAAAGTTTATTACTGTTATCATTAAGTATTATAGTAAATACCTGTTATTTTAAGTGTTTCTTATACAGGGTGGTTTAACACTTATTACGTCCCTATTTAATTCTGAAACGGATCAAGATAGAGAAGAGAAATGTTAATAAAAGTTTTTTTGTAACGTATTACCTAAACTAATACTGTAAGCGCTATGACGCAATCTTTATTTTCCTTAAATAGCAACCTAGCAATGTTTTGCGCATATTCAATTATCGAATTTTCCTCTCTTTTCAGTGGTATAAAACTTGTACAATGTACAACCTCACATATAAAAAATTTTGCCGTTACAGCATTGATTCTTTTTTTTAATTATACAGAGAGATAAGCTAAACGATATACCAAAAAATTTTATTAAAAGTTTTTTTTCCAACTTGACGCGTTTCAGCATTAAGTAGGGCCGTAATAATAAATGTTGGACTACTCTGTATATGCAAACTATTTACTTTAGTAGAAAAATAATGTTCTAGTTAATAAAATGTACTACATGTCTTATATCTCAACACAGCTTATTATTATATTTTAAGTTGTCAAAGAAAGCGTGGGGCGTAGTCTACGGGTTCGGCTAGTAATATTTAAAGTACTACAAACTTTCCTAATACTTCTTAGTACGTAACTACGTATTACATATCTACTAGTGTACGGGAGTCTCATCTCACGAGAAATGATTAATTTACGTGTTTATCGTCTCGACCAACTTTCTTTGCATAAATTCTGGTCTCGAGATTACAATTCTCTTTGAAAAACGTCTGTTTTTTCACGGAAACGTTACTTTTAAGGTTAGTATAACCACTGAAATAAACGTAATTTATTATTGTTTATTACATTAAACAGATAATAAAAATATAAAACAATAGTATAGTTAAGGTTACATTAATAATCCTACCCAGTACAGCACATGCCATACTGGGGAGACGACTTGCAAAATAGTGACATCCGAAACCAACCTGAATTCTTTTTTTTGGAACACCCGATATAATATACGAGGTAAGTAATATACAAATAAATAATAACCGACGAGAATGCATAGTTGTAAAATAAGAAAGAAATAAGTATTTTATCACAATATGAATTGTTCAGAAATCTCCTGAGACGCAGCAAACAAGAGAGTGAGAAGTCAGAAAAGAATGTCATCATTATGTTAATACAGAACGAAATTTGAGTTGCCAGTTTTTACATTATTCTGAAATTCGTTAAAAGCATGGAATTTAGAATCTCGTACTCCATAGTTCTTTACCGTTGTTCCTAGCCGTGCAATTAA
The DNA here is from genome assembly GCA_958336395.1 of Ctenicera cuprea. NCBI lineage: Eukaryota > Metazoa > Arthropoda > Insecta > Coleoptera > Elateridae > Ctenicera > Ctenicera cuprea. The sequence continues at coordinate 37,334,992 of OY284490.1, forward strand.
TCATTTGCCACAACTCCGCCTGCACTTTATCCGCATCCATTAATCAAACTCTTTGTCTTCGGTGATCTAATTTCGTTTCTTTTTGTTCAGTCTAATGTTCAGGAGATGTGATTCCCCACTTGACTGGATTCTCCCCTAATTTAAAAAGCTCACGTATATTACAGATTTTTTATTTTCCTAAATGCATTACCCCAAATTCGTTTCAAATTTCTAGACTGTTGAAAAACAAAGTTGCGCGTTTCTTCTAAAATACGTAGTATATGATAACATTATAAATGTGCATCTTTAAAATAAAAACACATCTTTTATAGTGTGTGTGGAGCGCTACAATAAAAAAACGATATCACAGATATCTTATACAGCGTGTTTCATAACGGAAATTCATTTATAATGAAATGTTAATACGAAAAACCGTAGAGTTCTTTTACTTCGTAAAAAAATTAAAAGATGTATGAATCTTTAATTTAAAAAAGTTAACAAAAACCTAATTTTCTGCAATAAAAAGATTTACAGAAATTGATTTCATAAAACAATAAGCATTTCTTAAATCGTTTTAGCAATCTATAACAAATATCCTTCGTTAGTTACTGCAAAACTTATTCTAAACCAATAATGTTTAATAAATTACTGTATTAGAAGATCGTCTTTAATATTTGTAGAGATAAGTTTTTGTAGAAAATACTAAGAACACGCCTCGGAACACGAACAAACAAAACAGAATGCGTACTAAGCTACGACACAGGATTCTGAGAATGGGAACAGAGAATTGATAAGATATCTCTGATAAATTTAAAAAAGGGGCGGCAGAAATAAGATAATAGAAAATAGATTAGCATAAGCTTACAGAAATTAAGAATAGCGTAAAAAAAATTTGTAAATATAGGACAAATCGACAAATCTACGACCAGGTGACAACATATCACATAATCACAAAGAGCTGCAGAAGCATTCTCTGCTCAGTCTTCATTATGAAGAAATATATACACAAACTGTATTGAAACATTTAATTTTGTAAGCAAGAGATGCATAGAAGTAATAAAAAACATTTAGACCAAAAATCGAAATAGTAACTATATATAACCACTGTAGATGTCTTTCAAATAACTTTATTCGTGCATATAGTGTCTACGTATTTTGTGACATATTAATAATAATAGTAATAGTTAGGTAATTAAAATGACACACTAAAATATGTTAAATATGAAAATTATGTAAAAAAAAATTGAATAACACACATGTCAACTTTTGTTGTTTTCTATGGCGCGCCACAATTTTCTTATTTGCGTGTGCTGCATGACAATATCCATGAAATTATTTTTGTTTGTAAAAACTATGGCATTTACAAGAGAAAATTATTAGGAGTTTTTGTTGGAAATTAAATGGTCTTACCATTAAGATAAAAAAAATTAGAAAAGTTTCATCTTATGTATATTTTTTATGTATAGGATTTTCGTATGTCAGTTCATATTACTTCTCGGTTCGCAAAATTTTTATTTCTAATTTTTTTACCTATCTTCTCAAATAGCAAAAATTCATTAAAACATGTATCTTTTGACTCGGGCTGTATAAAAGAAGGTTTCTATGAAATTGAGTACTGTAGATAATAAAGGGATGTCAACGATTATCGTAACCGGTTATAAGCATGGGTGAAAACCTCTGTTTTCAATTTGTCAAAAACCGATCAACCAGTCATGACCGATTATCAGTCATAACTGATGACTTTTTTTTGTGTGAAACCGTAATTAGCGTATAGCGCTACAATTAGTATGATAAAAATTGATTCTCAATTCTTGCAAGACATTTAACTTGAACATGTCTGTACCAAAAACAAAATCGATGACGATCACACAAGAATCAGTAAGGTGTTAGCTGATAGCAGATGTCAAACCTATACCACAAGTGATAGAAATCAAATATTTGGAAACAACTCTCATCATCTATGCAGACCTAAATAGTTAAATAAGGAAGCACACCACAAAAGCAAAAAGAGTAGCAGGATGTCTCAACCACACCATCCGGGGTAATCAGTACATAAGAAAAGAAACAAAGAATAACATATATAAAAGCACAATACGACCAATACTAACATACACAGCCGAAACATAACCACAAACATCAAAAACTAAACAGCAGATGGAAGTTATAGAAATGAATGTACTGACAAGAATAACTGGAAAAACAAGACATGGCAGAGTGAGAAATACAAATATAAAGGAAACGTGTAAAGTCGAAAACATTAATGATTGGGTATCACACAGAAGAAGCGAATGGAACACGCACATAGAAAGAATGGACGAGAGTAGAGTGGTACCAATCGCACAAGACGGCCAACCTGCGGGAAGAAGTATCGGACTCAAAAAACCGATGGAGCGACGCCGTCCAATAATATGGCAAAGAACAGCCGCTATCCTATCTTAAAAGTTAGAAGAAGAAGAAAAATTGATAACCGGTCGTAACTGATAACCAGTTATAACCGATTTCAAACGATAAACTGTCATAACCGATAACCGGTCATAACCAATAACCGGTCATTACCTGTAACAGTGGGAAGAGTCAGGAAAATCGGTTATAATCGTCTGTTTACAAAAACCGACCGGAAATCGGCTATGGTTTTGAGTATCTCGTTATTATAAAGAAATTTCGAAAACTGACAACCTTAGTAGATATGGAGAGTAAATGTTGAACAATAGTATAGAAAGAGGCTAATAAACTTGCGTAAACAGTATCAACGTAGTAGAATAGATAACACATTTTACAAACATAAGAAAATTTAGAAGTATTACATATGTATGTGGAGAAAATCAAAAAAGGTCCAAAAATCACTTATTGTCTTTTTTAATGTTACCTTTCAAGAAAAATGACGTGATAATTTATTGAGTAGCGAACTGCAGGTCAAACCACCATGTAGTTATAGCCAAAACATAGTCGTCTTTAAAAGAACCAACACAACGAGCTAGCATTATACAGATAATTTGTGATTAAAGGTAGAGATAGTACAAGAATATAAAAAGATGTATTCTAGCATCACAGCATTAAAACTCCTATCAAAGAAAATAACATCAAATGCTATCAAATACACAAGAAACAAACGATGTTGATACAGAACACAAGCAAAACATTAAAGTACCACATCAAATAGTACAGGAAGCTTAGGAGAAGTGGAGAAACAAACGAAGACTATTGATTGAAGACAAAGAAAACCTTATTAAAGACAAGAACAGAACGTAACATAAATATTAACAAATACACTAAAAAACTACCAAGAGTACAAATAAGTAAAATATAATTTAAAAAACTGACAAGGCTCAGCCAACAAAATGATTTGTATTTTTATTGCATGTTAAATGTTAATTCGTTCACTCAACTTTTCGCATTTACATATAAGAAGTGTGAACACACTATTACTTTCGACGGCATAGTCCAAGCTATACAATTTAAGATCGGCAGATTCGCAATACACCGGGAGAAGTACCAGCAGAACTGATAAGTACGGTAGTCATCCAATAACTTATCGGCTTATTGTAGCTGCATGAATTAATGCTGAAAACAAAAACAAACCCCTATGTTCTAAACAATGGTAGCTATCTCATACCTTATATGTATATCCTGATATAAAAAAGATAGACAAAACACCAATTATAACTATAAAAGACCGACTGCAAACAGCACACTTAAAACATTGTTTCTGAAAAATAATGAAAAACAAACTACAGAAAACGCAATTTATGACAATTAAAGCAGACCTACGCCCTGTCATGTGTTAATAATTTCTTTATACTGCTACGGCTAAATAAGAAAATGATATGAACAGCACAAAGTACGCGTCTGGCATTCATTGTCTACGAATAAAATAACGCAATGTTAATATAGATGCGTCGCAATATTCATTTTACGAAAAGGTATTTTGATAATAGGAAGAATATCTAAAAATAGAAAATAGGTATTCAAAGCCGATCTTTGCATCTAAAAGTTCCACTAGAAGATGCAGCCGATCTCCTTTGCTGTTCAACATTGACTTAGAACGTGTCTCTAAGGACTGGAAACGAAGTTTCGCAAAGAATGGGCATACTTATTGTCTGGCTTGCTATTCGCTCATTACATTGCTGATGATCGGATTCTTATGTCATATGACGGTTATGACCTGCAATGTATACTACGCAGACTACACCGACCGTACGAAGAGTGCGGGTTAAGGAAGGGCATAAATAATGTAAGCGACAGTCAACTATCAGCAAGGTTAATTATAAATCTACTATTTTATTTAAAAAGAAAATACATTGAAGCTTATTAGGATTGCTAAAGTGTATACCAAAAAATATTTATACCCTCTGTCTTAATGTCAGAAATTAGTTCACACAGTTTTGTCGAATTTGCAGCTGCCAGTCTATATATTATATTCGTAGCTGTCCCTCTTACGGAATTTCTTAGCAGCGACTTCACAATTTTATTATTGCGAGTTGTGTGAGGTTGGCTCTGGTTTGGTTACAGATTTTATAAACTTTAATATTAAACTAAGCTACTAATATTAACACTTATAACGACAACAAAATATTAATTTTTACTATGAAATAACGTATGTCCGTGTGTGTTTTTAATATTAAAACAACAATTAGTATTCCATTATGAAAATTTGGTTAGCAACATTTGTTTGTATAGTTGCTACATAATCTGCTGCCAAATATATGACTGAGCAGATCTACAGCACTTGTTTTAAAGAGATTTATTCATATTTGAAAAACGATAGTGTTAAGCTGTAGAATGCTAATCCATCAATTTTACGTAAAATAAAGAGTTTTGTATAGTTCCGACATATTGATTACTAATTAATTCCTAACAATAAATCAGGAAATATATTTAAGTAAACGCAGCAATTGAACAAAATAGATATTGAATTGAATGGAATTTATAAGATAAATACGGTCAACTCAGGTTTAGTTATGAGAAAAAATGAACCGCGTTAATTTATTTTATCGTGTGTGGACGATATTTTTACACACCTGTTTAAAAATAAATAGGTTAAAAACTATTAAACAGAAACTTAAACTTGACCCAAATATTTGAAACAAGAGTTACAATAACAAACGCGCTGGTAACAAACTGCTGCGTTTATGCTAACAGTTTGCATTTAAGAAGAAATAACTGCACCCTTGTAGTACGCTTCTACGGTTTTTTTGGTACCATTGAAAAAAGTAGGCCCGTCGCGGCCTCTTGTGTTGCACAATCTCAGATGTACCTCTCAAGATGAGACAAGTCGAATGGATCCGGATTTACTATGTGCACTTACAGCAACCGCTATATAATTCATAAAACTAGGATTTCAACCCGCGGCACGCTACATTATCTACTTCATTAGCATATTTATTATTAAAAAGATATTTAAAAAGCAAACCAACGCGGTCTGCTAACTATATATTCAGTCTTTAGTGCAGATAAAGAAAATTGGATAAATACGCTTTCTTTCTATTATTGAAACATACTAAGCCGCGTAAGACGATAATCTTGTTTATTTCAAAACAAGCTTTACTTACAAACTGCTTTGCAACTGAGATTACAAATGGGCAGATATCTGTAAATGTTATGTTATCACCTACAGTTATTACATCGCCCTCGTGTACTGGATTAACATTTATAGTGAAAAACAAATTTTCAGAAAAACCTAACCTAACGTTGCTAAACGTACCATATACAGTCACCATTTTCTACAGTTATTTGTAGTTGTCGACATTAAAGTCAACACAATACCGTTGCAGTTATGTCCAAAGAACACTTACAAATTCTTGTCTCGTCACAGATGATGTAAACAGAAATACAACAAGGAGTGCTGAATTACCTAATAGAAAAACACAAATCTTTTTTCAAAGAGTTTCATATTTGGTATTCTACAAAAAGCATCGCAGTAGGCTTCATGGGAAAAATCCAAACATTTTTAAACTTCCTTACACTTTACTACACACTCTTTCCCCGTTTTTCTGTTCTCTTTTTATTGTTATTATCCCCGCATAAATCAGTTACTAACGTAGATCGAAATAATGTAAAAAAATCATATCATTTTATGTGATGCAATTAGTATTGCCAAACTAGCGAAATATCAAGATATCTTCTCACATGTACGTAAAACTACCAACCGTCTGCCGATCTATCGATATTGTAATGAGATCTCCATATTTTTGTGCACCTAAAGAATTACATTAAAAAAATTGTGCAGCATTCAAAGTTTATATTTTGTTGTAGTTTTTAAGCAAATATCCTGCGAAGCGCGCTCTGCCCAAAGTAAATAGTATTCCATCTAGTTTATAGCAGTGACAATCGGCATTTGACTGTTCAAAATTTTTGTCTATTTACATTATAGTATTTACAATACCAAACATATGCAGAACTATGTAACATTTTCATCACTGTGAATGCGCTTCTATAATTTTCAGTTACAGACGCTGCTGATGGCACAAGTGCATTGTTGTTATTATTTTAATCACAAAGGACGACTTAGGTCAGCAAAACTCATAATCGAATTCGAATAAAACCTAAATAAAATGATATCATGCTGTGATACTGTCTGGTAGCAAAGCGATGTTATAACAACCGAGCGTAAGAAAACAATTCGATCAAAATGTGGTAGATTTAGTGATGTGTTACGGTAATATAGTGTGGGCAATCAATAATGAAAGCAAAAAAGTAAATTCTATTAAGATGGACTACCTAAGAAAAAATACAAAATTGTCTAGATTGGAGCATGTTACAAATAAAAACTTCAGGAAAAAGATGAATTCTCAAAAAGTGTAATAGTGCAAAAAAGTATGATGAAAAGAAACCGATTAAGTGGTTTGGAGATTTGATATATATGCATGACCAGATATGGCCTTGTAAATTACTAGAGATCGAAAGTAGAAACAGAAAAGATGTAGAAGATTCTGGGACGAGGGTATAAGTTACACAAATGAGAAACCGACAATTGGAGAAAGATTAGGTCTTTAATAGAGACAGGTGGAGATTAGGAGTAGGAAAACAGATTGTGGCTGCACAAACCCAGCAACAGTTTTAACTTTACTTTTTGAATTAGTTTTCAAATTGTTTCAATTATTTTCTTGTAAAAGAGAGAAGAAATGAATTCACAGCAAAGTTAATATCAAAAGAAGCATTCTATATAAGCGTCAAGACGTCTTTTAATAGTGGAAGTGTATTGGAAATGTGTTGCACTTCAACGCTATTAGAAATACGGTTGCGTTTAGAACGTGTTTTGAAATGATGTGAAACCAGCATTTAGTACGTTTTCTGCCACTCATTTCAATGGATGGCAAATGCAATACAAATCGTTAATAAAGGATTACTTGCAAGATACAAACTGTTCCTTCGTGTACATATAAAGTAGTCTTGGCAGTCGCTTTTATGTCGAAACAGCATGCATCTGATCCAATTCATGCAGAAACAATTACTCAGCCAATAAAAAGTCAATGAAGTATTTTAAAGATAGGAGTATCTTCCTGAATGAGTATATGAGAAATAAAACTTAAAAATACAATATAGCATTGGTTATTTATAATGAACCATAATATCACCCAAATTTTAGCATAATGGAAACGTACTAGACCACCATATCTGACTGAGATTGTTTAACTATAAGCACCTATACTATTTCTTACCCCAATTGACAAACTAATGTTAAATACAATAATTCAATCCAAAGTAAAAAATTTCATGTACTCTTTGCTATTAATTGTATTAATAATTCCCTGGACTATGAAAAGCAACACTTTATGCAATTATACCATTTACTGTGGTTGCTGTAGCATCGTGACTTGTTTTAACTTAAGTGATTCGCACAGGTTAGAAAAATACCACTCACGGTTGACAAATAAATATAGCTGTAGTTTACTTTCACCAAGTTTTAATAATTACTTTTTCATTCATTTGTTAAAAAAAAATATTTATATAACTCTTATTTTACACTATTTTTGTTTGAGTTCGTCATGGAACGATAGAGTTATAGATAATTTGTAATCGGCGAGTGGTATTTTGTAGAATATTCAACGAACAAAAAAATTAATTTATTATTTGTTATAATTATTTGCTATATACTAACGTACTAACGCGATATTTTATTATTAAATGCAAACTAAAAAATTTTGTTGACGTGTTGCTACAGTTATACAGCACCGATAACACTAAAACTTCCTAAAAAAAGGATGATAGCAGCCAGTCAGAGTCTAATTAGTCAAGAACCTGAAAATAAACGGCTGCCATTGGCTGTTACAAAAGCGAGTGGAACATTCAACAGCAATACCAGATGTGAATTGAAAATTATTGATAAGTCTGTCGCTTTATTGACAACGAAATTGTGTTGTTGCTAGGTAATATCACGAGTCCGAAGGACGAGTGATATTGTCGTGCATCAACACAATTGAATTCGTCAATGAAAGACAGAATTAGAGATAATTTTTAATTCACGAGTAGTATTGTTTAAAATATTCCACGAATAAAAAAAATTAAATTAATATTTAGTATAATGAGTGGTGGTAGCTCAGAGGTTAGGCGCTTAGCCTCTAACGCTTAAGGTCTAGGGTTCGATTACCCGCCGAAGCCATGCAGAAAGAAAAATCTATACCGCAACTCGCCACTCACATTCCGCAATCCGGTGTAAGCAGCCGTAAAGTCTTAATGCCTAAAACCTTCTCTGGTATTTAGTCGTTCGAATTAGACGTTAAACTGTAGGTACCCCGTACTCCATCTAAGCGCTAAGGAGAGTACGTGACAGAAAAGAGTGCCGGTGCCCAGCAGTGGAACGTAAAAGCTGATTGCGATATTTAGTGGTTATGTACTAGCGTACAACCGCGTTATTAAATTATTAAATCGAAAAATAAAAAAATTTGTTGACGTTTTGCTATGGTTATACACCACCGATAACACCGGAGCTTCATAAAAAAGGCTTATCGCGGCCAGTCAGGGTCCAGTTGGTCAAGAACCTGAAAATAAACGGCTGTCATTGGCTGTTACAATGCGAGTGGAATATTCAGCAAAAGCATCCAATGCTCGGTATCATGGTATTGCAGTAAATGTCATAGTTACACCTAATCACCAAATAAGCAAACGCTATTTTGACAATTCTTTATATAGTTCTAATATTTTAATAAATTAAAGATAACCTTGCTTATTTGTTAAATTCTCATTTCAAACATAGCTCCATGACATGAATATTACCCACAATTTTTTCAATATTTTGACTCCTTGTCGTTACACCGCAAAAAACACAACTCGTGATGCGCTTGTGTTGTTATGGCGAAATAGAAGAAAACCTCTCAGGTTTATTCCGCTTTTTATTAAATTCCAAACACTAATTTAAGAAGCACGAGCTGAATTCCTATTTTACCAAACAAAATTATTACAATACTGGGAAGTGAAGTTATTTTTGCGGTGGTTAGAGGATGGTTACCGTGCCACTTGCTATTGGGTGTTTTATAACTATACCACTTACTAGTTATTTAGCTTTTTCGCTAGTTTTAAATTAAAAAGATTGCAATTTACTTATTTCTACATCATATAAGATTAATTTAGTATGCATATGGCAAATATTGACATGAGCGCAATTTTAATAAAATTGTATTGCAAGCATCTTACACTGAGAAAAACGGAATGTAACGGTTTCATTAAAATATTAACAATACGGGGTATTATCTGTTTAATACATGTAACGGTATAACTATTTATCTGTAATAATGCCATTTATAGTGTTATTTATATTACTATACGTATTTACATCAATCATTGTGCACAACGAGAAAACCTACAAACGATGCAGGCCTTTAAAACTTGAAGTTCAAGAGACCGCTGAAATTACATATAATTAAAAATCATCAAAATATTTTTCTTAAAAATATTTGATCATGAAACAAAATTCACACATAAATATACATAAAACAGAAATAATTTTTAGGTTTTAAATATTTGCAAAAGCATATCTATGTTTAAAATACTGTGTTGTTATATTCCGTTTTTAATATGATGTGCAGTGTGCATAGGAATTGTTTCAGTAAGGAGACTTTGTCGTCAGTAAAGCTAATAAATCGGCAAGACAAGCAACCATCATCTATTTTTCATGTCAATTTTGGTACTAACGTCTAAAACACAATGGAACATCAGATTAACGGAACTGTACATTGCATATAGCAGATTTTCTGGCTTTTAAACAAATAAAATATGGCTATGGGTCTACAATTAATAATAATCAAACTATTTGTGAGTTTTGTTAATAAACTATTGATTTATTCAACAAGTAAACATGTACAAATTTCAATATTTCCTATTATCTTTTATAATATTTTAAAAAACAGAAACTTTGCTATGTGAATTAGTGATTCCCTTTCAAAACTACTATCAAAGCATAGACGTAATTTTAAGGATACACACTGCAAAAGACTCGGTAATTTTATTATGAAGACTTTTTCTCAAACGCTTTTGGTTTACGTAATAGAAATTATTTGTCTGTGTTGTAAGCGGCGAAGCTACCGCAATCAGTTTTTCAATTTTAGCGATATGAGGGTGTTTTATGTGAAGTGCCGAGTGCATTTGAGATAGACGACCCTCCTCGTAACCTCTTGGGAAATAACAATTTACAGCTAGATCTGGCATTTTAGTTCCCCACTTTACGATGCCCATTGTTTGTTCAACTGGTGTAAAACAACAGATGTATGTGTCGGAGACGAGTGCGAGCAGTAACAAGAGGTTTGGACTGATAAAGGGTTGAAAGGTCCCTGGGTCCCAGGGTTGAACTCTCCGCAATCAGCTGTTATCTCAACGGACGCTACAGCTTATTGTGGCTGTCTCTCTGTTGACCATTGTTATATCGACAAGTTAATGAGTTTAGCTTAACCAAGTAGAACGGGAACAGCTTCTAATTACTGGATTTAAGGGCCGTGCGGGTGCAATTGCCGTTATGTTATATTAAAACCACTCATAAGGGTAAACGAGTTTGCATGACTCGCATTCTAACACTATAGCTCATTTCCAGTATCATTAAGAATAAGTTCGGGTTGTGACAGTCTCGTTACTGACAACAACTCCTTTGGGAAAAGATAACTTGTATGATTATGTCTCTAATTTTTCTGCAAAACACAACTCAGCTACTATAGGTACGTGATTTGTTTGAATAGAGTAAACATTTTTTTTCACTACCAGTAATATGGCGTAGCATTTTGACAAATAATAGAATGCTGTGAAATTCAATTTCTCTACCTTTGCTCACTGATAGGTAACTAATTTTTCATTATTTACCACTGGTAAATAATAAAAAAATTTTTATTTTTTGATAATCCTGTGACAGTTTTAAAGAGAACGTTTTTATAGCACGATTTAATATAATGGAGAGATTCTATTTGATGGTATTTTGTGCATAAAATAGTTGTTTAAATAAATTAATTTAATTTTAAAAACATTGGTGTATTTGAATGTACGTTTTTCGCGCCGTAATAAATGACAACTCTGTCAATATCAATTTCGCCTATAATACAACCACACAAAGTAAAAAAGAGAAAATTGTTAATAATTTGAGTATTTTAGATGAAACCAGTTCTTAAAAACAATGCTTTTGAATACCAATGATGATTTAACAATTTTCAAACAACTGTCATGCCAACAAAACAAAAAACTGTCATTTGTTTTATAGTTTGAAATAAACAGGGATTTAAGTTAAAATAGTCATTTTTCGACCATTAGAAAGGTTTATCTCACTAGTAGTGAAAAAAAAAGTATATACGCCTCGGTAGAAAAGTCTTATAGCCCTCGGGGGTTTCATGCCTCGGCGCTACGCGCCTCGGGATCTAACCTTAGCGCTCAGGCTATAATAGTAGACTTTTCTACCTTGGCGTATAATATACTATTTGTTTCCATTATAACTACTCAATAACTGTGTTATAAATAATATTATATTCTAATAATAATATAAATTGACCAATTTATTACATTTCTATTAATAGTTACTAATACCTCGTCACAATTTAATACTGTCAGTATTCAGTTATTCTACTTAATGATGTTATGAGAAAGATAGTTTTTTGGGTTTTAGACCCAAGAGCCAAACTTTACGGAATGGTGTGCTTTTTAGACCATATGCTAAATATACAGGGTGTCCCATCGATGCAAAATTGTTTGATAACGCGGCTGCTAATTAAGTTATCAAAAGGATACTTGACAATTGTACTTCGCAGTTTAAAATCATTTTTGTTTTTACATGGTGTTCCATATCAGAAGCGCATACCACACTCTTTTTTTTAACTGTACGCCCTATTAATTTTTAGATTTTTGGGTGTCTGATTTAACGCTATCACAAACCTATAAAGGTCTATTAATCTGTTCGTAAGTTATTAACGATTGAACACGGAAAAACAGTTTTATTGTGAATTGCTACGTCACTATGCTAATTTTTTTAATTATCTGTACATGGATACTTTCTCTGGATATAAAGTTAAAATTTAACAATTTACTTTCATCATAAACGCAAAAGTTAGATATCGGAAGTTAATTTTGATAGTCTCAGATTTTTGTTCGATTACCACTCACTGTCATTTCTATCATGTGCGTTTCTTTTAACGCAAGGCTTAATTTGATATAGGGTCCGACAAAGAAAACTGGCGGTTTTCAAATTTAAACAACTAGGACGTATTTCTTGAACCTAACTCAAAATTAAAATTTTATGTTTAAAAATTCTGTTTAGTAAATGCGTACCTTCTTGCATAGCAAATTCATAACCGTTGTAAAAATCCTTTAAGTTTTTTGATCGATCTCTTCTTACGTTATTATTTTGAGGTCGGCAATGGTGTTAAAGCGGAATTCCGCAATGGTGCGTTAAGTACGTTAAATTGATGACGGAAGTTACTTCGCTTGGGAATCATCTTATTAATTCGAATAATAAAAAAGCTGAACTGTAGACTTCGAGTGGACTTTCGCATACTAGATATTAATATAAAAAAAAATATAGAATATAGATTGCTTAGAATAATAAAATTAAACGGACAAAATAAATTACCTACTGCACTGCTCAGCGCCCGGCTATATCGGCGGAAGGCATGTCCATACCTTAGTACTTACAGATAAGCATATAATCCGCCAGGTACATAAAAATTTGTAATTTACTATACTTACCGTATTTGCAAAAGTGTAATTTTTATAATTATAACGTTGTACATTTGACCGTTTGTTAGATTTCTAAGAATACAAGTTATATAGGAAACCCCCAATTCTATCCATACTTCGACTACCTTATTACAGCTGTCAGTTCGTGACGTCAGCACTAATGATGCTGCGACTTAGTAATCATGGTCGGATCATAACATTTCCAAGTCAAAATATTTTTGTCAGAAATTTTTTTTAATTACGAATAATTGGAATTTACATTTTTTCCAGTAGCCAACCAAATTCCTAATGCGTCAACCAAAAAAGTAGATGGGGGAGACATACAGCCCCACCACTTTAGATTTTAATTCTACTAGTCAAGATGTTTTGCGCGTAATAAAAATAAAGGTACCAATCTTTGATGTAAAAAAAATTATAGAAGTTGCCACAGTGAATTGTATTCAGCAAAAAACCAAATTGTAGTCATGTTTGCCTTCAAGACTACAAAGTTTAAAAAATATATATGGCCAGTTTTTGAGAAATATTATTTTGAAAATTTCAAATATTTGGAATTTACATTTTCGATTCTGATCAAGCATAAAAGTATCTAAAAACGAACATTAGATTTTGGTTCTACTATTCATGATACGCAATTCTGCGAAAAAAAAACATTCTTTATCAGACAACGTTTAATAAATAAAATGGTATCCATTTTCGATTTTCAAAAATTCATTGAAAGCGCCACAGTGAAATTATAGCTTTCGTCAAAAAATCAAATTGTAGCCAATGTTTGGTTCTAGCAACCTACAAAGTTTTAAATAACTTTTGCCGGCAGTTTTCGAAAAATACTTTAAGATAACTTACAAAATTTTGGGAAAACGCCATTGCGATTGATTTCAGATTTTCTAAATTAATTTCATTTTATCGTATACTACCCACAAAGAACTCTCGAACATGTTGTAGTTGATCTCGATCAGATAACTGCAGTAAATGGGTGTTATAGTCGAGATTTTCAAAACATCGTAGAGGGCACCATGTTAAAGCTACAGAGTTCAATAAATAGCTTTTGATTTGCCTTATGTTCTTCTCTCAGATCCTGTGCTGAAACTTGCAAATTTTAGTTTGCCAAAAAAACGCCAACAAACAAACATGTCTAACCTCCCGCTTCCACTTTCTGATTTAAACAAAATTCCTAGATGTGCTTTACATGTTCATATATTTACGGCAACTATGATCAATCGTGTTCAGAATTATATAAATTTAAAAACTGTTAGTCTCTGCCACTGCCGAACCCCTTATATAGCAGATTATAGGGACGGGGTTGTATGACCAGTTGGACCCCTAATACCACAAATAAAAAATATTTAAAAAAATTAGTTTGGGTTTATTCATCTTCGAAGGCTGTTATGTAAATAATTTTACTTAAAATTTTAGCTGGATTCAAATGTAAAGAAAAATAATAGTATAACAAATGTTCAAGAATAAATTGCGTCTAGAAGGCCCGTGCGTATGCCGCACTGATATTGACAAAATATACTGAGTAGGTAGCACAAAAAAATAATAATTAGGCAATCAGTCATTCTCTTAACGTCATAGTCTTACATCAAAATAGTTTTTGTAATTGCTAATTATTACGTGCTTTCACATAAAATTGCTAGTTTATTTCCACAACTTACTACTGGCACGTTGTAAGAAACCAATCCAAAATGTTAACATTTACAGTAACCTTTTAACATATAATTAAACAGCAATGAAAATTATTGATGACTTCTAGCAGTATGTTGCACAAAACAATATGATTTTTTGTTCTAAAATTAATATGCTAATTTTGTAAGGGTGGTTTGCAACTAAAACTAGGTTGAGAGCCGCTGCTCTAGAACATCCGCAATTTTTTTCAACACCTTTAAACACATTTGTAATTTGTTTTTTACGAATTAAATACCACAATACTTATTAATTAAAAATATATTTTCGGGGATGGAAAGTTATCGAGGACTTTAATTGTATTATATTCGGTTAGTGCTTTATTAGTCCTTATTAGTGCCTATTACTGCTTTAGGTTGCAAAAACATCACAGCAGCCGTCATTTTGTTTTAGTTAAGGGAGTTTGGTATTAGCATCTATTATAAATCAATTTCATATAACAATAACATCTCTGCTAAAATAGCAGGGTTTACTTTGAACGACTTCATTTCAATTCCCCAGCATCAGCGTGATATTTCATATTCCTGTTGTCGGCACTACGATGAAAACTTTATTAGGTTGGAGATATATGCTTGACATTTTTCGTTTATTTCTTAAAATCATTCACCATTCCCATTCTTTTTTTTATAAAAATCGTTCTATTTGTCTGCTGTTGGTTGAAATGTTGTTTTGTGTTTGCTTCTATTATTTGATTATAACCACAGAGTTTTTTTATTAATAAATTCATTAATGATTATGTTAAAAACAGTATGTAAAATGTGCGCTTGAAAGCTTGATATTTAATTCTCAAACCAATTTAACGGATAATACCGAAGCTAAACTAGTCACCAAAGAATCACTCTGCAACTCATTATGTTAAGGTTTTAAAAATTCTATGTACAGGATGTATGAACAAAATTGTTTTCAAAATTTCTAAATTTTTATAAAAATAATCTTCGCAGTTGCTACCTCTTGTACATGTTCATTTTACATTATTGTGCCTTTAAAGAAATATAAAAAGCTTATTATCAAGTATTTTGAACATAAAGTTTCTTCTAAACACTGTTTTAAGAACAATTCTTTACAACGCTGTATAAAACAACAAACGATCGATAAATATTTGAATCGATAAATTTAGAAACTTAACAGAATAGTTCTACAAATATTAACCGCGGAACGTTAAAGTTAAACAGACTTTTCAAATTTTTGTAAAATTTAAAAATAACTGACGGGCACCAGCTACGAGACGTGTTTCTGGCAAAAGCCCGAGGCTTTGTTTCCTATTCTCTGCTTCAAACTATTACATTGCTTCTATTGTAGAAGCCATGTTAACACGTTCTTATCATTTTTTTTGAATTTTCAATTTTGAGTGGTTGGCAGTGTACTTGAAAGTAGTTTGGAGGTATCTCTTTAATAGATTTGATAATACTCGTCTTCATTACAAATTATTAATTTTTAAGGGTTGGGTGTATTCTTGCGGGTGCTTTAGAGATGTTTCTTTAATAAACAAAAATATATTTCTCATTTCTACAAATATTCATTTTTTAGGGGTGGGCGTGTTCTTGGGAATACTTTACAGATGTTGCTGTAATAAAGGAAATAATATTCGTCCGTATTAGAAATTTTCAATGTTTAAGGGTTGGGCGTGTTTTTGAAGGTATTTTAGAGATGTTCCTCTAATAGAAGGAATAATATTCGTCATTCTTACATTTTTTAGTTATTAGGGGTTCGGCGGCTATTCTTGAGAGTACTTTGGAGATGTTGTCTTAGAAAAAAAAATAAAATTCGTCACTTTAAATAACTTTCAGATTTTACAGGTGGCCGTGTTCTTGAGGGTCCTTGAAAGATGCTGCTTTAATAAAAGGAATAATATTCGTCATGTTTGCAAACTTTCAATTTTTAGGAGTGTGCGTGTTTTCGAAGCTACTTTAGGGATGTTGCTTTAATAAAAGGAATCATAATACTTATTTTTACAAACGTTTCGTTACTAGAGGTTGGGCGTGTTCTTGAAGGGTTTTAGAAATTTTTTTTTTAATAGAGGGAACAAAACTCGGTATTTAGTTTTAATTAAATTGGGCGTGCGTGTTATGGAGAGTACTTTAGAGATGGTTTTTTAACGAAAATTTCAGAATGTTCACTACACGCGACGATAATGAGGACATATCGGTAAATAAATGGTCAGTATTAAAATTAAGCTTTGTACCAAGTTACGTTTATGCAATTATTGGAAGTAACGCGTTACATTTCTAAGTAATGAGTCCAGTAAGCGTTCCGAATTCAGTGTTCAAAGTTAATATAACAGTTTGAGTTCTAATTTAAGCGGAACATTACAGTTTAACCTGAAGAATATGAAGCAGCTGTATAGTATGTCTCTAGGATAATTTTATTACTTGTAGTCTTAGGAGTGATCTTGTTCTTAAGAGTACGTAAGAGATGTTGCTTTAATAAAGGGAATAATACTCGTAATGTTCTACAAACTTTCCATTATCAGGGGTTGGGCGTGTTCTTGAAAATCTTTTAGAGACGGTGTTTTTAATAAAGGGAGTAATACTGGTCATTTATACAAATTTTTAATTTATAGGGGGGGGGATGTGTTCTTGAGTATAGTTTAAAGGTATTTTTTTTAATAAAAGGCGTAATATTCGTCATTCTTACAAATTTTCAAATTTTTAAGGATTGGGCGTGTTCTTGGAAGTACTTTAGCAATGCTGCTTTAATAAAGGAAGCAATATTCGTCATTTTTACAAATTTTCATCTTTTAGGGGTGATCTTGTTCTTAAGACTACTTAAGACATGTTGCTATAATAAAGGAAATAATACGTGTAATTTTCTACAAACTTTCCATTATTAGGGGTTGGGCGTGTTCTTGAGAGTTTTTTTTAGAGACGTTGTTTTATTAAAAGGAATATTACTGGTCATTTATACAAATTTTCAATTTTTAGGGTCGGACGTGTTCTTGAGAATACTTTAAAGATATTTTTTAGTAAAAGGCGTCATATTCGTCATTTTTACAAATTTTCAAATTTTTAAGGATTGGGCGTGTTCTTGGAAGTACCTACTTTAGCAATGCTGCTTTAATAAAGGAAGCAATATTCGTCATTTTTACAAATTTCCAGTTTCTAGGGGTGTGGCGTGTTCCTAAGGTACCTACGTTAGAGATGTTGTTTTAATAAAATGAATAATATTCATAATTTTTACAAAGTTTCAGTTTTTAGAGGTTGGTGGTGGTGTTCTTGAGCGTCGTTTAGAATTGTTGATATAATAAAAGGAGTAATTTGCCATTTTTACAAGTTTACAATTCTTAAGAGTAAGCGTGGACTTCAGGGTGCTTTAGAGATGTTGCTTTATTAAAGGAAATAATATTGGTCAATTTTTTACAAATTGACAGTTTTTAGGGGTTTGGCGTGTTTTTGAGGTTACTGCATAGATGTCGCTTTAATAAAAGAAATTATATTCGTAATTTTTACAAATTAACAATTTTTAGAGATATATTCTTGGGAGTACTTTACAGATGCTGCTTAAATAAAAGGAGTACTATTCGTCATTGTTACAAATTATCAGTTTCAAGGGTTGCGCGTGTTTTTGAGAGATTTTAGAGATGGTGTTTTAATAAAATGAATAATATTAGTAACTTTTACAAATTTTCAATTATAAGGGGCTGGGCGTGGTCTTCAAGGTACTTTAGAGATGTTGCTAAAACTAATGATTTCCGTCATGTTTTATTGTTTACAGGTTGGAGATGCTTTTGCGTGTAATTGGAGTGTTGCTCCACAAAAAGACATAATTAATTTCATTTTTAGAAACTAAAATGTTTAGGCGTTGGCTGTGCGGTTGGGGTCGGAATATCGCCCTTTTAACAAGTAACAAGTTTGGAATATGGCATATTCTGCACGAGTGGAAAGTTAGTCAGTTGAGCCGAAAGGCGAGGGGACGGTCCACGAGTGCGGAATAGCCATTCCAAACGTGTTACAGACTATACTTTTCCTACGACTATAAATTTATTATTTAGGTCATTAAATTTAGAAAATAAGAAAATTTTAGGTTTCGTTTCTAAAATACGCTTTTTTTGTAACTGTCAACAAAACATAAAAACAGTTGATAGACGAGAGACCCAACATTTATTATTCAGAACAGTGTTAGAATGAAATATTCTATAACAAGTGTAGAATGTAGGTTATTCCGTAATTAAAAATTGTATCAGAATGCTCATATTCTAAAATGGTCGTAAAAAAAGTTTTCTTTAACGAAAAGTTTATTTCCAGGTCGAAGACGAAACACGTACATTTTTGAAAAATCCATTTTAGGGGCAAGTGGGTGGTGTGAATAGGATTGCACAGTAGCACTTGCGCAAGTCAGCTATTTGTTAGGAATTTATTCAACGTCCTTGAAGACCTACACATAAGTTTCCTCTACAGCTATACTTTGTATAGCGGCAAGCAATCTTAAATTGTATCTTGCATTGTTATCTGAATATAGAAATGTATCATTGCAGTGAGACAAACAACATTTATTAAGCAATTTAGGAAAATATTTCCACAGTTCAAAAGACGCAGTTAACACATTAAATTCTTATGGGTACTTCGTACGGTTATTGATTGTGATTTTAAATTATGAAAGAAGTAACGTCGTTTTGCTGTTAGTATTAATTATCTACTACTCCCGTATGCAGATCGGAAGACGACATTATTTAGTAAAATGGTAGGAAAACCTAACCTTCGGAATAATTTTTTGTGGAATTTGATTTTATCTCTATAATAGTTCTACCTCTACGTAAGGCTAAGACAAACAGATGAAAATATCTTAAATGCTTTTGGGAGTAGCCAAGTTTTAAAATGTGATTTTTAATCTTCTATAACCGTAAAATTAAAAAATGTATCATTCTATACGTCATTTTACTTCTAAATACCACTCAAGTTTGTTTACCCTCCAAGCATTTGATGTGTGTATGTTTGATATATTGTCAAACAATGGAGCTTTTAGCAAGAAATTGTTTCAGAAAATCAATAACTTTCATACTTCTGCACTGTATTACTACTATTTCTAGCATGTTGTGTCTGTTCTTAGGTTCTTTGTAATACGTCTTTAATTAGATACAACATTTTATGCGAAGAATTAAGTGAATTGCTTTGCTACTGCACTTTTTAATGTGTAATTACAAATTCTTTAATATTATATGCTAATATAATAAAATTACTTTTATTATTTGACATTGTGGAATTGTACAATTTACTTTCAAATAAATTAAAAAACAAAATTCTAAACGGTAATTCATCTGTAGCATTCCATCTCTGTGTATGTGTTGAAACAACTGAAGAGGAAATTGGATATTGAGAGAACGTTATGGGGCCCGTTTTACTTTTACTGTGAATTGAAGCGTATTCTAAGATTTTGTCGCTGGAAAACGCTAAACCAATTTTTCACCTGTTCTTCAAAATTTGATATGCCTCGGAAAATCGCGCGCCTCGACGCCTTTCACGACTTAGTTATGCACAGACAGTCTCGGGCGTCACCTTTTACGCCTCGTCGCCCCATCACCCTAAATAACGACATCCACTTTTCTTTTTATTCTTCATGCTTTTTAGCATTGAATGTTTTTAATTTGTTTTATTTTTAAAGAACGAATTTCAGGGTATATTCAAAACACGTACTTCACTTTAAAAATTCTTTTCCCTTACGTTTGCATAATTCGTTCGATTAGCCACGTTTGTTATTTGCATTTGTTTAAAGAAACGATTTAACTTAATTCCAATTTATTACTCTTATTTGGGTCTGGTAACTCGTAGCGTCGACATTGTATTGTAGCCAAAAACTTTAACTTGAACACAATATAAAAAGTAGAAACGAAAAATAAATTAAAAACAAAGAAACCTTATAATAAACACATTTATAGTAAAATTTTGGAAATCACTAGGAATGCACTAGACTAATAAAACTGCATGTAATGTAAAGATAAATGATAATTAAGCTCTGAAACGGAGAAATTAGATGGAATAGAACATTCCACAGAATGCAGAACTAAATAAGACCATCAGGAAAGAAATACAGAAAGATTTAATGAAATGCTTACACAGCAGATTGTAGATAATATTGGAAACAAGAGAACTTTAAAATCAAATTTAAGTCGTAGCACGTGACCAAGCAACAGAGATAAAAACGAAGTAAGGTATAATTAAAGACATTTCAGCAAAATCTTAGAAGCTCAGGCAGGATAGTATTTGTGAATATATTTTAACTATCAGAACCCGTGGGCCCCACGCCTATTTTCTAATAAATAAGCCAATTAAGGTGATACTAGCGGAACCCGTAGTTTACGCCCCAGGCATTTCTTTTTTAGATAGTAATAAATAAGCTGTGTAGAGATGCAAGACATGTACCGAATGCATCCCGCAGTATTGTGTATTCTTAAATACGCAAAGTCAGCGACTGAACTGAACATGCTTAATTACTAAGTAATCATACAAATGTTGATTATTTTGTTGTTACAGTCCTATCCAGCGTAATCATTATTATATAATTTTTAAATAAGTGTACCCACTTTTCGATTAAATTGGCCATATTTATCGTTTTTTAAAACGAAATTTAAAAATTTAAATTTAGATTTTGGTGAGACAACAAAAAATAAAAACTACTTCTTCTGGCAAAGTATACCCATGATATCAAACGTGATTTAGGTATTAATAATGACGAATATTAAACACACAATTAAAATTAACTTCATTTTAACAATATCAGTTTTACAACGAATTTTATCTCTAATTTACGAATTCTTCGACCAATTTATTTTTCCGCCAGTATTCTTACAACCTCGTAACAATAAATGTATTATGCTAGAGTACCGTGTTAGCAGAATACCTTTACATGCGAAAAGTACATATTTACACGTAGACATAAGAGAACCACACACAAAGGAGAAAACCCTGCAGCTAATGCTTGACGAGAGGATATCATTGAAAAAGAATTAGATTTGTCAGGTTAATAAAAGCAGTAAGCAGAGCATCCGAGCATATGCAGATTTTGCAATGAAACTAACAAGAAAAATGTAAATTAGAGGAAGTGATTGGTACAACTACAAATTTGAAGGCAAAAAATGAGCGAAGCACTGCCTGGACTTTCCTATACTTTTATACAAAATAATTATTTTTACATATCTAATCACAACAGGACCTCTAATTAAGAACTGTTTTCAGGACTCCAGTATTTAAATATAAAATCCTGCTGATCGCGCACTGCCAGGACAACTAAACCACCTGCTCTGTAGAAATTTTAGGCTCAAAGCTACAAGATCAGCTGTGACCATTATCACGAATTTATACTATGTTCATCTCTTATGCACTACGTGTTTCGCAATGTACCTCGCCTATTCTGATGCTCCTAGCCTATGTTACGACGGAAATTGGTTTTAGAAAAATGAATCGATTTTTGATGTTATGGAAAAAGATTCCTCGGGATTAAACAACAACGAAAAACGGAAGGAAAAATCGTTTTCCAAATGTAGGAATGGATGGAAAAAATTAACCCCTCTAAATATCCATTTCAGTCTTAGTAGTTTCAAAAATTTTAGGGACTGTGTACCCTTAGGGCATTCCCAATTTCAAATTTCATCCGAAATTGTCAAATATTCACAGAAGGGGCCAGAGAGAAATTTTCAAGCTGAGACGCAAACCAAATTATAACCCATCCTTAGCTCTATAAACTAAGAAAATCGTGTGGCCCGTTTTCGAGCAATTGTTTTGAAAATTTCCGAAATTTTGAAATTTTTTTTACTTTGTAGGTTTTAACTTTTCGAAAATATTTGTGTACAGTAACATTGTGTCCTTTATAGGGCTATTACGATAAAATATTTGAACGCGATCTGTCAACCTGGTTTGGGTAATAAAGCGCTGAATTCAAAATTTTCACAAATTTGTAGCGGCTGCAATTTTAAAGCTAGAAAGTTCGAAAGACAGTGTTGGATTTGCCTTAAAGTCTTCTATCAGATTTCGTTTTCAAATTTGACATTTTGGGTTAGGAAGAAAATGCTACCAAAAGATATGCTTAATCTCCGCTCCCGGCTTAAGATTTTTTTTAAAGCTTACTTGTTAGTGAATTTTTGATATACCTTCCGATTCCAAAACTCCTCAAAATCCGATCATTCGTTCAGTAGTTATGTTGCATCCAACACATACCCACACACTCAACAACAGTGAGATCAGTATGAAGAGGGTAGCAATCCCCGTTTCTGTGGTACTCCAAAAGTAATTGGTTACGTACAGTTTTATAGAAATTATGAACACTGCAGTTTCTGCATTAGAAATCAGATTTAACGAAGAAGCTGTAGAGCATTTGGAAGAAATTGAATGTTTTGTGATAGGGAAATCAGAGAGGACGGGTATAGTAGATTTTTCAAAATTGTGTAAACTATTCATGGTGTTTCTTGCGCAGCGGAAAGAGCCACCATGGCGTCAAGAAAGCTGAACGGCATAGCTGTACTACATGTATATAACTCTAGGTATCTAAAAATCTTGATACAGAAGAATCTGCCTATAGATTTATAAGAAACGCCATGTGTGCCCAGTCCGCAAGTAAAACTTCTTAGCGTGTTCTTACTGAAAGTGTGTTTTGAATCACGGCGCTCTTAAATGAACTCCTCATTGTCATCGTAGATCCTTTAAACTTTGAGAGGCAATGCAAACAAGTAGCGTCTACGATTATATTGCAATGTTATTGAAACGTATGTTTGGTCCGCTACATCAGTCAATTAGACAATGCAGATGGGATCTGCTGTTTATTAGATAGATAAGCAGTGCTTGTATTTAAGCATATTTTACTGTTAGATTGAATTACCGAACAACTATTCCTCTCTTCGACTGCGGGTAACTATCAGCTAGCATAGAAAATATACGATGCCCCCGTCCAGGGAAGTATAACGTCAATGCGTGCTTACAACGTCAATGCACCCCTACTACCGTTTGGTCAAGGCTCTGGAATTTGATCATTTTTCTAGAATTTCACATTTAAGTTGTTCTTAAGTATTATTACCGATAAAAATATAAAAATGGTAGCGTAATAACAGGGCAACAATTTTACAAAAGATACTTTTTTCATTTAAGATTTGGATGTCTAGGTAATTGTTGATAAGGTCATGAGGCATTTTTGTCTTCATCTGCCGTCTCCACGCACATGTTTTAATCCTACGAAGAAATATTATTAGTGCCGACAAAGAAGTTTCACTTCAAAAAGCTACAGCGCGCCGAAAGTATGTAAGTAGCTATGTAAGTAATTGTGGTAGTAGCTTGTCTTATTTTAAGTTATATAAAAAATGTTATATATTTTGCAATTTTTCACAAAAACCAGAACGAATTAAGTTTAAGTTTTTCAATACTATTTGTTGTTACATAACGAAGTAAATACATTTTCTTTTATGCCGTATTTGATGCGCTTTTAATGCATTCATTAAACTTTGGTTTTTCAATAAGTCGCTCGGAGTAATGTACCAAAATCAAAACCCGACGCCCCTGTGCAATATCGCAGCCGGTCTCTGTTCACCCACGATATACTTTTTCTTTATTCTTTCAAATATTTTCTTTGTTCTATTAAATATTTTAAAATTACGGCTTAAAGCGTGGCATGGCTTTTGAGATTGCGAAGAATACACATAGAAGAACATAAGAATTCCGAATACGACGTACATTCATTTAAAAACAGGGTTGGGGGTAAATTAATGAGCATCCGTTCTACCGTAGAAAATAATTATGGTAAATTGAGTCAGAGAACTAGGAAAAATAGTTCGGGACTAAAAATACAGGCGCGTATACGTTTTGTTCTAAAAACTAGATGTGAAGGTGAAAAGGTAGTAGCAACTGCCGTGTTTATATCAGGTGAGCACGAGAACATGTAACAACCGACAATTTTCTCATTTTTTAAATTATTAATTTATTTAAGTTTTTTTGATAATATACACATAAAAATGCATATTACGACGTAAATCGATTCTAATTTGGGCTTCAGGTTTAACCGGAAGTAATAGCAGTTTTCTTTATTTTTAAAGGAACACTCTATATATATTTGCATATTTAAATAGACCTATAAATTTCCGTTACAGCACTGGATAATACTAATTTTGGCCGACAGAGGGCCGTCAGAGTCAGCCGTGCAGTAAACATAAAATTATTAAATAAATAATTTTATTAATTAAGACATTACTTAACTTAATTTCAGTATAACTACTATTTACTTATTTTGTTTTGACAAATAGCGTCACTTGGTATTTTGTTTTCAAAGCCTACTTAGTTGCAAAAATGTAGATATTCTTATTATAATACAATACTTTTATTTTTTCTTAATATTTTAAAAATAATAAGGTATGTTATTAGTATTAAATTAAAGCAAATAAAATCGTAATTGAAAGTGCAATAAAACTCAAGTAGGGCAATTTAAAAAAATACGTTATGATCGTTTAAGAATTGGGAATTTGTTTTAAATTTTTTTAATATCTCCTTGCCACAATAAAATATTTAAACAAATTATTAAAAAAACCACTTACAGTTTATTATGCTTTTGTTTTCAAAGCCAACTTTAAAAACATTTAATTATGAGTATCATTATTGGGCATTTAATTTTCTTTTAAACGCCCTCTGGCGGCTAAATATA
Source organism: Ctenicera cuprea (assembly GCA_958336395.1). NCBI lineage: Eukaryota > Metazoa > Arthropoda > Insecta > Coleoptera > Elateridae > Ctenicera > Ctenicera cuprea. The sequence continues at coordinate 37,360,402 of OY284490.1, forward strand.
AAAGTTAATGGGTAAGTATTATACATAACTGTAAAAAAAATTTTAAGGTCTGTCCAAATATACAAAAATCCATTTAAAAATACAAAACTTGCATCACTTCCGATTAAACCGGAAGTCCAAACTAACACCGTTTTACGTCGTAATATGCATTTTATGTGTCTACTACTTAAAGAAATTTAATTTAATAATTTAAAAATTTAGAAAATGGTCGGTTGTTACATGTTCTCTTAGTTACCTGGTATAAATCCAGTAATTTTTCTTGGTAGAATACGAATCCCAACTACTTAAATATGCTAATTTATTAAAAAGAGTTACACTTTTTCCCTCTTAATTGTTAGCGGGATAATCCTATTATTTTGCAAACACAGACAAACATTCTATGCGTGTCTTTTTAGTATCCTGGAACACTAAATAGTATATTAAAAATCAAGTTTCATACGACATGATTTTAGAGCACGAGTCCAAGTTAGGAAACGAGCCGCTTGCGGCGAGTTTTCTAATGGACAAGTGCGCTTAAATGTCTTATGAAACGTGTATTTTATACTATTTTTTCTATTTTGGTCCAAAAAAGTTAAAAAATTACCTTATTTTATATTTTAATTAAAAAATATAATCGATTAGGAAAATTTATTGTTTGTTGTTTTTGTTATGTGGCTGTTGGTAACGTTTAAAACAATTTCAAACAAATCAAACTACTGTCAAATTAAAATTTAGACAAACTGTGTTTGAAAGTGATTTAATTTTTAAAATACCTAAGATTTGAAGATAAGATGGAAGAAGAATTATCTTGCACCCCACCCGAGCTACGCAAATTAGCGGAAAATGCGCTAAATAATCTTTTACTTTCTGTGTTTTTTATGATTTCTTCTATGAATTTTTGGAGCTTGCAATTTGAAGGTTATGTTTATAACACGTGAAGGTTTTGCTGTCACATGGTTGTCACCAACCTAACAAAATAAAATTTTGAATTCTTTAAGGAGTTGCTTTATGCAATCCAAATGAGTTTCATAAAGTAGTCAGTAAATGACCAAAATAGAAAAACTCGTTTATTTATGAAAAATGCAATAGGAATGGCCGATTAGCAATCACAAAAATATCCCGAAAAGTGCTGTTTAATAATATTTAAAAAATAAATCGACTGGTATTTTAACTGAAAATCATAGCTTGGAATGAAAGAAATCTAAGAAACGGAACACAAGGTTGATGCATTAAACGGTAGTAAATGTCAACCTTCATCATTTGCTTTTTGGTAAGAAGGAGACAAAGGCCTGATTTTGAAATGTCGTTTAAAATTTGATTTATAAAAATAGGAAATTTGTGTTTGTGTAATGGTATAAATTAATGTTATGTGGCAGAATTCTTTCAAATTGCATTTTAAATATTTGGAAAAATGCAAAAAATATTTATTTGTTTGGCAAGCTTAGAGAACGATTTGATAGATGCGACCTATAAAGAGAAATACGTAGCCAACTAGCAACATTTCTTCAACATAATAAAATTTTGCTACGGATTATCAAAATTTTGTCGCTTTAACAGTATATAGTGCACCAATAAATTACACGTCCTCTGCTAGTTTTTGCAAACACTTAATTTAGAATTTGACTTATATCAGACATTAGAATATTTGTAATTTTCAGGGTGTTCGTTCTCTTTATAATTCGCATAAACGCAACAGAAAGAAATGAAACTATTTTGAAAATCTTACTTAATACTACAATTTCAACATCTACAGTAACAACTGACTTATACTTAAAGTTTTCTAATAACATTTCGTGAAATAAAAGGTAAATCTTTTACAGTACCAAATGTCCTAACAAATCGCAATCGAAAGCTTATGCTTTTAATTGGCGTTTCCACATCAAAATTAAAAGTTGCTCATACGAGACCTCAATCCTAAACCTTTTCTAACATCACATGTTTTCCTTTATACTTTCACACGAATTCAATACACTCAAAGCGTAAGCGTAAAATTCTAAGCGAAATGTTCAAAATCCCTTTCGCCACCTACATTTTAATGTAGGTTCGATCATTAAAGTGTATAACCCTGTTCAACTGTTCGTTTGATGTAATAATGGACTGGAGCTGCGCTGTTAAATGATGATCCGGGGAAATTTCAATCTCTTCCAGAAATCTCTTTCCCCGGCCATTCAGTAAAGCTTAGGCGATGATTCACTCGCAATAAAGAACGGCCTGGGCATATGATAAGATCGGCGTGTGGACTGTTCAGCAATCATTCTAATCTTCCTCATCTTCTTTACAGATTGCTTCAAATAAAGGCGGAGGTAGTTACAGATTTCCAGTAGTGGAATTTTCAGCCGTCTTAGGCTTTGCTATTTCGATGGGTAACCTTATTCGCCTTACTTCAATTTAGCATATACTGATCGTAAAAATTTTACTAGCTTCCATAACCCTGAATACACGTAATGCCAATATAAGCTGTGAACGAAACCCCACAGCTGAATACTTACAAGAGCAGAAAACTGCAAATCTTGTCAGATCGGCAGCAGCAACAGAAACCTTACTGAAATAAGCTTAAGGTGGTTTTAATTTCTCTTACGCATCAAGACGTCTTCCGGCAGCCAAAACCAGTTTGAACATGAGTAAATGCGAAAATACTGTAATAACTAACAAAAACTGATATGTGTTGTTCGCAATTTTCTGAAACTTGACAAAAAAGTCACATTAACTTTTATGAAAAAAGGCTAAATTTAGAAAATGTTAACCGTCTACAATACTTTATGTACGTTGTGCTACAGTTGAAATAAAGTATTAATAATATTAGAATATATCAAGTTCTTGCTTGTTGTTGGTTGGAAACAATGGGAGCAATTATACTATGGTAAAGAACGCGTTTGCAGAAAATTATGACATAAGTAACCTGCTGTTGTTCTATACAGGGTATCCCAACCAAAATTTCCGTGTCTTATTTATATTACTTTTTTATTTTGATTTTTTGAGAGATAAGGTTTGAAAGTTTATTTTAAAATATTTTAAGCATTTAACGTGTAATCTAAACCCAATGACATTTTTTAAATATATTTTATTTTCAGTTGTGCCATTTTGAAATAGTTATTAAAATATTTCGGTGTTTTAAATGGAATTACTACATTTTCATATGCTTGCAATAAGTTTCTCAAAAGAAGTGATTTTTTCTTAAATCATAAAAAAAATTAGTAACAATATAAACAAAAAATAATTGTAAATATTATATTTAGTAGTAATCTGCTGCGATTGATTTACTTAAAAATCAATAATTAAAATCCTTCATAATAATAGTATTGTGCTATAAATTAGTTTGCAATCTATTTGAACAAAATTACATACAGCCATCAGGTAAGGTAACCTATGAAAACATGTCATAGCCTACCTGATAATGCAATGTAATCTTGTTCATAAGAATTGCAAACTAATTTACATCATATTACTGTCATTATAAAATGATGTTAATAACGAATTTTAACTAGATTAATTAAAGCAGATTACTACTTATAATAATGATTACGATTTTTACAAAAGAAAAAAGAAAAAAAAATTAACAAAATATATTGTTTAACGAGAACTAATTGATAGGGTAGTTAAAATCGCGTAACTAGCGGGAAACGCGTTGTTGATATTAAAAGGGATCATTTTTATTTCTTTATTTTTAAGACGGTTTAAAATTCTTTGTTATTCTATTAAAAAATTTTACATAACAAATTTTATAAGAAATCGGTAAAGGGTTCCGAAGATATAAAAAACGATCGCACCCTCCCACGGATAGACATTTTTTTATACCACTCATAATTCATACTTCAGTTGAAATATAAGAAACTAAAAACGAAGCAAACACTCAGCAAAACTAGCGCTTCTTACAGAGTAACAAAAAATATCAAAAAAATGCCATAATTTTCAGAAAAAATATCGTTTCCGTTTTCGTTTTCGCTGCCAATGGTATTTTTAATAGTGTTATTGTTTCCGTTAACGTTCCTCGGAAATATCATCCCGTTTTCGTTATTTCGCTTCCGTTACCATCATTTACTCTCATATATTTTAGCAATGGAATACTGTATATATATTTTAACTCACAGTAATCTATTTATTCTCAGCGAATTCTGACTTCTAAGTTACTTAGGGTAATTACTTCACTTGGGCCATCAGCTCAAGGGAGAGTTAATCCCTAAGAAATACCATGTGAAATAATCATTTGAAAGAGAACAAATTCTTTTTTCCACTCCTAGCATTAAACGATATCATTATGTACTTTGTTTTAGAGCCAAGAAGATGAATTTCTTTCCTAGTGGTTAATAATATTTCATTTTTAACTACTGGTTAATAATGTAAACAATTGCTACCAATCTTTAAATTCACCATAAAATCTTTCAATTTTACTGTTAATAACTGTTCACCAACACTCTCTGCACCTTCCCTAATTTCAGGAGGAGTGCAGTTTTCACTCAAATCATCAAAATTGTACATTTTATAACCACTATATAACAAATATATATTTTACATAAATGTCAATTGAAATTAACTATTCTCTTGTTTTCAAGCAAGGCTACTTTATTTTTGTGCATATTTGCATTTGTAATTTTATTTTTTATTAATGTGAAATCAATTAATTATAAAAGGAATAAAGGTGCTAGTAGTGGAAAAAATAATATATAAACCACGGTAGAGAAGACTTATCAGCCTTGCAACTTATTTCCCTTGATGCTTCGCATCTCGGGAAATAATTCTGCTCGGCTGAGAAAAACGTCTTCTCTACCTTGGTCTATAATATACTATTGTCAACGGCATGTGTAAAAATATACAGTCCTGTTTGTAGAAAACGAAAACAATAAAAAAACTTTAAATTGGCGTAATTTAAAAACGAGAATACATTTTAAAAATTTTATTGTAAATTTGGATAAAATGTTTGAATGCTTAAAATATTTTGCAAAAATTTTGAAGACCGTATCTCTTAAAATAAAGAAGTTATATAGCTGAGAAGTTTTGGTTAAGACATCCAGTATAGAAATAAAATGACAATTTAGTTTCACTTTGTAATGGAAAAAAAAGTCATTGGACACACACACAATAGTGTGATACCCTAGGTTTAAGAAACTATAATTCAACCTGAAAGAAATTTGGAACAACATTTATTGATTCATTCAACATTTTTGTTAGATTTATCCAGCGCGGCTGGGAAAGGCACTCTTGGTGTAGATAGTCAACCATATTTGCGATTATTATATTATTTTTGATATAGTTCCAAAAACGGCATGGTTGATCTTACACACCATATAACACGTTGTTTATATTAATCTAAATGAATTGAAGACAAAGATTGTTAATACATATCTGTTGTGGAAAAAGTACCAGTTTATGTTCAATGTAGAGGTATTTAATAAATACATACAGATTCTGTGGTTACTTTGTGGAAGTTCATATAAAAATAAAATAACACTAAAAATGTTTTAAGCTTGTCACTATTTCACTTTATTAATTAAATTCTACACAACATGTTTCATCCGCTAGGACATTATCAACTGTACTCTTCAATAGACGCAAAAATCTTTTATAAGAACTGCCAATTAAATTGTCTTTTGAAGCAGATTTTTTTTGCATCGATTCAGAGGAACAATTTAAGCTGATTTTCAATCATGTACCACGAAGGATACTCAAAAGATAATTTACAACTACACGCATGCGCGTCTATTTTCAACACGCTGCCGAAAGACGCGTCTTTTATTCCAGACATTCATTACCAATATCACGGCACACACTTTGAGAAAAAAAAATTTCATATACTATTTAAGGTACTCGAACCGAATTTTCACCTCTTTTTGACGCAGCCCCAAATAATGCGGCCACTTATAATCAAGACGCGCAGTTTTTGTCATGTATTGATATGTATTTTACATAATACAAGTGACCTTTTTGTACCTCGGAGACTACTCAAACGCTTCTTGAACTATCTGGCTGTATGGCAAAGACTTGGCGATAAAATTGTTAGATTTGCTAACTATTTGCCAACTGATTGCAACTTTCAACATATTTTGTCTGAAAAGATTAACCAGAACTAGTTAGAGGTAAATCGCTAACACTTTTTTTTATAATTTGCAAATCGCTATAATTTTTACAGTTAATTCAACAAATTTGAACGACTTGCACTGAATGTTTTTCATATACAAATTAATAAGGCCGTTTAGATTTTGAAACTAGAATGTTGTTAATAGTACTAATTGTCAGTTAAATCGACTATTGTTTAATGATTCAAGAAGATCAACAGTAATAACACGAAAACTTTTATAGAATACATCAAATCTGCAATGAACGATTTCATCTACAGCCAAAATTCAGAATAAAACTTTCTAGAAAATTTGTTTGAAACAGAAATTCTCAACAACAAATTTATAGATTGCGTAATTAATTATTTAGGCGGCTTCATTTCTCAAAATTAGCCCAAATGAACATTTTAGTCCACCCTTAATAAAACCTTTATAATAAAGAACCTACGTTGAATATTCATCCCTTGCAGAAATTATATAGGTATACCTACCTAACCGTCTTGAAGTTGAATTACTTAAATCACCCAAATACATTTATGTTCAATTTATTCGAAACATTTGAAGACATTTTAATTATGTACGATCAATTCATAAATGCCTATAAAGATACCCTAAATGATTTGTATTTAAGTACAAATAACGTTGCAAATATGATATTTTATTGGGCAGAAAATAAAATAGATGCAATTAATGAAGCAGCACATTTTCATATTTCCTTGAGATTGAAGCAATATAATCAAGAATTGTATTGCTAAAATAAGTTAAGTATTGTAAAAACAATAATCTAAATTTTTGATTGCACATAAACGTTGTACCCAGAAACTTTTAGTTGTAAAGGACATGAAACACAACTGCTTTACTATCTATACCGCAACAGTGTTATTTATAAGTAAACAAAGATTTTTTTTGTGATCGCTGTGTGCTGTATGCTTTACTATAAAAGAATTCAAGAGGGATGGATCCTTCTTAGCCATCTCTCTCAGACTCAGGTGGCTTTAATTCTAGGTTCAGTTTGGCGATACAGAAAGGTAGATCGTTCGCAGGCTTGTAATATCTTAAACCGTGGTGTTTGCTCATCAACCTGCCGTGTCAGCTCAACAAGTCAAATAAAACAATTGGAAATTCCGCAAAAACCATTACTGAATGATTTGTTAAATTAGCATTTTTTAGAAGAAGGACGGTATGTTCTGATTTCTGATGTTTTTGTCCCGATAAAAGCACAGAATTGATTAATTTGTTATTAATAGTGTTGTCGTTTAGTGCAGAGATTAAGCACTGGGTTGCCGTATATTGCTCTTCGGGAGATTCTTGACGATTATCATGTCGGGATAATCGGCTTGGTCGTAAGTTTTTTGAAAAATGTAACGTTGTATGAATTTATTTAATGGTTTATTTTGTGATTAACTGATTGTGAATCTTATGAATGTAATATTACTTATATTTTATTAACGTGTGTTAAAATATTTTTTTTATAGCTCTGATTGCCGTGTGCATTGATTGTAACCTGTTTTGTACGTGTGATCCCTTTACAAACAAGTTTTGTATTCAATCATACATTTTAGGAAAGATTTGCAATTAAGTCAATTCTTTCAACATCATCTCTATAAGATCATTATACGCCAATCAAGTTTTTAATTCCTGAAGTTAACGAAAACTTCCTAGTGTTTTCTAACAAAAAAGTTGCCCGACAAAGATTAAGTTGGAAGGGGAAAATTGATGCGCTAAATATTGCTGCACCACAGAAAAAGAAATTGTGTATTATTCGACTATCACACACGAGAAATTTAGCCTAAACATAAATATTTTATCGCTCCCCGTTTATTAAATGAGAAGACATGAATTTTTTAGCGGGCTCAGTCACGAACCAAATAAATGCTCTATAAGCCTACATTTACAATATCAAATTTCATTCGGATCTGATAACTGGTTTTTGAGTAAATAAGCGTAAAACTCAAGTTTATAAAAGTTCATAAAAGGCGTCATAGTGACATTAGCAGGCTAGGACACGAACCAAATTGTTGATAATCTGCAGCTCTATAGACACAAAATTTAAAAAAATTGTATGACCAATTTTTGAGAAATATTTATTGATAATTACCAAAACTTTGAAATAATTTTGCGTGCGCAGTTTTCATGCGCTTTAGAATTCTCGTACATAGCAATATTGTACCTCCATAATAGAGTTACTGCAATAACCGGTTCGATCCCGATCTGTCTACTTGTTTTCTAATAATAAGGCGTTAAACTCAATTTTTCAATAGATCGTAGTGGGCACCACCATGAATCTATACAGTTCGGAAAGACGCATTTTCTTTCATATTTCGTTTTCATATTTAGACTATTCTTTTCCAAAAGCAAAAGCTACTTAACTTTTACTTCTGCATTAGGATTTTTTTTGAATTAGTCTGTGAATTTTTGATACAGCCCCGATTTCCAAAGCGCATGGAAATCGCACAGTTCGTCAGTCAGTCACACACCCGCACAGGCACATTTATATATACGCATTCACTCACAGCAAACATTTTATAAAACCACTTTTTCCTGGAAGTCCAAAATATGTATTTCCGTCAAAATTTCGAATTCAAAAATTATCGTGAAATCCACACTACCCTATACTAAAGGTATCTTCTTCTTATAGTGCCATACCCCATTCAGGGCATTGTCTACTTCTCTCCTATGTCTGTGTTTGGTGAGCGGCGATAGATAATTTGCACAGACAGACATAAGGGACCTATAGTTTAACATGGGCTCCGAACCACAGGAAGTGCACTTCTTCTCCAGAGAGGTTTTTCTGGGGAAAAATCTACCTCGCTGGTTTCCGCTGCATTGGTAGCCCGCTCTCTTACCACTGAGCTACGGCCGCCTACTAAAGGTATAGGACAGTAAAAATCTATGGCACACATTCTTAGCATTTAAAATTATAATAATGAGCGAAGCTCCTTTAAACTTTTGCAACTGGGTTTAAATGCGGATTTTTCATCTTTACTGTATGAGTGTCAAAATCTAAATCGCTTTACATGAAAATCGCAGAGAAACAAGGAGGTTACGACAAACGCTAAATATTAATTCCATTGTACTGCTGTATTTATATACTAGCTTACCAAATTTTAAAAACGGGTGTAACCAGTTTTTAACAAACGCAATTTATTAAACTTGAAAAACCTACAATGTTGGCATTTTATAACTTCCTAAAAGCTTTTTAACTTTACATTTTATCGACTTAAATCTATTTTAATAACAGTTTTTATGTTGACTTGTCAACTGATTCTTTAGTAACTACACGTTACAATCAACTTTTCCCAAATCGTAGAGGCCGTTCGGATGTTAGAGAACAATTTCAATTATGTTTTTTATCAGGAACCGTTTTATGTGTTCCACTCATCCACTTATCCAGAAACATTTTGCAACAAATTTTTTTTATTTCTTGATTCTCAAAACGCATTTGTTTGGTACAACCTTGAAAAGATTCCAAAGGGATAATTTTAATACTAATTAATTTATTAGAATTTGCGGTTACTTTTTTAAACAGGTCAAAAAGCTTAAGCTGAAATAAAAAAAATTTTGGAAAATTAGTACTAAAAGTATGAGAAAGCTAAAAAATCGCACCAATAGTTGTTAACACTATTTTTTAAAAGTGTTTAAAACCAGAACTATGTTAAAACAGTTTCTAAACTATTCAATTTATCCTTAAAGTTGTATTAAACTTTTGAGTAAACGGGTGCTGTATTCAATTAAGTTGTGGTATTGCTTCCAATCACAAACGGCTTTTGGGTTTTCAAAATTCGTTTTTCTAATAATGACAAAAAGCATGTCTACTTTTCGCTTTCCATTTTTAGTTTTTCCAAAAACTTATAACACGGTGAATTTTTGACATTATCCCATATTGCGCATTTCCTCACAACAAATAAACCAACAGACCTGTAGACATTGTTTAAATTTTGTAAAATACCGTATAATTTTCTTTTATACTACAAATTTAAGTCACTTCTCAAAAGGTGCTTTATAAAATTTTTCCGAGAATTAATTAAAGTTAGAGCGTTAGGAAAAAGTATTATATTTAGTTTAGGGATTACTGATATAAAATGCTTCCGTAATTACAAAATTCTTTTTGTAAAAGTGATGTGAAACCCGTATTCGACCTTTTCAACTGTGTTTGAGATTTTTATATCCCGATGAATATTTCATGTCGCATTCCAAATTATCTTTCTAAATTGATTTTGTCGTTCTAAAAATATAGATGTACGACTAATAATCCACTCAGCTACATACTGGCATTCTAATAAACCTCTTCCAGTTCAAGCTTCTAAATTTTAAAATCGAGCTTTAGATTAATTTTCTTTTTAAACGAATACAAAACTAATGAACGCAAATGCTAGGTAAGTAACCGATTATTTTATGGAACATAAGAAAAAACATTTAAAACCTACAATCCGCGAAAAAAAATACCGCCAGTATTTAAACATTTGTTTCTATAGGTTAAAATGTAATTAAATTACTTTGCTTATAATTTAACCACGCAATAAATTTACAAAAAGACCTGTTGTCTGTCTGGAAGTAAGAAATTAACAGACGTGCAAATGAAGTGAGAGCAGCCCGGCTTAAAACTGCAGTGTAATTTTTTTGGTGGTCAGATTAAATGATGCTGACCGCGCACCGCGGGCCTGAGCTTTATTTGATACAGAATTAAATGAAACTGAACCCACCACATCCTTTAATCTAACGTTACAAAAAAGTTCACCCGGCACTCAAATCTTTTGAAATACAACGACAATGGTAAACCTCTATTTCGGTATCTTTTTCATGCTTTTTATGGACCGTATAAAAATACCACAAAAAGACAACATTGGGTAGAGACAACACGCAGAGGAAATACATGATTCCTAAACAGATTACAGAGCGGGCGAATTCAAGGGAAAACATCAACACCTTTCTAATATCTAAAGTATAGCTCGTAAAAGCAGTATTTACACATTTTCTCTGTTTGTGGAGTTCCTAGCGTAAAAATGTTCTTTCCGCTTCTCTCTGCGTTTTGCTAATTGTTTAAGAAGAGAGATTCGTTAAGGTGTAACCGTCACACAATAACGGTTAAATTCCTTGAATTATAAGGAAGGGGAGTTAGACTCGGTACAATTAAGCGTATATTGACACTTCCGTTTGACCCCTCACTGAGACGTTTTTAATTATAGATGTGCCGCTGCGCCCTGAATTAAAAGGGCTGCTGTTTGTCACTTAAAGTTCACAAATAATACCTAATCCCCATTTCCATTTAATTGCAAAAACGACCACATCGTTTTCGCACAAAGTTTGTTCGGCAATTGATTACGATGTTGTAGAACCTCACTTTCCATTCGAAACTCTTTGCTTAAAATCAAGTTATTTAATTTACCTAATGTTAGTTGTTTGCGGAATCATAGGTAAAACTTGACATTGAATTACGACAATTTTGCAATAAAACATTTTAAACGTAATATTTTGTGTGTAATAAAAAAGTCGTTTTTGCGTTAATATTGAAATTCTGTTTCGTATCCACTAGTTAACAAGGAACATAGCTTCGAATGTCAGAAAGTAAGCTTAAATATTTCTTATTAAAAAATAAGTAAAAAAATAATACATAAGGGTGTAACAAATTTTAAAACTATTCTAAAATGTAAAAGCAACCCTAAACGATTCGCTGAGGGTTTGAGGGTTTAAAGTTACGGTTGGTACGAAATGAATTTCAATTGTATTATACGCATTTTTAAGTAATTTTTTAAACAGTTAAAACTGTTAAAATTTTATACAACTGGGCATGCGTGAGTTGTGTATAGCATCGTGTGTATCGTATTAGGTTAAAACTTAACCTGGATTTAAAAAACGTTTCTAATTTTTGTGTAAATGTTTACCGCAAATAATACACACGTATTATATAAATATATTCTTCATTTTAATATTACTATTGCAATCAAGCGTATAAACAAAACAGCCTATGCATTATTTCAGGGCATCAGTCAAGCTAACAGTTTTTGCGTGAGCAACCCCAACTCCCCGAGAAAGATATTGTTGTCTGCATGGTACTACCACCCTATTATAGAGCTTCCCAAACAGAAATAAATATTCTCGACGGTAATTGCATTTGAATTGCTGTGCTGAACTTTTGAAAGATTGTAAAGAATTAACTATACATATATAAATTTTAGTATTTGCGTACTATTAAAAAAGATGAACAAACAAGCCCATTAACGATTTACCAGTTAATTGTTGTTAGCACGAAAAGTACGATTTAGTGAAGTATTAAAAATATTTAGAGCAACCATATAATTTTACACCTTCTTCTAATCTGAAGTATTCCCGAAACTCCCCTACAGTTTTCAGATTTTTGTTTGAATCGTATAGATTAATAAACTTCAACAACTAAAAATACTACGCCATAACAAGAAGTTGTCGATATCTAGGAGTATACTATTGTTGGCTTATATATAACAGCAATATCGTCCTGAAAACGCAGAAGTAAATATATTGGAAAACAACTAGATTTTCTTGTTTAAATTGATAGTTGTGCTGTTACATATTGCAATATAAAAGAATGTGAATGTGTGCAAATGCACACGAGGGAGAAATGCTCTGCATCTAATTTGTATTGTATAATGTATGTATTACTATGATATGAGCCTATAACAATATAGCCCCAAAGACAATTTTTAAATGCTTGTATCTCACAATTACCAATTATTTTAGATGCATTTTTTAAAATCTCAGGTCTTACTAAGCTTTAGGAGAAAATATGAAAAGATGAATAAAACGGAAACACACAACCAAATATCACGTTACAAAGTACTTTATTAAATGTCATTTTAAAGTTATAATAATTCATAGAAGATCAACAAATTTTAAAATTCTACTTTTCTGAAAACAGACACTTATCTTAGATTCTTTGCAATTACTGTTGTAGTCCCTGACTTGATAACTGTTGTATGATATGCTCTTTCTTCTCCAGTTAGATTATTTCCAAAAAACACACCACTCGACTCCAAATAACAATCTTATTATTAATCTTTATTTACTCAAGATCGTTAATGTAACTTCGCAGTTTACTCCACTGTAATATCAAACACGTATTGGATTGATTTTACACTATCTTACTTCTGAATACTTTCAATATGATTTAAAATACAGAGTGGCTAGGAAAACCCCGGCCACTTTTCTTGCGGCGGTCAAGAGATGGCGCTTTAGTAAAGAAAAATTAAATTAAAATACTGGCAACAACGCAGAATCCAAGACGTTTTAGTTATTAAATACGCTCCATATTAAATCAAAACAACTAAAACGTCTCGGATTCTGCGTTGTTACCAGTATTTTAATTTAATTTTTCTTTGCTAAAGCGCCATCTCTTGACCGCCGGGGTTTTCCTAGCCACTGTGTACTTCTCTCCGTTTTCTTATTGATTTTTTTTAACTAGAAAACACTATTTTTTACTTAATAAAATTGGGCCTCCTTCTCTTTTCTTTCAAGAGTTTAAAATTCTGCGTCTGTTCACCATAACTTACTAAAAAACATAGATAAAATATATAATACATTTCTAAAATACTTCTCTTTCTTTTGTCTTCTTCCCTGATCTACTGTTCTTTTTTGACAAATTACTTTTATGATCAGCGGTGTTCTATTTTGCACTTGTCAAAATACCAAAACGTCATTTACATTCATAACCCCCAAAAATTACATTTAACGATTCACAAAACAAGTAAGCTTAAAACTTCATAAATCTTAAACCTTTTAAACATTACTAAACTAATTTATAACTAAAAGTAACATACACAATGAACGTACCAATCTGATTGTGTTTCTCTATCTTTCAGTGAAAACAAACTCCACAGAAGTCAAAAAATAAAAATTATGTAATATGAGAAATATACAAATAATATCCATCCCTGAGTTTAAAACTATGAATGCCAATAACCTACTATCTTCACAAATCTGTGTTTATAAAATTAAATGCAACACACATTCCAAAAACTGTCATCAAGGAATTACAATACTCCAGTCCAAACAACCCATCTTCAAGATATATAGCAATATGTTACTGTCAAACACCGAAATTTGTCGAACCACAACAACCAGGGGTTGACATGCACCAACGACGCATTGGAAAATGCCCGGTATATTATAAATGTAACATGTAGGTTTTCCAACATTCACCGGTAGTTGTCGACATTCACAAGATGAGTGCGAGGAATGTTAATTAAAATATAATAACTTTTTCATAATGTTTCACTTTATTCTAATAGTTTATTGTTTTGTACTTGATAAGATGCTACTGCTTGTGCCATTTGGAAGGTTTTTAGTAAAATGTCCGCTCTCGCAAGGCAAGGGTGTAAACCTGTGAAGCTATGCGCACACTGTCGGCTCACTGACAGCCCGTAAAATAAAATTAAGTAATTTAAATTTAATTAATACTTTAATTCAGAATTACACTGGCTTCCGCTCAACCATCATTTCAACATTCAACAAAATTGTTTAGTTGTCGACATTTGCTGAAATCAAACCTTCATAGCAACATATGTATTACGAGTATATATAGAAATCGGAACTTTTAGGAAATTGAAAGTGCACGTTAACTAATTTAGTCAAGATTAAAATATCAAAATAATTACGCTTGGTACACGTCAGCACCACGTAAACCTGATATTGTAACTTTTTAAATTTCTACTTCAAATCACAATGTTTTAATGAAAGTTTTTAATTTAGAAGTGTAGGTAGGACGAAAAGCAAATAAAAGACTTATTATTTCAGGTGCTGTATTTGTAATTCGTTTTTAAAAAATTCATAATTAAAAATAATTTAACTAAATAGTGATTAAATTGATGTTGTTCCGTAGCTCATAAAACGTGAAACCCGTTGCGAACAAAAACAAAAAAGTTTAAAATAACGAAAAAAGTCTTCGACACACCAATTATAAATTTTAAGTACTGTTTATGGACAGTATATGAGATAAACACAATTGTCTCGTATATTTGTCTTTAAGCTTTACTTTCAATTTTCGATCTTAACAAGCATTAACCTCTCATTCTCGTCCAATACTGTAAGCACAAGCATGAAAACTTACGAATCGCAAATTTTTGCTGAAGCTTTCTAAAGTGCAATGAAGTATTAGTAGCATTTACTAAATATGAATTTTTTTATGCAACCAAATTCTATAAACTTAGAGGCACTGCCATTTTGTTATACAGTGTCAGCTTAAATGGTGTCTCTGTCTTCATTTAGTTTTGTCTATAGATGGAAAACTGTCGATAGTGAGTATGGATAGTATCGATAGTATAAATTTTATTCCAGTATGGATCTATCGATAGTTCACCAAAAACTATGATTGTTTTTTTTAAATTTTAAGTAAAAATTACAAATATAGCACAACCCAGAACAAAATAGCAAAGCAAAAAACTACGAAGTTGGCAGGTTCACACCATACGCGGCGACGTAGTTTGTAAGTCTTTTATATACGAGTACATCCTAGTCCCGTCTACCATCATATTATAAACTACTGCAAAATGTGAATATGTTGGTTGGTACTTGTTCATCACCATATTATTATTAAGTATTTGTGAATTAATTTTGGATTTTCAGTAATGAATTTGGGTTTTTAAGATTCTTATTTTTATTTTACTTTATATTTCCATCTAGTTTTATAGTCTGTCGCTATTAAATATTTCTGTGTGCTAGGAATTTTTTTTTATCATCAAAACTTAATTTCTACTTTCTATTCGTAAAAGTTGTATATAGGTTATGTTAAAAAATGAACTGTTTCAAATTAATGATTTCCGTGTTTTAGCAAGCAATATATCGAAAAAGAACGCTAATGATAGCTCTCCACCTCTAGTTCTGTCGTTTTACAATTAGTCTGATGAGTCACCTAAGGGCCTTTCTACACATCATACATCAACGTGTATATATTAAACGGGAACAAAATGTCAGTGAATCCCAATTCGGGTTCAGAGACGGTCTCGTTACAAGGGAAGCCTTATTCTATATACAGGTGCTAATACAGAGAGCGCGCTATGTTAACTACGATATATTTGCATGTTTCACTGATTCTGAAAAGGCTTTCAACAGAGTTCAACATGGGACGTAAATACAAATACTGCAAGCCGCGGGAATAGATAACAGAGATATTAGAATTATCGTCAACTTGTACTGGCAACAAAGAGCGACAATCCGTATAGAGGATACAACTTTGCATCCGCAAAGGCGTTTGAAAAGAATGAGTATTGACTCCGACGCTTTTTAACGCTTACTCGGAAAACCTTTTCAAAGAAGCTTTAGATGAGACAGAATACAGAATCGTAATAAATGGAGAGATCATCAGCAATATTAGATATTATGCGGTCAATACGGTTTTATTGCCGAATAGTGCAGAAGGCTTAAAGTGGCAAAATTAACGGATGAAAAAGAACAGAAAAATTCTCCAGACTGCCAAAGCAAGAAAACTGGCATATTTTGGTCTCGTTATGCGAGACGACAAATATCGACTATTACAACTAGTTATGCAAAAGAAATTGGAAGGCAAACGAAGACCTGGTAGACGCAGAGTACCGTGCCTTCGTAATCTAAAACAGTGGACTGGATTAACATCGGTTGCCTTGTTACGAACTGCAATAAACAGGATTATGTGAGCCAGAGTGATCGCCAGCGTCCATTGAGGATATAACATAGCAAAAAGAAGAAGTTCTGTCGTTGTATTTTTTTAGTAGGGAGGTCGACCTGTATCATGAATGTTTCTTCTAACATCTTTTTTAGTATTTCCCACTTATGTTTGTTTAGAACTGTAGTATATTAGACTTTCCGGCATATCTGCCCTTTAGTACCTCAATCCCCCTTGCTTACCTTAGGTGGAAACGATGCTATTTTTATATCAGTTCTCATTTCTTCATTTTACTATCTGATTCTCCGAGTATAGCCAAGCGACCATCTCAGCATCCCCATTTGACTACTTTACAGCGAATTCTCTTTTCTTCTTTAAAGCTCAGCACTCCGGGTCCATAGGCCATACAAAATCTTATTATTTGCTTATATAGCCTTCCCTTCAGTTTCATCGGCATTTTCTTATCACATAGAACTTCTGCCATGTCTCGCTAATTAGCTTATTCCGAATTGATTCTATTCTTCACGTCCTTTTCACAACCTCCAGTACTAGACCTAAATTTATACTTAGGTGCTTTCGCTAGGTTACTCCCTCCAATCCTAACACTTTTGTTCTGATTTTTGAAGCACCCCACATATTCCATTCCCTCACTGTTCACTTAAAACCCCGTTCTTTCCAACGACGATGTGCTTATGTTCATATTTTCTTATATCACTTCTTTCATTTCATTCCTCTACGACAATATCATCAGCAAACAGAATGTGTTTGAGTGTTTCATTCTGTATCTCATTTAAGAGCTAACATACTAAATCCGATTCCTTCCACCTGTCGCAAATATTATTAGTAAGGGGCCCCTATTTCTCAAACACACGTTTTTACGTGGCTCTTATATAAAGACCATTTTCCTGTGTACAGTGAACCGCTATAATATTCTACAGAAATTAGCTCTTATAATGACTACTATTTCTTTGTATTATTGGAATATAATTTGTTGTCGTTTCAAACAAAAACACAAAAGATGAAACATGGAGCTCCTCGTTTGTTATTAAACAGCTTACCGCATTTGATTTCAAAAGCTTGCTACACAGTATGTAATAACACGTAGGAACGCTAAACGCTCTGTCAGCGCTATCGGGCAGGGTCTCAGGTTGTCTCAATCTAAGATGCCACGTTGTCAGCGGTACAAGATAGAGCAAGCATTACTTTGTGTGAAATGTGGTCACACTAATAACATGCTACAAAAAAAAGTTTTTGGTTATGGCGGCCTTTTACGATTTACGGAAAAAACATCCCTACAACAAGACATGCTCCAGAAAAACATTCCCCGGAAAAACAAACGCGGGAAAATAATTTCACGGAGAAATGAACTACCAATAAAATATTCCCTATACATAAACAGGTGTATTTTCTTGCTGATAGACCACTGCATAATTAAGAATAAGCTTTTCCTCTAAAAGATACGCATTTTGTTTTGTGCTAATCGATTTATATGATTAAGGGCGAATTTCATTTGAAAAATATGATGTCTAAAAAGATTTTTTTCTGTGTGTTTTTTAGTACCAAAAACAGTTTGAAAATCTCCGTTAAGGTACTCTCCTGGTAATGAAGAACAATAATAGGATTATTTTCGAGACATGCTTTCCTTGAAGATTTTACGAAGACCTATCTTCCTTCTTTTTTATTATACAAGATATTTACAATCTGCTCAACAGAGCAATAAGTAAATTAGTTGACTGAATTACAAATGAAGGGAGAAGTAGTCCAGTGACTACACTCCGAATTAATTACTACTTATGTAATTAGTTTTAAAGATAATAATATAAATACATAAAACTATGGGTCCACATCTGTTGGCCATCTTCTGCTCAGTCTTCTTCGTACAGCTGGGGGATGCTTAAAATACTAGCTTCCGCGTTAGGATGTCCATGGAGGTTGTTTAGGTAACGCCTGGATAGATTTCGGATTAATCTTCCTTAAAATATTTTTCCGGGTCTGTTCTTTTTAGGCTCCTTTTTTCGGTGTTTTACCTAGTTTCATTACCGCGAACTACACAGCGGAGAAAACATTCGGAGCGGCGAGTGCCGAGTATATACATAATAATTTGTATACACCTTTAGTAGTAAATATAAAAAATTAAATAAGCAACTGAATCTTAAATGAACTAAAAGTGTACGAAATGATGTACTTAAAATCGGCTAGTCAGTTGACTAGCTGCTCTCACATACACCAGCATAAAAATCCAATTGCTGACAATTTTTGTTCTTCAGGTTAATTAATAATAAAAGCTTGTCGAAATTTTTGAGCCCACCCGAGCACAGTATTTTAGTATTATAAAACTCCAAGCAACGTCGTAAAGTATACCGTAGTCAAGACGACGGATTCAATATGGCGAAATTATTTGATAAAGTTATCCGAATTGTAAAGATAGAGGCAAGATAATAATAATTAATACATACAAGTTTTAATGTAACTCACTCACGCACATTAACGTTTTTGTAGCGATTCCTACAACTAACTATGACCGTTCTTGTTTTCTGTTAAATCATTTAATTTAAAATTTACTTTCAGTGAGAACACGCTAAGAAGGTAAAACTTGCAACCTCGGCTTACATTTCTTTTAATTTATATTCTTTGCCAAAACAATGTTCTTCTGAAATTGTTATTTATTTACACTAACACCCGGAATTTTCAAACATATTCTATTTTTGGTTGTATCGGTGTTTTAATATCTTTCAAACCATATTTGATAGTAAAAGACTAAATACCAGTCGTAAACTACAATTTTTAAATTAACGGCGTTAACGTACCAAAACATACAAACTTCCAAAATCAGAATTATTTAGAGATATGTTAAACCCGTTCAACATTTTGTTTAAACGTTAAACGGCAGAGATAACTCATTTAGTTGAGTTTATACAGTCTTAAAATGCTAGACGTGTAATAATGAAATATCACTGTATAAACAATTCAACGTCAGCTAAGTAATCATAATTACCTTTGTGATATTCACAGCGCGCTAACAGTTTCATAAAACGACCAACTACAGGTCTCGGGAGACAGAAATTTCGCTGCCGTCGCCGCTACCCCTTACAGTAGCTGTTCAAGCTGCTGTCTTAACGCCGCGAGGGTATTTGAGATGAGGTTGACATATAATCTAACCACATCGTACGCTCAGCAAGATGGGAATATCTTACAATGGTTCACCTGCAGAGGTAGTTTATTAAACCTCCCTTCCTCATAAAGTCATAACCTTCCTACTACCAAACAAATTTTGGCTTTGGATATGAAATTTATTGGATTAGTAGGAAGGGCTGAATATGTAAGAAAGTTCCAACTAAATATTTGCTTTATCTGTGTAACCGCCAAGCATTACGGAAAACCAGAGCATGCTAATTATGTAATGTAACAATTTACATTGATTAATAAAACCAGCTCTATCGCCCTCTGCCTGTGGGAGGGTAGCGGTAGAATGCGTCAGCGAGGTTATCAAATGCTTTAGAGGCAAAGTTTTCTGATATTATGGAATGATAGCACTCCCTATATCATCAAAACTTCCAATTACTTTTATGATTTAATAAAAACTTTTGGTGTTGTAGAACAGCGCACGTGGACTTCACATCCTGTTCTTGTCAAACTGAATATTAAACGCCATCAATTTTCGATAAATCAAAGCGATTTAAGTAAAGCAATTTGCGTCTATGAATATTAATGGTTTAGTTTTTAGCGCATTCTATTATTGTAAAAAATTAAACTCGCACGGCAATTACGTTATGTTATGTTATTATTCTACTCATAATACATCGATCTGTATAGCATTTGCTGTTTCAGCAGCCAATTAATAGAAAAATTTAACCCGATTATTGTTGCCGTCCAAAATTTTTTCAACAGTTATACCAAGAGTGAATCAAAAAATAATCGAAATAAATTATGAAAACTTTTTGCATAACAACGAGATAGATTTGCTTAAAAGAGAAACATTTTCTTAGGAAAGCAAAACAAACACGAGTTGCTATGCAAAAGTTTTTATAATTTAACACGATTATTTCTCAGTTCACACTAAATTTATCGAATAAAACGAATAAGTTGGCTTTAATTTATTCGAGATAATCTAATTTGAATCTGTATAAAATAAATCATTCCAAGGCGTTATTTTGGCTGTTTGACAGAGGATAAACATTGAGGTCAAATTTCCACGCCAATAAAATAATTTTTACCTTTTAGCCTAAGCAACTATTTAAATAATACCAAAATCAAGAGATGTTAAGATATAAGTAATGAACGTAATAATAGCAAGGTTTTATTTTTTATTCATCACTTTTAAAGTCGTTAAAATATCTCATCGAACTACACTTGAGATTTTTATTTTCTTTAAATAAAATTTCATTTTAACAACTCAAACTCGGTTGTTTTCAAGTAAATTGACTGAGCAAGCTATCATATATAAAATCGCTCGGTTTTGCGATTTTTGCACAACTATTGGGTTCATAAAATTACTAGGCCACCAATTTTTAATATGAGATGCAATTTTAACCGATAAAATAAAAATTCCTTGTATAATTACTACAGATTATTCCACTCCTAATACAATAATCCAATCAGAATCCATAATTTGTAAAATTTTTGTTAATCACATGCGATTTTATATAGCAAAACAACAACATGCAAAGAAATGGCACTTTGTTGTTTTCATCAGAGAAAATGCAAAGAGAGGTCGTAATTTTCCAGCGACTGTGTAAACGAAACCTACTTTCTTGGTCATAGCAACGACACCAAACAGTTAAGCAAACAAGAGTTGTAGCTTCGTTTATAAATCGTACACAGTGTATCCAATTACTATCCATGATTATAATTGCTTCAGGATTCGGCGTTTGACAATTTTGAAAACAAACCTCGAGTCGTTTTCAATTTGCCAGAACGTCTGTGTTGGGTGCTCTAAAACAAATATTACACAATAATTCCTAGGAATTTTATCGAATAAAATTGTAGTCACTTATGATGTTAATAGCGATAATTTTTTTATTTCAAAAATAACCATATTAAACTTTTCCATTGGCTGCTAAAATGTCACATGCAACATAGTAATTGGTCAATTTATTATTCTTCGTTTAAATAATAGAAATATCGGGAATTAATATAATAATAATACGGAACTTTTTTAAGCTAAAGAATCAGATGAACGTGATTACTGATTGGCACTCAAGCCTCTTGAGAGAGAAGTAAATATGTTCGACGAAGAAGGCAACAAAACAAATCTATTAAATTTAATTAAAATTTTTTTGATCTATGAACATCTCTATATACATTTAACTTTATTTGAATGTTTTTCTTAATTTGTATTTTCTTTTTTATTTTTTCTGACATTTTAGTTAGTAATAGTACTAATGCAGTCGACGGACTGCAGGAAAAAACATGGTTAAAAAACCTCGTTTTTATGTGAACGTCTCAACACCCTCCTTTGAAAAATTCCGGATATATGCGCCTAATGCCGCTCTCAACTGGAAAAAGAAAGGAACCTTGATGTTTTCAGCTTTAATTTTTCAAATTAGAAGCTAGTCCCGTAATATCGTAGCGACTATGCAAACACAACGCACTTAACGACACTAAACAATTAAGCAACCAAGGATCGTAGCTTTGTTTCTTAATCGTGAAATAATCAATCCAAATACCGTTCGTACCGTACCATCATTCCAACTTCTTCAGAATAGCTTAATACCTGCGTTTTTTTTCTTGCAAAAAAATAAAAAGTAAAGGTATGTTTGAAACTATCTGTAAAGCATGTGATTAAATCTAGTGTCCGTATGGGAATAATACCGCAAAACTTAAATTGCAACTTCATCAGATACGTAGTCATGTAAGACTAAGACAAGTTTATCTTAAAAAAGCCGTTCTAAGTTTTTATTATAATAATAAAACTTACAACCTCACGCACCGCGACACTTAAAAATAATTTAATGCAACCAATATGTTTAAATGATTTAAAAACTGAGAAATTTACAGATTTCGGTCTAATATGTAAAACGGTTAGCTAAATATCGATTTAATACATACATAAATTAATAAATAAATAACTGTATTAGTACACATAAAATACTTTATAACTTCAACAATATTTACTTATTTTAACCTTATACATATTTCTACATGTTTCAATGTCATTATCAAAGGTTATATTAAAAAGTACACAGGTGGTGTTGTTATGCCAAAAATAAAACTTGGTGACTTAGTCTTGGCATATGACTTGATTTCTTATTTCAAAATGTTCAATAGAGGTGAATTTGCTCGTTCATTAACGGTACAGTTTTTAAATGTGTGTGAATTTCAAAAGCTTTTACTAAATCTAATTTATGTTTATTATCACAAAAGTTTAAACATTTTATAGTGTTATTAGATGTCAAGAAATGATTGTGTTCTAGTAATGTTTAGCGTAATTGGATTTATGTGGGTGTTTGTTTATAACAACGAACGTGTTCGTGATACCTAATATCAAAATTTCTAATTGCCTGGTTTATATAAACCGAATTACAATGCGAACAATTTAATTTGTAAATGCCTGATTTTAGCAAATTATCTGTTTTTGATTTTGCATTAAACAAAGTATTTACAATGTTTTTAGTTGTTTTAAAATTTACCATATTCCTAGAAAAGTGTAATTTTGTGAGTGGCTCTTGCGTAGACATAGAGAAGATTTAGAGTTTGCTCCCAACATTTTGTGTACTGATGAAGCAACATTTTCCCGACGTTGTATTATAAACTACCATAATTTGGCAGATGACTCCCCCCTCCGATCACAAGAAAATGCTTAAACATTTCTTAACTTTTTTGGAAATTTCCTTCCATATCTATTAGACGATTTGCGTCAAAACGTGTGGTTTTTGCTCGATGGTGCGCCACCACATTTTTCCATAGATGTTCGAAACTGGTTAAACGTTCATTATCCAAATCGATGGGTTGGCCAAATGGTCCCGCTCTTAGGCCACCACGTTCACTTGATATTAATCCTATAGACTGTTTCTTATGAGATATATAAAAAAAAGTTGTATATGATAGAGATCTAAAACGTCTGTGCTCTCGGACATTGCATTCAGGCAGCATGTAGCGATGTACGACAAAATCCTAATGTTTTTGAACAAGTTCGAAATTCATTTCTGCATCGCGCTGAAAAGTGATTATTTTATACATCTTTTATAAATAAAATGATCGCTTTGTTGAGTTTATTTTTTATTCATCATTGTAATTCTGATTCTGATCTCATTAAATTTAATTAATTAAGTTGCATTAATAATTTATAATCCATTCAAATTTATTAACTGTTGTTTGTTGCATTTATTTATTATCATTATTTTTAACAGATTAGTTAAATCAGTACATTTAAAATCTGTAGGCGAAATAAATACATGTAAAATTTTAATGCTCTGTCTACTTGTTTTGATATCAAAAACAGTGGTACGTACTTAAACATGGAGAGTAGGTTCTTTAGCTCCATAACTATGCAAGATAAGAAAAAAATACTTTTTAATCTTGTTTTGATCTATACTGCTTGCCTGTCAAATTTCCTGTACAGTTACGATGACACCCTGTATAACTGTATATATAATGTCCCAAAAAAAATTATAAAACAAATACTACAAATATTTGCCGCGGATACGATTTTGAGCAACGGGTTGCTTGGGCCTAAGCTGGTTAATTAGGTTTTTAAGAAAATCTATATACATTTGCATTAAATTATTTTTTGTTAATTTAAGTTTCTTTTTAATGATTTTTTTAAATAATATTATTCGCAATTCTCAAACATTGTAACAGGGTGAATCCCGTTTTGTTTTTGCTTTACTTAAATAAGTATAAAATTTAAAAAAATGTATAATAAATGTTGGCAATTTAAATTGGGTATGCGTTACCCAATATACAACCATAGGGTTGTCGTACTTTAAAAATTTATAAGAACAAGTTGCATTTTATAATGTTGTGTGCTGCAGCTCCTGAGCTTTAAAAATAATGACAAATTCAACTACCGATCTTTACTTAAATAAAATCTGCGATAACAAATACAGAAAAAATTACAGCTACGGCCCTTGGTGTTTCAGTTTTTTAAATATTTTTATGCATGGAAACTTTTGAAAACTAACATCTTGATATTATAATCTAAGGTTTTACTTGTTGGCACAGATTTTTACAAAAAAAAGTAAAATAAAACTATTGTTCAAACAATAATGCAAAATAATTCTAGTAACAGTGGAAAAAAATACATTATTTTGTTAGCTACAAAAACAGAGTTTAGGTATGCAAACTTCATTTTTATTTCGCGTGTTTACCTAACTATCTATACGAATTGAAAATCAACACTTAAAGTCATATACTAATGTTTGATCATTAAACACAATGAGATGATTACAACTGAAAATTAATTGCACAACTATTACCGACATCATTTAAAACATTTAGAATAGTAATATCATGAATTTTTGTAATTTCTGGTTAATTAGAAAAAGTCATCAACATGAAATGAATCCGCGCAATGCATTTTGTATAACCACCCTAATTTGGTAATGGTGCTGCCGTTCTAGTACAAGCTTATATTCATAAAATAAACTCAATCTGCTATTATTTCCTAATTTTTTTTATATTTCACCATTCTTAATAGATTTTGTTAAATGTTAACACATTAATACAAAAGAAAAAATATTCCGGCGGAAAACCGGACATTAAAAAAACATCTGTTTGTTTTTGTAGCAACTCGACAAACAGCTAAATAATTAACAATAAACAGTAATAACATACTGTAGCAACACACTAAATAAATAAAGAAACAGATTCCATGTTATTCAAAAAAACCTGTTTGTTCGTCATAACACAAACCTATAGGAGCGCCTTCCGTTGTGCAGAAAATTAAACAGGATTACAACTGCAATCCCTTTTCTAACACGTGTTCGATAAAAGAAGCTTTTAAACACAGGTCAATAATAAACCTTAAATCATATTAACTTGCTTTAGCAATCAGATATTCCTTTTTATTTCTTTCGTCGACGATTGACAATAAGTACGTAGTTCTGCAAAATATTTCACTAACCAGAAATCACTCCTAGGAGAAACAAAAGCAGGATCCATTTCCTGCTAAGAATCACCAATGCCATTCCTAATCTAGAACGTGTGTTCAGCGTAGCACTAATCTACCACCAGCACTGATAACAATACACCAGTACGTAATTGGATGATGAGGGTAATTAACATTGTAACACATGTATGCCTGTCGTTTACTCACACCGTCAGCAAACTTGTAAAACATTCAAAGAAAGCATTAATTAGTTTGTGGAAGCGATTGGTATTTATTGGTATTTAGAAATCAGTAAAAACAGGTGCCGGCTGTGAAAAACGACAATACAGCGACTTTCTGTTTGGAAGATCGCGCGGAAACTGGAGAGAGGGACGTGATTATATGAAGCTGCGCCGCGTCGTTTCCCGACAGACGCAATAGCGACGCCACTCCCACTCACCGCTGAAATCTCGCCGAATTACCTGTAGCGGCGTCTCCTTTTTCAATAACACTCTCCACACAATTTGGTCCCGCAACCTCAACCTAAGCTGTTTGTACAAACGCTTGGAATTCTGAATCGTTGGTGTCAGGTTAATTTAGGATCCAATTTACACTACTGTCGGTTCCCTCAAACCTAATTTATTTCACTAGATGAAATGTTAACATCACCATAGAGAGGATGAACCCCTTAATTAATTTATTAAGAGGAATTTTAAAATTTTAAACTGTTTAACCTCTAAAGGTCATCTATAATATGTCAACATTAGTAGATGAAAGGGAAATGTAGGAGTATAAGTGTCCAATAAATTAGGCAAGTTTAATATTCTTTAGCTTACTTCGGAATTAGTGAGCTGAGCCGAAAGTACAAACAATAACCGAAATGGTCTCGTATTTAGCGAATTCTAAAGTATACACCGTACCAAATACAAGGTATTACATTCGTTGCCTCGAAATCATAATTTCAAAAAAACATTATTCATAACAATTTGAACGCTTTTTGTAAGATTTTCTCACCCTTAAACTACCAACCGTTTACTTTAATATTGTGACTTCTAACACCCATTGGCTGAAAAAGCACTTGAGAGATTCACGTTTGCTTTTAGTTAAAATTGAGGAGTAGAAATATTATGATAAGATATTTTTGAAAATTTACACTATCACAATGTCGGTTTGTAAAATTATAATATTTTCGCTGAACTGTAAATCGCAAATGTTGTGTTATGCTTTTAAGCTATTCATTTTGCAAAGTTAGGCTTCTACTGTACTAATCTTCTTAACTTGTATAATATCGCGAAAGGTCACGAAAAAGAGAAGGTGTTAATATTAGCTAAGTGCCAAACAAAACGACGCATGTAGAATAATCAAATTATCAAACAAGTTTTCGAACTTAAAAGCTCGTAAACCGTTATTTAGGTATTGTCGATTTAAAACCACAAAAGTAGTAATAAAGAAAAAAAAAGATGGTGAGCAACCGCCGTGGGACCTTACCCGCATTTAAGGAAATTTTTGAAAAGAATTAAATTATTACGAAAATATTGAAGATTTATAGAAATGTTTTACATTTTTGACAATTTCATGAAAGTGAAGCAAATTAGTTAAATTTCATGTTATTCCAAGTGTTTTTTGAAAAATTCAAAAGTTTTACTAGTATTTAATTTTTAAAAAAAATTTCAGTAAATAATCTGATTTCTGTCAAGGCACATAAAGGAAACACATTAGTTATATTAGCCAATGACATTTACTTACAAAAAATTAATGATTTCATAACCAATTCAAACTTAAAAACTTTAACTAGTAATCCTACCAAAAATTATCAAAAAGAATTAAAACAAACATTAGAAAATTGCCAGGTTTGTTTAACAGATTATCAAAAAAGACAAATAATAAATCCAAATCCACAACCACCAAAACTATACGGTTTATTAAAAATACACAAACGCAACATGCCCATTAGACCAGTAGTATCATACATAAATGCACCCAACCATATGCTAGCAAAAATACTAAATAATATAGTTACCAGTTTTGATCATAAACCAAAATATTCAGTTAGAAATTCTTCCGAATTAATCAAAAAGTTGTCTAACTTACATTTACCACCACCAAGCAAGCTAGCTAGTTTTGATGTTACTAATATGTTTTCCCAAATACCTCCTCAAGAGTGTATTCCTTTGTTAAATGATATTCTTATTAACAAAAATGTTGAGTTAATAAAACGGACTGAGTTGATTCAATTATTTGAACTTTGCACCAATCAAAATTATTTTACTTTTAATAATAAAATTTATTTCCAAAAAGATGGTTTACCCATGGGAAGTCCAATTTCACCTCTTTTAGCTAACATATTTATGGAAAATCTAGAAGATCAAATATTCGAATCAAATCAATCTGAGAAAGTTATATTTTGGTTTCGTTATGTTAATGACATTTTAGCATGTTTTAATAGTTCATTTGATTTAATTAATGAATTTTTAATTTTTATTAACAGCTTGCACCCAAACATAAAATTTACACTAGAAACTGAACAAAATAAGTCCATTAACTTTTTAGATTTAAACATAAAAATTAATTCAACTAATAAATTTGAGTACTCAGTTTATAGAAAACCTACACAAACAGACATTACAATACCACACGATTCTTGTCACCATAAAACACATAAATTAGCAGCATACAGGTCCCTGATACATAGGGCTTTGACGGTCCCTTTAGATGAAATTAATTATAATAGAGAAATTTCAATTATTAAACAAATTGCATACAGTAATGGTTATAATACTAAACTTATTGATATATTAATTAAAGAAAAAGATTATAAATTAGCCATTCAAAAAATTTACCCGAATATCCTAACTTCGTTCGATACAATTAAATATGCTTCGATCCCATATTTTGGTGAGAAATCAGAAAAAATTGCTAAAATTATAAACAAAACAAATAAATATAAAGTAAGCTTTAAAACAACTAGGAACATCTTAAATACTTTGTTTAATGCAAAATCAAAAACAGACGATTTGTTAAAATCAGGCATTTACAAATTAAATTGTTCGCATTGTAATTCGGTTTATATAGGCCAGACAATTAGAAATTTTGATATTAGGTATAAAGAACACGTACGTTGTTACAAATACAAACACCCACATAAATCCAATTACGCTAAACACTTACTAGAACAAAATCATCCAATGACATCTAATAACACCATAAAATGTTTACACTTTTGTGATGATAAACGTAAATTAGATATACTAGAAGCTTTTGAAATTACCAAACATTTAAAAACTGTACCGTTAATGAATGAGCAAATTGATCTCTTAAATTCTCCTCTATTGGACATTTTGGAATAAGAAATCAAGTCATGTGCAGACGATTACCGAGATCAAGTCACCAAGTTCTATTGCTATAACAACACTAACTGTTTACTTTTTCATATAACCTTTGACAATGGCATGTAAACATGCCGAAATACGTATAAGGTTTAAATAAATAGATATTGTTAAAGTGATTAAGTATTTTATATACAGATACTCATTAATGCATTGACATGTTTTTTTATAAAAGTATACATAGCTGGTATGTATACAAAAAAGAAAAACTCACTGTATAACGAACTGCAGTTGATCGAGTAATACTGCAACTCGAATTTTCGAAAATATTAACAACTTTTGAAAATTTTAAAAAGGTTTAAATTTTATGAATATTTTAAAATATCTTGAAGTCTTTTAAATTATTAAAAACTTATGAAAATATAAAATTATGTATTTCTAGAGTTTTGAATTTTCGAAAATTTATATGGAAATTATCAAATATTATCAGTTTTTAAAAATTTTTAAAATAATTTTTGTTTTATATAATATTGACAATAAGAAAATTTTTGAAAACTTTGAAGTTTGAAAAGATTTGGTAAATTTTATATTTCATGTTTCTTTAGATGTTTTTTTAAAATATACATTTTGTTTTTTGAAACTTCTAATATTGAAAATTTTAAGAAATATGAAAAATTTATGTAAACTATGAAATATTTAAAAAAAATAGATATTTATTATACAAGGGAAAAAAGTAATAGATTTTAGCTCGAGGTGTCTGTTTGTCTCCCGACGCGAAGCGGAGGGAGACACTCACACCGAGAGCTAAAATCTATTACTTTTTTCCTGTGTATAATACATTATTTTTTTCTGTGACGGGAAAAAATGTAATATATTGAAAAACATATACAATAAAGTCGGAAAATTGGTCAACGTGGAATTTGAATTTTTAAACTAGTAAGCTGTTGTAGCGGGGAAAAGAGTAATTACTTTTTTCCCACGGGAAAAAAGTAATCACTTTTTTCCCCGGGTAGAGGGAAAAAAGTAATTTCATAAAAAGTGACAAAAAGTGACACTTTAGTACCTGTCAAGAGTGACAAAATGTTCAACTTTTTTCCCGTCGCAGAAAAAAGAGTTTTTAAAAATACCTAAACTCTCGAAAATTTTAATATTTTTTAAAATTTTGAAATCTTATTGCATGTAAAATTTGAAAATTTTTGAAATTTTTGAGTATTTTTGAAAATTTTGAAGTCTTAAAAATTATGAAAATTTATGAAAATTGAAATTTATGTTTAACTTTTTAGAAGTTTTGAAAATTTATAGAATTATTTAAAATTTTCAAATTTTTAAAACCATTTTATAATTTTGGAAATTTAGTAGTATGAAAAATTTTGAATATAACGAAGCACAGTCGATCGAGTAATGCTGTAATCAAATTTTTGAAAACTCCCTTTTTAAAATATTACAATTTTAAAAAGGCGTAAGCATTTTGCAAATTTTTGAAATTTATAAAAATTTTGATGATTTTACGATTTTAAAATTTTCGGTTGTGTCCATTTCGGAAGCGGGGGTTGAAGCTATACCCATTATATTAGTCAGCTGTAAATGCCTAATGCGAATACATGTACATGATACGAGATACGATGACGATTAGGAGTAGAAGGCCCAGCAATAACATAGAAAATTATTTTAAACGTTTAAGTTAAAATACAAAATATCATTAATTTATTGTAAATAAAACAATTCTTAACTTCAACAGGGTTTTTATTTTAGCTTCATACGTATTTCAACGTGTTTACTCGTCATTATCAAAGGCAAGATTAAAAGTAAACAGTTGGTGTTGCTATAGAAACAATAAATCTTCATAACTTGATCCTGGTTATCTATATCTGCGTTCATATGACTTGATTTCTCATTCCAAAACGTCTAACAACGGTGAATTTCAGAGATTAATTTGTTCATTCATGAAAGGTATAGATTTTAAATGTTTATGAATTTCACTGCTTCTAGTATATGCAACTTACGTTTGTCATCACAAATGTGTAAAAATTGTATAGTGTTACTGATGTCATTGAATGATTGTGTTCTAATAAGGGTTTAGCGTAATTGGATTTATAGGGGTGTTTATACTTGTAACAACGTACGTGTTCTTTGTACCTAATATCAAAATTTCTAATTGTTTGTTCTATATAAACCGAATTGCAGTGCGAAGAATTTAATTTGTAGATGCCTGATTTTAGTAAATTGTCTGTTTTTTCTAATAACACTATAAAATGTTTACACTTTTGTGATGACAAACGTAAGTTGGATATATTAAAAGCATTTGAAATTCATAAACATTTAAAATCTGTACCTTTAATGAATGAACAAATTGATCTCTTAAATTCACCGTTATTAGACCCTTTGGAATGAGAAATCAAGTCATCTGGACGCAGATATAGAAAATCAAGATCAAGTTATGAAGATTTATTGTTCCTGTAGCAACACCAACTGTTTACTTTTAATCTTGCTTTTGATAATGACGTGTAAACACGTTGAAATACGTATAAAGCTAAAATAAACAACCCATTGAAGTTAAGAATTGTTTTATTTACAATAAATTAAAATGAACTTCAACGAAGTAAAGCTCGAACTTATAAATAAAACAAATTTTCATTGACTTAAAGTAATGTAGTTAAATTAAATAAATCATAATACAAAATTAAATATCGCAACAGATTATAAATTCTTCCATCTTTCTGCAAAGCAATTTTGTAGCTTCAAAAAAGAACACTTTAACCCATTAGATTGATACATCGTCGTAAAACCGTGGAATTAACCATTGCAAATTATTACACTTACTATACAGCACTGATATTTAAAACGCGAACATCTGCATTTGCTTTGCATAAAATATTAAAATGCGGCGTTTTTCAACTTCGTGCTGCATATTTTAATATTGTCGAGCTTTAAAGAAATTACATTACGCGCTCAAATTGATTGCTTCGTGATAAAAATGTAAAATTACTACCCAGTGACACAGAACAGCTTTCATTCTATGCTGCCTCCCCCACAAGATAAAAATACAAGGATTACAATATTTCATTCTTCTGTGTTTGTAAAATTTTGATATTTTTATGTGGTTATTTCAAACTATCAAACACATTACATGTTAGAATCATTAAGACGATATTGCAACAATAATTTTGTTATAATGTTAAAGTACATTAAAGAGGGGAAAAGTTGGTATTTCTATCTTACTTTCCGACACCTTACAACGCATAATCGTTTTCTCTCGTAATAACCTTGTTCATATGAGAAGCTGTGAACTCTTGTTTTTAACGATGCATGAATTATTTATGACTCATGGGAAATTCTGTTTTCCTTAGCTAAGAACAGTGGAAAAGCAAAGTGTTTTGACATAAACTAAAAATATACGTTTAATAAAGTTCCTAATACCAAACATAATAGTATCTTTGGCAACCATTTTTACATACCATTCATAGTTCTCAAAATCCCTTTTGTGTTACCAAATGCAAGATGGGGTGGGGTTTCTTCTGTCCGAGGTTAACTAACATTACTAAGACTTGAAAACACATAAGTGTATATCATCGCATTACGCGGTGATGTGTAATTTACCCCAATAAAGGGGTCGTTAAAATTAGCTTAGCTAATGAGAGATGAGAGTTCAGCGGTTTAGTCAGGATTTACGTTGATATGCGTAATAGTATTACAGGGCACTAAGGATTACGCATAACCTAAAAATAAAATAAGAAGTTAATGTTTTTGAAGCTTTGTCATAAGTCATAACAGTCGAAGTGAACATTCATACAGATGTAGACGTTGATGAAAATCGCTTACAATTTGACAATTGCTCATATGGATACAACGCAAAGTAGTGACCAAAAGTACACGTTGTTAACAAACATCGTCCCTAAAAACCACCAAAAACATGGTTAGGGATATAAAAAGTTATTCAAATGTCAGAATCCACTCTTTCTAACACAATTGATAATAATACACCGCGTTTCAAAACTATGGAACAAAATTCATAACTTTTATTTTAAAAATGTATAATTTTCGAATTCAAAATCGGTATAAACATGTTAAATGACAATAAAAGTAATCTTTCATTCAGAAAGCACATCTGGGAGTTTTCCTTTTGGTTGTTTACATTAACAGTTTTCAACTCAAAACGTTTTTTTTATATTTCACAAATTTACAAAAAATTTACTATTTTCGAAATTCTTTAAAATTTCAAAAATCTTCGAAATATCCATTAGTTTTAAGAAATTTTTAAAGGTTACAAAATTTTTAAAAATATACAAAATTTTCATAAATTTTCAAACTTTACATACAAAATTACATACATTTTCAAAAATTTCATAAATTTTTGAAAATTTTATAATATTTTTAATTTTTCAAAATGTTTTTGTTTGCTAAATTTCAAAAATTTTCAAAATTATTACAAATATTGAAATTTTCAATATGTTTTAAATTTTCCTTAAATTTTTCAGTGTTGAAAATTAATTAAATGTTTAAAAAATTCACAATTTAAGTTCCATTTTCAAAAATTTTTCCCTGCTTCAGTTTTTTTAATTTTCAAATAAAATTTTTAAATTTTTTGAAACTAATTCTTTCCCCATGGCAGAATTGTTTTTCGAAAAGCTGTAAAACCTGCTGCACTTAAAAGATGTTTTTAATCCGACTTCTATTAAGTCAGTTTAATTTAACATCAAAAGCCCTAAAGGCGATAAAGTGTTTAATCATTAAAGGTTTTTATAAAAAAAAATTTACAAAACATGTATTGCTAAACGTTTTAAAACATATCTTGCATCTCGCCACAACGTACTACTATTTTTTTTTAAATTTCAAAATTATTGAAAATTTCCTTAAATTTTTCCAATTTTTAAAAATATGAAGTTTTTGAAAATTTTAAAATGTTTTTAAATTCTCAAAATGTTTTGTTTGCTAAATTTCAAAACTTTTCAAAATTATTACAGTTATCAACATTTTCGATATGTTTTCAATTTTCTGTAATCTTTTCACTGTTGAAAATTTATTAAATGTTTCAAAAATTCACAATTTGTTACATTTTCAAAAAAAATTTCCAACCTCAATTTCTTAAATTTTCAAATAATTCAAAATATATTTAAATTTTTTTAAACTTTTCAAAATTTTCAATAATTTTTGTAATTATTTTTCAAAATTCACGAAACATAAAGCTTCTTCTTCCCCCGTGGCAGAATTGTTTGTCGTAAAGCTGAAAACCTGCTGCACTTAAAAAATGTTTTGAACCCGACTTCTATTATGACACTTTAATTTAACACCAAAAGCCCTA
Organism: Ctenicera cuprea; assembly: GCA_958336395.1. Classification (NCBI taxonomy): domain Eukaryota; kingdom Metazoa; phylum Arthropoda; class Insecta; order Coleoptera; family Elateridae; genus Ctenicera; species Ctenicera cuprea. Next base: position 37,394,693 of record OY284490.1, read on the forward strand.
AATGTAGTGTTTAATCATTATTGGTTTTCATAAAAAAATTTGTAAAATATACTGTACTGCTAAACGTATTAAAAACATGTCTAACATCTCGCACATAGCGTACTATTTTTTTTTAAATTACAAAACAACCGTGAGGCGTAGTTCACGGGTTCCGCTAGTTTGTTATAAATGCTTGAAAATTTAAAATAGAAACAATTTTTCTATGTCATGTTATTTTAAAACTTATCAGTTTTTACATAATACTTAATTAAATAATAAGTTAGATAACTAAAGATAAAATATGAAAGAAAGTTTTTTGATCCGTAAATCCGAGCCTGCACCTGCATTCTAAACGTTTTTGTAGACATGACGTAAACAATTTTGCTACGTTTGGTTGATAAATTCTGTCGATGTTAACACATGTACCGTAAAATAATAACTGTTTGATATCACCACTACCACTACATCAGTTATTATAAAGTAATTGATGAATGTGGTTGCTCTATGAGATTGCCAATGTTCATTCCATTGTTGTGTGTAATAAAGGGTCTAGGCTTAGTTAAATTTTAACATTGCTGCAAATACGGTTTAAGGAGTGATAAGCAGGTAAAGATAAAAAACATATTTATGTTTATTAACTTAAGTAGCTGACATCTTCCCCTTTTTTCAATTTTTACATTGTTTTGCTACCCCGTATTAAATACAGGGTGTTCCAACGATGCGAATTTGTTTTATAACACCTTTGTTAACTAAGTTTCAAAACGATATTATACACTTGGGCTACTGACAACCGGTGCACATTCTAAAATTATTTTCGTGTATACAGGGTGTTCCATATTAGAGGGACATGCCATGTTTTTTTTTTTAACTGAACACCCTGTATATTTTTGCATATTTGAACTGGCCGTTGATTACCTGTCTATATATATCGTTTGTTTTTAATTTCGTTATGGCGTTGCGAAGTTGTTATACTTTTTTTTTTAAAAACTACATTTGCAGACGTGACTGACAAAACCTGCACAAATCGCATATTCACAGATTAAAAATAAATTTCGTCTACATGTTAGCCTATACTATGTGCTATTCTTTAAATATTTTAAAGTTGAAGTTTGTATACAGGGTGTTGCAACGATGCTAAAACATGTGGCATAACTGGAATCTTTTTAAATGTATCACCCTGCATATTTTTACTTAGTTGGATGGAGCTTTTTGAGCTCTGTAAATTGTTTAAAATAATGGTTTTACTTAAATCCAATGGTTTTCAAGAAAATTAAATTCCAAGGGAAAAATACAAAGAAAACAGAAATACAGGCATTATATGGTAGTGGTACCTGTTTGCTTTCTGTTTTTGCTAGAAACAACTACGAACACTGATTCATTCAATTCATGTAAGAAGTTTGTGTTTTATTAATTTTAAATTCTTGGGTTTTGTCTAATATCTCATTCCATACCTTAAATTTTTATCCAAAACTTGGTTTTAATTGCATTTGTTTAAAAACTATTTGAAACAAATTCTAAACATATTTAATTTGTAAACTGCATTGTGGCATACGCATCTATTTAAAATAAGTATTTTAAAGCAAAAATCAGGCTCGTATAGTCAGGTAATTTCTACATATTCAGGTAGCACATGTCGAGGAGGCATTAACATCTGGTTTTTGCGCTGAAAAAATTTAGTATGACTACGTGTTTGAATAGAAACAAATGTCACAATGAAATTAAAAGTGTTTGAAACTGTTTTAAATAAGATTTAAGCAAATGTAAATCTATTCAAATGTTAGTTCAAAATTTAAAATAAATAATAAGAAATAAAGCAATCTAACATTTTAAATATTATAAAAAACAACTTTTCTACACGAATTGAATGAAACAATGTTCGTAGTTGTTTCTTGCAAAACTGAAAAACAAATAGGTGTGAACACCTCCTATGATGTCTTAATTTCTAGAAATTACTTGGTTTAACTTTCTAGAAAACCGTTAAACATAGTTAAAACCATTATTTAATAAAATTTATAGAACGCAAAAAGCATCCAACTATTTAACAATGTATGTTGTATTTAAAAGCATCGATGACGAAACTTATATGTTTTTACACAGCTGCAACAAACAGCCTGTATAACCAAAGTATTTTATAAATATCTGGAGAGAAATACATGATGTAATTAACATGAATACAAAAATTTTTGTGTAATCTGTGGAAATACGGCCCCCGCAGGTTTTACCAGTAACGTCTGCAACTGCCAAATTTCTCTAAAATAGTTTAAACTTGGCAACGCCGCAACGGAATTTTAAAAACAAAAGATATTCATACAGGATATTAAACGGACAATAATCATATGCAAAAAAAATACAGTGTTCAATTAAAAAAAAACATAAGTTTAATACGCATCTCTAATACGGAGCAACCTGTATAAACGAAAATAATTTCAAAATGTGCAAATGATCAAGTAGCCCACGCGTACAATACCTTTTAGATAAGTTGGAACGGTGTTCAAAAAGTTTCGTTGGAAAACCTTATGTATTTAAATAACAAATTAAAATTATTAAACGTTAGTGCCGTGCCTAAGTGGGTGTTACAAACAGTGGTGTATCTATTCAATTATCTTTGAAGGGCTGTCCTGCCATGTATTTATACCCAAAATAATACAGAAACTTAAATTAAGTTGAAGTTAACAACACTATCATACTATCATACTATTATACAGTAAAACTGTTTTGTTAAAAAAATAATTATGATAAACTAGTCAATTTACTCATTTTAAGCACCTACTAATATCGAAAAAGCATCAATCAGCCTAAATTTTGAAATTGTTCTTATCTACGAGTACATATCATTGTTTCACAGATCTTGACCACAATATTTTAACGCTATACTTGATTATTATAAAATGTATTTTTTGCTTTATACTTTCTTAAGAAAGAACATCATTATTTATGTTATAATAAAATTAACCTAAACTATTAAAACATTTTCTAAATCTCAGATTTAGTATAGCCCCTTGACATTTTCCAAATTTCACACTTCGCCACTGTACTTCTCAACGTAGAATTTTTTAGATTGTTGTAAAATTCTAATATTAGAAAAAGAGAAACCAGTTTTGTGATCAGACTACTCCTGCGGCCCTTACATCAACATAACTATAGTACCACGGAACTTAAAATATTTTTAGATCATTGAAAAATTCAAAAATTTAAATAGGGGGACTTTTCTTGTAGTTTCCCCAAAATATCGGTCCCTGAATCAGAATGTTATAATGTTTTCTGATCGGACCCCACCTACGACCCGCTCGCTCCTACATCAAAATAGCTGTACCACGTAACTTGGATATTTTTACTTTATTGGAAAATTCGAAAATTAGTTAAAAACGTTAAAAATGATAGTTTTAAAATTTTTCACTAATACTTTTAAATAATTTAGTGTTTTATTTTGAATTATAATTTTGCATATAAATTTTCAGATGTTCGTTTAGTTTATGATTTTTCTGTAATGTAATTACTCAAACAACTTTATCTCTATTATTAATTAAACTTGAGATTCTAAAAGAATTTGTAGTAGTGTGGGGGCCAAGTATTTCAAACTGTTTGTCATAGCCATCATTTCAATTTTTTCACTTTTTGCCCCTTACTCTACATCAGTTTTGTCTATTTCGTGTACTTGATTATCTAATTCGTGTATTTGTTTGTTGCTGTCTTCATCATATGTGATTTCTTCTATCTTTTATTTTCATCTAGTTCGTTTTCTCTATTTTATTCTCTTCTAATTCATTTTCTTTTGCTACATTTTCTTTTGGTTTGTATCGTTTTTTAAATTCTCTTTTGCTTTTCCTCGCCAATCCCTTAACTTTTTTGCTGTTTTTTTCTTTACTTTTATCACTTTTCTTTTCATTTATGTTTTCATCATTTTTCTTTTTATCTTCCTCACTTTTCACTTTATCATTAGCAAGTTTTTCTTTTTCTTGAAAGAGGGCTGGTATTTGCCAAGTTCCTAATCTCTCACGAGCCTCTACTTCCGTTGCTTTTACTAGTTGCCATTCTAGTCCCAATTTCTATAGGAGTCCAATGTGCCAGACTTTATCAAAAACTTGGCTGATGTTGAGAAATACTGCTGTGCAGTACTATTTTTTAGATCTTATGTTATTTTATCTACCATTCGATGTACTCGCTCAGTCGTAAAGTGATGTTCCCGAAAACCAAATTGGTGATTAAGAATCTGTACTTTGGTTACAGGGAAAGGTTTCATTTTTACGAGAATAAATTTTTCCAAAAATTTTGATATAACGTAGGGAGGAAACTGATCGACCTGTAAGAAGTATTTTTTTTCTGTTTTTTTTTCCTAATTTTAGGATCATTATTATTTGTGCTGTTTTCTGCTGTGCAGGAAAATATTTTAGTCTAAGTACTGTGTCGAAGAAAATTGTTATGAATCTGACCCCTTTTTCTGGTAATTTCTATAGTACCTCGGAGCTTTTGTTCGGATTCAATCCTCTGTAGAACTCGTTTCATTTCTCTTAATTTGAATATAGAAAGTTTCATTTGTAGTGGGCTGTCAAGATATTGCTGTATTCCTTCTTCATATTCTTTTGGAATTTCTCTCAGTATAGGTTGCCTTTCCTACAAGTTTCACAATTTTTTTAGCTAATTGTTAAATTAAATCGCTTTAACCCTTGTCTGTTTAAATGTCTTAATCGTCTATGCCATAAATTATTTTTAACTTCCAGCAACAATTATACATGCGTTAATCCCCTATATTTTACCTATAATTTACCTTTCATTTCGCACTTTATGAAAACACCAAATATCTCGACACCATCTTCAGACATAACTACTCGTTTTTCGGATGAAATTAATTTTTTGACGGAAAGCAAGTTATGGTCTAATTCATTAACAATTAAAGACTGCTAGTGAAATCTTGAGTTTTAAAATTGCTTTTTTGTTTGCTGCTAGGTTTTCACCATTTGAAGTTTCTGTATTTCTTCCATCTTTCAAACTTCTTACACTGGTCATATAACATTTTAAGCTTTCTTTTACGAGATGCTTGGTGGTCCTAGAATCTATAATAAAAGATGCAGGAAAGATTGTTTTAGCGAGCGTTTCTGCATTTATTGCCATAAATGATAATTCTCTGCTAGATTCCGGAAGCTCAGCAAGGTGTGTCTAGCCTCTAAAAAATCTTTCGTTGTTAAAGAGATCTCTACTAAATCGTCCACTAAAATTATTAAAAATTCATTCTTTGGGATAGTCTTTTCTTATATAGCCTCTCAGTCCTCAGCCGAAGCACTCAATATCTTTTACTGCCAAGTAATTATTTGTTGCAAATGTACTTTCGTGTACTTTGTTGATCTGGACGCTATTGCTGTTATTAAACTTTAATTCAGCATCAAGCAATCTGCTATTGACACAATTTAAGTTTACTTCTGTAGTCATAGTTTCAGCAGTAATTAAATTGTCAAATTTCGCATGTATTGTCAATAATTCTGTTGCTTTCATCTAACGAACAACGAGCTGCTTCCAGATCTCGAATTAGAGTCAAAGTTTTGCAAAATGTTCTGCTATTGACTCACCTTGTAGTTTGAATTTTAATAACTTTTTTTTAATACAATTTTGCAAATGTATTTTTGTGTTGGAACACCGATTCTAATATCAAATCATAGAACAAGCGTTTTTTGAGTATTGATATACTTTAAATGCTTATCTGCAACGCATGCAATAATTACCGATTTTGCTTTTACATCATTTTTGTCGAAATTCTTTGCTGATAGATCCGCTTTTGAATTCAAAAATGTTTCTAGTAAAATCGACTCAATCCTAAATTTCCAATTAAAAAAAGTTTTTACTGTCAACTGTGGTAATTGCAACGTTGTCATTTTGACTTTTTATTTTCAAGAAACATTTTGGCTTTACATTTATTTCAGTTTTTTGCACTTTACTTTTAATACGATTTACTTTCTACACAATATAACTGCGTATTCTAGGCTCATAACCTATTATATACCCAAAAAAGTTAATATAACACAGTAAAATATTACACAATATTTCTATCTTTTATTTATTTTTAAACCACATTAACTTTTTTATAATAACACACTAAGTGAGTCAGTAAATATTTTAACACCAACAATAAACACTCTCTCAAAAATAGTTATTTATAATACAAGTATTAAAAGTGTCATTTTATTTTCTGACTGGGGACGTTTCCGGAACGAGCCTCCAGGCCAGTGTAGCAACCCCACGAACAAAATAAAATCACTTTTAACACATGTCTTACACTATTTTTCCCATGACTTGCTGCAAATCCTTAAACACTAATAAATACAAATTTTATATTATTTTTGACAGTTAATGTTATTCATTTAATAATAATACAAAAGTCATACGGTTTGTGAACCCTTAAATATTGAAAATTATTAATACATTTTAAAAGTGTAAATTACTTTTAACACGCTTTTTCGTAATATGCAATTTTTAATTCAATACACTACTATTAAAAGGCCAATTTCTAATAGCGGTCGTAGAAAAAGACTTTTTATACTTTTATCTTCTAATATTGCAGTCGCGAAATGTTACGATTTATGACATTTCCCAAGTCACTCGAGTAACATTTCAATTTCATTGCAGGTTTCAAATAAAAATCATTCTACCATTTACAACAAAAGGTTGGGAAATATAAAATGGATGTAAGTATTTCGACGACTGATTGGATAAGGATTTATTAATGTCATTCATTTGCGTTAGGTAATGAAATTCATTATCGCACTAATGTATGTAATGAGTTAGGTAATGATTTGATTACACAACTAATTTTATTTATACAAACAAAACTGAAGCTTTGTTTATAAGAAAACTGGCTGCTTGCCATAGTATTGAACCAATCGAATGTTTCTCGTTTCTTTGACTTTGAAACAAAAGTATTTTAAAAGTGACTTGACACTTGCAAATAAATTAATGCAAAATGTCAAATATCATTTCAACCAAAGAATTTGATAATTAACATATTTTGAGCAGTGGTAGATAAAATTTTGTATTTTACACGTAGAATAATGCATTATTATAGCACTCCTTTGATTACACGACTCGGTCTGCGACCTCGTCGTTCAACTTTCAAGCTCGTGTTATAATAACGCCATTATCCCACTAGTAACAGTTAGCAACAGTAGCAGTTAGAGGAATTATTATTACATTACAGTAATATAAAGCACTTTTAATGGAGTTAGTAAAATAAGGTATTTTTTTCCTATTCGATTTTTAATTGGTAGTATTTTTGTTTCATTGTTGGTTGCCAAAGACGTTTTATAAAAACGGAATAGTTGTCATTGTAAGCATATAAATTTTAGTTTCTTCATGACGTAAGGTGGGACTATTTTGAGTAGTTAAAATGTGTTTTGTTAAAGCATCCATAGTAAGAAATGCATTTTTCTTTTATGATAAGTTGTGAACTTATCTGTCACATTATGATGAAAGGTGGTACCATTTTTGTTTATCTATATCAAAAAGCAAATGACCAAAGGAATTACATATTTATATAAAGATGAAACAAAGAGGGTAGGAATACATGAGTGTGTGATACATATTCGATAAACTGCTAGACTAGCAAAAATTCTGTTACAAACCTATAATTTGGATTTATAGAAAACTGTTTCTTTTAAATTGGTAAGTTCAATGTAATAAATTAATTAAAGATTTCATATTTCTTTATGTTATACTTTTCAAATTTATACCTCTGTTGTCACGTGTTTATCTATTACTTCTTTTTCTTCCTTGTTATTAATATTAGAATAATTTTTAAATAATGATTACTAAACTTAATTATTGTTTTTTTATGGAATCATGATTTAAATTAAAATTTTAAAACCAGTGAACTAAGCACAAAACTCAGAAATTTACACTTCTACAGACTTTATATCGACACGATGCAAAAGATTATGAATGATTTAAATGATTACCTAAACCATAACACTTTAAAACAAACTTTTAAGTGTTAAATAAAAAGTAAATAAATTATATTATATGTTCAAATTTTAAAACTTTATACAATAACCTAAACAAATTAAGTGCATTTTAATCTTTAAAATTATAGTTAATTAATTCTAATATAGAAAAAATATCACTTAATGTTGTAGTAATGAATTTTATTTAGCAAAATCATGAAAATTGTGTTAAATTAAAGAACTAAATAAAAAAAAATCGATTTAAATGATAATTTTTTTCATAACCTGATTTTAATATATTCGTAATGCTTTAAAAACTTTCAAAAGTTTCATTAAATACGAGGAAGATCCTGTGGCGGCTGCTCGACAGCTCTTTACTTAATAATACTCGCCTTATTTTAAATCGGCATTCCTCTTTGTTCCCAAAATGAATTCAAAACAAGTTTTAAATTTTTCCGTACTTTGAGAAAACTTTGTACTATTGACTAGTTAGAAAGAGGGATTATCACATTTGAAGCCTTCTTCATATTCATTGACATTTTGCTTGGTGTTGTTTGTTAACAAAGTGTGTTTTTACTTCCTAGCAAGCCTATATCTATATTCTACTGTATTAAGAAAATACCCTTATGCTACTTAGGCCTAATCGTCACATTTTAATTAATAATAACGGGTGTCCAGAAAGTCTTTTGGTCCTTGACGGCTATGGATTGTATGACGTATGTCTTTGGATATCTTTGTCAAAATTCTTGTTTACACGCATTGATGGAATAATTCCAATTTCCGTTTTCTAATTGTTGTTTTTTGTTCTTGCGTAAACATTTTATAACAAGAAATATGCAGAAAGTAAATAATTCAAAATAAAAACCTTTTAATTTAAATTGACTTTGACTTATATCAAATAAATTACTTAGATATGACTGAATAAAAGACATGCGTTATACAATCCATAGCCGCTCTGACTGAAAGACTTTCTGGACACCCGTTATTTCTGCTTCGGTTTGCAAAACAAGTGTTTGGGGGCAATATGGTAACTATTGCCACGTCACGAATAAAGAGCTACCATCTTTATTAGTGACAAGGTGTTGGTTTAATTTTAAGCATAAAAAAACTTGTTATGATTATCATATTTGCATAAATAAAAAAAAACGTAAATTACAATAAAAAACAGTCAATAAACTGAAATGACATGTAAGGGCCTGCGGTCGTGTTATAGTGATAAATTCTTCCGAGATGCAAGATTTTGTCGTGTTGTTATGGTTTAATTACCATTTACAAATTTCGGCTTTGAATCCATATTTTGGTCACCATTTAAAACTACGCCAAAGTTTGCAATAAATGAACTTTCTCTGACCCAAATTAAAGAGGTTCGCAGTTAATATTAAATTATTGCACTGTACCGTAGCGGTCTATTATTAGAATAATAAAATAAATTTTTGTCACATATACTTTCAAAAGGTACGTAGACTGTAGAATATTCTACTGTAGTATCGTGTAAATAAACTAAGGAGTAAATAATTCTGAAGAACGATTCCGGATACATTTTAGTAATTTATATTGTTTAGAAGATGAGTGCGCTAGGATAGTATTTGACGATAAGTGGCGGTATTTAAGCTTTTTTTAGACACTTTTATTGTGGAGAGGGTAGGGGTGTTGAGGTTGGGGTTTGTACAATAATATTTGTTGAAAGCTGGCTGTACTTTATGTTTCTAGCAATTTACATTGTTTAAGTTGTGGTAGGGTGGGTCACTAGGGGCCGGATTACATTAGCCACCGTTTTACTAATATTCTACTAAACGAATGAATTACTTCATACAATAAGTACATCCTCAAATTTGCTTCAGCTAGAAGCCCCAGATACCCTATTATGTTGCGTAAAAGCCCCTACGATTGGTTATAATCCACTAAATTACATATAATGTACGTCATACATTGTTTTGTTAATTAAAAGTCAAGCTTACAAGATCAGGTAACAAAAGAGAAATACAGTAGACATAAATTGTAGTGGTACTGTATTAAAACTGCTGGAAATTCTAGAAACAAAACTGAGAATCACACGCTTTTCTCATTTGCCGGAGCCTTGCTGCGTGCTCTAGTGCTAATACCGTTCATTTAATTCTGGATTTCGTGGTATCGGATTGCCAAGTTTATGCCGACAGTGATTGCTTATTAAGAGAAGGCAATTTATTATTTCGTATTATATAAAGTGTTTAATTTTAAGTTCTTTAACCAATTAAATCTCTGACTTTAATTAAATTGTAACCAACAAATAGGTACAGAAGGAAATAAAAAGTTCTAAGGGAAATCTTAATGATCATATTTAATAAAACATTTTAATCGATTTAATTGGGTAATTAGAAAGCGTAAACAGAATGCGACCCAATCAGTGGCAGCCCGTGGTGTGACATAGTGGGAGGGCAATTTACGAAAGTATGTAAAAAATGCGCTACATGCAAATTTTTCAAAAGTAGGCGTAGCCTATTTGATCGTGTTTTAAGAGTACATGAGTTAAAAAATTGCAAAGTTTTACATTTCTTTAAAAGTAAAATTTAAAATTTTAATAGAAAAGTAATCTAATAACTGTTTTTGACAACTTCACGCGTTTTTTTTTAAGATTTTAACACACATACATATATGACTTACCTTAATTAATTTGAATAAAAATAATATCCATGCGCTTTTCTTTACGATGCGCTATGTTTAATTGACTCATTATATTTATTTTGGCCAAGTGTTGAGAACACGATAAAATTATTTTAATGTCTTCACTTACTTTGAGTTTTTTTTTAGTTTTTCGGCAAGATGGTTAACGTCGTTTAGTCCTCCTAAAATCCAGGCAAGGTAACTTTCCGGAGCGTTTATTATCTAACAAAGACAACCAAAAATGCGTTAACCCGCATAACCAATTCGCTAGATCATACGAACTTTTATTAAACTCTCTTGTATACTTTTATTTGTCTTTTTATTCGGTTCACATTGCGACATTAATAAGTCTGGCCTTGGAGGTTCTTGGTTTTTAAATGTTACTTTAACATCATAAGTCAAATTATTAGACTAATTAACTCGATCACTCGTTCGCCGAATTGTCCATATCCATTTTTACTGATTTTGAAAACTTTTTAGGTCCGTCTCGTAGTTAGTTATCAAAGAAATAAAATTATGAGCTTTATGAGACAACTGTTTATTTATTTATATATTACAGGCCAACGTTTCGTTACAGGTTTCCACCTTCTTCCGAACTTCATAATATATTTTTGAATGTAAACGTTGGATTGTAATAAATAAATAAATTAACAGTTATTTGGCGATGGCGCTTTTTTTGGCGACTATCTAATTAAACTAATCAGGTAAACGGCTAAAAGGAAACCTCCCAAAGATACTCTATCAATGGAAGATTGTTCCTATTGTCCTTTAACATGATCATGCCGATGTTAAGCCAAAATTAGTACATTTTTAAAATAACGAAAAATCGATGGGGTGCACTGTGGGGTGGTAGGAAGATGAGAAGTACAGCACCCCTCTCACTTCCCTCTCCCCATTTTTTAAGCAGTAGAGTGGCTTTATATTATTTTGTGTTATCTAGTTGCAACCAATGTTTATCCCTTGAAATCTCAAATTCGATTTTATAATTTGGTGATAGCGGTTTTTTTTGGCAGTAACTCAAATAATCTGTTCAAGTAAGCGACCAAAAGGAAACCTCTCAGTGGTGTTTTCTTAAATGAAAGTAGTTCCTATTGTAATTTAACATTCTCATACCGATTTTGAAGCTGAATTTTGTAAATGTTTAAAAAACAAAAATCCATTATGGAGACACTAGGGGGGAGAAGTAATAGGGAGATTGCACATCGGCTATTTGACATGCGTAGAATACGAATCTAAGGTTGGTTTACGAGCGCGTTTATTGAAATAGAACACCCCTTCCCTCTTTTTTTTTGGCAGATTAACCTTATTTTCTTGCGGTTTCGTCCGAGTATAAGTACAAATCTTGAAGCCAAATTTGGGTTTCTGCGTTAAGGCGTCTGGACTGTAAAGTGTATACAACCACACAGACAGACATCTATGCAGCGTCCCTTTTATCGGTCTCCCAAAACCCTAAAACCTGCTTACTAATCAAAATGTTTGGCATAAAAGTACCTTTCTTTTAGGCATAACTCGTATATCGGTCAGATCGCTGAATGAACGCATTTGCTTCAAATGCTACATGACAATCACAATACCTTCTTCTGTAGCTATACTTTGTATAGCGCGGAAGTTTAAAATTATGGTAATTTATATTATATGGTCCAATGTAATATAAATACCATAATTTTAAACTTCCGCGCTGTACAAAGTAGAGCTACAGAAGAAGGTATTGTGATTGTCATGTAGGATTTGAAGCAAATGCGTTCATTCAGGTTTTCTTTTTCTGAAAAGGAGAATCACTGCGCGGGATACCGCATATTTAACCAATTAGCAGGTCGCAAGTGTTACTTCTCTGCTAGGAAACTTACGCAGTAACACGTCTGTGTGAACTCTACTCAAGTTTTCATCAGAAAAACATGTTTCGAGAGCACATACAATGACAGTCAGACCAATAGGCAGAAAGCCAAGCGTGCTGATACACAAACTGCTCCACACGATTTAATTTATTTTAAGATATGTCTTAGTTACCCTATTATCCACAAACACTTATTTTACTTTTTACAGCGAGCTTACTAGAAATATAACTAATTTATAACAATTAAATACCATCATCAATCATCATACTCTTATACCTCTGTGAAATGCCTATATGCGGGGAAGTAAAAAGAAGAAATTTGTATTTTCACTCCCTTAAGTACATGTAGTATATCAAGGAAGTACCTATGATAGCAGTTGGGACTAAACCTCATAATATATCGAACAGTATCTCCAGAGTACCAAGACAAGGTATTTCTGCGCCTAAGACAACGTTTGCCCGCTGCTTTTTCTACGATAATTAAACTAAATTCTAATACTTATTTTCTAAATATACTGTAAATTATATTTTCATTGCACCAGTAAGTAGTTACAAGTCGAAAATATTTGCACACAAAATTAAAAAAAAGTCAATTTTAAATTTTATTAAATAAAGGGCATTAATTTTCAAATTTTAAAAATTCTTGGAAGGCTTCACAGAAAATTTAGCAGCTCCCGTTCCAAAACTAGAAGCTTGAAAAAAGGTATGCATTAGTTTTGATATTCTCGTTACTTTAAAATTTTGAAAATTATGTTGGAAAGATGAAAAACATGTCTAACTTCCGCGTTTACCATTGGATATTGTTACATTAAAATATTATTTTTCCGATGAATGTTTGATAAACTCCCGCATTGTATGTTTCATCGAAATCAAAAAGAAAATTGTATTTTGAATTTATTGAGCATCCAAACATGTTTTTCTGAAGTCGAAAATTATGAAAACATTACCCTATTATACTGGAGGTAAGGAAAAGTGAAAATTATAATGTAATTGTTCTTGTTTTCGTGGATACGAACACGATACATCTATTACATCGTCAGAATTTAATTCATTTGCATGTTCTTTCTGGATTTACATTTTTACGTCTCTGCTAGCTTTACGTCCGAGGCAGATGCCTCTCTCGCGAAATCCTTGATCCAGTACTGAGTAACTCTACTATGCAAATTTGAAACAGATAAGTGTAGCCATCTATATTACATCCTAATGCCGTCAGTGGATGATAATGGTTTAGAGCTTGCCGATCAAGAGAAGGTCGAATTTTCTGAATAGCGCACGAAACTAAGATGAAATGTTTTATAATCTGATACATACGTGCTGTATGAGAAGTAAGTTCAGCTCGTTTAAATAAAATTGGAGGGAAGTCCTGATATTGAATATTAAATTATATTAAATAAAACATAAAAATGTTATTATGCGATCCTAAAATAGTCGATTGGGAAGCGCAGAAAATATTCACTCTTTTCTACAGTTTATAGTTTCAGTCAACAAACTTTTTTTTACAAATTAAGAAATCAAGCTAAGGTGGGAGAACTAATAATATCAGAAACACCAACAGTTTAGGAAACGAGATTGGTGTGTCTGAAATGAAAATAACTTCTAGCCCCAACAATGACTACATAAGAGCTAAAATACTTCTGACATGATAATTGCGTTAGCTTCTCACATTTTAAGCCTTCGTTGCAGTCAGAACAGCCATAAGAATGCAAGTGCAGTTACACAGGGTGTTCCATAATCGCATACCAAACAATATATAGGGTGATTCTATGACCAAAATGAAGGATTCATTGAGCCCCAAAACGTGCTTTTTCGTTACACTCTCCAATCAAACATTTTCAGGAGATCGATACTTACCTGCACGGGAAGTCTGGAAATATAAAAAACAGTGAAAAATTATTCTTTAAAACCGTATAGTGGATTAGCATAACCAACAAATTCACCATACCCTTCTCTTTAATTTGGTTTTACAATTCCACTGTAGAACGTGTTTTTCAATAAGCAACATTAATAGGAGACGTAATTAAGCGAAGTTACATTGGAAGTTTCTATTTGTTAAAAAGAGCTAAATATTATTAAATTTGTATTTTTGGGCGTATTTAAAAAAATTGATAAGGTTCGTTTACGAAAAACAAACCTCGAAACTTAACTCATAAGGTCAAACTGACAAATAAAAAAAACTCTAGACATAGTGCATCTCATTAACGTTATAGCTAGTAATAAAAACAAGTATTGTAAGTGTTTCAAGAGTTTATTATTTAGTTGCGTGCAGATAAAGATTCTCTAACAAAATTTCAGAACTCCTCCTTATTATACAGATCACAATAAACGATGTAAAATATTCTTCTAGAGAACTAGGATTTAAATATCTAATGGTAGCTCGTATAAACCAGGATTAAAACACATAAAATACCTAAAAACATGAAACCATTAAAATCTACCTTCAACTAATTTAACACTTTTTGGATTATTGAGAGCAGCCAGAGTGTTGACAATTCCTATATTTTTAAATTTTTAAAATATCTAAAATTTTTAAATCGCAGTTTTTACATTCTTTAATACAGTCGCAGAGAAGAAACAGTTATTACTGGTGATGGTATGTTGGCGAGTTTATTGAAACCGACTTGGTAAAACTCGATCAACTTGTGGATGGTGCATTGGCGGAAATTCATATATTGCCTCCCCCTCCCCCCAAATAATTTTCTTTTTGCATTAAGAGATAATATTTATAAAACCTTGCTTTTATTTATAAAAAATACTGTTGTAACTTAAGCATTAGACAAGCATTCCAATAACAGTTATTTATTGTATGAGTGGATTATGAGGCAAATAAAACTCGCGAAAAAGTTTAGGCACGAGGCCGCAAGGCAGAGTGTTTAAATTTTCAAGAGTTTTATTTGCAGGTAATCCACATACGCAATACAAAATCTTATCCACAACTAGAGGCATAATTATGTGGATCACTAATACCGACATTGATCATTTTGAAACATCGAATTAAATTATATGAAAGATCAGAGTAGCAAGTTGTCATTAATCAAAACTGTCAAAATTGTCATAATGATAAATTAAACGGCTTAAACCACATAAATACGAACAATATCAATGTGAATGTGAGTAAAAACCGACAATATTTTCTCTTTTAATGTGAATATAAATGTAAATGTTAACAAGGAAGTTTAAATATAGTTTGATTTTGTTACGTGTCTTATGGCTTAATTATATGGCTTAATTATAAGACCCATGTGTTTTATTAATACCATAAGACGTCACGTCTCCCAATAGTAGAATTATGCCTCTATAATATGTAAGATGTGGATAAAATATAATTATTACAAGCCTAAATTCATAAAAACAATTGTACATTATAAAACAACTCATGCATTTTGGAAGTTGGCAAAAAATCATAGTTAAACCATAAAGTATCATTAAACGCAATTTTTACAAATTCCACATTCACAAAATCTACACTACTGCATATCTGTACACTATAAATAAATGCAAATGCAGCTTTCACTAAACAAGTAGTCTCTATTATATTCGTCCTTGTTCAACTACAATGGTACGTCAACAAGGAAATCGTAACGTGGAGTCTTCCACCTGGTAATATTGCCACTGTGATGGTGACATACAAGTTGTAGCTGAGGAATCACCGCATATTTTCGTGGTTATATTGCCTGGCGATGCAAACAGGGTGATTGATAACATGTTGGGAAGCACTTTCAGTATAATTAAGAATCTGAAAATAATAAAACTTTTTATAAATATTCGCTCGAAAGCGCTTCTTTACCGAGCAAGTTACAGTCTACAGAAGTGGGAACAGTGTCGCCTCTTTCAGAGGCTTAACTTCATAATTCAGCTATTATGGACGCAGATTTATAGACTCTTGAAACTATTCTACTCTATCATATTAAGAAAACACTTATTAGACCTGCAGGTCAACTTAATATTCGAAAAGCATGAAATTATTTTGAAAACTGTTAAATTTGGAGAGTACATTGTGTATTTTTGCATGGAGAATAAGAATTCATATACAATAATTTAAAATTATTTTAAATATAGGTGGAACAAAAAATTACGCGACTCTCCTCCTGTATGAGACACCTCTGGCTTACTTATTTAAACAAAAATTATTAGAAGTACTAAGCTAAGTGAGTAATGCTCACATATAAAATTTCAAAATTTTAGTGCAACTGCTAGAAGAGTTATCTACAAAAAAGTGATTAAACTGCTCCGTCTTCAAGAAGCTGTAACCTCATAACGAAGGGTGTCCAAGCCCATGTTTATAAGAACTCTTTTACATTATTTTAAACTCTGAATCTATCCTGAAAGTTCGTTCCACATGTTATGAATCACACTGTATACCTATTGCTTTCGGAAACGGAAATTGTGAAGACTTCATTGAAATGAAGTCAAGAGGCTCTTTAACTTTTTCTTCATTTATGTTGTTAGGAATTCTAAAAAATATTGCAATGTATTTAATATAAATTATACGTTGTAAATAACTGTATACAGGTTTGGCAAAAGTAAGGATCAATGCAAATATCTCTAATACGACAACCGAGATTTTGACAAAATTTTCTACATAAAAATTTCGATATACGGCGGATACAATGAAGGTATCGGTGGTTTAAAATAATTTCCGGTTAAGCCGGAAATGATATCAACTTTCTTACTTTAAATAGAACACCCTGTATATTTTTTGATATATCGATAGAACTCTTGTTTGCGAGTTCAGTGATATAAGGCTTTATGCCTTTATTTTCAATCATTCTAGAGATATTGAACAATAATGTTTCATAATCGTTATCTAGCAGCTCATGAAAACAAAAGAATGTGAGAAGCTTAAAAAGTTATGTAAGGTTGTCAAATATGCTTGATTCGTGTTGTGTTGTTTAGATGTTTGATAGATTGAGCAGTGTGGTTGCAGTAATCAATTAATTAACCAATATAATTAAAACTGCTGAATTTAACATCAGAAATAGTTCAATTAACGAAAAGATTGCAGATTGTTAAATAAACTACAAACTTGTTGGTTCTACGACGCTCACCAAAACCAACCATAATTTTAAATTTGAATTCGTTCTCTTCCTGTAATTCGACCATTTCTGATGTTAAATTTAACAATTTTGATTAATTTAGTTAATTTATTTAATTTCTGCATCACACTGCTTAGTCTATCGAACATCAAAACAACACAACACGAACCAAGCGTATTTGACAACATTACATAACTTCAGCTTCTCACATTCTTTTGTTTTCATGAGCTGCTAGATAACAATTACGATATATTATTTTTCAATATCTATAGAATTATTGAAAATAAAGGCATGAAACCTTTTATTTTTATCACTGAAATCACAAAAAAGAGTTTTATCAGAATATTAAAAAATATACAGGGTATTCCATTTAAAAAATAAATAAGTTGATATCATTTCCGGCTAAACGGGAAGGTCTTTTAAAACGCCAATACCTTCATTGTATCCGCCGCATATTGGAACCTTCGTGTAGAAAATTTTGTAAAAATCACGGTTGCTGCAATAAAGATATTTGCATTGTTCCGTACTTCTGCCCAACCCTGTATATTTATATTGGATAGGTCATACAAAATCTTTCTCCGGTTTATCAAATGAAATTTATAATCAATAGAGCATGCCAAAAACAGTATAAATAATAAAAATAATAAAAATTCCAGCCTTGCATATTATACCTTTGTGCTTGAATATACATGTAAGTACATTATTTTTAAGCCACAAATTGCAAATAGTGCACTGACAAAGTAGTGTGACGCTGGCATTAAACACACAAGCAAGGCGGTATGTTTCCCCAATCTGAGTGTTGAATACATTATTCACGAGATCAGGCACCGCTAAAGCAATCTGTGTAGGCAATCAAAACAAAAGCATCATTTAATTGTGTTTACTAGTTCCAGAAATTCAATACTGTACAGTGTAAATTTTGTGTAAACGAAAACAAACAGTTTTCCGACAAATAGATTTATTTCTATAATTTGAAGCTAAAAATAAATCAAGATCTAAGAAAAACGTTTTATTGTTCTATTACAGGCAAACTTTATACTATTACATATGAAATATTTTTGGCCTTATATTCATGTAGGGCCAGATCATATGTAAAGGAATGGTATCTAAAAAGCCGAATCAAATATTGTTGGTACGTTCTTTTAAATAACAAATTATGCGCAACCCACTACTGCACACAAGGGTGCGTCTCATGGGCAGGTCAGGGGTTGTTTATTGCAATAGACAAACTCAAAATACACTGATATTGTTCATTTCATTTATTAAAATTTAACCTAAATCCATTATTTGGAATAAATTATATGTATAAAGTTCATTTAGGGCAGACCAATAGTCTGAGTTAAAAAGAGATACTTACTCAAAAGTGACATTTCTTTATATACTATTTTCCTAGGTAAAGCTCATTAAACGTACTTCAAAAGAGCAGCAATTATAAACGAACAAAATAAACTTTCTAGTTAGTTTTTCTGTAATAAATTGAAAATATGCTTTGTAATATAATTATGTATTTGACACAGAATGTGAAAAGTATCTAAGACCTAAATAAACCTAGAGAAAGAGAAGATTAAAACTTATTTAAATTATTGTCTACATTATTGAACATTAAATTGTAACAGCCCTATAAATTGCAATGCTAAAGAAGAAAGTTAATTAATAAATAAATAAATACCATTATTAGTAACATGCATTACAATATAAATTGAACAATAACAATAAAAATACAAGAATATGTAAGAATTATATCTTACCCTTTTTATAATTTGGTTTTAATTTAATTCTCACTAAATATTTTTTAATACAAACATTTTGCAACTCTATTGGAGCTGCAGTCCTCAATCTTGGGAGGACAATTTGTACTACAAGATTACATCTTGAATCGTCGATGCTTTACAACTTCAACTGTAACTCGATTAAATGTGCAACTTTTGACTAAATGTACAACTGCTGATGTACAACTACTCTCCAAACCCTAATGGTTGACTATTTAAAGTCAGTGCCAAAACGTTTTGATTGTAATAATTGAATAAAACATATTTGACTTGCATTCGGAATTAGAATGATTTATCTAAACTAATTTCTATATGTAAAATTATTACCTAGTACAAAAATGACCAGCGCAATACACAACTGCAACATTGCAGGAATGTGCACTACAATCTGCTCTACTTTTATGAAACTTTGTTGATTTTGCAGAGTTTGATACTTTTTTATGAAACATGTCCTGGATTAATTAATATTACAAACACTTTATAATAAATTTATCTTTTAACTAGTGATTTTTAAATTTGAAAAATTGCTTTTTTGGTTACATTTCCATAACAAGCTTCCTATTACTAACTGTAGTTAAAAAATACATATAATAAGTAAGCTTGCTTTGATTTTAAATACATGGAATATGTTTATATATCTGTAACACAAAAGTATGGGGGAACGGCGGTGTAAGTAAAGTACCGCTTATTAGTACGTATACTTTTAAACGGGCGCAACCGTGTTCCCCTAATGACGTGATTAGGAGTTAAGACCATGGTCGAGTTCCCCCAATCCTAATGTTAATCCGCTTATCACAAGTCTTTTAAGTTACTCAAGAAAGGTACATGGTTATCTAAAAATTTTGTTTATTTCAATTGGTGTGTAGTTTCAAGGGGCGCTTTCTTAGGTTTAGTATAATTTGTTTTTGCAAAACGCTTCTATGAACGCTAGCATGGCTCGTACCACAAACGCTTGCGAGTCATTTCATTCCAATTTTAATTCAAGTTTTTATTATTCTCATTTATAATTTTGTGAGAACACTGCTAAATTTTCAAACCGGCAGTTACCTTAACATAAATACTGCTAATAAGAAAGGTTCAAAATCTGTTTTTCGAAGGGTGGTACAAACAAAACAACAGTTTTTAATAGAAAAATTTCATCAATATTCTACCAACCAATTAACGAGATTTGAGTATGTTGAAACGTTGTCATACAGAAACAAAATTTAAATTATGTGTAATCTTGTTATGTGCTACGATATAATGTAATACTTATTTTTTATACACTGTGTCCATAAAGTAACCCCCCCCCCCCGCCCAACTAACTTTTGAACGACTAGGTATTTTTCTACAAAATTTGGTGTGCTGTAATGGGAAATTAAATACTATTTTTCAGACCATATTAAAATTTTGTATCATCCAGAATGGCGACTGGGCGCCATTTTGAAATTTGTTTTGATTTTCTTATCCAGTAGTCCACTTTTTATTTGCAGGACTAAATTTTCCCAGAAATATCTGAGGTGGCTGGAAATAATATTGAAAACGTTATGTTCCAACAAGACGGTGCGCCGCCTCATTATGATAGGCCTGGTTCTGACTTTCTCAACGGATATTTTTTTGGCAGATCGATTGTTAGGCTGAGGCCTGTAGAATAGCCGGCTCACTTCCCAGATTTAACTTTCTTAGATTTTTTTCTATGGGAATATCTGAAATCGAAAGTGTACAGAACCCGTCCAGAAACAATTGAAGAACTGGAGCAACGCATTACAGAAGTTTGCAGAATTATCACTCCAGAAACTTATGAAAATGTAAGGCAGGAATTTCATAGCCGACTTTTTATGTGCCAAGAAGTGAACGGTAGACATTTCGAACACTTAATTTAATTAATTTAAGCTTTAATTCTTAGTTTTTTTAAATAGACTTCTTTATCTTCAAACATTGTCATTTTGTTATGGCTGAATATTTTTCTTTTAAACTTTAGGATCAGACACAGAACTAAAATACCTTTCCAATGAGGTATCACTCGACCCCCCTTTCCATTAAAAAAATTCAAAATGGCGCCCAGTCGCCATTTTGGATGATACAAAATTTTAATATGGTCTGAAAAATAGTATTTAATTTCACATTACAGCACACCAAATTTTGTAGAAAAATATCAAGTAATTCAAAAGTTAGTTGAGGGGGGTTATTTTATGGACACAGTGTATTACTATTTGTATGGTGTTTACAATTTAAATAATTTTAAATCTTGTATGTGTACTACAATATACATATATATTATTCTTTATATATCTATTTGTATTGTTTTGTTTGTGTGCATGTGCAAGTATGTTTTCTTATAAACAAATGATTTCTATTTTATTTTTACATTATAGTACTACAAAGAAACTAGTAAATGTAGGTTTTATTAAGTTACTTGTGAAATTTATTAAGTTATTTTTGAAAGTGTAGACCTGTAAATTTTAATTCCTGTTTTGCAAGTGAGGGGATTACGCTCAGGGGGATTAGGGGAACTCGGTTACTCCGTTTTAAACTTTTAGTTTCAAATTGTAGGTTAAATATAGCACCTAAAACTGATATAAAATCAGCGTTTTTAGTATATTCACTATCGCTAATAATAACATAAGTCAATACATTGTGTAGGATTTACGAAGGTGTATTTACGGAAAACTAACTATTCCCTACTGTATTGTTTTACATAACGATATTTTTAGTAGTCTCCTTAGCGTCACAACATACTGTTTGTGAATGAAAATAAATAGGGACAAAATAAATTGTGAAACTGAACGTTAGGTTGCGAGAACAAACACAAAATAATGCACTTTGTGGATTGTGAACCACGTGTAGATAGCCGTCATTGATATGAAGAACAAACAATACCGCCATCTTTATTACAAATGCGTCCTCATCCAACAAAACAATAACAATGTCAGGAGATATCTTCTTTATAAACTATATCTACCCAAAAGCGCGTCTACTACAATTCTATTAAAAAATATAGAATAAAATATTCGGATTAAGTCGCCTTTAAAGCACATTACATCCAAATCATCCTCTACTGCTACTGCACCCAACCAACTGCTACTGCACAGAACCAAGCGCGTGTGCGTGTCTGCCTGTCTGTCTGTGTGTCTGCCTGTGTGTCTGTATACAGTTTACATTCCAGACGTCTTAACGCAGAAAACCCAAATTTTGTTCAAAGATTGGTAATTGCAATACGATGGCATCGCAAAAAAGTGAAGTTGGTCCGCCTAAAAAGGAAGGTTTACTTCAAAATACAAACGCTCGAAAAAGAACCTTAAACTCGTATTCTACGCACATCGAATAGCCGATGTGCGCAAACGCGATTTTCCTATCACCCCCCCCCCCCACTGCTCTTCATGATCAATTCTTTTTTCAAATATTTACGCTTTGAGCATGTTAAATGACAGTAGGAACGACTTTCTATTGAGACAAAAACCACTGAGAGCTTTCTTTTTGTTTGTTTTCCTGAACAGATAAATAATAATAAAGAGAAATATAAAATAATAATAATGAGTAATCGCCAAAAAACATTGGTTGTAACTAAAAAACACAAAATATCATAAAATCAGGCGACTACATCAAGTAATGGGGGGAAGGGGTGCTCTACTTCAAAATGGACGCGCTCGGGAAAGGACCGTAGATTCGTATTCTACACATGTCGAATGGCCGATTTGCGCAAGCCCGATTATCCTACTATTTTTCGATATTTAAAAAAAGTAGAAATTTCGGCTTTAAATACGGTATGAACACGTTAAATGACAATAACAACAATCTTACATTGAGGAAACACGTCTGGGAGGATTTCTATTGGTTGTTTGCCTTAACAGTTTAATTGGATAATCGCCAAAATAAGACTACAACCAAAAAATCATATTATTTTATATTTTAACGAATAAATATTGTTTACTATTAACAATTGATAAAAAAAAAATGATTTCTAAATTTGCAAAAGATTTTATTGAACTCAAAATTTTTTCATATTTTCTAAATTTCTGTTTTTAAAATTTCAAATTATTTCGAAATTTTCTTAAATAATCAATATAAAAATTTTACTTAAATTTTTTTAATTGCAGAAATTTTTAACATTTTCCATAATTTTCAAATTTAGAAAATTTTCAAAAATTTAAAAAAATGTTGAGAACCCAAAATATGTTACCCTTTCAAAACTTTTCAGTTTCCGAAAATCTTTAAAATTTCAAAATTGTTGACATTTTTTAAACATTTCAATATTTTTAATTAAACAATTGAAAAAAAAAGATTAACAACAATCGACATCTTCCAAAAATTTTGAAATTAAAGCAAATTTTTTTAATGTCAAAAACACCAGGTATGAAATTTAAAAAATGTGAAAATTTTCGATATTAATTAAAAATTTTCATTAATGCGAATTTATTCTCGCATTTTTACTCGAAGTCATTGGAAAATATTTCTCTCACAAAATAGTTATTTGTGTACCAAGGCCAAAAAGTGGATTTTTTTCGGCCGAGTCTAAGTTTAATCGCCGAGGCGAAGCCGAGGCCAGAAAGCAGACGAGGACAAAATAACACTTTTTGGCAGTGATGCACACAAATGTTTTTAGGCGACCTTCATTATAAAATTTACAAATTTTTAGATTTTTATTTATGATTTATTGATATAATTATGTATAACAACTGAACAATTGTACATATTTGTGACTCCTTCAGAAACATTTATATTTTTCTACAAATTTGTTAGATTTTTATTTAAATAATCAAGATAAAATTACTGCTGCAGCAACATCAAAAAGCACACAAATTGTTCATACGAACAATGAAGCTATACATGCCGAAATTACTTCGAGTGTAAATAAAGAAAATATAAACGTTTCTGAAAGAGTCACAAATATGTACAATTGTTCAGTTGTTATAAATAATTATATCAATAAATCATAAATAAAAATCTAACAAATTTGTAAATTTCATAATGAAGGTCGCCTAAAAGCATTTGTGCACCACTGCCAAAAAGTATTTATTCGTCCTCGGCCAAAAAAAACGGTTACTTTTTGGCCGCTTTTGAGTACTAAGAATTCAATTTTTTGTTAAGGTCGCCTAAAAAATATTGTTATGCAATATTTTACAACAAGAATTGTCAATAAATCAATATTTATAGCAGTATGAAAACGTCAAAAAAAACCACCACATAATAATTTGCAATTGCAGAACATTTAACAATAAAACTTGAGATATGAATTTAAAATCTGTTAATTATTCCGACTTGCTTGTGTACTCAAACTCGTTTTTTTGGTACCGTTGTTATAACTGGTTAAAGAAACTTTGTGTTGAAACGTATGCGAGATGCAGCTTAAGTTTATTAAAAGTTATAATGTGAAAACAAATTGCATCCTCCAGCAAGACAGTTGCCTCAGACGGAAAATCAATAAGGCGCAGGGACAAAACTCTCTCATGAGTTTTCTTGTGGAAAATTACTTATTTTTTGGGCAAATGATTATTATTATTATTATCCGCAAACGCGCTCCTTTTGCAAAACTTAAATTGTTGGCTTTGTTGTTAAAGATTTACTAAGTGCATTAAACATTTAAGTCTATAGGTGCGGCAAGAACAGGCGCGAGCTTTCTGTGTAAATTAAATTGCAAAACAAAACCATCATAATTGTGTAACTCTAAACAATACAGTGCCTATTATAAAGGTGACGCAGACGGTTACAAACTAAAAGCTTAATTTCATACAGTGTTAACTTTCTTGTTTTAAGCTGGGGAAGAGAAAATGCGAATTTTATCGAGTTAGTCAGCCCGGTAAAGTTTTTAGAAGTTTAACTTTTTTGAAGGGAACGCCATTCAATTTATTATATTTGTTTAGCTAAAATTCTACCTTAATTTAGAAATTACGCCCTTTAGTCAAATTCTAAAACCTTTACAAACAAATCAGTATACTGCCGAAGGCATCTCTTTCATGTAATCTTAGAAAAATTAAGTTTTTAATATTTTCTGTACAAGAAAGAGTAGACCACAACACCTGGAAGTTTTATGCATATATTTATCACGTATGGGTTGACATATATTCCGAAAGATGGCAGATTGACAAATACATCTACCTAATGCATTTCACCAACCGTGCTGATTGAACCCGATTCAATTAAAAATATAACTGTAACCCTGGTAAGATTTAATAAGAGTTACTTCTTACTCATCTACGTGAATGATAAAAACTCGCTGAAACTTCCTACATATTATAAGTTCGATGTGTGCTTGTTAACCATTTTATTTTATTAAATTGGTTAAGGTAAACTTCCAGACGATAAGCGGATTTAACTCACAGGGACAATTCACTAAACCTGTCCTTGTTTCTCAATTGAATAGAAACTGCAACCATATGCCATGTATATAATGTGCTTAAACTTTATCCTATCTATTTGGGCCAGTGACTTCATGTTGCAGCCTTAAATAATCCGGGTGGATCTGTGCTCCCGGAGCCGTCCAAAGGATCAACATCACGGCCGCAAGCAACACACGAGATATGTTAGCTGCCACATTTCCTGGAAGTTTGCGAAGACTTTAAAAGCTTATCCCGTAAGAGTATAGTAATAGAACAACGTCTTACTTGCTTACATCTACCTCGTCTTTAGAAATTGTTTTTGTTGAAAACTGTTTGATGTACCTTCAAGAATGCATAGAGCTTGGCTGGATCGAGTTAAATCAGTTGACATATAACTTTATCCTAACATAATGGAGGATCTAGTTATCGTAACTTTCGAAACATTAAAAATTGTGAGCTAAATTGTTTTGCGTTAAATAAGATTACAAAAAAAATAGTTATTTTCACGCTACAGGCAAGGTAAATAGTCGATACATCCATAGCTACAAAAGATGTAAATGGCCAATAACATTCGTTTACTTTTTGCCCTTGACTACGGAACTTAATAGTGTTATTTACATTCCTAGGATAATAATGTTGATTTTAACTGTTCGTTGATATGGCAACAAGCACAGGCAACTTAGAATAATGGGGCTTTTAAAAAATAATTCCGATGACAGCAGTCAAAACGAACTTTTAAAAATATGATTAAATTTCTACCTGTAGCGTGAAAAATGTAATAAGTAACACGGAATGTATCGACTATTAACATTGTCGACAGGCCACAAGCCTCGGCTTCGACTCGGCTCGTATTTACCTACCTCGAATGTTATTACGTCTTTACATTCCTTGTTACTTAAATAACTATTAACGCTTAAAATGTTATCCTTACTAGTTCCATTACCCATTGTGGGTGGTAAACAATGGAAATATTATAATTCGCCTAAATTGTATAATTTCTTCCTTGCGGAGTAGCTTGTCATGTCTGATATGATTTGACTAAATCATGAACTCTAGTCCCAAATAGAGTATGTTATATTCAATAGAATATTTTGCTCCATTGTACATGTCGAACCTGTCATGTGATAGGGTCTAGCATGATTTGACTAAATCACTATTTGCAAGATGCTAGAATCAACGTGACGCGGCATGCCGCGCCGTGAACGTCTAACTTCCAAATTCAGTGACGTAAGCAGCAAATAAATTCGTTTGATAGTCGCTATTTTCTAACTTTTGTCGCGGTCTATATTTTTTTATTCATAATAACGTGAAAGTTGAGTTAACATAAATTGTTATTAAGAGTATTTTAATTTATCACTACAAATAATGCGAAATTAGTTTTAAAGGATAAATAAAGAGATACAACATAACGTACTTTAGTCTGCAAACTTAAATAGTTTTCTTGAATATTTAGCTAATGCAAAGAGATATTTGACGTAAATAATAAATACGACGCAGCTTAATTGATTTGCATAAGAGTTAGATAATGCAGATATGACTTAGGAGAAGTGCAAAAGTTATGTATGTATAAATAATTACTGTTGTTTTGAAATGTATAGCAGAACGTAAATTACATATTTCTCTAATTATTGCATTATACGGCTAATGTACGCCACCATCTAAACTTAATTTTTCCAGGTAGATGGATTGTAAAACGAGGTCCTATTGAGTGGCCAACTTTGTCCCCGGATCTAACCCATTTCAAATGTTTTTTGTGAGAAAGCCGATATCTACATAACCAGACGTACTATGTCATTTGAAAGAGTTGAAAAAGCGCATTGGACTTGCTGTAGCACTAATAAATAACACGTGAAACTCTTATTGGAAGAATATTTTCATCGTCTCATGCATTGTCAGGTAATAAAATGAAAGCATTTTCAACATAACTATTGTTAATTATTATATTGTTTCATTTCATTTATAATTTGACATTTACTGAAATTTCACAGTTTCAACTTTAGTTTTCTGGAAAATTTCCTTGATATGGTTTAATAACGTAATCAAATAAAGGAAAAAAAATGTTATCAACTGATGTTAACATTTATTCATGACGCCCTTAAACCAATCGATAAGTTATTGCAATTACCTTCAATTAACCACACTAGCGAATTTATGTCACACTTTTGTGTCACTTTGAATGCAATTTACTTTTACTAGCATAATTTAAATTTGAGTACATTATGCACGTTTTACTTCTTCCTCGTTAACATATACATAAAAACTTTTCCAGCAGATCTCTTCAAAAGTAGCCTTTATTTCACATGATCGTAAGAATTTTTACCAGGCGTTTCAGTTCAAAAAAATATATCGAAATTGTGGGGTGTTACTACACAAAATAATTTTCATCTTATGCTTGGGTAGCTTCATAAAACGACACCAGATGTTGTCTGATGTGGTCACTGTTTCTATCTGCACACCTGTGACTTGCGGTATCAACCTTCTATCTCTAGTTGTGGAAGCCTGTAGGATTATTGGAATACAGAAGTAACAGACACTTGCAGCTGCGAACTCCACATCCCATTTATAATTGCACGTAATTAGAATTGTTAGCATTCATAACAAAACATTATGCTTGTGCACTAGTTTGTTAGTTTGCGTTGCAATATCAGAATTTATACAGTTTCTACTTCTAATTAAAACTTTGTACAATACTTTTAAAGCAACGTACTATGAGACATCAGACAATACGCTATTCAAATTCTACAACTTTTAAGGTTTTGTTAAGCTTGTTAACATCATATTTTGCAGTACCTGTATATTTATATAGTAAATGCACATACAAGAGTTTTAAAATACAAACAAGACGAGTATGTGGCGCAAATGTTGCTTCTAAATTTTAACACATATGAAAGTTAAAGCCAAAGGTGTGTTTTATTGCAATGAATAACATCATTGGTTTAAACATATTACAAATATCTTTCGCCGTTTTTAAATAAGGTTTCATGTTCTTTTCAAACTGTCAATAAAGTAAGGGTGGGGTTTAAACTTTAAAAACATACCTTGATTCGTCTATTTACATACAGGACGTTGCCAAACTTGTGGACATGAACTGTGAGACGGTAGTCTACGAAAAAAACTGAACAAAGCACTCTAGGGTTTTTCGATTCGACTAATATTTTAGAGTTTTGTAAAATTAGAAAATGATTACAAAAAAATAAGCAAACTCAAATTCAGATAATTAATCAAATTAAGAGAATATATCCATAATAAATTACAAAAAACAAGAGATAATTCAAAAATATAATAGAGAAGCAAAATTACATATGTTGCTGAAAGTTTCGTCATTTGTTTGAATTCAGGTCCTAATTTAGTATTATTTATTATGTTAAAATAGGTCTAAAGCGGGAAAGAATCGCAGGAAATTTTTTGAGCGAAAAGGTATAATAGTATGCTGATGGCACTCGGGTCTTCTAATAATGAAGCAGGAAGAGTGGTAAATTTATAAGCGGAAATTCTTTCGCACTCTAGACCGATTTCAACATGATAAATACAGCTACTGCTTAATTGAACACGGTAATAAAGAATTTTTGAACAACATTTGTAATTTCTCCTTTCAATTATTATTTCGAATTATTTCTGGCTTTTTGCAATTTATCGAGAATTTATTTTTAGTTCTTGAACAAACACTTACATTTGAATTTAAATGTTTTATTCTATCAATTTCAGATTTTTGAAAACTCTAATAACTGCAAAAATATTTTTTCAGTTTTTCTCGTAGCACACCGTCCCATAATTCGTGTCTGCGTGTTTCCGAACACCCCGTGAAACGACCCATAAATGTTATCTAAGTTGTGAAAACTCTAATTAGGTGTTATTTAAATCATTTAACTGCAACCTTTATAGGATGGCAATTGACAATAATTCCCTTTACAGTCGACTGCCAGTGCCTAATTAGTACTACTTTAGCATACACAATTCTGCTAGCTACTGCACATTTACATGATTTTAGATCTAATAACTTTGCAAATGCATCTTTCAAGATAATCTCAACTTCACTCGAAATCGTGGTTTCAATAAATTTACATTGCCATTGCACAAGTAAGATGAAGGAGGTTGACAGAAATATTGGATTCGACTCGCAGGGTGTCACCGGATACGTATATTTTCGACATAGTCTAAATTGTGTGTAAATATGTTCCCTCTACCTCATTTCTAGGGTTATCTACCCCATTAGATAAAAAGTAAAACTGCTGTCTTAACATGTTTTACGGTACCACTTCATCAATTTAAAAAAATTAAAATTTAATTATCCACACACTTTGAAAGCAAAGTAAAGCAAAGCGCAGAGAAAAATAACAAACTTTTTCCTTAGACGATTCGGGTATTAAGAGATCTTAGAATTAGTTACTTTAACTTGATTCCATAGTGCAGCTTGACTTTTGAAAAGAAACTTCTTTTCTGACACCTATATATTTCGTAGAAATAATACAACTCCCTTGTGTAGACGGGAGACGAAGACGAAAATGCGTCAAGCTCTTATCAACGATTATCTGGACATTTAAACACGAAATAAAGTTGCTGCTCTCTAATTTTTATTTACACTATTGTTTTTGTATTTTTATCGTTAATAATAAACCTAAAAACAGAATAAATGGAAAATGCTAGAAAAGTTGCTACACTCCAAAGCCTTGATCAGCCCCTGGGCGCCTTCTGTATATCTCTAATACTGTGCGCACGTATTGACGTTGTACTTTACGGGGAATTGTAATTAGACGCTAGTGTCTTAAGTTAACCGCCGATCTCACCAAGGTCAGACTTTTTATTATTGCGCACGCATTCAATTAGCACTTTTTTAGCGATAACCGCCAAGTTCGTAGTGGCACAGATGGATATGCGGGTGTGTTCGGCTGTACTGCCTTTTTACTGCATAAGTAGTTGTGGGGTCGAATCTCGGTTGGGACCAAAATTATTTTTTATTTTATAGTTTTTTTAAAACACTGTTGTTGCGTTTTGCTGTTTACGCGAGGTTATTTGTTAACAGCAGTTATATTTTTAAAGAAAAAATACGAAGACAAATTTGCATTCACTCACTGATTGACGTCAGGATCGGCGGTTAAGTTAGGACACTAGCGTCTAGTGGAATTGTATTGCCTAAGCTAGCTAACAGTAACCCGCAGTCGAACCAAGAAATAGTTGTTCGGTAATACAATCTAACATTAAAACATGCCTAAATACTATCACAGACCCCTCTACATTGTCTCATACGTTATTGAGAAATACACACTTAAAAGCTAAAACTACAAGAAATCTAAAACGGAGATACACGATAATAATAATACCGAGTGGCTAGGAAAACAACGGCCACTTTTCTTGCGGCGGTCAAGAGATGGCGCTTTAGTAAAGAAAAATTAAATTAAAATGCTGGCAACAACGCCAGAATCCAAGACGTTTTAGTTGTTTTGATTTAATATTTAATAACTAAAGCGTCTTGGATTCTGCGTTGTTGCCAGTATTTTAATTTAATTTTTCTTTACTAAAGCGCCATCTCTTGACCGCCGCAAGAAAAGTGTCCGGGGTTTTCCTAGCCACTCTGTAGTAATTACATAATATATTTTCGGTTAAATCAATTCAAAATATACTTTCAGTGGGAGCAGGCTGAAAAGATTCACTTAGAACTTGCGTGTACAGCACGTATTTCTATTTTTGAAGAAAGTTTCCAATTATAATTATAGAAGAGGTAAGAACGAGTGTCATTGAAATTATGGAAAGCAGCCTATAAACAATCACAGGAGTGTGAATTTTATTGTGAATATATTTAAATGCAATAAAAAACGTTTTCGAGCAAATTTTGTCTTTCATTTTTTGGAAATTAAAAAAATAAAATAAATGGAAGTTCAAAACTTACATGCGTCCATATATATCAGGTGACCACGAAAACATGTAACAACCGACATTTTCTCAATTTTTTAATTATTAATTTCAAATTTTCTGGGATAATATACACATAAACATGCATATTACGACGTAAAACGGTGTTAATTTGGACTTCCGGCTTAACCGGTAGTGATTTCTTTAGCATGCTAAAGAAAAAAACAAACAATTTACTAAAATCAGGCATTTACAAAAATAAATTGTTGGCACTGTAATTAGGTTTATATAGAACAAACAATTAGAAACATTAATATTGGGTACAAGGAACACGTACGTTGCTACAAATATAAACACCCACATAAATCCAGTTATGCTAAAAACTTATAAGAACACAATCATTTAATGACATCTAAGAACACGATAAAATGTTTACATTTTTGTGATGACAAACGTAAGTTGGCTATACTAAAAGCATTTGAAATTCATAAACATTTAAAATCTGTACCGTTAATGAATGAGCAAATTGATCTTTTAAATTCACCATTATTGGACATTTTGGAATTGGAAATTAAATCATCTGAACGCAGATATAGAAAACCAAGATCAAGTTATGAAGATTTATTGTTCCTATAGCAACACTAACTGTTTACTTTCAATCTTGCCTCTGAAAATGACATGCCAACAAGTCAAAACACGTATAAGGCTAAAATAAAAAAAACTGCTAAAGTTAAGAATTGTATTATTTACGATAAAAACAGTTAATATAAACTGAACTTAAAACTTGCAAGTGTAAGACTAACTTTTTCAAACGAATGTAATTTTATTAGGTTAAAGCTAGATAAAATCTGCTGTAGTTGGTTTATGCAAAACTTACCACTATTGGATTGTTGAGATTCAAAATATTATGCTTTCGGTTAGTTGACCGCATCTGGAGACGGGAAGTTAGGGATTAACTATAACAACGTAAGATGTATATATTTATTTTAACAACAAGACAAAGTTTTTATGAGACTAACACCCATTTAACATTTAAATATTATCAAACCTGTAATTTAGTGTTTGTAAAATTCTTAAATTCTATACTCAAAGTGTCATATTTAGAGAAATTATATCCACTGTAAATGAATTTTAAATTATATGATTAAAAAAACAAAAATGGTTATGTCATCTTCTAGTCAGTTGTAGGAATTACTATCAAAACGTCAATACTCCTGAGTGACTTACAATAAAACATACTTTACGTTTTTCAGGAAAGTTGAACTGTATGCAAAATGCATGGGAAATTATATTTTTCCACATTTTATATCCACAGGCTAAGAATTTCAACTATATTATTGTTATTGCTGTTATTAGCGCCGTTTAACCAAAAAATAATAATTTATAATTAAACAAAAATATAAATAAATATTAACAAAATCAAAACGTGTCCTTTTAATTCGAGAGTAACAACAAAACTTTATAATATTTCGGTAGCTACGTTTTTAAAATGCCGTCTTTTATGCAGAAATTCAGGGTTCTCGTTCTAGGTAAAACAATTTTTTAGCCAAAAAATAATAATTTTTTTTTTGTTATTTATTTAATTTTCACACCAGTTCTAATTAAATAGTAAAAAGAACGCTATCTGTACGGTAAATTATAATTTTAAAACGTCAGGTAATGAAGTAATTAAATTCATGCCTATTTCGTTATTAAACATTAAAACTTCGGTTATGAGAAAATGAAAACAGTTCAAAAATTAAATAAAAACAAAAAAAATTGAACCAAAAGTTTGTCTTACCCAGGATTAAAACCCGGGCGTTCTGCATAAAAGACAGCAGCTTTAGCACGGGGCTACTGATACAGTAAAAAGTGTTGCTGTTACTCTCGGATTTAAGAAGACAATACTTAAATTTATTAATCTGCATTTAGATTTTTGCTTAATTTTAAATGTAAATTTATTATTTTTTGACTCAACGGCACTAATAACAAGAATACAGTTTAAATTCTTAGCCAAAGTATCCTAAAAATATAAAATCTGGAAAAATATAGTTTCCCTTGAATATTTCATATGGATAAACTTTCCTGAAAACCCCTGTATGTAATTATTAATATCTTGTGCAGTCTTAGTGCAATTAGGATAACTTTGTCAAATAATTTCGCCATATGAATTCCGCCATCTTGACTTTTATCATTTATAGCCAGGGTTCGTAATTAGCTACCCCAAAATTTCACAAATACCAATTTTTACGAAAGTTGGATTACGCTATGAAATACTTGTGCAATATTAAATCCGCCATGTTGAATTTAATAATTTAGATCTTTGATTCCTAATTAGCAGCCCGGAAACCTTACAAATGACAATTTGTATGCAATTCGGATTATTGTATGAACTGTTTCCGCCATATTAAATCCGCCTACTTCAATTTGATAATTTAAATACATAATTAGCAGCCACGAAACCCAACGAATACCAAGTATACCATACCGGCACGTTCATTTACACGATTCAAAATTTTGCATTTTTTCTTTTAACATTGTGAACAATTTCCATTATAAACTTTTTAACAAGTGAGCCATTCTACATTTTTTCGTAAAATAAACCCAGACCTGACATTAAATTTTGAGTGCGTACTAGATTCTCGTAGTTTATTTATTTCCATTTTGTGGTTGTAGAAATTTTTCTACGCTAAATATTTCCTAAATTAATAAGCTGCTGGTATGCGATCTAATTTTCTCACAACTCAACGGGTTGTATAAATGTATAAGTAAATGCCTTACCGTAATAAGAGTGAGTAACTTAGGTGTAATTAATTTTATGTATTCAAGCAATGCTTCAGGGATACATTCAGTGTCAGCGCCGAGTGTTCCGTAATTAATCTCGGAGAGAGTGGTGTAGACGAAAAACCAAAAAGCGCATCCGTCACCAGTTGAAGCTTTCATAATGACTAGTAACGTCGTGTTGATAGGTGTACATTTTTTGAAGTGTCTTATTCTCTAAGAAAAACTTTATGTACTGGGTGTCATTGAAAGCTACGCCATTCCTACTTTTTAAATAAGTATATTTTAAGATATCAAAATAAAGTTTGTTATAATAAAAAAAGATTAACGTTTGATTATTTGACGTAATGTGCAATTTTTTGACGCTTCCAGTTACTTCCGGAAGTAACCTCAAATTACTTATTTCAAATATAACACCCTGTATATTTTTACATTTTTGTAGCACGTATTTAATTTCGAATATCTTTATAGCAAGCTTACAACAGTTTGAGAAAACAATAATAATTTTAACAGCGAAATTTATTTATTAATCCAGAGCGCCGTGACTTGCATAACATTAATCTAAAGGGGCCCCACCAATTATGAAAAATTGTTTTTCGCACAATTGTATTGTTATACAGAGTGGCTACGAAAACCCGGGCCACTTTTCTCGCGGCGGTCAAGAGATGGCGCTTTAGTAAAGAAAAATTAAATTAAAATACTGGCAACAACGCAGACTCAAAGACGTTTTAGTTGTTTTGATTTAATATGGGGCGTATTTATTAACTAAAATTTTAATTTAATTTTTCTTAACTCAAGCGCCATCTCTTGACCGCCGCAAGAAAAGTGGCCGGGGTTTTCCTAGACACTTTGTATGTATTTACTGTCATTGTTGACACATGCTGTAAATTGAATATACAACACTGTGGCTAGTCTCTATAGAAACAAAGAAAAAACAGTGTTGTTCTATTTCATAACTGTAAGTATTCAGTAATAGTTTTCACCAACAGATGGCTCTTGACCCCTTTATTTTGTAAATACGACTGTGCGAAAAACGTTATACTCTACACGGTTGTTAAGTGCCTAACAGAATCTCGGAAATTAAACTTTTCCTCGATTCTGTTATAATGCAATTACCAACCTAATAGTGTAATAATATACTATTATAGTTTGAAACATTTTCGTTGGTCTATTACAAAATTCTAAATTTGGCAAATATAATTTTTCCAGTGTAATCTGTTTTTTACTTTCCCGTACCTTCGGTATAGGAAGTATTAATATCATGAAAATTTTTCCAGTCTAAATCTTAAAAAAGTACACGTTCTGGGGCTCAAGGAACCCAAAAAGGTGGTTTTTAAGAAATGTCTGTCTGTTCGTAAGTGGGTGGGTGGGTGGGTTTCGCCTCTATAGGCGAAAGAACTATACCGACTTTGATAAAATTTTAAATCAAGAGGTTTATAAAAAATTTTAGTTGTAGTTAAGCTTTTCGACAAAATCTGAAACCGGAAACGGAAGCTAGGCGTGTTTCTTGATAGAGCTTTATTCCAAAACTAACTTTTGAAAATTTGAGCAGAGAATGTTAGAGAAGAACTAAAGGCAAATCTAAAACTTTTTTATCGAACTCTCTAGCTTCAAAACGGCGGCGGCCGCTACATTTTTTTGAATATCTCACTTTTAACGCTAATTTATTCAATAAGTAGTTGTTTGATCGACATCATTTACAACTTATTTGAGAACCCCTTGTAGGTAGTACACAATGAAGTAAAATTTATTTAGAAAATCCAAAAACGATCGCAATGGTGCTGCTTCAAAATTTTGAAAATTTACAAACAAATATTCTTTAAAAACTACCGACACGATTTTTTTTAACTTTGTGAACCGGTAGAACTTGCAATGAGCTACAAATTTGTTTTTTTACTAATTTCCAAAAGTTTACTCTAACGCCTTACAGGAATTTAAAAACAGATTGAAATGATTAATTATATATTCAGAAACGCAAACGCCAATCGTTGTAAACTTTTAACAGTTTGATAGACGATATAAAGAAGCTTATTGGACGAACAAAAATTTTCAACTATTTCAAAAATTGACAAAAGAAAACGATACTTTTTAATATCAACAACGCGATTTCCGGCAGTTATATAGTTTTTACTCCGCTTATCAATTATCAATTATTTTTTACGTATTTCTGATCTCTGTAAATAAACCATTTATACTAATTTTTAATCCGAAATCCGAAGCGCATCTAATTAGCTGTAGGCGGTTCCATTCTTACTATTCTTATACGGTACCTATGCGACATCGTAAGGTACGGCAAGTATTAATATCTAGTATGGGAAAGTCTACTCGAGGTTAACAATTTAGCTTTTTTAAGTGGCACCGTAGTAACGCATTGGTCAGTAGAGACAATCTCACAAAACTCACAAAAGTGTAATATCAACACGAGCGAAATAGACATTTCCAGCACATACTGTGGCAAACAACGAGTTCAATGTATTTTAACTTTTATTTTTAGATGTCATGATTGTCGCTTCAATAAACATTGATATTTCAATTGAATTGCATGCCTATTGGACAGCCTTGCAATGCCCAAGAAGCAACATTTTACAGTAAATGAAGCTGTAGTCCAAAACATTGTTTTGTGATTTTTAGGAGGTACTTATTGTATTGTGCGCTTAGCAATGTAATTCTGCTTATTGCAAAATCATGCAAACATGCTAGTAATGAATATTTAAAAATACCAACAGCATAAAATTTAGTTGTTCCATCACAAATAATGTCAAAATCGATATTTGTCAACAAAGTATTGTAGTAAATCTATTGCGGGTTATCTGTCAACGTCAAAGATTACATCTTTTACGTGGATGCATGCGATATTTAGTTTCAAGGTTTTCCTCCATGTATTTTGCCAATAGGTAAACTTTATGCTTAACGATATTTTAAAAGCGATACCGCCTGCACTTCTGTTGAGATATGTGATATTGAAGAGTATTGGAATGTCACATTTCAAATGGAACCCATTATTTTCCATTTTAGGAACTCGTAGATCAGAATACCCTCGTCACATGGTTTAAATCCTAGCACGGGCTTCGGAGAGATTGAGGGTGCTGCTGAGACTCATCCCTTATGTATGCTGCATTTGTTACATGTTATATGGCACAGGGTAGTCTTTCTGCCCTGTTTCTGATATGGATCCTTATCAATAATGTATGAACTGCCCGCGAAGTATGTGTAAGCAAAACATAAATTGTTTTAAATCTCTACAAAATCACAGAAACCAGAAAAGATTTTTTTTATCCACAACACATTTTCATATAACACGAATATTTTACGTGATACATTTTTTATCTTCTCGGTTGATATCCAAATTTAACTGTTTATGCTGGCAGGCAATTCGTTCGTGCAACATTAAACGTGGAAAATTAAATATGCTTTATAATTAGTCCCATGCGGTAAATTAACATCTACATTTCTAATTTTAATATGGTTCCACCCACCGATTTTGTTACTGCTGGTTGATAATCAAACTTTCACCTTTTCCCAGTTATTACATGTACACATTTTTTCGTGTTGTTATTATTATACCCCTTACAACAGCACTACCCCCCTCTTTACCCTAAAACGTGAATACAAATTTTTCAAAAAAGCAGTTCATACATAAAAATTATTATAAGAATGTTTGCTAAACACCTAATAAATGCAATACATGAAATACATTTTTGGGGAATGAGTGTTTATGTCAATTTGTGTATGTTAGATGGCAGGTTATATGACACCAGCAGTTGTGCTCCCTGTAGGTGTATGGTAAACAAAACCAAACAAGAGAACAACAAAAAATGCTTACTTATTTTATTGCAGCTATAATTTAACAGAAATATATTACCGTTACAGGAAACGTTATGCATATTATTAAAATAATTTTACCAACATTTTAAGAAACGGGTAGGTAAGTTACAAATTTAAAAAAGCTGAAATGTGGACTTCGAATGGACTTTCCCATACTGAATATTAATACTTACCGCAGTTGCAAAAATGTAAATTGTATAATTATAACGTTGTACATTTAACCGCCTCGTCTGTGAGAAAAAAATATAGGCAACTTTTTAATTTATCCGTAGCTCAGCTACTTTATAACAGCTGTCAATTCGTGAAGCCAGCAATAACGATGCTGGGGTTTAGTAATCATGCTCGAATCATAACTCCAAATTCAAAATTTTTTGTGAAAGATATGATTTTAAATTACAAAACATTGGAGGGGAAGACATGTAGCCCCACCAAATATACAATTTTCTGAAAACACACATTAGATTTTTATTTTTTCTGCCAGTCAAGACGAGTACTTCTTCTTACGTAGAGGTTATTTAATGTTGCCCGTTTAATAAATAAGGGGTACTAATTTTTAATTTAAAAAAAATGTATAAAAAGTGCCACAATTAAATTATGGTATTCGGCAAAAAATCTAATTGCAGTCAATGTTCGCCTCTATAAGACTACAAAGTTTGGTCAGTTTTGAGATATTTTAAAAATATCAATTATTTGTAATTTACATTCTCTCCAGTAGCCCCACCAGGTATAAAAGTATCTAAAAACTAGCATTCGATATTGGTTCTACTAGTCATGATGCGCAATTCTGCGGAAGGAAACAAAAAGTATTTTTGAAAAAGTATTTTGGCTTTGAAAATGTTTGAAATTTTGAATTATTTGAAACTTTGATAATTTTTAATATTTTGAAAAAAATTTTCAAAATTAAATAAAATTCTAAAAATCCAAAAATTTTTAAAAATATTAAAATTTTTATTTTGGAAAGTTATTAAAAAATTTTAAAAATTTTTGAGAATTTTCATACTTCTAGTAGAAGTATCAGAAAGTAAATAAAACTGGTTTGTACCACTGAAACTAAAGCCTATGATAAGCTGTGGCAGCGAGTTCAGAATGGAGATCGAATCATCTAGGATACAATTTAAATACATCCTGTATATTAATTTTAACTTACATTGTAGGTGCTTTTACAATATTTTGAAAAATGAATAAGTACTAAGATATGATAAATAAACTCTACGATCACCACATACATATTTAATTGCTTGACTTAATTCACTATTTCGTGGAAAGAAATGAATTATGACTATTGTTAGCTAATTATTGCATAATGATTAAATACGTGCAAAACTAGAAACTTAGCTTCATTGGTTTTTAGAATGAATATTCAGTTGTTGGTGACTACGTGAGGGTAACAAGTATTTTCAGATTATTATCAAAGTTTAGTGTCCGCTATAAACTGACGGCTGGTCACAGCTGCTGCTATTTCCTACGGCCCATGGTTAGCACTTCGAAATTACTATTCACATATGTTTAAACAAAGTTTTGGAAGGTTTAATATAAACAGTTAACACATTTAAATTGTGGTGCACAGTTGGGCCATTCAGTCAAACGTGGACGGATAATTTTCTTTTAATTTGTAATTCACTAAACGTGACGCTCTAGTTTTTCTTGCAGAAGCACACATGTGTAACAAATTTATTGTAACTTTTCTTTTAATTTTGAGGAAAATCTTCATGTTGCTTTCAATTATTCAGACATTTACAACTAAATACTTTTCTCATTTCAAAGTTAATAAACGCAGTCTTTTCATATTTCTTTTAGTACAAAAGCATTTTACGAAGTGTATTGTAAAACTGAGTGGGGCATGCTAATGCTGACTTTCGGGAATGCGACTTTTCATCATTTTAGCTTCGTAGCGGATGTGTCGGTGGGAGCTGACAAGTGACAACTTTCCGCTGCGGCCTTTAGCCGAGACTTCATCATGGTGCATTGTGTGCTTGTGTAATTTATCATAAAAACTTGAAATGAGACGCAAAGCTGTCCTTACAAATACGAGCGCGAATGAATAATTTCACTAAAATTGTTACAAAAGCTAATTCTCTAACCCTTGTACATAAACTGTCATTTGCAAGCACAATCGCCCAAATGATAATTTAATAATAATAGTAGCCTTAATATATTCTCTAAACTACTAACAATTTCTTATTTATCAACCTCATTAAATAAGAAAAGGTTAGCGAAACACAACTCGGTTATTTTGTTGCTACTAAGTTAATTATGAATGCAAAATCAATAGAGCCCGTTTGATTTTAGGATAAAATAATTTTAGGCTTTCATCGGGTTTCTTTGTTCAGCAGGAGAAAAGTTTCTATGTAATTTAGGTACCTTCCTTCCGCTTGAAGTACTTTATCAAAGCTAATTTATCTTCAAAAACACAGTTACAAAGTCGAAT
Organism: Ctenicera cuprea; assembly: GCA_958336395.1. Classification (NCBI taxonomy): domain Eukaryota; kingdom Metazoa; phylum Arthropoda; class Insecta; order Coleoptera; family Elateridae; genus Ctenicera; species Ctenicera cuprea. Next base: position 37,435,029 of record OY284490.1, read on the forward strand.
TAACTAGGACGTAATGCAATTAAAATTTCAGAGAGGTAAATATTTTCAATGTTTGTAACTTCTTTTTATAATTAACGATGTAATTAAAATGTAGGTTTCCCTTACAGGCATTTTCTTGATATGCATTTTGTATGTATTCGTATTCTATTCATTATTTCATCTTCAGTGTTTCAAAATTTAATTTGTTGCTCCAGGTTTTAAGATGAATTTACAATAAAAAAATAATTAATTGACATAAATCTAAGAGCCAAATACGTTGTACAAACATGGTTGAGAAACACTTTGTTCGTTCGTAGCTTAGTGAGAAATGTATTCGATAGGACCTTATTAACTTGGCGATGATCGGTATTGGGTTGTGGTTGATTTATTGGTGTTGTCATATTTACCCTTTCTTTATCAAAGTTAAAAAGAAAATGGTGATGATATAAATGAAATAAATACTTGCCTACGCAGACGACACAGATATAATCGGAAGAAGCCTGCTAGACGCGAAAAAAAAATTCATTGCCCAGCGAAATGAATGGGATTAATTATTATCAATGAAGAGAAGACTAAATACATGGGTGATAATCGCCGTCAAATAATCCGAAAGATTTTAGCAAACGGCGACCACAACTTCAAGGCAGTAAGAGAATTTACATACCTGGACTCCCAAATCAAAAGAGACACAAATGAAAAAATTCAGAGACGCATATTAGTAGCAACTAAATGCTACTACGGCCTCGCTAAGCATCATTATATGTAGAGTATAGAACATGGTATGCTGTTGCTAGCACCAAATTTTGTCAAATTCTGCGCAAGTGTAAAAACTTATATATATACAGATACTCATTACTTATTGAGGAACCCTGTTTTTTATCAGTGCGCAGGCGCAGCACGTGTACTTCTGTCAGTTTCCAATGCCAAATGAAATGATAAAGAGGTTGTTAGGTGCTTCTAATCTGTCAACAAATTAGTATTCAAAGTAAGTTTCATTTACTTTATATACTATATTATGAAGCGCTATGTAAAAAATTGCCCCAACTATAATAGTAGGGCACAAAGTAAGAAAAAATTGCTAAAATTATAAACCAAATAAATAAATATAAAGTATGTTTTAAAATAACTAGCAACATCTTAAACACTTCGTTTAATGCAGAATCAAAAACAGATGATTTGCTAAAATCAGGCATTTACAAATTAAATTGCTCGCATTGTAATTTGTTGTATATAGGCCATACAATTAGAAATTTTGATATTAGGTATAAAGAACACGTATGTTGTTACAAATACAAGCACTCACATAAATCCAATTACGCTAAACACTTACTAGAACACAATCATTCAATGATATCTAATAACACTATAAAATGTTTACACTTTTGTGATGATAAACGTAAATTAGATATACTAGAAGCTTTTGAAATTCACAAACATTTAAAAACGGTACCGGTAATGAATGAGCAAATTGATCTCTTAAATTTTCTCCTCTATTGAACATTTTGGAATAAGAAATCAAGTCATCTGCAGACGATTACCGAGATCAAGTCATCAAGTTCTATTCCTATAACAACACTAACTGTTTACTTTCTATAACCTTTGACAATGGCATGTAAACATGCCGAAATACGTATAAGGTTACAATAAATAAATATTGTTGGATTTACCTAAATTAATTTCTTGTTTATTGAACATTTTTATTATTATGAGCATCGGTACATCCAATGTGAAATATTTTAGTTTCCCAGCGCAAAATTTATTTATATTTTATCATCGTAACTAAATTATTATATTTATATGTTGAATATACTATTATTTCTTTCTCTGGATCGCTTTGAAGAAGAAATGGTTCACCCCTGATAGTTTCCACTGAAAGCTTTTTTACAATTTTCATCACTTCGCCTCTTGACTTTGGAACCGGTGGTTGTACTTTTCTTCGACTTTGATAAATGTTAGTTTTTATACAGGGTGAGTCACGAGTAACGGGACGGTCGCTGACGTATAAACGGCGCCATATAATAAAATTCTATTGTAGCAGTTTTGTGAAGGGCTGTAGAGACTACATTGTAAAAATATTTTCTAGTACACAGGGTGCTCCACAAGCGTGTGGCGTATCAAAGTTGCATTTTTTCTTATGAAACACCCTATATTTTATTGCATTTTTAGATTCTACGTAATAAATAAGATCAACTTTCATCAAGCTTTCCTATACCTAACTCTTACTGTTTTTGAGATAATTCTATTTTTATCAAAATTGTAAGGTTTTGAAAATAATTAATATCGGCAAAGTCGATCAATTTAGAACAAACTTTTTTTAACAGGAAGTACCGGTTATTTTACCTAATTGATCAATGTATTTATTATTATTAAATACCCTACAGGGTGTTTGCAATATTACATTTTACTATTACCACATTCAAATTGATATATCTTGTTTATTTTAAATAGAACACCCTGTATTTTACTTATTCATCATGTTCCTATTTTAATTCTCTTTCGAACTGTATTAGGTTTCCCTATACCTAGATATTACAGTTTATATGATATTTACAAACAATAAAACCAACAACATTTAATCAATTTAATAACAATAAACACACAGAAATTATAAAAACTTATCATACAATAAAAGTAATTAAGAAAATACATATTCTTTGATGAAGTAAATGTTCAAAGTGATTGCCATTTTGTTCAATACAGAATCTAATTCTGCATTCAAACGATTTCCTAACATTCCGCAGAATGTCTGGTGTAATCGAAGCAAAAGCATTACTAATTCTTACTTTCATATCTTCAGCAGTCGTAGGGGGAGTACTGTAAACAATATTTTTAATATAACCCCATTTAAAATAATCCATTGGGGTTAGATCTGGAGATCTAGGAGCCCAATCATAAGGACCACCTCTTCCTATCCATCTATCGGGAAATTTTCTATCGAGATAATGTCTTACTTCTCTCAAAAAATGAGCTGGTGCACCGTCTAATTGAAGAAACATTCTTTGCCTCATATTTAGTGGGACATCCTCTAAAAGAATCCAGAAATCGCGTTTCAAAAAGTTTAGAAATTTTTGCCCATTTAGGTGTCCATCGAAAAAGTAAGGGCCAATAATATGGTCGCCTATAATTCCTCCCCAACAATTTATACTCCAACGGGTTTGGCGGTCCAGAGTACGAAAAAAATGTTTGTTTTCGGTATCATAATAATGAAAATTATGTCTGTTTATCATACCATTATTATGAAAGGTGGATTCGTCTGACCACATTACAAAATTGAAAAAGTCACCATCTTCTCCTACACGATCCAGAGCCCATAAGGAAAATTCTAAACGCCTATCATAATCTCTCTCATATAAATGCTGATGCATCTGAATGTGGAAGGGGTGGTATTTGTGTTTCTTAAGTATTCTGCATACACTGGTTTGACTTATACCTGTCTCCCTAGCTATTATCCTAGTACTTGTATTTGGGTTTTCAATTACAGATCCCAATACATCGAATTGTTTATCATCATTATTGGTAATTGGTCTTATTTTATTTTGTTTCTCGTACTGAACATTGCCTGTTGCACGAAATCTGTTTAGTACTCTTTCAAATACTTCTTTTTTGGGATGTTCCCTGTCTGGGTATTTTTGAGCATAAACCCTTGATGCCAGGAGACAATTATTCAAACATTCTCCTATGACCAATATCATATCAATTCTTTCTTGAAGGGAATATTGTTTCATTGTGGCAATTTTAAAATTTCAAACGTGTTACACTTAATCAAGAGAAATTGTCATAAAGGTGACAGCTGCATACTAGATTAAATTAAACAATTTCAATAAGACTAGCATACTTCGTTAACCATGAATTACTAGTATGTTTTATTTAGCATACTGCTGTCATCTAAATGGCAGTTTTTCATAATAGTATTGAGGCTTTGAAAATTTTGAAATTACAAAAATGAAACCTTATTCATTCCAAGAGAGGATCTTATGGCATTGGTGATTGAGGAATTATTGTAAATTTGTTTTAATGACAAACATTACAAATTTTGAAGAAATTTGTAAATATCATGTAAACTGTAATATCTAGGTATAGGGAAACCTAATACAGTTCGAAAGAGAATTAAAATAGGAACATGATGAATAAGTAAAATACAGGGTGTTGTATTTAAAATAAACAAGATATATCAATTTGAATGTGGTAATAGTAAAATGTAATATTGCAAACACCCTGTAGGGTATTTAATAATAATAAATACATTGATCAATTAGGTAAAATAACCGGTACTTCCTGTTAAAAAACGTTTGTTCTAAATTGATCGACTTTGCCGATATTAATTATTTTCAAAACCTTACAATTTTGATAAAAATAGAATTATCTCAAAAACAGTAAGAGTTAGGTATAGGAAAGCTTGATGAAAGTTGATCTTATTTATTACGTAGAATCTAAAAATGCAATAAAATATAGGGTGTTTCATAAGAAAAAATGCAACTTTGATACGCCACACGCTTGTGGAGCACCCTGTATACTAGAAAATATTTTTACAATGTAGTCTCTACAGCCCTTCACAAGACTGCTACAATAGAATTTTATTATATGGTGCCGTTTACACGTCATAGACCGTCCCGTTACTCGTGACTCACCCTGTATATTGCACGTCACGAATCGTTAAAGTGTTGGGCAGTTCTGGCTGTTGCTGTAGTTCGGAATTAATTATTTTAGATGGTTTTTCATTTAAGTCGTCCACAGCCTTTCTCTTCACAGAATTAGAAATAATTTGTCTGTTTAATTTCCCTAGCTCTTCTTCATGATTATGCACGAAATTACTTTTTGAAATTAAGCGTTCTTCTCCCAGTGTGTATACTTTAGCCCGACACGTCTTGTTTGTGCATCGCCAGTATGAATCGCCGGTTTTTAATTCAGAGCATTTTCTTAATTTAAAACTATTTATTAACAATAATTCACTGTTGTGTTCACTCAATATTACTTTTACACTCATATTGAAGATCGATGTTCACTTGTCAAAATCTGTAGGACTACTAATAAAAACAGCAGCATTTACTTGCAAGTAAACAGTTGAATTAAGATTACAAAGAATAGCTAATTACCTACAAGAAAGTAAGTTACCTGAGGGCTACATGTATTTGTTATCATTTCAGAAGATTAAAAGATTACGCGCAATTCGTACCTACCTGTACGGGGTACTCCGCGCAGTTCATGGTAGGTATTAACGGGCTCAGGTAAAATTCCGCGCAATTCATGTCCGCCGAGAAATATATCTAGACCAACTAAACTCAAAATATATAAAACCCTAATTAGACCGGTGCTAATATACGGTGCGGTGACCTGGGTAATGAACAAGAAAGATGAAGCGGCACTAGGCTCCTAAGAAGTTACCAAAAAGCATAGGGTGTAGACTACGGGTTCCGCTAGTAACAATTAAAAGTTAAAACTCCAATATAAAAGTTGGTGCTGGCACACATAAAAAGCCAAGCCATCGTCGATTTACGGCAGACAGAATATGTAATCGCTTTAGTTTTTAAGCATAAAGTAAGCGACGACGCCAGAAAAATAGGGTATATCTGTTAGTGCTAAAGCTGTAGTAGACGCATCGCTGTTTTGTTATCAGCGTTTAAAGCTTATAAAGAAATCCCGCGTAAGTCCTAGAGAAAGTATTTAGTGCAGGTAAAACTTTCAGATTTCAGCACTTCCAGCAATTGCCTTAACGAGTCTGAATCAGTATGGTCCATATTAGTAAACTGTATATATTCGACTTAAAGTCATTTAACGATTTAAAACCGATAAATAAATAGGGATGCGTCTACTAGAAGAATTTATTACAAGTAATAGTATGCCCAAGTTTTTCAATTTTTGAAACACTGGAAAAGGAGGCACAAATAGCTTCAAGATTTTCTTGATTATCTGCCAATCAGTTTTTGTTGAAACATACAAATGTATAACCAGAACTGGCAAGCCCACAGTTATTAATGGCGCTACAAATCAGTTTCCATGACATCATGCAAATTTTCCATTATCAAAACGTAATTTGTATATAACGATCTGATGAGTAAAAAGCCTGGAAGATAAATTACCTATATAGGTATGAAAGTCATGACCCTACTTTGTTATAGAAAAAGGTCACCAGTCGAGGAAATGCCACATAAATGCAAAGTGAATTAGGTTTAAGGCTAAAAGGGAAATAAATTTTGATTTTTAAGGTTTTTAAAACACCGCCGTAATCAGTACTATAAAAGCCCGGGATGCATCTGTATACACTATCTTTACTTCCTTAGTCTAACCGGAACATGGACCGCTTTACCGTCACTTTTCTTCGGGAAATGAAGATCTATGGGACGTACCGGAGACGGTGGTCATTTATTTTAGGCAAGGGTAAACGCGGCCTCAGGTAGTAATCACGAACCCCATCTGACTGATGACGAAGGAATTTATCATGAATGCTGAATATTAATTATCTGAAAAGCCGCAAGACTAATATTTGTAAAAGCAGGAAATATTCCCCTGAAAATCTTGCACCAATACCTGCATGTATAATTTTCTATTCGGTAGTTTACATCATCAATTTTGAAAGACTTGATAATATTTTAGCTAAATTTTAATAATTTTTTAAAAATTAGTAGTGTTACATTCCCAGCCCAAATTCGGACAATACTCAAAACAAATAAATACACAAAACTGGTAGTACGTACACAAAAAATTATTCAATCAATGCAAACCTGTACAGCGGAGTTAAGCAATGAGAAACGAACAGAATTGGTTATTTTCTACAGCAAAATTGTTCAATCAAAATTTCCGAGAAATATAACGAGCATTCTGTAGTAAAACAGAACAATAAAATGCTTCGATCTCGCTTAAATTTCATTGTTACTCTTGTCGTAATCTCTTTTCAAAAATTCATAGTAAGCGTGATAGAGAAATTAGTGAATTGAGACACAACAAAAAAAGCAACCCATCACTAGCTCTATAAGCTTACATAGTTTGAAAAAAAGCGTGTTGTCAGTTTTTGAGCAATAGTTCTTTGTATTGATATTTTGTGTTTTCTAGATGCAATCAATGTTTATTTCTTGAATTTTCGAAATCGAGTTCATGATTTGGTGATAGCCGCTTTTTTTGGCGATTAGATACTCAATTAATCTGTTCAGGTAAACGAGCAAAAATAAACCTCTCAGTAGTGTTTTCTCAGTGGAAATTTGTTGCTATTGTCATTTAACATGGTGCTACCTATTTTGAAGCGAAATTAGTAAATCTTTGATAAGCAAAAAAATTGATGGTGAGGGTGATAGGGCTATTAGACATGCGTAGAATACGAATATAAGGTTCTTTTTTGAGCGCAATTATTTTGAAATAGAACACCCCTCCCCTCCCCCTTTCTTAGGCCGACAAACCTCACTTTCTTGCAGTTTTATCCGACCGCAATTAGAAATCTTTAAACCAAATTTAGTGTTTCTGCGTTAATGCGTGTGGACCGTAAAGTGTAAACAGACACACACACAGACAGACACACACAGACGCCACTGCAGCGTCCGCTTTATCGGTCTCCCGAGGCCCTAAAACCTGCATATTAGCTTTGATTATATAACTTAAGGGTATAGTCAATGATATCAGTCAAAATGTTTATGTTGCAAATGTTTACCATGAAGTACCTTTCGTTTAGGCATAACTCGTAGGGCGGCCAATAAGCCCAAGGCAAAATAAACTTTGCTGAATGATCGCATTTGCTCTAAATACTATATGACGATCATATACTTGTTTTGATAGCTATATTTCGTACAGCGAAGAAGGTAAAAATAGAGGGAGAAGGGTGCTCTACCTCCATATCGACGCGAGTGAAAAAGAAGTAGAGATTCGTGTTCTACGCAGGTCGAATAGCCGATCTACGCAAGCGCGCCCTACCCATCTTCACAATCAATTTTTTTTTAATTTAGAGATGTTTGCATCAAAATCCGTATGAAGATGTTACATGGCAATAGGAACAAGATTCCGGCTAAGAAAACACTTCTGGGAGGTTTCCTTTAAGTCCTTTACCTGAACAGTTTAACAAAATAATCGCCAAAAAACTACTATAACCAAATTAATGAACTGGTTATAGATTTTAACGAATAAAACATTTTAAGATTTTCAATAATTTTCAAAATATCTAAATATTCAAAGACTCACACATTTCGGTTTTAAAATTTTTAAAAAATTTAACCCATTTGTAAATGTCAAACTTGTAAATTCTAATTTTTTTAAATTTCTAACAATTTGATAATTTTGAAAATTTCTAAAATTATCAAATATGTCATGAATTGAACTATCAAAAATTTTTAACATTATCAAGTTGAATATTTACAAATTCTTAAAATATGTTTTAAGATGTCAAAAGTCTCAAAAAGTTTTAACATTGATAACTTTCGAAAATCTAGTAAATATTTATAGAATTTCAAAAAATTTTAAAACTCCAATGGTTTTTAACAATTATCAAAATTTTTAGAAATGTAGGTACATATCTTTTGGTTTCTAAATTTAAAATTTTTTTGTAATATGCGTCTTTCTACAATTTTCAAAAATTTCAAACAATTTATCAATTATCACTTTTTTTAATTTACATAAAGTTGTAAATACGTAAAGAAATGTCTAATGTCTAATTTTCAGATTTCTAATTTTTTTCAAACTATATTTGAGTGGTCTAAGTCAGGTGACCTTGGTGGCCATTGAAGTAGTGTCAAAGTCCATGTTCACTTATTAAGAAACGGTTTATTTAAATAAATTTTTACTATCATAACATTATGAGCAGTTGCTCCATCTTGCTGGAAGATAGTATTATGCGTTTGACCTAACGACTGTCATCAAAAAAATTCCTATATATTCCTTTCTAGAATTTATTTCCCATGTAACTATTATTCTTGACAGTTATATTTTCATAAGATCTTCGTTATTGAAAGTAATTATTAGTTAAATTTTGCAAATTTATCGCAATTGAAGTCTTTCAGTCAACAACGTCTTTTTGAACGCACGTAACCACAAATGTCAGTAACGAAGGTAATGCTCGTACAAAAATTAAAATTCAATATTTCTCGTACCAAATAACCCAACTACGTCAAATAAATGCTTTGCAAATACCGTTTGAACATTCTTTTATCTGATTGATGTGGTTCGGGATATCTTTCTAAGTATAAAGAGGTTGCTGCTGCAGAATTTTCTACACATTGTATAAATACTTTCAACATATCGTACTGCTCAGAATTTGAGTATTTAGCACAACTTTGTTTTGCAAATTCAATCAATCAATCTTCTACCTGACAACTGTTTGACAGAAAAAAAGATATCCGTTTGTTTAATTATTGTTCAAAGTCTTTTGTTTCATCACTGTACACAGCCAACAACCGCTGATTAAAAAAACAAACTAGATAGGCTTATAACTTTGTTGTTATTAAATATAACATAAATAAACTAAAATTGTTGAAACCAGTGGCGGCTCGTGGTGTGGTGTACTGGGAGGCATTTGAAAGCATTCATTTGGAAAAAATTTGTTCTTACCCAAGTTTTAGGTAGTCTTATATTTCAAACTCATTCTTTACGTTGGCAAAATGATCTATTTTTACCAACATTTTCATTGAAGTCTTTAATAGACTTTCGATAAGCACTCTCTAATAAAATTATTGTAAATTGATATCCACATTGCCAGTGTGTCAAAATGCACAAAATTTTTCATGTGGTTTGCCGAAAAAAATGTGTAAATTTTAGTTTTTAAATGTTTGCAGTCAATATCACAGAATGAATTATCACAAAATAGCACACAGTGGAAACAAGTGAGAGCATTTTCTTACATGGCATTCACAATCTAAAAATTTTGCACGGACATCGTACAACACCACTTAATTATGATTACACAACCAACAACTGCTTTTACACTACTACGTCGTGTACGTGCAAATCCCGTAAATTAGGCGGCGATTGGGATGCACTTATCACCGACAGCTGACAGCATAATTCTCGAAAGTTGTGGGTTCGTGACCCTGAAGTCTTTAATAAGCAGATACTTCTATCCTCTTTTAACTTGTGTAATACGAATTTTACCGCAATGAGCTTTCTATTTCACTCTTATTCATTTGAAGGCCTTTTAAGACGGCGGCTTTTTTCGGTGGCGTATAGCTGAATTGGGGACTGACAGCCAAATGACCCTCGCATAGATCCGTTTATTGTGCGCAAAATACTCAAACATTCAAACGTTTTCGGATCCTGCGGCAGCTCTTTAATACACGTTCTCGCATAGAAATCTCATACAAAAGTTAACTATAAAGTAGTTTTTAAATATTATAATGTATAATATGTTATGTACTCAAACAAAAAGTAATTATTTATTTTTTCTTATTTCATTGAGAGGTCAATGAATTTGACCCAATGAAGAAACCGCCACTGGTTGAAACGCGCAAAAAATAAGCTTTTCAATTATGGCTTGGTATACTTAAAAAATACCACTTTATGTCACAACGTTCAAAAACAAATTCATAGAATAAATCGGAATCGGAAACAACAATAGATATTGGGATTTCTGTGTTCGGCATTCAAATCTCTTTAATAAGCTGCCTAAATATTGTACTGTCAGTTTTTTTTCTAGCTCACTTAATAATGAATATACTCATTTAAAACCATCGAAATTGCACCACCCTATTCTTAATACAAATAAACGAAATAAATAACGACAAACAATAACGACAGCTTGGTTAAAATCATTTTACATAATTTTTATTCTTTGCATGTTCACCAGTAGAACAAAAAGCAGCACAACGTAAACTAACAAACTGAAAGAGCTTTATAATAATGGAAGTTTGATTTACAGGGACAAAGCATCTAGCATTTCCTCCGATTCCAACACTAATTTAATGGATACTAGAAAAGCGCAGGGACTGAAACTGAAAGGAGGTATTATAGGAAATGGGATATCTCAATTAATGAAATCCCCTGACGCAGGCCGATAGCATGTCTCGTATAACCCCGTGTAGCGTGCAGAGTGCGGTCAATAGTCAATTAAAGGTTTGAAACATCTGCAACCAGCGCCATTCAGCAGCAACACGGATCCCGCCTGCTTGAATGCTGTAGGGGTTTTTGAACCCATAAGTGCTGTATTATTTTATATTTTATTTCTTTGTACTTTATGCAAAAACCATCTGTCCTACAAATAAAACTCCATTTTACATTTCTGTGCTTGCAGCTTTCGTTTCGCCAGTTTTAATTGCAATAAACTTATCTGTTCAACCACTTATAAACCGTTACACATCAACTTCAAGAATTATTATAACAAATCTGGTTGTTCATAACAAGCCAACTAGGATGAACTGATGAATTTTTAATAAATGCACTTTTATTTAGAGACCTAGAAACTACAGGTTATCTTTTATGCAAATAAGTAACAATAAACTACTTACCTATCGATCCTTCATTACTAGCACACATTTTTAGTTTAAAATGGGACAAAAATCAATTCGATGCGTACCTTCAAAATGTCCTAGCAATTTAAAGGCACTTTTATTAAATTGTCACTATTTTACTGGAAAGATGGGCATCTAATGGGTGTGACAGTAAAGGGTTAGGCAACTACTAATAGCGACAAAGAAGGGACACAATTGGTAAGATTCATGAATGGATACATTTGAAATTAAATGTGAACTATGTGAATTTTGTTAAATTAAATTTAAGAGTATACATGAATACATGAATCCCCACTTGGTCCACCCGTTATCCCTTTCTTATGATCTCATTAGGCGATTATCCCTTTTTTTGTCGCACTCATAGTTGCCCGTTTCCAGCAAAATAGTACAAATCTGAATATTTTATCATCAGTAATAAATTTATTCCTTCCCACAAATTAGAGAAAAACAAAAATAACTCAATATTTTTAGTAATTAATCCCGTTTAACTGTTTAAACTTTTATCTGTATAAATTTAAAATAGAAATATAAATATTATAATATTTCCTTTACAGAAGCCTCAAAATCAACAAACCAGGAAACATCTCAACCGGCAAATGTCCCCCCTAATCCATATCGTCCGTTCAGCTTATTAGTCTTCTCTTTGCAGCAGTTCCGTAACTCTCCGTGGGTTTGACTTGCGCTTAAATACAAATTCTTCCAGTGACTCTTCCGTTTGTATCTGGAAAAAAATTTTAATTATATTTTCTTTTTGGTCTACCTCTCAATCTTTTCCTTCATAAGCTGTCATCTGTGATCCGTTTCGTAGTTCTTTGCAAATTAATTCTCTTTATGTGGCCATACACCATACGATTCCTTGAAACTTAATAAATCTTATCTAATTCGTTTCTTTTATTAGACTGTTGTCCAGTTTATAGTTAATTTAAATTTGAACTTCCATCTTTTCGTTTGTTGGGCCAAACAATTATTCCGTTCAAAAGTTGCGAATTTTCTATTCTTGAACAAAGAGGTATGAAATTACTGTTATACAATACCGGTAAAACATCCCCCCAAAAGCACACTTTTCTCATTATGTATTTATCTAAATATTTTCCTAATTACAAACTGCTTATTGCAGGTGATTTTAATATAGATTTTTCAGTAGATAGTGCTGCTTGCTCTCGTATGAAAGATATCATGACCACCTATGGTATTGAATCAACTATAAAAGATTATACACGAATTACGGCTACGAGCTCTACAACGATTGATAACATCTTAACTTCCCTACATAAAGAACGATACAAGTCTCGTGTTCTGGAATTTTCAGTTTCTGATCATCAACCGATTCTGTTCACTTTATTCAGTGATAATAATAATCACCCTTGCGACGAATTTCTTCACAAAAGGATTTTCAGCCAACTGAATATTGCTGATTTTAAATTTCTTTTAAGCAAGATAGATTGGTGCAGAATGTTTAATAATAATAAGGCACCACAAGTCATGTTTGACGATTTTTTTTCTAACTTCTATTATGCATTTAATGCAGCTTTTCCCAGGATTAGCGTTCGCGCTCAAGATAGAACTAACAAAACTAACTGCAAATGGATTAATCATGAAATTATACGAGCTAAACAACATCTACAAGACCTACATAACAGAGTTCGTCAGTTAAAAACCAAAGATTCCTTTGAAGAATTAAAAAATTTTAAAAATAAATTTCATACATTAATTAATAATACAAAAAAAAGCATATAACGACAACCTAATATTGTCCGCGGATAATAGAAGTAAAGCCGCATGGAACATTGTCAAGGATCAATCAGTTCAACATAAGAAAAGTGGCGAATATCGAATAAACCAACCAAATGGTATTCAACTCACTACTCCGTCTGAAATAGCTGAGTTTTTTAACGACTATTTTATTGCCGAAATTGATAACATTGTCGATATCAAAACACAAAATGTAAACCATCCAATGAACGAAGATGCAGTTGCAAACTCTATGTATCTCTTCCCTACGTGCACAGATGATATTTGTGAGATTATCAAAAAGTTAGGCAACAGTAAGTGTGCTGGTTCAGATGATGTACCCTATTACTTACTGAAAGAATGTGCCAATCAAATATTAAGTCCTTTAACTCACATAATTAATGTCTCACTGCAGAATGGAAAGTTCCCTGATAATTTAAAAATGTCTGCAGTATTGCCTATATATAAGAATAGAGGTAGCGTAAACGAACCCAATAACTTCAGACCTATAGCTATTCAATCCGTCTTTTCGAAAATTTTTAAGAAAATTTACATGAAAAGGTTGTTAGTTCATCTAAAAAATAATAACATTATTACCATGCGACAGAATGGTTTTCGAAGTGGACGTAATACCAACACAGCGATATTTAGTTTTTTGGATAAAGTCTACAAAGCCCTGGACAATGAAGAATGCACATTCGGGATTTTTTACGACATGACAAAGGCCTTTGATTGCGTGAACCACTCCACCCTTTTACATAAGCTACGTAACTATGGAATCAGAGGGATTCCTCTCAACTGGATTGAATCATATCTACATGGCCGTACTCAAGTTGTGAGAATTCCGACTACTAACTCTACATCAGCTAAATCTAAAGAAAAAATAATAAAGTATGGAGTACCACAAGGTTCTACCTTGGGGCCCGTCCTTTTTTTACTGTATATTAATGATCTCCCAAAATGTGTCGATAGTGACTGTGTTCTTACCCTATTTGCCGATGATTGTACCTGTTCTATATCCAAAAACAACCCAGTAAATGCAGTGCGTTTGTGTAACTCTGCTAATCATGAAATTAATAATTGGTGTAAAGTAAATAGCTTAACGTTAAATGAATCAAAGACTTCACTTATGTGCTTTAAAACAAAAAATAATCATGTATTCGAAGATTCGACGCCATTAATCAGATGCGGATCTGTTAGCTTGAAGCTGATAAATAATGTTAAGTTTCTAGGACTTAATATTGAAAATAATTTAAGCTGGACACAGCATATTAACATTCTTAGGAAAAAACTTTCAAGTGTGTGTTACCTTCTAGGAAGATTACGCCATCAGGTTTCTATTGATGTACTTAGAAATACGTATCATGGTTTTTTTCAAGCAAATATGTTTTACGGTCTTATGTTTTGGGGTTCCGCTCCACAGGCAAAAGAAATATTTTTAATTCAAAAACGTGCCATACGATTGTTAGCTAATGTTAAGTTTGATGCACATTGTAAACCGCTGTTTGAAAAATTTAAGATATTACCTCTACCCTGTTTATTTATATACTGTTCTTGTCTTTATGTAAAGCAAAATTCTAACGAGTTTGTTAAATATCATGAAATTCACTCGCATGACACTAGAAATAGAAATAAGTTGCAAGTGCCTACGCAACGTATCCAATTATACAGTAATAGTCCTAGATGCATGTGTATTCGGCTGCATAATAAACTTCCGGACGAAATTAAATTAGAATATAATACCAACAAATTTAAAACTAAACTCAAAGATTTCTTGCTATCCAAATGTTATTACGATATTCATGAATACCTTTATAATTAATATATCAAGGAATTTTATGACTAATTGTCTTTTATGTATGTGTATTCATATGACTTTCTATGTACAAATCGATAGAGTAATAAATCTTATCTTATCTTATCTTATCTTATACTTCAGACCAAACAATTTTTTCGGGCGTCATCGAATTCCGAGTTAGTTCTGCGCCGAGACTAAAATCCATCTAATTTGACTGGCATCTGGAGTTGGTGATAAGCTTCAGGGACTTCGCCACCACGGTAGACTAGGGCGATACTCAGCCTGTGCTCTCATGAAGTAAAAATATATCTAGAAGAAGAAGTCGTTTGTGCTTACTTTTGATTAAGATTAACCACTTGCTGTTGATGCTTATGTTTATGACTTTTAAATACCTACCTTTACACAAAAACTACGATGAGAGGTGAAAGTAATTACACCAATTACTAGCTTTCCACAACATAATAATGCAATTACAGTGATTTTAAATTTACTTTATTAGAAAAACTTAAAAATACTACAAAGTTTGGGATGAAGGTATTCTATAGTGCCCCACCTACCTAAAATTTTTTTAGAAAACAGTCCCCCCCGCTAGTAAAAAATTTTGTCAGCGTTCCTGATAAACCTTAGCAGCAAAAACAGATCGTCAAAAAACAAATAGGTTTAATAAAAAAAACTAATAAATACGATTTATTGGGGTTACAAAATGTCGTAGAACAAAAACTAGACATAATTAAAAATATTTATTATATACATTCACATAAAAGAGTTGGGCGATTATAAAAACTGCGCTAAAACAAGTTAACACGCTGACAACTTAAATTAATTCCTTGCCTCTTAAACAAGAAAACAATACAATTTTTTTACTGGAAACAAGTCAATTGTTTCCTATACTTGTGTGAGAAGCAAATTATTATTTCAAGTTGTCTTTTTGTCTTTTGATAGCAAAAATTTACACTACATATTAATCTTAAGCGTTTTAACAATAGTGATGTATTGTCAGTAGTAAGACAAAAAATTTAGCAAAAACGATTTCTTAATTTTTAAAAGCGAAACTCGGTAAAGTACTGTTTACATAGTCTTAAAAAACTTTACTGTATTATTATTTTCTTAATATAAAATAGTGTTATAAAATTTATAATAGGCAATGCAGCGTAAATTTCAGACTGAAATATCACTTAACACAATATAATGAACATTATCCATCTCCCCAGACTATACATTTCTTTGCGCGATCCACGCTAACAAGATAGGTTCCAAATGGACTCCACGCTGTTGCCGTTACTGCGGACCTGGAGAACAGGCGAACACTTCTTCATTGGTCATGCAACAAACAATAAATAGAAGCATGCAGAGCACTACACTAACATACAGTACTCTAGAAAAGAAACTGTTTAATACATCTTGGAAGAGAAACTAAAAATCGTACGCAATTAACTATTTCCGCCAATATTTTCTATTCCTATAATTGCATAACAGCAGTAGTTTGAAAAACTAATATAAGAATTCTGTAAAAAAATCATTTCGGGTTCTGGCACGAGCCGGAATCGAACCTGCGGTTTTAGATTCCCGGTCTAACATAATAAGTAGACCATACATCATCAAGACAGTTGACCTTTGGTGAACTTTTATGTCATATTAATATATCTGCCTGTCTAATATATAAATGTAATGTCTAAACGCGCATAGTGTCTAAACATTGGCAATAAAAATGGATCTTTGTACGCTGTACGTAAGCGCTAAAATCGAAGGAAGAAAGGAGTTCATAAATATTCGTTGACCCAGATATTTTGAGATCTTGTAATATAACTGTATCCCAAAATATCTGGGTCATTGAATATTTATGAAAAAAAAAATATAGTGGGGCCCTTGGCCTTTAAACATTCAATGTCATTTATACATGTGTTTATTTGTATGTTACAATGTTGTGTGTGGCTTTCTTTGATTACTGGCTGACCGAGACAAGTAACAAAAATGATAAAAATCCTAAAAAATTTTTCTAAAATTTTCTTTATAAAAAACTGCTAACTGCAGATAATTTTAGTACTAATATAATAATTCTTTGTTAAGCGCGTCTTAAACTTTACAATAAAATAGCAGAAGCCATGAACTACGCCACGTTTTATCTTACAAATAATTACGAGCAAGAATTGTTTTATTTACAATAAATTACTAACAAATTTATTAGAAGAGATATATTGATGTAATTCATACATTCCGCCGGTACCACAGCTTCATGGCACCGATTACACTGCTTGACTGTTCACAAACATTGAAACCCGTAAACATAATAAATAAGGTGCGTCGAGAATGTTACTGACGTCGTCACTAAACGCATATAAAGCGCATATTCGTTGGTACGGCAGACCGCTACAATTTTCAATAAAGATGCCTACTTTATTCGCTTATTTATTGTTAATAAAAAACAGAACGGCGATGGTCTATGGGTTTTTATATTAATTGAGACTCTTTCCACCCGACTAAACGTTTAGTAGTGAGAAGCCCCACTACTAGAAGTCACATATTTACGCGTCCATTATATAAGGCGCATATTTGTTGGTACAGCGGGGCGCTACAGTTTTCGATAAAGATAAGCAAAAGTTAATGTTTGTCGTTCAAAATAAACGGCTCACTTTACTGTGCCGTGAAAGAGTCGTTCAGCGTTGCCAAATGAATTGTTCAGTCCGCCATTACACAATACACATAATATCTTTGTCTCTGTGCCATTCCGAAATAATCTGAATTCGACACGAGCAAAACTCTGTACCTAGAGTCGTTCAGTTTAAACGACTCGCTCACATTGTCTCTAAACACAGCATGATATGACACGACAGAGCCGAGCAGCGTGCCATTCGAGGCGGAAGCGCACAAGCCACACAGGGTAGGGTGTCGTTTAGAGCAAATCGTTTAAATGAACGACTCGCTCTGAACGACTCCTTAAAGTGGGCTGAACGATATGTGCTTGTTTACTTTAGGTGAGCGGTTAGACCCATCGCCATACGGCACGATCAGGGGTAGATCAGTACCAATAACTCTGCAGACAAATGTAGGTCAGACCATGCAAACAATGCCGTGTGTGAAGATAATCATAAATAGCTCAAGTCAGATTTACAAGTTACATTGCAGCTGAAATTTCAAGGAAAAGTGAGTACTTTTATTTTATGGATATTTGATGTCGATCACGCTAGCTAGGAATATAAACACAAAATAATAAGCATTCGCATGATTACTCAGTAGTTACGGATGTTCAGTTCAGTCGCCGATTTTCCGTATTTAAAAAGATAGAATACTGCGGGACGCATTCGGTACATGTCGTGCTACTCGACACAGCTTATTTATTACATTTTAAAAATAAGTTCCCAAAAACGCGTGGTTTGTAGACCATGGGTTCTGCTAGTATATATTAAAGTGTAGTAATATTTGATCTTTCAAACATTCAGTTGCATTCAACTATAGTTGTTATTTTTTTTTTATTTTTCTATTAGTTTTTCAAAATACTGTCCTTTTGCAATTAAAGGAGTATAAATTATTTGAGGAGAAGGCGGAGCAATTACATAATCACAAAACTTTGCATTTGAATGGTTATGAAATTGTTATCAATTTTTGCAGTTTAAAAATGTTACGATATCAATGTTTTGAACAACTAAACTGAAATTAAGACACTCATGTTTCATGCAATTTGTAAAAGCTTGGCTTTATATGCAAACTGTGCGATTTACAAGCTAAGTGAAGGTACTTCAGCAAGGCGGCATGGTTGTAAAAGTAATATTGACACTTACCCGTGATCCTTAAGGACAATTTCAACCTTCGCAGTGTTTACTCCCCATATAAATACACTACCATCTGCTGAACCTACAGCCACGTACTGTCCATCGGGACTAAATGTGGCACGCGCCCAGTCACAACCAACTTTAAAACCGTCGGAACTGAAACAAACATATATTTATTAGAAGAAACACATAAATATAGCGGATGCATCCGTATCTATAACGCTGTATGGTAAAACGCGTAGATACACTATAGAAGATGACTGAAAAGTCATTCATAAATTCGACAGTATTTTCTTTGAATATAATAGTGGCAAAAAGAATGTACATAATTATGTCAATATTTTGATTTCTAACTAAGGTACAGAACCGCTAAACAAAGAGCTATGAAAATTTAAAAGTTACGCAAATCATACATCTGCAAAAATGTTTTAAATCTTAAACTTACTACTAGCTGTAGCTCTTTCAAGCTACTTTTAATATTTACACGCATTTTCAGAAAAAACGTCCGAGTTACTATGCTTAGCGCCTAAACATCAAAATTACAATTCAACTAACACTTCCAGTGGAATAAATAACAGCAAACTTTTAAAGTCGTTTCCAAGAGCAAAGGTCTATGTACTGAGCAGAATCTTTTGTTTTGGGTCAGTTAAATGTGACCTGTCTGTTACCGAAAAGTTAAAGAAAAACTTTGTCTGGTGCAGGTTTGGTTGGTATAAATGTTGACTGCTAAAAGATTAACGATGTGAGATAAAAACGATGACTACATAGTGATATCAGCCGCACCCGAAGCGTTGTCTATCACACCCGCTATCTGAGGACCTGTTAGCGTCTCCACTTAACCCACTTTTCCCCTGTTAAAGAAGTTAAAACGGTTTAACACGTTCTGGGAAAGTAGAAATTTTTACCGAAAACAGTTTGTGCTCATAACTTCGTTAAACTGATTTTAAATGGCTTTAATTTTTCGAAATATTAACAAATACACACAGTGGCGGAACAAACACCCCCGCAAATGCCGCATTGCGGGGTGGCGCAGACAGTTAGGAGCTCACGCGTCTAGGGATCCATAACAAAAATAAAAAATAATTTTAAGCTTTTTTGTTAATTTCAGTTTACTTTGTTAAGGTCGTCCATATTTAACAATTAATAATAGAACCAATGTTAATTTTCAACTAACTTTATTAGCTGAAGAATTAACAATGACTTTACCATTAAATTTTGTGCATTTCTCAAGATTTACAAATGTTTTCCCCTGGATTTAGTTGTTTATATAATTCGTTAGTTATTTATATGAGATGTTAATTAGCGCTTGGCGCCAGCGCTACTATTTTGTTTCTTATACAATACAGTATTAGAAGGTGGGGCGATTTACAAGTGACAAAAAACGAGGGTACAAAACACACACTTAAGTCGTTATGTACAACTAGGTGGTCATCGCGATGGCATTCGGTATCTGCAACAAGTTACAACTTTGTTTCCATCCTCAAAGTTCTCAATAATATCATTTTAACGAGCAGAAAAAAAGACAAAATAGACGAAGCTACAGCTATCCGAAAAAATTGGAACAGTTAAAATTTATTTTTATGTTAACATTTCAGTGTGAAATTTTGGAAAATATTCACTTGTGTTCAAAAAGTTTACAAAAAAGTGATGCTAACTTAGACTCGGCCAATGAACAATTAAAAAATACTTTACGAAGAGGTAAAAACATGAGAAAATATTTCGCAAAAATTAAAAAGAAGGCAGTGGACATAGCTAACACGTACAAAATAATGCCTATTTTTGAAAATAGACAAAAGAAGAAAATTAAGAAATTCTTTGATGAGTTATCTGAAGATGAGAGACCAAATAAGGCAGAAGAAATTTTTAAAGTGGAAATATTTTACTGCACAGTTGACATTCTAACTGCTCAATTAGAAGAAAGATTTAACAGTGTTAACGCAATTTTAGAAAATTTTAATTTTTTATTTTTGACAACCGATTTTCCTCATCGAATTATTAGTTTAAAAAAAGGTTTAAGCGACGGCATATCAAAATTAGAGACAATGTTGGACCTTGCACATTATTTATTTATTGAAAATAGGTGTCTTGCATCCAATTTACCGGATGTAAGCAGTGCAGTGTTACTGTTTTTAACTCTTCCCGTGAGTGTATCTCGGCCGACGGCCGAACGTTCTTTTTCAAAACATAAGCTAATAAAAACCTATTTATGCAATACTATGGGACAACAGCGCCTTTCAGACCTATCTCTGATAAGTATAGAACATGAATGAAAAAAAACTTAGATACGGACAAAAAGCTCTCGACGAACACGCCGATTCTTATGATACTTTTTTACGTTCATATTTTGGGCCTGTGTCCCATACTCGTTTGTTGCGGGGGAGGGCCTAACACTTTTTGTTCCGCCACTGAAATACACTAACATATTTTTTGAAACTGTCAATATGAAAAAGTAAATTGTAATATTGACAAATACACTAACACGAAAACGTTTAAGATTTTGTTGGAGACTATCTAAAAATGGCGAAAGTCTGACATTTCACTTTTTTCCGTGAGAAATAACAAATAATTTAGACTATACAACGCCTACATTTATGCAACTTTCATAACAACCATGTCTGCGGTGTAGCCATAACAGAATTACGTCGACTCGAATCAGCACCCTAAAGAGAAGATCCTTTACAGTTTACACTAAATGTCAGACCGGAAAACACATGAATACAGGGTGTATCAAAAACACGTTCAAATATTGAAAACTACACAAAAATACTGTATATATACAAACCAGAAAACACATTTATTTGTTAAAGAGGCCCTTAAGGTATGAGAAAAATATTATTAATTATTTGCCCCAAAACTTCGAATTCAAAGAAATGTAGTCGATAGAAAAACCAAAACTGAAAAGGAGAGTAAGTAATATTGACCTACAAAAAGTTTATTATCACCTGTATGGTAAGTTTTTGCATTTTTGCCACATTGGATTTAAATTACAATTTATGCAATAACGTTGTACAGTGTGTGTAATTTTTGATGCAAACATCTCAGTATCCGTCAGTGCCAAAGCAAAGTTGATGCACGTTCTCGAAACATGTTTTCGAGACTAATTTAACGGCCAAGGCAGCAATCAGAGCACTCGTTGGGTATTCACCGCTATTTCAAGATATATACAGAAACTATTAAAACATGTTTAATGATCATTTTTATGTAGAATAAGAAGAAGAATTAACTTAAGAATTAAGATCTTTTCTAACGGGTGTCCAGAAAGTCTTTCTCAGAGAATAACGATGACATATATTCGAAATAAAAATTGAAATGGTAGCATTCATCTTAAGAAAGAGATAAGTGTACCGCGTACAAACAATGCATTTTAACATGTTATGAACCGCTAGTAACCCAAACAAGGGGTTTTTCAAAAAATTGTCGGTCGGTGTCCACCGAGTCAAAAAGTTTTTTCTGTGAGATCCGGAACCGGAAACCTTTTCAGAGGTAGAATTTGGAAGATTTAACAACCGTAGTATGATAGACGAGACGAAAACAAATCGAAAGCTTTCTTTCCGATTCCTCTAGCTTCAAAATGGCGCCTTATTACTCCAAAATGAGCTGACAGACCGGGATCAGATTTGTTACCGTGGAAACTCAAAAAGGACACACATGTTACTATCTGCGTCATTTGGCGAAAGCATAAAAACTGCGAAGTAAAAATATTTTCAAAATTTTAGAAATTTTCAATAAATATATATTGCTGAAGACTACAATTTGTTTTATGTCCCAAGTCATTTACTCTCCTTCTATGAATTTTTGACAATTTTAGTTTTAACGCCTACTTATTAAAAACCGAGTTCTCAGATCGGGATGAAATTTGATATTGGAAATGCTCTAAAGGTACACAATTGCACAAGCTACGAGAACTTTTGGAACTACTAAAACTGTAAAGTAAAAACATTTTCAAAACAATATTGTTCAAAACCTGATCACACGAACTTCTTTAATTGTATAGGATCGTAGAGCTAGAAATAAGCTACTACTTGATTGGTCCGCTAATTTCCCTGTGATTAAGCTAAATTTCTCATGCGTGATTGTAGAATAAGAATCAACTTTGAGGAAAGCAATATTTACGAGGGTTAATGTTCCCCCTCCCACACAATTTTTGGCTGATGAATTTACTGCATCGTTTCTGGTTTTCGTAAATACTGAGGTATATTTTAACAAAACATTAAAAAATCGATTTATGTGTTCTTAGGTAAATGAACTGTTGTAGTTTAGTCACTGACTCGAGCAACTAATGCCTCTGGAACTTTCCTGTATAATAGTATTACTCTACACGGGCTTATCAGTGCTACCTCAAACGCCGTTTTACACTACAACGTTATGTAAATGTACTTTTACAAATAGGGTAAGTAACAATACCTAAAGTACGAAAAATCCACGCGACGTACTTCGCCCATCTAATGTTTGTTATTCCGAAAATTTAGAAATTTCGCTTGAAAATACAATTATTTATAATTTGTAACAATTTAACAAAGAAGTTTCAAAAATATTCAAAAATATCTCAAATTTTTGAAAACCCATTAAAGTTTTAAAAAACATTGAAAAATACAAAACATTGAAAAATACAGTACCGATGTGCGTGGAAGTAAATATTGGGGAAGCAGCGATTCACCTGGACTTGGCCATATTTCAAAAATAATTATATTTATATTTTCAAATGTGTTTTATATCTATTCGAGCCCTAACAGGCACTAAATGATTAGCACGCATATTCCATATTGCTTCTTGCAACGTTATTCAAATTTTCCAAAAATTAAGAAAAAAGCAGAATGCCAAATTTTTCAAAAAACATCCGGCATGAATTATAAAATTTGATCATTTTTCAACAATTACAAAAATAAATTGTTAAAAATGTGAAAAATTTTCTATACTATGCGAGGAAGGTTCCGTGGCGGTTGCCCTATAGCGTTTTACCTTCCTCGCTATACGGAGGAAGTATTGTTTGTGAAATGTTCCGGTCTTCCGCTTTTATGACATTTTGAGTCGACCGCTACTAGAGTAATTTGCTTTTACGACAACGGATTGCGCTTACACTTGGAATTGCGCTTACACTTAGGATTGCGCTTATGCTTGCTACTTTAAGAATTTATATTATTATATGTGTTGATTTATTTAATGGTGTAGTTCATGATGATTATTACAAGTAAATGAAATAAGATGATGCGCAGTGATCACTACCATGGCCGCCGTTGCGGGAGTGCTCGGATGCTGAATAAGAAGTGCTAAGCCAAACTTAAATATTGGTGAAACCTATAGGCTTATCCCAAATTGCCATATTTCATACATTTCTAATAGTTTTATTTCCCTGAAGGTGTTCTTTGTTTTTTCACAGCCTACCATGAGCAAACAATTTATCGCTTACAACTTTATTATTTGGATAGATAAAATAAACTGATCAAAGCTCAATTGAAACAAATGGAGCCTTTTGTTTTGTTTTCTTTCTCTCTTTTTTGTTAATTTTCAGCCTACTACAAAAAACAGTTTTTCACAGCCTACTATAATGAAACAGCTTTTTGCTTATAACTGCGTTATTTGTGAAAATAAACCCATCAAACCTATATTAGAGAAAATGAAAAAAAGATCTCTATCTAATCACGACATGGCCGCCTTTGACGCATATTTTAAAAAACCAAGTTCAAGTCAATATCTTGAAAATGTAACGATCTATAAGCATTTTAATTTCAGATTCGAATTCTGTTATAAAAATGTCAAAACCGCTTTGAGCCATCTTTGGTAATAACCAAATTATGCACAAAAAAACGAAAACTGAAAAGTTTAGTTCTTTCAGTCTGTACTGAAAATTACGCAAAAATTTATGATTTAAATTTGGATCCTAGTAGTACTTGAGATGCTGAATAATTCTTCTAATTTAACCGAAGTTCTATCTCTTGCCGTTTACGAGATTCCCATGCATGGACCCCTTATCTTGGACACCCTGTAAAAAGCGCATAGTATGCAGGGGTTTTGTGAATTGTAGCCCTATGCCTGCAGGTCTTATTTTATTTAGAAATCGATGTTTTGGTTTTTTCGAAGATTACTTAGAAAGATAGAAAACTAGGAACGGTTTCGTCCGCCAAAAATTTGGTAGAAAGAAGAAAATTAAACCCCCTAAATATCGCTGAACCTAAAAATTAAGTTAGTTGTAAACCTTATTCTACAATCACTTACGAGCAATTTAGCTTAAGCAGAAATGCTTTATCGTCTCTCGTTTATTAAATACAAGGGTATCAATTTCGATTTTCAAAAATTCATAGAAGATGTTACAGGGAAAGTAAAAATTGGCGAAGCATTTTGCCTGCACTAGCCCTTTCTTTTAACTACCGTTCTGTTTCCAAAAATATTTTGCATAGATCAGATGATTAAGATAAAAATTTATACTTACAATAATGCTGACGTAAATCAAAACCTAAAATCGTGTTTTTCTGCATATCATACGAAATGCAAATACGACCTTTGGTCTCAACGCGACAGTGCTATAAACAGATAAAGTGCTGAACCAGAGACCGTCTCGTTTTAATACTTAGTTTACGGTTGGCACACCGGCGCGCGCGAGTCAACCGCCATTAATGAATCGACCAATGAGTAATTTTTGCAGGTGTATTATGCAACAATAAAAATGATGGTACAGATATGTAGAAAAGCGGAGAGAAAATGAAATTTACAGCCGGGATATCAAATGAACTTATTGAATTCAGAAAATGCGCTTCAATTCTACGACCATTACACGTGTATCGGGAATACTTCACAAGTACGATACTCCTCCGGTTCGATAACGGCATGCGACACAGTTCAGATAAAGATTCCAAGCAACGAATGTTATTTCGATAGGATTAAGAAACGCTTTCAGCATATCCATCAACCAAAAAGGTCTGAAAATTCAAAGGAACGTTAGATAGGGCGACGGTTTTATGAACATGCTGAAGTACCTCTAGTCAGCTAGTTTTCCACGGATATGAATTTCTATTTTTATATTTCTGTTTTCTACAAAGGAGTTTACGAGATCGGCAATAAGAATATTACGAGGCATTATAATATGTTACGATCAAAGTGGTTTACTGAAGCGATCAATATTCGTCTTGTAGATTTGAAAGCTAATAAAATTCAATAGCGGATATAAAAATAAATCTAACAAGTCGAGGGTCAATTTTATGAGAATTTCCGATATAAAAGTTATTACATAAGTGAGGTTAAAGTTACGGAAGCAGATATAAACCAAAACGATCGATATAAATTGCGAACATTAAAACCCAAAGTTAATTTCTAAAAGTGACAGATTATCAATCGTTTGGTTAAACCTAGAAACATCACTGGATAATAGTTTCGCTGATTGTTCTTTGAAAACAATTCTTATGTATTCGATATAAATTGGTCCAGCTAGCAAAACAGTTATTTAGATGCTGTACAAGCGTATCGGTAATCTAGATGCATTAGTAAATAACAAATCAATCCTATCTAAACAGGAACCAAAAGAAAACATCCTGTACTTTAAAGCATCAAGATAGAAGTGTTCATGTTAAACGAAAGAAGAAATACAGTAATAAATGAATACAGTAAAATATAAATTATATTTACAACTAATGTATATGTACTAACTAAAACAATGTTTTGGGATGTAAAGTTACAGAGCTCTTGAATATTGGTATTTAATTTGACGTAAATTATTAAATTAAGCAAAACAATCACTTTCAGTAACGTGCGTAATTTAACCTTATCTATCTAATTAATAATAATTAAACGCATCGAGTGTTAGCTGTTAGTGGAGGGAGGCCGACGCGCTCCGTTCGCTCTTAGCTCGCATTCTTGCCGCATCTAGTAAGTAGCAAACAAGTCTTGACTTTCGTAATGTTTAGACTACAAACTATCAAATATGTTGCTCTGTTATGTTACTACATCTAACAGCATTAGAGCATCCTATGAAAAAAAGTCTGCCTGTCTGTTTCTAATTATACTAAAACTAAGAAGTTGCGATTTGACTTTCATAGCGTAAAGACGGGTTATCTCGACTCCATTCGCTGGGAAGTGCAAGTGTCAACAGTTATCGCGTGTTATACACCAAAGCCGCCTGCGGCTAATATTAGTGATAGTGCACCTTCTATATAAAATATTACAGCTGTAATTTTTTTAAATTACTATAGAACCCCTGCGGAGGGGTTCTAGACCATTATGAACACTAACAATAATAAAAGAAACAGTGACGAACTTTCGCCAACAGACTATGTGCCAAATAAAAAATACCTATTCGAACCACAAAATTTAATCGCAAAAAATAAATTCTATATAAATGAAAAGCAAATTGAAAATGCTGGTAAAATTATTTCTCAAGGAAAACACGCTGCGGCAATCAGCGCAATGGATACTTCAGAAGAGTCACAATCTACATCTGCACCTGCTGAAAAGAAAATAAAAATTCCACCTATTTATTTACACAATGCTGATAAACTTAAATATCAGGAAATACTTTCTGAATTAAAAGACAAAACCAAAACTGAATTCTCAACAGTTCACAAAAACAACCAATTAAGGCTAAATTTAACAAGCATAGAAGATTATCGATGCATGACAAAACACTACAGCGAAATGAACCTAAATTATCACACTTTTAAAGACCCGGAAATTAATAATCTATCGGTAATTATCCGAAATATTCCCGTATCATTGACTGAAAAAGAAATAGAAACTGAGCTAGAAACTTTAAAATACCCCATTAAAAAGATTACCCGGCTGTATAACAAGAATAGATATCCAATCCCATTATGCGCAGTAGACCTTGAAAATTCTCAAGAAGGTAGAGAAATCTTTAGTTTAACAAGACTTAGTCATAGCATAATTGAGGTTGAGCCGAGAAGAAAATCTGCAGAAATTCCGCAGTGTAAAAAATGCCAGTTATATGGACACACGCGTAACTACTGCCAATCCCAACCACGATGTGTGAAATGCACAGGCAACCATCCATATGATAACTGTCCCAAAAAACCAAATGAAGACCCACAATGCGTAAATTGCTTGGAAAAACACCCTGCAAACTATAGAGGATGCAGCTACTTCCTTAAGATAAAGCAGTCAACAAATTACAGCTACAGAACACAGAATAGGTCCTATGCACAAGCAACCACACCCAAGCAGGAATGCTATGTAAACCAGCCACCTCCTCTTGGTCAACGCCAAGGACGCTCACCTCAAACTAATGCCAACACTGCAGACGCTTCCCAAAACACAACTGACCTCGTCACAACTATACTAACAAAACTCGTTGAATTACTCATTCCTCACCTAGAAAAACTAGCGCCATTATTAGCATCTATTCTCCCTACCTTGCTAATTAATGGATCTAAATAATCAGCAAACAATCACTAAATTAACCTTGACCAATTGGAATGCCAATGGTCTTAAAACACAACGCTCTATTTTCATCGACTTCTTAACTCGCTATAACATAGACATAGCTTGCGTAACAGAAACGCACTTTATTAATACTGAAGCCTTCCGTATCCCAGGATACCAAGTACACCGAAAGGACAGAGAAGCTGATAAAGCCTCAGGGGGAGTGGCAATCATAATAAAAAAAAAACTAAAACATCATCTACTTCACCTCACTGATATAGAAAACTTAGAAGCTATTTCAATACAATTATATATGGGAAACAATAGTTCTCTGAAACTAATCTCTGCGTACAAACAACCCAACAAAAGACTATTAGACCACGATATAGAAAAATTATTCGGAAGTGCCGAGCCCACGATGCTTTTGGGTGATCTAAACTCAAAAAACACCACTTGGGGATGCCGAACTAGTAATCCTGAGGGTTTAAGGCTACACAACATTATGGCGAACCATGGTATACTTATATCAGCTCCAAATGAATTCACCTATTACCCGTATAGGACTGATCATCAGCCTGACGTATTAGACGTTGTGCTACACAAGAACCTGCAAAAACCAATCCATCAAACGGTAGCCAATGAACTAGACTCCGATCATCTTCCCGTAGTCATGTCCTTCTATGACATACCTCAAACAAAGCCACCAACACCTAAACTTGTTGATGGAATAACTGACTGGAAAATGTTCCAAAAAACGCTAGACCAAAAACTAAGTTGGAAAGGACCACTCCAATCCCCCATGAAAATTGATGAAGCAATAACACAATTTACGACTATAATACAAGAAAGCACAAAAGAATCCACCACACCGAGGAAACAAAGAAGTATTGCTTCACATAATTTTACTCCCGATTATATAATAAAGCTAATAAATTCAAAAAACAGGTACAGAAGAGAATGGCAAAGGACACGGCTACCCTACTACAAAACATTATATAATAAGGTAAACCGTCTAGTAAAACAAGAGCTGGATAATCTACGAATAGCAAGATACAACAGTTACCTAGAAGAAATTCATCCTGGAGATTCAACAATATGGAAGGCAACCAAAAGATTATTAAGACAGCCAAACGTCATTTATCCATTAGTAGCGAACAACACGACATACTCATCCGAAGAAGAAAAATCCGAAATTTTGGCCATGCACCTAGAGAAGGTTTTTAAACCAAATGAAGATGAGCATGACCCCCTCCTTGAGGCCCAAATAGCAAACACTTTAGCTGATTTCCACATACGGGAGACTACTGAAATAACCCCAGTGTCTGCACAAGAAATCAGACTATACATACGACGACTCCCTAAGCACAAATCCCCAGGACCGGATCTGATTACCAACGAAATATTAAAAAATTTATCCAAAAAAGCAGTAGCGTATCTAACCTCAATTTGTAATGGGTGTATGAGACTAGGATACTTTCCTTTACCCTGGCGAACTGCGAATGTGTTACCAATCTACAAAACTGGAAAGGACAAGCACAACCCAGACAGCTACCGACCCATTAGCTTGTTACCTACCCTAGCCAAACTACTAGAAAAGGTGATTCTCACTCGGCTGCAAGATTTTATACTTGAAAACGAAGTTATTCCTCCTCATCAGTTTGGGTTCAGACAGTCACACTCAACAGCTCACCAACTTATTAGGTTAACAGAAACAATTGAGAAGGGGTTCGAAGAAAAGAAATACACAACAGCAATTTTCCTAGACTTAGAAAGGGCCTTTGACAAAGTCTGGTTAGAAGGACTTCTGTATAAAATGATCATGCTAAACATCCCGGATTACATAATAAAAATTATAGACTCCTTTCTGAAAAACAGAACGTTCAGAGTCAGGATCAACGCAACACTATCCAACATAAAAACAACAAAGGCAGGGGTCCCCCAAGGGAGCCTATTGGGACCAACTCTATTTAACCTTTACGTACATGACTTGCCCACAGTAAACAACTCAACACTAGCCATGTTCGCAGATGATACGGCTATACTAACACAGGACACCACAGTCGAAACAACAATAGAAAAACTGCAGAACGCAGTTAACGTAACTTGTGCCTGGTTTCGAAAATGGAAAATAAAAATCAATCCAACCAAATCTCAAGCAAAGATGTTCGCACTCAAGCGTTACACGCATCTCCCAACAATTAGATTAAACAACGATGATATACCATGGAATCCTAAAGACGCTGCAGTCAAGTACCTAGGAGTCCACCTTGATACTAAATTGAACTGGGGATATCACCTAAACAAAAAGCTTAATGAGTGCCACACAAGACTCATCCTATTGTACCCCTTGATCAACCGCAAATCCTGCCTTAGAACTGAATGTTCGCTATTAATTTATAAGGCGATTCTCCGGCCTATACTAACTTATGCTTGTTCAGTTTGGAGCAGCGCACCCAAAACAACATTGAAGAGACTTCAAACCATGCAGAACAAAGTGCTACGTCTTGCAATTAACTGCCCTTGGTACGTACGCAACAGTCAAATACACCAAGAATTAAGTGTTCCACTAATCACAGATTACATCCACAAACTAACTAGTAACTTCTTTAAAAAAATAGTGATGTGCACAAGTGCAACTAAATTTAACCTCGGTCAAAAGAACATACACACTAGGCTTAAACGTAAGTTACCGCAAGATTTACTAGATTAATTAGCCTTAAGGAATATTAGAACTCAAATGTTGTAAGCCAGAGGTGTGAATGCACTCACTTAATCCTCTCATAAAATGGATGTACCCTAGCCATAAGTATCTTTCTTGTACCAAAGCCGTGTATTGCATCTTGTTTGCAGAGCCAGCTAATCTATAATAAAAAAAAAAAAAAAAAACTAAAACTAAGTTGGCCCTGCTTTATATGCAGCTAAAGTTAAGATCATGTTTACAAACAACCGTAGAAATTCTAAAATATAAACCACACTTTGTTATCCCAAATATAAACGTAAACCGATCCATAAACAAATTTTTGCTATGTTTGGATTTATTGATTTGAAATTCAAACTGCATGTTTTAAATCGGACTGACATCAATTATATTTGGGTTGGATTAGGATTTAAAAAAGTTTAAATTTAAAATAGTGTAGCATAAAAAATGTTTTCTCATGTTGAGATTTTATGATCGTACCTAGACCAATAACTATGGAAAAAATCAATATAGATAGTTCTGTATCATAGAACAACTTTTGTATGTAGCCTATTGTCCCTTGAAAAGTAAACGCTTTGTATAGGAGCAATTAATTTACGATATAGAACTATCTACCAAATAACTTTAATATAGTAATAGGCTATACCCAAAAGTACAATTTTACAGTTTAGTACATCTACATTTCCTGCAACACTTTACACCTTCTTGAACACAAATGCAATTTTTGCTAGTGCAGGTGCCGTCTTTGCAGTAAAGAGCTAATAAATGTCTTAAGATTTAAAGAGAAAAACGCTGTCAGTGAGAACATGTGAAGAAGTTTTACTTAAAACTTGCGTGCTTGGCACACATTTCTTTTTTATGTTTTAAGTTGCTATTTGTTGAATTAATACATACTTTGGATACTTTGTACACAATAGTTTTCGTTAAATTCTAGTTATTCTTCAGGTACCTAATCCTAAGACGGAACATATTTTCTGAATTCAAATTCAACCTTGAAAAAACTACAAAAACTTTAATAGTCCACGGCACCCATGATTGGAATCTTACCAATTATAAAATTAAGTTAATAATATTATTATTTGCTAAATTCATCAATCACAATAATAATTATAGTAGGAAATCGCTTACCTAAATGACAGTATAATTTGATTCATTCGGAGGTCTATCAATTTGAGTGTGTCGTCTCTAACGCAGCTAATTAAGTAATTTGAATCTGTAACAAAATATATCATATAATAACAACAAATAATATTACCAATATTGGCAAATAGAACAATAACTAATATATGCGATAAATAAATTTGTTTATTAATATATTAAGAACTAATAATACTTCTGTATAAAAGTATTTATGCAGATGTGGAAAATAACCGAATAAAATAACCTCAATTTATAATTACGGAAGTGTAAATACCAAAAAAACCAAAACTATGGTTATCACAAAACAACAAGAGAATAATCCCCACATAACAATAAATAACGAAGTATTACAAAATACAAGATCAATTAAATATTTATGCTACATACTAGATGATCAGTGTACGTACATGACAGAGGTGAGAAGTAGAATCGAACAATCAAGGCAGGCATTTATTAATATGAATAAAGTTTTATGCAATAAGAACTTGAGCCTAGATCTAAGAATTCGCTCGTACGATGCTACATATTTTCTACCCTCTTGTATGGCGCAGAGTGCTGGACAGTTAATAAAGCCGAAATTAAAAAAACTAAATGCTTTTGAAATGTGGACTTATCGCAGAATATTAAAAATACCATGGACGGACAGAGTGCGAAATGAGGAAGTCCTTCGAAGATTAAACAAAGACATGGAAATAGAACTTACCATCAAAAGAAGGAAATTAGGATAAAATAGAAGGAAAGAGAAGTGTGGGACAAAGAAGGACTTCATGGATGAAGAATCTGAGAGACTGGTGCGGAAAAAGTAGTGTTTCCTTATTTCGAGCCGCAGTAAACAAAGTACAGATGGCGCTATTGATCTCCGACCTCTGATAGGAGAGGCATTCTAAGAAGAAGAAATAGCATCCAATACCTGTTTATTGGGTATTAAAATAAAACTAGCTGAACCCGTAATATTCGCCTAGCGCTGTTTTGATATAGTCGGCGCGTGCCTTGCCGCCCTATGGACAGCTACATAAACATTCGCTCAAAATAATAAATACGCTGTGTTGGGATGTAAAAACCCGTCGTCGTGTTGTGTGAACAGTTATAGATTTAAAATACAGGTTGTTTCACTAGGATCGCTCACAACGTATAACTTTAGTATTAATACAAATATCCAGAACAATTATCAACATAATTTGTATAATAGAGTGAGCCCTTTTTCTCAATACAACTAATATTTTTATATCACTTCCGGTTTAACCGGAAATGGCACAATTTGTAATTTTTAAATAGCTCCATATACTTTTGATCTTCTAGATCAACATCATTTTCTCTCATATTTTCAATTGTATACAACTTTAATATGCTTGCATTAAAAAATTTCTCAGAAAACCGCAGTGTTCTTGGAAGGGAGGAAAACAACATTAATCAAGGCAACTTAGTTTATCTATTCAACAAAAAAAAAAAAAAAAAAAAACCTCTAATTTAGTTGATTATTAACACGAAAAACTATTTATTTTTAATAATCGATTATAACAAGTTGAAAAAAAGTTAGCAAGCACTACCATCGGGCTAGCGAGCATCAGGGAACCGCTCAGTTTAGGTACACATTTAACATAATCTAAGCTTTCTTGATGATACACTGTTTCATAAACAACTAAACTAAAGGTTTTGTTTATTCTTTTATTGTTATAATAAAAATGTTTAACATAAACTAGGCTGCCTTTATTAATCCTGTTTTCCTCCCTTCTAACAAAACTGTAGCTTTCTCAGAAATTTTCTAATGTAAGCATACTTAAGTTCTACATGATTGAAGAGAGAAGAAAAAATGCTAGCGATATTCAAAAATTAAAAGTATATGGTGCAAATTAAAAAAAATTAAAAATTGTGCAATTTCCCGTTAAACCGGAAGCGATTTAAAAAAATATTTGTTGTATCCACAGAAAAGACCCACTTCATTATACTAAATATGTTAAAAGTTTTTTTGAATATCTCTATTATTTCAAAAGTTATACGTCGTCAGCGATCATCGTATACACCCTGTATATAGAGAAGGTATGCTCTGCTCATGATAGTCGGGCTTTTCTTACCAGTTGGTTAAAATATAGTAGCAGTTAATCAAAACATGTGTACTAAATAGTTTAATTACCTCATTTTCACAGTGTACTATTAAGAAAGATCGGGATGTTTGTAAATTCTTCGAGAAAATTAAATAAGTATTATGCTGCCTCTCTTGTGGGAAACCATTACTTTTATAAAAGTTATTGCGATATAAATTTAACTTAGTAACGAAGTACAGACTTCTCATTTTCTAATATATTGTTTGAAACCCGTTTTAAACACCTTTACATGTAACATGACAGTATTTTGTTACCCTGTATGTATTTGAAAGAATGAACTACCAACTAACAAGTTACTGTACTTCTTGACGAATTTCGATTTTCACTTCAAACCTAGCAACAACACTAAGTAGTTTTAATCAACATTTTCAGCTAAAAAATATTATTGAAAATATGTAATTTGGAAAAAAATTACTACCATGGACACCAAAAGTAATATATCAGATATTTCGATATCCAGTATCTTGTAAATCCCTAACTGTCTCATCATCATACGGCGACGGGCCCTTATATCTTCACACAATTTATTTATTCTTTTGAGCGAATGTTTACGTTCCCGTCAGCGCGACACATGCACATCGCTCGATTTCCAAATTAGTCGGCGGTGTTAAGGTAATACATTTTATAAACCTCAACAATCAACTAGACTTTAAACCCACAAATTTTAACACTTTTACTGGGAACAAAATATTAAGTATCCGTATGAAATGTTTATTTCTAATAGTAAAGCTAAGAGGGTCCTTGAACTACCTGTTCAAGGAGTAATTCGACAAATATTCATCACGTACATTACAAACGATCTTTGCTCATACATATATAAAATAAATACAACCATCTCGGGTTTACGTGCAGCTATTATATGAAAGTTAAAGTTATGTTTACAAAAATACATAAGCTAGAATTCATAAACATAAACCACACTTCAGTGTCCCAAATATTTTGAGATCCAGTTACAATAACAAATAGTTGCATTTACAATAGCAAAAAGAAAAATAGTTGAACCCCTTGACTACGCCCCACGCTTTTCCCTTAAAAAATTATAGCTAACTTATTGAAAGAAATGTAATGACATAATTAATAGATTAGATGTGATCCGGATTTTAATCCGAAATCGGAACCCGCAAACAATAAATAACTTCTGTCGAGGTATAGGGCATGTTACTAAATGCGGGTCACTGAAAGTTAAGACAGGGTGAAGCGATCCGGAGTTAGTATATAGATAAATAACCTGCGATATTGACTAGGACTCTCGCAAGTAAAAAAACTGACTTGCTTGGGTATTATAAATGCAAGGAAAACCAACGACTCTAGAAGTTTCTTTCTGAAGATTTAAAAATTAATTTGCGTTGAGCAATGGAGAAAGCTGAGTTTACCAAAGCAAATCACGCAATTTAAGAAAACTTACGAGTAGATTCTTCAATCTAATCCCCAGGGACAAGAAATGATCAAATCACACCGAAATTCATTTAGAAAACAAACTTTTCTACTTATTTCCCAGAGCATTGAGTAAGAATACAGAAAATAATATACCCTGTTCCAACGATTTTTTGCTATTTTAAAAAATACGAACTTCGGCTTTAAAATCGGTATGAACATGTTAAATGACAACAGAAACAACCTTCTATTAAGAAAACACCTTTAGTAGGTTCTGTTTTGGTCGTTTACCTAACCAGTGTTAAATTAGATAATCGCCAAAAAAAGACTACCACCAAAACATAAAATCGATTTTAGATTTCTACGAATAACTACGTTTTACAATTAGAAAATACTTTGAAATTATAAAATTTTTAATCAAAATTTTAAAATTTCCAAAATGTTACAAAAACGCTCGAAATTTTTTTAAATTTTCAATTAATTTTCAAAAACGTAAAATATTTCAAAGAAAAGAGATATAAATATGAAATATGAAAACTAAAAATTTTCTAAATTTTCATAAAATTGTGTAAAATGTAAAAAAATTCTAAAAATGTTCATAACAAATAGAAATATTTAATAATTTGTAATAATTTTAATAAATGCGAGGAAAAGTTCCGTGGCGGTTTCCCAACAGCTTGTTTACCTTCCTCGCTATAGGTAGAGGAAGGTATTATTAAATATGCTGTCAAAAGGAAAATATTTTCTCTTCGCAATGATGCAACATTTTCATGCATTTTTGATGCATTTTCAATGCTAGTTGATGTGGCAGAGAATATTTGACTATAATATGAGGGTACCAGTTTTCCTTCAAACCTCAGTTATATTAGTGCCTATCGCAAAGATGGTACCCGCTCCGATTTACATAAGCGGGCACATTTCGGCCTCTGATGAACTGATTTTAAAAAAAAGGTTTTACAAAAGTTTATTAAATTTGCAATGTATTTTGTTCCTATTAATTTAATTAATTAATTAAATACTTTAAGTAGTTAAAACTCCATTGCAATATAGAAACAGTTTCGGCAACTGGCATCTACTAAGTGGCCGCAATTATTCGACGAGTTAGTTGGATGTACAAACAAATATTATTTAAATCAACTGGACTAGTAGGCGCCAGAGTTTATTTAATTAAGTTACAGCAAGTGCCATTTAACCTTGCAAAAAAAATGACGATAAGTTTAAAAGGCGAGAAGCCGTTACACTCTCAAGCAAAAGTAATCCCGTAGTTTGAAAGCTAGTATAATATCTAGTTGCTGTTAATTATTTATGTCATTATTATTTTGTCATACGCCAAAATAGGAAATTGACTTTCACTTTTTAGTAGAGTGTACCACACTGTCCAACAGCCAATTAGAGCTAGTTTAAGTTACGACTACCGACGAAACAAAGCGTAAGTAGCCGAATCAAAGCTCACTAAAATTTGCAAGGTTAGGTGGCACATGCTGTAATTATATTTAATATATTACATAAATTTTCGATTTGTTTTGCGTACATAATATGCTTAAATAATGCTAAAAGTTACTTAAAGAGATTAATCATATTTCTTTAAGTTCTCTATAATTTATATATTATTTAAACAAATCAAATATTCTTGGTGTAAAATTCTCAACCTTTTCTGCAATGTTCAATAACTAATTCACATACACTTCGGGTTCTCTAATAAATAACAAAATTACGACTTCGCTAAGTAGCTGTTTGAATTCATTAAAATCCATATTTCGACCATAAACTCCATTTTCACAAAATCCATTTCACCTTAATGCGATGAACTTGCATTAATGAGCAGAGGTATCCTGATTTATGTATCAAAGTTACAAACCAGTGTTATAAGAAATGTTTTATTTCCGCTTGGGGCGTGGCTGCTTGTGAACAAGTTAGATTTATTTTATCAGGTGACAAAATGCACATAATTAGTTTACATTAGTTTGGAATAGCAGTTTGCAAACTGAATGCATTCCAATAAAGACAATTCGCTACGGAAAACAGAACACGATAAAAATAAAAAGTTTCAAGCTTGCGAAAGCTTAAGCTGAAATTTGCATTTCATTCTAATCGACTTTGTATATTCCCAAAGTTTGTAAAAGGTATTCGTTGCACTTACAGTAATTTTCGCTTGCTTCGAAACTTTTATCTATTTGTTAAATTTCATTTACTAGTAAAGTTCCTCATGCATGCAAATTCAGAGCTAGTTTTACTCTTTCACTGTTTCCACTAGGTATCGATAAAATAATATCATTATAATGATGATGGTTTTGTCAGATGTTTCGCGGTTTCAAAGCCATTAATCAATGATAATTAAACACGTTTAATTGAGATTCTGATCGGAATTGTCTATAAAAGGATTTACTATGAAATTACCAATTTATCTGACTACAGAGACGCACAATCGAGCTAAACTAACCAGTTAAAATTTGAGACTAACAATCTTACTAGTTACTTTTAGTTCTCAAGCAAAAAGAAATGTAACACTAAACGGTTAGTTCGACTTCAAAGGAATTTTTGCGACTTAAAAAAGTACCGCAAAACAGTATAGCAAATCGCGTGTATTGAACCATCGGTAATGCAGCTGCATTTGTTTGAGTCTGTACATACCGCAGTTCATGCTTAATGTCGGCCAGTTTTTCTTTCAGACTAATTTGCTACTAAATTAACGAGAACAAAATCGTTGTTAAGCCGGAAACTTACTGAAGTGCAGTACACGGAAGGAAGAACAAATTCATAAATACGTCGTATTTTGGAAAATATTCCATCTAACTAAGCTACAGTACGTTTCCGATGTTCCTATCAGATTCATTAAACAACACGTTCTCCAACAACTACTGCAACGTGTTAAAAAAAACTAAACTCCGATGTTTGCCTTAGATGTAACTGTACGCAATTTTTGCAACAAAGGGAAATTGAAGTATGAATAATACGTAGCTTTACTTTATTGTTACAATAATCTGCTGCTGTTATTAATCGGAAATTATTTTTAATGTGATTTATTTTAATTTGATCTTAGACCCAGTTTATATGAGAGCGCCATATCAGGATTGCCAATTGAATGGGGCTATTTAAAAAGCCTCATGGCTTATGGGCAGGTGCAATTATAAAAGCTCAGTAGGGTTTTTTAACGGGTTTTATTGGGATTCTGTTTTTCTGGGTAGGTACAATTTAAAAAAAACATTGGGTTTTTTGAGGGTTTTTAAATATAAAAAATTGCAACGTTTTTTTTTTGATTTCTTAGCTGCATAAGCAGTAAACATAATTTTTAGCAACTGTTTACCAAAATCATATTTCGCTGGCTCGACGCATTCCTGTTATTTATTTTATGGCGCAATAACACGAAAACATTGAAAACTAACACCATGGCAGGGGGTTATAAGGTAGGTTATTATAACTCAAACTGCCTGTAATGTGAATGAACAAGTAAAACAAACTGTATTGTAAGGATTATAATTAAAAACCCTATTCAAACCAATAAAACCCAAAAACATCGTTGGGTTGGTTTGGACTGGAATGCCTACGGATATAAGTGCAAATCGAAGATAAAAATTTTCCCCTGTGTATTAAAAGCAAAACTAAAATTATATAATCAAAATAAGGAGGAAAGGAAAAAGTAGCCTTTATATATATATATTACTTAATTAAACAATAAGGTTAGATTCCTCTTCCTAATCGTATTAAAAAAAATATGTGCCGAAAACGCAATTTCTAAGTGAAACTTCTTAACGTGTTCTCATTGAAAGTGTTTTTTTTAATTCTATGATTTACCAGAAAACGAAAACGGCTGCAGTTACAATTACTGTTATTTTTTTTTATAAAAGTTGCTTTATTAACCCAAACTCATTATTATTATTATATTAAATAATCCTTCATTACCTTTGCTCTAAAACTTTTATTTTAAAATGTTGTTCTTATGTTATGTTAATAGGTGCCTTGTTGTTAATTTTGTTAATTAAGAATACGTAATATTATTATTGCGTCATGTTTGAATAATAGGTAACACTTTATTTTCTTAGTTAATAAAAATATTAATGGAAGGCTAAGAATGAGTTTAAGTTAATAACGCGAAAACTTCAATAAGAAATAAATGTTTAGAATTAGATTATTTTACATTCAGAAAGTATAGAACATAAACATTCTAAACTCATACAAAATTTAATTCCAAAACTTATTATTTTTGAATAAAATTCAAGTTTAATTTATATCAATTAATTGTTGTATTAAAACAGACAGATAGACCAGCAGCCATAGTATCTAAGCAAGCAATCTTTTTTTGTTATGCTCAGCCCTTTCATAGTGCCACTCAATGCACAGGCCGAATTTGGTATCTTACTCAGGCATCGTCTTACACATCTATCTTCACGAACTAAAGTTAGCTCTGTCTCCAAAGCTGTCTCACTTTAAAAATTCATACCATCAACACCATGGTCATATGATATTTGTTTGTTTCAAAATATTTCTCAAACTGTATTCTTAATTTTGTTCGCTGCATGTTTATCTTAAGAAGTACAAAAAGAAAGTTTTTCGCTTAGTAAAAAGTTCACTATATCGAAAACGGAAAGTCATATTCGTAATTTATTTGGGCACTAAATAAAATTTTATTGATATGCCAAGTACTTCTCGAGATGTGACGTTATATGTGTTGAAAAACGCTTAGTTTAAAAATTGGCGATTTGGGCATTTTTTTTAATAATAAAAAAGTTCAATGCCGGTGAAACACACTGTGCAATTCTGGATAGCAAACAACGTACTAAACAAGAATGTGTAGGTATGATCTAATTGTACGAACAAACAAATTATTATATGAAGAGTGCGAGTTTTACCGTTTACTCAGTTTACATGGCAATTTCATCAATGTCTAATTTATATTCATATAAAAATGTTATTAATGCTTCAAATGTCAATAATTTAATTAAAAATGGTTATATTTTTGGTTTTTGTAGAAAACAGATATTAATCGAAATTAATTCAATGTTCAATCAAATATATTATAAATCATAGCTCTAACTAAATATGCTGTTTTTAGGCTAGCTATATAAACTAAAGGTCACATTACACTCGTCCATAATTGTGTCTATGATGGTACTGGCACAACTAAACATTGATTGCTTCAGTTTGCATTTAGGCAACCTCACTTCCGTCATTACTTCCGTCTCATCAATTCCGTCTCGCATTCGCGTGGTTACTCAAGCCGGCAAAAAAGTTTCACTTCAAAAATGACTTCAACGCAGTTTTATACAGCGCCCTGTTTAACAATGAGAGAAATGTCAAAAATCGGTACTAAACCTTGGTTTATCAGAGACACGGATAAAATAAGTGAACTGTGATAGAACAAAAATTGCCGAATTCTAATTGCT
This sequence comes from Ctenicera cuprea, assembly GCA_958336395.1. Classification (NCBI taxonomy): domain Eukaryota; kingdom Metazoa; phylum Arthropoda; class Insecta; order Coleoptera; family Elateridae; genus Ctenicera; species Ctenicera cuprea. The sequence goes on from OY284490.1 coordinate 37,475,779, forward strand.
ACAAAAAAAAACCTCTTGCGGATCGCGAACTTGCCAAAAATTATGTTTCTTCTAGATTTTTCGGAAACTCAAAACATAAAAGTTTTATTAAGGTACTTTGACTATTATTATTATATTACATATCCGCTTCACCACCTGATATCAATGTAAGTGGCAACGACTCTCTTGTATGCGACTAAGTCTTACGCCGACTGCAAGCGAGAGATAAAATTCCGAACTTGTTTTGTACTTTATCGCGATAGCGTGTGAGTTAACCAACAACAATCAATTTTTGAGTTTGTTTGGCCCCAAGCGCTTCATTTATGGTGTTTATTATTCCGTCCATGGACTTGTAATTTGTTGTATATTCTAGCCTGATGTTTTGTGATTCTTCCACTGCCTCATTTCTTTGGAAGTTCGTTCATTTAACAGTACAGGAAAAATTCTGTAAAATACAGTTTATTTTGTTTACTCGGCAACTCAGACATAGAAAGTACGGACACTAAAAGCAACTTTTTGCTACCAGAAACTCCCCTGTTGATCAGGTGGCGTATGGCTCTATGCAACCTTAAACGGTTCATACATGTTTCCCTTACGCGGACACTTGAATGGGCTTCATACGTTTGTGAAACGACGGCATGTTATAGGCGTAAGGAAAACTACAGCAAGATTAAAGTCGCATAAACTGCGTGATCAACGGCACAGTTGCTGTCAAAAAAATCTAAAACCGTTGTGTCAAAACTGCATCGACGGATTACTGAAAAATCGTCCAATTTATGCAAAAATTGCAGAGGTCAATACGTTGCTTTAAGATGCTTACTTGGTATGTCTCGCAGGTACAAGGGAACTCGATATTAGCAGCGTAAACGAGTTGAGATCTATTTTAGAGTTTTTTCCTCGACTGTTACGTGAACGAACTTGCAAAGAAATAAAGCAGTGAAAAAATTGTAAAATTGCATGTAGTACAAGAAAATTAACATAAATAGAGAAGAATATTCGAACGAAACTGATATTTGGCAGAGACACTATGTTAGGCTTCTTGTTCATACCAAAAGCCCTGAATGATCCGATGTGAGTTTCGGCCGCCACGGCCGCCATTCTACAAAAGTGGGTATTTTTTCGGGAATATTTCGCGAACATAAAAATAGTCATTAACAAAGTCGTAAGAAATTTAGAAAATATGCGTTGGAAACGTTTCTACACCGCTATTTTATATTTTATGCGTTGTAATGCAAGGAGGGTGAGTCACGGGGCACTTTGGGCGCAATTTTTACAAAATGGCGGTCGAAGCTCACATTAGATTATTAAGTACTTCACTTTTAGTATATAAAACAAGAAACTTATCTAAGCATCTCTGCCAGAAATCATCTTTGCCCGAATTTTTGAACTGAAACTTCTTTGGCGGCGGCGGCGGTAACACGCGATCGTCCGTAACGGTAAGCATTTAACAGATGCACGGCCATCTTTCGCGCAAATAAACGTCTAGATTTTAGCATCGGTGCGTCAGTAGGTTAATAAGGAATTGGTCACGAAGTGTGTTGCACGCTGAACACAAAGCGAGTGGAAATATGATTTACAGTATATTTTATTGAAGATTGACTTACTTTTGAACTTTTTTATTAATAAAACATGTCCATATTACTAACTTGCAAAATAAGAGTTTTTTTAACACTTACAACGTAATATCTCTAGAAGTACTTGGCATATGATTTTAATTTAATTTTCGAAAAAATATATATTTTTTACCCAAAGAAATTACGAATATGACTTTTTGTTTCCGATGTAATGAACTTTGTACTAAGGGAAAAACTTTTTTTTGTAGATTTTAACATACACATGCAGCGATTTCTACAGCCAACTAAAACATGCCATAACCGTTTTGGTTTTCTGCGAGATCATAAAATTCAAAAAACACTTTCGGTGAGAACACTCTAGGAAGTTTCACTTAGAACTTGCGTAGTCTTCTTTGTTTTCGCAATTTGAGAAAAAATCATCGAATTTTCCTGTTCTGAAACTACAATTAACATACCAATTAAAGTTTATAGGCGCCTTAATACACTTTTGCTTCCGTGTTCAGGTATAAAATTATGTTTTAATTTGATATTCCGGGAAATGTAAAAAAAAAACATAATTTTCAACAAGTTTGGAATCTGTAAGAGCTGTAAGAGTAAAAATTTGAATTTGGTGATTCTTTTACATCAGATGTTACTTCTATTATCTGCACCTCAGAGAAACTAGGGTTCAATACCGATTTTGGACATTTTTCTCCTGATTATTATTACGTAATACTAGCTGTCTTGTATCTAACATTATTCCTTATTCTTAAACTCACACACACAGAGAATCTTACACAAAATGATTGCCATTTGTCGCGTGCTATAGCGCAATTAAGAACTTAACTTGTTGACCTCCTCAGTAGTTTTTTTTTCGGTTAATAAACACCACTGGTAGTTTTCAAAAAATTGGTTGTTAACACTTAAATAAATGACTCTGATTGGCTTAATAGCATGCGAGTAACATAGTAACTGAGAAAAATATTATTTTATTTGACAGTTTGCGTTTGCGACTGCATGAGTTAAGCTGCAACATGAGTTTTGCTAGTCAACCCTCGTCTAAAATTTTGAGAATCAGTAACTGCAGTTACTGTTGAGAGTAGAAGTTGACGATATAAAACATCTTTAAAAATATAAAACGTAAGTTAGTTAGTCCAAAAGAGGATGCATTGGAATAATATTATTTACAAAATTTATATATTACGACACAACCACATAAAAAATATCAAAACCAAAACAAGTAGATTATGTTCTTTATATATCCTTTAACGTGTGCTTACTAAAAACGAAAAGTTAATAGCTAGATCGATTGTTCTGATGTTTTTTAATTGACAAGAATGTGCGTAATAATGAAATCCCAATGTATATTTCATATTTGTTTCAGATCTGTATAGTTAAACTTATGAGAAATAAATGAGTTAAAATAATTTTCAGAAACAAATAAAATTCAGAACATAACATTTGACATACCAATAAATCTATACGTCCAGTCTATTAAGCACTTACTTTACTTTATTAAAAAGGTAAGTTCGTGAACCATAACGTGCGTTAATGCAAAATAGTCTCAGGTTGTAATTGCACAGAAAACCAAGAAATAAATTCTTACCTCTGGACAGGTCAAGAGATGTGACTTTACCCTGCAAGAGGATGTCATTGGCATTAGAGTCGGAGCGCGTATCCCAGAAGCGGATCCGTTTATCATAGTGACCGCTGATGATTGTAGAACCAGCCCCATCCACAGTAACGAGGTCATTACAGCTGGAACCAGCAAATTTTGTTTCTATACCTGCGAAAATAAAAATTAATTTATAATTATATGATAATGTACATTATTTTTAAATTACTAGCACAATATACGCGCTAATATATTATTTTGTTCGAAAACCATTGCACCACAATTTAATAATGATAAAACATAAAACAGTGGAATGTAATAGTATATTATCCAACGAATCTATAATGATAGCTATTGATACAAGAGTGAGGTTAAGACACACGCGGCAGCGCGTGCCGTAATTCATACGAGTGTATTAATAGCCATTATATAAAAGTTGCATACACTATTTTTTTACTAGTTAATAAAAAAAAATATTTATTAAAAAAATTCATTTTGGAATTTGTAATTAATTTTTTATGCAAATACTAAAACTCGAACTGTTTTGCGATATTAACTGAGAAATATCAACAACTCTTGTAACTATGGTTACCAAAAACAATGCTTTGCTGCTATTGGTCAGTTTGCGTCGTTTTATAATGAAAATCTGTATCATAATGGGTATTATTATAGTATAGACAGCGCACACTTAATAACTAAATTAAACCATGGGAGTAGAAAATAGTTATTTATGTTACTAGTGGGATAAAGTCGTTATTATAACATAAGTTTGAAAGTAATCAGACGAATGCCATAATACTGCATTATCCCACATGTGACATACAAAATTTTATTTACGACTGCTTCTAATTTGTAAAAATGGAATTTTTTTACTTGAAATGGTATTTGACATTTCGCATTAATTTATTTGCAAATGTCAAGTCACTTTAAAAATACTTTTGTCTTAAAATTAAAGGAACGAAGATAAATTCGATCTGTTTAATACTACGGCAACCAGTTTTCTTATGAATAAAGCTTCGGTTTTGTTTGTGTAAATAAAATGAGTTGTGCAATGAATTCATTACCTAACTCATTTTATATTAGTGCGATAATGAACTTCATTACCTAACGCAGATGAATGACATAATAAGTCCTTGTCCAAGCAGTCGTAGATACATATGTATATTATACTTATTGATTTCAAGTAAAGTTTCGATGTCGCGATTTTGACGGAAATGCATGTTTTGGACCTCCAGGAACCCAAAAAGTGGATTTTAAACATGTATTGGTGGGTATGTGTGTGACGTCTCATAACCCCCGAATGAATAGTCCGATTTCGATGAGCTTCGGATAGGAGGTATTTCAAATTATGAACAAAATAAGTATTTAAAAATCCGAAACCGGAAGCGGAAGCTAAACATGTTTTTTGGTAGAATTTTTTCAGAAACTAAATTTTTAAAATTGCATACCGGAATCGGATAAAAGACCTTAGTGCAAAGCAAATGCTTTCTTTTTCCAACGTACTAGCATCAACATGGCTACTGCTAGAAATTTCTGAAAATTTAGACTGTAACAACTTATTACATAACAACGAGTGGACAGATGCAGATGCATATTGGACTTTAATTGCCCTAGGGAAGCACAATGTCGCTATGTAGAAGAATTCTTTTATAAATACAAAAATTGTGGCGTGAAAAGTTTCAAACAATTATTGCTAAAAACTGGCTACACGATTTGCTTTCAGTTTTGTGGATCCATACTAGTTTGCTAATTTTTCTGTTACGCCTTCTGTACACTTTTTTAAATCAAAAATTTATGCCGCTTTATTTAATAAACGAGACACGATAAAAAAACTTTGATGGATGCTAAAATATTCATGAGTAATAATAGCATGAGTTTCACTACATAATTGTTAAGTGTCGCAAAAATAAGGGGGCTTAATTTTGCTTCTTTCTCCCAAATTGTGGTGGACGAGTTTATCATTTCATTTTGATTTACTTTAATTTCATTGAGCAATTTTTCAAAAAAAATTGGATTTAAAAAACGTTTATACTATAATTTTTATGTGTAAGCTTCAGTATCTTGTAGTATATTCTTACAGTATGCCTATTATGCAGCTATGCTCTCCGTACATTAGTAAGAATGGTGAGATGTTAGTGCATTCATTGTTGGGGCGTGAAACGTTGATATTAAAATACTTTTGAATATCAATATCTGAAAAATTTGAAAAATTCAGCATAAAAACTTAGCTCAGTTTTTAATAACTTTTATCAAAAACAACACCCATTGCTCTTAGGTTGCATAATGTTACCTGCAGCCGTATTCCTCTCAAGTTGTACAAGTCGAAAAGAATTGGATTTAATATACAGAAATAATTACAGCAGTCGCTATGCCTTATTTATTTCAGTATCCATTTTACTGAAATATATTTCATTTAAGTATGGAAATTAGTTTTACCGCAGCATATAACTTAATTTAATTTATTCTAGCATTTATTTTATTTTTTCTACTCATATATGTGAAAATAACAATTTTTCCACGGGTTACTCTACATGAAAGTGATATTTTTTAACTCTAGAGATGAAAAGATTTTCACATCTAGAGATGAAAATAAGAATGACAAATTTAATGGAAAGAATGCATTTATTGCTATGGGAACGACTTTACAAACAGTAATTTCAGTAATTTGCATTGTAACAGTTCGTTTTGAATTAAATTGAACTTGAAAGTTTTGAACTTAAAACTGCAATATCGTAGAAAAAATAGCATTTCCTACTCGAGATGAAATACGTTTTTTTCGTTAGCGAACTTGCTCCACTCGCCGCTAACGCGGTTCGTGAACAACTGTCCGCTCACGAAAAAAAAAACGGTATTTTCATTTCTTGTTGCAAAATATACTATTTAACATTGCAATATGTTTTGCCGGGGCAAGTTATTCAATTTTACGCGTGACCTCGAATCGGCCGCCGACAAGCGAAGCGAGTTTACTGCTCAAAAACGAGAAGTAGATTTTTGAAATATTTCAGTTCCCCACTATGCGCGTTCCCTATAAAAGCAGATTTCATGTCGTAGCAAGCACAGTTTTACAGTCCATCTTCTCCACTTCAAGTCTTAACTCCAGGTCTACAGTCAAACACCAGGACAACCAGCTGAGGTAACCAATACTAGAAGGTATATTGAGTGTGTAGTATTTGAGCCATTCTGGTGATTTTTGTATTCACTTTATTATTGTGTTGATTACCTGCTATTCCATTCCGTTTTTCTTTCTCTTCATTTCAAGTCTGTCGCGGCCGTTTGTCACGAGACAAACTCTCTCCTTTTCTCTTCTTTCTAATCTATCGCGGCCGTTTGTAACGAGGCAGATCTTGCTTTTCTTTTTTCACGCTTAGTCCGTCGCGGCCATTTGTCATGAGGCAGATTTCTGCTCTCTTGGTTTCTGACCATCGCGGATGTTATCCGTCACAATCCTGTTTATATATCTGTCTTACCCGTTGATTTTAAATTCATTAACGTTTGCACCAAAACGTCTTATTGTTGCTTGGTTAGTTATCTGTCACTGTTTGCTACCGTAGACTACTGTATCTTAATTGCTAACGTAGGCTACCGTATCATATTTTCTGCCGTACCGTTTCCGTATTTTGCTTGCCCTGTATTGCTTCCGAATTTTTCTTTTGTTTCAATTTTGCTTTGTTTAGCTTATAATACGTTGCGTTTCAATATAACAATTATTTTTGTAAATAGTTCCCGTACTTAACCTTCTGCTTTATTTAACAATATATGGTTTAATGCTATAGTGGTTTTGCTTATTAACATTATATGAGCTGAAATAGTTTCAGTAAGTAAAACTATTTAGACCCCTGGAAAACGTCATCTTCACTGCAGTTACCAGATCTTCAACTAGGTACGACGGTACCGTGACAACCGACTCAAGAAAGCTTTCCTCAAAAGTGCGGTCACACTAGGGTAAAGTCTTTCTCAAAAGTGGTCAAACGCGAAAAAGCCTTCCTAAAAAGTGCAATTCTACTAAAGAAAAGCCTTCGCCCGGTGAAGCCCGTTTAAACTAGGACTAGGATCCGTAGTCCGCTACACTACCTACTAAATTATATTCGTAATATTTAAAAAAAAACAGAAACAAAAACATGGTGAGGCATAGCCCACGGATTCCGGCAGTATTATTTTAAAACGATTAGATCCTTTTAGAATTCTATAAGACGATAACAATATTTATGTAAACAGTAACAAAAGTTCATAATATGAATTACTTAGCTTAATAAATAATAATAGACATATATAAATTACACCAAAAGAAAGGCATGCACGTAACACGTATTAATTAGTAGTAGTGTATTCCTAATCACAGCGGATAAATTCTACAAGATAAAGAGAAATGAAGATCCACTCTACGTAGCAACCATTACATGCATTAAATCCCTTGAATACGTGTTCACCTATTGTCTGTTTAGTTACGATACGGCGCTTGAATTTTAATAAACACCTTGCTATTGTTGCCCCGGTTCAATGCAGGAGAGATAACTTAAATACATCAGCAACATACATCGTTATTATAATCTCGCTTATCTACAAACACAAGCTAAAAGGCAGTGTTGTTTAAAAGTATTCGAGATAAAACTGTTAGGACGCGAACTGGATTTTGCATCAAATCTGTTCTTTAGCAAACGCTGCACAGTATATAACAACTAACGAAGGTTCTAAGAAAGACATAAAATATGCACACAAATAGCGGGAGACTTTTACTATATTTTTTTTTAAATAATGATGTATTTTGAAACACTAGATAAAAAAAAGTAGTCATTAATCTCGTTGCCTTTTAGAATTTAGTACAAAAGCGGTATGCAGAATACAGATAAGTGCTGAAAAATGTTGGCTCATAATTTAATTTAAAATCAATTTAGGGAAGTTTAGAACGCAAGGATGACAAGAAAATTTGTGAGAGGCATCGATTTCTAGTGAAAAGCTGCCACGTTTGACAGACGCTCGGGGCTTCAACTTTTAATCTCCTGCCGAATGCGGTAAAATGAAGTATCCTATAAATTGTTAACGACTTTTTTTACTGTACTCTTCCTTATATTAAAATTGAATTCCTGCTGCCAGCGTCTGCTACGGATCATAAATGAGGCATTAAGTATATATCATACTTGGAGATCGGAGACTTTGCTCCTGAGTGAGCCAAATTTCTAATTGGCGTTACGACACCGGATGTATAATCCCAAAATATCAAAATTCTCATAAATTTAACTATTAATATTTCCATGTTTTATTACATCAGCATTATTAAAATTTATGATTATGTTCTACAAAAACAAGTTTCTACGTCAGGTAATCTAGCTGTGTCTCCAAATTGATTGGCATTTTATAATTTATAGACAGCCGCATTTAAAAATATTTTGACAAAAATCAAAATATCGACAGTACACGAATACACTTGTTTTTATTTAAATCATAAATCAAAAATGGAAAGACAATATAATACAAATTAAATAGGTAATTTTATTTTTAACCAAAATGTTGACTTAAAGAATATCTCAGAATATCTAAATAATAAAACATTTATTTTTTTTAAAACGCTTAATTAAAACAAAACAAAACACAATGCGTTGAATAGAACATTAAAATTGGTGTTTGAATGTTTTATGTTAAATAGCTGTGAAAAAGTCATCTAAATTTAAAGGCTTGAACAAATACTGATAAACTTTTCAAGGAAGTATTTTGGCAAGGAAAAAAGTTGCCAAAAGCGATTAAAGATTTACTGTGGCGGCTTCACGTGTGGAACTAATTTAACTGTTATGGAAATACTTCTACTAAACTTTACTGGTTACCTTGTCGTTTAATTAAATTTTTATTTTCTTTGTTTTCAACGTGCTTGAAAATTGCCGACAACTGTTTGCAATTTAATTTACGCTTCTAATATTTTCATTTTAATACTGAAGTGTTTCTATTTTGCTTTATGTTTGTAAAGAATGTAATAAAAAGAAAATGAAAATTGTTGCACTAATTTTTGCATTGACTTTTATTATAATACTGTGAATAATGAAGCTTTTCGAACGCGTAAAGCAGTCGAAAAAGTAAAAGCGTAAACTTTTTCCTTGTATAAATTGGCCAGTGCTTATTAATTCGTTTTCATTTGTTTCTTGATACTAAAACACGCCTTTCCCAAAAAATATATACCAATGTAATTAATTTTTGCTAATTTCTGTAGTTGGATGTAAGAACTGTTAGCTAACAAAGTACTAACCAATGAGTTAAAAGAAAACCGAATTTTAAAATTTTCTTTGCTATGTGGGAAGTTTTCGAAGCTCGCCATGTATACAATTTCAACGATCTTATCGCACGTTGCATTTTGTTTAAGTTTTGAGAGTTTTATTAACAAAATAAATTTATCATAAGTATTTTTCTGTAATTTTGTGGATCGGTATCGAGCTCAGTAACCATTCGACGTTGGGTTACAATTAACGGCGCTTGCCTTGATTACTGTCTGACCAAGACAAGTAACAAAGTCACACACAACATTTTACCATACAAATAAACACATGTGTAAATAGAATTAAATGAATGTGCATGAAGGGTGACATAAGCTTCAGGAGCGTAGTGGTTAAAGACCAAAGGCCCCACTAACTCCTACTACACAAGCGAAGAGCCTACCCGGAGTAAAAGTTCTGGACACCATCGGGTATGAGAAGTTATAAATAGATAGTTCCACGGAAAGACCACGTCATTTAACTTCAACAGCCTGAGTAAAAAGATACAGGTTTTAATATATTTCGGCTATTTGAGAAGATGGGTGAGAAAGTTACTAATAAAAGTTGTGCAAACTGACACGTACTATAAACTGACATGAACGGCGTTGCTTCAAAATGCTGGCCGCTACAGTTGTTTTTAAGTTTTGACTTTACCGTCTTATTACTCAAAAGTAAGTTGACAGATCGGGTTTTATTTTTCTACCCCAATAGCCCCATAGGGCTAATGTGTTACTGAGCACAAACGTTTGCGAAAAGCTAAAAGCTATTATGCAATAAATAGTGTCAAAATAATGAATATTTTCAAAAAAAAAAGGCCACACTGTGGTTTTCAATTGTGTAAGCTGATAGAACTGAAAATGAGCTCAATTTGGTTCGTGCCAAAGCCGGTTTTAACGCCTATTTACTCAAAAACGAGTTATATGATCAGGATGAAATTTAATATTGGAAATGCCCTATGGGCACAGTGTTCTGAATTTTTGAAACTAGTAAAACCGCACAGTAAAAAGAATGTAAAATTTTGACATTTTCAAAAAATATTGCTCAAAGACTAACAACACGTCTTTTTTAAATATTGAAGGCTCATGGCGCTAGGGATATGCTTCAATTTAGTTCGTGTTCCAATCCGTTAATGTTTTTGTGTCCCCTTCTACGAGTTTTTAGAAAATTAAAAATTTGTGCCCTTTTATTTGATAAACGGGGGACGTAAAAAAATGTCTGTTTAAGATAAATTGCTCATGAGTGGTAGCAGGACAACATTCGCAGCTTAACTTTGAGGCGGTAACTAATCTGTGGAACCTAATTTTGTTATGTAACACTAACGTGCAAGATTTATTTAGAGTTGACTAAATTTGATGTAAGTCCTGCTCTAGCAGCCCCGCTTCCCAATGCAGCATATCCTGATGTGCCTAATAACACGATTTGGTACCAACACAGTGGAGCTCCACCTCACTCTGCAAGTCGTTCGAACATATCGCGGTAATATTTTCCCAAACAGGTCGATTGGTAAACGTATACCAATAAAGTGGCCGTCTAGATCACCGGATTTGACTTCACTGTAATTTTTCTGGTGGGGATACTTATAAAGTAAGACATAAAAGTAGACCTAATAATATTCAAGTACTGAAGAACAGGATTCGATATGAAATTAGAACAATTACATTAGAGGTTATTAAAAACGTTCTGAAGATATTTGTATTTCTCCTTGGGCATTATCAAATAGTTAACGACTAGCAGTGTAAACATTTAATTTCTATATCATTTGCTTCAAAATAATAATTTTATATTTAAGATTTCTTTTATTCAAATAATGTTATCTAACCTCTTCATAATGCTGGATAGAAAATTGAAAAGTTTAACAAAAATCAAGGAACATATTATAGGTGACATTTAGAAAAAATGTCAATGACGTCACCTTTTCAAAGAAAACCGATACATTGGTATTAAATGTGCGTTTTGATAAAACAGTTTCACGTGTTCGAGCGTTTTTCATACTTTTTAGTTTTTAGTAACAATTTTTAATTTTGTCATATTTCCAATGCAGATAACAATATAAGTTTCGTGTTTGCAATTAGAGTAAATTTTAAGAAGATACAGAGACTCGGTAAGTTCCCGTAAGTTGGTTTTGATAACCGTTTTTACTAGAATCGTCGGCATATATTTTTCCTAATATATGTATAACGTGATGTCAAAAATTATCTTGGTCAAGGGTGGTCATGAAATGTAAAACATCCGTCTTACCTTATATCCAACTTTAAGGTTACAATAGCAAGAAAACTTTACCAAAACTGAATTGACAAATTTTGACAATCAAAAAATGATTGACGTAAATGCACGATACTAGCTCCGACAATAATTGATTAAAAATGCATGACCACTCTTGACCAAGATAATTTTTGACATACCGGTACTATATTGAAAATTTTAACATGTTGAAACTAAACCTGAAAAACACAAACGCATTTGTACGACTTTGTCATAGTGTTGCTATATAAAATTTCCAAAATATAAACTTTTTGTGTATCATGAAGAAAAGCTAAAGCAGTATTCAAAATAAAACAGTTTGTAGCCCAGTCTCTTTATCAGCTCCTATAATGGCAACGTTTGCTAACGTAAAAATACTGTAAATACATATTATTTTATGTTAACTTTTAATGTAGAGATAAGCTGAACATACTGCCATCTACATTTAAAGCAAAAGGTCATAGAACTGGTACTGCTCGTAAAATTCTTAATATTTATCATCTGATCATTTACAATTTCGAAGCAGTCACCGTTTTACGTTATAACACGATTCTACTGGTACGTAGAATGGGTTGCCTGTCTAGAAAACAAGTGTAGTCGTTTCTAGGCAATAACTTTTCGAAATTTGAAGAAGTCATAATTTTGTCAGAATTTAATGTTTCAAACACATCGCAAAATTTTACCTTTCAAGAGCTATTGCAAAACTTCTAGCCATCTCAAAAGTAGTCAATTACTTGCTGTAGGAGTGTCCCGGCCAAAACTTCGTAGCCTTATAACTGCTTGATTTGCAGAGAAGCGTTTTTAAAGGTTATTACAAAATATTTCGAGAATTCAACGCTTATTCCTATTCAACAACAAAGTTGTTGCAAAATTTGTTTCCGTTTTTAAGTTTTGCTATTTTAAATATCGTTTTTCGTTTTTTCATTTTTTCTGAAAATTGTTAAACATGGTTAAATATTAAAAACTGTAAATACTATTATCAGTAGTAATCTGTTTTAATTGACGTAGGTATAGTGCACCCATTCAAATCATTTCTAGTGATGGTATTAGGCTATAAAGTAGTTCGCAATCCGAACAAAATTACATGGAATTATCAAGCAACCTATAACAGGATTTTCCTAGGTTACCTGATGACTAAATGTAATTTTTATCAGATTGCGAACTAATTTATAGCATAATACATGATTTTAATAAATACATTTTAGCCATCTTAATATAATTAAAACATATTACTACTAATAATATTTACAATTTTTTACAAAATTTAAATTTAGTAACTTTCATCTTCACCAATTTGACTCCATATTCTTGGTAAAATTTTCCCAATATTACGTATTACCCGTCCAGCATTAGTTAAATGACGGATTTCCTAGTAAGTGGATTGAGATCTCCAGATTTTACGCTACTAGATTTTTTTGTTGGACCACTTAAAATCTGTAGTTTACACGACGTAGCCAGTGGTTATTTAAGATTTAAGAAATGAAATAACAAGGGAGTGTAGGGCTGTCCACCGAAAAACATTACACAAGAAGTGCTATTTAAGATTTTAAAGTTGAATAGGTTGTGGGTGGGGAGGGGGGGGGGTTAATTGTTCTCCATCATCGATACCTAGGAAAAAACCCTTGACACCTAAAAAGCTCCCACAAACCATATATCATGTTCCCTTCTGATTCTCCTAATATCACGGGTCGGTACTTTTCAAACGATAAGTCGTGCATTAAATTTTTCCATCAGGATTTATTTATATGTATTACCTAGCGCATACACGATGTCTCGACAGCTCGTCTGCAGCGAAAAAAGGTAGAATATGCTACTAAACAAAACAAACAAAACAGCAATACTAACGAAATTCTTTCTGGTTTACACTGGCTAGAGTTTTGGGTCTTTTTTTTTAAACAAAATTTTAATAGAAGCTATAAACTATTTTATAGCGCTACACAGTGGTACAGATAAGGGCTATGCCGCGACCAAAGTTTATTTTTAGAAAAATTCAGAAACTCTGCCTGTAAACTATATTTTACTATATAGAACATATAAACAAAATATTTTACACAGAAAAAAAATCTGCAAAAATTATACAGGGTGTTATTTCTAACAGTGGGAAGAAAAATTAAGTTCTATATGTTGTACCTACTTTTACTGAGAAGATAATAATTGGAAATTTAAAATTAATCTTTGGACTAAATCTTATCCGGAAGTGTATTAAGACTTCTGGAAAATATAATCTCTGTTTCGATAAAAATGATATCGACAGGGAATATATCGAGTGTCAACGGAATCATTAGACAGTATTTTCCAGAGTTTCTGAGATATGGCAACGAAACTTAGCGTCGGTAATATGGACTCAAAGAAGCATATTTTGATATATTTGACACATTTTTTACAGTAGGCATCTAAATGCACATTTTCACCACAAATCCAATGATGTCTTCAAATCCAAAATCAAATTGATATTAATCTAAACCCGCCAATTTCTTTGTGTATGAATTTTAAAAATCGAGGAATTACTTGTTTCAAGTTTATAATGGAGAAAAAAAAACGTTTACGAAAGTGATTTCTTTAAATATGATTCTACTAGAATACTCGTAAAAAATTATGTTTCTATTTTTTTTGGCATCGTCTGCGGCCCTTAGAACCATAGCCTAGATTAAAAATTAAAATTGACTAAAAAAAACTAGGCTTAAATTTTTTTTAAATAGTGCAGGTGTATTGAGAATATTGTCACAGGATTCTAAAATTATCAAAATATACAGAGTGCTCCAATTGAAATTCAAAAGTTGGAGCATTTCTGGTGAAATCGCAAGTCAAAAAAATGTCTAATGATTCCGTTGACACCCGGTATATATGGTCTTTACGCAAAAAGGGACCAATTCGGGCAAAACATTTCGCGCAAAAATTTATCAGTAGACTGTACAATTTAGGATAAAAATAATTCAATATATAACTTTTCATACCTTTCTTTAAAACGCAACACAAAAATGCGATTTTTGAACAATTTTGTTTCATTTCACTATGAGCCACAGTAGTACTAATTTTCCGCAATCTTTGATAAATAGAAAAAAACATTTTATAAACAAAAAACATACTTAACCATATGTTGATCATCCACAGTTATAATGAAATAAAAAAAAATATTTAAACCAAAAAACACGTTAAATTGCTTGTTGAAATAAATGCGTTGAAAACGTCGTCAGTAACCAGTGGCTATTTAATACCGGGTGTCCCAGAAGTTACTGACCCATTTTAAATGCAAATATCTCCGAACTCAGAGGCGATAGAGATATGCGGTTTTCACTGAACAATTTCTTTTTAAAAACAGTTTTTTCGATATAAATGTTTATTCAGTAAAGTCTTATATAGGGCGTTTTAAAAAAAAGGTCTTTTTCAATTGCAAATATCGTCGATTTTTTTAATGAAACACCCTGTATATTTTGATACTATCTGAAAGGTAAACTCTTTCTCTTTCCGAAAATGTACAATTTGTTACAGTTGAATTGAAAAATGAGTGAGTTATTTGGTTTTTAAGGATGGTCGTTCACTAGGTACAGATTTCTGATCCATGTTGATCCTTAATAAGTTTTGACATTAGAAATCCGATAACTACCTATTTGTAGAAAATAACAAGACAAAATTGAAAGATGAATACCTAATTTTAATAAAAATTAACATTCTAAATTAGCTACATTAATAAAAATCTTTAAGATGTTCCAAGAGTTGTTCATTTTGGTCTATACATTTTTGCTTCCTGAACAAGAAATTGTCAAAAGATTTTCGCAACATTTCCGCGGTAATTTCTTGAAATGTTCGAACAATGTTACATCGCAGTTGTTCCAGAGTCTCTGGGATAGGATTATAACATCTATCTTTGATAAAAGGCCATATAAAAATGTCTGAAATCGTCAGATCTGATGAGTGGGCAGGCCACTCAATTGGTCCGGCTCTCCCAATCCACCTATCTCCAAATGTTTCTGCAACAGAATTTCTAGCCATAAGTGAATAGTGTGGCGGCGCACCATCCTGCTGAAGGTAAACAGAATTTATGACGGCATCTTGTTTCAGTTGTGGGTATAAGTAATTTTCTAACATGTCTGTGTAGACATTACCAGTAATTCTCAGTTCTTGGAAGAAATACGGTCCATATATTTTTTCTTTAGAAACACCACACCAAACGTTCAACTTCGGTGAATCTCTTTCGTATTCCTCAATTACTCTTGGATTTTCAGACCCCCATACTCGACAATTATGTTTACTACATTGCCCGTTTAAATAGAACGCAGTCTCATCTGACATTATAAGCAGAACATTGCGTACTTCTCTATATAAATCTAGTAAAGTCTTCGAAAATACAGGTCTTTTTTGAAAATCTCTTTCATACATTTTTTGGTGCATTTGAATTTAATATGCCTTCATACATCTCTGAATTTCTGATTTAGAAAATCCGGTTGTACTTGCTATTTTGCGAATAGATATTCGATTATTGTGTTTTTCTAATGTTTCCTGAATACGCACGAGTCTATTTAAAAAACCATCAGCATCACGTGTTTGATATTTCTTCTTTTCCAGAGAGCCACTTTGCAGAAATGCAGCGTGCCCCTTTTTTATGCTGTTTTTTGAAGGTCGGTTTTTCCTAAATACCGCACGAAATCTTCTTTTAGTATCAACAATCGATTCATACTTAGCATGCAATAACACAGTTAAAAACCAAATAACTCACTCATTTTTCAATTCAACTGCAACAAATTGTACATTTTCGGAAAGAGGAAGATTTCACCTTTCAGATAGTATCAACATACAGGGTGTTCCATTAAAAAAATCGACGATATTTGCAATTGAAAAAGACCGTTTTTTTAAACACCCTATATAAGACTTTACTGAATAACCATTTATACCCAAAAAAACTTTGTTTCAAAAGAAATTGTTCAGTGAAAACCGCATATCTCTATCGCCTCTTAGTTCGGAGATATTTGCAGTTAAAATGGGTCAGTAACTTCTGGGACACCCGGTATTATGATTATTAAAAACCGCCATGTTTGTGAGTAATATGTTTTATAATATATTCACTGGAATGTGTAGTAATACTTAATTCACGTAGGCAATGAGACATTTAAGTTTTTCCCTTTTGTCGCGTTATTTTCTCCAATTGTACCACTTGCACTGTGTGCTGGATAGAGAACTGAAAACTCTGCCACCATAGAAGAAAATAAATAGTGGTTGCCGTTTACAAAAAATGTCGATTATGTCTTTAAAACTGAACAAAAAATTAAAAAGTTGCTATCGAAGTGTGCGCTATTGTAACAATCGTTTCACGTGTTCGAGCGTTTTTGCAAAAAAAGTGTTAAAAGAGTTATTGAAATTATTTCACACCTTTTACTAATTCTGTATAATAAAAACTACCTATCATTACTACCAACCAAGCGATTCAAAAATAGCGACCGATAGTGTTTCACTTTATTCAGGTTGCTTCATTATCTATGCTTATTTCAGTACGTATCTTACTACCTTGTACGAGTATAATGGCGCCTATCTAATTGTATACGACTTGTACATTAAATGAACCGTGATAATAACTTAGATTATCCTCATTATTATAACAAATACAAAATTTTACGGTAACATAAACGAAGAAGATAATTGACAGTAACAGATATAAGACAGTTAATTATATGATAATACCACTTGTATGTGTTAATGAGATTAAGGATACAAAAATATTAGGACATCTTTAGCGAATTGCTGCTGCAATGTAATAAATGGCAAATACTTACAGGCTCGACTTCGAAGATCCCATATTTTCAATGTACGATCGTAGCTTCCAGTCACGACCTTGGATTGTTCTCCTAAAAATTTTCCAGCCATGACTTTTCCTGAGTGCCCAGTCAGCGTGTGCTGCAAACAAATAATACTTCAGGAGCTTGATTAACTTGTAAGACATGTATGAATCAGCAAAGTTTACGACTTGTGGGCAACAGATCACTGCTGACATTGACAAGTCGATGCCTTGAAAGATTGGATATCTACTCGATTGCGATCCCTATTGCAGTTTTCTAAGATAGAGCACGTTCGTTGGGCGTGAACTGTGATTTAAAACATTGCTATTCTACAGGCAATAATACCGGAGGATAGTAAACAGGACAATACAATAACGTGTTTCCCACATTCAGCTAAAAAAGCAAAAAGACAACTGTACTTCGCACACAAACCACACAACTGTTTTAAATTCAACCCCATGGGAAAATTGCTAATTTGAAGAGGTAAAAAAACTGGTTGCATTATTAAGGAAGCAATTTTAGCTAGCCCTTTTAGTATTTCTGGTATCTTGAAAAAAAAAAAAACTCGGGTTTTGTTTTTTACGCGTATCTCTATTATTTCTTACTGTTTGGGAAATCGGGTTAATCATCTTTACGACCATTTTTTTTCTAAATATTATCCAGTAGCTAGACTTGCAAATACCTTAGGAACTTTTTGAAATCATCATCAGGATCATTTTTCTAACCTATTTTTTCGGTTGCGTTAGAAACATTTTAGTTTTATTTTTTTCTTTCAAAACTGTACACACTTTTAACGATACAGTAACTTTTAAAAACTTGCTGTGCTACTTTTATTTTCGATTTTTACAAAACTATTCACATCTCTTTTCTCAATTTTACAGTTTTTAAATTGGGTAAGAGAACAATAAACGGTTAAAAAATTGTAGAAGTCCATATATCGAGAAAAAATGAAGCGAAAATGATAAAAAAATCATTAGCGACTCCTTCGTACGCGATTGGGTCGGCTCGACTACGTCACAGCTACCTATTTATTACAAGACTTTTGATGAAGGTACTGCACTGAGTACTTTATATATTTTAATTGGCGTTAGCCATTTTGAAACAATTTTTTCAGGTAACTTAAAAAGTAATAGCTTCATGAAACCAATAAAACCAAGCCAATTAATAACAATAACACATGCAAATTGTAACAGTCCTAATTTAAGTTTTACGTGTTTGAAATACCGCAAAGAATGAGTTAAAAATAGCAAAAAGCTAAGAGCTAATATTTTGTCTTAATGTAAACTAGCAGAACCCGTGGGCTACGCCCCATGATTTTTAATAGCTTCTTTTAAAATACGCAAGCTTCTAAAATAAAGATAAAGATTCGCTCCAAATACTGCTAAAAAATAACAAATAATGTCGGGATGCAAGAGAATTTCCAGGAAATTTTTTCACTAGAGAATGTGCCTTTTCAAAGATGCTTTTCGAGAAGTGTTTCTTCCAGCAATGTTTTTCCAAGGATGCTGCTTTGAAACATTTTCATGAACGTTTTCTCCGTAAAATTAAAGTGACCGCCAAAAGCAAAGTTAGACGCCACTGATCAAAATTCTAAACAAGCCGCGCATATAACTCGATATATTTATTATGCTTTCTAACATTTATGATGCACAGCGCGCTTTTGTTAATCGCTGTTAAATCCCGCGTATTTAAATGAATTTCAAAGTACTTGCTTTAGTTATCGCGTAAAATTAAACTACTTACCGAATTATTCATTTTAATCAATTTAGTAGGGTGTTACTTTTATATTAGTTAAAACTTATTATTGCTACTATTAAATATTGGCCGTATATACAGCACAACTTAATAAAAAATAACGTAGGCTCAAAATAAGAACTTGCCACCAGCCGCGCCGCTAGTTTTGCATCGAGCAATGCTGGGTACGCGCAGACCCGCCTTCCAATAATCCAAGTATCCAGCGTAAACGTAATTGTCTTATTGCGTAGAAAAATAGTAGGGGTCCGATATACAGCAGTACACACGAATATGCGTCTTATGTAATGGACGAGTACACATTTGGCTCCTATCAACCTTTGGCAGTAAAATTATAGACAGGTGGAAAGAATCCGGATTTAACATATAGATCTTACCTATTTTAGTATTAGCAGCGAATACATTAAATTTTTATAAATCATCATTCCAACACAGTAGAAAAGGCCTTATAAAAGTAACCTAAAGCTGGTTTTGCAAAGTTCGAAACGTCACATTGCTTATCTAAATTTTGCGTGAATATTCAGCATTAAATACTGCTATAAAAATCTTCTTACAGATTTTCAACATTGAGAAATAAAAATGCTACATTTAAAAACGAAAAACCAAAAAGTTACCTTAAATGTATTACTGGATAAATGCATAAAATGTTGCAACGATATTTCTAAATTGCATATCTGCATATTGT
This sequence comes from Ctenicera cuprea, assembly GCA_958336395.1. NCBI lineage: Eukaryota > Metazoa > Arthropoda > Insecta > Coleoptera > Elateridae > Ctenicera > Ctenicera cuprea. Next base: position 37,495,608 of record OY284490.1, read on the forward strand.
GTTTACTTTAGTTGCATAATTCATTTTTTTATTTAATTCGTCGACTGAACTTCAATTAGAAAACATCTCTAGGGTAGGACTTTAGATAAAAACTGCATAAAATTTAACACACAATTTTTGCGCTACCATACATACCGAGTTGCTGATTATGACTGCAATAATAGATCCCTTTCAAATATTTCGCAGCAGATTCTTCAAGTCAATTATGCAATTGTTAGACAGTATGACTAGTTCAAACTGCACATGTAGGTTGTTTGCCAATTATTAGTTAACATGTTCTTATTCTTTTTTTAAAAATAAGTTGAATGTGCTTGAAATACATGCGAATAATAACAAATTACTTACGCTTAAGAAACTTTACACTTACTTTTTATGGTGTAACTATAAATATACTTATTGTTATTATAGTTGCCAGTTCTCGCATTATTAAAGAAAATCTTTTTCTAAACTGTATGGAGTAATGGTCTCCGTTGTACGAATACTTGCTTTTCTTACATTAACTTTTTTGAATGAAACTCCTTAAGAGGCAGTTCCGAATCACTTTGGAACTAACAGTAAAAGCACGTATTTGATGGTTTTCACAGCAAGTTAAAGTGTGAAATTGAGAAAACACTCAATTTATTACTAATAAAAAGATATGTTTTATACAGTATCAAGAACAGATATTTGATATTGGTTACAAACGTGAATATAACGCTGAGAATTCGACTATATTGCCTGATGTCGCTCCAAAAGAAAGGTGTGAGAAATGATATTTTTTCAGATTTTGTCACCAGGATACTTTGGCTAAGAATTTAAACTGTATTGTTTTTATTGGGTGTTATAAGTGGCGTTTAGTACAAAAAAATAGAATACAGGTTTTCTGCATGAAAGTAGCTGCCTTAAGCATGTCGCTAGGGAGACATTACAAAGTATTATTGTTACTCTCGGACTAAAAGACCACGTCTTGAATTTATTAATAATTATTTAGATTTTTGTTTAATTTTGTATGTAATAATTATTAGTTTTTGACTAAACGGCACTAATAACAGCTAACAACTATAATACAGTTTATATTCTTAGCCAAAGTGTCATGGGAAAAAAATGTAGAAAAATATAGTTTCCCATGCCGTTGGCATATAGTTCAACTTTCCTGAAAAAGATTCTTAGCCTATTTATCTTGTCGGCAAGAGTAATTATCTCTTTGTCCTGGCAAGTATTGCCTTTATGTTTCATATTTTAAGGAATGGTTTCGGTAATATTGTATGAGATGTTGCAACACATTTTTGTGCAACTGGAGTATTTAGTAACCTAGGTCTACATGCGTCCGCTCGCTAGAAAGCCTGCATTGTAAATGGATGGTCCCGCGCTCCGCGCTCGCTCCCCAGTCATCCAAGCATACCCTGTAATAGTGATGGGATATTTCGAATAAAAATAATCGAACCACTCGTTTATCAAAATATCTCGAGGTATCTCGAGTGGTTATAGAAAATCATTCGAATTATTTTACAACATTAAAATTTTTGTCCACTTCGGAAGCGGGCGCTGAAGCGATATTCATTACAATATCCAGCTGCAAATGTCTAATGCGAATACATTATATGATGACACTACGAGCCGTTAAGGTTTGTACTATAAGAATCCTAAGATCATGATGCGCACAAATTTGTAATGATGCGAATGCGCTAACAACACAGCTTAATCTTAATACTCATGAATATTTAATGACATTTACGTCTATGTCTTCACTGAATCTTTGAATGCGCACAATGTTCAGAACTGCACACCATATTTTCACAAGATAACGTAAATCAATAAATAAGAAAACAAAAACGTCTGCCTTCTTAAATAGTTTAAACACAATTTTACCACCCAAGCGTTATTACACAGCTTAGCTTAACAGAATTTATTGGAATTCATTAGGCTAAAATACAACACGCTAATTACAGATTATTTACTATCTCGACTAAGAATCCTTAACAAGTAAAATAGTAAATATTCTCATTATTATATACTGTAAAATATTGCCGGTACTGTGATTAAATGAACACTCAACGCCGCAACTGCAGAAGATACGGCAGCTAGCAAGTAACTACTACATGTATGTGCCCTTCTTATACATGAATTAGGCTTTAATCTATAATAATTTTTCTATACCGACAACCGAGCTCGATAGGGGATATCCGGAGATTGAGATGTGCTGATGTAGCCTGAATTTTGCCAGGAAGTCGACTTCGCTAATGAGTTCCTTTCATTTTTTTAATGCGTATGCTCGCCGAGTTGCTCCTAGCTAACGCACGCCTTTTGGATGACTTAATATTTCAGATCGATTTTTGTTTTTTCCAACCAGCTATCATAATGACATAAAACAGCGACGGATTCATACATCTGTGCAACATCCGACTGTTTTAAATGGAGTTTAATATAAGTATATGTTTAAATAAAAAAAATTGTAAACTATTTTTGTATAACTACCGAAAATGTTTAATAATTAGTAATGTCTAAAAATAGTAACACGTTAGAAATCTAAACAAATATATGCTATATAAAACAAAGTTCACTAAATGTTTGAATATAATTAACTCTACTTTGCAGCTTCTATACATCATTGAGATTTATTTCACAGCAAACAAAATTACAGTCACTAATTAGCGTTAATGTTAATAAATATTGAAATAACAGGATTTTTTTCCGGTTGCGTGCACGCAGAAGCCAATATATTTAATAAATTCCATTGTAAGCGTTTACCATTCGTCCTCTTGTGTCAACACCACCGTCAATAATGGCAGCCACCATTTATCTTTATTTGTATCTGTCCTCACACGACAGTCATGCACATGACAAGCACTTTATATGTGTTTAAAGTGAACTGCATCTGTCTGATGTAGTACTCACAGATGACAGGCTTATACAACGAGGGATGCTAAATTATCAAAGTACCTGTACAAAAATTATATCAATTCAAAAATATTTGGGAGTTATACAAAATACCCTACTTAAAAAATCAAGTGTGACTGAAGTTCTAAAAGGAATGTTGTAGTCGTCTGTATTGTATGCTCACCAGTACTTAGTATATATTTACATTCCTTCCTCTAAGTGCAGAGTACCTAAGTTGTATTTATCACTAAATTAAAAATTAGATTAATGTCGGGAACAGCGTTTAAAAATTTCTTGGTAGTTTATCTGCGAAAGAGACCGCAAATGTTTTAGCAGGCGTTTTGTGATTTCAGTAAATTATGATGTAGCGAATAAAAAGTTTGGAGCTTATTTTAATGGAGGTTTAGGTATAAAAAGTACTTATTTATCTTTATACTTGGGTTCTATATTTATATAACATATTTTCACATTCTTAATTTGAATTTTCTAATTACGAATACTATTTTTATTTCTTTTAAGTAAACAATATTTAACTTTTGAAATGCACTACCTATAAAAAAATAATAAAGTTATGTTTATAGTTAATCAAAATTAAATAAACATCACAAAATAAAAAAAGTATATAATTACTAAGGATACACTCAATGCTCGGGGGACCGAATAAATGGCTGAATCTTCGGCCTCCATGAAAACGGGCGTAAGTCACTTGCTCCGCTCTTCGTATTGGGGGAGAAATTAATTATCATAGTCACCTTTGGCAAGTAAGCGGTGATACAAAAATACTTTTGCAATTAAATGTAACGTAGGTGTAGGAAACTCCAGGTAAAGTGCTTTGCTAAATTTTAAAACGGTATTGCTTTTGCTTTGAAATTCTACTCGATTATGCTTGTTTAACCGACTCGCTATGTGTTATAATATGTGACTCATGTAACGCAGTAAATTATTTTCACTCTGTGAACGGGTGCCCCAGGCAAAATTTCCCAGCCTTATAATTTCTTTAATTGAAGAGACGCGATTTAAGGGTTATTACAAAATATGTAATAAAACATTAGAGAAAGTAGAGAAGAGTTTCGTAGTTAAATACTAAAAAAATTAAAAAAACAACAACTTAAAATTAGTGCCATAAGAAAGTTTTGTCTATTACCTATTTAATCATAAATGCCTTAGCTTTAAAGATAAGTAAACTCCTCATGGTGACCTTGGAATTTGAAACACCCTGTATGTATACAGGTGAACTACCGTCTGTCTATAAAGTAACCCTCCCCTCCAACTAACTTTTGAACGACTTGATATTTTACCACAACATTTGGTGTGCTTTAATGGGAAATTAAATATTATTTTCTATCCAATAATTAAATTTTGTATCATTCAAAATGGCAACTAGGCGTCATTTTGAATTTTTTTTAATGGAAGGGGGGGTCGAGTGACACCTCATTTGAAAGTTCTTTTAGTTCTGCGTCTGATCCTAGAGTTTCAAAGAAAAATATTCAGCCATAACAAAATGGCGGATTTTAAACAAATGGACTCACTCAATTCAAAATTGTTTTGATTATTTATCCAGTAGTACACTTTTTCATTTGCACGACAAAGTTTTCCCAGAAATCTCAGGTTGCTGGAAATAATATTGAAAACGTTATATTCCAACAAGACGCACCGCCGCCTCATTATTATAGGCCTGGATCTGACTTTCTTAACGGACATTTTCCTGGAAGATGGATTGGTAGGCGGGGGCCTGCAGAATAGCCGGCTCGCTCCTCAGATTTAAACCTCTTAGATTTTTTTTCTAAGGGAATATCTGAAATCGAAAGTGTACAGAACCCGTCCAGAAACAATTGAACTGGAGCAACGCATTACAGAAGTTTGCAGAAATATCACTCCAGAAACTTATGAAAATGTAAAGCAGGAATTTCATAAACGACTTTTTATGTGCCAAGAAGTGAATGGTAAACATTTCGAACACTTAGTTTAATTTCTTTTTGCTTTAATTCTTAGTTTTTTTATAGACTTCGTTATCTTCAATCATTTGTCATTTTGTTATGGCTGAATATTTTTTTTTGAAACTCTAGAATCAGGCGCAGAACTAAAAGACCTTTACAATGAGGTATACCTCGACCCCCTTTCAATATAAAAAAAAAATTCAAAATGGCGCCCAGTCGATATAAAATTTAATTATTGGCTAAAAAATAGTATTCAATTTCCCATTATAGCACACCAAATGTTGTGGTAAAATATCAAGTCATTCAAAAGTTAGTTGAGAGGGGGGTTACTTTATAAACACAGTGTATATGCAAAACGCATGGAAAATTATATGTTTCCAGATTTTAGGTTCTCAGGATACTTTGGCTAACAATTTAAACTGTTAAAACTTTTAATCCGAGAGTAACAATGATACTTTCTAATGTGTAGCTAGCAACATGCCACATGCTTAAGACAGCTGTCTTTCATGCAGAAAACACGAGGTCTAATGCCGGCTACGACTAACCTTTTTTTATATTTTTGTTTTGTTATTTATTTGTCACACCAGTTCTACAATAAAATAGTAAGAAGAGCACGATTTGTAAAGTACATTGTAATTTTATTACCTCAGGTAATAAAATAATTTAATTGATACCTATTTTATTATTAAACATAGTTTTTTTTTAGTTTTAATTATAATAGTATTTGCATATAGTTCCATTTTCCTGGGAAACCCTGTATATAGGTATACACAGATATACGGTGTGTGAATAAAGTATGGAACAAATTCAATCTCCCAAAATATTATTTTTTCTATAAAAACGCTCAGACACGTAAATTCAGTTTTATCCCAGCCACATTTTAAGCATATTACTCTTGCTAAAGGGTCACGTGACACGGCGCAGCGACTTTGACCTTATTTTTTTAAATGGAACAGTGTCACGTGTGACAGCTCATTTGAAAACTTTTTTCAAGAGGAACTCAGAGCAATGTTCTTTTTTTCCAAACATTAACCGATAACGTATGGATAACCGTTCGTTGTTCAAATTCATTACCTCACAAAACACCATTTTTGGAACAAATCTAGTGTGCTATTTTTAGATTTGTTTTAATTTTGACGTTTACTTATATTAATTGTGTAAAGTTTCACTTGATACTTTGATTGTGATGGGGTTGACCAAAGCTCAGTAAATTTAAATTCTTAACTTGATTAGCTGTGATAATAAAACAACAACTCAACAAGAAGAAGTATCTCACTTATTGAACCTCAAGTATCCAAATCAGCAACCAGTTGTTTGTTCAACGGTGTGTGAAAATCAAACAAAACAAAAAGAGCACACTAGAGTTTTTACAAAAAAGGTGTTTTTCTAAGATATTCAATTAGAACAACGGTTATCAATACATTGTCCCAAAATCCAGAAAGAACCGATCTGATCCAGCATCCTACCGTCCCATCTCTCTCTTAACCCTGCTCGAAAAGACTTTCAACAGGATGCTCTAGACCGCCTCAGCCAATTCCTCAACGACCGCCAGTTGCTCTCGAACTTTCAGCACGGCTTCCGTCCCCACAGAAGCACCGCTGAACTACTGCTTTGCCTCCACACCGACGCCGCGACAGCCTTCAACAAAGCGCAGTGCATGGTTGCCGTCATGCTGGACATCAAGAGGGTTTTCGACATAGTGTAGCAGTAGGGACTCCATTGAGAAGCTTCTCCAAGACAAGATACCCACCCCCATTCGTCCCCATCCTTCACAGTTTCCTGAAGGAACGCCTTCACAAGATGTGAATTCGCGACTGCACAGTCAAGCCGATTTCACCAAAAGCCGGCGTCCCTCAAGGATCCATCTTTTTACCCGTTTTAATCTACTTTCTTGCAGCGACCTACCTGTTCCACTTAACACAGCGGTCCTGCTAGTTCAATACGCGACCGCGACCGCTTTTTGAGCTCCCGCCTCCTCAAGCGCGCGTTCTCCCCGGCTGGTATCCAACGCAATCGAAAAAATCGAATTATGATTCTGAAGATTGAGAATGAGACCGAACCGGTCAAAACCTAAAACCATCCTGTTTTCCCCACCGTCACCTTACCTGAAAACGCAATTTTGACCCCCGCGACGTCCAACTGGACACGATGGGACACTCGTCTCCGTCTTGATTCTACCATCACCTACTTCGCTGTGGCCTGCACGGCTACCTTCAACTAGAAGACGGAGGCGAGGATGGTGCTCAATAGCGTTCAGCGGCGTTGGAATCTACCGTCCGACTCCGCGGAACCGTGGTTGCCACTACCGAACCCTCTTCCATACCTACAAAACATTTATTCGGCCCATAATTGATTACCGTTTTTCATGTTTCAGCACCGCCATACTGTCCATAGTAAAGAAGCTCCTGAGCAAGGAGAGGCTCATCGCGAAGAGAATGCTGCGCCTTGACCGCTTCCACCCATCACGAAAGCTTTGCGATTTGCCTGGTATTTCTCCGATCGAAGCGAGATTCGTCAGCCTCTGCGGCCGAATGGAAGCCTTGGACTCATCCGCACACCCATCATCCGCAGCAGAAAACCCCGGCGGAAGCTCAGACATCCACCTGCGGTTTTCGTTAGCGACACTAAATATCTCCCACGGGATCTGGACGATATCCCCATCGACTACCGGCGAGAAGACTTTGCCTTAGTTTTAATTATTATATAATAATTTTCTTCTTTTTTTACGTAATTACTTCAATTTGTGTTGTATTTTAAATACGGAGCCGCATGTTGTGACTTTTATAATATAATAGTCATATTTTATTAATCACAGGAATATCTACCTTATTGTTGGGAGTTTTATTGCATTAAACAATCTTTTGTAACACAGAAGAACGCTAAATCCTCTCAAGGTCTGTAACAGTCAAGATCCCGCCACGTCGGCAGCGGCATGAGTTAGACCAAACATTACACTTTCCGAAATGCAGTCTCAATAATAAAATCCGACAAAAAAAAGATGAAAACAGTAAACTGTGAAAACATTCTTGAAAAAACTGCGAGAACAAATTCTCCGAGAAAAACATTGATGAAAAAACATCCTCCGACAAACATGGTCTGAAAATTGGCTCCGGTAAAAACATGCTCCAGTGAAAACATTCGCCGGCATATAAACGAACCCCGTAAAATAATTTCGAGGAGAAAACAACCACTAAACAAGCATCCCCTAACCAAAAGCTTCTGTATTTTCCCGCCGGTGGATCACTGCATAATTAAGAATTGTATTACATATATTATGTGAAGAAGACCGCGTTTCATTTGAGAAATACATGCATATCTAACAAGATTTCTTTAGTTCATATTTATTACCTCCAAAAACAGTTTAAACATCTCTATTACGGCACTGCCCTGGAAATCAGAAGTGTCAAGTTCAGGGGGTAACCAACTTTTTTCCCGCCTTCTTTTAAACTAATTTATTCTGAGGCTATGATAGAAATGTTTTCGGGGGTTGTTTTCCCTGGTTATTTTACGACGATTGTTCTTTCTTAAATTTGTTTCCGGGGCGGTTTTTGCCGAGACTTTATTTGGTTTTTCCGGTTTCTTTAATTTAATTTTGTTTTGGGGAGCAAACATTAGGAGTATTTATAATTAATTTTAGTTACTGTTTATATTATTTTGAGTCTAAAATAAATTCAATCAAAACTTTGGTGCGTAGTTAATTATTATAAATTATAACCACTACTGATTTAAAAAACCAAAGACTTATTACAATTAGTTATATGAAAATAAATCATAACCATATTTCACACACAGGACACACTTTGTACGTACCTACCTGTTACTTGCATATCTTTAAGATTAAGTACTAAATAGAAACCCATTACACGTGACTGTCTGTAAGTATTTATAGTTTATAAGTGAATAGATATGTTTTCTAAAAGTAATACCATCATATTAGCTTGCAATATTAAGCGCCACATTCCAATACGCATATAAATGTAAGTAAGTACTCAAATCAAAACGAAAAGTTTTGCATGTCATCGCGTTATAATGGAAGCAGCGAGAGTGCAAATTGCCTCAAAGGAAAATAAAAATAACAACGTAGAGCGATAGAAAGCTGCAGGCCAAGCTTTTTGCGGGAAACGTCCTTGCGGTCGCGATGCGGGTGCTTGACCGGCCTACACCGCACGAAGGTGCGTGCGTGTCGGAAATTTAAATTCTCTTGTAAAACCTGACGTAACCAAATAGATGAACCACCACTGGAAAATTACTGGCTTGCTTGGGATTTACGGAAACGGTTTACTCGATTTGAATGCAGTTGATGCTTCAGAACTCAAACCTCTCACTTTAGACTTGACAGTAGTTGGCGTGTGAAGGGGTGGCTGATATTGAAAATTTGATATCGAATACTAATATTGAAAAATTATCGTCATTACCTATAAATAAATTTCTCACCAATATATCAATAAAAATATATTTTACATCGATGCTTAAAAATCTATCGGTAAATCAGTGTATATCCATATGTTAATTAATTAATAATTCATCGGTTTAGAGATATTTATTCATACATTAATTTTATCGATATACCGATAAACATTGACATATTGATCTTTATCGTTAAGGCAGTATATCGGCATTTCTGAAAATTAATACCGCTATAGGATACATCGTTGTTTACTGCTAGAGCTATACCGGTGCCTAAATTAATGTCTTAATGAATAGTTTCTTAGAGTAAGTGGTTATTTTTGAAACTTTAGAAAAATAATACCATCATTTTTCTGATGATGTCTTTAAAAGTATCGTTCCGTTATGTGTCCGAAAAAAAACTATCTATACACACCTGTGTCAAAATTTAAATTCTTTATTATTACTTTTCATGCACATCAAATAAGGCATTACTACTAGCATATCATACAGGGTGTCGGCGAGAAAAGTACGAGTGCGATTATCTTTGGTGTGTTTCAAGTTACAAATTTGCAATTTCTCAGTGTATAGCGAGACGTACGTTAAAATGGTTTTTTATTTTGATAATTAAAAATGTTGAAACTTTTGAAAATTTTTGATAATTATGTAAATTTTAAAACTTGCTAATTTTTAAAATTTTTTATATAATTTGAACTGTTAAAAATGTAAGAAAATTTTAAATTTTTTTACACATATTAAAAAGTATTGAGAATTTGAAGTTTTTTGAAAACTCAAAAAAATTTTGAAAATTTTGATAACTACGAATTTTATTGAAAATGAAAAATATCAAAATATTAAAAACTTTTGAAATTTCGAAAATTACCACAAATTTTAAAAACTTAAAAATAATAAAAATAATTAAAAATTTCAAAAATTAAAAAATATTTGAAATTTGAAGATTGCGAGAAACTAAATTTTTTTAAAAATTCGAGTTAACATTTTTATAAAATTTCTGTAATTGAAATTTTTGAATTAAAGAAAATTCAAAAAACGTTGAAAAATTTAAATATGTTTTAAAATTTAGAAAATTTTGAAATTTTTTTAAAAATAAGAAAATTTTGAAAATTTTTTGAAGCTGCCGAGTGGTTTTATGATATTTCATGTTTTTTAGTAGTAACTAATGTTTATCCCTCGAAATCAGAAAATCGATTTCATATCTGGCGATAGTGGTTTTTTAGCGATTACTCAACTAATCTGTTCAGGCAAACGACCAAAAGGAAATCTCTCAGTGATATTTCTCACTAGAAAGTTGTTTCTATTGTCAGTTAACATGCTCATACCGAAGTTTATGAAACGCATGAAATTGTTGATCATTCCACAGAAATACCCGTCTCTCATAAAATACACTACATTCAAAAGAATTTATTGTTTATCGTAACCATCTTCGAAAGACAGCAGTTGCCTCCAACTAAACACTTAAACAGATAGCACTATAAACTAACAATAAATATTTAATTTATGACAGCACTGACGTTTGCTGAACCTAAAGTGATAGCAGGTATTTCTATCAATTGATTGTTATTGCGTTGTAGATATGGTAGGGTTTATAAGTAATTTCTCTTGTGAGTATCAAAATTATGCTTTAGACCACATGAAGATACAGTAAGTACCTTATCAGCTGAGCGTTCTACAGTTATCAGTGAGAAGTGTTGGTGACGGAAAACCATCACCCATCCCAACCCATACCCCCAGGTTAGGGGGTGTTTCGCTTGAATTATCAAGGCGGCTAGGGCCAGCGTGCTGATATGTATGTATAAAAACGCCCTTAAGGGTAAAGAGGTAAGGGTAAAGAATGTTGACGAAATATGAGAAACGCAAGTCGGTTTTACTTCAGCGTGGTAAGATCGCGTGTGCTTTGTGTGAAGTTTAAAAGTGTTTCCAGTATGCAAATAACAATTTAGTGGTTGTGTACAATTGTTTTAAGGTACCTGTGTATAGAGTAATGGTGTTTTGACCACTGTTTGATGTTGTATTGTTGTCGTGTTGATATTATTGTTGACTGTTCTTCTTCTTCTTATTGTTGTTGTTAAGCTCGTTACAATAAGTAGGTACTTGTATTCTTGGATCTAGGTAGCACGGCGGGGCTAGTTGAGATCCTCGACCTGGTTAATTAAAAGAGTATTAACCAGCGACTCCAGAACGTACTCCTCGAGGAAGTCGAGAGGATGGGCGATATTCCTCTTAGATTGTTTGCGCTATTATGTCTTCCGGGAAGAAAAAGAGGCGGATGGTGATTGATTTGGAAGATAAATTCCATTGATCGGTTTAACAATCGGTTAATCAGGCGTGATAAGCGTCCTACTCTTCTCTTGCAAGCTTGTTGGTATGTTGAGTTCGTGCACTGAATATAATGCTGTAGTATACTCGAAAGTTCCACAACTATACTGTATAGGATTCCCAGGGAAAAATACCTCCCCGTAAGAAACATACTTTGATTATGCTTTACTAATGTAGTAATATATATTTGCTTTGATTTTAATGTTAACACTGGTGATATTCTAAATGACGATAGTTTGATTAGTCTGAGAGCACCATAATTACGAGAAGTACGTAGTTGGACTAGGTCGGCATGGTGTTTTTCGAGAGTGCGACCTGGCTGCAAAGGCCGATCTGTTAAAGACCTCGGTGTGTAATACAAATTTATGTATGGCAACGCTCTGTTTAAATAAATCTGTTCTTATCCATCCTACATAACGGTATTTTCTTATCGCGTGTAAACAGTTACGATAGAGTTTGCGAAAGTTTCATTTACATAAATAAATACTTCTCATTATTATTAAAAGCTACCACAACAAACTGCTTAGTAAAGTTAAGACAAAAGTTATTAAATTGTTTTAACCCGGAAAATTTTCAAAAAAATATTATTTCGAGCATGAAGATGAATTTTCAATTACAGGAGAAATAGTGTCAGTTGTCACCTAAAAATCTTACTCTCCGGCGTTAAGAACTTTCGAGGCTTTCGCATAAAAACGGAGACGAAACGAGAAGAGTTCTTATTTCATTAAATTGTCGAAAGATAGGCCCAATTTCTCACGTGGTTATCGCAGATTGGCAAGACACTCAAATCACTCTTTTTATTTAACAACTTAAATCTTTTGTTTATCTGTAGGAAAATTTTTCTCTATAGATCACATTGCGTGCGTTGGGGATCGTTGAGAAATGAAGTCCAGGAAGTTCGTGTTGTTCCAGTAACATAGACGGTAGAGTCAAACGCATCCATATTCACAGTTAATCACTGTAGATGTGAATATTTATCGTACTTTTAAACTTCTAAATTTAAATTATATTTAAAAGCCGAGTACCACAATTTTTCTGATGTTTTTAATTGCAATTCTGTTTGTGAGTACCATAGCATTCGAAAAATCAATACATTCTTAAATTCTGACTCTTTTCAATAACTGTAACACTAAGTTGACGTGCCGTCAGCAGTTCAGTAGTATGCACATTGCATTTTGTCCGAATGCTTTCGAATTGGGCTCCGAATTTGGAGGCTGTAAAATACGTAACTGTGAGTTCCGTGTGATAGATGTGAATACATTACAGATCCCTACACACTGTAAAAAATATAAGTTCGGTAAAATTCTACTTTTCTTTAAAATAAACACTTATCTTAGTTTATTGACAATTAGTGTTGTGATCCTTGACTTGATAACTGTTGTATGATATACTCATCCTTCTCTGGTTCGAATATTTTAAAAAAACACCACATGACTCCGAATAAATTTGGTTTAAATTTTATCTAACTAGAAAACACCATTTTTCCTTCAATAAGGCTGGTTTTCTTTCTCTTTTCTGTTAATAGACCAAAATTCTGCGTCCCTGTTTACAAGACGAGCCGTAACTGACTAACCTTCTTCTTTCTTTTTTCTTCTTCCCTTGATCTACTAGACAAATAAATCTTATGACCAGCTAGTGTTCCATTTTGCACTTGTCAAAGTATCAAAATAATATTTACATTCATAACTCACAAAAATGACATTTAACGATGCACAAAACAAGTAACTTCTTATATTTAAAAATTTTAACATTTCTAAACTTATTCATACCTAAAATTACCATAAATCGTAATCGTACAAATCTTATTGTGTTCCTCTACCTTTCAGTGAATAGAAACCCCACAGAAGTTGAAAAATATAACTGATATAAAATAACCACATTATTGAATTTTAAACAAGAAAATATACCATGAATACGCATACCTGAGTTTAAAACTTTCAATACCTATAACTTACTGTTTTCACAAATCTGTGATTGTATAATAAAACGCAACAAGCATTCCAAAAACTGCCATCAAGAAATTACAATACTCCAGTTCAAACAACCCAGCTTCAAGGGTATCATAGCAATATGTTTCAATAAATTTGCGAGCATTTTTTAAGAAAAAAGTGTGGGGCGTAGTACACGAAATTAATTTGCGAGTGACTTAATTAGTGTAACGTAAATGTGTGCGTATGACTATTAAGCAACATATTTTTAATAATAAGAGTGTTTATTTTTCCCGACGCTCAAAATTAGAGTAAACTATAAATAACCAAAGTATAGCAACCGTAGTGCCTGGAAGATAAACTTCAATAAACTGAACTGACATAGGAAAGAAACCGCCGCGCCGCGCCGGTGTGTTATAGTGATATTTCTTTCCTAGATGTAAGATTTAGTAGTTTTGTTATGGTGAGACAGTTACGGATTTAATATACAGATGAGACTACCATTCGGAATTTATGTTAGTATATTACCTTATAGCTAAAATAATGAAATTATTGTAGGGAACAATTATTAATACGCTGAAACCATATCTGAAAGCTATATGCAAACAGACGACATGAAATAAGTAAAAGGTAATTAAGTCAACAATCAATTCTACACAACAACAACAAAAAATAACTAATTTAAAAATGCAAACGTTATTGAAAGTACAAAATTGTACAGTGCATTTGTACAGAAAACCTACTAAATTATTTTTTATCTTAAATCGTATTACACAAATGTTTCAAAACTTAATAAAATGAAGAAAGAAATAAAAACGTTAAAAATACGTTATCCATTTTAAGCCGTTTCCATGGTTTTGCAACGTCGGTAACAGTCTAAGTGTAGAACAAATTGGGGTCAAAAAATACAAACACAAATGAAGCCCACAGGGAAAGAACGTAGTACCATACGAGTATTTAACTAAGGTATATTCTGGGGGTAACTATATTACGATAAACCCCAAACAGAGCATTGTACTGATTGAAATTTAATATACTAATAACAACGTTATAATAAAGAAATGACTAAATAAGAGGTTTTGCATTTCCGTTGAGAGATTATTTAAAACGAGTTTTATAATAGTAAAAAAAATTAAAGGCAACGATCTTTGCAATTTATTGCCTATATTTTGGCATGCGTTATTGGTTGGTAGAACGCCCATTTTAAGAATACTACGCCGCCAAACGCCTAGTCCCAAATTATAATTAAATGCTTACGACTACGTTTTTATTTAAAGTGTCTTTAAAATTTCGTAACAAAAAGTTACTTTTTAGTTGCCTCGACAATCATAATAAAATTTATAGAAAATATTAGCGATAGTTTTGGCACGCACTGCCCAAAGCTGTAATCTATTAAGGCTACTTCCTTCAACATGTTCGATATCAAGGCTATAGAACTCATAGAAGTGAAAGAAAATTTAGACTATTTTTATTACTGCTAAATTAATTTGCTTCTTTGTAATAAATCAAATATATGATTAACATCCAATTAGAAAAGAATAAAAATAAAACGTATTACTGAGCCAAAACTACGAAGACGTGCTAAAAAAATTAAAGCTTCAATTATTAAAGTTAATTACAATAATTATATAATTCTTCTGTCTCTAATCAAACATATGACCTCAAAGCCAAGTAGATTTAACTTTAACTGTATATAATCTTCATGAAACTAATAGCATTTCATAGCAGAAGTCTTATAAAAATCAGACAGAAATCGCAGGCTTTGTGAAAGGAAAATTAAATCTTCAGGTAAGATGTAACCAAAACGATGTTTAATAACAAAATGAACAGTGCCCAGTAATTTTGCTGTCAACGGCAATCCTAGTGCATTTTCATATGGACCTGCGGTCAATGCCATAGTGCTATAAGCATGCATATACACAAACAGCCAGACCGAAGAGGTCAAAATCTACATACAAAGTTAAGGCGGAAAAGCATTATTTTTCTTATGTTTATGCCAAGCCATGCTAGGTATTAATCGATTGTTAGTTACTTTATATTTAAATTTAAACACTATTTTGCAATAAATTTGTGGTTGCAATTTTTTGAAAGATACTTACCCAAAACCGCTACTTCACTAACCGTCATTTGAAATAGGCGAGATAATGAGGAGAATGAATAAGAATACATTATGAAGTGTAGTGATTATAATGATTAATAAATTGTAGCGGCATCTTGAGACAGCAATATATTATTACTAATTATAGTATGATTTGTGATGTACATATTTCCCAGGCAGATTTGGAATAATAATAAAACGACTATGACTATAACCTATACTCGCGTATATGCCTCTAAGTGGGAAAAACAAAGCGTCAAGCCCTTTTCTGATATAAAATGTTGACGGAAACTAGCAATTTAAATTGACTGTTAATAAATAAATGAACATCATTTAATGGCGGTGCTTAAATTGAATTTTCTAGTTGAATAATCACTGATACGCCTGTCTGAATGGGAGCACGACACGGCTGGCGTCTCGTGCAAAACACACGCCCAATAATGAGCGTTTACGCTGGCTTAATTAAAATTTGCAGTGAAAAACTGGAGCGACTTAAAACCTTCAGAATAATACGCGCAGCAAGAGTAACATTATAAATGTTTTCAAGTAGATCGTACATAATTAATAACTCAAAACAAATTTAATCAAACCTTTTAGTAAAACAAAGCCATTTAAGTGATTTACTTGAGAAGTGAAATTGTTAAAAATTAATTTAGTGAAACTATATATAACAAAAAAAATTAATCAGTCTAAATACTAACTGTCCATCTTATCATTGCTAAGGCACATATCTTCTTTCATTTTTAAAAACATTATTAAACGTTTAACGGGGTTGACCTATACAAGACGTCCGCGCAAAAAGTTCAGATGCGATTATCTCTGGTGCCTTTCAAGTTACCAATTTGAATTTTTTTTACTTTCCCGTACTTTCGGTATAAGGAAGTATTAATTTCATGAAAATTTTCAAAATCTAGATTTTAACGGAAATATACGTTTTGGGCATCAAGGAACCAAAAAAAGTGGTTTCTAGTTAAGGTTTCCAAAAAATCCGAAACCGGAAACGGAAGTTATACATGTATTTTTGGTAGCGTTTTTTTCCAAAACTAAATTTTTTAAATTTGAGAACGGGATCTGAAAGAAGAACATAAGGCAAATTGAAAACTTTTTTACCGAACTCTCTAGCTTTAAAATGGCGGCCGCTAAAACTTTTTGAAAATATCGACTTTACCGTTCATTTACTCGAAAAGTAGTTGTCTGATCACGATCAGCTACAACTTTTTGATAGCCCTTTGTGGGTAGTATCCGATGAAGTACAATAAATTTCGAAAATCCAAAAACTATCTCAATGATCTGCTTTAAAATTTTGAAAATACTGAAACAAAATTTTCAAAAACTGTTTACACGATCTTCTTTAAACAGTTTTGAGCCGATAGAACTTGCAATGAACTACAAATTTATTTTTTACTTATCTTCCAATTTTTACTCTGACGTCTTCCAGGAATTAAAAAAAATATGAAATTGATTAGTTATTTATTCAAAAGCGCAAACGTCGATTGTTATAAACTTTTATCAGTTCGATAGACTATTTATTAGAATCAGCAAGAATTTTGAACTATTTTAAAAATTAAAAAACATTAGTTACATGATTTTAACTACGTCTACGTCCAATTACCTCTAGTAAAACAATATATTTTTCATTCTTTGCATATTTTCGATAACTCTTTAGATAAACCATTTATATCGACTTCTAGTTCAAAATTCGAAGCGAATTTAATTAGCTGTAAGGCGGGTGGTTCTGTTCTTACTATTCTTATACAGTATGCAACACCGAACGGCTATACAAATTTATTTTCTTAGAAATTTAACATATGGACAAATAAGAGAAGAGGTTATGATAAATCAAAAACGTTTTTACCTAACTCTCTAGCTTCAAAATGGCTGCTGCTACAACTTTTTGAAATTCTAGAATTTAACGCCCATTTACTCAAAAAGTAGTCGTCTGATCGGCATCAGTTCCAACTTGTTTGAGAGCCCTTTGTGGGTGGTATACGATGAAACAAAATTAATTTTGAAAATCTGAGTACGATCGCAATGGCACTAATTCAAAATTTTAAAAATTTTCAAAAACATTATTTAAAAAGTGTACACACAATTTTTTTACACTTTGTAGGCTGTTAGAACTGAAGATTGGCTTTAATTTGATTTTTTTCTGATAGCTGTAATTTTTTTGTGGTCCTTTCTATGAGTTTAGATGTCTGGAATAAAGAGTTCTCTATATAACTTGCTTTCTTAGAAATCTAACAGTCGGTGAAATGTAAAACGTTATAATTATAAAATTTGCACGTTTGTAAATACGGTAAGTATTAATATCTAGTACGAGAAAGTCCACACTTCAGCTTTTTACAACTTAACAAAGGCTACGTAAACAAATGAGATAAAACATACAAAACTGTCAAATGTAGGTGGGATTTGGTCGTGGTGGTGAGAGTCAGAAAGAAATGGTTAATGCTGCTGTCTGACATTCTTATCGCAGTGTTTATGTTATAGTATAAAGAGAATTTCCCGCGGGACTGGAAGGTTACATTTCAATAGCACCCAAATGCTGCTTAGCTATAATAAAGAAGAACCACTTGCAGTGTTCGGCTGTGATAAATTCGGAAAACTATAGTTTGAGTTTGAATAAGAATTCGCAGCAGTTTACTTAGGAGGTAAGCTGCAAATAAAAAAAGAAATATCGACGGTGTTAAGCCAGAACGGCATAAGCGCCAAAAATGCGAAATCGAGATATTGGTATCATTGAAAAGGTGAAATCAAGCCGCATCTATTGGTTCTATTGGCATAAGCGACAAAAAATTGTAACATAACGAAATTTTGTGTTAAAATATGTATAAGCGCCATTCACCCCACCCCTCTTTTTATTAGTTCGACATAATAGGGCATAAGCTCCAGTATGCCATTGCGTTTGTATGGTAGAGGTTGTCCGTGATTTATGTAAATGTAAGTCAAGTATTCTCACTATTTACTATCACTATGGTTAATAGACACCGTTTGCTTTAAAATTTGTATTAAGTTAACAGTCTTTGTTTGTTTACTACATGTAAAATCTGTAACTAAATGTGTGGCGCTTATGCCAATTCGTTTTTATCTTGATGTGTTTGGCATAAGCGCCATTTCCGTATGTCAACATAAGCAATCTATTTACACGTTTTTACTATTTAACCATTGCAATGCCATACAAACAAAGTATAAATATTAGTTATTGTTGCTAGTATTTCAAAAAAACAAATTTTTTGTAACTGAAAAATTAGTCAATTATATAATATTTGTCGAATTTTGTTTGTCGCTTATGTCATTTCAAAACTTGCAGATGAATTCGCGAACTCGAAAAATACTAGCCCTTTTAGAAAATACAGACTCGGATAATAAAGCTAATAAAAGTAATGGTAGAATACAACATAACAGTCCAGCGGATAGAAACTGTGATAATTTTCAAACTGTTCCCGAACATACTCAGGAAATGATATATTGTGATAATAAATATTTAGATGTTGCTCTGGAACACGACGTTCTGTTTTCATTCGAAAATAATGAAAATATATTTAATCCACTATTAGGAAACACATTCCCAGGGCAAAATAATGTGATATTAGAAGATGTTGTACTACATTCAATAAATAATGAAGAAAATGAAATTGAAAAAAATATTAACATGCCGAATGATCCGGTAGATTGGCATAAACTTTCCGATGGGAATTATGAAGAAGCCAAAGACGTTGAAGAAAATATAACTGACCATTATGGCAACATAGAGAAAGGCGTTGAAGATCCTGTATATCAGGTTGATAATCATAACAACATCTGCGAAGGTGTTGAAGATACTGGAGAATACGATATTGAAACTCATAATGAAGTTGATATCCAAGGTGACAACAGTGAAACATATGAGACTGAAGTTAATAACCAAGTTGAGGAAGACGTTTATGGTTATGATATTGAAAGTCATAATGAAGTTGAGAAAGACGACGATTTTAATAAAACACAACGAAACACTCAGAAAAGAAAAACAAAAGTTCTTAAAGATTCGGGACAAAAATATATAAATACAAGAGGAAACATCGTTAAAAAAAGAAAGATGTTAATAAACCCGTGTTTTAATAAAAAATGTACTAACAAGTGTAACAAATTTACTGAAAGTGAACGTCAAGAACTATTTAATTATTATTGGGGATTCGCTGATAGTAACAAACAAAAAGCTTTTATTAATAACTGCGTTGAAGTTTCTAATGTAAAACGAAGACGAAAATCACAGGGCATCAAAAACAGAAGTGTGACAAATAATTATTACTTTTTAAAAGATAAAATCAAACAACGTGTATGTCAACAATTTCTGAAAAATACACTGGCTATTACACACAGACTTGTACGGACAGTAATTTCAAATAAAAAACCTGAAAAGAGACTTGAACCTGATTTACGTGGAAAACATGTTCCACATAATAAAACTACTACAGAAGACTTTCAACATTTAAAAAAATATATAGAATCTTTACCAGCAGTACCCTCGCACAACTGCCGCAGTTTATCTGCCAAAAAATATCTACCAGCTGATATAAAAAATTATAGCAATTTATATAGAATGTACGTGAAAAACCAGCGCGATGAGAATCTACCAGTTATCAAGAAGCAAAAGTTTATGAATCTCTTTAAAACTAATTTTAACATTGGAATACATGTTCCCCGCAAGGATAAATGTGGAAAATGTGAAAAATTTCAAAATATTGAGCATACTGAAACTGAACAAAATATTTATCAAAAACATATTGCGGAAAAAGAAGCTGCAAAAAAATTGTTTTTAAGCGAACAGAAACTTTCCACCAAAGAAAATTTTCTTGTTGCAAGCTTTGATTTGCAAAAAGTATTGGCCACTCCACACGGAAACAGCATGCTCATAGGATTTTCAAGAAAATATGCAGTATACAATTTTACTGTGTATGAAAGCGTTTCTCAAAAAGGATACTGCTATCTTTGGGAAGAAAAAAACGGCAAAAGAGGATCCAATGAAATTTGTAGTAATTTATACAGTTATCTGCAAAAGGTAGATAAACGAAAAAAGCACAAAGAAATATCGTTTTATTGCGACAATTGTAGCGGACAAAATAAGAACCACACAATGCTATTAATGATTAGATATTTTCTAAATAATTCTGAATATGTGGAAAAAATCAAATTAACTTTTCTTATAGCTGGTCATACATATATGCCCGTAGACTCGATGCACGCCGTAATTGAGAACAGCACTAAAAATAAAATTATTCAAGCTCCATCGGAATGGCCTACAATACTTAGAAACGCTCGTATAAAGCCCGAACCTTACGAAATAGAAGAACAAAAATTCACTGATTTTTTTGATTTTAAATTGCTTGCCGTAGAGAAGCAATATAAAGTTAAAATTATGAATATAAAAACAGTTACTTTTTCTAAAACTAGCAGTACAGTTACATGTAAATATTCGTTTTGTAGTGACGAAGAAAAAACGTTTGAATTAAAGCTAACAAGCACTGCTTATTTGAAAAATCTATATAAATCTGAGTTACCTATCAGTACACAAAAATACAACAATTTAAAACATTTATGTGAAACATTTGCAATTAAACCAAAGTATCATTTGCAATATTTAACGCTTAAAACAAGTTCTTCTGTACGTGATACTCTAGATGAGTCTGATGCAGAGGATAAGTAGATTTTTACTAAGATTTATTACTATTACAAAAGATTGATCTTTTCTTTCTATTGTAATAATGAAATATACAAGAGGTACTGCCGTAATAGTTAAGTTGTGTTATTGACTGTTTTTAGTTTTAATAAAAATTGTTATTATTATTAGGGTCTATTTTTTGTTTCTTTTTAAACTTAGAATAATCTTTAGTTAGTTTATGTTTAAAAAATTATTTTATTTTGCGTGTTCCGAGTTTCCAAATGTATTATTTGTAATAAAAAATTTAATAAAAACTTTTATTGTATTTTTTTAGCTTTCGTCATAAACGCCAAGAATAATCAATAGAATTTTAGGCCTAAATGGCATAAATCCACTAATCCATCTAATGTGATGGCATAAACGCCATCTCGATTAAGACACAAACGCCGAACTGTAGTTTAAAGATGTAGAGACTTGGCACAAACGCCAAATTTGTACATTACTGGAAAAATTTTAAATTTCCTAACAGCAAATTTCATTGTAAGTTGAATATAAGATAGAGTAATTACAATACTATAAATTAGTGCAAAAATTACAAAAGTAACAACAAAAGTATAAGAGAAAAACAGTTTTTTGTTACTTCTGTAAAATATGTTGAATGGCGCTTATGTCGTTCTGGCTTAACACCGTCGATATGTGCCGGGAACGCAAGTTCCAACTAAAACGTCTTCACGTGTTCTCACTGAAAGCCCTTTTTCCCTTTAAACCTTAAGGCATTTATTGCTTTTTATTGCAAAGACGGCACCTGCACTAGCAATTACGTCTGTGTTGAAGAAGGTGTAACATGTTGCAGAGAATGTAGATGTAAAAGTTGCAAAAACGAGCAAGTAGACGAGGATGATATATTGGAAGAAAGTTTCGAATTTTGATTTATTTGTCAGGATCTTGTTCGTTTGTAGTTCTTAACTCAACATTATTTTATTTTGTAGCATTTTTAGTATTTTTGCAGCTGAATGTTTATTGCAATATTAAATAATTGCTGTTCTGCACGATTACGTTTCTCAAACAAACATTCGCATCAGATGAATGATTTCATGTTACAGCAAGATAACATTATACGTACAATTCTTACTCTTTCAACGCCCAGCAAACTGTATTAGTGCGCCTTACGTCAGAAGGTAATCCCACAAACGTCTAGCCTCTGCACCATTACTAATCATTTCACAGTTGACGGTCGAATAGGTCCCGTTTCAAATCTCTTAGTACCACGTGTGGATGTAAATTTCAAAGCGCGAGAATATTTAAAACGTAAACGGTATGGGAAAGTACCAGCGACGTGGTGCGTCTGTTGTTCAATAATTTGACATTAAATGCGGAATTTAAAAAAATCGCAACTAACACCATTTTGAAAGTTAAGGCTTACCTTCCTTCAGTTTTATTCAATTAAATTACATACATTTGCCGATTAACTTTGGTTTACTACAAGATCAGAGACACCTTTTAATTTCAATTACTGGTAAAAATAAATTATAAAATAGAATGTTAAGAAGTAGCCATGCAACGGAATTTCGACAACTATTAAAGTAATCTGATAAGAATTTAATGTTCATCAGTTAGCACCTACCGAAACTTGTAGCTCCAACTTCTTCACTAAGCATTATAAACTTTAAATACCTTTAACAGCGTGTCTGTAAAGTTACAGCAAATTAATAGTTAGCCCGAGTCATATAAGGACTTGCACGAATAAGGAAGTTGCCTGATAGTCGCAGCAAATTAAAATTTTAAGTGTAAATCACACACAGCTTTTTATTTGCCGCATCTTAGAATGTACTCATAAATTGTAATAAAATACATAAATGCTTGCGGTGTAATTGCAAATTAAAAATGAATATCTACATAACTTATTTTCAAACGGCTTTTCCTAAAAAATGTAGCTTTTCGCTCTTCCATGCCTTCATGTTAATAAATACTATAAAATCATTGCATATCTATATACAACATTATAACCCAGTAAATGCAGTCAAATACAACGTTTTAATTAAAACTTAAAAAATCTGTGGGATAGGAAGCTTTTACAAACGCTAATCACATCTACCAAAACATTGTTCGTTTATTTTAGTATTACCCTCTCCCACCAAAAAATGTTATGTCACTGATTCCTACTCTATTTTAAAAGTGACAACATTTAGGTTTAACGTTCAGATTAACAGTTCAACGCGTTTATTTTCAATTATATAAAAAGAATAAACCGCAAATAATTATTATAATAGACCGAGAGTATAATTATCTCAGCTAACGTTAACCGTGTGCAAAATTGCATGGGAAAGCTACAGTTTATTTTCATTTCGACTGGTCTAAATACCATACACGTGTTTTTCAGCAGATTTATTCCGTGCATTAGCATGACAATAAAATTGTATATCCCCATCTTTTTACAAAATTATATGTTTAATCAAGAGATTGGTTTAATTAGCAGTTTTGCTTGCTCGTGAACAATAGTAAAAATTGGACAATCAGTTGGTAAAATGTTGGCTTATCAACTTTCTCACCGTTATCGAGCCGGTGGGCATTCAGATTACATGCTGTTTCAGGTAGATATTGTTACATACACGGCATTGTATTAACGCACGGAAATCTCAAGCAAAACAATGCGGTTAAATACGTCGTGGTAGTCATCATTCATTGCTTGTCTTGGTACATTGTAGCCAGTGGAACTTGCTGGTGCCTGAGAATGGTTCCGCAAACATCGACGTAGATATATATACCTCCTGCTGGGATGAACTGCTCCCCATGCCTAATAAAACACCACTTTGGTCCGAAGCGGGTAGATGCGAAACGTTCTACTTACAAATCTTTTCTATTACATATGCAAACCATAATTGATGGCCATGCAGTGCGTGTGTAACGTTGAATAACATGCAAATGAAAGATATATTTTCTTACCGCAACCATTGCATACAGATGCCTATTAAACAGCATTTGTTATTTTATTATTTAAATTTATGAAATCGTCAGAGAATTGCAATAATTCGAACCTGGTGCACGCAAACGTGTACACATATTTCTACGGTCAGCATCGCCAACTTGAATTAATAAATATAGCAAAGCGATAAAAAATAATTACTATGTTATTAGATCACGCTACTGCTATCCGGAAAAACAATAAATTACCTAGCAGGTTCAAATGCAAAATATTTCAAAGAAAATTATATATTTTTTTACGTGCAAGTAAAATATGCAGCTTTTAACTGTAAAATGATACCAAGTATTGTTCAGTATGTATGTGGGAGTTTTTCTTTAAATTAATTTGGTAGTTCAGTACTAATACTTTTCACACCAAAAATGACATCTAATACAGATTTTACATAGTAAAGTCCAAACTAATATAGTTCCTTTGGTACTAAACAATTATTGATAAATGAATTGAAAACAAGGTGATCCACCAGTTGTTACGCCCTTATTTAATTTTGAAACGAAACAAGATTGCTTGATTCTGAGCCTCTTAGTACGAAGAAGTTTTTCTTGTTTTTCGAGAAATTTTCATTATGTAAGAGTAGCTAATTTTATGTCATTGAATAGAGATAAAAATCTTCTATTGATTGAGCGCAAAAAATAATTAAGATGCTAGTTAAAATGATGATCGCGTCACAGCGCTTACAGATTAAACAAAAAAATTATAAATACGCAATATCACCCATATGTATACAGGGTGTATTTTTACGATGCACACCATTGGTATCATTGGAGACAATAAAAGCTAGAAATTTGTTCAATTGAAGAAAACAGTCTAACTATTTTTAATGCTGATTAAGATGCTGTTTAGAACGTCTCCTTTCTGAGTTTTACCATAAAATAGTCTTGCAAAAAACGACAGACCTTCTATATTTTAGCATTTTCTGAAAATATCTTTAATTAAATATTATTGATGAAAAACCTTTGCGTCTAGTATCAAATTGCATCGTAGCTAGAAGCCCGACATAAACAATCATGACAATTTTTTTATTATTCATTTCAGGTTACTACTAATAGGCACTTTTATATCAGAAATTTTAGTTTATTTTATAATATCAAAAATATCCAAAGTGTTCTATTTAAAAAAAAGTATTTTCTGCAATAACTCCAAAAATTGTAGTTAAATGGTTTATTTGTAAATTGTACCTTAATCTCCATAAAAGGTTACACTTCCTTTCCCATTTATTCAAATTCCTAGCTCTTATTGCTTTAATAATACCAACGGTGTGCATCTTGAAAATTTTGTACATGAATAACGACTGCTATATTTATGCATAGTAAACTGAAAAAGCAAAAGCTTTTTCTGTTTACTTGGTGGTTACTATATGTACTTTTTGTAGCTATAATAATTATGTATATGAATTAAATTGAAAAAGATACTTGCTACGCGCATTCATACTAAAACACCAAATTAATTTTATGATTTAATGTATTACAAAAAAAAATTGAAAGAAAGATGCCTTAAATAGTTATGAAACATTTTCTTTATACAATTCGATTTTGTGTGTGAACCGTTTTTATAAAAAAAACTATATTATCATATTATTGATAGAACTGGTATACTTTATACTGGGTGATCATTTTCAATCCGGGTTGTAAGACAAAAGCTTTTCATTTTACCCATTTCCAAATTCCTCGTACCCAGTTCGACCTACTGGATTGGAAATGACACCAATTGAAACAGGAATGTCATGGAATGTTGTCATTTAAAATTTAAATAAATATTAAATAATAACATTTTCTCCTCATATATGTGAAAATATGCAAAAAACAATTTTTCCACGGCTTACTCTACATGAAAGTGATATTTTTTAACTCTAGAGATGAAAATATTTTCACATCTAGAGATGAAAATAAGAAGGGCAAATTTAATGGAAAGAATGCATTTATTGCTATGGAAACGACTTTACAAACAGTAATTCCAGTAATTTGCATTGTGACAGTTCGTTTTGAACTAAATTGAACTTGAAAGTTTTGAACTTGAAACTGCAATATCGTAGAAAAATAGCATTTCCTACTCGAGATGAAATAGGTTTTTTTCGTTCGTGAACTTGCCCCACTCGCCGCTAACGCGGCTCGTGAACAACTGTCCTCTCACGAATAAACGGTATTTTCCTCTCTTGTTGCAAAATATACTATTTTATTAATAGTATATTATAGACCAAGGTAGAGAAGACATTTTTCTCAGCTGAGCAGAATTAATTCCCGAGATGCGAAGCATCGAGGAAAATAAGTTGCGAGGCTGATAAGTCTTCTCTACCGTGGTTTATATATTATTTTTTCCACTACTAGCACCTTTATTCCTTTTATAATTAATTGATTTAACATTAATAAAAAAAATAAAATTACAAATGCAAAAATGCACAAAAATAAAGTAGCCTTCCTTGAAAACAAGAGAATAGTTAATTTCAATTGACATTTATGTAAAATATATATTTTATAATAGTGGTTATAAAATGTCCACTTTTGATGATTTGAGTGAAAACTGCCCTCCTGAAATCAGGGAAGGTTCAGAGAGTGTTGGTGAACAGTTATTACAAGTAAAATCAAAAGATTTTTACATGAAAGTTTATAATTTTAAATAGGCAATGTGAGTACTAGATAGCAATTGTTTTCAATATTAACCAGTAGTTAATAATGAAATATTAGTGACCACTAGGAAAGAAATTCATCTTCTTGGCTCTAAAACAAAGTAAATAATGATATCGTTTAATGCTAGTAGTGGAAAAAATATATTAAAATAATATTATTACGTTTTGGTCTTCAAAAATATAACTATTATTGATAATGACATTTTAGATTTGTCTTTTATAAGTTGTCACAGTTAATATTTTATTGAAAAGTAATTATTACATTGCTCATGACAACAGTTAAATTTAAAATGTCATTATCAAGGATAGTCATATTTTTGAAGACCAAAAAGTAATAATATTATTTAAATTTTTTATTAAATAGTAATTATTTTATAAAGTTTTCGTTTCAAATAACGTAAAATATTATCCTTTTTCAACTGGTATTATTTCCAATGTTATAGGCCGAACTGAGGACGAGGCATTTGGAAATAGGTAAAATTCAATGCTTATGTACCGGAGCGAAAATGGTCACTCGGTATAAATAATACTCCACACTGCTTTTTTTGCAACTGGATGTTATTAAGTTGTCCAAATATAGGAAACAACAATTTGAAGTAAGTGTGTCACGAGATACTAATCGCCAGAAAACGACCATTTGTAGACCACTAAAATTTCTTCAGATTAAGTTGTATGGGAAATTAACTTAGTAGTCACACGTAAAGTCAACACCTACACAAAAATACGAGCACCAAAACTATCTACCGTTTTTAATTACATACATAAATACCAACGTTTATATCTGGCAGCATTTATCTTAGGACATATAAAACTATGTAGTAGCGCTACCTAGTACCTTAGTAGTATATATGGCAGAAGAATATTTTTTCATTTCATATAACAAGTTTAATGTTTATGTCATTAATCACGAACTCTCTCTTAGTAATCTGTACTTGCACGCTCAAAATACAACTAGAATGCATTTCATAAAAAGGTCGTGATTAATGAATCCCAATGAAGGCTCATTACTATGTAGTGCACCTAAGCAGTAGCTGCAGTCAGTGCAACTAAATCATCATTTTATAATTCCTTTATCCCGCATGTTTGAATATAACTATAATATAATAAGTCTCTACGATATTTTTTTTATAATTTGATTTAAAGCATAGCTTTTGCTTAGTATTTTGTGGTAACATTTAATGATACTTAATGTTCGTTGTTTTCAAATATTTTACATATTTACCATAACATGTTATAACCAAAACCTAAAACCCGCTAGTAGCTGAAATTTATGCCCACATACCATTGTGGGTGTTTTTGTTAAATCCACAAAGCGACATAATAAAACTAACTGAATTAAAATCATAGTATAGGTACTATACAATGCAAACTTTAAATATTTCGTAGCAGTGCAAAACAATTAATTACTTCTATCGGAACCCGTAAGCTATGGTCCACTTTGGTTTTATTTCTATTTTTTTAAATAATAAATAAACTAATTAAGAAGGTGGTGTAGCAAACCTCGGATCCATAGTCCTAGTTTTATGATTTATATAGCGATTGCTGTAATTCTTTCTATACGCTCTTATGTATGGGACCAAAGCTCCCCTGGTCAAACGTATTGAGATATGCGTTTCATATTTGGTATATGTTAATTTGAGGTTATTTTGCATACTCTGAAGTAAAAAAAAAAATTTTTGCATATAGTCTTTTAGCACGGTCGCCATCTTGAATTGTTTTAAATAGCAACCTAGACTGTGCGATACATCAATAGAAAGCTTCTTTTTTTCTCTTTTCAGAAATATTAAACATGTATAGGGTTACATAAGAAAATAACGCAGATAAATTAAAAAAACATTTGAGGCATGCTTACATCGTTTAGGACTAACTTCCTTTTCAGGAAAATTCTTTTTTTAATAACATCGTGGTTCTGAAAAGAACCTTTTTTTTTCATTGCACAGCAGTTCCGCAGAAGGAGATGGAGCGACCTACTGCGAGCTGGTGTACTTGGTTAATTCGTCACTGCACATTTACTCAAATCTAGTAACCCTTGCATTAACAAATCGTCATAAATAAACAAAACACAAACAGTAATTAAAATTAATAGGATAACAAACAACATTTCTGAAATAAAAATGAAAACATCAACATTATTAATTAACAGTAGTTAAGAGAGGAGATGTTCAAATTGCTGTCCATTTACTTCTTGGCAATAATTAATGCGCTTTTTAAAATTGTCTAAAGATTCGCGCAAAGAACTGCGAGAAATAGCAGCCATTTCAGCACGAATACGATTTTTCAATTCTTCTAAATTGTCAGGTCTATTTAAATAAACGCGACTTTTTAAATGGCCCCACAAAAAAAATCTAAAGGAGACAAATCTGGTGACCGAGCGGGTCACTCCACGGTTCCTCTTCTCCCGATCCAACGCCGATGAAAAATGTCGCTTAAATAATTGCGCACTGCAAGTCCATAGTGGGGAGGCACACCATCTTTATGAAATCAGATGTTTTCGTTGACTGCATTTGGATTATCATGATTTGGAAACAGTTCTATAATTTGAGGAATAACATTTTCCCGCAGCATTTGAAGATATCTCTCCGACGTAATGTTGCCTTCAATGAAAAAATGGTCCAATAATATTGTGACCAACGATACCAGCCCATACGTTAACTTTCTGGAGTCGCTGGGTGTGAACTTCTTCCATCCAATGGGGGTTGGTGTCAGACCAGTATCTACAGTTGTGCCTGTTCACAGATCCATTCAAACAAAAAGTAGCTTCATCCGAGAATACAACTGAATTGGCAAAATTGTCATTTTCAGAAATAACTTCCATTGCCCACTCACAAAACTCAAGCCTTCTGTCGAAATCGTCTTCTGCCAATTCCTGTACTAAATGTACTTCGTAAGGGTAAAACTTATTTCTTTTTAAAATTGTTTGAATGGAACGTCTACTCATATTGTGGTTTAAGACAAGTTGCTGCACAGACGTTTGAGGTTGCTCAATCACATCCAGTACTACCTCAAGAAAATTCTCTTCATTTGTGGCAGATCTTGGTCTACCAGATTTAGGACGATCTTTTACGTTTCCACTTTCAGTAAATCTTTCTAAAGTCCTACTTACTGTAGATCTACTAATTGGATTCCGATCGAGATGTGCCGTATTAAATAAATGACGTACCTCGTCGTGTGTTCGTCTTCTGTCACCATAACCAATCATGAGAATCTCTATCCGTTCTCCTTCTGATAAACGATCCGTATTGCAGAATTCTAAAGATTATTTGCCAGACAACACAACTACAGGAAGAATTAACAATGTGTGATGTTTATTTTGCCACCTATTAAACTCTTACTACTTGTTTTTGCTTGTCTTTTGTTTATTTATGACGTTTTGTTAATGCAATGGTTACTAGATTTCACTAAATGTGCAGCGACAAATTAGGCATGCCTCAAATGTTTTTTTAATTTTTCTGCGTTATTTTCTTATGTAACCTTATACATGTTTAATATTTATGAAAAGAGAAAAATATAAGCTTTCTATTGATGTATCACATAGACTAGGTTGTTATTTAAAAAAATTCAAGATGGCGGCCGCGCTTAAAAACTATATGCAAAAAATTTTTTTTTACTTCGGGATATCCAAAATAACCTAAAATTAACATATACCAAATATGAAACGCATCTCAAACCGTTTGACCAGGGGAGCTTTGGTCTCATACATAATAGCGACCCTGTATTAAATTATGGAACCCCAACAACATGCGATGGGTGTTATTTTTTTTAAGTCACAAAAAGCTGAGCGAGGTACTTCTCCTGCACTTTACAATACTTTGGATATTGTTACTTTCATATCATACTACATGATACTAAAGCTTACACATAAAAATAATAGCATCAACTTTTTGAAAGTCTAATTTTCTGGGAAAAAGATTCGTTGGAATTCAAAAAAAAACTAAAAATGAGAGGACAAATTCGTCCGCAAAAGATTAAGCTAATACTCATGAGCAGTTTCATTTAAACAATTTTTAAAATGAAGAGGGATAAATTATGATTTATATAAATACACAGAAGGCGTCACAGAGAAATCAGCAAACTAGGACACAAACTAAATTGTAGTCTATCCCTGTTTCTATGAGCCAACAAAACTTAAAAAAAAAAGCGTGTAACCAATTTTTGAACAATATTTTTGTGTAAACATTTACGCCACAATTTTTTATTTATAAGAATAATAGAGATAAATATTTTCAAAATTTGGAAAGTATCAATAAAATATTGCTCAAAAACTGCCAACACTATTTTCTTAAATTTTAAAAGCTCATAGGAGTGGAGATGGGTTACAATTTTGTTTGTGCCGTTCGTTTTAAAATTTAAAGTTAAATACAAGTTTTTTTTCTATGACTATTTTACAATATAAGCATTCTGATACAATTCTTCATTATGGAATAACTACATTTTCATACTTGTTGTAGAATATTTCATCTAACACTGTTCTGCGTAATAAAGCTTGCGTTTCTCGTCTATCAACGGTTTTTTTTTGTTTTGTTGACAGTTACAAACAAAGCGAATTTTAGATAAAACACTTAAAATTTTCTAATTTTCTAAATTTAATGACCTAAACAATTTATAATGGTAGATTCAGTGACCTTTTTAGAATAACGGTTTTTCTTCCTAAATAGTTTTGATTATATTGATATATTCTTTTACATAATTATTAATGTATCTACTTTTAATTAGGTATACTATCATTATATATTCGTTTGTCGCAAGTCACACACTGTGTATTACCACTATTCAAGAAAGTTTTTTTTAACTTCCAATGTTTGGTTTTTAATTTTTGTGAAACAAATTGTTTTGAATCAGTTTCCTTATGCGTTGTACTGTTTTCAACAAATAATGTCTTAAAAAGGCCAATTTAGTGCGTAACAATGTGTATTTAATCTCAAATTATTTAGAATTTTCCAGACCCACCTTCCCCCGAGGGCTACTCGTACCCCCAGAACCGCGGTCAGTGGTTTGCGCCCCCTCCCTTGAAAAATTCTAGATCAGATAATAGTGTCTATGGATTAAGTGCAATATAACCGATTATTTAAAATAAATAGTTTGTCATGGTAATAATAGAACAGAGTAGTAAAACTAACTGCGTCCGTAACGCACTCCATTTTCACTTAACCTAGTGTGAGCATAAATTTCGATCATTGACGGATCCGATCTTAGTTGTAACATACTAACAAGAATTAAAACTACGGTTACATTTACAAATACAATAGTTTAAAATACGCTGTGTAGGACAATAAAGAAACATGATGCTTTTCATTATAATTAAAATTGTATACCACCACAAATCATATTTTATCTTTTGATACCTAAACTCTTTCAGCATATATGTTATAACGCCAATGGCGATTTAACATACTTCAGAAAATATTGTAGGAGGTTTTGTGCACGCATGGGTAGAAAAAAAAGAATATTTTATGAATACATGCGTCTAGATATTAACCTTAAAATTTTTGAGCATTGCCATTTATCAGTATTTGTATTACACTAAATTTATTTTGCATGCAAAATAGGCCGGTCATAAGCGTAACACTTCCTTACATTTATTTTACATATTATCAAAAAAAAACACGTTGGTTGCATACTGATATGATAATAGATATATGAGTACGTAAACAGATAATACAGATTTACATGCTTACTGCCTAAAACACTTACTCTTTGCAAGATAAAAATCAAGGTAGATCAGACGTTTATAAACGTTAGTAAGTAATAAAAGGCGATATTACTACTGCCGCATTATTTCACGTTCCCGTGATTCACACTAATCGTGTTGTAACGAACGCAATTCCAAGGCGAAGTCCACTACCTGCGTATAATTCGATTATATTATTTAACGCATAAAAACACTACCATAAACATCAAAAGTAATTGATACTCAAAACTTCGAAGAGTTCATTGCCTCTTGGTAGAATTCTAGTGGCGCATTTTGAAGTGGATGAATGAACTTCTTGACAAATACATTGTTTCAAATTTTCTAAATTCTTGAACCTATCATTTTGATAAACCGCACTTTGTAAATGGCCCCATAAAAATAAATTTTGCGAATTTAGGTCTGAAGGTCTAAGCGGCCATCAACTTTACACCCACTTCTTTGGAAATACTTTTAAGTTTTGAGAAACATTATTATCAAAGTGTAGAGATGCACCGGCGTATCAAAACGTCATTCTTTCATTTAGCTTATCACATTCTGTTGCATTTGGATACAAGACAGCTAACATAGGAACGAATTCGAATTTTGAGAAGTCCAAATGCCTCTGAGTAGATAGTGTGTTATTAAAGGAAAAAAGGCCTAGTACACTATTTCTTACGATTTTCGATCATATTTTACGTTACTTTCCAAGTAGGTCCATTTAAGCACTAAGTGGATTTGGAAAATAACATATTTCACAGTCCTTGAGTTGACAAATACTGCTGAGCGACAGACAAAGTAATTTTGTCTCCCGGCGGGAGACAATATGATTTTGCCTCCCGATTTTAAATACGAATGTTGTTTACGGTTTGTTTATTTTCCCAGGAAACGTCTTGTATACCATGGATACGTATTGGTTATTGGTTATTGGTAATAGCTATTGCAGAGCACGGTTTTGTGAGTCCCTGAACACCCCGGCCAATAAGGCCTATTGTGTTTCTCTCCATTTGTGTTTTGATCTTAGGTGAACAGGTTAAGCCCTTTTACCAGGTTTAGTAGCCTGTGAACCAGATCTTCTTCCGGTATGCCTACCTGTGGGTCTATTTCGCCCAACAGGTTGTGACGTCGGCGGTTTAATGCTTCACATTCAAAGATTACATGAGAGGCAGTTTCTTCCTCTTCATTACAGAGTCTGCATATGGGTTCTTCTGTATATAGGCCCATTCTGTGCATGTGTTTCCTTAGACTGCAATGACCGGTTAGTAGCCCCGTTGCAATTCTAAGATTCTGTTGAGTTTCAGTATTTCCTATCATCCGTTTACTGTGTCTTTGTCCTTGCACATGGTTCCAATATTGCTGGTGTTGTTGTTTAATCCCTTCAGTTATTACCCCACGCGCTGTTGCCTTTGTAAAACCTACTACTGGTTCGGGACCAGTAAAGGAAGCCTCAGACCCTTTCCTCGCTAGTTGGTCTGCTTTTTCATTGCCTGCTATACCCTTATGACCTGACACCCACACCAGTGTTACTCGGTTGTGTTCTTCCAGGGTTTTCAGGTTTTGCAGGCATTCTCAGACTAGCTTGGATCTTATCTGCTTTGATACTAATGCCTTTAGGGCCGCCCGACTGTCAGTGAGTATGTGGATAGGTTTGCCTTTGGTTTGCCTTCTCAAATTCACATAGATACAGGTTCCCAGAGCGAATATTTCTGCTTGGAGTACCGTGGTCTGTTGCCCTAATGAGACATGCATGTATGCATTTTGTGCCTTGGGGTTTCGCCATGTATTCCAGCACCTGACTCCTTATCCATCTTGGACCCATCCATACGTATTGGTTACCGTGGATCTTACTCGCAAAAGGCGATTTTTACACAACTGCCAAATATAATTTAATTTCAAATTTAATGCTCTTGACAAATTTCTCAAGGTCGACAAAAAAAACGTTTGTAAAACTCGAGAAGAGTGTTTTGTTTCCCGGAGTGCTTTATATAAACGGCACTTCCCGAAAAAAATGTATCATTTTCTTCCCTTCTGACAAATAATTATTGCCTTTGCAACGCAGGCAGACAGCGCAGTTAAACTTCAGATAGCTGCAGTGTGTAGCTAAAAAATCACATTAATAAAGATCATTCGTGTCCAGAAACAAACCTTATGATATATTACAACAGTAACTGTTGTTGGAATCTGTAATTAAAGAAATGCAAAGGAAAAACGAGATTTTTAACAAGTTAGTAAAATATGCTACACTTTACTCGTCTGCTACACCGAAACTACTGATTTTACAAAACGATATAATTTGTAGAAAAATTTTAATTTTTAGTTTTATAATAACTAAATAGCTTTGCCTCTGGGAGGCACGGGAAACAAAACATTTCGGAAAAAATGCTTTTTTCACGCTACCGGCAGTGTAAGTAGGCCTTACATCCATAGCTACAGGGATCGTAAGTGGCTGATAACATTCGTGTACTAGTTACCCTTGACGACGGAACTTAATAGTGTCACTTACGTTCCTAGGAAAATAATGTTGATTTTAACTGTTCGTTGATATGGTAACAAACACAGACAACTTAGAATAATGGAGCTTTTAAAAAATAATTCCGATGACAGCTGTCAAAACGAACTTTTAAAAATATGATTAAATTTCTACCTGTAGGCCTTCTTACATTGCCGGTAGCGTGAAAAATTTAATAAGTAACACGGAATGTATCGACTAATAACATCCTCGGCAGGCGACAAGCTTCGGCTCCGCTTCAGCTCGTATTCGCCTACCTCGGATGTTATTACGTCCTTACATTCCTTGATACTTAAATAACTATTATTCAATACGGCAAGGCGAGGGCAAAGCTAGCAGGTAGCGAAACGAATATGTTAATAAAATAAAGACATCAAATAATATAAAATATCCAGATTTTTAAAGACAAAAATTTTGTACTTCCTGAGGTCAAAATGTTAAACTACGATGTACGAGCTAAACCGAATGTTTTGTATAAATATAAATAAATTTTTCAAGGATAAATTACGTTGAAGAATTTTCTTCGAGTCTCCATCCAGATTACGTATGTATCATCCCAGTAACTTAAACCAAATATTAAAAAACCGGTGCCAATTCTGTTTTTATAGGTAGCTGATTAGGATTGCAGTCTGCCGCATAATAAAGATGTACCACCCACTGGGTGGATTGACATTAATAAACCTAAGAGTGTTCAACACCAACACTTACCCAGGAATCCAAATAAATCATCTCTCTACTTATAAGGCTATATAGGTGACGGAATAATTTATATTCAAGAGCCTGTTAATTCCAGACTCCAATACTAAATCTTTTCAAATTCTTCAAACCTGTCTTTACGTATTATTTGAATTTTATATTTAAACATTTACTACTTACAGCTAATATTAACTATATGTTTAGAATGTGAACTAGATATGCATTTATCTTTATGTCTGATTAAATAATTTGGATTCAATTCAAAGTGTATTAATTAATCAATAAATACTATAATTTTATGGCACTTAATTTGTTTACTGTTAAGATGTGCGCCATTATTTAAAAGTACTGTTAATATGCGTTTATTTTAATACAACAAAATTGTATAGATATAACTATAAGTAAGTATTATCTTTATTCATTATCTGTTTTATTGTAAGTATGATGTGAATGCATAAATTCCAGTTTTAGAGGCACCGATCAAGTACGAAATTGTTATCAGATGAAATGTTAATAAAATTAGCTAGCAATTTATCTCAAGCTTATAATATATTATATATTTCCGTTAAACCAGTTTAAGTATATGTATAATTGCTCTCATTTCCGGACATACAATTAAATTACAGTTTACCAAAAGTATAATAACCTGGTTTGTAGGTTATTGGATTACGTAAAACCAGATCTGACACAACTTTCAGACCTGATGTGCCATATAACTATAATTTAAGTTAAATAATATAGGGTAACAGCGTATGTACATTTACCAGTTACTTCTGTAAGTTTAAACCGTAGAAAGCTTTTACTTTTTAACAATTAGCAAGTATCGAGAAAGTTTATAATAGCTGATATGGTTAGGTTAATTAATTTAACCAAAATTAGAAAAACTACTATAGTAAAAATTAATTAAGAAAATGAAACTCCCTTATTGCT
This sequence comes from Ctenicera cuprea, assembly GCA_958336395.1. Lineage (NCBI taxonomy): Eukaryota > Metazoa > Arthropoda > Insecta > Coleoptera > Elateridae > Ctenicera > Ctenicera cuprea. The sequence goes on from OY284490.1 coordinate 37,532,188, forward strand.
ATTGAGTATGTCTTTATCAAACTTGAATTTTAAAAGTGAAATAAATTAAAGTTTGTTACTGATGAGAGCATACCCACGGCATGGCAGTTGAAATTTTATTGAGTTGAAATTTCTACTTATTTTTAAAAATAAGACGTGTTTCTACATCCATTACCAAATATTATACAATGTGAGGCAATTATCTTTATATTTGATCCTAATTGTGTTAATATAACAAATCGAAAATACTGTTTGAAACAAAAGTTGCACAGTAGAACTGGCAGTACATTTTGACGCATTCGGTTGTTTTCTACCTTTTTCAACGCAGCAGCGATGTGAATTTTCAAATACCTTGCATTACGATTTTTATAGGAAAAAAAAAACAAAAACCCATTTGTTGCAGTAGGCCATGAACAGATATATATGTGCAATCGCTCTTCGACATATAAATTGTGAACGAGATGACAAATTCACATGAATTAATTATTTTAACATAATACCTGACTTTTTAACTTGTACACAGAGTGTTTGAATCATTGTACCTAGTTTATTCACGTAATGTATCCACATAAAATGTTAAAAATAATTATAAGTTTTGATTTAAAACTGGCTAATTGTACATAAGTAACGTTTTATAACTCATAATAAATTAAACTAAATGTAAACTGAGGAGTAGCACATATGCACATCTTTACACCAAAACATACTAATTTGGCCAGATCCGGAAATTGGGCGCGGCCGTTAGGGCGCGGGACATTACTGCGCGAGGACACTGCGGCGCGAAAACGGTGTTATATTTTCAAAGTAAATCTTCTAGGCGGAATAATAACTTGTTTTGGTTGCACATCTATTCCACTCAGGGGCGGATCAAAAAAACAGAGAACTCCACAAACTCAAAAAAATTATTACTCTTTTATTTCTTGTTTGTATTGATAAATTTATTAGAAAATTATTTATTACCAGTTATGTATGTACGTAATATGATTGTACTTGATGTGAAATTGATAAGAGTATATTTTATGTTTAAAAGTAATATACTAGAAATATTGATTATTGTGTAGTACTTGTAGTATGATAATAAACCCATAGACTTTTTTTGCTTGTTATTAGGGGCCTGTGTTAGGGGCCTCCACAATTCCTTCCGTCCCACAGATATAAAATGCAAAGCGGTTTGTAAGTTTCTCAGTATGTGTTTGCTCGAGGTAGCTTACGTGTTAGAAATTATATTATACTATATGATTATATATACAGAGTGATTCAAATTCGAGGGTAACCATGGGGATCTCGCTTATTATAAGGTTTATATTTGGCAACGTTGCCACATTTTATTATTAATATTTCTGAAATTGGCTTTGAAAAAGGTACAAACAATAGCTCTGATTTCTTAGTTTGATGACAAGTTTTGACTGCCGTGGAAGAAAACCCCCATGTAACTCAATGTCAAGTAGCAAGGATGCTAAATATTAGTCAACGTAACGTAGGACGACTGCTAAGAAAAAATCATTACCATGCGTATCACATCTCCTCCAATCACGAATTACACGGAAAAGATTTTCAAAAACGAATAACTTTTTGTGACTGGATAGTAAACTGAATGCAACAGCATTAAAACTATTGTTTCTAAAATATCTTTTTCAGTCGAGGCTACACTAAAAGAAACGAAAAAGTTAACAGACATAACATGCACTATTACTTTACTGAAAACTCTCGCAGGATGCGCGAAGTAGATAATCAGCGTTTGTGGTATTCAATGTTTGGGAAAGTGTAGTCGGAGACTACGTTATTGGCCCCTATTTTTTAGAAGCAACTTTACAAGAAGTCACATATTTACAGTTTCTACAGAATGAATCGAACCTTTGGATGGAAGGCTCAATTTAGAGTTACGGCAGTCGATAATCTTCCAGCATGACGGTGCACCCCCTCACCAAATAGTTATAGTGAAAAATTACTTAAACCAAGCTGTTGGTTTGTGGATAGGGAAGGGCGGTACAGTCGCGTGGTCACCAAGATCATCGGACTTAACCCCCATAGACTTCGTCCTAATGGGTTACGTCAAAAACGCTGTTTATACAACTATTCCTACAACAGCCGAGGACATAAAAAAGAGAATAAAAGCAGCATTAACCCTGAAATGCTTGGGAATGAACGCGCGAAATTTTATTCAACGAATTCAAAAGTGCATTGCCGAGGAAGGACGAACATTTGAACATTTAATTGACATTATCCTTTATAATTTACGTTTATATAAATTTGTCATAATATTGGGTTTTTTGTTGCGTGTATAATAAAAGTTTTTGTTTTTGTTCTTAAAATATACACCGAATAAATAGACACAATAATTTAAACGCCCTGTGCATAAATAAGAAAAGGTATTTAATACGGTTAAAACACTTAACCTATCTAGATTTGCAGTTGCATTTTTCTACAGTTTAGTGCGAATCTACATATCTGTTCATGACCTACTGCAACGTAATGATTTTTTAGTTTTTTCTCATAAAAATATTAATGCAAGGTATCTAAAAATTGACAACGTTAAAACAAGAATTAAATTCTGTATAAGATAGCTATATAAACATATAACGTACCATTGAAAAAAAAATGAACATCGCTGCGTTGAAACAGCTGACGGTAGAAAACAACCAAACGCGTCAAAATGCAGTCAGCCAGTTCTGCTGTGCAGCTTTTGTCTCAAATTTTTGCTTGTTATATTAACCCAATTAGAATCAGATATACAGATAACTACCTCACCCTGTATGCAAAGTTGAAAAAAAAGCTTAATTGAGTTCATTAATCAGTAGGCTGGTATTCACGATCGCAAATAATAACGGATTCTCTTGTATTTTGTGATCCCGCGAACAGGGAGTTACTTTGGAAGTATGCTATTGTGTGCCTGTCAACATTCAACAGTTTTCCATTGTGTTGTTACCGTACAAGTCACACCTGCGATAATCAAACATGAAGAACTGAGAGCTACTACACAAATGCTCATTTCTATGGCATTTAGTCGACGTACCCGTTCGACTGCGTGATTTATTAAACTAACTTTTTTTAGGCGCTTCGTCCTAAGTGCGCCATTAATAGATACTAATCCAGTTTTCACAATTTGGCAAAAAGTTTAATGGAGTTATACAAAAAGATGTCGTTTTCCACTTGATTTATAATTGGAGCGCGTTTAGTTTGTTGTAATTGATGTTATACGAATATGTGCACGTAAACGTTAAACAGCTATAACTGTTGTAGGTTGAGAACTAACCCACTACCGAGTCAATTAATATTTTACACTATTGGCAAAAGAAGTACCTACAAGAGCAGTATAATGTTTATAACCTTCCTTACAGATGATTAAATCCGTAAACCGTCGCCGTCCTAGCTTTAACTGAATCGAAGTTTTTCTTGCTTCTTACGTTATCGATACTACGAACATAAATAAAAATTGAGAGCATTTTTCATTTGGATTCACATTTACCAAATTAAGGACCTAAAGAAAAAAATAATGCGACCGGCAAAATTTTTTTGTGATAAATGACATATTTCGTTATTTATAAGTTCAAATATTGGAAAATTGGTTACCTATCAAATTTGTATTTTCCGAATTTAGTTAAGACATGACGCACGTTGGTCGAGACCTGATCTAATGCATTTTTTTGTGAATTGCTCAGTATATAACATCGGCTCTTTAAATTGACTAAATCTTTTACATAAATTTGCTTGCTTTGAAAATTCATGCGAGTCGTTGGTCAATTAGTTCAAAGCATTTTATTACACCCACCCTCCCGATAATGTTAGAAAATTGATAGTAAACATTGAAAAAACCTTCATATAGAAAATTCCTAAAATCACAACTCTGAAAACGTACCTGAACCAACGCCAAACCTACCAATTCTCTTAGATTAATATACGAGATACAGAGAATGATAAACATAGTTTTAAGATTAGGTAACAGGTGATTGATCGAGAGCACAGAAAAGAGCCGTCTTCCCTTTGTTAGAAGCGCTGCGGTTTTGTTATGGTTCCAAATCGCACGCAGGTCAATATTTTTACTGTAGCTTTTTATTGAATTAACTATTATTATAATTTCTTCAATTGTTTTTTGGGGCAAAAAAGTTTTTCATCGTATCTACAGGGTGTCCGAGTCTTCCGTCAGCAGAAGATCCTGCATTTATTATTAATTACTAGGGCTTGGATTTATATGCACTTAAATTTCCAAAATATACATGCGTTTATGCGCCGTAAATGTATTAAGTATGCACTTATTCAGGGTGATAATGAATTGTAGGGACAAACTTCTAGGGCTTGCAAAACACAACAAAGCAAACAACTTTTGTTAATAAATGTGTGGTCAAAAGTGTTTCCTTTAGAAAACAGAGCCTCTTAAAGATTCTCTAAGAAGTACCTGTAAATAGGCAACCCAAATTGCATTTTCAATTATTTTGCACAGGTCACACGGAATTTTGAAAAAAAAAACGATCTAGACATACATGCATTCAAATAACGTCAATTTTGACACAATTCGATATTTTTGTGATATTTTTTGACTTTTCTTGCATTCGTTTCTTTCTGTGCCTTTTATAATTCGTTTTTTTCGTTCTGTGACTTTTGATAATTATTATCTTTCTTATTTTCGTTCTGTGTTTCGTATTTTCGTGTTATGGCGAATTATACTTTTGCCGAACAGCATGACATGATGTTCATGTATGGAGCTGCTTGGGGTAACGCACGCGAAGCTGCTCGCCTGTATCAAGAACATTTTCCGAATAGGAATCATCCATCGCACAAGACCTTTAGTGTAGTTTCACGTCGGCTGCGGGAGGAAGGTACATTCGTTGTCAACAGACACAACTGTGGAGCTACCAGAACAAGGCGAACGGTGGATTTTGTTAATTAATTTAAATTGAATTTGAAAAGTGGGAAAAGGGGCTTTATTTATCCTGTATTAATTTCCGTCGTTAAGGAAACAAATAGTAGGTAGTAAATTGAGTTGCCTACATTTAGGCTTCTTAAAGAATCTTTGAGAAGCTCTATCCCTGAAAGGAAACACTTTTGACAACACATTTATTAACAAAAGTTGTTTGCTTTGTTGTGTTTTGCAAGCCATAGAAGTTTGTCCCTACAATTCATTAACACCCTGTATAGGCACTTAAAACATGAAATGTATGCATTTATAATACAAAATCTTGTCGAAAATGCATGTTTACAAGTATTTGATAATTTTTAATTTTGGTTCTTTTCTTAAAGAAATCTGTGTTACAAATTTATTATATTTCTATGTAAAATATATAATTTTCTAATTATAATTAACAAAAAGTAAATAAACATGATAAATATTAAACATTATCGTTTAATATCATTATGAAAAATTTGAAATTCGATTTTACCAACATTTCCAACATAACTTCCGGCACTATCTGTGGATTAATTAATTGAAACCCAAATGTGATTTTTTCCTATGTCTTCCCGGATTGATTAAACAGCGTAGCAGGCCGCGGATTTAAGTCGCAGTCTATATCTATATAAACATATTTAATCCGAAGCCCTTCTCCCTGTCTCAAAGTGTAGTGACCACGCATTTATTAACATGTCTTACATCTCAATACACGTTATTTATTATGTTGCAAATTCTCTCTGTCAATACATTTGCTACCCCTTTTTTGAGATAAAAGCGTGGGGCGTCATTTCTTCACGTGTTCTCACTGAGTTCTCTCGCGCTTTTCTCTTTAAACCTTAAGACATTTATTAGCTCTTTACTGCAGCACCTATACTAGAGTAAATTGCATTTGTGTTGAAGGTAAAAAATGTTGCAAAAATGCAAAATGCAAAAATTGTAAAAAAGCGCTAGTAGACGAAGATCATATATTTCAAGAAAATGTTGAATTTAAATTTCTTTGTAAGGATCTTGTCCGTTTGTATTTCTTAACTTAACATTATTTTATTTGCTAGCGTTTTTAGTAATTTTTTTTACAACGGAATGATTATTGCAATAATAAATAACTGCTGTTATGCACGATCCCGTTTCTTAAACAAATATTCGCAGCACGTGAATTATTTCATAGAACATTATACGTACAATTCTTACTCTTCCAATGCGCAGCAAACTGTATTAAAGTACATATCCTTCTCGCACTCATGCTTTGATTTTACACAATATGAACAAGTCCAACTGTAAGGGCTCCACCGAAGTTAGTTCTGTAACACAACTATATATTGTACGAGACAAAATGTATTTTAGATTGTAACGAAGTTTGGTATGTAGCAAAAAACAAAATTGATCTCCTGACAAAAAAACAGATATCGGTAATTTAAAATTAATTGAATTAATTTAGAGTTTGTAAAAGTGCACAACAAATTATTTTAACATACATGTATTTCTTTGTACCTTATAAATTATACACCATCATAAAAGGCAATTAATGAGCTACATGTTTTAAAAAAATTCAATTCGGTAGGTGTTTTAATTATCAACCTACAGCTTTGAGAGTGCTGCTGACAAAGTATCCTTTATACCTTCTTCGGTCAGCGTAAACGCGTGCAACCGACTTCGTGACTATTTACTGACAATTGACGCACCGATGCTACAAGCTAGAAGCTTGCCGCGCCTATGCGTCCGTTACATGACATCTGTTATGGTGCCGATTCCCACGATCGCATGTTGCACCCGCCGGAAATTCGCTGAAAACAATCAGTAAACAGAGAAGAGATGCAAGAGAGCCCGTCGTCGTCGTGTTATGGTGATATTTTCTGTCTAGATGAAAAAGTATGTCGTCGTGTTATGGTGGGACAGTTAGGAATTTAGTATATAGATAGTAGAGCTCTTTTAAAAGCAAGTGCTACTGCTTACATAGAGCCTTTTTTGTGACACCGACATTTCTGTCGTTTTTTGTATTTCTATTACATAGCATTATTTACATAATTATGTTTAAGTTTCAGATTTGAACGAGAACGGTTGAAATGAATAATAACTGTAAGTACTCTAATTAGGAAACTACGAAAGCGAACGAAAAAGACAGGAATATATAAATAAAATAAAAGAATGTTAAGAAAATTAGAAGTATAAAGACTTAGATATTAAAAAAGTCGGGACTAGTAGCGTTGGTCCGGCAATTGCTTTCAAATTCAGGTAAAATACTAATTTTATAAAGTAGCAAATAAGATCGGATGAATCTTGCAGATAATTCCGCTAATGAATAATTTTATAGCTATGGTATTTACCACGCACTGGCATGCTTATTACCACGTATTCGAATACCTAAAATCTACCTAATACCTAAAGTCTGAATTTAAACTGAAAATTGTGTATGTAAATGAATACATAATAACGAACTAAGAAACTATTGATATAACCGTTAGTCGAATTAACGTAAAAACATACATAACATGCATAAATATATTTAAACACCTAAAATTGTCTAGAATTAGTACCGCCATCAGCTTATTAGTTTCAATAGCATTGTCAATATTTATTTGTGGTTGCTTTAAAAAACACTGCTCACATTTGAGCAATACAAAATTGAACAGAAGTCGGCGATTGTATATTGAATAACCTCCATATCCTCACGTACATAAAAAACAAATTGAATAATCTGTAATTACTTTTATAGAAAATTCCTACCATGTGCTAATATAAAGTTCTATTTTATATCACATCCTGTGCAAACTCATTAAAAACTAAACAATTCTAAGTACTTATTTCTTTGGCTAATATTTTAACGCTTGTAGACGAACAGTTTTATTGCTTTCGCATAATGGTTAAGCGCTGCTGTTTCATTAATAAATGTTATTATCATTGCGGCCAAGATATTTGTAACTGGTTAAAATAAGTACAACGAAGTTTGCACGTACGAGAAAATTGTAAATAATAATCATTGATAAATTGCCAATACCTTCCAAATTTAAATTAAAAAAAGGTTCAATTATCTGCGTCTGTTTTCTGAAAGGCATATTAGCAAACACTTCAATTTACTATTGTTTTTTATTAAGAATTAACTGATATTACTTGTTTAATTTTGTATTAGAATTTTTGTAAGTATATCACAATATATATTAAGCAAAATGATATTACATTTGTATATTTATAAAAACAATGATAAAGTTTGTGTGCCACAACAGACCTTTTATTTTGGAAGTTTAGTTCACACAGAAAATCTGTTCGTCAGCTTGTACATAATTGTTTTTATTTCTCTGAAACACGGAAACGCCAAATTATACAACTTAAGATATCTTACTTTCAATCAGCGGTGGCTTGTGTATATTTACTACGGGAGGGCCACACAAATTTAAAACAAAAAATCACGCCTTTTAATTGACATATTAAATTACACATAAAAAGTATTTCTTTCTAACTCACAAAATTGTCAATCACTGAGTAAATAAAATTATTGTCGGTGTTTTAAATAGTATGTATTTACTTTTCCGCTTAATAACAGATCGCTATGCAGGAAAGAACAAATATCGCAATCAATTGTTACACAAATAAAACAAAATAAAGCTCTTCTCATTTTGCACCCGCAAATGCAGTCCACAGATTAAACATATTTTGTGTTATATTTTCGGACAAACTCTTTATTTTTTTTTCATTGTCAGATTGATTAATTTGTAAGATAAGACGAGGGTGGATGCATATTTTAATTGAAGCTTCACCTCGCGAATAAACTGCTACGAATTGTATGTAAACAAAAAATATCGTTTCTTGCAAAGAGTACTGTTCAATAAGTCTGACTGCTATAGAAATGTAAACCTGCCATCTTGCGGGAAAGTTTGTTTATCCGATAACATAAACATACGATCGTCAGCCAAAAGTGTAGCATTTATGAACTTTTCTGTTTTTGGCTCACACCATTCGAGCACAAATTCCCCTACCGGTGTTTTGTTTTATGTTGTTTGCCTGCATACCCTCGGTCTCAGTTTAAAAACAAAGATGCCCGCCTGGAGATCGCTTATCTGCAGTTTTGCCACCCCAAAATGTTTTATGAAACATAGCTCTCCTGCAGTTAAGTTCACAGTATTATACGTTTTAGAAAAGTAGAATTTGTTGGATGTAATATGGTTTGCTTTGCGTGTTTGCCAGAGAGGGCGTTGCCCACGTTACCATCTTTACCAGTCGCCAGTGTTTTCGCGTAGCTGCAATGTTTCATGAAACATTGTTTCTCATTTAAATTATGGAATGAAATACTTTGCTTGTCAAATTTCGATGCAGTTTATATTTTTTAAAGAGCGTGTGATATTAATTTTTTCACTTATTTCTGTTCGAATGGTGCATTAAGATTAGAAAATTTTTAGCTGTGATGTTCAAACGAAATAAGTAATTATAATAATAGTAGAAGAAACAGCTATTCGTAGCTTAAAAGCGCATACATTTAAAAATACGTCATCATTAAAGGAAGAAATATAATGCAAGTTCCTAGAATCTTTTTATTTTTCGGAAAACGTTGTTTAAGTTAATAGTGGAATAAAAGCTATTCGACATCAGGTAACTTGTCTGATATGCTATTCATACATAATCGATGTGCTCATTTCACCTCACCGTTGTCAACTCTACACACAAACCACTAATTGTGGTAATTTCTAGCTGCCACATTTCAGGCATATGACTATAAAGGGCTTATGCTTTTAGGTAATTTTATAAATGTTATATGAAAATGCAACTTAGAAAAGGTAAAATGTTCTTGACTAATTTTCGCGAATAATATAAAGAATAAAATGATTTCACTACCAACTGATTATAAATAATAAACATAAGTTACGTTATTTTGGTACTGCTGTTACTTTCATTTAAAATGAGAAACGTATCATTATATACATTAGCAGGACCGGTTTTACAGTTTTGCCGCCCCTAGGCGAAGTTTCCGAGGCCGCCTCTTAAATAAACTACATTGGTACATTTGTACTATTTTAAATAATCTAACAGAAAGTTCTGTCATTCATATAAATATTATATTTTTTTTGTTTTCCATAACCAACTTTTATCGCCATTTTTTTGATCAGTCTGTATTTTTAATATTCTTCAAAATTTTGCCGCTTTAGGCAACTGGGAAATCCGGTCCTGTAAATAAGGGAATCTCTACTGTTATTTTTTATAAAAAAGTTACAGTACGCATTTACACTAAAAACCAGCTTTAAACATCCTGGAAACCTAATCTGTTTATTTATAAAAATTTCAACATCGACTTTTAGTATGAAAAAAATACATTCTTAAACTAGAAAGGTAACAGTTTGGCAGTTTAAAATTACAACATGTGCAGATATTGATTTATACCTTCGCCTCGCTATAGAGGAGAAGGTATTGTGATCGTTGGGTTAGATTTGGAGCAAATGCGATCATTCAATAAAGTTTTATTCGCTTTGAGTTTATTGACCGATATACGAGTTATGCCTAAAAGAAACGTACTTTCATGGCGAACATTTTTAACCTAAACATTTTAACTAATAGGCAGGGTTTAGGGCTTTGGGAGACCAATAAAGTGAACGCTGCAGAGGCGCCTGTGTGTCTGTATTGACTTTACAGTCCAGACGTCTTAAGGCAGAAAAACCAAAGTTGGCTCAAAGATTGCAATAAAATAACACCGTAAGAAAATGAGGTTGGTCCGCCAAAAAAAAACGGGGTGTGTGCTTTATGTCAAAATAGACGCGCTTAATAAACCCGTAATTCGTATTCTATGCATGTCGAATAGCCAATCTGTGCAAACGCGATCCAACAGCGTTTGGTTATTCATCTGCAATAAAAAGGTTGTAGTATGTGCAAAAAGTCATAAAGCTTAGCCAGAGGTAGGGTCATTTAATTTCATTGGCGAAGCTTTAAGTCTGTTGGTTTCTTTGCTCATACGATATAAACTAATTTCACATTAACTATTTCCAGCCCTAGGTCACTGCGGTTACGTTTTTTTCTGCTTTAATTGTATATTAGGATTAATCATATTGTACGTAATATCACACAGCACACCGGATCTATTAAATTAAAAATCATACGCTTAGTTACTTGTCAATTTCACGCTCGTTCTTGTTCATTGTATAATTATTTTTATTATTCAATTTATATGAGAGCATCTTTGGTTTAAAACTATTTCTGTAAAAAAATTGTAATAGATTTTGGAATTATAAAGTTGCAAGAGAATTACAGCTGCTGATTAGTCCTGCAGAACACGAGCGTTTTCGAACGTAATATTATCGTCTGGAATTCGTTCCCACGCAATAGAAAATGTTACTTCTCTGCAGAAATTGACGAGTTGAGATTTAACGAACCGTTTGAACCGATTTAACAAATATTTCAAACCAGTTAAAGTGAGATTTGAGAAATGCAGAAACGCAATAAAAAACATCTAGGTTCAGTATTGCTGTAACTGTGTTAATTAAAAATAAAATAACCATGACAGGTGAAATATATCCATAGTGCAATTAAGTATCGAAGCAGATATAATTATTGCGATGCAATTGAAATTAGAACAGTGTAAATCTGTTTGATATGCAACGAATGATGATATGTACGAATGGCAAAATTATTTGCATTAAAGACATACAAATTTGAAGACGTGACACCTACACATTCGCGGTATTAAAACACTTACCGTTATTTGCAAATTATCTATCGAAGATATAACATAATATGCTAATATACATACGGTTATGCATACACAATACACATGAAGTGTCAAAATCGATATCATTCAACAAAACATTTCAGAAACAACAGTTATACCTACATACGTAGTACTTATTGTTAAATATTACTAGTTATAAGTGTTAGTTTAGTCATATTTTGTTTACGTTATGAACTATTAATTTCATTTACGGCATTGTTAGGAATATTGTAACAATTCAATTCCCACACTTTTTATACATAAAAAATATTTTTCTACATATAATATTCAAAACAGACTAGAAACCATAAATTCTCATCGATGAACGTAAATGTTTTAAAATTAAGGAGCTTCAGAGAAACTGAAATTTTCAGAAATAAAAAACTGAAACTGCAGTTTTGCGAAGTTATGTAGTTTGGGAAATAAAGATAATAAATTTAATTTTTCTTAGGTGTTTCCATTCCCAAAGTAACCCTTACAATTTTGCGAAAACAAATGCGAAAAAAAATTTAATTCTATTAACGGCGGCGCCGCGACGACCGACGCAAAAATGTGGGACAATGTGTGAAGTGATGGCTCATTGAAAACCCTTTTCATTCTGCGTATGGTAAGGTAAGGTTTTTAAAATTATATCGATTCAAATTAAAATGACAACAGGCAGTATATCTAGTAGGTTTTTCTGAAAATTAAAATAAAAGGAATTATAACCATAAAACTTACAGAAATTTATGCCTGTTCAAAATTTAAAGTTTTTCCTAAACACGTTTTGCACTATACTTGTTGCTAACGGATTTTACAAAATTTGCAATTCTTGCAGCTAGTCAATCACAAAATACTTGCGTTATTATGAAATACAGCAGAGAAAACATTGGTACGGATTTAAATATATGTTTTCTAAGTATTTTATTTGACATTAAGGTTATATTTAAAATACGGCGTTTATTATCACAGATAAAACGTGTGTACCACTTGCTTATACTAAATCCCAAGCCTCAAGTCTCTTAATACAATAAGCAAAACATGTCGCTGGTACTTTCGCATACTTTTCACGTTTTAAATATTTTGATGCAGGTAAGTGATTGAACAATATTGTTTCAACAAAAATTAAAAAAAAAAGAAAAATGAATTTGAGTAAAAATAACGCCTCAACGGGGATCTGAACTTACGATACCACCCTTCGCAATTGATGCCGTACCAAAACTACCCATTACCCAACACTATAACCGCTGACAGCAAACGCTAACATATTGAACGTCAACACAGCAAACGCGGTGCGCGGAGGCAAGGTATAATTAGAAATTGGGCTTCGGATTTCGGAACAAAAAACGCTATAAATTCGTTATTTGAAGAGTCAAAAACATGCAGAAAATGAAAAATATATTTTTTACTAAAGTTTATTGATAGGTGTAGTTAAAATCACGTTACTTCCGGAAAACGCGTTATTGATATTAAAAAGGTTCGTTCATTTTCTTAATTTTTAAAATAGTAGCAAATTCTTGTTAGGCCTACTAAATTACTTCAAACAGGGTATCGAACTGTTTAAAGTTTATAACGATTGGCGTTTGCGGTTTTGCAAAACCAATTATTATTTCAAAAATTCCTGGCGAGCGTCAGGACAAAATTTAGGAAATTAGCGGAAATAGATTTGTAGCTTACTACACGCTCTATCGGCCCAGAAAGTTATAAAAAAATGGTATGGGCAGTGTTTAAGGAATATTTTTACAAAATGTCCAAAGTTTGAGCAGTTAGCTACTAAAGCTCCAAGAACATCCCCATTTACCCACCCGTCAAGTGGCGGCAAACAACGGAATAGTCCAAAGCTCCGCCTTGAAATATTTGAAACTGAACAAATGCCATCCGTGTCAAGTAACTTTGGTCCAAGAACTTAAAGAAGATGATTCTGACCGTGGGTTACTGTTTTGCGAAACCATGTTGCAACGTCTGGATACTGACAACAGATTCTTACGTAATATTGTTTTTCCTGATGAGGCTACCTTTTATCTCACAGTTAACCGACAAAACTGTAGATATTAGTCTCCTGAAAATTCTCACTAGAAAATTAAAAGTCTTAGCCAGTTTCCACAAAAATTTAATGTTTGGGCTAGCGTTGCAGTTATCCGTATATTGGCACCATTTTTCTTCGAAGGGGCGTTAACAGATGAAAGATATCTTGAATTTTAAAGAGATGAATTAGTCTCTGCACAATAACACGATATGGTACCAGCAAGACGAAGCGCCACCTCATTTTGCAGTGATTGTTCGCGAATATTTAAACCAAGTATTTACTAACCAATGGATTGGTCGCAGGGGAACTATAGAATGGCCTCCTAGATCACCGGATCGCACTCCCCTTGATTACTTTTAATGGGACTATTTGAAGAGCAAAGTCTATTTCAATAGACCAACCATTGAAGAACTAAAGGATAGAATTCGAAATAAAATTCGGGAAATTCAACTCGATATGGTTGGTAAGGTTCTGCAGGAGTTTCAGTGGCGGGTAGGATATCGCCAAAAAGTGATTGGAGGTCATTTCAAACCTTCACTTTAATTTTTTTTACCTATCTACTTTAAATAATCATCGTTTGTGCACAAACCTTAATTGTTTTCATTTATTGAAATCGTTGATTAAAAAAAATTTTTTTGATTTCCAGAACTTTTTTTTCAGCGCTTCCTTGATGAATGATTGGTCTATTCTAATAACTTTACCATACATTTTAGAAACTTTGGGATCAATTATCTCGAAAACTTTCCTCTTCAAAATCATACGTGTTTGACATTTTCGTACTCAGAAAACTGTGCACTATTTAAATCCGTAAAGAGAAACAAAAGTAGCAAAATTTAAAAAAATTTCGATGACGCCACAGCTACAAAAAAACGACCAAAAAATGCTAATAGCGGGAGTGACATTTTAAAAAATAAGGTTGATGTGTCCGAGGATTTTCTGTAAATGCCCTTCTAAAATGTTTTTTTGAATTTATTCGAATCTTTAAGAGCTCACTGTAAAATCTTGCAAATAACAATATGACAATTTAGAAGATCAAACTGCAGTAGGTAATTGGTAGTCTAGTAAACACAAGGGTCTCGTTACGACTAAGATTAGCAATGCTGATACTAAGAAGAAATAGGAAATTTTGCGCCTACACTCATTTGATTTGACCATTACATTACTACACATACAACGCAGTTCGTTACCTCGGTAGTTAGTCAAGCTCAGTAACGACCGTTTCAGTTGCACTAAGATTTACATGCATGCGTTGTTAGCGCCTTCATACACACATGAAATACAAGATGCTCTTCTATACCTTCTTGGCTGCTGGAAATAAACACCTGCACCCACGCAGTGCCTATAGAGGAATCGATAAATTACCATTAGAGCTTTGTTCAATTAAAATGTACACAGCTAGAGACGGCTTAGAACGTGCAAACTCATGATTCTCTTCAGCAGTTATAGTGAGATAACTGCCGTATCTGTTGCAGATATTGTCCAATAATATTAATAAATTGTTTAAGATGTAGAAACAATGTATATGCATATCAAAACCATAACTACAAATCTGGTATTGGTTGCTTTTAGTTTCATATTTCACTTATCATTGGTATGTCGTTCAAAAGTAGTTTGTTTGCACAACCACTAAGAGAAGTTATTTTCTAATATTTGTGTTCATAAAATAATGATATTTAAGAAATTTATTATTCCAATCTTCGTGAGCGAGTCAGAACTAACGACAACAATATATTTACTAAAAAATTATTTTACATTTAGTCAACAGTTATACCACATGTGTGTTAGTTTTACCTGAAAATTTTTCCCAGTGCGGTAGCAAAATTCTTAAGCAAAACAAAAACGACTTGCTACACAGGAGGATTGAGTAATTTTTCCTTATTATTTTTCAATTCAGTATCGTATATTATATGATTGGACAACAATAAAACAGATAAGTTGTTTGCTTACATTTATTCGGGATGAAATATTGTAACTCAAATAATCTTCTTAAGCAAAATGAACACAACTTGCTATGCAGAAAGTTTGAGTAACTTACTCCGACTAGTTTTTCGAATTTAGTATTGGCGTATACGTGAATTAATTCCCGATAATACATGGAATTGTCAAATTAATTGTATTTTTAAAAACACTAAATAAAACACACAAGTAATTTTCCTAAATTTATTGGCGCTAAAATTTTTTACGTCTGAAACAACCGGGTTAAAATTTTTTATTAGTTGCTGAAACACAAAATGCAAAGTTGGTCGATATATTACGACTGAAATATACACTACCAATAATAATAAACAATATATTCACATTAAATCGTATGTAATGCAACAAGAGTTTCATCACATTATGTTTATAACCAATAAACATATAGAAATACAAGGAAAGATTAAATTATTATATGTTGATTTGTGTCACACATGCAAACAACGCAACAACACGTTTCTGCTCTGACAAATAACCACAAATACATTTTAAGCACGAAATGTAAAATCCAGATTATGTTCAAACCATGGGAACATGCTTCATCATGAAACTATAAATCAAAATCCAGAATTAAGGCGCATTATTTTCCAAGTCATAGATCAGTATTTAGTGTATTACTACATGATTACGAATAATAAAGCAGTCTCAGGAAAAAAAATAGAAAATGTGAATTACAACTTCACGTTTTCTTGTAAGCGTCCTAGAACAACTTTTTCTGCAATAAACTTTTGCAAGGCCATAAACGAAACATTAAGATTATATACAAAAACTAAATAACTAACTTTTTCTACAGCTGGAAAAATAAAAGTAAACACTAAAATATTTAGGTAGAACATTGCAGTTTAGCATAGGAAAACTAAAACAGCTGTATATATTTTGTCCCTAGAAGAATTTTATAACTTGCAGTCATCATAAATAGACAGGTAAAATTTGTTTACATTATCTGATGACAATTTATTTAAAAATTTAACACAAACAATGCTTTAAATTAATTATTTAATAATAGTCTAACCACTAGTACATTGATATAATCGGCTGCGAAGACGATTCATTAATGTCTCCGTGGCACACTGGTACAGAATCTGCTTCGTAGAGGTTATGAGTTCAAACCTTGCCGATGAGGTCTGCTTTTTTACATAATTTTCTAATCGCTGTAAAAAGACGATCAGGTTTATATTTTGTTTAGATAAAATAGATAATTATTGTTTTTTCAGGTTTAACAAAATTAATCGGATATAACATAAAAAATTAAATATAAACTTTTTACAGCTGAAGGAGGTAGGTACTGAACTCCATAAATTGCATTATTTTTTACAAAATAAAACAAATAACCATTTAATTTGAGTTACCAAAATGATATCCATTCTACCTAATTAGCTGTAAAAACTTTAGCGTTAACTTGTTATGTTTCACCTAATTAATTTGTAATGTAGCACTAAAAAATTAGAATTATCCATTTTAAATAAAATCATATCAATTTGATTCACTATTTACAGTAATTAAAAAAAATACAAAAAGAAAACCTCATTAAGGTGTAAACTCATAACCCCTTGTATTAGAATACAAAGCACATTCTCTGCCAGAGCGCCATTGAAATGTCGGGACGTCGGTTTCACATCTAACTACATCAATGCAGAATTGGCTTGACAATTATTGAATAATTTATTTAAACCTTATTTCAAATTTGAGTTCCCATCAAGTGATGGAACAAATGGTATCTTTCCATTGGGGAATGATTCCAAGAAATAAATTTCTTCTAGGAACATATTATAGGTTTAGCTAATTCATTTTTCCATGCTAAACTGCCATGTTCCACCTAAATTGAAATTTACTGTAAGTGCGTCCATTTTCTTATTTAAACCATTGAAATATTTGCTTAAATTCAAAATATGTCTATTACATCACAACTCGTGTTGTTAAGTGTTGCACTGCACATGCAAAGTGAAGTGTTTAGAACCACATGTAAATCATCAGTTAACAATAATTCTATTGCTGCACAGAATTTTGGTGCACTAATTCTATGACGTCGGCAGATATTTATCTTCGCTAAAGCTACATCTCTATAGTTAAACTTCTAGAAAGTCGGACGTCCTACACAAGTCGGTATACATATCTTACATACAATGCTTCTAGTATAGGAAAATAAGATAAAATCTGGCATAAACGCTCTATAGTATGTCATTCTAATTGTGGTACGAAATTACCCAATTTGTGTTCGAATCGTAATTTTTCGTTGTTCGCTCATTTATCGTTGTTGCATTTACGAAGCAATGCTGTTTAAAGAAACATAAACAGCTACAGATCCCCGTTAAAAATATTTAATGACACTATTCGCACAGCAATAATTTTACTGCAAATTAAGATCGAAGGGGAGTTTTAAAAGTTGCTTCAAATTCGTCGAATTTGATCACCCTATGAAGAGAAACACAAAAACCCATGCGTGCTTAATTAATCACGGCATTATCTCCATTTAGATAATGATAATACATAAAACCTTAAGTGTAAATGCAAGTCATTATACAACAAACATATATAATTCATTAACTTTAGATGTAACTTAAGGTCAACATTCGACCACGTTAGGCGAAACAACTGCGGCTTCAAATCGATAAGAATTAAGAGCGTTTCTGTAATAACGTAAGAAGTCCATTCCAATACAATGCGTGGTATGATAGAGCACACGGCCGATGCGGAAAACGGTTTTAAAATTCCACAAACATGGAAACAATAATGGCTAAACTGCAATCAAATTATCTGAAAACGTTTTACAATAATGCAGTATATAACAATAAAGTTAATAAGACGGAAGGCCATTGTAGTTTGACCTCAGAAGTTGTATTATAAGTAACGCAACTTCCCAATACCACGTTGGGGAGGAGTACGTGATTAAACTACAATATTTCAGCCACAAAGCCGTTCGAGTACGAGCCGTGTAGGAAAACTCAGAACCGCAATTCGGAAACCCACGAAACTCACTCGTGCACGATGAAGTGCACAATGCAGTTTCTAGACAACGCAGAATATTAGACGTAATGCAGTGTTTTCTCACACACAATAAAAGTTGAACATGATGGAGAAGTTCCTACGAGAAAACCACGCATATCAAGTTCTACTGGATGTAACAATCAGGTAGTTGCCTGCTTAGTTTAGTTGCCCCTTAATTAACGCTGTCGAGTTAATATATTAGCTATAAAAAACAATTTGCCATAACTTACTACGTACATAAAACGACAAGTATAAACAACGGGTTTATGTCTACATTTTCTTTTACAATGGAATCAACTAGTACTATTAAAATATTTTATACTTTCTTTTAATGCAAAAATAAAAACCTCTGTTCCTATAATAATTCCATCCATTATGTTTAAAAGTATATTTAGCTTGACACTTATATAATACTAATAGTTTTTAAGTTTTCAGGTAGTCAATCAAATGGTGTACCAACATATAGTTCCTAATGTAGATTCTCACAATAAAACGAAAGGTAATAATGGCAAGTAAAACTTAATAGTGTTGTTATCAAGCAAAACCCCTAATATTTTCTTTATTGTCATTTAGAAAGAAGGCAATCTTTGCTGGAAACACCCGACTGTCTTGTTTTTTGTCTAAAAATTAGTGATTCTAACACAGTTTTGTTTTTTTCTTAGAAGTTGCAATTTTCCATGCAATACAATTCTGTTTTTCCATGCGATAATTGTTTTATATTCACCAAGAAAATTGTATATAATCTGATGCTATTGTCAAGTTTAAAACCTTGTCATAAATAACAAAAAATATACGTATTTAAATTTTTAAAAGAATCACGAGGCCGTGCGGGAGCACGACTCCACGATTGCCATCCCACCCCCTTAACCGGGCTCAGCGCACTTAGCGCTATTCACCGGTCTAACATGCCCCACCCCGACAAGACATGCAACACAACATACACACCACACCATGGACACGGCGGGTTGAACTTATTCAGAAAAATTTCCGACGGGCAGAGGTCGGGACTCTACCCACTAGACCACCGGCTGTCCCAAAAAATATATGTAATTTTTCAACAGTTCCTTTTAAATCATGTACATGTTATTAAATCCAATATATTATTTTTTGATAGTAAGGACAGGCTTTCTCACTTATCGTTCACACCATCTATCTATAAATTAATTAATCTATATCTTAAATACCTAACTGTCTCACGGTAAAAATTAACAGTAAACATTCTTCGTTCAGGGTATTTATCGCGCTGACATAGCACAGCACATATTACATAATTTCTTCCAAAAGCAAATTATTAATATAATAAAATCATCGAACACAGCTGAATCCCTAAACTACACCCACGCTTTCATCTTCAAAAAATGGTGGCAGATTTATTGAACGAAGTATAATGATGAATTAATACATTCGGCAGGTATCGGCACGCACAATCATAATACCTGTGTCGAGATGCAAGGCATGTAACCAAATGCGAGGTAGCTAACACTTGAGAACACGCGTCGTACAGATAACGTCATATAATACAGGTCGTGCAACGAATAAGACATAGTATGAATTACGAGAAAAACAAGCTAAGCTATAACTGCCACCTGAGTGATAACCGTTTAGCCTGCTGGTTGCCATCCTATTGTGTTTTTATAAAAAAAAATAATTTTTAATTTTTGAGAAAATCAAAACGGAAGGACTAATTTATCCGCAAAAAATGTGGGAGGAGGGGAGGGAAATTAACAAAAAATGTAGGGGTGGGAATTAACCCTTCAAATATTGCCGCACCTAGAAACTATGTTGTAAATCTTATTCTACTACTTATCATAAGTAATTCAGCTTAAACGAACATTCTTTAACGTCTCCCATTTATTGAATAAAGAGGCATGCATTTTCAATTTCAAAAATGCAGAAAAGGTGTCACCAAAAACTTAGCGAACTGTGACACGAACCACGTTATAGTTCAGCTCGAGCTCTATAGACCTACAAAATTTAAAAACAATCGTTTCGTCAGCGTTAAAGCAATATTTAAAAAAAAATGTTGAAAGTTTGAGTTTTACTGCAGTTTTAGTAATTCCAGAAGTTCTCCTAGCTTGTAAAAGTACATACCCCTAGGGCATTAAATTGTATCACAATCTGATAACCCGTTTTTGAGTAAAGACTAGGCCTTAACAACAAAATTTTCAAAAATTCATCTCCAGCTAAACCCGACCCACTCATAAACAGACATTTTTTAAAAACCACTTTTTGGGTTACTAAAGATCCAAAAGATGTATTTACGTCATAATCTCAAATTCAAAAATTTATATGAATTCAATACCTCCCTATACTGAGAGTATACATATAAAAGTAAAAGGCGAGTGGCTATCCCACGGGTTCACCTAGTTTTGATTAAACATGTTGTATTGCCGTATAAAAGTTACTGTTACTTATCAGTTTAAAGGTAATACAAGGATAACGTTTATATTAAAACTAAAAATGGGCGCCTGGACGCTTGGACGTTCCGATACTTTAGAAGTTGTTATATACCATATTTTCAAAAGCATCTTTGTATCAACTTCTTACATGCATGATCATAGTCACTATTAGTGACTAGGATAAATAGTGACTATGATAATGCGTTTCTTGGCAGAACCGGAGCGCAAAATAAATTACTAATACCCGCTTTCAGGTAGGATATAGCTACAAGCAGAAAAGCATCTGCGTGGATTAGTGAACTGGGTATCCAAAAAAAAAAGGTTTTTTAGATTTATGGATAAAAGATTCCTTGGAATTAAAAAAAAGCAGAGACGATACGGCAAACATGTAAGAGCATTGCACGGCTTCATTTTGGGTCCTATGATGCTATTCCTACTTTTCACAAATGATTTACCTATTTTATTTTTTTTTTATTTTAAATTAAACGTTATTAAAATGTATGTCTGGTTGTATCGGGTCCTAACAACAATGCCATCCAAGCTATAGTGAACAATGTAGTAAATAAGTTTAACTCGCGGTTTAATGCAAATCCTCCTTTTTTTATCTAAACACATTTCTTAAGAATACATAATTGGCAAAATATTGAATTATCTAAATATACAAGCAAGAAAATTCCCTAGGGCTATTTTTTACCAATAATTGCTCTTTCTGCTCTGTGTGTCAGCTCATGAATAGCCAGCTCACAGGATTTTCTTTTTTGCTATGCAAACTTGTCTATCAGTTTATGCGGTGTTTTTAAAAGAAATGCAGTAACGCTTATAGAACGGTGTGACTTCGTCTGGGCGTAGTTATCACGCGCTAGTTTAGGTATAAAAAAACCCCTGACCTGACGAAAGGTATTCTTTAGATGGAATCGTATCGTAAGGTGTATTGACGGGGTCTCTTCAGCACCCTCCTACACACCGATCTTCATTGCACTGACGATACTAACTTTGTGTTGTGTTTATATATTTCAAGTATCAGTACTTGTTTTCAAAAATCGATGTAAATTTGAACAAGTTGTTGCCATACACTATTATGAAACTAAGACGAGAAATGAACTTTATACGCCATTCAAAAAATATTAATTTAGTCGACTCCTGCCCAACTACAAGGATACAAACATATTCAACCTCCTACCTCAAGAGATAAGTACTAACCGATCTTCATTCTCTGGCTCAAATCTGTAATTTGCTGTGATAATTTTTTTATGTATTTGACGTGTTTAAGTAACTTTTTAACTTGTGCATTTTATACACTTTTGTATTCATCGGCACCAGCAATGTTTTGAATTTCGATTTGTTTGGTCGCCATCTGCGTAGAGATAGGAATTTCGATTTTCAAAAGTTCATAGAAGGCTTCACCAAAAAATTAGCAAACTGGCACGCTAACCAAATTATTGTCCATCCCTGTTTCTATAAGGATACAAAATTTAACCAAATTGTGGTGGCTTTTTTTAAGGAATCTTGTTTGAACATTTCCAAAATTTTGAAAATACTACCCAAACAATTGTGTAAACAGTTTTCAGTCGTACATTGAAAGTAGATTTAGATTCACTTAGCGCTATCATAATAACTAAAGTGTATGGCAATCTGCCAACTTGGCTGTGATTAACCAGGCGTTAAAGTCAAAATTTTCAAAAACGTAACGCACGCCATTTTGCAGAACTGAATTTTAAAACATTCAGAAATGCGTTGAGTTTTTCCGATTTAGAAAATTCGTTTTCCGAAACTTATTTTGACGATGAATTTTTGATGTACCCTTGCATTGAAGCGCATGGAATTCAGCCCATCCATCCGTTGGGGGATATAAGGCGCACATCCTCACATACACATGCACCCACAGACAGACAGACATTTTTGGAAGACTATTTTTTTGTTCATGGAGGTTCAAAGCCTGAATAAACTCGATACTGAAAATATAGGAAACAAAACATTTGCTTAAGTTATAGAAACGGGTAGATATGTGTTGAATGGTGAACTATCGGCGGTGGGCAGGAATATATTTCAGTTGCTTCTTCAGTGATATTTAATTGTTAAACGGTTGTTTGCAAATTTTACATATTAACAATGAATATATTTATTTCTTTTTTGAAGAAAAATGGATAAACACGTAAGCAGATTCGAAAAGAACTGTGCCGAATCCAATATACTTAGAGATTAAACAGTGGACCCGGTTTGCTATTAGGCAAAGAAGGTTGTAGAATGTAGATTATATTATGAAACCTTACAGAAACGACTCACTACAGTGTTATGAGTGACAGTATTTCAGTAAACCATCAACTTTAACAGATTATGTTTTAATAATTAGATTGCGGAAAAGCAATCGTTGACTGCCTAAATTGCGTTAGAAATACGTGTTCTAAAAATTTATATCCTACCATACATGATGAAATACAATTATTTTTCATAAATTGTAACAAAAACAATCCACAATTAAGTAGAACCCGGTACCAGTACAATCTACAAATCATCTAAATAAAAATACATTACGTTTATTACATCTTCTTCTGCCCACTTATTGCCTAACATACGTACGTTTTTCAATCTTGTTAATATAACCACAAGTCGAAGCTGTAGACTCGAGCAATTGCACAGTAGGAATTTCAATTTCAATCTATTGCAGTAAACGTGATTGAGTTTTGTTAGTATTGTCCTTTATTTTGTTTTTCTAAAAATTGTTTACTTGTTATATACAAAATTCAATCAAGTAAATAACACTCGTCAGTTAAATACGCAGTACGGCGTATTCAACGTAAATTACAAGAATCGTTATTGTTTCAAGATAAAAAAATCTGTTTCATTTTGAAAACGTATTCTAGCGATAGTAAACAAACATTAAGGCGCCTACTAACTATGGTAGTACAAAATATAGCAATATAGCCGCTTATTGTCTACATTTCCATCGGTTTTGTCGCTATCTTTATTTAGGATGTAGGAAATTAAATACTATCCATAAAAGTGGTAACGTTTTTAAATTCTTGTGAAACAATTTTAGTTCCAATCGTCCGAACCCTCAGGCGTTTGCAATGCTTTATTGCGTTAAAATTACACAGGAGATCAAAAGTTGCATAGACTGCGTGAAAATGCCGATGAATACCAATCACGTTCATGCATAATCGATTCAGAAATCGATGCAATTACTCAGCAGAGAGCTTCGTTCTTCTATAAGAGAGACTCAATCGAGAAAGAAGGCAAAGTATTAGACCACTCTCGGCGTTATGCAAATGCAGGGAGAACAGGAAGTGGTCGATGGTAAGTCACCATATGGTCACAGCGCCGCTTGCAAGGGCACTGAACGAAAGCGTACACTGGAATCGGACAGCATATGAATATTCAAGCCATGTGAACGACTTAGCAAAACAATAAGTAGCGAATGGCTTGTGCAGATGACGCGCGACTTTATATGATGTCGTTCCGCGCCGGGATGCACGAGACCGATGCCACGCATAAAAGTTTGCAAAAAGTTTCCGCGAACGTAGATTTTATGTAATATCGCAATTCTAGATATTTATTACCGTCATAATGTATGTGTTTTATGGCGTTTTCATACGCTGAAATGAATCATATCATGCGTATCCAGAGTTAAAATTGAATCACAACAATTTTAAATTGGTTGCCCTAAGAAAAATACTGAACGTACCGGCATAAATATATTGCTCCAGCATATTACACCCAGGCGGGAAAACCACAATACAAGCCCAATGATATATTTTTCTCTTACACCGTCTATATTGTTTTCAGTAATACCGCATTATATATTGCTGGTAGCGTGTGAACAGCACGATCACGAAATAATAATATTCTAGTCACCCACGCAGAAAGCATAATCCGCAAGGCGACAATAACCTCAAGTCCCTATTCAACAGCTTCCGATACATTTGCTAAAAGAACTCCACTTTGAAGAAAACCGGAACTAGAGTTCACTTCTGGCCTGTTCTCGACATCTTGCGTTTGGAGATTCTCTCACGGATGCAGCAGCAATTGCCCCTGTTTCTAAAATAAAACATACTGACCTGTCGGCTCAATACTGATACGTCCGGCAAATTTAATTCCATCCTCAAACATAGATAACCTGCATGTATGAAAACTATGCGGTTATAATAACTTGTATTAACATTTATAAGTAATTATATTTAATTTGTCTACCAACACTGGTGATTTCGTTACTGAACCGTCAAAACAAACTAATATAATTTTCTTGGTTACATGTAATAATACTGCGTTATCTTACTAAGATTTATTAATTGTAATTAATCGTTTATTATGCGTCCGTCTAATTTGTTAAAACAAGGAAAACTAAACAACAATAGATCGTTTACATAGTCCATTGAATTAAACAATTTTCATGGTAACCCACTTTTCTGAAACCTTTTCAGGCTAGACTTATACCTATGTACTTGTATAAATGTTTCAAATCAATAAGAGAAACTAATAAAAGATAACAAACAGTGAGTTTCACACTGAGGCTACTTTATTGATTTGTTACATTATGGCCACAAAATAAGCATTAATTATACATATTCAACTATTAACAGTTAATAGCATAATTATAAAAAATTAAACACTTTGTATTTATTTCACAATCTGTGATTTTTATTTACTCGACTATTATTATTATACTACTAGTTTTAAATAGTTAAATATTTATTAATAATGCTTCACCACGTGCCTACCACACAATCAATTCAAAATATTAAGAATTATTCATTTCTTATACCATCATAATATTCCCCCCTCTACTTCGTTCTAGGTGCATATTTTTTTTTGCTTTTCAATACTACTACATTGTAGTTCTTCCATTACGATCTTTCGTTGAGTTGAGATGTACAGTATATTAGCATATTAACAGCTCACTGGCCGTATAAACAAATGCTAATTTTTTTCTAACTTATAAAAGCTGTTTAATTATATTTATTAAAAGAATAGTTCCCACCTACAACAAGATCAGTAGAAAAATACTTTCCAACGGAAGTCTGTTCTAAGGGATTAGGAAAGATTACATAAACCTATACATAGAAGTATTAATCACTGCAGACGAAACAGAAGTATCAGATAAGACATTGTTTATTATGGGCCTAAGAGTAAACTTAAATAAAAAAATATTTTTAAGTTATTTTCCACTTGTGACTATTAGATAGAAAGCATATATTCAAATAGACATTATGAAGGCCCTATAAAGTTAACTATTTTTAATTTAATATATTTACATGAAAATGTTCGAATTTGAGATTTTGACAGAAGTACATGTTTCGGATCTTCAGGGACCCAAAAAATGGCTTATAGAAAGTGCTTGTCTGTGAGAGTGTATGTGCATGCCTTTTAACTCCCGAATGGATGAACCGATTTCTATGAGCTTCAGAATGTGGGGGGAATCAGAAATCCACCGGCAATAAAGCTTTTAAAAAATTCAAAAGCAGAAGCGGAGGTTAGAAGCTGAGGCACAAATCAAAAGGCAAATATAACTTTGCTTCAAAACGGCAGACTCCATGATTTTATAAAATTTAGACACATCTTATTACAAAACAAATTTGGTATTATAATAGTCTTTGGGAATAAAAAAATTCTCAAAATTTTAAAAATGTTCAACAAAATATTTCTAAAAAAACTGGAAACACCAGGTTTATGTTTTAATTTTGTAGACTTAAAAAGCTATAGATAAGCTACAATTTGATTTATAACCAAGTCCGCTAATTTTTCCGTGACGCGTTCTATACATTATTGAAAATCGAGAATCCATGACCATTTAATTAGATGATAAATGGGAGGATAAAACACTACTGTAAGCTAAATTGGTCAGAACTGATAGTAGAATAATAAAACGGTTTCTAAATATAATAAGACATGCCCATATACAATGCTAGCCGAGCCGGTACAGTGGTGGCATTAATGCGATTTTACAAGTCACTATTCTCCGTCATACAAGACCATTTCTAACGTACAGAAAAGTTCAGACAAAGTGCTTAAGTGCTTAAGTTGAGATTTTGACGAATATGCACGTCTGCTGATAAATGCTGGGATGACACCACAAAGTTGCGAGATTGGTCCGCCAAAAAAGGGGTTATGGGGTATGTTATAGTTTAATAAAAAAGCGTTTAGTTTCTTATTTCACGCATGTTAAATAGCCTATCTGCACATGATCGATCTTGCTACCCCTACGGCGGTCACCACCGACCTACCAAATTTTTTAAATTTAGATATTTCGTCTTCAAAATTCATATGAACATGTTGAATGACAGTAGCAACCACCTTCAATTGACAAAACACATCTGATAGTTTTCCTTTTGGTCGTTTACCCGAGTTTATTATCACAGTTTGTTTAAGTATTTGGCCAAAAAACGTCCCGGTATAGAGGAAATTCAACATCGATTTTGAAATTCCATAAACATTGGTTGCAACTAGTGATGCACAAAGCAAGCTTTCTTGTCTTGCTCGGCAACTTCTTGTCTTGTCTTGCTAAGCAACACAAGAAGTAAAACAACTTCTTGTCTTGCAAATTTCTAGCTAGCTTAATTCTTGTCTTGCTAGCAAAACTTTTGCTTATTTCTTGTTCTTGCTAGTTAGGGTATTCCCCGAGCTATCGTGTCTCGATAAAGCGGCGCCGCGGCGCGGGCGTCTTCCTGTCGCGTGCGCCTACTCGTGAAACGCCTTTGTAGTACTGACTAAGAAACGTTTATATTTTGTTAGCGCGTTTGGTAGTTAGTAGACTAACATACATACTATATTTGCATATATTTTTTATCGGTGCGTTCCAAATGAAGCACATATTAAACAAATAGCAAAAAAGGCGTTATTTATTTATTTTTTGAACTGTCAGTTTTGGACTGTTACATCTGCTTCGGTTTATAGTTTTATTGTACAGAAATGCTAAAATAGCAGTTTTGCGAAAAAACTCGGTTTTGATATTACTGATTTTTGCATTTTGTTTGAAACGCACTGCTTCTGAAGAGTTATCTATATTAAATGTAGAACAATTTACTGGCTTTGAATTTATTGATTAGATTGAAACCTACCTACAAAATGGGTTTGTTCATTTTTTAATTGGCGGGGGCTATCCTATTGCCTAATCATGGGTCTATTATGAAAATAGCTCATTTATCGCTCATATTACATTGCAACAAAGCTTATAAATTATTATTTTGCACTACAGTATCATTTTGTTTTCACACACTCCAGTTCCAGAAGCGTTAAAATCGGGGTTTTGAAATTTTTGTTTTGTGTATCTACATAAAACAAGAAATCTTGTTTCTTGCAAACGTCTTGACAAGAAATCTCGTTCTTGCTCCAGCTAGTCTTGTCTTATCTTGTTTCTTGCACACCTACTTCTTGTTCTTGTTCTTGCAACAAGAAGAAGAAAAAGCAAGACAAGAACAAGAAGTTCGTGAAACACTAGTTGCAACTAGAAAACACCAAATAGTATAAAACCAGACGACTGCATCAACAAATAGTGGGTAGGGCAGGAGTGCTCTACTTCAATATAAACGCGCTCAAAAAAGAACTTTATAATCGTATTCTACACAATTATGTCAATTAGTCGTTTTGCGTAAGCGTGATCTTTCTACCAGCCCCCAGTCACCTCAACCATTGATTATTTGTTTTTCATCCATATGAACATGTTAAATAACAACAGGAACAAATTTTCATTGAAAAAGCACTCTGGAAGTTTTCCTTTTTCTTTGTAGAACGCCGACATAAGTGACCTTACCATCTGCATTTTAGGTCAGTTATTTAAAGTTTCGACGTGGAAAAGCCGCGATCAACATTTGAATATAACTTCGTTTATGAAATTCGGTCAAATGGTCTTTGTAAATTGCAAACTAGCTTAAAAGAACTATTCAAACGACCTCAATGCGCAAAAGAAATTAGTTTGAGTGAAATGGTTTGAGTAAATAATGCGTCAAGATAAATTGAGATTGTGCGTTCGAAAGACAAAATTTGCTTTTTTTTTCGATATTTTATTGATTTGTTTGTGTTTTCCTGTAAAAAAGCAAATAAGCAGACCAGGCAATTAATCTGCTAGTAGTTGCCGATTCAATCACGAAAATCTTCAAGTAAAATATAGTTCCACACCGCATACGAAAAGCTTCTAATAAAATGTATTTCCTCATCCGTTTACAAACAAAGACGACGAGCTAAGCAAGGTAGGTCTAGTGGAGTTTGTCCGACATTTTTTTGCGAGATCCTGTATTTAATACTGCGGAGATAATCTAAACGTTATGAATGTATACCACTGTCCACTTTTAAAACCGATTTTCTACATTACATAAAATTTTAAATCAAAAACAGTGTCTTCCTAGACACCAACCAAAATACATCCAAACTTCAATCAAAACAATCATTAGCATTAGATTGGATACATACATATGTATATTCCAGTTTAAAAAACAATATATTCTGTAGTAGATTCTGCATAATATTTTCTTATTTTTTACTAGCGCTACAACCTACGTCATTATTGGTCAGGTCACATTAATCTTGCTTGTCAACCTTACCATAAGAGTTTGAGATAATTGTTTCTTAATATACAGAACTGTTAGAATTTGGTGAGTATTCGCCACCAGTATTCTGATTTGCCAGAACGTCAATGTAACTTACTATTCCATAAAATACATAGACCAGAAATCAAATATAATCCTATTCCCACGGTGGACTGTGAAAAACAAAAAGTTTTTATACAGTTTGAGTAAAATCTAAACTAATGTAGACCTTCTATATTTTAAGATGTGTTTGTAGAGCCGCTCGGCACAAATTACTTCACATTTATATTTACAATACATAAATTGTGAACTTAACCATTACAATTAGTTACAATTTTCAACTAAAACAAAGATTTAAAAATTATTTAATTTAGACCACAACCTATTAACTTTACGATAAAAATAGTTTTAATTCGCAGAAAAATTAAATTTCCTATGCCACATTTAAAATAAAATCAATACCTGACAATTCTTTTTTGAATAACTTAATTTATAATGCTCAATGCACGTTACACTTTCAGTTCAGTTCGACTGTTGAAGTACCATTAAAAGATATATATTCAAATGGCTGCAAAATTGCAGTGCGGTTAGTTTTGCTGCATTTGAAGCTAGAGCGTGTTACAGCAGCCGCCCGTTGGCGTTCGCGTTGGCATCTCGCACATAATTCAATGGCATTAATGCAAGGATGATTACGTTTGTCATCGCCGAGTTTGATAACAATGAAATGATAGTTTCCAGAACAAGCGGTTGTTGAACTAAACCATGTGCTTATTGTTAATAATTTGATGCATCACATTCTACACTTAATAATGGTTTATTACTGTCCAAATATTGTAATATTACTATTTGTGGCAGATGTTTAATGTAACCAGGGAATCAATACATTGCAAACCTAAACAAACCTAGCTAAACATAAAGGTCACACAATTATCTCTTTCACAAACTGTTTTTACTTATATCGAAGTGGATTACGTTTTTGGGAGAGGCGAATTACTGTATTATATTATAGTTTTTCTTTATTTAATAAACATTGTAATTTTTAAAATAAATATCTAAGAATGTGTTAAAAGTTTAATTGGTCAACTGCAAAACTAATACGATTCATAGATAAACGTGAAACAGCTCCGTATGGGTCCGCACTTGGAATGTATAAACACCTTTCCGGGCAAGGAACAAGATGCCGTTGGCAAAATATAAGGGACACCCAGGTAGTATTTAAGCCGAAGTTGTAGACAACGGGTGCATAAGAGACGTTCAAGTGAGTGTATTGCCAGTATGCACATAAAAATATTAAGTTGATTGCCAAAACCAGTTCCGTTCTTGGGACCTAGTAACTAGGTGCAGAGTTGTTGAGGTCCCTCGACTTGGTTAATTGAAGTAATATTAACCAACGACTCCAAGCTTTGGGTAGTCAGGGAAAGGTCAAAGTTCTCATTGTATTGTTTGTGCATCACGTACTTTCGGAGAAGCAAGAGCCCGACTGGTTGGCACAATTTTATTGATCGCGTTAAAAAACTGTTTATTTGATACTCGATGAAATAAGCGTCTTATCTCTTACAGGTTACAGTACTTAGGTACGTAAACTTTGTATTGGTCCTCTGAAAGTAACAATAATAAGGGTCACTTGGCTACTTGAGCAAACAGGGTGGGTCTTGATGGTAACATTGGACCATAAAAAGAGTTGATAATACATTTCAAAATAAGCGCCAAGATCCTTTTGATAACCTAGTAATGACCCAATACCTACAAATTCGCCGAATATGCATAGAATTATTAATTTTAACAGACATAACACCAAAACATACATCAACAATTATAAATAACATAAAGAGATTTATTAGATAAGCCAATAGAATGTATCAGTAACTAAATATATAAAAAAATATGTTGGATTAATCAAATCGCACAACATAAGACTCTACAGTCAAATCAAATAATTATAAAAAATTATTTCCGAATAAATGTGAACAAAATCACTTAGATAATTCAAGATTATACAGATATTATAACGTAGAACTGTAAAATAATATTGTCGATAATTTAGTGTAAGAATAATAGTTACGTTAAATTGTATCGTGAAATATATACAAGCAAAATGTAACTAAAAACCCAAATAATTAAATATATTGGTTTTGTCTTAAAAAAATACCAGCAAAGCGTAAACATGTATTTCCATACTCAATTAAACTGACTAATATCAACTTTTATCGTTTACAACAACCCACTGTTTTATAAGACGCTCGAACAAATCATATAATGGTACGACTTGTAATACTTTAATCAAATATCAAATCGTTTGAAAGGCTTGTAACTGCCTAAAGAAACAAATGCCTCTAGCATTCAAATAAATATAAATTATATAACTCGAAAAAATCACTGAATTGTTTGGATAACAGCGTTGATTTAATGAAAAAGTTATGTAAATGGATCATTTTTAGATCTAATGCAAAAAATTATATAAACCACGTCTTATAAAATAGAAGTGGAAGTAAAAGCCGATTACCAAAAACTTTCTAAGCATCCTTCACTTAAAAAAGAACTCAAAAACTACAAAATAGAAAGCGGAAAGCGCCACTAGAAATCGAACATTGCTAAACTGAATAAACAACATAATGCAAAATGTACACCGAGTTACCTCACTACCAGGAGCAAAAGTAAAATAAAAATTGAACCGTAACAGTACGTCGAGTTCGTGCACTGAAGATAATGTTGCAATTCAGTCAAAGGGTTAACTACTATAGGATACGTGGGATTTTCACGCTATATTAAGGGAATATTCATCTATGCAATATTTATTGCAGCAACACACAAAATTGTAAACTAATTGCTATCTGAGCAATTTGATAACGAGAAAGCAAAATAAATCAAGTTAATGTTGCGGTGTCCAGACTTTTAGGATAGTATTTAGTCAGTATTAAAAGTATGAAGCAATAAATTGATAAGAAATTCAGGTAAATATATAGCTGTCGCTTCTATGCAATTTTAAACGCGTTATCTACGTGATTAGAACAGTATCATGTTTATTTGTTTCACCTTATGCGAGCTCGTTTAGTAACCTATTATTTATTTGGTCAGCTGCATTATTATTTCGAATAATTAGATAACTCAGTATAGAAGCGTAGAATGTGAATGGTCGCTGGTTTTAAAAATATTACAAGAAACAATTTTATGAATATGTCATTTTAATTTATCTACGTTCTTTATCTAATACCATTTCTTCCTTCATTTCACAATGCTTCATTTCTTCTTCCGTGTCAATATACGAAGTGCAGAACCTTAGCCTAGCTCAATAATAAAGTAACACTGAACGAAACGATGTATCTCACATGTTAGTAGAAGACAATATTACTAAAATCTCACGAGAGTTTGTTGCAATGAGTTGCATAAAATCAGAATCAGTTCTAATTCAAGCAACTGTTGTAGTAACGAAAATAGCATGCGATTTTTTAAACGTGGCTGCAGTTGTATTGCTGCAATAGAATCGCTGCAACGAACTAAGTAGATAAAATCCTCTGTTAAAGTAAATTTGTTTTTACCCATCCTACAGCTATCTCAAACTAAATGCCTTCGCATTTCAAAACATGAAAAAAAAAACATCGACAGTTCTTAGTAGTTTACGTAAAGAATCTTATTTACTCATGGTTCCAGTGGTTGTTAAGTACATCACCTCGAACATCAAAAAGAAAAAAACATATTTTTTAACATCACTTTCAATCAAACCCAATATTATTAAGAAGTGACAATATTATCTACTTTTGCACAACGGCTATTATAAAACTAAAATGAAAAATGTTGCCAGTCGTGCAAAACATCGCAAAAATTACTAGTTACTAAACACTAAATTAAATATTTACACACACCGAATTAAATATTTACAGTCACCACACGCTAAAATACTTGACAGAATAAATCTGTTAATAACAGAGGGTGAGTCATCACTTACTGCCAACTTAATTATTTTCTAACCGAGTAGAGTTACCGGAAAAATTTAAATAAAGCTATTCAGGAAGTCACGCCATTTACTGGACTGCCCGATGACCGAGTCCCATACCGTTCCCAATTTTTAGTTTGGGAATAATTCATTTGTATTTAAAATTGAAAAAACATAATTTATACCCAGTATTAAATAAACTAACCTATAACAAGAATTTATTTTGACTTTTATCTATTTATTTTTACATCATAAATTCTAATTGGTTGATCGAAATGAGAGATATCAGTGGGAATAGAGACCATTAAAACCAATTTTTGTCACCAATGTTTACAAGCAGTTTAAATAAGAAAATCATAAATTTAAAAAAAAATAGCAAAAACTACTAAAATTAATATACCTGTACAATTAAACAGAAGAAACCCACTTTATCGCTATCCTGCTTTAAATTTAGTACTGTATACGACACGTTTTGGAGCAGTTTGCTACAAACTCTACTAGCTAATTGCGCAAAGTTTCTCCTCTGATGATGGAATTTCATTCGGTTCGGTCTACAAAGTAATGAAATTAAACAAATTTCATCCTTGCAAAATACCATTTTATTTACCAAGAGTTACATGAATATGACCTTGATTGGAGAATGCAGTTTTGCAAGGAAATGAGTGAAACGGTGAATAATGATGCAAATTTCTGAAAACATATTTTCTTTTCCGACGTGTGACATTGCGTTCTTGATGAGTTTTGTTAATAACCCAAACTGCCTCTAATTGAATGATGGAAATCCTTCTTCCTTCGTCACTATCAGCAAAATGAAATTGATAAATTTCCTATCAAGTGGATTGGCAGAAGAGAAGCAGTCGAGTGGCCAGCTAGATCTCCACATCTTACATCAATAGTTTTTTTTTGTGGAGACACTTAAAATCTGCAGTTTAAAAGATGCAGCCAGTGAATATTCAAGATTTAAGAAATAGAATACTAAGGGAGTGTAGGGCTGTCCACCGAGCAACATTTCAAAAGGTTCGAGCTGAATATCAAAACAGGCTTTACCATTGTTTAACATATAATGGCAAACATTTTGAACATTTACTGTAGTGTTAAAGAGGATCTATGCATTTCTTTAAATACTACGTTCTCCGAGCATAAACGAGCATTTACGAGACTAGACGAACATCAACTGGTATATTATGAGTATTTAAGTTGGGGATTAGAACACAAACAAAAAAATCCTTCACGTTTTTTTGAAAATTCTAAAATATTCCCGAAAATTCTGAATTTGGTTCATTAAATTTGACTAAAAATATTTTTATTAAATCTTAACTTTTTATTTAACTTTGACACAACTAAATTCACGAAACAGGTCGCTGGTACCTTCCCATACTTTTTATGTTTTAAATATTCTCGCGCCGCTAAATGACTGCATAACATATTGTTTTGACAGAAATTGAAGAAAAAAGATTTAAAAAAGTAAGGCCCCAGTGAAAATTTGAATTGAATGGAGCTAACTAAGAGCCGTAGTTGTTATTAAAAAAGATTGTTATTTTTTAAATTTTTAAAAGGGTTTGAAATTCTTGTTAATCCTAATAAACTGCTTCAAATAGGATATTAAACAGTTTAGAGTTGATAACGATTGCCGTTTGGGGTTTTGAATACATAATTAATCAATTTCAAGGTTTTCAAAAATTCCTGGAGGGCGTCAGAGTAAAATTTGAGAGATTAGCAAAAAAGCAAATTTGTAGTTGTAGTTCACTGCAAGCTCTATCGCCTTAGAAAGTTGAAAAAAAGAAAAGGTCAGTTTTTGAGGAATAATTTTTTGAAAAGTTAAAAAATTTTGAGAAGTTGCCATTTTTACAATTTTCGTATTTCCAAAAATATTTTTACATCACACGATTAGAGGCATTAAGGGCTGTTAAATAATATGACAATTTAAATTGACAAGATATTTCGTTTTTGACTAATTAGACATTAAAATAAATCTTCAAACATTCGTAGCGGCGTTAGTTATGAAGACACAGCATTTGGGAAAAAAAAACGCTTGATTTGCCTTTAGAAGCACTACAACGCCATGTCCTTTTGTACATACGAGAACGTTCGTACACGAACCTTTTCTCGTGCACGAACGTTCGCGAATGTTCTCAAGAGCATTTTGAGAACGTTCTCTCCTTCACATATCTACTTGGCTCCCATTTATTACACGATAAAAAAACACTTTTTAATTAGGAACTCAAAAACAAATGAACCAATTTTAATTTCCTTTGTGCCAAAACAGTACATTTTTTAGGGCTTTAATTTGATCTCACCTAAGGTGTAGATTGCTATTTCAGATTTTAAAGATGAGTAGGCTATGTAGAGGAGTGCTATCCATTATCGATAACTTAAAAACGTGTATCTCTTGACACATAAAGCTCCCACCAACCGTATCTCAATATCTCTTCTGATTCTCTTAATGTTATGGGCGCAAACTGTTCAAATAAATACCCTGTATATTATGAGTTCTGAACGAGAAAAAGGTTTAAAGAAGCGCATTATGGCGTCCTGTCTGGTGATATGTCTTTGTTAATTTCGTCTTAAGCTTTACAATATAATAGCAAAACCCGTGGGCTACGCTACACGCTATTCTTCACAAATAATTACTAGCAAATTGATTAGAATACACATTGATGTAATTCATACAATACGTCGGTATTGTAGCTTCACGGTACCGATTACACTGCTAGACTGTTACATAAACATCCGTAAACA
Organism: Ctenicera cuprea; assembly: GCA_958336395.1. Classification (NCBI taxonomy): domain Eukaryota; kingdom Metazoa; phylum Arthropoda; class Insecta; order Coleoptera; family Elateridae; genus Ctenicera; species Ctenicera cuprea. Next base: position 37,568,283 of record OY284490.1, read on the forward strand.
TAATAAATAAGATATACAAAATAATAAACATTCGCATGATTACTAAGTAGTTACGTATGTTCAGTTCAAGTTGCCGACTTTCCGTATTTGAGAATATACAATACTGCGAGACCCATCCGGTACATGCCGAGCATCTCGACACAGCTTATTTACAACATTTTAAAAAGAAATTTCCAAAAAAACGTGAGACGTAGGCCACGGGTTTCGCTTGTTTTTTTACAGTTCTGATAACAATTTTAAATAGGTATGCAAATAGATAACAAGAAATTGTTGTAATTTATTACTATATGTGTAAATACTGCTACTAAAAATTATTTTAATGGCTGACCTTTATAGCTCCGTAACTTATTTAGATTTTCTTGAAAAAAATATTTAAATAATGAATATGTTTAATTGTACAAGCTACATTTTTGTAAACATACAGAAGAAATACCTGTTCTGGAAATTAAACGTTGCTTTATTGCGTATTTGATAAAAGAATGATTCGTTTCAACTGTTTTCTTTATATTAGCCTGAATTGAAAGGAATGTTTTAAACATTTTACTATTAAATAACGCTAATTCACATTGTTTTATATTTTCCTTCTTTCTAACTCGTTTAATTTAAAGATCGTTGAAATAAAGCATACATTACTGTACATAATCGATTAGTACATTCTTGGTGTTTTTTAAAATCCACAAATTACATTTCAATTTAACAACGCAGAATATCTCTGCTGTCATAAATTATTGCAGATGGACATACTATTTGTTTAGCAAACCAAGCCGACGACTTAATCAAAGGCCAATGTACCCTCAAGTAGATACTGTGTAAACTTGCCACAACTAAGTGTCAAAATTTTGATGACTTGCGTTCAAATTAACAACCTATTGTAAAGTACAAGAAAAAAGTAATAAGCAAATATAAGTGGTCATGGTTATAATTCCGATTAGGCACATTACCAACATCAATTCTTTCTTACATAATTCGACGAGACCATTTTTTGCTGCCTTTGTGCAAAAATAATAATGGAGTTCGGCATTCTTACGTTCTTCAATTGCATCTACTCCTGTTAAGTGCTTCTAATTATAGATTAAAGAAAAACTATTTACAGTTATTTTTGTACACATATAAAAGCCTTTTATGTAGCAATAAGTAAGTGGTTATACTTCAACAAGTTAAAATATAATTAAAAGCAATGTGGGAAGAAGAAAAAATTGGTTTTCCTTTTTCTAATAAATGCAAAACATTGTTTAGATTTGAAGTATAAAGTAAAAGCAAGTCTGATCATTCATTCATATCAGTACATATATTTTTTATATGTAAATTTTTGTATCCTTAATTTTTGTTGTTATGATGACTTTATGTGTTTTTATGTAATTATTTGACTACACCTGTTGGTTTATCGTCAATAAACACTACTACTACTACACTACTACAACGCACAACATTCAGTAAGCGAAAAGTTAATTTGGCTTATAAATAATGTGATGCACTAGCTGATAATACACTCGAATAGAATTTATATTTCGGCACTTGTTCAACTACTGGTCTGTCAACCATTTTTCTTATTTCTCACATTCTCACATCATTAAAACAAATTTCCCCGATTAACATATAAAAAAGTACATTCACCTTCTCCAGAATGCAGTAATAGAAGCAAAAATTTTGTATTCTATTCTTGATTACGTTTTTAGCATCATATGCAATGTGGAAACAAATTACTTTATCATATATCAGAGATTGATAGACATACTAAGTACTGAACATAGATATGCAAATTGATCAGATGGATTAAAATAGCCTTAAACAGCGTATGTATGTGGTTGCTATTCAAGTCATTTCAGGTTCTCATGCGTGTTTCTTATCCTCTGGTGGTTGATGTAAATGCCTGTGCTTTGTTGCTATAAATACTCAGACTTTTACTACCGCATTTTAATTGCCTAACCTTAACGCGTAAAGTGCGGTACAAAATTAATATTGTAAGACGGGAGTTCGCCGTATATAAAAATAAACATTTGTATAAAATAAACGTTAGGGCCAAACTAATTCTTCTATCTATCTATCTATCTATCTATTGCAATGATATGCGTGTGCATGTACTTACTAGAAAACAATTCCCTAAATGCCCGTAATTCACGCAGTTCTAAATTATATTTTCTATGAGACTCTTATTAACTTTCTCAGGGTCGTTATTTAGCTTGTAAGACAAGTTAAAAATAAATAAATTTGAAATAGAATAAACACAAAACAATATCAACGTTACAGAAAGGGTTTTATTCAATAACTCAAATTTTTTAATAAAATTTTCGAAAAATCAAATAAATTTTACTAAATACTATCGTCCTTTAAAAAAAGAACACTTATGTTAATGTCTCCTTATAGAGATGTCCTTTACTCGAGCAAACGATGAATGTCCAACTTCTATTTCACTAGTTTGCAGGTTCCTCAAGTAACCACAAACACTCGCCTTTAGTTTGAATCCTCCTCTGGACTGCTTTTATGTTATTTTAAACTTGGTTTTACCACCATCACAACTGGAAAAACTTTCTGGATCGCTTTATACTTGCTACTCTTCTGGACTTTCCACAATTCGTTGATAATTAGTTGTATTATCTTCTTTTATATTTAAAATTACTTTTACATTACTTTTTAACTCGTTTTTCTTCTTTATTAATCCAGAGCATCAAAAATTCTCTGGCTTTATTTAGAAAGACGAGTCGTAACTAACTAAACAAATTTTCCATTCTTTTGTCTTCCTTCTTGATTCCCATTTTTTAGAACAAACAAATAAATCTCATGACAATGAGTATTCTTTTACACGTTTGTGACATTGACACTGACATCCATAATGACATTAATCAATCCACAAAACAAGTAAGTCTAAAACTTCTTATAAATTAAACCTTTTGAACAATTCTGAACTAAATTATAATTAAAACTAACATAAATAAAAATCGTATCAATCTGATTGTGTTTTTCTTTTCTTTCAGTAAAAACAAACCTCACAAATATGAAAAATATAAATTATTAGAATTTATAACAAGAAATTATAGCAAAAAATACGCAACTCTGAGTTTAAAAGTTAGAAAATCAAAATCTTAAAGTTCTCACAAACCTCCAATCGCAAAATGAATTGCAGCAAGCATCCCAAAAATTGCCTTCCAGAAACCACAATACCCCAGTCAAAACATACACCTCCAAATATCATAGCACTATATACTTATACACTAAATCCCTAACTGTCTCACCATAACACGCCGTCGGACTCCACCACTACCATCACGGCGCGGCGGCCCCTTGCATTTCGACTCAGTTTATCGATTGTTTCAAGCGAAAGATTGTTTCTGTCCCTACTGTGGCTACAATTTCGATATTTCTGGGTTACTTTACTTCTAGCGGGTCAGAAATGTGTATTTATCGCACTGTAAACAAATAAATACATAGTAATCTATGAATTCCACAATTCATTGACTCACATATGCGAGCTAGTTTAATAACAGCAAACTTTCTCGTGCAAAAACCGCTGCATGTACAATGTACATTGTACATTGTACACTACTAGCTTGCATCCCTACGCTTCTGTATTTTCTTCCAGTATGACGAGAGTGTATTGTGATAGAGAAAATGTTCGAATATGAGATTTTGACAGAAATAGAAGTATTAGACCTCCACGAACACAAAACAGTAGCTTTAGTAAATAATAGTCTGTATGTGTATGTGTGTGTGTTTGTAACGTGAAATCTCACCAACTACTAAATCGATTTTAATGAAATTTGTTATACCTAGTCACAACAAAAGGTTGTCCAGATATTAAGTTTTAGTTGACCAACCAAAACCGGAAGCAGAAGTTAGACATGTTTTTTGGTAGAATTTTTTTTTGAAATTTCGTAAATATAAAGAGCATTAAAGCAAATCAAAAGTTTCTTTGCGAGCACTATAATTTGAATCACCAGCAGCTACAAGTTTCCGTAAATTTTCGACTTTCATGCCGATTTACCCAAAAATAAGTTGAAAGATCTGGATTAAACTTTGGTATTACGACAGAAACACATAATGTTACTATGTAAAAGAATTTTACAGATAAAACTGTGAAGTGAAAATATTTTCAAAATATTCTACACTGTCAAAAAAGTATTGCTCAAAAACTGCCCACGCGCATATTTTCTTAAACTTTGTAAGCTTCTAGGAAAATTAAAACGTAAATTCGTGCCCCTCTCTTTATTAAGCGAAGGACAATAAACAAATTCTGTGACAGCTAAAGTGCTCATGAGGAATGAAGTAATATTCAGAACTTAATTTTAAGCTGCAGCAATATTTAGAGCGGGTAACTTCCCCCCCCCCTACCCTAATTTTGGCGAACAAATTTGTCAAAATTGCTTTATATAGAATTAAACCAATCACTACATTAAATTCATAAAACTACGATTTCGATCCACAGTCCAGGGCCGGCGGGTGGTCTGGTGGTTAAAGTCCCAGGCTTTGAAACTAGACTCCCAATGGCAGTTGGTTCGAGTCCACTGCCCGTCGGCAATTTTTCTGAACAAGTTAAATCCGGCGGGTCCATGGATGGTGTATGTAGGTGTGTATGTTGGGTTGCATGTCTTCAGGGGTGGGGCATGTTAGACCGGTGAAGAGCACTTAGTGTGCTGAGCCCGGGTAAAGGAGTGGGATGGGAATCTTATTCTCTATTATTAAAAAAAAGGTAAAGCATAGCCCACAGATTCTGCTTATTATTTAAAAGTGTTTACTACAAATTTGAGCTGCTTCAACTCCACTTCTCATTCTGTAACATTTACATCTCGACACAGCCTCGATATTTATTATGTTTGCGGACTCCTATATTTACGTTAAAACCACGTAGGGTGATTAAAGCTACGATATCGGCGGAGTTTAGTAATTATATCATGATGTTTCTGATTAGTAAGTTTAACTAATATTTTTTCCGCTTTTAGTTAACAAATTTTTCTGGGGCTACGATCGGATTTTAGGGAGTTTGTCTTTTTTCAATTTTTTTTCGGAATTCTTTTTCGGTTTTGCTTTCGGGATTGTTTTCCGGACTTCTTTAGTTTTTTCCCAGAAATTTTATTTCCGGGAGCAACTCTCATTCAGACCGACTTAGCGGCGGCGGGCGCCTGAATTAAAGCTAGAAAAAAAATCGAGAGGCGTAGCCCATGGGATCTGCTAGTATATTTTCTAAATTCTTTTAAAAAAGTAGTAAAAAAATATAAAAAAGTACTTCAAATTGAAAATCAGTTTTTTGCTAATTAATTGCGCAGCATCCTCCAAAACCACAAATCCAATTTTAATATGCAATCTTAAACAGCAATTTAAAGAAATTAATAATTATCAAACAATAATAACTACGACAATATTCAACTACGCGATTCTTATTTCTTCATACCATATTCAAGAATGGCGAAAACAGAAATAACCACTGTAGACACTGCGATATACTGGGTGGTTGGAGGCCATTGATGAGCAAGTGATGGTGGCTTCCAGGACGAAGTGGCGTTGTTTACTGGTATTGGGGATCGGAGCCTATAAGTGAGGTCGTGCTTCTGCTCTGCACAGGAGGCTCACCCCTCCGACAGCAATCAGGTGCCGGCTAATAAGATCAAACTGGATACCAACTTATCTGGGGGGTAGCAGAACAGTATTGGGACTGCGAGTACCCTATACTACTGTTATTCCGCTAACTATGAGCACGGGGAGGAATCATGGTGGCAGTAGTAGGCCTGTGCAGGCAAGGGTTGTTTTGGTCTGGCTCGCTGCGTTTCAGTTCAGGTACCGATTCTGCGGATTTTTTGCCTGCCCCCAATAGCAGAGACCAGCATTCTGACGTACTGGTAGCTTGTGCTTGTCTCATGTTAAGTAATCGCAATGATGTATTGTGTCTCAATTTGTTGTCAATGATGATCTTGAAGAAATAAGGCGAAAATTAGGAGCCGCCACATTAAACTTGTAAATTTAATTTGTGACTCTGTCACTACTGTAATCAAAATTTGAAATTTACATGGCTTTAAGCTTTATATAAAGATTATAATTTGTTTTGAACATTGTTGGAATTTAGCAATAAATTTCTACAAAACTATTTTTTGTAAAATGACAGGTGCTGGCATTATTTTTAAAGTTATAACAATGTGACATGAGAAAAAAAAACTGATATGCAGACATTTTGCAGTGTTGAATTCTTTTGGGGCTAATTTCACGTTATAATCAAACTTTTAACCTGCGAAACTGTACTTAGGGTATATTTTCTGAGACACTGTCTTTATTTGACAGCTTGGTTAATTCACTAAAGGAGCAGACTTTTCCTTGGAATCTCTTCGTACCATAAGATGCAAGAGAATACTATCGTTGCTCCTATAAGAACATGCCGACTTTGGCGTTACGCTTATAAGACTCGTTTTATTAATACGGCTATCAATTTTCTATAAATGTTGTTTCAAAATTCAACGTATTACAAAATTGGTCCCATATCGATACTCATCTTATTTTGAAATACATAACGTGATTTATATTACTGTTCGAATTATTAATTTCGCTTTTTTTTGTGAGTTTGAAGTGTGAAACCGACAGCAACGCTGAAAACGTTGTAAAACCAGCTAAATGGTTCCGCGGAACGCATGTCCCGCTGGAGGTGCTACTGATTCGCTTACTGATTTATACCAGTTGAGGTCGCACTGCATGCTGCAAATGAAATATCTTCCCGGTAAACAAAAACGACAACATCCGCCCATCCATTATACTAATAAGGGTGTAAATCCCGGTGGTTAGCGAGTGGCTACCGCCATTGCGCGCCAGCTATAGCTGAAGATGTCAGGGGCGAACAATTTATTGACACCGTTAATTATAAAAGTGTTACGTTTTTGCTGTATTACAACCCTAAACATCCTCTTCACCTTCTTGAATCGTTTAATCGCTTGTTCTCTCACAATATCCGTAATAAAAATTAAAGCTAAAACTCAATGGCAAAAAACCACTTCGTCGTTAATTTTATAATTGAACATCTGTTCAATTTTAATAAAAGAAGCGGCCTGAAAGCACAGAAATTATTGTTGTACTTAAAAACTTTATTGGCAATTAAAAAATGAGAAACCGATGTCTGAAACCCTTATAAAACTAATATATCTTGAAGTGAATCCAGCCCATTGCATCGAATCCTAATTATAGAGCAGGAATATTATACCTCAACCTCAAAGAAAGACCTACGTCTTTATTTTGCACGTATTGAACAACACATTCGAGAATCATTTTACTCAATTTTGAAAACTGCTATTGCAGTTTAACAATTCTCTTTATATAATTTCTACAAATATTTCAAGTTTGCTTAAAAAATAAGGTTAGTCAATTATGTCGAAGAAAACGTAAATGAACACTAGGAATGACAATTTGTAAAACAGTTCTAATGAAGCAAGACCGAGTCAAGTAAAAAGGAAGCAAGAATTTTCCGTTATATAAATTTCATGTTATTATTGCCATTATTGTTACTTATCACGCTATGATAACCATGCTTAATGCTAATCATTATTATCACTTTTTATAATTACAGTATGTATAGTATTCAGCATTATTACTATTAGAAAGTGTAATAACAATAATTTAGCTAGATGCTGGTTATTTTCGATGACATTTCAGTGTAACCCATGTTTTAGTTTTACATATATACAAAATATGAAAATATTGACACCTAGAGCTGTGTAATACAAAAAAAATTAACACTAATGTGTGAATTACGTAATCCGAAAACTATTACAGCCAGTCATGCATACTATAATTAAATAATTACACGGTTATTACTATGCTAGCTGTACTTATGACTTGTAAAACTACACGCTTCCTATAAATCCAATACTTCTTTAGACTTTACTTCAATTTGTATCGTATCTTCGCAATGGATAAAAGCACCGCAAAAAATAAAGTTTAATTCATACCCTTGTAAATACTCAATGAGCAATATCTCAAAGCCAACATCATTCAACAAAAGTTAATAAGCGCCTCTATTAACGATTACCTCTATTAATAAGTTTCTAAAGACGGTCTTTTCTACTCTATCAGAACTATTTTTGCTCATCGCAGAGCGGCAAAATTGATATTGTCAATTACTGTTATGGCCTAACTCAAACCAGAATTGCGTTCTAATTTTATTTATAAATTGAATAATTTCCACCTGTCTCAACTTTTAGTTGGAGATTACACTCAGCAAAATCAAGTAAACACCGACCTGTAGGTTGTCTGACTTCACAAGCATTTGCTCTAATTGTTTGAGCCATAGCGGTTAGTGGGCCTTGTCTGCCTAAACAGAGCCGTGTCTTACGTTGTTTGAACCTTGGGGCTTATAACTGTTTGTGAACCCATACAAACTGACGTTGTAGCTTGCATCTTCAGAGCACTGAATTCAAATCCAAAATACAGAGATATAAAACCTCCTCGAGCCAGTCGGATAGATCAAAGTGTTTATGAGTATCTAAACAATGAACTACTATAGTCCAGGCTTTACTCAGTATAAAATCATCCTCTGTTTATGTTGTTACATTGTACATCAACGTCAATTAATTCAGGTATGATCCGAGGGAAGCAATATGGTACTCTGACGAGTACACGAGCGTTCTCAAAGTTCATCTTATGCCCAGTTAAAATAGTATGTTCAGCCACCAGCAGATTTAGTAATCCGTCTGTTGGCAATCACATTATGTGCTCTCGTGATTTTAACTCAATAGGAAGACCAGTTACATTAGATTAGCAATACGCAAAAAATGGATTGTCACTAATAACAAAACCTTGTCGTTATAAATAAACCAATGATTTGTATAATCTTGTAAAAATATATACCGTTCTACGACACTATATTACGGCAATTAAATATAGCAAATTGTTTGCTATATTGTAGCTGCCCAAAGAAAAAATCTCAAAGTTCAAATAAATATAAATTAGAAATTCAGAATAAACGACTAAACTGTTTTGATGACAGCTTTGCAGTATTTTAAAATTAGGTAAATTGATAATTTAAAAACAAATGCAACAAATTAATTGTGCAGTGTAAACTACGTCAGTTATGGAATGACATGTATGTAAACGGCTCCCTATTTCAAGTAATGTAAGATGTGCAACAAGATGGCTTCTTACATAACAAAACAAAATTTGTTTTTTAAACTTATAAGTGCTTGAAAGTAACAAGCACAGTGTGAATAATAGTTATTTTAACAATGCAAATCGTAAGTAATTAAATACATAAGTTCAAATTCTTTACACGTGAAAACAGCTGACAAATATCACAAATCAACTAAACTTATCAAACTTGCCTACATGTAACTATATATAAAATTCAAATATTTACAAGGGCCAGCGGGTGGACTAGTGGTTAGAGTCCCAACCTCTCGAACTAGACTTCCAACGGCATTAGGTTCGAATCCTCTGCTCGTCGGAAATTTTTCTAAATAAATTAAACCCGGCGTGTCCATGAACGGTGTGTGTGGTGTGTATGTTGGGTTGCATGTCTTTCGGGGTGGGGCATGTTAGACCGGTGAATAGCGCTAAGTGCGCTGAGCCCGGGTAAAGGGGTGGGATGGGAATCATGCAGTCGTGCTCACGCACGGCCTCATGATTCGTAAAAAAAAATATTTACAATAAACAATAATTATCCAACCTTGACGAAGGCCGATGTAGCGGACCCAAAATGAATTCCATAAAACAGGTAACTATGTAGATGTTTAACTGCACACAGTGTAGAATATAAGAGGTGCATAAACGGACACAAACTTGTGCAAACGGCAGAGGTAAAAATATTAGAGAATACCCGATAAAATCGAAACCAATTGTAATATTCAAACTTAAATTACCTTCGGTGTAAGTGCCCTGCAAATACAGATGAATCTAAGTTTCCAACATATAATAACTAGCATTAATTGCAAATATTTAAGATTCAAGAGACCATGGCTGTGTCGAAGTCAAAAAATCAGCAAAAGATTTCTGAGATAAGATTTACCAAAGATTCAAACCTCCAACAATATCTCATGCCATAAATGTAAAAAATGTTCCCATTACTCTATCAAAATAAGATGATTAATTGAAAACTTTACGAAAAATCCCCAAATCATTACCAGTCCATCTGAACACCTTAAGAATTAAAATTCAAATAGAAGTATGAGCTGACTTAATTAGAAACTCTAAAACTTTAAACGGAAATCGGGAAAACAAAACTAGAAAATCGAAAATAACTAAATTGAAAGCAACCAAATTAAACTAAAAATTGAACCGTAAGACTATTATGCTAGATGTAATCCCCAATTGACGACGCGGTCTAAGCTGAAAGTAAACTGTAATACTGACAATGCGAAAACCGCGAAAGCCTCAAAGAATATAAGTAAAATATTCCTATGTGTTGGTATGTATCGGGCCAGAACAATTTTCGGTGCAAATAAGAAAATTAAGTATACAACGTATAGTTGAATGACTGGAACGCGAAAGCATTCATTAGCAAGCTCATCTCCACGGCGGACGCATATTGAATCGACCAGCGGAATTCAGTGACTAAACGTACGCTTGCCGTACGCAAAAATTGTGTTACAAAATGGCATACAATATTACTCAAGATATTCCTTAAGATATGTACAAATAAAAGCAAAAAATACACAAATAGATATGGAACAATTACAAACTATAGCGATCATGCGGACAAAATAAATAAGCTTAAAATTCATAACTATAAAGACAGAGCCCTAGTTCCTACAGAAGTAGTCGGAAACGAAACTTGACTCAAATATTGAGAGCTCGCGTTAGAATAACAAACGTGCTAGAAACAAACAATTCATGGTTTCTGCGTTTACAATAACGTTCGCATTTAGGAATACGATTAAAAGAATTAAAGCAGTCGCAAAATAATTAATAAAATTAGATGTACGAACAGCGGTCCGGTATACTACTTACTTAAGTAGCTTATTTAAAAATAACAGAAAACGCGTGTTAATACTAATTTGGGTAGAACTGGAGAACAGATTTTCAAGAATATATTACAGTAAACTAACAATACTTTTAATACCAATAATACTAACTAATTAAATAAAAATATTATATTCACCTAGGGCGTTTACGATACAACACAAACATCAAAAATAACATTTTCACAAATTCTAATTCTGCTATGAAATTTTAAAATAAATGGCTGCCACAGAGTTGTAAATAACCAACATTTTTAAAACTTGGGGTTATAGGAGAATTTCTACCTTCAAGAGAATTAGGTAATCATCTGCAACTAATGCTTCAAATGTATCCCATAGAATTTTATAGCAATAAATATGTTCATGTTCATTCAATATTCACTAGCAAACAGATACAACGTAACGTTTCTACTTTATAAATTGAGTGTGCATGTTGTTAAAGGGCATACAAGCAGCTAAGCTCAATTCCAACAATCGTTACCTAATGCTATTATGCATTACAAGGGACATATTTCAAGCGATGAGATTTTTCGAAATAACTGTAAATGACAACAACACGACTGCACTATTCCGTTGTTCCACCCATTCTACAAACCTACATCCCCTTAAGACCTTTGAACTTTGTTCTCGCTATACAATGCATGACCAGTAATGACTATATCCTGGTTTATTCAGTGGAAATTGTAAAGCTAAAGTACAATATCATGAGGAATTGATTATGCATTGGTCAATTTACAACCGCGAAGATGTAATTATACATTTACTTAGAAATAAGAAAGCTCCTACACTATAATGTGGGTAAACAATTACATTCTTTGTTTACTAGCAACATGTAAAAAAGGATGTGCGAAACGAAATTGAAAAAAGCTATAAAATTTTCTCAATTTTTCTCAACACTAGATTTTTTCTTTACTTTGTACACGTTAATGTGTTTCTATAACTAATAATAGTAAGATATTTTCTGAATTTTACAAAAGCATACAAGCTAACTTCAGCATTTCCCCCTTCCCGGTTATCACGGGTCAGCATCGCAGCTATACACGGGTCTAACATGACCCACCGAAAAGCCCAACTTAACCACCGAATTTACAAAAATCTAGCTACAGCTATGCCCGAACTCAGGTCGACAGGATAAGAATGCGAGCTTTTAACTTGAAGACCTACCACGACCGCCTAAACGTATAAAAAATAAAAGAACTGTTCGCAAGTAGTACTCATAAACGAAATTTGTTTTGGCAGTAGACCGTAACCAAAAACGTAATCAAATTTTTATACAACTTAAACCGTAATCAAAACGTTGGTTCTTTGCTGTACACCTTCATGCACGAGACGCCGTTGTACATTTTGATAACCATATTTTTTTTAAATTTTTCATGTCAGTAAGAATATTTTTGGCATCATAAAATGGTTTTTGTAGCCATAAGATGATTTTTTGTCGTGAAAGAATCATTTATACAAAACAAAAATCATTTTCAGACGTCCAAAATTTACTTTTAGTTGTCAGAATTTGATTTTATGACGTTAGAAATTTGAAAAAATAATTATTTATAAATAAAACACTTTTAATGCAACTTCACAATGTTTTGGACTTAAAAATTAGCATTTTAACGTCAACAAACCATTTGTTAGGTCTGAAACCGCTTAGACAAGTTAGAATTGTACATTAAATCGAGTTACATCCCATTCCTTGCTTGACCATAATTAAGTAAGTCAATTTTTGACGTAAAAACTAAATTATTTAATGAGTATCTGTATATAAAATACTTAATCACTTTAACAATATCTATTTATTTAAACCTTATACGTATTTCGGCATGTTTACATGCCATTGTCAAAGGTTATATGAAAAAATAAACAGTTAGTGTTGTTATAGCAATAGAACTTGGTGACTTGATCTCGGTAATCGTTTGCAATGACTTGATTTCTCATTCCAAAATGTCCAGTAGAGGAGAATTTAAGAGATCAATTTGCTCATTCATTAACGGTACAGTTTTTAAATGTTTGTGAATTTCAAAAGCTTCTAGTATATCTAATTTACATTTATCATCACAAAAGTGTAAACATTTTATGGTGTTATTAGATGTCATTGAATGATTTTGTTCTAGTAAGTGTTTAGCGTAATTGGATTTATGTGGGTGTTTGTATTTGTAACAACGTACGTGTTCTTTATACCTAATATCAAAATTTCTAATTGTCTGGCCTATATAAACCGAATTACAATGCGAACAATTTAATTTGTAAATGCCTGATTTTAACAAATTGTCTGTTTTTGATTTTGCATTAAACAAAGTGTTTAAGATGTTCCTAGTTGTTTTAAAGCTTACTTTATATTTATTTGTTTTGTTTATAAATAAACTAAATTATTGACGGTAAAAAATCTTTTATTGACGGAAAATGCTGGCATCTAATGGCGCAGCAGCTAGCCAAGCAACAAAGTCTTAGCCTGTCGCTACATCAAATTCTTTGCTGGTATTTATTTAATCTAGCCACAAATGTGCGGTATTTTTTTTAAATTCTTGTTTCATGGATTGTTTTGGCACAATTAATAATTTTAAAGAAAAAAAATTAGTTTAAAATGACGTTTCGAACCTAGTTAGATTCGAAACGTCGTTTTAAACTGATGGTTTTTCTTCAAAATTAATAATTTTTTTTAAATTAAAATTTATTTTTTTTAAATTCTTGTTTCATGGATTGTTTTGGCACAATTAATAATTTTAAAGAAAAAACATTAGTTTAAAGTGACATTTCAAACCCTAAGGGTTCGAAACGTCGTTTTAAACTTATGTGTTTTTCAAGCTCAGTTTATACAAGAATTACACGGAAGAATGTTCATAATTACATATCGCAAATGCGCCCTCTTTTGGCGCGTAGCTGCCCTATCAGTGTATATTGCAGTATGGTTCTAGTCCACACTACTACCCTAAGTATTCCTTTAGGTAACAACGTTTTTAGACGTCAAAAATTAATTGTTGACAAAAATTCATTTATTGGCGTAAAAAATTCATTATTTAGACGTCGAAAAATAATTAATGTAGCGTTTACGAATAATTTTTTTGAACGTTTTTTTCTGATGTCAACAATGCATGATTTAAAGTTAAATTTTTTTATTGAAAATTTGAAAATTTTAAGAAAATAGGAATTAAATTTCAGACGTCTGAAATTCAAATTGTGACGTCTACAGGTCAATATTTGACGTCAGCAATTGTTTTGCGACTTGAGGACAATTTAATTCTGTTTTCCATAATTCACAATAAGAAGTAAAACGATGTTCTGCTTTTAAGTTTTGGCTGATTTTCAAAATTGTCGAGTTATGGAAATGAATATTTTTTATTATACAATTATTAATAAATCATGAAATACGAATGCTTAGTTTATTTTGTTATAATTTTTTGTTTTTAATCTGGCATTGATGCTTAGCAAATATAACGAATACGTTTTGCTAATGGTCGAAAATATTTCAAACTAAAAGTACGGATATTTTACTCAAAAAAAATTAGGAAAAAACATGTACCAAACTTCTAAATTGTATAGTTCCTTTCCTACCCAAGCAAAAATATTAATAGTACCTTTTTAGACTTCTCAGTAACGAAGACAACATCACGATAACTTGTTGCACTCACCTGTAAAGAAAAAGAAAAATTAATAAACTTCGTAATAAATTCAACATGAAATTAATCAGATAAACTACATAACAACAAAATTTATAAATCTGAACTGTTACTAGTGGCAAGCTAGAGCCGGGAGGACCAGCTTTGAATTTCCGGTAATTAAACATTATATTGGAGACAGTATTTATTTATCTCTAACAGTTATTTTATTCAACTGTATAAAACATGTGGATATAATAAAATTTATGTTCAAGCTAATATATTCAACTAAATGATTTACTACTTGCTATGAGAATGCAAATGTCCTAATATTAAGTTCTGAACTATTCAAAGCAAGTTCTAAATTCCCACAAGCACAACATCTGTCCTACACTTTTTTAATGTAATAAAATTATCATTTGTATAGAGAATATAAATCGTCTATAAATAATTTCGTACTTTCATGGGTGACTTTAGATCTGCCTAAATTTGTGTCTACTCGAAAGGATAAACTTCTGATTAAAATGAAGGAATTTTTGTAATACCTTACTACCTATGCTAAGAACGCAAGCAATCAACTTTGTTCAGCAAAAACTTAAATAACAACTAAACTTGAACAGAATTCCTTTCTTTAGAGGCATTGGTGTACTACGATCCGCTTACTAAAACTTTCCACTTTATTAAAAGTTTTCACGGAGATAAAAGACTTGCCCCTGCAGTGCTACATTATCTTGGGTTTCACAATAAGATTGCAATTACGCACAGGAAGCAGTAATTAATAGTTGTCTCCCTTCAACACAATAAAATACAAAAGGCCCCGTCATTTCATTCAAATACTGATTTAGTAGAACGAATACGTTGCGAAGAAAAATGTAACAACTGCTATTTATTCTAATTAAACGCCCTAGTAATTTGTGTTATTTGTACCCATGCATTTTCTTGTACATATTATAATAATGTACATTCTTTCAACTGTAAGTGAGAGTTACCTACGCCAGGCACTTTGCATTCCAATTCAAATGCATAAATTCATAACGAGTGCATGGCTACGTTCATTAATTCACATTGCTTTTTATTTATTTATTAGACCCTTTAGAAAATTACAGTCCGATACATGCACCTAGCAATAAATTATGAAAACATTAGAATTACAAAAGCCACTACATCACAGTAATAATTGTATAAACAAGAATGGTATATTGTACATACGCAATATAAATACTGGATAAATACAAGATACCAATATAGACGTTTGGTGTGTTCAAATTAAAAAAAAAGACAACTCAAATAAAAACCATTTTAAGACTATCGATACCTTTAGTCACTTCTCTATATATTATTAGACGTTATTTATACACTCGTGTGCAGATAAAAAATATACATTTTTCATGTGATTTCCCACTCGTGTGTTAAGTGTCATTTTCCATGCTCAGTATGTAAATACTTATAATGTCCAAAAAGTTAGAGCAAGTATAGTTAGAGAAATAACACATGGAAAATACTATCAACGACGCCTGTCGGTAATTAAAAAAATATAGAAATTTAGCATAAAAAATAAACGAAGCACATTGCCTGCACTAAGCTATGACGACCACCTGACTGATGAACGTCCAGCCTGTCGGTTGCCGTCTTATTTTGTGTTTCTATAAAAAAACTAAATTTTTTTGGGAAAGATATACCTTGGGACGAAAGAACCTAAAAAAACGAAGGACAAATTTGTATGGCAAAAATTTGGTGTGAGGGAGAAAAATACCCTTCCTAAATTTTGCCATACCTACCTAAAAATTGTTATGAGCTGTATTCTACTACCAATTATGAGCAATTCACCTTAAACACGAAATTTTAACGGCCCCATTTATTACATAAAGATAGTTGAAAGTACGATTTTCAAAAATTCATAGAAGGCGTCACAAAGATATTAGCGGACTAAGACACAAACCACATTGTGCTCGTCTCCAGTTCTATAAGCGTAAAAAATTCTAAATAATTGTTTGGTCAGTTTTAGAGCAATAAGTTTTTGATAATATCAAATTTGATATTTTCTTCAATTCCACAGTTTTACTAGTTACAAACGTTCCCGTGCCTTGTAACATCACAATCTGATACCACCTCTTTGAGTAAATAAGCGCTAGACAAAATTGTCGAAAATTCATAGAAGGCGTCACAGATATATTAGTAGGCTCGGACACGAAGCAAATTAAAGCTCATCTCCAACTCTATTAGCTTGAAAATAAAAAAAAAATTCTGCGGGTAGTTCTTCGGCAAACTCTTTTGAAATTTTCCAAAATGTCAAAAAAAATGTATTATTTTATAGTTTTAATTTTTCAAACCTTTTTGTACATATCAAAATTGTGTCCTCCATTACAATGCCAAATTTGATCACAATCTTCCAAATACTTTTTGATTAATAAAACGTTAAATTTAAAGTTATCATAAAATCGTGGCGGCCGCCATTTTAAAAGAGAAAAATTTAAAAAAAAACATCGTTAGATTTGCCTTAAGGCCTTTTATCATCCGCGTTCAGATTTAAAGCATTTGGTTTCTGAGAAAATGCTACAAAAAAAAATATTTTACTTTCGCTTCCGATTTCGGATTTAGCACAAAAGTTTATTTGTCGGTCAATGTTTAATTCATCTCCACATTCTAATGCTCATCAAAATCGAAGCATCCGTTCGGGAGTTATGATGTACCACACACAAACACACATACCCATACACCCACCCACAGACAGGCATATTTTTAAGCCACTTTTTTGAGTTCCTGGAGATCCAAAACATGTTTTTGCGTTTTCCGTCAAAATCTCGATTTTAATAACTCACATGAAATTAATACTTTCCTATACAGAAAGTACAGAAAAGTAAAAATAAGTTAATAGAGAAGAAAGTTCTCAATATTGTGGACCGGAGAATCAGAATCAGGAGAAAAACAATATCAATAAGAGAAAAATGGAAATAAGATAATTGTAAAAATATTTTAGGTTTCAACGAATAAAGATTGTTTCCAATTTCAAAAATTTCCTAATTTTTCAAAATATTTTCAAATTTGAAAAAATTTCAAAATTATTTAATAATAAAAAACACAAAATTTTTAAAATTTACAAATGTATTAGCAATTTTCAAAATTCTCAAATATAGTCATGAATTTCAAAAAGTTTTCTAGCCTAATGAATTTTGCAAAAATAAAATTATCGTAAGCGTAAAAATTTTGAAATTTTAGGATTTAGAAACATTTTCGATATATTGTATACATTTCGATAAATGCGAGCAATCATGAGGTTACCCGACAGCATTTTTCCATAATATATTTGACGCTTTAAGCTTTTCGTTATTCTCTTCCTATTCTATCAGTACCGTACTAACTGTTTAACTTCTCACTTTTATTCACACTTTATTGCGTTACCTCCCTGCACTTAGGTTTATTATAGCTATCTCACCTCGTTTCCTTTACAAAAATAATGTACTTAAGCCTACCGTAGATAGGCCTAAGTACATTATAACTACACAGTGGCGCCTCGTAGGAGAGGTAACGTGAGCGACGGTCTTCCTAGCAAACCCTCAAAGCAAACAATAACACATATAACTCCAGTTTGCTAAAATATTGCTATGATATGCGTGGTCTTGTATTTACTAGAAAACAATCCCCTAAATGCAATTCACGCAATTCCAAGTTATATTTTTGTATGAGACTCTTTTATTAACTTTCTCAGGGTCGTTATTAAGCTTGGAAGAAAAGTTATTAACAAATAAGATTCAAAAAGAAAATACACAAAACAATATCAACGTTACAAAAGATTTTTATTCAAAAATCAACTTGGGGTTAGATTTTTAGAAAAATCTAGAGATTTTCTTTTAATTCTAATGTTCTTAAAATTGAGCACTTATCTTTGTGTCTTCTTATCAAGATATCCTTCACTCGACAATCGTTGAATGTTGAGCTCCCTCTTCTCTGGTTTGCAGATTCCTCAAAAACCACAGCACTCGCCTTTAGTTAGAATCCTCGTCCACTGTAGTACCAATATGTACTGGACTGCTTTTATGTTTATAAATTCTTGGCTTTTCTACAATGATGACTGTAAACTCGTTCTGGACCGCTTTTATATTATTATTCTTTTCGATTCTTCCACAATTAGTTGATAAACACTTGTATTCGTTTTATAGTAACTTCTTTTCAATTCAAAATCACTATTTATTACTTATAACTCATTTTTCTTCTCTTTCCTTTCAGAGGAATAAAAATCCTGTGTCTTTGTTTACAGGACGAGCCGTGACTAATAAAACAAATTTCCCTTTCTTTTGTCTTCTCTCTTGATCTTTTATTTTTTTTAAACAAATAAATCTCGTGACAATGAGTATTCTTTTATACATTTGTCAAATTGACATTCAAATCCATAACCCCCACAAATGACATTTTACGATGCACAAACAAGTAAGTCTAAAACTTCTGATAAATTAAACCTTTTAGAACAATTCTGAACTATTTAATAATTAAAATTAACATAAACAATAATCTTATCAATTTGATTGTGTTCTTCTTTCTTTCAGTGTAAACAAAACTTCAGAAATATGAAATATAAATGGTATAATAATAATCACATTATTTGAATTTTAACAACAAGAAATTATAGCAATAATACGCAACCCTGAGTTTATAAGTTCGAATACCAAAACCTTACAGTCTTCACAAACCTCCAAACGTAAATTAAATTGTAACAAGCATCCCAAAAATTGCCTTCCAGGAATTACAACACCCCAGTCAAATCATACAACTCCGAATATCATAGCAATATATTAATACCGCTCAAATCTTTAGATTTGCACGTTCTAGGTTGAGACGACGCTTATGTAAACAAACAATATAAAACACACAAAACCTCCCAGCAGGAGCAGTAATGCCATAGTTGGTCAGAAACAAAGAGGCTTACTAATGTTGCACTTTTAGCTGGCGTTCTTATCATATGTTTATGTTATCGTATAAACAAACCTTACCGAGAGCTGACAAGGTTACATTCCAGATTTAATAAACAGTACGCTTAGCACTGTTGGGTTGTAGTAAATGCGTAAGCAGCATTCTCCGTTTAAAAAAGAATTTGTAGTATTTTACACACCACGCGAAGCTTCAAAAAATATATGGGCCCAGTCTCCACTCTCGTCCTTTCTTACAAATTAATCAATCAGGTAAAAATTTAACACATAGAATGTATAGATCTATGAACTGCATTTGTGGGTGCGAAGTGAAAATCGCTTTATTTGTCTATCAAGAGATTGTAATGTGAGTCTTGTCCTGCACAGTGATCTTTGTTATAAATTAAAAACATGAAAGGGTCAAATCACATCATTCAAAACCCCTCCACATTGAATCACTTAGTCATTGACTATTTTGTGAACCAAAAAGAAAGGCGTATAAAGTTAATTTATGGAAAGGTAAGATTTTTTAGTTTTAAATTTGTTTCGCTCTCTCGTAGTAGATGTAGACGAGTCGCTAGTGGGCGTATGTTTTACCAATTCTGAAGTCCCACCTTTGATATGTTTATCTTTCCCTTACATTTCTGATTCGTACTTCGTTATACATCTTATTATCGAGTGAACAATTTTGTCTGAAGGTGAAATTTCTGATCCAATTTAAAGTCCTACTACATATTTCTCATTTTATTGTGCAAAAATGACTTGATGAGTGTAAGAATCAAAAGGAAATCATAAATGGAACCAAATTTTATCATTGATTCTGAACGCTAATCTTCTTCTATCCTACACTAAATTCTACATTACATCTACATCAAATATTATTTACTATAACATAATCGTACTTTGCTATATTTTAGTTTAACTATTTCTGCTGCTGATCCGAAGTAGATAAAAATCTCAACCCTTCATGAACTGTACACTGCCTCAATCTGCTACTTTGATTAATAAGGACAGTGTCGGCAACTTCTACATACGTTTCTTTAGATTAGAATTGTGAAAGAGACAGTTTCCATTATATTTAACAAAGGCAAAAGTAATTTATACATTAAGAAACCGCTGATAGCGACGCTACTGGCTTGTATTTCTCTGCCTACTACTTTACATCAGTAAAACTGACAATAAAACTATTAAATGGGAAGAAGTAGTGAGCGGGATGCCGCAAGGTGTGAACTGCAAGCAGAGAGTGAAACAGCATTCTCTAGTATCCAAGTCACGAAAGCTCTAACGCGTAATCTTATTTGTTACAATGAGTCTGAGAGATCACTGGAATCCAGACGTATCTTAGAAGGCGATATGAAACCGCACTGCTGCTTGTACTGGACAAATTAACTGTATGTGCAATAAAGCGATTCCCTGATTTGCAAAGCTAATTTTGTTTTCGTATCTTGGCAATTCCGCAGCTTCATGCAACAGGCGTAGTTTCCAGAATTAACTTCAAACATTTGCTATAGAAACTGCATAACTGTATGTTCACACTTTATTTATCCATTAACGTTTTACAGGAATTTTAGCATTTGTTACTGTATGGTATATAAAACTTCACATCTGCATCATTTCTATTTCAGAACTAGTAACTGTAACGATTATTTCGAATAAAAGAAAACAGTAAAAAAACTGCGAAGAAATGTCTTGCTTATGTAACAGTATGCAATTGAAAGTACATACAATAAAAATCAAATTTAAGATCTATCACGAACACACAGTCGCATTAATAAATTTTAATTTATTTTTGCTTGTTTAGTTGTAGTTATAATAAACTTTTGACCTATTGTTTTGTTTATCAGTAATGACTATTTTAATGGCTTCCCAAAAAAACTTTTTAATTTTTACACGTACCCCTTGCTGAGATAAGTCAACTTAATGGGACAGTTCATAATCTCAAACCGACAAGAACGAATGTTTTCTATTAGGCTTATGCTGGGCAATTATGAAACGAGGGCCAATCATCAGCGTCTTTGAACGTAGTTAATATTTTAAACGCGTATATTTCGTCAATAAAAGAAATTAACAAGATGTTAGGTTTTCTCCAACTTGACATTAACTGATTTGTTTACATAAAATATAAAATTAACTAGATCAAATTGATTGCGGTCTTCAAACAAGCAGCCAGAAGTAAAATACATAACCTGACTGGAATGGGTAATAAGATTATATCATGCCTAAAAGGCTATAGAAATATAGCGGGAAATAAAAAAATGCTGAAATATTGTTACCCCAAATATAATTAATTTGCAAAACGACGGGAGACATCAGTTTTATCTTCCTTCCAATATAAAGCAAATTTACTACGCACACGCGCAGTGAATGAGGAAGGAAATATTAAGACGCTGTTGGAGTTTGTTTATATAATAAAAGCGTAGTTTTTAAAAATAAAATAATACTAATATACTCATGCAATACACAACATAAACCTCTATGTTGCCTTACAAGCACATTCCGAAAGTTTATTGTTTTATTAACTTTCGCGTTTGCTTGTTTCATTTGTAATATTATGGTCGTTGACAATAGCAGAAAACTGCATGAACAAAATAAACTGCATACAGAATTTATTTTACTTTTTCTTTAAATGTAGTGTCTGGTCTCTTAATTGGCAATACATTTAACCCTTAGCTATTCTCCTCAGGAACACTTATTATCACGATCAATACTGTATAAGTGAAGATCACGGGCCTTTTAATAAAGTTGTATCTACCCACTTAAAACAAATTTGTAAAATTATACTTTATTTGTTATAACTTCATGGGTATGCTGAGCTTAAACAAAATGCAATACCGTTACGTTGACATACTATTCCTGCTGTTCTATTTTACTATTTTCAATATGCATCGAATGTTTTAAAATAGCAACAAATAAGTACGACAACGAATGCAGATGATGCGCAAGCGAAGTAGGGATACAATTATTCATAAATAATTTTAATTTTAAAATCGATATGTAAATTTTTAAACTAAATTGAAATAAATCCATAAATAACTGAATTCACCCTTGGCCCACCCATTATCTCCTTTCCTTGTAGCACTCATTACTTGCCGATATTCCTTGTCGCAGTAGTTACCTGCCTACCGTTTCGGTAAAATAGAGACAATACGTATAGAAAATCAATTAAAAACATATCAAACTACGCATAAAGTTAAAATAAATAAATATTGTTGAAGCAATAAATATTTTATTTATATTAAATAATTAACTTTCAAAAAACCGACTTCAAATAAAAACACAAAAGTAACTCAAGTTAACACTAAAAAGCAAAAAATAAATGTTTTTTATACAACAATTTAATACTTATTTGTTGTTCCGTTTAATGTAATTAAGAAATTATTGTTTATTATACAATTATTAACTGTTTTATAATTTTGAAGTCGGTGCCAAGTAAAACAAAAATTCGATTCTAATTTGTTATTGTAGCAAGGTATATAATTTTTATGTTTTACTTGGCACCGACTTCAAAATTATAAAACAATTAATAATTATATAATCCATACATATATAAAAGCACAAAGGGTTTTTTTCTCCGGTTCCTCCAGCGGCTACCGCTTCACCAATTTGGACCATTTTTTTTAAATGAAAGGTCTCTATCCACAGATGGAACATGAAACATTTTTATATTTTTTATCTAACACTAACACCTTATACTGTTTCTATGGTGCATTTGAATTCGTTTGTTAAGTTAACTATAAAATAAATCGTTCCTTATAAAATACGTCGTCAATGGTAACGTATTTTATAGCTATTTAAAATACGGTTTAACGAAATAACAATACTTTGTTGACTCGTTACTATAGCACACATAACATTCCATAGACAGACCTATCTAATAACTCAAACAAAATTGAGTTGAAAATGACTAAAACTAAAAGACTAATTATGATATTCTATTAGTGTTAGATAAAATCTTGAAGACAACACGTGTTTTATAGTTTAAAAATCTCGGTCTATTAAATCCTCGCTCCCTACGGTCGCTCAGATTTAAACAGCGACCTCGAATTTTAAACCGTCTATAAAACACTTGTCTTAATAGCTATATTCTACGTCGATTTTTTAATAATAATTATTTTAATTTATAATATATATGAAGGTCGGCTAGACGCGCGTCACGTGGGGCGCCATCTACAATAACGTCGCGTGTCATTATTGGAACTAATGCATCACGTGACTTGACATTTCGCCGGGTCTGTCAACGCTGTCTGTCAGTGCATTGTGTGCTGGGGTAACACTACTAAACAATAATTTCTTAATTACATTAAACGGAACAACAAATAAGTATTAAATTGTTTTATAAAAAACATTTATTTTTTGCTTTATAGTTAACTTATGTCACTTTCGTGTTTTTATTTGAAGTCGGTTTTTTTAAAGTCAATTATTTTGCAATTTTAAGTGATGGGTAGACCTAGTAAGGATGCTTCTCTATTGAGGAAACGACGGCTAGTTGAAACGGAAGATGAAAGACGGAAACGCTTAGAAAAAAATAGATTTTGAGGAGTTCCTTGGCGTATCTTCGAAGTTCACGGTCCAATACCAATGAAATTATAATGGGACCACCTTGGAACTATACTGAACCCAACGCAAAAAAATCATTAAAATCAGTTCATAAACAAAGAAGTTATGCCCGAACATACATAAAAAAATATATATATATACAGACGAATTGAGAACCTCCTCCTTTTTTTGAAGTCGGTTAAAAATTGGGTTTAATTCAGAAATGCGACGCGACGGTGGGAAAACAGATCTACAAAATAGGAAGAGACTAGACAGGGCTGAATTAAATGCACAGAAAAATTGTCCTTTAATTAAATATTAAATTTATTTAAAAAAATAAGACGATGTATGCTACCTCGAAAGTCAGGGTAATAACCGCCTTTTGTTTATGTTCCCTGTTGTAGCGTTTGCGCTGTAAGCACTGGGATAGCTCAATTGCGAAATGTGTTTACGTCAGTAGTTGTCAGATCACACCTCTGCAGCTGTAAACTTTTTTTTTAATTCCACTGCCGTTTTAAAAAGCCGTACATAGATTTTTACTAATTATTTTTTATACTGTACATGGTGAAACGCTACTAGTTACGCTCCCTGGGATACCTTTAATTGGCGCACAGTCATGTGCACGTGGTCAACACAATCACGGAAAATAACAACAAAATTAAGTTAGATAAATATATAATACAGTAAATCAGAATTACCGTTTTCCACTGTCGTGGTTTTAGCAAGGCAGTAAGTAACCCGACTGCCAGGGTGGTATTCAGGGCCTAAAAAATGTAAAAAAAATGGAAGAACCGCAGGATAACTCGCTGCTTTGTAACTGTTTCTTGTATATTATTAATTAACAACAATTCATTTCCATATTTCTTTCCATTTTTTCAGTTTCGCAGGACTCATGTCTAACTGGCTCAGTGTGAATCCATCGCTTGTTCAAGAATTACCTTCGTACAAACGATTACTTAAGCTGAATGATGGTACCCTGCTGATGGAGATATCTTATAGATGCTCTGGATCCGGAATAGGGTTGCTGAAATGCTGTGGTGTCGGAACCTTAATATTACTGGTCTAAGGTAATGGGTGAGAAGATGGAGCGTAGATTTCTCCAATTTTCCACAAACGCCACACTTGAGGTTATTGACTTACTCCTATTGTATTGTGGCATTTGTTGAAAAGATCACGATCATTCAGAAAACTTATCACTATCCTGATGTGTTTCTGTTTAGTACCTAAACGTAGGAGTTGTTTTGAACGCCTCGGTGAAGGTTCTCAAATAAGAAGCTTCGACTGTTGCAGCTCTGGATGGAAGGTCTAGCTGATTTTTAATTGAGTCCAATTTTACATCTCCTGCCTGCTGATAGTCCTTGATGTCCGAGGGCCGGTTTTGGGCCGAGGAAGGACTTCTGAGAGCACCTTGCCAAGAAATCAGCCTCGTTTCCACTAATGTTACTGTGTTGAAGCACTCAAAACAGTTTTGTCCACTTAAGTGAGCCAAGTCTGCTTAGGGCCCTACGACAGTTCTTCACTGGCATTGATTTGGTCATGACAGAACCAAGAGCCGTGAGAGCCGTTGGCTTACGCTACATATATAGACATGCTGGATTCCTGAACACAGGCTACGATAGCAAAAAATACTCTGTCTGGAACATTGTGGCAAACTTGCCGAGGGCAAACAAAACTTTTGTCGCCATGAATTCCTGTAGCAGAAACTTCTGCCGTCTTTGATCCCTCTGTGAACCGGACTAGATTCGCTTAAAAAGGTCCCCAGTTTGGGTCCGGTTTTCCCTATTGAGGATGACGATATAGTGTGGTAAAGAAGAATATATGTGACATTCAGCCGCTTCCTGCTCCGAGGACCGCGTGTCGGTCGTGAGGATAATGCATGTCTGAAGAACCCTCCTTGGTCGTTCCACTGGCTATTATACTTCAACTCTCTGAACTGCCTTTTCGGTCCTCTGCTTGGGGCCGAGGTGCATAACTACCTCCAGATTCGCAGTAGGTGCCTTGAGCGCATTGCTCTTGTAGGGCCGTCTTTGAAGCTGACTAGGCGTAGTATGACGCGTGGCCGTTGGACTGTATGATAATGTTACTATTAAGAGAACATAAGAAGATTTCTAAGAATCGCAAAAATTGTACAATATAATCAGTATTGGCTTATTACGGGAAAACAATATAAGGTAAATACACCAGAAAATAAAAAAAAAATCAACTGATTATAAAAATGCAGCAGGTGGTGCTCGACTCAATGACCCATGTTTCTAGTAATCACTATCTGTCAGAAATAATTAATCCTACATAACATTGGAAAACCTTTGTAAATAATAGCCACCTATATCATTTGCTAAATTACGAGAATCCAATTAAATAACGCTAATGCCATTTATGTGTAAAAATTAATAGAAAATTTTTAGGTATAGGAGAATTGCAAATACATTTATTTTTAATTACTGATTTACATATTTAAAAGTTATTATATTATAACTTTAAAAGGTTATAATGTGAATAACCCAAGGAATCCTCAAATTGCTTGCTTAAAAATAATATTTGGCGCCACTACTAATTTAATTAATTCCACGAAATTAGATATGTTAATAAGTGATACCTATCTTATGCCATAAAAAAAAGTATTTTTAATTAGATGCTATTGTGAGCGGTCTTCGAAATTAAGTCAAATGGCTAACTCAGCTGCCAACAGACTCTATCTAAAGGATAACTTGAGTGACGTATATTAAATCAGGGCTGGTTTTGAGGCGAGATAGTCCACGTAATTGCTTGGAGGGTTTTAGTTCAATTAAAAAATAATGATAGAGAATGGAAAAATGACAGGGGAACGCACTGCTTAATAACTTCTTCTCGCACGTAAATAATTAAATCCCGTCTGTGGGGTCTAATCTCCTTAAAACAATATACCTATAATTTAGATACTTATTGGTTTTCAGCATATCACGCGAACTGAATTGTAAAACTGTTCCTTGTAAATCTATAGAATCTTAACAAAGCTTACTTGTTTTAACGACGTAAAGGTTACGTTAATACCATTAGTAGTTAAACCATTAAGTTAAAAATGTGTGGATATAAAATTCTTTTAGTTGAAAAAATAGAAGCTTAACTAATTAAAAAACTAAACTTTTACAGGTTAATACAACACGGGTGTAAAGTAATGGTAGTTATTTTAGTGTTTGTGATCGTAGTACCTATCGTTATTGTCATGCACACTTACAATGATACCTCTGGTGCAAGTAATTACTCATATGGGGGTGTTGTACCTAAACAGTTTAAAAACCTAAAATGCCGTCCGAAAATCTATGCATTTATCAACAATTTGTTTAATGATAGCTAATTGAATTCAAAAACGAAGACTACAATATTTAATTATTGCAAACTTGCAACTTACTAGACTAAATCCGGATCCATTTGCCATTTTTCAACTCGAGAGGAGAGAGCTGAGAGTATGCAACTCAAATGAATGTTAAATCTTTAATAAATGTTTTGGCAACTTTTTTAACGTTCGTTAAAACATTTGTTCGCAAATGATAAACCTCATTATGTGTTGTACCGAGCGGTCCAAAAAATACAGTAGGGCAGGTCTTTGCCAGTACGCGATGCATTTTGCATACATTTAGAAAACAATTTCAAATGCTAATGTTCTTAATTAATTTGGAGTTTTCTGAATATAGCTAAGCCTTGCAAGTTGATCAAGGCCTGTTCCAATGCATTATTCGTTAATAGCTCGGTATTGCCGTCAATTCATATGTCACGTAATATATATTAATAGCGTCTAGTCTCTTATACAACAATCGATCCCACCAAGGACAGACTTTTTATTGTTGCATTTCTATTGCGCACGCATTCAATAGGCACTTTTTTAGCGATCACCGCCGGTGTACTGCTTTTTTACTGCATAAGTAGTTGTGAGGTCGAATCATTTTTTTTATTTTAGTTTTTTTTTAAAACACTGTTGTTGCGTTTTGCTGTTTACGCGAGGTTATTTGTTAAGAGCAGTTATATTTTTAAAGAAAAAATACGAAGAAAAATTTGCATTCATTCACTGATTGACGGCATACTAACACGCAAGTCTGACCTTGATGAGGTAGGATCGATTGATGTCGAAGCGACTAGACGCCAGTATATATATTGACCAATAAAAATGGAGAATGAGCAGTTTTTGGCTAATGAAACATAAGTATATCGATTAATAAACGCTTCTTATAATCCACCAATAAAAAATGCTAAATTTTCTAGGCATCACCTAGCAGCGTGATTTTCACAGCAAAAATATAAGCTACTTCCTTCTCTGTCCTGGTAAAGGGTCATGTTCCTTTTTTAAATATTAAAGTAGGTTTAAAAATTTGACGTTTCTCGAAAAATACTAAGTACGTCAAAACAATAAACTTAAAAAGGGTGATAATAAAACCCGTTTTGGTGGTGCTTCTAAAGAACAAATGTTAAGAAAATATGTAAAGTGTAATGGATTATTTTTTGTAAACATCTTTATGATGAATAAACTAACCAAATTGTAAATGCAATTGAAAATAGCGTGCC
This sequence comes from Ctenicera cuprea, assembly GCA_958336395.1. Taxonomy (NCBI): domain Eukaryota; kingdom Metazoa; phylum Arthropoda; class Insecta; order Coleoptera; family Elateridae; genus Ctenicera; species Ctenicera cuprea. Next base: position 37,596,762 of record OY284490.1, read on the forward strand.
AAAATTCACTGTTCACTGCAGAAGCTCGATTTCGAAACAATTCAATTAATTTTGCAAAACACGATATTACGTTCTTTCTGAATCGACGTCATCCAGAGAACTTGAAGATATTTGGCTGATTGCGGATTCAACATGAAAAGAAAAACAGTGACGATTACAAGGAAAGTGTAGTAAAGACTATGTAGAACGTGAAGTCGAAAAGAATTCAGGAAAGTATTACTATAAATTTAATCGTTCATTCGATCAATTCAGTGACATAGAATTCAAATACTAAAAGAAAAAGCTCCATCCTAAACCAGATAAGAAAAGAAAATACGCTGGTATTAAGCAAAACAGACATTTACAAAACGATGAAGGTATTGGACTCCTAAGTTCTTCAAAAACCCTTTTAACATATTGCTGCATACAAACTAGCGTGGAGGGGTGAGCAAGCAGCCAGATGTACCACGTATTTTTTTAAGAAGAAACTAACGCAAATGACAGCTTAACCGACAGAATTGAATACAATCCTGTGTATTCAAAGACATGTAAAGGAGGTTCGAGGAAATGTGCATATAGCAAATGGCTCGTCCCTTATCCTGAAAATTCTGACTTCTGTCCAGTGTAACTGTTTAGAACACTGTTGGGAAAACGGGGAACTACTATTACCACAGAACGATTATTTTGGCTATGAATCGGTTTTGCAAAAAAGCCCTGCTTCAGCCTGGTATAAGAATACGCTAATAGGAGTAAATGAGTTGGGGAAATGGACCAAACAGTCTGCTGAAAAGATTGGTTTGAATGTGAAAAACAACAAAATCACCAATTCAATCAGATTGAGTGCCGTATCCAACTTTGCTAAAGCCGGTGTTGGTCAACAGCAACTGTTAAAAATGACAGGAGATGCAAATGCGAAATCACTCCAGCTATATCTACAATTGGAAGCAGAGCACCATGCCAATTTACTAGCAAACCCAAGACCAGAGCCATCAGGGATCGCTCTTAGCAGTAGCAGTGGTAGTAAGACTATCGAAAATCAAAAAATTGTGGTTTGTCAACGCAATCAAAGCTCTGCCAGTAACATTATCTGCAATAACTCCACTTTTAACATTTACACTAAGATCGTTAGTAATGATCATGTTTCGAAGCAATTTGGTTCTGTTTAATCGTTTAATTGATGTTCTTTAATTAAACTGTTTATTTATTGTTGATACACTGCAAATAAAAATGTTGTGTTTGAATCGTTTATTAATCTCCCTAAAATATACTCGAAATTGGTTTAATTCTTGGATTTAGTAGTTTTTTTTTAACTTAAGATTTGTGTCAAACCAATGGAATTAGACTAATGTTTTCATTCCCTTGGTTTTTTAAGAAATTTCCGTGGCAACCAAGCGTTCGTCAGCCATTCGTGTATTTACCCCCGAAAATTACAAGTTTGGGAATTATAGCAAAAATGGTTTGAGCGCCAATATTAAGAACACTTGAAAGTATTTATTTTAAAGGAACATATGACAGATGACAAAATGTTGTGTTCTAGTGTCAAGGAAGTGAAGTCGCACGTAATTCAATTTTATAAAAAATAGTTTAAAAAATCAATTTCTGTTCAATGAATAGTCCTTCCGAATACCATAAGTACTGATAGCTAATTGAACAATTTTTGTGGCGGTACCACTTATGTGTATTACGCTTGCATATAGCACTCGTAGCACAAATAGCTACTTGTAATCAAGTGCAATGAACATTCTTGATACCCCTACAAAACTGCTGACATAACTTTCAGTACTCATGGTATTATACGGACAATTATTTGGTAGAAAAGTTGAAATCTAAATACATCGCAAGAAATAAATGATAACATCAAACCGTAATTTTTTCCTTGGAATGATAATAACATAAGAACATTCACATTACATTAAAGTAATTGTCATTTTAAAACTAACCTCATAGAAGTGCATGCAGTAGTCGTTACAGAATTACTAACTCGTTTCACGGATAATTAAACAGTAGCTTGAAAACTGCTTTCTTAATTAATTAATTTTGCGCGCGTCATGATAACACTGATCAACTCATTTGATAGTTGTATTGAAACTCAATGGTTCAGTCAACCATGCAGCGGCATTACTTTCTGTAGCTTTGCAACGAATTGATTAGACAATTTCTTTAGATGGTGTAACACTTTAAAATCAATTTCATTTCAATAATTTTTCTATTAAATAATATTATTTTACAATAACCACCAAAAAAAAATACTAAACTCAAGCCGCCAGAATAATACTTGCGGCGAATTAGATTTGGCTGCAAAAAAATGATAATAATATTTTAAATGCAATACATTAAAAGTAGAAGTTATTTTTTCTTAAAGAAGTATAATTACAAAGTTTACAAAACGGTAAATAAAATAAGATACACTTTCTAGACCTACATATTGTATTTTTATGGATCTTATGAGACTTGTTTTTGACATAAACTGTTAAAGCTGCCCCTGGCAAAGTGAATTTAATGGACACTATGAAAGTAAAATGGGTCTATGGAATACGCTTTTTGGCACAGATTCAGAAGTTAATGTGTATCACTAAACGTGCTGTTAACTAAAGAGCTGTCGCAAGGATAAATTACTGTAATATTAACCTTTATTTCTATCTTTTCACCACTGGAATTGTTAAAATCGCAAATCTCAGAAATGAGGTAAATAAAGGCTGCAACCGCGTACCTTAATAAAAGATAAAAATTTACAAATTGTAATACTCGTGAGTATGACGATACTATTTTCGTCATAAAAATAAACAAGAGTACAACTAATTTAAAGCTGTTGTTCTAAAGCGGCGTAACCCCTACAAAATCGGAATTTTCATTTTGTAAGAGCAGAGCTCGAAGTCACTTTCAAGGGAGAAAATATAAGCGGTTCCTTATATTTTCCTGTTTTAGCTAACAGTGTTCCACTACTTTTTATTTGCTAAAGAAATAAACAAAACAAACACTCGTTGCTATGCAACAAGTTTTCATAATTTCATAACCCGATCCGTTTTCAATCCAGTTGTGGTATAACTACATCTACTATTAGCAAACCATAACGAGAAGCATCGTGTTTCAAAAAATGCATTTCCATACAGGTATACGGTCAAGATTCTCTAGTTGTAGGGGTCCCATGTGACAGAAGCCGGTGGCTACTAGACGTTTTGTTGGCAAAACCAAAAAAAAACTGTTAAAATTTCTTCTTTTATGATCCTACGGTTTTTATCTACGGCAAAATGTTAGACATTCGCAATATAAAATAAGTTTGCAACCTTAAACTTAACTTTGAACGTCAAGATAGAGAGTAGTTACAGCTATCGTAGAAATACGTTTTATTTGAGAGGCGAATTACTTTATTATACAAAGTTGTTCAAAAGTATGCAATAAAGGTTCTGGTGGCGTAAGTATTGATTTTTCAAAAAAATACTTTAGACAAAAGTTTTTTTGTTTATATTTTATCTACCTGTCTGCATACTTCAAAATTTCTTTTCAACAATGCTGTAAGGGCTGTCTTTTTTGTAAACAGCATTATACTTATTTTTTGCATTCATTCGATAGACACTTTTTTTCTCTTTTCAATGTATAAAATTTGTGTATCCTTACATTACAAAATTTACGAGAAAAACTTTTTCACATCAGCAGGCCCTAAATTTAAAGAACAGCCAATCACAAGTGTCAGTGGTGTGCTTTGAAATTAATGTGATTTAAGGGTAGGTATACAAATTTTACACGGCTGAAACCAGAAAAAAAATTATCTGCCGAATGAATGCAAAAAATAGGTATGTGCTTATTTAAAAAAATGTCATCACGTCACAGCGCTCACAGCATTGTAAAAACAATTATGCAGAAAGGTAGATAAAAACGTAATAAAAACTTTCATCTAAAGTATTTCTTTGTGAAAGCAATATTTACACCTTCTTCTAATAAACTTTGTACTATTATGTAGAAAAACACCCTTAACGGTAAAAATGGTCTGAGAAAACATGATAGATGCAAGTTACTCCTTAAGACTTGGTTATGTACAACAGGTGCCCACGTGCAGTTAAAACTATTGCCAGTACTAAAACAACAATGTGTTTGTGGTTCTGTTGAATTGTTTGAAAGTAGCTGTATATAAAGTAACGGTGTTGTGACCAATATGTCATTTATTAATTGTTGATGTGTTGTTATCTTGTTGGTGAGCTACCTAAGGGTACATGTATACATATAGAGCCGCGCTGACCATTATTTGATGTATTGTTGATGCGTTGACATTATTGTAAACTGTTCTTTTCCTATTATTGTTATTGTTGATGATGATTATGTTGCTGGTGGTCCCAAAGTTATAAAACCCGTCAAAGTAGCCAGCTCCATGCTCCTGCTCTTACAGGTTTTTGAGTATGTTGGATTGGTGCGCTGAAGATAATGCTGTAGTAAACTCAAAGAGCTAACTAGTAGAGGTTACGTGTGATTTTCACAGAGGGAAATACCTCCACCGTAAGTAACATATTTTGCTCATTCTGAACGATGAATGTTTGATGCGTCTGAGAGCACTATAACTACGAGAAGTATATAATAGACTAGGACTGCTCGGTGTTTTCCGAGAGTACGACCTGGCTGCATGGGTCGATCTGTTAAAGGCTTCGGTGACTGAATATTAATTTATGTATTGCATCGATCTGTTTAAGTAAATAGGTTGTTACCCATCCTACGCTATCTTTAACTAAATATTTACAACAAATAGTTGAAGAGGCGGTTCTACAGGAATTGACATTGACTTATAGCAGAATAACAGCTCCATTTCCTCTCGATATATTTAGATTTGTAACTTTATGTTACTGCTCACGTAACTTTTATTCCTAACATAAAATCTAGCATACAAGATAAATTTGTATTGAACTACTTTTAATTGAAGCGGTTTTAATACCTGTAACAAATGCTAGTTAAAATTATAACGTTAGAATCCAGGAAAATGAATTCCGAATTCCGTGTAGTGCTGACAATGTGAACAGCAGAGCAAGAGTACATTAGAAAACAATGAATAATTGAAATTTTCAGCATTCTACGTACTAGTGCTTAACCGTCAAGAACCGGACTTATTTAAATCGTCGTGACATCTACACTTATATGTGAACTAACGCAGCATAACGATGTGTTAAAGTAGATAAATGCACCAGATTATGAATAGGCGTTTATATGCTGTGATGCTGCAGTCTCACGATGCAAGTACTTGCATGAAAACATGTAAGACTCGAGAATATGCAATATAGTAAATTGCAAGTCCACTCCGTTACCTACAGCAAGCTGACCCAAAGTCTGGCCCAGTTTCAAACACCTTTGACCCCAGATACGACATAAACTAGACAGAAACTATTACGCACAAGCAATAAAATGTACACAACTCTGGTATAAGTTATATCATTAGCTGAAAACGGAACTTGCTCTATTCTTCTCCATGTTTAAATCACTAATTCTTAGAATTTCTACATCACTATAACGTTTTCTTTAATATCTTCTGCAAACTCCCACTGTTTTCTACAACAAGAAATTGCGCGTTATCATGATTTAAAGGATTTTCGAGAAACAGCTCTTCACCGTCTTATATTTCATATTTATACGACTGTTAACAGTTATAACAGCATAGCGTTTACCATTTAAAATGGCATAGTGAATATTTTAATTTATTTTATTTTAGCAAACTAATATAAGTAATGGATGTATCTAGTAACCAACCATTTTATTGTTATGATTGGAACGGCTCGATACCGGTGTATACATTAGAGCGATCGGAATATAGGCACACTTAAATTTTTGATAGCGTGCAATTAAAAAGTAAAAGAATCGCTTGAGGTTATAAGTTTTAAAAATAAATCCTTAAGTGCCTATGTATTTAATAGCTATTTATGCACCAAGTGCGTTACTATGATGATTACGCCCGGAGAACGATGAAATCCAGCTCGAGGGCTTTAGCCCGAGAGATGGATATCGTTCGATGGGCGTAATCATTCGGTGACGCCGTGGTGCATACAAGATTTTATTGTTCACTTTGTTCTTCGAAAAAAAAACCAAAGAATTGGCATCTTTGGGTACGCTTTACCTACATAAATACAATATCTGGTAGCCTATGAAACAAAAACAGATTGTTTACTTATAATTGTCAAATCTGTTTTTGAATTGCAATTATGAATACGCTACCAAAATGTGTACAAGAAAATGCTCAAAAATCAACGGAAAGTTTGCTACCGTTTAAATCAAAAGCAAGATATGGAAAAGAGTACGAAACCTTTAGGACATGGCAAATAAAACATGAAATAGCGACCGAAAATAAGACTGCACTATTGGCGTACTTTCAATAATTGGTAAGTTTCACATATATTCATATGTAAAATTATTGTCTAATTTTGCTTTTAGTCTGGAAAATACACTCCCACTTAATTCTCTGTATTACAAGTTGTACTAGTTGTTCTTAGTAAAATAAATTTTTTGAGGGCGTAATGAATTCATTACGCCTTCTCATTACGCCCCGGTTGTTATGGACATGTTTACATATCTCGTATCCTAGGAGTTATCATTCAATTACAGTAAAGTGAACAATAAATTACTAAACATTTACAAATTTAAAAGTAAACAATGGGTGTTGCTATATACGAACAATAGAACTTGAATACTTGGGTTTATGTGGATGTTTATAATAAAGAGAAAGATTATAAATTTACTACTCAAAAATTTAGTGAAATAGTTCATACGACTTAATTAATTACGATTTCACTCCATATTTTAGCAAAAACAATTGCTAGAATTATAAACAAAACAAGTAATTTTTAGAAATAAAAACATTTTAACACATGAAATTGTCTAATCCTAAAGAAAAAAGCTGTCGGACAACTGACCTAGACTTTCATCCTCACATTTATTGAAAGTTTTTCAGATATTTCATACATTTTTGAAAAAGAAAAGAAAAATATTTTTGCAAACTTAAAAATTTGTGGTAATTTTTGAAGTTTTTTTAAAAATTTTGTAAGTTATAGATAAAAATATTTGGAAATTTGAGACAATTTTTGAAAGTTTTTAGATTTTCTGAAAATGTTTGGACATATTGGAAATTTGCAATACTTTCTTAAACTAAAAAAATTTTGAGAATTTTTTGAAAATTTGATTTTAAGTATTTTTTAATACCAACAAAATATGTGTCCGTTGAAATGTAAACTCGATTTTCTAATTAGGTTTGTTTGACGATTATTCAATTAAACTGTTCAGGTAAACGACCAAAACGAAAGAGGTGTTCTCTCAATGGAATCGATTTTAAAGCCAAAACTCGTGCAATTGTGAAATATTGAAAAATCGTTGGAGGGGCACTGGCAGTGGTAGGAAAATCGCGCTTGCGCAGACCGGCTATTCGACATGTTTAGAATACAAATATAAGGTTCTTTTTCGCGCGCGTCTATATTAAAGCAGAACACCCCTCCCCTCCCATTCTCCAATTTTTTAAACAGTTTGCCTGTTTTAGTCTAGTTACAACCAACGTCTATCCTTTATATCAAAATCAATTTTTTATGTCTTATACACCTTCAGATGATTTTTTGCCGGACCAACCTCATTTTGTTGCAGTTTCATCACAGTAGAACCCTAATGTGGGCTTTGCTGAGATAAGGCGTCTAGATTGTAAAGTGTATACAGACACCGCTTCAGCGCCCGCTTTATCGATCTCCCAAGGCCCTAACACGTGCTTACTAGTCAAAATTAGGTTGAAAACGTTTGCCATAAAATTACCTTTCTTTTAGGCGTAACACAAACAACAGGTAGTAAGCCCAAAGCGAAATAAACTATGCTAAATGATCGCATTTGCCCCAAATCGAACATGACGATCACAATACCTTCCTCCATAGTTACACTTCGTATAGCGACGAAAGTAAAAACAGATAATTATCTAAAATCAGGCATTTACAAATTAAATTGCTCCCACTGTAATTCAGTTTATACAGGGCAGACAACTAGAAATTTAATTTCAAGGTACAAATCACATACGCTTTTAAAAATATAAACACCGACATAGATCCACGGTAAACAGTTATTAAAACATAATTATTTAATAAGATCTAATAACAGTATGAAATATTTACACTTTTCTCATGATAAGCGTAAGTTAGATGTATTTAAAGCGTTTGAAATTCACAAACATTGAAAAACTGCACCTTTAATAAATGAGAAAATTGATCTTTTAAATTCACCATTATTAGAAAGTTTGTAATGCGAAATCAAATAATCTGCAGACCTAGACAACCAAGATCAAGTCATCATGTTATATTTGCTCCTTAAGCAACACTAATTGTTTACTTTCAATCTTACCGTTAATAATGAAGTGTAAACACTTTGAAATATGTATACGCCTAAAATAACAACCTATTGAAGTTATGCAATATTTTGTTTATAATATAGCAGTATATAAATGTTGCAGCCTATGTAATTTTTGCTATTATCTGTTGTATTTTACTTATTACTCGCATTATGTTCACCATGTTTCGTACATTATAGACTCATCTGATTTATAAAACATTTTAAAGAAAAATATAATGTAGGATGTTTGTTGGCGGAGTTAAGCAATTACTACATAAATTGGGATAAATGCAATTTCATGTAATTGAGGAGGTTAAAATAAAGCACGGCATTAAAGGTTAGCGACCCGAGGCAGGAAACCTTTTGGTATAATTAAAGCTTTATCACGATACGCAACATATTATATGGGTGCAACGAGGTATTTTCACAGAATAAATTGTAAATATGTGCACACAATGCCTAATTTAAGCTCATATGAGCTAAACAATGTTGACTAAATTAAGAGGATTCCCCAGACTGTGGCACATACGAATTACCAGCAAGCCATTATACAATTTGAATCACTTGTCCGATTGTGTATATGGAGAATTAGATTAACCGTTTCACACATTACACTACACAATGACCACATATTTACTCATCAACTAAAAATTGGGATTGTATACGAATCTGCATGAGAAAGAGGTGAATTACGTGAATGGGGATTGTTAAAACACTTTACTTTGGGAACGAGCGTACGTTTTATCAGTATTTCTATATAGAATATACACTATTCAGAAACCAGGCATAAACTAAATTAATAAAAACCCGTTCTAAAACCCCAGAAGCCTTCGTAGTAAACTTGTCACAGAATGCACATCATATACGTCTGCATAAATCGCTGAAATATCAATAGAAAGCAAAACTCTAATAATTTAAGCAGAGCAGGTCCATAAGGAAGACAACGTGGGCGACGCCCTCTCTAGCAAACACAAAACATATATTTTTAAAATGTACACTACCGTTTAAGTTTCAATAGGGGAGAGCAGTTTTAAAAAAAATTACAAGCTGCTTTCAAAACGAAACCACGGCTATGAAAACAATGAAGATAAAACATACGATACCCCAGCTATATAGGATTTTGCGTAACTAGCATGCTGAGAAACAAAAAAAGCTATTTCATTTTAATATTTATTTAATATCAACGTCTACGTTGTTATAGCGATGTTTAAGTTATGAAATAAAGAAATGTTCCTGCAGAATTGCAAGTCGTACATCCATCAGGTCTAAACGCTTAAACACAAATAAACCGTCGTTCATAATCAAGAAAACATTCTGCAAAAGCTACTGGTACCTTGGCAGTGTTACAATTATTTACTGTCAACAATTGAATTAATACATTTCCGGAACCGGTGAAATTAATAAAAATAATCAGTACTACACGCATGAGAACATTCGAAAGAGGCGACTTTTTTCAACCTTTCGTGTGTACCATAAGCAAAAATTGAGAAATGTTTAGTTCTAACTACATTCACCTTCACTTAACTATGGCGCTCCTTCAATAACGATCGTAAACGTTCGGAAAATTTGCGAACGCCAACCATAAAAATATTTGTGTAAAACTTTAGTTCCAACTACATACACCTACTATCTACATTGGGAATTGGAATGGGTTTAATAGAAAAAAACCTCATTAAAAACACTGAGAGTTCACGAACTGCCCCTGAATTAAAGTATTAAACAATTAAAAACAAGATTACTAAATTTCGCCCTATTGCAATATTTTGCTTAGCCGAGTTGGACAACAACCCAAGTACCGCAAACACACATTTGGCACGCCTGCAACCGTTAAAAATTTACAAGAATAAAAAAGAAATAACACTTTCTTTTGCATTCCTATAAGGATTTGTGGCTCCCGTCTCAGGTATCCACCCCTCAGACAAGGAAACCACTAAATGTAATATTTAAGGGATATGCAGATTCGCGCTAATACTGTTTTTGTCAACAAATAAGATTACAAATCTGTCAAAAAATTTGACTATAATAGCAAAAGTCAATCATTTTCAACAATGGTTAAAACTAAAACATGTTTTGTACTGATGGAGCACCGTTAAAAAATTAACTGACATAACCTAAAATGCACACCTTTTGCCGACAATTAAAATAAAATATTGACTAATGACAATCGAGTACTTTTTGTACGTTCCATGTCTCGGATCCCTCCGTCACATGTACTGCAAAATTGAGACATGTTCATCATAGCATAGGGCGCTTCCTTCCAGCTTGCTCCTTATGTTATACATTACTTACACCCGCACAAACGACTGTCAACTTTAACAGACTGTTAACTTTGACGGGGGGATTTTGAAACAGAATTTTGGCCTAAAATAAACTTACGTATTTGAAAAATCGTATTAATTGGTAATTATTGTGGTGATAATGTATTTGGTTATTGTAATTTACTGCTAAATTATTTGTTAATAACATTTGTTTTCATGTAAAAAATCCTCTGTCAAAGTTAACGGTCTGTTAAAGCTGACATTGGTTTGTGCAACCGGCTGTTAGTGCTTCAAGCAAAGACCAATCTGTTAGTGAATGCAGTTGTCACTACACAATGTGTACTATTTTTTAAATAAAACTTTGTTTAATTGTTTATTTGTCAAATTCAAGTTTTATTGTAGAATTGGAAATCAAAATTAAATACGCTACAATTTCAATTATCACCAATGTTCCATGTCCTAAGGACTCAAAATATCACATTATTAAAGCGCATGACAGGTTCATTTAAAAACGCCAAAGCTGGTCATAGAGTTACAAAACGAGTTATTAGATAAGTGTTAAATCTCGTTTTATTACCTACGCGTTCATAACAGGAGTTCTTCATTAAAAGATATACTATTTTAATGTCAGAATGAACACGAACATTTAGTGTTGGTTGCAAACACTTTTATTAAAGTAAGTATAGGGCTCGACGAAAATTTGAATTTCGCATAGCAGGTTCTAGATAGACGTCGTTATAAATACAGCAAATAAAAAAATAATTTTAAGTAGCCAAGGCCCTAGGCTACGTCACACACTTTTTAGGTAACTTTTTTGAAATAAAACTAAACAATAAGCGTTGTCGAGGTGTAAGACATATGCGTCCAGCAATATTGTATTTTTTCAAATACGCATCGAGTCGGAGATTCTAAAATAAATACTGAACCACCTAGCAACTAACTAATCACGTTAATATGTTTTTAAAGTTCATTCCCGACCCACCAAGACCGACATTAAATAACTATTGATATAAATGTACCGAAATTGTAATTTTCTTATTTCATTACATACAATTGTTTAGGTAAATGTTATATTTGGTAATGATACTCAAAGATGATAAACTAATTGTAGATAAGAAAACAACATTTCTAAACATTTGCCCAGTAAAAATATTCAAAAAGCTTCAATGCAATGTGTGAATCTTATATTAGTGAAATTATATCAACCCGGCGGCGCGCGATGGTCAGCGTCCTTAACCCTACAGTTTTCTCCGCTGAGTTTTTCTAATTATAATCCCTGCGGGCACCGTTCTGTGCGCTCTGCCATCCTGTGTCCTCTGCGGAATGAGGGTTGGTAATGAACGGAAGCAGCCGATAACATTTATTTCAACCAACTATATAGTCTAAAACCAAATTCATTTGCCGCAAAACTTGTAGTGGTCCGCTGCACACCAGTACATACGAATATGCGCGTTATATAATTAACATGTAAAGATGTGGTTTCCAGTACAGAGCCCCGGCGGCAGTAAAAAAGGACACAGGTGGAAGGGATCCGTATTTTGCATATATAGATTGATACTTTAACAAAATAGTACTAAAGTATTTGTAAAACTAAATAAAAGTTGTAATCACCCGCAAGTAGTTTAACAAATTGCACTAAAAAAATTGCAATTGCGCGTTCTTGGGCTGTATTACAAGGTTCTTACTAAAGAAAACTTTTTAATTTCCAGTATTCCTGAGTATGTTTTTCATTGCGCTCATGATTACCCAATTGAGTTATTTCAATTAACACAATGTTGTAACATATCATCCAACATTAGGCTTGGAAAACTAAACTTATATCGAAACTTAATTCATAAATTGTAAACCGCCATTAAAAAATAATTATTCACGCTATGGCACAACAGATGAACTAAGTTCCTAAAAGAGCTCTGTTTCCATGACTTGTGGCTTATGACTTTTTTTGCTCATACGATATTATATTTACCACAATTCATTGCGATTTATTACGTCTAAGCAGTGGCGGCTTATGAGGTCGGTAGCATGGGCGACGCCCGTTTTAGTTCTCTTTACAATTTTCATTTGCACAAACATTCTCTTAGATAGTGACATTTCGTTCCCCTAGGGGTATTTTAAAACCAAACCTCATCGCGATCTGTGATCTCGTTTTTGAGTAATACGGCCTTAAATTGAAAGTTTTTAAAAAATCGTAGCGGTCGCCATTTTGAAGCTAAAAAGTTACAGAAAAAAGAGTTGCGTTTGCCATAAGGTCTTTGTATCAGATTCCGTTCTCAGAGTTAAGAGAAATTAATACCTAAAAAAATGCTACAAAAAATATGTGTTCTTCCCCTTCCGGGTTTCGATTTTTTAAAACATTATTTTGATGGTAAGTTACGATTTTGAATGACATTCTAAAGACAATCGAAATCGGATCCATCCGTTCCGCAGTTAGAAGGTGTAACCCACACAAGCATACAAATCCAGCCAACCCAACCCAACCCAACCACCGACAAACATTTTCAAATCCCTTTTTTAAGATCGTAAAAGTCTAAAACATGTATGTTTCTTACGAGAGACTTTTTAGCGGGTCTTATTTCTGGAATTCGTTTTCAGGGAATTTTATTTCCAGGGTCTTTATTACAGGGATTTTGTTCAGAGCTTTTCTTTAATAGAACTTTTTTCCGGAGCTTGTTTTCCTGGGGCTTTTATTTCCAGGAGATTTTTTCCGGGAATATTTTATCCTAGATTCCATATAACATATTCCACTTGTATAAAACGTATAATACAGTTTAAGCATCACTACAAGACTGCAATGTTGTGAGATATGCGCCGATTTATAAAGACACCCTAAATTTAAAATAGTACAGCGGCTATCTAAACAAACGACACAAAACTACTGCACTTTTCTCTGGCGTCCTTATCGTGGTGCTTATGTTATCGTATAAGCAAACCTTTCCACAGGATTGCAAAGTTGTATTCCAATAGCGCCCAAATGCTGGTCGGAGAAAAATGATTTCAGTGTTCGGTTGTAATGAATTGTGAGAACCATATTTTGAGTAAAACCAGTTTGCGGCAGGTTACTTAAAATTAAATATATGGGCCGGGCCCATCCTCATCCTCAATCACAACTGAATCAATCTCATAATAAAATAAGTAAAGACATGTGCGAAAGTTTAACATTAAATATGTATATTGTATATATCTGTGGACTAGACGTGCGGGTGCGAAATGGGAAGCGCTTTATATTGTTTTATTTGTCCAACAACGGATTATGGTGTCCCTGTTTTATCCTGCATACCGACCGATGGTAAATATTTAAAACAATGCAATGAGAAGACATCATTCAAAACATTCTAATGACTTCCTAATTGACCATTTTTAAAATTTTTATAGATTGATTTTACTTATAAAACTGTTAATGAAAAATTAAGATTTTTTTATATTAAATTTTCGTCGCCCTCCTGTAGTAAACATTTTAGAGCTGCCACTGTAGGTCAGTAGTCAACCAATTCGAACTCTTTTAAAAGATCACTAGAGATTGTAGGATCATCTAAAACTGTAGTTTCAATGCACAGGCTGTTTAGGGTCACGCACTTGACTATTTGTGTATTTTACGAAGATCGTTCGAATTGTACGTGGCCTAACACAGAGATGGCGCTAATTCGGCGGAATATGCATTACCATTTTTCAGAACCATCCTTTCTTAGGTTAAATATGACAGTATAAAGAGTTGCGAGCAGTGATAAAGTACTTTCATTTGAAAGGCTTAACACTAACCGAAATTAAAGCAGAGTTCGATTCGACATTTTTGAAGTCCGCTGCTTCGTTTCCAACGGTTAAAAACTGGGTTGCCAGGTTTAAGCGTGATCGTGTGAGCACAAAAAACGAACCCCGCAGTGGACGCCCAAAAACGGCTACTACCCCGAATATGATTGAAAAAGTCTTTCGTATCGTATTGGATGACCGTCGAGTAAAAGTGCGCGAGATAGCAGACATAGTAGGCATCTCAAATGACAGTGTGCACAGAATTTTAACTGAAGAATTGGAAATGAATAAACACTCCGCGCGTTAGGTGCCGCGTTTGCTCACACCGGAGCAAAAACTGAATCGTTTGATTGTTTCTCGCAACCTTTTGGTACGTTTTCGCCGCAATCCGAAGACCTTTTTGCGCAGTTTCATAACTTTCAATAAAACCTGGGTCCACCAGTACACTTCCGAAACCTAGAAACAGTCCAAACAATGGATACACAAAGGTTCTCCGTCACCGAAGAAGGCAAAAACGGGTTTGTCCGCAGAAAAGGTTATGGCAACTGTATTTTAAATTCTCATGGAATTATCTTCGTCGACTACTTGGAAAAGGAAAAAATAATAAATGGCGAGTATTATGCCAATTTGTTGCAGCAATTGAGCGACAAAATCAAAGAGAAACGGTCTCATTTGGCGAAAATGAAAGTGCTTCTCCATCAAGATAACGCACCTGTACACACGTCTGCAATCCCATGGCTAAAATTCATGAATTGGGATTCGAATTAGTGCCTCATTCGCCCTATTCGCCAGATTTGGCACCCAGCGATTTTTATCTATTTCCAAACCTGAAAAAATGGCTCGTCGGTAAAAGATTTTCATCCAATTCCGAGGTAATCGCTGCTATTTTGAGGACTTGGGTTCATCGACCTACAAAGACGGCTTTGCTGCTTTGGAGCATCGTTGGAATAAGTGCGTTAAGCAAGCAAGAAACTATATTGAAAAATAAAATTATGTTTTGGCAAAAAACTTGCGTTTTCTTTGTTAGGCCACGTACATTTCGAACAATCCTTGTAGATGTTGTTTCATAACTTCTGATATTTCCTATGAAGTACTAAATATTTCGACACTGCTAATGCCGAGGTTAGGGCGACAGTAAGTTGTCGGAATATCTTCATCTTTGGTAGAAATTAAACTTTTAGGTATAAATAAAATAGATTGTAAGCTTACTGCACTGCAGTAATTTCTAAATAACGGTAATTTGTAAAATATGGCAAAAGTAATTAGTAAGAACTTGTATATAGTCATATATCAAAAGATCACTAAGTTATTTCTAGAGACGAATACCAGTTGCTAGTGAGAAATTGTTTAAAACAACTTTCCTTATTTAATTACTTCAGAAATAACTCAAACTGATGGTTAAACTCTGACGGTATTTATTAGGCGGCATACATAAGCACACTATAATAATGCTGTATTTATCGTTATGATGATTATGGACGATACCGCAAGTACCTACACGAGAGAACAATAGAGACAGCATCGTCTGCAACGTATACCTTTCACTACCGGTAAAAGATTCTCCTGATACACTTCTTATTTAATAATCGGATGTCGGAATAATACACAGAACAGCCATTCATTCTGCATTCGGTAACATCATAAAAACTATCTATACAAAATGTTTCAATTTTTTAACTGATTGGGACCGCAAAAATGCAATACCGCAAACGAACAACTCGTCTAGTGTAAATAACCATTTACAACTAAATAAAACATAGCTTAAAATAAATAAACTGCGCGGAATTCACGAACAAACTTTACATTAATTTTGCACTAAATGAACTTATAAGTCGAATTATTTTCGAGCTATAAATTAAATAGCAAACATAACTTAAAACTGTCATATGCAGTTGCTACTGGAACAATAACACTGTAGCATGCTATTATTACAATAATACAGAATACAATACAGTATAATTACAATTCCACACTGACTGAAATTAATGTTACGCGTGATTTTTGTTCTTTTTTTAAATTGCTATAAAACCAAGTTTTGTGTACGTTTGGAAACAATGTGACACACCCTACAAAATTAACAAATTACAATAACGGGTTCGTCCAAGACCAACACAGCAGCCGGCTTTGTTAATTTGCTAGGATTTCTTCGAAGTGCGTTTTTGTTCTTCCTGGAACGAACCCGTGCAGTTATTCTCTAACATGTAAAACCATTTACGTCTCAAACGTACGTATGTCGCAGCAGGCATTTCAGACTGTTAATTTTAGATGTGCTAAATTAAAGCTTATGGCTGACTAATGGGTCCATTTTTTTTAAATTATGTAAAAATGCAAACTGGATAACAACATGAAAAATATTATTAAAGGTGATAAATTAATTTCCTCAGTGCCAGATTGTGCAGAGAAGAATAAATCTTCGCTATGTTTCGATTCTGATTCGAACAATTAAAATTAGTTACTAATAAACAAGAACAATTATTATTCTACTGTGAATTTAAACATTAACTGGGCTAATTTATATAATGTCGAAGAATTCTTCTTTTCTTCTTTTTCTTTTAGTTGCTTATGATGCGGCGGCTTCAACTACGAAGGTCATACCCCCCCCCTCTAACAAACCTTTAATTTAGAAAAGCGCAGCGAGTGGTATTCGAACCCACTCGCCTTTGGCAAAGTAGCTTCAAGGTCATATATTCTGGCACTACTCTAACGCCAGCCTTTAGTGAGGATTTGAAAACTTCAAAAGTAAATATTAAGGTTATTTATTGTAAATAAAACAATTCTGTATTTAAGCTAGTTTTTATTTTAGCCGTATTTCGACATGTTGACATGTCATTGTCAGAGGCAAGATTAAAATGTCGAAAGACGTATAAGCCTAAAATAAAAAACTTGTTGAAGTTAAGAATTGTTTTATTTACAATAAATTAAAATGAACTTCAATGAAGTAAAACTAGATATTATTAATGTAACCTACCATTTTTTACGTACCTGCCAAGGCTAGATTTAATTATGCATGTAAATATTATTTATGGCATATCCTTCTAATATTCAATTTTGCATCAACCTCCCACCAAATGAAGCTAGTTACGGCCTTAATTTTTGGGCAAGCAAAAATATTACGGATGTATGGGCTCATGTCTAATAAAAACAAAACAGTATAATCGTATTATAGAAAAACAGAACTTTTTAGTTCTGAATTTTTAAGTATTTACTAGTCATTGGTATAAACTGTAAAAGATCGAATTCCTAATCTCAGCAAGTGATATGTACAATATTGTATCCAACCTTTAATATACAACACAATTCAGCTACATTTGATACATTTTATTTAAATTAAATTCACATTTGACTAACTTATAATACTATTTATCATTGACGTATAAACGCAGCAATGTAAGCAAATCTATGGCAAAATCTAGTAAATAATTCATACAATTCAATATTAAAACACATACTGTTATTACACTAATTTATGGTCTATATTTGCTTACAAACACTGTATGTTGATATCGAATTTACTATACAACATTATTATCTTGTCAGTAAATATTTATGCAGATGAATTTGTTTGTATAACGTTTGATATAATAACGTGCCACTTATTTAATAATAATCAATGATTTATGTATGTTCAGGCTGCAAGCGAACGACAAAGCTATGCAATGGGGTTGAAAGTTACCAGTCGCAAACATATATCGTGAATATTCCTGTTGTTATTGTTATTACTGAAAATAAAAAATCAATATGTCCAAGTATCTTGTTTAACCTATAAATAATCGAGATCCCCCACGGATACTAATTTCAAAAACTGCTAGGCTAAACCACCAACGTGATAGCGATATATAATAAAAAGTATGTTACGCAAAATTTACTACCTCCTAATATATCAAGTAACTATAGCAATTTATATTATGAATTATGCTTTTATGTTTTTAATAGAGCTTCCTTCAACATTGTTTGCAATGACAAATTGTCTTAACCTTATTCAGTTACAAGTTTCTTCTAAGAAATAAAAAGTCATTTGCAAGTCTTCTTAACATATAATGGTACATTATAATGTAATTCATAATAGTAAGAACTGTATTTAAAAATATATTGCTGCTAAGCTCGCACAAAAGATCCTGTATGGCGATAATATACCTTGATGGTGGTGTTCTTTCATACCTCCTGCTGAGATTGTGCTCGTTATATATTTAAGCAATACAGTTAATTAAACTCACCGAGTTTACCAAATTCTTTTTAAAGGTTAACCTTGCAATTAAGAAAATGGATGAGGTTTGCGTAGGTAATATGCGTCAACTGCGTAGCCTATTAATGAAGAGAGGTGAGTATTTTCCCATCATATGTAAAGCAACCAAAGTATGTATGTACCCTTTCTTGCCACTTGGTATTTTAGCATTAACAATACCGCTTCTCTTTCCAGAGAATTGTTGGGTCGCGGAGTATTCCCCGAAAACTTGGCCAAAACTTAGCGCACTATATCTTACCCCACTTAAAACTAATGCAATATTACGCCGAAATCAAACCGGGGTCTTAGCAGTCAGAGTTACGATCTCCACTAACTGAACACCAGACGAAACATCATACTAATATATCCGAAATATAGGGTTACAGCAATTTCTATTTGGTTAAAACAAGAACAAAAAAAAAACAATTAAAGCGCTTAAAGAGAGCTGTGGTCCTATAGAAATCACCCTTTTTATATTTTCAGGCTAATTAAATAAAATATGTACAAACATGGCCAACTGTTGGAATTTTTTAACAGTGTGAACCACTAATTTTATGTCCTCGACCGTCTTTGATCCACCAGGCAACGGCGGTTTCCGTTTTGAAAATATTATTTCACTCTACCAATAAATGTTTATTTGCGTAACTAAGTAACAGCAATTTCAATATTTACAATAAATTCCCCCCTCACCTGTAAATGTTTGTTTACATTGCTACGCTACGGTACTTTAAAAATGGCTTAAAAACAGCTCCACAATTTTATGTATGATTTAATTTGAGTGCAGCAATAAAAACGATTGGTTATTTACAACGAAAAGTTAGTTGATTCTTCAAGGTTGTACAAACCGGACTGAAGACAAAACTCTTAAGAAGTTCGCTTCAGGATCGAACAAGACAGTCTAACGCAAATAATTATCCTATCCTACTAGAGCTGCACCCTGCCTAAGCATCGAGCAGTAGCCTGCAGTGCAAATCAAACTACGCCTACAGGCTCCAAACCCGCTTCAGAATCGACCTAGCGTGCGGTCTGAAGCTATAGAATCCCACAAATTCTTTTCAGATAGAAGCAGAAATGATAACAGGTCCCGTCGAGCGCACTATCAGTCCGTTCAAGAGCGAAGCAGCGTCTCCAGCACTACGAGTCTCTTTGAGAACGAAGCAGCGGCTATTCGAAGCTCCGTCAAAGTCCCTCCAGCATCATGAGCCCTTCGAGAACAAAGCAGCGGCTAACCAGGGCTCGGTGATACCCTTACACCATGAGCTTCTTTACAACGAAGCAGCGGCAGCGCCCACGCAAGGACCACCACCAAAACGTGCAATCCCCTAGCCCAGTCTCCCCACGCGGACCACAAACTTCTGAAGCTTCAGCTATAACTCGTTGTTTTTCTTAATACGTAGCTGCTCTTTGGAAATAATTCTGATTAACTGCTTATCAAATATTCGATATTACAATTTAATTTTTTCTATTTCGGTTTTTTAAGGTTATTGTTAAAGCACTGCTTTAGCTACAAAACAGTGTTTTAAGAGAGTCTTTTAAAGCATTGCTTTTAGTAAAATTTCACCAACAAAGATTGGCATTCATGATATATTCATGATCAAATTTGGTAAATTTAGTATGTATGCCAACATATACATACTAAATTTACCAAATTTGATCGCACCAATTTTTTATGACGTTTTTTCATTAATTCTCCTCAATAGAAAAAATAGTATAAAAAACTCGTTTCATAAGGCGTCTTGACGCACTCGTCCATTTCAATCTTGGACTCGTACGTTAAGACAATGCCTTATGCAACTTGTGTTTTAATATACTATTATTATTTTCTCTTAAATAAATACCTAAATGAATAATGTTAAGTGTTTATAATGTATAGTTTTCCCATTAACGGTATTTTTCATATCTTCTATCCTTCTTTATATCGATGATTGTATTCTTTATTTGTTCCAATACTAATGCCACGAAAGCACGATAAAACAGAAAACTTTGTAATGATTTTCATATTCCAATTTAAAAAGTTATAGTTACGGAAATTAAAGTTATATAAATTTCCTGCATTCCATCAATAGACTAATTAATCTCCAAGATAACTAAACTAAACGCAGTTTGAATGGAAAGTGCAATGTAATAGAAGAAAACAAATAAAATATAAGCATTATACAACGATTTGACATTAAAACCCAATTTAAGTTGATAATAATGTAGATGCATTCCTTCTAAGTGTTAAAATACGTTTTATCGAAAAAGCGATTATTGCTTCTTTGTATTGTACTTTTTACATGATATTAAATGTTGTAATATTAAAGAATAAATGTTGCATATACTTAAAAATATGTCAAAACGGCTAAGTGCTGCGATTTAATAACGACGGTATAAAACAAACGAAGATAATCGGGAGTTTGGGAGCAGGCAGCCAGTCCTTAAAACACGGTCTTATACAATGGATTATTGTGTGACATTAAACAGTGTTGCCAGTAGGTAGATAACAATATTATGTTGGTTACATTTGTTAATAATAATTGTTGCTGTTCTTGCCGGTCGTAAATACAATGTAGTAGTGTGGTGTCTACTGTTGATGAGTTATTAATTACGCAAGTAATAATGTGTTGTTATTATTTGTTTTTGCTGCTGAAAATTGATGCTCGCAGGTGTAACTGGTTACGTACTTGGGATCCAGTAACTAGGCGTAGCTTTCATGAAATCCCTCGACGTGGTTAATTGAAAAAATAATAACAAGTGATCCCAGAACGTATATCTTGAGGTGGCCTGAAGGAGGCCGAAGTCCCCATTGTATTTCTTGTGTCATGTACTTGCGAGACTTAATGACTTGAATTAAAACTCCATTAACAATCGGTTAAGCAATTTCCGGCGTGATAAGCGTCCTATCCTTCTCGTAAAGGTTTTTTAGGTTGGTGCAATGAAGATAATGCTGTAATACACTTAAATAGTTAACTACTAGAGGCTACGTGAGATTTCCACAGATGTAAATACCTCCTCCGTAAGTAACATATTTTAACCATGCTTCGCTAATGTAGTGATGTATATATGCCTGCTTTTCATGTTGATACTGGCGATATTCTTAATTATGAATGTTTGATGTGTATGGGAGCATAATTACGACAAATACGTAGTTACAACTAGGTTTTTTCGAGAATGCAACCTGGCTGCACGGGCCGATACGCTAAAGACCTTGTAGGTTGAATATTAATTTGTATGTAGTGCAACACGCTGTTTAAAAGTATCGGCTGTTACCCATCCTACACCAGTTACTGTTTTTGTTCTTAAGGGAAGCAAAATTAAAGATAATAAAACGCATCTTTCACTCATCTTTGCGATACACCTACATCACCTTGGACAAAAGAAAAGCTCCCGTGACAATGAATCAAAGTATAAACCAATTGCTGATTGGAAAAAAAGTTTCTGGTCGTTACTGACATACTCCAACTACCATATGCGTCAAGCAGTTTTTACATATGAAAACGGTATAAGAAATAGCTTCGTTTTAACTGACTATTATTTTTTTAAGTCAAACACTTTCATTGGAACTGTTTTTTAAGTTCAATGAGTAATAAATTCAGTGATAGTGATAGAATGAATAGCGCTCCAACTAACACCATTAATACCCACAATGAACTTCTAAAAATCATTGCTGTAATCATTCCAATATAAATTACTAACATAGACCATGCCTAAATGTCTAAGTGATAAAAATACTGTCAGACGATAAAATCTTGCGCTCTAGCAAGAGTATTGTATAATTCCTAACTGAATATGCAGTGCAACGTATGACGTTCAGATCAGCATTTAATATTAGGAAACAGCTCGTACCTACAGTAAATGTTTGCGTAAATGGCAATCCATATACTTGCCGCTTCGTGTTCACGTATAAAGGCACAGCATAACCGACATCTCATTAAAGTATAAACTGTAATGTGATCTGATATTCCCAGCAGATAGCATCATGTCACATGAGGAGGTAGAAGTAATTAAGGTGCTGATCATAGACAGATGAAGGAGATTCGCCGGTTTCCGTATCTAGTTACGATCCTAGCGTGTTCTAGATAAAACATAATAACGTCAAATGTCGTCAAACTAAAAACAATAATTACCCTACACTGACACTGCCTCAGTAGGCATTTCCTTACTATTGTGTCTATAATCGCACATTAAATTTTACCGTTTTGCCACCGTTACATTTAAATTGTTGCCGCTAATTACAGAAGCTCTAAATAATCAAAGATTGGATATACACGAGTCATAAATAAGTCATACATTCTCCTTTTAGGTATGAACAAACGTTTTAAATGAGCTCGTGTGTCAGAAAAAAGCGTATCAAATTATTATTGATATAAGACTATTTATTTACCGTTTTTCATAGAAAAACGATTACGAATAATAAACTCACTTCATAGCAATAACATGGGTATGGCTACCTTTATAGACTGTAGATTGAATAAACAATCACGAAGTTCTACGACTTCACATTTATCACTAATATCCTCCCCACTGAGCTATTTGCCACTTAGCACTATATAAGGATAGAGCAGAAAGTATATTAGTAAATGAGTTCGTGAGATTAGGTTATTCTACCAAAGACGTAATAATTAAGCTGTTTTGATAAACATTTAGGAAGTAATTTAGTAACCGTAAACTGACTCGGAATGCCCATCAATAATTCTTGTATCAACATGCATATAGCTATGTAAGGAATTTCAATATAATTAAACCAGCTTGAGACTATCTGTATTACATTTATCAAATGAAATTAAGGAGCCTGTAGAAATTGAATACGTGTAAGCAATTTCACTGAAACAGGAAACAATGAGACAATATCAATAAACATGGTCTGTGAGGCGACCAGGAACGGCGGTGTTGAGAAAGGTTGCGAGCGGACAGATAATATGAAAGAGATGGAGACATTAAGTGGTATGAAAGAACGGTTTGAGTTGAGAGTGTTTTATTGCTATGCAAGTGATAATGTTGTATTTTATTATTTAATGATAAACTGTTGATGCCTGCGTGAAGGTGATGGTGTAGCTGGATGCGAAGCTACTGTTGATGATTTATTATTGATAGAATTGCTACTGTTGTTGATGATTTATTATTTGTTGTTGTTGGGAACCGATTTAATCCTCGATATAGCTAGCTGTTTCCTTGGAACCTTTTAAATAGACATACAGCTATTGACGTTTCCCGGTTAGCTGTATTAGTTAGTCAGTATATGTCGGATGGTATGGGTTGCCCATTTTCGCATTAGATTGATTGTGTCTCACGTCCTTTCGTGGAGATGGGTCTGCGACTGGTGAGCACAATGGCGTGGATTAATTTCAATTGATTAATTTAACAATTGCTTAACCGGTGTCCGGCGTAATAAGCGTCGTGTTCTTCTCTTACAGGTTTTTTATACGCGGAGTAAAAAAGTTGTTACTATAGATGTAACGGATAGTATCCGGCTACTCGGGTATCCGGTTATGAGGTACGTTTGACAAGAAATTCGGCAAGGCCGAATAATGATACAGTATACTGTAAGTGCAACAACTCATTTTTATTCATTTTGTTTACTTGTTATTGTTCGATATTTGCTGTGCATAATACACTTCTGTCTAGTGGAATCATATTATAGTTTCACTAGACAGAAGCACAAAACGTACCACGACTGAATCCTTCAATTTGTCATTGCAGTGCGGACTATTCCTTTGCCGTGCTACAGCTCTTTGTTGCACTTATAAGCGCGCTTAACTACGTCTCGCCTTGGCCCTACTATCCAGAAGTATAATTCGCCCCTACTATGCGGCACCGCCGGTTATCCGTTATTAGATTATCCGTTATTCGGCCAATTATTCGAGCCAGATATTTGTTATCCGGCTTTCTTAAGCTTCCGTTATCCGTTACATCCCTAGTTTTTGTGATACTACAATTGTAGAAACACTGGACAATACTAATTACACTAAGGTTAATTCAAAGAAAAGCCAAGCATGTTCACATACCAGACTCATGATGCTAAATATATCATATAAACAACGAAACTTATTTAAAAAAATGCATATTTTACTTGAAATCTTAAATTTTCTGAAGATTGTGTGGCATACTAAGATGTGCTGCTACTAAGGCAACATGTCCTCTTCACATTATTATGTTCTTTCGAAGAGAGCGCTATAGTTACATTTATTAAAAAAATTAACTTCAGAATTTCTTAAACTCTGCTATATTACTAAAAATCGTTGACGCAGGTTTGTTTCAAAAACAGCTCTCATACCATCTTATTTGACAGGCAGACATCACCTTTATACCGAGTAATCATTTAAATTTCAGCTCCATGTTATCTATGGAAGTTTAAGTTATGACTTTGATTATGTTTCAACGCCTTGCCCTCCAGATAACTATTATGTAGTCCCGTCTACTGTTGCCAGATTACGCCACATGTTTAAAGTTTAACGCATTTTACGTCCCTCTCCACTCCCGTGGTTACCGGCTCCATGCCATATGTCAATTCTGTTTCTTGTGTCAGAGAAGCCACATCGTTCCCGTTTCGGTAATTTTTTTCTGTAAGTATTTTATTTTTCACCTCATTCTAGGGCATTTTTTAGCTATGAAGCATAAGAAAAACCGCAGAAACTCCTCTTCTGCTTCCAGTTCGGAAGAGAGAGAAAGCGAAGTTAGCAATGCTGATCTTTTGAAGAGATTAACCAAGCTTGAGCGTAAATTATCTCGGCGTAAGAAGCGGGATCGAAAACATCCAAGATCTCGTAGCTTGCACGCCCCTTCTCGTTCCCGTAGCCGAAGTTCCAGCCGCCTTGAGGGCCATAGCAGACAGGATGATCGAAACGCGAGACGTTCGACACCTGATCGTGTGCTGCGACACGCGACGTCAGCGTCTGCTAGGCACCCAGCACGGAACGAGCGAATTCCGAGAAATTTAACGCCGCGAATGGCTGTTTCTTCTGCTGAGTCAACCTCTGATAATGAACAAACTTTGCGCATTCACAATGACGTTTCCTTGGACGATGAGCTCATGCAGATTCTAGGAAACGATCCCAGTGTTTCGCAAACTAAAACGGAAGATTTTCACGAGGCGCTACAATCCAGGTGGGCTTTTCTTCTCATAAAGGGTCTTGACGCAGAGGCCAAGAGGGAGTTGTTAAATCATTACACTCCTCCACAAAATTGCCCTGCCTTAAAAGCCCCTATTATTAATATTGAAATCTCAGCAGCGCTTACACCGCTCTCTCTTAAAAAAGATAAGTATCAGGAGGACTATCAAAATCAACTTGGCATTGGGCTTTGCGCTTTAGGAACAGCCATAAGCCGTTTGCTTGAAGATAGGTCTTCTGAAAATATCGCCACAAAGGAAGACTTGTTGCTTCCCTTATGTGATGCGGGCAAGATTTTAGCTGACCTTTTCTTTAACTTATCTCAGGCTCGACGATCCTTTATTACACCTACCTTGACCAAATCTGTCAAAGACCTTGTTGAACAGGTTCCCCCTGGCCAATGGCTTTTTGGGGAAGATCTGGGAGACCGGATTAAAGCCTCCAAAGCTCTCGAAAAAAGTTCTTCTGATATTAGAGCATCGCGACCACCTGCACGGGTTGCGCGTATCCAAAGATTTTCTCAGGCCAGGTCTCATCCTTTAAACCGACAGGGCCCATCTCGACAGCCGAGGACGTCGAGACAGCTAGGGCGATTTCCTCAGGCGAATTTCCGACCAAGGCGCCCAACATACAAAGTCAAATAGTTTCCGAGGTAAGTTATAACAAATTTGCTGGCAGGCTTCGTTTCTTTTTATCACAATGGCAAATTATTACTTCTCAGCCACTGTTACTACAGTGGGTCTCGGGATTCCAAATCCCTTTTAAACACAGACCGTACCAACAGGGTCTCGTACCAACACAACGTTTTAGCCAGTCGGAAACTCAAACTGTGGCTGCCCTTATAAAGGAAATGCTATTCCAAGGGGTCATAGTTACCTGCAGCGCATGCCGAGGACAGTTCCTATCGCCTTATTTTTTAGTAACGAAGCCAAATGGTAAACAACGCTTCATTTTAAATCTCAAAAAATTAAATGCTTTTATTGATTCCCCTCATTTTAAAATGGAGGATTCCAAAACAGTAAAGAAACTGATCCATAAAAACTGGTATATGGCATCACTGGATCTAGAAAATGCGTATTACCTAGTTCCAGTTTGTGCATCTTACCGAAAATACTTAAGATTTGTTTTTAACGACACCATGTACCAGTTTACTTGTTTACCGTTTGGCCTTTCCGTGGCTCCGTACACTTTCACTAAACTTACAAAGCCCGTTGTACAATTGTTACGAAATCGAGGGGTGTGCTGCGTTGTTTACTTGGATGACTTTTTAATTTTGGGCCAGACCGAGTCGGAATGTTCTAAAGGTGTCAAATTAACACTAGTTGTGTTAAAAGCTTTAGGCTTCCTAATTAATCCGGCCAAATGCTGTCTTACTCCTTCCCAACGTTGTAAATACTTGGGCTTCGTTTTCGACAGCATCCATATGACTATTGAACTGACCTCCGAACGGCGGCATAACATTTTAAAAAACTTAAATTTCATTTTAAAAAGTACAAAATTTAAGATACGAGAGTTTGCTCGTCTTGTCGGCAGACTGGTCTCGGCCTGCCCGGCAGTTCGGTATGGCTGGCTTTATGTCAAACATTTTGAAAGGGAAATTTTTGTTGCTCTTACTAAGAAAAAACTCGGTTACAACAGTTACATGTCGTTATCCCCCTGTTGTAAAGCGGATCTGTTTTGGTGGACCAAAATCATTCCGTCAGCTGTAAATAAATTAAAACTTTCCCACTTTGATTTAGAACTCTTTACGGATGCTTCTCTCACGGGGTGGGGGGCATCTTGTAAGGGTGTTACTACCTTCGGCTGGTGGAACAACGCATTGAGAACGGAACATATTAATTTTTTAGAGCTACAAGCTGTGTTTTATGGTCTCAAATGTTTTGCCAGGGACGCTACCTCAGCAAACATATTAATCCGCGTAGACAACACTACCGCTCTCTCGTATGTTAACAAGATGGGAAGTGTTCAACATCCAAAGTCCGGATGTCTTGCTAAACAAATTTGGCAGTGGTGCGAAGAACGAAATATATGGATTTTTGCCTCGTATGTTAACACTAAAGACAACGTGGCTGATAAGGGTTCCCGTGTTTTGCCACCTGAAACCGAGTGGGAACTGTCATCGGAGGCATTCTCGATTATATCTAGAGTTTTTAGAAAACCGGATATAGATTTATTTGCCTCCATCGTTAATCACAAATGTAGAAAATATGTATCATGGCAAAGAGACCCTGGGTCTATTCTAGTAGACGCATTCACTTTTAACTGGGCCTCTATTTTTTTCTATGCTTTTCCTCCATTTTCTTTAATATTAAATACATTAAACAAAATTGTAGAGGATAAGGCGGAAGGGATTCTCGTTGTGCCCTTCTGGCCAACGCAAGCTTGGTATCCCCTGTTTTCTAAACTAGTTATCAGGGGACCAATAGTTTTTGAACCTAATGATAGCTTGCTTTTGTCTCCTTTCAGGGAAACCCACCCACTTGCCGGCAACCTTACGTTGGTTGCCGCAGTGTTATCCGGCAAGCACTTAGACTAAAAGGTATACCTGAAGAGGCCTTAACAACCACATTGGCATCAATCTCCCCTTCTACAGAAAAACAGTATAATAGTACCTACAAAGCATGGTGGACTTTTTGTTCCCAAACTAAGATTGACCCTTTCTCAGCCCAGGTTCCCGAGGTCATCTCGTTCCTTCAAAACATATTTACTACCAAATCGGTTTCTTACGGATCATTCAATAGCCATCGGTCTGCCTTGGCTTTAATCCTGCCTGGGGATATAGGCAACAATGCCAATCTTAAGCGTTTTTTGAAGGGTATTGCCCGCATTCGACCGTTGAAACAGAGATATTCTACCACCTGGGATCCGCAGAAAGTACTAGACTATTTTGGTAAAACGGCGTCAACTTCGGACTCATCTATAGCAGTCTTGAGCGCAAAGCTTGCCACGCTTTTGGCTCTTGTAACGGGTCACAGAATACAGACAATATCTCTCATCAGACTGTCCAACATAATACAAACTAGCAATGAAATACGCATCAAAATTAGTGACCCAATAAAAACATCAGGCAGAACCACTGCTCAGCCATGTCTTCTTTTACCTTTTTATACTCAAAACCCCGACATCTGTGCAGCCACCACGCTTTTGAAATACTTAGAGCAGACAAAACCTGTTAGAAGACCAGAAACCGATTTGTTATTTTTATCCAACATAAAGCCTCATGGTCCAGCTAGCAAACAAACAATCAGCAGATGGATTAAGACTACACTGCAATCATCGGGTATAGACACGAACATCTTCAAAAGCCACTCAACTCGCCACGCATCCACATCCGCGGCCTATCGAAAAGGAGTCTCTATTGACACCATACGCCAAGCAGCCGGATGGTCTAGCCGGTCCAATGTTTTTTGCCAATTTTATAATCGGCCTTTATCATCAGATCCCACACTTTTTGCAAACGCTATTTTGCGCTCGCAGTAATTTACTTTGTTTTTGTATTTTATATTGTTCTTTGTCTAGTTCCTGCATTTAATAAATACATATCTTTTCTTTTCACTGAAAAGCTTTTGGAATTCTCTTCGACTTCATAAACCTCGCAACATTCAACTTTAAACATCTACATAATAGTTATCTGGAGGGCAAGGCGTTGAAACATAATTATACGATCAAAGGAACTTACCTGTGAAGTTCGATCGTAATTATGTGAAACGCCTTGCCCGAACAGATAACTCCCTCCCTTCCCTTTCTGTAACCCCTTAGATGTTGCGACTCTACAACCTTTAAACAAATTGACATATGGCATGGAGCCGGTAACCACGGGAGTGGAGAGGGACGTAAAATGCGTTAAACTTTAAACATGTGGCGTAATCTGGCAACAGTAGACGGGACTACATAATAGTTATCTGTTCGGGCAAGGCGTTTCACATAATTACGATCGAACTTCACAGGTAAGTTCCTTTGATCGTATAATTAATTCACACAAACAGTTGAATGTTTTGCATTTCAACTTCAAATTTGCGCGCCAGAATTCTACTTGAAAGTTAAACCTGAAAACATCATACGCAAGATCAGTAGAAAAGTATGTCTCAACAATAAAAGCTTTTTGTGCTGCAGTATAAACCATTTTTATTAAAAATACTAAGATAATTAATGTTTACTACTGACAGTTCATAAATTTGACATTTCAATTAATTTTGTTTTTGTGAATTAATCAAAGCCCCATGACTTAAATTTCCATAGATAACTAGAGCTGAAATTTAAATAATCACTCGGTATCTAGGTCAATATTAAATATGGAGTACACTACCACAAATACAATTAATTATAATATTATAGCTTTCATGGTATAATGTGTAACAAAGAACCTCTACGGCAGAGCAAAAGAATTTACCGTAGCAAAGCTACGATCCAGACTAATTGGGTCTGAACCAGATACGCTGGTATCAAAGAACGCCAGATGGCCATCGGTGTTCGACTAGCGGGACGGCCAACGACCCTCACTTAGGTGAGAGTCGTGAACAAATACACATTTCGGCGTTGTAACGATCACTCCGATGGTTTCAACTTTGTACGTCCAGCTCTTCACGAAGGGCTTAAAGCTCTACCTTAATTGGGACCATACAGAACTGGGTGGGTGATTTCACGAGGTTAAATGTCACTAGCTCTCAGTATGAGTTTCTAACAACGCATTGGTGTCGTCTGTAACGTTAATCCCCGCTACCTGGCCGTTGTTATAAATATGATTTCTTGCGTCCCAATCACTACGTCGGTCGCGTCGGGATGATGCTATGGGTTATCAATTAGCCCAGGCGATATACTAAATGGTTGGAGGCCGATCGTTTCAAGTTATCGACCAAACTGAAACCGTTTATACGATCTTGCGCAATGAAAACGGAATCCATTGGTCATTTAACACCTTCATGCCAGTTTTGAAGCCCAAACTTCGAAATACTTAATAAACAAAAGTAGATGGTGAGGTGAACAGGGGTGATAACAAGATTTGGTCAGATACACACGTGTGTGCACGCATTCACACATACACGCACATACATCATGTCGAAACCCGGTTTCTGTACCCTAGCGCTACTCCTTCAAAATCTCAGTTTCCAGATATGTGACGAAAACCTCCTCTTAAATTATACTTGATATACCGGTGTGCAAGGTAAGTATAAATACAGCAATGCAAAGAAAATTGAATAGACAACTATTACGAAATTGCTATGTAAACCTCAAGTTATGCGTAGATTTATATCTATGGAAAATTGTTTTATTATTTCTTGCTAACAAAAAATTAGATTAATATTTACAAATTTTTTTATCAAAGTAAAGCTTGCGGCTGTTATCATCCATGGTATAAAAAAATATTATGAAGTCAAGTTGTTTACACAATTTTGTTTTGCCGGATTGGTCCACATAAAGTATCTGTGCGGTTTTTAGAAAAACCATATTATTAAATAAACCAGGAACTATTTCTCTTATTAAACTTATTCATGTGTAAAAGGTCTTTTTAGAAAAGTTGAACTATACGCCAAATGCATAGGAAACTATATTTTTCCAGATTTTATGTCCCCAGGATACTTTGGCTAAGTATTTAAACTGTATTATCGTTGTTAGCTGTTATTAATGTCGTTTAGTCAAGATATAATTTTTTTTCATTTAAAATTAAGCAAATTTTAAATAAATATTAATAAATTCAACACGTGTCATTTTAATCCAACAGAAATAACGCTTTCTATAGTCTCGTTAGCGCAATACTTAAAGTTGATGCCTTTAATGCAAAATTCCGGGTTTTAATCCTGGGTAGTACAAACTTTTTTTTTAATTAACTGTTGTTACTTATTTAATTTTTACACCAGTGCTACATTCAAATAATGGAAAGAACACGATTCGTACAGTAAATTGTAATTTTATATCGTCAGGTAATGAAATATTTACATTGATCCCTAGTTCACTATTATAATATAATTAAACATTAAAACTTCGGTTATGAGAAGATGAAAACAGATCAAAAATTTGTTTGTTTGTCCTACCCAGGATTAGAACCCCGGAACTCTGCATAAAAGCGTTGTTATTACTCTCGGATTAAACTGGCACGTGTTGAATTTATTAATATTCATTTAGATTTTTGCTTAAATTTAAATGTAAAAATGATTATTCTTTGACTAAACGACACTAATAACAGCTAACAACAATAATACAGTTTAAAATCTTAGCTAAAGTATCCCGGGTACATAAAATCTGGTGAACTATCATTTCCCATGCATTCTGCATATAGTTTAACCTTCCTAAAAAACCCTGTATGTATAACACATGTCATGTTATCTTACATCAATCGTCTAGTCTGGTAAGTAAATAGTGCAATTCAAGGTAAATGTAGCATTGGGTTAAGAAGTTTATACTTACACCTAAATATTGCACTGGTTAATATACTACATCAATACACAAAGTAGAAACAATATTGCTGCAATTTACATTAAACGTGATGCGTGTAATTTAATATTACAATAAAATTGAAATTGCGAAATTTAAGAGAGAATCATTTACTTGTAAATTACTTAAACGATTCACGCTGTTACGCTCTTATGTTTCACATTTAAGCTATTATTATACACATTATACATAATTTCATCCGTAGTTCAGAATTAACTATAGAATCTTTGCAATTAGGCAAGAAAACATATAATAACAATAAGTTACACACCGTTATCAGATCAATCTCGCTCTACTTTTCATATCATTGTTTATTTGCTTTAATGGCAGGCAAAGATGACATGGGGCCTTATAGAATGTAATATACAATGTTCACTTGTCTACGCATAGACGATATAGAATTTACTACCTATAAAGGAATTATGAAGATAATGTAAATAAAATTTTAAAAGTGAAGAGGAACCCAGCAAAACATTACAAAACAGTAGAAACAAAATAGCTTTACTTAAAACACTATATTGTTTGTTACCTTAAAAAAATAACGAAAGCTCAATAGAAATATGATTTCATGAAAATGTAAGAAATTAGTTTCAGCTAGCTGACCCGCTTTTTTTGTAACTACTTTAAAAAAATGAGAAATGAGCCGTATCGAGATGTAACACATGTACTGAATGCATACACAGTGGCCTAACTATAACAATGCAGCTAATGCAGTTGCATTGGGGCCTTGTTAGGTAAATACCTATTAGTGGTAGGTGCCTAAGAGTGAATATTATTATTATTTAAAAAATTCCTTTAATCGGAACCATATACATGTTTTTGTTTAAAATACCTATTGTAATTATTTTTGAATTCTATAGTTTTATAACTACAATTTAGATTGTAAGTCCTAGTTTTTCGTTTTATGTCTAATTTGGTACTTTTTTTAGTAATGCCATTTACAGAAAAAATAACTAAATCTTTGAGTATAAATCCGCGTTTGCGAGGCCGGTAAAAATATTTCATTACAACAATATTTTTGTTAGAAGCTTAAAATATAAAATATACTAGTGTTACCCCAGCACACAATGCACTAACAGACAGCGTTGACAGAACCGGCGAAATGTCAAGTCACGTGATGCATTAGTTCAAATAATGACACGCGACGTTATTGTAGATGGCGTCCCAAGTGACGCGCGTCTAGCCGACCTTCATATATATTATAAATTAAAATAATTATTAATAAAAAATCGACGTAGAATAAAAATATAAAAATGTTTCATGTTCCATCTGTGGATAAAGACCTTTCATTTAAAAAAAATGGTCAAAATTGGTGAAGCGGTAGCCGCTGGAGGAAGGGGAGAAAAAAACCCTTTGTGCTTTTATATATGTATAGATCTTATTTAACATTATTGCTAGTAGGCCACCAACTTTTTAATAGATTGCAGTCACTTAAGTTACACATTTGAAATTTTAGGATGTCAGTCAGTGCATTGGAGGACGTAAGTTACTATAGTTATGACGACAGTAATCCGCCCCCAGCCACTCTCCATTCAAAACTTCAAACAGAACACTGCATTTTTTAGGACGCTTTATGAATGGGGACATCTTTTTTAGTATGTCTGCGTGAAAAAAGTGCTAGGTTAGGAAGGACAGTTTTTGAGATATTTCTTTTTGAAATTTGTGACAACTCAATAATATCAATTTTGAAAAACCAAGTTGGCGTGGTTACAGAAAAATACTGTTTTGTTTCTACATAAAGTACTCAAAGACTTATTATGGAAGAAAAACAGTTTATTTTTGACAAAAACAAATAACTAATTTTGTACAACCTTTGTATGAAATGCAAAACACTTAATTTTTTAATAATATAATTTTTTTAATATTTCTAATCAGTCATAGAAAATAAAAGGTGCCATTGAAATTAAGAAGTGAGGGTGGCTGAAGGCGGAGTACTGACATGAAAAC
Organism: Ctenicera cuprea; assembly: GCA_958336395.1. Lineage (NCBI taxonomy): Eukaryota > Metazoa > Arthropoda > Insecta > Coleoptera > Elateridae > Ctenicera > Ctenicera cuprea. The sequence goes on from OY284490.1 coordinate 37,630,754, forward strand.
TATCACTTTTAATTTTCCTTATAAATATAAAAACATTCTTTTCTTTTGGTTGTAAAATATATTTTTCTTGATAACAGTTTTACGACCTATTTCTGATCTAATTTTGACTAAAACATAACTTTTGGTTTTCAAACTATAATTTTTTTCTACCTTTTAATATTCCTATTTTTAATAATTATCGCGCCTAAAAATCCCAGTCCTCGTTATACATGCTGTTTGTAATAAATTTTGATTACTGTTCTCGGTGCAATCTTCTTTTTAGTATTATATTCCTTCTCTGTTATTAAAAGAAATTATATACAATTATGTTATATATTATACTTGCATTATGAATGTATTGAAATAAATAATTAAAATGAATAAATAAAAAGGGGGGAAGGAATTTCAACTTGAGCCTTTCTGAAGCGGCGCCACTATGCCATATTTTCAAATACGCTCCGCGTCAACGGTAAATAGTGAACGTAATATGTGTAGCTAAGCATGCAAATGTTTTTTATTTCAAAATAATTAAATAACAAATTTATAACATTTGTGTGTGCGCATGTATATTAATGTAGTATTAAATCAAGTTAGCAGCTTATGCGATGCGTCTAAGACAAAGATTGGATAGCAGATGACGGCTGTCCGAGTGATTTTCGCGCCAATCATCCGAACGTAGCTTGTAAACACAATTTTCTTATTGGCGTCGAAAACTGTACCGGCTGACTGCGCAGCAGCGTGTGTGAAATGCGCCTTATATAATTGACGCGTATAGATGCGGCTTCTAGCAGCGGGGTCCTAACGCACAGCGGCGATAAAATATAAGACATGTGGAAAGGATCCGGATTATGCTCATGTTGGCGTGTTGTAATTTTATAAAATAATAATAAATAGATTACTGTTATTGATTTTGCTAATATGATTTCCAAATAGTTACAGATCTGCCTGAGCAAACAAACCTATTTATACCTATGTCAAGGCTATAAAAGAACGGTTTTTTTCACTAGCATTACTTTTTACATGTAAGTTAATTAATTAAAACAATTAAAGAGTGTTACAAAAGGGATCAAGTTGGCTGCCGTTAAATTTTGTTTACGGCTGGGCGCATGTTTGAGCGCATTAGCTACACACAAGTTTGACAGATGAGTTGGTTGCGTTGTTAAAAATTTGTTGTTTCGTAGATCTGTTTTTAGTAGTCCTTCAATTACGTGAAAACTCATTTTGTTTTAAAACTGATATACGAACACTTTCACATTGCACTTGCATTAGTTATTGCAACATAATTGTTATACGTTGGAGCATATTTAAGACATTTCCGATTGAATCTGATTTTTGTAACGAAGGTTTGGACATATCTCGTACGTAACGGCGTCAAAAAGATTAAGAGGGAAATTTCAAGAAGTTGCTGTTGAATACAAACAGTTTGAGCATATTTTGCATCGGTATGTTAAAATTCTTCATGAGATAGAAAGCATCGCTAGACTTCAGTGTAGCGGATAACCGCCAAAAGTGTAGTAAAACGTTGTTTAAAATATGAGCGTGAAAAATCTATTCGTCACTTATGGCAACAACTGAATGGAATTCTATGAAAACATGCCACATAATAAGAAGGATAAAAGCATCTGCATTTATTTCTCTATCGAATAAATGTAGTTCATGAATTGCTGCCAGTTGACCTACCGCAATTTTATGAAACGTTTTTAAACACACTAAATAATGACAATACACTAAAGACAACTTTTTTTACGATGCGATGTGGTTTTGTCTGTCGGGCTATGTCAACTCGCAAAATATAAGACCTTTGAATGCTGATAATCCTCACCAGTTTGTTGGGACGTTTTTACAGCCTGAAGAGGTTGAGGTTTGGGGATCCGCAGTAGGAAGAGATTAGTCGAACCCATTTTCTTTGGAGGTAATAAAACATTTTATAAAACTAATCTTTTAGATTACAAATTACCGTTTTATTGTAATATCAACGCAACCAGATATCGGGAGAAAATTTTACCATCAGTTTGATAGAACTGCACTGGACTATATCAGGGCTATTTGGAGCAACACCTCACTGTACACAGGAAACGTTGGACATGCTTCGTGAATTCTTTGATTACCGAATAATTAGTCGAAATGCAGCAATCTGGTGGCCTCCGAGGTTTCATGATTTAACTTCATGTGACTTCTTTTTGTGACCTTACCTTAAAAACTGTATATTCGCCACACTAATTAATAATGTACGTAAACTTAAACAGCGCATAAAACAAAAGTGTGAAAAAATTAACAACGCTTCACATATTCTAGAAAATGTTGAAAATGGTATTAAATGCGGAATTTTAAGTTGTTTCCAGGAAGGCGCCAGGCATTTCCAGTAAGTAATGCAACAAATTCTGTTACGTTATACCGTCTTATTATTCAACAGTTAATAAACAATTAATTAACGAATGTATTTAAACAAATGGCGGTTTATAGTAGGGTTATGTAACACAAAGTATATGACAAAGTTCAGACAGGCCTTCGCGTAAATAACATTTAACGTCAGCCAACTTAACCCCTTTTTGAACACTCGTTATAATAGTAAAGGTTTCAATAGCAACGCACGTTTTCCCTCGAGTAATATTTTCAGTAGTAATAACCCAAGGATACTGATAATTGTTCGAAAAAATTTTATAACAGATTTCGAAAGCATGTTGCTTGGAAACAGACCGACGCCGTAGGCGGAGGTCTGTTGCCTATAAGCAACAAGCTTGAGAAAGTTGTTATAAAATTTTTGAGCATTTATCAATGTTCGAGGGTTATTCGGATAGAAAATTTTTAGTATATTTGATTCGATTATTTCATCAATCTTCTCGTTAGTATTACAACCAAATCGTGACATTTTTAAATTAATTAATATTTGAAACGTCAAAATCGAAATAAATCAAAATGTATCCATAGCAACGTAATAGAGTGAAAACAGCCCATGGAATCTGTTTTCAGTACAATGTTGTTCTGATTGATTGTGTTCAATCAGATGACCTCACATTAACTAATTTCATTGGATTTCTACTTGAGCAAAAAATTTTCAAAGTAACCGACTATTGTGATATTTTAAAAATGAGAGTGGTTCTCAACATTTTTGAAATTTTAAATTTTAGATAGTTTTTTAAAAGGGTGATAATTCTTCACAATTTCACATACAAATATGGGCGTAGGTTGCACCACAGAATGGTGTGATATGCCAAAAAGGTATGACTCTTGATATTTAACAAATCGTTTTTACTTTTTAGGAGGTGGGAATGTACTAGGTGTGATTATAGGTGATATTTTACCAAGGTGCAGGTTTTGTGACAATGTAACAACTGGGATGATTTATGAAATGCTTGCCAGCTTGTATTGTTTTAAGGGGCAGTATGACGTGGTTTGAGGTTGGTAATTTAAAAAAAGAACGAATCACAACCATTTTAGAAATTTGTCTTAAAACGACACGCACGCAGGCCCGTAGGCGTACACACAATTGCGGAAATTTTAATTGGCAACAATGCTTGTTAAAATCTTAAACAAATTCAACGTAGCTAAAGATGGTCATTGTACTTCACGATTATAATGGGTCGAGTAAGGTAATATCCTACTATTTTGCGATAATATCAGGATTCTGAATTGCTATGATCGCAACACCATAATGAACGTCATTTTAAACTAGTAAATTCCATCATACGTCAAAATAGTTTATTAGACGGTTTTCAAACCACACCCACTTTCTAATAAACAATAACGATGCTTTATGTTTTTGATTCTATTGTGTAATAATTTACAAAAGAAGTGAGGTTGCCTGCGGTGTTAAAAACCCCCTAAATAAGGACAACTTAATTTTTTATTCTTACCCAGCACGTCATTTGCCTCCAAGAAAGTTACGGTACATTAAATATTCAAGAATAAAATGAAGACATAGGAAAACATGGAGAACAGCTATAGGTGGTTTCTAGAGACATAAACTTTATTTACATCAAATTTCTGAAAAATTCTCAATTTGCCTAATCACAACTAAAATTCATAAATGAATGACTGGCCATTATTATTTTAATTTTATCCTGATTGGCAAAAATAGGTGTTTGTTTTACTGTTAGGTCGTTTCAGCACAAAAAATTGTCTGTAAGCACAGACCCGTGTAGTATATCAATACAGGTAGAAGAATAATATCAAATTCCTTCAAATGTAAAATAACCAATTCTGTCAACTTGAAGAATTCAAAAACTGTTTTATTGGTATAATTTCGTAGCGTCCCTATGGCAACAAACATCATCGAAATTAAGTTTTAAAACTCTCGTCTAGTTCAGCTAGTAAAAAATTTCCTCTTTTTAAAAACATGATTTTTACAATTCAAAATGTAGACACTGACAAAGCGTGAAAGAGTATTTCTTTAGAAAAATTACTAAGATTCCAGAAAATAATTATATGCCTTAAGCTCTAGTAGTAGTACATGCAATCACAATGTTTTAAGTATACACTGCGGTTAATTTACAAGAACTTACTGTTCAGAGAAGGATACCTACAGTTACTAACTCGTCTCTTTAAGATAACAAAAACTGCCCCACCTTTCCGAAAGTTAATTAAATAAATAAAATCCATGTTCAGTCTAGGAAATCAATGTGTTTATTTATGGTACATAAGGGACATGTAAACAAACCTCGATACAAGCTCATTCACACCGGGTGAGTTAATATACAGCTGTATAAGCGGAAAGCTGTAAGTACCGGTCAAACGCTACTCAAAGTTAAACAGCGAATTGCCTCGTGACATCTTAAATGGGTGACCCATATAGTTAGTAAACATGCAGTTTCGTCGTGCTTCGAATTGCACGTAAAGCCGTCGGTCCAACACCTAGGGCAATCGTTAAACTACGACGTGTGACACTAGGAACTGTGAACGGTAAACTACAGATTTTACACTAAATTTCCGCAGTAAAGAGGTGTACGAAGTTTATGACACCAAGCCTTTTAATAATGTGGCTTTAAACCACTTGTCAACGCCCCGCCCCGTTAAGCGTATGGCAACTAAAGAAGAAAAAGAGTTAGTATATACTACATAATTGTTCTGTGACTCGAAGAGCATAAGTGTAATACATTTTTTTAATTTTGTACGATACTTAGCAGTTAAAACATTGTAAAAATAAATCTGTTATAGCTTACAAAACGGCGTAATCGTGACATCAATGATATTTCTCGTAAATATCGCACTATATTTTAATAGCCGCCATCTTTATAGATTGAGTTTTATTTTCTCTTATCATCACTATAAAATATTCGCCATGTTAAAACAGAATTTTTTTTGAGAAATCTAAAAAAGTGTACCAGGTAGTTGACCAGGTTTTCTTTAAACTATTGTTTTTATAGTGAGTGAAACACAATGGTGGACAGAAGAAGTTAAAAATTAAGTCAAAAGGAAGAAGCAGATATGAAAAAGGTACTTCACTTCTGGCAGCAGTGAAGACTACAAAAATTACCAGGTACAGAGAAGGTTGGCATAGGAAGCTGTGGTCCAGGCCAAAACCGTAGCATGGAAAAAATTTTGAGATATACTGGAAGCAAATTATAAAGAAAACCAAAAACGTTTCTACAAAGCTATTAAAAGATGAGGAAATTGAAAATCAAGTTCACTAAACTAGATTAAAACAAAATAGAACAAGATACTCCCAAGAGATGAAGGCATTATTCAAGACATATTGCAGGGCTAGCAAGGAAACGAAGAGGAATCTACACGTTTATATGCTGATATAAGAGCGGACGAAGCAAAATAAACATTGAAAAAACTCAAAATGGAAAGGCTGCAGGGAAACACAGGGTACATACGGAATAGCTGAAATTTATGGTAAAAGAGGGAAAGGAACTATTATTAAGAAGACTGTTATTGGTTGCCTGGAAAACAAACAATGTTGCTGAGAATTGGAAAGTCGCTGTTACTGCTCCAATTTTGAAAAACGGAGGTGAAGTGCGGTCTAGGACGTTTGGGCGCGGTCTATTAGTCGCGGCCGTTTAGGCGCAAGGACGTTTGAGCGCGGGGATGTTTGGACGCAGGAACGTTTGGTCGCAAAGACGCTTTGACGAGGAGCTTTTTTGGCACAGGCTGTTTTGGCGCGGGCTGTTTTGGTGCAAGGACGTTTCGACGCAATAAAGGAAATTATTTAATTTTGTCTTTTTCTCTACTTAATTAACATTTTAATAGCCACTCAATTCTTTATTAACATTTAACACGAGTTTCGGACGTTTACATAAATATACTTAACAAAATTAACAACTTATTTGACAAAAAATAATTTTTTTTACCAAACAAATTAAAAATTTTGCAATGTCCCTTACTTAACACATAATTTGTTTTTCAAATTGTAGAGTTCAACGATTTTAATACAAATATTGAATTTTCTATAAAATAACCTACAATAGATTACGCTAGCGCCCAAATGTCGGCGCCAAAGCGTCCCTGCTCCCAATCGTCAGGTTCCGGATAAAGAGTGTGGAAACTACCGTGGAATCTCCGTAATAAGTATGGCAGGTAAGGTACATCAAAGAATTTTGGAAAATAGTTAACGAACGGAAGTAGAACAACAACTAGAAGAACAGTGCGGCTTTAGGCCAAATCGAGGCCTTACGGTATTAGGATTTACGGTAATACAGAAAACGAAGAAGGCGCTGCAATCGATCAATGGAGTATACCTATGCTTCATTGATCTTGAAAACGACTTCGGTAAAATATCAAGGAGAAGGGTATGGCAGGTCTTCGAAAAGAGAAAAATAAGAAAAGATATAATACAGGGGATAATAAGTTTCTGTTCCACGGCAAATAATTATGCGAGAACATGGAACATAGAAATCAGAGAATTCAAAACCACCGTGGGCATAAGGCAAGAAGGGATTTTGAGTCTACTTCTTTTTGTAATGGTTATGGTAGAAGTAATGAAGACAAATTAAACCCCAGACCAGAAAATACCAAATTAGCAAAGGATTTTATGTTGATCGCCAATTAACAACAAAAACTGAATACAAATTTAGAAATCTGAAATGAAAAACTATCAAAGATGATGGAAATGAAAATCAATAAGAACAAAACTAAAGCGATGGTAGAAGCGAAGCAACCTCACGATTAAATATAGTCTCAAAAGGTACAAAAATAAAACAAGTGTCCAATTTCAAACATCAGAGGTCAATTGTATCGGAACATGGAAAATTTGATAATAAGGTAGCCGCCAGAGTCGAAGCAGCAGTTAGGACGTGGTACGCGCTTTATAGCCAGGTCATAAAAAAGACAAGTGTTAAATAGACTACATTAGGTGTTTCTTCGAGCATTGTACATACCGACATTAACATACGAGAATAAATCGTAAGTGTTATAAACTAAACTACAGAACCCAATACAAGCAATGTAAATAAAATGGAGAGAGTGACATGCAGAGACCAAATAAGAAAAGAAGAAATTAGACAAAGATTGAAAAAAAACAGTGATTCAACTTATAATGCAAATACAGCTCAGATAAGCACGGGCACATACACACAATCAGTAAAGCCCATCCCCAAGATTGTATAAAAAACCAAGGTTAATAGGACAAGAATACGTGGAAAGCCAATAAAAACGTAAAGTAGCAGTTAAAGAAATACTGGAAGAGAAAGGCACGAAGCAAAGCAAGAACAAGATTTTTTTAAGTTGCTGAAAAAATATTGTTTTTGGCGTTATTTATTTGTTCTCGATCCGATCTTTGTAAATTGTTTTTAGGCAGTTGCTAAGGGAAGGACGTTACTTTATAAGACGCACTAAAAACGAAGATATATGGAATATATTAAACTATATTAAAAAAGTACATTAGGGCAAAGTTAGAAACCTAATTTAGATTATTTAACAAAACTATATGAATAAATGTAACATGTAAACGTCATTTAGATGATTTATAAACATATTTGAGGTTAATAAACTAAGTGCACATTTGATAATTCTAGTGTAACGTAACGTTACATTTACATTATGTTACATTACGATTGGTGTAAATCAGAACCACGGGCACTCGAACGAATGCGGTGCTCGCTAGTCATCATCAGTTGTTAGTTAAATAGTATTTGACTAAAAACTGGAAAATCGTCCACACTACAGCAGGTGGTGTAAGGTAACATTTCGATCTTCGTTAAAAAAACCGACAACAGTTGCAGAAAGTAGGTAGAAAACTAGCTTAAATTTTATTATATTTAATAACTGATTCGATTGTAGCTTCACAGCCATCATGTTATTTTTAGTATTATCAACGATAACCTTAATAAAACATGCATACACAGGTCCACATTTTAGATTTTAATGTATGAAATAATATTACATTAATATACGGGGTGCGATTATCTCCTGCTGTCTTTCAAGTCATAAATTTGAAAATTTAGGGTGTCAGTCAATGAACAGGGTCAGTACTCCTGCACCAACCACATCGATAATAATTAATATTCAATTTTGTGAATTTCTAAGTGAAATATCTCAAAAACTTTCGTTTCTAACCGAGCACTTTTTTCACCCAGACATACTTAAAAAAAAGTCATAAAAAATATAGTGTACCATTTGCAATTTTAAAGTGGCAATGGCTAGGGGTGGGTAGAGGCGGAGTACTGACATGATTGATAACTATAGTGACTTACGTCCCCCCTATGCATTGACTGCGACCCTAAAATTTCAAACTTGTAACTAGAAAAATAAACGAACTTCGCGCCAACACCTAGTATATTATAACAAATCCCAATGGTGAAAAGTTAAGATAATTAGTTTTTTATTATCCAGTTCATTGTCCATATAAATACAATTTTATTTTTTTTAATGTTCCCTGTTGTCACTCGCGACGACAAATTCAAGATAACAACATCGATGCTTTTATGAACACAGCTGTTCAGGTGTTCAACGGTCATGTTTACAAAGATAAAATTACCTTTTTGCTATTCAAGAAAAGGGTAATTACCATTAGTTAGAAGTAATTATCAACTGTTTGCAAAATCAATTAGAGTATTTTAGAAAAATTTGGAAAATAAACAGAAACATAAAATCACAAGCATCCGCAATGTATACGACTAGTATATGTAATTAGTATGTCATCTCTGAAATAACTTATATGGAATAATAAGCTCGCTGTTGGAAATTGTAGGAAACATAACTTTATAAGTAAGCGGTAAAGGAATGTGCAACATGAAAACGACGAGCAGAGCACCATTACTATATTATGTAGTAAATATACAAATACAGGCGCCGGCGTCCGCTGGGAACATGCGTGCGAAATGTCAACTTAATTGTTTCGATGATTAATACGGATGTCAAGCCCGTTAAAAGGCATTTAATTCAATTAATCAAAACAAAATTAAATCCTATTACGAGAACTGTCACATTCAAATCTACTGTACAGTCTAGTGGTTAACTAAAATAAGGTGGTAAATATCATAGACACTTTGACACTGAATTGAAACCTGCTGCAGACGAATCCTCTTGTGTAATTTTCATTAAAAATTCATATTTTTAACAGAATTTGAACATGGTTTAGTATTTTCATAATGTGCAGCGTGACTGTTATAAATAATCTCATGAACAATAATTTGCTATTTTATTGGACTATTATAAAATGAGATGAAACAATGTCTCAGATATATTTAAAGGAAAATATCTAATCGCCGAGGATTTAAGACTATGACATGTTACAACTATATATACAATTAATATTATGGCGTATTAGCGTAGATAGCTAGAGGTCTCGGGTTCGAACCCCAATCGAAAAAAATATTTTACAAATTTGCTAATTATGACCAGAAAAGCCAAGAAAAATTGAATTAATTTAATATAAAGTTATGACATTTGGCATACGGTTTACAGTGCTACTACCTCACAGCATCTAAATACTATTATTGAAACCAGAGGCGTTCCAAACTGGGTGAGCTCAGATATTTTTATTTTTTTATAGTATTATTTTTTAATATTCAATTCTTTTACCATTTTAAATCCGTAACGGGATTCTACGGTACAAAATGCATAAATATGGTATCGTGTTTTTTGTGCGACTAGCCATTTTCCAGAAAATTCGGTGCAAACATTTTTCTGCTTCAGAATGAGATAAAACTTTTTTAATTTCATACTTTGGATTCAGAAAACTTAAGAGATAATAGAAAACAACTAACTACTAACTAATAACAAAACGTATTCATTTGTTCTTAAATAATAATGGTTATCTAAATAAAAATTGAAATCCAATTGTTACCAAAAAAAATGACAACCATTTGCACAACACTTATTGTTTGCGAACTGTAATACTTTCATTTTGATAATAGGTGGTAGTTGATTATCTATTTTCTCTAAGATTTCTACAACAAAAATTAATAAATAAGTATGAAAGACAAAAATGTTTTATCTCACTCTAAAGCACAACAATGTTTAATTCGAATTTTCTGGAAAATGGCTAGTCGTACAAAAAAAACAAAGTTCCATTTTTATGTATTTTTTAATGTAGAATCATATTACGGACTCCAAATGGCAAATAAAACTAAAAAATATACTAAAATTAGAATATAAAATAAATAAACACGGCCTAGCTTCCCTCAGTTTGGGACGTATTTGGTTTAAATAATTTTATTTGGATGGTGTTAGATAGTAGCGCGTACTAGTACTAAAGCGTATGCCAAATTTCAATACTTTATATTCAAAGGTGTCTAAGATATTAAATATTGTGTTTTGTTTCGTTTTCGAGATATATCACAATCATGCGTTTTTTTAAATGCAAGCCACATTTTATTCTCATATCACTAAAAAGCTTATTTTACTTATTTTCAACCTCCCTTCCCCCTGTCTCAACTTTTAGTAGCCGCGCATTCAGTAACATGCCTTACATATCTACGCAGCTTATTTATTGTGTGCGGGTTCCAATATCAGCAGAATGTATTAATTATATCATTATATCTCTTTCAATATATTTCCTAGCATTTTTGAAGAAAACAGCGTGAAGCTTATTCAACGGGTTAACCTAGTTTTATAATTTAATTTGCGATTGCTTTAATTATTTTAAGGCGAATGTTTGCGTTTTTTATTTTAACTAGACTCCCAATATTTGGGTCAATGGGGTGTAGAATTTCGAGCGTATTATTATTTTATGAGCAAACATCGTTCTCGTGCCGGTCGCCGGACAGCGTTTTAATAATAATAATAATGTCTAAACACCGCAGATCTAGTATTGAATGCCGTTTCTAATAAAATAGTAATAATGTTCTGTGTGCAGTACTTTTAAAATGTGCTGCGCAAGATTCTTATAATTATGCTAAACGGAAAATATTTACTGTTTATTTTTTTAACATGAAAAAGTGTGTTTAACTACACCTCTCTACTTGCCAAAACATGATGCCTTGCAATAGTCGACTACTAATTTAATTTTACAGTATAACGAAACAACGACAGAGTAAAAATGTTGTCAGTGTTAGAAGGTGGTACAAGCTTATGAAAAGCAACTGCTACCTGCTTTTATTAATTTTGTCTCTTATAACAGTTTGGAAATCAGCTACACTTTACATGCCTACGCTACGGGCCGAATTGTGCACAAAGACCTATTATATGCAGTGCATCTATAAAATCATCCCGCTCTTATTAACTTTATATAACGTTAATTCAAAAAGCGACGTCGCAACGCCCACCGACGCAAAAATTTTAAATGACAACAGGAATAGACTGAAATTATATAAAAGATCTTTTGATTCTGCGTATAATAGACTATTTTCTTTCAAATTTTATAAATTCAAATTTAAATGATTGATTAAACAATTTTTTAACGCATAGAAAGCAAGTATCAAACTTGCAATAAAGGTGACCGGTGGTCGTTGCAATTTAAATTTTTTGTTCGCTTAATATGTAGTATTTTAGGTGTCGGTTACATAACCATCACTATACAGGGTCGCTATTATGTACGAGACCAAAGCTCCCCTGGTCAAACGGGGGTCCGTGAAGTTGGCAGGTCAATGAAAGCACTAACGACAGCAATTGCGCCAATATTTAGTGCTTCGTTAGTGCTCTTTAGTGCCCTACCAAGAAAACCAGCAAACCATCACATTTTCGAGTAATTAAAAAAACAAAATCGCCTGCCAGCTTCACGCTTGGCAGGCACACTTTGAGCACTAACAAAAAAAATGTTGCCAATCGTTAGTGCTTCGTTAGTACTCTTTAGTGCTCTAATTAAAATATCAGCAAACAAACACATACGTGAGTAATTAAAGAAAATTAGTTGCCTGCCAACTTCACGCTCAGCAGGCACACATTAAGCACTAACGAAAAAATTGTAGCCAATCATTAGTGCTTTGTTAGTGTTCTTTAGTGCTTTGAATAATAAACCAGCAAACCAACACATGTCCGAGAAATTAAAGAAAAACCATCTTGACTGGCAACTTTACGCTACGCAGGCAGGTATGCTAAAACTTATGGTTCTATAGACAGTATGTCATCGTCGTCTGTGCGTAGCATAATTAAATTCTAACGCGTTGTATATTATTTATTACCGTTTGGTTTTTATGAAGAACTAAAGGCAAATACCTTTAAAGTAATTAATCTGTGTCTGAATCTGTGATTCAATTATTACTGCATATTCGACGTCCACTTGATTTATTATTAATGCTGCTTGGAGTCTTTTACAATCATCTTTTTTTTAAGAGAAACCCCAAAAAGTGGCACGTTCTCATATTCGATATTAGTGTTATAGAAACCGGCGAGAAACGTTAACTGCATAATTTTTAATGCGTTTTTATACTACATATTATGCTACACTATTACGCGGCTTAAAAATCCCGGCATCGTGTCTACAGGAACTATACCTGGATTCAATTATGTAATTGTAAAGATAAATATGTAAATCTCTTACAGGAAAACACTTTTTATTAGTATACTGTACGTTATAAAGTTTCAATAGTACAGTATTCCTTTGTTGTTGTCAGCTAAACAATAAAGCTTTTATACCTAATTGGTGGTTCATGTACTGCTGCTGTAAACAACAAAAAAACATTTTAAAGTTTTGTTTAACATCAAACTACATTTTAGCAATATTTGTTAAATTTTAGCTTTGTTATATTTGGCTAATGATGTCATCGATTTTTTTTAGTGGAAAAAATTATTAATATACTTTTTTTTGTAGTTCTTGAATTTTTCATGATTCCCAAAATACAAAGATCGCCGCAAATACTTAGTGCCATACCCCATCATAAAAATGATTGCTGCTACTTTTAGGTAAGAACTCTTAAATGAATTCACAATTAGCATTATTTATGATACTGTCTCTTTTATGTCAATGTCTACTTGCATTTTCAGCAGATGTTTGAACGTGTTTTGATTATACACTAAAATTTAAATATTGTAACTTATAATAAAATTTATTGTACTGTTTGATGAATATTTTTCTTTAAACGCACATTTATATTTTAGTAAATGCTATTACTTACTGAGAAATTTGGCAATCCAATAACCAAAAAGCTTGTTTGAAAATTATACTATAGAGGAACAATTGCAATTTGTGTTAGCGCTTTCTGCGCTTAGCTCGAATCGCTGTTGGTTGTAGATCCTAATATGGATTTCGACTATAATTAAAATCAGTTAAATATCGAAAAACTGCCTCTGTGAGCGATAGTGATCATTAGTGCCTTACCGGGATAACTTCAAACGCCTGGTTAAGGTAAGTACTAAATTTAAATATACCGTACATTTAGTAAATGCCCCCCCCCCCCTCCCGTGCTACAGACTCTTATTATACATTTTAAGTCAATAAGGCATAGATCAGATTAAATGACACCCAAAATTATAGCTTTTGGCAATGTTCATTTTTTTTATAGTTTCAACTGTTTCGGCGCAGTTTTATGGCGCAGTTGTTAATATTTTTAAATTAGTTGGTATACATTTTTTTACTTTTATGGTAGAGCGGGAAGGCGGAAAAAAGTCTCTAGTCAAAAGCCACCAAAAAAAATCCACGGAAATAAGTTGCCAGAAAAAAAATCTCCGGAAAAAACGTCTCCGAGAAAAAAAGTACACGGAAAAAATCTCCAGGAAAAAAAAGGCTCCGGAAAAAAATCCCTTGGTAAAAAGTCTCCGGAAAAAAGTCAAAAAAGCGTTGGATATTCAAGCCCTTGTAAAAGAGTTCATTAAAATAGAAGACTTCACCTGATTTTCATATACGGTTAGGGTAGGTTAGGTTAATTTGTAATAATCTAGCAATTCAACTAGCCCTGCATTTACCGGTTTAATCAAAATATAAGCTTTTTAATAAACTCACTGCCACCGATGAACACTATAAACAAAATGCAAGTTTATCTTATATTTAGATAAACTTATTTTATATTTAAAACGTTTCTGTGTTTTTATGAGTTTTGCTTTTTTTTGAAGCTTTTCAGGTTTTTTCCCTAGAGACTTTTATTCCGTTTTTTTTCTGTAACTTTTTTCCGGGGACTTTTTTCCAAGAGACTCTTTTCCGGAGACTTCCTTTCCAGGGGACTTTTTTCCAGGAGACTTTTTTCGCGGACATTTTTCCGGAGACTTTCTTTCCAGGGGACTTTTTTACGGAGACTTTTTTTCCTAGATTCGGTAAAGCGCCTTCTTCTTTTCATATCGTTAAATGAAAAAAAATTTACAATGCAAAACATTTTTTCATTCAGTTCTCCGTGAATCGTAATAAAACGAATATAATATATAATATAATATATATAATAAGGAGAGAGAGAAACAATGAATATATAGAAACAAAAAAGCATCGTGAGTGTCAAGTTAATTTTCTATTTTTCATTGTTTCTGTTGCCCCGTTTTCGTTTTATTACAATTCATAGAGAACTTGACTGAAACGTTTTTCACATTTTCTTCAAACATTTTTTATATGATTGAAAAAGTAGAAAGCGTTGTATCACAAAATGTAACAAAATATATATCATGCTATTTAAAAATATTGATGACTGCAACATAATCTCAAAACAGTAAAGCTATGCTAAAATAATTTTATGATGGGGTATGGCACTAAGTATTTGCGGCGATCTTTGTATTTTGGGAATCATGAAAAATTCAAGAACTACAAAAAAAAGTATATTAATAATTTTTTCCACTAAAAAAAATCGATGACATCATTAGCCAAATATAACAAAGCTAAAATTTAACAAATATTGCTAAAATGTAGTGATGTTAAACAAAACTTTAAAATGTTTTTTTGTTGTTTACAGCAGCAGTACATCAACCACCAATTAGTTATAAAAGCTTTATTGTTTAGCTGACAACAACAAAGGAATACTGTACTATTGAAACTTTATAACGTACAGTATACTAATAAAAAGTGTTTTCCTGTAAGAGATTTACATATTTATCTTTACAATTACATTATTGAATCCAGGTATAGTTCTTGTAGACACGATGCCGGAGTTTTTAAGCCGCGTAATTGTGTAGCATAATATGTAGTATAAGAACGCATTAAAAATTATGCAGTTAACGTTTCTAGCCGGTTTCTATAAAACTAATATCGAATATGAGAACGTGCCACTTTTTGGGGTTTCTCTTAAAAAAAAGATGATTGTAAAAGACTCCAAGCAGCATTAATAATAAATCAAGTGGACGTCGAATATGCAGTAATAATTGAACCACAGATTCAGACACAGATTCATTACTTTAAAGGTATTTGCCTCTAGTTCTTGATAAAAACCAAACGGTAATAAATAATATACAACGCGTTAGAATTTAATTATGCTACGCACAGACGACGATGACATACTGTCTATAGAAACCATAAGTTTTAGCATACCTGCCTGCGTAGCGTAAAGTTGCCAGTCAAGACGGTTCTTCTTTAATTTCTCGGACATGTGTTGGTTTACTGGTTTATTATTCAAAGCACTAAAGAACACTAACAAAGCACTAATGATTGGCTACAATTTTTTCGTTAGTGCTTAATGTGTGCCTGCTGAGCGTGAAGTTGGCAGGCAACTAATTTTCTTTAATTACTCACGTATGTGTTTGTTTGCTGATATTTTAATTAGAGCACTAAAGAGTACTAACGAAGCACTAACGATTGGCAACATTTTTTTTGTTAGTGCTCAAAGTGTGCCTGCTAAGCGTGAAGCTGGCAGGCGATTTTGTTTTTTTAATTACTCGAAAATGTGATGGTTTGCTGGTTTTCTTGGTAGGGCACTAAAGAGCACTAACGAAGCACTAACGATTGGTGCAATTGCTGTCGTTAGTGCTTTCATTGACCTGCCAACTTCACGGACCCGTCAAACGGTTTGAGATATGCCTTTCATATTTGGTATATGTTAATTTGAGGTTATTTTGCAGATTCTGAAGTAAAAAAAATGTTTTCATATAGTTTTTAAACGCGGCCGCCATCTTGATTTTTTTTTAAATAGCAACGTAGGCTGTGTGATACATCAATAGAAAGCTTATTTTTTCTCTTTTCAGAAATATTAAACATGTATAGAGTTATACAAGAAAATAACGCAGAAAAATTTAAAAAACATTTGAGGCATACTTAATTCGTCGCTGCACATTTAGTGAAATCTAGTAACCATTGCATTAACAAAACGTCATAAATAAACAAAACACAAGCAAAAACAAGTAGCAAGAGTTTAATAGGTGACAAAATAAATATCACACATTGTTAATTCTTCCTGTAGTTGTGTTGTCTGGCAAATAATCTTTAGAATTCTGCAATATGGATCGTTTATCAGAAGGAGAACGGATAGAGATTCTCATGATTGGTTATGGTGACAGAAGACGAACACACGACGAGGTACGTCATTTATTTAATACGGCACATCTCGATCGGAATCCAATTAGTAGATCTACAGTAAGTAGGACTTTAGAAAGATTTACTGAAAGTGGAAGCGTAAAAGATCGTCCTAAATCTGGTAGACCAAGATCTGCTACAAATGAAGACAATTTCCTTGAGGTAGTACTGGATGTGGTTGAGTAACCTCAAACGTTTGTGCAGAAACTGGACTTAAACCACAATATGAGTAGACGTTCCATTCAAACCATTTTAAAAAGAAATAAGTTTTACCCTTACAAAGTACATTTAGTGCAGGAATTGGCAGAAGACGATTTCGACAGAAGGCTTGAGTTTTGTGAGTGGGAAATGGAAGTTATTTCTGAAAATGACAATTTTTGCCAATTCAGTTGTATTCTCGGATGAAGCTACTTTTTGTTTGAATGGATCTGTAAACAGGCACAACTGTAGATACTGGTCTGTCACCAACCCCAATTGGATGGAAGAAGTTCACACCCAGCGACCCCAGAAAGTTATCGTATGGGCTGGTATCGTTGGTCAGAATATTATTGGACCATTTTTCATTGGAGACAACTTTACGTCGGAGAAATATCTTCAAATGCTGCGGGAAAATATTATTCCTCAAATTATAGAACTCTTTCCAAATCATGACAACCCAAATGCAGTCAACGAAAACATCTGGTTTCAGCAAGATGGTGAGCCTCCCCACTATGGACTTCCAGCGCGCAATTATTTAAGCGACATTTTTCATCGGCGTTGGATCGGGAGAAGAGGAACCGTGAAGTGGCCCGCTCGGTCACCAGATTTGTCTCCTTGTGGGGCCATTTAAAAAGTCGCGTTAATTTAAATAGACCTGACAATTTAGAAGAATTGAAAAATCGTATTCGTGCTGAAATGGCTGCTATTTCTCGCAATTCTTTGCGCGACTCTTTAGACAATTTTAAAAGGCGCATTCATATTTGCCAAGAAGTAAATGGGCAGCAATTTGAACATCTCCTCTCTTAACTACTGTTAATTAATAATGTCGTTGTTTTCATTTTTATTTAAGAAATGTTGTTTCTTATTCTATTAATTTTAATTACTGTTTGTGTTTTGTTTATTTATGACGTTTTGTTAATGCAAGGATTACTAGATTTGAGTAAATGTGCAGTGACGAATTAACCAAGTACACCAGCTCGAAGTCGGTCGCTCCATCTCCTTCTGCGGAACTGCTGTGCGATGAAAAAAAAGGTTCTTTTCAGAACCACGATGTTGTTTAAAAAAATAATTTTCCTGAAAAAAAAAGTTAGTCCTCAAATGTTTTTTTAATTTTTCTGTGTTATTTTCTTATGTAACCCTGGATACATGTTTAATATTTCTGAAAAGAGAAAAAAAAAGCTTTCTATTGATGTATCACACAGCCTAGGTTATATTTAAAAAAGTTGAAGATGGCGGCCGCGCTTAAAAACTATATGCAAAAAATTTTTTTTTTAGGTTATCATGTCGGTAGTACGCCCCCAGCAACCACCACTTCAAAATTTCAAATAGCACACTATATGTTTTATGGCGGATTGTGAAAAAGAATATCTTTCTAGTATGCGTGTGTAAAAATAATGCTAGGGTAGAAAAGAAAGTATTTGAGATATTTCAATTTGAAGGTTCTAAAACTGATAATTATTATCGATGTGGTTGAAAGAAGGGTACTGCCATAATAACTATAGTAACTTACGTCCCCCTATGCACTGATTGACACTCTAAAATCTCACATTTATAGCTTGAAAGGCACCAGAGATAATCACACCCTACTACTATTCGCGCAGACACCCAGTATACGAGTTGAGGTATGCGGTAGAGTGCAAACCCTAGTCTCTTGATTTATCCATTATGATTTTTAATCAAGTCTATGTAATAAGGCAAAATTTACAGCCTTCAATAGCTCACCGTTTACAATCGTTCAAAATTATTATTCAATATTATCTCAACTTCGATAAAGTAACCAAACAAACCTCGTTTTGTATAAACAACTTGACTTCCTGAGTACTCTTCTGTTAATTATTAGTTTCATGATATACTTAGGTAAAAACACTAATAAGAGTCCGTCCCATTAAAAAAAGAAATTCTGGTTGTACTTAACACAATTTCATGAGTATTGTCCAAGAATCTTATAAAAATTATGAAAAAATATATCACATTCAAGTGCAGTTAAATCATTTGGCAATTTACGAGCTAAATTATGATGGAAAGAAAAAGCCAGACCAACTAAAAGTTTTTTTGAAACTTAAATTACAAAAAAAAGCCAACAGGTTTTAACGAGATGCATCAAATTTTTTTGTTGGTTAACATTTAATAGAACCTCTTAATTATGTTTCGGCGCCTACTCTGGTTTAATAACTTTATTATTACAATGTTGTACACAAACGATGTTCTCTAAACGTGTTTAACATGCACTATAAATTGTACGAACTGGCAATTTAGTATTCATATTTGAATTACTACAATTTAAAAAAAAAATCAGAGAGATCAGGGTGCACGATATGGGCGATAAGTTTAGTTATGTTAATATATTTAAATAAATTCAAATTAGCCACTGACAATATAAAAACGCCCAAATTTTATACTGCGGAACATTAACATACAAATTATAATTCTACAACATAATTTAAACGTCATTGTGAAAATTGATATGCAAATAATAATTATTAATGTCAAAATCTTTAAATGAGAAAAGCTTCTTGTACATCTACATTCACAAGATGTAAAATTACAGTACAGAATAATATTCCAATTAGCTTTTGACACAGAGAAAAGTCATTCCAGGCTGTTTTACAAAATAAAAGGAACACTTTATAATAAAGACAAGGAATAAAATTACATTGCCTAGTCACTTCAGTTTATTAGAATTGTATTTGTAACTAACTACTTGAGATGCAAAACAAAAATAATATACGTATTACGTATTTATAATTAAATAGGCACTACTAATTCACTTGTGATACCACAGCTACGAACGATTATGGTGTTTAAATATTCAGTTTAAGTTTTTATTTTTTAATAGTTTAATAAATACTTACAAGTTGTTTGTCCAACCCACATCAGTGAAAAATAATGAGGGAAGCACTTCATCTGGACTTTCCTATACTACTACAAATTTTTACTTAAGATTTTCAAAAGCATTTTTGTGGCGACATTTTAAGCGCTCACGGTGACTGAAGATCGCACCACCCCTACCACTGTAGTGGTATACAGCCAAGGTCCGTAGACTATTATCGAAACAAAGATTCATTTATCGATCTCGCGTTCAGCAGGTGTATATAATCAATGGCTCGGCACATCGGGGAACAATAGTTGCGGGGCACGGCACATTGTACCATAGCCTAACTAAAAATGTTTATTTAATAAATATTTATTTTTGTCCGCATAAATAATACTTTTTTTGTAGAAATCTTTTCTCACAAATGTTTTAATTTAAAAACATTTTTATCTGATACACACAAAAAAATATTTGTAGCTATACTAAACTACGACTATTCAAGTTTAAACACACAAAATGTAATAATGTTAAATTTTATAGATAATAAGTCATGGTCAATAAAAGAATAATAAAATATTTGTTACACCTTTTATTTAGTTTTTTTAAATGAATGTATGCTCGTGAGATTTTGCGTTAAATGATTACCAGAATTTTTGTTATAAAAAAAGCGATGATCGCTACTATCGACAGTTTTCCAGCACTAACCCGAGGTCAATAATTTAAAAGCAAATGTCAAGAATTTAACTTGTTTGTTTCACATCCCTTGGTGCATGGTAAATTTCTAAACAAAACATAAGAAAACCTTAAACTTTACCATGCAATGCAACGGAATTTGACAGAGTGTTGACAAGTGTTTTGGCAATTTTTGAATTATCTGTATTATCTATATATTATACCGTGTGATTAAATAAAAATACATAAAGGTTAGCCATGAAAAATAAAATTACTGTCTTTGCATGTTTTAGAATTTAACTGTCATCACTCTGTCAGTGTCACTACAAATATGACAAATTATACCTAAAACTTTGAAATTACCAAAGAAGTAATAGAGGTTAGGAAGGAGCTTATGCACATTGGCCAGTAAACCTTAAAGGTGTCTGAACATGGCTGCCAAACTGTGACGTAGCGGAAGTGTCACCAGTGGCGGCGTCAGAAAATTATATTTAGGGCATATCGAACAAATTATAATGCTATATGCTGTTTTAGTTGCCAATTTATTATAGAAGGAAACAAAGTACAATTATTTAATTGCCCATTAAACAAAATTAAATGGGTTAGACGACTTCTTACACTATCCTTAACAGATAAATTCCTACCAATGTAAAACAATCGAAATATTGACCTCTCCGCCACTGTCTTAACTTCAAACGTCAAATTGAAATTTATTATTTACATTTGGTAAAATACTTACCTATGGAAAGTTATTCCTTTCTGCTTGTTAATTTTTGTACTCGAGCAACCACAGCAAATACAACTAACCATATTTAGTAACAAAATTTGTAAACATACACAACCATCACCGGCACAAATGAATCACCAAAAGTGTCTGGATATGGCGGCGATGACGTCACATCCGTCACAGTGCTTTAAGTGCAACTAACTCGAAACCCTCCTTCCTAACCTCTATTACTTCTTTGGAAATTACAATATGTTTTGTTTGCTTAAATTCTAAAGCATGCAAAGACAGTAATTTTACTTTCCATGGCTAACGGTTATGTATTTTTTATTTGGACACACGGTATTATTTACTCCTTGACTCCATGTGAGTAGAATGATAACGCGATTCCGCTACTTCGTGTAAAAGAATTAAACCATTATGTTCACAAATCCTATTTTTCAGACTTCACTGAAATAATATTCCTAGACTTCAAAAAAATATTCTAGTAAACTAAAACAATCTGGTTAAATTAATTTTTAGATTTCACACGTCAGAAATATATTAGCTTATACACATATTTTATTTACGACTGCTTGTAAGTGAGTAAACAACATTGTTTTTAGAAAAAATAAAGCAAGAAAAAAATACACAAAAACAGTAACGCCCTAGCGGTGAGTTAAACTTGCGACCGCATGTGCAATACGATATTGTGTACTGCATGAGAAATTTTTTTTAACATCACGTAGTTTCCTAAAAATTCGTTGTTGTTATTAAAAGGTATGGTTTGCTTTCCTAATTTTTGATATGATTGAAAATTCTTGTTAATCCTAACAAACTATTTCAAATAGGCTGTCAAACTGTTTAAAGTTTATAACGATTGGCGTTTGCGTTTTTGAATAAAAAAAAGAAAATTTCAAAATTTTTAGAAATTTCTGAAGGGCATCGCAGTAAAATTTGGAAGATTAATAAAAAACATGCTTGTATTTCATCGTAAGCTCTATCCGCTTAGAAAGTTTTAAAAAAATGGTGTCGGCAGTTTTTGAGGAGTAATTTCTTGAAAATGTCCAAAATTTTGAGCCGCTAGTATATTTACAATTTTCATATTTCCAAAAATATTTTTACATCACTTGATTATACTTTTTTTTATTTTTTTCTAAAGAATCATGAGATGATTTCATGATTCCCATCCCAGCCCCTTACCCGGGCTCAGCGGACTTGCGCTATACACCGTTCTAACATGCCTCACCCCTAAAAGACATGCAACCCAACATGCACACCACACACACCGTCCATGGACACGCCGGATTTAACTTATTCAGAAAAATTTCCGACGGGCAGAGGATTCGAACCTACTGCCGTTGGGAGTCTAGTTCTAAGAGGTTGGGACTCTAACCACTAGACCACCCGCTGGCCCTCTTGATTATACTTATTGATGGCTATCAAATTAAATTGCATTGATTAAATTTTCTTTATGAGTAATCTGGCATTAAAGCTAAAATTTTCAAAAATTCGTAACGGCCTTTATTTTATGCCTACAGCGTTTGAATAAAAAACATTTAATTTGTTTTTAGATGCACTACAACAAAATTGTCAAAATTTCAGAAAAAGTGTTCAAAATATAATCTATACCAAAAAAAGGTCTAATTTCCGTTTCCGGCTCCGGTTCCAATTAGCGACTTACAAAGAACTACCTGCAACTAAACAACTTCCACATACCAAATCTTATTAAAATCAGGCAAGGGGGGTTCCAGAGATATAGGGAAACAACGCACTCACCGACCCACGCACAGACGTTTTTTAAAACCACTTTTGTGGGTTCCTTGGACCCTAAAACGCGTATTTTCGTTAAAATCTGAAATTCGAAAATTTACATGTAATCATAACTTTTTTAACTTCGGTAGCAGTATGGGAAAGGAATAAAAAGTATATCAAAAATACGTCCAAAAGATAGTATTTCATTTCCTTGATCAGAAACGTATTAAGGAACATTCTGCTATAACAACAATCACTCCGTGAGACTACTTAGAAAGCTTCTCAAGGATTACAAAAAATGGTGAAATGCTGCAAGGCAAAGCTGCTATCGTAAACCAAGATATTTCCGCAATTAAACCAAGACAGAGTCTTGAACGCCGACACCAACTTGCAAACAAGGAAGAATAAATACCCTATCTAAATCTAAACTATGAGTGAATTTCCATTATCGGTAGAAGTTGGTCTGAAACGGGTGGTCGGGACAGCGCCGCAGGTACGAAGTGCGGTCAGGATCAGGACTCGGGTCAAAGTTCTGTGCTGCAAAGCAAAAAGAAAGCTTGCAGCAGAGATCAATAACCCACGCAAACTTAAAAACAGCATCAAAGCATTTAAAGACCTTTCATGACAACATTTTTCATTATTGCAAGCGATATTTTTATTTCACATTTCAAATATTTGAACATCATTCAAAACTTATGCCATCAAAACTTCTCTCACAATAAAAATCAATATCACACTTGAGTTTGCAACTTTTAGAATTTACACAGAAATATAAATTTTGATGCGAATTAATCGTAGAGAAAAAAAATATCAATTGCTTTTCACTGGTCTTCACTGCAGTTCCTCCTACAACAAGTCTATGGAATAAGGGTAGATTGTGTTATTAAATATTCATCTGCTTGGAACATTCGTTTACCACACCCTGTATTCAATGAAAACAAAACTGTGCAAATATGAAATACTACCACTAATGTTTCAAATTTATTCTCTGAATTTACACACCTGTACAAAATTTACATTCAAAGCACCGAGTTGCTCCGTTTAAACAAGAGATATCAAAAATAAGTGAGTCATGGTAATATAATTCGCCACATTTCATTTAAAACTTTTCCCAAAGAATACATAATAACAATAAAAGCGTTGGAAAACTTCACGCCAGCTTTTCAAACGCAAAAATGCTCGAATTGGCCACTTACCCTCTCCGGCAGGAGAAGGTCATTGCTCAAATACGTATTTTTGTTTACATCACTCGTATTTGCGTAGATTGATTTATTATACAATGAGTCCCAAGACTTGCCGAGCATAGGCAGATAACATGGTGAAGGTCTCGTATAATATATCCCTGAAATGCACACGTCAATTTTAGACGTCATACTGATGAAGAACGAAATTTTTTTATTAATTGGTAGAACTTTTGGTGCTTTAAATAATTAATTTAAGACTGCAATATCGGTTTATAACTCCGAAATTACGGTCTTCCCGCATGCGTATGTTGATAGCTTAGTTGGCAAGCGGCTGTTGCATGTTCCCTACACAACAAAAATACATAAGGTGCAGCGGTTCAAATCCCACTCACCAGCAGTTTAAAAAAAAATTCCTATTTATAAGTATTACTTTAATTTTATAACAGCTACGCGTTGTTTTTGTACTGCTTTTTGATTTAAAAAAATTGTTAAATTACACAAAATATCATATTTCAGTAAATCTTCATTGTGTCATATTTGCATTATAAAATATTTGACTAACAGAAACTTATGCTTAATGAAAACTATACAACTATTTAGTAAACATTTCTGTAAGAAAAATCCTCTCTGAATCATAACAGAATTGAAATAACAAATGCATAAATTATTTTCGTGACAAACTTAATGTTTACTAAATAGTTTTCTAGTTTAAAACGCGTTTAATTTTTAAACTATTAATAGCCAGTTGTGAAATGTCTGAATTATTTTTTATTAGTTTTTATTAAACTAATAAAATAATGCCAATATATGACTCAATCAAGATTTAATTAAATATAATATTTTGTGTAATACCGGGTGTCCCAGAAGTTACTGACCCATTTTAATTGCAAATATCTCCGAACTTAGAGGCGATAGAGAGATGCGGTTTTCACTGAACAATTTCTTTTTAAAAAAAGTTTTTTTCGGTATAAATGTTTATTCAGTAAAGTCTTATATAGGGTGTTTTAAAAAAACGGTCTTTTTCAATTGCAAATATCGTCGATTTTTTAAATGGAACACCCTGTATATTTTGATACTATCTGAAAGGTGAACTCTTCCTCTTTCCGAAAATGTATAATTTGTTACAGTTGAATTGAAAAATGAGTGAGTTATTTGGTTTTTAAGAATGGTCGTTCATTAGGTACAGATTTCTGACCCATGTTGATCCTTAATAAGTTTTGGCATTAGAAATCCGATAACTACCTATTTGTAGAAAATAACAAGACAAAATTGAAAGAATAATACCTAATTTAAATAAAAATTAACATTCTAAATTAGCCACATTAATAAAAATCTTTAAGATGTTCCAAGTGTTGTCCATTTTGGTCTATACATTTTTGCAACCTGAACAAGAAATTGTCAAAAGATTTTCGCAACATTTCCGGGGTAATTTCTTGAAATGTTCGGACAGTGTTACATCGCAGTTGTTTCAGAGCCTCTGGGATAGGATTATAACATCTATCTTTGATTAAAAAAAAACATATAAAAAAAGTCTGGAATCGTCAGATCTGGTGAGTGGACAGGCCACTCAATTGGTCCGGCTCTCCCAATCCACCTATCTCCAAATGTTTCTGCAACATAATTTCTAGCCACAAGTGAATAGTGTGGCGGCGCACCATCCTGCTGAAAGTAAACAGAGTTTATGACGGCATCTTGTTCCAGTTATGGGTATAAGTAATTTTCTAACATGTCTGTGTAGACTAGGGTGGTTCTACGTTATACTTAGTAGAAAACAAAATTTCATTTTTTTTCTACACTGTAGACATTACCAGTAATTCTCAGTTCTTGGAAGAAGTACGGTTTTCTGAAGGTGGATTTTTTCTAAATACCGCACGAAATCTTCTTTTAGTATCAACAATCGATTCATACTTAGCATACAATAACACAGTTTTCGATTTTTCAATTAAAGTAAATCGGACCATTATTGAAAAAAAAATTAACAACAGCCGTTTAAGAATTATTCAAATCAGAATTAATTACTTTGACAGTTCGTTGTGTCAGTTCACTGACATTATAAAAATTTCAAAGCTTGCTTTAACATTAACACCCGTAAATGCCTATCGTTAAAAACCAAATAACTCACTCATTTTTCAATTCAACTGCAACAAATTGTACATTTTCGGAAAGAGGAAGAGTTCACCTTTCAGATAGTATCAAAATATACAGGGTGTTCCATTAAAAAAATCGACGATATTTGCAATTGAAAAAGACCGTTTTTTTTAAACACCCTATATAAGACTTTACTGAATAAACATTTATACCGAAAAAAACTTTTTTTAAAAAGAAATTGTTCAGTGAAAACCGCATATCTCTATCGCCTCTTAGTTCGGAGATATTTGCAGTTAAAATGGGTCAGTAACTTCTGGGACACCCGGTATAACAATTTTTTTAAAACAAAAAGCAGTCCAAAAATATATTTAGCTCTTATAAAATAAAACTGACATTTGGAAATAAAAAATTGCAGATGAGTGGGATTTGAACAGCTGCACTTTCGGTGACCACTTGCCAACTGCGCTACCAACATACGAATTCGGAGTGCGATTTCGGAGGTATAAGCCGAATATGAGTATTGCAATCGTAAACTAATTAATTAAAGCCGTAATCGAACCCGAAGATTACAAAAATTTCTTCGGAATAATACAAAAATATTCGTTGTTCATCCTTATGACGCCACGTCTAAAATTGACGAGGAGATATTATACGAGATTTTCAGTTCTCCCATGTTATCTGCCTATGTTCGGCAAGTTTTGGACGCTCTTCGGCATGTGTCATCCCCCGATTCCGACTGAGGAATAAGAGTTGCTCCCGAAAAGAAAATCTAGAAACTAGAATTTTGTTTTTATTATTTCCATTTTGTAAGTTAGCTGGAAATCTGTATCATTACTATTATTTTCCTAGGAATGTAAGTTATTACGTTCCGTCGTCAAGTGGAACCACATAAACAAATGTTATGAGCCACTTATAGCCATGGATGTATGGCGTACTTGCTGGTAGTGGGAAAAACAATATTTTTACAATTTGTTATTTAGTTGTAAAAATAAATTAGACTAATGGAACATGATTTATTTAACCACGGCATAAATATCTTCTAGGTCTTGAAAACTATGCGACCAAGCAGGAAAGATGGTATGATAAAGAACAGTGAAATGATAAAAAAGCAAGAGATGTCGCTTAGGCTAACTTACAGGAAACGAAGATGAAGCATTGAAAAGCAACATCAGCAAGGGTAAGGGTCTTAATAAGTTGACAAATATGAAGAGAAAATAAATGCACAAATGCGGACTTCTAAACTGACAAGTTATGGTTACAGTTATTTAAAATTAAAAAAAATTCAATTCGAACGAGACAAACATAAAAACTACCTTATTAATATGCTTTACTTCGTTCATTTTAATTCATTGTAAATGACACAATTCTTAACTTCGACTTATGCGTATTTCGACATGTTGACATCTTGCCTCTGAAAATGACAAGTCAACATGTCGAAATACGTAGAAGGCTACAATAAAAAAGCTGCAGTGTGGATTTCGAGTGGACTTTCTCATATTAAAACTTATCGTATTTGCAAAAGTGTAAATTTCATAATTATAACCTTCCATTCCATCTATCCAAATTCATAGAAAGCACCACAGTAAAATTAAAGCTTTCGAAAAAAAACAAATTCTAACTAATACTAGATACTTTTACTTGCCGTTGCCGTATTTGCAAAAGTGTAACATTCAATAATTATAACGGTGTACAGTTCAGCGAGTAAGTGTTAGATTTCTAGTTAAAGTCGAGATTATCAAAAAGCTGTAGCGGCCGCCATTTTAAAGCTAGAGAGTTCGGTAAGAAAATTTTCGGTTTGCCTTAAGTTTTTCTCTCAAATTTTCAAAATTTTGTTTTGGAAAACAACTTTTTTTTCCGGTTTCGGATATTTTTGAAGCTCAACTTGAACTACAATTTTCGATATACCTCTTGATTTAAAATTTCATCAAAATCGGTGAAGCACTTTTGCCCGTAGAGGCGTCACACACCCACCCACCCATACCCACCCACAGACAGACACTTTTTAAAACCCACTTTTTTGGGTTCCTCGAGTCCCAAAACGTGTATTTTCGTTAAAATCTAGATTTTGAAAATTTTTATGAAATGAATACTTACCTATACCGAAGGTATGGGAAAGTAAAAAAGTGTTGAAGTTAAGAATTGTTTTAATAACAATAAATGAACACTACCTATTGTGATTTTTTGAATTCGGAAGTTTGTATCGAAAGCAATGTACAGTAAAATAGTACAAAATTTGGAAATTTGGCTCGTATTTACATTGATTATTTTCCAGAAAATGGTGATTAAATCTATCCTGTAGAACTTGCAGAAATAGAAAAATAAATAAGATTATTTAATCAAGCGTGGATATGTTTCACCCACACGTTTTATACGCTTTCTTACTGTTTATATGTATATAACATTTATCAATTTCTCACCAAGTTTACACAACAAAGAATTTAAACAATATTCCATAATGCAACTTAGAATTGCGACTATTCCGCTTTCACATAATACAATAACCAACGATAAACACATACATGACGTTAAGCTCCGGGGTTCTTAGCATCTCTTAATCTCACGAAACGGTCATAATACAGAAGAAGCGCGGAATAAATTTACACATACATTTTTCAGAATTACCAGTTCCCTTTGTTAGCTGCAGCGGACGCAGAGTAGACAGTTCATTATGCAAAAATAAGATTAACTATTGCTTGGGGTGAGCGAGTTAACATGTACCGTTGCAATGGAAATAAAATAGTAGCAAAACTTTAAGGAAGTCCTGCCCTACAAAGCGCAGTTTCGTTAGGCGGTATAAAAACAGTTAATCAAGCCTATTGTGAAAAAGCTCAACTGTGCGGATTCGCTATTAGCTTCTGGTCAAAGACCGATTTTTATTCGACGAGTAACTAAAATTAATACTTGAATACAGGAAGCGCGACGTTTAAACTATTTCGAAGTTGCTTTTGTCATATTCTCAAGCTCTTTGGAAGTTTTGTTTTGTATATTATGTAATAGGCCGCTCATAAATAATCTACGTTAAGCAATATGGCAAATATCAAATATTATATATTAAACTTCTTCACGCATAAACATGCTTAATTCTTGGATGAGCTTGTACAATATCTAAACCATCTTTTAAGATTATTATAAATAATAAAATTTCGACAGGACTCTACTTCAAATGAAACCCAACCGCGCATGCACTCAAAAAACGATAATTTATTATAATGGCTAAAATTAATAACTTCTTTAGATCATCTATACATTAACTACTTGTCTCACCACAATAAGACGACGGGCTTTTACATCGCTACACAGTTTATCGGCCGTGATTTGGGATGAATTTTGTTTATCGGCTGTGTTTTTGGTAATAAGATTCTTTGTTGCTTGAGACGCCGCGTGCAGCGAGTTTAAAATAATAATTCTATTTCAGGCACGTTCCTAAAAGAATATTTATTTGTATTATTGTAACATAAATCTGTTGATAGCTTTCATAACAAAAACAGACCCGGGGTATGCCAGCAGACCGACCGGCGTTCATAAGCTGGCCCAGTAAACAGCTTCGGTAGAGTATCCCTACAGATTGCTTTAATTTACACTATTAAAGCATACACGTTACATAGATGCATTCTTTATTGTTGGGGCGTACAGTTTTATACACCCCCTAGCAATTAATAGCAATTAAGCGTAAATTATTACAGGTGATGTTATTGTTCATTAATATCTGATGATGGATCACTGCATAATTATGACAGAGCGTTTCCTCGAAAATATATGTAGTTTCTTTCTTGTTGATCGATTTCAATGAATAGGGGCAAATTAAATTTTGGTATTAGATGGAACTGTCTAATTAATTGTTTTTTGCGTATTTGTTAGATACAAAAACATTTCGAAAATGTCTGTTAAGGCACTATCCATGAGGAAAAGGGATAAGTTTAAATAACTTTTCACGCTTTCTTGTTAGGAATTTTTTCTAGAAAAAGATTTTTTCGAGGGATAATTTTCCTGAAGATGATGCAAAGGGTTTTCTGTGGTAAAACCACTCCATTTGATTCCAGGGGTTCAAACTAAAGCCTATGGCCTCTTGTACACGAACGCCAATGTCGCCTCTTTTGACGGCAAGCAAAAAACGGTTATAAATAAAGCTCGCATGTATCGGCTACTTAGCTACCCAGTTGCAATCTTTAATTTTGCGCCGGTGTAAGCATACCAGTTTTAACAGAAACTTAATAGATAGTACATGCCATCAGTGACAAAATGAGCGAATACATTTTACGTTTAAAATATTCTTGCGCCAATAAATGACTGGACAACATTGTTTTAACAAAAATACTGCTTACGTTATAAGTATACACGCCCCCAACAAGTTATTAAAATGTACATCTACAATCGGTACTAAGAGATCTAAAACGAGATCCTACAATGGCAGCGCCGCAGGCACTGTAAATGCAGTGGAATGATGAATGATAGTTCAAGGGCTAGACGCTTATGGGATGACCTACTCACCTAAGGCGTTAGATATTTGGTTTCCGACTTCGGACCAAAAATCATTGTAACTTGAGCTAATTGACAGGCGTAGTTAGAATCACATAACTTCGGGAAAACGCGTTGTTGATACTAAAAAGTACCAAAATTTCTCCTAATTTTTAAAATGGTATAAAATTCTTTTTTATCATAAATAATACACTATTTCAAATAGTCTATTAAACTATTTAAAGTTTATAACAATTCGTGTTTGCGTTTTTGATTAA
Source organism: Ctenicera cuprea (assembly GCA_958336395.1). Taxonomy (NCBI): domain Eukaryota; kingdom Metazoa; phylum Arthropoda; class Insecta; order Coleoptera; family Elateridae; genus Ctenicera; species Ctenicera cuprea. The sequence continues at coordinate 37,661,619 of OY284490.1, forward strand.
ATTATATTGATCAAATTTTAATTTGCCAAACATTTCTCGACAACTTTAAAGATAAATTTAGGATATTAGAAAAAACAAACTGGTTGTCCAATTGTAGTGGGCAGTTTTTGAGTAAAAATATTTTAAAAATTTGCCAAATTTTCAGAACCAGCCATGTTATTTTGAGTAATCGCACATTAAACCCAACATTTTCAAAAATTGGTAGCAGCCTTCAGTTAGAAGATACAGCATTCAAAAAAATTAATTTGGTTTTCCTTTAGATGCACTGCAACACCAGGTTTTCATAATTTCAAATCAGTTTTTAGAAAAAACAATCGATACCAAAAACATGTATAATTTCAGTTTTCGGTTTAGATTCAGGTTAAAAACCTTGCAAAGAACTACCTACAACTAAAAAATTTCCACATACCAAATTTGTAAAATACCGGTCAGGGTTTCCAGAAATATAGAGCAACAAACGCACCCACGCAAGAATTCATCTAAACGCCCATCTACCCCCAGACAAACTTTATAAAAACCACTTTTTTGAGTTCCTTGAGGCCCCAAAACGTGATTTCTGCTGAAATATGAGATTTGAAAAATTGTATGAAATTGTAACTGTTTCTTGTAATTTTTTCGTTTGTATATTAAATACTGTATTGCTATTTTATAAGATAATTCCCTTATAATTACCAAATATACGTTTAATAAATACTTAGACTGCCTTTACGAACAATGTGCTTTACGGTACTGAAAGGAATAACCGAAAATTGCATTCTGATCACTTGAAAACTGTCGTTTTTTGACGTTCGCTTTTGAGAATAATTTCTATATTTGATGGGAGTCCATTCCTACCTCAACACACAGAAACAAAAAGTTTTCGTTTTTCTTTCCTTTTAATTGCACCGCTATTGCAATGTTTTCTCTTTGTTCGCCGTTCTTTAAAGATTATTGTAATTATCTACAGTGGTGTCAAAATATCAAATTCAATTATATTAATTTTTTTTTGATATTACCTATATTTTTTTTTTAGTCTTACCATAATTTCAGTAGCCGCTTTACAAAAAAATCTCCAGTCGTGCGAGCCTGAAGTTAATTAAGCAGGACTCGACCAAGGAGTTCACTTTTGCTTTTTTTTTAAGTGAGCTTGGAACCTTTGTTTTAATTCAACTGATCATATCCGTACATGAAAGATTTTCAAAGAACGTTTAAAATGTATTTTATCTACAACAGTGAGTAAAGTGACCACGTTACTCACTTCTAACAGTGAGTAAAGTGAAAATTTACTCTCTAGTTGACGTTACCTCACTAACTTAAATTTGGTACATTTGTTTTTCGTTTTCAATGTAATGCGATGCAAATTGCGATTAGTCAAGTCAGCAATTTTATGTTTTGTTTCAAAAGCATTGTGATGCAGTGCTTTCATTTTTTTAAACATCAGTTTAAATATTTTTGAAAAATGTACATATTATTCTGTTGTAGATAAAATTTTATATAGAACACATCACTAAAGTGTCTTTTTTTTTATTTCGCAGATTTATATCACTCGCTGACGCTCGTGATATAAACTTCTGCTCGATCAAAAAAAGTTCCACTTTACTCACTTGTACTATAAATAATTATTAAATTTATAATACACCACTGAGAAAGTACGGAACCTTAATCTCAAAAATTTCAAATTTTCAATTTAATGTGGTAGAAAAAACAACTTTATTTACACCAATATAGAGAGTGGCTAGGAACACCTCGGCCACTTTTCTTGCGGCGGTCAAAAGATGGCACTTTAGTAAAGAAAAATTAAATTAAAATACTGCCAAACAACGCAGAATCCAAGACGTTTTAGTTATTAAATACGCCCCATATTAAATCAAAACAACTGAAACGTCTTGGATTCTGCGTTGTTTGGCAGTATTTTAATTTAATTTTTCTTTACTAAAGCGCCATCTCTTGACCGCCACAAGAAAAGTGGCCAGGGTTTTCCTAGCCACTCCTAGCCACTGTATAAGATAAAATAACACAATAATTAGAAGTAGTTCTATGCAGTATATGGGAATTAACATACCAATAGAAAACTTTAATTCAGCGAAAAATATTCAGAAATTTCAATTAAGAATTCTTTTCTATTTTTAATGTTGGTGCACTTTATAGTATACCCTTACTCTCTAGAGAAATACATCCATATCAAAGTTTAAAAATTATTCTGATAGAAGAACATTCATTCTCCCAACAAAAATATCTCTTACTATTGCAAAATTTACCTCCAAGAATTTATATGAAATGGTTTGGTATAACTGTTATCATTGCTCATTTTCGACTGCCAACTTTGTTTTTTCTTATGGTCGGCATTTTAAATTTTTTTATATTTGAATAGAGTTTTTAATTCTGATTTCAACGATGTGTCACACTTGTATTTTGTTTAAGTTTTGAGCATTTTATTACAGAGAATGAAAATTTCATAAGAATGCCATGGAAATAACACGTCATTTAATTTATTTAAAAAAAGTTCTAGTAATGAGTATCTGTATATAAAATACTTAATTACTTTAACAATATCTATTTATTTAAACCTTATACGTATTTCGGCATGTTTACTTGCCATTGTCCAAGGTTATATGAAAAAGTAAACAGTTAGTGTTGTTATAGCAATAGAACATTGTTACTTATCTTGGTAATCGTCTGCACATGACTTGATTTCTTATTCCAAAATGTCCAGTAGAGGAGAATTTAAGAGATCAATTTACTCATTCATTAACGGTACAGTTTTCAAATGTTTGTGAATTTCAAAAGCTGCTAGTATATCTAATCTACGTTTATTATCACAAAAGTGTAAACATTTTATAGTGTTATTACATGCCATTGAATGATTGTGTTCTAGTAAGTGTTTAGCGTAATTGGATTTATGTGGGTGTTTGTATTTGTAACAACGTACGTGTTCTGTATACCTAATATCAAAATTTCAAATTGTCTGGCCTATATAAACCGAATTACAATGCGAACAATTTAATTTGTAGATGCCTGATTTTAGCAAATCGTCTGTTTTTGATTTTGCATTAAACTGGAATTGATAAATAAAGTTCTAGTAGGCCATAAACTGATGGAAGTAAAACAAAACACTAGTTTTATTTACTTTGGCCTTTAGATACATTAGATACGCGAAAATTTTAGGGAACTTTGTTTTGAGGGTAGGCAGCAGGTTAAGTTAATTTTTACAAAAACAAATGAGTAACACAGTTACTAACACACAGATTAGAGAGTTTATTAAACGAGCTTCTAAACATGTTTTACAAAGGTGTCAAATGTTTTGAACATTTATTTCACAATTGTTTGTATAAGTACAGTTCTAGTGTTATCTGTTCTATTTATTTAACCTGTTATTCAAATTTGTTATGTCAGTTGCAAACATAAAAACTGCAAGTGGAATTTTCAGTAAAGTGTGTATGTTAGAAAATTTGTCATTCATGTTTTTATAACAAATAACATAACCTGCTGCCTACGCTCAAAACAAAGTTTCTTAAAATTTTCGCGTACCTAATGCATCTAAAAGCCAAAGTAAATAAAAGTAGTGTTTTGTTTTACTTCCATCAGTTCATGGCCTACTAGAATTAGTAAAGTAAATTAAATGACGTGGTCTTTCCACGGCACTCATGAAATTTTAATATTCTGTAATAAAACGCTCAAAAGTTAAACATAATGCAAAGTGTGACACATCGTTGAAATCAGAATTAAAAACTCTATCCAAATATGAAAAAATTTTAAATGCCGACTATAAGGAAAAAAAAGTTGACAGTCGAAAATAAGCAATGGTGACAATTATACCAAATCTGTTCAAAAATGTAGATTCAGTGTGAAAAAGTGTCCTAATAATGCGTGATTTAGAAATATGTAATATAAATAACAACTGAGTTATAGCCGAAAACCAAAAATCTAAAATTTCAGATTTTTTTTAGTTTATTCTGCAACGAAGCAAGATGCTCCAGTTTCTTTTCAGATTATTAGTGGTTATCCTAGAGCGTCATAACAGTGAAATCGGTTCTCATAATTTAGACATAGGGTGCGGTAACTAAAGTGTTAAAATGTGATATCTCCAAAACTATAAGAGATTAAGCAATAAGTTCTTTCTTACTTAATGGGTCAGAAGGGGCCGTATATATGCTAATGGCAAGTTTTGAGAAACCTCGCTATTTCAAGTAATGGGTCTCGCTGTTTCTAACTTGAAATTTTTAAGTGGACTTATGTATAATTTTAATATCTAACGCAAAATAAGTAGAAAATTCTTTTTTGCCGACTTTGTGAAAACGTTTAGTAACGGTAATAAACAGGGATGAAATTCTATAAATAGTAAAAAACAGAGCGAGATTATTTCTTGTTTTAATTTAAATGTCCATACTGAAAATAAGCAACCAAAATTAGATCAAGCAAAATTTAACAAGACTGAAAAATGTACGTTCGCAACCCTTAATGAATGAGAGGATGAGATTTTGCACATTTTTCATCTTAATTAAATTTTGCTTAATGTAGTTTTGGTTGCTTATTTAAATTAGACACATTTAAATCGAAAAATAGTCTGATTCCGTTTTTTAATTCTTGTAGAATTTTATTCTTCTATGCATTACTAAATGTTTAAAAAAATATAGAAAAAATAGGCTGTACCTATTTTAATGCGGATATTAAAAAATATACACCATATCACTTAAAATTTTTAAGTTACCCTCTATTCCTTAAAATAATTTTTTTGGAACCCAGTATAAGCTTACCACACGGCCCCTTCCGTCCGATGAAATTAAAGAAATATTTATCCATATTTCTTATAGTTTTGGAGATATCGGTTTTAGTTGTCGTACCCTGTATGTTGTTTTAATTTTTTTATAATCAAAAATTATTCACGACAATTCCGGTAAAATAAAAAGTTTCGATAATTCTATCGTTTCATTGACAATCGAAATCGTGTTGCGTTATAGCAACACGAATCAGTTTGTCAATCAAAGACAGAAATATAGTTTTTAATTTATGTTTAGAATTTTTTAGAATATTCCGCGAACAAAACTATTAACACACTTATTAATATAATTATTATAAATAGTACAAATATTAATACAAGCAAAACTCATAACATTTTGTCGACGTTGTTGCTATGGTTACAATGCTTATAACTCTGCATTCTTCTAACGATATTCAAAACAATTCTTCCTTTGAATGGCTAAAACTTTGAAAATAAGCAGCTGCCATTGGTTGTTGCAGTGTGAGTAGAACATCCTTTATAAATAAATACTAACAACAACCTAATTGCAGCAAGGATTAAGAAATTTAAAAAAACAACTTTTTTGAGTTCTAGGTCACGTAATTTTGTGATACGTTTGTAGTCAGAATTGAATTCAAACAATATAAATTAAAATATACAAAGTTGAAATTTAATATAAAAAAACTTAAGGTCTTTTCTGTTGCGGCCGGAAATAAAAAAACGTAGGCGGGTAGTTCAAACTGTGACTTCTTATGTGTCCGTGATTTATTAAAAATGTGATTTAAATCAATTGAAAAATAAAATAGCTACTAGCGGTGTATATGGACCATGAGCAACCCTTTATACTGTCTATTTCTCTTGCTCTTTCTTTATTTCTAACTTGAAAATACGATAAAGTTAGTTTTTATAACTATTACGTTTGTAAAAGTTGTAACAGGGAAAGTTGAAAGCACTGTTATCTATTAAACCCTACTTCGTAATTTTCCCACTTTTTGCTAAACACCGTTACAGACGAACTGCTGAAATGTAATCGTTGTAAAAGAACATGTCTCAAGTTAAACTTATTAAATAATAATGTTTTAGTTATAATATATTTAATATCTTAATCTACGCGTTTAGTTTGTACCACGTATGTACTAATGAAGCTTTATGTCAATTCTATAAAACTGCTTGCGGGGCTATAATGTTATTTACGGTAGTTTTAAATGGTCCCCACATTATTCGGGCTTGATTTGCTTTTCAGATGAAATAAATCTGGCGACTATCCCAGTAACGAATCAGCAGCAAAACCTGCTGAATGTAAAAACAGCCTGTTTTGTTCTGGAGTGAGATTTAGGACTGAAATCCGTACATAGTTTTCTTTGGCGTGAAATGTCGCCCACTATAAGCATCACATTTTACGTAATGGGGCGTGCTTTTGTTCTGTTGATGTGGTGAAGTAGATTAAATTTAATACATTATTCTTGAAGAAAGCTACCAATGTTATGTAGTTTTTTTCTATGTATTATACTCTAGTATATTGTTATAGAATTTGCTGAATTGTTGATATTCTTTTTGAAAGCAACATATTTGGTTTATCATTATTCTTAAACAAAATACATAAATTAATCCGCCTTTTAGTTGGATTTAAATTTTAGAATATGTGTCAGATGGAATTTGATGTTCGCTATGTGCTCATGGTTAAATAATTTTTGTCACAGCCTCATAGCTTCAACAGTTTATACCTCACTGCATTAGCATGTAGGTAGGCATGCAAAAAATTTGTTTTGCTACAATATATTCAGTTCCCACTGCGACATTGCTTAAATTGGAGTGTACGTATTTTATGCATGCATGGTATAAGCACTAAAAAATTTTGGTATGAATTTATTTAGATGTTATGTAGAAATATCCAATCATACTCGTTATGTATTAGTAAATGTTTTGCAGAAAAAATATTCAACTCTGAAGTAATATCACATACTCAAATATAATATTGCATGATGTTTTGCTAACACAGCAGAAAATATGTTTTTGTTGAGATCGGTTGCTAAAGTACACACTTAAATAAATTGTTCTTAGGCTATTAATGCTTTAAAATTTTACAATTACTATAATTAGTTGAAAAAGTCATAACTTCACAGCAGATTAATTAAAATACTGTAAAATAAAGCACTGACAAACAGCAGGTGGTTTTAGACACGGTAAAATATTAATTACCATAAATTAACGTTGTTTGGGTGCTTGCATTATGAACCCGTTGAACTAAACTGTGCCCAGGTAAAGCAAAAAGTGATCACAATGCTAGTAAAACGCTTATAGTGGCGAATAACTCATTACCATTATAAATTTAAAAACCACACAGGACTTAAAATATTGTAAAGTAACCAAACGTGTAGTCTAAAAATGGTTACTCTATGGAGGTATCCCGCTTATAAAACAAAAACTATTTTCTCTATTTACGCCAGAAAATAAGAAAACTGACCAACACTATTTACGTTATATCTGCCCAAAAAACAGTGGATAATATTTAAAAACAAATACTGTCAGTTTGTATCAGTCAAAGAAATTGCTAAGTGAGTTCGTAATAACAGTTTGACAAAATCGCAACATCAACTGTGGTACAAATAGGTGAGAGAAAAAGGTTAGACGGTAATAGGGCAGACGATTGTTTTTGTTTTTTTGTTTAAAAACTTTACTATATAATAGTTACAAAAATTTGCCTGAAATACTATATTTTACTTTTGTACCGGGTGAGTCAGTATTTACTCCGAGGCCTAGAACTCGAAGAGTAGGCATATAAGCGTGTTATGAGTATTTTTTTTATTGTGCTCGACATTTAAAGCTCTTAAACATTATAGGAATAAATTGATTTTATCTTCCAAACTGAGTCGGTGATTTTTTTTAATCCCACACTATATTTTAATTTCCTTTTCGTTTGTTGGGTTACATAACAGTAAATTGGCTATGCTTTATTAAAAAGTAGTATTTTTATCGTGACTAGGTTCCGCAAAATCAAACAATTAATCTATTTTATTTATGAGTGCGAGCTTTACTTCGTAGAAGTTCATTTTAATTTATGGTAAATAAAACAAGTCTTAACTTCAGCAGGTTTTTATTTTAGCCTTATACGTATTTCGACATGTTAACATGTCATTTTCAGAGGCAAGGTTAAAAGTAAACACTTAGTAGAATACAATAACTAAATGACATCTAATATAGAAGCATTTGAAATTCACAAACATTTAAAATCTGTACCTTTAATAAATGAGCATTATTGGACATATAGGAATGAGAAACCAAGTCATCTGGACGCAGATATAGAAAACTAAGATCAAGTTATGAAGACTTATTGTTCCTATAGCAACTCCAACTATTTACTTTTAATTTTACTTCTGAAAATGACATGTCAATATGTTGAAATACGTCTAAGGCTAAAGTAAAGACCTGTTGAAATTCGGAATTATTTTATTTACAATAAATTAATTTATTACCCGCATAAAAATACTCACGTTATAAACAATAGTTTGAATAAGCATGACCAACTAGCTGTTCCCCGTTTTTTTGCGTTTTTGTCAAATAAAATTCCATGTAACAACAATTTTATACTGAAGGAAAGAGAAAATAAAGTTTTTAAACATTGCGAAAATAACTATATAGGGTGCGATTTAAAAAACATATCGCTGACGTCACAGCTCAGAAGGATCTCCGGGTGAAGCCAGTGGCTCGCAGCCACTGACTGATGGAAACAAACGCAAAGTGTAAAAAAAAATATTACTCACAATAGAATAAAAAATAAGCAAAGCACTTCGCCTGGACTTTTCCCTATTTTAAAGCTGTTACATTTTATATTTCAAAAAGTATATATGCACAACGTTGAAGTACTAACAACAGTGGCGCATTTAAGGGTAAGTTACTCGGTGCGCTACTAGGATTCCCAATGTTAATGCCCAGTACTTAATTCCTGATGTAGTGTAGTATAATATTGTTTTCCCTTCTAGCATGTGTCCTCGAATTGTTTTCTCCACCCGTATTTAGTTGAAATAGTTTTAGTATTTTCTTTTCCAATCTTCTGAGTGTCGTGGCTTATGTGATTCCGCTCGTTTGGTTTCCTCAAGATTGTGTGCTATATCGATGCGGAAAGATGTTTAAATGGGCAAAGATAGAACTTATCGCAGATTTCTCTTCTTCTCTGGCTGCGATGCCGTCGTAGTGGTTTATAAAACCGCCTGCTTATATGCTGTAAGCTAATTTTATTCTCCTAAATAATTGATTGTTGTCTGGAACTGGGACCTATTTCGTAATATATCTCTATTGATGCCTTTAGTATTTCTGCTGCCGCTGCTATTGTTTCGGCTCTTTCTTGGTATTTTTATTTGCCTAGGTCTTCTAAGTACGCTTCTATTGGTAGTGCTAGATGACCGTAGCGCGGAGCCAGGTTTCTTACATTTTCCTCCAGTTGTAGTTAGAAAGCTTGTGGATTTTCATTGATGTAAGACACGCTTCTTTTCCTTAAGGTAGGAGTTTTATTAAGGTGTTTCCGCGTTGCCGTGCAATTGGTGTTTTGATCTGCTATTGAGGTAAATCACAGCTTCCATCCTGTGGGATTTTCCGCACCGTTCATCTGTGTCACTCAGTGAATACCATTTCCTGTTCCATGGTAGATCTTCTGTTTTCTGCTTCTCCTGTCTTTACTTGGTTTACTGGTCTATCTACCTTCTATTATATGTGTACTTCTAACATCATTTCTGATTAACACCAGACGTTAGCATTAAATACTAGAACCTACCTAATTGGCGTAATGTAATTTACCGTACACAGTTTTGATCCTGAAATTAAAACTTTTACGCCCCAAAACTTTCTTAAGCATAATGTACCGTATATATTTTATAGGCAGTATCCCCAGTAATGCAAATTGTAACCTATAGGATTCACTGCTGAAATATGCATATAACTACATAAATTGGAGGAAGGGAAACGGAAGAATAGGTAACACAACTGTAGAATAAGTTAATAATTTCTCCTGCCTTTAGGCAATATTATGATAAGTGATGAACGAAGAAGGAAAGCGGCGAACTGCAGAATTCAACAATCTATGAAAGTTGTGAAAATAATAATATAAAGAAACATAGAAGAAAGGAGTGCTAGAGAAAGACACACGCCTGCAGTAAATGCAACGACTATAATATGTTGTTTCAGTATTTTAGCAAAGTATAATGTATATACGAAGCTCGTGCTCGAATTTTCACAAGTAGCATGTAAAAAATTAGCAGTCATTAATGGAAGTTAAAAATAATACTAAATATATCGTAAAATTGATAGTATTTAAAAAAACATATGGTTATGGGTGTAGAAAGGGAATTTACGGCAGATATAGCAATGATAAATTTATAATCTAAATAAAACTAGGGCACAAGTATTTGAAATCTAGGCGTGGCCGGAGATGTGTGGCGTCCATTGGACAAGAGCCAAGTCGAACATAATTTCCCAGTCCGCTCCTGTCATAGCTTCGTCGTTTTGTTAACAAACCGATTTAGTTTCATAAGTTTTAGAGCTTGATGTAACGTAAAAAATCATTTTTTTTTTGGAAACGTGGAATGTATAATATTATACTGACTTACACGGTATAGTTTTTCTTAAATTATTGTTTTTGTAATTTGCTGCGACACACTCAAAGTTATATTTAACTTCCTATAGTAGGTAGGATTACTTGGATGTGGAAATATGGCTTTCTTAAGTTCTTTTATAGCTTTTAGTTGGTATTAGTAAAATGCTCCTTTGTGAAAACTTTTCGTTAAGTGTGATTGGATATTCCTTTCTTTTCGGTATTGATAAAGAGGACGTAAAATAGGGAATAGCTGTTAAGTTGCAATCGCAACCTCCATCTTCCTAACGAACTACCTATGCAGACGAACACTGTGTTTCAGACACTATCTGGGTGATTTAAATTACATGACAATGCAATGGCTTCACGGTTGACCGCCGCCTCTGGAATTTAGTTATTGATAAATACTCTTTATCCTACTTCCGACATTTGTTTTGTCGCTCGGGGTGTGAGAACCGATAAAAAGCTTCAGGCAGGCGTGCCTTGGTAAACTGATAACGGACTAATGGTACATTATTATTGCCCACCTGCTTCATTATGAACTCCTAACTACTATTTTCATTTTTATTAATCTTCAGATAAAGCAGGGGCGTATATTTGTTTAATATAATAAGGTATTACCCAGAACGGTTCCTAAGCGCTGACAGTACTTTGTTAACCTTATTTTAACAGAAAATTATTACTTCTAAAAAAGTTTTTAACAGGACATCGCAAAAATTAATAAGTAGAATATCTTATCGATGTTTTCCTCGAGGCTGTGTGTAAACTCTGTTGTAGGTAACCAATTATCATTACATGCAATGAACCTACATCCTGTATAAGACTTGAAGATCTTCTGTTTCTCATAAATAAGAGGAGGTAGTGAGTTTTGAGTTTGCTTATCTCCATTGGCGTAACTAAAGGGTATACAGTTCTCCAAATGCAGAGGAGGCACTGAAGTAGGAGCATCACTATTTTTTTTCCTACTGAATAGGTTGAAATTAGTTATATAAAATTTTTTCTTTACTTTTGCTGTGAGAAATTAGATCAATAGCTACGAAAGTAAACGGTTTATGTTTATGCAAGATAGCTCATATAACGAAATGTATGTAAAGATAATATTATTAACAGTAGCTGTATAATTTATTTATTTGGTGGTTGTGTTCAATATAATTGATTATTGGAGGTCCCACCGCCCACGGAACTTTTGCTAATAGATAATTATCTCGAAGTAGTCGAAGCAGAAGAAAAGCATAAAATAATGAAGTAGCGGATTTAACTCACGCACAGGGTGGTAGTTGCTTACGGACCCCAATCGAGCCCTTGTCTGGCATGGTTAATATTCTTTATCACTGTCTCTGATATATGTAAAAAAATAGTATTTCTTTTTTTGAAAATTACAACATAGCAACTATGTCATTATTCTGTCGTCTGGGCGCGTTCTTTATACCTTTGGTTTTCTTACTAAAACGAAGTAAACAATACATTAGTAAACATTTTAATCACCACTAGGGCTGGGACAAAATTTGATACCAAAATTTCAATTGATTTTATAAATCGATTTTTTGTTAGAATCGAATCTTCCTATTATAATAGAATACTAGCGCCTACTACTATCAAATTTTTGTACCCAATTTTTATTTCAAACGTGAGATAGGTATAATGGATTTTTGCATAATCGTTTTAAAGTTCGCTGTTTCTCTACAACAGTTTAATTCGTTCTTTCTCTAAGTTTTGTTTAATTTATTGAAGTACACGTACAACTTTTTATTTTTACTTAATTTTAGTATAGACTTGTATTATAGTAACAAAAAATCACAGCACTTATTTTTCATGTTTAAATTAAGAAAATATCTTAATAAATAATTGCTTTAGTAAGCTTGACATAGGTATAATGTGAATTAATATATTGCATATCCTTACAGATATTTGTTTTCAGAATGACTGATTTTTATAATCGATTTTTGGAATCGACTGTTAAAATATATCAATTATTGTTTTCGTATCTTTTTTCAATATAAAGTCGATTTTGACCTGTTATCGAAAATCGATTCTGAAATTTCAAAATATCCCACCCCTAATCACCGTCCCCTATAACAATTTTTACGAATTCTTTTCTGCAGCGCGAAGATAAATAAATTGCTTTGTATTCAATGTAGAGTGTAAAGTTTAGCAGGCACTGGCTTTGAGTTATTTTGTTGCACTGCTTGCAGGGGATTTGAATTGTTGAATTTTTTTTAAATACTACAGAGTAGTGAACAATGCATTTACAGAACATTTACCAGCTATTTTCCGACTATTTGCAAGAAGGTATTTAAAATGTTTGTTTTTTTTTTAGATTTCAACACATTACATATACAGGATGTATCAAATTGCGTGTTAACTATGGGGATTTCGCTTATTTGAAGAGATACGACGATGGTTAAATTAGAGAAAAGTTGCGGAATTTTATGAAAATAATTTTGATAATAAACAATATTTAACTTTGCAAAAATGCAATTTGATGATACTATTCTTCTCATAATTTAATCGCGAGTGGAAAATGTATAAGTAAACAGCGCGTTGCATTTGAAGAATAAATTTCCAATTCCTATCAACATCATTATCAAGAGAACGGGGTATGTGCTCAATAGGTGTGTTACTGCACTGCTATTAAAGCAACAATAGAGCTGTTAGCAATGAACGTAAATTTTTACTAAGAATTTGTTATTACATGTCAAAATAAAACGACTATTTGTGTGAACGAAAAAATAAAAATACTAATAACTAGATGATTAAAATATACAGGTTATTTTATTTATTTAAATACATGGTATAACTTGTAGAGTTATAGCCTTATACAAATCTACTACTGAAAGTCACAAGTAATACTTTAAAATCTTACACTATACACTGTTGCTTGTTATAGTTGAAGTACTGTTGCAATATACAACTGCTACGTACGAACCTACTACAGGATTTATACAAGATCACAATTCACGTGTACAACTGAACTAGCGGCGAAAATGCAGCAGTTATGTTTTCCATATTAGTGGTACAATGGTGAAGGGCTCCGTATGGAAATGTCCTGTTTTAAGACAGATCCATACATATATTTAAACAACCTGTGGCTATTAAATATGCAAGGCTTAATTTTCATTATCATAAAAGCGTTGTTTGTTAAATGCCACCTTTGGTATGAATGGAATAAATGGTATAATAGATAGAGCAGAGTCGCGCGTACCGCGGTGTCAACATAAAACGGCCAGTGCAGATAGTTTCGCGATAACTTCCCATTCTCGCAAACAGCAAGAACAATGTGCGGGATATCTCTCCTCTGGTCGTTAAAAGAACTGTCCCTTAGTAACGGTATCCCGCGTTACAATATGGACATATTTTGGTTCAATTCCCTATCTATGTCATACTTATATAAAACGGTACTTCCTTTGTGCAAACCTTCAGGAAATGGAAAAATTTCTAAATTCATTAATAGGCCGAGAGCCAAACTCTGACAGTTTATGAAAATATTTCAATAACAAAAAGAAATCTATTTAAACAGGTAGTAAGCAGAATATTACACTCAACAACTATACTTTTGTATAGAAATGTTGACCAGTTAAAAAGGGAGTATTTTTGCTAGCTGTACGTTATTAGATATATCTTTGCTCTCAATCTGTTTTAATAATTTAATACTTTACTTACCTTGCGAGCCGGTTTAAAATTAAAAAAGCTTTAAAGTCATTTGTAATATAACATTGTTCAATAACATTAATAAATGATGTTTACAAATAAGAATTACTGAAATGGCAAAAAATTTCTAAATTAAATAAAAATATGGTTAGCCCAAGCCGAAGTTCCGTTCGATACATTTGCATAAATGCTCTTGCCCTAAATACCATCTATAAACACAGAGGTTAGCATTTCCGGTGTACGTACATTAGTTAGCAATACAATAAATCGGTACGAATATCTGTGGTAATTAGACTCTAACATTATTACTATGCATTATATTTTAAATTTATGTATAACATTGCTGTAAAGCTTTTTAATGCGCTCCAAATACTCTTGAACCTAGGAAACAGGCAAAGAAAACTTACAAGAAACTCAAAAATACACGCACGTCGTTCAATCGACGCATGCAATCAATCATTTTGAACATTAAGCTTGTTGAAAATCATATTCTAGAAAATTGCTAATTTCCAATCAAGACGTTTATCACATAATACACGAATGCACACCGTTTCCGCAATCTTAGATTGACAGGAGCAAATTGAAAATAGGGGAAACGGTTTTTGGGTGTAAACATCATTTTAAGAGAAATGTGAAATTGGCAGTACACAATAATGTTACGGTTTTAGAAACAGCCAAAATTTTTTTATGAGAAAAACTGTAAGAATCAAACTAGATTTATTATTAACTACAAATGGAAACCATAATAATATTGGAAATGAACGAGCGCGATTGTCTACTGTTTTTGTGTTTGACACCAGCATGTGTTCAATTTGAAGATGAAAACGTGATATATTGACAGAACGACAAAACCGAATTTTTACTTTTTGACATCCTTGTACTGGCCTTTAAAATGTATTACTATACAATTACAGCACCGTTTTCCTTAAATTTAAGACACAACGGAAAATGATAATCGTTTGTTTTCAAAATGTTCTCAGTATAAATAACAGTAGGAGATTCTTCATTCTATTCCTTCATTTAAATAACAAACGCACTCACTTAAAAAAATATAAAGTATGTTTGACCTTCGGGGCCATTTTAACCCAAGATTCTCGTTTTACGGCAATAAGGAAACACTAAGTATTCTGAACAGTCAAGCGAGTTGATAAAATGCTTTCTTCCTACGCGTATAACGATACATTTTTGTGCAGCACACACTTATGAATAATGCTTTTACATTTTATAGCGAGGGCATTTCAAAATGACACTTTAGTTGAACCTCCTTTCAATAATTTCATATATTTATATATTATATTTTTTAATTTGTAATTTCTTCGAAAAATTGTCCGAGTGGTCCAGTGGTAAGAGGATCAGGCTCACAATGCGTGAGTCCTCGGTTCGAATCCCGGAAGAAGCAGAACATTTTTGTGTAATTCTGTGGATCGGTATCGAGCTCGGCAACCATTCGACGTTGGGTTATAATTAACGGCGCTTGCCTTGATTACTGGCTGACCAGGACAAGTAACAAAGCCACACACAACATTAACATACAAATAAAACACATGTGCGTATGGCTTGAATGAATGTGCATGAAGGGTGGCATAAGCTTCAGGAGCGTGGTGGTTTAAAGGCCAAACAGCCCCTCTACCTCCTACTACACAAGCGAAGAGCCTACCCGGAGTGAAAGACCTCGACACCTTCAGGTATATGAAGATAGATTGTGATGATGATAAATTTCTTCGAAGATTGTTGAGGTAGCATAATTTCCCTAGAATTATAAAGGTTACAACTATGTACTCGTATGTAGCATTATGAAATATGTCATTTACGATAAGAAATTTTGATTAATAAACTAGGGTTAAAAATAACTCGACGTTATCTATATACCAAATCCGTAACTGTCTTACCATAACACGACGACGAGCTCTTAGAGCGCGACATTTATTCACGTCACGTAGGGCGTAGTTTCTTAATAGCAGTTTCATAATTTGTTTATTACGAGTTGTTTGAGGTCGGACGTCTTTTGGTAATACATTTTATAACTTTCAAAATTTAATTACGCTTTAAACCAAGGACTTGCAACACTTATAACAGGAACATAATATTAATTTTTACTATGAAATAACGTCTATCTTTCTGTTTGTTTCTAATACTAAAACCAAGCGGGTCATTATGGTCCAATATGTACAGTTGATACATAATGTGTTGCTTGCTGTCAAATATATCAGCAGTACTACACTCGAACTCGATGACGCCTTTTGATTTAAAACTATTATTCATCCATATTTAAAAAGAGACAGTGTTAAGCTGTAGATTGTTAACCCACCAATTTTTGTGTACAATCGGGAGTTTTGTATGGTTTCATAACGTAATCTTAGTCAGCCTTAACGTCCCACTGCTGGGCTCCGGCACTTTCCTCTACCACGTACTCTCCTTGACGCTAAGGTGGAGTATGGAATACCTACAGTTAACCGTCGAATCCGATCGAATAACTACCAGAAAAGGTTTCAGACATAAAGACCCCCACGGCTGCCTACAACGGATTGGGGAATGTGAGGAGCGGGTTGCGGCATAGATTTTTATTGTACAACGCTGCGGCGAAGAATCAAACCCTAGACCTTTAGCGTTTGAGGCCAAGCGCCCAAGTCTAAGCTACCGCCACTTCATATGGTTTTACATACTTAGTACCAATTAATTCCTTACATTAAATCCAGAAATATGTACAAGTAAAAGCAGCAATTAGACAAATAAATGTCGAACAATTACATTATAAGCCATCTTTGCTTATAAATTTCTAAAATAAATTCAACCAACTCAGGTTTAACTATGGGATGGAATGCACCGGTTTGATGTGATTTACCATGTGTAGAGATATTACGCTCATGGGTAAAAATAAATACGCTAAAAATTAATAAACGGTCACTAAACTACGCTAACAGATCGCATTTATAGGAAATTAACTTTACGGTAGGCTACACCCTACAGTTTTTTGGGCGAGTTTGAAAAAATAAAAATTGTCGCGTCCCGCTTGAGTTGTACCTTGTCAGCTGCAACCGATTTCCTTTCAAGTCGGAAGAAGGGATCCGAGTTCACTATGTACAATTACAGTATAGTTCACAAAACTAGGACTTCGATCCGCGGTCCGCTATTCTACTTCATTAACTTATTTATTAATTAACGCAGAGGTGAGGCATAGCCCACGGGTTCTACTATGTATATATTGAATCCAAACAAATTCCGTGATTGACCATCACATCGTATTACGAAGCGATTGTGGTTAGCTGTTAATTCTTAACCCACCAATTTAGCGTAACATAAACAGTTTGGTATAGTTTTACATACTAATCGTTCCTAACAATACATCCGAAAACGGGAGGAAAAGAAATCCGGAATTACTATCTTGATCAGAGTAAGGCTTCGATCCGCGGCCCGCTACGCTACCCTTCCGCTTGTTTCAACGTTTAGTGGCGAGGGTCCCCCGCTACTAGAAGCCAAATATTTACGCGTCCAATGTATAAACCGTATAATCGACGGTACAGCGGACCGCTACAGTGTTCAATAAAGATAAGTAATATTTAATGTCTACGGTTTGTGTGTATGACATAGTTTGTCAATAGCTGGCATTGCCACATCTGAATCCGCAAGGAACACACATGTTTGGCTTACATATCCCCAGATGTAGGTCAGATCATGCAAACGATACCGAGCGCAAAGGTAATCATAAATAACTCAAATCAGGTTTTGCATTGAAGCTGAAATATGAAAAAAGCAAATATCTGTAAATGTTGTTTTATTACCTACAATTATCACCCTCGGGAACTGAATTACCATTTACAGTTAAAAAACAAAATTTTAGATAAGATTATCTTTACCTAACGAATCCTACCATACACAATCACCATTAAAAGGAATCAAGGACAGAAATTCTTTTCTGCAGTTGGAAAGGTTTCTAAAGTAAACATTTAAATTAAAAACACTAATGAAAGGGGTCAATTTGAAGAAAAAGTAGGGACATGTATTTTAAAAATTATTTGATATTGATTACGCTGCGTGAGGATATAACAGCAAAATGATCAACATTCGCATGACTACTTAACGCTTACGCATGTTCAGTTCAGTTGCTGATTTTGCGTATTTGAGAATATGCAATACTGCGGTAAGCATGTCTTGCAACTCGACACAGCTTATTTAGTACATTTTAGAAAAAAGTTACCAACAAAAGCGTGGGGCGTAGGACCACGGCTTCTACTATTTTATTATTAAACCAGACCCATCGCTACATTTCATAATTTTGAAAATTTGATTAACAAATAAAATTAACGCTATTTTGAACTCACCAACTATGGTACCAACATATATGATAACCAGACTCACCTGAAATGAAAAAGGAAAATGTATTAGTTGGATAAGAAAATGTGTTTCTAAGACAATCTTGCATATTTGAGCTACATTTAATACACAAAATAATAAAAAATTACACACAAAAATTTTCAAGATAATTAAAAAAACGCTCTTTCAATAGTAACCTAGAAACATCGAAATCCTGTAAACATGACAACATTGTTTAAAAGTCATGAAAAGTAAATTACTCTATATAACTGAGATTATGCCTGGGCTTTTCACGAAATGCTCAATTACATTATTTCTCTACGATATATGTGACAGTGACTAGCCGGCCGGTGCCGGCTGGCAACATTTTGCCAGTATACAGTAAACCGTCATCGGATAACACGCAGCGTACTTTAGCATCCATTTAAATTTAGCCGGAGGATGCGTGTTGTTTACAATGTATGTGTTCTATATTCTAGCATCGCATATCAACACACGCCGTGCCTCAGTGCTACAACGCGTGTACAGCGTTGTGAGGCATAGGTTGGTCAAGAGTTCAAATCCCGGGCGGGTAACATTTTTAAATTTAATGGCTCTATTTTTTAACGGGATACGTAGGTTTGTATTATTTTTCGTTGTTGTGTTCGTAGCAATTTTCAGCAATAGTGGCAGCGTCGCAGGCGCAACAATGTGTACACTGTCGGCTCGCTGACATTGTTTTAGCTACAACACTAAAGGGTCAACCAAAAGAGCTGAACATGTAAAATGCAACGATTAAATAGTAAATGCTTATCGATATTAGCTACAATAAACAAATATTCGTTCTACATTTGTCAGAACGAAAAAATACCGGTATATTATTAAAATAGTTATGGTTGCGGTTTTAGGTTACGGTTCAAAAAAAATTTTATTTTGGGTTTCGTTTCGGTTACGGTTCGTATAATTTTGCGGTTTTTTTTTCGGTTTTCGTTTCGGTTACGGTGCACTCGCTGGTTTAAACACACCAGGGGCAGCGGGTGGTCTAGTGGTTAGAGTCCCAACCTCTAGAAGTAAACTACCAACGGCAGTAGGTTCGAATCCTCTGCCCGTCGGAAATATTTCTGAATAAGTTAAATCCGGCGTGTCCATGAACGGTGTCTGTGGTGTGTATGTTGGGTTGCATGTCTTTTCGGGGTGGGACATGTTAGACCGGTGAATAGCGCTAAGTGCGCTGAGACCGGGTAAGGGGGTGGGATGGGAATTATGGAGTCGTGCTCACGCACGGCCTCATGATTCTTAAAAAAAACAATGAAAAAATCTACATGCACAGGCAACCGACAAAAGTCGTGTATAATATTATTTTAGCTTGTTTAGTAATTAAATTATATAAAATACCATCGCACAAAAATAGCTAATCAAGTTTTGTTTCACGCAATTCGCCGCTTCTTGCAGTCGTTTTAATTTGTTTCATAAATACTATACATAAATTCCAATTTTTAATTCAATAATATACCCATTTATACAAATTTATGCGGAAATGCAGTAGCTACTACTTGTAGTATCATCGAACACGCTGTTAGAACTTGATTAATACTCTTGGACAGGATATTTGAATATAAATATATCCAACTACGCATTTTATTCAGGATGCTGGATTTGTTTGTTGGACACCGCAAAACACACTAAGAGTAAAATACAAGAATCTTAAGGAAGTATTAAAAAAACTTTAGTGCTTTTGAAAGACAACGGGAATTCTAAACCAGATATGAAATCTTGTAACGTCAAATAATTTAAGGATGCTGTAATAGTAAATAACCAAACACAATCGCATTTTATTTAAAAGAGTTTACGTAAACTCAAACCAGTTTGCAATTATTAAGCAGTTAGCATATGGTGATATAAGGTAAGATAAACAATAATAGTCGTTTCCTGTGTACTTTATACAGTTAAACGAGATGCAATTACAAAAGCTGTCCTTGCTCTGTATGTGATAAGCGGAGTGGGCAGTGAGCAAGCACACATATCTGTTGGTGGATACAAGCTCCGCAATGTAAGTAGGTTGTTATCGCAAACCAAGTGCATGCAACCGAGAATGGCTGCCCCACGTGCCCACGTGAAGTACCCTTTTCCTTCTAAAAGGGCACTTAAATTCCGTCTGATAATACTATCAACTGTTATCCTGAAAGTCGAAATTTCTTCACGCACATTTCATTCTGATTTTATACACTGCTTTACGACATCATGAAAGGGTTTTGTGCATTCGCAATTAATCACATTATAGCTGCAATAAACACGATCGAAAATGAAGACGCAATCATGCTTTTATGTACCATTACTAGCACCAGTGCGTCTCTATAAAGAGCACTAACTATAGCTAATTCATACTCTGCTGTTCAAACACGATCGTGAAAACTGCAACTATATGCAGCAATATAAAAGAAGCAAGAAACAGCGCGCACCTGTTCCCTACTTAAAGGATTAAAACTAAAAAAGGAAACAGCCTTCAGCTACAGCTAATGAGCAAAATAAGTTTCCAAATGTAACAGACTAAAATTATGCACTTCTCAGACACTATCCAAAACCACTTTTACTTCACGTTACTGTAATTCCAGACTAATTTTAAATAAAGCAACGCAAAGTACCCGTTATATCGTAGAATTTTAATTGTCAACAGAAAGAATCTGGAATCGTGTTATCAGTTTTCCGGCTGTTTTAAACTAACAGCTGATTAAATATAACGATAGTTATATGAATTAAATAATGTTTACGCACGCCTTAGTTTTACAATATGGAAATCAAAATCGTTTAAAAGAAAAACTGCTACAGATAGCGATATAGAATTAGGAAAAGTATCTAACAAAAGGAACCACATTATTTACAGCAATAGCTTCTAGATATTGGTTTAAGCGAAGAAGTTACTTCATTGGTTTTTGAGATAACTTTAAAACAGATTGAAGAGAAGAACATAAAAATATTTTCCGCTGTTTGTGTGTTTACAGAACAGCACGTATGTACGCAAGCGATTTAGGAACGAGCGCGTTATCCTATTCATATGATGTTCACTTTCACCGTGCCGAGGGTCTTTTCAAGTCAGCTTAGTGAATGAACTCATAAACTACGATATTTTAGTCTACTTTCGAATCCCTGGCTTCGCTTTTCGTATTTTTATCACCCCCACGAGGTCGGATTCAGAAAGCTACCCTAAATCCGTCAAACGTCGGACAATTACCAGACTTGCTAGAAAAATACTTATGGTCACCTGAAATTTCAGGTTTTTTCTAACAATTCTATTATTTTAAACAAACTATTAGAGTGTCAATTTTGTTTAGAATATTAGAAACAAAAGACCGCGTTAATCTATAAAATGTTGGCAGCATAAGCTGTAATTTTTTTTTTGCTGGTACCTGTTTTAAACGTTTCCGTTTTCGACAGCAAGTTAAGAAATTATTTTCAGGTTCTGAATTTTTTTGGTAGCAAAACTGCTAAATACTAATCACGTTATATTTAAAAATTTAAAATATTTTATAGTACAATGTACCAGAATGAAAATTACATCGCAATAGCAATATTTCGGTTTCAGGGAAAATTTCAAATATTGAACGATATTCACTACGTGACCTATTTGGCAAATCGCTATAAGCTGGAAGAGATATCTGAAAGCAGACTACGTATCGGTCGACTGACCACGGGAACTTTTTCATGTAATGCGTGTGTTATACTTTTTGGTCTCTGATGATATAAACTCTGACAAGCCCACCGCCGCAGATCTAACTTTCAGATCGGGTTTTTCAACATCATTGAGCTTCAACCGATGTATGTGTTCACATCGTCGACAAAATCAGCATACATGGCTTGAATAATGTCAGTAGGTGTTCCTATTATTCAATTATTTACCTACCGACACACAGATATTTGATTTTGTATTGTGTTAAATGGGGCTTCAATATCACAACGCTTAAATTTTATAGAATATCGAACCTTATGCAGTAACACATTTTTACTTTTCCTGCTACACGGAGTATAGTTATATGCAGGTAATGTATTCATCAAAATTTCTGACCTTAAGATTTTGACGTAAATGCAGGTTTTAGGATCTGAAAAGGGTTGTAGGGTAGGGTTGTTAGCACACGTTGACAATGCTGCGGTTACAGTAAGAATGACAATATTTATTACGAACCAAACATCCCCACAATGTTTTCCCTTCTAATATGCAGCCGCCACAACAACCCCATTAGAAAGAACGAGTTTGGCAATAGGAATTCTTTAATCCTACCAAAAAGTGTAAGCTTCTTATTGCATGATGATTGTAGCTGTACGACATTACACGGAGTAAATCTGAAATAAATTAAATCTTAGCTTTCTCTTAGAATGCCCTTGGTGACTGGCCTGGCCAACCTATTACTACGTAAAATAAATGAGCAACAAGAAAATGATCAATTAAAAAAAACAAACCCTTTAATTCGCACAACAACTGTTTGTACCCTAAATGTACATTTCGACTGTTTGAAATAAAAGAAACAAACCACAACGATTTTTATTTAGAGTTTGGGGATTCCTCCCCCTCCTGTCGTCGCGCGTCAAATTTAAGTAACGAAGAATTTGGAATCAAACCCGAGTCTTGACTTAAAATGTTTGTTTTTGGAATTTGTAGATAAATCTGCTTTTTCCCCTGCTTCAAGTTTTCTGCTGTTTTTTACAGATAGAAAACTTCTAAGATCTGTGAAAAACACAGCAGATAACTCAACGCATTAGAAAGCAGAATTATCTACAAATGTCAAAACAACAGCTTAATTCAAGACTCGGGATTTATTCCAAATTCAGCATTACTTAAACTTAACTTACGACGGGAGGAGAGGAATCCCGAAACTATAAATTCATATTCACCTCTCGGCAATTCGTGATTTTTTTCACCAAGCTTAAGGAACGTTACTACTTCGTTGCTGTAATTTTCAGTCGTTGTCTCCATCCGTTTTATTTATACTAATTATGACTGCTTAGCAGTCGAAATATACATTTAGAATACAAATAGATCTTGTGAAAATTAATCAGTTTATTATTTTTTCTTAATTGGTCACTATAGTTATTATGTCAGTACTGCGCCCTCAGCCACCCCCACACAACTCAAATGTAAATTTTAAACTTTAAAATTTTAAGCCTACTGCGATCTCGCGATTATGGCCAATTCTCGATATTTAGCTTCGCGTTAACGATATCGAAAAAATAGTGTCGGAAACAGTTGTTCGGAATCCAATTTTAATCCCTTGTATTGATTTTTAACGCAAAATTCGCATTTTTGCATTTTTTAGTAAAGTCCCACTTGATTTCCAGTTTCACTAGTGTGCCATGAAACACACAAAAATTGACAAAAAAAACAATAATAAATTATTTATTTGACAAATATTGAACACTTTAATCGTTTAAAAAATTTCCTTGGTTCCAATACCAATAGACTAGTCGTTCATTTTCTTCGATACCCTAACGAAGAATTTAACAGAACACGCTTGCCGCGAAATTCTATTCGACATTACACTGCAGCCGCCGTGAATGCACTTTTTAATTAAACCGGCAGTGTTCAGTGTATGGAAGAAAATAAACGATTAGACTGTTGTTATATTTTAAACGTTTGAAATGTTCTTAAATGTTTCATTATTTGTTGAATAAATACGTCATTGTTATCTTTTTTATTTGTTTTTGGCAATTTTTGTGTTTCCATGGCACTCTAGTCGAAACTGGAAATCAAAACTCGGTTTGTGCGTGGCCTTGAATTACTAAAACATTCAAAATGCGAATTTTGCGTTGACATTCAGTCATGGGGTCAAAATTGGATTCTTAACAACTTTTTCTAATAAATGTTTTCGATATCGCAAACGTGAAGCAAAATATCGAGAATTGGTCCTATTCGCTTGGTCGCAGTAGGTTGGGTTTGCAACTTACATTTGAGTTGAGTACCTCAAAAGATGCACCCCGTGAAGTTCTACGACCGTGGAAACATTCAAACCTCTACTCCTAAAAATAACAAAAATAACAGGTTGTCTTCATTTTAAACGCGACACACTGTATCAAATATTTATGAACAAAATAAGCATTAAAAAAAACGGAAACCGAAAACTAAAGCTAGACATGCTTTTCGGTATCTATTTTTGTTTTAAAACAGAATTTTTTTAAATTGGTAAGCCGAAAACGGAACCTGATCTTCGCGCAAATCTTACGTTCTTCTCGAACTTGCTCGCTTCAAAAAGGCGACCACTAAGATTTCTTTGAAAATTTACACTTCAACGCATTATTGCTCCAAAACACCCTTTCAGACTGGGATCCAATTTTGAATTACTCTATAGAAACGAGTTTGTACGTTGGTTTTTGTTTCTTTAATTCCAAGAATCGTTTTCCCAAAAAAAAACATAAATAACTTTCTCTCGATCGATCAGGCGAAGTAGTGTGTTCATTTTTATTTTCAATTTTAGAAATTCAGTGCAAAATAATAATTATTAGCAACTGCCAAGCTTCAATAAAAGTGTTACTATGCATAAAACGTGATACTTTTATCATAATATACACTATTTTAACGAATACAGATGTGCAGCAGTTCCGCTATTGCACATGCGCCAGTAATTACAAATAATGAAATAGCTAACTGTTCTCAATAATTCACATTTATATAAATGAAGCGGTCAAATACCCCAATTTACATCATGCTGTGTATTATTTTCTTTCAAATCCGTAATGCCCATTCAGACATTAACCAAAGCGTTTTCCATGATGACTCTTTTGCAGAGTTTAGTATTGTCAGTGCAATACTACATTCTATGGGCATTTATCCCCTATCATAGGTATACAAACGCTCTTGTATTTTTATGAATTAATAAAAATGCGGTATTCCTTTAATCTAATTTATTTATTTGAAGAGAAAATTAATATTAGACCATCAAACACAAAATAAATGTCTTAACAATTTCCAATATGATATACATTCTAATAAGCTGATTTTCCGAATTGTCATTTTAATTAACATTCCACCCGCGCTGCTGCTGTATGGCCTTAACAAAATAATACTGTTAAATTTTTCCTATTGCCACTTAAAAAGAATCCGGAACATCTTTAAATACGTACCTACTATTACTAGATACATTTTTCAAGCAATGTCAATTTACAAGCTTTACATCCGTAAGGCACAAACGGAATCCCACGGAATCAAATAGCTTAATGAGATCTGTCCAGCCTACGATTTGTTGTTAATTACCGTTAGGTACTGTCATAGCAAAACCCACATTTTCTTATTTACCTTTGACTTATGCGAATGTCCTGAAAACCATAGACATTGCAATTATTCATTTTCTCTTAAATTAACCACACAGAATTAATCAATGTTATTTTTCTGAAGTCGGCCTCATGTTAAAGGAGAATTTATTTGATGCTAAATAAAATGAGGAAATAAGGTTCGTCTTTTGATATTTGCAATAATAAAAATGTAAGTGATTTTTTTCAGTCAAACAAAAAAAATCCTGATCGTTTAGAAAACAAAGTGGTAGACTGTGATTCAAATATTAACATAGTTATTTAGATTTGTCATGTGGCGAAGATTACTTAAAGAAAATATTAGCGAATGCTATGAAAGTATATAATAGTACATTATACACTAAGGAAGAGAAACATTTTATTTTTCCTGTGGTGTAATTTGAAGCCCGAGGGCTACAACTACATTGAGGGAAAAATGGCGGTCTCTCCCGAGGTGCATATACTATCTTTTCCACGATCGGGAGTAGAAACACTTAATTTTCTAAATAAAGAATTATAATAAATCGGAGCGAAATTACAATATTTAGAAGCCTTTGACAATTCAGTGGAAAACAAAACAAATATAGCAAATCAAGTACTACAAGCTGCAACTATGGTTCAAAAAACTATAAATCTGAGTAAAGTAATTGTTTCATTTAGTGAAGTTCCTTAATAGTTCCTTCAGTAGTTGTGAGAATGTAACATTTACTGTCAATGTTAATAAATAGGAATTATATTTTGTTTAATTATTGGGCATGAAATAAAAACTCCCCTAGGGAAATTGTCGTCTTATTTCGTCCCTAGGGAGTAAATGCTTTACTTCTGTCACAATTTTGATGCCATAGAAACCGACTTCTACTCCCGGTGGTGGAAAAAAAATATTTTGAAACATTTCGAAGAAATTTGTGATACAGTTTTTCTGTAAATCATTTTTATATATTTTTAATAGTTTAAAATTTATAATGTAATCCCTATATTTATTGCATGTCACGAAATACGGGCCGGGCCGTAAGATTTTAACCATATCGTAATTTGGTTACAATCAAAGTAGCTATTGTCTACAGAATTTTATCACATTACATATATACTGATTTTCATATCGATAAAATAAGCGCAAATCGAGTGTTTAGCGGAAGTGGTTTTGAGGTAGAGCAGTCGCTTACCAATGCGAAAATCTCAGGTTTACTTCCCCTTATTTTATTTATATTATTATTATTTTCATTTTTGATCTTACAGCATTTTCAATTAAATTTATTTTAATTATTTGGAAATGAAATTAGAAAATTCAACGTATTACGTATTTCCGGTGTTGTCTGCAACGCGTATTTAATAAAAAAATTCGTAAGAACAAAGAAAATATAAAAAAAATATCTAAAAAAGACTTTTTTTAGGAATTTAACCTGGATCCTGGTCAGGCTTTTATAACTATAGGTTTGCAGTAATTTTTTTTCGCACTGATTGTCCGTAGTATCTCGTGTGTGCGTAGTCAACGCATTGGTAATATTCCTTTTACAATGAATTCATACGTTTGCCAAAATTGTCAACTTTGAAATAGTTATAGAAATAAAAAATATTAGTCCTGTATAGGGATAGTAGATTTAAACTAAAAGCTAATATAGATTATAACGTCGGATTAAGACACTTCTGTTTTTGTTTAAAACACACATAATGGTTAAAGGGCAAGCTTATGAATATGTAAATTATTATCAGTAACCCTAGAGTGACGAAACTTAACCTTCGACCTCTCGTTGACCTAGAATTCACAAGGGATGTTCAGATGAAGGTGTCTAACCTACATGTCAATTTAGGAATCATTGGCAGCGGATGCTTTTACTCGTAGCACGTACTTACTGTAGAGACTATTATATATACCTTAATATTTTACGTTCAAAAAGATATTTGTAGGTGGTATGTTACATTAAAATCGGCAATACGTTCTAAAGCCCTGCTGATCAAAAAAATACCGGGTGATCGTAAAAAAATGATTCAGAGCAGGCCATGACCGAAGTGTTAAAGTTGGCAATACTTAATATAAGCCAATTGTCAAATATTGACAGCTGTAAAAATTTGACAATTTGACATTAAGTTAAATGTATCTAACAAAAAATTTGTACAGCTGTCAACATTTGACAATTGGCTTATATTAAGTATTGCCAACTTTAACACTTCGGTCATAGCCTGCTCTGAATCATGTTTTTTACGATCACCCGGTATCTAAAGCCCTCGAAAGCAATTAATTCGGATTGTCTGCCAATTCGGATTTCGGGTTTTATGTTTGGTACCGAATATCGGATTTATTTTGTGGATCTGGATTTCGGATTTTTTTACATCAATCCGGAATTCGAATTTCTTATGTCTATCCCGATTTCGGATTTTCTACGCGAATTCAAATTTCTGATTTTTGTTCTTATCCGGATGCCGGATTTTTTATTTTGATCCTGCTTTAAGATTATCAGAAGAATATTTTATTTCATAGTTTTTAAGTTAGGTATGTAAAATTTCAATTCTACAAATTCTTTAAAACACGGTTTTAGAAGATTGGGATTATATGATGGTATAAAAAATAATAGATTTTCTTGGGCGAAAAATTCTGTGACCTATTTACATTACAAATCCCAATTTGTATTATATCTACTGCATTGCTTGCAAATCAATCATCTGAGATTGTAAGAGAATCATTTGCCATCCCTGATGTCTAGTGGTATACACATTCTCCTTCGGACTGAAGGGTGTTTAAACCAGGCTGAAGCGGGTAGATGCATTTGTCAATGTGTCATCGTTCGGAAAAGATGTAAAATTGTTGATCCCCGTGTGACAGATGTGTGCACGTTAACGATCCCTACCTTGTAAAGAACAGAGGTTCAGCTAAATTGGCCGACGTAATGGGCTACTAACTGGCCACAATAAATGCAAATAATAAAATAAATCGTTTAAATCGTACAAAATTGAATTAAGTTAAAATGTTAATGTTGACTTTACTAGGATCAGACAACTTAAAACGTTAGTTCATGGATTTGGATTTTGTATTGTAAAAATATAATTGGCTGATTTAAGTGAGATCTGAGTATAATTAATACCCACCACAATCTCTCACCTAATTAAAAAAATTATAATATAATAAATTAAATAATAAATAATAGCAGTTTTTAAGTCCTCAATGTTGACATTCTAAATATTTAGAGATAGCCATATTTTAATCTAAACATTCACAATCACCCTTTTGTCACAAAAACAATATTTTTCACTGAAGAAGTGTGTGAATATGAAATATTTGCGTATAATCTTAGTTTAATTGATTTCCTTGCAAAGCAAGGAGAGAGTAATAAGTAATTACCCCCCAAGCACCCTAGAATTCCATAAAAATAAATTATTTTTACAAGAAAATTAATACAAATCTTAAAGTTTAATTATTAAATATGAAATTGGCATAAAAATATGATAGTAAAATAAAGGTGATGTATAATGTACTTCCAGATTATAGTATCGTGTTTAGACCAAACGGTTTCTCAAATCGCAAATATCAAAGATATAAATCGCGTCTGCGACGGTGGGGTGGCTGTCTAACCGTCGCGTCGTAGCTAATGGCTGCTGGTGCTATTGTTTGTAATTATAGAAGGTGTAGGTCACAAGCCTAACTGGTCACAGCCCTCGAATATTTTCTGGGCACAACCGCCATCTTGTTCACATCGCGCAATTCCTATTTTGGTAACCGCGGCAAACTTGGTTACACCGCCCGCTTTTTGTTTTGATCACAAATTCCCGATCCCCAATTTCATTGAAAATCACATTTTCCAACTACGTTCCTTGTCCTAACTACCTTATTGGCCTAGACTTGCTACCGTGGTCACAACGTCCGATTATTGTTTTGATCAACCTCCACCAGCCTTAGTTGTGACCAAGAAGGTAGCTGGGAACTGTAACCACGAAATAAATTTGGAGTTGTGACTTAAACGAAAAGAGGGCGCTGTGCCTTAGTATCGAAAACGACAATTGGGTATTGTGATCAATGTGGCAGTTTAGACTAAAAATATAATTGAGGGTTGTGACCAAGGTGCGCGTTGTAATTGAAATACAAGTTGGGAATTGCGAACAACGTGACCATCACTAAATTAATGAAAATACACTGTAGGGTTGTACCAGATCCTATTGTAGGTACTCTGGAATGTGTAGACGCAAAAGTCGTAACTTTCCTTGGTGCAGGAAAAGGTAAAAAACGAAAATAGGCATTTAAAAGAAAAATAAACATTATAAAATGTACTAGTACATTATGGTCTTACTGCTTATTTAGAAAGTGTAATATGATGTTTTACACCAGAGGCAAAATAAATCTGCAAAAGGAACTTCTTCAGCCATGAGAAAGTTGAACAAATGGTTGAAGCTACGGTTAAGGACAACCATGTCTAAAAAACAATGCCTAACAGTATTGCCATTGCTACATATTCACCGCGATGTAAATGTTAATGTAATTAATATAATTGACAGAATTATAAAA
The DNA here is from genome assembly GCA_958336395.1 of Ctenicera cuprea. Lineage (NCBI taxonomy): Eukaryota > Metazoa > Arthropoda > Insecta > Coleoptera > Elateridae > Ctenicera > Ctenicera cuprea. The sequence goes on from OY284490.1 coordinate 37,691,622, forward strand.
TCCAAAGAAAGAAAACACAATTTCATAGTTTAGATAACATAACTTATAATATATTCTTTGTGGCTTTCGTGGTTTCTCGAACAGGCCAAATTTTAATACGAGTATTGACAATATTACAATTTACATCCGGCTCAGACCGCGTTGTCGTTTGGGGATTCCGCATAATCAGGTAAGGACCTATCTGTACCTTGTTTGCCTTTACAAGTATTGTCTCTAACAGTCTGAACCATAGTTGTTCGTAGGCCCTGTCTGCCTAAACAGGGCCGTGTGCTTAGATTATTTAAACGTTAGGGAGGACAAAGAATAGATCTTAATTTATCTTGTTTGTCAAGACAAGAATACTCAATCGGTTTATGCCTATTGGCTGTTTGTAAATCCATACAAACCAACGTTTCGCAAAACATTTGCAGTTTACATCTTCAGAGTGATTAGAGTACTGAATTCAAGTCCGGGATGCGGAGGTATTTAAACCGCTTCAAATCAGTCGGCTGTCACCGTTGGGCGGACACAGATTCAGTGAAGCGTGAGCGTGAGATTGATGATGCTTAGGAGTCCTCAGAGGATAAACTACTGTAGTCCAAGCTTTACTGAGTCTAAAACCATCCTCTTTTTAAGTCGTTAGGTTGTTTCTTAACTTCAATTGCTTCACGTATTATACGAGGGAAGTAACGAAGTACTCTAGTCTATGTTTGTAATCACTATTGTGTTCCCCGAATCTTAACTCAATGAAACGACCAGTTTGTCCAATGTAGTTTGAACCACAACAGCTAAGTATGTTGTAGATCACTGCTGATCTTACGCTTGATATTTGCTCTTTTGCGGGTCTGAAACCGTTTCCCAGAGTTTCATTAGTCCTAAAGACTGTCTTTATGCTGTGCCTTCTAAGATCATGCCCTATCTTATCAGTAATACCTTTACTGTAAGTTAGAAAAGCTAAGCCTTACAGAGGTGCCAGTTCCTCCTTAGCTTTGAGCTGTTCCGCATTGCAAATTGTTCTGTGAATTTCTGTGGCTCTTGTTGTAGGTTTTTTTAGAACGGTGGCTTTCTGCACCGGATGGTGATGCGAGTTTGCATTTAATACCTGTCCGTATGTGTATTTAAATACACCCGATTTTATATTCAGATATGTTCTAAAATTATATAATATATAAAAATATACTTGATTACCCCCCCCCCCCCCCCCTCCTAAATATGAGACATCCGCTCTTGTTTTTTCGGCATTTACCACCTGTCATGTGTATTTATATTAGAAAACACAAAAAGTAGTTCAAAGTTTAAAATGCAACACAGAGTGAATAAATCCATTTCCATTGAGACTAGTATTACGACTTCCTAATGTAACTCAAGACAGAGAATACGCACACTAACATGAAATGGCCATAATGTGCTACTACACTGCTATAAATATTAAAATGTCTCTTGTATATGAGCATATGTTGAACGTTAAACTATACAACCGGCTACAGTCAACTCCACGGAAATAAATCAGACATGAGGTGCAAATGTCCGAGATTTTCCATGTCTCTGTAATTCCGCGTAAGAACGTTAAGAAGCGTACTAAGCTAAATTGAGTTCATCATAAATTTGCAGTTGCGAGACACTCAATGGGGAAGTTAATACCTCCGCACAAATAAAATCCAGGTGTCAGTTGTGTATAAAACGTTGTACCTCTATTGAGTAAATGAGTAGTTTTGTTATAATTTAAAGCGGTTATGCATCACAGATCAAAGATCGGCGCGCAGTTTTGTGTATTATTTCGAATTATTTTCAAAAAGAACTTGGAATTGAACATAAAAATTATAGAATACCTGCCGCCACTGCAATACATTAAATTACAAGTGTTAATGCCTTGAAGAAATAACATGATGTGATCATGTTTCACCTTGTTGCAATGTTATTATAATGATCTTCAGATTTCAGTAGAACTTGTGGAGATTTAACGAGCTTTTAAAATCCGAACGTTGTTACATTCTATAAACCTTCACTCTTAGATCTGCATTAAATTTTTGTGTCTAAGGATACATACAATTAGTGCTTTCAGCGTACTCTTCTTAAAGTACATTTACGTAAAAATTAGATACGTTTATTTATTAGTTATTACAAACATTATAAAACAGTACAAAACAATGACGTGCAATATCATATGGAAAAGTACATTAGGTTTGTTGTTAAGGTTGACAAAGTTTCACAATTCCACACGCGATTAAGACTGTGTTGTAACAAAAAAATTGAAATTAAATAATTTATCTCGTATGCAGTGAAAATTAAATCTAAGATTGTTTCTCATATAAAAATGCAACTTCTTACTTATAAAAAACTGATTCTCAATGTAAATCGTTCATACGGTTAAAGTAAAACAAGTGTCGGGCAACCACGTGACCTTCCTCACATTTATTGAAATTTTAAAAATTTTTAAGGTATTTCGAAAATATAGGAAAATTTATGAGAATTTAGAATATTTTTTAAACTGTCAAAAAAATTCTAATTATATTTTCTAATTCTAATTATATTTTCATTTATATTTTGTTTTCAAAAATTTCAGAATAAAGCTTTTGTAATTTTCAAATACTTTTGAATGTTTTTAGAAATTATGAACATTTTTGAAATTATAAACTATTTTAGGTTTTAAACTATTTTGAAAATTTTTAGATACATTGAAAAGTTTTTGAAAATTCGTTAAGGTAAACGACCAAAAAGACACCTCCCAGTGATGTTTTCTCAATGGAAAGTTGTTCCTATTATCATTTAACATGCTGATACCGATTTTGAAGACGAATTACATAAATTTTCAAAAAAAAACGAATCGATGGTGGGAGGTAGTGAGGGGTTATAGAAAAATTGCGTTAGCGCAGACGGCCCTTCGGTATGGATAGAATACTAATCTAAAGTTGTTTACCGAGCCCGTCTATATTGAAGCAGAGCCCCGCCCCCCTATTGTTTAATGCAGTCGCCCACGTTTATGATAGTTTGTGTTTTCTAGTTGCAACCAATGTTCATCCATTAAAATCTCAAAACTTTTTCACGTCCTATTATAGACCTTTCTTTGGTTGATAGCCGCATTTTTGGCAATTACGCACTTAAACTGTTGAGGTAAACAACCACTATTAAACTTCTCAGTGATTTTGTCTCAGTGGTCTTATTGTTATTTTGATGCTGATTTTGAAAGCGAAGGTAGTGATTTTTGAAAAAAAAAACTTGATGGTGGGGGGCAATAGTAGAGGAACATCGCGTTTGCGCAGATCGGCTATTCGACATGCGTAGAATAAGCATTTAAAGTTCTTTTTCGAGCGCGTCTACACTGAGAAAAAAGCGTTTATGAAACTGTTTCATTAAAATATGGATAATTAAGGATATTATCTGTTTCATACATTTAATGGTATAACTGCTTATCTGCAATAAAGCAAATTATCGTGGTTGCAATGTAGGTTTCATGAAAGGGTTTTTTTAACTGTAATGATGCAGATACTACCATCAATAAATCCATTTTATTGAAGTTATAGACTGTTAGATTTTAGTCGTATAAATAATCCGCTTATTTGTGGGTATTACATGATTTCATATACCATAACAAGTATAAAGCGGAAGATAACCCCCTCCATCAAATACACTACGTCAACGGTTTTTTTAATATGGTGCAATCGGTGCTAGCAGTGGCTTGTGTCTGTGTTGTTAGGATCTGTGAAGAAGTGAGTATTAGTTTTTATAGCTATAATATAATGGTTGACACCTACGTGACGGAGGTACTTCACGACTGGGGTCTTGGAAACTATGTACAAAACTTTCGAGGTATGTACCTATAAATGTGTATTGTATAATGCCTCATACGTGTAAGCTATCGTACTAACAAACGTTATTTTGTAATCTTAACGTAGTAAGGATCTACGTTAGGTAATGTCCTACACGTATTACTAAATTTAGGGTGATCAATCGCGTTTTGTTATAACCCGACACGAGTTATATGAAGATGCCCGGGGTAATCGTACATCCAGATGCTGTTTTTAATGTCCTGTAGACTTTTATTTTTCTTTTAATTATGTATCTATTATTTATGAGAAACAAATGACCTGCACGATGATCATATGCTTGTATGAGTTTTCATTGCGCCGGGGAAGGACCGACAAGAGTGACGCCACGTCTGCTCTTGAATAGTAGCTCCGTAACGCGATAATCAGCATTTTGACGATAGCAAAAGTGTTAACATTTGTTTTGCAATTTATCATGAAGTATAATAAACTGTTGAACAGGGGCGAATCTGGGCTAATTTAGAGAGGCAGGTATTTTCAGCAACAAAGACGCCTAGTTTGCAACAGCATTTCATTTATATAAAAAGTACTCAATAATGAATCTAAAATTTAACGTATGTCGTGTTAAACGGTAAAGCAAGTATTGAGAGCAGTATGAGGAGCTTATTTTCAAAACTGAAAATGTCCACCTATGACGAAAAATTAGTTTTACATTATTTCTATGTGAAATTAATCGTAAACATCAACGTTTTGTACAAAAGTTAACAAGTCCTTTATATGAAATTCATCTGTATATTTTCGGTCAAATCTTAACATGTTCTTGTAAGGTAGCACTGCACTTTCAAAATATTTTTTACCATACATGTACATTACGTATTGTTTTTGAAATAAAGTTCAGGTTCTAAACGAGCTAATTTAAATTTTTTTATCAAAAGTGAACATGTCCTGTTGTCTTTATTTTCAAAACTGAACAGGTTCAACGTTTGCAAACATTGGTATTATAATTCACAGGTTAACTGCATTTATTTTCCATTAAAAGAAAAAAACAAAGTGCTTTGGCTACCAACATAAATTGCTTTTTAGACTTCCTGTAAAATTAACGTCCATGGACATGTTCAGTTTTGAAAATAAGCTCCTGAGTTGTAGTATTGTCAAACGCGTCAGTAACGACATCAAATGCAGATACTATTTCAATTATAGATTACGATTCAGTAGATACTGATTTACTTGAAAAGAATGATTCAGAAATGCTAGTAGCGGTGGGACCAAACGAAGAACCAATTGAAGGTGAAACTGGCGTTGACGTACTATTTGTCCCAACACCAATTAAGGGTGAAACTGGTGTTGAAGAACTAATTTCTCCAACATCTAGTGCACCAAAGTTGTTCCCACTTGTAAGTTAGTTTTTTTGAGTATTGAATTATTCATGTTAGAACTTGTAGTAAACAGCAGATAATTTTACAATGGGTGCCTTTTAAAACTATATAATTATGAGATAATTCGTTGTTTGTGTAGTAACAGCCACCGATATACCCCTTTTGCTTAAAGTAGCTAATACCTGATACATAACTTATCTGCTGATATACCATTACATACCTACATGTATGTACATTTTTAGGGACTTGCAGCATTTTTACAACGCAATAATGATGGAAGATTGATACTTGCTCATAAATCCAATCTTGAGAATGATACTCGTCAAAAACTTGTTACATTGATAATAAACGAGTATATGAAAGACGATGACCACACATCGTAAGTTGGTTTACTAATGTTTCTTTGGTTTTGACGTTTATACTTTGTTTTATCTAGAATACCGGGAAGAAGTTTTGAATATCTTACTTCAGAAATAATTAAATTATTTCCTAACGAAAGAAAAGAAACCTATTATATACCTTATTGTCCAAAAACTAGCACAAGTAAAAAAATCCCTGCTCGGGGAAAATTATGGTCCAAATATGTTAACACAAAAAGAATGATAAAAACTTATAATGCAGAAGAGGATAAAGTAGTTGAAGTTGCTTCTCAAGATATTGGTAAGCAACCATTAGAATAGTGAAGTAAATATTATTAGGTACTCATTTAATACATATTGTACGATTGTAATTATTTCAGATCTAGAGGACTCGGAAAATCAAACTGCTCTACAGTTTTTAGAAAATTCTGTGGAGCCATTTGATAAAATTAATGAGTTCTGGAGTAACACATACCAAATAAGAACGAATCAAACATCCACTATAAGCATCACCGCGTATTTCCAGCAATACCTGGCATTAAAGTTACAAGATGGACATAAATTGGTATACTTATTTTTAATTTTTACTTAAATACCCAAAAAAGTATTAATTTTGTATAAAAAAATGAATAGTCATTTCTTTTTCAGATTGAAGCTGATTTCAACAGGGCATATTCAGACAAAGAAAGTATTTTATACATGGAATGGCCTAAAATTGAAAAAGCAATTATAAGTTTGGCAAAATATAGAAAACTAAAATTGTTGGAAGAACTTGGTAATATTGCTGGTAGGTTTTTCTCTTATTTTTTAGCGAAGCTCTTGTAAAAAAATGTAATTTTATTTTTTGTTTGTCATAGATACTACATTTGCAGCTTTGATAATATTGCCGTATTTATTCACATCTACCACTGTGTACAACGAGAAAACCCGTAAACGATGGAGGCCTTCAAAACTTGAAGTTCAAGAGAGTTTTATGCTGCACCTAACTGTAATAAAATAACTAAATTAACTGGATGCCTTCAATGTGCACCCCTAAACTATACAAAATTGTTAGAATGTTTCACAATATAGACTTTAAAATAGCTTAAAAGTCTTCTTTAACCCCTTCGAGTTACCTTGGGTTAGTGCAGTAGGTACATTTTTGCTTACCTGAGTAAACTTGGGCGAACTGGAAGGGGTTAAAGAGGACTATAAGTCTAAGCTTTTTTAAATCAATATTATGAAAACTGACTTTATTATTGAACTGGTACAGTCGTTGAACGCAACCAATTTAAATTTACGTAAAACTGTCAAAATCATTGGAATTTGTAGTTTTTTTTCATGTGTTGCTTTTGGTAAATGGTGTGAATTTTTTTACATCTAATTCACTTTATATTTCTAAATAATCCTGAAAAGTTTGATGCATTTTTGGTGCGAACACCTGAAAAACCTTCGAACATCAAAATACCTAACAGATTTGCACTACATAAATTATTTTTACGCTTATGCTCAAAATGTGTTGAAGTTGTCACAGAATCAGATTTTTTGCTCTTATAAAAATTGTAATATGCCTATCCAGCTACAATCGATAATAATCCAGATGTGTGTCAACTTTGTTAATATAAATCTGTCAATTTATTCAACATTTAGAAATTTCAAAATGTCCGAATATCTCGTATGCCTTGAATAACAGAAACTTTGTTACTTTGTTTTTCAGAATTTAGTGTTAAATGGGAAATAGAAGTTGGCTGCTTGTTTTACATATTTTTTTTATCATAAATGATGACAAAGTTGCCCATTTGAAAACAGTTCCACCCTGAATTGTATAGGGGGAGTCATTTATGTTATTATTATAAATAAGTTTTTAAATAAGTATTTTTCTTTTTTAAATATGTAATATGTTATCTTATACCGTGTATCTCAACGCAAACGGAACATGGCAGTTTACCAATGGGAAATTCGAAAATGCTTTATATAAACTTTGTCATTTATGTCACTATATATAAGTTTTTTTTATAAGTATATTTCTTATTGTTCTATAAATATATATAAATAAATTTTTTTAATGATAATTGCTTTTTATTCCATATACATCCTTTTTTATACTGACTATGAGAAGCATTATAACTACAATGAAATGTTTGTTATGGACAATGAAGTAGATCTCATAATTGATATGAAGTGGATCTCATAATTGATATGAAGCGATTTATATTCATTATGGCAGAAAATAATGTGGATTAGGATTAAATATGAAACGGTTTAATTTCTGCAACAGTTCTAGATCATATTCCGCATAAAGCTGTTTTTTAGCAGTAGCAATAACAAATGATACTATTTATTAGTTATGCTTAATAATCTGTATAAAACATGTTAATACTTTTTATAGGCTACTTTCTTGTAATGGTTATTAACCTGTAATTCATATCTATTATGATTCGTTGGGTAAAAAACGCCAGCTTTGCTGTCACCATAGGTATGAGAAAATTTCATTAAGGGTATTGGATTTCTCATTACCACTATTAACCTTTTTTCTCAGTGTATTTTAAAATACAGCACTCCTCCCCCCTTTTTTATTGGCGGACCAACCTCATTTTCTTGTAGTGTCATTCTATTGCAATAACCAATCTTTGAGCCACATTTGGTTTTTATACTTTAAGGCGTCTGGACTGTAAACCGTATACAGACACTCAGCCAGATATCCAGACACCGCTGCAGCGTCCGCTTTATCAGTCTCCCAATACCCTTAAACCTGCTTATTTGCCAAAACCTTCAGGTTAAAAATGCTTGCCATAAAACTACCTTTCCTTTAGGCATAACCCGTAAGAGAAAAAAACTTCGCTGAATAAATGGATTTGTTCCAAATTCAACATGACGATCACAATACCTTTCTCTGTGGCTTTACTTCATCTAACGAGGAAGGTAACAACGCAACATTTTTAACAATGTAACTGAATGCACAGGTAACAGCCATGCAGCATTGACTTTGACATTAACCAAAAAACTTATCGCTTTTGACGATAGTTGTAAATTGAATGAAATAAACTCCGGCACAATACTCCATTTGCGATGCATTGGTTGTTAAGGTTTTTGAAACCACCAAATATGATACCAGCATTTTGTAAACAAATAACGTGCAATTGCTGATATTATATTTTTGAAATTACCCACGTGCAAGCTAACCATAGACAGTTCTCATAATAATTCATTTAGATGGTTCTAACTAACTTATGCAAATTCTAATGAGGTAGACGATATTGTAAGGATAGGCACAAAGTCATAAAGAAGATGTTACATCTAAATAATTTTTGCACCGTTACAAACCACAATAGCATTCACAAAGTTATGTACTCATTAAATTATACGGAGAGTCCATAAATCAGGGTTTGGCAACTATTCTATGGAGTTAGGAGCCTACAAATAAAATAATGTGCCAGAAATTTGACAGAAATTTTATTTGTATGAGTTACGCCGAAAGGTGTGAAATTTCATGTTTCTCGTAACCGACAAATTATTGCTTATTGTAGGAAATATTTGAATGGAACTATATGTTTCGACAACTAAAAATAGTGTTTCCCAGACATAACGCGAATATTTGCCTATTTCATGCACTCGACAAAATTTTATTGTCTATTTCATGTAATAGTCAAAATTCTGCCGATCACGTGATATAGGCAATTTCATAAATACGGCGTAACGCAGTAATCAGTTTTCTATTATTTGAAAAGTCAGATTGTGTTCAGTAAATGTTATTTTTATTGTGCTGCTGTTCTGTTTTACTTAGGTTGTTTTATTAAACGCTCCTGTATTAATTATTTTTTGAGACTACATTATAGGGTTCATTTAACATTTAAGTTAAGCAAGCGAAACATACACAAAAATCTAAACTCGATTTCATAATTTGGTGAGTAGGTATCCATTTTTAAATTGTTCTCGTAAAATACCACAAGGAAGCCGCCCAGGGAGCTTTCTCAATGGCAGATTGTTCCTATTGTCCATTTAACACGTTCCTAAAGTCTTTGTACATTTTTAAAATGTCGAAAAATCGTTGGTGGGGCGAAGACATTGGGAGTGTAGGAAGATCGTGCTTGCGCTTGGTGACAGCCGTTTTTTTGCAATTACTTAATTAAACCGTTTAGGTAAACAAGAAAAAGAAACCATCTCAGTGGTGTTTTTTCAATAGAACGTTGTTCCTATTGTCATTGAACATGCTCAATGCCCATACTGATTTTGAAGCCGCAGTTTGTAAAGTTTTGAAAAAACAAACAAAAACGAAGATGGGCGGTGTGGGTGATAGGAAGATCGCGTTTGCGCAGATCGGCTATTTGACCTGCATAAAAGCGAATCTAAGGTTCTTCTTCTAGCGCGTCAAGTTTCAGTAGACACCCCTTCCGCAACCCCCTTTTTTAGCGGACTAACCTCTTTTGTTGCGGTTTAATCCGACTGCAGTTACCAATCTTTGAGGAGGCAAATTTGGGTTTTCTACAATGAGACTGAAAAATATATACAGACACACAGACACCTCTGCAGCATCCGCTTTATTGGTCCGCTTATAAGTCAAAATATTTGGGTTAAAAATGTCTGCCATAAAAGCACCTCTCTTTTAGGCTTCTTTCACATATCGACCAGTAAGATGAAAACGAAAAAAACGTCGCTGAATGACCGCATTTGCTCCAAATACTATACATATAACGATCACAATACCTTCCTCTATAGCTATACTCCAGAGAAGAAGATAAAAATGGAAAAAATCACAAACAGCAGCATTATCCTTGCAGAAATCCATAAAACTTATAGGAACATATTTTGTTAAAAAAATTAATAAAGAGTTTGTAATAAACATAGTTTAATTTAACTTTGAATCTGAATGTTCTAACATTCGAATTAGTGCAGAGCTGCAAAGCTTTTTTTTTATAATTTCGCAGCACACTGGAACAGACGATCGCTTAAGGACTTCCTGTATTGGTTTTTTAAATAATTTAAATATCTACCAGTTTTGTAAAAAATACTTATCATCTAAATTCATAATACTAACACTCTCCAATCTTTATGTAGATAAATCTACCTATTTCTTTTCTTTTAACTTTTACCAAAATTCAAAAACGTCTTTAAAATATTGCACGGCGTTTAGGTCTAGGATGTTGCAATTGACATGCTATTTAAAATGTCATATCCAATAACAATCTCAATTATCAAATTCGTACGAAGCTGGCTTGCAAAAAAAAGTTCGTTTTGCTATTACCTGATAATTGAATTGTAATTTTTCTTTCATGTCATGGGCAAATTATGTTACAGTGATATTCGACATGCTTTTTTAATATATGTGACATGGTGATTTCAAATCAACGCCTTAATTACATAAGCTATAAAGGTTTTTTCTTTGTAAATGTCATTATAAATATAACTTATCATTAGTTGAAGTGCGAAACCAATCAAACAGCAATATCAAATTTAATATAGTAAATGCATTTCCCTTTCTACAAACAGCTAAGCAAGCATACGACCATTTAGCAAGACTAAGATCTGCTGAACAAGCCACTTCTGAAGGATGGAGCACGTCCTTCATGTGAAGCAGCAGACGGTTGATAGATCAAGATAAGGCGTGCTGCTGTTTTTGTTATCCGTTTTATGCAAATCACATTAGTAATCTTGTTTTGAAACGCGCTGACTGAAAAAGCCGTGCTTACGTCCAAGCACAAGCATAGTACTTGTAATATTTCTGCAAATGAGTATTTTGATTCATTATTTAAAGCGCAATAGTAATACGGCAATATTATTGTAAAAAAACTTCTAAAAAGAGTTCAATACATTTTGCATATTTTGATGAATATGACTCTTTTTGCAAACTAAGGAAAACTGAACGTGGCAAAGGGTAACATCATGCACTGTTTAGTTTTTTTACAGGGACAAAACCAATTAGAAATCAAAAAACACATAGTAATTAGTTAAATTAGTCATCAATTTTCTATGTAGATTAATACACAATAAAAGTTTGAAAACTAAAACTTAAGGGAGTGAAAAAAATTACAGCCAACCAGAAAAAATGAAAAAATATAAACGCTGGTTTTGCATGCACATTACAGTACGCTATTCAAAACCTAGATACTGTAAAATCCATGATATGGAAGCTGCTTATCAAATTACGATAGGATAAACTTTCAATAATTTTAATTATAGATAACTGAATTTCCGGAATGAAAATAAACCTATTACGCTTTATAGTATGCAGCAAATGTTGCTTTATATGTAAGATAACCGTAAACTTCAAAACGAAAGTAAAGGCGTAACCTTCAAGTAGTGCCAATGTGCCCCTCTGTAGCGACGCCACTATACGACATTCTGTTCTGTTCTGGGAGAACATACTGTTACTAAACAAGTATTTTAAAAAAATGTTAATTGTGAAGTAAAACACATATTCAAAGTTTTGGAAATTTTCAAAACAATATTGCTCAAAAATTGGCAGCCGATTTTTTTAGTTTCAATTGATTATAGAGCTAGGAATGACCTACAATTTCATTAGTGTACCGCTAATATTTTTGTGAAGCCTTCTATGAGGAGAGGAGGAACGATGGAACATGAGTGACAGTAGAGTAAGATTATACATTTAATGTTTTAAGTCAGTTAATTTGGCCACCCCACCCTTGGGTAACGAATTTTTTTTACACAAATCAAAAAATCCGTTTTCTTTTCTCACAAAAATCAGAAAATTAGGTTAGCTATGTACAGCAGGCTGACCGAGCCCGCGGCTATGAAGTCTCCAAGGTGCCGTACACTCCCACTAGAGTGGCAGAAGTAGTACGATTATTAATCGTTGTTCGTGCCTAAAATGTTGATATAAAAATACTTTTTTCCAAATTTATTTTGTGTAGCTATACATAAGTTCAGATGTAATGTAACTGCGGCCAGTTTCGATGCAATATTTTTTTAATAATTTCCAATGTTGCTAGCATGGTACAAAATAAAAAAAGTAGCTGCGTGACTACTGTCAAAAAAACAAGTTTCAGAACTTAGATGTTTCATATATGAGTTTTAATTTCAATATGCCGCACTTAACTGAAGTGGAAATCATGACAAACACCACGCAGCTTTAAAATCATTAGTCGTGGAAGGTTCTTCCACAAACGTAATAATCACACAAATGGAAATCATGGCATTTTCATTCAGCGTACAAAAGAGCACATCTAACCGTACCGAACTTTCATCTCTCATTGCACTCAAAGCGAAGACGTACCTACATATTGATTATCTTAATGTAAGATTTCAGATCCAAGAACATCCTCTTCCACACACTATACGACTTGTGCAATTACACGCGAAATATCATTAATTGCGTTCATGCCGTGTACTGTTTTACAGCCACTAACCGCATGGGTTATAAAACTTAATGACGACACTAAAGTAAAATCTCCAATTTGCCACCATTATTATTACTAGGTTAACAGCAACAATAGGCGCCCCACGATTAGTTTGTTTGTTAAATTTGTTAAATTCAAGAAATACATCCCATTAAGGAAATTAAATTAGCAGCAGAAATCTGAATGTAAGTTGTAGGTACAATATTTAATGTATATTGTTGAAGTACCCTTTACAATTATTAAAATATTATAGTGCCTTCAGATAGCTAGTACTTAATGGTATTTTAAAGGTTAACGGATTTTTGGTTCTGACAACTAGAAATATTAATGAAAACTAAGATTCATTTTTAATTTACAAATATTTATGTGAAGACATCCAAACAAATATTTTACCATTTTTAGAATTTTCCTGTGCGCTCCAAATGAAACATCTGAATTATTAAGCAGTGTACTCTGTACCTAAGCACTAAATCCGGACCCTATTCCTTTGTCTCAGCTTTAGTGGCGAGACCCCCCCCCCACCCGCTGCTAGCCACCACGTATTTACGCGTCCATTGCATACGGTTCAAATTTGATTATACACGCGGCCGATCGTGCATTCAATAAAAATTTGCCAACTTAGAAGTCGTCGCTTTGTGTGTATGATTGTAAATAATTTGACGATAGCTGGCATTTGCCCATAACATTCAACGAGGAGAACATATTTTGGACTGACGGATCACTTCATCGACCTCAATTTTACTTCTAAATGCAGCACAGCGCAGTACTCAACACGACGCAGTACTGAACACGACCCAGGAGAGAGATATAGATCAAACCGTGCTAATAAAGTCACGATGAAAAATAATAGTATTTCATCCAAACTGCGGATTTCACAATATACAGTACTGCGGGACGCATTCAGAAAATGTCTTGCACCTCGAAAAAGTTTATTTATTATTTTTAAAATGAAAGTTGCCAAAAAAGCGCGGGTCGTAGAGCACGGGTTCCGCTATTTCTTCTAATAACAGAGAATTAAGACAATATACTAAAAGGCCCTGCGCAGAAAACGTTATTACAATTTTATTGGAAAGGGCATTTATAACTAGGGCTTGGATTTTTTGACATTATAAGTATTAAAGATAGAAAGGCAAGAGGGCAGAAAAATATTACATTTTAGACACCAAAATTATAATTTCAAGTAAAATAAGTGTTATCAAAAACAAATATTCAACAACCAAAGCAACAGTTGCAAGTTTACAATATAATAAAGTAAAACTAGATAGGTGCAGTGCCTATAGTTCTTTAATAATTTAGTAATGGTTGCAGTTGCTGTGGTAGACAATAAGATTCTCTGAAGGTAAGCTGTGACTATTCTCAACGTTTTTGTACAACGTGAAAAAGATCTTACCACTTTAAAGGAAGCAGCTTGAATGTATTGAACATTTGCTTTCTACGCTTCTAGCTAAAATGCTGCTCTTACAAAATTAAAGACCTACTTTACCGACTTCGAAAACATACACTAACAATTATTTAATCTGTATTGCGGATGGCGACGAAATTTTTTTCTTTGGTTAAAAACGTAATAACAATTTTAGGAAAATACCCAGAAAACGAAAAATTAGGTGTGGCATCTAAATTCTAGCAATAGAAACATAGAAATAGCCAAAATTATTGATAATTACTTTATTTTTTAAGATGTTACACAAACCCTGGGGCGTAACCCACGGTTTCTACTCGTTAGAAGAGACAAAGTAAAAAAATCTAAGACAAGTAAGAAAACTAATATTATTATACTTGTTTCATGTAACACTTTGAACCTGACACTGATCTTCCTGACGTAGCATAAATAACATATCTCGTTGTACATGCTAGCTTGAGCATGAAAATGCATTTAGAACTGAGAATTTCTGATTGAGTAAAATTAGATTCACATGTTATAATTTTATTTGCAAAGTCTGTTATGAAATTGAAATAATCTTCATGGCGTAAAACTGAGGTATTTGTTTGTGTCGGTTGATCTCCAATTTTTTCTTACAAGTGTTCAAATTTAATTGAATGTAACTATAATAAAGCAAGAAGAAGCAGAATTTGTTTTCCTTTCATTTAGGGATACCAAATAATATCAGTTTTTTTCACTACTAGTAATATGGCGTAGCATTTTGACACATAATAGAATGCTGTGAAATTCAATTTCTCTACCTTTGCTCACTGACAGGTAACTAATTTTTCATTATTAACCACTGGTAAATAATGAACAAATTTATATTTTTTGATAATCCTGTGACAGTTTTAAAGACAACGTTTTTATACCACGATTTAATGGAGAGATTCTATTTAATGGTATTTTATGCATAAAATAGTTGTTTAAATAAATTAATTTAATTTAAAAACTTTGGTGTATTTGAATATACGTTTTTCGCGCCGGAATAACTGACAACTCTGTCAATATCAATTTCGCCTATAGTATAACCACACAAAGTAAAAAGAGAAAATTGTTAATAATTTCAGTATTTTAGATGAAATCAGTTTTTAAAAACAATGTTTTTCAATACCAATGATGATTTAAAAATTTTCAAACAACTGTCACGCCAACAAAACAAAAAACTGTCATTTGTTTCATAATTTGAGATAAACAGGGATTTAAGTTAAAATAGTCATTTTTCGACAATTATAAGGGTTTATATCACTAGTAGTGAAAAATAGTATATTATAGACCAAGGTAGAGAAGACATTTTTCTCAGCCGAGCAGAATTATTTCCCGAGATGCGAAGCATCGAGGGAAATAAGTTGCAAGGCTGATAAGTCTTCTCTACCATGGTTTATATATTATTTTTTCCACTACTAGCACCTTTATTCCTTTTATAATTAATTGATTTTACATTAATCATCATTAATAAAAAATAAAATTGCAAATGCAAATATTATTAACCACTAGGAAAGAAATTCATCTACTTGGCTCTAAAACAAAGAAATAATAATATCGATTAATGCTAGTAGTGGAAAAAAAGTATATACGCCTCGGTAGAAAAGTCTTATAGCCCTCGGCCTTACATCGCTCGGGCCTTACATCCCTCGGCGCTACGCGTCTCGGGATCTAACCTTAGCGCTCGGGCTATAATAGTAGACTTTTCTACCTTGGTGTATAATATAATATTATGCTATACGGTACAGTAATTGTTTCTTAGCATTACTTTATAATATATGACATCTGAGTACTGTAGCAGCAATCGTATTTTGGTAACTTAGCGACTTGGTTGCTATTTACATAATATAAAACAATTAATAAAAAGATTTTGTAAATGTGAAAACATCATTAAAACTTTCTCCTCCAAAATAGCGTTTTATTTAACAACCACAAACCAAACATTATTGGTGACCCCGACGTGAAGACGTAAGAAACCACTACTATTTTATTTTCAAAGCAGATACTATTAATACTGATTTATTCAATATTTTTTATTGAATCAATCAAAAAAAAATTATAATTGATAAAACGTAACCCAAAAACAAAAAAAAAAGACAATCGCGGATGTAGTTGCACCAGGGCGCAGCGGGGCTTCGCGCCGTCTTTGTACTTTTTCGAGATACCTGGCTTGCGTTATTTTGGATATTAGTGTTTCGACATTTTTGGGAGTTTGCTACAACAACAGTATAAAAAGTGTCGAAACATTCCAAGTTTTGTCGTAGCACGTCAATCGAAAATCAATCTGAAGTTATTCTTAATTCTGCAATTTAGTATGTCGTTATTTAGGATATCCAAAAACACCTAATATTCATAGTCCATATCAGGTGCACAGTGCCGTAAATACGGGGGTTGCACAGGCTATTTTTAATCAGGAAATTTTCAACTTTACTTACTTTTAAAACCTATGTTCTAAAAGTTACTTAAAGTACGCTTGAATCAACGCTTACTATATTGAAAATACCTAAGCAAAGGTAAATAATTTCTAATTAAAAATAAGAGTAATTTGTGCTACCCTTTTGTCTACGCCACTGTGCACATAATATGGACTATCAATAACAGTTGTTTTTCGATATCCTAAATAACCACCACATACTAAATTGCACAATTTTATCTTAAATCGTTCCAAAGATATTTCCGAAAAACCGATCTCTGCACGTCTGCTCCAAGACCTTTATATCTCTATAACAAAACACCTTAGAACATACGTTAATCGGCACTTGTTTTTTAATAAGCAATCCGCAGTATAAATTTTGACATACCCCCACCGAGACACAGGTATAATAATTCTTAAATAAAACGTGCTTGCTTCACTTGTCAACAAAATACAATGTAAATTGTATAATTTTCAGTAGATTTTGAGAAATAAACAATACATACTAACAGACGTACACAAAGTGTACACTTAAAACTATTTCAAGTATTTTCATCGTAAAAAAGAGCAAAGCATTTTGCCCGGACTTTCCTATACTTTAAAGCTTTTGCACTTTATATTTCCAAAAGTATTTATGCACAACGTTGTGGTACTACCAGTGGCACGTTTAAGCATAAGCCACTACTATGCGTCTAAGATCTCGAATGCGAAGCGGCTCAAAAAAAAGTTAAAATTCAGGTACTATGTCATACTCGTTGCAGCAAATACAATGCCAATAATGAAACAGTGGTGTGGAATCATACACAAAATTTTCCAGCAATAAGGACCGCAAAATTAGATAGTACCTAAAGACAGAGGTCTAACCTCTCAATAGCTTTTATTCCGACACAGTTTCCCCTCGGTGCAGTGTCGTTCCGTGGGTACAAAATTTGCCACTGCCTCTGTGCCGGACGGATGATTCAGAGGTATTATAATTGCCCGATCACCACGTCTAGATGGTGCCTTCCGCATTATCCGCAGAGGTTTAGAAAACCATTTTTTATGAGACAAATATAATCTTTTGATTTTTTGGAAACAGATTCCTTGGTAATAGAGAAAACACGAGATGGCATCAAATTCATCAGCCAAACATTGGAATGGAGCGCAGAGAAAAAATTAACTTCCCTAAATATTGCTGCACCTAAAAATTAAGCCCTGACTCTCATTCTATTACGAATAACACTCATGAGCAAATTAGCCTAAACAGAAATATTTTATCGTCCCCCGTTTATTAAATAAAAAGGCATACATTTTCGATTTTCAAAAATTCATAAAAAGGGTCACAGAGTAATTATTAAACTGAGGTATGAATCAAATTTCCAGCTCTATGAGCCTACAAAATTTAAAAAAAGTTTAGTGTAGTATGGTTTTAGAAATTTCCAAAACCTGAAATGCGTACATACCCACCAACCCAGAGGCAGACATTTTTAAAACCAAATTTTCAGTTCCCGAAAGAAGGGAAAAAACGAAATATTAGAGTTTTGTTTCAGTATATCTACTTTAATTATAATTTATAAGGTAATAACGACAGGTCTGTTGTAAAACATGTTTGATTGTGCTTTATTTCTTATTAACACGCCCCAATTTTCTCTTTTCCCCCGTGTGCCACCTATAAGACAGTTTTGCAAAGTGATTAAGTCGCAATAACTTTTTGTAGAAATTTGATTATTAATACGAAAAGTAAAGTTTCGAATCCACTGAAAACGCAGTATTATTTCATTTGTACATAATTATATAGCCTTGGAGTTTTTCTATTCATAGATTAGACGTAGGCGCAGTAATAATACTCGAATTTTCCAAAGATGTTAATTAAAAAGTGAAAATTAGTTTTAGTATTTATTTATAAAATATACAATTTAATCGCTGCAAAATAGCAACACAATAGTACCATACCATGCGGTACGGCAACAGTTAACTGTTGAAATCAGCAAGAAGTGCCACAACTAATCCGAAAGTAAGCGCAATTAATTCTAAAGATCATTTTGAATCGCTATTCACAAGTTTGTCTACAAGAAGCAAATAACCGAGACAGAAATTCACATTCATACTTTTTGTTCTATTAGCGATGGGTATGCAGTTCCTCTTTCGTAAAAGATACCATCTCGGGTTTTCTAGGAATCGGCATTCTTCAGGATTATTTAGGTATTAGCACGATCCTTATATTTCTGGCATGTGCAATATTTCTCTATTCCCTAACAACAACAGGGATAACAAATCGTGCAAGATTCTATTGCAGGAAATTACACTAATAAATTCTTGAAATCTGCAGAATGTGCATGATTTCGAATTCGTACAGAAATAAATAGAAACATTTTAATTAAATGTTGTAACTGCCTCTGTCTCTATATAATACACTGTTTAGCCTGCAGGTTAAGCTTAGGCGAGTATAAATATTATGCAATAAATGTTCTAGTTCCCATTTATTTAGCAAGTAATAAGATCACACTAGTTACTTAAATTACAACAAACTTAACAATGTAGACAGAGGCAAACGCGCAAGCCGACAAAAACCAGTGTTTTGCTCTAGAAACACAGAATAATAAATTTGAGGTCGTATTCGACATTCGTCCGAAACCCAGTTCCCAACATAACCAAGACACATACGGAGCACTGCCAACAATATAGCGATTCAAATATAAAAAGTAAACAAACGATGTCGTTATAATAGTCTGGTCAAATAACACGTAAAAGTAACTCCTACACACTAGTGATATATTGCGGAAGATTTCGACTACAGGCACAATTAGAAGAAATAAGGATGTTACTTTTTTGTGGGAGGAATGTTGCTGGTCAATGCTCATATTATAAAAAAGTATGGCTCTCAGTGATTTAATTACGGTACCGCTAACAACTAAATCGTCTAACTGTTAGATGTATTCTTTATATCGCAGATTATAGACGGAAGCATTAATGTATGTTGCCGGGATTCTCATGAAAATTGTTTTTATTTGAATGTATACATTATGGTTTTATAACGCTGACTTTTATTATTAAGGAAAATCTAAGAGTTTTAAATTCTAAAAGCTCAAGACAGGTTGTTGTAGAAAGTCTAACTTCTGATAGAAATTCTTATACCTTATATAATAAAAAAAGCTGTCGGTCAACCGCTATGAGACCTTCCTCGCATCTATTGAAATTTATGTGAATTTTAAATTTTTGAAATTTTATCCCCTAATTACGAATAATTCTCTGAAATTTAAACTAGATTTTTTCTAATCCCATGTTTTAATTTACTTATTAAGTGTGCGCTGCCTATACTATAATGATATCCATTTCGATACAGATTTTCATTATGAAATGACCCAAACTAACCAATAGCAGCATAGCATTGTTTTTGGTAACTATGGTTACAAGAATTGTTGAGATTTCTTAGTTAACATTGCAAAACAGTTCGAGTTTTTTTTAAGTATAATGTTCAAATAAATTACTTTTTAAATATTTGTTTAAATTACTAGTCGTAGAAAAATAGTATATGCAACTCTTATATAATGGCTATTAATACACTCGTTTGAATTACGACACTAGCTGCCGCTTGTGTCGTAATCTCACTCGTGTATTAATAGCTATCATTATAGATTCGTTGCATAATATACTAATATAATTTGGTGATAAGCGAACAAAAGGAAACCCCCCAAAGGTGTTTTCTTAATGGAATGTTGTTCCTATTGTCATTCAACATGTTAACGCAGATTTTAAAGCCATAGTGCATTTTTAAAATATCTAAAAACTGTTAAGGGGGGCACAGGGGGCGGTAGAAAGATCGTGCTTATGATGATCGGCCATTCGACATGAGACACACGTGTAGAATACGAATCTTAGGTTCGTTCCTTTTGAGTTTGTCTATATTGAAGTTAAGCACCCCCCTCCCGCTGTTTTAAAGCAGCGTTTCTGTGCTACTTTGTGTTTTCTAGTTGCAATCAATGTTTATTCATTGAAATCTCAAGATCGTTTAGTCATGTCCTATACACCTCTCCCCTCCGCCCATTTTGGGCGGACCAATCTCGATAGCTTACGGTTTCATCTCAGTATGATTACCAATCTTTTAAACATAAATTGGGTTTTCTGCGTTGCGGCATCTAGGCTGTATACAGACAGACAATATCGGGTATCGTTATTGTCTCTTCGAAAATTTTAAAAAACTTTGATGATTTCGAAACTATTTTGGAACTTTCGAAAATTTAAAAAAATTTGGTGATATTAAAATTTTGGGAAAATTTGAAAATCTATCAAAATTTAGAAAATGTCGGAATCGCTAAAATTACTAAAAATTTTGAAAATTTTTGAAGTATTTAGGAAAATTTGAAAATTCATGAAACAAAAAAATTGAGTTAAAAATTTCAAGATTTTTTTGTTTTTAGTAATTGCGTTAAGTATGAACAATATTTGTTCTTTGTAATCTAAAATCGGTTTCGTAATTTGGTGGACGTCTTTTTGGCGATTATCCAATGACACTTTCCAGGTAAACGACCAAAAGGAAACCTCTCAGTGGTGTTTTCTCAATGGAAAGTTGTTCCTATTGTCATTTAACACGCACATACTGATTTCAAGGCAAGAAAAACAAATAATTAATGGTGGAGCTGATAGGAAGATAGCGTTCGCGCAGATGGCCTACTCTATATGCGGAGAATACGAATCTAAGGTTCTTTATCAAGCACGTCGATTTTGAAACAGAGTACCCCCCTTTTTCTGACAGACCAAGCTCATTTTGTTGCAGTTTCAACACACTGGAATTATCACACACAAGCACATGTCACGCACATATCACGCACAGGCCACAACCACGCACACGCACACCGCGCTAGCGCACACTCACACATCCACACGCGCGCCCATGCGCTTTCAATCAAACAAAAGCACACACACACAAGCACACACGCAAACAGGCACACACGCAAACAGGCAGACAGGCAGACACGCAGACACTTCTTCAGCGTCCGTTTTATCGGTCACCCAAGGCTCTAAAACCTGCCTATTAGTCAAAATGCTTAGGTTACAAATGTTTGCCCATAAAAGTATCTTACTGTCAGGCATGACTCGGATATTGAGCAGTAAGCTCAAAACGAAAAACAGTTCGCTGAAGGATCGCATTTCCTCCGAATACTACATGACGATTACAATAATACCTTCCTTTATAGTATATAGCTATACTATGGCGAGGAAGGTAGATATGAGCGACGCAATTCGCTTGGACTTTCCTATACTTTAAATATTGATACTCATCATATATTCAGGTATGTTGTTATTAACGTTTTACGCCCCAACATTGACTATAATAATATTCCACTGCTCTTACTACCAAGGGCATCTTGTTAGCTGTTATTAGTGCCGTTCAGTCAAAAAATAATAATGTTTACATTTAAAATTAAGCAAAAGTAAATAAGTAATAACAATTCAAGACGCGTCCTTTTGATCTGAGAGTAACAATAATACTTTGTAATGTCTCCCTAACGACATGCCCAAGGAAGCTATCTTTCATACAAAAAACCGGTACAGAAAACTGGATTCTAATCCTGAGTAATCCTTTCCTTTTATTTTTTTTGTTATTTATTTAATTTTCATACCAGTTCTATAATAAAATAGTAAAAAAGAACACGATTTGTACAGTAAATTGTAATTATAATACGGCATAATTAAATTGATACTTATTTCATTGTTATAACATAAAATAGTTTAAAAATAAAGTATAAACAAAAACAATTTTCGAAGCTTTCAAATTATTAATAATTATTTAGATTTGTGCTTAATTTTAAGTGTAAAAATTATTATTTTTTGACTAAAAGGCACTAATAACAATAATAACAGTTTTAATTCTTACCCAAAAAGTATCCCGGGAACATAAAAACGGGAAAAATATAATTTCCCATGCATTTCGCATATAGTTTAACTTTCTTGGGAAACCCTGTGTTATTGACTCTTGTAATAAATACCGCAATAAAAACGTTTGATCATATACTTTCAGCGATTAATAAGTTTATTCGTTTTTACTTAAATAAATTTGATCCTGCTGAAAATCATTCCCAGTTTTCTTAGATTAATATAACCTTATTTTCCGCCGCTTAAAACCACTTTCGGTTTTATACCCAACCCTTGATAAAGCCTCTTGACGACTGAAGGCAAAAAACGAACGTGCGTTTTTTAACCGCATAATTATGTAGGTAAGTAACCAAACTATATACATAAAAAACTTAATTGCTTTGGGAACTGATCACAGCAAAATGAACAAAAAACATAAAACATAGATGACAACTTCAATATGGTGCAAGTTTTAGCTTTATAACAGTTTTATGAAAGCATTTTGAAATGAAATTTTCAAACTACTGTGTATGTTGGTTTTATGAAAGTTGCATGTGAGACCAATTAGTTCTCCAGACCAAATAGTTTTATAACTTCATTTATTTGAGCACTCTAGTACAGACTGATCAAAAAGTAGTTGATTAACAGTAACAAAAGTATAAAACAGAATTGTTGTAAATGTTATTTTAAAGAAAACGCTTTTACGGAAAGTAGGAACACATGTTATGCTATTTTTATATACAACGATCTATACCAGTAAAACTATTTCTCTAATTACAACTAGTACAAAAGTACAGGACGTTTGAAATGTAGCCGCATTTACATGCATGCTGTGCGCATATCTCTTACAGTCTTCTCAACGTGTTACAAGCTTTAATATGCGACAATGGCTTCACAAGGAAAACGCTATTAATTTACCGTTGCAATTTAATTCACTACCGAGTATACACGTATGCCAGTAAAATGTCTTCATCAATTTATCAACAAGAAAGGAAAACACTACAGACAATGACATTTTTGTAGAAATTTATCTCTGCAATAAATGTCTAAAAAATTGAAAAAACATGAAATCCCATCTCAGCCAAACTTATATTTAAAAACTAATTTACAAAAAAAAAATTAGGCAACCATATATTGTCAACTTTTTCTAGTTAATCGCCCAAATCCTTTTATTAAGCAGATGTGTGCTTAGAAGAATGAATAACAATTTGAAAATGAATAAGAACGTTTCAAATTTAAACATCTTGGATAGTTATGAGATACCAGTAAATTATACTTGTGTGGGTGTGTGATCTCGACGGATAATTCAGCTAATGCATCATGACAGTAAAGCGTAAGATATCCAAGTACGTACTAGGTTAAATATGGATATACAGAGTGGGCCACAAACATTAAAACAATGGGGTCGTTTACTACTTCTTTAAATTCAAATTTACAAATTGCAGAATGAATAATATTACTCCCGTATTTCTTAAATAGACCTTTTGTTAACCGCAAAATTATTAATGAAATTTGTATTTAAGAATGCGTCTAAAAAATGCTCCACAATATGATATACAAAATATTTGAGAAATTCATTATTTTTTTATGTATTTAAGAAGTAGTAAAAACAAAATCTTTTTCTGTAGAGGACGTACATACAGCAAGACAAACAGATAAAGATCACAAAATTATCCGACCTTATCTGTTCCATAAAGTCCTAAAACATGTAATTTTTACCGCGTGCCAGTGTTGGCAGGCGTGCCATAGGCTCGCCACCCGTGGTATAACTTACCACTAATATAATTGATCACATGTAGCCCGAGCGCATTTCTGTTCGTCGCGAAATCCGATTTGGAAATGCCAAGCATCGAATGCCACAACAATTATACATGAAAATAGCGTACACCCAATTTTCTTATGTGCGCCGGAAACTGTGCTGGGCGACTGCTGCGCGTTGGGTGCTATGATGCGCCTTATATTATTGACTTGTATAGATGCGGCCTATAGTTGCGGGAGCGCGGCGACAGTAAAAATTGAGACATGTAGAAGAGACTTCGAATTACTATATGGATTAATGTATACAGGGTGCGTCAACAGCGCCGCGGTGGTCAATATCTTCTTTACTACTCAAAATACAGAAACATGTTTTGAATAAGCGTTTTAGGGGAATAAGGAGACCATATTTTAAAACTATTTTTAATTATACCGGGTGCTCCATGTGAGAGTGGTATACCAAACTTACGTTTCTTTTAAGAAAACGTGGTGTATGTTTTTGCATATTTTTATTAGCCTTTTAATTGCCTTTCTAAATATGTTTTGCTTTTAACATTCCATTGC
Source organism: Ctenicera cuprea (assembly GCA_958336395.1). Lineage (NCBI taxonomy): Eukaryota > Metazoa > Arthropoda > Insecta > Coleoptera > Elateridae > Ctenicera > Ctenicera cuprea. The sequence goes on from OY284490.1 coordinate 37,716,403, forward strand.
GGCGTTGCCAAGTTTTTTTTTAATTCCACATTTGCAGACCTCACTAATAAAATCTGCACGAGCCGTATTTCCCAAGATTAAACCAACTTTTTTTTGTTAAACCTTAGTTAGGACCATGTGCTATCCTCCAAATACTTCAAAGTTGTATTTCGTTACACAGGGGTTTGCTGCAGTGCAAATATTTCTAAATTTAATGGGTCATAGCTCGATTTTTTTAAATGGAATACCTTGTATATTATTAGATAGTTGGATAGATATCTTTGCGCTCCATAAATTTTATTAATTAATAGTTATACTCAAATCCAACGGTTTTCGAGAAAATTAGACTCTAGGCAAAAAATCAAGTAATTTCAAGAAATCCAGATATCATAGAAAGCATTGACGCTTTCGTGCGCATCGCATTGACACCTGTTTGTTTTTTGTTTTTGAAAGAAACAGTTGTGAGCATTGTTTTAATTCACGTAAGTAATTTGTTGGTTCTAAATTTTGACATAATTGCATTAATGCTTCCTATACCTATGATATCTGGATTTCTAGAAGTTACCTAATCGTAAGAGGCATTGATACGTGTGTTTTGCTTAAAAAACTCATTTTACTTTGAATAGACACAAATGTCACAATCAAGTTTACAAACTAAAAAAGAATTTGTTTCAATTAATTGTGTCAGTCAAACCAATCTTGGTTCAAGATTTAATGTAGGAAATGGGAAATTAAATGGGAAATTAGGCACTTTAACATTTCAAAATTTATAAAAAACAAATTACTTACATAAATTAAAACAATGTTCGCAGTCATTTCTTGAGTTTTTTTTTAAAGAACCATGAGGCCGTGCGTGAGCACGACTCCATGATTCCCATCCCACCCCCCTACCCGGACTCGGCGGACTTGCGCCCCACCCCTCAAAGACATGCAACCCAACACCACACACACACCGTTCATGGACACACCGGATTTAACTTATTCAGAAAAACTTCTGACGGGCAGAGGATTCGAACCTACTGCCGTTGGGAGTCTAGTTCTAGAGGTTGGGACTCTAACCACTAGACCACCCGCTGGCCCTAGCGTAAGATTTAGGTATAACCATTATTTTAAAAAATTATGAAGCGCAGAGATGTCGATCCAACTATCTAAAAATATACAGAATGTTACACTTAAAAAATCTAGTTATGGCCCGTTCCAGTTAGAAATTTTTGCACTGCTGCAACAAACACCTTGTATCATTAAATTCAATTTTAATATATCTGGATGATAGCACATAGTCTTGACTAAGGTTAACAGAAAAAGTTTGCTTAATCTTAGCAAATACGGCTCGTGCAGATTTTATTAGTGAGGTCGGCAAACGTCAAATTTTTTGAAAAACGTAAAATGACTTGGTAACGCCGCAACAGATTTTCAAAAACAATACAAATTCAGAAAAGCAATTAAAAGCAAATAAGAATATGCAAAAATATACAGAGCGTTCTATTTAAAAAAAACATAAGTTTGGTATGCCACTCTTATATGGAACCCCCTGTATCAGTAACAATAATTTTAAAATGTGGTCCTCTTGGTGCCCCAAAACATTTATCGAAAACAATTTTCTGTATTTTAAATAGTAAAGAAGATATTGACCTTCTCGGCGCTGTTGACTCACCCTGTAGATATATAATTACCCTCCTGTTCATAAATATTTTCTTACGGAGACATGCGTTATAGGGATATTAATTACGGTATGACGTAGTAAAAGTATTTTTAAGACAAGCTTTAACTGCCATCTGCAAATAAAAGTAATTGTAGTGGCAGAGCAGTAGTTTATTAAGAGAAAGACTGTATTTTCGTAATCTTCAGCTCGTACCTTGTGTATTAGGTATCTTACATAAGTATATAAATTATTATACATCAGGGAATTTTAATCTTTTTAAATTTTTTTGTAAAAGAAGTTGCAACAACCGTAATAGACACTACAATACAATATACCTACCATAATTTTTTTTGGAACAGAATAGGAACACGTGCTATTGCCAGATAGATGCTGCGATCAACTGATAAACATCGAAATATGTACCATGTCATCCACAAATAGCTAGGCCGAGTAGCATTAAGCGTTTTATGTTTTACTATTCCATATTTATAAACGGCGATATAGTTTCACCGACACAACAATGAGTGTACTTTTTATTTAAAAAGAACCTCTCGTAAAGGCTATCATATCTAGCAGTACTTTACGGTGTGTTTCTAAATACATACAGTTACACATATCTTTCGGAAAATCTTACAGCTGTAGTGGGTGTCGTAAATTTGGCATGCTGTGCATGGAATGCGCTGCAGTTAGTTACAAGATAGGAAGGTGAGTTTTCTAGAGCTTCGGATCTGAACGACATATTTGCTAAGTCATCCGTTAAATTAGCGGCAAAATCAATCACCAGCAAGGAAAATAAAGGACTTTAGCGACATAACTGTACTCGGTACCATTATAGCACTCTTTGACTTCAGCAGTACATACCTGCTTACGTTGTATCTTCATAACGTTCCTATTTTAGGCAAAGTGCAGCAAAGTGATCGAATATTTCCCAGATTAGCTACATGCTGCACCGGGGGGCGCATTAACAAGTGGGTGCTGATTGGTTCCGTGCCGCAATATGCTAACACCCTCATCTACATGCTAATCTTGATAAGCTGTGAGATTTCGTGCTGCTATCATCAGCTAAAGGAGCTCGCAACTAATATCGTAGAATCGTTCGAATGTGCGTTTTAATCTCGGCTTTTTAAAGTAAACCGGAAATAGAATTTTAAAAAATTCTGCACGTCACTCGTAAAGGCGCTTGAGTATCGACTACATGATTGATAACCATCATTCCCACACGTTTAGTCAATACATTGTTGCTATGACATTACTATCGCTCATTAGTAATTGAGCGAACAAGCGCACTTGTCAGGCGATGCGGAGATTCGCATAAATTCATCAAGAGTTGCAACGTGCATGCATAGCTGCCGTGAGCTCGTTTCACTTTCGTTGCACCCAACTCACACGGTTGGGAAGTACACGCACGGGTCACAGGGCAAGGTCTATTTTCAGCAGCAATGACCGGCAACTAACCTCGCGAGCTCCTAAGAACACCTTCCTACAAAGAACAGTGTTTGACTATTACGCGAGTTCAAAGAAAGTGAAAACAAAACGTGTACCTATTACCCATTGAGTCTTTGGACTTCTATTCATAATGACCGATAAAGCGCAAATATTAACAGTTTCCTATACAGCCACTTCTAATTTTTTTTGTAAATATATGTCATTTTGAAATTTTATATTTGCGGTTTGTATTTGCAGGAAACAAATTGTAATTTTATTTCCTTAATGCTCATGCTTACGCGTATAAAAACAGAAAAAAAAACTACAACTGGACTATTTTCTGCGGAAATGTTCAAACACAAAAAATAACAAACTGTTAGGATGTTAGGAAATACAATACCTTCCTCTAGCTGTACTTTGTATAGCGGCGAGGAAGATAAAAACCACTGATTTCGTAATTAAAACGCAAATCATCTAAATCAACAGGAAACCTACATGTTACCACAAAAAAAACAAACCCGATACAAGATCCGGCACAAAATTTAAAAGTAAGTGAGTAGAACCAATAACCGCACAAGTTTATTTCAAACGCACAGAAATGCAAGGTCTGGTTGTTAAGTTCAAAATTAAACAAACACCTTCCAGATGCCCAAATTAATCACATAGTTGTGCAATCATATCAGTTTAAACAAAACTTTGGTATCTGTATAATGGTGAAAAAGTAGCGTCGTATCCCGCAAACTCTACGTATATAAAAAAATTAAAGATTTAACAGTTAAACATTAGGCAAACAATTATACAGACCGTTTTAATTGAATTCTCCTGCACGCAAATATTTAATCAGATTCAGTTTACCTTCCTGACTAGCATTAAAAAACCACCTAAAAGCATTACGATATGGCTGTGCTTTTTAAAACATCTGCTCGGCTATATGTTTGTTTTAAAAAATTAACTTATTTTTTTGTTATACAGTGTGTTTAAAAAGTCAGGTTCGTCATGGATATATCGGAAATGGTAAGAAATACAAATTAGTTTAAATTAACAAAAATATTAAGCACTTTAAAATCAATTTGGAAACAGACATAACGTTTTAAGATTTAATTTTAATAAAAAAACATGAAACCTGGTAGTTGTAGAAAGGGGGTTAGGAGCACTTTCCATTTGCGGCATAAAAAAAACGCTTTAGGTTATATCGCCAAAATTAAAAGAGTTGTCGAAAACCAATATCATATTCCTAAACTACATAAAAAGTACCGTAATAATAGTATCTCTTCATAGAACAAAGTTAAAATCTATAATTTGACATTTTTCAATGTGAGGTTTGAACGCGAACCTAATTTGAAACTATCTGTAGTTTCCTAGTTGTTGTTAAAGCGTTGAACATTTTCTAAAATTTAACAGATTTTCCGAACACACTTTTTAGAACACACCGTGGAGCTATTGATTGCTACCTAAGAAAATGATTAAATACAAGAAGACAGCCTAAACGCAAAATCTGTTCGAAGTTAAAATTCTATAAAGCTATTCTAAATACTTAAAAAGTTCGACTTTTTCAATTAATTTAATAGCTAGGTGTGGCTACAGCGATTTGAAACCTTCCTGTATCATTTCCAGTTTTATGTAGGTGTTACTACCAATCTTTTAGTCTCGATTTGGTTTTCCGGCACAAAAATCTCTAGGCTGTACACAACGCACACAGTCGCGAGTTGCCGTGTATCAACTCAACCATGCACGCGCTCGCATCTCGCTCGCACCAATTCCCGCAAATAGTAAAACTATGTCAAAACAAACGTTTCCCGTATTCAAAAACATTATTGTTGCAGGTACAATACCTTCCTCTTAAGCATATCGCTAAGATTGAAAAGATAAATAATAACATTGAACACTTAATAAAAATTTCTTGGTGTGATTTAAGGTAAAAACAACAAAAACACGGTATTTAGAGAAAATAAACATTTACAAGTTTTAGGGTTCTTTTTCGTTTCTCTTTTTATGAACCAAATCAAATAACACACAAACCCAGGCTGAAATCTGAAAGGGATTTCATTCGTCATGTTATATCCGGTCATGTCATACAAACATACCCTGAAAAACATGTAAATTATAACGCTCAAACGGGATTTGTGAAGAGTTGTTGAAGGAAATGCGTTTTCACTAACTAGCAGTCACCATATATCTATTTACTGTAATAAATACGATATAAACATTTTGATAAGCAATTTGAGAAACCAGAATGTTATTGTCGACTCAGTTCTTATCTGCTCAACATTTATGGAATTTTATGCCAGGATGTTATTATTTAGTCCAAGAACGAATAGCAACTGTTTTCGTTTTTTTCCATTACTCGGAAACAAGACCAGTTAGAGCAACATTATTTTTAGATTCATAATAAGTGTCGTGAAGTTTAACTTAATTTAACCCAAACTATAATTCTTATAATAAGTGACTACATTATAGTAAAATAAATACAGGTGCAAACATTTAAATCAGTAGCCCAACTCCGGGGAAGCGTTGTCAAAATCACTCAAGGACCCTATTTACATTTGTATATTGTATATAGGGCGGTCCAACACTTATGTTATACGAAATGATAAGTTTTTTCGTAACGTTTCACGTACCATGTCAATATTACAATTTACTTTTGGCTTAGACCGCGTAATCAGGTAAGGACCGACCTGTAGCTTGACTGCCTTTACAAGCATTTACTCTAGAAGTCTGAGCAATATTTGTTCGTAGGCCCTGCCTACCTAAACAGGGCCGTGTGCGTAGTTTATTTAAACCTTGGGGCGGACAAGGATTTGATCTTAATGTATTTTGTTTGCGAAGACAATAATACTTAATCGGCTTATCAATGCCTGTTAGCTGTTTGTGAACCCATACAAACTAACGTTTCACAAGACATTGCAGCTTGCATCTTCAGAGCGAATAGAACACTGGAACACTAGAACACTCAGTGCCTATGCTGCCTAATAGGGCGGACCGCCACTGCATATTACATATATTTATATACAGAAAAAGTAGAAACATAAGATGTGGGTTAATCCTTACCGTGAGAGCAATTTTGTGTAAAATATGGCATGTTCTTGTAATAAGAATTCTGGGTGGTTTTGAGATATTCCAACTTCTAAAAAATGCATATAATTTAAAATTTAAGACATACCTTTGTTTAAAGTACATATTTACATTTTCGCAACCATAAGTTTCAAGGTTTTCTTCCACGTTATTAGAAATAGGTAGCAGAACGGCACAAGATTGACAATACGTAAACCCTGAGAATTATTTCAGAAATGTTTATGGGAAAATGCTACTCAACATTTATAACGCCATTAAATCCAAAACGTGTTACGATTAAAGATGGCAAATTGTACAATGCAAGAAAAATAGATTTCCTGTCCAAGTTAACAGAAAGATCTTGTCAGGATGCAAAAGGAAATAAATATCAGTAATTATCCCTATGCAAGCTGCTTTATCACATCACGTACGGACTTAGTCCTTTTCTAAATGCCGTAAGTTTCCGAAAGCCATCTGTTATCAGAGATACGATCGTGCAGTATAATATACGTACCAACTCGGCATTCCAATAGTCCCACAACATAGAATAGTACAGTATTGATATCTCATGATCACAATACCGTTATTGCATTATACCTGAATTCATCTTCTATGTCCCTCTATTACAACAAGTGATCAAAGTCGCCATATATCAATACGACGTGCAAAAGTTTACCAAGAATAACACAATTTTTCTTAATCAGAAAGAGAATCCACGAAGGAACTGTCATTTATTCGTATTTCGAGGTGGACGCTTCCGCATTTATCTATCATGATGTCACAGACCATACCTACATAAAGTCATTCAGTACTTAATCATTATCTGCTCATAGTATCTACATCACTATTACAATAAAAATAAACTAAATCGCGAGTAATTGCATTCTTGATAGACATGAGAATATAAATAAAAATCTTCCTACTTCGGTGAGATACTGCTGATACCGCACATAAACTTTACGCCCATTTACAGTTTTAACCATACTTGAACTGAAAAAATCTAAGACCTACTAATCACATCTAAGGCGGCTAGCAAAAAGTTAAAATATGCCAGTACTAAAAATATGAACATGAAGTAGATTAAATTATCTGAACTTAATTACACAAATGATTAAATGTTGCGGAGGTCTTGTATTATTTAGACGACAGCAGTAGCATCTTCAAACACGTTAGCCAACAAACTCATGCTGAGATTTCTTGTATTATACGCATATAAAATGCTATAAAAACTTGCATAACTCGACACTGCACATAGTAATCGCTAAGTACTCTCTTTTTAAATTAAATTATAGTCACACCTGAGCCACTTTAAATACGTTTTAACGACGACAGATGGGTTTATATTTATATTTTAAGTGTACTGGCACTTTCCAACTACTACGTTTTATTACATATGTAGAATTTCTTAACACAGTAGTTTTGCCGTTGACAAGCTGGTTGCAAGATTTCGGTTCTACTATATTTTAAATTTTAATCAGTTTGATTATTGTTAAACTACTAACAGCTGTATTTGCATGCGTATATTCTCACGTAATTGCACTATAGAAAAACTGAAGTAATTACTCTCTACATACTACAGATTATGATATATAGATAAACATGGACTAAAAACAAATTTCCGTTTGAATTCTTAATTAAAGCTTTGAATTTTAACGGAACTTTTAGTTTATTAGAAGTTTCTAATGAAATATACAGACTGATCAACGGAATGCCTATGTGTAACAAGACGACAACTAAGAAACATCGCTAATATACTTTCTCCGTAACAGCATTATCGGAATCACTTTAGCGCGTCATACAGATCCAACGTAGAGCAGCTATTACAGCCAACTCTTTCAGTTTAAAGTAGCAGCACCTAGCGTGAGCCATATCCGCTACGTCCATCTTCGGGCCAGATTAAGTTACGCTCAATCAGCGCGCCTGCTCAAATTAACAACGGTTCAACGAGAACAAGCTACTAGTATTGACATCAGGCTGCGAGTCCCCACTGGTCGGGGTAGATTACCTAAATCTCTACCGATTCTGCAGATCAGTACCCGAGCTGAAACGCAGCTCACCCGTCGAACCGCACCAAGGCGGCCTTAGCCTGCGTAAGCTTACAGTTAATTTTCAAGATGCGAATACACTACTTGTAAAACAGAGTGGCTAGGAAAACCCCGGCCACTTTTCTTGCGGCGGTCAAGAGATGACGCATTAGTAAAGGAAAATTAAATTACAATACTGACAACAACGCAGAATCCAAGACGTTTTAGTTATAAATACGCCCCATATTAAATCACAACAGCCAAAGCGTCTTGGATTCTGCATTGTTGCCAGTATTTTAATTTAATTTTTCTTTACTAAAGCGCCATCTATTGACCGCCACAAGGAAAGTGGCCAGGGTTTTCCTAGCCACTCTGTATAATTGTTTGCCTTAAATACTAATGTATTCTGAACTTTAGTTTCTACACTTCCCTGTGATTAAATAAAATTTCCAGTTGAACGCATAAAGTATTTTTTAAAGGTCTTTTCACTTTCCAGTACTTTCAGTATCGGGAGGCACTGCTGTCATGAAAACTTTCGACTCCAATTTGGGACATGATTTTTAATAGTATTTTCACGTTTCCGTTCCGGAGGTATTAGGGAACAAACGCAGGTGCACCCAAATTCAGACATTTAAAAACTTTGTGTATGTTCGTTCGCCAGGAAATAGTTGTTTGTTTAACTAGGCTAATTGGCGGGATTCACAGCCGAGGCGCAGCCGAAACGCTAGCCGCGGCAGTAAATCTGCGGTTTTACCGTGTTAAACATATAATTTTCTCGCTGATTTGTTAGAATTAACATTAATTTTCTGATTATTTTAAATATTTTTACTGTTATCGCCGTCATCATAGCCATCATGTTGCTATGTAAAACAAATTTGAAGTTTATAATTTTATAATTGTCATTCTGATTGTTGTGAATGTCAAAGCAACTGTTTTTTAATGCCTAGGTAGTAAAAGTAGCCTTTTACTGCCTAGACATTAAACGTGACTATTAAATGTTAATAAAATCAAGCTCTTACCATCAATCGGCGAAAAGTGTTTTTCGTTAAAAACTTAAACTTTTTTATGAAAATCAATGATTTTCTATACTGGAAGTATGGGAAAGTAAAAGACAGACTGGGAGCAATAAAACTTGTTTTTTTTTGTAATACAAGGAATGTATTACCACAATCACACTTCCCATGCGCATTTTCTCAATTAACTCTCTCTTCGGCTCCATTTACAGTTTCTTCAGTTGCATATTTACTGTCGTAATTTGTCTTGAGTTTTCCTTAACTGTCCATATTCTCTCCTCCTCATGTAATAGAATAAAGTGATTCATACGTTTCGATTGTCTTTCAAGACCCTATCTGTATATAGTTACTGGGTTTTCCTTGCCAAGTAAGAATATGCTACTCATTAGTTGCCGCTACATTTTATTTGCTACGCGGTCGTTTAATTGCATTTTTGTTCTTCATACCAACGTTATCTCTTTTCACTTTTTGTTTCTTTTCAAGTAAGCGTTCAAATTGACTTACTTTATGTTAATTGTCGTTTGATTCAGTGATGTATTGGCACCTAAAAATGCCTTTCTCCGACGTCACTGGCGTATACTTCAAACCAATAGTGGTTGTCACATTTAGCATAAAAACGGATCTGTTGCAACTTTTACTACCAATTATTGCTATTGTTAATTTTACTGTCCAAGTTAACTAATCGATAGCATTGACATTGATAAATTTAAAAACCCAGGGTTTATTTAGTAATTTTTGTTTAAAAGCTAAATAATCCAGCATAACTGTTTAATATTCCGTTGCTCTGCTTCTGACTTGGCATGGAGTAAAAATCGTGATTAATATTACTAATTAGTTCGAATACCAGTTTCCCACCAGATTGCTTAAATACGCGTATCCACTGCAGAAAATTAATGCTCGCTTAGAAAATATAGTGGTATGAGTAAATTTCTGATAATCATTACTAACAAAATACATAAAACGCAACTAATGCAATATTTTTGTTCTCTTAGTACCAAAGACCGGACTTTTAGTTCCAGAACAGCAGAAAATTTCGTTAAAATTCAATAAGTAAATCAAAAGAATGGGCGTACTCGAATCCATTCAGCTACACGTGAAACATGTTGAACGATTTTCAAGGTTTTTACAACTACAACTGCAATATTTGAGTTGAGATAATCCAGAGGTATTGCACTCAAAAATATTTTTGCAAAGTTTCATAAAATTGTTTCGTGTATTACTTTTAAATCCCCTGACCATGTATACTTTATGCTTATCAACTCAGTTGTCAAATTAGCTCGAGATAATAAACCAGCTGGCCAGATGAATAGTACGTATCTAAACAAGCTCCATAACGTCAAACATGTGGGCGTGTTGCTATTTTAAGCCCGTAAATAATTCGTTTAAAATTGCATGGGTGCGCCAACTCTATATTTATTATGCCAAGATTTATTATTAATTGATTGCCCCATAATTTAAATACTGACTAAATACTAGACTAGAAATCCGGACTACGCTTATTACAATGCTTTTTTGTTTAATCTTGTTAGTCTAACGGAACATCATAACATGTAAATGATATAATTATGAATTACGATTGGTATTTCTAAGGTTTAAGCAATGTAATATATGCCTGTACCATCAAAGATCATTCCAAACCTCTCTAGTAAACAAATGGTTAGTCTACGTTTTGTGCCTGGTTAATTTTATAAATTACTCGCCATAATTCCCAACATATCATATTTTCGTAATTCAACAACCACAACAGTAATTTATTAAATTAAACCTCAAAGCTTTAAAATTATACTTTGTTTTGAAAACCTTTGACGAATACACGCTAAACGTAATTGAATACTAAAACTGGATGAGTAGGCAAACAGAAGAGTTTTCTTATAAGTAAAGTGTATTTCAGTGGCCGATCACGTTCGCGGATTCATTGGCCAATCAATCACGGCGTTCTTCCTAAATTGTAATTGACTGTCAATTACCGCTGATGAAGCCTCCAAGCGCCCGCCATTCGCAATCGGAAGAATGTGCGCCAATTACCTCCTAATTTATTAGTGTTCTAAGTCTATCATTTTATCTTCAAAAATATCATTTTATATTACGATGGTTCACATCAAAACCAATGCCATTGGCTAATTCATAAAATTAACAGCTATTGATAGATTTTAGAAGAAATCGTTCTCGAATTTACAGCCAGAAAAAAAATATTAGGTGTCTAACGCATCACAGTAATTTACGATTTATATGGAACCTGAATAAATAAATTACAAATAAAGCAGACTGCATGTTTATTATAACGGCTGAAACAAATAAGAAAAATTTAAATAGGATTACTAATAAAATTCAACTGACATAAACAAATTCTGTGTAAATAAAATACGTTATCACGTGCTTTCGTAAAACTATTGCGAATTTTGAGTAACTATAAGCGCCAATACGCATACTTGATCAGCATATGTACACACCTCTTACTGAGCATATTTAAAAAAATATTCCTAAACCCGCAACGAAACTAAAGAAGTAGACAACTGTACGAAAATGCAAAGAATGCTATTATTACGTAGTTACACAAATTTTAAACAGCTGTTGAACAATAGGCTAATTAATTCCCTTTGTTATGTTAGCTATAATCTTCGCATATTTATTCACAGCTCTGGTATTTGGTACTGACACAATAACTCCTGCAGCCAGGTTAAATAAGAGAATGCCAAGCTAAAGTTTAAGAAAGACTGAATACATTTTCCATTAGTAATAATGATAAACTTTTGTGTCGATTGCACAATTGCAATATGTAGTGGTTATAAAGCAAGAGTACAGAAAGAACGTCCCGGAACCAAAATTCTAGGCAGTAATACCCGAAAACAATCCTCTAGAAAAACGTCACTGTAAAACAACTAGCAGAAAAAAAATTGTGTAGAAAAAAGCCTCGGTAAAAACATCATCCGGTAAAACCATCACCCCCAGAAAATAAAACAATTCGAAAAAAAAACGGTGAAAACTACAACTGGTAGATAGTATATAATATCTTTAGGACAAACAGTCTTCGAAGAAACACCTCTTGAAAAAAGTCCTTAAAAACATACCCTAAGAAATGAATGTGTTTTCTATGGAGGTCGATACCGTAAACTGTAAAATAAAGTATTAATACTTACCGTATTTGCAAACGTATAAATTTTCTAATTATAAGTTTATAACGGTGTACATTTCACAGCCTGAGAAAAAGCAAGCTATATAGGCAACCCTCCATACCAGACATCCACCATTCATAGAATGCGTCACAGTAAAATTATAGCTTTCAGAAAAAAATCAAATTGTAGCCAATCTTTCGTTCTAGCAGCCTACAAAGTTTTAAAAAATCGTGTGGGCAGTTTTTGAATATTTTTTTGAAAATCTTTAAAATTTTGAAGAAGCGCCATTGCGGTCCTTTTCAGATTTTCAAAATTAATTTTGTTTCATCGCATATTACGCACAAAAGACTCTCAAACAAGTTGTAGTTAATCCCGATTCGGTAAAAAACTTTCGATTTGCCTTAAGCTCTTCTCTCAAATTCCGTCCTCAAATTCCTAAAATTTAGTTTTGGAAAAAAAAGCTACCAAAAAAACAAGTGTAACTGTTTCCGGTTTCGGATTTATTTGAAAGGCGTACCTGGAACTACAATCTTCGATATACCTCTTAAAATTTCATCAAAATCGGTCCCGTTCTTTCGCCTTTAGAGTGGCCACACACTTACACAACCACCCACCCACACACCCATACACACACCCCCAGACAGACATTTTATAAATCCACTTTTTTAGGTTGCCTGAGCCCCAAAACGTGTATTTCCGTTAACATCGTGATTCGAAAATTTTCATGAAATCAATACCGCAAGTTTGGGATAGTAAAAATGAGGGAAATGAAAAAACATATTTACTGCTTTAAAATACAATGACTATAATACGTGCCTTAATCAAATGTCATGGCTAACTTAACGCAAAAAAATGTAAGGTTTAAATAATTTTAAATTTAACAAAAACAAAATTGGTGATAATTGGTATATTATGTAATCGTTTAACTAGACTTCCCACAGTCTTAGTGCAAATTCATTGATTGTTAAAAATCTTCCCTTAAATCATTCACCTGAATTGATGATGCCCTTGATTTAATAATTACTTATTTTTTCCACGGTTGTTGTTCCAGGGAATTTTTTCTGGGAACTGTTTTTCAGGAGATCTTTTCTGGGACCTTGTGACCGGGGCTTTTTTTTTCCTGAAGTATTTTTCTGGGCGTTTTTTACCGGCATTACCTTTCCGGGAATTTTTCCATAGATTTTTTTCTAGGTTCTAAAGGAAGATGGTGTGAGAACGCCCGCTCTTCGAAACTTGAAGACACAGATTTTTTACCGTTCTCCCTATGAGCTATTAGTTCCTGGGTAAGATCAATTATATTACCCCACAACCTGTATTTACAGTTTAAAAGTTTGAATAGTCAAACATTTAAAATCAACATTGATTGAATTTTTTACGCTACAATTGTCATTAAACAGTAATCTTCAGATCGCAAATATACGCTACCGTGGAATACGATGTATTCTCACTCTTCAGACTACCGGGTGTCGCAGCTGAAAAATGAATCCTGTTCAGCGCAACTCATCCTGTGTTATATTTTAATTACAGACATTACTGCTCCATGCGGGCGTATAAATACGAGTATAAAATCAACACATATAATTTGCAATCATTAGTCTTCACAACCCTTAATTCATAATACTGTTAATTATATCTTTTCACTTTTAAAACAGCTTCAAGAAACGTCGGTCTCGACTTCAGAAAATTTCCATACTTATTTCGCTTGGCTATAATAGATTGTAACTGTCAGTGCTCAACCGATAATAGTACGTTTTAACACAATGAAGACTCCAAAATCCATGTGTCCACCACGAACTTTGAATTATACTAGCGTAATCCGTGGACTACGCCCACGGTTGTTTTGCAAATTTCTAAAAACAAATAACTACTCTGTAGCGATACATTAGACATGTTCTTAATAAGTCTAGCAGTATTGTATATTCTCATACATGCAAGCAGTCGGAAACTATGAAAAAAATATAGAACTGACGAACTACTACCATATCACGTGAATGTTTATTATTTGGGGAGAGGGGGACGACCGCCCTAGCGAGTGGGACATCAGACACAGGTCGGGGTCACTTTTCGGCAGACCCAACGGAATTTCTCATTCATTCGCATTTGTGCCGGTGTTTTATAAAATTTGCTTTTATGCCTTCCGTAAAGTCTTTTGTTTCCTTAAATAACGAGCACGAATATGGCGGCGCGTTTTCCTTCTTTTATCTTTATGTATCAGAACCTGCAGTATAAGGAGGTAGAAGCATAATGTATATGATTACGCAGTAGTTCATCATACTTACGGTGACCATTTTTTAAAGGAGAAAATAAAGAGCGAATCAAAAGAAGGTTCATTCAAATATAAAAATACATAGTTCGTTTATCATTTTATTTTACCATCGAAAATTATAGATCGAAACTAAAAAAAGACAGGAGAATATTTTCATAACAGTAACTAAAATAAATGTAACTTAGAAAATAATTGTATTTGCGGAGTTTTAATTATAATTTTTGTTCTTCAGAATTTTCTTTTTATACTTGGATCTCATAATTACATGATTTCTAACATTAATCCATTAAATATTGAAAAATTTCCAACCCATTTATGATGAATGGTCATGTTACAATTTTGTCGCCATTATTCGTGCTTGTCGTTTGTAACATGTAATCTTTAATACAACAAAATTTTGAATTTGTGTATTTGAAATGACTAAACAAATAATACACGTTGAAAATCAGTTTTTGATACAAAGCATAAATGAATGAGCGTGACGGTTGCCCGACTGCTTTTTAATAATAAAAGTATATTTTTCCAGCCCGCCAGAATTAGACTGTCATAAATAAACATTTATAGCAAAAGAGTGCCTGGAAGATAAACATTCGCCGAAAACAATCAATAAACTGAGCCGACATGCAATAAAGCGCCGGCGTGTTATAGTAATAAATCTTACCAATACGTAAGATTTAATTATCTTAATATGGTGGGACACAAACAACAGAAAGAAATTTTGCGTAACAGAAACTTGCACAAAATAAACAAAATATTCAAAAATGCAGATGAAAGCGATGTACTTATTAGTTTTTATAGAGTTTTTATCGATAAAGCTATTTTAAAAGGCAAAGAATATTTTGAAAGAAAAATTCGGATTTAGATAAAATGCTTGGAATAATTTAATTCAGATGAAGTAGCTGAACGTTGCGTATGTGATAAAAACGAAGTGTTTTATATTATATAAAACTATCAATTGTAAAATAATATAAAACGTAATATTTTTACATTTCTGTTACAGATTGTAAACAAACATGCACATATAAAAATACAGTAATCATCACATGTACTACTCCAAACACAAACAGCATATCGTGCAGTTCTTTACATGCTGACTATTAAGATAAACTAACAGATCCCGTCGACTACGCCCCAAGCTTTCTTTGGTAACGTTTTTAAAACATAATAACAAATAAGCTGTGTCGGGATATAAAACATATGTTACATTTTATTAACTGAAACAATGTTTTTATATGAAAGTAATAAAACTTAATAAACGATCTCCGCTGAAATTCTTTTGGAAATGAGAACTACAACTCTATTCTTAATTAGCAAAATTACTAAATTCATTCGTTTCATTCGAATAGTTTTAGACTATCGAATTATGCGAACAGTTGGCAATAATTGAATAAATTGATACTTTTTATTGGCATCAGTCAGTCATTCGGAAGTTTCTAAAACCCAAAGTATAGACGCCCAAAGCCATGGAAGCAAGGGGCTGGGGGTGGGACATGGTCGCAAATGAGCATAAGTACGTGGCGCAAGACGTTACGCAGTAAATACTTTGTATTTGTAAATTAAATTTAGTCTGCATGAATAGGTCGCGATTTGCGTAAATCCCTATTAGCTATATGTTTTTGGCTAATTTAATTACGGTAATTATTTGCAGTAAATAAAATCTTTAAAATTACCGTTTTATTTTTAATTGGTTTCCAGAAATTGTGCTTACTGAAGTGGCCTAAATTTTGCAAGGACCTCGTAAATCCCGGCAGTGTTTTGGTAATCATTTTTTCCCATGAATTTCTTTTGGGACGTTTTCAGGGACGTTATATCCGTAAACCGAAATTGACCCCCATAAACAAAAGCAAAGTTAGACGCCGCGCACGATTAAAATGTAGAAATAACTTTTTGTGATGTTTATTAGTTCCCATTCTTTTGTAGTTCACCGCCCGTCGCTGCAATAATGATATGTATTTCTACTTACGCTATTGTCTATGTTACTTATTTCAATAGAATAGATGGGTGTTACTTTAATATGAATCAAACTTTGTTTTTTTATTATTAAATATTGATCGTATAGACAGCACAACTCAATGCAATCTTACTTATTATGCGAACAGCTCAGCAATATCCCAAACATATATTTTGGATTCTGAGATCCCATTTAGAACGCATTTTTAGCTAAAACTGCATTGGCTAGCTGTAAAAAGGAATATAAGCTTTATGTAATGCGCAAGAAAATGTGTGGGTTGGAGTAGTAGAGTCCCTCACCACTAAAAGCTGCGACAGGCAAAAGGGATCCGGATTTAATATTTAGAGAGAATAATTCCACAAATAGTTGTCTTACATAGATAACAATAATAATTTTATTTTAACCAAAATCCATAACCTGGGCTTTTGTGTACATATACATGTTTATTCCCAACGTTTATAAAATAGTTGCGTTAACTCGCACATCCTTGTGGTGAGATATACACCTACCCCGAAATCTTAATAAATTCCATTTGTATTTTAACATGAAATTTGAGTCAGCATCTAAATATTGTTTCATACTTTCGGTAGATTAAGTGTTTAAATAGTTTGTAGCTGTCGTCCAAAAGATTAAAATATATTGTCACATAATTCATGCTGTGTTCATTACATTATTGTATTGTTTAGTTTCCGTAATCGAATACTGACCACGACTTCCAATATATTAGCATAAAACGTGCTAAATAAAATGAAAAGGTCAAGAAATAGCGGTACCGATCACCAATAGTTTCGAATAAGGATTGGATCATTGTATGCTTATACGATTTACATTTTTGTATCTAGTACAATGGTAAACAGGACACCTACTACAACCTTATTACAATATTTTTATGATTGGCTATTTTGCCATTTAAGCCGGAGTGTAAGAACAAAACTGTTATAAATTAAACGCTATTTACTGGTAACTGTAAAACTCTTGTAGAAAAACCACTAAATACGATTAAGAAGTTTTCCGCATGAAATAGTTTTAGTTTCTTGCAATGCATTCCGTAGTGCAATTATTACAATAATTCGTGGTTATTCGTGCACAAATGATGAAACTAAAATAAAGAATTTAATAACACCACGAACAGTTAAACGGAACTTTTTACACAAGTGGCACTGAACTTCCAGAAATTGTTATACTTCAATACAAAATACAAGTTAAATTAAAAAAAATAATAATAAAAAACATCCAATAAATATTGTTTATATACAAGTAAATTAAACAACGGCGTTTTGAATTCAATTATGAGACGGTTTGGTAAATGTTACCGCCTAATCTCTTTTCTAATGAGCAGCGCAACCTTGAACATTTTTTCAAAACCTGTTGATGCGCTAATTACCAGTCGTGATGATTAAACTCGCACGGCGTAAGAATATTATTTATACTCAAAGTAAAGGATAACAAATCATTTGCAGAGTAGCGGAGGTAAAAACTGGCCTAAAGGGAAAAACGAACTTGAAAATCGCTACATGTTTTACGGCACATATTAATTTTACGAACACATGTAACAACTTAGTAAAGCGGCATGGTGATTACTATTATTAAAATACAATTAGCGTATCTTACACCATACAAAGTTTTTTCCATCAAAATACTGTTCAGATGATGCCCCATTACCTCACTATCTTGATGCTTTTACAATAATTTTTACATCTCGCCACTAACCAGCTATAGGCAGTGTAATAATACGTATGTAACAAACAAAAGTAGATATTTACATAAATTAACGAAACTAAGTCAAATAATCGAAGCGACGTCAAAAATATTAGATACTAAATAGCCTGAACTATAGGGCGATCTTTTACCGATGCCTTTGATAATGGCATAACACCAAATACTGACTTCCCCTTAACGTACTCATACTTCAAAAACAATTACATTTTATTCCTGTGATTACATCCCACGTCAAAATGTTCTATAGTCTCAGTTACTACGTAGGATTAAAATACTCTCGACTGATCGTCACCTGCTAGGTTTTGATTTCCAGCAGCGCGCGGTTACACTCAGAACAGCCATACAAACGCATGTGCATTTAGAAGCCTCGTTCTCTTACGAAAAAATACCTTCCTATAGGTATATACTTCGTATAGTGAGGAACGTAATTAAAGCAAAAAAAGTTTATTTTTTATTTTTACGGCAGAGGAAGAACAGAGATCCGACACTAAAATTTTTAGCTTAAAGCCTAGTTGTATTAGCTCATAAAATTTGAAAAACACCGTATTTAAGAATTATTTACTTGAAATTTTAAATTTTGACAGGTTAGGAGGTCGAAAATACATTGCCATAGTAGCATTGTGTTCCGCTATAGTTATTTAAGTAACAAGGAATGTAAAGACGTAATAACATTCGAGGTAGGTAATAATGAGCCGAGGCGAAGCCGAGGCTTGTGGCCTGCCGAGAATGTTAATAGTCGATACATTCCGTGTTACTTAATAAATTTTTCACGCTACAGGTAGAAATTTAATCATATTTTTAAAAGTTCGTTTTGACTGCTGTCATCGGAATTATTTTTTAAAAGCCCCATTATTCTAAGTTGCCTGTGCTTGTTGAATGAAAATATTGGAATATGTACCTGTTGCTTTAATTATTATCCTAGGAATGTAAATGACACTATTAAGTTCCGTAGTCAAGGGCAAAAAGTAAACGAATGTTATTGGCCTTTTTCATCTTTTGTAGCTATGGATGTATCGGCTATTTACTTTGCCTGTAGCGTGAAAAAGTTATTAGTATAGGTCTTTTCAAGCAAATATGAAAACTTTTTGTTGGAGTAAAAAAGCTTTAAAAGAAAAATAATTTATCAAAAAATCGTAGCAGCCACCATTTTGAAGAGAACTCGGAAAAGAAACACTCAATTTCTTTTTGATTTTTGTGCGTATATACTAAGAATGGTATTCGAGGGACTTATTTATTCAATGAACCAAATCATTAATGTTTTCTAATAAAAATTTCATTTGTCTAAAATAGTCACTAGAATACCCTCCAGGAAGATATATGCATCCCTCTTTTTTTATTGGCTGAGAAACACCAAATTCTGGATTTTCACTGGTCAATTTTTGACAGATGACAGGTGAATTGAATAGTCCATAAAATACCTTATTACTTCAACAATATTTATTTATTTTAACCATATACGTATTTTGACTTGTGTACATGCATATACAATATTTGAAAATTGCATGTAAACATGTTTCGAAATATATGTATAAAGTTAAAATAAATAAATATTGTTAAAATAATAAAGTATTTTTTGTATACTCAATACATATGGATTTCAACACAGTAAAGCTAGAACTTATAAATAATACTCCAGCTTTTTCTTAAAAAATTGGCGTCACTTAAAATTTTCACTCGTTTTCTGCAAAGACAATTATGTGATTTTATTTTGTATACGCGATCTGATTAATTTTTTCTTCCTGGGCTATTTTTGCATAGGTCTGTATACTTTTTTTAAGTACTAAACAAACAATGACTGAAATGCGTTTGGTAAACTTAACAACTATTTCTACTGAACACAAATTTGGAAAAAATTTTCACTACAAAGAACTTGTGCGTGAGTTTGCTGCAATTAAAGCTCGAACTGTTAATTTCTATTGACATCTTGTTGGAAACGTGGGACTTCGACTTCACAGAATTTCCATTTTTACCAGGTATGTATACTTGCGTCAAAATTACCACAGATCGTGGTCTTTGCCGATGTTCTAATTAATAATGCGATAAAATCCAAATTCAAATACATGTGTAAGTCAATATTCCATCGGTAGACCGTTTATCGCAGGCGGTAAAATGAGAACTGTTATTGTTATTATTGTTCTTATCACAGCGCGGCATAATGTTAAAGTTGCATAGGGTGGCAAACTCTCTAGCGTTGACCCTGTTTAGACCTAAAGCTGATACTTCATTTTACCTATAGCATAGTTTCCAGATGCAATAAAATTTTAAAATTTCTAAAGGTAAAAATCGACTGTAATATAAAAAGCAGAAATATTTCATTGGTCTTTTCACCTTCAATAAATATTTCATCACAAAAACTGTCTATTGCGAATAACATCTTACGAAAGAAATTATTTCTGCTAATTAATGTAATCATCTTTATTATTCAAACTTCAGATCGGTTTTTCATTATGCAGTTTCAATATGTGGAAGCTACCTCTTATATCGATAAAACTTGGAAGCAAACCAGTCTTTACTCTAAACATTTCGCTGGAATCTAAACTAGTTCTGAATCACAAGAAAGACATCAATTAATAAAATAAAAACGTATTTATAGTTCACATATCAGGGAAAAGTAGATTCTGTTCACAACATTATGTAAACCACTTCGATTACCTTCATTACTAGATGCCTGTTGAACAATAATAAAATTATATCCGTAACTGATGCACGTTCATTAAAATTAAACCTGTTTATATGCAAGCGGTGCAAAAATTGAACTCTTTAACATTTAACAGAATTTTACGTTTCTGAATATCAATCATATTTTACGAAAAATTAGCAAACAGCAACTAAAAAATTGACAGTATATTAGATGAAATCAATCAGAAATTACGGCGACTATCGGTTTTAATTTAATAAAACATTTATGAGAATCTGTAAGTACAAACGGTCACGTTGGTAACAGAAATATATTTTATCCTAATTAAGCAGTTAGATACAGACAGATTATAAACAAACTTTATTATAAATTCCTAGTAATTAACAATAGTGTAAGAGTATATACACGCCGTGCACATATAAACAACAAACAACACAATTATGTAGTAGTATAAATCATATGTATAATTTACTAATTAAAATATGTACTATAAAATACACCTAATCAGTATTCAAGATGATACTAAATGAGTTCATTCGCTTAA
This sequence comes from Ctenicera cuprea, assembly GCA_958336395.1. Taxonomy (NCBI): domain Eukaryota; kingdom Metazoa; phylum Arthropoda; class Insecta; order Coleoptera; family Elateridae; genus Ctenicera; species Ctenicera cuprea. The sequence goes on from OY284490.1 coordinate 37,737,768, forward strand.
ACAAGTTCACATAAATAAATTTATAGGCGTACTGCTATAAATACAAGGTAATCTGAAAGAAGTGACATAAAATAAAGCGAGGAAAATCATCCTTTATCATTACGAGCAGATTTTAGTAGCAAAAGTCATATGAGAACAGGGCCAGCCAGTTTAAAATAACATAAGTCTTGTTTATAAATTAATAGATAGATGAAATGTAACTGTGTAAATTTAATATATCCACGCTGAAAACGTAGTAATAAACTGGAAACCCTGCAAGAATTATGACTTATGAGTGCCAGCGATATCCAAAGTGGCAGATTATTGGTTATATAGAATGAGAACGGCTCATTATAAGTAATATAGCAACGTAATTAATCTTACCCCTTAATCGATTTTGCACAACGTGTTGAGAATTATAATAAAATAAGCTACAAGGTTCAGAACAGGATTTAGGTGTATCTGAAAACTAGCAAGCGCTGCTCCATATGATTTATTTGTATCAACAGCATGGGTGAGAATGACTTTCATCCTCGTTTGTATGATTTACGAGTTTGGAAACAACGCATTGTGAAACTGTTATAATTGAATAGCTTGTACTTATACTACAGTGAAATTATAATTTATGATTATGGTTTAGAACCGTCTATTTCAGCGATTACCATGTGGTACTGACGTGCAAGGCCAGTTACTTGAGCGTTAAGGCCGTTGCAATCGGTTCTCGTAGTCATCAAAACTATACTGAATAATACGAGAAACATTAAATATGAAGATAAACTCAAGAGACAGAACATTACACTATAGATTAAAATTAAATGTTTCGCACGCTTTGACTTTCTTTGTAATTACAAGAACATAAGGAAGAATTGAAATAGATGAAGTACTAGTTAGGAACTAGTTATAAACCTTTTCAAAAAACACTTACAAGAGCCTTACCTGTTGAGGAAAGAGACCAGCGGAACCAGTGAGATATCCCCCCCCCCCCCGCCGCGCTTTTTAAAATAATAAATAAGCTACTAAGCTACTAAAGTGGAAGTGTGGCGGGCTGTTATTCAATCAAGTTACTTTACTTATGTATAATTTGACTTTTTTTTGGAAAAACATTCCTCAGCATTTAAAGAAAAACAAAAACCAAAAGAAGGAGGAGAAAAATTAAACCGCCAAAATATTGCTGCACTTAAAAAGTATGTTCTAAATTTTATTCTACTGTCACTCTTAAGCACAGTAACTTAAATATCGTCCTCCGTTTATTAAAGAGCGTGACATGAATTTTCACAAATTCATAGAAGGCGTCACATAGAAATTAGTGGACTGCGATATAAACTAAATAGTAGCCCATCTTTAGCTCTATAAGCATACACAGATTAAAAAAAGCGTGTGGCCAGGTTTGTGTAATATATTTTTGATAATTTCCAAAACTTTTTTCGTCACTACACAGTTTTCTTTGTACAAAAATGGTCTTACATAGTACGATTGTGTTACTCTACGACTATTGTAATCAGTGCTAATTACCGTATTTTATTTTTTTCGTAATATACTAAGGTAATTTCATAGTCATTTTATAAGCCTAAATAAATTTTCTGGTACTTTATATTTTTAGTAAATTACCAGGTAATTTAAATTTTTCTTATTTTATTACGTTTCAAGTTTTTACGAATGTATTATAATTTACAAATATCTACTTTATTATTACAATAGTCTTCACAAATTAATGCAAATTATAAGAAAAGTTTAAACATGCCGATGAAAAAGAAACTTAATTTTTAAATTAATGTATCTTTTTCGTACGCGCTCACATAAGAAATGTTTCGAAAAAAATTGTTTTTGTGAAAACCGGTAAAAATTACTAAATTCAAATGAAATAAAAATGTGTAAAAATTATTGACCTGCTTTAATTAATCTACTTAAAATGTACTCATTGCGGATAGCATTATGCTATAAATTAGGTCGCAATACATTTAATCTTCAAGCAATATAGGAATATCTGTCGCAAGCTACCTGATAATTCAATGAATTTTTGTTCAAACGATTGCAAACTAATTCATAGCATAATACTATCATAACCTACAAATGATTTTCATGAATAATTTTTAAGTCGAATTATTAAATCAGATTACTACTGATAATAATATTTACGCTATTTTTTTATTTAATCTAACACTCCCCTACACGCCTGAAAACATTTTAAGCGATACACGCATGACGGGGATTCCCTCGACAATTAAACAATTAAAGATCGTTATGGAAGTAGAAACAAGTTGTTTACTATTCATAATATAGTGCTAAATCGCATATATTTTCTGGTATAGAACAAAAAATCACTACATTTGATATAATATACAGAGTGTTGTAACTAGGGTGTCACGAGACTCTCGATTTTCAAGATTACTTGTCTCGATCTTGTCTTGAATCGAGACAAGATCGAGACAAGACTGCTTTATTAAAATCAAGACAAGAACAAGACCTACTTGGTCGAGAATTTTCAAGATCAAGAAATATTATCGATAATAGCTAGATCTTGAAAAGATAGGGTATAATCATGAAAAACCGTAAATGATACAAAGCAGGTTCTTTATTACTATAAACTACATTACTAACAAACTGATATGGATGCAGTAAATCCTTGAAAACACATAATATTTTTTTCTATAAAACCGTAGCATTAATAATAGTGAAAAATAAATTAATTTAGGAAACTATTAAATACAAAAGTGAAAATTAGTCTGCTTCGCTCTTTTCTTATGGTTGCCTTTGAAAATAAATAATCTTTCTGCAGGTACTGGTGTTGCCTGAATACTTAAAATATCCCGGGCCATTCTTGACATTAACATTTCGGGTATTCCCCTGCGTATCGAGAAATTTCAAGACTCTCGAATCAAGATAAGAAATTAACATCGAGAAAATGTACAAGACAAGAAATATTAAAATTCTTGTCTCATCGTACTCATTGTACTCTCATCGAGACAAGATTTCTTGTCTTGGTGAAACCCTAGTTGTAACGTAAACGTGTTTTAGGGGGTTCTTGTCGCTCCTCGTTCGTTTTTGAGGTGTCTAATGATACCCGGTGTGGTATTAGAAATTACTAATTACACTTTTAAACCGCACGCACTGAAACTTTTTAGTGCACAGCTTCCTGGTTTTCAGTAATGTAAAGTGGTTTTATTTCAGTACCTGACCTGCTGTATTTATTGTTAAATTTGGCATTTTGGTTGCTATTGTGTTGATCTGAGAAACATAATTTTGTATTTTTGTATTTGTAGCCAGAAGTTTTCGGATTTTAAAAGCATTATTACAATCTACTGCGTACGTACCTACTCATTTCCTGAGATTAACAAAATCTGCTACAGTGTAAAATAAACATAATCCGTTGATGTGCGCATGGGTACAAAACAAGTATTTCGCCATATTAAACTAAAATAATTAAAAGCGCCTATTATAAAACAAAATTAAACTTTATTCGGGCAGATCCTCCTAATCTTGTAGATATGCGCAGTCTATGCGTACCGATTTTGTATTTTTCTTGCAAATTGTTTTTCGCAATACCGTTCGAGAACGCTGAAAACTCGAAAAGAGGGATTACTTTAGTTAGGGGTTACTTGGCAACGTATTTTAAGAAGGTACTACGAGCTACGATTTGTGGTGTAAAAACAGTATTACATTTAGTAATTTTAAACAACTTTCACAAAATTCGTGTTTTCAGAAAATTTGGTATGCAAGTTTATCAAAGAGAGAAAAAAACAATTAGTCGTATTTAAAAAAAAACGAAAAGAGTATTAAAAAAGTTTCAAGATGCCGTAACTTAAATTAACATCAACGTTTTATTGTTAAATTGCATTAAGTGTTTAGTGCTTAAAATATTGTCTAATAACTTTTAAAACCGTCACTTTTTTTTATAATAAAAAAGTTGTAAGGCTCGGGAGTTTTGTCCGGGACCCACCCTGTGTATCACCATATTTACACCTTGGTGTAATCACGCAGAGGAAATGTTCAGCTATTTAAAATATCCATTCGTTTCACAAACAGAAATTTTTGAAAAGGAAGATGTAAGCATCTAAGCAACATCGCGCACCAACCACCTGTAGCTCACGTTGGAAACCAAATGGTACTTTAGAGCGAGGTAGCCTGCTACGAATAAAGAAATAATGCACGGTTGTTGCTAATTTTATATACTTTTAAAATCTACTTAGAAATCAGATTTAAACAAGTTACTCGCTGGTGCGTTTAATTTTAACTGGTAATTTTTCAAGCAAATGTTTCGATTACCTCAAACTTCACAAATAGATGCAGCCGTTTGATTTTTCCACTTACGCATAGTAAAAATTTTTGTTACACTTATTTTTTGCATAATTCTACTACGTCATTTTTGTACATCTGTTACGGGTAGAGACGGGAAACCTATCTTTACTCGAGTAAATATGCGTCTAATTCAAACGGTCTGGGTAAAGCTGAAATAGAATACCGTGTGTTCAAATAAAAAATACATAATAGTTGGCCATGGAAAATAAAATTACTGTTTTTGTATGCTCTAGAATTTAAACAAAAAAAACATGTCATTTAAAATTTTAAGTTAAGCTTGTAATTTGTCATTTGTCGTGACACTGACAGAATGATGACAGTTAAATTCTAAAGCATGCAAAGACAGTAATTTTATTTTCCATAGCCAACCCTTACGTCTTTTTTATTTGAACATACGGTATAAGCTTCTAGCTTTACCCGGGAAATCTACAGTCTGTCCAACCTCGCTTGGTTTAAAATAAATTTCGCAGAAACGAGGAACATTCTAATACCTTACCTAACGTACCCTAACCTGACCTAAGTTAACGAAACCTAACCTAACCAATTTTTTAGAATTGAGAAACATTTTACTAGCTTACCTATGCTAACCTTACCTAACCTAGCGCAACACGTGCTTCACTCTAGGCAACTATGTTAACTGATCACGTGCGGTGCATGCTCAGAACCAGTGGCTGCTCGTGGATTCAGAAATGAGTGAAGCGTGCAAAACTTTTTTTAAGTGGGTATGACAGAACTTATTTTATTCCACGAGCAAGGTCTAACACTAAGAAGAGTACACGGCCAACAAAATAGTTTATTTAGATTATAACTGCGATACAATCACTGATACTGTTCGTACCAAACGTTTTTAAATTTTCTGAAGTTTGGTTTGCAATTCTTGTTTTCCAATTTATTAACATTTAATGAAGGCATATGTATGTCCATCCTTATAACTTCTTTTCGATCATTTTTTTTTTTAAATCTTGATAACAGAGTTTTAAGTAAAATACCAATGCTGTCGTTCACAGAAAACATTTTACTTATTTGCGCATAAATCTAGAACGCAAACTACAGTTTTCAAGACACTTAAAGTAAGACCAGACACAGCTATCCATCGATACCTCCGGAAAACTGAAAGTGATGACTGAAAACGAAGCGATGGACATATTCGAATGAATTTTATAATCGAATGACTGTCATTCGAAAGCATTTAACAATCGAATGATTCAAACGGATAAGACCGTGCGGACGTTTCTATGCGGTAAAAGTAGTAAAAACCTTCTTCGCTTGCTTGTCAAATGCTGCTATGAAGGAATTTTCGTTCCCATCGTCTTTTCTCGGTCCGCTCGGCAAACAGCATGAACCATCACCTTCGGCCTATTTTTTTAAGTAATACCTTTATAAACCGCGAAAGTACCTACATTTTTCTGTTATATAGATTAATTATTGTTTTTAAATAAAACTCAAGGAAAAAAACAATATCTGACTATTAATTTTTAAATGAAATAATCAATTTTTTTTTTGAGAGGTACCACTTGTCTTTATCAATAGCGATATCCTAAATATTAATAAATTTTGATATATTTTCATTTTTTTTTTGTTATTTACACTTTTTAGAGCAATACTATTTTTTCAAATACGGCACTTCGTTAAAGTGACCACGAGAAACAAAACGGCGCAGTGGAAACTGCTGTTTGCCATTGCTAATAAATAGTAACGTTCAAAACAAAACATTTATATCTTCTTGTGCTTGCGCATTATATTATCTATGGCTTGCGAGTGACGAAAGTTGTCTTTATGCAATGGCATTCCATTTGTGTATGCATTCGGATCATAATACCACGACTGGTAGTAATCACCGTATCATGTATCTGCATTGAGCATTTGCAATTGCTTACTATAAGGGGGTATTGCTTCAACGACCGCTTTTGAAATGGACAAAACCAAAAAATTTTAAAATCCTAAATCGAATAGTTTTCTGCAACATCTCGAAGTATCTCGAGATACTTCGATAATCGAATGGTTCGGTTATTTTTATTCGAAATACCTGTGTCGTGCAAAGCTTCTAAATGCCGCATCTTGGTAGCCCTGCATGCGGGCGGGCGTGGAGGTATGTTGCCATGGCAACCAACCGCCTTCTGCTTCATTCTAGATAGATGCGGTGTACAAGTTGAAGTTTTGGTCGCATCGTTTCGACATCAGCTTGGTCTACCCAAAGCGGCAGTAAAGTGCGCTTTATCCGGGCAATCCCAAGTTTATCATCATTCCGGGCTCTACTCGTGACATACGAAATTTTGATTATTATGTGGTAAGTTGCCGATTTAACATCATCAATAATTGTAACGTATAATTTATTTTTACTAGTAAGCAAACCTAAGCAGAATTATGTGAAGATTAATAGTGGAAAAACAAAAATGGTTGCTGTTTTAATCATAATAATTTAGAAAATCAGTTATTGTACGTTTATTATCTCTTTACACACTATTTTAATATTCCATGTTAATGTAGAGTGAAAGTATTATTTTCACGATCAACAAATTTAGCTGTTGAAATTCCGTTAAAAAAAGTTGTTCCTAATTCATTTAAAATTTTTGGTATTAGGATAAGGGTTTTTATAATATAGAGGTACACAACGTTTATTGGCCATTTACTCATGCAGCAGGCTATATTTTAATACCAAAATAAGAGTTATTAACGAGCAAATTTTGAAACTGCACAAAATCAATTTTGTAAAATGCGCTTACTGCAAATTCATACAGCTCAATAAAGAGAACTACGAGTGCATAATCGAACTACTCCGTTTTATTAGCAATCTTAAACTGTTTTATTAGTAATAAACTTTTTGTTTACTTATGAACTGAAGCTAAAAAATGAACACGCCAAAGAAAATCTTTAAACACTAATTAGAACTCGAATACACATTGAACTGTTGGAACTAACGATATAAAGGCTGAACACATTCATTAGCAATGCAGAGTGTTGGAAAAACTGCACTATTTACTGCGGAAACGACCGAGAGAGATAGGAGAGCTGAGGGATACAGTTCATTCCACTTGCGTCCTTCGACATCCCCCAACCGACCTTGTCCCCGCCAGAGTACGCAAACCTGCGTTCCTTAGAGCGTAAGAACAGATTCTTCGGAAGCAGACTGGCGTATAACCTGGAGATGCCATAAAATTTATGTGTCTGCAGATTTTATTTTCTAATGCTGCATTAGCCGCTCTCATTATAAAAACCTGTAATAAACGCCAAGTAAGTTCAAAAATAAAAAAGATATCACACGGTGTACTATAAGCACCATTTATTTAACGAGTTTAGTAGGTATCGCATTTATAAAATAAAACTAAGTTTTATTCTTTACTCGTATTTAAAATAAATGTTCAATCGCGAAATCAAAATTACACATGATTTTGCATAACGGCAAATAACAATATTAGGGTAAATAAAATCGCGTGTAACGTATTTTCTGAATAGTAATTAAGCTTGAGAATTACATTATACTTATTTTGAGCACGAAATAAAGCAAATCAATCTTCACGCATTCCTTATACACAAACTGTAGAAAAACCGCTAACTACATAACATTGCGAACAGGCCTGTTAACACGTCCAGAATTAATCAAAATTCAACAGATTTCTCAAGACATGGGAACAAAACTTTTAAACAACCAGCGTTACATACTTTTAGCAATAATGTCTATATTAAATTCCTAAGTGTCTCACCATAACAACACGACTAAATCTTGCATTTCAGAAAGATTTATCACTGTAACACGAAGACCCTTGAATGTCGACTCAATTTATTGATTGTTGTTATATTGACCTACAAAATGCGAGCTCAATCGAGTAGGTTCCGTTTATTATTACAAAGTGTTTACTACAAAATTGTTTGCTATAAATTCTAAATGCTTTTGTAGGAACTCCACTCTCAGTGACGACGCATCACGTAGTATCATGTCTTAGATTTCGAGACAGTTTAGATATTTATTATGTTTACAGGTTACAATATTTAAATCAAGTTAGGGTGATTGGGCTTTTTATAATTTCAGAATCGATTTTTAATCATAGGTCAAAACCGATAGGAACGAAATAATTGAAAAAAAATAACAATCGATTCCAATAATTCACATTATTTAGCAAGCTTACTTAAGTAAACTACATACTAATTCCGAGTCTTTCCATCTGTCTTAACTTTTGTAACGACGGGCACCCAATCGCTGCCCGATGCGGCGCTGCAGCTCTCATTCGCGAGACCGCCTCAGCAGAGAAAACATTCGTAGCGGCGAGCGACGTCTTTATAATTAAATCGGTGTGGAGAGGGGCGTAGACCACAGGTTCTGCTAGTTCTGATTTAAAAAACTTTAGTAATGTAATGTAGTATTTTTTTGCAAACTTCCCTATACACTTTTCAATACTGCATCAAACCAAGAAACAATTAATCACACAACCAAGTAAAATGGACATATATAATATGTTGTTAGTTTGTTATAAAAGCTTAAATTAGAATCTCGTTTAATTTCGAACACATATAAAAGCACGGAACAATATACAAACATATTACAACACAAATAAAAATTTCACAACCAATCCACATAGAAAATAGAAAGAGTGATGATAATCGTAATAACATGTAATTAGTTTCCTTATATGGTCAGCGTAAGCAAATTAAAGGGGAAGAAAAAAGAAAAATTCTATAGACGTAGGCAGTAACACATCATCGGTTATTACTGCACATGCTCTTGTAGCCAACGTTATTAGACCCAGTATATATTAAAGGTATTAAAGAATGCTGCCGCGTAATTGATGGTTACAGAGCATGTCAAATTTGTATTCACCTTACTTTATGGGACTTCAAATACTAATAAAAATCAATAAGGGTACGCAAGCCGATTAAGAGTGTAAGTGAGAACATTCATTACCTTTAGTGCTTCCATCAAAACCCGTAAATGGTAACGATTAAAGATAAAACAACGTTAACTGATGATCATATTCATTTAGATAACATAACTTGTATAGAATTGAAAACTTGCTATAACATTGTGAATTATTACCATATTATTTACATATAGTGTACCTTACAGATATGGCCTATAAGGGAAAAAAGAAGTTAAAATAAAAGTAGAATTGTAGATTACTTCATTGTGACTGTATATCGATTTAGAAAAAAATACCTTAGAAACTAAATTAGTACAACAAATAACAGCATTAAAAGGTTTTCTATTTTAGACAGAACCTCTTGCAGATTGCTTGATACTATATTTGCATATAGAGTTTTTTCCTCAAAAGTTTAGTAATTCTTATACTAAAAACATGCGTGAAACAATGCACTTTTTACTCTGTTTCACTTTGATCGCCTTTTAAGTCAATTTAAAAGATTAGCTTCACAGAACAGACTCGCTGCGTGTTCAAACCAGGGCCGAACTTAATAAGCATAAGCAAGCTAAGCACCTGCTGGGAGACCAAAACCTTGGAAATGTTTTTTAACTATGTATAAAATTAAAAAAAAATAGTTATACATTTTATTTCCAACATACCCTATGAGTGAGGGGGTGGGTCTAAATTGTTTTGTGCTGGGGGCACAAACGGTGTTTAATCGGGGCCTGCTTCACACAAAAATAATGTTTATTAAAATTTCTCCAATTCACTTTGTCGTAAAACATGGAAAAACATGGAGGGCTGCAAACTTCCAAATAGAAATTAAGTACAATAATAATAATCATACAGTTTAGCTAGTTGAGTATGTAATTATTACCACGTGTTGTTTACGCCGGCATATAACATGACAGGGACCGAAGAACTGTAAAACGGAGTAACAGCATAGGTTTTAATTACATTACCTTACTGTAAAATCACTAACACTCGTTAGGCTTGTCAAAATAGCTTCATCAGTTGTCTAAAATAAAAAGAAATGGCGATTGTAGCCTCAACATTGTTGAGTTGGAATGTATTTACTTCCTCGTGTAGGTACTTGTAGTTATTGTGATGGTTCTTAGAGATTTCGATCGTTTATTGCTGAATATTTCTACTATGCATTTTGGAAAATAAAAATAAATGTAAACTATAATACATGATTATTCCACTCATAATATATTAACCAATAACTTCATCTCATTTACCGTTTCAGCAGCCAATAGAAATGCTTAATTTGGATATTTTTGAAGTACAAAATTTTATCTCTAATAAAATGACGCAAACTATTCATCTGTTTTATTTACTAGTTTTAAAAATATAATTATTATCACAATTCGATAGATTATGCGAAAAATAATCCACCCGTAAACCTAAGAAAAACAATCGGGGTAAGTTACTCAAACTTCCTGCATTATTCTGTTTACGAAAAATTTTTTGACGTACAAATTTTTATGTGTAGTAATCACACAAGCGCCTTTTATTTTATTACATAAAATTTTGTTTCATACGAAAACTTGTTGCCTAGTAATTTGGGGACACAACCTGTCATGATAAAGTCATGAGACCCCAGGTAGAGTTTGTTGGGTGATGTTAACTTAAGACAACCAAATTTCAGCTGATAAAATACATTTTTAATCAGAGATAATAAAAATCTCAAGTATGATTCGATAAGACAATTTAACGACTTTGGAATAAAAATGAGTTGCTACGGTTACGATTATTACTTACGTTTTAAGATTTCCAAACAAACTATTTATTGATTTCCATTTTTTTAACTATAAATATAACAGAGTTTTATATCTAATTTAAAACTTGCTTCCTAATTAAAATATTAGATTGACGCATCACCAGACTAAATAATTGTGCGGCAGACATACGCTGCTATCACCTGTTCGTTATCTTGTTTTATAAACAATTCAAATGCAAATAATACGTTTTGATTAGAAAAAACGCCCGAATTAAAAAAAGTACGAACCAAGGACAAAACAGGTGAGCGCCCGCTGCACTGATCCAAGCCGATCCCTTTATTGAGCGGAATCAGTACCAAATGTACTGAGAAATACTGAAAAAATTAAGAAAAACTTAAAAATGTCCTAATAGACCAAACGTACTGACGTACTGAACTTACAGTACAATGGTACTGACGAGTACAACACTGAGCGTGCATGGTATGATCAGCTCCAGGTCCGCCCGTCCCCCACCCCGCCAATAAAAACACTTTCGCCTTGATATATTAGATAGATTGTATTCACTTGCAAATTTTATCTCCCAAAACAACATCTTGGCATGGCCCAATTCACATAGGAGTTACATTATAGCAAATAAATTTAAACAACTACTATTTTGTTTGATTTGTTAGTTTTAATAATTGAATTAATTTGACAGTTCAATTATTATTCACGAAATAATTTAATCGCGTACCACTTGTGAATTGAAAAATAACCGGGGAAAATTACTAAAACTTCCTGGATTGAAACTCGCGTTTTTTTGCTTAAAAAAGAATTTTCAAGCAAAACAAGTTTTCAGCCCGAGTATTTCTCAGTTTATTCGTGGTATAACTGTTGAAAAATATTACACATAACGCAAATTAATCAGTGAGTTGTATATTTCCGAACCATGCCGCCCAAAAGCCGATATGTTTGTTGGCTGCTTCTTGCAAAAACGCTTTTGTGCAGTAGTTAAATCGGGCGCAACCGAGTTCCCCTAATGACGTGATTAGGAGTTAAGACCATGGTCGAGTTCCCCCAATCCTAATCCGCTTATCACAAGTATTTTAAGTTACTCAAGAAACTAAACTACATACTAATTTACGTTTCCTTAGTTCCGTGGAATTTGTGTACATGGATGGATGGCACTTTTGAATATTGTGCGAAATATTTCATGCAGCTGTTTACGATTCATGGGTATAAAAATGGGCAGTATGTACCTCTAATTTTTGCTCTTTTACCAGACAAAAATAGTGCAACTTATTTAAAACTTTTTAATTTAATTTGTGAGAAATTAGAAGCATTTAAATTATCGTTTGCATCAAAAAGTATTGTGATAGATTTTGAGCTAGCTATTCATCGCGCTACCAAGGAGAAGTGGCCAGAAGTTGCAGTGTATGGTTGTTTATTTCACTTAGGGCAAATCTGTTTTTCGAAGGGTGCTACAAAGAAAACAACAGTTTTTAATAGAAAAATTTCATCAATATTCTACCAACCAATTAACGAAATTTGAGTATGTTAAAACGTTGTCATACAGAAACAAAATTTAAATTATGTGTAATCTTGTTATGTGCTACGATATAATGTAATGCTTATTTTTTACATTACTATTTGTATGGTGTTTACAATTTAACAATATACATATATATTATTATTTATATATCTATTTGTATTGTTTTGTTTGTGTGCATGTGCAAGTATGTACAGTACATGTTATATAAATAAAATTTTTCTTATAAACAAATGATTTCTATTTTATTTTTACATTATAGTACTACAAAGAAACTAGTAAATGTAGGTTTTATTAAGTTACTTGTGAAATTTATTAAGTTACTTTTGAAAGTGTAGACCTGGAAATTTTAATCCCTGTTTTGCAAGTGAGGGGATTAGGCTCAGGGGGATTAGGGGAACTCGGTTACTCCGGTTAAATCTGGGATCGAAAAATTGGTAATGTCGCAGTATCAAATTTTACGAAAACCCTAAAAAAATAAGAGACATTTAGGAGCTGCTTACAGTAAATATTAGCGAAAGACTAAAATAACCAAGGGATGCTATTTTCTCACTTAATTGTCGCATTGCAGAGTATTGTTATCGGCCAGAGATTGTGTACAAAAAGGTCATAGAAGGTACGTGTTTTGGAAGCGTGCATATCTGATAATTATCGGTGAGTGTACTAACGCCCTTACTCCTACGTTTCCTTAACAATGTTTTTTGTCATAAAGACGACCCTGGATTGTTAAATCTAATCCTACAGTAAAAAAAGCTAGCATTGCGCTAGGCCTAATTTACAAATTCCTACAAAAATAGATGAGTCCAGTAATACATATTATACTTAGCTTTGAAAATCATACCAATGTAAGACGAACAAGAGAAGACTGCTGTGAGCAAAGTGATAAAATGACTCCTATTACTAATTACTGTTCCAACGCCAGTCAGTTCCTATTCAACTTCACGAAATGTAGCATACCTAAGTATTATACACAATCTTGTGCAAGCTCGATACGCTTAAACAAATAATTAGAAAGTTCTTTAGCAATTAGTTATTTATTTGTCTTATTTTTGCATAAGTCAAGATGTTTGGAATTGTAAAAACCTTTTCCCTTCAAGAGATACTTCAGATTTATGTATAGGTGTATGTACATGCGAGCGGTTGTATATCCCACAAAGTTGCAAAAATATCTCAATCGTGCGAGTCGGGATAGAAAACTTTAAGAAAGCTAGCCGACCGGAACAAACCACACGCACTGCTTACATTAATCTTTAACATGGTTTTTAAAAAACTGATCTGCTATAATTTGTAAAATACAGATGCAATACGTACTCGCATATTTCTTCATAAATTCTACCAGCATATAAGTAAAAAAATAACATCTGCTAGATGCCGTAGATGCAAATCAGCAATAGAACTTCATCATAATCAGTAAAATATAGTGCCGTAATCGTATAAAAATGCCTAATAAAATTAAAGAAATATGCCCTGTAATGAATTGTGTGACATACATCCTATTTACTTATTGATTATCTTGCTATTAAATATACTTTATTCACATACACCTATAGAAACCATTAGTTTTTAATAAATTTCAATCAACATCAAAAATTTATTTACGGTAGTCAACAGGTACTAGTTTTCCGAAAAACAATTAAGTAAATGTATACTTAAAATTTTAAAAAATTATTTTTTCTTATGATTACTTGGTCGTTGTATGTGTATTGTGTAATGTAGGGATGATAAAAGCAGATATTTAGACAACTCGTTAAGGTATTGCAAGTTTGAATACAGAATATGAAATAGCAGCAGGGCACTTATTTTCTAAAAATCGATTATGAATTTCACACGTAGAAAGCGCATGGGGCGGGGGGAAGCAGAAACATCTTTCTTAAATGGGAGCATCTTGTGTAAGACATTTCAAACGAAACCCCTTCTACTTCCCTTTACAACACCTTTATTAATTTTTCAATACAAACCGTGGTTGAAAAGTTAAAGTTCCTAATTAGTAACAAACATATTAGTAAAACCTTTAGCAGAACTAAAAATTTCTTAAGAGAACAAAAATTTTACCTGAACAAACACAATAACAGCTGAAAGTACAAATCAGTACAGAAAATAATAGCCTTATAACAATTAACATAGTTTCGTCTTTTTCGCAAGCGCCTAGAAAATGTTTGAACAAAGCCAAAAAATTCATAACGTTTCTACCACTGTGAATTTTTAAAAAAACTTAGAAACTGCGTTTGCATGATTCGACCTACATATCTGTCTTTAGAGAGAGAGAGTCGTTTTTGATATTGAGCTGTACCGGGTCCTACTATAAATAAAAGACTACCACGATGAAAAGGATCCCCAACATTTGTGCTCCCCGAGCAGTCTGATGTGGGAATGCCAGCTATCGGCAGATTATGTTCCAATCATACACACAAACCGTAGGCATCAAATTTTTTGCATATCTTTGTCGAACACTGTAGCGGCCCGTTGTACAAAGAAATATCGGCCTTATATAATGGTCGCGTACTAAGAGTTCCGATCCGAATCTAATATGTAGATATTCCAATATATAATAAATCTTTATTGGCTGAAATAAATCCTTAAAACATGTACATGTAAATATTGCAATATTTAATAAATCATTATATAGATGGTAATAAACTTAGAAACATTTGTTAAATCTTCGAATAAGTATTTTAGCAGCAAATAATGGAATAATTTAAAGTAGAACAGTACTGCAAGGGCCCCCTTAGTTGTAGTATTCGAAAGAAACATACAGACACGCGTAATTTTATAGGTACAATTAATAATCGGTTCTCGTTTAACTTGTAAAAATTCGTTGGTCTAAATGTAAAGCTTAATTGAAAGAGTGCTTCTCGGTCCTTAGTGAAGTTTATAACTTAGCTATTATCAAAACACGGCCGAGCAACATGTAGGGCAAGCCCGTTTTACTGATAATGTGTTAACGTTCTTATTACGATGCTTTAAACCAAATGTTTTCCACGTGCTTCTTCGGGAAGCAAATTTAATTATTTCCTATGAATGCGCATTGTTAATTTGTTACTACTGCACTACTGAACTATTGTTATTTTGTTTATACTGTAGTTCTGCTCTTAATGTTTGTTTTGCTCTGCCTTCTATGTACCGCGCCTCCCTATGTGACTGCTACATAAACATTCCCTCGAAATATAAATCCGTTGTCGTGTTATGGTAAGACAGTTATGAATTTAAGATGAAGATAGATAATATATAATGGCAAATTTTCATATTCATAATTGGTTATTGTGAGAGAGCGTTACAAACATCGTCTTATTGTTTCATTTTTATATTTCAGAATACTTTATTGGAAATATAGTAAATGCCTACAAATATCTATCTATATATTAAATCCGGAACTGTCGCAGCTTTACGCGAAGACGATCCCCCACTACTAGAAGCCAGATGTTTAGCCGCTACTACCTTTTATCACCACTCACTTCCAAACTGCGTGGGCTGCAGATGTGTGAATCGTAAGCCACGGGTTGAGCTAGTATTAATTATTATTATAATGATTAATGATGGAACCATCCAAGGGATCTACCTGCAGCATTTTTGATATGTCATATTAAGCTATATACTGCTAGCATGGCGATATTTACACTAATAGAAACTAGAAAGCTCCACTTTGACTTAGTAAGTGTACAAAATTTCAGCCCGAGCGTCCGATTGGCTAATAACTTAGTTTTGAACGCTAAAGGGACGCACTAACATCAATTTTTTTGCAAATTTAAAATTTTATTGAGGCCACTATATGCTTCCACAGTATTGGTAATAGGGAAAATTCCCGCCGGTAGGTCAAATTATTATGAAAGTACCGAGTTTCACTGCTATCAGGACAGTCGTACTATCCAAGTGATCTACGGGAAGAAGCTACCAGCAGGATAAGTCGCTGGACGTTTTATCAATGTACAATACGTACCTACTACATATAACTTTCTTTATTTTCTTGCATGTACTTGCAAGAATTATTTCGTAAAATTTGCTGATTATCTTATATTTAATACAAGGTATGTGGTGCACATATGCAATAAGTAGTGCAAACGTATCTGATAAAAGAAGCGAGGTTCTGCACGTGTCCCACACACGCAAAGTGAACTCGTGACATTGCGTCACCGCTAAACATCAAAGATTAGATCTGCCAGCAGTTTGAGGAAACTGTTGATGTAGATTTAAAGGTTTACTTACGCAAGAATGTACACCAACAGTTCTGTTGGTTCTGCAACGTTATTTCGTCTCAGAAAGAAGACATGGGGAGTAAAACTTAATGTTAAATAAATATTTGGCGTCTTAGGAAGACTTCTTTGTATTAATAAAATTCGTCATTTTGACAAATTCAGAAGATTTTTATCTGCAACTCAATTCAATTGACGTATATATCTATTGAATTAGATAAAAACACCACCCACAGATTCTTCATAGTAGCTATTATACTACTGATAAGTCTCTATAAATTCTGCTTAAATTTTATGAAGATAGCAAAAGAGAACATTGAAAAATAAGGCACCAGTTTCATACGTAAGTATAAATATTGCTCATAGTAAATCAGTTATGAAAATGAGTGCCAATAAAGATGTTACTGACTGATTGATGGATGGATAGATGATCATTTAATTCAAGGATTTAAAACGTAATTTTCGACCAAGTTATGTACAAGAATATCCTTTTGAGCAATAGGATAGTCAAATTATGAACAATATTGGGTATTTTTGTTTTTTAAAAGAATACGACAGGTTATCTATTATTATCCGATTTCTGATTCAATCAACTTGGAACTAATATAACAATAAAGCTGGTATAGCGAAAGCTCGGGAATAATTGTCAATTAAAAAGTAATTCAAAATGCCTTGAATTGGCAACAGAAGTATAGTTCAAAAACAGTTTTTTTAAGAATTGTTCCTCGGGCAGGGGTAGGAATTTTTCGGGCGATGTTTTTCCTAAATATTTTAACGCGGTTTTTCTTCGTAAAATTTTTATCCGGGGCTGTTTTGGCGGTCTTTTTTCGTTTTCTTTTTACGAGATTCTCTTTACGGGAGCGGCTTTCATTCCCGAGACCGACTCGGTGGAGAAAACATTCGGAACGGCAAGCGACGCCGACGAGTATGAAGTTACCTAAAAAATCGGAGGGCGCAGTCTACGGGCTCTGCTAGAATTATTTTAAGTGCAGAGTTTCATTACAGCGCAGCGCTGTGTTTACAAACATTATATAAATAAAATAACTACAGAACTCATCTATTTAAAGGATGATTTATGTTACATGTTAAAAGCAGAACGTATAATTTCTTATGAAACAAATAGTTTTAATTGGCAACGCAGAACGCTAATTAATAAGATTATTTTAGCACAACCGCCCATGAAATTAATACAAC
This sequence comes from Ctenicera cuprea, assembly GCA_958336395.1. NCBI lineage: Eukaryota > Metazoa > Arthropoda > Insecta > Coleoptera > Elateridae > Ctenicera > Ctenicera cuprea. Next base: position 37,755,529 of record OY284490.1, read on the forward strand.
CAGACGTTATAAATGGCAAATGGCTCTATAAAAATACAGAAGAGGATAACTATAAGCGATCCCTTGACGGCGCTTGTTGCGTGCGACACATTTATTCTATAGGTAACCGTTTATGTGATGAAAAACTGGTTATGCATCCAGTCAGTTAATAGCTCCAAACGAGAATGAGAATCACAATACTTTCGAGCTTCCATTTATTCAATTACTTATGAAAAAGTTGTCGAGCTCTGCTTTACTTTTAATAAATAATTCTATTTATAGACCTAATGTACTCGTCTCATTGCGTGATGGCATGTCCAATATAAATCGAGAAATAAAGAGCAACTTCATTTCTCTCTTGATTTAAGATATGCACGGAAAATGTTAGAAAATTAGTGACAAAGAGTTGCGAAAATGCTCTTTTGAAATATGGATAAGAAGAAAAACGTCGATTTATTGGCATTCGCAAAGCTGTGATTAAAATTAAGGAACAGAATATTTAATTTATGTAAAATTATTATTTCCATTATATAGCTTAAAACCCGCGTGGGAAAAATAGCACAAAACGTTTCTCGGACCAATTTAAACGTTGTGTAAATGTTATTCAAAATGACGGTTATTTTCCAAAATGGCAACCAAGTTAGCTAAATGTAGTTTCGACGGGCATTCTGTGTGAAATGGGGGTCAATTTCGGATACTAAATACTAAAATGACCATGAAAAACTGATGTCTTCTGAACACCTATTTTAAAGATATGGGACAATGTTTAAAAGCTTTTGAACAGATATTCAAAGTGACTTTGACGAGCTGTGGCACGTTACCCGGCTTTATTTTAAGAGCTGAATGTTACAATCAGGTTAAAAAAATATTCAAATGGCATCCAGCTCAATTTAAGACAAAATTGATATATTAAATTGAATCGGTCATTTTCTATAAAGTCTGAAGTATACGATTTTTTCCTCAGGGTACAAGTAAGCTTTCTTCAAGTTGCTACGAAGCACAATTTTTTTGTAAACGTTATATATTTGTGGTTGACTCGTTACTACACTTCTTTGTTTTTATAAGACCTAACTGTCATAGGGCTAAGCAGCACAATTTCAACTTCCAAATATTCTACTTCTGATAAGAAAAAAAATGAACTTGATTTGGACCATCTCTCACAAATTATGAACATATACCAGGATCTTCAATTATGCACCGTCACACTGGCACAAAAGCTGTGTAAATCAATCTGCTTTGCAGCACCTATCTCTACTGCAATTACAGCTCTGCTTACAACCACACATTACCAGCTCATGGAAGGGTACACTGACGTCGAAGCGCCGTCCTGGAGTTTCCAGCTATAATCTTGGAAAGTTTATCATTGATTGTTTTTCCACCATGCCATATTTTTGACGTACGGGGCAAGATCATTCGTTATAGAGGAGTAGTTTCTTTCTGGGCAAGTATTACCTCGCCTCAGTTACTGATGTGACAACACTTGACCTGGGCTATAGCAACAACTAAAATATCTCTAGGTGCCGGGAAAACTTCCTCCATATAAAAGCAAGTGCCAGACAATCCAGAGACCCGCCGATTCCACACGCATTTAGTAAATGTGACAAAAGTCTTCAGGTTCAACAACCGAGGTAATAAGTCCATATGAAAAATCATTCCAGAAGTTACGGTAAGGTTTTTCGCTGTTGATGATGGCAATATGGACAAATGTTTTCACCGCATACAGAAATTCACGGTGCTGCTTCATCACAGGTTCAGTATAATCACGTCCGAGAATAAGCTGAGGAGATACCTGTACACAAAGATGGCCAAGAACAAAACTCGTCACACATATATTTACGCCTTGCACGTCCAAAGAGCTGCCGCACATGAGAGGTATGGTATGGTGTACAAGCTTTTAGTCAACGATGAACCTTAAAAGATCATAGCTGAGCAAGACGTAGACGTAGACGACAGTGTGGAGACTTCTACCAGCATAGTCTTCCATAAGCTGGTAAAATGTGTCTGTAAGCAGTACATAAGTGCCTCAATGTAGATCTGTCTTACATAGCTTTGCTCGAGTGTGATGATGCATGCTCTGAGGACCCTGGTATGTTTACATACTTCGTGAAAGAATATCAAAATTAATCTACACTTTGTTTTCCAGATATAGAACACCGCTTGGAAAGATCAAATTGGATAAGCGTCACGACTATTAGGGCTGATAAAAAGAAGCTGCGCAGTAAAGAGTCATTAACGAATATATAACTTTAACGGAAATTTTGTTTCGTAGTGACTCAAAGAAACTAATTTCTACCCAAAGGAAAATAAAACTTTCTGTGTTAATACCATACAACATTTGGATTTATCGGTTAAATTACGACAACTAACCACTTGTTACATAGTAACGAATGAAGTGATACATTTGACACAAAAGAAAGCTTGAATGCACGATTTGAGTTACCGTGCAGGAAATATGAGTCATTTAATCATAGCTCGAATGGTATTTGACCAGATTATTTCACGAATACATATTACAACTAATAAAAAAGAAGTTTCACTCGCTTGTAGAATTTCAATATACTTTGTAGAGTTGGAACAGATAGATATAATACCATGTAGAGGTAATAAGTAGGTAACGAGTGAATTAAAAAATAATCGGGTCACTAAATTACGAAACCTTGTTGTACACCAACTAGTGTTTGTTTTGCTCCGAGTCCAAACAAAATGACTGATACAACCTCTGCATGCAACTGACCAGGGAAATCAAAATCAGAGAGATAATCGCGATGAATTGAAGTGAGTGGAGATACGAGACATGGAAACGTTTATACGACGGATTACAGTTGCAGTGTATTCTTGAATGATGTGTAGTTATGCAGGTGTGTTTATTGAATAATTAAGAGGAATTCACAAAACCGTTGTTTTGGACAAAAATTGATCGATGATAGATAACCAATAACTAGTTTGATTGGATACCTCAGACAACATAACCTTTTTGAAAAAAAAATCTAGTGTGCTATTTCTAGTTACGTTTAAATTTTTATTTTAACGTTTACTCATATTAATTGTATAAAGTTCCACTTGGTAATTTGATTTCAATGGGGTTGACCAAAACTCAGACAATCGAAATTCTGATCTTGCTTGGTTGTGGTAATAAAACTACAACTCAAGAAGAAGTCTGCCACTTACTGAACTTAAAAGTATCCAAATCAGCAACCAATTGTTCGTTCATCAGTGAGTAAAATTGAAACAAAATTTAGAGAGACGGATAATGTTAAAGATCGTAATAGAAGTGGTCGTCCGGGATAACTAGAAGAGACAAAACTCAATGTTCTACTAACATTGCTAGACAACCCACAAACTCCCAGTCGACATATTGCAAGATGCTAAAGAAAGAGAAATGGCATCCTTATAAAATTCAAGTACTACAGAATCTATCAGAAGATGATTCTGATCGTAGAAGAAAATTTTGTGAGGAAATGACCGAACTGTGCAATGCCGATCCAATGTTATTGAAAAGAATATTTTTTTCTGATGAACCAACATTTTGTGTAAATGGGGAAGTTAATGGTCCAAATATTCGATACTGCGTCCCATGAAAATCCACACATACCCGGAAAAGTTAACGTATTGGCAGGCGCAGGGATGGACGACAATCGGATTTTCTGGCTTATCTATTTTAAAAATGCACTAAATAGACAGCGATATCTGGAATTTCTCCAGTAACAAGTAGTTCCTGCGTTAGCTGTTTTGTTCCCTAATTGAAATAATCCTAAATTTCCCGAAAATATCCTGTGGTGTCAGCAAGACGAAGCTCCACCACATTTTGCTGTTAATGTACGAGAATACCTTGACCGGGTTTTTCCGAATCGGTGGATTGGTCGACGAAGACGAATAAAGTGGCCTGCTAGATCTCCTAATTGGACCCCACTCGATCACTTATTGTGGCGTTACTTAAAAAGTAAGGTATATCAGAATAAACCCAATGTTTAGAACATTTGAAAGAACGCGTTCGGCACATGAAATAAAGCAAATTACACAAGATGTTATTAACAGGGCGCAACAAGAATTTATTTTTCGTCTTGCACACTGTCAAGCTATAAACGGCTATCAATTTGAATATTTGCTGTAACAATTTGTTTATTATTTCTTTGTATGTTATTTAGTATTAAAAAGAATTTCGTTTAAAATCAAGATTTTGTCCTTTGAGGCATTTTCAGTCAATTTTTGTCAAAACAAAAAAAAACAGTGCTACTAATTCCGCTTCAATTCTCAGAGTTTCGGTCAACCCCATTGCAATCAAATTACCAAGTGAATTACCCACTTCAAAATCAAAATTTAAATAAAATTAGATATAGTACACTAGATTATTTTTTCAAACAAGGTGTGTAACTGCACCGTGTCACTTTAGGCACAGCAATATGCTTAAAAATAATAATTGTTAATTGGGATTTTATTAACCATGTCGTAACAATTAATTAGCTGTGTGTCTATATACTGTAAATAGCTCGGTGTGGCTATTTGACAATCCTCGGCCTGATTAAATGTAATGTGTATTTAACCAGTGACCCCGGACCGTAAATCTCGCGGTGGCACTAGATGCCCCCATTCTCTTAGATTCCTTGTGCTTACGTACTTTTGGTAAACACAATATTGGTTTACCGGTATCCGGCATGGTAAGCATGCTATTATGCTTTTACAAGTGATTGTGTACATCAAAATAGTGCACTAGACATAATGCTGCGGCAGACTTAAAGGGTTAACTACTAGACGCTATGTCGTTTTTCTACGGGAGGAAATGTTATGTTTTAAAACTGGTTTGTTGCTTTCACAATGACGAGCATACGCCAAAGACTAATATTGCAGCTTAAAAATAGTCAGCAATTTAACTGGTCCACTATTTTGGTTATATAGCTTATTAGCTAGAGCGGCATGTTAAAATAAATACAATCCGTGCCGGTTTAAGAAAATCACATGATGCTGTGAAAGACTAAAAGCAATTCTGTGAAGCATTCAGTAAGAAAGAACCGTAGATTAACTCATACGTATATCAACAGTTCCGAACAATTTAGCGCAAAAGCGCTATTGCAATTTGTTTTAAGTTTAGTCTGCACCACAAGTGGGATATAATAGTAATGGACCGATTAAGAACAAAGCTTAAGCAATACGTTATGCATATTTACTGTGTTTGCACAGCATTGCAACTATCATCGTAACAACGCCGTATTTGTCACCACCAATGCCTAAAGTAGGTACTCATTTTCGGTAGTAAATTAGCTTCAAAACCAGTTTTAATTTTTCAAATTAAATTTTAAAAACAAACCTATTACAATTCCAATAAGCAAGTGAGCTTAACGAACGCTCAGCAAATACACACAATATTTATTACCTGCACCTGAGGGCAGGGATGCTGAAATTGGTTTGTCAATTACTTTTAAATGTTGTTTTAAGAAAAAAGCATTATGTTTGGTTGCTGGTTGTTGTAATTATACGCAAAGCCACAGGAAATAATAAATTATACTCGGAATGCTAAATCATTTTTTTTAATTATAAAAATATAAAGGTGCTCGCTTGATATATTTTTGCAAAAATTCGAACTTTCTACATTTCAGTCAAATTACATTGCTGATTAAAAATGTTTGGAAAAGTTGGTTGATTTTGATTTTGTGTTGCTACTTGCCACTTAGTAAACGCTTTTGGAAAAACAGAATTAACTGTATTTATTTAATAAATTCACAACCTTTTACATTTGTTGAGCGAATGTATCTCCAAGATTATAAACTAAATTAAAGTTCCAAGCCTATATACAGACTTTGATTCCTAGGAGGTAGGGTCAATCTACATAATTATACAATAATAAAAATTAAATAAAGCAGAAATGTGCTGGCTTTTAAAGCTTATAAACACGCAGGGTCATCAAACTATTCAAAGTAGGTAATATTAACAGGCAAAAGCGTCAGTAAAACGAAGACATGTTTCTTAATGATTTGAAGACGCATTTGTCGCTCCTTTTTAGTGATACATTACATTAAATATCCTGCACTTAACGCGATTAATGCATCTTTTTTTTAATGCCCTAACCAATGCTTCCGGCTAAATACGATTTGTCTTAAAAAAGTCTTAGGGCAATGTGCTTCAGGTTATACTAAGAACTTCTTGCTACTCGCAATCTATCCTGTTTTACACGATTATTCAAATGGTAAATAAAAGCGCTCTTCAGTTCTTGAGGAAATGAAAACAAACCATACCAACTTATGTTGGCAGCAATTTACATATGTAACACGTCTGTGTCTTGCGATGTACGCAGAAAATATACGCTTACAGCATATAAAATATACATAAGAATTTTTTCATGCTTACGAATATACCCTATGTAAGATCGCATCGCAAAGAGACTAGATGATCGTTAGATTAGACAAGGAAACCGGTTCAGTGGATTTAATAAAGTAATCTGATGTTATCGATCGAAAAGAAATTACCCCATTAACTAAACCAAAATGCATCAATTTTGCATTTATACGGATGTTTTCACATGCCAACAATCCTTTATAATAACCTAGCTATTATCACAGATAAGGTTAACACTACAGATATACGGTAAATATGTGAGCTATCGGCAGCTTGTTTTATATGATTAATAATCTGCAAAAAGATGGCGCTACAATGACAATTTATAATTAAGTCACAGATGACTGTAATTGAGCAGATTACTTAGCACATATTCAAACCAAAAGTTAGACAGCCATCTGCCATGTTTAATTTTCAAATCGCAATTTTTCGTAAATAATTAATATTGAAGCCAATTCTACTTAAATTATATTCATGATGTGACAGATGCACTCAAATCTCCGATAAAATAGTTTCCAACACATTTCAACAGTAATAAACAAATAGTGATAGCAGCGCCCTAAAATTGGTCTGGTGCGTTATAGCCAAACTAACGCTAATTTCGTCTCCAAATATGAGCGGACATTTTGTATAAAGGGTCGTATATCTGTAGTGTTAACTTTATCTGTGCTATTATTATACAAAAAAATGTCTAACAAATCTACCTTAGCTTAGTTGTAAAATGTTAAAAGACATACCTACGACATAAATTTGCTTTCGTTTTCTTCAAAAATAGGAAAGTAATAAAATAAAGAAAAATTTAAATCTAAATTGCGCGTCAGTAACAGAAGATTATTATTCCAAACATTTTTTTAATGCAGTAATATGTCAAAGGGCTAATTTCACCCCCACCTCTACTTATTTCTTAAAATTTCTGATATTCTGAACTCTGGGGTGCTTTAATCCTAAACTATCTCTTTCAGCGAAAAACAAAATTTTGTTTTTTTTTTATATTATTTCGTTGGCAACGGTACTACTTTTGTATTCTTACAGAGCTTCAAACTCTTAGCAATGAGTCTCACGAATATGAATAGCTCCATTAGAAGTATTCAGACCTTATAGCATCTGTTGGACGTGGAACGTGATAATATAAAATATATTTAAGTATATTAAAAGGTATAGTTAGTCTTTAATTAAGGGCGAAAAGAAGCAGTTTTTCGGACGAATGCGGGAAATTGCATAAAATGTATGAGTACGAAAAACATTTTCGTCCATGTGTCATACCTTATTTTTATTCGATTGTAAACAATATTTTCGTTTAGGTAACTATGACGAGCAAATTCAATAAATACCATAAACGAATAAAACAAACTGTTATGATTTCTATTTGAGTGAGTCAAAGTGACTGATTTGAGGATTTCCGTCCGAAAAGTACTTTTCGGCCTAGGTCGTAAGTAGCTACCTGGCAGCCATTACTCAAAAGGTTACCTTTACGTCCAAATATCCGAACTAAAAAACGCAGCTTTTGGACAAAGTCGAATACAAATATTTTTTTGAGCTTGTATGGAATAATTCAGCCGCAAATTTTTTAAAGATAGAATAATAACATGCATGTTTCCAAGGGAATGCGTATTTAATTTTTTGCGATAAATACGTTACATAACAAATTAAAATAATATGAACATCTGTGTCCTAAACTAGCACTTCTATATGATAGTTGTAAGAATTTAAAAGTTACCCAGGTTAATCATAAACTTAATCAGAGCTATGCAAGATTAGCGCAGCTACATCCTTTGATAAAGAGGAAGTCTGCGCTCAAAACTAAATGCGCAACCCTAATGACCTTAATCAGACCGTTAGCAATATATGCATCACCAATTGTGAGAAACATATCAAAAGCTAGCATCTCTAAATTGCAAGACTACAAAACAAAGAATTATGAAGCAAATAGTAATCTAAATAAAAATAACTACTAACTGATCACCATAATATTTATTATTTTGGAGTAACATTTAGACCCGGCAAGAGTGACATCAAGTAATTATTAAAATAAATGTACCCACTTTTTCGTTAAATTGGCCCCGTTCATTAGTTTCCAATTTTAATTTTCACAATTGAAACTTGTGAGAATACAGGCAGTGTTAAATGAATCCCTAGTTTATTAACTACCTGTCCTTGGTCGTTATTAATAGTAATTGCGTATGCTAGCTTTGGTTAGGTTAATCTTAACTGAAATGTTTTTGTTTTCAATTCAAATGGTAATTTAGTACTCAAAGGTGATAAAATAATTGTAAATGAGTAAACAACATTTCCAGATATCGGCTCTGTTAGAATCTCAGCTGTAATGAAAATGGTAAACTGTAAATTAGTTAAATATGACTCCGCGCGGCTTCGTTTGCTAGAACACATCTGCATCTCTCCACGGAAATATTTTAGGTACTGAGATGAAAGGAGAGCAAGCAGTAACAGTTAGATCCCATCGTCACTAAAAGCTAAGACAGGTTGTGTCATCTGCGAAGTTTGCTTTAGCAATGAGAGGTAGCATTGAACGGCGTTTCAATTATACATGCATACATACAGTGTAAACCTAATTTCCTTATTTGCATCAAAAACTGTACTGGTTCGATGCACGGGTACATAAGAATATGCGCCTTATATAATGGACGCGTAAATATCTGGCTTGCAGTAGCGAGGACCCGTCGCGTCGTCAATAAAAGTCGGGACAAGTAGAAGGAAACTACGACCAATATATAGATGATTCTATAAATTTACTTTATATTATCTATAAAATAAAATTAGCAGGAGGGCTCTGGTAGAATAGTAGGTGGAACAGTGAGTAGCAAATAAATCCGCCGTCGCGTCGGTCCAGATACCATTACTGGTGACGACTGGATGTTTGTGTCCAAACAAACGTCCTTGCGCCTAATTACTATAATACTATAATAAAAATACAATAATTAAATGCTTTAGGAAACAATGTCGGTATAAAGACCAACAAAATTTGACATACACCTTTTGGCTTTTCAGTAATAATAGATAATACTCAAAATTATAGTTGTATGCATACAACCAAGCTGACTTTCGCAAGTGTTCAAAAGTATCTGTATTATTTAAAGCTAGCTCACGGTTTATAATTAACAGTAGTACAAGAATAGTCAAGGAACGCGTGGTTATTTAATCCCAGTGTTACAGAAGATGCCGTTGATTATTTTCTGTCGCAACACATCGTGCTGTTATTAAACAACGTAGGTACTTGCAATGCATTGATGTACAGTGGCCTTTATTCGCTTTCTCATTAGCGGCTGTTATAATTTCATTTCTTAGCTTCAATAAAATACAACAAGCGCTTCACCTATTCTGTTAGTTTTAAAATGTTACAAGTATATATAAACCCTATATTCCAAATGACAATGGCGGTCTAGCACCATACAAACACTGCACATTTTGTTAAAAGCCTATATTTAAACCGCCAATGTTAAAGTTACTTTAATATCGACATAAATAAACAAAAGCTAACCCTTGCTTCTAAATTAAAGTAATACTAGCACAATCCGTGGGCTACGCCACTCGATTTTTTTGTAACTTCATATCCAGCGCTCGCCGTTCTGAAAGTCTCGTAAATTACCGAATCAAAAAGGCTGGAAAAACCTGAAAAGTCCGGAAAAATAATTAAAAAGAAAAAACCCTTGTAAAATCTCCAGGAAAAACATCTGCCAAACAAATTCCTATCGTAGCTCCTGAAACAATTCTTTCAAAAAAAAGGGGGGGAGTTAGTTAAACCGTTAAACGTAGCACTTTTCCTTCTTTCCAAGAGTGTGCCCGAATCGCGATTTTTCAACTGTTTTTGGAACTAATAAATACGCACTAAAGAAATCTTGTTAGACATTTGCATATATTTCCCAATGAAATCCGCCCCTATACATATAAATCGATCAGTTAGGAAAAAAACTCGCATCTTTATCAGGGAAAACTTTTCTTAACTATGCAGTGATCCACTAGCAAGAAAATACTTTTATTTAGGAGATGTTTTTGGTGGTTGTTCTCTCCGGAGTATTATTTCCCCGGTTTGCTTGTTTTGGGGAATGATTTTACTAGAGCATGCCTTTACCGGACCCTTATTTCCGACGATGTTTATCGGCGAGTGTTTTTTTCATCAATATTTTTCCCAGCGAATTTGTTCTCAGACTATTTTCAGGGACCGTTTCACCGTAAACCGTAAACAGCCCCCCTAAGCAAAAAATTTATTTTTCAGTCGAATCTTATTACAGTGACTGCATTCCGAAGAACGTAGTGTTTGGCCTATTTCGTGCATCCGCCAAGGTGTTATCTCGAACTGCGACAGCATGGGAGACTTTAAGAGGATTTAGCGTTCTTCTGTGTGACGAAATATTGTGTAATGCAATAAATATTGAATAATAAGCTTGATGTTTTTGTGATTACTAAAAAATGATTACTATAATTTAGTCATCCCGCGCGGCTCCTTATCTTTAACACCAATTCTTCGCAAGCTGTTGAAATGAAGAGCTACAGCCTTTTAAATAAACAGCCGAAAGATGCATGCTTCATCCTCCGCGATTGTGTTAAAAATAATAACAGCAGAGTCGTGACCGACAAGCGCTGCTTCGTTCTCTGCGATTCTCTCACGTGCCTATAATCTGCAAAGTTCTTCGGATATTGTTTCCGGACCACATCCCCGTCTAGCTGAAGGTCGTAACAATTATCAACCGTCATTTCCGGTTACAACAGAAGTGCTCCATTAGTAACCTGTACGTCATAATATGCGTTTTATGATTATTTAAACATCACAAGTTTAATTCCATTAATTTAAAATACGTTCAAAGAAAAACGAAGCACTAGTTCCTTTTACACCCGTATACATTGCTTTATGCTCCATATAAAATTTCACCAATTGCAAGGAGACAATTTGTGAACTTATGTTGAACACAAACAATTTTCTGTATCATCATGTACAAGAAAAATGTAACAGATAAACTATTTACTGTCTAGTCTGTTTCTGTAGGTCTTGATATTGTATATATAGTAAAAGTAATTTTACTGCTGTTCTTTGTGGTAATTCTTAAAACAGTAATTATCTCTTTCAACTCCGCCCCCTCGTAGGTTAAATTTTAGTTGAACTAAATCTCCAAATAACCCACGTCTTAGTTTCAAAGAATGGTAAATGGTTGTCATTGAGGGCTATTTTTATTTTTAAAATTGCCTGAAGTAAAAACTGCAATAGTGATTATATTTGTAAATGGATAGCAACATCTGACTTCAAACGGGAAAGCCATTTTTTATCAAATCTGTTCCAAACACGTACACTGCGCGATAGCCGTAGAACAGTAAGTTGCCATAGTTCAAATACGGTAAAATGTGATGCCGAAAAATCGTTTTTCAGATATAACAAAACTTTATCTGACTGAAGGCTACATTTTCTCCAGAAAATTTAGAAAAATATCTAGTTTGAAATATTAATAGCAATTTAATGTAAATTATTTTCAAATTTAATAAACTTGTTTTAGTATTAATTGATACTGCCTTGCTGAATTTATTATTTTTATTCTTTGATACTTTTTTGAATATAGAAAAATGAATGCGTATTTTACTTCACTTCTGCATATTTTGCATATTTAAGTGCTGTTTAAAAATAATGAGTAGGCATCGTTTTCGGTTGAAACGGAAGTGCTCGATTTAGTGACCTGTAAGCTATTTAATGCATTTTTATGATTAATTCATCAATTTAAAAAAGTGGAATGAAAAACGGAGCGAGGGACCTAGTTTCGTTTACACACCCGTATACATACATACAAATTTCACTATTTGCACTCATGCAAGTCACAAGAATTCGTAAACTTTTGCTGAATGCAAGAATTTTCTGTATTATGTAAAAAATATTAACACAGACGTTATATACTGTTTATGTTTCTGTAGGTCTTCATATTGCAAATATGATAAGAGTAATTGTACTGCTGTTCTTTGATGTTTGAACCTGAAAGGAATTAATTTACGAGTAAAATAAAACAATATTGTTTCGTGAGCATGATGGTATTCATCTAAACTTGCAAATACGAATATAACCGTTTCCATGTAGTTATCTACAAAACTTATCTATTCCAAGAGATTGGGAGAAACTGGTTATTATTACTATACGTTTTTTTTTTGTTGCTGGATCGTCTAATGGAATTTCAAGTACATTTAATTTTCCTTACTGAAAGATCAGGCAAAGTAGTGTAAAAACAGTAATTACAGTTGCATTATCTTAATATTATATAGCCACACTTATACGCACTTTCAGAAATTACACGTTACATTAAAGCTAATGCGATATGAACTGTTGCTGTTGTATATCTTGTATGCAAGGTTTAGCAAAAATTCGAAATACGCCTCTACATTGATCCTTGTGAAGATCTGTATATTTCTTTACTCTGAAAGCAAATGCTGCATTGCATTGGAACAGTTTCTGTTCAAGAGGCAAATAATCCATCACAAATTCACTTGACATTCGCATCGCAGCATCAAATGCAGCGTGTGTATGCAGAGTACTACATGCATTATTCATACCTGCACATGATATGTACTCCTAACTCAGTCCAAAGTGCGTTAACTCTATATTTTTAAACATGTACAAACGAAATAAAATTGTTAAAAATTAATCAAGTAAACCTTTACAGACTTTAAAGTGGTAATATTTACTCATCGAGTGAAATTTTGATGAGTTTGCTACATTAACTTTTCTTTTTGTAGTTGAATTGTATGACTGCATATTTTTTGAAGGTGCATATTAAAATTCTTCAATTTTTAGCGTATTTTTCACGATTTCGCCCTTACATTGATTCAGCTTTCCTGTTTTATTCTAAACAATACCGACATTTTCATCTTTTACGGTAAACTGCTGAACGATTGTGTGTACCCTCTGTCTCTCTCTCTTCTCGCCAGTTCGTATTTTTGATCTAGTGTCACCGCAGGTATTCATAATATTTTTGCAAATAACTTTAATAAATACCGGGTGGCCGCGAGAACAGGTAACAACCGGCCATTTTCTCAATTTTTTTCTTTTCTGGGTCATTTATTTAATAGAACACCCTGTATATTTTTGTGTATTTGGACAGATCTTAAAATTTTCTGTACAGCTATATATAATACTTGCTGATTAATTTTTAATGTTTTATCAATTTGTTTAAACATTTTATTGTTTGTAATGTAATTACACTTTCAACTATTTCCGCCCTTGTGGGTTAAATGTTGGTTTCAATAAATCTTTAAATAACCAGATTTTCCATTTCTTAGTTTCAAAGCATGCTTAGTGGTTGCAACTTGTAGTTGCCAGTGTAGTGCCCTTTTTATTTTTTTTTAATTCTCAAAGTGAAAACTGTCAATGTAAACAAATCTGTAAATGGATAAAAAAATATAGTGAACATCTGACTACTAACGGGAAAGCCATTTTTTATCAAATCTGTTCCAAACACGTACACTGCCCGATAGCCGTAGAACAGTTGCCACAGTATAAATACGGTAACAGCTTGTGATGCCGAAAAATCGTATTCCATATACCTATAATAAAATGATTTTGACGGAAGAAAAGTTTTATTTCAAAAAATTTAGAAACATATCTTATATGAAATTTTAATAGCAATTTAATGGAAGCTGCACAATTATTTTCAAATTTAATAAACTTGTTTGATAATTATTGAATTTAGTGTTCTCTAGCATTCGTTTGAATATAAACAAGAAATAAAAGTTTTTTTTGGTATTTTATTTCACTTGTGCATATTTTGGTGCATATTTCGTATATTTGAGTGCGTATTTATCATATTTAAGCGCTTATTTCCCCTTTTTTCCGTCATAAATCTGGCCTCGAATCCGCAAGCAACGGATTTGAGTAGGCCTCAATTGACGTTTGTATACTGTATATCAGGCATGGGCAACCTACGGCCCGCGGGCCGTATGCGGCCCGCGTCCGTCTTTTTTCCGGCCCGCCGGACATATTTCATTTAACCACCAATCCAGCCCGCGGGACCGATTATTATTTTAAACCGATAAAAATAAACGACAGTTACAAATTATTTTCTTTGTTTGAGAGCAAAATGCGGACTACGTCGGCTTTATGCGAAAGTGAAATATTCTGTATATTTTTTTGAATTTTCACATTTGTAAAAATTTCTGTTTTTATTGATTATGTGTCTGTATCCTTTTTGAATATTTATATTATAAAAAATGTATTGATTTTGTCGAATTTGTTTTTGTTGATTACGTTCATTAAAAATATTTTCTCCAAAAGAGTGAAGTTTTTTTATCTTATTTACGGCCCGCGATACATAAATGGATTTTCAGTTGGCCCCAGCTACGCAAAAGGTTGCCCATGACTGCTGTATATGATTACAATGTTTTCTAACATGTAAAAATAATTATATTGCAAATACTCGTACACAAAAAATACGTTGCTCGTTTATTTTCGTCTTAACTAAAGTGGCATTGATTGTTTTTACTTTCCTATACTTTCAGTATAGGGAAGTATTGATTTCATGCAAATTTTCAAAATCGAGATTTTGACGGAAATACATGTTTTGGGCTTCCAGGATCCTAAAAAAGTGGTTTTTAAAAAATGTCTGTCTGTGGGTGGGTGGGTGGGTGGGTGGGTGTGTTACGCTCCATATCTCCGAAACGGCTGGACCGATTTTGATGTGCTTTGGAATGAGGGGGTATATCAAAAATTCACCGACAAAATAAGCTTTTAAAAAGAATCCGAAACCGGAAGCGGAAGTTAGACATGTTTTTTTGATAGCATATTTTTCAGAAACGGAATTTTGGACATTTTAATAGTGGAGATTAAAGAAGGCCTTGGGACAAACCAAACGATTTTTTACCGAACTCTCTAGCTTTAAAATGGCGGCCGCTACGAATTTTTGAACATTTCGACTTTAACGCCCATTTACTCAAAAACCAGTTATCTGATTGGAATCAACTACATCTTGTTTGGTAGCCCTTCAAGGGTACTATACCATGAAATATCATTAATTTTGAAAATAAAAAAACGATCGCAATGACATCACTCCAAAATTTTGGAATTTTTCAAAAAAAAATTTCTCAAAAACTGCCCACACGTTTTTGTTTAAACTTTTTAAGCTGATAGAGATAGGCATCTGCTACAATTTTGTTTTTTGCTCATTGTTATAATTTCACTGTGACGCCCTCTATGAATTTTTGAAAATTGAAAATTGGTACCCTTTTATTTATTTAACGGGGGGCAATAAAATATTTCTGTTAATGTGAAAGACCTCACCATTAATAGCAAAATCCGAATATCATAATATTTTTTTGATAATTTAATATTTAGGGGGGCTACTGTTCCCCCTCCCCCCCAAAATTTTCGCTACAAACTTAAAAAATTGATTTCTTCTTTTGTTTGCTCTAGGAGAATCTTTTTACAAAAAATCAAAAAATCGAATTTTTTGCCCCTTTATAATCTTTTTGTCCTTAGAAGAATTTCACATACTTTCTACAGCAGTTGTATTCTTGTACTAGTCGTTTAACGTTCAGTGTAGGCTAACTTTTTTATTTTAATAGATAGACTCGCAAACCCAAGAGCAAAGTTGTAGGGCAAATTCTTCTCGATTGTATTTAAGAAAAAAACTTGAGTTTCCAATTTTAATATGGCGGCCACGGTAAAAAATAACTTTTCTTTAATGGAAACGTGGCATTTTGGCTTTAAAATCAGAAAGGTTTTGAAATTCTAAATACAAATTAATAAGAGTATTTTCTTGCTAAAAATACTACTTCTCGAGTTATTAATACATTTTCAAACATCAACACGCTTCCTTACTCGTGCCGCCGGTTCATTTCAGTTCGGTTGTTTTACATGTATTCAGTTGCGGAGCCAGCGTGGTAATGGTACGTTTAAGTTACGCTCTTCAGGCTTGAAGTTTTTATAAACGCTGTTTACTTTTACTAGCCGGGTCTAGACAGGTGTACATTAAAAGTGTTGGAAAATATAAAACAATGTTAATTTATAAGTATAGGAAAGTCCAGGCGAAGTGTTTCGCTCATTTTTACGAATGCGTTCGTGTACGGTACGTCATTTCGCTGATATCTCTCGAACCCGTACTTCGATTTTAATGAAAATTGGAATGCAGAGCTATATCAAAAATTCATCGATAAAATAAGCTTTAAGAAAAAATCCGAAACCGGAAGCAGAAGTTAGACATGTTTTTTTGGTAGCATTTTTTTCAGAAACTGAATTTTGGAAATTTTAATAGTGGAGATTAAAGAAGGCCTTAGGACAAATCAAACGATTTTTTACCGAACTCTCTAGCTTTAAGATGGCGGCCTCTACGAATTTTTGAACATTTCGACTTTAACGCCCATTTACTCAAAAACCAGTTATCTGATTGGAATCAACTACATTTTGTTTGGTAGCCCTTCAAACGTACTATACCATGAAATATAATTAGTTTTGAAAATATAAAAACGATCTCAATGGCACCACTCCAAAATTTTGGAATTTTTCAAAAAAAAATTTCTCAAAAACTGCCCACACGTTTTTGTTTAAACTTTTTAAGCTGATAGAGATAGGCATCTGCAACAATTTTATTTTTTGATCATTGCTATAATTTCACTGTGACGCCCTCTATGAATTTTTGAAAATTGAAAATTGGTACCCTTTTATTTATTTAACGGGGGGCAATAAAATATTTCTGTTAATGTGAAACACCTCACCATTAATAGCAAAATCCGAATATCATAATATTTTTTCGATAATTTAATATTTAGGGGGGCTACTGTTCCCCCTCCCCCCCAAAATTTTTGCTACAAAGTTAAAAAATTGATTTCTTCTTTTGTTTGCTCTAGGAGAATCTTTTTACAAAAAATCAAAAAATCGAATTTTTTGCCCCTTAATAATCTTTTTGTCCTTACAAGAATTTCACATACTTTCTACAGCAGTTGTATTCTTGTACTAGTCGTTTAATGTTCAGTGTAGGCTAACTTTTTTATTTTAATAGATAGACTCGCAAACCCAAGAGCAAAGTTCTAGACAGGTGTATATCGAAAGTGTTGGAAAATATAAAACAATGTTATTTTATAAGTATGGGAAAGTCCAGGCGAAGTGTTTCGCTCATTTTTACGAATGCGTTCGTGAACGGTACGTCAATTCGCTGATATCTCTCGAACCCGTACTTCGATTTTGATGAAAATTGGAATGCAGAGCTATATCAAAAATTCATCGACAAAATAAGCTTTTAAAAAGAATCCGAAACCGGAAGCGGAAGTTAGACAGGTTTTTTTGGTAGCATTTTTTTCATAAACGGAATTTTGTAAATTTTAATAATGGAGATCAAAGAAGGCCTTAGGACAAATCAAACGATTTTTTACCGAACTCTCTAGCTTCAACATGGCGGCCGCTACGAATTTTTGAAAATTTCGACTTTAACGCCCATTTACTCAAAAACCAGTTATCTGATTGGAATCCACTACATCTTGTTTGGTAGCCCTTCAAGGGTACTATACCATGAAATATCATTAATTTTGAAAATCGAAAAACGATCTCAATGGCACCACTCCAAAATTTTTGAAATTTTCAAAAAAATATTTCTCAAAAACTGCCCACACGTTTTTGTTTAAACTTTTTAAGCTGATAGAGCTGAGAATCTTCTACAATTTATTTTTTTGCGCATTGCTATAATTTCACTGTGACGCCCCCTGTGAATTTTTGAAAATTGAAAATTGGTACCCTTTTATTTATTTAACGGGGGGCAATAAAATATTTCTGTTAAAGCAATATAGCTCATCATTGATAGCAAAATCCGAATATCATAATATTTTTTCGATAATTTAATATTTAGGGGGGCTACTGTTCCCCCTCCCCCCCCCAAAATTTTTGCTACAAAATTAAAAAATTGATTTCTTCTTTTGTTTGCTCTAGGAGAATCTTTTTACAAAAAATCGAATTTTTTGCCCCTAAATAATCTTTTTGTCCTTAGAAGAATTTCACATACTTTCTACAGCAGTTGTATTCTTGTACGGAAGTGACTAGAGTTTTGAACGTTCTATGCATTTCTATTGCGCACGCATTCAATAGGCACGTATTTAACGATAACGAGCAGGTTCGGAATAGCATGGATGGATATGCGGGTGTGTTCGAGTGTACTGCCTTTTTACTGCATAAGTAGTTGTGGGGTCGAGCCTCGGTTGGGGCCAAAATTTTTTTTTTATTTTATAGTTTTTTTTAAAACACTGCTTTTGCGTTTCTAGACAGGTGTATATCAAAAGTGTTGGAAAATATTAAACAATGTTAATTTATAAGTATAGGAAAGTCCAGGCGAAGTGTTTCGCTCATTTTTTTCATGATTATTAAGCCTACAATTTAGGCTGCCCCTGTTAAACACATTTCTTCGTTAGTTAAATCATACAGTTTTTAGCTAATTGTGTCGAATCATTTGGAAAATTGAAGTATACCGCCGCGCCGTTAATAACTAAACAAAAAATTTACAAATATTGTGTACTTTTCAATTTTCAGAGTTAGATAGCGAGTTAAAGGAGAGACCATGAAATATGTATATTAATTAAAGGCTGATCGTCGGCTGTGTCAGCTTCCTGTTGCCTGCGTGCACGGCCTATCTTCATTAAAGTAAAAATTGGGCAAGTAGGTATTATATATAATTATAAATAAATGCCGCCAACTCGAGTTTAGTTTGGCATTTTGTTGGTGTTTATGGTGTCTTGACGATTTACAAATACACAGGCTAAGCATTCCTAAACAGATCTGGCATTACTACAAGAATTAAAGCAATCTTCAATTAATTTATTAAACTAACAGAAGCCGTGACTACGCCACGCGCTTTTGCTTTTCGTTGCAAACCATTGCTGACTAATTTATTAAAAGAGATATAATGATGTCATACATGATTGAGACATAATCTGTCGATAGGTGGCAATTGCACATCAGACTCCTAGTCGAACACACATGTTGGGCTTACAGATTCCTTCTATTAACTTTTACATACAGCAGCATCGGAGACAGATCAGTACCAAAAATGACTCTGAAGAGAAATGCACAAAGATATTCATAAATAACTCAAATCAGGTAAACCAATTGCATTGCAGTTGAGATTTTAAGAGATGTCAACAGTCATCTGGAAATGATGTTTCATTACCTACAATTATTTTATCACCCACGTGTATTAGATCGCCATTTACAGTTTGAAAAGACAATATTTCAGGTAAAACTAGCCTTACCTAACCGAACCTGTCATACACATCTCCATTAATAGGAATCAAGAACAGACGTTTATTTGTCCAGTTAGCAGAGTTGATAATGTGTTTATTTTAAAGAGTATATGATGTCGATCCCGCGGGGTAGGGATTTAACTACAAAATAATAAACATTGGCATGAATATTAACTGGCTGATTTGCGTATTTGAGAATATACAATATTGCGTGCGGGATGCCTTCGGTACATGTCTTGCAACTCGACACAGCATATTTATTACATTTGAACAAACAGACTAGGAAAAAAAACGTGGGGTTCCGCCAGCATTTATCAATATTTATGATAAATATAAAATATAAATGATTATTATATAGATCACAAAGTAACTGTAATACACGAACAAACTGAATTAAACCGCGTAAATTAAAATAAAATGTTTAGGTATCCAAAATAACATACATTTTAACTCTTCTGCTGCATAACATTTATTTGGTATTTCAACAAACAAACAAAAATACAAATTCAAGTGTACTTTTTATGAAATATTTGCAAAAAAGCAAAATTACTTACACAACGCTACAAGTTAAGAAGCTCCAAGTATCTTATATTTAAATTCAATCTGAAGCTTAGCTTCATTTCTTGTCCCTGCTGTTTCCGCCACTTTATGTTTTTCCTTCTTTGTAATGTTTTATTCTCATTGTTATATAGAAAAAAGGCATTTATAAATTATTTCACGTCGATGTTCCAAGTAAGGGAATAATAAAAATGTAATTTTTGTTTCAAATATTTCGTGTTGTTTCAATAAAATCGTCGACTTTATTAATATGTTTTTTATTACAATTCCTACTTCTTTAAAAGCAGACCTATTTATTTAAATTTCGGTGAATTAGATGCGTTTCGATTTCGTACAGGTTAATGAAGAAACTAAATTTTTTGGGTGTTACTGATATAAATTACCTGTACATAATTGACATTCCGTTGTAAAGTATTTTTAAATCAAACCTGTCAATAATAAATTATGCAAAATAAAACTTGGCGTTTAGAAAAATACCTTTTATTTTCAAGCGCAGTCACGTTTCTCGATTAAATCGTCTAATTTAACTCCAAAATTATTCATATACTTTGTTCTCATCATTATCATCAATAAATATATTTAAAAAATCATAAAACGGTAGCATAGGTTCCGTGCTTGTTTCAAGAACAGAATAGTTGTCAAAAGCTGGAAGAAGATTGCTAAGAAGTTTATAAACTGACAACATTCTATACAGTTGGAAAATATTGTCAAAGTAAGGTGGTCAATTGCACTTGCTGCTTATATAGTCGTTCGAAAAATCTCTGAATTAAGTATTTAAGGTATAACACTGAAGAAAATTTTAAAATTTACGGGTTATAAGGACGAGTTATTAGCGACTTTACATAACAAAACCTTTTCTTACAGCTAGGTACCACACATTTACTGTTCATTATGAAAAATCAACGCAAAAATTGCAGGCAAACAAAACAGCTCCAGTATGCTAATCTGTATTCTACAATACGAAACTGCTAGCAGTAAGAGAGAGATACGCCGGCCTGCATATACCTTCGCACTCCGCCCGGAGCGTGACGCGCTTGCCGACAAATCTACATGTAGTAAAAGACTGGACTGGCAATACCTAATTTATTAGTTATAGTGGTTTAGATCTCCAAGGCAATTTGATTTAACAAAGAATTATCTTGAAAACTATTATTACATTTAGCGTATTTTAACAAGAATACCTTTTCGTGTAAAGCATTATATAATCAAAACTTGAAAAAGTATAAACTGTTTAAAATATTTGGAAAAAATATAACGTGACCCTCCATATAATGCACCTCTGGTGCACTTATTTAGGTATATCGAATCAAGGACTATATACATTCTAGATTGCATCACATAAATTTTGCACCATCCTGTCTATGTAGTACAATACGAAAATAAGTAGTATAATGCCATTGTTTTCTAATTTAATTTTTCGGTATTGCTCGGACAATTTTACAGATGAAAATGTATTAATTTTATAGAAACATATACCATCTGTCTATAAAGTACCCCCCCCCCCCCCCCCCCCCAACTAACTCTTGAACGACTTGATATTTTACTAGAATATTTGGTGTGCTTTAACGGAAAATTAAAAACTACTTTTTAGCCAGTAATTAAATTTTGTATGATTCAAAATGGCGGCTGGGCGCCACTTAAATACCTTTTTTTTTTAAAGATAAGGGGGGTCGAGTGACACCTCATTTGAAAGGTCTTTTAGTTCTGTGTCTAATCCTAGAGTTTCAAAGAAAAATATTCGGCCATAACAAAATGGCGGATTTTAAACAAATGGACTCTCACTCAATTCAAAATTGTTTTGATTTTTTTATTCAGTAGTCCACGTTTTCATTTGCAGGACAAAATTTTCCCAAAAATATCTCAGGTGGCTGGAAATAATATTGAAAACGTTATGTTCCAACAAGACGGTGGGCCGCCTCATTATTACAGGCCTGTTTCTGACTTTCTCAACGGACAATTTCTTGGAAGATGGATTGGTAGGCGGGGGCCTGTAGAATAGCCGGCTCGCTCCCCAGATTTAACCTCCTTGCATTTTATTCTATGGGGATATCTGAAATCGAAAGTATACAGAACCCGTCCAGAAACAATTGAAGAACTGGAGCAACGCATTACAGAAGTTTGCAGAAATATCACTCCAGAAACTTATGAAAATGTAAGGCAGGAATTTCATAACCTTTTATGTGCCAAGAAGTGAATGGTGAACATTTCAAACACTTAATTTAATTTCTTTTTGCTTTAATTCTTAGTTTTTTTTTAATATACTTCTTTATCTTCAAACATTGTCATTTTGTTATGACTGAATATTTTTCTTTGAAACTCTAGGATCAGACGCAGAACTAAAAGACCTTTCAAATGAGATGTCACGCGACTCCTCTTTTCATTAAATAAAATTCAAAATGGCGCCCAGTCGAAAGAATAGGCTGAAAAATAGTATTTAATTTCCCATTACAGCACACCAAATTTGGTGGTAAAATATCAAGTCGTTCAAGTAGTATATGTATAGACACAGTGTATGTATATAAGGTACCAAAACGTGCATTCCACATTCGCGACCGACGCACGGTCTGACTCGCAAAGAACAGAAAACACAACTGCGTATAATTTTCTGTGCTTTTAATTTTATTATTTAAGCTGTGTTTTTTTAAATGAGCATGTCACATCTTCAGATCATATCTATGTTTTCTAACAACATAAAAACATAATTCTACGTTGTATTTACAATGTAATCATAATTTCTAATATTATTTATAATAAATAAAATTCCCAATTATTTCCTGTCTGCTTACATCTAATGATATAATTACGTTTACTTAGCTCATTTTAAATAAAGCAAGTAATAGAGCGATAAATCAAAGTATTGTATTTGTGATAATTACGACGAAAAATATACGTATTATCTTGTTTCGTGTCTATTAAGCACTTAGTTTTGAAAAAGACTCTTGACACTTTCCCTTCTATCTATCCACATTAACGCTATTAAAGTGGCCACTGTTCAAACCTAATTGGTTGGATGGAAATAAGTCGTTTCCATGAACTGTCATTTTAGCAGTACAAAAAACTAACATAACTTTATGATGATTATCTTCAAGCTAAATTTGCCTCACCAAAAAATGTAATCTTCCATCGCATCAATCCAACTAGCATTGCAAAGGAATGTGTATTCATTGATTGTGTCTGAATAACTTTTCGCATGCTATACTTTTATTTTTGATGAGCCGCCACATTAGGCCAATCTACTCTCACTATTAGATGTGTACAGGTAAATGAACTAAGTAGAAACAGTATTTTGGTATACAATCGATGAGTCCAAAAATCCGCTACGAGTTAACAAGTTAATCGTTAACGCAATCATTGAACTTTGCTTACAATTCTACTTGCCGGTAATTATAAATAGAATATACACACCTATTCGAAATTGAAAGCGGAAAAAAGAAATAGCAACTTGGAAAAAACATTCAAACGGTAAAGTGAATTCAGATTAGGATAGATCGGGTGTAGAAAAAGTACGGTTAGAGACACTAGACCGAATTCAGCTGTCATCTTTAAAGTAAAAGAAGATTGATTAGCCAAAGAAAGCGTTATAGCTGTATGTGATTTATATTGACCCGAACTGGCCTTTAGTAAATTTAACAAGCTGTTAAATTTTGTTTTCTGTCTTCATTATGTCATACGTGTCAGCCAAAAAACAAAAAACGCTACTTGTTCGGTTTACCGAAATAAAGTCAATATTATATAACTTAATAATAATTGTCCTGCTCTACTTTAACAAATACTAGAATGTGACAAACAACTCAATTTAATGCATAAAAACCAAAGAACTATAACGATCCCTTCCGGAATAGTCTGAACTGTTTTCTCTTCCGGAGCCTCTAACTACGTAGAGAAGCTTTTCTCGAACCACATTTACATGAACTTCTTTTATTGTGTGTAGAACGCATCTTGGGCAAACACGGACTACCATGGCAACTCATTTTTTTAAATTGGGTTTTTTAGAAAAACGTTGAATTTAGAGGCTTTTACACGAGTACCTTCTTTGTGTAAAGATTAAAATTTTCAAATTATTAATTTGTGAAACATATGAATTGTTTTTTAGGGTATAATTCACTTTCAAAATTTGGCAATAGTTATTGAAACACCCTATACAACAAAAGTTACTTATATAGTAGTTATTTATGTTACTAGTGGGATAAAAGCGTTATTATAACATGAGTTTATAAGTTGTAATGTAATGTAATCAAACGAGTGCCATAATAATGCATTTTCCCACGTGTGACATACAACTTTTATTTACGGCTGCTTAAAATTTGTTAACAACCGAATTTTTTTGCTTGAAATGATATTTGACATTTTGCATTAATCTATTTGCAAATGTCAAGGCACTTTTAAAATAATTTTGTTTTAAAATCACAGAAACGAGATAGATTCGATGGCATAGATATAATAATAATAATAATAATAATAATCTTTATTAACGTGCTCATAAATAATAATATAAAGTGTTGTTGGAAATTACAAAAAACAAAAACTTGATTAAAAAATTAATTTTTAATTTACAACCTAGTTAAGCACATTAATCACAAGGCGAGATTCAGTTTCGGGTAACCCTACTCCTGATCTACCATCTAAACCTTGGATTAATAAATTAAACATAATAAAGTAAAATACCTACACCTAAAGTTACATTTAAACCTAAAGTATTCTGTGATGGCACCATCCACATAAAACTGTACTGCCACCTGAACCCATCAAAGTAGGTCGATATAAACAAAGCAAGCTACTGATTCTGAAAAAGTTCTGTATGAAGTTTTGTTTTAAATAATTGAGAACTGTAAGATTTGTATCTCGTAGATAAACTGTTGTACATAGAATACATCTGGAACGAAAATGACCGCTCAAACAGAGTTGTTACATGAAAGGGAGGTGAAATTTGGCCCCTAAACCGAGTAGAAATATTATGTACATCGGTCCTAAAAGTAATTTTATTGTATAAATAAGGAGGTTTCTTTGTTATTAAGATCTGATGGAAAAGACATTGGCATTGCAATATTCTACGATTCTGCATTGTCAACCAACCAGCATCAGCTAGCTGGTGAGATATACGTTCATATTTTCTAATGCCGTATATAAACCTCAGACAAGCATTTTGAATCTTTTGAATTCTTTGAGCAGTAATGACATCTAGTGCTGGGTGGTAGATCGGAGAACAGTAATTAAATTGCGATAACACAAAAGCTTCACATAAATTCTTTTTAATTTCGCGGTTTAAATAGGACCTATGAGGATATAGTTTCTTGAGATGTAGATAACTCTGACAGATATACTTAGATATTTGGTCTCTATAACGAAAAGTGTTGTCTAGCGTTAAGCCGAGACTTTTAGCTTTGCTAACAAAAGGGATTTTAATGTTATTAATATTGATATCAATTACATTACTTAGATTACGACAGCAGTTTTTATTTCCAAACAGTAGCGCAGCAGATTTGTCCGGGTTAATCTTAAGCGAATGACGAACAGAAGCATCGTAGATATATTGCAAATCCAAGTTTACCTCATCAACAGCTTTCCTCCAATTTGCAGTTGTAAAAGAATGGTATAACTGAGTATCATCCGCGTATACATGAATTTTCGAAAATTTAACGTGTTTCATGAAAACAGATGTATATATTGAAAATAACAGGGGACCTAAAATTGAGCCCTGTGGAACACCCTGAGTTACCGATAGCGAACGTGAGTCATGCTTATCCAATCGAACCGATTGTGTCCGATTGCATAGGTAACTTCTGAGTAACGAAGTAGCAGCATGGCCAACTCCCAAGTATTTTAAAATTGCAATAAGAGTATTATGATTCACTGTATCAAATGCCTTACTGTAATCTAACAGAACGAGTGCAGTGATCTTTCCCTGGTCAGTGGCATTCAAAATATCATCAGTAACATTGAGTAAAGCAGTTGTACAGCTATAGCCAGATCTAAAACCAGATTGGAATGAAGGTAAAAAATTGTGATCATTGATGAAATTATTGAGTTGATTACGAATAACTTTTTCAAATACTTTGGACAATGCAGGAAGCAGACTAATAGGTCGTAGGTCTTTAATTCCAGTAGGATGCTTATTTTTAGGTAGTGGTTTGACAATCGCATGCTTCCAGCACTGCGGAAAAGTATTTTCAACAATACAAGAATTAATAATATGTGTCACATAAGGAACAATAGATGGACAGCACAGTTTTATCATACTTATGTTTATATCATCATTTCCAAATGCAGCTGATTTGATTTTGTTGATAATATCCAAAATAGTGTTGGTATCTACTGGGAAAAAGTTAAAGTTTAAATTTTGGTAGGTGTTTTGTTCATAAATATCGAGAGGTGCTGTATGTCCATCACCGTTAACCTTAGGAACACCGTTTACAAAATTATCATTAATCATATTAGGATCATGCAGATTGTCTGGTAAATTAACTTGTTTGTCTTTACCAAGACCAAGCATACTTAAATTTTTCCATAAAGCGCTATTATCGCGATTGGAAGATATGAAATTGAAATATGCTCTTTTTTCGTTCTTTAAAGATATATTAGTTAAGTTACGCAATGATTTATAATACTGCCAATGCTCCGGTAGCTTGGTTTTGCGATACTTGGCTTTAGCTTTATTTCTTAACGACATAAGATACTTCAAATTGTCAGTTAACCAGGGAAGGTACGGTTTAGTGAATTTATAAGTTTTAATAGGAGCATGTTTGTCAAACAGCTGTAAAATCAAATTGTTTAGGAATTGTAATTTTGCATTTACATCAGTGATTCGAAATATGTAATGAAACGGTAAAGTTGCTAGGTCGGCACTAAATAAGTCGAGATCAATTTTTTTAAAATTTCTGAATGTTCACTGAATATACAGGGCGGATTGTTAGTGCGGTATTATCATAACATAACCATGGGCTCTTGCATCTCGACAAAATGTTTAACCATGACACGACGACAAACCCTTACATCTCTACTCAATTTATTGTTTGTTTTCGGCGAATATTTATGTTGCAGTCACTAGTTTTACCATAATTTGGTTATCTATGACTTACTTACAATCTGGAGGTCTGGAAAAAAATAACACTAAACATCTTCTGTTCAGCGTATTTATCGCTGATAATCATGATAATCTCGCACCTTACATTTTAATAATTTCTTTTACTAACAGAAAATTAATATATTAGCAGCATTACATACAGAACATTACTACAAGTTTATTAGAACCAGCATTTGATTATCTCGAGTTGTGTAAATGCAAATATGAAAATGGTTAAAATTATACAAGTAAAAGCAATAATTAGACAAATAATTACTCATGCGGACAAAATAAATAGGGAAATAGAAAGGCAACAAAATAATAATTGAATCAACGAATTTTAACGCTTATAACGAGAACAGCATATTAATTCTTCCTTTAACAGAAAGTCTGTCTCTCTGTTTCTTTACAATATTAAAACTGAACAGGTCCTTGCAGTATACAAAAAAAATTAAACATATGTTGCGCAGAACGTTTCAGGCATGGCTGGCAGCTGCAAGAGTAGATGACCATTTTAACAAATTCCACAGTTTATTGATCCAAATATTGGGAGCTCCGAAGAAAATAACAAATGCTCACATTGACAAAGTAATTGCTAAAACTAGCTGGAACCGCGGACTATGCCCACGCGTTTCTCTTACAAACAGTGGTAGAAAATTTTACGAAAGAAATATATTGACATAACCTGTGTGGAGACGTAAGGCTTGATACTGAATGCGCAGTCACTAAAAGTTGTGACAAGACAAAAAGCAAATATTAATTTAATCTAGAATATAGAAATATAGACTAGGACTTCGATCAGCGGCTCGCTACACTACCAACAAAATTAACAAAAAACGCAAAGAGCGGAACCCACGGATTCTACTAAAATTCAATTCCCAATAATCATGTTTGTTAATAGAACATTCTGTGTACGTTTACAATTAAGGAATTATTGTCATTTAATTACCTAAAAATATACGTAGTGTTTTCTATGCGTCACTTTAGTAATTTTAGAATAACTTACGAAATACGGAAAAAATAATAAATGTTTAGTAAGAAAGAAACGTATTGATTCATTGTATCACTACAAACCTTACTTTGACGCAGTAGCAGCTGACGCTAAATAAGTGGTGTAATGTTTGATGGTAGTTATACCAAGTATACTTATAATAAATATAATATACATTTTAAAACCATTACGTGTAAAAGACCTTCCCGAGAAATCACAACTGTTTAAGGTGATAAACAACTTTTAAAACAACTTTATACTATGCATGGTACTCACCACAGTACGCCTTTGATTTACCAATACAAAGTTCAAACAGACTCACCTGAAACAAAGAGTAAAAATATTAGTCAGAACACAATAACAAGTAGGTTAGTAATATTAAGTAAAGCACTAACACTAAATAAAGCTTACTCAATAATCAAAACAAAATTAAACTGCTTTAATTCCTTATAAATTCAGGTTTTGCAGACCATTTTAGTAATGGGTAGTAGTTGGCAACCAAAATAGAAACGTATTTTGTGTGTTACACTGATGATGCAAGCTGCAATATCTTCCGAAACGTTAGTTAGTATGGGTTCACAAACAGCTAACTGGCATAAGCCGATTAAGTATTATTGTCCTGGCAAACAAAATACATTAAGATCAAATTCTTGTCCGCCCCAAGGTTTAAATAATCTAAGCACACGGCCCTGTTTAGGCAGACAGGACCTACGAACAAATATTGCTCAAACATTTAGAGCAAATGCTTGTAAAGGCAGACAAGCTACAGGTCGGTTCTTACCTGATTATGCTGGGTGTAATCCCCAAATAACGACGCGGTCTAAGCGTAATATTGACAGTGCGACAAACCGCGAAAGCCTTAAAGAATATATTATTAATCCACATTTGAAACTTGCACAGTGTTTGTAGTTTGTAGGACTGCTAGTATCTATATATTAAATCCGGCTTCTTTTGACCAGATTCAACTTTTAGTGGTGACGTTCCACCACTATACTAGACCACACATATTTACGCGTCTATTACATACGGACTATATTACTTTGAGCAGCAGAACGATAAAGTGTTCTATACAAATAGGCAAATTTGGATTGACAACGTTTGCTTGACTGATTGTGGACAGAAGACTGACCTTATATTCGCGCCGGGACACCCAATCCAACACGCACTTATATAAATGTATTACAAAATGTCATACAGTATTACTAAAAAATAGGACGCCATTTCCTTAGAATGTGTGCAAGTAAAAGCAGTAATTGGGCAAATCGATATTTACCAATTACATTACACGACCCGTTTTGCTTATACATTTATAAAATAAATACAGCTATCTCAGGCTTACGTGCAGCTGTGACATAGAATGGATCGATTTTGTTTTGTTACCTTTGTTACGGTTATATTTACAAATACATAGACCAGAAATTCAGAATCAAAAAACTTACTTTATTAACCCAAATATTTAGGAAGTTGCAATAACAAACGGTAGCGTTTAAAATTACAAGAATTAAAGCAACCGCAAATTAATTTATAAAACTAGCTGAGCCCATGAACTGCGCCTCGCGCTTTTCTTTAAAAAAATTATAGCACAATTACTGAAATAATTAATAAATTCTGCAGGTATTGTAGTATGTATAACGGAGAGCATAGCTCACAGGATCCACTAGTTTTCAGTATCCATTTCTGTATGTTTTATCAAACGAAAATTGGCAATGCTGTACTGAAACCAAAATCTATTGCACGTTTACTAATTTTGTTGTAAAGTTAATTGTACAAATAAAGCTAGTAATTAGTTTGGGTTAAAGACTAACAAGCAGCATATTAAAAAAATCATATGACTATTTTCCTCGTTCCAATAATATTACCTTTTGCGGTTACAAAAAGGACAAACAAGACGACTGATAAAATTCAACATTATTAAATTTTGTACTACGTAGCTGTGGTTATTTTATTTCAGATATTCACTACTACAATAGATGTGACAACTTTACTTTAGTGCTATTAATTGCTCCTCATCGTGAAAGTACGTAACAGTAAAAGTTTCTAAAAACGAATATACACCACAGATGTTTTCACACTTTTTATTATTACCAAACTGTATTTGTGTAAATAAAACAAGTAAATAAATCCAGTAGTGGTACGTAACGAGACGCAAACTCGCAAAGCAAACAATATTACACAAAATATACTCTATTTTTCTAAAACGTATAATACCGCATAAGTTTTACTGTAGCAAAGCGATGCTTTTATAAAACACTGTGAGGGTACAGAACTTTAGATATAAGCAATCCAAGTGGGCACCGTTGTTTCTAAAACAAAACAGCGGCTATGTAGACAAATCAGATAAAACGTACAAAACCCCAAGAAAGTATTTGTGCCATAAAGGTGAGTACGAAACAAAGGAGCTTATTGAGGGGAGGATCTTCTCAGACGTTCATATATTGTTGTACAAAAAAAATCTTTTCGTGAGAAAGTATTAACAGTGTTCTTTGCGCTAATGGGTTGTGAAAAGTTCGGAAACAATATTTTAAGTTAAAAAAGAAGTAAGTAGCAGTTTACTCACGACGAAGCTTCAAATAAAAATATGGACTCACTCTCGGTCTAACTTAAAATTAATAAATCTGACAATAAAAAAATAAATATATGTGCAAAAATTTAACACACAATACTGTGGACTGTATATCTGCGGAGTGTCATGTGAAAAAAGTTTGATACGGTAAACAACATATTCAAAACAGCGTCAATTTTAATGACTTAGTGATTGGCCATTTTGTGGCGTATGGATTTAATTTCAAGCAATGTTCGTTAAACAGTATATTTTTGTTTAAAATTGTGTGGCTCTCCCGCAGTACGTATTCACAAGCCGCCACTGATTAAATCATATTAAAGTCTACCGGCGAGAAAAGACAAGAAAATTAAGCTGTCCATCAAAATTCCCATCATTACGACTTTTAAGATAAAGATAGTTCGTTCATGCCAGGAATTACCATTTAAATGGAACTGTAACTAAAAAGTATTATTTGTCACGCTTAGTTAGATACGATGTGTTAATGAAATTAAGTAATCGTCAATCAAATCTGTTTTGCAGATGCAGAATTGTCACTGCGTATAAAATATATATGGTTCCTGAAATGAGCTATTTAAACTGTAAGCGTACCCCTATCGTATATGAATGTTCACGATTAAGCAGCACATTCAGTTCTACTTCAAGCTCTCGATGAAGGCATACATATTAATCAACGCAGGAAGGTATCTCGAGCTGAGAAAATTACTGCTTTCTTCGTAGCTGTGCTTAACTTTTCAAAGTAAGAAACACTACTTGGTACATGCAATTTATTGCAATCAAGTATTCATGTGAGTAAATTACTAGGAATATCGTTGTTTATTTTGCAGCATGTTTAACGTACACAACTGAGCAGTCACAAGTACCAAGTGAAGATAAGGACCACCACCATAAGGCAGCGTTAGGGAGTCACATACAAGAAAGAAACATGAGTAAGCAGAAGCGTGTGTGTGTGTTTGTGTGCGGTAAAGAAATACCAAATCCTGCACATTGTAAATGTTCTCAATTAAAAGTTAGTTTTCAGATGGTATAAGAGATACCCATGAACTACGTATTTCTGTAGTATATTTGCAATACGACCTGCTAAAACAATTGTTGAATAAATCGGTGGCTGAATTTTTCTGACAAAACTTTAGATATAAAGATTTGTAATATTTAAAGACCGGACTATTAGTCGCGGAAAAGCAAAAAGTTTTTGAAATTCAATAAGTAAATAAAAACCATGGGCGTACTCAAATCCATTACGTCAAACATATTGGACACAACTAATTTTTTGGCTGAGAATTTAGAAAAAGTTGTTATGCACTGCAACTCTACAATTTTCTATTCAACTGTGGCTTTAAATCCTTTGTGAATGTTGATAGTCCAAACTTTTCCTTCGTACAACTTTTTCGTTGTATTAATAAATTTACACGTTCTATTTTCATTAATTCTTGGTTGCTATTTAACATGTCTATTAAAAAAAATATGTTTGCAGTTTCATAAAATTGTTTCGTGAAGTACTTTTAAAACTCATCACCATTCATATGCTACGCTTATGAGCCCTGTTTTATTTTATTTTACTATTACACAAAAAACAATTCCAGCTGACCAAAGTAAATAGTAACTATCTACACAAGCTAGCAAGGTCAAACATACGGATGTGTTACCATTCTAAGCCCGTAGATAATTCGTTTACAACTATCTATTTAACGAATTTTTACTAGAAATTATTATTTATTGATTGCCGCATCATTTAAATATTGACCAAATGCTAGACTAGAAATCCTGACTATAGTAATATTGTAACTATTACGCATAGTTAATTTTTCAGAGAGAACAACAACAGTTAACAAAGAGACAATGAAAAAAACGCGGCGTTTTTTTTATTGCCGAGTAAATGTCATTACTCTGACATTAATATCAGATAAAGCAAATTGTGTGTCAATCAAAACCAGTTTTTTTTATCACGCTCATGTAAAGTTTTTTTCACTCCCTATACATATCTGTTGATTTTATTTTCATACATAATACAAGTGCCTCAGATTTTTCGATAAAATTGTGGTGTAAGTAAAGTTACCTAAATCTTAACTACTAACACGAGTTAACTTACACCACAATTTCATCAAAGATAAATCGAGTCGTATTCGTCTTTACTGTATCACTCACATTAATTTTGACACATTTTTGGTAACACTGAACTAGTCGGAAATGCTCGGGTGTTTTCAGGAATCGGCGCGCTTAACATGATATTGTTTTCTTGTTTTCAAATGTTGTGTAGTGGCGTCTTTTTGCAAATTTATTGTTTTTGACGTTACTATTTAATGTTGTTGGGAAGTGTTGTTGTAAAAATGGATTGTTTTAAAGAAAAATCGTTTAGTGGTTTTTTGGGGTTATGTACATTATTTTGGTCTAAGGTTTTGGTTCATATAACCTGTCAAACAAGATACAATTTGAATGTATATATATATTTCTGTTTTTTAATGCATATTAGCTTGTTATTAATATATTTATTATAGGTGTGCAATAAAATTTTGGTCGGTCATGATTTGAACACTCGCGATTCATGTTGGTTGACATCGTTATCATCGGCTACCGTCGACGTTTCTTGTATTTTGCTTTTTGCTTGTAGACGAAAAAGACAATTATTGTTTTTCATTTATAAATTATGTTATAATTAAATATGATACTTACTTCTGGCCGAAGCAATGAAAAACTATATTAAATACTAATAAATATACCCAAAAGTCAGTGCACATTAGTTTTAAACGCGTTAATTTAAGACTTAATAGCTCCATTCTTTGAAGCAAGTGCGGGTTTAATCACTTATTTAAACAGCACCATGCAGTTTAATCAGTACAAAACAATCTCGATTGGTTCATTTTATGAAAAGGGAAGTTTGTGATTGGTTTAATGAAATGTGAGTGGTATAGTATAAGCAAATAATAGAATCCGAGGGCAAAAGTGAGAATACAACAGGTGCAGCTGATGCTGCATCTACCTAGCTATTCCATCAGTCGACAGTTACTTTCAATTTCGATAGTAAGCTATTAAATATTTTATGGGAGATAAAAGCGTTCTCCCATGTTCAACAAAAGTGAATCCGCACGTGCTGTTAGGTAGACGAGTAATATTTCCCGCATAATTAGTTCTGGTCCGTCACTAACGTTAATTCATTAATACTGCAGTCAAGGACATAAAGTCTCTGACACTATGGTAATTCCAGCGTCAGTAATAAACTTTTTACAAAATCGAAAATCATGTGCTACAAACATTGTTAGAGCTTCTGAAAGTACTTACACTGCGTCACAACTGCTTTGAGATTTTGTTTAATATGCGACAAGGTACACCATATGTAGCATGTAAATTAATTGTATCCGAGCTGTCGGGTTTGTCTTGTTCGCTTATCCGTCCCATTTCCTCTATTAATAAATAAGTAAATAAGAGTAATATCTTTCATTTGGATGAAATAACTTTAACAGTCAACCTCACAAATGCCCATCCGGATTAATACACCGGTTCGCTAAACTGTAGTGTTGTTTGAGGTTACCGAACAATAATGAGGTTTACTATGATTACAAAGTGCTGCTGATTATTCCACGCTGCCGATGTGCCAGCAATATCAAAAGCTATATAAAGTAGGGCTGCATTTTAGTAGGTCAAAACGTTTTCATCTTTCAAGATAAACAGATCTCATTTCTGAACAACCTTTGTAGCCTTCAAAACATTATAACATTTATTATTATAGATGTTACACCCAAAAGGTGCAATTTGACAATGGCCGAAACCTACAACGCGTTGTGGATTTGGTGATTTACCCTGAATGTGTTATAGGCTTTTTATTTTTGTTTCGGCCACTAGTCGGTGTAAAATACTAATACCGCGTTATCGATATTTCTGTAAAATCCTTACAAGAAATAATAAAACCAACGAAATTAAGCATTTAGTTTTTCAGGTTTAAGTTAAAAAAAAAGTATTTTTCTTTCAGTAACGGGAACTATCGATTTCCTAAAAGTTGATGATTTCAAAATTTTGACAGGTGGGCCAATTGCGATGGTTTCGGAATGAGGGTACTTCAAAATTTCGTAGACAAAATAAGTTTAAAGAAATCCCCAACCGAAAATAAAAGTTAAGACAGGTTCTTTAGTAATAGTTTGTGAATTTATAGGCAAAATCGAATAACATATGTATTTTAAAGCTACTCCAACGTTTGTTCCCGAACCTGTTAGCTTAAAACTAGCAGCCGCTGCACTCTTCTAAATATTTTAATTTAACGTGTATTACTCAGCAAAAGGATAAAAGGTCGGGATCTAATTAGGCAATATGATAGCTCTAACGGATACAATATTAATATGCACGGAAATTTTTTAAAACATAACAACTGCTAAGTGAAAGAATTTTATAATTTTTGAAATTTTTAAAATCTATTAAAACTGGCAACACAATCTATATTAAATCCTTAACAGTCCCACCATAACAACACGACTAAAGCTTGTATTTCAAAATAATTTATCACTATAACACAGCCGCGGGCCCTTATATGTCGCGTCAGTTTATTGTTTGTTTTCAATAAAATTTTACGTAGCTGTTTACATTCTGTTGGAATAATTTGCTTATTTATAGCTAATTTAATTCTAGCGGATCAAAAATGTGTATTTATCGCGCTGACAACAAACAAATGTATAGCAGAAAAATGCCACCATTAATCGCCTACAAATTGGGATCTGGATTAGGTTCCGTTTACTATTGCAAAGTGTTTACTACGAAATTGTTTACTACAAATTCTAGCTAGATGCATCTCTAGAAACTACACTTTTACTGGCGCATTCATTATCATTTCCTGCGTAGTGACGCGATTCTTAGATATTTATTCTGTTTGTGGGTTCTGATATCTACGTTAAAATCGCGTAGGGTGGGCCATGAAGCTCGCCGGTATCGGGGGGATGTATATTAATTGTATCATTACAGCTCTGATTTATTCGAATAACAGCGAATTTATTTTGGAATTATGTCTAACAATGTTTTTTAGTGCGTATTTATTATTTCCTAGAACATTTTGGAAATCTCCGTTAAGGCACTTACCTGAAACTGAAAAAAACTAATAAGTTTAATTAATTGGTTTCCCGCTTCGTTTTAAGGCATTTTCTGGAGCTACTATAAGATTTTTTTTCGTGGGATGAATTTCCTGAAGATTTTACAGGGGTTCTTCTTTCTTCAAAGTGTTTACGGGGCTTTTTGTCGGTCTATTCTTCGTTTCCTTCCAGAGGCTGTTTTTCTGAGATTCGCTTTTTTCACGGATTTTAGTTCCGGGGGTCCACTCATATTCAGATCAACTGAGTGAAGAAAACATTCGGAGCGGCAAGCGCCGAGTATAAAAGGATACAAAAAACACCACAGGCGTAGCCCACGGGTTATGCTTGTTATTTTTTTTTAAATTTGGATTATTATATGTATAGAGATGAGCTGCAATTTCGTTAGTGTCGCAATCCGCTAATTTTTGCGTGACTGCTTTTAAAGGATTTTTGGAAATCTAGAATTCATGTCATTTTACTCGTATTTAATAATAATCCGAGGACGAAACACATTTCTATTGCTATCGCTGAGTTGATCATGAGTGATAGTAGAACAGGATTCTAACTTTAATTTTCAGACAGATCATTAAAAAATGAGAAAAATTGTATATAACTAGTGTTCTCATTGCGTAGCTACAACCAGCACAGGTAAGAGTAACGTAGCCCAGCCACCCCGATAACAAATTACTATCCGTCTTGCACGCGATGTAGCTACAGCACCTTCTACTAGAAACCTCCACCACTGAAGATATAAAGCTGTGTTTTATTTAAGTATATTCTAAAATTTCGTCAATTAAGTGGGTTTAACTATTGTTGTTGTTTTGTGGATTTTGCTGAAATATCACACCGAGGTGTGAGCACCCACCATAGAGTATCATTCTATTTTGCCAGTTTTAATATTTCGAGTTATAAATTTTTCTAAAATATTCACAACGCGTTGTGGGCATGGACGGCCGTACGATCGTTTCTAGGGAGGGGCAAGTCAATGCATCTTAAGTTTGGGGGGTGCACCCCATGGAACCTTCCTCTTGAATTAAAAAAGGAGTAAAAAAACAATGTGCAATTTTACGATACGAATAAATTGCCTGGATTAAGTCAATTGTCGCTTTCTCCACCCCTCCCCGCCACTTTACTCTGTAAATTAAGAAGACAAAAATTGTTTAGTAATGCGATGCTTTTTAAGCAATTTTTCATATCAGCCCCATCCCATTGTACCAACATTGCCCTTAAAAAATTCCGAGACAAAGTAATCGCAGGGGTTCAAGGCTGAACTACAGCGTGGCCAAAAGCTTCCACATTTTTTTTATTATTCTACATCATACAATTGCTTATGATTTCGTAAAGAAAATAGAGTATACGGTGTATCTCCATCGTACATGAACCATTTGTGTGCTTATGTCTAATTTCGTAAAATATCAGTTTTGACCCTGTTTGTGTGTGCACCGACTCTTGTTAAACGTATCAAAAATGTTAGGTATGGGTTTTTAAACCGCGTATTATACACTTTCCCACTCTAATACTTGCGAATTATTTCTTGCCATGTGCATAAATAGCAAAACAAAATCTTTTATCATTTCGTGGCTTACTGTGTAGTCAGCAGGAAGTTACAAGTTAATAAAACATATATGCAAGCTCCTGTACGAGGGACTGCTTCTGTGCATCTCGTTCCCATATTTTTTTATTAAAATTGTAAAAGGGGGAAAAGCAATTGCCCCATCTTGCATCGTGATGCCAAAAAATGTCTCCTTAAGGATGACTGTTAACAATAAAATTCGTTTAGGTATTAATATCCAACTAAATTAGTTTTTACGTGTTACACTGCGATGTGTCACCTCAATTGGAATAACTGTATACATTGGATTTGTATATTAGAACAAAAATGTTTGTTAGCATAGATCACTTGCAATGTTATACTTGTATTTAAAATAGTATACGAAAAAATAAAACAAAATTCTGATCATAGTTCTAATGACAGATGTCAAGTGGAACAGTATTTTACAATTATTATCTTATTATTTAAGACTAATTCCTGCTGCTAGTGGAAAAAATTGCTGCCGGTAGTGAAAAAAATATAATAACCAACACGTAATGTAAGAATATAACATTTCATAAGGTAATAGAAACCTCGGCTCCGCCTCGGGTTATCGAACGTTAATACGTCCTTACATTCCTTGCAGCTTAAATAACTATTCTTGTCCCGTGAAAGAAAACTAGCCTGTATAACAATATTTTGCACAGTTTTGTTATTTTGTATGTACGAGTATTGATGAACACCGTTACGAGTTGTTTTATCGGCAGCTAAAAAAACCAGAAACTGCTGATTTCTATCACCGTAATTATGTGATATTAAACCGAAAGATTTAAAAGACCCCAGGATTTACTGAACAACTTTGATTGTCACAAAAGAAAAAACTTTGTAATGTGATAACTTCCTGAAAGCTCACAGCCACCTACTCACACTAGCACTAAATAGTTGTAAGTTGATAGGACTTCTAGGACGTGGATCTATTACATAATACTGGAGCAACAGCAGACTTCAAAGGAAAGTTAAACTAAAAAGGCAAATAATAATTTGTCTAACTTCATTATTAATTTACACGACATAATTAAACTTGACTTCGTTAAAAACACTTTCCTGATATTCTAAGGGCTTATGCTAAAAGTTAAATCCCATCAGCTGCTTAGATTAGGTACTTAAGTCTATCGTTTGAAGATCTGCAGAATAATTAAGCTATTTAATTAAGATGCGAGAAAGTTTACAAAAAGCACAGCGAGAAGCTCTTAACTTCAAGTAGCAAACGAAACTCTTTCGTGCTCTTTTGAGGGACTCCCGCATTGGGATAAAACGATGACTAGTGATTTGTGAAGACACTTGCTTGTCAAACATGCCATCGACTAAAGCATAGATATTTTCAGCAAATGGATTCTTACTCCATGAAGGCACGACGTCTTCCGACATGTTTTGCACGATGTCGCTTGTCGAGTCCGTAGTATTCGTGGGCGAGCGGAACGCGAAGGCAGAAAGGACAAATGCTGGTTATTGATACTGTCATTTACAAATGTACATTTCATCAGATAAAATCCTGAAGCCCCATAATAAGAGGAATTCTTAGCGAGGTGGATATTCCACGCAAAGGATTGCAAATTCAGCTTTTTCCCCTTCATCTGATCAACTATTACATGACGCACATATATAAGGTAAACACAAACAAGTGATACAACGGTAAAAAGTAAATTTGGAAATAAATGTTTAGTAAGTCACTATTTCAATATACAGAGTGTAGCAGAAACAGTACATTCAATTATTAAACCAACAGTAGATTAGAATAGGCGTAGGCCAACAAAATGATTTGACAAAAAGTCAAAGCCATCAGAAATAATAATTGGAAATCTGTTCCTACGGTTGTTTTGGAACTCCAAGAAACAGTATATTCAGTTTTAAACATAGTATTGCTCAAAACATCAGTAATCACGGTTTATATGATTAAATATTGCTATGGTATTCGTTCTTACTTAGGAATTTCAACTGGTTCAATACAAAATGGGCAAAGTTAGAGCATCCTTATAAAATTAAAATAATAATACAAAAGAATACCGTGTATGCACGTAATTGCGTACGTGCGCACAAACGTACTTCGAAGTGTATAAAGCTTCGTTTACATTATAGCGAACATAAGCGAACGAACGAACGAACGAATGGATTCGTTCGTTTGGTAGGGTTCGCCTTTTCTTGTTTACACTTAGCAGAGCATTCGCATTCGTTGATGATCCATACATTCGTAAGCATCATGTGGGATTCGTGTTGCACTTCTGCAAGGAACTGCCGAATGCTCGTCTACGTATTTAAACTGTTTACACAGAGCACGAATTTTCTTTGATGATTCGCTCATTTACCGACACCGGCCGGAACATGACCGACTGCAAACGAATTCGTTCGTTCTTGTACTATTCACCGTTTACATCTAGCGAATTGCTACGAACGAGTTCGTTCGTTCGCTTATGTTCGCTATAATGTAAACGAGGCTTAACATGTATGTGGTTGCAAGTGTGCGGGTAGGGTATACTCTTAATCGTACACGCACATCTGCATGAACGAACACAAGCGCACGAACCCACCCACACACGCATGCACGCACCCATCCGAAGACTCCTATGGAAATTTTTAAAATTGTTAAATAAATTATTAAAATTACAGATATGGGGAGAGCGGGTGGCGTTTAATTTCTAAATAAACCGCTGCAATAATCAAGAACGAGTTTCTAAAATAAAATAAATTCAAAACCTATTTAAGAAATAAACATTTATTAAAATAGAAAAGTCAAAATATGCAAACATAGATAATAATAGTAACTAGCAGATTCCGTGGAGTACCCCCCCCCCCCGGCCATTTTTGTTTACTTCATACCCGCCGCTCACCGCTCCGACTATTTCCTCTGCTCTAGGAAATGAAAGCTGCTCCCGAAAAAACCGTTAAAAAACCGGAAAAAAATTTAAGAAAGACAAAGTTCCGTAAACAACCCTTTAAAAATCTTATCATATCCCCTAAAAAATTCCGTTGCATTAAAAAAAAAGTTAGACATTTGTATATAATACCAAAATGAAAATAGCTCTTATTCATATAAATTTCAAGGTTGTTTTTACGGAGAATATTTTTTTTCTGGAAGATGTTTTTTCCGGACGATTTTTGTGCACCGGTTTTTTTATATCAATGCTTTTCCTAGCGAATGTGTTCTGGAACTTTTTTCAGTGACGTTTTCTCCGTAAACCGAAAATGGCCTCCATAAGCAAAAGCAAAGTTAGGGGTCACTGATGAAATGTATTTGTATTTGTATTAGGTCTATGTGTATAAAGTAGCTTCGCATAACTTCTTCCGATGTACATAGTTGTGAATATAAGCTTTGTGCCATAGAGGTGCTAATATGTGGGTTGTAGTAGTAGGGGTCCCTCACCATTAAAAGTTGAATTCGCTGGAGAGGATCCAGATTTAGTATAAAGATAACTTTATTCTAATTCCAATATCAGCAATTTTCAGACAACACGCACCATGTTTACTTTTAGAAGTTCTCATAAGCTTTAAACAGCAACTTGAATAATATAATGCTGTAATTAGATGTTTTAATAAGTGTTACATTTATCGAAACCTAACTAAAAGCAAATTCTGAATTTATTCAATATTGTTTTAGGGATTGTAGTCATGAAACTTATTTCTGCTGTATTAAGTCCCGATGACCTCTGCGGTGGCAAACTTACAGACATTTGAACTATTTGAAACATCTGTTTTATGAAAACAAACTTCATTCTCTTCTTGCAGTTCCTAACATATCAATATCATGATCAGTAAGAGTTGAGTTTCATCTTCCTTTAAATATCAAACTAAAATAAATGTTAGGATGAATTCAAACTAAATGATATTTTTTCATGATTTTTGTACATTATCAACGAAAGTTTGTGCTTTTATTTACCTCTGAAAGAACAAAAAGTTAAAAAATGTCAAACATATGCATAATGTTAGAAGTAATTTAATATTCAAATAATATTTATACAATTTTTTTTTCAGATTTTCATTTATAGAAGAGACAACTAACGCACACGTAGAAGAAAATGACAGAATCCAAAGTAACGACCAAGTAAATGTGTTTTTATTATAATAAAAAAGTAAATATATTATGATTATAATAATGACATTAATTAACTATAATGTATATCAGAAAAACTGTTTATTTGAATGACAGTAACAGTAATCTATTATTAGATTATTTGAAAATTCAACTTCACCGGATTTTAACAAAATGTTATGGTTACACTTGCAGTAGTTTTATTGAGAAAAAATGCAAGCTTTAACCAAAGCTTTTACTAAAAACTAAACATTTGCTTCAGAACAACCGATGTCCTAGAAAATAACATTAAAAATCTGAGTTACTGGTTTCGTGGGCTCCCATGCAACATTATTGCGTCATTTCCAATAACTTTTCAAATTAAGACGTTTGGCTTAATAACAATACAATGCCATTTTCTTAGTCGCTGCTTATAATCAGATAATCACCTCAGACAGTAACTAATAAAAATCAAGTTCAATAGTAAAACAAGAGAACATCAATGAATCGCCGCAAGGATAAAATTATAAAGATTAATTTATTAGAAAGTCCTAAATGACAGCTATAACTATATTAACATAAAAAATTACCACCACATCATTATTGCAAATCGTATTTTAACACTACCAAAAGAAATTTGTATACATAAAATTCACTCTTTGAATAAGTCGTTTAAATGGTCTTTTGGAATGCCGACCGAAGTACTCTATTAATTCAAGAGTAGTATTCGTTAGAAAAAAAACACTGTCACAAAGAACAAAAAAAATAAATTACGAAATATAATAACGTTAATTAAAATACAAAAACCTACAGCACACAAGTAGCTGTATTCCCAGCATTAGTCTATCATAAATCTTTTGCTTTTCAAAAGCGCTTTTTTATGTGTGCACTTGGCATTTTTTAAACAGCGATTCATGTTTAATCAAGTTGTAACTGTGTACGAGTTAATTTATTTTTTAACAACTCGGTGCCTAATTATGATACCGTTTTTTACTTCTTTCTATTTTTACTTTCCCATACTTCTACTGAAGCAAGGAAAGTTATGATTTCATGCAAATTATCGAATTTAAAGTTTTAACGTAAATATGCGTTTTGAGGTCAAAAAAATCCAAAACAGTGGCTTTTAAAAAATGTCTGTCTGTGGGTGGGTGCGTGGATGGATGGGTGGGTGAGTGCGTTCGTTTCCCTGTATCTCCGGAACCCCTTGCCTGATTTGGTGTGTGGAAGTTTTTTTTGGTTACAAGTAGCTCTTTGTAGGGTCGTTCATCGGAACCGGAACAGGAAATTAAACCTATTTTTTGGTATAGATTTTTTTCCAAACACATTTTTGAAATTTTAAATACATAACGTTGTAGTGCATCTGAAGACAAATTAAATGCGATTTTCCAAATGCTGTATTTTCAAGATAAAAGCCGCTACAAAGTTTTGAAAATTTTAACTTTAATGCCCTTGCTCAAAAACAAAATATTCAATCAATACAAATTATTATATTATTTGATAACCCTTGATAAGCATAATCAAGTGATGCAAAAATATTTTGAAAAATATGAAAATTGTAAATATACTAGCGGCTCAAAATTTAGACATTTAAAAAAATATTCCTAAAAAATTGCCCACCCCATTTTCTTCAAACGTTCTGAGCCCATAGAGCTCTTAATGAACTACAAATTTGCTTTTTATTGATCTCACAAATTTTACTCTGACGCCCTCCACGAATTTTTAAAAATTTTCGTATGTAACCAACGCCTTAAGTCTGGAGCGGGGTCTTATACCGGCTGGATATGACTAGATGTAAATTTCAATCACTTCTTAACGCTAGAATATTTAAAATGTAAAAAAAA
Source organism: Ctenicera cuprea (assembly GCA_958336395.1). Classification (NCBI taxonomy): domain Eukaryota; kingdom Metazoa; phylum Arthropoda; class Insecta; order Coleoptera; family Elateridae; genus Ctenicera; species Ctenicera cuprea. The sequence continues at coordinate 37,798,687 of OY284490.1, forward strand.
AAGGGAAAGCGAGAATAGCGACCTGTTTCGCCCATTTTTTAAGCTCACAAGTAACAAACAAAGCAAGCTGTAAATGCAAATTTAAAAAAATACAAATAATACTGTAAATTGCGAACCGGACAACAAATAAATACGCTTATTCAGCAAAACATAATAAATATCCAAAGAAGTGTAATCTAACGAAAACACCGTAGAATGTTGAAACTAATTTTTGCAACATGCTCTGCTGGAGCTTTTAAACCTTGTATCACCAAAGGTGAAAAAATTGCTAAAAAAATAAAAAAGTCGCCGACTTTTCATGTCGGAAAATGCGGTCGCCGACAATGTTTATGTTTTCGCTTGGGAGGCGGTACATCAAAGAGGAATCATGTCAGCGACAATTGTTTTAATTTTTGTTCGACAGCGTCTCCACCATAAACAGCATTTTAAACGCAAAATTACAATAAAGGCAGCTGCCACAATAATCACATCTTCCTCGTTCTACATGTTGATGTCTATTAAATTAGGTTTCGCTATATTTACAACAACATGTAGCGAACAACATTGTTTGTCTGGTGGATGCAACCAGGCGTTTCTCGACTTGGTCGACCAATGTTTATAGAAACAGTCGGCGACAAATATTTCTTTGGTGGATTCGAAGCTATACGTTTCATTGAAGTTTATGACATGTTTTTAGCAGTTCAGAGATATTGTAAGGCGTATACTAAGAATTATTTAAAAGCAATGCTAGCGGTTTGGAAGCATTAGAATAAAATACAATTTGAAAGAAAAATGAACCTAACTGATATATCGGCCACTAACCAAATATTAGGTATGCAAAACATCAATTTGAACTAAATGTTTTGCTCAAACATAAAATAAATAATAATAAATAAAAACTAGAATAATCGCGGAAAATAATACGAAACAAAAAATTAAAATAACAAGAAGCTGCACTATGATTAATTGAAATACGGAAAACAGTTACTAACCACTACTATTTGACCGCAAGGAGCTACTCCAATAATATACTATTTATTGCAATCAGTATACTTTAAAATATAAACTTATATAAAACAAGAATGTAAAACTGTAAATAATATCCTGTACATATAAAAGCTTTCCAAGAATTTTTGTGAAGAAAACGCTCATTCTAGCGAAGCAAAAATTATTATGTGAAGCTTCACTTGCAAATCTTATACCTTGTCGTTGAATTACTCGGGTTCTTTTTTCAATTTCGTTACTTACGTAATATAGATAGAGGTGCTTAATAAATGCGTATGTATGTATTAAAGAAATCTACGATATCATGCATTTAATATCGAATTCTCGAAGTCAAATGCGAATGATTCGATCGGAACGTGTGTTGTTACGGCAGTACCACTCTTCAAAATATTTTATGTATAACACCTTTTAGTGATGTAAAATTCCCGAGCATGTATTTTTTGAGAACGTTCTCTTAGCATGAACAAGCATTTACGAGAATAAACGCTTATTAACTGGTATATTATGAGAATTTATGTTTGAGATTAGAACTAGAACATAAACATAGAAATCGATTTCTAAATTTTTTCTGAAAGGCTGAAAATTGTTAAATATCTGGTAAATTCTCGAAAATTCTCAATTTTTTGCATAAAATTTGAGTAAATACGGATTTTTGTTAAACCTCAACCTATTATTTCAATTTTGTCACAACTGAACTCATTAATAAAAAATGGACGAAATCGGTCGCTGGTACTTGCCCATACTTTTTAATTTTTAAATATTTTCACGCCACTATTTCACTAAGCTCATTATTTTTATTAAATTAAAGAAAAAATAATAAAAAGTAAGGCTCCAGCGCAACTTTGCGCAATAGCCCGTGCGTTAGGTTTTTGTACTGTAACTGTAGACATATAGCAACGACTAAACTGTACGAAAGCAAACTAACCGCCTTACGGCTATTTACAAATTGCTTCTGAGATCGGATCAAAAATCGCTATAAATGCTTTATTTAAAAAGTTATTAGACATCTACAAAAATGAAAACTATATTTTTTAACTAAAGCTAATTGATAGGCGTAGTTAAAACATGTAACTTCCGGGAAACGCGTTGTTCGTATTAAAAAGGATTGTTTTTTTCCTTAATTTTCAAATAAGTTTGAATTTTTTGTTGATCCTAATAAACTGCTTTAAATATAGTGAAAGCAAACCGCCATACCATAATAGTAGATAATGCTAATATCAACCAGCGGAACCAGCGAACTAAGCCGCACGTTTTTTTGTAAACTTCTTCTAAAAAATTATATGACATCAACCTAACCGATGCAAATATAAATCAACAAACTAAATTGCAAGAATAGCAAAAGTGACCTTATTCATACTAATTATAAACTTTCACGTTTTATTGTTATTAATAAATTTTAGCGTTCTACACAGCACAACTTCATAAAAGTCAACATAAATTCGTAATGTAGATGAGTTGAGACCCGAGATTGAAAAGGGCCCAAGTTCTAAACTTTTTTTTTACAAAAAAAAAGCTAATGTAATGGAAATGTGCCTAACTATTCAATAGAAGAAAAATATATGAAGCAGTGAAAACCTGCCCGCCGGTATTTGCCTCCTTAGAGTTCATTTTCGTAATGACAGATTATCGGCAGATTAGGTTTCAAAAACAGAAACAAACAATATAAACCTAGTTTTCTTATATGAATCTTATATACTGCGCTTGTGTGCTGCAGCACATACGATTATACACCTCATTTAATTGACGCGCATAGGTGCTGTTTCTAATGCGCCTTAATCAATGTACGGGTATAGATGCCGCTTCTAGTAGCGGGGGCCCGGCGGCAGTAAAATGTGGAGACAGGTTAAAAAGGATCCGGATTTACTATATAGACTTGAGTCCAAAATGTTTAGTCAACATATGTCCGACTCGCCTTCGTTTCGGAGATACAGCTCTACAAAGAGGGCACATGTAAAACACTGTTTTTACAATTCCTTAACTTAAGGTAGAAAATTGAAGAGTTAGAGTTTGTTAATTTTTTTAGTAATTTTAAAATTCTCCCCAGTTTCACTAGAAAAATAAACATAGATTCTAAATACCCGCTGAAAAATGTGCCAAAAAGAAATTAGCTGCATAGGCATAGGATGAACAACAGTTTTACAAAAAAAGTAAGTTTGCTCTGTCTATGGTAAGTCTAAAGAATTCTTGTTCTATCGGGAGAGGGTATAATACATAATGAAATAAAAATTGGCATGATTCACGAGTTCTATGTCCTCACACCACAGCATAGCAACCACAGTTCGTCTCATTCTTTCACACGGTGGGTTAACGAAAATTATCAATTCTAAATATAAAAATTAAACCTTCGCCCTCATGTTAAAAAGGCAAATTGTACCTTTTGTTTGTAATGCCAAATAACGCCAAAAAATCTGGATCCGGATCGATTATTAGCTTATTGTATATTATCTCAGATTGGCAAAGTCTACGACTGAACCGAACATGCGTAACTACTAAGTAATCATGCCAATGATTATTTTGTAGTACCATCCTTACCCTGCGGAAGGGCATTATATAATTTTTGAAATACATGGACCTATGTTTTGTTCAAATTTGCTCCGTTCATTTCTGTATTACACTTTAATTTATGGATTTAAAACTGTTCTAATTGTAGAAATAAGTGATTGTCCTTGAATCCCTATTAATGGTGGTTGTGTATGGAAGGTTCGGTTAGGCTAGGAAAGTGTCTCTGTAACTGTGGTTTTTAATAAACAAAAAGTACCCGGGTAATAAAATAATTTTAGGTAATGAAATAAAATTTACAGATATCTCAGCTGCAATGCAATTTGTATGTAAATCTTATTTGAGTTAAATATGATTATCTTCAGGTGCGGCTACCTCTTTCTGCAGAGTCGTTTTTGGTACTGAGCTGTACCGGATCGTGCCGTAATTAAAAATCGAGCCCGATGGAAGGAATCCCTCAGCGCGATATAATCTGTGCTCCCCGCGGAGTCTAATGTGAGAATGTGAGCTATCAGCAGATCATGTCCTAATAATACAAAGAAATCGTATACATCCAATGCTGCTTATCTGCATTAAAAACTGTAGCGACCCGCTGTACAACGGCTTATATATCCAACGCGTAAAAATGTGGCTTCTTGTAGCAGGGCCCGTCACTGCTAAAACCTGAGACCGGTGGAAAGGATCCAGATTTATAATAGACACGCTTTTATGAAATTTCTGTAAACATAAAACCCAAAATGCATTATTTTGAAGAACAATTGCAATTACTGGATTGAATTGAATTGAGCAATACGTTTACATATGCCCAGACAATAATCAAGACAACGTACATAAGTAGAAATTGGATATATCCACAACGTCATACTGAAAGTTGATATGCTAAATATTTACCGCTATTACGCATAACATCGATCTATCGGTAAATAAAAATATATACATGAATACATCAATTTATCAGTATAAAAGAGATTTATTAGTATGTTTCTATCGGGGATAAAATAAAGATATTGATGAGTTTCTAAATGTAGTGACACACCGATGTAAATAGATTTATTGGTACATCGGTATTAATCGACACCTACCAATTTGCCGGTATTATTCATACATCTTTATCAACATTTCGAAAATGTTTAGTTTCAGCCCTATACGTTCCTATGTGAATGCATTCACTACACAAACAATTTTTGAGTGGCTTTTAGCGTGGTAATTGCTGCTTATAGCTTTCGGTGTAAGTTCGTCCGGTCCAGTTTATGCATGCTCTACATCTTTACATTCTAGGGCAACTCTAAGCAAGGATTTGCAATTTGCTCTCCAACTTTATCTTGTAAACACAGATAGTTCACGGGTATATGTTGTAGTATAGTGTTATTTAGTAGTTCTTAACATTTTAAAGTAATCACATAAATTAATGGTCGGTTTAACCGGTTGAGCATAATATAAAATGTATATGTATTTGCTGGTATAACATAAGATTTTGTAACTGGTGTTTTTTTATTAATTTTGCTTTTCAAGACTATATTATACTTTGTGGTATAAAGTTATACAAAACATCACTGTATATCAGTGTATTTTCAACAGCATTTTTACAAACAGTTTTGTAGCTACCATTATATTTATATGAACAAATATTTAAAAACAATCATTGGAAAAAAAACAGAAGCCATGAAACCCATTTAGATGGTATGGCACCTACTGTGTAAGAAGGCTGCTCGACTAGATGTGGAAAAGCAACAATACGACAAGCAACATATATTACTATTATTGAATAAATACTTGAACAGCAAATCCATACTAACAAAAATTCATAATAAACAAGAAGCTAGATTCGATTTACTACAAAAAATTGAACGCCAAAATAAAAAAGTTGGTATCATAAGCGGTTAAATCTTCAACTACACATTCTTTTTAAAAACAGCTAATTATCCTCCAAAATTGTATAACAGTAGACATTAGAGAACGGAAATGTGTAAATCTCACAATTTTTTATAGAAAATCTTCCAATTAAGTAAATCTAAGAATTTTTTATAGAAAATCTTCCAATTAATTAATAAAGTGGTTTCACTGGAACATCGTTACATAGGAGTAGCCATGACCCCTGCATCAAATGGTGAACCAAGAAAGGATTAAACCAGAGAAAATGTAGTTAAGCGAATAAAATAACTACAAACATGATACTCAAGGAAGTTGTTTTGTCAGAACTAATTTAGGAATTAAAAAATTTAAATTGTACCGATTTTAAACATGATTCTTTTTAAGTTTAAAAAGTAAAAGTTTTATTTAATTTGCCGATTATTTTTATTTGAAGAAAAAAAAAATTTATAAACAATAACTTTTTTGTTCACCGTACGCACTGCGCCGTATTGTTAGTAACAACACACTATTCCTATTATTATGTACATAATTGGTAAAAATAATTAACAGTTTCACTTTGCATAAGTTATTTATATAGTTTTGCAGTAAGCTAGCGTTTGCTACTATAAGAGAATTAAAGAAAGTGTAAGATCTCGCTTAAAGGCAACTTTAACACTAACTTATTCGACTCGGTTGAGTAAGTCTATTTTTCATGCAACTAATAGTCTATTATGTCCAGCAAAGGATATTGCCAAGTAGGGGACAGATTTACCGTGAGTAGCCCTGACCTACCACTTAACGGTGAAGGCCGTTCTCGATATACAACGTGAATTCACAATTAATCTTTTAACCTCGCCAAATGAGTACCACAAAACTCGTGTAAAACTTGCCATTCTATTTAAAATCAACAATCTATCGGCTGCACCAAAGCTATATAAAGCGAATAGTTAGTAGCTAATTACCTGATCATGTTACGGGGTAACTTATAAATTAATGGACTTCATACAGAAAAAATAATTTCCTTGATATTACAAGCACGCATTTTGAAGAGCTCATAAATAATGTAGCTTGGTTACTAATCTTAATATCTAATAAATAAAAGCCATGACAGATTCTGTCTGTTTCATATTAAGATTTCTAATTCATTTTACATAGCAGTAACAGCAATAAGTTGGAAAAATAAAAACAATATATACCGCAGTCATAGATTCAACATTCTTTGCTTGCGACTCATAAAATAAGAATAAAATTACAGAAAATAGTTCTATATAATTATCTAGTTTAGCTCATTAATTTTGTTTTATCATGGCCACGATGTGTTCGCTCAGTGTATAAGTGTATTCTTAATTACACTACTTATAGTATATTAAGAATTGAGATCCACACGTATCAATCATTTCAGGAATACCTTAAGGCTTATTATTATACGACGTAGACATAATGGACTACCGGAAGTCTTAACAAATTATCTCCATACAGTAAAGCGTATGCGTAAAAGAATTGATGGACTATATAAAAACGATTAATAGCTTCCACTAAAGCCGCTATTGTTAACGCTGCCGCGGTAGCTTAATAGCACATAGATAAATGTAGTAGATCATATTTTATTTTTATTCATTTTAAAAGCATTGTTACGTTAAGTTCACACGACATACGTGACGCATTACAACAGAAAACAAAATACCTTAACAAGTAGAGCATTATACTTGATCTGAAAATTTGTCAACGCTGTCAAATTTGCACAGCTAGCTAGTTAGCAAAGTACTGTTTCTCTAGATAATTTTTTGAATCCAAACAAAATTTAATGATAAAATTCTAAGAGGGTTGAATAAAAAAGCGATGGTGACGGTAAACGGAAAGCGGCGATGATTAAACGCTAAGGCAAATATATAGGCGCGTAGCTACTGCCTGCGGGTCCTAGTGTAATTACATACACATAACTATATTGTGCAAAAGTTCAAATCAAAACTAAGCGTAAGCCTAAGAGTATATTATAATAAATATAAATTGTTAATAAAATATGCACTGGCGTAACTAATTCAGAATTTTGAGTCAAGACAATTCCAGGTGGAAGACCTCTCTCAAATTTCGTGCTCAAATTTCCAAAATTTAGTTTTAGAAAAAAAAAACGCTACCAAAAAAACGTGTCTAACTTCCGTTTCCGGTTTTGGAGTTTTTTGAAAAGCTTGACTAGAACTATAATTTTTGATATACTTCTTGATTTAAAATTTCATCAAAATCGGTCCAGTACTTTCGCCTGTAGAGGCGTCACCCACCCACCCACTCACCCACAGACAGACATTTTTTATACTACTTTTTTGGATTTCTTCAGCCCCAAAACGTGTATTTCCGTTAAAATCTAGATTTTGATAATTTTCATGAATCAATACTTCTCTATACCGAAGGCAAGAAAAAAGTTACAGTGTGGACTTCGAGTGGACTTTCCCATACTAGATATTAATACCTGCCGTATTTGCAAAAGTGTAATTATTAATAATTATAAAGCTGTACAGTTCACCGAGTATTAGATTTTTACGAACACAAGCAGCGGGAATTTGAACTTGCGATAACCTGTGCAATTGGTTTCCGTACCGTAACACTACCCATAGAAGCAGCAACTAACCGCAGGAAAGCAGAAACGCGCCGGTCGCGCCCTTCGTGGAATTACAAATTCCGCTTCGGATGTCGGACAAAAATTGCTATAATAGCTTTATTTGAAAAGTTATCAAAAATATGCAAAAATTGAAAAATATATTTTTCAACATGAGCTAATTAATAGGCGTGGTTAAAATCACGTAACTGTTGATATTAAAAAGTATCTTTTTTTCCTTAATTTTTAAAACAGTTGAAAATTCTTGTTGATCCTAATAAAGTACTTCAAATAGTCTATCGAACTAATGAAAGTTTATAACGGTCGGCATTTGCGGTTTTTAATTAATAATAATTAATCAATTTCAAATTTTTCAAATATTCCTGGGAGGCGTCGGAGTAAAGTTTAGGAGATTAGTAAAAAGCAAACTTGTAGTTCACTGCAAGCTCTATAGGCCCGTAAAATTTAAAAAAATCGTGTGGACAGTTTTTGAAAAAGATTTTTTTGAAAGTTTTACAAATTTTGAAGCAGCGCCATTGCGATTGTTTTCAGATTTTCGAAACTATTTGTATTTCATCATATTCTACCCACAAAATACTCTCAAACAAGCTATAGCTGACCCCGATCAAACTACTTTTTGAGCAAATGGGCGTTAAAGTCGAGATTTTCAAAATGTTGTAAAAGCCGCCATTTCAAGTTAAAAAGTTTGGTAAAAAAAGTTTCCATTTGCCTTAAGTTCTTCTCTCTGATCCCGTGCTTAAATTTCCAAAAGTTAGAAAAAAACCGCTACCAAAAAACATGTCTAACTTCCGTTTCCGGTTTCGGATTATTTTGAAAAGCTTAACTAGAACTACAATTTTTGATATACCTCTTGATTTAAAATTTCATCCAATTCGGTCTAGTACTTCCGCCTGTAGCAGCGTCACACACACACCCACCCACAGACATTTTTCAAAAACCACTTCTTTGGTTTTCTTAAGCCCCAAAACGAATATTTCCGTTAAAATCCAAATTTCGAAAATTTTCATGAAATCAATTCTTCCCCTTACCGAAGGTATGGGAAAGTAAAAATTAAAGTTTTTTAACTACAGTACATGAGGCATCGAATTAATTGGCAGCTGCGCTACGAAAACATAAACATAGTTTACAAGTAGTTGTATACCACGTTGAACTTGCGAAAACAAATGCAACGAGTAGCATTAAAAATTTTTTTTTGATACTAAGAGTTTTATGCGGTTAATAAGATCCCCGATTTGAATTTGACATCACTCATAAAAAAAAATGAAAATTGAAGATATTACGTTAAGTTGTGTAGAATTTTAAATTTGGCGCTGTCCTAGAACTCACCCCTTGCTTCTGTAAGCCGGTTTCTGTCAAAAAGAGCGTTCTGTTGGTGCATTTCACGCAGCTTTGCTACTGTAGCAGAAGCAATCCTTGTGTGCCTATTAAGTAGTTGTAGACAAAAATCTATGTAAAATCATAAATAAATAGTATTCAACTATTAGACGACTTCATCTATTCAACCCCAATTTGCAAGGAACGCATAAACAACGTTCTTGGTCTCGAAAAACCTCGAGTTCTAAAGAACCCCGCCACGAGCTTTCAACATTAAAATCAAGTAATGGCAATTTAAGCATCGTCCAACAAATTAATTATATTACATATAAAGTATAAAAAGTTATGGTAATATGTGTGGCAATATACTAAACAAAATGATTAGTAGTAAAAGCTTTTAAAAAGATATGTACCGTTATTTTCAAAAATCTGGTACAACAATGTACCAATTTTTGCAATAGTTTATCAATTAATCAATCCCAGGGTTACGCCAGGACTTGGCCTTCCCACGACATGTTGCACCTGTTGATGCAAGTAACTGTGGTAATCATAACAAGTCTTTATAAAAAGATTGTAGGTTCTAAAAATAAAGTAACACTGAATCATTCTTCTAACTGAATGCCTACTAAATGAGAAAACCGTTTACAGATCAAAGCTCATTCGTTGAATGAAACAATAATTTGTAGCTTGTGGTAGTAGCCCGGAGGTGCTATTTATTAAAAAAACTATTGATGATCATTTTACTAGTGCATTGTGGGGTGGTATTAACAATATTGCGTTACCTAAAGAACTCCATAGAACATTACACTACTACGTTCAAATACGCTTCCTCAACTTACATTTTAAGATTAATCAAACTCAATGAAATGTTTAGGTACATTAGAATTCATTAAAGCGCACCATTAAAACTTTTTAATCGCAAGCACAAAGAATAATAAAAATATCATTATATCCTTTAACAACGACTGATAAAAAGATTTTTCAATTAGGCTATTATGATTAATTGATGTGTGGCATATTTTTTAGAAAAAAAATTACCAACAATTAATTAAATCTTTGTAGATAGGGGTTCGGTTCTTGCACCGAGAACTAGTAATGCAGAGGTTTGTGGGGCAAATCGCCGCCAGGGAATGGGTGCTTGCGACATCTTCTGTATGATAGATGTGGGGCCATACATCATTAGCAGTTGGCGTCCCCCAAAAGTATCGAGATAAAACAAACAATAATTAAATAAGAAGTAAGAAGTACTCTTAGATTTTGGATTTCTGTATCAACACCAGTTTGGATTACACCTACAGCACTTTACTTGTGCAAAGCATCTATGTATTAAATCAGTAACTGTTTCACTATAATATAACATTTTATTATTTTGAGCGGATGAATACAGTCACGTAGGGCAACGCGGCACATATAAGGTGAAAGCAGACATATCTTAGAACGTTACTTAGTAGTGGCTTAATAATTTGTACATCACGAGTTTTGTTGATACAAGTAAAAGCAATAATAGGACAAATATGTAATTGTTCATACGAGCAAAATATACAGGATTGGGCAAAAGTACGGAACAATGCAATTATCTTTAATACGGTAACCGAGATTTTGATAAAATTTTTAAAATGAAGGTTCTGATATACGGCGGATACAATGAAAGTATCGGCTGTTTAAAAAGACTTCCTGTTTGGCCGGAAATGATATCAACTTGTTTATTTTAAACGGAACACCCTGTATATTTTTTGATATATCAATAGAACTCCTTTTTGCGAGTTTAGTGATATAAGGTTTCATGCTTTTATTTTCACTAATTGTAGAGATATTGAACAATAATGTTACGTAGTTGTTATCTAGCAGCTTACGAAAACAAAAGAATGTAAGAAGCCTAAACAGTTTTGTAAAGTTGTCAAATATGCTTATTTCGTGTTGTGTTGTTTTGATGTTCGATAGATTGAGCAGTGTGGTTGCAGTAATCAATTAATCAACCAAATTAATTAAAACTGCTGAATTTAACATCATACGTTTAACACGTGATCACCCTTGACCAATAGTATAACAATTTACTGCAAGTTTTAAAGTTGTTTTACTTGCATAATTCTTATTTTAAAATAAGTAAGTAAAAGTGTTCAAAAGTTCATTGATTGGTGTTTTTACCCTATTAGATGATTTTCAAACGGTGATCCACCTCAAACGGTTGGCAGTGTGTATTAAATAGTTGTTTCTGATATTTATGTAAAACACTGAAATAAGTTATCGTTTTATTAAATATTAACTATATTTATTTTTGTTATACATCTTCTTTTTTCCCATCTCCTCTTATACCTTACGGTGTCGAGGTTTCCTTTCACTCTGTGTAGACTTTAAGTTTGCGAACAATTCTTTTGCGTGAGGCGTGGTCCACGGGTTCAGCTAGTAGTTTATTAAGAACATACGTATTGGAGTACTGACAAGCAGTTTTTAGCTGGTTAAAATCTGCTCGACGTTATACATATAATTGTTAAAATTAGCTTCGATGAAATCAAAGTGCATTAAACTTTCAATACTTTAAAGATTTAGTGTAACTTCCACCTGCGAGATCTGTTCGAGTGAGGACTCATGCAAACCGTATCATCGGCTGTTCGTTACAATACCAGGCAAATAACTTAGTTAATGCTTTGCTGGTAAAGGTAAAATGCGACTTTATGTGCTTGTTTAGATGTTAAGAGTTGAAATTAGGACGAAACTACAAAAACGACATTTTCTAGTTAAAAATGTTATGGCACATATTTAAAATACCCGCATATATCCCATTGTTTTACCGTTTTCAATCATTGGTAAGCTATTCGCGCAATCAGCCATTACGTCCCACTGCTGGACTCCGGCACTCCGCTCTACCACGTACTCTCCTTAACGTTAAGGTGGAGTACGGGGGACCTACAATTTAACGTTAAATCCGAACGACTTAATATCAGAGAAGGTTTCAGGCATTAAGACCCCACGGCTGCCTACATCGGATTGGGGAATCTGAGTGGCGGATTTCGGCATAGATTTTTATTGCATGCATGGCTGCGGCGAGGAATCGATTCCCAGACCTATATGCTATATCACCACATAATTCTGAAAGTCTATACTGTTAAAATCTCCACTTGCGGATTTAATAAAAGTTCAATGCTTCTTCCATTTCAAGCCCCTAATTAAAGCTTATAGAATATAAAAAAAACCTGGCAGAATTTTAGGTTATCAGCTTTTTATAGACATATAGACGGGTGTTTCTACTTTAAATAACCATAAATAAATAGATTAAAAGAGAAATAAAAGGTATTCCGTTTGCTGCGCACATTAATTAAGAAGGAAGTTATTACTTGACGTAAAACTACATTGTAAGAACGGACAAAATTTTCCAACCCTACAAACTAAACAATCTAAGGTTAAATTGAGACATTTGCAATCTGCTACAGCAGTATTTAATTAACTACCTATAATTGTAAAAATTAATAATTAAAGACTCTTGCAAGAAGACGCCTCAAATAAAGGTTCTTCATTTAGTGTACAACAAAGGAACTTTCTGAAAAGCAGCTATAATTACCTTCCTAGAGTTAATTTTAATCACCCCAGCACAAGAAGTTCTTGGACTACTTTCTGAAAGATCTTAAACGTCTTATGATTACAAATGACTCTGTACCCTAAAAAGAAAAAATCGACCCCCAGTTAAATACATTCAGGTTGTTTGACCATACATAAATAACGCTATCTCGTATGCACCGTCACTTAGAAACATTTATATCTGCTATTTATTCACATACCTTCCCACACACTCACATCTAAATAATGTAAATTTAATTAAACGAAGGTTGCATACTGTGTTATCGTTCGCGATCATAAATACGCGCATCCTATTTTAAGACTGCAATTAGGCGTTCAGGCTGTACTCATACCTTCCACCATACTAATATTGATGTTATGTTGTGCACGTCGTTATAATTATAAAACGCATCATTAAGTGATATTAATTTCCTCCCCGTGGGTGCCCTCTATCAATCAACAACATTCTTCGTTGTAGGGTTGCACTTGCTTTTACATCGCAAGACGTTATTTAAATACATTCTCAAACAAAACCAGTTAAGAGATGTTACAAGACTACAATAAGCCAATGCCCGTAAGACTGTAATCCTTACATAGATAAGAAAAAACATTTCTTTTGACGGATTTATAGCTTTATCGCAATTAGTAGACTGCGCAGGTCTGAGAGTGGTAATCTAAGTTTGATTCTATGTGAGTATATCAATCGAGATTTATGCGGCTGAGAAACACACCAAGCTCTGATCAAGTTTGCTGGGTATGCTTCGCGGCCTACGATTTGAAAATATAAGAGCTACTATTGCCAATAATGGTTCCGAATCCACCTAAAGCTGTTGGGCCCCATATCTAAATACAACTGTGAAATACAAATTAGATATAAAGAAGCCCTATAGTGCCAACTGCAGAAAAGAGACACACACATTTATTAAGAAAGAAGTCCTATAAATATGTTTCCAAAATTGATCCCTGAAGAGTTACGGACGGTTGGTTGAAGATGACCTCTAAGATTCAGCTTTTCTTGAATACTTGTTGATCGCTTTGAGCTAAAAACTTCAAATTTGATATGCAGTCACCCTTAATAAGTTACTACATAGTGTATAATTTTTATCACAACCAGTTTCGTAAAACCGGTTATTTCAAGGTCACGTGATACCTTGAAATAACCACTTCCACGATACCGATTACGATAAAAATTACACAGTATGTAGCAACTTATTAGGGGTGACTGTATATCAAATTTGAAGATTTTGGCTAAAAACGATCAATAAGTATTCAAAAAAAGCTGCATCTTGTAGGTCATCCTCAACCGCCTGTAACTTTTCAGGAAACTACTTTTAGAAGCATGTTGATAGGACCGCTTCGTCTTATTTTTAAGCCTACAACATGCCCTTTTGGAAGCGGATAAAAATTTCTAAACACCCGGTATCAAAAAACTTATAAATTACGAACTTTGTGGTCAACCGTTCGATATTTTCGGTTTATTTGTTGTACGTAGACGACCTAAACCGTTAATTATTTGTAAGCAATGGTTAATAAAGAAAAATTAAATTATCAAATATAAAAGGTAACGTAATTGTGTTAACTGATATTTTATACTTTAAATCAAAACCTTTTGTCTTTTTTAACATTTGAAGTCACTCAAGTTCATTTAATGTTCGACTAATTGAATGAAGGACAAATACGTCAGCATTTAGTCGTTTACACATGTAGATCCTGATAACTATTTTTTAATGATTATCCAAAAAAGCTAATATGAGTAGATCTTGCATTTAGCTGAAGATAGTGGCTTGTAACTTTTATAATGCAATTAAACAACATCATGAAAAACGAAAAGGAATATTTCAACTACGATAAACGATTATAGGTTAATGGAGTTATTAAAAGCTTTTGAGTACTTGATTATGCAATATACTGACCAACACTAAGGTTTTTTGTCAAACTTAATTTAAAATTCTTCTAACGGTTTTGTATATGTAAAATGAACTTTAGTGCAGTTTAAGGTGACTTCAGTTAGTCATACTATGAGAACATACTAACATGCGTTAAACAAATGGAGAAGTGGGCTTTGGATGCCATTGTTTTGCAGCATATGCTATACTGAGCAGAAATTGGCAAAAACAATGGCATCCAAATTCCACATAACCCTTCCTTTTGAAAGCATGTTATACATAATACTAAAATAGTGTAAAATACTATAGAAAGCTTTCATGTAAAAATAATAGTATAAGCTATTCGAGCATCTTTCATTTGATTCAATTACTGTCTATGAACGGAACAAGTACTGAAATAGGGCCTCTATTTCAGTACTTGTTTCGTCAGTAAGTTGGTCTGAGTGATCAAGACTGTGTGCTGCGGTCTACGGAATATCTTACACAAGCTTGAGAAAGATATGTAAAATCGACTGGTAGTGCGCTAAGACGTTACCGGGAACTGCGCATATACACATTGTCGCTATTTTACTGGAAACATTAGCAACCAAAAAAAGCGACAAGCGAGGAAACTAACGAGTACGACAAGAAAAAACGATAATGAGCGGGACAAGGGAGGGCAATGTGTAAAATGGCCTTCAATAATATTTTCTTCACAACACATAAACAACTGAATTTTTTGTAAATAAAATTATGAATATGTAACAATTTTAATACTACATGGTTGTTCAAAAGTATGGAATGATTCTGGTTGCTTAAATATTAATTTTACAAAAAATACTAGTAAAGTGTAAGGGTAAGTAAAGGTAAAGTGTTTTATTACATTTTTATCTATCTTACTGCAAATTTAAAAATGTGTTTTGACCAATTCTGTAAGCGCTGTAACACAATCATATTTTTTTTATAGCAAATCCCTATTTTTTGCGTTCATTCAATAATAGTATATTGTGCAACAAGAGATGAAAATACCGTCTTTTTTACGTGAGCGGACAGTTGTTCACGAGGCGCGTTAGCGGTGAGTGGGGCAAGTTCGCAAACGAAAAAAACGTATTTCATCTCGAGTAGGAAATGCTATTTTTTCTACGATATTGCAGTTTCAAGTTCAAAACTTTCAAGTTCAATTTAATTCAAAACGAACTGTCACAATGCAAATTACTGAAATTACTGTTTGTAAAATCGTTTCCATAGCAATAAATGCATTCTTTCCATTAAATTTGTCATTCTTACTTTCATCTCTAGATGTAAAAATAATTTCATCTCTAAAGTTAAAAAATATCACTTTCATGTAGAGTAAGCCGTGGAAAACTTGCTATTTTCACATATATGAGTAGAACAAATTTTTTTTCAACGATATAAAATTTATATACCTACCCTTGCATAGCAAAATATTTGAAGAAAACTTTCTCATATTAGCAGGCCCTGAATTCAAACAATAGCCTACCACAGTCGCAATAATGTGCTTTGAAATTCATTTGATACCGTTTAACAACCGAACACAGTTAAAAGAACAAAATACTAGTGCTGTCAAACAAGGCTATTAGTATTAGTAACATGCTTTAACTTCCACTGATTTGCCGACCTACCCTGTATAGCATACGTGGTGTAAAACGGTGGCATCTAAAGCTCACTTGGCACCTTTTTTGGACGAATTTTGTTCTTTCAATTGTTTTTGATTGTAAAGAGATATTAAATTAACTTCAACGCACACCACGACTGTGAGGCTTTTGCTTGAATTCAGGGCCTAATATGAAAAAGCATTTCCCGGTTTTCTCGAAAATTTTGGAATGTGAGGATACACAAATTTTAGACTATTGAAAGGAGTTAAACATTCTCTGTTAAATGAATGCTAAAAATAAATATAATTTAACAGCAAAGACGTGTGCATTAAAAAAATTTTGAAGTATACAGAAAGATAGATTGTCTAAGGTATTTTTATAAAATTAATATTTCTGCCACCAGAACCATTATTCCATACTTTCGAAACTTTGTATAATATGCAATAAGTACAGCTTCAAAAGAACAAACATATAATGGCTATTTAGTTGATTCAGTTATGCGGGTGTATTATATTATTAACTCAAATAGCAATTCCATAGTAGGCAGCTTTAATATCATATAAATGAGATTTAAACGGTAAATCTGTGAAATTAATAAATGTGATCCTGTTTTTGTAATTTGCGTATTACGGTAGCATGACATGTATCTACATTATACAATTTACATACTTAAATATCATTGCAATGTAATCAATAACATTCTTGGGAAGCGTAATTAAGGCCACTTACATCTTACATTACATTTACAATAAAACATATTTAGTGTTCTTCCCTAATAAAAATTTAATTACGTGGTAAGAATTTTTCTTTTTCCATATAGTACAACCACAACCACGTTTAGAAGATTTCAGGTTTTTTTTATTACGCACAAGCGCTGTTAGTTTAATTGTTTAGTAAATTAGTATAAAACTATAATAAATTCTGATCAAGCCTTGTCTCGTCAGTGTAACCAATAAGTTTAAGTAGCGAGTGGTTGTCGTGGTTAGAAATTAATGTACATGTGCACTTCCTGTAGAATATCACTTTACGGACATGGGACGACATAAACGTGTAATTGTTAGTTGATTGTGGCAGACCAAAATAATTACGCTTCAGATTTCACCCTTCCCGCAGTAATATCTTTGTAACTTTAATCTCTGTGTGGCAGGTGTTTATCCGTGAATAATTCAATAGTTGTGCGGACGAGTTCAAGGGCGCTGATGTCTGACCGTCTCTGCAAAACCACGATAGTATTCACGTCACCCAGTGGTTTATTATTTAATGCTTATCAAAATTACACACGAGTAAATTGTAAGGGAGAGTAAGATCGTAGAACAGCTACCCATCGACTAACCTCCATTACTCCCCAGGCGAGCGAGGTGTGAAATTCTTTTGAGATTTTAAAAGGTGTGGTAGGTACCTAAATGTAGCATAGAATGCAATTTTTAAAATTTCACGTCCATTAAATCTTTCATTAAAGCGTCAATGTAAATTTAATTTTCAGCAGCGATAAATAAAACCAAATAAAGATTATAAGAAATTACCCATGACTAGGGATGTGCCAAAGCGGGATTTGATCGAATAACCGAATACCGAGAATTCGGCCAAAGTGCCAAAAATTCGGCTGAATCAAACAATTTTTACAATAAAATTGCATATAAACATAAAAAACAATGGGCGAAACACGGCGCTGGTAATTCCCACACTGTTTTCGTTTTAAATATTTTTGCGCAAATTAACGACTAAATAACATTGTTTTAACAAAAATTAAAGAAAAAAATAATTAGAAAAAGGTAACGCCCTACCGATGATTTGAACTTACGGCAGTCCGTACAAAAGAATGTCGTACCGTATATGCTGTAAGCATAGTAAGCTACGATAACTTCGACTAATTGATAGGCGTAGCTAAAATCACGTAACTTCCGGAAAACGCGTTATTGATATTAAAAAGTGTCGTTTTCTTCTTAATTTTTAAAATTGTTTAAAATTATTTTTTCGTAATAAAGTACTTCAAATAGTCTATTAAACACTTTAATGTTTACAACGACTGACGCTTGCAATTTTAAATAAATAACTAGGTAATCAATTTTTTATTTTAAAAAATTCTTTAAGGGCGCCACAGTAAAATTCAAGACATAAGCAAAAAACAAATTTGTAATTCAATGCTCGGCTCAAAAAGGTTTTAAAAATTGTGGAAATAGTAATTAAGGAATAATTTTTTGAAAACTTCCACAATTTGAAAATCTGTCATTTTTACAATTTTTAAATTTCTAAAAATAATTATGAAGTAAACAACAAGAAAGAGGCGAGATAGGGAAATGCGGTTTTTATCACTCGAAAGAGCCAGTCAAAATCTAGTCGGATGTAGCGAACCGCTAAGAAAAAGTTCCGAATTTCGCTGCTAGGTGACGCCAAACTTCATTCTTTGACACGCTGTAACTCCGAAACCATACAGGTAAGCAAGATAGAGTTTAAGCAGTTCAGTAGAGCTCGCCGAGATGTACATCCCTGCACAGAAAAAGTCGAAGTGATAAACTTTTTGAAACATCCTGTGTACAAAAACCGATTATTTTGCAGGATCTGGCTTGAAAATCGTACGTTTCGGCCATCTAGAAATGGTTCGATCCTGGCACCAGGAGAAAAACGCCACTGCTACAAAACAAAACAAGGGGTAAACTTTGAATTAAGTTGTAGGCAGCGTTACAAAAAATCTAAAATTCCTTAGGCACTTTTAAAATTCCATTCGCGGTTTATCAGCCAAAACCCCAAATGGTGAATTTTTAAACACGACCTTTTTCGCAGGAAATAGTACGTTTCGGCCCTATGGAAATGGTGTCGTTCCACTTTCGCACACAGTTTAGAGACACCTCAGGATACAACATATTGGACGACCGGTTCGATCCTGCATTCAGGGGACGAACGCAACTGGTCCAAACTTAATACTCCATAATTAAGTTGCCACAGAATGCAAACAGTTTATTTAAATTTCCAGGAAACGCTAAAAAAATTTGAAAATTTAAACGGACGCTATGAAAGAACTCTGCTATAACACAGGAATTTCCCGCCAGGACCGTACCGGAATTTTTTTGTACAATAGCAAAGTAGAAATTTTATAAAATCCGTCACTTTTCTGCAATTTTAAAAACATTTTTTGCACAAACCAAGGTTCACTCTCTAATTTCGACTAGGAAATATTGATATACATAGCAATAAATAACATTTTTCGCAATGAACCAGGAAAGTCCAAAATTTCGAGATAACTTAGCTAAATGGGTTCCGATCATTACCAAATTTATTTCGCACATGTAAAGCAACACACTGATCAACATTCCATTCCCAGAATTCTGATGCGGCGCGGGTTACGCACTCCTATTTCCCTTTACGACGAAAAAACCTCAGATACCAGCACCCCTTCCGTTCTCTTACATTTAGAAAAACACTACAAGACGCACATCCAATCCGCAAAAAAAATAAACAAAACATTAATTAATGTTTCCCACTAGGAATAATAGTAGTTTAGTGCGATGTTGAGTAGTTATACTCCAACTCGCACGTGGGTACCTCCCACTGGGAGCTCAATTTTTCATGACATAATTATACTTATTAAGGGATATTACATAATATGATAATTTGTATGGATTAAATGTTTTTGTATTTGAGTAATCGGGAATTAAAGCGCACAGTTTCAAAAATTTGTAGCGGCCTTGGTTTTTGAAGATACAGCATTCGGAAAACACAGCATTTGATTGGCCTTTTGATGCACTATAACTGTACGTTAAAAAAATGCAAAAAAGGTTTTATAAAAAACATGTCTAATCTGTTTCCGGTTCCGGTTAAAAAATTTTATGAGAAGACTACCTGGAACTAAAAAAATTACACACATCAAATTTGTTAAAACCGGTGAAGGTATTTCGGAAATATAAAGGAATGACCGCAAAGTGCAGATAATTTAGCATCCTTGTTCAAGAATACCGAATATCCAAAAGAGCCCGCCCGATTCGGCCGAATACTGAAGTGAACCGAAGCTTTGGCTCATCCCTACCCATAACAAAGTACTGGACAGAATAACCAACAAATTAATTTGAATACAAATTTCAGAAATTAAAAAAATTGTAGAGAATGCAGATTATTGGTTGAACAGCTGGCTCCGGCACTGCTCTAATAAAACGCGATCTGGGCGTTAAATATGCCTGTGCAAGTGATATGGAGGGCCATAGGGTCAATTGGGACGCCCCATAAGTGTAGTTTAAAAAAACGTTATTTTTATATATATAAAATAAAAAATATACTTTTTGAATAAAAAAAATATTCTTAAATCTTTACTACCCGACAATGATGTAAGGATGACCCCGTGACCACTTTCACTAACAATACCTTATTATCACAATAAACGTTCTGTGTAACTCCCAAAAGAAACCGGTCATCGATACACAATGAAATGCTGCTGGTTAAGCTCTCTGACCACTTTAATGCAGTGATCAGGAAGCTTAATAGTAGCTCTAAAGTATCGTGTATCACAAAGTAACAAAATTCCATCGCATTGAAAAGAAGAATATTAATTGAATACAGTGTAATGTATAACCAGGCATAATAATGATTATAAACAAATTTAAAAATTAAAAAGTATATTTATGTATCTAATTCAAGTACGATGTTGCAGCGTTAATGATTTTATTTGATACTACGCATATTCAAAGTTATTTATGCATTATATTCATAAATATTTTATTAGATCAAAACTATAGGAATATGAATGATAAACATTCCCATCCAAAAATTGTACAAAATAGGAGGTGAAGGTAGAAATATCTCAATATTTTCGACGCAGTTCAGTTCAGTTTAATTGGTATGTAACCAGAATAAATCCTAAAGCGATTATCATAAGAATTCGAGTTTAAAAATGATTTTTGTCCACTACTAAACGTACTATTCATGAATGATATGTAAGGGTAGTTCGCGGTCGGTTTCACAATAAGTCAGTGAACCTTTCCCGCCTACGTGACCTCGAGGACTCTGTACGACCTTGGCGAATTCACCTAATGTTGCGCTTGATCATTAGCAACGGCGGCGTACATACAAACGGGATGAGAATCTCTAATCGAACTATTCAATGAATGCAAAATTTGCTGAACTGGAATGCACTATAATTGCTGTTATTAAACGCAGCACGAGATTTAAATCACTTTCTCCAATGATAGTCATGTTGCACATACCGTCCTGCACATTTACGTTATAGGTATATTAAATAATAGGATGCCGAAGAGCTAATCAATGGCATTGTTAAGTTTCAATTATGCGTGGTGTGAGGTGCAGGTGCAACGTTCTTAAGAGCTTAGGCGCCTTCAGAGCACCGCCTGCTAGTTCCTAATGTAACAGTTTACATTGAAAGAAAACTACCGATAAATTGCCTGCTGCAGTGCAGGTAGAAGCTACTAATGAAATGGTAATAGAACTACTGAATTTCTAATGTTATGCTGGAACAGGTGTCATTGTGGCACTGCGAGTAAAAAAGGAAAATCAGGCGTCAAAGATGCAAAGGTTCGATTCTCATGGGATACGAAAAAATTAAGTCAAGACCGAGGACTACAACAAGAATATCAGACCATCGACCAATGATGGCCTTTGCAAGTACAAGAAGTTGGTCTTCCACCTGCTATGGATGGGTAGTGGTAAGGCCCCACCACCAGATACAGTAGGTATTCTTGTGCAGAGCTAAAGCAGGAAAAGTAGCAGTTCGTCGCTCGCCAAAGCATTTCTGTTGTGGTTGTGACCGTGAACGCACCAGAAGGCCAAGGACAAGCATCGCCAGTGTCAGTGTCAATAGTCAACAGTGGCACCGCATCCTAAGAAACAGGTAGGTGCAATGTTCGCAACTATCGGAAGCTTTAGCGCACTAAACCTGTAGATCTGCATTAGCAATATATCTGGATTTTAAGTGATTTACTGGCGACAATTTTACGTCCTTCCTGCAGATTGCCATAACTGACATACGAGTTGGCCTTGAACATTTCATACGGGCTTTTCTATTTAACCCCTCGGCATCCGAGGAAGTTAACTCATTCTGCTGCCCAGCGATCGACAGCTTTACAAACTGACCTAGCACAAATACAAGTCATAACCTTGAAACTTCCGAACGGAATACTTTTTTTAATATCAAGCGTTAGAAACAGTAAATTTCGAATGGTAACATTGCTGAAATTTAAAATGACTTTAAATCTTTTTTGTTGACCATCATCCAAAATTTAAAAATCAGTAATAATAATAATAAAACGTTGGTTTTTTATAACAACAAAAACCAGTAAAAAACATTTTAAATTATCTGTGAAAAATTGAGACTGTATAGCAATCACTTTCGCATTGAATTACAAAATTATGAAAAATTTCAGAATAGATTTTTTTAATATCAGAGGAAAACGTTTCTTATTATTAAATGTAAAACCTTGTTGCGTATTATTTGTTTGAACGACAGGTCATTATTTATTTCTCGATAAAGTGTCGAAGTGTTAAGTATAATTAAAATTGTGCAAATATGAATGAAAACAGATTATAATAGGAAATCACAGAATATACCCCTTCCACCACCTTCAGTCAGCTTGTGAAAAAACTAATATTTGCAGATTGTAAATCACATTTCTAGGCTGAGTTCTCGTGAAATTTATTTCCATAAAAAATACAGCGTTTGATAGACCCATGTAAAATTTATAAAGTTTAAATTTGTGAAAACGTATTCAAGTGATAAATTTGCAGCGATAAAACCATACCGCACATGCGATAAAGTGGGAGGTTATTGCCTCGAACTTGCCTTCGACCAAATATAAAATATCATTATCATATTTCCATATCTAATTTACGTGTGTAGAGCACCAGCTAAACTTTACCACTCGAACCGGGTGTTGGCTGTGCGCCTTCGATCCTAGTTTCGGTGAGAAAATGAGATTTATCCCCTTTCCGCTATAAATGGACGCGTACGATGGAAGGTCAGAGAAAACCTCACTAGAGCCACTATTCGAAAAGCACCTTCCATAAAACTCCACGTTGACGCCACTTAAATTTTAAACATTACTATAAAGAGAAAGAAAACTAAGGGAAAGTAGAATACAAAAATTCAAACGCGTCAAGGAAATCCATTTTAGTACTGAAATTAGATTTAGTGCCAGTTACTTTAACGCCAACTTGAAAGTATAAGGTTCAAAGTGCTATCAATAACAAAACTTATATGTCCATAAAACAATCGAACTTGATAGTAGTTTAGCACCGCGAAATCTGAAAACGAGGCGTACAATTGGCCACTGCTAAAGTTAGATTAGAAACGTTGAAAGTTGGGTATTGCAAGTATGATTTTTTCCATTTACCCAATAAATTTTTGCACTTGACTTCCATTACGACAATTAGAACTGTTTTAAATTTAAATAACGTAATCAACTTAAACCTAATTTTAGTACTTGATGGAGCCGAATTGAAAAATTAAAATGGTGTTTTTGCAATTATAAACTTTAATTTTTCCTATTATATACTCCAAGTAACGATAGACAAAAACATTTTGTAGGACAATATTTCTACCATTTACGAATTATTTGAAAGAAAAAATATTTTGTATTAACTCACGAAAATAGTATTTTCAAATGCCTTTGAAATCCGAAAACATGCCTTTATGTGATTATTTGTATATTTTCTTTATATTTTCAGAATAATACAATTTTCTATTCTCATAACGTTCTATTACTACAATTTGCACGAGTGAATACTAATGCGATACATTTAAAGATAATAAATATCAAACAAAGCTAATAAAAAACAAAATCGTCTGTCCGCTGACCAGATGATGCCTCTGAGATCTACGTTATTTTTCAATGACTAGCATAAATTGCAATCAGTAGCATAGCAGAAGTGTAAAAACATATAAAAGCCGGTATACAAAATAAAAAATATTTTAGATCCAACCAGTGCCACATCTAACACTTTTAGTTTCATAAGCTGTGCATAAAACCACATTTTAAGCATTTAATTGACGGTTTTGTGTTTTCCACACCTTTTAGGCAACCGTTTCTTCACCATTAAAATAGCGTTATCGGTTAATCAGCGGCGGATGTAAATATTTGTGGAAATCTATGAACATTAAAAACTACTATGAGGCTTCTGTGTGTGAACACAACGGTTAATTTGTTCATAACAATAAATCGTGGAGCCGTTTCGCTTTTGAAACCATATCGTTAAATTATTGTTAATCAGGCACGATCTTCGCGTTTACCTAACATTAAGCAAATCTACCGCATAGCGTGATTATAAGGCGCGAATATCATAAATTCGATTTTAAGATAGCTTTCTCGGTTGGAAGCGGTTCGTGAATAAAATTCAATCTAACGTTTTCTTACATAAGGTACAACTATTCGCATAATACAAATGAAGGGCCTTATTGGAAACTTCATTTTATTAGAATCCCTACACTAGTTATTAGTAAAGATCGCAGAAAGAATCAATAATAGAAATTTCTATGATTTTATTAGACATAAATAACTGTTTTAATTTTACAATACGAATAATTCATTGGAGTTGCAATAAAAAAGGAGAAACCGTTATTCTTTGTTCTGATTCTTGAACGACATAAGGTGCAAATTTATCACGTGGCTTGAAACAAATTGTGCTTATAACCTTAATATTATCTAAATGCTAGGGAAACTATTAATCTGAATAGGATAACAATGCTGTGATACAGATCTCCTTGTCGTGTGAAGCAGATTGACTATAATGAGAGTCCGTTATTTTATCCATCATGTGTGGGATACCACCTGCTCGTGCGTTTACAGTAAATAGTGAATAATTTTATTCGCAATCTGGACTTCTTCCGCCTACAAAATACGATACCACGAAAGAATGAACCTAATCTCTATATAAAGCAGCCGACTAGTTTCGACCTTCGGAGGAAGTCTTGCATGTAATCTTACACACGGAAGTAACGCAAGCGAAACCGTAAGTTAGAAGAAATTACATATTCACGACTTTCTGTTAAAGCAGCGGTAAAAAAACATTGCTTTAAAAATAAACCTTGCATGTGAGCAAAACAACACCAACAAACAAAATTATATAGACAATTTTACTTTTAAAAATGGGAACAACATAAAATAAAATATGCAAAAAATTCCGTAAATAAAATATCGCACGCAAAAAATAATATAATAATAAATTTATTATTATTGCGGTTCAAAAACCATATACGTTATACTGGACGCAAACGGAAATTATTACATTGCATTTTTCTTCTTTATATATTAAGCCACAATAATTAAAATTGAGCAACATGAGCCCATTTAATAACTCACAATGTGACATTATTCTGATCCAAAATGCCACTTATAAATCCTTAGCAAACAAACAGAATAGTGGCTGGCAAAAATTATAAAAATATCCACAGTATAAATACAAATACATCTCAGGTTAAAATAAAAATTTGAATTTTTAACAAATTTTCTAATTTTTGGACAAATTAATACTGATTTTCCCTTTGAACTTAAAACAATCATGTAATGGCATTGTTGTAACATTATGATGTGTGAGTCACCTCGCGAACATAAAAGGTTTTTCGTGGTATTATTTTTAATATATTAATAAAAACTGACGTTTTTAAGTAAAGTGGCAGAAACTTGATGGGAAAACTTCCCGTTTTTATTTTTTATGCAAACCAACCTACATTTTTTGGTGAAACGCTCTCGAGAAAATTTAGAATGCTCTATTTTCTAACTTTTTGTTATAATCAAACGGGTTTAACAAAAAATAATTTTGATACAAATAACCTTATTCTTCACGTGCATTTTCATGAAAATTATAATAAGTAATAATTATTGAATTTTTCCTTTTTGTAAATTGTGAAAAACGCAAAAGGGTGAAACAAAAGTAAATAAAGTTATACAGGATTAGCAAAAAAGTAAATTCTATGAAACATTAGCCCCAATAATAGTTATTTATGTATCTAGTGCGCGAAATTATACGTTGGTGCTTGAGAATGAAAGTTTTTTGTCCAAGCGGCAGCCGAGACAAAAATCATTCTCAAGCACCAAAGTATAATTTCGCGCACAAGTTGCATACAACATTTTTTCTACAGACTTGCTGAAATATTAAACAAAATTAAGTAAAATCATAATAAAATACAAAAATAAAGATTTATTCTATCGCAATCTAGTCTGTTTTTTTTGTTACTACGGAAACAAAATATAACAAATATTGATATTTGTCAGTTATTCTTTCCTTCTAGTGCGCGAAATACTTCGTGCACGTTGTGACATTTTGCATACTGAGATTAATGTAAAAATGTCATCATTTTTTGACGTCTGTAGAAAAAAGTTATTTGTTAAATTTCAGCGCATGCTTTGTTAAACTTTTTATACGATTTTTGATAATTTGGTTGCTTTCGTAACCAACTTTTGTTTATTTAATTGCAACTTGTATTATTGCTGATGGCACTTCATAACCAAATTTTTAAATGAAACACCTCTATTGTTGAAAAATTTTCTAGTATATAACAAAATTTTTTATAGAACCCATATTTACGTAGACATTATGCGCCACTTTTTACTCTGCATAAAGTTAAAATAAAAAAAAATATTTAAACTAAATTGGAAAATATTGCCAAACTGTTTAAGAAATGTCTTGACATGCTCTGCTCCTAACAGAGATGGGCGGCTGGGAAAATCCTCATAAGGGAAATTTCCCAAATGGAAATGAGCCGGGAATTTCCATTTGAGAAATTTAACTTATGAGGATTTTTCCAGCCGCTTATCGATGTTAAGAGCAGTAATCTACTACAATTCTGTGCATGATATCATTAATTTTGTATTTAGATTTATTTGGTTTGTTTATGTATAATTTATTTTAAGTTGACAGTTTTAAATTTTAACGACATATTTCTAGGAATCATAAAAAATAAACGACACGCTTCATTCTGCTGTACTGTTTAAGCCTTGTGAACTTGCAGGAAGTTTGCTAATTCTCACCTTCTGCAGTCGATCAACTCTTGCTTATGTAATGCAGGAAATCGATTTGCATAAAATCTCGTTATAATTATGCGTACTACAGTCTACAATCCTCGGCGAATTCAGTTTAGAGGATTAAATCTTTTTTAAAGGAAATATTAAAAGAAGATACCTACGCATGTACAATTAAAAACAGATTTAAAAAAGAAAAACACGTTTCGGAAATGCAATGGTCGAGAAACACGATGTGGTTTGTGTATAGATTTTTAACAGCACTATTAATGTAGCTGTACCTTAATATAATAATTGAAAGACGCCGAACAAAATAATATTAATAACGTTGGTTCAGAAATTATAATATACCTACAGATCTATATATTTTGATGAGTATCGCTACTTTACTGGTACTAATTAGAGTATTAATGAAACCTGATTCTTGTTAGATTTTTATGGAATTCCAAATAAAAATATGTAGAGCCATCTACCGATTTTATATCAGTATTTTGAATAAACAAAACATATAGTCATAAAACTGAAATAAAGCAATTAAAGCTAGAAAAATAGTTCTAAATGAAATATAAAATCGTATGCGGGAACATAGTAAAAACAAGCGTGCATTCTGAATGGACTTTCATTTCCTGAGAACTAAGAACATAATTTATCATCACGACTAATAGTCTAAAAGTGACATCATTAAGAGCACGGACAGGTCGTGTTCAGGTTAGAGGTGCAGGACTATGACACACTCGGTAGCGCACGTTCTCTGCAGGGAGCGGGTTGTTCAGAACGCAAATACGAGCGACCGAGGATTTGCACTGAATATTCAAGCTTGGACTGAGAATTGACGCTGAAAGCTGAAAGATCCTTCGACAAAGCGGGGGTGTGGAATGCACGCAGCATCGATCAACATCACAAAGACTTGCTTGAAGCGGCCATGTAATCATCTAGCCATCTGCTAGCACATTAGAGTGCATCGTTTACTGATTTATGTTTTCTTAATATATTTAAAGAGACAGCTTGCGTTATACTATAATTCACCTGGGGCATAAAAATGTAGTGGCACTTCTGGAACAATTTTCTTGTTTATCTGCTTGATAGAAAACAGAATTTTAACTTAAACATGAGAAACGAATAGCGGGCCTTACAGGATAAGAATACAGAACAAAATCAACAACTACAAACGAAACAGAATTCAACGATTAATAGATAATAATTATTAATCGCTATAAACAAAGCCTTATTTTAATAAAAACATATAAATACAACTATTAGATTTTTAGTAGATAGTAATCGAGCGCAGGAAAGTTTAATCAATACACACTTTTCAATAGCAGCATCAAGAAAATAAATATGGAATAACACTTGCTTACTCGGTAAAATAATATTTGCCTTGCAATGTTAAGCAGAACTTAAAATACGGCAGAAGTTAAGCAGTGGCGTAGCCAGAGTTGTCATACAGCAGGCGCTCAGCAAAAGCAATAACAGGGAATTGACTAAACAACAAAAAGTATAAATGTGTTTATTTATTTTAATTTTTCTAGGCAAAAATGTAAAGATGTAAATAAAATAAACAATTTTACATTTAAATCATATTTAAATGAATGCTCAGGAAAACAATTAGTAAAATGTCAAAATTAACGTTTATTCAAAGAGCATAGTGTGCATGTCAAAGAGATGAATATATTAGCTAATATGTTAGATGGAAGCTAATAACCACACAGCAGTTGATAGCCCCGTAGTGCATGTCCAGTAAAAAAATATAAAATGTTTTTCCTCACTATGCTGATACTGGCTACGCCACTGAATTGAGGACAATTTGCGCGGCTATCGCCCTTTAAAAATTTTAACGGTGTTATTGGAATTCCTGCTTCAGAATCTGAAAGAAGATACAGGCGATGAAACTGACAGCACGCGCGCAATTCCAATCATTCCGTATTTCTGAATGAAACGGGATTGACCAATAATTCGATAACTAGCTAAAGTAGACATTAATGAATTTTTTGTTAATGTTTCTTCGCCTTTGATTTATAAATCATTTACACAGTTTGCAGCTAGAAGTTAGTTTGCTTGAGTTTTTAGCAAGTGAGCAAGTATTATTAATACTTGCACGTCTTTTCAGCGCCTCTGTACCTGTACTACCGTTGTGTTAACATTATCCAACTTATTTATTTTTAATTTCTTGCATCATCAAGAGACGTGTGCTTACAAATATGGAAGTTTAAATTAGAAACCGCTATTTTTAATTTTTATTTAACATACCTATAAACAAACTACGGGTATAATTAAAGTGACTTTTTTGCGTGGTTAATTAAAAATACGTTGGTATAGGACATAACGGCAGTAACACACTTAAATTTCGGTGATTAAAATGGTTCCCGAAAATTGGCACATAATTTGTTGTAGGAGAAATAAAATCTAGACGACCTACGAGTCATTTGGGCCATTTAAAATAGACTTTAAACGCTGTTCACATAGCAGACATTCCAAAAACGAAACGTTGTGGTAGTGAATTCCCTTTTACATACCTACATACGTATTATGGGTTTAACAACATATACGTACCCCATCCCATAAAATAATTTTGGATTGACATCAATTAAGTGTATACATATATGTATGTAGGTATATTAAACATATTTGCAAATCAGTTCACAGTTTAATAAATTTAATACTTGGTTACGCATAACCCTTATGTGACGATGGAATGCTATTTATTAAATAAGCACACATTGCTGTGGCTTTTAACAGTAAGACTATAGAATCGCACTGCAGGAAGGTCAAGTACCTTGCTTTACAACCAGCGTGTAATATGATAACCTGCTCTGAAGTTCAGTGTAAATTACAGGTCACTTGGCCAAGGCTTTGAGTGGGCAAACCAGACCGTTCTGCGGACTACCATTTCCGAATTACGAATGTGTGATAGGGTACCGTAACTTTGTGTGTAAATGGCGTAGGCGTGACAGTATTGATATTCTGACGTAACGATAATTTCTGCGACACTCCCACGCGTCTGCATTTCTGCAGTCTGTGTCTAACTAATGGTATGCAATACATGACCCCAATTTCCACAGTAAAGTGATTTCACACTTGAAGTAGGGATAAAGCTATGACGATTTAAATAAACCAGTAAACCGGCTGTTTTCTCGCTTATTCCAACTTTGAAGTACTAAACTGACAATCAGATTACTACTTGTTCTTTAACAACACTTTAATAGTTAATCTTTAACAGTGCATAAAAATGCGCAGCCAAAGTATTATAAAAATTAGAAATTGAGTACATACAAGGTTTATTTATAAAGTCAAAAAGCGTATAATAAATACCTGGGAAGATTCAAAACTACTTAGTACACGCATGGCTCTTTCGAAATGTGTGGGTAGCTACTCGTTTGGGTGACATCTATATCCATATTGTTCTTCTCAGAACTGCCAGAAGTAGGGCAACCAATGCCAAATATCAGAACTTAGTGCCTACTACGTACCCGCTCTCATACTCTCTAGCAATACGAAATGCACATTCCAAATTATATCTAAACTGTAACCGCCATAAAAGTAAGGACTATCAAAGTAACGACGGTATCGAATAACGCAATGATCGCATTGAAACGAACAGTAATATCATGACACATCATAAAAATTAACAGTAACACACATCAGCGTCGCAATAAAATATCGAACGTGCTAATAAATTCCATTAAGATATCTTAATATTCAGGTTATTGAATGTATAACTGCTGCATAATATTTGGATATCAGAGACATCAACATTTCACTGTTTATTTTAGAACTTTTCTGTACGTAACTCCTATGTTGGTTTAATTAGAACATGGGCAGTGCCAAGGTCCATACGGGGTCCTTCCAAAATATAGAATAATGGTTCTGTTGGCGTAAATATTGGTTTGACAAAAAAATACTTTATTTGAAAGTCTTTTACTACGTTTTTATCTATCTTTGTGCATACTTTAAATGTATTTATATTAATGCCGCAACCGATATGACGCGATCGCCAGTTTTTTTAAAGTAGCACGTACCAGAACAAGTTTGCGGAGAAAAAATGATTGAAAAATCAGTCGGGATTTCATTCGCCTATTTTGTTCCTAGATTTCCAAATTTACAGGCTCAAAATTAAGGTCACTTCAGTATGTACTTGCACCTCAGGGAACCAATTAATAATAAAACAATAATATCAAAAATCAAAATCCTATATACGACAAATAATTCTAAACTTCTAAGAGCCTGGTGTCTACGTACTTATTGTCATTGGGGCCATAGCCCCCACGGCTCTCATGGGTTAGACGCCTACGCTTTTGATTTAAGGAACTTCCGGGTGGCTTACTTAACTGTCAAACAAAAAGTATAACATTTATCGATCATTGCCAACTGTTCGAATTATTATAGCAGAAAACTATTCGAATGAATTAAGTACATTTACTAATTAGGCATAAAGTTGTAACTCTAATTTCCAAAACAATTTCAGCGCAGATCTTTTATTAAGTTGTTATGTATATTTCGCAACATTTAAAAATAATTGTATAATTATTTTGAAAATTTGACTACTATTATTATTAAGTATTGTAACAAATACCTGTTATATCAAATGCTTTTTATATGTACTGTATTTGTACTGTTTCTGATATGTTACGCATAAATCATTCTTACTATAAGAAAAATAGGGTACGTAAAGTTTTTATCAAAATGAATAATTTTATTCAAACTAACTTTTGGAACATTTAGATTTCATAAACTTAATGCTAAAGTAACCGTTCTACAATGTTTCTCTTTCGTTTTAACCGTAAGTACCGTTAACCCATATGCTGAACGACGTCTTCCGCGGCTATTTTTATCTATTTTCCGTACACGGAGTATAGCTAGATCGCATTAGCATGGCCTAATTATTTAACAATTAAACCGATACATTTCATGTTAAAAATATAAATCTTTGCTGCAATAATCTAGAGTCCAGAGCTCCAAACTATTCCATATCAACAAATGTACTACTGTCTCCGCTTCACATGATCTAAAAAATAAATTTTATTATTACTAAGTATATAACGAACCTCTATAAAATACTTAGCCAGTGTAATAGTGAATCATCAAGTTAGTGTCCTATTTGTTCGTCAAAGTTCAATTAAATGGACAGGTTGTTGAGAAAATGATGCAATCTAATGTTACATGTAATTTTATGTACTAAAACTAAGCGCTACTACAAATTTCAATAAAAATGCTGGATCATTACGCTAATCAATGTAAGTCTTTTACTTAATCGAATAACACGTTTTAACATCCGTTAATTTCTGATCACCGAAAGTTTGGATATAGAAGAATATAGATACAATTGCTTTTATGTTCAAACCATGTTATCATTTACGTTTAAAGTAAAATAAAACACATTTCTACCAACAGGTACATTATAATGAAGGTCAGAAATTACCTCTTTCTAGATGCAATACAAATTAATGCTTTCCTAAAGACGCTAATTTCTACACAACAATAACGAAGCAGCAGGTGGGTTAATAATAAATTAACAGAAAAAGTCATTACAGCTGCAGTTTATCTAAATATCTTTAGTAAGACAGGAAAAATAATGTAAATCACGACGTTTCAGGTTTGATTAATTTTACGTTTTCATCAATGTTGAAACTGCATCGTTAAGGTAATGGAAGTAGCTTATTACAGCAGTTCTTTCCACGTATTGCCTGCACAGTTTTTATACCTTGAACGACCGAAAGAAATTAGGTAATTTAAGCTGTAAACAAGTACAATTTATTGTAAGCAAAAAAACTGGCATTTGTGTGCAGTTCAATTAGTGCCCATGAACGTTTTGTACTTAATTAATCTAACTGTCGTATTAGGAATTAAATAACAAAAAGCTAAAAGGAAACATTTTTGAGTTAGTACCGCTCGAAATAGTCTTCCATTAATTTATCGGTTACAGTTGTTAATTTCGTTAAGTTGAAGTTTTTCGCCCACTAACATTGTTGTCATACCAACAGTGTATTTGACATGTTACTGGATATGACAAAACCACATACACTACTTGCAGGAAAGATAGAAAATTCAATTAGTAATACCAGAGTCGGGATCCTGAGTCCCAGAAGTATCTATGTCACATATCGGGCAGTGTACTACTTCCATCATGTATTCCCACTGCGACTGTCCGTCTGCATCACTCGATAACCACCAACCCGCCTATTTCATGTTACTTACTGAGCTTTGATTAAATTACACCAGATATTTAATTAGCGACATTTAGTTGCATTCCTCTTTGATTTTTAACATTACCATAAACGGTAAATGCAGAATGTCGTCGCTTTTATCCCAAGCGCAGCACGCAACTTCTCTTACACGGTATTTACTTACTGTGTTACTGGGGACGCAATATTTTACAATCACGGTTTACAGTTAAATGAAATATTGGTTATGCCGCATCCAACATTAATCAACAAACCCGCAATACCGACGCAAACATTATATATTATCCCTATATACGGAATCGGTAAGGAGGTCTGAAATGGTGGAATTCACACCTTATATCTTTTACTGCGAATCTCGAGACAACAAATAGCACGGTCTTCTCTTTCCACCAGATATTTAAGGATGATTTTGTTTTTTCCCAGATACCCAAGGCGTGCTACGTACTGGTGAAAAACTAAAAGAAACTGTGACATTTCTTTAAATTAAATTGACTTTGTTTGTAGTGTTAATGGAGAAACATTGTCAAATAACAGTTGTAAATCTACTTAAGTTATAATAAGCAAATGTATTTAGTCATTGACAATTCGTTCTTGCCATGTTTTCAAAATGTTTTAATTGCTATAACGAAATACTAAACGAAATTATTTTTCAATGCGAGACAACTTTAGAATTCTTTCCAAACATCTAACAATTCTTTGTGTACCAAAATAGGTATACAAAGGGAAGTGTGTAGTAATATACCACTAATGTAACATAGCTTTCATTGGAAGTGTACTGGCATTTTTTAACAAAAAAAAACTACATTAAAGAAAAAACTTGGCATATGTTTTGCTAGGCTTATAAATAAAATTCTCTTGTTAGGTCAATATCAAAAACCATAATTACCTAAAGTGTCTTGTAGAATCAAAAAGCACGCCTTTAGTCTTCAAGATTGTTTACTATCAAACAGAATTTCATGTTTAAATCAATTTAAATGGATTACTAAGCGCTAACATCAAACAGATAAAAATCAACGTTAACTTCACATGACAAGTAGTCGATGTATAGCAGCGGTCCATTATCGTAACTATCTATTTAACACTCCAGCTATTTAGAGCGTTGCACAAGTGGCCTTGTGATATGTTGTGGACGAGCTAAACTAGTTGGTTTCGTCAGGACCATTAGCTTTCGTCCGATTTTCTCGTACTATTTTTTTCAATTAATATCACATTTTTATTAAATAACTAAATAGGTACTGCGAATCCATTTAGAAATTTGCGCAATTCACAAAAAACCACATAATTTTTTTCTTATTTCCTTACAGGATATAATATTTTAAAAATGTATAAATCCCTCAATGTTTCTTGGCAACCTTTTTGTACACGAGAAACAGTTTTCCTTGTAATGGTGATCTTTATACATATCTTATACATTCAAAGTAATCGTCATATTGCAAGTCATTATATATTCATGCTGTGCATAATTTTAATTCATTTTTCTTTCTTTGGTGTTTTATATTTTTAAATCACTATTACAAAAATAAATATCCCAAAATTACCTCTACACATAATAACAAGTTAAATTAATTATACCCGCGATAAAGACCATAAAAATTACATAGCTTATTAGCTGTGTACAACAGACCTTGTATTTGGAGAACCATCGTTCATATTTATGCTTTGGTACTTCTTCTACGCTAATTTTTTTACAGTCAGAAGTCGCTTATCGCAGGAAAGTCTAAATTTTTTTAAATTAAGATGCCGTTTAATTTATGGGGATGTTAAGCAACCGCACCTGATGTGTTTTGAAGAGGTTTCTTGAAGTTTTTTATTCTTTCGCAATTCGAAGCTTTGATTGTATAACTATTGTAAATAAACATTTTTACAGATGTTTACCTACTAATCAGAATTAGGTTTGACGAGCCATATGTTTATACCTTTTCTGAAAATTCTAGTAGTCGACAATTCTAGAAAAAATCGTACTAATTTCGTAAAATTTGACGTTCCAAGTTACCAGAAAACGACACGCATGTTGGTTCCACATTATACAGTCCCAACCATCTTGTTCTTACACTTCACGATTCTTAAAACACTCTTTAAAACTAAAAACAATAATTAACACAAAAAATACAAACATTTTTATTTTAATTGGATAGCAACCGTACATTTGCAATTCTGATATGTGTTAGACAGTGTTATAAAAGTCGAAATTTTCTGAGAAATTACCAAAATTTGCATAATTTTATAAATCTTAGAATATACGGATATGCAACAATTATGAAAACATTATCACTTTTCCGTCTATGTACATTTCACTGTACATGATCAAATGAATCTTTCTCGTAATACCTGTTACCGCTATTCCAACATACTAATAAGCATTTCAGTAATCAAACAAGATAAAAACAACGAATAAAATAAGTACCAAAGAAAGTGACAGCAGGACGAGCGACATCCGCTTTTAATCAAATGAACTGAAGAAGCATATCAGTTAGTTAGATTAGCAGAATTAAATTCAATAAATTACAGTATCTCGTTTTATTTTGATATCGCTACACAGACCGGTTTACATTACCATTGGCAACATTTCATATTATCCGAAAAAATAAATTTACAACCCGGTTCTTCCCACAGAATGTCAGATAAGTGCGGTCTTACTGGTTAAATACAACTGTTCTTCAGTCTTTTCCCCCTGGCTCCTGTTACAGTTACTTATAATTATTATCAGTTTGTAGTCATGTTAATACCGACAACAAAGTATAAGACTAAAAATAAAACTACGGATCTGGGCATTTCAATTTTAAATTGTTTTGCATCAGACGTCATCTATGGAATATGGAATTTAAAAGAAACTAGTGGAACTCGTGGGCTATGCCCCACGCCCTCTGTGTTTATTACGTTTTAATAATAAATAAGATAACTAAGTAGGTATTGTAACGGACCGCAAATCGAGGTATTATTTAGTGAGTGCAGTAATTTTTCTAAAATGCGACCAGGTAGTGTAAAAGTTGCACTTTGCTAGTAGCACGTTTGTTATTGCAGGCCTCGCAACAATTTTGCTTTTTAAAATAGGGACTTGGTCTCTAAGTAACATCTTTAAAATTTAAGGACTAATTTTTTACCGTCCTCACTTCACGAACGGTAGCTAGAGGCAGATATTGCATGCGTCCTAAATCTCATCGTAAATATTGAAATTTCGATGAGAAGTTTTGGGATTTTACAGTTTTAAAAATGGACATGAGACAGTTCTTGACGATCCAAGAAGAAGAGTTACAGCTGCAACAAGAGTCATAAAGTACCCTCGTAGACATACCTCAAAGGAGGATCTCGTGGCCAACGTCCGAGAGCATTTTGTTGATCATTTAATTTCTATTCCAATATTCTACTTATAATTTTTACCTACCTGTCATTTGGTACTGCAATGTTACAAAAATAGAGTTTTTTGGCGACTGTTTTAAAAATTAGGCAACTTTAGCAAAAATACGGTCCTGCTGTGAGGCCTGTTATTGTAACTTGCGCTGCTAAAAGTTGGATCAATCGCTTTTAATTTCTGATTTATGGCTTAGTTATTTTTAAACATGTGTAACATCGTCAACACATGATAAACAACATGAAATGGCTTCATTCTATCTCATCCCTGCACGCAAACCTGAGATGGTTGTGTATATCTTAGAAATGTATGAGCACAGATCGCTTGTACTGTAATTGGTTAATATATATTTATCTAATTACTGCTTTTACTTGTACATATTTTAGTAATATTGTATGACATTTCATAACACATTTTAGAAGTGCGTATTAAATGTCCCCATGTTTTCGAGTGTGTAATCGCATTCAGCTGCGCCGCTCGACCCGGCTTGCGTCCGCCGGCCGTGCTGTTTAGATTGCGAATGAAAAGTCAACGGCTCGTGACCTAACCATCCAGGCAAATGTTGTATACCCATGCTTATATGCATTGAACACTAGCGGGCCGCTGTACAAAGGAATCTGTGCCTTACATAATGTACGTGTATATTCCAGTTCTAGTAGCGGGCGACCCTCACCACTAAGAGTTGCGACAGGTGGAAGTAATCCAGATTTAATATATAGATTATGTTAGTTATGTAGGTAAAAAATACTCGTTTGTTTTTATATAAAAAAAAATTTTTTTAATAAGAAAACCGAATTTTGTGATTTTTGTTTAGTATATTATTTTGTATTGAATTAAATGTTTGAAATTATAAATTTCAAAGAATGAAATCAGTATTTCAGTGCTGCATTTTAAATTTCAAACAAGCTAACCAAAGTCACTGACTCATTTTAATCCATAATTGCTTTCGGTGAAGGTCGTGGGGTGTCTCTACGAAGTGGAAAGTTCAGGGTGTGTTCAAACTATTGTACTAAGTTTATATATTATTTCGAATGTCATGTCTAGGTACTCCCATGCCCCATGTCCATTCTTTCTTGATCCTTGGAAATTTATTCAGTTAACCGTTTTTAAAAACTTGATTTAAATCATAACTAAAAACTTGATAAAAATCGCGATTTAAATAATTGATTTAAATCAGATAATTAATAAATCTTTCGTAAATTGTTACAAACCTTACATT
This sequence comes from Ctenicera cuprea, assembly GCA_958336395.1. Classification (NCBI taxonomy): domain Eukaryota; kingdom Metazoa; phylum Arthropoda; class Insecta; order Coleoptera; family Elateridae; genus Ctenicera; species Ctenicera cuprea. The sequence goes on from OY284490.1 coordinate 37,836,681, forward strand.
TCTTTTAACTTTAACTTCCACAAAAAACATTTTGCCTTTAAGACAAATTGATTCACAGAATTATGTATAGTATATGTTAGTTATAGGCAATTCTAAAACATCGAGTTTGACTGTAAATTAGATTTACCTATATGGCATGTGGCCGCCCTGAGAATAAACTTGATTACCAAAATCGAAAACCTAAATAAAAAATCGAGCACACCGATACAATTCCTTTGCTGCGTAATCGAGATAAAAAAAACTTCTACGTGCACTTACGAAATTGTATTGCAAATAATAATACACTTTAAAAAGAACTCGACTAAGAGAACGAAGATCGAAAATTTCAATTTTAAGATAAAATAAAATTGACAGGCAATCTACTACATATAGGGATGGCGAACGCAGCAAAACTGTTTGTAGATTATAGACAATCTGTCAGGCGAGATTAAAACTTTTTTAAGGAATTATAAACTTTTGACAGTTGAATACAGGAAAACCTTTATCAAGTTTCATATTCGGCTTTGACAGTAGTCAGCCTAAAACTGAAATATTTAGTTTGAGAGAACCCAATAAGTTCAGGTAATCTAAGCAGGTATTAAGACTGTTATGAAACGCCCGAGCTGATCGTAAAACTTTGGCCACTCGTTTTAAATAACTCCAGGGAAAATTTATATCTACACTTCAGTCGAAATTAAGTTCAATAAACTTTAAAGACTGCGACGTGCGTTGTTGACCGAAAGGGAGCTGCAAACAGGCTTGTACAAATAGTGAAACTGAAATTTCTCACAACGTCGGATCAGATCACATGAATCAATAGTAAACTAACTGGTGCGTTGCGCTGCTTGTTTAATGATTAAATATTACTTGGACAAACATTACTCATTAACAATGTTTATACACTGGCAGCCAGAGTTGTATCCATACAGAAATGTAAGTCGGCTACGAATAATGATAATAGCCTCAAGATGGGAGTGAAACATTTAAAACACAGTTCATTATGATCTGCATGGTATGAAACGCTTAGAACACGCAACTTTATATACTTTTTATGAGAAGGAAATAATGCGAATAACTGTTCTGTTGGTGTCGAATCTCAGCGTGGGACTTAACATACAATGAAAGAGCAATCCAGCAAATTATTATATACAAGAGAACGAAGTCTTCATTTAATATTTTAAAATTGGATTCGTTTCAGGTATCTTCAATTTTAATCTGATAATTGTATTAACTATTTCCAGCTTAGGTTTTGTTTAAAAATGGCTAACAGATAGATTTGACAACCTATCAATAATGAAATTTAGTAGCATAAAAAAGCCAGGAATAATGTGCAATTATTTGATTGCCAGATTCCTACTTTTTCATATTTACAATCTGACCCTAAATTGTTATCGAAAAAAAAATTAAAACTAAGAAGAAGTGTGAAAATGTTAATGTTCAAAAAGTATCATATCATCTACGATGTATGTTCTAAGCTTTTATGTTTTACTAGCGTCTAGCCCCTTGGCTAACAGCCGATTCTGAATGGCGCAATATCATCTAATATTGGCTCGCATATGTACGAGTGTGATATTTACATCGAGATTTGCATTGTTAAAGCCGATTTTTTCATTGCTAATAAATTGCATTCAATAGCAAACAACAAATCCTTTTTTTTTTAATTTATTACCAGACTTGCGTGTTAGTAGCCGTCAATCAGTGAGTGAATGCAAATTTGTCTTCGTATTTTTTCTTTAAAAACATAACTGCTCTTAACAAATAACCTCGCGTAAACAGCAAAACGCAACAACAGTGTTTAAAAAAAACTATAAAATAAAAAACAAATTTTGGTTCCAACCGAGATTCGACCCCGCAACTACTTATGCAGTAAAAAAAGTAGCAAAACCGAACACACTCCCACATCCATCTGTGCCACTACGAACTTGTGGTTTACACACATTCCAGCTGCATGCAGAGAGGTGCGCAAGTCATGTGAGGTAGGATCGGCTGTAAGTCCAAGGGGCTAGACGCTAATTTATGTTTTTGCCAGGTTGGATTTAAGTTACAATTTATGTTATAACCTTGTAGAGTTTAAATGCATTTTCTATCAGCTCAGCAGTTCTGATACAATACTTTATTTCTTTTTAATTAAAAAAAGACAAGTAATTTTTGAAAAATGAATGGTACCACTAGATTCTACTTGGGCTAATATGATATTCGTGTAAATATTTGTTCTTATTGTTCATACACCCTGTATTTCTGAGCGTATTGTAAAAATTCTTATTCTTTATCATAGGATGGATATATTGTACCTACATCTTTAAATACGATTTCAGAGAGTGCCTTAATCACGAGCAAAGAACACATTAGAAAACAATGCAGTGTTTGAAGGTTATTATTACCTTTAATTATACAAAATTCCCAGATTAAACCTACATTAACCAAATTAATAAAATACCATCTTCTAGAAAAACTCGTATAGCGAGGAATGTAAAAACGCTACGTGGTGCGGCACCATTCTGTTTTACTTTTAAACTTTGAATCACACTTTGGCTACCAGGATTAGATCTACTAGGAACTGCAATCCGAAATATTAATTTATTAACACGTTATCAGTACCTGTAGTATTACATATTACTATAAATAGAAAATTTCAAAAAAACATGATAATCAATAAAACAGCAACCAACACTTTTAGTGAAGGTCAGATAATGTTTGAAAAGCTAACTTTTTGATTTTTATTCGATTAATTTTCCTAACGGGGGCTTTTTTTTATGGCAAAGAAGGAAATTAAAGCGCCGACTAGCTAGATCTGTAAAAGATGCATTACTTTTTATGTGCATATTAAGTGACCACCGGCGACTTAACTACCGGTTAAATTTTACTGGCTGTTGGCAAACGTAATCGCAATCGTAAATACTTTTATTCCTTCTTCGTAGCAGTAAAGGATAGTATACTAAAAACAGCAACTCTCAGCATTATACATATATAACGGCTAACGGGTTTATTATCTTAAAACGAAGGCGGGTGAACTTAATTTGCGATTCGATAAGCTTTTAGCAAAGCTTAGCAAATTGATGAAGATTTATAAAAGCGTTGCATTCGCAGCGGTCGCCATAACGACGGAATGATCGAAAAATATGAGGGAACACTTCGCTAAATTGAAAATGGTAATGAGATAGGAGCACTGCTAATAAATCCTGTATTGATCCAAAAACAGTTTCAATATCCAAATCCCTAACAGTCTTTCCGGAAATGCTGTAAAACGGTACTACCGTTGGGCGGAAATGGCTGTACTCATGTCTTACCTGCGCACCTCACAAGAAGGCACGGAAACATACTAGCTCATTTTTTGCTTTCAGCTTAAATTGCTACATATGTAACTGAAGTAAACGCCGCATCGAAACTACCGAACTGTTTAATTGTACCGCGAGGCTCTAACAGCTCATATAAACAAACCATGCAGCTAACGAAAGATTCGTGAAATACAGTAAATATAAGATATTAATCGAGCCATTTTGTTATTACGAAGAATTTTTAAAAAGCCTCATCTTGAACAACCAATAATACGATAATGATCGAAAAATACCATTCGACCTGAACCATAAAAATCGCTTTAACTATTTTAATTAAAATAATAATTAACACTTATATAAACCCAAGTCGCATTCTGGAAGTATCTGATATGTATGGCAATCATTTCGCATGGTATTTCTAGATTATCCAAAATAGTTGCATATTTGTAACAAATAATTTTCGAATTCCTTTACAACTGCGGTTAATTAATTAGTGCCATAATAAGTCACTCCTCTAGATGATCAATTTTTTTTTTTCAAATTTCACATTCCAAGTCTCCACAAATTCAGTTCTAAATTAAAATCTCCTTTTCCGTTATAAGGTAAATACTATCTAATTCTTTCTTATTCATGAAACGCTAACCTTCTTGTACAGCAGCATAAAATTGTATTGTTCTAATGTGTGACAAAGGGGGCATGTTTGTGCTTTTAATGGCTAGAAAGTTTCATGTGGCTATCTATGTAAGCTAAATATAATGATTTATTGATTATATTCTCTTCAGAGTCCTTTTGCTCTCGAAAGAGCGTGGGGACTTTCTTTCCTATGCCTGTGGTGAGCGTGCTTAATGAATCACACGGATATAGGGGACCTACTGTTTAACGCGGGCTCCGAACCGCAGGAAGTGCAAGCACTTCTTCTACAGAGAAATTTTTCTAGGTAGAATACCTCGCTGGTTTGCCATTGCCTTGCGAGGGAGAACGGCCGTTAAAAATCCGATGTTCCGGTACTGGGATTTGAAACCCAGACCCCAATCATAGCAGTCCAACGTTCTAACCGAAAACTATAAGATCAAAGGCAAATGTGTTCAAATCGAACATAGCAAATTAACAATGGGTGTTTCGGGGTAACAGTCAATACTGGTAGCGGTCATTTTGAGTAAAAAAGTTCATATAAACATGTATCCAATTCTAAACCGTTATCGAGCTGTGACTGTTTGAATCTTACAATACCTTAGAAATCTGGATGTTAAAAAATGATGAAGAAAAGAAAACCAAAATGCTGGCAAAGTTTTATTTTTTGAAATCACAATTAAATTACATTAAGTGTTAAAAAACAAAACCGTCTATCTTAATGCATTTTGTCTGTCAGTTTCGTTTGTTGTTTGTCCGACTTGATCGCGACTTTCCTTTATGAGGGCTGTAAGGAAAACGTCAGTAAGGAATTCGTCCACCCCCACAAATGAAATTCTTATAGTATGTAGTCAAAAGACTTAGGTGGCCAAATATGTGGGCAATCGCGACCAATACATCGACCAAGGAACCAATTATTTAGATGTATCAACGTACGGGTACAATGTGGATGAGCTCTGTCATACTGAAAATACATACAAGCCCGTCTAAAAAAACATCTTCCAATAGGCCCGGCAAGTAATTTTGTAACAATTCTCGGCTAGTTTGTCCTGTAAGATGATCAGCTGAGATAAACGGGCTAAAACAGCTAGTCATCGAGGATACCACACATTAATACCGAAAAGGTATTGAAAATTTTGTTTCCACATGCAGTGGCATGAGGATTATTATCTGACCACCGATGAGAATTGCGATTGTTGATGATACCATCGCCGGTGAATTGAGTTTCATCGGTGATCATTATTAACTACCGTTTGTATCACCGAGCGGCTTAGACGGCGATGACCACGAAAAAAAAACACATGTTATTGCGTTCAAGGTATTTCACGATTCAAACAGCCACCGCTCCATAACCGTTATGAATCGGACTCATGTTCATATACGAACTATTTTTACACAAAATGACCGCTGCTATCAACTTCCAAAATATTAACCAATCGTCCTGAAACACCCGGTATAATTCAACAAATCGATTTCCAAATGACCACTTTAAATTATCTTTTAAAAATTAGAATTCACAAAATACAAACAAATTGTACAGGGTGGGACATTTTCGATGCCATTGCGGGGTATCTCGGTATCAGTGCCAGAGCGAAACTGATAGCATTTTCTCGGGAATTTTTTTTGGATACAAATAAAATAGTTGAGGCAGAAATTTAATATCTTCTTTTGTTTTCCAGTTATTGGCCATATTTGACATCTTCGAAATTCTGATGGGTTACTTCGTTATTTACAGATTTGTATAAGCAAACCGTAAATAAATTTTTGATGGGTGATTCTGTGTAGATTGCGATAGTGCAAGAAAATATTATCTATATTCAATTGTTTTCAAGATATGACCCAAACTTTAATTTTTTTAAATGAGAACCATAATTGGCTATGACAGCCTTAAAATGTTTATTTTCTTTTCATTCATAAAATATATAGTTCGATATATTTATTAATTTATAAAAATAACAATGTAACAACTGTTCTTCAATTAATGGAGCTACAACAACCCTTCAAATTTTGTTTCGAAAAAATGTCCCGAGAACGTGCTATCAGTTTAGCTCTGGAGCTGACGGATACTGAGATACATATCCCGCGTACGAATCGAAACTTGTGCGTTGAAAAAGAATCAATACCTAAGTACTTTAAAAAAATAACAACGACAAAAGACAGTACATGATAATTGATAACAAAAAAGAAACATAATCAAAGTTATGCAACTTTCTCTCTTTTAACGTTTCTCTGCATTCTGCTAGATAAGAGCAATTATCGTAGAAAGTTGTTATCTACTTGCTGTAAGAACCGTTCTGTAAGAAATTGCCAATTGTATATGCGTGCATCATAAATATTTAAAGTCAATATCAAATGAAATGGAAAATTATAGAATTATTGTGCATGAACAATTTATGAATCTTATTTTGTTTGAAATACCCGTTACATCATTACTGAATGCCTTGTGTATTTACTAGCTATACGATCAATGATTCGTTAACATTTTACCTACATCTTTGTAATGCTGTGACTACGCTTCATTATTTGCAATTTAGTTTCTATACTGGCTGATACACTATAAATAATATCATCGATTACAAGTCAGTAATTCCATTCCGCTTGTAGTGATTTTTGTAAGTGAAAAATATAAAACCGAAAATGATTCACATCATGATCAAGTTCTTCTATAAGCAAATTTTATGGGGTCTTTCCATTAGCGAACAATTAGTGGGCAGATTGAAAACCTCGCATTTCGTTAAGCACTCGTCAGCATTTATTGCTAATCCGAATTACCTTACGTGGTATAGTACAACTGGAATACAACGTTATAACTGTTCTTTAATTTAGTACAAATTTTTAGAAGTCGCTTTATGTGTTATTGGGTTGCTTGTTCCTTAGTTTGGCATTGTTCTCATTCCGAGAAATTTTTTGAATGTTTACAAGTAAAGCAATCTGCTTAAACTCGTGTTTATTTAAAAACAAATCGTTTTAAGTACTAGCAATTTATTTTTCGTCATAATTTGATAATGTGCTCACTAACCCTCCTACTTCATACTTCGTCCGACAATTTATATTGATGATATAGTTACGAACACAACAAGAAAAGTACATGTTTCGAGAAACGTTAAGTTACAAGAAAGCCAGTTATTCAAAAAATTAGCACTAAAACACCATTTAAATGCCCCATTAATCTGCGTAATTTTAGAAGAAACGGCGTTGAGAATTTCTAGAGGCACGAAATTTACTATAATTTGGCTTTCTTAATGTTGTTAAATTTTTAGAAGCCACTTAAATTAAGCTTAAAGAGAAGACTTGGTTGCTTAAGGCAGTTCTTCTTAGCAGTTATTCCATGTCTTTCGCATAATCTCATGTGGCGAACCCATTAGCGCACATCAAGAACTAGTTTTCTGCTTGAAATCTCATAAAAGTTCATCGAATTATATAGTCCAAACAACTTCCCGATTCCTTTCCAAGCTAAATAGATCCAGGAATACATGTTTGCGAGGAATAATTGATTATAAATAAAACAATCTGTATTGAAGAACGTCAACAAATAATGAACCGATTACCGTTTGTTGTGGGAGTTCTAGCATGATCTTATGAATGCAAAAGCCAGTCGATATTAATATTTTACGTGGTCGTTATAAATAAACCCGTTCGGAGTCGTAAGGTATATTTGATGTTAAAGAACCATAGAAGGGGATTCGTGATATAAATTTCTGCAGGAAACAGTACATTTATATTTTACTTGGTACAATTCCTCAACATAAATTGCATCAAAGTTTAACAGCTATAGCGTAATGGAAATTGGCAGCAATTTTCTATAAATACAGATGCAACTATTAAGACGTGCTTACTTATACAACTCTCAAACGCAGACTTGACACGAACTTATCCTAAATAACACATTTTTACGGCAAATGTTTTCTAAAAAGCTTTTTCGTTAATCAATTGCCTGTTTTTCAAGATAAATACAAATTGCTTCCTCATTTGCTGTTATTATTTAATCAAAACAAATTAAGCTTGTTACAAAGCGGTGATGGAATGCACTATAATCTAAAATACACTCGATATTAAAGCAGCTAAATAAAGCCATTAAAAATACATGTACAAAGTGAACTGTACTGCTGATCAATCAATCAATTAAAGAATTCTGTTGTCGAGAGAGCTCGTCATATTTAAATCACAGTTATAAGTGTTTTATGCAATAGCTTATTTGCACCAACATTATGTTTCTGATATAAGAAAAATTCAATTAAAGTTAGAAAATGTTATTATATTTTACCTTTAAAAAAATTGACACATTTTTGGATTGTAACAGCATTGCAAAAATGCAATTACCATTATGTAAAATGCACACATGTGCTGCTTTTCCATGAATACTGACACAATTTCAACATACGCATAACTGTTTTTACATTCAGGTGCCACAATATTTATATACAGGTTTTCTAGACTATCTGAAACCAGAATGTTGTATCCATATGTATACAGTAGTTGCCAGATTAAGTAAAAACATGTTAACCTCCACATAAAATGCAAAGCCAACATTATCTGTATCATAAATTATACCAATTCCTAATATTTTAATACTGCAAAACTAGCTTTGCGCTTGAAAAATTGCGGTTCAACTGGGAATTTCAGCTTTTATTAAGTTCCTTATGAACGCAGGATAGTATAAAGTTTGTTTAAATATCTTTGTTAAATAAAGATAGAACATTTAGACACTTGCTACTATGTATCTGCAATCTAAACAGTTCTAACCCCGTTCCACATGAGCTAGAAGCTTAAGATTTTGGACGCTGATAGGTCTTGGTGTACAATCAATCACCAAATTTAATAAAATCAAATTTTTAAAACTAATATGGCGGCCTAAAAACAAGTTTTTTCCTAAACCATGGTGGAAATTAAATAAAAATGGTGGAATAGATACGGCGGGGAAAATTGCGGAAAAACAGTAAAAATTTAATAAAAAATTTAAAATTAAATTATGCCAAAGTGAATAGTGGTAGGGGGCCCGGACAACGCTGCGTTTATGTGCTAGTTTATTATAAAAATGATTCTTTTGTATATACCTAACAACGTTTAGTTAAGAATGTGTTGTTGTGTATCACCTTTATACAGGGTATTGTATAACTTTATGGACAAACTGAAGGAACACATTCCTGTGATCATTTTAAGTAGATAATGTCAAATAGACATGATCATTCCGGAGCTATAGCCTCCAAACCGAATAATCTAATCACGCTTTAAATAATATCTCCGCCATAAATTGAGATATTTAATTCAAATTTTCTAAACATATTTTACTAACGATGATTTGGATTATCGCTTGATTTCGTTGAAGTTCATTTAACAGGGGCGTAGATATGAGAGAGTACAAGACATTTCTCTTAACGTATTTTGAGCACTCCACACATCTACATCTCTGGTTAAGAGATTTGAACGATATTAAGTAAAAATGTAAATAATCAGAAGAAAAATATTTATGCAATTTAAACCTTATATCTTAATTTATGGCAGAGATATTAATTGAAGCGTGATTAGATTTTTTCATTGTCGGCAGGCTGCAACTCCCCAATGAAGCTTTTCACACCCATATTTGTGGACATTTTGTAGCTAAAATAATCTCAGGAATATGCTTCTTAAGTTTGTGCCAAAAAGCATGCAACACCCTGTATACAATTTGTTTAATCTACCACTTCCCTGTTATTATTTTTATTAATACTACTAACAGCAAATGCAATAAAACATTTTCGATTTCGCAAAATGGATTTTGATAACTAGAAGCAGAAGTATAGAACAACGAGAAACGTCAAAAGTTGCTTAATATCATCAACTAGATACCTTCCAGTTCCATATATTATGCTAACTTTCCCTATCGATCCTGAATGAAAGAGATAAAAAATTAAGTTAAACAGATATTTTATAAAACAGTACGAATTAAGAAACAGGAGTCAAAAAAGTCCGACTAGAGGTACAGATTTTCGGCTGAAAATTATTCTGTAATAAAACATACACGTGGCCAAAGGCTTAATCACTGCAGATATTTCAGAATAATTAACATACATGAATTATGTAAAATTTGGAAAGAGGGGCAAAGGAACCAGGTCCCTAGAAAAACAGAACAACATAATCGGATTTAATCTTTAAATATTAAAATGTATAAGTCCTCGGAATGAATGGGAAAGGAATTTAATGAAGCTGGCACCATTACAATTCGTGCTATAAATGTATATATAATATCAGAGTAAGAAGGGCATTTTGCTAATAACGGGCTGTATAAATATTATGACAGTCTACCATAACAGAGGAGATGGCTGTATTGAGAATTGACCCCTGGTGTATCACTTTAAAAACGTGATTTCCGCGCTTCTCACACTCATCACGGAGGTTCTGACTACAGTACACATTAAAATACTAATTTGCATCCCCATGTACAATTAATTACCGCAATATTCGTTAAACACCGAATTTACTATTATATGTATAGTGCGTCTCACGAGGAATGTTGCAATGCGATATTTAGAGAATGGAAGCATTTAAAAAAAAATGTCGGCTAGATCTTCACTAAATTGGACAAAACATGTCTGATAATTATCAGGTAATATTATGGGATACCAAAAAATACTTTATTTGTTACAGACAAAACACACCTAAATAATTAGTTGGCAAACTACTAAATAATTGTTTGACAACCAATGTGGGCCGATTACTTCAGTTAGTTTCAATATTGCTATTGGAATAAAGATCGATGCATTATATTTAACGAATAAGGTATTTTTAAATATAATTAGACCAATGGAAAGAGGTGAAAAAAAATTTTAATTTGAGATGTCACACACAAGGTGTTGCAATTAATTGGGCCACCCCTACCACTATGGTTGCTGGGAAACGGCAAATTGGATCATCGTTTACATGACACTTAGTCATAGTGATCCACCCGACTTAAAATATGCCTCCATTCTTTGAATGTCGCATTGTAACATTCCTAGTGAAACACTGTATATATTTACAAAACAAAATAATGAGAATTTACTCAAGAGTGACATATTTCAAAATTTCGAATTTTACTTTAGCGTTGATTCTAAGAGACAATAATATCAATAAAAACTGTTGGCAGTTTGCTACCCTGCAGCAATATCCGCCATCATTACACCTAATTGTTTCTTTCCGAGGAATCGAACAAGAAAATCCAATAAATTTTTTCGATGTAGTCAGGGCTTGTGAGAAAAACTGGGCTTTGGCTGCTTTACAATTAATTTTATCCGTTCGGGTTTAAATTCGTGAGTACGGAAATGTTCTCCGAGTTGTTATATTGTTAAAAACCATGCCACTCCTAATTTACATTCATTATTTCGATAAACTTTATCTAACACTAACAGTTATCTGTAATAAAATGACTACCTGCTATTATTAGACCTCCGAGGTCGAAATTATTTCACATGTGAACACTAACTTTGTGGATTTCCTGCGGCTAGTACTGAAGTTTTTGTTTAATTCGCTGTTGATCATCACCATGATCATACGTGCGGGTTTAATATTTGATGTGCAAACTTAGTTTTTTAATAACTAATTCTTAGTTATGTGCCAAACAATCGAGAATGTGGTAAATTTATTCAAGAGGCAAATTAGAGCCAAACTCTGAAGTTAGGTGCATACTCCCCTACTTATTTATTTTTCATATGAAGCAGATATTTACAAATTGACGCGACTAAAATACTCAAAGAAAAATTTTTGACAGTTCAACATCGGATATTTTGACAGCCACAATGCAAAGCATTTCGTATAGGAGGAAACACACGTGTTAGCATGATAGAGTATAGAGGATGGGATGCTACAGCGCACAGTTTAAGAGCCACTGTGTGACGTCATTAAGTGTAAAACAATAGCAAATTTAAAAATTAATTCGCGGAAAGTCTGCAGCAGTGCATTTTAATTGTTTTTACAACATATAAATATATTAATTTAGTTACGATGCTAAACTTTAAATGAAAATCCCCTAGGAAACTAAAATATTTCACATTGAAAGTACCTATCCTCATAATAATATAATGTTCAACAAACAAAAAAATAATTTAGGTGGATATGTAATTTAACACTTACTTTTTGTCTTACTATTATACTTGGGGCAATTTTTTACACAGCACTTCATAATAAAGTATATAAGGTAAATAAAACTCAATTTACACACTACATTGTTGACAAATTACAAGCACCTAACCTTTATATCATTGCACTTAACATTCAAAATTGGCAGAAGTACACATGCTGCGCGTGCGCATTGAAGTAAAACAGAGTTTCTCAACAAGTTTTTACACTTGCGCAGAACTTGACGAAATTTGGTCCAAGAAACAGCATACCTACCATCTTCTATACTCTATCATGACATTTTCATAGCAAAAACGAAAAATAGAAAGGATTTTAAAAATCTTCAAAATATTATGTTCAAAGTTAGTAAAGTAGAATATGGCTGGTTGATTTACTGTTCAAATTTCAAGTGCATTTCCCCTGGAATTTTTGTCCCATGCTGGGTCAATAAAAACGAGTCCATTGTTACTAAAGCATAAATGGTAATTGACAACTGAAATCGTCACACTATTATTAATCCTACTACTATTCTAATTCTAAGCAATTATGTCTATAATTAAGGTGAAAGTCATTGATAATTCTATTACGAATTCTTGAAATAAACATATAAAAATTAAATTTTAATTGAGTTTTATAACAGAAAACATCAATTGCAGTTGAAATGCGTGTACGGTACGACGGAATCCACACGCAGACGTCGCCATACGAGATTGCAAAGTGCAACATAACGGCATTCAGGTCTAGTACTTTTATTTTGCAGAGAATTCTTGCATAATTACTATCAATAAGATCCACACGACTCTATAACTTTTCGGTAAAAAATTCGTATTTCTCATAGAAGAGTTATTAGATTCGGACGTATGCCATATTCTACTTGTCAGGCACATATTGAATAAGCTATAAAAAGATAATAAGGAAGGGTGTCCTCGATAAACAATTATTAGTTCTTCGTACCTACTTTAACTTATATTTATCCTACAAATCCGTAGATTCAGCTAGGTACTTGATATACAACTCGCAATTTCTGTTACCCAATCTCATTGAAGAATACACTATGCTGAGCCATTCGCGGGGTCTAATACCGTAGTTGAATACGTAACAAGTAACGGCAAAGGCCATCGTATGCCCATTTTCATTCTTAGTCAGTGCAGGACTACTAACATCAATTTATTGTGGTCATTAGCTACTTTCTAAGGCTATCGTGATTTTTGTATGAATTTAAAACATTAACTCACCAATTACGCACATCAATAGTTCCTGTCTTTTAGATAGCACATCGACACTCACCTGAAAGAAAAATATATTATTTAGTTAGTTATTTTATACAAGCAGTGGCGTAACTAGGAAGAAAGTATCGTAGGGCACAGAAAATTGAGATATATTTAGCCCCTGTACCTATTTTAGCATTGTGTTGTAACGTAAAGTGTAATGTAATACGAATGCTCTAGTGTGAACCGTGTTGTTGTATCACTCGTGCCTGTTCGCAAAATGCCGCGTCTGGGCCATACTTTTGTCGGTTCCTTAAAGAACATTAAAAATGTTACATTACATCACGAGCTTCCAGTTTTAGTGAAACATGAGTTAACAAACAACGTATGAACACAAGCGAGCACCACGTTCGTTCGAATGCTCGCGATGTTGATACATTTGAATCCTGAGCCTTCGCAATAAAACGCGTAATATTACAACGTTATATTACGCCAGGAAGCTCAAATGTGTAGAATGCCTACGATAGGTGCGGTGTCGCCTCGTCGCGATTAGCAAACGTGCACAGCCACGACTGCTTCGTGTTCGTAAAAGACAAACTAATACCACACATTTTTTAACACCGAAGCTAAAAACAAAGCCCTCTGGTTACGCCACTGCACACAACGTCAGTTATTTCATGCATTCAATTATGTTTGCAATAGCAATGAAAAAGCTTTAAAAGCACCCTATTTGCGCTGTCAGTGTTCATTATGTCGTACATTTATTACCAGACTAAAAACCACTGTCTATTAGCACTAATTTACAGTTTATATTTCTGAAGATAAATCAGTAGTAAATTCAAACCTCGAGATCCAATTTAACAATGGTTTCGTTGACATTAAAATAACGATTTGGTTCAATCTATCTTTAGATCCTTCTTTCAAACTAGAATGATGATATTTAAAAAGTACTTTAACTTTTATAGACTACAAACCTCTTTACATTTGTGTTACATGAGAATAATGTAGCCCACAATAGTGCCAGATGCAAATTTTAACAGGGAACTAAACAGGGGGACATTTTACCATTATTAGGTCACAAGTTTCAAAACAGAGACGGACATGTTATTCAATAATTGTACTCGCATGTGCTATAAGTATATGCTAAAGAATGGTCGGTGCAAAAACCTTTTCTAAGTTGTATAACCATTACAAGTTGGTCGTATTTATAGATGCAAATAAAAGAACAGCCAGTATTTAATTATAATTATGTTCAAATAGATATAAATATATTACACAATATGTCACAAAAAGTGTGCAAATCGGAATACAAAAAATAAAAATGTACAGGAAGTATCATTAATAACAATGTAAAAATCATTGGAAAGGTGTTTCCCTATCGGGTCTAGCTATATATTAAATCCAGAGCCCTTCCCACTATCTCAGCTTTTAGTTGTGGGAGATCCCCGCCACCAAAACCTACATACATAGTCGCTGATATGGCACAGTAAACACAAATTCATCTGCGCAAAATCCCGCTACGTTTTAAAATAAAAACAAGATTCCGTAGTGCGCAGTACTCGGTTCGAGTACTGTAACAGAATCTGCTGCTGTTATTTTGAACACAAACACATAGAATGAAGCATGCAGCTTTCCGGCTGTTTATTTAAATGGATAGAGCACTTGATTTGAACAGCTTGCGAAGGGTTGGTATTAAAGATAGGGAGCGGCGCATTCCTTGAATATAATAATTATATAATCATATTTCACTAATAACAAGAACATCAAGCTATCGAAGACTTATTGCGTTACACGATATTTCGTAAAACAGAAGAACTCTAAATTCTCCCACACTCGTAACTTGCTCCAGTAAAAACATTCCCCGGGACGAAACAAACCGGGTAAACTAATTTACAGTCAAAACAACCACGAACCAAACATCCCCTAAACAAAAGCATAACTAAGAAATAGCTTTCCCTGAAAAAGATACGAATTTATTTTTTCTACACCTTTAAAGGTGTAACTAATTTTAGTTGTTTTTAAAGGAATCGTTTCTGGGGCTATGATAAGAATTTTTTTTGAAAAGTTTTTCATGGAGATTTCACGAGGGCTTTTTCTTTCTTAAAATTTTTTTCCGAGTTTTCTTCGGTTTTCTTCCGGGCATTTCTCAGGTTTTTTACTTTCATTCCCGAGACCGGCTCGGCAGAGGACATAAGGAGTGGTGAGCGCCGCGTATGAAGCCAAACAATTCGCGGAGTTCTTCTAGCAGTAATATAATTTTGTAACTTTAGACAAATCTGACTAAGTAACATGAAAAAAGCCTTAAATCAAATGTATGGTCAAACACATGCATCTAGAAACATAAACTGGTAATTACTAGAAATTAGTAAGACGTAACTAATACATTAAAATTCCACGGAATATTCACACGGCATCGCGGGTTCAAACAACAGTCAATTTAATGCTTTTGAATTTAAGGATTCCATCTAATTAAAGTATCATACAACACAGCATGATCAAAATTTAAATTACACATAGGGACCTTTGCTAGTGTGTGAACAATAGACACATATTATATTAGGTATTTCAACAGATACCTGAAATTTTAATACAGAGCAGACTTGTAATAAATATATTTTAATTTTGTAATAGTTATTTATTATATGAGTGGGATAAAGGCATTATTAACAAACGAATACGGTGAGTTGCCCTACGAGGGCGTTGGCCAGAGTCGGAGTAAGAGCATGAGTATGTTAATGGCCTTTATCACATGTATATAATACAATTTTTTATCTACGTCTGCTCAAAATTGAAAAAATTACATAATTTTAAAAATTGAAAAAATTATATAATTTTGCATCAACTGCAATCAATTGGCAGTTTCGCTTTGTTTTAGCTTTTTGCCTTACTTGAAATGAGTACTTAATTTAGTTCTTAACGTAAGTAATAAGCGCTTCTTAAAACAATAAATGAGTATGCTAAGTGAAGTAATTTCATTTCATTATAACAGAGTTCATTGGCGTCTTAAGAACTTCTTATTATGATATTATCCTGTAGTACTGATATTTAAAACTAATTACTCATTATAAAGGCTGTTTCGACTCGATAATAAAATAATTACTACCTTTTAAAAAATCAGCAACACCAAATCGGGCAAACTGATAATTTATTACACCTATCAATTTTATAATATGAAATTATAAAAAGTGCCTATTATCGGTTCTAATATAGAAATAAGAATAGGTTATTTACATAATTGGCAGTATTTGAAAACGACATAGCGATGATCGATTTCCTATCAAAGTTTTGAAAACTGTAGTTCATCATTATTTCTAAGTGTGAATTAGTCACAAATTTTAAGAACATAAAGATAATGTAATGTAAAAATTACTTACGAGCATACAGCATTGTGTATTCAGAGATGTAATTACATTTAGGCTAAATACTGGCATGTACAGCTAAATGTGCTTTAGGAAATGTTTTTGTTAAGAGGGAACACATTAAAATAAAATTTAAGCGGGAATTTTCAAGACAAAAACAGTAACTTTTATGCCCTTTGAGGAAACGTTTTTGACGCATTGCTGCATGACAGCATGTTGAATGGTAAAATTAATTTGTTGAGAAATTTATTTATTACCTCATTAATCAAGTTTTTTGTTACCTATTGAAAATTATTAACAAATATATGAAAGCAGTGGCGCGACAAGAAAACGCCGAGTTCCTTGTTCAGGGCTACTTTATCAGAAATTATTTTTAATAAGAAAACAGTTTTATATAGGGTGGAGGTGGAGAAAGCTGCGGAAACCTTTTTTTATCAAGCTTTTCGCGTTATTCAAGACCAAGGAACAACACTACGTAAAGCGTGTTAACCAATAATTTATAAACACCGTACATTAGTTGCTTAACAGACGCACAGTTTGATGGCATGTACTGAAGTACCACATAGAATCAGGGAGACACAAAACAAAATGACGAAGCATGGGTTTTCGGGCCCGGTCGAGCTGCGGACTCTGGTTCAACGGAACTATTTTAGTAACGCTACTGACTAAAAGTAAAATGAAGTACATTTTATGCTACTGTAAGTTACCTAATAAGTTTCTAAACAAGTTTAAGTAGGAGATAATTATGACAGTATTCCCCGTAACTGACAGCTGTCGGAATAATTTTCATTCGCGAGGTTGACTATTAACACCGTTCCACTTGGTTTTTACATTACAAGAATAATGTTTTTGCTGAGTTTGTCGTTGCTTTTAGTATCTTATTACTAGCATTAAAAGAACTATTTTAAAATAAAATAAAGCTGCAAAAATTAGTTCAAACTCCATCTTTTTTAAATAAACTGAGACCAGTCATTTTCCCAATTATATGGTAATATGAAAATACTCCTATGTAATGTGTGACAAGAAAATTAACAATTTTAAAATCAGTTATCAATAATGTGGATAATGTTATAAAACGTAGCTGCAAAATAATAGCGGAATTAAGTCAATTTCGTGTCCATAACTGTTAAATATTAACATTATTTTTATTAAGATAAGAGATCTTAAATAAATTGTTGATATCTGCCACTCTGATTCAAATCAAGACAATTCCTTAGATCAGAGCCCTATATTTAAAAAACGTCAGATAATTTCATACACACTGGAATTAAAAAAAAAATCATATATGTATAAATACAAAATAAAATAATATTATTATGTCTGCAGTAAATAGACCGAAATATTTCCTATTAATAAAAAATAAAATTGCCGTTTGATCTCTAACGGGACGTATAAAGCAAACTAAGTATAATATTAGACACCAAATCATCATAATTAATCTATTATTACAGAAACCTACTAACATGCAGCTTCCGCACCGTCGGGGTTTCATTATAATACCGGTATGTAGATCAATAAAATGCAGATCACAAACATGACGAATTATTTCACACACTATGTGGGAAATAGTGTTTGTGCTAGTTATCAAACCTGATTGGTTCCCGGAGCGGAAAATTATTAATTATTTCATAATAATGCAATCATCTCTGACAAGACAACATCTCGGATCAAACTGTTGTATTTCCGTTTGAATATAAATTTCCATTTTTAATTTATAAAAAGATCGTTTATATGATTTTTTTACAAATCGTGCGGAGTGCCTAAGGATCACGTATTTAAACAGCTTAAAAAGTTATGCTAACTACATTGTAATTAAAGAGTACGTTATTAAAACTCAGGTATTAACATACCACCGATGAAATTATAAATGGCCGCAGATCAGCTTCAGCATATTGCTTCCGCGTATGTTAACTATGTAATATGGGGAATTCGTGATTTCGGTAAACCACGCTTACATCTCAAACGATAAACGACTTCTAACTTATGTCTGCATGTGGCTACGGCCGCACACAACAACGTAATAAAGTACGTCTTCTTGAGAGCAATATAAACAAGACGAAGATTTTTTGATCTGACCGCACATGTACAACATACAGAAACAATTATTAACATTTGACGTTATCCTAGCTTTCAAAAATCGTTACGTTACGACTCACATCGTTCCAGAAAATATTAGCGCGGGATATCTTACGTTTACGTCACGTTTTGCACTCGAAATAACTCCCGAAGAAAGCGCAAAATCATAACTTAGTGTATTCACCTGCTTCAGTTATAAAACCATGAGAAACAAAATTAGTGTTGTATTCATTCGTATTATAATAAATCAAATTATTCGCGAAAACCTTACAACAAACTATGATCGTATCAATCACAAATAACAAAGCTTAATTTATTTGCTTGTCACTAAACTTTCTTCGTTTAAATCAAAACGGTTTATTTAAAAAATAATTACACAACTTACAGAGTCAAAGCAAGAGACGCACACGCACAAAAATTTGGACGGGATAATTTTGACACCACGGTTAATAGGAAACCAGCCTGCATTTAAATTTTTATTTTATTTTCATGTGGTGTCGAATTTAAATTAACTTTTAGTCAGTGAAGCGGTATCCTGAAAGCAATTAGCTTATAGCAAAATCAAACTATTTTACAGTTCTCTCTGCATGGTGTTCTACAGGTGCGACTTGTAATGTTTTCAGTTAGAAGTTATACTATTATTATTACATGTAAATTGTGATTTATTTGTCTGGGCACGCCTACCCCTGATTTTCTTTTTGATTTGGCCACTTAATGTGCTATTTGCTGCAATTAGTTACAGGAACAAAAATTGCATTAATAGATTGTAAAAAAGATACGTCAAATATCGTCTTGTTTGCGCATCTCTTGAATTTTCTGAAAGGTTTGGCTCTCTTCATGTTAATCTCCGGGTGTAAACGAAAGATGCCCCACTCTATTTTTCTTTATTTAGTATTGTAAACAAACTGAACTTTAAAATAAAAAAAAACACATAAATTGTTACTTGCTGCACATTTCAATTTGTTTGCACTTCCGGTTTCACTGCAAATCTTCTCCGAATTATTATTTTAATTTGAACTCTCTGTATATTTTGACATTTCTGGAATCGGAATAAAATTCTACGTATGACGCAACCTTTTAAATACAATTTTAGATACAAAATTTGTTTGAGGCTAAATATTATTTGCGTCAAGAAATGATTTCTATAAAGTAAAATATAAATTTAAAATTAAAATTCGTAAGTTAAACTGTATGTACTTCACTGTGTAAGAGGTTAGAGTTACTGAAAATTGGAAAAAAATCCTTAAATAAAATGCTAACAAAATACGTAGTACCCATACAAGACTGTTTAAGAGCAATTGTACATACTATTAGATTCGCATGATTTTAAAACATTGATTTCTTTATGTAGATGTTTATGATGTAGATTTTGTGTTTTTATTTAACATTGGCTATTTCTGAAAAACTGTTAAGTTTAATGTTTTATTTCTGTTTCATTTAAGTATAATATTTATAATTTTAAAGTGCTGCAAAAATAAGTTGGCTCAGATTTCTTTACTTTACCAAAGAAAATATTAATGTTTTCTGGCATGTAGACTTCCGGGTTGAAGCATGAAGCCGCGTCATCGGTGAATAAACTGCCGACGTTTGGTCCTCGGTTGGATGAGACATCTTTAGGGCTGTGATCACAATGTAACCACAGCCCTGAAGCTACTTGTTTAACAGAGGACGAAACGTCCGCAGGAAGCCTGCAACTTAGATTAATGCTTTCTGTTTAATTGCATACTTCAGTTTCTAAACCCATCAAACTAAAGCTCTAAAACAACTGAAAACAAATAATTAATTACTAAAATGTTTTGTCTGGATTTTTTGCCGGGGTTATTTCGGAAGGATTTTATTCCGGGATCTTTCCCCTAAAACACCTTTTTGTGAATTTTTTCAGGATGTTTTTCCTAGAGTTTTTTTTCGCCTACGCTGAGACACGAACCAACATATCTCTAAAGAAATAGTATGGTCAGTTTTGGGGCAACGTGTTTTTTGAGAATGTCTAAAATTTGGATAAACTTTATTACTTCACAGTTTTCATTCGTACACAAATTCTCTAATATATGTACACTGTGGTCCCCTAGGGCTAGCTACTACTACAATACTAAATTCTATGGCGATCAGAAAACTCGTTTTTTAGTAATTTTGAAAATTCATTTTTTAACAACACTTTTTTGATTCCTGAAGTTCCGAAACGTATTTCCGTCAACATCTCGAGTTAGAAAGTTTTCATGAAATTGATACTGCCCTATACTGAAAGTATAATTATTGAAAGTAAAAATAACGTATGCATTACATTTAAGTGTTTCAAACAGTAGGAGATTTGAGTGACTCCCACGCTGTCATGTCACATCGTCTACAATAAAACATAAATACACACGATGTTTACCTCTCTAATCTGAAAGCTATTTGAAAAATTGGGCAAGGGCTGTCGGATATGATCGAGTTTGAGTTTTTCCCGAGTACGCGAAGCGTAGATCAGATGTCGACGTTCCCGGAACGTTGTTCATTGCCCATTACCATTGCAGCAAATGTTTATGCAACATGCAATCCTTTTTATAGAATATTAGACTGCATATTCTAGCAGCCACACTAATTAGTGATTGCCTACACCTGTCAATGTTGCTGTCGGCGTTAGAATAACTACATTCGATACGCATTCTGATATGATCGGTTGGATTTCAAATTATAATGTTTTCAAATATGGCTTTGCGGTTCGTGCCTGTGAATAAATATTTACAAAACCTGACGTGGTTGTGTACTTAATTGTTATTTATTGCCGCGGAGTGTAAAATGTACTCGGTTAAACGTAATTGTTTCCCGATTGTCCGCTATATGCCACAAAGGTAACCAATAATAGCAGTCAACGATCTCGTTGTGCTTAACTACGTAACTACATTGTAATGCAAACTTATCTCATAGGAAAAATGTACAGTTAAATGTATTCAATCTGAATGTTAATACGAAAAAAAAAAATACTTTTAGAATGTAATATGTGTAATATGTAAAAAAAGCTTCATTCTTGTTTCATTACCACAAAGTATAAAACAGAATATAAAGAACTAAATTAGCGAAGTACTTTTCTATACTACGAAAAATTTTATTTTCTATACCTATACTCGAAAATATTTAAAACAGCTACGTGCTAACCGCAGTAATTACTACATAAGATCATAATACTATATGTATTTTCTTAGTAATTTAATGTTGCTTAGATCTCCCCTAATACTTCATGCGAGCATTTTTCTTTCATACAAAAGCGAGGCACTTTACACATTAACCGCGTCCCCCCTGTTGCGCAGTATTAAATACTCATTTACAAGACCTCCTATACAAAATATAATATAAAAAGTTCATAAAAAACAGCCAACAAGCGTTAACATACAGGGTGTACCATATTATTTCGCCACTATTCCTAACTTTCTTATTATTAGAGCTATAGATTTGATTAAATTGGGAAAGAACTAGAACTTCTTATAATCTAAGTTGCAGGCTTCCGCGGCCGTTGTTAATAACATCTAGGCTTCCGGGTTGGAGCTGCGTCATCGGTGCAGTTGTGCTCCAGATCCCAAAGTGACCACAGCCCTGAAGATGTCCCGTGCAACTGAGGACGAAACGTCGGCAATTCATGCACCGATGACGCGGCTCCAACCCGGAAGCCTAGATGTCAGAACTTCTTATGCTGATTTAAGTTGTCGTTTAGAAAAAAAAGTAATTAAACGTTTACTTTTCAAATTATTCCATAAAATAGTTTTGCTTAAAATTGAAAACCCAGTATATTTTTGCATATCTTGAAAGGAAATCTAATTCTTAATACAAAAAACTGTTTTCAGTTCTGGGGTATTTAAATATAAACCCTTGCTAATTTGTCATTGCTAGAAGGACAAGTAGCACTAGCCATACTACCTGAGCAGCAATTCCAGAGTAGCAGCAGCGGTCAGCTTCTGCCTCTTGATGTGATTATACTATGTCCATCTCTTACGCACTACGTGTTTCGCTATCTACCTTGTGCACTCATAAGTTTCATCGATGTTCCTATACTGATTAAGTTACGACGGAAACTTTTTTAATCGAAATTTTGATTGTTTGCAACAATATTTCTCGGGGTTTAAAAAATACCAAAAATGCATGATCACAATTTTTCGCCAAAATTGGGAAAGGAGGAAAATTAACCCCCCTAAATATTACTGCACCTGAAAATAAGGTTCTTACTCTACTATTACTCATTAGCAATGTAGCTTTAACAGAATTGTTTTTAACGTCCCCCGTTCGATTTTCGATATTCAAAAATTCATAGAAGACGTCACAGCAAAATTAGCGGGCTGAAACAAACCAAATTTTAGCTCATCTAAAGCTCTATTAGCTTACAAAGTTAATAAGAAATTTTTGACCATTTTTTGAGCAACATCTTTTCAAAAATTTCCAAAAATTTTGGAATATAGCTTTCAATTTTTCGAAAATGTTTGTGCACAATAACATTGTGTCTCTATAGGACTATTACTATCTAATATTTGAATGCGATCTGTCAAGCTGTTTTTGAGTAATAAGGCGCTCACGTCAAAATTGTCAAAATTCGTAGCGGCCGCCATTTTAAAATTAGAAAGTTCGGATAAAAAGCGTTAGATTTGCCCTAAAGTTTTCTATCAGATTACCTTTCCAAATATATAAAATTTGGTCGAGGAAAAAAATGCTACCAAAAAACCTGTCTAACTTCCGCTTCTGGTTTAGGATTTTTTCAACGCTTATTTTGTGGGTAAATTTTTGATGTACCCTCAGATTCCAAAGCTCATCAAAATCCGACTATCCGTTAGATAGTAGTGAAGCACCACCCACCCACATACGCAACCCATCCACAGCCTAACAGTTATTGAAAACCACATTTTTAGGTTCCTGGCCTTTCAAAACATGCATTTCCGTCAAAATCTGGATTTCTTCATTTTCATGAAATCAATACTTCCCTATACTTGAACGTATAGGTAAGTAAAATAGTTATTGACACAATACTTTTTATGGCTAACATTGCAAATGCATTGCATGGCAAATTGCGTCATCTAAAAAATATAAATAATCATGAATAACTTACTTTGGTATTAACTTAAGGTTATTATTGCATCAAAACTGCTGTAATCAAATTTTATTTTTCTTCCAGGATATTCAAATAAATTTAGCGCGTTGCATTAAAAAATGTTATTTTATCGATTAACTCGAAAATGCAATCTGTATTGTTTTTATGTATATGACATCTTAATCGGCATAAAAAGCTACACTTCTTTCCTGATATAACCAACTATGTACCTCTAATATTAAGAAAGTTAACAATAGTGCAGCGATAATTTGCGACACCCTGTATAACTGCATATGCTAGTTGTCTTGTAGCATTAGTGTAGGCATATGCATGGGCATGGCAAATGTTATTTGCTATCTAATACTACGTACAGTATCGAGCTCAAAAGCGGAGCAATTTCTTAATAGCGAAACAAGCTTTTCAGAGGAAATCGGGACACGAGCCTGAAAACCGGAACGTATTGTCACCGTACTAATACTGCTTCTTCTAGAAATTGTAAAACTGGGCAACTTTTGAATCTAATGGAACTTTGCGCTTCCATAAAAACTTATTCGAAACAAATAGCAACGAAACATTACAACCCCTTGTTTTTTCAATGTTATATACGTTGAACTGCCAATGCCAATATTTATTATTTTTAATTTCAAATTAAACGTAATTTCAATTAAACCAAGAAAAAATCTTTGGGCAATATTGCAGTTTATAAATAGTTAGGAAATGTTATAATTAAATAAGTCCGTAACAAATTAAGCATGAGTAATTTTGCTCTAATTACATTACCTTTCCAACTGTTTCTTGCAATACCGTTTTCGACATTGGCAAGTGTAAAAAGTCTGCAGCATAATGCAGCTAATCTACAGTAATTTATCACAGTAATAATTTAGTTAAATGAAATTCACATTAATTGCTGCAGTGCAATACAATACCTGTCGGCACTAACTACTGCAGTTTTTAAAAATAAGCTGGCCTTAACTTTACAGCCTTCATACATACCAATTATACCTCAAACTGAATAAATAATATAGCTATATATAATGTATAATTATAAGTAAATACATTCGATCTGGGCAATTAAAACCTAATCTTACCTTTCTGTTATATAACCAACGGTATAGGCCAGTAAAGAATACCGATAAAACGCGTTCTTTGAGTTAATTCTTGTTTTATAGCGTACATGCATCTCTTAAGTTTTATGGAGACAATACAAGCATAATAAATTAAAAGTCATGCAAATCAACGAAGGTTGTAAGCTCAAAGCACACATGCTTTCTGCTGCCTTCGTTATAAGGACATTAAAAAAGTTAGCTAGGTTGTTATACAAACTACAAGTCCTCTACTTGTCTTCATGATTAATAAAATGTACTGGCAGAAAACATAAAAACGGAAGCTTCTTTGTTGCCTTAACGAACGCAACAAAAAAAACTCGAGCATGCATATAAACCACCGCAAACAAACAGCCTGACGTTTGCATGTCAGTTAAAAATTAGAATTAAATTTATTCTGGATTAAATCAAATCAGAAATTGTGAGGAATTCAACACTAACATGATGGCAGGCGCCTTATACATTTTTGTTTCTAGGAGATTATAGTTTATTTCTTTAATGGATCAAAATTCCATATTTAAATAGGCGAAGTACAAAGATTTTATTTAAATGATAAATATTTAATTCGACTCGTACAATATGTTTGAAAACATTACAATATACTTTTAATTTTAAAAATTCGGAAATTATTTCAGTTTTTATTTAAGAAAGCATTGATAAAACAAAATTAAACATCAGTTTTATAAAAAATTTTGATTTATAATTTTAACAGAAATACATGTTTTGGCTAAAAATTTGGTTAGCTGCAGTATAGTATGTTTTTCGATTCACTTTCGCTAGACAGTTATAGGACTGGAATAGTGCGAACTAGACCCACTGTCTCCGAGGAAAACGTTTATACAAAAATATTTTTGAAAACCTGATACAGATAAATAGCAATTTCTAAAGTGTAGGAAAGTTGAGGCAAAGTGCTTCGCTTATTTTTTACTTTGGAAACAACGTTGTGAATACCGTCTAATGACCGTTCTACCCGAAAAAGGTCGGATCTAACAACGATCACCCTTTCATGGACTAATTGAGTGGCTTTAATTAATGCAAAAGTGTGGCAACCGAGTTCTGTAAAAGCTCAAAGAACACTTCAAAAATAAATCACCACTGACACTGTCGAAGCTCAGGAACGGCTGTAGAAATAAAGGATATCAATAACACCTGACAAGTTGTGCGCGCTCATTAAAAGCTAGAAATATTTTAACAAGCAGCGAGCGGCTTACATTTAGAAGTAAATATTCAGTTATTATGAAGTGCAATATCTCGCTTTTGCATAACTTCTTCAAATTCAGATACAATGATTGCTATCAAGGGCTTCCTTAGAAAGAAATGAAGCAACGCAATGCGTAGTTTTGATTGTTAAGAATAACTTTTTCAGTTACGACAAATTTAAGGATGTCTTGTATTGATTTGATGATGTTAAAATTAAATGCCTATGCAAGATGTTTTGTTAAACTACAATACAGTTTATTTTATCAAACAAATCTATGGCGTCACTTTGTGTGCTATTGAAAATAGCAATATATCACACTCCGGGTATAACAATACGTCGTATGTTGACAAGTCTAAGACATTGTGATAGTGTTCGAACCTTTAAGGAAGTTTGTGGTGATTATTAATGACAATACTATAAAATTCAAATACAAAGTTAACTTTAAAAAAAATATTTGCAATTAATTAGCATAAGGAAAAGGGAAAATGTACCGTACTCTGGGTGTGTGAACTAAATAGATTAAAATAATAGAAAATAACAATTATGCGAAGAATTACGCTACAGGTCGCTACTAGAAACTAGAAAATTAATACAAGAATAGAAGTGTATATCGTTGCGCGTTAATACAATACCTACGTAAAAATAATTTTAATTATTATGTATATAACATGCCGATAGTTCAAAACGAGTATTACAATAATATTTTAATGCATATTTATGGCGTCCATTTATTTATAGAGGATGAAGAGGGATATATAAGGCAGTATTTAATTAACCTAGCAGTTCCTAAGTTCCATTATGTGGTTTTATTAAAAGTTTCAAACGTAATTAAAAGTTTTGTTTTATTTTCCGTACAGCAACCGGAACATTTTGCAAGCGTTTCAAAAACGAGGACCCTCATATGGGCTATTAAGTAATTCATTAAAATTCGTTCGTCAAGGGTCTACGTGCTGAATTTAATTACATTAAATCTATAATAAGAAAAACTGCTGCTTTGTTAAATAAATAAAGTGTCATTTACTTTAAAAAAGATATACAAAAAATAGCTGTGCCTGGGCATTCTCATAGTTACCACAAAAATCTTTGCTTCATATTTTCATAACTACTAGTTTACATGATAATATTCTAGCCCCAAGAGTTTACTGATACTCATATGTTCAACTACGGCCTGGTTGCAAGTGATTCATCGAATCCGCTGCGACTAAGAACGCCTAGATGAATACAAATGCAAGCGTTATAAAAACCCGAAAACCTCTCACTAAAGGCGTTAGAGTGGCGGTCGCCAGAAAATATACTTAAATCAGAAATACGGAGAAAGGGAAGATTAGCCCTCTAAATGTACATACCTCTTAAATATCAGCTGATAATTTCATGAACAAGTGAGTTCAGCGCAAAGTATTTGCCTCTCTTCGCCATTTTTTATTGTCGTGAAATAAATTTCTTGGAATTACAGAAAACCAGAGACCAAAAAACTAAATTTTTCAGCCAAACATTTGATAGGATGGGCAAAATTGAACCCCCTAAATACTGCCGAACCTTAATTACATAACATAAATTGGGAATCTTATTCTACCACTCACTAGCAATGTACCCTGAATTGGATCCGCCATCTGTCAACTCGGTTTTGAGTAATAAGAAGCTGAAGTCAAAATTTCAAGAAAATAGCATTAATTCGAAAGTTCGATAAAAAAGCAGTACATTTGCTGCAAGGTCTTTTATAAGATTCTATTTTCAGATTTATAAAACTAAAATAATTTAAAAAACTGCTAGCAAAAAACAGGTCTAAATTTTGTTTAAAAAACGAAACAAACATTTCGGAGATAAGAGGGAACGACCTCGGCCATCCACCCTCCCATCCACAGACAATGCTCTAATCCTTTTACTTTCCTATACTTTTACTACAGGAATGTACTGATGTCATACATTCTGCTACGGCAAGTGTAACGTATGTCGTATAAGCAATTGTAAATGTTAAAGGCAGGTTTGTTTTTCTCAATCCGATAGTCGCTAGTTCGATTCCGGCCGTATGCTTAGGCCTAATTTAGATCATAGATTTAGATGGGCTAATGGTCATGGCAACCGACTCCCGTAAGTCAACATAAGAAAATAAAACAAATAATAAAAACGCGATTACGTGTGTTGATGATATGTTTTGACGTAATCCAAATTAAGAAGGTACACTAAGTAAACGTACAACATTATTTCAACATTTATTGTATGGTGCATTTACTTTAAATCTGAATTATCAAAGCTAACGTTTGTTGGTAGCGTTGTGAAATTCATCTTAGTTATTTGTTTGTCTGTAGGGCAGAACTGCTGAAATTAAATTTTTAATTTTATGCATCTTTGTATCTTTAGTAACGTAACAACATAATGTAGACACTAGTAAATACTTACTGCTTGTGTCAAATTGTATCAAATCATAATATAAAGTATGATTTATATTTGAATTTTGACATTGACGATTCAGATCTCAAGTGAATCAACTGTTATGGTATAGCAGTACTAAGTTTATTTACTGAATTGACATATTTCCCAACTTACCATAAATAAACTACCATTTGCTTTGCGTCGACATACGTAAGAACATGTCATACTTTATACATACTTTGCCAGCCACAAATGCATTTTCTATTATAGCACGGTATTTATCAATTCTGCTTCTGGTTTTGAATTTTTCTTATAAGTTTTTGTAACATTGGATTTTTGGTATATTTTCACCTTTCAAGTTTTACCAAAATTGAACCACCTGTTCGAGAGATATAAGGGAACAAACAAAGGGACAGTGTACCCACCCACCCATACAGAGACAGTTTTGATTTCAAGTTATTCGGAAGTGCAAAAAATAGCGTACATACCACAGAACTGAGGTGCTTCATGCAATCCCTCGTGTGACTATTGTTATATATAAACTTTTACACTCGGGAGTAAATGAAGCACTTTAGTCCCTTGGTATATAATATACTATTTTGATTCTATGCGTCACATAACGCCTATTTTTCGTTAGAATTTCAAAATTAATAATGTTCATAAAATTAATACTTTACCACACTTAAGTATAGAATGTAAAGAAACGGAAACTACTTATTTAATATACGCCAATACCAATTTCTTTTGGAATTATCAATTCATATTTCAGTTTAAGCTTTAAGAACCACATTCATTTCTTAACTTCATTCTAATTACAAGTCAGACAGAGGTATTTCACGTTTTAAAACCAAAAATAATTTTTTATTTATTTATGTTGAAGTAACGGTTCTACTAACTAAAGCAGTGCATTTTTGTACCAAATTGCTGAATAGGTAAAATATTTTTTACGTTACGCGTTTAAAGCAAAATATTGGCCCAATGTAATTTTAAAAGTACTATATCTTGCACAAAACGCAAACGGTTTGATTGTTTGCCAGAAACATTTTGACTTAAATAATTCGCAGTTTTTACACACTATGACAACCCTTAAGTCATACATGTTAAAAAACTATAATTTTTATTATATAATTAAGTCATATTCAGGCTTTAACAGCATATAATGGCATTATCACAGTATGACTATTACAGATACAAACTTGGCGGTTTTACACGTGCGGTAACTAATTAGATACATTTGCAAATAAATTAGATACATTCCAAGAACAATCACACATAAAATGCAGTGCTGTGTGAGTAGAGTTCAGCACTCGTTTGAGCAGTGGTGTATTGCCATTGTTCATGAAACTTATGGCTATTAGCGGTCATTTATTGAAACGCTTTTCAATAAAACGGCCTCAGAATTGCCCATAAATCGCATGACCCAACTCCTTAGGAGCAGGAAGCGAAGCTCATCAGTCGCTGAACAATACACGGTTAATGTCCTTCCGAGTCCGGCAGGCCACTGCACTGCCCACTTCCACCTTAGTGTGCGGTAATTAGATGAATTATTTCTGCTTGGTTGGATGTTATACTACCTTGTAATTATAAAACAAAAATGAAACCCATGCTTGAGGCGGAGACTGCGTATTTCAAGTTATACTTATATGCACTAACAAATACTTCTTCATTTGGTGTTCGACAAAGTTGTTGATAACTTGCAGTGTATTCCCATTTATCCCAGCTTGCTCTTGAAAATTCCTGTTATTTCCACTGTTCAATGTACGTACTTCGGAATAATGGTCTCGGATAAGAAGTTGTGTTGAAAGGAAAGACATTTCACTTAAACTAACACTAAACTTGCGCATTGTGGAGAATAATATGGTACTCATTCACTATTGTGCGATTCTGCAGTTTCAGGTACGATACATGGCCTTTAAAATAGCAACCGTTACCGATTTATTACTGACTGTAACCGCTGAATTTATTGCAGCAACTATTCTGGGCGCAAAACAGCACATATCCATAACTTATTTAAATTTTATAGAAGATTCCGGAACACCAGAAACCTCGAACGGTGTGACATAAGGCAGATTTATTTACACACTTCTATTGTAATAGATTTCTTTTTTACTTTAACTTACTTTTGATTTTATTTTTTCTGCAGTAGTTTATCAGCAACAAATTGTTACACACATTTCTCTGTAAATACGAAAAAACTTAAATACATTTCACAATTTTTAAATTCATATTTAGTATGATTTT
Organism: Ctenicera cuprea; assembly: GCA_958336395.1. Classification (NCBI taxonomy): domain Eukaryota; kingdom Metazoa; phylum Arthropoda; class Insecta; order Coleoptera; family Elateridae; genus Ctenicera; species Ctenicera cuprea. Next base: position 37,867,243 of record OY284490.1, read on the forward strand.
CCTGAGAAATTTATATCAGAATTATTTTTAATAGTATTAGTATTAGTATTACAAAAACTAAAAACACCGTTTATTAATCATTAATCAGCTGTCATGTCAAAACGCACTACTAATTTTAATCAAATGTCAAATCGCTAAAACAGTCTCAGCTTTAACATACTCGTATTACTGTAACTTGCGTCTGATAATCTTAATAGTTAATTAAATGGATCTTACTTCTAAGTAACCGTCTGCATTTTTATTATGCGATCAACAAGCTTTTCCAATAATCCTTTTAAAGCTACGTCCCGGACCAATTTGCCGCAATCAAGTCTGTAGTTTAACGAACATCATAGAACATTCTGATTAATACCATTTATATCAACTACATTTCCCACAACACCAATAGCGATATAATTATGAACACTTAAACCATACAACTAAAAGCTTTATAAATATGAAATTGACTACTTTCAACTACTGATGGCATTCTTTAAATATATAATCTAACCGAATTTTAATTAAAATAAAAAAAAAGCTCAATCATGAAGTTTTCATATTCCCAAAGATTAATAAAAGCTTCTTCCACACTATTACTAAACATGTAAGTATATGGTGTGATTCCATCGGACACGCATCAATGAACAAAAAATTATACGGAACGGATATCTGCCGTATTAAATTATAAGGCCAATGTACCTTCCCAAAATAGCCACCAATAAAAATTGATACTAATAAAAACATATGAAACCGGCTCTTATTTACTACAAGTTCCTCTTCTAAAAATGACCAGTTGAGGAAACCAAATTAATGCAGGTTCGTAAGAATAATAATATACACGCCCGACCTTGAACGCAAACAGACGCCGGACACCTGAAAATGAAAGTTACACGAGCAAAGTTGCAGGTCAGCAGGGTCCTGGGACGCCTCTTTAAGGTGGTAATGACCGTAATAAACTTCCTCGTTAACACAAGGCATAGAAACGTGGACGGACAAATTAGTGTTTTTCATTTGATGTTAGTTTTTACAAATTACGATATCGGTTTTTCTAACTAGATACGGTATCAGAAAAAGTGTGACATTGACAAGTTATCGATTTCGATCTTACACAATAGTACATTGCAATCCTAGACAGTTTCTGAAGCGAAATTTCATTAAAATGTAAGTTGTTTTTTTTTTAAATATAGAGTACCATTAAAGTGTAAGGCAGAAATTCATGTTGGTCAAAATTATTTTTTTTGTTTTTTTTTACAACAGCAATTGCTATAGAGCCAGCCATATCTTCTTATATTGTTCGAATGTTTAAAGCGCTACTGTCGGAATTACCTGACAAGATTTCTACATTAATTTTTAGGCTGTTGCGCAATATTTCTATGTCGTAGAATACAACTTACAAATACCTTAAAAAATTAATAGTTTTCCATTTTCAATAAATAACATAGTAAATCAGAATTATATGATGTATTATAAATAGATCAAATAGCAAAAGCAATAATTTGTTTTGTGAAAAGAAAAGCTCGGTTATTAAATTATTTATAGCAAAAAAATACCACGGTCAGAAATATGGCAATATATTTAATCTTTAAGTGTTAAAAATCACACCTGTTTCTCAACAGCTACAGGCTGCAAGGTAATGAAGCGAACGATTGAATAATATTTTTATTACCGCCATACGTAATTTTTTTTAGTAAATTTTTAGCATATAACCACTCGAAAATAGTGTTTCTCAAACTTTTGTCACAAAGTACCCTGGGCTTTTTAAGTCAAGTAAAAGTAAAATTCTAAATAAAGTTAAATTTTTAGTGTAGTCCAAAATGGATAGTGAAACACTCAAGTCGCTTTTTAACAAACATTAAAATATTTCGTAAATGGTTGTATTTAGCAATTATCAACAAAAATAAGAGAAAAGAAAAAAATAAATAACATAATTTGATAACAAAACTCATGTCTATCTAAACTTTAGCTAATTTCTTTTGATCTGGTGTCTGTCCCCACAATATTTACCTTTGAAACACCCTGTTTAACTCAAATTCATCGTCCCCCGTGTTAATTATGAGTAGTAATTCAAGAAATTTTGAATCGCTGTATTTATTTATATTTGTTGTATCGTACTTTTCTTGTAGCAACATCTTAAAATTGCAAAACTATACATTTGCACCTATTACCTATATTTAGTCTTCCAACTAAATTTTTTGCGTACTCCAATTGAAGAAACGCTGCTCTAAGACACCCCCCATAAAACAAACATTTTGATACATTTATATTGTAAATGTTATTGTATATATTGTATAAGCCAGTTATGAATTTGTCAAATAAAATACGGTGGAAATTAACTCTAGAGCATCTAAAGCACGCCTGTGAATTTGTGCAATTTTTTTCAGTAACGGGCCAATTTACAACATTTAAGGCACACCGCGGGCTGGGCTAGCTTTTCATGCATTTACAAAAAATTTTACGTTATTTCCAACATGCAAGCACTACATGATGTGTGGCTATTGTGAACAGCCAAATTAGAATATTATTAACCCATTTTTAACGGTACCCATTGAAGAACAAATTCAAATATTTGTGTTGAGTATTTAAAGATTGTTACAAAACATAAAAATTTCAGTAAAGACATTACAAACAGAAATACAGTGACGCCTAACTTTGCTTTTGTTACTGGAGGCAGTATTCTGTTTACGCAGTAAACGTTCCTAAAAAAATTCCTAGACAAAAATGTCCGACAAAATATGCTTGAAGAAAATATCTCTTGAAAAAATACCCATAGAAAAAAAATTCTTGTTAAAATATACCCCAAAAAACCAACCTTGGTATATAATTTTCGGGAAAAAACGCATCTGAAAACAATTCTTACTCAGCCATCGCGTCGCTTACAAAAGAAATTAGTTTTTATATATTGACCTAAAACCCAAACAATCACCAAATATTTATATAAAGGTCAAAATAAAAGAGAGAAACTTCTTTACCATGAATAAGGTTGAATTACATTTAGAAATTGTATGTAAATGTCTAAAATCATTTTGAAAATCTCCCGTTGAAACTAGGTTATATTAATAACAAAGTCAATTTTTTTCTTCTCGTTTTTTTGCCAAGGGATTTAATTGTTGAGTTTTTAGTGGAATCCATTTCTGGAAATTTGTTTTCGAATTCGTCCGTGGCTGTTTTTCCGAGAGAGCTTTATTTCTAGTTTTATATCGAGATTTACTTTTCCAGATTTGTTTTCAGCAATTTATTTTTTTAGATTCCCAAATTGACAAGTTCCTATAAATTTTAAGCCACATCACTTACCGTTAGTTAAAAAAATAATATCTCGAATTCTAATTACCCAAAGCAATTACGGAAATTCGTTCGCTGTCACGTGTACGTATTGCCATGGGGGCCCCGGCTACCACGAATTGGCCTATGGAGAAACCTGATACCAGGAAAGAACCACCAAAATAATGAGCCAGTTTGAACATACCTGGTGAAAATAACTTTCGCAGTTAAACCCTGATTGCATTGCAATTAATAGAGGGTGAGAATCCTTAATGTAAATTTAATACATGTGTGCCTAGAAATACTAACCGTATGTTGGATTCGAGTCTTATTCAAAATGTTGGTAAAACATTATATTTAAATTGGTTGCAATTATATATATTTTACAAATCAATGAAATGTTTTTATATGCAAAATTGTTAAAATAATAATTCTATACTGCATACGTATGTTGTAATTGTTGAATTCTCAATTTTCAAACTAAGATATTTGTATCTCGCTTCACTATTTCACACTCCAACCAGTTACATCATTACATGCACACTAATGATATACGTCGTCCGCGCAATTAAGCTTAGGGGAATGGTATAAATCATAAGGGTGTTTAACGTACAATAGTATTAATATGCAAGTGCAGCTGCATTGACATATTTGCTCTAAAATCGCCAGCGCAGTGCAAATAGCTGCGATGAAGCTCAACCATTTGTCGATACTGTTTGATCAGACAGGCTTGTCAATGTTCGTACGGCGTATTAGCCACGGAGTTCTGGGCTCACAGACTATAGATAACACTGCACCGTTACAACTATGCAGCTACCACACATAATGATACGAATCTATATTGTACAACACCCGAGCTCTGCATTTATTGCGAGATAATACTGCATTTATTTGACTGCTCTGCTCGCGTCAAACAAATCTAATAATCGCTATATGAATAATATGTAATGGGCTCTTTATTCCACTTGCATGAAAGTGCATAATAGTATGAAAATGAGTTTGCCAAATTGTCTATTTCACAGACAATAAATGTTTCGTTACCTTCCTATGGAATAGGCGTTGCTGTAACGGATGATAGCCGACTACACAACCGATTCCTGCATTTTTGTTCTGTTTACTGCTTTGTGGAGTCGATGCCCATGAGTGGATGCACACAACATAAACCGTATGCACAATGTAAATATGCACATTAAGAATTAATACGTCTAACGTATGTTAATTGGTTTATACATTGTAACGGTTTATAAAACAAGCAAAATTTATCATCGCAGTTGTACTAAATTTTCATTAAATTTGTATCTTAACTTTTCGTACGCTAAACTGAACTATTTTGGAATCGCAACTAAGAAATTTCTCTTAAACTTATAAAAATAAACGCTTCTGTTTCGACAAGAACTTGTACTTACACGATCTCACAGATTGATGCTTAGTAGTTACTATAATTGTTTTATTTACATTTAGTCATACTTTGGACTATTTCTGGTGTTGAGTTTAAACACCGACGCCAGTGGATACAATACAGCAGAGTAGGAATTTTTGACGTGCAAGCATCTCCGAAAAATGATACAGTGACAAACCCCATGCATTTCAAGAACCCACAATTTTTAGACCCAGAACCAGAAGTCCATACTACTGGACCACCAGCGCTGGGTATAAAACTTTTATTTTTCATTAAACTATTACAGGTGACGAATGCGTTAAATATTCCTATAAAATCGCCATACAGAATTTTCTCACGGTTTTCTCAATAGAAACACCTAACGTGTTCAATTACTTATTCCAGAATGATTGCCTTAAGTTTCTACAGTGGATTTCAGTTTCTCGTGTGATTACACAAACACAATTCGTGTAAGCCACTGGCTCTGTCCTGCTTTCGTTTATTGCAAGTATCTATTAAGCATCACGAAATCGCATACTTACCTATTTATTTACTAAGTGTTCATAGTCTATTTCTAGTATTCCACTAAGAAAACTAGAAATGTGCGTAAAAAATTATAAGGTGTAAAGTAAATAAATAAGTTCTAATATTTACTCATGTGTTATATTAAATGACATGCAAAAACAAATAATATTCTCTCTTTATGTTTCCGTGTAAAATGTAAACTCTCTAAACAAAAAATAAATGAGCTGCTTGCCTCAACTTTCCCATAAATCAATAATAATTAATTTTCTTTTATGTTTTCAAAAATAGTTTACGTCGTATAACTATATAGGTATACGTATAGGTTCTAAGCCAAAGGACCTCCATAAGATCAGAAGTCAAAGCCGCTCAAGTAGAAGGAATTGATAAAAAAATTTTGTAAAAAATTTAAATCGATTTTGTTGAACTTTTTAGCAAAAGATTGCTTGAGATTAAAATAACCGGTAAATTAACAGACATTTAACACTTGAAAGTGGGGGAAGGGTAAAGATTAGCGCCCCTTACTGCATACAAAATCAAGTTTAAACTCTGGTTCGACTATCGCCGATGCACAATTTAGCTTAAATGTTTGGTCATTATCGCCACCCAGGATATAAGGCACTTTTCAAAAGTGACACACAAATTAGCGTACTAGAACAAACAAAATATTGTATCTCATCCCTTTACTCGCTACAGTTTTCAATGCAGATTTAAGCAAATTTGGGTTTATAGTGTTTGTGTGTATATTGACAACATTACTAAAACAAACTTCAAAGAGAAAACATCGCATATGGGTCGCGTAGACGGAAGTACCGGCAGGGAGGTACTGTCTTCATTGCTTCACATATTTTTCTTCTATTAAATACATTGGCCCATTCCATTATTATTACATAACAAAATACTTTGACTTGAGCTCCTTTTAATCTCGAGCCCCAATGCAACTGCATTATGAATTTACGTTGACTTAAGTTGCGCTGTGCAGAACGCTAATACTTAATAATAGTAATAAAATTTTAGACTTAAGTCAATCAAGTTTTATTTAATTGCGATTTTCCTCGGTTGCGCAACAAACAAATTTACAGCAAGTATGTTCATAATCGCTAAATCCGTGCATAGTTAAAAAATAAAGATACCAACAAACGCATTAAGAACATTTCTAACATCAATTACAAAAACAAGAGAGATATATTTAGTTATACATGTTTATATAATTATTATCTCATTAATGTAAATACAAGCAACTTCTGAGTTCAATTAAGTATATTTTACGGTGCTAAAAAAATTCCAATTATGACTTACAATTAAGTCAATATTAATCTTTGGTTCCTTGTAATTATGCGAATATTATAGAGGCTTACAATATGCTACTGAGGCGGTGAATTCTAGAATGAATAACTAATCAGTTAGTAATCCACTGGATTAGAAGATATTTGTATAAAATTGGGGAAGGCCCTAATTCGTGATTTTACAGCCTTTAGTTTATTGTTCACCACTTCAGTGCGCGATTTCGTATAAGCATATCAAATTTAGGTGTATAATTAGAAATAACATTAAACAAATAAAACAGATAAGAACAACTAAAACTTTCGAAAAACTAAATTACATAATATTAAAATTCCTTCAATTATTTTATATTTAATTGAATAGTATTATAACGTGATTCATAATCAATGGGTACGAATTAGCTGAATGAATCATATTTGAGTTGGTACATTCAAGAGTAACAGATGCAAGAAATAAATACACTATACTGTAATTTAATAGCGGATGTAGCGATTTCATTTTCATTTCAACTAATTTTGCGGTTCTTAGCTGCAACATCACAGCAAATTTATTTCGCGTACGTATCATAAAACGTATGTGGCGGAAAACCAAACTAACGAGGAACGACAGTCTTTGTCAGTTCAGAATGTACGTCGTGTTAAACATGCAAAAATCTTTACTGTACGAACCGACACCGCGTCGGCATAAATTCATTTATATCTTGGTCATAAATAATGATGGGTAGAGTTTACTAGTTTATTCTACATAACATTCAACGCTGAATTTATAGGCTTTTCTTCAATTTAGAACACTGAAGGTATGCCAACTTAGTATTTTATTTTAGAACAATTTTAAATTGGAGTTATATTTCAAAAAATAAATGTTAAAATATATTTGTCACGTTCGTAAACTATTTTACCACAACGGCAAAAAACGTTTTGGTTCTAACTGTAATCAATATTTTAAATTCGTAAAGGTGTTCATTGGGGCGAGAAGGCACGAAAATAAACTAGAAAATTTGCAGATATGAATGAACTACTTCCATTCGAAATAAAAAGAGAACTTACTCGTTTAGGCGAATCCGATAAATCGGCTAGCCAGTAATATTTCTCCCGTTACATTAACGATATCCTGCGATGCTTCCTGCACATCCTGTATTGGTTGTCTCTCTCTCTGTACGCGTGATATAATTATTAAAGGATTAATTTACTGCTTAATTCATTGGTTCGGCTACAGTTGCAGCTTAGAAAGAGCCTTTATTATAATATCAATTTATTATAATAAAAGCGAATTTTTTAGAATACAAATTGAAATACGTGCTGATGGAGAAGTAGGTTGCATTACTATGCATTAGCTGCCTGTCGGTGGCAGAAGTTCCACCATATTATAGATTATTTTGCTTTTGTTTGCGGAACCCTTAAGTTATGCGAGACTGGCGTATATCAGAGAAAGAGAAACCGGAGTCTATTAACCCCTTCAGGAAACAATCTTCTACATAATGACACACAAGTGTAGGCAATTTGGTACGTATAACACATGTATAAAAAAATAAAACTAAAATAATAAAGCGTTAGCTGCCAGGTATGAAATTTATAATGTATTGTCTGTCTTGCCGTTAGAGAGTCTTACTGTAAATTGCTACAGTTTGTGTACGATGCAAGTATTAAACAGATTGCAACTGACTGAATAAAATTCGTAACACCCTTCAATTTGAGCCGCTTCGAGAATAAATCTGAAATTACCTTTGGAGGTTGTGAGCGTCATGCGGTTACCAGAAGATAAGAATTTATGGTTTTAAGCACCCTTTTCTGTATAAATATATAAGTTTCAATTTGTTAGCGTTATGCGTCGTTATGTCGTTACTCGACAAGCACACACATACAGCTTGTAAACACGCAGGTAAGTGTTGCATCGGAATTTAACATAGGATGCGAAGGTTTTCATTTATGCATAGAATAATTGACATCCCTTCACGTAAGGCACGCTAACAACCAATACAACACAATAAGTTGTACAGGAATGTAGCTATGAAAACTACTAAGAATACAAAAACAAAAATTTTGCTGCTACACGTCAATTTGGCGTTGAAATTGTACAAGATACGATACCATCGGAATATAATTAATGACCATTCGTGTCCATTAGATGCTGTAGTCTCATGGTACTTAGACGAAGAAACATAGAACCTGTATTAGTGAGATTATTTATTATGCGAGAAAATTAAAACTCTTAAGGATAAAATTTATAAGCTACTAAATTAATTGCACCTGTAAGATTTACTAACTTTTGTGATAGCTTCTTTTTAAAAGTTCGTGTATTAAAATCAAGTTGAACTTTCATAGGCCATATCAAAACTTGAAAAACGAAATTTTGTTTTTATAGAACTTTATAGCATCTTTGCTTCCGAACTAAAACCACGTTATCGGAGCGGAACTCTTCAACGTTTTGTATTTAGGAGTGCCAAGATGCCACTGACCAAGACACGGAAGTTATTTACTTACACTAAGTTTATTAAAGAATTAAATTAATAAAAAAAAGTGGAAACACGTTCAATACGTTCTGATTCATATAAAAAAGTATATTTTTTTTTAATAAAAGCTGCTTGTAAAATATTACCTTCTATATAAAATTACATCACAAATAGGTGCAAATATTAAATTCAGTAAAAGGTTAACCCAATCACCAGTGGTACTATTAATTTTTCAGAAACCAATTAAAACTTTTTCTTAATTATAATTTTATAATTTTGTTTGATTACTGTTGTGATTGATAGAAAATGCATTTCGGCTCTACAAGGTTATGAGTTTATGACATAAATTGTAATTTAAATTCCATGTGGCAAAAACGTACAAGCTGACCTTCTAGGTGATAACTATAGGCCAGATTTCTAGTCTAGTATTTTGCCAGTTTTTAAATTATGAGGCAATCAATTATTAAGCAAGTTTGGCATTATTTCTTTTAAGTTACAGTATATAATAGTTGGCGCATACCTAAACTGTTAAACGAATTATTTACGAGCTTAAAATGGTAACACATCCATATGTTTGACCTTAATCTAGCTTGTGCGGGTAGTTATTATTTATATTGTCAACTGTAATTGAAGCTTATGTAATAATAAAATAAAATAAAACAGGGTTCATAAGCGTCATGAGTTTTAAAAGTAGTACACTAAACAATTTCCTGAAACTGCAAAAATATGTTTTTAGTTGAAATGTAATATAGCAACAACGAATTAACAAAAATAGAACGTGTAAATTCATTAAAACAGCTAGAAAGTTCTACGAAAGTAAAGTTTGACTATAAGGGACGGAAAACCTGCGTTGAATAAAAACTTAAGAATTGCAGTACACAACAACTTTTCTAAATTCTCATCCAAAAAATTAGTTTTCTCGTCCAATACATTTAACGTATAACTTAATGGATTTGAGTACGCCCGTGGTTTTTGCTTACTTATTCAATTTTCAGAAAATGTTTTGCTCTTCTGCGACTAAAAGTCCGGTCTTTAGTGATAACACTTCTTACTCTCATTTTCAGTTTTGGTTGTGCTACCTATAGCATGCCTTTGAATTGAAAGTTTTGTTATTATCCTACAGTACTTAAACAATTTTGAACCAAATTTTCGATAAATATTTTCTCGTGTCTTAAGGGTTCATTAACAAACATATGTTATTTTTCTGGTTTGTATGTACTGTAATTTACTGTGGCTTTTAATATTTGTATCTGTTTTCGATGGACCCCGCATAAAATACTTTACTATATTTAATACACAATTTAGTTTCTTTACCTATTTTCGAAATACCCTAAACAGATATTTATGCTGAGTGTTTTTAACTTAAGTTACGTTGGTGTTTGTGTTAAACAGTTTTTTTACTGACCAACGACGAAGTTGAAAATGACAATCCAAAGTTCTACAAAAATATCTAATACTTTATACTATACGTTTTCAACTTATTCGTGTTAATATTATAATAATAATAACAGCAACTTTTGAATTTAATGTGAAAAACTACCTATTTACAAATTTTAAGTCTTCTAGTTTATTGAAATTTCATCAACATACAGGAAATCAAACGGGTTCTCCATACGTTAAATTCTCAAATCCTGCATGGAGTTCAACAAAAACTTGTTTTTTATAAACAAACTGTACAGATTTTTGGCTGAATAAAAAACTTTTCTATAACACGATAGATTTTCAGAAAAAAATAAATTATTATTTAAAACTGTAAAACTATAAATACGGCAATATATGTTAACTCTCAATTACCAACATATAGGGTGATTTATAAGTAGTGTACCAAGCTGAGAGTCTTTTTAAGTTAAAAAATTTCAGATGAACATGGTCCGATTTCTCTTCGTTAAATAAATACACAGCTTTTAATTTGTATTTATTGTTATTAATTAATTTCTACTTAACTTCAAAACAGTAATAACCAAAATAACTAACTTTTAAAAAATTTATTATAAGGCCATGAAGATTCCAAAATCTGTTTTCTGATATTACGGTAATATGCCGTAATGCCGCTCTAATTACTGAATTGTACGTGGTGTCAACAGTATGGAACCAGGGAATAGTTGTGATTCAGTGGATATATAAGTGACAAATTTAATGACCCGTGTAATGATACCAGTTCAAATAAACACACACCAGCAACGTATTCAACTAATTAGGCACCAATTCAAAATCACAATGAAATTAATAAAATTGCAGAATCCCTAATTCCTAGATTCTAAGCAGGCATAGGGAGCTAGAGGAGGCGTTTTTAAAGAACTTCAATGAAATTCGTTTAAACATTTGCTTTCTCTGTAATTAAGTTTATTTATCGCAAAATTATTAATAATAAATAAAAATTTAAAAACTGTGTATTTCTTCAACGAAGAGAAATCGAACCTACTATGTTCATATGCAATTTTTAATGCAAAATGACCTTTCCAACACACACCTTTTATAAATCACCTTGTATAGTTTAAGAAAATATATTGTAAGAGCAAGTAACGTTATGTAACGCATAATAATTGCACTGTTACAATAAGGTGAAAGGTTATCCATAACCAATTCATGTTTAGTTTTGCGGTTCATTTAGTTTGATCATGAACTAGGAAGCTCAAGATAGTTTTCTCAGATCAAAAGCAAAAGTATTCATAAACGTTTATGAGTTATCGGAACAATGTATATCAGGGGGCGAGTATCGCCTATTTGTTATTGACTTAATTGGCACGAGAGGTCGGACATGACTTACAACAGCACGCCTGGATGATCAGACAAAGTCGGAATAAATTATATTGGCACGCTCGTCTGACAATGAGAAATAAACAATGCCGATAAACGATAGTAAGAAGTCGCGAACGCTGACTCCCTAAGGTCGATACAAATGCAGTGACTCGGCGAACGCACGAGAAGCTAACCGCGAAATTACACTTAACACCCTATTCGCTACACACTGATGCGAGTTACCGTCTAAATTGTGTTCCATGCTTTTATTTTGTTATACACCAATTCATCATCCTGAAGCAGGAATTCACTTAGGTTTTTTTTCCTTAACCAATGCGTAACCTTCGTTAATAGCCACATTCTTCTTTTGTATGGCGGTAAACACAAACAGTATTTATCATACATAACCGATATACCCGTCTTTCTTATTTTATGTTATTAATATATTTTAAGTAAGCTTCTTTGTGAGTTAGAGTTACACTACTACAGTCCTGGATAGGCAATCGTAACAAATTTACTTAAACCATGAAGTAGAAGAAATAATATACTCGTCGTTCGTAGACTTTGATACGCCATTATTAGTAATTGATTTCTCAACATCACATTTTCGTTAATCTACATAAGGTATACAATAGAGCTTTTGTACTACCATTTTTTTTCACATCAAATTAAATCTGGTTATGAAACCGAGAACTAAAATAATTATTGCAAAGCAGAATTATAGTATATTTTAGAGAAAATATGCACCGGGAAACAGAAAAAAATTCATATTATCAAGAATTTCCCACAAAATTTGCAACGGGGGAGTTAAAAAAAATAATATAAATAGGCACAGCTTATGTAAATAAATTATTGTACAATATAATAATCCTCACCCGGAGTACCACCTAACGCAATAAATAATACAATAAATACAACTTAAAGTAATAAATAAAATATGTGTTTGCAAATAGTTTATAGTTTTACCGAAAGAAACTATACAAACATACATTTTATGCACATCAGAATAACTAGTTTTTACTAACGTAACTACCCTGTCACGAATGCTTTAATAAAATTGTTTCTATATTTTAGCAAACTCTCGTAAATACATTATTTGCACCTGCCTTAGCCACAACACTTCGTTATAACATCGTATTTACTGTTTTCTAGTAAGAATTTTCACTTCTTTATGCAAACAGCCCAGTTTTCCACCAATTACCAAATTGTCATCGATTAAACTAGTCTGTATTAAATTAACCAAATAATTTATTTTCATTATTTAATAATAAAGAGATTCAGACACACAATAAAACTTTCGCATGATCTGTAGCACTGTTTTGCTCTGAAACTCCGTTAACTTTACAAAGCAATGTTTCTAAATTTCACCAAAACTTTTCATAACTTCATAAGAATTAAGCAACGGGAGAAAGTTAGTCCTATATTAATTTTTGTTGATTTATTTGAGAAGTAAACGAGAAACAATGCCGGTGTCTACCTGAGATAATAAACGGGAATGAAATTTAAATAAAAACCAAATGCGTTGGAGTAAGGAATGGAAACGCAAATAAATTATTACAGTTAGTATTCCTATAGGGTAGGATTGGTGTGGGGGTCTAGGTATTTCCCAAGCGAAATAACGTCTGCAGTTCTCAAAACCTAATCCGCTGTAGATGTGGTGGTAGTAGTAGTAGTAACATTGAAATATTAAAGATCGGCGTGCTCCGTTGGACGGCCTTGGATTACCACCCACGTACTTTGATGTGAGTTGTGTTGCCTATGGCTCTTTGTCCTTTGAGAACTAGCGGGCTCTGGGTAAATTTTCACATCACAAATTGACCTAGTAATATTTTCTCTAAAGAGGAAGTACATGCACTTCTTTGGTTCGAACCCTCTCTTTTGCCACTTTAAGCACTACATAGGATAAGATGCGGGAAAACTGCTACGCCTCGCAAAGAGATACGCAACCATAAGTGGAAAGTTCTTATAGTAGGAAAAAATATTACATATACTGAAAAAAAAACGTTTACAACATAACTATGAACAGGGAAAGTTCATTATTGTATACACTTACAGCAAAATTTGACCTGCCTCTCGAAAGATTTTGTTATTTACAAAATATTTGTTTAATTCATTACTACATTGTGCTTAGCACAAACAAGTATTTAAATACGTGCATTCGTGTTGATTGGTCACCTTTAATTCATTCTTAATTGGCGTGGTAAATGTAATTACCTTTGCAGGCTTTACTTTTGAAATAAAACCAGTAGGACTTCCTTAAAATTCAATTTCAGCAAAGGTAATTAATTTTTTCGTTCGTTTTCTAAAGTTGCCCAGCTAAAATAATCAAATCTTAGTAAGTCATTATACGAAAACGAAAGGTTTTTGAAGATAGGATGTTCCTAATTCTCGAGATGTTATTTAATTGTAGGGTACTTTTAATGACTTTTTTTTTCTGAAATCTACTTCTTGTCAGTATCGTCCGAGAATAACAATAATTATTGTGTTATTTTACTCCAACGTGAAACTCAGCTCACATTTAATTGCAGATACAGTTATTCATTGCTATATGTTGACACCTGCGCTTCGTGCTGATGCATATAAACAAAGACGATGACTTAATTGATATAACATCTAATATTATAACAATTTGAATACTAAGAACATACAAAATATAGCGGTTTTCGACAAATAGAAATAAATGTGCTATTTGACATGATAACTGCAGCTATCAAGTAAAATAAATAGACGGAGTTTGTATACTGCAAGCGGAAAACTGATAAATTTGTCAGCTAAGTGTAGCGTAAGAAGTTCTGACAGTTCTGCAAACCACCAAAAAAGTCGGCAGATATTTTATAAACTTTATAAATTTGGATATCCGCCAAGAAGAAATTGGTTTCGTCTAAAGCAAGAGCTGAAAAGTTTCAGTTTAACCTAGGTCATTTACAAGTTTCAGGGTATTTTTCAGTAGTTCTGCATCACAACACGTTAGTGAGATATATGTTACTTACGATATAAATAACCAGTGGCAGTTCAGTCGATTGTTTCAGTGTCCAAGACAGTTAAAAGCAGTTGTAAAAATGTATATACTTTGACAGTTATAAAATGTTTAAAAAAATAACTTTATAGAAGACGTATTGTTTATAACATTACCATGAGACCAAAAACAAACCTATAAAAGTTCAACGTACCTTATTGATCGCTCAGTATAGCAGTACAGCATCCATAGCAATCTAGATGTAGTTTCTTTTTCATTGCATGTTCTCCTTATTCATGGAAAATAATGTATTAACTTAAACTGTTTTAGTTTTCTAGACTCCCTTAAAATGCAAAAACAAACAAACTTATATAAAGCACTACAATATGTGGAATATTTTTTGAGGAGATATCACGCTCCGGTACAATCTATATATATATATATAGTACACACATGCGATGTTTGTTTTATCGAACGATAATAACGAATAGGTATAGTAACGATTTATTTTATTTCAATTCAGTCTGCACGAAATCGAATGTTGCTCAAATTATTTTTTACTATATTCATTATAATACAGAATTGGAATTACTCGAAATTGCTCCTATGGGCGTCAAGATGTTCCTACGGGCAGTGTAATTCCGAGCCTATTATCAAATAGTGGGTGGCCACAATATTAGAAAATCATAATGAACGGTTGTGTCTTCAAAATTGTTACGTGCGAATCAAAACAATTTACTACGTTGCGGTGGGTATATTTAGAAATGCTTTTTTTTTATTCTGCGCAAATTGTAACGGCTTTTTACAAAATATTTACAGTTAATTAAAGACTGAAACGTACTCGTCTTTCAAAAGAGTTCATATTGTCCAAATGTAGGAGTTTCCAGTATTTGAATCTTTACCTTTCATAGGTACATCCTGGTAATTGCATTCTTGAGTTTTAAGTCTTTGTGTTAGATAGTATTTGTGAGAACGAATAGAGAAATGGTATTTTTTAAGCAAAGTCTTAGTCCATTATTACCGTTCTAATTTATAATAAATTTTTAAAGGTTACCCTAATGTACAACTTTATGAATTTGATTAATTTAAATAAATAATTGTTACTATTTTTCACACAAATGTTTACTAGGGCATTAATTACCCACAAAATACATCCTTCCCAACCTTGTAGCAAATTATCAAAAACAAAACAGATCACATTCCCAACTAAGTTACTGTAATATTGAGAATGTAACACACAGTATGTGATCCTAACGTTATGTATGAAGTAGGGATGTGCAAGTCATTCTGCATTAATTTTGAGCAACTTGAACCATCAAAATATTATTTCTAAATAACATTCTACCTGTTTTGGAATTTTCCAATTCGCTGCTTTTTTACCCGCAACCACATGGTAGTATACAAAAAATAAATAGACACCAAAGAATAAAACTTTAAGATACACTTTACGAGAACAAGAGCACTAATGGGCACAGAACAAAAAAAAGCATGCGAACAACCCAAATAATTCAATAAAATTTAATGCGCTAATCATACAGCAGGTCCAACTCACATAATGGTAACTAATTCGTATGATTATCACTTTCGCAGATATTTCCAGTCGGTAAACAATCACCAGCTCGCAAATTTAGACATAAAAGCCAAGCAACAACAGGCATATAAAAACAAACAACTGGCTTGCGAACAATACGGGACCATTAAAAAAAATAATAGGTTTGTTTATAACGGATCTATGTTAGCTCTACGTGCAGAAACAATAATGCAAATTGCGGTATAATTAGTATTGCCTGCGTGATGTAATTGTAATCGTAACCATTTATTTTTTAATGTATAATAATATAACGTTGTTTGTAATTTAAAAATAACACGAACACGTTCACTAACACTTAAATCAAAATAATATGCAATCATAACAAAGACTTTAAAGAAATTTCATGAAACAATTTGACTTTATACATATTCAATAATTTAGTTATGAATTACTAAAATATGAAATTAAATCGTAAACCCCCGTTGCGAAAATCATTCTTATTACGTGCAAATAACAATTAAAAGTGCCAAATTATCGGATATACAAGAAAAAACTTCAATTCAGAACTTCAACACGAACATAATAAATTATAATGCAGTCTGGTGTGGTCTATGATTACAGTAGTAAATCAGACGAGTATTAAATTACGTTACATATTAAAATACCGTTTGCAATGAGGTTTACTTTTATATCTAACATAACTCATTTTAATTATCATCGTGGATTATATTTAAATGACCACTGGAAGGTACAAGTGACTTTATGAACGCCGCTTTCTATACTCGATTCGGAACAGCTCGAACAAATTTATTGTAAATCGAGTCTGAAATGTTTAATACGAGATTCCGGCTAATGAAGTCTTCTTTACGACTGCAGCTACAACGCAAGGTTGTACGATTGAATTAAATACTTCGGGGTTTAAGAAAAGGAACGGATATATCAGGTGCAGTCGTTGTGGATTCGCAAATGATTAGTGATGACGGCATATCAGTTTATAATTTATAAGTAATTGTAGAAAGCATAATGATATCAATAAATCACAACGCAACAACTTGCGGCAATAATCTAAATTAACCCTTTACAAGTATAACTTTTAGCAACCTCAATAGTTTAAACTTCTCAATTTATAACAGTTGGAATACAAACCAATACTCTTTACATATAATTAAATTTTTTGCCTAGTATTAAAAAATTGGGATTAATTTTTATTTTGTATTTTCCTAAGTAGACAAACCTGTCTATGATGGTGTCTCGCAAAAATAGCAAGCATTACGAAACTGTTGAAAGAGCTTACACTTCAGACGCACTTTAAAAAATCTTCAGAATACAGAAGCAGGCGCTGTAATAATTACAAGTACATTTATTTGAAGCACTGCCGCCATTTCTTTCTTTTGTATTACAATTATGAAGTATGTATCTCCTACCGTTATCGGCATTAAAAGCTTTACAAAAGCACTAGCAACAATCCACCTGTACGGTAAAAACGGTGAGCCTCAAGATCCATCAACTCCCTGTGGAAACTTTAACAAAATTATAAGAGTGTAAACGAAATATGGTTCACCCCAATTTGGTATGAGTAATATATACAAAAAGTTCAAATATTTCATGGTATTAGCAATTTTTACCACTTCCGGTTTCGCCGTAATTGACCATAATTTTTTTATTTTAACTAGTACACCCTATCTATTTTTAGATATTAGGAATCAGATAAAATTCTGCATGCGACTGTGTACTTCAATTATTTTTTTGGCAAGTTTAAAATTATTATTATGTTTTGTATTGCGTCTAGAGTTCCATGAAGAGCATAAAACTGTTCCTCTGCAGCCAGGCGTTACCACAAAATTGTTTGTTATCGTTTGCTGTTCGTAGCCGTCAATCCCGAGCGCTTCAAAAATTCGCAAATCAGTTTCTTGAGAAAAACACCGAAATTTCAAATGTAACCAAATTGGCAGTATCGAGTTATGTATCGTTGCTACCGTTAGGAAGTGCTCTTTCCGAAAAACTATATGAACCAATATTGTTCCACATGAAATTGCTGACTTTTTCTCAAAAACCCGTTTGCCGAATTTTTAAAGCACTCAGGATCGATGGATACAGACACCAAACCATACAAACAATTTTATGGTAACGCTGCTGAGGTACAGTTTTATGCCAGCCATGGTACAGATGCAAAACAAACAAAAAAAATAAAAATTTTGAAGTTATCAAACAAACAATTGTGCACAATCGAACACAGAATTTTTTTCTGATTCCAAATATGTAGAAATATACAGGGTGTTGTATTTAAAATAAGAAAGTTATGGTCAATTACGGCGAAACCCTAAGCGGTAAAAATTTCTAATACCACGAAATAATAGAATTTTATGGATATATTACCCATACCGAATTTCGTTCTTTATTCTTAATTATTAAAGAAAAAAGGGAGGTAAGCCATGCTTCGTTTACACCCGATATTATTCAATTCCAGTTTTGACTCCATCACGCATACACTTAAGTATGACATATTTCTAATTTTACGCAGTTTTATGAGTTAAACGTGCAAGCATCCACGTATTACTTCCTGTACAATGCTACAGTAATTCATCAGACCCCGTAATAGCAGGAATTTGCACATTTCAGACGTATTTGAAAACTACATCTATCATCTGTGGGAGATGAACATGGCACTCTTATATACTTACTCTGTACGTCAGAATTCTAATGCCAATAGCAATTACAACAATTGAACAAAAGAACATGTAAATTATATATCTCGCAACCACAAAACCAACAAGAGGTTCTTGACTTGACCTACACTCATATGGATTATCAGTAAGCAGTCGATGCACATGCCAGAATTAGACAACTATAGTTACGAACATTTACTCTCAATTAACACGATGAACTGCGATGATAATTCAGGAACGGGATTGCTAATGATCTCAGAACCAGATTTCGCACCTAAGTACCATGTCACCCTAATGCACGCAAGGAATACATTTACATACGCAAACAAATTCGCAACTCTTTGATACAGCGGACAATGGGCAAAACATTACACTGTTGTGTATCTACTCAAAATTTATTCTAACTGTATACGACATAAAGCATTAAAAATCTAACAGAATTGGTCATTGTGTTATCTACGATTATATTAATTTTATTATTAGTCAGCCGTTTTGATTCCCAACTGGATATAACACACATGCGTTTTTCCATACATGCACAACAATACCTTACGGTAGATGAGTGATATCATGGATTGTTTAAATTAACTTTAAAGCCGCTGGAGTCCACTTTGGAATACAATAAGGTTAAATAAAATAAACTTCCATTGATGCTCACTAAACATAATGTAAATTGACAGCCGCTAGACTTTTATTAAAGCTAGCATTTAATTCACAACCCAAAGGTCTTTCATAGTTCAAATTAAAAATATAATTCTTCTTCAACATATTTTATCATAACACACCGAATTAAATTGTGTCATGCAAAGCAATAATTTGGAACAATTATTCCCAACACTACTACATAATAAAGAATGAAAATAATTGGAGTTTCAAATTCATAAATAAAATATACATATTGTATGAATTCTATTCCAATCAACAATTCTTGTCGCTTTATGATGAAAGCACTTGTAACACTTGTAATACTGCAAATTCTACAGAGCTTTAAGCGATTATTCATATTCTATTGAGGCCACCACCGACAGTGCAATTAGCACACCCTACCGAGTTACTAATGCTAAAGTGTTATTTTATTTTACAATTTCAAGTCGCTTTTTATTATATCCATATCCATGGTTGTTATACATATAAAACAACATGTATTGGTAAAACAACTGAACAAAATTTTCAAGCAAATTATTTCTGTTGTTTCAGATTCCCGAAATTCCTGAAATATGAGTTGGAAAGTGGCGGTATTTTTTGTTCTAATAACAGCCGTGGTGGGACAAAATGAAGAAACCGATTCAGAAGTGGTTAATGTTCCGGAAAAAGCCCCTGCGCCGCCACCAGGACCGCTGGACGAATGCGATCCAGATATGATAGGCTTTGAGTTGGTCACAGGTTACGTGTTCTCGGCTCCTGGTAATGTACTGGACTCAATTCCGGGCACTCTGATGTTAACCGACTGCTTGGAAACGTGTCAAGGCAACGATTCCTGCCGGTCCGTTAACTACGAAACCGGACTCTGCATCCTGTTCAGTTCGAACGCAGACGCTTTACCTGGTAAGAGATATTTTGTACTTTTGGTCGCTATCCATATATGTCGCATGCTCGCTTGACCATTCTGTTTAATTGGCTTGAAAATTACAAGTCATCCGTTAATTCTCAAATGTACAAGTTTTTACTAATTTCATGTTCGTACTTCATAAAGAGTTATATATTATTTCTAATTAGTAATTTTATACTTACGCATTCTTACATTATTAGGATCTCATGAATATACAATTTTCAAATTTTGATTAAGCAAAACTGGCGATCAGTTATCATTTATTACATTACCTACAATTACATAATTGTACAAATATCCAAAACTAAATTACAACTTTACAATAAAAATATTCTCTTTATTAAAATTGAAATGGCCTAAAATTTTAAATTCAGAGGTACGTCGCCGGAAAATTTTGTTTCACTAGGTACCAAAAGCGACTTGAATGTAGCTGTTGGCAATATTGAACAAAGAATTGATAACGTCCGTGTAACTTGCAAAGTGCGTACCTCCATTTAATCAAATTTTTCAGGAAAACAAAAAACTAAATACAGACTACGAGCCATTTCGCACATTTCTAAATCCCTTGTAGTACTGAAACAATTTTTTTCTGGAGATACGAAGTTTTCCAATGTTTGTCTGCAATAGATGGCATATGCAGCTCAATTTCACTCAATATTGGATAACGAATACACACTTTGCGAGTTACACTGACGATATACGGTATCCTCAGTTGAACGGGCTCTTCCAAGTCACAGAGTTATACAGATTGCCACTAATCTATTGAAAACATAGGAAACTAATTAGTGCAACAAAAAACAAGATATGCAGCTAATGGGTGAGACAAGGAAAGGAGATAATAGGCAGGCCAAGTAAAGATTCACGAATATATGATTACTTTTAAAATTTAAAATATATGATTATCTAATTTTTTAAGTGTAATTTAAAATATCAAAGAATATGTGAAGCGCCCACTCTGTGTTTTCCTTGGCGCACTCATTAGTTGTTTATCCATTTCCGGTCGCACTCATTAGTTGTCTATCTATTTCCGGTCGCACTCATTAGTTGTCTATCTATTTCTGGTCGCACTCATTAGTTGCCTATATATTTCCGGTCGCACTTATTAGTTGCCTATATATTTCCGGTCGCACTTAATAGTTGCCTATGTATTTCCGGTCGCACTCATTAGTTGTCTATCTATTTCCGGTCGCACTCATTAGTTGTCTATGTATTTCTGGTCGCACTCATTAGTTGCCTATATATTTCCGGTCGCACTTATTAGTTGCCTATCTATTTCCGGTCGCACTCATTAGTTGTCTATCTATTTCCGGTCGCACTCATTAGTTGTCTATCTATTTCCGGTCGCACTCGATAGTTGTCCATGTTTCCAGTAAAATAGTGACCATTAATAT
Source organism: Ctenicera cuprea (assembly GCA_958336395.1). Classification (NCBI taxonomy): domain Eukaryota; kingdom Metazoa; phylum Arthropoda; class Insecta; order Coleoptera; family Elateridae; genus Ctenicera; species Ctenicera cuprea. Next base: position 37,888,945 of record OY284490.1, read on the forward strand.
ATCACATTTGTTCGGGTAAACACTGTAATTCTATTTGGCTTTCATTTATTTTGCTTATGTCATTAAATTTTTTGAACTTCTTTAAATGTTTTTTTTTAAATAAAAGATATTGAATTGAAAACAATTTGGGAAACACTGGTATACACTACTCTATAAAGCAATATTTAAATCGCCATAATTGTAATTTTACAGAAAACGAATATAAAAGATAGCGATTTGCGAAAAATAATTCTCTTTCATTCATTCAGTAGTTATATCACAAGAGGTGATTTATTTTGAAAATACTTCATGAAAACTTTGCGTTTTCACATCCCGAGAGCAAAAGTCGTTCCGCTAAATGGATTGAAATGAAAACAAAATTTATTTATGCGTTGTCATGGTATCTATAGAGTTATTAATGCGTAGCTATGAAAACAAACACTGGTAGTTCCGGTATATTAGTTCATATGCGCAACTTATGTATAAACCTTTCGTTTTATTGGTTACTACTCTATGGGCCAAATAATCAAGGGTAGGTATATAACAAGACCTTGTTTTTTATCGCTAAATTTTGATTGTTTACGAAAGCTTTGTGGCTTAGCAATAACACGAGACCAAAATGCATGAAAATATTTTTTCTTACGTCACTGTATGCAAGTATTTTAGCCAAAAAAACTTATTTTTCATTTACATAAAAATCAAAAAAGTATATATCAGATACGTAACGCGAAATATGTTGCGCACCAATATTGGTATCGATAAAAAGCTACACAAATGTATGTACCGCTATCAATAAATACCTAGTAAATTTTATCGGTGTAAATAAAATTAAATTGGTTAGCAACTAAAAAATACAACGTTTGATTGGTAAAATCTAACAAAACGATGTAGGAATGAATTCATCAGAAAATACAACTAGTAATTTCGCTTTCTTTTCGTAAAACTTGGGTTGATTGCTAACAAGTGCTAGTTACGACAGTAATTTGGCCAAAATTAACTAGCACGAGTTAACAATCAACCAAGTTTGTCACAGGAAAATATGCGGCCACGTGTTGTACTTGTATTGAATAGTCAACTCACATTGTAACAACCAATGACAGCCATCAATTTTCAGGTTCTTATGTTCAATCACACCTACACCGATTGCAATAATACTTTTTTTTGAAAGCTCTTTTTTATTTTTGCATTTAATTACGACGTATTTTGAATAAACGGATTATATCAAAAACCGTCGTTTTTTCGCGTATTACGATTGTAACCAGTCGTTCTTGTCACTAACAAGCGCATCCATAGCAACGTAAAGAGTGGTTTTATCGTAATATTATCGTGGTTTTTTCACTTATTGAAATCCACTAGTGATTTTTTAACTTACAAATTAATTTGATTGGTTGTTGACATGAAAATCGAGAACTCTGATTGGCTGAATAAAATAATGTGTGCCATATAGTCATATTAAAATAGTTGGTAACCTTACTTCCAAAATTTGTACTCGACATTTGGGGAATTATCAAACTCATAATTTTTTGTTATGGCCTAAACAATTCACATATTATATACACCAATTACATTATAGACATTCGACATCAGAATAGTAATCTGTGCACCTCAACATAATGACCAGTAATCGATTTATAAGATCTAAAAGAGGCCTCTACATAGCAAGTAAATTTTGATTCAAATTGCCGCTTTATAAACGCCAAGTTTAAGTTCTAGAGTAAATAAAGTTCTGAAAAAGAATTAGAGCAGAGCTTTTTCAATATCAGCTTAAGTTAAAGTCTAAGCTGACTACGGTAGTAACGATTGTTACTAGAAAAATTAAAATAAATCGTGATTAAATTGACAACAAATTGATAACAATTTAATTCAACCTAAAACATCGTTTTAATTAATTTAACATTTACAAGTAAACTGAGATTACGAAAAAAATTAAAAGTACTAGACTGTAGTATCTCTGTTTATCTAAGAAAGTTCAAATTGAAATGCACTTTCAGTTTTTTAAATGTGGTTATATAGAACTTAATTAGTGAGAAAAGTAACCTGACTACCACTTTTAAAAATAACTATAATTTAAAATAATTACGTTAGGTAATTATCACGCTGACAGAAATAATTTTCGATCCATCTCTCAAGTAATTACTATACAAAAGAAAGTCTTGGCTAATACTATTAATAATGCTTGTGTAATCCAGAAAATTCTCATACGAAAATTCCATAATTAATAGATTATAACAATTAAAATTGTATTATAATAGTAGTAGACATAACACGCTACAATTTTTTACCGATGAGCCACTTAAATAGATTGCCCATGTAATTTAATGTTCAATAGTTTATACAGTTTGTACTTTTGGTGAAACATGCACCTCCGCAATTAGTTATATTTAAATCGGTATTGTTATGACGCAATTAAATAAATAAGTAGATATCAAAAGCTTTGGGTTGCCCATTAAAATCACAAAAGCAACGTAAATTTAAAAATTTACTAATTTACCAAAAATAATAATTAAATGTTTACCTTGTGACTAGCGTGCTTTTACTTAAGAAAAGCGAAATTCTAGCTCATAATTAAATTTGTTAAATAGTTCACTAATTCAGAACACAAACTCTCTGTTAAAAATCTTAGAACAGTTACTAATCTTTTCCATGTTTAATAACATTTATATTTTCAAAAACATAACAGTATGCGAACACGCAATACTTATATTATGGAGATTTGTGTAATTTATTTTAGCGACAATAATAAAGCTCATGTACTTAACGTTTAGAACAAACAAAATCGAAAGTTTTATACCCTTATAGCCATATTATGCAAATACAGTTCAAAATCAAGTTCAACCATAATTCAAATTTTATCTTTCTTATGGTAAGATAATTAGATGTAACACGCTAGATAAATTCAAACTAAAAAGTAATTAAGAGTCATCAAAAGCCGTTAGAACTGAGAAAACATGTAGACAGTGTAACAATGAACACTTCGCCTTATAATTAGTCATTCTGCCTCCACATGCATTAACAAAAATTTCCCTACATGGTATCTTCTTATAACTTCGCCACGATCGTATCATGTCGCAAATTAAGTATGCCTATTCCGAAAAGAACACCAGCATAACCCCGAGGAAAAGCCACCGTACAGTCAGGAAGCAAGTCATTAACAGTTAGTTGTACCTATGTCTGATTAGTAATTTACAGCGTACGGAGTACGAAAACGTGCGTGCATTTACGCTTCAAAGGTATGTAAAATTCAAAGAAGGAATCTTGCACTCCGGTCAGTCCCGATTACGCATATGTCCCTCCAAGCCAGCCCACCTAATACAGATACACTAATTACAGCTGAAACCGACAACGTTTCAGCGTGGGAACAATACATTGACATTCAGGTTTCACTTCTAAAACACGAATGAATTTCAGAATGTATGCGTGCAGACCACGCAAACTGTAATAAGTAATTAGTAGTCCGAACGTAACATAGGCTAATGTCTATAGGCACAATTCTATCATGAACGTGTGAACTGGCACGTTACATTCTCGATCAACACTCAATACCCACAAAATCTTAACAACTGTCTCGCATGATTAACTGTACGAAAACGCTTCTTATAGCACGACTAGAATAATTATTACGAGTATACATTAGCTAAGTAAATACCAACTGCTGAAAAGACCCGTACAATAATGCTTCGTGTCCTAGTACTGTTTCTGTGAGCTGTATATATTCATATTATTGTTTGCAAGATATGTTCTGACATTTACTGCAAGCAATCTATTGTAATATGAAATTTATTTAATGACTAGACTCGCTTACTTTATGAACACTTGCTACTATAGACTGACATTTACTAGATACTCAAAGACGCCCAACTAAAGCCAATATTGGCCGAACGAAAGAATAAATTTACTATTTTAAAGTTTAACGTGTTGCAACTCATACATCTTTATTACTTCGCTATTACTGTATTCATTTCGTTCCCATTAAATTAGCTTGCAGGTAATTTTGCTGGAGGACATGATAATTCTCAAGAGAAGTTAGTTTTCGAATTTCTCTCTAGCAGAAAATATTAAAATATGTTTTTAAATACAATTCTTAAAAAAAACATATTGGTTAACTATAGCTAAAACTTACATTTATAAAATACCTATACCCAGTGTCCGAGTCGTCCGCCGACTAAAGATCCTGCATTTACTATTATGCATATCCAAACTCTGTTGGTGCAGTATTATATCTACCCTATTGGCGCTTATTTTAAAAATATTTTTAACATACAGGGTGTTCCATCTAGCCGTGACGCACCAAAGTTATATTTTTTTCAACTGTAACACCCGGTATACGATTAAATATTTAAATTGACCATTCAAAGACTATTCTATCGATACCATGTTTCATGGGTCTGCGATGGGTCTATCCCATTCTACGGGCCTCTTTGTGCAAAAAACAGGTCATGTTTGTGACGCTATTGTGACGTAACCGTTCCGAGTTGAGTGCGGTTCTCGCCAAAGTGTCAAGTCAACAAAAATGCAAAATTACTGCAACACAAACAATCATTATAGTACATTCATCTTTCGCATCTAAAAAAATCTGTTGTTAATAAAATTTAGATGACCGTCTTTTTACGAAACATTCTAGACATCCAAACAAATATAGAAGCACAACTACGAGAATAACGCCATAATTATTGAGAATAAGAAACACGGTTAATGTTTTTTGGGATTTTATTTTAAATATGTTCAAAGTAATTCCCTTTAGCAATAATGTACTTCACCATTCTTTCTTTCCACTTCTTGAAAGCCCCCAACCAATCTTCTTTTGGAATACCTTCAAAATGGTCGTTAATTGCGGTATCAATTTCTTCCTCAGACGAAAATCTTCTACCCCGTAGATTTCTTTTAAGCCCATAAAATAGCCGAAAGTCGCACATAGCTAAAGCAGGCGAATAAGGGGGATGTTCTATTACTTTTATGTTTTTTCTTGCCAAAATGATTCTAAAATGTTCTTTGCTTAATTCCATTTTTTCAGCAACAACACTACTTAAAAACTGTATAGCTTCGGTTCCAACTATCGTAACTTCGCAAACTAAACGTCAACCGACAGCTAGAGCAATATGTAAAATGAATGCGTAAATTATGTTTTTCTTGGCCTACTAGATTTTTTGATTCTCAATAATCTTAGCGTTAACCTCGTATAAAGAGAAAAAAAAAACTTACTTGAAAAGGTCGGTAAAACAAAACAACTGATAGCTTTGATTGACACTTAAATGTCATTGTTCTATTATAGAGATGTCCATCAAAGACATGTCATTATTTTCGTCACTGTCTTGCTAAGTTTCTTTTTCTTTCTCTGTATTTTATAGTGAATGTTGTACACGAGTGGAAAAATCCGTAGGTCACTCCCCATGATAATAAAAGGCATTAAAAATATACGGCAATTAAATCAATTAAATATTTAAACGGGCAGAAAAATATCTATATTATCAGATTATACAAGGAAAGAGGTAAAAATGAGAAGAGTTTTGTTAGGTAAGACTTTTAAGGGTTGCTCTAAATATCTTCTAACATACATTTGAATGCTGCCTAAGTATGACAATATTTATTATCACATATTTCACGGTTTTAATTCAACAAAGTGGACGCCAAAAATTAACGGTCGCTCGGGTCTCTCCTTCAAATTGCCGTGATTAATTATTTAAAACAAAAGGTTTGATATTTTGAAATTTTTGTATGACCTAAAAATTGTCAGATTCTTTTAAACACGTTTAAATTGGCCACGCTCATTTAAAAGAGCCCCCATTGATTCTTATGGTAGCATACCTCTTGCGAAGTGTAGTATATATCACCTCCTGTCTTGTATGGTGCTTAAAGCGGCAAAGGATAGTAGGAACCTACAGATTTACGTAGGCGAAAGCGCATGCACTTCCTTTCCAGAGAAAATTTTACTACGGCAATTTATAATATGGGAAGCTAAAGCTCGCTAATAATCAAAGAGCAAAGACTCATAGGCAACACAACGCACATCAGAATACGTTGGTGTTTAAACAAGTCCTTCCAACAGATTACGCCAATTTTTAACAATTCGATATTATTTCGCCCAGGAATCGAACCCTAAGCGGCTGAGTGAAGTTCAGCACCTAGACCGCGACACCAATCGGTGACTCATAAATTGATTACAAGATCATGAATGCAAAGTCACATTAAACTTTTACAAAAATGCCATAAACCTAAAAGTAAAGAAATTTCATGTATTTGGATCATGGACGCTTCATTTGTCTCTTTGAGTAGCATAATATCCTCGATTTTGGAAAAATTATATCGATTTAACAACAAACGGCACGCTTCCAAACTATATGTTTCTGATATTACACACAACACTAAAAAACGTAGTAGGCAAAACAATCGAAGTATAAGCAATTGAAATAATTATACTTTCTATTCTGACACTATATTTTGAAACACAAATGCCGACTTATATTTACAAAATGGCGACAGGGCGCCATTATAAAATATAAAATATTAACTGACACGTGGGTCAAGCGACCCCTCATTTGAAAGGTCTCTTTGAGTAGAGTATAATTCTAGATTTTGGGAAAATTTTTATGATTCACAACAAATGACAACATTCTAAAACATAAATTAAGAAAACATGTTTTATACCAAAGTATCATAGGTTTTAACAATTAAAATTCAAACGTGAGCAATGCACAACAACAGAATAGAAAGAATAACTACTTTAATTATTTGCACTTCTGTTGTTTCGCCTATTACATTTTGTAGTGTTTTGTTTAATATCAGAAACAGATAATTTGGAAGCCTGCCATTTGATTTTAGATCAATAAAATTTTCCCAAAATCTAGGATTATACTCTACTCAAACAGAGATTTCAAATGAAGGGTCACTCTTACTCGTCCCCGTGCCATTTAAAATTGTTTTTTAAATAGCGCTCTATCGCCAATTTGTAAATTTAGGTCAGGTTTGTTTTCCAAATAATTGTATTTATAATAATAACCAATATTTTGTAGCTTCACATCAAGGCGTTCACATGTTAGTGTGAAGGGCATTTTACGACCTCACTGTACTATAATTATAATCCAGTACTTCGGATGCATTGGATACGGAACAAAAAATTTTCTTCTCTGATATGGAATAAAATAATTGTCGCTAGAGATACAAACGAATGGATTAGAATTGGACACAGGAGAGATAACAGAAAAATGTGAAGAATACACTTATTTACTTTGTAGTTAAGATAGGAAAAAAAGGAATGTTCTGTGGGACAAAGACATAACAAGAGGAATGAGAAGATGTAATTATACAACACATTGGTACAAAGTGTAGCACTTCCTGGAGATGCTTGGCAGTTAACATAACAAAATAAAAATAAAATGAGAATGTTGGAAACGGATTATTTAAGAAGAGGGGTATCAAGAATCAAAAGAAAGAAATACAACAGTAGCAGAAATTATTGAAGTGGAAAAAAACATAGTAGAGAAAATCGACAGAATCGGACATGTCAAAAGAATGGAAGAAGAGAGAAATCCTACAATAACAATTCCACCTGGAAAAAGCAAGAGAGGTAGACCGCGAAAGAGCTGGTATGAAGGAATCAAAAAAACAATGGAGAAAAGAAATATACGACAAGGAGATTGGATAGATCAAAGCAACTGGAAAAACCTTCGGGGAACTGGAAGAGCGGAAAGAAAAAGAAAGCTTTGAAACAAAAATATAATAAAGTGCTTGGATACCACTAACAAAATTAACACTGTATCAGTATCTGAAACTTAGTAAAGTGATACACCTACATGAAGCATAAGCAAGTATCTTACGAAATAATGTACACCTGTTAACGCAAAAGTCATTTAGGCCTAATATAACAGGAAATGTATGTAGGTAAATTGCCTTTTAATTTTGAAAACCTGTAAATTTAAAAACTTTCTTCATAATATTTAAAAGAGAAAATTCTCAATAAACACACAACATATTTAAAGAAAAAAGTTCCTAAGAACAATGATTTATCTTATCGGCTGACTTCGAAACCTATTTTAATACCGATTAATTTGAAATATGAGAAAAGTCATTAATCATTATCATTATTAAAAGGCTTTTAAGGTCATGCTCTTCTATAGAAAACAATATTCTAAATAATTTTTGCAAAAACATTATTATTTTGTCACAGAAGACCTTCAACTTCCTGTTGTAACGTTTTCACTATGTAGGTAGCACGATAATTGGTTGTACCGGCAGATGTAAACGAATTCTACAACGTAATCATTAACTTTCACGACCTTCTTCTTATAAATTTTGTTTTTCTGGTCAGCTTTTTTCTTAAGAAAATTGTAAATATAACAATTAATGGTTAACTGGAAGTGTCACCATTTTACTGTACGATTATCTGTAATTGTAATGGTGCTGGAAGCAAAAAATAATTTAGTCTCTCGCTAAAATTAAAACACTACACTATCAAATGGTTAATTAAAAAGATAGGTATTAAAGTTCTAGATTGGTTTATGTGTGATAATTAAAAAAAAACAAAAACTATAAATTCAATTCAAATAATTTAATAATCAGAAACAATCGCGATTTTACATTTTCCCTTAATTATTCCAATAGTTTCCATGTTTATATAAATATCAAGCAGACGTATCTAGGTTGGTGTTTCTCAGACATAATTTACTCTTAAGTTTTCCACATCACGAGTTGTGGATAACTTTCTTATTGGCGCAGGGATTCCCCAAGCTGTTATCGAAAAGCATAACAATAAATGAATACTAATAAAGACATGCCTTACACAAAATTAAGTTTCTTGAGAATTCTCGTCTCTGTATGTGGCGCCACGATATTCATTTCGGTTTGGTCCGCTTCGCTCGTGATTTTTAATGAGGAAGGTGGAACATGAATATACTCATAAACGACAGCAGCGAAGCGAAACTATGCATACAATTTGTTCGGTTATGTAAGTACCCTGAAGTTATTTACGGAAAAGTTATGTTGCATTTTCTCTCTTGCATGAAACTATTATGCCATATTTTTAGTTCCTTTAGAGAAAATTATGTGATAAACTGAATCATTGTATTTAAAAAAAATTATTGGTGCTAGGGACACTGTTTAATAGGATTTTATTAAATTGATTTTAAGTGTAACTTAATTGGGTCCAAACCAATTTCTAAAATCACACATAAGATAAATAGAAATATACGAAATAAATAGTGCAAAATACATAAAATACAGCTCTTTTAAATTTGTCTTTTCAGAAAAATAAATAAACTAGTGTGCAGAAAAATCCGAGTAAGAATGAATTTGTTGATAAAAACAAACAAGCAGCAATCAAAGGTGATATTTGCAGATACAATAAAAGCGGCTCCGAAAACATTCTATATAAAGATTCTAGACCTGATTGCGTTCAATGAAATGAAAATACAAGTAAGCACATAAACAGGTTCTACGTAATATACCAAATCATTTCAGAATTTATTTCTGATTTGTATAATGTTTCTGGCGTAAAGTGTTGACTGTCCATTGCAATGATACGAATTACACTTAATGCAAATAATAATACAAGTAATGATCCGGAAATAATTTCAGCACTACAACCAAATTGCAAATAACTTCAACGTAGCTCAACAATGATTGCTATTTTAATTTCACGCCGTACTATATTATCTCGGTAATTCACGAATGACCGCGGCGTTGTTGCAATAGAGATTCCTGAAACAACGAGGATACACGGTCATAATTAATTAGGCATACAGAAGCCGACCTGTTGGTTAAATGAATGCCTTGGGCAGGCTTAAGTTTAACAATCACGGTACTATAATGCACATGCAGATTGAGACAAATTGGTTTTAGGTTTCATCACACAATAGCCCAGGGGTGGGTCACAGATTATGCTTATGCATACACAATGCTGCTATACAATTAAGTTCGTAAAAATTTCTTTGAAACATTCCACTATCTGGGATCTTTTTAATTCACCGTCCATATTCACAAAGAAAAACAATCGAGTTAAAATTTAATTAAAAATTATTTTTACAGACATAAATCATTAAAAGTAGAAAACTTGAACTTTAGTCACGTTAGTAGTTTCTGAGGAAAAATATTATTGCTGCTACTTCAATCAATACAGTAAATTTAGGGTATCATCATAACTTTTAAAAACGATTCTTTTGCAAATTTTAAGTGAACTCTAGGTAAGTAGATTCTAGAAATGGCTAATTGACAAAAACTAGCAGTGCATCTTCTAATCCTTATTCTGAACCGACAATCACTTTTTAAATTTCGAACATGCTTACATATTTCAAATTTAATCACTTTTAACTGGATTTATAATTCTTCAAAACCTTCAAAGTAATAAATATTCCTAATGTAAAGGTGATCTAATAAAAAGTGATACAAAATAAATCTATTTTTGAAAATTATTGATTCTACAAGACGTAACAGTACAAATCTGACTTGTTTTTAAGCAAATCTATATAACGATCTACATTCCTCAGTACTAAAATGCAGATAATCTTTAATCTAAGAACTTTTTAAAGGTATTTCAAGGTAAACATCGGGGTTTGTGATCGCTAACCAAAGCAGTCAGCCCAGCGCAGTGATCGAGATTTTATCTGTTTCACAATAATCTTCCTATTAATTATACACAAGGTCAAATTCCGTCTATAGCAACGTTGCGGATACACTGTGTGAGAAAATCAATCACTTGTATAAATCCCTTGGTATGAAATAATCTTGGGCGCTGTTGATACTTTAAACCTAATATGTGAATTAATAAATAAAAACGTGAATTCCATTTAATTACTTACATATTCTTTAAATTTTAAAAGCGTATTAGAATTGCTTGTAAAAGAAAATCTCAAGTTTTAAAATTTCCAAATGCATCAAATCAAAGTTCGAAATAAAATAAGATTGAAAACACCTTTTAATTTGACAATACAAGTGTCCGCCAGCAACTGAAACTAGCAAAAAACAAAAATTATAAAGGTATACAGCCAGCCAATTTATTTTTCAAAATTCAACATAGAGAGTATTAATTGCGTGAAAACTATAGTCTTTTGTATACAAATCAAACAAACCCCAATAAACAAGTTTAGGCTATAATTTCAAGAAAAGTTCTTCTTAACATGCTTGTCCCTTCACCTTACAATTAAGTTGTAACACAAGATCAAAATGGTTTAATTGTCTTATTATCTTTAAGTATTGAAGCTGCATAAATAATGAACAATGTTATTAACTGCATATATTATAATATACAGCTAACGAGAAGAAACAAAAAAAGGTTTACTTTGCATGCAGATTTTTGTTTAGAAACGCCACGCTATAAATTGTTAAGTAAGTAAGATAATGAAGGGCCTATTCGTGATCTTAAAGTGTTCAATGCCGTTCCGTTGCGTGCGATTTAAACACTTAATCTTAACACCTGCAGTAAAATCACGCACATAGCACAACTAATGAAGGTACGTTTGCTGCTTATTATTTTTTCAAATAAAAATTGAAATTTCTAGTGGCATCAAGTTGTAAACAATTGCTGATGAAAATAGCATGTAATTTCAGTAAACGCTAAAGTAGCAGGTTAGAATGAAACACGAAGCGCATTGGTTTTAGTTCGCCGTAATGATGCACGGTTTATATTGCAATTGCAGTACATGGGGCTTCGTTTCCACGTTATTTACAATCTTGAAAAATATTACAGTCGGAATATATATCACGTTTAAATCTGCTTTGTTCGTTGTTGCGATGTAAAATACAAGTTTGCCGTGTTATCCTTTGGTCGGCACAATCCGCATTTGCAACTCACCGCTCCGTGAAAGCACGGAATCATTACCAGACCATTCCGCCTTTTACGGAAACATTTATCTAATCCGGTATGAAGAACGCGGACCCAACGATTTGGTTTCCCTACCCTGCCACCATATAGCAGAAAATGGTCAATTTCAGTAACCCTGGTCGGTCCCACGGTTTCAGTTTATTTATCTTGCCACTCACTTCCATTACCTTATATTATTCAAAACACGTTATGCATTACTTCAACATTGCGGAATAATAACGATAAGCGGGGATACAATTATGCCATGGTTAAGTATTCAAAGTAGCAGCAATATGATAATATATTCAGTCGATAACTGAAATGTATTACACGAGGCTGCTATCCGTGAACACTCAAGGTGCGTATATTATTGACTACATGAGAATTTAACGTTCAGCCAAGGCACGATTACAAAATTTTTATTACTGGAAATAGGAAAACTAATGTAGATGTAATTACAAAACTGTTTCAAAAGAACAAACTTTTACCATACACACAATTTATAAATACTCTCTATGGTAACACACAAAATTATGCTCTATAATCTGCCAGCAGTTTAACATTAATTCTTCACATTTTGCAAAATTTTTAAAATTGAGAATAGTATGACGAAATTGTTACTAAGCTATCAACTCTTAACATTGATACTGAATTTTACAAACAATTTATCTGAAAACAACCTATTTATTGTTGTCTATCGGCACATATATAAAACCATCAATATCAAATGCAACCGTTTGTGTGCACCTCACTCATTTAAATTAACTTGCTAAATCTGTAATACTTTCTCACAAGTAATACAACTAGCAATCCGGTCTTTTAATAAACTTAGGTTGATTGTTAACCAAAATTAACTAGCACGAATTAACCACTCCTTAGGAATGGCAAACCGTAAATATGGACTAACAGTCCCACTAGCGTTACGACGTTTCCTCATAAACGACCTAGTGTCGTTATCCTCGACACCCATCTTCCCGAAATGTCCCTCTTCCTTTCTTTCTTGATCTTTCTCCGTCGTTCAATTTATCACATTTTTTGTTAAATGGTACAGGTCATGGTCATCAATTTAACCCACCAATTTTTTGTAACAGTATTCTATTATGATTTAAGCATTCCGCAATCCCAAAATTTTTTTTCAAAAAAAATCATTTGAAACTCAATATCGAATTTACTGTAAATAATGTCCATTGTTCAGTTATCTTATTCGATGGAATAAAAGCAAACCGTATTAAATACGCTTCTAATGAGTTTTTATTTTCTTTTACATTTTTTATATTCATGCCAAATTTGCGACACATTAAAAAAGTAGCGGCAGCGGGAGTATATGGGCAGTGATAGGGATACCGCGTCTCTACATATGTCACTATTTAATCGTACTTTGTCTTCTACTGGTGCGCCAATAATTAAAGAAGGCATATATCATCACCGCTTAATTTTTGGTGGAATTATCTAGTTACCCGATCTTTGATATAATCTTTTGCGTTCTTTTTATATGTTGAACATTTTTGTAATGGAGCTGTTCAGCTAGCCGCTTGAACTTTTATATTTTGCACGAATTTTTTTAATAATGAAGGGTTATTTCTCTAATAATTCCACACTTGTATGCCAAATTAGAAACCCAAATTCCAAATTATTGAATAGACGAAAAATCAGGGATTAGCGGATAAAAGGAGCGGCGATACCTAACTAGTTGGGAACCGTATAATACGAATCACAGGTTTTATTTCAGGTATACCCGTACATAAATACAGGCACGACAAAAATGTAATTTTGAAAACTTAATGAGCAAATTATAGAAACATCTCAGAAAACGTACTTGGCTTGCAGAAAGTTGTTACTTCTTATCAAATCAATACCATCATCATATAAAAACTTTTACAAATTCATGGAAGTACTTACCTAATTGTTTTTAATAATTCTAGTTGCAGAGAATATAAGCCGGAATTACTGTTATCTCATAAAATTCTTTTAATAGTAATACTTTGAAACAGCAGTGCTATTGTTATACTTCATTTATGAGTGCAGTACGTCCAACCTTGATCAGTAATTTTTATATTGTCTCGAAGGTTACTCACCTAAAACAAAAGAAAAATTATTAGAACCATTCTCACACGTAAAACTTATAGTATATTTACACCTCAAAAATTTCTTTATAGATATCTCAATATACTGTTTATGTTTAAAAAAGTCTTTGTTAAACTTTTTATTTTAATTCAGAATCAAAATTGCTATTGTATAACTTTGCAGGGAGTTTACTTAGTAAGCTCAGCGGGCAGTATTACTACTATAGTAATCCGGATTCGTACTTTGCAATATTTAAAAAATAAATTAAGAAATTGTAAATCTCTAGTAAGTAATCAAAATTATCCAGCACTTGAAGCTCTCATTTCAAAAACGGGTTTCTAGCTACGTTGACGGTTCTAAGTTTAAAAGCGTAAAAGTAAGAGTTTAGCCACTTTTGGCCAAGTAGGTAACGCGTACCCATACCCTAATTAGAAATATGCACACCGCTAAACTATAGTATCGGATTACTTTGCTACACAATATGTTGTTGGAAATCTTCAATAGAATAATCGTAAACGAAAATGGGAGACACAAACATCTAAATAAAAAATCTAACAGCTTATCAGTCGAGGAAAAAACATTGAGGCACACTTTTGACGCTAAATTGCACATAAAAAATGATTAAACAATATCACAATGTCAAAAATTAGAGGTGTCTCATATGGGGAGGTGACCCTCTCTCCCCATATAATGTTTTAGTCTAAATATTTTCGATTTTTATCATTTTTGAGGTTTTGTCTATAGAATTTTATAGCTACCCAAAAATACACAAAAAAATGAGCGAAACACTTCGCCTGGACTTTCCTATACTTATAAATTACCATTGTTTTATATTTTCCAACACTTTCGATATACACCTGTCTAGACACGACTAGTTAAAGTAAGTAGTTCTTATAAGTTGTAACATCTTCAAGCGGTTGAAGAAAGACCGACCGCTGCGCTCTGCAAGCATAAGGTTGGGTAAAGTATTCGGACTTAATCAACGGAAGGGCGGAAATTGATATTTGAAAATATATTAATAACTCGAGAAATATTATTTTTAGCAAGAAATTACTCTTATTAATTTGTATTTAGAATTTCAAAACCTTTCTGGTTTTAAAGCCAAAATGCCACGTTTCCATTTAAAAAAAAAGGTATTTTTTACCGTGGCCGCCGTATTAAAATTGGAAACTCAAGTTTTTTTCTTAAATACAATCGAGAAGAATTTGCCCTACAACTTTGCTCTTGGGTTTGCGAGTCTATCTATTAAAATAAACAGTTAGCCTACACTGAACGTTAAACGACTAGTACAAGAATACAACTGTTGTAGAAAGTATGTGAAATTCTTCTAAGGACAAAAAGATTACTAAGTGGCAAAAAATTCGATTTTTTGACTTTTTGTAAAAAGATTCTCCTAGAGCAAACAAAACAAGAAACCAGATTTTTAATTTTTTATCGAAAAAATTTGGGGGGAGGGGCAATAGTAGCCCCCCTAAATATTAAATTATCAAAAAAATATTATGATATTCGGATTTTGCTATTAATGGTGAGGTCTTTCACGTTAACAGAAATATTTTATTGCCCCCCGTTAAATAAATAAAAGGGTACCAATTTTCAATTTTCAAAACTTCATAGAGGTCACAGTGAAATTATAACAATGAGCAAAAAACAAAATTGTAGCAGATGCCTATCTCTATCAGCTTAAAAAGTTTAAACAAAAACGTGTGGGCAGTTTTTGAGATCTTTTTTTTTTGAAAATTTCAAAAATTTTGGAGTGGTGCCATTGAGATCGTTTTTATATTTTCAAAATTAATTATATTTCATGGTATAGTACCCTTGAAGGGCTACCAAACAAGATGTAGTTGATTCCAATCAGATAACTGGTTTTTGAGTAAATGGGCGTTAAAGTCGAAATTTTCAAAAATTCGTAGCGGCCGCCATGTTGAAGCTAGAGAGTTCGGTAAAAAATCGTTTGATTTGTCCTAAGGCCTTCCACTATTAAAATTTCCAAAATTCCGTTTCTGAAAAAAATGCTACCAAATAAACATGTCTAACTTCCGCTTCCGGTTTCGGATTCTTTTTAAAAGCTTATTTTGTCGATGAATTTTTGATATACCTCCTCATTCCAAAGCACATCGAAATCGGTCCAGCCGTTCCGGAGATATGAGCGTTACCCACACACCCACACACAGACAGACATTTTTTAAAAACCACTTTTTTAGGATCCTGGAAGCCCAAAACATGTATTTCCGCCAAAATCTCGATTTTGAAAATTTGCATGAAATCAATACTGAAAGTATAGGAAAGTAAAAATTGATGAAAGTCGCCCAATCTAACAGTTTTAGAGATAATTAATATACAGGGTTATCACAAAGTATGGAAACCCCCTGTGCCTTCAAAACGACTTAAGATACTGATTTGAAGATTTAGGGGGTAAACTAAATGTCTCTTCAGCAACCCTAAGCTTGTAAGAGATGCAAAAAGAAAAAGCGCCAAAAATTAAAAATATCAATTTGATTTAGTAGGCCATGCTTGATATTGTACCGTTAGATGTAGATAGCGCGTATAGCTATAAAACAATGGAAATTAACAAAAGACGATGAGATGACAGTAGTGTCAAAAACTTATTATTTTATTATTTTTAAAATTGAACACTTATTACAGCGTTATCAAAACACATATCAAGAAACGTTAAACAAAATCTGTTTTATTTAAACTATAATTTCCAACCACAATTAATAAATGTCAGCTAAATAAAATACTCAAAGTGCTGTCTGTTTGTTTCTTGACAGTAGTGCAGCCTATTATTAACACCTCTAATGAATTTTGTATGAAATTGGAATTTCTTGCATTTCGCGCCGAATGCGATGTTTTAAGTTTCAATTCGTTTTTTTTTCGCTTATTTAAAACCCACAATAAAAATAGTATGTGTTAAGCACTGGTTTTGTCAATAAGAAACAAACAAACTACTGAACTTGTCATCCGGTCGCCTTTTGTTAATTTCTATTGTTTTACTACACCTAGCCGTAAAATAACAATCATGGCCAACTAGAAAAAAAGTAATATTTTCAAATTTAAGTGCCTTCTCTTCATTGCGTCTCCTGTACGTTGAGGGTTATTGAAGAGAGAAAAAAATAAGCTATTTAACAATGTAACTCGCGGCCCAAGTTGCAATTTGAAAAATCAAGATGCTCAAAATCCGTAAAGCGAACTAGCATGCTAGTTACCTGATAACATGCGTAATAATATCTAATTTTACTTCAAATCGAAACTTTCAAATCAATATCTAAAGTCGTTTACAAGGTACAGAAACGTTTCCATACTTTTTGATAACTCTGTATGTGTAAAATCGAGAATTTTAAAATTTTAGTGAAAAGTGATTACTTGGTTTCATCTTCAGGAGACTGCAACTCCGTAAGGAAGAATTTTCGGACCCATGTTTACTTATAGGAACTTTTTTTATTGTTTTCAGATTCTGAGCCATCTTAAAATGTGGCCCACAGGTTATGAATCATCCTGTATAATATTAATATTTGTGTAAATAATACTGTTTCTCTACTCGCGTGCGGGAAATAAGCTTTTCCAAACGCAAAACGAGTGTGGAAAGTGACTACTTCCCACACGCATTGTGTGAAATAATAAAAATTTTTTTAGAATAAAAATACAGGTTGAAACCACAGCAACAGAAACTTGAAGCTTCATGGCAGCTTAGTTTAAAATGTAAAAGTGACAAACAAGTATCAGTGAATTTCTTTCAAAAATGTCAGATCGGGACCGAAAAATCCAACCAAAATTATGACTTAACAAAACAACTGGTAGCGCTAGTAGCAAAAACGTTGTTTATAACACGTTCGGTCGTGTGATTAAATATTTTACACTCGCGTGGGGCACACTAGCTTTCCCTAACTTGTTATGAAAATAACTATTTCAAACTTAATCCTCAGTATGAAAAAATCCTGTAAAGTTGAAGTGTAAATAAATGAACGACTTGTGATCAAGAGTAACCTGATTAATTATGGATTTATAACAAACTCACTCCCGAAAAACTTTTTGGTTCATACGAATTCGAAAAGATATTTAGAAAAAATCGCCAAACATATTTAATTTAATTTTTCTATTCAGCAGTTTAAAAAATTTAAATATCGATTAGAAATAAGGTTATATCTTTAAGAAAATGTTGTCACACAAGTATTTATATGAAGCTTCTTCCTTTAATAGCATTTCTAAATATAATTATAAAGTCATTACTAACTGCAGAATAGCCCCGTAAAAATACGATAATTGCTAATTATTGTATACACCGTCCTTCGGGGTTCATAAAACGTGAGCTTAAGATGTATAATAGCATAATGAGGTCTTCAGAAACTGTTAAGTTATGAACTTAAATAAAATATATACCAGCACAAATATTTTTCTAAGATGATCTTTTATATTTTCAGGGGCGTTAACAAAATCCCAATTTCCCGTATTTACGATATACGCACAAAAAAGCTGCCTTGGAGTAAAACCCTGCGAAAGGGCGTGGTGCATAGATCGCGTGCAGAATTATCGCCTGTCGGGCTACTCCAAAAGCCAGCAAGTGGTGAGCTCGCGCCAAGAATGTCTTGAACTTTGTCTTGGAGAAACGGACTTCGCTTGCAGGTGAGTAATCAATCGCTTCTTAGTGGTCATTATTCAAGCCCAATTACCTTCCAAAACGTAAGCTACGCAGAGGTACTTACAAGTAGAAGAACAGAATGACGGGAGCACAGCCATTCATTAATCATCTGCTTTAATTTCCCATATTAGAAATGGCAATAAACTCAACTGTGGTAAATATAAACAAAAGCGCAAGTATACAACAAATAAAAAGAAGTTATGTAAAGACAATGAAGATAATAAAAAGAAAGTCAGGGATGCGTATCCAAGACTAGAATAATTTACCAGCGACTTCTTAGCCTGTAAATAATAACTTCTCGTGCTTTAAAGCTATTTTGCAAAACTTTTCTCAATTTCGATTAAGTTTGATTAATTCTAATATATATTCTAAATTATTACATCATTAATTATACATTAACATAACACAATTATTTTACATTTATCACACGAGAATTGGAACATAAGGAAACGGCAAACAAATTGTAACTGTGGGCAAATAACTGATGCTTTCCGAAGCAGCGAAACAAGTTAACTATATAAAGGCGCTGCAGTTTCAGACAAATTATAATCAAAGTGACATATTAATTGCCCTTTGCGCAATTGTGCATAATGACATCAATTTACTGGAAATTCTAAGAATGATAACTTGTTGGACTAATGATGGTGCACCTAGTAGGTTCTTTGCGGCATCTGAAAACTTCCAGTGCTACCTCAGCAACTATGGAAATACCATGGTTACATCTCAACCTTTGCTTCAAAGTACCAACTTCAAAAGAAAATCGATGTTAAACACCAAGTTTAAATTGAACGTACACTATACCATGTTACCAGTTTGTATTGGCTAATGTAGCATAGTTTGAAAATGTAAGGATACGATTCATCTACCACGGAAAACTGATTCATAGTATCACAGTGATACTCATATTACCAATATACAGCATCGTTGTAAATCGCTTTACAGCTTGTAACTTCGTTATTAATAAAAATATCAAAATAATTTTTTTTTGTTTTAAATGAGGGGATGTCTTGTACAAAATGCCGTATACTAATTTTAGACACCGCCTATTATGTTTGTATAACGGCATATAACTTTTGCTTTTAAATGGAACACCCTATACATTTTTAGATATTTGAAATCAGGCTAAAAATACTTTTGGCAATACACTTAAATAAAAATTTTAAAGTGCAGATTTTATTAAATAAAAAAAAGTATATTTTCTTAAAGCACGCCATGACTTATGTAAAATCACTTACAAATTGCTTAAGAAATGTAAAACCAAAGCCAGTTGCCTTTTAAAAGTGCACCTCAGCCGAATTATTCCACCAAACTTCATTAAAACATGTGAAAACGTAATTTTTTAAATGAAACCATATGAGTGGCATTAAAAGCTACAATAAAACAGTTTTACAAGCTTTAATCCTATGGCTAAGCCCACTTCTAACATATTATTGCATTACAATAATGTTGTTTGACGAATTTTTGTTTTTCAAGAGCTAAATCTAACTCATATGGTTCTATTAAAAAAATTACGTTTTCACATGTTTTAATGAAGTTCGGTGGGGTAATTCGGCTGTGGTGCACTTTTAAAAGCAACTGGCATTTGTTTTACATTGAGCAGTTGTTAGTGATTTTACATTAATTCATGGCCTACTTTAAGAAAATATATTATATTGTATTTAAAAAAATCTGCACTCTAAAAATTCGATTTAAGTGTGCCACTATAAAGCAATTTTAGCGTTGATTCTAAATTTCTCAAGAAATATATAAGGTGTTCCATTTAAAAGGCAAAAGTTATATGCTGGTATGCAAAAATTCTAGGCGATGTGTAAAAATGGTATACAACATTTTGATTACACATCCCCCCAATTAAAACAGTTTATTTCGATATCTTTTGTAGTAAAGAAGTTACAAGGTGTAAAGCAGTTTACTAACACGCTGTATAACAATTTTCATTTTTCACTTTTCAACATTAGCACAAAATAATTTATTCTAAACGTTGTAACAAATAGTTTTTCGAAATTTCTCACAATTACAAAATGGCGGCTTAATTTATAAAAAATTACTTCCTTTTATCAGGTGAATCGCTCCTCTCTCTACCTCTTTTCAGGCAGTGAAACCGAAATTTTTTTGCTTATTTATACAGTCTATTCACATAACATTTAAATCCACGTGTGAGTTGGAGTTGGACAAATCTACATCGCACTCGCTTTCTCGCTGCGCTCTCTTACCGCGGGAGAAAAGCACATTATCATAGTCACCGTTCGGACGGTAAACGTCGCGACGTTTACCGACGCGTCGATGCAAAATTGTGAAAATATGATAGGAGTTTCCTATACTTTAGAAATAGGTACAAGTATAGGAAACTCCAAGGGAAGTGCTTCGCCAATTTTTAACAGTATCAATTCAAGCACATAGTTATTGATTGTAGAAATTGTGCATTTTAATAATGCACGCTGCATATCGCGTATTAGAATTCTTGAATGAAATATAATAAAGGTAATTAAAATCACTGCCAGTAAAGGATGTCTGGTTGAAATTCTATACGCCAAAGTCTTTTCAGAATAAACAGACATTATTACGCAAGTTTAAAAAAAAACCGCACAAGCTCTATTTAAAAAGGAATTCTTTTTGTTACATTTTTTTAATTTTCAAGAGTATCCCATAAATGCAAACATTTTTGCTGTATGCTTTATATCACGATAGTTCGACTTAATTTTAAATTCTACGAACCTGCACTTTTAATGAAAATTTACGATGACAGGTTTAATGTTTTCTGGCTAAAATACAAGGTGATTATGAAGTCACTTTACAATTTTAAATTGCCGAAGCGAATTAATTATTAATTTATTTAAAAGTTCGAGCTTTACTTCGTTGAAATTCATTTTAATTTATTGTAACGTTTTGGAATGCGAAATCAAGTCATCTGCATGCAGATGTAGAAAACCAAGATCAAGTTATGAAGATTTATTGTTTCTATAGCAACACCAACTGTTTACTTTTAATCTTGCCTCTGAAAATGACATGTCAACATGTCGAAATACGTATAAGGCTAAAATAAAGACCTGTTAAAGTTAAGAATTATGTTATTGCAATAAATTGATTAATAATGCTAGGATCATGAATAAAATAATAAAATATAGGTAAAAAATAGGATTTAAAAAAACTACGTTAACTTTAGTAGTAGTCCAAAATGGTAAACATTCTTAACACTTGTGTCAGTAACTAACCATAAAATTCCGTTGTATTACTACATGATATTTTCCAGTTTATGTTTCTATCGTTAATAAGTTAACAAGTTATATCAATTTAAAGTTGTAAACCAACTTTATATAATCATCTTGTACATTGCATCTACAAGTAAGCACGAAAAAACATCTCGGGTAAAACAGATACGTCGCACCCGTAAATATTTGCTGAAAATTCAAACTTTTTACAATTTTCTACACTACGTAATTAAAAAGATTTATTTAAATTCCAAAACTCTTAAGTGCCGAAGGATAATCATACTGACAACTATAAACTTCAATAATTTAAAAAAAACTAGATTTCTGTTTTGGCTTTCTGAATCTTAATTCATTATTATTTAAATAATATTTTAATTAATCAAGTTTTTAATTTAACATTCCTCGTTTAGCAGAAAAAACGTGCAAAAATAATGTCTCAATGAATAATTTCGTTTTCTTTTTAGTTAAGGAATTTTCTCCTTAATTACGCAAACCTCCAGTTACAGAAGTCGGATGTAATTAACCACTAAAATGTAACCTGACTGCTAACATAAATCATGCCAGTTTCATGGACTGCAACCTTGACATGCAAACTTAATACACTCCATACTTATATTATTTCATACTCTATTACTGGCATACTGAATTACAAAGAAGGTATAATTGGGTCTTAATATTTTCTCATACCAAAATATATTTTTTTATAAAAAAACAAATTTGAAAATTATGTAAATACCTCTATGTTTATTTCATTATTTTGCTTTGTGCAAGGCATTTAATTGTTCGCAATGAATGGCTTCCGTTGTAATTTGGCATTTTATTCATTTATTAGTCTATATAATTAACAGCTATCTAAAGTGGAATTCCGATGTCAATCGATACGTAGTTGCACTTTATAATAAAAAAATACAGATGGTAAATTTAATGCCATTACAAGTAACTTTACAAACAACATTTTATTAAAGGAAATCATGTTCGCTAAGCAGTGCCAGTTTATTACAAGACATTGAGTGCCTACTTCTAAACCCTAGCATGCATATTACTACAAGCCTTAAGCCAGTGAGTTCTAATAATGCACACTTTGTTCTTTTTATTCGTCGTTTCTCTAATGAAGATACTCGTAAACCACCGATAGTCGCTATCTAATGAAACGAATCATATTCGCACGGATTTGACGTTTACTGCTACTTCTAACAAGCCAATCACCATGCTTGTTATATTTATAAGTTCTTGTTGCATAAAATTGTTGTTAACAATAACGCTCCTCGCGCTAAAACAAGCATAATAAGAAAAATATGCAATTATGTTTAAATTACACTAAAGTAAACAAAACCAATCTTCCATAGTCAGTTATAACAGAATAACCGATTTTACATTCAGGAAGTGGCTACCGTTGAGTAAAAGCTCTTCTAACCATTTATTGGACCGTTGTAGCTTCGCAGTCAGGCGTTTCAATGCACTATTCACTTTCATTATTGTATGGATGAATTAGTTCAAATAATTAGCAACTATTATGGAAATAAACTATGATTTGTTTAATGCGTTGTGTTATAATTTAAAAAAATAACTTATTTCTATTATTGAAATTCATCAAGTATATTTATAAATTATCACAATGCACAATAACATTAGTAACAAATATTTTCATTTCACATGGAAAATAACCTACTTTTGTTGTGGAAAATCTGTATTGACTTGAAAATTATAAAAATGACCAATGTTTATCACAACTTAATGCAGAAATTAAAACTCATTACAAAAACACATTTTGTTATTTAAGAACCCCTTACAATTTCAACATCCATACAAAACTGTTTGAAGAACGTAATAATTATTCCATAAGCCAGTCGGAAACAGATAATTAATTGTTTAAAAAGCAACAACAGCAATTAGCAATTTGTCGGACAATTTCGAATCATAATTTCGCTAATTATGGGCTGTCTTACAACTTCCCCTAAATTCACCGAAAGCTACAGCGGTAATTACGTTTACAGTGATCGAGAATTTTGCTCCCTTCTTTGTTCCGGCCCTGCAGAGAAATTTACGGCCGCGATTGCAAGAACAAATGGCGCGCTTGCACTTGCGATGTGTTTTCTTGTGAAATCAATTTTAACTGAGCACTGGCTGGTATTTATCGGAAAGCGTAATAGATGTGCTCTTTGGAAAAATTACGGTTGGCTCATAAACGTTTGTCAAGCTGGGATTTATTGCTCGGCGTAACGTAAGTAATTTCAAACAAATGTGCTTCGGCGAATTCATTTTTCTACATTGACACCGATTTATTCATCTAATTAAATATCAGAATTCAAAAATTGGTTGTATCAAAAGCAACTCCGGGTTTTCATGCATTGAGTATTAATTAAATATTTCACATAGCGATTTGTATATCTGAGCCATAAATAAATCAATGATAAATAGATGTACTTTATATAGGTAATACAAATCGAACCTACCTATATTGTATATGTCGTGCTAGTACGTTTAGTCTTCCTACAAAAATGATTTAAATCGGCTCATTTAATAAAATTTCCACTTTATTACAAGTTAAATGACTTTGGCATAATAATTGATTTAAATGGACTAAAGCTCCGCCACTACCGCGTCTTCGTTTTTAATTTTCTGGAAGATTATGTCTGTGTGGGGTGCCGGAACTATAAAAGCAATAAAGTCTAAACCTGTTTATCTTTTAGCATTTAATTGTATCAGTCGGACATGAACTGTGTTAGGTACTGTAGCGACCCTGTTATATTGTAATTATATTTTAATAATTTTATGCACTTAAAATACTGTTGCTATCTACAACAGTTGTTATTTTAAATCTTCAGCAGGTAATAAATTCTCTCTCAACATTATATCTTATTCTTTTATTATAATTGGATAACACTTTATTAATTTATATTTTCGTAACCCCGACGTGATAACTGAATCGACGTGACCACTCGATGTTACATCATAATCAGCGTGCGCAAGCTTCTTCAAACCTCGAAGCCTATGCCTCTTCTGTAAAGTTTTCTTACGCCATATTAAGCTTGAAGATAATTTTGTTAACAGATAGTGGATCAAGCAAATAATAATTAGATGTTAATCCTTTACGTTAAAAACTGGGCAATACTCAAACATTAAATTACATTTACCTGCGTGGATGTGATTTCAAAAATCAAACATTTAGTTTTACATCGTCCCGCGCATTCCTACTACACAATTTCAGGGATCAAAAAATACTCAAAAATACTTTTGATACAAATGAAATTTTATTACAAAGACCGGACTTTTAGTCGCAAAATAGCACAAAATTTCATTAAAATTCAATAAGTAGACAATAACCATGGGCGTACTCAAATCCATTAAGTTATATGTGAAACATGTTGCACGATTTGCAAGGTTTCTACAATTGCGATATTTACTAATTGTTAATGTTGTAAAGTACCTAGTTTCACGAGAAATGACCGTTACAAAAGAAATGAATAAGCGGAGCTTCATAAACTTTAACATGCATGTGCTTGTTATGAACGAAAATGGTTGTTTGTTTAATCTTTCTTTATTAAAAATCGTTTAAGTAATATTCCTAAAATAAGTTATAAAATCATTGGAAGACAAAAATTTGTCGCTATTAGTATCATTTGTCCACTTTCGTTCTATTATTGGCAATTTTGCATTCGGCGGCGAATTTGGCATCAGGTTGTCGCAATATCTTGAACAAGTATTACTTCGTATTCCTGGTTACTTGCAATTATTAGAAATTGGAAATGTACTAAGGTCGACAAATAATTTAGTCAGTTAAATAAGCATCAACTCCAGCTGACCAAATAAATAATAACTATCAAGACAAGCTAGCCTAAGGTCAAACATATGGATGTGTTACCATTCTAAGCTCGTAGATAATTCGTTGCTAATTTTGCATATGCGCCAACTATACATTTAAAGGAATTATGCTAGGAATTATTATTAATTGATTGCCTGATAATTTAAATACTAACTAAATATTAAACTAGAAATCCCATTTCACAGAAGAATTGAAAACCTGGGCTGGGCGATATTGAAAATTTAATATCGACATCGATAATATTGATATTGTTCATAGTATTGATAATATGGATAATATCGATTACTTCAGTAGTGTGAGAATGACAACAGTACCGATAAATTCGATATGATAACGATGGGGACGCTGCTTTGTATCCACGGGTCGTGGTAGCCACGACAGTAAAATACTGAAATAAAATTTTAAAAATAATTTTGTCGATGTGCCCACTGTAATATTTAGCACAAATGCCAATTGTCGATGTATCCACGGGTCGTGGTAGCCACGACAGTTAAATAAGAAAATAAAATTTTATTTAACTACTGTCGTTGTGCCCACTGCTAACGTTGTTGTATTTATTAAATGTACTTGCTGTTGATGTATCCACTTGCAACTTTTAGTTAAAATAGGCCTTTGGCGAATAGTCCACAGTGCGTCGTAACAACGCCAGTTTCTTTCTTTCTTTGTAATAAAATTATGGTTTCGAAGATTCTAAGGTTGTGTTATATGTATAAATGGTTGCCTACATTTTTAATATACCAGCGAACCCCAAGAAACTATAATTATATGGGAATTTACTTTTTAGGTAATCGATACCTTAACTTTAACTTAACCTAATGCTACCTGCGTCAAGCGGAGATACTTATTACCTTATTTAAGTTATTTTATTATGTGTACTAATCTCTTCTTATTTATAAAAATTTCTTATTATTGTAAAATCAGTTAACGTACAAAATGAGGTTTGACGTAGCACACGGTGCGGTGGCGGGCTCGCAAGTTGTATTTTAAAAGCGGCTAAATTTGGGTGTTCCTGAACTGCGCCGCTTAAGTTACAAGCCTTGTTATCAATACTCGAACTGCGCCGGCCACCTTAAAAATACCACACTCGAACTGCGCCCGTATACCTGACTTTAATCTATAGAGTTTTACCAAAAGATTAGCATTATCATAATGATGGTATTGTGCCCAAAATTATATTAAAAAGAAAAATATACATAATTGAAAATGTTTAATGATTGAAATTGTAGCAATAAACTATAAACGTTTGGTTTAAACTTTACAAAACTTAAAATTGAATAATAATATATTCTATACTTTCTTAAGGTAGTATGTTACAGATTTTACATATTCAAATACAGATATTGATTTTGTTTTATATAAAGCTATCCTATTCTCTAAAAACAATTTTCTTTTTGTATATGCCTTATTTTTAATTACAGATGGTTCGTTAATGCTGTTTATTTTTACATATGTATCAATTTGAATATTTTTTAACATTTCCAAGAATACAAATATGTTAGGATGCGCTGAATAAAAATAGGAATTAAATTTGCTATGAAATGATTCGCAAGCATTAGTAGTGCGTTCGCTTACACATGCGTTTGCCCACAATGACGGGGGAAATGTAGCAGATTCGCTGATGTAATTATCAATTAAATAGTCAGCAAAGTCACTCACTTTCTTGTCGTGGGGAATCACCGACATAAAATCAAAAACAAAACAATCACTAACATCTTGCGGCTCCAATAATGCTAAACCGAAGGTCCAGTGTAGCCACTTACCGATTTCTGAATTGCTTTTGTATTCACTGGTTAAACCCAGTTTTTGAATTTTTCTCTACCAGCTCTGTGTCAAATGGAATCGACACCCTTTCAATTTAACACTTTTAAAAACGCTATTAACTGCAAGATGAATAGCGACTTCAAAATCCGCAACTACTTCTTTGGGGTTAACTATTCAACATGTTAAGTAGGCTTGTATTTAATTTACTTCAGTTACCTTATCGTAATCCGCTTATTGACCCTCTAAACTATCGGCGCAGTTCGAGTTAGAAATTGTAGCAGATTATTTTTGTTTTTACCTGGGACGTCATTAAGCAGGGCAGTTCGTGTCCAGCCCTAAATTTGTCTCCTGTAAATGAAGATTTTGAATCTAAGAAAAAAGTTTTGATAACGAACCTGCTGAAAATGTCATAAAAATCCTTTGATAAAAAAAATAGATAAAATGCTGTGAAAAAGCCGACCAACGCATTTTAATTATTTGTTTTAGCATTGATAGTCTTAGCTTGTCGGTTGCTTGGGGTCCTTATCCTGGAATTGTTTTTTTAAAGAGTGTATAGCAGAATAAAATAACCGTTTATATCCATACGTTGTCGGTCGAAAATTTAGGGGGTTTGTTAAAATGTAAAAACCTTAAATTATAGTTGCAAAACATGATATTCTATAAATAATACTTCTTCTTCTTCTTCCTCTTGTTATAGGCCAATGGCCTGTTTAATACCCGCAACTAGTGCGGGTTCTGTGAGCCCTCTTCGCACGTATGCCGGGCAGGAGGCTGGCCTTACCCGTCGAAAGGGGAAGAAGTTCCACTAAATGGTTTACGATTGCCAAAGATGTTAGTATGACAACCGGGACCGACGGCTTAACGTGCCCATCCGAAGCACGGTTGGTTGCAGATATACCCCTATATTGGTCACCCATCCGAGTGGGGACCAGAGCGGACAGTGCTTAACTTTGAATACCGTATGACCGGCATCCGCAGTTTTCCGCCATGCAACCAACTATAAATAATACTATTTTCTGAATTCATGTTATTTACTTTCCGTGTCTTATTTTAAATTTGGAAATAATTGTATTAGGCTGCACTCGAGGCAGGCAATTAATGGCGATAATCCTGAGTCACTTTAATCTCTGTTAATAACACCACCGAACTGCACGCAAGTTACTCTTCACCATAAGACAGCAGATTCATCGAATCACTTTCCTGTCTTGCGTACACATGAAAGAATATGTAATAAATTAAATCATTTAATTTATTGTCAAATATAATATAAAAATGGGCTCAGTTTCGTAATTACGATCTTCTGATTTTCTTGAAATAACATTTATTTAAACGGCATTATATGCTTTTGCAGAATTGCCAGAAAAATTTTATCAACCAACACTTTTTTCCGCGGCGTTCTTTACCCCCGGCACTTTTTCTGCCCGCCACTTTCCCACTGCACTGTGAAGCGCCAATACAGTTCTGATGGACTGTAAGTTCACGAGATTTATAAAATTGGTAATTATTTATCACCAACAAAGTATTTCCTGGTTCGCTTAACATTAGTTGAACGTCTTCCATTTCTGATATACGGTTTTAACACGTACTGATATAAAACTGATATTGTTTAAGAAATTAAAGAAATCCATTAGTTAGAATTATCTGTTTGCGTGCAGTTTGAATACACCGGAAGCTTAGGCGGTTCTTTTTTCGTATTTGGGTTTAATTAGCCACATAAAAAATATGTTTTTCGTTTTAGATAAAAAAACGTTTCTTTTCAACTCCGCTAACGATTAATTAACTAATCATTGGTTCATGTTAATCAATAATCAAATATTTAACTGCTGGCTAAAAAGTTTAGTAAAACCGGACGTAAGTGTACCATCTTGCAAATTAATTAACCCGCAAAATTTTAGAAAAACCATGTGACCTGTTTTTTGGCAATATTTTCTTTGTTGAATACAGTTTGATGTTTTTACCTACAGTTCTCGTACAACGTTTCATAAACATAAATAAATTTTATGTACTTTCTGGGAATTTTCAAAACTATTGGTTTTATAACTTGCAGAACAGATGTTTGGGGATTCTCACGCCGCGCCGCGCCGTAAACACAATAGACGCAGTAGGCAGTAAAGACCGCCGGCGGCACCTGATTGCAAGTAATGTAATGTCGCTATTCTAACTACCCACTACCTGTTGGCATAGAAATATAATTTCACAGATAATTTATTTAAAATATTTATAAAACACCAAAATCGTTGCAAATCTTTATATCTTTCTTTTAATTTGATAGCTACTAATTCTAAAACTCGGTAGCTGCAAGGAACAAATTATACAAATCACTGCATGTTCACTTGTTCAGGTACTGGTATTATTCGAATAAAGTGGGCAAGTAATAAAAAAATTTTTACTTAAAGCTGCTTATCTACCTAGACCACGGCTTAGTTCCCGCAGTCTAGGTGCCTTTATTGTATTTCTAGAAAAAACATAATGGCCGGGAATTTCCACGAAAGTGGAGACCTCCGACCTGTTTCTTATAAATAGTTTCATAACGGGTTGACCTACAGAGTTTAGATTTTATAAGTGTCTTTCTATATTTAAGAGTAACAAAAATCATAAGTTTGACTGATTAGTTAGCTAATCATAGCTTTGATAAACCTTATGTGTAACCGAACGTTATACTATTTTAAAGTAAATTAATAAAAAAAGGCGGTGAGGCACCAACGCTGGACTTTCCCATACTTTAAATAATAACAGTATATGTGCGTAGAACAACACTTAAGTAACTTTCAACGCTACATTTGAACTCGACCTCAGCAAATCTTATGAGAGCAAGTGAGAAAACATTATGCGCGCTATGACTTATACGAGAGAGATACGAAAACATTGTCACGGGATAACATAATTGTTTATAACTTATTTATTGTTAGAGCTACGAAGTCGGTTACATTAGCAAAGTATTACGGTTTTTTTACGTAGATTACGATGTTGCAAGTTAAAAAACACGCCGCGTTTACAAATTATTTATAAAAATGAATTTTTTATATCGAACACCCTGTATATTTTAACAAATTTTCAAAATTTAGTTTAGTTTATTAAAAGCTTATTTTTTCAATAAATATTTCATATACCTACGCATTCCCAGGCGCATCAAAATTAGACTAGCCGTTTCCGAGCAAAAGGCGTAATTACATATTAAAAAACAAAATTGGAGCTATATTGCTTAGTTTCTAAAGGAAATTAAAAAATAAACGAAATTTTCAATTTTCTGTTTTATTATTTATTTTACATGTTTCTCGCTAATGCATTATTCAGACACTTTTTACCCTTATTATATTTCTTTTATCACATTTCATGTAACAGCTTTCATGGTTAATTTTCGACTGTCAATTTTATTTTCTTACGGGTGGACAAGCATTTTTTCCATATTTAAATTAAACAGAGTGTTTTTATTCTGATTTCAATAATGTATCACACTTCGCAGTTCGTTTTAGTTTTAAGTTTATTATTAAAAAAAATTTATTTAGAAGGCCATGGTAACATTACGCCAATCATTGATTTGGGAAACGGCAAAAAAATTCAAACTAACAACATTCACAAAAAAATCCAAGTAAAAGAAATTCACGAAGAAAATCCAAAAAAAAATAAAATTATGTATTTCTTTTACGTCAAAACTCAAAACTAACTTGATGAACAAGATTAAATCTATTTCCTTACAGTAGTATTCAACGGTATTTTTATTTTTATAAGTAAAGTTGACAGCGCAAAAACGTTTTTTCAAAAATTTCTGGGAGGCGTCAGAGTAAAATTTGGGAGATTAGTAAAAATAGTATATTATTTTATAAGAAGTAGAAGTGCTACTTTTTGTGGCGAATCAGTAGGCTTGATGAGCCACAAAAAGTAACTTCTACTCCAAATAAAATATGCTATTTTTTCTTCAAACTTCTAAAAAATATTGAATAAAATGATTAAATTTTAGTGAATTGGAAAAAAATTACAACTTTCTGAGCAACAAATTTATTTTTTATTAATTTCCCAAATTTTACTCTGACGCCTTTCAGGAACTTTTGAAAAATTTGAAATTGATTACATATTTATTCATAAACGCAAACGCCGATTGTTATAAACCTTTATATCAGTTTGATAAACTATTTGAAGTACCTTATTAGGATCAGCAAGACTTTTTAATTATTTTTTAAGTTAAGAAAAACAAAACGATACTTTTTATTATCAACAACGCGTTCTTCGGCAGTTACGTTACATTAATTACGGCTGTTAATTAGCTCTAATAAAAAAATATATATTATAGTTTCTGCATATTTTTGATAACTCTTAAAATAAAGGTTTTACGGCAATTTTTGTCCGACGTTCGCAGCGGAATTTGTAATTAGCTGTAGGGCGAGTGGATACATCGACAGCAAGTATATTTAATAAATCCAACAAAGTTAGCAGTGGGCACAAAGACAGTAGTTGAATAAAATTTTATTTTCTTATTTAACTGTCGTGGCTGCCACGACCCGTGGATACATCGACAATTGGCATTTTAAGCTAAATATTACAGTGGACACATCGACAGCTTTGTGTTTAAAATTTTATTTCATTATTTTACTGTCGTGGTTACCACGACCCGTGGATACAAAGCTGGCGACCCGATAACGATAATATCAACATTATTGATTGTCGAGAATTTCGACATTATCCACAATATTTATATTACTACGGGTTATTAGTTGCGTAATTTGTTTTAAATTGTATATACACCGTACCGTGTAGGAACAAGGTAATTAAACAGAGCTATTACTGTTTTAATAGAAACGTGAATTCAGCTTAAAGTAGAGTAGGTGGTTTAAGTTGAGTCAGTATGGGTATGAGTTGATATTGTTCATTTGTTAACAATAATTACCAAATTTGTTATATCTTTTATCTGAAATATTATTTGGATTGGATTTTTTACGACTGTCACTATTATATTTCGTTTTTCAATAGCACTATTACCGGTATTACAGTATTACCGATTTTATCGATATTATCAATATATAATATAATATAATATCCATATTATTGATTTGTCAATAGTTGTATTTAAATTATCGTTATTCGATAATATCGATATTAATTATTATAATAATTTCCTAATAGTTTAGTTTTAGACAACAAAAACCTTTTACTTCCAAATTAAACTTAAAGTCTTTTATCATCAACGTTACTGTGATTTAGCTTACAAATATAACGGTTTCCCTTGTTCAATGCAAAACAATTGCTTTTTGTTTATGTTCTTTAATTGTTGTTACTTGTTCTTTTCAAATTTATTTTTTATATGTTTTCGGTTCCAATTTGATCTTATTGCCAAATAACGTTTATGGTAAATATTCTACATCTCAAAACGCGAAATAGCCACTTTTGCACCGCACCTTATATAGTACATAGTTCAGTTATAAACAAAATTTTTGACGATGGAAATTCATCTCCAAACATTTCTTGATTAGATTAAATAATGCGGGTGCTGTTCATTTTCTAGAATAGGTACAAAAAGGTTCTTGATGTTGAATTATTAAATAAATTAAATTTTGGTGACCGTTATTAATGTAAATTCATGTAAATTTCTTGTGACTTTCCCGGTCACAATTGAAAACGTTGTGAAAACATCTTCTCCGATCGGGGCATTTTGCCACTGTTTCTACCGTCTTCGGCAGCTCAATTGTTACAGCATTAACCTGGATAGCTAAACGTCTCTAGTTCGAGTCCCGATAGGGGACAAAATATTTTTCACAATATTTTCAATTGTGGCCGGAAAAGCCAAGAAAAACTTTACATTATATAACTTGAATCATTAACGTACTGCGTTTGTACTGCAGCAGTTAGAATTTTGTATTTTAATATTTTAACTTGAAACTTATCACACACCTGACGCCTTTTACGGAAAACGTAGTTACATCTTTATTAAAATCAATATACTATGAAATTTATAGTACAAGTCAGAAACATTACAAAGTGCAGACGAGTATTTTCTGTGACATACTTATAGGTGAACTGCTGCATATGAAGAAAGCCGCCAGATCCGCCGATAACTAAGTGCAGTGTGCCACGTCCCACGTGGTCAATTAATGCATATAAAATCGAGCAAACGTATTTTTTATTTTAAATTGGTAATTGCGACAGGATAAGAAAAAGTAAAGCATCCTGGTTGTACGTGTAACTTCGTAAATATAGGTTCTATAAAAAATACCCTTGAAAGTTCTTTGTAACATACCAGCGCATACTTTGTCAATGTTCAATTTTTTTTAGTTATTCGGTTGCCATGGCAACCACATTTTGTTTTTTAAATTACACTCTATATTTTGACATGTTGTTGAATTCAACAATTGTTTTCTTTAACAATATTTTTTTCCATAGGATTAAACAAGAAAATTTTCGAATCAAATACCTTTCAAGTTCAAAATATTCCTGGTTGCCATAGCAACCAATTAAAGAAACATAAAAAATTGGACATCAACAAAGTGTGCGCTGAAATTTAACAAACAATTTTTTTTTAAGTTATAGAATCAATTTTTATCATCACCATGCGTTAATTTATTTAAACATTTGCCTAGTATATAAATAAAAAAAAGTTGTTCCAGGGACTTATCTAATTAAAGAACGGTCAGTGTTGCCAGGTCTGCTGAAAAATCACCATGGCCTGTTGATTTTAAGACATGTCTGGTTATTGAAGAAGACTTTTCAAAAAAGGCACAAATCTGGTGATTACTCAATAACAGCTAAAAATTAAAAAAAAATATAAATATAATTCAATAAAAAAAATAATAAAAGTAATTTCCCCAGATAATTGCCCACCGGACGTTGAAAAAGCCGTGAATAGCTGAATCTGCTAAATATAGGAATTCTTAGTCGTTTGCCAACGTATTATTTGTATTTCTTCAAGTGAAGTAGACTAAAGAACCCATAATTCTAATCGGGGGGCGCGGCAGCTCTGTAGGTTAAGAGCTCATAGTCCTGTCCGATCTACCCAAGTTCAGCTATAGTAGGATTTTTATATAAATTCAGAACAGCAAGAAAGGGCTCGATATAAAAGTTGGGGTTTTAGGGGTAGAACATAGCAGACCAGTGTATAGCACTTCGTGTGCTGATGCTGAGCTGGGATAAGCAGGAAGAGGGAATCCTGGAGTTGCATTCACAAGACTCCAGGATTATCTTTAAATAACTAAATAATACTAAAAAAGTAATAAAACCTGTGTTTTTAATAGCCCAATGTATTTTTTTGTATTGCTAATGCATTGTTGAAAAAATATGAAGTTCGAAAACTTTTTATCCGAGAGTTTGGTGAAATTGAAATTTTTGATCTGGCAACACTGAGATCGTTGCTGGTTGCATAGAATTTTGAATAATATTTAACATAGCCGCCAGCTTCCGTTCATGACTCTTAGTATTTGCGTATATGCCCTTAATTTTTGACCAAATTTGGCTTCATCTATGATAATATTTTCAGTCATTAAAATACTTGCTTATATTAACAAGATTCGATTAGAACTAGTGTTATCGTTGCAGTCGTGAACAGCCTGTTGGCGAAACAAGGTATCACGTTTTAACCTATACCGTTATTGCCGTTAAAACATGTATAAACGAAGCCAGATAATTGTAAGCCGATCTGTTACGCGCAAAAACTGGATCGGGTACAATAAAGATCAATGGGAAGTATTCAATTTTTACACTTTTTGTTAAGTTACACAGAGGAGCGCAAACATTCCAACAAGTAATCGAAAACACGACGGTCAAATCATGTTGACCAAGCGTGTAAACGACAGGAGACGAACTTAAGTGGTGTTGCAAATAAATTACGGTATCAGTTAATTGCAATTAGTTTTGGAGCACAGACGACCACTTTGTGGACCGCTTATCGGCGTTCGCATCGACTAAGCACACTATTAAATTAGATCGACGAAAGGTCGCTGGTCAACCTCGGAAGAGAAGCAACTGTGATAATTACCAAAGTTTGGAACATCCTCTATCCCTTTACTGTTTCCCAGTCGGAATCAGCTCTGCGTATCTAGTATTAGCCCAACATACGGCAACCCCAATATGGTTCAATTCGGTTTCAGATATCTAATCTAAATTGCTATCGTAAACTTCCACTTATTATTTGCACCGCATTTCATGCACGTAAATTATTGTAACACTTTTTCGTACAAATAAAAGGCAAGCTATAACGTTCTGCGCGCAGCAACGCAATAGAGAAATTCATATTTCCATAGTTCAAAACTAAATTGCACAGTGGTGTATTCAAAAGCACAAAAGCCTACACACCTATAAATATGAGCAAAGCTGCTTTCTACGATTAGAACTCGCACCAATACAAGCAATTTTATGCGCGCTTTTTTAAAGGTCTCTACGAAATGTTGTTTTACCTTTAGAAATTTCGCAAAAGAAGGCTTTAAATGCACATATTGCAAAAAATCATCAAATTGATAATTTTCTGATGATTAAGAATTAAATGTTTGATGTATAGCACTTCCTACAACATAGTATAAACCAGTACAGAGAAAAATAAAACTATATATATATAAATTCGGGTCCTTTCCCCTGTCGCAACTTTTGATAGTGTGGGGCCCCTACTAATACAACCTACATATTTACGCAGCCCTTATATAAAGATCATTTTCCATTGTACAATGGAACGCTATAATATTGCATAAAAATACGCTTCCTTAATGTAGAATTTTTTTTTGCATTATTGCAGCATAATCTGCTGACACCTTATCGCGACAACAAACTCGTACGAGAACATATCGAACACTATGGCTTAATAAATTGGTTTCCGCTTTCTATCTACTACGATTTCCTTATCGTTCTCCAAAGTCGAATTAAGTAAAAATCGGTCGCATTTTCAGCCCTTAAAAATTAATTTCAGCCAATGGGGATGCGTGCCTTTATTTTCTACAATAAAATGTCGTTTTGAATAATATGCGGTAGGTATCACTATTTGAACGTCGATTTGGAATTTATGATTTTGCGTTTGTAAAGACAAACATTGCGCCATCTGTACCAAAATTGGTACAGGTGCTCTTAATCGACGCTCCTGCCAGCCTAAATAAATTGGTTTTCAAGTCCCGGCCCCCCACAAAAAAGTGATCTTGCGTAACATTACGTGTTGGTCCCTTCCCTAAATACATTGCTGAACGTGAGAAAACGATGAAAACACAGTTATAATATCATCGACAGAATGTTTAAGTGCGCCCAGATTATTAACTTTATTCATACCATCACTAAATTTAATTTTCTTTGGGGGGTCCAATTCAGTTCACAGAAAAAACACCTCTGAAAAAAGCCCAAAACAACTTTCTTGAGCAAATGTCGACAGAAAAAACCCTAACTGACAAAAATAGTTTTTTAATTAACCCGGTACTATAAAATTTTGTAGTAGAACCATTCTCTGGAAAAAACAACCCAGAAAAATATTGATTTGGAATTATATGGAAATGTCTAACATGATTTATCACTCCGTATTTATTACTTCTATACACAGTTTGAAAATCTCCGTTAAGGCAGTCCCCTGGAAATGGGAAACGCTGCTATGGTCAAGTAGCCTTTATCCCGTTTTTTTAAGGGAGCCGTGTAAGGGATTTTCTAGGATTTTTTCAGCGGTTGTTTTTTTGAAGCTTTTTTAGGGGGGCTGTGCTTTCTTAAAATTATTTTCCAGGGATTTATTTTGTGCTTTTTTCAGTTTTTCGTGCACTTTTGTTTCCGGGAGCAGGGCTCATTCCCAAGACGCGCGCGCTGCGCCAAATATGAAGTTATAAAAGAAAGTACACGGTTTCTGCTAGCAATTTTAATTTTGACAGTTTAATTTTTGATTGATTGCGTAGATATTTAATACTTAAAGTAACTCAAAATACAAAATTTAATTATTGTTCAGTTAGCCGTGGAAATTAGAAAAATATGTAAAACAATATTAGAATGAAACAACTAAATGCTTTAATACTACATCATTAGATTAAATATAAGTGGTATATTAATTTCGATATCGGTAAATGATAAACGCAGTAATTCATGTGTTAATTGACATAAATCCAATGTTTCCTGTACGAGATATATTCCAGCAAATTCCTAAACGAAATTATTTAAATGATATTAACAGAAAATAATATTACATATTCAAATAAAACAAAAGTTTCTTTGTTGCCTACAGTACAGTGCACGAGTAAATAAGAACAACTCATAAAACAATAACTGAATGTAATAATAAATATTCATTTTTATTCACTTCTATACAACTATAATTACTAGTATTGATCTCTTCTATTAGAGAAAATTATCCATGCAGAAAGATACGCACTACATCAAGAGATAAAATAATACAGAATTATTATTGGATTTTAATTAACATAGCGATGTTGTTTAGAAACATGATGTTTTAAAGCATGGTATTATTCTGTGCAGAAAATGTATTCTGCTGGAACTTTTAAAGTTCTTCGGCCGTGCACTTTAGACAGCCATATCAATTTATTATTCAACTATATACTGTACCGATTCAGACATTTCATGAAATAGAAGCACAAACTGAATGTCAATATTAGTAAGCAAACATTCAGTTAATGAAAAATGTTTTAATTAAACCTTCAAATATAAAGACTGATTGTAGACTCCGCAATTATTAACTTTACAACTTTGTATTTCTGCACTGGTTGTCAAAAAAAATTAAACCGTGAGAAGCTTTTAAGAGGCATGATAACGACCGGAATTTGCCCTGAAACGAGAAATTTATGATAAACTAGCAATGTAGGAGTAGTTGATAAAAATTAGCATTATACATTACCATATTATATTGCGCATACATCATGGTGTCAGTTCCATTATTAGTAATTTACATTTAGATATCTCAATTACGACTTGAAAATAATTAGTACCATTAAAACTATACACCACCTTTATGGATGTTTACTTTTACATAAGAAATTCCTGCATACACCGTCAATTAACGATATAAAGAAGGTACACATCTAGTTGGAGAAAACCGCTATGAATACGCCACTTAGCTAGTTGGTTAGAAAAATATTTATAATGTTGGTGTATTAGATAATATACATTGCACTTATATATCTATGAACGCAAGAAATTACACCAAGAATGTGAAATGTAAAGCTGTATAAATCAAATTTGTTTACAAACGCAAGAATGGCTATGGTTAAGAAATTTTCATTTTCTTTGATTATTTTTAAATAATTTTACAATTAGCATTAGCACAATTAGGCGTTCGCTCATCGACTATATCGTGGCCTTACACAACTAATTAAAATCAAACCAATTTCAATAAAATGTACCGATTCCTATTGACATATTAAAGCAGCGTCTGTATTAACAAAAAAAAAACGTTCGTTAACGTTTGCACTTCGCGAATTCCTTATTTCAACAGGAAAACGCCCACAAACGAACACAATGCGAACTTGCCATTTGCGACGTACGAACCACATTGGGTACTAAGGCAATATTACAAAAAAATTCGGTGTTCTAGTTAGGACAGTGCAGTTTATAGGTAATTGTATTCGTTTGAACTCGAGTTTAATGCTTCCGCCAAAACCACAAACGCTTCAGAAACTATAGTGTACTCATCACCCCTAGCTAAAACTCGCACAGTGCCTGCTTCTTTATGAAAAACCTTTTTTTTAATGTCGTATTATTTTTGGTTGAATTGGGCTGATCAAAAATGCGAAATCTTAGTAAACCATTCACCAAAACTTCTTAAAATTTTCTGTACCTATCTTGCATTATAAAATCGCTTAGTAAATCAAATATCTCCTTCGCTTACTTCTACTTGCTAAAAACTACGTCAACCAGCAACGACCCCCTTTTAAATCTTTTTCTTCCATTACATTAAACAGTGCATTACTAAAAAGGCAGCATTTATAACATCAATGTTCCTAATAGCCAAACTTGAGCAAATATCACGGACAAGTTGGAACATTATTAGTAAACACCGGCAAATCATTCACGAACACTAGTGAAATTAGGCGTTTGTACCGCAAGCACGAATTTCCTTCGCGTGCAAACGTTTTGGTCGCTGATCTGAACACAGCTAAGCAAATATTATTGCCTCCCAAAGCGCTCGGAGAACTAACACCACACATCCCAAAACTTAATTTTAAATTCCATGGTCTTCATCTTTATCGCAGTTTAATAAGCAACCACAACAAAATTCGCAAGTGGCGATAAAATGGTGATTTCTAGAGGGCACTCTTGGAATTTAGCTTATCCCTTGTATCAGAAGTAATAACCAAGTAAAGAATGATTGCATGCGAAGCACGGCGATACTCATGAGAATTTCTTACAAGAAATTTTCAAATTCTAAGAAGATAGGCATATATATGCGCGCACGTCACTTTCAATGGAGATAAGTTTAGATAAATTCAAAATACAGCAGTTATAATTGCAAATATCGAATGTCAGACATTTGTTTTATTTCTTATTACATTAATACTGCCACCAAATGATTTACGTAAACCGTTTCAGTTAATCTTTTTACAAATTAATTGGCTGAATATCTTGTACTTCGATGGACGACTAGGTATAGGCAACCGACGTTTCAACAACACCTCTTATACACTAGTCGCTTTTAGAGCGCAATTAATTAAGTTTACTTGTCAGATAATAGTCGATAATAAAACAGAAGCGAACATACCTGTACGCCAAGAGCTTCCGATACATGCATAGGTATTTATTTGTTCCACTAAGTGTTTGTCTTCAAGTACAAACATCTACAGGCAATTATAAAATTGTTATCTCCCAGAATATAAACAGAATAATAATAGATCAAACAGAATTAAATAATAGATAAAAATGTAATGGTTCATTCATACCGGGTGTTAATGAAACATAGCGCGTTTCCATCTTTTTCATTATTTGCTACTATAAACAAATGAAATTTTATTATATTTTCTACACCTATTTAATTATAAGACAATTATTAGCATTTTTTCGTGAAACGTAGTACCTATATATCACTGTAGTGAATTATGGAATAATTCACTGTATCCGACCAATCACAAATACAAATTCAAAAATCACCGTTTCACTGATTCAATGATATTTTAAATCACTCGCGATCAACTCTTTCTGCGGCTGACAATCGACTCGCGTGACAGCCAAGTGTATCGCCATATTGCTTGTTTACGTTTTACAATCTATACAAACTAATAATTGAACCAGTAAAACGAGTCTAATTTATTCGTTTAATAGAAAAAGCGTAGTATCACATTCCCGATTATGGGCATTATTTACTCGGATGATTTGCGCCACTCGCCTACGGCTCGTGGGCTCAAACATCATCTTCGTGAATAATGGCTGTCACAATCGCTCATATAATAATATACTATTATATACCACAAAAACTCATTATATGGCCTAAAAATTCAACTATTTTCACTTACGGTTTCATGGGAAATAACCTCAACTTTCTTATTTTTAATGGAACAGTCAGTATATTTTTTACCCAGATAGATTTTAATCAAGTTAAATACGCAAAAAAACCTTTTAAAACCTAGAAAACAAACTTGTTAAAATATTACCTTTTCAAATTAGACAAAAACATTTTTTCTAAATTTAATTTTATCAAATAGAAACGTGATGGCGACAAGCGCTTTTAAATATAGAATTTTTTAAGGATTTTTTCCTTTGAAATGCTAACCTTTATTTGACATTTAGTATTATTTTCTTGAAAATTATTTCAAACCATGTTAATACAAAAACAAAAATTATAACATTTTTTTAGAATTTCAAAACTGCACAATTTCCTCCTAATTCCATTTATTTATATCAACAAATAAACATAAAAGGAGAGGTGTGCCATGTTTTTAACCGACTTCAAAAAAAGGAGGAGGTTCTCAATTCGTCTGTATATATGTTGTTTTTTTTATGTATGTTCGGGCATAACTTTTTTGTTTATGAACCGATTTTAATGATTTTTTTGTGTTGGGTTCAGTATAGTTCCAAGGTGGTCCCATTATAATTTCATTGGTATTGGAGCTTGAACTGCGAAGATACTCCTCAAAATCTATTTTTTAACCGACTTTTTAGTGTTTCCGTATTTCATCTTCCGTTTCAACTAGCCGTCATTTCCTCATTCGAGAAGCATCCTTACTAGGTCTACCCATCACTTAAAATTGTAAAATAATTAACTTTAAAAAAAAAGAAAACCGACTTCAAATAAAAACACAAAAGTGACATAAGTTAACTAAAAAGCAAAAAATAAATGTTTTTTATACAACAGTTTAATACTTATTTGTTGTTCCGTTTAATGTAATTAAGAAATTGTTGTTTATTATATAATTATTAATTGTTTTATAATTTTTAAGTCGGTGCCAAGTAAAACATAAAAATTCGAATCTAATTTGTTATTGCAGCAAGGTATATAATTTTTATGTTTTACTTGGCACCGACTTAACAATTATAAAACAATTATGTCCACCTGATGAGTTCAAACAAGAACGAAACATGTAGTGGTCTGTTCTGGCCATAATTGAAACCAAATCTCTTCTTCCTTATTTCTTGCCACACGGGCGTTTCTGTGTTTTGTGCTTAGAGGCCGGTGCGATCGCAGATACCTGCTTAGCAGGTTCCGATCGCAACTTTACCGGTTTGTTGCTTTGCAACTTTTTCTCGCCGCACATAATAGAGGGCGTTACTATTTATTTTTTGCTTTTTAGTTAACTTATGTCACTTTTGTGTTTTTATTTGAAGTCGGTTTTCTTTTTTTTAAAAGTTAATTATCTGATTTATTATTACAAAACGATTTATTGACTTTTTTGTTGTATTAAAAACAAACTAATATTTTTTATTTTTTTATTAGAGGCCCCTACTATGTATGTACGTCTGCTCCGCGTGGTAAAACTAAAATTGCATTAACAATTAGCTAGTGCCAACGTAGTGGGGGGGGGGGGGATGTTAACAATAATTATTATTAAATGATAAAAAAAGAAAGCAAGAAACTATTCTTGATATTTGTGGATAAAAACGACTCCTAACATTTTAGCCATTTTCATTGTTTTGGAGGTAGAAGGGCACTATCGCATATGGTGGGAGTAGTATTTGTTGAAAAGCGACAATGTTTGTCATTAGCAGGCATAATTAATGTAAACATCATGTTCCCAAGAAAAAGGTGCAAATATTTGATTCTTCTGAACCAAGTGCTTAGCAAACTAACCTCAGTAAGTTTCAAAAATACATTTTGTACAGCAATGCTTTTTGAGTTTAGTTAACATTATTTAAAAGTTTCGCCGATATCTGCGTAATGGAGACCACAGGAACATTTTGTTGTTACTTAATTGTACATACCTTACACATTTTTATTATACTGTGTATGCTTATGCGTGTTTTAGTGTTTTGCTCGCTAACGTTTCAAAGTAAAAATCCAATAAATTTTAATTGGATTAAAGGAAACAGTGCAACAACTTGTATTGTATTTGGCCAATTAATGATGTATTGGACATACAATCTTCGCCAAAAGTAGCTGATAATCGAATTTCATAAACATTTGCGCTCTGCAAATAGAAAAAAAGTCTTAAATGACACAAATGATAGCCATAGTCGTACCCTCGCATGTAAGAAGGTATTTTTTCTTTCCCGACAATTTATTTGGGTAAAATTGCGAATATTCTAATTTATTATAAAAAACATTTTTAGAGTGACAATACGCCGAATTAAACTTGACGGGATAATTTTTTTTAATATTATTGACGTTATTTATGGGTGCAAAATTATTTAAATATTAAAACAAAACATAGGTAAATAATATAACAAATTTGATTATTAAATATTATTAACGTAGATAACCGAAATACTGTAACACTTTTCAGTCATGGCCCGTAGGTTGTTGGCAGCAAGCTTTAACAGCGGTGATTTCAAAAATTGTCTTGCAAATAATTAGTGCTAAATCGACGTAGTAAGGTAAATGTAAAGTAAGGTAAAGTGTCGTAGCTTAGAAACTGTGGGCGATGATAATGTCCGTTATTAAGTCATAGTAATTTAAATTATTAATTACCACATGCAACAAAATTTCTATGTTATCGACAACAAACATTAATTATAAACCGCATGTCCTATAAATCCCTAGCACTAATGCTTAAGGAAACTTCGAGTTAATTTGTGCAATTTATTAAATCCTTTTTTAATGGGTAAATAGACTATAATAAAGCTAATCGACTTCATTTGAATTGCAAATATCAGTACAATTTTTACAATTTCAAAGAAAATAAATGGGAATTTGCTTCTTAAACACCTAATTCAGTCCAGTGGGTGAGAAACGTGTAATGTGACGTGTAACTCAGTTCCTCAAAGCTACCTGTCCCAAGGCCGCTGAGTGATTGTAATTGCTTTTGCATTGAAACACAGACATATCGCAGCTTTTCAAACAGATAAATGTATCGTGGGAATACATGGATAGTTGCAATTAAAAGATATTACAAATTATTAATCTGCAGCGGATCTTTCTTAAAGAACATCTTACAAAATACTATCTTCACGTGCGTTATCTATTAAGGTTCGACATACTCAGTAAAAGATTGACACGTTACTTCTGTCCCATATATGGTATTTATTGGCAACATTAGTGTCATCTATGTAATTAGAACGATAACTCGTACAATTCACACGCTTCTAAGCTGCATATCAACGCTTTACGATTTGTTACTCAAGAAACCTGGTGGGTCTTTCAAAATGACTTCTTTCATTGGTGTTTTCAATAATTATGTTTAAACCATGCCTGTTCTAGCCCAATGAAAGGGATCCGTAAGCCCAAAACCGGAAGCGGAAGTTAGACATGTTTTTTGGTAGCACATTTTCCTAAATCAAATTTTGAATTTGAAAACGAAACTGATACAAAACTTTAGGGCAAATCCAACGCTTTTTTTCCAAACTTTCTAGCATTAAAATGGCGGCCATCAAGAATGTTTAAAAATTTTATTTATTATTATTACTCAAAATCAGGTTGACAGGTCGCGTTCAAAGATTAAATCATAATATACTTATAAAGACGCAAAGTTACCGTGCACAAAAATTTT
Organism: Ctenicera cuprea; assembly: GCA_958336395.1. Classification (NCBI taxonomy): domain Eukaryota; kingdom Metazoa; phylum Arthropoda; class Insecta; order Coleoptera; family Elateridae; genus Ctenicera; species Ctenicera cuprea. Next base: position 37,933,223 of record OY284490.1, read on the forward strand.
CGAAAAGTTGGAAGCTATGAAGTGGAAAAATCCCCAAAACTTCAAAAATATTCAAAAAAATATTGCCCAAAATTTGACGGCCCGATTTTATTTTAATTTTGTACGCTTACGATGAGCTACAATTTGGTTCGTGCCCCAGCTTGCAAATTTCTCTGTAATGCCTTCTATGAATGAAAAAAATCAAATTATTGTTTTGACTTATTCAAACACATCTGCTAAAAAACTGGCCACACATTTTTTTAAAATTTATATAGGCTAATAGAGCTAAAAATAAGCTAGAATTTTGAATGCGGTTTCTACGCCAGTCCACTAATTTCTCTATGACGCCTTATATGAATTTTTGAAAACCGAAAACTCATGTCTCTTTATAAAACGGGGACATAAAAATTTCTGTTTGAGCTAAGTTACTTATTGGTAATAGAAGAATCAGATTCAGAACCTAATTTTTAAGTGCAGCAATATTTAGGGTGGGTTATTTTTTCCCCTCTTTACCTAATTTTGGAAAACGAAGTTTTCCTTCCCGTTTCGTTGCTGTTGAATCCTAAAACATCTCTTTGCAAAACATCAAAAAAACGATTTATGTTTCTAAAAGAAAATTTCGTCATAATACAGTCAACATAGGAGCATCAATGATAACTTCAGAATAGGCGAGGTAGATTGCGAAACACGTAGTGCATAAGAGATGAATATAGTATAATGCCGTAATAATAGCCAAAAGCTGACCTTGTAGCTTCGTTCCGCATGCGCCTAAAATTTCTACCCAGCAAGTGGCTTAACAGGGTTTTATATTTAAATACACTACAATTGAAAACAGTTCTTAGTTAGATCTCTGTAATTGTTGTGGTTAGATATACAAAAGTAATTATTTTGTATGAAAGTATAGGAAAGTCTAGGCAAAGTGTTTCGCTCGTTTTTTACATTACCTTCCTGTGTTACACGCATCTGTATTCGCACTTTTTTGATTTTCGTCTTTACAAAAAACATCCATTAGTCTAAGCTACATCATCCGCTTTCGCTTGAATACGTCATTCTTCTAAGCGGTAATTTTACGGTTAATTTATGATATGTGTTTATCCATAATGACCTTTCTATTAGTGATTTATGACTTATTTAATAACCTCACGTCAATTACGGACGATAGTTTTATGATAAAACTGATTGAATCCTAATAAAATACCTTAAGTACATACGCTAAAGCAGCACAAGGTATAAAATTGCCACTCACATATGGTGGTTAAATGCGAATACAACTTTATTGAAATACGTATGATAATAGTAATAAGCTTATCCGAAAGGAAGCCATACTTATCATAATTTACAGTTTCGTTGCCGAAGTCGAAGAACATTGTACCAGCAGGTACATCAAGTTAACAAGGTAGCAGCAGCTTCAAATATGCTGGCTCAATCAAATTTTAGCAAATAACTCTGTAGACAAATTAAAATTTAATTCGCGATGACGATATTGCAGCAGCCTGCTGACAAGTTAATTGCATGGCAAACTAAATAACCGTTAAGCAAATGACAGCAATAATTTTAAAGTGAAAAATACAAATGACTCGCCCACCGATATAAGGATAGCTTTCTCCAAAAATAAAAATAATGTTAGATATCTCAAATTTATACTGAATATAATTTAAGAAAAGTGTATATCTGAATTAACCTTGCACGCTATGTTAGATTATTCCCCACCATGACAAAAACGACCAAATGCTAATCTCATGTGCCGTACTGAACTAAACAGTTTTAGAACTATGAATTTAAAAATATTCGTCAGTGAGATAGTGCCTGTTTTTAAGCTCAAAATAATTACTTCTTTTTCCCACTTTTCAAATGCAACATGATAGTAATAATAATGTTTAATGGGGAAACCACATGGTACCTGCAAATTTCAAAGTTTGCATTATTAGTTGGATTGCCATTTTACCAATTAAGTACCTTTTTTTTTCGAAACAACAACTGTAGCCAAATCGGTATCCTCAAATTCCTATACAATTTAACAAAACTTATATTTGGAGAACACTGAGATCCTCAAAATAACTAAATAGAAATAGCGTTTAATAATAATATAATCAAAGTCACATGCTTTTTGCACAATTAATCACGGTATTTCAAGTATATTGAACCAAAAGGTACTGCACTATTATTTTTAGTACATTGCTGTGTTTTTAACCCCTTATATGTTATAAGTCTGCTGTTGACAGAACCAACAACTCTGAAATGACGAAATTTATCACTGCAATATGCAGAGCGTTAAGAATATTCTAAAAGCTTTATAGAGACCGACGCGTTATTAAATCGCTTTTATAGAGCTGATTGAAAGGAGTGGATAGATGGAAGATTCAATCTGATAAATGGGGCAATCCCGGGAGTCTTTCACCTTGGAGAGTGCAATGAAGGCACCTACAAGGCAGGGTTCCGTATATAACTCATCTCCATACAATGAGCTCACAGACACACGATCGTGCATGTCATATAACGTTACACTAATTACTAATTATCTCTCATCAAAATGTTAATCTAGTACATTGTTAAGGCATACTTAAGCGTAATAGATGCAGCAACGCTGGCAAAAACCAATTGCATTCAATTAAGGCGCCCGCTGGAGTAATTGGTGTATTTAGTGACCACTAACACTTAATGGTGCATGTAAGTCGCACTTTTTAATAAAACTATATTCATTTTATCCATCTGCAAAAAGAAAAGCGTTTCGAACAGGAAGCAACACAGAAAATGTTCAACCTCGTATAATTGTATATGTTTATAGTTGAATCTGATTTAATATACCTTGCAAGCTACTTACAATTGCACTGTATTTAATAGCTCCTAAAATTTCTTAGATTTTTCACAATTTAATTAATTAATATTTAAACAATTATTTTTGAACGAGCAACAATGAACTCATTAGTTATTCATCTCTTTGCAGTTTATGAAGTTTCAAAATTTAAAAATATTACAATGAACTGGACATCAATTGACTCTGAAGTGATTTAAAATAATTTGGTACTGCTCTAAAAGAGGCTTAGAAGCTAGTTATTCAAATTGGTAGCTGTATTGTTGAAATTGTAACACTAATCTAATACATCGCACTTTCTCCAAAATTAAAACAAAAATAGATTGTTGACACAAATTACGTAACACCGTAAAGCAACACTACAGCTTCACGTTCTATTAAGTTGTATAACGGTGAAAAGCGAAAAAATGAAAGTGAAATTCTAGAACATCGTTTTCGATTTCAGCACCATCATTTTAAATCTTAGTTATACATTGTAAATTTAACACAACTTGCGCATATTAAGAATAATTTCGTCTAAAATATATTTAATCGTTGGTTGTACAAACTGCTTGCTTGCACCGTACTTCCAGATGCACTCAGACGATTTTCGAGTTAATTTAGTTCATGCACTTCTCAAAAGTTAACGGACATTATGTTAATGTAGTATAATTCCTGTTCCAACAAAACGGTAAATTTAGCAAGTACAAAAGAAAGGTAATCGGCGAGCGACTCTTAATTACAGAGTTGTCTCGCAATCTATATCAGATAAACGTGAGCAGAAAATAAATTCAAGGGTAACGTAAACTGAAAACGCACTCATCAATTTGATTAATTCGGAAAAGGGGAAAAAACTATTGTTTAATTGGCAGCTGACTTTACAAGTCTAAGAACTATCATCAGTAAATTTATTTTACACTCCAGAAAAGGTAACTCAAGAATGCTACGGCAAAATTTTATTTTACATCAAAACGTTTACCTACGTTGTACGTATTTTATATGTTACCGCATGTTACTAAGAATCGGTATTAAAAAATATGTACTGAGTTTTCAGATATTTTGATCAAAATGACCTATATACAAATAACAAATGTACTGCCAAATCATTCTGTAACATTAAATTTTTCCAATTCATCCCATTTGCATCGATTAATGACTACGAAATGTAGAAAACGAGTTTTACTAATGGAGTGTGTCTGTTTAATCGATTGTAATAGAGCCTATAAATAATTCTTGCAAAAAGGAGTAATCAATAACGTGAATATTTTAATTCATGTAACAACGATTCATTATTAGAAAATTAGTATAAGGTTTATTCATGTAAGGGACAATTAATGTTTTTGTCCTGCAATGTAGCGGTGCTAAAGACCCCACGATTGGTCGTCAAAAATAGCTGCTGTGAATATGTCGAAAAGCCCCACGTTGGGTTCGACAAAAAGAATGCTACGACTAGCACCTTACCTTGGGTACAACATAAAATATGATAAATATTGAGTTTTCTTTATTCTTAATAATTATGTATCTATACTATAAAATGAATTAAAACTAAATTTATAAATTTGTTTTACTTTTTCTAAAAATAAGAGAGGGAGACGCGTAGCCCTATCACATATAAAATTTTCTAAAAACTAGCATTAGATTTTAGTTATACCACAGACAAGGTTAACACTGCCTTATCTGTGGTTATACTAACCAAGATTTGTAATTCTTCTTAAACAGAAGTTATTTATGGTTTCCCGTTTAATAAATAAAGGGGTACCAATTCCCAATGTTCAAAAATTCATAGAATGTGGAATTACGGTATTCAGCAAAAAACAAATTGTACCCATGTTCGTCTCTATAAGGCTACCGAGTTTTAAAAAAATTTAAAGAAACCGACTTTTATCGTTCACTTAATATAGATTTATATTGTCTAAGCGTAGCAATGCCCAAAAATTATTATATTATTCAAATGATGTATACAGGGTGTCCAAGATAAGGAGTGCATGCATGGGGATCTCGTAAACGATAAGAGATAGAGATTTGGTTAAATGAGAACAATTGTTCAGCATCTGAAGAAATACTATGATCCACATTCAAATCCTAGAATGTTTGCTTAATTTTCAGTACAGACTGAAAAAACTAAAATTTTTAGTTCTCGTTTTTTTTGTATAATTTAGTTATTATCAAAGATAGCGCAAAGCGGTTTTGACATTGTTAAGACACTTTTTTACACAGATTTCGAATCTCAAATTAAAATTTTTATAGATCGTTGAATTTTCAAGATATTGACATTAACTTTGTGTTTTTTAATATGCGACAAATCTATCACTAGATAGAGCTCTTTTTTCTCTTTTCTCTGATATAAGGTTTAATGGGTTTATTTTTACAAATAACGGAATTATAAGCTAGAAACCTTTTTTTATAGTAGGCTGTGAAGAACTGTTTCCTTGAGTAGGCTGAACATTAAAAAAAACAGAAAACAAAAAACAAAGGGCTGCATTTGTTTCCATTGGGGATTGATCAGTTCATCTTCACAAATAGTAAAGTTATAAGCGAGAAATTGTTTGCTCATAGTAGGCTCTGAAAAAACAAAAAAAAACACCTCAATGTTTCAGGAAATAAAACTATTAAAAACGTATGATCGTATGATAATCAGAAATGAGTACTATTTGTTTTGGCAATATCTGCATCTTTACACCAGTTTATCGTCATTTTAAATTTATCTTCCTATTCGTGTTTTATTACTTAGCAGGAGTATTTCAAAGTTAAACGTCTTTTGATTGTTATACGAACATACATTTTTAATAGTTTTATTCCCTGAAACATTCAGGTGTTTCCTGTTTCATTTTCTTACAGCCTACCATGAGAAAACAATTTCTCAGTTATAAATTATAACTTCATTATTTGGGAAGATAATGGTGATTAAACCTCAATCGAAACAAATTCAGCGTTGTTTTTTGTTTTCTTTATTTTTGTTTATTTTTAGCCTACTACAAGAAAACAGTTTTTCACAGCACACTATAAGAAAACAGTATTTTGCTTATAACTCGGTTATTTGTGAAAATAAACCGATTAAACCTTATATCAGAGAAAAGGAAAAAAGAGCTCTATTTAATGACGACATGACCGCTTTTGACGCATATTTAAAAAAGCGAAGTGAATGTCAATATCTTGAAAATTATACGACCTATAAAACTTTTAATTTGAGATTCGAAATCTGTGTAAAAAAGTGTCTTAATAATGTCAAATCCTCTTTGCGTTATCTTTGATAATAACCAAATTATACACAAAAAAACGAAAACTGAAAATTTTAGTTTTTTCAGTCTGAAAATTAAGCAAAAATTGTAGGATTTGAATGTAGATCATAGTAGTACTTGAGATACTGAATAATTCTTCTCATTTATCTTGGACACCCTGTATTGCTAGTCTTAAATTCTAATTCTTTTTCAAACTGTGTATGGGGCGGGGGGAAGTTATAGGTCCACAACGGCCTGGTTCTTAGTCCGTTCTTAACTGAATTCATATACCATTTCTTGACACATAACAAACTAATAACTAAACAGCAAATATCACTGCTTCTTATTAAACATAAGAAAAAAAATGTGAAATTTACAGTGAAAACTTAGGGGACTCTAAAGCAGAATTTGAAATGAATAGAATTTCGCTGTCAGAAGATGACGAGCAGATAAGTGTTCATCATATAGGAAGTCTAAAAATGCAGAGAACGTTATCTCCGAGGTCTGTCAATGTTAGTTGGCGTAAAGACAGATCGGCTCACAGCCAAATCATAGTCATCTGTAGTTGATTGTTAATTGTATTTTCTCTGGAAGAATTAAAGATAGCTTTGTCAAAATGTTTTAAAACTGTGAATTTCCCGTTATTAAAAATTTTTGAAAATGCTATGTTGTAGTAAAATTACTCTAAGCAATGGTGTGAGAAATTTGATTATAAGATAAGATTTGGGTTATTTAATTTCCCTGATTTTACATTTTATTATCTTTATCTTTTCCCTTTCATTCTTTTACTGGAAACATGGTCTAATGAACACCACAAGGAAGGGACAGGCGATTAATGAGTGTAGCAATGGAGATAACGGGGGGGGACCAAGTGGAGATTTACGTATCCAATCCCATTAGAACCAATAAGATTCGGTCAACTCTTGAGACAACCTTACTATGGCCAACCAAGCTACCTAACATCGACGGACCATGGTTGTCTCTAAATTTTGATTGACAGATGGGTATAAAAAATTGTGTTATTTACACAATATCAATTTTTATCGTTTTATGTAACAACGAGCGCTATTTAAAATCATTATTATATAATGTAAGTACATAGAATCCACATTTCATTGAATTGAGAAACTGAACTATACCTTCTTCAATATAGCGATGCATTAATTTCAAGAAAATCTTCAATTTTGAGATTTTGCCGGAAATACATGCGTCGGGCCTCTAGAGTCTAGAAACATAAAACGTGGTTTTTAAAAATATCTTCAGTGGGCGGGTAGGTGGGTGTAAGTGTGTGCGTATTAGGCCTCATAACTGTCAAACAAATGGTCCGATTATGGTGAGCTTCGGAATGTGAGAGTACGTCAAAAATTCACCGTTAAAATAACCAATCCGCTAATTTTTCTGTAACGCCTTCTACGAATATAAGAAAATCGAAACTTTATGGCCTTTATTTATTAAACGGCGTACGATAATAAAACTTCTGTTCAAGCTAAAAGTTCACAACTTAATTTTGAGGTGCAGTATTAATTAGAGAAAATAATTTTCCCATTCCCGCCCAATTTTAAGCGAACGAATTTTTCTCTCAATTTTTATAATTTTGTTTTAATTTAAAGAAAACTTTTACAAAGACATCAAAAAACCATTTTTTTCTAATGTCAATTGTAACTTAGGCAGGTATGCCGGACCAGCTGGCTAATGCCCCAGGCAAAGTATTCACTATTTTATCAGCGTTTTCGCGCGGCAGGAATCACAGGTACAAACTAAGCAACCTGAACAGTCAATAGACGTTATAACGTTATACAAATGTACTTTTATTACAAAAAGACCCTCCCGCTAGGAGTATTCCATAACCACCTCTTGCCTAATGCACCGTATGACACTCCAGCCCCTATATTATTGATCTCGTCCCGCATCTCCCCCCCCCCCCCCCGCCCAGTCAACTACTAAAAAGATCAACATCGATGAAATATTGTCTTCATTAATTTATGTCGCTCTGATTTCTTCCTTGCTGTTTTACATATTTCAAAAATAAGCAATACACCGGTTTCAATAGCTAGCTAACTTCTATAATGACGATGCTTTTCGAAGTGTGGTTTCCCTAAGCAATGTTTGAAAAAACAAAAAAGAAATGAACACATTGTATGTAAGCTTATTCTTTACGGTATACACAACAGTCAGTACAGCATGCAAGATGTATGAATGCATTCAAGTGTGGTATTGTTTGAGGAATACGCGTCAGGTCGATGCACCCCAGAAGCGTCAAAGCTGCAAATCTAATGCCTTGATAGTTCACCAGGCATCATCTAACTGTTCCATCAATTACTATCACAGTTTGAAGTCTTTCTAATGATTATAGCTCCAAATGTTTCATTGGCAAATTAAAGCAAATGCCTAAAGCTTAGCTGCCAATTTATTAAATCTGCAATCGGGTTTAGCGAAAAAATTTTGATTTGTAAATTAAACTATATTATTCTCTAACATCTCTTAAGTGACGATTTAACGTCGAGCAATATTAGAACACAACTTGTTTAGTGATTGCATTTAGCAAACAGTGTCCGTCCAATATGCTGCATTGTCGAGAACGTGACTCGCAGTTAAAGGCAGCCTGTGTGGCTCGTCATCGCAAGACGGTGACACTAAACACACACGTTTTGCATCTCAAACAATACAACCACCCCGGCGGTTCCGAGCGAACAATCTGCCCGATACGGCTGATTACCTGCACATCTCGCGTACTATCTCGAGAATGGACTCGTTATTACACAGAAATCGCCACCACTCAACTGAATTGAAACACCAGGCGCATCGAAACCCGCTCTTTATTTCCTCTTCTCGATCAAACACAAATTGTACTTACGCGATTATTCAATGCCTAAACGAAAACAAAAAAAAGCCAGTTTTTAGAAAGGTAAAGTGAAAGAATCCAAGGCTAGTTCTGGCATAAGGTAAACACTAACAATAAAAAGTAATTATTAAATCAAAAGCTACCAAGACAGTACTGTTTCTATTTAAACGCTTAGGCTTGATACAATGAAAAACATTTAAAAACTGTACCATTCGCCGTTATTAGAAGTATTGGAATAGAAATCAAGTCGTCTGCAGACACAGATAACCAAGATCAAGTCATTAAGTTCTAGTGTGCCTAAGAGAACACTAACTGTTTACCATTGCTTTGAAAATGACGTGTAAACACGTTAAAATACATACGTATAAGTTTAAAATAAATATCTGTTGAAGTTATATTATAATTACCCGAGCGACTCCAAATTTTCAAAAAAATTCGGAGCAACGAGGGTTGATAGGGAATTTATGAAGTGGCATGCATCCGTGCAACAACACTGTAAGCTGAGCAAAGAAAACCATGGAGCAAAAACACAATATCCCCTAAATGCGAATGGGCTCCATTCCCAATCGCTGTACTTCCCAAGGCATATGAAGGTGTCTATATAATTTAATGTTGGAGGAGGGCCGACCCCGTAATAAGCAAAACTCGAGATTAATTTAATGTAGTGCCATATCCAAATTAAAGTGAGCTTAGGTTACTCAAGACTGATCGTAGTAGACCTCTTCATCTGTTATTATAACGGATGAGTATCAAAACAACTAATTAAAGTGTACAGCGAAAGAAAATTGTATGTCTGCTTGAACTGCTCTCACAACTGGCAAACAAAAAGAAGGATTATAAAATGTTTTTAAGGTGGTAAGGACTTTTCCAACACTTGCTATTTATTATTCCGTTTCTTTGTTTTAAATTTCTACGTTAAAAAAAATCAATTTTAATTTTAAAAGAATCTACTAAAGAAATGTGCCTTAATTTTATTTCGACGTCGTCGTCGGTATGATAATTAGGTTATATCATAACACACAGACAACGCACATATGCGCGAATTAGCACTGTCAAACCGCGAGCACTGTGTGAATAAAGCGAAAATACATTCCTAAACTTCACCGTCGTACAACGTCTAATTCACCTTCTCGATGCTCGCCCGTTACAAATTTAGTTGTTTTCTTTAAAAATATACCTTTCGATAGAGTTCTATACAGCTTCCGTAAAGTTCATGGATCGTACAATCCATACATATGTATATAAAAGCACAAAGGGTTTTTCTCTCCGGTTCCTCCAGCGGCTACCGCTTCACCAATTTGGACCATTTTTTTTTAAATGAAAGGTCTCTATCCACAGGTGGAACATGAAACATTTTTATATTTTTATTCTACGACAATTTTTTAATAATAATAATTTTAATTTATAATATATATGAAGGTCGGCTAGACGCGCGTCACTTGGGGCGCCATCTACAATAACGTCGCGTGTCATTATTGGAACTAATGCATCACGTGACTTGACATTTCGCCGGTTCTGTCAACGCTGTCTGTCAGTGCATTGTGTGCTGGGGTAACACTAGTCAAAATTTAATAGTATAAGCATTTTGCAGAAATTTAAAAATCCATCATTCACGCTGTGCACACAGGATAGCTGCAGCCTGAAACCAATATCGTTACAAATTAAAAATTTAATTTATTCGCCATTAATTTGCTTTAACATTAGGAATGTTACATTACAATGTTAATAAAGCCAACGTCCTTAACTTCATCTTCATAAAATTTTACAGCAATTATTTCAAACTCTTATCTATTTTTCATAAAACTAAAATGTTTGCAAGTAACAGACTGATATCTTAAACACCAGAATGTTATAACACCGAACTAATACCGCTTGGTATTTTATGCCCTGTTACTGCAGGCAGTGCTTCTTGTGAGTTTACAAAAATGATACCACAAGATCAAGTAAATGCTGTAAGCAACAAATTTCAAAAATTCCGTAAACCCGTTCGTTACAATAAGTTATAGATGTAATCACTCGAGGAAATGAATAAATCCTTATTTGCAATATTCTTTTATTGCTGTCACGAAGATGGCGTTCAGGAAAACCCAATTACGTAGGCGTAAATTCAATAATAAATCAATCCTATTAGGTATAAGAGAATTTGTGGCAATTGCGTAGCCGGCGGTGTATTTCCATATCGCACAATCAATCCAATTTAGAATGGCACTTCAATACCTTTGCTTATATTGTACTACCCAAACGGAGTTTATATGTGCTCGTATAAGCTGCAGCCGTTCTACTAGGCGGTATATTAAGATTTATACGAATCAGATTATTTCTTTGCTACAAATAAGACCGTAGCACAAAATTATCTATTTCCGAAAAAATAAATGTATTGTATGTAAAATAAACAGACACATAAAATATAGTATTTTTCAAATTGTAACTAGACTTGGGTCTTGAAGACTTGCGAAAAAAATTGGTTTTAGATACTTAAATGACGATATAACGAATGAGAAATTTTAAGAGTGTAAATCTACATTAAATATTTAATATACGATGCGGATTTATTTAATTTATTCATGAACTGTTTGTGATTGTCTAACGTAGCAGTGTTTAAAATTTTTACTACCCCCAATGAATCAGATATGACGTGGATTTATAATAAAAATATTTAATAGCATACCAACTTTACACTTTCCACTAATAAAATGTTAAAAGAAAAACGTACGTGACCGATAACAGGTATTTTATGGCAAGGAGTCGCTTACTCCCAACATGGAAGATACTAACAGGTTCGCCTCAGAAACCGCAAATGGGAGAGACAATGAGACGTTTATCGGAGTATGTTTATAGCTGATGCCAGGCCGTAACATTTGCAACCAAATGGTAATCGACACGAAACTAGTGGCTACGAGTTGAATGTAGTGGATCGATCTACAATGTATTTCATTTCTGTGAATATATTTGAAAACTCAATCGGTGAATCTTAAAAGGAATGCATTCATCGGATCTCAGTAACCTCGTGGAGGAATAAAAAACATGTTTGCTTCTTCTATAAAAACATTTTTTTATTTATTCATCATCGGCCTGGTTTTGCTACAAAGACCTATCACCCACGCTAGAAGAAAAACCACTTTACCTAGAAATTTAGGTAAATCTCTGTTTTCCACAGAGAAGGGACAGTTAACACACAAACATCTATCACACATGACCTATACATTTTAGCATCTATTCCAAGAGATGGCACATTAACAAAATCATCTACCCAATACATTTCACCAATCTCAGGATTCGAACTCAAACCCTCCAGACCAAAGGCAAATGTGCATACTACTAGACTACTGGTGCTAAAACCGTACATTCTGGACGTGCGAACACCCGAACAGTACCAATTAAGGGCCGCCTTGTTTGCGAGATTTAAGATTTTGACGGTTAGATATAATTATAATGTAATCCGTGCATTAGCGAGTTTATTAATCGAATTTCTGTTTCGTTACTTTAGTTCTTTTGGGCATATATGTTCTCAAAATTAACAGATGTCATCAAAATGTCTCGTGCTAATCACATCTTTACTGCATCGTCCAAAGGTAGAAATCATTCAAAATCTTTCCACAAATATCCCTGTAATCGCGCTTTAGGAAACAAATGGTTTGAAAACTTTCGTTTGTGGTATGGTGTGGTACTATCCAGTTCATGTTAATACCTACCAATACCAATCAACCAAGAGGACTACCTGAAAGAGCCTTAAAAAGCATCTCTTCAACGCGAAGATTGGTAAATCGTGATGCACTACCTACACTTTCCAAAGAAAGTACATTTTTTATTGGAACGATGCTATCAAGTATCAACAACCTAACAACAAAACACTTGCAAGTTAGTTGGTAGCAATATTAAAACAACAATGGTTTACTGGTATTTTATGTCTAATATCGGCAACAATTAGCGAAATTAAAATCAAATGCTTACTCGGATAAGGGACTAGCGTCCTGCGGTTAAAAAGGTCGTGGTACCAAATATCTAAGCTGCTTTATTCATAATGACGTTGGAAATAATTGGCAACGCGCTACGAAAATAATACTAGAATAAAATAGCACATGCAATTGTCTCTAAACAATTAAAAATGAAAAAAATGGTCAATATACAGTAAAATCAACAAATCTAAAAAATATTAAGTATTTAAATCTAATATCTACACTGTGGGCCAAAAGTTTCTATAACTAAACCAAAATAGAGATAATCGCTAAAATATACGTGATGTTGCATTGCGGTTTGTCGTATTTTATTAAATAGGGTTCTAGCTTTATGTTATTTTTTAAATTGTTGAATTCGGTCAAAAATTAAAGGTTATGTTAAGTTTTTGGTAAGATAAAGTATAAAATGCCATTTACAAAACACTTAATATTGTTTTGAATCAAGTAGTAAACCTAAAACAAAAGAAACAGTGTCGACAGTTCTGTCTATCTTTGCAACTAATAAGCAAGATTATAAGTAAACGTCGAATTGGGGTCTGGGATCAAAGCGGCACGCTGGCAGTGGGAAAGAGACTCTCCTGGTTGACATAATACAGCCCCGCCCCGCCTTCGCAACAATTATCACCATCACTTGCAACGGAAAAATCTTAATTTTATCAAAAAACAATTATAAGAAATGTACGAAAACATATAATTTTTGAGAGTAGCCAAAGAGGCCGACAGATTTTCTTAAAAAGAGAGGGCTCAATAGTCGCTTCTTTGACGAGAGAGTCCATATAAACAATAACAATATTAATACTGTTGAAGTAATTAAGTATTTTATATACCTATAATCAATAAATATGGACTTCAACGAAATAAAGCTAGAATTTCTAAATAAAATTACTATTTGTTTGCTTTTATGTAACTTCTTAATAAGCGCATGGGTTTAATAGCTTATACGTTTATAAAACTTATTCTTATGATATTCGAACAACTAGAATTGAATTTATGCTGGTTAATATTATATAAGGAATTTTCACCGCTATAATATTGTAATTATGCGCATTTTTTACTTCATCTTTTACTCCTGTAAGCTATTAATTTGTAAATAAAGTAAATAAATGATTAACTGTAAGAAAATGTTCTTTTAAGAAAAAATTGGCCCTTTAATTCTCACAAGAACTTTGTGTTCTCTAAATGTACATTACGCCTGCTAAGCAGTCGTCATCAGTAGGAAACAAAAGAGATGAACCACAACTAATCTGAAAATTACAGCAATGTCAGAGTACAAACGAATAGGGAATCACGTTTAGAGTACAAACAGTTAGTGCGATAACTAAAAGATTTATTTAATTTTCCTAAATAACTTGTGATTGTAATTATTGTCTTAGGTGGTAGGGATATCGCACTTACGGAAATGGGCTGTTGGGTTTGCGTAGAATTTATATCTAAGCTTCTTTTTCTGTGTCTATATTGATGTAGAGTACCCCCCCCCCCCTTTTTTTTTAAACCTACATTAAGTTTTCTCCGTTAAGTCGGTTGGGCTGTAAAGTGTATACAGACAGGCAGACACGCACGCTGATCCATGGCAAAATATGGTGTTCCGGTATTCTCGGAACCTAAAACGTGTTTATGCATCACAATCTCAACTTCAGAAATGTTGACGAATACAAAACCTTACTGCTAGCTATACTCCGAACAGTGCAGCAGCGGGTAAAGTAAAAACGATTAACTGAAATTTCTTAATAATAATAATGAGCAAGATCGTGTAATGAAAAAAGACCAAACAGAAAAAGGATTAAATAATTGATTACACACATGTAGCTTTACATTTACGTTTTAACAAACCAAACAGATAACTTGATTTCTATAGCCAATACAATTGCAGACCAACTTGCAATTTTTCTTAATTAAGTATGAAAATATAAATAAAAGTTTATAAAAAAATTTATACCGTTAGGTTCGTTGTTTTATAAACCAAATAAAGCTCGACGAGTTGCACTCTCATTACCATTTAATTACTTTCTTTTCAATTTAGCACGTTTTGTAATAAAGCGTCAGGTGTTCTATGTTGTGAAATTCTTGAACAAGGGGAAAGGAAAATTTTTGGAAAAGATATTAAATACAGAACGTGTTTGTTATATGAAAGAATTTTTCTGAAAAGGTAGCCTTTAAGTCCGTTATTTCCATACAAGAAATTTTAAGAATGTAATATGAAAATACATTGTCTTCCTGTTTTCACACAAATAGCGACCAAACCGCTTTGCTCATTGATTTCTTAGAACTTTTATGATAAACATTCAGCATTTTCTATACCATTGAATGCTATTGGAATACTATTCAGGATTAAAAATTAAAGTAAATTGAGTTGTAATAATCCATTATACCTACGTAACTAACTAGAATATGTTGAAAACCAGTTATGTGTATAGTTTATATACGGTAAAAGAATGTCCCATTAACTAATACTCGCTTAATAAAGTCTGCAACGTCGATAACAAGTAACATGTGTGTAACGACTGGGATACGTCAATTCAAAAGCTCAAGCTATGCTTTACTACAAGTCCGCTACACAACTATTTTTAGAGAAAAAACAAGTTACGGTCTATTTAACTTTGAAATAATAGTGAACATTACATTAAGTGCTCATGTATCTCCGTCTACACATGTAAAGCACGGTCTAGTAGAATAAATGGATTGCTTGACAATGCAGATAGATTTCAAATTGTAAAATCAGACTGCTCACCAGCAAATGCTTTTATTTCCATTCTCTTTATTACAGATCTTCAAGTTACAACAACGCCTCAGGTGAATGTGATTTATCGACAATGGACCGCATTACATTAGCCGGGAGTAGTGCATTTCAACAAGCGGATGGATACGAATACATGGAAAATAATTGCGTGGAAGAACCAACTAAACTTTGCGAATTCAAGAAGTTAAGCGGACGTATCTTGAAAACCGTGGATTCTGTGTATCAAGACGTTGGTTCTGTGGACGAGTGTCGCGAGCTCTGTTTGAACTCTCCTTACCGATGCCACTCGTACGATTACGGAGACACCGGTGAGATGGTCTGTCGTCTTAGTCATCACTCAAGAGCCACTTTAGCGGATATACAGGTACAAACATTATCATTACGGAATTTATTCTCTTATTCTGGCATCTCTTACTTAACCGAGTATTTGTTGAAACACTTAAGGGTTGTTTGCTTTTCAGGACCCATATCTTGATGTTCCTGAAGCGGCTACATACGAACTCAGCTCTTGCTACAACGTAAGCATTGACTGCCGCTCTGGAGACATGGTAGCTCGAATTCAAACTAGCAGACTATTCGACGGAAAGATCTACGCGAAAGGCAGCCCTAACTCCTGTGTACGGGACGTTAATAACAGCCTCGAGTTCGAACTCCATATGGCATACGATGATCTCGAATGCAACGTTAGAAAAAATGGTCTTGGGAGATACGTTAACGATGTGGTGATACAGCATCATGACAAAATAGTAACCAGTTCCGATTTAGGACTCGCAGTCACGTGTCAATATGATTTGACCAACAAAAGCGTTACAAATGAAGTTGATCTGGGAGTACATGGGGATATTCAACCCGCCCTTTCTGAAGAAGTCACCGTAGATTCTCCAAACGTAGCAATGAAAATTACTGACCGCAATGGTGGAGATGTAATGCCATCTGCGGAAGTTGGAGATCCCTTGGCCCTTCGTTTTGAAATTATCGATAAGAACAGTCCCTATGAAATATTTGTGCGAGATTTAGTAGCCATGGATGGTGTAGATTCCAGCGAAATTGTGTTGATTGATTCGTCGGGTTGTCCAACAGACCACTTCATCATGGGCCCGATTTACAAATCAGTCGATTCCGGCAAAGTAAGTAAACATGAAATTACGAAAAAGACTAAGAAATTTAATACTGTATTAATTTTAAGGTACTGCTGTCTCATTTCGACGCATTCAAATTTCCGTCCTCCGAGGTCGTACAGTTTCGTGCTCTAGTGACTCCTTGCATGCCTACTTGTGAACCGGTTCAGTGCGACCAAGAAGAAGAATCCACAGGGGAACTTCGCTCCGTTGTTTCCTACGGCAAGCGCAGGCGACGTCGCTCTACTAGTGAAGCAAACGATGATATGATTTTAGTGCAATCGATACAGATTACGGATAAATTTGGTTTTGAACGCGACATGAACACGAGCAGCAGATCTATAGGAAGTGAAGCTGTATTCATCCCCAACAACGAACCGGGTCTTTGCGTTAACATGGCTGGTTTAATAGTGGCCGGAACCGTCTTTCTAGCCGCTCAATTAGCCGTTATCGCAGCCTGGACCTTCATTTGGCAAAGACGACGGTTAGGACATAAATTGCATCCTGATGCAATGTCTGTGAGCGTTAGTTTGCCGTCGGGGCTAAGTGGTAGCCGCACAGATAGCCTCTGCAAACTGTACGATGCCGGGTATGCCCATTCTCGTCGATTTTAGAGTAGCTGAATCGTTTAACTGTAAAAACGATAACGACTTTTCCGACAAATTATCTGCCAATCGTGTGTGATAGCTATATTTATATAAACGTTCATTCTCTAACTAGCTATTTAACTATAGTAAATGAGTACCGAGTGTCGATGTACGCAAAAATGACTGTTTTTACGACACCGCAATGTATACCACCGAAATCGGGCGTGTTATATGTACACCTGTACTCGTTCAAAATCTGCTTATCGCAATGCACGAACAGCATGGTTTACAGGTGTTATAAGTCTATCTTTATAGACAATTACTCACGTGTAACTGTAAGGAGAGTTAGACTGTAAGCCAAGGTCAGATATAGCGATGCAGTCCTATGTTAACTTTTCCTTAGTTAATGCAGTATCGAAGACGATCCCACCAAATTAAATTTATTTTTGATACCGCAAACGTATTAATACTCGTATTCTTTAAATATTAAGGTAGCTTATAAGTAACGTTATTCCTTCACTACTTCACATCCAACACGCAGCCGTTTCCCTAGCAGTCGATTTACTTCAGCGAAATTAGCTTCTGGTTCAGGTTATATTTTATAGTCCATCTGAGAGATATAACGTTACTTTATAGATATTTGTGGCGCGGTATGAAGGATTCGAGGACGATCTCGTATGTACTTAAGTGTGCGTGTACGAATACTCGACTAATCGTGTGAATGCAGGCGAATGACATTATTTATAATTGCTTGTCCTCGTTTCCTGATGCCCAGGAAGACGATTTTGCTAGATCCTTAATAGATAAGTAGTTTGGAAAATTGCAAAATCGTCCACATGAACCGCCTAAATTTACTTTTACATAAACCGTATATAATACTTAGGCAATTATGAATTTATATTTCTAAGTTATTTAATTTAAGAGCATTATATGTATCATCATTTCAGCTACTTGTTCTGAATAAACCATTTAATTTACTGTGCTTTTAATTTATTTTGTGTTATTCTTATAAAAGCAACAACAATGAGTTTCTGACAAATGGTCAGAAGCGGTAGTTGTCATTTACCACTGAATTTTAATATGCACGACCACTTAAACTTCTTTAACGTTAAATAAACTAATACGCGACAGTTAACTTACTAGTGTCTAATTTAACGTCCAATTATTACAATTATTGAAATTAGTACTTCAAATGCATAATTCCGAAAACCGAAAAGAAGTACACTAGTAGTAAATGAAAACCAAATTTTGCCAAATGAACTGATTTTTGTCATATACACCAAAGACAATTGAATTAGTGTTAATGTAGAGAAGCTAAAATAAGACAATTGCTTTTAATCTAAGTTCTTTTCGAGACGCCAAAATCTCGCAAAATTTAGAGAACAGCACAGAACTGGTAATCTAAATTAATTGAAACAAAGATCCTAGTAACGCAACAACAAGACAATTTAATGACATCGCACAAGCACGAAGCTATTTCTACCAATTTTAAAGTTATGTTTTGAAAATTTTGTTTGATAATATTTATTTTCAAAACTATGTCAAGAATTATATTACAAAAGCATCATATTCAAACTATCCAGGACGTTCGTTCAAGTGTCTCTTGTGTTATAAATTGTCAATGAAAGTAATGTTATCAACAAGAGCCTAACTAAGCTTTTTGATATTTAACAAAAAATCTGAAAAAGTTTATTAACAAGCTTGTTACTTTAAATATGTACTTTTCTCTTCTATAATTGTTAAATTTGTGTATTCTGATATCAATCATGTATGACGTACTACATTTTTCCGTCTGATTTTGCAACAAAAAAGTGCAAGATTAAGAATTCAGACGACTTGAGATATAATAAAACACTACCGCTTTTTAGGTAACTTCTTTTTAAAATGTAATAAATAAGCAGTGTCGAGTTGCACGACACGTACCGAACGCAGCCCGCAGTATTGTATATTCTCAAATACGGAAAGTCGGCGACTGAACTAAGCATACGTAAAAACTAAGTAATCGTGCGAATGTTTATTATTTTTTAAGATTTGGCGTGGTTATCAAGTTGCGGCTGTTTAGTGTAAAGCTACAAAAAATAAACCACTTTTTTGGAATCCGGATATGAATGGATGCGAGTTGCAAAACATGAACTCCAACAAAGTTGGTTTACATGTGAGCAGTATCCCCCAGATTTATTTTCAAAATCAGCACACATTAAAGATCAAGAAGAAAACTTCAACTTTGAATGGGACAACGACATAGCGCTATCTAGCGATGAGGAAGATTTTTAGTACATATGTTTTGTGGAGATATTAACAGATTTATATTAATTTCGTTAACCTATATAACATAACTCAGTTTGAATACCCTACATGGTACATGAAGGCCTTGGTATTTGTAATACAAATCTACAATAAAAGACACGTCTTTCGTCAGCGTGTTCAAAATAGACGCGCATGTGTGTAGCAAAAAAAAATTGTTGTACCCTTTATGGTACATCATTAAAAATGAACTGTTGCTCTGAATCCATGTAAGAATTATCTACATCAAAAGACAATTTAATTAGCACCACTTCCAAAACAGACACCGATATATTTATAATCTTCTATATAACTGTACATAGCATTAAACTATAATTTTAACAGAATGCTGTTTATATACAACATTCATGTACCATAAAGAGTACAACAATTTTTTCTGCTACACACATGCGCGTCTGTTTCGAACACGCTGTCGAAGATGTGTCTCTTATTGTACATAGATGTGGATTACCACAAGGCCTTCATGTAACCATATAGGGCAGGCATGGGCAACCTTTTGAGTAGCTGGGGCCAACTGAAGATCCATTTATGTATCGCGGGCCGTAAATAAGATAAAAAACTACATTTCTTTTGGAAAAATATTTTTGAAAGATATAAATACAAAAAAGTATACAGAAATATATTCAACAAAAACAGAAATTTTTTAAAATGCGAAAATTCAATAAAGTAAAAAGTATACATAATATTTCAGTTTCGCATAAAGCCGGCGTAGTCCGCATTTTTTCTCAAACAAAAGAAATAATTCGTTACTGTCGTTTATTTGTATCAGTTTAAAATAATAATCGGTCTCGCGGGCCGTATTGGTGGTTAAATGAAACATGTCCGGCGGGCCGGAAAAACGTTGTACGCGGGCCGCATACGGCCCGCGGGCCGTAGGTTGCCCATGCCTGATATAGGGTATTCAAACCGAAATTAGAGCTATTTTTAACGCACCCCCAAAAATAAATGCAACCACTTGGAAGCAAAAAACGCGCGGTTTTTGTCATGTATTGATAGGTATTTTAACATAATACAAGTGAGCCTTTTGTACCTCGGAGGGTACTCAAATGTTCATCGACTCTTGGACTATTAGCACCATTCAACATTTTGCAATTGAATTCAGCACTGGTATATATGGCTGTCGACGCTGTCTACCAAGAAAATATTAAGTTTCACCATTCCGATCTGGATTTCAGCACCGTTCAACATTATGGTATCGAACTAGGCACTCCGCTGTTATTGGTGGAATAATTACAAAATGACCACTCGTACTTGGGCAGGTGCCGAGATGTATACCAGCATGTTTAAATGCGAGAACGTATAAAAACAGACACGATCTGATTATAATTATTGTTTTATAATTAAATTATTAAATTAGTGTGTTATAGTTCACTAAAATACCACTTTCAGCAAAAGCAACTGGACAAATAAAATCGAATGAGTTTTTAATTGCGTTTCTAACGCAACAGATTAGCATTACTTAGTTTAATAACGTGCATATTATAAAAGACCGTTACTGTTCTGCGAATATATTGAAATTGCTAGCTAGGTATATCTTCAGCTATTTATTTCTAGGAAGCGATGTTTAATTATTTTCTACACGCAAATTTGCACGCACATGTAACTTTGAACACACTTGACGCTAATAACATTCCTTTTTAGTGTTGTTTATTAACTCCACGTAAGCGGAGAATAATGAACTTTTAAAAATTCCGAATATTTTGTTCTTAGGTTAAATTACATTAATAGTTCCTCACAGTACGCGAAAGGTGTATAAAGAGGTTTCAAACATTCCAGCTATTTTAATGTGGTTACAACGTTCTACATTTATTTGCAACGGAAAAAATTACTACGTACAACTTCAGCAAACTAATTAGTATTCCAGAATTATTATAACGATAATCATTTAAACAATTAAAGAAATCAACATTTACAGAAATTTATAATTTACAGCAAACAAAAAACGGTGCATTAATTTTAAAATTCTTAATGTGTTAACACACCAAAGCTTCGTTTTGTAATATCAATAAATATCTATTTCTATACAGGTATGCACTCCAAAAAGAAAATCATCTATCCAGTAAAAGCCCCTCCCCATAAGTATAAGACCATAATATGATAGAGAACGTTAAAAGACAAATCGAAAGATTTTTTTTCCGAGCTCTCTAGCTTTTATAATAGCTGCCGCTACGATTTTTGTAAGTTTTCCGCTTTAACGCCCATTTACTCAAAAACGAGTTGACAGATCGTGATTCTAGAGGAACACAATGTTACTATGTAACATAATGTCTTTTATTAATGAAAACTGTGAAGTGAAATTATTTTAAAATATTTGGACATTGTCAAAAACAATATTGCTCAAAAACTGAAAAAAACAATTTTTATTATACTTTGTAAGCTTCTAGGGATGGGCTATAATTTGCTTTGTGTCCAAATTCACTAATTTCTCTGTGAAGCCTTCTATGAATGTTTAAAAAACATAAATTCATGCCGCTCGAAGACGATAAAAAATTCCCGTTTAAGCTAAAGTGCTCGTTAGTAATAGTAGAAAAAGAATCAGAACTTAAGTTTTAGGTGCTGCAATATAAAGGGCGACTAACTTTCCCCCGTCCCCAATGTTGGCAAACAAATTTGTCAAAACCGGTTTATACAGAATTAAAGCAATCTCTATATAATTCACAAAATTAGGACTTTAGTCCACAGTCCGCTACAGTACCAACTTAAGTAGCTTATTTAATATTTAAAAAGCGCGGAGCATAGCCCACGGGTTGTGCATATTATGAAAAAGTGTTTACAACAAATTCTAGATGCTTTAGTAGAGACCCCACATTTAGTGACGACGCATTCAATAACATGTCCTAAATCTCGAGACAGCTTATAGGTATTTATTATGTTCGCGGATTCCCATATTTATTTTTTGTGGCGATGAAGCTCTGATATCGGCGGAATGTATGAAGTATATCATTATATCTTTGAATTACATGAATTACATAAACAAAGGCAAATTTGGAATTATAAGCAAATGTCTAACAAGATTATTTAGTGTCTACTTATTAGTTTCAAACACATTTTGAAAAACTCCCTTAAGTCACTTCCCTATAACCGAGCTTCTTTTCCGGTATGTTTTTCGGTTTTTTTTTAATAGATTTTATTTCCGCTCATTGTGACCGACTGACTCAGCAGAGACATTCGGAACAGCGAGCACAGGGTATAAAGTTACCAAAAAACAAAATCGAGGAGCGTAGCTCACTGGTTCTGCTAGTTGGATATCATTTCCATGAATAACAGAGACAGAGAACATTATTAAAGTTATTATATTAGAAACAGCATTTAAGCTAGGGCTGAGTGAGGCACTACAATTATTAAAACTAAGAAAGCAAAAAGGTAGAAAAAATTACATTTTGGAAACCAAAAGTTATATTTCAGAAAAAATGAGGTCAGAAATAGAGCACAAACATTTTAGTAAAAAAAAAAAGAATGTTTACATTTATAAAGAAAACTAAAAACTACTCAAAAATGTAATAGTAAAGTAATGGCTGTAGTGCCAACAGTTCTTTGACAAATTAATAGTATTTACTGTTCCTACCGCAGACAATGAGTTTCTCAATATTGCTTCAGGTTAAGCTATGACCAAGATCTTTCTACATCAACGAAAGTTACTGGAAGGGATATAACTTTTGGTGATTCACAAGCAAACCGTAATGTTAAATGAAAAAATTATTTTATATTCTTAGTTTTAACACAAATGATAAAAATAAAGACCTACCTGACTGACCTCGAGAACACACGTTTAAACGCAAACATTTATTTAATTTTGAGAAAATTATGCGTGACAGAAACCTGTAAACAGGCAAAGTAATTCAAAAATACTTACGATAGGCATTTTACGCAAAACATATGTGTGATTCGAATTAAAGAACTTTTACCAAAACGGATAATAATAGTATGCACACCTAGGTGCCTGTAAGCTACACAAATAGGTATTTGCCTAACAATCCCAGCCCTACTTATAACTTACTTATTGTTCTAATAACAATAGTCGAAGTGGATTTTAATATAAAAACAAAACAATAACAGCTCTTTACACTTAAAGCCCTTCGAGATGAATGACCAGCAGAAAAACGTATGTCATGTTAGTCTTAGAATGTAATATTCATGTTAAATGTTAAATTTGTTCGATGCAATGACTGATTTCAAAATAAATTTCACATTTTTTTTTTGAATACTTAGACCTATTTTCGTTACATTTGATTTTAATATTAGAAAAAAGAAATACTTTAAACTTGGGCCCCTTTCAATCTTGAACCCCAATGCAACTACATCAGCGGCATTGATGTAGTTACGCCACTGTGCCGGCATTAAGTACATGTCTTATATATCGAAACAGCTTATATATTATTTACAAAAAAAAAACAGAGGCATAGCCCACGACTTCAGCTAGTTTAATATTAATTTTTACATGTAAAAGTGGTAATACATAATTCTTTGTGTTTCCGCTATTTCCGTGCAAGCAACGGCTAGCTATTATAGTTGTTAAAATTCATTTTAGCTAATCCAAATGACAAAGTTTCAAACTTGTAACTGTAGCTGAACTTGGTATTGAATATCATTTAGAACAAAGTTTAGGGTCTTGTAAAGGATAACAGCAAACTCGAGTACTGCTTGTAGTGTTTAACTTAAGCACTAAAAATGTTAACTGCCTTTGTACGCTTTGCAATAACTTTGTAATTCGAACTTGCGCTTTTAATATTTAAAATAAAAATTAGTGGAGATGAAATTTCATAGGATACAAAATGTAAGAGCTGTAGTTTCGGATGAAGTAATAAAATATATAACAAATCATTTCTACCGGGTGTCCTTTTTACAACAATTCACTCTAAATATCTAAAGCATAAAACAAATGTTTCAGTTACAGTAATCCCAAAGTAGAAGCGTGTAAAAGGACCACAATATGGTATTAGAATTGTTGAGTGCCTACCCACCCCACCAACTCCAACCACCGCAACCAAAAAATGATGATACATCAAAATCTAACGCTAAAATACACAGCGAGCAAAAATAAACCGAATCAAGAGTGGCATTAAAAAAAAGTATGTATCGGGCACGCACCTTCTAAGTGAAAATTCCTAATGCATCCTCACTAAATTTATATTTTGAATTGTATGATTTCGATCCTGGATTCCTAATTCGCAGTCCCCCACGCATACCAACTTGTAACAAAATCGAATGACTTTATGAAATGTTTCCGCCATATTTGTTCCGACATCTTGAATTTTCTAATTTAGATCCTGGAATCGTAATTAGTAGGACAAACTCCCCCCGAATAACAGTTTTTATTCATGTCGGATAACTTTATGAAGTAATTCCGCCATATTAAATCCGACACCTCAAATTTACCAATTTAAATCCTGGTTTCGTAATTAGCAGCCCGAAAAACCCTTGAATGGCACTTTTTATGCAGTTCGGATAACTTTATGAAATAATTCCGTTATACTTAATCTGCCACATTGAAGTTTAGATCTTGGATTCGTAATTAGCAGTCCATCGAATACCAATTTTTAAGCAATTCGGATAACTTTATGAAGTATTTCCGCCATTCTGAATTTGATAATTAGGATACTTAACGTGTAATTAGCAGGCCCAAAACCCATTAAATACAAATTGATATGACTATTCAATTCATATGGCACATGAGTTATATTTACTAATAAAAATGGCAAATTGGCTGTTTTTCGGCCAATGAAAAAGAATTATATCGACATTTCCACGCGTGGGAATATCATCGACAATTCCACGTGTGGTTTGAGCGACAATTGTCAGAGCATTTGAAAGTATCGAATTTTTTTTGAAAGATACCAAATTTTGTTTTTTATCATCAAGGAAGTGATTCAAGTTTATGAAAAATAAATAAAAGAATAATTGTCTGTTCAATGAATAGCCCTCCCGACGCTATTCGTACCGACAGTTAAGTAGACAATTTTGGTAGCGGTACCATTTAAGTATATTGCGCTTGCAGATAGTACTCGTGCTTGCGCACTCGTGCTAATTGTAATCAAGCACAATAAACATTCATAATACCCATATAAAAATTGCCGACATAACTTTTAGCATGGTACCTATTATAAATAATATTCAGATACTTTTTAGATACTATTTTCAGCATTTTACATTTATTTTGTTTTTAAGTTTATTATTCATGATAAAAATGGTAATGTAGCAATCACAAATGATAGGGCAACAACAACAAGAAATGCTTTTTTTTTATTTAAGGCTTAGATGTCCAGATAATCGTTGATAAGAGCGTGGCACATTTTCGTATCCATCTCCACGAACGAGTTTTAACGTTGAGTCCTACGAAATATGTATGTGTCGGCAAAGAGCGAACAGGGGACAGTCACAGATGATCATACATGCAGGGGCGCATTTAACGTCGGTGCAATCGGTGCGTTGCACCGACGGGCCCGAAGGCTGGCGGGCTCCTGTGGTCGTGTATTAGAAAACAAAATCTTTATTTATATAAAAAATATTTATTTCTAAGCAAGACTAAAATAGTAAAAAGTATTATTTTAAGTTTAAAGGTTATCTCCAAATAATGTAAAATAATACCCTTGCATGGGAATGTAATACCGCCGACTTGATTAGCAAAGTGCAAAGCACTCATTTTTTTCATTCATTATTTAGAAATTAATACGGGGATCGTAAAAAAATGATTCAGAGCAGGCCATGACCGAAGTGTTCAAGTTGGTAATACGTAATACAAGCCAATTGTCAAATGTTGACAGCTGTAAAAATTTTTTGTTAGATACATTAAGTTAAATGTATCTAACCAAAATTTTTACAGCTGTCAACATTTGACAATTGGCTTATATTAAGAATTGCCAACTTTAACACTTCGGTCATGGCCGGCTCTGAATCATTTTTTTACGATCACCCGGTATTAATAAACTCGGTTCCTGTAACTGGAACTGCCCCACGCACGTGCATCTTTGACCCTTTCTACCGATCCGCCACAAAGTCAAAGTATTCAATAAACAAAACCTGAGAATCTGAGAATTATTAGAGTGGTAGTAAGAAATACTTAAATAATTTTATTATTGACTGGAATCATTTCAGTTTTTTATTCTCAAATAAGTAACATCTCTCTATTAGTGTATTATATCTATAATATATAATGAGTGCCAGTGCAATAATTACCTAAAAATAAAGTTTGAGCTCATTTCCGATTTCTGATATTTCTCAATGGTAAAAATATTTTCATTTATCGGTTTATTTGTCTAATTGCAATATTTGTTTTTTTTAAGAATAAATCAAAGTACAAACACTAATCAGGCGCAGAAAAGCGTGCGTGCGACATCTGGTAAAAAACAAAAATGGGCGAAACAGGTCGCTGGTACTACGTAACAAGCGCTAAGATAGTTATTGCGCTCACGAAAATGGTGACAACAACTTTATTTATAGAGTTATCAAAAATATGCATATTTGAAGATTTGATTTGTCTTTAGATGCACTACAACGCTATGTATTGAAAAGTTCAAAAAAGTGTTTAGAAAAAATCTATACCAAAAAACAGGTCTAATTCCGGTTCCGATTAACGACCTTACAAAGAACTGCCTGCAAGTAAAACACAATTGCAAAGTTTTTACTGCACGTAATTTAGGTTTTTGTATAAAGAAGGAGGAAAAATGGTTGAAACTTTCTTGGTGTTGAAGTCTTTATTAATTCCGATATTCTGATTTCTGTGCCTGAAGGTACTGAGGTAATATTATCAATGCTTATTAAGGAAAACGTTTGTACCCTATGTGCAGTAATCAATGCTAGTAAAATTACTAATTTTTTAGTTAAATATTTAAAATTTAATGATTTTAAGGGGCATAACTTAGTAATAAAGACCAGACTAGTGCAGTATCCCAAGTTTTTTCATACTTTGGTTTGGTTGGCTTTAGTTGGAAAACGCCTCGAAAGAGTCTTGATGATTCTGTTATTTGAATAACAATATTCGGTGATGATTGAAACGGATTATAACGGTCCTTTTTACAAAAAAGCCACCAACCTTGTAATATCTGCATCTGCCTCTGACAAACCCCTGTCGATATATGCTATATGCTAATTGTACGGCAATCAGCGTAAGGTTCCTGCACACACCAAGTCTTATCAAAATCGGTCAACGGGTTCCGAATATATAGGGGTACGAACGAAGTGTATTGCGTAGATACGAGATACTCTCAACAATTTGAATTTAGAGGATATTGTGAAAAAATTTATGTCGGCTAAAGTTAGTTCGCTTATCAACATTTTTTTAAATCTTTATTTTTCTGTCTGTTTAATTTTGTTTGTTTTAAGAGAAAACTAAATTTTCGGAAATTTTTGCATTGTTTGCTATAGGTCACTTCGCTGCGGAGTGCGGGCCCCTGCATGACTTGCACCGAACCGCTGCATAGCTTAAAAACGCGCCTGCATACATGCGCCCTACGTGAACCACTAGTCTGTCCGTAAGTACACCTCGTAGCGTATTAATAGTATTTGGCCTGAATAACGTAGTCAGTTTTGAGCAATAAAAGGAATACACTTGACTATGTTTGCTTTTTTGTTGCAATAACTAATTGAAGTAGTTTGATCTGGCTTTGAAGTATTTTTCATCATAAGTAAATTCAGTTAGTTAGTATTCTTAATTAAATTAAAAAAAATATATGGTATTAGTGTAAACTAATTTCACATTTGTGCTATAAATATACTTTAATATGTTTTCAATACATTTTAACACCCATTTCTTACAAATCGCTCACAAAAATTTTTAATTAAATTTTTCAGTGTTTGACTTGTTGGTTTAGGACCGCATGCACTATAAGTATATCATTATTAAAATACACAACTGCAGCAAATGTAAATATAAGGTCTAATCTTTTATAAGAATTTTATCTACACAGGCAGTACGCTCTTAAGAGCAATACAGTGTTGTGGTCTATAAAAATTTCAAATTCCAGGTAAAATGATTTAATAATTTCAATTTATAGTAATTTTTAAGGTTCTAACTAAACTTGATGATCACTGCACTAAAACCGCGCTTTTTTAAATGTTATTTCTACATTAAGCAGCATAAAGTATCACTCTAACCTACTCTATAAATGAAAATTAAGCAGGTTCCCGTAGGGCAAACTTTGAGTACAATTTCTAAAAGCATCATAAAAAATTTTCTATTTGATGTGGCAACGGTAAGTGTAATTTTCAGAATAAAGAAAACATAAATTTAAAAGAAAAAAGAAAAACAGGCGTAGTTTCCGTAATATTTTTGTTTTATGTTGTATCAGTAAGTGCTTTTGCGGAGGAAAAGCGACGTAATTCAAACGGCCCCGCCTTCCGTCACAAACATATGATTATACACATTTGGAAAAACATACAACTTACTTTACTATTCTAAAAAAATATGACGGTCCCTAACAAACATCAATGTAAATTTCCTCCATAAATTACACCACATCCCAATAGAACTTTCAATAGCTGCTGCTTACCGATTATTTTGAATATAAAACAACTGTCAATTTTTAGATAATTGTTTCCGCTAAGCTAACTGGCAATTGTGCCTACATAAATCTAAATTAATCGCATTTGCAATTGTTAGTCAGATGTGCACCAGTACTCGACAGATAAAAAATTTATCGGGTAACGAGTAAAATTTACCAATGCAAATATGCAATGCATATGTAATGGCGAAACGATTTTAAAGGTACTCGCACACTTGTACATTTTTTGAGTTGCGCAACCTGGAAAATTGCGCCATTTGGAAATTGCAACGTGTGAACAGCTCTGCAAGTCTAAAAATTGCGCAATTATCAAACTTGCAGTCCACTTACAAAGTTGCATATACATTTAAAAATTGCCGTGTGTGAACAGATGAAAGCTCTGATGTTGCGCAATACAAAGTTGAACCAACATGTTGGTAAATAAAGTGGCGCAACTTCCTAGTAGACTAGTATGCAGCTGCACTGTCATTGTGCAGGTTACTGGATGCGTTTAGTTTCTTTTTACCTATATTAATAAAAATGTCAAAACGCATTGCTAATAATAACTAAATAAGTGGAAATCTGAGGAAACTCATAGTTTAATCAATTTAATAGAAACAAATCCATGCTTATAGAGTGTTCAGTTACACGAATTCCGCGACAGGGTAAAATTCGGTACTAAACAGTCGCAAAAATTTTTTATAGAATCCTTCATCTCCTTCGCGTAATTCTCTTAATAAATTATAACACTAAAGGGGAATTACACTAGTAACGCTCTCTATTATGTGCGGCGAGAAAAAGTTGTAAAGCAACAAACCGGCAAAGTTGCGATCGGAACCTGCTAAGCAGGTATCTGCGATCGCACCGGCCTCTAAGCACAAATCTCTTCTTTCTTATTCTTAATAAATTGTTTACGATTCCATAATCTTCTCGTTTTTTAATCCATTCTCTAACCCAAATAGTCCTTTATTTGGTTTTGGCGTCTTCTTCGAAGAACGAGTGCTAAGCAAGCAGCAGCTTGTATCTACTCGTCGTTCATTTTGATTTAAAGTATTTAATTTAACTAGTGTTACCCCAGCACACAATGCACTGACAGACAGCGTTGACAGAACCTGCGAAATGCCAAGTTACGTGATGCATTAGTTCCAATAATGACACGCGACGTTATTGTAGGTGGCGCCCCAAGTGACGCGCGTCTAGCCGACCTTCATATATATTATAAATTAAAATAATTATTATTAAAAAATCGACGTAGAATAAAAATGTAAAAATGTTTCATGTTCCATCTGTGGATAGAGACCTTTCATTTAAAAAAAAATGGTCCAAATTGGTGAAGCGGTAGCCGCTGGAGGAAGGGCAGAAAAAAACCCTTTGTGCTTTTATATACGTAATGGATGGATTTACTACAAATTCGAAATCGGCAATTGAACCGACTATTCACTTCCACGATGAACACGAAAAGAACAATTCAAATGTTGCAGCTCGAGTGGCGCAATTAAAACTTGCGCTTTGTGTGTGAAATAGGCTGCAATTTTGAAAAGTAGCGTTGACACTTTTCGAGTTGCGCAACTTGAAAAATGGCTTCATTGCTCAATTTTTGGCTTGTGTGTGAACATGGTGTGCCACTTTTATTGCGCAACCCAAAAAGTTGCGCCACAAAAATGTACAAGTGTGCGAGTACCTTAACGTTTAAGCTATATCCAGCACTTAACTGATTATACGGGAAATATGAACAAAGCGAACGGGGTTGTACAATGAAGAAGCAAATTAGCTATCGCCCAAATGCTTTTTGCTATCACTAAGGTAGTAAACTATTCCAACGAGTAAAGACAATATAGAATTTGAACCAAATAATCTGACAATTATTTTAGACTTTATTTTACTAAATGATTTCAAATTGGGTATTAAGTGAATATTTTATCCAATATTTTAAGAGTTTTGTGCTTAAAAACTGATGTTAATGAAATTACCACAGATCCGCTCTATTCATTTCTGTGTAAATGCATAATTCAAAATTAAACAGCCTTCTGTTTTAAATTTTACTACAAACTAAACTCAATTCCGAAAATTTTAATTTCAATAGTATTAAGCTCTTAACCTCTTAGCTGTAATAGTAACTAAATAGCTTACAAGGTAATACACAAAATGAGCGAAGCACTTCGCCTGGACTTTTCTATAGTTTTATACAAAATAATTAATTTTATATTTTTATCTAATCCAATTTTTAGTTGTATTTAAATATAAACCCTTGCTAATTCGTCATTGTTAGAAGGGCAAGTAACACTAGCCATACTACCAGAGCAGCGGTCAGCTTAAACCTCTTATGATGTGATTGCACTATGTTGCTCTCTTACGCACTACGTGTTTCGCTATCTACCTTGTGCACTTTTTTTTATTCTTTGCAAAAATATTTTTCGGAGTTGCAACATACCAAAAACGACCCAACTTTTTCGCCAAAAATAGGGAAGGAGTGGGAAAACTACCCCCCCCCCCCCTTCCCCTAAATATTATTGCATCTAAATACAAAGTTCTTAATCTTATTCTACTATTACCCATGAGCTATTTAGTTTAATCAAAAAATTTTCATCGTCCCCCGTTTATTAAAGAGGGAGGTATAAATGTTTGATTTACAAAAATTCATAGAAGGCGTCACAGAGAAATTAGCGGGTGGAGACAGGAACCAAATTGTAGTTCTACAAGCTTAAAAAATTAAAAATAAATGCTGTGACCAGTTTTTGA
Organism: Ctenicera cuprea; assembly: GCA_958336395.1. NCBI lineage: Eukaryota > Metazoa > Arthropoda > Insecta > Coleoptera > Elateridae > Ctenicera > Ctenicera cuprea. Next base: position 37,964,970 of record OY284490.1, read on the forward strand.
GCAATATTATTTTATTGAAAATTTCCGAAGTTTTGGAAATTTGTGCAGTTCATAACTTTAAGCTCCGAAAAGCTAAAAACTATGAATTGAAAAATATTTTCACCATTTTGTAAATTTTCAAAAAAATATTGCTTGAGAACTGGAAACACGATTTTTTTTTAATTTTGTGAGCTCATAGAGCTGGTAATGAGCTACAATTTGGTTCGTGTCTCAGTCCGTTATTTTCTATGTGATGCATTCTATGATTTTTTTAAATTTTGGGTTTTAATGCCTATTTACTCAAAAGCGAGTCACCAGATCGGGATGAAATTTGACATTAAAAATTCCCTATTAACTAATTAACTAATAAAACTGTCAAAAAGTTGACTTTTTCAAAAAATTATTTTGTAAATAATTGCAAAACGATTGTGAATTTTTTAAGATCGAAGATTGATGCATCTTTGCTCAGTAAACGGGGGATGATACAAAATTACTATTTGTGCTAAATTGCTCATGAATGATAGTAAAATAATAGCGGAACAGGACGTTAGGGCACGGCCGATTCAGCACGGCCGATTGGGCACGGCCGATTGGGCGCAGCCGTTTGGGCGCAGCTGTTTGTTCACGACCGGTTAGGCGCGGCCGTTATGGCACGGCCATTTTGACGCAGGGACCATTCGGCCCAGGGACGTTTCGGCCCAGGGACGTTTGGGCGCAGGGACGTTGGGACGCACAGACGTTTGGACGCACGGACGTTTTGGCGCAAGCCGTATGGGCGCAGAAACGTTTGAGCGCAAGCGTAATCTATTGTAGGTTATTTTATAGAAAATTTAATATTTGTAAAAAATCGTGTACCTATCCTATTTTAAATACAAAATTTTTAATGTTAAGTAGGAGACAGCGCGACATTTTCAATTTTTTGTAATTAAAAAGTTATTTTGTGTCAGAAAAGTTATTAATTTTGCAAATTATATTTATGTAAAAATTCCGAGTTTCGTGTTAAATGGTAATAAATAATTAAGTGGATGTAAAATGTTAAATAAGGAAGAAGACAAAATCAAATAATTTCCTTTATTTCGCCGAAACATCCCTGCACTCAAAAGTCGCTGCGCCCAAACGCCCTAGACCCGAATAAGAACCACAACTTAATATTTATGTGCAGCAATATTTAGGGAGGTTGATATTTTCCCTCCCACCAAATGTTTAGTAGATAAATTTTAAAATAAAGAAATCTTTATAAAAAACAAAAATTAATTTTATTTCGCTTTAAAAAACTTTGATCGTACAGCTATGATGTCCCAGATGTGAGATATACAAAAAGTCGGAAAATTAATGATTGTTGTTTGTTGTAATACTCTGCGACAAGCGAGTTCTTTACTACCTCTCACAGAGCTGTCTGGTAATCTCTGATTAAAGGTTCAGAGCCCAGGAATGTTAAACGCGGGTAAAATTAAAAAACAAGTTCGACATATTTCATTTAAAACACGCATTTTAAGTTTAAAATAACCTCTAACTAGCGCAAGCTAACCTTTAAGAGAAATTTATTTCTTAACAATTTCTATTGAATATACGTTGATAAAGTCCATACTTTTAAGCCTTAATGGTAGGGATAGTGCAGTCTATAGTCACCATTAGCGCGTAAAACGTTAATACAAGAATACTTTCAAAAATAAGATAAATAAAATTCCTAAAGTATAGGAAAGTCTAGGCTAAGTGCTTCGCTTATTTTTGTATTGTCAAAGAAGGAGAAAACGTTGGCAACAGCAATACCACACGTGAATTAAAATTTATCGATAATTCTGTCGCTTCATTGACAACAAAATTGTGTTGTGCTAGAAAATATCATGACTCCGAAGGAGGAGTGATATTGCCTTGCATCAAAATAATTGAGTTAGTCAATGAAAGACAATTTTAATTCACGAGTGGAATTTTTCAAGAACTAAATATTAGAACACTTACTTGGTATAATTATTTGTTACTTACTAACTTACAAACGCGTTATTTAATTTTTATATAAAAATATTAAAAAAATGTTGTATGTGATTGCTGTGGTTACAACAGCTATAACACCGGAAGTTCCTAAAAAAAGTATTATTGCGCCAGTCAAGGTACGATTGGTTAAGAGCCTGAAAATAAACAGCTTGCGTTGGCTATTACAATGCGAGTTAAATATGTCGACTATTTTTGCCGTGGTATATCAAGAATGTCCATTGCGCTTGGACACGATTAGGACTAGTGCGCCAGCATAGTAGAAATATAAAATAAATATAAAACCATTGGAAAAACCGTTAATGATGTAATTTAATAAAACTTTTCACGTCATTATGAAGGGTTGTTTATTTAGCAATTTGTTGCAGGGCATTTATTGTAACCCTTGTTTATTGTGAAAACAGTAGTATATAGTGTGATTTATAACCCATGTACCTAACTTTTAGAATTGTTCAAGCGACCATTGCAAACAAAAAAGTCATATAAATAAATGCACTCGCCTATTTTACTTGTTTTGGTTCAAATACATTAACAAGCGCCGTAAATTTGGGGAATTACTGGCGTATCGCGTATTAAAGTTTTGTCCCTTTTGATTTTGGAATTACATTACAATAATACATATTTAAAAAAGTACGCACACTATTTGTACGTCTGGAGGAAATCCAAATTCTCCAGACTTTATAGCAAATCGATTTTTCATCAGGATGAAGTTATCTCAAAACCATTGAATTTAGCGACTTTCAACAGGAATACTTTTTTAGTGTATCATATTATGAATAATAACATTTTCAGTCAAAAGTTATAAAATCTAAAGTATATAAAAATACATTAAGAGTAGCTTTCACCCCCCTTCCTTCAATCTACGCCCCTGGTTATCATTCGAACGAAAACAAGTGAAATTGTACATCATCGCTAGTAAATATCTCTACAAAATTTGAATAAAATATGGCAATTTATGGTTTCACCATCTTTAGAGGACTGTATTTTTCGAAAAAGGTGCGTTTTCTTATATTATGATTTTTTGTTCAATATAACTGTTTGTTTGTTTGTTTGTTTGTTACAAGCGATATAAATGAAGTTGTATGCTTAATGGCAATATAAACAAAACCAAGAAAATACCAAAAGATGAAATATCCAAATTTATCTTGAAAGAGTTAAAACTGCATAACTGCATTGATTGAACGACGTAAAAATATTGCAAGATGAACACCTGAATAACTCAAAAGTTCACGTACAATGCTTACTTGAATTCTTTCAATTTATACTCATACTCCGAGATCAAACAAGAAAATGTTATATCGGTCTATGAACTTTACATTACCATACTACCACAATCGCTGACATTGTATTAGATTAATCAAATACTTGAAATGGGATAATACAAAAACTGCTCGAGAGCATTACAACAGAAAAGAGAATTGCATAATAAATCTGTTACCTACGCATCCATGTTAGAAATTGTATGTATTTATACAGTTAGTCAAACTCCTCTGCAAACTCTTGAACTAATATCGCAAACGCCAGTTATTTAAATCTAACGCAGAAGTGGAAATTCATTGAAATTCCTGGTACGTGATTTCCTAAAATAACAACTGAAATAAATTACAGCATGAAATCTAGTAACTAAATAAGTTATATATCAAATAAGAGATGTAAGCCGAAGGGAAGTGTCACCATATCGGATATCTCTATCTGAGTGCACTCGTTACAACCTCCCACGAGTACAAGGTCTCGCTTCACTCGACAATCTGCATTAGAGAACAAGATGCACTTTTAAAAGTCCCCAACTAAAATTACCCTGAAGCGTATCTTATGATTTATTTAACATGTGCATTTTAATATCTCTAAGTTTTACAGATGTAATTCTGGTCTTGTGTAGTAAGGATTTGTGAAGACAGGTTCGATTTGAACACAAAAACAGTGATTACCAGTGATTATTATCAACGATCGAGTAAAAATATCGACTATCCATTACATTAAGTGCCCATTTAATAAATAAATGCTTCTTTCGATTATTTCTATTAACAAGAACACAATATCGTGTTCTGAAGTACAGCGTTAAGTATGCATCATTATTTTGTTAACAATGGCTAATTTCCAGTTTGATCGGAAATATTAACATAATTTGCAAACCGCTTAGGGAATTTAACGTTTTTCTCTGAATTGCAAACAAGTTTGTAAATTTAAAACTCTCTAATAAGCCCTATTTCAGCACCACGTTCTATTATAAGTAGTAACTGATCACTTACATATTTGTGAAACTTAGGATGCTTAAACGACTACACGTAGTTAAAAGATAATCTCAAAAAAAACTTTAAAACGTCGATTTTGAGCTATCAGGAAAAAAAGATCAATTAAAATTTCAATAAATTTGAGACACCAAAAATTAACATTATGTGACAATCTCACAAAGACTGCAATTTTATTTTAATTTTCGCTTAGTGACAAAAAAGTAAATGTTAACGCCGCTTTCCTACAACTTTCAAACCAAAATAACACAGAATATGTTAGAAAATAGTATTATTAACTGTTTCTAAAGCGTTGTGTGACTATTTGAATATTTAGCTTTTAACTCAGATTTAAAGATTGATTAATTACACGTCAAGCTTGTAAAAAAAATTTTACATTGCCATTAAACTGGCAGTATTCAAGCTTTACGACATAATATATAGTATTGAAGTCATCTTTCCACTGCAGTACACATATACGCACACGTAGTACGTAAAAAAATTGATTAAATCAGAGAAGCGGTTACACAAGATAACAATTCTTTTTCTACGTGTTCCTACAAAAGAACTACACTCTGCTTTCTAATTTAAGTTTAATTTAGAATATGATCACGCAGAAGTAAATACCTACTCTGAAATAAAATCCCGCACGTTGTTGGTTAACCAAGATTTTCAATTATTTTCAATAACTTCCGTTTATACAGGATCGAATATTTTTACTTCCTACGCCAGCTAACGAAATATAAATACATTCTGAACAAAAATCGATGTCTATCTAGATTTTGACGGATACGCACGTTTTAGGATTCGAAAAAGTTCTGTTTTCATGCGTGTAAGAGTGAATACATGTGGCGAGTGTGCGAGCGCTGGCTTTGTGTGAATGTGCCACAGATTTACATCCATATAGATATAGCATCAGAATCTTATTGAATATCGGTGTGCATGTGAACACAGTTGTGTAAGGTTAAATGTCGTAGTTTGCTTCATAAGAAAGCAGAAGAAAATAGAACTGCATACTTGTTGCAAAACGACTATGACGACACAGATACCTGTTACCAAACACACCTGATATACACATAGTTTTACTAAATACACAACTGCAGCTTCTGAACAAACATATAAGTGAAGCCTGTTCGCCATTTTGTAAGAGGTCAAAATTTTAAATTAAAATGCTATATGTATTACATATTTAACACAAATTTACCATCATTTCGTAATATTCGAATAATTAACAAATTTGTTTTTAAAAATTTATCTTTACAAAATGGCTTATTTTCTTCGACGATTTTTGCACAACCAACCACACAACACGGTTGCAACGTACTTCCCATTTAGTTTTTACAATTAATTATTGTGTATAACTTAATTTATATCATTTTATCATCCCTGAATTGAGAAAAGACTATTTTAATTTGTAACCAATCACAAACAGGCATTGATGACCTCCTAGAAAACAGTGTCTGTTTCACTTTTAATAAAGAAGATCTAGTAGAACTGTATAGACATCATAACGTCCGTGGCTATTATAATTTTGTACAATGATAAGTTCTGTCCAGCAATTCGTTTTGAGAGCGATAATTGATATAATCGTTCATATAAAAAACATAGAAACCATTTATAGAATTAACCATCAGCTGCTATTTACTTCCTCGTCATTTAACAAGACAAATACCTCGTAGTTTTCGTACGTCAGAAGTTTGGTCGTATCATTCATCATAATATGATCTCTGTTTACGAACTAAAATATAGCCCCTGGTTCTTATTGAGAAATACAGAAATTTTATATGTGAAAATTTAATATGCATCCAGTCTAGATTAGATGACCTGTGGTATACAAATATTACGTAAAAGCGGAAGTACATTTGTTTGGTTAATATTACAGCAATAACAAACACTACGTAATCAAAATGCTATGCACGATGTCTTATACAAATTCCTATAATTTCTCTCTCGTGAATTATTATCGTGTATACGCCTATCCAGTTAATATAGTTTTTCCATCCTATGAAAAGTAACATTTTACTTTTCTTTAAGGAAGTAAAGCCCAGAACGTACAATCCTAAACTATTTTTACAAACTGGTTTCATTATACAGGGTTGGGGAAAAGTATGGAACAATGCAAATATCTCTAATACTGCAACCGCGATTCTGACAAAAGGTTCAGATATACGGCGGATACAATAAAGGTATCGGCGGTTTAAACGGACTTCCGGTTTAGCCGGAAATTATATAAACTTTTTTATTTTAAATGGAACACCCTGTATATTTTTTAATATATCGATAGAACTCTTTTTAATAATTCTAGAGATATTGAACAAAATACTCAACAATATTGATTCGTAATTTGTTTTATTACCTATAGCAACACATGACAACAAAACAATGAAAAACAAACAAATAAAAAAACACAAATAAGATCACTTGAGAAGATGCTCAAAGTGACCACCTTTTACTGCTTGGCAATAACCAAGTGTATGTACAAACCCTTCAGTTACATTAACAAGATGCTCTGCAGGAATTCTTCTTATTTTACCAACAATTCGGAGTCTCAATTCTTCCAAAATATTTGGTCGATCAGTATAAACTCTAGATTTTAAATGTTCCCAAAAAAAGGAATCTAATGGATTCAGGTCCGGAAAACGAGCCAACGAACTATTTAGGCTTCTCACATTCTTTTGTTTTCATGAGCTGGTTTTTTGTTCAAAATAAAGGCATAAAACCTTATACCAGCGAACTCAAAAAAAGAGTTATATCGACATATCAAAAAATATACAGGGTGTTCTATTTAAAATAAAAAAGTTGATATAATTTCTGGCTGAACCGGAAGTCCTTTTAAACCGTCAATACCTTCACTGTATCCGCCGTATATCCGAACCTTCATGTAGAAAATGTTGTCAAAATCGCGGTTGCCGTATTAGAGATATTTGCATTGTTCCATACTTTTTCCCAACCCTGTATATCTGATAGTGAATTAAATCCTTGTAAAAACAACCAATGCGCTACAAGTATGTAAGTGCAGAACAGAAAATTGTTCATATATAATCAATACAGCAAAGGAACATTTTTTTGTTTCACTTTACATAAAATTTCCATTTCATTTTATGTATATACAATAGTTTTAGACTCATTGTTTCTAACATTAACTCCCCAACTTACAAATTAGCAAAATGGTTAGTGAAAGAATTCAACAACCTTAAGTTTGAGAATGATCTGACAGTAAAAAATTCACTAGATTTAATAGAAAAAAATAAAAACATTCAAATTCATACTACCGATATTTTAATATCGTTTGATGTCGTTTCTCTTTTTCCAAGTGTGCCAATATCAGAAACTTCACTAATGCTCAAAAATTTATTAGTACATAACGAAATAGAAAATGACAAAATTAACGATTACTTAACATTTACCAAATTGTGCATGGATCAAAATGTTTTTAACTTCAATAAAAAGTTTTACAAACAAATACAAGGTATAGCCATGGGAAACCCCCTTTCACCATTTATAGCAAATTTATTTATGAATTTTTTCGAGAAAAGTATACAGAAATCGGCCCCCCAATTTCCGAAATTTTGGTTTAGGTACGTAGATAACATTTTTGCTATAATTGACAATAATTTTAATTTAGATAATTTCTTATTGCATATAAATTCTCAATATTCTTCAATCAGATTTAGTCATGAAACTGGACAAAATAATCAGTTACCTTTTTTGGACATTCTCATCATTAAAGAAAATAATACATTAGCTTTTAACATTTATAAAAAGCCCACACACACTGATATTTACATACAACAAAATTCAAGCGGTATTCCATAGTTTAGTCCACAGATTATTGACAGTACCACTTTCAGAAATCAGGTTCAATAAAGAATTACAGCACATACAGGAAATTGCTGAAACAAATGGATACAATAATATCATTAAAAAAATTTTAACAAAACACAAAAGAAAACTGTTTCGGCAAAATTCTACTACATTTTCAGCTGAACCAAAAAAGGCGTTGAAAAAAAAACAAATTCACTTACCACCCAAAAACAGAAAAAAAATTCAAAAATTTAATACTGACTTAGCTTTTTCAAATAATAAAAACAATTTGAAAACTTTACTCGGCAACACCTTGGACAAAGAAAATGATAATGACAAATCAGGCATTTACCAGATTAAATGTAATAATTGCTCCAAACAATATATTGGCCAAACTAACAGAAAAATTATTACGCGATTCAAAGAGCACACCTATCATCTCAAAAATATTAATATTGACAAATCCGCTTTGGCTGTCCATTTTGCAGATACAGGTCATAAATTAATAATAATAATAATAATAATAATGACTTTATTTATAAGAAAAATGCAGAATAAATTTGTACATATAAGGGCGAGGTTCAGCGGGGGGGCACAGCCCAACCTGCTGCTAACATTGATAAATAAAATAAATTACCTATTCTAGTGCCTTAGGTAAAGTTCTGAAGTGCAGACAAAACAAGACAACACGCAAATCATAGAGTAGATCACTGGTATAACTAGCTAGATAAAAGAGCTAGTTTCAAAAAATGCATTTTTTATATGTCGTTTAAAATTATTCAAAGATAAATGTTTAAAAGAAAAAGGTAGTTTATTATAGAGGTTAGTAATTTGGTAGCTGAAAGATCGTTTAAATAATTCTGTACTATGCAAAGGAGGAGTTAGCAGACCTCTATAACGTAAATTCAAATTATGAACATCCGTTCGAAAAGTTATTTTAACGTATAGATAAGCAGGACTTTTATTTACAATAATACTATGATACAGACAAGCGGCATGAACATTTCTAGGTTGTTGCATATTTAACCAACGCGCCTCAATTAGTTTACGTGAAATTCTTTCCCTTCTCCTTATGCCAAAAATCAACCTGAGGCATGCATTTTGTAGAACTTGTATTTTGTTGGCATCAATAGCTTTTAAACAAGCTCCATAAACAGTATCGCAATAGTTCAGCCTGGATAGTACAAGTGAATCACATAAGAGAATTTTTGTTTTTTGATTAAGTACATGACGATTCATGTAAATAAGTTTTAAAGTTGCATAACCAGACTGAATACATTTCGACACATGCTGCGTAAATCTAAGCTGTTGATCCATAACTAATCCAAGGTTTTGTGACTTTGTCTTGTAATTGAAGTATGTTGTTATCTATTTTAATTTTTATCAAGTCATTAGCAGTATTAGTATCAAAGGATTTGCCAAAAAGTATAACAGCTGACTTCTCAGCGTTAATATTAAGATGATGCTCACTGGAAACTTTAAAGATTCTTTCCAAATCCTGATTAATGTGATCACATGCTAATGCAAAATCATTTGGATGAAATGAATAGTAAATTTGGGTGTCATCTGCATAAAGGTGACAAGTACAGGCTGTTAAAACCGACGGAAAGCTAAAGGTGTAAATAATATATAGTAAAGGCCCCAAAATTGATCCTTGTGGAACTCCTTTAGATATGTCTATAAAGTTAGATGATTGACCATTACAAATAATGTAAAATGGAGATCAGTACCTCATGGTTGAGAGTATCAAAAGCTTTTGAATAGTCTAACAGTACTAATATAGTAGATTTGCCTTCATCCGTTGCCTTATGAATATCATCTATAACTTTAAGCAAAGCTGTGCAGCAGCTACGTCCGGATCTAAATCCAGACTGTTCTTCTGGCAATATGGTATTGGTAAGAAGATGATTCCTTAGTTGATATTCAATAGCTTTTTCTAATATTTTTGAGAGTGTAGGTAAAATACTAATAGGACGCAGGTCTTTTAAATTTTTTGGGTCATTAATTTTAGGTAAAGGAGTAACATGCGATTTCTTCCATATAGTTGGGAAAACAGAGAAGGTAAGGCAAAATTTATAATATGAGAAATAATAGGTAATAAGCGAGGAAGGCATAATTTTACCATATCGATCCCAATACCATCAGAACCTATAGCTTTGGATTTTATTGAATTAATAATTCAAATAATAATAATAATAATTCAATACCCATAACCTTTCATTTCTAAAGGCAAGTAACGGATATAATTTAAATATGTTAGAAGCAACTAAAATGAAAAAACACGAAAACGACCTTTTAAATTTTGATTTGTCACCCTTAAACAACCGTTTACTTGATTTAATTCAAACTTCAGAAAACTGACCTGCAACTTTCACCATTTGTCCTTTTTTTGCCCTTAGAAGTGTAATTGGATACCGTTATCTCATAAATCACGAGTCCGTAAATGTTCCTTAAAAAATTTCCGTTATGTTTGCTTCAGCCTTAGATTTTAGAGTTAGTTAGCATTTGCTACTGTAGATGATTACATCGTAATCGAAATGTACATATAGCATTATCTATATAATAAATTTATGAAGAAAGGCTTGAAGTTTTATTTTATAATTTATAATATCTTCATATAACTCACAACATTGGCCATTTTATACGTTTAAAATTTTTTCTTAGATTATTTTAGAATCAGAATAGAAATTTTTAAACTATGTATACTAACTTTATGTTTGGTTGTTACTATTAAAGTGTATTTAAGTCTAAAATAAATATATCATTCAATACTTTATTGCCTTCACAAGTTACATATCGTGAAATTTAAAAAATAATGCTTTTCTTTTCATCACAGTGGATATGCTTTATGCACTAGATATAGTAAATAATCACCTACCCAAAGTGAGTATCTTGGGCAACAATAGATATCAAATTACCTTACCGCTCCTTAATCTTACAAATTACTGCTACTAAGGCAGTACCTAACTCTAATAATGTTTATAATCAGTAATATAGCAGCACCGCTCGTTAGTGAACAGTATTACGTATAAATCCAACCAGAAGAAGCAGGAAGAAGTTTAATAGACGGCAGATAAATGCAAATAAGCTTAAAACAATAACTTTAATTAGAAAATATCATTCGTCCGATGGGAGATGGCAGCTATTTATAATTTACCATAATAGCTATTGCTGCAACTGCAACGCGAAAACCGATACAAACGGAGATAACCTAGGGTGAAACATTTGTAACAAATACTAAAATGAATTATTCATGGGGCGTTATTGCTATGCATTACAATACCAGTAAATGCCCAGATCTTTTGACAACGCACGCGATAAAGCGAAGATGCAACGAATCCGATAAATACACTATAGCCGTAACAACGTAAACTTGGAGCACAACAGGTGTCAGAGGGGTAATTTATAGCAACGGTGTAATCTTCATTAACTTCTGGCCGGTAAATGAACGAGCTGTTTATTCAGTCATAAGCACAATAAATAATGGCCATCTCTTCACAATTTTTCCCAACGGTACACAACTGCACATCCTTGCCAGCGCAATAAATAATAAATTGCCCCTGTACTCTCTGAGCTGATTTACAAAGTAGAAACACCCACACAGTAACAAACAGATTGCATTTAATTAAACAATATAACGGTAGGCGGCAATGTTTTAGGTAATATCTCTCAGGTTCGATTTTGTATAAGTAAAAAATAAGTTATATATTTTTACGTTAGTATTTTTTAATTTTCTCAGATAATACTGATACATAAAGTAAAGCTGATTGTAATAATTAATTGATTTGCTCCTAGAGCTGCAAAATGTGTAAAAGGGAAAGAAAACACAAAAATTAAAAAATAACTTAGCAATGCATTGGTAACACCATGAAAAGTACGCCTGAAAATATTGAACGGGCATACGCTTCTAGAATCTGAAATTATCAGCTCATGTATTTTAAAGATTTATATGAAAATATGGATTAAAAAGTTTCTTGAAGTTGTAGACATTCACACAGTGAATCATAATCTTAGAGGGGTATTACAATTTATACCATACTCAATTGTGCCATTTTGAACGTCTAATTGAGTTTGTGTGGCACGCTAAGTGCAGAAACACCTGTGTTGTACTACTGATATATATTCACAACTGTTGTAATCATCAGCTTGTTAACAGAAATAATGTTAGGCAATTATTCGTTTGTTATTTTCCCTTAATTAAATATTATACAAAAATGTTTAACTAATTCATTGATGATGATCACTCACCCTTAATCGCTGATCAACGACACTCCAGACCCGACTGGCAAAATCATTGGAAGCTCCTAGGAGTAGGGCACCCGTTGAATCAAAATCCACAGCCATAACTGCTGCATTACTACCGACTAGAACGCCTCGATTTTTGTAAGTACCTGCACAATAAAATCATACAACTTTAATGTAAAATGCAAAAACTATAAAAAGTTGGCGGTATGCTTCTCGGCGAAATTCAAGAAAACAAAAGCCATTAACTCGACTGCAGAACTATAACCCTTATTACAAAAATTATTTATATATTTGTTTTAATATATTTTATTGCTAACCGTTTCGTTTACGTGCGATGCAGACAGGTTTCACTAAACCATATATTTATTTAAATTAGATACATTTTTGCGACCGTTATTAATATAGACTAGCTGAACCCGTGATCTACCTCCACGCTGTTTTTAGTAACTTATATTCAAAATGTAATAAATAAGCTGTATCGAGATGCAAGTCATGTGCCGAACGCATCCCGCAGTATTGTCTATATTCTCAAATACATAAAGACCGCGACTGAACTGAACAGGCTAACTACTAAGTAATTATGAGAATGATTATTATTTTTGTAGTTACATCTCTACGCACCATGATCGACAGCAAACAATCCTTAAAATAAATGCACTCACTTTTTCTTGCAATTGGCGTCGTTCATTGTTTTCAATTTTGATTTCACATTTAAAACTCTGTTAACTGCAAAAAAGAATGTCTGTCCTTGATTCCTACTAATGGTTATTGTGTAGGTATGATAGATTCAGTTAGCCTTATCTGAAATTTGGTTTGTTTTAACTATAAATGGTAATCTAGTACCCCAGGGTGAAAAAAAAAACATCTAAATAATAAAACAACGTTTTCAGATACCTGCCCTCTTGAATTCCTAGCTGCAATGCAATTTGTAAACCTGAGTCGAGTTAAATATAATTTGCATGACCTAACCTTTATCTCTCTCCAAAGTCGTTTTTGATACTCAGCTGTCCAGTATTCTACCGTAAGTAAGAGTGTAACCCGATGATTGGCAATGTCAGCTCTCGGTAGATTATATTCCAATTATACACACAAACAGTAGACATCAAATGTTGCTTATTTTTATTGAAAACTGTAGCAGCCCGCTGTACAAAAGAATATATATATCTTATATAACGAACACGTAAATATGTGGCTTCTGGTTAGTAGCGAGTGTCTCTCACCACTAAAAGTTGAGACAATAGAAGGGATCCGGATTTATTATACAGATAGACAGAAAGACGTTTATGGGTTTCGATGTTTACGTAACAGTCACGCAGTGTAATCGCGGCCATGAAACTGCGATACCGGCGGAATGTATTAATTGCATCACATCTCTTTTAATAAATTTGTTAACAGTTGTTTGTAAAGATAGGAGTGGGGCGTAGTCCACAGGCGTGATAGTTTTTTCAATTAATTTGCGATTGCATTAATTCTTGTAATAGTATTCTTAAATCCGAGCGTTTTTTATTGAAAACTACTATTAATGGGTGTAGCCTATTGTTCCTTGAAAAGTAAACGCCCTGTATAGGAGAAAATAATTAACGATGATACAGAACTATCTACCAAACTACTTTTCAATGGATTTCTGTTTCGTAAAGTTATTGAGCCAGGTACGATCGAAAAATCACAACATCAGAAAAATTTTCACCTGCATCGATTTATTTTTTTTTTATCCTAACCCAATCCAATTCAAATATAATTAATGACAGTCCGATTTTAAAACATGTTGTTTGAATTTCAAGTCAATAAATCTTGAAATGACAAAGTTTTGTTTATGAATCGCTTTACGTTTATGTTTGGGATAACCAAACGTGGTTTATGTTTTTGAGATCCTAGCCTACGAATATTTGTAAACATGACCTTAACTTCAGCTGTTCGTAAACCCTACCCTAGCTGGTATGCTATAAACTGAGCAAGCAAATACCGTTTCTGTTTGTAAAATTTTATAGTTTGTAGTCTCAACGTTACGAAATCGAAGACTTGTTTGCTGCTTTCCAGACGCGTGAATAATGCGACTTGCGAGCTAAGAACAAACAGGAACAAAAACGCGTACGCCTCCCGTCACTACAAGCTAACACTCAACGCGTTTAATTATTAGAATATTTATTAGATAGATGGGTTGCATAATCTCCGCTGCAGCCGTATTTCTTTCAAGTTGAGACAGGTCGCAGAGATCCGGATTTAATATATAGATAATGCAAATTTCTGGTGCTGTTTCTACCGTCCTCGCTAGCTTAGTTGGTAGAACATTAGCCTAGGCAGCTCTAGAGGCCTCGGTTTCGAATGCGGATCGACAATAGGTATTTGTGTAACAAGAGAAGAAAGTGATACCTTTAAGACAATTTCTTCCCGCTTTCACATATGATTTTTTCAGCGACCTTGAAAAAACATTCGCTTTTAAATTAATCTAAATTAAATTATTTAATTTGACAGTTGTGTAAATTACGGAAACCATCATATACAAGACGTATCCAAGTAAAATAAACAAAGCGTAACCAAGATTCGCATTTAAAAGTGGGAGCAAAGTTACTTTTCCTCCAGGCGAGAAGAAAGGTAGCTTTTCTTCCCGCTAAGCGGCAATTGTCAACTTTCGACCACAAAATAAGGGTCGAAAAGCCAACTTTCTAACAAGGTCGACGAAAAATATATTTCACACTACTTTTACGATTATTATGATAAAAAAACAAGAAAAATTTACATTAATATATTTAGAATACTAAATTTTAAAACAATGTTTGCGTTACAATAGGGAGCATTGAATTTAAATACAAAATAATTAATAACTTCAACAGTATTCATTTATATTGAACTAATACGTATTTCAACGTGTTTGCACTTCATTATCAAAGGCAAAATTAAAGTAAACAATCCGTGTTACTATACTATAGGAACAATATAACTTAATGACTTGATCTTGGTTGTCTATGTTTGCAGATAACTTGATTCCTATTCCTAAACTTCTAATAACTGCAAATTTGAGAGATCAAATCATTAAAGGTAGGTATAGTTTTTAAAATATTTGTGCCTTTCAAATATCTCCAGTATAAGGGAGGATTTAGCTATGTTCCAAGCGTAACATAATTTCAAAATGTATGTAAATCAAAGATAAATATCCCAATAACATAGTTCCTAAAATATCTAAATATTAATATTTTCGTGCAAAGTTTATAATAAATGTATCTTTTTATTTCATCGTAAATAAAAACAACGGTTGAAAAAACGAACAATAATTAATCAGACAATGTATTACCAAGTCACGTTTTAATAGCACTGAAGTACCTGCACAGTGCACAAACGGCCCTTAAGCACGGGTTGCAAAATCCTCGACTTCAACGAGTTTACACAAGTCAAGGCAAGGACCGACGCTTAGCAGTGACATTATTACTTTGACTGATTTGATGAATTACATAAACTTAAAGATTGTTTCATAAACAATAAACATAGCGCAGTTAAATCAAAATTAAATGTTCACGAAATCAAATTTTGTTTTGTTGTTTAAAACAGCAGCATACCAGCAGTTATATCATAGGTGAATTTAAAAATAACCTAGCAAAAAATTACGAAAAACTTGTTGCGTAAACAAAACAAACACGAGTTGAGAACGTTTGAGTAATTATCCCTGGTTATTTTTCAATTCAGGAGTAGCCTATGGCTGGATTATTGCACGAATAATATGTCGAACTGTAAAATTAATTTAATTTTTAAAACTAACAAATAAAAGAAATCAGTCAGCACTTAAATGTATTCGCTATAAAATTATGAACGTAAAACTTTTTGAAATGAAGTAAATAAATGTTTATTTTCATGCAGGAAGTCGACCATTAAATTTTTTATTGTACCCGATAAAATGAACAAAAAAGTAGTTTTTGCACATCTATATATTAAATCCGTACACCTTCCACCTATCTCAACTTTCGTGACGACGGGTCTTCTCTACAACCCAGAACTCCACGCGTCCATTATGTAAGACGTATATTCGTATGTACCAGTCCACTACGATTTTCGATTCATTCAAATAAGAAAATTAGGTTTACACTGAATGTTTCCATCATCGGAACGGAAACCGCTGCTGACTGGAGTTACCAAAGATATCTCCGCTGGGGAAACACTATGTAAACCAGCGGCGGGCGGCGGTTTATAATAAAATTATATAATCTTGACTTTTAATTTTACTAACTTTAGTTATATTTTATTAAGTTGTGCTGTACATACCCCTAATATTTTTGCGTAAGTAGTCGAATACATTTTACAATTAAATACAGTACGCTGTTTTCCGCCTAGGTGAAAGTATTGCTAAATGCATTAAGTACACGTCTAGCATATTGACAAACTTATTTATTATTATCATAGCAGTATTTGCAGCTAATGTTGGCCTGTTCCGATGTTTATGTAACGGTCACGTAAGGTAACTTATCGATGCCACAAAGCAGCGAATACCAGCGGGTAAACCAGGTACGCAGCACTTGATTTCAAAAGCTTGCGTAGAATAATTGTTAAAGATTACCTTATGCTACTATCACTTAAATATACGTATATTAACTATATCATTATACCCTATTGAATAAATTTACTACCAATTTTTAAAAATAAATTATCAAAAACGTGGGGCGTAGCCCACAGGTTCTGCTAATTATAACCTAACTACGCAAATATTTGTTGTATCTTTAATAAGGAATCAACATTAACTTACTACTACTAACGATAATAATCCACAATTTACTGTAATTCTAATAATCCTTGGCGAGAAACCAATTCCAAAAACATTGACTAGAACTAGAAGTAGTCCATAACAAGTTAAGCTCAAGTTACTAAAAATATGAAGTAGAATATGCCGGCGATGGTAATTTGCACAGAAATTTTACTTGCTCTTTAATCTGATACGTAAGTAGCGCCGAAGACTTTTGTAACTTTAGTAATCCCTAACGTAGTTTGCGCCGACTGCTGAAGATTAGCGATAAGTATCGTTATCAACCCTTAATGACATAGACCAATCCACATTTCTAAAATTTTAGAAACTGTGTAAAAGGGGGATTAAAACTGATAACAAATCATAATGTTTATTATAAAACAAAACTTAGTAGGTGTTTGTAGGCAGCCCCATTAGCACAAAAATGGAAGCTATCATAAGTAACCGTGGAGTACAATTGCTCGTTATAGATTCCTTTAAGTTTACTTTACTTACGAAAAATTATTTGTGCTTTTGTGTACCAAATCGTTGGAACTAGGACTCAATTTAAATCCGAAAATTATAATATCCGATTTTGAGAAGGGAATTCATAATACAGTAACAGCTGTTTGGTCGGAAGCAAAAATTATTGGCTGCAGGTTTCACTTGGCCCAGGCCTGGTTTAGAAAAGTTCAAGAACTTGGGCTTGTGGTACAATATAAAGATAAAGAAAGCGACATGGGTAAATGGATTCGATATTTGTTTGGTATACCATTTTTAAATCGAGACGAAGTGGGCGATTGCTTTGTCTTTGATTTTGCAAGCATCCAACCAGATTATCCAAGAATAGTTAGTTGGCCGATTATTTAATTGATAATTATATAACCGAAGGCGCTACATTTCCACCAACTATCTGGGCTGAAGCAAGCGATAGCATGGAAAGAACAACGAACGCCTTTGAATCGTTTCATTCAAGATTTAACTCTAATTTCCATGCTACTCACCCCTCTGTTTATGTATTTGTTAACATTTTAAATAATTTTCAAACAGATAAATACATTAAAATTCAAAGTGTGAAATTAGGTGAACCCTCATCATTGCAAAATAGAGATGTAAGAAAACGTAAAAGTTTATTGCATTCAAAAATTGCAGAGTATAAGAATGGCGATATAAGCAGAATGTACTTTGTCAAATGCATTTCTTTTTTGTACAAAGTATAGATTGTAATATTTTTTATTCTTAATTGTAATTATAACTTACTTTTGAAATTAATTGTCTCAAAAAACATTTAAATTATGTCAAATGCATGTATTTTGTGTACAACATGTAATATTATAATATTTTATATTATTAATTGTAATTATAACTTACTTTTCACTTTTGTTTTTAATATACCGATATTTTATTTTTTGAATCTTTGTTTTATTTGAAATTATCAATATATTTATTATATGGTGGTAAATAATCTATAAGCTAACAACAAACAATCCAGCGCATTTTACAGGTAGGATTTGCGCATTCGAAAGTTACGTCGGCGCAAATTACGGGTTTACTTAGGGCTCGCGAACTAATGAGAGGCTTACGCAGGTATAGTCCGGCGCAAATTACGCCTGCCCGAATATGCAACCCAAACGGCAAGTGTTAAAACTTCCTAGATTAATATTTTAATAAAAATCATTAAAGAATTAGCGGTAACTGTCATTAAAAATTCTCTTCTGTCAACTTGGGATATTTTCTGTTTGTATCATAACTTCAATATAGATATTTATGATACAAGTGTGTGAAATAGGACTTTTACGCAAGAATTGCGAAGTTTAAGGCACGAGCCGAAGGCGAGTGCTTTAATCGCAATGAGTGCGTAAAATTCTTTCACACATGAGTGTCATACAATATTTTATCTACGAAACGAAAGGCAAAGGCTGCAAAAGTGCACTTCGTATTTATCTGTCAAACAAAACTAACGAGAAATGACGTTACGAATACAGCGCCCAATAAACAAAGTGGCCTTTCCTCGATTGTTTAATCGTTTAATAATGAAAGTCCCATTTAATTTACATTGGTCTTTTGCACACGATTTTGATACTTTTACGCACAATTTCATTAATGTAACACTTCACGTACAATAATTGACATATTAATGTGATCATTTTAAAACGGGAGTAGATAAAATAAGTTAATGTCAGATTTGTTCATATTTGCCATGAGATTTGATAATGAAACGGCAATCTCTAATTGCTTGTTGTTTTCATATAAAAAAAACTAATCCAGAGTGTACTGTACTGTAGAATTAAATAGCGCAAACTATAGGCCACATAAACAAACAAGTTTTTTTCAACAATTTCTAAAAAGAACAATGTGCTACAGCAAGTTTTTTAAATTTATTTCTTAGGATTTCATGACAAAATTTCACTTGATTTTAGGACATTTTGTAAAATATATCTTTTTCAAATCAAACAAAAATTCAAGTTAACGCTTTGCAAGCTGTAACACTCAAAACACTGCAATCTTTCGTAAAAAATAGTTGAAGCACGAAAACATTCCAGTAGTTTACTTGTTTCCATTTTTTTTAATTGCCGAAGAAAAGTTGATTTGGTTCGATAACTCTCGAAAGTGTAAAGTTTTTAGCCACAAAAAGAGCAAAAAACTTTTTTAAAAACTACGCAATTTTTTGGATCTACATAATTTTAAACTAAAAACTGCAATGATAATTTTAATGGTTTTATGTCGATCTTGACTTAAATAGTTAGATCCATGATGCTCAACCTCGGGGTGCGAGCTAATTGGGGACCTTGAAAAACATAAGCAGGCTGCAAAGAAAACTAGAAAAAAATTTCTGCAATTCCTTCTCGATGAGAAAGCAAAAATATTATCTTGGTTAAAAAATTGCAGTTTGTTTTATCTCAAAGAAGAAGATAAAATATATTGCATTTGGATTATAAGTACAGACTTTGCTCAACATTTCATAGACAAAAAATAGACGAAACAGGTCGCTGGTACCTTCCCATACTGTTTACGTTTTAAATATTCACGCGTCAAAAAGTGATTAAAATTTACATCTAGTCATCTCCAACCAGTACAAACCGACCGTTCCAGACTAT
The DNA here is from genome assembly GCA_958336395.1 of Ctenicera cuprea. NCBI lineage: Eukaryota > Metazoa > Arthropoda > Insecta > Coleoptera > Elateridae > Ctenicera > Ctenicera cuprea. The sequence goes on from OY284490.1 coordinate 37,985,018, forward strand.
AGGCGTTAGTTACGTAAAAAAGGCGCGCGCGCCGACTACGTAAAAGGCGCTATGGTAGTTAATGCGCTCAGAAAATGGCTATAACAACTTTATTTATAGAGTTATCAAAAATATGCAAATGTGAAAAATATTTTTTTATTGGAGCCAATTGATAAGCGTAGTTAAAATCACGTAACTCCCGGAAAACGCGTCAATTTCAAAATTTTCAAACATTCCTAGAGGGCGTCAGAGTAAAATTTAGGAGATTGGTAACAAACCAAATTTGTAGTTCATTGCAAGCTTTATCGGCTCAGAAAGTTAAAAAAAATGATGTGGGTAGTTTTTAGCTTTACAATGTCTGCCGCTAGAGTGTTTGTAAAGTTTCGACTTTAACGCCCATTTACTCAAAAACGAGTTACGAATCAGTATTAGTTTTGGTATTACAACAGCATTAGAGAAACACAGTGTTACCAAATATGAGAATTTTTTTACAAATAAAAACTGTAATAAATTGAAAATATTTTTTAAAATTTGGATATTGCCAAGAAACTATTCTCAAAAACTGGTCACACGATGTTGGTAGACTTTGTTAGCTTATAGGGCTAGAGGTAGGCTACTAATTGTTTCGTGTACCAGTCCACTAATTTCTCCGTGACGCCTACAATAAATTTTCGAAAAAACGTACATTTATGCCCCTCTCTTTAGTAAGCAGAGGATAACAAAAAATTTCTACTACGGCTAAAAGTACTCATGAGTATTGGTACAATAATATTGAGAACTTCCTTTTTTGGGTGCAACAATATTAACGTCATTAAACTAGGACTACAATCCACGATCCGCTACACTAGCAACTTAAGTAATTGATTTATTATTTAAAAAAAATGTGAGTCATGGCCCACGGGTTCCGCTAGTCTGTATTTAATTATGATCCTCTAAAAACCCCTTAAAAACGAAGTCGCCTTTGGAATGTTTAACAAAAAACAATCAGTGAATTTGAATAGCATTTATAACATTGACAAGCTGCTTATGGTGGACATTTTATATTATTAATTTAAAAATTTAACCCTTCAATAATGAAATAAACAGAACCACACTTAATTCGTTTGTTTTCTAATCAATGGTTACAGAGGTTGCTTGGTCGAATGAATTAGAAGTAATACCTTCACAAGAAAATAAAAAATTACGAAATATATAGTGCCATTTAACAAAAAACCTTGATGAAGTCGCTACTTCAAAAAGGGAAGAGGTAATCTTTTTCAAGTACATCAATACATCCGCAAGAGTAAATACTTTTTGACGTGTTCAAGGGTTTTTTCAAAAAACGTAAAATTATTGAGATATAAGCTTGTATCCATACTTTATTAACATAGAACGAAAGATCTCTATGCCAAAAGGTGGAAGAGGACCGATGATGATAATGATACTGAAATAAAGCACCGTCCCCTACTTTTTTTTATGAAGGTATATAGTTTTGCGATATCTGGTATTTTCTAGTTGTAAACTATGTATATTCGTTGAAATCTTAGAAATGCTTTTATAACTGGGACATTCATCGTTTTTGCGATTATTCAAATAAACTGTTCAGTTAAGCTCTTTTGTTAGTGCGCTTTTAATGAAGTAGAGTGGAGAACTTCAATTGATGATTAAATGTTCTTGAAGACGTCAGGTATACTTCCTCTCTAGCTATGGCTTTACTTCGTATAGCGGTGAGAAAACTAAAAAGTGAACACTCATATTTCAGTAAGCAATAAATTGATTATTTTTTTGTAATAGATATTTCTTTTAATTGATTCAAAACAAATGCCACAGTCGTAGTAACATCGCCAGAATATTTTGACTAAAGAGGCACTGTTATCTAAAGATATTTCAGGTGGGTTCAATAAAAATCACTATCTTTATCTCAAACATTAACTTTGCAGTCTTTTTTATTGTTGACTCATTATCATTATATTTTACAACTGTTTGCTGTAAAGTTAGTAGTTCATTCCCCTAAGCACTTTTACCATTCACCCTAATTTTTGTATAAAGTTAGGAATTTACATACCATACACATAAGCATATAAACAGTGTTAAATTTTAATCAAAAATAACAACAAAAAACTTATATTGCGAATCACGATCAATAGCACAGGAGTTACTAAAATTACTGAACTAGTTTTTTTATTCTTCAGAATTCTGTTGAATTAGAGTTAAGCTTCGTTTACATTATAGCGAACATAAGCGAACAAACGAACGAACGAACGAACGAATGGATTCGTTCGTTTGGTAGGGTTCACATTTTCTTGTTTACACTTAGCAGAGCATTCGCAGTTGTTGATGATCCATACATTCGTAAGCATCATGTGGGATTCGTGTTGCACTTCTGCAAGGAACTGCCGAATGCTCGTCTACGTATTTAAACTGTTTACACAGAGCACGAATTTTCTTTGATGATTCGCTCATTTACCGACACCAGCTGGAACATGACCGATTGCGAACAAATTCGTTCGTTCGTGTACTATTCACCGTTTACATCTAGCGAATTGCTACGAATGAGTTCGTTCGTTCGCTTATGTTCGCTATAATGTAAACGAAGCTTTACATAATAACTAAAAATCACTATATGGGCCTATTTACATCAAACGCAAAAATAAATAAAAAGCGGGCACTCGGGGAGAACACTGTGTAATTTTGGAGGGGTCAGAATAAAGTTGTCTATTGAATTATCTAAAGAAAGAATGCTACTTAAAAATTTGACGATACCGTCATTCCTAAGAAAACAAGATTATCGAGAAAGTGTACAGTGTACAGGCTGTTTTTTTAAATGGGACACCCCTTGTAATTTTCTTATTTATAAAGATAGAAGTCTTATTTTTAACCCAGGGTTAGTTAGCAGCTATATTGTAGGATCATCAGTTTAAATACAGCACTTTCGGTTTTTCCGGAAATAATGCCAACTTTTGGTATATTTTAATACTGTTGGAGAAGCTTTTGCTTTCGACTTTTTACATACAGTGCTGTACAGATGAAATGAAAACAATACATAATGTAGCAATTAAATTTTTTTTTAACTGCCTGCAGGAGGTAATAACTTGCATAAATGAATCGAATAATTTTCCAGAAGAAAAAGCTAGCCGTTCTTTATTAGGTATCTTATAGTTTCCCTACTGAAATTCACCTCAGCTGCCTCATAAAACCACATACATAATGAACCCGGTTGTTTCAAAAACCGCATAACACCACATACAGCCTGATGGAAACATTATATATTATACAGGCCGAGTCAAGCTATACGCCTTTTTTTTTGGTGAGTTTATTATTAGGAATTTATTAAAAATTTTTGGTATGCATATGTTTCGAAGGGTGCTCTACAACTTGGCGCAGTCAGTTTTTTGATTGGACGTAAAATGTCAAAATAGCGATTTTCAACTGTTTATTTTTAAACGGAACGGTACCACTTTTTTTGGTTTAAACAATGCTGTATGATGTTTACAATATGATCCTTACTGAATTTTTCATAATTTTTACGATTCCGCTGTAAAATAAGCAATCATTATATTAGTCTAGTAGGCCGGTACGTATACGCACGCGTCACCATGTTTTTGCGTAAAATAAGTAAACTTTTGATGAAACAATTGCTTGTAAGTAAACATTTCCACTTCTTCGAGTTTCTTGTTGGATAAAAACTAGTTTAGTTTTTTATTTAAATTTAGTTTAGTTTATAATCTTATAGTTTTCATTCGATGTTATCCTATTATTGAAGTAACTATTATTTAATGTAATCTAAATACCTGAGTTTCTGTTTTTTACGTTTATTAAAATAATGATTTCACTATGCATACTGACAACCATTAAATCGTTTCGTATTTACATCAAAGTACGTTCCGCAGGTCCCAGCCTACTAGACTAACATAATGAATGCATATTTTAAGGCTGAATCTTAGAAATTGTAAAAAAATACAGTAAGGATCATATTGTAAACATCATACAGCATCGTTTAAGCCAAAAAAAGTCGTACCGTTCCATTTAAAAATAAACAGTTGAAAATCGCTTTTTTGACATTTGACGTCCAATCAAAAAACTGACTGCGCCAGGTTCTAGAGCACCCTTCGAAACATATGCACACCAAAAATTTTTAATATATTCCTAACAATAAACTCACTAAAAAAAAGGCGTATAGCTTGACTCAGCCTGTATAAGGTTATATAAGGTTTCTGTATATATTTTCAGTAGGGTTCTTTAATTTTATATTACTGAAACCTTACTTCTTCTACGAGATTAAATTAAAAACTATTCACAAATACACCACCACACCCCCTTTATAAAATACACATTCTCTGAACTGATGACTAAAATATTATGCATCAAAACACACACTGACATAGCCACCAAATTAAACCAAATGACATAAATGCTCATAAGAAATCACAAATACAATCTTTAAATATTTTAATTTTTTCAAATAAATTAAAACACAACAAAAGAACATATACACATTCGCTTAACAAAATTTATTAATTAAATGATGGATACATGAAAAGCTTGTGGTGCAAGCTAGCGTTACTAAAACATATCACATGAAATTTATGGAAAGTACATACATAAACACAGAACATGCAATCCTAGGACTAACCTTTTGATATATCCCAAAGTTGAACTTTTCTATCTGCTCCACCTGTGGCCACTATATGATGGTCGGGCCCCCATTTCACAGCATTAACTTCGCCTTCATGGGCATCCTACCAAAAAAACAATACATGTACAGTGTGCCGTATTTAAGATGAAGACAGACTGATATTTTCGTTATGGTTAGAAGTAGCTTTGAATTTTCACACAATCGTAGAACTTTATGAAGTACATCTTTTGAGGTATTCAACTCAAATGTAAGTTGTAAACCCAGTTTACTGCTACCTCGCAAATGGGTCCAATTATTGATATATTGCTTCGCGTTGGCGATATCAAAAACAAAATTTTAGAAAAAGTTGTTCAGAATCTAATTTTGGCACCACGTACCGAGTTTCAACGCAAAATTCGTATATCCAATTTTTTAGTAAGTTCACACAGTTCACAGAAAAAAAAAAGTGGAAAAATAAATGAGCAAACAATAATAAATTATTTATTCAATAAAAATTAAAGGATTTTCTTTAATTTTTAGATACACATTATTACTTCATTATTGTCTACTATAAAAGCATTTCGAACTACTGCTTGTAAAACGATAACTATTATATAAGTTAAAAATCTCATTTATACAACGACTAATGTTGAACATGAAAACATGACTGGCTCTAACAAGATACTCAAGATCATGATATTATAGTAACCGGCAATGTATAGCATATCTTGAGCAATTTATCTAATAGTTTGTCTTTAATCTAGGAAAAAAAACCAAAGTACCTGTAAACTTTTAAATTACTGAATTATTAAGCTTCATGTTAGTGGTCCTTTATGGTGCTATAAATTCATACTTTTTGATATTGTTTATGGATATATCACATTATTTTTATGACTATTTTAAATATTTTATTTATCAAACTGGCATATTGTCATGTTTCCTCTAGGATTTCATAATCACCAAGTGAAACTAAGAAATAAAATGATAACAAACAAAGAACAACAGGAAGCTGACAAGTTAGACTTGCCACACCTATGTTTATGCAATCCACACAACTTGTTCGCAATTGTTACTTATTAAAAAACCACCCACATATGTAATTGAAAATATGGCTGTACTTGTCTCACTTCAGTGTATGCTTTTATTTTTCATTGACAGGAGTTTATTAAAGCTGAAACTCTCAAGCATTATTAAAGTATTAGGATATTATGGGGTGTATTCTGTAAAGTTTCAGATAATTTTCAACAGTGTTCTATTAAATTATCAATAATTTAAAAAACGACAGAATACACCCCTATATCGAGGATCAAGGTTTGTAGAAATCGTAAATCGTGAACAAAGTTGATTTTTACAGACCTTGTCAAGGATGCTTGTTTTGAAGACATATGACAATGTTGCCAAGAGTACTGTTTGTCAATAAAATCATTTTCAGTTGCAAAGTATACCACTCAGTGGCACCTATCGGCAATACCTTTGAGAGTAGCAACTTAATTATTTGAAGTAATAGAAAGTAAACTTTTTAAACCCTTCCGTGACCGTGCTAATGGAATTTACGTGACAGCCCATGCGGGGTAACTCAGTTACCCCATGGTTTTCTTTAAATTTTTGGTACGTTACTTGTTTTATATTTATTTTAAAGATATTACAAGTCAAAATAAATACAACAAAGCAGTTCTAAGTATTTTATTTACTGACAATACAAATAAAAATTTATGAATTCTAAATAAATGAAGTAAATGTAAAATGATTAATTCTCCAACTCTTCGCATTCAAGACAAAAATATTTTTTTATTTCCTTCCGATGGACATTGCAGATTGTTTTTCCGCATGTGCGACATGATATTATTGACTTTCGGTCATGTTTTCGAGGACAGAATGAGCACCTTGTACTTGCAGCATTTTGAGGAATATTTACGGGCGGGATGAAAAAGTTGAAAAAAATATTTGTAAAAAATCAAAATTACAAACAAATGTGATTACGCTAATATTTATTGAAGGCATACTTGGACGGGCAATGCCGTAAATACATTATTTAAGAAAATATTTAAAAAAAATTACTTCTGGGGTAACTGAGTTACCCCGCACGGTCACGGAAGGGTTAAGTATACAGTTGGTTCTATAAAGAACGACTTTATTTTTGAATTAATTTTCATTGCAACCACCTGTATATATTATCAAATAGGGCAGTTATTCCTACAACTTGACGAAAACAAAATTTTTATAATTTCGTCAATTTTTCATGATGACGTCATGATATTTTATATATTCTTTGAGGCTTTCGCGATTTCTCGAACTGTCAATATACAATTCTTACAATACTTTCGGCTTAGACCGCGTCGTCATTTGGGAACTACACCTAGCATAATCAGGTAAAGACTGACCTGTAGCTTGTCTGCCTTTACAAGCATTTGCTCTAGAAGTTTGAGCAATATTTGTTCGTAGGCCTTGCCTGCCTAAACAGGGCCATGTGCTTAGATTATTTAAACCTAGGGGCGAACAAGGATTTGATCATAATGTATTTTGTTTGCCAGGACAATAATACTTAATCGGCTTACGCCTGTTAGCTGTTTGTGAACCCATACAAACTAACGTTTCGCAAGACATTGTAGCTTGCATTTTCAGAGTGAATAGAACAGTGTTCAATTCACTATTGCTAACACACAAAATAGTCAGATATACGACCCTCAAGAGCAACAACAATCAGAAATAGCATTACGATTTCAAAAAAGCAGACTATAAAAGTATTTCACTAGCACTACAGCAAATAAATTATTTTAAGTATTTTCTATAAAATTCTCTACAACATTATTGAGCAACTAGTCCCTAAAAAACAAACTCAGCACAGTACCTTTAGAATATGGTTGTCTAACTTCAATAATAAGCTCATAAAACAGAAGAATCAAGCACACAGAAAGTACAAAACACATGGCCAAGAATTCTATAACTACGCCAGACTAAGGACAGCAGCAAAAAGGTCATTCTACAACGACTACAAAAGCTTCATAGCAGGACTCAACCAAAAACGTCCAAAGATAGCAAATCTTTCTGTAACTATATAAACTCCAAGAAAAAGAACAGGGGGTTTCCAAAGACAATGAATTTAAATAGTAATTATGCTGATGATGCTAAAGCTATTGCCAATTTCTCTGCAGAAAATTTTAAATCAATTTACTTCACTGCCCAAGAAGAGTATGTGAACCTAGAAACGCCTAATTCGTTAGTTATATCAAGCATTTTACTTACCAAGAAAGAAATAAAAAGGAAATTAGAAATACTGGACACAAACAAGGGTACTAGGCGTGATACCATTTCTAATATACCTACTTTTGCATGTTGCAGTAATGAACTGGCAATGCCCCTTACTATTCTATTCAATATGTCTTTAAAAGTCGCCCGCTTACTCCAAAAATGGAAAAAAACAATTATTACTCCAATTTACAAGTCTGGAGATAAAGACAGTATAAAAACTTACAGGCCAATCTCTGCCAGCAGTGCTATCTCGAAAGTATTAGAATCATGTGTATCAGACATATTAAATGAAACATTTAAGCAAATAGTGCCATTGGAACAGCATAGCTTTAGAGTTATATACCTCAAGCAATGGAGAAAGGACATCAGATACTCTATCTACACAGACTTTCAAAATGCATTTAATCGAATGCACCACGGAATACTAATCAAGAAACTAAATCGTTTGGGATGCCACGGAACAACTTCTAAATTGGATCAAGTCATTCATTTCGAACAGAATGCAAAAAGTCAAAATAACCAACAAAGTATCTTATTCCATTAACTACTTATCTCCAACCCTGTTTTTGCTATATGTTTCCAATCTCCCATCTATATTTACCGACAGTGAGTGTTTCACGTTCGCAGATGATCTAAAACTATACAAAATACTAAAAAATCTAACAGACTGTAACGTTCTGCAAAATGATCTCAACAGGTTATTAGCTTAGTGGAGCTATAAAAACAAAGTAAGTGCAAAACAACAACATTTGCTAGAACACACAAACAAATAACCCACAACTACTCAATAGAGGACTCGGAAGTAGAAAATGTTTCGGAAATTTGTGATTTAAAAATAAAATTTGAATGCGATATGTCTTTCAGGCAACACATAGACCAAACTATCAAAAAAGCTATGCGAATACTTGGTTTTATGAATAGGCAAACAGCCATCTTTACAAAAGCTAAAATTATAAGAAGTCTGTACATTAGCTTAATTTGTTCCATACTATAATAAAGATTTCCCGTATGGCATCCAGACCAAATCACACTTAAAGAGAGACTGGAAAAAGTGCAGTATAAATTTATTATTTTATTTATGTTTTTATGACATTTTTATTTAATACAAAGGGATCAAAGTAGTTTTTAAATTATTTGAAAAATGAGTCCAGAATCCTCATGTTGGTAAGTTAATGCTCTACCTCAAGAACGCTCAGACCAAACACACTCTTATTTCATGGATATTAAGACAAACACTTAATGTGATAAAATTCCGTACACAAAATGCTTCAACTCCAAATTACAAGAGGGTTAAAATGCTATGGCCCGTATTCTGAGATATTTTGCATTGTGTCTGTCAAAACATCCAGTGTCAAACTGTCAAATGCGCTTCTAACAGGTGCACTAAATGCGTCTTGCTGTACAGATTTGATTTCTTGAAAATATAATTAAATAGATGATTATGCACCTAAAATCAGTTCACTAATTTACTGCATTGATTTCTACACGCCAAAATTTAAAACAATGGAGAAAATCAAAAATTGAATAGGTAGCCATTTTTACTTAAAAAATATTAGTTTATCCTAAACATAATAAATAAAGTTTTAAAATGAGGTGTTCTCAATTCACCTTGCATATTACAATTTTGACATCGGGTGCCGCTATAATGCACGAATGACTTTTTGCTTTGCTCAAGAAATAGTATGTATAGTGTAATTTAAGCATCCTTGGTCCCATATTTCTAAATTCAGTTTATACATAAATGATAGTGGGTTAATCTTTTAAAAAAATACAATAAATGTTGCTTCAATTCAGTCTCTTTTTTTAAGGATAAGATTAATTTAGAGCAAAATCTTTACTATAATAAATACAACTGAATTGTACATGTTTTATTTACAAAGAACGAAGCAGATGGATTTTATAATAAAATACTTACAAATTTCACCGACATCTTTGTGGGCAGGGCAGATGTGAATAATGGACCAGTACCTTCATGCAAATCATCCATGGTGAGACCCTTCATATCTCTGCAAGCCTCCTCCAATTCTTTCTGTACTTTAGCATGTTTCTTCCTGAAATAAAAATGAGTAACACTCATAAGTGTTTTTACATTATTGTTATGTAGATTTTAGCAAGAAGCTTTAAAAGAGATCACCTTACTCTATAAAAAAATGCACTTTGCCAATCAGTTTTGAAGCGCTCACCTGAAGATACGGAAACTGCTGAACAAGGCCGGAAGTTGTCTGCTACCGTCACTGGAAATCAAGTGTAAGAAGCTACGCTGTGTTCTCTACAGACTTAGTAAGTTAAAAGAAAGCTATAAAAAGTAGTTTTTTTTCTACAAGAAAAAACTTGATTCTACTACTCATCGTGCAACACTCCAAACTGCAGTGATACCCAACAGCAAGATTAATTAGTTGGAACAGTAATTAGAAAGAAAACTGTAATAATGTGCCTAAATATGTGAATTAAGACATTTTAATTTTCTTCATACTACCTCTGCCTTTACTCATGGACCCGTACAACAATATTAGTTGCAACAACAAGCAAAACAAATGTGCATGCTAAACTAGATAATTAAACAATAAAACAGCACTTACTTCAGAAAATTATCATTCTCTTCATTCATTTTTTCAGCATCCTTTGTTTTATAATGAATCAGTCTTTCCAGTAACTGCCTATTTTCTTCCTAAAAATATTCATTTATTGTAATGTAATGTCTCGATTATATGAATAACAATGAAAACTAGTTATTTATAAAGACATCTAAAATTCTCTAAGGTGATAACTGGACTTGTTCCAAATATTTACTACATTTCTTGTCACATAAAATGTAAACTTAATAACAGCAGGTGCCAGAGAAATTTCATTAAACCTTTATCACAAACTGCAAAATATTCACTTCACAAAAATAAAAAAAAATAAAAAGCAATTACTTGCAAAGCATTATTGCTAAAAATGTTAAAATATTTTTTCTGCTGTTTCAAACTTTACTGCATAATGAAATTTTCATTAAACAGCCTTCAACCTATTTTCATTAATATTGACGCCTCATTATGGCCAATAAATGCGTCAAATTTTAATATAGGTATTCCAAACTAATTATAGTATAATTAACTTTAAAAAAAAAAGAAAACCGACTTCAAATAACACAAAAGTGACATAAGTTAACTAAAAAGCAAAAAATAAATGTTTTTTATACTTATTTGTTGTTCCGTTTAATGTAATTAAGAAATTGTTGTTTATTATATAATTATTAATTGTTTTATAATTTTTAAGTCGGTGCCAAGTAAAACATAAAAATTATATACCTTGCTGCAATAACAAATTAAATTCGAATTTTTATGTTTTACTTGGCAACGACTTCAAAATTATAAAACAATTAATAATTATATAATAAACAGCAATTTCTTAATTACATTAAACGGAACAACAAATAAGTATTAAACTGTTGTATAAAAAACATTTATTTATTCCTTTTTAGTTAACTTATGTCACTTTTGTGTTTTTATTTGAAGTCGGTTTCCTTTTTTTTTTTTAAAGTTAATTATTTTACAATTTTAAGTGATGGGTAGACCTAGTAAGGATGCTTCTCGAATGAGGAAATGACGGCTAGTTGAAACGGAAGATGAAATACGGAAACACTAAAAAGTCGGTTAAAAAAATAGATTTTGAGGAGTATCTTCGAAGTTTAAGCTCCAATACCAATGAAATTATAATGGAACCACCTTGGAACTATACTGAACCCAACACAAAAAAATCATTAAAATCGGTTCATAAACAAAAAAGTTATGCCCGAACATACATAAAAAAAAATATATATATACAGACGAATTGAGAACCTCGTCCTTTTTTTTGAAGTCGGTTAAAAATAATCATTTTTCTCGCACACTTCAAAACCGACAGATAACAGATACTTATGAGTGTAACCATAATTAAATATATATAGGGTGCAGTCAGTTTGTTGCCATATAACATCAGTTTTTCATAGCATATACATTTATTTCTCTTTGCTATATAAATACTTTACTGGTTTCCAAAAACATCTGTAAACATTATCCTGAAACTCTTAAGTTCAAGAAATATCAGACATCACACTTACAGGGTTGCAGGCTTCCGCGGCCGTTGTTAATAACAGCTAGGCTTCCGGGTTGGAGCCGCGTCATCGGTGCATGAACTGCCGACGTTTCGTCCTCGGTTCCACGGGACATCTTCAGGGCTGTGGTCACTTTGGGATCTGGAACACAACTGGCGAGACCGGTGCAGGCACCGGGTTTATAAGGGACGGGTGGGTAACAAGGTGTGAATGCTGGGTTTGTGATTGGCTGTCGGGCTGTAGGGGTTGAGCGGTTGCAGGGCGGGGCTTGGATTTACTCGGAAATAACAGTTTGTAGGCATTGTGCAGGGGATAGCTGTGGTCTCGGTTAATATTGTTAGGAGTTTTGTGTATTTCTATGGATTCACGGATCACACGGTTGAGGTAGGTGGAAGAACGGGCTAGGATTTTGGTTTTGTCAAATTGAATGTTATGGCCTGTATCGTGTTTATGTTCTGCGATAGCCGACTCTGCGGGACGTTTCAGTCGAGTGCAGCGCTCGTGTTCAGAAACTCGAACGCTGATCGGCCTCTTCGTCTCACCGATGTAGGCTTTCCCACAGGAGCAAGGTACACTATACACACCGCAGGATTGAAGGGTAGGTAACTTGTCTTTGGTCGGAGGAAGGAAATTGGAAAGTTTTTGAAAGGGAGTAAAAACGGTTTTTATGTTTTGTTGTTTAAGTAGTCTGCTGATGCGGTCGGTGGTTTTGTGTATGTAAGGTAGAAATGCTACAGAGGTAGGTGGTGTAGGAGTATTGGTACGTTCTGTGTGTGCGGGTTGGGCCTTTTGAGTAATAGCGTGTTGGATGTCTCGTTTGTTGTAGCTGTTTTGGGAAAGGACAGTCGTAATGTGGTTGAGTTCGTCTTTTAGGTGGGATGGTTCAGAAATGGCAAAGGCTCGGTTAACTAAGGAATTGATGACAGAACGTTTCTGGGCGGGATGATGATGGGAATGTGCGTTTAGGTAGCGGTCAGTGTGTGTAGGTTTGCGGTACACGGAATGTCCTAGTTTGCCGTCAGGGCGACGACTCACTAGGACGTCGAGGAAAGGAAGGTTGTCGTTGGATTCAATCTCCATAGTAAAATGGATGCTGGCATGTTGGGAATTTAGGTGAGACAGAAAGTCGGAAAGGGAATCCCGTCCATGAGGCCAGATAACGAAGGTATCATCGACGTATCTGAACCAACATTTAGGTTTTAAAGGTGCGGAGTCTAGGGCTTCCTGTTCGAATGCTTCCATAAAAATGTTAGCAACGACAGGAGAGAGTGGGGAACCCATGGCAGCACCCGACACTTGTTCGTAATACTGTCCACGGAATAGAAAATAGGTGGAGGCCAGGCAATTTTCTACTAGGAGGGACAAGTCAGTGGGTTGGTTGTGTAAGGAAAGTATGTCCTGGATTAAAGAAATGGAATCAGGGATAGGAACCTTAGTGAACAGGGATTCGACATCAAAACTGACTAAGATATCCTCAGGATTCATAGACAAATTTTGAAGTCGTTGAACAAAATGGTTGGAATTTAGGATGAAAGAATCAGTTTTGCCAACATAAGGTTTAAGAATTTTGGAAAGGTATTTCGAAAGTTTATAAGTGGGGCAGTTGATAGCACTAACAATGGGACGTAAAGGAATATTAGGTTTGTGGATTTTAGGAAGTCCGTACAGTCTTGGTGTCTGAGAATGTCTGGGAATTAAAGTTCCAGATCCCAAAGTGACCACAGCCCTGAAGATGTCCCGTGGAACCGAGGACGAAACGTCGGCAGTTCATGCACCGATGACGCGGCTCCAACCCGGAAGCCTAGCTGTTATCACACTTACAGTTATCAGACATCACACTTACAGTGATCCCGCTTTAACCAGCTACATCAGAAATCATTTAATCACTCCAACTTATGAGTGACCTACTTATATTATCCATTCACTTTAGATGTAAGTGGTAAACGTCAAAAATCAAATAAAAAAACACCCTGTCTCTTGTGATTAATATTTTTTGTACTATTTTCTTTCTGTCTAATTAAAGCGTCAAAAATAAAAATGATTGGTTATGTTTTCTTTGTTAGAAAAGAATTACATAAACATTCCTAGTTGTTAAGAATACACACACACAAAATGACAGCCTCCTGTATTAATATTTAGTTATTTATAAAAAATGCTCTGGTTTAATAAAAATTATTAAAATTTATTATTCTTGTTTTTATTTGTTAAATCCAATATTCAAGCTTTAAGTTAATTGAAAATACACTGAAAAGTAGTATATTGTGGGATAGTTTTTGCCGAATAGAAAAAAGAGCTTTTTTTAATCTATTTTTTCCTAAAGAAAAAATGCCTTTTTGCCAGCAAATCTTTGCTTTAAAATAAGTTGTATGTATCCATTTCCTCATAATCCAACATTTCAATGTATTAATGAAAAGTGCAAGTGCACTGCATCTGCCCAATCCCCACTTGTAATTAAACTAAGCAAATTAAAAAAAAACTTAAATAAAAAACTTCCTTGTCTTTATACATCACTTTTTGTCGATATAGTACCCTTCTATTGCTTATGCCTGTCTATATTTAATAGTCACTACCATTCATAATCTGCATTGTAATAATCCTTCTTCTACATTTTTTCATAAAATGCTCTGTTGTTCTAATATCCTTGTTATTATCCACAACCAATGGTTACCTTAACCTACTAGAATATAAAATAATGTAACTAACACCTTATAATAAAAAAGTTATTCCCATGCTATATTTTGCAGTGCGTTTTCATATTTTTCGGTAACATCTTTTGGTTTTAATTTGTTTTACAAACCCTAATGACACTTTATTTCGTACATTGTGCAAAAATTGAGATCGATATCGCTAACAGTAAACGAGATATTTTCATTTTTGTATACCATTTGTATACCCCCCTTCTTAAAAAAGCCTCTTATGGCAAATCAGACCTCCAACTATCGGTAAATAGTAAACCTACTGTTATCCCAGTTACACAAAAATGGCAATAATACAAACCTGAACTTTTCTTAATTTTTCTTCTAGTGATGCAAATGCTAACTGTAAGGCTTGATGCTCATCTCGAATTGTTTGATTTAGGTTTTGTAGTTCCTTTATACTATTTTCATACATACGTATTTCAGCACGAAGACTAGTTATAGAAGCTACACTCTCCGCTAAACTACAAAAAAAAAATTGTTTTAAATAAAATCCTTCGGTATATAGTACATAAGTATTTGTAGGAATTGATGTTGATTTTATAAAGTATCTATACAGAGCATCAGTATTCGTCGACGAAAAACTGTGATGAAAGTGTCTGAAAAACTCAAATTTACATGTTCAATTCAGCACTGACAAGCTATTGGCTGTTGAAAACAGCACGACATTATTTATTTGTTTCATAGTGCATTATTTGAAACTTTAATAACTCAAAAAATATTATCGATAATACCAAACAGCGATAATTTCAAAACAATTATCGATGTATTAATAATATCAATAATACTGTAATACCGGTTATAGTACCATAGAAAATATAATAGTGACAGCCAGAAAATATACAATCTACCAAATATTGTAGTTACAAGACATACATATAACTGATTAATATAATGGACGTAATTGTTGCAACTGAGCATATCAACCCATACCAACTCGACTTATACCGCCTACTCTACTTTAAACTAAATAGTTATCGTATTTTTATTAAAAGCACTGTAAATAGTAATGCCATTAGTTAAAAGTTCCCTTGCTCTTACATAGTGTACCTACAATTTAAAAAAAATTACATGCAAGAAATAAGCAGTGGTAATATCGATATTATGGATAATATATCGAAATTGTCGATAATAATGTCGATATTATCATTAACATGTTGACTGCCGATGAAATTTTGTCATTCCTCTTCTGAGGTCAATGTTACTAACCTAAAAAACATATAAAATGCTTTTACTAAATCAACTTCTTGGGATCCAAGAGACATATAAACGAAAGAAATCAGAAGAGAGAAACCATAGGGCTCAGCTAGTTGTTTCCCAGAAATGCCAGTTATCAATCGTTGGCGGGCCAGCAGCTCCAGCAGTATAAAAATATCTGCTAGTCCCATGGAACTAGCGCAGTCTATTCCAATACTTCACTTACTGGTCCCATGGGACCTCGTGGCAGTCAACGTGCTAATATAGTGGTATTATCATTATTATCATACAATGGATATAAATTCTATATCCATATTCAATATTAAATTGACTATTGCCCAGCCCTAGTTATCACCCTTAGCCATTTTAAGTACATAAGTTGGCAGTACAAGTTTTCGTATGTTTATTAAAAGAATAACGTAAATCTAAAGTAATGCGGCACCAACTGGTAATTTGTTTTTCATTAACAGTACTCAATTTAGAAATTTCATTATCTGAGAATATTTCTATATAAAACTAATGGAAGATTACGAAGAAATGTGGGCTTACAAGGTTATTATAATGAAATACAACAACCCTATAGTTTTAGACCCAAATTTCAAAAATTATATGATAAAAACTGTATTTGGTTGTCTCAATGAATGCACCTTTTGTATTGGGTGAGCCTCAAGAAAATAAATTAGGGTAGGGAGTGAAAATAGCTACTTTTTAACTTGCACTGCATTGAAATTAAAAATTGTTACAAGTGTTACAACTGACAAATAAAAAATTCTGATCTGCTTTTTAAATTAACTTTATTTCACAATGGGTTTTTCATTATTACAACAAAAATCAAACAAATCTACCAAAAAAAATATCTTGCTTATTTCAACGTCATTATGATTAGATTACAACATGATAGGCAAAGGCACAAATGTGAATTGTCACTGTCAAACCACCACCAATATGAAATAAAGGTGGGACACTCTCAAGGTGCACTGCCTACCTAATTCATTTTTTTAATGCTCACTCCTTACTAATATGTACATAGTTAGTTGTCGGAATAATTACTTAATTCAATTTCAAAACATCCTTGTGCAGAAAGAGCTCCACAATACTTGTAAAGCTGAACTAAGAATTAAGAAAGAAGTACTACCTCAGGCTGCATTCATTCTAGGCCCACTTTTTATACGATACGTTTAAGTTCAAGTATGCTCAAGTTACATATAATTAATGTTAAAATTATATAAGTTAAAATTTCATACAGAATTCGATAAACCATAGCGTAGGAATTTTACATGCACCCAAAACTAACCTAACTTCTTTTGAAGCTAGCACTTTTTCCTTCTCTTGAAGTTTAACATTAAGATCAATGATTTGCTGTGCATTTTCTCCTTTCCTTCTATGTAGTTCTGTTAGTTCTTCCTGCTGTGTAAGTAATTTTTGTTCTAGATGTTGAATTTTTTCATTTAACCGGGAATCACCTCCAGCCGAACATGCTCCTACACCAGTACTACCAGTATTGCTAACACCCTCAAAACGAAGCCTTTCATTTTGAAGCGACAGCTGCAAGTTTTCACTTCGAAGGGCATCAGCATTTTCGAACAATTTGTTATCTACACAGAAAGGGACATTTATAGGTTATGTGACAAAACCATTCATATCAATACATACGAGCTGATACAAGATCTTGAAAAAACTCTGTTTGAGTTCTGTTTCTCTCTTCTAACTGTTTAAATATGCTATTTCTCCAACTATTATCTTCTACAGTTGTCATTTTTTAAAATTTAAATTCCTCAGCTCCACAAATATATCATTTTAAAATAGATCACACTCATCTTGCTGTCATTGCTATTCAAAGGTGGTACAAACTATCGGAAATTTACCGAGATACGTATGATAATAGTAATTATAAATCTTAATCCTCAATCTTATAAAAAGTTTGGTTAGATACACGTTTGTGACAGCTGAGTGACATTAACCAAGGAAATATTATACAGTCTGGAAGAACATTGCCAACAGCTGAAGTCCGGTGATGGAGCGAAACACAATAATTTGGGTTGCACTTCTCGCTTCTTAAAAAAAAACTTTTGGTAATAGTATTATGCAACGAATCTATAATACACGAGTGAGATTACGACACGAGCGGCAGCGTGTGTCGTAATTCAAACGAGTGTATTAATAGCCATTATATAAGTTGCATACACTATTTTTTCTATGCTAGTTGATTTAAAAAAATATTCATTAAAAAAATTTATTTGAACATTTTACTTAAAAAAAAACTCGAACTGTTTTGCGATGTTAACTGAGAAATGGGCCGGCGGGTGGTCTAGTGGTTAAAGTCCCAGGCTTTGAAACTAGACTCCCAATGGCAGTTGGTTCGAATCCACTGCTCGTCGGTAATTTTTCTGAACAAGTTAAATCCGACGGGTCCATGGATGGTGTATGTAGGTGTGTATGTTGGGTCTTCAGGGGTGGGGTGCATGTTAGACCGGTGTATAGCACTGAGTGTGCTGAGCCCGGGTAAGGGGGTGGGATGGGAATCATGGGGTCGTGCTCACGCACGGCTTCATGATTCTTTAAAAGAAAAGAAAAAAAACTGAGAAATGTCAACTCTTGTAACTATAGTTATAAAAAACAATGCTTTGCTGCTATTGGTCAATTGGGGTCATTTCATAATAACAATCTGTATCGAAATGGGTATCATTATAGTATAGGCAGCGCACACTTAATAAGTAAATTAAAACATGGGAGTAGATAAAATATTTTTTTGTCTTTTGTTAGCAAATTTCACTATAAATTTATAATTAAGCAAATTCTTCATATTTTAAACATTGTTCTCCTCGCCAGAGGGTGTTTATATTATGAAGTAGGTATAGTTGCCGTGATAGCAGTTTATTTATGCTGAGTGATTCACCTAAACCAAGGAACGCCATTTTACTTTCTAATATAGGATTGTTTTTCAAATAAATTTTTTTCAAATTTTTTTAAAATAGTAAATGTATTGTAGATAGATACATTTTATAAAACAATTTTGATACAACGCTAATTTTTCAATAAACATTAATAATTCAAAAATAAAAATTTACTGTAATCAACTAATTTGTCTGACTTCAGTAGAAAATAGTATTGTTTTATAGCTATTTATGCACCAAGGGCGTTACTACGATGATTACGCCCGGAGAACGATGAAATCCAGCTCGAGGGCTTTAGCCCGAGAGATGGATATCGTTCGATGGGCGTAATCATTCGGTGACGCCGTGGTGCATACAAGATTTTATTGTTCACTTTGTTCTTTAAAAAGAAAACAAAGAATTGGCATCTTTGTGTCCGCTTTACCTACATATATACAATATCTGGTAGCCTATGAAACAAAAACAGATTGCTTACTTATAATTGTCAAATTTGTTTTTGAATTGCAATTATGAATACGCTACCAAAATGTGTACAAGAAAATTTGCAAACTGTAATTTTTATTTTGGCAAATCAGCTTAATTCTCTGTATTACAAGTTGTACTAGTTGTTTTTACCAAAATAAATTTTTTGAGGGCGTAATGAATTCATTACGTCCTCTCATTACGCCCCGGTTGTTATGGACATGTTTACATACTTCGTATCCTAGGAGTTATCATTCAATTACAGTAAAGTGAACAATAAAATTATATACATAGCGATAAAAAAAACTTAATTAAGGATGGCGGTGAAAAAAAGACACATGCCTTGAATAATAAACAATTTGCGTTATCTGTCATTAATTTTAGAATTTTGGCGTTTAAGAATCAATCAAAGACACAAATTTGTTTTTTTTTTGTCAACGTCCCCCTTGATAAAGATTTTTTATCGCTCCGTATAAAAATAACCGTTGTTAACTTCCTGATAACACTACAGAAGGCTAGATTTTCTTATTTAAATTTTACTACTGCAGCCATATCTTAACTTTCAATTTTTATAATGTTGAGTAAAAATATGTGTATGAGATCATTATAGCGGTAAAAAATAGCTTTTGTACAGTGCTACACAAAAATATTTTAAGCAAATTCGAAATTATGAATATATATTTTAACGAAAAACTTTTGATTATTCGAATAAGAAAACAACTACTATTGTTTTAAACATCATTTTCGGATTACAAATTGTCATCGAACATCTATATCTTAAATTCGGAACTGTCTCAACCACCCGCCTCAAATTTACGCGGCGTCGAGCTATGTTCTTACATTGCACACAGCTTATTTATTATTTTATTGTAACAATATTATGCATGCAGTTAGAACGGTATCTATTTAGTTTAAGGCAAAAACATAAAATGAAATTTAAGAAAGTTACAATAAAAAAAGATCAGTGCAATATTCAAAAAAAAATTAAAAACTCGCCCCGCGACCTTTTACTCGAAACGCTTCGAAAACCGTGACAGATAAGAAAAATTTTAAATGCAAATATAGCAGGGAATCAAATTTCGTACTAAAAAGTATGTGGACCAATTAGTCTATTTTTAATTGTTTGGACATGGAAAGCGTCTAAACTCGCGACCTATGAAAATCACGCTGGCCGAGTTCGTGCGATGTACTTTTTCGTTGTTAGATTCAATATCGACACTTTTGAATTAAATTAAAAATTTGAAAAAGTTCGCCGTGAAACTAGACAGTTAAGAAAAACTATTCTGAGATAATACCGATAATACTCTTGCATTTTATATCACTATTATGCATCTAGAAACATGGGTAATTTTTCAAATTTAAGACAAGCATACTTAAAAAAATACATTTTCTTTCTAGAATAACATAAAACTATGGGGAGTATTTGGGTTTAAAAGAAATAATCATACACGAGGCTCTGAAACTCGCTGAAACTGACTGTGGGGTGATAATCTACGAAAAAAACTGAACGCAAAATTTATTTATATACAGATAATCATTGAACAAAAAATTCCTGTACAATTTTTCGGTTCGATCAATATTTTTGGAGTTATGAAAAATATGATAATGATAGAAAGAAAAACTTTCAAACTCAAATTTAAGTGTTTAATCAAGTACTGTAAATCAATCCATATTAAATTACAAAAAAAACTAGAGATGGTTCAAATGATAATTGAGGAAAAAACTACAAATATAGTTTAAAGTGTCTAAAAACTCAAATTTACGTGATCAAATAAGCAGTGGTGCGCTATTGGATGTTGAAACAGCACGTCGTTATTTATTCGTTTCATAGTTCGTCATTTGTTTGAATTTAGTTCTAAAGTGCGACAGAATGGCCACGAACTTTGGAATCAAGTGTATAATGAATGATATGCTGATGGCACTGGGGGATTCTAATGAACAAACAGAACAAGCGGTACGTTTATACGCGACCAATCTATCGCACTTTGGACCAATTTCAACATAACAATTGACATTGCACAATGCAAAATTAGGAACCAAATTTAAACAAATGACGAACTATGAAACAAATGGCGT
Source organism: Ctenicera cuprea (assembly GCA_958336395.1). Lineage (NCBI taxonomy): Eukaryota > Metazoa > Arthropoda > Insecta > Coleoptera > Elateridae > Ctenicera > Ctenicera cuprea. The sequence goes on from OY284490.1 coordinate 38,006,240, forward strand.
GCCACCGCTTCATTAAAAACGTAAATTTGAGTTTTTCACGCATTTTAAACGACGTTTGTAATTTTTCCACTGAATTGTCGCTTTGACTGTTTCTAGTTTTTGTATAATGTATCATGAATTTATTTTCAGTACTTGATCAAACACTTAAACTTGAGTTTAAGCGTAGAACTTTTTGTTCAGTTTTTACGATAGAATACCGCCCCACACAGTACCTGTTGACCCGGTTGACTAACAGCAGTGTTTTCGATCGTCCAGTGTTTAGTCTTCCCGTAAATTTGGTTTGAAATTTCTAAATTTGGCAATGCTGTAACATGAAGTCGTTAAAAATAGGCAAATTATGTAAAGCTAACACAAGCCAGTTATTCGTTGTCTGCATAAAATCAACACAATGTTTCCAGATAGCTTATATTACTATAAATTGTAAAGATTAACCAACATACGAAGACCATACGTTGAACCTCTTTACTTTTATAATAATGAAGGAGTCTTAGCTATTGCCTCATTTGATGCTTATTTGCGATATTATGCAAATATTACTATAATATGATAACTTAAATATATTGTAATAATAATTACTGTTAAGTTCAGAGGTCGGTTTCTTAACAACCAAAGGTTTCATATTATTTTTATTGGCAGTTTATTATTGACATATCAACCCTAGAATATGGCAGTGTGCTTTTTTTTCTCTATTTTATTTATACCCTTTATAGAAATACTATCATACTACATTAAATAAAACAAACATACTACATATTTATTTATAAGTTCGAGCTTTACTTCGTTGAAGTTCATTTTAATATATTGTAAATAAATCAATTTTTAAATTTAACAGGTTTTGTATTTTAGCCTTTAGCCACGTATTTAAACGTGTTTACACTTCATTATCAAAGGCAAGATTAAAAGTAAACAGTTGGTGTTGCTATAGGAACAATAAATCTTCATAACTTGATCTTGGTTTTCTATATCTGCGTCCAGATGACTTGATTTCTCATTCCAAATCGTTCAATAACGGTGAATTTAAGAAATCAATTTGTTCATTCATAAAACTACAGATTTTCAATGTTTGTGAATTTCAAATACTTCTAGTATATCCAAGTTACGTGTATCATCACAAAAGTGTAAACATTTTATAGTGTTATTAGAGTGTGTTGTTAGAGTGTTATTACAGTGCTCGCTGCAGTGATAATCAGTGTGAAGTTATAAATTTTCAGGCTATATTAAATATTAACCTTTTCAATATTGCAATAAATAATGAAAACTATGATCTGCTGCGCCATCTCTCCGCCAAATATTTCGTGACGCCCATATCAAACTCGAGTGACAACACCATACCGTTCCAGTCATCTTCCTCTCGACTCCCTGACAGCTGGTGCCCGCCATGCTGCAGTTGCGTGGCTTGTTACGTTTTTGGTCAAAATTAAAAAACATTTTAGATTTATTAAAGAAGAAAACTACTTGATTATAGCGCTATCTATTAATAAATAACCAAAATACTTTTAAGGTGGCTTGTAACCTTCTTCCTAAAATAAATGACGTTGACAACTAAATTTCGTCCGATATGTGGCTTGTTACTATTTTCCCCCGAGCGCTTCAATTATAAAATCAATAAGATGCAATCAAAATAAATAGCATATATGCTACACTGGGTAGTATTGGCCAAACAATGGCATCCAAGGCCACCTGATGCTCTTGTTTTCTGATCCCATGTTATACCTACTTTTAATACCTAGGTATGGAAAAGTTTAAAATAAAATGGCGTTGCATTATATTACATTTTATTTGAGAAATATCGAATCTACATTATTCTACTATTTAATCAATGCAAACTTCATTTGCTACATGAAATAATTATATCAAATAACTCTAAGAATACCCTTTTAGGTTTTGAGTAGGTATATACATACCTTTACATAAGCAATCACTTGTATGATTTAAATTTCTTAATACATAATTTATATATATAAATTATTTTATTAATTATCTACTAAATTTATTAGTGTAGTACTAGTACTTTATCACTTATAATAATAATAAATTGCTCATTTATGATGAACTAAATAAAATGGCACATATAAACATTTCTTCAACTTAAAAATTAATAATTATTTAACAAACACTGCCCATCTGGTCTTGTCATACAATTACATTTGGTTTATACCTATATTACTAATACCTTCTGGATAATGTTTTAGCTTAAACCATCAATGCCAACATTACATAGAAGGTTGTGCATATTTTATATGCTACGTACCTACCTACAATATTATTGACAAAATAAACAACCATCTTAAAGCTTAGTTTTTAATTTGAACAGGAATTTTAACGAACATTTTAGTTACATTTGACAACATTTCATCTCGCTACCAATTTGTTGCTCGTATAAGTAGGTAGTATTTTATCATATCTATAAATTTTTAGATAATGAACACAATTTATGGGTTTTTTAAAATGAGTTACGAAATTAATAGGAAATGTATCCTACAGGGTAATATAATCAGATATAATAAAAATGCAATAATAACACTGCTAGAGTAAAATAAAATGCAAAAAGCTATAGCATCAGCATGTATCAAGCATGATGAAGTAACTTTTAGGCATTTAAAGAAATGAAAGAAGTTGATTTTATGATATGTATGAACATTCATGTGCTTGTTTGACTGTTTAACTATTTTAAAAAAGTGTGCTGTATTATTACTTAACTATTTTTTGCATGTACTTATAATTATATCCTCTGTTTGATGTTTATTTAAGGGTTAACCAATAAGTTGAAGAATTTGTTTTGATATTGAAAAAACCATATTCAAATGAATATCACATATATGTGTTTTGCGTAAATTCTTTCATATGCTTTATTTGCATTCAAAAATAGTAAACAAACTAATGGCGCTCATGTTGACTGTTATTAATATATTGGTTTAAATGTTTTTATAGTTTAGCTATATTCTTTGGTAAAGTGATCTTAATTTACTAGTACTGCAGTTGATTTTTAGAAAACATTTGAATATTTGGTATCAGCCACACTTAAGATAAAATATTAAATCGTTTTATTATATAAAATTGTTAATCAACATTAAAATAAATGTTTTTCACAACCTTGCAGTTAACCAATTGATTTAAATTTTTTAAAGGCTACTTATGTATGAGTTGCAGTTGTAGCACATATTTTATGAGCATTAAGTTGTTAGCATTAAAAAACAATGAATCCTTTGGTATATAAGTTTGGTGCTATTTGAAATACTGTGATAAGTTAATATTGTTACATATTATTTCTAAAGGAATGTTGGCGACATACTTATTTTAGTTTATTTCATTGCAATTGTGTGTGTTGTGCAAGACATAATGGAGTGTCTAAATTTGTGATCAGTAAGTAATTAAGAATAAAATAATTTTTTAAGAGTTTAGTTACTTTGTGCAAATGTAGTAAATGGTACTACTTTAATTCTTAAATTACATAATTTTAGAATACTCTAACCATGATGGAAGAACAAGTTATCTTAGAAAGGAATGCATATTTTAATGGAGAGCGTAAATAGATTTGTGGTTTAAGACTGAGTATAAGTAATACATGATTCTAAATGTTTTGGAATAATGTCAAAAAGAATGTTTAATATACAGCCGTCATTATTCATACAAGAAAAAAACTCATATAAGATTAAAAGTGTTAGAAATAGTAAATACCAAAAAGTGTTATTTTGGTTTCCATCTCTGAATATGATGTTCTATAACAAATATATAAATCTTTTCATAAACTGTAACATATATATTAACTATATATATTTCTTGTATCAACAAAGAACTTAAAAAAATAAATGGTTTTAAAACTTGATTTGTTTTCAGAATTAAATTCTGTATTTTTTTGGCTAGTATTGTAAGAAGATGAATGTGATGCCGTTAAAATTAAAACTATGTACCTATAAATATAATTAATTTAGAAGCACATTAATGAAATTTTTATAAAAAGCAGTGGATATTATTTTTTCTTCATTAATCAAGTGGTGCTAAATAATGTGAATCACCTAATCGAGAGGAACGGAAATAGTACCTATGCAAATGTAGATGTAGATGTACAGTGTGCTTTATATATAGAGCAACCAAAGGGCGTATTCTGTATTGTGATTCTTAACGATCCAATTTTTAAATATTTATCAACCCTACTAAAATTCTTAAAATACTTTTCCAAATAATATTAATCAGAATCAGTTAAGATTGGATAAAATAAATAGAAATTCAATTTGGTTTTGTTGTCAGCTGTTTTCTGATTGTTGAAAAATGTTATTTGCCTTTTGATTTTAATTTATCTAGAATTCTAGACTTTAAACATCCCTATAAAGTACTACATATACGGCACAGATTGCGAGGCAAAAATTAGAGACTTCTAGCCTTATCCTAACATTCTCTGTCCATTCCGCCAAGGTCTTTGGAAACTGTCAAGTTCTAGATAACAATTCTTTCAATAAATTTTGGTTATATTACTTTCCTAGAAGATATTTTGTTTGTAATTCATGATGTATCTTTAGTTTAATTTTTTTTAAGATGTTAATATCCTGCACTAGATGAATTGTTTGAAGAGTTAAAATAAAGTTTTTCTTAAAAGTACTTAATTCAAAGCAGCTTTGCATATTTGATAATAAAGAAATGCTCCTTTGTTGCCCTATTTTTAAGGCACATTATTTTACTCATAACAACTTACTTTTATAATGTACCTACTTTATCACTATCACTTAATGATGCATCATTTAGTTAAATGTAATTATTGATTTGAAAATAATTTCTTCATTTTCTACTATAATTTTATATTTTATTAAATTCTTTAAATTGACATTTAAATATATCTTTATACAGTATCATTTTTAAATAAAAATTAATATCCACTTCTTTTTCACAAACTAGTTGTCATAAACTTATTAATTTGCTAATCCATTTTAATCTACTTCATGTTGTTGCTCCATTATTTAGGCTAAAAGCAATACTGAAAGAAACATAGCATATTCGTGTAGTTCTTTAAACAATAGCATGATGATATATAAGTTGCTAGCTCTGAACACTCGCAGAGTTCAAACTCAATGTCAATTTAAAAGTGTTGCAGAGAACCAAAATCCGAAGACTCTTGTTGTCAGTAGACCCACGACACAGGAATCCACTGGGGAGTAGTATGAACGCGTTCAATTGCAGTTTCTAAAGCAGTAATTGTTTCTTCTATGTCATTATTTACGATAGTGAGATCAAAATAATGTCCATATGCTTGACGTAACATATCCGACTCCTTTGCTAATCTTTCCAGGCTACCATCATACTGTAAATTGAAATCACAGTAACAGTCATATAGAAAAAAATAAAATCCAAAATATATTACTTACATCAGTTAAATTTTGCAAGGCAGGAGCTGCAATAAAGACAACATATGGTGAAAATTCGGCAGTTCGTAAAATTTTAAGAGCTTGAGGTTCTACATCTAGTATTGCCATTTTTCCTTCTTGGTGAATTTTACGAATTGTTTCTAACTTCGTACCATACATAGCATCTTCATGTGTCCCTAAAATAGATAAAAAATTAACTTTTAGCTTCGACTTTTCAATAAAAATTCTAGATAACTAGTAAAAAACACTTTATGTAATTTCTATAAATACAGTGAGCTCGTAAAGTTTAGAATAAATTCGATAAAACATTTTAGAAGGATTTCACAGAAAGTCCTCGGACACGTCAACCCTATTTTTTAAATTGACATTTTTGATCGCATATGTTCTTCTAAGTGTGACGTCATCGGCAATTTTTTTAAATTGCAACCCTTATTTTTCTTTACGGATTTGGATAGAGCACATTTTTCTGAGTACGAAAATGTCATAAACGTATAACATTTTTGAGATAATCAGTACCAAAGTTTCAAAAATGTTTGTTAAAGTTATTAGAGTAGACCAATCATTTATCAAGGAAGCACTGGATACAGTTTTGACAGTTATTAGAATTTTCTATGTGTTCCTCGAAAGTCTGTGTTTTATTTTGTTGATTAATCACTGCCTAAATTGTATTCCGAATTTATTTTCATCTTCTGAACTATTTGAAAATGGTCCGTCGTTTGTCTGAAAGGGAAAGAATCTAAATTTTGATGATGATCGGTTACAAGGATAGGACTTGCATGCAAGTAGAAGTTTGTCGTTTATTTAATAACAAATATCCTAACCGGGAACCAATTACGCATTCATCCGTTAGCAAAATAGAGCAAATTTTTTTAGAAGTGGGTCATACGAGAGATTGCACTAGAACGGTCCCCACTAGTTCAAGAAGATGTTCAGCTAAATGTTCTACTAGAGCTTCAACAAAATTCCTATTTATCCACCCGTTAAGTGGCCGGCAAACAATGGAATAGTGAAAAGCTCCGTTTTGAAATATTTGAAACTGAATAAATGCCATCTGTATAAAGTAATTTTGGTCCAAGAACTAAACGAAGATATTCCTGACCGTAGGTTACAGTTTTGCGAAACTGTGTTACAAAGCCTGGATGCTGACGACGGATTCTTACGTAATATTGTTTTCTCTGATTAGGCTACCTTTTAGCTCGGCGGCACAGTTAATCAACAAAACTGTAGATATTGGTCTCCTGAAATTCTACACTGGAAAATTGAAAATCATAGCCAGTTTTCACAAAAGCTTAACGTTTAGGGTGGCATTGTAGGTAACCAAAATTGAGCTCTTTTTTCTTTGAATGCGCGTTAACAGGTGAAAGATATTTTGAATTTTAAAGAGACGAATTAGTCTCTGCACTTGCGGTTTTTACCCAAATGAGGAAATCCAGATTTGCCCAATAAGACAATATGGTATCAGCAAGACAGCGCCACCTTATTGTGCAGAGATCCTTCACGAATATTTAAACCAAGCATTCAGAAAAATGTGCTCTATCCAAATCTGTAAAAAAATAAAGGTTGCAATTTATCAAAATTGCCGATGACGTCACAGCTCAAAAAACACGATCATGTACTAGAGCTATCCCTATGTTTATTGTAACATAATCTTAGAAGTAATAAATTAGATTTTATATTGCTGTGAACACATAGCCTAAAGCTGATTCATATTTTTCTCTGAATTCGAGGTCCATATGAAGTGCTAACCCTTCTTTATTTAAATTATTAAGTAGTCTGTAATAATCTGAAGAAGCGTGAGGACGTACAACTAAAACGGTTATTAAATCATCTTTGTTTTTATTTACCCCTAGTTCTTCAAAATAAATGTCAATAGCGGAAAAAAGTGACATTTTCAAAAATAAGGTTGATGTGTCCGAGGATTTCCTGTAAAAACTCTTCTAAAATGTTTGATCGAATTTATTCCAAAGTTTACATGTTCACTGTACAAAATATAATTACAAATATATACAGGGCGTTTCAAAAATGTTTAGCCAAATTTTGGGATATGGTTTCACACATTGAAACAATGAAAAATGTCTATATTAACATATGTCCTTCCGCAAAGTTTGGCAAAACGTATTGGAATCACGCTGCGTAGAAGTTGCCTGTTTTAACCAAGTCACTTTAAATATCTTCCTTATTTTTTTAAGGAAGAGAAATTAATAAAACAATTTATATCATAAAGTGTAAAAAAATTGGTTAACAAAGTTTACAGTACACTCTGAAATCACCCCTCTGCTAGGATTTTGGGCCCCGTCCATATGGCGAACAGGCATGAAAATAACAGTATCTCATGGTATCACAATAGCTTAATATTAGAGATTCCACAGGTACCTATACAAGTCGACGCTGTTGCCAAATTAAACTTGGTGTCTGTATTTACATTTTCTACAAATCAAACGATACTATAACTTATAATAATTTTAGAATTTGCAGTAACTCTTATATACATAAAATAATAATTATTAAGTTCAACAGATATTTATTTTAACCTTATATAGTCCACTCGCATTAGGATCCGCCTGCCGAAAAAATCCAAGTGAGCTGAAATTTTGCATACACCTTTATTTTGACATTACAAATAATGTCTCAAAAGTCCCCATCTATATCGCGCTTGCGTTTTTAGTTATTCCAGGTAAAAAACCACAGAAATATGTTTTTTGCAAATATCTCGCTTCCTATGGGTCGTATCACCTTTTTAGTTATTAGAAAAAATAAAGGGTAGGAAATTCTCTACAAAAAAGGTTATATAGATTTTTTTCGTACAACCAACCATTTTTACGCTATACTTTAGAGAAATAATGAGCAGCGGTGCATCCGTCACAGTTTTCTCCGTCAGTTTAAATCGTGTTCCCGAGCAGTTCAGAAGCTTCAACGTTGGCTTCTTCGCTACAAAAAAAAAAACACAATGCACGAAAATCAAAAGAACCAAAGCTAGAGCGTACTTTACGAGGAGAACACTGAGATGTACTCATAAACTCGGCGCCTTTTAAATGACACTATGCTACTCTTACGAGTATACTCAGCGACAGTGTGTATGTATCATCACCGAATCCGCACTCTTTAAACGTTCTGTATGTTCACCTTCTCTTTCCGCACTTGCGTCTCTCAAAGCGTCTATACCGCGTTTTACAATCACCGTATCACCTTCCAAGAGCGATAAATAAAACAATAATCAGCCATCGTGACGATTAATTGAATAATAACGAATAAACGAAGCGTCTGAACTGCTCGGGAACACGATTTAAACTGACGGAGAAAACTGTGACGGTTGCACCGCTGCTCATTATTTCTCTAAAGTATAGCGTGAAAATGGTTGGTTGTACGAAAAAATCTATATAATCTTTTTTGTAGAGAATTTTCTAGCCTTAATTTTTTTGTAATAACTAAAAAAGTCATACGACCCATAGGAAGCGAGATATTTGCAAAAAACTGATTTCTGTGATCTTTGACCTTGAATAACTGAAAACGCAAGCGCGATATCGATGGGGACTTTTGAGACATTATTTGTAATGTCAAAATAAAGGTGTATGCAAAATTTCAGCTCACTTGGATTTTTTCGGCAGATGCTGCTTTTTTACGCCTAATGTAACTGGACTATATAGTATTTCGTCATATTTACATGTCATTATCAATTATTATTGTATTTATATGAACTGTAATCATAGAGTAACCAATATATTTACTCTGTGCTTCAAGAAAGTAAAGCTTAAACTTATTAATAATTTATTTTAGTTTTATGCCCGCCACAGCACTTTAAATGCATAAAAATTTTAAAATTGTTTAAAAAACAATTAAGATCGTATGCGAAATTTTATCCTGATTCCAAACATGTAAAAATAAAATATATAATAAATAAAAGGTGTTGGCATTTCCTGCGAAACCGGAGAGAGTAAAAAATTGCTATAACCATCAAATAATTGAATTTTATAGATAGTTACCTATACCAAACTTCAATTCTTAATCTTTATAAATAAAGAAAAAAAAGGAAGTAAACCATGTTTCGTTTACACCCGACCCGGTATATAAATTGTCAAACTGTTTTTTAAACTAAAAAAATAGGTAGTTAAATTTATTCGCAATGAAATTTTGTATGCAAAAATATCTGGAGCAAAATTTTCTATTGTACCTACGTAATGTAGCATAGACATAGTACAAAAAAATGTCGTAGATTTGGAGTATAAATTATACAATAAAAAATCTTTGATTTGAAAATTTGAAGAGATATTTGAAGCAACTCGGATAAAATAGATACTCTGCATATTTACAAAAAGTTTCCATTAACTCACCCCACTTACCATATTCTAAATATTCATTTGCAGCAATATCTGCCATCATTTCGTCATGTGACACAAAGAAATAATTTCTACCATTTTCTTCTTCTGGTCGTGGTGCTCTTGTTGTATCTAAAACATGAAATACTTGCTTAATGTAAGAGATTATTAAGTACTCACTTTTCTAACAATAAGAGCGTTATTATTCAAGTATTGATTGCACTTGATTTTCATAAAATAAGAAAATATTACATTTAGTTTTCGCTGGGACTTTCCCTTACTGCAAAATTTATTTTTCACACATTCAAAAGCATTTTATATGAACTCTTTATCTCTAACTATTACTACAGATCAGAATATTTACAGCATGCTCAGCTGTGTTAGATTCTGACCTGCTGTAGTTAGTTACATTAAAAAATGCCATATGAATACAAGTTGGTAGAAGCCGAAGATTTCCAAAGTTCTCTTAGAAATTTAAGAAAAAAACTGAATTTTTGATTTTTCTTTAAGAATAAAGAACATCAGATGACAGTAAGTAGAATTTGCCTGTCAAAAAATTGGGACAGGGTTAGTCTTCTTAAACATTACAGCATCTTTTTACACCATATACCTTATTCTATTCCAGAAAATGTAATTTTTATACTCACGAGGTATTGGATATGCATACTGATCAGGGTGCTTTGCTATAAGGGTATTTTTTATATGTCGTCGTCCTACGCCATGAGCTCCAAGAAGTACTAGAGTTTTTCTTTTAAACGCAGGATCAGTCACTGATAGAAAAAAAATAAAATAAAAGTACTGCTGCAAATACTTGGTACTTGGCACTTACTTGGTAATTTAACAACTTCTTCATAAGTAACTAAATCTAATTGGTCGAAAACTGCATTATGTTTTGCCAAATATTTATCCTTATATTGTTTCTTCTTACGACTGAAGATTGAGCAATTGACTAAAATGGAAACACAAGTTCTTATAATACATGAATTTACATTTAGACAGAGATGATATTTCAAACCAAATTATAATTATATAAGTATGGTAAAGTCAGCCAATAGATTGTCACGAAAATATGTAATATGATGAACTTAATGTTAATTAAATACAAATTTTAAAGATTAAGATTCTGTTCTGTAATATTTGTTTTATTTCAGCTTTTAATTTTTCATAATATTAATTCTTTACATCAGTAAGTTCATCAAAGTCAGTGGGCTTAGAACTATTTTTATTTAACAAATGCAATATAATAATTGTTATACAGAAACTTTTATTCAAAATCTATGTATTTGTCTGACTTCTGTTCGAATACAACCGATTTGCTCAATTCAATAACACTTCTATATTTTTTCAAAATTTATTTGGACAGAAATCCTCTACTATTTCCTAAAATATTGGTAATACTAAATTTGTTTCGTAATAAAAGTTGTTTGGGTTCTAATTCGCTACTTTATGCCACACTCCTAAATTTTCTGTATTGTCACAGCAATAAACGACGTCATCGATAAGTTTCTCAAATAGCAATACAAATATTTGTTATAGGCAGTTAGATACAGATTTTTTCTCGTTTCAATGATATTGAACTTTCGTACTCTTACATTACAACAATTTCGAGAAAAATTTAAAATAATGATTAACATAATCGGCGTTGACACAGCACGGCTACGTAAAGAGGCGCTAGATAGATATTGCGCTAACGACTTTGACCAGAAATGATTATAACAACTTTATTTAAAGAGTTGTAGTAAAATAAACAATATAATTTTTAACTACAGTTAGCTGATAGGCACAGTTAAAATCACGGAATTTCTAGAAACGCGTTATATCAACATATTGAAAAGTATCGTTTTCTCTCTTAATTTTGAAAGTGGTTAGAAATTCTTGTTATTCGTAATAAATTACTTCAAACGGGCTATCGAGCTGTTTAAAGTTTATAATGATTGGTGCTTGCGTTTTTGAATAAATAATAATTAATCAATTTCAAATTTTTCAATAATTCCTGGAGAGCGTGAGAGTAAAATTTTGGAGACGAATAAAAAGCAAATTTGTAGTTAACCGTCAACTCTATCAGAAAGAAAGTTAAAAAAAATGGCGTGGGCAGTTTTTGTGGAATAATTTTTGGAAAATTTTGAGAATCAAGCATTTTTACAATTTACCTATTTCAAAATAGTATGTTACATCACTTGATTATATATACATCAAAATTTTCCAAAAATTCGTAGCGGCCTTAGTTTTAAAGAAAAAACATTTTATTTGTCTTTAGATTCACTAAAATGATGTGTTATCAGAATTTCAGAAACGTGTACTCAAAAATAACAATACTAAGAAAACATGTCTAATTTCCAGTTTTGGTTCAGATTAAAGACCTTACAAAGAACTACCTGCTACTAAAACACTTTTTACATAACAAATATTATAAAAATTGGCCACGGGGTTCCAGAGATATAAGAGAACGAACGCACACACCCACCCACAGACACACATTTTTAAAAAACAACATTTTTGGGTTCCTTGGACCCCAAAACGTGTATTTCCGTTAATATCTAAAATTATAACATTTGCATGAAATCATAACTTTCCATACTTCAATAGAAAGAAGTATGGGAAAGTAATACTAAAAAAAATCAACACAAGTAAATTCACTAAATAACCAACTCGATAATCAACTAATTTATTCCTATGAAAACGATTATTAATTATCCATTTTGAAAATAAGATATTGTCAAATGACTAATAGGAGACTAAACAATGGCTAAACAAATAAACGTACAATTTTAAGTATTTCTGTTTAGAAGATCCATGGCCTGCTTACTTAAATCAGTTTTTTAAATTTTTCTGGAAATTGTTTGTAATGTAAGGGTATGAACGTTTTAGATCAATGAAACGAGAAAACAACGTATATAAAAAATTTAGAGTGTAGCGTAAAATAGCTCATTAGTCTCCACACAACTTTTATTAAGGAAAAGTTTTGGTATTCTCAATAGTTTAGGAAATAGTGGCTGAATAAATAAGATATTATAATATTTGTGTATAAACAAACAATTTTGTGCCAAAAATATATCTTCGCATTTATGTATTGTGTATTTACCTATTATTTGTACTTATAAAAAGATAAATTTCTAAATAAATAATAATTTGAAAGTGAGCAGTATCATAAAAACGCTGGTTCTAAAACCACTGAAAAGAGTCATGCGTTCCATTTATATTTTGTTGTTGTGTGCCATGTATTAAAATAATTATTTTACATATTATTTATTACTTCAGTTCTGTGTTACATTTTAGAGAGTGAATGTATTTTAAATAAAAATCAGATACGAGTATTTCTTCCCAGCAGATCACAAAATAACTACAACAATAGAATATTATTTATCAGAAATATATAGCTTTCATTTATGATAACTGATCGTATAATGAGGTGTATAAGAATGTATGATATTTTTAAAAATTGCATGCATCATGCTGTGGTAAAAGCATTCCCATATTTTAATCATGCCATGTACCTGAGGAACCATCACAACCATTTGCATGAGAAGTACATCCTTTTTCCATGTCTTGCATTCAACAAAAGTACAGGTCATACCAATGCAAATTTTTTATCTTACGAGATCAATGTCAATGACTTTAACGGGGTGAGTTCTTTAAATTATTATTAAAATACATCAATCTGATTAAGTATATTGGTTGTTTACAGAAAAAACACCCACTACATGCAAAAATGTATAAATACAAAATTTATGAGCTGCTGGAAAAACATTTTCATTTGCAGACTAGTATAAATGACAATTAGATAAGCATTATACTGTGCTACCTATTTGTTTGTGAATATTATTTTGTAAATTTTATTATCAGGTACTTATAATATTTGCTTATCTAAATTTTTTGAAAACAAATTTTTGTAATGATTACAACATATTTACTTAAAAATTATTATGTAACATTTAAAAACACATATTGTATATACAAATTAATTAATAAAAACAAAACTCATAACTACCTTGTTCATGTTTAGTTTTTTCCATGGCAGCACATGCTGCTCGCCACTCCTGCAATTCAGGGGATGGAATCAGTCCTGCAGAACCTGCAGAATTATCCTTGCGAGCTTGCCACCAGTGGTGATCATCTTTACTAATGATCTATAATTAAACACCAATATAAAAAATAAGTATTATCAATATTAAACAATAGAATATATCAAACGTTTCAGATACATTAGGAGAGCATTTCATTTTAAAAATTTCTTATAAAACGCTTGAATATTTTTTTAAGATGTTTGTTAGTTGATGTTGAAAAGTTTTTATGTTTGAGTATGTGTAGAAATACGCTTTATTGGAGAAGTGAGTTACTTTATTGTACTTTTTACACTTCATTGTATTAAGTTTTGTAATTTCATGGAATAAACGTTGCATATAAGTATGCCTAAGGGCGTGTTAAAATTAATTGTCCAACTTCAGAATTGTTATCTTTGAATGAACAGAGTGAAGCAGGCCTCATGCAGGAGTCTGGAATGTATAGAAATACTCTTCAAGGGAATAACACAGAGGCTCTTGGCTAAATATGAAAGGCGGAGGTCAGTTTTAAGCTGGAGTGATAGAGTGCGGATGCGTGTTTAGAATTAAAGAGTGGTGTCAGTTTGCAAATTACAATGTTGTGTTTGGTATGTCTAATTGTTGATATAGTAGAGATGGGAGGAGTGAGGCTACTTCTTTGTCTTGTATCCTTTTGATCTCGAGAGAATATGGTGACTTTCTCTCCTATGTCTACGGTGAGCGTGTTTCTTTGGCACAATACCTCACTGGTTTGCCATTGCTTTGCGAGGGAGAGCGGCCATTAAAAATCTGTTGTTCCGGTACCTACTGGGATTTAAAACACAGCCTTCAAACATAGTTGTCCAGCGCTCTAACCACTAGCCCACAGCCATCTCTGTGAGGCTACTGTTAACCCAATATTAATGAAGTCCTTGTGTTTTAATATTTATTATTGTTGATGTGCTATTATTGCTGCTAATGGGTTAATATTATTGTTGTTTTTCTTCTTCTCGTTGTTGTGGTGAATTGATTTAGCTCGTGAAGACAAGTACTTGTGTTCTTAGGACCTAATATAACTAGGCTTAGTTGTTTAGGTATACCTGGTTAGTTGAAAGAGTGTTAACCAGTGACACCAAAACGTATGCCCAGTGGCCAGCACATAAGCCCAGTATTCCGCTAGATTCCTGGTGGCTTCTGTACTTTCGGGGGGCGGGCCCCCGACTGGTGTGCACATTGACATGGAAGTAAAAAACCTCCATTGTTAAAGATCTCGGTGAGTGAATATTAATGTATGTAAATGCTTTGTTAAAGTAAGTCAGTTTTTAAACATCCTACATACGTTTATGTAATTATGTGTTTTATCTAGCTTTCACACTTATGTGTACGTTACGTACAGTACTGAAATTCACTACACTTTTGATCCACACAGTTGTTGTGTAATGATTATATTAAGTGAACTGCAGAACATTGAGATATTTCTTATTTTATTAATTTTTAAATCTTTCTGTCGTATTGTAAGCTGAGTTAGTTAATATATTGTATATAAAACAATTATTAACTTCAACAGGTTGAAGTTAATAATTGTTTTATTTACAATATATTAATATGAACTTCAACGAAGTAAAGGTAGAACTCATTATCAAAATGAGTTAGTTAAGCTAGAGGCAGCGATAACAAATTATTTGTTTCAAACCCATTTGTTATTTTAAAGGTGAGCATCTAATATCAAGTCATGTTTACAACCTGACTGCTTTCTTTAGAAGTTTGTAGGTTTTGAAAGTTTATATGTATTTTTAATTATCAATTTTTAATTATTAATTTTTAGCATTTATTTTGTATGCGTAATCATTTGAGTTTGTAATTTAAGTAATTATTATTCAAACTTGTACATATCTTAAGACATTTCTCATTTTGAAAAAT
Organism: Ctenicera cuprea; assembly: GCA_958336395.1. Classification (NCBI taxonomy): domain Eukaryota; kingdom Metazoa; phylum Arthropoda; class Insecta; order Coleoptera; family Elateridae; genus Ctenicera; species Ctenicera cuprea. The sequence continues at coordinate 38,021,849 of OY284490.1, forward strand.
GTTTTCGAACACATTTTAAAAAGTGTTTATGGGAAGCGCACAAGATTCACAACAAATCTTTAGTCTGCTGACTGGCTCATTAAAAATGTTCTTAAAACAGTGGCAGATCGTACGGGCGACGCCGACGCCCTCCCCCAAATACGCAGAGCAAACGATATTACATACAACCTACTTCACTTCTAAAACGTATAATACCGCTTAAGTTTTTCGGCAGGAAAGTGACGTTTCTATAAAGGTTTGCAAAACAGATATGCCTGTCCTAGGCGGGCAACGTTGTTTTTAGGACGAGACCGCGGCTATGTAAACAAACGTGATAAAACATTAAAATCCCCCATAGGGCCATTTGTGCCGTAGCAGCGAGTGGGAAACAAAAAAAGGCTATAATATAATTTAGTATTAATTCAACGTCAGTGTATTTTATGTATTTCACACCGCACACTGCAGTTTTGGATAACTGAAGTTTATATTATAGAATAAACAAACTTTTCTATAATGGAGATTTCGTAGAAGCTACATAGTCCCTTGGTAGTGTTACAGTTTTCTACTGTCAACAATTAAATTAGTGCATTTCCGGAATCAGCAAAAATTATTAAAAATAGTCTGTGGGTACCATACCCACGAAAACCATTGGAAGTGAAGCGTTGTTTTTCAACTCTTAAACGTATAAAAACGTTTCAGAGAAATACAAAAAAGCAGGACAGTTTGTGTGCTTTGAGAATTAGGAATGTGTTCAATACAAAAAACTCATTCAAAACACCGACAATTGTAATACTTATAGTGATTGACAATCTTGTGAATCAGAAAGAAATGTGTATGGATTTCATTTATTCGAGTGTGAATTAAAAGGATTCTCTTGCTTTAAATTTGTGTTGCCCTCCCGTAGTAAAGGTTCACGAGCCACCACTGTCTAGAAAGTTTTGTTAATGTTTTACACTATTCAAATTTTTTTATTCTAGATCTAAATCCATGTCGAAATTATATTTACGTGAAAGTTAAAAACTGCTTATTTTTTGTTCTGAAAACAGCCACACGCCCAAGAAAAGCCACATGCTTACGAAGTAATGTCAGCTTTTGTCATATGTTTTTCACAGTTGCATCTATAAAAGCAGAAGTGATTTTCATAGACGAGGCATTCAGTTATTCTTGATCCTCCTGTCAAGAATCCTACATCATTCTAGTCCGTACAAAGTTTTTTTATTCACTTCACCTCATTCCAATGCGAGGTACCTCAGCTGCGGCAGCAACTCTTTTCCCCTCACTTCAATCTAGTGCTTGGAGGTAGCTGAACCGCTTAAGGGCTTCGGCTCAGCACTTAACGGTGTCTCAGCTGCCAACAGATTTATTCCTTGCTGTAGACGCTTAGAGGTAGTTCAGCTACTTAAGGCTTTTGGCCTAGCGCTTCGAGGTACCTCAGCTACCGCAGCAAGATTTCCTCCCCGTTTACCTTCACTCCATTTACCATGTGAGATAATGTTAGTGAAGTCAGCATATATAAAAGTAGCACTATCTATTTTAAAAGTTTCAACATTATAATTTTGCTACGAACAAGAGTTCATATTATTTTGAATATCTTGAGAACAGTAAGCGTCCTACTCTGGCTACAAAGTTTTCAGTTTCCCTAGTTTGTACAGGTGAATACTCAAATACTAGAGTTGGATAAAGTAATAATTATTTTGAAAAATATTATTAAAGATATCCAATAAATGTATTGAACCTCTCCCGTGTTTTATTTAATTCAATTCAGTTACTTTACATCCCAAACTGTTACTGCTAAAAAAATACAATGTACTACAAAAAGCCACAACTTACCATCCCCAGGGTCCGCAACGTTACAATATTCAGTTAAGATATCATTTCTGTGGCATTTAATAAATATTAGAAATAAAAACATATGTATTATAATTCTGCCTTAAACAATTAAAGATATAAATAAGTAATGATCATATTATAGTTATTACCTGCAGAATGTCACCAGTTTTAAATGCAATGCCAGCTTGAGCACAAGGAATGAGATCATCTTCTAAAGGATCATAGTCGAACTGAGCCCGAACAAATATCTGCAAAAGAAATGATACATTTTTAATAATTTGTAATTCATTGGTCTTCATCAATTCATACTTTAAACCAAGCATACTTTTTGCAATGCAAAATCAATAAGCTGACAATTATAATAGAATAATTAGCTGTATACGAATACGACTGCATACTACTAAATCTTTACAATACGGGACAGTATTTATCATTCATTGTTTTCACACACTATGATCAAAACCACTAATTACTATGTGTCACAATATAGCCTTAACAAGTGCAATACAAAAAATTGAGACACCATTGGACATACTCCAAAAGTTACTGTAACGTACAGGTTACATAAATATTAGTTTGTGATTCAAGTGATGATTTTCCGTCAGTGTTAGCCTTTCATACTTTTTCAGTCAGCACTTAAACAATCATAAATCCTCAAACTCTGTAGGGTATGAAAGAAGCTAACAGTTGCGTGAATAGGTAACTAGTAGGGCAAAGAATTTAATACTAAAACCTAATTTTCTATTTAGGAAAAATTAGCTATATTACTTAGGTATGGAAAACGCTACAGATACCAAATAATAGATACTTGTTAAAATTTTACGAATCTAAAAAGTGCACTAAGAGCACTAAACTAAAAGCACATCACACCAGAACCAGATATAGGTAAGACAGGTACTTACTAAAACTGGAAGAGGTTTGATCCTGAACAACTAGATAGGCAGAGAACAAACAGTCGCAATTAGTTCAAATAAAAAGGTGATAGTTACCAAAACTGCTTACATTTTAGGATTTGCAGTATATTAAAAAATTAAATCAATATATGGAATTATTTCAACAATTTATTACTATGATTACACACTAACTGTTAATTTTCTATTTATAATAAATACAATGAATGCAAAATGTAAGCAGGCGTGAAAAATGTATTTAAAAGAACTTCTTGCATACTTAACAATAGTGATGTATAAAAATATCTGGTGTGATGAGATGTGCTTTTTATAAAAAACAATAATCATTTAACAGGGAAAAACTGTAACATAAAAATGCTTATTTCATGAAGTATTAGAAGTAACAAAAAATAAAAAAATGTATACGAATGCACAAATGAAAATTTATGGATGCATAAATCGCAAATGTGGATCAAATTGTAGAGTGCTATTTACAACTAAAAAAAACGGAATCACGCTAGAATTGTAATTAATCATCTTATAAATCTACAGATTTGCATAGATATCGAATTGTATGCAATAATACAAAATTATTTTCATACCCGTCTTTTATTTTTTCAAACAGGAACTGTATTATATAGTGAAATCTAGTAGAACCAACCATTTCTTATTCTTATTAATGTTTTTTTAATAAAAGAGAAGTTAAGAACAAAAGTTGTAGTTTTTTATGAAAGTTATTATTAAATTGCTACGAAATCAAAATACAATTTGCTTAAGCCGCTTTTATTACTGCTGGCAAACATAATTAAGTTTTTCCTATTTTTGTATTTTGTCTTGCATATTTAAATTTCTCTGTTTCAAAATTTGCAAAGGGCCAATTGAGTTTTTGAATTATGGCAACCCTATGTATCTTATTCGAAGCTTTTGAAAACAAAATGTGTCGGCATAAAAGCAGCATGACAACGAATACCCAGCAAAGGGTAAAATAATCAAGGAACAAAAATGAGCGAAGCACTTTGCCTGGACTTTCTTATTATACTTTACATATATAAATTAACTCATTATTGTGTCCTTTACCGCGCCGTAAAGTAACTTTAGATCACACTTCTCCTAGCTCTGTAGCAGGAGCGAATCAAAGAATAAACAGTAAGCACTTCTGGGACATCAAAATCGCAGGCATGGTCAGCTGCATACCGCACTGTAGCGTACCGATTTTCTAAATATTTTGTGAGAAAAAAACGATTTTTTGGAAAACAAACTTTAGCCATACACAGACAATTATATGTATATTCTTGTTGTCAGTCAGATATTGACAGAAAAGTGTCTTAGCCGTATTATCACACGAAAATAATACTAAGATAAAAAAAGAAAAAACGGATTCCTATTCTACGATGAAAACGCACAAGCAAAATTTTATCTACCCTTACAATCGGCTCTTAGGTTTTTCAAGTTTAAAATTTTTTCATCAAATTTGGTGTTGAACTATAAAATGTTTAAACCTATAGTGGTACCTAATCGCGGAAATGTACAACTTTGAATGAAGAGGGTGTTCCTATATGTAGAGAAGCTTCAAGAGGTGATTGTTTGTGTTATTTCATGATGAAAAATTGACATGAATATATATAATATATCTCGGAAAAAAAAACAGATTAATCACTTTTTGTCCATAACTTTCGTAGTAATTGCACTAAAATTTTAAAATATGTGAGCATTACTGATTTAGCTTACCATTTTTAGTGATTTTTGTTTGAATAAGTGTACCAGAGGTGTCTTAATTATTCGGCCCATCCCTAATGTAAACTTTTCTTCATGAAATAACCCAAAGAATCACCTCCTGAAGTTTCTGTACGTAGGTACTTAGGAAACACCCTGTATACTCGTATCACGAGTTTCTTGATCGCAAGACACACTCGTATCGAGAGTAATAATTAATAAAAGTTAAGACCTAAATTGTGATTCTGTAAACCGAATTTTTATATAACGTTCATTTTTATAGGAATCACTTCAATTTTGACATACTTATCTATAATAACTCATAATAATAGTCCAGTCGTCAGGTCACAAAAAAAAACTTTACCTGGAAATAATTAAAGGAGAAATGAAACCTAGTGCATTTGGCAGGGTTGGGGGTCCTAAATAACACATCTACTTTGCAACCTCGAAATCGGCGAGAAAAACGTTTTTTTCCGGTACTGGTGAATTGTAGGCTAAAACAGTACTGTACAAAAATAAAGAGGGTTAAATTTCGTTTTTATTTCAAGTAGGTAGTTAGATAGTTAAAGCGTGGACCTTTCGTCGCCCACTTAAAAATTGATCATTTTCATTTTTAATCAACTCCTGGCCACTTTTTGTCCGTTCTTATATTACTGTGCGTTTTTTTTTCATAGAAACTACTCCTTTCCACACCACCTTAAAATAAAGTAAACGGTCCCTTTTTTTAAATGTGGTTTGCCTAGTAGTCCTAATTCACAGAGCGAGTTTAATTGTTCTTTCTTCGCTTTTTATTTCCCGAGAAACCAGGTTTGCTGGGATCTTCAGCACCTGAAGGTTCATAGTCGCTCTCTTCATTTGACTCTACTTTGTTGTCGTCATTTATCTCTTGAATAATTTTCTCCACCATGGTAGGGAAGGGTCCTCTTATTCGTCGCTATCATAAGAACGCTCTTGTACATTTTCGCAAGAGACACCGTTGACACAACCGTAAATAATGAAACATTTCAAGCCAGATTTCTGCAGCCACAAGCAGGTCCACAGCCTTTTTTTTTACATCTTAATAATTTCTCTGGAGCGGGATTCTTAAAGTTGTGACTGGAACAAGTAATCCAGTCTCGCTTCTTTTCCATCCTTATTCTGTGCAACTTTTTTCAGCGCCAAACCAGCATTGGACCTTGTGGTATGCCCGCAAGGAATACTGCCGTGCTGCTGCTTCGGTCGGGGGTAACGCGGTAAGATTGGCTTTGGTTTTGGTTTTGGCAATTAAATGTATAAAACAGCGATACCTATGCGTGGTTAACAAAGTTTCCACATAACTTGTTATGTATGCTACGTTAAAACTAGTCGGAAAAATGGAAATCCTTCAAACGCAGTTCAATTTCTAAGGTCTTATTTTTCTTTCCAACTACGAACATTTCTGGTTTAGCCGTATTTTGGAACACAGGAGTTCAGCAGTGATGTTTTTTTGTCCTTTGGAACTATTTCTAGTCATTTAGACGTCAAAAAATACTCAAAAGTAGCCTAGTACTCCCAAAGCAAATCTAGTACTCACATCAATTTTACAGAAAATTATTTTTTTTTCAACTGTCTCATTTACCCTGCCAAATAAAACGACGACGAATACTGTATCACCATACTGTCACACATTGTAGGACGTAGCTAACACAGGATTTGCCATAATAAAAATGGACAAAAAGCAATCGGGAGTCGATTAAAAGTGAAATTGATGAATTTTTATGTGGGCGACGAAAGGTGATACCTTTACCGCGCTGCCAAGCCTTTACTATTAACTTGACAAAACAATGCATACAGTACTATTGTTACCGAGATATTTCAAAAAGCCGTTTTTTGACCGTCATTTAAAAAATTTTAAATTTCCTCGCTGATTTCGAAGTCGCAAAATGGATGTGTTATTTAGCACCCCCAACCCTATCAAATGCACCAGGTTTTATTTCTTCTTGAAATATTTTCAGGTAAAATTACCTAACGCCTGAACTATAACAACACATTCAAATTTTATTGAAAACCCCGTTGCACAACATTAAAACATAGCTAAAAGCGGTTGTAAGAGTCGTTAACTTTCAATTGCTCCCGATAGTACATCAGTCAAGCCTCAAATATTTTTAAATTTAGTTTCCGGAAATATGTGTACCTACTGCAAATAAATTATATCAGTTTTTTAATTCTACTCAATCTACTGGCCTGTCTTCAAGGTAATGCTACGAAATTTAATGACGAGATGCGAAAATACTTCATTATTAAAAGATCCCTAAAGGGAAATCAATAACAATAGGATCCGAGCAAACCAACTGAATTATCTCCAAAACACGTGGTGTCCCATGAAAAACATAAAACAAGAAAAGGATCGAATTTTAGAGATATCAAGAAGTAAATGTTGTTTAGGATTAGGAAACGGCGAGAACCGGGAAAAGATTGACCAAAAACCATGGGGCCTTCCTTTATTTTTATTATAGTAAGTTCAATGATGAAAAGGTTTAAAATAGAGCAGTACTACTATTATTATTATTACATCCTCGTCACTATGTAAAGTTAAAAATATATGTTTTAAAAAAATGTAGGTTCTTTAACACATGAATTATTTTTCTAGAAAATGTATTTCTGGCACTTTTAGCTAATCAGCACAAACAGAACAAGACTGGCTGTTCAACATGGCCCTGGATATTAGTTACACAACGGCTCAAATTCCCGGTAGACCAATGGACCCTGAACACAAACAGGAATAATTTACGAATTTTGGCTTCAAACTTCGCCGTTGTATCAACGTCCTACCTAACTGATTTTATATTGACAAGAACAAAACAGTATTAATAACGAAAATGTTTGTTCGAACCATTTGTACAACATATCGCAGATAAAAAGACTTGAAGTTTCTGCCTTTAGAAGAAATTTAAACATTAGTGTATATTTATTTGCAAAATACACAAATTGCTTTATGTTTTAGCATATTACAATGACATTAAGCGAAATCAACTGGTACAATACAATCTCAATAATACCAAATAATTTGTATAATTATTGATATAAAGTTCTCAAGGCATCTAAGTAATTATAAGTTTCGTATTTTTTTCTAATACATCGGAATACGGTAACCAAAAACATTCAATAAATTTAGAAGCTCATTTGGCAACGCTTCAGAGTCGAAAGACGTGTTGTTTTTTCATATGTGGGTTTAAAATGTTAATGGTTTTAGTATTAATGAAAAATGGGCTACTTCATAATAAAATTTATTTAAAAAATGTGATTTCTCTAAAAACGAAATTATGTAGCTGGTTCTGAGAACTCATTTCACTTTTGTGGATTTTTGACCCTTGCTTCTTATTTGCAGGTTTACAAAACTGTACTGTACTGTACAGCAATTCACAGAACAAACAGTAAATACAGTATAAGCTATGTTAAATCACTGGTGCTAAATGAAATCGGCGGAGTTGTTTGAACGCACGGTAAACACTCGTATGTTGTTCAAATAAACAGCTAAGCATTTTATAGCAGGTATCACAGGTTCGAAATATAAATGTTTCATAATGCCCTTTACAACCCTGGTTAGGTTCCAGTAAATAGTCCTAGTTCAAAAATGTTATTTTCTCTTGATAAAAATATATGCGCTATAATTGCAACCCCTACCTCGCAGTATCAATTTTATGCCTAAATGAATGTTTGGCTATTCATGAGCGATTTTTTTGTGAACAAGGTTAAAACATTGACACTAATAAAATATCCAATTATTTGATATACGTCAAATAAAGAATATATTTATTTTTTTCTAGTCATGCAAAAAGCAGAGGAAAGTAAATACATACCTCGCAAGGTGGTGGCGCACTTCGATATGATGGAACAATTTTGAACGTAATCGAACCTCGGGCTTCCCTCTAGAATAATAAGAAAATGTTTTAAAGTATTTTGCAACAAATAATAAAAGATACTTACGAGAATTTTTTGTAGCGCATTAACGGACTGATTCTGCACGGGTATTCCGTTAATTTCCCGTATTTCATCGCCAACGTGTAAAGTGGCTTGGCGATGTATCATTCCACCGTGCATTATACGAGCTACGATACACTTGCCGTCTTCATTCATCTTTAAAGTTATTCCCTGAAGGAAAAATAAAGTTTTGAGATATCGAGAAAAAGCTACACATATACATTAAACTTTAACACACTCTACCGCAATGTGTAATTTATTTTTCCAGAGTTAAAATACAATCTGCGTCGTTCCAGAATGGTTTAAAGAAGATTTACAGAAAGTTAAAATGTGGCAACGACAAGATAATGAAAAATGTACAAAAACAAACTTTAAGCTATATTTTAGAAGCAACTGAATAATTTTTTGTTTTCAGATGACTATATTTTATTGCTAGACGGACGCGGATGGGTAGCCTAGTGATAAGAAAATTAGGCTAGTAGTAAAAGTATTTGTTAAAACCCCTATGTCCGACAGAATATCTTTTGTGATTGGGGTAATTGGTACCGGGCCCTGATAACCATATTCTCCATTAATAGTGTTTCTCCTAAACACTGGCAATCAGGAGGAGTAATAAAACTTTCACATACGCGTACGGTACGAAAAGTTGGAATAGGAAGTACGAAAACGGAAAAGTGTGGTGGAAACGTGTAGCTAGCTCCATCACCCTTAGTAAACTTCGGCATATACGGAACATAGTATTTTAACCACGATATTAATTAATCTGTATAAAGGTAGGTACATACCCAAAATAAGTGAAAATCAGACATGTAGTCCAAATAGCGCGGAGATACAGCACCCGTCAAACAATGCCGTTATGCAGGGTTGGATTCCCATGTTTCTTTTTAATCTAAACTATGTTTTATCTTTTATTTATGTTGCTACGACATTTACTATAACTTCAAAGAAATCGAAGTATTTTTTATTTTTTATTTTTATTTTGCGAGTTTACATTATATACATAATATACTATCGCATATATAATTCTACATCATACAGGACGTCTCTCGCATCCCCTTTTCCATATGTTTCTATGTCTCCAATCTTCTTCTTCCATATTTCTTGCTGTCATGGCCTCTTGTACACCCTCAATCCAAGTTCGACGTGGTCTTCCTCTTTTCCTTCTTTGAGATGGTCTCCATTTCAGTATTTTTTGTGGCCATCTCTCCTCTTCCATCCTTTGGACATGCCCGTACCACTTAAGTCTTTTCTCCTCTATATTGTCAATAATTGTGTATTTTTTAAATAACTCTAAAATATTTGTAAAGAATTCAAGATTTTTATTACGTATTGGTGTTATTTTTAATAGAGGAATGTGAGATAAAGGGCTATGATAAATTTTTTCTTTTGTCATAAAATACAGTTTACGTCAATTTTTAATAATAATTGTTAATTTCAAGTATTATAATGAATACTTATTCTACCAAAAAAATCAAATTATTTCATGGTTACTTGAAGAAAACAGTCTCAGAAAAACGACGGATTTATTCAACGTATATACAACGAAGATAGACCCGTTCCTAGCAAAAACACTGCATGAAGAATTGAAAACCAATTTCAAACTACAGGATGCATTAACAATACTAATATTTAATTAACATGAAATTAGAATATACCTTAATAATAAAACTAAACGTTATTAACTATAATTATTACACTACTTTTATTATATTTTTTAAACTACAAATGTCCAAGACAATTGTAGTAGCATTCTCGGTGCTATGTTAAAACATGCTTCTCTTATGATATACTTAAGAGACAATAAATTAGGATAGTGGGGTGAATTGTAACTTTTGAATTTTAAACAGCCCCATAGGAAAAATAGGTTTGCGCTAGGTTTGTCAATCTTGGTTGGTAGTTAGTAGAAAAACATACATACTATACTTGCATATATTTTATTTGGTTTCTTTGCATTAACAATTTAATTTTTGTATTTTATCGGTGCGTCCCAAATGAAGCACATATTAAACAAATAGCAAAAACAACGTTTATTTACTTATTTTTTTAACTGTCAGTTTTGGAGTTTTACATCTGCTTCGGTTCCCCATGGTTTTATTGCACAGAAATGACAGCAGTTTTGCGAAAAAACTTGGTTTTTTATATTACTGATTTTTGCATTTTGTTTGAAATGCACTGCTTATTAAGAATTATCTATATTAAATGTAGAACAATTTACTGGCTTTGAATTTATTGATCAGATTGGAACCTACATACAAAATGTGCTTGTTCATTTTTTAATTGGCAGAGACTATCTTATTGCCTAATCATGGGTGTATTATGAAAATAGCTCATTTATCGCTCATATTACATTGAAACAAAACTTTTAAATTATTATTTTGCACTACAGTATCATTTTGTTTTCACACACCCCAGTTCCAAAAGCAGTAAAATCGGCGTTTTGGACCTTTTACTTCATGTATCTACATAAAACAAGAAATCTTGTTTCTTGCAAACGTCTTGACAAGAAATTTTGTTCTTGCTCCAGCTAGTCTTGTTTTGTCTTGTTTCTTGCACACCTACTTCTTGTTCTTGTTCTTGCAGCAAGAACAAGACAAGAAAAAGAAAAAGCAAGACAAAAACAAGAAGTTCGTGAAACACTATCGGTGGCATAACACTCCAATGAGGAATTTGATCTGCAATGCGATAAGTCAGGGCTACCGATCATCGCCAATACGATCACATCCCACCACAGTTCTTTATTAAGAATTACACTGCGATACGTAGTAAAAATTATTCATTTTGTACATACATTACAAGTAATTTAAAAAAAATACTTCGATGTCTTTGAATATATTAAAAATGTGGTAGCTACATATATAGAATACAAAAAATACAGAATTGCCTGAGAATCGAACCCTGGCTATAACTACATTGCTCAGCGGGTGCTCTATCTTCAGGCTATCCGGACTACCTCAGACTACGTGTCTGATTTTCACTTACTTCGCATGTATAGTGACAGCAAAGTATAAAAACATAAATAATGTTTATACTCTGGCAAAAGAAGCAAATAGTGCAATACAATTCTGTAACAAACCTACCTTGATACTGACTTAATTAGTACCTAACATGGATAGAATGCTATAGACTGTATGTACTCCGTAAAACATCCTGTATGAATGGAAACCTCGACAATTCAACATCAAATAAAGGTATGAGAGCGAACGATGATGGTGATGGCCATATTAAACTGCTAATTAAAAAAGATAAAGGAACTTTTTTAAATGACTGGTTCTGATAGTAATTTTCAAATCATATGAAGAGCGTTGAAATAAAAACCTAATCGCAGTCGCCTATGAAACAAGTACGGCCTGTCGAGGATTACTTTGCAAATCGTGGAACTATTATCATAGTTGCGCGGTTTATTATTTTGCCCACTACCGACTACGTAACGACGCCATGCATTCATGGCTACAAGATACGTACGTGTCTCATAACGTTTGTTTATTCCGTTACACTTGACGACAGAATATAATAGTGTCAGCAACATTCCTAGCTAACTGCTGCCGGTAGTGGAAAAATATAATAAGCAACACGTAATGCAAGGATATAGCATTCTTCCTCGAATGTTGTTACATCCTTACAATCCTTGTGGCTCAAATAACTATTACCGTAATTGCTTACATTTAACTTTGCAAACCATTAGCAGATAAGCATTGTAAGTTATTTTTCATATTTATTTCATTTATTTTGCAAATGTGCATGATAAATGCCAATTGGCAAACTTGAAACCGTTTTAAACGGCGCGGCGCGCGTGTTGGTTTAGCGGCAAAGGCGTGGACTTGTAGGCTGGCTGCCTTAGTTAAAATCCCATGTTAATTAAAATTTTCTTTCTAAATTTTATTAAAGGTCTTGAAAACATAAAAAACGAGTTTGTTTATGCCTAGGGCCTGCCAAGGGATTTGAACTGGGGCCACCAGAATGCAAGTTCACGACTTCAACGCTAAACCAACATGTCGTTTAATTTTTTTTCCATTAAGCGAGTTAAATGGGCAACGGTTGCGAAGTGACATTAATCATGTACGTTAATAAAACAAAAATAATAGCATAAAAAATAATTTACAATGCTAACTTCCTAATTGTTTACAAATGTTAATTATGAACAATTACGGTAAAATAATAAACTGCGCAACTATGATAATGGCTCCAGGATTTGGAAGCTAATCATCGACATGCCGTGCTTGTTTCATAAGTGACTGCTGCTAAGTTTTTATTTGGTTAGTCTGTATATAATAGCCAAAAAAAGAAAACAAGTCAAGTGATCCTTATCCGTCACTTTTTTATCAATCCCACCCAGTGCACCGCATATACTAAGTCGAACCGACAGAAGTGCGGCATCCACGGACTCTTTTTTGTTGAACGCACTATACATATGCCATTACCTTAAATATCAGATAAATAGGTACTTTATACTATATTTTCAGAAACTCGACAAGCAATCTAAAACTAAGGCAAAAAGTCAGCATACATTGTATGACGGCATTAACCATTCAACACAAAACTGAAGTCAAAACCAAACGTTTTGAAAATTTATTTTAAATATTTAAATTTCCTTGAATTGAATTGAAATTTTTGAAATATCGGGTGTTCAAAATATTGCTGCTCATGTAGGCTGCTGCATAATTTTGTTGACGATGATGCATGCCGTAGCTTATTGGACAGCGGTGCTGTCAAACGCGGTATTATACTCTACCATGCGTGGTATCATATTTTATTACAAGCACTAGCAAATGTCATGTTTATAGTGAGGTTATGTACACAACAAAAACATGATGTGTGTTAGAATAACACCGTGAAAATGTTTTTAAACATCCGTTACTTTTGTTGGACACAATTGACAAAACGGGTTTTCAACGGTTTCCCAGGTTTTGAGAATCAATAAGTAATCTCGTACTTTTGCTCAAAAATAGAAGAAGCAATAAGTCAAAACAGCTGAAACAAATATCAATTAAATATTTGATTTTCAAAGTAGTGTTTGTAGTTTCTAGTAAAAAACACGCTTTTATCAAAAAAAAATGGCCGCCATTGTATCTTTGGAAGGGTTCAGGGAAAAACCTTAAATCATAAAAACCTAGAAGATTTCGGTAGGACTATGTGTAGTGTATACTTATTGTAGTGCCGTCTATATGCTTCAAAAATATTATACTTATTTATACATTAATTGAAAGCCGATAAGTGATGAGTATAGGTAAAATAGACTGTATAAAATCTTAAAATATATAAGTATATGTCCCCCCCCCCCCTTGCGCTAGCATAGGTAGCCATAAGTAATGATAAGTAACTAAAAGTGTTTGTTTAATTAGATTTTTTTTTCGTTTACGTAAATAATCATTACTCTTGCTACTGTTAGATAATGAAAATGTATTCGAGACTCTTAATTGAACGGTAATATGTCCCGCTATAGTCATAACATACCATAGGTTCATCAGTGTTTTTCTGGAATTGGACTAACCGCACCCTAGTGACATTTTCCATCTCCACCTCTCCATTGGTACCGTCGAGGTCTTCGCCGCCATTAAGATATGGCAGGAGTGGAGGAGGCGTAACTCGTATAGCGTCCTCGCCATAAATTTCATGAGCCACCACATCGTGTGCTTGCAATAGAGCCTAGAAAAAAAAGAACACAAAATTAGTTTCATGATAATATGCCATTTTATCACCCATTCAGAGAGCAACTTTACACTTCCCTTTTATGACAGCATCTTCTTTAGTGCTTATTTTTTCATATATTGTCATACCGACAAAAAATCGTGCATTTTATAAAAGTCAGAAGAGGGAAAATGTTCATGGTTATTGCCTGAAAGAATATATAGCGTCCAAAATATTATACAGACTCGCATTTGAATATATTATATTGGTAGTCGATATTCAGATTAGAAACGAAAATTCATTTTCGATTAACAACGTTTTCCACAGAAGTATGAATCGTAAATTAAAACACGATACACGAAATACTTAACTACAGTTAATGTTTTTGCGTTTAATGGCAACTTAGAGAAATGGCGATATAATTTCACCTCAATTAAAGTTCGTGTGATATTAATATACGAACAAATTATAATAAAACAGTCTGGCGTTCGTCCATTAAATATTAAATTTATTAGTCCGATAAATAGAACTCTTGTTAGGTAATCTATTCTTGAAAAATAAATAGATGGTACATTAAATTATTGAGTAACACGCATCAATTAAAAGAGATAAAATGTGTATTTGTGAGACCATACAAATAAAATAATTTTTAAGGGTTAGAGGAGACCAGTCGGCTACGTATTGCAAATTAAAATTACTTTTATCCACAACTTACATATTATAGAAGCATAATTCTACTATTGAGAGACGTCTTATGGTATTAATAAAACACATGGGTCTTATAATTAAACCATAAGACACGTAACAAAATCAAACTATATTTAAACTTCCTTGTTAACATTTACATTTATATTCACATTAAAAGAGAAAATATTGTCGGTTTTTACTCACATTCACATTGATATTATTTGTATTTATGTGGTTTAAGCCGTTGAATTTATCATTATGACAATTTTGACAGTTTTGATTAGTGACAACTTGCTACTCTGATCTTTCATATAATTTAATTCGATGTTTCAAAATGATCAATGTCGGTATTAGTGATCCACATAATTATGCCTCTACAATATTGTAAGTTGTGGATAAAATTTTGTATTGCATTTGTGGATTACCTGCAAATAAAACTCTTGAAAATTTAAACACTCGGCCTTGCGGCCTCGTGCCTAAACTTTTTCGCGAGTTTTATTTGCCTCATAATCCACTCATACAATAAATAACTATTATTTATCAAAAACCTTTGGAAAATACCATTGCAACTGTATTTATTAAATACATTTTCAATTATAAAATCTAATTTAGAACAAATTATGATAAAAGCAAAAATAAATAGAAAAATATGACTCCGTAAAATTGTAAAGAAATAAGTAACATTTTCTTTTTTAAATAAACTAATATCTTAACGATTGAAAAAAATTTAAGCTAAAACGCATTCTACAGTGGCATTTACAATTTAATATCACATAATTTCTGTTGGTTTTATCTGTAATATAAAATCTATTCAATAACGGAAACACTAGAAAGCGTTCTGTTTAAAACTTCAATTAAAACTTTTACCCAAGTGTTTTATCTCAAAAATCAAGCTTAATGAGTTTGTATTTTACTAAAAGATAAATTTTGGTATCAAAAGAAAACTTTAAATCATAATTTTAAAGAAGCATTTAATTATTTTAACTATAAATGAAATAAATGGAAATTTTGAAAATTTGCTCTTTTAAATTCTACATGACTGCCCTCTCAGTTTTCTTTCTGCAACATGTTAATTACTCAATTTCAAAAAGGACAAAGTATCCAAATTCGTAAAAGCAATTAAGCTAGATATAATTATTGAAATGTTTTGAAGATTTCCAACAAACTAGAAAGTTATTATAAACCTAGTTTCCAGTGGTGGTTTGTTCATTGGGTCAAACGGTCATTATTACTTAATTACAATAATTACTTTTTGTTTGAGTACATAACATACTATACACTTTTATACTTAAAAAATACTTTATAGTTAACTTTTGTATGAGATTTCTATGCGAGAACGTTTATTAAAGAGCTACCACAGGATCCACAAACGTTTGAATGTTTGAGTATTTCGCGCGCAATAAACGAATCTATGCGAGGGTCATTTGGCTGTCATTCCCCAATTCAGTTATACGCCACCGAATAAAGCAGCCGGCTTAAAAGGCCTTCAAATGAATAAGAATGAAATAGAAAACCCATTGCGGTAAAATTCATATTACACAAGCTAAAAGAGGAGAAGGAGAAGTATCTGCGTATTAAAGACTCCAGGGTCACGAACCCACAACTTCCGAGAATTACGCTGTCAGATGTCCGTGATAAGCGCATGCCAATAGCCGCCTAATTTGTGGGATTCGCACGTACACGACGTAGTAGTGTGAAAACAGTTGTTGGTTGAGTAATCATAATTTAGTGTTGTTGTACAATGTCCGTGCAAAATAATTTTGGATTGTGAATGCCATGTAAGAAAATGCTTTCACTTGTTTCCACTATCTGCCATTTTGTGATAATTCATTGTGTGATATTGACTGCAAGCATTTAAAAACTAAAATTCGAACACATTTTTATCAGTAAACCACATGAAAAATGTTGTGCATTTTAACACACTGGCAATGTGGGTATCAATTCACAATAATTTTATTAGAGGGTGCTTATCGAAAGTCTATTAAACACATCAATGAAAATGTTGGTAAAAATGGATCATTTTTCCAACGTAAAGGATGGATTTGAAATATAAGGCTACCTAAAACTTGGGGAAGATAAAATTGTTTCCAAAAAAATACCTCCCAGAACACCACACCACGAGCCGCCATTGCTAGTTTCAAAACTCCTGATAATGTTACTGTATATAAATATCTACCAAGTCGTTTCCGAAACGACTCTTACGAAAAGGAAACTAACCGAAAGCGCACGTTATTCGGAAACGCTAAGTTGCTTTTTCCGGGAACGAATGTGTAAACTGTGCTTTCATCATAGAGAAAGTATGACGTCTGTAAATTTAGTCACCCTCCCTTAATTTGCATACGTTCAGTAATCGTATGGAAGGGATCGTTAGTTACTAAATCTTTTTCCAGTAATCCAAAAAAATATTTATTCACCAAGGATTAGTAGAAAAGAAAACACACATTTTAGAATAATGCCTTTTGTTTTAAACTATTCATTACTCTCATGTTAGAAAAAAATAAATATCAATTATAATGTAAAACCTTCAAAAGTAACAAATGTGTAATTTTGCTACATATACATAAAAGCTCACAAAATTCAGCTTATACAAGAAAATCTGAAAATTTAAAATTGAATAAAAGTGGTTACAAATGGGCATAAGGATGTACATACAAAAAATGTTCGTTATTTAATTCTACACAACATCGTTAAAAAATATACAGGGTGTTCCTTTAAAAAAAAATGAGAAGACAAACTTTGAAGTTCTCAAAATTTGGAAAATTAATTTTGAACACCCTGTACATGGTGGCTTTACGATATTTAAACAAGAGCACCCTAGAACCTCCTACAATAAGTCCTTACTTAATTTCCTCTTCAAAGCTGCGGCCGCGGAAGTGGTGAATTGTTAAGTGGAGTAATGTAAAAATCAATTTTTTTGAAAAAAAAATATTATTAATTCTAAACCGGACATTAGATAGCGCTAATATTTTAAATATGAATAAACATCCCAAAAGAAGTGTTAAATATACAAAAATATTCAGGGCATTCCATTTAAAAAAAATTTCCTTAAGCGTGCCACACTTTTTTGTAACACCCTGTATATTTGAAAATAATTTCTATGTATGCGCACTTACCCACAGTTTACATCTGCATTAAAAAGATTTTTTTATCTGTTACGGTGTACGAGATATCGAACTCCCACGCACTGTTGCCCTACCCGATATAGGCAACTCTCCATTCCATCCATACTTCAAGCTGTATTACAGCTCGGTCAGTGGTTTTCCGTGACGTCAGCAAAAATGATGCCGCCTTAGTATACCTGCTCGAATCCTAATTTGTGCAAGCTCAAAAATGTATATGAGCTAGATTTTTTTTTAATTACAAATATTTGGAATTCGCATTTTATACAGCAGCCAACCAAAACCTAAATACCTAAATTCCTCATTTTAGGTTCGGATTTTTATTAAAAGCTTATACTGTCGATGAATATTTGATATACCCCCACATTCCACAGCTCATCGAAATCGGACCATCCGTTCGGGAGTTATAGAGTTATATGATGCCCGCTATTTAATTTTCTATCGGTAATCATAATAGTATTCTTTCTTTAGAAACGACAAGTATCTTATAGTTAAATTTATGAAAATTATAAAACCCTTTCTTCAATAAACATTATTTACATACTTATTATAATATTTAAGTGTAACAATGTAAAAACACAGTATGCAATCATTAATTGATCCAAATACTCGTTAAAATAGTGCCTTAGCAGTTTAGACTACAATTTTTTTTAAATACGATATAACACAAAAATAACACATTTTGATGCTGAAATTAAGAACTTATTTATTTAGTGGAAACCGTATTCACAAAGCATTGTAATAACTCAGACGTCAAACATGACCTGAAAAAGTTGTTTACAGTATTCGTTTAGTGAATACCAAATTATTACAGACACGTTTTGTATATAACTTTAAACTTTAAGTTTTATTTGAGCTGAGGGTAGTGTAATATTTCGTTTCGCTTGGTTAAAAATAAATGGTTTTAAACAGCTTTAAAATATTTTAACAATATCGGAATGTAAGTAAGTAATGAATTCCTCTAAATGAGCCAAAAATTCACATATTTCCATTCAATACTGTTGTTTTAAAAGGTAGACGATATACCAGGTGATTCAGGTTAGATGTATCAAACTAAAATTTCAGTTAATTTTCAAGCTACCAAAATCGACGTTGCATGTGTTTATAGTTCCTAAAAATCTTTAAATTCGTTTAAAAACATGTCACTACTTCCGGTGTAGCCGGAAGTGTAACTAACTTTTTTTTCAAGTATATTTTTTTTAAAAGAATCATGAGGCCGTGTGTGAGCACGAGGCCGTGCGTGAGCACGACTCCATGATTCCCATCCCACCCCTTGGCCGGGCGTAGCACACTAAGTGCTATACACCGGTCTAACATGCCCCACCCCTGAAAGACATGCAACCCAACATACACACCACACACAACATCCATGGACACGTTGGATTTAACTTATCCACAAAAATTTCCGACGGGCAGAAGACTCAAACCTACTGCCGTTGAGAGTCTAGTTTTAAAGCCTGGGACTTTAACCACTAGACCACCCGCTGGCCCTCAAGTATATAGGGGTAAATGTTTGTAGCACATTCGACAGAGAATATTTTTCTTGTTTTAACGATATAAATATTGCGGTACTTCTTTCAACTTGTAGTAACTAAATATACTAAAATTCGTTCTCAATAAGATTAGGAAATGTTTAAATTTAAAAAAGTTGGCTTTGTTGTTCTATGTTTTATTTCAATGATGACAAAAAAAATCGACAACTTAAAAAATAAATAAATATTAGCAAGCTACAGAGCAAGCAAAAAAAACTGACCAAGAGAGCTGTAAAAAAACCGCTTGTCTCAATACAATTTGAATCTGTCATTAATTTCAGAATAATGACATTGTAAAAATCGATCAAAAACATGCGGTTTTTTCCACCGCTCTCTTGATTAAGTCTTTTTTGCTCGTTCTGTGTATCCAACGAGTAAGTAGTTAAATTACAAAATATTTATGCAACGTCTTCAGTTTTGCTAGTCGTCGTGATCCATAGCCAGTAGCAGTTATTTATTTCGTTTAACCTTTTGAAAAGTGTAGCCATATTTTATCTAAATAGTTTTCTTCATTCTTTTCGTGCAATACCCTATTCAGGGTGTTGGCGACCTCTCTCCTATGTCTTACTTTGGTGCGCAAAGATAGATATTCTGCACAGACAGACATAGGGGACCTACAGTTTAACATGGGCTTCGAACCACAGGAAGTGCATGCACTTCTTCATCAGAGAGGTTTTCGTGGGAAAAAATCCACCTCGCTTTCCGTTGCCTTGCGAGGGAGAATTACCGGGCTGGGATTCGAACCTAGGTCCACTGCAATGGTAGCCCGCGCGCTTATCACTGAGCTGTGGCCGCTCTCTACGAGCTAATAATATATGCCCCCACCCCCATACATTTGACAAAAAACAGTCGGCCTCACTTCCGGCAATAACCGGAAGTGGTTACGTATTGTTTATGGAACAAATTTAAAGATTTTGAAGAACTATTATTTCATGCAGAAATTATTTTCTGTAGGTATACTTATAAATACTTCAAATTTTAGTTTTCAGCATCCAACCTGATTGACCTGATCTATACAAAAAATTGCTGTTTGGGCTCTATTTATTGTTAAAGAATATTTTCTTAAAAAAGTTATCAAATAATGTAACTATCCTCTATTAAATTTCGTATATACAGGGTGTTAATAAAGTATGGATATAAGCTTATATCTCAATAATTTTACGTTTTTCAAAAAAATCTTCGCACACGTCAAAAAGTATTTACTTTATAATTATATGAGCTTAATTACAACTAATATTATGCTATTGAAAAGCTACAACTGACGGAAAATCGTTCACGAAGTATTCTTTTATGAAACGATACGCTTGCCATAAAATAACTTTTAAATCGATATTTATTTATTCTAAAATATTTTTTGCCTTGGATATTGCTTGAATGGCAATACTGATTGTCAAGTTTTAGGCGTTTCATTTTTTTCACACATTCTGTGATTACAGCTGGAACAATAATATGCAGTTGGTAAAGCAATGTAAATTATTTAAAAAAAAACATTTATTGTATGTATGAACTATTTTGCTACTGTATGGCTTCTATCGATGTGCTTCATTTTTTTGATTATCAACTTTGCATTCGCTATTAGTACTGTCATTAATTATACTCAAGAAAGGACAGTATTGATTAAATGGATGCTCTCTAATTATTAAGCGAAAAGTGTCCTTGAACAAAGAGTAAATTATGCATAAGAAACGGAATGTAAAGAAGCTCTAAATATACCGAGAGCTAAGCTATTACACAAAAAACATGAACTTTTTAAGCCCAGCTGTTTTTAGTATAAAAGGTTCCACATGGATAGGATGCCAAATAAGATCTCATCAGATCCCCGCTACTTTTCTGGCGAACTAAAGTATGTTCCTGAACTTTTAAAATTTGAAAGTGATGTTCAAGTTGTAAGTAATAAGTAACGTGTTTGATAAACGTCTCTTTTCAAAACGACATTTACGTTATAAACAACATTACCGTTAAAATAGGAGAAAATGTCTGTATTTTTGTAATCATACAGATACAAATGGCTCATTTTAATTTTTAGAGCAATTAAAGTTTACACACAAACATAGGTGTTTAGAAGTGATGGTCAGAAGTCGGGGTTTCCAAATTAATATTCGAGTGCTTTAACGTAGTAAACCGCCGCAGCTCAGCAAAATTGTGGAACTATTCATGTAATGTCGTGCCATTAATTTACAAAGACACAAACAATTAAAATAATATACAACTGGCGGCGACATTAATTTTCATATACTGGGGAAACTAAGTAGGCTTGAAATTACAAAGCGAGAACCCTGTTGTGTAACTAAAAGCAAACAGTTTTTAAATAGTCAAAGCTAGGCACTAACTACCTTTAACAGCTAGAAAATTACATCATTTTTCTCAAAATCAAATCTATTTTTTTCTCTTTTTATCAGTATAAAATAGAATTATTCTGGAAGAACCCGTATTTTTGTTCTTGTTTTGTTTTAGTTGTTTTACAAGTTTGCTACCGTGCCCACATTATTAATAAAACCTGCCATATTTCTAGTTTATTTTGTGGAGTAAAATTTTATGTATATTACCTCCAGTACCATTTCATTTATTAAGAATTAAACTGTGTCAGTGGCTGGAATAAAAAATTCAGAAAAAATAAAAAACAGTTGGTTTACTTGAAATAAAAAATAATGAAACTCATTTTTTTCATCTTCTGTATAAGCTAGGTACTTAAAAATTGCGTATGCAAATTAAGTTTTGGGACAAAGTAGAACCTTTTTTTTTCGTAAAATATATGACGAAAAGTTTGTAATCATATTTCTGATAACGCTGTATAATAAAAATTCAAAACGTCATAGATATTTTTTTTGTACCTAACACACAAAATGTTTGGCATCCGCAAAGTCACTGACGAATTTGATGCGACCCACCTACTTTTTACCTTCCTTGCTATAGGGACGGAAGGTATTGTGATCGTCGTGTAAGATTTTGAGCAAATGTGATCATTTCTTTTAAAATTTTTTATAAAAATTTAAAAAGCTTTGAAAATTTTTCAATATTTCGGTTATTTCTAAATATTTTTAAATTTCCAATAAAATTTAAAACTCCAAAAATTGCTGAAATTTTTTAAAATTTTCTTAAATTTACAGTAAAAAATTGGTTATTCTGCATCGCTGTAACATGTATTTTCATAATATGAAATTTTTTTATTGAATGAAAATTACCAACATTTCTAAAATTGTCATAAATTTTAAATATTCAAAATAATTTAAAATATTTAAAATTTATAATGTATACATTGTCAAACAACATACGGTATTAACATACGAAATTTGACAATTTTCTAAAATTTAAAAAATTTCTAAACTTTCATAAAATTTATTCTTTGATTTCATAACATAGTCAAAAATGTAAGAAATTTATCAAAACTTTAACATTTTCAAAAGTCCAGTAAATCAAAAAAGGTTCTATAGTTACGCGCCCGATTAAAACACTACAATTTCCGAGCATATTTCTTTCTGTTCAGGTGTAAGAAAAATCCAAGGCGATTTAGTAATATTTAAAAACACAAGTTTTACAAGACAGCTCCAATTCAAATTCTCTTAGACCAATTTATTTCGCATGACAAAAGGTACAAAGAAATTTGTCTCTTTTATTACAAAGACACAAACGTTCGTCACATGTCATACTAGAAAAGCGTATACTTCACCCTAAAATTTGACAGTATAAGAAATGTGGAACAATCCTACATAAATCTTAGCTGACATTGCAAAACAGAAAAATTCAAAACATTTTCCACTATAAATTGTTTTCTTAACTACGACAATTTGTCGCTGAAAGCTTCCACTAAAAAATTCAACAATAAACGAAACTTGTTTACAATGCTCTCGTCTCGTGTACAAACAGCTACCGTTGAAATATGAAATTACCGTGTAAACACGATTTGAAAGAGTTGTGTAACAAAAGTTAAAAATATGTATCACAGGGAACGAAAAACGAAAAAAAAGAATGCTTTAACGACATCTCGACACAAAGGACGGCTTCGCTGCTTTACATGTTGATAACTTAACCTTTTCAAGAATTCAGCACCATTGAATGAAAATTCAATAAACGATAAGTTTTGCACAAGATCTCAAATCTACCGAACCAAAGACTTGTCTTTAATGTCGCTTGGAAGCGTGCGTATCACTCTCATCCCGGAGGGGATTCGAAGTTAGCTTGGTTTGGAAGTTATTAAGACAAGAGCAAGTTGTTAAGTTAGACAGGTCTATAGAAACTAAAAGTGATATGTTACATTTTTCATTTACAAGCAAACTCCGTGTAGCGTTTATAATATTATCAACGATGCTATAATAAATAATACAATACAGGTTTGTTCCTTTTCAGGCTTTATATTAGAAAATACTGCGACAAATTAGTAAACCAATAAAATTCTGAACCAAAAATTTGATTACGTAATCACTAGTAAATTAAAAATAACACGATGAATCCATTTCTTGATATTTCTAAATATTGTGTTAAGTACAAACTACCTCTTCATTCGTCCTCCGTTACTAACGGAATCTAAAATAGAAAAATTAATACATTATAGATTAGATGCCATTTCCATATACCGAAGATTACCACAAATAGAACCTACCATACCCATTCAGGGGCGACTGCTCCTTCAAAAAGTAATATTAATTAATCAAAGGTTGCTTAAGTATTTATGTTTTAAAAACTGTTTCAATACATTTTCTGTTACGACGAATGCGAAGTACTATTTCACCAACTATGAAGTATATTAATAACTGGGCGAGACTGGATCGCATAGCACACCAACCGGGGTTCGAGGCTAATTACCCCTAAAGGCAGAAACCTCTTATGCGCCATTACCAGCAATAACTGTTCCTATCTCTCTATTGGAGAGCCAACATACTGGCCTACAAATCACAATGAAATACTTGATCTAATCGACTTCTTCGTACTTAAAATCATAGCACCAAATTACTGAAACCTGAATATTAAATCAAATTGGGATATTTCATCAGACCACACACCTATCATTGCTACCCTTAGTACCCATATTATTAATCGGCCTAAAGTTTCTAAACTGATCTCATCGAAAACAAATTGGAAAGAACAAGCTGGCTTCAGACCACACCGATCCTGTGTCGAACAAATAAACAGTCCTAGACTCAGTGATGACTAAGAGAAACAACACTCAGCGAGGTATAATATGGGACTTGCAACACAGGCTGGAAGACCTAGATTACGCTGACGACATATGTTTACTGTCGCACACCCACAACGACATGAACCTCAGAAAAAGCAAGAAATGCGCATCAATAGCAACAATACATTCTTCTGCCAAAACAGACCAATTGAAGAAGTCGAAACCTTCGCCTGTCTTGGCAATGTTAAAACCAAAGATGGAGGATCCTCCGTAGACGTGCAAAACAGAATCTAGAAAGCAAGAGAAGCGTTCGGAACACTCAAGAAATTCTGGAGCTCGTCACAATACTCCGTTAAGACGAAGTTCCGACTGTTTGATACAAACGTAAAATCCGTACTAATATGACTGCGAGACATGGAAAGCCACAAAAGAAATAGCCGACCACATACAAGTCTTCGTAAACAGATGCATACGAAAAATACTTCAGGTTTACTGGCCAAACACTATTAGCAAACACAGATCTATGTGCAAATACCAAACAGGAACATATGGAGATCCAAATCAATCGCCGCAAATAGAATTGGATGAACCTAGGAAAATTATAAACAAAGCAAACAAACGTAAATAATTCATCAAACAACTAAAAACATTTTAAACATTTGGTCTAATGATATTCTAAGCAAGTATTTACAGATTAAATTGCTCCAACTGTAATTTGGTTTATAAAGGCCAGACAATAAGAAACTTTGATACCAGGTACAAAAAACACATACGTTGTTACAAAATATAATAAACACCTACTTAGATACAATTACGCCAAACACTTATTGGAGCTATCATTTAATGACATCTAAAAGCACTATACAACTTTTACAGCTTTACAATGATAAAACCTCAATTAGGTACCCTAGAAGATCAAGTTCAAAGTTCTATCGTTCCTATAGCGACACCAACAGTTGCCTTTTAATTTTACTTTAGAGAATGTAGTGTTAAGAGGTTAATATATCTATAATATTAAAGTAAATAAAATTTTGTTGAAGTTATTAATTATTTTATTTATACACTATTCAATACGCCATTTTTAACAAAAAATGTTTTAATAAGTTCTTGCCTTACTTCGTTGAAGTTATTAATTTATAATTAAAATAAATAATAATTACAATAGGTATTTATTTATTTTAGCTTAAAATAAATAAATGAAAATAAAGTTATTAATATTTTATTTATAAATTAATAAAATGTATTTTTTTTCTTCTAATTCCATTTTAATGCAATAAACTACCTAAAATAGTCATACAAGAAAACTTAATATATTACTTCATGAAAAGTCGAACAATGCATGAACGATGAACATCATCATTGGGTATTTTTTCGTTTGCTCATTTTGTAACAGAAATATGATTCTGTAAGTTAATGGGTCACAAGTAGGATACAAGTCAAAGTAATCTCGGTTCCTGTCTTCTGGTTAGAAACAGTGGATTAAGAACTGACAAGGCAAGATGCAATGGTTTTAACTACAAATTCATGTGATACCTAAGATTATTACATCAAATGGACGACAGAGTTTCTGCTGGTGGTTTTTTGTGTTGTTCCTAACAAATGTTTTACATACCGTTCCTATTTTAAAGACTCCAACTATTCTAAATAAAATTTAATTATTAAACACGCGTTTTTTAGATTACTCGTTTATTGCTACAAGATTAGATTAGATTGCTCGTTTTATTATTCCAAATAGAAGAAATTTAACCTGTTTTCACGGTTAAGTTAATGAAAATCAAATTCCGTTTGTTAATTATGGAAATCTAACTACTAACTTCTGTTACAAGTATCACAGCCATCCAGTGTGAATAACAGAGTAGCTGAACCAGTGAGCCACGCCCGACGCAAGCTTTTGAAATCAAGTGCCGTGTTGCCCTACCTAATTATTCTTTCGGTCGAAATACTTCAAACAAAATAATAAATAGGCCGTCTCGAGAATTAAGAGCATGGCCCGTTGTCGCGTAAGAGTGAGATAGTTCCGGATTTAGTATGTAAATTGATTAATTCTTAAATGATAGTTATACGCCATTACCTTAGCTAAACCAAACAAGAGTGCGATTGGTAATCGCAATAGCATACATATGCGAATTACAAGGTTGTGACATCAAAAAATTGAGGATTTGGCGGAAGGGTGCTCTACGCAAATATTGACGCGGGACACAAGGGGCACCATTTGCAGATTACCGTGGCACCGCGCAGCTTAGCTATCGGTTTAATCCGTCACCTATTGACAGAGGGACTGAAACACGCTCAATCAGCGCGCTTACTCATGACGACGCAACAACAAGTTACCAGTCTGACTGCGAACCACCCACAGAAAAATACCGAAGCCAGTCAGCCCAGGATTTAGGAGGGGGCTAGGGGGGGCCCTTTCCTGAGCAGGCTATATCACTACCACTATGATGCTCCTTCCAG
Organism: Ctenicera cuprea; assembly: GCA_958336395.1. Taxonomy (NCBI): domain Eukaryota; kingdom Metazoa; phylum Arthropoda; class Insecta; order Coleoptera; family Elateridae; genus Ctenicera; species Ctenicera cuprea. The sequence continues at coordinate 38,048,730 of OY284490.1, forward strand.
CAGTCAGGCCGAGAGTGGTTCTCTCGTCGGATCATTCTGGCGTCCGGCCACCAGTGAAAGTCGTTGAGTTTTCGGACCCCAAAAGCTGCCCTGGCCAGTTTAGGCCGACGCGCCCGCCGTTAGTACTTGTCGATTACACTCCGCGCAGATAGGTCGGTACACGGTCTGCTTATAGCGACCGGTACCTGAACAGTATCGCCAATGACAGCCCTCTGAGTCTACACTTTACTTATGAGCGTGAGAAAGTGAAGCGAAATCTCACCGCTAACACCCAGGGGTGCTAGTTTCGATGCGCGCGTCAAATGTTTCCTATGCGTATATAATAATAATTCTCTATTTCCCACATTAGAAACTACACAACAAAATTGATTAAAATAATTACAATAAAAACATGCTATTGAAATAGGAAAATCACAAGGTTGCAGTTCAACAGTAGCAGCTGCTACATTTAATCTTTCACTGGAACCTTGGATAAAACAAAAATCCGAAAAATAATATATGCCTAGGCAAGCCGAAGAGCAATTGAACCAGCAGAGCGGGACTGTATAGCTACTCACGTAAATAGTTCAACTTGTAAGTTCTAATTTGCCGATGAGACATCATGTTAACGGCACCGAGGCTTAAATAACATTTATTTCGGGTAAGTTTTTATATTTTGAGGAATTTCGGTATACACTTTATAAATATTAAAAAAGGAACCTTCAGACTAGTTCGATGAGAAGGTGGAGTAATGCCACCTTTAAACCTAAGATTTAAATTGTGTATATCTGTTCGAAACGAAATTTTGTTATATAAATACAGCGGACTTTTTTCTAAAATTATCCGAATATACAGACAGGCATGCAGCAGTCTTCTGTTTTGCTTGTAAAGCCAGGATAATTCCTTTAATTTATGAGATATATGATCATATTTCCTAATTCCACATATTAATCGTAAACATAAATTTTGAACTCTTTGTATGCGTTGAGCAAAATCATTTGTACAATACGAGAAATGACACAAAACCAGAGATTCACACAATAAGGACTTTATGTTTTGAGAAAGAACATGCCTGTGAGGATAAATTAGCTTTAAATTAATATAGGCTTGTTTTATGTATTTTGTAACTTGTGTTTTGTATCTGAAACTGTTATCAATAACCAATCCCAAGTTCTTAGCTTCGTCTTTGATAGGAATCGCCACATCGTTGATGCTGATATTCGCCAGATTCGTTATGTCCAGAAGCTTTTGTGCGTTGCCAAATAACTGAACTTTGCAAAGTTGATTATTAGTGAATGTTTAAAATAAATGTCGTTTATAGCATTTAAATCTTCTTGAATATCTTTTAGAGCAAACTGTAAAGTTTTCGATTAGAAATGTATAATACAATTGAGTATCGTCTGCATACATATGGATGGAGCATGTTTTAACATGCTTACGGAAATTGCATGTGTAAATTATAAATAATAAGGGCCCTAGGATTGATTCCTTGTGGAACACCCCTAAAAACAGGTTTTAACTGAAATAAACCATTGGGCAATCTCACACACTGTGCACGTTCTGAGAAATAACTGCAAAAAAGAGTAAGAGCATCCGAAATGAGATTTATAGATTGCAGAATAGATAATAAAATGTCATGATTTATAGTGTCAATAGCCTTACCAAATTCCAGAAGCACCAATACAGAAAGTATTCTAATCAGTCAACAACATTAGATTATATGTGACTTTTAATAAGCCAGTTGTATAAATACTAACAGGGTGGCCACTTAAAACTGCTTTTCAAATTCCCTGACTTCCCTGACTGATAAACTTCAGTTTTCTCTGACTCATTTTTATGGTACAAAAGCCAATTTCAACTGTTTTTTTAAATAAAAATTGTAACCCAACATAAACATTAGCAAATTAAACTTAAATTACTTTACAGCAAATGGAAAATTTTCAACAAGCATAACACAATACATCTAAACTTTAAGAAAAACCAAATGAAATGAATATAAATTTTATAAACATTTACTTAGGTAACAAAATTTTCGTTTTGCAGGCAAAAATAAAAATATTAAAAGAATTGCAGTTTACAGAATTTTTCCTGACTATTTCGTGAAATTCACTGACTTTACGTTGAAATTGGTACATTTCCCCGATTTTTCTGACTAAAGTAAAAAAAAAATGTAAATTCCCTGACTTTTCCCGGTTTTCCGGAAAAGTGGCCACCCCGATATAGCCCGGTCTGAATGCTGATTACATTTCAGAGATTATTTTTGAATCAGTTAGATAACGTCCTAATTGTGAATTCATAATTTGTTCTAGTATTTTTGATAAAGTACAAAAAATGCTGATAGGGCGTAAGCCTTTATAACCAGATGGATTTGTATTTTTGGCATGGTACTACAACGGCTCTTTTCCATGTGGTCGGAAACGTACAAGAGCTCAAGCAGCAATTGATGACGTGCGTTATATACGGCAGAGGTGTAGGACAACAAAGTTTTAATATATTTCTGTACTGTAGTACAACCAACAATTACGTATGTGAAGGAGACAGAATTAATTTTATGTTCGTTTTTGTAATATGCTGCTGTCTCAGATTGATCGCGATTCAAGTTAGGTATAGTATCCAAAAAGAAGTTATTTATTTCATCCGCATGTTGAAGGTGAAGAGGTAAGTTATTAGTTTTACTTGTAAGTGACTTAATGTTTAAGTTTTTTTAATTCGTTTTCCCTGCTTTTAGTTGATCTTCTAGATGCAGTATACTCGAATTGTTTCGTTGAATTGATTTAGCAAATCATCTTTCACTTTCTGCACTATAGTTGCGATAAGGGTGTCGGAGCTAAGAACTTTTTAACTATCCCTGGAATTAAGGGGTTTTTAGTTTTACCAGCCATATTGTGTGTTAACAACGAAAATTATAAGCGAACTTAACCAAATGCTACAAGCACAACTATATACGTCTATTCTCGACGGCTGCACATAGCAGAATGACTCCAACCACCCAGTATACTGCCCTAGGCAAATTTATAACTTGTTGGGTCTCCTCGATATAGTAGGGGAGTAGGGAGTGGGTGCGTAACTATTCAATAGCGATCGTACTGTCGCTCAGGTGTCACGAACCCATATTGGGAGCTAGTGAATGTTGCATCTCGTGAAATCACTTACATAGTCCCAATTAAGAAGACCTTCAACCTCGCAAAAGAGAGGTGGACGTATCACGTTAAAATCACTGACGTAGTTGTTTCAATGCAGGCACAAACGCCGTTGTTTACGCCAGGTACTTGGCCATCCAGCGAAACATGCACACACGAAAAATACGCCTAAAATCGTTATCTACGATTACCGAAAGTCGATCAGCGCATGCGCGATATACAGTGTACCCCCGATCGTCTTTTTATTTATTCTAACACTTTGAAATTTTGGTTTCAAACTCGACATGAAAAATTGCATTAGCTGCAAAATAATTTTACGAAATACCTTGTAGAAGGTTTTTTTTAGTTGATTACCGGGTTAATCCAGCAATCGCTGAAACACCACTATGACTCAGCCTTACTCATATACAAGGGCAAGTCTAAACGTCTGTACAAATACAAAACAATAAGAAAAGTTCAAATTAACACGAGTCCGGAAATGCTTTCTTTCTGAGTGTTGGCTTTGGGTGCAACTGTTCAGTCAATCCTACCCAGTAGAACATAAGCGGTGAGGTAAAACAGAGAATGAACAATTTTAACGAGTAAGCATCGACCGAGATTAGGAAACGCCACATATCGTAGCACCAGATAAACTAGGTGCCCTATGTTATAATTTAAAGCACTTTAAAAAAGAATCTCACATTCGTATTCTACGGTTAGCAAACAGTTTAGACCGATAGACGTACCAACGCCAGTAATTAGTACCAGCAATTTGTTAAACGTTTTTTTCAAAATTGTAGACTTGCGGCTTCGAACTTGGCAGTAAGCAGAAATAACCTTTTATTGCAAGTTCATGCAAGCTTAATTTGGATCCGTTACATGCGATTCCCTAAACAGGTTGATATGACTATTACTGTGGAAAGTAATGCAATAAATTGAATAAAGAATATAACGGAAAAAGGCAGCGGGAGTAAGAAAGAAAAGTCTCGAAGCGTTGATCCAACAGCTAATTTTTATTGCGTCCTCTTTACTCGCAAATCTTTTTAAATAATTATTCTCGAACATCGTTAGGTTATTAATTTTTTAATAACTATGAACAGTTGTTTTGAGTCAAGCTCTTCTTCACCACACCTAACAATTACAAATGCAAAATCATAACAGCAAAGCATAATAAGTTTTATAAACTCGTTAGATAATAAAGTGTTATTTCTAATGCATAGAATTGATTACTTTGAACAAATTCTGTCTACATTTTCCAGCCTAAGGGTAATAAACTCCAGTTAACTGCCCGGTAATTCAAGATTGACATAAAACGAAGTTAATAAAATCAACATTAATTGAATTGTCAACTTTGGAAAACAATTTCGAATTTTAGGCGTGGAACAGGCAAAAAAGATTGTGTAACGAGAAAATTTAAAATTGATTTCTCTTTGAGTTCATTCCGTTGATAAAACTCTGATGGATTTAGCTACATTATTTGTTCAAGTAAATATCAACATTAAAATTCCATTCTAAACAATTCAGCTGCGGTTGCAAACAAAAGAATTATAAGGGTTGAAATAAATATTCCTAAAAGCAAACAAAAATAGCTTCACAATTATGAATGTTTAAAGAATTTTACTTAAATAGACAAGTGAAGAGATGTTTTCCAATAAAATTTTATAAAAACTTGAAATTTTACCCTTATAAAAACCACTGCAATAGAAAATACGTTTACATTTTTTCGCCGATTTTTGTTTCTGCTAATTCGCTGGCTTTCGCAAACAATGTACGTCTAGAGAATAGCAAGAAAAACTTAGGTGGATCACCCGTATGTTTAACACAAAGCAAAAGAACACCACAATAAACTCGAGGCCTATTGTACCATATGAGTTTGAAAACGTTGGTGAGGGCAACAACAAACACAGTTGTATGTGCCCAAGGGATTTTTTTTATTATCACGAAAAATTATAACAAAGCAAACTTTTTATTAAAATATAGTATATGCCAGTTGATCTAAAGCTCTCCAAATCAATTGGGTTTATAGAATATTAAAACATGCATCGCTTCGATACTTTAATAAATAATAATAGAGTTCGATAAGTTTGTAATTTTGGAAAATGTCGCTACTTCAATACAATATAAACGTTTAAAAGATCAATTCATTATCACCAAACAAAAGTTAAAGGCAGTAAAAATTTTGGTAAAGTCAAATATTTGAATTTTAGTTAAATTTCAACTCACAACAGTAGCGAAATGCGCGATCATGACGTTACTGAAAATAATTCGGAAGCTCCCGAATAACACCAGCTCTTTATTTTCTGCCTGGTCCAGTTCATTCCAAACGTACTCCTAAATTAAACGATAACAAAGGGTTTTATATTAGCATTTTATGTCTGACGTTTTTCCAAAACGAATTTCATTGTACAACCACTAAACAAAATAAACATGCTCAGTACGTTAAATATATTTATAAAAGAACAAAACTTACGTAGCACAACATTGCACCGATATCACATTAAAGTAAAAGTTCAATAAAGCTCCGTTTTCTGGATATTCTCATTTCAGAGATGTCCATTGGGATTTGTTTGCACTTCGTCTGTTTGTCTCGAACAGCACTCAGGATCATGACTCAGGATACATAAACCTCTCAGTTTACCACACACATCAGGTTTCTCTTGTTACGATGGTTGGTTAAAGTATTAGGTAAATATTATATATTATACATCAGTTTGAAAATAACGCGTAGCTGTTACGTAAAAGTTCAAAAAATGGATTCCTTCGACACTTTTTTCTAAGAAAATTAAAAACGTAGCAGATATTTAAATTATATATCAAAAAATAATTCCACATACATTTTGTGATTGTAGATAACGAACAAATATGTAAAAAAAATAGATTTCATTGTCCTTTACAAACTCAAACAAGTTGGTGTTGGTCGAAAGATTTTCTGCTGAATTTAAACTAAATAAAACGTTGCCTTACAAATAAAACGGCAAATATCAAAAGTGTTAAGATTTCATTGACAAAACAAATAGGATACCAGCAGCAGCATTGATTTTCTTTAAAAATAATACTATACAGCAATATTCGAACCTGGTTAATTGGTATGTTTCACTGTTACGCATACTTGATATGCTAATAAAGCAGTTCGTGTAACTTAAAAATTTCTTCCTTCGCATGAAATAAAATTTCTCATTTTTACTCAATGTTTCCCAAGAGAGAAAAAAAAACACTCCCCGTCGAAGCCACGCAGCAAGCCCTTATTACTTCACCTTACCTATCTACACTGAATCCTTATGTATTTTCTCATTTTTAATACGCCGACATTGTTCATTATTTACTCATTGATCACTAACCATAACTTTATCATGGACTTGTTCAGAAGTTCGAAACAGGTATTAACAAAGCATGGCTTAAAACAAACAACTCACAGTTTTAAAGGAACTTCCACTGTCGCATACAACTTTGCAAGCGTGTAGTCGTTAAACTTTAACACCAACATACTGACAAAAATAATATGCATGAATTTGTAAACATAGAAAGTATAGAGCACACTTAAATTTTGATAGAAAATATAGTATTTAAGTAACTCCTGCTATAAGTGGTGTAGGTAAAATAATTGCCAGCTTAGTAAACCTCGCGACTAATTGTTACGGTCGACTCAGTGTGAATTTGACTCGTTGCGGGCCAACTCACTGCAGTCATTCTATAGGGAAATGGGCATTTCAACTTAACACAGAATGCCCGAAACTCTCAACCAGCCGTTAATTTGCTACGGTTACGGTAACTATTATATTAAATAAATATATACCCAGTAATTACAAAATAATTTCCTCTGGTCAACTATTTTATATCAAAGAGTGCAGGTCGTCTTGGTTCTGAGTAACTAGCTATGTCGACGATAGATGGCAGCGCAAGACTTCTACAACAATCTTATGACGTGCTTGGCGTATTAAAACTAATTTCAGCCTAATTCTCTGTCTATTGTTTGTTTATAATGTTTAGAAAATACATTTTATGGGATGCTGAACTAATTTAGTACAATGTTAAGGTATGCTGCAATGTAACTGTGGAAAGCTGCAATTCTAAACATTATTTCAAAGAAGTATCGCATATAACAAATTATGAGTCAATAGAATAGCGATTTAAATACATTTATTTAACAATTATCTTAATAAATTAGGTTATTTTGCATTTGGTGCCGGTGTTTTGCTAGCGTTTTATCTCAACCATATAACCCACAGACCACGACTACGTTCAATTTAAAATTGGGACATACAAATACAAGATAGAATGAATATTCTCAATGATTTTCATGTTTCTGTCACCAGTAGTTTCGGAGCTATACGCCGTCCAACGCAGACATTTATTTCTGTAACCACCCGGTAGTTGTATTCAATTATATTAATAATATGATCCTTTCAAAATATTCCTCCATGAATTTATACGTATTCCATTACTCTTCCAATAGCCTATCTATCTAGTATATCGATTCCCAACCTCTGGGTCGTGACACAACTTTGGGTTTTTTATGTATTTATTATTATCGTTTCGGTTATAAGTTAGAGCTTGCAGATATATCGGTAATCTGCGCAGTACGCTCATATACCTCATATACGCTCATATACGTTCCGGCCGGTATTGAAGAGTCGGGCACTGCACTACAAGACAGTGAGAGATTGTTATATTCTGTACGTGTATAATTATTTTTAAATTTTGGGTCGCAGACAAAAAATGTTGGAAGTCAACCAATTCAACTATACTAATAGTTTATGGGTCAAATATTTTTTTTATATGTATTGTATTTTCAAATCGTCTTTCCTCAAGATCGATTTTGAGTTTAAGAGATAAAAAGAAACCGCACAAAATTCTAATGAGTCGTGGTTGTTTCAATTGTACACGGTCCGTTCTATCTTGTCTAATAAACTTGTATGGTAAGGGTAGAATGAGTTAGTATACTGAAGCCACCCATTTGTCTTATCTCCCCCGTTTTGACGATTTTCGGAAAACAAGGCCAAATAGTAATTTAACTGGTTTACAGTTGTTGTTTGCCCAAGTTTAAGATAAAATTTAATGCACACGGCTACTTGACATATTCCAACATCGCCAAATACACCGAGCGGTCAAAACAGTCCCAATTAAAGCCATTTTTGAAGTAATAACGCTATATCTAAAATAGAAAATAAATTAACAAAATACAAGAACTTTAAAAGTTTATTATAATTGAAACATTGTTAATTACACATCTTCAAACATATGCAGTATTCTGTAGACTGGTATTTACGATTTTTGATAATTATATTTTTATCTTAAGTCAAGAAACTCGTATGTATGATAGGTTGCACATTCTTTAACTTTCAGGCCATTCTCTTACACAGGGTTTCCCAGAAAAGTTGAACCATATGCAAAATGCATGGGAAATTATATTTTCCTAATTTTACCCCCAGAATACTTTCGCTAAGAATTAGTGCCGTTTAGTAAAAAAATAATAATTTTTACATTAAAAATTAAGCAAAAATCTACATAAATATTAATAAATTCAAGATGTGTCCTTTTACTCCCAGAGTAACAATAACATATTCTAATGTCTTTTTAAGGAAGCCCAGGTTCCAACACTAAACGGGATTAACTTTCTTTAAATTTTATTTGTTATTTATTTAATTTTTGAACTGTTTTGATCTCCTCATAATTGAAGTTTTAATGTTCAATTATGTTATAATAATAAAATAGGTATCAATTTAATTATTTCATAACCTGAAGTATTAAATTTATAATTTGTTGTACAAATTGTATTCTTCTTACTATTTGATTGTACAACTGGTAAAAATTTTATCAATTACAAAAAAAATAAAAAAAAAAGTTTGGCCCAGCCACGATTAGAATCCGGGACGTCGGCTTAGAAAGCAGCAGCTACAATTAATTAAAATTAAAACTTGTTGCTGTTACTCTGAGATTAAAAAGACGTCTTCAATTTATTAAAATTTATTTACGTTTTTACTTAATTTTAAATGTGATTTTTTTTTTTACTAAATAGCACTAATAACAATAATATAGTTTAAATTCTTAGCCGAAGTATCCTGGGATATAACATCTAAAAAAATGCAATTACCCACGAATTTTGCATATAGATCAACTTTCTGGGAAACGGTATATGAAATACTCTGTATATTGTATTGTTGCAGAACTGCGGAAATTGCTCATAGCTTATAGGAGGACAATCATTTAATTTTGTGATGATAAGCCGAAGTCGTTGCTATAATGCCAAAATGAAAAGCAAACTGTCAAGAAGACGTTTATAATTTTCTGAAATGGTTCAAGTTTTAATAAGCGAATGTTGTATTGGTACAAAATCAAATTTTCCCTTATTATCCCAGTACAACGTAATTATTATCTCCACGTCCAATTTTTCTAATAGCATCTCGATGGTCAAGAACAAGAGAATTCGATCATGTGAAAACCAAACAATTAAATGTTGTTCGCAGTTAACAACGGCGGGCGGTGAGGAACATTTATTTGTATTGAAAAGGCTGGGAATGTTTAGGAAAAACATAACGAGACAGCTTTTATCGCGTATTATACGACTCTGTTTTGGTATTGTTTCTGTAAATCAATTATTCGTAGTTAATTTCAGCTTGAATGGAACTATTGTCAAATTTATTTTAAACTGAATATTTGTTCATATCTGAAAAAGTTTACTTATCTGTACAGCAAACAGCCACTATAGTTAATTGTGAATGTTCTTCGACACAGCGATATATTTTTGAATTTGTTCATTAGCAATAATAGTAACAAAAATCTAATTTTACGAATCCCACTATTTCAGTAACATAAAAAAATTGAATTACTTAGTAACCAGTAGTAGTTTATTTTCTTATTCATCCAATGAAGTTGGAAAATACAAAAATAAATTTAAAAATACAGTTAAAAACAATAACAATAAAATTGGTTGAGACTACAGTTTAAAATTATAACAACATTATGTAAATATAAATAAAATAATAATATAAAATCTAACATTAAAGAAATTGTAACGTTGATAATATTTGTAAAAACATATCCCTAAAAAATAATGGCAATTAGTAGATGTTGAGATCAAATAATTCAATAAAGAGACGAAGACGGGACGTGAAAGATCAGCTAGATTTATATTAATCGATGCTGTAGAAGGCGTATTGCACTAGCCACTTTCCAAGTTCTCTTTTAAAAACTTTCAGTTGTGTTAACACTTTAATGTTATCGGGTAACTTGTTGGGTGTCCTTTTTAAAACGATCCACCTTAAATAATTCAGAATAAAATAAGATGTTGAACCGCTGTAAAAGCGAAGTTGTAAGGTGCAATAAGGAGCCACAATTAGAGTCTAACAGTAAAAAAATTACAATCGAGCAATCCGTTCGTTTACCAGTTATGAGTTAAACAAGTTAAAAGAATGTTTTGTTTTGAGAAACAGTATGCGATGAAAAGAAAAAGACTATGCGTTTGTTTTTCTGTTTAGATTAACAGTAGTGTAACTTTAATCCAGTCAAGTTTAATGCGACGTCCCCCCCCCCCAACTCAAAAATATTAAACGGCAACATACCACTTGTGATACATCAAATTAAAGCGCTTAAAAATGCTAACAGCGAAAAGAAAATTGTAGTCATACAATCCGTTTCCCAGTTATAGCTTAAACAAATTTAAAGAATTTTCATTTGAGGAGAAAAGGTGTTACGTAAAGAAAATTGACTATCGAACAATCCGCTTCCCAGCTATGGCTCAAACAAATTTAAGAAAAATTTTATTTGATACAGGCGTGTGCCATGAAAAGAAAATTGACTATCGGTTAGCTTTGTCCTCGTGTTTTGACAGAATTCTTAGTCGATTGTTAGTTCAGTCAAGTCAGGTTTAATTATCCATTTTTATTTTCAAAAAATTTGACATTATTTTTATTTACGGAGCTGAAAATCAGTGTGCTCGAAAAACAGCTGCTGTTTTTAATGAAAGGCGCGTTGATAAACATGTATTTCATAAGAATGTGATCGAATTGGTTGCAAAATTTAGAGAATCCGTAGACAATACAAAGCGTCAGCAGCCCAGAATAATAAATGGAGCAAAAATTAAAGTTTTGGGTAAAGTAGCTTCAAAACCAATGCAGTCTCTTCGTCAACTTTCCGCTGTTACTGTCATTTCAAAATGTTTTATTCACAAACTGTTGAAAATACAGCAACTTCAAATATGTTGATTCGATGCCATCAAAAATTAAATAAAGACGATTTCGATAGAGGACTTGAATTTTGTAAAATTTGACCGAAATGATAATCAATAGCGCCTATCTCATATGGATCGGGATGAAGAAGGACATTTTTATTTAGATGACGAACAAGTGCATTTCCAACAAGACAGTGCTCCTCTACATTATGTAATGCCCGTAAGGTAATTTCTAAATGAAAGGTTTCCTGGTCAGTGTATCGGTAGAAGACCAATAGAATGGCCGGCACGATTCTCGGACTTAACACCTTTTTGTGGGGTCATTAAAAATCTGTTGCGCAAAACTGAACCAGAATCGCCACAGGACTTAAGAAAATGAATAACCCAGGAATATAGCATAAAAATGAGCGAAACACTTCGCCTGGACTTTCCTATACTTATAAATTAACATTGTTTAATATTTTCCAACACTTTTGATATACACCTGTCTAGAAACGCAAAAGCAGTGTTTTAAAAAAAACTATAAAATTATAAAAAATTTTTGGTCCCAACCGAGGCTCGCCCCACAACTACTTATGCAGTAAAACGGCAGTACATTCGAACACACCCGCATATCCATCCATGCTATTCCAAACCTGCGCGTTATCGTTAAATAAGTGCCTATTGAATGCGTGCGCAATAGAAATGCATAGAACGTTCAGAACTCTTCACTTCCGTACAAGAATACAACTGCTGTAGAAAGTATGTGAAATTCTTCTAAGGACAAAAAGATTATTAAGGGGCAAAAAATTCGATTTTTTGATTTTTTGTAAAAAGATTCTCCTAGAGCAAACAAAAGAAGAAATCAATTTTTTAATTTTGTAGCGAAAATTTTGGGGGGGAGGGGGAACAGTAGCCCCCCTAAATATTAAATTATCGAAAAAATATTATGATATTCGGATTTTGCTATCAATGATGAGCTATTCTGCTTTAACAGAAATATTTTATTGCCCCCCGTTAAATAAATAAAAGGGTACCAATTTTCAATTTTCAAAAAATCACAGAGGGCGTCACAGTGAAATTATAGCAATGCGCAAAAAAATAAATTGTAGAAGATTCTCAGCTCTATCAGCTTAAAAAAATTAAACAAAAACGTGTGGGCAGTTTATGAGAAATTTTTTTTTGAAAAATTCCAAAATTTTGGAGAGATGTCATTGCGATCGTTTTTATATTTTCAAAATTAATGATATTTCATGGTATAGTACCCTTGAAGGGCTACCAAACAAGATGTAGTTGATTCCAATCAGATAACTGGTTTTTGAGTAAATGGGCGTTAAAGTCGAAATTTTCAAAAATTCGTAGCGGCCGCCATGTTGAAGCTAGAGAGTTCGGTAAAAAATCGTTTGATTTGTCCTAAGGCCTTCTTTAATCTCCACTATTAAAATTTCCAAAATTCCGTTTCTGAAAAAAATGCTACCAAAAAAACATGTCTAACTTCCGCTTCCGGTTTCGGATTCTTTTTAAAAGCTTATTTTGTCGATAAATTTTTGATATACCTCCTCATTCCAAAGCACATCGAAATCGGTCCAGCCGTTCCGGAGATATGAGCGTTACCCACAAACAGACACACCCACAGACACACACACACACCCACAGACAGACATTTTTTAAAAACCACTTTTTTAGGATCCTGGAAGCCCAAAACATGTATTTCCGTCAAAAACTCGATTTTGAAAATTTGCATGAAATCAATACTTCCCTATACTGAAAGTATAGGAAAGTAATAAAAATTACTTCATATTTTAATTTTCAGTTATAAATTTTTACGCATTTAATCTTTCTTAAATACTTCGATACATAGCTTTAAAGGCCCAGTTTGTTACATCAACTTCATTTAAAAGTTTATATCCTCTCAACTACGCCACACACCCTTGTTGGTTCTCGAATCCATTTTGATAGTCTTTCTTTGTTACAAAACTTTCGTAAAAGATATTAAACGTTTAAATTAAAGATATCTTGTTTAATTTTAGTTGTTTTAGCCATAACAGGGATGGTCTGATTTTCATTTCGCTGTTACTATTTTTAAGCGCTTTGATTTGATGTATCACAAAGGGTTCGTTGCCGTTTAATATTTTTGAGTTGGGGTGTCTGGGGGTAAAAAATAAAACGTCACATTAGGCTGGTTTCACACGAGACGACAGCGATACGATATGTCGCGCGCGATATATCGTTACGATATCGGATGCAGCAAAAGTCTATATAATATGCGGGAGTCTTTCACACTAGAGCGATACGATAAATAGTATGGCGCCGATAAGGCGATATCGCAATTACACGCGATTTGTTATCTAGAACCGCCTCGGATTGTTATCGCGACGACTCTTGTTGACAATGCATATTATATGTGTGTTTGCACACGGAAGCGATAAACAGTACAGTATCGTTTGGATTAACAATGAACTACGGAAGTTTAGTCTTTCGCAGCGTTGCATGGATGAAGGTTGACTGCTAAAAAAATATGACGACAAGAAGAAAAGTGAATTGTGAGCCGCTAGATTTAATAGAAATGGTCGAACAAAGACCATGTCTTTGGGACAAAACGTCTAAGAACTGGTGCCTTTCTCTGGCGCCTGCGTTGTATCAAGAGTAATAACACAACACGTCTTCTTTCCATCATCGTATGTTTTACGCTGGCAACACTGGGCAAACATTTCAACTTTTAAAGAATCTAAATTACCGTTATCGCGACATTATCGTATACATGTGAAACACCAGGGCTGGTGCGATACGATATATCGCGCGCGACATATCGCATCGCTGTCGTCTCGTGTGAAACCAGCTTTAAACTTAATTTGATTAGGCTGGTTTCACAAGAGACGACAGCGATACGATATGTCGCGCGCGATATATCGTATCGCACCAGCCCTGGTGTTTCACATGTATACGATAATGCCGCGATAACGGTAATTTAGATTCTTTAAAAGTTGAAAAGTTTGCCTAGTGTTGCCAGAGTAAAACAATCGATGATGGAAAGAAGACGTGTTGTGTTATTACTCTTGATACAACGCAGGCGCCAGAGAAAGGTAGCAGTTCTTAAGACGTTTTGTCCCAAAGACATGGTCTTTGTTCGACCATTTCTATTAAATCTAGCGGCTCACAATTTACTTTTCTTCTTGTCGTCATATTTTTTTAGCAGTCAACCTTCATCCATGCAACGCTGCGAAAGACTAAACTTCCGTAGTTCATTGTTAATCCAGACGATACTGTACTGTTTATCGCTTCCGTGTGCAAACACACATATAATATGCATTGGCAACAAGAGTCGCCGCGATTACAATCCGAGGCGGTTCTAGAGAACAAATCGCGTGTAATTGCGATATCGCCTTATCGGCGCGATACTATTTATCGTATCGCTCTAGTGTGAAAGACTCCCGAATATTACATAGACTTTTGCTGCATCCGATATCGTAACGATATATCGCGCGCGATATATCGTATCGCTGTCGTCTCGTGTGAAACCAGCCTTAAAGTTACACTACTGTTAACACAAATGCCGAAAACAACAGCATAGTCAATTTTCTTTTCATGACACACTGTTTCACAAATAAAAATTTTTAAACTTGTTTAAGCCATATCAGGGAAACGGATTGTCCGATTTTAATTTTCTTTTTACTGTCAAATAGTATTTTTAGTGCTTTAACTTTATCTACCCCAAGGCGGATGTTGGCATTTAATATTATCAAGTTGGGGGGGCTGGGGATGAAGGGGTGAGTCAGCACTCAACAACTCTAATGTCATATTGTGGCCACCTTTGCACCTTGCAACTTCCCTTTTACCGCTGTTCAATATCTATATTAGTTTTCTTTGAAGTTATTTAAGGCAGATCGTTTCAAAAAGGACACCCGGTATAAAGCTTTTGCTAGGCAGACCGGTGAATTTTGAAACAATAAAATGTTTACATTATTACGAAAATTATTAGTAGTAAAATTGTAAACCCATTTAATGGCAAAAATACTTCTTTAGAGATGCACAAACAGATCTAGATGTTATTAAAGCACGATACGATAGAAAAAGTAATGCATATCTTATTAAAGAACTCCTAAATTTAGAAATAAAAAATAAAATTAAATTAATTGTTTCTTACTGCAAGTTCGGTCAAGCAATAACCTACTGTTTTGAATAAAAACTTACAAACACTGTTATTTCTGTTTTGCAACCAAAACCTCAAACCTGTACAATATAAAACATTTAAATTAAATATGAGACATAAAGTATTAATGAAAATCAGTAAACAACAATTTTCGCTATTTTCCACCTAATCGTAATATAGTACCATCATTTCCGCTTTTGACACGTCTTATTCCTCAACTTAAACAGACAAACTCAGACAATTCTATTTTTATTGTTGGGGCAAAATTAAACGTGCAATTACTTTTATCATTCTTTGGAATTTTAAGAACGATTTTAATAAACTGATTAATGTTACTGCGACTCTCCTTTTGTCGAAGCTAATTACGATAATATCTGGGAATGGTGCATTATATTTTCAAACAGAACGAGGTTCCGCTTTTAGTTTTATTTTAAGCGAATTGTTTAATAAACATGATTTATATAAATGGTTTCGTTTTAAATCAGTTATAATGGAAATTGAGAATGTCATCATATAGGTAATAATTAATTGTTTACACGTGATGAACAATCGTAATATTAACAGAATTTTGTACTGTTAGTAAATTATATGGCGCTTCAAGCTCCCCTATGATTTAAAGCTGCAGCTTAATACAAAACCATTTCACTAGAGATATGTAAATATAAGGGTTTATAGCATTTCCTTTCTACCATAAAACTGAAATTAAATTTTATGCAAAAGAAATACTCAGAGCCAGAAAAAAAAAACTTCACTGCTGTACATACTAAAGTTTTGCGGCTTTGAAAAGAACAAAATAAAGTTACTTATATATCTGCATTTTTGTTTTAAACATTTTATATAACGTATTTATAAATGTACTGAGCGCGAACTATAAATTGTGCAACAGCTTTTCCAAATTTAATAACGCTAATATATGGATTAAGTTTGCTAAACTTGGTTTAACTAATATGACAGCTCACTAAATATTACTATTAAATGTAGCAACACACAGTACGAGTATAAACAAAATCTTAAAAATTTAGAATAAATTATTATTTGGAGGAAAACAAATATCCACACACTTCAATTAGAGTTTTAATTATTTTAATGAAAACTCCCAATTTTATCACATAAAATACGCACTCACGATTTACACGCAGCTAATTTCGGAAGTGTGTTAGAAACGAAAAGGATAATTGAAATCCTAGCGCGTAAAACACGTCCGTTCGGCAGCTTGCCAGCCACTGTCGTTCAGACCTTGCAGGAACAAGCGCGCTTACACTACCACTGCGCGCCTCCACCATTAACATCTGCATGTCACCCGCGTTTTCAGACTCTAATAGATAATGCAAAAATGATGCAGTATAAGTAGCCCTATTTCACAAAATCAATTTTTAGATATAAATGTACGAGTATACTTTCTATACCTAAACCAAAATTCAAATGTATCATTAATAATCTCCACTTGACGCATCATAATTAAGGCTAAACACCGTTAGCGCTTTAGATTTACGAGTAGCAGTTTACTGCAGATGTTATACCACGTTTGAATTAGACAGTACACATTAATTTGTAAGTTAGAATCCAAACTGGCTGCCAGTAGACCTCCACGACATTTCATGGTCCCAAACTACGTAATCATAACTTCTACGCTTTTCAAATCAACCTCCTAATTGAAACTACACCATTTTGTACATCCCCAAATTATTAGCGACGCATTCGGTCCCTTATAATGTGCTTTCCAATCTTTCCATGCAGCGTACTAGATTTACAAGGCGTACCGCTACTAAATCATTTTGAAAATAGTTTAGAAATTAATTCCGACATGTACCACTGGTTTATAAAATCTCCTTAGTAAGAAAAGCATTTTTCTGTACTATTCAAACTGTATGAAAGTTTAAAAAATATTGTAATTTAAAATAGCACGCAACAACGGTTCACGTTTCATCTTCACAATAATTTCGTAATACTGTTTCATATTTCATTACCGGACGATGATTTTCAATTTTCACAATTTACGAATCCGAAAACATTATTTTTCAAATATAAATTTTCTTATGGTATTCTCCATATGACGTAAATAGACCAAAACCCCGTTTACTAATTTTAAGTAAAAATAACTCTGTATTGTGGTAAATATAGTTTCTGTTTGTTATAAAACTGTGAAGCTGGATTTAGGTGTTGTCCCAAATAAATGTCACTGCCCACGTTGCAGGAACGAACAATGCAATTGCCGTATTAACTTTTCCCTATTTTCCCTAGGCGGTTTATTTCTTAATTTGAAAACACAAATTGACCTTCGAAATCCCTAAATTTGCCAGGCCTCGACTCTTTCTTGCGGGAAAACTTAAACAGTAGATGGTATGACACCCACCCTCCTACCATCTAAATAAATTTAAATACCGGAAAAAACTCAAATATTTAGAAAAATGTTGGGCTAAATAACGACTGATATTCTTTAAAAATGCGAAAGAATGTATTGCCAAAAATGGTCACTCAAAGAATATTGTCTTTTATTGGTAGTGAGTGCAAAAAAATCTCCAAAGCTGCCTCCATATAGGTTTGTGTAAATCATTTTCGATAAACATAATTGAAAAATGCATTGGGTTTGAAGTAAACAAACACTTTATCTTACTGTAAAATCAAACACTTTATCTGCCGCTAATATTTATCAACGTAGCCAAAACAACGGTTTGACATTAATTTTACATTAATCAGAAATCGTTTGTCAGTGTCACGGCTCTAACAGTAAAAGTTTTTTCGCGAATTATTTATAGAAAATGATGAAAGAAGACATTTTTACGGTTGGCGATAAAAGTTTGTATGCACCACGTCAGTAAAGTGTCTTTATCGAACTCGCATGTTACTCGCCTCGCTCGCTTCGCTCGCTCGGCTCATAATCTCAGACTCGTTCGATAAAAAATCACTTTACTGACTTGGTACATAAATAACTATTATTTTTACCAAATATTATTTTTGATATAGCTAGAAAAACTTGAATTGTAATTTAAAATTTTAAAAATTTAAACACACAACTAAAGATAATGAACTAACAAAGTGAATAACTCTTCGTTTTTCAATTATTACAAACCCAAATGTATTGGTTACATTTGCAAATCACTTCGCCTGGACTGTCCTGTACTTCAGAAATTGTTACTAATCATATTTTCAAAAGCATCTTGTATCACCGTCTTATGCGCCGCCACCGCGAGCAAGCTCAGGCGCATGACGCACTAGAATTAAGTAACCGGTTTGATTGTGAGAAAAAAAATCGATATTTTTATTTTTCAGAGACAAATTCCTTGAAAAGCAGAAAGTACAGAAAAAATTCTTCGGCCTAAAACAAAGCGGGAAAGAAAAAAGTATTTCCCCTTAATATTGCTGCATCTAAAAGTTAAGTTGAAAACTATCATCAATTTAGCCTAAACAAAAATTTTTTATCGGCCCCCGTTTATTAAACAAAGGGGTATGAATTTCACATTTCTAAACATTCAGAATGGTCACAGAAAAATTAACAGATTGAGGCACCCACTAAATTGTAGCACATCCCCAGCTCTACAAAATTTAAAATAAAATCTGTCGGGCAACCGGCACGAGAACTTCCTCGTATGAGACCGCTGCATTGTCTTATATTCTGCTTCAAACTATTACATTACTTTTCATTGTATACGTAAGTCATTTCAATCCGTTCTTGTCATTTTTATAATTTATCAGTTTATAAGGGTTGGGCCTTAATTTGAGGGTGGAACTCGTATAGAGATGTTGCTTTAATAAAGGAAGTGATTTTGCTGAACAAAAGGAGATGGAATTTTTTGGAGATAGAGTTGCACTTGGGGGTAATTTGAACGTGTTTTTAGAGATATCGCCCTTGCGTAAATCGGCTATTTGTAATCTGTACATGGCGAACCTGAGCTTCTGTTTCGAGCTCTTCTACATTCTTAGAATACACTTCCCTTATTATTTGAAAGACACCTTTGGTTTTATGATATCTGGTATTTTCTAAGCGAAGGCATAGTTTATAAATACAAGATAAAAACTATAATAAATTGTAGACATGGGTCAAGATGAGATAGTAATAAGAAATGTCAAAAAATACATTTAAAAAAATTAAGAAAAAAAAAACAGGTCTGTCACGGGATTTGAACTAGGGTTACAAGATTACAAGCCCTCGTCTTTACCGCTAAACCAAACAACCGTCCAATATTTTTTTCCATTATGGGTGTTAAGTGGGTCACGGTTTACAATTGACATTTATCATGCACGTTTGTAACATAAAAAATAAAAAATATTAAAAATAATTTTCCATGCTCATTTGCTTATTGTTAAAAATTTTATATCGTAGAACATGTTTTTTATGAGCAATTACGGTAAAATAATAAACCGTGCAACTATGATAACAGCTCCACGATTTGCATACTAATCATCATTATAACGTGTTTGTTTCAAAGGCAACTGCGGTTAAGTTTTTATTTGATGACTCTGTACATAGTAACATTGTGTTAACCTAAAACGTTTGCGAAAAAAGTGTTGGATTTGCCCTAGTCTTGTATCAGATTCTGCTTATAACATCATAAAATAGAATGTCTGAAGAAACACTACCAAAACAATTTTACAGATTGCTATACAGCAATATTAAAACGTTTGTAACGTAGAAGAACCCTCCACTAGCCTTATTTAGGAAAAAAAAGGAGATAGTAACAACGATAACATTAAAAATCGCCACGGCATGCTGCCAGCACCCCAATTTCATGCGGGCATCCCACAACTGCGTTGTGCGATTGTTTACTAACAACGAACAAGTGCGGTTGTAATGTACTTTACGAAAACGAATACGTCGTTTCTTCGGATTTTAGACTAGATTACTGTACTAAATCGTATGTTTTCCCAAAGAACATAATCAGAAAATATAACTTCGAAACAACTGTGTCGTTTCTTTTCAAATTCTATCGTAAGTCACTGTTCTAAACCGTTAAAGAAGCCGGTGGTTAAGTAGAGGCTAAGTTTGACGAATTTGGTTCTACTTTATAAAGGATAACGAGTTCAATTCTCGGCAACTCCACGTGGGAGTTAACAACCACAGCAGTTGAAACCTCCGTGGTACCTACACGAGTAATAAAAATAAATTATAGTTTTTTCTTGCTCTTAATCCCTACGTTTTTTCTTTCCTCTGCATACAAATCCTAATCCTGCTAAGTATTAGTGCAGTAAGCAAACTCGGCTAAAAATGTACATATTTACCATTACACTGTGTTCTGAACTGTAACCCATATGTTTATCGTAAAATTGCATCTTTTTCGCTTCTTACATTTCCACACTAATTTTTATCAACGGTAACTAAAGAACAAGAGAAAAATTAATTAAATTTACAACTGATCCGCTATTTACCAAAACTGCTTCAAACAATATACCGGGTGTAGAATTAGAAAAGTAAATCATACAACTGTGAAATTATTCATATGACGTATCCCTTAGTTCACGGTGTAAATCATTTTCACCTTCCTCGCTATGCGGAGTATAGCTATATTAGCAAGGTATTGTGATCGGTTTCAACGAGATGAAGCACGTGCGACCTTACATCAAAGCTTTTTACTTTCCCATACCTTTGGCATTGACTTCATGAAAATTTTCGAGATCTAGATTTTAACGGAAACACACGTTTTGAGGCCCAAGAAACCCAAAACCAAAGTTTTTAAAAATGTCTTCGAGTGTGGGTGTGGGTGTGGGTGTTATGTATTTGGATGTGTGTCGCCTCTACGGGCAACAGTACCGGATCGATTTTGATAAAATTTTAAATCAAGAGGTATATATCTTAAATTATGGTTCCAGTTAGTTTTTCAATAAAATCTGAAACCGGAACCGGAAGTTAAGCATGTTTTTACGTAGCATTACTTTCCAAATTTAAATTTTGGATCTGAGAGAAGAGCTTAAGGCAAATCGAAAACTTTTCTACCGAACTTTCTAGCTTCAAAATGGTGGACGCTACAACTTTTTGAAAATCTCGACTTTAACGCCCGTTTATTTAAAAAGTAATTGTGTGATGGGGATCAGCTACAACTTGTTTGAGAGATTTTTATGGGTAGTATACAATGAAGTAAATTTAATTCCAAAAATCCGAAAACGATCGCTATGACGCTGCTATATAGTTTTGAAAATTTTCATAAAATATTTTCTAAAAACTGCTTACACAATTTTTTATAATTTTCTGAGCCGATTGAGCTTCCAGTGAACTACAAATCTGTTTCTTACTAATCTCCCAAATTTTACACTGACGCCTTCCAGGAATTTTTGAAAAATTTGTAATTGATTAACTATTTATTTAAAAAACGCAAACGCCGATCGTTATAAACTTTTATCAGTTCGATAGACTATTTGAAGTACTTTTTTAAGATCAGCTAGAATTTTCAACTGTTTTAAAAATTAAAAAAAAAGTACTTTCCAATATCAACAACGCGTTTTTCGGCTGTTTCGTGACTTTAACTACCCCTATTAATGGGCTTCAGTTAAAAAATATATTTTTAAGTCGTTGCATATTTTTGATAACGTTTAAAATAAAGCTTTCACAGCAATTTCTGTTCAACATCGGAAGCGGCATTTGTAATTAGCTGTAGAGCGCGGGGCTTACCTTGCTTTCGTGCAGTTAAGTCGCTGCTACTATGCGTACAGATACGACACGGAAACCAATTGCACAGGCTATCGCAAGCTCCAATTCTGCTGCTTGTTTTCTTAGAAATCTAATAGTCGGTGCACTATACAACGTTATAATTATAAAAAGTTAGACTTTTGTAAATACGGCAAGTATTAATATCTAGTATGGGAAAGTCCACTCGAAGTTAACACTTCAGCTTACGCGCTGACAAGTTATACCTCAAAGAAAGGTTAGTTAATGGTAAATTATTTCCACTTAAAATTTTTTATAAAGCAATGCTGCAAAATTTTCAAAAAATTTCAAAATTTGAAAATTATATAAACTTTAAAATGTTTTGAGATTACCAAAAATTCACAAGTTTATTTTTAAATTTCAAAGGTTGGATAATCATAATTTTCATAAAATTTCACTATTTTCTCGGAATATTTTCAAAAATTTTAATTAATGCGAGGAAGGCTGCGTGGCGATTGTCCGACAGCTTTTTTAATAATAAAATCTCCAATCAAAAATCTCTAAACAGCTTAAACGGCAAAATCAAAACTATGATAATACTGATTACAAACAAATGACATTGGAACGTTTCAATTTTAAAGCGTAGTTGTTCATTCTATTAAAAAAATTGGAAATCTTAAGCTTTTAATGTTAATTTGTGAGGATTTAAATAAATTAAGTTACTAAATTATGGTTTTGTGGTACAGTTTAATGTTACACACTTGGATTTCCTATATCTCAACGTTTTTAACTCTTAAACTGTACATCGTCCCAAGTTAAAAATTCGATATAAAAAATATACTACGAGAAGATAAGTGGTGACTAGAAACGATTCTGTGTTTACATAAATCGGCTAATTTTCTATTATTATTTTTTAGATTAGCTAATTTCTTATAAGGGGTAGGGCCCTTCCCCACTTTCAATTGCGGACCAATTTCACTACCTGGCAACTTCATGCAAATGCTGGTAAAATTATCTTAACTTCAGTTTGGTTTTCCTGCGTTAATGTGTCTTGACGCAGATACATAAGCGTAACAGACGAGCGCGCTTCCACGATCACGCGCATGCACTCTTACATATACACGCACCTACATACACGATTAGAGATCAAGCTTCTATATAAAAAATCCCTACCTGTCCCACTGTAACACGACGACTAGCTCTTTCATCTCGACACAATTCATCACCACAACACGACGACGCCCTTATACATATCTCCACTCAGTTTATTGATTGTTTTCGGCAAATGTTTATGTAACTGTCACCACTGTTGGTATAATTTGGTTATTTGTGGCTTACTTTAATTCTGTCGGGTCGAAAAAAATGAACTGTAAACATCTTCTGTTCAGTGTATTTATCGTGCTGATATGAGAATCTCGCATAGCACATTTTATATAATTTCTTTCAATCACAGTCAATTATTATAATAAAAGCATTACACACAGAACATTATTACAATTTTATTAGAAACAGCAGTCATTATTACGGATGGGATTTTCAAACACTCTTATTATTAAAAAGCTGTCGGGTAACCGCCACGATAACAATCAGTGCTCATAAATTTATCAAATAAACAATAAATATGCTCGGAATTCTATTCATCATTTACCCAAATATTGAGGGCTCCAGCTACAATAACAAACCCACACATGGACGTTAAAACAATTGAAGTAATCGCAAAATAATTTATAAAACTAGCCAAACTCGTGGATTACGCCCCAGCTTTTCCCTTAAAAATGATAGTAAATTTATTGCAAGAAATAATGATATAATTGATACATTCCGCAGGTATCGCAACCTGCAAGCATAATAAATACCTTGTGTCGAGACTGAATGGGCGGTTACTAAATGTTGAAGCACAGCGAAAGAATTCGGATTTAATATATAAAATAATAATAAATAACCTAAATTACGATATTTTTATGAGAAAAAATAGAATTCAATCAGCACTGCTAATAGTGGTAGATTGGTTAGCATAGCAAAATACTAGCAACACTAGACATGTAGAAGAAATGAAAAGTAAAGATCACCTCGAACGGGAAATTTTGACACCGATTATTCAACTCATAATATGTCGACCAATTACTACGTCGCGTCGCATTTGCCGTTTTAGCAGAATTAAAAAAGTTTAACCCGATTATTTTTCACGTGCAAAATTTGATCGCAGTAACACCATAAGTGATTATAATTTTCGTAATTTTGCGTAGAAATTGACACAAGACAAAAAACCCGAAAGCGCGAATTGTTATGAGATGTTTTTGCCAGAACGCCGTTTTTCGCATACTGTACTGGAGCTGCGATCTTAACTTGCCGCCAACAAACGCAGTCCTAGCAGCGAGTGGTTTTTTCAACAGCAAAATAATTTAATTGTTTGACTCAGAAATCAAGCACTCTGATTGGCTAAATAAAATGTGAGTGATATTATAGTCACCTGAAAACGCCAACCCGTATAACCAAATCTATAAAGATGTCCTAGGCGATAGAGATATTTAAAGATGCGGTAAAGATTACGTGATACAGGTGTAATATGTATCGGAGCTGTACTTTAGCCTATACCTTAACTGTATAGATTAAATATTTACCGCATCTATATGATATCTATACTTGTTTCCAGTACAGTTTTATCTTTATCACATCTGTATCACATCTTATTCTATGCTATACCGCACCGGTACTTCAAGCAGGGATTTATCTTTATCGGATCTGTAGATAATATATACTGATTGTCTTTACAGTTGTACCTTTAACAAATCTCTACAATATCTTCATGCAGGCTATATCGCACCTGTAGCGCAATTATCGATTTTGTCTTTATCGAATCTGTGCTAAATATATACTGCCTGTCTTTACAGTTTTATCTTAAGCCTAAAACCGCTGTGTATAGCGTCAATCTAAACACTATCTTTATTTGTTGGCCTTGTGTATAAAAACGTTAAAAATGGCGCATCAACAAGATCAAGAATTTAAAGTTACCGAATTTGATGGAACCTTGGATATTTGTGTGCTTCCTACAATTATAATAATAATTTATGACATAATCATTAACCAAGGCTGCTGTCTCCAATGTGAAGTTATTTTCGATAGGGGGATCATTTACCACAATATCTATAAACCACAAGTAAATAAAATGATAACTTTCATCATAAACTGTTATTACACCTATAACCAATACTATACCTTTTGATGTGCCTACAGCAGAGAGCATTTTCTCAGTTCTGCTGTACTTATAACGTCCAACCGCGGATTTACGGGGGTGGTGATGGTAGTAGCGGTAATAACCCCCCCCCCCCCCCAGAAGGCCAAAAAAATCACCTAAAGCACTAGAAGTAAAGTGTTTTTGAACATGTAATTGGAAAAACTTTGTAAATAAATATATTTCATCGGCTAAAAGTTCCAGCGAAACACAATAACAATGACTCAATTGCAAAGAAACTTTCTTAACGGTAAAATCTAAAACCAAGCCGGACGTTAAACAATGCATGGCTGAAGATTAGCCCTAAACCTTTATGGGGGTTTATAAACAGACCTGCTTGGAAAGTCCACTCACCAAAAAGATAAAGATATTTAAAGCTTATCCCAGCGCCAGCAGTACAAAGTACGAACCGACATCAATACAATGATCATATTACGTAATATTTTTTTCTTGAAATTATAATTCTGACCTCAGAAATGGCGGGAAATTCAGAAATAATGTACTTTAAAATAGTTGGTGGTAAAATAATACAAAGACATCAATTATTTCGAAGTAAGATTCTCGAAATATCTGAACCTACTAAAACTGTTTTATATTTTATCCCCTATAATTCTTCACTGTTTATTTTTCTTAATACTTTAATAATCTGTTGTCTTTTTTTTTTGTTTCGGCATCAGTTTATTAAAAACTTAGCAAAGCTACAAACGATACACTTTACCAACTATTTATAAAATGATTTTACTCTACATTAAAATTAATGTAAAAAACAAAATTAGAAAATGAGAAACATGAAACACATTTAACTTTAAAAATTTCAAGAGCCCACAAAAATGTCTAACTTTATTATTAAGCGTCCAATGCGTTTTCTACGTAGTCCCTGTTAATCACGTTTTATCCAAGCATACTATACGCCCTTAACGAGATATTATGCAACGTCACTATAAATTTTACTGCAAAAAAAACGGTTTAACCCTAACTGTAATTCTTGGTAGTACATTTGTATCATATTGTCCATCATAACCTTCTGTAATACTCTTAAAACATTTAGCGGTCGAATCTTATAAGAGGCGAGATTAGCTCAGGGTGCAAGGAGACCGACTCACAAACCAAAGATGGCCAGTTCGATTCCCCGCTAAGGTAAAGTATGCAGCGCATTTTTAAAATTAAAAATCTATCAATAAATACATTAGTGTAAATGAAATTAGCTAAAAAAATACAGAGGGGTTGTATAAAATATTATAAAAGAAAATATATCCGCGTAAAAAAATATTTTTTTTTATCTAAAATTAATTGCTTGAATTATCTATACCGCACCTTAATTTGGACGATACAGCATCGGAATAGTATCTTTAAAAACCTATATCGTATCTTTACAGTACCTTCATGTGCTCTATACGCAATCTTAACCGCATCTGTACTTTAACTATATGTTGTCTGTACAGGAGCTTTACATCTTATATACAGAGTTAGTAAAGACAACTATACCCAATCGATATGTAATCTCTATCGTCGCGCTATCCATAGGGTACAGAAAGCCTGTATCGACTAAAGATTTAAATACAGGTTCGATATAGGTTCTGTATTGTGTGGTTATACGGGAAGCTTTGTTGAAAATGACACGTTGCTGTATTGTCAGTTAATAACGAATATATGAATTGCATATTCTCGTGAGCTAATAGTAAGTGTGGAATAAAAAGCAAATAAATTTCAGAAACTACTAACTTGTTTTTTGATAGTTTTAAAACTACAAAAATTTGATAAACCGATATATTTTGCGTGAAATATCCTTCTTATTACTACTGGTAAATTTGAAAAATAATAGAGGTAAATTACTCGAACTTCCCGCATAGAAAATTGTTTGGTTTTTTTAGGAAAATGTTATTGACGTACAATATCAAATAAATTTTAAATATATTACTCAGCTGCTTTATTTCTTACTTCTAAAAATAAAATTAATTTAGCAGTTTACTTGGCTAATCCAATTATATGTATAGTAGAAAATTACCACCTTACAGTTCTGAAAACAAAAATAGAAACGGAATAAAATAAATCAACGATTTTAAATATTTCCACTAATACATATTTAATATCCCATTATATTCATGTACATTTCTTCTGAACGTTGGTGACAGAAAATGTTAGCAGTATGATTTATTGCATGCAATATACTTGTAGAATTTCAATGAAATGTGGTTCCCTCGTGATGACAGAATGCTAGGCGCGAGTCAAGTATCACAATACTGTTATCTTAAGCATTTCTTCGAAGTTCTGCCGAAAATGGAAAATCTAATAACTCTTTCGTCGACAACTTTGGCAGTACGACTGTTCCCTTTTCCACTAGCTGTAAACTCCGTACACTGAAAAAAAATATTTGTCGAGGTAACCAAAAATTAGCTACCACAGCAAAAAATTTTAGTGAAAATAGCCCCAGTTAAAATATTTGCTGTCAAAGCTAATAATTTTTGCTGGTTTTATATTTGCTTTGATTACAAAAATATTAGCAAGTGCAACTAATTTGTTTATGCTTCAGCAGCAATTTTATTTGTTGGAACAACTAAAACATATTGTTTATAATAAGCAATACATTGCCTTTCTGAACAAATTTGTTTCGTTTATGTAACTAATTTTTATTTTGTTGTAGCAAATATGATTTCGCTACAGGAAGTAAATACATTTGTTTCACAAGCTAATATATTTGTTATAAAAATACAGGGTGTTTTTTTTAGAAATAAGCACCTAATATCGACATAAATTTTTTATTAAGTGAATAAACATACAATATAAAAAATATACATTAACTGGGAACAGAAACAGAACATAAAAACATATAAAAATGTTTAAAAATATAAAGTTTTACATTAATTTCTTTTTTAAACCATACCCAAGCGGAGAAAAATAAGCCATCAAAAAGAAATCCAATCACAGGTAGACTTCGAAAAAAAATGTATGTCTAATAGTGCACACATTTAAATGTCACTTTACCAAGATACCAAAGTATGACTCAATCTAGGACGAACAATATTTTTAACAAAACCGCCCGCGATTGGATTACTTTTTGATCACTTGTAAAGGGGAATTAAGTAGCATAACGTAAACAAACTTGCCAAATATAATAATAAATAGTAAACATTAAATGATTTTTGAACAGGGTAAATTAAAAATTTTATAATTCTAAAAGTAAGGCATGATAAAGTTACCTTTAGATGAATAATAAAACCTTCTTGCACTTCTAGTTTCGAGGGTTTCCAATACCCACCGACTTTCTTCGTAATTGTCACAGGCTTCATTAAGTATGGAAGAAGAAATAATATTCTGTTGGTTTTCCCATCTATATTAAATTTTAAAAATGGGCTAAATCGATAAGATTAATACTAAATGCATTGTCATTGCCCTCTCCTAGTATCGTTTTGAATTTCAGCCAGTTTTTGGCTGATCGTTTTATCTTTAATGTTTTCGCGCATCTAACTATGTTTTCGGAAAATGTTGGCCAATTGGAATATAATTTTAGTTCGCTGTCCAGGTATAATTTGTTACAATCCTGTTCCAGCAAAGTATACCCCAGCCTGTGCTTCAGGGCCGGATACAAACCCATGTAAGATTGCACCGAACCTTCTTCATTTGTTTAAATGCTTGTTACGCAAACAAAATGTAGCATTCCAAAATTTTTGGGCTTGAGACCAGGGGTCAGTACTATTCCGTAGCCACGTGAGAGCATCGTTTTGTTCTTCATCTATAATCAAAGTCGGCGCTTAAAATACAATACCTCCCTTATCATTAAACATAATATACCCCCATTATCACCACCATCAAAATTAACATCAGGGGATTCTTTATTAATGGCTAGTAATCCCGTTTTTTTAAACTGTCTGCGCATATTATAATACTTCCTGAACAATTTTCCTGTACCTGTTTTGTGAATTTTTCCTTGAATATTTTTTATATTTATAGCAAAATAGATCTCCTATAAAAATAAATATAATTTATTTGGAGAACTTTACTCATTTTTTGAAACAACCTTACCCTGATTTCTGTTGGGAACATTTGGACTATGCTACTTGAAATGTCTTGAAATGTTTCTACTGTTATCCTGAAACCATGCAATATAATTATCTGTTCACATAAGTCATAAATAACACAATTAATAACAAATCTGAGACAGCTAACAAAAATCAATGTTTCTTTAATGTGATTCTATTTTTTTTACTGTTATTTGTGTAAGCTATTATGTAACATTAACTCTTCAGCTAAATAATTTGAGGAATGCTTTCACGTCATACTTTACCTACTTGCACCTGTATTGAAAATTTAATACGTGAGTGGGTAATTGTTAAATTTCGCATTTTAATCAACTGTGGAAATAAATCATCATTAAAAGAAAATCGTGTGTTTTCTTTATAGGTTTAGGCTTCAACGTGTAATCAGTTTTACACCATTTATTCAATATTAGTGCTGGTTGTTGAAATAAAATCTGTAACTACTGCGAATTTACTCGTACGTACCTTCAAAAACTGGGATCAAGTCCTCGAACTTTCATTCTTGCAATAAATCACTAACACTCATGTTGAACTAAAAAACTTAAATAAGCACAAATCACCGACTAACTCTGTTCGCTTCTTACCATGAAATAAAAAAGCCGTTAAGAAATTGCAACCTTAGCAAATATATTTGCTACCTGCTATCAATATGGTTGTTTTTAGAACCCAATTATTCGCTTCGTCATTAACTTATGAATGTTAGTCAAAACACACTAACATACGTGCACGGTCGAAGTTGCGCAGTTAGTATGCCGTCAAGCAGTGAGTGAATGCAACTTTTTCGTATTTTTTCTTTAAAAATATAACTGTTATTAACCTAAACCTTGCGTAAACAGTAAAAAGCAACATTTTTAAAAAAAAAATTTTGGACCCAACCTAGATTCGAACCTCAACTATTTATGCAGTAAAAAGCAATACTACCGTATACACCCGCATATACACCTGTGCCATTACGGTCTATTGTTAAAAAAGTGCTAACTGAATGCGTGCTCAATAGGAATGCACCGATAAGAAGTAAACACGGTTGTTAAAGACAATACTATTTTACAAATATATATGTTTTTTTTGACATATATGTGTTATTTTGTACATAAATATATTTTTAAATGAATATTTATATGTTTGTAAAATACCGGGTGTGACAAAAAAAAAAGTATTCTGTTTAAAAGCTTTCCATTGGCTGAATTTGAGATATCGATGTGGAATTGTATTGTAGATGGCCACAAAAAAAATTAAATCAATTACCAAATTTCAAATTTTTGTTACAAAAAATAAATGTATCGAAAGTTCACATGTGCTGTTCAGTTGTATAAAATAAAAAAATAGAATTTGGTCCACACCTAGTGTTTAACTCTTCTTTTATGATCGCCCAAAATTCTTATAATCTTACAAACAGAATGCATTGTTTTGCTCCACCTGTTATAGTTTTGTTTTGAACGGCGCGCGCCTCATACTTTGTTGGTCTAAGCAAATTTATTTGTTGTATTAACAGAAATACCGTTGCAAATAATATTTGTCTACGTAACTAATGCGAGTTTGCAGCTATTGGTTTTAGTTTGTAATAACAGCAAAAATGTATGCTTTTATTACAAAAAATATTGCAACTGTTACAAATACAAGGTAGCAAAGTTATTTTTGTTGGAGAAACTAATACATTTTTTCAGTGTAAGGAAGAGCTTTCGTTCATATGAACTTTTTGTTTTAGCCTACACATAGGCTAAAAAAACTCGTGCGTACTATTTGCGCATCTTGAGAAATCACTCAGACCTTCATGGTAACTTGATTTCTAACAAAACTTGGATTATGTCGAAAACCGGATTGGGCGAATTTGAATAAGAGTGCCGTTTTTGGGTATTTTGTGTATAAAGAATAGAATTTTTATACAAATATTCAAAAATGTGACGACTGAATATATTTATTACAAAGTATTAGGTGATCCCATATATGAGACAGCATTGGTTCACTTATTCAAACATAAATAAGTAGAATCAATAAACGAAAAAATAAGTAGTGCTCACATATAAAATTTCATAACTATACAAATGCAACTACAGTGCCAAAGTTATCGGCAATGTATATAGGAACATTTTTTTATTGTTCTGATGTGTAGAACTCGCCTTTAACGTATGTACAGTCCTTTCGGACTCTGTATACTTCAAAAATTATTCGTACTTTACAGTATAACGGTGATTAGGTTTTATTAAAGCACTAAGGGATAATAATATGTAGATAGAAACTGAGTATATCACACGCTGGACTAATAATAACAGCTTTCATTATACCCTCGTTTAACTGTTAGGTTTCATTATTAGTTTTATCAGTGAACTCTTATAAAATTAAAGAAAAATTCAACAAAAACGTTCAAGGTTTGATTACTTTAACGACGTTTGTATACCCGGTCGTAAAAATACAAACAGTAGTTAAGATATGCTTGTTGTACGCGTATGTATCATCGTTAATTTATTATGAAAAAACTGAAATGTTAATTTTTTTTCTTGTTGCATCGATGATCTCCTCATTAGAGCCGAATCTCTTTTCGCCGAGCCATTTCTTCAAGTTCGGAAACAGGAAATAGTCGCAGGGGGCTAGGTCTGGAGAATATGTTAGATGTGGAAGCAATTTGAAACGTAATTCATGGATTTTGGCCATGGCAACTACACACGTGTGCACCCGTGCATTGTCTTGATGGAAGAGAACTTTATTCTTCGTCAAATGCAGTCTTTTTTTTCAAAACGTCGTTGAAACGGTCCAATAAGTTGCAATAACATTCGCCGTTGATTATTGCTACGTTTTCAAGGTAATCGATGTGAATTATGCTGCGTGCATCCCAAAAAACTGTGGCCATGACCTTGTTGGCCGATAAAACCGCCTTAACCTTCTTCGGCGTAGGTTCGCCAGTAGAAATCCACTGCTTAGACTGTTCTTTGGTCTCCGGTGTATAGTGATGGATCAAAGAAGTAATAGAGGTTAGGAAGGAGGGTTTCGAGTTAGTTGCACTTAAAGCACTGTGACGGATGTGACGTCACCGCCGCCATATTCAGACACTTTTGGTGATTCATTTGTGCCGGTGATGTTTACAAATTTTGTTATTAAATATGGTTAGTTGTATTTGCTGTGGTTGCTCGAGTACTAAAATTAACAAGCAGAAAGGAATAACTTTCCATAGGTAAGTATTTTGCCAAATGTAAATATAAATTTCAATTTGACGTTTGAGGTTAAGACAGTGGCGGAGAGGTCAATATTTCTCTAACCCCAAATTTAGGTTTCCAAAGAATGCAGAAGTCGTCTAACCCATTTAATTTTGTTTAATGGGCAATAAAATACTTGTACTTTGTTTCCTTCTATAATAAATTGGCAACTAAAACAGCATACTCATGTTTTATAATTTGTTCGTTATGCCCTAAATATAATTTTCTGACGCAGCCAGTGGTGACACTTCCGCTACGTCACAGTTTGGCAGCCATGTTCAGACACCTTTAAGGTTTACTGGCCAATGTGCATAAGCTCCTTCCTAACCTCTATTACTTCTTTGTGATGGATCCATGTTGCGTCCACAGTTATGAAGCGACGCCAAAATCCTTTTTATTGCGCTTGAACATCGCCAAACCTGCCTCTGAAGTTGTCACACGTATGCGTTTTTAGTCGATTGTGAGCAAACGCGGCACTCATCGCGCGGATAGCTTTTTCATATCCAAATGTTCGTGTAATATATTGCGCACACGTTCATCTGAGATGCGTACTATCTCGCGCACTTTCACTCTGCGGTCTTGCAATACAATATCATGGATGTTGTCAATTATTTCTGGTATGGTGACCTCATTTAAGCGTCCTGAACGTTCGGCATCAGTTGTGCTTGTACGACCACAACGAAAATCAGTAAAACACTTGTGAATCTTTTTAATCGATGGCAAGTACCCATAATATTTATCAAGCTTTGTCTTGGTTTGCGTAATGTTTTTTCTACATAAAAAATAATGTTCAATTAACACAGGAAATTCACTTTTTTTCATGTTTGCAAAAATACGAGAGGTTGCCTCTTTCAATGGCTGTCAAAACTGAACTAAATGACCGATCTGTCTGAAAATTTTAATGTGGTCTAGTGACAGATGGCATTGACAAATGTCATCTGGGATTTGCGATTGTGACGCCCTCTGTTGCAATTTTTCCGAACTTCTCACTCCACCCTCGTATATTAGTGATAAACAACTATACAACTTATACCATTTTTATACTACATTCGGTATATAAAAAATCTTGTTAAAGTTTAGAAATAAACAGCTTTATGAGTTGCAAAACGAATGTTATTTAGTGTTCCATTATACATAGGTAATTTTTGAAATCGTAGCAAAATTGTTTTAACTGTGAATAGATAAATATGAGCTTTTGGTAAAACTAATATCGCTGATTTATAGTATATTACAACAAAAAAGGAAATAAATAGTTTACCTTGCATGCAGTTAAAATTGAATGTCACATCTGAGATTGTTGTACCTGTACAAAAATATGCAATTTCCTACTTGCAAGGACTATATACATGCTACTTGTCAACGACTTCTGATGCATAATGGAAATCGTTCACAATGTTAAAGCAGAAAATGCAACATTTTGAATCATGTAAATGAATGCCCAGGTGATAGAATACAGCATTCACATTGACTTTAAACAAGAACGCTATCCTGGAATACCACTTTTCATAAAAGTTGTAAATTGTATACCAAACAATCTCAGATGCGACTTTCAATTTTTAGTGAGAATTAGATAAATTATTCATTTCCGTTTTTTACTTGTAGAACTAATTTATTACCACCTTAGATCATAGGAAAAATTTAAAATGCAATGTTGCCAATTCTAATAATCTGTTTATACCTTGAAAACTAAAACTGAAAGCGCAAAATAAATATATCATTTCTATTTAAATTTTTAATTTAATATGAAACACGCGGGTATACTCAATAACAAAATTTTTGATTTTCTTTGATATTCACAACCTTTGTTACTGCTAATTTAATTTAAAAAATGTAATCACTGATCAGTAATAAAGGTTTAATTTAATAGCTTAATTATAACTTTTGTTTAGAAAAAATGCTGCTATAAATTTTAGGGTACATTGCATTTTTAAAATTTTAGAGACAGGAGAATTTTTAATTACTTAAAACCAGACAAAAAGGATAAACAAGAAAAATGTAACCTAATTCTTAATTAAAACCGTGGATAGTCTGCAGTTTCGATCCGTAATTAACAAGTACTCCAGAGTTTGTTAATTATAAAACGTGGTTTTTGATCTCTTGAAAACTTTGGCTGCGCTACTAATGCAACCAGCATGGAAAAAGCCCTGGTAGCTAGAATCGCCTTCCTACGTCGTTCCTTCTCAAAGTTTCAAAGTGTTTGTGACTTTCCTTCTCTGCGCTTTTACAACTCAGTTACAAATAAACATCCTTACAAAGATAAAGTAGAGAGATTATGTTTCTCTGGTTCAAACAAAGAGAAATTGAAACCGAAACTGTTTTCGATGCAAGTAATGTATCTGGGGGTGTAGTACATCTTCAGTTATAAATCTTATCCCTAAATTTAAACAAGAAAATATTTGTTTTCTTACCGTTTGTATAGATAAATTTTTTACACAAGGTAATGCAGACATTCTACATACTGTGATAACTACTGTCAAAATCGCTTGCAGCTTCGGAACAAATACAAATTCATATTAAAATGAAAATTAAATTTTTATACAGACCGATTTGAATAGGGTAATTTTAAGTTCTAAAATAAATGTTTGGAATCTGACACATTGTTTCTATTATTACCTTTTTCAATTGCATAGTTTTTTAATAATCGGAGATATACACAGTGCTTCATTTAAAACTGGACATAGGCCAACTCTTTCATTTGAATCTGAAAAAAAAATTGTAAAGCTCCTGCAAACTAAAAAAAATTTGAACTAAAAACACTCGAATTGTGGAATAACAACATTGAAAAATTTGAATTTCCGTTTCCAAGACCCCAGCCACCGAAAACACTAATATTTTCTTAAATGGCATTTTCGTTAGAGAATGGGGCAGCCCTTTTAATTCTGAATATAAAAGTATGGGGGCAATATAGCGAAAAACACTAACATGGCTTACAAAGCACCCGATATTTAATTTTGAATAATTTCGAAAACGGTTAAGTTTTTCGCTATATTGCCTCTATACTTTTATATTCAGAATTTAAAGGGCCATCCAACCCTGTTAAAAAGTTTATGTTGTCATTAAAAATATTCATCTTTTTCGGTGGCAGTCGTCTTGAAAACGGAAATACAAATTTCTTAAATTATTTTTCTTAGAAAGAGCTTAACAAATTTGCTTTAAGATCTGTATCTCTACCTATTCGCATAAAAGGAATTGGTTTACGGCCGGTTTTAAATGAATAACTTATACAAATTTAAAAAATCTGCAGTTTTATTAAATTTAAACAAAATTATCGCTTAAATTGATACGTATTGGCGGTGTTGCAATTATAATAACTTCGCATGCTAGATGATGTAGACTAAAACATAATAACTTCCACGTCCCACTTCAGTTCTGCTTTTATTTTTCATTTATTAAATAATTTACCTTCTTTACCATACAGCTCAGATATAAAATCTACCAGAGTAAAAAAACTGCACTTCAAAAACTAATTCGCTTTGAAAACACTTTAGCTATTCAAATATGCGAAAATTGGGAAAACACGAGTTTGAAAATGAATTTTCAAATACCTTTGATAGAAAGTTAGAATGCGAAACAGCTGAAGCAATTCAGAAAGGTAATATATGCATATTAAAGATAAAGCTATTTATAAACTTGCATATAAAATTTCATTTAGTGGCTGAAGTTATTACGCGAAGTTTGAAAATTTCTCATTACTAAAATAAATCGTATAAACGTTGTGCATGATGATGACTTGTTGAGCGTCTACAACTTCTTGCTGTT
Source organism: Ctenicera cuprea (assembly GCA_958336395.1). Taxonomy (NCBI): domain Eukaryota; kingdom Metazoa; phylum Arthropoda; class Insecta; order Coleoptera; family Elateridae; genus Ctenicera; species Ctenicera cuprea. The sequence continues at coordinate 38,084,914 of OY284490.1, forward strand.
ATTACTTATTCAAATCTTGTTATTCTTCAGAATATTAGATTTTCTCGCAACATGAAAGTACTTTTAAATAAATCTGCTGTCAACACATAGTTCAACTTGCAAATGTAGTACACGTTACCGTACTACATATGTCAGAGTGGCCCGTTTTCGATGCAGTGTATGAATAAATTTATTTCGTCAACTAGCTTGACATTTACTGACTTTTGTTTTAAAACCTAATATTAGAAATTCAGCAAATAACTATTTTACGTGTATTAAGGCAACTTTTATTATGGACACAACTAGTTTCGCTTACATCACCATCAGATGTCTACAAAACTATAAAAAGTTGCCAGGCAACCCGGAAGTGACCTTCCTCGCGTTGTTGAAACTAGATCATTTTCATAAATTTTGAAAATCTTTTTGAAATTTTAAAATATTTTTACGTTTTAGGCAATTTTACGAATATTAGAAATTTGTATTTAAGATTTTTGAAAAAATTGAAAACATTGGAATTTTTAAAAATTGGCAAAGTTTCGAAAATTGCGAGGGCTAAGCAACCGCTGGCAAAGCCTGGTGTATACGTTAGAGGAAGTAGGGGAAGTCCAAGAGAAGTCGGGAAAGTCCAAGGGAAGTCGGGAAAGTCCAAGGGAAGTCGAAAAAGTCCGACGGAAGTCCGGCGAAGTTCGAGAGAAGTCCGAGTAAGTCCGAAGGAACTCGGGGGAATACCAAGAAAAGTATAAGAGACATCCGGATAGTTCCAAAGTTTGTGCAATCCCATAAAATCGTACAGCGTTGCAAAAGCGTTTTTAAACTTTTGATATTTTCGAAATTATAAAAAATTTTGAAAAATTAGAATATTATTAATAATTTTGAGAATGTGTTGATAATTACAAAAATAATTGTAAATATTGAAATTTTTTGGAAATATTGATAAATTTTTAAAGTTTTGATAATCTTATGATTTGAAAATTTTTAAATTTTTGAAATTTTGAATTTTAATAGAAATTCTTAAAATTTCACTTTTAGGCTGCAGCTTAAAAACAAAAGAAGATTTTTAGTTTTTGTTTTCACTGTTGAATTCGTCACAAAACATCGGGCCCATAAGACGCAAATTGTTATATCATAACTTTAATATTAACAAAGTTACCCATATACTGTATCAAAGATGGGCCACCTTGTACGTAATATAAATAAACGGTATCCTTTATAAACTAACTACAAATTTGGTGAATAACTGTAGCATAGTTTCGGTAATTATCGCATCGTTGAAATAATGTTTAAAAAACGAAGCGTTCGAGAGCGTCTATGTCATAGAAATAATTAGCGACGAAAGTTTCATTAAATACTATTAAACTTTGAAGCAAAAAAGTATAAAAGCAAACAATGTCAAAATGAGTAATTAAAAATATCAAAATCTTATAGATGAAATTTTGCTATTGAACTAGCCCAACAGTAATTTAAAATAATGTTGGGTTTTTATTTACCAATACTAGCTAACACCTATAATATTACAGTTAAGCTATTTATCTACATCAGGCAATAAAGGTGTAAGTAACTTGTTAAATATCTAGAAAATGTCCAGATTATTACATCCTAGCGGCGGCTGTTATAGTCAAGATATTCCACCCTTGATAAAACCACAACTAATTAGGTACTACGTATAACAGAAACACGGCAAATTCCTGCAGGTATGTATTTCAAAATTAATGAAGGCAATCTTTGTTAAATCTGAACAACGTAGCAGCTGCGACCTGTTTAATAAAGTTTTTAATTCTAGAATATGTACAAAAAAAAAGACGTAACCATTATCTTGTTTATAGTACACCCTAATTCCTCGTTTTAAGTGTCACAAATAAGTTTAAACGATGGGAGACTAATTAAATAGAAATTTAAGCACGGTGTAGGTACAAAATACTACAATATTATGTTTATATCTGAACATATACCAAAGTTATAACAGGGTGTATTAAAACGTGCGGCTAATAATTACCGCACGCAATTCTACGTTGAAAAACAAGCAAAAAACTTTAACACCAATTTGGTCTTAGACGAAGAGTCTTTAAATTATAAGCACTTAAAGGTTTTTTAATTTGGCAACGCTGTACAATTTAAAGCTAAGAGACATGCTTTTAGTTACCCTTGATCGTATATGTTTGTGATTCTGCAATGAAATCAAGTATGTGTTTTTATTATTACATTTTAAAAATAAACCCAGCTTATAATGCATAGTTGCAACGTCTTCCAAAACTATAAATCGCGAAGATTTTGCATTCTTAAATATTAAATTATAAGTAAACTAATCACCAAAATGTTATAATTTATATTTGATTACTTATTTTAATTGTTGAATTATGTGTTGTTGATACTATTTAAATCTATTTCTCAACCATAGTCGAAACAAATTTCAAAGTTTGAGCATTAATAACTCCTTAATCAAAGAGTTAACACTAAAATTGTATTCGAGTTTTTTGCTTGTTTTTCTACGTAGAATTGCGTGGTGTAATTATTTTTTATTATTAGCCGCATGTTTTAATATATAGAATAAAATTAAGTTTGAAAACTAAAAAGCTAGCGTTTACTTACTACAAAATATGTATAACATTATTATATTCAGCTTCAAGTTTATGTATAATAAAATATCATGTTCCCATAAATTTATAACACGAAATAGCGTTTTAACTCATTTTTTGAGACATTTGCATCAAGAAATCTCAAACGCGTCTTAAGGATATTTCTTACATTTTGCTCTAAGAAAATGTTTAGCTCAGCAAGAATAACGATAAGCAATTTCTCAGAATAACAACCGTATTAAAAAATGAGCGAAACAAGTCGCTGGTACTTTCCCATACTTTTTACATTTCAAATATTTTCGCGTCAAAAAGTGATTAAAATTCACATCTAGTCATCTCCAGCCGGTACAATCCTCCCCGCCCGCTTCAGACACAAGGCGTTAGTTACGTACGACGCGGCGCGCGGTCCTACTACGTACAAGCGCTAGATATGTAAAATTGCGTTCACGACCTTGGTCAAAAATGGTTATAACAATTTTATTTGTTATAAAAAATTTGCAAAGAACGAAAACTATTTTTTTTATTAGAACTAATTTATAGGCGTAGTTAAAATCCCGTAACTGCCGGAAAACAAGTTATTGATTTTAAAAAGTATCGTTCTTTTTCTTAATTATTAAAATAATTGAAAATTCTTGCTGGTCCCAATAAAGTACTTCAAATAGTTTATCAAACGGATAAAAGTTTAATACGATCGGCGTTTGCGCTTTAGAGGAAAAAATTTATCAATTTCAAATTTATCAAAAATTCCTGGAGGGCGTCAGAGTAAAATTTGGGAGTTTAGAAAAATGAATTTGTAGTTCGTAGCAAGCTCTATCAGAACAGAAAATTAAAAAAAAGGTGAGGGTAGTTTTTGAGGAACAATTTTTTGAAAATATCTAAAATTTTGAGCCGCTAGTATATTTACAATTTTCATATTTCCAAATATATTTTTGTAACACTTGAGCATACTTATTAAGGGCTATCAAATAATATCATAATTTGTATTGATTGGATAGTTCGTTTTTGAGTAATCAGATATTAAAGTTAAAGTTTTCAAAACATCGTAGCCACCTTCATTTTAAAGATACACCATTTGGAAAAAAGAATTTGATTTGTATTTAGATACACTATAAGGCTATGTATTTTAAATTTCAACACAGTGTTTAGAAAACAATCTATACCAAAAAAACCTGCAACTAAAAAACGTCCACACACCAAATCTTATAAAAATCGGTCAAGGGGTTCCGGAAATATAGGGAAACGAACGCACCCACCCACCCACAGACAGACACTTTTTAAAAGCCATTTTTGGGTTCCTTGGACTGGCTCTGAAATTCGAAAATTTGCACGAAATCATAACTTTCCTTAGGGAAGAATCAATCTAACCTTAACAAGGCACAAGAGGAACGATTATGTATAATTAAGTAAAGTAAGACGCACTACCTCTGCACTTACCTAACTATTCATACCCACGCTCTACATTTTTTTAATACTTCATTTTCTTTAATAGATACCAGTAGATTTTTGCTGATTGCATTGTCACCTAAACGACGATGAAAACACCTCCAATGTGTAATAAAACTCTCCAGGTGTACTTGTAAGTGCTTTATATTGAAACATACCTCGTTTGGGGCAGTGATTTTTCACAGTTTCTTTTACTGTGTTCTGTCGCTTGCTTGACGACTAAAGTAGACTAAAAACCCAGTTTACTCTAGTCTTCCTGTAGTAGTAGGGTTTTTCCGTCTTTCTACTTTCCCATACTTTGCTATTGAATTAAAAATTATTACCTCATTAATTCTACTGTTCTACCTTTACCACGACATTAAAAACTCAAACTCAAATTCTCTTAAAACCTGAGCGACCGATCTATGAAAGATATTAAAAATAAATAAAACGTCGGATTTATATGCACTAAAAGAGCTCAAGCATGCAGGAGAAATATGCAAAAAGAAGTTGACAGATCGGAAAGTAGATGATAGCGTTGCTATCGAAATACTTTGTATGAAGTTACTTGTGTTGAAGGGTGATGTATTTTTCAAGTTTTAGTTGACACAACAGGATACAATTTGATATTGGTATCGTAATAGTCCTATAGGGTTACAATGGTACATGTTCGAGAGTTTTTGCAGTTCTTATTCGATGATTCGTCGATTTGCAACCGCTCAACTTTTCAATTCCTTAAATATAATTTATCGCGCCTTTTTCACCCGTGAAAAGTAAAAATTAGAAATTTTATAAATCTCGTAAACTTGTTCATCATACCAGTACGCATCAAAGATAAATAATGTTCATTTGTATGTATTACGTATATTTGTTATATTATATTTAACAATAAATTAAATCATTTATTTAATTTTAAATAACACACTCGTGCAAAAAATCCAAACGCTCAGCCTCGGACGGAAAATCGTAGAAACGAATACCGTCCTCACTAAGAAGGAATGGCATATAGGATGGGGGAAACGGCAGAGAGATGCTGTATAAAAATCGCCTATATATAATACATATACACTCCTGTATTAATTAATAGCCAACATTGTACATTCGTTGCATAATATACATTATGTTACTAGTGGGATAAAGGCGTTATTATAACACGAGTTTGAAAGTTGCACGACGAGGTCGTAGACAAAGTCGTGTAATCAAACAAGTGCCATAATGCATCATCCCACGCGCGACATACCAAATTTTATCTAAGACTGCTCAAACTTTGTTAAAATTGAATTCTTTTGCTTGAACTGATATTTGACATTTCGCATTAATCTATTTTCAAATGTCAAGTCACTTTTAAAATATTTTTTTTACAGAATCATGAGGCCGTGCGTAAGCACGACTCCATGATTCCCATCCCATCCCCTTATACGGGCTCAACGCACTTAGCGCTATTCACCGGTCTAACATGCCCCACCCCGAAAAGACATGCAACCCAACACAACACACACACCGTCCATGGACACGCCGGGTTTAAATTATTCAGAAAATTTTCAGACGGGCAGAGAATTCGAACCTACTGCCGTTGGGAGTCTAGTTCTAGAGGTTGGGACTCTAACCACTAGACCACCCGCTGGCCCACTTTTGTTTTAAAATCAAAAGAACGAGATAGATTCAATTGGTTCAATACTATAGTAAACAGCCAGTTTTCTTGTAAACAAAGCTTCAGTTTTGTTTGTGTAAATAAAATGAGTTAGGTAATGAATCCATTATCTCACTAGTGAGATAATGAACTCCATTACCTAACGCAAATGAATGACATAATAAGTCCTTATCCAAGCAGTCGTAGATAAAAAAAATTAATATAAGTGAATTGAAAAATAAAACAATATTAAAGTTGGAGCTCAAACAAAGTCATACTTTTTTACTGTTAAAGCTGCAAAGTCTTATACCAATCGCTAGTATTTGAAACACGTTCACGTTTACCAGTGACAGTTTTTAAATGTTTCGTTACACTTCCCGCAAGGTTTCGAATTGAATCTTTTTTAGTTTCACGCATTTTGCGATAACCAACTCATAATTTTTTTAAACACTCATGATTTTAGTTTAGTTGTATTTAGAGTTGCCATCTTTTTGTAAAACCAAAAAAGGAAATTTGAGATATTTGTGAGTGATCCGAAATGCTGCTATTTAAATAGCGCTGCAGGCGATTTTTGATTTTTCAAGGTCAAGCGGCTTGAAATGAAACATTTTCAGTTGCGATTGTAGTATCTTCGATAAATAGGTTTTGCGAGAAATATATTTTTTTTGCATATAATTTTAATACTTTTTAAAATTAAATACGTAAAAACTTTTATCCATATGACGTATGAGTTAGAATGATGCATCAATAATTTAATTTGGGAAACAAATCTAAAATCTGTGTATTGCCTTGTAAAAAGGACATTGTGGAGCAAAAAAGCCACAAGGACATTTCGTTCAAAAAAAGGACTGTCCTTGGCAAAAAAGACAAGGCAACGCTAGTTGTGCTTTGTTAACGTAACTTATAAAATTAGGTAGAGCTGCCAGATTTCGCATGCGCGACATTCAGTTGTGCGATTTCTGCAATTTGGGTATTAAAAAAAATAGAAGGCAATTAAGCGTCAACACAATTAATTTTGAAAAAGTTTTTATTTGTATAAATTACACAATTCAATTAGTTTAAAATGGAAAAAACTATTATATTAATGAAAAAAATACTTGTATAATGCCTCCCCTACGTGGCTGCCTTGACGCCTACCCGGTTACGACGGCCCTGACCCTAAGAGATGTTTATACAAATGTGGATATTTTGGCGAATAAAATACATTCTTCTTAGGTATATAATAAAATACATTCTTCTTAGGTATATACAAGGTCTACTAACAAGTAAGATAAAACAAAAATGTGCTTATTGATATTTGTTGTTCGTCGAACAGTACACAAAGATTAATACGTTATTTCGACCTCCTCAGATTTCATTGCAAATTGTAAACGGAAACGCGATGACATGATCAAAGTAATGAAAAATAGTAATACTAAACTCACTTCTATTATCATAAAATTCAAAATCAATTTCCGCCAATAATTTTAAAAATATTGATTGCCTGCTATAATCCACCATCGTTCAAGTGCACCAGAGGAATGCTGAAAATATTTCAGGATCGAACCCTGAGCGCCCTCATACGGAGATTTCAGCATACAAAAACGGTTTCATCTTGCCAGTTGCCACGTAGGTCGATGAATGTTGAGCCAAAGTTCCGACAGAGGGCCACCACCACACATTTTCTCTGATTTTCCCGATCTTGCATATTTCAGAGGAAACAAAATAACCTTAGGCATTTCCGCCAAGAGATATACCTTCTTAAATGGTTAAAAAAAATTAACTATAAAACAAACGTCTCATACCCTATAAATCGACATCTAAAGACTGTTCGATAGTTTTCGATATATCCTAATAAAAACTGCGGAAATCTATTTTAAAGCAGTATTATTTACACCAATTTATTGGGTGTACTTTGCTATCGACTGCAATTCTAAATTACCGTATTAAATGGAGCAGGTACGGTTCATTTGACAGTGTTACAGCTAAATCACTAATTGAAAAGAAACAAAGCGGGGTAATGAACAAAACAGAATCTCTTAAAGTCGTAAGTAGTGTAAGGCGATTTCAGATTATTATAATTTACATGTATCTGAAAACAAACGTTCTATCAAAAATAGCATATTCTAGCACAGAAATTAATATTTACATAAAATATAATGTTTTTTAGCTAAGAACAAGCAAAAAATGTAATATGCCCGACAACATTATTAAAATAAAAGTTTCAGAATTCCGCTATATTATCTTATATCAACATTTTCTAATAAAAGTCACTTTACTTCAGAATTACTGCAAAGCCCCTCGAATACTTCGCTTAAATGAAGATGGACCCTCGCATTATATATTAAAACGCGGGATCAGCAAATTTATTTTGCACTGACCCGGTTAAAAAGAACCTTGAGGAAAACCTGTTAGCACAGTATTTCTTGGAAATTTCCACCCTTGCCTCTTAAACTCTTGCAATATAAAGTTGAGATAACTTGGGGCTAAATCTTCGACATCGTGCTGTAGAAGACTGTAATTATTAGATAATGTTCTTGAGAAGGTATTGCAAGTGGACAAAATTAATTGCCTTAAATCCTGTTGTCAATTATTTAAACCTTATACAATCTTGCAAGATATCAGGAAGAAAGAGAAAGTGTTTTTATACCAAAGAAGAGTTTTAGTCTGATGATATATCAATTTCACAACATTATTAGATTAATAATTCGTTTATCTAAGGTACCGTCGAGAAATAAACTTTATGCTTATTTGCATAAAAGCATTTTATCTAAAATAGATATTTCAACGTCTAGTAAATGCAATAATAAATTTCTTATGGCTTGCAGCATAAAATTGAAATTGGTTACTTTAATACAGTATTTCGATGGAAGCGTATTAAAGGAGTCTGTTAACTGGTTGTTATAATGTTACACTGTTCAGGATAATTCAATGAGAGGTAAATAGTTTAAAATTTAAATAACAGTAATTCGCATAAATACATGGACATAAGTAAAGATTTTGATTATTCTGTTCCTAATACGTACAACCAACAGCATTTACTTATTTTGAAACTGTTGGCCAATCACATTATTATTTTGCGATACTGGAAGGAGTATACTTTCGTCGAAAACCATGCGTGATTCTACAAAATGCTGTTTATAAGACGATTATTTTTAAAAACAACGGAGTCGTGTAAGTAGTCACGTACTTGTCGGTTGCAGAAAAAATATTTTCCATACGCTTTACAGTAAACGCCTACTTTAGGTATTTAAATGACACTATATTTGTAAACTTTATTGACATTCGTTTGGATTCAAATGAGTATTCGGAAATAATTTTTTAAGCAAAATAGAAGTATTAATACCTCCTATGATATCTGTTTATCTAAAATTAAACGATTATTTCCTTAGAATCTAATTTACTCGAACAGCATTGGTTTTAGGTATAACTATTGGGAAATAAAATTGATAAAGCGCTAAAACTATGTGAAATAAAATACCTAAAACAAGTAGAGAAGATCACAAAGGATTGGGGGTCGTCGGCAAAAATAGCGCCTCAAAATGAACGTCCTAAGAAACATCGCCATTCAAATACACAATACTTTCCATTTTGATGATGGTTTCATTTCTGCCGGCGACATTTTTGACCGGCGCTATTTTTGACTGCGCTATTGTTTCAGCGTCATTTTTGTCTGCCGCTATTTTTGATGGCGCTATTTATGGTGGCGCCATTATAGAGGCGCTATTATTAGCGTTTACCATCTCAAACTACGACGGGATTAGAAACACAAAAATAAGGAGAAGAGCGAAGGTAATTCTTTTGCAAGAAAAAATAAAAGAGAGAGGTTTGTGATAGGCCCACATTAACAGTATAAATAAGAAACCTGGAACGAGTCGGTGGCAGAAAAGCTCGTGGAAAATGGGGTAACATGGAAAGAAGAAAAAAAAGCGCAGAATAGGAAAGAATAGCACAGCTTCGTCAAGACAAAACAAAACAAACATTATATGTTTTTTATTAACAGTATTCTAACAGGGTGCTAGACACTTATGGGGCTATTTTGTGCTCGGCTCGATCGCACGACCTGATGCCACTATTTCTTTCTCTAAGAATGTATTCATTTCTCACGCCATTTATTTTAATTGTTCATATTTGTTAATATGAAAGTTGATATAGAAGTCATTCGTCAGTTATTATATTATCAAGGCCTACTTGATTATTAATAAAAAGAGACATAATAACCCAATTTTAAAATAAATAAAACTTTTTATTTTAATAATAATTTGCGAGAATGTTTTTGCGCAAATTTAGTTATTCTTTATCTTTTTGATAAAAACAAAACATTCAGTGCAGTGGTGTTGGTTTCACGTTTACTAATTTAGACTGGTGACAAAAATCAAAGTTTGTATAAAATAGTAAAATACTAAAAATATAAACATACATCCCTGCCGCAGGAAAAATCGAAGACAGGTTACTATTAAATTATATTTTAATGTAAATATTGAATTTCCGACCCACCAGTATTAAAAAAACAATAATACAGAATTTCCTGTATGTCCTAATAATATTTAATTAATGGTTGTTGCTCGAAAATAACTGTTTCTAACACAATCATATTTCCTCGACAAGTCATCATTGTTGCCACTTGTAAATAAGGTAATAGAACTAAACTAAGTTACACATATTAAAATATCACTTGGTTGGGCACCCCACTTGACAGGGAGAGCCGCTTGTGCCTCCTGCCTGCCCGTTGCCGTCACTGATGCCGCACGCCGAAAAACCCAACTTTAACACTACCGAGCCGGTTCCTCGCTGCTTCGTTTTGTAAATAAAAATCCGGCTACAGCTAGGGCCGAACTCGTGTCGATCGAATAGGACCAAGAGCTCTTACCCCGCAGACCTACCGCCACCGCCGAATCTGTAATAGCAGCCAAAAAAAGATTCGTGGGTAATTTAACTATTGTTAATCGTAATGCACCAACTTGCAAAACGCTTTACTTATGGTTGTGAAAATGGATTAACGTAACAAAATTTAATACTAAACTAAGAATTAGCATAATAAGATACATTTCCTGTTTTACGTAGTCATTTACGTAGTAAAATTAATTTTAATTCACACTACATTAAGCGAAAATGTTTTTACTACATTGTACAGTTTTGTTTTTTTACCTACCTAATTCTTTCTATTTTGCTCGTCCAACATAAAATTTTCGAGATATAAATAAACTTAAATAGCAATAAAGTAATAAATAAATAATGTTACGGCATGTTTACAGATTAATACTGGTTTTGTTAGTTTTATTCAGTTCATCTGAATATAATTTACATAATCCAACTAGTTCTCTAGATTTTAATCCCGAAAAATCTCAGTTTTACATATATAACAATACCAACGAATATTAAATTCAATATTCTCCGGAATAGTTCAGAACAGAATGGAACAAAAGAATGTTTTAATACAAGCTGTCTAAACAGAAAATAAAAGCGACCACATAGCTATAAGCATTCCATTAAAATGAAAGCAGAAAAAATGGTACTTAAAAGTTTCATCTTACTTTGAAGACAACACTATTCCTTTGAAATAAACAACATTCCTAGTTATGAATTTTAGTTTCAATTAAGTTTAAATTTAACTTAATGCAGATACAATATGCTTTTACGGAATCATCTCTATAGAAATCGGCATCAAGAAAGATAACAGAAAATACTTTCATTACCGTCGTGGGAGCAGAAACACGATTCCTATTACGTTTAAAATATTTTATCGGGACATTTCTTCCCCAACGTACTAGACTGAATATAGCCATCAGCATCGAAACAAGCGTCTACGTTAACTTTCCTCATTTAAAGTTTCTTTCATTTCATATATATCAAAGAAATGAAAATCAACATCACTTTCAACTTGAGTTACGTTTTACGTGCTGCATTTCTGGATATGACATACGTGAACGAAATTGACGAAATGCATTATGTTTAACTGAATTGTTAAATTAAAATATGTTGACTTTAAGCCAAAAAATCTTTAGTTATTGTTGTATTAATGCTATAAAACTTCAATATTGTGAATATTAACAACGTATAATTTTTGGTTATCTGAAGCACGCTAGGTACTTGAAATTAAAATTCTTCGGAAACAGTTTCCAAATCATTCCCTTAAAAGAAAACATGAATGAATGTAACCTCGTAAAACCGAAATAAACAGCGAAATGTTTTCAGACAGCATATTTACACGATGCATATTTTATTATCCCCATTGACCTAAAAGAAGAAACAACGGATCCGTTTGGGACGTCAACAATGAAACAGAACCATAAATAAGTTTTTTGCAAGTTATAAATCCCTAGGGGTGGCAATTTTTCATTCTCAAGGACTATATAAAAGCCAACTTCCCGAGGAAAATCAATTTTTGCGTCCAAACCACATAAAGTTTTGCATAAAAACAACTTCCTTTGTTGGATTTGTTATCTATTACTGGTGGCTTTGTTTTCAATATTAGGTAATTGACTAATTCTTTAATTAAACTTGGAGTACGATAAAAATATCAGCTATTAACAGTCATGAAAACGATTAGGTTGTTGACCCAGGTGATAGTTGTATAAAATGTACAATCTAATTATTTTTATGAAAATCGACTGCTTGCAGTAAGTCAGCAGGCCAACAAATCGTATTAAATTAATCTCCCCCCCTTTTTTTGGCGAACCAACCTCATTTTCTAGAGGTTTTATCCAACAGCAAGTACCAATCCTTAGGCCAAATTAGGGTTTTCTGCGTTAAGGTGTCTGAACTGTAAAGTGTATACAGACACAGACACAAACAGACACCGCTGCAGCGTCCGCTTTATCAGTCTCCCAAGTCAAAATGTTTAGGTTAAAAGTTTGGCTTAACAGTACCTTTCTTTTAGGCATAATCCGTATATCGGCCAGTAAGTCCAACGCGAAAAAACTTCGCTGTCACAATACCTTCCTCTATGGCTATACTTCGTATAGCGAGGAAGGTAAAAATTATAATTTACAAAAATTTTCAGAACTCTTAATTATAAACAAATAATAACACACTTATCATTCTGGGAATAGTTCGGCTAGTTATAAAAAGTGATTCAAAAAAGTCTTTCATAAATTAGAGGGTAGATTTCTTATCCAAAATTACATATAAAAATTTATCTGCAACGCACCCTTTTCGAGTTACAGCTTTTTAAAGAGGATGCAGCCAAATAAAGTTTCAATGAATATCTTCTCTATAAAATGAAACATTTGATTAAAATTTTGTATGTAACCCCACTGTTTTATTTCAAAATCGTATTCCACATATGCAAAAAAGTATTCTTATTGATAGTAGCTTAACATAATTTCGTAAATCTGTGAAACATGGAGTTATCATAAAAATCGAATTCTATTAAAACATAAACTTACACAACCAGTGCTACGACAATCTACCTTTGAATTTATGAAACATCTTTTAGAATCATCCTGTATACTGAATTGTATAAAAACAAATTACCAAATAATAAGCTGAATGTCAGATGGTTACATCCGATGCAGATGGCGTTAGTGGAACTACCGACACCTCAGAAGTAATTAAAAGCTTTGTGGTTAGGGTTAGATAGACGGTAAGAGGAAGTTTTCCCGATAAGACCGTGTTATCTGCGGGCCACTGAGCTTACAAGTAAGCAGCATAGGGTGATTAAATTGGCCGAAATGCATAGTTTCAGGACGTTCGAACGATGCCCAATACCACAGGTAGCAAATTGGGTCGTACGAATTAGGATTCTGAAGATTGGAAAATAAATTTACCAAAAAGGCCATTGTTGCTAAGAATCTCGTGTTGTTGCGATTTCTCAACTTTGCCAATTTTAAAGCAGTACCTGCTTATCACGCCTACTCGCTGTTATAATTATTCAATTTATCAAATGAACACATCCAGCATAAATAATAATTAAATTTGAAAAATAATCGAAGCATGATGAAACAGCTTCTGAGTTGATTACAAGTTATTATTATTACTTAACAAATGTATGTTACAAATAAGTTAACAGAGGAAACATCAATTTCTTTACAAACATGTGTCGTTTACCAACAATGCACCAACAAAAGTAGTTTTCCATTATTTTTCCCGCATTAAACTGTGAGTATTTTTATTTTAAAGAACATCTAACAATGAATGAATTTATAGATATACATCGGTGTAGCTACACAATGATATTAAAGCTAAAACAATTTACCCTACTATTAGTTTCCTCGACTCATTTTGAGAAACACGATAGCGTAGGTAAATGTGCCTTTTAGTATAAATAAGTGATTAAATTGCGATTTAAATGAAGTGATTTTTGCTTTTGCACGTTTTGGGATGCAATAAACTAAATGAACTGAAAAACTGTCTGTCTGTGGGTAGGTAGAGCGTGCGAGCGTGGGTGCATTCGTTCCCCTATATCTCCAGAACCCCTCGACTGATTTTTATCACATTTGGTATGTGTTGCAGGTAGTACTTTGTAAGCCGAAACCGAAATATATCTGTATCTTCAAAACGAAGGCCGCTACGCATGTTTGGAAAATGTTGACTTTATTGCCAGATTACTCAAAAAAAATATGTAATAGCTAAAAATTGTATCACTTTATAGTCCTTAGTAAGTATAATCATTGAATGTAAAAATATTTATGGAAATTAAAACTTGTACGTTCTTAAAATTTTGAAAATGTTTTAAGTTATTTTTCAAAAACTACTCACGTCATGTTTTTAAATTTTGTAAACCGATGGAGCTTGCAGTGAACTACAAATTAGTTTGTACTAATCTCCCAAATTTTAGTCTAAGGCCCAACATGATTTTTGAAAAAATTAAAATTGAAACATGATTTATTCAAACACGCAAACGCCAATCCTTACACACTTTCAACAGTTTAATAAACTATCTAAAGCAGCTTATTAGGATAAAAAAGAATTTTACACCATTTTAAAAATTAAGAAAAATTTCAATACCTTTTAATATCCACAACGCGTTTTCTGGAAGTGGTTTTAACTACGCCTATTAATGAGCTCTATTTAAAAAATATATTTCTCATTCTTTGCATATTTTTGATAACCCTTCAAATAAACCATTTATAACGATAACAACGTGCGTGCGCGTGAGTAGGTAATCCAAAAAGAGTTTCGCCTAGTGAAAGGCATAATCGAATGATTTTATCATAATGGATTGCCATTCGAATGAATTTAATATTCTATGAACTAATTCTCGTTCTCATCGTCTTTCGCCGAGCTGCTCGGCAAAGCAGCGCAAACCTTCAGCTTTGAATAGTATTTTTATTAATTTCATTACATTTCATCGCAAATTCCGGCCTGTGTTTTGAGTAATACTTCTATAAATCGCGAAAGTCAATAAATTTATCTGTTTCATAAATCAATTATTTTTTTTAATGAGACCAGGAACAAAAAGAATATGCGATTATTAATTATTATATAAATATTCGATTTTTGTATTATTTGTGAGGTACCACTTGGTTTTATCAATAGTAATACAGAATTATCCTAAATATTATTCAATTTCTTTATATTTTCATATATTTTTATTATTTACACTTTTTAGAACAATATTAATCAAATACGACCTAAAATGACAACGAGAAACATAACAGCGCGGTGGAAACTGCTATGTTTGCTATTCCTAATATCGGTAATATCCGAGTGTTCAAGTCAAAATATTCTCAGCTCGCTGTGTATCTCATTAGTGTATTCGCATTATAATACCACGACTGGTAGTGTCATCGTAGAGAGCATAAATAGTAGCCTTCTATCATGTACAGAATAAATAACAAATGAAAGAAAAATGTACACTATTAATTTCAAAAGAATTAAAATAAAATTAAAATAAGGAAAATAGTTTAAAGCACCCAGATCGAACCTAAAACCACCTACACTACATACGTATCTGTTACCAGCAAACTACGGATAAAATTTATTTGGGGTTTCTGCAGGTTGGAAATGATAGATGATGGTTATGGTGCTATACGCTATTAGGTAACAATGCATTGTCGGACGAATGGGTTCCGTTTCAGATGTGTTTGTACCGGACGTAGATGTAAATTTCTATCAGTTATTGGCGCGCGAATATAAAAACGTAAAAAAATATACAGGGGGTTCCAAAATAAACAAGTTGATATCATTTCCGGCTAAACTGGAAGTCCTTTTAAACCGCCAATACCTTCATTGTATCCGCCGTATATCGGAACCTTCATGTAGAACATTTTTGTCAAAATCGCGGTTGCCGTATTAAAGAT
The DNA here is from genome assembly GCA_958336395.1 of Ctenicera cuprea. NCBI lineage: Eukaryota > Metazoa > Arthropoda > Insecta > Coleoptera > Elateridae > Ctenicera > Ctenicera cuprea. The sequence goes on from OY284490.1 coordinate 38,100,741, forward strand.
ATTTGCATTGTTCCGTACTTTTGCCCAACTCTGTATATCAAATTTTTTGAAGTTCGTATTTAGCATAAATTATTAAAAAGTGATTTTAAATGTATACGAAAGAGCAACCTAGAACAGCATATGAACACACAGGAGAAAAATCCCTTTAAATGTAGTATGTATGATTGATCATAGATACATATGGAAAAGCGACTTGCAACGGCATATACGATCACGAACAGTACACAAATCATTTAAATGCAATGTCTGGGATTCTCAATTTACGCGTAAGGATAGCTTACAACAACATATTGAAACACATACAGGAGAAAAACCTATCAAATGCACTTTTTGTGACTACAGTTGTATACAGCACAGTAACTTAAAACAACACTTTAAAACTGATACCGGAAAAAAACCTCTTCAAGACAATGCATTACGTTAATGCAGCTTTAAATATAAGAATAGCGTACATAAGCATTCAGAAGCTCATATTAAAGAAGAACTGTCTCAATGTAATGTACACAATTAAATAATTAACAGAAAAAGATTTTGAAATGCATTAATTCTAAGTATAAACCTTTGCAAAGGAGTTTTAAAAATTATTATATGCTAGTAATAACAATAATAATAATATGTTTTCATTACATTTTGTTACAAATATAGTTTATTTATTTTTGTAGGAGCAACATATACCACTTACTATTTATTACTGTTCTCTAATAGCACCAAGCGAAAAATTAGTGACTTAGGTTGTTTTTTACCTGTGTACATGTACCTGCTTAATTATAAAATATGATATCATTTTCCGTGAAACCAGACCTGTAAAAATATTTTGACATCTCCGTGTGGTAGATTATGTGAATATGAGTTAATATTCTAATTAACAATAAAACGAAATCTAGTAAACTGTTTATAAATTGATCTAAGTTGCAGGCTTCCGCGGCCGTTGTTAATAACATCTAGGCTTCCGGGTTGGAACACAACTGTTGTGTTCCAGATCCCAAAGCGACCACAGCCCTGAAGATGTCCCGTACAACCGAGGACGAAACGTCGGCAGTTCAAGCACCGATGACGCGGCTCCAACCCGGAAGCCTAGATGTTATGTTGTTTATAAGTTGAGTTATTAATGTTTTAAACATAATTCCTAAAACATTTCATACTATTGAAACGTACAACTGAAAGGTCAGTTTCTTTGTTATAAATAAAGGTTAATGCAACTCAAGCAATTTGAAAACCAATTTAAATAATTCAACTCAATTTAAACAAATTATTTCAAGTAATTCAATTGAATTCACAGTAATTTTTCTCAACTCACGACCATTCGATTTAAACAATTTCATCGAGTTTGAATAATTTAACGAAATACTGCATTAATTCCGATAAACTGTATAAATATATTAACAATATATTATCAGCCTCTCGTAAGTAACATTCCAATAGTCAAAGAACGAAAAAAATGTTGACGGTGTAATTGCTACAAGTAACGTCAATATTACAATTTACTTTCGGCTTAGACCGCGTCGTCATTTGGACACCCAGCATAATCAGGCAAGGACCGACCTGTAGCTTGTCTGCCTTTACAAGCATTTGCTCTAGAAGTCTGAGCAATATTTGTTCGTAGGCCCTGCCTGCCTAAACAGGGCCGTGTGCTTAGTTTATTTAAACCTTGGGGCGGACAAGGATTTGTTCTTAATGTATTTTGTTTGCCAAGACAATAATACTTAATCGGCTTATGCCTGTTAGCTGTTTGTGAACCCATACAAACTAACGTTTCGCAAGACATTGCAGCTTGCATCTTCAGAGTGAATAGAACACTGTGTCTACAACCCACACGCCCGCACTATAGTAGGCACAGATTGGCTTGCACAATCGCACGCTAGACTATTCTATAGAAACAGGTTCCCAAAATGTACACTATTGACTTGCGCAATTAGAATATAATCTGCTGAGACCTCATTAGGAAACAGACTTTGAGAACGACACATCACTTCTTGATCGTGAGCTACATACAGGGTGTCCCAGAACTGGCGGAGGAGCTCTTAACTGTGAATTCTTTTCCTTAAATAGACTCGATTTGTCCATGAAAAATGTTTTCAACTAGAATACTTTTTGAGTTATTGCTAATTAAAGTTCAGCAATCACAGAAGAATTAATTAACTAGTCGTAAAGGTAGAAAAAATAAAAAAGGTTGTTTATATGGTAACTGAACTAAAAGCGTCATATAAAATAAGTCGAATTTTTATTTGGCCGACTATAAATTTTCAATGTCTTAGTGACAGACGTTCAAAGTGACAGTTCATTCTGAATTAGCTTAATAATTTGTGAAATTTGTGGGGGGAAAGTGTATTCTTCTCAAGATTATTGTGAACTGCTGATTCTAACTGGTTACTAATTGTCTCAAGACATCACAAATTTGCAAAATCTAACAATTATTCTTGTTTCCTAAGAAACGCATACCTTTAATATTTCTGCATCTATCTTCAATTAACAAACCGTCTCTTATCGGTCAGCTTCATTTCATTGCGGTTTGAAAACCATTGAGGGTAGAAAATTTTTTCTTGGTAAAGAAGTGTGTTTAAAGAATAGAATCTAGAGTTAAGAGCTCCCCCGCGAATTCTGGGACACCCTGTATATAGGCGCGGCCACGGCCTTCTCAGCCGCTACTAGTAACGGAAAATTCCCTAACTGATTTATAAATGAATATGAATAAGTAATAAATCTGTACTGACTTTACATTCTCTCTCAAATATCTTCAAATATGCATGTGGAAGAATCAATTCATTACATCAATAAAATGCACAAATCACAAATCAGATAATACAGTACATGTGCATTATTGAAACTGTAGTATTTTCCATATTGTGAAATTTGCAACAGAATAATTCGTTTCTAAATACAATTTCAAAAGAAAACAGTCCTAAACGACACAATTTAAAACGATTTCAAATAAGCGAGCTGTGCCAATTGCCAACATATACCATTTAGAAGCTTATGTGTATTCAACGTAAATTTTCTTTTGCCATGGAGCGGAAACAATATTTCAGTTTCAACAGATAAAACTTTTTTGTTGTTGAAAGCAAATTGGATACTTAACTATGAATTTTGTTGTTTAACTTCAATTTCGTTGCTCATTCACATAAATGCAAACTGCCACAAGAAACCGTTACAGTTTCATAAATATATAAGTTCGAGGGTGTATTATAACCTCCGCTGAGATATAATAGTATCATAACCTATAGCAATAAGGAAAAACATGAAATTTCGCTGAAATAACATAAAATGGTTTCTTTACATACGTGCATCCGAATATAAGCTAAATATTGTGAAACAATATTAATCAAATGCATAGATAACAAATGTTGGCACTATTGTTGACTTTCTTGTTTAGCTTAGCTACAGATTTGGTTAAAGGCATCTCTTCCTCTTTCTGAGTTCATTTTTTAGCGGTTGCATTCAAGCGCGATTACAATACTGTTTATAAAACGAATTAATTGGGCTTTGGTTTCGAAAAATCAAAATCTATATAAAGAGCGTCTATAATTGTTGTTCCAACAAGTGTGCCATAAAAATATTATAATACAGAATAACATATTATCTGAAATATTAATAAATAAATAAACATTTTACAACGATATAAACATAAACCACAGTTTCATTTGACGTTAGGAGCTGTAGGATTAAAACCGGCAAAAATTAAATTATAGGATTGTTATAGTTTTTTGGATAAACTTGGGTCGATTGTTAACGTGTGCTGGTTAACTTCACAAGAGCGACGCGCGAGTGCAACTGCCCAAAATTAAGTAGCACGAGTTAGCAATAAACTCAAGCTTATCACAGAAAAAACACAGTCCGTGTTGCATTTGTAAAAACTATATTATACAATTAATTACGATGTATTTATCAGTTCAAGCTTTACTTCGTTGAAGTTGATTTTAATTTATTCAAAATAAAACAATTCTTAATTTCAACAGGTTTTTTTATTTTAGCCTTATACGTATTTTGACATATTGACATCTTGCCTCTGAAAATATCATATCGACATGTCGAAATACGTATAAGGCTAAAATAAAAAACCTGTTGAAGTTAGGAATTGTTTTATTTACAACATATTATACGATGTATTTTAAATTAAGGGATCGTATCGGAAATGATCGTCGTTTTTTGCGTGCTCTAGCGCAGTTACGATCTTAAGTTGTCGCCCTTGTCGCTAACAAACGCAGCCATAGCAGCGAGTGACTTTATCGTAAGTTTATGGCGGTTTTTGCTTTCCCATAATTCTACCAAAGTAAGGAAAGTTACGATTTCATGCAAATTTTCGAATTTAATATTATAACGGAAATGTACGTCCAGGGACCCCAAAAAAAGTGGTTTTTAAAATATGTCTGTCTGTGGATGGGTGGGTGCGTGCGTTCGTTCCCATATATCTCCGTAACTCCTTGGCCGAGTTTAAACATATTTGGTTTTGTAATTGCAGGTAGTTCTGTAAAAGGTTTTTAATCGGAACCGAAAACGCAAATTAGGCATGGTTTTTTGACTCAGATATTTTTTATAAACACTTTTATGAAATTTTGAATAGATAACGTCGTAGTGCATTTAAAGACAAATCAAATGGTCTTCCTCCAAATGCTGTATGTTCAAAATGAAGGTCACTACAAACTTTTGAAAACTGTAACTTTAATAACCGATTACTCAAAAACAAAATATCCAATCAATACAAATTGTCATATTATTCAATATCCTTTAATAAGCACAATTAAGTAATGTAAAAATATTTTTGGAAAAATGAAAATTGTAAAACTTCCAGCTGCTCAAAATTTTGAACATTTTCAAAAAATTATTCCTCGAAAGCTGGCCACGCAATTTATTAAAAACCTTTTAAGTCAATAAAGTTTGCAGTGGACTACAAATGTGTTATTAACTAATTTCCCAAATTTTAGTCTGACACCCTCCAGAAATTATTGAAAAATCGAAATAGTAAACGTCAATCGTTATAAACTTAAAAAAGTTCAATAGACAATTTAGAGTAGCTTCTAAGAAATAATAAGAATTTTTTAAACTATGTTAAAACTTAAGATCAAAAATCGATATTTTTTAATATCAAAAACGGGTTTTCCAGAAGTAATGATGTTTTAACTACGCCTGTCAATTAGCTCTAGCTAAAAAAATATTTTGCATACTTTGTATATTTTTGATCTTTGTAAATAAAGTATTTATAAGCATTTCCAATCCGAATTTGAGAGTGTAATATCTAGCTAGCGCCTTACGGTAGGATACTTGTAATATGCCTATGCGGTAGGTAATCACGTGACTCGCACCCGCCGCCGCGCCAGCATCGTGCGACCGCCTTGGGTTTGGTGCGGGCGGCGTCAACCTGGTGTAGATTACTAGATGTAACTTTAAATCACTTACAAATTGGCGAGAAACTATTTAAAACTGTAACAGTATGGGAAAGTACCACGGACCTACTTCGCCCATTTTTACTTTCCCATACCTTCGGTATAGGGAAGTATTATTTCATAAAAATTTTCGAAAACTAGATTTTAACGAAAATACACGTTTTGGGGCTCAAGGAAACCAAAAAAGTGGTTAAAACAATGTCTGTGTGTGTGTAGGTTTGTGTGGGTGTGTAGATGTATCTAAAGGCGAAAGTACTGGACCGAGTTTGATAAAATTTAAAATCCATAGATATATCGAAAATTGTAGTTCTAGTTAACCGTAAAAAAAATCCGACACCGAATACGGAAGTTAGACATGTTTTTTTGGTAGCATTTTTTTCTAAAATTGAATTTTGGAAATTTGAGCACGGGATTTGAGAGGCAAATCAAACAATTTTTTACCAAACTCTCTAGCTTATATAATGATGGCCGCTACAACTTCTTGAAAATCTCGACGCCCATTTACTCAAAAAGTAGTTGTCTGATCGGGATCAGCTACAACTTGTTTGGGAGCCCTTTATGAGTAATATACGACGAAGTAAATTTAATTTCGAAAATTCTAAAGCGATCGTAACAACGCTGCTCTAAAAATTAAAGAAAAAAAATTCAATACCGCCTACACGATTTTTTCTAACTTTCTGAGCCGATAGAGCTTGCAATAAACTACAAATTTGTTGTACTAATATCCCAAATTTTATTCTGACGCCTTCCAGGAATCTTTGAAGAATTTGAAATTGATTAATTATTTTTTTAAAAACGCAAACGCCGATCGTTATAAACTTTTATTAGTTCGATAGACTATTTAAAGTACTTTATTAGGATTAGCAAAAATTTTCAATATTTTCATATTTTAAAAATTAAGAAAAAAAGAACGATACTTTTGAATATCAACAACGCGTTTTCGGACAGTTACGTGATTTTAACTGCGCCTATTAATTGGCTCTAGTTAGAAAAACATGTTTTTAATTCTTTGCATATTTTTGATAACTCTTTAAATAAACCATTTATATATATATTTTGTCTGAAATCCGAAGCGCATCTAATCAGTTGTAGAGCGGGCGGATCCGTTCTTACTATTCTTATACGTTATGCGACATCGTAGCTTATATAAATGTTTGTTTTCTTAGAAATCTAATATACGTCGAAATGAGAGAAGAGGGCAAGTATTAATATCTAGTATAGAAAAGCCCACTCAAAGTTAACACTTTAGCTTTTTTCATTTATCCACAACTGATTTTTTCAACGAGAAACAAATTTGATAGGTTGTTGACAGAGAAATCGAGCACCCTGGGTAAATAAAATGTATGCAATAAAGTCGAATTTGTTCTTTAGTTTTAGTCACTGAACTATAATATACTGGAACGCGCACTGGTGGTCTCTGCCATAGAAAAGAAGCGAGCCGAGAGAGATAGCGCACAAGGATCATTCCTGTCCTTTTCGTACCGCTCCGCGACAGCGGTAAAGCGTTGCGACATGACAATCGACTGCTCTACGCATGCGCATACTCTCGAGAGTAGGACAGCGATGATCCTTGCGGCCGTCTCTCTCGGATAGGGCTGGCGGGCCGAGCGCGCGTCCAGTATAAGTATAGTTCAGTGGTTTTAGTAAACAAAAAATAAATCGAACAAAGAATGAAAATTGTAAATGTAGGAAGTGGATGTCATCTATTCTTTTTGATGTTGAATTCACGAACAGGGTTGAAAGGTTATTACTACACAGATGATTCTGTTTGTAAATTTTGAATATTATCGACAGACGTACTAGAAGTAAATGTCAATGACATCCGACTGCTACAACATGTTTTCTTCGATTAATTTTTCGTTCTTCGCCCAATGTTTAAACAAAAAATAGGATTAGAATTTTATTTAAAAACTAAACTAAGTAATTTTTGCATATTCAAGGGTTTAAAAACAAGCAAAAAAGTAAAATGTAAAATGAGAAATCAAAAAAATATTCTCTATTTTTAATCTCCGTGGACGAACTGTACTATATTTTGATTAAGAAGTGATTTCTAGATATCAAAGATTGTCGAAGAATTTAAATCGAATAGATTAATCAAAAGTATCAGAAAGCTTCGTTTTAAAAAAATGTTAATATTAAAAATATTGATAATGTGGGGTTGTGATACGGTTGATTAATGTTTCTGACTATCTAAAGAAAATATCTATATTAAGGTTGCATTTATAGTATTAAAGACGATTCAACCTATAACATTTTTAAAAGAACGTTCTTTGACTGCTGTAGAAATGCGAATACTTTATTAAAAATTCACTATAATCCCTCAGAGTTTCCCCTAGAAATATAACGATTTGTTAGATTGTCTTCGAACAAATTTATCACAGTAATATTTTTGAAACCATTAATTCCGTTTTACATATTCTTGTGCAGTACAAGATCATTAGAGGTAACTAAAGTTGATTACACAGTTCGTTTTCTTACGATGGTTTAACTGCGCCATCTACTCGTAGAAGGATTACTTCCAATTATTGTCGTAATCGGGATTAATCAAGAATGTAATCAGGAAGCTCTAAATTTCAGACATCTGCTTTTAAGGTTTTAATTCACTTGTGTCGGCCTAATTTTCTGCTTTTTCTTGTTGACCGGTGACATATTATGAATTAGATCTTTAACGTCATTCTATATTGTATGTATGAACAATGTACGTATTAGTTTCTAACGAGCAAGATGGGTGTAATATTTGCTTTAAGAGAAATTAACGCTTCGAGCAAAATTATTCTGAATGGGTTACCTAAGTAGGAAGATGTAGCTTCCAAGTTAATATTATGTACACAAGAAGATGAGAAAAGCAAGATTAAACTAAAATTTCTTTGAAGTATTACACGTTATTAAAAAAGAATTAAATTCTTTTAACTAAGTAAAAAGTTAAAAACAGGCTGTAATGAATTTTTTAAAACAGCTTAAAGTACTTCAAATAGAAACGCGAAATTGCTATTAACATTATGTTACTTCGTCAATTACCGGCTGGGAAGTCATTTCGCCCAACTAAAAAAAGTCCCTTTTTCCATCAAGTAACAATTAGAAAATAAGCTGAAATGTTAACTTCGAGTGGACTTTTCCATACTAGATATTAATTCTTGCCGGATTTGCAAAAGATTAATTTTTTATAATTATAACGTTGTATAGTTCACCGACTACTAGATTTCTAAGAAAACCAGATGCATCATTGCGATCGTTTTCAGATTTTTTAATTAATTTTGTTTTATCGTTTACCGCCCACAAAGGGCTCTCAAACAAGTTGTTGCTGATGCCGGTCAGACTACTACTTTTTGAGTAAATGGGCGTTAAAGTCGAGATTTTCAAAAATCTGTAACGGCCGCCATTTTGAAGCTAGAGAGTTCGGTAAAAATGTTTGCGATTTGCCTTACGCTGTTCTCTAAGTTCACCGTATGTGAGATTTCTAAAAAAATAATTTATGTAAGCAACCCTACGATGTCGCATACCGTATAAGAATAGCAAAAACGGAATCGCCCTCCCTACAGTGAATATCGGACTAAAAATCGATATAAATGGTTTATTTAAAGAGTTATCAAAAATATGCAAATAAGAAATAAAAATATATTTTTTAACTGGAGCTAATTGATAGGCGAAGTTAAAATCACGTAACTTCCGGAAAACGCGTTGTTGATATAAAAAAAGTATCGTTTCTTTCTTAAATTTTAAAATACTTGCATGAGGGTGAAAAATTACCATTAATTACTACAGATTTACCGAGCAATCGTCAAAAAGCTTTACATACTCGTATATAAATAAAAAACTAGAATCTGAATACAAAGTTAATTTGCTACAACATAAGAAGTATAAGTGTAATATTTTAAATCCAAGAATAACGAAAAAGTGTTAAAAAGAAAACACACCAAGCCGTTTGCGAGGACTTCTGACACAAAATTATTTTTACCACAAGCAGATTCTTCCTCTGAAGATATTTAAAAAGTACTATTAAAGGTAGAAATTTATTCCGATTCTAAAAACGTAAATAAACAGTAGATCCAACATTTAAAATAAGGGCGATTTACATTTATTAGTTTTCAGTTTTAATGTACAGGGTGTTTTCATTAGCATGTTTGTGAAAATCATTAAAATAGCCAGTTATTAATAAATAATATATTAATAAAGACCAATCTTTATGTAACAGAAAAGTAAGAGCATTCTACGTAATCTACTCCAAACTCCTTACAGTGTTTTTTAACTTATTCACAAACTCTTTGTGTACAAAAAGTTTTGGACAAGCAATCCCAGGAATCCGATAAAACCGGAAGTACAAAAAAATTTATATGAAATGGTAACGATCTATGTATTTATGTATTCACCACTTAAAATTTCGTTCGATTATCTATCGAGCATAGAGAAGCTTATAATGTTAAGAGCTTCTAGCTAAACATTTGTAATTCAAAGCTGCATTTAGCAACAGCTACGCCCCAAACCATTTAAGATAGCACTACATATTTGTTTGTGGAACGTTGATAAGCAAACTTATAATCAATCAAAGTTAGTTCAAACAAAGAATTAAATGCATGTGATTCTAATTATATTTATATTAAAGTAGTTACCCCGACGGACAACATAATATTATAACTACACACTATTTTTTAACGACGGCAGGAAATTAATTTTCACTGCATAAATTAACAAAGGAAAAATGTGGTTAAACCATAAAATTGAACTGGAAATATCTACGTGATAAATTTGCGAATGAAAAGCATAACCGACAGCAATTTATGAAATGTGGGTTTGATGCGCTTTTCAGAAATTCATTGCGGCGATTATTGAAAAAATAAAACGCTGTGTTATATTTTTAGACATGTGTAAATACGTGGTATGTATAGTTCAAATAATCAAAGTTATCAAGACGAAACTATTTATTAGTCATTTGCACCAACAAGAAATTTGGTATATTTAAAAGTAAAGTAGCCAAATTAAAATCTCAAAGAAGTGCCCCGACAAACAATAAACGCAATTTCTCAATTTTAAATTTGAAGTCTGGGGATATCATAAAAATGTTTAAAAAATGTCAAGTAAAGCATTTTAAGTTTTAATTAAAAAATATTCAGTAAGCAATCATATGACTCTGTTTTATTTTTGTGAGCCGATATCTATAAGTACGAGTTACAAACCCATTTCATCTCAATAGCTTTAGTGTCCTTGTGACATCCAGTAAATTTTAAAAAAGAATGCTTTTCATGATTTAATAAATAAATTTTAATTTTAAAATTTATAAAAACCGTTATTGTATAAAATGTTTTTATGAAAACAATTTTGCAAATATAAAAGTAGAAATATATAAATCAAAGCTTGGCAAACTCAAAGTGGAATGCTTTGCCAAATGTTTGAATACGAAATTTTTCAAATAATTTTACATATCGAAAAACACAAAACGCAATTAGAATCAAGTTTAATGTTAAAAGCTTGATTTTCTTATTTTATCGCAAAACGCTAGTGGCACTCTCATTTTACACGAACATTAAATTCTTAATAAATCACGTAGTCAATATTAATTAATCAACAAACTAAAGAAGATTAAATTAGGAAATCAAAATAAGTTTACTTTGAGGCTTTAAAGCAGCTACAGCAGGTTAATTTTCGTATACGAGCAATTTTTTCAAAATAAAGCAAATCATTGTTCAAAGTTGCATTAAATGTTTCAAGAAAATCCATTTTTCTTAGTATCGCACACAATTACACACTAACAAGGTCTGTTTCTTATAAGGCAATTTAGAAATAATATATAAAATATTGAAAACATTATTCAGGCGCCAACACAGAGCAAAAAGCATTTCAACGTTTATAAGAGTTCTAAACACAATATTTATTATATTTCCCGAAAGCCAGTGTGAGCTAATGGGGAGAGAAAAGCTTTAAGAACATTTTTGTGATGTCAGCTGTTCTACAGCAGGGCAGCGCTTATCGCGAGCTTTAGGTTCAGTTTCCTGGTCGCCCATCTACGGCTTAGAAAGCACCCTGGTTCATATCTCCTACTGCTATTTCACTTAAATGGGTGTTCGAGACAGGGGCGTATAATAACGCAGAACGTGAGAAGACAACACTGTGATGAAGCAGGGCAGTAGGTAACAATTAGGTTGAATTACGTTGGGGGAAATTAAACTAATTTAACTAACTGTAAATTACTCCACAATCGATTTTAGACACTTTTCAATGCTAATTTTAGCTGCTGTTAAAATAGGGAATTTTTTTAGTCTTTGCAGTATATGTATATTGTGGTGTTTGTGCCTGGTAACATATTCATATGATTTTAACGGAGGTGGCGACATAGACAAATACAATATTAGCGATTAGTTAAATGCTCTAATTAAAACTTTTAGTTTATACATTGACTACTGATTACACAGCAGTTGTTTGCATAATTTGTGTTCCAATGCCTGTAATGCAATATTCTGTACAATAGAGAAAGTAGGATAACCAACACCATTGTGTAGAAATGCACATTGTACAGTCTTTATAACTGACAATCCAACAAAGTGACAGAACGTATAGGAAAAGTACGATATTTCAAAGGATGTTTTTAAAACCAAAATTCGAGCTGAATGCGAATTATTTCTACTGAAACTCCGGTAACAAATAAAGTCACTCGCTAATAAACTTTGATGAAATGGTGCATTAAAATCCAATTCTCTCAATAATTTGTATAGTTAAGAAACAGCGAAAACGTGGTACTGAGTTTATTACTTACCTAAGCATGCACCTGCTCCCTTGGTAAATATATTTGCAACCGTCTAAGGTAATATAAACACTTGCTTCAAGTAATTTCTAACTTCCAAGTAGTGGCACTCTTGTGAGTTGTTCCTGAATTTTGGATAAAGTTTTAGATATCGATCTTTGCTACTAATGTTTGAAATGGATACCACTGTCGATTCTAGAGTCAGCCATGCACAACCGACTATTACTGCAAATAATTCAGGTCTGCGTCAAAACTATTACATATTAATTGAGGTTGTTATCTTTTCATTTAACTCGAGTTCACGTTCGGGAGTATGTTGATAATATAATTATTTTGAATAATAATACGATTTAATTTTATGTGCAGGATTGTTCAAAAAGTCGATGGATATATTTAATTCGGAATTCCATTTATGAAATTCCTGCTGCTGAATAAAATAAATTATTAATATAAATTTCAGCTTTTGAGTGTTTGAAAACAATACGATTTTACAAATGAATTTCACGTGAAACAATGAAACCGTAAAAAATTATGAAATAACTTTACACTTATTAAGCTGAGAGCGCCTAGTTATATGAAAAATAACGGTACGTTGTGCTGGGTGCTTTATAATACAAGTTAACTTTAGACTAACTTTTGCGTAGCTTAAAAAGGCAGGGTTTTAGTTTACGTATACGCAGCGTGTCGTATCTTAAAAGTTGAAAGCTTTATAACATTAAAATGTAATATACAACCCACGGGTTTGTATAGGTATAATGCTCTTACTCTATACTATCGCAAAGTATGAGAAAATCGTAAAACCTAGAACAATCATAAATGTACTGCTCTTCTCTAATAAAACTGACTGGTGGAGTCGATCATAGTACTTGTATTGTTCCGCAATCTGCTTTTCTGCAGATTATTTTCATTTTCAATAAGCATGCAGCTTTAAACTTGCATATGCACTATACAGCATGATCATAGGTGACTGCATTACTTGTTTTATTAAAAATAACACCAAATAAACTTTTATAGGAAATAAAACCACAATAAAAATTCATTTATATTTTATTAGTGCGTTTCTACATGTCCCCATTTTCAGTACTCGTAATTACCAACTGAACCTGTCTCTAAAATTTCTCAAAACAGAATGTCTAACGTAATTGACGAAACTTTGTGCACTGTAGAATAGGGCCTACAAATTTTGGAAACGCACATTGTTATTGACTTTTTTGGAGTTCTTTGAAATGCTTGGCGAATGGCATTCAGACAACTTAACTTGTGTTTTTTTTTGTGAATTCGTCATTTTAGTATACTTATCATTATGACGCGTCGCTTGGGCCAGTTAAAATATTATGAATTATATTATTTTTTAACTTAAAACAATTTTCTCATTAAATATTAATTTTTGGCCCCATAAAAATATGGTTGTAAGTCGAAAAAATTACTTTCTTTAAGTCTAGAAATACTATTTTAGTAAAAAATAATATTTCTGAGCAAAAAAGCTTATATTCGTTCACACGAGGTGGCGCGGTCTCGTTAGCATTTTCCAAGCCAGTAGATATATAATATTTTACTCACCTAGAGTCAAGATGAAATCGAAATTGTGTCTAACAAACGACTCAATGTGTAAGTGCCGCATTTTAATTACTGAAAACAATCAATTAGCTAACTTAAAATAGAAATTAGATATTTAATTGTCTTGAGGCTAATTGACTACAATTGTTTCATTAATTTAAAAGAAAATGTCTATAGTCGAACCTGTTTGTCTCACATCCCTTGGTGCATAGCAAACTTGTAAACAACCAATGCTATTTATTTAAGGTTATCATGGTTATGTTTTTGTATATGTCGTAGTCTCATGGTGAAATACGTCATTTCGTGAAAAGCCTAGGCATTACATGAACTGCCGGCGTATCATGCAAATTCTTGTTTTTACACATACTGCCTAGGCTCTTCGTGAAACGCCGGTTTCGTCTCGGCGCATCGTATTTCGAGTTAGCTGTACACGATCTGTCGCAATTTAGAGATTGACGGTTCATGAAGTAACTACCGGTGCATGGCAGATTGTGTTCTCTGATTTTGTTGCTAAGTAACGTGAAATTGAAGCCAAAGAAAATCGATTGGGATGAGAATGGACGATAAATCTTCCTTGTACAATTAAAATACATTTATTTTATAACTGAAAATTAATACTCTGTTTGCAAAAACACAAAAACATTCTTCAAACACGTGTGTTATAAACTTATAACTTAATTGCGACAGATCGTGTACAGCTAACTCGAAATACGATGCGCCGAGACGAAACCGGCGTTTCACGAAGAGCCTAGGCAGTATGTGTAAAAACAAGAATTTTCATGATACGCCGGCAGTTCATGTAATGCCTAGGCTTTCCACGAAATGACGTATTTCACCATGAGACTACGACATATACAAACTTTTCGTGCACCAAGGGATGTGAGACAAACAGGTTAGATCATAGACATTTAAATTAAATTTAACAATTACAGCCAATAATTATAGCTTCAAAGCAAAAAATATCTAGTTTCTATCTTAACTTGGTTAATTGATTGTTTTCAGTAGTTAAAATGAGGCATTTACACATCGAGTCGTGTATTAGCTAACATTTCGATTTCAAGTTGACTCCACGTGAGTAAAATTGCCAACGCGACAGCGCCATCTCGTGTGCGCGAATAGAAGCTTTGATTGTTCACAAATCTGATTTTTCAGACTTCGCTAATATAATATTTCACGACTTCTTTATCGGACCCCGTTTAATAAATAAAAAATGGCAGACCTACTTTCGATTTTCAAAAACTCAGAAAAAAAAACGAATTGAAACCAACCTTCGGTGCTAGCAGCCTACAAAGTTTAAAAAAATCGTGTGGGCAGTTTTTGAATAATGTTTTAGAATGTTTTCAAAATTTTGGAGAAGCGAGATTTTCGAAATTAATTTTGTGTCATCGTATGCTACCCACAAAAATCTCTCAAACAAGTTGTAGCGCATCGTGGTCCGACAACTACTTTTTGCGTAAATGGTTAAAATCTAGATCTTCAAAAAATTGTAGCGGCCGCAATTTTGAAGCAAGAAAGTTTTCAATTCACTTTAAGCTTTTCTCTCTCCTGTGCTAAAGGTTCCAAATTTTAATTTTGTCTAACTTCCGCTTCCGGTTTTGGATTATTTTGAAAAGCTTAACTAAAACCACAATATTTGATATACCCCTTCATTTTAAATTTCATCAAAATCGGGCCAGTACTTTCGCTTTTAGAGGCGTCACAGACAAACACACAGCCACACACTCACAGATAGGCATTTTTTTAAAAACACTTTTATGAGTTCCTAAAACCGAAAAGTGTATTTCCGTTAAGACTTACATTTCGAACATTTTCATGAAAATACTTCCCTATACCGAAGCTAAAGGAAGTAAAAATTCGTCCAAAGAATTAATAATGATTTATTTATTCTATCAGCCGTAAATTCGGCACTCTAAAACATTTTAAAGTTAATTGCAGCAATAACTTTCTCTGGACTGTATTTCATAATTGAAGCATGTTATCAATGGAACATGCGGTTAACATAATTGAGTCCGGCGATGTACACTTAGGGAACTCGAATTACCAATTTCATCAATTTTGGTGTCAGTTGTTGTTGTTGCATGGAGATGATCAATTTAAGGGTAGATATACATTCCACAGTGAAATCCAATAATGGACTTCATCGACTTTCGCAGTGGTTCTAATTCATTAATTGGCAGCAAAGTAGGATATGCACTAGATTTTAGTACGTGTTTGAATTACGGAAAAATACGCAAGTGTAACAACAGTAACCTGTATTTAAAATAATCAAAAGTCTTATTTTATACATGGTAATATTGGGTTAAATATTTGAAATGAACCAACTGAACGTATTTTCCCTTACGCCTTGTCTTAACAGGTAGTGCAGTAAATAAACACCACATCCGATACTCAAACAAAATCTTAAAAAAATATATTATTACGCAAACGTTTGTTTTATAAAAAATTAGATAATAAAATTTTTAAGCAAATTTCTAAAGGTTTCCTTTAATATTCCAACAAAGGTTTAATAATGATTAGTTGAACTATCCAATAGTTAACCGAAAATGAGGGGTTTGTAAAGCAATCAAAAAAAATTTGAACTTGATTACGAAAGCGTTTATCTGTTATACGTATTCGACATATTCCACTTCTCCCAGGGGAATATGTAAAATCAATATGCATCTTCCATCACGGAAACACCTTTATCTGCGGGAAATGTGAAACGTTCCATTTTCCGCTATAGAACAAATATTCACTGAATTTGAAAACCTCTCATGTAGCGAAATACACTCATTCGCATTGGGGGTCATTAGGGAGATGGAGAAAGTTTGACTTCCCAGGTAGTTGCGAATGATGCATAACTACACTCCCCGTAACCCCTTTAAATCTCGTGAGGCATGGCAGAGAATGTTTCTTCGTAAGCATCTTCCGTATTCTCGAGAGACGTTAACTACAAGATTGAAATAATTGATCTTGGTGTACGATGTGGAACACCGACTTTTAATGAACTATCTTGTAAAACAACAACATCATAATCTTACTTTTTTGCTTTATATAAAATTAACTTTAATTAATGATGAAAAACTTGTTCAAAAATGACAAAGATCAATAAATGTACTGAAATTATCAACCAAAAGAATACACATTTTGCCTACTGTGCGGGCGGATTTTTAAAAGCAGTGAACCTACGTAGAGTCTGTTTTAAGATAACATAGATATAATCAAAATTCAAATTTAACTGCACTGCAAATAGATCAAATTACATCTTTGAACTCTGTAGAAGATTCGTAAAAGTGACTAGCTCAGAAATCAAATTAAAATGTCTTCTATAAATTCAAACATTTTCAAATTACCCGTAAGAAACTCCTACAACACAAACCAAACAAAATTATTAATGAGAACCTTCGCTGGACGTTCTCATAAGTTTGAAATGTAAAAATACAAAAAAAAATTAAATAAAGCTATAAAAC
Organism: Ctenicera cuprea; assembly: GCA_958336395.1. Taxonomy (NCBI): domain Eukaryota; kingdom Metazoa; phylum Arthropoda; class Insecta; order Coleoptera; family Elateridae; genus Ctenicera; species Ctenicera cuprea. The sequence continues at coordinate 38,117,858 of OY284490.1, forward strand.
GCCCGAGCGGATAGAACAACCGCACCAGCATTTTCTAGTGATGGGATATTTCGAATAAAAATAATCAAACCCTTCGATTATCGAAACATCTCGAGATACCTGGAGATGTTATGGAAAATCCTTCGAATTATCGTCTATTTCAAAATTTTTTGTTTTGTGTGATTCGGAGGCAAGCGTAGAAGCGATTACCAATACATAAAGCCAGCTGCAAATGCATAAAGCACACAAAATTCGCAGAATACGAACGAATAACGACAGCACAACGTGACAAACATGATTTGATTTGAACATTAAGATATTAGTAATAGCCGTTAGGACTGCACTGTTGTGTTTTAGGCGCTTTCGTGGTGTTTTCAGCACAGAGTTGTATTTGAAAACTTATTCGCCCTTAAAGTCGACATAATAAAAAAATGACAATTTAAATCAATTTATTAATATTTAGAACCATACTGCTGATAAAAACCAGTGGCTACTTAATAGCAAAAAAATAAAAATATAATCTTTATATAATAATTAATAATCAAACTTATAAACAAATCAGAAAGAACAATAAACTCATCCAGACTCCGGAAAACTAAGAACTAGCGGTGCATCACTGCATAAGTGCATGTGCATTGAGCCATTCGACCTTCAAACTATTCAAAGTCGAAGGTTTGCCCTATTTTTGTCAAGCGACTAGAGAAAAAACGATGAGAATGAGAATTCATTTATTAGAGCATTTGAGAAGAAAGCGGCGAGCGTTTCTACTACATTTGTACAGTATATCGAATGATTTTTACCGAACGAACAATTCGATTAGTAATTTCGTTCGAATGACAATCATTCATTTATGAATATCATTCGATTATGCCCATCACTAGAGTTTCATGGCGAAAAAATACAAACATTGGATATTAAACTTATTGAGAGCCTTACTAATGATTCGATGTCCGCACGTCTGTATTACATATTGGGTGGTACACCATCTTCAATAAATATGCATTTAAAATGTCATACTTACGTAGCCTCACCTTAACTCTTCGGTAGTAACTGAAACAACTTTTAATATTCTTCGCTAAAATAAGATCCTAAACTAAATGTGTTGTGAAACCGTACCGTACCATAAAATTTTTATATTTATATGGAAAGAGAAAGAAAAGCTCTACATCAGCAAGACAAACATCAGGTGCTATAGAAAATACAAAAGTTAAGGTTAGTTCCGCTTCCGGAAGTAAGATATAACCACTGGTTCAATATTTTTATTACATCTTTCTAAATAAAAGTTACATAGCGATTTCTAATTATAATTTAGACCCTGTATATACTAAACGTTATTCAAGTGAAATATGTACAGAAACGTGAAAAATGCTCATTTGCACAATAAAGAAAAGCGTCATTACGACACGTGTTTTTCCAAATTATAAAACAAATATGTACTTCCCGCGTGATATTTGTCTTTCCCTACGGTTTTTTCCAATAAAGTTACCGTTTAAGCTATTGAAACTGTTCAAAATGTCTTCAACATCTAATGCATAACATCATTCGGAATGACGAATCTCTTTGAAGAATCCTTCAAATTAATTCATCTGAAAACCCGTAAATAGAGTGGCTTGACGTGCGCCTTTGAAGTATTCTCAAATATATAGAAGGTAGAGAATACTACAGAAAACTCAAGTAAGGTCGTATACAAGTGCAAACGAATAAGAAGCTGTTTTCTAATTAAAGTAACTTTGAGTTTGCTACACCTCAGAAGAAAATTTATTTAATAAAAGGTACATAGAAGAACTTCGGCAATAATTTCTACACCAGGTTTTCCGCAAGCAAAAGTTAGAGATATAAGTAAGTAAAAGTGTTACACTTTATTTTTTTTCTACGACTGATTTTTTAGCGAAAGCAGCTATTACATTTTTAGTACATATCAGTATGTGAGAAGCATGCAGGTCCTAGAAATCATATTACAAACCTTGGTAAAGATCAAATACACATCAAGTGAACTCGGTTGCTCATGCGTCTGAGGTACACCGAGAAGGATTTCGGTTTGAGTAGTAGAAAATCATATTAATAATTACAGTTAATAAGCTTCGGTAGATATTCAATAAGTAAAGTGAACTTAGTCAATTATGCATCTGAGGTACTGAGGTGTGTTGCACGAGATACAGTGCCTTAATGAGACTGAGTGATGTTTTCTTCTCTACATGAAAAATCTGTCAGCATTATTAAACTACTGTATTGATTATTTCATTCATATGCCATAATCTCACATTTCATCAATTAAGGGATAATTTTAACTTACTAACCAATCAAATTTTAATTATACCGTTTAAAAGCTACTACGTCTTTATCGATAGCGATAAACACAGCAGTAGTTTTTTATCGATAACAATGGGCGTGCAACATTTTTTATACGACGTATTTAGATATGTTTTCCATTTCTGAATTTTATTAATCTATTCAAAAATAGCCCGACCTTGTTATTCTCTCTAGGTACAGTTTAATTATTACAACTCCCGTTGTCGCTTTCAGCAAACACACTAGCACGACACTGGCATTAGACACAATTCTTCTTAATTTTTTCATGCAGTTAGTTTTCCTATTATTGCTAAGCAACGAAGCTTTCTTAAAACTTCAAAATTTACTGATAAAGACACAGAGTCTTGCTATATTAGCTAGGATAAACGTGATATTATGTATGGAAAAAGCAAATTACATTTTCCTCATTTTACAAATATTAAAAAAAAAATTTTATGCGTTTTATTTTCACACCAGTTCTACAATCAAATAGTACAATCAACTCTAATTAAAAAAAAAGCCTGTCACACGACTATCAAGCGTCTAGGCAGACAACCAAATTACGGCTGAACGTTTCTTACGGCGCATTTAAGAGTCACGTGAGAGGCAATTCTCTGTTTAAGTTTGTTTTAATAAGAACACGATTTGTACAGTAAATTCTAAATTTAATGCTTCAGATAATGAAATAATTAAAATGATACCTGCTTCAGTACTGTAACAAATAAAATATTTAAAAAAATATTATTCCACGACCGGGAGTAGAAGTCGGTGTCTATGACATCAAAATTGTGACAGAAGTAAAGCATTTACTCCCTGGAGACAAAATAAGACAACAATTTCCCCAGGGGAGTTTTTATTTCATGCCCAATAATTAAACAAAATGTAATTCTTATTTATTAACACTGACAGTAAATGTTACATTTTCACAACTATTGAAATTAATATTCGAAGGAACTTCACTAAATGAAACATTTTCTTTACTCAGATTTATAGTTTTTTGAACGGTAGTTGCAGCTTGTAGTACTTAATTTGCGATATTTGTTTTGTTATCCACCGAATTGCCAATGTACCCTCAGCAACATGGAAACATCCCAAAGGCTTCTAAATATTGTAATTTCGCTCCGATTTATTATAATTAAGTGTTTCTACTCCCGATCGTGGAAAAAATAGTATATACACCTCGGGAGGGACCACCATTTTCCCCTCGATGTATTTGTAGCCCTCGGGCTTCAAATTACACCTCAGGCAAAATAAGACGTTTCTCTCCCTCAGTGTATAATGTACTATTATCGCACCCAGGATTAGAACCCAACACTTATTTTTACAGATTTTGTCACAAAAACATTAGAAAATGTTGTTGCTACTTTGGTATTAAAAAACACGACTTGACTTTATGAATATATACTTAAATTTAAAGGTAAAAGTTATTATTTTTGACTAAATGGTACTTATAATAACCGCTAATAACAATAATACAGTTTAAATTCTTAAACAAAGGGGACGTAACATCTGGAAAATATAATTTCCCATGCATTTTGCATATGTATAGTTCAACTTTGTTGAAAACTCCTGTATAAATATATAATTATAATAAATAAAGATTTAGTTATAAATTATTTGTTTGTCAAAAACGTAGTTTGATCACCTTCTTCATAATACAATCCTCTCTAATAATAATGACTATGCACCGTATAGCGAGAAACGTAAAAAATATATTACACCAACCACTCATCTGTTTACACATCTGATCCGCGTGGGTTTCTCCACTAGAATTAAAATGATATCAAAACATACCAGTAATCTGCATGAGCCCTACGGCAAGGCACGTTTCCATATATCTATTACGTAAACAATTAAATGCATGAGTTTGATCTAAATATCTTTTTCGACTAATTTCGGGATTCGACAAAAAGGTCGGATGCATAATGATTAACTCGCTAGTCAAATTAATTTATTTATTTGCTAAATATACCTACGGTAGTAGGCACACGATGCACATCTATAGTAAATTTGGATCCCTTCCTACTGTCTCAACATTTAGTGGGGAGCGACCCCCAAGAACTCCCATATTTACGCGTACATTATAATAAGGTACAGATGTATCTGGGTAATTGGGTATATGTACAGTAATAGAAATAGATAAAATTTAGAAGTCTACTATTTATTTGTATAATTGAAATACAGGGTTCCCACTAACTATCAAGAATTAGAATCCATGACTTTTCCAGGATATCCATGACAAAAAATCATACTTACCCATGACTCTCGACAAAAAAAATCAATAAAATTGGAGACGCAAAAATAGTCACGTTTATGCGTTTTTTTATCAATTCACAAGACAGCAGTATATGGCGGTCTCACTTGCACCTAATCATAAGCCATATTACGTTCCTTGGAATTTAACAAGGAAAAGAAAAGTACCTCAATGATATTTTAAAAACCTTCAGTAGCAAAAGTTTTATAAGCGGCAGCTTTAAAAATTCAATCGGAAAATTTTTAATTTTTTTAAATTATGTTAACACTACTGAAGGAAAGTCAGGTTTTTTACTGTAAATCAAGAGAAAAATCAAGACTTTTGCCAAATTTTGCATAAAATCCATGACTTCCAGGTTAAAATTTTAATTCCCTAATTTTTCCATGACTTCCAGGTTATCCAGGGTCAGTGGGAACCCTGAAATATAATCTGCTGGCAATGAGAGCATCATGACAAAAACAAACTCCGAGAAAATATTATTGAAGCCGCGACGACGATAACGGCTGGCAGACCTCCCCAAAGCTTTCAAACGCCAATGCATCTACATTCTGAATTTAGTAAAATTTTATTAAGTTGTGCTGCAAAGGAGGCTAATCTACATATTGAATACAAAAATATGTACCGAACAAATAGATACTCAAACATTACATTACGAGCGATCTCTGCTCATAAATTAGTAAAAATTTGTGTGCCGTGTGTGCCGAGCACGCAACTTCTAAGTGAAACGTCTTAGCGTTTACTCAAAGTGAATTTTAAATTGCATGAATTAACTGAAAACGAAAACGGTTATGTCATGTTTCAGCTGGTTGTAGACATCGGTATAAAAACGTTATAGCGCTTGAGTCAGTTACATTAAGACTTGATATATGTAATTATTATTATCTTGTATAAGTGCAATTCGCATAGCTTTATCTAGTATAATAATTCCGCCATAATGAATCCGCCATCTCGACTTATTTGATTATCGTGTCTGGACGATGATGTTACGCTCATGTTTAAAAACAAGTAGGCTACGAATTCATAAACAGAAAATAAACCCAAATAACGGGAGCAAAAAGTCACGCTGGTAGGCGTTTGCACTACCAGCTCGCAATTAAGAACAAATAACTCCTCCTGGTTTTTGGTAACGGTAACGGTTTTTTTGGCAATTTAAAAAAATAAGACTAGCCGAGCCACGTTTGGGTTGGATACTATCAGCATTTATTACTAAAAAAAAGAACAAAAAAAAGCGTGAGGATATCCCACGTTTTCCCACTTGAAAATAGGAACATTTCATTAATTAAAATTACAATAAGTCACAGTATAACAAAAGAAACAAGACACTATTTAAAAATAAGGTAAAATAATTAATGTAACCAGGCAACTGCATGATAATGCAAAATCAATTCAGCTGAAAAATACACCTAATTTAATTTCTAGTCAACAAAAAGGTTTTTCGTCAAAATTGAAAATTCTAGGTGTAGATGTATAGCGAAATTCAATATCCAATTCACAGCTATTCTAGAGCTTTATGTTACTTAATTTGGAATAGTAAAAGAAAAAAATAAATCGCGTCGATGGAACGGATCAGAAAGGAGACTTCATTCAGGTTAGTGGCAATACGATTTTCATTTTTATTTAGGCTGCTAAAACACCTTGAGTATAAACAAGTTCTGCGTGGATTTGTTATATTGTATATTATAATATTTTATGCCTAACAGCTCAGATCAGAACACATCAGCCGCTCCTGTTGTGTCGTCCTAGTATGAACTACTATAACTCGTATAGTACGTATTGAATTTGCCGGAGCATAAGCGGACCAAAGCAGCAACAAAAAACAGGGTATAGCGTAAGTTAGAAGTTCAGCATAAAACATTAAGACATAAATTCAATTTTCAGCTGTCGGAAAACGGAAAATATTGGTTTGAAATTAAAGAGTATAGGAAAACAAGAGAATAAAATCAGCCCGCCAAAAATGAAGAGAAAGGTAGATTTACTTCCTCCTACATACTTCCGCACCTAGAAAGTAAACCGTTTCCCTAGATAGACAGAGCTTAAATGTGGAGTTTTTATAGGTTCAAAAATTCGAAGGCGATGCTTTTTACCAGTGGGGTTGAAAATTCATATTATACATATGTAGATGTTGAAGAAGCATTTGGTGTGGACCTTTCCATACTTCAATCTTTTAAATGGTGTGCCGTGCACGCACGTTTTAAGTGCAACTTCTTAGCGAGTGCTTACTAAATGTGTATTTTGAATTGAACGATTTAGATCCTGGTTTCTTAATTAGCAGTCCCAAAACCCCTCGAATACCAATTTTTATGTAATACGCATAACTTTAAGAAATACACTTTCACCGCTTAACGCTTTAATTTTAAAAACTTTATTTACAATTAACAAATAATTGCCGCAATTGCTGTTTTTTGAATTTCCATTGGAGAAGAGAATGCGTACTGCTGCACCAAAGTATAAAATACAATTAAAACAAGAATTTTATGTAGTGCATCATACGTAGGATACGTAGGAGTAGACGGATAAAAATTTTCTAAAAACAGATTATTTGCAAGGGGGCGCAAACTACGTGGGATTAAAGAGTTTAAGCTCACAGTAGGGAGTCGATGGATTAACGGAGAGGAATTTACACATGCACAAATGAACATGCACGTGCAATGCGTAAACCATTACTGTGGCAAAGCAAACCTTTAAGCGCAGTCAGTTTTGAGCAATAAAAGAAATACACTTGACTATGTTTGCTCTTTTGTTGCAATAACTAATTGAATTAGTAGTTAGGCACTCCAACAATATACATATAGTTACGTAAAGGTAGGTTCTGCTAGATTTGAGTATTGTATTGCAGAAAATAAATTTTATAAGAATGTCATGGAAGACTGCATCAATTAATGTATTTACAAACATTAATAGTACTTTGACGTTTAGAAACTTATATGACAATTTTAAGAAATTATTTTGAACATAAGCAGCTGATTAAGTTGTTTTTTGGAAAAACAAATGAATGACAAAGTTATATCTAAGATATTTTAAAATAGACCAATATACAAATATCTGAGATTTTTTTAAATCATCTATGTTATTTTAAATTAAAATTGTTTTAAAATACCCACAGTGTAATTATTATAAAACTTTTTAAATATCGAAATGTCCTAAACCCGCTTCTAATTATTTATTAATATCTAAGATATTTGCAAAATTATCGATAGAAACAAATAAGTTGTACGCGTCTCAGAACTGGCGGATGAGCTCTTAACTGTGATTTTTTTTCCTTAAATAGACTGGATTTGTCCATGAAAAATGTTTCCAACTACAATACTTTTTGAGTTATTGCTAATTAAAGTCCACCAATCACAGAAGAATTAATTAACTAGTCGTAAAGGTAGAAAAAATAAAAAAGGTTGTTTATATGGTAACTGAACTAAAAGCGTCATATAAAATAAGTCGAATTTTTATTTGGTCGACTATAAATTTTCAATGTCTTAGTGACAGACGTTCAACGTGACAGTTCATTCTGAATTAGCTTAATAATTCGTGTAATTTGTGGGCGGGAATGTATTCTTCTCAAGATTATTATCAAATGCTGATACTGGGGACTAATTGTCTCGAGACATCACAAACCTGCGGCGTTCAAATCAGGAATATTACATGTGGGCAAGTGATTAAATGCCATTCATGTTAAAAACTAAAGTTGGCCAGATGTTTTATACCAACTTTTGCAAAATCTAACAATTATTCTTGTTTCGTAAGAAACGCATACATTTAATATTACTGTCTCTTATTGGTCAGCTTCATTTCATTGCGGTTTGAAAACCATTGAGGGTAGAAATTTTTTTCTTGGTAAAGAAGTGTCAGTTTAAAGAGTAGAATCTAGAGTTAAGAGCTCCTCCGCGAGTTCTGGGACACCCTGTGTTTTTAACGACATACAACTACATTTTAACTAAATCTATTAACAAACTAAAACACAGCAAAATCACTGTTAATATAAAAATATATTGCTAATATGTTTATTTACAAAAATCCGAATGAAAGTTTTAAACAAAAAAAATATCCCGAAATATTTTAAGTTTAAGTACCATAATAAACACACGTCGACTATTAAGTTATACCATGAAATTGGTTTGAAATGTTTTAAAATTATCTCTAGATAATTACAAACAGGCGATTTAAGAATATTTCAGTAATATTTTTAAATAGTTATAAAAATCGAAGATAGTTTAGAATACTTTCAAAATGGAGGATTGCAGTTAGAATATTTATTTTGATAATTGTTTGTATTAGTTCAGTATTATCTTTGTATTTATTTAACCTGTTGTTCAAATTTGTTACGATGATTGCAAAACATAGTAACTGCAAGTAAAATTTTTTGTAATCTGTATATTCTAGAAACTTTGTTATTCATCTATGTTTGTACAAAACAACTTAACTCGCTGCCTAGTGCCTAGGTTCAAAAATCGCTTTAAATTTTCATATACGTTTGTTGCATCTAAACGCAAAAGTAAATAAAAGTAGGGTTATGTTTTATTTCCAAAGGAAGTTCAGTTAATGGCATACTGCATTTGTTAATAGTAATTTATGTATCTAGTGTGCGAAATTATACTTTGATGCTTGAGAATGAAAGTTTTTTGTCGAGGCGGCAGCCGAGATAAAAATCATTCGAAAGCACCAAAGAAATTTCGCGCACGACTTACTGAAATAATGATAAAAGTTAAGTAAAATCATAATAAAATTCAAAAATAGAGATTTATTCTATTGCAATCTAGTCTGTTTCTTTGTTACTACGGCGTCCTTTTTAAAAAACCTATTTTTAAATGATGGAAATATTGGAAATGGAAGAAGATGTACCTTTTGATATTACAGAAGTGGCTAATAATGCAATTGCTAACCTATTACAAGAAAAATCAAAAGCACAATATGAAAATGCGTACAAACGTATAACATTTAATATTTATAGCAATAATAATAATAGTTATTGTGTTTTTTGTTGGATTTTAATAAAGCGATTTGTTTCATCTATTTCAATATATTTTAAAAATGTTACCATTGTCGTCATGCACGAAATATTTTTCGCTTTAGTGTGCGAAATACTTCGTGCATGTTGTCAAGATAAACAACTTCAATGTGACGTTTTGCATACTGAGATTAATGTACAAATGTCATCATTTTTTGACCTCTGTAGAAAATACTTATTTGTGTACCAAGGCCAAAAAGTGGATTTTTTTCGGCCGAGTCTGAGTTTAATTTAAGAAAGCAGACGAGGACGAAATAACACTTTTTGGCAATGGTGCACACAAATGTTTTTAGGCGACCTTCATTATAAAATTTACAAATTTGTTAGATTTTAATTTATGATTTATTGATATAATTATTTTTAACAACTGAACAATTGTACATATTTGTGACTCCTTCAGAAACGTTTATATTTTTCTACAAATTTGTTAGATGTTTACTTAAAATAATCAAGATAAAATTACTGCTGCAGCAACATCCAAAAGCACACAAATTGTTCATACGAATAATGAAGCTATACATGCCGAAGTTACTTCGAGTGTAAATAAAGAAAATATAAACGTTTTTGAAGGAGTCACAAATATGTACAATTGTTCAGTTGTTATAAATAATTATATCAATAAATCATAAATAAAAATCTAACAAATTTGTAAATTTTATAATGAAGGTCGCCTAAAAACATTTGTGTGCACCACTGCTAAAAAGTGTTTTGTCGTCCTCGGCCAAAAAACGGTTACTTTTTGGCCGCTTTTGAGTACTAAAAATTCAAGTTTTTGTTAAGGTCGCCTAAAAAAGTAATTAAACGACTTTTTTCCTGGCCCTTTTGTGATTTTTTTATTTTCTGTAATAAAATGCTGAAAACCTAAACAAAATGCAAAGTGCGATACACCAGTGAAATCAGAATAATAAAGTCTATTCAAATACCAAAAAATTTAAAATGCCGTCAATAAAAAAAACTGACAGTCGGAAATCGGCAATGGTAGCAATCAAATGTGATAAAAAAATTATAATCTGTTAGCTATAACTATACAATTAATAGCAAATTATGTTTCATTTTTTTTTCAGTTTTTTAGAAACTAAGCAAGAAAGCTGCAACTTATTTCCATATTAGGAGTTAGCATAATATATCGCAATGTTCGTTCAATTTAACCGTTTTCGCATCTCTTCAAATAAGAAAGATCCCAATAGTTAATATGGAATTTTGAAACATCCTGTATAGGGACTTGGTCAAAAAATGATATAAATAAGAGGCGTCAAAAAGCAAGATTAGAATCTTATTCTCTCTCTTCCTGGGGAATAGTTAAGTTTACAGTCGAATTTCTAGCTTTATTGTAGAAACAAACATTAATTTCTATATCCAAAAAATTTGTATAGATTATTAGTTATTACAGAGATGTAACTATGAAAAAAAAAATAATTTATGTTCATATCTGGCTCTATTAATTCAGAAATTTAAAGGTTTCATTTTTTTATTTTGATAATTTTAAATTCGATACTACTTCCTGGGGGTGCTTCACTTCCGGGACCATCGTAAAGAGTATTACGATGGTCCCGCCACTTCCCATAAAATTCCGGTTTTAGATACTTTCAAAACTTCATTTTGAAATTGTGATATACCATTATATTACACATTTTCTATATACTACAAGAAACGATTGATTCAGAACATACTTTTAGTATACTGTATAGACAAGCACTGATTTTAGGGAATTTTTGTTTTCACACAGCACATATTTTAGTGTATAGAAGGAATTTTTACAGGGTCTAACTTTCAGACTGTTGTAATAGATGCAAAACACAACTGCGTAGCCTACCTTTACCACAGCTGCAAAGTTAAAAAGTTTCGTAAAACTTTTGGAATCACAAGAGAGGATTACGTATAGTTAAATGGTTTTTAAGAATGGAATTTGTTGAAAGAAATATATTTGTGTACCTAGAGCGAAAACTGCACTATTGTCGCACGAAGAGTGCATGTACCCGAGTGGGAAAGACGCACTTTTCGCTCAAGGACCACGCACTAATTTTTCTACGACCGCTTAAGCACTTTTAGTTAACCAAAAATCCCTGTACAAAAAAGAGTACACGTTGTTTTGTGACTGAAGAAATAAGAAGAAGGTAAGAGGAGTAGATGAGATGATAATTTTGGCTTACACTTCCGAGCGGTCGAAGAATGTAAAGTCCTATCATTACGTTCGTATTATTCACAGCTTAAGAAGATGTTTCAGTTAAGGAAAATGTGGACATAAGCAGGTTTGTGTACATACGAATACGTATAAGGATATTGTTTATGTGTACAGTTGCTGTTAAATTATTGTCATGTTTGTAAATTCCATCTGGTAAAGGCTTTTTTAAAGCAGCACTCGATAGGTCACATATCAAATTAAGTCAAAGGTATTTATCCGAGAAGATCTTGAAAGGTATCTAAATATTGCTCCTGATAGGTACTTATTGCTAAAAGTAAGTAGGTATTTATGTGATAGATTAGAACTTCGTGATTTTTAGTAACAATAATAATGTTGCATTTTAGGTCGTCTTTATCATGGGACTTGCTGGGGGATGCAGAATTGGGGAACTGGTGAACATGTCTGTTGATGATGTTGATGACAGGGGCAACGTACTGGTCGTCCAGATTCCAGATACGATAACATACAAGAAACGGATCTTTACTGTTGTTATTGGTGACAACTCCGTCCATGCAATTGATATATTCCACAAGTATAAGAAATTAAGGCCAGGAAATGTTTCGCGTTAGCAATTGTTTCTGAATTACAAAAATCAGAAGTATACTGTGCAGCCAGCAAATAAGATCGATATTACAAGGAAAATACTTGATGTCAGAGATGGAAGAGAAAGATTTGGAGATTCTAGTGTAATATCGGCTATTACAAGTTCTTGTACCGGCGAGAACACTTTAGAGAACAGTACTGCTAATGGTAGGAGAGGTGAGAGCAAGGCGACAAGGGCATTTGATCGTTCTATTGAGAAAGTATCTATTCCATCAGATGGAGGAGTCCAGTTTCATTTCAGTGATTTGAAAGACTGCAAATTTTATTTCAATTGCAAAAATAATGAGTAACGTTGTTATGAGTTTGCTGTTAATAATACGTACCAATAAATATATATAATAATATGTTTGTTGTGATATTTTTTGAAAAATCCATTGTTTATTGCAAAGAGTGGCTTAAAATTCTGAGAGTGATTTAAAAACCATTTAACTCACTCGTATGCTGTTTCTTAGACCAAATTTCGTCAACTTTTGCGCAAGTGTAAAATCAGTTTTATATCAGTGCCCAAGCATGGTATGTGTACTTCTGTCGGTTCCAAATGTCATGTGCAGTGTTTAAAATGTTTCATTTACTTTATATATTTATTTATTATAAAGTGCTATGTGAAGAATTGCCCCAACTATAAAAGTAAGTATTAAATTATAGATCTATCTAAATTAATTTTTTGTTTATTGAACATTATTTTATTATAAGCATACGTATACCCAATGTGAAATAGTTAAGTTTTCCAGATAATTTTTATTTAGATTTTATCATCGTAACTAAATTATTATATGTATACGTTGTAAAAACGATTAAAATGCACCTGCTGCAACTTGCCGCCAATAAATTTTTTTATTTGAGGTTGTTTTTAAACTTGATGACGTCACACAGTGGCTCTAAAATTGTGCGCTGTAGCATACCATCCTTTATACTATATCATGTAGCAAATCAACAATTACTTAAGGTTGTTGCTATGGAGTTAATAATGACAGTTTAAAACGTCAAAATTGAATAAAAAAAACATACAACTGTCAGCAACATAAATCGATAGGTTGATTTCAATTACGATACAATAATCACAAAGCTTACCGTACGCAGATGGCAAACAAAAACTGTAAAGTATACACACAAGAGCGTTTGTGTAACAAGTATGGAAATGGGCCATTTTTCGTACAAGGCACGAGATTTTTGATCGACCGAGATCGAAAACGCGCCGAGTACAAAAAATTACACTTTTCCTACGTATTGCACACAACATTTTTCACGTGGCGGACAGAAATGAATGAAAATTAAAAATTTTAATGCAAAAATATTATAAATTTTTCATTTTAATAGAAAAATATTAGAAATCACTTGACAGATTGTGAATTAAATAAGTATTGAAAGAATAGTAGGCTGCTTAACGTGGTAACATGATAATGAAAAACATAGTAACTTTTAGTAGTACATTTGTTGAAAAGCGTTACTATGCAGAAAAGTGTGTGGAAAGTCCCCCTTTTCTAAATAAAAATGCATGCAGTAATATAGTAAATGTCCCAATAGTACGCGAAAAAGTACGTTATATAGATAGCCTACTTTATCGCACGATTGTAGAAAAAATTATTAATGCCACTGGCTAAGAGCTCTTTCATTTTTCAAATAAAAAATAACAAAGCAATAACCACACTGAATACTAAATTACAAAAATTGGTGAAGCACTTCGACTAGATTTACCCACACTTTAAACATATTTATAATTGCATTTTGTTTTTAAAAATATTTTACATCTCATAATTGTAGGTATAAGTTGCAATATAAGAGTTAGCTACTACATAATATTATATCTACATACGACCTTAATTGTAATAGTTTTGAAACTTTCGGGACAGGTACACTTCGGCTTTCTACTGAACATACTAAAAGTCCTGTTTGATTAAATTGAGCTCGCACCGTTATTTTGTAATAAACGTACAACAAAACCGTTTTGTCGATATCTCGGCTCTAGTTGCTACTAGGTTTAAAATATCCACTTCATGAAACGCAGATAATTAAATTCCCTACAAAAGAGTACTTTTGGCATAGTAGTTTACCACATCAATCCATTTTAATAATTAAACGTTTTAAATCTACTACAATTTAGACTGCACTGTAAATTATGTGTTTCTGAATGCATATGTGTGTGTAGCGCTCAAAATCTCGGGAACTATTAGATAGATTGCAATGACATTTTGAACACCAACGTACAACGAAAATTCATCAAACCACAACCATTTTTAGAGCTATACGGAACCGGAAACGGATGTTAGGTATACTTTTTCAGTATCACATTTTTCAAAAATGTAATTTTTAAAAGGTGAGTACAAAGTCTAATAGTTATAAGAGAAATCGAAAATTTTTGTCCCCATCACGCTAGCTTAAAAATGACGACCGCTATAATAAGTTTTAACAACATTAGCCTACAGCAGTTTTACTTAAGAATAGAAAAGGGGGTCGAGTGACACCTCATTTGAAAGGTATTTTAGTTTTGCGCCTAATCCTAGAGTTTGCAAATAAAAATATTCAGCCATAACAAAATGACAATGTTTGAAGATAAAGAAGTCTATTTAAAAATATAAGAATTAAAGCGAAAAGAAATTAAACTAAATGCTCGAAATGTTCACCATTCACTTCTTGGCACATAAAAAGTCGGTTATGAAATTCCTGCCTTACATTTTCATAAGTTTCTGGAGTGATATTTCTGCAAACTTCTGTAATGCGTTGCTTCAGTTCTTCAATTGTTTCTGGACGGGTTCTGTACACTTGCGATTTCAGATATCCCCATAGAAAAAAATCTAAGAGGGTTAAATCTGGAGAGCGAGCCGGTTATTCCACAGGCCCCCGCCTACTAATCCATTTTCCAGGAAAATGTTCGTTGAGAGTCAGAAACAGGCCTATAATAATGAGGTGGCGCCGTCTTGTTGGAATATAACTTTTCAATATTATTTCCAACCACCTGAGATATTTCTGGGAAAATTTTGTCCTGCAAATGAAAAGTGGAGTACTGGATAAAAAATCAAAACAATTTTAAGTTAAGTGAATCTATTTGTTTAAAATCCGCCATTTTGTTATGGCTGAAGATTTGTCTTTGAAACTCGAGGATCAGACGCAGAACTAAAAGACTTTTCAAATGAGGTGCCACTCGACCTCCCTTTCCATTAAAAAAATTGAAAATAGCGCCCAGCCGCCATTTTGAATGATACAAAATTTAATTATTGGCTAAAAAATAGTATTTAGTTTCCCATTAAAGCACACCAAATGTTGTGATAACATATCAAATCGTTCAGAAGTTAGTTGGGGGGGGGGGTGGAGGGTTACTTTACAGACGGTACTTTGATTTGTAATAGCCCTAGAATACCTCGATGTTACCATTTGCGATAAATTTTGAAACCATAATAATTGCGAAGTGAAAAAATTTCATTGCACCTGCGATTTCATTTCAACTGGCCAAAGTTTTTTTGTCTAGAGTTTTGCAGGCTTAGAGAGCTAGAGATGGGTTATAATATGGTTGGTGGTCCCAATAATACACTAATTTTACTGTGACGCTTATGAATTTTTAATATTCATTTCAACCTTACTGTTTAAATGTATTAATATTATTAAGAATGCTAATCACCTACTTCCCCTTGTTTTTGACTGAAAACGTTTTATTCTTGCGTCTGGAAAATTAGGTATCTACTGCTGCTATAGGTATAACAAGCGCTTTGACATTACGCGATTGAGCACTGAAGCGACTGACATTTGATCATTTGTACTAGCTAACTCTTTTAAAGTATGGGAAAGTGCAAGCAAATAGCTTTGCCAACTGCTGTTATAAAAATTAAGTTGTACTCTTAACTAAGGTCAACTGTCAATATTGCTAATGCAAGGCTCCTTATATTTTTGTAACTTTATTATACCTACAAATTTAAAAACTAAAAAAATCTTCATCAAAGTTACAAACTATCAAAGTTAAAAAAACTGTTTCTGCAACCGACTGTTAATCCAGCAATCAATTAAACTTATGAATGCAAATAATAAAAAAAATGTTATTTGAGGCATGTATTGGTTATATCATTACATATCTTTCAATACATTTGCTGCTTTTATTTTAAGAGAACAAGTTCTTGCATATCTACTCAATTTAATAGTTGTTTTCAGCGAACGTTTATGTTGCAGTCACTGCTGTTAGTATAATTTAGTCCTTTATGGCTTACTTTAACTCTGGTGGGTAGTTAAAATAAACAGTAAACATCTTCCGTTCGGTATATTTATCGCGCTGACATGAGAATCTTGCACAGCACATGTTATATAATTTCTTTCAATAACAGACAATTATTATAATAAAAGCATTGCTGCACACAGGACATTATTACAATGTTATTAGAAGCAGCGTTCATTGCTAGGGGTGGGATTTTAAAGGCACTCTTATTATTAAAAAGCTGTCGGGCAACTGCCTGGCGAACGATCTTTGCTGATAAATTTATAAAATAAAAAGTAAATAGGCTGGGAATTCCACACTTCATAAACCCAATTATTAAGGGCTGTCGTTACAATACCAAACGCAGAAATTTACGCTACAATAATTAAAGCAACCCGCAAATTAATTTACAAAACAAGCTAAAATCCTAGACTACGCCCACGCTTTTCTCTGAAAACAATAGTAGCAAATTTATTGAAAGATATATAATGATATAAATAATAGATTCCGCAGGTATCGGAAGTCACAAACAATAAATAACTTATAGCTTATAGCCTACTTAATAAGAATAAGAAGAAGAACATGTCTTAATTAGTTATACATTTAACCGAACACGACTGTTTGAAAAATTAAATGATAAAATTACTTACAAAGTTTGAAAGTAGCGGTTTGCAAATCTTACCTGTAACAAAAACAGTTATTAGATATACAAAATTCAATATTTCTTCAACATAATGACATAAGTGTCCCTAGGTTATATCAGATTAATAAAAGTGTATCTGCTAAGTAAGATTTTCTATGACCTGATTGGTTGATGGTGTTAAAAAGGCAAGTAGTTAGTTATAAGCTTAACATAACAAGCGATTTAGTAAACAATTAATTGAAATTTCATTAATATGTTCTTCTATAGGTAGAAAACAATAATATTTCTTATCTTTCATCCCTTTTTGAATTAGTTATTTGGTAAAACATCGCTGGTTTGTTCTTTCTGTGCCAGCAATAGGTGACTTTATACTACTGAACTGGCAGCACTTAGACACTCGATAACCATATTTCAATCGATTTTCATTCACATCCGTGAGCCATCTTTGAAGAACGAAACCAATATTCGTAATAAAGATTATCCGTAAGACACCTTTGAAAAAGAAAACCAAGATTGGCAATGTCGATTAGCTTCCAATATTAAAGAACCACTTTTCTTGATATCGTTGGAAATGCGTAGTCAATAGATGTATTGTGAAACATCCAACATTATTTATTAATTTACCATTGGAACAAAAGTGTTTCGCAGAAATGTGGACTTTCTTAGTATCTACAATGAAAAGATTGAAAAGGAGGTAATAACACAAATGAAAGTAAATAAACAACAGGAAGTGTTTTTGAAGGTCAAACAGTTTTTAAAGGTATTTCAACCAGAGACGAAGAATTTTAGACTAGCCGGAGCTTTATAACTGGAGTGCGTGGCTGGCAGAGCAGCGGGTGGGGTGAGCCCAGCTCGAAATCATTTTATTATATGATTAAGTCCGACTGAACACAACCCACCAAGCTCTGACCATGTTGCGCGAGGTATACTTCGCGGCCCAAAAGTTCTCTGAAAATGAAAGCGTTATTGTAGGGCTTCCGGTGGTTAAAATTTCAACTAAACTTGTACTTTCCCCTAGTGTGCTACTTACTACTGATACGAACTAATCGAATAATAGTCAGAGAACCACTAAGCAACGTCAGCTGTCAAAAGAGACACATATACGTATACCAGGGTTGAAGAAAATTAATTAAGTTGAATTGAGAGATTTGGTCATAATCCTCAGTTTGTTTCACTTGTTTAATTACATCACAGGCAAGTCGGGTTAAAATAATCAACCTTAAGTTCATGGTAATAATTTTCAATGTTTTCATGTTATTGCGCCATAAAATAGGCAAAAGCAATGCGTCCAGCCAGCAAAATACGATTTCAGTTAACACTGTCTAAAAATTATGCTTACTGCGTATGTAGTTTAAAAAATCCAAAATAAAAACGTTGCAATTTTCTGGATTTTAAAATCATTTAAAAAACCAATAGGTTTTCTGAATAGACCCATTCACTTGCCAACCCTAATATACAGGGTGTTAGGGAAGTCGACCGAAAAATTTCTAGGGGTGAATCGGGGCGCAAAATGAAGTCGAATATGGATGGTTTCCTCATAAATCACTGTTAAAATTGGTGCCAAAAAGTTTTAAGACGGCTCAAATTAAACTTTGATAATGCACGGTTTTTAATCTAGCATGTGAGAAGGGATGTGAAAAAATGGATCGATATGTTTTTTTGTTGCTAGATTCGGTATCAATTCCCATTAACACCACATGTAAAACTATCATCAATGTTTGAAAATTTTATTTTTTAAGAACAACATGTAAAAAAATAAACAGTAAATAAAAAATTAATTAATACAAAAATGGCCATTAAAGAAATTGCTCAAAGTGGGCACCGTCTGCCCTAATACAAGCTCTGGCTCTGCGCGTTAAGGACTCTCTTACACTCGCAAGAATTTCGACGTCGTTGGGAATACTGTCAGCAACAGTCATAATGCGTTGCTAGAGATCTGCAGCATTTCTTACAGTTGTGCGATACACTCCAGCTTTCATGTGTCCCCACAGGTAAAAATCGCAACTATTCAGGTCAGGTGTTCGGGCCGGCCAAGCAATAGGTCCATTTCTGCCAATCCATCTATTTGAGAATGTTATGTCCAAGTGGTCACGAACATCCCGACTAAAGTGAGCTGGGGCACCATCGTGCATGAACCACATATTTTGGCGTGTGGCCAGTGGGATATTTTCTAGCAGATCGGGTAGATGGTCCCTTAAAAACTGCAAATAGTGTGGACCGTTTAGCCGAGCGGGTAACACGAATGGACCAATTAGAAAATCTCCAACAATTCCTGCCCAAACGTTCATAGAAAAACGACGCTGAAATTTTTTCTGGCGGACTTCATGTGGATTTTCATCCGCCCAGACATGGGTGTTATGAAAATTGAGTATTCCATCCCTGGTAAAACAACACTCGTCTGTCATAAGCAGTTTGAAAAGAAATTCTGGATTTTGTGCAGTCTGCTGCAAAAGCCACCTGCATAAATTAATCCTAGGGGCATAGTCATATTCCTCTAAGCCTTAAACCCGTTGAACGTGGTATGGATAAAGAAGGTTCTCATGTAAAGTTCTCCAGACGGTCCAATGGCTTACACCTACTTCTCGCGCTATTTCGCGTGTGCTAACTGACGCATCATTTTCAACACAGTTGAGAATCTCTACTTCCGCATCTAAGACACGCACCTGTCTTTCTCTCCCTGCTTCGCGTGGTCTAGGAAAGACAGATCCTGTCTCTAACCCTTTGTGCCACCGCTGTGAATGTTTCTCGATGAGGTATTCGAAGTTGTGGAAAGCGCTCTGTATAACGCCGAACTGCAGTAATTGCATTGCCACCACATTCCCCATACACAAAAAGCATATCGCCATATTCTGCAGATGTAAATTCTACCATTTCCGTTGAATAAATACACCGAAAAATGATTGGACAGGTTATTCTACTGATAACGTCAAATTTTTAACAAAAACTGACATATTAAAAAAATTTTGCAAATAACATGCTAGATTTCAAAAAACAATGCATTATAGAGATTTATTCAACAGTTCCAAAAATATGCGGCACCAATTTTAACACGGATTTCGGGGAAAACTATGCATCTGGGCCAAAAATGGCAAAGGAATATTCGACTTCATTTTGCGCCCTGATTCACCCCTAGAAAGTTTTCGGTCGACTTCCCTAACACCCTGTATACAGGTTGTTACTATTGTAAATTGTAACGTAGGCAACTAATAAGTGCGACAAGGTAGAGAAAGAGAGATACTGGGAGAGCCAACTGGGGATGTACGTAGCCATAGACACTTTTAAATTTAATTTAAATTTCACGTAACTGTTTTGAATTTAAGAGTATCCATGGATATGTAAATCCCCACTTGGTCCGCACGTTACCTCCCTTCTTTGTCGCACCATTACTTGTCCATGTTTCTAGTAAAGCATAGTGACAATCTGTATAAAAACAGAATTTTGGTTTTGAAACAGTGTGCAAAACGATCTATTTTCATCATCATCATTATAATCTATAATCTCTATTTTCAAATGAATTTAAATTTTTTGCAAGAGGTGTAAGTACATAATGAAATGTGATTTGACATGAAATTATTTGCAATAACAATATATTTGATTGACATATTGGAAAGCAGGGATGATTGTTGTAGCACGATAAGGTGTTAAAATTTCACTGTCATAAAGCCTATACAAGGCCACAGCGGATGTGATATACGAGTGTAGGGTCTTGTTGGGTCAAGTGTAAAGGCGTAGAGGGCCCTACAGTAGATATAACAATACTCTAGGGTCAACTTTTCCAGTTCAATGTAATTTATCACATAGGCAAGCGTAGACCGCCGATTACCACAATAAGAGGACCATAAATGGCCAAAGTTAGAAGTTGTTTTAGAATCAATTTTCGTTTACATGCTTTCCAAGACGTTATCTTCCCTATTTAATTCTACATCTTTTCTATCTCCACTGTTACATCTCTTGAACTCAATTTCTGGCAAATATTGAGGGTGTTGTTGAAAATCAACGTATTTACCAAAATAAATACCCATAAGGCAGTATAAGTGAATAAAACTTATTTTAATATAATCAATATAGAATATAGAAGTTTTTATTTTTAACCATAAGACTCATTTACTTATAGCAAAACAAAAACTCTGAAGTTTGTTTCAATTTTTAAATTTATATTTATCATTCCGGAAGTATTCAGAATTAACAACTGATATTATATTAAGTATTACTAGATAATATAAGATAAAAACTACAGTGAAAACCTAGAACGATTAAAAAACCTAGTAGGTATAATAGTTATTTATTATATCAGTGGGATAAAGGCATTATTAGCATACGAATGCGGTGAGTTGCCCGAGTCGGAGTAAGAGTATGAGTATGTTAATGGCCTTTATCACATGTATATAATACAATTTTTATCTACGTCTGCTCAAAATTGAAAAAATTACATAATTTTCAAAATTGAAAAAATTATATAATTTTGACAGACCATCTTTTTTGTTTAACATCAGAGTAGCATGGTATTTTATTTAAAAACAGAGTAGCATTGTATCTACATAATTTATTATCGTCATAGCAACCAAACATATTTTGTCAATAATTGAGTTGTCTTTAATTTTTCCTTGATTTGTGGTGAAAATTGTGTTTTTCCTTGATTTGTGTTGAAAAGTATGAGAAAACCGGTAAATATAATTATGAGTGATTGTATGACAGTAGGACATAGAAGAAGCTGCAACGATGGTAGTTTCTTCATTGAAAAAATAAAACTTTTGGTCAAAAATTGGCATCCAACTGTGTGGGATAAGTGATCCTTATCCCATTGAGTTGGAGAATAAACATCATTATGCAACTCAAATGAATGATATAATAGGTTCTTATCCTAGCAGACGTAGATAAAAAAATTCAGACTGCAGAATTGTTTCAAGGAACGCATTTTCTAAGCATCATTATACCTTGTTCTAGAAAATTTCATTCGTGTATCAGATTTATTGTTATTACTATTATACAATGTGTTTCAAAAGTATTGAACAAAATTCATAACTTTGTTTCGAATCTTTTTTTTGCTATTTGAAAGGATATAGTGGTTTAAAATAAGACGTGTTTTTTGTACTATTAATTTAATTTTACTGTAAATCGTGTTCGAGTGATGATGCCATAATTTTTCATAACAACAGTACGTATTTTTATTGTATTTTCTGATAGCCCTTGAAATACCTTTACAGCGCTATGCATATTGGTATCACTTAATTTAAATAACTTGTAACAAATACACCCGTAAATTGCTAGGAAATCATTTACACAGCCTTATAAAAATTTAAATTGTAGTCGGTTGTGAAAACATATTTTAAACATAGTTTTTATTCCACTGGATTAGCCAACATTTAATTTTGATAAAAAATTCTAGCAGTGCGGAAATTGTTAATTAAGTTCAATATTCAATATTTATTCTACAAACGTCCATTACAAATTTATAAATAATAGCATGTGAGATGTGATTTGAAAGTTTAAACGCATGTCGTTGATTGTCACAGTACTTTCTTCATCTGTCAATCATGTTAAAAACATGAAATTTAAGGTTCAATCAAAGACATGCGTTTAAACTTTCAAAGCCAATTTAATAGACAGCGTAATTCAACGATCAAGAGTTGCTGTGGTGATTGGTTAGGCCGTTAGGGGATCGGATCGATATCGACACTTTAGAACTTGTAACTGCCTATCTCCTTCCAGGTTAATTCCTTAAATTTCTTCTTTTGGCGTTTTGCACTGCTACCTTTTCGTGTATTATGTCTATAATATATGTTGAGGTGTGTCTTAGTTTAAACAAAGAAAAATTAAATGGCATCTCGAGTTTTCACCTAGATTGGATTCATCTCAATACAATAAGAATTTAGACAATCTTAAGTGTCGACAAAATATAGAAGAGGCCGAACATTTATTATAACCTTTTGAAATATTTATAACTGAAAACTGCATTTTGGAGGCAGTCCACAAAAATGTTTGAAATATTTCAACATTTTTGGATGATGGGAGCAGAAAGATAGTAATAAAAGGACAGTCTATAAATTATTAAATATTTTATAAAAGGAGGACTTTCCGTTCTGTTCTAAGCTCTAACTTTTCTAATTTTTTACCATTTACATTGTATTTACTATAGGAACGAAACTTTAAAAATGTATACTGTATTTTCTCTAAAATCTGCTTTTGATTTAATTATAAAAGGGACTCTGCTAGCACAGCATTAATTAGAAAATAATAAACAATCTATATAAAATATTTATGCAAAATTTCAACCACATGTCTCAATTTATAGCGGACAGACTAATTAATACTCGATTTAGCTTCACCATCTTTAGAGGGGTGTATCTCGAAAGAGTGCGTTCCCGATCATATGTTAATACAGTGGGAGTCAAAAAGCGCCAAATATTTTTAATAATTTATTTATTGCCTTAAATAACAGATTTAATTAAAACTAACGGAACCCGTGGGCTACGCCCCGCGCTGTTTTTACAGCTTCTTTTTAAAAAGTAATAAGTAAGCTGTATCGGGATGCAAACCGTGTAGTGTTGAACAGCCCTAAGCCTCTCACAGTAGCAACTGCGTCCCGTTCTGACTTAACATCTGTCACTACTAATTAAACAATAAAAAAAACTGTAGGTAATAAAACAATTTGCCCTCTAGAATTGTCAGCAGCAATGCATTTTTCAACCTGATTTAAGTTAAATATGATTATCGGCGCATGCGGCTCCGTTTACTGCTGTGTTCTACATCTCTGCTGAGTTGCTATTGTGAGTGAGCTGGGGCTGTAAGTGAAAGTCTACCCCAGTAAAAAAGTTTTGCAACCTGAGAGCATGTGACTTCCCCGTGAAGCCCGATTTATCAATGCGAAGCTTCGGATGCCATTAATTATACATGCAATTACCGCAAATTTAAGCTTCTTATCTGCACCGAAAAGTGTACTAACTGACTGCTGCGCGTTGCATGCCAATATGCGCCTTATATAATTAACTCGTGTAGATGCGGCTGCTGCTAGCGGGAGCACGGCCGACGGCAGCAAATAGTGAGACAGGTGGAAAGAACACGGAATTTATATATAGGGTGTATATAAACTACACAGAAAAACTTACCGTTATATGATTCTACGTTACAAAAAACGGTAGTAGTGATTTTTTTGCACGACTATACATTTTCCAGAAAAAATCGATATAAGCATTTTTCTGCTTTAGAATGAGAGTAATAGGTAAATAACTACTAACTAATAACAAAACGTAATTATTACAGTTCTTAAACAATATTAATAGTCCAAAATTCCTACTAAAGAAACTTCCACACATCAAATTTGATAAAAATTGACCAAATGCTTCCAAACCCTAAAATGTTTTTTTGTGTTAAAATCTGTAATTCTCAAATTTCCATAAAATTATAATTCCCCATACTTCAGCAGAAGTATCCAGATCCATCCATGTTTGATGGACTTTCTTCTAAATTAATATTTGGAAAATGACTTGAATATCAGATTTATAACTGAAACAGTTTTCGATTTCTGTTAAATCATAGAATTCAAAAACCACTTTT
The DNA here is from genome assembly GCA_958336395.1 of Ctenicera cuprea. NCBI lineage: Eukaryota > Metazoa > Arthropoda > Insecta > Coleoptera > Elateridae > Ctenicera > Ctenicera cuprea. The sequence goes on from OY284490.1 coordinate 38,142,538, forward strand.
TGCGAGAACACGTTAAGAACTTTCACTTAGAACTTGCGTTCACATCTCTTTTTTTGCTTTGCAACATATACTCAACTTTTCAAATAGCCGCAAAGTTACAACTCCGGGGCGGTTAATATCCAGGACCTTGAGGATCAAAATAGGTTACCATTACGAGAAACGTGCCACGTAGAAATTAGTGTCTTGTTAAAACCAAAACTCATCATTTTCTTTTTTAAGTTGTGGTAAAATGAAGCATATCGTTGAGATGAAAGTTACCGTTTCATCATTTTGCCCTAAAAAATTTTGACCGACTAGTTTTTACCCATTTTGGTAACTGTCAAATTGTTTAACATATCTCCAAAACCTACTATTTAAATTAATATTAACAGCAATGCAAATGAAACGCGCGCCGCCGCCATAATGCGCTCGGTTTTTAATTCCGTATTTTTTCTTCTTCTCATTTCATTTTCGGAATGCGAAAAAAACAAAATCATGGTCTTCAATAGCTACGCTATTAAAATGTACCGCATTTGTAATAAAACTGATGCCTGCTTAGAAACTAAAGAATGTGAACAAAAATAAAGATCCTCAACTAAAACGAATATTAGTTAATTGGGATTGGGAGCATTTAATATTATTGCAAAACATTCCATCAGAATTTTACACCGACAAGTTTATTGTCTGTATAAAAGTTTTGGAGTTATCCCTGTTAATGCCAAACGAGCAGTAAGGGATGCAACGTGGGCGCCGCCCTCCCACGCAAACTTGCAATGAAAACCTAATACTACACATTGACATGTTACATGTATAACATGTGTAACTTTTCCAAAACATATAAAACCGCTTAAGTTTTACTACAGCAGCGTGTTGCTTTTATAACGATTTGTAGGCTGGTAAAACTTCAGATATGCGCGCAACGTTGTTTTTAAAACCAGACCGCTGCTATGTAAACAGAAAAGATAAAATATAAAAACCCAACAAGGGGATCTTTCAACGGCAACGGGGGTTGGAAGAAGAAAGTTATAATATTTTAATATTTACTTAACGTTGGTGTTTTTAATTTCACGCTGCAGATCGCAGTTTTGTCTAAGTTGTTATAACGATGTTTATGTTATCGAAGGTAGGGCCTAAGCTTGTAAACACAAATTAACCGTTATTTACAATAAGGAAGATTTCCAGAAAGCTGCTGGTGTCTTGGAGTGTTAGAGTTATTTACTGTCAAATATTAGATTATTAAATTTCCCCTGGATTCTTCCGAGCAGGCAATATACGTTGCATGTCATAAGTTGCTTAAACTATTAAAATGTATGTTAATAAATGAGAACAACAGTTGTTATGGATATAGTCTATTGTACATGTACAAGTGAAACGAGAATGTTCTATATCGACAGCCAACTGTTTTCATTTATAAACTTATATTTTAATAGTAAAACAACCTATAATAAGCAACGTGTGTTGCCTACTATGCAGAGTCAAGGGATTACACGATAAAATGGGCACCTTGTATTTTTAATAATTATAAAGTTTAGTTAATTGTTTTTGGTTACAACTTGCAAAATGTAATACCAATGACTAACAACTCAAATACATCAAAAATGATTTGCAAAGTTTTTTACTAACACCTCTGAGTAGATAAGCTTATAAACGGTGGATGCGTTGATCTGCAACTTAGAACGAAGTCTTGATATGAGATTATACTCGTCAAAAACGTCATTTCAAATTCTTAAAGCGAAGACATGAAAGAGATGCTTCGACTGTATCCTCGGGCGATCACACTTCATTATTACTTCTGATGCCTGACACGTTTTTGGCCACATTCAAAAGAGAATCTTGAGACCCCACTACGATATGAAGCGAACATTTTCAACATAATAGTTCAGATGAGGAACGAATTGATTTTCCAAGCTGTTAAGCATGGAAATACAGCTATCGTTTTTGTCGTATTTTTCAATAAAAGAATAGGGACGTACGATTTTCACCACAAAGAGATGCGGTCTGGGTTTTCGCCGAAAAAAATTAGAGGATGTTGAATCTTTCGAAACAAGTAGTTGATTTAAGTGATCACTAAAGTTATAAAACAAATCTTAAAAAAGTACTGCTAGCGAGGATCCCTAAAACTACCCCCAAACCAGTACATGATTTTCAAAATCACTAATTGTTCTAAATCTAAGGTGTTACATATACAAATTTATATACTATTAAATCCATACCAAATGTACAAATTCTCACTAAAACGAAAATCGAGCTGCTGCATTTCAAAACAGGTTTTTACTATGTTGTACTGAAAAAAATTTTACAATCCTACCTTTAGCACATCTGCAGCTCAGCCCTTTTGTAGTCAACAATATTTTTTTAAATGTTTGAAAATAAATATATCTAACAATTCTAAATAAAACTTAAGATATAACAATTCACTTAGATATCGAGAGATCAAAAAAAAACTGATCCTCAGCGGGCTGTGGAATGAAAAGTCACGTCTTTACTAGATTAAGGGAATGTTTATAATGTCAATTTCAGGTTAGGTTGTGCCAGCTGGAATTAAATAATAATGAAACGTCATTTTTAGGAGCAGAAATCTTTAATTGAGCAACAGTAAAAGAAATGAATAAACCTGAAGTAATCTAATGATCACAACAAATGTTGAAAATGTCTGCCAAACAGTTTTGAAGTCGTCTTCTCATACCTTCAAAAACATTTTGTAATAATTGAGGCGAGTTGTTACTTTCTTGACGGTGTTTCTAAGTTTCAGTTCGTTTAAATCATTAACCGGAGTCTTAAAATAGTGTTTTTCTTATAGGGCCATAGAAAAAAGTTCAAAACAGTAACATCACAAGAGCGAGGAGGTCAGGGTGTTGCAGTATTCCTACTAATGATCCGATTATCAAAATATTCGCGTAAAAAATTAATTGTATCTGCAGCTGCATGAGCCACTGCGCCATCCTGTTGCAGAAAACCATCCAGTAGTTCATCATCGTGAAGTTCATTTAAGAAAGGGTGTTTTTGGAGCCTCGTCAATTCGTTGTCTAACAGTTTCAATTAAAGCAGGTACTCTCTTCTTTGGCCTACCAGACCCTTCTTTCCTTCCAACACTTCCAGTTTCTCGAAAATTGTTGAGCAAATTTTTTACCAAGTTATAAAATTTTCGATATGTAATATTTTCATTGGGATACCTTTCTCGGAATTCCACAAAACAAGAAGGAATCGAATAGGTCCAGTCTCGGTCAACTTGAAAACCATTCCGATGGTAAGATTCAATAATGAATGCTCTTTGAAATGTAATAAAAATCATTTTAACAATCTGCCGGATTCGTATAAAAAATTGACAACTAATTATTATCTAACATTATAAACATTCCCTTAGTCTAGCAAAGACGTGACTTTTGATTCCACCGCCTGCTGAGGATCAGTTTTTTTATCCCTTAATACTTAATCACTTAATTTAATTAAAATTGAAATTTAGTTAACTTTCTTTTATTATGAGTTGCTGAACCAGACAGGCGGTTCCGATGTATTTTTAAAATTCCACGAGCAACTGACTAACTTTTCTTTGCTTGTGTTTTAGGTAAGCTGTTTAAATAGGAATCTGCTAAAATTCGATTAAAAAAAATCTTCAATGCAACAATGTTAAAGTTTTTAAAATAAAAATAGATCACCGAAGTGTACCTTTATACTAATAACAACATTTAATGCGTTTGTGTTATAGCTTTCTTTGCTAACTTAAATCACTTTTATTGCTGAAAGTATAACGCAATTTACGCTTACATAAATTCAAGGTACATTTCCCAATAAGACTGAGCTAGTAACTAAGTCGAGTATTTGGCAGCCATTATAATCAGGATATAGTGAAAAAATTGAAAGAATTAAGCAACACCTAAAAAATGCCATAGTTTTGAAAAAATCCAACAAGTGATCCTGAACTTGAAAAAATCCTTGCAATAAATACCAAATACCTCTACCTCAGCTTCTGATTTAAACTGATTCACAATCTCAAAAGTCAAAACCCAAAGTTCAACAAAGTGTGGATAAAGTTGTTATTATTATATAAAAACATCATAGGCAAAACCATTGCAAAAATTTTCTATGGTAACAACATTCTTTTTAATGATGCTGAAAGCTCGACTACAAACAAATGATTGGTGCTTTGCGAGCTAGTTACACGCCTCCGGATCAAAAGAGATTAGCCGGAAATTTACTTCACGAAATTGACAGCGACACACAGGCAGTCATCCAGGAAGAAATAAAGGATTCTGCTGTTACACTTATGATAGATAGATGGTCAAATACCAGTAATGACCCGATTACAGCACTTTTAATACATACTGGCACCAGTTCCTTATTAATTAATGCAATCGATGCAGGATTCCAGAAAAACCGCTAAGTATTGCCAACAAATAATAGAAGAGGTAATGGAGCTAGCTGGTTGTCACCAAATGTAAGAAACAAGTATTAGCACTGGTAATTGACAATAAAAACAAAATGTAAAGTATGAAATAGAATATTTAAGAAAATAATCTTCAAATCATCAGTTACAAATGCTCAACGCATTACTTAAATCTACTCTATAAAGAAAATGTTCCTTAATTCCTTATGAAGCACATAGTTGACATTTATAAGTACTTTAAGAGCCATCATCAGGCTCATGGTTAGCTTAAAACAACAAATGGCCATATGCTGCAGCTCCCCAATGAAACGAGATGAAACTGTAATGAAGAATGCGTTAGAACATTTATTGAAAACTATCACAAGTGTAATAATCCAAATGGGTTTATTTAATTAAGCCCACCCACAAAAACCCACTGGGTTATTTATATGGGCCATTCAATTGCCAACCCTGTTTAAAATACGGAAAAAGAAAGAAGTGTCCAAAATACACATAAGCTCAGTTGGAAAGAATACCCCCGATGTTGCAGAGCATTCAGGGTTCGTTATTTTGATAACAATAAAGTGATTATTCTAGATAATGCAAAATATTTCACTTTGTCCAACACCTAAATGAAAGGTAATTATGGTTTTTATACAGATAATGTAGCGAATTGTCCAGATAAAGTTAAATTTTAGGGAAAAGTCAAATTCGCCGATCAAGTTTTGGTCCGGCATTTCACAGCCGTACGTCGGTCATTTAAGGGGTGAAGCTGTAGATGCCCACATTTATACTCGAAGGTGCCTCTCAAAATTGATTCTGTTTATCCCGCATCATCCTAATGATCAAATAATATTTCGGAATGGTACGTTTCGCCGTCGCTGTTTCGCCATTGCCGTTTTGCCGTCGCCGTTTCGTCGCCGCCGTTTCGCCGTCGGCCGTTTCGCCCTCGCCGTTCTGCCGTTAAAAAGTTCTTGTTTCGACCTCTTCCAGTTAAAAATTTTATAAATTTCTTCAAATATCAAAAATCCATTGCCATTAAACAATTGTCTTTAGTTTAAATATTTGAGCATTTTTTTAATATTGCAATTAATTGTTTAGTTAATAATATGTATTTGGTGTTTCTTGTTTTTATTTTTCTTAGGTTAGGTTAAGTTAGGTCAATAATAAAATTAATAAATATGTATTTATAACTTTTATAAAGATTAAAATGTTTTAGAAACTAATAATAAAACATTTTCCCATTTGTTGCATATTTCTTGGGAAAGTATATTGTATACAGGGTCGACGGCGAAATAGCCGACGGCGAAACGGCGACGGCGGAACGGTCGACGGCAAAACGACCGACGGCGAAACGGTAACGGCGGTACGGCGGCAGCGAAACTTTCTAGACCGACAATATTCTGGTCCAATATGGTATCCTGCTATTACGTAAAACAACCAGAGACTGGTTAGCCGCTAGCAACATAGATTTTGTACCAAAAGCGGACAACCCCTTAAATGTACCTCAGACGAGACCTATTGGAAACTTTTCAGCACTTTTGAGCAGGCAAGTTGATGTTAATGTCTGGGAAGCCCAAAACGAAGAACAATTGCGAAGTAGAATATTTCAAAAAGTTCGAGAAAAGATATTATTACACTCCAGCAATTGTTGGGCCAGGTCTGAAGGAAATTACGAGCCGTTGAAGATAATGAATGGTCCTCTATCTGTTGTTTAAAAGCTATTCCTAGTTTAGTTTAGATGTAAGCAAAACCTTTTGCATTAAAATTAAAAATAAAATTAAGTTGAAGTTGAGCATTGAATTTTAATTATTTTACGAAAATTTTGTTACATACGTTATCTTTGTTTCTAAAGCTGTTCAGTCCAATTTCGTGCACCATTTTGTTGTTGTCAGGAAACGCATTTCGTTTGCTTGTATTTTTCTTAGGTCTTTTTTTTAGAGTCCACGTCTCGCATCCATATATTAATACTGGAACTGCTATCGTTTTGTAGAGTTTTATTTATATACTATGAATTATAATAATTCTAAGAACAAGTCTTGTCTTAACAAGCGTCGAAACAATACTATGATGTCGTATTGCGACAACAACCTTGTTCTACGGTCAATGATAAGCATATAAACATGGAATTATTGAAGTATGGAAAAGTCCTGACAGAGTGTTTCAAAGATTGCGTTTGTCACAATTTTAGCAACGCTTGAATAGAACGTCAAACTGTACTTCAAGTCTTTCTAAGTCAAGCATGTAACTGATAAACAGTAGCGGCAATAATGTTGAGCTATGAGAAACACCACTTAGATGCGGAGGGAATTCTGATTTATGGCTCGTAATAGATATACACACACACAGAAGAACCTTAGGCAAATCTGAAATCCATTAAAACAACATTCCACGAACAGCAAGGTGGTGAAGCTCGAGTAACAGACGGTCTTTTGCGTGACACCCTCTTAAAAGCTTTTTCCAAGCATCAAATATGTATTATTTCTACAGTTACCGCGATCAAAAACGGTAACGCTGTAATCTAAATTAAACAAGAAAAAGAAGCTAGATAATGATATATGTTGATTGTTGTCTAAAACCAATTGTAGTTAAAAAGTATGTTTCGATATACTGGACCTGCCAAAAAATTAAACAGTTTTGAGCTCCACTAACGCAGACAATTATTAACAAAAATACCTACATAAATTAACAAACAACACGTGCAGTTTTGTGTGTTAATGTCTTAATCTAACTTGATGCTGCATCTGCGACCCCCACTCCTTGTAGGTACAGGACTCCTTATTTGAAAATAGTTTCTATCCAAAATTAAATATTTTACTTTTTTGTTTATTACTTCGGCCCATGATCTCATTTAATTACAGGAATATAAATTGCAAGTATTTGTTTATCAACTGGCAACAAGTGAAAGACAAACTATCAAACAAAAACAAATACTGCTAAACGCGTTTACTTTTTTTTAGACCCAATACATACAAAATATGAATGTAAAAACTTATATTTAGCGAGACATTTCTTCCATTTTGTAATCACATTGATCATGTTCCACTGAGTTTCCAATAATCTGGTACTAAAGGGTAAGTTAGCGATTCTGCACATTACTTCAAAAGCATAGGGTGTACTTTGTCTAGTCCAGAAGAATCATGAATTTTAACAGATTTGATAGCTGAGAACACTTTGCTTGATATAAATCTAATTATGGTTATGCTGTTTCGTAATGTAGTATAACGAGAAAAAGTTAAAAAGATCTTTTTAAAAAAATGTAAAACTGTTGTGCAAACAAATCAGCAATAACACGTGGGTCAAGGTGCAAACGATCAGATACCGTATCTCTTAAAAGTAATGGTTTTGCTTGGAGTTCAGTGAATTTATTGATGTATTTAAAGAAGCCTTTAGTTCCCGTTTCGATAACGACGTTCTCATAACTAGATTTGGTAGATCTAATCGTTGTTGCGAGAAGATTATTGCGTAAAAGTATCTCTGGGAGTCACCAAAAATGTAAAAAAAGTATATTTATATCAAAGAAGGCGTTTCCTCTGAACAGGAACATGAACAATGCTACAAATTATTACATTTACCAATTTAGAGATTTAGGTGAAACAGAAAATTTGATGGAAAGGGATTTCTACCCTTACGTACTCAGCTGCGATCACCTGCCCCAGGAAATTATGGTTTCGACTTACATGCTCAAATTAAATTTTTTAGAGTAACTACGTATATACTAATTGAATTTCGAATATAATCTCGAATTAACACACAGTAAGTTTTAAATTTGGGTATTATCGGTTAATTCTGCCAGTCTAAATTATCGGTCAATCGACTGACACTTAGAATCGTTTAACAGCCCGCAGAGATAATATAAATTCAATAACCCTACACGAGAAAGCCTAAAGTGGTCATAATCAATGTTTATGAGCAGTCTATTGCCGATATTCGAAGCAGCAGGGGCCGAGTGATCTTGTGCGTTTTCAGAAAATAAATGCAGCGTGTCTACTCAATTTTGTTTCTTAAGCTGTAAACAAACCAGCTTTTTTGATATAAAAACAACGGTATTGTGACTGAAAAGCGAACTATAGTAACCAGAGTAAACATGAAGGTTTTGGCCCGTCAACGGTCTGATCGACAAAGAATTTCTTATAATGGGTGTTCAGAAAGTCTTTCAGTCCTGGGCGGCTATGGATTGTATAACGTATGTCTTGGATACCTTTGTCGAAATTCTTGTTTACACGCATTGATGGAATAATTCCAATTTCCGTTTTCTAATTGTTGACCATTGCGAAAATAAGATTTCACAATAAAGGTTTTTTGTTCTTGCGTAAAGATTTTATAACAAGAAATATGCAGAAAGTAAATAATTCAAAATAAAAACCTTTTAATTTAAATTGACTTTGACTTATGTCAAATAAATTACTTAGATATGACTGCATAAAAGACATGCGTTATACAATCCATAGCCGCCCTGACTGAAAGACTTTCTGGACACCCGTTAGTTACAGTAAAAGGAAGATAAACATTTTTCAGTAAAGAGAATTCTAAAGTTGCAAACGCAATTTCAGGGTTCCACCTCCTCGTTAATTGCGACTTTCCTGGCTGCTACTAATTTACTAAATAATCCGGCTTAAACTAGGTACGAATTCGACAGACAAAAAAACCGTTATGCTTTAAAAGTCTGTCTGAAACATGGAAATCATCATAAATTGGTCGTCAGCAACAGTTGAATAAGTTCTACACCTGCTTTCTAAAAGTAGTACTAATTATTGCGGAGTAGTTCAGATCTCTACCCTCTATTCCCATTTTTGGCTCACAAGTGTTGTGTTGCTCTATAGCGTTCTATAACCATTAACTGGTCTAGTGGGGTCCGCACGAACCCCAACACGATTTGTAAAATTGATAACTTGTATGTATCCAGTAGGGTTGGCGTCCCATGTTGTTTCAAGTTAGGTTAGTAGCAACGCACGGCAAAATTTTGACTAAGTTAGTATTGGTGTATAATTAGTTATTACTAATTATGGACGCGCAGACCCCACCAGACTGGTATATAAAATTAGTTTTTTAAATTTTTGTCGGACCGTTTCAGTTATTTTGTAGGTTTAGAGGTTTGCCACGAGACCTGAGAGGAATAATTTTGAAACAAACAAAGAAACATGAGTCTATCACTATGCCAGAGCAGGAACCAGTACGAAAATCACGATGCCATTGCTGTCCACGGAAAAAAGAGAGAAAAATTAAAACTACATGTGAAATTTGCAAAAAAACGCATTTGCCCAGATAATAATTTTTACTAATTTGTAGTAGTAGGTGTAAAGTCTATCTCTTTTTGTGTAGAAAAAATTATAACAAAAGCTTTCATTTTTAATCCCCGTTCAAATGTTGGCGTTCTAGCGGACAACACCAGACCGTATATGTAATTTCAATCCACCAGGCCAGTTGATAGTTAATGCCAAACTAAGCAATGATAAGTCAATATTAGCCATTTAATTAAGAGTGGAAGCATGTTACCAATAATCGGATTTTATGTAAGATCTTATAATAACTGTTGACTCTAGAAAGTTGATTGAGAATATAAAAAGAAGTATTTTTGGAGTAAATGAAGTATTTTTCGTTGGAAAAATCCGATAATTCGGATTTTAACTAAAGTCAAAATTTAATAATTATAAAATAATAATAAGAGCAGTATCAAAAATTAAGGGGTTTGAATACCGCAAATTTTATTTTCATGCCGCTTCCTATATTCTTGTTTTCAGTTGACGTTTAACAACTACAGGGCTTCCAGTGACGTTTTTAAAAATAAATATGATTATATGACTGAAATTTTTTTTTAAATGACTAAAATATGATTTTTTTTTCAGAAGTGCCAAGTACACGCACAGTCAACACCTGTTCCCGTAAATAATTTATTAACATAATACTTTGAACATATATATATTTTTCCATTATTCCATCACATGATGCAGCAGACATGTTGCATATTACATTCTTTATGGCCCATATTAATTCGGCTTCAATTACATGACTTTTCAAAGAAAACATATCCAATGTTCTAGTTATTGCCACTGGGTTCCCGGCACAGATAGCATTGCCATTAACATCTACGCCGGCTAGACGAAGCTGTCGTTCCTCAAGTTTTGTTCTAGAGTTGCCTTTATGAGTTGGAGTACTTGCATGTGTTTGTACTGCCTGAAGACCGCAGTAGAATACATTAATCTCCTTTGCACAAATTGAGCAGAAAGCTGTGTGATCACCTTTTTTTCTTAGCCAGCTTTTATATTTGAAGCAATTAGGAACTGTTTCCTCAAACCACTTATCCTGCACTTTACAGTTTTTACCCATGTTTATTTAACAAATGAACAAATAAAGCAAAATTATTCAACTAAACTAAATGCATATAAGTCACCTATAGTTTTATACATCTGCAATTTCTAAGGTTAGAAATTATTTATACGAAATATGACCTCAAGCAATTAATCAAAGTAAAGCAGCACAAAACTTATCATAGTTTCACATAATGTGTCCTAGACAAAAACACAGCATATAAAATTGCCGCTACTCCTAACTCATGATACAAACAAAAGACGCGACCGTGAGCCCGCACTTACGGCGGGAATCTGCGCTTCAAGAAATGGCGCGATATTTAAAAGGTGACATACGGAAATAAATGACCTAAATCATATTTTTCAGCCACTTTTTCTTAAAAAAATGACAAAAACTGACGTTCAGTTAAAGAAATGACTTAAAATGACTAGAATGACTTCGCTGGAAGCCCTGCAACTAATATTTTAATAAAGTTTTGTGAAATTACCACAAAACACGAAACACCTATAAGTGTATGGTTTAGGAGCAAATGAGTTCTTTAGATTTATACACTGCTCTACAATTGGCCTAGTTTCAGGGGCAGTCAGAAGGGGAAGGCTATAGGGACCAGGGCCCTCTAGAGCGGTTCCCGGCAGTGGTAAGTGTGCGCGCGCCGCATAACAGTATAATGTGTAGAATATTATTTTTAGTTTGCGTTTTTGTGTTTCTGTTTATCGAGAGTTTGTCAGTTTTTTAACTTTTATTAATTATATATCTTAGAATTAAAGTAATTATTAACTTCAATAGGTATTTATTTTAGCTTTATATACTTTTATGATAATAAACGTACATTAGATAACACTGAAGCATTTGAAATAAACAAACATTTAAAAACTGTACCCACAATGAATGAGCAAATTGATTATTAAAAGTTTTGAAATAAAAAACAAAGCCTTCTGCCGATATAGATAACCAAGATCAAGATATCAAACGTTATTTCCCCTACAAAACCTTACCCGTTTACCTACAATTTGGCTTTGATAATGACCTGTAAACGTTTGTGAAAGAAGTCAAATACAACAAAAACTTAGTAATCGGGAATTAAAGCTTTGTTCAGTAAATATGCATGGTTCTGTAACTTTTATTTGCTTTTGTAATCAAATGATTTCAATAAAACACATTAACAAAAAAGCTGACTGTTTATGCAATTATCAACAATTCAACACTATTACCATAGTTTATAATCGGGGTGTATTTGCACCCCACTTGATGAGCACGTATGCAAGACTATGTTGAACCTATGAAGGTCTAAACTTGAAGTATTTTATCTACTTTTTCTTTGAGATTTTTTAGGCAGCATCTGCTAGCAAAAAAATTAAATTAAATTTAAATAGTGTTGTTACCACTCGTTTGTAAAATGCCACACCGCTTTAGTTAAAAAAATTGTGTGCGGTGCATTGTCAAACAATTATCAATTATATTTGTATCACCACAAGCATTCACAATTTGTCTTTAATAAAAAAAATAAAATAAAATAAAATAAAATCGATACCTGGGTGGCTGTTCGCATCGACCTACGCCTGATCGAGAATGTTTACAGTTAAATAAGTTTTTTTAACTGTTCAAAATATTATGCTGTTTGCTGACAGTATCTGTGTCCAATTTTTTGTATTTACCGTAGCATGGTCTGAGATAAAATTATGCAATTTATTTTGGGAGTTTTAATGTCGACATAAACTCGAGGACAGCTGCAAAATGAGCAACTTGCTTTTGTCACAGCGACTGTACCTCGCATATACAGAAATTAACTTTTTCAAGTTCCAGTGGTTTCGTTGTACTAATATGTATAATATTGAAAATATACGACGATAATAATCCTTTTCTTGGACTTCGTGTACTATACGATGTTAATTACGTCGGAATCCCTATTTAGCAGATGACATAAAACGCACAAATTATTCAGGTTTTATTAAAATTAACGTTTATAGAAACACTTTGGTGATGTGATTCATAACTTACTAAATTGTGAGAAGAATTTACTTCAATAAGTTTAAATCTCACGTAAACAAATATACAGAAAATAATTGCCTTTAACTTTTTTTCCTTACATTCTACCCCACAAGCACACGTAACGACGGAACATTTAATCTAAATACCTATAGTCAGATTTACAAATAATGCAAAGAAAGTTTTGAAAAACATGTCAATTACATGGTGATTTATTAAAAAAGATTAAGCTGTTTCAGTGTAGCCAGAAAACCTACAGATTTGTATGAAAAATTGCTTGGACCAGAGAGAGCTGCAAACAGAATGAAATGAAAACGCGCCTTGAAGGGGGATTTATAATGTCATTAAAGCGGCCTGGCTGTCTCATGAGAGTGCAGATTTAGGGGATAAAATTTTTTAAGCGAAAACAAGTCAATACGGTGATATAACGTAAAATATTTACATATACGATGATGGAACAACAGCTGGTCATTGTTTATTTTAAAATTATGCCGCCGCGGCGGTATTATACACATATCTGTTTGCACCATATAAGCTAGTTCAAAGAACTATATCATTTACAGTACCATTATAAACTTTGAATCTTGCAACATCACTTCTGGAAAGACTAAAATTAGGTGTCATTGATTAGTACCTTGATCAGTGGCGGCTGGTATAGGGAGGGCAACGAGCACTGCCCTCCCAGCTATTTATTACGATTCCGTATGTTTATTTCTCCATTCTTACTCTTCAAAAATTGTATATAATTAAAAACAAATTTTGTTGAGATCGTTAGTACCGCGAAGTTAGGTTCAATTAGCAGCGAGTAGAGCGACCTTGATGGTTGAAGCGATACGCCTTATCAATTTACTTCCCTGCCATTTGAGCTGCCGCCAGGGCGTTTACAAAACTGCCACCATAGAGAAACAATGAACGACCTGCATGAGCATTGGGAATGTACAGTGTTACAATCCACTGACCTGTATACTACAGACTAAGCATCTATACAAGCGCGACCTCTAAAATGGGACAAAAAATAAGACCATATTGCTCGTCTTTAAGTTAGTAACCTTTGATGTTACGAAGTTTGTGTTACTGTAATATTGATATTACAATTTTGCAAGCAGAAATCTAACTTTAACTGAACCAACTCAACTATCAACAAACTGATCCACTGACCAAAGTCGCTTTATTTGGAGTGATCCGAACACAAGTGGTCTCTTACATGACCAGTACTTATTGCTATAATTTGCATTTAAAATAGGAATCGGTACGTTAGGTACGTTATTTCAAAAATAGTTCATCTACAGGTCCGCCAAAACACATCACAAGCTACCGTACACATATGATACATTGTTGCATTTTAATGCGGAATGCATACATTATATTCTACAAGAAAAAATTATACTACGAGTTCCGGAGCCGCAGAGTTTCCCACAAACTCTGGGCCAGTGGAATTTGGCCACTCGCGCCACCCCTTCGCTACGCCATTGCGATTGCAGCGCCTTCTCCAATATGCAACCCTCCTACACACATTTAACATTTCCACCTACGCAAACTGCAAGATTTAAAAAAGCAAAATTTTGTAATACGTTCATGTTTCTCATCTGTTCAAATTTAAAGGTTAAAACCTGAAATGTAAGAGTGAAATTGACAAACATCGCTTTATTAAAGATAAGGAAACAGATGTGCAAGCATTAAATTAGGTTACGCTCATTTTCAGCTCCTACACATATGTGGATATCGCCAGCGAAATGTGGTATCGAAACAACTAGTGGGCGTTGTTGGAAACTGAAGTAATCATAGCCTTTGATAGGACTTCTTAGCCTCCAGCTGTGAGAAACTACATCGGAGATTAGGGTTTCGAACTAAGCGGAGAAACGGACAGATATTGAGCTTATATTTGAAGAAAACCATCCAAAATGAAAACTAGGATGCTATTAAAAGAAGTAATTCCAGATCTAAATTTAGTGTAAATATTACTCAGTTTTTAGATAACTATATTAATAAAAATGTTTCATTTACTCAACTCATTGCTTGCATCGAGGGCAATGAATTACTCTTCATTTAAGAAAATTACACCTCAAATCTAGAACAACACGCAAATATGAAATTACGATTATATGGTTTTTATTGTACTATAGAGATGGAGTTGAAAACAGAGCAAAAATTTGAGAATTACACAAGTGTAAATACAGTTGTTGTAACCACTGATATTATTTTAAATGAATAAAACTTAATTAATATGTTAAATGTCGAAGCTACACTATATACATGTTTTTGTTCTTTTTAAACATTCGCATAAAATACGAATACAAATTCTCCGGAAATATTTTAATCAAATCTATTATACCTTTAATAACAGAAGGCTGTGACAGGCAATAATTTCCACATCACTCATATAGTGTATATTTAATAATTTAGTAATAACGAAAATCCACTAACAAGTATAGCTCATCCGCGTTAGTTTATTTATAAATCAAATTAATAAATAATGGTTAGCGTTGTTTGAGGATTAGTCGTTTAAATAAAAATAAGTTAAAAACTTCTTAGGAAGTTCTATTAAAATTATGTGTGCGCACTACTCATTCAGCTTACTATGTCTACTCACTTTTGTTGCAATAAGTGGACCATAACTGTCACATAAGAGGAGGGCTACATAATATTTGTTTCTACTTCCATGTTTTAATTTACTTATTAAGTGTGCGCCGCCTATACCATAATGATACCTATTTCGATACAGGTTTTCAAGGCTTACAAGAGTTGATGACATTTCTCAGTTAACATCGCAAAAAAAGGTCGAGTTTTTTTTTAAATATAATCTTCATATAAATTTTTTTAATGAATATTTTTTTTTTAATTAACTAGTAGAAAAAGTAGTGTATGCAACTCTTATATAATGACTATTATTATTGATTCGTTGCATAATATACTATTTCGAAATATCATTTTTTACACTTTTTTAAGTACCTACTTTTATTCTCTACACAAAAAGTACACAAAAAAGGTATACTCTTGTTGACAGAGTATCTGTGAAGTGGCCATTACAGCCAACCTCGTTCTGTTTAATGTGGTGGCACATGCCGCGTTAGAACTTATCAGCCACGACCGTCTTCTGGCTGAATTGAGTTATGCTAAATTGACGCGCTTTTTCACGGTGTAACAAGAACAAGCTGTGAGTACGACATCACCACGCACTAAGACGACCCTTGCCTGCACAGGCCTACCACTGCCACCACGAGTTCTACACCTTGATCAAGAGCGAGGGACTTGGTCCGCGTGGTACCGGTCGCTAGTTAAACTTTTCGGAACAGCAGCAGCTATCTCACCAGTATAGGCTATTCGCAGTCCCATAACTGGTCAACTATGGACCGCCCAGACAGGTCGGTAGTCGGTCTGATCATAATAACCGGTACCTTAACGACCGACGTCGGGAATGAGAGCCCCCTGGGTCGACACTTGAACTATGGGCGTGAGAAGACAAATTAAAACCTTTACTCCTAGCGTCCAGGTTCTTATGAGAACAACTCCTTCCTGGGTGCCACCTTCAACTGTTTAAATCAACGACGTCTAATTACTCATTTTATCGCCTAGACAAATTTACAACCTATAGGGTCACCCAAACAATGACTGGGAAACAGGAATATGTATAACCACGGTAAGGGAGCGGCGATAACATTTTAGAAAATATGCTGCCGCTCAGGGGTTTGCGCCTATACTGAAAGCTAGTGAACACTCTACCTCGTTGTTGGCAGCCGATAAATTCAATAGTTTTTGTAATAATTAAATTTTTGTAAAAAAAACGACTTGCCACAATAGTATTTGGCTTCAATATACAGGTTGATTATAATTTCAGTGCCACCTAATTGGCTCATGTATTTTTAGCGCTAGGCTAATTTGCGTTTGAATTTAAAGCAACGTATGTAACTTATGGTAATAATTCTAAATCAAGCAATCTTAGGAGGCTGTTAGTAAAAAAATGATAAAAGCAATAAACAAACGTTCATGTTAATTCGGCATTAGTTGTTTATTATATTTTAAGAACCTCCAAACAAAACATCCATAGAAGTTAGGTCAGGTTACCTAGGCTGACAGCTAAAAGCGCCTTCATCGGCAAATTAAAAGAAAAGTGGGTTACTTTATCCACAAACTTTATTGTGATAGAACAGTTACACGTGTTTTTATCGCTTTTATTATTTTCTTAACAACAGCTTCCTACAATCAATGTATTTATAATCATTACCATTTGCTACATATGTAGCTTTAAATCAAATATCTTGCTTGTTATTAACTTTAGGCTTTTAGTTGTATTACAGTTTCTTAAACCGAATTTATCATATATTTGAATCAGCCTAAAAATAAAGTGTTTCATTAAAAAAAAAGATATAGTCGCTTCCGCTTAAAACAGAAGTCGGCTACTAATCAGCTGAAGTTGGATATCCCTACCACATCCCACCTACCTTATTTGTTTCAAACATTTTAGAGTTTCGGCTTTATTTTTGTATGACCCTGTTGAACGATCATATTAAAAACTTTTGAGCGAGAAACAAAAATTCTAGGGAAGTTCCCTTTTGATTGCTTATCTGAACAACTTAATTGAGTAAGGGCAAAAAACGACAAAGATAAGAAAATACCTTTTTAAAAGCATCCACAAATTGTCCTAAATTAACTAGCACATGTTAACCATCAACCCAAGTTTATCACAGGAAAATCGCGATCACGTGTTATATTTGTAATGACTATATCCTACACAATTAGATACAATGAATTTTGACTATTGTCAATTACAGCGAATCCTATCGGAA
The DNA here is from genome assembly GCA_958336395.1 of Ctenicera cuprea. Taxonomy (NCBI): domain Eukaryota; kingdom Metazoa; phylum Arthropoda; class Insecta; order Coleoptera; family Elateridae; genus Ctenicera; species Ctenicera cuprea. Next base: position 38,159,959 of record OY284490.1, read on the forward strand.
ATGTTCGTTATTTTTCGCGTGTTGTAGAGCAGTTACGTTGTTAACTTGTCGCCCTTGTCAGTAGTAGTTTTTTCCTGTTTTTTTCACTTATTACACACTAGTAATTTTTCATCAGTTAAGCCAGAAAATATTCTTAAATAAAACAAACACGAGTAGCTATGCAGGAAGTTTTAGTCCTGGTTATTTTTTAAATAACGAGTAATCTATGATTGGATTTTTCTACGAGTTATATATTAAAGTGCCAAAAGCAATATGCAGAAAGCTTGAAAATAAGGTATTAACCTGGCCTTTTAAGTTCTTTTCACTTTTGAAATCCTCGTAAATGTAGAAAATGCTGCGCGTGCTGTTGTAGATGAAATTTTTATGAAATATCTGTCTTTGATTCCTATTCGGAAATAATTATCTTTTAAGTTTACTTGGCGATGCAGGAGCTCAGCGAAATGAGTACATTATTCTTATTGCACTTATACGAAACTTAAGAACTAGAACTGATGAGTGCTCAGGCACAGCCAAGCAATAGGATAAAAAAGCAGTCACCGTTCTCACAATTTTCTCCATTGTAGTGGTCTGTGCTACAGCTGCTACGAGTCGTGCCCATGTGCATTATAATAATGTTTTTAAATTGTTGCGTAAAGGTGTATGAAGCCCTAGAAATCAATACAGAAGGTAATGTTGAAATAGCCGTTTCCAGCCCTGCAGGCCCAAGAGATGGCCGACTTGACTTTTAAATACACATGGGAGCGGCCGCTCCCCTTCCAGCAGCTATCAGCAGTTTATGTCTCGATAATACAAACAAATAGTGTAAATGTAAATTTGCTTATCTGCCTTGAAAACTGTAGCGGTCTGTGTACAAAAAAGTATGAATCTTATATTGTATATAATAGACGCGTAAATAGGTGTGTTCTAGTAGCGAGGGCCCTTCACTACTTAAGTTGGGACAGATAAAAAAGATCCAGACTTAGTATATAGAAAATTAAATTAAAAGCAAATGTACACATCTTAAGCAATATTACCAACTTTTCTGTTATAAACAATAATGAGACACACGTTACAAATATAACCCATGCAAGAGTTTTTATAGTATGTTTAAAAGTAAAATCTCGTTTTTAAATTCTAAGCGTCTTGATAACAAATACTTGTTCCGTCTCAAACGTAACGGTTAAAACAAATTCAATTCAATTTAGCTTTGCAATAATTTTCGATTTTTCGAACACAATGCTGCTGCTTCACTTTTATGTTATCGCCGTATGATGTCAAAACTCGGCTCAAAACTATAAAATCGTTACGAATGAAAGTCGTAAAAGTTAAATACCGAAAACTGAATCGAGATTCAGCAGCAGATGGCGCAAGGTGTGTTTTAACATTCCGGTATCCCGGCTCCGGCGCTTCCGGCTGAGCCCGGAAACTTCAATTAGAGCTAGAGCAGTGTTGGAAGGTACGGCGCTAGCGCATAATTATGTGGCCGAATTACAAATCAATAAAACTGACACTTTGTTATTAAGAATCGCAAAGTGAAAGTGAGTGAGAATAAACAATATATTAGTACACAATAGTGATTACTGCATTACATACAAATTTATTTCCAGTCCTAAATTAACTATAATTTGCTAAGCTTCCTTTCAAAAACTGCAAAATAAGAATAATAACAAATCACGATTTCAGTACGATTTCGACCTTACATTCGTAAATACACAGAGTTTCTTCTGAATTACTTTAGCCTGCACTCCAACGGTGTCTATAAAATGCAGTCAATTAATAATAATGGAAGTACATTTTAGCTACAATACATTTTCTAGACTTTGTTGTTAAGCGATATATTATTAACCTCAGGGGATAGCACCACGGATACTAATGAAACCTTACTTAGTGAAACTGCTGCACTAACTAAGCGGCTTACTCCGTTAGTTGACCTCCAAATGTAACTGCAAAAGTAATACAAAAAGCATCCACCCTGGCAGTTATTAAATTAAACCCTCGTAGTTTTCACCTAGCACAGAGAGGGAACTAACCAATGGAATAATTGAAGAAAACTAATTAGTAATAAGCAATTAATTTGCGTCATGGCTAATATGAAGTTCCACATGAAGATTAATCAACGGTTTTGTAAATATAACTAAAACGAAGCAATTAAGTTAATGCCATATTTAAACCCCAATCTTTTAAGGATAGCGTAATTAGTAGCAAGAACCCCCTCCTTTATCTACCACACGATGTTGCTTAGATCGTAAATTTAACGGTAATTTCGACCGTTACCTATATACTAAATCCGAATCCCTTCCATTTGTCTTAACTTACTGGTGAGGGGTTCCCACTACGATAACCCACACATTTACAATGGCAGTATATAAAGACCATTTTTCTTTGTAGAGTGGACCGCTATAATATTCCACAGAAATTGGAGTCTATAATGTCTACTATTTCTTTGCGTTATTGGAATATAATCTGCTGCTGTCATTTCTAGCACAAACACAGAAGATGAATCTTGCAGCTGCTGTTTTTTTAAAAGGCTGAAGCAGCACTTCATTTCAACGGTTTGCGAAGAATGATCATATTTCACTAATAAAAAAAACATCATACTTATTATCGAAGAGTTATTGCATTACACAATATTTTGTAACACAGAAGAACGCTAAATACTCTCCAGCACCCGGGCTGTTGGAGGCTAAGATGCCACGTCAGCGGCGGCACGAGATAGATCAAACAGTAAGTTCTTAGAAATGCGGTCATACTAATAACATGCGACGATTTTGGATTTGGAATTAGGAGTGTGAGTTACCTCACGCGCACTTAGGACACAATAGGTGGGCCCATTGTACTACCTCCCCAGCAGCTCTCCACATTGGACATCACCTAAGTCATCTAACCGTTTAGATGTACTTGAGGACATCCGCAATTAGAGTGTTGCTGATTTCGGCCATGTTAGGCCAGAAGTCCCCCATCATGGATCCTCTGGTTGTTGCGAGAGCTGGGCAGTGACATAGGACATGTTCTGCCGACTCGTCGTCCTCGTTGCATGCACGACAGTTTGGGTTGTCCGCCAGTCCCATCATGTGCATGTATTGCTTTAGGGTGCAGTGTCCAGATAAGATACCCACAACTAGTTGCAAGTTCTTCCGGGACAGTTGTACACAGTATTTGGCTATTTTTCGCGAGGGTGCCGTAATAGCAGCCCTTGTTTGACGACAGCTTTGAGTGTTAACCCACCTTCGTGTGAAGTTTTTTAAGGTTTTTTGGTATAGCATACAGCTTAATGTCTTCAGGGATATGGGAATTATGGGTTCTAGCCCCCAGAGAGGTTGTTCGGAGGCCAGTCTCGCAATCTCATCAGCCTTTTCATTGCCGTAGGTTTCGTCATGTTCTTTCACCCATACAAGGGAAACGGCATTATATTTTGAGATATCGTCGAGAGCTTCACGACACCGCAGTACCATTCCTGAGGTGATTTTGCAACTGCCTAGGGCTAGTAAAGCGGCTCTGCTATCGCTGTAGATACCAATACGTTGGTTCTTGATTTGTCGTTCAAGAATTGCATTTGCACCATGCATTATTCCCACTACCTCCTCTTGGAAGACAGTGGCAATCTTGCCTAGTGGTATACTCTGGCGTAGGTTTAGGTCATCGGAGAAAATTCCGACACCCGTTCCATGCTTTGTTTTAGATCCATCGGTGAAGATGGATATGTCCATATGCTAGGTTGGTCCAGCATTCGCATAGACACTAGTGTCTATTAAAGGGATATTGTAAAGAAAGGTAGTCCACCATAGCATCCAGAAGAAGAGTCTTGACGATTGCCTCATTCAGGATACGTGTGTCTGCCTCCCTTGTCTACAGTGTGCCACAGACCTTTGTGGCGCAGCCTCAAAGCAGTCCTCACAGCTACTTCCTCCACAAAGAGATCAAGTGGAGGAAAGCATAAGATCACCTCTAAGGCGGACGTGGGGGTTCAGCGTATAGCACCTGTAGAACTGAAACAAGCGAGACGTTGCACGTGTCCCAGTTTGCTTTCTGCCATAGCCTGTCTGACCCTGGGCCTCCAGACAAGTGCTCCGTAGCATAGCATGGGCCTAATCACGGCGGTATACAGCCACAAGGTGATTATAGGTGAAAGTCCCCAGGATATACCTAGAGCGCGGCGACACTGTCAGAAAGTCATGCATCCTTTGTTCGTTTTAGCTTTCAGGTGTTTCTCCCAGTTCAGCTGTTTGTCAAAAATAACTCCCAGGTATTTGACATTATCTGAGAATCTGAGAGAAGTGTTGAATAGGAGAGGTGTACGTAAGGGTCCAACCTTCTTTTTCTTTGTGAAGAGTACCATCTCTGTTTTCAAGGGGCTGACAGAGAGGGACTGTTCATTACACCATTTTTCTGTTATTCGAAGAGCCGTCTGCATTAAGGTGCAGAGCATGCCCTCAAACTTCCCCGTCATGAGGATGGTGATGTCATCCGCATATCCAATGGTATACAACCCAGCATCATTGAGTGAGCTTAAAAGGCTGTCCACCACTGTATTCCATAACATTGGGGACAGAACTCCGCTCTGTGGGCAGCTTTTCATCACAACACCTCTAAATGGAGCTGTTTCCTAAGTTAAATTGCACTGTTCTCATTGCAAGCATGTGCTTTATCGCAACACCAAGTCTGCGTAAGGCAGAATTTATACTTTCAAAGGTTGCCTTGTCAAAGGCTCCTTCAATATCAATGAAAACTCCCAGGGTAGACATTTTGTTGTCTAATGATCTCTCGATTCGATTCGCTACGGTATGTAGCGCCGACTCGGTAGATCTCCCTGGGATGGAAGCGTGTTGGTTCAGGTGCAGTGGGTGTGAAACAAGCACGTTCTCCCTTATTTCCCTGTCACAAAATCTCTCAAGAGCCTTTAATAAGAAATATGTAAGACTAATGGGACGATAATACTTGGCCAGGGTGTAGTCAGCACGCCCTGGTTTGGGTATAAAAACTACCTTCACTTCTCTCCAGCTCTCCGGTATATATCAAAAGGCGATACATGCCCGGTAGATGCGCATCAGGCGGGCAAGTATCAGCTCCAGACCCCATTGTAATAGGGATGGGAAGATACCGTCCACTCCTGGCGACTTGAAGGGGAGAAAGGAGTTTATAGCCCAGGTTACTTTGTCGGCCCTTACGACCCGGTCCGCTACTTACCAATCCTCCTCGATGGGAGGTGGGGTGTCGGGCCTTAGCCATACACAATCAGGGGTAACAATACAGCCTGGGAAGTGTGTTTAAATTAACACTTGTTCTGTCTCTTCGGGTTTGGTTGTAAGAGAATCATCCCCTTGCCTGATACAGTCCGGTTGTTGGTTGGGGTCTTTGGAAAAGATCCTTTTTAGTCTTGCCGCTAAGGTAGTAGTCGCTATGGAACTGCAAAAAGTTTTTCAAGAGTCCTTCTGCCTGCGGCGGATTTCTTTTTTATATATTCGTTTTTGGTCTTTGTAGGCCTCCCAGTCACTTGTAATTCTAGTTCTCTTTGCTTTATTAAAGAGTTTACCCAGCACTGATCACATCCTGTCGAGTTTCTTGCACCACCAAGAGGTTGTGCGACTTGCCTTGGGTGTCTTCAGGGGGCATGATGATTCATGCGACGAAACGAAGGGTTTTGCTTGTGAAGGCCATTTACGGTTTACAATGAAACCATTGCTGAAAAATGTTCGCGACTTAATTCGCTCGAAAAAAAATTATAGAAAAAACACCGGCCGACAAACACCATCTGAAACAAAATTCGATAAAAACATGGTACAAAAAAAACATTCCCCGGAACAATTAAACAGGGGAGATATAATTTCTCGGAGAGAACCACCAAAAAAACATCCCCTAAACAAAGGCACGTATATGTCGTTGCTGGTGGATTACTGTATAATTAAAAAAACTTTCCCTGAAAAAGATACGAGTTTTGTTTGTAACTGATCGATTTATATGAATAAGGGCGAATTCCATTCAGAAAATATATGCAAATGCAAAATTTCTATATTGCGTACATATTTATTAGTTCAAAAAACAGTAAGAAAATCTCCGTTAATGCATTCCCTTGGAAATGAGATAAAGTGCCAAGTTTAACAGTTCTTTCCCGCTTTTTCTTTAAAGTAATCGTGTCTGGTTCTGGGATAGCAGTTTTTTCGGGGTTGTTTTTATGAAGATTTTACAAGGGTTTTCCAATTAAAAATTTTTTTTCGAGGCTGATCTTTCCGTGATTTTTTTTGGTTTTTTGGCTTTCCGGAAGCAGCTGTCATTCCGGAAACCGACTCAGCGGAGGAAACATTCAGAGCGGTGAACATCGGGTATGGAAACAAATCGAGGGCGTAGCCCACGGGTTCTGCTAGTAATGTATATTCGTGGAACTATTACAAAATTAGTTCTCTTAAAACATTGTATTTCTTTTACTTTCCTTATTTGCAATATAAAAAAGTATTGAATCGCAGTAAACCTTTGATTTCGAGAGTTTTAACAAAAATCACGTTTTGAGTATTTCCTCATACCTCTAGAACCGATAGTGCCATTTTGAAAAAAGTTTGAAATGTTGGGAATATTCAAAAAGCATCAGAAAATTAAGCTTCTAAAAGATTCTAACCTGAAAGCGGATATGGGTGTACTGACAAACAAAAAAGGAATTTTATAGTGGCGTTGAAAAATAGAAAAGAGCAAGAACTAAAATGTTACTTACATCACAAAGAACTAAATATATATATATATAATAAAATTTAGTAATTAATTCAAATAAAAACTAAATTTGTAATGTGGAGTCACACCATTGTAACTGTCGCAATGTAAGCTCCTACAAAACAATGCCAACGTAAAATGAAGCCAATATTACATCACTTCTACAAGCATCGGGAAGTAATTAATTATATTAGATCTAAACGGCGCGCCAAGACAAATAGACGGACAGGTGGTGGAAAGGTATGGAGAGGAAGACGTAAACAACAATGGACTAACAGATTTATGTAAAATATTTGAAATGTATGAATGGGTATTAAGAACACAAAAATATACATAAGCATAGCTCGATGCAAAGTACACAGAAACTAAAACAAAAACTAGATTGCTTCGAATTAAAACAAATATTAAAACAATGCGTGTAAAAGTGCAGTAAGGTGCAGAATGCGACTCTAACCGACTTCATTCTGCTAAGAAATGATATGTATTTTTAGTATCGTAACCAAAAGCAGCACAAGAGAAAAATATACAGATCATGGGATAAAATAGAACAAATATTGTGTAGAGTTACTGAGAGACGTCTCCGAAAGTGCTTGTACGTATTAAGGCTAGCAATAAAGCTAAAGAAAAGAATAGAAAGAACAGCAGAAGAAATGTAATGAAAAAAAAACAAACTATACATGAAGCGACATATACACTTACATATACAGTGAGAAAAAAATATACAAGAAACAATAAAAAAAGTTCACTGCAACAAAGATAAATGATAAAACAAAAATGAAAATATTGCAAGAAGTAGATATACAACGCAAGAGCTAGAGGACAGAAAACAATATGCCAGAGCAAATAGAGAGATAGATAATGAACGAAAATACGAAACGAATAATAAATTAGATAAAAAGTGTGCATAAATAAACCAATACATTGAAGGAACTCGAATGAACGGAAGTATAGAAAAATAAACGATAAACGCGATTAGAAGAGGTAATAACAATTGGACAAATCTACAGATAACAAAGATAGAGGAATTAAAACAATACTACATGACAATGTTAAACAAAAACAGAAACCATAACAAAGGCATACCGAAAGAGACAGAAATACCGAGAAATTCAGGAATAAGAATTGCGTGAGGCAATTAAGAATATGAAAATAGCAGATCACCGAATCTCGGCAGTATTTTTATAAAGCTGGTTAAACATGTCCCACGAATCGAAATAGAAATACTAAAAACTACATGCAACAAAGGTTCATCATACTTCAAAAGAATGGAGATGGCTTACGTTAGTTCAATACATGAAAAAGTATTAAAACCAGAGTGCAAAACTTATAAGGTAACCGTTAGAATACGAAGACAGTAGATGAGTAGTTAAAGGAAAACTGGAAAAAGAAAAAGTGGAAAAAGAACAAAATTGTTTTCCTATGTGACCTTGTTGAGTATATAACATACCGAGTGATTATTTAAATTTCAGCTCTAGTTATCTATGGATAATTAAGTCATTGCTTTGATTAATTCACACAAACAAAATTAATTGAAATGTCAAATTTATGAACTGTCAGTAGTAAACATTAATTATCTTAATGTTTTTATTAAAAATGGTTTATACTACAGCGCAAAAAGCTTTTATTATTGAGACATACTGTTGTTGTACATGGCAAATAGTTAATGGCGAAAAGCAATTTTCAATTCCGGAGTGTATGGCAGCATTTCACGAGAGATTTCCAGACGTGGCGGTAGTCGAGTACAAGCAGTTTGTAAATATTTTAAACCATTCTGTGGATTTATTCAGAGAAACTGGTTGTGTAACTGGAAAAGAAGGTAATGGTCGACCTAGAATGAGAACCGCTGAAAATATTAACAATATTCAAATCTATAGATAATACTTATCTTTTGATTTGCACAAAGCATATAATACGGTAACAATAAGAGCCTTTTGCCAGTGACTGGCGAAGACTAACACAAAAAATTATTATATACAAGATGTATCAAATTGCGTGTTAACTATGGGAATCTCGCTTATTTAAAGATATACGACGATGGTTAAATTAGAGAATTTTATGCCCACTAATAATCTAAAAAGATATTAAACCTATCTTGCTTAGCTTCTGAATAAACTAAAGAAAACTGAAATTTTGAATTTTTTGTTTTCAGCTATAACTCATTTATCATTTATGTTACATATTTCTAGTTAACGCATTATTAGGATACTTTTTTATGCTAAATCTAAATTTTGTATCAGATTTGGTGTAACTGCTACCATTGCTCATTTTCGACTGTCAACTTTTTTTTTATAGTCGGCATTTAAATTTTTTTATATTTGAATAGAGATTTTAATTCTGATTTCAACGGTGTGTCACACTTTGCATTTTGTTTAAGTCTTGAACATTTTATTACAGAAAATAAAAATTACATAAGAGTGCCATGGAAAGACCATGTCATTTAATTTATTTTGATAAAAATCTACTAGGCCCTGAACTGATAGAAGTAAAACAAAACACTACTTTGGCCTTTAGATACATTTGGTAAGCGGAAATTTCAGGAAACTTTTTGTTTTAAACGTAGGCAGCAGGTTAAGTTATTTCTTAAAAAAATAAATAAATGACACAGCTACTAACACACCGATTAGAGAGTTAATTTCAGACCAGCTTCTGAGCATGTTTTACTGAACATTTATTTAATAATTGTTTGTATTAGTGCAGTTCTAGTGTTTTCAGTTGTATTTATTTAACCTGTTATTCAAATTTGTTGTCAGTTGCAAACATAAAAACTGCAAGTGGAATTTTCAGTAAATTGTGTATGTTAGAAAATTTGTCATTTATTTGTTTTTATAAAAAATAACATAACCTGCTGCCTACGCTCAAAACAAAGTTTGCTAAAATTTTCGCGTACTTAATGTATCTAAAGGTAAAAGTAAATAAAAATAGTGTTTTCTTTTACTTCCATCAGTTTATGGCCTACTAGAATTTTTTCAAAATAAATTAAATGACGTGATCTTTCCATAGCACAGTTATGAAATTTTTATTTTCTGTAATAAAATGCTCAAAACTTATACATAATGCAAAGTGTGACACATCGTTGAAATCAGAATTAAAAACCCTATTCAAATATGAAAAAATTTAAAATGCTGACCATAAAAAAAAAGTTGACAGTCGAAAATGAGCAATGGTAACAGTTATACTAAATCTGATAGAAAATTTCGATTCAGCATAAGAAAGTGTCCTAATAATGCGTTAACTAAAAATATGTAACATAAATGATAAATGAGTTATAGCCGAAAACAAAACATCAAAAATTTCAGTTTTTTACAGTTCTTTCAGAAACTAAGCAAGATAGGTCTAATATCTTTTTAGATTATTAGTGGGCATAAAATTCCACAACTTTTCTCTAATTTGACCATCGTCGTATCTATTCAAATAAGCGAGATCCTCATAGTTAACACTCAATTTGATACATATTGTAGATACGATTAAAAAAATTATCCGCAAAAAAAGCGCCTCCGGATATAAACTAGTTTCAATGTCTTGATGTGCCTAATTCGGCCTGTAAGCAGCGCTCATATCAAAAGATTCATCCTGTATATAAACGTGATATTAACTTTAGCACTTTTTACATATTGGCAAAGAACAATGTGTCACCAACCCAGTAAAACGTACTAAGTATTATGTAATAGAATGAAATCCATTTTTCTCACAATTCTAATTTCGAATTCAAGTCGAGAACGCTTATTCTCAGTGTTAAAATGGGTTAAAAAATATTGAATAAATTCTATGCGACTGGGGAAGCTTTAGCATCCTGAAATTTACAAGTTAAATAAGAAAAATCTAATTAATCATTTAGCTAAAAAGAAAACTAGAAAGCGATTACTACTGTAGTTTTCAGTTTCAGTATCAGTTGTTTTTGTGTAGTTGACACACTGCTAGTGTACCTGCTACTTTAAGTCGGCTTGAATGTACTTAATAAAAATAAATGAGAAATTAAAGCGATACCTCCGGTAATTCATAAATATAATATCCGTACGTCAGTCGTTTTTATTACAGCACATTTACTGACTTCTTTATATAGCATTTAAAAATAATCTTTTTGATAACTAATTTTTCAGCGCGTCTCGCAATGCACTGCCGTCTAGTGCTAGTCTCCTCAGGACCGCAACAATCGTTTAAGTAGGACAAATGGAAACTAACAAAATTCATTTGGTACAGACGTGCGCGGAAGATGACATCTGAAAAGTGGCCACGAAAAAATATGGTGCTATTAAGTATTTGCTGAACCCGTGGCCTTCGCCTAACGCCTTTTTTGATAACTTGTAAATGCCGCGTCGCCTTACGTAACAGTTACATAAATATTCGCTTAAAATAATAAATAAACTGTGTCGAGGTGTAAGAGCGCGTCGTAGCGTAAAGTTGAGACAGTTACGGATTCAATATAGATGTTTCAATGTTTATTATACATATATACAAACATGCAGCTTAATGCTTCTAATACTTTAAAACAAACTTAAGACTATTATAATTGAAAATTAGCCCTTAAACATTTATTTTAATTTTTTCAACATTAAAGAAATGTGACTTACGAAAATGATTTTTTAGCAAAGCTTGAAAACCGTGGAAGATAAAAATTTGAAATTTAGGCTGTGTCATTGTTTGGTGAAATGTTTATTGTGAGTTTTTTATTTTCTTTCGCCAGTGGCGTAGATATCCTATTGAACTTTTGTTAATAACTTTCTATTATTCCTTATTTTAGATAATTATATAATTGAGTTCATGAGAACAAAATATCCAAAAAAGGTAAAGTAAAGTCGGAGCACTAAACTCTTGCTAAAAAGCGATTCGATCAACCATTCTCGAGAAAATCGAATAAAATTAATAAGCAATTGCGTATTGGGCATTATTTTAAATAAAAAAGTTTTCAAGTACTTTTTTTTATTTTGAGGAATTTAGAAAAATAAAAATAAATATAAGTCAGATAATTTAAAACTCCATAGTACACCAAATAATACATTTACTAAAGCCTAAATCCATAAAAGTTAAATAAATAGATCAACTAAACTGAGTATTTAATGTTCTAAAACGTGTAATTTATATTAATTGTCTATGAACTAATCAAAAGGCATAACTTACTAGTTAGTAAACAGGGTGATTAAAATATAATTAGCACCGGGGGATATGAAGTGTTATCGCTTGTTGGCGACGGAGTAGTTACAATTGTGATGGCACAAGAGTGTTCTGCATTTGCAGTCTAAGAAATTAGCCCTCAATTTAATGAACTATTTTCAACGACAGAAGGAAGTCGGCGGACCTTTGATTTCAATTAGCAAAGTGCAAGAAAGAGTTGCGGAAGCATTAAATATCCTTTTAAGATCAGTTGGGAGGCTCTCACGTGATGTTAAAGTTAACGTGCTTTGCGGACAAAAAACCGCGGCGCGCAAAACCAAAATCTGTTATTGTCTGTGAAACGGTTAAAATGGCTGTGCGGGATGTGATTATAAACTTCTACAGTACCAACACCCAATTTACATTAATAAATTTGCTACAAGCTGTACACGATCGGGAAATTATAAATATAGGTTTAAAAATGTTTTCTAAACTTGTAAAGAACAATGGTATTAGATATAAAAAAGACTGCAACCGGCGGTATCTTTGTGAACAATCACACATTGTAACGAAAGGGGCCATTTTTTGAAGTCATTTATACAAAAATATTACGTTTAGATGTTGACAACTGCTAGGTATTGGCTCATTTTAGTTCGGACGCAGCGTTACCTCGCGGTGACCTTTGTATCTGCCAAGTTAAAGTGCCTCCAAGTATAGCAGACAGCAAACAAACGAAAATGTATTAATTTATACATGCATCATTTTTTTAATTTCATTAGAATAAAGTACCTTTGACTAAACAACATAAATAACTGTGTAAATACTTTCATTACATTTACATAAAAAGTTACGCTTCATTTGAGTTACTGTTTATTTGTTCCGACGTCGACCTACCTTCATTGGTATTTGAAACGTTCAGTGTAAATAACTACAAAGAACTTCTGGCTTGTCCGAAGGCAAATTCATTGCAGCTTAAGTTTATCGTTAGTAACAAACCATAAAGAACCAAATTATACCAATATCAGTGGCAGTAATTATAAATAAATACCGCAAACAATCAATACACTGAGTGTAGTTGCAAGGGGGCCGCTGCCGTCCAATTATGAAAATTCCGTCATGTTGTTATGGTGAGACAGTTCGGTTGAACATGACGGGATCTTCATAATAGGATGGCGGCCCCTTGCAACTACAATCAGTTTATTGATTGTTTGCGGTATTTATTAATAATTACTGCCATTGCAGTACATTTCTGTTTACTGTGTGAGACTATATAGACTAGAAGGGAAAAAATTAATAAACACTTGAAAAGTGGAATAAACAAATAATGTGAAACATGGCCAAAAGATAGAAATCCAGTGGAAAGATAACACGGCTTGGCATTTAGGATGCGACAGAGAGCAACAGGAACTGTATAAAGCAAGGAAGAATAATCATACTGTTATTTATTATATTAGTCGTTACCAAATGCTACTAAACCAGAAGCAAGGCCGCGGTGACCCGCGTGCACTTTATGATCATTCAGTAGCGGGTTCGAATCCCGGTATCGTCGTGAATGCTTGTGTCCATTCAAGTTTAAGTGTTACATAGCGGAGTTAGAGATAGAGAATATATAATCTTAGCAGTTAAAAGCCCTATACACTTTGCATTTAAAAATAATTATATTATTAGGATTATACGCTTATTTCACTAAAATCAGAGTTACAGTGTCTAGACAGCCCATTTGATATGGTAATTAGAGCAATGAATGAAAACAACATACAACCTTTCAGTATCGATATACCACACGTTTATGGGTTGTTTGTTTTGGACTTGTAAAATCGTCAGTAACAGAAAGTGTCATTCAAAATTTGTGTAATATTTAAAATTGAAATAAATTAACTTCAGCACTTTTCTTATTTATTTGGTCGATTTTGGTAGACTCCCATCTTTTGCTGCGATGACACAGCTAATTCAGCAATTCTGTAATAGTGCTTGGCTCAACAGGTTCCTTAGGCACTTAATATCCATTCATTCTTATACCCTTTCTTGAATTACATTATATCTTAATGCATTATGCATACTAGACTTTGCTAAAAAATACGCAGTGCTCTTTAAATACAAATTTGGAGCTTCAGTTTTAGATATTTTTATGATTTTATAAAAGTCTATGTATATGTAAAGAATATTTATTTCAATACGGAGCAAGTCGTTGCTCAATGGTGGTTCTAAAATTATTAAACATTTTACACTTGGAACTTGAACTTTAAAATAAACCTTTGGGAGGTTACTACTGTATAATTTTGATTTGAATTCTGTTCGCTTTCTCGATTTGTTCATTTTGCCTCATAAAATATGAGCCAACCCAGAACGAAAAAATTCTACATCGAAAGGTAGAAGAGGCCCAATTATGATGATGATGAAAAGTTGTTTTATATTCTAAAGAGATGAATTTTTTCACTAACTGTTAAATAGTCTGTTGTTTCAATATTAAAAAAACACTTTACGCAGTTAAGCTTATCTATTTATTTATAGTTCAATATTTATTTAACGTCGGCCTATTTCTGCTGCTAAAGCTAATAGCTGACTCTAGCAAAAAAAAACACACTTGGAACCTCTGTCGAACACTTGTCTCCTACAGGGTAGATATCTCTAATGTGCAATGACATCCCACATGACACAGACACACTTTTTACGTCTCCTCCAAAAGATGGCATATTTATCGCATACAGAGTGCCCATTTTAAAACTCCGAGCCTACATTTTTTTAAATAGGCAACACACAATGCAACCCCCAGATCACTATGCATTTCTACATTTTTTTTTAAATTGAGATCAGAGTTGTTTTACAGTACATGCATCTATTAATGAGTAAGTACAAATTTAAGGTTACTTTAATAACTCAAATTTAATATTTGACAACAATAACTACAATAACTTAATAGGAACATAGTACAAAAACTAACGAAGCAGGTGTTCAAAATGCCTTCCCCCCTCGTTTTCGCAGAGTATAAGTCTTCTACGCATCGAACCTCTAACACGAGCTATCATTTCCGGTGTGATAGAGCGACAACATTGAATTATCCTTTGCTAATGTTTAAGGCATTTGCAATCGCTCTTTGACTTGTATGGGGATTATACGTAACCATTTCAATTACAGCTACTTCGTTATGTTCAACCGTAACTTGCCGTGCCCTTACTTTTGGTTTTGAAAATTGCCCATACTCTTGTAAATTCAGAAGAAGCATTCTAAATGTTTTGTCTGTTGGAATTCGTCTACCTGGAAAGCGTTGCGCATACAAAGTACTGGCAGCACTCGCATTTTTTCGACATTCACCCAGAATTAGAAGCATGTCCACTTTGTCAGCGTTGGAATACATTTTGCACCAAAGATTAGTGATCGATAATCTTTGTTTTGCACCGTTCAAGTAATGTGGCTTAACGAATTTGATTAGTAAACTGTCAAGTTAATGCAAATATGATTGCACTGATCTTAATTATAGAAATATTTTGTTTTAAAATAATAGTCGGCAGTGACTTGTATTGTGTGTTGCCTATTTAAAAAAATTTAGACTCGGTGTTTTAAAATGGGCACTCTGTATAGCTCATTCAATTCCCTAGCGTATTTTGCTTTCTAATTTACGTCGATCAGATTGATTACGTTTATTTTTAAAAGCATTACATAAAATTAAGTTTAACCGCTTAAATGCTATTAAAATATCAAGTTATGGGCAACGTTGTAAAGGTTATAAAACGCAATATCTAAAAACCACAATAAGTAGTTCGATTTGAAATGTTTAATTCAGAAAATATCTACAATAATATAAAGTTATCTAATATGCATTATTAATAAGATTAATGAACAAAGAAAAAAGTAAGATTACTTTTGTTGACACCCGGTATGTAGAAAATTTATTATAAAAATCACATCTCTTCGTAGTTTTAAAAAGATATGATAAAGTTTGATTTGTTACATTAGCTCCAGAACGAATAGTGAGAATTGAACAAAAATAATATATGACCTGTTATCTGGCATGGCAAAAAAGATGGTTTTCGGAATTTCGAAATTTAGTTATTTAGGAGTTTCAGTACATAAATTGCATTTATGTCTTGCGTGTAGTCTGACAAGGGGCTAAAAGAAGCGGGTTCGAATTATTTACGGCTTTTTTCATAGCATCACCATTGCTATTACAGAGCCAAATAAATCAATAGAAAATTAAGTAGACAAGGGATAACGAAAACTTATTGCCGCTTCGGTTATAAAATACAAAAATTATGGGAATTTTCTGTTCATTTAATAATATATAATAATAAACCAAAATAGCACTGCTACTGTTAACTTGAATATAAACATCCGTATTATGGTTTCTAACTACTTTCATGTAAAATAAGAAGAAAGTTACAGAGAATATGTAACGATGCAGTATTTATTGTGTTGAAGTTGATTTTAACCGGGCAGTGCACTTATAGTTTGCGCGTGACTTCGGGTCATCGGAGCGGAAGGTCACGCTAGTAAGTTTAATTCAACATGCAATGTAATATTGTATTATTCCTCTTAATATTAATTTTACTAAAATGTGTTTTCTTTTTAAATGAATTTTACCGTAGCATTTAAGCTAATAAGTATTACTTATTCAAGGATTTATTTTATTGGTTTCTATGTTATTTTAGCATTAAAATTTAGTTTCACCAAAGCCGGCAATTTAGTTTACGCGTGACCTTGAGTTGTACATGAAGAAGCGAAACTAGATCCCCACACCAAAACAGAGTTTAAAGCGCGCACTTATTTAGAATATATTTTTAATCCCCCCCCCCCTCTCTCTTGCTCTCGTTTTTTTCTGGTCTGGCGCGGACGTTAGCCACGAGGCATATCTTCCTTCTCTCTTTTTCTTACTAGTCTGTCGCGGCCATTTGACGCGAGAAAGATTTCTTCTCTCTTGGTTGCTGATTGCCGCGGACGTGACCCACGGGGCAATACTTTTCTCTCTCTTATATCCGTCACAATCACGTTTGTCCGTTATACCTTACTTACCCCTTTGCTTTTAAGTTCATTAACGTTTTACACCAGAAGGTCTCGTTGTTACTTGGTTAGGTTCCTGCTACCGTTTGCTACCATGGACTACTGTATTTTAATTGATACCGTGAGCTATTGTTTTCTGCCGTAGACTACTGTATCTTAGTTGCTACCGTAGGCTAGCATTTGGTGCCGTAGACTTCCTGTATATATGTTGCTACCGTAGGCTACAGTATATTATCCGCTACCGTATTGCTATCGTACCAATTCCGTATTTTGCTTGCTACTGTATTGCTTCCGTATTTTGCTTAGCACGGCTTGTAATACCTTGCGCTTTTAATGTGATTAATTGATTTTTGTAAATAGTTCCTGTAAATAACTTGCTGGTTTAGTTTAACAATATATGGTTTACCGTTATAATTGTTTTGCTTTTTAACATTTTATTAGCGCGAATAGTTTTGGTAAGTAAAGCTATTTAGACTCCTGCAGACCGTCATCTTCACTGCAGTTACCCAGGTCTTCAACTGAGTACGAGAGAACTGTCACGACCAATTGGAGAAAAGTCTTCCTCAAAAGTAAAGTCACACTGGAGAAAAAGGACTTGTGCAAAAGTGCAATTCCACTAGCGGAAATCCCTCGTCCAGTAAAACCCGTTGGGAAAGTAACTCCATTATAAAATTTGTAATATATTGACCAATAAAAATGCAAAATTGGCAGTTTTTCGGGCAATAAACAAGAATTATATCGACAACTTCATGTGTGGAAATTATACCGACAATTCAACGCGACAATTCCATGTGTTGGGAATTGTAGCAAAAATTTACCGTGTGGTTTGAGCGACAATTTCGAGAACAATTGAAAGTACCTATCTATTTGAAAGAAACGTTTGACAGATACAATTTTGTTATCTATCGTCAAGGAAGTGAAGTCGCGCGTAATTCAAATTTATGAAAGATGCACGATGTTGCTATTTTGTCAATTAGTAAGAAATGCGATTAGCAGCAATTTTATGAACTGTAGGTTATGAATGGCTCCTAACAGTAAGAATGGAATCAATGATTACATTTGTGATTAAGGCGACGAAACTATCAAAAATATTTAACTAACTTGTGGAATTACTCTTGAGAATTACATGTAACGCAAAATCAACACGGCTGCCAATAGCCATTTTAGACACATGCTTTAAATTGAAGTCACGTAAGCCAACGTTAACAACGTTGTCCCTGTAAACACACATCGGATACTGTGAATCCGGTGCAGATAAGTTTAGTTGCATCTGCAAACTAATGACGCCTTTGGGTTAATTCGGAAGAATTTTCAATTGAAACGGTTTGACTACACTAAAAGCTTTACACTTTACAACTTGTAATACTATCGCTGATACATCGAAAGTCAATTTAAGCTTGTTAGTGCTATACAGACGTTCAGTTCGACCCCAGATGATGCAACCACCCCTTAATGCTTCCCGGCGAAGGGTGCTTATTTGGCTTGGTAATCGGTGGTGTTAGGAGCTTAAAAATGGAGGTAGAACTTCGGCTGAATTTTCCCGAACGTCAAAATTTTTATTTTTTAAGTAGTCAAAATCATTTTATATCAACATTCTAGTCCCAATAGTACTGCATTAACATTTTAAATAAGGACTGTTACGAACCCAAATGTTATGCGCAACTCATTGTTAAAGCTACAGTTAGGAAAAACCAACGATAGTAAATATAACTGTCTACTATCATAGGGAAAAAACAGCATACGATTTTTCATAGCGTCCAATATCAGAAACTTTGCCGAATTTGTAAATTTCCGCTTTTGCACAACCAATGATACCAGAAAAGCCTGTCTAAATTCCGTTTCCGGTTCCGAATCAATTTACAAAAATTGTATTTCCGCTGAAAATTCTGTATAGGTATTACAATTTTTTTCAAGAGTTTTGAAATTTATCGTCCACTTTTCTAGATTAGTATTAGTGTATTTACGTGGAACGTGTTTTTTCAATATTTTGATTAATACCAAATAACGGTCACTGTTAAAACCCATGTATAAAAATAGACAAATAGGCAAACAAACTTAATAAAGAAAGCAGTAAAAAACGCGTGTGTTTTACACTAGTACTACTACTACTTTTCGCAAACACATGTACATACAGTTAATTCTAATTGAGGTGGAACATGGTAATTTAACATGTAAAAACTTAATTAGTTGTACATTATGCCACTAGAAGAATTTTAATGCTCGCAGTCATTCGAAATAGAAAGATAGCATTTTTTTACATGGCTGATAGCAATTTAGTTGGAAATTTATTACAAATCTTGCTTTAAATAAATTATTTAATAATAATCACGCCCGTAGTGCAATGATACAATCTGTTGCAAAATATTAATCTTCGGTTGTCTCGGTGGGGTACAGGTAGAGATTCTGCTATTTGTAAACAAGAGATTGTGAGTTCAAATCTTGACGAGTCTGCCTTCTATTATTTTCTATATTATTGTAAAAAGACCATCAGATTTATATTAGTTTATTTGAAATGAATAATTTTTATTTTTTAACATTTATATAATTCCAGTTTCTAACAAACAGCAGGTTAACAAAATATTCCTAGTGGAACACTGTTTTTAATATTAAGTAGATTTAAAATAATTTTGGTGTTAGACTCAAATTAATTGTTACTATTAAGTATTTTGTAAAATAGCAATACAATTTATGAGCTTCAGTTAATGCACCTATTGCTTCCTTCAGCTGTAAAAAGCGTACCGTTAACTTTTTACGTTTTCCCCGATTAGTTTTGTTAAATTGCGGTTCGTTAGAAACTGGAGTTATGTAGCATAAAAAATAAGAATTAATAAATTTAAATACACTAATATAAACCTGATTGTCTTTTAAAATAATAAAAAAAATAGAAAAAAGTAGACCTCATCAAGGTTTGAACTCATACCTCTTGCGTACAAAGCAGAATCTCTTCCAATCTCCACCTGTGAGCCACCCAGAAATTAGAAGGTTTCTTTCGCAACCGACATTATCAATGTACTACGGGCGGCTTATTATTAAATAATTTATTTAAAGCATTATTTGGAATGAATTTTCAACTAAATTGCCATCAGGTGATGTAAAAAATGTTACCTTTCCATTGAGGATGACTGCAAGGATTATAATTCTTCTATGAACAATGAACATAATATAAAACGAATTCAGTTTTTGCATGTTAAACTGCCCTGTCCCACCTCAATTGGAATTCACTCTGTCTAAATTTTTCTTCTCTTTTTTCTCTCTGTATTACGGGCTAATCACTGTTATCCTATATTAACTATACTTTTTGCTTTTCTTTTACGACATTTAGTTAAAGCGTACATAAAACTGAATGTAGCAGTGTTTTAATTGCAAATTAATTAAGAACTTAATTGAATACTCGATTATTTTTATTCGCACAAAAATTCAAATTGAAAAGTAAAACTGTGATTGCAAAAGTAATTTTTGGACCTGCAAATCAACGAAAGAATGCTGTAATGTGGCAAACGCATTTTCATTGAAATTCTTCGTGCGTTAGCTGTTAGAAATTCGCATTTCCATATCGTAGCATGATCAGGAATGCTAATTCTGGATAACGATTCGCAACTCTGAAACCTTATTGCTTTCGACAGCATTCTAAACTAAAGCATTAAAAGCTTTCAATAGAAAACAAAGTTTAAAATTGTCTACTTAAGGACTTAACATCGCAAAACGGGACAAAGAATAATTATATCAGAGGTTGAATTTTAAGCACTTTAGATAAGCTAAGGTTCCAAATCGCTGAGAGTGAAATTGAAGTACTCCTAATCAATTTGTGCTTCATGGTCATTTGGCAATGTTGACTAACTACATTTACATTTAAAAGTCCAAATCTGCGATATTCTCAATTGCTTGTAAAATTGCAGGCGACGAAAGCTTTCGTAAAAAGCTTAGTTTTAAAAGTTAGCTTAAAAACTTGAATATACCACATTGATATTTCTAACGATGCTTATCCAAGCAAAATAGGCGAGATTCATCCGCCCTCTGTTGCATATCTATCATATTTAGTTTGTACAGTGTCTACTTTTACAAAAATATAGTAAAAGCTGGAAATTTCTAAATTTTAATTATTTGAACGCCGCCATTTTTAGGACTAATACGGCCCAGTCGGGTGTTAATATAACCTTACTTTCTAACTTAACTAACTTAACATCGACGAACCTTGGTGGGAGTGGTATTGAGGTAGAGTACTCTCTTCCCAATGCGAGAATCCCATGTTCAATTCCCATATAATTTAATTTTTAAAATTAGTTATGGTATTTAGTATGTTCTTATGACACTTTTATTAAATACAAAGTGGTGGAAATATTTTTTAAATTGCTAAAAGATGTTCGCAAGATATTCTTTAATACTTATTGTAAATAACACCGGGAGGCGGTAATACGTAATAAAAAAGTTAAATTTTTAATATTAATTTTTGTGTAATTAAAAAAGTTCCATCACTTTGTATTTAATAAAAACTAGTGACATCATTGGGCTATGCTCCACCCTCTGTGTAATAAATTCTTTAACAAACAATATTGTTACTAAATTTATTAAAAGAGAAACAGGGTACCTAGAATAACATGCACAGCATGGGGATTTCAGTAACTATAAGAGATACGAACACGGTTAAATTAGACTATATCACTTGCATTTCATGAACCAATCACAAATTCACCCTTTCATAAAATGAACCAATCACGTTTGTATTATAGTGATTGAACTGCGTGGTGCTGTTTAAATAAGTGATTAAACCCAAAGTAGCTTGGCTCTTAAGTATTAAATTAACGCGTTTAAAACTGATGTACATTGACTTTTGAGTAGTTTTATTATTATATTGTGATAGTTCTTCATTGCTTTGGCCAGAAGTATCTATTTAATTAAAATATAATTTCTGAATTAAAAACAATAATTATCTCTGTCCTGACATACAAAAAGCAAAATATGAGAAACGTCGACGGTAGCCGATAATAACGATGCCAACCAACATAAATCGCGAGTAGTTCAGAAGGCAAAAGGACGCAACTAAAACAAGCAAAACAATACCATGTTAAGAGCGCCGATTACCGAAAACACCCGAGCATTTCCGACTAATTCAGCGTTACCAAAAATGCATCAAAACTAATGTGAGTGATATAGTCAAGACGAATTCGACTCGTGATACGATTTTTTTTGATAAAATTGTGGTGAAAGTTTACTCGTGCTAGTTAGGATTTAGGCAATTATCATAACTAGCACTCGTGCACTTACACAACAATTTTATCAAAAAATCGCAATCACTCGTTGTATTATTTATGATTAATGTTTTTTATTATGGTAGCAATATAATTGTAATTTTGTTTTTCCCAAAATATCCATGACTTACTAGATACAACCGAAAAACTGGAAAAGTAGAATTTCTTTCAGGTAAAATATCTCTGTTCATAGTGAAAACAGAAAAAAATCATGAAGAAAAAATTGCATATCTATTCAAGCCGTAATAAAAAACATTATTTTTAGGATTATGGTTTGTTTCATTTTCGAAATATAATACAAACGTAATTTTTTTCTGGACAGCCTGTATAACGGTCTAATACACGCCGGCGCCGGCTCGCTTTTTATAATTCCTTGATGGAGTTTGTTTTCATAATAACAACCAGCAGCAGATTATGTTTCAATAATGCAAGCAAATATAGTGTAAAACCAATTTTTTCATTTGCATCAAAATACTACCGCCCCCTCCGCGAATCCAGAGCTTTGCAAGTCTATTAAATAATACATACATTCTTTCATTCTTATGTACTCATGTGTATCTACACATGAGTACATAAGAATGTACGCCTTATATAATTGACTTGCAAAGCTCTGGCTTTGCGTGTGGGGAGGCTCATCGTCGCAAAAAGCTGAGACAGGTAGTAGGGATCTCGAACGATGCAATATAGGGTCTGGCAATACGTACGATCTAATTTTATACGCCAATAACTTTTATTCAAGAATATTCAACACCACAATAGTAATTACAGCTATATTTAGATAAAGGTTTGGAAATTTATCGATATTAATTATGAAACATAATATCCTTTAGGTGGCCACCTTCTGCAGCTGCAGAATGTCGCACCACAGAATTCTTAGGACTGTAAGTTACAGCCTTGAAAACACTTTCAACATTAGCAGGATTTGCTTTATGTGCAACCCTATAGCTGTCTTGCAAATTGCCGCTCAGTCGTCACTTTTGAACCCACCTTGTAGTTGTTTTACGAGAAGGGCAATTCTGGTTATTAAATCGCTGCCTAAAACGTTGCGTTTTGAACAACCGATTCTATTTTTATAAAAATATTTAACGCAGGCAACGCGTTTTTTGACAGACCAGCAATTCATTTTGACAAGTAATCTTATTGATAACCTACTAAAGAACATCGTTGCGTTTAAATACATAATATTCAGAAACATAAAATAGGTCATAGTTGTTCCCGGACTCTGTAGATAGATATAAGAACGCAATAAATAATATAATAAAAAGGAGGACTCTCTTGGCAATTGAGCTCGGAAACTTTGCATTGGTGATCTAGCGCTCTACTTCAATACCACTAACACCAATCACGTGAGTTGTTCCTATTTCATGCGTATTAAAATAACTAGGTATGTTGTGATAAAAGTTAGAAAACAACCTACTTTAATATTCCTATTGAAAAAATTGATTTACGAAACGTAAATAAATAATCCAGCAGTCGATATTTGGAAATTAGCAAAATTTGGCAGTTTTCGTTTTTAAAATTATTTTTATAGCATAAAATGACATTATGGTATTTAAATTACATTAAAAACTGATCAGTTGCTTACAAAACGTTTATCTGCAGACACACAGACGGATAATATTCGAACAGCATTTCTCTAGGGATCCACGAGTCCAAAAAGAAAAAGAAACATGAAATAGAAGTGATATTGTGAAAGTATTGAAGGCTTATTTCCACCAACTGCTAGGTAGTAGTTAAGCATGCTATCATTCACCTATAGTCCTATGCTATGTAACGAATTGTAAAAAATTTATAATAGATAGGAGTTGGGGGTCCGCGACATAATTCTAGATTCAAAAGTTTGAGAACCACTGTATTAGGATATGCTGATTATGTTGAGCGAGTTGCAAAACCTTGAGACCATATTGATGTTACATCTAGTACTATCTTTTTAGGTTCCTGGCTATACGAAGTACAGCTATAGAAGAAGGTATTGTGATTGTCAGGTTGGATTTGGAGCAAACGCGTCCATTTAGCAAAGTTTTTTTGGCAGATATACGAGTTATGCCTAAAAGAAAAGTACTTTATTGGGGAATATTTTTAACCTAAACATTTTGACTAATAAGCAGGTTTTATGGCCTTGGGAGACCAATAAAGCGCACGCTGCGTAGGTGTCTGTGTGTGTCTGCTGTGTGTCTGCCTGTGTGTCTGTATACACTTTACAGTCCAGACGCCTTAACGCAGAAAACTAAATTTGGCTCAAAAATTGCTAATCCCAATAGATAAACACCGCAAGAAAATAGGGCTGGTCCGAAAAAAGGAGGAGGAGGAAAGAGGGGTGCTCTATGTCAAAATAGATACGCTCGGAAAAGAACTATAAATTCGTATTCTACGTATGTCAAACAGCTAATCTGCGCAAACACGATCTCCATATCACCCCTCATTGATCACCACCATCGATTTTTTCTTTTTCAAAGATTTTAGAATTTCGGCTTCAAAATCGGTATGAGCGAGCATGTTAAATGACAATAGTAAAAACTTTCCATTCAGAAAACATCACTGAGAGGTTTCCTTTTGGTTGTCGTTTACCTCAACAGTTTAACTGAGTGATTGCAAAAATACGGCTATCCTGCAAAGGTCTATAGGAGGTAAAAATCAATTTTAAGATTTTAATAGAACATGCGTTACTAGAAAACAAAACACCATAAAAGCTCCGCCTGCATTAAAACATGGGGTAGGGAACGGGTGTTCTACTTACATAGAGACGCGCTCGGAAAAGAAGTGTAGATTATTATTCTACACATGTCAAATGGCCGATCTGCGCAAACGTGATTTTCTTCTTACCCCCTAGCTCCCCAGACCATTTTTTTTCAAAAATTTGCCTATGCGCATGCTAAATGACAATAGAAACAACTTTCTATTGAGAGAACATCACCGAAAGGTTTCCTTTTGGTCGTTAACCAACGACCAGTCAAACCGGTCGAACAGTCAATCTGCGAAAGCGCTTTTCCCACCACCCACCAGTGTCCTCTACCAACGATTTTAAGATATTTCAAAAATGGACGAATTGCGGCTTCAAAGTCGGTATGAACATGTTAAATGACAATAAGACTAATCT
Organism: Ctenicera cuprea; assembly: GCA_958336395.1. Lineage (NCBI taxonomy): Eukaryota > Metazoa > Arthropoda > Insecta > Coleoptera > Elateridae > Ctenicera > Ctenicera cuprea. The sequence goes on from OY284490.1 coordinate 38,185,060, forward strand.
TCCATTGAGAAAGCATCTCTGTGAGATTTCCTTTTAATCGCTTACCTGAACAGTTTAATTGGGTAATGGCCAGATAGAAAGACGTATCAAATTAAGAAATCGATTTTAGATTCCAACGAAAAAATATTGTTTATAATTAATACAATTATTTAAAACCAAAACAGCTTTAAATTTTCAACTCTAAATTTTTTTAATATTTCATAAATTTCAAAATTCTACAAAATTTCAAAAGTTTTTTTTTAAATTTAAAGTTTCCAAAATTACGGTTTTCAAAAATTTATTAAACTTTTTTACAAAATTTTACATTTTCAATATTTTTCATAAATGGTTTAGTTCTTAAAATTTTCAAAAATTATTAAAATTTGTTTTTAAATTCACAATTTTAAAATTATGAAAAATTTTTAAATTCAAAAAATTTCAATATTTCCAAAATTTTTTTAACCTTTTCAATATTTGAAATATATTCAATATTTTCTAAATTTTCAAACATTCGCAAAATATCCAAAATTTTCAAAATTGTTATTTATTGTTATGTATCATGACTATTATACAAGGTATCCGCGCGAAAAATTCGGGTGCAAGTATCTACGGTGTCTTTTAAGTTACAAATATGAAATTTTAGGGTGTTAGTCAGTGCATGGGGGGACGTAAATGCTATAGTTATTACGTCAGTATTTCGCCCCCAGCCACCCCCAGTTACCCTCACGACAAAATTTCAAATGGCACACTATATTTTTTATGATGGATTATGAAAGAGGACATCTTTTTTAGTATGTCTACCTGAAAAAAGTGCTAGGTTAGAATGGAAAGTTTTTGGGATAGTGTGCCCTTTAAAATTTTGAAGTGAGGATGCTGGGGGTGGCATGGAGCGGAGTACTGACAATTTATATTACCTATAGTGACTAGGGCGCGAATACCCTGTATAACAATGCATGATTTGTATCATACTGATATGTTGGCCAATCTTATGTCTTTCAAAGTGGATATGACAAATTATTTAAACTTCTCGAAATCTGAAAAAACCTCAAATCGATAAAGAACGCAAAAGAAAGAAAAAGATTGTAAATGGGTCCAAAAAGTACTAATATTCGTGTGAGATACGCGATCACTGCAAAAACTCATTCAACATATTTACAAAGAAAAAGGAATATTCTATCTTGTTTGAGCAAGTCGCTTTCTTAGCTTTGTTGTCACTTTCATTTTTGCAGTCACATTCTTGTGAACATCTTTAGATGTATTTTTTTAGACGAAGAACGTCTTTGAAGCCCTGATTAGTGTTTCCTTTGTGTTATTACATCTCCTACACTATACTTACATTGGTGTTTCATACATCGAATATGCTGCCACTTTGCACACAATTGAGCACAATATACTCCGGTAAGCTACATTTAATATAAAAATGTTAAACTAAAGGTTACCAAGTAATCACCGGGAAATTGAAATTAAATTTGTTTATTTAAAAAAACAGCACCGAAGTAACGTTTATTTATGTTTAAATCCAAAACACCCCTGTTAAGTTTATTTCCTACATGTATAAATACACCGTTATAACTCAATCATGGGGGGAACGAACTAAAGCTAAAATAAAACATCAAGTAAATTAAAAATTTCAGCAAGCAAGCAAATCACTCTCTTAAATTTTGATGTTTAATCGAATTTGGATGCCTGATAAATTAATATTAATTAAGAAGAAACCTTTTAGAGCTAAGTGCGAAGACATAATCATTAGGAGTGGTTTAAGCGTGTCTCCATAAAACATAAAAGCGGCGCGGCGATGGTAGTCTTCTGAAAATCGATCCCACAGAATATTATTGTATAGTACTACTTGTTCTTCACAGTACAAAAGAATACATTGCAAATAAGTAAATAAAATATACAGTTGGTAAGTGTATGCAATTATCTTCAGTAATACCATGAGTGATTATAATATTGTCGAATATTGTCAAGCAATATTTTGCTCAGCAAAGCAGCAAGTGCGGTTGAACCCATAGAAATTATAATTACGAATAGTGATTGCATAGATTATTTCACGATTTAAAAATGCAGCTACAATCCTTGTTTGATTAATTGTTTGGTGTAGTTGCTATGACCAACCAAGCAAGTGCGTTTTGTTTGCACAATCGCTAGGATATTACGACTTACCAACGAATTTATTCAGCTGAAAAGGTGTTATTTTCTCAACAGTCCACAAGTGGTATATGATTGGATTATTTCACGAATAATATATCAAACTGTCAAACTAATTTTGTTTTTAAAACTATCAAAACAAATGAGTACTGTCATAAGAGCTTTGTATGTATCAGATAAATTACGATAGGTTTTATATCATAACAAAAATGGTGTTAAATTTGATAGTCAAAACAATACAATCAAATTTGCACAATTTGTGTTAATGTGCAAAAAGTTTGAGTAATTCAATCCAAGGTCACCAAAGCGCGAATGGAATCTGAATTTGACAAGATTATTTTATAAAACAAAATACCCAGTACAGCCAATAAAAATTAATATTTACTTGCAAAAAGCTCATCGAAAACTTGGCGAAATTTAACCGGTTTCATAGCTAACATTTAGAGCTGAAAATGACAAATTTTGCATTGTGATTGGTTGTCATACGACCAGTTTCAATCCGCGTTGACAGAACTAAGTAGTGTTGCCAGCAACAGCGAAGCCTCCAATCACAATTATTTAAATTTCATTACCTGCCCTTCGTAGACTAATGAAGTTAAAATTGTTTTTAACACTTTGGTACAAAAACTGTTGGAGTGAGAGTTTTGCAGGCAACACTACATAGTTTTATTAATCTAGCTTTATATATGAACCATGCTTGTACAGTGTGTCACATTTAAGTAGAAGACAGCCTTAGATTTTCGTTATTTTTAGGAGTAGAGATTTGAATTAAATTGAATTGTACAATCATAAAACTTCACGACGTGCATTTTTTAAGTTATTCAACTCAAATGTAAGTTATTATAAAACCAGCTTAGTGCGACCTCGTGAATAGATGAATTCTTGATAATTTGCTTTGCGTTGGCAATATCCAAAAAAGGTATTGGAAACAGTTGTTCGGAATCTGTTTTGACCCCATGTACCGAGTTAAAACGCAAAATTCAAATTTTGAATTTTTTAATAATTTTGCGCACTAGAGTGCCATGGTAACATATGAGCTATTTGAATGAAACGTCAACTTCAGTTGGGTTTTCAAGTTAATTGTTGCGCCAAAACAATAAAAAAGCCACTTCAACGTTTAAATTTAACAGAAAAAGTCGAAATAATTAGACTCTTTTGTGATGGGGCTCCAATTAGCAGAGAAGTTGCACAAGAATTTAACAGAAGACATCCGCTGCGAAATCCTATTCGACATGGAACTGCAGCTGCCGTGAATGCACTTTTTAATTAAAACGGGAGTGTTCAGTGTATAGAAGAAAATAAACGATTAGACTATTGTTATTGAACTCAAGCAAGGTATTTAAACGATAGAAATGTCTGTTTCAATTTTTATTGAATAAATAATTTATGTTTTAATAGTTTTTGCCAAATTCTTTTGTTTCCATGGCACTTCAGTCAAAAATCAAAAGTCGGATTGTGCGTGGATGCGCAAAACTACTAAAAAATTCAAAATGCAAATTTTGATTTTAAAACTCGGTACGTGGGGTCAAAATGGATTCTAACCAACTTTTTCGTATGACATTTTTCGATACCGCCAACGCGAAGCAACATATCGATAATTGGCCCCATTCGCGAGGTCACAGCAGGCTGGGTTCACAACTTAAGCTCCTATCCCACTGTAAAAATCATCGTATTATTTAAAAAAAAAATTTGTATCAAAACGCCAGTACTACAGACGTTTCTATATATATTGTAAAGCTGCTATCACACTGTACTTTTCGTATTTATTTTTATGAAAATAACCTCATGCAATGCTACCATAATACCCTATCCCACTGTCAAAATATTTTTACAAACATTTTCTAATAATTGTTGTGGCGCCTAACTGGTATGTAGGAATGAACTTAACCAAAAATGCTAAACACAAAGCCTTTGCTCACAACATTAACGCGCACGCTTCTATCAACAACCAATCAAAATGCCACTTGCATCAACATAAATACAGACGTTTCTATTTCGTAAAAATATCTTTACGTGATAACGTGACGTCACATAAATACAGTCCGTCAAAATATTTTTATGGTTCCATAAAAAAAAGATCACACTGACAAAATCGTTTTTATACAAAGACGAGAAATTTTACAGTGGGATACCTGCTTAAAAATAATTATACGTAATAAAAATAACGACACGCACTATTAAAATCGTTTTTATAAAAATTTCTATAAAATAAAATACGAGAATTTTTACAGCATATCGGCTTTATTACATTTGAGTTGAATGCCTCAAAAGATGCACCTCGAAAAGTTCTACGACGGTGCAAAAATTCAAATCTCTACTCCTAAAAATAACGAAAATATCAGGCTGTCTTCATCTTAAATGCGACACACTGTATATATTACATCATACATTCCCGTTTTATTTAGTAATAAATTATTATGAGAAGTAACTTTTCCTTGCGAGCAGAGATGAGAAATGAATAAACCCGTATTGGCAGCCACAACCCTAATGTTGCCATACTACAATTCGTAAAGTTTTCTAATGAGGTCTTTTAGTAATGCTGGGGATACTCCCTAAAGGCCCAGCGTGGGCCAGAAACACTATGGGAAACGGAATTGATATTTGAACAGTAAATAAATGAAACATTAATAAGTAACATTAGTTAGAAATTTGAATTTTATACTACTTTTACTAGCCTTATGTAAATTATATCGCATTTTGAAGATTTTTGAATCTCCTACACTTTTCATAACTTCTTCCAGTAAAACGTGTGTTTTTCTCATATACGAGATGTTATACTTTATGGATGTCAAAACATCTACTGTCAAATTGTCAAACGTGCTTGCAGCAGGCGTTTTGACCGCGCCGTTCTGTAAACATTTAATTTGTATTCTTCAACAAATACGCCTAAATGCAATTCACTTAACGACCGGATTATTTCAAAAACGTGCCAAAAGACATTTTAAGAACTGCATTCTATCTACGTATCAATGAAAGAAAAACGAAATTAGTCATAAATAGGACTTGCTAACTTGAATGTCGGTAAAAAAGCTGTCAAGCTGTTATTAATAGCAACAATGAATCATTCGCTCAGCAAAAATTAACGACTGCGTTATTTGTCAACAAAAAAATCAATTTTATCTCCTCAAAATCCACTGCTCCCTTTTTCTGAAAATGTTCAAGGAATGCTTTGCTCCATGATCTTATTTCAACTCAATCTCCTTAATTTTTAATATTATTTCACAAATTTCCGGCAGCTTCCTACTCAATTTCAGTTTATTTCAGTTCCAGTGTGGAACTTTTTTCTCATAAAAATTAATATAGATCGTAGAATCAAGATAAGATGAAATAATTAGTAACTTCACAAGTATAAAACCTACGACGCAATATAATCCATCACCCCAAGAAGAAGACGGCTAAAGGAAGGCGTTAATACAATATGTTGAAACGGCGCGCGCGTATTACGCGTTTTCAAAGTTACTCCCCATCTCCCATTCACCACACTTCTTAAGTTAAAACTTTTTACTTTCCCATACCTTCCGAATAGGAAAGTATTGATTTCACGAAAATTTTCGAAATAGGCGGGGAAAACATTGAAAAAGGATAAAGTAGAAATAATTTTTGAAAAAGTTGCGTTAACATGAAAATCCAGAAAAACGCACATAAACGTTAACTTCGGTGTTCATGTTTGCGATGGCGCTATGATGTCATTGGACAGCTAAAATCTTATGAATCTGAATTTTCCCATTAATGAGCGATTCTTATTAGTATTTGTTATAAGGTAGGTAGATGAAATTATGGTAATGCTACTGGTCATTTTCTCTCTGGAATGTTTTTGATAGAATGACCGTGCCTGCAGCGCAGCGAAAGGCTCGAGCGATTAAAGTGCCGTAGTGCGTAAACGGTTCTACAACTTTTTGAAATTTTATTTCCGCAGCCAAATTCTTTTATTTATCTGACCTACGGCCTCTCCTCTATCCATTCCATCAAATTTTTCCGGGCTTTGGTTCAGACTGCTTATTTACGCAGTATTTTTAAATATTTCTCCACGATATAACAGTGGCGGGTTCTCCATTGGGTCAAATGGTCATTGACCTACCAATGCAATAAGAAAAAAAATAATTACTTTTTGTTTGAGTACACAACATATTACACACTATAAAATTTAAAAAATATTTTATAGTTAAGGTTTGTATGAGATTTCTATGCGAGAACGTTTATTAAAGAACTGCCACAGGATCCGAAAAGTTTGAATTTTTGAATATCGCGCGCGCGTTAAGCGAATCTATGCGAGGGTCATATGGCTGTTAGTCCACAATTCAGGTATACGCCACCGAATAAAGCCGCCGGCTTAAAAGGCCTTTAAATGAATAAGAGTGAAATAGAAAGCTCATTGCGGTAAAATTCAGATTACACAAGCTAAAAAAGGAAAGAAGGAAAAAGGAAAGAAGAAGCATTAGAGACTTCAGGGTCGATGACCCCAGTTTCTGATTAAATGAGTAGAATAACAGCGCATGCTAATCACGTGTAGTTGGTGTATTTCTTCACACGTTCGTTTTATGTTGGTATGACACAAGGTTAGTAACAAACTTTCTTTGTGTAGAAATAATGGGGGATTTCTTCGTAGATCGGTTTTGTCTTTGACATTTTCTTGTGTAGTAAATCATAATTGTGTAGTAAATCTTAATTTAGTGCTATAAAATGTCTGTGCAAAAAATAATGGAATTTAAAGCTCAACGTGGTTTGAAGTTTGAAGCACGTTTGAAGTTAAAAGAAAACGGTCGTCCACAACCAATCCTAATTATTAAACAAATAACATTGAATAAAAATAAGGAGGTTAACAGGTATTCTAATGAGTCAATTCAATGAGTTTATCGAATTGGATTTGTGGATGTGATATAAGAAACGCTTTCTTCTGTTTTTCGTGGGTTTTATTCTGCGATGACGCAATGTGGTGTAAAAACGGCGTGATTGACTTAAATTAAAGTACAAAAACATTTTTTATCAGCAAATCATATGAAAAATTCTATGAATTTTGCCACACTTGGTAATGTGGATATCAGATTGCAACTAGACCGTGCTTATCGAAAATCTGTTAAAGATTTTAATGAAAATGTTAATAAAAATAGGTATGTTTTAAATAAAATTATAGATTGTATAAACTGTTGCGGAGTAATATAGAAAAAGAAAAAAAAGAAAAAGAAAGGCATTACATTCTTAATAATTTCGTGCCAGCTGCTCCATCGACATGCAGAAAAAGAAGTAAAATAAATGAAGATTCAAAACTTCAAGTTGTAGTAGAAATTTGCGACATAGTTGTATATCGAAGGTTGAACATAGATTTATATTTTCTAATCATTTAATTGTTTCGCAGTTATTTCAAGCAAATAAATTGAAGGAGTACAAAAAACGTTTTTCACAAAATGTTTTTAAATTAGTTAAGACTAGTTACCCCATTAGAAACGATTTAAAATTAAAAACCGAACTATAGAAGTGCTATACGATCGTGAGAATTTTTATGAAAGCGCTGGTGCTGTTGCAATGCTACAATTATTTGTAAACAATAACCTTTGTCAGACTTTTACCTAGAGTCTAAAACTTATTAAAATTTTGTGTACTTTGCCGATGACAACGGTGGAAAGCGAGCGTTGCTTCTCTACTATAAAAAGAAAAAAACATTTTTGTGTAACACGATAGGGCAAGAAGGGTTAAGTGCGTTAGCTATGTTTAGCATCGAAAAATCGTTAATTAATAACATTGACAATTTTAATGAACTAGTGATAAATCTTTTTCCAACGCAAAGGGGAGAAAGATGGACCTGAAATATAAGTCTACCTAAAATTTGGCTGGGTAAGTACATTATTATCAAAAAATATTTCAAAATGACCCTCCAGTACGCCACACCACGAGCCGCCACTGGTTTACAATCTTAATTTTTTGTGAGTTTAATTGATTCTTGCAACATGTAGCCACAAACAGTTCTTCAAAATTTGCTCCTTCAAAAAGGTGCGTAATGCAACAATAAAACCTCAAAAGATACCGGTTATTGCCGATCATCGTACTTAAAACTGAAATATGAAAAAGCATCAAACCGTAACCGAAAACAAAATTGAATACAATTTGAACCGTAACCGAATACCAAAACGTTATTTTATTTCGGCCCACGTCACTGATCGCAATCAACATTTTTTAAATTTCGTTTTTAACTGATAAAACAGCAGCTTGGTGTTTTCAGCTAAGAAAATTTGAAAGTAGGTCGTAATATCGCACTTTCTTGATCATAGCAACGACACTAAACAATTACGCTAATAATGGTTGCAGCTTGGGGTTTTAATCCTGAAATAATCTTTCCAAATACCATTCGTGATTATAATTTCATTAAGATAAATGTCATAGATACTGTTTCGCAAAATTTTGCTTTTGAGCAACCGCATTCAACGTTATGACAACTTTCGACAAAAATTTTGTTTCTTATCCAAACGTCTGGTGTCTTTTACTAAGCAAAATATTGCTCAACTATATCTACGCATTTTATCCGATAAAATTATAATCACTACGGTATTACTACCGAAAAAATATAAAAAGTAAATTCACGTTTCGTTTTACTGTATTGCAGCATTTTAGTTTTAAAAAACAAATCTCCAGATATAATTTTCGGCTGTTGATAATAACGAATCGACAAAGCAATAAATATAATGAAGGAAAATATGATTTATTGGATGGTTTGAAACAAGCCGGCCGAGTTTGTTTAGGAAGCATTTGCATAAATCTCTATCACAGGCCGACCCGCAATGCGCGATGTATAAATGTTCTGCGGATATTACACTTTGATCGTAAAATTTCACGTAATTTAAAAAAATATTACGTGAAATTACATTTCCTGTTAATTTAATTTTATCGCGTGTACTATGACTTTTACATTCTCGCATATTTCTTAAAATTATTCAACTTGGAGCACTACATAACTTGCTGTTAAGAGTGCAAATGTATTACAGTGGAAAATCCGCATTTTTTATATCCCATTTGCGGATTATCCGATCCCCGTGGTGTTTATTCTACCTGGATCAGCTACGCGATATCATTCGATAAATACAACGCACCTTGCACAGATTTGTTCGAAATATGCGTTACTTGGTTTCTTCCAAAATATTTCCACTCATACAAAAAATGCGTTTATCGCATTCGCTAGAGAAATTATGCGGATTCATTCGATAACATTCTTATTTGGATTCACAAGAAAAAAATCATTACATATCATCCAAGAATTTTCTATCCGCATTTACTCAAAAATTTATTAATAGCCATTCCAGATCTCGCGGAATGTTGCGAAGTAGACCACCTAAACGCGCCAAACGCTAAAGCAAAAATATTCTAGTCGAATCCGAATACACCCAAAATGTATAAAATCCGAAATCAGAATGGAACAATAACATCCAAAATCCTGATCAAAATATGACATCCTAATTAACAAAAAAATTAAGTTTATTTCGAATATTAGATTTAATCCCATTTTTCGAAAATCCGTGTACAAAAAATTCGCAATCCATTTCCACTATACTTGAAATCCATCAACTTCTAGGTATAAAACAGATTCCTCCCCGTAACGACGAAATGATCGATTAGATTTCAGGGTAATTATTTTGGTCGATTACCATATCTTGAGCTTGACCTCCCTTTTTGTGTTAGCAAAGCTTTAAGCGGGCTTATATAATTAATTATAAGTTGCTGTATACAAACACTGTGAGTGATCATGCATAATGTAGCTTTTTAGGGTGTACCTAGTTTTCTTCAAGAAACTTTGTTTGCGGTTTGACTTTGTCTTGCAGAGAATGTTAATAAGGAAATTTACCATAAACCATGGAAAGCAACACTACCAGATTTGAACTATGTTTTGAATAAATGTTTGTTTTAACGGTATACATAAAATATGATGGTTGACATAATGTATTAATAAAATTCTCTACAGACTCATAATAAAACTCTAAAAGTGAAGTATTTGCGTGTCTCTGAATTTCATACTTTCATAAAAGAGTGTGTATGTTCAGAAGTTATTTTCAATTAAAAACCCCACAAATATATTTTGATATAGCATTTCACTACCTTTACGAACTAAATTCGAAATTCTAACAGAACCACTACAATAACGGCGTTATCGTAGATTACCTACCAAGAAAAATGTAAACATAGTTGGTCCTTGAAAGTAAAACTGCAAATCATTCAAAAGGAACATGAAAATTCCGTAAAATACGGCATCGCAATTTTTATCAGATCGTAAAGTTGGAAGCAAGATCGTCCAGAAGTGATAGTTATATACGGTGACAAATTGATTTAAGTTTGAAGGCTGCAGGTCACATGGCGCCACTCATGATGGATGGCGAAATTCATGAGCGCCAAGACATGTGCGCTTTAGTACGAGCTTTGTGGCATTTTTCAGTTAAAATATTGTACAAGACATAAAGCAGATATAAGGTTTTCTGTATTATATGATATGCAATGTAATGTTCGTACGAGGCTGCTTACAACTCTACTGGAAAAATACAATTGCAGAACTAAACTATACGAGCTTTTTATTCGATAGTAAATATTATCAAATTACTTTAGCAATATTGATGCTCATCTTTTATAGCACTATTCTAGCTGGTAATAAGAAATAACTGTCTAATATTAGCAATATGTACGAGACGATATTAACCATAAGAGACGCAATGATGATAGCGAACATTCAGTTTCATTAGCTATATTTACAACAAGGGATTGCTTGCTGAAGTACTATGGCTGTTTTCTGCGTAAAACTAGATCATACCGACATATTCTTTTGACCGGTACCGAACTTTATTAACAATACAGAAATGCCCAAATCGCTAACTTTGATATTAGGCATTTTTTAACAAATATAACGTAATATCTCGAGAAGTACTTAGCATATCAACTTGATATTTTTTTGTTTAAAAGCAGATGCATCGGCGCTGTCTATAATCTCATTTTAATCGCCAAAGAAAATTTAATTTTTAAACCAAGAAATTACGAATATGACTTTTTGCTTTCCATGTAGTGAACCTTTTACTAAGCGATAAAAATTTGTATTTGTAGATTTTAACAGATACATGCAGCGAACAAAACTAAAAATAAACTTTAAGAAAGTTTTAAAGTACAAATAGATAATTATATGGCCTCGAGTTTTTTTATTAAAACGCCGCACACTTTCTGTGCTTTCTGTACTATCGTATACGTAAATCTTGATAGTGCTTAAAGCTGTATACGTAACAAAAAACTTTAGATTTAGTTGTACATTTTCCTACATATTTGGCTTCTGGTAGGTGCAGCAGGTGGAAGGGAGTTAATATAGATAATTGTAGAATATTCAAATTAGCGCTCAAACGGTGCTTTAAATTACCGAAGAAAAAACAACTTGTATATTCGTGTACACGTTGCCTAGAACTCGCTACCTTCAACAGTAGTCAATAGTGGTAGCAAGACTTCTTTCAAGAGAGCTTTGATGGTCCTTAGAAATAACTTCACCTATTTTTGTCCATATCTGCTTACAAAAATTATATGCTTTTTACTTTCACATACCTTCCCTACAGGGAAGTATTGATTTCGTAAAGTTTACGAAATCTAGATTTTAACAGTACCTAATACGTTTTAGGGCTCCAGGAACCCATGGTTGTATGGGTGGGTGACACCGTTTCCCGTTTAATTTTGAGAACAATTTAAAGATATGTGTGCAGTCTTGCTCACAACATAGGTTACTAAATCATACGAGATAATTTTTTCTTTACGTAAATTTAATTTTTTTATTCTTTATACAGACTCCGTCTAGACACAGCTCGTTAAACCTTAATAAAGATCGCATTAGTGATTGAGATAAGGTTCAATGGAGGAGATGAATTGGTTTCAAACAATTTTCTTATCAAGGAAACTGTTCTTTGAGCAATTTGGTGTTCGAGTCTAAAGTAGGTATCTAGTGATAATAATTAAACAAGTATGTACTTACATAGGATAACACTTGCTAATCAAGATAATTCGGTCTTACCTGAAAAAAAAATTCTCATTAACAATATGATATTGCAAATATCGTAAAATTAAAGTTAGCACCAAACAATTAAAAAGAAATTATTTAAAACTGTTAAAAAAACCTATGATCATAATTATTATCCTAAACTCTGTATTGGTTGGAAACAAATATAGTAAGATACTACAAATATAAAATATTATATAAAATATTGCCCATTCGTTTCAAACAAACCGTAGGTTAAAAGAAACGTCATGTCATGTGCTGTATATATGTAGTACTACACTTGTTTAAATTTAATATTCCGCAAACGTAACGTATTCACTAAACTAATCCGAAATGTATATACCCAAATTTTTAGCTTTATTCCCAACTTTGTGCTTTGTCCTAGTCTCCAGGAGGTTCAAAAAAGGAGTAAAAGCATTGTGCGTTTCATTTTGGTCATGGCAGCAATTAATCATATTATGGCTTGGCTACGCCTCACCAATAAATCAAAACGTCTAAAGTCAATGGAATAAATAATCTCTACTGGTGAGGCGGAAATGCAAATGCCACATTTAAGTAAATGGATGACTCTTCCTAACTAAATAATTTAAATTTAAACAACGCTATTTATAAAAAGAATGAAATAAGGAAATACTTCCGAACAATATTATAAGTTATTATTTAAAGAAACTTTGATACTTCAAAATCTTGATGTTAGTTCTACTGGTGCACTTTTGTACAGCGCTATTTTGTGGTTATTATAAGGGTATTTTCCAACACTTTTAAACTTGACTAATGATATTTCAAGTGCAGATATTTGGAGTTGGTTCTTATAGTATACCTTTTCATCAAACTAATTTTTTTAAACAAAAGCGGTCAAATGATGAAACGTTTAAAACTAATCTTCCGAGGTATTATAGGGTGGCATCAAAACATTGAATATGTTTTGCATTCAAAATAAAAACTGCCACAAATTACAAATAGAAAATTCTTATTTAATTTCTAAACTATTTTTTTTCACAATGACGTTTTCATTACAACATAAATCTAAATCTCGTTTACATCGTATTGATGATCGATGATTATTAGGTAATGACACAACAGATTAATGCACCAATGGAAATTTGCATTGTCAAAATCACCATCATTGGGTAAATAAAGACAAAACACGCTATCAAAATTCACTACTTACTCTAATACAAGTTTTTAACGCTCAACCTTTATTTCGAGAACGAAAGTATCTATCCTAGATTCTGACTCAAATAAAGCAAAAGAAAGTGAAAAAACATACCCATCATTCTTCCAAAAGTGAGTGTAGAACATTTTAGAACTAATATGAAATGTCAGTGCTTCTTTAACATTTTACCTTTCTCGTTACCCATTCTTTCAATATAAATGTAAATTCAAAAAGAACTGTACACGAAAACGTGTTAGTTGATGCTGATGGCAGAAGTATACAGAATTTCAATTAACGGAAAACATTGCTTAATTGCTTCCATTTCAACAATGCTAAAGTTGTCAACAGCTAATTACTTTTTTCTTGTGGACGGAATGATAAACACTATGCATACTATGTTATTTATTTGTTTTTCTTAACACTATGCATGCCGGTAGTTTCCAAAAATTGAAGCTTAAAACAATTTGACTATTGACTATAAAACACTAATTGCGCAGCATTTTCATGAATAAATTGATGCAAGTGTTATAAATTTGCTATTCATTAATTTCGAAATTAATTGGAACACGGGTCCGAATAGTAATGGGACGTACACATCTCTCTAAAATGCATGTAAAACTAATGACTCGATCATTTATATTACGTTGTTGATATTTGAGCAAACTATGTTAGGCATCTACACATTTTTAAAACTAGCTTAGATATAAGTTTATTAAACAAAACAATTACACATATATCCACCAGATAATAGGACGTCCAAAAATGCATGGTAATATATAAACCATCCTTGCTTCTTGAAAGCGTCTAAATATTTAATTTCGAAATCTGGAACATCAGAATTTACTAAAGGAGAATTTGGAGAAGGAGGACAACTCTTCACAATATTGGGGATTTGGAGCTTGCTCCGAGAGAATTTTAGTAAAATATGCAATTGTCAGCTTTTACGGCGCGGCGGTGAAGTGAAATTTGTTCATTTGCGTTATTAATCTTCATCAGCGATAGTATTTGCTTTATGCAAGTTTAAACTAACTGAATAATAAAATTCCTTGTGCTGAATATTATCAACCCCGGATCGGCCAATTCGGCTCTAATGACGGGTCTACACCCATATTTTTTTTTTAATTTTGGCGCGAAAAAAGTATTTCATTTAAAAATAGTAACTAACAAATCAGCACCTTTTTGAACAGGAACGTCGCATCGCCAGGATTTGTTCATTGCGAGGCACTGTATTTTAAAGATGTTTAAGAGGGCACAAAAAAATCATTTATATTTATTTTGAAAAATAGTTTTCTATTTATTAAGAAAACTACATATTGTGACAGTTTAAAACAAATTTAAGATCAATGCAATGTTCTTAAATTCTGTAAAATCAGCAGTTGGAGGTAGTTACGTTTATCACTCATCCACACGGTAATTCGTAGTCTTTGTGTAAAGGTATGTATGTAAGCATATTACATTTTAATCAGAAATAATCGCAAAGAACTGTTTAAAGGAATCACAATTAATTTACTCTACCTATTTAAATTTTTTAATTCCATTATTTATTAAAAATCAAATTAAATTGCTGTACAAAGTACTAGATTTTTTGAACTTTTTTCGTAATTCATCTTATTATAGTGCCATACCCTATTCAGGGGGTTGGCAACCTCTCCTATGTCCGTGTTTGGTGCGCGGTGATAGATAATTTGCACAGACACACATAGGAGACCTACAGTTTAACGTGGGCTCCGAACCACAGGAAGTGCATGCACTTCTTCTCCACAGAGGTTTTCCTGGAGAAACATCCACGTCGCTGGTTTCCCGTTGCCTTGCGAGGGAGAACGAACTCGAATCCGCTGCATTGGTAGCCCGCGCGCTTACCACTGAGCTACGGCCGCTCTTAAAATTGATAAAGGTTTAAATTACACTATCACAACCTATGGGCTAGCCCCCCTCGCTTTGTGGTAAGTTCATACTCGGTAGAGGTGACCATCCGGCCTTGAAGCCCTAGCTCGGCCCACGGGCTGGGTTGGTCTAAATTTACTTAAAAATATACAATGGGGTCAGGTCGGGCTTATTTAAGTCCCTAACCGGCCCTAACAGAGCAGAGCCTTTGCCGGGGCAACTGAGCCTAACAGAGCTTCGCCAGGCCAGCTGGGCTTAATCGGTCTGGCAAAGGTAAACTGAGTTGACGTGCCAAATTTTCCGGGTCAAATTTGCTGGGCCAAATTTATAAAACCGTAAAACATGTCGGGCCAGCCCAGTCCGTTTTAGAAGTTGCCGGGTCGGGCCGGGCCGCAAATCATGTACCTAAAGAACAGGCCAGGCCGGGCTAGCTAGCCCATTTTATTTGCGGGTCGGGCCTGGAAATGTCTTCATTTGCTGCTCCCGAAAAAAAGCACATAAAAAAAGGAATAAAAAGCTCGGCAAAACGATGTTAAGACAAAATAATCCCGGTAAAAAAGCTCCAGGAAACAAAGTCCAGAAAAATTTCTATAAAATTGCGTGAAAAATAAATACGCAGTAAAAAAAATATATATAAATCGATCAGCAAGCAAAAACACGTATCTTTTTCGGGGAAAAGGCCCTTTTAAATTATACTGATCCACCAGCACGAAAATAAACGTGTTTTTGTTTTTGAGATTTTTTTTCGGCATTTACTTTTACGAAAAATTATTTTACCGGAACGTTGTTCCCGGGCAATGTTTCTACTGCAGAACCTTTTTACCGGAATGTTTTCGGACGGTTTATGTCGGCGGGTATTATTCCATCATCCTTTTTCCCAATGAATTTGTTCTGGGACTTCTTTCAGAGATGCTTTCACCGTAAACCGCAATTGGCCCCTATATCCCTTTACGCAAAAGCAAAGTCATGGCTCACTAATAGAATTAATACACTTTTCCTAGCGAATTTGTTTTGGATCATCTTCCAGAAACATTTTCTTCGTAAACCCAAATTGGCCCCCATGAGTAAAAGCAAAGTGAAGCGCCACTGATAAAGCAGCTGAACATAGACATAATACAAATTATGCCTATGCAGCTGAAGAAATTTAAGATGTTTATAGGTTCCAATATTTATGTCATGTCACCGTATGTGACAGAATTGCTCCGTCATTCTTCAGTTTTACGTTTTGTGCATAAAGTATTAGCTTTTCGCGTGAAATGTTTCATAGTACTTCCGCAGATTGGAACATAAATATTGGAAACATTGTATTGTTCTTGTTATTAACTATTAGTGGCATTGACTTCAAAATTGAACAAAATATATAACGCGCGATGTAATTCTGATTCCGGTACCGCTCCTGCTCGTTCATATTCCCGTCTTATCGAGTGTGTAGTTGAATAATAAACAAAAGGTCAGGGCCTCGCGACACAATCAGTCACGCAGATGTTGTTCATTATTACGCGTAGCGGCTCGCTGTACAAAAAAATTATTGGCCTTATATAATAGATGCGTATATATGCGGGTTGTAGTAGTGAGAGCCCCAAACAACCAAAAGTTGAGGCAGATGGAAGGGATCCGGATTTACCATGTAGAATAAGGCGCGATTTGCGTAAATACAGTTTAAGTATATATTTTTGTCCAATTTAATTTTTTAATTATTTGAAGTAAATAGGATTTTTGATATTAATGATTTAATGTTAAGTGGTACCCTAATGCGTAAGTGCTTACTGAAGTGACCAAAATTTTGTAAAGACCTTGTAAACAAGGAAATGTAGGGTTAAAATGGACGAAAAAATTTCCGGAAAAAAACATTCCGTGAAATAAACCAGAAAAAAACAGCCCACGGAAAAAATGAAATGAAAGAAAATCCTTTTTAATCCCTGAAAAGAAAACGCGAAAGAGTTATTTAAAATTTACAAGATTTGCATAAAAATCCAAAATAAAATTCACCCTTATTCATAATATAAATCGATTAGCAACAAAAAAACATTTCTCAAGGAAAGCCCTTTTCTACTAATACAAAGGTCTAGTGGCTTTTCCGTTGTTTGCCCAGCGAACTTTTTCAGGGACGTTGTCTCCGTAAACCGAAATTGGCCCTACAAACAAAAGCAAAGTTAAACGCCGCAAATGAATAAAATGTATAAATAACTTTTTATGATGTTTATGGTAGCCAATATTGCAATATTGATGTAGTTCATCGAGCGTCGCTGCAATTAGGTTAACAGAAGTGCAATGCCATCATTCTGTATCGTTATATTTTGCAAATGAAAGTATCTGCTTATCGCATAAAATGTATTATTCGTTACGCTATTATTCATGTTATTTATTTCAGTAGGGTAGGATGTGTGGTACCTGCGAATGTTAATGAAATTTTATTATTCCTATTATTAAATATTGGTCTATAGACTGCAAAACCGAATGAAATACGACGAAAGTTGTATTCCAGAACCCAATGCCGCGCTAGATCGTTTGTATGTGATGATCCGAGGTATAAGCTGAAAGCTCCGTAGTAACCCAAACGCATAATGTGAATTATAAGAACTAATTTCTATTTACAACCGTAGCGGCTCGCTATACAAAAGAATATGCGATGTATGTAATTGACTCGTAAATATGTGTGTTGTAACAGTGGGGTCCCCTCACTACTAAAAGTTGAGAGAAGTGGAAAGAAGCCAGATTTAATATATGTATAGATTAACAGCGATAACTAGTTATAATCAGACGGATCAAGGTGGGTTTTACTTGAATATGTTCTTGAACACTTGGTCATATATCTTATTGTTAAATCAGCTATTTTAAATAAATTGTATAATAGAATACTATAAAAATAATGTTATAAAATTGATTTCTTTCTAATTCAACTACATAATAGCAAAGCTAACTTTTTGCATTTATTAATACAGGAACGAAATCTGTATGTATCTAAATAAGCGAGAAGTTTTGAGTGCCCTGATTACAGTTTTTACTCTATACATACTGGTATATAATAAGCACTTCGCTGCGCACTTATATCTACTGAATTGAACTGAATTTAAATAGGAATTTCCGGACTTGAAACACCAATACAAATGCCAATTTGTGGGGGTCGGAATGCTACGTGAAATACATACCAACATAATCTAGGAATTGTTTGTAAGTTTCTGAAACCAGTTAAACCCCACTAATAACACCAGTTTCCAAGCTATGTAATAATGTAACAAGTACATATTCCCTACCAATAACATTTGCCAGTGCACTGACACTTAAGCCATTTATCCCGAAAATGTTATATTTCTTAATAATGAAATTGATATCAACATAAAACTTTAATTATAAAATCCATCCGTTTCTAAAAAATCTGTATATCTATAAAACACAAGACTTTAAAACGTGCACAACACACCTTTTTCCATACATCACTACTAAAACACCTTAAACGCACTTTTCAACTTAAAAATTTAATATAGAATTTCAAACACAATCTATTACACAAAACGAGCAAGGCAATTAATCAAAAGGGCAGTGAAAATGATCCGCGTGTTTTTGATTGACTCTTGAATGTCATTACCCTGAAATTAATGACACATAATGCAGATTGTGTATCAATTCCGAGACCTGCGGTTTTTTCTTTCACCGCTTCCTTTATTAATATTTTGACTGGCTCTGTACACTTTTTTGTAGGAAAATATTAAACATGAATTTTACTTTCCTGTGAACTCATGTTAAATAATTTGCTATGGGTACATATTTTCAACTATTATATATGCAAGAAAAGAGATATGTAGGTAGGTTCTCTGTGCATCGACTTATCTGTTGATTCTTGTTCGCGATAAAAGTATAAATATTTCTGTGCAGTATTTTCTGCCCAACATTTTGTTTTAAATAACGCCCAAAACATGCCCTGCGATATACAACTCTTAAATCATCTTCTTTTTCTTCTATCTATCAATATACTGAATCCGTAACTGTCCCACCATAACAAAACGACTAAATCTTACATCTCGGAAAGATTTATTATGTACTATAAAACAAATTCGGCTGCATGCATGTTGACTCACTTTATTGACTGTTTTCAGTTAAAGATTACGTCTGCTATCACTTCTGCTGGTATAATTTAGTTATTTATGAATCCAGCGGGTCGGATGTGTGCATTTATCGCGCCGACCTGGGCATCTCGCGCAGTATATTTTACATAATTTTTTTCAATAACAAATTTAAGTATCTTTTTTAATAAAAACCTACGCTACGCTTTTCACACTTCAGTGACTAACACATTGAGAACTAAAATAGCCATAACATGTTAATATAACAATTTACTTTCTACTTAGACCCGGGAACTACACCCAGCATAACCAGGTAAGAACCGACCTGTAGCTTGTCTGCCTTTACAAACATTTGCTCTAAAAGTTTGAGCAATATTTGTTGGTAGGTCCTGCCTGCCTAAACAAGCCCGTGTGCTTAGATTATTTAAACCTTGGAGCGGACAAGGATTTGATCTAAATGTATTTTGTTTGCCAGGACAATAATACTTAATCGGCTTATGCCTGTCAGCTGTTTGTGAAGCCACAGAAACTAACGTTTCCAGGGTTCCCACTAACTGTCAAGAATTAGAATCCATGACTTTTCCAGGATATCCATGACCAAAAATCATACTTACCCATGACTCTCGACAAAAAAATCAATAAAATTGGAGACGCAAAAATAGTCACGTTTATCAATTCACAAGACAGTATATGGCGGTCTCAGTTGCACCTAATCATAAGCCATATTACGTTCCTTGGAATTTAACAAGGAAAAGAAAAGTACCTCAATGATATTTTAAAAACCTTCAGCAGCAAAAGTTTTATAAGCGGCAGTTTTAAAAAAATTTAATCGGAAAATTTTTAATTTTTTTAAATTATGTTAACACTACTGCAAGAAAATCAGGTTTTTTACTGGAAATTAAGAGAAAAATCAAGGCTTTTGCCAAATTTTGCATAAAATTCATGACTTCCAGGTTAAAATTTTAATCCCCTGACTTTTCCATGACTTCCAGGTTATCCAGGGTTAGTGGGAACCCTGGTTTCGCAAGACATTGCAGCTTGCATCTTCCGAGTGATTACAGCACTGTGCACACTATGAATTTAAAAAAAAACGCAAGTTTAGTAAGCGGAGAACGATTAAAAACTTTTGTTACGGGCTCATGATTAATAGTAGAATAAGATTTAGAATTTTTAGGTGCAGCAATATTTAGAGGGGTTAACTTTTCCCCCCTCCCAGACTACGCCCCATGCTTTTCTTTTTAACAAAAATGGTAGCAATTTTAATGAAAGAGTTATTATGATATATGTAATCAACAGATTAGATGTGATCCGAATTTTAAATATCGGAACACGCAATTCCCTTGTGTCGAATTGTAAGGCAGGTTACTGAATGCAGCATTGAAAGCTGAAAAAAAAAAGAAGATCCGGATTTAATATAAAAAAGATTAAACTAGAACCCACTACGCTCCCTATTTCATTGGATTAATTATTATTAAAACAAAATAAACAAACAAAAACGGGGGGCACAGCCCACGGGTTCCACCTTATGCGTTGTGAGATGCGTAAAATGGTCAGATAAGTGAAAGCAAAAAAATCTGTTTTTCTTTAAGTGAAACTACTCTTAACGCACAAAATGTAAAATATGCAAGGTCTTTGATAACGTTATTCAAAACTCGATTGTACCTCGGGTTTAAAGTGTTCGGCACATTTAAAAAAATACTACACTATAGTCTACACTCCACGAATTACTTCGAAGAAGCAAGTCAAAGTAAAAAGAAGAATATATTATGTAATTTCGTTTGTCACCGAACGTTTGCAGAGCAGGAACTCATGTAATATAATGAAAACTATAAAAACTTTAAAGCGCATACAGAAACGACTGGTGACATTAGAAAATATCTTATAGCGTAAAATTTTCAGAGCGAGCACTCAAGACTCGCGAACATGCAATATCTGTGTAACTGAAGAGTTGCGATAGCAGTTTTGTGACCCTCTTACAAACATGCTTACCTTGTTTATGCCACGGTTTTTCATTAAGACGTAATAAATTTGAGAAAGGTATAAGGTATAATTAATACCTCGCTTAGTAGCAGTGGCGGTCCGTCCTATTGGGTAGAGTAGGCAGTGCCTATCCCAACCTTTTAAAAAAAATCAAACTCTACCTTTCAATAAAAAAAGTTACTTTTATACAGTTTTTACTTTTCAACATGCGTAACATTAAAAATTAGGTGCCAAATAAATAGACCGTTGCCTTTAAACACAGTTTCGCATACGCAAAGGCCGAGCTTATCGAGCCGAATGGTTCCAGCTACGACACAATTAACCAATCTATTATTCTTAACCCGTTTGTATTCACATTGATACAAATAATGCAATGATCCGATGAACAGATGCAAAGAAATAGTAAGGATTGCAGAATGAGATAAGTACGGCAAAGGCACGGCCTCTGTAGTACTTTACTTGCGCCGGTCGGCGGCAGTTAGATGCATTTTATACGTAGTTTGCAAATTTGCAGTAAATATGAAAATTCTTGTGGGCCAGCTTTTAAAAGAAAAATTTAAAAGGTACTCTTACGTATAACAAATAGAAATAAAAAATCATGGGCGATGCACTTCAAAATTACTAGGGCCGGTACAGACAGACAGTAGAAAAAAATCTAGATCGTTTAATACTAATTGGTATAAAAGAATGAACTGGCTAACTAGTAGCGATAATAAAAATACACTATTTTGCTGGAATTGCTGCCTATTTCCATCTATATCTAACCCCTACTTTGTTAGATCTAACATTTATCTGCGACTGTTAGATTAAAATTAGCTTTAGACGAAGGTTTACGATATTAAATTAAAGTGCATAATGACAAAGTGAAATTTAATAGAGATTTTATACGTAGATTAATTCATTTAGCAACAGGTCTTGGTGAATTGGAGTTGCCGTAATTTTTTTTACCATTTAATCTTAATGTTAAATAACTTTTGCCATTGCCTACCCAAATTTTGAACCCACGGAACGCCACTGCTTAGTAGGTAGTTCAAGGCGTCCCAATAAGACCTTTATAAAGTAAAACAAAAAATCTGAAAAATGTTATAATTTTCATAAACAAAGACCCACACTTATCTTGAATTTGTTAAAACATACTTCATCATGCTTGGATTGTTTTGTTGTTAATATAAACTTTGTAAAAATTAATAAACCCAAATCATGCAATGATTTGATTTTTCCACATAAAAAAGACCATAGAAAAATATAAGAAGAAAAAAACTAATTGAAAACGTAAATTTACTAAAACAACAAAAGATCATTTCGTTTTTCATAAAGTGGTCGAGTTGAAATAATAAATGACGCAGCTGAGAAATATAATTAGACACACGTGACTTCTGTTTTCTTTTCCGTTTATAAAACGGGACGACGATGAAATAAAAGAAAGTGATCATCAGAGCAGAAACAAAATTAAAAATTTAAACGCGCGTCGCTCGGTGGAACGCTTGGAGGCGCGGCGTGGTGTAGAAGAAATCAATGCATGCATACCTCTATTTCCACAATTTGTATTTCGCGGAAATACATAAATTTCATCGCGTTTCATCTGATGACAACAACTCCCTTACACAGAAAAAATCTCAGAACGAGCTCTCTCTTAAATCCTCAATAAATCACAAATTGTAAACCCCCTTAGACGTATACGTATGTTGGTGTAAAATAAATTGACGACATTACATCCAACAGCTTTTATGTACATTTTATCTGAAAGGACAGTTGTATGACACAACGTGTTAGTAGAAGTACGAATACTATAGTAACACATCAACAGTGAAAAATTACATTTTTCAACCACAGCGTAATTGCATTTTCAAATACATTGTTATTACAATTTACCAATGTAAAAAATGAAACACTTGATGAGAGTTTCAACCACAATTTGATGTGATTTTAAACTAGTTTAATTAAAACAGAGTTTAAACTCTTTTCCGTTATAGATATGATAAAAGCTTTAGGAAATACATTACCTCGGTGTTGTTCAAGACAACGTGTCATCTCAAGTTCACCGCCGTTGCGCTTAACCGTACACCAATCTCGTTAAATATGTTACAGAAGATCTCATATTTTTCTCGTTAGCTCGTACTTTTATCTTTGCCTAAAAGTTAACTTTTCCAAACGATGTAATTTAGATGCGACACGACCAAGTTCAAAAAAGCAAAAGCTACATAAATGGAAGAGTAACGACAAAATGAAAGCTCTTACGCCCAAGTGCGCTTGATATTGGCGCGGTAATCGATATTAATACACTCATTTGCGCAAGGTGTTATAAGGGCAAAAGTAAAGTAATGCAGCATTATAAGGAGGCACTAGAAGAATCTTTTGTTCGTTTTCTAGTGAAGTTACTCTTGCAGCGGAAAAAGAAACACGAAGCAGATATTAATCCTCATATACAGTGGCACGGTGTTCTGGTATGTTGTTGTTTACTGTAAAATAGTGGAGGTCTCCATGAAATCTAGAGCAAAATTGTGTCATAAAACTCACCTTTTAACAAGATAAGTTGTAGCTTCCTTACTTGAGGAAACCGTTGTGTTCTGAACATACATAAATTTTGTAGTTGTCTACGTCTGCGGTATGGCAAACGTCAAAACTCTTTGTTAATATTTTGCGAAATCGATAATAGATATGATATCGATATCATTTTACACATTAAAAGTTACCAATTGAAAATATACTACCTTGATGCGTTTCAACAACAAAATATATATGGTGTATGTAAAAAAGTCATCATCGTCATTGGCTTACAACTCCCCGTGGGACAGGGCCTCCTCAAGAATCTTCTTTTATTCATGTCTGGTCGTTATTTAAAGAAAAAATTTTTAG
The DNA here is from genome assembly GCA_958336395.1 of Ctenicera cuprea. Classification (NCBI taxonomy): domain Eukaryota; kingdom Metazoa; phylum Arthropoda; class Insecta; order Coleoptera; family Elateridae; genus Ctenicera; species Ctenicera cuprea. The sequence goes on from OY284490.1 coordinate 38,209,121, forward strand.
TTTACAATCCAAATATTCTGTTTTATCATCATCAATACTGTAATCCCACTACAAAAAGTCAGAAGCATAGCTTCTCAGTCTCCATTTCGTAAGGAAAAAAATTACCATTAAGCAGCCAGCCGCTATAAAGGTCTTTCGGACGCCAAAACGGAGTCTTAAGCCCCTCCGTAGCCTATAAAGGTTATTAAGGATGGGTTAGAGAAAAGAATTTCATAATAGAGTAGTTTCCATAGGTAGTAATGCCTTTTAATTCGCCTCGAGACCTACTAGAACCACGGAAAAGCCTCAGCGAGTTATGAAAACTCTTGAAAATGTAAAATAGTAATTTGTAACCCATTGAGTCTCTCACACTGTCACTGGGACGCGCGTATATTTATAGCCACGGCTAGGGAGCGGGTGCCTGACATTTCAAAGCAACATTATACCTTCAGATGTTATGACCCATCCTTCCCCAGCTATCCCTGCTCCTCCTCGTAAAATGACTAACCCAGTCCCTTATGGTCCCAATTAATTAGACCTTGAATCCTCTCCTCAGACTGCTCCGAAGAGAGGCGGGCAAACCAAATTGAAACCAGCAAAGCAACCGCTACAACGCCGCCTACCAACGGACGCCGTTCGCCCCTCTTATAAGATCACGAACGGCGTCCGTTGGTAGGCGGTGTTGTATCGGTTGCTTTCTCGTTTTCAACTTGGTAGTTCCCACAGCGGTTGCACGGCGGAGAACTGCGGATGCCGGTCACACGGTATTCAAAGTTAAGCACTGTCCGCTCTGGTCCCCACTCGGATGGGTGACCAATATAGGGGTATAGCTGCAACCAACCGTGCTTCGGAAGAGCACGTTAAGCCGTCGGTCCCGGTTGTCATACTAACATCTTTGGCAATCGTAAACCATTTAGAGGAACTTCTCCTTTCGACGAGTAAGGCCAGCCTCCCGTCCGGCATACCTGCAAAGAGGGCTCACAGAACCGGCACTAGTTGCGGGTATTAAACAGGCCATTGGCCTATAACAAGAGGAAGAAGAAAAAGAAGTTCCTACAGCAGAATATTCCAACTGAGTATGAAGCAGTTACCCGCCGTCAAATTTGCGACTAATTATCGTGGGCTAAATCGTCCGCGCTGAACTGTCGGGAGACCAAGACAGTATGTTCTATAGAAAGCGTTCAAGACTTTACTTTACGACTTTGATTCAACCCTTAACAAACCTAGAGTAGGTTTGCTACCATTTGACGTCATCGACATTTTTCTCAAAATCTTGCAGTTTCTTAACTTTTAATCCTACGTGGAAGGTCACTGCACGACTCACAAAAACTACATTAATAATAGGACGCATTGGAAAATGTTTAAATTTTCACTAAAACAAATATACGTAATAAAACAAAAAACAGAAAAAAGTGAAAAGGGGAGGTCAAAATGTTATCCCCATTTCAACACTACAAATATGTATCAGATTTTCCATTCGCGTCTGACCCGTATTAGGGATTAGCTTTATGATTTATGAATCTAACCTGGCCAGAGCTTGTAAAATGTCCAATTATAAACAGTTAAAGGTTTGCAGTATAATATGAAAATAAAAAGATAATAGTACAGTCTAATAAATAATTATAACCAATTGAATTTTGAAATTTTCATGACAGACCTATTTGTGTGTTACTTAATCCAACATTTATAGTTTTCCTATTCAATAAATTATCTTTTGATTAATTGGGTATAAACATTCTATAATCCAGTGTTTTAATTGCCCTTTAGTAAATCGAAGTCAGTTCGTAGTAGCAGTATCAAATCAAGCTCACTAAATTTACATAAAAATATTTTTTTATTTTTGCTACACTGTCAGGAGATTTAAAATGATTTACTTTGGTTACGGTAAAAGGCAATGAGAATACAATCCCATCTTTATTAAGCATTTATTGAGAAACTGAAAAGCTGCATTACGCTGACGCCTAAAATATGTATGCCCTTCAAAACTTCCCAACTCTCAGAATACCTCGTCATGTTTTCGCATAAACTGAGATTGCATTGACAAAAGTGGCTTTGTTGGAAAGTTCTTCCCTGGCGCGCGTTGATTTAGTCGGGACACGGTTTCTTGGTATGGAGAATCAATATAACCGCATAATGCGCAACGGGGAACATCAATAACAAACATCAACGCAAAAGAACAGACTTCTACCTTGGCTTTCGTTAAAATTAGTTTGAAGCTTTGCCAATATCAGTCACTGCAATTTAAATGTAAATACGTTTCTAAAATGATTATTGAATGTGAGCTTTCAAAATACAAGAATATTTGAATATTATGCACGCACTTTTGTTATTAAAATTGTGCATTTTGCAATATATTTCATATTTTTCAAAAGAAGACAAGTACAAAGTCAAAACTATTGAGACACCATTTTTCTTGATATCTTCCTGGTTCAAATAAAAGTTATTCGGAAAATCTACAAGCTTATGTGTAAAAAAATTCCTTCCATTATTTGCGAGCGAGGTATGAGGTATTAGAAATACGAACCAACCAACTTAATTTTTCAAGTTCTGCTTCATTTTCCTTACGGTGCCATAAAAATATTATGGGGTTACATTCAAAAACCTCCCTTAAATTTGTAATTTAAAATTAATCAGGTTCACTAAACAAAAGAAATCACTATGATTACATTTGCATTACGAATCTGTTTACCTTTGGGGAGGTATTGTTAACCTTATCAATGGTGACTGCTGGGTTGTAGAAGTAAGCGAAGAGTACGTAGTCTATTTAATTGCACGCGTCCAAACAGAAATCCAACTTCACAATCTAATATTTGAAAAACTTTAGTCCAAAATCAGCAATAAATAAAGATAAAATATTTTATTGCATTTATACGAATATTCGCATTACAAACAACGCAATTAGCGGCTATTGTTGAACGATTATTTATAATTAAAAAAATTTTAACTAAAAAAAATAATAAAAATCCGTTTTACTGCTAAATTTCGCTGGTAAACGTAGAGTCACGAAACATCGGAGTTGATCCAACGGTAATAAAGTTTGCGCACACCGGTATGACAAAATCCAGACGTTATTCAAGTAATTTGAATACTATAAACTCCGTTTATATCTAGGAGTAGATTATTGCAATGGGCAAATTCGTTACCGCCAAATCGTAATGGCGATGGAACATTATATGACGCCAGGCGCATTATTACGAAAAGCTGTCTCAGTGACTATTATCATCAGTCACTCCGTCGCCTCCTATTTGTCAAGGGTACAAATTACAAAAACCACGCCAGAATACTTAACAAGACAAACTCTGTGACTGACATAAACTTCTCTTTGTTGATTTAAAGTGGCAAGAATGGTAGATGATCAATGCGTTCTATGGTGATAACGACTTTGAATCATTTCGAGAATTTGAAGCTTTGAAAATCATTTTTAAGAATCCTTTGGGAATTTATTAGAGTTGCTGATATAACTCATTCTTATTTCAATTTATATGAGTGGTGGCATATAGTGATCGGAATAATAAATATTCCTAAACCACTTAATTTTCTTACTTGAAGTTCAGTATATAAAATGGTTTTCATCGCTGCTAACCTTGGTAACAGACATTGTGAAAATTTAAAAATCTAAAACTTATTTAAAAACAGCGAAATGCATTTTCACGGCACACAATACACAAGGTGATTTAAAAATTAGTACCAAAGCCAAGCACTAAATAGAGAATCCAAAAATGGAAAGAAACTTAATTACTCCACTGCCAATTCATGACCAATTTTCAACCATTATCCAGTTATAAAACATTTTCCTCATTTTGCTTCACTGCCACCAGGCTTATTTGAATATAAACAAAACAAAACAAATTTAAGTTACACTCTTGCATCAAGTAGTTTTCGTAGCTTGCGATAGTGGAATAAAATAACACTGCTTGAAGTAACCAGGGCCCGTGGGTCGTGATGCCATCCGAGGGCACGTCCTTTTACAGCTTGTTCCCCTAAAAATAAGCAGTTATCCATTTTGCCAGCCTCCTTCTGTGGTCTGTCAGTACCATTCCACAGCGTGCAGCGACCAGACGGTTGAATATGCTCACAAATGATGGTTCATAAACTGTATGGAAATTGATCGCATATTCCCACTTTTAAATAAACATCTGCTAAGTAAATGAGCGTCGATTACGATGGGCCGCATACATTATTTACTAGAAGAGTAGGACGTTACCTATTTAATGTTTTGGTAGTTTCAGTTCATTAAAATCAATAAATGTTCTTAATATGATAAACTTTTATTCATTGACGGCGATAAATTCATCCTTTATTTTCTACATCATTGATGCAGATTTAGTTAAGAATGCGCAATTTTAATATTTTGAAAACGATCACTCAAACGTCGTTGTTTTCCACCGAAAACGTACTCTGCATATATTTCTTTGCGTTACCATGGCAACGGCCTTTTTGTTAGATACGGTTCCAAGACCAAGTGCAGAAAGAGCAACAAAACTGTTAGAAATTATTCAAACCCAGGGGCTCGAAAATGTAAACACTGTTATCTATTTTATTAAATTCCGTCTAAGTATTGTATATTCTTTAGGTGATGATATTATTAACAGTTCAGAAATCTTGATATTTGAACTGCGGCCGTCTGATTACGAGCCCGCGCCTTTACCCCTGAACCGAGTTACTGTTTAAAAAATATTTACGTTATGTGAGTTAAAGGGTTCACGGTTGTCAACCGGCAATTATTGTACACGTTTGAAAAATAAAATAATAGACACGATTAATTAACATTTTTGTTTCCCATGACAATCACCAATCACCTCCTAATATTATAAATATAACTATATTGTTGGAAACGCTCTGAACTAGGTACCTTAACCCAACTGTTATTCATACGATAAACACTTTGCGTAGAATCACATTGCAAGAACACATCGCATAGCTAATGGAAGATTAAAAAACGTTTAGAACTTTGTACCTATTTAATGTTGTAGCTTGGCTCTTTTAAGAATACGGTACAAAGTGGTTGTAAGAAACCTCATTTTTGTTAAAAAGTGAAAATTGGAGCGCATCAATTATTCTCGGTATGTGCCAGCTGAACCCTACAAGAAAATCAAGTTTAATGTAATAATACGAATGGCAGAGACCGAATTCAATAAAACTAAGAAAGATAGCATCTTTGACTTAAAATTTGTATTGAAGTTTTAGAGGTAAATTATCTAATGCAGCCCCAAAATATTTTTTATTATCCATTTCTTATTCGTGTTGTAGGAAACAAAATTGCTACTACTTCAGTTAATTTATGCTTTATTAGTTTGGCGTTATTTCGTTTGCTGATTTGAAAATGTTTCCAAATAGAAAGGTAAAAAACGACCAAGAATACGAAAATTTTTCATTGAAGCAGCAGAGAAAATCTATTGAAGAATAAAACGTAAGCAAGCAGTAGTAGCGAAACCTTTAATTTCAGGGCACGTACTGCAATTATAATTTTGGCACTAGAGTGGATGCTTTCAGCTGCGATGCCCCTAATTACCTTTAAACAGAGATTATCTTGAACTCTCCAGCCTCAGTGCTCATTCCGAAGTTTATAAGCAAGTTACGTTATATGAAGTGTGGAACCCATCCACGATACGGATAACAATGTTTTGTATAAAGGGAGTTTCTGAGGGTGAGTGAAAAGTTCTAGGTGGTAATCCAATTTTCTACAAAGAAGGAAACTCGTGGAAAGTTTACCTATTTGATAATAAATAACTCCAGCAAATATTTCTTTGCTTAATCCATAAATTATGCTAACTAACCAAATATTGAAATTCTAGGAATTGTTTGGAATTGTAATCTCCTATACAAGAGAATGAGCTAAATCAATTGAATTCGGTGTATTCTAGGTTAGTACAACTTAGTCGAGTAAACTGTCTGATCGGCTACATGCATTATTCCCTTATTTACAGATGCATGTGTTGTAGTTAAAAGCCGAAATTGAACAGGGATTGGTGCGAAGTAGCTGCCGCTAATGGACATGTTAAGTTTGGCCGGTTTATGTTCACGGTTTGCACACATTTTGAACAATATCAGTTTGAGAGAACTGTAATAGAATATTCTGAACAAAGAAGGTCAATATTGACAATGACTAATCATCCGTAGTCAATGTTACCAAAACATGAATGTCATGTAAACAATTAAAGTTACAAGGTGCCACAAGCGCCCTCCTATAGTAAAACTTGATAATATGTATTAAAAAAAGTAGAGTACAGGATGTATCAAATTGCGTGTTAACTATGGGGATCTCGCTTATTTGCTAAGATACGACCATGGTTAAATTAGAGAAAAGTTGTGGAATTTTATGCCCATTTATAATCTGAAAATAAATTAGAGCTATCTTGCCTAGTTTCTGAAAGAACTGGAAAAAACTGAAATTTTGGATTTTTTATTTATGGCTATAACTCATTTGTAATTTATATTACATATTTCTAGTTACCGCATTGTTTTTAATACTGATTTCAGCGATGTGTCACACTTTGCATTTTGTTTAAGTTTTGAGCATTTTATTACAGATAATAGAAATTTCATAAGAGTGCCATGAAAAGACCACGTCATTTAGTTTATTTTGGAAAATTCTAGTAGGCCATGAACTGATGGAAGTAAAACAAAACACTACTTTTATTTACTTTGGTCTTTAGATACATTAGGTACGCGAAAATTTTAGCAAACTTTGTTTTGAGCGTAGGCAGCAGGTTATGTTATTTTTTATAAAAACAAATGAATGACAAATTTTCTAAATACACACTTTACTAAAAATTGCCTTGCAATTGTTATGTTTGCAACTGACATGACAAATTTAAATAACAGGTTAAATAAATACAACAGATAACACTAGAACTGCACTAATACAAACAATTATTAAATAAATGTTCAAAACATTTGCCACACACACAAAAGCTCGTCTAAAATAAACTCTCTAATCTGTGTTTTAGTAACTGTTTCATTCGTTTGTTTTTGTAAAAAATAACTTAACCTGCTGCCTACGCTCAAAACAAAGATTGCTGAAATTTTCGCGTACCTAACCTATCTAAAGGCAAAAGAAAATTAAAGCGGTGTTTTGTTTTACTTTCATCAGTTCATGGCCTACTAGAATTTTTTCAAAATAAATTAAATGGCGTGGTCTTTCCATGGCACTCTTATGAAATTTTTATTTTATGTAATAAAATGCTCAAAACTTAAACAAAATGCAAAATGTGACATATCGTTGAAATCAGAATTAAAAACTCTATTCAAATATGAAAAAATTTAAAATGTCAACCATAAGAGAAACAAAAAGCTGATAGTCGAAAATGAGCAATGGTAACAGTTATATCAAATCTGATCAAAAATTTGGATTCAGCATGAAAAAGTGTCCTAATAATGCGTTAACTAGAAATATGTAATATAAATGACAAATGAGTTACAGCAGAAAACAGAAAATCGAAAATTTCAGTTTTGTTTTAGTTTATTTAGAAACGAAGCAAGATAGCTCCAATTTATTTTCAGATTATTAGTGGGCATAAAATTCCACAACTTTTCTGTAATTTAGCCATCGTTGTATCTCTTCAAATAAGCGAGATTCCCATAGTTAACACGCAATTTGATACATCCTGTAGGTATATAAAAGGCGTCGTCCACGTTGCATTTCTTAAAAGCCGCCACACAATGATCCGGATCGCAAAATTAGGGAACAAAAATCAATAACGCACTAATTTTTGATAAACATATATTAAAAATTGGTGTTTTGTGTTTTTGAGTTTGCTGATTTTGAATTTTACGCTTAAAACATCGATTTAAAATCAGCCAATCGAAAAGTGAGCTTCTATAAAAAAATCCTTAGATCTAAATCGTTACAAGCTGATATCTCGAAAATTATAAAATGTAGAGCAATGTTATTTTAATTTTATGGGACGGAAAAGTTGGCTATTAGTAAATTTTGAAAAATCATCCTATTATATTTTAAAAAAATGTTTACTACTGCTAATGGAAGGATGAAATTCTGCAAATATTAAAACTGAAACGAGATTATTTCTTTAATTTAAATGCGCTTACTAAAAACAAGCAACCAAATTTAGGTCAAGCAAAATTGAATAAGACTGAAAAATGTCAACTTACAACCTAATAATTGTGGTTATGAAATTCTGTTAATTTTGCTTGACCTAAGTTGATTGCTTATTTTTAGTAAGAACATTTAAAACATAATCTAGTTCCACTTTTTAAAATTTACAGAATTTCATTCCTCCATGAAGGGTCGAAAACGTATTTCATAAAATCATAAAAAATGTTTTGATGCGGATAATAAGAAAATATAAAAAATTACAGATAATCCTATTTAAAATTTTACCCCAACTCCTTAAAATAGAGTGGATTTGAAAACTCACTAATAGCCTAATACAAGACCTTTTCCGTCCCATAAAATTAAAAAAAAAATTGCTCTATCTTTTATAGTTTTGGAGATATCGCAGCTTGTAACACTTTAGTTGCCGCGCCCTGTATAAAGAAATTCGAATAAAATGAGATTTGAAGATTCCTTGTTTTGAAGTTGTAAATGGAAATTGTAACATAGCCATTTTTGCATGCTTCTGTACAAATACACAAACGATTGCACAAGGATTCAAATTGATATTGTGTTAGATAACCCATTTAGGTACGACGTATATCTAACTAAATATTGCACTCAACTTTGCAGCACAGCACTTTCGTAAAAATAAATAATATTTATCATCTAACACATTTCTTCATTGCATAGGTATTCAATAAAAAAAAAGTAAATGAAAAAAAAAATTGATGTTTGTCCCTTAATTTTCTGATCCGGACCACTGTGGCGCGCCACTGATTTAATCTCTATGCAGTTCACATCCCCATTATGGAGGTGCGTATATCATTATATTAGCTGTGAATCGGTAGGCCAATTAAGGGGGGCTAAATCCACGTGAAATACAAAGTTATAGTACTTATTGCTATTTGCTAAAATAAATAAATGCGAATTCGACATTTGCCGGTACATACAAAAAAGTACAGGCAAATTCTGGAAACAAGAAGTATTGCTGTTTTTGGCAAGGACAACAAAAAATTAGTACTATCATGTTTCGTTCGTGAACATTAAACAATTTCATATTTGACCGTAACACATATAAAATGTCAAAAATGTGGAATTTGCCGCAAGACGTAGTGCCGAGATTAAACTAAAATACGGCAATTTCCATAAATTAGCTGTAGCCCTTTTATGTATGCACAAACTTCAAGACATTTACCCTGCAGGAACTTGTATAAATATTTAAGGCTTGTAACTGAGCTTATTCGACGCAAACAATAAAATATATACATCATAGCTCACATTCATCTTATGCTCAAGAAATTGCTACAACTTAAAATGAATTTAGAACATTTTAAACGCTCTCTCATTATTAATTTCGCCGTTATTTAAACAACCTTAAATTTAACATTCAGTTTCTTAAAAATTAAGCTTCCAAAAAAAATAGACAAGTTGCTTGTTTTAAACTTAATTTTGAATTTAATTTTTGTTTGAAAATAAAATTCTAGAAGACCCATTTAAAAAAAAACAAACGATACTGATTGACTAAATAGTGACTTAAGTTTCCTCCTTATGCTTCCGATTGTCACAATTGTTTTGTTGAAAACCAGTGTGAAAAAGACACTAAACAAACTATTTTATAAATAGTTTGTTTTAAAGTTACTATTGGCTTTAACTTTCCATAAAACACAAAAATGTATCATGTTGTCTGCAACTTCTTACTTGTCGGTGTGATGGTGCAGTGTCGTAGATATCTTTATATTCAGATTTTAATAATTAATTAATTAATCAAGTGCTTTTACTCGATTGCTTATTTATTTGCGATGATCGGTGTCGGACCTAAGTTGTGTTTTAAATATTACTCATGTCTGATTTACCCTGTCATTATCAACGTTAAAAAAGATAAGAGTTTAAGCTGATTTAAACAACAGTAAAACTTTTAAAGTATTTATTTAATTATGTGATGCAAATGTGGTGTTATGAGTGCCTGTACCACTTATCTCGAATTTGCACAGTTTGTCAGTTGTGTTGAGTCAAGTTGCCAATCTAAATTTTTACCCCAATTTAACTTATACTCATACTTCTTTTTGAGACTGCTAATAAATGTCGAGTGTTGTACAAGTTACGCCAGTAACTAAGTATTCTTTACAGAAACGCCGTGTGCTATCACTCATTTGTACGCAATACTCTCAGCCTGACTAGGTCTTAAATCCTAATAGCGCCTTGGCCGCTACGCCTAATCCCGAAGGACAACAGTGGCGCTTTTCAATACGCCTGAGAATTTAATTCAATAACCGCGATCGATTACGTGTACAAATGGGTAATAACAACACGCGAAAAGACCATCTTGTCGCCACCAAAGTGGAAATAGCGCCGTCACTCCACCAATCGGCTTCTCTGCAATAGCGCCTCAATTTTTACGCCTAATTCCCCCCAATGAGAGATAATAGCGCACGCTTGATACGCATAATTAGGTACACCGACAAGAATAAACATATACGCCTAGGCCTTTTTGATTTTGGCAAAGTGCTCCTCGTAGCCCAAAACCCACTAATATAATGTTTTATTTTGAAGTTTCAAGTTCCAGACTTGCAATACTGTAATAAAATGTTAGCAATAATGCTTCCAAACTGAAATTAAGATTCCAGCAAACTGAGTAATCTTTGAGAATCAAACAGATTGATTCCCTTTTTTAGGGAACATACTCTTTTATTTAAATTCATGTTCATCCTCCAAAAGGGTTGGACTTGTTTATTTTTCCAATAAAATACTGCCACGCTCTCTTTTAATATTTGATTGGATAGAAATATCAATAAACTATTGTGTTACACTCTCAAGCTTTCTTAAACACTTGTGCTAATTAAAGCTGCCAGGTTTCCCCAATTTATGTTAATAACTACAACCCAATGTTTATCCTTTGTTTAAACATTAGGTTGGCTCCAATAATCCACACAACAAGCGGCAAACTCATTGATACATGTCAACATGTGTTTTACAATCGTGGTTTATTTACATTTATGTACAAAAATGTGTGCAGCTGCCCTGGGACAACCACCTGCTTGAGAATAACTAAAACTAAATCACAGCAATTTAACTAAATCAAGTGATCACTGTTAATTAAAGTCTGTATTTGCTGAAAGAAATATAATACTCCTGTAAATAAATCCTAGTTAATAGACAAGTGCATTATGTCTTCAGGGAGCTCACGCTTAGTATAAAACAATACAATTAGATCAAAATCAGATGCAAAGTATTTATTCTCAGGCAGCGCACCTGTACACAGGTAAGAAACGTCTGAAATGTAGATACTAGTCATGAAACTAATTTTAGCACACGTAACAAGAGTAACCTCTTTCAAGAGCATACATATTGCTCAATATTATTCCTAAACAACAGCCCTGTTATTAAAATTAAAAAATACACTTTTGATAAAAAATACTTATTAAAAGAAAAAACTCATGACTGCAACTTCCGAAGAATTAGCTAAATTAATAAGCAAAAAAACAGAGAAGCGTATGCTTCGTATTTAGTTATGTAAAATCTGGAATTCCTTTAGTAATCCTTTTAACAGAAACTCATAAATGAATAAATCAACATGCACTAATAATTAAAGCTCGGAACACGGAACTGAAGATAAAACTTTGAAAGAATTCATTAAAATTTATGAGCACCAATAAACAAGTTTTATATTCGTATTGGAAAATAGATATTCAGAAATTCATTCCTGTCAAGTTAGGAGCTAGCAGATATTTAATATCCTTTAAAGAATGCAATTCCTTCCAATTTAAAATGCCATTAAATGCAGAACCTCTAATTAAATAAAGTATAAAATTTCATTATTTCGTGAAGGCATTTGCAAATAGGTCAAATCAATTTAGGAATTAATTTGTCGTTTCCGAAGAAATTCCGCTACAAAATAAATGCCAACAAAACCTTCTCCATTAATTCGCCCAGAGGATTCACTTGGCGAATCGTATAATTGATTGTCTAGTTTATACAGCAATAAAATTTACATTTTTTGAATGTAGCTGCCTGCGGAGACTGCATTATTCAAAAAAAAGTTAATGGAGATGAAAATGAAATTTTAAAATATTGGATAAAGTAATAGAACAAATCTGTTCAAATACGCCAATGCGGTAAAATCAAGCAAAGCATTACTGGAGCTCCAATGCAACATATGAAATAACTGCCGCATCAAAAGTATTACTACATTAATAAACAACCCCGATTGAATGTTGCTGGTTTGACTTTGATATATTCATGATATTATTCGACTGAAGTAGGTTGGAATACAACCATAATGTCTTGCATAATAATACCTAGCACCAGTCCACCTCTATTAATTACGTCTCTAACATTGCCTTTGTTGTTTTCTGGTTCAATTTTCTCTTAAATATCTGATGTTTCGTAAACACCAAACAATCAATGCCACTTATTAACGTTTTCCTTTACAAAAGTTTCCACTTCAAATATGTTTTTAATGAAAATCAGTATAGCAGCTCTCTGTGAACCTTCACCAAAACATTAAATAATGCTCTATTTGTTGATACTTGTCAAAATGTCATGCCATTCTGTTACCAAGCTAATTCTACTTTCTCGTCTGTCGGTGTCCAAATACCTCTACGTAGCATGCACAACTGCACCATTCAAAATTATTAACCTATATGACGATGACCAATCGGCACCCCAAATAGCATGGTTCTATACAGGGTGTTCAAGATCATGCCATCATTCTATAGAGCTCTTTTTCCCCTTTTACCCGGTATAAGGTTTGATGGATTTATTTTCACAAATAACGGAGTTATAAGCGAGAAACTGTCTTCTCGTAGTAGGCTATGAAAAACTGTTGCCTTGTAGTAGGCTAAATATTAACAATGAAACAAAACAGAAGGCTGCATTTGATTCAATTAAGGTTAGATCAGTTTTCTTCCCAAATAATAAAATTACAAGCAAGAAACTGTTTTCTTAAGATAGGCTGCGAAATAATAAAACAACACACTGAGTATTTCAAGGAATAAAACCATTAAAAATGTGTGATCGTCTATGATAATCAAAGATGAGTACTATTTCATTTGTTTTGGAAATATCTCCATTTTTCCTTAAGCTTATTTTCATTCTAAGTATACCTTACTTTTGACGTTTTATTACTGAGAAGCAATATTTAAAAGTTAAACGGGTTTTGATTGTTATACGAGCATACACTTTTAATAGTTTTATATTTTCTAAAACATTTACGCATTTTTTTGATTTTTTACAGCCCACCGTGAGAAAACAGTTTTTCGCTTGTTACTTTATTATTTGGCAAGACTAACTGATTAAACTTCAATGAAAACAAATGCCCGTTTTTTGTTAATTTTCAGCTTACTACAAGAAAACAGATTTTCACAGCCTACTACGAGAAAACAGTTTTTCGCTTACTTGTGAAAATAAACCCATAAAACCTTATATCAGAGAAAAGGGAAAAAAGAGCTCTATGCAATGATGACGTTTGACTTTACCGTCCAATAAAAAATTTATTTTCAGATTCGAAATGTGTCTAAAAAGGAGTTTTAATAATGTCCAAACCGCTGTGCGCTATCGTTGATGATAACCAAATTAACAACAAAAAACTTAACCGGCAAAATTTTAGTTTTTTCAGTCTGTGCTAAAAATCAAGCAAAATGTCTCATCTAACCAAATCTCTATTTCTTACCGTTTACGAGATCCCCAAGCATGGGGTGCTTATCTTGGACACCCTGTATACGTACACGTATATCCAAGTAATTTAAAATAGCTGTTACCCACATAAATGCATTTCAATAAATCTTGTAGGAATTGTAGCGCATGTGGCAAACGGTTCTGCGCCTTGCAATATGAAAGGGATTACAAATAAATTGCCTGCATTACATTTACTGTTAAATTATTTTAAAGCAGATGTAGTTAAAATACAGCATCTATTTTGCTAATATATCTCAATGTACAATAAAGCTTACTGCGACACAGTAGATGTTTTATTTGTAGGTTCATTATATTATAACGTAAACTAGACATGTGAATAGACTTCGGTAACATTTACATGAGATTAAATTTAAATGCTGGGTGTAAATATGGAGTACTTGGTTTTTGATTGAGGTTTAAAATATTACAGGATGCAGCAAGTAATATCCGACAATTTAAACGGTATGGTAGCATATGGCGCGTTTTAATACAATTTACTTTACGTTTCAGTACCAGTTAATATTTCTACTTGGAAAAAGTGTTCCTAGACACTGTAGACAGTTTCTAGAGACTTCTGAAAAATCTTACATCGTAAATTTACACAACATATTTCACATCACTCAGGTAATGCATTTCACACAAAAAAAATGCAAATGATCGCTAATTTTTCACGCGCAACTAGAATGAACAAGCAAAGTTGATCCGTTTAGGGCTATTAATTAATTAAATTACATTCAGTACAATGAATGAAACGTCACGTAGCAGACGACTGTAAATTGTGCTAGATCTTAGGCACATAAGAGTCAGCAAATAGAAAACAGTCTGCATGAACCAAGAATGATGCAAAGGGAAGAGCTCGCAAACACCCACGCAGAGTTGTAGCTACTGAAAGATAAATAAATTAAAGGTATCGAGATAGACAGTCATATTCATATACAATGTACTCATATCCAGTAAAATACTACTGCAACTTTCAAGAATTAATACACATCGTTTAAGAATTTGAAAAATCTGTTACATAATACCATGGTGTACAGGGCGTTTCATAACATGTGGAAAGCACTTTTAGTATAGATTCAGAATCTAAAACCAACGAATAATGGTCCTACATATATGAGCCCGGAAATCCTTCCTTACGGAGTTAGAGCCTCCAAAAAAAGGATCAGTCTAGTAACCTTTTTGCCGATAACTTTCGCAGTAATTGCACTAAAATTTTGCAATTCTATACCTGACAATTTTTAGCTTAGTGTTTCTACAAATTTTTGCACACCAGAGGTATCTCATAATGGGAGGGGATCAAGTAACATTTGTTTAAAATAGTTTACAGTTTGAAAGTTGCTTAATCTAACGGTTATCGAGATAATTCAGTTTTTCTGAACAATCAAGTTGCCACGAAGAACTGGGTGTTTCCTGAAGTTGCACACTTACAAACTTTGATAAGAAGTTATAAACACCTAAGCAATAAAGAGAGTTCCGATAAATATAGGTCGGGAGGTACAGCCTTCAGACGTGACAAGAGTCTGCATTGTTTAAACTTGTTCTACTTCCAGAGGCTGTAACTACCTAAGGACGCATTTTCGGATCCGTATTTATAGAAAGTTATTTCATTGTTGCGATGTGTAGAACATACCCTTCAAGTTGGTGGAAACCATCTAGGCATCTTGAGAAAATATTTAGATCTTCATGGTAACTAGATTTTTAATACAAATCTAGGAAAACCCGTGGACTGCGCCCCACTTTCTTTTTTGTATAATTCTTAAAAACATACGCTGTTGTTGGACATGTACTGCGTTCAGCAGTATTTTGTATTCTCAATTATGTAATGCGTTGCGTTTATATAAATGCTTTCCGTAAATTCGTTTCGGAAATAATGTATAGCGCCTTTTTCCTCATTTACCTGTTTGTATTAGATTCTTTTGAAGACGATAGAAGCATACTATACATACTTGTTAAACAATAAAAGTGTAATATATTTAATTGTAAAATGTACTACACTACTTATGCAAGAACCCATTACACTCAATGAGGTGGGTTGGACTCCCCCCCCCCTAAATCAATCAATATACAATATTGCTACCAAATACTACAACAATACTGCATATATTAACGATACTACCTGTATCTACTACACAGAACGAAATATCTTTCTCCACATTTCGCCGCCGCCGCCGGTTGTAAATTTACTTAAGCTATTAGTCATCATAATCAACAGGTTAAATGTTCCTTTTTATTGACCGATGTCACACTTTTAACTTTATTATAGTCGTAAAAAATTATTTTGATCTTTGGTACTGTAACCCGAACAAAATGTTTTTAGGTGCGGCTGCCGATGATCCAGTCTGTGTTTACATGAGACATTAATTTATGACATCACCCTAACCCATAGAAAAAACAAAGAAACTCCTTTGATTTACGCACTCTTAAATATTCTATTAATAAATATTAGCGTTCTACGCGGCTTGAGTCAATAAAAGTCAACGTAAATTCGTAATATAGTTGCATTAGGGCGCGAGATACTATTTCTAAACTCTAATAAACGAAAGAAATTGATTGAATTAAAACATGCTTAATTATTTTAAATTTCAATAAAATAGATTAAGCAAATAACACCGCACCCATTTTTCTTCCAAAATTGTAAGATCTGTAATAGTTAGATAATCACAAATTAAATATAGTATATATAGCAGCCGAAAAAATTAAGGATGTTTATAGGTCCCAGTATTGATGAAAGGTTATCGTTCGTGATGAATAGTCAATGTTTTGTAAATAAAGTATTTCCTTGTCGCGTTATGTTCTGCTGGCATTGCCGTTCGAATAATGAACGAAAGATTAGTGCCACGCGACGCAGTCAGAAAGTTGAGTAAGCTGAAAAAGCACCGCGTTTAGTACACACATTGATATATCTCGAACGCTATTTGATTTAGCAACTTTGAATATGTCTACCGTTCTAGTGTATTTTTATATGCAGAATAATATTTTCTAACCAAAACTGAAAGATTTCTAAAAATCTAATATATTTTGTTCAAAATATATTATGCCCTTTACTCAAAAAAACTGCGTAAAGAAGCGTTTCCAGCTCCATGTTTATCTGACCTTTTTCTTTATTGTTTTAAGATTCTGAATCCACTCTAAAAATGTTATGTTATAAATAATCCTGTATACATATACAATAGCAGATCAAAAAATCTTAAGGAACTACATGATAATAACAAAAGCAAAGCAATAAATGGAACGTTATGTTATAAATAATCCTGTATACATATACAATAGCAGATCAAAAAATCTTAAGGAACTACATGATAATAACAAAAGCAAAGCAATAAATGGAACGTATTGAATAAAACTAGCAAACTAGAAAAAATACACTTGTAAATATCATCTTAAGCGTATGAGGCACAATGTATGTATATGTTACCGGACAAACCCGAAATCCGGATATTCTAGTTTAGACTAGACCTAACACAAAGCTCCTACCGTCCCTAGGAAAAAAGCAAATTTCCTAGGGTAAACGCGAAATGACCGATTAATTTTAGAATGACTGATTTTCGAGAGAGAAGTTTTAGTTTTGCCTACAATTTTAGACAGTAAGAGTAAGGTTTGCTAAATTCTTACCAGTTGATTTCATTAAATTCCTAACTCGGCAGACTAATAAAGCATGGTACCCTTAGCGTGGGGAAACTTGTAAACTCATCTGATACAAACTGCTAGTAAGAATATGGGGCAATTAATTCAAAGATAATTACGCTCGAAAGGTTGCCCCCCAAAAACTTCGCAAAGAGAATGTCTGTTGCTCGCATCTATGCTCACTGCTAAATTGGGCGTGAACTCGAGCCCAAGGTGAAATGGTTATTTCCAGTAATGCGAGCAAAACCTGATCAATTCTAGATTATTCCACTAATAATATCAACCAATCACTACTGCGCGTTTGCAGACTCGACAGCCAATAGACAAGTTTAACGTGATTATGTACAATATTTTATAGCAATAAAATTTAAACAAACTACTCATTTGTTTTATTCGATATATACAATTAATTTGACTATTCAATTCATATGTCACGTAACATGCGTTGAACAATAAGAATGCAGAATTGGCTGTCTTTCGGCTAATGAAAACGAATTATATCGACAACTTCACGTGTGGTAATTATATCAAACATTCAACGTGTGGTTTAAGCGACAATTTTAAGAACATTTTAAAGTATTTATTTTAAAGCAACATAAACAACAATAATTATCCACCAAGTAAACGTAAAAGTAAAACTGCCTCTGAACTGAAGCATGTGACTTTGTCGGAAGTCGTATCTTCAATTTCTCGGAATAGGACTTTTAAACGCGGCCGGTTGAAAGCGACCGTTTGGACGCGGCCGTTTTGACGCCGAGGACTATTTGACGCGAGGATTTGGGCAAGGCAACGATTGAACGTAGTGACGTTTGAACGCAAGCCCATTTGAACGCAAGGACGCAAATAATGATTATGTTCATAGACACATTCTTCTTGTGCGTGTTTATATATTTCGATGAATTTAAGAAAATTTCGGCTAAAAAACAAAAAAAGATCTTTAGATTTTTAACAAATTCTGCAGCTAAAATCGACATATTTTTCCTATTATTCTCAGATTCAGTCTATTATATTATATTATTATATGAAGGTATGCAAGTTTCATATCGTTGAAAAAAGAAAAAAATCTCTATCAAATGAGCACAACAATGTTGCTATGACGATCGCGTCACAGCGCTCACAGCATTGGTCAATTTTTTTTATAGATATGCAGAAAAAAAGAAGAAATAAACTTTTATTAACAATATTCTTCGCTATCTCGATTCGTTCAAGTATTAGATAGGAGCATAATAAGTGTTCGACCACCCTGTACAGAAGCGCTGTTGCTCTTTTAATCAGCAATTCTCATTAGGATAAGCAGAATTCTAGTAACCATAGCAATACGTTTTTCTCAGTGTGTGCAACGTATAGTCTCCCGAGTACAATTCGTACTGATAGTTAAGTAGATAATTTTTGTGGCGCAACCACTCATGTTGCGCTTGCAAACAGCACTCGTGCCATTAAGCGCAATACAATCGTGACAACCATACAAAAATCCCCACGTCTTTCAGTACTTATGGTATTATCAGTGACAGTTCGATGTATTTTGCATGAAATAATGCACTAACAATCGGAGTAAATTACTCAATCTTTCTGCATAGCAAATCGTGTTTGTTTGGCTTAAAAAAAATGTTGACGCACAAAATTGTACTGCGTAAAAATGTAAGCAAATTATCTGTTCTTTTATTTGATACATTTAAAATTTGAAAGTTCGATATATTATCGATGAAATAATTCAATCAAATACCATTCGTAAATTGCAGAATAATCAGAGTAAATTAATCAAACTTGTTGCGCAACAAAGAGTATTTGTTTGGCGTGAAAAATATACGAAGCGTTGTAGCGTCAAATATAATTTTCTTAAGAAAAACAAACATTTTCGTAATACGACACGACAATGTTTCAATTCAATCGTGGTGTAACTGCTGAATACTAAGAATGTAATTAGGGCAATTAGTGTATTTAAAATACACCTTCGCCTTTATGAAACAAAAGAAATGTTATAAAATATAAACCCTACATTGTGTAGGTTAAAAAGTTAAATTCTAATTAGCGTATTAATCTTTTGTATGTGACGTTGTTCCTGATACTTAACGTTGCTTGGCATAAATTTTCTGAATTTTTGCCGGATTAAAACAACACATTAATGTGAAATTAATGCAATGTAAATCCTCCCTTGAATTCACATTATAACCCATTAAATTTAGTGGTTCTCCCTTTTTAAGGAAGCGTATAAACACTGGAATATTGCTTTTATTTTTTAGATTTAACTTATTTTTGACGTACACCAAATTCAAATTTCTAAAAAGAGCAAAAAAAAATTTAGGAGCAAATATGTCTATGGAAACAATAAAATATTATTAAATAAACACGTTATTTGTAGTTTCATAACGTCTTTATATGGTTATTCGGATACATAACTACTAACTGTAATTAAAATGCTATAGATTCAATCTTTGCTCTTTATTTCAAATCTTTTAAAACAAGTAGCCGGAAAAACTTTTTAATACAATAAAAATAAGAAAAATATTAGTGTGATGATTATTTCCGATCAGTAGCCAGTAAAAAAGTGTAATTCAATTATTTTTGAAATACAAAATTTTATCGCAAGTAATAGTTATTTGTATAATAAGTGTTGAAAGACCAGCTTTGTCGAATGAAAATGAAGTTTGCAGCCTGAGACGAAGTCGAAGGCTGCAATCATTTGAGTTCGACAAAAGACTTTCAACAAGTGTTATTACACACTATTTTTTCTACTCCTACAGGGCATGGAAGTTTAATACACGAAAATAACTATTTGATTTTTTTAAACAGTTTGACGTTTTATATCAATCTTTCATCATTTTTCGTGGAATATCAAGTACAGCAAGTGCCATTTAACTTTGCAAAAAAAATGACGATAAGTTTAAAAGGCGAGAATTCGTTACACTCTCAAGCAAAATCAATCCCGTAGTTTGAAAGCTAGTATAATATCTAGTTGTTGTTAATTATTTATGTCATTATTATTTTGTCATACGCCAAAATAGGAGTTTCTAACCTTATGGCGCACGGCCTTTTAATTTGTCAAAAAATCCACAATTTTTCGTAAACCATAAATAAATTGACTTTCACTTTTTAGTAGAGTGTACCACACTGTCCAACAGCCAATTAGAGCTAGTTTAAGTTACGACTACCGACGAAACAAAGCGTAAGTAGCCGAATCAAAGCCCACTAAAATTTGCAAGGTTAGGTGGCACATGCTGTATGTACGTAGAAACTACGGCAATAGATCTGTCGCTATGAAAATAAACAATACCAGACAAATATAAACAAACTGCACAGTTAACCTGCGCCATTTTTGCGAGTGTTTTAGTTTTACAAAATTTGCATTTGATTAGAAGAAAAACATCAAAATGGACGAAAGCGATACAGAAGTAGGATATCCATGTACCCCTCCGGAAATAGAAGAGGCAAGTAAAGCAACCTCAATTTATTGCCGGAAAAGTCGAGAAATCGCTATCGCTATTAACATTTCTAATTGCAATAAGTGTTGTTTTAATATAAATACCAATGAATATGTATTAATTCATTAATCTCAGTAGTGTTCAGAATTTTCTTTAAAATAAATGTTTTATTTATTTAGTTTTTGGTTGATTTTTTTTAAAGTGTGTTGCAAAGTACTTTGCAGGACACTTTGGTCACTTTGCCGCACACTTGCGAAAAACAACTGCTTTCAGCGTTAAAAAACAGCTAGAAAGATCAACTTTCAGTAGTAGGAGTAGAAAAAATTGTTTTATTTGATACAAATAAAATGAGAGTTCGATAAAAATATTCTAGAGAATCAATTTAGTTCTTTTATAATATGCAGAAAAAAAAGTATAAATTAATATTAATTGTTTGCATGAAATGTGTTTTTAAATTCCATAAATTTAAGAGAAAGTAGAAAAAATAAGTCACCCATGATCGATATCCTTTGAAAATGCTGATGATGTTGAAATATTATTTTAATATGGCCAGGAAAACAAGATTGAAGAAATTATTTGCCTTCATCGTTATTCCACATCATTTCGACTTTAGTTCAAGTTTTAATGTACAGCCTAAAGCCTAAAATTAAGGTAAATGAATTACTACCTACAAAGGCTCTGACTTTGAGCTAATGAGTTTGACTCTCAGAAATTACCGAGTAGTAGATTATAAATTGAGGGAAAGTAAATCAGCGCACAGGTAGATGATAACTAAATAGGCTCAGATTATTTCACTGCATTATTCACGAAATATTGCTGTTGAAATTAAGGATTTGCGAACTAACTGGTTTAATACTATACGCGTAACTCATTTTCAAGTGAAACGTCATTCTACTAAGCTTAAAAACTTTTACCACGATTAATTGATTGAAACTTGAGAAGAAGATTAATATATTTCTTGTTTTATGGGGTGCTCCAAATTACAAGACAAGACCACTTGTAAGCAGTGTATGTCTAGTACTTAAACACAAGCCCTTTCATTAATAATTTGCCAACCCTAGTAGTAACTTTAATAGAATCTGGGAGGCGGAAATCTTATTAATGGGCTAAATTTCCATAACAAGACCCCCAATTCTAAGCATTAACGTGAATTATTAGAAACATTTTTAGGTAGAAATTCGCTAAAACAAAAATGTATATTAAAATAGAAAAAATAATCAAGTTTAATAAAACTAAATATAAACTGCAATATAGAATTTTTTCGAAACGCTGCCAGAACTAAATACTGCATCATTGAAAACGTGTGACAATAAAATGCACGTGCTGCACTTTTATTATGAGTAATGTTGCAATTTAAACACGTTATTGCTGCAAATTGAAATTTGAAGTGCCCACCTAGAAGCGTCAGTTGTAGCTCCCGGCCGTTCTTTGTCAAGGACAATTTTATGCTCTGACTTACAAAAAAAAACAAATGTAAAGCCCAGCGAAGTTTTCAGAGCTGCCATCGGTAAGAGAGAGATTGTATGGCGCGCGCTGCATTTATATTTCAATACGTTTTCGAGAGTCGGGAGAAGTTCGATGAAGCTATTACGTTCCGCATTTATTAAATCTGGATAACACCGAATGCATCAGGAAGTTTGTCTATATTTTCACAG
Organism: Ctenicera cuprea; assembly: GCA_958336395.1. Classification (NCBI taxonomy): domain Eukaryota; kingdom Metazoa; phylum Arthropoda; class Insecta; order Coleoptera; family Elateridae; genus Ctenicera; species Ctenicera cuprea. Next base: position 38,231,527 of record OY284490.1, read on the forward strand.
GTACATCTCTGGAAAAACGGGAACACGTAAAATAGAATGAATTCATTGATAATTAAATACAAAATCAATTTCTTCACGAATATTTGTGTAATGTATTTTCACTCTGTGCCTAAACCTGAATCATTTTCAAAAACAAAGTATAAATATAAAGTAAAATTTACTTTATGGTATAAACTCTTATTCATGGGTTTTCGAAACCTTTGGTTAAGCAAAAACTTCATAGGGAATAATAATATATTTAGAAAACTACGATCTTGTAAAGCGTTTCAGCGACAAGATGCTATCTTAACAACTAAAGCAGAAACATTAAGATACCGCATTTTTATCGCAACCAAATAACTGTTATATCTTTGCTTATTTAGAACAAAAGTCACATTAGTTTTTAAAAAGTAATACAAAAATTAGATTCTACTTTAATATTCAAACAAATTAAGTATTTCAGTCGGATTTAAAAGTTTTGCACTGACAAATTTTGATCAGGCTAAAAAATGCTGCTTTATAAGATGGCTGCAGAACGATTCCACAACGATTTTACAATAATTGACGTGTCTAGAAAGCGTTTGATAAGACAGTTGGGTCGTTTAATCACTCTTGAATGATAGAACATTCCAAGAAGTTTTTCTAAAATTTTGAAATTGAATAAACTGTGCAATTGCAACTTGCATATGATATAATAACGTACTTATTACTATATTTTAGCACTTAGTCTCTTGCCAAATTAAAATGTGAAGTTATGGAGCATCGCTGTATAAAAAAAACGTGCACGCAAGTTCTAACTGAAACTTCTTAGCGTGTTCTCACTGAAAGTGTATTTAGAATTGTATGATTTGACAGAAAACGCAAACGGTTACGACATGTAGTTAGTTGCAGGAATCGCTATAAAAACGTTAATGCGCGTAAGTGAGTTACATTAAAACCTCATATAAGTAAGTATTATTATCTCGTATTTATCTTAGTATTAAGTCATGGTGTTAACTTTTAAGTTTGTATTGCTTAGTAACATATTAGACAGTGTGGAAGAGGTCTGCGTTTTAATAAACAGATAAATAAGCAATGATGTAATTAAAGCATATTGTAATGTTAGATTGCGTTACCGAACAACTAATTATATTTTCGACTGCGAGCCAATGTTAGCTAGCATAGATAATACGACTTCCCCGTCCAGTCAAGAATAACGTCAATGCGTGCGTACAACATCAATGCGCACCTAAGCTCGTCTGATGGAGGATCTGCAGGGTGGTTTCCAGCATTTTCCATTTATTTTCTTTTCAAGTTTATTATTAATAATAAAAACATAAAAATAGTAGTCTGGCAATCACAAATAATAAGGCCACAACTTTACAATAATAATTTGTTTCATTTAAGACTTGGATGTTTAGACAATGTTGATAATAGGGTGACGCGTTTTCGTCTCCATCTCCCGTTTCCACGTACAAATTTTAGTCCTTCCAAATATTTATGTAGGTGCCGGCATAGAAATTTTACTTCAAAAACAATTACTAGCAGTATAGCACCCAGCATGCTACGATCACACAAGCTTAACATCTACGTTTAAGTGCGATAAGTCGTTCACTGTGACAATGCAGGTAAAATGTATAAATAATTTTCTACATTCCGCAGTTATTAAACGAAAAAAAAATGTTTTATTATTTCGACCTAAAAAAGGAGAGCTTGAAACCAATAACCGCTGCATGACATGAATTCGTAAGGTGATGCGTGGGTTGGGTTGTCCCCTTAATTAATCATCAAAAAATATAAGCTTAAGGATCGTATTTAATAGATAATAATAGACATAAGACGAATATTTCAACCAAATGGAACCTTGGCTAAAACAACCAATACTATCACCACTCGTTACTGAATAAATAAAATGTTGAAAATTTAAATGTAATTCAATGGTTCCAAGAAACTCATAACTTTCATATTTACAAAACTACGTTTCCACTCTTAGTTTCAAATTTTCTGCTAAATTTGTTTGCTTATAAATAATTTTGGTTGCAGTACTTTAAATTAAAGCACAGTCGATTCAGCTAATATGAAGCTACATATTATACAAATACAATAAACAAACGAACAGAAAAGGAACAAGTCAGCCTCTAAAATGAGCGAAGCAATGCAGGACATATTAGATCAAAATATATTACTACAAATAAAAATGAAGTTAAGAATCTTATTGTACTACCACTGACGAGCAATATATCTGGAATTCTGTAGTAACGGTTCATCTGTTATAATGAATGCGGTTCTGCGAAGGAAAGCGTCCAAAGCAAAATGCAACAGGCGTAAACTCACTTTAGAAAACTAAACATTATAAAAAGGGGCCTAGGCTGTTTAAGATCTGTAACGGCGGCATGGTATGTTTAGAAGAAAAAATATATGGCATCGATAAATATCAATTTTTTTTGTACGTTAAGGACACCACCGGCCGCGTCAATAACATTCTATAGTTAATTATTAAATATGTGTGTTATGTGGTTATTAATTGTTGATTCAATTAAATATAACAGCTTCAAACGGCACTTTAGTATTTTATACAAAAACACAGAAAAAAGTAACTGAAAGCTGAAACACACGTTTGGTAGGTACTGCACGAGTGCAGAACCAAATGCGCGAAGTATTATTTATCGCGTTATGCATTCAAACACCAAGAAAATTTAGCTAATCCCTAGCTCTATGAGCCTTCAAACTTTAAATGAAATCGTGCGACAAGTCTCTGGAGCAATATTTTCCCCTTTAAATTTCATACTTTTACTGGTACCTATCTACTAATTTTGTGTTTCCTTGGAGCTAATGCTTATGCCATTCAGACAACTCATTTATGAAGCGTTAAAGACAAAATTTACAAAAGAAATCGTACCGTCCGCCATTTCAAAGTTTTAAAAAAATTCAGAAAAAACCGTTATTTTGCATCGGATTCCGTCTTCAGATTTACAAAATTCACTTTCTAAAACAATAATAACAAAAAACATTCCGCTTCCGATTTCGTATTTCTTTCTTATCTATTCTTGTTTTTAATATCTTGTTTTCTCGTTGAACTTTTAATATAATCCCATATTTCAAAGTTCATCAATATCGGACCATTCCTTCGGGAGATAGGAAGTAATTGAATATTGAAGCGAAAATTAGCAAACCAATGCCTGCATTGCGTTAGTTTAATTAGATTGATCAAGGTATGTGTACATATTTCAGTAATTGCTAATAATGGAATGCGCTACTAAATCTGGGTGGAACTCTTTTTAATAAGTACTATTATTGTTATTAACGTGTTAATATCTATTACAGAAAAATTGAAAAAAGACCATAAATAAGATATAAAGTCTGAATTTTTTGTACTCTAAAAATCTTTAATTATTTTATAATTTTAAACATATTTTACAGCATCACATTATATGTATGTAACATATGAGCAAAAAGTCTTTGAGTAGCGATTGCTGTGTAATTGACAAGTCATCTATGAAATTATTTATTTCTATTAGTTTTGACATTTACTTTCATAAAATAAAATTTTTATGATTAGAGCATATTACCGTAATGGAAATCGTGGTGAAAACGGTAACTGGGTTTATTCACCTAATTTATGTTTAAATGAATTCCGTGAAAGATTTCGCAACTTCGCCATAATCGAGCGAGATTTAGAAGTAAGTAATTCTATAGATAGCTTTGAAATTCCAAACCAACCGCGATCCAATGACTTTTTGATCATACTATACAGGATATATCAAATTGCGTGTTAACTATGGGGATCTCGCTTATTTGAAGAGATACGACGATGGTTAAATTAGAGAAAAGTTGTGGAATTTTATGCCCATTAATAATCTAAAAAGATATTAGACCTATCTTGCTTAGTTTTTGAAGGAACTGGAACTGTTTTCGGTTATAACTCATTTATCATTTATGTTACATATCTCTAGTTAACGCATTATTAGGACACTTTTTTATGCTAAATCAAAATTTTTTATCAGATTTGGTATAACTGCCACCATTGCTCATTTTCGACTGTAACTTTTTTATTCATATGGTCGGCATTTTAAATTTCTTCATATTTAGAGTTTTTAATTCTGATTTCAACGATGTGTCACACTTTGCATTTTGTTTAATTTTTGAACATTTTATTATAGAAAATAGAAATTTCATAAGAGTGCCATGGAAAGACCACGTCATTTAATTTATTTTGAAAAAATTTAGTAGGCCATGAACTGACGGAAGTAAAATAAAACACTATTTTTATTTACTTTTACCTTTAGATACATTAGGTACGCAATAATTTCAGGAAACTTTGTTTTGAGCGTAGGCAGCAGGTTATCTTATTTTTTATAAAAACAAATGAATGACAAATTTTCACAACATACACAATTTACTGAAAATTCCACTTGCAGTTTTTATGTTTGCAACTGACAACAAATTTGAATAACAGGCTACATAAATACGACAGATAACACTACAACTACACTAATTTAAACAATTATGGAATAAATGTTTAAAACATTTGACACTTTTGTAAAACATGCTCAGAAGCTCGTCTAAAATAAACTATCTAATCTGTGTGTTAATAACTGTGTCATTCATTTGTTTTTGTAAAAAAATAACTTAACCTGCTGCCTACGCTCAAAACAAAGTTTCTTGAAATTTTCGCGTACCTAATGTATCTAAAGGCCAAAGTAAATAAAAGTGGTGTTTTGTTTTGCTTCCATCAGTTCATGGTCTACTAGAATGTTTTCAAAATAAAATTAAATAACGTGGTCTTTCCATGGCACTCTTATGAAATTTTTATTTTCTGTAATAAAATGCTCAAAACTTAAACAAAATGCAAAGTGTGACACATCGTTGAAATCAGAATTAAAAACTCTATTCAAATATAAAAAAACTTAAAATGCCGACCAAAAGAGAAAAAAAGTTGACAGTCGAAAATGATCAATGGTAACAGTTATACCATATCTGATCAAAGATTTAGATTCCGCATAAAAAAGTGTCCGAATAATGCGTTAACTAGAAATATCTAACATAAATGACAAATAAGTTATAGCCGAAAACAGCATATTCAAAATTTCGTTTTTTTTTTTTAGTTTATTCAAAAAATAAGCAAGATAGATTAAAAAAAGGTTAGTTTAAATAACGCTGGAAACTATACATATAATAAAATTTAGGGGGAGCATTACTACATCTAATCAATAAGTTTGGTGTTATTCTATTGCCACCGATGCGCAATTTCGCCTAAACGCTGGCTTTGTGATGCCATACTTCAAATATGATTTTATACATTATTCAAGACAAAGTTAAATCAGAACGTTCTACTCTCAACGATTACTACATAAAATCAGAATACTTTTAACATTTGCTGCTTGAGATTAAGTGGGAACGCGCATAAGAACTGCAATGTAGTTTGAAGCTGAAAAATAATAAGGTTTTTTTTGAATGAATGTTCGATATACCTCTACATTTCAAGTTTCATCAAAATAAAAACATGAGGAAACAACGAACTCGCACACCTACAATATGAAAAGCTGCTATAAAACTTTTGTTTGGATAGCAAATACATCATGGCATAAACACATTACATAATAGTAATTTATACTAAAATTAAAAAATAAAATAATTTATAATTTACTTTGTCTTTGTTAAAAACCCACTAGTTCTGTGAGCGTGCACCTCTGTCCATGCCAAGTTGTTTCAATTTGTTTCTTGCATTGACAATTTACGTTTGTATTGCGTGATGTCTAAAACGTGAAAACACCTATTAGTTTAAAATTACATTACGGCAGAAGAAAAGTTTCAGATAATGAGAAGGGTATTTGGAAGGTACAATCACAGACGCACGTCGGCGGTGTTTGGAGAACATTTTCCAAATCAACCGATAGGAAATGTAATTAAAATTGGGCGCATTGTAAAAAAACATCAGTTGTAAACAATAAGAAAGCAATTTTACTGAATACTGTTTTTGTGGACCAACACTCATCTATATACTAAATCCCTAACTGTCTCACCATAACACGACGATAGAATCTTAGATCTTATTTATACTTTTGAGCGAAATGTTTACGTAGCTGTCATTTAGGGCGGCGCAATACATAGAAAATGTCTGTATTTAGTGTCGTTTTATTTTACATTGTCGACAAGCAAACACTTTTTTAGGATTTTCGCAGCTTAAATAAATTCATATCTGCGTTTTCGAGCTGCTTTAAATTTTAAGCGTGCAAAAGAACACCTAAAGATAAACCCAATGCTTTCCTTGGTGTCCCTTAGATATCACAATGCAACCACTGCTTTTGTTTCACTTCCAGACTTTTTGTTGTATTCTGCGTGTTATTTGACGCTTTTTATGCGATGTCAGACATGGAAATTCACTCTAAAAGCTTTTCCAATGGAAACGTATTCAAAATAACGGCGTATGTTGCGATGGCGTTGTTTAATGTTTTAACGTGCCATAATAAAACAAAATTTAGATATAGGTATTTAACATAGTATATTATAATACAAGTGTATAAGCAAGCCTTTAAAGCACGCGCGACGGGCTTAAAATCACGAGGCAAAGCCGAGTGCCTTTTAACGGAGCAGTGCTTTAAAGGCTCTTATACACGTGTATTATACGCTATTTTTTATTATACCTGCACTACAATCTGAAAATTATAACAAAAAAAGAAAATTGAAGTCCCCTTTTCGAAGTAATCTGTGTCATTAATCGTTGATATAGAAATGGTTAGCAATTGTTGTTGTTTCGTTGCTATGTATATATTATTATTAATAATATATTAATATATTAAGTTTTTGATTTGTGAAGTTTGTCTTGATTCCCTGTGTATTTATCATTGTTCAAAATTTGTAGGTGAATTTGTTGTTACCTAGGCAACTTTAAAGCACTAGTGCTTTAAAGGCCCGATTTTGCACGCTTTTTAGTTTCAAAAACAGAGATTATGATTCAGGTATAATAAAATAGTATATTATGCAACAAGTTTTAGAAACGGCATTTTAGTCACGAGTTTTATTAGGCACGAGCGGAGCGAGTGTTTATTAAAACGAGTATCTAGAAAAGTTTCTAAAACGAATTGCATACTATACCTTTTCTACGACCATTAGAAAAATACTAAAATTTGGAAATTATTTTATTATCCTAAGCAATATTAATTATTTTGACAGATTGATGACAAGTGACGACTAACTTGATTTTCAGTTGATTTTCAATTGATTTTTGCGATTAAAAACCTAGAGCTAACTTTAGCCAGTGACTAAAGCGCACAAAGTCACGGCTTGTCGAGGTGTGTTTAAAGGGTCACTTAGCGTCATGGAAACATATGCAATAAATAGCATTTTAAACACGAAAGTAGAAAAAATTAATTTTTACGCGTTTACAAAGCATACTTGATCATTACAGCTTAGACTAGATTAAAGGATAGTTACATATTATTACATTTGATTTTTCTGTTCGTCCCATCTCTTTTAGTAATAAATAATCTTCTACTAAATTTTCCATTTAAAGTAATAGCAAAAACGCGAAACATATTTTTTTGTTCAGGTGGCGATGTGTTGCATCTACTGTACATAAACATTTTATGGTACCTGTATCTACACAGAGCCTCTGGTATGCTTAATGGAATTTTCAAATCTGTTTCAAGAATAGATTTTTTACACATACGAACATTTTCCTCAATGCAAAATAATGTAATTAAATCTAAATTCCTTTAGCATTCTTGCTATTCATGTTTATCCGAAGTATTGTTCAATATGATACGCTCATAAACTTCAAAGAACATAAAAATTCTTGAAGAAATGCCTACGCACATCTTAAAGCCTTGTACTGTTATTTTTAAATTGTTGCTATTGTTATCCACTATTCGAAAAGCTGAAGCTATGCATATTAAAAAAAATATTAAAAGACGATGTCCAAGGTAAATCATTGGAAAATTACGCCACAACAGTACTATTTCCTCTGCTTTACTCAGAATTCTCCTTAGACGTGCTGTTCTAATCTCAATTTAATAACGACCTTTATCATTAAAATATGCGTGCAGCAGTGGGCGGATAAGGCCAGAAACAACTGCTATATCTAGGAGTATTATACTAGGTACTGATTAATCTTGGAAATTTCAGAAATCAGTTGCGAGATATCAATTTTGTTTATACATGAAGTTGTACGTTCATTTTAGTTGATGTACAACTTAAAACAGGAGTTTAATATAACTACGCAATGTATAAAATATGGAAAAATATGGAAACCTTAAAATTAATGCATTATTCTTGGACATTATTTTTATTGCGACAAAGTGGCAAACAATTATTTTAAAATAAATCCAGAGAGGTTGTGAAGTAAGTAAACCCAATCGATTTACGGATAAATGCATATTTGGGAGAAATGAAATTGCAAAATTGTAAGAATATGGTTTACGATATGGAAATTTTACATTTGACAAGGGTTACTTCTTTACGAACGATGGTCAGTCCGAATGATTTAGGCGGGAGAGAAGAACGTGTGACATCCACGTAAGATTTATTTTGTGTCCTATTATTTGACATTTAACATAATTCTCCATAATAAAACGCGATATATTTTAGAAAAGAATCCATTATATCCCTATAACTACTAAAGCGTCATACCTACGTAACAAAATCCCATTTTAAAATGAAAGCGATTCTTATCAATCGTTCAAGATATTTATTAATTTAATGCGGCTGGGAAAACAAAAACTAGCTGTCGCATCAACGCACGAGACCTTTCTCCCAAACATTCGAAACTGTTTCTTCCCAAAACTCTTCTTTTTAACATTAATGTCCCTCTTTCTTATTTCTAATTTTTCTCTTTTTCGCTTCTTCGTTTTTAATAACTCTGTTAGAAGACGCGTTTATTTATCCAACAGTATTGGAAATCGTTTAACTGCAGCACCGACAAAACTTGTAAAGTAAGTTGTTCTCTTAAACATTTACCGTTAAAATATTCGAAAGTTACATATGATGTATCCAGGCCTTTTACTGATTCGCAAATATTTAAGAACTGTGCCCATACTTTTAAGTTAATCAATCTCCTTCACAGGTTTCTCGTGCTGTCAAATTTTAACCTATGCTTATCTGTGAAAATCTAAAATCGATTTTCTCTTCCTTGGGGCCTTGGTCATTTTGTTCAATATATTTGCTCAAGTGTTTGACTAAGGTTTTCAGAACTTTTCAATAATATTTTACATTTCTACAAGTTACTTAAAAACAACTACGCTCACTATTTAGTTCAAAATTATAATTTAAAAAATGGTGTGATACAAAATCCATTATACAGGCTGTTTCAAATTCGAGCCCCACCATGGGGATCTCGCTTATTTGAAGAGATAGAGAGTTAGTTAAATTGAGGCAAAGTTGACAAATTTTATGCCTAACAATAATCTGTAAAGAAATTTAAAGTAGCCACTCTGGTTTTTCAGATATCTGAAAAAAACTGAAATTTTGGATTTTTTATTTTTGACTATAACGCATTTATCATTTATGCTACATATTTCTAGGTAACGCATTATTAGAAGACTTTTTCATGCTGAATTTAAATTGTTTATTAGATTTGGTGTAACCGTTACCATTGTTCATTTTTGACCGTCAACTTTTTTTTTCTTATGGTTGGTATATAAAATTTTTTCATATTTGGATAGAGTTTTCAATTCTGATTTCAACGATGTGTCACACTTTGCATTTTGTTTAAGTTTTGAGCATTTTATAACAAAAAATAAAAATTTCATAAGAGTGCCATGGAAAGACCACGTCATTTAATTTATTTTAAGAAAATTCTAGTAGGCTATGAACTGATGGAAGTAATACAAAACACTTCTCTTATTTACTTTTACTTTTAGATACATTAAGTATGCGAAAATTTCAGGAAACTTTGTTTTGAGCGTAGGCAGCAGGTTAGGTTATTTTTTACAAAAACAAATGAAAGACACAGTTACTAACATACACAATTTACTAAAAATTCCACTTGTGTTTTTATATTTGCAACTGACATAACAAATTTGAATAACAGGTTAAATAAACACAACAGATAACACTACAACTATACTAATACGAACAATTATTAAATGAATGTTCAAAACATTTTAAACCTTTGTAAAACATGCTCAGAAGCTCGTCTAAAATGAACACTCTAATATGCGTGCTAGTAACTGTGTCATTCATTTGTTTTTGTAAAAAATAACCTAACCTGCTGCCTACGCTCAAAACAAAGTTTCCTGAAATTTTCGCATACTTAATGTATCTAAAAGTAAAAGTAAATAAGAGAAGTGTTTTGTATTACTTCCATCAGTTCATGGTCTTTCCATGGCACTCTTATGAAATTTTTATTTTTTGTTATAAAATGCTCAAAACTTAAACAAAATGCAAAGTGTGACACATCGTTGAAATCAGAATTGAAAACTCTATCCAAATATGAAAAAATTTTAAATACCAACCATAAGAAAAAAAAAGTTGACGGTCAAAAATGAACAATGGTAACAGTTACACCAAATCTAATAAACAATTTAAATTCAGCATGAAAAAGTGTTCTAATAATGCGTTAACTAGAAATATGTAGCATAAATGATAAATGCGTTATAGTCAAAAATAAAAAATTCAAAATTTCAGTTTTTTTCAGATATCTGAAAAACCAGAGTGGCTACTTTAAATTTCTTTACAGATTATTGTTAGGCATAAAATTTGGCAACTTTGCCTCAATTTAACCAGCTCTGTATGTCTTCAAATAAGCGAGATCCCCATGGTGGGGCTCGAATTTGAAACAGCCTGTATAAGTTTTATAAGTGTACACCCATATTTTTATTCAATCAATTGAAACTTCAAAGTAAACACCAATATGCTAATTTATTTAATTTCATTTTAATTCTAATTTAATTTAATTGTTCCGTGTATTGCTTTTAAAACCCTAACCCTATCATATTCTACGCTTATCATTCCGGCGCCAGTGGCAAATAGCTCGTTATAGTAAACGAGCTGGCCAGATGAATAAAACGTATCTAAACAAGCTCCTTAGGCCAAACATGTGGGTGTGTTGCTATTTTAGGACCGTAAATAATTAGTTTAAAATAGCCTCGTGATCTGCTAACAGCACCCTAAGTGGAAGGAGTACTACAGGAGTACCATCGACGGATGGGTTCTCCTATCAAGCCTGTCAAACGTCATCACATTTGCTTAATACTCCATGTAAAGTAGATTATGAATAGTCTTTAAAAAAAAATTGCAATATGCGCCAACTATATATTTAAAGGAATTATGCAAGGATTTATTATTATTTAATTGCCCCATAACATAAATGCTGACTAAATACTAGACTAGAAATCCGAACACCGTACATTAGACTTGCTACTTGCTGCTGTCAATCACAGTAATATTTACTTAGTTGTGTAAACCGACTTTTTAGTAGATAAGTCAAGTTTTGCGGGAGGTGTTAATGCATAGTTATAAAATCAATATAAACAATATTTATTTTAAGACAACGTTTTTACGTAGCCCCACCAAACAATATTTCTAAAGAATATTTGTTTTAATTTTGCTCATCATTGGAGCCACAGAAACTATAGAATTTATGAAGCCGATTAATTACAACTAATATAAACATTTAACATGACACATTTTAAAAACAAAGGAATATTTAGCAATTCGGATTCTGACATTGGGTTTTGCTAATTCTTTTACATATAAAGACCAATTTGTATTAAATAATCTTCTATATATTTAACCCGGGTCTCTTCCATCTGTCTCAACTTTTGGTGACGACGAACCCCCACTACTAAAAGCCACGTCTCAATGCGTTTATAATATAAGAGGCATATTCGTATGTACTGGTGTGTTTCGTACCAGTTTTAGGTTTACACTGTATGTTGGTATTAGTAGAACGCAATCTGCTACACGGTCATTTCATTCTCATTACCAAAACAATCTTAGAGGAGGAAATACGCAAACCAAGCGGTCGGCGGCGGCGGCTGGTTTAAATTTAGATATAATCTGAACTTTTAATTTTACGTTTCATTAAGTTGTGCTGTATGTACCTCTACTACCTGGGTATTTGTACTACTTGTTAAAGATTGCGTTATACTATCAATACAGAAATGTATTAATTATATCCTTATTCGTACCTCTTTGAATAAATTTACTGGTTTTTCTTTCATGAAGTTATCAAATAAAATTGTAGCCGTATACCAAGAGTTCAGCTAGTTTTGAATTATTTCTTTAAAATAAACTACGGGGTGTTTTGCAATAGATCTCCATACATCAAGGACGCACTTATGGGTTCAATTCGAGTCGAAAAGGTGGAATTAACTTATGTACGAAAATGCATCATTAGATTAGGAGATACCGCCCTCTAAAAACGGTGGAAGCAAGTCACGTATTAGTTCGGTATTAATTCGTACTTTCGCTATAAAATGACAGATTTAAATCAAATTTTGTGGGAATATATTTTTATAGTAATGATTTATAATTCAAATTACTTTCAACCACATCCATCAACCAAGAGCGTAGAAGTAGGTGTTGCTCGACGTATGTCTTAAGTATTTTTTTATTATACCTGAATCATAATCTCAGTTTTTGAAACTAAAAAGCGTGCGAAATCGGGCCTTTAAAGCACTAGTGCTTTAAAGTTGCCTAGGTAACAACACATTCACCTACAAATTTTGGACAATGATAAATACAAACAAACTTCACAAATCAACAAATTTATAATAAATATACATAGCAACGATACAACAACAATTGCTAACCGTTTCTATATCAACGATTAATGACACAGATTACTTCGAAAAGGGGATTTCAATATCCTTTTTTTGTTATAATTTTCAGACTGTAGTGCAGGTATAATAAAAAATAGCGTATAATACACGTATATAAGAGCCTTTAAAGCAAAAATTTTATTTTCCACACAAATAATGCACAAAAAGGTATATTCTTTCAAAGTCGCTCAATCCAGTTTTTTGTCCGCAAATGCGCCATTTCGAAGCTACCGTTTTTTTTCTAATTTGTAAGAATAAACGCGTAACGAGCATTCACTGCGGTAGGTAGTGGGCATTCGTTTACATAAGACTTCTTTTGTTTTAGCACTAATTGTAAACTGCTTTAAAGCAAACTTGATATAGATTTTGAAAGTATCCCGATTTTCGTTGTAAGTTGATTTTTCCAAGTCAATTCCTCTTCCGATTCTATGTGTTGGTAGACCAACCTCGTTATCTCCTGTTTTCCCGTGACAGCTATTATCACTGCTTTGACGTTAGTTTCGTTTTCCTGCGTTAAGACGTCTCTAGTGTCTGATGTAAAGTAGCCGAACGAGCAGAATGTCAGATCCTAAAACGTGTTTATTTATTAAAATCGGGACACCAATATATCAATTCCTACTGACATATTATGAGTATTATCGAATGATACTACTGAAGAAGTAAAAGTAAATTCTTTCTCAATTAAATCCACCCTATACATTATTATTCTTACTGGTTAAAAATGCAATCTTAAAACTTAAAAGATGTATCGAACATAATGCAGAAACCATTTCATACTCTACGTACGCTTATAAGGAAATAAAATTATCCTTCCTTCAAAATAAATGAAACAGAAAACTAAACGACCAGTGAAAGTCCCTCAATCTAAAACATCTTGGAAGCATAACAATCGATTTAACAAGCAGGATAATGCAACGATGTCCATGTCTGTCTAAAATCCTCTAGAGGGAACAGCTCGCAGAAGATGAACGAGAAGATTGGACTGTGACTTCGAAATGCTAGCGTCGCATCTGATGGTCTCGACAAAACCCACTCATCCGATCAAATCCCATCCCGCATGATATGACTGTAATGATAAGACTCGTTTCTTAGTATGTGATGACAAAGTAAAACCCATTAATTACTAAAATCGACCCCAAATGCGAAGACTGAATCTGTAAAACCACTAACTTTGTATCTGGGGAGTATGGTAACTGTAGCTAGAAACGTGTTTGTGATAGAACGCAACAATAGCTGTCGCTTAAACGATTTCTCAAAACGGCACCATTACAGTCTCAGAACGATTCGAAAATAATGCTAATTTAGAACCCACTCCGAATTAAAGTTGCTAGCTGTTTACTTCATTTTAAAACACGCTATTGTTACTTCCAGTTCCCACCTTGAGTCATAAAAACTTAATCGTTTAGTTCGAATCTTTTACAATATTTCACACAAAAGCACTTATTTGGTGCTACGTACTGGCATACTAAAGCGCTGTTTTAATAAAATTATTAAAAGCAACAATTGGTTCGCGTTGTTGCTATGGTTACAATGCATCGCGATAATCCTAGGTGTGATTACCTAAAACTCTGAAAATAAACAGCTGCTTGGTTGTTACAATGTTAGTAGAATATTCAATTACAGTAACTCGAATTACCATCATTTACCTACCACAGTATTTTCCCACACAGAAAGTTTTATCTCAATTTACTACCATTCGAAAACAGTACTTGCGAACAATTAACCTTAAAAGCTCTTTTCCCATTCTTACGGCATACCTATAATCCCGTTAATTCAACACAATTTATAAATGTTATCTTTTGAGTTCTATCTAAAATAGTGGGTTCCATAACCATTATGCCAGCGCTTTTATGCAAGCGTTAGTGTGTCGCATAATTAAGTTCAAATCTATCTTATATCATGTATTAATTACCGCTTGGGTTTTATTAAAAACGCAAAGCAATTATGCTGGCATAATTTATGCCGCGCATTTCCGTCGAAACCGTTTTGATTTAATTACAACGCAAATATGCTGATATGTAGTGTAGGGGTATCTACATATCAGCATAATTGCGCTGATAGTGTACAGTGTGTAACAGTTGACGCACACACTATCTTTTACGACTAAACCATTGAACCTAGGTAGATGGGATAAAGTATTTCTTATATAAATGGTACACGAGTATTATATTCAATATTAGTTATTTATTATATCAGTGGGATAAAGGCATTAGTAACATACGAATGCGGTGAGTCGGAGTAAGAGCATGAGTATGTTAATGGCCTTTATCACATCTATATAATACAATTTTTTATCTACGTCTGCTTAAAATTGAAAAAATTATATAATTTTGACAGACCATCTTTTTTATTTAACATCAGAGTAGCAAGGTATTTTATTTAAAAATAGAGTAGCATTGTATCTACATAATTTATTATCGTCCTAGCAACCAAACAATTTTTTTTGTTTTTAATTTTTCCTTGATTTGTGGTGAAAATTGTGTTTTTCCTTGATTTGTGTTGAAAATTGTGAGAAAAGCGGTAAATATAATTGAGTGATTATGACAGTATTCCGTCGGACATAGAAGAAGCTGCAAGGATGGTAGTTCTCAATTTCTATTAATAAAGAAAAAATAAAACTTTTGGTCAAAAATTGTCATATCCCACTGAGCGGGATAAGTGATCCTTATCCCATTGAATTAGATAATGAACATCATTATGCAACTCAAATGAATGATATAATAGGTTCTTATCCTAGCAGACGTAGATAATAGTTATTTATTATATCAGTGGGATAAAGGCATTATTAACAAACGAATGCGGTGAGTTGCCCGACGAGGGCGTTAGCCCGAGTCGGAGTAAGAGCATGAGTATGTTAATGGCCTTTATCACATGTATATAATACAATTTTTTATCTACGTCTGCTCAAAATTGAAAACATTACATAATTTTCAAAATTGAAAAAAATATATAATTGAAAATTGTGAGACAACCGGTGAATATAATTATGAGTGATTGTGATAGTATTCCGTAGGACATAGAAGAAGCTGCAACGATGGTAGTTTCTTCATTGTTACCAGAAAAATCAAAAATGAAGTATGAAAAATAGTCATATCCCACTGAGTGAGATAAGTGATCCTTATCGCATTGAGTTCGATAATAAAC
The DNA here is from genome assembly GCA_958336395.1 of Ctenicera cuprea. NCBI lineage: Eukaryota > Metazoa > Arthropoda > Insecta > Coleoptera > Elateridae > Ctenicera > Ctenicera cuprea. The sequence continues at coordinate 38,247,390 of OY284490.1, forward strand.
ATCATTATGCAACTCAAATGAATGATATAATAGGTCCTTATCCTAGCAGACGTAGATTAAAATATTTATACATTTTTTGAGGCTTCGGTAAGGGTAGGGGGGTTATAGAGATTTTCAAATACGAAAGTGGGCCAGTTGTACCTCATTTAAACGGTATTTTTAAAGCCCAACAACTTGAAAAAGAAAATATCGCTCAAACCATTTAAAAATGGGACAATTATATCAAACAAACGGCCACTACATAAACCTTTTCCCAACATGAACTATTGTACCAAGATAATCAGTACTGATCGTTAAAGTTCATTAAATTAGCAACGATGTACCACATGAGGAAAAAAATAAATGTTGTACACTTTTTCCTCATCAAAAGAGCGGGAACATTCAAAAGATATTATATTAAAAATCTTAAATTGGACGAGGGGTCAAGTGATACCTCGTTTTAAAGGTCCCACTAAACTGAACAATTTTTGAATTTAAAGTTTTGTTTACACTGAAAATAAAGTAGCTAGTTCCCTTTGGGTATCGTGTTTATACAAACCAAAGGGCGATCTTAACAGCATAATTTCAAATGCCCACTTCTGCTGCATATTACGCTACATAATTACACGGCGTAAACAACTATACCATCTATAGAAACCAAACCACACCTTTTAAGCAGACTCATTCAAGATTCTTAAGCTTACTGAACTGAAAGTACATAACTTTTTCTCATAGTCGAACCAGAACCAGATCTGCAAATAGGCAAACCTAAGCAATTGCGCCAAACAAAATGGGGCGTTTAAAATTCCCTATATAGTAGAATTTTTTTTGTGTTTGATTTAGCTTTAGTTAAATTTTAGCAGATGGTCTTGGAGCAGGTGCACACATCTTTGTACACAAATTTAAATATACCATGACTCAAAAACATAATTATAGGTAGATCAATGGGTTTGCCACTTATTTGTGTGGATTGGGGTTGTCACTCTGAAATTTAGTGTTTTAGGGAAGTGGGTAAATATTGGGTTTTAGTTATTAACATAAAGTGTTCAAGAAAGCTTTAAAGAGTGAGATAACATCGTATTAATACTTCAATCTATTAAAAAAGAATGAGGCCGCAATTTGACTGGAAAAAAAACCTATTGGGGTTGGATATCAATTTTAATAAGAGAGCATGTTCCCCAAAAAGGGGGATTAATTAATCAGACCTTCTGATTCTCAAAGATCATTGAGAAAGGAGGGATCTGAATGTCAGGTTTTGAAGTACTCCTACTAAAATTTTGAAATTTTGTCGCTTTATTAGAAGTTCATTAAAATAAATCATCACCTTGGGTTTTGGCCTGCTAGGTGCACTTTGGCGAAAGCAAAGTGGCTTAAGCGTAGATTCTGAGTTTTATCAGTGTACTTTCTCAGCCGTAACGCGGCGCTATTGCCCTTCGGGCATTAGTCGTAACGTGTGAAGCGCTGTTAGGAAGGCTGAGAGTCTTTACGCACAAAGACTCCTTAGGCGTATATAACCTATCAAAATCTTGCTACTGATTAGCAGTTCCAAAAAGTAGAAATATCATTATAAGTAAAATTGAAATAAAAATTCGAATTGACAGCTTGTTTTCCTAAACTAACGTGCCAATTCCAGATATAAACTTTATACTTTCACAACACTTACATCTTTACCATAAAAATAAATGAACATTTTAAAAGATTTACGCCTGTTTAGATAATATCAACAATTCAACATCTTATACTTTCTAACCATGATAAAGACAGGGTAAATCAGACATCAACAATAACTAAATAACCACTTAGGTCCAACAGCGATCTTCGACAATAAGTAAGCTATTAAGTACAAGCGCTTGATTAATTTTAACTAATACTGCTATTAAAATTTATAAACAAAAATACCTCAAAAATTGCACGGTTACGAAGCGTCGCAAAAATATAAATTGCCTAGGGGCGCTAGTAATACAAATTCTATTATAGTTTCCACATGTGGGTACCCTACAAATAAATTATAATTTAGAAAACAGTGAAAAGCTTCGGGCTATATTGCTTAAGAACTTCTTGAAATATAAAATCTAATATCAGACCTACCTTAATACTAATTGACACTACATATTTGCATGTTTAATCTTGACTTTTGTGAATTTTAATAAACTTAATTACTGGAATTGATTTTTGAAAATAATTTATGTTATAAGTACTACTACCTTTTTAAATGTATCGAAAAACCATAGTTCAATTCAAGTCAATCATAGGTATTAATTTAACAGTATAGGTGTTTATAAATTGTTTGAAACTCTACCGATTTTCTGAAAACGTATTGTAGGTATCACAGAGGATACACAATTGTCTCATTGCAGTAGTGAAAACGCTATATGCTTGCTTGTCAGTGAACAAAAAACGTTTTTGCCGGTTATCAAATTTTTTCTGCATCATTTATATGAAAACGATAAAATTGTTATTGAGCGGGTCTCTATCTCGTAACCTAAATTAAAATCCAATAATTGGAAAACAGACGATTAAACAAAGGCTAGTATAACAAGTACATGAGCCTTTACAATTAAATTCGTAACTAAAATGCATATAATTTGCATCTAAACGTTTTCGGGCACAGCTTCTGCATTTCATTCTGAAATACTAATAAAAGAAAATGACTAGAAATATTGTCATACTTCTGGAGTTTCGAAAATAAATACAATTATTTTTTCAGCAACACTCAATTAACATTGGACTAGTAGTTAAGTTTTACCAGATTATATTTTTTAGTGATAAAATCTACAATTTCGAGATAAATCATTTTTGTGACCTATAAAATTTACATAATTTAATAAACAAAATAGTACAGTACAGCTTATAGTCCTTATACAATAAGACAAAAAATTTTACCGAGAAAATAAATTTTGTTCTAAAAATCAAAAGATGTCCTTAAGTTGGGAGCACTAAAAGAGCTACAGGAAGAAAAATAAAAATCGGTATTTTCAGCTTCTTTCAGATACATAAAAAATCAAAACGAGTAGTTTACATATATTCGTAGATTATCGTTGGGCAATAAATTTAGCAACTTTGTCTCAATTTAACCAACTCGAGTATATCTCTCCAAATAAGCGATATTCCCTTTGTGCAGCTCAAATTTGAAACAGCCTTTGTATCTACAACATTCGCGACGGCGATAAGGCTCTTTTTGATCATATTGTAGCAGACTCCGAATAAAAAGTACAATATTAAGCTGTATAATGGGAGCAAAGCGGTGTTGTCATAACTACTAGCGATTATACTTGCAGTAACTAGTTTTTTAGTAACGAATTATTAATTGTTGTGCAGAAAATCAAATTAATTTTTAAAAGCAGATTAAGAGAGTCACATAGATAATTAAATGTAAATAAACAAGTACTAGCAGAACCCGTGGGCTATGCTCCACGCTTAAAAAAATTACTTAAGTTCGTGTAGCGGACCGTAGATCGTAGTCCTATTTTATGAATTTTAAAGAAATTGTGTTAATTCTACATAAATCGATTTTGACAAATTTGTTAGCCAAAATTAGAGAAGGAGGAGGAATGTTAACCCCCCTAAATAATGCTGCACCTAACAATTATGTTCTAAATCTTATTTTGCTAATCATGAGTACTTTAGCCGTAACGAAAATTTTTAATCGTCCTCGACTTACTAAAGAATTTAAGTTTTTCAAAAATTCATTGCAGGCGTCGTCACAGGGAAATTATTGGACATCCCTAACTCTATAAGCTTACAAAGTTTATCAAAATCGTGTGGCCAGTTTATAAGCAATAGTTTTGTAGCAATGTCCAAACCTTCGTAAATATATACATACAAACCATCATTTCTTAAACTGTTTTGTGTTCCTGGAGGGTCAAAACATGCATTTCCGTCAAACTGTCATGTTCAAAAATTTTCGCGACCGCAATAAATTTACATATTGGAAGTATGGAAAAGTACAAAAGCTTACGGATTTAACTAGTTCTACACGAAATGCGAGCTAGTAATGTACATGCAGCAGTATTTTGAGCGATAGTTCACTTTATGACTACTCTCAATATGAACCTGAATAGAATGTGGAATGCGTAGCGTATATTTGTTCATTTTGTAAAATGTCTTTGTTGTAGCTGTTTTCCGCCAGCATTTTAATAGCAAAAGTGGCAAAAAATATCAGCTTTAGTAATAAAAATTGTAATAATCTGTGTGCAATGCTGTTATTATATTGATTGTGTGTTATTGAAAGAAACTATATACAATTTGCTCTGCGAGATGCCATGAGTAACACCAGTACTCCATCAAGGTACGACTAAAACCCGCGTTCTTCTAGTGAAGTCGTACGACGTTGAATTAGGTGATTGAAAGAAAAGGTTAGTGTTTAGACAGACTTTGAATTATTCTTTCCTTATGAAAATACAATGCGTTGGCATTCCAGTAATTACAATTACACAGAAACCATGCTTACTCACAAAAAAACTTTCCTATTTGCATGGAACAGTAAATGGCGGAATGTATATGCGATTATAGCACTTACATACAGCTGACAACTATAAATTTTTATAGTCTAAACATCAGACACTCAATGCCTTTAATGTTGAGATTGGAAATATGAACTGTAGTCTAAACCACCCTCTAAAATTGTTGGCTTTTTTATGATACAGTAGTAATTAAAGTTCGTTATGTTTGGTATAATGTGAACACACAATTATTATAAAATTATTAATAACCTAAATTAGTAACCCTGTAGCCCTAGCAGAACTTAATGCCATCCTACATTATCTAGCTACCTACTGTGTTTTAGTGGATATGCTGGAGCCTCGTGGCTATTTAAAAGGGATCGGCTTAAATGCCCCCGGGCCATTTGCGCTCAGTTCATTATATGGGTCACTTGCGCCTCGTAGAAATATTTGTTATAAATTGATCAACAATGATTAGGGTGGATCATTTGCGCCCTATTGACAAAGTTTTGTGTATTTAAGAGCGTGTGTACGTATGACACTTTTCACATTAATCACTAATAGCATTTTAAACATGTTGTAATTTGGTTAAGGCCAAAGAACTTGTCTACAGAATTTTATTACATTTCATGCTTTTCTTAGTAATCATGAAATAAGATCAAATCACATGTTTAAAGAATTGGTCTTGGGGTAGAGCACTCGCTCACCAAGGCGTTGGTTCCGGGTTGAATTCCAATTAAATTATTTCTCCTTTCTTATCTTTTATTTATGTTCTTACATTTTTATTAAAAACGAAGCGACTGAAGTATTTTTTTATTATTCCAAAATGATTGTAAACACTCTTTATTATGTATTATAAATAACACCGGGAATACGTCATAAACAAAATAAATATTGTGCAAACAATTTCACGAAATTAAAAAAAAATACTTCGATAACTCTGTATTTAAAAAAAGGTCTTAACAACATAAATCAACAATAATTTAAAAATTTGTTATATGGGAATTAAACCCATTCTTGCTTTGGTGAACGAGTGAACTACTAGAGAATACTTGCAACCGACATATAAGTTGCTATTATTTCATGGAAATTAAAACAAGCAAGTAATGTGATAAAGTTCTGTAAATAGAATCCACTTTGATTCTAACCAAATTACAACATGGTTAAAGTGTATAACTGTGCTAACTATTTCGTTATAACTTTATAATAAATATTTTTTAAACTTAAAAAATTCTGACAATTTCCAATAACACTTTATTAGCAATTACAACAAACAGAGTCTTTTTTTACGCATTATATCCGGCGTCCGCCGGCCGCTCCGAATGTTTCCTTCGCTGAGTTGGTCTCGGGAATGAGAGCTGCCCCAAAAAAAAACAAGCCAGGGAAGAAACCAAAAAAATATTAAAAAAATGAACTCCTCGTAAAATATTCAGAGTAAAATATTCCCCGAAAAAATTCCTATCATAGCCTCAGAAACAACTCGAAAAACAGCAGGAAAAAAGTTAATTAAGCCGTTCAACTTGGCACTTTTTTTATTTCCAGGGGAGTGTCCTAACGGAGATTTTCAAACTGTTTCTAGAACTAATAAATACGCACCAAAGAAATCTTGTTAGACATTTGCATATTATTCATCCAATCGACCAGTAAGAAAAAACTCAAATCTTTTTCAAGAAAAGTTTTTTTTTAATTATGCAGAGATCCACCAGCAACGAAATACAATTGCTTTTGTTTAAGGGATATATTTTTGGTGGTTGTTTTCTCACGGAAATAATTTTCCCAGGTTTTTTTTTCACTGGAACATGTCTTTACCGGAGTCTTTTCTTAGACGACGTGTTTCGACGGGTGTTTTCTCCTTCAATGTTTCTCCGAGCAAATTTGTTCTCTATTATATTGAAGTCACGGCGCGTGGCTTCATATCTTTAACAGAACCTCTTCGCTAGCTGTTTAAATTAAGTGCTGCATCAGACTTTTAAATAAACAGCCGGAAGCTGCATGCTTCAGCCTCTGTGTTTGTGTTTGAAATGACAGCAGCAGATTATATTCCAGCTAAACATAGTGTAAAGAGAAATTGTCTGATACGTTCGGTTATAAAAACCTTATTACATTATTATAAGTTAAACTGATGTACTTTGTATCTAAACGGGTAAGACATAGGTAATTAGTGCTTCGAACTTTGTTAGCAGAGTGCAATTAACCCGGACTAATTTCCGATCAATTACTATTTGTCGTTTTCAAGTAATGGAATAGTTTTATTTAATTTGCCTCTAAAATCACTTACTTGTTTGGTTTTGAAATTTGCAAAATCAAAGTAACCACATAGTATAATAACCAGAAATGAGCACAACGCTGCATACATCCACAATTAATTTTACTAAATAATGGTCAGTTGCGGTAGTCACAACCAGACCTTCATGATTGCATCTACTCGTTAGCATGAAAATAAATGTATGACTTGAAAGTTTCAAGCAATTCAAATGCAGATTTAAAAATTTAAAGAAGCACTGCGTCCCAGATCAGCAGGATCTCCAATAATCCCGTGAGCAACCCTTTTGCATGAATGCATGCAATTACTACGGTGATTGAAAGGGGGCGTGTAGAGTCTCGCTCGAATGTAGATTAGCTCATTTACTACATGCCACACAATACAAAAAAGTTCAACCGGACACTCAATTTCACAGTCTTTTAAATCAGGAGGATTACTGACTGAAATTTCTGTTGTTAAGTGCAGCAAAGTCAATTTTTAATATTCATAATATAGTGAAAACGAGAGTCGAACATTTAAAAACAAACTCCATTTTAAATAATGTACATATACGACCTAAAAATTAATATAATAAAAATTCAGTTTAAAAATTGCATCCATAATTTACGCAGATAAAACAAAACATTAGTCAATATTGTTATACAAATTAAAAACGCAAAACAACCTAATACATATTATGGAATGACCTACGTAATTACTTTACTTTCATAACTTGGCGGAAAACGTTCAAAAAGGCATAATTTATTTTTTCGTGCAGAACAGATTCGATGTCATAAAGTTCTTGCTAAACTTCCATAAATCTGGTGTTCACAAGCAATTTCAAAAAATCTTAAATACCCAACGATTTTCACAATTCAATGTTTCTAGGTATTCCAAGCATGTGAACTGGGTCGTGGCTCGCAGGGAATTTTTAGCGAGACCATAATTCAGCGCGAAGATTTAAACCACAAAATTTAGCACCTTGCTTAAAAATACTTTTATACGGCAGTACAACCAAAGGAAAATAAAAAGCTCCTGAAATACAGCTTCAGTGGAGGAATTTTTGAATGACCAGAATACTAGTTTTAGCTGAACAATTACTTGAGTATTATAAATTATAGCAAACATTCGATTAAAGTTATTTAAGCTAATAAATCGTGAGATAGATAGTCCAACCGTAAAATGAGTAATAACAGTAAGTAAAGTTATGAACACTGACGTTTCGCAGTTAGGTACAGCGCTTTGATACTTTCATGGATGCTGGTTTTATGGACATGATTAGTTTTAATCATCAAATAGTGCACGCTAGCAATGAAGCGCTTTCACACAGCTTTATATGCTCTCAGGCTGCTAACGTTACAATCCTGCAGAATTCAATAAAATCCGTGCCAGTAGTTTACACTATGGTTCCGTTAAACGGGGTAGGAATACATAGCAGCTAGATACAGAGGAAATACCGCACACAATCGAACTTTCTTGCGAAAGAACCAGCTTAAATATATTGCGACAGTTTAGACCAAAACTACACCAATAAAGCAGAATGATTAAATTGTGCCTTGAGGATATTTGATTAAGGCATTTCGTGGATTTCAGAACCATTTATTATGAAGGTTAATTGTTATATGCACCACGTTTACTAAGGTTAATCATGCTCTCGTAGTGTTCCAGTACTAGATGGTCTAATTTCATCCGACGGAAACAACTAAATACAATCCAAATGTTAGTAGTCATAAGCCTAATTTATTACCACAACACTAAACGGAATTTTAGATTAAGTACCACCAATGTTTTATTCTGCATCAAATATTAAATTAGCTGCCGTACTTTAATTTCAAACGTTTTCCTGATCAAATCTGAAAATTGTTCTTCTTTTTCATTATGTGACTTGGCCGTTTTGGTGGATGGCTCAGTAAAATTCCTAAGGCAAATAATGATAATTTTCGAAAAGAAGGTTTTCATATTTCCACACTAAACTTCGTAAAACGAATGTAACAATGTACACAAAAATAATTGACCAGCCTCACTCTAATGGAAAGTTAGTAAATCTAAATTCATTCCATTTATTAGCAGATTATCAAATTGATTTTTCTCTTAAAATAAAACCGTTTAGCGTAATTCGAACTTTTAGTTGACGCATAGTTGAGGCAAAATACAAATTAATGAAACAAAACAAGAAAAAAATCATTTAAAAACAGAATTTAATAAAATTATTCCATACACAAAATTATTATGTCATAATCGCACTGTCGAAAACGTCCTATTTTGAAGCTACAGAGTTCGGTAAAAACGTTTTCGATTTGTCTCGCACTCTTTTCTCATTTTAAATAAAAATATCGATTGTTAGTCCGAAATATGAAGCGCATGCAATCAGCTGTAGGGCGGGCGGCTCCGTTCTTACTATTCTTATACTGAATACGACATTGTCGGGTTGCTTATATAAATCGTTTTCTTAGAAATCTAACATGCGGTAAAACCTAATAAAGCACTTTAAATAGTCGATCGAAATGATAAAAGTTTATAAGGATCGGCGTTTCCGTTTTTGAATGAATAATTAAATTCAAATTTGTCAAACATTGCTGGAAGGCGTCAAAGCAAAATTTGGGAGATTAGTAAAAACCGAATTTGTAGTTCACTGCAAATTCTATCGACTTAAAAAGGTAAAACAAAACGTGTGAGCAGTAAATAAAAAACTTTTTCTTTAATATTCAAAATTTTGAAGCAGCGCCATTGCGATCGTTTTCGGATTTTCGAAATTAATTTTACTTCAACGTATACTACCCACAAAGTGCTCTCAAACAAGTTGTAGCTGTTCCCGATCAGAAAACTACTTTTTGAATAAATGGACATTAAAGTCGAGATTTTCAAAAAGTTGTAGCGATCGCAATTTTGATGATAGAGAATTCGGCAAAGAGTTTTCAATTTGCCTTAAGTTCTTCTCTCAAATCACCTGCTCAAATTTCCAAAATGTAGTGTTGGAAAAACACGGTAGCAAAAAACATGTCTAACTTCTGTTTTCGGTTTCGGATTTTGTTGGAAAGCGTATCTAGAATTACAGTTTTCGATATACTTATTGGTTTAAAATTTCATCAAAATCGGTTGAGTACTTTCGCCTTAAAAGCTGTCACACACTTACACACTCACAGACAGACATTTTCAAATATCAGTTTTTTGGGTTCCTTGAGTCCACTACAGCTGATTAGGTGCGCTGCGGATTTCGAACTAAAAATCGATATAAATAGATATAAAGAGTTATCAAAGATATGCAAAGAATGAAAATTATATTATTTAACTAGAGCTAATTGACATGCGTAGTTAAAATCGCGTAACTACCGCAAAACTCTTTGGTGATATAAAACGTATCGTGTTTTTCTTAATTTTTAAAATAGTTAACAATTATTGCCGATCCTAATAAAGTACTTCAAATAGTCTATCAAACTGATAAAAGTTTATAACGATCGGAGTTTGCGCTTTTGAAAACATAATTATCAATGCAATTTTTTTTAATTTTCCTATATGGCGTCCAAGTACAATTTGAGAGATTAGTATAAAAAACAAATTTGTAGTTCAATGCAAGTTCTATCGGCTCAGAAAGTTTAAAAAATTATGTGAGCAGTTTTGAAAAACATTTCTTTGAAAATTTTCAAAAGTTTGAAACGGTCGTATTCAGATTTTCAAATTAATTTAACTTTAGGCTATACCATTTACAAAAGGCTCTCAAACAAGTCGTGGCTGATCCCGATCAGACTAATTTTTGAGTAAATCGGCGTAAAAGTCGAGATTTTCAAGAAGTTGTAGCGGCCGTCATTTTGAAACTAGAGAGTTCGGTAAAAATGTTTTCGATTTGCTTCAAGTACTTCTCTTAGACCCTGTGCGCAAATATCCAAATTTAGTTTTGGAAAAAAAAACGCTACCAAAAAACATGTCTAACTTCCGTTTCCGGTTTCAGATTTTGTTGAAAAGCTTAACTAGAATTCCAATTTTCGCCATCAGAGCCCATCCACAGACAGACATTTTTTTAAAACCACCTTTTTGAGTTCCTTGAGCCCCAAAACGTGTATTTCCGTTAAAATCTAGATTTAGAAAATTCCTATGAAACCAATACTGCCCTATATTAGTAAAAGTAATAAAAAAATGTATACAGGGTATAAATATTTCTAGTAAGATAGAAGATAGAACGCAACACGCAGACCAAAACCGAGGATTATACGCTTGAAATTGTTTGTACATCTAATATATATACGCAGGAAACTTTTTCAATTACATTGCTATAGTTTTCGACAAGTTAGAGTAATTGTGTCGTAAGTATTTAATGATTATTCCCTTAATCAGAACCTCTAATATGCTTCCCTACATTAATGTCGATTTTTCTATATATGTTGTGTGCTCTCGAATATCAGTCGTTCACAAGTCTAAACTAACAGAAGTTTTCCCACAGGTCAATAGTGTTAACTAATTTCATACTTTCAGACAGTACATAGGGTACACTCATATATAAGAATGTACCGATGTACACGCAGCACAATATCTGACGGATTCTTGATTTAGGCACTCAGATCCGTAGACGTTCACCACTTTCAGAACTTTCTAGCATATTCAACGAACACGAACTTTTTTGTATAAGTTTATCATGTGAACAACTTAAAAAAATTCCGACCACCAATGTTGAACGTTTCATGACATTATCAACAGCCATCAATGTTTCTGCCACACTTACCTATTAATTCAGAAGGTAACAGAAAAATTAAGGACTAAGCATATATGTACTGTCGAAATTTTTTAACTTTTAAAACACGTCTCCCCGTACAAATAAAAACTATATCACAAGTAAAAAGTCACTGAAAATAGATAAAGCTCTATAAAAAAAAAGTTTGATGCATCATGAAAATTTTGTTAATTATAAACAGTTATTCGTTTTTTGATTGCTAAAAACCAATAATAAAGAGTACCGAATAGAAATTGTAGACCACGTACACTTAAAATAATGATATATACGAGTATGGATCTTCCTTAATAAAATTAATTTTAAATAATACCTTTTCAAAGAATAAGAAATCGTTTACATGACACTGGTCAGCGCTTCAGACGACCACTGAGATGTCCTCCAATATCTATAGTAAATCGAAAAAGCAAAATTCGCTTTTGCGAAAGAGCATCTTCAATGGAACGAAAATCAATAGGCCTGCGTTTTGTTCAGCGATACACGTATGATTAACTGTTTGCAAAACTTTTATAATCGTCCACTGTTTATACGTAAAACAATGCCTTCTTCTAGCTATATTCCGTTTAGCGAGGAAGATAAAAGATTTAGTTTTCAAATTGTAATAACTTATAAATTCGTAACAGAGAAGAGGGCTCACAAAACCTACACTAGTTGCGGGTAATAAACAAGCCATTATCCTATAATAAAAGGAAAAAGAAGTAACAGAGAAATTTGATACTTGAGCATAAACAAATTGTTTCATATTGCACTATTTTACCATGCTGGTACCATTACAATATATCAAATTTTATATAAAACTGCCATTATATTTTACAGTAAACAATTAAAATGGTTAAACATTGTCAAATAATTGGAGTAGCCGCTAATTTGAACCAGGAAAGTTCTGAAAAATGTAGTTCCTGAAGTACCAAAAGTGTGTTACGTTAAAAAAAACTGAAGTGTAGACTTCGAGTCGACTTTCCAATATTAGATATTAATACTTACCGTATTTGCAAACGTATATATTATAATTATAACGTTGTACATTTCACCGACTGTTACATTTCTAAGAAAGCAAGCTTTATAGGCAACCCTCCATTCCATCCATAAAAATTCATAGAAAACGCCACAGTGAAATTAAAGCTTTCAGAAAAATAATCAAATTGCAGTCAATCTTCCGTTCCAACAGCCTACAAAGTTTTTGAATATTAATTTATGGTTTTGAAAATTTTGAAGCAACGCCATTGCGATCGTTTTCAGATTTTCGAAATTAATATTATTTCATCCTATACTACGCACAGAGAGCTCTCAAACAACTTGTAATTATTCCCAATCAGATAACTACTTTTTGAGTGAATGGGCGTTAAAGTGGAGATTTTCAAAAACTTGTAGCGGCCGCCATTTTGAAGGTAGAGAGTGCGGTAAAAAACGGACTAAAAATCGATATCACACTGATAAAGTTTATAACGATCGGCGTTTGCGTTTTTGAATCAATAATTAACCAATTCCAAAGTTTTTAATAATTCCTGGAAAGCGTCAAAGTAAGATTTGTGAGATGACAGGAAACAAATTTGTAGTTCACTGCAAGCTCTGTTGGCTTAGAAAGTTAAAAAAAAATCGTGTGGGAAGTATTTGAAAAATATTTTTTTGAAAATTTTCAAAATTTTGAAGTAACACCATTGCGATCGTTTTCGGATTTTCAAAATTAATTTTACTTTATCGTATACTACCCGCGAAGGGCTCTCAAACAAGTTGCAGCTTATCCCAATCAATCAACTACTTTTTGAGTAAATGGGCGTTAAAATTGAGATCTTCAAAAAGTTGTAACGCCCGCCATTTTAAAGCTAGAGAGTTCGGTAAAAATTTTCAATTTGCCTTAAGTTCTGCTCTTAGATTCCATGCTCAAATTTCCAAAATTTACTTTTGGAAAATAACGCTACCAAAAAACATGTCTAACTTCCGTTTTTGGTTTGATTTACAATTTCATCAAAATGACTCGAGTACTTTCGCCTTTAGAGGCGTCACACAACCACAATCCCACCCAAAGACAGACTTTTTACAAATCACTATATTGGGTTCCTTGAACGCCGAAACGTGTATTTTCGTTAAAATCTAGATTTCGAAAAATTTCACGACATTAATACTTCTCTATTTCGAAGGCACGGGAGAGTAAAAATGGGGCAAACAAGTCGCTGGTACTTTCCCATACTTTTTACGTTTTAAATATTCTCGCGCCAATAAATGACTGCATAACATTGTTTAAACAAAAATTAGAGAAAAATGAATTTGAAAAAAGTTAGGCCCTAGTGCGAATTTGAACTTGCGATAGCCTGTGTAATAGGTTTGTGTACCGTAACTGTACGCATAGTAGCAGCGACTAAGCTGCACGGAAGCAAGGTAAGCGCCCTGACGGCTAATTATACATTGAGCTTCGGGCATCAGATTTAAAATCGCTATAAATGGTTCATTTAAAGAGTTATTAAAAATACACAAAAAATGAAAAATATATTTTTAACTCGAGCTAATTGATAAGCGTAGTTAAACATCGTAACTTCCGGAAAACGCGTTGTGAATATTAAAATTATTGTATTTTTTTCTTAATTCTTAAAATGATTTAAACTTCTTGTTAATCCTAAAAAACTGCTTCAAATAGGATATTGAACTGTTTAAAGTTTATAATGGTTGCCGTTTGGGTTTTTGAAAATATAATTTATCAATTTCAAATTTTTCAAACATTCCTGCAGAGCGTCAGAGCAAACTTTTTGAAATCAGTACAAGAACAGATGTCTGGTTCCCCGCATGCTCTAGCGGCCCGGAAAAATAAAATAACATGGGCAGTTTTTGAGGAATATTTTTTTTGAAAATGTCCAAAAGTTTGAAAGATTGGTAGCGGTCTTCATTTTGAAGATACAGCATTCGGAAAAGACACATTTGTTTTGCCTTTGGATTCATTACAACGAGAACGTTCGCGCACGAATCTTTTTTTCGTGCGGGAATATTCGCAAGAGCGTTTTTAGAACGTTCTTTCTCTCCTTTACATCACTACGCACAAAACATAATTTGAATTTATATTTAAATGTTTTATTTTATATTTACTATTTATTATATATAATTTATACTCTATGTAAATATACTACCAATAACTATAATCGTAGAGCTCAATTCTGATTGACAATTATATTGTCGATAAATATGAATCTCCCCATAACAACTATATTAACAGTATGAACTATATTTCGGTCTAAATTAAAAACTATGAATAAATTATTAAGCACATGTTTGCCCTGTAAATTAACAATTTGATTCAGTTTGTATTTAATACAAAACTCATTTCGATTTCAAAATCAAGAATATTAATAAAAACAACATTTTCGACACTAAAACGCAATTAACTTGAAAATGAGCGAATATAGATTTTAATTTAATGAAATAAAGAAGAGCGCTCCAGATATTCCGAGAACGAAGCAATTATAAAAAAACATTTAAACAAGCGCATTCAAATATCAAAAGAAAAAGTTTGTCTAAACATGTATCTATGAACTAGAAATAGACACTGGATTACTGCAATGGCACTAAATCTGAGATTGATACAAATACATACAGACAATATCGAATAATGCTGAAATAATATAATCGAAACGAACCAGAATTTACAAATGCCATATTAGCTACTATACAACTGTGGTACGTCTTCTAGCGTTATTTTAAAAGCATTAAAGTTTCGAGTTAATAACAAATTGTTACGATATACTGGTAGTTGACCAAAGTTTCATCAAAAAGTTTCGTGAAACACGGGACGTGAATTAGGACACAGATTTGTTAGTTTGTAACGAGCAAGCGGAATGTGCAGACAGATTAAGTTTTAATTATTCACGGTGTACCAGCACAAATGACAGTGAGGAAAGCCAATTACACCGTTGACCTTGGAAAAAATGTTCCATTTGGATGATATGTAAGCTTTAAAATTCCTAAATTTGCATTTCGCTACGAACCGCTTTATAAATTACTTAAAACGAGTAACCCACCATAAATTTTCCCAAAACGCTTCACCCCAGGAGAAATAAAAACAAATCGTATTCATTTTGTCTAGCACGTTCTTGCTATAATTTCGTTTAATTCCACAATAACTCTTTCAAATTAAGTTTATGTAATCTTCAAATTCCGCGCCTGATTGACTTATGTCAGAAAATCCGGTAAGAGCAATATCGAGCACACACATCGTAAGAGATGTAACACGTGGAATATTTGAGTCACAAGTGACAATCAACGAACACGGCAAACATCCGGACAAACGAGAGACGGATAGTAGGTAAGATACATTTATGTCACAGTGCGCCACGGATCAATAACAGTCGCACGTAAATTTAACAACACTTCCCAGGAAGAAATTACTACATTTACAGTTTGCTTAGACATACCACATGAAAGGATCACCCCATCTATTATTTTGTACAAGATTTCGTAAACAGACGTTATAAAGCTCTTTTCAAAGTTTCCGATGTGTTGTGCGATGCTGACACGAGTGCTGCTTAAACCTGTCAGGTATTACCATCTTTAATCTACAACAACGCATTCTGGATAAATTACCTTAGACACAATATTAATCACCATGCTTTAAATGTTAGTAGTTTGCAGAGCTCAAAATTTATAGTACTTTGCATCAATTTTAGTGGTGAAGCATAATTGGAGAACAGTGTAAGTTTACGAAATGACTTTAGATCGAGATTCTGGAAGATCCTCACGTACAGGAAACTTGCAATCGATTTCATGAAGTTATTAGTTAATAATATAATGGCAAAGTTCTTATGTTTTGCCGGGGTACAATTTACCCCCTGGTGAACATCGTCAACTAATTGATAAGGATTTTCTATACAAAAGCATTTTGTACTTAGATGTGTAATAGTTTCGTACACCATTTTACATCACGTCGACTACGGTAATTAAGTTGTACCTACAGAAGCAATTTCCATTTAGGCCTAAAATGTTAACAGTGGCGTAGCGGAATGAACTTAGGTTAATTACAAATTAGTCAATTATTAACGCATTCGGTGCTTGTACGTTTCAAGATCAAGAAAACAGAATAACATTACCTGACATACGCATCAGCAGTTGGTATAAATGTACCATGGACTCTTACCTGAAACAAAAGAAATCATTAACTTCACAACACTAACCAAAATAACGAATAAATGAGCAAGAATGTGTAATGATAATATCACACAAAAATCGGTCGTTACTTTGCTTCGTCTGTTAATGCAAGTTGTAATAAAATCAAACACGATTTTTTCATGCAATTCCAGTTTAAAAAATCAATAGCAGTTCCACCTAACTCCATATACAACAAAGTTTGCTACCAAATAATAGTAAACAGCCCAATTCTTCTCTATGTAGCACGCGCGCGCGCGTGCCTGTGTACGTTCAAGTATTATTAGTGATGAGGGGCCTCCACTACTAGAACCCACATATTTAGGCGACCACTAAGGAAAGACAATTTTTCTTTGCACAGCAAGCCGCTGTAGTAATATAAATAAATAAGTAACTTAAAATGTCTACTTTTTGTTTGTATAATTGGATTATAATCTGCAGCCAGCGAGTGCGGCATTCCATAATAACACTCCGACGACATCGCTTCGAAAGCCACGAACTGGTAAATAGCAGCGGGCAGGTAATCACAGCTTTCGGGCCTTAATAAAACTGCATTACAAATTTACGTTAAGTTTTATTAGGTTGGACTGCAAAGAACGCTAATCTACGTATTGAATCTGTAAGACAGAACTAATTTAAATTCTCTAATACTGAATACAAGTACTGTTAATTAAAATTAAAAATCAAATAAAAATCTTAGAAATGAATCGTTAAACACGCCTGACGCTAAACTGTTTTCCACCAGCCGGGTTATTATGCCCTAAAAATAGCTAATAAAGCTAAACTACATACTAAAGAGCAATATTCGTAACAGCGAATTATTTTTCGGCTTATAAATCTACAAATATGTAGAAGTAAAAACAGTAATTAAATAAATAGATACTGAACAATTACATTACAAACGATCGCTGTTCATAAATTAGTAAAATAAATGCGACAAACTCAAGTTAAGCTGTGAGGTGGAATGAACATGTATTTGAATTTGTTTATCGAGCGTAGACACTGTTAGTGTTGCGCTCATATAACAACATGTAATAAGGAAATACCAATTCCACCCGTGGGCTAAACCCTGCGTTTTTTTTGAGAAACCTTTAAAAACATAAGGCCAGTCGAGTGACACTTGGGTTGTATACTCTCAGCTGCAGCCGCATTCTGCTCAAATTGAGACAGGTCAAGTGAATACCGATTTGGCATGTAGAATTACAGCAATCGGTATACAATTCATAAAACTAAAACTTCGCTCCGCTACACTAGCACTTTCATTAGCTATTTTCGTACTAAAAAGAAACAAACATTTTTTGCAATTCATATTATCATATCCAAAATTAATACATTTTTTTGTAGGGATGTGAAAAACTTATGTATTCATTATCACATACTATACCGCGCATATATTTTTATTTTCGTTCCGCTTGAAACTGGAGCGACAAATGTTTAAAAGACTATTATAATTATATAATCCAATTACGAAACTGTTCCTAGTAGTTGTGTTAAAAAATGGACGACATCTCCCTTTCTAAAGTGGAAAATAAAAATGTTGTAACATAAACAAAAGAAATAAAATAAAATCCAGGAGAAATAAGGGTAGGTAGATTAAGAACAAAGAAAAGAATGTTAAGTGCCAAAGTGGCATGGGTCGGATAACTAGTTTCTCTTATTTCCTAAAGGTGACATAAAATCTAGAAAAGAACTTCATCTTGCAACCGAAACTAAATAAAACAACAAGCAAAGCAGGCGCATATGAATATTTAAACCAAGGCTGCCCAACCTTTTTAACAGTTGGGCGAAATTGACGATTTGAAAATCACTGGCGGGCCACTGATTACTGACGGTTCCTGTTTTTGTTCACCTAAGCTTTTTAAAGTCTTGTTTTGTGCAACAAAAAAATCAACATTTTGAAATTTAATTGTCGTTTATTAAAATAATAAAATAAATAGCATCTACTGCCAAATAAAGAAACAAAATTTTATGTAACGAAAATCTAAATCCAAGTAATTGGTACAATCAATGTGATTTCTGACATTGTTTTTGTTTTAATAATTTTTCTATGTTAGGCGTCAGGTCACATGTTGACAGTAACAACAAATCAGATATATGTTGCTCAGTTAGAGATGTGCGGTATTTATTTTTTACTAAATTAAGATTTAAAAAAAAACTTTTCACAAACATATGTTGATCCAAAACTACTTAAAAATTGAAAGGCCAGGTCAGTTATTGCAGAAAGTCTTCCTTTGGCACCAATGTCCAAATTCTTCTGAAAAAGTTTGTGACTTTGAAGATATTTTTTCTGCAAAAAGATTTTTTAGTGCAGAATGATTTTGCAGTTCAGTGAGTTCCAACTGAATATTGGCAGGATAACTGATTATTTCAGTCAAACTGAGTGTGAAAGGATTAACAAAAATTTGTAAATTTTGTTTTGTACTTTCAAAGTCCTGGAATCTGCTCTCAAACGACTGTAACAAGCATCTAATTTTAGCTTCGTACTTAGTACAGTTGGCAATATTGAGGTTCTCTTTCAAATCTTTGAGTATGGGAAAAAGGTCAATATTTTCGTTGGTTAAATTAATTAAAAACAAAACAAAAGGTCTGTTAGCAAAGAACATCAAAACGCCCAGAAGCGTCACTTCGATATTTTTTTGTACTTTAGTCGGCCATATTGTAAATGGTTTTCCTGTCAATCTGACGGATGTAACTTGGAGGTTATGTTCAACTTAGTGTTTATTATTATATTTAAACATCCATAATAATTAACAGTAGATAACAATAACATTATTTTTCACTCCATGTAAGGTTCTTCTTTCATCCATTTTATTCAGGTATCGTTTTTAAGGGTATTACAGTTATTTAGCGTGTCAAATGTAGCACAATACCACAACAGCATCACAGACGGAGCAGTTCGTTTGGTTGACTTAGCAGTAAATTGTCTTCTGTGAATGTTACTTAAAGTAATCAGTTTTAGTCAAACGTTGGTAAATACTCGTACCATTTGGACATAACAATACGCGGTAGGTATACCTACTACAAAATATTGAACAATGTAATTTTATTTGCATTTCACATCCCTACTGAAAATCACCTCAGTTGCCTCATAAAACCTCATACAAAATGAACCTGGTTGTTTCAAAAACCGCATAAAACCACATACAACCTGATGAAAACATTATCAGGTTATATGAGGTTTCTATATATATTTTCAGTAGGGATACCTAAAAAAAATCCTACTCGATCTACAGAATTATTTTTACTTATTACTTTATTTAATGCGTGCTTCGGTTTCCTGCAAATTACCTTTAGCAATATTATTTTGTTCTTTGTGTTGTATGTCTACAAGTTATATTAAAAATTGGCGCCATTTAATTTTGACGTTAACCATTTTCAATATGGCGAAGGTCATCCAAATTGTGCTCAAAACATCAAAGGAACCGACACAAGTGACGCTTCTGGGGTATTTTGATATTCTTTGCTGTCAGTTTCCGAGCGGGATAGCTAATCAGGTGACCGCGCGCAAGGCGCATCGTTTGTTTTACCGCGGCGCGCGACACTTTTTCAAATTGGCGGGAATTTTGAAACTGGTTCACGCGGGCCACTTATCATTCGTTCGCGGGCCACAATGTGGCCCGCGGGCCTGGGGTTGGGCAGCCTTGATTTAAACCATTCATTCAATAGCAGTCAAAATGAGGCCTGAAGGACATATAAATCTGTTTATCGCAACTGTGTCTGAATCAATAACATGTTTTTTTTTAGTTGCCTTCATCATACTGTCTGATGAAAATTTTTTCCATAAACTACTACCTGCACCT
Organism: Ctenicera cuprea; assembly: GCA_958336395.1. NCBI lineage: Eukaryota > Metazoa > Arthropoda > Insecta > Coleoptera > Elateridae > Ctenicera > Ctenicera cuprea. Next base: position 38,267,697 of record OY284490.1, read on the forward strand.
CCTGAAGAACTTTACCTAAGGAAGGTTGTCCCAACTTTTTCGATCAGGTATTTTTACGGCTTCGGATAGTGCAATAGGGGATCTCGTAAACGGTAAGAGATAGAGATTCTGCTAAATGAGAAGAATTACGCAGCATCTTAAATACTACTAGAATCCACGTTCAAATCCTACACTTTTGGTTTAATTTTCAGTACACGCTGAAAAAACTAAACTTTACAGTTTACGCTTTTTGTGTATAATTTGGTTATTATCAAAGATATCGCAACGCGGTTTTGACATTATTAAGACACCTTTTTACGCAGATTTCTAACCTAAAATTAAAATTTTTATAGGTCGTTACATTTTCAATGTCAACATTGGTTGGAGTTTTTTTTCCCTTTTCTCTGATAAGTATTTTCACAAATACCGGAGTTATAAGCGAAAAACTGTTTTCTCATAGTAGGGTGTGAAAAAGAAGCAAAAGTACAGCAATGCTAAAAAATTTGGATTTTTTTCCTGCTACATTTTGATGCATAAGAACGTAGCAGAAGCAGAGCGCATGTACGTGCAGCAATATCCCGAAAGACGGCAACCCCGTCATAGTACGTTTAGAAAATGAGCAGCAAATTTAAAAGAATATGGATCGTTTGCTAAACCCGCAAGGAAAGGGCAAAGAGACGTAAATAATGAAATTGAAAACATTGTATTGTAAGCAGTTACTGAAAATCCTTCAGTGTCAACAAGGCAAATACAGCATGATACTGCAATAGCCAAATCAACTGCACACTTAATTTAAAAAAAAACATAAATATCATCCATAGTACTATCGCATTTGTCAGGGTCTTAGAGAAGGCGATGATGAAAGGCGGAGAACGTTCTGTGTGTGGTATAACCGCAAATGTCAAAACGTTTTATTGTCAGATCAAACCACGTTCGCCAATAATGGTTTATTTAATAAACATAACTGCCATCATGAGCATGTGAAAATCCCCAATGAAAAAGGCAATCGAAACACCAAGTTCGTTTCGGTTTTATCGTATGGTGTAGAATATTAGGAAACCGTTTAATTTGTCCTATTATTTTTTAGCATTCACTCAATTCATAATAATATCTGCGGTTGTTACAAAACGAGGTTAAAGAACTTCTGAATGGAATACCATTGGAAGAAAATCGTGATATTTGGTTTCGTCAAGATCACGAATTGTGTCAAATACTCAAAGAGCTATGAATTGGCCAGCCAGGTCCTTAGACTCAACCCCAATGAACTTTTTCCTTTGGGGTTACATCAAAAATGACTTGTACCAGCAAATGTTTATCAACGTGAATAATTTTCGTAATGCTGTTATTCAAGCTTTTAGAAGCATACCACAGTTGGCGTTAGACAAAGTCGTGGAGTCCACTATTAGAAGGTGCTACTGATGTCTTGAAAATGGAGGTGGATTGTTTGAGCATGTTTTGTAGTTGCTTAGTGTTTTGATTTGATGTTTTTTTTTTCGTTTACCAATATTAGTTGTTTAATAACAGTTTCTTGTATTAAGTTTTTCATTTGGTTAAGACAGTTGTTTCGTTTCTTTCTGTTCTACTTTTACATTAATATTGATATTAAATGTTACACTTCTTTATGGGTATCTCCGTTTTTTTTAATGTTGGAGAAGTGTTCAAAATGTCGATTAACGTGCAAATTCTTCTCTAAGTAATGAAACGTAGAAACTAATATAAAACATATTACATAGCACCCATCTTTGATTATTATATGTACATAAATATTTTAATACATGTATTTCCTGAAGCAATCACGTGTTTTATTTTTGTTTTTTTAGTCCACCATGCAAAAACAGTTTCTAACTTGAATATTTAGAAAGATAAACTGATCAAACCTCAATGGCAACAAATGCAGCCTACTACGAGAAAACAGTTTTTCGATTACAACTCTCTTATTTGTATACAATCCCTTATATCAGAGAAAATGACGAAAATAGCTCTACCCAATGACGAGACGCCGTCTTTGACGCATATTTAAAAAAGCGAAGTTAATGTCAATACCTTAAAAATTTAACGATCTATAAAAATTTTAATTTAAGATTCGAAATCTGTGTAAAAAAAAGTTTCAGTAATGTCAAAACCGCTTTGCGCTATCTTTAATACTAACCAATTTATACACAAAAACAGGAAATTAAAAATTTCAGTTTTTTCAGTCTGTAGTGAAAATTAAGCAAAAATTGTAGGATTTGAATGTGGATCGCAGTAGTACTTGAAATGCTGAATAATTGTTCTCGGCTAACCGAATCTCTATCTGTTATACAGTTTACGAGATCCCCATGCATGCACTCCTTATCTTGGACACCATGTATGGGGAATCAGAAGAACACGATTAACCTTTTGGAAGATTTTGTAAGAATAATGCCTTACTCTTACGCAGGATGATATGGGGGTATAATTAACGCAAAGACCGGTACCAAATTAAAAGTTTACGAACACTCAAAATAACCAGTTCTACATTGTCAGCAATGTTTCAGTAATTTTAAAATATTGATTTATTCACTGCGTCATGTAGTATTCCAAATCGGCCATAAATTCTCGGGGACGGTCATAATATGACATAAAATTTTTATTGCTTTATCTTAGAAATCTGAGGAAGTTTTAGAGGTACATATTTCATCCTTTCCAGCTGAATGAAATCTCATTATCTTTTGAACATTCCATATTTAAAAGGGGAAAACAAAAATTGTTTTTCAGACTAGCTAAAAACATAATTTACTATTTTCTTCACGTTAGAGAAAAATGGGCGTTTAATGCGTTCGGAATGACCTAAATAATATAGAAATAAAGATTGTTAATGTGTTCGGAAAGGTGAAAATATGAATCTTGAGGTTTGAACAAAGCTCATTCTTTTGTGAAATGCCAAATGCGTGGTTCTCTACATTTCTGGCGTAACTGTGACATGCTAAAACACTTACAACTAAGAGGATTTAAATACACACTTCAACAGATAGATTTTCTTACTTAACGAGTATGTGATTTTGAATCACTTGGTAAAGAAGGTTCGCACAGTATAGTTTTGAAATTTTGGCATATTACTGAAGATTTAATAAACTACTTATACTAATAGGTGTAGTGCAGCCAAGAGTGTATTCTTTGGTTAAATAATATTCTTGTTAACAAAAGTGTTGAATTAATAAAACGCACTGAGTTTATGCAATTATTTGAACTCTGCATTAATCAAAATTATTTCATTTTTTAACCGACTTCAAAAAAAGGAGGAGGTTCTCAATTCGTCTGTATATATGTTTTTTTAAAATTTTTTTTTATGTATGTTCGGGCATAACTTTTTTGTTTGTGAACCGATTTTAATGATTTTTTTGTGTTGGGTTCAGTATAGTTCCAAGGTGGTCCCATTATATTTTCATTGGTATTGGAGCTTGAACTTCGAAGATACTCCTCAAAATCTATTTTTTTAACCGACTTTTTAATGTTTCGGTATTTCATCTTCCGTTTCAACTAGCCATTTCCTCATACGAGAAGCATCCTTACTAGGTCTACCCATCACTTAAAATTGTAAAATAATTAACTTTAAAAAAAAAAGAAAACCGACTTCAAATAAAAACACAAAAGTTAACTAAAAAGCAAAAAATAAATGTTTTTTATACAACAGTTTAATACGTATTTGTTGTTCCGTTTAATGTAATTAAGAAATTGCTGTTTATTATATAATTATTAATTGTTTTATAATTTTGAAGTCGGTGCTAAGTAAAACATAAAAATTATATACCTTGCTGCAATAACAAATTAGATTCGAATTAAAATATATAATTTTTACGTTTTACTTAGCACCGACTTCAAAATTATAAAACAATTAATAATTATATAATAAACAGCAATTTCTTAATTACATTACACGGAACAACAAATAAGTATTAAACTGTTGTATAAAAAACATTTATTTTTTGCTATTTAGTTAACTTATGTCACTTTTGTGTTTTATTTGAAGTCGGTTCCCTTTTTTTTTAAAGTTAATTATAATAATAAGATTTATTTCCAAAAAATGGTTTAACCATGGTAATAGCTAATATATTTATGGAAAATCTAGAGCAGGCATCGGCAACCTTTTGAGTAGCTGGGGCCAACTAAAGATCTATTTCTGTATCGCGGGCCGCAAATAAGATTAAAAACTTCCTTTTCGGAAAAATATTTTTAATAAATGTAATCAACAAAAACAAATTCGACAGAAGCAAAATATATAATTAAAAAAAGTATGAAAATTCAAAAAAGAATACAGAAACATATTCAACAAAAACAGAAATTTTTACAAATGTAAAATTCGACGTAGCGGGATCGTATTAGGTTCCGATCGCGGACGAAAAATGTGTTACTGTTATTTTTATTTTTTAAGTAAATACTTAGCAATCAAAATCAAAATTATCTCGGCCGGCGTAGTCCAAATTGTTCTCACAAACATAAAAAAAATTGTTACTGTTTATGTTTATTTGTATAATTTTAAAATAATAACTGGTCTCACGGGCCGGATTGGTGGTTAAATGAAACAGGGCCGGCGGGGCAGAAAAAAAGTTGTGCGCGGGCCTCATACGGCCCGCGGCCGTTGTTGGTTGCCTATGTCTGATCTAGAAGATCAAATATTTGTATCAAAGCATTCTGAGAAAGTTATATTTTAGTTTCGTTATGTTGGTGACATTTTATCATGTTTTGATAGTTCATTTGAGTTAATCAATGAATTTTTAATGTTTATTCACAGCTCGCACCCAAAAATAACATTTACACTGGAAACTGAACTGTCTATTAACTTTTTTGATTTAAACATATAAATTAATTCAAATAATAAACTTGAATATTCTGTTTATAGAAAACCTACACAAAAATACATTACAATATCACACAATTTTTGTCATCATAAAATACATAAATTGAAAGCATACAGGTCCATGATACATAGTGCTTTAATGGTTCCTTTTGGTAAATTTAGTTATAATAGAGAAATTTCGATTATTAAACAAATTACATACAATAATAGTTATTAATACTAAACTTATTGATGCAATAAATTAAAAGAACGATTATTAATTAGCTATTCAGAAAATTTATCAGACTACTTCATCAGGTAAAATGAAATACGCGTCAATTCTATATTTTGGCAATAAATCAGAAAAAATTGCCAAAATTATAAACAAAACCAATAAATGTAAAATAACTTTTAAACACTTTGTTTAATGCCAAAGAAATAACAGACAATTTACTTAAATCAAGCATTTACAAATTAAATTGCTCGCACTGTAATTCGGTTTACGTGAGACAAACAATTAGAAACTTTGATATTAGGTACAAGGACACGTACGTTGTTAAAAATATAAACACCCACATAAATCCAATACTAAACACTTATTAGAACACAAACATTTAATGACTGTTTAATATAACACTATAAAGTTTTTACGTGATGATAAGCGTATGTTAGATATACTAGAAGCATTTGAAATTCACAAACATTTAAAATTTGTATCATTACTAAATGTGCAAATTGATCTCTTAAATTCACTATTATTGGACGTTTTGGAATGAGAAATGAAGTCATCTGAAGACAGATGTAGAAAACCAAGATCAAGTTATAAAGATTTATTGTTTCTATAGCAACACCAACTGTTTACTTTTAATCTTGCCTCTGAAAAAGACATGTCAAAATATCGAAATAGGTATAAGGCTAAAACAAAGACCTGTTGATGTTAAGAATTGTTTTATTTACAATAAATTGAAGACATAGTTCGGACACGGAATTAGCCAATGCACGTCATATATACGTTTTTTCAATACCAAACCCATAAACAAAAATTACCTTTTTTTTCGGTAAACAACAATAAACAATTAGTTTCGAGCAAAAAATAAACCTTCTGTAAGAAATTCTTAATATTTAAAATTGTAGGTAACAACTAAAGGGAAATTTCATGATAATATTATTTTCTTGTTATTAAATTGGTATTATGGCGTAATTAATTTTCATGTCGATGTTTCATCGATTGTGGCTAGAGTGCGCCATTCTAACCTGACTTTACCTCGTATCCTTTTGGCATTTCCATAAATATTGATTTATACATTCTTTAGAAAAGCAGTTCTTGTCAGAACTATTATTTATTTTAAACTCGTTGAAGTTAAACGCTTCATTATGCCGAGAGCTCTGTGCAAGCAGTCGAAAGAGCTCGTTCCTTCGTTAATACATAAGTTACTTTGAAAGGAAGCGAAACAAAGGTGGGCCATTAATTCCTCTGAATGCTGTTAGGGAGGTACATACATTACTTACATAATTATTGTATATAGTTATAAAACTTAAGTTATATTGCAAAAAGTTGTGATGATCTAACTCTAAACATCTCAACCGTTAGTGCAAAAAGTGGTAAAATTGCTTGTTTTGACCAGTTCGCTATTCCAAATGTTATTTATGAAATGTGTCAAGAAAGTAAGTATTTTGTTTGATTTCTCAATTTTTATCAAAATTTACATTTTGATGTTTTTAGAACAACATGTAACACTAACAAATTTCTGTTACATTTTCTGGAAGAAAGATGTGTTTAATGGAAATAACTCTGCATTGGAGAAAATTATTTAATGCCATTGGTTTTCGTTGGAAACAAAAGTGGCCTGCGTAGAGGACCAATAGAATTACAACATATAGCTTTACGTAAAGTAGAGCTGCTACAAAAGTATGCCCATCGCAGTTTGTCTACCTAGATTAAACGTAGATTTTTGAAATCGATTAAGTTGGTAGATCATGACAAGTCGAGAATCAAAAAAGTGTTTAATGGAAAATAGCGTGGGTTGTAGCCCACGGGTTCAGCTAGTGTTACAAATCATTTTTCGGTTGCTTTATTTCTTATAATTGTAAATTTTAGCTTTATCGTTTAACTGGAGCTCCCAATATTTGGGTCAATGAATTGTGGAATTTGTAAACATGATCATCCACTCCTGCGGCTGCCAGAAATGTTTACAGTGTTCTAAGCAAAATATATTTAAATGTTTTTGTATACTGTAAGGTCCCGTTTAGATATAGTATTGAAAACAAACAGACAGACAGACATTATTTTATTGAAAAAAATTAATATTCTCTTCCCTTTATAAATGTTAAAATTCGTTGATTTAATTATTATTTAGTTTCTTATTTGTTTGCCTATTTATTTTGTCCGCATGGGTAACTATTTGTCCAATTATTGCCTTTACTTGTCATATCATTCTAATCATACTCATACAATTTGTATTCACACAACTCGCGATAAACAAATGCTGTTTCTCATAAAATTGTAATAAAGTTATGTGTGCAATAATGTTATTATATTTTTGTCCGTTATTAAAAGAAATTACATCAAATGTGCTGCTCAAGATTTCCGACCCGCCAGGATGGAAGTAAGCTATAAATAATGAAATTATAGCGGCAGTAATGTTCGCCGAAAACAATTAATAAACTGAGCAGAGCTGTAAGAGCCCATCGGTAGTCATGTTATAGATCTAAATTTTGTCGAGATGCAAGAGTCCGTCAGCGTGTTATGGCCAGACAGTTAGGGATTTAGTATATAAATTTAATATACAGTTAATTTGTTGTTGAAATACACCGCCGAAGTCATACGTCGCAGATACACTTGCAGAACAGTATGGACAGTCTGTACTAAGACTACTTTGCATTTTTAATTCAATAGAAAATATTTTGGAAATAGCCAAAAGCGTATTACAATACATATGTTGGGATTAGGTGGCTACGGTGTTGAGAAAAGTCTAGCTATGTGGCAAGAAGCTTTATATACTGCAACACCAGAAGTCTGGATAAAGTCATACAGCAATCTACAAAGAACTAAATAATTGGTGGGACAGGGAGGTAGGATTTGATAAGGGCGAAGTAAATTCTCTAATAATTAGTATAATGAAAATCTGAACACAGCAGCTGTTGGGATAGCGATAGCGATTAGTTGACCACCTTCAGTTTAGAACAATTTAAATATTTGTAGAAACATGTTATTAAACTAATGTAGGATTCAGATAATTGTAACTATCTCTATATTGAACTTACGGCCCAAGCTATTTGGGATAAATTCAACAAATAAATCAATACTCTTGCTGTTATAATTTTAAATGCTTTGATATCTATTTTGCTAAAATAATTTTATTTCACAACAATACAGAAATTAAAATTGCATACATCTACAATTTTTGTTTATGACATTGTTAAATGTGTTAAAACGCAATAAATTTGTGAAGTCATCAAATGAAGTCACTTAGCTGATTCCGTATTTTTTACCATTTTTCACGTGTTGCCGACTTAAAACATGCGTATACAAAACATTTTATCCGTAAAACCCCCTCAGAAACTGATTATAGTAGTAATTGTTAAACAACGTCAATTTGTTCAACAAATATCACTCCCAACGTACAGTTCAGTTAATTATAAAATAAAGGTCAAAATACCAGCCTAGTGTAAAGGACAACACTACTCGTACATGAGCGATGGATTTTCGCACTTCGGCTCCATTTATTGCCGTAACTGTGATTTATGCGTAAACTATTGTCCAATCAATCACTTAACTGACGAACACGAAATAAAATGCTCGATTAAACTAGAGGTATCTGTAAATTCCTAGAGTTTAGTACAGTAACACACATACTGTCATCAGTACAAATTTTGTACATGAATAATTAAAAGATAACCCTGCATGATGACTTATATAAAGTGAAAATAAAACACCAGCAGCAAATAATAAACAAACCATAGTAACCTTGAGGAATACTGAAATAATTTCCAAGTCATGCAAATTAAACCTTTACCTTAAGATTTATAAAAACTAGCAATAAAGCAGAAATCGTCGATTTCATATATCACAAAATTTCAAACGAATTCAAAAGTAAAGGAAGCGCCATAAACAAAAGGGTAAACACTCGCCTTTAAATTCTGAGCGCGCTGTTAAGATTTCCGAGTTGGGACAAAAACTCGTGAAGCTACCAGAGCGCAAAATTGATGACCTTGTGGCATTACATGAGATGAAGGCCTTAAAGGCTCACGTTTTAAGCTCTATTACAATCTGTTGCGGACAAAGTTGCAAAAAAGGCTTGCCGGAAAACTCTTGATGTTTATATGCGCAAAATAATCGTTGATATAATTTTAAGTAACGCAAATCCTTAGGGTGTAGAAGAAAATTTACGACGAAAAATTTTACGCAAGAGGAAAATGTAGAACGATGCGTATCACAAAAATAATTATTCGAAAAACGTCAAGCCGTCAATCTATATGAGAAAGGCTGAGCCGCTAAGACGCTTTTGTGAATGCCGTTATTTGACATTAAATGTATGAGTTTACAATTTTACTTAGGACAAAATGTTTTATTAAAAACGTTGCTTGAAAAAGGTTAAAACGGAATAACGACTGCTGTATGGCAAGTTTAAGAATTTAGAAACAAATTAAATGTATTCATTTTTCAATTCAGCAGAAACGAGTATTTGCAGATTATTGCATTACCTTGCTTATTTTTAAAAATATCTGACAAACATTTTGTAACATATAGGGTGCCTTGGATGATAATAGTCCAGTTACATTAAGCGGAAAAAAGCAGCATCTGCCGAAAAAATCCAAGTGAGCTGAAATTTTGCGTACACCTTTATTTTGACATTACAAATAATGTCTCAAAAGTCCCCATCGATATCGCGGTTGCGTTTTCAGTTATTCAAGGTCGAAAGTCACAGATATCAGTTTTTTGCAAATATCTCGCTTCCTATGGGTCGTATGACTTTTTAAGTTATTACAAAAAATGAAGGCTAGGAAAAAGGTTATATAGATTTTTTCGTACAACCAACCATTTTCACGCTATACTTTAGAGAAATAATAAGCAGCGGTGCATGCGTCACAGTTTTCTCCGTCAGTTTAAATTGTGTTCCCGAGCAGTTCAGAAGCTTCGTTTATTCGTTATTATTCAATTAATCGTCACGATGGCTGATTATTGTTTTATTTGCAATGAATCGCTCTTGGAAGGTGATACGGTGATTGTAAAACGCGGTATAGACGCTTTGAGAGACGCAAGTGCGGAAAGAGAAGATGAACATACAGAATGTTTAAAGATGTTTAAAGAGTGCGGATTCGGTGACGATACATACACACTGTCGCAAAGAGTATACTCGTAAGAGTAACATAGTGGCATTTAAAAGGCGCCGAGTTGACGAGGCTCGTAGTACATCTCAGTGTTCTCCTCGTAAAGTACGGTCTAGCTTTGGTTCTTTTGATTTTCGTGCATTGTGTAATTTTTGTGGCAAAGAAGCCAACGCTGAAGCGTCTGAATTGCTCGGGAACACGATTTAAACTGACGGAAAAAACTGTGGCCGATGCACCGCTGCTCATTATTTCTCTAAAGTATAGCGTGAAAATGGTTGGTTGTACGAAAAAATCTATATAACCTTTTTTGCAGAGAATTTCCTAGCCTTCATTTTTTGTAATAACTAAAAAAGTCATACGACCCATAGGAAGCGAGATATTTGCAAAAAACTGATTTCTGTGACTTTTGACTTTGAATAACTGAAAACGCAAGCGCGATATCGATGGGGACTTTTGAGACATTATTTGTAATGTCAAAATATAGGTGTATGCAAAATTTCAGGTCACTTGGATTTTTTCGACAGGCGGATCCTAATGCGACTGGACTAATAAACCCACCCCAGTAACATATAAAACGATCGCGCATATTCAATTGAAGACCACAGGGAAAGAACGTGCAGTCACTCGAGGAAGATTTGTCAGTTTAATCTTCAAAACGCAAAATTGTTTATACTGATTAACTTTAAAAGAAATAAATTCGCACACTAAATATTTCTACTTTATTAGAGTGGTATAATTTTAAATGCCAATTGTATAATTTATTTCATCTACGACTGCTTGGATAAGGACTTATTATGTCAATGATTAGCGTTAGGTAATGAAATACGTTATCGCACTAGTGTAAAATAAGTTAGGTAATGAATTCATTACCTAACTCATTTTATTTACACAATCAAAACTGAAGCTTTGTTTATAAGAAAACTGGCTGGTTGCCATAGTATTGAACAAATCAAATCTATCTCGTTCCTTTGATGTTAAAACAAAATTGTTTTAAAAGTGACTAGACATTTGCAAATAAATTAATGCGAAATGTTAAATATCATTGGAAGCAAATAAACTCGATTTTTAACAAATTTTGAGCAGTCGTAGATAAAATTTTGTATGTCACACGTGGGATAATGCATTATTATGGCACTCGTTTCATTACAGGACTCGGTCTACGACCTCGTCGTGCAACTTTCAAATAAGTGTTATAATAACGCCTTTATCCTGCTAGTAACATAATTAACTAGTGTTTGTTGAAAAAAGTCAACTCATGTAACTGGATAAATTAATTAAAAAGTTTTATTTCATGGATTTTTTGGTCATTTGTTTTTATTAAAAAAAATATAAAACAATTTAATTTAACAATGTTTCGGGCCAAAATTAGTCCATATTTATGTTTATTAATTAAATCTACCATTTAAACTGTAAAAAAATAGATTTAAGTTACATTGTTTGCAGAACATTTAATTATCCATAAACATACTCTAAATTAATTATGGTACAAAACATAAAATTCTGAAATTTTTATCACCAATACAATTTAATTGTTTTCCTTTTTACGTGTTTTGTAATTCATTTCAGCTAAGGAAATAAATTAAAACAGGAAATTAGTTAATACTTTTACTTCGATTTACCTATTTCTTAAAAATTATTTTCTATTTAAAAATAAATTAAAGCCAATCTTGTAATATTGAACATTAATAATCACAACTATGTAATTTTTTCAATTACACTTTAAAAGAACAAAGATTTAAGTAGATACAACTCAGTCTTTGAATGCCCGTTCTAAAATTGATCGAATTTATTTCTTTTTTTATACGGTACATTTCTAAAACATTTCTGTTAAAATAATTATCTTCTCTTTCAAGTTGTGTTTTAAATCAATTGAATATATGGTAAGGGCATTATTCTTTTTTTAATTTTTAACTGAGCAAATATAATTGTTAATTTTATTTTTTATGTTTGTCTTACGCAACTCTTATTATAATCTTTACACTTAATTTTGTATAATAGATTTGAACATTTGTCATTTGGTGTAGATGCTTTAGGTTGTGTAAATTTTTTTTAAACGTATTAGTAATTTGACTCACAACATTTATATTATATTTGTTTAAAAGTTTTGTTAATTTTGTTGTTAAATTTTGGATTAATGGAAGGACTATATAAAATTCTTGTCCATTATTTTGCTGTTTTTTTTTTAATTTATGTGTGTTATAGCAACAATAAATTCTTTTTTTTAATATGTTTGTTTATGAAAGAAGGGGGAAAATTGTTTGTTGATGCAAGATGTAATGACAATCAAAATCATACAGTAGTAGAGTAGGCACATTTCACAAAAGGTACCAAATTAGTCTTAGAAAAGAACTTTATTCGCAAATTTTTGGTACAGCAATCAGTTCACCACTTACTGCAATTATTGCTAATGTAGTTGTGAAAGATTTAGAAAACGATATTTTAGAAAATTATAATGTTAACATTGGTTGTTTTAAAAATATGTTGATGACTGTATTTGAACTGTACATGCAAATTTTATAGTACAAATTACACTACTGTTTAACGAATACCATGAGAGGCTACAATTCACTGCAAAAAATAACGCAATTAAAAAAAATTTTGAACATGACTTTACAGCATAATGGAGAAAAATTCAAACTAATTGGTTTCCAAATGCAATTTGGAATCAAAGATATTTAATATTTTGATTTGATTGTGTGGTAGGCACATGGTTAAACATTATTAATAAATATTTAACTATTAAAAATTAATAGTTTATTAATAAAATAAAACACTTGGTAATTGTTTCACAATTTGTTGGTTTTTACTTACTCGACTCGAATTTCAACCATCTCGGTTATCTTCAGGAGTTTACAAATAAGACGAGTAAATAAAAACCAACAAATTGTGAAACAATCACCAAGTGTTTTATTTTATTGATAAACTATTAATTTTTAATAGTTGAATACTTAAAGATATTTAAACTTTTTTTCAAACGCTCCTACTAAATACACGAGAAGTGTGGTTAATAGCCTTGTTGATCGAGGTATTATATAATCACATAATGATTTCGAAGAACAGAATATGAAAAAAATTCAAAATACTTTATAAAAAACCAATTGTCCCCTTTCTTTTATAAACAAACATATTGTAAAAAGAATTTATTATTGCTATAACAAACATAAAATTTAAATACCAAAAATAGACAAGAATTTTATATAACCGGTCCATGCATTCAAAATTTAACACTAAAATTAGCAAAAATTTTAAACAAATATAATATAAATGTTAGGAGTAAAATTACTCATACTCTTACAAAAAATTTTGCACGACTTAAAGCATCTACCCCGAATAATAAAAAAGGTTCTTCAAATGTAATATACAAAATTAACTGTGATTGTAACAAAAGTTATGTTGGACAAACCAAACAATACCTAAAAAATAGAATTATAAGTCACATTAGTTCAGTTGAAAAAAAATACTGCCCTCGGCATACATTCAATTGATTTAAAACACAACTTCAATTTTAAAGATGTTCAGATTCTTGAAAGAAAATAATAATTATTTTAACAAAAATTTTTTAGAAATGTACCGTATAAAAAAAGAAATAAATTCGATCAATTTTAGAACAGACATTCAGAGATTGAGTGGTATCTTCTCAAATCTTTTTGCTTCTAAAATTTAATTTAAAAAAATTATATAGTTGTGATTAATAATGTTTAATATTACTAGATTGGCTTTACTTTATTTTTTAAGAGAAAATAATTTTCAAGGCATACTAGTAAATAGTTTAATTAAATTGTTGTAATCATAACATAGTTTGTTTAAAAAAATATTCTTGTTTGGCGCCATTTTGTTTGGTTACATTTACTTGTTTTAAGTTTGTTATGGTAACTACTGTTTGTAAATATCAATGTCAAGTGATACACACATGCAAATCCAAGTAAAAGTATTAGTTAATTTTCTGTTTTAATCCATTTCCTTAGCTGAAATAAATTACAAAACACGTACAAAATAAAACAATTAAATTGTATTGCTGATAAAAATTTGAGAAATGTTTTGTGCAATAATTAATTTCAGATAGGTTTATGGAAAATCCCGTGTTTTAGAAATTTGTAACTTGTTCTATTTTTTTACACTTAAATATAAGATTTAATTAATAAACATGAATATGGACCAATATTGGCCCGAAACGTCGTTAAATAAAATTGTTTTAATTGTTTTTTAAATTAAAAAAGTTGGCCAAAAATCCATGAAATAAATCTGTTTAAATATTAATACATTTGGCCAGGATAAACCAAACCACAGTAGTTGATAAAATATTCAAGAAATTTCTAGCAAAACCATATTTTTTGACAAACTTATTGAAAATTTATGTTTTAGCAAATAATCACAAGCAACTTGAACTAATCACGTTCTTTCCCTGTACCATCACGCGTACTAAACACGTTCTTTCCTTGCATACGAAAAACAAAATCTTTGATAATTCCTAACTCCAGGGCTTTTTGCTCGGTGCGAAAACAGTACACGATAGTATATAGCCCATAAAGAACAAGACGGTGTGGTTAACCCAATTTCGCGAAAAACGGCATTGCACGTTTGTTTCCTGCAAGCTTCATTTTTTATTACAAACGAGACGATACGGTTGGCTTTCAAATAATGTGTATAAGCTGTTTGTATCCTTCTTATGTTTGAATATTGTCATTATTAGCTGGTTAGCAATAAATATCTGCTATTTTACAGATCGGCTGCGGTGAACATTTGGAATTTAAGAAAACTTGTAACAGTTCATTAGAAAGCATAGCTGCATAAAACTCCAATATAAGCAAAGTAAAGTGCAGATTGTTCAAACTTTTAGTAAGCTTAAATATAAGTTAACTTCCCGAAACAGGAGTGACAGATTATCTTTGGAAAAAGGGGTTCTTTTCTTGTAAACTTTTTGTTAGGTAGATTCTTTAACGACTATAATGTTTTAGTAATTTGTGACTTTAATAACATCATAATTTAATAAAAGACATATCGTCAAAGCATCAAAAATTGCCTGCCCACAATTGCACTCTTAAATTCATAAAGGCGTTTTATTTTTTATACACTGATTCCATTTGCATGCTTATCGCCGTTTGAGGTATGAACATCAAACCTACAGTCCTACAGGCAATATCTGGATGCAGTTTCTTAAGTTGTTAACAATTGTGACATATATACTATACTAGAAAAAAATTTAAACTTATTTAAAGGATTTTGGATGAAATTAAAGCTAAGAAGCCTGCAAACGCAAGACTATCATAGCGGAAAATACCCAATTTGCTTTTACATATCTTCAATTTTAGACATCAAGCTTCTTTCGTATATTATGCAATTAGTTTCCGTGTAGATAATATTGTAAACCTAAAGAAGAGTACGTAAAGTTTAGAAGTCTGCAAAGTTCCTTTCAAAGAGTAACAAAACACAATTTAAGGTGACAGAAGTCTAATATAAAATTGGTACTGCCAACAACTATATAATAATCTTGAAAATATTCAATGTTATGCTACCATCATTTTTTAACAAATATTTAAAGACATGTTCGGATGACCTGAAATATTTCATATTTTAAAAATACACTAAGAAATAATTTTTTTTTAATATTAAAATTGTTTATTTTTGGGGAGACATTTTACCGTATTTAACTATAAATTAAATTAAACTGTGAAAATTTAATTACACTAGGGACATTCTATCCATATTTACAGAAAGCAATTGAGTATTTATTAAAGTAAATCATTGTATAGACCCAAAAAGTTCACCCACTTTGGTATACGTGGCTAGAATGAAAGCACGCTCTTTTGGTTGTAACCGTTGCATATCAGCAATCTCGCTAGTTTATGAATTATTTTGTAAACAATTTCCCTTAAATTGAGATGTTTACAATAGCGTGCATTATTATAAATGATGAGAAAAGGCATATCAGAGTTCATATATCAAACGTGGGTTTATGTTAAGAAAGGTGAAGGGTGCAAGATAAAGCGAAATAAAGCAATAACTTAGTATAATGTAAGAATAATTTGACACTCGCTCAGAAGTTTTGCCAATATTATTTTGACAGCCAAATGCTTATTAAAGTCTAAACTGGGTTCTCAATAGGCATTTATACGTTTGCAAGATTTCCACGAATATTTCGGTATAGAATATTTGAAAATATCCGAATAATAAAAATTTAACACAATGCAGAACAATAAAGTCAACAGATATAATGTTGTTCTCAAATAAATAAGGAAAAATTAATATTATCAGAATTGCAACAGAAATGCAATTGTCTTTTTATAGTGCAAATCATTAAATTTTCAAAGCATTTCCTCGGCAATTTGAACTACAACAAAATATTTTATTTAAATAAGTTTCGCAAATATGCGATAAGCAGCGCGGGCACAACCACGAAAATGTTAGTGAAATGAGTGGAGAAAAGTCTAAAGTTCACATTAAAAAGTACTAGTAGGGTAACAATATTTTCCTTTTCCTGCATATACAGACTGGACCATTTTCGAAGGTATTGCAAGGTTTGTGTCGCTAGCCATCAACGACAAAAAAAAGAAATAAATCATTCTCGAAAGACCCAGATGTAAGATAATTATGTGTGTCTATTAGAACTTCTTCAAAAATACATTTTGATGGAAGACGTTAAGACAAATCAAATTATATTGTTCAAACATTTCTAGCTACAAAACAGCGGTTCCAACGAGCGATGTTTTGAAAATTTAAGTTATAGGCGTGTTTAGTCAAACATAACTCAGAAAACTTTTGACATCGTAATAAACCTAGGGGGAAACAATGTAAAAAGAAAACTAAAAAGTCTGCAAACATGTAAAACCTCCGTACCGGTTGTGTGTTAACCTAATATTTCCGATGCATTTTTGCATTTAAATTTTATCAAAATCGTTTTTTAAACTACACAATTAAGTTTACGTTGCCTGTAAATATAATTTAAACGTCTGTCCTAAAATTGTTGCCTTGTTCATAGTAAGGGTCAAATTCCATAGCTTATCAGCATCTAAATACGTTTTAGATCAATTTTAACCAATACAGTATGCCTTTCTCTTATATTTTATTATCAATCTGTTTTGTCTCTATTTTACAACTACGTGATTACTTTATCGCGAATTAACTATAAAGTAGCATGCGATGTATGCTTTATATTCACAGTTAAAACATACAATTTTAACCGTATTTTCACTAGCGCTATCTACAGGGTGCAGTATTGACTAGGTGTCTATTGGGAAACGGATGTAAATTTTTTAATGTGCCACTATTATCTTTCCAATAAAATTTGGTTTAAATTGGTTTATTAACCAATGATGAAAATTGAAATACAGATATAAAATAATCCTTTTACGATTTAAAACAGTGACATCTACACGCCGTGAATGATAATACTCGCTGAATTCCCCGCCCTTAATAAAGATCGTATGCGGTTAAGCCATTTCAATTTGAATGGTACACACTTATCTCTTATTATATTTATGTATTGTCGGCCTATTTCTGCTGCTATCGCTTATGACCAACGCCAGGAAGAAAATAACTACACCTGAAATTTTTTATCAAACCTCTGTCTTATACAACAGAGTAGAGATTTGTAACCTGCAAAGATATAGCACATGAAACCCGCAGTTTCATATCTTTTCTGTAATATCCCCCAGTGATAAATACACGTATGGTATAACTTTCCTAAGCGTTTGATCAGTTTTGACGGGTATCGCACTCTTTGCTTCTTGCTTACTCTTGTTATAGGCCAATGGCCTGTTTAATACCCGCAACTAGTGCGGGTTCTATGAGCCCTCTTTGCACGTATGCCGGGCAGGAGGCTGGCCTTACCCGTCGAAAGGAGAAGAAGTTCTACTAAATGGTTTACGATTGCCAAAGATGTTAGTATGACAACCGGGACCGACGGCTTAACGTGCCCTCCGAAGCACTGTTGGTTGCAGATATACCCCTATATTGGTCACCCATCCGAGTGGGGATCTACATAAATTTGTATAGAATACTGTAGTATGACATTATTAGTAACAACCTGTTTTTGCACTTAATACAGAGAGATAGCTATTTGTTGGAACGCTAAGTAGCCTTCCCTGTGGTTGCTTAATGATTAACGGCACCTCTTCGAATTAGGATCGCGCTAAATTCATTTCTCAATAGGTTATTCCGCATATTTATTTATTAAACCGCTATAAAATATGAAATACAAGCCTTTCCAATTTATATACTTACAATAACACTACGTTCATGGATGGTAAAAGCTTGATTTGTTTCAGTGAGAAAATATCCACATTCCACCCTAGATTGCAGCACAGAGTATAAAAAGTTACTATCGAAGAGGTCATTTAGTGATTAAATTTGTAACATAACGATTCAATTTGTGTCTTCTCAAGTTTAGTAGAAAATGGTTGTTGTTGGAAAGAGCCGTCACGTACTTTCAATGGAGCTGAACAATATAAAAACTGTCATTCTCTTCCTCTACACAAGAGTTTCCAAGTTAACCTAACAATGGAACACATGTTTTCTATAGTTTATTGCAAACTAATCTGATGATATCAAGGTTTGCAAAGTTTGTTTTTTCTTGCCAATCTAATGAGATTTGGGGAAACTCAAGATACGCTATAATGAGTATTTTCACCCCATTAACAGAAACACTTTTAAATTAAGAACAAACTACTCAAAATAACACAAACCAGACAAAAGAAAAACAAAGAAAAAAAGTATTTATGAAAATCTGTAATTAATTTAATTGCTGTTTTTATAATATTAAAGCTAGTTGACCTTATCATAATTACTTCAGATCAAAGCAGGTATATTTCTGTGTAAACTATCCCTGTTTCAAGCGACTGCCTGCCTACACACTAACTTTGGCATGGTTAGTTCTAACAAGCACTGTTTATTAAATATGACAAATTAATGGAAAACGCGAGAACATAAATAACGTCAAAAATTAAAAGAAACACGTTAAAAAGTAACAAAAAACCTCGAAAATACAAAATATGTGACAGCTTACACAAGGTGTTATAAAATCAGTAAATTTAAGAGCTTGTAGTACTCATTAAAACAAGTCGAAAATGTTAGTAAAGACATATCCGCAAACCAACACCTTTTACAATACAAGGCATTTTCTGTTTCGACAATTTAGGTGACTTAATGATGTTAAATTTCATAATAGCAACTCTTTTACTTATTTATTATTACAATGGGTGTTCTATGTGACGCCTTTTCACTGCAACGCAACTTTCAACTTTTCCTGTCGTGGAATTCCACAGTTTTTCAAAACAACAAAAAATATTACAACAATACCTGACTCAGAAGATTTAAAAACATATGTTTACCACGACTTTTCTACTTGTTTCAGTGAGTACTACACGCTCTTAAATTCCTTGGCTCATTTTTCATAACACCCTGTATCTTAAATCACAATATATACCGACTCATTCCTGATATTCAGAATTACCGTAATAAACGCTCTGACTGGAAACTAAGTAAAAACCCTCACGTAAGCTTTTCCTGTGCTTCTATTTTATTATACCGTGTGTCCATGAGCATAGGGAACAGTCTATGTTCTTATAAGAAAAAGATTCAGCAGCCCTTTGAATGTTTTATGCATTTATTACCAAAACATGCGCTGCTTGGGTTTTGTTCAATCTACGTAAAAGAACAAAAATGTACGTCTTAACGTTGTTCCCCTGTTGATCGGTAAAACAAGTCTCTAAACAATATTGAGAAACTATGACAAGTCACAAGTGGCACATAATCAGTAAATGTAAACAAAATTGACTATGCAATTTACTATTTACTTAAGAAAGAATAAGAATAATATTAAATATGTTTATAATTTACCCGCATTATTCTAAGGGGTGCTCAAGTATTTCATAGAGAAATAAAGAGCTTAATTTTTTCAAACTAAAAATAGACAAAAACAATTCTTTATTGGTCATAAATAAGACAAGTAATGGAATATTACACAATAAATCATAATATCGGTGTATTTGTACGATATATGCTAAATGCAGAAATTCCACTTTTTCACAAGTAATACAACGGATCATATCCGAAATCATCCTCGCTTTTCGTGTGCTAGAGATCTTCTCTTGTTGCTCTTGTCGCTAACAAACGCAGCTATAGCAAAGAGTGGTTTTATCCCAATATCATCGTGGTTTTCCCACTTCTTATAAATAATCCACTAGTGATTTTTTCACTTTCTAATTAATATGACCGGATGCTGCCAAAAAAATGGATAACTCTTATGGGCTATATAAAATGTCTGTTACATAATAGTCCACAAAATTATTTGCTACCATTTTATTGTCTTATGGGCTAAAAGGATTCTTTACTAAATGGGTATGTGTCGTCTGAGTAGGTAGTAAGGTAGGTACGTATGTAAAATATAAAACTGTAACTTAATACAACCTCCTAGCTATACTCTTACGCTGAACATACTAAGATGAACAGAGGCGAGACATTTAATAAAGCATAATACTTCATTAAAATTGATATTTGTTATTACCGATCTATCAAATAGTGATTGACCGAATACTGAATATTCGGCCAAATATTCAAATCAATATATTCGGCCAAGTACCGAATATTAGGTGAACTATTCAGCCAAATATTAGAAATCAAGCACACTATTTGGCTAAGTACCAAATATTAGCTAACTATAGCCAATTATTCGGCCGAGTGCCAAACAATTATTCGGCCTAGTGCCAAGTATTTACTGGTAATCAATGTGTGAATTAGCTGCGGCACGTAAGTGTTCCCGTTTGGCAACCAAAATTATAACGTTGTTACAATGAATTTTAATTTTAATTACACCGCCAAATGTTGCGAAATATCGCAATTTAGTATTGTTTTCATTTAGTGCATAAATGCCAAATATTCGCTAGATATTTGGCCAACTTGAAAAAATATTAAGCTTGTCCGAATATCCGGCAAGCTCAAAAAATAGCCCGCCAATATTCGGTACAACTCTATTAATTATGTAGGTAACACATAAATCTAAGTAGAATTATTAATTTTACCAAAACAATTGAGGAAATTCTGAATAATGCTATACATTGTAACAATTTAAGTATAACTTAATCACGGTTTTTCTCGAGGGTGATTCACACCCCTAACTCAGCTCTTAGGAGTTTTCAAGCACTCGAGCACCCCCGTAGTCGGCACCTATATGCATTATAATCGTTTGGAAAATTTAACACTTTCCCTATCTTCTGTAGCTTCCCAGACACAGTATTGACATTTTCCAAAACGCTAACATAACGTTACCTACGATGTGCGCACTGGTTCCTCGCCTCCAGTATAAAAATTTTTTCTTGAATACCATTATGGCCTGTTCAATATCATTTAAAATTAAAATATTTTAAATATTTTCACAAGTTACCTAGCAAAACCTAAACATGAACAACAAAATAATAATGACTTTGTTATTTCCAGCACTTTTGGCGTTTTTAAACACTTCAAGCTTCGCATGTAATTATACCGGGTGTATCAAAAATAGGTACAAATATTAAAACCTTTAGTAGATTACACTATACACAAACCAGAAAAAACATTTGTTAATTAAAGGAGCCCGCAAGGTACGAGAACACATCTATTGAAATTTTTAGTCTAAAATTGTTTAAGTACCGCAGGATAATAATAAAACTTTTGAGTTTAAGAGTTTAAGACATGTTATTGGTAGAAAAATCTAAACTAAAAGTGAGAGTAAAAAATGTTAATGTATCAAACTTTCTTGTCACCTACAAGGTCTGTGTTTACATTTTTGCCACATTGGATTTGAATTGCAATTTATGTAATAACCTTGTAGAGTTCAAGTGCATTTGTTTACCAATCTCGGCAGTTCTCAAACAAAATACACTCAAATGATTTTTGAAAAATAAAATGGTACCACTGGATTCTTCTCGACCTAATCTAATATTACGGATTTGAATATTTGTATCTATTTTTGATACATCCCTATAATCTGATATTTAATAATAATAAATAATAATAACTGCATTATTTCAATACTTTTAAAGCAAATACTTCTGTATGGTGATAGTTTTAGTGTTAAAATTACAATACAAATTTATTTGTGTGGATTTAGAACAGCTTAAAATTACAATTAAAATTAAAATTACAAAGTGGATTAAACGTAAACCCTTGGATTACTATGGTTGCTCAATTGGAAGACAACGTAAAGATTATTATTACATTTGTTTTTACTTAAAATTAATTTTTTAACTTTTTACGAAGTTGCATTGGGTCAATTTTAATTTATTTAATTTTTCTTATTATAATTGTATATTGTCTATTATTGCTATTTTATATCATTCTGCACTTTTGTCCTAATTATGTATTAACTTGATATTACCACACGCAAGTTTTGCTTATGTGGTCTGTAATATGTTTTCGATTTTGTTAAACATATACTTAGATTAAATAAACTACTGCTGCTAAACCAAACTGATTAGAATAAACTATGTTGATACAATTAATGAAAACCTAAGCACACATTCGCTTCAAACATAAACAAAGGTAACCATTTACCAAATCTATAAATTTAAAATGTCGTTTTAAACGGAGTGGTGTTTCCCATATTCTGTTAAGCACGATCGTTTCCTCAGCCTACTGCTTATTTTCAAAGAGAAATTAAAACTATGGCTAATATACCGCAATATTCTACTGCGTACAAGATGTGGTTTTACTGACATCTACTAAAAAAGCAATTAAAGCCGAAAAGAATTCGCTGCGCTACTAAAACTGGTCATCTTGAGCAAGGGATTTCAAATAACTTTTATTAATGATATCCTCTCATCTTCATTCAAGTAATTTTGATTAATGGTCTTTTTACATCTTCATAAATAAAATCTTTTTGTTAGTAATTTATTTCAACTTTTAGATGATTATATTAGGATAGATTTTTTATACCTCGTACTTTATAACTAATATATTATAGAGATAATTATTGAACTAATACTACGCCAATGAATCTGCTGTATTGGAGATACAAAAACTCCCCTTAGAAGTATTTATTGGATAATCAGTGTAAAAGGTGGTATTTCCCACACACTTATTCCTTTATTTGATGCTTTGGTTATTTAAGGATCAACACAACGATCAAAAGTAATTATCACATAAAAGCCAATTTCTGTAGAACCAAAACCCAAACCAATGAGCATAAAATATTGCAATGTTAATTCACCAACCGCGTTTTTATGATACTCGCGGAGAAGCTCTCACAATTTAGAGAATAAGCGTGTTTCTTTGTTATAAATGACGTTGTCATGCGTGCATAGGGATAACTCAAATGCCTAATCCACATTGAGCTGATAAATAACGTTGAAAGATATGAGAAAAGCCTTTTGTTAGATATAGTACTGACAACCTATTTATCAAATCAAATTTTTTATTCCGTACTGTTTCCTATCTCTATATCCAACCAATAGCTATAATGGAGAATATATAATAATATATATAGATTCATTTCATATTCTAGACACCGCCTCTAGAGCGGTGTTGGAATGGCCTGTTAAATATACATCATAAATAACTGAAATGAACAGCTTCTGAAATTATGTACAAATATAAACCATTTCCATCGCCCTGTATAATATTCATTAACCGTGACGTTAAGACAAGGTAGGTAATTACCTAAAAACGCTCGAGGTAATTTAATTATTTATAGCAAACTAGTTAAATTTAAATAAAGTTAAAAACTAGCTCTACAAAAAAAGTATAAACGGATAGTCCTTCCGCGGATGTTACATTTCACGGAAAAGTAACTTTTAATATAATATTATGATCATTAGCAGAACTGCACTTTAACAAAGTTAAAAGTTCACAGGAGCAACAGAAGTTAGTTTATGGTAACGAAGTCCCTTTATCTCGCCGAAGCCATCAAAATTTCTACTCACAAAAGTAACTTAATTATCAAACTGGAAGTCGAACGTGAATATATATACAACAGCGCAAACAAATTATGCAAAGATAGGATGAGGTCTTTGATTAATCAAAATTCACAACAGACAAATAAACAAAACTGTGTATAACGAAAGGGCCGCCTTTGAATGGGTGTAGTACAATGTGAAATCAAAAGCAGGACAAAGATTGCATAATATCAGTAACAAGAGATTCTAATGAATAAATAACTAAAATAGGGCGCAACCTGAGGTATTTCGCTCGGCCTAACCTTTGAAATATTATGTAACCTCAATTTTCTTGAACTTAGATAAAAGCAGCTAACGCTGCTTCTATCTAAGTTCAATTTTTCACATATTTAGTGCTAACCATAAAAAAATAAAAATAAAGAAAAATTTTGAAAAAATAATTGCTTCCATGTATTTGCTTCCTTCAGCTAATACAATTTAAACCGAAAAATGTAGCATGGAAACTGACAAGAAATGTCTTTGCAGAATGACAACGTTAAGAATTCAAAAGATACTAATGGGCTGTTGTTAATTAGGTGGCTCAAATATTTCAACACAATACCTACGCCTTACTTTTCACTCCATCCGAAAAAGTTTTGCTAATAAAGATACCTACTAATAATTTAAGTACAATGAAGCGGTAAAAAGCGGATGGTTGAGTTTTGGTTTTAAACTTTGGAAAATGGAAGCCCCAAGGGACCTTACTTAATTTGAGAGAAGAGTTGTTAACTAAAAGTTTATCATGAAAACTTGTTTTCGTTCTTATTTGAGAAGGATACATTTATATCCCTAGAGTTTTAATGCAAAGGGTGTCGAGTCGCATGTTGTGGTACATAGCGCTGCTGCAGCAATTTTTATGGAAACAGCGCCTTGCTAAACAGTTTTCTTTACAGCAATGTGACTACGGTAGTCTGCGGCTTTAAAAATTTATAGCAGACAGTAAAAAGAGAAACTGGTCACCTCGAGATATGTTTTTCATAAAAAGGGCTCATTATTTAAGAAATGCACCTCGGCAAGTGAGGCTTTTGCCAAAATTGTATTTGTAAAATAAATTGGTCATAAATAAATAACATATACCATAATCTAGTTTCAATTACCTTGTTAAGACATTGTTGTACGCAATAACGACGTAAACACCAAAGCAGTTTTGAAATAAATTTGAATTCCGTTGCTCAATAATACATACAAAATTAGAAAAAACAGATATGGCATATCAATACTGTAATCGAACTTACTAATATATTATTCTTTCGTAATGTAGATAATTGACAAACCTCAGCACTCATTCAACTGATACAAAAATAAAAAAATTAATTAGATACATTGTGTAGATTAGATATTGAAATAAATAATATAGAATTAGACCACAATTCTTGCCGCTTACAGGGACCAGCATTTCTAAAATCATCACCTAATTTCGAAAAATGTCCTTATTTTAGGGTCAATATAACTCACAATCTTTGCAGCTTCTAAAATTAAAATTCTCTTTTTTTTTTACACCTATATTTTGTAAAATAGTTTTTTTTTAATGCAGAATTTCAATTCAGCAAACAATCTAGAGATATTCACAAGGAAAATGTAAAATTCTCTTTCAACTTCACAACAAAATACCTCTTCTTCATAAAAGCCTTTCAGAATAGAAAGCCTTCTTAATCACTGTGTACCGTCTTTCTAAATACGAAGCTCTACATCAACAATATAAATTATTCCAGTTCTAAATACGCATTAAAATTTTTAAGAAGCCCTATTATACCAAGAATATACCGGAAATGCAAATAAGTGTTAATTTTATTATTGTCTTCTCCTAAGTTTAGTTTAGGTTGGTTCTGACATGGCGTTTTTACAGCATGAATATGCAATATAAATATTTATGAAGCCAAAAAAAAATTACCTATTAACCCAACTGAAAAATGAATGATTCATAGCACAAAATTAGACACTAATTTTTGTTTAATTGCGGTTCAACAATTCGAAACTTCTCGATAAACATCTTTTTTCTAATCTAATTTAAATTAGAAACTCATAAACTTTTAAATTTGAAAATCAACGACTCGACAATCTGGCTTCTGTGGACTGTAACAAATTTTTCGCTAGATAAAACTGATATCAGCCACCCTTTCTCATCGCACAGAAACCTTCCCAAATAGTTAGATGGGAACGTAGTGATAGCTATACGGTATACGTTCAATGAAATTCTGTAGAGCAGCAGGACACAAAATACGGAGAATACAGTTTACATATAGTATAAATCAATGATGCTTAAAATAGAAAATTCTTTTTCGGGACAAAGGATATAGTAGCATATTGTAAAAAAATATTTCAAACCGTTGCACAAGTTTTGATGTCGTCTTGAACCTGAATATTTCATTAATACTAAAATAATCAATGAGTTAATTAGAAATGTGTAATTTGCTGTGTAGAAATACTTTAATGCCATTGAAGTTTACTAGACGTTCGATTAAAAAAAGTTTGTGCATTAATTCTTTTTTTTATAAACCCCAATAAAATTTAATTCTTGGCTGAAAATCCAATTAAGTAACGATGAAAAAACATCAAGAGTTCCTTAAGACAACATGCCGCATTACTAAATGCCTACGAGGAAACTACCTGATGATGTGAATAACAATCAGGTCCCCCGTTGATTAAACGAAAGCGAAAGGGGCTGTGTACAGGACAGGTAGCGTGGTAAGGACTATCCACCTGTCGAAGTGATGGTCCCCCTATCGGAGTTACGGGATCGGAGGACCTTCCAGGACGGTCGCACCAGTACACAGGCCCTCCCACCGCCCCATGGTGCGAGTGCGGCTGGGGGGCCCATCCGGCGGCCCCGTACGGATCCAGGACGCACGCACCCTAACCTTTCCCAGGAGTCACACAACTTTAGCGCCACGTCTGCGACATACCGTCGTTAACACCATACCAATCACTGAGAGTTACAATCTTGTGTTGACCGTTAATCAATTTCAACCACCGCGTTGGCCGTGTTAGAGCACACTGAATCTGCGACGCGCGTACGAGGGATGCTGGGGATGCTAGGCATCGCGCAGCCCCAGAAACGGCGCGCGTCCGTTGCTTAGAGACGAACTCTACGCATCAAGTTCCCACGCAGATTTATCCTAAAAAATGTATGAGGTAAATATAGACACTATATGAAGATGTCGCAATTATGTCTCCCATGATGAACGGTTAGTAAGTAACCACAATTACATAACTGGAGCATCCTTCTGCCGATGACTGGGAAATATGAGCCGAACTAATTAGTTTGTTTGTTACGGAGTAGGTGCGTCCCCCGTACATTCAGGAGGTGATATAAATCATATTAATTGGCCGTACAGCTGTAAAAGCCGCAGAGAGCAGAAGCTATCGATTGGCGCCGTGGGTATAACTAAAGAAGATTGAGGCCCGCTCTTTCACATTGGCGTTGTACCAAGCGACCCTCAGCCCTACTGACCCACTACGTACGACAGGGTCGATGAGGGAGATCTAGATTACACCTATGTGACTGTACAATTCTCTTTATGGTTATGTCCCAAATGTATGACGCTGCGGAAGGGTACATAACTACAAAAGTTGCAAAAACATTTTTTTAACAATATTAGAAACTCTAAATGTTATATTGGGAAGTAGTTTAAGAATCGCGTCAATACATTAAAAGCAACGACTTCGTTTTTGCAAACAACCGTCCTTCTAGGCACCCCAAAAAAATTCTGATGTTTTCTCTTAAATACAAAATATACATAACAATATTATAAATGTTTTTACATAATAAATTTTTATTCTATTTCTATACTTTTGTTTTGGTGTAACAAGTACAATATTGCGGTCATTTTATTACCGGAAGTACGAATTTTTCAAAAATAGTTTATTAAGATTTTTTTAAGCCGATCGCTGCTCAAGAGGTTGCAGGAATCGAACCTATCCAACGCAACGGGTTGAAAAAAAAGACTACTCGACCCACTCTTCCACTCGGATGACCTTTTAAGACTCTTAATAATAAATTAGTTTGACTTCTTCTAATGCCCGCTAAACCTATTACACATTTATGTTTATTTTTGTCTCTTTGTTTCTGTGTCACTTCTATCACATATAAAACTGCAAACTAATTGGAAAACAAATCCTAATAATTTTCTAAAGTCGCAGTTTCTTGGAAAACACGAAAAATAGTCTCCTATTCTAATCTGGATTACTAGAAATCATGGCGATTTTTTCTTTATAACCTGATTTTCTCAAAATCTGTTGATTTTATGTCTAATCATTGGTTAACAAATGTACAGACGGCAAAACATTCTATCCAATTATGTAAAAAACACATTAGCGTTAGAAATGTTCGCACCGTTGCAACAAACACCCTATATAGTATAATTGAACATTGAAATGTCTGGAGGATAGTTTATGGTCTTGATTAATATTTAAAAGAAAAGTTTGTTTAAGCTGTGAAAATATTGCTCGTGCATATTTTATTAATGAGGTGTGTACTTTTTCGACCAATGTTGAATAACTTGGCAACGCCGCAACGGAATTCAAAAACAATACATATTCATAAAGAATTTGAAAGTCGAATAAAGGTATGCAAAAAACGCAAGAGGTACTATTAAAAATTAAAAGTGTGTCACTCTTAGTTGAAAATAATTTTAATAAGGTCCTCATGGTTCCTTACAAATTTTATTTCAGGACCTCGGAGGTAAAGTGTATTAACTATTTAACACATTAACACATTTTTATCAAATTCAGAATTTCAAGTGACAATTCATGTTCTATCACAAGGTAAACAGTTTTATGTCTTAGTCCCCACTAATACAAAATAGAATAAGTTCAATTGTACCTAGAGCACGAGAGGTAAATAGTTGTTTGGCGCTATACAACGATTTACCTCCGAAACTGTTCAAGCATATGAGTGAACTCGGACAGAAGCTGTGCAGTAATAGTCCGGCGACTTAATTCAATATTTCTGATGAATTATGCACTTTATGTAAAAAGTGGAATCAAGATATTTTTCTTTTGGTTTTTGGTCTATGATCCTTAAGGAAACTTTTGAGAAATGGAGGCACTTCTCATTTCTGCCCACGACACCAGAGGCGAAATTTTTGGAAAAGGCTAAAAAAATACGCTATAATTTCCCAAAAATCGCTATTCTTTAAAATTTCTTTGAGCTACCCCGAGGAGCTCAAATCTAACCTCAGAATTCACACATCGGTAGTGAGTAGCCGGGAATTGCGTTATTTTCTCTACCTCACAGGGGCACATCAGTAAATATAATAAATTCCTGCTTTGTATTCGTTTGCAGTCAAGTAATACAAACAATGAAAGTAATTTTAAAAAGCCTTTGATCACTAGCCAGTGATTATTCCTTCTTTTGCTATTTCTCTTATTATAATTGAGGGTTGAGAATTATGAGCGGACTGCGGGAGAATTTTCGCTAAACGTTAGTAGAACGGTTGGGCATGTACCTGGATTGGTCAAAACATTCACAGCACCATCTGCGGAAAATTGCTAATAGCCCCCTTATAAATTTCAGCAGACATGGTGGAGATTAACAGAGCAGCTGCAGTAAATTTAGTTCGACTTGACCCAGCAGATACTTTTGACAAGTATGCTCCAAAAATAGTGACATACATTAAAAGTCAATTTTGGGAGGAAACCATGCGAGTTGACGTCGTTTTCGACATGTATAGAACACATTCCTTGAAGACGATCCTGCGGAAGAAGAGAGGAAAGGGTGCACGACAAAGAATAGAGGCTAGCAAACTAGTAACTGGTAGGAATTCTTAAGAGAAGATGCAAATGAGCATTTCTTAGCTCTGTTATAAAATCAAACACAGGGTACTCCGGAAGAGTTTTGGCCACGAATCATAAAGAGGTCCACAGCACAGTGTCAATTGAGGTTTGGAGCGCATACTCATCCGCACATTGGAGACCGATGTTGTTGCTCTTGTAACAGCATTGTCGTCTCAACTCTCCTGTGACGAGCTGTGGGTTACCTTAAGCACCGAAAATAGCTACAGATATATTGACATCCAGGCTATAGCCCACAATTTGGAACCTGAGAAATGTTGAAGGTTACTAGTCTTCCATGCTGCATGCGACACCACAACGTGTTTTAAAGGAAAGAGAAAAGGAGAGCATGGGTGGCTTGGAAGAACTGTCCATCGGTAACTTCATTTACCCAGCAGGTCGCTGACCTACCCCACAACTGAATGCATCGAAGGGGAGAGACATCCCCCAATCAAAGATGCGCTGCACCTGCAAGTCCTGCGGGCAGCTCTCCAGATAGGCTACGTATAGGCCAGAGCTTGGACAAGGCACCAACGCTTCCCGTTAATCAGTTTATACCTACTATTAATAAAGAATGTATAATTTTCCAAAGCAAAAGTGGAACGTCATAAATAATAAGTACCTACCAGTAGAACAAATAAAAAACACTTTTCCGAATGAATAATTAAAGACAAAATTATATAAATTGAATATTTTAGAAAATAATCATTAATTAAATTATTTGGATTAATAAAAGAAAACTCTGTAAAAAGTATTGTACCTATTCCATAATCAAAACAAAGTTAGATTTATTAGTAGAAATGAATTTTATGGATCCACTTTGGTCAATAAAATTAATTAATTAATCCCAAAAACAAATAACACTGCGAATAAATTAAGTACTGTACATTATTTTCCAGTTCCATCAACGAACGCGTAGGATAATTCGAGTAAACGGTGTTATGGTGGGAAATGTGCTTCTAAATCATAAAAACGACCATAAGATTTTGTTCATTTTGAAATACATGTCGCTCATATCTAAAAGAAGTATTTTTTCAGTATTTTTAAATTTTACCCTGTTAAGTAGGCACAATTACGCAATTTCCGGCTAACTAGTGCCGATTTGCGAATGCCGGGGTTAGATTTGAACTCCCGGAGTCGACTTACTCGGAGTTGGTCAAAGAATAGCGCTTTTTGAAGTTATAGCCTACTTTATGCGCCACTTTTAAGAATGGCGCGTATGGTGCCATGGTCACAAATGGGAAGTGCCTCCACCCATCAAAAATTTCCTCCAAAAAAAAACTTAACTTCACTTTTTACACGAGGTGCGTAATTCATCAGCCAATCCGCCGTGACTATAACCTAATTTTCAGTGTTTAGATTACGAACTGTGTAAAAATGGTTAAAAGTTGTATTCTCAAGGCCGTTGAGCGAGAAACATTTAGCAGAATTCAGTGCTCTTCTTCATCACGTCATTTTCATTAAAAACGTTTAGAACTCAAATTGCATCATTTTGCATTCTCTGAGCAACATATGGTGCTTTTTTAATTTACTTGAAAGCACCATATTCTCCCAAATTTCGTACTAACCGGATAAACATCATTTTCGAAGGTTGATTTCTCCCAGGATACATTTCCATGTACTACGACAAGCATTGTAAAAGTTTTCGTTACATTTAAAATATACGCCCAATACTTTGTCATTATTTTCAAATTTATTCGCATTTATGAAAGTTATAAAATAAAAGTGTGTTCAAAAAGTAATTACATAAGGGTTGGCCATGGCTAATAAAATTTCTGTGTTTGCATGCTTTAGAATTTAAACAAAAAAATATAATGTCACTTAAAATTTTTAGGTTAATGAGTATCTGTTAAGCTTGTAATTTGTTATTTGTAGTGACACTGACAGAGTGATGACAGTTAAATTCTAAAGCATGCAAAGACAGAAATTTTAAGTCAGCTGCCTGCTACACATTTATTGCTTTTCAACACTATCAGCGCTTGCTATGATTTGTAAATAAAATAGGAAAGTTAAACGCGTTATTTCAAAAATAATTACTCTGGTTCACATTCAAATATCGTTACAAGAAAGTATGCAAAAAAAGTCTCCTAATAATGTGCAAATGTTTTTCTTATATTTCTACAACTGTAGAAGTTACAAATAAAACCATTAACTACGAATTTCACTTTTTTCTAGACGAATTGAGAAGCTATGGACTAATAAAGTGTTGGTCATGATAAACTAAGCTAATGGTCCTACACATGTTATCTTTATTTAACCGAAAATGTATCTGGAAGTGTATCAACTTTACGCGACGACGCCACTACTATAATCCAGATATTGACGCGCCGCTACCCCCCCAACCCCGCTCGGTATTATACCAAACTCCGAGGGCTGCAAAGACTATATAATTTTGAAAATGTATTGTTTTACTGTTACCTGGGAGAAATACACTAACACAGAAGATCTATTATGTCTGCATATATTTTGCTTAATTTTATCAAGTTGAACAAAAACAGTACGTGCGTAAAATGACGTAAACAAAAGTTGATGCAAAAGCAAATAATTAAACTATATTTGCGATCAAACGTTTGCTAAAATAAACAAGGTAAAGAAAATACTGTACGCGACGACGGTCTTTCCTGCTTAGCTACATTAGCAACAACTACTTGGCGTACAGCAATCGAGAAACTAGACATTCTGGGGGTTATAGTATGCTACGAATTACGCGTAAGTCTGCAGTAAATAGCAACTTAAAACTACGTTTGTAAAGTGGTAAAATCTAGACTGTAGATATGTTTTCTTCTTGTTACATTTTACGTTTAACGACTGAAGGTAACTCAAAAATTAATTGAATCTAGTGAAACGTCTACTGCAGAAAAAAATAGTGTTTGCAGCTCACTATTTAAATCTGGATTTAGTAATGAGTTTTTTAACTGGTTTAATAGCAACCAGCGGAACCCGTGGGTTATGCCTCGAGCTTTTTTTTTTCAAAAATAAATAAGCTAATTGAGTGGGTAGTGCAGCGGATCGCGAATCGAAGTTCTAGAGGAAGAATACGGCTGCAGTTAAGATTATACAACTCCAGCGGTGTACAACATTATTTTTTTTTTTACAAAAAAAAACGTAGAAAGCAGCCCACGGGTACAGTTAGTTCTTCTTGAATGCGAGCTGGTACTGTAAACATAGCAGTTTGTTGCTAGTGCGTTTGTTATTGTAACTCGAACTCCCAATATTTGCAGGTTTAGTTTCTGTTTATTAATTCTTAGATATACAAAATCAAATGGTTCATTTTATCTCGTAGCTTAACCTGAGGTGGCCGTATTTATTTTACAAATGTATGAGCAAACATCACTTGTAATGTAATTGTTAAACAATTGTTTTTCTACTCATATGTTTTAATTTACTTATTAAGTGTGCGCTGCCTATACTATAATGATAACCATTTCGATACAGATTTTCATTATGAAATGAACCAAACTGACCAATAGTAGCAAAGAATTGTTTTTAGTAACCATGGTTACAAGAGTTGTTGACATTTCTCAATTAACATCGCAAAACAGTTCGGATATTTTTAAGTACAATGTTCAAATAAATTTTTTAAACGAATATTTTTTTAAATTAACTAGACGTAGAAAAAATAATGTATGCAACTCTTATATAATGGCTATTAATCCGCTAGTGTCGTAATCCCACTCGTGTATTAATAGCTATCATTATAGACACGTTGCATAATATACTATTTTGCAATTATTGCTCGGATTAACGTTCTTTGCAGCACAATTTTATTAAAAATGCAACGTAAATCCATAATGCAGTTGCACTGTTTTCAATGCTCAATGTTCTCGGAGTTTATTTTTCTTAACGACGACGCTCTCGCTATCAGAAAATTATGCTCCAATAATGCAAATAAATAGTAGCATACCAAAATTTATTTTGCGACGAAAACTGTAGCGGTCAGCTGTAAAAAGAGACATGCGCCTTATATAATAGATGCGAAATTATGTTGATTTTCGCAGC
Source organism: Ctenicera cuprea (assembly GCA_958336395.1). Lineage (NCBI taxonomy): Eukaryota > Metazoa > Arthropoda > Insecta > Coleoptera > Elateridae > Ctenicera > Ctenicera cuprea. Next base: position 38,301,477 of record OY284490.1, read on the forward strand.
GGAGGCCCGTCTGCACTAAAATTTTAGACGAGATCCCTTCGATCTCGATTTTAATATATAGATAAAAGTTATTAGAAGAGTTATTAATTATTATCGGCATTTTGAACGATTTACAAGTATTGAACATTTTTTCGTCTCGAACCTAATTTTTCCAATTGTATTAGATCATCCTGCTACTACTGCGTCCTGAATTACGTTAAAAAAAGGTTGTAGAAAAAAGAGGCTATATACAAACTTTTTAATTACTATCATACAGTTAAACACCAAGACGATTTTGAATTGGAATTGCCCTTCCACTGAGGAATGTTCAACCGCAACTCTCTAGTCCTTACCTTTCCAAAGCATTCCTTATATTTAATTAGTGAGCAGAATGTGAGTTTACTCGTGAAATTCAAAAGTTTGTAATTTCACAGCGATTGCTAATTGCGTTCAATGCGGAGCATGGATGTCAGTTCTTTTAGATAACAGTCTAAACCCTAATATACGAGAAACGGCCCGGAGAGCTAACGGAAAGTTATTTTCACGCAGATCATTAACATAATCTAATTTTTTTGCATTATCTACCGATTTCTGGAATTTTAATAATGATTTATGATACTTATCTTCTTAATTTGAAATTCCAGTAACTTACAGATCAGGTTTGAACTTTTATTGTTAAGATACAAACACTGACCGAAATCAAATATTGCTTTAAATAGATTAAGTGAGAATATTTCATATTACATGAAAAGTAACTGATTACACGATCAAAGGACAAAACAGTTTATGAAGAAGCACATAAGATAGAACGTTGCTCTTTAATTCGGTAGTCTGAGATGGAGCTATCTGCCCTAATTTAAAAAGGTAAAAAGTTTTAAAAAGTACTCCCTGGGGAAGAGAATTGAAATATATCAAGGAAATAAGCACTGGGTATCCTCATAAATTACCTGCGTTTTCTTTTAGAGTACTTCTGGATATCCTAACTCTTACATTTATTTAATAATAATAATAATGAACGGAGTGGGCGTCGGCAGGTCCAACTAATTACTGCCAAGATACTCCAGTAGACGACAAAGAGTAATTCAACAACTCGACTAGCGTAGAGAACTGCAGCAAGAGATTCCAATAATCGAATCTGTCAGTAACAGTTCTCTTGCAACTCGGTGAACAGATAATAAAACCAAAATGGTTAGGGGTAGCTCCCACATTGATGTTCAACAAAGCAATATACGAAATATCAGGATACCTGCATTAAATTATTTTAATCTGTATATCTAACTAATGTTTTCGCTTTAAAGCATCATGATAGGGAATATGCAGGTACTCTACTAATGCTGCTTTGCTTGTAAAACGCAAGTGGTTCATTAGTTTATCCCTTATAATTGATTAATTAAATTAAATTTTCACGAATACATATACGTTTCGTATTCTGAAAGTTAATTTGTGCGACAAATATCACAAGAAATATAATTAAGAAGCCTCTCAATTAGTCGGTAAAAGCAGCATTTATAAAATGTCTCTCAATTAGTGAGCAAAAGCAGCCTGTACAAAACTTCTGATGAAGATATTTACATAACCTCTTTCGCGAATTCATTTTAACTTTAGGGTTCTAAGAACAATATGCGCAATACATTGATATCATTCTAACACCAATCAAAATATTTTTGTTTCATGCGATGAAGCTTTCTGCAGTAGCATCTTCACGTAGTGCGGTTTTATACTGCTTCGCCGTAAAAATTTTGGCTAATCTTTAACGTTTTTATATCTTCGTTAAAAAGCAGCTCTAAGGTTTTTTTTCACTCTTTCAGCTCACGTATCTCTTCGTGCACGTTTACCTTTTTGATCGCGGTTTGCGGGACGGTCGTTTGTTTTGCTCCTAGCTGATACGCGCTTGATTTCAGATAGCTGACACTGCCTCCTACATTTTTATAAAACCAGGTTAAAGATAACTCAAAATTTTTGATCACAGGTTCCCGAGTCGAAGCTAATATAATTTACGTTAATTAATTATTTTACGTCGCAATTTGCAATATGAAGAAATTTTTCTACTTCTTCATACGCAAAGTTAAATTTAAAATATGCCTTTACGGAATATTTCATAGACAACAAATATAAACATGCTATTATACCGTCCTACGAAATACCCATAAGTGTAAACAAGAAAACGAATATATCTTAGTAAACTGAACGGATTTTTAAATTTTGATAAAATCGTTCAAAAAAGTTCATGAAATTATTTAGTAAAACACTATACGTTAGTTTATGATTATACATAGTTATACAACACACTTACTAGTTTTTGCAACACTGCCTAACTTTTAAAGCCAAAAATCTATGTGAAAAAGTACATTAAACATCTGCAGTAGTTTTAATTCTAGACTAAGCCCGATTTCGGAATTTAAACAATAAACATGTTTTACGATACTGAAATACCAGTATACGTACATGTGTGCGTGAGTGCGTGAGAAAGCGCGCGCGTGCCCTTGCATGCGTAATAGGAAGCGCGCGTGCGTGCATGTGTTTGTCTTACTTCCTGTGGGTCTGCATACACCTCATCTCTCAAATGATATCCCAGGAAAGATTCTAATTTTAAAACAATTCGACTATAAATTTGGTACAAAATATATAAAATGTCTACATACATCCATTACATCTATTATGTTGAATAAAAAAAATATGATGGGCAAGAATTCATTCTGATCAAGTACCTATCTTTTCCAAAAGCAATTGCAGGAACAGTATGCATACTAACGCAGTTGAACGTAAAATGTGTCCAAATGTTCCCCCAAAACAATCTGTAAATACTAGGTAACTAGTGGAACCCGTGGGCTGCGGCTCCCGCTTTTTTATTTTGTAAGTAGCGTATTCAATAACTAGTCTTACATATCGACACAGGTTATTTATCTTCTATATACTAAATTCGGACCCCTTCCCCCTATCGCAAGTGTTGCTACCATTGTTTGTAAGAGAAAAGTGTAGCGTGTAGTCCACGAGTTCAGCTAGTTTTCTAAAAAAAAATGCGAATGCTGTAACTCTTGTGATCGTAAATTTAAGCATTTATTATTTTACTTAAAGCTCCCATTATTTGGGCCAATAAAGTGTCAAATTTGTAAACATGATCGTCTACTCTTGCAGCTGCCCGACATGTCTACAACGTTCTAAGCAAAAATATGTTATGCTGTTTTGTATACTGTAAGGCCCCGCTAAGTTTTAGTATTAGAAACAAACAAACAGACAGGCAGACATTATTTCATAGGGAAAAAAATTGAAGTGTTGATCCATACTTCAACCTTTATTACAGATGGCAGTTCGTGACGTCAGCAATAATGATGCCGACGTTAGTAATCATGCTCGAATCGTAACTTGTCCAAGTCCAAAAATTAGAGTTAAAAACGTTTTTTAAATTACAAATATTTGGAATTTAAATTTTCTACAGTAGCCAACCTAAACCTAAATTCGTCAGCCAAAAAATTAAAAGATGAGGGGCGTGTAGCCCCACCAAATATAAAATTTTCTAGAAACTAACATTAAATTTTGGTTCTACCAGTCAAGATGTGTAATTTTTCTTAAAAAGACGTTATTTATTGTTTCCCGTTTAATAAATAAGTAGGTACCAATTATTTAGTTTCAAAAATTCATAGAAGGTGTCACGGCAAAAAATAAATTATAGCTCATATTCGGGTCTATAAGACTACAAAGTCTAAACAAAAAAGTATGGCGAGTTTTTCAAATATATTACTTTGAAAATTTCAAATATTTAGAATTTACATTTTCTACGGTAGCCCCACCGAGTATAAAAGTATCTGAAAACCAACATTAAATTGTTGTTCTACTAGTCATATTGAGCAACTATACTCAACTAAAGTTTATAATCGGATATCGTTTAATAAATAAACGGGTACCCATTTTCAATTTTCAAAAATTCACAGAAAGCGCCATAGTAAAATTACAGCTACCAGTAAACAATGTTTTGTTCTAGCAGATTACAAAGTTTTAAAAAAACTCGTGTGGGGAGAGTCTTCTTCACTGCGACCGTTTTCATATTTTCAAAATTAATTTCGTTTCATTGTATCCTAACCACAAAAAAACCCGTACACAAGTTGTGATTGCTCCCGATCAGACAGCTGCTTTTAAGTAAATGGGAGTTCGAATCGAGATTTTCAAACAATTGTAGCTGCCGCCATTTTAAAGCTAGAGAGTTCGGTAAAAAAGTTTTCGATTTGCCTTAAGTTATTCTCTCAGATCCTGTGCTCATATTTCTGAAAATTAGTTCTAGAAAAACACGGTACCAAAAAACATGTCTAACTTCCGCTTCCGCAATCGGATTTTTTTGAAAAGCTTAAGTAGAACTACAATTTTCAATATACCTGTTCATTTAAAAGTTTATCAAGATTGGTCCAATACTTTCGCCTTTAAAAGCGTCACCTGTCAACAGGCAAATATGTTTTAAAGTCCAGTTTTTGTTCCCTTAGACACAAAACGTGTGATTTCATAAAATCCCAAATTATACCCTGCCGCCCTCCAAGAATTTTTGAAACAATTTAAATTGATAACTTATTTTTTCAAAAATGCAACACCAATCGTTATAAACTTTAAACAGTTTAATAGGGTATTTGAAGTAGATTATTATAATTAACACGAACACACATTTTTAAATCTTAGAAAAAAACTATACTTTTTAATATCAACAACGCGTTTCCCAGAAGTTTCATGATTTTAACTACGCCTATCAATTAGCTCCAGTTACAAAATTTATTTTTCATTCTTTGTAGATTTTTGATAACTCTTTAAATATAAAGCTTTTATAGCGAATTTTTGGTCCGAAGCGCGTCTAATCCGTTGTAGGGCGGCGGTTTGCGGTCCTATACTATGCGGCTAGCCGAAGTTATAGCTTACTGTTCTTATACGGTACGCGATATTGTATTACACAAGCTCTTGCCAATTCAAATCACTTTTTTTAATTCTTTTTTTCCTTGCTTTAATTTTTGTTAAAACAATTCACAAAATCACTTATTAAATAGCGCGAGAATATTTAAAACGTAAAAAATTTGAGAAAGTACCATCGACCTGTTTCGGCCATTTTTTTCGGATTGCTACCAAACATTTCAGAACGTTTTTTTTTTTATAAAAGATGGTGCTAAACTGGCATGTAAACTGCCAAGAGTCACGTGCAAGAGCGCAAACTTCTATTATTTCATAATGTTTATAGAAAATAGATAACTGCAAAGTTACTATTGATAGCACTACTACAAACGCCAGTCAACCCCACCTTCTATATTTGTTCTTTTTTAATTGGAATTTTAGCCTCAGACAGGTACGAAAGTGCCAAATGACCATAGTAGCAACATCTCACTAGGAGAAACCTCTGGGAGCTTTCCTTTTGATCGATTATCTGAACAGTACATAGGGAAAACGCAGAGAGCTATTGCGAAAAAGCTTTGTCTCGTGTCGTTTGTTCGACGGCTATTTTGAAGTTTAAAGCCCTTCCGACTCACAATATATTAAAATTCTGTGTTCTCAATAAAATTTTAGGTAAAAGTTCCCAGTGAACATAATGCATATCACAAAATGTCACATACTTGTATACAAAAGATTATTTTTTATATGAAGTTTATGACTATAAATTAAGCTATGACATATGATTGTTGCTCATACTGGATAAGTAATAAAAGCCGTAGGTGCAGATTAACTAAAGCACGTAAAACAACGGCGCAGCACGGAAATAGAAGAAAATATAACTATGGTAAAATAAATTATGGATGATGATAGGAGTAGGGCAAAATGAATAAGAAAAGGTCAGAGGAACGTAAACCTAATACTCTGAAATGGTAGCATTAAATACACACCGATTTTGCCCAACCGAGAATTAAAAACCTTCCTGACAAAAATTAGATATTTTTCGATGTACAATACTAATCAACAAAACTAAAATACTATTACTCAAAGTCATCTAAAGCTAACATTTTTATCAAAGATATATACGGCGATAAAAAGAACTTTCCAAAAGGTCATTTACGAAACACGTTTCATAAGCCCCGACAGTTTATTACTGCCCCAAACCTTTGAAAATTAATGCCCGAAGTGGTAACACTTTCGTATCGCAGGGGTATATTCCGGTTATCAATCATAGTAAGTAATCCTATTACGTTAATGCTTTGCCGGCAACCATCACCAGTCTCACATATTAGTGACGTGTACTTTTCAGCACTTGTTTATTGATTCACAATGTTTCGCATACAGTGCCTACATTGCAAGAAAAAAATTACGTATTTTCTAAAATTTCAATACTGTTTCTCCACAAGTAATTAGGAAATATTGATGCAATGCAATATTGTATTTTATTAATGGTAATTGACAACACCAACTATTAACACACTTCTTTACATATCACCATTTTAGCATATACACTTTCTTAGTGAACTTTTGAAAATTTAGACTATATTGTTAATACTGTGCCCTAAATAACTTTACCTATAATTTCTACGTTTGTTTGTAAACCACGTAATCAGTAAAAAATCATTCAACAATCTTTTGTTTTAAAAGCATTTTTAATTGGCCTCTTTACAAATAGCAGTACGGGTCATCAGACAGGAGAAGTGAACGACCAGATTACTGAGGATGAGGTACGAACGGAGAGTAAAGTTTTGGATATAATAGCCAACATAAAACAGTAAATCACCAGGAGAAAATGATATTATAACAGAATTTCTGTAAGAAGGTGGAGAAACACTACAAGGCGAAATAACGAAGTTATTACAAGAGATATGGAAGAAGGAACCAATACCTAAACAATAGTCAGAAGCTATTTTGTGCCCTATTTATAAAAAAGGTAACATCAAAAAATGTAAAAACTACAAGGAATAGCCTTACAAGATACAGCGTATAAGATATTAGCAATATTAATTAGAGAACGACTCAAGGGTGTCGCGGAAACCATTATAGGAGAGTACCAAGCTCCCATACAACCATATGACTCCATCAAGAGGCAAAAATTGTATGATGTGTTAGAATTTTTTGAGTTTCCCAGGAAAATAATCAACTTAACAAAAGCTGTATTCAATGTAAGGTCATGATAGAAAGCAGAGTCTCTGATAGTTTTTAAATTAACAGGGGATTGCGGCAAGGTGACCCACTGTCACCGATATCCTTTAATTTGGTAGTGAAGAAAAATTTATAAAGGAAAGTAATATATACATATACAAAGGGCACAGTTTACCATTACAAACATCAATGTGTAGCATATGCTGACAATCTAGCGCTATTAACACATAGGCCAGGTAAATTAAAAAAGTTTTTAGAAGACTGGAAGCGAAAGTCAAAAAATTCGGGTTGCAAATATATGACAACAAGACAAAAAGAGATGAGGGACAAGAGCGTCATGTTGAGCAAGCCATTAAGATAACACCTAGGCAAGAAAAGGAGTATAATTTTGAAGTAGTTAAGAGTTTTGACTATCTAAGAGCGACTTTAACGAATAGAAATGAAGAAAGTGATGAAGTTAATAAAAGACTAACTGAAAGAAGTAGAAGTGCGGGAGCTCTGGCAACTATGCTAAAATCAAAGAAAGCACCAAGGAGGGCGAAAATAAGAACATATGAGAACAGCCATTCGACCAACAGTTCTGTACGCATGCAAGACCTGGATCCTCAATAAAGACATAGAAAAAAACTAGATATATGGGAGAGGATGATACTTAGGAAAATATATGGACGTGTAAATGAAGGAGATGTGTGGAGAAGACGGACAAACCAGAAAATCATCAACTATACAGGGAGCGAAATATAACAACTCTTGCAAGAATATAGAGACTACGATGGATTGGACATATCGCCAGATTGCCAGAAACAAGAGTAACAAAATATTGGAAGTGGATGGAGTCAGTAAAGGATCTTGTGCAGTTTTAGATCAGAGAATGGAAAGAACTTGCAAAAGACAGAAGAAAGTGGAAAAGGCAATTGAACCCTTGAGTCGCTAAGCCCTGCAGCGATATTTTATTATTATATTATATTATATATTCACATTGAAATAATTCTATTCACAATCAAGTAGTAATATGTCACTTTCCGGCTTTTAAAAAGTTGGAAAGTCATACATTGTGTATCTAGCCGAAAAAGACTTTTCCGGCTAGCTGGAAAAGACTTTTCCGGCTACTTAAACGTCACTTTTCAATAGCTTAAATGTTAGTGTCATTTTGAGCAGTGGAATTGTAACAAAACTATCCACAATGAAGATAATGTTTTATTTAATAAAAACTAGACAATAACTTATTAAATTACTAAAACTACTCGTACACTCTAACTCACTATCAGACATAATATGCGTTAAAATGATAATAATTATCAAAGCAAATAATTCGAAAACTGTACTGACAGAATAAATAAAAATGTTGACATGTTACCTAGCAACACTCCACAGATATCTTTGTTAAAGTAGACTAATCAAATTATGATAAAACTGGCAATAACCATTAATGGAAATTATGTTTAAAACGCAATAATTAATTAATAACTGATTGTGAATAAAATAGTATACAAACCTCGGTGAAAAGTTTTCCTGTCTCGAGAATTAGTTGACCGCGGCGCTTCGCGCCTTGTTCAACTACCATATCTCTCGACAGGAATGAAACACTTTCCACCTCGGTATGTAATATACTATTGTTTGACAGGTTCTATCATATATGAACAAAATCTTAGACTACAATAATGTACATAACTTGGAAAATTTTATAAAATACCACTTGACGATTTTTTCTCCAAAACGATCCATTTTTCCAACAACACTTTACAGCGACAGTAAATAAGAACCTCAAAGTACTTAATTAAATCTGCAAAAGGACGCCACCACAAAACGTTTGAAAACAAGCATACACCAGCATATTAAGAGCGCCAACCCCAATCTTAGTTAAATCTCAAGATCTAAATTTATTTTCCTCTAAACTGAAACTTTAAAATCAAACCGAAAAGAAGTGGGAATCAATCTTTGAGGAACAATTTTGCTCTTCATGCTAGTTTGGTTTTGCTAGGTATGACAACTTTTTACCTTCCCTACTATACGCAGTGTAGCTAGAGGAAGGTATTGTTTAAAGTGGCCACAAGCAGGCAAATAAGCAGACGGACAAGCAGGACAAAATTCGACCTTTTTTTTATCAGCATAATGGGTCTAAAATGTAAAATCAACGGACAAGCTTAGGCTGTAATATTATTATACATATAGTTACCCTAAAATTTTAAATGAGGGTAATGGGTATAAAATAATTAAAATTGTAAACAGTCTTCTCCATATAACACTTATTTAAATTTTCTTAAATTGAAGTGGAAAAATGCTGCTTTTTTTCCCGTGGTTCTTCTCCTATTGGAAGTTGCATATCATCATAGCTATCTTTATCTTGTTAACACCTGCTCGAAATAGCTCGGGGCTGTTACATGTGAACCACTAACAAACACTTCTCAACCAGAACACTCCACGTCTGCAAAACATACATGCGCCGATAATACCACATTTCAAATGCCTCTACCATCTTCAACGTTGTTGCATCAGTGTCCAGGCTTCGACTCCATAAAGTAGGGTAGAAAACACGTAACAGCGAAGTATTCCCATCCGAAGATCTAGATTGCAAAGAAAGTTTCTCGTTTTCATAAATGTTGATCTTGCCATTTCTACCCTTGTTTTTATTTCAGTCACCTGTTTGCTCCAGTCTGGTTCCAACATATTTGTAGTACATTACTCTTTCAATGGGGCCTCACACTTAGATGTACTTGAGGGTTAGGCGACTTGGTGACTACTATACACTTCTACTTCTTCAGATGCATTTTCAATCCATAGTCACTGAAATTGTAGGACAACTTGCATAGGTAATAACCAATGCATGACTACTAATTCCAAACAGCATGAATATACTTCAACGAAACGCACCAACGAGAGCCTTATCATCAAAAAGCAAAGCTTTGTCCGTATCATTCTCCACTGATTAAATTTTACAAGTTTAATCTACCCCATTTTGCATAATTCAGTTAAAACTTTTGGCTGCCAGACTGATAATTTCACATTTAATACTCTGTGGGTTTATTTCTCCGATAAAACCTATAAACTAGAATTTTGAAAGCAATGTATTCCACCTGATAACTTGCTATTCGAATAAATGCAAATCACACAGTTAGAAGAAGTACATCTAATCAAAATTCACATGATTAAATTTTGTATTTGATCACAAAAAATTTAAGCGTTGGATAAGCAACGTAGATAAGAGTTAGTAATTAAAGCCTAGCAAATTTGACTATTACACAAAGTAAGCAGTGGTTTATTAAGCAAACATTTGGTGTGAAAATTAAAATTAATGAGTGCTGTAAAACTTAGCCAGAGACTTTAATATATTTTCATAAAATACGCAACCTGAAATTATGACTGTGTGACTGCAATGTGTACGGACCGTGGTCGCAATAAAGCTTAACAATTTCTGGTATGTAGCACATCAAAACAGATTTTTGACATAACATGCGGTTTTCAGTAGTAATATAAGTATAGAATTCCCTGGAAACAAATTATGTTTTAATTATAATTAATGAAAACTCGGAAATTTCAATTAAGAACTTGATAATTTTGCAGAAATTACAGGAAATCGTACTTCGAATAAAATATTAATTAAAATAAATGAATAGTAAAAGATTAATTAATACTAGCAAAACCCGTGGGCTACGCCCCCTTCTATTTTTTTATAGCTTCATACTCGGTGAGCGCTTCTGGAGAATAAGAGCTGCTCCCCAGTGGCGGAACAAACATCCCCGCAACCCCCGCAATGCGGGGGGGCCCAGACAGTTTGGGGCCCACGCGTCTAGGGAACCATAACAAAAATAAAAAATAATTTTAAGCTTTTTTGTAAATTTCAGTTTACTTTGTTAAAGTCCGCATTTAACAATATTCGGCATCGGCAATAAGTTACAACTTTGTTTCCCTCCTCAAAGTTCTCAATAATATTATTTTAACGAGCAGAAAAAGAGAGGAAATAGACGAAGCTACAGCTATCCAAAAAAAATGGAGCAATTTGAATTTATTTTTATGTTAACATTTCAGTGTGAAATTTTTGGAAAATATTCACTTGTGTTCAAAAAGTTTACAAAAAAGTGATGCTGGCTTAGACTCGGCCAATGAACAATTAAAAAATACTTTACAAAAAGTTAAAAACATGAGAAAATATTTCGTAAAAATTAAAGAGAAGGTAGTGGACATAGCTAACACGTACAAAATAATGCCTATTTTTGAAAATAGACGAAAGATTCTTTGATGAGTTATCTGAAGATGAGAGACTAAATAATGCGGAAGAAATTTTTAAAGTAGAAATTCTTTACTGCACAGTTGACCTTCTAACTACTCAATTAGAAGAAAGATTTAACAGTGTTAACGCAATTTTAGAAAATTTTAATTTTTTATCTCCACAAAATTTTATTACTTTAAATGAGGATGAATTATACCGTAGATCAAGAAAATTGCAATCCATTTACGACATAAAGATTTGTCAAATGATATTCCCCATCAAATTATTAGTTTAAAAAAAGGTTTAAGCGACGGCATTATCAAAATGCCGTAAATAAAACTGTTTTTAACTTTACCCGTGAGTGTATCTTCGGCCGAACGTTCTTTTTCAAAACTTAAACTAATAAAAACCTATTTATGCAATACTATGGGACAAGAGCGCTGATAAGTATAGAACATGAATATAAAAACTTAGATATAGACACTATTATTAATAACTTTGCGACAAAAACCTCTCGACGAACACGCCGCTTCGTATGATACTTTTTTAGGTTTATATTTTGGGCCTGGGTTCCCATACTGGTTTGTTGCGAGGGGGGCCCTAACGCTTTTTGTTCCGCCACTGCTGCTCCCGGAAACAAAATCGCGTGAGAAATACGAAAATAAAACCCAAAAAATATTCCCAGAAAACAAAACTTGCAAAATTCCCTGAAAAATTCCTTAAAAAAAGAAAAAAGAGGAAAAGGTAAGTTGAACTTCCAATTTCCAGGGGACTGCCTTAACGGAGCTTTTCAAAATGTTTTTGGATTTAATAAAAAGACAGTAGAATATCTTGTTGGACATTTGAATATAATTTAAAAATTAAATTTGTCCTTATTCATATTAATCGATCAGCAAGAAAACAAACACGGATCTTTTTCAGAAAAAGCTCTTTCTTTATTATACAGTGTTCCGCAAACAAGAAAACCGAGGTGCTTTTGTTTTTAGGATTCTTTTTTGCCGGTTTTTTTCGAGAAATTATTTTACTCATTTGTTTTCTCCGAAGAGTGTTTCTACCGCAGGATCTTTTTATCGGTTTTTCTCGGATGATTTTTGTCAGCAGGTGATTTTTCCAACGACTTATTTTGCCAATTTGTTTTGGGAATTTTTTCAAGCAGTTTTCTCCGTGACCCAAGATTAAACCCTATAAGCAAAAGCAAAAAAAGTTAGGCGCCACTGATAGAGTTAATAAACATTTCCCAGGGAATATTTTTTGAGTGTTCTTTCGTGGACGTTTTTCTTCCGTAATCGAAAATTGGTCCCCATAAGCAAAATCAAAGTAAACGCCACTGATGCTGTTAATAAACCTAATAAACCAGCCGCACATTGTTCCGATACATTTATTATTTTTATTTTATTTAGGTCATAACACGTAGCGAGGTTTGACAGCGATTAACAAACTTTTAACTTATCGCGTCAAGTACTATAGACTACTACAGTATAACCTTCGTTATTTTGTTGTTACTGTAGTTTTTCTCTTTTTTGTACGATGTTGGTCAGACTCGCATTTGCATTCACTACGAAACTCGCGAAGAAATTTTTGCTTTCTGCCTCCGATATGCCGCGCCGCCCTACATGACTGCTGCATAAACATTCCCTGTGTCGAGATTCGTTTCTATTAATCTTCGAAAATATAACAAAGGTTTTTGTTCTGTGATATTTTAAAATAACTTTTAATTAAGGAAGCAGGAAGATATATTTGTTTGGAAAGAAGAATGGTAGAAAAAATGTACATAAAAGAAGTTATCGGAGCAGTTTGTAAATATACAAAATTTTAAAAAAATAAAAATTTAACATAATCGGCATCTATACACTGCAACTTTAGTACTGGGGTTATATTTATCAATAATAAAACGACGAACTAAATAATTAGCTAACTCTGGTGGATGTTTCAGGCAAGCAGTTTGCCATCAACACTTTATGCAATAGTTAAATAAATTTAGTTATGTAATGTAATATCCTGTTAAACTACCAACCCAAAATACTTCTTAATCGAACAGCTGTAACAACTAAGTCAAGTAATCAAGCCAACCAACTACCGCAAACTCAAATACAGATAATGCTTTATAGAACTATGATAAAGCCAAATGTGAAGAACATCTAAGTAATTCACAATACGGATTTAGAAAAGGAATGGGAACAAGAGAAGCCATACTTAGTCTAGTAGTAATGGTAGAGAGATGTATGGATATCAACAAGGATATATACGCCTGCTACATTGATTACGAAAAGGCCTTCGACAGAGTTAGACACGAAATACTAATACAAGAATTAAACACTGTTGGTTTGGATGGTAAGGATATAATTCTGATCGGAAATCTGTATTGGCATCAATCAGCCACAATTGATATAGATGGACAGAAAACAGAGGATATAGAAATAAGAAGGGGGGTGAGACAGGGGTGTATTCTGTCGCCCTTGTTGTTTAATCTATATTCAGAAAGAATAATACAATTAGCACTCAGCAATAGGAAGGAAGGCATTAAGATCAATGGAATAATATTTAACAACATTAGATACGCCGACGATACCATTGTCTTCGCTGACAACAAAGAAGACCTCCAAGTCCTAATAAACAGAGTATATGATGAAAGCAAAAACATGGGGCTGAATATAAACATTACAAAAACAAAAACCATGCTATTTAGCAGATTCAACGATGATAGTATACATATACGGATAAACGGTAAAAGTATAGACGATGTAACAGACTATAGATATTTGGGAAGAAACATCAATAACAAAATGGAGCATTATAAAGAAGTTAGGCAAAGGATCGAAATAGCTAGAGGAGCTTTTAATAAAATGAAGAACGTTCTATGCAACTTAAAAATCTCATTACCACTGCGATTAAGACTGCTGAAATGTTATGTTTGGTCTACACTTCTCTATGGATGTGAAACATGGACCCTAAAGCAAGACGCAATTAAGAAAATACAAGCATTCGAAATGTGGACGTACAGAAGGACACTAAGAATCTCATGGACTCAGAGAATGACTAACGAAGCAGTTATCGACAAAATCGGTTCAGAACCCCAATTGATGAAAACAATTATAAATAGAAGAGCAAAATACTTTGGTCATATGATGAGACACGGAGAATATAAAGCGTTGCAGACCATAATAGAAGGAAAGATAGAAGGGAAAAGGGGAGTTGGGAGAAGAAAGAAATCCTGGCTGAAAAATCTAAGAGAATGGACATCACAGAGCTCGACAACACTAATCCACAACGCAACAGATAGAAAGAAATACGCTAAGATGATCGCCAACCTCAAATAGAGACGGCACCTAGAGAAGAAGAAGATAAAGCCAAATTCTAGTCCTGAAGATTTTTTCTCTTTTCTTCTTAGAAATATAACATAGCGTAATAGAGACAACTTAACGGTGTCTGAAAACTGTAAAAAAACCATAAAAATAATCTTCATTAAGTGACACAGTTTCCTTTGTTAGTTAAATTATTTTCATAATCTACAAGGAGGTGAAAAAACATTTTTTTCAAAAATGCCGTTTTCACAATGATGTCGTTTACGACGCATTACAAAAAAAAATACGGTTGCGTTTAATCATCAAGTTGCCAGTTGGCGAGCGGTAACAGCTTTGAACCAGTTCGCAGCGTATTGGTGGCAGGTAATTATTCTAGTAGAATTATTTCGCAAGTGATCAAGTATCAAAGGAATATAAATTAGAAATAACGCTTCAACAAAACAAAAAAAAAGTTCAAAGATAATTAATTTTACCCTTGCAGTAATTTATCCTCATTATTTTCGAAATACATTCTCAAAAAACATTGCAAATACTCTCTTGTCTGGGCATAGTTTAAATTCTTCACTAAATTCTGCAATTATTACTAACTAATATTTTGCTTAAATCACAATTCGAGAGTAAACGCGCACACGAGGAAGAATATTATACTACATAACACAACAATGTTTGCAGATCATTTAATTTAAAAAATTATATCAGAAGTTATTACATACTAATAAATTATTTCCCAGTAGATGAGTTGGCAAATTCCCACTTTATGATGATTTCTTTCTAGAACCTAATAGAAGGCACCGCAATACTTTTCCATTCTTATTTGTGTGGAAGTTCTATTTCCGCTTATCGGTTTGTTCCAGATTTCGGTTTCCATTAATTTTCACGTTATGATTAAAATAATGACAGTTTTAGGAACCACTTGGTAAACGAACATATTTGTAGAAATAATAAAATTAAAATATCAGTTTTCATACAAACAAATGTGCGCAAATAAATGCAGTACCTAATTGAAAATGTCAGCAGAATGAGAATAACATTAGGATGGTTGTAAATACAGCAATAAAGTAAACGTAAATTCGGTTTTGGTTTTACAATGCAAAGAAATGAGATGTCTACTGCAAGAGTAAACAAACGAAAGCATAGGAGCGAGGGAATTTTCAATATGCACGGAATCGCTAGCGAATCTGCAAGTACTATACTTTACTCAATGTGAAAATACACATGTGAAGTCTGAGGTAGTAAATGTAGGACAGCAGAATCCTTAAACGACAAATAAATGCAACTTTATGTTTGTTATGCTGAAATGTACATTCTATTAGAAATTTAAAGTTTGACTGTTTTGTATCTAGTGCATCGTAAAATCCGTTGAAAGTAAAAAAGTAAAAAGACGTTGTGACTTACACAACCATAATAATCGTTTCATGTCTGAAAATTAACCTAACACGCTTGTAGTCTAAAAATAATGGTATAACCAGGGAATAATATTAATTGAGGATTGTTGGTCATATATTAATGAAAACAATGGTAGTTTTAGTTGCAATCTATATATCTATATTGAAGACTGATCTTCAGCTTGACGCAACTTTCGGCCGCCTACGTGCTCGGTGGACCGACCTTTCCTTATTTAATCCCCTTCCGCCTGCGCTCAGTCACACCACGGCTACTTAGAGATGTGCAGAGCGGCGCTCATAACAGAAATAATTTCGTGAACGTGACATCAAGCCCCAAGAAAATGTTTTAAAACGATTAATCAAAAGCCATAGTGGTTAGCTTAAATTCTTAACTCATTTAGCATGAAACTAATTTGGCGTAAAATAAACAGTTTTGTGTAGTTTTACATACTGACTTCTAAAACAATAAGAAACTAGACCTAACCCTTCTCAACAATTCATTCCTAACATTATGTCTGGAAAGAGTTTTACTTTATCATTTAATTTATGTTTATAGTATTTTGACGATTAACAAATACACAAGCGAAGAAACACAGAAACAGCACTTCACTAATCCAAACAACGCAAGCATTTCTACAAGAATTAAAGCAACAGCAAAATAATTTCTAAAACTAGCAGAATTCATGGACTACGCCACACGTTTCTTTACCAACAATTGTTAAAATATTTATTTAAAAAAATTTTATTAATACATCCCGCCGCTATCGCAACTTCATGAACCCGATTACCCTGCGTGACTGTTACATAAACTTCGAATCCCGTAAACATAATAAATAAGCTGTGCCGAAAATGTTACTGAATACGTCGCCACTAAACGTTGAGACATAGGGAAGGGATCCTTATTTATTGTTAACAAAACATACGGAGCCAAAACCCACGGATTTCACTATCTATGTGTCTATCTACATATTTGATCCGGATCCCTTCCAACTTTCTCAACGTTTAGTGACGAGAAGCCCCTGCTACAAGAAGCCATATATTTACATGCATTTTCGTTGGTACAGCAGAGCACTACATTTTTGATAAACTTAAGCAAAATTTAATATCAACAGTTTATGTGTATGATTGGGACATAATCTGTCGATAGCTGGCAATCCCACATCAAACTGCTTGGAGAACACACATGTTGGGCTTACGAATCCCTTCCATCAGGTTAGACTTTTATTTACGGCAGGATCGGGGACATATCAGTATCGAAAACGACTCTGGAGAGACATGCAACTCAAATCATGCAAAAATGACGTGTTCGAGAATAATCATAAAAAACTCAAATCGGGTTTACAAATTGCATTCTAGCTGAGATTCCAAGAGGGCGAATATCTGGAAATGTTGTTCTATTACCTGCAATTATTTTATTACCTTCGGGTACTGGATTACCATTTACAGTTTAAAAACACAAAATTGCATATCAAACTAACCTTACCTAACTGAACCTGTCATACACAATCACCACTGTTAGAAATCAAAGAACATACATTCATTTTCTGCAGTTAAAAGAGTTTCTAATGAAAAAATTTAAACTGAAAACACTAATGAAAAGGGCCAATTTGAAGAAAAGTGAGGACATGTATTTTCAAGATTATTTGATGTCAATTACGCAAGGTAAGGATATAACAGCAAAATAATAAACATTCGCATGACTACTTAACAGTAACGCATGTTCAGTTGAGTTGCTGACTTTGCGTATATGAGAATATATAAAACTGCGGGAAGCATTAGGTGCAAGTCTTGCAACACAGCATATTTATTAAATTTCAAAAAAGTTACCAAAAAAGCGTGGGGCGTACCCCACGGGTTCCGCTAGTAGATAATAATGCACCTATATACTTACATACAATTGGCAGGGATCGAAAGCTTTAGGGTTCTACAAACAAAACAATACACGAGATTTTGCGGTAACATATGTAATGAACAAAAATATAAAATTTAACTGTTGAAATGTTTTAATTTAATTTCGCAGGAACATGTTCCAAAGCATTCTAATACAAATATCTAAAATTCTCTAGGCAGACAATCAAAACTCAATAAATTAAATAAGCGTTATGAATTACCCTTCTTTCAATGGTAGGTATAACTGATTATTGATCCTGGCTATGTCTCCGATGTCATTAATTACCCACCAAAACGGATTAACACATACAGGGTAAGCCTCGTAATTAAACCATCTTATAATGGATTTCGTAAATTATTTACGGAGATGACTGCTTTTAACAAGGAAGACTAATCGTCTTGGGAAACCAGTACTTGGCGTGTTTGTAATTATTCCTACTATTTTAGTATTTTATCTATGCGACAATACCGAAAACACTGGTGGATAGCTAACGAAAAAATAATAAAAATAAATTTTTAAAAAATGAGAAGAAATTTAATCGCTTACATACAGAAAGCAACTTCATCAAATATTCACATATTTTCAAGGCCTAAGCTAAATGCATAGAAAATTACATTTGTTCCCTTTAGAATATTTGCTGCAAAAACAATAAAATAAGCTTCCGTAGTAAGACGACCTACAACAAAACAAAACTATTTAATATAAATTAGTCACCAATGCTTAGTATCAATTATTTGTCGTAACTTAAGAATTTCCTCAAAAAACTATAATAAAAATTAACGATTTCAAAAACAATTTTTCTTCCCGTTTCTTTCCTTTAAGTGTTAATACAATGGTCGTTTTCCATCATTTATGTTCATTAATATGCTCTCTAAGGCACAGCTGCGATAAAGTAACTGTTTCCCTTAATGTGTACAATTTCAACGTGATATGAACACACGACATAAATACAGAACACACCGCTTCAATTGAAATCCTTCGAGAATTGCAATCGTGCATTCCAATATGAAGCACATGAATTTACAGCAAGTACCAAACCAGAATGATTTAATAGCTTTGACATAAAGATAAATGGCAGGTTCACCGATTTATTGAAAATTGAATTTCCTATTTTCAAACACGATTTCGATACAAAAAATCAGGCAATGTAAAATAGAGATTTCCTATCCTGGATGGTCCAGCTCTGAAAATTAATTTAAAAAAAATATTGAATTAAAAAAAAAGACACATTTTGTTCTTGGGTTCTTCACATCTTGCAAATGTATGTATGCATAATAACCTTTGAATACCAAAAACAGCTTAGTCAATGTGAATGAAAAAAAGTAAACCTAAAAAACAGTCAAGACTACATTCGACGAAACTTAAAAAAATTTTTTATATTATTTTTCTATCGTTGGACATAATTCACCTCCAATAAATTTCTAGAGGACAACTACATGAAAATATTAGACAGTTTGTGTATTTCACAAAAGCCAAAGACTTTTCCTATATATCGGTTTATTACACTCTCTTTGTTAAAAAGAAAAGCCAGGAGCTGTAATTCACTTTACCTAGAATCGAAAAATTAAACATTTCTAGCGCAGCCCAAGAGTTATGCCCCACGCTTTTTTAAATAATAAATAAACTACTTAAGCTGTAGGTGTAGCGGACTGTAAATCGTAGTTCTAATTTTATAATTTTATAGATATGGCTTTAATTCTCTATAAATTGATTTTCACAAATTTGTTAGCCAAATTCAGAGAACGAGGGGGAAGTTAACGCCCTTAAATATTGCTGCGCCTAAATATTAAGTTCTGAATCTTTTCCTGCTATTACTCAAGAGCAATTTAGCGTAAACAGAAATTTTTTATCGTCACCCGCTTATTAAAAAGAGAGGGACTTGAATTTACGTTGTTCAAAAATACATAGAGAAATTAGTAGATTAGGACACGAAATAAATTATAACCGATCCCTAGCTCTATAAGCTTACAAAATTCGCAAAAATCGTGTGGACAGTTTTTAGTAATAGGTTTTTGACAATGTCCATCAAAATGTCATATTCGAACATGTTCGCGACCACAGTACATTTCCATGCTGGAGGTATGGAAAAGTACAGTAGCGTACGGATTCGTCTAGTTCTTCATGAAATGCGACCTAGTAATGCACACATAACAATTTTTTTAAGGAACGTTTATATTATGACTACTCCCAATATGTACCTCAATCTCTTAACAGAATGTGTGAATGCGTAGCGTATATTTGTTTATTTTGTAAAATGTCTGTGAGAAGACCTTTGTTGTGGCTGTTCTCTAGCAGTTTTTTTATGAATAAAAATAGCAAAAATAGCAGCCTCAGTAATAGAAATTGAAACAATGTTCTAATATTATATTAATTGTGTTATGGAAAGAAATTATAAAAAATGTGCTGTGCGAGAAGCCCATGTTAGTTGCGCGATGAATACACATTTCCGACTCCCTAGAATGAAACCATAAATAACGAAATTATATCAACAAAAGTTCAAACGTCTACTGAAAACAATGAATAAACTGAGCCGACTTGCAAGCTGCCGCCGTCGTATTATAGTAATAAATCTTTCGGAGATGGAAGATTTAGTCGTCTTGTTATGGTGACAATTACGGATTTAATATATAGATTCACTAATTTTATGTCATCGACCAGCTTTGAGCCGCATTCTAGGATGTGTTATCAAAAATATTCAATAAAAAATTACTAACTTTCCACTATGATTTCATTAACAAATGGTGGTCCTCGGACCAATGTTTCAGCGGCGACCTTTCCTTCCAAAGAGGGTCCGTAGTAATCAAACTTGCTTCCAAAGTCCAAGCAAATACAAAAAAGTGGCAAAGAGGCTTTAAATAATCATACAGACTCACAGCCAGTCACCGTCAAGAAAGACGTGTTCAATAAAAAGAAAACGCTAACTCCTTTAATGCAAGACCCCGCTCTGTCTTTCTCTGCATAAATCATCACAGTCGGACGCAATTTTTCTCAAAAACCAGCGAACTACAAGTTACCAATAATAAATATTTAAAAATTAAAAATAAAAAAAAACCTTAATTCACCCCCTCAAGTAATAAACGAGCATGCGTTTCTATTGATTTACATTGGGTATATAAACCACGCATTTGGTAATTAAACAAAAAGGTGGATTTTATTTCCAAAGATAAAGTCAGACTGTTTATAAAATAAACCAACGCAACGGTATGAAACCAAACAACCCCATGAGCTTCTTCAAGAACGAAGCAGCGACTACAGCAGGTTTCGGTACACCAACACCGCGAGATCCTTCTAAAACAAAACTGCAGCCCTCAAAGACCACCACCAGAACATGCTAGCCCTCGGCCCGGGCTCTACGCGGACTACAATCCTCTGAAGTTCCAGCCCGAACCCCTTGTTCTTTGTTCTTTGAATTAAATTGTTTGTTTTGTTCTTCATTGTTTGTAATTATTTTAAAATTAATCTCTATGTTTAATATTTGTTCATGTTAAATATAATTTTGTTCAAATAAAATAGTTTTAAATCAATAAATTAAAAATATTGAGATTCTCGAAAAAAGAGAATATTAGTACAGTATACCAATTAACATTTAATTAAAGCATTTGCAATGAAAAGTATTTCTCAGTTTTGAAAACAAAGTTTATTTCATAATTAAAATTTCCTTCAACTTCAGTCGAGAGCATTAACAGCGAGTCAATTACCAACCCTAAATAAGGCAGCACTTCATCATCATAATATTTCACAGAGCAGGAATGACTACATCAATTCTCAAGATAATTGAACATAATGTAATTTAATTATCTTTGGGTTAGTAACTTAGAAATTCAAGTAAGAGCACAAAGGCTTAGCTATAAGCTCATTAGTAACAATACTTCCTAACTGCATTGCAGAATAACAGCCACACAATTACAACTGCAGGATATTCGGCTAATTAAGCTCAGCTATTATTTTCCAGACAAATATCTACACAAGATTCGGAAATGCATTTCAACCAAATTCTACCTTTTGTATAACCAGCAATTTAATGCATTATGTTTATACAAAAATACTGAACCAATTCCGAAAATATAAAACGTGGAATATAGGTCGTACTAAAGAATGTGACAGAATTTGTGATTGTTTCCGAGTACTAATTAAGACACAAATTTTGCAACAATGAAATCATCAAACTCAACGAAAGTAATTTTCCACGAAACGTCCACAAATGAATTGTTCTTTTGTGTTTTGTCCTAAAACACCTTTTTGCTCGAGGCTACCTACATGCAGCTGTCGCTAACTACGAGAGTGTTCCACAAATGAAATAAAACGATTTTTGTTTCTTCAAAAAATTGGGGCAATTAGCAATTTGTCGAAGAGCTGTATACATATAAGCGTATAAACTAATTGTTTGTTTCTTACCCTTTTACAGTAAAACAAAATGAAGCAACATATTATATTCAATAACAACATTTTAGATGTACTTATGGTACCCATGGTACCCCACGAACTAAATTATTTTGGTGTTAGAAGTTTTAATAAACGCTAGCGGAACCCGTGGTCTACGCCCCATGCTTTTTTTTGGTTACTTCATTTTGAATGTAATAAATAAGCTGTGTCGAAACGCAAGACATATACCGAATGCGTACCGCGTACCGTATAGTATAGTCTCAAATACGCGACTGAAGTGAACATGTGTAACTACTAAGTAATTACGCGAATGTTTATTATGTTGTAGTTGCATCCCTATGCAGCGTGATCGACACCGGATAATAATCATTAAAATAAACATACCCACTTTCACAACAAATCGGCCCCGTTGGTTAATGTTTGCAATTTTAATTTTTACACTAGAAACTCTGCTAAATGTAGAAACGAATGTCTGTCCTTCATTACTATTGCTGGTGATTGTGTATCAGCGGTTAGGTAAGGTTAGTCCTATCTGGAATTTTGATTTTTCAAACTGTAAATGTTATTCCAGCACCGGAAGGTGATAAAATAATTGTAAGTAATAAAACTGCATTTCCGGATATTTGCCCTCTTGAATTATAATTATCGTCGTGCGGTATCGGATATCTGACCTACATTTCTCTTTAGAGTTGTTTTTGGTACTGATCTGCCCCGGATCCTGCCGTAAGTAAGAGTGTGGCACGATAAAAGGAATCCGTAAGCCCAACATGTGTGTTCCCTTAGGAATCTGAATGTCAGCTATCGGCAGATGTGCCAATCATACACACAAACCGTGGACATTAAATTTTACTAAAATTTATCGAAAACTGTAGCGGCCCGATGTACAAACGAATATGCGCCTTATATAATGAACGCGTAAATACGTGGCTTGTAGCAACGGAGCTATCCACTAAAAGTTGAGACAGAAGGAAAGAACGCGGATTTAATATATAGATAGATAGTGGAACCCATGGACCATGTCCCCCGTTCTTTTTTGTTAACATAATAAATAAGCAAGTGAAGTAAGTAGCGTAGCGGGCTGCAAATTGAAGTCCTACTCTAACCTAGTCTAGATGGTAAGGCTTAATCTTCCTCCCCTGTCTCAATATTTAGTAACGACGCATTCAATAACATTCTCGAAACACCTTATTCATTATGATTACGAGTTTCGATGTTTAAGTAACAGTCACGCAGGGAAAAGCGTAGTGAGTAATCCATTTATAAATTAATTTAAGATCGTTTTAATTCTTGTAGAATTGCAAGCGTTCATTAATGCTCGAAACATTTGTGTTAGTGAACTGTTATTTCTGCTTCTGAATTGGTAGCATGTGTATTCGTAATTCGTCAAAATACTACAAACATAAACATAAACAACATGGTAAAGTAAACTTGAGTTGGCTGTATTATAAGATCGCAGAATTGTTCAAATTTATTTGTCCAATTTGAGCTTTGACCTGCATACATTTCCGTATGTAATGTTAGGAATGAATTAGTACTCGGTATGTAAAACTATACAAAATTGTTTATTTCGAGCTAAATTAGTGGATTAAAAATTTACAGCTAATCACTATCGCTTCGTAAATATATTTGATTAATCGTTTTAAAACATTCCCTTGAGGCTCGACGTGATGTTCACGCAATTTGTTTCTGTAACCACTAATGACGCCATCGCTTGAGTAGGTTCTGTTAGAATAAAGCAACGAAGTAATCAACATCTTGCCAGGTTGATTCTGTGTAATATTGTAGCGGTCAACTCTACTACGGGCCAGGTACATATGTGGGTTCTCGTGGTGTGAACCCCTCACCACTAAAAGCTGATACAGATGGAAATGCTCCGGATTTCATATATAGATTAATAAGATGATTAGTATATTAAATTTCTGATTGGTACAGGGGATGAAAGTTATAATTTGTTAGTTAACACGACATGTTGAACTGTTGAGATCACCTTCAGAATACAAATCTTTAGAAAAAATCTGTTACTGAACTACTCCGACGTTACGAAATCCTTCCAGAAATCCTTCACCACATCCTTTTGCTTATCTACTACCATTTAATCTAAACGATACATAAATAATTAAAATTTATGTATTGTCGGTGTTATTTACAATACCTAACGTAATTAAGATTTGTTTTAAACTTCTTATAGTAGTTTAAAAAAATTCTATCACTTCGTAATTAATAAATACATCGTAAGAACAGAAACAAAATGTAAAAAAATTTAAAAAATGAATTTTATTAAATTGCGCCCGGGCGAGTGCTCTACCTCTCGACTACTCCCACCATACATGTGATGCTCTTATTTCATGGTATGTAGATAACCTACTTTGATCATAACCAAATTCGCCAATAAAATGTTATATCTCTGACTCCGTGAAACACCCTTTATATAATAAAAATGTTCTACCAGTTTCACGCACCCCAAAAATAACTCGGTATGTTTATAAATATAATTACTGGAATGTTCGACTGTTGTTTGGAACTGACGAAACATAGTCGACATTAAAGCAAGAATAGTAGCAGCGCGTAAAACAAACACTCATTTTAATAAATTCAATTGCAAATACTGTTCAATAATGAACAATAACATATAACGTCGAAACGTATTAACAATGATGAATGACATACAAACTGTAAACTGATTAGACCAAGATGGGTGGTGAAGCAAATTTGGCAACACATTTAGGGTGACACAATATAAGAATTTAAGAAAGCGATACTTTGCTTTTTTGTTTTCCTTATCGACGGGGCTAAATACAATATAAAGTCCCCTACTTACCCGTATGCTTTGTCGGCGATAGCTTCGCGTGCGTGCTAAGTAGTACTTGTAGACATGCGGAGGCAGAGAGCGTTTGGTTTCCTCGCCGATCCACAAATCCCGGAAACCACCAGGTGACACAGGACACAGCAGAGATACAGGAGGATAGAAATCCCGCACAAATGGCACACGGCTCATACCAATACCCTACTGTCCTCACATCATACTTCCGCGTAGAAACCACACTATCACAATGTGAGCTAGATCACATATGTCCAATATGTAACGCATAACTTCAAGATATTCCTGCGTTTGTACTGTTTTCGGAATCAATTCGCCGATACATTCCTATTCAAAGGCATTGTGTCAATGCAGTTTAATTTTACATGCTTTCAAAAATTTTCCAAATAAAGGACCAAATAAAATTGCTGTTTGAGTCACAGTGTCCCTTAGAATATGACGGGTTGACTTCTTCAAAGCAAGCATCGATTTCCCCACTATGTAGGGTTGGGCAAAAGTACGGAACAATGTAAATATCTTTAATACGGCAACCGCCATTTTGACAAAATTTTCTACATGAAGGTTCTTATATACGGCGGATACAATGAAAGTATCGCCGGTTTAAAAAGACTTCCGGTTTAGCTGTAAACGATATCAACTTTTTTATTTTAAATAGAACACCCTGTATATTTTTTGATATATCGATAGAACTCCTTTTTGCGAGTTCAGTGATATAAGGTTTTATGCTTTTATTTTTAATGATTCTAGAGATATAATATTTCGTAATTGTTATCTAGCAGCTCATGAAAACAAAAGGATGTGAGAAGCTTAAACAGTTATGTAATGTTGTCAAATATGCTTGGTTCGTCTTGTGTTGTTTTGATGTTTGATAAATTGAGCAGTGTGGTTGCAGTGATTCATTAATTAACCAAATTAATTAAAACTGCTGAATTTAATATCAGAAATGGTTTAATTAACAGAAAGATTGCAAATTGTTAAATAAAATACAAACTTTTTGCTGAGTTCTACGAGGCTCACCAAAACTAGCTATAATTAAAATTTGAGTTCGTTCTCTTTCTGTTAATTGAACCATTTCTGATGTTAAATTCAGCAGTTTTAATTAATTTTGGTTAATTAATTGATTACTGCAACGACACTGCTCAATCTATCAAACATCAAAACAACACCAAGCATATTTGACAACATTACATAACTGTTTAAGCTTCTCACATTCTTTTGTTTTCATGAACTGCTAGATAACAATTACGAAACATTATTGTTCAATATCTCTAAAATTAATAAAAATAAAGGCATGAAACCTTACATCCCTGAACTCGCAATAAAGAGTTCTATCAATATATCAAAACTTATAGAGGGTGTTCTATTTAAAATAAAAAAACTGATATCATTTTCGGCTAAACCGTAAGTCCTTTTAAACTGCCAATACCTTCATTGCATCCGCCGCACATCGGAACCTTCATATAAAAAATGTTGTCATAATCTCGGTTGCCGTATTAAAGATATTTGCATTGTTCCGTACTTTAGCCCAACCCTGTATAATATTAATACCTTATTTAAAAATATTTTAATCTTTAATTACATACACTAAGGAAACGTTTCAAACTCAACGCTACAAAACCCAACACGATTTATCCTATACTTATACATACACGTAGATATAGCCAATAATGACAAAATAAAATAAGTTCGTTCAGAGAAACACGAAAAATTTCAGGTTATTAAGACAGTTAAAATCCACTACTATAATTTTCAATTACGTAAAACATTATTTTGTAAAAAGCTCAATGTATTTTCGAGGAACTAGTTGAGTGACGTAGACAGTGCGGAAAGAAAGAGGGATGCTAAAAGCGGTAAGTGGAAAAACTGCCAACACATGCCATATTAAAAGTAAAGGATCAGCGTTTGGTGAAGGGTCGTGTCTGAATTTCATAAAACATTTATGTGTGGAACAACATTATTTTTATGAATAAAAATCAGTAAATACGCGACTGTATTACTAACTTACATTTACAATGATTTTTTTATTTTTCAAAGTATGCTTCTCATATCTTTACAAAAAAGTAGTTGCATTTTTGCTGTATTGGAACAATTGTTTTAAAATTTATTTAGTATCGAAACAATTTAATTAGTAATACTCCGTAAACATACCATAGTTAATCAGAATGTGAAAACTAACCTAAACGTTAAATTATACTGAATTTTTTCAAAAGTTCGCAATCACCTGAATTGTCACTGTGAATATATTAAATATTTTAAGGCTGATTGTACGTAAAAAAAGCAGTTAAATTTCAGTCAAGGTTAGAACTAAACATTTAATCAACCAAAGTTAATGAAACAAGCTTGGTTCAGGTTAGCTTTACCGAGATCCTATTTGTTGCTACAAAGGGAAATGGGTTCACATAAAATGAATAATTCATCAGCCAACTTCACCGTGTCCCTTCAGCTTCGATACTTTGTTGGAAGTTTTTGCCACTAACACTTACATAGCTTAATTAAAATTTGTTTACCCTTTTGAACATTCGGATAACATAGTGTACGTAGAAATTGAACAGTTCAGTGACTGCCAACTTACCGAAAGCACAAAATACAGTTCTCAATCGTCACCGTATTTAATAAATGGCGATACGTATTCGTATTTAATGATTAAGATTTTTTTTAAAGAAAATTAAATCAATTTTGGCATTATTTGTAATTCATATTCAACCCTTTCCAACAAGGTCGTGCTAGTATATGTATAAATTTTACTTTAGAGCCACAGCAGCTCTAAACGTACGATAAAGTTGACTTAATCGATTTTGGTCCTATGTAAAGAAAATATATATGAGGTTTGAATTTTTTACGAACGCATTTCAGCGAAGTTAATAATATTCAAACAATTAAATGGCGATTTACGACGAAGCCCATGAGAGACTATCATACCTACTGAAAAAGAGAGCCCACTAATAACGATTAATTTCACGCATCATTTGAAACTTCTCAATGGCGGAACATTTAGAAGCAGACCTACTGAAAGATTCACAACGTAGTCGTGCATGTCCACGAACGAAACAACAACGCGTATTAGGAGACCGTTGATTAGCTAAGGATAACAGCCCAGACCACCGTATTGGACCAAAGCAGCTCGATAACCCTAGAAAGTTGTTCCCTAGAGATAATTAAGACCTTCCGTAAAGCTAATTTTGACACGAAATAGCTTGTGTTGTATAACCAACCACGTACACACTACCGAAAACCATGTATAATCAGCATTCGAAAGAGGTTCGAACAGCAGATAATTTCTAATTATGCTCCCCGCTAGCATTTGTATCGTGCCGGCAATCACAAGGGTATCGTTATGATTGTAATTATTATCATCGTTCATTTGTAGTTGTAGATACTTATACAATAAATCTAGTATAGAAATATACAGTGTTTTCATTTAAAAACTAGCCAGCCTCAGTAACTATATATTTTACGTAAAAGTTGATTTAAACAAAAAACACGTCATTTTAGATATAGAGGGAGAAGTTTAAAGCCAATATTGATTGAATTTTAGGTTTCACCTCCTGATGTATCACAAGGTGGGGATGCTATTTGAAATTTCAAAGTAGAAGTACCTGGGGGTGAAGAGGTAAAACCTAAAATTCAATCAATATTGGTTTAAACTTCCTCTTCCATACCTAAATCCAAATCGACGTGTTGTTTGTTTAAGTAAAATTTACTTAAAATCGATAGTTATTGAAGCTGGCTTGTTTTGAAATAAAAGCACTTATAACTTCATAGACAGGTGCGTATTTTGGAGGGGAGCTACGGCTCGCTCAGCCCCTCCCCCAATTATAAACTCGGTAAGCATAAATACTGCAATTATATCTATTAAATATTTAACCAAGCGCAAAAACACTACTACGATATTTACAGTTTATATAACGACAATAGCAAAACTGTGATAAGTTTGGTGAGGTAAACTTTAGAAAAAAGTGTGACTAAACACATCCTTAAGTTCAAAGATTGCCCTAAATATCTAACACATATTTGAATCCACAATATTTTTTTATATCACATTTCTCACGGTTCTAACACACAATAATCACGTCATAAATGCTCAGATGATCTTAACAGATAAGACCGATAAAGTTAGGAGTAGGAGTAATTATTAATTTTTTCATTAGCTTCCTGTGAAATGCCGATTCTGCTTGGTTTTTTGTTGTTGTTTTTTTAGTATGGTTCATTATTTACAACATAAAGTTTGTTACTTTGAGGTATTTTCTTTGGCCGAAAATTGTCGAATGCTTTTAAAACGATTTAAAATTGGTCTCGCCCACTTGCTAAAACAATTTCGTCTGCAACGATATTTGTTGCTCCCTTTCTAATGAATTACGGCCTGCCACTATCAAATCCTGAAACCGCCATAGTTTATCCACAAAACCCTA
This sequence comes from Ctenicera cuprea, assembly GCA_958336395.1. NCBI lineage: Eukaryota > Metazoa > Arthropoda > Insecta > Coleoptera > Elateridae > Ctenicera > Ctenicera cuprea. Next base: position 38,330,892 of record OY284490.1, read on the forward strand.
GCGCAAGTGCTACTGTATATCACATTTTACACACAAAAGTAATATTAACGTATATCAAGCATTTATTTAATACAAAATAGAAAAAATTCATCGCCCAACTGTCCTTAACCTCTGTTTTTTCAACATGAAAACTTCTTGCCTATACAGCCCCACAGAATATTTCAATGTGTACAATTTCAGAGCTTTTAAATGTAAAATGGCTTTATTTCTCATACCTTAAAAGAACCTAACTAGGTCGTAACACACGAAATTTTTATAAATGAAAATCAGGAATTTTCTGCACCTCCACATACATTCTCAATTTTGGAAAACAGGGCAAAGCGTGTAATAGTCAAATAAAAGAGCCCTTATTACTCTTTATTAGCTTGTAATTATAAATTGCGACAAAATCAGTTCGACAAAATTTAAAATATAACACCGCTCAATTTTTAAAATTTTATTTGGAAAAAAACATTTAATGTGCAACATGTTACTCAAGAGAAAGTTAGATCGGACTTGCCATGCCGTTTTTTTTTACAAAGGAAGCGTTAAATCTCATTTTCACCCCCCCTTTTCCACATTTTTAAAGTTAATAAGACTTAGGAATGTTTAATTTATTCATAAAAATGCATTATATGATGTGTAAGTCACTAATCTAGTACCTTCCGGATTAACCGGAAATTGCACCAACTTCACATTTTTAAATAGCACCCTGTATATATTTTTGATAGATTCTTGTAGAACATACAATTCACTTGTCAACTGTTTTTCTCAAAATTGAAATTGGTTGAAAACTGCAATTGCTTTTCTGCAGGAAGATGGCCATGGAATCAATATTTATATTAGCAATTTTTAAGAAGTAAGCGTAAATTATTGAAATCATGTTATGTATAGTAATTTTCCTCTTCTTCTCTAGTGCCATACCTTATTCAGGGCGTTGACGACCTCTCTCCTATGTCTGTGTTTGGTGCGCGGAGATATATATTTTGCACAGACAGACATAGGAGACCCACAGTTTAACGTCGGCTCCGAACCACAGGAAGTGCATGCACTCCTTCTCCAGAGAAGATTTCCTGGGGAAAAATCCACCTTGCTGGTTTCCCGTTGTCTTGTGAATGCGACCGACCGTGCCGGGAGTCCGCTGCATTGATAGCCTGCGCGATTACCATTGAGCTACGGCCGCTCTGCGAGTAATTTTATAGTACAAAAGTAATATTAGTTTAGACCAATAGTTGATATTTTTTTAATTTTATTGAAAAATACCACCCACCCTTTTTTGTTTTCTTATAAAGAATTTTCTTTGCTTGCTTTCTAGCTATACGCTGTTACTCTATTTTTTTTGATTTTATTAATTTTAATTTTTATTTTATAAAAGGCCAAAGCAAAACGCGTGTTCGGCTAGCTAAAAATATCAGAAAATTATCGGTTAATGTTTAAACATTTTAATAAGATTATTTTCCCCTCTGCCGGCTATGGAAGTAAGCCATGGCTACAAGATATGTAAGTGCCTCATACCATTTGTTTATTCGTTACACTTGACTACGAAGCTTAATAACTTACATTTCTAGGAAAATAATAGTAATGATACAGATTTACACCTAACTTATACGAAATGAAATCATAGTTCTGAGGACAGGTGTCAAACGCCCCCGTTTTACAAATAATTTTAAGCTGATTGCTGCCGGTAGTGGTAAAAATATAATAAGCAACACGTAATGTAAGAACTCGGCTACGCCTCGGTTTATATTACTCTTTCTCGAATGTTAATACTTCCTTACATTTCTTGTAGCTTAAATAACTATTGCTTGCGTGTAGTTTAAATTTAAGATCTAAAAAAATTGTATTTCATGACCTTAACGCAAGCTGTAAATTTGAAGATATCGTAATTTTAACAAGTATTTAAAAAGTCTTATTTATTTTCCCATAACTTTTTAAAAATTAATATTTTTATAATATCCGCAATCATTTTTTTATTAAAAAAATCTCGAATACTATTTTTCGATTTTCGAAAAAACAAATCGCAGTAGACTGGGATCTTATAACATTTAATATTCTTCTAAAATGCTAATTTTCATCCTGTGTCCAAGCAAACTGGTACACTTGTATGTAAGATGCATTTATAATATAATTTAAATACAATTTTATATTGAATAGCGAGTACAGAACTTGTACTATTATTATGCTATTGTACATTAATCTAATGTTTTACGGACAAAACACATATCAACGTGAGAGAAATTCCCGCCATACTCTAACTTATCTAGCAGAAAATTAATCTGATTCAATTTCAGGACAGCTTGGCACTACTGAAAATGCTTGAATGTGAGCATTAATAATGGGCAACGTTACCCTTGTTCTACAGTTTAAATTAGCAAGAATTATATTGTACAGTATAAAATACAGAGGGGAAATTATTAATTGCTCGGTATTAGAGCATATTACAACATTTCTCCTGGGTAAATTTACAATACGCATGAATTTTAAATTGCAGAAGTAATGCAAATAGAGATTGAATTTTGAGAGCCAAAATTTAATATATTAGAAAATAGCTAAATTTATCAAAAATTTATGTACCTATCCGATCTCCAGCGCCAGAATAAGCCAACCGCGTTTTTGTCCGTTTCTACTGCACAGAATCCAATGAGTTTCGTATTAGGCGACCCTAAATTGAGTTCCTGCTATTAAGGTTAATTTCTGTGGGTAACTCAGTATGCAGAATAATTAATGGTACATGTTTTAAGCTGATAACAAATTCTAGCAAGTTCATTCCAGTGTAGCTTTGGATTTAAATAGGTTATTAGAACACCGACAAAAACCATCAAACACATTTGAAGTGAACTGAAATGTAAATTACGATATTAAATCTAAACAATTCGTATTTTTAAACCTACTGAGAGAATAAAACAATTGCAGTGCCCCCATTTTCTGTACTGGCACCATCATTTCAATGGAAATGACCAAGACGTGAAGACAGTTCATGTTATTTCTGGTTAACCTAATTGTCAACATCGACTAATCTGGGAATAGAAAATTGACAACAAAACCCTAGCGGTAAAAATCATACCAAGACAAGGGTGCGATAAAACCAAGTCGAAACTTCAACACTACTAAAAGTTGTTTTGCCATTCATGATCGATTATTTATTATATCAATTTTATATCGTATATTCAAAATTATAAATTTTTAGTTACCACATAAAACAAAATAAATAGCGCATAGATACGTTTATTGTATGCATATTATTTTATGAAAAGCAACATCAAAGCTCTGAAATTTCACAAAACATAATCTCACCCCGCAGCAAAACAACAAAACCGATATCGAAGTTAATAATGAGAGAGAGAATGGATCCCTGAATATTTCGCTACAGGCAATTTTAGGAAATCGTTTAACAGTGTACTCTAAATATTACTGAAACTCCACTATTCCGTTTAAAACAATTCTGCTCACATTAAGTGATTAAGGCTCAATTTCTGATAATTCTATTGTATTACTTTGCATAATTAAATGGAAGTCATAAATTTTTACTGAGAAATTAAGTTGAAATAAATTATACAAAAGCAAATTTTAATTAAAGATAAGACTTTCTCAGCAAATTCGGTTCAATTATCACTCACTTAAATAACAGAAAACTGGCGTCGTGAGTACTTCTGGCTCTTGAACAGGTTATTTTAAATTTTCGGTGCTTTTATGCTTTTACAAGTCGATAGTTATGGATATCCTTGCCAGATATTTTTTTTAATTAAACTGTATCGCTTTATTAGCGGCGAAGCCGTTGCTCTAGTAACCGGTGAGCTTGCGGTTCAATACCGGCAACAGTCAAAAATCTTTCTGAAATTTTGTATTTATAGGGCCCAGGACAAAAATTACTCAAACTGCTGAACGGACGCGCAATGACCTTAAACGTTAAGGCAAGTATAAATTATTTTTTTGGTTTGGTATACACGTGACTATTCGAGCCGATATAAATTTCGACGTTAACACGCTTTCTGAAATAGAACCACAACGCGAAACAATGTACAAAATAGAACTGAAACTACATAGACAGTATCCCGATTAGCGCAATAGATGTTCATATCAAGTGAAAGGTAATTTTTCCGTATAAAACCAGCAACTAAATTTATTCCAGGTCACTGAAGTCGAACACCAATGTCTACTAGCCTTCGACGTTTCCCAATAATGAATATTTATGAACTATTTGGTTGTGTTGATTTATATTTAATAATATATGTTCCTGCTGGATAAACAATAATAATCCTAAGCATATATTTTTCTTTTGAAAAAGGCTTTATCAACCCAATTACAGATTTGCCAATTTTTTTACCAGTATACTTAAGCGGTTACTAGTCTAACTAATACTACTAGCAGAAATGCAAAATTTGCAGTTATGCCTTCAAGACTTGAACGAGGCTTCAGTGGTTCAAAAGGCTGCATTTGTAAAAAAATTACAATTTGTAGTAGGTCAACTGCAAGTACAAGTAAACCCCACCAGGGTGTTACGGCCCCCTGCTGGTATCAAGTTCAGAAAAAGAAGGAGGGTTGGGTGTGGGGTTCCACCTTGTAAAACATTCATTGTTACGAAACACAACAAAGATGCCTCGGACGAAATTGAACGGATATCAAGACGACAACAAATGCAATAGAAGAAAGGTATACGATTTGGTACATAGAATACTCTCAGCTTATATGCACTCTGTACAGGCCGGGTGCAGTGCAATGTGTAATTAGTGACCTTCAAAAGTATAAAGTGGGGTTGTGTGCAGCAGTGGCATTCCGTGAGTTCAAAATTTGCGTAAACAAGGGCAAATGCGCAAATAATTTAAAATTAAGATTAAAAAACTAAAAACCCTTTATTTCAGAATTTAAGCTCGCTATCCTTATCAAATATCAACAAACAACAAAACATGCATTTGTCTTTTAAAAGTTGGTCCACAAGAGTTTCCGTTTTCTTAAGCTACGTATAAAATAAATTCAAACTTGTTTGTTGTCAAATACTGCACGCTGCACCTGATTGCGGCTGACTGACTATTTAATCACCCTCAGGTACTAGATTGCCATTTACATTTAAAAAAATTTCAGATGAAACTAACCTTACGTAACCAAACCTGCCATTATCAACAATTAAAAACAGGCATTTTTACGGTTAGAAAAATTTGTAATGTAAAAATTTAAATTGAAAACAGTAATGAACGGCCCAGTTTAAAAGAAAAGTGGGTACATTTATTTTACAGATTATTTGATGTCGATTAAGCTGGGTAGCAATTTAATTACAAAATTATAAACATTCTCATGACGATTTAGTAGTTACGTATGGTCAGTTCAGTCGCTGACTTTGTGTATTTGATTGAGAATACCATACCATACTGCGGGATGCATTCAGTACATGTCTTGCAACTCGAGACAGCTTATTTATTACATTTTTTAAAAAAGTTACCACAAAATCGTGGGGCGTAGAACATGGGTTCCGCCAGTATTTATTAATTTGAACTAGTAGACGATGATTAGCGTTAAAGCGAATGTTTTCCTTCAATATTAAATAAACCGTTGTTTTACAGACAAATCTTCGGCCAAGAAATCTGTTAGTAGTTCGTTATTGTATTTGGCATACCAAAACTAAACTAAAATACAAGAGTACATCTAGCACATTCGCAGAAATATTTAATTTTCTGACAACCACGTACCTGGTAGGTATATTTCATGTATCAGCAAGGAAGGAAACAAGGATTTTAAACACAAGAAAAGCAATTCTTTGTGAATAAGGGACGTTAATTTTTATTCAGTACACGTAAATACAAAGAGAATTTTATTTCACATTGGGACTACAATTTACAGCAAAAAAGTTGCAGAAAAATATAATTTAATGTTGTAAGCATGTGTTTTGTAAAAAAAATGAACTCATTGCTCCTAAGAGCTTGGTACGGCAAATACCTATAAACAGATTTCCTGCTAAGTACTTTACGTTCAGCGCATTGGCAGTTACCGATTGCGTTCCGTAAAATTTCAGAGTTTATGTAAGATATGAAAGGTCAATATAAAAGATTCACCATCGGAATTTGCAGCGCAAAAATTCAATACAACAGTCCGGTGTTAAACAGTTAAAGATTTATTAACCAGTATATAAGATTCTATTGCTTAGGTATCAAGTTTTTCAGTATATCTGTATAAAGCTATAAACAAAAGTTGGCACTTCAATACTCGCATAGTATTTTGCACGTTTAGTATACCAACTTCACAGTGTGCGCGAAATAGTTATATGCCGATTAATAATAATAACGATACTACTAATAATAATAGTAATTTCAAACATGAGTATGTCAAGCCAATGTATTTTTCATGCCCGCCAACTTTGTATCTTTTGACGTTGCTGAACGCGGTCTATTCTTACAGATAATTCCTAAACTGTCAAATCGGAACTTCATATTTAATTTTGCCATTGTATAGCACAGTCTACAAAATAATGAACTGTAGCTGACCAAACAAAAAATGAATTAGGTTTTGTACCGAATTATAAGATATGAAGCAAAAATTTTGCACGTAAAGCTTTCATAAAAGAATGTTAGAAGAACGGTTAGCAGTTCACGTTTTACGTAAACACAGCTATTGTTTTCATTAAATGTAGTTCGATAATACGGTTATTAAAATATAGGAGTACAATACAGAATATATGCACAATATTGAAATCCCTACCACCAGACGGTAATAAATTGAGCTTGAAGGTGGCTTTGTGTATGTATTTGCACACCACATTAAACTTTGATTATAGTTTTCCTAAATTCTAAATTTTTCTAAAGCAACTGCCAAAAACAGATGTTTAACAACAATGTTAGTAACAGTTTTCTTTGTACAAATTGTTATAACATGTTTATTAGGCATAAAATTTAATATTTTTTCGATGTTATACCTTTGGTTATACGTATTTATCTATCTAATCTATTTAATAATTAAACGCGGTGAATGTCTAATGTTTGGACTATAAAAATCGATCTTTGTAAGCTGTATGTAGGTGCTATAATCTTATATACATTACGCCAGTTTATGTTTTCATGCAAATAAGAAGCAGAGGTTCCATTTTGAGTAAGCGCGCTTTGTTTGTCTAATTGTAATAACCAGAATTCCAACGCATTTTGTTTCTTAACGAACACATCTTTCAAAGCCTCTCCAAACACCAACCTTTGTTTTCAATCCCCTAATGTTCATCTAACATCATAATTTATTTATTTATTTAAAATATACCGATAGAACGGGCATACGCCCAATTACACTATCCGGTTTCATTGAAATAATAATTAATTAAACACAAAAAAATGAGAGAAAAAAAAAAAAAAGAAGAAGCAATTATACTTATATTTAAAACTAATCTAAACTAAAGTAACCTATATCTAGTAACTAGTAACCTAGTAACCTGGCCCTACGTGTTTATTGCAAAAATTTATTTTTATAGAAATTGAGCACCACCGTTTTAAAACTATGAAATGAAGCGTTGAAAATATTAACATTTGATTCACTAACGAATGAATTTGTGAGCATAGGCATTCTTATCATAGGCGAGTACATTCGTAAATTAGTGCGATGAGACGGCACATGTAGTACACACCGCGGCCTTGTTCGATACGCAGGAACGTACAATCTTACAAGAGGCAGCAATCCGGGACAATCCATTCTATTATTATTAATAAGTTTAAACAAAAAAAACAACTCAATTATTTCTCTCCGTTGATGTAATTTAAAAATTTGAAATTCGCGCCTGATATTATGGAAAGATCCATATTCAGGATAACGCCCATATTTTTTAAAATACAGGTATTTCAGAAATTTGTTTTGTACTGTTTCAATTTTTTTTTGGTTTGTTAAAATAGAAGAATTCCATACTTTAGACGCATATTCAAGTTTTGATCTAACGATCGAATTATATAGTATTACTATAGGTTTGGTTGTTGCAAAATTAAAAGTGTTCCTCATTAAAAAACCTAAGTTTTTCAATGAGGAATTAACTATATAATCAACGTGTTTATCCCATTTTAAATTAGGATTAAAGAATACTCCTAAATCCTTAACCTGATATTCTCGCCGGAGAATATTCCCATGCATCGCATAGTTTGAAAGTATTTGTAATTTATTTAAGGAATACGTCATTACTTTACATTTTTCTATGTTGAAATAAAGTTTATTTCTATTACTCCATTCTACTAATGCATGTATGTCATTCTGAAGCTGCTCTACATCACTATTATTACTGATTTTTTTTAAAATTTTCAGATCATCTGCAAACAGTAAACTATGAGAATATTTAACACCGAAAGGTAAATCATTAATAAGGATAAGAAACATTAACGGCCCCAGATTGCTACCCTGTGGTACTCCTGATGGTGTTAGATATCGATCTGAGTTGCAACCAAACAAACTTACAAATTGGTACCTATTTTGTAGATATGACTTTAAAAAACAAATTAATGTATTAGATGCACCAAATTCGCATAATTTTTTTAGTAAAATATCATGATTAACTGTATCGAAAGCTTTGGCGAAATCGGTGTATACTACATCCACCTGTCCTCCGGAATCAAGAGTTTCACTGACAAAATTAGTAAATGTTATTAAGTTAGTGTCGACTGATCTACCTTCAAAAAAACCATGCTGCTCAATGACTATACTATTTTTTACATGGTAAAAAATCTTTTTATACAGTATCTTTTCGAACACTTTAGCTGGTGCAGATAAAATTGAGATGGGCCTGTAATTTTCAACATCACCTTTATCTCCAGATTTATGTATAGGTGTAACCCTGGCTATTTTAAATTTATCAGGGAATGTGTTAGATTTCAAAGCAAAATTATATAGTAACGTAAGCGGGTACTGCAGAATTTCCCAGCATGCTTTAAATATATAAGACGGTATTAAGTCCGGTCCTGTCGATTTCTTTGGTTTTAAGGTTTTTAGCTCTTTAGCTACTTCTTCAATTTTAACAGCATCAATGTTAAGAATGTCCAATGCAGGTTGATTGGATTCAGATAATATTGTGTTGATGTCGTAATGTGACCCAGGTTTGTATACTGAACTAAAATAATCGGCGAAGCATTTGGAGGCATCAACACAATTAAGACCAGTTCTACCTTGATAATAGTACACCTGGTTAGTTTCACTATCTTTCTTTTTATTTTTGACGTAATTCCAAAACTCATTTACATTAACATTTATACTATTTTCAACAGAATGAATATAGTTTTTGTGGGCCAACAACACCTTACGCTTAGTCATTATTCGAAGACGTCTAAACTCTTGCAGATGGTAATCAGACTCGCTTCTATGTCGATGATGATAATTTTTTTTCTTGATATCTGAAATTATTTCTTTGGTGAACCATAACGGGTACCTATTTTTGTTTTTTGTTTTGCGTGTAATTTGGGGAACGGATCTCTCAATAATAGCGTAGAAAATTTCATAGAATTTGTCTACAGCCGCATTAACATTAGTACACGTGTGTAGGACATTCCAATTGGTATCACGGAGTAACTCGTAAAGTAGCCTAAAGTCGGCGTTTCTATAATTATAGCTATTAACTGATATAATACTATCATCTCTTGCTGGCTTGCAGCAGTTGAAAAATTTTGTTATTAACAACGCAGGATGATATAAATCTATTTGTACCAAAGAATGGATCTGTTGATTAACTTGTACTTCAAAACTACTAATGACTAAATCTAAGGTTTTATTTTCTATATTAGGTATATTATTATACATGGTCAGATTAAAAAAGTTCATAAACTCTCTCAGACTTTTAGCTATCTGACTACCATTTGCAAGATCATAAGCAGCATTAATAATTTCAGGCGAGTTGAAATCACCAACAACAATCAACTCATTATCTATAAGAAGCTCAATATTTTCTAACATATTAAAATATTCCTGAAAATTATTAAGTGAACATCTTGGTGCAAAATAAACAGTACTTATTGCAATAACTTTGCCAAAAACATTTACTTTAACTGTTACAGTTTCAAGTATACTATTAGTTTCAATCAGTTCTGATTTAAATTGTTCATTAACTGCAATTAAAACTCCGCCCCCTTTGACTTTGCCAGTGCGAATTTTGTTTCTGTCACATCTGTAGACACTGTATCGCGAATCAAATAGTTCAGAATTATAAATATCTGAATCCAACCAAGTTTCATTCAATACGATACAACCATACGCTTCGGCCACAAGGTTGTTCAAAAAAGTGGTACTCTTTGTTCGAAGACCTCTGACATTTTGATAGTAAAGACTGAATTCTTTGACCTTCATGATATAAGTTTAAAGAAAATATTTTAGCTACACGAAATAAAACTTGTTGCAATTAAAACGTAGGACCCAGTTATTATTGCTATAGCAACAACAAAAAAAAGAGAAAGAAAAAAGATAAAAATAAAGAAAAAAAAAATATTAATAAACACAAGTAAATACGTTAACTAGTATATAATAATTATTAAATAATAGATTCAAAAATTATATAGGAATACAAAAAACAAATTAAAGATCAAAATAGTACGTTTACGCATTTGCATCCGAATAAATTGTGTACTCACTCTTTACATACATTATCAAGATCACGTGCAGTTTTAACATGAACCTTTTTATTGCCTTTATTCACTATCACAACGCCATCCCTAGTCCACACGTTTTTGTACCCAAAATGTTCACTCGCACTATTTAACAAATCCATTCGTTGTTTAGTAAGATCCTCCCGAATAAGAACTCCAGAACCTTTCAGCTTTTTCTTTGCATTAAAAACACGCGACCTGTACTGATAACTCACAAATTTCACGATAACACCTCTTGGTTTTCTCTCTTGTGCTTTGGGAACTCCTACCCTATGGCACCTATCAATACAATCAGCAGTGATATTGACCCCCAGATGCTTATCGAACAATTCCATGACAATATCCTCCACTTTTTCCTTCGGCTTTTCTTCAATGCCAAAAATTCTTATACTGTTTCGCCGCGTATACTGCTCAAGATGATCGACAGTATTTGCGAGTTCTTCGTTTTCATCCTTGAGACGTATTACGTTTTTTTCAAGTTGATTACACTTATCCATCAAGTTATTTATTTTATCTTCAATTTTCGCCATTACCATACTGGAGATTTTTGCAGCTATGAGCTCCAAGAACTTTTCATCTGCAAACTGTTCTTTACTAAATTTGGTGACGATAGCTTCCACATCTTTTATTTGGCCTTGCGTAAGTACCATGTTTAAATTTAATCCCTGTTAAGTTAAACAGAAAACAGCTGCAAAATATATTTTCAGAGCAAAATGCGAACACGTCTAACCGCCACGAACGCACATTATTATAAACTATTTCTTTGTAAACAGGGTACGTGTGAGTACAGATTATTCATTTTTCCCATGAAATAACAACGTCAGCGTCGGTAACGTTAACAAATATCCGTAAGCTAGGAATTCATAAACAATCATTGAAACAGATATTTTAAGAAACAGTTAGATTACAAAAATTACAGCAATCCGAAATTAATTTATAACTTTTTCCTTCAAACAACTAATTGCGTATAGCGGGTTCCGCTATAGACAATCACCATTAATAGGAATCAAGAACGGACATTTATTTCTACAATTAGAAGAGATTATAAAGTAAAAATTTAAATTGAAAACTCTAATAAACGGCGCCAATTTAAAAAAGTAGGAACTTTTATTTTTTAGATTATTTGATGGCGATCACGTTAGATAAGACTATTATTTTTTTAATAGTTGGTGGCACTTAAAAAACGATTTTTAGATTTCTCCATAAAGAGGATAAGAAAAGCTAAAAATTAAAAAAAAATCATAATTTTACGATAATTATTTAATGAGTAATGAAGTTTTCAAGATAGCAAAAACATTCAACCCTTTATATTTCTAATTTTTACAAAAACCTTTAAACAATTAATAGAAACATTCGTTGAAATGTGTTAAACGGTTCTTTATAATCTGTGGATAAAATGTACTTATTTTTTTAGAAAATTTTAAACAACATTTACATATATTTATCTAATTATTTATTAACCAGTGTGCAGATGCTGATCCTGTAGTCACGGCGAACGGAGTGTTTTGAATGCACTTTTGATAAATTTCTACAGCCCAAACTATTATATTTAGAAATACTCTAGAAAAAATGTAACACAAAATTTTTTGATATCTATCTTATTTTTCGATAGCTAGATGATTAAAGCTTGAGCTACAATTTAAAATGTTTTTTTTTCCTGAGATTAATTAACTAACTAATTTCCCTGTAGAGCGGTCGTAGCTCAGTGGTAAGCGCGCGGGCTACCAATGCAGCGGATCCGGGTTCAACTCCCTGTCCGGTCGTTCTCACTCGCAAGGCACCGGGAAACCAGCGAGGTGGGTTTTTGCCCAGGAAAACCTCTCTGGAGAAGAAATGCATGCACTTTCTGTGGTTCGGAGCGCACGTTAAACTGTAGGTCGCCTATGTCAGTCTGTGCAAATTATGTATCGCCGCAAACACAGACATAGGAGAGAGTTAGCCAACGCCCTAAATGGGGTATAGCACTATAAGAAGAAGAAAAATTTCCCTGTCATAGTTTATACCAAAAATGATATTCATATATTACAGAAGCTAGGAAACAACAATTTCAATTGATTTTTACATTTAAGTTCATTTCTGTTTAAGCATTGCAGCTGTCATTACTACACTGGCAGTATCTAGATACAAAAATGTTTTGATACTTTTTCCTTTTTTTTTTAAGGGCCAGCGGGTGGTCTAGTGGTTAAAGTCCCAGGCTTTGAAACTAGACTCTCAACGGCAGTAGATTCGAGTCCTCTCCCCGTCGGAAATCTTTCTGAATAAGTTAAATCCGGCGTGTCCATGGATGGTGTGTGTGGTGTGTATGTTGGGTTGCATGATTTTCAGGGGTAGGGCATGTTAGACCGGTGTATAGCGAAAGTCCGCTGAGCCCGGGTAAGGGGGTGGGATGGGAATCATGGAGTCGTGCTCACGCACGGCCTCATGATTCTTAAAAAAAAACAAAGAAAAATACTTTTTTTTGTAAGTTGTATCTACTGTTTTCATATAAAATTTTATCGTTTACCGCGGAAGCGTAATAACAGTACTTCCACATTGTTTGAATAATAACCGGTAGCTGACATAACCAGAAAGTCTAGACACCCTTGCTGGCTTGAAATCTTATTGGTTCTTCCCAAATCAAATGAAAATTATTCCCCACAGAAGGCGCTGACTTATATAATACATTCAAATTTTATTTCCATGGCAACATAAAAAAAATTTGAAACATTGAAATAATCGTCGCTTGCGTCGATTTGTGCAAACTGACGTTACAATGGCGGCGAGAATAATAATCATCAATTTACGCAATAAAAAGTGTTGCGTATTTGCAGATTTCGCGTTAAAAATATTATTTTACCGATTACCGGTATCTATTATCTAAACTACCATCTAGAAACATATTTTCCTTAAGTATCTTAAATATATCTAGATAGAATTTGGGTAAAGTATCTCACATCTATACGAGGGTAACGCTAAAATTATTGAGCATCAAAAAATCTAATAGACCAAGAAAAACAAAATTTACACATTCATTTTACATATTTCTCTAGCTGTCAGTTGACGTTTAGTTTGCGAAGTTACAATAGTTGGAACCGAAGCTATTCAGTTTTTAAGTAGTGTTGTTGCTGAAAAAATGGAATTAAGCAAAGAACATTTTAGAATCATTTTGGCAAGAAAAAACATAAAAGTAATAGAACATCCGCCTTATTCGCCTGATTTAGCCATGTGCGACTTTTGGGTATTTTATGGGCTTAACAAAAATCTACGGAGTAGAAGATTTTCCTCGGAGGAAGAAATTGATACCGCAATTAACCACCATTTTGAAGGTACTCCAAACGAAGATTGGTTGGGGGCTTTCAAGAAGTGGAAAGAAATAATGGTGAAGTGCATTATTGCTGAAGGAAATTACTTTGAACATATTTAAAATAAAATCCTAAAAAACATTAACCGTGTTTCTTATTCTCAATAATTATAGCGTTACCCTCGTATTAGATACTTAATTCCGTAAGTGTCTGTATCTAGATATAAAAAAATCATATATGTACAACACTGTACACTGGACTATGATAATAGATGAGGAACATCAATCACAGCTAATTAATATGGACACCAATAAGATCGTGTAATACATTATGGTAAACAGACCGAGCCGCGCAAAAGCCGCATTAAACCAAATTGAACTATTAGTGTAGAGCTTCTACGGAAATTAAATTTGGGTATATAGCAATTGATGCACCTGTGTTTATTGTACAAACACAAGTACATAACGATGTACCACATACAAGGTAGTTTAATATTATACGAAGTTTAATATTATATGAAAAACATTATTACCTTTCAGAGGCAGTAACACAAGTACATATTATATTTAGCACAAGTGGCAATAACAATAGACAAATGTTCTTTATTCTCTTTGCGATTTATTAGTATTTTTCCAGATCTTCCTTTAGAGAGACCAAAGCGTAATAGGGAGTACCCCCATTAAATGCTTTAATAAATTGGTCAGCGTCGTAATTTAGGTGCTCTTGCTTGTATTTCAAATCCGGGGCTTTAAGAAACTAATCAAGTTTTTAAATTCTTATGAAATTACAAGTTTTGCGGGAACACGGAGTCATATAAATTACACCCTTGTTGTAATTCCGAGTTTGTTCTTGGGAGCAATTTAATATTCCGTATTCTGTGCCAAATGGAGCAAGATACTACACTCCAAACATCTTATTTTCTAAGCCATAAATACTGCTTTAGAATTAATAACTTTTTCAATTTTAGTAAAACATTTTTACTTTGTTTGTTGTACTAATTAATCAACGATTAGCACAAATAAAAATCAAACTTAGCTAGAATTTGGTTAAACTATCCATAAATTAAGAGAAACAGAATTTTGCTTCACTGCACGTTTCTTACTCTCTTCAGTAATCTTAAACACCCCCAGAAAACCCAATTGTATATATTAAAGATTCTGAATTGGTTGCAAAATATATACGAAATCAAAAGTGAATCAAAGAATTGCAGAATATCAAATCCGATGAGAACTGCGGCTTTGGAAAAATTCAGATAAAAGCTTTAAAAGCTGTACATGAGTAAAATCAAATCATAACGTGAAACTGCGTTATCTATGTTTTAGAGAAAACATTTTATAAGTAAATGAAAGAGACAATGCTGCAAACGTCAGTTTATATTCCTCATGAATTCGTAGCAACTTATTCCTGTTAAACGTAGGCACGGGGGAGAGAACATCAGGGCGGCTGATGTGACAAGGCCGCACGCGATGGAACAGCAATAGAATGCAAAATGAGGGTGGGTAATAGATTTTGATTAACGGGAACAAAGTCCTATCTTTTTACAAATATACTCCAGTTTCCCTTCGGGAGTTTTAAATTTCTAAGAACGGCTGAAATTGATTCGAATGTATTAAATGACATTCCCATAAGAACAAGAGAAAAATGTTCTTTTCAACGACTTGTGAAGAGATGCACGAGGCAGCCTATCTTTTAGGAAAAGCTGTAATTTACATTCCAGCACAGAATAAGTAAAACAAGCGCTGTTCAATCTTAAACGAAAAAGCTCTTCGTTCACTTATCCTTACAAGCCATTTATCTTCTGATGTCATGACTATTTAACCCAAACGCTTGCGTTTGTGGGATACAGCAAAAGACCAAATTTGCATATTAAAAATTATTATTAATGTTTTCCACGGAATATTATTCTGATCATCTCGAGCATCAGATATATAAAAACCGCATTTGAACACTTCAACAGAAAACTTTCTATCGTAAATCAGAACACCCGTGTCTATATAATAACAAGATTAATTAACATTTCTGAGAGAAAAATTCGCTTTTCGTTGCAATCACAATTTCTGCTAGATACATCAATAGGGTGTCATTTACTAAACTTTCATAAAAACGTGGAAGCAAATCTTCCAATTAAAGCTATAGTAGGTACTCCAACTATACGTGAAGTAGAGAAGTTAGACTGCCATTAGAGCTTCACTAGATATTCAGATGTCTGTGTGCATTTGCAAGTAGTAGAAATTAGTGGCTTTATGAGCGGTCGATTGGTATATGGTCGTGCAGGGTTCGATCCCACCCAATTACTCTGATGTGGGTTGGTATTGGTATAACTTCTGAAACCTTCTTCGAAGGTTAAGGGACTTCAGTTTCAATTCTTACATAAAATATTGTTCTAGTTAAAACTTTTCTCGAGATGAAGTGCATGCACTTCCGTGGTTAGGAGCCCACGTAACGCTGTAGGTCCCCATTATCCTATTACACTTAAAACACCACGCAAGACAAAAGTTAAGAAAATATGCTACGCCTCGTAAGAGATACGTAACTATAAGTAGAAGACAAAGAACAAGAAGTGATTATAAAATATAAATCTACATTTGAAACAAGCATAATTATTTTATATTAATACTGTTTGAATAATCATACATGACGTTTCTTTTTAAAGTTAGGCACGGCAGGCAGTTACATTTAACAAAAGTAGCTTTCCGTTTAAACTAATTTATAAATTCTACGCTAAATTTATGCGTTTTAGCAAGTCATTCGCTTAAGTTTCTACAAAGTACTGGTATGAAACAAAGCTGTAAAATTGTTTCGAAAACGTTTGCTACTGTTGCTTGACACAGAGAAATTACATTGAGTGTAACGCACACCGTGGGTCAGGATTAATCTTTCAAAATTAATAGAGCATTGTGCCGAGTTAGTGGAGTTTAGAGGCTGTGAAATCCCCAGGTATAGGCAACCTGAAGTATAACAATTATATCAGCATATCGACGAACTGTTGGTAATATCGCCGCCTTTTTATTTCCAACCATTTCTGATTGAATTATTATATAAAATCATGTTAAACAGTATGCAATTCGTATACATTTTTTCTTCCCTACCGGATGAAAAAATGTCATATTCGGGTTCTGTGAGGCACATTGGCATTCTGGCGAAACCCGATTTTCTCTTAGAAAATTTCAATTTTGCAATTTATAAAAGATTATTATCCAAAATTGTCAAAACGTCATGTGTGGTTGCTCAAAAGCAAAATTTTGCGAGACAATACCTGAAGAAATTATAAGCAGGAATGGTGTTGTACATGGTGTTCTGAAAAAAGTAGGCATAGAACATATGAAAATATTATGTTGATTTGATTAAACTTACGTATATACAAAAATGCTTTGCTTCTGAGTTATGGCGCTCTAAAAGTAGAAATTAATGAAACAAATTTATTTAATAACTTTTAACGGTGTGAGTTGCATTCTTCAAATTTGGCATAGGAATATGAATTTACACAAGACATAATACGACCGATTTAAAACTTCCAGCTACGAATCAGCGGAGGAGATACACTATACGTGGTTAAATATTTAAATAGCTTGATCGAAAACACACAAAATCTTTAGATTTTATTTTTTCGGTCAGGCTAACCGTTACAAAATTATTTAGTTCGAAGCTTTCCGCATGTGTAAACTGAGTTGAACTATATATTGAAATAGTCAAAAAATTAAGTGCACCTATTAGTTATTTAAGTATCAAGGAATGTAAGGACGTCATAACATCCGAGGTAGGCGAATACGAGCTGAGGCGGAGCCGAAGCTTGTCGCCTGCCGAGGATGTTATTAGTCGATACATTCCGTGTTACTTATTAAATTTTTCACGCTACCGGCAATGTAAGTAGGCCTACAGGTAGAAATTTAATCATATTTTTAAAAGTTCGTTTTGACAGCTGTCATCGGAATTATTTTTTAAAAGCTCCATTATTCTAAGTTGTCTGTGTTTGTTACCATATCAACGAACAGTTCAAATCAACATTATTTTCCTAGGAATGTAAGTGACACTATTAAGTTCCGTCGTCAAGGGTAACTAGTACACAAATGTTATCAGCCACTTACGATCCCTGTAGCTATGGATGTAAGGCCTACTTACACTGCCGGTAGCGTGAAAAAGTATATTATTCTATTCTTTTAACTTTACATAAACCAACCAATAATGACAAAAGATTTGAAGCAACAATAACATGAACAAACGCGACATAAATGTTTTTTATTTGTTTTTAAAACCACAAATCGGTTTTCCAATTAAAATTATGACACGCTTTTGATTATTTTAATTTTTATTTAAGCCCTATTTACACAAGCGGAAGACCTTGAATTTAAGTGTTTCTGTAACGGTTGTTCTGAGAAGAAACAATAACGAATACTGTTTTTGTGCCATAACTCTGAAAACGATGCACATTTGTAACTGTATAGGCAAGTTTAGTTAAACCATCATATTTTCACTGCAATAATGTATGGTATCATTTATGACTAGTTTTATCAGAATATCCTGTACATTATTTCACGAGTAGGAAACAAAGCTACGGTCCTTGTTTGCCTAATGGTTTGCTTGCTCCTTGCTATTATTAAGAAAGTGCGTTTTGTTTGCACAGTCGCTAGAATATTACGACCTCCTTCGAAATTTTTTAGCTAAGAACACAAAAGTTCTGCTTTCTCAGTTGAAAACATCACGTTGCTGTTTTATCTATTAACGAAAATGTGATTGGCAGAAATCTTACAAATTGTGAATTCTGATTGGCTCGATGAGGAACGCATTGTTGTATTATTCGGTAGAAATTATGGTAAGCTCCCGGTTTAGTTACGGCTTCAAAGAATTAATTTACGATTGTAATAAACAAGTTCAACTTATAAATCCAAAATTACGCTTTCCCGCATGCATGTGTTCATAGCGAATCCCGATCACCACATTTTTTTTACTATTTTTTTTATAAATTATACGTTTTATTTTATACAAGTTAAATATTATTATTATACTGTTTTTTGTTTAAAAAGTTGTTAAATTACACCAGATATTTTATTTAACTAAATCTTCATTGAGTCGTCTTTGAATGATAAAGTATTTCACAAATAAAGAACTCAAAATCATAACTCTGTTATTCCACAACTGTTGAATGATAGATCATGATGATCTACGATTTTCGACGTTTCATTTAAAATTTATATCAGCTGGCTTAAAGTTAGGTTCTTAGGGATAAGATTTGAGCTCGTGCACTTTCGGTACCGACGCGACGGTACCACTGCTGTGTCGCGAGCGTGCAAACCCCGGTTGTTAACTGCGCTATGAAGACGCGCATGCGGGGAAACGCATTTTTGGAGTTATAAGCCAAACTTTTTTGATTGCAATCTAAAATTAATTAATAAAAATTGTAATTAAACCGGAAACTTACCAAAACTTCTACCGAGTAATACAAAAAAAATGCGTTGTTCATCGTGATGACGTGTCAAATTGACGGGAGCATTTCAGGGAGATATTATACAAAATTTTCAGTTTCCTCATGTTATCAGCCTATGCTCGGCTAGTCATGGAGGCACATTGTATAACACTCGTGAATTGTCATATGACAGGAGATAATTACTTAAATTTCCTGCCTAGTAGCTCCTGTTTGTTTTGCCTATACAAATTTTCAAGCAAAACTAACAGTCGTTGCTACATAACAGGTTTTCATAACTTTCGTCCTGTTATTTTTTAATTTACTCGTTGTATAACTATTAAATGAACAATTTACTAAGCGTTAGCTTCTGATTTATCAATTTCGTAAAACACGAGGAAAATACTTACAACTATTGTTAATTAGCCTAAATAGAAAAACTATAAAATCTAAAGCGAATCTTTAAAAACTTCGCAACACATCTTAAGCAACTAGAAGCGATATTTTACGATGTTGCATAATATACACCCTAAGAAGACTCCAGTTTACTTTTACACTGCGAGCAAAAAAATCAAATAGAACGGGCCCTAATCAGCGTGCATCACGTCTTAGCAATATTTAGAAAACAATTACAAATGTGAACATCAATCTTAATGGTAGTTTTCTCAATATATCGAAGGCGTGACTCACGCTGATCAAGGCCTGCTCTAATTGATTTTATTTTTGGTCACACGTTGTTATAAACACTGTACAATAAAAACAACATGGGGATGGCAAAAAATATACTCAGTTGAACACTTTTCCTTACTGAATTTGTAAACTCGACTAACTTTTGTACAGATAGCCCATTTTCGATGCAGTATATGAGTAAATATAATAATATTAGACGTTTGAAAAAAAAAGTTTGAGTCTTATTGGTCGGATGTTTTTGTTTTTGAGCTACTGCTACAGTCTAAAAAATTTTAACTATTTCTGTTAGGAGCTATAAATTGATTATTTCCAAAAATGAAAAAGAAAAAACAAGGTATAGATGTTTTTAATAAATTTTTTGAGTAGATTGCAGTCGTGTACTCAGATTTTTATACTTCCGACTAATTTTTGGTTATAACACAAACATCAATTTTTTAACTGAAAATCATAGTAGGCGATCAAATAAAAACTTAATCGCAGTCGCCTATAAAACAAGCGCGGCATTTCGACGATTAGCTTGCAAATCTTGGAGCTATTGTCATTTGCGCAGTTTATTATTTGACGGCATTTGCTCAGATTCAACGTTTTTAAAGCTACTAAGCATTGTAAATTATTTTTAATATTTATTACTTTTAATTTGCAAGCGTGTATGATAAAATATTAGTTGGTAAGTGTGACCCATTTATCTCACATAATGGAAAACAATTTCATAATTTTTTTAAATTTATATTTGACATCGTACTGATTTCTTGTCCTACCTATGCCTATAATTTATTTTAATTATTATCTTTGTTCTATTTCATGAAGAGGTAACTTAAAATAGGTTTTTATTTAATTAAAATTCATAACACTAAACAATAAAAGCGGCATAAGTAGCAAAACAATTAATGGTGGCAATAAGTATTCAAAATATTGTCTATTTCTAGGCATAAATGAACTCGTTTTGTTCATAGTTTCAAGATGCGTAAAAAACAGGTTTGCCGTAGGATTTTAACTGGAGCCGCCATACTATAAGCCCACGGCTTTACCGCTAAACCACGACGTCATATAAATTTCTTTTTAATATGCGAATGAAATAAGCAATGGTTGCCAACTGACGTTTTCTTTATCAAGCACGTTTGTACAATAATAATAAATATTAAAAATAATTTATAATTCTCACTTGCTAATTGTTTAAAAATGTAAATATAAGCAATTGCGGTAAAATACATCGCGCAAATATCATAATAGCTCCACGATTTGCAAACTAATCATCGACATTGCGCGCTTGTTTCATAGACGACTGCGATTAGTTTTTATTTGATCGCTCGGTAAATATAGCTGTTACACATTATTTCATATTTAGGATACCATGGGATCGTGAAACAATAGTCATTATATTTGAAAGAAGGCTCTGACTGGTGTACAATGTTGGGTTGTTTAAAACAAAAGCCCGTAAATGTCAAAACTGATTGCCAGAGACTACTATGAATAACAATAGCTTGCTATAGTTATACTCCGTACAGCGAATACGGTAGAAATCTGAGCAGGCTACTGTAAACTACACCAAAAAATCTATTAAAACCTCTTTAGCAATTTCTTCGATTTTTGGAAATAAACAAGTCATAGAACCTCATACAAAAACAAAAGATTTTCAATTTTTATTTTCACCATTAAATTCGTCATAGAAAATTAGGCCAATAAGAAACAAACTGTTTTTCTGTAACTTTAATATTAACAAAGTTACCCACATACTGCATCGAAAATAGGCCACCCTATACATCTTTTTTTTAGTACAAACTAATTCGCAGCTCTCTCCCTCTGGTAATAGCATTGACTGCAGCTAATTCAATATACACAAATTTCTAAAAGCTACGATTTTAGTGTTCTATTTCAATATAATTATTACACCATCACCGTAATATTGAGGATGAATTGTTGCACGAATGAATCAATAATGCCCTGCGTAAAAGTAAACATCTCCCAAAACAATGCACAAATGAAGTTTAGTATTGCGTCCCAATAATTATTATTGATTAAATGTAGTAGACTTAATTAATGAAGAGGCTTTATTACAATTTATCAAATATTCAAGTAAAATTGTTACGCTGACTAGTCGTAAATCGAAGCAAAATAAAATTTTTCAACCTTTAGAAAGGATTCCCAAATAATCAATAAAATTAGAAGTGAAATGGAATTGCAGCTAATTTATTGTAATTGTCTTTCCCTAAATTCTACTTATCTTCAATTTTAGCAGAACATAAATCTTTCCTACAAGGTACATGCATTGTTTTATGATAAGATAAAGCAATATTTGTACATGATAATAAAGCTCTAAGGCAAGATAAATTATTATTGCTCAAAGCACGAACACAAAGATCTGTTGCCTTCCCCCGAAGCTGAAAATAAAATGTAAGCCTTTTTGACAAATAAGAAATTCAACGTGCAATCTAGCCAATTTTGGAGTAAGAAAGACCAGACAAAGCAAAGTTCCTACAGAACTAGGACAAATCTGTTAAAGCGTTTCTTTCCTTTGTTATGCATCGTGTACAGTGCCAAATAAAGATAACAATTCATGCAGTTTTTATTGTAAAGTTTAAGGCTAATAAACCAAAATACACCACAAATAGTTATTTATGTTACTAGTGGGATAAAGGCGTTATTATAGCATGAGCTTGAAAGTTGCAAACGAGTGCCATAATAATGCATTATCCCACGTGTGGCGTACAAAATTTTATCTAAGACTGCCCAAAATTTGTTAAAACTCGAAAATTCTTTTGTTTCAAATGGTGTTTGACATGTTTCATTAATTTGTTTTCAAATGTCACGTCAGTTTCAAAATACTTTTGCTTTAAAATCAAAGGAACGAGAGAGATTCGATTTGTTCAATACTATGGCAACCAGCCAGTTTTCTTATAAACAAAACTTCAGTTTGTGTAAATAAAACGAGATAGGTAATGAATTCATTACCTAACTCATTTTACACTAGTAATAAACTTCATTACCTAACGCTAATGAATGACATAATAAATCCTTATCTAAGCAGTCGTAGATCAAATTAATTTAATACATTAAAACAAAGTACTTTGAATGAATTAAAAAATAATTGGGTTATTAAATTATTTAATGTTTATGTGTATATAAAATACTTAATTACTTTAACAATATTGTAAAAGTAATTGAGTATTTTATATACAGATAATCATTAAATATGGACTTTAACGAAGTAAAGCTAGAATTAATAAAGTATTAAATTATGAATACTTGTCGCATAGCAACGAGTGTTTGATTTTACTTGAAAAATATAACAAAACAAACAAGTAGTTTGCTTACATTTTATAGCAACAAAACTTAGTAAGTTCAAATTAATAAAGTTAAACTTTTCTATTGGTTGCTGAAGTGGAAAATTCAACGTAGTGATTGATTGGTATATTACGAGTAGAATGCGTAAACGGTAGTAGGACTTTTAAGAACTGAATATAAATCAATGATTCCTTTAAAAAAAATAACAACGAATTTCGGCATTAAAATATTGTTTTTATACATAATTTTTTTCATGTTATACATACTGCAATTGGCTAAAAAGAGAAAAATAAAAAAAAACAAAACTTATATCCAGCAGTGCATAAAGAGGATAAAATAGGATAGAGATTGCAGTAGGAGCTAAACGTTGTTCTATTAAGTGTGAAAATTTAAGTCGTTGAAGTTTTTGACACTTAATCAGCAATTTAATAGGTAAGCGCTAAAAATCCGAATTTTTTTAACTTTACATTTTGATTTGTACCTTGCAGGTTCACTTTACATTAGGTAATATTTATTGTCAAATTTATTACGGTAAAAACTTTAACTCTAATTCAAATCAACAATACAAGAAAAGTAGAATAAACTAAATTGTTTAGTGAAATTTATGCAACAGCATGAAATTGAAGTTTATTTATATAATGCTTCTTGTAGTTTGTCAATAAGAAATTTGTTTTTTCTGGGGATTATTCTAAAACCTAATGCGATTAGTTTCTAATATTTGTCGTTTCCTGGAATGAATACATTTGCAATTCTCTGGCTATCGACTTAAAAACGTTGAATTTTTGCGATACCTTTCGAGAATTCACACCCTCTCGGTTTTAAACGAGGTTGGGAAAGAGGCTTCTGTTTTCATTAATAATGCATATAAACAGTACATCTTAGCGACAGCCTTATTTTACGAGATAATGGAAAATAATGATTTATAACTTCGGCAGAAATTTTCAGCTGTCTGAATTTTTTTAGTATTTGAGAAGTGTCATTTCCGGCAGTTTTTCTGAGTTTGATAACACTTTTATGCAATAACATTTTGTGCATTATTTTATGTCTAAGTTTCACTTCTATTACAAAAAAAGCTCAATGTTATAATATACGAAATTATCGGGCTAACTTTGTGATTATTAGAGCTACAACATCGTCGGTTAAATTACAGTTTTTTGCGCTGATTACGATGCTTTCATTAAAAAAATCAATTAAACATCGCGCTTACGAGTTATTCATAAAAACAACAATTATGTAATTGGAACACCCTACATATTTTTATACAGTGAGTTTTTCTGTTTTGTATACATAGCAGCTATGTATACTTTTATAAAAAAACATGTCAATGCATTATTTTACTACAATCTGTAGGCAACCAACTATACACTACATTTCAAAGTTTCAATTTTTGAAAAGAATAGTCTGCTGTGGAAACAGTAATCAAATTGTTTAATGTCAAATTAATAGCAAATAGTTTTTTTTTTCTACTGAATTTAGCATAAAATTTGTGTATTGTTGATATTTTATGTTTTTAAAATAAGTTTTATTAAAAAAATTTTGATATTCAAATAATTTTGCGTTTATTCATAAACATACTCACTCAACATAACCTCACACTATGAGGAATAACCTTTCTCTCTCTATTATTTTCTGCACAGTTGGTTGCCTATAGATGGCAGTAAAACAATGCATTGACTTGTTTTTTATAAAAGTATACATAGCTGATATATATACAAAAAAGAAACACTCACTGTATATCCTGAATGAAAATCAAATCTGAATATAAAACTTTCTGCAGTAGTAAACTAAAGTGGATAATAAAAAAGTTATTGACGTTTATTTACTTATGGCGTTTACCAACAAATTTTTTCTATGCATGAAGCCATTTGATGCTGGCCATGAAAGAATTTTTCCAATAACTTTTTTATTGTCCACTTTAGGTAACTAAGGAAACGTTAAGTTGTTTTTCTTTTAATACACCATAGTAATCAGCGAAACTGTAATACTTTGGTAATTTAACGAACTTCGTAGCTCCAATAATAACGAAGTTAGCAATGGTGCCCTGATATTCGTTTTAATTAAACAATTAAACTCGTAATGAAGCATGTAAATTCTTCTTAATAGTAAAGTTACCATACTAACAAGAAAACAAAACTTAGAGGTGAAACATTTCCCGAATAAACAAATTTTAGGACAATAGCTTTAAACATGCACAACCGATTATTTTTCTTTAATGTAGGGCAGGCTTTTCACGAGCAGTCCTAAAAGCAGACCTCCATTTGTCACTTTATCGAGCTCCCTGTTAAATTTTTTACACAAAACGAGTAGGTCCTAATGAAAAAGTAATTTTCTCACCATCACCATGATTGCTTTCAAACGATACCAAATTTATCATTATAAATTGTTACAGGTTTTTCTCAAACTTGGAAGTATTTATTATGCAAAACTTTTAAAACTTAGTTTTACGCAGTTACAATAAAATTTCGGTTATTCTTAGAATTAATCAGTTCGCATAATCAAGATTTTATAAATATTAATAATAAAAAAATTAAATAAATTTCAAAGAAATTTAGAAAAGTCTAAGTTGCAGGCTTCCGCGGCCGTTGTTAATAACATCTAGGCTTCCGGGTTGGAGCCACGTCACCGGTGCATGGACTGCCGACATTTCGTCCTCGGTTGCACGGGACATCTTCAGGGCTATGGTCACTTTGGGATCTGGAACACAACTGAGTGCAACCGAGGACGAAACGTCGGCAGTTCATGCACCGATGACGCGGCTCCAACCCGTAAGCCTAGATGTTAAATTTAGAAAAGGTTTATAAGAAGCTAGGGAGACATAGGATACAAAATGGGTAATTGTTTTGTAACATTCAGCGTGATCTACTTTCTAACTAATTATGTTTCCCAGCAAACATCCGGACCAACAAATTATGATTTTCGTTCGCTGCAAATAGAATCACCACATACAAGTTTTCATTTCAACGCTCTATATGTGTAATTTCAGATTAACACTTTTCAGCTGAACTGTTTGCAGAGATAACAATGAACAAACTTTACGCAACTCTAGAAACTTTATATTGCAACCACAACTAAACGTTCCTAACTAATAACGGCCCCAATTTAGAGGAATTCCTGGTAGTAAGTAATTTAGATGGGGACCTATAAAGTTATTAAAGTTACCAGTAGATTATGGATGATGCTACTCATGAATACTTTAATCAATGCTCTACAAGAATTTAGGAACTATAACTATTTCCGGTAATTTCGCATTAATAGTTTGTGATGCTTGTTTTTCTGGTTTAACCCCACTATTCAGGGTGATAACGAACCAGGTACGCCACTAACTTTTTGTACATTTTTCACGATAATGAAATATAACTTAGATGCGTTTAATTATTCGCAAGATGCAAATTTTATAACATTATTTTCCATTCAGCCACTTCCGGTTAAACCAGAAGTGACATCGACTTTATTTTCTGAAATAGCATTTTATATTTGTATGATACATTCAGATAGTGTAATAAGTTCTCTAATCAGTAATGTATTAAAATTACTGAAAAAATTAAACGGTTAGCCAAAATTCAAGTAGGCCATGAATTTCACATTTAGGTCTGCTAAAACGCTGTCGATGCAGTTAGTGTCATTACATAATTGAATAATTAATAAAAATTTGTCTTTACTCAGTATTTTCTGATTGTTTAGTGGGTTAGTAGCTTTCGTAAAAAAGTTATTTTAAGCTATTGTTATTAACTTACTTAGGTTTTTTTGTCCGAATTACTTTTCAGCAAAAGAAGAGTGTGTTTTGCATTAAAGGACAGAAGAAAAAATTAACTTTAATTCTACATTATTGGCAACTTGAAATAAGTTAGCATGCAATCGTCTAATGTTATTAGTGGATATTGTGATGTAGTTTTTTCTTGCAATTATAGCAAAAACTAATTTAATTAATTTTCAATTATTTAAATAAACTAGATCGGTTCGTATCTTCAAATAAAAAAACTTTAAAAATCGCGAGCAAAGCGTCTGGAAAATGTGCGTTAGCGCTTTCGGAACCGTGTTTGCCCACTCGCGCGACAAGCAACGCAGTTGCGCAGCCGCGCGTGGTGGTCCTACGCCTATTTTTCAGCGATTTTGCAATTACCCAGACACAAACAAAATTCTAAGAATTTGATCTGCAACTCATTAATCCAGATTAACCATAAGATGACAGTGAAATTATTGATTACATTATTCTTTTTCTTAGGTTGCGTATCTCTTACGAGGTATAGCATATCTTCACACCTCCTATCCCGTGTGGTGCCTAAAGAGGCACAGGACAGTGCAAACCTACAATTTTACGTGGGCTCCGAACCACTGAAGTGCATGACACTTCGTCTGCACATAAGAATTTACTAGGGCAATGTCTGATGTGAGAAATCTAGCTCCAAAGAGGATTCTACGAACTATAGGCAACACAATCCACATCAGAGTAAGTTGGTAGTTGTTTAAAAGTTATATCGACCGGGAATTGACCACTAGCCGACTGATTCCAGCACCTAAACCACTACAGCGATCGGTGGCCTCTTATTACTTAATATAAAATTGGAAATCTGTATACTCAATGTGATGTAAATTTTATTTTCCTCTAACTTTGATGCTACTATTTAATACGAGTGTTCAGTTTTACTATTGAAAGATGACAGATCTTTTTCTTATAAGCCACAATTAGGTTAAGTGCAATTAATCCCAAATCATCTTTTTAATTAATTTCGTGAGTGCTGCGGCTTTTGCACCGCCGCGCCGCCGGCCGGCCGTAAGAAAAAGAATTTTCATTTTGACGTATACATTCACAATAACTTTTTCATTAGTTTTTACTATTTATAGTTTGGTTAAAAATGTACTAAATCTTAAACAAGTTTTAGTTCAGCTATCGTTAATAAAGGAACACATCTTTAAAAAAATGATTTTATAGCAACATTTACATGCCAGTTTACCACCGTAATAATTATTGCAACCGAACCCATTTACAAAGGCCAATTAATAAGGGCGTGGAATAATATTTACAATTTCGCATATTATATCGCAAGCCGACACAATAATAATAACAGGTTTAGAAACCTTAAAAATACAATGTAAAAAAACTGCTTCCTAAACTGAAAAGAATCTTAATGTATTTATTCTGCCACAGTAACGGAGAATAATAGGCAGCGTTGTGGATTTTTCCTATTTCACTCCCCTAATACTCTGGCGACATAATTATCGTAACATTTGATATTTTTATGATTTGGCATTTTTTTCGATTCGTCTTTACTCTTCTATTGATTTCATGAAAATGTTCGAGTTCGAAATTTTGACGGAAATACATGTTGTAGACTTCAAAAAGCCCAAAAAAAGTAGTTTTTTAAAAATATCTGCCTGTGGGTGCGTGGGTAGCGTGTGTGTACACCTCATATCTTCCAAACGGATAGGCCGATTTTAATACTATTTGGAATGTGGGGTATATCAAAAAATTAGACAAAATTAGCTTTCAAAAAAAAATTGAAAGTTTTTTTGATAGCTTTTTGTCGAAACCAAAATTTATAAATTTAAAAACGGAATCCAATAGAACTCTTAAGGCCAAATTCAACATTTTTTTCGAACTTTCTAGCTTCAACAAAGTGGCGGTTACGACGTTTTGAAAATTTTGAGTTTAGCGCTTTATTACTCAAAAACAGGTTAACAGATCGGGTTGAAATATTTTATCGTAATAGCCCTATAGAGACACAATGTTACTGTGCACAAAAAATTTTGAAAATTTAAAGCTATGAAGTGATAACAATTTCCAAAATTTTCAACAATATTACTAAAAACTACCTACATGATTTCTTTCTTAATTTAAATAAGCTCATAGAGCTAAAGAGCTACAATTTGGTTTTTATCCTAGCTCAAAAGCATTTTTTAAATGCTCACCTAAAATAGTTGTTCAACAACATATTGTAATGCATTAATGAATACTAATTTTGTTCAATTCCTCTTAGTTTTACCGTAAGAGACCTATAAAGTTAAAAATTAATATGAACAGGTTCATAACTGCAATTAGACGAAAATGGTTAGGTCCATATAAAAGCATGCACCCTCAAACTTTAAAATTTTAACACATCACCAATATGTATTTCTTGATAACAAAATACTTGCAATTTTCACCTGCAATACACGTGACAATATTCTTATTATTATTTGTTCTTATAGCATTTGGTTCCATCTGTTTTTAATTGACAAATAAATGGTTGTGTTGTATAACACTCTTATCCAAATACTTCTTTAAAGTTCTTTTCTCATAAAGTAAACCTAGGACAAAACAATGTCGCTATCATCGATCAGGATATACAATACTATAAGATGGTAAGATTATTTTCGACGATGTAGTGGACACTCTGTATATTTAAAAAGCAATTGTTTCCGGCATCAAGACAAATATAACGCGATGTTTCTATAAGAGCAATTTCCAAAAGCCCACCTTTCCAAATTTGCGCCTTTGAAAAATGCACGAGAGAGGTGCAATCCTATATTCTTGTCGTTTATTAAAATCTCGGTTAAGTTAGTTGCTATTAAGATAAATTTATTTTAAGAAAACTGAAACTTATGTTTAAAGACACCACTTTTATAAAAGTATATTTTGCACAACGTGCTTTTCGAAATTCTGCTCTTGGTTAAACGCCCAGTCAAATGCTATCTTTCTACAGGAGCAAAAGTTAATTAATGCAATTGTTTCTGAGCAAAATATTTTGCCTTTAACTTTGTTAAGTGATTAAAAAAGTACAGAGCTAAATTAATTAGGTGTTGCTTCCTCCGCGATTTTAGCATTTGAAATTTTGCCTGAGAAACAATTCTATATTTAATATTATAGCATTTGACACGTTTAGCACCGAATATTATTTTTATTGAACTTTTTGCTTCAACATTTAGCATTAACATATATTGAAGGTAACCGTCATCGGTTGAAAAGCTGTAATTTTTTAGTTGATTAGTTTTACACTTGTATGTGGTGGAGACATTTATATAACAAACGTTTTCTACGGTAATCAATCAAGCACTGAACAAATTTTTATGAAAAACTGAATTTTCCATACAAGCAGAAGAAAATATTGTGTTACGTCGTAAAACCGTAATTCCAGAAAAGTCTCATAAGTTTAGCCTCGCCTAATGCATACCGTAAAATGGACACGTCAAAACTCCATTACGTAACAGAAAACGCAGAAACGCGACAAAACAAAAATTATGTACATTAAGCGTCGGAAAATTGCTAATTACAAAACTTGCTTCGTCAAATTGGATTATCTGATTTAACTGTGTTCTGTGGTTGAGATACAACACAAAAATTGCAAATTACCGTAATGCTAATGACATTACGTTCGCGCTTAATTTAAATAAAAACAAACAGAAGAAATGCAAGACTGGTGTTTTAATAAAAGCCGGAAAATGCCGGAAAGCTGAACAATTTAACCCGACCTCCTGAAATCTAGAAGACATTTCACAAACGTCAGCCGATAACATAGAATTAAGTGAGATTGAATCGCCCTCATTTTTTTACGGAGTGCGAAATTGAATGGATGTAGTAAGTTGTGATGAGATATAAATCCCTGATTTGACGTGAGAAAGCTGTGCGGAATATGACGATGCTCACGTGGGTGAAATCGATTCCACCGAGTCCTGCAGAAATCACGGGGGCATCACTGACCCGCATAAGTCACGAACTAATCACACGAGGAAGAAGTTACTGCTGCTTCCGGATTGTCAATAAAACCGGGAAATTTAAGGTGTAACCGCTTCAAGTAGACCTTGTATCTACTTGATCGGAGAAATTCAATTGGGTCACACTTGTTATTTCCAATCACGTAATCGCCGTATACCTCGAAAATTACATTTCCCTTTGGTTTAGACATTTATTAACGTGGTCAAAATGATTGAAGCATCATGTATTACACCCAACAGCGTATGAGTGCTACTGCAGATGCATATAAATCATGGCCGTATAATTTCGTGTCCGTATATAGAAGCTGATATAAAAAATTGATTTTCGCTTTTCAGTCATCAGTCGTGTTGATTTAATTGGCAGGAGTTTTTAATAAACAAGTCAAAAGGTTTATCACAGTTAACTAATATTCAAATTGTGTCGCCATCCGACAGGGTCGCCACCATCGCAAACATCTCACTTTCGCGAACCTCCCGCAGAGCTAGCGTTTCCGATTGCTACCGTTTCCGTACTGCGAGCTGCGTCGCTGCCAGTACTATAGACCACCACTGGACGCGGCGCGGCGCTCTAGTCACGTCGCGACGCTAGTCTTGCCTGCCTACGACATCCAAAACACGAGCACCAAAACATTTATTAAATACATTCCGCTAACTGCCCCGAACAGAGTTGCGCAGGATTTACAACGATTTACGTACTGTAACGACTGCGTTTAAGAAGTGATTAAGCAGATGTTTCGAATTGTTTTCGATGCCGTTCGTTAGGGTAAAATAAATTGCATACACATTTTTGATTTGAAATTTAAATGGTTTCAGAAATTTGGCGCTGTCAGTTTAACGAGCTCACAAAATAAATTGTTGAAATGGCAATTAAAACTACCCCGCTTGCGTTTGAACAAGGATTTGTTTTCAAACTCATTTTCAGCCGAATATATTCCTCGAATAAATTCGCAAGCGGTATCTACACTTCATAGGCGTCGGCTGAAAGGTATTCAACATATCCCTGGCAACCAAATCGATAAAAATTAATAAACTGCCTAAACTTCCCATACAGGTTGTCTTTTGATAACCCCCGAATTTGAGAAATGGATTTATACTGTAAAGATCTATTTTCTACATCGTTACTTGCTTTCAATTGCTTATTTTTTTGACTTCGTGTCATCTTGTAAAACTACTTAAGTATCATTTATCTCTGCGCCTTGTTAAAGTTGCACATAACTTTCAATAGTAATAACGGGCCAAGCGAATGGGCGCTTTTCTACTTAATGCATTATGTAGTTAAATGAGGAAAGTTTCGTCGGCTCGTATTAAAAATAATTATTCCTCAGATTATGCTAATGGACAAGTAAAACCGACGCGTCGGTTTGTTTGCGACCAAATAGAAAAAGAGAAAAACGGATACTATTAATGTATTCTAAAAAAATTCCTAACTTCAACGGTTTTTTTTTAGCTTTATATTTTTAAAATTATAAACAAAACAAAAAATGTAAAATAACTTTTAATACAACAAAAAACATTTCAAATACGTTGTTTAATGCGAACGAAAAAACAAACAATTTACTAAAATCAGGCATTAACAAATTAAATTGCTCGCACTGTAATTCGGTTTATATAAGACAAAAAATTAGAAATATTGATATTACGTAAAGGAACAGGTACGTTGTTACAAGTATAAACAATCCCATAAATCCAATTACGCTAAACACGTATTAGAACACAATAATTCAATAACATCTAATAACACTATAAATTGTTTACACTTTTGTGATGATAAACGTAAATTAGATATACTGAAAGCATTTGAAATTCACAAACATTTAAAATCTGTACCTTTGATGGTCGAGCAAATTGATCTCTTAAATTCAACGCTATTGGACGTTTTGGAATGAGACAATAAGTCATCTAGACGCAGATATAGACAACCAAGATCAAGTTATAAAGATTTATTGTTCCTATAGCAACATCAACTGTTTACTTTTAATCTTGCCTCTGACAATGACATGACAACATGTCGAAACAAGTATAAAGCTTAAATAAAAAAACCTTTGAAAGTAAGAATTGTTTTATTTACATTAAATTAACGAAGTAAAGCCAGAACCTTATTAATAAAGAGCTATCTATTTGTATTTCTGCAATATCCGTTATCTAATAAGACAATTTAACGCGATAGATTAATTATTAATTGACAAGTGGTCCTTTGTGATATCACAATCATTTTATGTAAGCGGGAAATATGAAAATATTCATTTATAAATTCACATAAACTAGCCATGTGACACGTTTACATTAACGGCATCCTTAACATTTAAAAAATTTCAAAGCCCACTGTATGAGCTTCTAAAAAATTCCAACGAAGCAATTATTGTTTTACCGAATATTTTTGGTAAATGCACAACAGTGCAGTCTCAAATACAAAACTATAATGAGTCCTACATAAATGTACTGTAATTTACTGTAGATGGCTAAAACATAAACAACTAATTTAACATTTTCGTTGGTAAATTTCGAAATAGTCACCATAATTTTCAAATCTACCCAATCCACGAAAAAAAGAGGAAACTCTATGTGACATATTATATAGAATCAATTTCACCTCATTTTCTTGAGCCTAAAACGCTTGTCTGTTGCCAATATTCTGTCGTAGACACGTAATGGTTTCCTTTTCAGGAAAATAAATCACTTAAAAGAGACTTTCACGAAGAGTGATCGGTAATCGATAACGTCATCAGATCATAAGTAACATGTCAGAAATAATTCCATTAAATTTCATCCGGTAAGTCCTACCGTTTCGTTCGTGTACAATAACAAATAGGAATTAACAGTTATACCACGATTAACTAAAAAATAATCGGGCACAAAATTACGAAAACTTGTTGCTTAGTGTTAGTTTTTCTTGAAAATTCTTCATTGTTATGATAGCCGGGTTGTTGATCTTTTCTCTTGGCTGCCGATACGAGAAATGAAACGTAGTGTTTCGTCGATATCTTATGAGTGAAGTAAACAAAAAAATTAAATATTTACAAAAAAATTCACGGCCAGTGCTGTTTAAAGAGCGTTAATCAAGAACAATTAAGAGAAATTCAATTTTTTAATATACATTGCCCATGAGTACTAGCTAAAATAAATATTCAAAGCACGCTCGCAAAGCACATAAGCGGTTTTTAAAAACGTCTGTATTATTTTTCTTATTTTCTAAACTGACCTATATCATATTAAAATATAACTGGGACTTAGACTGTGCATTTTATTAATGTAATTTCAAGTGTTCAATATATTGCGTCGTCAAAAATTACATACCAGAAATCCCTTTTTAAAGAAAATTAAATAAACATTAAAAACAATAGTATATAAAAAAAATGTAAATAATTTTTAAATCAAACTTGATAAAACTGCTTTGAATATTACGTCAAGTCGAAGATCAAACGATTGTTCCTATTAGAGACATTCCTACTGAAACAAGTTCTTTTATAGAAACCTAAGAGACAAAAGAAAAATTGGCAGACTATGGAAACAGTGGAGCGATCAATGAACCGAAACAACGCACAGGGCCTAGTTGTGAGGTAGAACAAGAAAAAGGAGTAAAAAAGAATTGTTATAAAACTTAATTTATGATTTGTTATTTAACAGAAATCGATTTCATTGTTTTTAAACAAATTTCTAGCAGCAAATTTTTCATTTTTCCATTTATAACGCATGCTGATTAATTCCTAGCCTTTTTGAATACCACAAAAATGCTCATTAAGAACTTATCTCAAACACACCTGAAAGAATCCAACTGCTGACATAATAAACTAAATTTAAGAAGCCTTTTTTAATAGGTTTTCCACAGAAAAACCGGTCATTTATCAAAAATAAACCGTGCAAGCAAAATGTACTTGCATGCTTTTACTGTACGTGTAAACTCGTCATTCACTCCGCAGCGACACCTATAGCAAGCTCTGCCTCCATTGTTCAATTGCAGTATCCTAATTCCAATATATGAACTTTTGACAGGGTTATTGATGCACGGATATATCAACGTGTAAACCCAAGTTAAAAGTAAAGTGTGGATTTGGCTCCAGTGCATGTACTCCTACTTGACATGGACATTTATTACAAAGCTGCAAAAATCTATACTAAATCCGGAGCCCTTTCTTCTGTCTCGGTTTTTAGTGGCGGGGGATCCCCGTCAGCAAAACCCACATATCTAGGCGCCCTTTACAGAAGATACAAATGCGCTACCGCCATAGCCCGCTGCGCTACAACACAGAAACAGAGATCCATAGTGTGCGATATTCCGTTGCGATACTGTAACATAATCAGCTGACACCTCGTTGGCGAAAGACACGGGGAACGAAGCAGCGCTTCTCTACCACGAACTACAAATACCAGCAGCCTTTACAGCTGCCCGTGCTTCCTGCTAAGAACATATTTTTGGGATACAAAATTTCTGGCAAGCG
This sequence comes from Ctenicera cuprea, assembly GCA_958336395.1. Taxonomy (NCBI): domain Eukaryota; kingdom Metazoa; phylum Arthropoda; class Insecta; order Coleoptera; family Elateridae; genus Ctenicera; species Ctenicera cuprea. The sequence continues at coordinate 38,366,224 of OY284490.1, forward strand.
GACGCATGCCGATCTCTGTTACTAAACACATCAGCTGCACAAACATGTGTTGCAACATGTCATATTACTAAAAGTCATGCTTTAAAATATGAAAAGTAAAGGCAATAATTGAACAAACAGATAATTATTTATGGGAATACAGTATATAGGCTTGCAATCTATATATACTACATCCACTACGACAACACTTTCATAAGAACAGCATTTATTATACGGCCGAATGAGAACTCACACACGAATGCTTGATTGCGGACAAAGCACTCCCGTATTTTATTAGCTTGGGGTATATATTAGTCTAATATTTTATATTACCAATAATATACCTGCCTCCTAGATTTTAGAACTAACGTTGACTTTCATAAGTTGTGCTGCCTAGAACGCTAATATTTCATAATAGTAAAATAAACTTTTAAACCCTTTTTGCTGGGTTAGGATCATCTCATAAACAAGTATAAATCGCGGACATGTTTCAACAACATAAAGAGAACAAACATTTTTATTACGCTTTGTTGGTTACACTTATTAAGTTAATTGTTCTGTGCGAACAGTGACGTAAATTCAAAAAATAGGCACTAATTGAAAGTCCCTCTCATACTCATTTTATTTTATTTCTTTATTTTTATTTGTTTACAGGTATTCATGACGCGAGTATAAAATATAATACAAATTCATGTAGTTTCTTTTAATTACAAACAATTGAGACAATACTAAAAACAAATTGCACCGAGATAATTATTACAATTCTTTATTTCCGTACGAACAGTGACACAACTTCAGAAAATAAGCACCTATTGGAAGCCCCTCTCCTACCCACTTTAATAATTTATTTATTTTTGTTTTTCTTTTGGTCATTTCACCCAAACGGATGCAAAGATACATGAAAACTTCGTCGACAAAATAAGCGTTAAAAAAATCCTATACCAGAAGCGAAAGCTAGACTTTTTTTAATTTACTAAAATGTTAAGCTAAATATGTGTAAATTTATAGTAAATCCAGAACTGTCTCAACTTTACGTGACGGCAGGTTCTTACATCTCGACAAAGTTTATTTATTATAGTAAGCTAATATTCATGTCACTATTGCGTAGGGCGACGTGGCAGTTATCAAGATATCACGAAGGCCACATATTCAGCTAGTAGGTAAATGCAACTCAAATACCTTTACCTAAGTATAATAAAAAAACTTAAGTTATCTTTATATTAAATCAAATTTTAAGATAAATGAAAGTATTACAATAATGCATTTTTGATTAAACAAAAATTGTTTTTTATCTATAATAATTTAATCTTGTATTACCTTTAGAATTATACATCACACATTGTTGCCAACTTTAACACTTCGGTCATGGCCTGCTGTGAATCATTTGTTTGCGATCACCCGGTATTTCGAGACTCTGAATTATAATAATATCAACAACGGTTAACTTATTTTCAAAAAAAGCTTAAATTACAAAAGGACTGCTATTATTCCAATCGGAAAATAGTTTTAGAACTTTTATGAAGTTTTAATGAAATCGTTTTGTGAATTCGTTTTACAAATTGCAGTATGCTAAATAGAAAGAATACTTTAATGAGCAATTAGGAACGATGGTAGAGTATTCAGATAATTACTATGTATTAATTTGCGTGCCCAGTCAGTCGCAGATAAGTCATTTGCAGCCATTTTAGAATTTACAGACAAAGCAACTCGTTTCGTTTGTAAACGAAACTGTTGGAAACAATAGTACTCGAAAAATTAAATGTATATCAACATAATGTTGTGAAATTTGTTGAAAGCTTTCCATGGTTAACTAACTGTAAGCTTTAATTTAAAGCTTATGTAAAATATGGATACGAAAAAGGTATCCTCACCGTTACGTTTCTTCTCCGCCATTCGCATTCGTAGATAAATAATGTAACACCTGATATAAGCTTAATAAGTAAGAAAGCTTCATGTTTTCTAGAAGTTTTAACAGTTACTAATTAATTAAGTTTCTAAATTAATTGATTAAGAATTATTAAACAGTAGTATAGCACTAACTTTACAAATAAGTTTTATTTGAGAAGCAAATTATTATATTGTACTCTTTACACTTTATTATATTAACTTTCATAATTTTATGGAATAAACGTTGCATACAGTATGTCTAAGAATGTGTTAAATTAATTGGTCGACCTCGAAGCTGCTTCGGTTGATTAGCGAGGGTCAGATACGGTCCGTGCAGAATTCGGGAACGATGGTGTGAAAGAATGAGTATGAGGGGCGCGTTTCAGTCTTAAGCCAGAGTTCTAGATCAAGGGTCTATGTATGAAATTCAAAAAAGTGCTGCCAGTATGCAAACGACAATGTTGTGCGATCATGAGGTGCATTTAATTGTTCAATTCTGACAACTGTGTAAAGTTGTTCATGTAGTATAGATATAAAGCTGCTGTTGATAACCCCTTTTTCGTGCAATTGCGTGTGTGATGATGTTGTCGATTCTTCTTGTTGGCGTTAATAATTGACTAAACCCGTCAATGCAAGTATACTTGAATTTTTGAGATCTAGGCGTTTCAAACTAACGGAAACCGTGGTGCACGCTCCACGTTATTTGGCAATGTCTTTTTACAAAATAATAAATAAGTTGTTTCGAAATACTATACACGTACCGAATGCGCTGCGCAATATTGTATATTCTGAAATACGGAAAATAAGCGGCGTAACTACCTAGTAATTATGATGTTTATTCCTTTGGATTAACATCCCGACTCAGCGTAATCGATAAACAAATAATCTGTAAAATAAATGTACTCACTTTTCCTTCAAATTAGCCCCGTTAATTAGCCCGTAATCTCTATAAATGGTGACTGTGTATGGTAAGTTCCGTTAGGTTAGGATAGTCTTGTCTGCAATGTTTTTTTTTAACTGTAAATGGTAATGAGGTACCCGAGGGGGATAAGCTCGGGCAGAGTGCTTCATATAATTAAGATCGAACTTTACACAAGGTAAGTTGATTTGATCTATTAATTGTAGGTAATAAAAAAATATTTCCACACAGCTGCCCTCTTGAAATGTCAGCTACAGTGCAACTTGTAAACCTTATTTAAGTTAAATGTGAATATCTTCGCGTACGGCTTCGTTTGCATAGTCTAACCCACTATTATTAAAGTTACTACGATTGTCGCATAATCGCTCTAGCCAGTCAACGCACGAAACGGCATGCACTCGCTGTAACTTGTACGGATGTGCATTGCTATCAGGCGGAATATTTAAAATCACTTACTTAGTTTATCTATTTAAACAATATAAGCACATACAATTTCAGATTTATTCTAACAGATGATTATTGTCTGCTAAAATTGCACTACGCTATTTCTCATTGCAAATAATTGCAAGCCTAGCACTTTGTAAGTCTAAAAGCATGTGTGCGTCGCGCGGAGTCTGACGTAGGAATGCCAGCTATCGGCAGATTAAGATAGAGTAACTTATTTTTATCTAAATCTGTAGCGGCTCATTGTGCTATAGAATATAAGCTGTATGTAATACACGTTTAAATATGTGGGCTTTAGCAAAGACAGCCCCTAACTCCCAAAATCTGAGGCACGCAGAAAGAGTCCGAATTTACTATATAGATAGTATTCAAAAGACATATATTTTGGGGCAGAGATGAAAATCCTTGAAAAAATCTTTATTTAAGAAGGCGTGTGCGCCACCACCATTCCATTTGAAAAAATGAAGTTATTTTGAAATATAACTTTTGGCAAATTATCAAAGGTAATATTTCACCTGGTATGTTTTCTAAGTAGTAAATTTATTATTTGGGCGTATCTAATTTGATTAGAATCAATTTGGGCGGTCAAGGCACTTTTAATAGTAAACAAAAATTACAATCAAAATATGTTGGGGATGTCGAAACTCCACATAATTGGCACAGACAGATTTTATCCTAATTCCAAATATGTAAAAATATAGAGGGTGTTCTATTAAAAATAAAAAAAAGTTAATGTCATTTCTGGTGTAACCGGAAGTAAACATACATTAATTTTTAGATCATATAATACGTTTTTATGACCTATAAAACAAACCAAAATTTCATTTGTGTATGTTAATAAATAAAGAAAACAATCTTATTATTTACTAGAACGAGTAAAAAATTATGTTTTACCAGCCGGAACTCCCCCCACCCCACCCCAACGTAAGCCGATTTTTTTCACGTCACGCGTCAACTCTACTCTGTTGTGACCCAGATTACCTGAGTTCATAATTCCTTGTGACTTACGCGTACTTTCAGAGAGTGAGAGCGGGCCCCCGCCCATTTGCTTAACACAATAACATAGATTAACATCCATTGATCAGTGTAACACTTTGTTACCAGCATTCGGCGTGATAAGCGTCCCATTCTTTTCTTACAGATTGTTAGGTAATTCGAGTGCAGTAAAGATTAAAGGCTTAACTAGTAGAGGTTGCGTAGGATTTCCACAAGGAAACTATTTTCCTGTAAGCAACAGTATTTGATCATACTTTGCTAAGGTAATAAGGTATATTTACTTGGCGTTCATGTTAATACTAGTCATATTCTGAATGATGAATGTTTGATGCGTCTGAAAGCACTATAAGCAAGAGAAGTAATTAACTAGAGTAGGCCTGCGCGGTATTCTTTGAGAATGCGGCTTGGCTGCATCGACCGATCTGTTAAAGACCCCTGTGAGTAAACATTAATTTACGTATTGAAATGCTCTGTTACAGCTATTCTATACTAGCACGTATTACAAGGCAAAATAATAATTTTGTACTGAGATTAAAAAATTTCTTATAAATTAGTGCTGCAGTACTATCTAAGAACAGCAAACATGAAACGTAGATTTTCCATGCTACTGCCTCCGCAGTTTGCCAACTTAGGAAGAGGTCTGTTTTGTTAATGTTAATTTTAAGCGAAAACCATTATGTTTCATGCAAATTTTGCTTTGTAACACAGTGGCTGTACCATAACTAGGAATCAAGTCGTCTATATAGTCCGTCGCATCCGAACGAAAAAGCAAACAAATTTCTGTGTTATAAAATTACTTCCGCAAATTTGCAGTTAAGCAAAATATTTTGTTAATGTAAATGTTATGAATATAATTTCATTACAGAAAATGTTACTTAAACCTTAAACCTAACGGTTATCATGTAAACTTAAAGAAAACATTTTTATTAAGTCGTCAGTTTGAAGAGAATAACTTAAATTGTTAAAATAAACTTTTAATTTTAATAGACGTTATTTGACAAACTAAATTAAAATTAAGCATTGTTGTCTCCTCCCAAAAATCTGCATAATTTAGGAAGCGGCAGTAAAATATAATGGCAACAAAAAGTTACACCTAATATCATGCAGATGAGGTGACAGAAAAGGGCTAGTAAGGGATGTTCCGGAGCCGTGCTCTGGAAACCGCCAAATCTCCAGAACCCTGTTGATTTATGGCGCGTCCGTAAACGATACCGAATACGAATTTCGAACATGCGGCAGAACTCAGCTAAGACCGCGAAAAGGACATAAACAATGAGCATCACAACTCATTTTAACGGTGTACTTATCAAATCAAAAAAACGATAACGTACATAAAGCAGAATTTAATCTAAAGTGCGGCTACATCAATTTAGTTTCGACTTATGCGTTTCATTTTTTGACAACTGTATAAAATCTGTGCATCATATTATGGGCAAGACTAACTATTTAGAAACGAAAGAAATTGATCGCAATCTGTTGCTAAGTAGTCCATAAGGTATTTTCAAAAAGCAAGATGTCGATATGTTATAATTTTTGGATAACTGTTCTAAAATCCCCATCAAAATACATACCGGGTGTCAAGGGAATAATTAGACAGCCCGTATAGTCCGGGAGCCAGCGTGCATCGATACTAACCACTTAGCTAAAATAGAAATTAACATCAAAGTAATAATTACGGCTTTCGACGCAGATATTGCAGTGATTGTGTTGGGAAATCTACATAAAATTAATTATACTATTCAGGTGTGGATGGAGGTAGGCCACTAGTAGAACAATACGCAAAATATCATAAATTTACGAGAAATTTTTATTAACTTAGGTAAGTATACATATATGCAAAGCATTGCATGCTTTTCATGCCTTTACGGGATGCGATTAAGAATCTGCTTTTTATAGAAAATGTAAAATAATACCGTTTGATCTTTTAATTATAAATCCACAGTTTTGTGAAGTATCTAGTTCTCTAGGATCTGACAAAAATATAAACGACCCACTTATAGCTAAATTAGAAAAGTTTATTAGTGTCTTAAACAATAAAAAAAAATTGTAAATATCAATACGACGCGGTATGAAATTTTTACAGACGCATATAAAAACACCACAGACATTAACCCTTTAAAGGTAAAATGGACATTAAAATGTTTAGCATTCCCCCATGTAAAAATGTTTTGATGGAAAAAATAAAAGGAACCAACCAAATTGCTTTTATTTGGGTGAACACAACCGAGTAATGTCCCTCATTTTGCAATCTATATGAATTAGTAGTATTGTTTAAATAACAAGTTCAAAATAAAATGGTTTGATGGCCCCCAGCTACAGTAATATCTTGAGGACATACTGTATATGCTCAAGATGTTAAGAATGTGGAAAATGAGAATGGTTTATCTACTGATGATAAATATTCAGACGATGAATTTTAATTTTTTACTTATTATATAATTTTGTAAATATGAAATATGTATCACTTTAAATATCTTAAAAAACAATATTTTTTTTTAAATAAATTATTAAATATAAAATGTTTTAATGTTTTAACATATAGTTTATTGTGTTTGGTTTAATGTACTTGTAAGAAAATAAAGATTTGTAGCTAAATAATAAAAAATTGTTATTAAAAATCAATATTTATTGAGTAAAGCCAAAGCCTGTGCTATAATTCTTCCACGCCTAGAAATGTATTCATATCTCTTTTCAACCGGTGCATTTACACAAAATTACACAAAAAATATGTAGAATATGTAAAACATGTACGATATATTCCAGAAAAACACGCATGTCTGCATAGTATGGTGGAGGAGGCGTGAAAAGTGCGACTGTCCAATGGTACGAACGCGCTGCCTTTCCTATTTTCTATGCAAAAAAATTTTAATTGCCTGCAACTTTCAAACGACAAAGAAGTCTGCTCTATAAAAAATTATACAATAAAATTGCGCCCTTTAAATCTTTACGTCTGAGACTCCTCTAACCCCACCCTAATTCCAACACTGGTCGCAGCTATTTTTGTTTTTAATTTTTTACCATCCTGAGATATCAAATTTTAGTTTAAAAGTATAACCTTTAGTGGTGGGGGGCCACCGCTACTAGAAACCACATATTTACGTTAAGATTGCAACACTAAAGCGGGTGTAATAGATAATTCGAGCTGACAAGACAGGCAGATAACGATAAACAGTGTAGCATCTGCAATAGGTTTAGCCTACAGCATAATGCATGACCGTTTGAATTTTCGAAAAGTGTCCGCACGATGGATAGCCAGAGAACCTTCAACACAAAATGTGCCGAATGGATCTATCCTTGCAACATCTTTTTCGGTACGCGGATGAAAGAGAAGACATTCTTCACAGAATTGTGACTGGGGACGACGAATCATGGATGCATTCATTATCAACCCGAATCAAAGCGTGCTTCAATGCAATGGAAACATCCTAGCTCAATTTCAACCAAGAAATTTAAAGTTGCGCCATCAGCAGGAAAGGTTATCCTTACAGCGTTTTGAGATTCTCAGGAAGTACTGTAAGCCCATTTCCATAAGCACGGTGGAAATGTGAATTCTACATCGTACTGTAAAGTGCTAGCCTACTCGCAAGAGGAGTACTGCTCCATCATGATAATGACAGACTTCACAGACCTCGATTAAACGCGGAGATAACTCAAGAACTAAGGTGGGAACTTCTTGAACGTCTCCCTTACAGCGCAGCGCCGACTTAGCCCCTAGCCACTTTAAACTGTTTAGTCTGAAAAAAAACCACCTTGATAGCAAAAGAAAATGAGGTGCGGTGTGGTTGAGACAACAGACCAAAGACATTTGTGACCTACTTACTGACCTCCCGTTGTAGTTTGGTTATGTGAGAGAGGTTGGTGGTCTCTTTTATGGGTTCTGGTTATATCATAAGTAATAATAATTTTATCGAATCATTCCACTCTTACCAACTATAGGAAACCAATCAGAATCTAAAATTTCTACCCGTTACATTCGTTTTTAACTGATGCAACTGCAACGTGCCGTTTCTAATTGAGAAAACAGCATCTTGGTGTTTCCAGCTGAGAAGATTTGAATAGGTCGTAACACCTTCGTGATTACAGTTGCAACGACACCAAGCAATTACGGAAATAAGGTTTCTAGCTTAGTTTCTTTAATGTGAAATATTCAAATACCAGTCGTGATTATAATTTCTTGACGACAAATTTCATGGACATTGGTAAAAATTTGCCTCTGAGCAACCGCACTCGACGTTTTTACAACTTTGTTAAAACGTTTCGTGTCAGTTGCTAAACAAAATAAACCAAAACATTTCTTCAAAACTGCATTTAAATTTAGGTCTGCAGATTTGAACATATAAAAAATGCAATTATGCAAATTAAGCAAATAAACTGTAATTTTAAAGTTGCACATATGTTAATGTAACACATTCCTGTTGTCCTAGATTATAAATCCCAAATATTTAAATGTCCTAATAGCTAAGAAACTATTTAAAATTTATCTAAAATACCTAACCATGTAGATTCCTAAGTGAGAGTAAAATCGGAAAAGTCACATCAATATGGATGGCGTTGAGCAGTTTAGGATAACTATTACGACTTCCATTTGAATTTTCTCAGCTGAAAACATTAAGGTGCTGTTTTTCAAATCTGAAACAGCATGTTGCTGATTTATCAGTTAAAAACGAATGTGATTGGCAGAATTTTTATTAATTGTGAATTTAGTGGCTCCTTGTAGTATGTAATCAACAATGTATGAAAATTTACAAATTTTAAAACATAATATTGTTTTCTAATAATATTTTTAACACATCAATACATTAGCCAAAGGTGCATCAAAATCTAGTTAACAAAATTACAGCCCGCTGTATAACGCCTATGATTTATTAATTTAGTAATTAATTAGTTTCAAATTACAATACAATATTTATTTAGCAGCCATTTTTCTTTCACGGTATATGGTGTATGATTTGGTAACGAAACTGTTTAAAACCCGAGAGACTTGAATTTCAACAACCAAGAGCCGGTAATCTTTTAAGATTTTAGCAATAACTCCATTCAAATTAAATCAAATTCTGGATGCGTACAAATATATAAATCACTGTTGCAAAATTTGCAAAATAATATAAAGCTGTCTATTTATGCATCCACATCAAACATCAAAACAGTATATTGGCATTTTACACACGCATACATCATAACTCTTTCAAGCCGTTGCATAAATTTCGTTTGCGGATGATATTCTGCATGCCTAAACAATAGACAATAAAATATGGAGCAAAGTAAGCAAGACGAGCCAATACATTTGAGATTAACATCTAAACCTTTACTTACTTGCCTTACCTGTACATAGTACATAAATTGTCACTGTTTTACTGGAAACACAGGCAACTAAAGTGCAACAAGGAAAGGACACGCAAATAATTAGTGCAACAAGGAAAAAAGATTATGGGTGGGCCAACTTAAGTATTTTGAATACATTTTAAATAGTTTATGATATTTAAAAAGATTACAGATTCACGTATCCATACCTACTTTTAAATTTTAAATGTCTACATGAATTGTTTAATTAAATTTAAAAGCATCCATGGATACGTAAATCCGTACCTTATTGCACTCATTAGTTGCCGATACATCCAGTAAAACAGTGTCAATCTGTATGAGTATAAATAAAAATAAGCCAATGAATCAACAATTTCTGAAAAACTAGCCTGTTATCTTAAATATTTAAAACAAACAAAACGAAAGAAGTAAGCTTTAATGTTTCCAAACTTTTTTCGTTAATGAGTTTTCGTGGTAATTTCTAACGTTTTCTATCTATATATTTTTTGCATTTTCTGGTAGGTAGTTCTACTTTTTCTTTTCACATTTCTATATCCCTTAACCGTTGCTCTTTCGTGTATTTCTGACAGATGTGTTTACGAAATAGAACATTCTCTAAATTGTAGACGAAACTTGTCCGAATTACAGTATATGCACTAAAACTGAACGGGTGATGAATGTAACATCTTAACTGTTTAGACAAACAAGAAATTGAAAATAGTTTAGAGTATCGGAAGAAGCGTCCTCGGCGAAAAACATCGTCGCCAAGACGGAAACTAGAGTGAATATATTTGTATATCCTCGACATCGCCTTACTGAGAATCATTATTTACGTTAGAGAATCTACTTTTAAATTAAATACTTGCGAAGTACTGCTACGAACACGGAAGTGAAATGTAGCTACTGGTTCAGTTTCATTCAAAGCAAACTTTGATCCTGGGATTGGCAACGTTTACTTTAACAACAAATTCTGTTAATCTGTTTCATAGTCATCATCTTATGCAGGAAATTCTGCTTCATAAGGGATAGAAGCCAAAAACTAAAATCGATCGCTTAAACATACAAGTTTTAAAAGAGACCTTTAAAACGTTCTAGAACCCATTAAACTAGAACTAGCATTATACGACAAAGCAGAGATAACCAGAAGATAAATAAATGTAACATATATAAAAGCATCATATTGTTATATGTACATGAAATAAATATCACATGAAAATCTTCTGGAGATTTTTTTTATACATACAATGTTTGAATTTTAAATAATTCCCACATTGAAACACTGTTCAAACCAATAAATTTTCAATTTAGCAATTTTCCAATGAAATAATGTTTGTCAGTTTAGCCTGACAACCCTAGGAATGCTGCTGATACGGGAGATGTGACAATATAAGTTAAAAAAGTTTTCACTGGGAAATAAAAAGCTCGTTTGGAGTGTCTGGGCAATGTTCCCATTCTAACTTTGTTCGTAACGTACATTACCTAAATGAATTGTTGCGGATGAACCAATCGATTCGTTTCTCAATTTTTCAAAAGTCGTTAAAAAGGTATTAGTAATAATTGGATAATTGGAATAGGATATAAATATGCACCGATGAGTCCGTAATCAATAATTTATTACTACTAGCACATCACACAGTTATTTGATTAAGTTACTACCACCACCGCACGAATTGTTATCAATGGAAGTTAACAATATTTGTTTTTACTTTTGGGTTTTAAAACAGCACACTACATGTTTATTGGTACTAAAACAATGTCCAATATAAAAGTGTGTCATTGGTATAGAAAACAGCGAATTTGCGTATATAACTGCGAAGTACCACAGAAACTACACATTTTCCTTTACTAACTGTATACTATATTGATAACTTCACCATAAAGCACCAGTAATTTGCAACCAGTCTATTCAAAAAGACGTCGGAAACATCTGACCCTTTTTTATACATATAATTAAATATTTAAGTAGGAGTAAATGCCAAGTTCGAATTTATCTATCGTAAAATATACCTCTAAAAACAGGTAATAATTGTTCACTATAAAAGTGTATAGAATAAAAAATAACATCTTTTGAAAATCAAAAAGTAATTTGATGTTTAGAAACAATTGCGTTTTCAAATGAACATACTTCACTTAAAATATAATAAAACGTAAGATTAAAGATTTTAGCAGCAAAAAAGTATTTTTAAAACATGCTAATTTATACGAATAATAAAGAATATGCAGACATTTATGAAAGCAAAGAAAATATGCATTAAATGCATTTTCCAATTTATATACCGTCTGTCTATAAAGTAATCCCCCCCCTTCGGCCCAACTAACTTTTGAACGACTTGATGTTTTACTACAACATTTGGTGTGCTTTAATGGGAAATGAAATACTATCTTTTAGCCAAACATTAAATTTTGTGTCATTCAAAATGGCGACTGGACGCCATTTTATTTATTTTTTTAATAAAAACGGGGGTCGACTGACACCTCATTTGAAAGGTCTTTTAGTGCTGCGTCTAATCCTAGAGGTACAAAGAAAAATATTCAGTCATAAGAAAACGGCGGATTTTAAACAAATAGACTCACTCAATTCAAAATTGTTTTAATTTTTTTATTCAGGGTCGAGTGACACCTTATTTAGAAGGTCTTTTAGTTCTGCGTTTGATCCTAGAATTTCAAGGAAAAATATTCAGCCATAACAAAATGACGGTGTTTAAACAAATCGTTTTGTTTTTTTCTTATCCAGAAGTCCACTTTTTCATTTGCAGGACAAAATTTTCCCAGAAATATCTCAGGTGGCTAAAAATAATATTAAAAACGTTATGTTCCAACAAGACGGTGCGCCGCCTCATTATTATATGCCTGTTTCTAACTTTCTCAACGGACATTTTCTTGGAAGACGGATTAGTAGGCGGGGGCCTGTAGAATAGCCGGCTCGCTCCCCAGATTTAACTTCCTTAGATTTTTTTCTATGGGGATATCTGAAATCGAAAGTGTACAGAACTCGTCCAGAAACAATTGAAGAACGGGAGCAACGCATTACAGAAGTTTGCAGAAATATCACTCCAGAAACTTATGAAAATGTAAGGCAGGAATTTCATAACCGACTTTTTATGTGCCAAGAAGTGAATGGTAAACATTTCGAACACTTACTTTAATTTCTTTTTGCTTTAATTCTTAGTTTTTTTAATAGACTTCTTTATCTTCAAACATTGTCATTTTGTTATGGCTGAATATTTTTCTTTGAAACTCTAGGATCAGGCGCAGAACTAAAAGACCTTTCCAATGAGGTGTCACTCGACCCCCCTTTCGATTTAGATAAAATTCAAAATGGCGCCCAGTCGCCCCCACACTATTTACACCCATTTTGTGTTTACTAATTTCCAAATCTATTGCTTCCTTCTTTATTTAAGTTTTAACCATTGTAGTTATGTACAAACTTTGCCCATTCTCTTTTATTTTGTGCTAGTGCTTTAGCCTCTTGTCAGCTTCGGTTTCTCTTCTTCAGGCTCTCCGCTATCACCTCGTCCCAGCTTCTCCTTGGCCTTCCGCTTGGTCTCTTTATGTTTGTTTTAGTTTGCCATATCGTTTTGGTTTGCCTGGTATTATCCATTCTACTTAGGTGCCCGAACCATCGCAGCTGTTGTCTTTCTATGGCCTTCCTTATTGGTTCTACCTCTAATGTTTTCCGTATTTCTTTATTTCTTAATCTATCTCTTTTCGTTACTCCCATGATTCCTCTTAGGTACCTACTTCATTTCGCTTGCTTGTATTTTGCTCTCTTGTTGTTTAGTTAGCGTCCAGCTTTCACACCCAAACGTTAATATTGGTTTAAATATCGTGTTATATACCGTTAGTTTTGTCTTTTCATTTACTTCTTTTTTCCTGATGAAATTATTACCTAGGGAGTAGTACACTTTGTTGGCACTCTCTATTCTATTATTTATTTCAGCTTCGTTTTCGCCATCTTTCTGTATTGTGACCCCCAGATATTTGAAACTGTCTGTTTGTTCTATCTCTTTCCTATTAAGTTGGATCTTTGTTTGTATATTGTTCTTTCCAATTACCATTTCTGTATTTATCTTTACGTTGCGTGCTTGTAGTGATCTATTCCATGTTTCTAAGTTTTCTTTTAATTCCTTTTCGTTTTTGGCGCATATCATCAGGTCGTCTGCGAACGCACACTCTGTTATGTATATTGGTTCCATATATCTGTATCCCACGTGAACCTTCTTGATGTGCCCTTTAACTTCTGTTTAAACTATACATACGTTAAATGTTTTTTTTGCCATGTTGGCAGTTTTTTTCTTTGTAGCTTCATAACATTAGAATGAAGCCCCAAACAGCATTTAGATATTAAATCTTTTTGTTCATTTTAAGACACTCTACCATGTCCTGGAGAGCAGAGACGACACCCTGTATATAATTTTTAGCCCATCGATGTACTAATAGTGATCTTCTAACAGACTGCTGTTGCTATGAGAACGTCTTTATTATTGGCTGGAAATCGTGTTAAAAATTCTTTTACTCGGGTACAGGTAGTGCAAAAAGAAGCCACGCTAATGTTGTTTACAAGTAGTCGTCATTTATCGGCTAATACTTCTACTAAAAGCAAACTGGAAAGTGAATTCAAATGGCAATAGAGTAGGATTTCTGTAATAAGTGATTTATGTGTTTTAGGGCATTTCCCATCAAAATAATGTCGAATTTAATAAGTAGTGCTTTAACAGTAAAATGCAACCAGAATAAAAAAAAGTTTCCACGACGTGCTATATAAAAACTGGTTCATTCAAAAACTAATAATAATAAATAAGAGGTGCTCATGCTGAATATTAAATTATGTGGAAAATGAAATGGAATTTTATTCTACGACCCTCAAATAGTTAATTCGCTCATGCGAAAACAATTTGTAACCCCCCTTGCCCGTTCAGTTTCCATTCAAAGGTCCGGCGTATGTATACAGCGGTTTTTTATAAAAATTATTTTGGATCGTGGAAAAAGAATGTTGGAGACAGGTGGTTACAGTAAACAGATTATATAAATATAATCAAATGCAATTTTATTCTAAAACACCCAAATAGTTGTACAAGTAAAACAATTGTGGCACGTCCTTCGCTCTCCCAACCTTCGTTTGCAGTTTAAACTTCCATAACAGCTTGTCTTTTACAAACATCAATCCAAGTCGGATAACTAAGCTAATATACTAGGACACGACTGTTGATGTATTTAGTAACGTTTTGCTTGAGCGATAACAATCTGCATTACGTATTAGATAATGTATAAAAATTAATGGGAATACATTCTACTCCAAATAAATAATCATTTTTAGCGATTTGAAGCGACCTTCATGTATCCATAAATTTGACTGTTCCAAAGGATTATGTCAGTAACTAGTTCTGTCAAAGTATATTACTCTTGACAGCCATTTCGATATCTGAAAGCCCGTAAAGGAAATGTTAATACTACAGTAATGCCGAGTTAATTCTCATAGACGAGGAAGTATATCACTGTCAACTGCCATCTCGTTAAGAGAACGTGTAAGACGTATCACCTCGGAATAACTGAAAGATCATTTCACAGCAACAAAATAAAATGAAAACTTTAAAGGTTAAGATACCGTATACAAATTAACATATTTAAAAAGATACTAGCGAAACCTGTGGGCTACGCCCCACGCTTAAAAATAATAATAAATAAACTACTTAAGTTGTTAGAGTAGGGGACCGTGGATCGAAGTCCTAGTTGTATGAATTTTATATAGAGATTGCTTTAATTCTATATAAATCGATTTTGACAACATTTTTGCCAAAATTAAAGAGAGAAAGAGAAAGTTAACCCCCCACCCTAAATACTGCTGCACCTAAAAATTAAGTTCTAAATCTTATTCTACTATTACTGATGAGCACTTTAGTCCAAACAAAAGTTTTTTTATCGTCCTCCGTTTACTAAAGAGAGTAGCATGAATCGACGTTTTTCAAAAATTCATAGTAGGCGTCGCAAAAAAATTTGTGGTTTAGGACACGACGCAAATAGTAGCCCATCCCTAGCTCTATAGGCTCACAAAATTAAAAAAAATCGTGTGGCCGTTTCTGAGCAATAGTATTATGACAATGTTCAAACTTGTGAAAATATTTTCATTTCACAGCTTTCATTTGTAAAAAAACTTTTTTGATAAAGTAACATGAGAATCTTATTTCTAGAAATACTGTTCCTAACTTAAAAGTTAACGATCAGCTCTTTCTTCAAAAACACGCAAAGGCTATTTACTAAGAAATACTCCGGTTTCAAAAAACCCGATTCTTGAATTTCTTTAATAACTAAACAATCTAGACTGTTGGGACGGTTCCCTCATTTCAACAATTTTTAGAAATAACAAAATTTTGCCGTTTTCAAAAATTTTCAAAATTGATAATCAATATAAAAATCTTTAAATATTTACAAATTATTGTTAAAATTATCAAAACATGCGAGGAAGGTCCCGTGGCAACCGTCCGACAACTGTCCAACCTGTGTTAACATAAGCCTACGTTTAATATACGAACACTGATGTCTTTGCTTATCATTCAGAATAATATAAATATTATAACGTCATTTGCATTTGGAAGTCTTTAAGCCTGCGCGGTATTCTAAACATCCCAGTTCAAGGAAAATAGTTTACAACACAATTCAGAATTTGGCGAGACTGCTGATAGGCAACAGTTACAACCAAAACAGCGTGCATTGATTATAGCTATCTACACCAAAAAGGCTGAACTATTGTCGATTTGTTTTAGTGGCACAACCAAATTAACACGGGCTTATGGGAAAGCAAAACTATACAATAATTTACTTTAATACTTTAATAATTTGTTTTCAGTAAACCATGTAGCAATAATGTCTTCATGTTTCTAGTATTATTAAAATTCCACAGGTTAATTTAATGTAGGTACAGTGAAATAACGTAAAAAGTCTCCTAAAAATGTACATTTTCAGTACGTTTAGAAAACTATGTTTGAGTATTGCTTCAAAGAATGAAATATCACAGGTCATCCAAACATGTCTTAAATACGTGTTAATAACAGATGATAGCATAAAATTGAAGATCGTTCAAGATTGTTATTAGTTCTCGGTAGCAGGATTTATATGTTAGAGTTAGACTTTCGTCACCTTAATATAATTAAATGGGGCAGGCGTAATTTGCGCCGAACTATACCTGCGTAAACCTCTCATTAGTTCGCGAGCCCTAAGTATACCCGTAATTTGCGCCGACGTAACTTTCGAATGCGTAAATCCTACCTGTAAAATGCGCTGGATTGTTTGTTGTTAGCTTATAGTTTATTTACCACCTTATAATAAATATATTGATAATTTCAAATAAAACAAAGATTCAAATAATAAAATATCGGTATATTAAAAACAAAAGTGAAAAGTAAGTTATAATTACAATTAATAATATAAAATATTATAATATTACATGTTGTACACAAAATACATGCATTTGACATAATTAAATGTTTTTTGAGACAATTAATTTCAAAAGTAAGTTATAATTACAATTAAGAATAAAATATTACAATCTATACTTTGTACAAAAAAGAAATGCATGTGACAAAGTACATTCTGCTTATATCGCCATTCTTATACTCTGCAATTTTTGAATGCAATAAACTTTTACGTTTTCTTATATCTCTATTTTGCAATGATGAGGGTTCACCTAATTTCACACTTTGAATTTTAATGTATTTATCTGTTTGAAAATTATTTAAAATGTTAACAAATACATAAACAGAGGGATGAGTAGCATGGAAATTAGAGTTAAATCTTGAATGAAACGATTCAAAGGCGTTCGTTGTTCTTTCCATGCTATCGCTTGCTTCAGCCCAGATAGTTGGTGGAAATGTAGCGCCTTCGGTTATATAATTATCAATTAAATAATCGGCCAACTAACTATTCTTGGATCATCTGGTTGGATGCTTGCAAAATCAAAGACAAAGCAATCGCCCACTTCGTCTGGATTTAAAAATGGTATACCAAACAAATATCGAATCCATTTACCCATGTCGCTTTCTTTATCTTTATATTGTACCACAAGCCCAAGTTCTTGAACTTTTCTAAACCAGGCCTGGGCCAAGTGAAACCTGCAGCCAATAATTTTTGCTTCCGACCAAACAGCTGTTACTGCATTATGAATTCCCTTCTCAAAATCGGATATTATAATTTTCGGATTTAAATTGAGTCCTAGTTCCAACGATTTGGTACACAAAAGCACAAATAATTTTTCGTAAGTAAGTAAACTTAAAGGAATCTATAACGAGCAATTGTACTCCACGGTTACTTATGATAGCTTCCATTTTTGTGCTAATGGGGCTGCCTACAAACACCTACTAAGTTTTGTTTTATAATAAACATTATGATTTGTTATCAGTTTTAATCCCCCTTTTACACAGTTTCTAAAATTTTAGAAATGTGGATTGGTCTATGTCATTAAGGGTTGATAACGATACTTATCGCTAATCTTCAGCAGTTGGCGCAAACTACGTTAGGGATTACTAAAGTTACAAAAGTCTTCGGCGCTACTTACGTATCAGATTAAAGAGCAAGTAAAATTTCTGCGCAAATTACCATCGCCGATTAAATGATTAATCTGTATATACCAACCACCGGTATGAAAATTTTCTGAACCATCATCGGCACCCCTTCGCTAATTAAACTTTAAGTGCTGTTGTATCTATCATTATTCGATTATTATGTTCTATTATAATTTATTCCTTAACTAGCGTTTATTTTTAATTTCAACGCAATAAGATGACATTAAAATTGTTTCTTTTCTGCCACTTACTGAAGTTTGCGAAAAGCAATCTCAAAATTAATTTACACGAATTTCGCACCCTAAATGAAGGTTCGGTTCGACTAAAAGGGATGGCAGATGTGACCAACTTTTTCTTATATGATCGCCAGGACGCTAGAAAATTGCACCGCAACATTGTGCTTCGAGCAAAAAGTTGAATCTGCAAAAGAGGCGATTGAATAGACAGCCGTTTAATGTTCACACTATGGCACTAACAAAATTTTGCGTTACATTGAATCGTGCCATTTACACAACATGACTCCGCAGATTTATTTGTCATTTGATCGAGGAAACACAACCGGTAGCTTCCCCATGTTCCTTGAATTTTGAAATATTAAACAGTTGTTGCAAATGGTTTCTTTGAAACACAAAACTAATTAAACTCCTACAGTCAACAGCGTCAGGCGGAGAACAGCCAGATTCGGTTGAAGATGATGCTGAAAATTAACATTTGAATGACATGTTTTAGTCTTCTTAGTAGCACGGTAAAGTTAGGTATTTTGTGCCAGAAACGTTGTTCATTACTGTAACGCATTTTATTTCCTGATTACAAAAGCTATTTTGAGCTTAATATACGCACATACCTGCGTATATTCTACTAATGTTTTAAGTTAAATCTAAAGTAATACTATATCTGCAAGTACAAAACATTGATTCGCACATATTGAAGAGAATGTTGCAATAGAGAGGGACTATGTGAAATAAACATTGCAAAATTCAGCAACTGTGAAAATTACAATATCTAATAAATAAAATATCAAATTACTTTACTTATTTAGACAAGTTGTATTTGTTGCAGATGTCAATTTGCCGATAGTTATTATGATTATTATTAAACATAGCAATCTATTTATCTGTAAAATAAATCCGGAGCCCTTCCCTCCGTTTCAGCTTTTAGTGGTGGGAGATCCCCGCCACCCAAACCCGTAATTTAGGCGCTTACAGAAAGCACAAATTCGCTTGCGCAGTAGCCCACTAATAAGTTATACCATAGAAACAGGATTCCATAGAGAGCGGTATTCGGTTGTGATACTCTAACATAATCTGCTTATACCACATTACAGAAAGAGACGCCGAGAACGAAGCAGCCCTTCACGACCAATTGCAACAAATACCAGCGGCTTACACAGTATATCGCATTTGTCTCTGCTGCTGTCATTTCGAACACAAACACAGCGGATGAAGCATGCAGCCTTCGGCAGTTTATTTAAAAAGAATGGCGCAGCACTTGATTTCAACAACTTGTGAGGAGTTGGTAATAAAGACACAAAGCCGCGAGCAGTGACTTTAATACAATAATTATATTTGACTAATAACATGGACATCAACCTTATTATCAAAGATTATTGATATTCAATTTATTAATGTTAATATACACAGACAAACGTATTTACACAGGTCAAAATACAACATTGAAAAAAGTACAAGTGGCTACATAATATAACGGTAAACCTGATTATAATCAAAAGGTAACATAGCATAGTACAAATATAAACTTATTTTGAACTTTCAACAAAATATTTGAAATTATAGAAAGCACTTCATAGTAGCTTTGGATTTTCCCACAGACAGCAATTTTAATTCATTTGTGAGATGATTATAGAATTGCAAAGCCCAAAAATTTGGTCTATCTTGAGATCTGCTCAACCTCCAGTAGTCAGCTCTCAACTGATCATTAAATCTGATGTCATGGAAATGAATGGCGCTTTGCGGAGTAATCAATCTTAAATTTATTGCATTACACAACATTTCGCAACACAGAACTACCGATAACAAATTCGTCGGGAAAAACATTCATGGGAGAAACACGCGCCGACAAACATCGTCTGAAAAAGGCTCCGCTAAAGACATGCTCCAGTAAAACATTCCCCGGAACCAACAAACCCGAGAAAATAATTTCACGGAAAAACAACCACCAATAAAACATCCCCTAAACAAAAGTAAGTGTACTTTCTTGCTGGTGGATGACAGCACAATTAAGAAAGAGCTTTCTCTGGAAAAAAAAACGTTTTTTTCTAGCTGATCGATTTATATGAATAAGTGCAGTTTTCATTTGGGAAATATATGCAAATGTAGCAAGATTTCTTTAGTGCGTATTTATTAGTTCCAAACAATTTTAAGTATCGTCGTTAGGACACTCCCCTGAATGTGGAGGAAAGTGCTAAGCTTAACGGTTTAACTAACTATTTTGCCGCCTTTAGTTTAGAAAATTGTTCTGAGATTATCATAAGGATTTTTTGGGAGATGTTTATCGTAGAGATTTTACGAGATATTGTTTTTTTCTTAAACTTTTATTCCGGGGTTGATTTGCTGGGGTTACTCTCGGTGTTCTTTTCGTTTTTTTCACGAAATATTTTTCAAGGAGCAGCTCTCATTTCCGAGACGGAACATTAGGAGCAGCGAGCGCCGCGTATAAAATTACAACAAAATATGGGAGGGGGCTAGTGGCTTCTGCTAGTTTTTCTTATTATCATAACAATGATTGATTTTAGGTCGTAAAGCTAACCGCTATTAATTTAATTAATGTTTTATACGATCTTTCTGATTTTTATGGAGAATGGTTGCAATATTTGAAAAATATAATTAGAGAAGCCAATATTTGCAATAGTTTAATTTTACATTTAGGTACATTTACTATATTATTTTACCTTTAACTTGTTCCCCACCACCAGAAATTTTACTGTTAAATATAGATTTTCATCTAGTGAAGAGTACACTTGATAATGTCCTAGCGGATGAAACATGTTGTGTAGAATGTATTTAATAAAGTGGAATAGTGACAAGTTAAAAAAATTTACAGTTATTTTATTTTAAGTTTACATAATTAAGTAAGGGAGTATTCATCTCACTTCAGTTCACTATACGAGGTGATTCAGATCTACGATAAACAAAGTTTATAATTAGAAGACATTTAACAGCTACAGTATCCATTTAGCTTATAACAAACTAAAACTAGTAACTTTTCACTTTTGGCTTATAAATCGAACTTTATAGTTTTGTTCAAACAATGAGAAAATATTTAAAAATGTGCAAAATTAGTAGTTGCGAAAATAAATTAGCAATGCAACCACAAAAAAGTCTATCACGTCCGAAATAATAAAAAAAAATTTGAAATTTTTAGATGCTACATAACATGTCAAATACCCCCGGTAATTTGTGATAAGTTGAATGAATCAAGTATAACGATAGGTGGAATTCATATAAGAATAAAGTAATTGTAGGAACAGTGCTAAAATTAAATTAGAAAATACTGTTTTGCATAGGTCTACAAACAAGTTACATTAGGTGTATTTAAATTTTTTTCTTGTAAAAATAAGAGCTGGGCAATGTTGGCGCCCGCCACGCACTTCATTCTAGTGTGTAGTAGACTTTAAGTATAGATGTTAAATTGTGTTTTTATTATTCATTTAGAACGTTTAATTCTGTAATAGGTATTAATATTTTTATTAAAAATACGGAATATGAGCATAAACACAAATTTTCAAAGATGATGACAATTTAAATGTAATCACGGAGAAAAAAGAAATATTAAGAGAAATAACATAAAACGTCCTGCAAACTTTGGTTTGGATCAATTGCCTAAAAGTAGGGTAACCAGGCAACAGCCAAAATGAAACTGATTAGTACAGAAAAAATAAACCTTTTCAAGATTTCAGTGGATAAACATATTTTGAGATTAATGCTTTCATTAAATAAATGCCCACACAAAAAATAATCTCAGATTCGTATTGGCTAGCTACATAGAACTAGCTGAACTACATAAATGCAATACTTATCTCCATTTTCATATCACTGCCTTTTAGTTATTTTCTTTTATTTTAGAATTTTGGCTTAAAAATACCAACAGAAGTAATATGTTGCTATAAAACACTACTAGAAGGTTTCGTTTTGATCGTTTGCCTGAACAAGTTAAATTTTGATTTAAAAAAATGACCACTAAGTGTAAACAGTCAAACGTCGCTTTTTATATTTTAAGTCCAAAGTACAAAAAGTCGAAAAACTAGACTAATGCACTAAAAACTAGGCGAGATGGATGAGGACCGCTTTCATTAAATATTGGCGCTTCTAAAACAGAAGCTCAGAATAATGATTGTAATCTACGGTTAGCAAACAGTCGATTTATGCAAGTGCAATACTTCATCGTTCCTATTTTACTCTCACCGCCGAATTTGCTTCTTCAACCGTAGCATAAAGATGTGAAGCAAATGAATGTGAAAAATAAAAAATCTATTTTGAAGTTTTTATACATAAAATAGTTTGGGAACAAAAAACACCAAAAATTAAAATACTACATTTTTAAATAACGTACATATACTGGTTTTAATTTATAGCAAACATAAATCGTTTCAAAACTAACTAACCTATTTCTATAATGAAAGCAGGGCTCGGTATAATTCTATTGAAATAAATAGGTTTCCCCTCAGGAGAGAGTTCCAACAATCCTTCAGAATAAATAATTCCACACATAATGCTATCGTTGGAGCGACAAAACACCGACCATTCAAATGCTAAAATACCCCGCAGACAAATCACACCACTAAAATACCGCCTACAAAAGCATGTCTGCAATCCGGAAATTTATTTACAAATAAACCGTTTTTATAAATAGTCCATTAATTATACGCGAATAAATTGAGCGAATCACGAGAGGATCGGCCTACGCGAAAAGCAGTTGCCCTAGCAGCATCTTAAACCTCAGAAATTGAAATGATTCCTCATGATTCGCTGCCTTATTTTCCGCAGAGACCTCGCAAAGGAGGAAGTTTTAAGAAGACTGGGTCGACTGTGTTGACACTGCGAAAATTTGTGCCAGTGGAAAACCGTTAGAAGCGAAATGCTGTTGAATGTAGTATAAATGATTCCTATCTAAAGCCCTCCTAGAAAGATTTACAGCTTTTGCAAAACAGGGTTTCTCTGCACCTGTTTTCCATACCTGTTCGCGATTTTTGCATAGACACACCAGTAGCGAGTTTGAAAAACATTTGCTAATAGTTAAATTCATATAAGCATAGCAAAGTCTGCATAATTTTGTATTAAATTTGTAAAAAAAAAATAACGTAAGATAGCTTTTAAAAGTTGTAAGATCACATATGAAAAAAAGCTACAAAATTAAATAAGAAATGATAATACTCAAAATACATTTCTCCTGGCCACATTTTTTCGTACAACTGAAAGTTGACATGTCAAAATACTCTAATTATAATACATCAGATTTTACAGAATACACAATGGCTACTGAAATCACCAGAAAGTAAGAAATTTAAAAGAAAATATTTAAAGTTTCCCGATTAGGTTCTAATCATACACACAAATTGTAGACATCCAATTTGGCTTATCTTTATCGAAAACTGTAGCGGCCCGCTGTACAAAAAAATATGCGCCTTGTAGAATAGACGCGTAAGTATGTGGCTTCTAGTAGCGGAAAGCGCTTACCACTAAAACTTGAGACAGGTGAAAGAGATCCCAATTTAATACATAGATAGATATAGTTAGAGAGACAGATGTTTGCTGGTTTCAAGGTTTATGTAAAAGTCACGTAGAGTAATGGTGCCATTAACCTGCCATATCAGGCAGAATGTATTAATTACATCAATAAATCTCTTTTCATAAATTTGCTAACAATAGTTTGTAAACAAATGCGTGGGCGTAGTTCACGGGTTTTGCTAGTTTCATAAATTAATTTGCGATTGCTTTCATTCTTGTAAACGCATTATTAAATGCGAGCGATTTTTATTCCTCCCAATATTCGGTTACTGAGATGTGGTCTTTTAATTTGCAAACATGGCCCTAACATCGTCACAACACGGCAAACAAAATGAAATCGGTTTATTCCCATCTCAGAGCCGCAAGTTTGTCCAATTATTGCTTTTACCTGTTCATATCTGAAAGATTGTTGTACTTTTCAGTGATATTGTATGACATTTTGTAACACATTTTTACTTTTCCATACTTCTACTGAAGCATAAAAAACTGTAATAGTTTGCTATTTAACCGACTTCCATTCTTGTAAACACATTATTAAATGCGGGCGATTTTTATTCCTCCCAATATTCGGTCTCTTAATTTGCAAACGTGACCTTAACATCGTCAAAACACGTCAAACAAAATGAAATCGGTTCATTCCCATCTCGTAGCCGCAAGTTTGTCCAATTATTAAATGAGTATCTGTATATAAAATACTTAATTACTTTAACAATATTTATTTACTTTAACCTTATACGTTTACGTTTATACGCATGTTTACATGCCGAATTACGTATAAAGTTAAAATAAATAAATATTGTTAAATTAATTAAGTATTTTATATACAGATACTCATTAAATATGGACTTTAACGAAGTAAAGCTAGAATTTATAAATAAATTGTCCAATTATTGCTTTTACCTGTTCATATCTGAAAGATTGTTCTATTTTTCAGTGATATTGTATGAAATTTTGTAACACATTTTTATTCTCCATACTTCTACTGAAACACAAAAAACTGTATAGTTTGATATTTAACCGACGAAGTTAGCAATGGTACCTCGATAATTTCGAACAGCCTGTAGATGTCTATTTTAGATATATGCAGTGTGTTCAATAAGTCATAAACTAGCGACACGTTAAGAATACTAGCAGTAGTTCATCTATCTAATATTACTAGAGTTCAAGTTTCTCTCAGACACTCTGAGTTGGCGCTGTCAAGGTTTTCACGTATTAAAGGTATATCATATTGTAGTATTTCTCACCATCTCTTACGCATTTCAAAAAAATAAAATCAGAACATACTTCTTAAAATTCCTAAAGTATATGCACAAAACAGTAGAAGCAAGTTAGCAAAAACAATTCGAAAAGAGGGAGAATATCGAAGAATATTATCAGGTGAAAACATATATCACAACCAAATACTTGGTATCGGTAGCTGCAAGACGCAAAGTGAAGAAAAGTAAATTCGAGGCTACACGAAAGCTATAACAGTTCATTGTAACGGTAAACAAGCGCAAGTAGGTGGGTGCAAATAACTGCTGGTGTTAAAAGCTATGGGCAGATTTTAATCGTACGAAGATGGTATACAATCAACTAAGTTAGAAAGCACAGATAGAATGTTATAAAAAAGACACTTCTAAGAGGTACCAAAAAATACCATACTATAATCAAAAATGCCTTTAATCGCCTAACAAAGAATAATAATTTGTCTTGGTAAAAATACGAGAAAACTACCAAAAAATTAAATAAAATGGGCGACCTGAACTTTCCCATACATGTACAATGCAAGAGTGGTCCAACACTTACTATAACGCCCCTATTTATATCTTAAATAGATGAAGATGGAGAAAACAACATGTTAATAACAGTTATTTGAAAACGTTTTACCTATCTTTCAGCATACTTTTAAAAAAAACGTGTGAAGAGTGCGCAAGTTCCAGGTAAAATCTCTTAGTTTACTTACTGAAAGTCATGTTTAAATTGTATGAATTAACAGGAAACAAAACGGCTATGTCATGTTCTAGTTAGTTCCAGGAATCGCTATAGAAACGTTAATGCCCGTATGTGAATTACATTTAAACCTAATATATGTAATAATTGTTATCTTAGTGCAATTCCGATAAGTTTATCAAATAATTTCACCGTAATGAATCCGCCATCTTTACAACCTACGGTGTATTTTACGACGTTGCTTTCAGTGTTATAATAACAAAGCGACACTTTCTTCCCGAGTTTCACATATAATTTTTTCGTCGACCTTGAGAAATTTTTAAAAAACATCCTTTATAAAATTTATCTAAATTAAATTTGACAGTTGTGTAAAATTGACTTTTCGAAGTAAGATGCCTTTAATATTCACGGTAACCATGGTATACAAGACGTATCCAAGAAAAATAAACAAAGGGTAACCAAGATTCGCATTTAAAAGCGGAAGCAAATTAGCTTTTTTAATTTTGCTCCCGCTAAGCAGCAACTGTTAACAGCAATATGAGGGTCGAAAAGATTACTTTCTAACGACGAAAAAATACTTACCTGCCTCTCATTGTGTAACCAAACTTGAAGCGGTACAATTTTATATTACGTTCTTTACCAATCTAAGATCAATACAGGGGCATTTTAATTTCTAATAGCTAGGCGAAATTATTAATTAAACTTTATACAGTATGACCAGATAAAAGTGGGCATCGTAATCTGAAGCGATAACGTGATACATACCTCGATAAAATAAAGTTACAGCGTACAATATTTAAATTTCATTACATACGTTTTTGTAAAAGTCTTCAAAGTCTTTCATTATTTTACGACAAAGTTTTATTAATAATTAACCTGAAGAACAAAAATAATACACATCGGATTTAAAAGCTGATTGAGATACATTTAGCACCGATATTTTTTTAGTAGCTATTTTTTAATTTTAATAAACTCAGACGACCCACACATTAGGTAACGTACTGCTCTGCTACTTAATAATATATATGCGGACCATCGTAATAGACGCTCATTTATTTAACAGATGTGTATTTTAAACGTGGGAATATTTATTTCAATTTGCGTAAAGTAAGCAACCCTTCGATCGCTACATACAGCGGAAGGGTACTGGGAGTAAGCAGGCAGCGCTGTTGCATGACCATTTTTTTTAAATAGCATCCCAGCCATTTTTTGCGATCATTTGACAGAAATTTTTTTTTCTCTATTCAACGATGTAAACCTTGTATTAAAATACTGAAAACAATTTCGTTAACGCGAAAAACTTTTTATCGTTTCAAATGCGTACCTCTGAAGTTGCATATTTTTAAATTTTTCACTCGTACTCTTTATGCTGTTAAAATTGCTGGACCTGGAAAATGTCTTAAATAGAATACGATTTGTTTTAAGGGCTTGATCAATAAGATCCGACATTTGACTATGGCAGGATTTAGATTTTTTATGTGGTAAATTCAATCCCTTAAGCTGCTACATTAGCAATAGCGTCGTTATAAAAAATAAAATTAAAGCGTTGAAGCAACAATAGTCGAGCATTTATTCCGTAAGTAAGGGGTTGAAGCAGAGTTCTGCCAACATTTTTAAGAATTTTTATGTAAAATACGGAACCTGCAAGAGTTTTTTCTACAAAAAGATTCCGTGCATTACGGGTCGTTGTTTAACCAGTGTTCGTGAAACAGCGCAACCAAAGGAAATAACATAACCTTCCTCTAGTGAAGTAGGTAAAAACATTTATTATTGTTTATTTTTATTTTTTTACAGGCACTAGGG
This sequence comes from Ctenicera cuprea, assembly GCA_958336395.1. NCBI lineage: Eukaryota > Metazoa > Arthropoda > Insecta > Coleoptera > Elateridae > Ctenicera > Ctenicera cuprea. The sequence goes on from OY284490.1 coordinate 38,393,784, forward strand.
GGTGCTAGAAGGGCGCTAATAACCGCAGCAATTGCCGCCGCGAACTGCATGTCTAAATACTACAAAAACACAACTCACTATTTCACTAATAGGTAAAAGTTACCTAATCTAACAGGGGAGCAGTTGAGCAATTGCGAGTTGAATGCGGATGCATATGCTTATTCCTCATATTTCAATACATACCTACTGTATAATTATATGTACTGTCAAAAAAACGCAATTTTTTGACCAGTTCTTTAAAAAACCATTTTTGAACTATTTCAACCCGCTCTAATAAACCGACCTGAAAAACGAGCCTAAAAAATCGATCTGAATAACCGGTCTTAAAAATCGGATTTGAAAAACACGTCTAAAGAAACCTGTCCGAAAAAACGGTCTGAAAAAATTGTCTAGAAACTGTTCTGAAAATAAATCTGTCTAAAAAAAATCTGTCTGAAAAACCTGTCTGAAAAACCTGTCTTCGGTTTAAAAACAGATCTCAATGCGTTTATAAAACTAATTTTGGCCGAATCATTATTCAATTCATTAATTTTTTTATATGCCGATATAGAAAGGAAGAATTAAGTTTAAATGATGATTTAAGTCTTTACACTTATAATTTTGTTTTATTTATTTATCATTATTTAAACTTAACTCTTCTTATCTATATCGGCATAAGAAGAAAAATGACTGAAATGAATAGCGACTACGCTAAAAAAACTAGTTTAATGAAGCCACTGACACCGGCTTTCAGACCGGTTTCAAAATAGGTTTTTTTTGATAGGTTTTTTCAAACCGGTTTTTCATGCCGGTTTTTTAGACCATTTTTTTCAGACCGGTTTTTGCAGACCGGATTGTCAGACCGATTTTTTAGACCGGGTTTAGTTAGGCCGGTTTTAAAACGATTTTTAAAAAACACGTAACCGTCGGTTTCCGTAAAAAAATTAACCGGTCGGTTAATCGGTGAACCGTAACCAGTCGATAGCACTAATAATGATCATTATACTCTTCCTAAATACGACTATTATTATAATCCCCCCTCCCCCCACAAGGTATTATAGAGCATGCTTTTTTTTGACAAAAATAGTGAGCCATTTTCAAGATCAAATCAAACGTGTGGTAAAATTAAGAACTACAGACAAATGCCTAAGTAAATTACAAATTTAAAAGAACTTTAAGAATTCTTTCATACACCTAAACACCAATGACAAAAATCTTTTCTATAAGCAAGCAATATGCGAAAAAAGTTCAATTTCAGATCCGTACATAAATTTAAGAATACAATTTCGTCTACTTGCAGAAATGAAGCACAACCTTATGCTGCAATCTATGAACATTTTAAGAAAGGGCAATACCAGAAATTCCCAGAAATCTGTTTTACCAAATCCTAATAACATAATATTTTAACGTTGACCATATGGAAATACTGTATCGCATTACATTAAGACCTAAGGACAAAATAATCTTGTCATTGTGTATATTTATTGAACAGTTAAAATGGCAACGTATAGTGGATATAAAGAATAAAAATCCTACCTTCAAATTCGGCCTGCTCAACAGATCCCTCAATTCTTGCAGATCCCTGTGGTCGACGTCGCGACGGTGTTCCAGCTCCCGAAGGGCGTCTACAGCGTCGCGCACTCGTTGAATTGCGTCGCTAGGTGGCGCTCGCACCGGTGTTATTACTTTACTACATATGCGGTCATACAACTGAAAAAACAGTTTGGTTACAATTTCAAATTTGAAATTAATGGAATTTCAAAAATTACCCACTTTGGGAATCACGCAATTATCAGGGCAAAGTTGGAGATATTCAAGAATCAAGAAATAAAGTGTGCAGAATCTTAAAAAAATATATAAATAATGTGCGTATTTTACAGATTTACATTATTATTAAAAATGCAAGCATACCAGCAACCTAACGACAGTGAAAATGTCTGCAGCAAGAGACACATTGTTGTGATATATTCGCTGATATTTGTGTCGCACCATCTCATGTTATGGGGCGCTTTAGCGTCATGACTATTACACTTCGCACTGTAATTCTCTTATTACTCCTTCTAGGTGCACAAAGCACGATCTTAATATTCGTGCTGCTGCAGTAATTAAACAGAGCCATAACTAAGCTAAAATTTATACATAGGTGCGGGAGTAATTTTTTATTTTCTTGAATTCTGATATTTTAATAAATATCGTAGACGAGTAACAGTAATTCATTATCAAATAATGAATTAAGTTTCTTTAAAAATATACAGTTTGGATTCTCAACACCACCGAGGAGGTTAGGGTGCACCACTCGTGTATGTAAACAACCGATCCCATTCAAAATTTGGAAGTCAATTCACTCCAATGGCTCAATTGTAATGTCAAATACTGATTGAAGAGGGCCTAAGTGGTGGACTCGATTAGTCTGACATGCTATTCCGTTTTCCAATTTATATGTTAGATGCAAACACGTGAAATCGGTGTTCTTGCGAAAGGATGAAGGCGGATGCGATCAATCGTAATCGAGAAAGACGCGAACTGGCAGTGCACACAATGAACGCCGAATTGCGCCGACGCCGACGCCGCAAATAAGTGTCCAAGCAAAATTTATACCGTATCCGAATACGTCCGATTGCGATTTTTAGAATGACAACCGACATAAATTTCCCTCGCCTGCAAAATAAATAACCTTTCGGTATTTATTGACTTCGACGCAACACGCTTGGAAAATCATGTGGTCGGTGTGTGTTGGTAAAGGTAAGTAGAGCTGTGATCTGATGATCGAAGTCGGGAACGTGTTTTTCGCAAATGTAATTGTAAATTCAAAAATATGTAAATTTAACATTCATTTAAAACGCGCATCTCTAATAAGAAGAAAACTTTAGTAAAGCAAACGAATGATGGCATACATATTTCGTCATTATTTTTCTGCATAATTTTAAACGCGACTACAGCGTATAAACGTGGAAATAAAGAACAAAATTGGAATAGAACGAACAACTGTCAATCAAAGTGAAAGTGAAATCAAGAGAAAGACCAAAAAATACAAATAATGTAACTAGTGATTCCGATTTTCAGATAAACTTAAGTTGATTGTTAACTAGCGCAAACAGCACAAGCTAACTATTAACCCAATAAAATGCCAGTAACTTGGTATATTTGTAATAACTACAGTACACACCAAATTAATTATGAAAGGGGTCCGCAATGCAAGACACACAATTACAAGGTAATGAGCGGCAAGACTGAAACATGCAGCGCAAAGGATGCGGACAGCAACCTGAAACTATTTTACCAGTATAACATTGTAATGTTGGAAATATATCCATGTAAAATAAAAACTTAATCTATTGCACAAGTAATATAACTAGTGGTTCCGATTTTTCAATAAACTTGGCTTGATTGACCGCGAGTGCTAGTGATATGACACATGACTACGGGCACAGCTTTAGTCTTAACTTGTCGCGCTCGTCACTAATGTTTTTTCAAAAAAATGTAATTAGTGATTCTGATTTTCCGATCAACTTAAGTTGATTATTAACTAGTTTTAATTAAGACGCCAATCCCACGAGTTAACTATCAATCCAAGAAAATCACAGTAACGTGCTATATTTGTAATGACTTAATTCATTATGATGAATTATTTGAACTTGTAATTTCAGCGTATTATGTTGGAATCAATTTACGCGTATTGTAGCGCAGCTGCTATCTTAACTTGCCAATAATCATTTTTCCAGGGTTTTTCATTTATTAAACACGACTAGTAGTTTGTTGGACAATAATACCATACGTGGTTATAATTGTATTGGATTATTCCACTCTTACTATAAGAAACCAGTCAGACTTCACAACAATTTGTAAAATGTCTGCGAATCACGTTCGTTACTGACTGATAAAACAGCAGCATGCTGTTTTCAACTGAGGAAACAGAACGTTGGTGTTTCAAACAGAAAATTCAAAGATAGGTAGTAATATTTTACCGACTGTGGAAACAAAGAGAGCATTTGAAACCATTGACAGAAAATTACTCTTGACAAAAATGAAAAAATACGGAATTAAAGATATCGATCGAAAATGGTTTAAAGACTACCTCACTAATCGACAACAGATCACCAGATTCGAGGGCAAGGATTCTGTAGCGAAAGTAGTAGATTTAGGTGTGCCTCAAGGATGTATCTTAGGACCGCTTCTGTTTATTTTGTACAATAATGATTTAGTGCTTGCTGTAGCATGCTGCAAAATAAATCTTTTTGCGGATGACACATTGATTACGGTGGCTTATAGTGATCTAAATATTGCTGTGACTAAAAATTGTAGTGTAGCAATCACAAATAATGGTAACAACTTTACACGAGATACTTTTGTTTCATTTAAGGCTTAGATGTCCAGATAATCGTTGATAAGAGCGTGACGCATTTTCTTTTCCGTCTCCAGTCCCCACAAACGAGTTTTAGTCCTACGAAACATGTGGTGCGGATAAAACAGTTAGGCTTAAAGAAAACGAGATCACTAGCTATATTACTTGTGAAAAAACAAAGACGAGTGCTTAAAGGATTAAAGTATAAAGCAGCAAACTATAAGAAACGCTCAGTAAAAACCTCGAAACACTGTGAAGAAACAATTATTCATTCATAATTCTTAAATAGATTTAATTAACAATTTCAAAATTAAGATGATTTAATTAGCTATATTAAATGTTCTATTTTTACACTACAAAAGGTTTGTGTTGCCAAAACAATAAACTGTAATTTGTTAACTAACCCCGATCTTAATCAGAAAGTTACAAAATAGATTAATTTTCTAAAACGACGGAGAGTAAGTTTTAATACATCGATAAACTTATGCATCACTTGGGTATACGGAAAATTACATATTTGTCTGTGCAATCTACAATTTACTACCCTTAATAAAATGTAACAATTTGTCTTCTTACCTCCAACAAGGCATGCAGATGGGAATCTTCTAGAAGAGGTAAGAGGTGTGCCCGTTCATGCTGTCGCGATTCTTGCAAGCAGTAAATGTCATCAAGAGAATCCATTATAGTAGCCACAGCTAAAACAACAATGATCATATTATATTGAGACCCAGCCCATGACATCGATGCGATGACTGACTCCTCAAAAATTTATACGGGTTCATTTTCTAAATGTAGCTATAAACGCAGTGGCGGCGATTTTCTAATCTATTTTACTGATAAAGAAGAAATTTGTCTAATTACTGAAGTTAAATCGGATAAGAACACGTCTTACTAAATTTTAATTTTTAAAATTCAGATTTGAAATTCATTCGAATTGATAATTTTTATAAAACTACCTATTAATTTATTAATCATGAAACGATAGACTACAATAAAAATTGTATACATTGAATGCAACGACTATTCGAATCCACTTTTACAAGTAAATAGTTAATGCGTTTGCTACGTTCAACAAAGAGCTTTTAACCTTTACAACATCAAGTTCACCAGTAACGTCAATATAATTTATAAGGCTGGAAACGCTAAAAGATTTTGATTTTACTTTAATATCAAACGCGGTGGCTAACGAAGCATGTTTACTGTTGAGAAAGAATCAGAAAAACGAATATTTAGGGAGAAGAGCCATTCGAAAATTGAAAAATTAGATAAACAATTCCTTTCTCATAAACTTCCTTTTTGCTTACTCTTCGATTCTGCAATTTTTTCGTTTCAAGGTATAAATGGTATTAAAACAGAGCCTGAACGTAAACGTACTTGCTCTACAGTATCTATATGATTCACAAAAACAAATTTATTTTTTTAGATATTAAGCCAGTTCAGCAAGCTTTGCTGTTCATGGCTGGGTTAATACACATCACTTTATGGTTTCACTGGTTTATGCACTATAGGGGTTTGCGCCCGCCATTAACTAGTGTATATTTTTGTGTTAATCACTTTCGTTTGAATCTGATACTAAAATATCCCTGGGGTAGTTTGCGTTTTAGTCGGCTGTGAATATTTCTCGTCCCAATGGGGTACTGCGCCGTCGCCGGACACAACTTTATATTATTGTAATCGGTTTGTACAACTTTTCAATAAACTCTTTTATGGTTGGCAGTCCCTGTTTACGATGAATTGGTAAATTTCTCACGAACCATGGAGCATTTAGTATATTATGCGAAGCACTTTGTTTTGAAATGTTTTGATTTTATTTATTTGAGTAGCGCTAGCGTAACTCCGCATTGGGTTTTATAATGGGGATTTCCTATTGATGATAGGGTACAGTTGAACTAGTCTTGTGTGTGACTCATGTATTCTTTTGCTGAAGTAGCACTCGAAAGTACGTATTTCGTCAAGGTGCGCACTCCTATAAATAATACAATTTTTTGTTTAATAACAAACAAAATTAATATAAAGGGTGTGTATAAATTGGCGAAAGAACTACACGTGGCGATGTTGGTCATAAAATTCTGAGTCGAAAATCTTAATACCAAAATATTGTACCATGCTTCCTGGGTACGCACGGGATCCTTAAAGTTTGAAAATGAAGTCATTTAATAAAGCGCTTTAATTCATTTAATGTTGACAGAACGAGCTGCAAATTAGAAGAAATAAGAATTGTAATAAATATTTCTTCATAGATGTTGTTTTGCAGCCACAAAAGCGTGTTTTAAACATTTCTTCGTTAACTTATTATTGTAAAAAATACATATGGCAGCATTGTAAAACAATAATTATTCAAGAGTGATGCGACTCTAAATTACTTCTGTCTTGATAACGTCAAAGTTTGACAAGTGTCAAAATTTGTAATTGGACTTGCTTTTTCTATCATCGTTGCTTTTCTCGTAGTTATTAGTATTAATCATTATTATTTTCGTTTTCTTGTTTCGTTCACTAACAATGGATTTTACGTTCAATGATTATGCTGATATGTACATGATATTTGGTTTCTGTAATGGAAATGGCGACATGGCAGAACGTGAATATCGTGCACGTTATCCAAACCGGAGGCATCCTACAGCAAAAGGCTGGACCAACGTCTTCGTGAAACTGATTCATTTGTTCCAGGGAATGTAAACGCTGAACGACCAAGGCAAAGGCGCACGGTGCAACTGGAAGAGCAAATTTTTTCATGTCACCAAATTACAGCCCCTTTATGAAAATGATAACATAGCCCGATTGAATTTCCGCAACACGATTTTAAATACAATTCGTGACAATGACGGCTTCTTAAGACGTATTCTTTAGAGCGATGAGTGCCTGTTTACTAGAGATGGCGTGTTTAATACACATAATATTCACCATTCACCAGAGAAGATTTTCCATTAATGTTTGGCTTGGCATAATAAACCATAGGGTTGTTGGACCAGTTTATTTGCCGAATCGTCTTAATGCCGATGAATACCTCAATATTTTAGAACAAGTAATTGACTAGATGCCGTTGCAGATAAGACACGAAATGTTATACATGCATGATGTGCATGAGCTCCTGCTCACTTTGCTCGTAATGTAAGAGAGTGGTTGGACGAACACTTGCCAAACAGATAGATTGGTCGCGGCGGCCCTATCTTATGGCCCGCGAGATCCCCCGATTTCAATACATTAGACTTTTTTGTTTGGGGTTTCATTAAAAAAAAGTTTATGCTACGCCTCCACCAAATTCTGACGAAGTTAGGAATAGAATTAATGCGGCTGTATTAGAAATCACCCTCCAAAAACTTGAACGAGTGATGCAAACTATACCACTGTGTTTCCAAACAGACGGTTTTCAGTTCGAACAATTACCTTAACTTTGTTCCAACATTCACGGAGTATTGTATTGTTAGTTATCGTGCATTATAACAAAACACCTGTGATGTGTTGATCCAATGTTGTGAAATGTACGTTCCTTTAAAATGGTTCCTGAAGACAGATTGTCCAACATTTTGGTATTAAGATTTTCGACTCAGAATTTTATGACCAACATCGCCACGTGTAGTCCTTTCGCCAATTTATACACACCCTGTATATGTAACGTTAAAAACATAGAAGCATACAGCAATTTTATTGGCATACGGTATATAAAACATTGAAATTTTTGTTTTCCACACAACGATATTTTTTTGGGTCATATTGTATTTGCAGAATTTTTCTTAAACCGTTTCAGTGATATTTCCGTAAAACCGATACCTTCGGGTCTACTTCAACACCATGCATTTTTTTAAAGTGGCATCTTAGGGCCTATTATGTTCATAGGAATTTCTTTTCTTATTTTTGAGCAGGAAATCCATAAATTTTCACATACCCCCCCGCAGATACCCTGTACGATTCTATATTTGAGATACTTTAATTCTACTAACAAAATACTGACCGTTTGAATCAGTATCCAGTTACACTATGGCCACAGTCGGTGGCGATTAGTGAGAGGTACTGCTTTTGTCTCTATCACATAATGTATAAAATATGTTTTCTTGTTTGTCCAAATTTATTACGATATTGTTCTAAAACGTGTGTCAGGCAGTAGTAAACTAATACAATTACATCACTTTACAATGGCATATGGCTATCGGTAATCGGCTGTGGGTTATCGGTTGGAACCATCGTTAAGTAATTTTCCTATTGCCGGCCGCTTTCATACGCAAACGACAAACAATATTTGAACAGGTCATCGAGCCTGATTGAATCGACAATAAAGTATAGAGACAGTTACCATGACAAACGCAACTTGAGTAACAGACAATATTGGTGCGAATCAGTATTAACCTACATTTAGAGCTGTTGTAATAAACAAAGACGAACAGATTTAATCCAGGAGATTTTATATCACCTGGCAGTATTTTCGTATAAATAAATGCACGTATATTTCTCATTCCACGCTTATAGCGTACGTAAAATACTTCTTTTAGAAATAAAAAACGGTAGGAATGGTGTCTTGCCATAAAAAGAGAAAATAAGGAAATGTACTTGAAAATTGGGTTCTACGCCCCAGTCATGAAAGAGCCCTTCTGACAATTGGGCTTGGATTTCAAATTTTTCATAAGACGACACGGTATATGATTATGCTAGTAAAATTGCAATTCAAATAAATACTACGTAGCGGGTAATTACAAGAAAATCCAGAAAAGATAAAACCTAAAGATATATTAGAAAATAAAAAAGCTGTAAACTCCACACTACAACGAAAGATGTATGCTCATATTAGATACGCACTAAGTAATACAGAGAGCATTATTTTTCGTACTTTGCGTAGTATTCGGAATCCTCGAAATAACCTAACCTTATACGCGCAATCATGTTTATTATATAATAGGAAAACAAGTAAGGGCTCTATCGCAACCTTCATTTTGTAAATCAGCGTACGAAAATTTTAAGTTATTTTACATTTCTTGTGTTCCGAGTTAATTAGGTTATCGTTTATAACCTTGACATTGATAACCTATAATAAATCGAAAACGTTCCGATATACTTTATTCCATCATTCCAAGTTCCAACGTGTATGTATTCAAATTATTTACAACATTCAATTATGGCTACAGAAAAACTACCTAAATTAGTTGAAAAAACTATTCAACAAATACTAGTAGAACATCGTTTTAATTCTAACAGTGAAATTATAGTGACATCGCCAGAAAATTGTGTTTTAAGTGCAAATTTTAACGTGACCATTAAAAACGCAGAAGACCAACGCGAATTGTACTTGTTTATCAAATCGTTGGTTAAGAATGAGCGTAGCTATTCTTCGGAAGCAGAACAATATTTCAGCAATGAAATCGCATTTTACGGGGACATACTTAAGCGTTTTTTGAAATTGGAAAATGCGAGAACAAAGTCGGCAAGTTCGTCCCTCACGTGCATAGCAAAGTGTCTAAGTGTCGGAAAGCAAGATGAACCATTTATTATAATGGAGAATTTAATGAAACGGGGATACGAAGTACTAAATGTTAAGCAACCTTTGTCGCTCAAATGTGTACGTGAAGTTTTAAGGCAATTAGGTCATTTTCATGCTTATTCGTTCGCAGTAAAAAATCAAAAAATGCAAATATTTGCATGTGCAACAAGTAAGTTACAGGAAACCGTATTTCACCAAAATGTACCGCAAACATACCGTAAATTATTTTTACATGCAATACATGACGCGCTAAAACTCGCAAAACAAAACCTGCCACAAGACAGCATTTACATTAAAAAATTATCAGAATTCGTTTTGAACATTTTTAATAAAATGATTTTGCTCGCAAATGGAGATGATGAAGATAAACCGTACCACGTCGTAACACATGGAGATTTATGGCCAAACAATATGTTACACAAATTTTCCAATGACAATGCTGAACAGCAGGAAAGCGTCGTCTTTGTAGATTTTCAGGGGTGCCGTTATTCCTCCCCTGTTCACGATCTCATGTTGGTACTGCTTGTAAGCATCGATCAATTCACTCGAGAACGACATCGAGAAGATTTAATCCGAACTTATCACACTACGCTTTGTGAGACTTTGGAACAACTAGGTTCGGACCCTCTGAGAATGTTTCCGTACTCAGCCTTACAAAGTCAAATACGTAAACACGCGCGGTTTGCTTTAGCGATGGCTTTGGCAGGACTGCCACTGTATCTAGACGAAGGCCCGCAGATCTCAAACTTAGAAGCTGAATTACACCGAAACACAAACCCTGAGGATACGTTAGACGTATCTATTCAACATATTTATGCAAGAAAAACTATGAAATGCAAAAACAAAATTTTAGAGATATTAATTGAAGTTGTAAATCAAGGATGGTTGTGATGTATAATCAGAGATATCAAACTATGAATAATTTATAGAAAAAAAATACGTACCACAGGACGAGATTTCGTCATCTCCATAATCAGAAAAATTATCAGCATTAAAATCATCACAGGGAAACCATTTACTAGAATTAACGGCGCTCAGTATCATAGTTTTTAATTTTCTTCTAGCATTGTATTTTTTTAGTTCTTCTATGGTATCGTTAAGATGGATTCTTAACCCTTTGTCTCTTTCCTGTAACAACCCCTGCAATTTAGTTTCAACTAACTGAAATTAAACAGTTGATTACATACTCGTATCCATCTATGGCTTAGAACTTCTTGTATTGTTATCCTTTGTGCAGGATCAACGGTCAACATTTGCTTGATCAAGTCTTTTGCACTATCACTAATAATTTCCCATTGGGGAATGTCTAACTGTAAAGAAAAAAATATTTTAATTTTATATTTCACACGCAACAAACAACTACTTACATGGAGCTTCCCTCTACAAATGGTATCAAATAATCTGCGACCAGTGCCGTGGAAAGGAAGGGTACCAGATAACAGAATGTGAAGTATAACACCTGCCGCCCAAATGTCTACGGCTTTTCCGTATTGTCGTCGCTCTACTACTTCCGGAGCCATAAAATGAGGACATCCTACTCGTCCTAAAGACAATGCTAATTACTATTCAATTTGTGAATTGTTTAAGATTTTGTATGTATTGAAAAATTAATATATGAGTAAAACGTTCGTTAACACTTCTAGATTATTTGAGAAAGTTGCAATGCTTTTTCTACCCTAATTCTGGTGAGTATTAAGTGACAATTTTACATATTTCTATATAATAATGTGAAATTACTTAATTAGCTACTTTTGCTTGCATGCAATAAAGGTTGCGTGATAGTGAGATGAAAAACATGAAAAATAGTAGTTTTTAAAAGACGCGGCAAGACGTGGAAACCGATTAGGGTGTGTAAAAGAACTATTCACAATTCACTTTAGTGCTATGAAATTGTGGGCTAATACGTCTCGAGGGAAAACTATGACCTTTGCAGTTAAGGGCAGCTTAATAATACCCTACATGCGTTAAAAACTTCTTAATTAAATTTTATCTTAACATACTGTGAACATTCTAAAAATTCTGTCATACTTCTTGCACGCTTGGCTTCATTCAGCAAATCATTGTACATTTTCAACCCTTCATAATAAACCTTATTTTGTGAACAAGTGTTTGTGTTTAATGGCAACTGAAAGTTATTTGTAGATTTAGTTTCACAATTAAAAGCGTCTTTGTACAAAGCAATCAAATAAAACCATAAACGCAGTAGTCTATGAAACAAGCCCGACATGTCGATGATTACCTTGAAAATCGTGAAGTAATTATCATAAATGCGCCGTTTAATATTTTTTTTCTATAGCAACTGTTAAAACGTGCTATTATTAACTAAAATTAGAGGGAAAAGTAGCACTTTACCATCAAGGGTAGATAAAGTAGTACTTTAACAGCAAGGATAGATAAAGTATTTTATTGTTTTTTCTACGCACTACAAACTCTATAGCAACCAAAAAGTTATTAAAGCCACCTACTCATTTTTTCGTGAAACTGTTTTTTTTCCTGACACTTTTAAATTAAATTTATCATTGAGTTTTCTTCTTTTTTTGGTCTTCTTTAACAATTGCTATAGAAAAAAATGTTGTATTCCACACGACGATAAAATTTCATTATCTTCTCGATGGTTATTAGCGTCTCGGCTGACGCCTCGACGCTAAAATCGCTCTCGAAGATAAACTGCAATTTTATCATCTTGTACAATAAATAACTATTACCGTAATTTCTCATATTTAACATTTTCAAATAATTAGCATCGTAAATTATTTTTAATATTAATAGTTTTTATTTTACACGCGTGCATCATAAATGTCAGTTGGCAACCGTTGTCCATTTAACTCACATACTGAAAAAAAAATTAAATATGAGGTTGGTTTAGCGGTAAAGGCGTGGGCTTGTAAACTGGCGGATCCAGTTCAAATCCCGTGGCAAACCTGTTTTTTTTTCTTAATTTGTTTAATTTGAATATTGACATCTCTTACTGCTATCTTATCTTACACTACGCCTCTAATTTAATTTAATTTTTATCTTTGTTTTATGTAAGAAAGAGATATATAAATATTTAAATTGAAAACACTAAACAATCAAAACGACATAAGTAATGCAACAATTAAGTCACAATAAAGTTGAAAATGTTGTTCATTCGTTTCTAGGCATAAACGAACTCGGTTTTTATGCTTTCTAGACCCTTAAATAAAAAAAAAATTAAGTCTGCCACGGGATTTGAACTGGGGCAGCCAAAGTATAAGCCCCCGCCTTAACCGCTAAATCTACATGAAGTTTAAAAATTGTTCTATTTGTGAGTTAAACGGACATTTATCATTGCAAGGTGTCGAGGGCTTTCACTCCGGGTGGGCTCTCACTTGTGTAATAGGAGGTTGTTAAATAAAAATTATAAATACTAAAAACAATTTGCAACGGTCACTTGCTACTTGTTTAAAAATTTTAAATATAAGAAATTGCGATAAAATAGTAAACTGCGCAACGATGATAATAGCTCCTCAAACTAATCATCGAGATGCCGCGCTTGTTTCACAGGCGACTGCAATTAAGTTTTTTTTTAACGCTGTATATTTTATTTGAATGTTAAAACTGCAAATTAACTTTCGCAATTCTCTTATTGCTTCATATTTTGGTTTTTTCAAAAGTTGTGAAACTAGTGGTTCGTACAAACTAAGTACACAACATACTTAACAAAAAAAAAACGTGGATTTCAATATGACTAATATCCCAAAACATTTAGGAGAAAAACTTGCCATTACTATGCAAATGCATAGTCGGTTTTAATAAAAAACATTTACTCTGTAGATGTTACAGTTTAAACTTCAGGTATATTTCCTTATGAAAAATTCTAATTTACTTAAGTAAACACCAACCAAAACTCTACAATTTTTATTTATTTTTCTCGTTCTCCTTTCCTATTTCATCTTGCTGAAAAGATGCTTTTAGGTATTCAATAATTTTAATGAACTATGAGTATGTTATCATTTACTGCAATATTACCTTAAGGTTATTTTGATAAATACGTAAACTATTTTCCCAGCTAATAGCTTACATTTTAATAGTGCCAATGTTTTACAGTTGCTTTTTTACCAATCAACTTCTAAATTGAAAAATCTCATAATTAGTTGATCACTAAAATAAATTCATGACTCAATGCATAAACCTCAGGATGTCTCGGATAGAAAGAACAAAGATCAACAAGGAGATCTCGAAAACTATGAAATATAGAGTAGGTTAAATAAGGTAAAATGTGCAGAATGTCAAGACCAAGTACCTACTGTGAATATGATTTCAACCTACTTTGTGATGCAGGGCTGAATCACAGACATTTTCGATAAAATTATTTTCGATTGTAACTCAGTTATTTGCAATGATCAAAGAATACTATTTTGACATTATTAAGAGACTTTACTAGGTAGATTTTAAATTTTTGAAGGAAAACTGCTTTGACGGCAGGAGTAACCACGCGAATACGAGACGGAAGTAATGAGGCGGAAGTACAGTTATGGAAGTAAGGTCGCTTAACTATTAACTGAAGCGATCAATGTTCAATTGTGGCATCACACAACAGCAACTCTAAACGAGTGTAGTATGTTGCTTTGCTTACACAGGGTTATTCAAATTCGACCCTCACCATTGGGATCTAGAATATTATTAGAGATAGAGCCTCGGTTACATTACGGCAGAGTTGCGTAATTTTATGCTAATTAACAATAAAAAAGAAACTTTAGCTACTTGATTTTGTTTCGCAATTATGGGCAAAAAACGACGAACATCGATTGTTGTTATCTTTTAAATCTGAAAGCACTTTTTCAAGTTATTTCTGCATACTGTCATCTGATCAAATTTGATATACCACATTTCGTTTTTCTGAAACAACCGTCTACTTCATTTTTTTAAATAGCCGCAATATTTTGTTTTGGCACCATTTTGTAGAACTAATTATTCTGATTCCAAAAATGTATTACACTTTAGCATTCACATTTCATTTTCATACAAAAATAAGCAAATTAGAAATGCATTATTACGGATCAAGATGTAGTAGTGTTAAAACAAAAATTGAAAATTTAAAAATTATTTTGGAAAATGTAGGAATTTCGGCTTCAAAATCGGTATAAACAAGTTAAATGACAATAGGAACAATCTTCCATTTAGAAAGCACCTCTAGGAGGTGGTTTCAGAATTTCTATAAATTTTAATATTAAATATTTTATAAACTCAAAATTTCCAAACAATTTCAAAAATGTTTGCAATTTTGAACAATTGCATAAATTTAGAAAATTTTCAAAAATTAAACAATTTTTCAAAATTTTGAAGATTATTAATATTTCCAAAAACTTGCAAAACTTAAAAAACATTCATTTCACAATTTTTTTAATTTTCATAACTTCTAAGAAAATAAAAACTTAAATTTTGAAAATTCTAAATATTTTCAAATTTATCAAAAATCTTAAGTTTTCTAAAATTTCAAAACTCGAAAATTTAAAAACTTTTTGATAATTCTAAAAATTAAAAAATGTTTGTAATGTTTTAGTAATTTTAAACATTTTCAAAATTAATACAAAGTTTTAAATTTATTAACTTTTTCATGTTTTCAAAATTATTAATTTTAAATATTTTAAATTTTTCATGTTTTCAAAATTTACAAAACTTTTCAAAATTTTTAAAATATTTAGAATTATCAAAACAATTTTATTTCTCAACATTTTCAAAATATTTTAAAAATTTTGAAATGGATGAAAATTTTCAAAATTTTTAGTACTATCAAAAATTTATAAAATGTTAGAACATTCCATAATAACCAAAATTTTACAAAAATTTTTAAATTAACCAAAAATCGGTACAGAATATATTTGCAATTTTAAAATTGTCAAAATTTTCGAAATATTTTTAAATATTCTCTAAATGTCCCGTTGCGGTTGCCCGACAGATTTATTATGTTGTAGTCAGATTTCAAAATCGATATGCGCTAAGTGAATTTTCTGTTTAGGTTATTAAACAGCATCAAATCTAGCAACTTTGCCAAATCAGACCCATCTTACATCTCTTAAGCAAGATCCCCATAGTGTGCCTCGAAAACGAACCACTCCGTATACAAATGCTTTTTAAAATGTAGTTCCAAATAACACATACCCCCACGTAGATACCCTGTACGATTCTATATTTGAGATACTTTAATTCTACTAACAAAATACTGACCGTTTGAATCAGTATCCATTTACACTATGGTCACAGTGGGTGGTGATTAGTGAGAGGTGTCGCTTTTGTCTCTGTCACATAATGCATAAAATATGTTTTCTTATTTGTCCAAATTTATTACGATATTGTTCTAAAACGTGTGTCAGTAGTAAACTATTACAGTTACATCATTTTACAATGGAATATGGCTAGCGGCTATGGGTTATCGGTTGGAACCATCGATAAGTAATTTTCCTATTGCCGGCCGCTTTCATACGCAAACGACAAACAATATTTGAACAGGTCATCGAGCCTGATTGAATCGACAATAAAGTATAGAGACAGTTACCATGACAAACGCGACTTGAGTAACAGACAATATTGGTGCTAATCAGTATTAACCTAAATTTAGAGCTGTGGTAATAAACAAAGACGAACAGATTTAATACAGGAGATTTAATATCACCTGGCAGTATTTTCGTATAAATAAATTTACGTACATTTCTCATTCCACGCTTATAGCGTACGTAAAATACTTCTTTTAGAAATAAAAAACGGTAGGAATGGTGTCTTGCCATAAAAAGAGAAAATAAGGAAATGTACTTGAAAATTGGGTTCTACGCCCCAGTCATGAAACAGCCCTTCTGACAATCGGGCTTGGATTTCAAATTTTTCATAAGACGACACGGTATATGGTTATGCTAGTAAAATTGCAATTCAAATAAATACTACGTAGTGGGTAATTACAAGAAAATCTAGAAAAGATGAAACGTAAAGATATATTAGAAAATAAAAAAGCTGTAAACTCCACACTACAACGAAAGATGTATGCTCATATTAGATACGCACTAAGTAATACAGAGAGCATTATTTTTCGTACTTTGCGTAGTATTCGGAATCCTCGAAATAACCTAACCTTATACGCGCACTCATGTTTATTATATAATAGGAAAACAAGTAAGGGCTCTATCGCAACCTTCATTTTGTAAATCAGCGTACGAAAATTTTAAGTTATTTTACATTTCTTGTGTTCCGAGTTAATTAGGTTATCGTTTATAACCTTGACATTGATAACCTATAATAAATCGAAAACGTTCCGATATACTTTATTCCATCATTCCAAGTTCCAACGTGTATGTATTCAAATTATTTACAACATTCAATTATGGCTACAGAAAAACTACCTAAATTAGTTGAAAAAACTATTCAACAAATACTTGTAGAGCATCGTTTTAATTCTACCAGTGAAATTATAGTGACATCGCCAGAAAATTGTGTTTTAAGTGCAAATTTTAACGTGACCATTAAAAACGCAGAAGACCAACGCGAATTGTACTTGTTTATCAAATCGTTGGTTAAGAATGAGCGTAGCTATTCTTCGGAAGCAGAACAATATTTCAGCAATGAAATCGCATTTTACGGGGACATACTTAAGCGTTTTTTGAAATTGGAAAATGCGAGAACAAAGTCGGCAAGTTCGTCCCTCACGTGCATAGCAAAGTGTCTAAGTGTCGGAAAGCAAGATGAACCATTTATTATAATGGAGAATTTAATGAAACGGGGATACGAAGTACTAAATGTTAAGCAACCTTTGTCGCTCAAATGTGTACGTGAAGTTTTAAGGCAATTAGGTCATTTTAAAATTGTCAAAATTTTCGAAATATTTTTAAATATTCTCTAAATGTCCCGTTGCGGTTGCCCGACAGATTTATTATGTTGTAGTCAGATTTCAAAATCGATATGCGCTAAGTGAATTTTCTGTTTAGGTTATTAAACAGCATCAAATCTAGCAACTTTGCCAAATCAGACCCATCTTACATCTCTTAAGCAAGATCCCCATAGTGTGCCTCGAAAACGAACCACCCCGTATACAAATGCTTTTTAAAATGTAGTTCCAAAGAACACACACTAAGCAGTTAGATACTATTAAACTGAATTTTTTTTATTAACTTTGACGACGTCTCATTATTTTAATACATTCACATTATATTTAGTAAATGTACGAAGCGTGCCCTATACATTTTTTGCCAGATGCTTTGAAATTAATGTAGCCACTGTTCAAACTATTTAAAAATTCTGAAATAAATATTTTAGAACCAGTGACAGAGGAAATATGTTCCAAGCATGACCAAGGATTACTCTTGGAAAAGTTACTGCAGGTTAATTAATCTTCATTATTCAAATGAATCATTTATTTTAAGTTCGACCTTTAAATTATTAATAATCGCAGTTGCTGTTATTTGTTTGAATTATATCAATAACTTTTTTCTACTGTGATCGTGCAGTTTCGCTGATATTTTTATTTACAAATTTTAATTGTATTATTTAAAATTTGTCAAGTATTTAAGCTTGATTACTTATTTATTTGTGATGATCGGTGTCGGACCTACGTTGTGTTTTAATTATTTGCTTGTGGCTGATTTACCCTGTCTTTATCGAGGTTAAAAAGGATAAGATTTTAAGCTGATTTAAACAACAGTAAACATTTTGAAGAATTTATTTATTCAATGTTGAAAATATTGGTGTTATGAGTGTTAGAACCATTTATATAGAATTTGCCCGTCAGTTGTATCGAGTAAAGTTGCCAATCTTAATATTTGCCCCAGTTTTACCCATACTGATACTTCTATTTGGGACTGTTTATAAATGTCGAGTATAGTGCAGTTTACGTACGTAACTGGATGCTCTTCATAGGAACACCGTGTGCTATCACTCATTTGAACGCAATACTCTCAGCCTGATTAGATCTCGTCCTAATAGCGCCTTGGCCGTTACGCCTAATTCCCGAAGGACAATAGCGCCGCTTGCCAACACGCCAGAGAACTTAACCCAATAACAGCGATCGATTACGTACAAATGTGTAACAACACGCGAAAAGAGCGTCTTGCCGCAACCAATGTGAAAATAGCGCCGCCACTCACTCAAATCGGCTTCCCTGCAATAGCGCCTCAGTTGCTACGCCTAATTCCCTCCTAAGAGGAACAATAGCGCCGCTTTTGATACGCCTAATCAGGTACACCGACAAGAATGAGCTACTACGCCTAAGCCTATTTGATTTTGGCAATGTGCCCCTCGTAGCCCCAAACCCAAGAAGATTATATTTTATTTTAAAGTTGCAAGTCCCAGACTTGTAATATTGTAATAGAATGTTAGCAACAATGCTTCCAAACTGACGTTAAGATTTCAGCGAACTGAGTGATCTTTGAGAATTCGAAGATTGATCCCTTCCTTTAGGGAACATACTCTTTTATTAAAATTCATGTCCATCCTCCAAGAGGTTGGACTTGTTTCTTTTTCCAATGAAATTATAGTCCCACTCTTTTTTAATTTTTGATTGGGTAGAAGTATCAATAAAATTTTGTCTCACACTCTCAAGCTTTCTTGAACACTTGTGCTAATTAAAGCTGTCAAGTTTCCCCAATTTATGTTAATTACTACAACCCAATATTTACCCCAATCCCTAAAATGCGAGAGCGTGAAATTTTAAATATTAGATTGACCCCAATAATCCACACAACAGGCGGCAAACTCATTGATACGTGTTAACATGTGTTTTACAATATTTACATTTATGTACAAAAATGTGTGCAGCTGTTCTAAAACGACCACCTGCTTAAAATTAACTATTAAATCACAGCAATTTAGCTAAGCCAAGTGATCACTGTTAATTAAAGTCTGTATTTGCTGAAAGAAATATAATATTGCTGTAAATAAATCAAAGTTATTAGACAAGTGCATTACGTTTTCGGGGAGCTCCCACTTTAAAGTATAAAACAATACAATTAAATCAAAATCAGATACAAATTATTTATTCTCGGGCAGCGCACCTTTACACTACAGAGTGATCCAAAATAAACATGATCGCGGGAGCCATTAAAAACAATAAAACTTGCCTAATTCTCAATTTTTTTTAAGTTTAAATTTAATTTTTAAAGTCTTCAATAAAATGTTGACTAAAGAGCACAAAACGTTTCTTTTAGAATCTTATTTACGCAATGGTGTTAAATTAGAAGATGGCGAATGGCATTATTCCATGGAAGCGTGCATTGAAGAATTTCGCGAGAAGTATCCTGTTGATGCTGCTAATATTTCCTATGGCGACATTCACGCTCCTGTAAAACGTATGTCGTTTTTTCCACTACTAGCATTAAACGATATCATTATTTACTTTGTTTTAGAGCCAAGAAGATGAATTTTTTTCCTAGTGGTTAATAATATTTCATTATTAACTACTGGTTAATAATGAAAACAATTGCTACCAATCTTTAAATTCACCATAAACTTTCATGTAAAAATCTTTTGATTTTACTGGTAATAACTGTTCACCAACACTTTCTGCACCTTCCCTAATTTCAGGAGGAGTGCAGTTTTCACTTAAATCATCAAAATTAGACATTTTATAACCACTATTATAAAATATATATTTTACATAAATGTCAATTGAAATTAACTATTCTCTTGTTTTCAAGCAAGACTACTTTATTTTTGTGCATATTTGCATTTGTAATTTTATTTTTTATTAATGTAAAATCAATTAATTATAAAAGGAATAAAGGTGCTAGTAGTGGAAAAAATAATATATAAACCACGGTAGAGAAGACTTATCAGCCTCGCAACTTATTTCCCTCGATGCTTCGCATCTCGGGAAATAATTCTGCTCGGCTGAGAAAAATGTCTTCTCTACCTTGGTCTATAATATACTATTAATGTTACCTATCAATTTAATATACAAATTTGCTTTAAATTACATATTTTTGCATATTTGTGTAGCGCATTAGACTGTGTTAAAGTCACATGAACTAATAATACAGTTAATTTTAGTTCAAATGTAGTTTTATAAAGTGCAGTGTAGACAGTGGTCATATTTTTCATGGGCTCCCGCGATCAATTTTATTTTGGATCGCTCTGTATATATTTGGTAGGTATTTAGAAAAACAATTAAATTCCTTTAACCATATCATTGATTTTATATCCCTATGGAAAGTATTTAATTTTAAATTATTTAAAAACCTGAAAAACGCATTCAAGGTGCATGGCTTATTTTTTTTTTATTTCCAAGCCTTCAAGACATACATAATATAAGAATGTCGGAAAATACAATTAGTCCAATGATTTAAAAGCAATCCAACAATTTACAAGGTAATTTCGATAACTTATATAGCCGCAGTTTACATTAAACAAAGCAATTGCACTTAAAGTAATTACCTGCATTCAATTAGTTGTACTGGTGTCCATATAAAGTCAAAATTAAAGTGTGAAAGCTGTAATATGATACCGAGAATAATTTAAATAATAAATTTAGCAGTTTGTTGTCTTTTATGAAACGATCAATAATGCTACTGCTATGTACAAACATAAAATTGTAAACTTAACAAACCCTAAACGGAACTGATACACTAATGAACGTTAGTTAGCATTTTTATTCGGGTTCAATAATAAAGTGCCAATTCTCTTATCAAGTTCTCATTTGCAGATGTTCTATCGCTTCTTTAAATGGTACAAACTCATTTCTTTGTCTTTTCCACTCGATTACTTGTATAATATCCCTCTTAGAGAGCTTGCATTAACGGCATTAAAACACGAAGCTATTGAAAAACCATTTCCCCATTTAGAAAATTGTTTAATGAAAATTATTTAATAAAAATGTAGGTATTTTATATTTATCAAATATAATTCACAACAAAGGTTGTTGATTAAAAATTTAAATACGTTAAAAAATGATTTAAAATTTAACCTGAATAAATGTTAGTTTAAAACCAAACAAAATTAAGACGATAATTTGTTAAAGATAATGACAAAGAGGTCGGTGGGATATTTAAACGGATGACTGGTTTCTTGGGCAAATTGGGCTTTACTTAATTCTTAATTAAAATGATAATGAAAACACATGGATTCTTGTAACGCTTCGACTTTGTTTTAGGTCGTTCCAAAAACTTTATTTATACGTTTAATATAAGTAAACTAAAACCTTAAAACTAACAATTCTAGACGATGTACCAATTATTGCTATAAAGTTGAAAAATATCTAAAACAAAGTCGAAGTGCCACAAGAATCCACTACTTTAGGTTAAATTAGTAAATTATTTTTAAAGTATTTAGATTTTGAGTATCTTAATCAACAACCTTCATTGTGAATTCTGTTTAATAAACAAAAAATTGTTATAATTAAATTACTACATTTTCATTGAATAATTTTTTCAAATGCGAATATTATTTATTAAACAATTGTAGGGAATGATGAATATATTCTCAACATGCATATTTTCTAATCTCACCAAATAGGTACTCTCTTTTTTTCAATAGTTCGTTCTGACGCTCAAAAAATTCATTTTAAATATGTCAAATGTAAAAAAGTAATATTGTGAATTGAGAAAAAAGGTCAAGATAAAATAATTTTGTTAAGTATAGAAAAACTACTTGACTTAATAAAGGTTAAAATGAGATACTTAATTGCCTTTGCGGCAAACTATCTATGACCAAACCTCTTTGTCTCACATGCCTGTGCATAGCACACTGTACAAAATGCTAGCGCGACCACGCCCGCCACCTGCTGTGAATGAGTAGAAGTTTCACAAACATCATTTTTCTATACTTCACAAAATTATTATTTCTCGACTTCACAAAATCATTTTTTTCAGATGTAACACAGTTCTATTAATAAACATTTCGTGCTGCGGCTGCCGCGCATAGAGAGCATTTAGTGGTTTTTGTTAGTACGCAATGTTGTGTAATACATAAAATCTTTAGTAATAATGTATGTTCCTGAGTAACATCTTCTATGGGTAAAATATAATGCGCCGACGTGTCTTACATCTCCACACAACTTAAAAGTTATAAAAACAGCGCGTGCGAAAGTCGCGGATTCAGTTAGTTAATTTTAATTTATGCTAGCATTTGTTATGGCTTCCAATAGTTGATTCAGTAAAGCGTGGTTATTTGTGAACACGACCATAACATCGTCAAACACACGATTACATTCTTGTATAGTGTCTTTTATGAGTGCAATATGATTGTTATTTTAAACTCGACAGGCGCGGTCCCCTATCTTTAGCAACAAACAATGTATTACCAAAACACTGCCGATAACTGGAAGTTTATGCAATTTATTACCGATAAAGTTTGAGGAGATGCAAGAGACCATCGGCATGTTATAGTGAGACAGTTACGGATTTGCGGTTACGGTTTTGCTTACAATACCTATTCAATAAAAATGTCGTAAAAACATCAATAAACAATTATTATAACAATCATTATAAAAACAGAATATTTATGGAAAGTGATCCCGGGATCATCGCATTGGTGAGCGAATGCTCTACCTAAACATGAATAGCATCAAACATCCTACCAAATTACAACATCGTTAAACAGCTATGATCCTCATTATGTCAAAGAATTTTGTCGTTAAAACATTTATGTGGTGTAAACTTATAAAAATATTCTCCGTTTCACATTATCCCTATAACAGAAGCAAAAAACAAGTAGAAATATTTAATACAATTATTATTTTTAAACTGGTAAACTTTTTTTTTAAGAATCATGAGGCAGTGCGTGAGCACGACTCCATGATTCCCATCCCACCCCCTTACCCAGGCTCAGCGGACTTGCGCTATACACAGGTCTAACATGCCCCACCCCTGAAAGACATGCAACCCAACATACACCACACACACCATCCATGGACACGGCGGATTTAACTTATTCAGAAAATTTTACGACGGGCAGAGGACTCGAACCTACTGCCGTTGGGAGTCTAGTTTCAAAGCATGGAACTTTAACCACTAGACCACCCGCTGGCCCATGGTAAACTTTTAAGCAACTATAAAAGCAAACGCCACCTGCACATTCCCAAGGCACTCACTTATACAGATTGTTATTACATTTTATTTACTTTAACCTGTATTTGCTGTGATTGCACGAATGATTTTTACCTTTAACGATTATCTGTTATTCACGAATCGAACAGTTTACAGCAATAAAAACGCAGGTTTAACAATCTAATATGACAGCCGACAAATAAAGTTATTTATGTAGCTAGTTATTGAACCTGACTAGAAATTTAACAGGTATAAATAACGGCGCTGACTCTAAAAAGCAAAGGTCATGTTTTTTCTACGCATTTCTCTTAACAAAACTGAATTATGTGAACATCCTACTTATAGAAGGCAGAAAATGATATGTAATTAATGGTGGGTGATAATGGGTGAAATATTAATTACGAATCTGCCAGTCAGTGGCTATGTAAAGCAACAAGCGCAACCGCAGGAGGCTTACCAACTCTGTCAGACTTCATGTACTGCCGTCCCATCGGACTGAGGTCGGTCCGAAAGTCTGACACGAGACATTCTGTAGGCCATCAATACGTACATGAGCTAATCAAAACCTCCTATATATTTATTAACTAAAGTATGATACAATATAGTGGTCTTTACTAGTTATTTGAACCAAAAATAACGCTTCTGTAAACAATACTACTTGAATGAGCATCGCGAAATCTAGACATACAGTTTTAACTATTTGATTCGCTATGACAGTAATTGTAGCTGTAAAGTCTTAAATATCAAAAGTAAAAATTCTGACTTTAACTATTTAAAATACATTACACAAATATAAGAAATGTAACATAGATCCAACAACGCAACAGTTTAATAGTGACAAAAAAACTGTTCAGTTGAGTAATAACTCATGAACACTGGAGATAAATCTTATTATGCGTTGTTTTTAAAAAAACCTTTTATGTCTTAATTAGGACATACAAGTTTGCTTTGCGTGTTAAGAAGTTAAGAACTGAAACTTGGAAATTTTCACGCTTCAAATAAACCTTGCATCGAAATTCAAACATGCCTATAGGAAATAGGAACCAATACAAAATACTTTGTTATTTCTGTCATAAAATGCAAAGCTTTTTTAAATTCAGGTTCTTCAGGGCGAGTTCACGGATTGTTTCTGTGTCAATCATTGAATTATACTAACAGCTTAGTTCTATTTTAACATCAAAGGCTAGTTCAGATACGATATTCATGGACATCATCCGCAACGCTTGTAACATAACGTAAAACGAGATTGCGTGCTGGAATTCAAGTATTTTAAAATCATAGATTATTTAACAAAGTTCAGAATAATTGATTCGACAAGAAGATAAATTAAACATTAAAACACAATTTATAATTAATGGAAACTCGAGTTTGCGACAAAAAGCACTTGAAACCAATTATTGGTTATCCGTTTTCAAGCCTTTCGCTTTAGTTGTTTATTATATAAATATTATAAGTAGAATTTACCCAATACCCTTTAATCAGAAAGTGGGTAAAAGCGGAAAAGTTTTATAATACCTGTTTTGTACATTACTGTTGTATATTTAAATTAATAAAATCACCTTTCATACATTTAAGAAATTTTAAAATCACTTTCAAATTTTTAAGGAAAAATAATATTAAATTTGTGAATCCACGAAACTGGCGCAATTTAAATTTTCTGTAGTTGCAAAACCATCAACATAAGCAAACATACAGCGTTCCATAATATAAACCAGTTCCACGCTCAAATTATGTAAAGAGCTTGACAAGTTCGTGAGGTAACAACGTTCTTGAAAACGTTCTGAATTATTTAAGTTCGTAAGACAACCTGGTAACACAAATATTTTCAAAATGATAATTAATTACGATAATATTCAACTTTGCCTAAAATTCAGTTGACAGCTTATTTATTACCTAAAAACGAGATCAATATCAGCAACGCCCTAAGCAAACACATGTTAAGTAAGGGTTGTGGAAAACTAAGATTATCGTCGTACGTAGCTGGTATAGTAAAAATATTAAATTATTAAAACATCACATAATGCTACGTAACTTTTTTCAATTTGTTTTTCCTTTCAACTAATAAAATATCGTGATACTGTTTAGGGCTACTCGTTACATAATACATAGTATTTCTACAACGCAAGTTAAAAAAAGAAAACAAAGTTTGTAGGAAATCGTGTAAAGATGTGCGAAAATATTGCAACTTAAAAAATTAAGGCCAAGCAACAGTAGGTTAAACGTTTTAGGACAGTATGAAAACTGGGCTCGATCCTCAATTCACAAAAAATAAAGGGTTGTGTTGTCAAAAAAGCAATGTAATCTTATTATACTGGGTGATTCAGAATTATCGTACAAAGTTTATATAACTCGGAATGTGTGTGTGTTCATGAGCACTTTGGAGTTAAAAGCAACGAAGTAGCCAGATTTCTAAAGCATTATCATTACTCTAAAACTAATATCTGCCCAAAATTGTTTTGGCCGAAAAGGCTAAACGTTAAAAGCTATCAATACATTTATTTTTGATTACTTAACTGTGGCGGTTATATTTTTTGTTCAATATTTAAGAAGGCATTGCAGTTTTTCTCGTTTCAGATGTCTTCCAAATCAATTATCTTTAGCTAGGTTTTAACCTTCAATACTATTATTTCAATAACCTTTTCTTTTATTAAATAAATTACCTTTCTCATTTTTACATCTTCAATATCGAGAATGCTAACAGTTTGTGTTTTAGATTTTGAAGACTAATAATTAACGAAAAAAACAAAAATCCAAAGTAGCGCATAAGTTACGGTGGGTGTCCGACTCGCTGTACTTCTGTAACTCACGTTGTCCCCACTATATTTGTTCGGTCCGCTTACCGCACCCCACGCCGAATACGTGCGAATCCGAATCAGAAGCGCTGGCTGTGTTTCAGTACTTAAATTTAAATGACGTTTACAGTGGTGATCTTAAATTAAAAGAAAATAGTAGTGAACTATTTTTGTATGTTAGACTTTATATCTTTTAAAGGTAAGCTAAGAAACAATAATACAAATACCTTTTCACATAATTTTAAAAACGAACTGGAACCGCGAAAACGTCAGTGGAATACCGCTACAGTAGGTCAACATTTCTCTTTCTTTTACAGTATAAGCAATTAAGCATGTATAGCTATCTCAATATTCTAAATGTGGCTGCGTAATAATTATACGTCGCAAGATCTTTCATAAATGCGTAAATTCCGAGTTGTACTGTCTGAAAGTTTTATTTTGTTCATTCCTAGTTTTAAATAAACAACATAAAGCAAGATATTTTTTCCTTGGCCGTTCAATAATTTTCCCTCACTTTTACCAAGTTTAATTAAATTCCCTGACTTTTGGAACAATTTTTAAATTCCCCGACTTTTCCAGGATTTCCAGGTTTTCCAGTAAAATGGGAGCCCTGATAGTAGAACCAGAGGTACCACTTCTAATAAATTCAGTGAATTTGAAGGTCAAGTTTTGAATAAAATGAACGATTACCGCGGTGATAGTTTGGAAAGCAAAAACCTACGTAAAAACAATTGGTTTTTGAAGACATTTGAGCCGAGAAAAACGCGTTTTTAGTTTTAGTTGCTCATAAGCTTCATTGCAAGTAAAAATTAAAAATTCATTATTTAATTCAAATGAACTGTTAAAACATGCTAAAATGTCATCAACATAAAGAAACCAAGGTAGAACTTTCTCAGACTGATTTGATTCGAATATTTGATCTTCTAGATTTTCCATAAATATATTATCTGAAATGGGTGAAAATAGACTTTCCATGGGTAAACCATCTTTTTGAAAAAATTTTAATATTAAAAGTACAATAATATTGATTAATGCAAAGTTCAAATAATTGAACCAATTCAGTCCGTTTTATTAATTCAACATTATTTTTCATAATATTATTTAACAAAAGAATCCACTCCTGAGAACGTATTTGCGAACACATATTGCTAACATCATCTAACATCGTACTAGTTTGCTTTGTAGACTAAATGTAAGATAGATACTTTATTGATTAATTCGGAAAAAATTTCAATTGTATATCCATACATATATAAAAGCTCAAAGGGTTTTTTTCTCCGGTTTCTCCAGCGGCTACCGCTTCACCAATTTGGACCATTTTTTTTTTCAATGAAAGGTCTCTATCCTCAGATGGAACATGAAACATTTTTATATTTTTATTCTACGTCGATTTTTCAATAATAATTATTTTAATTTATAATATACATGAAAGTCTGCTAGATGCGCTTCACTTGAGGCGACATCTACACTAACGCCGCGTCTCATTATTGGATCTAATGCATCGCGTGACTTAGCATTTCGCCGGGTCAGTCAACGCTGAGTCTGCCGTCGAATTTTGGCGGGGAAACACTAGTTTTGGTTTATAATCAAAACTGGTAACTATATTATGTATATATTTAGTATTTTTGCTAGCATGTTGTTGGCTGCATGTATGTATGATACTACTGGTCTAATGAGCATAATTTCGTCAACGTATCTGAATGAAATTTGAAGAATTGAAGATAAATCAGGGATTTATCAAATAAAATGTTACACATGCACCAAACACTATATGAACCGAACTAAAACAAAACTAGGCACACGTTTTAAATCATGCGTAGCAGCACACATTTTATCGTATACTACTGTCCGATTTACAACTTTTAAATTGGTAAAAATAACAAAAAAAACCAACCCATGTGAAAGCAGATTTATCTACAAATTCCAAAACATTGTATATCAACACTTAGGTTTGGTTCCAAATTCCTCATTAAGTACTTAAATTTAACGCACAACGGGAGGGGAGTAATCCCAAAACCATAAATACGTTTCTACTTCGTAAATTTCAGATTCATTGACGTTTATCTCTTGTTTTCAACTGATGATGACTGCTAAGCAGTCGAAATGTACATTTAGAGTACAAAAAGTTTTTGTGAGTATTAAAACTGTTTATTATTTTTTCGTAATCTAATACAACCATTTGTATAACTTTCTAGCATTTACAAGTTTTTTGATCATGTTTGGTAAACCGCATCCTCAGAAAAATTCGTAGAAAAAAGCATTATGAGCACAATTTGGTTAATATCTTGATCGCTGCATTTACCATGACTCTTTAAATAAAAATTTAAAATTCCCGAAATAATAGGAAGCTTATCTGTAATCTACAATGCTGAAACCTTTGTTCCAACAATATTTAGAAAAGACCTGAATGCTAATTATATTTCCTATTCACTCAATATGACATAAGCAGCGATTATTAGCCGTTCTAAGCACGTTTTTACATTCACACAAGCATTCGCTACATACAGAAATGATACTACAGATACACACATTTCGATATAGAGTGAGAACTTTAGTAATGCATTGTACAAGTATACAAAATACGTACTAAAACTGCTACTTTCAGGTAACAAACAACGTTTTGCATAGGTTTTTTTACAAAAACTATCTTACTACAGGTTCAAAGTAAACAAACATTAATACAAAACAGTAAGTCACTTTTGAAAATACTATATTGATAAAGTTATGAAAAAAAAATGAATAAAATTGTTCAACACATCATGCTCTACAATTAACATGAATTGAAAAAAATTGTTTGAACAATGACACCAAATTGAATCTTTAAGACTTTATATGTTGTTTTGAAGCATTGACGTCCATCTGCTTTTAAAGAAATATGTTTTCTAATAAAAAAACTGTTAAAATCTCAAACAGTTAATCAAAAATACTGGATTAAAATAAAAGGGCTAAGATATTTAATTTAATTTGGATGATTCTATAGTACTCACTTGTCATCACACCAATTAAAGCGCTCGGCTTGAAAACTTTACACCGATGAAAATAAAATGACAGTGATTATTCCACTTATATAATATCGATCAATAACTACGTCGCATTTGTCGTACAAAGCTACGCTACAAGATCACCTTTTGACTATTATCGCGAGATTATATATTATTATGTTCATCTCTTATGCACTACGTGTTTCGCAATCTACCTCACCTATTCCGAAGTTATCATTGATGCTCCTATGCTAACTGCCTATGTTACGACGGAATTTTTTTAATGTTTTCCTTTTCGAAAGAAATTCGTTTTCTAAAATTAAGAAAGGAGAGGAAAATCAACCCCCTAAATATTGCTGTATCTAAAAATTAAGTTCTGAATCTAAATCTACTATTACTCATGAGCAACTTAGCTCAAACAGAATTTTTTAACGTCCCCTGTATATTTAAGAGAGAGGGGGAAATTTTCGGTTTTAAAAATTCATTAAAGACGTCACAGAGAAATGAGTAGCCTAGCACATGAACCAAATTGTAGCTTATTTTTAGCCCTATTAGCCTATAAAATTTAAAAAAAAGTGTGGTTTTTGAGCTGTATGTTTTTGAAAGAGTCAAAATTGATATTTTTTTTTTCATGTCACAGTTTTAGTAGTTCCAAAAGTTCTAGTAGCTTGTGACATTGTGTACCCTTAGAGCATCTCCAATATTAAATTTCATCCCGATCTGATAACTCTTTTTTCTGTAAATAGGCGTTAAAACGAAAAATTTATAAAATTCATAGAAGACGTCAAAGAGAAATTTGCGAGCTGGGCTACAAATCAATTGTAGCTCATCCTCAGCTCTATGAGTTTACAATTTAATAAAAAATCGTGTGGCCTATTTTTTACCCATATTTTTTGAAAATTTCGGAGTTTTACGAAATATTTTATTAACTTCATAGCTTTTAACTATTTGATTTTTGTGCACAGTAATAGTGTCTCTATGGGGCTATTACGACAAAACATTTAAACCCGTTCTTCCAACTTGTTCTTGAGTAATAAGGCGCTAAGGTAAAAAATTTCGAAAAATCGTATTGGCCGCCATTTAAACTAGGAAGTTAAAAAAAAGCGCCCTAAAGTCTTCTATAGGATTCAGTTTTCAATCTTATAAAATTTAGTTACGGAAAAAAATACTATCAGAAAAACATGTCTAACTTCTGCTTTCGGTTTTAGGTTTTTTTAGGTTCTTGGGTCCCTGTAGATCCAAAACATGTATTTCCGTCAAAACCTCGATTTCGAACATTTCCATAAAATTTATACTGATACTGAAAGTATAGGACAGTAAAAACCCGTAATGAAAATAAAAAACAATAAATGGTCGTGGTCTTTTAACATACTATGCAAACTCAGTGAATATAGGCACGATACGTCCTATATAGATAAAAGAAGTAGCCAATTAAATTGTGCAAATTGTAGAGGTATAACACTTCTAAATACAGGCTACAAGATACTATCAAACAGCAGAATCCTAAGAAACGCTGAACGCTGACCAAATAAACCAGAAATTATCAATGCAGATTTCGTAGTGGCAGATCGACCAACGACCAAATATTTATACTTAGGCAAATTATAGAAAAAAAAAACAACTTAATGCATGATAAATGCATATCATATAATTGCGAATTTTAAAGCTGCATACGATAGTAGAAACAGGAAACCACTAGTATATGACGCAAGAATTCGAGATACCACCTAAACTGATAAACCTCACAAAACTCACAAAGAAATGAGTGCTACGCTTAACAATGTGTCACCGGGAATATTCTAAGGGAACGGAAAGTTTCACTTAGTTAAATTCCCAAGAAACTTGCATTTAACGCTTTTATGCAAACTCTCGCACGGAAGTGATCGACATTTTCGCCGTTTTACATCAGACATGGCTGCAAAATTAGGTTTTTATAGCCCACAATTGGAAAAGCATTCAATATGGCGATGAAAATTAAAAAAAGACCAAAAGATTGAAGCCAGCACATGGATTTATCTTTACTGTACGAAAAATCAAAAGCTGATATAACGGAAACTAAAGGAACAAGTGATGATGAACTATTACAAAATGTATTTAAAAAAATAGGTTTTTGTAAAGGCTAAAGACTTTTACCAACCTAGAAAGTAGAGCACGAAAAATGAACCTAGAAGTAAATAAGCAAAAAACGAAAGCAGTGGTAAAAGCACGTAATGAAAGTGAAAGAAATAGAATAGGTCAGAATCTAGCAGTTAGCGACTGTAATATCGAGGTAGTACGAGAGTTTCCAAATAAATAGCGAAAGAAAAAACGAAGAAGAAAGAAACAAAGCGGAGCATACATAGCTCGGGTACTCGCCAAAGTACCTCATTACTTCCCTCGTATCATACGTGAAGCAATTGAAATTGGGAAACAACCTGACAACATAAACAGGGAGGATGGTTTTAGACTCAGTAAAGCTTGGGCTCCGGTAGTTTATCTTCTAAGGACTCCTAAGCATCATCGATCTCACGATCACGCTCCACCGGATCCGTCTTTGCCCAACGGTGACAGCCAACCAGAACTCCGCCGTTCTGCTCGACTGGCTCAAAGAGGTTTAAATACCTCCGCTTCCCGGATTTGAATTTAGTGTTCTATTCACTCTGAAGATGCAAGCTGCAATGTCTTGCGAAACGTTAGTTTGTATGGGTTCACAAACAGCTAACAGGCATAAGCCGATTAAGTATTATTGTCTTGACAAACAAAATACATCAAATCCTTGTCCGCCCCAAGGTTTAAACAAACTAAGCACACGGCCCTGTTTAGGCAGGCAGGGCCTACGAACAAATATTGCTGACTTATAGAGCAAATGCTTGTAAAGGCAGACAAGCTACAGGTCGGTCCTTACCTGATTATGCTGGGTGTAGTTCCCAAATGACGACGCGGTCTAAGCCGAAAGTAAATTGTAATATTGACAGTTCGAAAAACCGCGAAAGCCTCAAAGAAGATATTGAAACAGTACGAAAAATAAAACTATAAAATAATAAGATTTTCAGGACATATAATGAGA
The DNA here is from genome assembly GCA_958336395.1 of Ctenicera cuprea. Lineage (NCBI taxonomy): Eukaryota > Metazoa > Arthropoda > Insecta > Coleoptera > Elateridae > Ctenicera > Ctenicera cuprea. The sequence continues at coordinate 38,426,373 of OY284490.1, forward strand.
ATGGATGATGAAAGGTCTGTAAAATATGCACTAAGAGCACAACCTGATGGGAATCTAGAAAAAAAGTACCCGAAAATGTCACGGAAAAAAAGTCACGGAAAAAAGTCCATGGAAAAAAGTCCCCTGGAAAGAAAGTCTCCTGAAAAAGCCTCCATAAAAAAGCCTCCGGAAAAAAGTCCCCAGACAAAAGTCCCCGGAAAAAAGTCCCCTAGAAAAAAAGTCTTCTGGAGAAAAGACAGTGCGACGAACTACGACAATACCACAATTTAGGGATATTTATTTTAACACTTCCATGAAATTTGGTGCTGGTGTGGTCTACCCTCTGAAGCCAGCTTAGTGTCAAAAATAGACCAACGATCAATAAACAAATAAATAAATAAATACGAAAATAAAACTTAATTTATTTAGTTATTTAAAGGAATTACCTTCTTTGTTCCATTTCATGGCCTAGTCATTTTATTTAAAAGGATACAAAACCAAGAAAAAACGTGCAAATCTCAGGGTAATTTTTGTAAATCTTTTTTTATAGATTTGCTCTTAGAAAATAATTGGGCAATAAAGCGATTAAACCGCTGCGTATGATTTAATTCCACAGAGTTAAAAGCGTTATTGCGTCAACTTCATATACTTTCATTAGTTATTATAAATAAATGGCAAATAGGCCAGGAAGAATGGCTGCTCACCGTGAAAAGCATTGCGTCCTAACAACTTGCTTACAACTTGGAAATTCTATACATGAGCACAAAAAATCATTCATACCCTATACACAACACAACATAAGTCAACAGTTAATACTCACCCAGCACATTTATCAAGGGCCTGTCTGGAAGCTGTACGGCTACACCAAAACCACCTAATTTTACAGGAGCAGAATTTTCTGCTGTTGCCAGCAGAACACATTCAGGTTTGATATCTCTATGGATGATATCATTTTCATGGCAGTATCTCATAGCTTCCAATATTTGTCGCATGTAATGACTGTCGACGAAAATGTTTGTTATTAACGCATTTCTAATGAAAGTCACACAGTTTGTAAAAAAACTACGTCTCACAGCAGCATACAAACGGAAATAGAATGAATACATTTCCTTTAAAAGGTAGCAAGTTTTATCAATTCGAAGCGGCATGCATGGCTAGTGTTTGTATTAAAAACATTTATATTAGAACAAAATATATACGAGCGAATAATAATTTAGCCATAACTTTATTCAGTTAAGTATGGATATAAGTTAATAACTTACATGTTAATTCAATTACCATAATTTCCCATTAATATTAAAACAGACTTACCTCGCTACGGATTCACTGTACACGAATCCTGCAGCCGCCCTACGAACTACCTCGTAGCATAGGTCAGATCCATCCATACTGAAACAAATTGACAAATAACACAGGACATCCAATGTAATAAATATAAATGGCGTTGGCGTAGACGACGGCCCGAGGGAAACATTTCAGGCATTAGGTTAAAGTTTCAGAAGTGGGGCTACGTCAAACATGCATAGTAATTTTTTCAGTGTTAAAAAGAAATGTTTTTTTGGCGTTCAATGAACAGATTGACATGAGTGAAAAGAAAACCTGGCTAGATTTTATTCCATTTTCCAAACCAATAAAATATTACGAAGAAAAAACATAAATATTGCACTGCGCTGCTACGATAACGATTCTGGAAAGATCGTGGACACAACCGATGCTTACGCTTCAAAATCAATGAGCTGGTAAATAAACTGCAAATTGTAAAATAACCCTAATACTGTTACACCAGTACTATATCTTGGTGATCCACCAGAAAACTAATTTTCGTTAAGGCATGTGGCATACGAAGATTATATATTGCCTTACACAAATGATGCTTCCGCGCAAGCATGTATTTGTGTGAAACTGTAGTAAATTATGATACAAATTTTGACTTCAATAACCGTTTACTTTAGAGTTGGCAGATAATTTTTGATTTCTTCTAAAACGCGCTTGAATGATTGAAATTCTTTTCTGCGTTAATAAATCTAAGGATAATTGTATAGTGTTCTGTCATAAGAAAAATGCCATAACCACTATTTGCCAAAGATAGCAAAGAATATGTAAATGTTGCTTGACCTATTTTGCTACTTTGTTTCATTGACAAATTGAGTTCGTTTTATTTTAACCTGATTTTTGTATTTGATATTTAATAAAAACAGAACTAGCCAAACCCGTGAACTACGCCTCATACCTTCTTTTACAAATAGTAAATAAGCTGTGTCGCGATCTAACACATGTACTACATTCTGTTAACGGCAATTTTTTTTAAATTTTTAAGTTAATACCTTACATATACGAACCGCTTGATATAACCGGTTTAAAAATAATTGTAAAACTATTATTAAATATAAGCGCAATATATAGCACAACATAATAAAAGATCTCCGCGGAAATTGTTTTGAGAAATGAGAGCTAAAACTTTATTTTTAATTAGTAAGTATACTAAATTCATTTGCTTTCTACTATCGAATAATTCAAAATTTCAAACAGCTGGCATCAATCGAATAATTAGATAAATTTTATTTGATAGCTGTTCTCATCGGTAAGCTATTCGGAACTTCCTAAAATTAAAAGCATAGGCGCCTAACCCATTGGAGTTTTATTATTATTTGGTTCCCTGGGGCGCAAGTCCTTACTGAAGAGACCTAAATTTTGCAACGACCTTGTAAATATGGATATCTAAAAACAAAATAGGCGAAAGAATTGCCGCCAGTGTTATTTCAATCACTGTTTTCCCTGCGAATTAGTTGTGGGACGTTTTCAGGAAGGTAGTCTCCTAAACCGAAGTTGGTATTATAAACAAAATCAAAGTTAGACTCCGGAAATAAATGAAATGTTTAAATAACTTTTTGTGATATTTATTAGTTCCCGATGTTTATTCGTTCCCAATTTTTATGAAGTTCATCGCACGTCGCTGCGATGGACAAAATGCGCTGTCAACACTCTGTACTATAATAATTAACGAAAGTATCTGCTTTTCGTGTGAAATGTATTATTACTTACGCTTTTGTCCATGTTACTTATTTCAGTAAGGTAGATGAGTGTTATTTTAATTATATTCAAATTTTACTTTTCTTAGTATTAATATTGGTAGCACAGACAGCACAACGGAATGAAATGTTACACGAGTTGTATTCCAGAACCCGCTACCGCGCTGGCTCGTTTACATCTGGCGATCTGAAGTACATATAAGCAAACAGTGCCGCAATCACCAAAACGTCTATTTCGAATTATGAAATACTATCTATATATATTAAATCCGGATACCTTCCACCTGTCTCAACTTTTGTGACAACGAGCCCGAACGCAACTCGCTGATACAAACTAAGCGGGTAAGCCGTAAAGTGCGCCTGAACTACGTCTGATGATACCACTCTCGCTGAGTCGACAGCGAAAGCCCTAGCCCACGGGTTTTGCTAGTTTTCATGTAAAACTGTATGGATTCGCTTCACAAAGAAATATAAAGTTTATGTAATGTGCGCGTAAATACATGGGTTGGAGTAGTAGGGGCCCCCCCGCGACAGGCGGAGGAGATCCGGATTCAATCTCTAAATTCCCAATACACAATGGACTCATGAAGTAGCCCTTTCGAAAGCCTCAATTTACAAAATATTGCCAAGAACATTTAAGTTACACCACAAATACTATTTCTTAAATGCCTCATTAGATACGTATTAAAAAATTGTAAAATCTAGCACTTCCGGTTAAACCGAAACTGCTAAATCTAACACTTCCAGTGTGCTGGCAGTAATCAGTGACCTACAGCTTACATATTGCGTTTTTATTGCATAAAAATCTGCATGTTCAATTTCATTACCTTAAAAATTGTAGAAAAAATTGGGTTTGTTCCTAGTTTCCTCTTAACCATATATGCAATAGATTGTAATTATGTCACTTAAGGACTAGAAGTTCTTTTTTCAAACCCTCCCTACGTTAGGTTACTTTTTCAATCATGACAAATTAGAAAAGGAGAGCAGTTAATCCATCAAAAATTAGAGAAATCAGAAGAAATGGAAGATATAGACGACAAGAAACATTGGAAGCAACAGATCGCTGGTACTGTTCTCGCGCCAATAACACTGAACAACATTGTTTTAACAAAACTTAAAGCAAAAAAAATTATGAAAAGTAGCGCCCCAGCTGTGATTTGAACTTGCGACAGCCTGTGCAATACGATGTCGCATACCGTATTAGGATAGTAAGCTACTATAACTTCGGCCAAACCACATGGGATCACGGTAACCGTCCGCCCTACGGCTGATTAGATGCGCTTTGCTTGAAGAGCTATCAAACATATACAGAGAATGAAAAACATATTTTTTAACTACAGCTAATTGATAGACGTAGTTAAAATCACGTAAATAACGGAAAATGCGTTGTTGATATGACAAAGCATCTTTATTTTTACAATGGGCTAAAATTATGGTTTATGCTAATAAACTGCTTCAAATATACTATTGAAATATTTGAAATTTGTAACGATTGGCCTTTGAGTTTTTGAAAAAATAATTAATCAATTTCAAATTTTTCAAAAATTCCTGAAGGGCGTCAGGATAAAATTTGGGAGAATAAAAAAAACAAATTTGAGGTTCACTGCAGCGTGGGACACAGTTTTGCTCCAAGGAGAACTCGTTTCGGACTCGACCATCTTCAGGATTCGTTCCGCTTTTTTTACCTTAAGTATTTTCAGCACCACCAGGGGTCCGGAGTTTGCGCCGCACGGGATCGACATCCAGGGAAGGCGTGTGCGGAGAGGGGGCAACGTGGTTTTTGTCAGGTATCGAAAATCGGAGTGGGAAGATTGGATGTTCCCGCCTCGGGCTTTACAACCATGTGCGATTTAATGTCGTAAGCTTTTCTGTAACGCCGCTAGAGAGCGCCAAACTTGTTTTCTCTCGCTCAGCGCTCGAGGCCAAACTGAACTGGGGGAACGAGATCCGCGCCATTCGACACACAAAAGGACCAGACACAACCGCTTATAAGAAAAGTCAAAGCACAAAACCTTTTGCTGTGTTACGGGTAAAAACAAAATTTTTTGGAGAAAAAAATTACAAATATCGGATATTTTCACAGGGGACGTACGCCATCGAAAATAAAGGTGCAAAACAATGGATACTGTTAAATTAATTTTTTACGAGGCGCTAAAAAACTGAAAATTTAAACTAACACTCTTAACACTACGTACCGGGCATTCTTTATACAACTGCAAAGTCGAAATTTAATATAAAACTCATCACGTCTTCGCAACTTTAAAACCTTTTTTTACACAAACCAAGGTTCGACCCCCAATTTCTACCAGGAAATATTGATTTACATAGCATTAGACAACATTTTGCGCAATTGAAAATTTTCAGTTTTTCTAAATATCCAGATAACTTGACGGAATCGGTTCCAATGTTTACCAAATTTTATAGCACATCTGGAGCGTCATACTAATCAACATTCCATGACCAGAATTAAATTGTGGCGTCTGAAAATAGTTTCGGCGGCGAAATTCTGAAAATCGTTAATTACGGCACGCACCCATCTTTAAACAATCAGGGAAAGGTCAGATCTTGACCAAACTTAAAATGGCCTGCAGGAAGGACCATTCCATAACCTATAGCAGGAATTTCTCGCCAGAACCGTATCGGGAATTTTTTATACAGTTACAAAATCGAAATTTCTTAAAATTTATTTTATTTTCACAACTTAATAAATTAATTTTACAAAAACCTAATTTCGGCTTCGATCTTTTAATTTATAGCACCCATGTAGAATATCATACTCATCAACTTATTATCACCACGCGACACACGTCATTTAGAAATTTAAAAATCTAAAATTTAAGTGCAAATAAAAAACTAAACTTTGAATTAACTTCTAAGCGGCGCTGAACAAGTTATTGTTGAAGTTGAACAACAAAAACAAATTATTTAAAAAGAATAGTTAATTTTCAATTGCTTAAATAAACTAAATCGGTTCCTATCTCCCAGCAACAAACTTTAAATGTCGCGAACGCGCTTACGAGGGCGCTGTAAGCGCGCGAAGCGCCTAGAGAAAAACACAAAACAATGTGTATTGATTGGATACTTTGTTTCTGAGTAGGTAATCGAAAATTAAAATCAAAATTTTTTTAAAAATTCGTAGCGAACTTAGTTTTGAAGATACAGCATTATAAAAAAAAACTATTTGATTTACCTTTAGATTTACTACAACGCTATGTGTTTAAAATTTCAAATACGTGTTTATAAAAATCTATACCAAAAATACATGTCTAATTTTCATTTCCAGTTCCCACTGCTATAAAACTTCCTGATACCAAATCTTATAAAAATCGGTAAAGCGGTTCCGGGGTCCACGCACACAAGCACAGGCGGGGTAGTATGGGAAAGTAAAAATGTTGAGGACAAACCTCTGGCGCCGGTGTTAGGTGGTTGTCTTTTTGCCTCACCAGTTTTAAGAGAATTCGTATTTTCCGGACCGCCAGTATTCCATACGCGTCAATAATCGGAATTCATTAAATTTTTTTTAGTATAATAATTTAAAATATTGCACTATTATGCAATAGTTATTTAAAAACCAAATGCGGGAAAGCTATGTTCTCGCATGAGCGCTGTGTTGAAGCATGAGCGAGCGCTAGCGAGCGAATGCCTTCATATGCGCGAATGCGCGGCTTAAGCTTTCTCGCATAAGGTTTGTACAAAATTTTTTGTATCGAACAGAAATACATTAATAAAGTAAAATAATTATTAATTTAGAGTTTCAAGCGAATGCTTGTATTTTCAAGCCAATAGAGGTAGCTAAACAACAAAGTAGGTTGATAGCAATTGTTTTATGCAGTTGTCGACTGACATTTGATATTTTTAATTTTGAAGAATGGCCGAACGCGCTTACCTTATTTTCAATAAACTAATTTCAATTAGGAATACTTTCTTTACTTTTATCACGTTTTTGCTTTGATTACAATCAATCAGAAATCGATGCAAATTATTTATCAAATAAATCGCCACGTTTCCAGTAGATGGCACTACCAAATATGTAAATTTTATTATTAATGATTAGTCTTCAATGTGTAACATTTGACAAATGAAAATCGCGGAAATGGTACTTTATAAACTAAATTTTATTATTGTAAAGACGATTATTTTGTAAAATGCCTGAGAGGTCCAGTGTTTTTTGCTATTTTTCCTGCGTAAGTAGATCGGGAAATTGACGTTTCGCTTTGCCACTAGAGTGCGCGGAATGTCATTTCCTACGCAGTGAGTACAAAAAATCATATGAAGTCTTTTTGAAAATCGTTTGAAAATAAATATTTTCAAAAGTTCTTTGAAATATGTAAATCAACTAAATCTCTTGAAAATCAATTTAATTATTCCTTGTTTTTAGTAGGCCTATTTCACATAGAAGTATTCGAATTTTTCCTTCCATGTATCACATAAAAACCAAAAACTTCCCTTTCTACCAATCTAAGTCATAAATTTCCTTTTCTAACCATTTAAACATCAAATCGAACACTGTTTTACATTATTGCGATACTTACTATTCGAAAACCATGTACAGCATCCCCTCGGAGGAGTAGGTCTCTAATAATTCCACTATGTGAGGGTGTTTGAGCATATGACATATTGTAGCCTCACGTTTGAGATCTGTAAATTATCACATTACAATAGCTGCTTGGTTATATAGCGATAATTAATTGTTTACCCTCCGTACTAAGACCAGGGCTCGAAGTAAATTTTCCTACGTCTACAATTTTCACCGCAAACTGTTGTCCTGTTTGTCGGTGGATACATCGTTTTACTATGCTAAATGGTCCCCTGAAACAAAACAAAAAAACTATTTAAAATACTTACTTTAGGTGATTCAAGACTTATTTTGGTTCGTCAAGCAGTAAGGCACTGAATTAATGTGAAGTTAAATTTGGTAAAACTGGAAAGTGTTTGAAAAATTCCTCTTTACAAATGTTGTCTTTATTTTATAGTATAATATAAATGGCGAACTGTTTTGCAAATGTACTTTGTTAGCCGACGATTAAAGAGTATTTTTCAATACCACAATTAGTAATTGAAGAACTAATAGCAAGTAACAAGCAACTTCTATCAACCAAATTCAACTTCGTAACGCATTAAAGACTGCTCTTTTGAACTACAATAAAGCGACCAACTTAATTTGCTGTAAAATCATTACAACAACAAAAAACTGGCGGGCAACCGCCACGAGATCTTCCTCGCATTAAAATTGTTAAAAAATTTCCGGCATTCTTTAAAATTGGATTGTGTCAGTGGCGGTTTCTCCATTGGGTCAAATGGTCATTGACCTCCCAATGAAATAAGAAAAAATAAATAATTCCTTTTTGTTTGAGTACATAATATATTATACACTATAACATTTAAAAAATACTTTGTAGTAACTTTTGTATGAGATTTCTATGCGAGAACGTTTATCAAAGAGCCGCCGCAGGATCCGAAAACGTTTGAATGTTTAAGTATATCGCGCGCGTTAAACGAATCTATGCGAGGGTCATTTGGCTGTCAGTCCCCAATTCGGCTATACGCCACCGAATAAAGCCGCCGGCTTAAAAGGCCTTCAAATAAATAAGAGTGAAATAGAAAGCTCATTGCGGTAAAATTCATATTAGACAAGCTAAAAGGGGATAGAAGTATCTGCGTATTAAAGACTTCAGGGTCACAGACCCAGCACTTCCGAGAATTATGCTGTCAGCTGTCCGTGATAAGCGCATGCCAATAGCCGCCTAATATGCGGGATTCGCATGTTCACGACGTAAAAGTGTAAAAACATTTGTTGGTTGTATAATCATAATTTAGTGGTGTTGTACGATGTCCGTGCAAAATAATTTTGGATTGTGAATGCCATGTAAGCAAATGCTTTCACTTGTTTCCACTGTCTGCTATTTTGTGATAATTCATTGTGTGATATTGACTGCAAACATTTTTTTTTTATTTTTTTTTTTATTTAATGCATATTTATTTAAAAACTAAAATTCAAACACATTTTTTATCGGTATACCACATGAAAAATTTTGTGCATTTTGAAACACTGGCGTGTGGATATCAATTTACAATAATTTTATTAAAGAGTGCTTATCGAAAATCTATTAAAGACATCAATGAAAATGTTGGTAAAAATAGATCATTTTGCCAACGTAAAGGATAGGGTTGAAATATAAGGCTACCGAAAACTTGGGTAAGAACAAATTTTTTCCAAAAAAAATACTTTAAAATGCCTCCCAGTACACCACACCACGACCCGCCACTGGATTGTGTACGATATTTAACAATTTATTAAAGCAGATGAACTACACTGATTGCTGTTATTTAACTAGCAAATAATGTCTGTACATTTTATCAATGTAAATCTATATCGAAAATTGCGGCTGACTAGTTTCATGCTGTGACCTCAGTCATGCCGACCGCGAGATTGTCAATATAAACATGCAAACATGTACCTCTAAGGACCGAGGGCAATATTTTACAACAGTAATTGCGTAAATCAGCTTGCCCGTTATCATCATTTCAAAGTCATAATTTTTTACTAAGCGAAACGTCAAATTCAGCATATTTTACCACAGCTACTATTATATTTTTATTTTGTAGGGCTTTGAAAATGTTGCTTTGTTAAAGGGAATGATTTTGCTTATTTTTTAAGGAGTTATCTGGTTTTACGTTATCAGCTGTTTTTTAATTGTATCCAATGTTTATCCACTGAAAGTTAAAAATCGATTTTTAAAAAGTAATTGTGCAGGTAAACGATCAAACGGAACCCCCCTATAGGTATTTTCTCATTTGGCAGATTGTTCCTATTACAAGTTAACATGATCATACAGATTTTTGAAGTCGTAATTCGTAAATTGAAAGAAACCAACACATCGATGATGGGGGGTGGTACGAAGATCAAGCAAATCTAAACTTATTTCTTGAGTTCGTCTACACTCAAGCAGATCACCCCTTATTTGTTGAATTAAATATCTAGTTTTATCAGTGGGGTAACTACAGTAAACTGGGCCTGTGTGCAATGACAAGTTGGTCCCCACCACAACTGCGCGGGGGTTTTGAAAAAGGGGCGTGGTCATGAAGATGATACGATATAATATAGGTGATATAAATTTCAGAAAAAGATATTCTTTTAAATTACAGTAAAAGTAAAATAAAAACGCAGAAGAAATATTAAAAAATAAAATAAACAACTAAAAAATTACTTTGAGTAGAGATTGTTTTTAAAACAATTTTTCGTGCTTGATGCTTTTCCCCACGCAAACGTATCGATAATCTTTGAAACATCTACTTTGTTTGCGTGATCATTTTCTATAGAGAGAATTGCCGATGAACTCAACCGAGATTGAGTCATTGTAGACCGCAGATAGTTTTTATTAGTTTTAGTTCGAAAAGGACTGTTCGGTACTTGCAACTGTTACAAGTACTGTCAAAAACAAAATGATTGTTACACACTTCTTTAAAAGACGTATAAAAGTTTACGATCTATTACAATTGATTTTGAAAGTCCGTTTGTTGGGGGTCAACCCGTGTAAACATTTACGCCAAACTAAGGGCAAACAAATAAATTTATTCGAAAGTTTTATTTGCCAAATTGCATATTTCAGTTCCTATTTATTTGTCAAATATCTATTTTCATAATTTAAAAGTATATGTAAACGCAAAATTCAGTGATGATCATTTAAAAATTTGCTGATATTACAGATCTTACGGGACAGGGCACGTTTCAAGCAAGGTCGCTTGATAGGTTAGGGTACTTGATTAGGTCATCTAATACAAATGTCATGGAGCCAAAAAGCACCAAAATGGCGACTCAACAAACCTGCTTGATCTGTTTTTTGTTCTCTATTTGTCACACTAGCAGAAGCTGCATCGCATTAGTTGTCAGTTACGAATAGTTATTTAAGTTTCATGAAAAACACTCGATATTCAGTAAAATTCGGTATTTTTTTATTAAAGTTTTATAACGAACATAACAAAACGCACACATATATTTAGGAAATTACTATACGAATATACAATGGTTTTTACGACAAAATACACGTTCTTCGGTTAAAGTATGTTCCACCTTCAATATAAAATATTTAAATAAAATTTTTACGATATGCACTTTTCCCTACGAAGTTTTTCTTTTTTTTTATTCCTTAAGCTTGATTTTTATATTTTAAGCTGCAATTTGCAATTTACATATGGATCTAAAAAATGATCAGTATAGTAGTAACTTAAACAGTTGCTGTGCCATAGCAGCTAAGTGTAAAAACTATATAGTGTAGGTGGGCCACAGGTTCGTCTTTTTTTTATCCCGTGGAAAACGGAACAGGCGGAACATCTTTACTTATTGCTACATTGTCTGTGCAATTAAATGCTGCACAACTAGACATATTGTAAAAAAACAGAGTAAATACAGCACTGCTCTATTCACTCTGAAGATGTAAGCTGCAATGTCTTCCGAAACATTAGTTTGTATGGGTTTACAAACAGCTAACAGGCATAAGCCGATTAACTATTATTGTCCTGACCAACAAGATGAATTAAGATCAGATACCCCCAAGGTTTAAATAATCTAAGCACACGGCCCTGTTTAGGCAGGCAGGGTCTACGAACAAATATTGCTCAAACTTTTAGAGCAAATGCTTGTAAAGATAGACACGCTATAGGTCGTTCCTTACCTGATTATGCTGGGTGTAGTCCTCAAATGACGACGCGATCTAAGCCGAAAGTAAATTGTAATATCGACACATCTTAATATTTTATTACCACAAAAGAACTAGAAAAAACTAACAGTGTCACTATTTCTAGATTCGTAAATAAAGATCTCACAAAGTTTTTTCAGCAGGATACAGTTCCTACAGAAAAAATAATATTTAAATAAAATATAAATATTTTTATCCAAATTTAATCCATACAACTTGTTTGGCTGATAACGGAAATAGAATTGCAGAAGAAATTAGGAATCAGTGTCCTCTTGTAAACGACTTAATATCTAATGTAAAAAAGATGCTTGTAAAAGCGCCCGCCCCTGAGGGTGCAATTATTTAAAGAAATTGCATTCCACTGCCTCCTAAACCAGTGCTTACCAGCTGGGGTACGTGGTAGGATGCTGCTCTTTATTATTCACATATATTTGAAAATATTAAAAAAATTATTTTAAATTTTGATGACTCTTCATGTATTATACATTCAAAAACTATAATAAACAAATCTCAACATGCAAAACAATTAGCGTTTATTAAGCCGATTCCGTAGAACTTATAATAATGTTTGAAAAATCAATTCATCAAGTTAAATTGGAAAACATTGGAAAAGCTGTATCGCAGAAACTAACAGACGTATTAACTAAAAACGAAGATTTTAAAGCTCTTGTGAATGTAAATGAGGTTCTAGCTGGCAAGTTTAATGATAACGACGTGCAACTAGACCTGGACATTATCACTAATTTAAAAAATGCGCCAATCATTTCAGTTGACGTTAAAAGGAGCTTTGCCGCTTATAAAAACATACTGTCTGATAAAAGAAAGTCGTTTCATGTTAAAAATCTTGAAGAACATATTGTAATTCATTGCTATAATGCCATAAAATACAATGATTAGGACATAAGTTTAAATTGTTATACTATACCAATGCTAGTTTTTTAAAACGGTCTCTTTTAAATAATATTTTAAGTGTAATATTATGTTGTAAAGTTGTCCACATGCGCTTTTTTCAATAAAAAAAAATTTTAAATGGTTTGTTTAACTGATTTTACTTCCAAATTTTGTATATAATGCTTGCATATTGTGCATAAAATGGTGCATACTTTTCATATATTGGTGCATGTTTTGTCTATATTTGGTGCCTATATATACACAGATTTTAACGTTTTTTGTGCATATAAATCCGCACCTTGATGATGACGAATAATGCACGGAAGACCGTTGCTTTTTTTACGATTGTAGTTGGTGGAAAAATTTTAGTAGTCATGCAATTATATACTTTTATGAATATAGATAACCTTTCATCATTATATAATAAAATTTGCTTTTTACAAATTATAAGAGGTGACGCGACGCAGCGCTGCGCCCCAAGAACCGCCACTGGCAGACATAATAGCGCAGTTGAAATTTGTATACGTTTTACCAGTTTTACGTTCAGGTTATTTTTATTATCAACACGAAGACGAACGTTTGTCTATACGCAAATGAATCGACCCTACCGTAAATAATATGAAAAAAACTGTTTGATGTTACTTTTATTACATTATCCTTGTCGTAATCCTAGCCTCTCTCCATATTATTTTTACATTTTTCTGAATTACTATGTTTAAAAATTTAATAAAATGATTGAAACATAAAGTTAGTGCATAAAGAACCACTGATAACTATCGAGTGTGCCATGAAAAGCCAAAAAAATTAATTTAATTACAAGTAACAATTATTCCAAGAATAAATAAGCAGACCTGTAATATCGGACAAATTTCTCGTTTGGCCAAAGACTTTTTTTTTTAGAATATTGAGTCTGTTTATTTATTGTTTTAATAATTATAAATTAAATAATTTTTTCACTACTGCAAACAATTGTTTTGTTGGTTTTCATGGCACACTTGATAGTTATAAGTGATTTTTTAAGAACAAACTCAAAATTTTTTTAGTTTTTAAACATTTTAAAATCGGATTTTTTTTCTGAAATTTTGAGTAATGTCATTTGAGCAGGTCCTAAACAAGATTGTGCAATCAGTTTTTCAATAAAAAAACCTAATATAACTTTTCGATTTTTAGCAAAGAATAAAATTGCAGTAGGCTGTGGTTTTACATCTTGTAACATTTAATATTCTCCTAATATGCAACTTTTTATCCTCCACACTATAAAGAAAACGGTTTCAATGAGTTACCAATAAATTTTTTATAGGAGTGTTTCCAAGCAAAGTGAGACACACTGTATATTTCTAGTTGAAGTCGAAATTTCCGGTAGTCAATAATTTTCTCAAAAATAAAAAAAAATGGTTTAATTAATATTTTTTAGATGATTCATTCCATTCATAAAATATGTAACATGCACCTCATATACAGTGTGTGGATAAAGTCTGGAACAAATTCAATATCTCCCGAAATATTATGTTTCAGTAAAAACGCTCCGAGACTTAAACTTCAGTTTTATCCCAGCCACATTTTAAGCATATTGCTATTGCTAAAGGGTCACGTGACACGGCGCAGTGACTTGATCCTTATTGTTTTAAACGGAGCAGTATGCCGCGTGACACCTCATTTGAAAGCTCCTTTCAAGAGGAATTCAGAACACTGTTTTTTTGTTAAATATTGACCGATAATGTATGGATAACTACTGAATTTGAATATCTCAGAAAAAACACCTTTTTTGGAACAAATCTGTGTGCGATTTTTAGTTTTGTTTGAATTTTAACGTTTACTCATTAATTAATATAAGTAAAATTAAAACAAAACTAAACATCGCACACTAGATATTATTTAAAGTCAATCCCATCTAATAGATCAATTTAGTTCAGATTTTATTTCAGATTATAAGATTCAGAACTTAATTTTTAGATGCAACAATATTTAAGGGAGTTAAATTTCCCCTCCCCCTCCCTACTTTTCGCGAACAAATTTTTCAAAATCGATTTAAATAGAATTAAAGCAATCTCCATATAAAATTCACAAAACTAGGACTTCGATCGACGGTCCGCTACACTAGCTGCTTAATCAGCTGATTTGCTATTTTTAAAAAAGATGGGGCATAGTTCACGGGTTCCGCTAGTTATACCATCTGTCTATAAAGTAACCCCCCTCTCCAACTAACTTTTGAACGACTTGATATTTTACCACAACATTTGGTGTGCTGTATTGGGAAATTAAATACTACTTTTTAGTCTATAATTAAATTTTGTATCATTCAAAATGGTAGCTGGGCGCTATTTTTTTTTTAATGAGAAGGAGGGTCGAGTGACACCTCATTTGAAAGGTCTTTTAGTTCTGCGTCTGATACTACAGTTTCAAAAAAAATATTTAGCCATAACAAAATGGCGGATTTTAAACAAATGGACTCACTCAATTCAAAATTGTTTTGATTTTTCCAGTAGTCCACTTTTTCATTTACAGGACAAAATTTTCCCAGAAATATCTCAGGTGGCTAGAAATAATATTGAAAACGTTATGTTCCAACAAGACCTTATTATTATTATAGGCCTGTTTTTGACTTTCTCAACGAACATTTTCCTCGAAGATGAATTGGTAGGCAGGGGCCTGTAGAATAGCCGGCTCGCTCCCCAGAGTTTACCCCCTTAGATTTTTTTCTATGGGGATATCTGAAATCGAAAGTGTACAGAGCCCGCCCAGAAGCAATTGAAGAACTGGAGCAACGCATTACAGAAGTTTGCAGAAATATCACTCCTGAAACTTATGAAAATGTAAGGCAGGAATTTCATAAACGACTTTTTATGTGCCAAGAAGTGAATGGTAAACATTTCGAACACTTAATTTAATTTCTTTTTGCATTAAACCTTAGTTTTTTGAATAGACTTCTTTATCTTCAAACATTTGTCATTTTGTTATGGCTCAATATTTTTCTTTGAAACTCTAGGATCAGGCGCAGAACTAAAAGACCTTTCAAACAAGGTGTCACTCGACCCCCTTTTCCATTAAAATATTCAAAATGGCGCCCAGCCGCCATTTTGAATGTTACAAAATTTAATTATTGGCTAAAAATAGTATTGAATATCCCATTAACGCACACCAAATTTTGTGGTAAAATATCAAGTCGTTCAAAAGTTAGTTGGGAGGGGGGGGGTTACTTTATAGACACAGTGTATATTCAGTTCAGAGAAAAGACGATTTGAAGATTTCAGAGGATTAGAAAATACTATAGTATATCATAAAACGAAATGACTCCTTCAAAATATAAGTGGACTGGAAGAAGAGTGTTCTACTACAGCATAAGCGGGCTTAAAAAGAAGCTCAAATTTGACTTCCATAGATATAAGGTAGCCGCTTTGCGCAAGGGCGATATCCCTACCATACATTTCCCTTAATTTTGGCTCCACACTCGGTATTGGAGGTTTCCCTTCGCCCCGAATCATCTCTTTTTAATTTTTTTTAATGGCAATAACCATTAACATAATAATTTTTAATGCAAGACTTACAAACCACCTACCCATAAACATTAAAAATATATATTCAAATTACGAGAATCCTCCCCTTTAGTAAAACAACACCTTTAAACTACCCCCAAGTTCACCCCAACCCCTAAAACCTAGAAATGTAAAATGTTTTAAGCTGACGAACTGCATCCCCTTTATTAAAGCAATATTTTTAAACCACCTTCAAGTGTAGGCCAACACTTAAAAATTGAAATTTTATGAAAACGTCAAGAATCATCCCCTTTATTTAAGCAACACTTGTAAACCACCCTCAAATGTATCTATCCTACTCCATAAAAAATGATAAGCTATAAAAATTACAAAAGTCATTCGCTTTATTCAGCACCACCCTGAAATTAACCAGCATCCCCTAAAAATTGAAAATTTAGTAAATTAACGAGTATCGTCACCTTTATTAAAACAATATCTCTAAACTATCTTCAAATTCACCCTTAACCACTAAAAATTAAAAATTTATAAATCTGTAGACAATATCCCCTTTATTAAAGCAACACCCCTAAACCACTAACCATTCTCAAATGTGTTCCAACCTTAAAAATTTGATTGAATATACCGAGTGATATCACCAAAACTATAAAAAGTAAAAAGTTGAGCAACAAATTTTATGCAACGGGCGGAGGTATATTAGGCTAATAATAAATTTTGAATAGTCACCCTATTTTAAAGAATGGAAGTCAGTTAAAAATTTTATATGGGATGATATAAAATTTATTTCTTCCACATCAAAATACGTAATGCCTATTTTTTGTATTTGTTTGAAAAACGTTTATTACCCCTAATAAATAAGGGGAAGAAGTTCTATAAATATTTAAAAACGAAACGAGACTATTTTTTTAAGTATTAAAAAGCGGAACGAGACAATTTTCTTTTTTAATTTGAATGTCCCTACTAAAACTAAACAACCAAAATTAGATCACGCAAACTTTAATTAGAAAAAAAAGCGCAAAATTTCAGCCCCCCACCCATTTATTAAGGGTTAAAAACGTACATTTCTCACTTTTATTAAATTTTGCTTGATCTAATTCTGGTTAGCAAACACATTAAAACTAAAGGAAAACAATTTCATACCGATTTTTAATGTTTACAGGAATTTCATTCCCCCATTTTTTAGGAGTACCAAATATTTTTTAACAATCTGAAAAAAATAGGCTGTAGTTACCTATTTTGAAGCGGATATTGAAAAAATATTAAAAATTATATATCATCCCATTTAAAAATTTTAAGTTACCACCATTCCCTAAAATAGGCCGACTTTCCAAAACTCACTCGCCCCTTCTGTCCAGTAAAATAATTAAAAAATTTCTCAATTTTTTATAGTTTTGGAGATATCACCTTGTAACACTTTAGTTACTGCACTCGGATATTGAATCAAATATACAGTGCGAGTGTAAAGTCTGGAAGTAATTCAATAAAATTGAATAAAATCGATATTTTCAAAAAATCCTCGTACACGTCAACCTTATTTTTTATAATTAACTTTTAAAGAAAAAGAAAACCGACTTCAAATATAAACACAAAAGTAACATAAGTTAACTAAAAAGCAAAAAATAAATGTTTTTTATACAACAGTTTAATACTTATTTGTTGTTCCGTTTAATGTAATTAAGAAATTGTTGTTTATTATACAGGGTCACTATTAAAGATGGAACCAAACCTCTCCTACTAAAACGGTTTGAGATATAGATATGAAAATTGGAAGGCTTTCATTTGTAATTATTTCGCATATTTTGAGGTTAAAAAAAAATTTTTTTGACACATGATTTTTGAGCGCGGCCGGCATCTTGAATTTTTTTAAATGGCAACATGGGCTTTGTGATACATCATTAGAAAGCTTATTTTTTTCTCTATCTTACTACCTTAATCATGTATGGTGTTAAAGTAGAAAATAATGCAGAAAAATTAGAAAAACCTTTGCCGTATTTCACGAAATTAAGGTTTATTTGTCACGTAATACAATAGTTGTAAGGAAACAAACCATATGTACTGTGTTGTTTGTCACTTATTAAACCCCTGCTGATTGTTTTTTGTTTATTTTTGACGTTTCGTTATTGCAAAGGTATCTAGATTTAAAGTGCAATACATTAGCCAGCCACGCATACGGCATTATTTTCTACTTTAACACCATACATGACTAAGGTAGTAAAAAAGAGAAAAAAATAAGCTTTCTAATGATGTATCACAAAGCCCATGTTGCCATTTAAAAAAATTCAAAATGGCGACCGCGCACAAAAATCATGTCAAAAAAAAATTTTTTTAACCTCAAAATATGCGAAATAATTGTATTACGTGACAAATAAACCTTAATTTCGTGAAATACGGCAAAGGTTTTTCTAATTTTTCTGCATTATTTTCTACTTTAACACCATACATGATTAAGGTAGTAAGATAGAGAAAAAAATAAGCTTTCTAATGATGTATCACAAAGCCCATGTTGCCATTTAAAAAAATTCAAGATGATGACCGCGCTCAAAAATCATGTCAAAAAAAATTTTTTTTAACCTCAAAATATACGAAATAATTGTATTACGTGACAAATAAACCTTAATTTCGTGAAATACGGCAAAGGTTTTTCTAATTTTTCTGCATTATTTTCTACTTTAACACCATACATGATTAAGGTAGTAAGATAGAGAAAAAAATAAGCTTTCTAATGATGTATCACAAAGCCCATGTTGCCATTTAAAAAAATTCAAGATGGCGGCCGCGCTCAAAAATCATGTGTCAAAAAAAAATTTTTTTAACCTCAAAATATGCGAAATAATTACAAATGAAAGCCTTCCAATTTTCATATCTATATCTCAAACCGTTTTAGCAGGAGAGCTTTGGTTCCATCTTTAATAGCGACCCTGTATAATTATTAATTGCTTTATAATTTTGAAGTCGGTGCCAAGTAAAACATAAACATTCGAATCTAATTTGTTATTGTAGCAAGGTATATAATTTTTATGTTTTACTTGGCACCGACTTAAAAATTATAAAACAATTAATAATTATATATTAAACAAGAATTTCTTAATTACATTAAACGGAACCACAAATAAGTATTAAACTGTTGTATAAAAAACATTTTTCTATTTCGGTTTTTTAAGGTTATTCTTAAAGCACTGTTTTAGCTAAAAAAACAGTGTTTTAAGAGAGTCTTTTAAAGCATTGTTTTTAGTAAAATTTCACCAACAAAGATTGGTATTCATGATATATTCATGATCAAATTTGGTAAATTTAGTATGTATGCCAACATATACATACTAAATTTACCAAATTTGATGGCAGCAATTTGAAACTTGCTGCCAACATATACATACTAAATTTACCAAATTTGATCGTAGCAATTTTTTATAACGTTTTTTCATTAATTCTCCTCAATAGAAAAAATAGTATAAAAAACTCGTTTCATAAGGCGTCTTGACGCACTCGTCCATTGAAATCAATCTTGGACTCGTACGTTAAGACAATGCCTTATGCAACATGTGTTTTAATATACTATTATTTTTTGCTTTTTAGTTAACTTATGTTACTTTTGTGTCTTTATTTGAAGTCGGTTTTCTTTTTTTTTTCAAGTTAATTATTTTACAATTTTAAGTGATGGGTAGACCTAGTAAGGATGCTTCTCGAATGAGGAAACGACGGCTAGTTGAAACGGAAGATGAAATACGGAAACACTAAAAAGTCGGTTAAAAAAAATAGATTTTGAGGAGTTCCCTTGTGTATCTTCGAAGTTCAAGCTCCAATACCAATGAAATTATAATGGGACCACCTTGGAACTATACTGAACCCAACGGAAAAAGAATCATTAAAATCGGTTCATAAACAAAAAAGTTATGCCCGAACATACATAAAAAAAAAACTTATATACAGACGAATTGAGAACCTCCTCCATTTTTTGAAGTCGGTTAAAAAGTACATCTTTTCTGATAATGGTCATGTTCTAATAGTCTTTTGTTTTCGAACTATGACGTTATCGGCAATCTTTTTAAATGCACCCCATATTTTTGCCGTCATATTTGGATAGGAGTTGAAATTCCGAATTCGGCTATATGTCAAAGTATGACATTGACAGCTTTCGAAATAATCAAGTTTACAGTCAACAAAAAGAAACATAAAATACTAATGGAATATAGATAGTTTAATTGTTTGGAAACGATCCAAATTCTATAAACTAACAATAATTAACTAAAAATAACAATTAAATCCGCCATCAAAATTTTAATTCTTTGTTCTTTGCTTAAATATCGCACCATTTTTATCAGTAATAAATAATCAATAATCAACAAAATATCAAAGTAACAAACGGAAACGCACAAAATCACGTTCCACTGTCAAAATGTTTGCATTTTGAAACAATGATATAATTGTCAATATTCCATGGCTAACTCAATTTTTTATGCGCTTTTTTTACTTTAAACTTGATTAAAAGAAAGATGAAAACTGTCAATGTCACTGTCATACTTTGACATATGGCTGAATTTGAAATTTCACCCTCTATACAAATATGACGGCAAACATATAAGGTGGCATTTAAAAAGAATGTCGACGACGTCATAGTTCGAAAACAAAAGACGATCGAAAAATGACGATAATCAGATAAGTTGCGGTTTTAAAATATAGGGTTGACGTGTACGAGGATTTTTGAAAATACCGCCAGTTTCAATTTTATCGAATTAGTTCTAGACTTTACACTCGCACTGTACATGAAAATTTAAAAACTTTATTTCTATAAATAATAAAGTAGATAATAAGCTTGATTTGCTTTAGGTAAATCAACTGGTCGATTTCGTAAAAGCTACAATTTTTCAAAACGGCCAGCGACCAACTGGCATAAGCCACACTATCATCGATTTTTTTGTTAAAAACATCGATTTTTATAGTGCACCTACAAACCTTCGGTTCACCTTAAACCTACTGGAACGTTATAATTGTTAGGTGTTTTACAAAATTCAAATAAAAAAACCTTAAAATATATAATGCAAGTTCACCAAAACTGTTCCCAAAAGTTATTTTGTTAATTTTCAAATTAAAGTATATACCACCCAAAACTCAAAAATTCAGCGAAATATCAAAACACCGACGTAAAACATTTTAATTGAAAACATTAACGAAAAGTGATATACAATTTTTTAAGCAAAATTCAAGTGTGTCCCACCTACCTTCCAATTTCCTCGCATACATCGTAAACCTCGTCAAAGAGTACCTCTTCTTCAGCCATGGTGCTAATTTTGAAATTACCCTATGAATAAAGTATGTCAGCAAACCATGACTACTCGATTAAAACCACGATTATAAATAGAAGTCTTATCAACAGTAAACAAATCACGCGCCCTCGTGGGTGTCACCCTGAACATGGGGTGTAGTGCGGCGTAACCCCTAAGCAGTAAGTGGGTGAGGCAGTCACCCTCGGTCCGAATTATGCAAACATGCACTACGTCCGCTGTCTGGGTTGCCTGCAACCCAGGCGAATGATAAAACAACCGGGTAATGACTAATATGGCTGCACCACTCCTACAACTGTCAAAGCACTCTTTCCACACGAATTTTTCATCACTTCACTGACAGTTTTTAATTAATTATTGGCCTGTTTTCAATAGAACAGTTCTCTAGGTGTCGAAGGTATTTATAATAGTCCACGCGTACCCACCCACAATAAAGTTATGATAACGAGAACAAGTGACAGTAGTTACTACGAACCGGCGCGGCCTGGTTGCAATACAAACAAGTGACATGCGCCAGAAGGGCCCGCCGGTTCAAATTTTGTAGGTATCAGTGCCTAAGCAAACATACATTAACTTAAAAACAGTTGAATTAACCATTATCATACTACCTGACTATGTGAGCATGTACTTGCACATGTTATTGTTGTAGTTTTCAACGGGACATGTTTTGCCGAAATAGATAAATTTTGTTTCTCAATTAGGTACACAAATAACAGAATAAATGATAGCCAACTCACACCCCTGGCAATAGGAATTAATTAAGAAAAAACGAAATGATGCAATTACCATACATTTTTTTTAATAAACTTTACTCTTCCAGAGATGACAGCAAGTCGGGGTCAATATTCATAATCTGCATAGGTTAAAACAAAAAATCAGCCTCTACCATATTTGTATTAATTTATGTCTATCTTTAATCAACACATATTGCAAATATTGGGGAGACAAATATAAGTAAGTGTTATACACAGTATTTCTCAAAATCACCAAAAAACTGATACAGTACCTATATTGTATAAAAAAAAATCAATTAAAACTGGTTTGTACAGACATATATACAGGACAGCTGTGATAAATCCACATACGAATTATTAAGGACTCTCTTTAAAACACTGTAAAAGAAGTAATTCTATTAAAAAATGGTTTTTATTGTTTTTATCCATAAACAATTTGAAGAGTGTTGTTTAATATAGGAATTATACCTTCCGTTGTCAACTTTTATATCTTCTTTGTCACAAATTAATGTATGTAGACATGGTGCCCATTTTGATTATGCACCACAGGGAAATTGATCCAATTTCATTTTCTTGCAATTTCCTTTTTACATATAGTAGAATTCATTGTTGATTATAATGGTAACATATTCCTACTACTAAATTGGACCACTCTTAAAGTAAATCCATAATTAACTCGAAAACAAGTACTTTATTCAAAATATTTTTGTGCTGCATTTTCCAGCTTGTCTTGCACTATTTCCATTCATGTACCTTTCACACTCAAATATCAGTTTTTTCACGAATAGAATACATTTTGACAAATTCACCGACATCTATTGAAAACAATAAATCACTTGTCCCAACTACTAAACCTGTAACAATTGACAAACACAGGGCACTTCGATCCGTATTGAAATATCTCAAAAATTGCATGACTGCGAAAGCACGAAATTTCAAATAGTATATTATATACCAAGGAACTGAAGTGCTCCATTTAATCCTGAGTGTGGAAGTTTATATAATATATAAGCAATAATCACAGGAGGGATTGAATGAAGCACCTCGGTCCTGTGGTATATACGCTATTTTTTGCACTTTCGAATAATTTGAAATCAAAATAGTTAAATTTTTTAAATATGTTGTCAACGTGACAAATCCAGCTTTGAAAATAAAAAAATTAAAATTCTAGTATCTGATGGTGACAAAACATACTTGGTAACTTAGCAATTTATATACATCTTAGCAATTTATATACATTTAATCCCTTAGTACTTTTGAAAATATTTAATTCCTCCGGCGTTAAAAGTGACACTTTAATCCTAAAAAAAGAATTAAATTAGTACTTCTACTTACGGAAGTGCAAAAAATAAATAAAACACATTGATTTCCCCATGGTGCGTAATAAAAGTGGACACCCTCTATATACAACAAGTGAAGAATACTTACCTCAAGTGGACAAGTATAACAAGGTAACTGAGACCTACTAATCACAGCATGAAATGAAGATAAAATTCGTTCCTATCAATAATATGTATGTGCGGTGCCTTTCGCTGTGGTAAACTGCTACTAACTTATAAATCATAGTTAATGTTTTATTACTGTATTATATTTAATTAGTACATACTAATTTACATAGGTACTTACTTTGAAAAACAAATGCAATACAGATTGTGTAAATAGCAAAAAATAACTAAATTAATGGCACCTCTGTCCATCTTCTAATAAATATAGAGGGTGTATCAAAGATAGGTAGGAATATACAAAACGAATGATAAATTAACCCAAGTAGAATCCAGTGATACAATTAATGTTTCAAAAATCGATTGTTTTCAATTAAAAAATAAAATACATTGTTTTAGAACTACTGAGATTGACGAAAAATGGATTTAAACTTACCATGGTTATTATATATTGTTATTGTTCGGATTTCTAGTCTAGTATTTAGTCAGTATTCGTATTATGAGGCAATTAATTAATAATAATTTCTGGCATAATTTCTTAAAATGTATAGTTGGCGCTTATCTAAAATTTTAAACGAGTTATAGACGAGCTTAGAATGGTAACACAGCAATATGTTTGACCTTATGCTAGCTTGTGTAGATAGTTATTATTTATTTGGTCAGCTGGAATTGATGCTTGTGTAATAGTAAAATAAAATAAAACAGGGTTCATAAGCCTAGAATATAAATGGTCATGAATTTTAAAAATGCTCACAAAACAATTTTATTAAACTGCATATAAAGACTTACGAATTGCAGTACATAAGAACTTTTTCTAAATTCTCATCTGAAAAATTAGTTCTCTTGTCGAATATGTTTCATGTACAATTTAATCGATTTCAGTATGCCCATGGTTTTTGTTCACTTATTGAATTTTAACGAAACTTTTTGCTCTTCTGCGACTAAAAATCCAGTCTTTATACATTGTAATTGAAATCCAATGTTGCAAAAATGTAAAAAAACCTTGTAGGTGATAAGAAACTTTTTGTACATCAACATTTCTTACTTTCACTTTTGGTTTTTCTACCGATAACGCGCTTGTTATTAACCACCAGTACTCAAATTTTGGGGCAAATTATCAATAATTAATTTCTCGTACCTTAAAGGTCCATTTAACAAATGTTTTTTCCGTTTATATATACCATAATTTACTGTGATATTTTATATTTGTACCTATTTTTGATACACTCCATGTATATATCTGTAGGATACTTTCCTAGGAAACTACTGTATTAATAACTGTTTCCATAACAAATAACTTGCAGTTTATTTATTAGATTTAAGAACTGGTCCTTTTACTTTTAAACTAAACTACACAGGTTATACCTAAGTTTTGCATTAGTAATAAATTATGGAAGTTTTAGAATTAATTCTATTATCCTTATGAATGTGTTTGTATTATAGCAACTAATATACGGAGTGCCCAATATGTAAGGAATACTGATTTTACAGAGGTGCATATTGGTTTTATAAAAAAATATCTTTAATGAAAGTTTAAAATGTTCTGTGTTAATACTGTTAAGTACTGTGATGTCACTACACTTTCTTAATTGTCCAGTTATTGTTTGGTTACATTTGAAATAAAATTAATTTTAATTTTCATCAAAATGTGGCAACATCACAGCGCTTTTATTATTAACAAAAGCAAAAATTTGAATTATGCATTATCTATTGCTGCTCATAATTACCAAAACACTTTAATTAAAGGTATTTTTCAATACTGTAAATATTGGCCACCTCATTTTAAATCTATTAGTACCTATGTCAAGCAGTTTTTCCTTCTAAAAGTCAACAAATTACATGTTTTCTACTATTTTGCTTTTTCCAACTTCCTTAAAGCTATGTCGAAAAATGCAAATCTTTCAAACAGTAATTTATTTCTTTATTGTCTATTTTAGTTACTATAAAACTAAGTACCTAAATATAATTACAGTAGTAGTAATAAACTCTTCGCTTCATCAAACTGCTATTAGCAGTGTTAATACAATCTGATGCCAACAAGCAACTACTCGCATTTAGAGGTACATCACATTTTATGTTTAGAATTCTAAAGCTACTGAAATAAAGCAAGATTTTGCATGTTAAATGTTGGTTATTATACAGCACCTAAAAACTTTGCCATTGATCCATTAAATAATTTAAATTTGAATAATGTTTAAAGTGATAAATAGGTAGCATTTTAAATGTAGAGCATTGAACTTTAGTCATATATTGCATAAAACATATTTATAAAAGATTCAGATTTCCAGACACATTATTCACCATTGCTTCTTCCCCGAATAAAGCTAAAACTGTAACTGAATTGGGAGGTATTTGTGTTCTACCTGCATCATGGACTAAATAGGAATGTATGTTTTTGAACTCGGCTTGCCTTTGAAGCTCCTGTAGATGAGTATGATTTTCACCTTTTAGTACCACTTTTTTCTCTCTAAATACAATAAAACTGCAGGTTAAATAGGCAAAAGGTTTATTTATTATTAGACATCTGTTTACCCTTCCTCCGTCCAGCTATCAACAGCTTCATCCATGGTGTGATATTCTACAAGTGTCCTATACAACCCTAAGGATGCATGAGCAACCTACATTAGGGTTTGGTTAACAATTTTTATATAATCTCATTCAATAAAATTTATTACCTGTGCTGCTAATTTGCCAACTCCCATATTTAAAGCGGTATTAACAACAAAAACCATTTTGTATCTTCCTGTGGTATTGGATTGGCCTTCTACGGATTCGTCTTCATCGCTTTCATCAACGTCCCTCGATTCCTTTTTGCTCATATTTACATCGCCTAACCGTGCTTCACTTTTATTCTGTTTTGTTTTTATGGTAGTTGACAGCGGTACAGAAGGAATCTCATCATTTTCAAAATTGTCAAATACGTAACTAGCAGCTGCCTCTGCAGAATTATTTCCAGTATAGAAGAGAGCCTAAAAAATATAATGTGAGTGTTAAGGAATCGTAGTTTTGGTACTTACATGTTCGGCAGCAATTTTGGAAATGCCCATATCCATTAACATGGTTAATAATTCTTCGTTGGGTTTCCATTCTGTTTCACCTGTTTTATCCATTTCATATAAATAATTAAATTAGTTATAAAGTATTTATTGGTTATAAGATTAAGGTAGTACACTGAACCATCAAATCATAAATGTTATGCACATAACCTGACTTTTTATCGAATTAACGAGACTTCAAAATATTGACGTAATAATTTTATCACACTGTTTATTATTTTGGCAGTCTACGTAGGAGGTCAAATCGGAATTGAGTAAGGAACATTTATTTTACACATAGTCTTATTTTACGATATTATCAAATGAGTGGGGTTGGCGTAGGTCGAACTTAAGGCGCCCACATTTCTATGGATTTTTACTTGTGCCCCAATTTTTTTCATCAATTAGGTCAGCTGGTGTCCTAGCTTAAGGAATAATTTAATCGCGAAAAATCGACAATTTATTATAGCATTATGATGACGTTATTTTAAGTAAACTCTGATCTTTATTAATTTAAATGGAAAGTTATCTTCTCTATAATTATGTTTATCCTTTCAGCTATGAAAGTTTCCTTAGAAAAAAAACGTGGTCATAAAAGGGCTTTATCAACCAATCTAAAGAGTAATAAAAAGAAGAAGGTACGAAGATCCCCTTCAACGTCATCTTGTTCATCGTCGTCCGCTTCGTCATCGTCATCAAGCTCTTCATTGAGTTCAACTTCATTATCATCTTCAAGTTCTTCATCGGATTCAGATCAAAGGTCGAAGCGTAAAGGAAAACATAGAAAAGCAAGATCGTCATCATCTGATACATCGTCATCAACCAATAGTAGCAGTAGTTCTTCAGGTAGGAAACAGAAAAAGAAAGCAAAGTATATCAAAGAAAAGGAATTTAAAAGAAAACTCAAGAAATGTAAAAAGAAGAATTCAAAAATCGATGATAAAGATGATAAAGTTAAGAAGAAGCAAAATGAAGATGCTTCAGCAGATGTACCATTACATTTAATGGAAAACTCTAAAACAATGGCCCCTATGACAAAAGAACAATGGGAGAAACAACAAAGTGTTGTAAGAAAAGTTTTTGATGAAACTACAGGAAGGCACAGGTAATTAAACATATAAATTTGTAATTAATATTTCACAAAAACAACTTTTAAATATATCGAAAATCATATTGGCATTAGCACCCCATAGAGAAAGTAGTTTTTATTTCTGTTCAGTCTCATTTTACATTAATCACATTAGACTGTAGAAGTTAGTTACCCAATTGATTTATGTATGAGTGTTCCATTTGTCAAAGTAGGTGTACACTAGCACTCGGAAGTACTGAAAGTACCTTGAATTACTTTGAAATATTCCAAAGTATTTCGAATTACCTCGAAGTACTTTGAAGTACCTCGAAATACATGTCGAATTACCTTGACGTACGCTCAAAGTTTTTCAAAGTCGCTGTGCAAAGTCGGAAGAAACCGTCAACTTTCTGATATGTTACGTATGCTATTTAAGGTTCTTGTGAACGAAAAAATGTCTATTGTGGATAACATATTCAAAGTCGGTTTTTGTGCTTTTGGGCCCAATACTTGGCCTAACTCTAAAAACATAGTTGCAGTCAACGAAAATACACATTTAAGCTTTTTAGTTAATTCAAAATAACTTTGCTTTATAACTTTTTTTAAATATTATTTGAAATAGGTGCATTTTTTCTTTCAGTCGCTGTAACTTAAAAATCAACCATCCCATTCATTTATGATGGTAGATTTAAATGCAGTTTTTGCAAGCTTTCCAACGAGCCTATGCAAAGTATAGGTCGTTATTTAAAAAAATTAAGTGAAGGTGGCTGGGGATGCAGAGGTTGACTGTGGAAAACAAAAGATATCACATAAAAATGCAGTTATATTTAAATCAATTCAAGTGTCCGGGCATCTTTTCAAAAACCAACTCGCTCTTTGTTTATGTTTAGTCTTAAAAATTAAAAATTTGTTTTTTTTTGTAAAAATTATATTCATTAAAAAATAAAACTACATACTGGAATTTTATTTTGTGGGACTGGAAAATCTGTAAAAGTCAGGGAAATTTAAAACCCCAACCTAGTATCCACCCTGATAAGTGAACTTAAACTAAAGACTGCAGTTGGTCCAGATGGTATCCCGCCTGTGTAATAAAAGGTTGTGAAAGTGCACTTGTCAAACCGCTTCAAACAGGCGTAAGTTCGGCATCTTTTAAAAAAAATGTCTGTCATTCAATATCTTCATCATTCAAAGTACAGAGTGGCTAGGAAAACCCCGGCCACTTTTCTTGCGGCGGTCAAGAGATGGCGCTTTAGTAAAGAAAAATTAAATTAAAATACTGGCAACAACGCAGAATCTAAGACGTTTTAGTTATTAAATACGCCCCATATTAAATCAAAACAACTAAAACGTCTTGGATTCTGCGTTGTTGCACCTATTTTAATTTAATTTTTCTTTACTAAAGCGCCATCTCTTGACCACCGCAAGAAAAGTGGCCGGGGTTTTCCTAGCCACTCTGTATAAAGGTAGTTACGCAATATCTAATGATGGAAATTTGTTGGGTCATGAAGATTTGGTTAATAAAAAAAAAAGTTAATCATTCAGTAGTTGTTTCTGCACTTCCCAAAAATTGGAAATTCTAATAAAGGTTGTTTAAATAAAGTACATCTGAACCGCTTATATAGTTGTGCTGGTTATATTCTTTCCTGAATTAAAAAAACTATGCAGTGCAAGAAATGTTCTTTTCATCAACAGAGAAAAAAATTTTAATGCCTTTTTCTAAGTTATTATGTTTAAGAGAATATAAAAATGGAAAGTTAACTTTGGATAGTTAGAGCAAGAGGAAACGAGGACGAGGACGTCATGACCCTCTCATATAACAAATCTGTCATTATCAATGAAATCTAGAATCCCTAGTTATAACTGCTGTCATCACATTTTCATTAAAAATAACACATCTTTTTATTTTAGGTTGATTAAAGGCGATGGTGAGGTAATTGAAGAAATTGTCAATAGAGAACAACATAAAAATATAAATGCACAAGCTACCAGAGGTGATGGAGACTTTTTCCAAAGAAAACTTTCGTCAAATACGTCCCGTTAATAAATAGTACATGTACGAATAACTTTTGTCTTTCATTACAAAATTTAAATAGTAATTCCTAATTTTGAGTCTACGTATTTTCAAGCTAGATATTTATCTATGTTTATAAATACTAAAATATAAAGTTCAATATGAACAAGACTATGAAAGTTTTGTATAATGTAATCTGTGTTGATTTATATAATTTTAAGTAGTACTTAGGTAATTAAAAAACTGTAATAATGAAAGAATAAAAAATCAGTACTTACACGTTTGTTGTACATTTAATTGTAATTTATTTTTTATACTGTACTGTAAATAATAAATGGTCTGTTTTGTCGCGCCTCCAGGGTCTTTAGGTTAGTTGCTGAAACAGATAGTTTTTTTCAAGCCAAAACTAGCTTTCACTGATTTCGGTTTTTATTTAAAACTAGTTTCAGCCGCAAACAGGTATTAACGGGAACATATACTATAGGTCTATAACAGATCACATGAGCTTTTACAAATATTAATAAGTTCTAGCTTAGTTCGTTGAAGTTTATTTTAATTTATTGTAAATAAAAGAATTCTCAACTTCACTAGTTTTTTTTTTATTTTAGCCTTATACGTATTTTGACATGTTGACATGTCATTTTCAGAGGCAATATTAAAAGTAATCTGTTGGTGTCGCTATAAGAACAATAAATCTTCATAACTTCATTTTGGTTTCCTATATCTGCATCCAGATGACTTGATTTCTCATCCGAAAACGTCCAATAACGGTAAATTTAAGAGATCAATTTGGACTAACCAACCATCTTAGACGGGCTTGTTTGACAATATTTATTATTCCTGGTTCTCCATACTTTTCTTCCACTTCTTTGTCTGTACGCTTTCTCCATACCCCTCCTTTCTTTACCCCCTCCCCCCCGAATATTCTCTTAATATTTTACACTCGTGGAATTTTTCAATCTCTTTTATCTCCATTTCACTACTTTTCCCTATGGGTGCGCTATTATTAAATTTTAAGTGACTTTTAACAAACGTCGTACCTATGTATATTTTTTATCTATGCTTTTAACGCATCAGGTTCTAATAAATCGTACATGCACGCACCTCTTTCTATCACGGTCGCGTTGACGGTATTATCACGTTTGTTAACCTTTGCTTGGCGAAAGTTTCATAGATCAAGGTTGACTAAACTAATATATCTACTTCGTTTTAGGTTCTTTCTTTTATCACTACCTCTCCTTTGTTCTATACTGTTTCACTTTTCACTATCATTTCCCTTTATACGTGGGTCTATCTCGTTTAAATTTCACTTCTAAACTACTCGCGAGGTGGAGCCGTGTATACACGGTTATCACGCCGCCGCCGTCATCCATCCTCATCCAACTTTTAAATTACCCTGTAGATATCTGTGATCTGCTGATGAATAAGAAGCTAAATGCATGTGCATATGTTCCATAACCTTCTAGCTTTGTGTTTCATAGGTTTGTTTATTCACAAATTTTTAAGAGTGTGTTTATCAAGAAATTTTCTTGTGTCTAATAAATCTATTAATACATTTATACGTATAATAACAATACCTTTTGTAATTATTTATAGTAAATGTACATAAGTATAAATGAGAATATGTGTTTTACAGGTAAATTAAATTTGCTGTATGATAAACTTTTGAATTTACATGATTGTGTGATGTAGCGGGGTTATAAAATATTTAACTTTCTTACAATTATATAGATGGCGCTAATTGGTTTATAAAATAATATTAGCGAGTACCACTTCCCTTAGGTTACATTAGCTATGGTCCTATTGTAGGCTATTATAAAAGTAATTTGCTACGACATCAAAACCAAATTATACAATAAATTTCAATCATGGCCTGTCTCACACTACTAGATATTTTCTTTTAATATTTGGAATAAATTTCTAATCTTTCAAATTACATATTTATAGGCAGTTGGACAACTGGAGCAGTGTAGGATTTTAAATTTATTATTAAAAAAATTAAACCAATCGGTCAATTTTTGTGTTCATGATAATGTAGCACTCTATAGGCAAGAGTTAATTTAAAAATTCATTTCTATTCAGTAAAACTTTAAACAGACAGCCTACATATATGTACAATACAAGTGTTAACAGCTAGTGAAAATCAGAATTCATTGCTTTAAACTCATTAGTTCAGTACAATTTAAATAGTTATTAAAATAACTGTATGAAGTATGTTGTTGAACCATCTCGCCATGATGGATCATCTACTATCTTAGCTCTGCACAATGGGCAAGTTTGTTCTCGATCAAACCATGTACTCACACAACTCTCACAAAAAATATGACGACATTGGAGCAACACTGGAGAATCATATTCATCATGACAAATTGGGCAATGATTTCCAGCAGTTTGGATTTGATCTTTACTTGGTAATGAACCCAAAGTCTGTAAATTGAAAAATAAGAATAACAAATACTAGAAGAAATAAAAATGCAAGAGTAGGCAATATATCACTCAGTGCCTACAGTACTGTCATTTTTTTAAATCTATTTTTGCTTACCACATTCTGCAGCAATTTCAAAATGGCCATTTTAAACAACCTCAAACGGCACATAAGATCAGTTCCTTTAGAAACCATATAAGCAGCTGATAAAAATACCCCAACAATCTTTTCAGCACCTTGGTATGATTCCAGTAAATAGTATAACCAAGGTTGTATAGTTGCTAAGCTTCGATACAATTGCGAAATTGCTTCAATGAACAAATACACCTTTCCCTAAAATTATATAGAAATAAGCAATCAAAAGGATTTGATATAAATTACATGTAGTCAAATATTACCCTTCTTTGAAACGGAATTACTCGTACAGGAAGCATCGTCAGCAAAATTTTAAAAACTATAGTTATCAATTTAAGAATAAAATCTGTTAGACCTGCAGTCCAAAGCAAGGCCCATACAGTAACCGGTTGTCTGTACGGAGAAATGAATATGAGGTTTAAATAAAGTTTTTCATCTTCAAATACATAAGCAATAAAAGCAAAACATGCCAGTATGTACAACAAAGCCACAAACAGTTTGGATAAACTTCTTCTAGCTTGTTTAGTAGCTTCTCTTTTGACAACAGAATTGGCATGCATAAAAGTTACAAAAAGTATAATTAAATTAAAGATTCCTTCGCAGTGATCGTATAAACCTTTCGCTATTAAAATTAATAGGAAAGGTAAATATTTTTGCAAAATCTCCAGTGATTGTTGGGCTTCTATTACATTGCGTAATGTTTCAGTAGAAGGGCCATCGTTTGCATTGTTATTTGAATTGCCACTTCCGTTAGCTGCTACTCCTTCGTTATTTAATAAGCTTGCAGCTTGAAAATTTGAGTGGCCTATATTCACATTTAGGTTACTATTTGTTTCATGTCTGATTGGCATTGCATTTTCCAAATTTATAACAATACTATCACTAGGTTGATTCTGATTTGCATTTGGAAGAAGTTCTGACGATGACGGTCTTGTATTTAAGAGACTGGAAATGGAAATTCCTCTTGCGTTTACCATGCGTGCTGTTTCGACATGTTGTTGAAACTCCCTTATAACATCATTTAACAATCGAGTTCCTTCTACTGGTCGTCTCGGCAAACCAGGTCTTGCTGAACGAACATCCTCTACATATTGTGCATGAGAACCATAGGTTGGTGGTGATGAAGTCGGTGTATGTGACATCTCATTATGAACATACATGCTACTAAACGCATTTTCTGGTGAAATGTTATCACGATAATTGTTAGCCATACTGTTCTGAACTTCTAGTTTATGTAATAAATTTGCACTAGGGCTATATGTTATATTCTAGGTTAGAGTTTCTTGCAACATATTTTTATGAATTTACAAAGGATGATCCACAAATTTACCGATGCGGTGTGATAATTGACTACTTGATCATCATCACTTGAACTGTTAATAAGCCTAACCAATTTCATACAACTTAAATATTATTAATAATAAATTATAGTACTTTTATAAATGTTGTTCACTCTAACTAACGCCATTTATTATCCAGAGTTATAATTGTGTCGTGGTACAAAACACCTACCACTTAATCTTTCACTATCAAAATCTATTATCACAACTGAACAATAATTATTACAAGTTTTATTTTCCTCTTTTACAAACAATACAAATAGGTTAGGTATCTTCGGGATTTCAATATACAGGGTGTGTACAAATTGACGTACAAGTTCAGGTAGTGTTATTCCTTGGACTAGAATAATATAGCGAAATTCTGAACAAAATAGTCCGTGACGTAGACGCTAACCTAATACTCAGGAGATGTAGATCGATTTAATCAACGTAAATATGGCAACTCGAATTATATAAAATAAAATTTGGTGATGTAATTTTCCGAAGAATTTCCAGCAGGAAAATTACCCAATTTACATCACTTTATTATAACTACAAATACTACAATGTTTAAATTTTTTAGGTTTCTACGCTAAAGTTTGAAATAAACCTCTTTCATCAAAAAAATTAAATTAAAAGAAAATAAACAAGAAATAAATGTATGTACATTTTTACCTTCCTCGCTATACGGATTATAAAATTCAAAATTTCAAAAATTTACAAAATTTTAAAATTTTCAAAAATTCCATAAATCGAAAAATCTCAAAATTATCTAAATTCCCCAAAAATTTTTAAACTTCAAAAATTTTGAAAAATAACCAGGAACTTTTTTCAAAATGGTAACTTTTTTGTGCAAATTACTTTTTAATACAAAAAATTGTCTAAAACTAAAATTTTTTCAAAGTTGAAGAAGCCATAATTTATTGCAGCTCCGAAAGACGAATTTGACAAAACAATTACTATAACATCATTTGTGTTTCCAACCGTCTTAGGTCCTAGGGTCAAAACACATTAACTACATTTTTAAAAGTTATATACAGACGATATTTGTGGCATGCTATACAGAGTGCCCCGTAAGTAATGGGACAAAGTTTGAGTATCGCTTCCTGGGGTCCAATTAGACTGATTAAACCTAACACGCCTTTAGTAGAAAGTGCTTGCATAAAAAGTTATAGGACTTTAAAGACAAAAATTTTATCATTATTTATTTATTAATCGATAATGGATGATATATGTTAAATTCAACAAGAATAAGATAAAGGATATTAAATTAAATCAAATTAATTTTTTTATTCAATATGATAGGAAATGATGTAGTTACTTTAGTTTTTTTAAGTGTTCTTTTTTTGTGTATCTGTTTTGCACTTTTTGTATGTTCGCGAACGAAAGTCCGATCTGGATGAGCTTTGAAATGTGGGGGCATAAAATGACCTTTTACAGTACTCCAAAAAGAGAAAGTAAGACTTTTTGTATCATTTGTTTTAAAAACTTTGAACAAAAAACCTTGTGGCAAATCCAATGTTTTATCAGAAACTTCTAGCTTTAAAATTTTTTGTAAATTTTGACTTTAACACTCAATTACTCAATAATGAGTTAGCAGATCGAGATGAAATTTGGTATCGTAATAGCATCAGGCGTACACAATAGCACTATTATACAGACATTTTTAAAACTATGAAAAAGAAATCTGTGAACAGGTATAATTTTCACCAATAACGGCCTGTATATATCCAAATAACAAGAACTACTATAGGTAAGGAAAGGATAAAATACATAGGAACTAAAATATACATATAATAAATAACCCAACAGAATAAAATTAATTTATTCTACAGAAAATTCAAATATAAGCTACAAGGCTTCCTACTTGAGAACAAGTTTCAAGATCCATGGTAATACAACAGAGTAAGAAATTAACTATTACTATTATAGAATTACAATTTTATGTACCAGTATTAATATTTAATAATATTATTAAGTATTAAAAGTAAGCTAGGTAAGCATCTTGGGTGGAGAAGCATTAGACCTAGGATTATTTTAAATGAATCTGTAATAAGGTGTAAACAAGAATAAATAATATAATTTTTATACATAATATAATAATATGATTTATTTAGATATTATTATGATTAATGTACATACACACTTTAGTATAGGTACATAATAATGTATTCCGACATTTGAATGATAATTAAAAACTGAAAATAAGTTTTAATTCGTTTTACAAGAATGATGTTTAACTCACCATTAGAGATAAATGTTGATGTACAAACTTTTAAACGATGCAAAAATTCGTTAGATCTGCAAAATTATTAGATATTTATACAATTATTCTGGTCTACAAACTAGGTACCTACTGGAAGCAAACACTACTTCTGAATAACAAACATAATTTGTTATAGTTCATCCCTCACTTTGGCAATGTTTTCATTTTCTAGAATTGGTAATAAACGCCAAAACTCAGTAGGTGCTACTTCTTTTTTGAAAACCATCTTTATATCATCTGGATTATGAATGAATAAATATCCAAAATCATTTGAATTTGTAACTGGTTTCCATTCAATGTCTTTTGCCTTTGGTATTCTATAAACAAGTAAGTAAAAATCGTAAAACCGTAGAATGTTGCAGCCAATTTCATTTACCCATTCTTTGCAAAAGAGGTTACAATATCCAGCAAAAACTCCTTGATTAATTCATCAGATTTGAGTAACTTGTCCTTCTTTACTGTAGTTTCGAATAACGTTGCATAATGAAGAAGAAAGCCATCCTCCCCATGACCAACACCTGTTATATATTTTACTTACAGCAGTGAGTATTGTAATACAGACTTGCATTACACTCCTCAAAAAAAAATAGCGATCACTTTTGTTGAAAGTAGTGTACAGTATAACCTGATTGTAATGATTTTGCATATAATGAACTTACAAACTATTCACTTAGGTCCCAGCAAAACACATAGAGATTTATAGCAAATTTTACTTCTGTAATATACTTGTAGCAATGAACTAGTGATAAGCAAGCCATTTGTGTACTGTAAGTATACTTTTGAAATACATAATTAAAGTGTATTCCACTTAGAAATTAAGTAATAACTATAGTATCTTTCATACTTAAAATTCAGTAGAGGTGGTATGGGGCTATGTTATTCTTATAGGGGAATTTTACACAGCATTGGCACTTTACTTTTACCTGTGGCTTAAGTTAAGAGGATTACGCTTCATAATACATCTGGCAACACTACTCTCCATAAGCCCAATACTGAATTTTAACTATGAAACGAACTGTAGAACTGTTGATTGAAGTATCAGAACTAAACTCAAAAATACTACTTCACATTGGTGACCACATTGGCACAATCTACCTCATTTTTAAATGGATTAGTCTTAGGTAAGTATTTCACAATAGCATTTGTTTGTACAGTGGCAAATTAATATGAAGAAAATACAAAATCATGTTTTTTAGTCTTTCTAAAATACACAATTATGCAAGGTGTCCGATGTGAGATGCATACAGTGATGTGAGTCTCGGTATTTTACCAATCGGTAAAATGGTATTTTACCGGTAAAGTAAAATCACATTTTACCGGTAAAATGGTAAAATCATTTCGAATTGCCGCGCGCAGGCGCAGATATTCGTCGTACTCCAAAACAAAACATTATTTTTCTCGGAAAGGGTCAGAAATGTTTTGTGGTAGGAAACCTAAATAAAGAGTAATTTCTTTAAACCAATCATATTATAATATAATAATATATACTAAATATTTTTTATTTTTGTTATTAAAAGTTACATCAATTACATTTATTAAGTTTGTTTAACTTTATGTTTATATGCATAAGTTTATTTTATTTTATGTTTATTGCGATTTATATCTTCGTATTTTTTATTTTCGTTATCACATTTTGCTTTGTATTTAATTTAGGTATACTTTAATAATTATAACTGTAACTGTAAGTTACATAACCCTTATATTTTTATAAACTATAAATAATTGTATTTTTGTGTTTTGGTATCAAGTATTAAGTAGACCTGTCGAGTATCTAGTATCAAACTAAATGGTTTTTCATAAGGAATCCAATGATCCATCATTTTTGACGTGAAATTAATTTTACCGGTATTTTACCGGTAAAATAATGATTTTACTTACCGTTTTTTATTTTACCGGTAAAATCACATCACTGGATGCATACCATTGGTATTTTGAAAACCATAACAGCTACAAAGTCGGTTAAATGGGGAAAGATGTAGATATTTTACAGCATAGCTTAGTAGCATTTGATTCTCTGTAATAATGCAAGGCTTACTAGATTTGGATTTGAAAATAACGAAATATGT
Source organism: Ctenicera cuprea (assembly GCA_958336395.1). Taxonomy (NCBI): domain Eukaryota; kingdom Metazoa; phylum Arthropoda; class Insecta; order Coleoptera; family Elateridae; genus Ctenicera; species Ctenicera cuprea. The sequence goes on from OY284490.1 coordinate 38,464,240, forward strand.
CAATTTTTGTTACATTGCAATGTCTTAGTTAATAATAAATATAGAAAAAAAAAGTTGAAAGTAAAATTGAAGAAGTATTAGCGAGTATTGATGGAAAGTCATGAATAACATACTACGGAGAATTAAGAACTGTATTGAAAATGATGAAAAGCACATAGAACACATTTTATAAATTAATTTAAATCAATGTTCAAACCTAATAAAAACACTTAATTATTAAATCATTTGTATTATTGTTTCTGACATTTAGAATAGTAACTGTAACAAGTATGGCATATTCTGCACAAGTGGAAAGTATGTCAACCGTGCCGAAAGGCGAGGGGGACGGTTTACGAGTGCGAAATAGCCATTCCTAACGTGTTACAGACTATACTTTTTCTACGACTATAAATTATTTAGGTCATTAAATCTAGGAAATAAGAAAATTTTAAGTTTCGTTTCTAAAATATGCTTTGTTTGTAACTGTCAACCAAACATAAAAACAGTTGATAGACGGGAAACGCAACCTTTATTATTCAGAACAGTGTTAGAATGAAATAAACAGTGTTAGAATGAATATTCTATACCAAGTGTAGATTGTAAGTTATTCTGTAATTAAAAATTTTATCAGAATGCTTATATTCATGTTCATGGCGCACTATTATATCTGTCATTAAATGTTTTCTTATTAAATATCTCTGAAGTTTTTACAAATAAGTATGTAAAACCTTATGTCGTTAAAAAGAGGAAAAACTAAGCTTTTTTAATGTATTTTTTAAAATATTAGTAAGCCATGCATTATTTCAAAAAAAACAAAAATTCTACTAAGCCATGCTCTAAAGTATTCACAGCTTTCCCCATTTAACCAACTTTGTAGCGCTGTTATGGTTTCCAAGATACCAATGGTATGCATCTTTTCATCAGACACCCGTATAATACAGCTAAATTATTTCACTGCCATAATTTGGCATGGATTTGAAGAGTATGGCATTTATTTTCTTTGTTTTAATAAATCACGGAACCGAAAATGTGTTTGAAGGAGTTTTTATGCCATACCCACCATAACATTTGTTTAAATTGAAAACGCTGCTCAAACTTTGCTCTCCTTTGTATCCATAAATATAGGAATAGACTGGTGACTTAGAAACTTTTGCCTGCATACGTGCAGCTTTTACAAAATCTAGTATGAAGTATCTATCTCCAACAATCTGAAATAAATAAGTTGTTTAGTTTTTTGTGAATTTTTGCTTGCAAGTTTATCGAATAGGTAGCTAGATACCCATTTTGCAATTTTCACAGAAATGGTTTCAAAACAAATGTGTACCTTTATTAATGGTTGAATATTATCATGTGATAACTGTTGGTCGCCTAAATAAAACTCCTTGATCCTTTGTGCAACAAAAACCTTATCTGAATCAGTAACAGTATAATTATAATCTAGAACATAAGGCAATGCTTCATTCCAATGTTCTTTAATATCATCCAACTTGTCAAGTAAAGCTAAAAAATAAAATTATCCATAATTATCACCAGTCCAGGAAACTTAGGAAAAACAAGGGAAACAATTCAAAGAAATCTGGTTTTTGGAGAGAGGCACAGTTAGGCTTCGTGTTTAACATACTAAAAGTCCTGAATGATCCGATGTGAACTGGCGCCAAAACTCAGTTTTTTGCGAATATCTGGCGAACGGTGCCCCTACATAAAAAATGGTTCTAAACAAACTTATAGAGCGTTAAACTTCCTCAAAAAAAATATTTTGTAACATTTTGTAGCTGGAGCAACCCTTTAGCATCAAAAATGCAAAAATAAAATTAATAGTATAAAACGCTGTGAAAATGCTTCATGAGTATGCGCTGGAAATGTCTCCCATACCGCTATTTCATGTTTTAGGCGTTGTGATCACGTGGGGAAAGGAGGCACCACTAAAGTTCTTAGTAAAAGTTGGAGCAAAACAATACTCTTTTTATAACATTATACTCATTTCCATATGCTGACAGATGGTTTATCCATTGTTGTAGCCGTACAAAAAAGTTGCATCTTGTACGTACAGCTTGTTAACTAAGTAACTAACTTCTTATTACCATACCACCCAGGAGGTAAAGTATATGGAGCATTTTTTTAAATGGTGTCCCCAGTAGGCCTAGTCCACAGAACATCGTTTAACTCGTTCTAGTATCTGAGACATTATTGGTGGCATTATTAGTGTCAGTAGCAGCTATTTTATCGGTATCATGATCACTATCTTCTTCATCATGTTCTATTTTAAGTTTGGAAGACTGAAATTTTCACAGAATACTCCACTGCAATGTAGGCGAATGTTACTGAATATTTCATACAGGAAGTTTCATACTCTATACCTTTGTTAAAAATTATTTTTCATTGAGGGGCCGCCGAGCTCAAATCAGATCCTTGGGCAATTTTTGAATATGTTAAACAAGAAGTCAAACTGAGCATCTCTGACAAAAATCAACGTTCGTATTTTTTTCCGCTATTTGAGGAAAAAATTTCTAATTTTCCTGTATTACACCTAAATCATAAATAAATCCATAATGATAATACAAGGTGTTTCACAGAGTACGAGCCATAGCATTTTAACCATGTCGTAACTTGATTAGGATCAAAGTAGGTTGTCTATAGAGTTTGATCACATCCCCTAAATATTTTTCTTAATATTCATGAAATAAGGGCAAAATTACGCGTTTGGTGGTCTTGAGGAAGCAAGCAATATCTCTGAAATGTAAGGATTCCAGGTTCAATACCCATTTTTAATTTTTTATTCATTTATGGCATACTTACTAAATTCAAAGCGATCAAAGTATACTTTTTCGACTATTTGCGTTGATCGTAAAATATTCAATGTCTTTATTATGTATTATTTACAATACATAATAAAAAATGTAGCCTGGGCATTTTTGAGTAATTCACAGAAATACGTAGATCCCTTCGCATTTAATAAAAGTATTGTAAACACATGAATAAAAAACAAAAAACTAATTCAAAAAAAATCTTATAGAAATTGAACGCAAACAATCAAATTAAAAAATTATTTTACTTTAAAATTTGTAAAATGTTCTTGCGAAACTTCAATTTATTCTATGAACATATAAAATTTATCAAAATTTAACTAGTAAAAAATTAAAAGTAATAATAATAAAACACTATGAGACTATGACACAAAGACACACTGTGTCTTTGTGTCATAGTTATCACTTAAACTGCTCTACTCAAATTTCAACTATCAATATACAGGTTATTGTTAGGAGTATACAATTGTTATTGAATAGTAATTAAAGTGTTTTATTATTTTTAATAGTTAAATTTTGATTAATAATGTTTCACTGTGTGCCTAACATACAATCAATTCAAAATATTCAAAATTTATACCTACTGTTAGAACGTATTATAGAATCAATATTTTTAAATTTTGAAAACCTGTAATATGTTGTATGTACTTACTAACAACTGGAAATATTCCTTCTTCTTTAGCTACAGAAGTAATCCAAGGAAGATCATTGACATTTCCGTTATTCAGCAATGTGTATGGATGTTCTGTCAAAAAAGCAGTTTCAGAGTTTTTTTCAATGACTGGAGCAAAAGGTGCAAGTGGAAAATCATGATATGAAAAAAATTTATCAGTATTTTGAACTAATTGCCTTGCAGATCGTTGTTGTAAGCACCTAACAAATTCTGCTGTTGATGGATAATTACATCCTACCAGTGAAGCAAGTTTTCTTGCTTTTTCTAATGGAGCTTCTTGCATAGCCCATGGGACTAGTGCAGTCCCACTTTGTGATATGCCTCGATGGAATAATCCTATTAAAAAAAAAACTTTTTAATTAATCTTTTATTACATTGTTATTTTTTTTGTCTTTACATAAATTAAAGTGAATTTGTTTTACCTCTAGAAAGCGGAGAAAAGTAGTGCAAATGAACAGCTGCTCCACCTGCTGATAATCCTAAAATTGTAACTGATTTAGGATTTCCTCCAAATTGTTTTATGTGATCCTGAATCCATTTGAGAGCTAAAACCTGATCTTTCATTCCATTGTTTCCTGACACTGCATCATCTGTGGTGCTTAAAAATCCTGTAATTTTGTATACATACACATTTATTATTATAATTAATAAGTATCGAGGTAAACATATTAAAACCGTAAATAAAAAATTACCTAACAAGCCAAGTCGGTAGTTTAGGCTTACATACACAATATCCCTATCCATCAAATACTCAGGCCCACCCATTGACGGATTTGCAAACATGAATGCTCCTCCATGAATGTAAGCGATGACATCTAAATTTTCATTTGGAGTAGGATTGTTTCTTGGGACATATATATTGAGATATAGACAATCTTCATTACCTAAACACACCAATTTATACAGACTGGTCAAAGTTAAGTGGGTGCTATTGCTAACTTTCTTATTATTACAGAGTTACAGATTGGGTTAAATAGACAAATAAATGTAACTTTATATGCCGATTGAGATTGAGTTATTCCACAAAATAGTTTTTGCTTAAAATTGACCACCTTGTATATTTTTGCATATCGTGAAAAAACATTTTTAAATAACAAGCTTTTAATGCAATAGTAGGTAACCTAAGGTGAATAATAAAAAAGTTATTGCTATGGTAACATTTTTACTTTCCCATACCTTCGGTATATATGAAAATTATCGAAATCTACATTTTAAAGGAAATAGACGTTTTTGGGCTCAAGGAACCCAAAAAAGCTGTTTTTAGAAAAGGTCTGTGTGTGACGCCTCTAAAGGCGAAAGTACTGGACCGAGTTTGATGAAATTATAAATCAACAAGTATATCGCAAATTGTGGCTCTAGTTAAGCTTTTCAAAAAAATCCGAAATCGGAAACAAAAGTTCATGTTTTTAGTAGCATTTTTTACAAAACTAAATTCTGGAAATTTGAGCACGGAATCTGAGAGAAGAACTTAAAGCAAATCAAAAACTGAACTCTCTAACTTTAAAATGGTGGCCGCTATAACTTTTTGAAAATCTCAACTTTAACGCTCATTTACTCAAAAATTAGTAGTCTGATTAGAATCAGCTACAACTTGTTTAAAAGGCCTTTGTGGGTAGCATACGATGAAGTAAAACTAATTTCGAAAATGTAAAAACGATCGCAATGACGCTGTTTCAAAATTTTAAAAATTTTCAAAATCATATTTTTTTAAACTGACCACAGGATGCTTTTTGAACTTTCTGAGCCAATAAGACTTGCACTGAACTACAAATTTGTTCTTACTAATCTCCTAAATTGTACTCTGACGCCTTCCAGGAATGTTTGAAAAATTTGTCATATGATTAATTATTTATTCAAAACGTAAACGCCAATTGTTATAAACTTTTATCAGTTTGATAGAGTATTTGAAGTACTTTATTAGGATTAGCAAGAATTTTAACTATTTTAAAAATTCAGGAACAAACGATACTTTTTAATATCAACGAGTTTTCCGGCAATTACGTGATTTTAACTACGCGTATCAATTAGCTGTAGTTAAAAAATATATTTTTCATTCTTCCCATATTTTCGATAACTCTTTAAATAAATCATTTATATCGATTTTTAGTCCAAAATCCGAAGCGCATCTAATCAGCTGTAGGGCGGGCGATGCCGTTCTTACTGTTCTTATACGGTATGCGACATCGTAGGGTTGCCTATATGAAACGTTTTCTTAAAAATCTAACATATGGTGAAATGAGCAAAGAGCTTACAACCACAACTGTTTGAAAATCTCGACTTTAACGCTCATTTATTTAAAAAGTAGTCGTCTGACCGACATCAGCTATAACTTGTTTGAGAGCTCTTTGCGGGTGGTATAGGATGAAACAAAATTAATTTTGACAATCTGAAAATGATCGCAATGGCGTTTCATAAAAATTTTGAAAATTTAAGTTAGGTGTTAAGGGATTGGACTGGAGGATTGATTATTTTTTTAGAAATCTGATAGTCGGTACAATGTTACTATTATAAAAAATTACACTTTTGCAAATACGGCAAGTATTAATATCTAGTATGGGAAGGTCCACTAGAAGTTAACACTTCAGCTTTTTATTATTCATTTTAGGTTACTACTTGGCATTGGAACTTTTATATTTAGAATTTAATTTTCTTTGAAAATACTCAACTGTTAATTTTTGCAGTTGCTATTTAAAGAAATAAGCATAAAAGATTGATCAAAGATTATTCAGTTAATATACCTATTTGTAGCAGTATGCTAAAATTTTGTATTTACCGATTACCTGAAGTATTCTTGTGTTTAGTTGCATACATTCATGTTCTATGGTTGCATCCCAAATTCCAAACCAAGGATCTACATTTTTAGGTTCCTGTTAAATATAACAGTATAAACATTTTTAAACCTACCTATTTCTTTGAAAGGTAATGTATTTTATGTTGTAAACAACATGGCTAAGTAATTAATATGATGTCATATGAAAAGAAGCGCAATAGAAACCGCTAATATATTTTTTGATAGTAATGGATGGCTAATTGTGTTCCTTATTAAAATGTTAGACATGAAAGTTATGTGTTCTCCTGAAAAAATATTAACTAGCTTACATTAAACAGTCAAAAGAATAAGAAACTAAATATCAAATTGCCAAGTATAATTTGAAAATGATAACTGAGAAGTTTTATATTTAATCGTACCAGTACGTACATATGTTACTAAATTGTATAACAAAACTTACAATACCTTAAATCGTAAATCGCCCACAGGAGGCTTTGCATATGGAATTCCTTCAAAGGCAGAGAAAATTCGTCCTCCATAAGAACGTTTATAGTGTCCCCTGATTAATCCTAATGAACTTTCTACTGTAGGTTGTTCTAATGAATAAACTGAAAATGTAATAAATGCTTTATTTTGGCTGGTCATTAATGACTGACACTGTAGGATAAAAAATGAATAGAGTTGCCAGGTCTTTCTGATTGCAATAATCTGATTAAAATATTGAAGTAAAACCGTCCATGTATATGAAAGACTCTTCCTTATCGTTAATATGTTTTTAAATATTTTATTTATAAGAAACCTATATCAATTTTTTTAAATCTTGCACAGTCTGCTGGTGTCACATATTGTGTTCATTGGAAGGGTTTTTAACAGCAATATAATAGAAATGCAAAGCACAGTTTGAAAAATATCTGTATGTGGCCGATTTGTGTCTCCCCAGCATGGATGAGGTCCTATTTCCCACGTTTTAAAAGTAGTTTTTTGTAAATTTTAAAACATAGTCCGATAGAGCACATAGTCAAATTTAATGCCTTTTTTCCACGACTCTTTGGTTTTTTTGAATGTTATGAATTTAACACCTCTACTCAAAAATGCTGAATTGGCATAATATTGGGTATCATAATGACTCTAGAGGAACTGTTACTCATAACAAACTTTTCGATACTATGAAAATTCAAAAATTAAAAATTTCTTAAAAACGTTTTTCTTCGAACTGGTAATATGATTATTTTTTAAATTTTGTAAGCGAGTAGATAGAGAGATGAGCAACAATTTCTTTTTTCCAGCATTTTCTTTGTGGCGTTTTCATGTGTTTTTGAAATTTGGAAATTCAATAAACAGATGATAAACTAAATTGTTTATTAGTTACCCTAGAATACAAATAGAAAATAGTTCCTGTAAACATTAGCTCAGGAAGGCATTCTTGTAGAGTTAAAGCCTCCGGAAGAGGGAACAGTCCAGTCACCTTTTTGTCGATAACTTTGACAGTATAGTAAGGTTACCTAGTGATAGTCGCATAAAAATTTTGAAATTTTATAAATGGGCTCTTTACAGGTGCTGCCTCTGACTGTGTCTAGTTGTAAAACAAGAAAGACTTATGCGGCAACTCTAAAAACCAAACAATCTAAAATATTAAATATTAGAATGTCTTTTTCTTAACTATTTTATATGATTCAATAAATACTTTCAGTCAGGTGAATTATTTTTATACTGAATACAAATTAAGTTAAGTAGGTTGTCATATTTACCATGCACTAGCAGCAATACAAGTACTATATAGTATAACATACTTTTGTTTAAGAACAAAGAAATTTATTTATGGATACAGAGATTATAGTTTATAAGTTTTTTTTAAATTTAATTTCCAGATAGGTATGTTTTATACAGCACCTATTTACTTGGTTATAAGACACGACCTTGTGTTCCAAGGTCTTCCACTTTTGTGAATATATTGGGAGCATTCAGTATAACAGCTGCAGTACAGCAGGGTACATACTAACAATAAATATGCATATGTTATATATTATATTACATGACGAAATTTATAGCTCCTATTAAACAAAGCTGAAAATTACAGAAAAAAAAACAATATACAATAATTTATGCACCTATCCTAATATTTTATTTTTTGAGTACTACTGGTACACAGAGTGTCCCAGAAGGCCTGGAACAGGTTTATTACTCCCTTATTATGCAAGATACAAAAAAATGTTTCAAATGATGAACACCTCCTGGAAACAGCAAACATTCACACCCTAAGTTAAAGGCATTGTGGAGGATTGGTTTAGATTCAACATGATGCAGCCTGTACTGCGGTTTATGCATCGGAACAGGCACTGTTATCTTGTAAATGTATCGTTTTATTGGGAAGGTAAATAATATATTTTTTGTAAAAGATATGTTAATAAATACTATGTTTATTACAAATGATTTGTTATTAAATGCAACCACAATACTCTAGCCCTTCATATTCCTTTATGTGCTGGTAGTGAGAGATCATCGAAAATGACAGTCGATAAATTTGGTAGATACCTTCATGGTCACCATCATCATCACAGTGATCTGCAAATATTTATTTTTGAAGATGTGTGTCCAAATTGTACTATGAAACAATACTAGTATTAAGGGGGCTGTACTATATGGTACAACTTCCGCAAGCAGCCATTACTTACATAATAGCTGCTCCAGAAGACCTTAAACTATATATATATATATACATATAAATGATGTTAAGTATGAAAAGGGTACGTTAGTTGCAATGACCTTAAAACAGGGTAATCAATTGCGGTTTAAGAGCCTACCAGGCACAAAAAAACGTATAAGTGTCGAACTACATCAATTCCAATCACGGTGGAAGAATCACAAGTCAGATTCGAACTTAGGTTACTTCAACTTTGAATGGCTCTCTTCCCCTCAGGATCTGAATATTAAGAGCTCGATCAAGAATGTTAGTTAATTAGTTTATTGTTAGTATGTCTGTGAATATGTGCTGCGACGCTCAAGCTCCCCATTTCTAAAACTTTCTGGAACAACTACGAATGTTCAATAATTGGTCTGAGACTGACACTCCTAGATCACTTGCAAGTGTCGATTTCTTTCATACCATATCCAGTGGTGTTGTTGATGTGCAATGTTTTTTAGTGTAATTTGCAGCTATGACTGGCAGCCATCTGATGACCCCCTAATTGAATACCTCAGATGGTCAAAGTGTTGTAAGTTTGCTCATCTTATAAAAAACTTTAAAACTACCAAGGGGTTATTCGAAGAGTTGCTAAAACTTCTCCACATATTGGAAAACCTAAATAGGTGTTAAATAAAAGTGAACAAAGTAAGCTAGGTGTTTCGGAACGCAGATCCCGAGCCTGCCGCTGTCACAAAACCATGTTACTAAATTCGATTTTCTAAGCATGATTTAAGATCTGCTGTTCAAAATATAGCCTATTCAATTAATAAAGTTGAACTTTTTGTTGTTAATGTATCATCTGTTTTTTCTGAAAACATTTATAGGTACTATATTTATTTAAAAACAATTTTTCACTCTAAAATAATAAATTAAACAATACTACTGATAATTCACAAAACATTTATTTTTCATATATTTTTTCCCAGGATTTTGATTAGGAATTCCCTGAATTTACTGATTTTTGCCAAAATTCTCTGAGTTTATAAAAATGTATAAATTACTTGATATTTGCAGGTTTTCCATGTTGCTGGTAACCCTGAAAAAAGCTACAAACAAAAGAAACCTCGCATTTTAGTTTTTTGCCTGTATCTAGTTGGGCTATCAATTTTTCAAAACTTTGAATAATGGCATTAAACTGGTCCCCTAAATAGGCAACTTTTCCTCATTTAACGTAACTTCTATCTCCTACTGTTTCTGAGATCCCTATGGTAAGCAGAATTAAAGTTTACAACCTGTCTATTAGGATGCGAAGTGTAAAACCATAAATTAAACGCTGAATGAAAAAACTCGCAGGCAAACTGCTTGTTTTTTATACTGGAAAATTAATTTCGTCTTCTTCCTTAGCCTTCAGTCATCCAACTTTGGACATAGGCCTCTTCTAGCAATCTCCATCCTTCTCTGTTTTGTGCGGCTCTTTTCCAGTGTAAGCCTGCTACTCTCTTCAGGTCGTCACTCCATCTCATTTGCGGCCTTCCCTGGGTTCGGTGTCCCAGGTACGGTCTCCAATACTGGATTAAGTTGTTCCATCTGTCATGTTGGTGCCTAATGACATGACCTGCAAAGCTCCACTTCATCTTGGTGATTTTTTGAGTAACATCTTCTACTTTGGTTTTACTGCGGATCCATGTATTTCTCTTCCTGTCAGTCAGTCGTATACCTAGCATGGATCTTTCCATAGCTCTGTGTCTTTGCTATTCTATCTATATTCTTCTTTGTGAGTGTCCAGGTTTGACATCCATAAGTAAGTATTGGTAAAACACATTGGTTATATACTTTCTTTGCTCTTCATATGTTGTGGTATTTTGGGATTCTTAAGTATCCATGCTAGTTTTCCATATCCTGCCCATCTTAATCTTATAAGTCTCGTTATTTCAGCGTGTTGATTTTCTTTGTTTAGCTGCAGAACTTGCCCCAGATATATGTATTCGTTGACTTTTTCAATTGCGTGTCCATTGACTTGTATGTTTCTGGCTTCGTCTGTGTTTGTCATTATCTTTGTCTTTTGCATGTTCATCTTTAATCCAACTCTGTTAGAAGCTTCTCCCAACTGGCTAATCATATTTTGTAGTTCTTCATATGAATTAGCAATAAGGACTACGTCGTCAGCGAATCTGAGGTGGCACAGTCTTTTTCCGTTGATGACATTCAACCAGTCTAATGTTCTAAATACATCCTCCATAACCAGTGTAAACAGCTTGGGTGATATCACGTCGCCTTGTCGGACTCCTCTTTTGATTGGGATGGGGTTCGTTTGTATTTCCTGTTCTAGTTGTATTTTAATCGTAGCATTTTCATATATGTTGTGTATAAGCTGTTTGTATCTAGAGTCTATTCTACTGTTGTTCATGGCCTGTTCTATTGCCCATAGCTCGACACTATCAAACGCCTTTTCATAATCTACGAAGGCGATAAATAGTGGGAGATGATATTCGTTAGCTCTTTCTATTAATATTTTCATCGTGAGTAGGTGATCTAATGTACTGTATCTTTTACGAAATCCAGCTTGTTCCACTGGTTGGTACCTGTCCATTTTATTTGTCAATCTATTTTTTATGATTCGTATGAAAAGCTTATATATCTGGGGTAGTAGGGAGATGGGTCGATAGTTTTTAAAATCTCTTCTATTTCCTTTCTTAAAGAGCAGTATCACTATACTTTCGCTCCAGTCTTTCGGGAATTTGCCCCTATGTAAGTATTCATTAAATAATCCGACTAGGGTTGTCAGGATGTCTTTCCCCTCTTTCAACATTTCCGCAAGTATTTCGTCCGCTCCTGGAGCTTTGTTATTTTTTAGTTCTCTTATGGCTTTTTCGATTTCATCTGGTTCTATGTTTGGTATTTCTTCTGATCCGATGTTTTGTATTTTTTCTTTAAGATTTTCTTCCGTGTTCTTATCTTGGGTTATCTGAGACTTATATAGGTCTTTGTAGTAATTTTCAACTATCTGTGTGATTTTATTCAGGTTGTGTTCTTCTCTGCCTTGTTGGTTCTGTATGTTGATAATCTTGTTGTTTCCGAGTGTCGGGCGTAAGCATTTGATACCTCTGTTCCTTTCAATGGTCTTTTCAACCAGGTCTTCATGATATTTTGTAATGTCTCCTTTGACTTTTTGTTTTATTGTTTTGTTCAGCTGTATATATTTTGCTGTTTTATTTCGTCGCTGTGCTAGGAGGTTCCTTCTTTCTTCCATTAATTTTTTAGTGTCATCATTTATTTTACTTTTCTTTGTATTTTTGTTTTTGGCTACTCTCAGTCCTGCATCATATATTTGGTTTCTCATATTTCGTTTAGATCGTCTTCTTTATTTATTTGTTGTTGTTCGTTTATTTTCTCCCTTAGGGTTTCCCTGAATTCCTCTCCTCATAGCCTAAATTCATAGGCATCAATGTGTGCGTTCATTTATTTTTTCCCAGGATTTTGATTGGGAATTCCCTGAATTTACTGATTTTTGTCAATATTCCCTGAGTTTATAAAAATGTATAAATTACCTGATATTTGCAGGTTTTCAATGTTGCTGGTAACCCTGAAAAAAGCTACAAACAAAAGGAAAAACCTCGCATTTTAGTTTTTTGCCTGTATCTAGTCGGGCTATCAATTTTTCAAAACTTTGAATAATGGCATTAAACTGGTCCCCTAAATAGGCAACTTTTCCTCATTTAACGTAACTTCTATCTCCTACTGTTTCTGAGATCCCTATGGTAAGCAGAATTAAAGTTTACAACCTGTCTATTAGGATGCGAAGTGTAAAACCATGAATTAAACGCTGAATGAAAAGACTCGCAGGCAAACTGCTTGTTTTTTAAAGTGGAAAATTAAGTTACTTTCTTCAATATGATAGGAGTCTCCAAAATCCACAACACATTCCGCCCCGGATTATAAATGATAAGAATTTCAAGTTATCACCATGGCCAGTGAGACTCTACTCGACTACAATTAAGAGATTTAAAGGTTATCGAGACTTACTCAACTATCTCAAAAAAAGGTAATTGAGAGTTTTTATAATGCTGAAGCGCAAAAAATACTTAGTTCCTATATTAAACAAAAATAAAACTAACAATTTTTTAATTGATATTGCTGTATTTAATTAATATCACAACAAATATATTTCTTATTTTCATTATGATGGAAAATTTATACAATACATTTACAATACGTTTACAACAAATATAAAATATAATCAATTTCTGCCCCTCTTCGTTTTAACCTTAAGCTTTTGCCCACTTCGCCCTTGTCTTAGGCCAGCTCTTAAAGTGTCTTCACTTTGGTTTTCTTCAATTTTGATTATTTCTTACTATTTAAAAAAAATATCTTCACAATTTTTTTACATTCATTTATTTCTGTAGTCATTGTATATGTTGTATACAATTCAGATTCACAAAGTTAAAAAGAAATTGTGTATAGCAAGCTATTTGTATAAATTGCTAAATCCTCATTATTAGAAAAATATATTAATCTCAAAAGTTGTATAAAAATAATCTTTAAAATTAATTCAACATACTATAATACCAATTCAATTTTAGACTAGTTTACAAATTAATTGCAGATAGTTATTTCCAAGGCGGTTTGCCTGATCGATCCCGAACAAACATTTTATTAGTTTTTGTACCATCAGGATTTAACTTATCAGTGTCATTCTAGAAAATAGCACATATTAAAAAGCAATGTCTATGCAAGGAACTCTTACCTGTTGCCCTGAATCAGGGTGACCATCTGGTAGTGGATTTTTTTCACAATATTTTGAATTCTGCTCATCAGTTGGATTTCCAGGTGACTTACTTAAAAGCTTTAAAACTGTTACAAAATCAAACAATAATAGCTTTTTTATGTGGGTCTTACCATTTGAATATATTTTTGTAGTTCATTTTCCATTTGCTGTCGGTTCTTCTGTGGTCTACTGGTAAGTGGTGTTTCTGACGATGTTTGATTAATTGGCCGTAGAATTCTACTATATGAATCATCATCAATGATAGATGACATAGACATACTTTCTACAGATTGAAAAAGTGGCACTTTTGACTTATGTATTTTAGAATCACCACATGCCTTATTACCTTGCGTATCATCTTTAAATAATATTTCTTCTAAATTATTGTAAGATCTTGACTTTAAATAATTTAATTGTTCTATTGTATTTGTTCCTTTATCTTGTGAAATCACAGGACTTTTACCATTATTTATTATTTTAAGAGCTTCTAACCACTGCGCTTCCATAACTTTATGAAGTTGTTGTGCAATATTCGATCTACGTTCTTGCTGCTGTTGAAGCTTAATATGTAAATTTTCAGTTTGTTTTTGAGCTTGAGACAACTGAAGCTTGAACAGTTTTACTTCTTCTTTGTGTTTTTCTTCTAAAAGATGTACTTCCAATGCATGCCTGTAATTGGACAATAATGTAATGATTTTTAACATGTTTTATCTGTTTGCTTTTATGTTTTTTTATTGTATACATACTTTTCTGTAACCTGCTGTATATGCACTGCAGCAGCTTTGGCTACTGACAATTCTCGAGTACGAATTTCGTCTTGCAATGAATTTTCTGCTTTTTCAAGCTGAGATTGGAATTCACGTAATTTATCTCGAACTACAATTTCAACTTGATCCTGATAAAAATTTCGTAATTCCACCTTATTTTGTTCGTTTATTTCTTTTTGTTTATTTAAGTTATCATGCAATGTTTTCTAAAATATTTGTTATCAATTAGTGAATGCTGACAAATATATAGGGTGAATCAATAAGCTATATCCAATTATGTAAAACTATACAGAGTATTCTATTAAAAAATTAATTTATAACATATTAGCGTTACTCATTTTTTCACAGTTACAACAAACACCCTGCATAGGCAAATGCAAAACTGGAGGGTAGTACATGGTCTTGAATAACATTTAACAGAAAAAGTTTATTCAAACTGTAGAAATATGTCTGTCATACAGATTTTATTAGTGAGGTCTGTAAATGTAAAATTCTAAATTGAATAATTTGTCAACGCCACAATGCAATTTCAAAAACAAAACACATTCGGAAAGGCAATTAAAAGGCGAATAGGAATATTGATTACATGAAACTCTCTGTATAACTGAAAATGATTTTAAATTGTGGTCGTCTTGGTTCGCCACAATATCCATGTGAAAAATTTTTCTGTATTTTAAATAGTAAAGGAGATATCTACCACCGTAGCCTTATTGACCCCATATCAGCTTACTACCATAAAAAATACATTTAAAAATAACAAACTTACTTCTACTTTTTTCTGTGTTTCTATATCAGCTAAAAGTCTGGTTTTATCCATTTCAAGCACCTTTATGTGTTCAAGCGCCTCCTTAAGTTCAAGTTCCAACTGCATCTGCGAATTTTTTATAGCAGTTAGTTCAGCTTGGCAAATTTCTACTGCTCTTTTACTTTGGGCTACTTCTTTTCTAGCTTCTAGTAAGATGTTTTTATTCTAAATAGAATTAAATTCAATAATTACATACCTACATTCAATTATTGAAATCAAAAAGTATACAAACCTCATTTAAATCGATTTCTTTTTGACTGAGTATTTTTGCGAGTTGACGGTTATTATCAAGTTCAGTATTATAATTGTCTTGAACCATTTTTAACTTATTTTGAAATGCCTGTATTTCTGCAGTTAAATAGGCATTCTGTTTTTCCAGTGCTATTAATTTTTCTTGATTACTATGTGCTAGATTTAATGCTTTAGACAATTCATTTTCAACATGATTTACTTTCTGCAAAGCAAGTATTAGTAAAGAAGTACGAAACACAACTAGCTTTGTAAGTACTAACTTTTGTAGCTTCAGATATTTCGAAAGAAGTTCTACCTTCAAGTTCGGTGATTTGTTGTTCTAGGAGCGACTTTTCATTATTTACGCTGTCTATTTTCAAAGCAGCTTCTTCCCAAGATTTATGTATACGCAAAATTGCATCATCTTTTGCTTGATCCACTTGAACTGCTACAGCTAGCCGTTCTTGTAACTCAAGAGTACGTGTTTGCAGTTGTTGTATTAACTGCTCACAATGCTAGTCCATAGGCAAGAAATAATTAACTCAATTAATAAGTAATTTCTAACGCAGTACCAGACAAGTTTGGGAAGGAAGGATGCTAGGGAAGAGAAAGAGAGGACGGTCAAAGAGCAAATGGAATGACATGGTAGCAGCCACATTACAAAAAAGAAGGTTATGGTGGAAAAAAGCAAAATAAATGGCACAAGACAGTGGTTTAATTCACAACCTCGATACTGCATAGGTATATGCGGTACAAGAGGAAGGATTAAGCTAAGCTAACTTAATTTAATCATAACTATAATGAAAACAAGCGTCAAATGCAAATAATTACCTTTACAAGAAAAAAAATATTTTTTTGATTGGGGTTTTTAAAAGAGTATTTGTAAAATTTTCTTAATTTTTAAATTAGATACCAAGTTAACATGTATAGCATAAACAAGAGTATTTTTCAAGGGATAAACCTCATGACAAGTTTGGTGTACAAAGAAAGCCTCAGGGAAGTCCAAGGGAAGTCGCGAAAGTCCAAGAAAAGTATAAGAGTAATCCAGATATTTTTAGAATTTGCGTACGCCCATAAAATAGTATGGCGTTTACAAATACTCGCGAATCAAATTCCAGTTCGTTAAATTAGCCTTACCAAAATATTATGAAAATATTATTATATATAAATATATTATTGTTTGCTTGCATTTATAACTAGTGACTGCTATCCACGGCTGTCATAAGTAATTTACTGAAGAGAAAAGTAAGTGGTGTTAAATTAGTATTTTTATTTGCTGCACACTAATAAACAGTGAAAATATTGGCTAATGAATTTTACACAAGAATTTTTGACTAGCCAGTTTTACTGCAATTTTTATACAGGGTGTTTCAAGACCACCGCTCACGATGAATAACTTTTGTATTTGTACCAATATTTAAAAAAAAATCCATACATATATAAAAGCTCAAAGGGTGGACCATTTTTATTTTCAATGAAAGGTCTCTCCTCAGATGGAACATGAAACATTTTTATATTTTTATTCTACGTCGATTTTTCAATAATAATTATTTTAATTTATATATGAAAGTCTGCTAAACGCGCTTTACTTGAGGCGACATCTACACAAACGCCGCGTCTCCTCACGGAACTAATGCATCACGTGACTTAGCATTTAGCCGGCTCAGTCAACGCTCAGTCTGTCAGTGCATTGTGCGCTGGGGTAACACTAGTTGTTAATATAATCTTCATGGGCG
The DNA here is from genome assembly GCA_958336395.1 of Ctenicera cuprea. Lineage (NCBI taxonomy): Eukaryota > Metazoa > Arthropoda > Insecta > Coleoptera > Elateridae > Ctenicera > Ctenicera cuprea. The sequence continues at coordinate 38,481,393 of OY284490.1, forward strand.
AGTGCTTTCTGTGGACACCACTAATATTTTTATAGCACTTCTGGGTTAACAGGAAATTGCACAATTTATAATTTTTTAAATAGCACTATATACTTTTGATGTTGAAAATATCAGTAGCATTTTCTATCCTCTGTTCAATCATATAAAATTTTAATATGCTTAAAAATTCTGAGGAAAACACAGTTTTCTTAGAATTGAGGAAAACATAATATTCATCAAGACAGCTTAGATTATCTTAAATGTATATTGAAAAACAATTGCCTGGACATTCCTTGGACTTTCCCAGCATCCTTTGGACTTCCCTGATTTTCTTCCTTGAACTTCCTCGACTTCTCTAGGAGTTCCCCAACTTTCCTTGAACTTCCACAACTTTCCTGATACTTCCTATACCATTTACACCAACAAATTACCAAATTTTTTTTTATGGTGTTGCATAACCTATAATTATACTGTTGTGCAAATCTACTTGTACATTACAAATACATTTTGGTAATCTGATGGTAGTCCTGGAGAAGTCCAAGATAAGTTGGAGAAGTCCAACAGAAGTTAGAGAACTCTAAGGGAGTTGAGGGAGTCCAAGAGAAGTCAGAAAAGTCTACGGGAAGTCAAAGAAGTCCAAAGGAAGTCGAAGGGAAGTTTTACACTTCAGTATTCTTCAGGTTTGGTAACTGGTGCTAATTTGCAACTTACAATGTTGCATCTAACTTTACTTACTACATTTGAATGACGTCATAGCATAAGCATAACAAACCAAATACACAGTCTTATTCGAACAAAACACGAAAGTCGAGAATAGTGCTCCAATAAAAATTCTTAACTCAAGCACTCTTTTGTGTAAATGCATAACCTTCTCTATTCAGTTGGTAACTTGAATAAAAACTTTAAATACCCTTTATATTTGCAATATAAATATTGGTTAAAACAGTCTATAATATAAAAAACTTTGATGGGGGTTTGTTTGCTAACTTTATATTACATATTTAAATGAATAAACTAACTTTGATGTAATTAAGGTAAGCAGAAACACCAGAAAAGTTGTGCTTGTAATCAACATTAATTATGAAAGTCAGTAAAATATTGCTTATCTACCACAATGCAAAATAAATAACTCCATGAAAATACATACCTGCCTTCTTAACTTTTCTTCGTGAAGCTTATTCAAAAATTTTGAATGATCGTGATTTCTGACATCATTTGTTGCTGCACTTTGATTCCAAAGTTCTGAAAGGCTTAACAAAGCTAATGCATTTTTTGAAGAAGGCTTATATTCTGATGATTTAGCCTCAAGCAAATCATTATGAAACGAATACAAATTTGGTTTTTCGCAATTTTGGGGTATTTTCCTACTTTTTTGTTGATTGTCGCTTTCAACAGATGGGTTGCTGGTTGATGTACGAGATAAAAGATTTTTATGCATATTCAAAATGTGCATTGCATTGGTATGAATCTTCTCTGAATCGGAACTAACATTAATAAGGTTTCTGTCAATACCTTGCGAAGTTTTACTTTGATAGGCAGTCAACTGTGTTGAATCACTGCTACTCAATGAAGGAGAATTGTCGCTGTAAACTGACTCACTGTTTCTGGCTGACAAGTCTGTTGCTGATGGTTCTTGTGAACTTAAACCAGTTACAGTAAATTTCTTAGTAAAATTTTCCTTCATTGGTGCTTTATAATCACCACCGTTTTTATACTGCTCATCATATAAAATATCTCGCATTCCCATGCCACGGTCTGGTACAGAATTTTTATTATCGCCTTGTTTCCACAATGTTTCTTTACGGTAATGTTCTTTCGTTTCTATGTTTCCTCTATTAACACCTAATTGTCCTAATTCATGTTCTTTTTCTTTAAGTCTCGATTCAATTTCTCTTTGCTGAGATTCCATTGCATGTAACATCTGATCTACATCATTTACGTTTAATCCAGATTTTGTAATAGGTGCTAAATCTCCACATTCCTTTTGAACTCTTGCAATATTATCTTGTAATTTGCATGCATCAAATTGTGTATTTAAATTCTTTGCTGCATTGTATTTTTGAATTGTTTTCACATTTGATATAAAATTGTCAATCTCGTTTAGCATTTGACTTTGTGCTTTCTGCACCTCACCAGGTTCATCATGTCTTAGACCTATGTTAAAAATATTGCTTTGTAAAGAGTGCTTGGTATTATTTGAGGGTTGTGGAATGTACTGTCTATCACCTTGTTCATAGTGTGTATTAGCTGTGAGATGAGGTCTTAGTGGAATGTAACGATCTGTACTTGGAGTTGATGGAAGCGAATGTAGTTTAATTCTAGTTCTGGGTTTTTGTGGCGTACTGTGCGTACTTCCAATGTACACCTCTTCTGGTTTCGGAATATCCTCCCAGCTATTAAACTTACGCACACTAGACATTAAACTTCTTGTGTTATTATCTCCTATATAATCCAAGGAGTTACTTAAAAAACTAGTGTCAGAAGCTGTTTCAATGAAGTTAATGCGATTTTCTAATTTATTAACCTGTGTTATTAGACTGTCGACTACTTCGTAATAAGGTCCGTAGGGTTTCACAGAATCTTCAACATCAGAATGTATCACAAAAAAGTCTGGTGGAATAAGCAAAAGATCGTCAGTATCATCTGTATCACTCATTACTTAAACAATTCTTCATATGGATAACAGCAGCTTCCCACATACTTTATAATCACCAAATGTGAATTTAACCATTACATAATGTCAATTCATGTGCTCTTATGAAATTATTTAAAATTTTTCAACGCTACGAGTATTATTCTGCACACAAAAGTTTCAATGCAAATTTAACATTTACCATGACAACTCCCAAAACAGGTTATGTATGTGACAATTTGTTTATGTTTATTGGTTATTAGTCATAATGATTAAAATCTATACTATAAACCGCCGTCTATACAGTATAATTAGCACAAATCTATCCAGTCCCTACTCCTAAAAAGTGTACTTAAAAAGCAGCCATCTACGGGTCTCGTCTCATTTAGTATTTTTTTGTAATGAAATAGGTTCCTAAAGATTGCCTTCTTAAGCAGATTGGTAACAAAAATTAACGGAGACACAAACCACAATATGCTAAATATACTTAAGTCACAGAAAGAAAATAGGTTAATAAGAATTATTTATATTTTTTGGAAACCTGCAGAATAAAAATTTATAAGTGCCGTCACCTCTTTACTGCTTATGAACTCCTACATATACGATTTTGATTAGAAGTAATTTATCAGTGAGGGAATACAACTTTGTTTTGGTACTGTTTTTAAAGATATGACTGCTCTTTACCATAACCTCGGCCAGACCGCAAAGATCAACAACATTGTATTAAACAAAACTACATAAAAAAAATGTGATCCCAATCGAGATTCGACCCCTCAACCATTTATGCAGTAAAAGGCTGTACAAAATAGTCTGAATGCGTTTGTTTTGCAGGCTATCTCGATTATTACTGCTGTTAGAAAAAAACTGATAGACATGTTATGGGTCAATTTTTTGAGTATATGTTGATATAGCAAAAACGGACTTGAACTATCTTATATATTCTTTGAGGCTTTCGCGGTTTCTCGAACTGTCAATATTACAATTTACTTTCGGCTTAGACCGCGTCGTCATTTAGTAACTAAACCCAGCATAATCAGGTAAAGACCGACCCGTAGCTTGCCTGCCTTTACAAGCATTTGCTCTAGAAGTCTGAGCAATATTTGTTCGTAGGCCCCGCCTGCCTAAACAAGGCCGTGTGCTTAGTTTATTTAAACCTTGGGGCGGACAAGGATTTGTTCTTAATGTATTTTGTTTGCCAAGACAATAATACTTAATCGGCTTATGTCTGTTAGCTGTTTGTGAACCCATACAAACTAACGTTTCGCAAGACATTGCAGCTTGCATCTTCAGAGTGAATAGAACACTAATTCAAATCCGGGAAGCGGAGGTATTTAAACCTCTTTGAGCCAGTCGAGCAGAACGGCGGAGTTCTAGTTGGCTGTCACCGTTGGGCAAAGACGGATCCGGTGGAGCGTGACCGTGAGATCGATGATGCTTAGGAGTCCTCAGAGGATAAACTATCGGAGTCCAAGCTTTACTGAGTCTAAAACCATCCTCCCTGTTTATGTTGTCAGGTTGTTTTTTAATTTCAATTGCTTCACGTATGATACGAGGGAAGTAATGAGGTACTCGCTCTAGCGAACAAATATTGCTTAGACTTCTAGAGCAAATGCTTGTAAAGGCAGGCAAGCTACAGGTGGGTTCTTACCTGATTATGCTGGGTGTAGTTCCCAAATGACGACGCGGTCTAAGCCGAAAGTAAATTGTAATATTGAACTATGTTCTTTTGTATTCAAGTTATGTGCCAAAATTGAATATTTTTCAATATATGAGAGGGTTTTATATTTGAGTTATTTCAAAAGATAGAAGGAAAGTGTACAGACACTTCTTGTAGATATTTTGATAAAGAATTTACATATCTAAACGGATGGTAAAATTATTTGTTTTCGAGTTAAAACACAAATTTATGGTTTTTTTTAATAGAAACTTAGTTGACTGCGACTTCATTAAAAAGGCATTTGTTTTGCGGTTCAGAAAACATATACTTTATTATACAGTGAGTTTTTCTTTTTTGTATACATATCAGCTATGTATACTTTCATAAAAAACATGTCAATGCATTGTTTTACTGCAATCTATAGGCAACGAACTGTACAGAAAATAATAGAGAGAGAAAAGTTATTCCTCATAGTGTGAGGTTATGTTCAATGAGTATGTTTGTGAATAAAACGCAAAATTATTTGATATCAAATTTTTTTAATAAAACTATTATTTTAAAAACACAAAATATCAACAATACACAAATTTTATGATAAATTCAAAAAAAAACTAATTGCTATTAATTTGACATTAAACAATTTGATTACTGTTTCCACAGCGAACTATTCTTTTCAAAAATTGAAGCTTGAAATTTAGTGTATAGTTGGTTGCCTACAGATTGCAGTAAAACAATGCATTGACATGTTTTTTTATAAAAGTATACATAGGTGGTATGTATACAAAAAAGAAAAACTCACTGTATGTACTTAATCCCAATACGGCAATACCAATCGATTTACAACAACTTTTCTTAATTTTTATGTTTTACTATTAAGTAAGTTATGAATTTAAAACATTTTTTAGAATCAGTGGAAATAACTAAAGTCAGTAAATACATTTTAAACAATTCTAAAATGTATCGAAAGTGAAAGAGAACAATTTGAGCATCCTTAAAGTTAACATCAGTGTATTGAGTATAAATAAAATACTTTTTACTTTAACAATATTTATTTATTTTAACCTTATACGTATTAGGACCTGTTTACATGTCATTATCAAAGGTTATATTAAAAAGTAAACCGTTATTGTTGTTTATAGCAACATTAGAACTTGGTGACTTGATCTCGGTAATCGTCTGCAGATGACTTCACTTCTTATTCGAAAATGTCCAATAAAGGTGAATTTAAGATATCAATTTGCTCGTTCATTTACGGTGCAGTTTTTAAGGGTTTGTGAATTTCAAAAGCTCCTGGTATTTTACGTTTATCATCACAAAAGTGTAAACATTTTATAGTGTTATTAATGTCATTAAATGATTGTGTTCTAGTAAGTGTTTACCGTAATTGGATTTATGTGGGTGTTTGTATTTGTAACAACTTACGCGTTCTTTATACGTAATATCAAAATTTCTAATTGTCTGGTCTATATAAATCGAATTACAATGAGAACAATTTAATTTATAAATGCCTGATTTTACCAAATCCTCTTCAGAATAGGCCATACACGCATGCCATAGGTTGTTTCATTATTAAACTATAATTTTAAAAATAAATAAAATGTGAAAAGAATGTGCTGTTTTCTATCCACATTAAACTGCGATTGTAAAAGTATATATCTTTTGAACATGTAAGGTGTGTTGTCTACACTAAAGATTGAAGGGGTTGCATCCTCATAAATAACTTTAAAGTTGGGTATTTGAGAGATGAAATTATTAGGACGACCTACACAAAATTTGCAGCAGAGAATGGAAAGATAACACATTTACCCATAATAATTTTACATTTATTTAAAAAATCTCAAACAAAAATTAACAAACAATTACAAAGAATAATCTTAACCTTTAGAAAAATAAACAAAACATGTAGAATTCCGTGTATTGGTCTGATCTTCGACGTCATCTGATAAAGCACATCGCCCCTCCACCAACCCTAACTATTTATATATTTCTTCTCTAGCTTCAAATTGTATTTAAAAGCCGTAAACATGACCATGAGCTTCTTAAATCATTCCTTGTCTAAGCTCTTGGTATAATTAGAAACTTCACAAATCGTACGTTTGTGCGCGCTAAATGCAGACGCAGAGCTTCTTTCATTGGCCAGCATTAAGTAGCTTTTTGATTTGTGCAGAAATCAAAGTATGCTTATACAGCAAGGAACAAAATAGGATTTAGTGCCAATATAGTCCTCGCACCAAAATAGTACTCAGGTGTATACATAGTCCGTGCCTCCCAAACAAATTTAGTTCAAACATAGAATGTTAAACAATATCGTTTCATTAATATCATTTCTTTCAAAAAAGGAGATCGCTAATGTGAAACCAGAACCAAACAGACTTTAAAAGAATGTTAATGAATTTCCCTCGTTTTCTAGCTATAAAATGTTGGCCGACTACAATTTTGTGAAAATTTTCATTTTAACACTTGTTTACTCAAGCTTAAGTTAGCAGATCCGTAACAAATTTGGTGTTATAATAGTTCTATAGAAAAGCAAAATGTTATGACGATAAACATTTTTTAGATTTATAAAAATTGTCATACTCTGTATTTACAAAATATAAAAAACAAACAAAAATTTTCTTTAAGAAACTGGCGATTTTTTAAGGAATTATAGAATTCGGTATAGGCTACAGTTAAAACCTCTAGGAATTAAAATTATAGACTTTTTAAAAATATTTGGCGATTGCGTGCGTTGTGTAACGCTCGATGTTTCAGTAACTATACTGGATCGATTTTTAATGAAATTTGGAATATCCAGCTATACCAAACAGTTATCGTGGAAAAAGCCTTTTAACCGATCTGGAACCAGAAGCAAAAGTTAAACAAGCTTTTTTAATATTAAGGTTACAAAAAAATATCTGTAATTAATTATTATTTTATTTATATTATTATTAGTCCACTTCTTCAATATTCCAATTTTTCTGTGACAACTTCCACGAATTTTTGAAATGTGGAAATTAATGACCCTCTATTTGATAAAGGAGATAGAATTAGACATCTTCTTTTAAACTAGACAGTTCAACAGTGAAATCTTCTTTGTACTCTCATTGTCAATGAGTGACAGTACAAAGAAGATTTAGAATTGAATGTTTACATAAGGCCATATTTAAGATATTAATCGTTTCCCTAGTAACAAATTTTACATACTAGTCTCTGGAGCTCTTTAATCCCAAGCAAATATTTTTCGGCAAATACCAGGCTATTTCCTGCGAGGTGGAACTTAGAGAAACTTTTCGGATTCTAACTACGCTTCTATTCTTATAGAAGTCGAAGTATTGTGGTAAACGGTTGATAACATATCATACCGTTAGTCCGTTACGAACCCCAACGTTACGAGTACTCTTATAATATAGTATTTGATTAGGATAGAACGTTGTTATAAAACACCTTTTAAAATATAAGCAGTAAGACTGTTGTTAGAGTATGGGAAAATCCAAGCAAAGTATTACACCGATTTTTACTTTTCCATACATACAGGGAAGGAAGCGGTGATTTCATGAACATTTTCAGGTATGAGATTTTCACAGAAATACACGTATTGGGCTTCCAGGGACCCAAAATAGTGTTTTTTAATGTTTGTCTGTGGATGGGTTGGTATGTATGTATGTATGTATGGGTGTGGTGCAGCATAACTACCGAATTAATTGTCCAATTTTAATAAATATTGGAATCTGGGGGTGTATCAAAAATTCACTGACAAAATAAGCTTTGTAAAACCAAAATGCGAGTTACACATGTTTTTTTGGTAGCATTTTACAAATTTTCTAAATCTAGAAACATAATCTGATGTAAGACTTTAGGGCAAGTCGAACGCTTTTCTAGCGAACTTTCTAGCTTTAAACCGGCGGCGGCCGCTACTAATTTTGAAAATTTAGATTTTAGCTCCCTATTACTCAAAGAGAAATTAACAGATCAGGGTTTAAATTTTTAACGTGATAACTCCGTAGAGATACGATGCACAAAATTTTCGAAAAGTTGAAAGCTAGAAAGTAAAAAATATTTTCAAAAGTTTGGTAATTTTCAAAAAAATAGTACTCAAAAACTAGCAACATGAGGTTTTTAAATTTCATCAGCTTATAGAGCTTGAAATGAGCTACAACTTTGTTTGTATCTCAACCCGTTCTTCTATGAATTTTTGAAAATCAAAAATTTATGCCCTTCTCTTTAATAAACGGGATACGATAAAAAAATTTAGTTTAAGTTAGATTGCTCGTGAGTAATAGTGGAATAAGATTTAGACTTAATTTTCAGATGCAGCAATATTTAGGGAGTAGCCCCCCCCCCACCCTAATTTTCGAGAAGGAATTAGTCCTTCCGCTTTTGGTTTTCCAAAAAATAAAAAAAATTGATTATTTTTCTCAAAACATTTTCGTGGTAATTTGCATAGAAGCTTTACTGACACCTGTGCGAGGTAGATTGCAAAACACGTAGTGCGTAAGAGATAATAGACAGATGGCGCTATAGATGATAGCTGCTTAGCGCACAACCCTGAATTTGCTGCTCAGATAGTTCTTGAGTTATGACTGTTTCTAATTGTTCTTCTTGTAATGAGGGATCAGCAGGGGTTTATATTTAAATACCATTCAACATAAAACAGTTCTTAGTAAGATGTGCTGTAATTGTTGTGATTAGATATATAAAAGTATTTATTTTGTATAAAAGTATGAGAAAATACAGACAAAGTGCTTGGCCAATTTTGTTGTATAATAGTTAGCGTCAAGCAAATTATTTATTGTTTCTCAGAGAGGTGTCTGGTTATCCCTGGTTAAAGCCAAGGAAGGTGTTAAAATGAAAAACCAAGTTCTACAAATTTCATTTAAAATAAGTATTTTAGTTTTAAAATAACTTATAACTTACATAAGCTAACCTTAAGAGATACATTTTTTTCTTATCCACCATTTCTATTGATGAACATGAATCTGTTCCGTATTTTTAAGCCGACTTACGCAGGTTGTGAGAATACGTTTTGCAATTACTATACAATTTCAGCAGCCGCCTCCGCTACGGTGATAGGCGTAGTCCGATCTACAGTCACTATTGACGCGTTCAACGTTTACACTAAAATACTTTTGAAAATAAGATAAGTAACAATTTCTAAAATATAGGAAAGCTCAGGCTTTGCTAATTTTTAATTTTAGAAGCGTTTTGGAGTTGAAACGGAAGGTATATATACAAAATTTCTAGGAACAGGATCAAATCGAATGAAAGACAAACAAACCCAACATTTTGCAAACATTTTTAGCAATAGTCTGTCTTAAAGGACGTTAATCTCTTATGGTGCCGTACACCAGGAATGGGCAGATAATGTGAGCAATGCAGGCACATAGAAACGAATTGCCTGTAAACGGCATTAGTAAATGACCACTACAGCACCGCACACACACAAATTGCCTATAATCACTTCAACGTAATAGAAGTTTACGCTTCTGTTTCAGATCGCGACTTACCCATAAAATACTGTTTTACTGGAAGCGTAAACCAATACTTATTTATAAATTTGAAAACTTGATACATAACGACTACATAAATGTCAGCTTTTATTCACGTAGAAGGTAGACATAATATTATTTAGTAGGAGTTTCATACATTACGTAGTTAATCTATGCGGTAGATGTGAAAAATGAAATGAAGAAATTTACTTTATTTAACGAACATTTTGACTGAAACAAATTTAAAGTCTAGTAAGTATAGCCAAAATTTAATCAATAATCACATTCACTAAACATTTACATTCTTCTCTGCAATCGAATTAAAACTATATAACCAGTGTGAAAATCGCCAAATTTTCATGGAAAGGGGTGCTTAAAAAATATATATTACTACGAAATTTTACCAACTCCTGTCAAGGAACGCTGTTTTATTTTTGGTTGAATATTTACCGACCTCAAAGAATATTTGTTGACGGTGATAAATAATATTTGACGCCGGAAAACAATTTTTTAATGTAGGCTTTAGAAAAAATACTTTTTAATTATTAATCAAATGAAACCGATTTTTTGCCACCAAAAAAATATTTTCGACAGTCGACATAAAAGTTATTTTTTAACAATAATTAATTTTTTGAGACGTCGATAAATAACTTATTGACATAAAAAATGTGTCTATTGATGTAAAAAAATCACTTTTTGACGTAAAAATTGAAATTTTTGCCGACAAAACTTCATTTATTGACGTCAGAAATGCTGCCATCTAACAGCACAGCTGGTGTAGTAGTGGTCTTAGTCGGTCGCCACACCAAATTATTGGCCCGTATTTCATCTTATGTTTTACCAAATATTTTTAATTTGCCTTCTTTTGGCAGAGAGCTTCTTTAACGGTTACAGTAGAATTCTAGTCCGTCCCACTACAGTATAAGCATCGCGTTAAGTGGCAGCATTCTTCGGCCTCAAAAAAATCTTAATATCTGACGGAAAAAATTCATTCTTGACGTTAAAAAGTACTTATTGACGTCAAAAATTACTTATTGCATAAAAACGTACTTATTGACGTCAAAAAATTATTTATTGTCGTCTGAAGATCATTTATTTATAGTTTACCAATAATTCTTTTCGTTCTGTTATTTTATTTTAAATTGCCCAACCGGTTGTCAGACGTCAAGAAATGACTATTTGACTTCGAAAAATTATTTATTGACGTCTGAAGGTAATTTATTTATAGTTTAGTAGGTACCCTAAGTTTTTTCGTTTTTTAATTAATTTATTTTAAATGGCTGAAACGATTTTCAGCCATAAAGAAATGATTGTTTGACATTGAAAATTCGATTACAGATTTTAACAGATAAATATTTTTGTATGCAATTTCAGACGGCAAGAAGTTAATTTCTGTTGTCAAAAAATCAATAAAAAACAACAAACTTCACTTTAGAAAACAATTTTTAGTTATTTACGGTAAATGTTTGAGATTAAAGAACAATAAAAATCGTAAAAGAATTTAGTCAAAAAGTGGACGGAAGAAGGAGGGGCACCCGCCATTTTTTAAATCGTAGCAGCCTCCATTGGTAATTAAAAAAATCGGGAAAAGGCATCCCGATTTGGTTCTGCTTTTAAACTTATATTATTATTAATTGTACCATTGACTATACCGCTCAGATTTCATTGAACCATTCAAAAATTATCCCTTTCATAAAACGAACCAATCGCATTTGTTGTATACTGATTAAACTGCACGGTGCTGTTTAAATAAGCGATTAAACTCATAGTAGTTTTTCATTGCTTCGGCCAAGTAAGTATCATATTTAATTATAACATAATTTATGAATTAAAAACAATAATTGTCTCTGTCCTCCACAAGCAAAAACAAAATATAAACCACGTCGACGGTAGCCGATGATAACGATGTCAATGTCAACCAACATGAATCGCGAGTGTTCAAATTTTAGTGTACACCTATAATAAATATAATAATAACATGCTAATATGCATTAAAAACATAAATATATATTTACATTAAAATTGCGTCTTGTTTGACAGGTTATATACACCAAAATCTTAGACCAAAATAATGTACGTACCATTAAACATTTTATGAAATACAACTTAATGATTTTTCTCCAAAACGATCCATTTTTACAATAACACGTCAGAGCAACAGAACATAAGAACGTCAAAATAAAAAATTAAATTTACGAAAAGAAAATAAGCAAACAATACCATGTTAAGAGAGCTGATTCCCGAAAACACCCGAGCATTTCTGACTAACTCAGTGTAACAAAAAATGCGTCAAAACTAATGTGAATGATATAGTCAAGACGAATACGTTTCGTGATATGATTTTTCTTTGCTAAAATTATGGTGTAAGTTAACTCGTGCTATTTAAGATTTGGTAATTCCACTCCCGCTATGCGGTGGTGGAATTTAACTACCACTTGTTAACTCACACCACAATTTTAACGAAGAATCGCAATCACTCGTATTATTTATGGTTATCCACACTATATAAAAAAATATGTCAACTTCCGTTATCGTTTTTGATATACATTTCAAGTATTATCAAAATTGAACCATTCCCCTTAGAAATAAGCGGAGACGGACGATCAAAACTAATTTTTCAAAAACTTGTTTTTTTTAAGAATTATTTGAGCCCCATAACGTGCTTATTTTCTAAAACTTTCAAAATCGAAATATTTCATGTAATCAATCTGAACAATGGAATTGTAGAAAAGTAAAGAAAGCAAACATACAAAAAAAACAGTACCTCTGACTGTACGACGGGTTGACAGCAGAATAACGAAACCTGTTTTCTATAGAATATTATTGTATACGTTAGGGTATATAACAGCAACCGGTCACTATCCCAACAATGACGATTTGTCAAGTTATCCGACCTCTGACCCTAAACAAAGCGGTTAGTTTAATATCTCTATGAATTCCTCTGAGCAGCAGTACTAGAATCTTAATTAGTGACCCGGATACTCATCTAGGATAGTCTCGGTATAACTGTCACTCGGTTTATTGTTTCTGAATTCCTGAATTAAGCAGACACTTGCAACATAAAAACGAAATGTTTGTCTGCATAGGCGCGTTTATTTGTCTTTTACTGTACGGCCCAAGCCCAATGGTTGTTGTATTAACACATATATAACAAGCTGGTTTGCATCACAGAAGTTAAGCTAATTAGTTAGTGCTTGCAGCCTGAAGGCAAAGCAAGATTACACTGAAGAAATGAATGGAAAATTTTAAGAATGAAAAACATCATGTTTATTTATTAGTTCTATAGGTATAACGTTCATTGATATTTGTAATTCTTATCGTTAAACTGTAAAAGTTTAAAGAACCTGAAAAAATTTAAATAAATATTCTTTTATTACAATAAGGTTCGAATTTAACAATATTGATAAAAAAAACCTTGAAAGAAACAGTAGACTAGCATAGATTTCGCGGTATCTGATATTTAAAATCTATTGTATTTAATAAACTAAAGCAAATATACAAAGAGTATTATTATTGAAGTGGAAAAATGCTATTATTTATTTTTCTAAAATCCGTATTCTAGCTGCAATTTATAATTTTATATTTTACACTTCAAAAGGAAAATATCAAGAAACTTCGTATAGAAGCAGTTTAAGTCACGTGTCAATGTTTTCCATAGTGTTACCTAAAATCGGAAGTGTGTTTCATTCATTCTATGTAAGCCAGTAAAGACCTTAATACTATATAAAGTTCGAGGTATCTCAGCTGCTTAACTGTTTTCTCGAGTTGTACGCCCTCGAGGTATCTCATCAGCTGCAGCACCAAGATTTCATTCCCCTTACCCTTGTCCAGCGCTCCAGGTGTTTCAACTGCTTACGGGGTTTGCCGTGCGGTACGCGCTTGAGGTATCTCAGCTGATTACGGGTTTTCCCTTACAATAAGCACTTACTTCGAAAGCTAAGTTAGTTAATATAAACTAGTGAAACCTGTGGGCTATGTGCCCGTTTTTTTTCTTTTGATAATAAATAAGGGAATGAAGTAGGTAGCGTAGCAGGCCGCGGTTCGAAGTTCTATTCTATATCTATATATTTAATCCGGATCCCTTTCCCTTGTCACAGCTTTTGGCAACCGCGCATTCAGTAACATGCTTTACACCTCAACACATGTCATTTATTATAATCTTATATATTATTTCCTGACCCTTTCCCTCCGTTTTAACTTAAGGTATTCTACTATAAAAACAGAACAAAAAGTTCCTTTACGATTTTTTGATTCGACCAATATTTTTGGTGTTATTAAAGTTTTAAAAAATCTTAAAATAATCAAAAAATAAACATTCAAACTCAAATTTAAGTGTTTAATCAGGCACTGAAAATAAATCCATGATACATTACAACAACAAGAGATAGTTTAAAACTATATTTGGCAGGAAAAATTACAAATGTTGTTTGAAATGTCTGAAAAACCTCAAAGTTACGTGTTTATCTAAGCAGTGGCACGCTATTGACTTTTGAATACAGCACGTCATTATTTATTTGTTTCATAGTTCGTAATTTGTTTGAATTTAGTTTCTAATTTTGAAATCAGTCTATACTGCGAAAAAATGGTTGCGTTTACATACCGCTCGTTCTGCTGGTTTATTAGAAGCCCCCAGTGCTATCAGCACAGCATATCATAATACTCTTGAGTTTCAATAATTCGCGGCTATTCTGTCGCACTTTAGAACTAAATTCAAACAAATGGCGAACTATGAAACAAATAAATAATGACGTGCTGTTTTCAACAGCCAATAACGTGCCACTGCTTAGTTGAACACGTAGTTGAACGCGAGAGCGAAGTTCATACTTATAAAGACAGTTCTTCATATTCTGCTCTTACACTTAACCCTATCAATAAATAATGAAGTACTATAAATGAAAAAAATAATTAAAATTTAATTTTTAATTTATACAATTATTAGCAGCATGAATAAAAACATTTCAAAAATGATGCGATTCAGGCGGTATCTGAATGTGCTAGCTGTAAGTGATTTTTAAAGCTTCTGGCAATGAGTTATAAACACTAATAATATTATACTAAAAAGATCTTTCAAACAAATGAGATTTATGGATTGGCGGTGTGATTAGACTTTTCTTTCTTACATTAACATTGTAGATATTGTGCCTAAATTTAATTTTATTAAGAAGATAAAGTGGATATGGAAAGCGGAACAGGTACTTGTACAGAGACGGATTTTCTGTACTTTTTATCAATTAAATTGTGTTATATTATTTTGATTATAAAATGATTGTAAAGACAGACGATTAATAAAAAAATCGAATAAGAAGAGAGTGGCAAAGAACTAGAAGGCCCCGTGCCTTAACTTAACACATCAAACTCGCGAGGCATTAATTAGGCAGTTATTGCATTAATAACTCAGTTCTACTTCCATGACAGAAACGGATCTTGGTAGAGATGTTTAATTGAATTTCCTGTTCAACATAATAAAAGTACTGATATGTAGGAGATGAGCTCGCGCTGCCATCTTGGAAAAATGGCGACCAAAACCAGTTTTCTGCGAATATCTTCTAAACAGTCCAAGCTACGTGAGAAATAGTTATGTATAAAATGAAAAAAAAAATCTAAATTTTTTTACTAAAACTGCCTTATTCAGTTTTTCCTTAAATCCCTTGGTGTATTCGTGCTGTAATAATAAACACTTAGTAAAACGCTGTTATAGTTACTGCAATGACACAATATTAAATGCTTCTTTCATAAATAACGTACTTATCTATTACTAGCTTACTAGGTTTTTCTTCTTTAAATTGGCCTTGGTACAACAACGTCAATGTGTGAAATAAATAAACTTTAGATACAACAATACATTTTAAGTACAACGTCAACAATTGTGTACATCATGATTGTAAAGTACATTTTTCAACATGCTGAAAAATTGTTGCATATAAATTAGCTAGCATGTCGTCAATTGTATGAAAATTTGTAAGTACATGTAACTCTATAGGAAAACCAAGATATTCTGATAAAATTAGTTCTTAGTGCTATGAGCAGTGTCCGGTTTTCTAGTCTAGTATTTTGTCAGTATTTAAATTAGGAGACAATCAATTAATACTAATTCCTAGCATAATTTCTTTAAATATATAGTTGACGCACATATAAAATTTTAAACAAATTATCTACGAGCTTATCATGGCAACACATCCTTATGTTTAACCTTATGCTAGCTTGTGTAGATAGTTATTATTTACTTGGTCAGCTAGAATTGATGATTGTGTAATAGTATAATAAAATAAAACAGGGTTCATAAACGTAGTATATGAATGGTAATGAGTTTTAAAAGTACTACAAGAAACAATTTAATGAAAATACAAGTATATATTTTTAAATTAAAATGTAAAATAGCAACCACAAATAAATGAAAACAGAACGTGTAAATTCATTAACAATCTAGAAAGTTCTACGAAAGAAAAGTTTGTACTATCAACATTTATAGGAGACAAAAAACCATCGTTGAATAAAAAACTTAAGAATTGCAGTACACAACAACAACTAATTCTAAATTCTCAGCCGAAAAATTAGTTCTCTTGTCCGACAAAATACCTTTAAACACTGAAGATGATCTATCACCGTCGCAACTCGTTAATGGAGAAAAACTGTGTAAGTTGACCGGTGAACAACTGACTGGATTATTTGTCGACTTTAGTATATTTGGAAGTTTTAATAATTGTGAGTAACTAGGATTGCAATGCAATACTTGTTCAATATATTGCGACAACCTTATGCCAAATTCTCCGCTTATTGCCAATAATAGCATGAAAGTGGCCAAATAATTCTAATAGGGACATGTTTTTGCTTTCTAATGATTTTATAACTTTAGAAATATTATTTTTTAATAAGTTCCATATGTTGAAGTTTATAAAGCCCTGCCTATTCAGTTCTTTTGGAACGCTGATGTTTTAGCAAAACCAGGTCCTTTACAACATTACATTTTAGTAAATATTGCAGTTGTAGAAACCTTGCAAAATTATGCAATATGTTTCACGTATAAGTAAATGGGTTTGAGTACGCCCATGATTATTGTTTACTTATTGAATTTTAAAAAAAATTTGCTATTCTGGGATTAAAAGTCTGGTCTTTAGCTATGAGCTAGCAAAATTTAAAAAAACACAGTTAGGCTTGTTTTTAAAATTAAAAAAAGTTAACAGTTTCCAACCGCACTTAACAGTTTTTGTTGTAGAAAATGATGTGGTATAATGTTGTGACATAAAAGAGGAAGCCCTAAAAAGCCCATTTCCCGTAGTCAAAGCGTCAAAGTTTATTCAAAATGTCGTGAAAAGTTTCATTCCTTATGAAAGTTGTTATAAACCCCTATTAATTTTGTTTTAATCTGTAGGTTTTCACCGGAAAATATTTTCTTATCAACTTGAAATCAGCAGGTGCCTCGCGAGTGGACATATTACTTTCCCTTTGCCACTGTTAGTAATATTCGTGTTTGTAAGTATAATTCTTCAAAGCCAACGAGCAATGAAAAGCTTCAGGTAAGCTTTGAAAGTTTTCAGTTTTGTATTTATTCAGTTAAATACATGCTAAATTGAATTAGAATTAATAGAAGAAGTTTCTAAATATCAACTAGATACTAAAGAGGAATAGAAAAACGTATGTTGCAGCTGTTTAAATAATTATTAAGACATATTGAGTTATATAAAAATGCGCAACTTTCGTTTAGAGCCGGGTCCGGAAACGCAGTCGATTTGCTGTTTTGTCTCAGTAGTGGCGTAATAATTTTATGTTTTATTTTTAACGTACACAATATAATCTATACTACACTATACTAGGCGAGTAGTGTCCGAACATAAAATTCTCAAATTCCGGACGCTGTAACTCCGCAATAAAGCGTTTCCCTGTTTATCAAAACTTGTTTAATTATTTAATTGTTTTTAGATGTAGAATTCGTCTCTAAAAAATGTTGTATATTTTAGAAACACTCATATGTATATTTACCGATCATGTATTTTGTTGTACCTTCCAAATGTATTTAACCATTTACTTACTCAACACTTGTAGCGTTCTAGCCTGCTCAAAAATGCCCTTCCATCTATGTCACTTGCGTACTATGCGTTCATGTAGGTATCTTTGCACATTTTTTAATAAATCCTATTCGTGGTCTACCAGAATATCTAAATGCATTTGATCTATTAAAACCTTATGAACACACAGATACTGTAAAATTTGTACAAAAAACGCGATTCGTAAGACAATATTTACTAAACATTCACTATTTTGAAGTGAAAGAATGAAGACATTCCCAAAACAAGACGTGGATTAATAGAAAATAATACGTTAACATAATAATATTCTTGGTACTGTTATTATGTGAACTGTGATGTTGAAACTTAACACGAACGTAAGGTTTTATTACAGCGGCTGCTACAAAAAATATTTGATTACCTATTTAACTACACTCCGTGCAAGTACAATTATTATAATTACTTATTTAATAAGAAATAAAATAGTCTATAGGTATACAGGGTTGCGCAAATATGAGGGCCAGGTCAATATTGTGGACATGTTGAAAATAACCTCAATACACCATTTATCTACGTAAATGGGATGATAATTTCTACAAGATGGTAATAAAATATAGAGGAAATTTTTGTTAGTGTTGGCAAACCTATATTCAATTTCGTTTTCAAACAGCACTTTAAGTATTTTTTAGTATATTCTGAAACAAATTGTATATTCTTTGTAACCATGTAGTTAAATACTACTGTTAGAGTAAAAAAACATCTTACATACTTCATCAAGTAGGCCTTAAAAACAATTGCATATTTAATGTTATTGTTTATACAGACTTGTGTAATTTTAAATTTCTAACATCTATATAGTAAATTCGGATTCCTTCCACCTGTCTCAACTATTAGCGGTTAGGAACCTCCAAAAAGAATGATGAGAGCGCACTTGTGTTACTCGCGCGACGACTTTCTATAAATAATGGAATCAAGTATGCGCAGCTGCTTTATACACGTAGACCTAATACAAATACATCATCATCAATGAAAAAAAAAATCCGGTAAAAACATCCTTCAGAAAAAATATGGCTTAGAAAAAATAATCCTGGTACAATAATTTGTCGGAAGAAACAACCACCAAAAATTTTATAGATCTTTTTTCTGGAGCTTTAGGAGTTCTTCGTTCTTAAATTTTTTTTCGGTGCCGTTTTTCCAAACTTTTTTTTCATGGAATGTTTTTTGGGAGCCGCTCTCAATTCTGAGGCCGACTCAGCGGCGGGAACATTCGAAACGGCAATCGCTGAGTATGAGGTTAGCAAACAAAAATCGGGGGCTCTGCGGGCAGCCCACGGGTTTTGCTAGTTATTGCTAATTTACGTAGTTTGAAAAACTTCAAATTGCAAAAATAGGACCTCTCTACTACCTGTCACCTTATTTAATAGTTCAGCACTAATACATTCGCATGTATATTCAAAATGACGACCGCTATCAATTTTTGAATGTTTGACTTTAGCGCTTTATTATTTAAAAATAAGTTAGCAAATCAGAATAGCCCAAGAAAAACACCATATTAGCTTTTAAAAAAATTGTTGAAAGCCCACAAAGGAAGGGTAAATGCAGTACTTTAAAAAGGGCCGAAAACTGTAACTACTTTATTTTTTATTGTAATAGTCGCAGCATTTTCGTTTTTCGTTATCTCTTACGGTAGGCGTAACATACACTTCCAATATTAGTATCTTATATGTGTTGCCTTTTTAGGTACAAATACAGAAAATAATATTAAAATCGTATTTCATCAAATGCATTTTAATACGCATGTAGAAAACGTATAATTTCAATGGAACTTTTAAATTGCGAAATTCTTCTATTAAATTTTGTACCTTTAATTTATTAAAGAATTAATCTTTTTAGCAAATGTGATAAATAAATATATTAAACGTTCTTGACATTGTTCAACGTAAATAACTTTGTGAGTTTTATTTTGGAATAACTACGTTCACCGGTGGCAACGCTAGCTCGAATTTTCTTTCAGAAATTGCGGTGTTTTATGCAAATGCAAAAGTCGTTTATTATAACGAGTAAGAGAATTTAACAGATTACTTTTGCTTAGAATAATATAACTGTACAAATTTAATTCATTTCCCATTTCAATGGTATTCATACCTGATTTGGATAGCGATAGAGTCTGTTCACATTCTTTTGATGTCTGTATAAGTCTTTAATGTTCCTGTCAAGATAACCAACGAATAATCTTCCAGTATACGACATTTTCCGTGTTTTAATTACTTTATTTAACAAACTGATCTTGTCGTCTGAAAATCTTTGAATTTAGGATAAAAATCTACTTTATGGCGCCAAAAAATCATTTATTGACGTTTGAAACCCTTCCAAGGAGTTTAAAATAAAGTAGCAAAAGAACGAAAGAATCGATCGTAAACTATAAATAAATGTTTTACAAACGTGAATAAACAATTTTTGACGTCAAAAAATGAATTCCTGATACCAGTAAATGTACTTTTGACTTTAATATATGTGAAAGTTAAAAGGTTACTTTTTGTCGTCTGTAAGTGCTGATATCTAATGGGATACTTATAATTGTAGTGCGGACTAAAACCATACTGCAATATTGATCGATAAAGGAGCAACCCGCCAAAAGAGAACGCATGCATCCGCACCAAGCTATTAAAGCACACTAATTATTAATAATGATGCGGCATGTGCACTAGGTCGAATGGGTGATGCTGAATCGTAACACCACAACACTGAACAGTGGGATGAGACGTATAAATATATTTTTGTGTAAAACTTGTATAAACCCAACATATAGACTACTCATGCGGCAACTAGATCAAAAACAGGCAAACAATTTGCTGCGGCGACCGACTGAGACTTTGCTACTACGTTAGCTGCGCCATTATATGCAAGAATTTACGACGTCAATAAATGATTTTTTGACGTCAATTAATACAAATATGGTTAAAGTGATATATTTAAGTAAACGTCGTTGACGTCAAATATCATTAATCACGCCAAGAAATATTATTGACGTCAAAAATATTTATTAACGTTAATAAATTTTTTGATGTCAAACAAACATTTTACGACGCCAAAGAAACATGTTTTGCCGTCAAAAATGTATTTTCTCAAATCAAAAAATATTTTGTGGCGTTAATAAATGTTTAATCAATAGTAAAACAGCGTTTCCTAATAAATTCGAATTACGCACCAAACAAATTGAAGAAAAATGACCGATCACGTCACGAGTAAGCTTTCAGCCATGCAGGTTCGGCGGTGGCGCATTGGACATTTATCTAGCTTATTCTAATCTCCATTATGTAAGAAAATCTTTCTGTATCTGCCCATAGAGACCGCCGTGATCTATTCCTACAGTAAGCTTGCACATCACAGATATCACAGCGGTACTCAAAGTGTCGGTAATGAACGCTTAGCTACCCAGACGTTTAAGCAGCATTGAAAAACACAATTTTGATAGCTGGGTAATTTATCGGACAATTAACTTATCTGGCGGATACTCTAATTGACATTTTAACTGTACATTGAAAGATCGGGCCTAAGTTAAATAAATATTTCTGAAGCTTGACAATGATTATTCGTTAAAGCTCTTGCTAATAAGTAATAATGTTTTTTGATTCTTCTGTTATTAATTTATACACATTAATGGTGCTTTTTTCCTACAATTAAAATTTATGTAATTTTTGAAACAACTAATCTAACAAAATAAAATGATGCGAGAAATAAGTACATTCATTCGTAATTGTGGGATTTCTCTAATGCACTTTGAACTATTAGCACTATAGCGCCATTCAAGCGCCTGGTAATAGTGTGGCTTTCGCTTTATTTTACAATTTAACTTACTGTCCCGGGAGCATTTTGACAGACGCTAATGTATGTTGACATAGGGGTGCCTAAATCACTTTGCGTTTGTTATTCCCTTAACAAAACCTAATTGATTTTGACATCAACATTAATAGATTCATCACTAAAGTGTCGAAATAGACGAGTGTATTTTTACACAACCTCATAGATTTAAACATTAATTTGCATATGAACGGAATCCACAAGCACATGCATTTATACCATACCTGTAGTAACATGTTAGCACGTTGCATTGAATGTTGTAAAAATTGAGGGAAATCCAAAAGCAATTCCTGTGTTTCTTATAAATGCCGATAGTTTGTGCAAACTAGTATCATGTACAACTGTGAGTAATACTGATTGCACTGTAGAGTTATTACGGATGAAACTACCCAGCGATAATTGGAATAAAGCTTGTGAAGTTTGGATAAAAAATTACGCAACTGAATTTTATTCTTTTACCCTAATCCGCACTGTCTAACAAGTCTCGTATTTGTCAATATAATTTTATTATTGAATAAGTATTAGCAAATACTATAGGTATAGTCTTTGGTATTAGCGTCGCGATCTAAGAGGTTTTGTAAATACGGTACGATAACTACAAACAACAATGTTGTCGAAAAAATAGCGGATTAATAATAGCGGCTCCACAATAGCGCCGAGCAAAAATAACGCTATTCAAAAATGTCGACGTCAAAAACAGCGCCCTTAAATACGTCACAGAGTAATATGCCGCCGGCCAATAATGGCAACATAAAACACATCGATGGTAAAAATAGCAACAGGAAATAATGTCGAAGCCAAAAACAGCCAAATCAACAAAAATAGCACCGGGAAAATGTCGCCGTCAAAAACAACGAAAGTAAAAATGACGCCAAGATATAACGTCGACGGTACATAACGTCGAAGACAAAACTAGCGAAACCAAAAATGTCGTTGGCCGAAAATAGCGACGCAAACATGTCGCAATCAAAAACAGTGCCGCTAAAAAACGAGTTCTTCAATAACAATCCTAATAATAAATTTATGTTTAAACTGGTAAATTACTTTCGTGCCTTCAGTATTTTGTTTATATAAAAGTGTTTGTTATAAACATTTATTTTTTACTTTCATAAATTAGTTTAATTATAGTGTATTTATATAACTATAAAGATTTGATGATGAAGATGTATGTAGGACGAAAAATACTTGCCTTAATTAGTGACTTGATATTTAACTATTATTGAAGAACTAGTTTTTTTACCGGCACTGTGTTTGACGTCCACATTTTTTCCGGCGTTATTTTTGGCTTCGACGTTATATACCGGCGACGTCATTTCGTGGCGCCATTTTAACCTTCTCTGTTTTTAACGGCAACATGTTTCCCGGCGCTATTTTTGCTGACGACATTGGTGATTTCGCTGTTTTTGGTTTTGACATTATGTACTGGCGATATTATTTCCTGTCACCATTTTTACCGGCTATGGTTTTTATGTCGACATTATTGGTCAGCGACATTATTACTCGGCGACATATTTAACGGCGCTATTTTGGGCTTCGACGTTATATACCGGCGACGTTATTTATTGGCGCCATTTTAACCTTCTCTGTTTTTAACGCCAACATGTTTCCCGGCGCTATTTTTTCCGACGACATTGTTGATTTCGACCCTATGTACTGGCGACATTGATTCCTGTCACCATTTTGACCGGCTATGGTTTTTATGTCGACATTATTGGTCGGCGACATTATTACTCGGCGACATATTTAACGGCGCTATTTTGGGCTTCGACGTTATATACCGGCGACGTTATTTATTGGCGCCATTTTAACCTTCTCTGTTTTTAACGCCAACATGTTTCCCGGCGCTATTTTTTCCGACGACATTGTTGATTTCGACCCTATGTACTGGCGACATTGATTCCTGTCACCATTTTGACCGGCTATGGTTTTTATGTCGACATTATTGGTCGGCGACATTATTACTCGGCGACATATTTAACGGCGCTATTTTTGGCTTCAACGTTATATACCGACGACGTTATTTCTTGGCGCCATTTTAATCTTAGCCGTATTTAACGCCAACATGTTTCCCGGCGCCATTTTTTCCGACGACATTGTTGATTTCGCTGTTTTTGATTTCGACCCTATGTACTGGCGACATTATTTCCTGTCGCCATTTTTACCGGCGCTGTTTTGTATGTCGACATTATCGATCGGCGACATTATTACTCGGTAACATATTTAACGGCGCTATTTTTGACGTCGACAATTTTGAATGGCGCTATTTTTCTCTGCGCTATTTTAGACGGGCTATGTTTGATCGCGCTATTTTTGATTCGCTATTGTAAAAATGCGTTACATCGTTTTATAAAATTGGTTTGATGAAACGAGTATATAAAACATTCACGTTATCGTAAGATAGTAAGGTTTAAGCTTGAATAAAATTTTGAAAGTTTGCGTGGCTTTGAAATCCCAGTCGGCAGCTTTAGTTCCCTACTATACTGGATCGGCCCCGTATCATCCAACGATTAAAATTTTGTATGGACGATCCAAACATGAAAAACGTCACTACATTAAGCAACATTGAACGGAGCTATGTAGCTATTTACTTTAAACTCCAAATTCAAAACGAGAAAACCCGTTTGTTGTTTGCTGAATTATACGAAACAATTCCAGCATGAAATTTTTTCGTAGCCATTACTAAAGCGCAACTTTAATTTATGAAATGTACTAGGAATATAAATGTAAATTAATGTAAATTGTGTGCACTGTAGGACCAACAAAAACCGTTGGATTTCACGGTCAAATATTTCGTAACTCTAATAACGATTTAAAATGATAATTGTACATTAAAAAATATCAATTTTCTTAATTCTGCACGCTTGAAACCCGCCATCTGTTAAAAATTAGTTGTTTGTCAAACCATAGTAGCATTTGGTAACCACAAAAGTGCAACTAGAACAGCATTTGTTGCGTCAGTGATTAACCTCCTCTACATTCGTAAGTAGTTACAATAGTAAGTAGCACTTAAAGGCGTAATTCAAAAATATTGAGAATATCGTAATTATTATATATTATAATTATGATTAAATTCATGTCAGTGTTATACAAAAATCAAGATCTATGATAAATTATATTTTTTCTAGGATTTATTGAGAGGTTGTGAAGATTTGTTATCAAAAGGGACTAAACATTTAGTGCTAATAGATTTTTAATTATACTTTTTAATTTTGTATTTAAATGTTTGTATCTGCAATTTCTTCATGACAGGGGAATTAAAAAATGCGATATAACATATACCGGTTTGTTGCTTTGCAACTTTTCTCGCCGCACATTAGAGGGCATTATTTTTTAATTCCCATGATTTTGTCTTCTGGGTATATTTCTGCCTGTCTGTTTTGGTTTCAACTGCAGCTAGGTTTGCGTCCACCTGATGAGTTCCAATAGAACGAAACATGTCGTGGTCTATCCTAGCTATAGTTGAAACCAAAATCTTTTTCTTGATCTCCAATTTCTGTTTATCAGTTTCTGATTGTGATTTTAGAACAAGTAAATCCAAAAGTTATATCAGACATTTCTATTATTTAAAACTATTTAGGAACTATACTTAGCAGCATATAGATCTATCACTTTCTTACATTTGTATATATTAAGTCTGCCACATGTATAAGACAACGAAGTGTTTTCGATATACTGCGCAAATTTTACACAGTTGTCAGAAAGCGAAAGACATGAAATCGTAAGTCGAAGTTAAATTCATACAGCCACCACTTTAGATTACTACAGATTTAATAGATATTTTAGATTTCGGGATCTTGAAGGATTTACATGTTATAGACCTCCAGAAACTCAAAAATTGAAAAAATATCTTTGGGCAGGTGGTTGTGTGGGTATATTCGTTCGTTCGTTTCCTTATATATATCCCAATCGGAATAAACTTCCGAATGTGAATAAGTATATAAACTTTTTTTAAGCAGTTTTTCTTTAATCCAAAAAGGGGATCTTATAGTTTACTGTAAGGCAAATTTAACGCTATTTACCTGAACTCTTTAGCTTCTTATTATTATTAGCCGTCCGACGACGTGGTGCACAAATCCACTGTACTGAAGCTCATTGGCTTAATGTACCCCGCACGTGTTTCCTACCCCATCAAGTCAGTCTCACTAATAAAACGTAGGATGCTGTTGACAGCCGCATTAGCCAATTCTTCGGGATCTGGGAATTGAACCCTAAAGTGTTTTAGTCTTTAGACCCCAAGAGAATGTGTTTTTTTCCACATAGTCTGCAAGTTTGATCTACCACCACCCCTATGGTGCTGCAATGTTCCTGAGGCAACAGTGTCCTGTTAGTCGTCCTGTTACCATTCTCAGTTGCTTTTTGCGTAATAGCAAAATTTATTTTGCCTTACCTCTAGATGGGTCTCTTATGAACATCCGCAGTTGCCTTAGTCCAGGAGCTTCCATTAAGTGTAAGCGATGTTGTTCCTGTAGCAGGTCCTTCACATCCCTTTTTACTACTTGTTACAAAACACCGCACGTGGGTTCGGAACCCATATGAGTTTCCTCAGCCCCTTTTTAGCTAATTAATTTGTCTTTAGGTTTTCCTCTATGCCATGGTGTCCTGGCACCCACTTCAGGGTAATCTTGTTGTGTTCTGCCAGTGTCACTACAGCTTCAAGGCATTCTTTTACTGCTTGGATGTGTATTTCTACACCCTCCAGAGGTTTTAAAGCCGCTGGGCCGTCTTTTTAGGAGATTCGTCAATTAACATATCCCCTCTCCACCATAACCTGCGCGCAGGTTGTGATTGCTCAAACCTCCCTCTGGAAAACGGTTGTGAGTCTGCTAAGGTTCATTTTATACTCTAGCCATCCCCTGTACTTCTCTCAACAATCCCGGCTCCAGTGCTATACGAAAGTCGGTATTTACATGTTTTGGACCTTCAGAAACTCAAAAAGTAAAAAAATGTATCTCTGGTCAGCTGGGTGTGTGGGTATATTCGTTTGTTCGTTCTCTCATATATACAATCGGAATGAGCTTCCGAATGTGAGAGAGTATATACATTTTCTTTTGAAGCAGTTTTTTAAAACTAAATCGGGATCTTGTAGACTATTGTAAGACAAATTTAACCTGAACTCTTTAGCTTCTTAGTTATCTATAAAAAAATTGAAATTAGCGCCTTATCAAAAATCGTCATAAACGTTGATTAATATAATAGGGAGACACAATGTTACTATGTGATAAAACTTTTTGAATATGTGAAAACTGTGAAACGATAATATTGTCAACGTTTCCGAAATTTAAAAAAATGTTTCTTAGAAAACGCGATTTTTCAAAATTTTGCACGTTTATAGAACTAGAAGTTAGCTGCAATTTGCTGTTATCAATTGTCAGTATCCAAAACGACTTTGAGGTGAGAGAAGACTTATGCACGGCCACTGCGTTTATTCCTGTGCATATTTACAAGCAGCAATATGATGCTCGGCGGTATTTAATCATTCTTCAGTAATTTATTTTGTTATTTGTACACTATTCCTTTGATTTTAAATGCAAGGAAGTTTTAACAATTGCCAAAGTAGGAAACTGAAAATAATAGCTTGAAGTTAAATTAGAGTAGACAAAGAAAAAAACAATAACGATCAGAAATGGAGAATATTATACATTACTTTTGCAGGATATACTTATAAAATGAAAAAATACATTTAACAAACGAATTTCATTTCCATTTTTTGTAATGTTTTTAAGTTTTGATATTAAAAAAATTTGAAACTGCATAAACAGTAAAAGAATTTTAACAACTGCACTACTACACAATTATAAAAAATATTTGTATTAAAAAAATTGGCTAAAGAGAGTATTAGACAACCGTAGTAACTTTAATAACAGTGGGTCAGACCAAGCAAACGAAGCCGCATAAAAGATATTCATATTTAACTCGAATAAGATTTACAAATTGCTTTTAAGAGGACAGGTATCTGGAAATATTGTATTACAATTAATTTATAATTAATTAATGGATCAAACGAACTTACCTTACGTGAAGTTCAATCTTTAATTATATGAAGCATTCCGCCCGAGTTTATCACCCTCGGGCACTGCACTACTATTGACAGTTAAAAAAACCATTTCAAGCAAGACTAACCTAATTGAATCTACCATACAAAATCAACATTAATAGATCAAAAGACCGACATTTATTTCTACGATTAGAAAAGTTTCAAATATGAAACTTATAATTTAAAAAATTAATGAACGGCGACAATTTAAAGGAATAGTAGGTGCATTTACTTTAAAGATTATTTGCTACTCCAAAATTTAGCTAAGAATTCCAAAGGGCAAGTATCTGTTAATGTCGTTTAATTATCTACAATTATTTTAATGTATTAATAAAATATTTTATATTTTAACAATATTTATTTATTTTAATCTTATACGTGACATGTTTACATGTCATTGTTAAAGCAAAGATTAAAAAAAAATAAACAGTAGTGCTGCGATAGGAACAATAAAACTGGATGACTTAGTCTTGGTTATATGTGTCTGCAGATGACTTGATTTCTTATTCCAAAACGTCTAATAATGGTGAATTAAAGAGATCAATTTGCTCATTCATTAAAAGTAAGGATTTTAAATGTTTATAAATTTCAAATACCTTCAGTATATCTAACTTACGTTTGTCATCACAAAAGTGTAAACATTTTATGGTGTTATTAAATGACATTGGATGATTGTGCTTCTAATAAGTGTTTACCGTAATTGGACTTATGTGAGTGTTTATATTTGTAACAACGTACGTGTTCTTTGTACCTAATATCAGCAATATTTAGGGTAGGTAATGTCTTTACTTTTTTCTCCTGCTAAAATTTGTTCTTCTTTTTTAATATTATTTAATACCAAGGAATTGTTTGCCATAAAATCAAAAATTAATGCATTATTTTCTCTTAAAAACATTTAGAAGAATTTTCGGTTTCCAAATATAAGAAGATATGCCAGCAGGGAATTGGAGTACGCTCTCGCTAGCTGAGCCGATGTAGTGGCAGTCCGGTGCGATCTTTTAAAAGTCAGTGTTCCTGCGCTAAACATACATACAACCATACTTTTGAAATACGATAAGACAATTTGTAGAGTCGTAAAGTGGAAACAAAAACTACATCTGACTGACAGTTGCGGCTTTTATCCAACAAGCTATAAACTGCCAGAATCTAAAAACAAAATGTAGTCTATGATCTTTTGTATCGATGTCGAAGGTTTTTGCGTTCGTGGTTGATGGTATCTTAGTTTCTAGACTTGAGGCCGACGCGATGTTTCGTTCTTAGTTGCATGGCACTTTATCAAGGCTGCTACTAAAACAGAATTCCAGAGTCTGACAAAGACGTTCCATATCGGCAAATATATTATTTGTTAATTAATAATGTCTATATATAATAATTGGCAATTTTTACTTGAAAATTACGTTTTCAAATAGACAGATATTAAGAACGTTTATAAGATTCGAATTTTTATAGTGTTTATGGAATAGTTTAAAAATAGAACTTGTTTATTTATAAATACCCTTTGTTATCCCTTTTATTCCAACTTATGCATTAATTTATTGCACTTGAAAATTTTAATGCATGGATAAGTTACAAACCTGTTTAAAGTAAGTGCGTTAAGTAAACATACCTAAATATCGTATTAAGCTCATTATTTGTATTACAAAAACTAATGTTATTTTACTACATAACAACGTTTTAATAGTATAATGTCGGCTTTCGTCTTATTAAATACGGACTTCAAGATCAAGTTTACAGCATTTGCTCGAGGAAATATCTCATTTTAACTGAAGGCAATTACGATTCTCGGGTTATCCGGTTCGCTGGTGCAATACGACCCGACATTTAATTAAAGCACTAGCATTTATTACAGGCATTAGTTGAAAATTAATAAGAAAGTCATAGAATTAACACAATAACCGGCACACTTTACGGCTATTAATAGCTTCAGACGATTTTAACTAGTTGCCGAATTAAACCGAGAATCTTTCATGCGTAGGATTCCAATTTCTTTCGCTTGCTAGAAGATTTGAAACAACACAATTTGCCGAACGGTTATGTGAATCTAAACACATAATAACAGTATGTTCTATTGACAAGTATAACTGTTACCTCATTCACACAGCGAACATGACCACTCATAATCCTATGCCGTGCCTATCTACACGTTGTACACACAATTCCATTTATACTACCAAGACAAGTGTTGTTTTGCCAGAAATAATTCCTTTTTGTATAAAAGCATTATACATTCATATTTATTTGAGGAAAACTGCTAATCGTAAAATTATCGCAGATCACCTTAAATTGTATGTAAATGCCAACAGGAAAGTTTCAACAATGATTATACAAAATATTGGGATGCGTGTGCTCTTATTGACACTGACGCTTCGGTGATTTTTAATTTTAATTTAATATAGATTATTATGGATGGTTACAGTTTATTCCCTATGAAAACGTAAACTAATTAGAAAGTTGAAAGATTTACAATTACATTCGAGCGTGTGAGTGTACGCGCATTATGTCTCCGTCTGTGTCTGTGTTGTTGAACGTTACAATAGCGACTAGTAAGGGAAAAATTTTGGATTTTCCGCAAAAACCCTAATTCTTTATGACGTCTCCTATGTATTTTTGAAATGTATGGATCTTTATTTAATAAACGAAAAATACCAAAATTCAAGTTTAAGCTAAACTAGCAGAACCCGCCGTCTACGCCTCACGCTGTTATGGTAACTTTTTCTTAAATGTACTAAATAAGCTGTGTCGAGTTGCAAGACATACCGAACGCGTCCCGCATTTTCAAATATACAAAGTCTACGACTGAGTTTTGAACATACGTAACTACTAAGTAATCATGCAAATGTTGATTGTTTTGTAGTTAAATCTCTACCCAGCGGGCAGGTTTGGCTAGGTAAGGTTAGTTTTATCTGAAATTATGTGTTTTTAAACTGTACACGGTAATCCATTATTCGAGGGTGATAAAATAATTGAAGGTAATATAACAACATTTCCAGATATCTGCTGATATCTCTTGAAATCTTTGCAGTGCAGTGCAATTTGTAAACCTGATTGGAGTTATTTATGATTATCTTTGCGCACGACATCGTTTGCATCATCTGGCCTTCATTTATTTTTAAATTCGTTTTTGGTACTGGTCTGTCACTGAGTGTGTTCTCCTAGGAGTCTGATGTGGAATTGTCAGCTATCGACAGATTATGTCGTATTCATACATACAAACCTTAAACATTAAATTTTGCCCTATCTTTATTGAAAACTGTAGCGGCCCGCTGTGCTATCAAATATGCGCCTTACATAATAGACGCGTAAATATGCAGGTTCTAGTACCAAGAGCCACTCACCACTATAAGTTGACACAAGTGGAATGGATTCAGATTAAATATATAAATAAATAGTGGATGCCGTGGGCTATGCCTACGTATATTTTGTTAACAATAAATAAGCGAATGAAGTTAAGTAGGTAACCTAGCGAGGTTACAACAAATCTGTATCCTTTCCCTCTGTCTCAATATTTAGTGACGACGTATTCGACATTCTTGCCACACCTTATTTATTATGTTTACGGGTTTCGATGTGTATGTAACAGTCACGCAGTGTAATCGAGATCATAAAATTGCGATACCAGCAGAACAATGGCGACCCACCTTATTAGACGTCTTTTGAAATAAAAAACATTCAAATTCATTAAAAATTGGGCGCCAAATAGAACGTTACCTTAAATCTTTAATAAAGTAATGAGCAAAATCATCGACCACTTTGCGGCTATGAAAGAACGGCAAATCGACCTTGTAAACAGAAAATAATTTATTCCTGTATAGTGTATACAAGGTCAATTCGCCGAACATTATATTATGTTTGAAATATTTATTTCTTTATGCTTTGCTGCTTGTTGGTATTAGATAAGAATAACTAACTTTAATTTTGAAATAAAAAGTTTTTAGTTTTTTTAACTTAAGTGTTAAATTATTTATGCATTATTATTTTAAAACCATGGAACGCCACTGCCGCGGAATGTATTTAATGACGTCATTGTACAGAAAATCGTGTGGCGTAGTCTACGGGTTATGCTAGTTTTAGACATGAATTTGCTATTGATTTAATTCTTGTAATTTAGGTTAGTGAAGCGTTGTTTATGTTTAGCAATTCTTAGCCTGCTTGTTTATCTATAAATCGTCAAGACACTATAAATATCAACAAAATATTAAAATAGACCCGAGTTAGCTGTATTTATACTAATTATTTATTCCAAATTTTCAACTTGTACGTTTTCCGGACGTAATTGTAAGGAAGGAAATTGCTGTGTTGGGAATTTTTGCTTCGATTAATCGTTTTAAAACATTCCCGGGGAAACTCGCTGAGTTCATTCTGCATTTCCCACGACATCCAAGGCGTAACTAACCGCAGGCAGAAGGAAATTTTAATAAAGTAAAACTCGGCTGCGCACGCAGGCACCCGAAAGCTAAGACAACCGACGATTACCGTTTAACATAAAGACTGCTCATCAGTGACACTATACCAAAATTTTATACTTATTGTTAAAATCTATAATCATTTTATAAGTCGCTAATTGCTCTCCTCTTTTCTGTTTTTGCTGACTAATATAATTTTTTAATTTAAAAAAATGAAAATATCGATTTTTTCACTAATTTCGTTGAATATAGAAGTCGAGTTTAAGTTTCTTTTTCAACCCCGTCTATGATGACAGATAATTTTCATCCGCTGATATCACACAGTCAATTTGTCGCTTTAGATTTTGTCGTTTTATTGGCTATTTTGTTTCAGTGGTAGGTTTTTCCTATTGTCATTTAACACGTTTAGACCTAATCTGAAGCCGAAAATTTTAGAAAGAAACGAGGAGATTGAGGCAGTGGGCTGGCTAGTGGAAATGTCGCGACTGTGCAGATCGGCTTATTATATTGGCGTGCGTAGAATACAAATCTGAGCTTCGTTACCGATCGTGTTTATATTGAAGTAGAGAACATACTCATCGTCTTTTTATTTTCTCAAGAAGTAATCTAGTTTCATAATGTCTAATATTTCTTAACCGAAGTCAATGTTTATTTGTTAAAATCCCAAAATCGATGTTTGTCGCTTTACTTAACGAGATGGCAAATCGCAATGCAATGTGATATCGTAACAGCCATAGAGGGACATAATGCCAACTTGCACGTCTTTTTTTTTTACAAAATTTGAAATAACAACCTAATATCATACTAATCACGCGATTTTTTTAATTTTGTAGCTTATACAGCTTGAGTTGAGAAAGAAATTCGATTTTGTCCTAAAGCTTCAATTTCTCTCTGACGTCTTCCATAAATTTTTCAAGTGTCGCGTTTCTGAGCATTGCTTGCTTGGTTACGTCCTGAAGTTTTCTCGGTTCATAAATCCTTCTAAACAGTAATGTTGTATCATCGTAGGGCTACTACGATGCTACATTTCAACGTTATCGGCAAACTCGTTTTGCAGTAGACATGCTAAACCTAAAAGTTTCAAAAAAAGCATCCGATTTGCCGTTTTCAGATTTACATAATTCAGTTTGTCGGATAAATGATACCCAGAAAAAGAAACTGTCTAATTTCTGCTTTCGGTTTCGATATTTTTAAAAGCTTGTTTTGTCTATGAATCCTTAATATTACTCCCACATTCAAAAACTTATTAAATTAGATATGAGGATAGAAACGAACAAACGCATCTACTTACCGACCTATCCACAGAAAGATTTGTTTAAAAAAACAGTTTTGTAGCTACATTGCTTTTAAAATAGCTTTTTTTTTTTTTGTTAAACTTTCGAATTCAATGATTTTCATGAAAACAATCCTTTCCTATATTGAAATTATGAGAAAGTAAAAATTATATAAAGTTTTTGCACTACTTTTTGTAAAAGTGTCCAAACGAATAGAATTTGAAACGGGAATATCTGTTTCACACTTATTGACCAACTTACTGATTTAAGACTATTTTTCTAGTTAAGTAGTCAGTTTAACTAATGATAATATAATTGTTGTCGATATAAAAAGGAGAAAGACCAGGAATAGAAATAGCTGTGTTTACAGTTTTAAAAGATGGGGATTGGTGTATTTACAGTTACAATTTTCAAAATGTACACTAAATGTTTTCTTGGTTTCCATAATTTTAAAGTTTATACTTTTGATATTTGCAAAAATTTTTATATTATTACATTCTAGCTACTAATTATCATTAGAAGACTAAAATACAAGTATTGTCGCCTAGATTTACATACGTAAGGTTTAATAGCCGTACGACACAATATCAAAACCAAATTTATCTGTAGTAATTACACAAGAGTTTCTGTAATAAAATCTGATTTCATACGTAAATTTGTTGCCTAGTAATTTGACCAAACAAACTGTCATAATAAAATGATTTTTTCTAATGACAGTTTGTTACGTCAAGTTACTTAAAAGCGATCATTGCAACCGTCGCTATGGCTACGCTCATTATTTACGTTTTAAAAATCTCTTGATTTTGGTATTTTTAAATCTAAAAAAGCTAAAATACAAAACCTGTTGAAGTTAAGAATTGTTTTATTTACAATAAATTAGTTTTAAATAGTTTACGTGGTGATACCTTTTTTATAAAATGTACTTAAATCTACAAAAATTTAATACTTCCTACAATTATTATTCATCAAAAGTGGATAGAAATTAAGCAAAATTAAAAACCAATAAGATTCATTACATGGGAAAAATGTACTAAATAGTAGCATCCGCTATACTTAATTCAAGCTTATAAATTTATGGAATTGACTTTAAGTGAGGCATCTGATAGATATCTTAAGCAAAACAGTTTTAATTCCCGAAATTCATGGAGATCAAAATGATCGAAAATAAAAAAAAATTCATGTTCTGACGTTTACGACTTAATTTTCAAATATTTTTATTTAGCAACTGTACAATCAGGCCAATTAGAGTAATTAGCAAAACTGTAGTTGCTAATGCTTCGAACAGTAGATGTTGAATTTACTTCAAAAAGGATTGCTAGATTATGTTAGTTTAAATAAAACGTGTATGTTTATAAATTTACAAAACTAAACACAAGACCCGCATAAGCTCGTTTACAGTTTTTAATGACAAGAATATGCATATATTTATACATGTATGTAGAACACTATTCAATTTAAATAAAATAAGAACATAAACGTATTTATGGAATAATGTTTTATATCATATAGAATGAAAAATGCCAGCGATATACGCAGTGTACTTGTTTATTACTACTACTAGGCAAACCAAGTAAGTAAATTACTGAAAACACCATTCTAGTTATATTCCAGCAATAATTATTTTTGTTGATGTTTAGTTAATATGAGGAAGTATTAAATGCATTTTTGGGACGAACAAGCACTTGCAGAATACTTGTAAATATCTCAACTTTATAATAATGTAGAATGAAGCTGCGATTCTGTGTGTATATTCGTTATTTATTGATGGGGATTTCAGCACAGGCAAACGTTGCAAATCCAGGGTAGTAAATTAAATAACCAGTCTACGACAATGTTTTTTGTCTATTTTAATTTTCTCTTGCGTTTTGATTTTTATTAACCCAAATCATTTATACTAAATGAAAGTTATTTTTTTCTTTTTATTTAACGAAATTACAAATATAAACTTATATAACCAATAATGGCGTACTTTGACGTTTTATAAACATTAGTGCAGTTATTTATTGTAACGGGTGTCCAGAAAGTTTTTCAGTCCTGGGCGGCTATGAATTGTGTAACGTATGTCTTTGGATATCTTTGTCGAAATTCTTGTTTACACGCATTGATTGAATAATTCCAATTTCCGTTTTCTAATTGTTGACATTGCGAAAATAAGATTTCACAATAAAGGTTTTTTGTTCTTGCGTAAACATTTTATAACAAGGAATATACAGAAAGTAAATAATTCAAAATAAAAACCTTATAATTTAAATTGACTTTGACTTATGTCAAATAAATTATTTAGATATGACTGAATAAAAGACATGCGTTATACAGTCCATAGCCACCCTGACTGAAAGACTTTCTGGACACCCGTTATATAACAAATAACTTATATACAATAAGCTGCCAAGTTTTCTCAGGAGTTTCAAGCATTTACGAGTACGGAAATATACACAAGTCAGGTCTGTAACGACCCTAAAAGGAATCGATTCAGCGACCCCGAGCGTTCTCAGAAAACAACAGACAGCAAGTTTTTCTCATCAGCTAGAAAGGGGAAGTGTTAAGAAAGTGTCTTGTCATGTACACGTATCATACCAACAAGTACAGGGAAGTCGTAGAACAATCGTTACCAGGAGTATCGCTTCTTGCCACATGTCAGATGGAGCGTTAGAAATTGACCGTATTGGGGTTGAGATGCAGAAAAGGTTCTGTGTAATCTGAAAGATGAAGCTCTTTTTACAGCAGTGCAGTTGATGTTTCAGATTCCGATGGTTAGAAGTGGCCAATTTGGACAGAGGCTGCAGTAGCCTATCGGACATATGTTCCTTCAGAGTTCCTCCGGATCTGCACGGCCAGAGTCGTTGCCCTTTAGTGTCTGCTCACCATCACTCCTGTGTCTGCCGCCGATCCCCGCGATTCACCTGCCGTAACAAGATGGGATTGGTAGACTAGTCACCTTACCAGTCGACACACAAGCCGAATACCGATCGGCCTCAGTTGCTGACCAACTTGCTCTTGTGGTAAGTTGGAGGACACAGAAGTTGCTGGTGGTGACGATAACTAACACGCGCTCTAGCTGTTGCTCATCCTTACGAAGTGTCTAGATGGATTCAGCACTCGCTGGATAATATCCGCATAAATGGTCTGCTATTAGTGTTTCCGTTATGTGGCGGCCGTCGTGTGACTG
Source organism: Ctenicera cuprea (assembly GCA_958336395.1). Taxonomy (NCBI): domain Eukaryota; kingdom Metazoa; phylum Arthropoda; class Insecta; order Coleoptera; family Elateridae; genus Ctenicera; species Ctenicera cuprea. The sequence goes on from OY284490.1 coordinate 38,517,870, forward strand.
CCGTCCGGCCTAAGCGTAATCATTTAATTCGTGTAATAAAGCTACCTGTGCGCGGTGGAAGCCTGTTCTTTGCGACACTTGGGTAACATGTGGCGATTCAGATACATACTGCGTTTACTCTGCTGACATTTGTTCTGCTTGACACCAAAAGGTAAGATTTTCAAACATTCTACTTTTTCTCTTCTCGCGAATTCAAACGGTGATGCTGCTGCAACCAAGATTAGGTAGTTCGCAGAATAAGATGTGGCCGAGAATGTGAAATGCTCGAAGCAATCTTTGCAGAACTCTAGAAATTACAGGGGCACGCATCGTGATATCGCGGACAGATTCCTCAGACAACCACCTCAGGCAAACCCGCCTCTGAAATAAACCTGCTTAAACTATCACCATTCATACGCAGACGGCTTTTTAATCTACAAAATATATTTCTGAATGTATTTACATACTTTAAACAGTTTTTTTGTTAATCAAAAATAAAAAAATAACAAAAAAAAATATTAAATCAGTGTGTTCTTTTTTGGTTTCATTTGTTTGGTTGTTGTTGTTTAAAGACATCAAAAATATGCACTGTATAAAAGTATAATAAAATATCATTGTAATTGTCAATATTTATAGCAGATGAATTAACAGGGCGGAAAATCAGTATTGAATTTGAGAAACATTAAAGATTGATGCATATGTGAACTAGTTCAGATGCCAGCTCCAAATAATGATGATCCAGAAAAACAGGTCTTCTGAAGGAATTTGCTGCCTTGTAGATTCTATTTTACCATTGCCCTATAAAGATTAAATGTAGAAAATGTCTTTCAAGTTTCAAATTGAACCTGTTACAGGGCATTTAACAATAAACATTGTGGAATTCATATGAAATATTATCCGTATATGCACCGAGACCTGAAATAACGTGACGTTAAATTAAGAGCCGTCTAAGAGCAAAGTGTTAAGTTAAGTGCAGGGTAAATTACGGGCATGAAAATTGAAAACTAGATAAATATGTACGTGTATAACAGCCAATCTGCACGTTTTGCATACGTGCAACACACTGCCTTCGTGAAGTTCTCACACTTAGTAAATGCCGCGAATGTGTTTATTATCTTAATAATAAACGGGATGCTTGAAAAAGCTATTGTTTTTAATATTAACCATCACATAATTGTGGTCTTCCTGGTTTTAACGCCGTTTTTGTTCATATAATTTTAAATTATGAGTACGTATAAGGAAATATAAAACGCTATTTTATGTTTTTCAAAGATTCCGAATATGAGGAATAATTGACCATTTGTATAATATTGTTAGTAAATTCGTATTTTGAATGTTTGTGTCCGTAATAAAAATGCGTAACAATTCTACACCAAACTACAGATGATTAGTAGAAATAAAATATAATTGCTGTATATTGCAAGATAAATATTTAACAAACTAAAACTGCTTTAGAATATTGCGCAACGACAACAATTAAAAGATTCTCGCATACTCTGTAATTAAAAGATATAAGTGATAAAATGCGGGTCTGTTAAGTTCAACAGGACGCTGTAAGTACTAAATCAGATATTCAAATGTGTTTAAGAGTAGTAATCTGCATTTTTAGGTATATTTTTCATGTATTTTAGAAGATAACTATTGAAAGCTGCAATTTGCAGTGTAGGTTATGAAATATTGGTGGTAAACAATTTGTTTGCTGCAATAATTGGCAATAATATAAACATTAGTGTTATATTTTATTGAATTTGGTTAGTGAAGCAGTGCAAATTGGGTGTAGGTAAGCAAACAAGTGAAATAAGTTTTGTGTAATTTTAAATTTTACCTTAGATATTTAGTGTGCATTTCAACATTAAATAGAGAACTGTAAGTTGTGTGTGGTTTATTACTGTAAATTTAATGCAGCAATAAACACAACAATTCAATAGTAAATGATATCTTATTACACTGTTTTCTTATTATAAAGAAAAATTGCTTAAATTGCTTAGCTGGCTCAAAGCCTCGACTTCGCCTCGGCTTTGAAACTGCCAGCCGCGGCTTTAAATCATATGCTTTATTGCCTTATTAAACAAATAACTATTAATTCCTTCTGTGGCGGATATTTTTTAGCATGTAAATAAACTACAATATTGAGAATAGAGATACATGAATTCGTAAAGGAAATTTGGAAATTCAAAATACTGCATTTAAAAGTACGGGTTCGGAGATAGACACACAAACAATTGAACTAGGACACACTGACAGATTCTTAAAATAAATAATCAATGTGAACAGGTGTGATATTTTTGGGAGCGACCGGTAGAGCAGCTATTAGCGCTACGCGCTTCCAAACGTGCTCTGGTTCGAGTCTGGACAAGGGTTACCCTGGATGTATGTAAATATTTGTGCATTTAGATGGGGGGGGGGGCGCATATGTCCTGGCAGTTAGTGGTCTTTGTAAGATTACGGAAAATAGAAAAAATATACCCTACGCTAAGAAAAACCACAAGCTTCTAGCTCTTCTGTTACGTATTTTAGCAAACTTTTTTGAAATTATGATTAAGTTTTAGAACCATAGTTTCTATCAAATTCGCGTATCAAACGCTATCTCATACTTCCGGAAAACACAAGAACTAGCATCGACTTTGCTCTTTTAAATAGGACACCATGTTTATTCTTAAATATTCTGAAGGGGCTTTTTATTAGCAAAATAATAAATTTTTTGAATTCTTTCTGCCATTCCAATAGCTGTTTTGGAGGGTGTTCAAACTGGAGATTTTGTTGCCACGGATTTTGTCATAGAAAGAAAAGAAAACATGACTTTCTTGTTAGGAAAGAAGTGATGAAAATTGAGAAATATTTTATGATCTAGTTGCCTTTGATGTCTTGTAGAATTTATATCGTAGTGTTTTTTTATTAACTATTAATTAAAAAAGAAAATGAAATGATTGGTAGCTCTGACAAATTTGAAATTTAAATTACTAACAATTGAAGGCGTTAACATTAAATTAACAATACCCATAATTTTAAGATACAACATTAATTTTTCTTTTATTTTTACGATGGAATTCATGGCAACTGTGATATATGAGAGTTCACCATTTTCAGTTTTAATACGTTCCAAAATTGTTATTTTTGATGGTAGAACTTTTCTAACTATCTTGTTTATTTTGTAATGAAAAGCCCTTTCAGAATATCGAACAGATATAAAAGTGTACTATTTAAAAAGCAAAGTTAGTGCTACTTTCGTTTTTTCCGACAAAACTAGATGCATTTTTGAAACGTGTATTTGTAGGAAAATGTCCTAAACCATACTTCCGAAAAGAAGTTTTCTGAAGTAAATAACAGATAAGCTATAAGATCGTGCGTTTTTTGGAACTTCTGTTTGTTTTTGTAACTGCTACCCAGCAATAATTTACGCCAATGCGTGTGATTTTAGGAAACATGCTGTACTTTTCACTTTCTCATACCTTTGTTATAGGGAAGTATTGATTTCATGAAAATTTTCGAAATCTAGAATTTAACGGAAATACACATTTTGGGACTCAATGAACACAAAAAAGTGGTTTTTACAAAATGTTTGTCTGTGTGTGGGTGGGCGTGTGACGCCTCTAAAGGCGAAAGTATACTGGGCCGATTTTAATGAAATTTTAAATTAATAGGTATATCGACAATTGTAGTTCTAGTTAAGCTTTCCAAAAAAGTTCGAAACCGGAAATGGAAGTTAGAAGATTTTTGATAGCGTTTTTTTTAACCGGCTTCGAAAAAAGGAGGAGGTTCTCAATTCGTCTGTATATGTTTCTTTTTTTTTATGTATGTTCGGGCATAACTTTTTTGTTTATGAACCGATTTTAATGATTTTTTTTCCTTGGGTTCAGTATAGTTCCAAGGTCGTCCCAATATAATTTCATTGGAATTGGAGCTTGAACTTCGAGTATACACCAGGGAACTCCTCAAAATCTATTTTTTTAACCGACTTTTTAGTGTTTCCGTATTTCATCTTCCTTTTCAACTAGCCGTCGTTTCCTCATTTGAGAAGCATTCTTACTAGGTCTACCCATCACTTAAAATTGTAAAATAATTAACTTAAAAAAAAAAAGAAAACCGACTTCAAATAAAAACACAAAAGTAACATAAGTTAACTAAAAGCAAAAAATAAATGTTTTTTATACAACAGTTTAATACTTATTTGTTGTTCCGTTTAATGTAATTAAGAAATTGTTGTTTATTTTATAATTATTAATTGTTTTATAATTTTGAAGTCGGTGCCAAGTAAAACATAAAAATTATATACCTTGCTACAATAACAAATTAGATTCGAATTTTTATGTTTTACTTGGCACCGACTTAAAAATTATAAAACAATTAATAATTATATAATAAACAACAATTTATTAATTACATACAAACAGTTAGTACGGCTTACACAACTAAATATTCATGACTGACGCATAAAGTGACAAAATCTAATGTAAGTGTCAATTTACCAACATTTAGCATATTGATTGTTACTTTGAAGTATGAACTGTTTGGGTAAAAAGTATAAAACTAATATAATAACACAGTGATATTTTGTTAACACCCACTGCAGCATATAAAAGTTTTACGCAATAGTCAGGAATTATTTTGACCTACAAGATGTATATTTATTCTTACGCTATTGTTTCTTAATGATTGTAATTGATTTCGCATGATTATTGCATAAATTACTTCAAATTAGGCAATCCTAATCATAGAGCTTTATTAGAAGAGGCATCCACTATTGTTCAAATTAGATTCATTGTTCTGCCTCTGTATAAACTAGTTTGTATTTGAATAATGTGATGTTGCCTTCTCTTAAGAATATCATGAAGAAAACTAAGCAATGTTTTTTGGTTTACATTAAAAACTCGACTGTGGTTAATGATTTGTGAGCCACAAAGCTTCGAAGAAATTAGAAAGGCACTTGGTCCTTATTTAGTTCATTTACCTAGTCCTTTAAATAAAGCTGCATCAACGGCAAGAAAATCATATTTAAACATTTGTTCCATTTTATTTTCTAGTAGTGTTTACCTAATTTATGTTTGTATAAGAGAAAGAGAGCAATAATGAAGTATGCAATTTTTGACTCTTTTTTAATATTCGTCCTTCATTGTTATTGTAATTTTTATTCAGTAAATAAAGCAATATTACCATAATTTTATTTGTTTGTGAGACACGTTATTATAAAACTGTGCGAAAGGAAATTAGAATATTAAATTTCCAGTAACAATTACAATAAGCAACTGAGTATATTAACACGAATAAAATTGGAACACTCCAGTTATTAGGGAATTCCTTCTCCCACGGCAGCTTTCAGGGACCATCTCGTGAGTTTGGGACGAAGCTGGTGTATACAAGATTTAGTGCCAGTACGCTCGGTGTATACGTAGTCATTGTGTAGTAAATATGAGTTTACTAAAATACTATTCTGGAATTATGTTTAGTAAATCATTTATTTAATCTAATCTCCTAAGAAGGCATCTTAACTTTTGAAGCTTTTAACTTGGGATTCCTACCCTTTACCGTTTGTTGCTTGGAGTAACACAATTTAAATTTATGTTCTTGTTTTCTTTTTAATAGTAATAGCCTGAGGTGGGAAAGCTACTTTTAAAAAGTAGCTAGTTACGCTGCAAGCTATTTTGTGAAAACTGTAGCTAAGCTAAGCTACAAGCTACTTTTTTTCATGTAGCTAAAATAAGCTACAGCTATTTCAAAAGTAGCTATTAGCTACTTTTGCGCTACTTAAAACAAATCACGAGTACCCATAGAATTAAAAAAAACTAAAAACTAGAAAAAAACTAAATGTTAACGTTTTCTTGTGTACCTTCATACTCTTTACGGTAAACGGTAAAATAATCCAAGAAAATAATAAATGAGTAACTGATCTTGTTAGCTCTTTTATAATGAATTTTAATTAGAAAAACCATGAAAATAGATTTTAATCGATTTCAAGTTTAAAATACGATTATTTTTTAAACTAAATTTTTTGTATACTGTTTGCAATTATTAAAAGTAAGCATTGAAATTCAGTAGTTGCTTTTCATAAAGAAATTCTCAACTTTAAATATGGTCACCGTGAACTCAAAATTTGCATTAAATAAAAAAATTAAAGTCTACCTTTATAGCATATTTGCCCAACTCTAGTAATAATAATTAAACAAGCAATTACATTGTATATTTCGAATTTCTTTGCGTAGACTGTTTTAGTTCTGAAGTTTTTTCTTGGATTTTTTTTGGGTTATCCTTTCCTTAGATTATTTTACCTAGATTCACTTTTTACAAAACAAACATTAAACAAAGTTTTATAATACTGCCATTTTCTTATTTTCACTTATGGCGATTTAACAGAAATCACAAATTAAAGAGAATTACTATAAATACTGTACATTTTTTTTTGGTAGAAAGTAGGTAGTACAATTACAAAAAAAAAGTCGAGAAAAGAAGCCGCGAAAATAAATGCCTGAAGAAAAGACCGGAAAATGAAGCCTGAAAAGGCAGCGGCAGAAAAGCAGACGAAGAATAAAAAAACAAAGAAAAATGTCCACAGATTCTGTGTTGGGAAATTGATAAATAAATATCTTGTCTTATTGTAAAATTACTGGAACCAACCCGAAAAGCACTTAAAAGTATTGAGAATAATGAGTACAATAAACAAGGTCAATTTGATATTGAACACTGAAACTAATAGGCATTGTAAAGGTTAGTTACGCATTTCATTCATGGTAATTCTAGGAAGTTACTACTTGCAGAACCTAACCCTAAGTTCGTAACCACCTATCTATTACTTTAAAGAGAAAGTTATTTAATTCTTGCCAGTCGATTCTGCTTCTTATCTCAGACAGAAATCTAAAAACGCCACGATTTTTGGAATTTCCAGGTGTAAAACCCACTGTTGCAGGAAAAATATGTTTGAGAGTTTAGCTAATTTTAAACTAAGTATAGCGAAATAGTAGCGCCACGATTTCCCCTACAACTACTTTTTATATGTAGCTCGCTACGCTACAAACTACAAAAAATAAAGCTTAGATACGGTAGCGCGCTACAAATAGGGCGATACTTCCCTGAGTAATACTATTACATTAGTGTTATAAGCATGCATTAACTCCTCTCGTAAAATAAAATAGTAAATTTAAATTACCCACTTAAGAACAGTTACCACGGCTTACACAATTAAATATTACTATCGTATTAGTTCGTACTTTGTAGTTTCAATTGAGTGGATAAAGAATTAGTAGAGTTACTGCATACTTATAAAATTAATATTATAGTAGTACAGTCCTCTTGCTTACAAACAGGTTAACATCTGATAAACAGCTGAAATAGTAACCTTGAGTGGACTTTTCCGTACTAGATATTAATAATTACCGTATTTGCGAACATGTAAATTTTATGATTATAACGTTGTACAGCTTACCGTCTGTTGGACTTCTAAGAAATAATTTATATAGGCAACTCTCCATTCCATCTATATTTCAACCTTTATTACTGTCAGTTCGTGGCGTCAGCAATAATGATGCTAGGGCTTAGTAATCATGCTCGAATCATAGCTTGTCCAAGTCCAAACATTTTTGTGTGAAATTTTCTTGAAAATTACAAATAATTGGAATTTATTTTTTTTATAGTAGCAAACCATATCCTAAATTCTTAATTAAAAAAATTAGAATGGGAGGGGGGACGTGTAGTCTTCCAATTATACAATTTTCTAAATACTAACTTTAGACACAGATAAGGTTAACACTACAGATATACGGTAAATATGTGAGCTATCGGCAGCTTGTTTTATATGATTAATAATCTGCAAAAAGATGGCGCTACAATGACAATTTGTACTCTCACAAATACTTACGTCACATATGACTGTGATTGAGCAGATTACTTAGCACATATTCAAACCAAAAGTTAGACAGCCATCTGCCATGTTTAACGATTTCATTTGAGATGTTTAATTGTCAAATCGCAATTTTTTGTAAATAATTAATGTTGAAGCCAGTTCTACTTAAATTATATTCATGATGTGACAAACTCCAAGTAAATAAGACTACAAAGACGTATGATACAGTTCTGGAATCTAGTGTATTAATAATGAAATCAGTAGAATTGTAACCTCAAAATATATTAAAATTACAATTTATTTTATGTTATACCTCTGGAACCATTACATATTACAGTTTTAAAATATAATCATTATAATTTATAAGGTAAATATCTAGGTATAGCATCACTTTGAAGTCACCCTCATGTGGCGAAGCTTTAAAAACCTTTACCTATGGTCTTCAGCTCTGACACTTAAACTGCAGTCTGTAATAGCTAATAAGGTAACCCTAACCTTGCAGAATGCAGTATTAAAGATAAAAACATTAGAATAAGCTAGCTTTTAATGAAATGTGAACGTAGGTATACACATTACGTCTGCGAGAACTTTAGAAGAAACAAACAAAAGTTCAACAATAATTTACTTTTTCTGAAATATCAAATTTTAGTAAACAAGGAAAATATAAAATACACGCTTTAACCAGATCCCTAATAAGGTTAGGTTTTTAACGTTATCTGTGACAGATGCACTCAAATCCCCGATAAAACAGTTTCCAACACATTTCAACAGTAATAAACGAATGGCGATAGCAGCGCCCTAAAATTGGTCTGGTGCGTTGCCGCCAAACTAACGCTAATTTCGCCTCCAAATATGAGCGGACATATTGTATAAGGGGTCGTATATCTGTAGTGTTAACCTTATCTGTGCTTTAGATTTTAGTTTTACTAGTCAAGATGAGTAATTTTTCTTAAGCAGAAGTTATTTATTGGTTCCCGTTTAATAAATAAAGGGACACCTTAATAATAAAATAATAAAAACCATATTGTAGCAAATGTTTGCCTCTATAAGACTACAAATTAAAAAAAACGTATGGCCGGTTTTTGAAATATATTATTTTGAAAATTTCAAATATTTGGAATTTACATTTTCAAAATTTTGGAAAGCGTCATTACGGTTTTTAAAATTAATTTTGTTTTATCGTATACTACCCATAAAGAGCTCTGATACAAGTTGTAGTTGATCCCCATCAGATAACTACTTTATGAGTAAATGAGCGTTAACGTAGAGATTTTCAAAAAATCGCAGCGGCCGCCATTTTAAATCTAAAGAATTTGGTAAAACTGCTTTTGATTTGACTTAAGTTCTCCTCGCATATCCTGTGCTCAAATTTCAAAAATTTTGGCTTTGAAAAAAAAACGCCACGGTAAATCAATTTAATTTCCGCTTACAGTTTCGGATTTTTTTGAAAAGCTTAACTAGAACTGCAATTTTTAATATACTTTTGTATTTTAAATGTCATCAAAATCGGTCCAGTACTTTCGCCTTTTGAGGGGTCACCCATACACCCACCACAGACAGACATTTCTTGGGTTCCTTGAGCTCCAAAGCGTATATTTCCGTTAAAATCTTAATTTCGAAAATTTTCATGAAATCAATACTTAAAAAAAAACAAACAAAATGTAGAAATTGTTACAGAACACTTTAAATTCGATTTATCTTTTATATTTCTATAGCAAGTGATCCGTAACGGTTTTGTTAACCTATATTCATACTTGTCAACCTATCTTTGCTGCTAAGGCTCATTACTACCGATGACAGGGAGGTAGACCACTGCACGCACAAATTTAGTCAAACATAATCTCTTCTACAGAATAGGAATCTTTTTAACGTGCTAACATTTATCACACGAGACCAACAGTTGTATGTCTTTTCCGAAAAGTGGTACATTGACAAATGCATTTCGCGAGCCTCAGGATTCGAACCCGAAACATCGAAACCAAACATAAATGGCCATACTAGACTTCTAGCGCTAGTTGAATGTTATCAATCTGATATACTGTATACATACCTTCGGAAATTTAAGTTTAAAACCTTTTCCGACTGCTCCTAGATATTACTAGAAAGATATGTGTCATATTATAAGTACTGTTTGCTTAAGTCGTTTCTGAAGTTAAGATATTACAACAGACGTACTACAGTGCGTGTTACGTAATAAATGTAGCTTCTTATCTGAATAATTTGCTACAGGTATCCATCTAATTTAATTTCAATCTGGTTCACTAGTGTATTTAATTAGCTCAACATAGCTACTTAATATACAGGAGTTTTCAAAAAGTAAGTAACACCGATGTTAAGTCTGTATATTTTCTTATAATTACCGCAATGTCTACACAAATAACATCCTTATAATTAATTTGTCTATATATGTGAGCATATAATGTCGAAATCTTATTCTCTACCTCTCTAAGTGGCTTGCTAATTACTACATAGGCAAACAAAACTGCATATTTTGATTTTTAATAATTTTATTATGATTTATGAAGCCATTAGTTATAATGTGTGTAAAATTAGTTGCTTAAGACTGGAAACGGTTATTTCATGCTCTTAAAATATAAACTTTGGAGGAAGTAGGTACCTATATATACTCCTTAATCGCGATTATTCAGAGAAATAAATTAGCGCAAATAAGTGAACGTGTGTAATAATAAGGACGTTGCACATATGGCGGGCGAGAGTTATGCATTAAAACTTTACAAAGTTTTATATTCCACAAATTAAGTAGCTAGCGGTAGACTTATTTTCTAGTGGATAAATTAACTGCGTTCTAGTTAAAAACTACAGAAGCCTGATGACAGAACATATTGTACACTAGAACATACTTGTAGTGGTTAGATCATAAATAGATTTAAGGAGGTCGTCATGTCTTCGATTATAATAGTTGTATCACTTATATCGTAACAAATAATAGTACCATGAAAAGTTTGTTAATGTAATTACGTTAATTAAAACAAATTAATTCTTTATAATAACTGTTATTTAAAAATTATCATTAAAAAGGAAATAACAAACAATACAAAATGAAACTAAAAAAATAAAATACTTTTTTACATCTTCAGTAACTATTACCTTAACAAACAATTGTAATTTTTATTTCAAATTTAACAAAGTTTTATGCGGAGCATGAAAAAAATTAGCGAAAGTTTTTTGGATGACCTTCCCTATACTTTAGGTTTTGTTACTTATAAACTAAGAAAAAATAATAAATCCCTTTAATTTTTACAAGAACTTATTGTATTCTAAATGTACATTTGGAATGTTACGCTGCCATTATCAGTAAAAACAAAAGAAATAAACCACAACGAATCTGAAAATAACAGCAACTAAGTAGAAACGTCCTTCAACCTGGCGAATAGGAAATCACGAATTGCCGATAGTTGGACCAGAGTTTATAGTTTCAGGATTGCTCCCCTCCCGCCGGCTTGCGTTATATTAAAGTAATGAGTAATTTTGAATCAAACCCAAGTTTTGATTTAAAACGTAGTTTTGAAATTTGTAGATAAATATGCTTTACCATGTATCGGTTTTTACAATTCAATTTCTACTGGTTTTGAGTCATTATAGTGTTACCTAGTTAATTTTTAAGGTTCTGCACTTTGAAATAATAATTTATTCTTAAATGCAGGTTTTTGGCCCTTTGTTTGCACAAAAAATAATCTTAAAAACCTCCCACACAACACTAAAGACCCGGTGCCATTATATCAGGGATTTACTAAATCAAATTTTTCCCATGCTCTAAACACTATATAAGCCAATTTAATAGAAAACTAGGCACAAGTTTAAAGAACACTTATCTAATTTTTGCTTTAACAGACCCGGTAAATCCTATCCTACTGTCTGATTTAAAACTTCTAAAATATCTAAAAAGAAACAGCAGAGAATTCGACAAATGTGAAAGCAGATTTGTCTACAAATTCTAAAACATTTTAAATCGAGACTCGGGTTTGATTCCAAATACCTCATTACTTCAATTTAACGCACGACGCGACGGGAGGGGAGGAATCCCGAAACTATAAATTTAGATCTACCCATCGGCAGTTTGTGATTTCCTATTAACCAGGCTTAAGAGACGTTTCTACTTCGCTGCTGTTATTTTCAGATTCGTTGTAGTTCCTCTTCTTTGTTTTCTACTGATGATGACTGCTTAGCAGCCATTTACATTTATGTAACATTTTCGTATTTCCCGTGTTAAAGTGCAATGTTACGGTCGGTTTTGGACAAACTGTTTACTGTATCGTTTGAGAAAATTGAGAATGACGTTGTCACAAGAAAACAAATTTCATCATTAACAGATCATCAAGTTTTGTATGCTATTTAGTTATATATTTATTTCTAGGATTTCTAAGAGAAGGGGAGGTGAAGCCATACCGTATTGATTTATATTGAAGTAGGAGTAATTAAAATTAATGCAGTGTTTAAGGATAAATTCAAATTCCCTGCAGCAAGGTTAAAATCGTTAAATTCTTTTATACGATTTGATTGCAACTTCGGTAAAAAAAACGAAGTGAAAAAGTATACCAGTCTATAAAATTGCGAAAAGGTAACCGATTATATAATAATGTAAGGTATGTTAATCACTGAGAAGGCAAGTCTAAGGTTGCCAACATTTAGAAACGTTGCCAACAATGTTGCTTTGATGTGGACGCACCATTGACATCTCACAGGTAATGAAAGCTCATTCATTTTAAGTGTCCAGACGATTCATTTCTTTGCAGTTCTTCGACTGGCCTACGAGATAATTCGTCCTTCGCAATTTGTTGCCAATTAAACTTTCGTAGAATAGCCCATGTGCGATACACCCGCGAGGATTGCTATTCCAAAGAATTTCTGTTCTGCGATAAAATAATGATTTTAGACGCTCAAATTATTCATTTTAAACAATCACCTTCTTTATTTTTCTTTTTTAATTTTCTTCTTGTATCGCAACTTTAATAGCAGACGATTATTGTCTCATCATTTTATTAACTAAATTACATTTCCATGCAGCAAAGAAGACTCGTTTCCAATTTTTTGATAAATTTTATATGATCGTAACAGAGCACACGATTTTAATCTATACAGGGTGCTCTTAAATTATGGAATACTGACCGTAATGTCTTGATTATTAATTTTATCAAAAAATCCTTCAAGGGTTATGCAAATTTTCATAAAAAAAATACAATGACGCACTTTAAAATACATCATCGATATTTTTTTATCGGAAACATTTGTGTGATTTGGTATCGTTGGGTAGAATTTTTTTTTAGTTTTTCTGCGATATTAATGTTTGGTTTTTTGTTATCCCATGAAAAATCTCAAGCGGTGAACTAAAATGCCGCGAGCTTAAATTAAATTCAAATAAATGTACGAAATAATAAAAGCTTTCGTATATTAAATAAAACTACAGCAATTGACGTTTTAGCACCTTGAAGGATTTTTGACAAAATTAATAATCAAGACGTTGCAGCTAGTATTCTAATCCTTCAGCGCGTATTTTAATTTAAAAGCTGCCGGGCAACCGCTACGAGACTTTCCTCGCATTCAATTAAACTTTTAAAAATTTTTTAAATTATACGAAACTTTTGAAATTTTTTAAGCTTACAATTTTGAAATTTGACAATTTAAAATTTCAAAAATTTTGAAATATAAAATACAAAAACGTTTTATAGATTTGGAAATTGTAGAATTTTTAGTATTTTCTAATTGCAAAGACTATTTATTCGTTGAAATCTAAAATGGAATTTCTAATTTGGACATTTTTTGGGGAATACCCAGTTAAACTGTTCAGGTAAACGACCAAAAGAAAACCTCCCAGAGGTGTTTCTTCAATGAAAAGTTGTTCTTATTGTTATTTAACATGTTCAAACCAATTTTGAAGTCCAAATTCATAAACTTTTGAAAAACACAAATTCAATGATGGGAGTGATTGGGGGGTGATAGGAAAATCGCTCTTGCGCAGATCACCTATTCGACATGCGTAGAATACGAATCTAAAATTCTTCGCGTCTACATTAAGTAGAGCACCCCTGTCCTTCTCTTATTTTTTGCAAGAGTTATCTGAATTTATGAGATCTGGTAATTTGTAATTGCAAACAATGTTTATCCTTTGAAAGCCGAAAATCGATTTTTCAATTATTAAATGATGGTAAATGACGAAAAGGAAACGCTATAAATATTTTCTCAATGGGAGGTTATTCGTGGTGTCATTTAACATGTCCATACCGATTTTTAGTCAAAATTTCCAAATTAAAAAAAAAAACAAAAAATCGATGGTGGTGTTGACCGGTAGGTGGTACAACAATCGCGCTTGCGCAGATCAAATACAAATCTGAGCTTATTTTTCAAGCGCGTCTATATTGAAGCTGAACACCCCCCCCCCCCCCCACTCTGCTTTTTTGGCGGACTTATCTCGCTACGTTGTGGTTTCATTCCAGTGTGATTACCAATCATTTAAACTTAAAATAAGTTTTCTGGGTTAAGGCTTCTAGGGTGTAAAGTGTATACAGATGCATAAACAGACACCATGGCGAAACCTAGTTTTTCGGTATTGTCGAACCCTAAAACGTGCAATCTATCAAAATCTCAAGTTGCACAATTTTGACAATAACAGTACCTTCTGATAACTACTCCGTGTAACGAACAACATAAAAAAAACGTATTTTAATATTTAGGGCAACTTATAGCAATACTTCATTTTTGTAGCATTTAAATCTTTGAATATTTCACTTTATTAAACAATAATATGGATTAGAATCCAGTACCATTAATTAATATAGCATGTAAAAGAGTAATAATATAAAGATCTGTTCTATTTGTTAACAGGGATTGTAGCATCACTTAATTGCTCTCATTCGCAATCAATTCGTCCTGTACAAGTTACGCGATTGTTATGCACTGCTTGTTAAAACACATTTTGTATAACTGCAATGATCATACATTCAACGTCCTCTTTAAGGAATTACACACATACATATTTGTGAACGTAGTCAGCATATGGAATGTTTCAATAGTGAAACAAACTGAATAACAGCAAAACAGGAGTTTTGTTTTATTTCTTAATTTAGTATGAAGATAAAACCAAATTTTTCAAGATTTTGTATTGACGTTGCTTGTAGACAATCGCGTATTTGTTTTTAAATTATAGATTAAAATATTTCCAAAAATATTGTAAACTACTAAATTTGCATTGCCATAACTCTTTTTAAAAACAAAACAATTGAAGCAACCACAAAGCAAACTTGTTTTTGTAAAATTCTCAATATTGGTGTAAGCTTATTCTTTGCTCATTAAACACTTCTGAAAAAAATTTAAGTTAAACTAGCAGAACCTGTGTGCTACGCATCCTTTGGTAACATTAAAAAAGATAAGCTGTCTCGAGATGTAAGGCATGTACTTATAATGCGTCCATCAATATTGTATATTTTGAAATACGCAAGGTGTCAGCGATTATGATGTTTAACGCAATATACGTAACTACTAATGTTTATTTTTTTGAGTAAAATCCCGATCCAGCGAGGTTGAAAGCAAATATTTATTAAAATAAACGTAATGAAATTATAATTGTATTATATCATTATATACAAGATTTTTGGTGAACGTATCCACTTTTCCTTTAAGTTGCCTCTGTTCATTAGTGTATTGGTTGTCTTTTAAGTTTAAATGGTGTATCTTTCCTGTTAAAATTCTTAAATTAGTTAAATATTTATTTTTATATTTTTATTATTAAATATTAGTAGTATATACAGCACAACAATAAAAGACAAGTACGAAGTACGTAAAATTTGAGATTATATTAGTTATTTATGTTACTAGTGGGATAAAGGCTTTATTATAACACGAGTTTGAAAGTTGCACGACGAGGTCGTAGACCGAGGCGTGTAATCAAACGAGTGCCATAATAATGCATTATATCACGTGTGACATACAACTGTATCTACGACTGCTCAAAATTTGTTAAAAATCGAATTTTTTTGCTTGAAATGATATTTGACATTTCGCGTTAATTTATTTGCAAATGTCAAGTCACTTTTAAAATTAAAGGAACGAGATCGATTCGATTTGTTCAATACTATGGCAACCAGTCAGTTTTCTTATAAACAAAGCTTCAATTGTGAGTTGTGTAATGAATTCATTACATAACTTATTTAGATTAGTACGAGAATGAATTTCATTACCTAACGCAAATAAATGACCTAATAAGTCCCTATCCAAATAGTCGTAGATAAATGTAATTATAAACCCGCCGTGCGCCGCTGCAGCCGAAAATTTTTCTTCGGCTGAGATGGTTTCGGTAATAATGAGAGCAACGGGGTCAGCGGAATCCGTTCCAATAATACAAACATAAAGTGTAAACTCAATTTTGTTATTTGCCTAGTGCGTAGAAAATTGTACTGGTTCGACAGAGCAGTACATACGAATGTGCGCTTTATAATGGTCGCGTAAAGATCTGGATTTTAGTAGCGGGAGCCCGTCGTCACTAAAAGTCGAGACGATCAGAAAGAATCCGAAATTTTGGAAAAACTTTTCAATTTTGATTTACGTCACACCGTTTTCAGGAATTTTAGAACAATCTACCGGACAATCTTTTATTGTAGTTAATGCGAAGCATTTAATATCTTTTCCGTGCATGCGACTCCATAATAGCAGAATTAATTCTTAAAAAAAATTAATAAAAAATTTTGTCAATCTAGGTGCAGTAGATTTTTTTTCTTCTTCAAAAAAGCTTCTTCTAAAACATGGATAGTGTAAGCTTCATTTTGGTTTAACTTGTAGCGAAAAAAGCAGGGTGCATAATGACGCATGGGATGCACTATCAAAATAGATTAAGAATCTGAAAAAAAAGGTCTTTAAATATGCGCCCGGAAACGATTCCTTACGGAGAAACAGCCTACTGAAGATGAAACATTTAAATCACTTTTTTGTCGATAACATTCGCATGAGTTGCGCTAAATTTTTGAAATTTTTTATCTGATAATTACTTACTTAGTTTAGTATATTTTCTATTTTTTTAATAAGGTGTCTTATAGGGAGAGGTTACGAAATATTTTGTTCTAAATATTTTCGACCTTTACACTTATCGAATTTTTGATTATTAAATCTTATTCTCTATACAAAAATACTCACAAAAGTTGCTGTTGTTTAAAATCGCTAGATTAAATAGTTTTCGAGGTAATTCAACGTTTTCTACAATTAAGTTGCCATGGATGTATAATTAATCAGAAATTTTGAGGGTCACTTCTCCACATCAAAACAATGAAAACAGTTCCGATAAATATGGTTCCAAAAACGCTATCTTGTGGAGTTACAACCTCCGGAAGTGGGAGCAGTTTTAGCAATTCAGAGGCTGTAACTACGTAAAAAAGAGTTTCTGGGCTCATGTTTATGCGAACTCTCTTTATTGGTGTGATGTGCAGAATTTACCTTTAAACTTTGTACAAACTATTTTCGCATTTTCAGGAAAGACTCATACCTCCATGGCAACTTGATTTTTCACACTTATCTCGAAAACTTTTAGATTTAGCGATTTCATCAACAAGAGTAGTTATTTTGTGTAGTTTTGTATGAAGAATAAGTTTTAATATGCAAAACTTCACACATTCTAATTATAAATCACTCTGTATAAGCAGCAATACAAAAATATAACCCGAAATGTATTCTTTATTAGCATACGCCTTTGAGCACCTATATACAAAAGTTAATCCTCTTAACTATGATTACTAGTAATATCTGACACATAAGAGCTACCTGCAAATCCGCTTTAAGAACCGATCAAGATGCATCAGTGTAATATGATAATTTCAGAAGCGTCCAGTTTTCTTTTCGCATTGAGTGTGTAATGCAGATCCAGACATCAAGATCATCAAGCAATTTATGTCTTATTTTATCCTACGTATTACGGAAATTTTGTGAAAATTATTAATGTAAATTGAAACTGCTCAGCATGGGCGTCCGCAAGTGGAGGCAAGTCAGGGCAGTTGCCCCACCCGGATATTTAGGTTTTTAGAAAAATATTGCGATTTACAATGTACTTATAAAAAAGAACGTAACAATGGATTTTCTCTTTCTCTATTTTTACTTCTTCTTCATTTAACAAATCACGAAAACAGTGTAACATACATTGCAATTACGGCCGTTATTTTTTATTATTGTTATACTCAAAAGAATTTTCTCTGCGGCAAAGTTTTTGACCCCCTCTGGCAAAAATCCTGCGGGCGCCCGTGCTGCTCAGACTACTCTATAAGAAAAGTTAGATCAAATGAATATTACAGTATTTTATGTTTGTGTTTTTGTGTTACAAAAAGTACAGGGTGTTTTCGAAAGTGTGTCGCAAGCTCAGTGCATGTATAAGATTTTTTGGCGAATTTTAAGAGCGGAAAATACCTGCAACGAAGGGATATCCGGTACTACTGTACGTATGGTAACTTGTTCAACATAATCAGTTGCATTTTATTAATAATAAAATGGGCATTAGAAACTTTAATGCAGTAATGAAAACATACATAAAATAAATTCCCGTAACAAGTATTCGAAATGACTTCTCTGAACTTCTGTGCATGATACAGGCTGCCACGATGCACAAATGAAAATCGCCACACTTGGATCTGCATCTTTGTTTTTGTTACAAAGATTTCTTACGGTGTCTACTCCACTGGAACAAATGAAGCACTCAGAAATAAAAGACATAATGGAAGTGAATTGTTTTCGGCGTTACTTTGAACTTTTTCGTAGACAAAATACTTACCTGTATATCCATTATTTGACTATGACATAACGTTTGTTTTCCTAAAAGAAAATATTTGTTTCCTGCCACCTGTGTGACAGTTATGTTGCTTCCTATATCTGTGCCTATGATAATATTTAATATACTGTACTATACCTGAACAGCTGTAAACAAACATTAATGGTATTAAATTTTTCGTTCTTTGCAATTTAGCAAGCATTTAAGACGAAAAGGTGTCATACATTCTTTAGTTATTTTAATCGTATCTTCTTGCACTTAAAGTTTTCAACGCGTTTTTAAATACACTTTATATATAGAACTGTTTATAACTATTTTATTAAGAAAATTATATACCAGGTGTATACTTTCAAAGACCGATTTCAAGCAACAGCATTTAAAGCCAAATTAACCATATTTAGAGTAAATTTCAGAAAAGCGTAGTTTTTTATCAGCAATTTTGCTTTAAAAACAATTAAATGGTAGTATTTAGTACCATATGCAACGTAAAATTTCTCTTATCGTTTGATACCACTGTCATGACTTGTAGGGGGAGCAGTAAATTAAGTAATGAACATGATTTACCATTTTAACGCTCTGTGTCCCACTTTGAAAGTTTCCACCTGGGGTAATTACGCATTTCTAACAGTAATTAATCCGGAAATAGACTTGAGTACTGAGTAGTGGATCAGTCATCGAATTTTGCAAAACGACTGAAGAAATAAAAGCCAGAAAAAGATAACATAAGGTATAAAATAATATATTACCTTATTTATAAGTTCAAGCTTCACTTCGCTGAAGTTCATTTTAATTTATTGTAGATAAAAGAATTCTTAACATTAACAGGTTTATCATTTTAGCCTCTACATATTTCGACATGTTGACATGTGTAAACTGTTGGTGTTGCTATAGGAACAATAAATCTTTATAGCTTGATCTTGGTTTTCTATATCTCCGTTCAGATGACTTGATTTCTGATTCCAAAACGTCCAATAATGGTGTATTTAAGAGATTAATTTGTTCAATTATTAAAGGTACAGGGTTTTAAATGTTTGTAAATTTTAAATGCTTCTAGTATATCCAGCTTAGTTTTCTCATCACAAAAGTGTAAACATTTTATAGTGTTATTAGATGTCATTGAGTGATTGTGTTCTAATAAGTGTTTAGTGTAATTGGATTTATGTGGGTGTTTATATTTGTAACAACGTACGTGTTCCTTGTACTTAATATCAAAATCTTTAATTGTTTGTTCTATAGAAACCGAATTACAGTGCGAGCAATTTAATTTCTAAATGCCTGATTTTAGTAAATTGTCTGCTTTTTCTTTAGCATTAAACAAAGTGTTTAAAATGTTTTTTGTCATTTTAAAAGTTATTTTACATTTATTTGTTTTATTTATAATTTTGGCAATTTTTACTTTTTTATCGCCAAAATATGGAATTGAAGCGTATTTCATTTTATCTGATGAAGTAGTTGGATAACTTTTCTGAACAGAGAATTTATAATATTTCTCTTGAATTAGTGTATCAATGAGTTGAGTATTATAACCATTATGGTATGCAATTTGTTTAATAATAATCGAAATTACTCTATTATAACTAATTTTACCTAAAGGAACCGCTAAAGCTTTATGTATCATGGACCTGTATGCTGTTAATTTATGTGTTTTATGATGACAAGAATCGTGTGGTATTGTAATGTCTGTTTGTGTAGGTTTTGTATAAACATAATATTCAAGTTTACTATTTGAATTAGTTTTTATGTTTAAATCTCAAAAGTTAATAGACCTATTTTGTTCAGTTTCTAGTGTAAATGTTATTTTTGGATGCAAGCTGTTAATAAAAATTAAAAATTCATTGATTAACTCAAATGAACTATCAAAACATGCTAAAATGTCATCAACATGACGAATCCAAAATATAACTTTCTCAGATTGATTTAAAAAACCTGTTGAAGTTAAGAATTGTTTTATTTAAATTAAATTAATATATTACTTTCGATATAAAAAATTGTTAGTAATATTGCAAAGCTATCAACTACTATGATCACCGATATCGGCTAAAATTTTAATGTGTACTAGCTAAAAACAATGATTAATGGGCGGAACCTATAAAACTGCTAATTAACAAGCTCCTTGTAAATTTGCTATTCCTACGCAGGTGCATTAATAATTCAAAAATTGCTATAATTAACACCCATACCTTGCGTCGATTATAGTTTGTAAAATGAGTAATTTATTCTATCAGTTTCTGTATGCTTGACTGAACCTTTGATAAATTCCGGCTAATCGGAAATTGATAAATTCTTCTGCACCTATCCTCGGCGGTCTCAGTTTATGTGAAGCACTATTAACACTATTATTGCATGTAGAACCAATTTTAAATCGGAAATTGCTCACATTCAGCACTTTTTTTGTGTATATTGGTTACTAAGTTAAAATTCATCCATCTAACGTTTTAAACCAAATTTGTCTTGATGGTAATACTTACTACTGTTTTTTGACACTATCTTGTAGGTCCTTTGAATTATCTTTGAATACTTTTTTGTGTGAATGGTATCTTAGTGTAGATAGCATTTATAATAAATTCTATAATATACAATAACACCGCATAATCAGTTTTTACAGGTATAATGTTGATGTCTCTCAACAATTCAATTACCAAAATTGGGCGGTGGATGTAAGATAACAAAAATTACACTTTTTGTCTATTAGTGTCATTAATCATTGCATTTGTAGGAATGTAGATTTGCAAAATCTTTATGCCAATTAAATCGAAAATTTTATGTGTGCTTTATAGGAATGTCAACCCTCTAGAGGTAAATTTGATTGATTTTGCAGTCGTTTGATGTTATGGCCAGGAGTTGGTTTTATTTCAACGACCACTCCAGTTGCATGTCAGGTCATGTGAAAAACTACGAGAGAAACTATGAACCTAATTTTGTTAAATTGTAGTGCAACTATGAATCTGAAATGAAACACATTAAATTTAAACTAATTGGAAACGGATATATAATCTGGTCTGATTTTTCTTTTTCTACAGTTTAAGTTATATCATAATTTTTATATTAATACCCGATGTAATACTACACAGAGTGTCCACGGAAACTGCCTATGCATTGCTATCTCACCTATTATTAAAGTACAGAGTTAATAACATGCGAAAATAATTAGATATTTTTTTCAGAAATCTAATTTGCAATCAGAAAAACAATGCTCATGTTTTTGAGGAGCACTCTGTATTTTGTTACGTATTCAGAAAAAACATGTTCCAGCAAATAAAAAAGTTTGTTACAGCTAGTATCTGACAAAAAAATAACTGAATTGTTGACTATCAAAGATTGTGTAGTAATCAACAATATGTATTACTAGCGGAAGCCGTGGTCTACGCTTTACGCCGTTGGTAACTTCTCGATAAAAAAATTATAATAAGCTGTGTCGATATGCAAGTTATTTACTGAATAAGTCCCGCATGCACAACTACTAAGTAATCATGCGAATGTTTATTTAATGAGTATCTGTATATAAAATACTTAATTACTTTAACAATATTTATTTATTTTAATCTTATACGTATTTCGGCATGTCAAAGGTTATATGAAAAAGTAAACAGTTAGTGTTGTTATAGCAATAGAACTTGGTGACTTGATCTCGGTAATCGTCTGCAAATGACTTGATTTCTTATTCCAAAATGTCCAATAGAGGACAGTTTTTAAATGTTTGTGAATTTCAAAAGCTTCAAGTATATCTAATTTACGTTTATCATCACAAAAGCGTAAACATAGTGTTATTAGATGTCATTGAATGATTGTGTTCTAGTAAATGTTTAGCGTAATTGGATTTCTGTGGGTGTTTGTATTTGTAACAACGTACGTGTTCTTTATACCTAATATCAAAATTTCTAATTGTCTGGCTTATATAAACCGAATTACAATGCAAACAATTTAATTTATAAATGCCTGATTTTAGCAAATCGTCGGTTTTTGATTTTGCATTAAACAAAGTGTTTAAGATGTTTCTAGTTGTTTTAAAACTTACTTTATATTTATTTGTTTTGTTTATAATTTTAGCAATTTTTTCTGATTTGTCACCAAAATATGGGGTCGGGGCATATTTAATTGTATCGAACGAAGTTAGGGTATTCGGATAAATTTTTTGAATGGCTAATTTATAATCTTTTTCTTTAATTAATGTATTATAACCATTACTGTATGCAATTTGTTTAATAATTGAAATTTCTCTATTATAACTAATTTCATCTAAAGGGACCGTCAAAGCCCTATATATCAGGGACCTGTATGCTGCTAATTTATGTGTTTTATGATGACAAGAATCGTGTGGTATTGTAATGTCTGTTTGTGTAGGTTTTCTGTAAACTGAGTACTCAAATTTATTAGTTGAATTGATTTTTAAATTTAAATCTAAAAAGTTAATGGACTTATTTTGTTCAGTTTCTAGTGTAAATTTTATGTTTATTATTTCGTAGTAACATCCCTATACCGCGTGGACATGTACATTAAATAGTTTTGTAAAATAAATGGACTCACTTTTTCTTCAAATTGACCCTGTTATTCACATGAAAAACTCTTTCAACTGTAGCAAGAATGTCTGTTTTTGATCTTCATTAATGGTGATTGTACATGGTAGGTTCAGTGAAGTATCTTAAAATTTGTTTTGTTTTACTGTAAATGTTAATCCAGTACCCGAGGGAGAAGAAATAGCTGTAGGTGATAAAACATCGTTTCCAGATTTCTGTCCTCTTGTAATTTCAGCTGCAAAGCAATTTGTAACTAAACCTTATTTGAGTTAAATATGATTACCTTTGCGCAGGATTTGTTTGCATGGGTTCCAGGGTCGTTTTCGGTACTGATCTGTGCCGAATCCCACCATAAGTAAGAAAAGATTCGTAAGCCCGACATTATGTGTGCTCTTCGCGGAGTCTGATATGGGAATGTCAGCTATCGGCAGATTATGTTAATGATATAGAGAAAGCGTACACATCCAATTTTGTTTATCTGTATTGACCAGTGTGGCAGTCTACTGTACAACCGAATATGTGCCTTATATAATGGAAGCGCAGAGATGTGATTTCTAGTAGTGGTAGCGCCTCACAACTTAAGTTGGAGACAAGTAAAAGTCCTAGTTTTATAAATATTACAGCGATTACTGTAATTTTACATAGTACATTCGGATCCTTTCCACCCGTCGCAACTTGAGAGGAATCCGGATGCAGCTAAAATTGTACAATCCAAGCGGCGGTGTTAGATAGGTCTTATTGTTTGAAAATTACTAAAAAAACAGTAGGGTGTAGTGACTTATTCTTAAATGCGAGCTGTTAATGTAAATAGCAGCAGTTTGTCACCAGCGCGTTTGTTTTTGTAACTCTTGTTTCTAGTATATTCGTAAAGTTTAGTTTTTCTTTATGAATTCTTAGCTTATTTATTTTTAAACATGAGCGTATCATCGTCCACACACGATAAACAGAATCAAATTGGTTAATTCTATCTCGTAGGTAAACTTGAGTTGGCCGTGTTTATTTTAGATTGCTTGTGTAATTGTTCAATATCTATTTGTCTAATTGCTGTTTTTAGTTGCAAATGTTTTGAATTTTGAAGTTTATAATATTTAGTACCAAAACACGGCCCACTTTACACAACTTGTGATAATGATAAGCAAATTAATAAAGGGCTACTAAGAAACGCCGCCCCACGTTAGTGCTACATACACATTCGCTCAAAACAATAAATACATGTCGCGATGTAAGAGTCTGTCGTTGTGTTATATGGTCAAAACTAAATAGTAAATTTATACCGGGTGATCGTAAAAAAAACTTTCAGAGCAGGCCATGACCGAAGTGTTAAAGTTGGCAATACTTAATATAAGCCAATTGTCAAATGTTGACAGCTGTACAAATTTTTGGTTAGATACATTAAGTTAAATGTATCTAACCAAAAATTTTTACAGCTCTCAACATTTGACAATTGGCTTTTATTAAGTATTGCCAACTTTAACACTTCGGTCATGGCCTGCTCTGAATAAGGTTTTTTACGATCACTCGGTAAGTTAAATGTATCTAACCAAAAATTTTTACAGCTGTCAACATTTGACAATTGGCTTATATTAAGTATTGCCAACTTTAACACTTCGGTCATGGTATTATGCACTAAAGAACAGTTAGCAGGGTTTAGACGTGAAAGTGTCAATTTACCAATATTTAGCATAATGATTTTTACTTTGTGATAACACTGATAAACTGCGTTCAAAAAAAGGCTGGTGGGGTTGGGATATACCTGCATTTCCGATCCTACCCGCCAATATAATATAGGATATCGGCAGAACCGTGGCATCTCAAGCCCACTTGGCTCTTTTTTAAGGCATGCTACAAAGGTGCATTTTTAAATACTATTTTCTTTGTTATAAAAAAAAACAAATTTTCGCAGTCGCCAATTATAATAATAAACGTTCATATTATTTGTTGAAACACGTTCTTTTCGAATATGCAATAATTAAGAGGACATTTTATTAAAAAATAATCATTGTGTCTTGATTTCTTTTTCTCTAGTGTCATACCCTATTCTGGGCGTTGGTGACCTCTCTCCTATGTCTGTGTTTGTCGCGCGGAAATAGACATTTTGCACAGACAGACATAGGGGACCTACAGTTTAACGTGGGCTCCGAACCACAGGAAGTGCATGCACAATTTCTCCAGGGCCGGAAGTCGAAAGCAATGGTAGTCCGCGCGCCTACTACTTAGCTACGGCCGCTCTTATATGATTGCAGATTTTAAATTAGCAGAAAAAAGTTACAACTGCTTGCCCATTTGAGCGACTCTGTAACTTGAATCATAAGCGCAATATCAATGGACACATCGTTTCCATGAACACCCTGTAGGTACATTGAAAGTTTTTAATTTGTGTCGTTCACTTCTTGATAGAGATTCTTTTTAACGCAAAATTAGAAGTACAGTAGAAAGCTCTTTGAAGCAACTTAACGGAACACGTTTTTCGTTGTCTAGAGCGGCACACGTCCCTATTCCAGCTAGTAATAACACTGCACTTAAAAAAGTTTCAAGTTTACAGGAAACAATTTAAGTAAAACTTTTAAAGAACCGGTCGCCTTCCACGCTTTAACGAAATGCTCATGCGTAACTGAAATATGTTTGGGTAAGCAGTCATAGTACTTTAGCGCAATGAAGATACTGAATGATTGCTTATGTTCAACGATCAATGCCAATTACACACAACACGTGTTCATGGCACAAAGTTGCGTGTGGCTGGTCCGGCCGGCGATTCACATGACCGCTATTGTGCGGCTGCCCGCAGGCCTCCTTGGTTATTGACACCGGGCTGGACCGGGCCACGATGCTTGGCTGCACACATATGCGGCTAATACTGTTATTTTAATTAGTACTGTACTCGAGACGTCAACTGTACATTATCACGATCTTTACTCATTCCGTATAAATCTCGATCGAATTAGATCTAGGTCACGATTGCAAATTCATCATTATTCAATGCTTATTCATTGCGTCTCATTACGTATACAAGGTATCCATTCAAAATTTAAATCAATATTGCTAATTTACATTCGTACCAGTGAAACTGCACTTGCTGAATTTCTACGAATTTCGTCTACTCATTATTCGATAGACGTTTAAAATTCATTTCCTTATTTGTCTGGTTTATTTAACTCAAACATCTCCAGAATATAAATTGAAAACGTTTTTGGACATTTATGTGCTGTTTCAAAGGAAATACATTACTAAAAACTTCAAAAAAGTTTTAAAAATATTTTGCCTACGCAAACGAGCACTATAGAAACTAGGTGATTTCAATGATGGGTCACGCAACTACGTAAAAATGAAACAAACCCAAATGTAGCAGCCGGACGCTAAACGGAACCTAGTATGCGTAATTCGAGAAATTCTTTAATATAGTGTTTTAAAACATGATGCTACATAGAATAAATTAAAATAATGTTTTGAAAAAGTACCTATACCAGAATTTTTATTTCATGAAAAAAGCTTAAGTGCGTAATGCTGGGCTTGTTAAAAAGTATACAAAAAGTTTTAAGAAAAACGAATGTATATTAGTACAATATACTACGTAAACAGGTTGGGCAAAAGTACGGAACAATGCTAATATCTTTAATACGGCAACAGCGATTTTGACAAAATTTTCTATATGAAGGTTCCAATATACGGCGGATACAATGAAAGTATCGGCGGTTTAAAAGGACTTCCGGTTTAGCCGCAAATGATATCAAATTTTTTATTTTAAATAGAACACCCTGTATATTTTTTGATGTATCGATAGAACTGTTTTTTGCGAGTTCGGTGATATAAGGTTTCATGCCTTTATTTTTATAAATTTTACAGATATTTAACAATAATGTTTCGTAATTGTTATCTAGCAGCTCATGAAAACAAAAGAATGTGAGAAGCCTAAACAGTTATGTAATGTAGTCAAATATGCTTGGTTCGTGTTGTGTTGGTTGGATGTTCGATAGATTGTGCAGTGTGGTTGCAGTAATCAATTATTTAACCAAATTAATTAAAACTGCTGAATTTACCATCGGAAATGGTTAAATTAACAGAAAGATTGCAAATTGTTAAATAAAGTAAAAACTTCTTGCTGAGTTCTACGAGGCTCACCAAAACTAACTATAATTAAAATTTGAGTTCGCTCTCTTTCTGTTAATTGAACCATTTCTGATATTAAATTCTGCAGTTTTAATTAATTTGGTTAATTAATTGATTAATGCAATCACACTGCTCAATCTATCGAACATCAACACAACACAACACGAATCAAGTATATTTGACAACATTACATAACTGTTTAGGCTTCTCACATTCTTTTGTTTTTATGAGCTGCTAGATAACAATTACGAAACATTATTGTTTAATATCTCTGGAATTACTGAAAATAAAAGCATGGAACTTTATATCATTGAACTCGCAGAAAAGAGTACTTTCGATATATTAAAAAATATACAGGGTGCTCCGATTAAAATAAAAAAGTTGATATCATTTCCGGCTAAACCGGAAGTCTTTTTAAACCGCCGATACTTTCATTGTATCCGCCGTATATCGGGACTTTTATGTAAAAATTTTTGTCTGTATGAATTATTTTTGTGCGACGTGAGCGAATAGAAATCCATAAAACTGTTAGGGGATATAGATACTACGTAATCCACTAAACCTAGAGTTTCTTTTTCTACACTGTTTGCAAGAAAACTCGATGGTAAATTAAGGCCAGCTAGTAGTATTTATGAGCACATTAGAGTACAGGCTTTTTGACTGAAATCGTCTTTCTGTAATATCCCAAAAACTTTAAACTGGAAACTATGAGGCTATACTGTTTATTTTCTTTTTGCTTACAGATATATCTAGTAATTGTAGTAGGGCTGTAAAAGGGTTGCTATTATATATGAAAGCAACACTCTCTTGCTAAAACAATTTGAGGTAGCTTTTTCAGAGATACACAGGAAATACGCGGATTTATTGCGATGAGCTATTCCATTTTTTTGAACTTCAACGTTTTAAAGACAAGCCACAATTTTAATTGATTTTTTTCAAGTGGCAGTATAGGTAGTGTGAGGGATCATTGTAAAGCTAAAGATTGAAAACCTTTGTATACCTATATCTGAAATCGGTGCAATACGTCGAGAATCTCTATATTATGCGACATACTGAATATTTACATAGGCTAGAAACTGATAGCAATATGCATGCTAAGTTGTCATAAATTGTGTTAAAAAATCAAAGTGTCAATACGACATAATTTTTAATATATTGTTCCAAAATTGACACCAGAATAATGGGCGATACAAACATCTAAATGAAGAATCAAAAGAGTTAATTGCGAGTAGGGGTGTTCAAAGTTATCGATATATCGATAACTATCGATAAGTTATCGATATATCGAATAACGATAACAACGTTTTTAGTTATCGATATATCGATAACTTATCGATAACGTAACAATAACTTATCGACAATTTATCAATAACTTATCGATAACTTGTTGATAAGTAACAAAAAACAGAAGAAAAAAGTTAAAAAAAAAAACTATAATCAAAAAGTTTACGTTTTTAATAATTTTCGTTGTTTTCAAATATCAAAGTGTATCAAACTTACAAACTACGTAATGCTTGAAAAATAGTAATTTACTTTTGTTTCTGATAATTTTTTTGTAAAGTGACATTTCAAAAAAAACGGTTTTTTCCTAATAACTCTGTTTTGAACATTTTACTGTCACTTACAGTTAGTAATCTTTTACAGACAGGCTTAAAAGTTTCCTTGTATTTTCTAAAATGATGTATTCTATTCCAGTCTAATAAGTTATCGATAAGCTATCGATAATTTATCGACAAGTTATCGATAAGTTACCGATATATCGATAAGTTATCGATATATCGATAATTATCGATATTTTTTCGCAAAAAGTTATCGATAACAAAAAACAGTTATCGAACACCCCTAATTGCGAGTATAAATCTACGGAAATTTGCATACAAAAATATGTACACTCTCTGTCATAATGTCAAAAATTAGTTCATACAGTTTTCTCAAATTTAAAATTTAAGCCGTCATTTTAAATTAAACGAACTTTAGTGTTGGCTCTGCGAGTCAAGTCAGCGTATCTAATAAATTCTCACCAGGCTCACGTATGTTTGTGTAGTCCCTTAGGCTAAAAATTTGGAAGGGTCCAAGGGTGCTAATAAACCTGACAATCATCGTGGCTGTAAGTCACAATTAAAAACAAACATTGAATACCGTTGTTGTACAGGAACTCATTCAGCTTGAAGCGAATATTTCATAAGACTTTTTTTCGATTCCATCTATCCGCATCATTATAAGTGTAGTAAATAAATAAAACAGTTGTAATAATTTCAAATTGAAATATTAATTACTTCTAAATGTGCCTGTAATTAAAATTATTTGAATAAATTCAGATCAGCTTAAGCAATAGTAGTTTGTTTGGACAAGGTTTAAATGAAAGCCAACCAGGTTTTTAAAGATTAAACTTGTTTTAAGATATACCGTTTCTTATCAGATTTTGAATAGTTAAGTGTTTACAATGTGTAATACATATATTTCAATAGAAAGATGTGCAGATAAAATCTTTTTTTGAATATGTTATCATGTCTGTAAGTGTGATACTTTTGTCTGCTTGCATATATCGTTATCGATGGTAACAAATTATATGCGCAATCTATTTATTGGTCGTTTTCTTCGTGAGGATTTTAGGAGACAAATATAAAGCTTTCTTGCACATTTTTTTTAGCAAACCCTCTTCCTTTCTAAACAAAACTTGCGAAAAAATGGCGAGTCGGTTTCCCGGAAAGTATGAATAAATCTAATGTAATTTTACACTTCCCCATACTTTAAGTATAGGATTTATTGGAGATTTTTACTTTCGATATATTAGCAAAAGCGCGTTTTGGGCCTAAAAAACCAAAATACTGTTTTTTGAAAGCCGTGTAGTTATAGGTGAATGAGTGGTACATTTGTTCATTTCCTTATATATCTGGAACCGATGGTCCCATTTTGGTGAAACTTGGAATGTTGGGGTATATCAAAAATTCAATGAAAAATAGGCGTTTACAAATTTCGAAAGCAGAAACGTAATTTATAAAAAACGAAAAATGAGATAGAAAACATCAATATAATTTGATTTTTAACCGACTTCAAAAAAAGGAGGAGGTTCTCAATTCGTCTGTATATATGTTTTTTTTTTATGTATGTCTGGGCATAACTTTTTTGTTTATGAACCGATTTTAATGATTTTTTTGTGTTGGGTTCAGTATAGTTCCAAGGTGGTCCCATTATAATTTCATTGGTATTGGAGCTTGAACTTCAAAGATACTCCTCAAAATCTATTTTTTTAACCGACTTTTTAGTGTTTCCGTATTTCATCTTCCGTTTCAACTAGCCGTCGTTTCCTCATTCGAGAAGCATCCTTACTAAGTCTACCCATCACTTAAAATTGTAAAATAATTAACTTTTAAAAAAAAGGGAACCGACTTCAAATAAAAACACAAAAGTGACATAAGTTAACTAAAAAGCAAAAAAATAAATGTTTTTTATACAACAGTTTAATACTTATTTGTTGTTCCGTTTAATGTAATTAAGAAATTGCTGTTTATTATATAATTATTAATTGTTTTATAATTTTGAAGTCGGTGCCAAGTGAAACATAAAAATTCGAATCTAATTTGTTATTGCAGCAAGGTATATAATTTTTATGTTTTACTTGGCACCGACTTAAAAATTATAAAACAATTAATATCTATATAATAAACAGCAATTTCTTAATTACATTAAACGGAACAACAAATAAGTATTAAACTGTTGTATAAAAAACATTTATTTTTTGCTTTTTGGTTAACTTATGTCACTTTTGTGTTTTTATTTGAAGTCGGTTTTTCTATTTTTTTAAAAGTTAATTATGTTTCGTGCTTTCGAAATGGCGGCCGGAACTGTAAAAACATTCTTGTTTAAACTAAATTGCTTAAGTAGTAATATTTGTGACAGCCTAAATGCAACGGCGGCCTGTGAACACTAACTTCGGGAGGGCGACACCAATTTTAAACAAAATAAAGCAGGGATCACTTCGCAACCGCAAATCCAGTTTGCATATTCCACAAATTTTGTTATAAGATTGATAAATTTGTTAGTTATGACGGGATAGGCCCATTTTTTTTATTAATAGCTGCACTTTGTAAGTAAACTGCTGCGGATTCTTTTCTAAGCCCAAAATGTTATCTACGGAATTGCTTTTGATAACAAGTGCAGACACTTTCAAACATAACGCAAGGGCACTTAGGTTTTAACCACTAATAAAAAATGCTGACGAATTTATAACAGAGATTTGGATCAGTTTTTTTGCGGCCTTGGCTCATTGTGATAAGAACCTTGACAAAACTGCAGAGTCGCGCAGAGCGGCCTTAAATAACTATTTAGAAAAATAACTTTTTTGGTTTTTGTGTTTTTACCCACCCTGCTTAGGCAATATTTAACTAAATACTGATTTACCGAGAGGGTTTTAGATGCTTTATCTTATTTGCTTATATATCCGCTGCCTTATCCCGACCGTATTGGACGGACATATTTAAAATTTGCTGCCGTATTATCCATTATAAAAACACCGTTCGTCTGTAGTAAAATTTTACTGGTATCGTAAGTTTTAGTTGTAGTGTATTTTAATATGTAATATTGTTTGGTTTGCGTGTTTGCTGGGGAAAGCGTTGTCCATGTTGTCCATCTTACAAGCCACCACTGCTTAAATGCTTGTGCCCCGTTTTAGCTAAATAACTGGTTTTCTGGCTTTTGGCCTTTTTAAATATTTTCCCTTAAAAAATAAAAAAATCGATATACTTTGCCTTACTTTTATGTAAAGGTATAACCATACCGCTTTTTCTACGATTATTCTCATCTTATATAATAACTGCTGGGGGCTACAATTTTAAAGCATGTGTTTTAATTATATAAAATGTAATTACTTATGAAGTATGAGAAACTTTGGCAAAGTACTTAACCTATTTCCACGACATATAAATAATTAGTGACCGGAATGGTAGTCTAGTATTTAAATTAGGAGGTAATTAAATAATAGTAATTTTTGGCATAACTTCTCTAAATACGCAGTTGGCGCATATATAAAATTTTAAACAAATTACCTACGAGCTTAGAATGGTAACATCCATATGTTTTACCTTATGTTAGCTTGTGTAGGTTGTTATTAATTATTTGTTCAGCTAGAATTCATGCTTGTGTAATAGTAATAATATAAAAAAACAGAGTTCATAAGCGTAAAATATGAATGGTCATGAGTTTTAAAAGTACTTCAATAAAACGTGTAAATTCATTAATACAACGTGAAAGTTCTACGAAAGAAAAGTTTAAAGTATCAACATATAAGGGATGAAAAACCAGGGTTGAATAAAAAAACTTAAGAATTGCAGCATACACAACAACAATTTTTTCTAAATTCTTAGCTGAAAAATTAGTTCTATTGTCCGACAAAATACCTTTAAACCCTGAAAATGACCTCTTAACGACGCAATCCGTTAATGGAGCAAAACTGTAAAAATTGGCTGGTAAACAACTGACTGGATTATTTGTCGACTTTAGTATATTTGCAATTTCTAATAATTGTCCCAGGATCGCGAGGCTATACTTGTTCAATATATTGCAACAACCTGATGTGAAGTTCTCCGGCGAATGCCAAATTGCCAATAATAGAATGAAAGTGGTCAAATGATTCTAATAGCGACAAATTTTTGCTTTCAAATAAGTTTATAACTTTAGGAGTATTACCAAAACTATTTTCTAATAAGTCCCATTTTCTATCATAACAAGCACATGCATGTTGAAATTTATAAAGCCCAGCTTATTCATTTCTTTTGGAACGCTCATTTCTCGCGAAACCAGGTATTTTACAACATTAACTTTTAGTAAATATTGCAGTTGTAGAAATCTTCACGTATAACGTAATGGATTTGAGTACGCCGCTGGTTATTGTTTACTTATTGAATGTTAACGAAATTTTTACTTTCCTATACCTTCGGTTGCTAATCTGCGAATAAAAGTCCGGTCCTTGTGAATAATACAATTTATTTGACAATAGAATTAATGTACACCTCCAGTTGGGCCATTACTTCCATCAAGTTGCATTATATTTAAGTAAAATAATGAAAGTTTCGACAGTGAATAAGAAACTTTAATAAATGAAAAATGAAATCTTTTGCACACGAAAATCGGCTCAAATATAATAAAGAAGCTTTTATAAAATCATCATAGAGGGTGATATTGTTATTGATGAAGCGTCCACTATTGCGGTACAAGTTTCAAGAAAAATATTTAAATATAAAAATTGAGCTTTTATATTTCGATATCTCGCACATACTATGAAATAAACCGATTATGCTTATATTACTAGTTCTTAATCTTTATCTTCTATCCGTGCATTAATAATGTTCAACGAAACGTTTATAACCAGTTCGATATCAATATGTCTTGCGCATATCAATCAGCATCATCACCATTAGGCAAATCTGCATAACTTGTAATGCAAGAATCTTTAGTAATGTTTATGTTAACGTTAAGCATCAGACTGTTATTTTATTGTTCTTATTGCAAATGATACATATAATTCCGTATCGTAATGGTTCGTTACAATTTAATATACGTAGTAGGTGTAATATAGGTATATCAATTGCTTTTATTATAATGACAGTGCCTTTGTAAGTTTGAAGTAATTTTCAGAGACGAACACGTCGAATGGATTTTATCACATGACCATATACTGCTTATTCAGGGTGGTTGATTTTTCATTGCACACTCAATATTTTCTGTATAATGGAGCTGTTCAAAAATAGCTTACATCTTACATAGTTTCACGCGCTCTATCCAACCTTTTTTTTTTCGAGAATGATTTGTGGTTTCCATGGAAATTGTTGCGTCAAAATTTCACGGAACAAAATCCAGCGGCAGGCGAGTTGGATCTCAGGGTGATTTTGTTAAGTGAAATTTGCAATAATTTGTACGGAAATATCAAATAATTCTCTAAAAAATTCGTTTCACGAGTGATATTTGGAAAGATTATTCGACAATATAACTTTAATTATAAACTTTAATTATCTTTATTTACAAAATAATCCATACATATATAAAAGCACAAAGGGTTTTTTTCCTCCAGCGGCTACCGCTTCACCAATTTGGACCATTTTTTTTTAAATGAAAGGTCCCTATCCACAGATGGAACATGAAACATTTTTATATTTTTATTCTACCTCGATTTTTTAATAATAATTATTTTAATTTATAATATATATGAAGGTCGGCTAGACGCGCGTCACTTGGGGCGCCATCTACAATAACGTCGCGTGTCATTATTGGAACTAATGCATCACGTGACTTGACATTTCGCCGGTTCTGTCAACGCTGTCTGTAAGTGCATTGTGTGCTGGGGTAACACTAGTAATTATTTACATTGCAAAACTGTCAGTAGCTGACAACCGCTTGCTTAATTATTTAAATTTGATAGTGAAAATTATACACGTTCGAGTTTTCGATTACAGTTTTTTTTTGATTGGCCAAATGTAGAAAATAGAAGAATCCTTATTGGCTTTTGTAATACAGCCTTGAATAATCAATAGAAAAACATGCATTTCTCCTACAATTTAATTGCAAAAAAAACAAAAAACTTTCTACCCCAATAAAATTTCAAATGTTCCCCATTAACTTCTAAACAGTTGTATCATGTTTTTTTAAAGTTTCTGTATAGTTATGTAAATATTTCTTGTTGGTTATCTACATTCTCGGCATATAAGTTTTCTAAAGTTCTTTCTGTAGAGAATCTGGTTGCGTTTTGTGCACAGCAAATATTAAAATAATTTCGGTCGTTCGTCTTATGTGTAAAATAATGTTTAAAAACCAAAACGTTATATTAAACTAAAATTGATTCACGGCTTATTCGATATTTCTCTAGTATTTGTTATTCTGGGAGTTGCTGCCGCCCCCTGAAACCTGCCGCCTATTGCACCTGTGCACCATTGCACTCCCGAGTTAGTGCGTCCTTGGAAATTTTGTTTAAACTCACGTTTAGTAGTGTTTAGGTGTTTAGCAAAGTTTCTCTAAATTTGCTTTTTCATTCAAGTATGTTTAAACTTTAAAAATCTTAAATTGTGAAATAAATATTTATTAACGGAATGACGGTAATAAATAGAATAAACAGCTTTTATAGACATCTAACTATAATAGCAACGCAAAACGGTAACAAGCCGTCGATGCACCTCGCCTGAACTTTCCCATATACAAAAATTGTTAAGACGTTCTCTAAAGAAATTTATATCATAACGTTCTAACCTTAACAGTTACTATAAAATCGCACATTCCTGTAGTACTGAAGACTTATAGTATATAGGAATACATTTGTAGTAAAAAGACGAAATTGCTTTAAATCTCACGAAATAATTCTGAGAAAATCGACAGTTTGAAATTCTACGTTGGACAGAACGTTAAATACAATTTCTCAGTTAAAGAAGGGGAAATAATATCCTTTTGCATTACTACGCCTATAAAAGAAAAAGGTTCGTATATTATTCTGCTGTTACTGATTGCTATTCTATATATTAAATCTTGATGCCTTTCACCTGTTTCAATTTCAAGTGGTGAGGAGCCCCCACTACTACAACCCACATATTTACACTTAGACTACATAGGGCTCAGATTTGTTTTACAGCGAACCAATATGTTATCGATATAGATTGGAAAATTTGATTGTATAGTATTTCTTTGTGCAATTGCAGTACAATCTGCTGATAACTCATTACCAAAACAAATGCAAACGAGGCCACATTGCATCACGGCTGCGAGCTGCATGTATCGACCGGCGCGGCGGACTGACTTTACTGCTACGCGCGCGGGGCGATACGTACTCATAAAAATGTGATACAAAATACAATATGACTGAAAAATGGTACAATTTGTAAGATATAAAAAGCTAAAAACTGTAATTGGACAAACAGATATTCACAAACATTACAAACGATCTTTACTCATAAATTTCTAAAATTAACCCAGCTCGGGTGTACTTGC
This sequence comes from Ctenicera cuprea, assembly GCA_958336395.1. Lineage (NCBI taxonomy): Eukaryota > Metazoa > Arthropoda > Insecta > Coleoptera > Elateridae > Ctenicera > Ctenicera cuprea. Next base: position 38,554,021 of record OY284490.1, read on the forward strand.
GGCTGTGAGATAGGAATGAAGCGATTTGATTTTGTTTGTTGCGTTTTTATGATTTTAAGGTTGTGTTTACAATTAAAAAACCACACCGCCAGTATGGTAAGTTCGAAACCCGTAAACATCTGTGTATCTATCTATCTATATTTTTAATACAGATCTTTTACAACTGTATCAACTTTTAGTGGTAAAGCAGCCCCCGCTACTAGAAGCCACATATTTACGCTTTTAATATTAAAGACTCATATTTTTTTTACTGCGGGCCGCTACAGGTTTTAATAAAGATAAACAAAATTGGATGTCTACAGTTTGTGTGTATGATTGGAACATAATCTGCCGATAGCTGGTAATCAGACTGCGGGGGAAGTACACATGTTGGCACACATCGGGCTAGACTTTTACTTACGGCAGAATCTGGGATCGCTCAGTACCAAAAACGACTTTGGAGAGCGATGTGGGTCAGATAAGGAAAAAATCATATTTAACTCGTATCAGGTTTACAAATTACATTTCAGATGAAATTCTAGGAGGGCAGGTATTCATTTCTACAGTTAGAAATGTTTAAATGAAAAAATTAAAATTTAAAACACCAATGAACCGGACCATTCTAAAGGAAAAGTAGGTACATTTATTTTAAAGATTATTTGTTGTCGATTTCGCTGGGTAGAGATGTAGCTATAAAGTAAGGAACATTCTCATGATTGCTTAGTAGTTTGCGTATATACAATACTGCGGGGTTCTTTCAGTATATGTCTTGCATCTCGGCATAGCTTATTTGTAACATTTTAAAAAAGAGTTATTAAAAATAGCATTGGGCGTAAACCACTGGTTCCGCTAATTTAACTTAAACGCGAATTTTGTATTGAGCCATGTTTATCGAAGAAATGTCCAAGGGTGTCACAGAACTAAATTTCAAAATGTCGAAATAAGATCGATAGTTTGTAAAATTTCACAAATTCGTTTGTATCAAAGCATTTTACTGTCTTAAGGCGATACCGAATTTGTGCCGTTTTGATGTCCTCTATCTGATTCTGGTTTTATATTTCCTAAATGTCACTTTTGAAACAGTATACTAAAAAAAGCCAAATCTAATTTTTGATATCGAGTTTTTTAAAACTTATTTTACCGAAGAATTTTTGAAGTACCTCCACATTTTAAGATTTATCAAAACCTTTTCGGAGTTCAACTTATCGAGTTGTAAACGTGTTTTTGGTAAAATCTCACCATCAAATTTTTTTTATAAAATCTATACTTTGCATATACTGGAAGTGTGGGAAATTAAAAATTAAATAGACCGTTATAAAGCGGTAGTTCGTTAACGCTATTTTATCTATTTCTCTCTGCCTTATTCTTCATCTGTTATTTTTATTATTTCTATTGCTTTTATCAATTGTTTGTGCACTGTCAAAATGAAGTAGCAGAAGAAATCGTTTGAAAGACTTATATAAAAAAAAATTATGTCACAGATATTTAATAAAAGACACTAACGATGAAGGGTGCTGGTGCTCAAGGCGCTTCTCTTTACAGTTCAGCACCATGTACATGTGGGACTAGTTTCTATTATTTTTTTTTGCCTTTTTAAAACGGTTTATATTCTGATCAATCAATTAGAAACTTCTTTTGGTAACCTGAAATAGTCCGAGTTTGTAAAATTGATTGTTGTTTCGGAATTTAGTCCAGCTCATTTTTGCCTGATAATTTTGTAGAGTTCAAATTGTACACTGTGCTTTGCAACAGAGAGGGAAAAAAAGAGAGAGTAGATAAGCATTTCTGTATAGTTCCGTTTAGGAAATTATACTCGTAAAAAGTGCAGTTAAAAACAGTAGTTTGGTTCTATAGTACGCTGGAGAAAGACGACAATTACTTAATAGTTAAAGTTAAGGTATTTCAATTATAGTACGTGAGTTAGAATAGATGTACATAACAATAAATATACCTACTTTTAATGATAAGAGTTCATTGATTGGGCTATTGAACATTTGGTTTTTGTAAAATTCTTCAATCTATAATGTTAATAGGAATTAACATAGGGTATTTTATTTTATATCCAATCTATGGAATTGTACACAATCGTTGAAATGACAATTTTTTCAGGGCCATATAAAGATGCAGAGCCTGTCGAGCCATCTGAGGCGACTGCTACCAGCGCCTTTAATTTGTTGCTTCTCATGTTGCCTTCTGGCGGTAAGTAAAAGTTGGCAAATTTTAGCTAGCTAATCAAGAATATTAACAATGTAGTTTGGGCGCTCTTTGTCTCAAATAATTATGTTAATTACAAATTCAAACCGAATGTAATTAACTAAATAAGTTAGACTCGTTTTAAGCATCTACTCACATTATCACCTTCTCTTCACTGTCACAATTTAAAAACAAATTCAAAAAAATTAATTTAAGTAGATAGCTGGGAAATAAAAATTTGCATCACTATACGGAAGTTGGAGATAGTTAATGCATTTTTTACGATTTGTTGAACTGTTGGTTCAATTTACAAAAACAAATTAACGTTTTATTTGGAAATAAAATCAATTATGCATACTTAAGAAATAATATATGTATATACATATACCTGTGCAAATTTACAAGCAGCGCAGCGCATAAGGTTAGAATTCGCAAATCCTACGTATGCTATAAATTAGCGTTATGAATTATATAGTTCTACTCATATTCATATTAATTTAATTAATATGTGAAACTGCTATAAACAGAATTTATGTAAATTGAATACCCTAAATTATCACCATAAGCAGACGAACGTGTTTTTGATGTGCACGGTATAGTAAATACCGTCACACCACACTGATAGAGCGTTGAAAATATGATTATTTCTGCTTATTACCTACGCAAGGCAACTAGATTTAGTACCGTTTCAAAATTGATTAAATTACAAATGAATTCCCGTAATCAAATATACTTAATAATTACACACAAATTATGTTTGGAAAAAATTCATTTTAGTTCTTTTAATTGCAAACTATATGTATACAGTCATTTAAGTATCACCCCCTACTATTTCCTAGACTATTGAGAGTATTCAATTTTTTTCTTAATAAAAGTTGTTTGGGGCCTAATGAGCTGTTTTATGCCACACTTCAAAACTTTTTTAAATAGCGTTTGAGTATACAATGACACCATCAATACATTTCTTAGATGGCAATAAAATGTTTTCTTAGACAGTTACAGAAGTTTTTCTCGTTTCAACAATATAAAACTTTCATACTCTACCTTATAAAAATTTCGAAAAAATGTAAAAAAGAGTGATTTAAGCAAGCCGTGGATTTAATTTAAAAAAATGTGTGCCGAGCACGCAAGTTCTGAGTGAAACTTCTTACACCGAAAGAGTATTTTGTATAAATGCGTGCTTACAATGTCAATGCGTACCAACGTACGTCCGATCCGGGCAGATACTGACCTAAGCATGGCTCAAACTGGGGAATATTAGGAATCGCTGCCGCGCACAGTATAGGGGAGATGCAGACACCTAGAGACCGATCGAGGCTCTGGAATTTGGTAATTTTTCAGCATTTTACATTTATTTTTTCTTTAAGTTTATTATTAATTATTATAATCACAAATAATAGGGTAACAACTTTACAAGAGATATTTTTTTCATTTAATACTTAGATGTTCAGATAATCTTTGATAAGAGCGTGGCGCGTCTTCGTCTCCGTCTCCTTTTTTTACGAACGAGCTTTTATCTAGGTGCTGGCAAAGAAGTTTCACTTTAAAAACGAGCGAAACACGTCATGGGCGCGGGTACTGCCCCATACTTTTTACATATTAAATATTCTCGCCCCAATAAAGGACTGAGTAGCACTGTTTTAACAAAAATACTGTTTGCATTTTAAATATTTTCGCGCCAATAAGTGATTGAAATTTTCATTTAAACTCGTTACTAAGGAAACTGAAACGGGACCCACAACTGTGTAATGATGAGTGATGGGTCAGGAACTTGTCAGATGACTTACTTACAAAAAGCGCTAGATATTTTGGCTTCGGGCTTTAGGCCAAAAATCGTTATAAATAATTTATTTAAAGATTTGTCAGATATATGCAAAGATTAAAAAATAGATTTTTTAATGAGAGCTAATTAATAAGCGTAGTTAAAATTGCGTAACTTCCGGGAAACGTGTTGTTAATATTAAAAAGTTTAGAATTTTTTCTTAATTTCTAAGATATTAAATTCATTTTTATGGTTTAATGGTAAAATTTCTTTTTTATTCTACAAAATTGCTTCAAATACGCTATTAAACTCTTTAAAGTTTGTAACGATTGGGATTTTAAATATGAATGTCTTTATTTAAATTAATATTTTCAAAAAATTACTGGAAGGTTTCCGAGTAAAATTTGGGAGATTAGTGAAAAACAAATTTGTAGGTCACCGTATGCTCCGTATGCTCGCAATGTTTAAACAAAGGCGTAGACAGTTTTCGATGAATACATTTATGAAAATTTCCAAAATGTTGGAACTTTATGAAGATACAGCATTGGAAAACGAGAACATTTAATTTTTTTTTAATTTCAAAAAAGTGTGAAAAAAAACATGTTTAATTTCTGGTTCCGGTTGAAAACCGTACAAAGAACTATCTGCAACTAAAAAACTTTCACATACCAAATTCGATAAAAATCGGTTACTGGGTTCTGGAGATATAGAGGAACGGCCCCACCCACTCACCACACGTCCACCCACCTGCAGATAGATGTTTTTTTTTAAAACAACTTTATTGGAGTTTTCTTGCCCTTAACCATGTATTTCCTTAACAATCTAAGATTCGCAAACTTGCAATAAAACAACTTTTTATTTTAAACGCTACGATACTAGTTTTTAGTTGCAGTAAACAAAAAAAAATATATATAACAAAACAGTAAAGTAAGTTAATTCACTAAATATTAGTTACACATTCTGCTTCACCAATAACTAAATATCAATTCATTCATTTTTACGAAAACGACTGTTATCAATTTTGAAATTAAAATCTTGTTAAATGACTGATAGTCATAGTAGTTGTTGTCTTAAAGTAAACAATGGCTAAACAAATGAGAGAAGATTTTTAAGAAATTTTGTTTGGATCCGTAGCCTGCTGACATAAATCGTTTATTAACATTTTTTTCGAGATTTTTGTAATATAAGATCATGACAGTTTTACATTGTTAAAACGAGAAGAAACAATTAAAAATGTTTCCCATTAATATGGGTATGCATTTGTAAGCTAACATATCTTTTACAAATGCATACCATTGTTGGGAGTAACGTGTAAAATATCTGCGATAACTTGTTCTATTTACTTCATTATTCCATAATTGTGCTTATATCTGGCAAGTTTTACATATTTAAGCAGGGGGGAGGGGCAGATAACACAAATGAAAAAAAAGGAACTTCTTTAAGAACCTAATATTTAGGGGAAGGGGAGTTGAAGTAGAGTCATTACCGGAGGTCCTCAGGCAGAAGAGAGGTCCGTTCTGCCTTGGAAATTTTTGTTAAATTTGAAGCAAAATACACAATTTGAACTCTCCAAATTGACTATTTTTTAGAATAGAAATTTGAACTGTATTTACCCAACCAAGTATAAGTTTTTTTGCCATTCATCGCAAAATTTTTACATGCCGATTGTCGGACAATAACAGACCTGCGCATTTGATTTTTTGTTTTCTATCACGTAAGAATTTTTCACAATAAATAAACAAATGCAGCTTAAAAATATTATCTATTTATGTAAAGTTGTACAAAGTTTAATACAATATTTGTATTTAATTATTTAGACGAGAAATAACTAGAAATAGCAAAAATTATTACATTATAGCTAATATAGCGGCTACCAAAGTTACAAATCCGCATCTCTGAGTGTAGGTTTTATGAATTTGAGTTTGTGTTCATGTTGTGGTATTTTTAATTCCAAAAACCAGCAATAGTCCGCCATCATACTTTCATCCAATTGTTCTTGATATCTTTTTTCCATTTCTTTAATATCTTGATTTTTTATTAGATTTGGTGTAACTGTTACCATTGTTCATTTTCGACTGCCAACTTTTTTTTCTTATGGTCGGCATTTTAAATTTTTTCATATTTGGATTAGTTTTTAATTCTGATTTGAACGATGTGTGACACTTTGCATTTTGTTCAAGTTTTGAGCATTTTATTACAGAAAATAGAAATTTCATAAGAGTGCCATGGAAAGACCACGTCATTTAATTTATTTAAAAAAAATTCTAGTATGCCATGAACTGATGGAAGTAAAACAAAACACATGTCTTATTAACTTTTACTTTTAGATAGATACATTAAGCATGCGAAAATTTCTGGAAACTTTGTTTTGAGCGTATCAGTTTTCAAAATAAATTAAATGTTGTGGTCCTGCCATGTCACTCTTATGAAATTTTTAATTTCGGTAATAAAATGCTCAAAACTTAAACAAAATGCAAAGTGTGACACATCGTTAAAATCAAACTTAAAAACTATATCTAATATGAAAAAATTTAAAATGCCGACCATAAGCAAAAAAAGTTGACCGTCGGAAACGAACAATGGTAACAGTTACACCAAATCTGATAAAAAAAAATTAGATTTAGCATAAAAAAGTGTTCTAATAATAATGTGTTAACTAGAATCATGTAGCATAAATGAAAAATGCGTTATAGCCGAAAATAAAGGATTCAAAAATTCAGGTTTTTTCAGATATCTGAAAAAATAGAGTGGCTACTTTGAATTTCTTTACAGATTATTATTAGGCATAAAATTTGGCAATTTTGCCCCAATTTAACCAACTCTCCATCTCTTCAAATAAGCGAGATTCCCCATGGTGGGGCTCGAATTTGAAACAGCCTGTATATTGAGATAAATCGCCCTAGCTTTTATTTAGAAATTTGATTTAATTTAAGAAAAGGAGAACTAAAAAGAATATTTTGAGAAAAGGAAAGAGCAGAAAAGAACCAAGCCCAAAAAGAGAACATGTTCTCTTTAAAAGATACTTTCTGGCCACCCTACATTTAAAGGCATTTCCTGCCCGACATTATAATATTTCATGTGTGTCAATACAAAGCAAAATAAACTGATTTTTCTATGTCTAAAGTCATACGTCCATTAAATCGTCCATATTAAAAATAGTTAAAGTGCAGTTTTTAAATCAGTTTAATTATTAAATCACAAACAGTATGAATAGAATTCGTTTCTATGTTGAATACTGTTACTATAATTTTACTGCCATGATTTCTTGTGGTGATTATTATTAAGGTTTATTACGTGCGCCATTTACGTAGCTACAGATTATTCACTTAATACAAAATAAACAAGCACGCATACATATGTATGTATTTGTTGAATTTTCTCATACTTGCATTCATAGTTGAACTGCTAAGTAAGCATGAAAAAGTGCATATCTAGGAAAATAGTCAGGCGGTTCTCAGGCGTTTGAATAAAATTACATTTCCGTACATATCCATACATACCATATGTTTTTGCAGGATAGTTCCTGCTTTTGTTAGGAAGGCATATTTTAAATTCAGGTTTGTCTAGATTTACAGTTTTATTGTTGCGGAGATAATGGTGCAATTGCACAACAAAATTAACCTAACTGTTGTTACTATATGTTGGTTTTAATATAAATTTGCTTCCACTATAAACGAAACTTACGACTATGTTGATGATTCTTATACCTAATTATATTTTGAGTGTTATGTGATTTATCAAGGAGTCATTGAGATATAAGTAACTGTAGTTTGTAGTCATTAGGTACAAATTGTACCGGTCCTACATGCTTTCGATTGCAATTTTAGTATACAGGGCTGCTATTATGTATGGGACCAAAGCTCCCCTGGTCAAACGGTTTGAGATATGCATTTCATATTTGGTATATGTTAATTTGGAATTATTTTGCATACTCTGAAGTAAAAAATGTTTTTGTTTGCATATAGTTTTTAAGCGCGGTCGCCATCTTGAATTTTTTTAAATAGCAACCTAGGCTGTGTGATACATCAATAGAAAGCTTATTTTTTTCTCTTTTCAGAAATATTAAACATGTATAGGGTTACAGTAGAAAATAACGCAGAAAGATTAAAACACATTTGAGGCATGCTTACATCGTTGTGTACCGCAATCCGAATTTGACCCGATCGGAAACACATTACATTACATTACATAAACGGTTCCTCCTGTACCGGCTACTGCCAGTGTCGAGGCTTGATCCCATTCACCCTGAGTTTGGCTTATTCGCACGTTCCGGAGGGTAGTGGGGCCCTTTGGGCCTTCAACCCTACGCCTCCTCAGCTTACGCCAAACCCTTGGCATTACATTAACTCGTCCATTTGCTCATCCATCCACACTTTTGAGGGGACTTCCAACCCCTCTAACGACGACCAAGGTATTAGCTTTACCGCCGGGACCGACTGTTTTACGTGCCCATCCGCCAGCACGAGTGAATCGGAAACAAATGAATTTAATTAAGTTCAGATCAGATCGGATGAGTAAGTTTTATATTAGGATCGGTTCGACCTACAAATTTAATTTTATCTGGGATCTGACACGCATCCGAGATTCGGAATTTTATTTGAGATCCAGAAATTATCCGAGATTAGAAAATTATTTGCGAAAACCAGCGATTAAATTCGTCTAGATCTAAAGCTAAACAATAGGGCTTACTACGATGAAGATTATCACATTATCAAATAAGAAATTCTTTCTCACGCTACCCAAGTGCTCTGGAGCAGTTCACTACTCTATTGGTACCAAGTTCATCCGCACAATGATTAAAACAAAACTGCCTCAAGATGTTTACGACTTCTTTAATAGTGCTAGTGATAATAATGAGAGTGATTAGCACATAAACATTAAAGTGATTGGTCTGAATTCAACAAAAGTGATGACATCTATCACCTGTTAGTATATCTTACAAACAATTAGTGAGTAACTACTGCTTACATGTAAATAACAAATTAACCTGTATAGTATTTTGTATACTGATCTAGCTAACCTATTTAAAAAAACGATGAAGATGTACACCGTAATATCCGCTTTACTTCAACCACAGATAAGGTTAACACTACAGATATACGACCTCTTATAAAAAATGTCCGCTCAGATTTGGAAACGAAATTAGCGTTAGTGTGGATACAACGCACCAGACCAATTTTAGGGCGCTGCTATAGCTATTTGTTTATTACTGTTGAAATGTGTTGGAAACTGTTTTATCGCGAATTTGAATGTATCTGTCACAGATGACGTTAAAAACCTGACCTTGTCTGGGATCTGGTTAAAGCGCGTATTTTATATTTTCCTGATAAATAATAAATATTCAACATGTCGACTGTTGTTAGTGGCAAGTGCTCGGTTATTATGATTTATATGAGTCCTATAAAAATATGTAGATGATTTTGGAATTATTATTAAATTTAATTCACCACAAACAGAAAATAAAGTTTTAAAATTAGACTGTGCAATAAATGTGTCTGATTAATGCTTGATAAATTAATTTACATATTTGCAATAAATTAAAAAACTAGGTACACATCATGAATATAGTTTAAGTAGAATTGGCGTCAATATTAATTATTTAAGCATGACAGATGTTTTTTGGTTTGAATATGTGCTAAGTAATCTGCTAAATTACAGTCATCTGTGACTTAATTATAAATTGTCATTGTAGCGCCATCTATTTGCAGATTATTAATCATATAAAACAAGCTGCCAATAGCTCCCATATTTACCGTATATCTGTAGTGTTAACCTTATCTGTGCTTCAACTGATGCAGTCTGTGCGCATGTGTGTTGTGCAGCATTTATATAATTTCTGATCGGATATAAAATCAAGTAAGATGCCACAATTTTAGGATCGGTTCGGATGCAGCTTCAGTTCGGCTTCAACAGAGGGTTGAATCGAATTCAGTATCCTATCGGATCGGATCTAGTATTGGATCGAATCGAATTGAATGGGATTCGAATCTGATCTTCTCAGATCGGATCTAAAATAAAAGATATGAGATCGGATTCGGAGACGTATTTTTTTAAACTCCCATCTCTAGTACTTGGTATCCTTTGCATTAAGTTTAGTAACAAGTTCAAAAAAATTGTTCCTTGTGCTGACAGTTCGTCTTGGTAACATTTAGGGATCATATAATCGAACTCTCAAACGAATACGGTTTTGTAAAACGGTTTACTGCACGCTTTACACCTCTATGCCAAAATATAAGACGAGATTAACAAACTTGTTAAAATACAAATACAAGACTCACATATATAGGGTGTTCGAATACTATTGTTGGTAACTTTGAGGGTACGTTTTGCACCGAAAATTAAGAGACCCGTATTTTTTTGTTTTCCCCAATTTCAATTTTTAATAGGCTCCAAAAGGTGGTCCCTAAAAACAGTTTTTTTTTGTGGATATTTAAGGATACCCTTGACCGATTTGGATTAAATTGGGTATGCATACTAATCAATTAAGTTTAAATGTATGCCAAACGATAATTTTATTCAATTCTTTAGAGGGCGCCAGTTACGGGCAGATGCCCTAAGTTTTTCTATAGTAACTTTTTTGAGTAAATTTTTAAAATACTTTTTTCTGGAAAAATCGGATGCACAATTTGATTGCATAAAAAAAGTTAATTTTGTTTTTGTTTTGTACTGCGGCGCACCGTATATGAGAAAGTATAGTAGTTGCTGTTTAGTGTTGGTATTTTTTGTATGCTAGCTACATAGCTATGCCAAGAAAATTTACGAATTTTAATTTAGCCGACATAGATTATTTTTGTGACGATAATTCTGCAGCTGCAGTGCAAGAATGTCGGAGACGTTTCCCAAAGAGACCAATTCCTAGTGATCAGGTTTTTAGTGATATCCATCGTCGTTTCCGTGAGTTTGGTTTACACCACAATATCGAAGGAAACCCAGCAGACAAAAAACGTAATGACAAAGTTCTTCGCTTCTTTGACCATATTTCTAAAATTAGTGTACGTGCAGCTCCACAGATTCAGATTCCACGAACTAATGTATTTAGAATAGTAAAGAAAGATAACAGAAAAGCATTTCATTTACAACCAGCATAAGGTTTACAACCCGGCGATGCAGAAAAACGATTGAGTTTTTGCCGCGGAGGATTTTAGATGATGTCCAGAAAAGGCATTGTGAATTATCACAATCGCCACATTTGGACGCATGAAAATCTTCGTGAAATACGACCATCGTTTATGTCCCACTGCTGGGCACCGACACTCTTCTCTGCCACATACTCTCCTTAGCGCTGAGGTGGAGTACGGGGAACCTAGTTTAACGTCGAATCCGAACGACTAAATACCAGAGAAGGTTTTAAGCATTAAGGAACCCACGGCTGCCTACACCGGATTGCGGAATGTTAGTGGCGAATCGAACCCGCGACCTTCAGCGTTAGAGGCTAAGTGCCCAACCTCTGAGCTACCGCCTCCGTTACTTTTTACCACCTCAGATTTGGTGTGAAAATTTTTTAGTTGCAGGTAGTTTTTTGTAAGGTCGTTAATCGGAACCGGAAACAGAAATTACACCTGTTTTTTGACATATATTTTTTAACACTGTTTTGAAATTTTAGCGTTGTAATGCATCTAAAGACAAATCAAAATGCTTTTTTCCAAATGTATCTTCAAGATGAAAGCCGTTATTTTTGAATATTTTAACTTTAATGCCCGATTACTCAAAAACAAAATATTCAATCAATACAAATTGCCATAATGTTTGATAGTCTTTAATAGATATAATCTAGTGATGTAAACATATTTTTGGAAATATGAAAATTATAAATATACTACCTCCTCAAAATTTTGGGCGTTTTCAAAAATAAAGCTTTTACAGCGATTTTGGTCCGAAGCCCGAAGCGCATCTAATCAATCTGTAAGGCGCGTCCGGCTACCGTGCCTATCTTATGGGGCTATCAGTTATTGGCGTGCGAACATTTAAAACGTAAAAAGTATAGGAAAGTACCAGCGACCTGTTTCGCTCATTTTTTGATAACAGGACTCTATCGGAAGGGGTTGGTTGACGGACGCATGTTTACTAAGTTTCCTATCCTTGTTTTGGAGAGTAGAATCACTAAAAACTTGTACGTCCCAAGAATAGTCAATCTTTCGCAATCTCAAAATTTCTGTCATCGCCTCATCTTCCCGTCTCGCTGAAATTACAGAAACAGAACGGTTTCTTCTCTGATTAAAATTAATACTCATCGTGTGACTAAACCAACGGGGAAAGATTAAGTACTAGTGGAATAGTTTGAGATGATATTTGTTAAAAGGGGGCGATTCTTGACATATTTTTGACGATTTTATCAAGGACGTGAGTTAGTTTATGCGTATTGTCGTTAAAATTACAGAAATTATTTTTGACGCGATTAAACAATATTCAGTAATCGCATTAAACGGTACTCGTGTTATTAATATTAGTTTTGAAGCAACATTAAACAATGGTGTCTGTGTTCTGTCTATCTGAGTAGATTTTACTTTTCTTGATACGATTATAACATTGTGTAATGAAAAATACATTGTTACTTTTGGTAAACGACTTATTTTTATAACGAACACTTTAACGTTATGGCTCTTTGAGTATCATAAAGCTTAATGAGAGCTATAAAATGGCATAACGGGAAGTAGAGTCAGGTGCGCCACCAACTCAGACTGCGTGGCGACCGCGGTAATGAGGAATAAGCGCAACGTTAATTACACAGCGCTGGTCACACGTAAGTGCCCAGGTCGGCCTTCCATGCAACATATAATCATATATGTGTAATTACTGTTCTAAATCTAATAACTGATACATATACACGAAGCCTCATGTGGTAGAAAATAGGTAACGTTGAGCCAGACGCATCAATCCTTAAATAAATAGATATGACTAAGTGTGTAACATGTTAGAATATTAAATACCGAAATGTTAATTTTATAAAAAATGAATAGCTGAATGTGGTTCTTAACATGTTTATTAATCACGAGTATTAATATAAAATAACACAATAAAAAAGATAAATGCTTGACTAATAAAACGTGCACAATACACACAGCTTCTACATTTCGTTAAAAGACTTTATTACATTACAATATTTGTATTTATCCTAGTCAGATAACGTAATTGGGCATTTTATGAAACTCCCAGACAGGGCTGCCATGTCATGACTTTTTTCAAACTAATGTTGCGTAGTGACTTCAGGGTCTTTAGGTTATTTGTCGAAATAGCTTTTTTTTCAATTAATTTGAAAACTCGTTTCATTTCATGCTCTGCCTGGGCATTTCATGAAATGCCCCATTACGCTATGTGATTACGACATATCGATTGCATTCTGCATATTGCTGATATTGAACCTTATGCCTATCAGTCAACCCTTTTTTTTAACAAATTATAATCATACATTTATCGATGCCATGGTAGAATTTCATATTTTTACATTAATGTTAGCTGAATTAGATTTTGATTTTGCAACTTTGTTTTCAGTAACATCTTAATAAATTTCATCGATTCTCATGTTTTTAAGACTGTTTTGTAGAATTTCTCAATATTTTAGCGATTATTTGCAAATTTCTATGACTATTCAATTCACATGCTAAGTGATATACATATATTGACCAATAACAATGCAGAATTGACGGTTTTTTGAATGTTAGAAAATTGTATCGACAATTCTACGTGTGGTTTAACGCCAATTTTGAAAACATATGGAAGTATTTATTTTAAAGTAATATAAACATAACAATAATTATGTAATTAATAAACGTAAAAGTACAACTGCCCCAAGTTTGTGGAGGAAGCAATTTCAGACAATGTACGCACAATAGCACTAGGAATACTGCTTCAAAATAAGTCTTTTCAACAACTGTAAATTCCCAATCGAACTATTATGACATATATAAAAAGGAGTAATGTGTAAAGTGCGCGTAATTCAATTTTACAAAAAATAATTAAAAAAATCAGTTTCTATTCGCTGATTAGTCTCCTAAATACCATTCGTACTGAAAGTTAAGTGAACACGTTCTGTGACGGTACCACACATGTACGTACAATACCTTGCTCAGTATATTGCGCTTACAAATAGCACTTGTTCTATTTGTAATCAAGCGCAATAGACATTCGTGATACTCCTACACAAAATTGTCAACATACTTTCAGTAGGTACTCATGGTAATATAAGTAATTATTCAAGGAATAAGAGCCAATAAGATGTTTTCATTTTCTACACTTAGCCAATCCAAAAAAACTGTAATCGAAAATTCAACGTGTAGAATTTTTACTATCAAATTAAATAATTAAGCAAGCACTTATAAGAGAATGATTGTTATTTTCAACAAAATCACCCCAAAATGACTCATTTTGTTTCGTGAAATTTTGACGCAGCAATTTCCAGGAAACAACAAATCACTCTCAAAAAATTCTCGACTTTTGTGGTATATTATACGATGACTTATTAAGTGGCTTTGTTGTACACCATATGTTCTTGATTTTTGCTATTAATAATTTAAACAAATATTTTAAAAATAATTGTTTTGCAAGGTGTTGGCTTCCACATAATATTAAATTTTCTTACATCAAAGCTCTTATTTCTAAACGCATACTGCCACATTTATTTTTTGGAGGTAGGTTTAAGTTTTTATTTGTCGTTATTTTGTAATGAGCATATCTTAAAATTGAAGCCAGCCGTAGGTATTACTGCAGAGGTCATTTCGGCTGGTTTTTATTTAGTTTTGTTCGGTAAAACTGTTCTTTCAAAATTTTCGGCTATTAAGAATAAAGTATAATGCGTAAAAACTTCGGAAAAGTTAAATTTAAAAGATTAACTTAATTAATTTCGCCTTTTAATAATATTTGTAATAAATGTAAAGGTTTTCTTTAAACAAGTTTTATGTAAATAAAGCACGCATGTAGTAATCACTATACCGCACTTGTACACTAAGCGTGGCTGCTACACATATTTACAAGCGCTATTACGTTTTGTAGTAATAAGCGTCATCGTAAACATTGCAACTTTATATTAAATAAAATTAAAGCAAACTAATCCAGTGGTTAAGCGTAATAAAATTTAATTAATTTTTTTTATAGCTTTGCGGATAAACTGGTAAATTTCTAGCGATGTGTGTCACCAAAATAAGCAATCTCCCGGCTATTCATTCAGTTGTTTAATTTGCTGAAATTTGAATACAGTAACCCTCCACATAATCTTCTTCATTTATCTTTTCCCACAGTAGATAATTCGAAAAATGTACGTAATTTTTAGGACGGCAACTTACATATAGTCTAAAATATTGTGTGAATAGTTACTCAGTGAAGAAAAATAAGTTACTAAAATTGTTGAAAAACATTTAAAATTAAATATTAAAAAAAAGAGAAAACAATATCTCTAAGATATTGTGTTTTTCTGTCTATACACTTTAACATGCAGGTTGATGCAGGAAAATCAAGCTATGGTTAAGAGTTTGGTAAAAACTCATACATGACACTACGACATAAGAACGTTTTTTTTTTAAATTTCTAATTTGGGGTTTAGGGTTAAAGTATTTAGGTGTGAAATTTTATGATTACAGTCTTTGAATTATAAAAGCTGTAGTCGATTACAGCCGGTATAAAAATTTATTTTTAAATATCAACGGATATAGGGTTATTCAAAATTTTCTTAAAAATTACAGTATGTATAAAATAGAAATATGTTTGTATTTATAAAGCATTGGGATTTATTTTACAAATATTCGGCATGAATGTTGAATTTATCCGCTATTTTCTTCTTTAACAAGTAGCAGCCTTTCTTCTATATTATGGACAGCATTTTCAAGTAAATAAGCCGCAATAGCTGCAACTTGTTCTGAAATTGATTCTTTTAGCTGCTTAATAGTCGTAGGATGACATAAAAAATTTTCTATAACTCCATAATCGACAAACAGATTGAGGTCTGGCGATCGCTCAGTTTAGGGATTGGGAAAATGTCTGCTTATGACACTATCTGCAAAAGTGTTAATTACTAGCTTGTTTACTATGTGGAGGTGCGCTGTCTTGCATGAAGATGATGTTTTCAATATCATAATTGCGTAACCTTGGGATAATATAATTACGCAGCATGCTATGATACCGTTCTCCGCTAACTGTAAATGTTTCTAATTGACCATTCTGATATTGTTTACAAACTAGTTCTATAATGAAATAAAATCATACCATACAGTAGCTCTAACTTTTAAATCGAAAAGTCCTTGCTGAATTACAGTATGCGTATGAGTTTCACGCCAAACCGTACGGTTACGCCTTTAACTAACATTCCATTCGGTTAAAAATGCTCTTCGTTGATTCAAAAACCTTTATTCAGCAACTTCCGAATTGATGAATAATTGCCCCAAATTCAGTGGAAAAATTGTGTTTTACTTCCCTATACGTTCAGTATAGGAAAGTATTGATATCTTGAAAATGTTTGAAATATAGATTTAGACGAAAATACATGTTTTGGACTTCCAGGAACTCAAAAAAGTAGTTTAAAAAAATGTTTGTCTGTGGGTGGTTATGTGCGCTCCATAACTTCTCAACGAATGGTTCCGATGGATTAGATTAGCTTCGAAATTGGGGGGGTATATCAAAAATTCATTGGGGAAATAAGCTTTAAAAAATCCGAAACCAGACGCGGAAGTTAGACATGATTTTTGGTAGCTTCAGTATTTGAATTTGTTAAATTTGAAAACGTAATCGAATACAAGAACTCATGGCAACTCGAAAACTCCTTTCCCCAACTTTCTAGTTTTAAAATAGTGCCCGATAGTATTTTTTTTAATATTTACTGTAGCGTGTTAGTACTAAAAAACGAATTGACAGATCGGAATCAAATTTTCTGTCGTAACAGCCCTATAGAGACACAATGTTAGTGTAAACAAAATTTTTCCAAAAGGTAAAAATATGAATTTAATATATTCTGAAAATTTTCGAAAACTAAAATCCTACCTCTTTATTTAGTCAACTAGGATCGATTAAAATAATTTGTTTAAGCTAATTTGTTCATGAGTAAGAGTAGAATAAAGTTTTTGGCTTAACTTTTAGGTACAGCAATATTTGGGGTTTATTTTCTCCCTCTCACCCAATTTTTGATGTACGACTTTAGCCTTCGGTTTGTAAGTTTCTTTAATCTCAAGGAATCTTTTTCCAAAATTAATAGGACTCGTAGCTTAGCAACTACTTCTAATGAAAAATAAATTTGACTTTTGAAAAGCTCTATGTAGATTGAAGTGGGTCCATGGTTCCAAGCGGATTTATATTGTTAATTTAAGCATATGAAGAAAGGTGCACAGGTTAACCCAATAATGACCAAAACGCAGAGGAGGCTAAGGAGAGGGCTGCTGTCATTTAATCTTGTCACATATGAAGAATAAGTTCAGATTGGTATTCTGTGTTTACCAAACCACACCATACCAAGGTAGGAACAATCGGTTTTGGCAGATCAACTGTTGGGTAACCACAGAATACCAATCTGAACTTATTCTTCGTATATGTTTGATGACAGAAGTTCTCTCCTCAACCCCCTCTGCGTATTGGTCATTGTCGGTCTAACACGTATCGGCGCCAAGACGTTCCGCCGATGCGACGTATTACTACGATTCAAACGTGTCGAAATTAAACGAACTGTGTTAAACGCATTCGCGCCGGAATGTCCTCGCGCCGAAATAGCTTCGCGCCGAAATGTCCTCGCGCCGAAATGGCTTCGCGCCGAAAAGACCTCGCGCCGACACGGTCTCACTTCGAAACGGCCTCGCGCCGAATCGTCCCGGCACCAAACGTCCTGGCGCTGAGTCGGCGACGCCGAACGTCCTGGCGCTGAGTCGGCGCCGCCGAACGTTCGTGCGAATGCCGAATCGGCGGCGCCGAAATGTCCCATTCCGAAGTGCCATGCTTGTGTGAAGTGTAAAAGTAAAATGTCATTATGCAAAGTTTAATGTCGTTCTATTATCTAATTAGCTTAGCTATGCAACTAACGTCTCACCATTTCATTACTAAAACAAATTTTGAGTTTGTATACGATTATACGTAATTTAAGATTAGGGAAAACTCGAAATTCAAATACGAAGTTGATTTAAAAAAATATAGGGAGTAGAGATTAGATCGATGAATATCGGTTATATGGTGGAAAGTGAAATTGCAATAAATTGAACGAAAGCGAAATTTAACGAAAGAGAATAAAGAAATGGCCAATAATAAAAATAAAAAAAAATCAACTAGTCGTTTGCGAGGAAGGTCTCGATGCGTCCCACGCTCGTGTTATTCTATTTAGGTTACAATTTATTTCCTAGTAATTTCTACGACTGAAATGAACATTTACAAGCATTTCTTATAAAACTGTAAGAAATATCATTGCCACTAATACAATACGTTTGATGAATATGGGAGGAACATTTTTTTCTAAACATCGGTATTCAAATTCAAATCTGATAATGAAATTTAGCCATGTAACCTTTATATAAAAGTATTTGCACCACTATCAAAATTGTTGGCTGGAAGTCTTAGCTTTTTCTTAATTAAATAGATTTGATTAATGCCTAAAGGTCTTGGTAAGTTAATAAAAGATCATTAAAACTATATTCCTCGTGGTGGTCTTTGAAATTGTAATGTTTCTAATCGTATTAAGAAGGTCATTGCAGCTATTACAGACCTGTATTGTGTAGGCTAAGTGAAGCTTGAACTTGAACATTCAATGTCATGTTAACTAGTTAAAAAAAGTATTGCGGTATTCGGTGTCGATTTCTAAACATTTTGTTGGCAGAAAGTAAAGTAGGCTAGATACACAAGGAATTTTAAGAACTTGGAGAATGTACCTACTTTTCTAGAATGTTCTTAATGTACACGATCAAATTTTATAATCTATCTTTTTTCGTAAAATATTTATGATGCAAATTAAGCGTTATAATTGACAAGCCCACATTTTAATATCCTAAAAAACATAAACAAATTTAGTATGAAATATTTATGGCAAATGTGAACCTCAGTTATGCTTACTGATTAACTCGATATGTAAAGTTTATTTAATTTGAGTTTAGCATGTAAATCTATGCGGTTCTTTGCACGTATTTAGAGTGATCTCCCATTTCCAATTGACGTGTCTGATAGAAATTGACGCTTAAGTAATACTAGCAGAACCCGTGGTCTACTACCCACGCTTTTTTGCAAACTTATTTTTAAAATATAATAAATGAGCTTTGTCGAGTTGCACGACATGTACGGAATGCCTCCCGCAGTATTGCTAAAATTTCTTGAAATCTCAGCTGCACTGCAGTTTGTAAATCTGGTTTGAGTTATATATAATTATCTTCGCGCACGGCATCGTTTGCATGATTTGACCTGCATTTATCTCCAGAGTTTTTGGTACTGGTCTGTTTCTGATCATGCCATAAGTAAAAGTCTAAGGGATTCTTAATCCAACATGTGTGTTTTTTGAGGAGTCTGGTGTGAGATTGCCAGCTATTGACAGATTATGTTCCAACCATACACACAAACCGTAAACATTAAATTTTGCGTATCTTTATCAAAAACTGTAGAGCCCCGCCGTACCAACAAATATGCGTTCTATATAATGGACGCGTAAATATGTAGCTTATAGTAGCGGGAGCTCCTCGCCACTAAAAATTAAGTCAGATAGAAGGAATCCCGAAAAACAAACACCCGTAGCCTATGCCCTCCGTAATATTTGGTAACAATAAATAAGCGAATAAAGTAGGTATTTTTATCGAAAACTGTAGCGGTCTGCTATACCAACTAATACGTTATATAATGAACGCGTAAATATGTAGCTTTTAGTGGTGGCAGCCCCTCGCCACTAAAAGTTGAGTCAGGTGCAAAGAATCCCGATTAATATAAAAACTCGAGGGCTATGCTCTTCGTTTATTTTTGTTAACAATAAATAAGCAAATAAAGTAAGTAACCTAGCGGGATTATAGTAAATGCGGATCCCTCCCTTCTGTCTCAACATTTAGTGACGACGTATTCAGTAACATTCTCGTTTATGGATTTGAACGTTTATGTAACAGTCACGCAGTGTAATCGTTGCCTTAAAGCTGGGATACCAGCGGAATGCATGAATTACGTCAACATATCTCGTATAATAAATTTGCGAGCAATCTTTTGTAAAGAAAAGCGTGTGGCGTAGCTATATTGTCAAGTTTAAGCCGCGCTCAACAAAGAAACAGCATACTGGCAATGAAATCAGCTGCAGTTAGCAATTGTTTGTAAAGAGAGGCGTGTTCTGTTATTTTAATGTAAAGTTTAGACGCACCTTACAAAGAAATATCATATTCGCAATAAAACCAGCTGTTGTTTGTAGAGAAACGCATGTGGCGTAGTCCACGGATTCTGCTATCTTATAAATTAATTTGCGATTGCTATAATTCTTGTAATCTAGCTGTATTCTAAAATATCTGGGACAATTAATGTTTATGGAATTCCTATCTTACGGATGTTTGTAAATATGACCATAACAAACCTCACCGGAGATAGCATTTTATAAATGATGAGCAAGCAAATGTCGTTTCTCTTTGAAACAGACAGGCCGACGTTATTATTTCATAGCAAAAGTGAATAATCCGTACGCACACGTAACTGTTTAACAATGAAATAGTTTATTGTGTCACGGTATAACTAACCTGTAATATGTTATAGGTATAGTCTAAACATTACAAGAATATATTAGAGCCACATAGAACAATTTACCTTAAGATCAAAATACACATTTTCGTATTGAAGTAGTTCGCATACTAGGTTACGGAGGCGGAGGTTAGCTGACGAAAATGTTCCAACCAAACTATGTTACAACTTTATTCCAATTCTCTACGCAGCTTGAAATATTCACGTTAGTTCTAAAATAAACCACCGAATTGTGGATTTTTTTTATAACTGGTAGAATAGTACGGATGAAACGTATGAATGAATGTGTGTATTAATTATAATTAATTCGTTTTTACCATATTTTAATTATTGAATTAATAAACGAGTTTGCTTGCTCGATTTCAAATCACTAATAAATAATGAGCAATAGAGCGAGAATTTATTTCCTTAGATAAAAACAGGATTAACATGGGAGAGCAAACATGATTAAAATTAAAGAAAGCAAAAATATTCTCATGATTGCTCTAGTAGTACTTACAAAAACCCTCTACAACAATGGTTTTATTTTCAGCTTTTAAGTTTAGTAAAAGCGGTTTAAACTTGTTAAAGAAAATATGAATAGGTTTATTTAAAATCATCGAACAAAACTTGATGCTATGTTTTATCTTCACTAATTTTTTGTTACTTTTAAGGTAAGGTATCTAAAGTAAAAGTTTACATACAACATATTCTAGTCAATACATTGGCTGTATTTATGCAGACCACACGACAGCATAATCATCTTGAGTACGACGTTTATAAACATTTTAGGGCGAGTGTTTTATTGTATAACCTTACGTATTATATGTACTACCGAGAGCAACTAAGAGTAAGCGCTTAAATTGTGGCTCTGTAAATATGAATTTTAAGATGTATATTTGTATGGAAATATCAATTATGGTCAAAACATGGTAACTTTTTCTTTTTGTAAAAATATAAAATTAAATTATCTGTATCGTGCTTCTGACTTTGCTATGATTTATAAAGTGGCAGATTTATTGTTGTTTAAAGTTATACGTACATTGTATTATACGAATAAATTCCATTGCTATTGCATTTTATGGAATTTTAGACTATCTGCGGGATGGATCTAAGGCAGCGATGGTTGATATCTTCTTTACAATACAAAAATAGTTTTCAAATAAAAGTTGCAGGCAACCAAGAGGAACATAATGAAACGTTAGCAAATTATTTAAATTCAAACGAATTGAAACTGTCTACCTAATCATTTAAATGCATAAATTTCCGTTGACGAAAACTCTATTTCCGTTTACCGAAATTCTATTTTCGTTAACGAAAATTCTTTTTCATTTTAAGATAATACCATAATATAACATTTTTTTAACATATGATACAATTGATTAGCCACGAAAATTCGTAAACCATAAAAATTCACAAAAATATCAGAAGAATACATTAGCAACAGAAAATAACATGACAAGAAAATTGTATGATAATTAGTACATCATGAAAATTTGTATACCCTAAAATAGTGTATATTATGAACAAGCGTAAAGCATAAAAATGAGTAAACAATTAAAATTCGTAAGAAAAAGCGATTTCAAGCAAATGGTATTCGTATACCAAAAAATAAGTATGGCAAAGAAATTGTTAAATCGTGTATACCATAAGAATCTGCATTCAATTGCAAATCGTATACCATAACAATTTAAAAGTAAGAGAAATACCAGCAAAAATTGCAAATATCTATTATTGTAAATGGCGCTATTCATCGTAGAACAGATGTGGAATTAAAAAGTTAATAACAATGCTCTTCCAAGTGCATCTTACTTTAATGAGAATTTTTTTACTGCGAAAAATATTATTTTATAATGTAGAAATAACATAAACATAAATCTCTGCGAGGATAACTAGTAGCCATACAATATTGTTATAAACAATCTATCTGCTTTATATGGCACAAGCTGTACGACCATAAACCACGCGTTCAGTTATTTTCCACTGCAAAAGTGCAAATGGTTGTTAGCTGGTAGATGGTGGTACCTAATCTGTTTCGTGATGGAGGGCGCCACTTACGATAATGGAAATTCAGAATTCTCGCGCTATACGAATTTTTCACATGAAAATTGTTGTGGTATATGAATTTCTATTACATGCAAATTCTTATGGTATACATACATTATAACGATTGAAGACCTTCTTTGCTACACTAATTTGTATGGTACACGAAGGTAATTTGCTTAAAAATTCGTCTTTATTACGACTTTTAATGGTTTGTTAATTTTAATGGTATACACTTTTCCAGTTGTACGAATTTTTATATAATTCTAATTTCTGTGAAATGCAATGTTTAAGATGTTTCCTTTCCTATAGTTTTCAATTTTTATTATATACGCATTATTACGTCTACTTATATCTAATTTATTTTTGTTATAACAGTTTTATATATCATTTTATTTAAAAAAAGTATTTTTTGTTAACAGAAAATAAATAATGTTTATGCACGGATGTATCATAAATTGACAATTATAAACGAATTTCTTTGTCATAAACGTCTTTTTATAGCCCATGGACCTCTTTATTGCCCATGGGCTATAATGAAACGTCAAACAACGATATCATACCTAATAGAAACAGTTTAAACACTTGCAAAATGAGATTTTAGGCAATATGGCTACCGTTGTTTACCCGCTACCTTAGTTACGCTTCAAGTCTCAAATTTAATCAAAGCAACGCTAGATGTGGGTGGAAAATTCAATTTCTTTTATAAATATTTTCAATTTATTTTAGAAATATTTTTAAATTACAAAATCTTCATCCGTGCAAAGAGTTGTGTATGTACCACGGGCGTAACTTGCTTTTATAGCCTTTAACGTATTCTTAGCCCTCGTCTGCCGCCTCGGGCTCAAAATTGCTTCTTTACGCTCTTAATACATAAATAACTATTATGATTAGGTAGACAATGTTAATTCACTTAAACTTTAAAATAATCTGATATCTATGACAACACATGTAAACGTTGTCGCAAATCTTGTTTTATAAAATTACAAGTAAATTACAGGCTACCTGTTTGATACCGACTGCAAAAATCGTGAGGTGTGAAATCTTAGGTAAAATCAAAGTTGCATGGGAAAAACGGAAGAATCGTAATTATTTAAGTTTTACAACTCTCCGGTGATAACTTCATGCAATGTAAAAAAAATTCAAAGCGAGGAGGGTGGTTTTGAGATAGTACACCCCCTCCCAACATTCCAGAATTTGTTTCTCTTTAGAAGTATTAAAACAATAGTAACAGCGTTCAGTAGCACGTTTTTTTTTAATGAGCTCTGAGAGTCTTCTTTCTTAAACTGTGGGGCACGCTCACTGCCTTGGGGGGCGTTAAATATTTAAAGGCAGATTTTAATATTACATATCGCGTTCTGTTGCTGTGCCTTAAAAGAATGAGAAGGAAAAATATAAAAACTCATAAAGTGGGACCGATACAACATAAGCTTGAAAAACACTGTAGTATTGTATTATTGGCTATTTAGATTATTTATCTGCAATTTATTCAAAGCAGTATGAGAAAACTGCTGTTTTATTGTAGTAAAACATCATTTGAGTCATTCCGGATTCCCGAGAAAACATAAATTTAAGATACATTTTTACAGTGTAAAATGCAGCAATTGGTGTCAAAAGAATCAGTTTCAATAACTCCTCGACATATTAGAAAACTTGTAGTGGGTTGTAAGAATTTTGATTTCGTTACGTTTATCAAAGTTTGGATTTTAATTATAGCTTCTTCTTAAAAGACTAAGTACTTAAGAGTATTTTTAACTAAAAAGCGAATACGTTTAAGGCTCGGAGAGTTTAAATTGAGACCATAGGCGCTGAGTTATCAAATTTCTAGGTGAGCTCCGATACAGTACTGATCTAAGAGAGCTTTTCTGCATTTAGGCTTTAGTAAATATGCGGACTCTACCCCCTGAGCAACCATCTACTCGGCGCCTATGATTAAGACCGTACTAATACCAGGTAAATCATTGAAGAAAATGTATATGCGGTAAAACAAGCTAAATTTTTACACACAAGTTTTTGTTACTAGAATTACTTATTACGTCATTCTCCCCTCCTAGTAGAAGGACATAATATTCCTCATATATTATATTATTTTGTAGTCAGAATGTAAAGTCCGTCGTTTTATAAAACATGCGTAGGCAGATTATGAAATGAGAGAAGAACATAGGGGAATTATAGACATCTTTTTAAAGAATGTTGTCGCGTCTCACTTGGCTTGGACTTTGCTATACTTTAGAAATTGTTGCTTATTATATTTTCAAAAGTGTTTTTACATCAACCATGAGTTACTAAAAGATCATATGGTTAAAATTAGATTGACTTACGTTTGCTTATTGATGGCGGCGGTACCTACCGGTAGCTGCTATAGGGCTTGCGAGCTAGGCTACTTTACTTGGCGGGTCGTAGCTATGCACACAATATCTATAGTTAGAAACAAAAGTTTTTAAATTTTTTGGAAAAATATTCCCTGAGTTGAAAGAGACCCAAAATCGAAAGCACAAATTTGTTTGTCAGACGTAGGTGGGAGGAGAAAAATTAAATACCCTAATATATGGTTTACTCAAACATTAATTAACTTTTTGACCTTATTCTACTATCACTTATAAAGTCATAAGTAATTTAGCTTAAACATTTTTTTATTCTCTCCCATTTATTGAAAAGAGGCATGAAGTTTCGATTTTTAAAATTTCATAGAAGGCACCACAAAGAAATTAGCGAGCTATGACACGAACCAAAATATAGCTCACCCCTAGCTGTATGAGCTAACAAAATTAAAAATAAATCCTTATCCAGTTTTTTAATAATAATTGTTTGAAAAATTTAAAAATTATAAAAAATTATTTACTCTACAGTTTTCATGCGTTTAAAAATTCTCGTACATAGTAATAGTGTGTGCCCTTAGAGATTTTTTATTAACAAATTATATAAAAAATAGGTCTAACTTCCGCTTCCGGATTGGGATCATTGTTTAAAGTTTATTTCTCTGCGAATTTTTTCGTAATGTGGAAGACATTGCGAAGCTCATCGAAATCGCACCATCCGTTCCAGAGTTATGGGGTGACCTCCAATTATCCACCCACCCACCAACAGATATGTTTCAAAAACCACTTTTTTGGATCCAAAACATGTATAGGAAAGTAAAAATGTATAGTATTTTACCAACTCCAAACGATGGGGTTAGTTAATGGATATAAATGGGGAATATTACCATCAGGGGGAAAACTCTCACTTTTGTATTGCAAAACTTCTACAAAGTGAATATGAAAAAAACGTCAAGTAGAAGTGAACCTAATTATATTATTATCGATAATCACACCGACATAAAATTGAAGTATAAACCGCAAAGCCACAGTTTATATAAATTTAGTGATAGCTAGTAGATATGTTTATGTTTATTAATTAATTGAAGAATCCATTTAACTGGATTACGGGAAATATGATCTTGACAGTAGATAGGTATGCAGAAAAGAAGAAACATATCGCAAATATGAGAAAGGACCTGCTGCTCGAGGTTGGTAAATAATAATATATAATACACTCTAATATATATTACACTAGTAGTAGTATACACCTCTAACTCGGGGATCAGGACTAATTTGCAAATGCTTTGCTTAAAGCCTATTGCCAGTCCAGTCATCAATCTGCTAGTGACGGCGATACACCTCTGGTTTTTAAAAATAAGGTCATAATCAGCATATTTAGGTATGCAATATATATATACAATAGATTTGACCATATCAAATCAATAGATGGTTACACGTCCTTCGACTAGCCAAGTTGCAATTTGTGCCTTTCTGGTTTCGCTCATAACTGTTAAAAATGACGCAGTAAAAGTTGACATAAACGGCATAACACATACGGGTGATGCTACGACAGTAAATTATACTCATCGTGTACAACAGCTAGACAAATGTCCAGTTGTAGGTACGTGTCGTAATGTGTGGGAATCGGTATGATGGGCGCGCATATCGACAAAGTTGCGAAACGGGTCAAGAACCCGCTGGCTACCGCGCCCGACTCGCTATTAGCATTACTAATACTGGATCGTCGCGGCATCTCCAAACACTCAGAGCCATTATACACCTTCATGCTACTTAGCTTTGTTAGCTCTCTTATCACGCTTGCAAGGTGTTTAAGCTGTATTTTCAATCCAAGCGTACTCCTAAGTAAGCAAATATATGCAAAGTAAGTTAATTTAAAGTGCTTAGTTTTATGAGCAAAAGATGGAAAAGCACTTTTAGTGTAATAACTGCTATTGTTGGAAATATTCCTTTTTCATCGAACTCTGTACTTGCAATTTGTAGATTCTATGATGAATCATCATAAAATACAAATATAAATATTTAGTATTCCGCCGTTTCTTTAGTCTACTTTCTTACTATTATTCATTCCGTACACGTTTGTATCCCTATTACGTTTCTTACAAACTAAAGACGATAAGAGAGACAATGGAAAAGTATCAAACAAACAACTAATCGTCAGTCTCATCAACCTTCCTCTTTTTCCTCCAATTTTCCTAGTCTGCCTCTTTAGTCTTTCTTGTTCTTTTCTTCTTTCTTCACTCCTAGTTCTTTACGCTGTCGCATTTCCTTACTACTTTTCTTCTTTCATTTCGATGTATGTATTTTTTATTTACCCATACAAAGGTTGAATGGCAAATAATTTCTTTACATAAACATTAGAGATCCTACGAACTTACAGCTTGATAGATATTAGCATGCATGTAGAGCTGCGCGGCCCGAGAAAGAGTAAGTACTAGGAGCAGGCACGTAAGTACGTATAAGCAAGGGTACGCAATGCGTAAAGGCTCACGACTTTAGGGGAGCCTCAGCAACATTAGTGGTATTTTTGGCAGTTGTATTTTCATCCACATCCACTATTTTGGGAAATCTGAAATATCATACTTCTTCTTGTTTTAGTGCCATACCCTATTTAGGGTGTTGGCGACCTCTTTCCTATGTCTGTGTTTGGTGCGTGGAGATAGATATTTTGCACAGACAGACATAGGGGACTTATAGTTTAGCATGGGCTCCGAACCGCAGGAAGTGCATGCACTTCTTCTCCAGAGAGGTTTTCCTGGTGAAAAATCTACCTGGTTTCCTGTTGCCTTGCGAGAGAGAACGACCAGGGATTCGAACCCAGGTTCACTGCAATGGTAGTTCGCACGCTTACCACTGAGCTACGGCATAATGATAAATCTAAATCATATTAAAAACATTTGCAAACGGCAAAGCACTTTTTGTCTTCTTTGTCTTTGTGACGTTTTTTTTCCTTTATGGGTTCGTCGTCTTTAGTCTACATCTTTCACGGACTTCCCAGTTTCCTTGTATAAGATCTCTTACCTCCATTATGTTTCTTATAAGTGTTTTCCAGGGACGGGCGACCTCTACTTTTTCTTCCTCCTGGCGACCAGTGAAATATGTTTTTTGGCCATCTGTGTTCTTGCATTCTTTGTATGTGGCCGTACCAACGCAGGGTTCTATTCTCTAAATTTCTGGTAATGGATAAAGTAATTTCTATTTCTTTCCATATCTCTTCTGTTTTCCATCTATATCGTTTCGTAATTTGTACACATCGTCTGAAAAAGTTCAATTCGACTGTTCTTATTTTGTTTCTCAAGCAGTCTGTTACTGGCCAGGCCTCTCCCCCCATACAAGGCGATACTTTCGGCGATAATTGAGCCTAAGTATTTGTAGTTTTGACAGTGTCGAATGGTCTCATCCCCAATGTGTATGTCTTGTTGTTCTCTGTCAATACACATGTATTGTCTTGTTAATGTTCAGTTCATAATTCATTAATTCCTTTGTTAGTGTTTCAATCATGAATGTCATATTTTCTTTGTTTTTTGTAAAAATTATTTTGTCGTCTGTAAAAAGTAGATGTTTTAGTTCTCTGTTTTCTATAATAATTCCTTTTCCTTCACATTTGTGTTGCCAACTTTCAACCATTCTGTCCATGTATATAATAAAAAAGAGAGGCGATAGTGTGCATCCTTGTTGTAAACCTTTTGTTATGTCGAGATTCTGAGTAAACCTATTTCCTATTTTTATTTTCCCGGTTGTGTGTGTATATAGTTGTTTTAATACTTCTATCTATTTTCTTTTTATTTCTAGCCTTTCCATAGTTGGCCATATTTCAGACCTGGGTACACTATCATATGCTTTCTCTAAGTCTATATCATCTATAGTATATCATCTATACCACCTTTTGTGATAAAATTTACAAAACAAGTTTAAGATAACAGATTTTATTCATAATTACGTAAGACTGAGTTATACATCGTGCTTTAAAGGCATTTTCAGCGTCAGGTGCCAAATATTATATTTCATGCACACAATAAATATTATATATTACATCGTTTGTGTATTTTTTTAGATCAGCTCCTTTTCACTTATCATCAATCATCTCATTTATTTTCGTGTTTGTAGATTGTTTTTTGCTTAAAAAGAAGGAGGAAGTTTTTACAAAATCTGATTAATATTGTAAGCTAGATTACGAATTAAGCTGACTACGTCGCGAAATGAGGTCATCGGAGCCCTTGTATCGGGTCAAGTCGAAGGCCAGCGGCCGAAAGATGAAATTTATAAACATTAAATGTTGAATATCCGATTTTCAAAATAAGCCGTTAAGAATTCATTCTTTGTTGAGCTTCTTAGTTATGAGCACTGTTTAGTGGATTACAATTATTTACTTCTTCTGTCTTGTTTATTGTGTTAATTAAAGCTTAATTTTTTTATTTATCTCATAATATTAAAAAAATTACATATATGGAGGGCCCGTAAAAGATTTTTGCGTAAGGGCACAAAGTTTCTAGTTACGCCACTGACTAGGAGGAACAAAGATTGAAGTTCAAGCCATGCTATTGTTCAAATTGTACACTCCGTTACATACGTGTTTATATAACACCACGACAGCAAACGCGCTTGTGGATTCCATTCCGCTCACTTTTCACTAGTCTGTACCTGTTGTTCACAGCTAGGCAGTACAATGCAAATGAGCTCCATGCCCACCCCATAACTTTGGCTACTGCGCGTCGTTTTCATTGCCTTAATCACATGCAATGCAAGCTTATATCTGTCAAGCTGTAACTAGCAGTAATTACCAGTGGTGGAGCATTAGCCTGGATTACTGGAGGTCTCGGGTTCGAATCCCGTTTGATGATGGCATTTTTGACAGCTTTTCTAATTACGACCGTAAAGGCCAAGAAAGTGTACATCTCGATATTCAACCCTAACTGTGCCACTATTAGAAGAAGACAAACTTTTTCATGTCGCCAAAATTTATCATCATAGCACGGTGACGGGCCTTTACATCTCCACTCAGTTTATTCAACGTTTTTAGCGAATGCTTATGTTGCAGTCACAACTGTTGGGATAATTTGGTTATTCATGGCTTGCTTTAATTTTGGCGGGTCGGAAAAGTAAACATTAATATGTCCTTAATTTTTTTAAATAAAATTTAAAAAAAAAAGATCATGTTTAAATTAATTAATTGTTGTTTGCTTATTAGAGGTAAAAAATAAAAGTATCATTGGCCCTAACGCTTAAGTTACTTTTGTTTATCTTGTATTGACGGTTTACGCTTATGTTTCAAAAGAGGCTAAGCATTAATTGTTATTAAAACAATTAACTAATAAACCGTTGCGTCTACCAGCTCGCATTTACGAAGAAGTAGCTGAACCCTACCCCCTACGCTTTTTTACTTCCCTATACTTTTAGTATTGATTTCATGAAAAATTTCTAGTTCAAGATTTTACAGGAGATGTTTTAGACTTCCTGGAACCCAAATTAGTGTATTTTTTTAATGTCTCTCTGTGGGTGGGTATATGTGCGTGTGTCCGATTTTTATGAGCTTCGAAAGGTGGAGGTATTTCAAACATTAACGTACAAAGTAAGCTTTAAAAAAATGAAACCGTTGAACATGTTATTCATCAGCATTTTTTTTTTGGGAAACGGAATTTTAAAAATTGATTCTGATACAAGACCTTAGGGCAAAAACTCGAATGCTCGCAATTCGAACGTACTAGCATTAATATGGCGGCTGCTACGAATTTTTGAAAATTTTGAGTTTAATGCCTTATTACTCAAAAACGAATTGACAGACAAGAATGCAATTTGGTACTATAATAATTCTAAGAGGAAGGACAATATCACTACGCAAAAGAATTATTTTATAAATAAAAGATAGTGACGCGAAAATTTAAAAAATATATTGCTCAAAACCTGGCCACACGATTTCTTTTAAAATGTTGTAGATTGATAGAGGTAGAAATAGGTTCGGTTTATGTCCCGGTTCGCTAATTTCTTTGTGACGCTTTTTTTTAATTTTTTTTGCATTCGAAATTGCCCCTGCATTTAATAAACGGGGGACTATAAGAACATTTGTTTACTAAAATTGCTCGTGAGTAATAGTAGCATAAGGTTTACAAGTGTACAATGCACACTTGAAAAATGGAGTTATTGTATATAAAATAGAGAACACACCTCAAAATTTAATTATTCTATTACATAAGCATTCTTTTTGAGGAAAACAGTAGCTTCTCAAATTTTCTAATTACAATATGCCATAGACATAAATTAGCACATTTATTAAAATTCGAAACGCTATTATACTTTATAGTAATTTCTGTAAATTACAAGTTTTATGTAGATAGCGGAATTTAATTTGTAGTAAAAATTTATGTTTTACGCCCAATAATTTTACCCACTATAAATATAAATAATTTGTATTGCAGTATTTGTCATTAGAATACCTACCAAGTTTACTACGTCTTTCTATAGCAACTACGATAAAAATTGTGCAAGCTCGATCCTCAGCATGTAATTGATGGCAATTGCGTCAAGAACTTACAAGAAAAGAGATAATAGGGAAATAAAACTTCGGATAAAATTAGCAAGTCACATTGAAGGGAATCGCAGATATTTTTGCCTTCAATGTGTTCTACGTGGAGAATGTAGCCAAGTGACATTAGTAATTTAGTGTAGCACACTTATTTGTTACTTAAGATTAACAATAAGGTAATATTGTTCATTTTATGATTTTACAACTTCCATAACTAGTTACTTAGTTACCTTGCGCCCTTAAAAATTTTTATTTGTAACATCAGTTTTGTTCTAATAATTTTGCTCTAATTTCTTTGAGTTGGCATTTAATGTTGAAAATTAAAATTTATATACAGAGCGTTCTATTGAAAGTAGTCATAAATGCTACTACAGATTCCAGGCGTCAAAATTAATCGATTTAACTAGACATAGGTACCTATGTGCTTCGTTTCATAGTTATGGCGTCTTAGAGTAAAAGATTATGTTTCGTTTAATGTCTTTAAAACGGTTGCAGCTCACCTTTAAAATTTGGCATGGAAATATGATTTTACACGATACAATGCCATTAATACAGTGGCGTAGATACACGGAGAGGCATCATAATTTTTCTTTTTGTTTAATCTGTAATTTTTTCGTGTTTTGCTTGTGGGAACTGGACTGAAATAAAGATTGAAATAATCAGAACATGATTTAAAGTTAATTTAATTATAAATTAATTTGATATTTTTGAAATTAAAAACTAACATCAATGGAAAAATGAAGAATAATTAGATAGATAGAAACCAAAAATGTCAAAGGATTAGAATAGAAGCAAGAATAATTTTAACAAACGTTTTGTATTTTGCTCTTAAAAGTTCCAGATCGGGTTGGCAATTAAAATCATGCAACGTTTTCTTTGATTATTTAAATTTTTATTTCAGCCCGTTGGCACACGCGGAAAACTTTGAAGTCAAAATATCTCTGTAACGATTGGTCTGAGAGGAAAAATAAAGAATACATTTTTTTTGTATTTTTAATTAAGATTTTAAGATCTAACCAGTTGTAGGAACAAATTACAGATTAAAAAGAAATGAAAAAAAGACTTTCCATGTAGGTATGCAATTTATTCGTAATTGGGAGTATTAAACTGATTGTACTACGTCTTGTGTAGAATCATTAACTTATGGCAAATTTAAAAGCTGTAGCTCAAACCGTTTTAAAAGTATTAAATAAAACTGTTTTGAACTTCTACTTTAAGACGCCATAACTCGAAAAAGAAGCACTTTTGATTAAATGTAAGTTTACTAAATTGACATATTTTCATACTCAGAATCTATGGTATCATTTGTGACTACTTTTTTCAGATCAGCTTGTATATTCTACAAACATAAATATTAAAATTTTTAAGTATAAAAAATAACAAATAAATAGAAAGTAAAGAAGCATTTGGATTACTATATAATTTTTGAGCAACATAATCTGCAAATAAACAATAACGAGCAGCTTTTAAAGGTTGTACAAATTACCCATCCAGACTTGGTAATT
Source organism: Ctenicera cuprea (assembly GCA_958336395.1). NCBI lineage: Eukaryota > Metazoa > Arthropoda > Insecta > Coleoptera > Elateridae > Ctenicera > Ctenicera cuprea. The sequence goes on from OY284490.1 coordinate 38,586,967, forward strand.
TTTGAAATATGCAGTTGTTAAATTCAAACGAGATTTTTAAGAACCGCATTCCATAACTCAGCAATTTTAAGCAAGTCGCGTTTTTTAAATATTAACAGTGCAGTTAACCTCTTGATGATATGCAAGTATACAACAGAACAAGAGATACTTGCATCTGGTTTACATTCTTTTTTAAGATTTCTACTTTTTGCTTCAAAGCTAGCTTAGATTTTCAGATTCGATAAAACTTATCTCCTGGAAGGTACTATATTTTATTTAATTGATACTGGAATAATGTTGCGTGGCACGCACTTCTTAGATGACGCGTTATTAGATGTTAAGTTAGATTGTTAGGCCCGTTTGTACCTTTCCAAATCTCTTGTAAACTATAAAGACGCACCCATGCGGATACAAAGTAGGTATTTTTATTGTTACTCATGACATTTTTTGTGTCTCTATAAACTACAGATCACGATAATGTTGGTGCGTCTAACGCTTGAAAGGGCAGTGTCATGCTGACCAACGGTCTGTGGGGTCATCGGTCAACATTCAAGAAGAAACAAACATTATTTCTAACGGGAAAGAAGTTTTACGCTGAAATGTCAATATTTTAGAATATTCAATGTTGTCGCCTAAATAATTAGATGTTAGAATTTATGAATTTGTTTACATGTAGCTTACATTATTGTTTGACACGTAATCGTATACATACATTTTCGTACATTAAAAGTTTTTAACAAAGTTTGAAAGTGTAATGTAACATAATTTTTAATGGTGTCAAAAAATAACTATAATTTTTTATTTTCTGTTTTAGCTACTCAATGTGGTTAGCAGCAGCGGAGACATTTGGCCGTTGGATAGGCCGGATGGAATGCCTTCCATTCAGTCTCTAGAAGTAATGTGTGGAAAAGATCACATGGATGTTCATTTATCGTTTTCCCATCCCTTCGAAGGAATAGTGTCATCTAAAGGGCAACATGGTGACCCACGGTGTGTGTATGTGCCGCCTTCGACCGGACAAACATTTTTTTCATTTCGCATTGCGTATACGCGTTGTGGCACGAAACCTGATTTACACGGACAGTTTTATGAAAATACAGTTGTTGTGCAATATGATAAAGACCTTTTGGAAGTGTGGGATGAAGCAAAAAGACTGCGCTGTGAGTGGTTTAATGACTACGAAAAAACAGCTTCTAAACCCCCTATGGTCATTGCTGACCTTGATGTCATACAGCTGGACTTTAGAGGTACAATAACCATTTAATTAATTTATTGATTTTGCATTTCAGAAACATAAAAAGTTCGATGTAAAAACTCTGAGATTTTTATTTAACTAGGTGACAACGTCGACTGTTGGATGGAAATTCAACATGGAAAAGGCCCGTGGGCCCCACCTGTTAGTGGAATCGTACCATTGGGATCTACATTGACTCTTGTAGTTGCAATTAATGATTATCGAGGTATATACAACGAATACAATTTAATACTTTACGATAATAACAGTTAAAATATTTATTTAAGGAGAATTCGATATGAGGGTTAAATCCTGTATGGCGTCGGATGGAGGTGGGCATGTTATTCAGTTATCGGACGAGTTTGGTTGCGTTTTGCGTCCAAAAATGATCAGTCGCTTCCTTAAAGCTAGAGGTGCTGATGAGAGGGCATCTGTAATTACGTACGCCTTCTTTCATGCATTCAAATTTCCCGATGCATTAAGCGTGCATATAAAATGTAAGGTAGAAATTTGTCGTCATGGATGTTTAGATCACTGCCAGTTACAACCAGGAAAAGGCGACATTGATTCCGAACTTGCTCACTACGGACCTTTGGAACGCAAAGATGTTACCAATAAGGCAACATCTAATTTTCCATCTGGGCCTGATCCTATCAATTCCGACGAAGAGGATGACACGATATATGATGATATTGTCCAAGAAGGCGATGAAGGTGCTGAGATCGGGGCAAATTTACCACCACTAAAGATGCCCCTTCACTTGGATATTGGCGGTAGTAAACAAACACAAGCTACTAATGTTTATGAAGTGGTAGAAAATCAAGAACCTGTTTTGGATATAGCGGATTTGCCAAATAAGGTATGATTTGTAGAGGCGTTATTTCTTTAAAATTTATCGTTACTGTGACGTTTATTTTTATAGCAACCGTTCGTAATGCCACACGAAAAATTCCCATATGGACCACGACAGTTCAAGGAAGGCGATGCTCCACTACCAGCACCTAGAAGTATGTCTTCCGAAATGGATATTTTAGATGCATCCCACGCATCTAGCAACAATGACAATCACCCTACAACTGAAAATCAAAGTCAATCAGAAAGTGTTAACAAAGAAGCAAATAGCTTTACGGAATCTTATGGATCAACAGGAACTTTTCCAAATAAGTCTAAAAGAAGAAAACGCTCTTTGATGGTGGCAGATCGAAAAGTTCGTAGTGCTGATGTTGGCGTTAGTGGTCTGTACGAAGTAATTTCTGAAGCTGATTTAGCATTCAGCCCTGATGCTCGCGCCGAGGCTGTAACCGTATTTCAAGGTAGAATTCGGGAAGAAGTTGTTTATGGAATATGTATGCCTGTACCAGGTTTCAGCATACTTTTCGTATTGGTAGCGGTGTCAGCAGTAGTTTCGGCTCTTGTGGCCGGTTCGCTGCTCTATCGGTACCAGCTGCAAAAAGAACAATTAGCCGAGCGCGCTCATCAAAACGGAGCGATCGCAATGAGTTCTTTTGCAAATTGGATGGGATTGCGACTACTTAAACCCAGATCCGGAACTTCCACGATTACTGAATCCAATGGTTCAGTGCTTAATTCGTCGGTCAGTAATAAGACTGAAGATGAACATTCGTCCGACTGATAGAATTGACGGTAACATAATTCTTGATACGTATTAAAATTGGTGCTCAAGTGTTTCTGGTTTACAGTTAAGCATAAAATGTACTGTACTTATAGAAACAGATAACAAAAAGGGCGCATTTGCAATATGTAGTACGTAGTACACAAAGTGATACGCGATTTTGTAGTGAGCGTATAACGTATGTATATAGTAATAAAATTTAGTAAATATGAAATATGACTAGAGTAATAAGTTAAATCTTAGTGGTGCTGTTGCTTATTATCTCAGTTGATTGAACTTATTTTTATAGAACGATACTGCATTCATTGAATATAGACTATTATGTTAAAACCAACCGTTTTATGGAATTAATTAACTGTTTAGGTAGACAACGTGCCATACAGGCTATATGTTTCCTAAATTGTATCTTTCATTAAACAGAGATTTTTGAATTAGCAAAATGTATAAAGTTGTTAAAATTTTTAATGTTACAAAAACTTAATTTCTTTTGAAGGATTTCTATATGCAGTTGTTTAAAATGTATGTTTCATAGTTCTGTCTGTAGTAACTACAATATTGATAACATTGGTAAGTGGTTCTAAATTTTCATAATAAATCGCGTTATATTCGTAATTATGCCAATTTCTACAGGAATTTTAACAATAACGTTTAATCACCAGCACACAAGCAGCAGGATTTACGGTATCATTCAAAGAATAGCATTGTTATTTTTAGTAATAACAAAAATATTTATAAAAGTAACTTATCTAACATGATTTATGAAATAATGGTATCTGTTTTACAGAAGTGGCTTGATTTTAAAGAAATTATATATACTTTTTTTTTTAATTTGAATCAGATGTTTGATTTCTGTATTTATATTTAGGCAACTAACCACCTTCTCTTTAACTGTAAGTTATTTCTTAAAAAAACAATAGTTATCAAAAAACCCTTAGTTGAATCTGAACGCAAATTAATTATTGGAAATAATTTACTTATTGGTAAATAATTAACAAACTTTGAATCTGTGTCTATTGTAAAAATTAAATGTTTTCATAGAAGATACGCAATGAATATTATTTTTGATTTTTCTATACGTTTTCAAAAATGTTCATATATTAAACTAACTTTTATTTTGCTTGCTGTAGGTATTTAAAATAAAATTTTAGTGTCTAAAACAACGCTTGGCAGCCTTCTTGAAAATGCAATAAAAAACGGATTGTGGATTCCGGCCACACTAAGCAATTACAAAATATAAATCGTTTTCCATACAGTAGAAATCTTTTTAAGAACAACCGGGAATAAACCAATTAAAAACGTTTATCACTTTACAAAGTTTGTTTTCTAGATACTAAATAATATATACATGTATATCTTAATATATGTAAATTCAGTATTTTTCAAATATCCGTAAAGTTATTTTGTCTGATAAATGTTATTTATTTTATTTAATTTTACGTAAACAACACATCAAGATATTAAAATCTTTTTTAAGCAATTTCAATTACATGTTATATTACGTTTACTACCTTTAGTTATGTAAATTTCATTCAACATTATTGTTGTTAAATGCAGTTAGTGTTTCTTTTGCTTGTAAAATTTTTGATTTTTATTAAGCTAATGAACATAAGATATTGCTAATGTTTTCAGATCTTATTGTTGTACAGTATTAATAATTGTTGTAAGAAATGTTAAGATATTTTTAATATAGATGTAGTCACATAAGTACTAATATTATTGTTGTCTAGTTTAGTAAGTAGAAAATAGAACTTATAATTTAAATGAATCCAAAAAGATTTGTACATATTCATAATATTTTCAACAACTAAGTTTGACTGGTGTTCTTATGTATAATTAAGACTATGACGAGTAATTCCTAGTAATAAAAGAAACAATTTTTATATTTAATGCAATTAACTTTTGCAGTAAGTAATGAAATTTTCAGTAATTCTCTTTACAATTAGGTAAATTAATAAGATTTTATTGGATAAAATGGCGGATGTTTTATAACCGCCTTGCTCAATGTTATTTATCGAAATTTGTAGTGTTAGACATTAAAGTTGATGTTAATTTCACAATATAGAACTACAAACTTTTAATATATGATTTATTAATATGTTATAGGTATCTCTACAAATCAAGATGCTTAGACGTTCTTGAAAATACAGTATCGTACTAAAAAGGAGATGCAAAAAGTTCAATTTAAGCGAAATTTTCAAAACATTATAAGATACATTTTTAATAGTTACTTATTTTTCACTCATAAGATAAGAAATTTTATGCAAAACCGTGCGTACATTGCATAGCAAAGTAATGCGCCGCACAAGGGTCCAGACCTGAAGAGGCCCTTCAGGGCCACACACTTATAATAAATGACAATGATAGGAACTGGACGAACAATTCAACAATTACTTTTTCAAGTAATTTAGAGCATCATATAAACAAGACTTTAACTGACGATATTAAAAGATTTATTATTATTTCGCCATCATGTCGACCTAAAGGACCTTTTTCAAGAGGTCCTGGTCAAAATAACAGAAGCTTTTCTGAAAAATATTATACTGCAACCTCCAACTATGGGCCAATTTCTTGTGCTTGCCTCTATTATTCTCCAATACTGGATTCTGCATATACTCCAAACTCTGTTGGTTATTTACTTCTGTTAAAAGCGATTGGGGTAATAGCGGCATCCGCACCTGGCATAAGTTGTTCTGAAAAATAATTAGTCATGGGCAATACTCCGTCTTAGGCAAAATCTTGTAAACTATTAGAGCTGTGGAAAACAAATGAAAGGCCTCTATTTTTGAAAATAGTATTTGATAGACATCATTTCCACGCTTGCCAAAATCACTAACTTTTGGGGACATCGCGAACTCATTCATAAATTAAATTTTAATTTTGGGTGCCATGTTATATTGACATGCTAAGAAACTTATTGAATAACAAAAAATTATTCTAAATTAATTATTTGGTAGTTGCTAAAACAGGCATAATAGAATTAAGAAACATATCATTACCTGAAACAGGGAGGGTTATTTTATATTAACTAAATTACAAAATGTGCAAAAATATTGCTCAATTATTAACAATTATGTTATGTAGCCAACAATTGTCAATTTCAAATATGCCAAACAATTATAAATATGAAAAATGATCAACATTTAAGCAAATCAATTTATTAAAAACTGGTGTTATGAAATTAAAATTACATTGGGGCAAATTTTACAGACGTTTATTGAGCATCTGTTTAAAAGGTAACCACTTAAAACTTAAAAAATGCGCGGTCAAATGCTATACCTTAATGCTACTCAAAAGTCAACTTTTTTGAATAACTAATTGTTAAGTATAAGTTGACGTAAAAAATATTATGCTGGCGGCAACCGTTACGGATGCATAAAAGACATTTATAGGATACTACAATCAAGTCATCTTTACGGGTCAAAAAATGATCGCATTCTGGACAATTAAGGTTAACTTTAGCTGTGTGGGCTGTCTTGTGTTGGGTGTCCGGTTACAAGAATATGAGCTCCAATGCAAGATTTTTCTGGTCTATTAAAACTAAATTGAGTGGCCAAGTATCTTTTAAACTGTGTGCTAACTGATTTTTTAGTCTGGTCTATGAAATGACCGCAACAAGAAAACAATTAACATGATAAATCTAAAAAGCACATTTTTCTTCGATTCTAACGTGGTCTTGAGTTTGGATCAAAGATGTGTTTCTAAAAACTGACGAAAAGCGTCCCCTCTACTGAAGCAAATCATCCAATACCATCGCTAACTCCTAAAATTAATAAAAATGACAAGAAAGAGTTACCATGACTTCTACAATGGGAAGTAATGTAATGGTTCGAATCGGAGAATATAAAAAAGAAAGCATAGGGCTTTTGCGAAAGAGGTCTCATGCAGATTTTTTAATGCCATTTTTTTCATAAACTGAGTTTTGTTCATCTAGAAAGTAGATCTCATAGAATACTTTAAGACAAATTTAAGGCTCTTTTTTCAAAGTCTTTAACTTAAAAGCAGTGGCCAATACGTTTTTTAGAAAATTTTGACTTTAACTTCTCTTAGGTCAGAACGAATTAGCAGAACCAATAAAATTTGTTATTGTAATAGCGTTAACTATGACAACTTAAATGAAAACCTTTCCAAAATGTTGGAAAGTTTTTATAGTAATACCATGAAAGCTTTGAAATAGCCGGTTTGACCAGATTATTTTCTGAATACAATCTTTGGCAAACAAATCTGATAAAGCCCAAACAAAAATTCCTGGAAAAAACGACACCGAAAAAAAATCCCCGGGTAAAAACAGCTCCGGAAGAAAGTGTCCTGGGAAAAATCACATAGAAAAAATCCTCGGTAAAATAGACCTCATTTGTTTTTGTAAAAAATAACCAAACCTGCTGCCTACGCTCAAAACAAAGTTCCTTGAAATTTTCGCATACTTAATGTATCTAAAAGTAAAAGTAAATAAAAGAAGTGTTTTGTTTTACTTACATCAGTTCATAGCCTACTAGAATTTTCTCAAAATAAATTAAATGACGTGGTCTTTCCATGTCACTCTTACGAAATTTTTATTTTTTGTAATAAAATGCTCAAAACTTAATCAAAATGCAAAGTGTGACACCTCGTTGAAATCAGAATTGAAAACTCTATCCAAATATGAAAAAATTTTAAATACTAAGGAAAAAAAAGTTGTCGAAAATGAACAATGGTAACAGTTACACCAAATCTGATAAAAAAATTAGATTTAGCATAAAAAAGTGTTCTAATAATGCGTTAACTAGAAATATGTAGCAAAAATGACAAATGCGCATAGTCAAAAATAAAAAAATCAAAAATTTCAGTTTTTTTCAGATATCTGAAAAACCAGAGTGGCTACTTTAAATTTCTTTACAGATTATTCTTAGGCATAAAATTTGGCAACTTTTCCTCCATTTAACCAACTCTCTGTCTCTTCAAATAAGCGAGATCCCCATGGTGGGGCTCGAATTTGAAACAGCCTGTATAGTGACATTGTGTTCCCCCAGGCACTATTTTACTATCAAACTTCATCCACTGACCTGCGAGCTCATTTTTTAAAAATAAGGCGTTAAAATGAATATTTTCAAAACTCGTAGCGGCCGCCAGCTTAGACCTAGAAAGTTAGGGAAAAAAATAGAGATTCCGTTTTCAGATTTGGAAAATTTGTATCCGATAAAAAAGCTACCGAAAAAACTTTCGCTTCCGCTTTCGGATATTTTTAAACACTTATTTTGACGGTGAATTTTAGTTTTGAATGTTTTAACATTCTGAAGATTATCGAAATCGGACCATCCGTCCAAGAGTTATGAGGCGTAACTCACACTCACACATACAAACCCACTTACTTGCAGACAGACATTGTCTAAAAACAGCTTTTTTGCGGCTTGTTATCGTTTTTTCCGAGTTTCTTTTGGGAGTCTTTTTTCCCGTGCTTTGTTTTTGACAATTTACCTCATGTGTAAATAATGCCCTAAGAACAATCGAATTTTCACCTAATTTCAGCGACAATTTGCACTAGTGCTATTTTTCGCCACTTTTTTCTGTCGGGTGTGCAATTTTTCTGACTATTTTTTTTGATAGGTCTTGACAAAAAATTGTCTAATTGTATATGATTATAATTATTATTATTATTATTAAAGAAAATATATTATCGTTCGTTTACAAAGTTCTAGCTATTGTAAAAGAAAAATGTCTGTACTTATTAACATTTATTAACAGCTTTCCAAAACCTTGTTTAACTCCAACGCTGAAGTTGCTTCGTTTAGCACGTATTCTTTTTCATCGCAAAATTTCGTAAACTGATTCTACACTGATTTATGTGATTTGATGGTATTGGCAGGCAGTGGAGCGGATAGAGCTCCGTACAACGCTTATTTAAGGAGAAAAAATTTTTGAAAGTATAAAAATAAGGGACCGGTGTCAATTTGTTAATAACACTTTGGATTATCTAAAAATGAAAAATACGCCATTTTTTGTTGGTACCAAGAAAAGTTGTAGCTATTTAAACCGAAAAACTAATATTTTCTTTTGAGGCACATTCTAGCATTTATTTCGAAAACCGTATCATCTAGAGCAATCGGTCTTTTTTTTCACGTTGTAGTGCATTATTTTCTGTATATTTGGATAGTAATATTACCGGCGTTTTAATTCTTATATTATTATTAAACCGCAATTAATTAAGGAATTCAACATAACGCATTACTTTAATCAACTCTAAAACAAGATTTCACGAGACAGATTTCGTTTTTTTCTGTACCAACAGATAATGTGAAGTGTGTGCATCATTTTATCTTCCACGACTTTTAGTGACGTTTCAAAAATAAGGTCGAAAAAAGCAGAAAAACTATGCCGGTGAGCAATTTACTGACGAGATAGAGCGAGAGAGCCTTATACCACATCGTCGCGTGCTAGAACGGTATCGCGCATGTTATTAACGCAAGAGCGCCTACCACGAAAATTCAACACGTTTATGTTATGTATCAGTCGTAATTGAACTTGTGCAAAGGGTTTGTTTAAGTATTAATTTCGGAAATTTAATGGTTAGTACTGACTTCTACTATATTTAATAAATTGTAAGTTTCATTCGGGTCAATGTATTTTAGTAATGGATATAAATTTGTGTATTGTTTGCTATAAAAGTGTCGCAGACAACAGATTTGAAGACATTGTAAAAAAACTAGAATTGCTGGAATTAAGCGGATTATTTACTCTGCTGCTAAAAAAAGGATGCAGTGCTTACTAAAATAATTACGGAAATAGATCTATTGAGATCAATGATGCATAATTTTAAATATCACAGAAATTGTTTTCAAACATATACAAGTACTTACAATATTCAAGCTGTAGATCCAGACAGAGAAGTAAGTTTGATATTAGGAAAATGTGTTTTATTTGCAACAAAAGTGGCACTGACAAAAAAAAGAAATTGACGTCGAGAGCCACAGGGTCGGGAAAATCTACAAGAAATGGGGGTTTAGAAGCTGCTAAATCGCGAAATGATCATGAGATGATAGGAAAAATGGATTTATATACGGACCTCTTTGCATTGGATGCAAAATATCATCCTAATTGTTATAGTCGCTACATAAGTAAACGGAACATTATAAGTACTCAAAAGAATCAGAGAAAAGTGTACAAAAATCAGAGTTGCCTGCAGTAAGAATCCACTATCATATGCCAGTAGTTCACCAAGATCTGATAATTTCGAAGAATCTGACTCAAAAGTAGTAGAAAGCGAACTAAATATTTTACATAAAGCAGCACAGATATTAGGAAAATCTCTGGCAGATGTTGTAGTTATCAAGACTTAAGAAACTACTTATTTTGCACCTCAGGAAGTAACATTGGAATACTGCAAAAAGCAAATACCGCAAGAGATGTTACATTTTGTATCATTTGTCCTAAACGACGAATCTTTTGCAATAGGGACGCTTTCTGGTCAAGTTGATATGTCAATTCTTGCTACTTGTAACGCCTTTTTAGGGAATTATAATAACAAACGTACACTTGGCAAATTTAGGAGAAAACTTTTGTAAGTTGTTATTACCAATTTACGTGTTAACTGGATGTGATACAACTAGCTCTTTTTATAAAATTGGGAAAAAAGCTGCCTTCGATGTCGCTTTGAAAAATAAAGAAAATTCATCTGCTTTATGCAATTTTGCATTAGCAAAGGCAGAAGACGCTGTAAATATAGCAAGAAAATTTGTAGTACTTTTATACAAAAGCCCCGAAGCTATTAGCCTAAATGATCTTCGCTATAAGTTTACATTAGTTTCAAAACCGCCGGCACAAATACCCCCTACAGAGGATTCATTTTTCCAACATGTTTTAAGGTATGTGCTTATTTTTTTTAACACAAATTATTTATACCATACAACAAAATCTTTCAGATGCTTATTACAAAGCAAAATTTGGCAAATGAGCGACACAGCCATGATACCTGAATTTAACATTTCTGAATACGGGTGGAAAATCGAAAATGGTATTGTATCACCTGTACTCATAACCAAGTAGGGATGCAACGGATATTCGGTTTTTATCCGTTATCCGGCCTATCCGGCCGTTTTACCGAATATTCGGTTTGGCCGGATAATACGAAATATCCGACCGGAGATTTTTCTTCAAGTAAAAGAGATTATGCATGCAATTTGATTTGGAAGTATAGACTAAACACAATTGAAAGCACGAGAGCAAAAACCTCATAAGTCCAGTATTTTGCAGATCTGCATAAAATTACTAAATTTATATTATTGAGATCATCATTTATGCGAGTTAAAAATTTGAAATGACTTCAAACAACATAAATAAGAATTATTTATTAAAACCACGAAGTAATATAAATAACATAAGGAGGATGCATGAATCACTTGTTGCTATGATATGCAGATCTCAATTTTGCAGTACATGTGACAGAGAGATCCGAGAACCTATAAAAAGCACTCGATCGTCAATCGTCAATATTTTATTTAAATGTCGATAAAAACCATGTATATTAGGTTACGTCAGTTGATTTCTTGATGGTGTCGGATCTATCGGGACAGAACACGTTTTTGTTTTAACAATTGTTTGAAATCATTAATTCTTGTAATTACAATCAATTTCGTTGACAAATTTCCAATCTTAATTGTGAACAAAAAACAATATTAGAGGCGAATCAGCACATCCTTGAAATAGTACATTTAGTAGTTTCCTTGTCTCGGTGCTCTCTCTCCCGCTCTAAAACACTACAGAATAAGACCATAGGGTTCGTGCATTGCATACTCTTTAAGTATATATTATGCTCTGTGATTAAAACCTAAATTTTACTGCATTTAAGCTGAAACTACTTCGAAAGTAAAAACTATGCCGGATAATCCGGTATCCGGCTATCCGGCTGAGCAACCGGATACCGCAGTGAGAAAACAGGATTTGTTGATTCAACATGATTTCGACTTTCAAAATATTTCTGTTGAATCAACTGATTTTTGCTTATTCGGAACAAATATTATATTGCTTTAATAGTTACAGAGTATTCATGCAAAAGAAATAAACTGTCAAACTATATTTGTTTCATTGAACACTATTGTAGGGTTGAATGAATAGTGAAAACAACTGTGCTTTGAAAGAATACACTTTTTAGTCAATCCAATAAAATGTAAGTAATTGTTTCAATGCAAAACTGTTTGTTTAAACCAAAATGTGTTTGGTATTGTCTCAACATATTGCAACATTATTGGTAAAATTGTCGTACATGGATTCGAAATATGTTGCTTTCAATGTAACAAACATACAATTTTGAATATAGAACTTGTGGTAGTTTCTTCAATATACGAAAAGTGTTTGGAACAAATGTTTTAAAGATTTGCCATAACATTTTATGAAATGTAATGTTGATCACATATATTAGTTGGGGTGCTGACTAATCATTTAGCTTATCTTTGTTCAGTTGCGTGTTTCGACTAAAAGTCGAGCAGCTCGCGCAAATTTTAAGACCGTTATTTCTGTGAGAACAGTGCGGTGAGTGGTGTCTTTAGTGAGGTATCTGCAAGCTTAATTAAAGTAAGTACAAAATTAAAATATCGTTTATAACTGTAGTTACACATAAATGAAGGATATAGGGAAACGTTATTTTTATGTCGTCAAATAAAAGTTGAAGACAAGTACTTTTAAAATTAATTTATTAATTATTAGGGTTACTACTCGACGTTTTCTCTGGACATGCTTTAATTAACGTTTAGAATTGCTAGCGTAGTATTTTCAAAATTATTAAGGGAAATAACCGCGCGTTGGGGGCTTGTCGAAATTATCAAATGTATTTTTTGAGAAAGCACGCTTATAAGCGTTTTTCACCATTAAAAAGCTTTAAGGCGAGTTCTGGGAGACCATCTGTAGGTGTATTAAAATATGTATTTATCTATAATTATTTTTTAGTATAATTTTTTTTATATAATTTGTATTACAAATTATTCATAATTTATGTTGTCTGCAGGTGATATGGAAAATAGTGCTGTATAGTTACAGAGTTATACAGAACCATGGGAGTTAGTAATGACACACTGGAAAGATACTTTTCAGATGAGTCGAAATAGTAATGTCTCAACAGTAAAAAAGTCAACAGAAGAATTGTTACGTAATCTATCTGAAGATTTACCTGAAGGTAAACAATGCATGTTTAATTTTTGAGGGAATATTATTTGTAATTGTTTGTTTAGATAGCAAATGGATGATCAAAATCACTGCCTTGGCATCCCCTTTTCCTTCAAGGCACGAATAAGAAATTAAAATATTCTAGGGGAAGCCCGCGATTGTGGAGTGCAAAAAAGCATGATTAACCATGTAAAAGTAAAGTTTGTTGCGATTTTTTATGTCATAATTATCTCATAATATAATGGTCTCAGAGTACACTTCTTAATAACTTCAGTGAATGAGAAATATGTTTGTACTTTTGTTTCATTATACTTGTTAGTCGTAATTTTTTATAATATGCCCTCTGTGGGATTGCAAATTCAAAAATATAAAACTGTTTATAATTAATAGCAAGATTAGGCATTAGTATTCCGATAAGTTCACTTGCATACAAACCAAATGTTTTCGTTTGTTTCCAACAATATTTTCGTTTAAACAGCATCTACTTAGGCAGCATTTAGAAGAAATAGAACCAAATACAAGCAATCAAAAATGTTCTGCAAGAGTGTTAAAAGATTATTCAGATACCACATATTGTATTGTACGCAAATTCTATTCTAGTGTGTGTTTTATAACCTGCCATTGGTTTTTCTGAACATTACTACGGTTACGAAATTCAAGAATCTAAGAATATTTCCATTTTTAAATATGCTGAATTAAACAGGGTAGAGCGGCACACACTTCATATTCTAGGAAATGGCAAAATATTTGTTGTTGTTTTTGAGTAAGTCATAAGTACTTTGTGTTTAATGCTTAATATTTTTAATGTTATTTCTAAAAAAATATGTAATTTTCTATGTTTTACTTCTTTATTATAGCGTCTAAATTTAATGTATTTCACTGTTTTTATCTGCTGTTCTTAATAAATAAGAAAAAAATATAAAGTTGCATTTTTCAGTGTTAACCATATCCAAAACCAAACTAGGAGTATATCCAACAAAAGGGGTTTATTGCTTCAATCGTTGTTAAGCTTGTTGATTCAAACAGTGTTTCATATTGATTCAAAACTGAAAAGTATTTTAATTGTAGAACTATAAAACATTAACTAAAAATAATTATTATTGGTGGAACATCTTTCAGATGTCCGTGGAATGCATTCTGCTATTTGAACAAACGAAATACTACAATTTATTAGACAATTTTAACATGTTGACTTAATGCACCGCGAACTTCGAGAAGATATGGCAACACACTCTAATCAAAAGCATTATGCGATTCTTTTGATAAACATTGGATTGGTTTGATATCCTTAACCAGTTCTCTTAAGAAATAAAGCATTCCAAATAACAAAGCTACTATGTATTAATGTGACACTTTTTACGATTGCTTGAACATAATTAATTTAACACTTTTAAACTCTCGATTGAATGCATGAGATACATTGTTTACCGGTGATATGCAAAAACTGTTGACTGAAACGTTTTCTGTTTGTTTCAACTAATTATTTTTCTCGGTGCGAATATCCGTTATCCGGCATTTTGAAAAAGTACTGCTCGCTGCATCCCTATAACCAAGTAACCCATTCCGGAAATTATAAGGAATTCTTTAAATATAGATTGTAAAGATCAGAATTTTATTACTCAGAAATGTCAATGTTTAAAAGAAAATGTGTGCACTCCTCTGTAAATGTAAAGAATGCAAAAATGTAGAACAAACGGAAGAACTGGAATTAGAAGAAGATTTTTAGCTGGTTCGTTATAGTAATTCAAAAAAATAAGTTTTTTTTAATGGTGTTATTTATTATAATATTAAATATTATAATAAAACATTTCTTAAAAACATATTTTATATAAATTTGTGTAAATTAATCTTTTTATTGTATCTTGACAAGTGCTATGCAGTCAATCATTACTAGGCATCACATAACATAAATAGGTTTACATAAATAAATAAATACTTAAGGCCCGGAAAACAAAGCAAGCGGCGAGCGGTAAGCTACATGTGCGATACCGTTCTAGCACGCGACGATGTGGTATAAGGCTCTCTCGCTCTGTCTCGCCAGTAAATGGACAACGGCTTGGTTTTTCTGCTTTTTTGGACCTTATTTTTGAAACGTCACTAAAAGTCGTGAAAGATAATATGATGCACACACTTCACATTATCTGTTGGTACAGAAAAAAACGAAATCTGTCTCGTGAAATCTTGATTTAGAGTTGATTAAAGTAATGCGTTATGTTGAATTCCTTAATTAATTGCGGTTTAATAATAATATAAGAATTAAAACGCCGGTAATATTACTATCAAAATATACAGAAAATAATGCACTACAACGTGAAAAAAAGACCGATTGCTCTAGATGATACGGTTTTCGAAATAAATGCTAGAATGTGCCTCAAAAGAAAATATTAGTTTTTCGGTTTAAATAGCTACAACTTTTCTTGGTACCAACAAAAAATGTCGTAATTTTCATTTTTAGATACTGCACAGTGTTATCAACAAATTGGCACCGGTCTCATATTTTTATACTTCAAAAAAAAATTTCCTGCGTTTTTCAGAGGTCTATCCGCTCCACTAAGGTATACTTTTATCAACTTCCCTATCAATTGCATCATCTGGTGTATCCCCAAATCTCATTTTAGGATGATTTTAAACACTTAACACTGCTAAACACCTAACTTTTTAAAAAACTTCATAATATTTAGTTGCTAATAAACAACATCTATCTATTTCGTCGTGTCGTCGCCGTAGAAGTTAATTCGCATGTAACTCGATATATTTACGTTCATATTAAAAAAAATAATTTTATTTAATAAATTGTGCCCCGAATACCACTCGAGCTCAAATTTATTGTAGACAATTTTTCCGTGAGTGTCGCTCATGTCTATTTTGATTGAAAATAGCACTCGTGCATGCTATTTCCGCAGAGTCTTTATTTCCGTCGATTTCGTTTCAGTTTTTTTTTTCGGGAGATTGTTTTAGGAGATATTAAATTCAAACCTGGTGGATCTTTTGAGTATTCCTATGAAAGACACTTTACTAAATTTACCACCTCGTCGTCAGATGAATTTCTTAAGGTGGACGGGAAAATGGGTTTTAAACCTTTGTACAACATTCTTCAACCCCAAATGTTTGTTTCGCTTGTGCAATTATCACATCTAAAAGTGTTGATGCTCAAAAATTAAATTACTCATCAACTTTTTTTACTTAGTATATTTTCTATTATTTTCAACTCCACTTACTTGCAGTTGTTGTATGTTTGGATATTTATTTTTTTAATTGTAGTTTTTAAATTACTAAATATTCAGAAATTAAATGCGTGCCTTTGCTTCTATCGTTGACGCGACGCGATGTTCTGTAAGGATATGGCACATGAAGAAAAATCACCCAAATCGCCCGATTTTATCTAAACTGTTACATTCTTAATACCTACCGCATTTAAAAATTTATATAACGCATAAATAATGACAAACTAAAAATGAAAATATTATTTGTTGAAATCTCGATTTAACAACTAACGTACATCCTCATTATGTTAAATCTACAAGTCTACATTAAACATTGTATAGCTACTTTACAAAATGAAATTATTCTTTTACTGCTTCATATACAGCTATGAGTTAAATTTAAGGATCGGAAAAAAACCTAAAATATAAATTATTTAACATTTAGCATCTATGCAATAAATAGCATGTATATAAAAAAAATTTGAAATTTTGTGTAATAGTTGTAAATGTCGTCTAGAAAATATTTTACTAGGAAAAACATAAATTTTGAAGAAAAACCAAATGCACGTGCATACTGCCGCTGCCGCAAAAGCCTTTAACAAAGAGCGACGTTTTCTGATTGGTAGCGGCGATCTTTGGCGGTCCGTTTAAGGCATAGAAATTTTACCCCCTTACATTTTCTACAGCAGCTGTAAATGCAAAATTACAAAAATGTATCACTTTTAGTTTAGCTTTGGTGGTGAAAACAAGTACTTTAAGAGCCCCGTTGTTTAAAGGAATTTTTAATACGTGCATTACTTGAATTTTGATAGTCGGGACATCAATAACAACAATATGGAAACTAATTATAATTTTCTTATAGAAAATATACTTCATAATTTAGATGCAATTTCAGATGAAGTTAGAACATCAAGCGACAGAACTAATAGTGAGTTATCTTGTTTCTTTTCTGTTTTGGGAATATTGCCAATAAGTATTGATTAGGCAACTCTAAACAATTGTTAATCGAACTGCTTAAACACAAGTCGATCATGAATGACTTATTTTTAAAAATATGCTCCTTTCCCAGTGGCGGTGCTTATACAGTCAATATTTAGCAAGTGGCCCATAATTGACGATACATTGTTTGTAATGTTATTCATATTCCATAAAATTTTGATTTGGTGTCTGTCACACTTCTAAACTTATAACAGTAAAAAATTAAATAAGAAATTTGTTATGTATAATCAAAACATAAAACAAATTAGCTACACTATTTTTGTGTAAACAAGCATGAGTCTTAAAAACTTGAAAAGTTTTATAATAAGTATTTCATTCGATAAGGACTCGAGAGCATTTCGAAAAGAATTTTGTATCTGTGACTGACTATGCCATAACATGTACTTTTATGTTGAAAGGCTGGTTAAAATTATTATTATTATTGTGCAATGCATGTTGTGACAATCTAATATACATTTGGTAAAATGTAGTTTTTGGTCATTTGGGAAATGCATCGCCTCAAAATTTTAAAATTTTAATAAGCATATTAACATTAGAATGTTTTACTGCCCAATTGACATAAGGAAGGCTTAAATATACCGTCTGTCTATAAAGTATCTCCCCCCCCCCCTAACTAACTTTTGAACGACTTGATATTTTACCACAAAATTTGGTGTGCTTTAATGGGAAATTAAATACTATTTTTTAGCCACAAATTAAATTTTGTATCATTCAAAATGGCGAGTGGGCGCCATTTTAAAATTTTTTTTTAAATGGAAAGAGGGGTCGAGTAACACCTCATTTGAAAGGTTTTTTAATTCTGCGTCTGATCCTAGAGTTTCAAAGAAAACTATTTAGCCACAACAAAATGGCGGATGTTAAACAAATGGACTCATTCAATTCAAAATTGTTTTGATTTTTTTATCCAGGGTCGAGTGACACCTCATTTGAAAGGTTTTTTAGTTCTGCGTCTGATCCTAGAGTTCCAAAGAAAAATATTCAGCCATAACAAAATGACGAATTTTAAACAAATGGACTCACTCAATTCAAAATTGTTTTGATTTTTTTAACCAGTTGTCCACTTTTTCATTTGCATTACAATATTTCCCCAGAAATCACTCAAGTGGATAGAAATAATATTGAAAACGTTATGTTCCAACAAGACGGTGCGCCGCCTAATTATTATAGGCCTGTTTCTGACTTTCTCAACGGACATATTCTTGGAAGATGGATTGGTAGGCGGGAGCCTGTAGAATAGCCGGCTTACTCCCCAGGTTTAACTTTCTTAGATTTTTTTCTATGTGAATATCTGAAATCGAAAGTGTACAGAACCCGTCCAAAAACAATTGAAGAACTGGAGCAACGCATTACAGAAATTTTGCAGAAATATCACTCCAGAAACTTATGAAAATGTAAGGCAGGAATTTCATAAACGACTTTTTATGTGCCAAGAAGTGAATGGTAAACATTTCGAACACTTAATTTAATTTCTTTTTGCTTTAATTCTTAGTGTTTTTAACCGATTTCAAAAAAAGGAGGAGGTTCTCCATTCGTCTGTATATATGTTTTTTTTTTAATGTATGTTCGGGCATAACTTTTTTGTTTATGAACCGATTTTAATGATTCTTTTTCCGTTGGGTTCAGTATAGTTCCAAAGTGGTCCCATTATAATTTCATTGGTATTGGAGCTTGAACTTCGAAGATACACCAGGGAACTCCTCAAAATCTATTTTTTTAACCGACTTTTTAGTGTTTCCGTATTTCATCTTCCGTTTCAACTAGCCGTCGTTTCCTCATTCGAGAAGCATCCTTACTAGGTCTACCCATCACTTAAAATGGTAAAATAAATAACTTAAAAAAAAAAGAAAACCGATTTCAAATAAAAACACAAAAGTAACATAAGTTAACTAAAAAGCAAAAAATAAATGTTTTTTATACAACAATTTAATACTTATTTGTTGTTCCGTTTAATGTAATTAAGAAATTGCTGTTTATTATATAATTATTAATTGTATTATAATTTTTAAGTCGGTGCCAAGTAAAACATAAAAATTATATACCTTGCTGCAATAACAAATTAGATTCGAATTTTTATGTTTTACTCGGCACCGACTTAAAAATTATAAAGCAATTAATAATTATATAATAAACAGCAATTTCTTAATTACATTAAACGGAACAACAAATAAGTATTAAACTGTTGTATAAAAAAAATTTATTTTTTGCTTTTTAGTTAACTTATGTTACTTTTGTGTTTTTATTTGAAGTCGTTTTTCTTTTTTTTTTCAATGTTATTTTTTTAATAGACTTCTTTATCTTCAAACATTGTCATTTTGTTATGGCTGAATATTTTCCTTTGAAACTCAAGGATCAGACGCAGAACTAAAAGACATTTCCCGTGAGGTGTCACTCGACCCCCCTTTCTATTAAAAAAAATTTAAATGGCGCCCAGTCGCCATTTTGGATAATACAAAATTTTAATATGGTCTGAAAGATAGTATTTAATTTCCTATTACAGCACACCAAATTTTGTTGAAGAATATCAAGTCCGTCAAAAGCTAGTTGGGGGGGGGGGGTACTTTATAGACACAGTGTATTTGTAAACTTTGCTTTTTGCAAAGTTTGGGAAATTAAAAAAAAATTTTAAATTCTACAAATTTTGAAAGTTCTGAAAACTTTCAAGACGTTTGTCGATATTAGAAAAAATTAAAAATTTTGAAATTTTAAAAATATTTTAAGCTACATTTTAAATCCCCCATTTGTTTAAGAAGTTGCAGCTCCGCACTTCGGTTTGAATGTTTAATGAACTTGAATTCCTTAATTTTACTTCTATCACGAAAGAATCGGCGAAACAGGTCGCTGGTACTTTCTCATACTTTTTAGATTTTAAAAATTCGCGAGCCGGTAACTGACGAAGTAACATTGTTTTTAGCATGTGCAATACGATGTCACGTACCGTATAAGAATAGTATTACGATAACGTCGGGTAGCCGAATACGATCAAAGCACGGTAACCGCACCTTACAGCTTAGTAGATGCACTTGAAATTTCGGATTAAAATCGCTATAAAAGCTTTATTTGAAGAGTAATGAAAATATCCAAAAAATAAAAAATTTGTTTTTTAACTCTAGCTAATTTATAGCCGTAGTTAAAATCGCGTAACTTCCGGAAACGTGATATTAAAAAGTATCGTTTCCTTTCTTAATTTTTAATATAGTTGAAGATTCTTGTTAATCCTAATAAAATACCTTAAATAGTCTATGGAACTGTTTAAAGTTTATAGGGATTAATGAGTATCTGTATATAAAATACTTAATCACTTTAACAATATCTATTTATTTAAACCTTATACGTATTTCGGCATGTTTACATGCCATTATCAAAGTTATATGAAAGTAAACAGTTAGTGTTGTTATAGCAATAGAACTTTGTTACTTATCTTGGTAATCGTCTGCAGATGACTTGATTTCTTATTCCAAAATGTCCAGTAGAGGAGAATTTAACAGATCAATTTGCTCATTTATTAACGGTACAGTTTTTAAATGTTTGTGAATTTCAAAAGCTTCTAGTATATCTAATTTACGTTTATCATCACAAAAGTGTAAACATTTTATGGTGTTATTAGATGTCATTGAATGATTTTGTTCTAGTAAGTGTTTGGCGTAATTGGATTTATGTGGGTGTTTGTATTTGTAACAACGTACGTGTTTTTTATACCTAATATCAAAATTTCTAATTGTCTGGCCTATATAAACCGAATTACAATGCGAACAATTTAATTTGTAAATGCCTGATTTTAACAAATCGTCTGTTTTTGATTTTGCATTAAACAAAGTATTTAAGATGTTCCTAGTTGTTTTAAAGCTTACTTTATATTTATTTGTTTTGTTTAAAATTTTAGCAATTTTTTCTGATTTCTCACCAAAATATGGGATCGAAGCATATTTAATTGTATCGAACGAAGTTAGGATATTCGGATAAATTTTTTGAATGGCTAATTTATAATCTTTTTCTTTAATTAATGTATCAATAAGTTTAGTATTATAACCATTACTGTATGCAATTTGTTTGATAATTGAAATTTCTCTATTATAATTAATTTCATCTAAAGGGACCGTCAAAGCCCTATGTATCAGGGACCTGTATGCTGCTAATTTATGTGTTTTATGGTGACAAGAATCGTGTGGTATTGTAATGTCTGTTTGTGTAGGTTTTCTATAAACTGAGTACTCAAATTTATTAGTTGAATTAATTTTTATGTTTAAATCTAAAAAGTTAATGGACTTATTTTGTTCAGTTTCTAGTGTAAATTTTATGTTTGGGTGCAAGCTGTTAATAAAAATTAAAAATTCATTAATTAAATCAAATGAACTATTAAAACATGCTAAAATGTCATCAACATAACGAAACCAAAATATAACTTTCTCAGATTGATTTGATTCGAATATTTGATCTTCTAGATTTTCCATAAATATGTTAGCTAAAAGAGGTGAAATTGGACTTCCCATGGGTAAACCATCTTTTTGGAAATAAATTTTATTATTAAAAGTAAAATAATTTTGATTGGTGCAAAGTTCAAATAATTGAATCAACTCAGTCCGTTTTATTAACTCAACATTTTTGTTAATAAGAATATCATTTAACAAAGGAATACACTCTTGAGGAGGTATTTGGGAAAACATATTAGTAACATCAAAACTAACTAGCTTGCTTTGTGGTGGTAAATGTAAGTTAGACAACTTTTTGATTAATTCGGAAGAATTTTTAACTGAATATTTTGGTTTATAATCAAAACTGGTAAATATATTATTTAGTATTTTTGCTAGCATATGGTTGGGTGCATTTATGTATGATACTACTGGTCTAATGGGCATGTTGGGTTTGTGTATTTTTAATAACCCGTATAGTTTTGGTGGTTGTGGATTTGGATTTATTATTTGTCTTAGTTGATAATCTGTTACACAAACCTGGCAATTTTCTAATGTTTGTTTTAATTCTTTTTGATAATTTTTGGTAGGATTACTAGTTAAAGTTTTTAAGTTTGAATTGGTTATGAAATCATTAATTTTTTGTAAGTAAATGTCATTGGGTAATATAACTAATGTGTTTCCTTTATATGCCTTGACAGAAATCAGATTATTTACTGAAATTTTTTCTTTAATCGATTTAAGTAATAAATTATTTTGATTATTTATTTTATTTTTTGATTTATTGGTATTGATTGACATCTCTTTAAATAAATTAGCAATTTGAAATTTTGCATATAGGAAATGTCTTTCTTTAAGAATCAGTTCTTAAATACTTTGTTTAATGCAAAATCAAAAACAGACGATTTGTTAAAATCAGGCATTTACAAATTAAATTGTTCGCATTGTAATTCGGTTTATATAGGCCAGACAATTAGAAATTCTGATATTAGGTATAAAGAACACGTAGGTTGTTACAAATACAAACACCCACATAAATCCAATTACGCTAAACACTTACTAGAACAAAATCATTCAATGACATCTCATAACACCATAAAATGTTTACACTTTTGTGATGATAAACGTGAATTAGATATACTAGAAGCTTTCGAAATTCACAAACATTTAAAAACTGTACCGTTAATGAATGAGCAAATTGATCTCTTAAATTCTCCTCTACTGGACATTTTGGAATAAGAAATCAAGTCATCTGCAGACGATTACCAAGATAAGTAAAAAAGTTCTATTGCTATAACAACACTAACTGTTTACTTTCATATAACCTTTGACAATGGCATGTAAACATGCCGAAATACGTATAAGGTTTAAATAAATAGATATTGTTAAAGTGATTAAGTATTTTATATACAGATACTCATTAAATATGGACTTTAACGAAGTAAAGCTGGAATTGATAAATAAAATTTATAGGGATTGGCGTTTGCGTTTTTAAATATATAATTAATCAATTTCAGACTTTTCAAAAGGTTCTGGAGAACCTCACAGTAAAATTTAGAAATCAATAAAAATGTGTTTGCAGTTTATTGCGAGCTCTATCGGCTCCGAAAGTTTGCTAAAATGATGTAGGCAATTTTTGAGGAATAATTTTTTGAAAATGTCCAACATTATAAGAAAGTAGCATATCTTAAATTTTCAAATTTTTAAAAATATTTTTACATCGCTTGATTATACTCATTAAGGGCTATTAAATAGTATTATGACAATTTGTAGTAATTGGATATTTTGTTTTTAATTAATCGGTCATTAAAGTCAAAATTTTGATAAATTCGTAGCGGCCTTCATTTTGAAGTTACCACTTGAAAAATAGGCATTTGATTTGTTTTTAAACGCACTACAACGCTATGTATTTAAAATTTCAAAGAAATGTTAGAAAAAAAACTGTGCCAAATTTGACCAAATCTAATCACCGTTTGCGGTTCTGGTTCCAATTAAAGACTTTTTACAAAACTATCTGCAACTAAAAAACTTCTACATACCAAATACAAAAAATAGTCAACGGATTCTGGAGGTATATGAGAACGAACGCACCCACACACGCACCCACGCACCCACCCACAGGCAGACATTTTTTTAAAACCATTCTTTTGATTTCTTTGGACCTTAAAAAGTTAAAATCTTAAATTCGAAAATTTTCATGAAATCACAACTTTCCTTATTTCTGTAGAAGTATGTGAAAATATAATGTAATAAATTGAAATAGCGTCTATGGAATAGGGATTAGGGCGAGAGTAGCAGTATATGCCAATTTGTGGGGTGCGGGTACCTAATCTTCTCAAAAATGAGATTTGAAATTCAACGCTAAAAATATGTCCCTACCCTAACTTTCTTTAAAATCAGCATTAAAAATTATGCATCTTCCAATCTAAGATTAGTCGGATACCATAAACCTGAGCAATTTCTTTTGGTTTTTTGGCAGTTTTTATATTTTTTGTATGTTATTGCTTTGCGATGAATTGCCACTGTCCATCATCGTGTTGTCGGGTGTATCATTATCCGAAAGAACCTGATTGTGTCTTTTTGAAATATTATTACGTAAGGCGCGTGTAAAAGACTAAAAATGCAAAAAATGTACAGGTTTGTACCATTTACAATTATTATTCAATGCACGCATACGTGCAACTTATGTTTAATGATTAATTTTTAGATGTTATTCCAGTTCCCTTAAACGTGGCTACAAGTTCCTTTGGTAGGTTTGACAACGAAGATACGACAGGAAGAAATTCATTCAGATTTGATAATGGTTTTTTAAATTTACCACAAACTCAGCCAAATAAGGAACCCCTCCGACTGTATGGTGCTGACAACAATCTTCTTTGCGCTCAAAACGATAGTGGCTTAAATACTCATTTGTCACCAGGTACTTTAATTTAAACTTTAAAAAATTACTTTATTACAGCACTAAATTTTCATTTCAGAAGCATTGGCTTTTTCTGCACTTTTACAAAATTTGCGACAAAATGATCCGGGAGCTTTGCCGCTTGATATTCTGCGTGCAATTGCGGGGTCATTAATTTCATATATCGATGCAACATTAAATCTGCTCTACAATAAAGGTAATTTATACACCAAATACAAAGATCATTGTTTTAAGTAAGTAGCTATTAACTGCGTAATATGTGTTTAAAAAATATTATTTTCAGAAAATGACGATTTTTCATTGACACAGAGATTAATATCTAGTTTTTTAGATAGTACTTCAGTACATAATACACAGACTGTGCCATTATTTGACTCATCTTTAAATACATCTATCCCTGAGGGTAATAAAACAAATCTTTATGAACATTAAGCATGCTCATTCTTCTTTGTATTTTAAAAATACTGCAAATTGATTTAAAATGAGTGTTTTAAGTTTTGGAACCCTTTTTTTCTGCTTCTTTCTCTATCTCTTTGTAAGTGTAAGTTTTTAATAACGTACATTTTTTTAGGCACTTTCCAAGACATTTCAAGTTTGTCAGATAACAAAACTACCACCTTCAGAACTTCCTCATTTGATGAACTTGCGACGTTTCAGGTTTCGAATGCTCCATCAAATTGCGTTTGGCTCAGCAGTGAAGCAGGTACGAACTGTTTATTGGAATCAGTGTATAGATAAGAAATTCTTCAATAACTTTCACTTAAAACATTTTTTTTGTAAATGAGTATTAACAGCAGAAAATCGTTGTGTTCATACTTTTGACTCGCTCTGTATAAATACCGATTGTAATAAGATAAATTTAGAATAATTTGGCAATATTCCAATTCAAAAAAGACATGAAGTTGAAACTTCGGTAGGCACATTATAGTGTCCGAGGTTTCCGAACAACTGAGTTTCAGCATGGAATATATGTGTATACACTTTTTAGCCCGAAATTCTTAGCGAAAAAACCAAAGTTTGAATAGTATTCACACTGAGATAAAACCGCAAAGTAACGACTAACGAGGTTCATTTAAGTTAAAAAAATACACCTTCGCCGGTTTTTAATATTAACAGCATTTCATCCCGCTCCATTTATTAGAAGTAGTAAACGTATTACGAAAAATCTAAAAAAAGCAGCAATTTCGATGCGGTTATTAAGACAATAAAAATTATATATAATTCCATTTTAAATTTTTAGGTTATCTTCACTCCAGCGCCTTAAATTAAGGTCAATTTTAAAATTTTTCTTTTAGCCTAATATACGGCCCCTTCCGTTCAATACAATATAAATAGGTAAAGTGTGGATTTCGAGTAGACTTTCCCATACTAGATATTAATACTGACTGTATTTGCAAAAGTGTCAATTTTATAATTATAACGTTGTACATTTCACCGACTGTTAGGTTTCTAAGAAAGCAAGCTATATAGGCAAATCCATCCAAATTTATAGAAAGCCCTACAGTGAAATTATAGCTTTCAGAAAACAATCAATTTACTACAAAGTTTGAAAAAACATCGCGTAGGCAGTTTTTGATTCATACTTTTTTTTGTAAATTTATAAACTTTTGAGCACCATTGCGATCGTTTTCAGATTATTGAAATTAATTTTGTTTCATCGTATACTACCCACAGAGAGCCCTCAAACAAGTTGTAGCTAAGCTTGGTCACTGATCAATGATCAGACAACTACTTTTTGAGTAAATGGGCGTTAAAGTCGAGATTTTTAAAAAGTTGTAGCGACCGCCGTTTTAAAGCTAGACAGTTCGGCGGTGCTCAAATTGCAAAAATTTAGTGTTAGAAAAAAACGCTACCAAGAAAACGTGTATATAATAAAAGATCCTGAAAAAAAAATCATCTAGACGATAATCCCCGAATGTAACAGACTTTTCACAGTTTTGATTTGTACAAAAATTTTCTTAGATAGGGACATTGCTCTCTCCTAGCACTAAATTAATACCAAACTTCATCCTGATCTGTGAACTCATTTTTTCAACAATAAGGCGTTAAAGTGAAAATTTTTAAAACTCGTAGCGGCCGCCAGTTTAAACCTAAAAAGTTGCAAAAAAAAGATAGATTTGCTCTAGGACCTTCTATCATATTCCGTTTTCAGATTTAGAAAATTTGCTTTTCAGTGAAAATGCTACCGAAAGAAAAACACGTCTAACTTCCGCTTCCGGTTTCGGATATTTTAAAAACCTATTTTGACTGTAAATTTTTTAGTTTTGAGTGTTTTGGCATTCCGAAGATCACCGAAATCGGACCGCCCCGCGCCCGTCCAAGAGTTATGAGGCGTAACCCACACTAACACGTACAAATCCACTTACCCACGGATAGACATTTTTTAATAACAACTTTTTTTGAGTTCCTGGAAGTCCAAAACATGTACTTTTTTACCAAGAATTCTTTTTAGATGCTTTGATATCGGTTTATTTTTCTAGGGCTTTTATTTCCAGGGTTTTTTTTATCGGTTTTTTTTCTGGATTTTGTTTGGCGGGCTTTTTTCCGTGCCTTTTTTCTGAGAATTTTATTTCCAGAGACTTTATTTTCGTTGATTTCTTTTTGGGTTTTTTGGGGGTATTTTTTTAGGAGATCCCAGATTCGAATCTGATAGATCTGGATATTCCTATAAAAGACCCTTACTAAATTTACCATCTCGTCGTCAGATGAATTTCTCAAGGCGGCCGGGAAAATAGGTTTTAAACCTTTCTACAACATTCTTCATTCCCAAATATTTGTTTCACTTGTGCAATTATCACATCTATAAGTGTTGCTGCTCAAAAATTGCTCACTTGGTCTGTTCTTTTATTGTTAAATAATTTATTATTTTTTTTACTTACTATATTTTCTATTATTTTCAACTCTACTTATTTGCAGTTGTTGTATGTTTAAGTATTTATTTTTAATGATTTATAATTTTTTTAATTATTTATTTTTTGTTTTTTACTTTTATTGTTTTCTTGTATTTTTTGGTTCGCGGCCTTACTTTGGCCCCGCACTGCAACTCCAAGCAAGGTGCTGTCGTAATTTTTTACATATTAGATTTTCTTTTTTAATTGTAGTTATTTAAGTATTAAATGTTCATAAATTAAATGCGTGCCTTTGCTTCTCTCGTTGACGCAACGCGACGTCCTGTAAGGATATGGCACATGAAGAAAAATCGCCCAAATCACCCGATTTTAGCTAAATTGTTAAGTTCTAAATACTTGTCGCATTTAAAAATTTATATAACGTATGAATGATAACAAACCAAAAACGAAAATATTATTTGTTGAAATCACGACTTGAACAACTAACGTCCAACCTCATTATGTAAAATCTACAAGTCTACGTTAAACATTTTATAGGTACCTTACAAAATGAAATTATTTTTTTACTGCTTCACATACAGCTATGAGTTAAATTTAAGGATCGGAAAGAAAATCTAAAATTTAAATTATTTAACATTTAGCTTCAATGTAATAAATAGCATGTATTTAAAAAACTTTTAAAATTTTGTGTAATAGTTATAAATGCCATGTAGAAAATATTTTACTAGAAAAACTTAAATTTTGATGAAAAACTAAATGCACCTGCATACTGCCGCTGCCGCAAAAGCCTTTAACAAAGAGCGACGTTTTCTGATTGGTAGCGGCGATCTTTGGCGGTCCGTTTAAGGCATAGAAATTTTACCCCCTTACATTTTCTGCAACAGCTGTAAATGCAAAATTACAAAAATGTATCACTTTTGGTTTAGCTTTGGTGGTGAAAACAAGTATTTTAAGAGTGTTGTTGTTTAACAGAATTTTGAATACTTGCATATTACTTGAATTTGATAGTCAAGTCATTAATAATAACAATATGGAAACTAATTATAGTTTTCTTATAGAAAATAGACTCATTAATTTAGATGCACTTACAGATACAGTTGGAATATCAAACAACAGAACTAATAGTAAGTTATCTTGTTTATTTCTGTTTTGGGAATATTGCAAAAAAGTATTGATTAAGCAACTCTAAACAATTATTAATCAAATTGGTTAAACAGCCGCTGGTCGTGAAGTACTGCACTTATTTTGAAAAAATATGCTCCTTTCCCAGTGGCATATAGTCAATATTTAGCAAGTGGCCCATAATTTACAATACATTGCTTGTAACGCTATTCATATTCCATAGCTGTTAGTTTAAAAATTTTGATTTGGTGTCACACTTCTAAACTTATAACAGTAAAAAATTAGATAATAAATTTGTTATGTATAATCAAAACATAAAACAAATTAGCTACACTATTTTTGTGTAAACAAGCATTAGTCTTAAAAACTTGAAAAGTTTTATAATAAGTAATTCATGCGATAAGGACTCGAGAGCATTTCGAAAACAATTTTGTATCTGTGACTGACTATGCCATAACATGTACTTTCATGTTGGAAGGCTCATTAAAATTATTATTATTGTTGTGCAACGCAAGTTGTGACAATCTAATATACATTTGGTAAAATGTAGTTTTTGGTTATTTGGGAAATGCATTGCTTCAAAATTTAAAAATTTTAAAAATCAAATTAACATTAGAATGTTTTACTGCAATTGACATAATATATCTCAGCAGTTACAGGCTATTGAGACCCATGGCTTAGTCACATTCACTCCAGGTTTGGCTTATTGCTATGTTGACATAAGGAAGGCTTAAATATATTTGTAAACTTTGTTTTTTATTATGCTTAGTGTTGTGTAACATAACCAGTGGCGTACCTATACATTTTCGGCCCTTAAAAAAAATTTTGAGAAGGATTTCTCGTTTCTGTGCTGTCGGGCAACCGCACAGTACATTTCTCGCATTTATTGAAATTTAAAAATATTTCTAAAAACTATGAAAATAATTTATGAAATTTTTACATTTATGACAATTTTATGAAAATTTGTCAAACTTTTAAAATTTCCATTATCTTATTTTATACCCGATTTTTACAAATTTTTTAATTCTGCTGTTTTTTGAAATTTTGGAAGTTATAGAAGTTTTGGAAATTTTGCAAACTTTCAAAACTTTTGATGATATTTGAAAAAGTTATTGAAAAATTTTGAAAATTTTTAGGTAGTGCTTACAGATTTGACAATTTTATGAAAATTTGTCAATTTTTTTTAAATTTTCAATCTCATATTTTATACCGGATTTTACAAATTTATAAATTCTGCTGTTTGTTGAATTTTTGGAAGTTTGGGAAATTTGAAAATTTTTTAAAATTTTACAAAATTTTGAAAATTTAGAAAATCGATATTTGAAAATATTGAAAATTTTAAAAATATTTTGGAATAATAAAATAATAAATATTTTGAAATTTTGAAAGTTATAAAATATTAAAAAGAATTTAGTTACACTTTGAAGTCCCCATTTTTTTTAGAAATTGTAGTTCCGCACTTCGGTTTGATGTGGTTGATTACTTTCTTGCTTAATATTACATCTATCACGAAAAAAATCGGCGAAACAGAGCGCTGGTACTTCCTCATACTGCTTAGATTTTAAGAATTCGTGAGCCGGTAACTGACGAAGTAAAATTGTTTAAAAAAAATTAAAACAAAAAAAAGGTAATTCCCCACGGTGATTTGAACTTGCAACAGTCTGTGCAATACGATGTCGCGTAGCGTATAAGAATAGTACTACGATAACGTCGGGTAGCCGCATACGATAAAAGCACGGTAACCGTACCTTATAGCTGATCAATATCCCTATAAAAGCTTTATTTGAAGAGTAATCAAAAATATCCAAAAAATAAAAAATTGCTTTTTGAATACAGCTAATTTATAGCCATAGTTAAAATCACGTAATTTCCGGAAACATGACATTAAAAAGTATCCTTTTTTTCTTAATTTTTAAATAGTTAAAGATTCTTGTTAATCCTAATAAAATATTTTAAATAGTCTATGAAACTGTTTGAAGTTTATAGCGATTGGCGTTTGCGTTTCTAAATAAATAATTAATCAATTTCAAATTTTTCAGAAGGTTCCGGATAACCTCAGAGTAAAATTTAGAAATCAATAAAGATGTATTGGCAGTTTATTGCAAGCTTTATCGGCTCCGAAGGTTTAAAACAATGATGTGAGCAATTTTTAGAAAATTAATTTTTGAAAATGTCCAACATTATAAGAAGCTAGCATAATTCAAATTTTCAAAAATATTTTTACATCGCTTGATTATACTCATTAAGGGCTATTAAATAATATTATGACAATTTGTATTAATTGGATATTTTGTTTTTGAGTAATCCAACATTAAAGTCAAAATTTTGCTAAACTCGTAGAAGCCTTCATTTTAAAGTTACACCACTTGAAAAGAAAACATTTGACTTGCTTTTAAATGCACCACAACGCTATGTATTATAAAATTTCAAAAGAGTGTTTAGAAAAATAGCTGTTTTGGTTCCAATTCAAGACTTTTTACAAAACTACCCGCAACTAAAGATTTTCTACATACCAAATTTGAAAAAACAATAGACAACGGATTCTAGAGGTATATGAGAACGAACGCACCCACGCAAGCACGCGCCCATTCACAGACAGACATTTTTTTAAAACCATTTTTTTGGTTTCTTTGGACCTTAAAAAGTGTATTTTTGTGAAAATCTTAAATTCGAAAATTTTCATGAAATCACAACTGTCCTCATTTCAGTAGAAGTATGGGAAAATATAATGTAATAAATTGAAATAGCGAGTAGGGAATAGGGAGTAGAGCGAGAGTAGCAGTATATGTCAATTTGTGAGGTACGGGTACCTAATCTAAATCTAAAATTAGAATTGAAATTCAGAGCTAAAAATATGACTCTACCCTAACTTTCTTTAAAATTGGCATTAAAAATTATTCATCTTCCAATCCAAGATTAGTCGGATACCATAAACCTGAACAATTTCTTTTGACTTTTTGGCAGTTTTTATATTTTTTGTATGTTATTGCTTTGCGATGAATTGTCACTGTCCATCATCGTTTTGTCGGGTGTATCGTTATCCAAAAGAACCTGATTGTACTTTTTTTGAAATATTTTTACGTAAGGCGCGTGTAAAAAACTAAAAATACAAAAAATGTACAGGTTTTTGTACTATTTACAATTATTATTCACTGCATGAATACGTGCAACTTATGTTTAATCATTAATTTTTAGATGTCATTCCAGTTCCCTTAAATGTGGCTACAAGTTCCTTTGGTAGGTTTGACAACGAAGATACGACAGGAAGAAATTCATTCAGATTAGATAATGGTTTTTTAAATTTACCACAAATTCAGCCAAATAATGAACCCCTCCGACTGTATGGTGCTGACAACAATATTTTTTGCGCTCAAAACGATAGTGGTTTAAATAGTCATTTGTCACCAGGTATTTTAAATTAAACATTAAAAAATTACTTTATTACAGCACGTAATTTTCATTTCAGAAGCATTGGCTTTTTCTGCACTTTTACAAAATTTGCGTCAAAATGATCCGGGAGCTTTGTCGCTTGATATTCTGCATGCAATTGCGGGGTCATTAATTTCATATATCGATGCAACATTAAATCTGCTCTACAATAAAGGTAATTTATATACCAAATAGAAAAATCATTGTTTCAAGTAAGAAGCTATTAACTGCGTAATATGTGTTTATTTTATTTTCAGAAAATGCAGATTTTTCAGTGACGCACAGATTAATATCTAGTTCTTCAGATAGTCCTTCAGTACATAATACACAAACTGTGCCATTATTTGACTCATCTTTACATGCATCTATCCTTGAAGGTAATAAAACAAATCTTTATAAACATCAAGCATGCTCTTTCATGTTTGTATGTAAAAAATACTGCAACTTAATTTATAATTTAAAATAAGTGTTTTAAGTTTTGGAACCTTTTTTTCTGCCTCTTTCTCTATCTGTCTATTAGTGTAATATTTTAATAACGTACATTTTTTAGGCACTGTTCAAGACATTTCAAGTTCGTCAGATAACAAAACTCACACCCTCAGCACTTCCTCATTTGATGAACTTGCGACGTTTCAGATTTCGAATGCTCCATCAGATTGCGTTTGGCCCAGCAGTGAAGCAGGTACGATTAGTATTTTCAAGTAGTTACATTACGCTTTAAATTCCAATCCATTTAAAAAGCTATCGCACAACCGCCACGAGACCTTCCTGGCATTTGTTGTAATTTTGAAAATGTTTAAAATTTTGAAACATTTTTACGTTAGGCGCGTGTAATAAAGTAAAAATGCAAAAAATGTACAGGTTTGTACAATCTACAATTATTGGAAATCCAAAACATGTACTTCTGTCACAATCTCAGATTCAAACGTTTTCGCGATCACAATACATTCCCATACTTGAAGTATGTGAAAGTACAAATGCGTACGGATTCAGCGAGTTCTTTTTGGAATGGTATTGTACACACAGCAGCTTTTTTATGAGAAAATTTGTTATTGTTACTTGAGCTTCCAATATGTAAGACAATGATGTGTGGAATTTGTTTATTTTCCAAAATTTATAAGAAAGGACCGTTGTATTAGCAGTATTATTCTACGATAGCGTTTTAATAATCAAAGCGCCAAAAAATTGCAGCCTTAATAATAAATGCTGTTTCTATCAAAATTTATATTAATTCTCTGCTATTGAAAGAAATTATATAAAATGTGCTGTGCGAGATGCTAATAGCAGTGATAGCAACATAAACTTGCATTGAAAACAATGGCGCTGAGTCGACATGCAAAGGCCCGCCGTCGTGTTATACATAGTAATAAAGTTTGCCAAGATGCAAGAGCCCGTCGTCACGTCGTCTTGTTATGGTTAGACGATTAGGGATTTACTATCTACGTATAGAAGATATGTAATGTAACTGAATGCTCGGTCACTAAAATATGGGACATGGGAAAGGAATTGGGATTTAATACAGAATATAGAAACATAAACTAGAACTTTGGTTCGTTAACCGGTACTTTACCAACAAAATAAATAAAAAAATTGAAGGGCTTAGCCCACGGGTTCCACTAGTTTTTATTACAATTAGTAATGCACAATTACGTTTCCGTTCTGATAATTAAAGATAGACTAGATTTTTAAACTTTAAATGTTTTTTTCAGTTATCAATCGTTCTCCATTACATTCGCCTGTCAACACATCTTCATTTGCAGAAATTTTCTTCGGAGAAGAGTTAAATACCTGTCCTAATTTAACGAACGTAATATCAACGAATACTGGAGCTGTGCCCAAAACATTTTGTAGCAATTCAATTCACCCGTTTGAAAAACCACTAGTTTGCAAATTTTGCTTCAAAAATAAAGAACCGGCATATATTTATAAAACCCACCAGTTTAAGTCTGAAAATGGAATTATTTTATGTCCGATACTAAGGAATTACATTTGTCATATTTGTGGAGTCAGCGGTGATTTTGCACATACAATCAAATATTGTCCTGCTAATCCAATGAATAAATTTTACACTCATGCGTACTTAGCAGAATCACTTGCAACCGTTTCAGATTCTACAGAACAGAATACAGCACAGTTACGTAGTACGCCAAATTCTTCATTAACACAGCTACCGCCGTCTTCTTATTTTGAAAATATTAAACAACAACCACTTCCCTTACAATCTACCGAGATGTATTCTAGTATTCAGGAACAATTAGCAGAACAATCTTACTTTATTAACAATCAAGAAGTTAATCTGCAAAATGCATTATTTATTCCACGTAATTTATCTTCCTCGTCCAATACCACCATCAGATCAAGAAGCCCAATAATTCCATACGACAGATTCACTTGTGCCTCTCCCAGTGCAAATATATTTAGGCGAAAAAGGAAAGTTTGTAAATTTTGTCGTCGAAATCAAGAACCGCGCGTTGTTTACAACAGTCATCAGCTACGAGATGAAGCTGGCAGAATCGAATGTCCTTATTTAAGGCGTTTTGTTTGTCGTATTTGTGGGGCTACTGGAGATGATGCACATACACCAAAATATTGTCCAACAAATACATATGCAAGTTTTATTCAAAAATGTATGCGTCAGTAATATTTTATTTTTCACTTGTAAATGAACTTAACATTTAGTGTATTACCAACTCTCGGTTGTACCTTTGTTTATAGTTACATTTCTTCTTGTAGTAAGAAAAAATTTTGGTTAAAAGTTGAATTTAGGTTTGTTATAAAAATGTAATGTTAAAGTTTTAATTAGTTAGAAATGATGTTATTTGTTATTCTCTATGTTCTATCTGTAATATTGATCCTCATTAGTATAATTTTTTATTTGATATTAAACAATTAGGTTATGATAACATTTTATCAACAAGCAAAAAACACACACACACACACACACCCACACAGATTTATTATTAATTCATTAGTGAGGATTATTACACTTTAAATGCTTTTTAGATGACAAAAAAATGTGAAAACGTGATCTCCCCCCCCCCCCAATGCTCTCCACCAACGAGTTTTCGTTATTTCCAAAATTTCAACAGATAAATACAGTTTGCGATTGCAAAATACTAAAACAATAAAATGATGGGGGAATGGGAGCGTAGTCCAACTTAAAACTAAAAAAAGAAGCTTGGATATGTGTTGTATGCCTATTTAATAGCCGAGTTGCGTAAGTACGATTTTCAAAATTTTTAAATTTCAAAAGGTTCTAGTTTTCAAAATTTAAAAATTTTTTAAAGTTTGAAGTATTTTAAAAGATGCCAAACTTTCCAAAACGAATTCAAATCTTTCAGGAAAAAACACTTAAAATTTTTGAAGAAATTTATTTAATATAATTTTTAACTAAATTAGAAATTATTAATTAATTTTCTTCAAGTTTTCATAAATTTTTTAAATTTGAAAACTAAAAATAATTTTTGACTTTTCATCCAATTTCAGGGTTTTCAAAATTTTTTTGGCCGATTGAATACAACTCGCATAAATGATAGAAATAAAAAGGAGATTACCATTATACTATCTTTGTTTGTTGGCGGTCAATGGACACCACCTAATAATTTATTATAAATATTATATATTTATACAGGGTGTAAACTTTAACTCTGCTCACCATGGAGATCTCGGAAATGGTAAGAGATAGAAGGTTCGTTAAATGAGGAAAAAGCTGCCAATTTAGGGGACCAGTTTCTTGCCATTTGTAAAAATTTAAAAAAATTCATAGCCGACTAGATATGAGCAAAAAACTAAAAATTAGGGTTATCTTCTTTTGCTCGTACGTCTTTATTTATAAGCTTTTACAATTAATTTTTGCAGTGATACTATAGCGCACAAGAAAGAGTTTACTTATGTAACCAAAATTTTTTTATAATTCACCATGTTCGAGAAGCGATGCCCAACTTTTTTTTTTCTTATGTGCTGTGTCAAATTTTCACATTTTTACAAAGCATTTGCGCGGTAAGTTAAAAATGATAATTACATATGTATAACTTGTAAATTCATCAATAACACGTAATACAAGAACATCAACCTTATTAACAAAGACCCAAGAATGCGTCACACATTAGAACGCTCTCTCCGTAAGCTTTGTCGGTCAAGTCGAAGGTCCCAGGCTCTCGTAGATAAGTCAGCGTCACTAGATAACATCACCTTACATGAAATGCACTTCCGCAAATAACATGTGATCAAAATAAAACAGCGTCGATAGCATATGATAGCATGCTATACTGAGTAGGATCGGCAAAACAATGGCATCCACAGCCCACCTGATGCTATGTTTTTAGATCTGTTTTGTTACCTAAAATTATTTTATCACTCTCAATTACTGAATTATTTGAGTT
The DNA here is from genome assembly GCA_958336395.1 of Ctenicera cuprea. Classification (NCBI taxonomy): domain Eukaryota; kingdom Metazoa; phylum Arthropoda; class Insecta; order Coleoptera; family Elateridae; genus Ctenicera; species Ctenicera cuprea. Next base: position 38,623,251 of record OY284490.1, read on the forward strand.
AAAATTAAAAGACAACAAATAGCCAGAAAAGCGCTGTACTTTTTTTTGAGCAGTGTATTTATGCTCACAATTCTTATACCAAGTAGACGGTAATTATTGGACACTTTTTAGTTATTAATTGTAATCAATGTTTATTTTCGATTAATAAGTTAAATTGGTGAATTAGCTCATCGAATACAAATAATAAGATAGTCGACAAGCATTTCTAAGTTTTCTGAATACACATATACTTATACAGATATTTTTGGCGTCAATAATTGAGTAGGAAGTTAAAAAATAATTAATCTGTTTTGTGGAATCTAGTTATTCTTGTAACTTTGTGAGACATTAAACGTAACTGCGACACTGTGAAGAGTGGATAGATAACAGGTACAATTAATTTTGACAAACTTAAGCCGATATGCCACTAAATATTTTGAGGGACTATATTTATGTGACGTCACGTTATCACTTCAAAATATTTTTACTAAATTGCAACGTCTGTGATGGGAGCGTGCGTTACCGTTGTTGGGAGCGAAGCATTTGTGCATGATTTGGATTCATGCAGTTCATTCGTACATACCAGTTATGCAACACATCTAACAACTATTATAAAACGTTCTGAAATAGTATAATACGCAACAAGTTTAGAAAAGTGATGTTTTACTAAACGAGTATGGCTGATTTGAGTACGAGCGAGCGAAGCGAGCGAGTAAATTAAAAAGCCATACAAGTTTAGTGAAAACACTTTTCTAACGAGATTGGGTATACTATTTTTTCGCATTTCATGTGAAAATTTAATTTTGTTAGTTTTTAATAAAAGTGACTTTAATAACTGTCACAATTACTGGCATTGAAAATAAAAAAATAATAGTAGGTAGGTTGTTTCACTAACATAGTAACCTAAACAATCGATAGAGACAAGTAAACAAACAAAAATATTTGCAAAGAAAATTTACAAAAAGCGATGGAATTTCAAGAATTTGAACAAGAATGTGAAATAAGAAGTGAATTTTCGGCTAAAGAAGTTATTCTAAAAGCAGCGAAAGAGGCGTATTCTAGTTTGTTGCCACAAAAATCAAAAGACCGTTACGAAAAAACTTACAGCCAATTTTGCGATTGGAGAAAGAAGAAAGAAGTGGACGGAGCCGATGAAAACATAATGTTGGCTTACTTTTTTGAAAAGGTAAACGACTAAAACTACCTTCTAAATTATTACTTATTTGAATTCTTTATTGTAGGCTAAGAATTTGAAGGCGTCCAGTTTATGGTCGATGTACTCGATGCTTAAGAGTAGTCACCCTAGACCCTAGAAGTATTTAGCTAGCAGACATGGATCAAGTTCTGTTAAACGATTTTGGTTTCCATAGAGAAAAAATAGAATGAAGATTATCAAAATTTTTATGGGTGATTTAAATGGCAGTTTTTCAAAATTTAATTTATTAGAATTTCAGTAGTGTTAGTAGAGACATTTTTGTAAACAAATTGTCAAAATTGTAAGAATATGCTTGTTTCAATTATCTACTGTGTTCTGAGTTTTTAAATTAACGAAATTCAATTCCAGTGAGAGTGCATATCCGTACACGTTGGCCAAGCAGGAGTTCAAATTGGGAAATGCAACCTGGGAGCTGTACTGTTTAGAACATGGTATTCAACCTGATGGCACCCTACCTGACAGCAAAGGCTTTCTGCCTTCTAGTGACAATTGTTATGATACCTTCTTCTCAGGAGTGGAACATGGAAAAATGGTACCAAGAACCATAATGGTCGCCTTAGAACCCACTGTCGTAGGTCAGTTATTAGGTTCTTTAAACATGAAAATTGTCAGTAATGTTGTTGATTTTATAGATGAAATTCGAACTGGGCAGTACAAACAGTTGTATCATCCAGAACAGTTAGTAACTGGAAAAGAGGATGCTGCCAACAGTTATGCTCGTGGTCACTACAGCATTGGTAAGGAAATGGTCGAAGTAGTCATGGAGCGATTGTATAAATTGGCTGAACAATGCTGTGGACTTCAGGGCTTTTTTGTATTCCATTCATTTGGTTGTGGTACTGGCTCTGGATTCACTTCGCTTCTCATGGAAAAATTGTCACAAGACTTTAACAAAAAAATGCAAACTAGAATTTGTAGTTTATCGTGCCCCACAGGTGAATCATACTAAATTTATTATTAAAAGTTAAAATTTAAGCATTTCTTCATTTTTTTGTTAATGGCCTCAAGCAAGCTAGAATAATTCAATATTAATAATTATAATATTAATAGGTGTGTACTGCTGTTGTCCCATACGACTTTGAACCATTCCGCCTGTGCTTTCATGGTAGACAATGAAGCTATTTATGATATCTGTCAAAGAAAATTGGGAATTGAACCACCTGATTACATGAATCTCAACCGTCTTATCAGTCAAGTTGTATCATCAATAGCTTCATTGAGATTTGATGGTGCCTTGAATGTGGACTTAACAGAATTTCAAACCAACTTGGTACCTTATCCTCGCATTCATTTTCCTTTAGCTTCGTATGCACCTGTTTTAGTTTCAGCTGAAAAAGCCTATCATGAAGGAATGTCTGTATCCGAAATTACCTCCGAATTATTCAATCTTTCTAATCAGATGGTAAAATGTGATCCACGCCTCAAGGAAAATACATGGCTTGTTGTTTATTACACCGTGGAGATGTTGTACCAAAAGATGTAAATGCATCTATAGCACAAATGAAAACCAAAAGCAATTTACGATTTGTTGATTGGTGTCCAACTGGATTTAAAGTTGGTATAAATTATCAACCACCCACCGTTGTACCTGCAGGAGATTTGGCAAGAGTTCAACGACCAGAAAACTCAACTAAGTCCTGCGCCAGCTTCCAGTCCCATTGTCTCAAATCATCCACAACCTCTGGAGTATTTCTTAGTCTATGACTGAAGTGCAGCGATTGCTGCAATTCAGTTATGGAGTATTTCTTAGTCTTTAACAGAATTGCAACAAGCGTTGCGCTCTTGGTCCAGCGCCCATACTCCTATAACCCGGCCATAGTTCCATTCGATGTTCAGGGACAGAAACCTTGGCAACGGCATCAAAGAAGTTACACCCAACCAGCTGCAAATTCAAATGCCCTAGACATTTACGCATAATGATATTAAAAACCTGGATATATTGGTAGTCACCGTTAGCGACGTCTCGTACTAAACGTATGGTGAATCTGAAGTTGGTGCTAGTCCGTTCATCCTGTACGAACACCTCCAAGGGGTCGGGATTTAAGCGGTTCGAAGTATATAAAACAGTGCCATCAAAGATATACCCAGCAATTATTCCCTTGGTAGCATTTCTACAATTTAGAATGGACCGGAAGAAGACCCCACTTCTGTCAAAAAAAAGCATTATTTAATAAGGCTTTTTTGATCGAAGTGCGGTTTTCTTCCGGTGCTATATCGACTCGGTACTGGTATAAACACCAGTCAGTCTTCTGTAATAATATAAAATAGATTGCACTTAGGCGAACAGGGGTACCATAACTGCCTAATTTTGTGGGGAGAGAATCTGGTCTAATACATGCTATCGAACACCACTGCAGTGATGTAATAAAGACTGGTGTTTGCACTCTATTCAATTAATGAGTATCTGTATTTAAAATACTTAATTACTTTAACAATATTTATTTATTTTAACCTTATACGTATTTCGGCATGTTTACATGCAATTTTCAAAGGTTATATTAAATAGTAAACAGTTAGTGTTGTTATATCAATAGAACTTGGTGACTTAATCTCGGTAATCGTCTGCAGATGACTTGATTTCTTATTCCAAAATGTCCAATAGAGGAGAATTTAAGAGATTACTTTGCTCATTCATTAGCGGTACAGTTTTTAAATGTTTGTAAATTTAAAAAGCTTCTAGTATATCTAATTTACGTTTATCATCACAAAAGTGTAAAAATTTTATAGTGTTATTAGATGTCATTGAACGATTGTGTTCTAGTAAGTGTTTAGCGTAATTGGATTTATGTGGGTATTTGTATTTGTAACAACGTACATGTTCTTTACCTAATATCAAAATTTCTAATTGTCTGGCCTATATAAACCGAATTACAATGCGAACAATTTAATTTGTAAATGCCTGATTTTAGCAAATCGTCTGTTTTTGATTTTGCATTAAACAAAGTGTTTAAGATGTTTCTAGTTGTTTTAAAGCTTACTTTATATTTATTTGTTTTGTTTATAATTTAGCAATTTTTTCTGATTTGCCAAAATATGGGATCGATTCTTTTCCGGCTAGCTGGAATAGTATATTACGCAACAAGTTTAGAAAAGCGATGTTTTACTAAACGAGTATGGCTGGTTTGACTACGAGCGAGCGAAGCGAGCGAGTAACTTAAAAAGCCATACAAGTTTAGTGAAAACACTTTTCTAACGAGATTGCGTATACTATTTTTTCGCATTTCATGTGAAAATTTAATTTTGTTAGTTTTTATTGAAAGTGACATTGATAACTGTCACAATTACTGGCATTGGAAATAAAAAAATAATAGTAGGTAGGTTGTTTCAATAACATAGTAACCTAAACAATCGATGGGGACAAGTAAACAAACAAAAATATTTGCAAAGAAAATTTACAAAAAGCGATGGAATTTCAAGAATTTGAACAAGAATGTGAAATAAGAAGTGAATTTTCGGCTAAAGAAGTTATTCTAAAAGCAGCGAAAGAGGCGTATTCTAGTTTGTTGCCACAAAAATCAAAAGACCGTTACGAAAAAACTTACAGCCAATTTTGCGATTGGAGAAAGAAGAAAGAAGTGGACGGAGCCGATGAAAACATAATGTTGGCTTACTTTTTTGAAAAGGTAAACGACTAAAACTACCTTCTAAATTATTACTTATTTGAATTCTTTATTGTAGGCTAAGAATTTGAAGGCGTCCAGTTTATGGTCGATGTACTAGATGCTTAAGAGTAGTCACCCTAGACCCTAGAAGTATTTAGCTAGCAGACATGGATCAAGTTCTGTTACATTTTCAAATTTAAATAATTGTACTTTTAATATTTATACAGATAAGAAATAAATAATTTCCTTTTGTCAAGTGTTTTTATGCAAAATCTGTTGCTATGCTGTAATGGTTGCTATGCTGTAAAGTACCACTTTACAGAACGATTTTGAGTATAGAAATATAGTCAGTTACAATATGCAATGCAAAAAAATATGTTTACAGTGGGACTACAGCGATGACGTCATTTTTATAAAAAATAATACAAATAAATATGTCAGTATTTACAGTGAGATAGCAGCTTTACATGTTAATAACCTTTTTTAGAAGCGATATTGAGATAAACGCACTTTTCTCAATTATAGGTGTACATGTAATGAAGCAATAAATTAACAAAATCACACTTGATGCTCAGCATTCTTATGAGAACCATTATTATATTGTCTTTTCGTCTACTATAGTTTATAAAGACATAAATAATGACCGTCCTACTTGGCACCACGGTCGGCGATAAAAAAATAATTTACCGCCGCCAGAATTTACCGCCGTGGGCTATAGCGTCCAAAGCTCCCCCCTCCTCTAACTCCGACGCTGCACAGCGTCTAGTGAAATGATTTTCGTTAACTTTTATCTGGTAATATTGCATATCCAATAGTTAATGATAGTTTACTGAGGTAAGTATTCTGCTTAAACATTTGCAAAATGTATATAAAAATTTGTTATTCTTAATGCTTTAAAAGGTTATAATTTCCTTAGCAAAGGTAAAATTGACCTCATTTTGTTTATAGAATTTACGATTAGCCGCTTAACACCTTTATAGCTTACAAATATTCCGTTAGTTGAATATCTTAATATTACTCTGAGCTTCTTGAAAGTTATGGAAAGATAAGGTGAACTATATAATACCTTAAATGTTTGCCATCGTTTAAAAAATGGCAGATGGTATGCCAACAACTGAGAAAATAGCTTTTAAAAAATAAATATTTGAAAATTCGTGCAGTTTTCTGATTATAATGCAGTAACGAAACATATACAGGGTGATTTTGAGAACCGGGCCACTATTGCCAACTTTATTATTTTTAAAGATACATTTTGTTAAATTAGTAAAACCGTGTAACGTTTTATTCTGGCTACGATGGTGAAAACGAAAAAACAATTGCACATCCCCTTTTCGAGTTATTTGTTAAATTCACTTTTTTTAAGCGGAACGCCCTGTATTTTTTTATATTTTTGAATTGCAAATTTTATTCTCTTTAAAAAAGTATACGATCAAACTATGATTAAATTAACAAATAACGCCATACTTTAACTTTTAATGGTTTAATAACATAATCGTAACGGCTGTGAAACAAAAGCTACTTGTTTTATGGTATAGGTCAAAATATCATTAAATTAATATGTATAAAAGTAATTATTATAGTAACTGCTCGTATTCGACACTATCATTATCTAGACAGCCATATTTTAACTTTTAATACTTAAATAACATCATCGCAGCAGCCGTGAATCAAAAGGTAGAGTTCGCTTGTTTTGTTGTTTCTATTTTGACATTTAGCAGTTGTGCTAATTTTATTTAACATATAAGATGTACATTGGCCCCCACGGTCACCTGACATGAACCGTTAATTTTTCTCTTTGGGGATATCTACAGGATGATATTTATTGAGATAGATACAACAGTGTAGAGATTTAGTCGAATCCATTACAAATGCATTGTAAACATTGCCCACGGAATGCTACGTCGGGCTTCGAATACTGTAGTTCAAGAATTTACTGCTGACAGATAATGATAGTGCCCAATTTGAACAGTTACTATAATAATTACTCTTATACATATTAATTTAATGATATTTTGAACTATACCATAAAACAAGTAGTTTTTGTTTCACTGCTGTTACGATTATGATAATAAACCAATTGAAGTTAAAATATGGCGTTATTTGTTAATTTAATCATAGTTTGACCTTATACTTTTTTAAAGAGAATAAAATTTGCAATTCAAAAATATAAAAAAATACAGGGTGTTTCGTTTAAAGAAAAGTCATTTTAACAAATAACTCAAAAACGCGATGCACAATTGTTTTTTCGTTTTTACCATCGTAGCTAGAAGGAAAAGTTAAATTTTTTTCTAATTTAAGCAACTTTGTATCTTTAAAAATAAAAAAGTTAGCAATGGTGGCCCGGTTCCCAAAATCACCCTGTATAGCTTTCTGACGCGTATAAGATTTGCAAGAAAAAGTTTAGCTTATCACATTATATTGTATAAGTTATTTTAAACTATTTGGTACGTTACACGATCTGTTCGCAACGTTTTGACTGGCCGTATTTCAATATTTTTGAAGCAGCTTTTTTCCATTTAGAAAAAAAAATCCTTCTGAGTATTCTTCCGGGTAAATTTCAATTTCTTTCGCAGAAAAATTAAGAATTGGTTTTTATTTAAGGTATTTTTTATCTAATTTAAATTACTACATAAAAAGTTTGTTACAGTCATATTGTTTTTGTTTTTACATTTAAAGACAACAACAACGTTAAGTTCTCATAAATCTCAATATGAGTACATTTATATTGAGAAATTCTGAATTCTAGAATTTCAAGCAGCAAAAAAGAATAATTGCTACCAAACCAATATAACAATTTATACGACAGATCTCAATTGTATTGTAGTTTACACAGTCATAAAATCATATAATACTATAAAATATAATTATAAACTAAGTAAACAGCGTCCACAATAATTTCCTCGTGTCTTTTTTTTTAATCAACATTGACTACAATGTATGTGCTAACTAAAACACTAAAGGCGAATAAACAATAATTAATAACTAATAAACTACGTTAAGAAGCTGCTAAAGAACACGGGTGATGACTAAGAATATGAAAAGTTCAGTTAATAATTAAACAAATTTTTAAAATCTATTGATCGACTATATTAAAAGCGTTTTTACAATAATGCACTGTGCCCCAAAAATCAGGAAGCCTGAAAATCTAGAAGCAAATTTAATAAGAATGGAGGTAGATTACTTTACAATAAAATATCCGTGTAGTAATCCTTAGAAAGTAAACTAACTTTGACATAAATAGAATATCATTTTTTGAACAAATTTCTTGGAATAACTACGTTGCTTTTTTGTAATTTTCTTAATTGCACACTGCAACATTAATTTCATATGAAATTTAGTGAAAATGGGTTATAACTATGCATAAGAATTTCCAAACTATATACGCAATTTTGCCATTTTGTGTTTTAATGAAAGACTATTTTTCAATTTTTTCCAAGTCAAATCTTAAATTTCAAGTCACTAAATTTTACAAGTTTTATTTACTTTTTTGGGACACTTATGTAAATAAGAAATTTGAGAGTGATGTATACAGGTACTTACAGAGATTTACAGATGTATTATAAGATATTATATTTCGTAATAAAACTAGGTGTTTTGAAAAACAATAAATAAAAAATAAATTAATAAATAACTACTTATCGCTATTGTGGCTTAATTTTAAGTTAAATAATTTTGACGTCTTAACACTAAAGTAGAATGTACTGCCATAACCAACCGAGACCACATCCAGACTCCAACAAAATTAAGGTTTTATATAAAATTACATAATAAATATAGTATTTACATATCACTGTACAAATTACTTGAGCTCAGTAATTGGTTGTTATAAAAGGTACCTTAATATAATTATTATAATGTCCAAACTAGTTTGTCGTTTTTAAAGTAACTTAATAAAATGAAGAATCTTACGAATGAATATTGTGATTCCACAGTAGGTATAGATATTATACGTTTCAGGTAACGATATTATTGCTATAAGAGAAGAGCAACTGAAAGAGTGTGTCTGGATACATTGCATGATCACAACGGGTACAACTATGCAATTGTAATTTTAAAAGCTCTTTTAACACGCGGTTATATTTACGGAGGCATCATTAATCGAGCTTTTAACTTATAATGATCATGCACGTAACCCTTTCCTATTAATTTGTAGAAGTAACGTTAAGCAAAAGTTTATGAGTAAAAGCAGCTTTTAGATGTAGGTGTTTTGTCCTTTGTCGAAGAGGTCCTATAACTTAAACTAAATGATTTATCTCCTTCTGCAAACGGTTTCAATTTAATGCATAAAAAGGCTGACATGAGGCAAGATCCCACTAAAATAGTAAGTAGAACAATCAGAGTTGCGGTAAAACCTATCGTCGTCATACATATCAAACCCGAACTGTTAATTTCTTCTTTTGCGGGAAATACCATGGTAGGTGCGGGCGTGCTAGTACTGTTCTCATCCAGCGCAAATGTTAAGTCACCGGTAGATACAACACGTATTACTCTATTAACACCAACTTCCTTCTCTGGATCAGTAGTAACTGCTCTCTTCAGCCTCCGTTCTTCTCTAGGTCTTCCTGCTTGCAGATAAGCTTCTAAAGGAAGGGGAAGATGTTGCGGTGGACCGTAAGCTGTTTCTGCGCCACCATGAGAAACATCCAGAAGACCACTATGCACCCCGTGTATAGCGTTACCGTCTGAACACTGATCAGGACATTGATACCGACAAATTTGAATAGTACATTGAAAGTGAACTTCCATAGAATCTGGAAATTTGAACGCTTGAAAGTGAGCATATGAAAGAACAGTAGCACTAGCACCGAAGTTTTTAATTTTCGTAAACCTTGACATTAATTTTGGTCTAGTTACGCATCCTTTTTGATCAACCAGTTGTATAGGAGCTCGTTTTCCATCATGTGCCATGCAATTTCGAACCAACATATCGAATTTCGAATCGTCATCTTTAATTGCTAAAACCATTGTCATAGTTTGGCCAATTTTTACCAGACCCGATACCTCAGAAGCCCATGGTCCTTTTCCTACTTGAATCTGCATCCAGCATCCCACGTTATCGCCGGCAAAATCAGTCCTTACCACGTCTAGCATATCTACTGGGAAGGGTCGAAATGTTACAGATTTTTCATATTGATCGTGCCAAGTACATCGCAATTTTCTAGCTTGGTCCCACACTTCTTGAACTTGTGGGTCGTATTGAATAACGATTATGTTTTCAAAAAATGTTCCGGAGCCAGACTCTGCTCCGTAACCGTAAAGACCATTTTCGGTATTTCCAGAGGTACCACAAGCATGAATACCAATTTCAAAATGTGCAGAAGTTCGACCTAGTCCAGCTGGAAGGTGCACACAATGCACATTACTATAATGACCTTTACTAAACACAATTCCATAAAATGGTTTGTCAAATCCGATGTAGACTTTCATTAAGTTTTTCTCGCACTTTACGTCTAAAGATATTATTTTAGGCATTTCTGGTACAGGGGCCGGCCAAATTTCTCCTCCTGTGTCGTATTTGTCCATCGCATGTTGTTTGGATGACGGCGGTGGGGGAAAGCCATTGTACGAATTATGATCGAATACCGGCTGCTTCCCATGACTTGGTATTCCAAATGGCTTTCCTCCAGGATGCGGAGGAGTTAATCCTAAATGACTTGAGCCACCACGTGCAGGAATGTTTCCTGGGTTTCCTCTAGGCGGTGTATTGTATCCAATTTTCTTTGGAGGTGGTCCATCTTGATCAGATTCTAGAGCTAGCTGATCAGATTTTGTTTCACTGTCTTCTCTGTCTTGTGCACTATGTTCACTTAGTTCTTCCGTATTCGCGATGGCTTCTACAACGTCCACTTCTTCGGCATTTATGAGAGTCGCTAGCTGAAAACAGTAAACAGAATTTAGAAAATTTGCAATTACAGAACTCGAATGCTTATATTATCTAATAATTAAATTAAATATTATTGCTTCAGTTATCAAATCTATAGTAACGTTTATAGTTGGGTTACCCAAAGCTGCTAGAAGAGGTATGCTTTTTGAATAATAAACGACACCCCTATCCTCTGTGAAAATTGTTATAACCATTAATGATTTGTTTTTTTTGTTATTTCAAACTAGCTTTATTGTTGGAAAGGTTGTTAATGTTAAAGTTGTGACTGTAAATGGTATTTGGAATTACAGTACGATCAATAAAATTTTATATACGATCTAATCGTGAAAAACACAACTTAAGTCGGAAGTTAATTCATACAGTCACAAATTGTCAGATAAATATTTATTTTTACTTATTTATTTAACGCTGACCTAATTCTGCCGATAAGGTTAAATACTGACCCGAGGGAATAAACTCATTCAGTAGAACCACTACAGGGTAGGTATCTTTAACGTAGATTGGCATCACACATTACATGGGAGACACATCTCTTTCGAAAGATGGCAAATCCATCGTATGTCGCTCATTCAACTTCATACCACCGCCTCAGTCTCACATACAACAGTTTGCGCCTCTATCAATTAATTCCGTTTTGACGTGGGTTCTGTTTTCCATGACCAAGCCTTATTTAAATTTTTATTGATCATACCGATAAGAGCATGCAACAAGAAATTAATTATATTTGCTATTTTTGACAAAATAGTTCTCTTTGGGAAGAGGTGTTCAATTTAATTTGGCATACTAGAAAAATACATAATCTACATAATAATTTTCTTGTGAGCTTTTAGGAATCATATCTTGCACTAAGACATTGAAAACAAACTCGTAATAATTTAATTTTCAAGTTTAAACAAGTAATTGTTTAATTCATTAATTGCAATGCCATAATGTTAGTTTATGGCAATGTGCTAATCAGACATGGTACTGACATAATTTGAAACAGCCGCGCAAGAAGTTGTATAATCTAGTACAGCACTGAAGTAATGAAGTGATAAGTGCGTAGATATAGGCGATAAGTGCTAAGGGAATATGTCAGAAGACCCTGTGGGTATAACGGACCACAAGGACAGGTCAGTCGGCCAGCACTTATTGCTCGATCACTTCACGCACAGACCGCACCTCTAGGGCGACCGTTCCCTATGCATTCATTCCGTCCGAACTTAGAAAACAGAATTTGTTAATATCAAGTACAGTGGATGGTCTGAATACAAATACCACAATTTGCTATGTTAAATGTAAACCACAAGCTTGGGCTTGGAATTCACAATTCGCGCGTAAATTTAAGTATTCGAAGAAAAGTTGACACAATTCCAGTTTCGGAACATTGATTGGTGTTTAATTAACGCGATGTGGAGCATGGAGCCCAACGCTTGGGGCAGGCCCGGACTGATAACGGTGTCTTGACCGTCCGCCTAAAGCCATCGTTGACCCACACACACACTTATCAGATGCCGGCACAACCACCGCATCGCTGATCAATCAAAACCGACACCCCATCATTAATACCAATCGTGGCCCACATACCCAAATTGTTACATTATCCCATTCTAAACTTGTTATTTAACATAATAATGTGTCTCTGAGTACATAAACGTGATACCTATCGTTGACGATGAAAATGTCTTAGAATTACTTTTTTGGAGTTAATATAAATGATTTATGCTAAAGTGATAACAATGCTCTACTATAAATATAATTACGTAACTGCTATCACTTTATAGACAAATAAGCAGAGACGGTAGCTAATTATACTCGTACAATTTCTGATGAATATTTCTCTTGATATATTCCTACATTAAACTACATTCCGTAGCATGTATTATGTCATCGACCATTAACAAATGTATTCTGCTGTAAAAGTAGACATGAAAGATATGAAACATTAACTGCAACAATAATTATACATGTTCGCTATACATTTATTTCTCCTGTACTGCATGCTGGCTGTTATTCACGTCAACTCCTTGTAATGTGCTACTTAAATATGGTACCAGTCAGTATTTCATACTTAAAGCTGTTTTAAGTTTTGTCGGAACTCTTTCATTTTTCAGATATTCCAGGTCAAAGTTGGAATATTTTTCTCTGCAATATGGTTTTGTAGCACTTGATAACTTCCAAGATTTTTATTTGCATTAAACCAATAAAATTGTTCGAAAAGTAGCGTATTAGGCTTTTGAAAATAATTGTTTGATTTTGATTATTTGTTTAGTAACGGTTTTCAACAGAACCAAAGATTAATACTTACAGATTGTACGTATATTAATCTGTAACAGAACTGTCATTTTAAATAACTATCTCCACAATAGAACAAAAATGTTGAACAGTACCTATTTGTAGCAAATGCAAACTTGACTTTCCTGTTTCTTTAAATATTTCATAATTAATATTACCAGCTTTGACAGCTAATACAAGGTGTTCTGAAACTCGCAGGCACGGATTGTAGGACAGTATTGTACGTACAAGCGCGAACAAAAAGTTCCTCTACGTATTTTTCAATTTGAGCAATATTTTTGGAGTTAATCAGTTTTCAAAAATTTGAAAATGATTTACACATGTTATTCAAAGTGTCCAAAAAATTCAAATATACGTGTTCAATTAAGCAGTGACTTGCTATTGGCTGTTGAAAACAGCAGGTTATTATTTCTTTGTTTCATTGTTCGTCATTTGTTCGAATTTAGTTGCTAAATTGGTATCATGCAATACTATGTATTACATTGAAATCGGTTCAAAGTGCGAGAGAATAATAATAATCAAGCAGGACCAGCAGCGGTACGTTTATACGCGGTGCGACATCCGCCTCAATGCTAACGTTTTTAGAAGATTAGAGGACCGAATTTTGTTCAACGGAAGTGTCACGGTGCCACCACCCAATAATGGTGGTCGTCAACTCCTGCATGATGATGAAGCCCTTGATATAGTAAGAAATGATCCCACAAGAAGCACTAAGAGCATCGCCAGAGAATTAACAATCAATCCTAGGCGTGTGTGGCGTGCCTGGAAACGTGACCAACAGCATCCATATCACTATACGAGGGTACAACACTTGCAAGATAGCGAAAAGTTATCATTTCATGCGAATTTTCGAATCTCAGATTTTAACGGAAATATGCGTTTTGGGTACCAAGTATCCCAATAAAGTGGTGTTAAGAACATGTTTGTTTGGGGGTGGGTGCGTGCCTGAATGGGTGCGTTCTTTCCTCTATAACTAATAACTATATCTCCAGAACCCTTGGCCCAATTTTTATCAAATTCGGTACGTGGAAGTGTTTTTACTCGCAGGTTGTCTTTTCTAAGGTTTTGAAACGAAACCGGAACCGGTTGTTTTGAATTTTTTTCAAGTACTAAGACAAAATAAATTCGGACTTTTCGATTTTCTGATTGACACCAAGACCTTTGTGCATCCAAAATTTTAATTTACTTGCTCTTCTAGAAAGTGAGTTAAAATTTCCGTACATACAAACACACATATACGTTGTGCTTTATGTCTATAGAATATTACAAGTTTTTTTTAATTTTATGCATTGATAAACAAATTTGAAGTGTTTACGTCTGCCATTTATTTACATCCGCATCACGCCTGCTGGTTATTTCTCCTGGCTAGTTATTGCACGTATCATAGACATATTACATTACTTGTAATATGTCTATGATAATTATGATATGTATAAAGTTAGCTACAATTTTATAACCAAATCATAGATTTATTACAGAATACTGTTAGCTATAGGAAATGTAAAAGTTCTTTCACCAATTCATTCTTCGCCTTTGGAACATATGTATTAGAAAATAGTTAATTTAAATTTTGGTATTTATATCTATATGAAATACAGATTTGCCATCTTGTAATCTAAAGTAAGCGGTACTTGGGTTTTATTGGCAATTAAGATATTAATTTTGGCTACATTCTGACCGTAACTTTTTCCAGTTTCTTTACTAAATCAATCAAAGCATAAATGTTGAATACATTTGTGTCTACTAACGTTAAATCATATTTTTGAAATACAACGAAAAAATTTTATAATATATATTCCATTTTACGAAGCCAAGATGCTGTTATTGAACGACATAAATTATTGTCGATGATCACGAAATTAGACACATAAAGGTATAGCAAAAATCGAAAGTCATAAGATTATACATATAATAGTCTACTACTACACCAAATTTAAAAATCTTGCAGTTACTGACAATACGGCCGGTTTGAGAAAGGAAGGTTAGAACAGACAAAAGTAATAGAAAACCTACAGTTTTTTTTGCTTTTCTATACTTTCAGTATAGGAAAGCATCGATTACATGAAAATTTTCGAAATCAGGCTTAAGACGGAAATGGACCTGCAGAAATACAAAAAAGTGGTTTTTAAAAAATGTCTGTCTGTGGGTAAGTGGGTGGGTACGTGGGTATGAATGTATGTATGTATGTATGTGGGTGAGTAGTGCATCATAACTATCGAACGAATGGTCGGATTCTGATTAGCTTTTGAATCTGGGGGTATATCAAAAATTCACCGACGAAATAAGCTTTTAAAAGAATTGGAAACGGAAGCAGAAGTTAGACAAGGTCGTTGGTAGAATTTTTTTTACTAAATCAAATTTTATGATATTAAAAAAAAATTTAACTTTTTGGGAAATAAAACCAGCCAATTATCGCAATATAAAAAGTGTATTTAAATTAAAAAGCTACGTTTCGCTACTTTGTATTGTCTTTTAAAAAAATTATTAAAAAAAAAGTCTGACAGAAGACTTTAGGGTAAATCCAACGCTTTTATTCCGAACTTTCTAGCTTTAAAATGGCGGCCGCTATAAATTTTTGAAAATTTTAAATTTAGAGCTTTATTACTCAAAAACAAGTTGACAGATCGAGTTCAAATATTTTATCGCAATATTAACACAATGTTACTGTACACAAATATTTTCAAAAATTAAAATCTATGAAATGACAAAAATTTCGAAAATTGCGGAAACCTTCAAAAAAATATTACTCAAAAACTAGGAATACGATTCTGTTTCAATTTTGTAGCATCATAAAGCTAAAAACGAGCTACAATTTGGTGCCTTTAGTTTGTTTTCTCTCTGACGCTTTCTATGATTTTTGAAAATTTGAGTTTTAACGCCCATTTGATCAAAAACGTGTTTTCAAATCGGGATGAAATTTAATATTGGAAATGCCATAAGAGTACACAATGTTACAAGTTACTAGAACTTTTGGAACTACCAAAACTGCGAAATAAACAGGAATATCAAAGTTTTGACATTTTCAAAACCATACTGCCTAAGAACGGGCCATACGATTTTTTCTAAATTTTAGAAACTAATAAAGCTAGAGATATGCTATCATTTAGTTTAAATTTTAGTCCGCTAGTTTGTCTGTAATGCCTCCTATGAATTTTTGAAAAACGGAAATTTATGCAACTTTGTTTAATAAACGGGAGATGATAAAAATGTCTGTTTAAGCTTAATTGCTCACGAGTGATAAAATAAGAGCAACAACTTAATTTTTTTTTGTGAGCGAATTTGTCCTTCCGGTTTTGGTTTTCTTTAATCCCAAATATTTTTCCAAAGAATCAAAAAATCGATTTTTTACTTTCCTATACTTTCAGTATAAAGAAGTATTGATTTTGGTAAAATTTACGAAATTGGAAGTTTAGCGGAAATACACGTTTTGGATTTCCAGAAACCCAAAAAAGTGGGTGAATAGGTGTGTATGTATGTGGGCGTGTGGTGCATTATAACTATGAAACCGAAGGTCGAATTTCGATGAGCTTTGGAATCTGGGGGTATATCAAAAATGCACCAACATAATAAGCTTTTAAAAAATTCGAGACCAGAAGCGGAAGTTAGTCATGTTTCTTTGGTAGCATTTTTTTCCTAAGCCAAGTTTTATAAATTTTAAAACGGAATCCAATAGAAGATTAAATGGCAAATCCAACGTTTTTTCTCTAACTTTTGAACTTCAAAATGGCGGCCCCTACAAGTATTTGCAAATTTTTGATTTTAGAGCCTCATTACTCAAAAACAAATTGACAGATTGCGTTCAAATATTAGATCGTAATAGCCCTATAGAGACACAATGTTACTGCTCACAAAAATTTTCGAATAATCAAAAGCTATAAAGTGAAAAAAACATCCAAAATTTCTGAAGTTTTCAAAAAAAAATTCCTCCAAAAGTGGTAACGCGACTTTTTTTAAACTGTGTAAACTCGAAGAGCTTAAGATGAGCTTCAATTGCGTTCGGGTCTTAACCCCCTAATTTGTCTGTGAGGCCTTTAATAAACGGTAAACTATAAAAAATGTTGTAGAAACTAAATTGCAAATGAATAATAGTAGAATAATATTAAGAACTTAATTTTTAGATGCAGTAATACTTAAGGGGTTAATTTTCCTCCTCCTTTCCTAATTTTGACGAAAAAGTTTGTTAGTGCGGTTTTGCACTTTTTAAACACCGCGAAATATTTTTGGAAAGAATCAAAAAATCAATTTTAATAAAACCGCCGCAACTTAATCAGCATAGGAAGATTGATGAAACAAGGTAGGTAGCGAAACACGTAGTACGTAAGAGACTATCATAGTATAATTACATTATAAGAGGCAGCAGCTGATCGCTGCTACCCTGTAATTGCTACTCAGATAGTATGGCTAGTGTTACTTGTCCTGTGTGTACTAGCAATGACGGATTAGCAGGGCTTTATATTTAAACACCCTATTACTGAAAACAGCTCCTAAAATGTGCTGTAATTGTTGTGAGTATATATTTAAAGTAATTATTTTGTGTAAAAGTATAGGAATGTCCAGGCGAAGTGCTGCCCTCATTTTATATTGTAGTATCAAGAATTTTCAGTTTAAACATATTTTTTCTAAACCAATTGATAAACTATATAAGTACTCTAGTTTTTTAATAAACTTGGGAAGATAGACGGTATGCTATAAACATATGTTGCAAAACATTGTAGGTCAGGGTTTTAAAACTTATGGATTAAGTATGTAAGTATGATTAAGTAATAAATTATAGAAAACGTCACAGAGAAATTAGTGGATTCGGACACTAACAAAATTGTAGCTCATTTATAACTTTGTCGGCGTAAAAAATTTAAAACATACTTTTTAAGACTTTTTAATTTTTGACAATATTTGTTACTTCACAGTTTTTATTCGTACAAAAATTCTTTTAAATAGTAACATTGTGTTTCTCGATTTGTCAATTCTTGTAGTAATGAAGTTTAATACTTCCAAAACATGTAGCGGTCGTCATTTCAAAGTTTGAAACTTAATAAAAGTGTCGGATTTGAACTTAAATCTTCTCTCAGTTTGCCTTTTCAAATTTAGAAAATTCGCTTTCCCAAAGACATAGCACTCAAACATTCTATCTAACTTCCGCTTCCGGCTTCGGAATTTTTCTAAAAACTGATCAACGAATTTTTGATATACCCCTGCATTATAAAGCGCATCTTAATCGGTGTATTCATTTGGGAGATTTTGAGGTACACATACACACACGCTTAGATAGACATTTTTTTAAACCACGTTTTTGACTTTCTGAGAATCCAAAACATGTGTTTACGTCAAAATCTCGAATTTGAAAATTATCATGAAACTTCCTGTAAAGCTGTTTTGATTGTTACTTTACAAAAAAAATATCTTTATCATTCTTAAAATAATCCGTTAAACATTTCGTGTCAGGCAAATTGGTTATTAACTGGAACATGTATAGTTTTAAAAGCATTTAATAACTTTTTGTACCAGTGACACACTGCGTTTCAGCTATGCAGCAGACGGAAGCTACAGACACTAGACTAGTGTGACGGCAGATGACCGCCCCGTTAACCGACGTCGTGACACGATCTAACAGAAGTAACGAGTCAATCAAACTGTTCATGACATATCCTGTTTCTATCCTCAATTCCAATTGCTTAAATAATATTAAGCACGACTTTCCGGATTAATGAAATACATCGACATTTGTAGAATAAAACGGTATTTGCACAATATAATTAAATGACAAACACTTGAGTGGTAGATAATAACAGTAACTACGTACTACATTAAAAAGGGCACTTTGTAAAAATAGTAAAGTAAAGTTGTTTATCAAAAGTTATTTATAAAGTACCCTTTGTTAATTTAAATTCTATAAAGTGCCCTAATAAAATTGTATGGACATGAAAACTAGGTTTTTTTTAACGAACAATTTTTTTATACAGGGTGTTTCCAAAATTCTAGTTTAAATTACGAGAACATCTAAAAAATAAAAAAAAACATTAAGCAAATTGCTTGATACCGAAAATATTTTTTTGAGGAGTAAGAGCTTTCCGAAGATCACGCTGTAACTATTATTTTTGCCATAAATTGAAATATTAGATTCAAATGGCTGTTTAACTATTAATGACTTTTGTTTTTAATTGTTTTTCATTGGCTAAAGACGTAGATGAGAAAGCGTACACAGCGTATCTCTTAAATTAGGTTTACACAAATGATCTAATTTTTGGTGCAAAATTTTATTCTCCAATCATTAATACACAAAAAAGTGGTTTAAATAGTCGCTAAATTCAACCCTTTTCGATTTAATTTAATTTTTGTAAAATATCGTGTTGCGATAAAGGTCTGAGCGTTTCCCTAATATGTACAAATAGTTTGTACGTACTTTGACGGTAAGTTCGACACATCAAAACACTAAAAAAAGACATTGTTGGGATTATACCCCGTTTCTAAAGCTGTACCCTCGTAAAAAGTCTTTCTGGCTCTATCTTCCACAGCACTTTTTTTAATAAGTTTGATGTGTAGAAGTTACTCTTAAAGTCTATACAAACTACACATTAGCGCATTTTAAGGAAACAGTCAGACCATCTGAAATAGTCTGGATTTAGCTTAGCGACTTTCAGCAAGAGTACTTTTTTGTGTCTTCTGTATAAAAAAACAAGATTTTTTAAGTCAAAAGTTAAAATAATGTTGAAAATACGTTAGGGAGGTCATTAGTCATGCATCTTTTACATCCACGCCCCTTCCTAACAGATTTAAACGAAAACAAGTACAAATGTAAATAATCAATAGTAAAATATCCTAACCAAATTTGAATCAATTAGATATCTTATTTTATGGCAGATTTTTTAATTGAAGTTTGGTAAAACTGTTTAATTTTCGAGAGGTTTTAACTTTGTAAGGCAGCGTTTCAGGCTCATGTTTATCTAAACTATTTTTAATGCTTTTTAATTGATTATTTGCCCACAAAATATTTTCCATCATCAATATACATTGTACCAATTCAATTTCGTCTTAGTGCGCCAAACAAAATTTTGCAACGGAATACCCCTAATTTTTCGCGTACTCTCAAGGGTACACCTACATATTAGTTTAAAAATTTTGAAAAATACAAATTCACTAAATATGTTTGCTGTTAATTTTGTAATTATCACCTTGTTTTTATAATTTTATTTTATTTCTTTCTATTTATACACTATTAATGTACTATTATTATGAGTCGCATTGTAAACCCATACGCTAAATAAATAACTAAATGTGGACAAACATTTTCACGATTTTAAATCTGATGTATGTAGTACAGTAAAGAGAAAATAAAAAAAATACACGAAGCATAAAGTGGGGAAAAATAAATTACACAAAAGTTGTAAAGCAGTGTACAATGTGTATAAGCTCGACATTCCGCTCAAAATCAGTTAAACATTTTTTTATCCAAAGAAATATACTAATGTTTCCACCTCCCTCAAAAGAACATTGAACCTACCTATAACATTATAGAAACAATATAAATTTAAACAAAGTCCGTTACAAAGAAAGTCTTCTCCTCACAAACTTCTAGATCAGCCTAAATACCTAGAAACCGACATTGTTATTACAATTAAATCCGTTAGTAAATAATTAAATTGCCACTTAAAAAGAAGCCGTATTAGACAGCAGTTGTATCTTCCACAGCAGACGATTGAAGAATGTAATAATAAAGATAATTTATCTGCAACTATTAATCAAATGCGTTTGTAAAAACATTTATCCTAATTTTAAAAGAAATTGTATGGTTTTCAGTAATTACATGCTCTAATTGCACAACAAAAAACTATAATTTGTGTAGTAAGATTACTAAAATTAGAATTAATTTTCTGTGGCAATTACAAAAAAAGGCTAAATTATAATCTGACCAAAAAAAATATCAATAAGTAAATCACGATAGCAAGAAAGCTGTTAAAGTTTTGCTTTTGTGGGTTATTGTGAATTTTAAACAGTTTTGGAATTAACTTTTGAATTAACATGATATAACAGCTACCAGCAAAAAGTTAATGCCGTGTAATTTAAATTAAGTTTATGGTTAATAAATTGTGGTTATATATTAATTTATTGTTATTTCACACAGTAGTAAATTTAATTTTATTGTTTTTCGATTAGAAGGCAATTTGTGAATGTGAACACTTTTAGGCTTTACTTTTATTATTTTACTAAAAATGTAGTTTTTGAAAAATTGTTACATACTTTTTTAATTAATACCGGTTTTGTAATTATGAAGACGTCTAATTCAGAACAATTGATTGTTTTTGAACATTGAAGTAAAAACAGTACTTAACTACATAACAGTAAAATATCGACTACATAACAATTTAACAAATTTACTATTACGTCAGGAAATAGACCACGGAACCGCTTAATTTAATTTTGCATATACCCCGTTCTAAAGTTGATAACAAAATTGCCAATTAGTGTTAATTACACAATACAAATTGGTTTGGCATCTACAAAGCTGATTTAGGTTGTATGGCCGTTCTCCCTGCTTAATTAACAAAGAATCGCAATAATATTGCAAACATTATGAACGCATTGAAAGCCACTTCCGTGTACTGTTATCTATAATGATGGTAACCTAATATAAGTATCTCTCG
This sequence comes from Ctenicera cuprea, assembly GCA_958336395.1. Lineage (NCBI taxonomy): Eukaryota > Metazoa > Arthropoda > Insecta > Coleoptera > Elateridae > Ctenicera > Ctenicera cuprea. The sequence goes on from OY284490.1 coordinate 38,644,845, forward strand.
GACCGTCCCAAATGTATCAAACTGAAATAAACCGCAATAATCGCTAAACATTCACTTCAATCGGGCAACCTTCATCAAGCCAGTTAGAGAGCGAGCGATGGTGATATGTGATATCAATGTTAATATTAATCGGTAATGCTAATTTATCAGATTACTAAAAAGTTCTACTTGTACCTAAATACCTAGCTAGTTTACTAAAAGAGTTTAAATGTCGTAAGCAAAATACTGTTATTTAAGATACTACAGTTTCTTAGATTGCTTTCCATGGAAAATTTGTCGGTAAACATTTAGTGCCACTTATTAGGAATTTTAATTGAGATACATAGAATTATAAATATTTGGTTTTAGTGGGCTTTGGGAAATAATACACTGTTAAACTTTCTTAATAAAAAATATTTATTAAAGAAGAAAGGGAAAACAAAAATGTTCATCAATTCATAGAATTATATATGTATTAGTTAGATAGCAGTGTTAGATCAAGTTAAATTGTAATAAATTAAATATAAATAATAAAGTTACTATATTTAGAAACTTCAAAATTTAATTAAAATGCTGTTACCTACTCGTATTTTTGTCGATTAATGTAAAACATAATAGACAATTTAGTACTATACGTCTAAACACATAAAATTCATAAAAGCTAATACTCACCCCCTGGTAAAGTAGGCCAGCTAGGATAAGGGCGTGCAACCGCATTTCCTTTGAAACGTCGCCAGCGACAGGTTTTCTGAAATATTTAACAATTACTGTTTATTCTAAAAATGAATAAAGGAAATGCAATTGCACATTCGGAACAAATAATGAAAACGATTATATGAAAATGTGTGCTTGCCAATTCAGCCTTGAGAACTAAAAATATGGTTTTAGGTACGCAAAATTGCAACACCAGAAGTAATAAATACATTTTAAATTCAGCTATTCTTCTGCTGCTTATTCGGGGTGTCATATTTTAAGAGCTAATATTAAATCAAATTTAATTTTTTCAATAAACATGGGTCTGGAAACGCTTTATATTATAATCAAAGAGACATGTTTCAAATCAACAGGCGAAAAATACATTTGCCGAATTCCTTCAAAAAACCTTTCAACTTTTAATTTAGAATGCTGTAATTTATTTTTGAATCGATAAAATTTTTCCAAAATTTAAGATGATGCTCTACTCAAAGAGACCTTCCAAACAGTGGCGTTCAGTGGGTTCAAAATTTAGGCGAGCAATAGCAAAAAGTATTTAACATTAAGATTAAAAGGTAAAAAAATTACGGAAACTCCACTTTACCACCCTGGTGTTAAATAAATTAATTTACGCATAAAATCCCTATTAAATTTCACTTTGTCATTATGCACTTTAGTTTGATAACGTAAACCTTCGTCTAAAGCGAAGTTAATGCGTGCTTTGCCAAATAATTTTAATCTAACAGTTGCAGATAAATGTGCTTTGATATTCTCCACACATGTTTTTTAATTGCAACTGAAAGATTTTTTAAATCAGAGTATCCTGTTGCAGATTATACTTTTGGGAAGTTAGATATAGATAAAAATAATAAGCAATTCCAGCAAAATAGTTTATTTTAATGTCGCTATCAGTTAGCCAGTCCATTCTTTTATACCATCCAGTATTAAACGATCTAGATTTTTTCCTACTCTCTGTCTATAACGGCCCTAGTCATTTTGAGGTACATCGTTCATGGTTCTTTATTTTTATTTTTTTTTGTAAGAGTATCCATTTTTCTTTTAAAAGCTGTTCAACCAGAATTTCTAGATTTATTGCAGGTTTTCAAACAACGTATGAAATAAATAAACACACAATAGCTGCGCGCTGCAACAACTAACTGCCGCTGACTGGCGTAGAGGCCGTGCCTTTGCCGTGCTTATTACGTTCTAAAATCCCTACTATTATTTCTTCGTATCTGTCCACCTGATCATTGCATTATTTTATTATTTGTATTAATGTTCATACAAACGTTTTCAGAATAAAAGATAGGTTGATTGTGTAGCAGCTGGAATCATTTAGTCCGATAAGCTCCGCCTTCTCGTATGCAAAACTGTGTTCAAAGGCAACGGTCTATTAATTTGGCGCCTAATTTTTAAAGTTACGCGGTGGTGTCAAATAGTAAAAACTGTGTAAAAGTAACTTTCTTTCTAAGTGAACGTTAGAATTTTTTTTTTTTTGAAAAGTTATGGGTAGGCACTGCCTAATAGGACGAACCGCCATTGCTTTCAAACGAGGTGTCACTCGCCCCCCGTGCCATTTAATATATTTTTTAATGGCGCACTGTCGTCATTTTGTAAATTTAAGTAGGAATTTGTTTTTAAAGTATTTGTTCTACAAGAATAATAAGTATAACCCAAATTTTGTAGCTTCACATCAAGCCCAGCCAAAGTTCGTAGGGGACGGGGGGGGGGGGACATTTTACGACCTCACGGTATGGCTAAGACGCACTATGGTCAAAGCCTGCTGTAATAGATTTTTTGTGAATCGCTTAAGTAAAGGGAGTCATCTGTTTTGTGAAATTTGATTACAATATAATGATTAGCAAAGACCGGACTTCTAGTCACAGAAGAGCAAAAATTTCTTTAAAATTCAATAAGTAAACCAAAACCATGGACGTACTCAAATCCATTATGTTATGCGTGAAACGTATTGGAAAAGAAAACTAATTTTTTGGATAAGAATTTAGAAAAAACTGTTGTTGTGTACTGCAATTCTTAAGTTTTTTTTATTCAACGGTGGTTTTCTGTTCCTTATAGTTCAAAGTTTTCTTTCGTAGAACTTGGTCGTTGTATTAATGAATTTACATGTTTTATTTTCCATTAATTCGTGGTTGCTATTTTACATTTCAATTAAAAAATATTCTTGTTGTTTCATAAAATTGTTTGGTGAAATACTTCTAAAACTCATGACCATTCATATTTTACTCCTATAAACCCTGATTTATTTTATTTTACTGTTACACAAGCATCAATTCCAGTTGACCAAATTAATAATAACTTATCTACACACGCTAGATAAGGTCAAACATATTATGGATGTGTTATCATTCTAAGCTCGAAGATAATTCGTTTAAAGTTTTAGACAAGCGCCAAACATACGTTTAAAGAAATTTTGCCAGAAATTATTATTAATTAATTGCTTCATAATTTAAATACTGACTAAATACTAAACTCTAGAAATCCGGACTATAACGATTAGGATTACGTGTCTAATGTTTTTTGTAGTGTTTCTGGATATATTGCACTGATTAGATTACGTATGGTTTTTTTACTATGATGCGTTACTTGTAGTTTATACTTGTACTATCCATGCGGTTTGCTATTCTGCGAAAACAATTTGCATGCTCCGATGAACAAGCGTGACGGGTTGTATAGGCGCCGTTTTGCTCTATTACTTTCATTTTGAACTAGTTCTAAAAGCATACGCGCAATCGCTGTACAGAACTACAAAATTTACTTACGTAACAATTAACAACATATTTTTGTAGCACAAATAGCAGAAACATCAAAGACAGTGTAAAAAAATCGAAATTTATCCGCTCCCCCTATTAGGTGGACGGTTAAAAATAGTAATTGGTACCGATAGATATTTCGCATCAGATTATGATAAGGATAACGCACTTGTAATTTATTAGAAAGAGAAAATTGTACTACCAAATGTGTTGAAAACACATTCGACGGAATTGTTGGTTACACCGCCCTACATATTACTTATTCAAAAATTAAATAATTTATTTCCAATATTACCACTGTAATACATACCTGTAGAATTATGAAAATGTTTTCTCCAGCCAGTCTCAGACTTGTTGGTTATATTTTAAATAAGATTTTATTAATATAAAAAAATTTTCGTGTTAGAAACTCCGATTAAAAAAAACTACGTAACATGATCTGCGTGTATCATTCAATTCAGTTAATTAGCTTGTAATAAAAATTCTGCTAAGTGAATCTGTTCAAGACAAGACAATTTTTATGAAAATAGGTGCTTTCTAACGCCTCGTATCAAGATACTTATGAATAAAAAATAATAGTCAACTCTTTAACTAATTTCTAATTTCTTAAATAGTGGTCACGAAATCGCATTCTGTAAAAAGTGCTATGATCTGCGCTCTTTTGGCACCATTATAAAAATACATTTGCTACAATTGGGGCTTTTGCACCAAATTTGAAGAAAATTCGCCCAACGATTTTAGATTTGTCATCAATTCTGATAATTAATAAAATAATTTTAGAGAACTTCCTTGAGGGGCTCCTAGCTGCTTTATAAATTGGCATACGGCAAATCGACTAAATAATGGTCGCTTCATTTTGCACATCCGTAAAATTGTGCATCATAATTCCGTACCACCGTGTATATTAAAATGCTTTCCTTTCATGATTTAAACATGACCAGTTTGAATTATATAACGGCATTATTATATTAACTAGAAGTTGTTTACTGCTAAAAAATACGGTAAGTAGGGTATCAGTTTAAAATTATTATTGAAAATTGCAGCTGATGGGCAAGTGCTGATAAAATTCTTCCTTGTAAATTTCTTCAAAAACTTGAAGATAATTGCCAATTTCCTCTCTTGAAAAGGGGCAAACTGTTACAAATGTTGAAGCAAAGATTAGAAACTTACGAATAAAATCAGAGAATTTGAGATTAAAATAAAATAGAAAGGGTGGTTGGTGTTTGTTTAACATTTCGCCCAAAAAACGAAGCATATACGAAAGAAAACATTTACTTCGCTGCAATTTTCGTTTGCTTAAAAACTTTATATACAGAGTGTTAATAAAGTATGCATACAAGCTTACATCCATCCATACATATATAATACATATATAAAAGCTCAAAGGGTATTTCCTCCGGTTCCTCAAGCGGCTACCGCTTCACTAATTTGGACCTCTTTTTTTCGATGAAAGGTCTCTATCCTCTGATGGAACATGAAACATTTTTATATTTTTATTCTACGTCGATTTTTCAATAATAATTATTTTAATTTAAATATGAAAGTCTGCTAAACGCGCTTTACTTCAGGCGATGTCTACACCAACGCCTCCGCATGAAACTAATGCATCACGTGACTTAGCATTTAGCCGGCTCAGTCAACGCTCAGTCTCAGTCTTTTGACAGTCACTAAAATGTCACTTTTACTGCCTAGGTAGTAAAAGTCCACTTTTATGCCTCGGCCTTAAAAAACGTGTTTTTTGTTTTACAATAAGTATTTATGAAAATAAAAACATCAAATTTGTCATAGCAACACGATGGCTACCATGACGGCGATAACTTTAAAATAATCAGAAAATTAATGTTAATTCTAGCAAATCTACGAAAAAATTAGATGTTCAACACGGCAGAAATGCAGTATTACTGCCGCAGAAGTAACTCTGCTACTTTTCCGCCTAGTTAAACAAATAACTATATTTTTGCGGATGTTATGGTGTAAAACAATTCCCCCCTCCCTTTTTGGAATAGTGGTATCATCAAGGTATTTTTTTAAATGAACACGTTTTAAATATCGGTTTTGGGACTTTTACTAGATTATTAGAAGGGGGCTCTCGATATACCCCAACAGTTGGGGTACTAACAGCCTTGTTAAAGCTACGACAATCGGACCGTGTCCACTTCGCTGCGGCCATTGTCGTTAAATAATCCCAGGGAGCCTAAACAGTATTAGTGCACCATGTACACTATTAATAAAAATAACTAAAATCTCACATACACATTAAAAAAACAGTGCAACTAAAAAATGTTTACGCCTGGGGTTTAATCTGGGGGCTGCCTACGCTTTTCTTACTGAGCAACCGGGTCGCTGACAGCAAACGCTCCAACATGAAACATAAACATGCGTGAGTCGCCTAGCTTTAACAAGGCGATTAGTACCTCGGCTGTCAGGGTAGTATACAGTCCCTAAATGGCCGTTGTGGTTTTTACCTTTTACACATAATTATGGATATGCCTACCTTGTTCCTAATTTTTGAGTTTTGGTATAGTGTAGATTTTTTTATTTTTATTTTTATTAATGTTTTTGACTTGTCACATAGTGTATTGCCAGCATTTAATTTGTTTTTATAGAATACATTTTTCTGCACAAGGGCCCAACTACTCCTTACTACGCCCCTGAGATTTACCCAGACCTTTACCCGGATAGGCTATAGGTTTATCCAATTCCCGGTGTATAAAGATTATAAAACCTTTGACCGCCGCCACTTCTACCATGCTTGTTATTCGCCAAAAATTAATAGTGTAATTCGTATTAAAGGCGCCAGCAGAACACGTTACAGCGTTTTTTGAATGTTGCATATTACTGACAAAATTGTGTATTATCAAGTAGTACACAAGAGCAAATTTCGCTAAATAACTTATTATATTAAAAAAAAAATCAGTGTATAAATGTATACAATATTTCTATTTTTCAAATTGCAGAAAGATAACAGAAAAAAAATTAAAAAAAAATTCTGTCATTACATTGAGAAATACATTTTGGCATTCTGATATTTAATTAAGTAATAAAATAATAAAACGCTTACATCTTTGTAAATATGGTAACATTGCTCTGCTAAATTAACTGAGGCGTCTACAAGATGGTCTATAAATCTACAGTGCAAAATGTTATGCGCCTATATATATATGTAGAGCAATCAAATTACCCCACGCTGATTTTATTACGATTTAAGAATATTTCCTGCTGGGAACTTTAAATTCCTCTCTGTTGTGTTACCTCCCTGTTTGTTATAGCTTATTGTTTGTTTAAAGCGGTAAAATTTAATTGGACAAGTCTTGACTAGTGGTGCCAAATGAAGTATATGTATACTGACATAAATTAGGTATGTAATTTACGGCCAATTCTACTTAATGTGTGAACTGTAACAGCTACAAAGAATTACTATTACAAATAATAACTACATGCAGAACTCGGGAGCTACGCTTCTCGTTTTTTTTAGTAACTGCAAATGCTTCCTCCGCTGAGTCGGTCTCGGAATTGACAGCTGATTCCGGAAAGAGAATCCCGTGAAAAAAAACCGAAGAAAGCCGAAAAATGGGAGAAAAGCCGGGAAAATAGCACAGTAAAAAAATTTAAGTAAAAAAACCCCTGTAAATTCATCGGCGTAAACGTCCAACAAAAACATATTTTCATAGCCTTAGACAAAATTCTTTTAAAAAACTGGCGGAAAGATTTTAGTTAAACTTATTATCACTTTTCCTTGTTTTCAGGCGAGTGCCATAACAGAGATTTTCAAAATGTTTTTGGAACTAATAAATACGTCAAAAAAAATCTTGTTAGACGTTTTCGTATAATTCCAAAATAAAATTCGTCTTTATCCATAAAAATTGATCAGCAAGGAAAAACACTTTATCTTTTTCAGGGAAAGCTCTTCCTTTATTATACCGTGATCCACCAGCAAGAAAATACACGTGCTTTTGTTTAGGGGATGTTTTATTGGCAGTGATTTTCTCCAGGAAATGATTTGACAGGGGTTTCTTTTCCGGAGAAAGGATGTAATGGAAATTGTTTTTACCGGAGCCTTTTTTCAGACGGCGTTTTCTTCATCAATAGTTTTCCCAGCTTTGTTGTCGTTGGCCTTCTTCAAAGATGTTTTTACTGTAAACCGAAAATCACCCCCAAAATCAAAAACATTTTTTTATCGCATGTTATTAGTGTAATGTTTTGGCTATTTCGTGCGCTGATATCTCAACTGACAGTGGAGACGTATCTATAGAAAGCATTTATAGCGTTCTCCTGTATTACGCAATATTGTGTAATAAATTAAATCTTTGTTAATAAAATAATTTTGACGTTTTTGTAAAACGTCTTTTGTGAATAAAATATGACGCATCTGACGAATCACATTTAAAATTTTATCTACATGGGGTGTGTAACACCATACAAAAAACCTCTACAGATGAATTAAAACGCTGCATGCAGTAATTGTATTCAACGACTTTAACGTAGCAGGCTTTTAAAATCATTTAATTTTGGAATTAAAAAAACATAAGAAATATAAAAACTCTCGTCATTTACGGTCGCATCATTTTAGTTTTAATGTTACGTCTCCCGATCAGTAAAGTGTGATCGTGAAATATATTTGTTATTTTAAACTCGCCTAGAGCGGCCCCTTATCTTTAGCAACAAACAATGTGTTACTAAAACAGTTCTGGTCAATTAGACAAACAAAGCGTTACTCACAAAAGAATCTCTGCTTCTTATTTGCATGGAAATATTAACTGACGGTATGCATTATACGAATATAGCGCTTACATGCAGGTTCCAACCATTCATTTTTATAGTCCAAAGTATAGACACTATTCGCATTTATATACTGACTAGACTAGACTGGACTAGCTACTAGACTAGATATGTATGCAACAATGAACTTGAACAATTAGTTGCATTGGAAATTATCTTTTAATAAAACTGCGTGAAAAATTTGCTTTATAAAAACTTTTTCGATTTCGGAAGTAGATTTTAAGCTTTTAAGTAGTATAATTTGGACTAAAATAAATATTCTGAGGATACTATAATTACAAAATTTCTGAAAAATATCTTTTACACCAGACAAGGCATCAACTTAAGGGAATAACTGCTCTTTTGTTTTCAGCATGCTAAAAGTAATTTAATTATATATAAACCTTAAAGTTTCTATACACCTCACACGAGCGAATGAATTCTCCGATAAGTTGCTGAGGTCTAAAAATGAATAAATATAAAACTGAAAAATATGCTGTGTTTTAAATGAATACCTACTTATATAGCCTTTTAGGGATTTCTTCCATTTCGTTGCGAGTTCTGTATTACTGGAAATTCACAAAAAAAATTTTCCCTGGTATTTTGCAGGAAGAAACGCAACATTTCTGCGACATAGTGATGTGTCAGCAATTAAACATGACTAGATTGTGTAAACCACGGCTATCTGATTTAATAATTAAACTTTTAATATGTTTCTTCCGAAGAGTTCGAGTGGTCTAGTGCTAAGAAGATCTGGCTCACAACGCGTGAGTCCTCGGAAGAAACAGAAAATTTTTCTGTAATTCTGTAGATCGGTATCGAGCTCGGTAACCATTCGACGTTAGGTGACAATTAACGGCGGTTGCTTTGAGTACTGGCTGACCAAGACAAGTAACAAAACCACACACAACATTAACATACATAAACACGTGCAAATTGCTTCAAATGAATGTGCGTGAAAGGTGGCGTAAGCTTCAGGAGCGTAGTTGTTTAAAGGTCAGAAGCCCCACTACCTCCTACTACAAAAGCGAAAAGCCTACCCGAAGTGACAAACCGCGACACCTTTTGGTATATGAGGATAGATTATGATGATGATGATGATGATGATGATATGTCTCTTCCATCGCATACCGCTAGATAACGTCAGATACGGTGCGTTATATGAAGTTTTTAGAAAATCAAAATATTACGTAACGTAGCAGGCCGTTTAGCAACACGAAGTCGGTATTATTGCAGAAGACGTGAAAAAAACACACACGAAAAACTCATTTTGAAAGTAACGCAAACTGCAAAGCTTCTCACTTCACCATGATAAGAGCTGCTGGTAGAACAGTAAACGGAACACTTTCCAACAGTTGCACTGTTGCAGTTACCCAGCTTCAACTAGTACGGGTGGGCACGTCGCGTCGATTCCTAGAATACCGGCATTGCCGGCTATAACATTATGTTACTCGGTTTCTATAATAATTTACTAATCAAGATAACGTAATGTGCATTTAAAATCTTAAATATAGCCAAAACATATTTTGGGGCCTCCCAATTTTACACGATGGCCCAAAAGTTATAAGACGCAAAATTAGAAGCCCAAAAATATGAAAAATTATTAGGCCAAAAATCCTGAGACCCTAGGCTCCAGCCTAGTCAGCCTGTTGGTAAATCCGGCACTGGGTGGTTGCGATATTGTTTTAGACTTATATTTCTGAACGAAGAGGAAGTCAATGAATGCTTTGTGTTTAAGTGCTAAACTGTTGGTAAAAGATGATTACGATTTTTAAATATCTTGTACACCACTACATTTCAGAGAAACTTGAATAATACCACTTTTTGCGCCTATATAAATAATTAATAAATTGTTTTCCTTGAAGTTTTGATTAAAGAAAAAAATCGAAACGTATGTAATAGTATATTATAGACCAAGGTAGAGAAGACAGGGAAATAAGTTGCGAGGCTGATAAGTCTTCTCTACCGTGGTTTATATATTATTTTTTCCACTACTAGCACCCTTATTCCTTTTATAATTAATTGATTTTACATTAATAAAAAAATAAAATTACAAATGCAAATATGCACAAAAATAAAGTAGCCTTGCTTGAAAACAAGAGAATAGTTAATTTCAATTGACATTTATGTAAAATATATATTTTATAATAGTTGTTATAAAATGTCCAATTTTGATGATTTGAGTGAAAACTGCACTCCTCCTGAAATTAGGGAAGGTGCAGAAAGTGTTGGTGAACAGTTATTACCAGTAAAATCAAAAGATTTTTACATGAAAGTTTATGGTGAATTTAAAGATTGGTAGCAATTGTTTTCATTATTAACCAGTAGTTAAAAATGAAATATTATTAACCACTAGGAAAGAAATTCATCTTCTTGGCTCTAAAACAAAGTAAATAATGATATCGTTTAATGCTAGTAGTGGAAAAAATATAATAGTATTTACACCTAATACAAATACCAAAATTTTGCTTCTATAGAAAGAGATGGGTTTCTCATGTAGCAAAATAAATCAATACAAAATAAAATACCATTTGGTAAAATTGTCTCTTATCGATATAATCAAAGGTAGATATTGCAAGTATGTTAATTTATAATTTCTTTTATCAATTTTGTATCTATTTAGCTATCTATTTGTAGAAAATTAACATTAGAACTAAGAGACAAATGCCCAAAATTGGTACTGAACCCTGATTCATCCGAGTTATAGATCAAACCTGTAAAATTCAATATGAAAAACGGATGAATGCGAATTTCTACAAGACAAGCTGTTACGGATTTCGAACTTGCCAAAAATTACGTTTTTCCAAAAAATCAACGTATCGCACAATATCGAAGCATACTGTAGCTTGAAGTTTTGCGATTCTTCCACTGCCCTATTTCTTAGCAGGTCCGTTCATTCTGAAAGCAGAAAACTTACACATTGTCTAAAATACACCATAGTTCGCTTGTTCTCCAAGGAACTGCTTTATCCTGACAGCTAGCTCCCTTGTAGTTGCTAGCCGCAAACACGAATTATAAGGCAACCTCTGTATCAGGTCCGTCTTAAGAATTTTGGCAGGAACAAAATACCGCCTCTTCCCCCACCTCTATATGAAAATTAATTAAAACAATTACAGAAAAATTTAATATGATTGACCTGATAAATGAAACAATAATGAAGTTTGTACTTAAACAAGCAAACTTTCTTGTCTTTAAAGCTGCAAAGTCTTCAACCAATCGCTAGTATTTGCAACACGTTCACGTTCACCAGTGCTAGTTTTTAAATATTTAGTCAAACTTCCCGCAAGGCTTTGAATTGAACCTTTTTTAGTTTCATGCATTTTGCGATAACCAGATCCTGATAATTTTTTTCGAGCACTCGTGATTTTAGTTTAGTTGTACTTTGTTACGGTAGCTTATAAAATTTGGGCATTCGGGGCAGAACTGCCAAATTTCGCATGTGCGACAGTCATCTGTGCGATTTCATATTACTCATTTTATTTACTCATTTTTTCAATATTATGCAGAGCGGTAATAGAGTGCTGCATGATGCATTTTAATACAAATCGTAAGAGACAGTTAAGTAGACAAATAATATATAGAATAGTGCTGCAAATGAAAAAAAACATTTTAATTTTTTTGTAAAAACCGCGTTTTTTTTTATAAAAAAAAAGAGAAATTAAAAAGTGTTTTAGACAATTTAAACAAATTCAAGATATTTAAAAAACCATCTGAACTCACAATCTCAAGCAGTTTTGTTAAACGTAAGTTGAAAATAAGACAGCATTGCTACTACGAGCATAACTTCCCGTAGTATTTCTTTTTTGCTAATTTTTCGCCAAATTCAGTCATTTTGTATTTTTTAATAGGTTTGGTGTATGTATATCTATTGCAGATGTTTTATGTTAGATTTTTTCATGTCTGTTGTATCCTCTATCAGGAGAAACAAAAAACGGATGTATTTTTACATCTCTAATATAGGATATAAATTATACAAATTAATTAATTTAAAATGAAAAAACTATTTTATTGATAAAAGAAATTTATCTGAATAATGCCGCCCCTAAAACGCTGCCACCTATCGGGTTACGACGACGGCCCTGCTCTGTACAGATGTTTCTTTTACGCGTACGACGCACGCCGACGCGACGGGTTCCCACAACCACATCAAGCTTATCCAAGTGTACCCCACAAAAATAGCACAGTACGTCCCACTTTAGAATTTGATATTACTGAAACCAGAAGGCGATGTTAACTGCATGATTTTAAATGCGTATATTATGCTACATAATTATGCGGCATAAAATCGCAAGAATAGTTTCAGTTTATACAGAGACCACAGCGTGCACAATTATTTTTCTTAATTCAGCCATTGACTGGTGAAAAATACCTACAAGCCGTTATAGATATTTCCGTAAAATGCATAACACGAAATAGTAAACTTAACGAAATCAAGTTTGCTATATGGGAGCAGCCAGGGAAACCTGTAATATATTCAAAAGAAGGTTTTATAAATTTGATTATGTAATTGCAATTATTTATAAACAATCTCTATTTACAAGGTGCGTTAACAGCTACCATTAGCATACTAAAACGGTAAAATAAGATTACAACTTTGTTAACATACTTGAGATATTATATCCGGTTTAAGATTTCCTAAGTTAGAAATGAATGAAAGTTATAAACCGCATAACAGAACGTTACGTTGCCACAAGTTATGCATAAATGTTATAGGAGATGCATGTGAATGTATAATTAATGCATACCTATACTATATTCTGAAGATGTAGGTAACTTGTGGCATGATTATTTGATGTTTGCTAGTGACCTAGTTCCAAAACCGTGTTTTTTGAATGTGCATTGTTCAGAATTTTAAATTAAATTTTTATAGGCCGTCTAAGAAATTATACGACAAAACAATACTGCTCAATAGTGCAGAAAATAGAAATGACACACTTAAAAATGCATCATTTTAAATAATTATTCAAGACATCATATCATTTATAAAAAAAATAATAAAGAAATAATTTTCCAAAATCGATTCACAACTTTTTTCGCAGGTTTTATTGGCTTATTGACTACTTCTGCATCTTATGAATGTAATTGGGACACAATTTAATATAGAAAAATATGTAGAAGGAAGTATAATTTTTAAAGAAAAAATTTCTCAGCCTAAATTAAAACCATATTCGTAATAAATGATGTTTAACTTAACACTCCTTAGTACGTGTCAAAAGTATAGTGCATTTTTACTTATTTTTAACTAAGAAAATAAATTATATTTCTAAATATTTTTTATTAACGCTAAGATAAAAGTTGTTCACGTTTAATGTCGTGTTGAATATAATATAATGTAGTTGCTTACATCAACTGCATTATTTAGTGTGCCCATTTTGTATAAAAAATAACCACTTCATCAAAGTAATATTAAATTAAAGTAGAATTTTCAGTTTAATAAAATTAGATCAAAATTCATATTCTTATATATGTTTAGTGAAAAATATAACGAATTTTAAAACTTGAGTTAATTACGTAGTTCATATAGTTAATGGTTCCTGTGGTTACGTTGTGATATTCCATAACAGTAAACAATGGAAATAAAACAATTTTGTCTAATTTCACTAATTTTATTTTGTCTGAAAATTTGAGAATTTCTTGCTAAACCTCGCCTCCAACAAATGTGTCCCTTTCAAGTTCTTACAGTACTTGGATATAAATATGTGTCAGTCGTTAAAAAATGCCCTAAAAGGCGATACTATACAGTCACAACGACAAAATAAAATCATTGAAATTAGTACTAGACACCCCTACCAACAAAACGGTAATTCAACAACAATAGTCCTAAAGGTTGAATGCCGTGTCAGTTATATTTTATAATGTTTTCTTAAATAACAAAATATTAAACGGTCCCAATTTCATAAAATCGTCGGTCAAGCCATAGTCAAGCTGATGTACTTGTTGATTTTTACACCAATGTACAGGATTAACAACATTTTATTTCACATTTGGATTTTGGAGTGCTATGATTTCTCGTCTTATATTCAATATACTAGTTTTGTTTTAATAAACTATAAGTACAAGTGCATGCCCCAATGAAGAAGAGAAGCAATAGAGTGGCCACTTAAATTTATCTAATGTAATCGTTTGTATGTTGTTTCTTATTGTTATCAACGTTGTTTGACAGTTTTGAATAAATTTCTTTTATTTCTTTATTATTTTTATAACCGGCTTTAAATTAAAACAATTTTATTATGATATTACTAACCATTCATGGCTTACAAAGCATTCCACAATTAATTTGTAATAACTCGAAAATTGTTAGGTTTTTCGCTATATTTCCCTTATACTTTTAATAGTGATAGTTTATTATTTAACAGAAATCCTGCACCTGTAAAATGGGCCCCCCAGACCACAATAAAATATGTTTTTATAAGAAAAGCTTATTCTATAAAAACAAAATGAAATGCAGATAAGTGACAGTAAATAAAATGCAGATGTAACAAGTCGAAAACATAAAAAAGATGTCTTTCTTTCTAATCTATATCAAAATTCAAACATATACGGACCTAACACTCTCCCTTGTGGTACCCCATATGAATTTCCTAACGGCTTAGAGTTACATTGTCATATTTTGTTATTTGATAACAATCTGTTAAATAGTTTTCAAACCATTTTTTTACTGTATCATGCAAACCATAGTATTTTAATTTATCTATTGAAATTGTTCTAATAATTATATAAATAAATTGTCTCAAAGGTCCTTTTTTTTAAATCAATACATAATGCAAGAGTATAATGGCCGACATTTAATAATTTTTTCCATTCATTTATTATTAACTGAAATGCTGTTTTGTTTGAATGTATTTATTTCGTAAAAACCTGTTTTATTTTTTAAACTCATGATAGTGTTTCTTAGTTAAGCTAAAGTGATAGCGTTAAATATGGGTAATGAAATTTGTATGACAGGTTAATTATTTTAATTCTATTGCTCTGTAACATTATCTGCTCTGGAAATATCTTTCAAAATCTTAACATAGAAATAATAATTAAAATTACCCGAGTCTGTTGGTAAATTATAAATATCTTTATCAAAACAAAACTTATAGCTGACTTTTTTCATTGTATTATTTATTAAGCATTTTAATGTGTCACATTTTATGAATTATTTCTGTTTCTATCTATTGCATCTTCGTAATATTCTTTTTTCTCTTTTTTGATTACAATTAGCGCCCTATTTCGTTTGTGTTTGTAATTTATTCATTCTTAGTTAATTTAAACTTCTTATAAGCATTATCTCTTTCTTTGCATACTTGATAATTGATAAACATTTAAATTTATCCAAGATGAAGTGTTAGTTTTTATTTTTATTTTTTTGTGGACAGTACTTATCTAATGCAACTAAAATACACTATTTTCTAAGGTGCTATACAAAACATTTAAATGAGACGAATGATAATCCCAATCACATTTAATTAATCCAACTTTCAACTTTTCCAAGTTATCTTTTAATAAATTACGTTTTATTATAAAATTTTCATGAATTATCACTTTATCCTTCATTTGAAAATTTATTTTTATTATTTGATGACTAATACACTCATATCCAGTATATCCCAAGACTAGCTGAACTAGCTCTCATATGCTCACGTCAATTTTAGACGCCATAACCATGAAAAATGCGCATTTTTGATATACTCGATGACTTTTGGTAAGCTTTCGCTTTAATTACGGCCTTAATTAATTAATTTACGATTGAAATATACAAATTTGGCTTACAAATCCGAAATTTCGCTTCCCCGCTTGCGTATGTTCATAGCGCAGTTGGTTAACAAGTGTTACACGCTCGCGACATATCAACGGTACCGAAAGTGCACCGGTTTCAATCTCGCTTACAGCATTTTTTAATAAGTTTTGAAATTTTATACTATCAGTTTTATTTTATAAGAGGTTAATATTACTTTTGTACTGCTCTTTGTTAAAAATTATACAAAATATTATATTTAACTAAATCTTCTTTCATTTTAACATTCAACATCAGTAATTTTAATCTAACTCTACGATTTGGGACGCTTCAATTAAATTTATATCTGATTTGAAAAATTTCAGGTAATTTTACAGTTTCTCAATATTCATTAAAAATTTTTGATTTTACAAATAATTCAGTGGGTAATGTTTACTACATACCTTGTATAGTTTTCATTAAGCATTTAATTTTTAACCATGGTTCAACAGTTGTAAAATAGCTTAATTATTATTTTGAGTTTTTTATTTGTCAAATACTTTATTATGCAAAGATGACGCAATGAAGATTTTGTCAAATAAAATATTTTGTATAATACAACAATCGTTTTTACAAAATATAGTACAAAAAAATAATCCATCCATATACATAGATAAAAGCTCAAAGGGTTTTCTTCTCCGGTTCCTCCAGCGGCTACCGCTTCACCAATTTGGACCATTTTTTTTTCAATGAAAGGTGTCTATCCTCAGATGGAACATGAAACACTTTTATATTTTTATTCTACGTCGATTTTTTAATAATAATTATTTTAATTTATAATATATATGAAAGTCTGTTAGACGCGCTTCACTTGAGGCGACATCTACACTAACGCCGCGTCTCATTATTGGAACTAATGCATCACGTGACTTAGCATTTCTCCGGTTCTGTCAACGCTCGGTCTGTCAGTGCATTGCGCGCTGGTGTAACACTAGTTAGCTCTTATAACATAAAACAGATACATAATTAGAAATTTAAAACATTAATAACAAAAAACTGGCTGTGAGCGGGATAGAACCGCTGCACAGTTGGTACCGTTGTTATGTTGCGAACGTGTTCCATCCGTTTTATCAACTGCGCTATGAACCTACGCATGTAGGGAACTTGTTTATTGCAATCGTAACCTCATTAATTAATTACTAAAATTTCTACCGATTAAAACAAAAATAAGCATTCTTCATCGTTTTAACGTCTAAAATTAATGTAAGCATTTCAGAGAGATATACAAAATTTTCAGTTATCCTATGTTACTTGTCTATCAGCAAGTCTTGGGACACATTGTGTACCAGCAGTATTGTTATAGTTATTATGGTAGTTTATTACTAAATCTAAACTAAGATATGCTACTATTTGTTATTCTGGTAAAATTTAGGACTAATTGAAGTAGATTCAAGCTCTTTAACATATTACACAGTCTAATTGTGTTCCTATTTGATGCAGCATGTTTATATTAAAATCGTCTACCACTAATAATTTTCCCATGTCACATATATTCACAAAATATTTTAAATTAGTCTAAAAAATCGGATTTTACTTGACTGGCAGAGTTTTACATTAAGAATCGACAGAGCTATTCGTTATGTAAAACATTATAATCATGCCATTTACAAAAGTAATGTTTTTTTTTTCGGAAACCATATTAAAACGTAAATTCAAATTTTTTTCGTAATTTTTCTTAGTTACGAATGGTCCTTCAAATTTGCTTTAAAAGTTAAATGTTTATTTATTCAAATAGAATTGTTGGCCTATAGCTACTTTTAAAAGAATAACAGAATATATGTATAGTTTGCAATTTTTATAAGTTAATCAGCGCAAGAATTACACCAAAATACGACAAATGAAGTGGCATACTTTCACAGAGAAAGATGATAATTAAACAACACATCATTAACTTTAGTATAATTTAGCAAATAATAGGTTTCTCAAGCGATTCATATCACAAAATGTTATGACAATTTATCTTTATTAGCATATGGTTTTGAATTTTAATATTTGTGACTAAAGTTAAATGTAGGCAAGTATGTTAGACGTAAAATTAGGAATTGTAAATACAGTAGTTAATAGATAATTACAAAAACAAATTGACCTGCATGTCTAGTACGCTAGGCCAAGAGCGATTCCGGGTAAAAACGGAGTTAAGTGCAGGAGTACAAGGTGACAGTGTATCATTGCAGCACATCCCGTTGCACAGTATACCGTAATAGTTCTCTTGATTAATGTGGTTAGTTTTTCCTAAACTATACCTAGAACTATGAGTGATATTAGAACAGAAACCGTAACATATCTTACCTACATGTGCATGTATAATGTTTATATTATAAATGAGATATGGGTATGCATGCAACTTGTAGGTAAGTATGTAGTTATGCAATGATTTATCATATGATCTAGTAACCAATAAAATCTATGCAGGATAACGACCATTTATAAAATTTTAATTGCCATTTTTATGCAAACCGAATCGTTTTTAACAGCAAATAACTATGTGATAAATATTAAAATTTTGAGCTGAGACAATATGTGATAAACTGAACATACCTATTAACACCAATACTTCTTGCTTATTGATAAGCAATTTTGTTCTGTTTGATTTTATATTTTAGTCATAACAGAAAATTACTGGCTCCCTCCTTTTTATACAATTTCGTAATTTGCGCTTCTCTCCACTTTAGACTGAAATAAAAACTGTTTTTATTTTTTTTTATTTATTGCAAGTTTGTATATGCTACTCGACACGCACAGTACGCATGCTATAAGCCATACATGAAATTTTGAATATAAACGCAAACTCTGGACTATAAAAACGGATCTTTGGAACCTATTTGTGCTATAATATATTCCGCTAGTTAATTTTTTCGTGCAAATAAAAAGCCTCCCTTTCAGTAAGCACGCTTTGTTTGTCTAATTGATCGTCAGTGTTTTAGTAACACATTGTTTGTTGCTCAAGATAAGGTGGCCGCTCTAGGCGAGTTCAAAATAACAAACATATTTCCCGTTCACACTTCACTGATCGGACGATATAATATCAAAGCTAAAATGTTGGGAACTTAGATTAAATTCGAGTTTCTATTATTTCTTATGTTTTTTAATTCTGAAACTAAATGATTTTCAAAGCCTGCTACGTTAAAGTTGAATTTAAATAATGCATGCAACGTTTTAGTACATCCGTAAAGATTGTTTTTATAGTGTTGCACACTACAAATTGTTTTCAACAAGATTTCACCGCACCGTATGTAGATTACATTTTAAATGTTATCCGTCAGATTTCTGTGCTACGAGTATATTTGTTCGCTTTATAATTTGCTAGGGTTTAATAGGGCAGGTCTAATTTCCGCAGCAATGAATCGAGCGACCCTGTTTTAGTTGTTACGATGTATAACTGAATTTCGATCAAATTTGGATATTGACTGTATTGACCGATCCATGTAAGACGCGTGGGGCTCGTCATATTTTACTCATAAAAGACGTTATACAAAAACATCAACGTTATTAGCAAATATTTAATTTACCTCGCCACGGCAGCGGCACGAATAGCCAAAACATTACACTAATAACATGCGATAAAACAATTGCTTCTGCTTTTGGGGGTAATTTTCGGTTTACGATTAAAACGTCCCTAAAAAAAACCACAACAAAAACGCCGAGAAAACTTAATGGAGAAAACTCCGTCTAAAAAAAGACTCCGGTAAAAATAACTTCCATTATATACTTTCCCGGGAGAAAAATAACCCCGATAAAATCATTTCCTGAAAAAAATCACTGCCAATAAGACATCTCCTATACAAAAGCACGTGTATTTTCTTTACTGGTGAATCACGGTATAGTAAAGAAAGAGCTTTCCCTAAAAAAGATATGTGTTTTTCCTTGCTGATCGATTGACGTGAATAAAAGCGAATTTCATTTTGGAATAAACGTCTAACAGTTTTAAAAGTATTTTGGAAATCTCTGTTAAGGCACTCCCCTGGAAATAAGGAAAAGTGATAAGTTTAACTAACATCTTTCCGCCTGTTTTTAAATAAAAACTGAAATTAAAATTAGTATGAAATGTAAAAGATTTGTCTTAAAAATGCTTATTTTGCACAAAATTTGGTCTTTTCGTAAAAGGAGCAGCAAACAACCTGAGAAAACTTGAGAAAAAGTCGAACCTTGCGCAGTAGTTTAGGAAGGGATAGTGGAAACATTGCGAAAGTTTTCAACTAGAGTGTACCCGATTGCAGAACTACGAATTATAGCTGATTTAATGAGCAACATAAAGCGTGAGCGACCAAATGGAGTTGCGTGGCTTTTTTTTCAGGTTTGGCGGCGCGTACAGTACTATTTTCGTGTGTTTTCTGTGAAGTAGGTTAAAGTAATTAATTAAGTGAAGAGCGTTGCGGCAGTTACTGCATCAGTTGCTCGAATTCCTTAATTAATCCGTCTTAAAGTTTTCACCAGCTACTTTGAAACACCCTGTATTTGTTTCTAGCGGATAGTTTATAATAATTGTTAAGGAATGCAACTAATAGAATAATTCCAACCTTACTGATAAAAAAGCTACTTTGAACTACTAGAGTGGGTTACTTAGAAGCTGATCTCAAATCGTCGATTTTTCTGAAGTAACATTATACAGAGTCATCGAAAAAACCTCAGTAGTTTTAGGAGCTTATGAATACCCCTGTGAAAGCTACACACAGATTGTGGTTTACGTTAAGTAGCGTTGAGTATGAGTTGCGCAGAAATCGTATTATTGTTTAAAAAAAATTACATTATTCTGCAATTTCTATTGTGGATGCCGCTACTTCTGTATCTTCTTTAATTAGTATTTTTATAAAACTTTAATTTAAAAGGGGTATTTGGGATGCAGATATTTCAATTTATAGAAGTGTGTTGGTATAGTTAAAATTTAACTTTAATTAAACTGCCTGTTGCCAAAAAATATAGGAAAGAGCAAAGGGAAAGAGGTTGGTTGTCTCATATGTTGGTTGGACAAGTTGCAATATCTCGAGTACTTGACGTGCGCCACGTTAGAAGTGCCATCGTATCAATCAGCGAGCCAGAAATATTAAAACAAATATCAAATTTAAAAAGTGCACCAATCAACCGGATCTCCCCTAAACATTGCTTCGAAAAATTGAGAGGTTTACTTCATGCTGTTATGCATTATTAATTCTTAATAAAATTGTTATAATTCGCAAAACTTTAGGAGACTAAATTGAGTTGTAAGCGAAGAGCTTTATGACAAAATAAATTTAAATCTCTATAATTTGGATCTACAACGTAACTTCAATAATAGGCAAAAATACTCTTTAAATTTGCCCCGAAAAAATAGTTTGTAATTAAAAAAAAATCAGAAACCAGAATATAAATTTAATCAACCAAACAGTGGGCGGGGGGGAGAAGGAATTCACGTTTCATAATGTCTATCAACAAAAAATTCACACGAATGCATCCCGCAAAATTTTCTAAGAGAGAAAGAAATTACGGATAGCATTTCAGACTGATGTCAGCATGTAAATTTTGGTGAGACGTTACGAATTCGAATACTATTTTGGGACACAATCAGGCACGTAACTACGGGTAGGCCCTAGCCCAGCCACTGGCTCATCTTACTAGCAATTCAAAAATTAAATCATATTTCTCACTATCAAATTGCTTGGAAAAATATAATTCATTATCATTTACTACGCGAAATATATGAACGCCAAATTACTTCCACTACTTCTTGCTATCATAAAATTACTTGTTCACAGTTACACGGATATCTACATAGGTGTGTGGCTGAAATATAGTACGTACGATAAAACAAATATTAAAGTGGCCATCTATCAAAATATCACCAACAAAATAAGCTTTTTAAAAAATTCAAAACCGGAAAGTTAAACATGTTTCTTTGGTAGCAATATTTTCACTAATTAAATTTTTTGAATTTACCAACGGATCTGATGGAATACTTTGGGGAAAACTGAACGCATTTTTCTTGAACTTTCTAGCTTCAAAATGCCGAAAGCAATAATTTTTTGAAAATTTTGACTTTAAAACTTTATTAATCGAAGGCATAAAATTAAGTTAATATATGAGCATTATAAAATCACAATGTTACTAAGTAACAGAATATTTGTACAAAATAATAAAAACTGCGAAGTGAAAAATATTTCCAAAATTTGGAAATTTTCACAAACATTGCTCAAAAACTGGCTATATATATTTTTTTCAATTGTGTAGGTTTATAATGATAGATCTACAATTTGGTTGGTGTCCTAGTCTATCAATTTCTTTGTGACGCCTCCTATAAATTTTTGAAAATCAAAAATTTATTCCTTACTGAATATACAAAGGACGTTAAAATATTTCTGTTTAAACAAGCTTGCTACGTCTTACATAAGAGCGGGCTTTAATCACTCGCTGCGCCCTCCGGTTTGGGCGAGAAACGCATTATCAATTTATCATAGTCGCTAACGTTGATACAAAAATTCTTGCAGAAAATATGAAAGGTGACAATAATTTTAGTATACTTTTTTTTATAAAGTTATAATTTAACCATTCAAACCAATTATCAATTTTTTGATAACCGTTGTATAGTACCTATTCAAAACTTCATGGAGTTTTTGTACCTACTGCGCTGTTATAAAATATTTTTTCAGAAACATTAAAAATGGAATTATTGTTTTACATCAGTAAAGTCATTGAGGAATTTACCGCGGAACACAAAAATCGGGGAGTAACCATAGAGAAATAATATATTGGGAATAACTTTGCACTAATATAAATTACGTTGGTTCATTTTAGGGTAAGGTGCGGCCCATCTACCTTTCTTTGGCCCAGCAGTGGCCCGCCCTACCAAAACATTTTAGCTACGTGTCTGCACACAATGTTATAGGTATAAATAGTTCTAGACTAAAAGAACATCTATTATACATACAGGCTGTTTCAAATTCGAGCCCCACCATGGGGATCTCGCTTATTTGAAGAGATAGAGAGTTGGTTAAATTGAGGCAAAGTTGCCAAATTTTATGCCTAACAATAATCTCTAAAGAAATTTAAAGTAGCTACTCTGGTTTTTCAGATATCTGAAAAAAACTGAAATTTTGGATTTTTTATTTTTGACTATAACGCATTTATCATTTATGCTACATATTTCTAGTTCACGCATTATTAGAACACTTTTTCATGCTGAATTTGAATTGTTTATCAGATTTGGTGTAACTGTTACCATCGTTCATTTTTGACTGTCAACTTTTTTTTTCTTATGGTTGGTATTTAAAATTTTTTCATATTTGGATAGAGTTTTCAATTCTGATTTCAATGATGTGTCACACTTTGCATTTTGTTTAAGTTTTGAGCATTTTATTACAAAAAAAAATATCATAAGAGTGCCATGGAAAGACCACGTCATTTAATTTATTTTGAGAAAATTCTAGTAGGCTATGAACTGATGGAAGTAAAACAAAACACTTCTCTTATTTACTTTTACTTTTAGATACATTAAGTATGCGAAAATTTCAGGAAACTTTGTTTTGAGCGTAGGCAGCAGGTTAGGTTATTTTTTACAAAAACAAATAAATGACACAGTTACTAACACGCATATTAGAGTGTTCATTTTAGACGAGCTTCTGAGCATGTTTTACAAAGGTTTAAAATGTTTTGAACATTCATTTAATAATTGTTCGTATTAGTGTAGTTGTAGTGTTATCTGTTGTGTTTATTTAACCTGTTATTCAAATTTGTTATGTCAGTTGCAAACATAAAAACTGCAAGTAGAATTTTTAGTAAATTGTGTATGTTAGTAACTGCGTCATTCATTTGTTTTTGTAAAAAATAACCTAACCTGCTGCCTACGCTCAAAACAAAGTTTCCTGAAATTTTCGCATCAGTTTATAGCCTACTAGAATTTTCTCAAAATAAATTAAATGACGTGGTCTTTCCATGGCACTCTTATGAAATTTTTATTTTTTGTAATAAAATGCTCAAAACTTAAACAAAATGCAAAGTGTGACACATCGTTGAAATCAGAATTGAAAACTCCAAATATGAAAAAATTTTAAATACCAATCATAAGAAAAAAAAAGTTGAGGGTCGAAAATGAACAATGGTAACAGTTACACCAAATCTGATAAACAATTCAAATTCAGCATAAAAAAGTGTTCTAATATTGCGTTAACTAGAAATATGTAGCATAAATGATAAATGCGTTATAGTCAAAAATAAAAAATCCAAAATTTCAGTTTTTTTCAGATACCTGAAAAACTAGAGAGTGGCTACTTTAAATTTCTTTACAGATTATTGTTAGGCATAAAATTTGGCAACTTTGCCTCAATTTAACTAACTCTCTATCTCTTCAAATAAGCGAGATCCCCATGGTGGGGCTCGAATTTGAAACAGCCTGTATATACCATACTTTACGCAACTAATTTTTGAGTAAATAGACGTTAAAATGTTCCGTAAAATGTAATTGGCACACCAGTTTGAAGCTATGATTTCGAAAAATAAGCATTCGGTTTACTTTAAAAATTATAAAATTCTTCTTCATGTGTTCCCTAAAATTACAAGTTTCGTGAAAATAACGCTCACGTGAAAATTGTTGTTTTGAGGTCTTTGTACCTCAAAACGTGATGTTTTCGTTCAGAACTCGAAACCGAAAATTTTGATAAATCAATACCATAGAGGTAGTATGGGAAACTAAAAAAACATTGAAAAACTGCAATTTTCAATTATTCAAACGTAGAAAAAATTTTTAACATTATTCTGAGTTCGTTTAGCAACAGAACTCGTCCTGAATGGTTAAATTCAATTCCGCTATGTAACAGTTGGTATATAACTTAAAACATATTGACTTATTTTTAATAACCGTACAGAATACTCATAATAAAATTGAGGTAATTTGCTAATTGTGATTTTAAAAATCAATTTTAAAACACCGTTAGACCGTTTTAATTATAAAGGTTAATAGTAAATTCTGCAGTGTTTGGTACATTGCATGTTTATAATTAATTACCAAAATAGGAAATTCAATTCTGTTTGGAAATGATTGCAAAAAAATATTTAATTATGGTGAACATACATAATATAGTAAAATAGAAACATATAATTACAATTAATTATTAATGAATTTATAGTGCTCGCATCAACAAACTGAAACGATGCTGCTGTCGAACATTTTAGCAATTTTGAAACTTTTCACATATAAAATTTTACATGCGCAAAACTGCATACGGTTACAAATTTCTAATAAAATCGGACAGGTAATTTTTTTGTTAACTGCGAAGAAGAAGCAGTAGCAATCTTCCTATGGTACCTACCGAAAGCTTGGCAAATTTTTGTAGTATGGTAATTTACCAGAAATATTAGTTTTTTGGTATTACATTTTTAGTGTAATAAGAAAAAAATTATTGTTCTTAGACAGGTTTTTCTGTACTAATTGTCGAAACACTAAACGCCCTACAAGTAATTTAAACATTATCTTTAAAGTGTTTATCAAGAAATAAGCACACGACTTTTTACCTACTTCTTTAAAACGCCAAACCGCTTAAATTGGAGTATTTACAGATTACCAATTAAAATAACTTGATTTATATCAATTTGTGTATAGCACAGCCGACTGTTAATTATTCCAAACGTTCTAATGTGATTTAATTCAATTGCAGTCTGGTAATTTGAAAACTAAGGTAAATCATGTCTGAGATATTTTTGAAAGAAAAAATGTGCTATCTATTTATACAGGAAAAAAATCGGTGTTTGTTCGTTCCCCGTGAAAGGGCGGACTGCTTTAGGGGTCTTTCGAACTCTTTCCGCACCGGAGTCCTAAGCCCCTTTTCGGCTGAGAAAGGATGGTGAGGATGGGTTAGAACAAAAAATTTGAATAAAGGAAGTTTTCCGCGGAATGAACTGTCCCAGTATTTACCTTTTAGCTGAGAAAAACCGCGATAAAACCTTAGCCAGGAGAGTCGGAATCGAACCCAGGGCCTCCCGAATGAAAGGCGGGCGCGTTAACCGCGGAACCACCTCTCTCGATATTTATGCAGTAGTATCTGCAATCCCTAGTCCCCTACTTAAATTTGCAAATTTTGCGTTCATCGTTTTAATACATTAACAAGGATATTTCACCTTAAAAGAAATTTTACATATGATCACATTTATTCAACAGTTATACTACGAGTGAATTCAAAAACAACCGGATCAAAAATTAAAAAATTTGTTGCGAAATCGTACCGTGAAATTTATATTTCCTAAGTATAAGTTACACGAATTGCTAAACAAGAAGCGAGAGTTTGACTAGTTTACGAATTTTGTACACAAAAATATTTTTTGAACAAAACAAACATGGTTGGCTATGCAGGAAGTTTGAGTAACTTACTCCGATTGAGTTTGCAAATTTTTAAGAGTTGTATATAAGTAGATTATTTCTTGCATACTATATCGAATTGTCGAATTAATTGTATATTTAAAAATAGCAAATAAAACAAATAATTAGTTGCTTAAATTTATTTAACAGATGGTTTATGTACAAGTGAATCGAAAAACTATTAGACAACAATTATTTAAAAAAACGGGTGTTAGTTTTCTGAAGCAAAATAAATACAATTTGCTTTGCAGGTGTATAGTATGAGTGGATTATTTCTAGCATAAGAATCATAATATATGGATTTTAAAATTAATTATTTTTAAGCTAGCAAATGCGAAAATGACCTTTTTTTAAAAATTTTGGTAGTGATTGGTCGATATATTTATTATGACTATTACGAGTAGAATAATTTATGCAAAATAATTTGAATTAGTGTTAAAATTATATATCAAATTAATTAGCATTAGCGAAATACATTATAGTCCATTTTCAAACCGACACAAATAAAATAAATAATTTCAAAAAAAACGAACAAAATTTTACGTAAATTATTTGTATCAATAAATTGTAATATGTTTTTTCTTAGAAAATCGCTGCAATTATTGCTTTATACGGTACAAAGATAACAAATCGACGAACAGTAGAAAAAATCGACTTGTTTTTAGAGCAAATCAATTTTATAATTTAAAAAATAACGATATACAAATACACAGTGATCTGGCCAATATGACAGAGCAACTGACCGTGCTCTACTTGCAGAGTTAAAAAAATTAACAGTTGCTTCTGAACTACTAACCTGTGGCAGTTCTTATAAGCGCCCTAGGCAAAAATTGCTAATTTATTCAATGTTTAAAAACATCTTAACGTTTGGTGATAGTAACAACCAACTTGCAAAGTTTATATCTTGCATGAGGCACCTAATATAATTCTGGGTGATGCTCATGAACAATTTTCTTGCAGTATTGTGATTACGATAATGTAATACTAATATTGTAAATTCATGTAATGTTAATTAAAGAAACATGTTTATATTCCGTATTACACATTTCAAATTTTATTATTAAAATTTATTCTAATGCTTATTAATTTATAAGATCTTAAATCTGGTTTTTTACTTATTTAAAAAATTGTAAAAACAGATGCATTTTAGCTGCTAAATTTAGGTAAGCTATACACACACATTTTCTTTATTAGGATATGAACCACAACGAGCTAAAATTTAAAAGCACTTCATGTAACTTGAATAGCTTACTTTCACCGACTATTTTGACCGTTACTTTTATAGGTACCTCTAACAAGTTCCTGAATTAAATCAATTTAATATACTCAATTTTAAATTTGCTGCGGTACTTTCAACCTCGATCGCCAAGTATTATGACACAAATGACGTACAGAACTAACTGTATACGAAAATACTGATTTTTGCGTAATAACATATAATACGCAACAGATAAAAATGTATAGCGTCTCTGTTTTGCTTTCGCAGCAACTTATTATATTGTCATATAATTTCATTGACCATTACATTGAATACTAAAAGAGATAGTCGTGCGTGCTACGGTATTTCAGAAAATCTTGTAAAATGTGAAAATAAAACTTGAAGAATCTGGAATACCCAAAAATAGGATAGTTTAGTTGAAATCATCTACGAATCTCTCCGTATTTTGTGCTCCCAGACTTTGGTTAGATTGTTAATTTATAAACGTTTTTCTTGTCACCAATGCTTCAATAACTGTTTTGCAAATAATTAAATAGCAAATTGGACATTTGTTCAAATTTGAATTTTTTTATCTATAAAATACAACTAATTAAGATCGATTTTTATGTAAATTTATACTTGGCTAAAGAGGTTATTTCTGTTCATTGAAGAAATAAAACAAAGAAATTGTTTTTTTTTGCTCTTTTTTTTACAAACCAATTTTGAGCCCCATTTTAGTCTTTGACAGAATTGTTATAACCTTGTAACTATATCATAGTAAATGCAATTTTTATAGTGTCACTGCACAAGCAATCTGTTAAGCATAAAAGCATTCTAGCAGTTAAGATGAGCACGGAATCGCGAGTGACAAGTGACCCTCTTCTGACCCCGACCTGCTGGCCGAGTGAGCGTAGACACGCTGCCGCCAACCGGCCGCTCACGTAAGAGCCGCTCACGCTGTTGGTGATGAATGTAGCGGAAGACCTGATCTGGCTTCAATGTCAAGGTCTATTTTGGTATGGCTATAGTATTTGGGAACTCCCGCGTGTTTTGCAAAATCCGAATTTAGCATGTATTGGTTTTTACCAAATAAATTTAATAATATAATAATTATTTACGACAACGACCCATAGACCTACATCAGAACAGGTAGCTGTGGTTCTACTAAACACAGACAGGTTTATAAATATTTATATTCATAAATTGTCTTTTAACAAGCTCAAAATAGGTTGCAATGTTTAATTCCAGTTAATTTATTGACAAAATTTTAGCACAGTAATAGTAAACAGCGAGTCACCCGAACTGATATACACATTTTGGTTATGTTTGAATTCATAACTTATTTTTGAAGGACTGTAGTAATAACTCACTACTAATAACTTTAGAAGGTTTTGGTAAGCGGGTATTATTGATATACCAATTTATGCTTAACCCCAATAAAGATTATTTCATAACCACGTGACAATGTTTTGATCAATCCAAAATAGACCTTAAGTTCACAATAACACCACATTTAAATAAACAGCAACATACCTGAATATGTTTTAACCAACTAATGTAAAATAATCCTGCTCTTGGTGAGCGGTCCCGTGGGCACTAAGTAACGTGTTAGTCACACCACACACCAGCTGAAGGCAGAGTAGATTAAGAATGGAATCCACCTGTTTCATGGGCTACCACTATAACCAAGAGACTATGCAGAGTATTCTTCGACAGCCCCACCAGAGCTGCTGATGCGACCGCCTTCTGACCCAGACACGGGGATGTACAGTTATTCCATCTCGCCATCACCCTGCTATGACCACCGAGCCATTTTACACGAGGAAGTAGGTAAATATTGCGAAATATCTCCACACCTGTGGTCCGGCTCATAGTTTCGCACGACTGCTGCTATTGCCACTTTGCAGCCGCCATTGTTTCTGCACGTTCTTCAGATGCCGCCAGGTATCCTCTGCAGGTCAGTGGAGTATGCTCCCCTGACCGCACCACAGTTGCCCAAAATTTTCTTATTTGAATTTTAAAGAATGCTGTTCATCTACTTTTCTTGGCACAGTAAGACGTATCGATTGTTTGACAAATCAAATCGAATTTAATGAATTACAACCTACCGCACCTTTTGTCGACCTATTTACTACTTACCTTTGCCTTTGATGTTTTCCCGATTTTATGTATTTTATACCATTTAAGTTATAAATCGATTCTTAAGAAATAGTTTGTTATTAAATCTCTCTCGCATTACATAATTTGTATTCAGAACGAAGCTAAAAATAGTTGTAGTCACGTTTCATTGAATGGTACGCTTAATTGCTTCTAATTAAAAATGTTATATTACTTTAGTTATCGTTACTAAAATAATTAACACATAATTAGTTACAAGCTGGGATGAAATGCAATAATCTCCTATCAACGGCCAACGGTATCTAACAAAAATTATGACGTCGTGACGCAGAGGCCTTAATTATAGCGTTTTAACTGCAAGAAAGCTCATGTGGCGTAAAAGGGGCAGAAAACGGTATATACCATCACTTTCTAAATTGACTGTTAATTTATGAAATATATGACGTTCTTCTAGGTAGTGTAAATTTTTGATATCCTAAAATAGCATTTATTACACGTGAAATTTTAATTGTTGATATTCAGTGATTTATAATTTCCTCCCCGAAGGGAAGAGGTGCGTACGCGCTCGAGCTCGTGCGCCCGCACATCTGACCACGAATTTGCAATCACGCCCTTTCTGCTCTTTCACTTCCAAACAATTTTTAGTGTTTCCAAAATTTAGAACCGGATTTATGGTGCCCAGCGCCGTGGGAGAATTTTAACAAAGAATAAAAATTTATTTTTCTACAAAAAATTAAATACATCCACATATCTTAATAAATAAAATTAAAATTTCCAAATAGAAAATAAACTATAACAAAATTTAAACTTGAAAATATAACAAATACTTATACCAATTGCTTTTTTCTTGCTTTTTTGTAGCAAAACTGTTAATAACTTCCGAAAACTTAATACCTGAAGCGAACTCAATTCAGTGTGCAAAAGAGACAAGTTTTGCAGATTTTCTTCAACTACATGGCTTCTGTCGTACGATTTTATTTTCTTCAGAGAAGAAAACGATCGGTCTTTTGTGCAATTAGACATTGGTAGGAATAAAACCAATCGCAAAGACGTATTCAAATTTGAATATTTAATTTTTTGCAGCTGGGCCTATAATAGCCTCAGTAGTAAAAGCCCTACAAAAATTTATGAATTTTGGTTTCAAACTTTAAGGTCTGAAATGCAGAGAGAAACAACCTTTCGTAAGAAAAACTTTTCTATGCTTTAGAAACAACAGTTTGCACAGGAACAGTGAACCAGTGACTTGTAAGATTATACCAGTGCTGCCAGTCTACTGGTTTAGTCATCGATATCGTACGTTGGTAACCTGTTAGCCTACGCCTGAGAGCATGAGAGTCTGTATTTAGAAACCAGACATTTTTATGAGAAAACAAACGATTTTTTTAGCCCTAAACCTTATTCTACTATTCCTTATCGAAATTTAGCTTAAATAGAAATGCTTTATCGTCTCCCATTTATTAAATAAAGAGGAACACTTTTTCAATTTTTAAAAATTAGCAGACTGGAACTCCAACCAAATTATAGGCTATCCTCTCTATAAGCCTAGAAATTTTTAACAAAATCGTGTAGCCAGTTTTCAAGCAACAGTTTTTTTCTATTTACAAAAAGTGAAAACAATTTTAGTTCGCAATTTTTAATTTGTACAAAAATTCGTTTAAGTAGTGACATTCTGCTTCCCTAGCGCTATTACAATACTAAATTTGATCCAAATCTGGAAACTCGTTTTTGAGTAATAAGGCGTCAAGGTTAAAATTTAAAACAAAATCGTAGCGGCTAATACTTTGAAGCTAGGAAATTTGAGAAGAGAGAAGGATTCGTTTCGTCGAAAAGTTTTCTATCGGACTTCGTTCTCAGATAAAAACATCTTTCTCCAGAAAACAATACTGCCATAAAAGATGTTTTGGGCTTCGGATATTTAAAAGCTCATTTTACCGATGAATTGTTAATATACTTCCACATTCGGTTACTTATCGAAATAGACCCATCAGTTCGGAAATTACGAGACAACCCACCCACAAACACACACACACACACACACCCAGATATTTTTTAAGTTCCTGCCCGTCACATGATTTTCCTTTAAAATCTGGAATTCGAACATTTTCATGAAATCAGTACTTCTCTATAACTAGTGAAAGTGTAGGAAAGAAAAATGAGCGAGTTGAAAGAAAAACAATTTTCAATGCTCAACAGATAAACATAACTTGACTTTACCGAATACAGATACTAATCTAGTCAAACGCAGTCTTGCCCTCTTTATTAAATAAAAAGGCATAATTTTCGGCTTTCAAAATATAGTATAGAAGGCGTCACGGAAAAATTACCGGACATAAATCAAATTGTAGTTCAACTATGACTACGATTCTGCAAAATTTAAAGTAATCGTGGGTTAGTTTTTGATAATTATTTTTTTGGGAATTTTCTAAATGAAAATAATTTTCACTCTACAGTTATCGTATGTACAATATTCGTTTTAGCTAGTAACATTGTGCCTTCCTTAAACTACTCTAATACGAAATTTGATCCCAATCTGTCAATTGGGCGTTAGTCAAAGTCAAAATTTTCATAAAATCGTAGCGGCCGCCGGCCGTTTTGAAGCTAGAAAGTTTGAAGATTCCGTTTCCAGATAGAACATTGGATTTTTGAAAAGTGCTTCCATTTCCGGTTTCGGATTTTTTTAAGTTCATATTTATCGATTACGAAGCGCATCGAAATTGAACCATCTGCTCAGCAGTTATGAAGCGCAATCCACCCACCCGCCCACCTACCAGCAGACTGACAATTATAGAAACCATTTTTCAGAGTTTCTGGAGGTAGAAAACGTATTTTCGTGAAAATCTTGAAATTGAAAATTGATACCGATACGTCCCTGCGCTAAAACTATAGAGAAAAAATATATTAAACCACAAATTTTTTAATATATAAATGAAGTTCATTTGAATTACATCAAGTATTTAATTAATTGATATTCACCGCAAGAATAATCATAGACAGACAATACTTTACCACTTTATCGTGTCAATGCAAGATGTTTTTTTTATCATTTTATATACTTTCTGGCGAAAATTAATATGGACGTTACTGGAGAGTAAAAATTATATGTTCATTTGTTTTTCAGAACAGCTAACAGCTCTTACAATTTCTACGTGTCACACTATAGATTTGTAAACAATTTAAAATTAACCTCAATTCGTTTTAATGTCATATTCAATTTAAATTACCATGTACGTATAGAAATGCTTAAAAGTCAATAAAACATTCCAAAAGTAAACACTACGCACCTCGCTTGTACGTGTGAACGCAAACTGTTAACATGTGTAAGTACTTTATAAAAGGATCTGTATTTGTTTGTTTGTGCTACTTTAGTAATAACTATACCAGTAGATAGGACTGATTAGGTATGTTTTTAAAAAAGTAAATTTTGTAACAGTTAAGCGACAGCATTGTTATTTTTATTATGAGTTTCATTTCGTTTAATATTCCCTTGAATTCAAGACGAATTTTGCAGCAATAGCTTAGAATTTACGTGGGCAACCAATAAATGCATTATACTACACTCGAGCTTAATAAAAAATAAAGAAATGTGTGCTGTGCACGCAATTCCTAAGTGAAAATTCTTAGCATGATCTCACCGATAGTGTTTTTGGATTGTATAATTTAACAGGAACCGAAAACATTTATGTCATGTTCTAGTTAGCTGTAGGAATGCTATAAAAATTTACAAAATACTTCTGATATATTAAAGCCGTCATCTTGAGTACCGCTATATGAAATTTTATAATGCAGATCTTCAAATCGTAATTAGCAACCTGGCCAAAACCCCCCAGTTACCAATTTATACAAAAATCAGATAATTTTATACGGGCGATCTTGAATTTTATAATCTAGATCGTTAATTTCTAATTACTAGGCCGAAATCCCTTCGAACACAAATTTTTATAAAAATCGCATAATTTTATGAAATACTTGCGCCACACTGCATTTGTAATTAGGAGCTTCAAAACACCTCGAATAGCAATTTTTAAGATTTTTATAATTCCGCCATATTGCGTCTGCCATATTGCACCCACCATCTTGAATTTTATAAATTAGATCTTGAATTCGTAACTAGCAGTTTCAAAACCCTTAAAATTCCAATTTTTATAAAAATTGGAAAACTGTATGAAATTCCCCCGCCATATTGCATCCGCCATCTTGAATTTTATAATTTATATCCTGAAATCGTAATTAGCCTATCAAATACCATTTTTTATAAAATTCAAATAACGTTATCAGATAATTCCGCCATATTGCATTACATTTATATATCAGAATATTTTGATTATTTCAGCATCATCGCTTTTGAAGTTGAAGTTTACAGACTAATGTTTATGATTTCGTCATTAACAATTACGATCAAGAAAACCTTTTATTCAATCTAAGCTTTCTGGTATGATATAAAGCCCTAAATCAAATGTAGTTTCTTATGTTTTCGTTAAAGTAACTTCACTGGTTAACAATGTTACAGATGAATAGTTTTTTTTATTTTTAATTAAGAAAACTAAACAATAATTTTGTTGTATTAAATTATTATATGTCTATTACAAAGAACCTATTCTTTAATTTGTTATAAAACACAATAGAAAAAAAATGAAAAAATGTAAATGTTTTACCTCAGATTTGCAATCAGTAGATAAAGCTTAAAACTAATTTGAAATATTTACTTTCTTACCAATTTAGGTCGCTCATTGGCCACTATACTTCTTCAATGATGTTTGCTATTCTTGTCTCAAATTTATTTTTGTTGCCAATGTCAAGAAATTGTTTATTTAATAAATTGTCATTTCCAAAAATTTATAAAGCTTTCGCTAACAAAATCCCACATTCTAAAAACAAATATCACATTTGATCTGAAGTTTCTTAGCAATATCTTTGGTTATAATTCAAGACAATAAATCATAGACTATATTACCGCAATCTGCTCTTCTATTACCTGCTTGTTCTGAGTGCACTCTTATTAAGTAAATACAATTATCAAGCACTAAATTGATAATGATGATCATTAATTCAACTAATGGTTTACTCCTTTAGGCAATGGCGATGACAAGTTAAACCACCAGTTTTGCAAAATAAGAGACAACATGCCTAAAGTGTTTCTCACAAGACTTGATGTACTTGAAATATGCACGCTGAGTCAGGATATACACCTTTTTTATTGTGAGCGTATCATTAAGATGTTATTAACTATTTTTAGTAGATATACATTTGGAGGATTCTGTATAACCTAAAGAAGTCAAATTTTAGATTAAGCATCAAATGTCAAGTAGAGATTTTTATTTTTTAAATGGAACGATACAATGTTGTTTAACTCAAACGAAGCTGCAGGAAGTTCGTGATATGATCATTGTATTTAATTTTTTTTTTTCTACAGTTTGCTGTTTTTATCCAAAAAATGCAATTATAATTTTTACTTTAGAACCATTTAAAACGCAATTCAATGTTTTTGTATAAATCAAGTTAGTATTTTCCAATAACTATGGGAAAACAATTGCTGCTGTTAAATGCTGCATTACTTTATTTTAAAAAATTAGTAATTGTTTCTGATTACCACTTCTAGTTAGCAAAAGTGCCTTTATATTACAGTAGAGATGAGCTCAATGATATACTGTAATCAAAAATAAAATTGATCGCGGGAGCCCATGAAAAATATGACCACTGTCTACACTGCACTTTATAAAACTACATTTGAACTACAATTACTGTATTATTAGTTCATGTGACTTTAACTCAGTCTAATACGCTACACAAATATACATGAATATGTAATTTAAACCAAATTTTTATTTTAAATTGATAGGTAACATTAAAACGACATACGTTTTACAGCAGCGTGAATGTCGCCGTAGGAAATATTAGCAGCATCAACAGGATACTTCTCGCGAAATTCTTCAATGCACGCTTCCATGGAATAATGCCATTCGCCATCTTCTAATTTAACACCATTGCGTAAATAAGATTCTAAAAGAAACGTTTTGTGCTCTTTAGTCAACATTTTATTGAAAACTTCAAAAATTAATTTTAAACTTCAAACAAATTTAACAATTCTATAATGCTAATAAAAGGCATAACACAAATTAGGCAAGATTTATTGTTTTTAATGTCTCTCGCGATCAAGTTTATTTTTGATCTCTCTGTATTACCGGGTGATCGTAAAAAAATGATTCAGAGCAGGTCATGACCGAAGTGTTAAAGTTGGCAATACGTAATAAAAGCCAATTGTCAAATGTTGACAGCTGTCAAAATGTTTGGTAGATACATTAAGTTAAATGTATAACCAAACATTTTTACAGCTGTCAACATTTGACAATATTGGCTTATATTAAGTATTGCCAACTTTAACACTTCGGTCATGGCCTGCTCTGAATCATTTTTTTTACGATCACCCGGTACCAGTATTAGGAGGAGCCAATAAGAATCGGAATGAAACAGCACGTTTGTATGCCTGAACATACCCGGACCAAACACATCTCCAAAGAAGACGTGAAACTGGTTCTGTTGACAAGGAAATAAATTGTGAAAATCCGCCGGTGTGCAGTGGAGACATAGGAAATAGGATAATTCTTTACGTAGTAATAAACCCGTAGGTAAATTACTAACGAAATAGGAATATCTCAAAGAATGGTTAAAAAAAGACAAACTTCACACATACAAAATGATCGTTTATCAAAGACTAACAGGAAATGATTTCATTTTAAGACGGAATAGTTAACACTATGTTTGCAGCAAATTGTATTCAACAGAAATGTCTTCCATCATGTTGTATATACAGACGAGGGGTAGTTTATAAACGGTTTAATTGTAATAACCAATAAATAATATCATGCATTACTATGATAACGTTAATTCGCACTGGGAATCAAAGATTAGGGAAGGTTAAGATAGGAAACTTTGGTAACAAGTGTGTGGTCAGTACAAACTTTGTAAAAATTTTAGATACAAGATGGTGCTGTTCATAAAGAAAAAAGGAAGAATAAAGGAAGGTCGACTATTTACGTATGCACCTTCTCTTCACAATCCCTCTCAGACCTTCAAATGAATGTCAAATATCTGACCGTTATAATTGACAAACAACTGCACTGGGGGAGACGTTCGGATAAAAACCGAAAAAGCATGCATGGTCTTTTGGCAGTGTAGTCGCGCCCGCCATGTGGGAATCATGAGTACTTTCTCCAAAGACTGATCTATGGTTGTACACTGCCATATTTAGCCCTGTGCTCTGTTACGGTGCTTTGGTCTGGTAGTCCAGAATCATATAAACTACAGCAGCAACCAAGATAAGGCAGGTGCAAATACTCGCCTGTTTTAGCGCTGCTTGTGCGCTATTTACAATTCCTACGGCGGTCTTGGAGTCTGTTTAGGGCTTTCTCCCTCTAGATTTTTTTGTGGAGAAAATTGCTTAATAACAATCCACAGACTACGCATTGAAGATTCGCTGCACACAAAGGTAGGAACGGCAGGCACACCCATACTTGATGAAGCTGTCGTTAAGATACCTCTTCTAAATGCAGAGATTAATCGCTTGCCACCCAAATTTATCTTTTTCTGTGCATTAGAATTCTGGAAAGCTTCTTGCCCAGAAATATCTATTTTTACCGATGAATCAAAAACTAAGTATGGAACAAGGACCGCAGTTTTTTCCGATGGCCTGGTCCTACACTTAAGTATACCACTAGACAAATTCACCACTGTCTTCCTGGCCCGGCGGGACAGCCAAAGACCCTCAATTAAGTGAAAAGCGTGAACAAAGATACCTTCTGCGGAGTCAGCGTTGTAACGGTGACTTCAGTGATTTCAACTTGGTACGTTCACCTCTCTTCGGAGAGGTTAATTATCTACCTTAATTAGAACCATAAAAAACTGGGTGAGTGATTTCACGATGGGAGGTGTTGCTAGTTCTTAGTATGGGTACCTAACAACTTAGCGGCAGCACGTCCTCTGTAAAGGAAACCCCGCTCCTTGGCCGTGGCTATACACTTTCCTGCGTCCTAGTCACTAAGTCGAGGTGACCCCTTGGGGTTATAAATTTGCCTAGGCGATATACTGAGTGGCTGGAGGCTGACGATTTAGGCAGGTCATGGTGAGCCCTAGGAAGGAGTGGCGCGGCTGCTGGCATTAGGGACTTGGGCCTTAGGTGTGAAGTGCACTTGGCCTACTCACGCCCACTGTCAAATTGTCGCCCCAGAGGGTTTGTGCTTATGTACACCCGACGCTGTTGCGGTACCGGTCATATCAGACCGGCTACCGACTAATCTGGGCGGTGCATAATCGACCAGTACTGGGGTTGTGAGAAGCCTAAACTTCGGCACGTGTTCGCTCCAAAAAGTCCAACAGTGACTTCTTTGACTGGTACCATAGGGACCAAGTTCGAGCCTGCGAGGAAATAGCAGCATCTGTCTTGGTCACGATGTAGGACTCGTGGTGGCAGTGGTAAGCCGAGAGCCGTCTTGGTGCGGTTCGACGGGTACGCTGCGTTTCCAGCTCATGCACCGTTCAGTAAATTCTGTAGATATTTAGGTTCTTGTTGAACCTTTGTTAACTTAAGCAGGCGCACTGATTGAGCGTATCTCGATCCAGCCCGAAGAGGGACGTAGTGGACAAAGACTCGCGCTAGGTGCCGCCACGTAAAACTAAACAGACAATGGCTGTAATGGCCGTCTTACTATGGATTTGCCTTCCTGGACGGCGGAGCGGCCAAAATACCTCACTTAGATGAGAGGCGTAAACAAAGACCCTTTTGCGAAGAGTCGGCGTTGTAACAGTCACTTCGGTGATTTCAACTTGGTGCATCCACCTCTTCTAGCAGGTACGAAGTTTACTTTAATCGGAACCATGGAAAGTGGTCACTGGGTTAGCAATTTCACGAGATGAGAAGTTTTTTCTTTGGAATGCATAAAATCAAAAATTTACCCTAAATAACCTATAATGATACAAGATATACAAAAAAAAAATAGGAACATGGTATTCTACTAACACCTCCTGCTATATGGTTTTGCGTCCGTTAAGTACTTGGAACAAAAATTCAACATTTTTTTAAGTATTTATTACAAATTGTTATTATTACCAACGTTATTACCACTTATTCTTTCTGTTCGTCTGTTTTGTTTCATTTCAAAGATTTCATATTAAATTGTCTTGGCATTATCTGTTCTAGTTTCCTCTGCCGTTTTTATTAGTTTTTAAGCTAATTTGGTTTGTTGATTTATAACTCTTGTTTTACCTATTAAATTGTATCTAAAAATTAATTAAATTATTCATTGTATTCTAAACATGATATGATTTGTATATTATTTTTAATTGCAATTTTGTTGTACCAATTACAATAATTACCTTGTTTTATGCAAAAATACCAAGGTGCGTTGTAAATGTTCTAGGCCTACTACAGCAAAAATAGACGAAATAGGTCGCTGCTATTTTTCCATACTTTTTACGTTTTAAACATTCTCGCGTCAATAAATGACTGAATAACATTGTTTTTACAAAAATAATGACAAGAAAAAAGAATTAAAAACAAGGTAATGAGCGAGTAGTGATGTGAACTTGCGACAGCCTCTGCAATACAATGTTGCTTAACGTAACTTAGGAGCACGGTGACCGCCGCACCGCCCTAAAAACGGACCAAAAACCTCTATAAGAGCGTTATTTGAAGAAATATCAAAAATATGCAAAAATTAAAAATATATTTTTTAACTAGAGCTAATTAATAGTCGTAGTTAAAATCACGTAACTTCTGGAAAACACGTTGTTAAGTGTAACGTATTTTCCCCTAATTTTTAATATTACTAAAAATTCGCGCTAATCCTAGGCTATCACACTGTTTAAAGTTTATAACGATTGGCGTTTGCGTTATTTAAATAAATAATTAATCGATTTCATTTTTTTTTTAGAAATTTTGGCTAGGGTTTCCTGGAGGGCGCATAAGAAAAATTTGGATGATTAGTACTAAATAAATTTGGAGTTCATTGTAAGCTCTATCTATTCAGAAAATTTAAAGAATTGCAGTTTTAGAGGAATAATCTGTTGAAAATGTCCAAAGTTGTGTGATGGTAGTATATTTACAATTTTTATATTTCCAAAAATATTTTTACATCGCTTGATTATTCTTATTAAGAGCTATTAAATAATATGACAATTTGTACTGATTGGAAATTTTGTTATTGAGTAATCGGCCTTTGTATTTAAAATTTTCCAAAATTCGTAGCGGCCGTCATTTTAAAGATTCAGCGTTCGTAAAATAACATTTAATTTGCTTTTAGATGCACTACAACGCTATGTTTTCATAATTCAAAAAAATGTTTAGGGAAAAATCAATCTTATTTTCGTTTCTGGTTACGGTTCCAATTAAAAACATTGTACAAAACTACCTGCAATTGAAAAACTTCTACGTACCAAATTTGGTAAAAATCGGTCAAAGGGTTCAGGAGATATATGGGAACGCGCGCACCCACCCACGCACGCACGCACGCAACGTCCCAGACACTTTTTAAGAACCATTTTTCTGGGTTTGTTGTACTCCAAAATAGGTATTTTCGTTAAAAACTAAAATTCGAAAATTTGCATGAAATCATATCTTTCAGTACTTCAGTAGAAGTATGAAAGTAAAAATCATAATTCCATTTTTGCTACAAAAGAACAAATAGTGGAAACATCAAAACAAATTATTATATTAAGCACTTCTTACAGTTTAATTTGAGTAAGTGAAAATTTAAAAAAAAAATAAGAAACATTTTCTGTCCAATTCAAAATCTAACTGCGCTAGCCCCAAAATATGTAACATCCTCAAGGTGCGTATATCTTGACTCGGCATGTATATTAATTTAAGCAATCAGCACAAAAACAGTTAATTTCTAGCAAATTGTTTATCAGACAGACAATTAAATCTAAATGGATGCCGATTATTCGGCAAGCTTGTTTAACAGCTTGCCGGTAAGAAAATGTGCTTGCAATTAATTTCAGCTATTAAATAAAGACGTCCGGTTGACACATTAACACATATTTAAGTTCCTAATTTCAAATAAATTGTGCACCGCACTTCATTATGTAAGTGCAAACAAAAGATGTAATAATGCATCTTCTACGTTATGTATGTCTTGTGATATCTCCGCCGGTGGTCTTAAAGAGGGGGAAACGTCTGAGATGCTGAATGAACTCTTCCGTTAATTCCTCAACAACACATTCAGAACGGAAGACCATCTGATTCTGATATTAAGTTCAGTGGTTCGTTTACACCTGGCTCTTAGC
Source organism: Ctenicera cuprea (assembly GCA_958336395.1). Taxonomy (NCBI): domain Eukaryota; kingdom Metazoa; phylum Arthropoda; class Insecta; order Coleoptera; family Elateridae; genus Ctenicera; species Ctenicera cuprea. The sequence continues at coordinate 38,685,716 of OY284490.1, forward strand.
GTTGATTGAAGTATTAGTTCAATCAACGCTCTTAGGCGGTTTGTTCTCAAATGAGCACTCTTAAACTTCTGTAGAGTGGAACCTAAAGAGTACTAATTAGCGTATACTGGTTCTTCCTGCAGAAGATCCGTGGAACATAGTAGTCCACTTCACGAATAACCAGTCGTACCTACTTAAGTTTTGTGTATAGAGAAAACATTTTTTTACTGTCGTAAAAAAGCGGAACTGTAAAACTCTTCTGATTTGAAACTGACCGACGTTTTTCTAATAATGTTGTAACTTCATAGATAACTATGATATTTTAATATTCCAATGAATTTTGTAAATTGATTAGTTTTAGAGCATGCAGATTTTTCTAAAAGTAGTGTTTAACCTGTCATTTAGCTGTACAGGGTGTCCCACTTAAGAAGGCTCATCATTAAAATCTCGAAAACGTAAATAGAAATAGGTCGGTTGAATTAGGATAAACTTTGCTTAGGAGACCAGCTTTTTACCCTTCTGAAACATAGGGTACTAAATATTGGCAAAAAACACTATTTGGCGTTTTCTTCTATTGCTCGTAGCTTATTTGTTTATGAACTTAACAATTGATTTGTGCAGTGATAGGGTAACACACTTAGGAAGAAATTTACTGATGCACCCAGAATTTTCTTATGCCCTACTATTATCTAGCGGCGAAAATCTACTTTTTTTTCTGATAGCCGTTATATCCAATTTCTAGATTTTCAGATGAGATTTTTTATTATTTTTGATAACGTTAATGGTCACCGAACTTTTACGTTTCTCTAAATTTTTATGTCATAATTTCAACCTCTATCCAAATATGACGGCAAAAATTTGGAGTGCCGTTTAAAAAATTGTCGATGACGTCATAGTTAGAAAACAAAAGACGATCGAAAAATGACAATTATCAGAAAAGATCCACCAAAAAATAAGGTTGACGTGTGCGAAGATTTTTTGAAAATATCGGCAGCTTCAATTTTATCGAATTAGTTCCAGACTTCACACTCGCACTGTATATTTTCACTTTATATGCATTTTGACATGTTTGTTCTTGGTTATCTATTTCTGCAGGCGACTTGATTTCTTAATTCAAAACATCGAATAATAGTGAATTTAAGAGATCAATGTTCGTTCATCGAAAGTACATTTTTTAATGTTTGTGAATTTTAAATGCTTCCATATATCTAATTTACGTTTATCATCACAAAAGTGTAAACATTTTTAGTGTTATTAGATGTCAGTCTATGATTGTGTTCTATTAACTGTTTAGCGTAATTGGAGTTATGTGTGTGTTTATATTTGTGACAGCGTACGTGTTCTTTGTACCTAATACCAAAATTTCTAATTGTCTGGCTTATATAAACCGAATTGCAGCGGTTGCAATTTAATTTGTAAATTCCTGACTTTAGCAAATTATCTGTTTTTTGTTTTGCATTAAATGAAGTGCTTAAAATGTTTTTAGTTGTTTTAAACATTAATTTACATTTATTTATTATGTTTATATTGTTTGCAATTCTGTCCGATTTGTCGCCTAAATACTTATTAAAACACAATCATTTAATGACATCTAATAACAATAAAAAACTTTATACTTTTTTGACGATAAACCTAAATCAGATATACTGAAAGCATTTGAAATGGATAAACATTTAAAAACTGTACCTTTAATGAATGAACAAATTAATCTTCTAAATTCACCATTATTGGACGTTTTAGAATAAGAAATCCATCTGCGACATAGATAGCCAAGATCAAGTCATCCAGTTCTGTTGTTCCTATAGCAACACCAACTGTTTACTCTTTAACCTTACCTTATACAATGACGTGTAAGTATTTAGAAATACGTATAAAGTTAAAATAAATAAGTATTGTTGAAGTTATAACGTATTTTATTTACAGATTGAATTCTTTAGTCAGTCGTGTGTAAACGTTGTCTAAAAAGTTAAATAGTTACCCGGTAGAAGGCATTAAAGTAAAACAGTATGTCAACTTTTTCGTACCTGAGTACTCCAAGTTATTTAATTATTTTATTATTTTTGCGATAATTACAAAAACAAATATTACATTAGAAACTAATAATATTAGATGATAACAAAATAAGTAAATTTAAACTTTTAATAAATTAGAATAAAAGTTTATTTCATTCCCTGCGCCTTAATGCAAAAAAAGCTCTTCTTAGAAAAGTGGTTCTAAAAAATAGACCTAAGTAAACCTATGAAAATGGCGTAAAACTTCTAAAACTTACTTACTTTAAGTGAAGACAATTATCCATTAAATATCTAATTTTGTAATGACACTGACCGCTTTAAAAAAGTTTTGGCAGACCTAAATATAAAATTCATGGCTTACTTGAATTTTTACTTTTACGCTCTATCACAATATATCGTAAACAATATAAATTGATATTTAAGAAAAAAAGTTGATGTCACTGCCAGTGTAACCGGAAGTGGCTGAATGCAAAAATAACGTCACAAAATTTGCTTATTTGAATAATAATTAAACTCATCTAAATTTTTTTTCAGTATAGGTATAGTGAAGATTATTTAAAATGTTGGTGGTATATCTGGTTTCGTTATCACCAACAAACATCAGCAGAAGTTGCAAAATTAAGCCAGAGAAGAAGAAAAGCAGTGTTTTGTGATTTAGACGCTTTTGGATTTGAAAAAACGATGACGACGATGTTGTTCGGAAAAATGAATACTATCTCTACACCAATTTTCAGATTTGCAATATTTTTTTGTGCGGTGTTTTGCACATGCTCAAACTTTCTCTAAAAATGCCTGAGGTGCACGTATTTTGCCACATTTTGTTCAAAACATTACATAAGTAACTCAACAGTCGGCGCTTTTTTGACTTGTAGAGCAATCTATTATAATGTGCCAGAAAACGGTTTAAAATCATAATTTTAAAGTGGAATTTAAAAAAGTAAATAAGCAATAAATCAATTCCTAGAACAAATATGGTGTTCATTAAATGTATCTGCAATATTTTGTTATCATTTCGAATTTGTTTAATTGCATACAGTAATGGTTATAATACTATACTTATTGATACATTAATTGAAGAAAAAGATTATAAATTAGGCATTCAAAAATTTTTCCGAATGCCCTAACTTCGTTCGATACAATTAAATATGCTTCGATCCCATATTTTGGTGACAAATCAGAAAAAATTGCTAAAATTATAAACAAAAAAAATAAATATAAAGTAAGCTTTAAAACAGCTAGAAACATCTTAAACACTTTGTTTAATGCAAAATCTAAAACAGACGATTTGCTAAAATTAGGCATTTACAAATTAAATTGCTCGCATTGTAATTTGGTTTATATAGGCCAGACAATTAAAAATTTTGATATTAGGTATAAAGAACACGTACGTTGTTACAAATACAAACACCCACATAAATACAATTACGGTAAACACTTACTAGAACACAATCATTCAATGACATCTAATAACACCATAAAATGTTTGCACTTTTGTGATGATAAACGTAAATTAGATATACTACTAGAGGCTTTTGAAATTCACAAACATTTAAAAACTGTACCGTTAATGAATGAGGAAATTGATCTCTTAAATTCTCCTCTATTTGACATTTTGGAATAAGAAATCAAGTCATCTGCAGACGATTACCGAGATCAAGTCACCAAGTTCTATTGCTATAACAACACTAACTGTTTACTTTTTTATATAACCTTTGACAATGGCATGTAAACATGCTAAAATACGTATAAGGTTAAAATAAATAGATATTGTTAAAGTAATTAAGTATTTTATATACTCATTATCCATGGAATTTTTCTAAATATAATCATGTAGGTACATACATCACTTTGTTTCAAGTATTTTATTGTATTACCGCTTTGACATATTTTTTTCCTTAATAAATTTATATTATTGTACGTAGATGTACAAACATTTACTATCTACTAGTACCGTAAGTGTTTGATAAGTTTACGTAAATTGCATAACAGCTTTAAGATATTTCTCCAAAATTACTCCTCAGGCAATGCTTCAATCAGTGCCGAATATCTACATGACCTCCATTTCCAATTACAACATTTTTGCTCCTTTAGGCTGATCTTCTTTAAGTTACTGTATATGTCTGACCAGAAGGCGATGTGCCATGAAAAACAATCAATAGAAAATAGCATAGTATAGAATGCGTAGGATGTAAGTATGGCGCAGAATATTAATTTACTGACGAATAAACGTCTTATATTAATATTTGCTAGTAACTATTCCGTATAATAAAAAAGCTACAATCTCAAGCGCGATGCATGACCTAAAACATACTGTACACTTATTAGATAAGCAAACCTATATTAATTTTTTAAGGCCTATTTAACGACATTTTAGATTACAAAATCATATTTGGCTATAATCATAGTAGGAAAAATTACACTTGCAGAAAAATTACGGGGTAACCCACTTAACATAATCGTTCTTTCGTTGGAGCGATACAATTTAGATAACATAATACTTTTCCCAACAAAGTCACCGCCGCCGGTGATCCAGTGGCATGCACATTCACCTTTGGTCCGAATGGTTTAAGTTCAAATTTCGAAGCTGGTGAAATGCATTGGGTAGATAGATGCGTATTGTAGATGTTTGCGCCTTCAAAAATACGTTTTGCAAATGTAATGATCTACCCCCTAGCGTTGGTGGTAAGCCTAAGTAGCAGAAATAGGCCGACGATAAATGAATATAAATAAATCACTTTAGCAGCATCAGAGAGCATTGAAAGTATTATATTTTTACTCTGGGTCAAGTTTATCTGTGAATTACGAAATCATGTTATGCTTTAATCATGGATATGGTCATAATAGCATGAAAACATGAGATCAACGGAAATAAAAAAACAATACTTATAGAAAAATTATACCAGGTAGACCACTTGACAACATAATCGCCCTTACTATAATAGTATATTAAAAAACAAGTTCCATAAGACATGATTTTAGAGCACGCGTCCAAGTTAGAAAACGAGCCGCTTGCGGCGAGTTTTCTAATAGACAAGTGCGCTTAAATGTCTTATGAAACGTGTATTTTATACTATTTTTTCTATTTTGGTCCAAAAAAGTTAAAAATTACCTTATTTTATATTTTAATTTAAAAATTTAATCGATTAGGAAAATTTTGTTTTTTGTTTTTGATATGTGGCATTGTGGCTGTTGGTGACATTTAGTAATTTCATACAATTCAAACTACTGTCAAATTAAAATTTAGACAAACAATTTGAAAGTGATTTAATTTTTAAAATACCTAAGATTTGAAGATAAGATGGAAGAAGAATTATCTTGCACCCCACCCGAGCTACGCAAAGTAGCGGAAACTACGCTAAATAATCTTTTTTAGAACTTACAATTTGAAGGTTATGTTTATAGCGCGTGAAGGTTTTATTGTCACATGGTTGTCACCAACCTAACAAAATAAAATTTTGAATTCTTTTAGGAGTTGCTTTATGAAATCCAAATGAGTTTCATAAAGTAGTCAGTAAAGAACCAAAATAGAAACAATAAATTAAGAAACTTTGTTTTTTTGCTTTTCAACATTCATTTCATTAATAAGCCTTTAAAAACAATCGTGTGCTGGGCTATATTTTGATTGTACTTTCGTAAAAAAAAAGTTTGGATTCAATACTGGATCTTACGTTAGCGACATGTTTCCACAGCAACTGAGAGCGTTGAAATTATTTTTACTCATAGGTCCTATGCATTTTCGACATGCAAATTTTGCATAAATACATACACGTTCAGATAATTTAACTATAAACACAAAATAATATACCATATGACTCGTAATATATGTTCAATGATAAAATTTTAAGTATTTTCATGAATACAGAAAATAATTTTGGCATGAACTAATGATACTTGAAACACTTTAATTCGCTCTATAAACAACATGTCACCACTTGACTCTTCGGAGTAGGCAACAGTTTGCTGTGAGTATGGCTATTAGTCTATGGTGTAGCTCACTGTACACTTTCCCATACTTCTACAGAAGTAAGGAAAGTTATAATTTAATGCAAATTTTCGAATTTCAAATTTAGCCAGAAATATGCGTTTTGGGGTCTAAAGAACCCAAAAAAGTGGTTTTTAAAAAATGTCTGCCTGTGGGTGGGTGCGTGAGTGGGGTTTCAATAAAGATAATCAAATTTGAGTTTAAACTGTTTGTTTGTATTATTAGGTCATAATCTGATAGCTGTTGTCATTACGAAAACAAACTCCCAGAAGGATACATTGCATCAGAGCCGCGCAGCTCCAAATACTTTTTTACCTATTTTCCCCTATTGACTACATTACATATGATTTTATTGTATAAAGAATAGAACTTAGGCTCTTTTCAATTTCTGGCCACAAACTAACTGCATTACGAATTTACGTTAATTTTATAAGTTGTGCTGTGTAAAGCGCTAATATTTAATAATAGTTATACAATTTATGAGTTCATAATTATGAATCGATGGAGTTTGTTTAACTGCTATTTTTCTTGGTTAAGAAGATGTTAAATAAACACTTACGGGAACATCATAATAAATCGCTGACATGTTTAACTAATATAAAACAACCTAGAGACGCAACAAATCAGTTTTTTCGGGTAAATAAAACACAGTATCAAAACTCACAAATTTTTAAGACAATAATAAATACGTGACATCGTTCAATAAACAGGAACATTTATAGCAGGCAAATTTCAACTAATTTAGGTTGATATAAAGTTTTCTTGGTTTTTAGTTAATTTACAAAAAAAAAGATGCGATTCTTTCCAGGCTTGTTAAACCACTTAACCTACTCTCCGATGATGAACTGTTTAGAAGCAGAAGAGTGGAGAAAGAGCTTTCGTCTGTAGTAGACACAGGTAGTATTCCTACTATTTGAAGTATTGTTGTGCTATTTGGTAGCAATAATGTATATTGGTAAATTTGGAGAGAGGAGTTGACCCTTAAAACCTCCCATGGGTGCACTACTGCAACAACTAAACCACTGTATTGAGTATAATGGGCTCTTGCATAAGTAAAGTAGTTTAATACATTTTACAATTCAATACTTAATGCTCCTATCTTTTTATACTATAACTATAGATATACTAGAATCTAATACATACAGAAAAAAACAATTCTGCACAATATATGCGCGCTTTCAATCCAGGAATTTAAAGAACGCTTGTTTATTACTGCAACTTTTTGCATATTTAAGATAACAAATTACTGCTGAACGCGTGAAGAACATGTTTAACATCTCGACACAGCGTATTTACTATTTTTCTAAACGAAGTACGCAAAAAAAACCGTGGGGCGTAGTCCACGCACTCCGTTATTATAAATTAAACGGCAATTTGGCAGTAACGGTGAAATTTATGGACGTATAGCGGCTACCTAAAAAAAAACTTAGATATAAATGTTCCCAAAATATTACACTATAAAGCTTATCAGTCGCTTGGACCTTATCGATGAAAAGGACGTTAAATTTTGTAATGTGTATTTATTCATTGGCTTGCAGTTTCTATCAAAACTGTTTTGCAAACTAAACTTAAAATAAAAATAAGTATGAACACAAACAAAAACAACGTTGCTTTCTCCCCCTCCCACAAAGATCTCAAAGATAGTTTGAAACTCATAAATATATTAGCATGTTCCATAGAATGCTATTAGTATGTACTATACTATATATTAAATCCCGAGCCCTTCCCTCTGACTTAGCTTTTAGTTATGGGAGACCCCCTCCACCAAGATCCACATATTTAAGCGCTTTTAACAGAAAGCACAAATTCGCTTGCGCAATGCCATAGAAACAGGATTCTATAGTGTGCAGTATTCAATGGCGATACTGTTGCGTAATCTGTTGTTACCTCATTGCTAAGAGAGTTGCGGAGAACGAAGCAGCGCTTCTCGACTACGAGTATGGTGCTATCATTTCGAACACGGAACACAATCACAGAGGATAAAGAACGCAGCTTTGTGGTTGTTTATTTAAAAGGCTGAAGCACAAGCAGCAGTTGATTTCAACAGCTTGCAAAGAGTGGTTGTTAAAGAGCCGCGCGCCGTGATTTTAATATAATAATCGTTTTTCACTAATAACAAGAACATCAACATTATTATCTAAGATTTATTGCATTACACAACATTTAGTAACACAGAAGAACGAAAAATATCTTAAGGCACCCCAGGCTGTCGCAGTTCGAGATGCCACGTCGGCGGCGGCAAGAGACATTACGTTCTATGAAATCCGGTTAGAGTATTGCGATCAAAAAAAATCCTTTCGCTATTTACGATTTAAGGTGAAAACGTTTCCGAAAAAGGTTTGAATACAAGAAATACTGAGAAAAACCATTGGTGGAAAAACACCCGCCGACAAACATCGTCTGAATAAGGCTGCGTTTAAGATACGCTCCAGTAAAAAAAACATTCTCCGGAACAATAAAATCCGGAAAAATAATTTTCTGGAGAAACAACAACCAAAAAGCATCCCCTAAACAAAAGCACGTATATTTTCTTGCTGGTGGGTTACTGCATAACTGAGAAAGAGCTTTCCCTGAAAAAGATACGAGTTCTTTTTTTTACTGAATGATTTATATGAATAAGGGCAGATTTCACTTAGTTTCGAAGAGATGTCCATTAGGCACCGATAACCGAACAAGCCTAAAGGTGGTTATAGTATTCATAAACATTCGTTTCATAAATTATTAGAGATACAGCGTGCAGCATCTAAATGCGTTGCCTACAAGAGTGAGTAAACCGAGTATGTTTGATTCCTACAGTGCTATAGAAATTTTCTATCAACTTCTATTTGAATTGTATATGATTTAGGTCAAAAATTAAATATTAAATGTGCCAACAACATATTATTGTTAATATAACATATTATTACTTTGGCAACAAACAAAATGACAGGTGCTTTTAAAAGTGTTAGCAGTATTATTATACCTATAGAGTGATTTAACAAAAGTAAAGATCAGTAATTTTTTATACGGCGAAAAACCAAGTCGCATTGAACATAGAAGGAATGAAGTAAATGTAAATAACTTTTTCAAAGAGGTTTCATTTTATCAGTTTTTATTAGCATTGATTTGATTAAATTCTGGTTGGTTTTTAAATTCCTTTATATTTGGGCGTAAAATAAGGTTTTAGTTTTCATAAACTTTTAATACTACAGTTCTTGCATTTCACGGATATTTCATTCAGGAGTATAACAAAACTTTAATTTTCATGTTTATAAGACACGTAAACACATGAGGTTGCAACAATTCAATGTAAATATGGAGACATCAACGCCAAGTGAGACGGCGAACCCGACAATTATGATATTGGTAGTGATACAGTTGTATTGCATCAAATAAATAAAGCTATGCACATATTTACTCATTTCCTGTTTTCATTGATGTCAGTTTACATAATTTCATAAATTTCGATCGGCGATGGCAAAGCTTCATTAGCTGTGATTTTACATGTAATTCAATTTTAGCATTAAACCGAAACTCTTTATATATTTCAATAGCTAACTTCTTTTTCCTATCTTAGAAGTTAATTCTATATTTTTTAGATGTTTATTTTTCTGCAAACATCAGCTTTAGTGCAATATATAAAAATTTCCTTTTATGACGGACTCTGTGATCACGTGACGTTTAACATGTTGAAAGCAATGAACTTAGTCTCGCAGTTTTTTCATTAAGTAAGAGGCTCCTGTGGGTCTACCAAATTATCATCGGACATCGATGAGGCCAAGATGCAGGAAGTGAAAATAGTAGGTCAGTAAGGAGGTTGGCAACGCATCGGAATGCCGACTGACCTTGACTCAGTGTGGACAGCTCGAATTACGGAGGGTCTTCCTAGCAGGATTTGCAGCAGGATAAGCTGGCTATTAGTAAATGTATGTGGTTTATACTTTTTTGCCCTTCGCTAAATCTTGGTCAACGCTTAGCAGAAATATTAATGGGATTCGGCCTAGTCTATGGTATTTAGTAGTTACATCTAAAAAGCACTAGTATGGAACGTCATAAACTTATTACAAACGTACTTAAACTCCTTAACAAGATACAGTGTGAGTGTTTTGTAAAATTGACTACATATTTCAAGATAGATCAAAAATGATGAATTTGAGTGTTTAAATTTTTAAAACATAATTGTAATAATGTTCAAATCGTTTTGGGTTATAATTAAATTTAACATCTATATTAAATCCGTAACTGTCTCGCCGTAATAAAACGACTAAATCGCACATTTCGGAAAAATTTATCACTATAACACAAATGCAGCAATTTGTATGTCGGTTCAGTTTATTGATTGTTTTCAGTTAAAATTTACGTTTGCTGTCAGTTCTGTTGGTATAATTTGGTAATTTATGATTCCAGCGGGTTGGAAATTTATCGCGTCCACCGCGACGTAAGCTTCTCGCACAACATATTTTTTATAATTTCTTTCAATAACAGACAAACCTATTTTATTACTGAGGCAGCTGTTTTTGCCACTTTTATTATTATAAAGCTGCCGGGGAACCGCCACAACATAAATCTTTGTCGTACATATTAAGAATTCAAGTAGCCCATAACATTTATGTTCGCGTAAAAAAACTGCTACGTGTACATTACTAGCTCTCATTTAAGAAGAGCTAGCTGAATCCGTACGCTTTTGTACTTTTCCATACTTTCAGTATGGACATGTATTGTAATCACGAAAATTTTCGAATATGATATTTTGACGGAAATGCAAGTTTTGGCTCCCCAGGAATACGAAACAGTGAATTATATATTATTATATTATATACCTCATAACAACGAAAAGTTGTCGAGTTGTTAAGTTTTGTTTTACGAACCGAAACCGGAAACAGAAGTATTTTTGGCAGCAATTCTTTTACAAACGGGATTTCATAAATGTAAGAATAGAATATGATAAAGGGCGTTAAGGCAAATTTAAAGTTTTTCCGACCACTTTAGCTTTAACATGGCTAGGTACGGTAAATATTCGGCTTTAGCGCCTATTTACTCAAAAGGAAGTTGACGAATCGGGAGGAATTTTGGTATTACAACAACACAATGTTATTATACACAAGAATTTTTCTTACAAATGAAAACTGTTAACTGAAAATATTTTCAAAAATATGGTGAGTGACAAAAAACTATTGCTCAAAAACTGACCACACGATTTTTGCAAACATTGTAGGTTTATAGAGCTAGGACAACTATTTGTTTCGCGTCCCAGTCCACTAATGTCTCTGTGACGCCTACTATGAATTTTTGAAAGACCTGAATTAATGCCCCTCTCTTTAGTAAACGGAAGACGATTAAAAATTTTTGTTACAGCTAAAGTGCTCATGATTAATAAATTAAGTTTTCAATCTTATTCTACCGAATAAGATTGAAAACTTAAGTTTTAGGTGGAGCAATATTTAGGTGGGGTTAATTTTCTCTCTCCTTCCCTAATTTTGGCGAACAAGTTTTGTCAAAATTATAGAATGAACGAAATCTGTAGAATAAATAAATCTGAAGAATAAAAGTAGGACTACGAACCGCGGTCTGCTGCGCTAGCAACTTCAGTAGTTAATTTATTATTTTAAAAAAGCGTGAGGCATGGCCCACGGGTTCCGCTAGTTTTTTTTTAAATTATGAAACATTTAATAACAAAAATAAAAAATAAACTAGTTCATTCAAAATTAGAGGTAGGGTTTCTCTAGGATTCTAGCGACACGGTCGTTACTTCACTTCGCGTATAATTTACTCGGTTCGGTTCGTTTAACAAAATTAAAACAAGAAACATTGTTATTAAAAATAATTAGCTTGGAAGATATCAAAATATTAGCCACTTTACCTAGATTCGAGTGATAGATTTACTTTTTAATTATGTTTAGCCTTTCACGAAGTAGCTGGTATTCGAGAATCTACATTCAAGAAACATTAAAATCTAAATTTAGTTTCAATATTAGATTTTACAGCAATTCAGTAAAAGGAACCGTTATATAACTAAAATATTTAAAACATGCTAAGAATGAAACTAGATACGGTAAATTTAGAATTGTCGTACAAATTTTTGCACGTGTAGTTCTTGGCTTATATTTATTTATATCATGTACTAATGGTATAGTCAACAAGGTAATTAAACCTTTGTTCTTAATAGTGGAGAAACTCGCCCTAGAATTTAACAAACAACTCATTATTCCATAAGGAATTAGTATTACCAATTCTGAAAGAAAAATTGGTTGTACCTATACAGGGTGTGGCAACTAAAGTGTTACAAGCTGATATCTCCAATACTATAAAAGACTGAGCAAAGATTTTCTTTTGTTTTGTGGGACTGAAGGGGCCGTATGTTAAACTAATAATTGTTAATAATTTTTTAATATCCGCCTCAAAATAGATACAGCCTATTTTTTACAATTTTTTGAAAATCGTTTACTTCTCGTACCAAATGGGGTATTAAAATTCTGGAAATATAAAAATTGGTACGAGATTACTTTTTTAAAATTAAATGTGTGCTAAAAATAAGCAACCAGAATTAGATCAAGCAGAATAAGAGTAAAAAATGAACGTTCACAGCCCCTAATAGGTAGGGGGAATGAAATTTTGTACATTTTGCACTTTAATTAAGTTTTTATTCATCTAACTTTGGTTTGCTTATTTTTAGTAGGCTACTTTTAAATAGATTGAAAATTATTTTGTTCCACTTTTTAATACTTATAGAATTTCGTTCTCCCATTTATTAGGGGTTTTAAACAACTAATAAAAATAAGCTTGATTTATCTTAAACAGAAAAAAAAATATGTCAACCCATTTAAAATTTTTAAATTACGCTTACTAATAGCGTAATATACATCCCCTTCCCTTTCATAAAATCAAAAAGAAATTTGTCATTCAATCTTATGTAGTTTTGGAGATATCATCGTCTACCGTTTTAGTTGCCACACCCTGTAAATAACTAAATTTTACTATTACTTTGGTGATTACACCAAACTTTCAAAGGTTTAAAGAATCGAGCGATATGAAATTGCTTGGTACCATTACGTAAGAGCGTTGCATTGTGTGTTGTTGCTATATACTTTAGTTTAGACTTGTTATTAGTGCGCGAACAAAAGAAAATCTTTAAAATGAGCTACCGATCAATACGAATTTCAAAATGTTCATAGCACCATTCCCACCAACTACAAATTGCTTTGTATTAATTAAAGTTACATACGGTCAGTGGCTCAACTTCAAATTCCCCCCCCCCCTTCGTAAAAATTTAGGGCTGCGGCTTTGGCACTCTCCCAAGCTCTCACTCAGTTAACCAATAAAATAACTGTTGTCTTGACGTTCACGGTTCAACATTTACAAGGTTTCCACCAAAGGATATTTCTAAACTAACTCTATCACACCAAAACGTACGTCTTAAAATTTCCCAACTACAAATTTAATGCGAGGTTTTTAAACTAATTTTTAAATTTGCCGCTAGATGTCAGCAGGGTTAAATGCTGTGCTAATTATTATGTGGCAACAGATAATATAAAGAGACATGTCATTGTTTTAATGGTTACTAATAAAATACGTCACAATTAATGTAAAATCTAATAACATTTATGTTTTCCAACATTTTAAATAATAAAAACAAAAATTGATGCCTAAATATATAATGATTCAATAGATGGCATCACGTAATGCAGCAAGCACGCGGCTTAATTTTTTAATTGTCGCCGCGTTGGCCCTGCAGCCCTCTAGTAAGTAATATTTAAAAAAAACCTTGCATTTAAGATTATGTTTCTCTGTTTGTTTACGACGCAATCGCAGCAAACTAAACACCTTTCACAGAAGTTCGTCGGCGTCAACCAAAAATGCTGCAGCTCTGCCGCTATTCTGTGAATCTTACACGAGAGCTAAGTAAGAGCTTTACACGTAAGAAACGACGATAAGCCATCAAAAATAAGACCTAATCAATATGTGTTTCATATACGATAATTTTAATTGCGCATCTTTATACACATTGTCAATATTGTGCTGGAAACATAGGCAACTAATGAGTGCGACAAAAAACAGAGTTCGCGGCCGGGCTAAGTGGGGATTTACGTACCTATCCACGTATACTTGTATGTTTAAAATATATACGTAAGTTTTCTTAAATTTAAACGTATCTATGGATACATGAATTCTTACTTGGCCCACTCATTAACCCATTTCACACTCGTTAGTTGCTTATCCCTTCCCTGTCGCACTCATTAGTTGCGTATGTTCCCAATAAAATAGCAACAATGCGCATATTTTATATATAGCGTGTTTTAAAAAGTATAGTTAATATAGTATTATGTTTTAATGTTAATAAACTCATGTCCTATTCGTAACCGTTATCGAGTTATAGATCCAGTTGCTTATTTTACTTCTCTGTCATCTTTATCGGATTTGCTTTGACATAATCAAAACAAACGTAGGCTTATTTGTTATCCCAAATAATGTTCGTGGATTGTGATAGTAAGTAAAATAAGTCGGTCTAATGTAAACCAGTAATAATGGAGAGCTTTACCACACGTGAAGATGACATGAGTTTATTCACATTTTTTGGTTTCATCATCTCCTAAAATTATTACTATACCTTTTAAAACGCCCTGTATATTATGTTGACAAAAACAATTGGGCCACCGAGCCCTCTAACTTTATGTGCATCCCGCAGTGACGCATCTGGCGGCGTAGTAGTTACGCCACTGCATATGGTTATCGCCTAGAGTTTCAGTCTTATCTTAAGCGATATTTTACATAATCGCAAGAATGAATATTATTTCTAGGTGCTTGATTAGGTTTAAACACGCCGTATTTTAATGAATAAATTTTAAAACATTGGAAAGTGCTTTACTACCGACATAAGATTTTAATTGTATACATTTCCCTAATTTATTTTTAAATTCTTTCTTTTATCTCCACTTTTGTGTAATTTAATTCATTAGAGTTAACGAGTTGGGCAGTTAAGGGCCGGTTTTTAGTTCTACTTTTATTCAAGTTCATCGATAAACTAACGATCGTCACACAGCAAAAGCATAACAGTTTGAGATTTGAACTACAATTGAAAAACTAACTTTAATATGTTTGTCTTGTATGCTGCGATGACATTTTATGGTGAAAATTCACAATAATTAAATATTCAAATACTTCAAAAATGCTCTGTGCCCCCTACACATTTAGCGACACTGACCCATCTGTATATTGACAACACTAGCGAGTAATTCCTGTCTGCAATGTTTTACAGTTATCCTTAACTAGACCCAAAATAAGATTTTAATTACTCATCTTTTGAGTTTTTGACATGTAGAAAATATTTACGGACATGCGTTTATTTAAATATTTTTTCCATATGTTTTTCTCGAATAAAACTAAATTTACAATATTTTGAATTGGTTGTGTGGTAGGCACATGGTGACACATTATTAATAAATATTTAACTATTAAAAATTAATAAGTATCTGTTTATAAAATACTTAATTACTTTAACAATATTTATTTATTTTAACCTTATGCATATTTCGGCATGTCTACATGCCATTGTCAAAGCTTATATGAAAAAGTAAACAGTTAGGGTTGTTACAGCAATACAACTTGGTGACTTGATCTCGGTAATCGTCTGCAGATGACTTGATTTCTTATTCCAAAGTGTCCAATAGAGGAGAATTTAAGAGATCAATTTGCTCATTCATTAACGGTACAGTTTTTAAATGTTTGTGAATTTCCAAAGTTTCTAGTATATCTAATTTACGTTTATTATCACAAAAGTGTAAAGATTTTATGGTGTTATTAGAAGTCATTGAATGATTGTGTTCTAGTAAGTGTTTAGCGTAATTGGATTTATGTGGGTGTTTGTATTTGTAACAACGTACGTGTTCTTTACATCTAGTATCAAAATTTCTAATTGTCTGGCCTATATAAACTGAATTACAATGCGAACAATTTAATTTGTAAATGCCTGATTTTAGCAAATCGTCTGTTTTTGATTTAACATTAAACAAAGTGTTTAAAATGTTTATAGTTGTTTTAAAGCTTACTTTACATTTATTTGTTTTGTTTATATCTTTAGCAATTTTTTCTGATTTGTCACCAAAATATGGGATCGAAGCATATTTATTTGTATCGAATGAAGTTAGGGAATTCGGATAAATTTTTTGATGGCTAATTTATAATCTTTTTCTTTAATTAATGTATCAATAAGTTTAGTATTATAACCATTACTGTATGCAATTTGTTTAATAATTGAAATTGTTTCTATTATAATTAATTTCATCTAAAAGGACTGTCAAAGCCCTATGTATCAGGGACCTGTATGCTGCTAATTTATGTGTTTTATGATGGCAAGAATCGTGTGGTATTGTAATGTCTGTTTGTGTAGGTTTTCTATAAACTGAGTACTCAAATTTATTAGTTGAATTAATTTTTATGTTTAAATCTAAAAAGTTAATGGACTTATTTTGTTCAGTTTCTAGTGTAAATTTTATGTTTGGGTGCAAGCTGTTAATAAAAATTAAAAATTCATTAATTAAATCAAATGAACTATTAAAACATGCTAAAATGTCATCAACATAACGAAACCAAAATATAACTTTCTCAGATTGATTTGATTCGAATATTTGATCTTCTAGATTTTCCATAAATATGTTTGCTAAAAGAGGTGAAATTGGACGTCCCATAGGTAAACCATGGATAAAGGAAACACGTTAGTTATATTACTCAATAACATTTACTTACAAAAAATTAATGATTTCATAACCAATTCAAACTTAAAAACTTTTACTAGAATCCTACCAAAAATTATCAAAAAGAATTAAAACAAACATTAGAAAATTGCCAGGTTTGTTTAACAGATTATCAAAAAAGACAAATAATAAATCCAAATCCACAACCATCAAAACTATACGGTTTATTAAAAATACATAAACCCAACATGCCCATTAGACCAGTGGTATCATACATAAATGCACCCAACCATATGCTATCAAAAATACCAAATAATATAGTTACCAGTTTTGATTATAAACCAAAATATTCAGTTTAAAATTCTTCCGAATTAATCAAAACGTCATCTAACTTACATTTACCACCACAAAGCAAGCTAGTTAGTTTTGATGTTACTAATATGTTTTCCCAAATACCTCCTCAAGAATGTATTCCTTTGTTAAATAGAATTCTTATTAACAAAAATATTGAGTTAATAAAACGGCCTGAGTTGATTCAATTATTTGAACTTTGCACCAATCAAAATTATTTTACTTTTAATATAAAAATTTATTTCCAAAAAGATGGTTTACCAATGGGAAGTCTAATTTCACCTCTTTTAGATAACATATTTATGGAAAATCTAGAAGATTCAAATCAAATCAATCTGAGAAAGTTATATTTTGGTTTCGTTATGTTGATGACATTTTAGCATGTTTTAATAGTTCATTTGATTTAATTAATGAATTTTTAATTTTTATTAACAGCTTGCACCCAAACATAAAATTTACACTAGAAACTGAACAAAATAAGTCCATTAACTTTTTAGATTTAAACATAAAAATTAATTCAACTAATAAATTTGAGTACTCAGTTTATAGAAAACCTACACAAACAGACATAAATTAGCAGCATACAGGTCCCTGATACATAGGGCTTTGACGGTCCCTTTAGATGAAATTAATTATAATAGAGAAATTTCAATTATTAAATAAATTGCATACAGTAATGGTTATAATACTAAACTTATTGATACATTAATTAAAGAAAAAGATTATAAATTAACCGTTCAAAAAATTTATCCGAATACCCTAACTTCCTTCGATACAATTAAATATGCTTCGATCCCATATTTTGGTGACAAATCAGAAAAAATTGCTAAAATTATAAACAAAACAAATAAATATAAAGTAAGCTTTAAAACAACTAGAAACATCTTAAACGCTTTGTGATCGTGCAGTTTCGCTGATATTTTTATTTACAAATTTTAATTGTATTATTTAAAATTTATCAAGTATTAACGCTTGATTACTTATTTATTTGCGATGATCGGTGTCGGACCTACGTTGTGTTTTAATTATTTGTTCGTGGCTGATTTACCCTGTCTTTATCGAGGTTAAAGAGGATAAGATTTTAAGCTGATTTAAACAACAGTAAACCTTTTGAAGAATTTATTTATTCATGTGTTGAAAATATTGGTGTTATGAGTGCTAGAACCATTTATATGGAATTTGCCTGTTAGTTGTATCGAGTAAAGTTGCCAATCTAAATATTTACCCCAGTTTTACCCACACTGATACTTCTATTTGGGACTGTTTATAAATGTCGAGTATTGTGCAGTTTACGTCAGTAAAATGTGTAATTACCCGCGAACAGAGCTTGCCGCAACCAATATGGAAATAGCGCCGTCACCCACTCCAATCGGCTTCCCTGCAATAGCGCCTCAATTGCTACGCCTAATTCCCCCCTAAGAGGAACAATAGCGCCGCTTTTGATACGCCTAATCAGGTACACCGACAAGAATGAGCCACTACGCCTAAGCCTATTTGATTTTGGCAATGTGCTCCTCGTAGCCCCAAAACCCCGTGCCGCAACCAATATGGAAATAGCGCCGTCACTCACCCCAATCGGCATCCCTGCAATAGCGCCTCAATTGCTACGCCTAATTCCCTCCTAAGAGGAACAATAGCGCCGCTTTTGATACGCCTAATCAGGTACACCGACAAGAATGAGCCACTACGCCTAAGCCTATTTGATTTTGGCAATGTGCCCCTCGTAGCCCCAAACCCAAGAAGATTTTATTTTATTTTAAAGTTGCAAGTCCCAGATTTGTAATGTTGTAATAGAATGCTAGCAATAATGCTTTCAAACTGACGTTCAGATTTCAGCGAACTGAGTGATCTTTGAGAATTCCAAGATTGATCCCTTCCCTTAGGGAACATACTCTTTTATTAAAATTCATGTCCATCCTCCAAGAGGTTGGACTTGTTTCTTTTTCCAATAAAATTACAGCCCCACTCTTTTTTAATTTTTGATTGGATAGAAGTATCAATAAAATTTTGTCTCACACTCTCAAGCTTTCTTGAACACTTGTGCTAATTGAAGCTGTCAAGTTTCCCCAATTTATGTAAATTACTACAACCCAATATTTACCCTAATCCCTAAAATGCGAGAGCGTGAAATTTTAAATATTAGATTGACCCCAATAATCCACACAACAGGCGGCAAACTCATTGACACGTGTTAACATGTGTTTTACAATATTTACATTTATGTACAAAAATGTGTGCAGCTGTTCTGAAACAACCACCTGCTTAAAATTAACTAAGCTAAATCACAGCAATTTAGCTAAGTCAAGTGATCACTGTTAATTAAAGTCTGTATTTGCTGAAAGAAATATAATATGGCTGTAAATAAGTCAAAGTTATTAGACAAGTGCATTACGTATTCTGGGAGCTCCCACTTTAAAGTATAAGACAATACAATTAAATCAAAATCAGATACAAATTATTTATTCTCGGGCAGCGCACCTTTACAGCTTTGTTTAATGCAAAATCGAAAACAGACGATTTGCTAAAATCAGGCATTTACAAATTAAATTGTTCGCATTGTAATTCAGTTTATATAGGCCAGCCAATTAGAAATTTTGATATTAGGTATAAAGAACACGTACGTTGTTACAAATACAAACACCCACATAAATCCAATTACGCTAAACACTTACTAGAACACAATCATTTAATGACTTCTAATAACACCATAAAAGGTTTACACTTTTGTGATGATAAACGTAAATTAGATATACTAGAAGCTTTTGAAATTCACAAATATTTAAAAACTGTACCGTTAATGAATGAGCAAATTGATCTGTTAAATTCTCCTCTACTGGACATTTTGGAATAAGAAATCAAGTCATCTGCAGACGATTACCGAGATCAAGTCATCAAGTTGTATTGCTATAACAACACTAGCTGTTTACTTTTTCATATAAGCTATGACAATGGGATATAAACATGCCGAAATACGTATAAGATTAAAATAAATAAATATTGTTAAAGTAATTAAGTATTTTATATACAGATACTCATTAAATATGGACTTTAACGAAGTAAAGCCGGAATTTATCAATAAAAATTAATAGTTTATTAATAAAATAAAACACTTGGTAATTGTTTCACAATTTGTGAAACAATTACCAAGAGTTTTATTTTATTAATAAACTATTAATTTTTAATAGTTAGATATTTATAAATTTACAATTTTATTAAAAACCCTAAAGTTTTATGATCACTCAGCATGTGCATATATTTGCCAAATATATTCATTGATTTGTCCCCATTGAATAATAAATTTCTTTAAAAGAAGCCATTAATAGTGTGGCATCATTAATTTAGATGTTTCTAGTTTAAATTATCCCTACCTACGTGAAAAACACACCATTCATTTACTATTATCTATTATCCAGTTGCGCCTACGCGTCTGTTAGGAAGGAAGCTCACGTAACAAGTCTCCGCATAGCCTAAGTTGGTTTTAATATATTTTTTTTAATTTAACTGGATGTATCGAAGCCTTGACCTACTTTAATTTGTGTAGTGTGTTCGACTGACCACAATGTTAAAATTCTGAAGAAATTTACAATTCCGCTATTGTGCATTAACATTTTTTTAGTATTAATTTCACGGTGGCCATTCATAAAATAGGAATAAATTAAAAACTCCTATATGTGACGAGCTGATAACACATAAAAAGACCTTTATATAACTACTGGCTTTAGAGCCACGATTTTTAAATTTCTTTAATAATAACGAATTGTTTGAACGCAGGTACTAATTGCAGTCATTTACATTATATGTATAATGAATTTGCTAACCACCGAAAACCCGGAAATGATTTGCAGTTATTATTAGCCATTTGCAAATGAGGACTTTTATTTGATATCGCTCATTTTTAGATTCTTTTTAACAAACCGTTTTTTGCCTTCTGTTTTGTCGTTTATTTATTTTATACTTAATTTTGGTGTGTTTTGTGCGTATCGGTCTTATCAAAATTAAATAAAATATTAAATATATATAATTATTTGAAGACGACATTTAGGTGTTTTTTCCTACCTTTATCATGTATTAATGAAATATTAATAAAATACAATGAAACTGGAAGAAATGTGTCGATAATTAAAGTAATTTCAACTAACTTACACAGGGTGATTTAGAAGTATATGGTACAAAATTTTACCGGTGTGTAAAACACTAGAAATTAAGCGACTCAATCTATAAGAGATGGTATGGGCCATAAAACGAGGCCCACTAATATTCGTTTATTGATGGCATACCTGAATCCTGAAATATTAAAATATTTTCGTTGGGCGTTGGCCTAGGGAGGAACTTTATCTGGAAAGGGTACAAACTGATATGTCGATTTTTGATAGCTATTTGAGTCACAAGAGAAGAAAGTGATACTTTTTCTCCCGCGGGTGCCGATTATCTCACGAGCCGAAGGCGAGTTAAATAAAGCACACAGAGAAAAAAGACAATTTCTTCGCGAATTTCACATATAATTTTTTCGTCGACATTTATACCAAATAGGTGGATGGATAGGTAGAAAAGGTCATGTTTAATGGTCAGCTACCGGGTGATCGTAAAAAAAATGATTCGGAGCAGGCCATGACCGAAGTGTTAAAGTTGGCAATACTTAATATAAGCCAATTGTCAAATGTTGACAGCTGTAAAAATTTTTGGTTAGATACATTAAGTTAAATGTATCTAAAAAAAAATTTTTACAGCTGTCAACATTTGACAATTGGCTTATATTAAGTATTGCCAACTTTAACACTTCGGTCATGGCCTGCTCTGAATCATTTTTTTACGATCACCCGGTAGATCTCCAGATCATAATCCAGTGTATTAAAAAAAACTTAAAAGGTATGATTTATCAAAACAAGACCAACAATTTAAAATATTTGAAAAACAAATTTGTGAAGTAATTTATACAATATCACTTTATAGAGTGCAAAATGCTCTAATGATTGACTTCAAAATGCACACTGTCAGGTTGGGAATTACCAACATTTCAAACATTTGCTCACGTAGTAACGTAAATGATTCATATAATTTACTTTACTATTAGAATTATTAAATGTTCTGCAACCTGCAAAATACGATTGATTCGTGGTTGTGCGTAATTATTCTTATTTATTTTCTTCAAACTTTGATCGAGTTTTTGAATGTTCGTGGTATGAATAATGAAAAACCATCGAAGCACTTCGCCTGGACTTTTCTATACTTCAGAAATTTTTTACTTAACATATTTTCAAACGTATTTTTGTATCAACGTTTTAGAAGTCGCAAAGTGACTCTGGATCGCACTACTCCTACTACGCTAGCGGGAGTGAACCAGAGAATGAGCGGCAGGTACATCATGCGGGCATGGTCAGCTGTATACCGTACTGTACCTGACCAAGTTATTTTGTGAGAAAAAATCCATTGTTTGGTTTTTTGGAAAATGGTTTATTGAGATAAAAAAACCAGAGACCAACGAAAACATTTCTCAGCCAAAACATGGTTGTGAATATTGTTCTACTATCACTCATGAGCTATTCAAACAAGAACGTATTTCGTCCTCCATAATAAAGAAGCATGAATTTTCGACTTTCAAAAATTCGTAGAAAGCGTCACAGAAAATCGCAGGTGGCGACACCAACCAAATTGTAGCTTATCTCTAGCTCTATAAGCCTACCACATTTAAAAAAGTGTGGGAAGTTTTTGAGCAAAAATTTACAAAATTTGGAAAATATATTTACTTCGCAGATTTCATGCATTAAAAATTTTTTATACATACAAGGTTGGGCAAAAGTACGGAACGATGCAATTTTTTTTAATATGGCAACCGCCATTTTGATAAAATTTTTCTACATGAAGGTTCCGATATACGGCGGATACAATGAATGTATCGGCGGTTTAAAAGGACTTCCGGTTTAGCCGGAAATGATATCAACTTTTTTTTATTTAAATGGAACACTCTGTATATTTTTTATTATATCGATAGAACTTTTTCTTGCGAGTTCAGTTATGTAAGGTTTTATGCCTTTATTTTCAATAAATCTAGGGATATTGAACAATAATGTTTCGTAATTGTTATTAGATTTATTGAAAACAAAAACATGAAACCTTGTATCACTGAACTCGCAAAAAAGAGTTCTATTGATATTTAACAAAATATACAGAATGTTTCATTTAAAATAAAAAAAGTTGATATAATTTCCGGCTAAACCGGAAGTCTTTTTAAACTGCCAATACCTTCGGTGTATCCGCCGTATATCGGAACCTTCATGTAAAAATTTTTGTCAAAATCGCGGTTGCCGTATTAAAGATATTTGCATGGTACAGTACTTTTGCTCAACCCTGTATAATAGTACACATTGCAGTCTCTTAAAGCTATTGCCATACTAAGTTTCGCCCTAGTTCCCAAGCTAAAAAGTTCGGGAAAAAACCTTAGATTTACAGAAAGTTTTTCTTTATGAGATTCTGTTTCCAGATTTCAAATAAACAAAACGCTACCAACAAACATGTTTAACTTCCGTTGAAACGCTTATTTTGTCGACGAAAAAAATCGGACCAACTTGCCAAAAAACCAAATTTTTTTGAGTTTCAGGGTGTCTAAAACATGTATTTTCGTCAAAATCTCAAAATCAAAAGTTTTTATTAAGTTTATATTTCCCTATAAATACTGAAAGATGTGAAAGTAAAAATAGAACTTCTAACTAAAATTTGGGAAACCGCAAAACGTTGCGAATAATTTGCCGAAAAAGTTCTGTTCTACACTTTTTACTCTGCATTAATGTAGTAAACCATTAGTTAGAAATATACGTTACATAAAAATATTTATGCAAAATTTAAAATGTTTGCTAGTATTTCCTTTACTTTATTGTGTTTGTTGGTCAACAATGACTAGATTTCGCCTCCGCATGTTGATAAGATTATTTCCGTTATAGGAAAGTTTATTTAGCTTTTAGACTTAAATGGTAACGTCAGTAGTTAACTATGAATTTTAAAACTATTTATGTGCTATTTGTGCTAGTTATTGAAATTTCATCTTTTCAACAAACTTCCGATGACAAAACAAAATGCCCTACAGTTAAAGCCATAAGAAACATGGATTTAAACCAGGTAAATTTTTTATAATGGAATTATTTATCAGATGCACATAAGAAAATGTTTTATCTGTCTTATTAAAATTTGCAAGTTTTCTTGAAACTAACATTTTCGACTTGAGAAACAGTATCAAGGATATTACTTTAAGGTTAATACTTTTTATTGGGAATTTAAATATGAGGCAGTGATATAAGTAAGTTTTTGTTGTAATACGTAAAACTTGGAGCGGCATTAAAGCCGTAAACCACCTGTAAGTTGGAGTTTTAGAACTCAGCGCCACATTTAATCACTAAAATGCCCATTTGAATGCGCGTTAGACCCGTGTTTCTTGGCGAATAGGAGGTGCGCGTTGTAATACGTATAATAAATTCACATTGTACAATTGAGGCATATCAAGTTTTTTTTAAATAACCTTATTGTAGATTCTTGTTGTTTTCGTATTTGTGTAATTTAATCAAAGCTGCGCTATGTATTTTATTGTAGATGCTTGGAAAATGGTACGTGGTGCAATATTATGCAAGTTCAGAGGAAGCTCTTCCATATCGATGCATGCAAGCGGAATTTACTATGTCCCTTCATCCTTTGGATATTACAATGAACTTTACGTATAGTTTTACGGATGATCCGCTTAACGAAGAGCTTTCAGGAAACATCACGTGGACCATACCTGATTCTTCATTACTTGCACACTGGACACATTCAGAAGATACGTGTAAGAAGCATATTTAAATAAATAAATGATAAATAAACGGCTATGAACTACAGTGTCAATTTGCTTCCAACTTTAAAGTGTTCGAGCAAAGTTTCAAGGAACTAAATCACACTTTTTTCTGAGAAATTTTAATTTAATCACCATATCGTAATAAATTCTTGGTGGTCAGATAAGAGTTTCTTATTTTTCCAAAATGAAAGTCTCCGTACTACGCAGCGGCGTAGGTAGAAAAAAAAATAAATAAATGTGTGCCGAGCTCGCAAGTTCTAAATAAAACTGCTTAGCGTGTTCTTACTGAAAGCGTATTTTAATTTGTATGATTACAGAATAGCATTCGCGTCAGTTATCCTGCCGGAAACAATCACACACATTTTGCAAGAAAAAGATCGGAGTTTAGATCAAAGCTTGCACGTAGAAATTTCATCAATTTCTATTTAATTTAAAATGTTTGAATTGTCAATATTTAAATTGAAAATTATGTTTCCTTTGCTTTTGTAGAACGGAAATACAATTCGGCAGTTATTTAATATTTGGTTTTGTTATAATGCCGCCTAAAACATAGGCATTCCGCCTTACAGAATTGCACCAAAGGTTTTACCGGTAATCATGCTCACACTAATAATCCGTTACGTTTAATAAGTAATTGGCTGATAGTATGAGTACATACAT
Source organism: Ctenicera cuprea (assembly GCA_958336395.1). Classification (NCBI taxonomy): domain Eukaryota; kingdom Metazoa; phylum Arthropoda; class Insecta; order Coleoptera; family Elateridae; genus Ctenicera; species Ctenicera cuprea. The sequence continues at coordinate 38,711,183 of OY284490.1, forward strand.
GTAAATATGTGATTACTTATTTTCCTATAGATTATGTTGTTTATAAATTTATCTAAATTCAGGTTCTTTCAGATGAAGGCGTTTATAATACTTACGTAGTGGATTCAGATTATTCATCTTGGGCTCTCCTTCTACACTGTGCAGAGAAATCAAAAAGTCCACGTTATTTATCAAGTTTTATAATGAGCAGACAACCTCTCTTGGGCATAAATGTAATATCATACTTACGGGATAAACTGCCGCGTTACGACATAGATCTTACTTACATGTTTGATATGACTCAAAATGACTGCGATTTACCACAGGCTGGTATTAACATACCACCTTCAGTTTTGGTTAACAGATTACCACCATCCCTCAGGCGACATCCTTTAAAAGGGCATCATATAAATTAAGTGTCATATTGTTATCATTTAAATAAGTAATCCTAATCTATACTGCAAAGTGTAAACACATTTGCAGCATTTACTTTTTTATTTCAAAGATTTACGTGGTTTTGTAGTTTTATTCTTTTCACACAAGAAATGTATAAAAGTGCATAAAATTAATATTAAATATGTATTATGTTGCCGATATGTATAGTTACTTCGGTGATCATTACATATACCACTGAATTTTAGACTATTTATGCTTTTATTACGACTAGGAGTGAAAAAGACATCGATATTTTTTAAATATTGGATATCGATACATTAGATATTGATATAGTGATATTTCGTTGTATCAATACACTAATTTTGTGATATATTGATATATCCATATAGAATTAAGTTAAAGTTATTGGTATTTTGATAATTCCCATATCACTCACACATTTAAATAATATTAACGTTTTAAAGTTGCAATTCAAAATAAATCAGTAATAAACATTTTATTTAAAAATAAAATCTCTCAATTTCAGTTCTTATATTATTTATAATGTAAGCGTTGATTGGGTCTATATGATGTAATCGGGTCGCCTATTTTCCAATGGTTCTAATACATTGCGTTTTGAACAAACTAACAACGCCGTATAGGCGTATACTCAGTGGTTGGAAGTAATGAATTACAAGTAATGCATTACTGTAATTAAATTACTTTTTTCGGTAATAAGGAATGTAATGCATTACTTTTTTTGATGAGTAATTAGTAATTTGAATGCATTACCTTTTTTTGGTAATGTGATGAAACAATACATTACTTTTGTCATTACTTTCATATTCAACAAAATAAATAATCAGGATATTCAGAATATCATTCATGAGTCATGACATGACAAATCCGGGTAAACCTGGGACCAACAAAATCCTTATTTTCCTAGAATAATGTGTAATACCTACAGCAATGAGTGAAGGAATGTTAAGTAAGGTTTCATAGGAAATTTGTTGCTTGGTTGAGAACGAGGTACTTAGTTCGTGTTCCAAAAATTAAAATACTTTCCTGCAACATATTAGCATCGTCTAATTTAAGAAAACATCTTGTGGTAAGTATTAAGTACCTAGTATAAAACTACCCTATTATTTGAATGTTACAGATATTTACTTATTATTAATTCCAAATTTGTAGCTATACCTAATACTCATACATTTTGCCAATTACCCTTATTTTATATGTACAATGTTGTACAGTGTGAAATATCTGTATTGTAACATTTTAGGAAAGCTCAATTGGATGTTGATTAATTTTTGCTTTTGTGGCAGCAGACGTTTTTAAAGCGAAAGGTCACGCTCTAGCAGATAACAATTTTGAAACGCAATTGTTGTTAAATTTAAACACGGAATATGTAGAATACATTTTTTTTTAAATTATTGTGTTTTGTGTGGTGTAATTATTAGTAGTATTTAATAACGACAAAAGTAATGTTTAAAATAATGCATTACTTTTTTCGGTAATTAGTAATTGTAATGCATTACCTTCCACGTAAAGTAATTAGTAATGAGAATGCATTCTTTTTTTGGCTAAATAATGAGTAATTGTAATGCATTACTTTTAAAAAGTAATGTTCCAATCACTGCGTATACTGTACTACAGAATTTGTTGTTTTGTAATTAGTTGTAACCTTGTTGGAGACATCATAAATTGGTTAAAGTTTAGGCCGTTAAAAAAGACTTGATATACTTAGCGCAAGTCGTAGCTTTATTTTGTTGTCAAGTATGTAATACTTCCATAAATCTGTGGTACTTCCCACAGATTTCTAATGTAGTGAGATATGACCATAGTAGAATCACATCATGATAGGCAGAAGCTCACCGCTGCTTACCCTGAAATTGCTACTCACGTAGTTTATGAGTGACTATTGTTACTTGTCCTTCTTGCAATGACTGATAGCAGGGGTATATATTTAACTCTAAACATTTATTAGTTAGATGTGCTGTAATTGTTGTTATTACATAGATAAAAATAATTATTTTGTATAAGTATAGGACAGTCTATGCAAAATGCTTTGCTTATTTTTTACCAAACTTTCTAGCTTATGAATGGCGGATATTACGCTTTTTTAAATTTTTTGATTTTAACTCATTACTCAAAAACAATTTGGCAGATCGGGTTAAAATTTGATATACAAGTAGCTCTATAGAAGCACAATACTAGAATATACGAGATTTTTAACCAAATAAATACTGCGAAGTACAATTTAGTTCAAAGTTTTGAAAATTTTCAAAAAGATATTGCTCAAAAACCGGCCACAGGATTTTATTTTATTATTGTAGGCTCATAGAGCTAAAAATGAGCCACAATTCGCTTTGTGTTCCAATTTGCTAATTTGTCCGTGACGCTTTTTGCAAATTTTTGAAAATCGAATATACATGCTTTTTATGTAATAAACGAGAGGCAATAAAATATTTTTGCTTGAGATAAATTGCTTATTAGTGATAATAGAATGAGAGTCAGAACTTAATTTTCATGTGCAGCAATATTTAGGGGGTTTAATTTTTTCCCACTTTCCCAATTTTTGGCCGATGAATTTGCTGTATCGTCTCAAATTTTTTTAAATACCAAAGAATCTGTTTTTAAAAATTAAAAGATTCCATTTCTTCTCATAACAAACTCTAAATCAAGGCGAGTAATGCGGAGCGGTACCATCTACATATGTCGATCGAAAAAGTTAGTTGTCTGAATACACCGTCCGGTAGAAAGGTAAATTTGTGTTAGCATAAAAGCTGTTGAGTGGTTGGGCATGTGTCTTTAGGTGCTATGGAATTTTGCTGCCTTTGCTGCCATAAAATGTTGTGTGTCATTCCACCTTACTGTTTCATTATTGACATTGTATTTTTTGTTCACTGAAAAGATGTTCTCATAAAACTTTGAAATAGAGCTATTTTTTAATTTTTGGAGCTGCTATACAGTGGGGATTCTAGACGCGCGCCTAATAACGTATGCTTAAACGCGCCACTATTGTTAGTACTACACGTTACACATAAATACTTTTGGAAATATCAAATGTAAAAGCTTTAAAGTATATGAAAGTCCAGGCAAAGTGATTTGACATTTCTTTCAACTTGACCGGCATATTTCGTCTTATGATTCCCGCTACTACGTAATAAGTTACAAGTAGAGGTAGTTTCCATAAAATAAATCGAAGATAGAGTTGAGAAAACAATAAAATTGCAGAATCCACGCCAAACTACAATCTGTACCTAAGCTAGTTAGCTAAAAGGAATTTAAAACAAGAACAAAGGTATGACCAACTAGCAACAATAATAATACAATAGGCATTTATCTTTAGATTGTATATTAAATATATTATATAATACCAAACAGTAAAGTAAATAATTGACATAATATTGTACCTTAAACAAATAAGAAGGTAAGTATGTTGGTAACGTGAATTATGTATTTATTTATGTTTTCTTTTGTACTATACAATTTTTATACTTAATAGAAATGTCTTGATTTATAACAAATTTTAAATTATCTCTCGACTTCAACACACTTCAAAATTGTGAAAGATTACAAGTTCGATTTGCATTTGATAATGACCGGGAGGCACAACATTTTTGTTATAACTTCGTTTCAGTTGCGAATTGAACAATATTTTTGACCTATAAAATTATTTCCGCAAGCAATTCCCTAAAGTTAGGGCAACAACATAGTTGAAATCATCTTCATCATCCCTATGTACCTACGAAGTAAAAGAAAGCACCATTATTAAATATATTGTCAAAGTTTCCAAACAAATATTACTAATGCATATTCACCATTTATGTGTGCGGTAGTTAATGGTAGTTAGGTAATTATATTTCAATATACCTAACAGAAGAATAGACAATTCCTGATGCACGCACAAAAGATTGTGGAGACAGATATTATTGATTTAACAACTAAAATATTTTAATATAGGTTTGTAATTCTTAAATAGAAAAACATATAAATGTAGTTGTAAAGTTTTACGTGTTCTATCATTTCGTTAAACAATATTTTCAAATTACCAACATATACAATTTTATTACAAGGCGGTAAGTAAGTGTATAAATGTAACTTAAAAAACCGACTTAACATAAAAACTGTCTGCTTTTTAGACTACGGTAGTGTTCTTATAAAATGATGCCGGTGGAATGTGAACGTTATCAATGTTAATCTATTATACAGCATAAATTACTTTTATGCATTCGTAAATATACCAGTTATATAATGGAGCTGACAAGGCAATGAGATGACACCTGTGTTATACCGGTATGACACTTTGTCCTCTCTCTGTATCTAACTATGGGGAATGAAAAATGATTAATTACTTTCAGGTGAGTAATATTTAGGCCACCCTATAATTATAGGGTGTTTATAACCCTATTTATTAACTCATCAAGACGCTATTGAAATAAAATGCGTTCTCTAATGGTTGGTTAAATACTTTGACTACATTATCAAAAATTTATTCAAAAGGCTTCACTAGAATTCTTCAAGCTTGTAAAAGTTTGCAAATAGTAACTAAACTAAAAAATCGTATTTTACAGTTTATCTTTATTTCATATACTTATTTAAAGATGCGAAGTACCAACAGACCTATGAACTAAAACAGATTTTTTACTACAAATTTTAAATTATTTTTAAAATGAATATAGTATTTATATAGTAATATACATATAAAATCATATATAGCTATACTCTTAACTTAAAAATCTAAGAATTTCAAAATTCATCTTCTTTCTTTAACCTGTAACTGATACTTTAGGATCCCAAATAAAATTCATAAACGTTGAGAAACAAAAGTTCAAAGTATAAAATCTAAAGATTATACAATTATTATAATATTTTTCTTTCTTAAACATTTTTCTAATTAAAAACAAATATTTGAAAATTTGCAACTATTAATTTTGATCTTTTTGAAAATTTGAAAAATGTTCAGCATTTTTAAAATTTTGGAAAAAAATGTTTAGAATTTTTAGATGCAAAATTTACCACAAATTTTCATAACTTCTAAAATATTTCGTATTTCAAACCTATAAAATTTTGTAAATTGCGAAAATTTCAAAAAATTAGAAAATAATGAAAATTTTGAATATTTGGGTAGTACTGAAAATGGGTGGAGGGGGAAGGCACCATAAAAAAATTTTGAACCTCAAAAAAGTATATGAATAGAAGCAGCCGGTATATGCGAGGAATGTCTCGCGGCGTTTGCTCGAAAGCATTTTAACTATTTTGGCGCCTATAATGCGTCATATACATTTTGGCATATAATTTTCAGACGTCCTGTATAAAAGCATTATATTGAGATAACATATCAGTATAATGAGATCTTTTCTCAAGCTATTGAGATATTGATTTATAAGCTCGAGCTTTACTTCGCTGAAGTTCATTTTAATTTATTGTAAATAAAACAATTCTTAACTTCAGCAGGTTTTTTATTTTAGCTTTATACGTATTTGTACGTGTTTACACGTCATTATCAAAAGCAAGATTAAAAGTAAACAGTTGGTGTTGCTATAGGAACAATAAATCTTAATAACTTGATCTTGGTTTTCTATATCTGCGTCCAGATGACTTAATTTCTCATTCCAGAACGTCTAATAACGGTGAATTTAGGAGATCAATTTGTTCATTCATTAAATGTACAGATTTTAAATGTTTATAAATTTCAAATACTTTTAGTATATCCAACTTACGTTTGTCATCACAAAAGTGTAAAAATTTCATAGTGTTATTAGATGTCATTGAATGATTATGTTCTAATAAGTGTTTAGCGTAATTGGATTTATGGGGGTGTTTATACTTGTAAAAACGTACGTGTTTCTTGTACCTAATATCAAAATTTCTAATTTTTGTCTTATATAAACCGAATTACAGTGCGAGCAATTTAATTTGTAAATGCCTGATTTTAGTAAATTGTCTGTTTTTTCTTTAGCATTAAACAAAGTGTTTAAAATGCTTTTTGTGGTTTTAAAAGTTACTAGTGTTTCCCCGCCGAAATTCGACGGCAGACTCAGCGTTGACCGACCCGGCGAAATGCTAAGTCACGTGATGCATTAGTTCCAATAATGAGACCCAGCGGTAGTGTAGATGTCGCCTCAAGTGAAGCGCGTCTACCAGACTTTCATTATATTATAAATTAAAATAATTATTATTGAAAAGTCGACGTAGAATAAAAATATAAAAATGTTTCATGTTCCATCTGAGGATAGAGACCTTTCATTGAAAAAAAAATGGTCCAAATTGGTGACGCGGTAGCCGCTTGAAGAACCGGAGAAAAATACCCTTTGAGCTTTTATATATGTATGGATTTTACATTTATTTGTTTTGTTTATAATTTTCAATTTCAATAATCACTCATGAGCAATAAATTTAACTGAAACTGCAAAGTTTTTAAGCAATATGTTAAAAATTTTGGAAACTAAATGTCTCATAAATAGTAAAATTTTGTGGCTCTGGGGCTACTATGATATCAAATTTTTTTGTAATTTGCCGCTCCATTTTTTAGTAATGCGTCATTAAAGTCAAAATTTTCTAAAAATCCTAAGTACCGCTATTTTGAAGCTAAATAGTTTGAAAAAAGGATTGAATTTCACTTAAACTGTTTTATGAAATCCCATTACACTTTCCTGTTCTCATTTGTTTGTATCAAAACTTTTGTTTGCAGTGATTACAAAATATACCGCATGTTCAACAATGACAGGAACTATAAAGAAGAGAAATAGGCAGTACGATTTATTCCCTTATATAACACATTGTTTTATATCATTATAACACCATGTCGTATTGTGAAATTCACCAAAGAAAATCATCTAAAGACATGAACAATGGCACATTTTCAAATTATTGGAAAACACCAATGCCATCTGGTAAAAAGCTTAATGGACAAACTCGTAAAAAACTAAGAAATCAACATGTTTTCTTCCATCCAGAATCACATCACATGAAACCATCAAATGATTGTAAAAAACCAGCTCAAAATTGTTCTCAGAATTTAAAGAACAAACATGTTTCTCCAAATTTTCATGACTCAATAAAATCTGAGCCATGTAAAACGCACAAAAAAAATAAAAAATCGTCTGCTGTTTACAAATATAAGTTAAATTGTGAGCAATGTGCGTGTTTGGCTTGCAAAAACGGTTGTATTGAAGAAAAACATTTTGCAAATAGTACAGAAACTTCCGAAGAAGCAACAGAATTGAAAAATTCAACATCTGACACAAACCATTGCCTGAATAACACTGCCACAGCCACAGCAGAAGCAGAACAATCAAAAAGTTCGGTACCTCACACAGACTGTAAATATTGTCATTGTCACACTAACAGTGAAAAAATACCAAAAGCAAAAAGTTCGATACCTCATACAGACTGTAAGTATTGCCGTAACAATACTAACAATATTGAAGGTGTATTAAAATCGAAAAAATCATTACCTCACACAGATTGCAAATACTGCCGAAATAATATTAACAATGAAGGAGAAGCAAAATCAAAAAATCTTTTACCTCACACGGACTGCAAATATTGCTTAGATAATATTAGCAAGCTTGAAGAATCAACTGAATCAGATATTTCTTCTGCAAGCACTAACAGCATATCTTTGGAAGAAGAACTTTCAGATGAACTATTAAATTTGTATTCCATTACTGGGCATAGATATAATCCTTGTACACTACATGATCCATATCCCTTATTGGATCCATTGTATTTGCACAGTCCCTATTACCAAATACATCACAAAAGACCAAGTTCTTACACTTGCAGTTTATGTGAGTATCCAGAATTTTGTTTGGTAAATAATGACACCACGTCTCACATAAGAGAATACTTAACCGATCGGTATCCCCAATCTCTTCAAGAACTTGATATACAAAGTAAGTATTTATGTGGTTCAATTATGTTGTGGAAAAATCACTAGTTAATTTTGTATTTTTTCAGACAATATGGACAAATCATTAAAATTTAAACCTTGCGAATTTTGTATAAGGAATGGTGAAACTCCTGTTATTTATAACAGTCATCAACTTCGAAATACTTTTGGCACTATTACTTGCCCTATTTTAAGGCAGTATAATTGCCACGACTGTGAAATAGTTGGAAATCGTGAGAGTTGTCGACGTAATTACAATGAAATAATAGCAGCAATGAATAGAATCCATGCTCACAATTCAATTCCTCATGTAGGACTTCCATTTAAAGAAACAATGAATGGTTGTGCTTCGTGCTCTTTACTTGGTTTGCAAGGTGTTTCACCAAGTGATTTGTATTCATCTCAATCATCTTTAGAAATTCCACGTTCATATTCTTTTCGTAATAAATCTAATCTACGTGGAAATAGAAGATTTTGTACTGATTTCAATGACTGCTCTACAGAAAAGCATCATGATCGTAAATGTGCTCCGAACTTTAACAACCAAAGCTTACCAACTCATAATCATGATATTAAAAGTTCAATTTTAAAGTATTATCAAAATTATACATCTCAGCTTCGTCAAAGAAACAATTCTGCAAATAAACATAAACCAAAAAAAAGCGTATCTTGTCAGTTTTGTCTTACAACTGGAAAACCACCTTATATTTATAACAGCCATGAACTTCGAGATGAGAGTGGTGCTAATCTAAATTGTCCGATTTTAAAAGAACAAGTCAATGAAGCCACAGGTAGTATCGCTCATGCTTGCAGTGGCTCTTTATGTAATATTTTTGATGAAGAAATGCGTTTTCCAGTAACCCAAAGAATTTCTAACGGTTCGCTAAGTAAATGTCAATATTTTGATTTAACAGACTGTTTAGTGTGATAATTAAGGTGTTGTTGATCAAGAATTGTTTGCTAATAAGAATATACCAATAAAATGTATCTGTAAGTGTGTAAATGAAAATACTAATTATGCAGGGTGTCCAAGATAAGGAGTGCATGCATGGGGATCTCGTAAACGGTAAGAGATAGAGATTCGGTTAAATGAGAATTGTTCAGCATCTCAAGCACTACTATGATCCACATTCAAATCCTAGAATTTTTGATTAATTTTCAGTACAGACTGAAAAAACTAAAATTTTCAGTTTTTGTTTTTTGTGTATAATTTGGTTATTATCAAAGATAGCGCAAAGCGGTTTTGACATTGTTAAGACAGTTTTTTACACATATTTAGAAACTCAAATTAAAATTTATAAAGATCTTTTAATTTTCAAGATATTGACATTAACTTTGCTTTATTAAATATGCGTTCAAGGCGGCCATGTCATCATTGGATAGAGCCCTTTTTCGTCTTTTTTCTACTACTTAACTATTTCTGGTATCATTTCTTTCGTTTTTAAATTTTTGTATAGTAGGGAATATATGAAGTCTATTCAAAATCTATCAAAACTACAGTCACAATGAGGAACTAGGGAATTCTCTTTTATTTTAACGTGGCGGCACCTGCCATACTATCAACAATATTTCACAGTATATTTTCCTTAATGGAAATCTAGAATGGAAAGCATAGATATCAAACTTAGCTCCTAAAATTAGTTCATTTACCTACTACTACAATCCATTACGTTTTGAGAAGTTTATATAAAAGCGAAACCAGAGAAACTGCACTGTCAGCATATTATGCATATGTCCATTTCAGACTTTCGTATGGAACCACCAAATACTATATAATTCTTATATGTATAGTATTTGGCACTACGTATCTGTTGGGGAAACTGTGAATATTTATCGTCTTCTAATCCTCTAAACAAGTGTGTGCGAGAAGCATATTTGACATCTTAAATACTGATTCTTCAATGTAGCCAATATGTACACAGGAACTGAATATCTTAATTACCAGCACAATCTTAATTACGAAACAAGTCTTTCAGTTTTCACCTCCAAGAACCTGTTACTCATCTTACACTAGTGTAACGGCTACCTATATACAATTCGGGCATTTTCAAACCAAAGCTACCTTGAAGAAACTCAAATGCCTAAGGATGAAGGCATATTACTCAATGGAGGAATTCTTTTGTAACAACTACAGTACTAATTGTAAATACTGCTATATTTGAACAGATTTGGTTGTAGTTTATTGTTGTGACAAATAAGTTTTGTGTTTTTGACCTGTATTATATGCTATATTCAACTTGACTGTAATGGAATAGCAGAAATAAATCTAAATCTAAGCTTAATTCGCTACAGTCATCATTGACAAGCGATCGAGATACACTCAATTAACGTGGTTGCTCAAGACAAATCAAGAACAACTACCAATACAACAGCAAGCTGCAAACACTGGTTAGAGCAAGACTACCTTAATCTCTACTAAATATGCAGCCCGACCGACTTAAAACGCGGTTAAGCTGCCAGAACGCTCAAAGCCTTGCCTGTTAGGCCTATCACGAGTTCTTTTCGTAACCACGCCGAGGACCGCAGTTTTATCGCAGGGTTAGCCTTAGCTGCCATGGCATTTGTAGTGGCTGGTAACACTTTTCAGAACTCGCCTCTACCAGTTCAGGTTACTCACAGTATTGGTCAACTACGCACCGCCCAGATAGGTCAGTAGTTGGCCTTATAGTAGCAACCGGTTCCTGGATCGTCATTTTGACCTTAATGTTAGAGCTCAGGCCCCTGATGCTGAGTCATGCCACTGCTACCTTAACGACAACTACACTTACCAATTGATGGTCTCCAATCAGCCAGTAAATTATATAGGGCTGTAATATCTTGTTGGAATTTCTCTGCTGTTCCTTTCTGGAGCTCTTGTAATCAATTTTCTGGGGTAGATTATTTCCCATTATTCCTCCACCTTCAGTATACGCCTACAATTTACTGTGTGATTTCGCCCTATTAAGCAATTTTCTCCAACATTCTGTTCTTTACTGTAGGTACTTTCACAGTTTCACATTTTTCATTTTTCTTATGTCTTTCATTACCCCATCCCACCATCTCATTTTCGGGTTTCCTTTCGGTCTTCCTTCTCTTGCTTCCAATCTGTTATTGCTCTTATCATTTTATTTTCTTCTATCTTCATTAAATGTTCCAACCATATAATTTGTTATGCTTTAATAACTCTTTTATTTTCATTAAATCTTCTGTGGTTGCAGTCTAGTTCTTATTTTTCGCTCGCCCATATCCTTAACAGCTCTTTCTGTCTTCTCTCAAAAATAATGTTTCTGCAGCATATACGACTACTGACCATAAGCTTTTGTATATTCTATTGCTATAAGTATTCCATTCTCTTTTATGTCTTGTTTTTTTTTGTCACATTTGTTATTTATTTGAATTTCTCGACACTTTCTCAAATGTATACTAATTTTCCTTAATGTGTTGTGAGTTACCAATGTCACTTCTCTGACATCTCGTCATGTTCTTCCATCTGCTGTTTTTACAGTTGCCACTGAGCCTTCCACTGTCATTTTGTGTCAATTACATTAACTTTTGTGATATATTCAGTACCTGCTACCTATACTTTCATGTCTTGGACTAATTTCCTATTCACCTTGTCAAACTCGTGCCAGTCTGATAATAGCAACCAGTACCTGAACAGCATAAGCAATGAGAAGCCCTCGGATCGACACTCAAATACTGTTAACCATGCCACTCCTATGAGAACAATACATAGGCCTACCTATTAGTGCCGTACTATCCACTAGGCTGAGTAAGCTATAGCCTAGGGCGCCAGTATCCGGAGGGTCTTAAAAGCCCAGTCCAGTAAAAATAATAAAAAAATTGTACTTAGTAGATAGCATACTGTGACGATTATCAAATATCAGACATAATTTTTTTGTTACACGATACCTTCGAGATTCTTATAACCCAAAGCTATAAACTTTATTGTAAATGATGAATATAAACTGGGAACTAAAATGGCGAAAGTAATCCACATGCCTTCTACTTCTTGGAAGTGTAGTTTTGACAAACCGAAGAAATTTTTTTAAATTATTATACTTTCAAATTCGAGATTTATACGGAAAAGCATAGTTTGGACCTCCAAGAACTCGTAAAAGTGGTTTTTAAAACATGTCTGTGGGTGGGTATGTATGTGAGACTTATATCATTCGAGGAGATGAACAGATTTCGCTAAAAATCAGGGGTATAGAAAAACCAAAAGCGGAAAGTTTTTGGTAGCATTTTGCTGGAAAATGAATTTTCTATATCTAAAAACGGAATCTGATAGAAGCCCTAGGGCAAATCCAACGCTTTTCTTCCGCACTTTCTAACTTCAAAATTGCGGCAGCTTCGATTTTTTGACATTAACGCTTTATCAATCAAAATCGAGTTGGCAGATCAAGATCACATTTCGCATTATAGTAGCTCTAGTAGAACCCAATGTAACTACAAAAAATAATTTTTGTACTAATAAAAACGTAAAGTAAAAATCATTTTCAAATTTTGAAATTTCTGAAAAGTATTGGTGAAAAACTGAACAATCATTTTTTTTAAATTCTGTATATTTATCTATGAACGAGCTAAAATTGGTTTTGGTTTCTAGTCCACTAATTTCTCTGTGACGCTTTCTATGAATTTATGAAAAAGGAAAACTTAAGCTTGTTTTCTTTAATAAAAAAAAGCCGGTAAAAAATTTCTATTCAAGCCAAATTGCTCATGAGCAACAGTAGAATAAGGTTCTCAACTTAGTTTTTAGGTAGTTATAATTGGAGGGAGATTGTTCCTTCCACCCAATTTTTGGTGGACGAATTTGTCCTTCCATTTTTGGTTTTCTTTAAGGTTAAGAAATCTTCTTCCAAAAAATCAAATTATCATTTTTTTGGCACAATGAATTAAAACAGTTTCTGTATCTGAAGCCTGCGGGAATCCCATGCGATGACCAAACTATAGAAGTATCTTTCGGTGCGTGGCCAAACTAGACACAAACATTCTTCTTAATGTACCGTCTCCGTTCCAAGGTTGGCAAACATTCTGACTATTTGAATTTAGTTTACAGCTGCTCCAAACAAAACAAAAATTTAATAAGTTGATACTATTATTTTTATACGAAAGCTTTATAATCATCTAGTATGTTCTTATGGTATTACTGTCATGCAGCTATGCTCTCGGTAGTGGTAAGAGTGGTGGGATGTTATTGTAGTTAATGTTGGAGCGTAAAACATTAATAATAAGATACTTTTAAATATATGATAGCCATAAGTAACAATATCTAAAGTACAGGAATATCCAGGCAAAGTGCTTCGCTCTATATTTTGTTCCATCGTAGTACTAGAGTGCTTGTTTTATTCAAGCCCAAATCTGGATGATCGACTTTATGTAGTGAATCACATGCATAGTAGACTATAGTCTGAAGTTTCCAGTTTACATCTTATTGGCTGCAAGCACAAAGCTAGTTGTAAACGATCCTTCAGATTTGGGTTATGCACTTTTACATTATAAACTCGTCTAAAAATAAGAAAATTTTATAAGAAACCTAATAAATACACAAACAACTGTGGTACGTTATTCAACAAATAAAACTTCGTATGTCTGTATTGGTTTAATCATGATAAAATTAATAACACAGTAAAATATTTAACAATATACATTTAAGATAGGTACCATTCGCTAAGGATCAAATAAAGTTTTGATAGAATCACATTCAATAGATCACAAATAAGAAGTTAATGCTCTAATATGTGAAGAGCCATGTGTGGTAGATGTTTAAATCTTATGATAAAACAGATTTTTATACATCTATGCAAATGAATGTTTACACAAAGCTGTTGAGCAATTTGCTAATAATAACAACGCTTAAAAGCATCCTGTTAACTATTTTATCAGTACGAAAAAAATCTAGAAATTTGTAATAATTTTGTTTGATAGGTAATCTTAAATAGGTATATATTTTTGTCACATTCATTTACATTTGACAGATTTTTTCTGTTTAACAGCTAGTTTTTTGGTTTTCAGTAATCTAATTAACAAATTGAAAATGTCAAATAAATTAACCAGAAAGACTACACATTTTTGAAATAACCATGAACTAAAACTGATACATTGTATTTTTAGTTATGCTCTATTTAGAGCTACTTTTAGGCCATATACAAAATTTAAAGTTAACTGTAATTTGATTTTTATCATATTACAATTTTATTTGAACCCTAGATTAATCACAATGTTAATTTCACAATTAATGCCATACATATACAAATTAAAATCAATTAAAACACAATAACAAATGTACATAGTAAAATTTTGATTTTGTTGTGTTTTGATATTTTTATTTTTCAATAGAGATATCTCTTGTCATAAACATTACCTATATGTTAACAATATTTTAACAACAAACACAATTTTTATAACCTGCCATATTAAAAATATTCGCTAAGAGTTGAACAGCAGTCGGCAAGAAAGATTTTTTTTAATTTATGATTTTCAATAAAAACATTAATCAGCAATTAATTTTATTCTTCAAATATGTTAACTCTACGTATAACTGTTAATTTTATATTTATATACAATTTTGGTTTTAAATATAATATGATTGAACCATTCTTGCGACATACATTAGTGATGAAAATGTTAATTATAAAGCAACTAATTCTTTCATTTATATACTGCCTTTCAATTAACTTTGTTGTAAAAAATATTTATGCTAAAGCAGATGCTGGTAGAGAACTATGTTTAGGTTTCATTTTGTTGATAAAAACTTTTATACAACCATTAAAATCTGCCGAAACTAAGACATGACCACCACAGCCTTTAGTATGTTGTTCAACCATTGGATCTTCAACCTAAAATCACAACACTATTAAATAATACACAAACTTGCAGTATGCTTAATTTATGAAACATTAATTGTAATATTATCTATACAGGGTCTGCCACATATACAACTCCCCAACCCCATAATTTTTTTATTTAAAGAGGTACCATGACTAGGTGGCATCAGATTGTAGGCAATTTAAATCTCTTCTAAAATACCATCAAAAAACAAAAAACAATCGACAGTCAAAAAGTTATTATTCATCAGAATCTGTTTTGTTAGAATATTTTTTTCCCTCCACACTTATGAAGTTTTTGTTAACACCATTAAATAGAAAATTCTATTATTTTCAATTTGATGTGTATTACTGATATGATTGATTACATTGTTTTTTTATTTATATAGGGTGTAAAAATGCTTCCCTGAGGAATTAAGAGGCGGTTGAAGACTACCTGTAAGATGCAGCTTTTCTTGAATAATTGTTGATCGCTTTGAGCTATGCACTCTAAATTTAATACAGTCATTCCTAATAAGTTGATACATACTGTGTAATGTTTTTATAATTGGTTTCATTTAGTTAACTGGATACTAAACATGACTTTGATATAACTAGTTTCACAAAACCGATTATGTTAAAAATTACAAAGTATGTAGCAACCTATTAAGGATGACTCCATATCAAATTTGAAGTATCTTGCTTACATTGACAACAACAGTTATTCAAGAAAAGCTGCATCTTACAGGTCATCTTCAACCGCCTGTAACTCTTCAGGGAAACATTTTTGGAAACATGGCCTTTTCGTCTTATTTTAAAAACGTACAATATACTCCTTTGTTAGAGGCAGGAATTTCAAAACATCCAGTATAAAGAAAAAAATCAATGTAATCAATCATGTTACTATTATACACCAAATTAATGATAATAAAATTCTCTATTTAATGATGTTAACAAAACCTTCCTAAGTGTGCAGGAAAAAAATATTCTAAGAAAAAGGGTTCAGATGAATAACAATTTCTTGACTATCAATTGTTTTTCGTTTTTCAGTCGCTATTTTAGAAGAGTTTTAAATTACCTACAATTAGATGCCCTGCTCGTCATGATACCTCTTTAAATAAAAAGTTATGTGCTTGGGGAGTTTTAGGCAGTGGATCCTGTATACTAAATCCGGAACTGTCTCAACATCGGGCAAGGGTTCATGCTCCTACATCTCGATGTGACTTATTTATTATCTTGTTTGCTGTATTTGAGACAAAATGTTTGTGTTACAGTCTAGTCACATACAGCGATGCAGCACTTCTCGATTTCAAAAGCTTGCGTGGAGCATAGCACACGGGTTCAGCTAGGTTTAAGGTAACTACCTAAATTCAATAAAACAAAGCTACCTCATAATACAATTACAAATCATACACAACATTTTAAGATTTGTTAGAACATCTGTAAAAGTACAAGGAAAAGCAGCGAAACATTTACACTTATCTTGCATTTATTTCCCCAAAAAAAAAATACATCAAGCACCTGCCGTGTCTACAACTTTATTAATGAAAATAACAAAAAACGTAAATCATCAACAGTAAAATACCAAAAATTTGAATCAACTTATCGATTTATGACTGAGATATGTCAATGTTAAATTAATTTTTGCTGCTTGAAAGTGCCGTCAGGGGCAACTGCCCCACCCTAGAGCTGGCCCTGCCTGTTGATTTAGTGATTCTGAACATTGAATAGTAAATCTGCAGATTAACTAATTTCTAACATTGATGGTAACATATAGAAAATATGCTACAAAGAATACGTAAGAAAAAATTAATAAGTAAGGAAATAATATTAATTTGTAAGATAAATTAAAGATTTGAGTTTTTGTGGATCTGATTCAGAAATATATAATTCATTCAAAAACAAGGAAAAGGGGGGACTCACCACAAATATACTGTCATTTTAGAAAATTAAAATTATAAAGTAATTACCTTACATCATGTAACATGCACTAAACTGAACATTTACCTTATCAACTTGCTCTTCATTTTTATTTTGTTCATCTACCATTTTAATGATGTCATCTGGATTAGGTGCAAATATAGCGCATGTAACAACAGCATTATGTGCTTTAATTGCTTCCCAAAAATCATTTCTATCTCGCCTGACTGAAGAAAATTTGGAGTAATCATGATTTGTTTTCCATACGTATATATCTCTATTTTCAGAACCGCTGACAATGTATTTTCCATCATGGCTAAAACTTGCTTTGATTTGACTACTTACATTCACATACCCCTTGTATTTGCACGACAGATTTAAATCTCGTAAATCATAAAGTCTTATACGACTATCATTGGACGTTACCAATATTTTATCTTCACCGGGCATAGGTTCTATTCCACTAATTTTTCTACCGGTTGCATTTCTACCTCTTGTTGATCGTACATGTATTTGAGTATGATACTTTAGCTGGTCTGTATTATAAAATATACACCGACCATCATATGAACCTACTACAGCAAACTTTCCATTTTGGCAAAAATTTGCTGCCGTTATAAGTTTTGAGGTTCCTTCAACTTCATTCCACACTGCAACCTGAAATGAAAAGCAGATTTTAGATTTTTTATTGAAAGATTCTTAATTTAATTTAAATTGTTTATTGGAGATCGCAACATACCTTTTTGTCAGGAATATTCCACAACCGTAGTTTTCCATCAAGAGAGCCACTAAGAAAATACCGATCATCTCTTGGATGAAACACAATAGCAGTTACAAAATCAATATGCTGAAAACAACAGAGACACTCTTTCCTCGATATATGCCACAATCTAACAGTCTTATCCATTGAGGAAGACAGTATGAAATAATTTTTAGACCATGAAACATCTAGTAAATCTGAAGTATGACCTGAGTATGTACAGAAAGGTTTAGATACAAATATGTGTTTGCTGCCTTCATCTGCTTTCAGAGCTTCTGCCATCATACTGTACTCATCAATAGATTGATGTGAAACTAGAGACTCTTGAGATGGTGTTGGTGAGACTTTTTCAGCATTGTATTTTGACCTCATATCCTAAAAACATATTGATCCAGATTTGAGAACCACAATATTCAATAACATTTATTTATAGAGTGTCCCCGAAAGATGTTGTAAAGTTACATATACGGGAGGTCAAAATAAGTCAACTTAACCCAACTTACCTATTTAGGGTGGCTGATTTTTTATTGGCCAACATAATATATCTGTAGATGTAAGAGAAAACTATTGGAAATTTTTTTTTATTTTAACTTGATCTATCATACAGTGCAATTAATTCTTTTTCATAGCCTACTGTTTTTTGGTGAAATTGTTTAAGTTCTATTATTTAAATAGAACACACTATAATGTTAATAGTTATTTAAGTATCAAGGAATGTAAGGACGTAATAACATCCGAGGTAGGCGAATACTAGCTGAGGCGGGGCCGAAGCTTGTCGCCTGCCGAGGATGTTATTAGTCGATACATTCCGTGTTATTTATTAAATTTTTCACGCTACCGGCAATGTAAGTAGGCCTACAGGTAGAAGTTTAATCATATTTTTAAAAGTTCGTTTTGACAGCTGTCATCGGAATTATTTTTTTAAAAGCCCCTTTATTCTAAGTTGTCTGTGCTTGTTACCATATCAACGAACAGTTAAAATCAACATTATTTTCCTAGGAATGTAAGTGACACTATTAAGTTCCGTCGTCAAGGGTAACTAGTACACGAATGTTATCAGCCACTTACGATCCCTGTAGCTATGGATGTAAGGCCTACTTACATTACCGGTAGCGTGAAATAGTTATTTAAGTAACAAGGAATGTAAAGACGTAATAACATTCGAGGTAGGTAAATACGAGCCGAGGCGAAGCCGAGGCTTGTGGCCTGCCGAGAATGTTAATAGTCGATCCATTCCGTGTTACTTATTAAATTTTTCACGCTACAGGTAGAAATTTAATCATATCTTTAAAAGTTCGTTTTGACTACTGTCATCGGAATTATTTTTTAAAAGCTCCATTATTCTACGTTGCCTGTGCTTGTTACCATATCAACGAACAGTTAAAATCAACATTATTATCCTAGGAATGTAAATAACACTATTAAGTTCCGTAGTCAAGGGCAAAAAGTAAACGAATGTTATTGGCCATTTACATCTTTTGTAGCTATGGATGTATCATGTATTTACCTTGCCTGTAGCATGAAAAAGACTCTTATTTGGTGGTTAGCATTCAAATTGGACAAGATAATTGAAATAATAGAATCACTATACAGCGTGTACTTGATTTCAAATGTGTTTAAAAATTGCCTATTGGTGAAATCAAATAGAGAAAGTGCAGGCTGCAGTGTGGTTTGCAGAGTAAATCAGTTATTATTATGCAAAGACAATTTAGGCAAGAGTTCAACAAGGATGCACCGTAAATGTGATAAGACAAAGTGTATTCCAAAACAGTGCCTGACATAGACACCTTAAGTGCACGCATTTAGGAAGCAGTAGCAACCATTACTGGGAGGGAGGGGCATGCTGGAGCAAACCTGGACTGAACTTGACTATCGATTGCATGTTGTTCGTGCCACTCAAGGGGCTCATGTAGAAATCTACCAATTACTTAAAATAAACTTTTTGAGTTGTACTTTTCAAGAAAATTAAAGTATTCTAAGGCATTTACTTTTCTTCTAATACAACCTTTCAAAATCAGGGACATTCAAAAGCATACAGCAAATACAGGGTCGCTATTATGTATGGGACTAAAGCTCCCCTGGTCAAACGGTTTGAGATATGCGTTTCATATTTGGTATATGTTAATTTGAGGTTATTTTGTATATTCTGAAGTTAAAAATTTTTTTTTTGCCATATTAGTTTTTAAGCGCGGCCGCCATCTTCAATTTTTTTAAATAGCAACGTAGGCTGTGTGATACATCAATAGAAAGCTTATTTTTTTCTCTTTTCAGAAATAATAAACATGTATAGGGTTACATAAGAAAATAACGCAGAAAAATTAAAAAAACATTTGAGGCATGGTTAATTCGTCGCTGCACATTTAGTGAAATCTAGTAACCATTGCATTAACAAACCATCATTTAGAAGGATTTACTGAAAGTGGAAGACCAAGATCTGCCACAAATGAAGAGAATTTCCTTGAGGTAGTACTGGATGTGGTTGAGCAACCTCAAACGTCTTTGCAGCAACTTGCCTTAAACCACAATATGAGTAGACGTTCCATTCAAACAATTTAAAAAAGAAATAAGTTTTACCATTACAAAGTACATTTAGTACAGGAATTGGCAGAAGACGATTTCGATATAAGGCTTGAGTTTTGTGAGTGGGCAATGGAAGTTATTTCTGAAAATGACAATTTTGCCAATTCAGTTGTATTCTTGGATGAAGCTACCGTTTGAATGGATCTGTAAACAGGCACAACTGTAGATACTGGTCTGACACCAACCCCCATTGGATGGAACAAGTTCACACCCAGTGACCCCAGAAAGTTAACGTATGGGCTGGTATCGTTGGTCACAATATTATTGGACAATTTTTCATTGAAGGCAACCTTACGACGGAGAGATATCTTCAAATGCTACGGGAAAATATTATTCCTCAAATTATAGAACTGTTTACAAATCATGATAACCCAAATGCAGTCAACGAAAACATCTGGTTTCAGCAAGATGGTGCGCCTCCCCACTATGGACTTGCAGTGCGCAATTATTTAAGACATTTTTCATCTGCGTTGGATCGGGAGAAGAGGAACTGTGGAGTGGTCCGCTCGGTCACCAGATTTGTCTCCTTTAGATTTTTTTTTGTGGAGCCATTTAAAAAGTCGCGTTTATTTAAATAGACCTGACAATTTAGAAGAATTGAAAAATCGTATTCGTGCTGAAATGACTGCTATTTCTCGCAATTCTTTGCGCGACTCTTTAGACAATTTTAAAAAGCGCATTCATTATTGCCAAGAAGTAAATGGGCAGCAATTTGAACATCTCTCTTAACTACTGTTAATTAATAATGTTGTTGTTTTCATTTTTATTTAAGAAATGTTGTTTGTTATCCTATTAATTTTAATTACTGTTTGTGTTTTGTTTATTTATGACGTTTTGTTAATGCAAGGGTTACTAGAACAAACCGTTTGACCAGGGGAGCTATGGTCTCATACATAATAGCGAGCCTGTATATGGTAGACAATAAAATATCTGCCACCTTCTATATAAAAGTCCATCCTTTAGGAATAAGAATCCTCCGAGGAGGGAAAAAATAATTTTTCTAATTATGTTTAAAATAGTTTGAGCCAGAATACTGAAATTTGGCAGGTTGATCTTATTTATTGAGGGAAGTATTTCTGTATAATTACAGAAAAATTGCTCAACAAATATGTTTTTTTTTTGTGGGGGGTGAGGGTACCGATTCTACATATTATATTTTTTGTTTGGTAAAATTGAAGAATAAAGTTATGCATGTTTCAAACAATTAAAAACTACAATTTTGCTTTACTGTCTCATATATTGTTAGTGGCGAGAGTTGTTCTACAAAGTCTTAGAGATACAGAAAGTTTTCGTCCTCGTACTGTTGATTGCGATCGTCAACATAAAGTTCACATTCCGCAGTTAAAAGAAGAAATCCTAGACATAGTATATGAGAACGACTCTATAAGCACTACAAGTATCAACATTCTTAGTACATCGTATACTATAAGAACAATTATTGTATCTTTACCATGTAAAAAATGCCAAGAAATTCCGCCAGTTGATGCAATTTTCAGACCCAATTTTTGTGTTGACAGTTCTGACTCAAAAACCTTCATGCAATATATGAAAGACATTTTTAATTAATGAACTAGGGGGCATTGATGGTAAAATATATCTCCAATTTCTTAGCGAAATATTACCAGGTCTAGTGGATGACGTACTAATAGCTACAAGCTGACTGAAGGTGCTCTGCCACATTTTTCACTGGGTGTACAGCAGTATTTGTGTGAGAGTTTTCCGAACCATTAAATTTGCTGCAAATGCAAAGCAAATCAAAATTGGCCACCCCATTCACCAGAGCTCAACTCTTTGAATTATTAATTGTTGGACAACTTAAAAGCTAAGGTATATGCAAAACCGGTAAACATGGGTAATGAAATTTGGAATTGCATGCAAGATGTAGCAAACAACTGTAATATTTTAGATTTTTCAAAACTCTTTGTTGAGAAGAATTAATTTGTATATTCCATGGAAATGGATGTGACTTTGAACAATATTGTTATGATTTTGTATTTTAAGAGATTAGTAGATTCTAAATGAAATTTATTATTGCTTCAAGGTCTACCTTTAATTTAACAAACAATAATAACAAACTAATCCCAGGGAAAAATCATGAGAGCAACAAGTTGTATTTTTCAATTGTTTTAAACATGGACCACGTAATTTTTCAATTTTATTAAATAAAAAAAATATGTAGAATCAAACCCCCAACCCCTCTCCAAAAATGCCATATTTGTTGAGCAATTTTTCTGTAATTTTTCACAAATACTTTCCTCAAAAAATAAGATCAACTACCAAATTTGAAATTACTGCATCGTTGCTGTACTCCACATAATTAAAAAAAATATTGTTTTCTCCTTCTCCTTGTGGACTATAATTTCTAAATTCCTAAAGAGTACACTGCTGTATATAGTTAAGTTTGCTTACATTGATCTATGTTGATTTCTAGTAAGAGGGTAGTTTATGCTTAAACAGAATTTACACAGTATCACAGTGAACTTACTTATCCGTGCAGTTATTTGTTATTAATTTTTTTTATATTATATAATTATTAATTGTGTTGTTGGTTTTCGCTATTATTTCAGAGACAGTCATTTAGCAATTTTCATTATCCAGAGCTTCAACATGTTAATGACAACTGGAATTACTCTTGTTGCACTTGAACTTCCTCTTCCTGGATTGTCATAAACAGTCTCACAGCCACTTTTAAAATAGTAAGCATATTCAAATACTTGCGACTTTTTGAATATTATTTTTCAAAACTGTCAGCTAAGTGTGGGCAAAATTTCAGCTCGTTTGACGCCTTGATTAACGATAGTTTGGATTATAATAAACTGTTTCAGGGAACAATTGACATTTATAGCGACCATGTTGAATAACAGGTGAAAGGTTTTCATGACAGTTATGTATTATTTCCTGTTTAGAGTAGAGTCACTGTCACTGCGTGTTTTGGTGTGAACTACCCTCCTGTATGAAGAGCCAAGCTTTTCGGGGACACCCTGTACATTTTTCCTTTCATTCTTTTTACAAATGTATATTTTTTTTACTAAAGCTACCTTATAATAAGATATGGACGTTATTGAAAATATTGAAAAATAAAATATTTAATATCTAACAAAAAATGCTGTGAAATGTCTACCTGGAAAAATTGAAATGCATTTTTCACAACCCAAATCCTCAACACTTTATCTTGACCTGCTGTAGCAAGCAATCGACCACAGCACGAAAATTTCATGCACCAAATTGGACCTTCATGTTCATCTTTCAACTCCTGAACATGTTGAATATTTTCAAGTTCATATGGGCCTTTGTGCGAGTTAGAAGCCTTAAATAATATTAAAATTTATGTTTACAGAAAACGTAAAATTGCAAAGTACCTTTAATTTGATGTTTTGTTCACCAGGATTTACTTCATCAAGTATGTCCATAACATCTTCTTTATGACGAGCATGGGACATTTCATGAGCAATAGTTTTAGCTTTATGCATCGTTTTCTTGACTGTCGACCCAAGCAACCTCTTTAGTTTGGCAGTTTTCTTACGTACTCGTCCAACTTCAACATCATTGTCATCACCCGAAGGTATGTCAACTTTTTTGTTTCCGATAATACTTTCCTCGTCAGATTCCTTTTCCTTTTCAAGGCTTGAGTTACTGACATATTCGGAAGTCAATCGCATTATGTGAAGTGATAACGGGTTAATACACTGTGGCAATTTCTCTTCGGCAATACTTAGAGGAACACGCTCACCTGTATCTAAATTCAAGACCGTTACTTGTTCAAGTATTTCTTTATCTGAAAGTTGCTTTCCTGAGTCCGTTCGAGTTCTTACATATATATTTAATTGGTGTAACATGTTTTCATCGCCAGCAGATTTCCTACGCTCCTTTGAATCTTTTGATAACTGTTGTTTAGTACCTCTGAAATGCATAATTTTATTGTAACACTTAATGCTAAATTGCTACAAAAACTTTTAATTCCAAAACATTTCTGGAATAAAGTTGTTCACCATTTCTGCGACTAAGTAATCAAATAATAAGCAGTAATTACCTGTGCGGACCTAAGCTATAATGCCCAATACTACTCCGACCAGCTGAACTGCGAGGGCTATTTAAAGGGGGTGCTTCTTTATCCACAGAAAGTAATTCAATTTTGAGCCTTTCAATTTCATCTTGTGATGGTCCTTCTGCTTTGGATTTATCATCATCTTGTGGTTTAACAACATACTGCCCTTTGATAGCCTGTTTAATATCTAGTGAATGAACCGATCGAATGGTACTTGATTTTGAAGATTCGGAACTTTTATCTAAAGGAGCTACTTTTGACTTAGAATTTGGAAGTTTATCCAAAGAATCTTCAAATTCTTTAGTTAACGATTCTATTGTACTAGCAGGGCTCGCCAAACAGGAAGAAGTGAAGGTAGCACTTGAAGCACCCTTAAAAACACCAAGCTAATGCCAGTTAATTTTAAATATCATTTGTTAATTATAGTTATAGTAACTTACAGTAAGGGAAAGAGAAGACACAGCATTTTTTACTTTCTTCTTACGACGAGGAGGTGCAACGGGTATATCAGGCTTTGAAGCCAAATGTGATTGAGTACTTGTGATAGACTTCAAAGAAGAACTTGAAGGTTTTGTGCTAGCAATTACATCAGGTTCTTGAAGAGGAAGACATACCGGCTTTTCCGTTATATTCGTTTCTGATAGTGTATTACTACTTGGATATTGTGATACCTCTTTTGAACTTGGAGTGGATCCAGATTCATGAGAACTTATTGATAATGTGGATACTGATGCAGGTTTTTTATTTCCTTGGGTATCAGCAGGATCTAAAGAAAGTTCATTTAAAATTTTTAAAAACATTTGATGCTTCATTTATCAAAGTGATTAAAAATTAAAATAACTTACTGTCAAGCTCTTTTCCTAAAATTCTTCCTACTCGACTTAATGAATTTATACTTTGTAGACTAACGGTATCATGTTCTATTATTCTAAATGGATGTGATGTGCGACTAGAAGCTGCAAAAACACCTTCAACTGATGATGTTTGACTATCTGGTGGCGTTAAATTATTGCCCTGACAATCCTCATCATCAGTTTGTAGTCTTTGTCGTAGTTCTTTGAAACGCTGACGTCCAACTACAGCATTTGGTCTTACCTGCAATATATATTAATTGTCTTGAATTTAATTAATACAATAAATATTTAAAAGCAAAATTATCAACACAGTATTTATCACTTTATTATTTAACTATTGTAAGAAAATGAACTGTAGCAATTGAGCGATAAAGTATGGTTTATGGTATCAGTCAACAACAAATTTTTTAGATTTAAATTTAGTAAGTTAATATATTTAATTTAATATTTGGCAAAAAGTATTATAAATTTATTAAATCCAAAAAACCTAAATAACGGGTGTCCAGAAAGTCTTTCAGTCAGGGCGGCTATGGATTGTATAACGCATGTCTTTTATTCAGTCATATCTAAGTAATTTATTTGAAATAAGTCCATGGCAATTTAAATTAAAAGGTTTTTATTTTGAATTATTTACTTTCTGCACATTTCTTGTTATAAAATGTTTACGCAAGAACAAAAAACCTTTATTGTGAAATCTTATTTTCACAATGGTCAACAATTAGAAAACGGAAATTGGAATTATTCCATCAATGCGTGTAAACAAGAATTTTGACAAAGATATCCGAAGACATACGTTATACAATCCATAGCCGCCCAGGACTGAAACACTTTCTGGACATCCGTTATAAAACCCACACATATTAATAATTTTATTTTAGCACTAAATTAATTAAAAATGACCAAATAATTAAAATCAAATCAAAAGAATACAACCAAGATATATAGTTCTAAAAAAATTAGACAGAGTAACTAGACGGCCATTGCCATTTTAAAAATTATTAGCCCATTGAAATACTTGCGCCTTCTTAAGAAATTGGGCCATGTTGAATTACAAATGAACAGTTTCCATGACAGCGGTTATGTATTGTTTCCTGTTTAGAGTAGACTACTTTCAGTAATGTGCATAACAGATAATTGCACGAATAACAAAGTTCACTGTCACTGCATAAATTCCGGTCTTGGAGTGAACTACCCTCATATCAGTTAAAATTAAAATAATAATTTCCACAAATTTTTGTTTGAAACAATATGTAGAAAAAACACAGCACTAAACAGCAGGCTAGCTAAATAAAATAAATTAATTAAGGTATTTTTAAGAAAATAAGTATTAACATTGAATATTTTAAAAGCTTATACCAAACATAATTAAAGTTGGTTTACAGAAAATTTCATCTTCCTTTTGTAGTTGTTGTAATAATTATATTGTGGAAGCAGCTAGTAGAGAATCAAATACCCCTATCCCTAAGAGGGTACAAAATAAGTTATGCTACCAATGGTATGGTTTTACTATAACTAATTTATGAGTTATTGCATTTACAAAAGTTACCCAAAAAGTTAAATGGATAGACACTAGAGTGCCTTGAAGAAAAGTTCGAGTTGGCCGTTAGTTTTATATTTAAATCTGCAAACATTTTCCGCAGCAGTAAAAATGTCATTACAAAATTCAATATTTAATGAAGAAAAAAAAAAGGAATACACCTAAAATTATACCAAAAAGTTGTACTGAAGGTCAGTTATTACCAGATATTTCTGCATCAAACTTATGAAGACAAACGAAAAAGTTGAATAGATAGGTGATTACAACAAAAATCACTTTGGACTTGTTGTTGTGCAATTGTTAACATCGGCTGCATTATTTCATGTTACGCTCATAATTTAATTTCAGGAAAAAACTAATCAATGACACAATAGACGGGAAATAAGAAATGATGCAGAGATATCTGCTAATACCTGTTTTTTAGTTCAGTTATTCTGTATCATTTTAAACATCAACATATTCCTTTTGAAATTTATAATAAAGGTTCATTCTTTTTCCTTTTACCTAATGCCAAAAAGACTCTTTTTTGGCTGAAATTTACGTTTTTTGATTAAAAATGGCCAACAACTGTAATTAAATTAAATTTATAAATGAGCAAAGTACTTTGCCTGATTTTTCCCATACTTTAGAAATGGTTAGTTGTTATGTTTTCAAAAGCATTTTTGCATCAACACTGTAGGCTCAAGTGGTACTATAAGATCATAAGCTTAACTTAGATTAACATTAGTTTCTTAGCTTCAATCAAGTTTCCTTTATATTTGCAAGCGCCGCCTAGTGAAGCTTCTACTATCACTCATGAGCAATTTAGCTAAAATAGAAATGTTTTATCGTCTCTCGTTTATTAAATACAGTGCCATGACTTTGATTTTCAAAAACTCATCAAAAGTGTCACAGAGAAATAGCAGGTTGGGTCACCAACCAAATTGTACCCCGTCTCCAGTTTCGACACTACAAAATTTAAACAAAAAAAAATGTGTAGCCCGTGTTTGAGCATTTATTAATAGGCAGTAACTCACAGAGGTCTTTATTGTAGTAACTAAATAACGAATGTTAAAAAAACGTAGGATTAAGTGGGTTTCGAATGCCACGGTTTTGCCGATCTTACCCAGTATTGCATAATTATGCTATACTGGGTCCGATCGACATTACAGCGAAACTGAAAACCCACTTCTTGACCCTTTGTTTTAAACACATTACATAGTAAAATATTATCTTAAAATTCCGTAACAGTAGTCAGGTTGAGATTTATTAAGTTCAAGTTTGACTTGGCTGAAGTTCATTATTAATATAAATATAATAATAATTAATCAATTCAAAAGATATTTATTTTAAACTTATATGTATTTTGACAGGTTTAGGAAATTTATGAAAACTAATTTCAGGGTTTATTCATTGTTTTCTTTACTATGACAATCATATACATAGCAGTTGGAATTATTAATTTTAGATTTACCTTCCATATCTAAACTAAAAACACAGTGCTCAGAAACAATACTTTTAATTTGTCTTAACGCCTTCTATCATATTCTGTTCTTACATTTATGAAATTCCGTTTGAGAAAAATAATTATAAAATAAAACATATTTAACTTCCATTTCCTGATCATAGAATAAAACAGTTGCTGTTATTTTGCGCTACATACACACATGCAGACAGACATTTTTAAAAACCACTATTTTAAGTTGCTGAAAGTCTAAAAGATGTATTTCCATCAAAATCTCAGAATTGAACATTTTCAAGATCACAAAGTTTGGAGTTGTGCATGGCCTCCTGCTCCTGTGCTCAAATTTCAAAAATAGTAGCTAGGATTTATTAACGTAAAAGAAAACTTCATTTATTACTCAATTTCATTCAGTCAGTTACAATATTACTTACAAATGTGCTATCGGTAGGACGATTGCAGGTAGGCGAATCTCTTTGAGCTAATTTTTCCTCAGATTTATTAGAAAGAGAAATATTTGGCTCGGAGTTAGTTCTATGGGTTTCTTTTGATAATGTATTGTTTTTCCTGAAAAAAGAATCCCACTACAATTTAAATTATAATACAAGCGGGAAATTTGCACTCAATAGTGAAGCTTCTTTTAATCACGTGATTTACGGATACTCTGATTAAGAATTAAAACTGTCAAACGAATTGTTTTTTTCAACTGTTATTTTTAAACGAGAAATAAACAAGATCAAGAACTGAGTGTATTTTGAATTGTAAAATAATTTCATTCTGAATGTGAAAGCCGGCAATGGTAAATAATTATTCCCTTTAATGTTTACATAAGGTACATTTTCAACTTCGTATTTTCCTCATACCTCACTGCGTGACACGGCGTATTGTCCTCTGCATCATAAAATTCTTCAGAATCACTGCTATTTGACATATTTATATGCCAAACTAGTTGTTTTTAAATAGCCCAGAATACTAATAAAAATTTATAAATTTACTCAATTTCGTTCGCCATATTCGTGCTGTCAAACGTTCGGTAGTCTTGCAGATTTTACAGTAGTTTTACCGACCAATCCATTGAGGGACGTCATTTATCTTGTTTTTATTCGTGCAGCAGAGTCACAGCGCTAGCACAACTCATACCACCCAACTCAAGGCTGTTTCCTCACCCAAGAACCAAATCAACATGGAGGATATAACTGTGGAAGTATGCGGCGAAAACGGTGCTCTTTATAAGGTTCGTAGTAGCTGAAGTATGCATTTATTATTTCATTTACTTTGCTCTGGTAGTACGTAAAGTATGGCTGTATTATATTACTCTAAAGTATTTCGTTGCGTAGTTATACTTATTGAGAATTGTAGAAAAATTGTAACACGGAACGCGGTCTTTCTGACGCCATGACCATTTGACAGGGCGTGAATATCCATGTGTCCTAAAATAAATCCATCTCATTACGAAAATATCTTGTAGCTCGTTCTTTTCAATGAATCATGGGTCAAAATTTATCGAATGCATGTTTATTACTTCGTTTTACTGCCATATAATTAGGTTAGTTGATAGAAGTATCAGGTTTCATACATTTTGATTTCCTCACTACTGTAAGATAGGTAGTAACGCCTACGCGATAAGGGATTTTACCTGTATTCTATTTTATAGGGCACTGTACTAGATGTATTCGATGATGAGATCCTAATTCACTTCGAAGATGAGTAAGTTGAAACCGATGCAGGTATAGTAGTTTGTGCAACCGAAAACATTTTTTTAGGTGGCAGCCAGACTCCAAATTTCCATATTCACAAGTGCGATTTCCTCCCAAACCTGATGCTAAAGTGGAATTCGTGGAAAACCAGGAGGTGGAAGTATACTCGCGAGCTAATAGTCAAGAAGCGAATGGTTGGTGGAAATGTCGAATTAAGGTACATAATTTTATTTTATTTGTTTACGTAATACAGCAGTGTATAAGTGGATTTCCTATGATGTTTTGGGTTGACCTAGGTGGGTTGTGTTTGTGAAAGTCATTTAATTAACCAAACAAATTTTTGTTGGTATGCAAAAAGTCAACTGGATTGGAATAGTGTTTAGTTTTGTCACATTTAGAATTAAGTGCAGAAAAGGAATGTTATATCATGTTTATTTAGCTTCTGTTGATATGATAAGTATCCAGTTATCGTGTTAATCTATTAGCTAGAATTAAAAATTGGATAAAATAAACTCGGAAAATTGAAAAAAATTCATAGATCTTGATAGTCGTAATCTAGAGGACAAACCTAATTTGCATATTCAGTGATGAAGGTTCTTAGAACAACGATGGAAAAGTATATTTTACACGTTAAGCATACATTACAAGACAATTCTGTAACTGGAAAAATAACGTGATGGATATATTATTTCTGTAACTTTTGAGAGTGTATGGCTATGCCAAGGGTTAATAAAAGGTCATGTTGCTAGTATTCCATATATAAAAGTTACGACTTGCATATGCGGTTTGGTATCCATTTCCAGAAAAGAAGTTGAAGCTTTCACATGTATGTTCTTTATTTTAGGAATAATGAAAAAAACAAAAGTACAATTGAATTTTTTAATATCTATTAATAGAAAAGGATAAAGAGAGCTTTTTTTGCATATCAACAAGCTTCTGATAAATTTTTTAAAATAAAACAGCCGTTGTGAATGTTTTAAAAGCTTCTAATAACCATTTTGATAGTTTTAAATATGCTGTCACATATAATTGCCGATACATTTTTTAAACTTTCGACATTTGAATTTAATATTGCTATTTGCTGTTTGTTTTGTTAATTTTAAAGTAAGTTCTTATTACCATAGTCTGGCAATAATAATAATCATAAAACAACTTGGAAAGCTTGAATCATAAACTAGCATCCAACTTCAGAAGTTGTTTATGACTATTTGAAATTGAAATTTGGCAAGTAATAGTATTTAGAAGTGTGATAAATAGTGGTAAATGAATAATTAGTTCTAGTTTAATAATTATCTGTTGTCCGACAAGATGAAGCTACTCATTGCAATTGCCTTTTTTTGTGTCTGAATTATTCAAGTGAAATTGTTGTGTATGACTAATCAAATCTAACATGAAATTTTGCAACACTTTGTTTGTATTTTCTATTTTTTTTTTAGAATTGTATTTACCTACTACAGGGTGGCCACTTTCAGGAAAACAGGAAAAACCGGGAAAAGTTTTGAATTTAGAATTTTTTAATTTGGGTCAGGGAAATCAGGGAATTGTACCAATTTCAATGTAAAGTCAGTGAATTTCACGAAATAGTCAGGGAAAATTTTGTAAAATGCGATTATTTTAATACTTTTAATACCTGCAACACGAAAATTTTCTTACCTAGGTATATGTTTATAGAATTTATATTTATTTAATTTGGTTTTTCCTTAAAGTTTAGATGTTGTATTTTGTTATGCTTGTTGAAAAATTTCCATCTGCTATAAAGCAATTTAAGTTAACTTTGCCTATTTGTATGTTGGGTTACAATTTTTATTTAAAAAAAACAGTTGAAATTGCCTTTTGTGCCATAAAAATGAGTCAGGGAAAACTGAAGTTTATCAGTCAGGGAAGTCAGGGAATTTGAAAAGCAGTTTTAGGTGGCCACCCTGTACTAGTGACACTTCCTAACAGGTATTGAAAATTAAAGAAAATTTAATCCAAGAAGAATTTTCACAGAATTACTAGCTGAAAATTTATTTAAATGAAAATATTTTTATCATTTTTTTGATTTGTTGCGTTTGAGCCATAAAAATTACCGAAATGCCAGAAATTGGAAATTGAAATAAAAACAACTTTGTAAATATTTTGGTTTAATTATATGCAAATTTTGTGATGAAAACATTGTCATTACTGGGTGTTTGAATAAGTATGCCCTAGAAACTGCAATATACGCATGCAAATATGCATTAAAAACACATAAAATGTACAGTAATAGAAGTGCTTCTCATATATTGTGCGTTCAAAAACGGGAGCTTTCTAATATACGTCGACTTTTATTTTCTATATAAATTACTTAATAAGGTTTACAATGTCGAAAGTCCTTAATTGTAATTAAATTGCGCAATATGTTGTATTAAATTTTCAAATGTAAATTTTGTCCTTATGTCAGTGGGAATATTTACATTATACAGACTGGTCAAGGCTCTACTGTAACTAATGCCTAATGACTTAACCCTGTGTAAATCCTCTTGCATATTTCATGGTAGTTAAAAGTTTAAGAAGTTTAAAAGCATTTAAATATTGCAGAATGGATGATTTTACAAAGTAATTTTAAAATTTAAAATTCCAACAAGTATAAATTGTTTCTTCACTATGGAATGTGTACCACTACACACAATAAAAAAAACGTGTAATTATGCAACTAAAATGTAATTAATCTATTGTAAAATACGCATTAAATATCAAATTAGTTAAAATGCATTTGTTACCAAAAATGTCTAAAATATCCAACTATCCTAAGCACGTTTCATAGTTAAAATTCAGTATTGGGCCTAAATGGAGAGTAGTGTTGCCAGATATATTCCTAAATTTGTTCCTAGTACAAAGGTACGCAGGTAAAAGTAAAGTGCCAATGCTGTGTAAAATTCCCCTATAAGAATAACATAGCCCTATACCGCTTGTACTGAATTTTAAGTATGAAACATACTGTAGATTCATTGCTATGCTACAATACTCCCCAAAGTCGGTAAAAACTCTGACTCTTATAACGACTCAATTTCTACAAAGTTTAAACTTATTTCGAAAATACATGCTGTGGTATACTGTTGCACTGTTAAATAGTTAATTGTTTATTTGTAAACTTAGTCATTATCTTATAGTATTTCAGTCATGATTTTTAAAATTTGAGTTGTCATTTTTTAATTTCCTAAAATGCCTGGAAGTCCTGTAATAGTGGGGGATTACTCCCCTACTAACCTAGCCTGGGTTTTGACAAAAACACTTGAAATTTGAACAGTAAATAAACGAAATATATTTAAGCAACGGTATTTATAGTTTTAAATCGTGATAATTTAACTAACTTTAAGTAAATTATATCCTATTTTAATGACTTCTAAAATCCCCTCCACTTTTCCTAAGTTTTTCCAGTAAAACGTATGTTATAATTGTCAAAACATACAGTTTAAAAGTGTCAAACGTGCTTTCAGCAGGTGCATCCCTTTGTCAATATTTGGTATCTTTTTACATTTCAATACTAGGGGAATGAATATGCAGCAAACTTCATTTCACGAAAAGATCGGATTAAATTACAACATGAATTTTGTTTTCCATGACCAACCTTCATCTAAAATGTTGTTGACCATACTTTAATTCATCTTACTCAAATAATGTGTTAATTTATTGCAATAATGATGGCCTGTACCCTCAGAAAGTAATTAAAAATTTGTAAATCTTTGTGTTGTAATAGATGATGAAGGGGGATTTCTATGTATTGGAGTACTTAGGCTGGGATACAACTTATACAGAAATAGTGAGCAGTGACAGGCTTCGTGCAAAAAATAATAATCCACCTATTGAACGGAGCATGTTCCATAAATTTGAAATAGAAGTTCCTGAAGAAGTTCGAGAATAGTAAGTTTATTATTATTTAGCGATACATTTCTGTAAAATTAATGATTATAATGTTATTTTAGTGCAAGAATTGAAAACGCTCATAAGGAATTCCAGAAAGCAATAGGGGCTGGTATAGTTAATTTTGTGTCTGAACGAGGGGTGTTAGTTGTTATCTCCCGTTTTGAAAATTGTCGCAGACGGGCTGGCATGTTGCAAGACATGCACTTCAGAAATCTCTCACAAAAAGTGCTTCTATTGAAACGCACGGAAGAGGCAGCTCGTCAACTTGAAAGCACCAAACTGGCCACTGTAGGGGGGTAAGTTGTGTTTACACTCATTTTTATTATTTTGCAGAAAGTTTTTTTTTTACTTAAAGCAGTGGTATCTTGTTCTACTGTAAAGCTGATAGAGCAGTAAAAAAAAATAATCATAAAAATCCAACTTCTAAGAGTCTGGTTAGTACTGCAGAAATAATTTTATATCTTCAACAAATTAATAAGTATAACACTGCAACTTTTGTGAATTAATAAATGAATTATTCAACACAAAGAATGAAACTATGAGTGGTAAATAAACTAGTTGTATTGCTTAGAGCAGTGATTCCCGAACTTATGAACTGTCGGCGTGCTGCCTCCCAGGGGGACATCAATTTTTGGTTTTAGTGGTGG
This sequence comes from Ctenicera cuprea, assembly GCA_958336395.1. NCBI lineage: Eukaryota > Metazoa > Arthropoda > Insecta > Coleoptera > Elateridae > Ctenicera > Ctenicera cuprea. The sequence goes on from OY284490.1 coordinate 38,745,588, forward strand.
GGTTGGTGCATGAGTTTTGATGAGAAATATTAAAAATACATTTAGAACTGTTTTGGTTCTGGCCTGTTTCTGAGTAAAATATGATTCCTAAAAGCAGAAATACAAACTGGTAACTGTGAAAAACCTTGGACAAATTCTGGCAATTGCAGTATTGTGGTAACCCTGGGAACACTCGAGTAACTGTCATTTGGCAATACTATAACAACTACAGGCACCACAAATTTTCTTAGGAGCAATGATGCTATATTGGAATTTTTTATTTAATTATAATTTATTTCTTTAGTAAAATAGGGACTCTTTCTCTCTTTGCAAGAGTATAACATTTTTATAATGTTTACAAAATTTTTGGAGAAAATTGCTGAAACTTGTAACACCAGTAAGCCATGCATTTGGCATTTCAACATATTATTGACTTTATCGATGGGCTGCGTAAACAAAATAAAATTAAATTAAAAAAGGCCTTTGAACTAAATTAACAATTGTAATCACAAAATATAGTTTATTCCCGAGTCTTTTAGCATTACGAATAGAGCAAATAATACTTTGTAGCTAAATGATCAGTTGCTGAAATATATTTCTTTTATAAACATGTTTTTTTGTAAGAGTTTTCATTTTAAAAACTAATTGAGTTATCCTAAGTATTACCTCACTTTGTATTGTCTAAATATAGTTGTTTATATTATATTTAGATTTATACCCATTATCCATAATGTTTTTAGTGAGTTATCTGTTTTATGAGAACTAATAATATACCTTGGTTGGACGTTTTCAGTTATACTTTTCACGCAATGCTAATATGCAGATCGGCAGAGGCTAGTGTGAACATAGGGGCATATGCAAGAAACACATACTTTCACACTTTTGTTTTTAAAAATGTAGAACACTTTTGTGTAGTAAGCATAAATGAAGTCATTCATCTAATTGATGTGCTGCAAAAAAGAGATTATTTATAAATGATTAACGAAAGTACGAGGTTGGTTCAAATGAAAGTGGTTTTGAGGCAGTCGAAATATATGTAATCGAAATTTTACAAAAATAAGCTATCACTTCACAACATAGTCTTTGTATTGTTTAATACACTTGTTCAGTGGGTTACAATAGCCGCTATTCTGTCTAAAAAAATTGGTTGCTTGCATAATCGCAAATGCTCAAAATTTTTCATCTTCGTCGTTTCCAATCAAAGTGGATATCACCTAATGCTCCTTTATGAGAGTCAACTTTCATCACCAGTACTATTCTATTTAAAAATGCTTCACATTTCATACTATAGCGGTACAGGAGTGCTGTACAGCAGCGGTTCTCAACTCTTTTAATTTTTGTACCTGTTGTAATTGTTTTGGAAATGTAAAACCATTGGTGAAAAGAATTATACCAAGGAAATCCGTTATTGTTTAAACTTTTCATTATTTCTTTGCAAAATTCCATTTGTCTTATTTGGTTGTTAAGGTGGATTTCTTAGTTATTTGATCATTTATAAGAACGGTACCCCTTTTTTAGTTTCCTGTACATCTATTGAAGTATGTAAATTTCGAATTTCAGGTTTTAACGAAAATGCACGTTTTGGGGTTTGAGGAACTCATAAAAGGGATTTAAAAAAACGTCTGTGGGTGTGTGTGTGCTTTCGTATCCTTATATCTGGTATATGGGAGTTTTTTAGTTGAAAGTAGTTCTTTGTAGGGGTTTTAACCGGAAACGGAAATTAAACATGTTTTTTTGATATACATTTTGTAAATACTTTATGTAATTTTGAAAACGGCGTTATAATGCATCAAAAAAATCAAATGTTTTTCTTCAAAACGAAGGCCGCTACGAATATTTGAAAATTTTGATTTGAAGGCAAGATTACTCAAAAACAAAATATCCAATCATTTTATTTAATAACCCTAATAAATATAATCATGTGATGTAAAAATATTTTTGGAAATATGAAAATTTGAAAAAATGCTAGCTTCTCAAAATTTTGGACATTTTCATAAAATTATTCCCCAAAAACTACCCATGCCATCATTTTAAAACTTTGTGAGTTGGTAGAGCAGACGCCCTTCAGGAATTTTTAATCAATTTAAAATTAAAGACTCAAAAACGTGAATGCCAATTGTTACAAATTTTAAACAGTTCAATAGACCATTTGAAGTACTTTATTAGGATAAACGAGAATTTAAAACCATTTTCAAACTGAAGGAAAAATAAAATTATTTTTTAATATCAATAACTTTTTTTAACTAGGCCTATCAATTAGCACTACTAAAAAAATAATGTTTCATCCTTGGCATATTTTTGTTAACTGTTTAAATAAAGTTGTTATAATCAGTTTTAATTCAAAGTTGTGAGCGCATTATCTAGCTAGTGCCTTGACCTGGGTAGCCATGCCGTGCTAATGCCTTGGGTTTGGAGCGGGCAGCTTTTATTGGGCCTAGATGACTAGATGTAAATTTCAATCACTTTTTGGTGCTAGAATATTAAAAACATAAATAGTATGGGAAAGTACCAGCGACCTGTTTTGCACATTTTTCTTTTGAAGTTTGTAAAGTAGTAGTATGGAACAAATTGACCTATGCAGCAATACACCTGGAAGACTACACGAATCTTCTTTGACTGCAATGCAGATCCTTATTTTTTCAAGTTTCTGCCCATTATTTCTGGGGTGCGGTATTTTTTATGGTTTCTGGGAGGTATACTTCCGTGTTCTTCAAAATTATGCACAGATTTCATTAATTTGCACTTCCCATTTCACCTCATAGACATCTATTATTGCCAAAAATAGATTGTTTCACATAATCGCAAATTTCGTAATAATATGACAATTACTTGACGGTGCAAAAGTCTACAAGTATTAAAATCATCAAGGTGCATGGCGTGAAAGCAGGATTGTTTTGCATATCTCTATGTTTGCACTAGGCTCTGCCAATGTGTATAATGAAATGTGATATTTTGCTCACTGTAATAACTAACTAAAAATTATTGAAGTATTGCGCGAATACAAACAACGGAGCAAAGGGTCTTACTAAAAATTATGCAGCTATTCAACTTTAATTGTTAGAAAATGTAAAATTATATTTGTAATCATTTTTAGGAATTGAGCAATTCCAAATTTGTTAAGAGAACATCAGAATAATGAAGTTTTGGAACCACTGAGTTAGAGAACTTGTTGCTTTGCATTAGAACAAGAGATCAGCGAAATTAAATAGTTATTAAGTTAGGTTTTAGCTTTGTTTGATTGAGCTGTATACACAAAAGTTAATACAGAAAATTGAGTGTACGTATGTTACAATGGTTGCGTTCAGAGAACCTCAGCAGCTTAGTTGCTGACTCAGCAGTATCAGTTCACCCGATTGGTCGCAGCAGGTGACCAGCAATGATGTAATTGGTATTACTGAGTCTAATAAAGTTACTGAGATCCTCTGAACACAAAGAAAATTTAATAGCAGATTTGTAATTTTCTAAAAAATTAAAACTTGGTATAATTTTTCTTCATTGTATATTTAACCTGCTGCAAGCTATTTAAACAAAGCTTAACCTTGCTTTTACTATATAGTTACATGTAATTTGTTGAGAAAGCTTTAGAAGTAGTAAAAACAAAAAACGTATCTCCATGTTGCAATGCCATTGATTTTTAGAAATTGCACTCCGAGATATATTTTGAATATTTTAATAATCTAAGTTTGAAAAAGAAAATGTTTTATTTCTTTCAGCTTTCCAATAAGTTATTTACAGTATACAAAGTGACCCATTTGTTATTAAAATTTATTTGCATGAAAACTAATTTTCCTTTCCTGTTGCTAAATTGTAGTGCAAGCTTGCTTTAATAACTATGTCTGTCCATTCCGTCAAATTGTAGATTCCACTTGACCACTTATCAAATTGTAAATCGGTCACGAACGGCAAGCTGGCAGCTACTTTGTAGGTTAGGGTTTACTGTTAACGAATGTAAATTCTATGATGAAAGTTGTATGTGTCAAATAACTGCTTATTAACAGTAAAAGTCTACTACGTTTATGTACAAAGAGAGCCAAAATAATTAAATATGCTGCGTCGTAATAAAAATTTTGTCATCCGTGGACTAGGTAGATAAACTAACTGCAGTAGCATCACTTATGAATAATTAGTTGGTTGACTACTAGGGTGATATGAGGTCTTTTCCATTGAAAAACTTTTTTCATTAATAAGGTAGATTCGTATGACAAACACAAAATAATTTGTTTGTTCGTTTCAGTAATATTTTATTTGTAACAAATGTTAAAAGTGTTCTCCACTGTTCTGCAAACACAAACTGATTATTAACTTCATATTATTAAAAACGTTTTGCAAATTGTCAGGCACGGCGTTCTTCACTGCAGTAACTATGGAAATCTTCCAAAGTGTGTAAACGAGTCTTCCAAATAAAATTGTATGCTTTAAATAACCAAATAAATAATAATTTAAAGGCTGATAGTTCTTCTAGTAATAAATTACTAGTTATTGTAGTTAGCCTTTTGGTTATTATTTTTGCATTTAATTTGTACGTTTTATATAAAGCCCCCGTAATTGTTACAATTACTTTTATCATCTCATTTAAATATGGGTATTACCACTGACGTCCATTCTTTGGGGACCGTTTGTTCTCTGCAGCATAAATTCAGAAACGCTAAAAGTCTGTGTTTTAATTTTTCTGAATTATATTTTAGTAATTCTGCGCACATGTTGTTGCTATTTCCTGCTGTTTCCTATTTTTCATTTGTTTTAATGATTTCTCTGATTCTTCGTAGTCTAGGGAGTCAAGGAAATGACACAAGTGTTGCTGGTTGAGCTGCTCTGTAGATTATTGTTTCCAGATCCTTTCACTCTTGCTCCATGTTGTTACCTATTATCTTTCGTCTAATTAGCAGTTTGTCTTGGTATAACTTTATAATCGCTTGCCATTCTCGTTTTGTGTTGTTTCTCCTATTGTTCTCATTACACCAGTAGTAAACCGATTGCCTACTCTGGCATTTCAATCTCCTCCTAGTGCGAGATAGTCATTTATATTAACTTTTTCAACAACTGCTTGTAAGGCTTTGGAGAATATTGTACTATCTTCTTTCCCACCCTCTTCTGGGGCATAAGTTCCTATTATGTTTATATTTCTCCTTTCTATTTTGCATCTTATTAGTACTATTCTCTCGTTTATCCAGCTTCTAGTACCCTAAATTAGGTTACCAGCTTTATGCTAGGGTAGTTTTTTTTTATCAACCTTCTCTGGTCTATATCCGTTGTACTCTGCTGTAACAGGGGCACCTTTGGTAGGATGTGGCTATTCACCACGTACAAGGGACTTAGATAGGGAGAGGCTACGGAACTTAAGGCATCTATTTTGTGCTTCACCTATTCCTGGTATAAAACCTCACTCTCGGGTATTATTTTCAAAATTAAAATGACATGCTACATGTTTGCCACAAGTCACATGATATGGTCTGTGCCTACATTGACATTATTATTATTAGTTTGTTCTGGGCTTTGGCCTTAACTTGCCTTTCGTCACTGCAACCCTTAATGGTTCTATTGTGACTTGTGAGCCCATGTCTTGTTAGAGAAGTTGTAGGCTGTTGAAGAACCTAAGTATATCTCTGAGATTCGATTCCCTTATTTCGGTAGGTGTAATAGTCTCCTTTCCAAAAATTTTGTGTCTTCGACGACCGGCAGCGTTGCATCTGCATAGGATGTGTTCTGCCGTTTCTGCTGCCTCGTTACATAGTCGGCAGATTTGGTCCTCAGCCTTACCAATCTTGAAGAGATGGTATTTTAGTGGAGCGTGGCCTGTGAGAAGGCCAGTGATGGTTTGTAGCTCGTTCTTGCTGAGAGACAAAGCATTCCTTGCTTTCTTTTGCGAAATAGTTATAAACTGTTTTGCCTGACGTTGTCCCGGTATGTTTTCCCAGTACGAGGACTTCGTTAGTTCCTCCCATAGACTGACCTCGTGTTTTATGTGGCATTTCTGTACACCACAGCAAGGTTCAGGTCCAATGTAAGGCGTCATTGCTCCTCTTTTTGCGAGTTCATCGGCCTGTTCGTTGCCTGGTATACCCTCGTGCCCTGGAACCCACCATAATGTTACGTGGTTTTCATTAGCCAGTTGCTTGAGGTTACCCAGGCATTCCCAGACCAGCTTAGATTCGCAAGTGTAGGCTTTTAAAGCCTTTATTGCTGCTTGGCTGTCTGTGAGTATATCGATTGTTGCACCTCTATAGCCCTTCTTGAGGTTTATTCGTGTGCAGAGGATTATGGCGTATACCTCAGCTTGGAAGATGGTAGTTTTGGATCCAAGGGGTTCGTGAATACATTGACATTGCTTCTCATTTGAATTCTGAAGATTATAACTCTCCTCTCTCTCTTTCTGTAAGCTTTTTCAACAGGTTACTATATCAATGGTTGTAATCAAGTTGGGAGATTGTATCTGTTGGCACATTAGCCATGTGTAGTGTGTAGTTGTTTGTCATGTTGAAGGAATAGGATCTTTTTTATTGGAAATTAATTGTGCGGTGACATATTACACGTTTTTAATGTTTCAAAGTGTCCTACACTGTTAACCATTTCTCCTTGTGAAAGATAATCTGTTAAAGAGTGCATCCTTGTGCATCTTAAAAAATGACATTGCTACCTTGGCCTTGTTCGCTTTTGAGACATTAATGAATTGCCATTTCATGCTGTGGCACTATGTTTTGGAATCATAGTGGTCGCTATATCGAGTATGAATCACCCTCGCGGTTATGTAGATGAAGAACACACATGCGGTGTCACCACATGTCATTTGTCATCTTGTGCAGAACATTGTGCCCTTTTCCTCATTGAGCTATAATGCGTTTTAACCTTATCAAAAGCAAATTAAAAGTAAATAAACAAAATCAATAAATAAATACTGTTATTAAGTTATAATGTATTGATATGAATTTCAAGGAAGTCAAATACGAATTTATTTTTAATTTTTTTAAGAACTTATTTGTAAATTTTTAACCTTGTTGGTCAATAATCTTGGATGACGCACTCCATTTTATGTTGATTCTGCAGAGTCATGGCTATTTTCGAGTGACCGCTTAATGGTTAATAATTTCTATAAGACCATCAGTGAAACATTAATATTGTAACTATGAAACATGTAAATTATGAGATAGCAAAGTGAAACCAGTAAATTTATACACTTGTCCCAGAATTGAGGTAAAACTTTTTACTTTTCAATTTTATGAGAAAAGTCATTCTTTATGTTTCTTTGTGTTTCGGCAAACTGTTTAATTATTTTTAGGTCTTAAATTCATTCTGAAAGTGCGTCTCATTGTTAGGAAACGAGCTTATAATGTTTTGTGTGGAACATGCTGTGGTTGACGGGTGGCTCCATTTTGATGAAACTTGAATTGGAGGGTCATATCAAAAATAAGTTTTGAAAAAAATATGAAACTGAAAGCAGAAGTTATGCATGTTTCGTTTGGTATATTTTTTAATGGATTTTTCCATGTGGTAATATCTGATACAACACATTAACACAAGCTGAATGAGTTTTTGAGAACTCGCTAGCTTTACATACCAAGATTTTTTGATTTTGATACTTGTATTTATTGTATAAATACCACGCTTAACGCATCCGCTTTTCATTGGGGAGGCTCTGGATTCAAACTAAAGGTAAATTATTCACCATTCTCAGTATTATACTGGGACTTCCGCTAAAATCTTTCTTTACCCAAATTCCTTGTTCAAACTCATTCTTACCATTCTTTCTTGGCTGAAGAGAGGCTTAGGACTCTGGTGCGGAGTTCGAAAGACCCCGATAGCAGCCCGCCCCTTCAAGGGGAATGAACTGACACCAATTTTATTTTTTTCCAAAAATGAGTTGGCAGATCAATATAAAATTTAGTATCATAAATCGCTCAAGGAGGGCACAATGTAATTATATAAAAAACTGGTAGAAACTATTAAATTCATAAAACATTTTTTAAAAAAATTATCTTTTTCCAGAAAAGCCAAAATCAATTTTTATTTTTTTTTCATGAAAGTACTTTGAAAATCTTCAGCTTTTAACTACACTTGTATTTTTAATACATAATTTTAGTTTGAATCTAAACGGTATATGAGTCACTATTTCTCATAGCATCTGTGCTTATAGTGGGATATACAGGGTGTGTATAAATTGGCGAAAGAACTACACGTGGCGATGTAGGTCATAAAATTCTGAGTCGAAAATCTTAATACCAAAATATTGTACCATGCTTCCTGGGTATGCACGGGATCTTCAAAGTTTGAAAATGAAGTCTTTTAATAAGTGTTTTAATTCATTATGTGTTGACAGAAAGAGCTGCAAATTAGAAGAAATAAGAATTGTAATAAATATTTTTTCATAGATGTTGCTTTTCAGCCCCAAAAGCGTGTTTTAAACATTTCTTCGTTAACTTATTATTGTAAAAAATACATATGACAGCATTGTAAAACATTCACGGATTGCGATGTAACGGACATCGTTAGTTACCGTGCATTATAACAAAACACCTGTAGTGTGTGGATCCAATGTTGTCAAATGTACGTTCCTTTAAAATGGTTCCTGAGGACAGAGGAAGCATTGTCCAACATTTTGGTATTAAGATTTTAGACTCAGAATTTTATGACCAACATCGCCACGTGTAGTTCTTTTACCAATTTATACACACCCTGTATTAAACAATAAAAAACTTTGAAAATATAAAAAATAAATTTATTAACAGTATGGAAACATCGAGGAGAAGTGCTTTGTTTGATTTTTTTTATGAAGATTGTATTTGCTGTTAGTAAGAAGAAAGTAATACAGATTGGTAGCCTATGCCTTGTTTCCCAACAGTGGCACATCTGAAATTGCGTGTTACATTATTGTGCTTAAGTTAACAGCAACTATTGTGCCATGCTTATCATAGAAGCAAATGCATGGCCTTCAATTAATCTGGGTGTTTCGAAAACAGTTTCTATTGTTTTAGATTAAAACTAACCTTTCGGAAATCGCGCATCCTTGCATTACGAAACACGCAATTCTTAGAAACAAAGCACCACACAACGTTTACATATACATATGATACAGAAAGTAAAAATAGGGTGTATAAGAGTTTCGATCATCTCTAATAAACCCTTATACAGAGCGAATGTTGGTAATGGAACACTCCAATTAAAAAATTTTTCGTTCATCTGCGGCCAAAATCCTCTGACACACCAACTTTACTTTTTGAAGGCGCATCTTTTGTGATAGTTGTCAATCTTTTTACCGCCACCCGTTTCAGTGATGTTGTTAAAGCAATTTTTTTATGATGATGAATGGCAGCCTTCCTTTTTTTTTGACGAATTATGGTTCCTCTTTTAATTTGCATAAGGCAATGTGCACTTGTGTGATATTGATTTGATAGTTTAAGCGATATTGGTATTTTAAATTTGAAAAACTAAAAATGAGAAACCGAATCAGCTAAGGAATTTTTACGGATTTGTTTAAAACAAACGAATATTTACAATGACGAAACAAATTGCGGTTGCTAGTTGACAGTTACAGTTGACATTATGTGTAATGGGAATCTCAACACAACACAAAGATATGTAGAAACCTTCACTTTATTTTCATGTTTTAAATTATTGTTAAATTTTTTTTTGTTTTATTGAGAAAAGGTATACGAAATTCAAAATAACAATAATAAGTGGAATACGGGAAGGTAGTACAGTTTTTGTACAACCTAAGACTGTACAATATAATTTGAAAAAAGAGCTGTTTAAAAATAACTACCTTAATTATAATTTTATAGGATAACTGAGAATAAATTTTATCAGTTTGAATGAAACTTCAGTATGGTTGCCTACAGAGTATTATCGTTCATTTGAATGGTCATAGTGTCTTGCCTAAAATTAATATTTAGCCAGGAAAGGACTTGAACGGAGTAGTTTTACGTTGTACGTTGACACTTTTGTTTCTCTTTCAGCAAATATAAATCCATGTATCAGCGGGTCTCTAATTATGAGGCTGGGCGGGGTGGTTCCAGGTGAGATTGAACCCGCAACAGTATGCACGTAGTTCCTCTTTCTCCTGGCTCTTCCTGGCAGTATTAATTTTATGGCAAATTTCATATTTTTGTCGACCATTCGGACAGTTCTTGGAATTAGCATGACAGATATGTTGGTGTATAAATCATTGTGTGCACGTTTTCTTTTCTTTTTTTGTTTGTATTTTTAGTTTAACTGCCAGGAAATTCACTATTATTTGTTCTCTTGAAACAAATAAAGCTTCATTAGTATTTTGTTTGTTTGTTCTCTTGAAACAAATAAAGCTTCATTAGTATGCTACGTGTAAATCTTAAGCCAGATAGTGACTTCAATTTGGTTCACTCTGTTGTTGTAGCAATAGGCTTTCTCTAGCATATTTGGTTAAGAAATTTTCTATTTCTATCTTGTTTTAAGTGGTACAAGGTTTCTCATGTTTCTCAAGTTTGCTGTTGTATATAGGCTTGTGCATGTAGTTGTTCTCCAAGAAGTAGTGTAATTATATAGTTCTAAATTTTGTGCTTACTGCTGAAAACGGAGCAAGAGTGGTTTTATAAATGTGCTGCTATATACATTTTATAGCAGTTGATTATATGCATAGATGTTCAACATAACTTCAGGTTGTAAATCAATTGATCTAGTTAAAAGTATAACCGTTTACGTTGTTATCTACATACAGCAGTTCCTCTACATATTTGATTTTTGACAAACTTAGAATGATAGTTTCAGGAAGTCGCACTTTTTTGTATCTTATGTTTGATTGAATTTTTTGAGGTTTTAAATTTAAATTGCAATTGAATGTTTTTTAATATTATTTTCCAAAAGCAGCTGTCATCACTAAAATTTATTTATTCGACTTTAGTTCAGCCTTGATCATTAGAATGGACCAATATCTGATGACTTGCTTAATGATAAATCAAAACTGTTTTACAGCATATCATCCAAAAAAAACTTTGTTTCCAATTATTGTATTATTGCGAGTTGTTTCTGAAACTTACATACTTAACTTATCTCTTAACTGACTACCTATTGGCTTTATTTGTAATATTAAGTTACAGAATTTTGGTGTGCTCTTAGTGCTTGATTAGTATTAAATTTGAATTGTTAAATCAGTTAGTAGTATGGTTTTTAACAATTGTTATTCATTACAGATATTCGGATGAATTTAATGTTAGAGAAGATCTTATGGGTCTTGCTATTGGGGCACATGGAGCAAATATTCAGCAAGCTAGGAAAGTTGACGGTATCACAAATATTGAACTCGAGGAAAATTCTTGTACCTTTAAAATATATGGAGAGGTACACTAATGCTCTTTTTACACATTTCTACTGCTAAATGTTATATTTTGTAGTCTGATGAGGCTGTTAAAAAAGCTCGTTCCATGCTTGAATATAGTGAAGAATCTCTACAAGTTCCTCGTGCTTTAGTTGGCAAAGTTATTGGAAAAAATGGAAGAATTATACAGGAAATTGTCGATAAAAGTGGAGTTGTATGTCTTAAAATTAATTTTCTATTTTTATGTACTCACTGACCCAGTCTTCTATTTTCAAGGTACGAGTGAAGATTGAGGGTGATAATGAACCACAGCCTACTATTCCTCGTGAAGAAGGACAAGTGCCCTTTGTGTTTGTAGGTACAGTGGACAGTATAATTAATGCAAAGGTTCTTCTCGAATATCATTTAGCACATTTAAAGGTAAGAACGTCATGTGCATTAAAAAATTTTTGATCAGGCAAATGCATTATGTTATGTGACCATGGATCATGCAAAAAGAATAAAACATTAAAAATTAAATTACATTTAACTTAGTACAGTAGGTTTTTTAACTTTTTTCACATTTAATGCTTATCACAGAAACAAAAATTTGCAGTAGTATCAGAACTTTTTTACACAGGGGATCGCTGATTCTTAAAGTCCATTAAATACGCTTTCCAACGATGTATCACATGAGGACAAAAACAGCTGCGTTCTCCAGGTTACCTATCCTTTATCCGCCCTTTCACCACCCTCCAGGTCATGACATGATCAGTGGGCAATTCATATTCACTTTATGTTAAATTTTGGTGATATCCACTACCCTGACTAGGTTTTCTGCAGTTTCGCTTTTTACTACAGGTAAATACCGGGGGTAGATAACTGTTAGCCGGCTGCAGCCGCAATCTTTTTGAGGAATTACTTTTGGACAAATGTGTTATTTTGCTAAGGAACCTGCAAGCATTTTACCACATCGAACGAAGAATACGTTTAGTGGGTATTCTGCGACTTTACAATATAATACAAAAATGCTAGCTGCAGCAGTTTAATGCAAAGAAACTCTTTGGTATAAGCAATAGAGCATACAAAACAAAATCAAAGTCTAACCATATTAAAAGATTGTCTGTTATTCATGTTGATAATGATATGTAGCTGTAATTCCAAGAAATAATGAAAATAAGTTGATATCTTTAACTAAAAATGCCTCTGAAACGTAACAAACAAAAGATAAAATGATATAGTAATTTTTTAACAGTTTTTCAAGGAAAATAACAGCCTACTTATTATGCTTCATTTTAGACATATGTTTTACTTTTTTTTTAGTTTGTAATAACCGTTTACACATACCAAAATTTTCTAGTTACTTTTGAACATGTATTTATACCATTTCCAAAGTATGTTTCAAAAGTTTTAACAATTTATTGAAACTTTGCAGGAAGTCGAACAATTACGCCAAGAAAAATTGGAAATTGACCAACAACTTCGTAGTATTCATGGCTCTACACTCGGTTCAATGCAAAGTTTGTCTATGTCAAGAAGAAACGATCGTGGATACAGTTCAGATATGGATGGTAGCTCTCGAGGTGGACGAGGTGGATCAATGCGCGGTCGTGGAGGGCGAGGAAGAGGAGGACCAGGTCGCAACAGTGATACTCGTTACAATGCCGGTAGTACCATCTCAGATTTTATTAATAATGTGGACAAACGAAAAGGACTAGGTAATGATAGAGGTCGTGGTCCTACTAGTAATGGTAGGCCTCCTAGAGGGGGGCCTGGAGGCGATCGAAATGTTCGTGATCGAGCAAATAGGGGTAGGTTGACTGTTGATAGTACTGAGGGTGGGGATCAGGAACATAAATGATTTTCAAATGCCTACAATATAATGACCATTTTGGTCAACCAAACTCCCGCATTGTTATAACTTAAACATGGAATTCGGCTTTATGCACTACATCGTGTTTTCTTTATTATTAAAGATTTTGCTTTTATTATTTTATTTTTATTGGAAGTTGTATAATTAATCATCAGGATATATTTCTTTGCGTTTAATATTTTTTGTTTTGAATTTTTTATTAATGTGTGCTCTGGTGCATGAAGAAACCATTCTGTGATTTGCAGCTGACAAAAAGACTGACCCAGCTGACGACTTTTATACAATGTGTGTGCTCTAGAAATACATTGCAAGATTATGAAGAGAAATTTGTATTGATGCTCAGTAAATTACCAATAACAATACGAATGCGTTATTTTATTTATACCATCGTGGCCAATTTACTCGCAGATGGATATAAATTTCTCATTACAATTTTGCAGTTTCTATTCATTTAATGTTGCACCATTATGTAATACTCAGCTGGTCAGTTATTTTTTGTATCTGAAAATCCTGGAATGGTTTTGTATATTGTGACGTGAGTTTTTCAATGTGAAAATAGATATTTACTTAGAAATTAATAAAAATGTCTATTTATTAAATTTATCACATGAAGTAATTTTTAATTTTTTGATCAAAGTTATTAATAATTCTAAAAGTTGTTTTCAGTGTGAAATATTGAAATTTGTTGTATTCGTGGTGCATAAAGCCATTCATAAGATTTCCAGCGGACAAAAATAGACTGACCCGGCTGACGACTTCTATTACGAATTGTATGCAATAATTAATACATGGAAATGAACATGAATTGCGAAATTATACGATGAGGAATTTAGACCAACTTGATAGCAAATTATCAAACAGGAATAGGTACACCGGAGAGTTGCTCCTTGATATTGACTATTCTTTTTTGATGATTAATTCATTTATTCATCTGCCTATTGTGAAAGTATTAATCAGAAAAGAAGCTTTAGGGTACCGACACTCAAAGTAAAAGCAACCATATATTAATAGCATGTTTGTGTAAACTAATAATTATAACAGCTCTTAATAATGGCTTAAGAAATTGTAGTGTTTTGTTTTGTAATAAACAATTTTTCATTTATGGTGGCAGCAGGCTTCATGTTGTAAATATCTCAGCTATTGATATTATTTACTGGCCTTTGTGCATATATACGTACTATAGTAGTTATGACACTATAATGTTTTTTGGCAACTGTCTACGTTAATAAATTCTTGCATTTTATCTTTGCATGGTCGCCACACATTTTAAAATTTTTGGTTAAATAAAAATGGTGATGTGACTATTTTAGATTATATAGAAGACCCTGTATATTTTTCGAACAATGAATTGCCATTTAATTAATTAATTCAACGATATATCACATGCATGATTAGTCCTTTATTTAGTTTAAGAAATAACAATGAAATAGTTAATATAGATTGTTGTTTTTTTTAAACAAATGAACGAGTTGTGTGGTCGTATTATTCCATAATATAATTTGAAGGATGATATTATATAGGAACATTTAGGATGTCTTCAAAATCAAATAAAAGAAGCACTGAATCAATTGCTGTTGTTTAACGTTATCAGAATGTAATATAAACAAGATGGTGGGTGCACTAGTTCAATTCAAATTCAGAAATTGTTAGTGATCAATTAACAGATTTGGCAATCACTAGATAGGAACGAATGGACCACATTGGTGACCAGCTACTTTGCCAGTCCTAACATCATTGGACATCTTTGCTTTTTCTCGCCTGAAAAATATTGTTTATTTAAGACCGCCTACAATACTGGAACATCTGCAAAATTTAACTCCACGATAACTCGATTGTTAGAAAAATTGTTAAAGGAACCACCTTGTGCATAGACGTTATTTGCGGACATTTTGAGCATATTACCAGGGTTTCTTATTATTTAGAATTAGTTATTTATTTTCTTTTTCTATTGGATTTGAATAAGTTATTTTCAAAAACAAACTTGCCTCTTTCTTAATTCCAGCTCAAACAAAGGGCTACCGACTAAACATACATGTGTGATACATCGTTATTTCAGAATCTAAATAAGAATTCATTTGTCTAAAAATATACAGGGTGTTCTATGTTCTATTACAGTTAAAATAGTTGATATCATTTTCAGTTAAACTGAAAGTATTGTTTTAGGCACTTATACCTTGCAAAACATGCTTTTGCATGTAACTAAATGGTTCTAAATTTCATTGCCAGGCCTCACAACAGGTCTTTATTTTCGCTAAAAATCCCTAATTTTAAATATAGTTAAGTCTAATTTTCCAAAAAAAACAGTGATTTTATCGTGTGTGAAAATTGTAGATTCCACAAGAAAAAATTATAATACTTTTAAAATTTGCGCCGAATTTTTAATTACTTTCAAATAATTTTGTTTTACACCAGTCTTGTAGGATTAGTGATGTAAGTTACGGGGCACATTTAATGGACGTTTACTATTATACTACTTATTGTAATAATTGGTTCCTAAACGATCCCTATTTAAAGATATCACTTAGAGCCCAAGTCACTTTTTAAGAAACAATGTTGTGAGGCCTGCATTGCGATAAATTAGTAACTAAAGAAAATATTCGAGGTCACAATCCATATACTGGTAGTTGTAAATAGCAATAAAATATTTTTTTGTCCACAGTTTTATATTGAATTCTAAGTAATACTAAAAATTTGTACTATATATTGGGTTTTTCTAGCCCCAGTTTTTCCTAACTAAACTTTTTTCTAAGAACTCTTAACTGAAAAGCAACAGCAACAAATAATGTAATTTAAACCCTAAAAATAATATCTCATATCTCCCTACAAAAAAGTGACATTAAAAATTGATTTTAATCTATTCAATTCAAAAGACTTGTATTTTATTTTTTTAAAGCAAGCAATATGTCTCCAGGAAATAGTTAAATAACAATGAGGACTATTACTATTTTAAAGTTGCCAAAACATTCTGGTAGCCAATAACAACTTTTAAATTCACTTTTTTAAGCACTAATTTTTTACTATTATCACTACTATTAAATTACTATTTATCTGCTTTATAACAGATGAAGGAAGAATGTCTATTTAGAAATAGAATAGACATTTAAAAATACAGATGCAATTATGCACTTAGGCCATTTTTAGTATATATGCACTGGAGTGAATTTTTCTTCATTTTATTTCTTTATTCACTTTCTATCATGTACTCATGTGTTTATTATAATTTAATATTTCTGTTTTAATATATGAGCAGTTTGCTCCACAATATGGACATTATTATATAATAATGACAATGTAAAGGGTAGGTGCAGTTACATTCAGATGTGTTGATTTTTGAGAGACCCAAATGCATGTCATACTAGTCAGTCTACTTGACTAAGTTAACAACTAAAATAAGTAGTTCACTGGCAAGGGATTTGTGCGAATTTCAACCGCTGACTAACCTAAATAATTCATTATTTTGCAGCTGCACCCTCCATATAGGAATTGTCGATGATACATTTATTTGTCTTAAAAGTAAAATATAATTTCTATTGGCAAATAGTTTAACATGGTTGTATTACAACAGTGCAGTAAGAAGTAAGATTGTTACAAAATATGATACTATAATTTTTAGTATTGTTTATGAAATCACTAATCTGAAATGAATCGCATGCAAAAGGTTTGTATTTATTATTTGCCAATGGAGGTAATGTTACGAAGTTAGTAAACCCCGTAAGGCTCAAAACTTATCTTGAAGTAACTAAATCCTTGCTGGAAGGGTACTCAGGTCAAGCTCTATAAAGTAGCAAAGCCATGTTGTGAGTATGCATCACATTTGTAAATTCTCCTGTTCATCTCTTTCGAGATGATCAGAGAATGAGCTTATTGTGAGTTTGCTAACAAGTTAGAGGCACTAGTGACTGCCACAGAACTCAAGACTGGCTCATACTCATGTCAAATCTTATTGTGAAAGACTTTTTTTAGAAATATAACTTATTATAAAAAACAAATGTGTTTTTTTCTAATTTGACTTGAGAGTGCAGACTCGTAGTACCCTTTCAGCAGATCAACTAATTTTGTTTCGCGTCGCTGCTTTCATTTATTACTACTAATCAGTGTTACCATTTGCATGCTGCATGTTTGCTTTGAGGGTTCAGCGAGTCTGTGCTTAATTTACGTATTTTATTGTTGCACATTATTGCTTTACATAACGCCCCCTTCTCCTGATATGGCAGTGTTATAAAGAAAGTATGTTCTGTTACAGTTTTGTAGCTCTTATTGTAAGGTGAGTTTCTCATTATTCAAGTTTAATTTGAAAGCAACGATCTTTGAACATCATTTTATTTAATATATTTGGATGTACGGGAAACCCAAAACAGTGGGTTTTAAAAAATGTTTCTTTGTGGGTGGGTGGATATGTGTGTGGTGCATCATAACTACCGAACAGATGGTCAGATTTTGATAAGCCTCAAAATCTGGAGGTATATCAAATATTTACCACAAACTAGCTTTTTAAAAACAGACAGACATGTTTTTGTAGTAGAATTTTATCCGGAAAACTAAATTTCTGAATCTGAAACTGGAATCTTATAGAAGACTTTAAGGCAAAACTAATCTTTTTTTTTAACTTTTTAGCTTCAAAATGGTGGGCGCTACGAGTTTTTGAAAACTTTGACATTAACAAATTGTGTAAGCTCATAGAATTTGAGATAAGCTACAATTTGGTTCATGTCTCAGCTCGCCAAATTCTCTGTGACGCCTTCTATGAATTTTTGAAAATTCATGCGCCTCTTTAATGTACGGGGTACGATAAAAGAGTGTTAGTAGAATAAGATGAAGAACTTTATTTTTAGGCACAGTAATATTTAAGGGGGTTGATTTGCCACCTCCCTCTCTAATTTAATGTTTACTCATTAATTATTATGAGTAAACGTCAAAATTAAAACAAAACTAAAAATCGCACACTAGATTTGTCCAAAAAAAGGTGTTTTTTGTGAGATATTCAACACATTATCGGCCAATATTTGGCAAAAAAAAACTGCTTTGAATTTCTCTTGAAAAGATCTGTCCAATGAGCTGTCCACGGCATACTGTTCCATTAAAAAAAAAATAAGGATCCAGTCACTGCGCCGTGTCATGTGACCCTTTAGAAATAGCTAACCTAACCTAACCTAAACGCTTCAAATGTGCCTGGGATAAAACTGAAGTTTAAGTGTCCGAGCGTTTTTGCTGAAATATAATATTTCGGGAGATATTGAATTTGTTCCAGACTTTATCCACACACTGTATACTGTGATGTAATCTGCTTTGCCTGTTTATGTATGTATATTCATAATGTTTCTTAATTCAGCACAGCGTAAGCCAACGCTTCTCTAACTTAGCAGCAAACAGATTACAACAAGTATATAATGTGTTATATTCTATAGACAACCTACTTTGTTTCTAACCAAGGTAAATTACAATATGTTTTAAATGCTATGGCCTCTCCGTGAAACAGTGTATAAATATATATGTGAATTGGCAATAAATTTTAAATTAAATTGTATTCCTGTCGAAAAAATCGCGTCATAGCTAGGGATCCAATAACAGTTAACCACGATAGTAAACGTATTTTAGCATTTTATTCCTAATTTTAGCAAGTTAGTATTTAGTTGGTATTACCATAAAGTAAATAGCTTCGCTATAGAGACACGGTATGCTAGCCAACTTTTCTGTTCAGTACCTGGAGGTCGACGCCAGGATCGCTGGTTTTGCAACGTGTCGCATAACTACGACATACGGAGCTAGCTATCTCTTTCGTATGACGCGCATGTCGATGCTTGTAAACAACTGAAAGTGGTAATACCTAAATACCAATCTATTAATAGCTGATACCTGCGACAACAGTAAATACAATCGTCAAAGAAAGGTTGCAACCCCAATAGTGAAAGTTTTGTGTTATGGTGATTATTATTGTTCGTACCTACTTATTGCAATCTTGGCATTACCGCCGTGCCGGCCGGCCCGTCTACCTGCTTATTATAGTTAGTCAGTCAGCAAGTGGTAATGCTGAACAAACTGTTACAAGGAGCTTATAGTTTGACGAATGTAATTCGATTTAAGCGCCGCCCTGGCGAGTGCATCCACCCCTATTTCTGTTTGGCAGTGAAGAGCATACGCATGCTGTATCTCTATAGCGAAGCTATTTACTTTATGGTATTACTAAGATTTCGTAGTATTTTGTTATTTTGAAAAATGCAGTTTAAATATGTGTCGCTAAGAAAATCGGTCTAAAGCTGTAAAACATGGGCTTCATATTTGTCACTCTTTGAAAAGAGTTTTTACCGAGTTCATAAATCTAAATTTCAGTACATATGTTATTATAAAAAAAGGTTTCTATAACTTCATACTTATTATTTGAATTATCTATCAGTGGAAATTGTTTAGATTAGGCAAATAAAGCTTACAAGAATAGATACCGCTGAAAATTTGACTCCAGAAAAAAGAAAAATTTCACTGTTGTAACCTTTCTTTCTACCTCTAGAAGATGTATCAAGTTTCTACATGTTGAGGTATAACCCCAAAAAAACCTCATTTGATTTACTTTTGGTAATGCTTTAATGATTGTACGCTTTTATATTAATATTTTACCTAAGAATTTGTAAAAGCTACTGTTTATCTTCATTGAAAATATAATTTAAATTAGTTAAACCTGTGGATACGCCGCACCCCTTTTTTGTAACTGCTTTTATATAAACAACCCCACTGTGCGCCATTTGGGTTGCATAATCTCGGCTGCAGCTGTATTCTTCTCTACTTGGAGACAGGTCGAAGGTATCCAGATTGAATATGTAGATAGATAATTTTATAATAAAATAATACACATTAAAATTTTTCCCTCCGTTATAATAATTTCTAACTAGTTTTGATGCACATTATGGTTTTCATTTGCAATATAACCTTAAATGTAAATAAAATTAAGCTCAATTGTAAGATTGTGTATCACTGAAGTGAAGTGAAGTTACCATTGTATGTCTCATTGTTGAGTTTTAGGGAGATTACCTAAGTGTTGAGGTTGATAACAAGGAAGGGTAAGTTATAGCGAGAAATAATCCCTATTTTCCATGATTCTACGGAAGATTTTCAATCGTGTCTTAAAAAAAAAGGTTTTATCTGTTTTTTTCCTTTGAACCTTACATTTACAAAACTTGTTTATCGTGGCGTTTGTATACAGAGTGACAACTTTTTTTAAACTTAATTTTAACATACCTTAACATAATAACCTGCAAAATTCAAACTCTTATTAACACAATCCATTCTCTTAGTTTTACTTTAAACATATTTACGCTTTTAACATGTTTAATGTCATCTACCAGCCCACTAAACATAGCAAAACCTTTAACAAATAAAGAATTATAACATTTATTGGTAACTGCGCTTTGTACATATAAATCACTTCTACTTTTTGTAAAATAACTGTGACATATACTTTATCGAGTGGTTTTGCAATAGATTATGCATTGAGAAAAGAAGCCGCTGTTTAATTTTAATTTCATTGTCTTCATCTACATCATCCAGTATAACATGGATATTGGTGCAAGATTGTCCACAATAAAACAAACTAAGTTGAACATTATAGTTCAGCTTTTCTACAGCCGCAAGCTGGCATTCAGTTTTTTGTGCATTAGCATGATCATTTTCAGCCGAAAAAACGAAATACAGGAGAGGAAATTTAATAGTCTGAGGCTGCAAGAAGAAAGTGTTGGCCGTACAGAAAACAATGGATAGAACTGTTTTGATAAAGAAATTCTTCATTTCAATTTTTATTATAAATATTTTTGCTCAAAACTGGACAAGCGAGTTTTTTCGTGGTCTTAGATATAATTTTGCATACAAAGCTCATCTCAGTCGAGGAGGAAAACTTAATATTCTAATAGTGTGATCTAAATTGTCTCATGTTTTTCTCCTGTTTTGTCAGATTTAATGCAATATTCACCACTTTTTAGCTCTCTGTGGACTGCTCGAATACGTTTTATTGGATAATATTTTTTTCCCAACACTGTTGAAAAAAAATTCTCTTTTCAACTGTTATTTTAGAGAAGAAAGTAGGCATCCTCCTCATTGAGTGAGGAAAGTACTTTCCTCACTCGATGAAAAAATCACTTATTTTTCGTAAGAAAAAGGTGTGACTTAGAAAAATTTACTTGTTTATTTTTAGTTTTTCATAGCACTGCCTTAGCAACTGCATGTCAGGCTACTCGTTTTTTATTATAGCTGTCAAATAAATGCCAAATTTACAAATTAAATTTTTACATAGTTTAAAATAATTTTTTTTTTACGGTTTTGGAAAACGTGTACAACACGTGAACAAAGTGTCTTTCCCTCACTCGCATACATGTTCTGCCGAGCCAAAGGCTCTCTATGCTCGTGAGGAAAATAATCACTTTTCTCATTTGTACATATAACTTTTTAGAAACAATTTTTAAATTTAAAACAAGACTGTGATATACTAGTGGCAGCATATCGACCTAACAAAATTTTACATATATTTGTGTCAATCTAGTAATGTTAACTGTTGAAATATGAAGAGTGAATGGTTTAAATTTAAACTTTTAATATGGGGAAGTTATGCTTCTAATGGTAATACTTTTACTATTGAAACTACAAAGACTTATTATTAAATAGATCACAATTTAATTCTTTATAATTTGCAAAAACAAGTGAATGTCATATATATTATATTATATTCATTTATCTTTAATGAGGGCAATAACTGTAAACCGTCCTGGTTGAATAACTTGCACAGCATGGGGATCTCAGCAACTATACGAGATACAAAGACAGTTAAAAAAAGATGAAAGTTGCTTAATTAGGGAAGCAATAGAATGCTGATTTTGTTTTTCCTAAAATACCCATGATTTACAAACAAAAAACTGAAAAAGTGGAACTTTTTTCAGGTAAAATATTTTTATTTATAGTGAAAATAGCAAAAAATCATAAATGAAGAAGTTGTAAATTTATTGAAGCTGTAGTAGGAACAAAAATTTTTATGATTGTGTTTTGTTTCGTTTTTGAGATATAACATAAACATGCATTTTTTTAAATAGAACTCGTATTTTATTTTAACACAATTAAAAGCTTATTTTTATATTATATAAAATTTTATTATTATATTATTTATATAAAAATTTAATTTAATAAAAAAAGACAATTGTTTAACTTTGCTTCTATTGTTTTTCCATCTAGACAGTTGATAACATGATAAATACAATAAATCAGCATTCATGTTAAGAACGACTTCCTAACTTCTATTATGACCCACAGATGCTAGGAGCGTTTTTAATCAATATCTTGTTTAAATTTAAAATTAATTATAACAAACTGGATATTGTTGAAAAGAAATAAATAACGGTTTTATGGTGCTAAAATAAAATAGGGTTTCCATTTAAAAAATTGCATTATTGTGTTATATCTCGAAAACGAAATAAAACACAATCTTCAAAATATTTGTTCTTATTATAGCTTTAATAGATCTGCGACTTTTTCCTTTATGTTTTTTGTCTATTTTCAGTATGAACAGTTTACCTTGAAGAAATTCCAATTTTTCAGTTTTTCGCTTGTATCTAGTAAGCCATGGATATTTGGGGAAAGACAAAATCACCATTACGATAATTGGACAACATTCATCTAATTTAACCGTCTTCGTATCTCTTATAATTGCTGAGTTGCAAGTTATTCTGGGCACACTGTATAATAAAGTACTTTTAATTTATCTTAAACATTTATGTTTTCAATCATGAAAACATTATAAAGCTTGTATATTTTTATTTAAGAAAATTTTTTTTTAGATGTTTATCCTTAATATATTTATTTACAACTAATGATATTTAGGGTCTCGCCATCAAACTCCTGACACTGATGAACGTGTAAGAGATCTTCCTCCTAGACAGTTTGGAGGTCCTCGTGGCCCTAGAGGTGGACCTCGACGGGACAATCGTAGGGATGACAGACGTAGAACTACAGATGAAGAGGATACTGTTCTTGACAGTCAGGAGGTTTCCAGTGTTGATCGTGGTAAGTGATAGCTGAACAAAAAAACAGACAAATTTCTAATTTCCAGTTGTGTATATTAAAAGGTTTATTTAAGTTTAAATTTTGCATATGTACAACGTTTTCCCAATAAAAGGTGTGTATATGGTCCATTGGTATATTTTTATGTTAGATGTTTGTGAATGATTGTGAATGCTACATTGTGTTTGTTGTTGAAGCATGTGTAAGTATTATACAACACTAGAACGCATGCGTATTCGTAAGAATGTAAGATGTCTGACGCTTGTCTTAGAGTCAGTATCCAGTGCAGAAGCCATATCTTGGACAGGTAGCAGATCCCAACGTAGGCGTAGACGTCGTGCAAGACAACGTAGTCAAACTCCTTCAGCATATGTTAGTAACCCTCCTGGTAAGTGTCTTGGCTGTCTGTTTCAGCTAATGACATGTACTTGCTGGATGCGTATAGAGTGGATGTTTAACTGTACATTTTTTTTTTGCTTTAAATTAAACCATACCTGAATGCTCTAAATGTATTAAACTTAGGTACCCAGCCATCAGACATAAGGAAAAGGTTTTTCCTAATTTGTTTTTGTTACTATTCTGGAAGAAGTGGTAGGTGATGTATTGTATAGTTATTGTTATTTTAAAACTGTAACTGTAAAATGTGAATGCATTGAATATAATGTACCCAACTAAACTGTGCAATAGAACATAGTTGCGTACAAGGAATTTAATATATAAAACAATCGATTAAATGAAATTTTTGGAAACTAGGAAAGCAAATCGATTTCTGTACACATTGAAAATAAGTTGGCACACATCTAGCCTTTTGGTACTGCATTAAAATTAATTGGGGTCCAGGAATTAAGACAAAAACAAAAATATCATATTATGAAATAATGTTGTGTTGCAAAGATATGCTACAATGCACGAGAATTTTTGAAAAGACGAAAACTGTGATGTGAAATAATTTGTATAAATGCTGTATTGTACTCAACATTCAACATCGTGCTGTCTCTTCTCAAAACAAAATAACTGCAAGCACAACTGGTCTTATTCATTTAAGATTGTATACAAGCAGCAGTAAGATTGGGATCAAATTTGGTATCATAATAGCCCTATAAAGACAACATGTTACTATGCACGAGAATTTTGGAAAAGATGAAACTGCAATGTGAAATATATTTTGGTATTTTCATAAAAATGTTGTTCAAAAATTGAACACACGATTTTTTTTTAGTTTTACGCTTGTAGAGCTAGGGATGAGCTACAATTTGGCAAACGAATTTATTCTTCCAATTTTGATTTCTTTTAACTCCAAGCAATCTTTTCCCAAAACATCAATATTTTGCTCACAAAAACGAAAAGTTGGTGAGACAAGTGCTTGATTCTCTAATTAATAAATATTATTTCAGAGCCATCAGCAACAACAGTGGTTACCCACATCAATAAGCTTTATATGGAATTCAAACAGTTTGGCCAGAAGTTTCGCTTATTATTAAAAGTGTTCTTTAAAACGGTTTATTACAAAATATAAATGCTTTTGTAGGAACATTTAGTGACGCATTCTCTAACACGCTTACATCTCAGACGGCTTAGTAATTTATTACGTTTGCGGGTTTCGTATTTATGTTTAACTCGCATATGTATTAATTATATCATTACATCTCTGACTTATGTGAATAAGGGCGATTTTCCTTTTGGAATTATATGCAGATGTCTAACAAGAGTTTTAAGTGCAAAAACATTTTTAAAATCTGTGTTTAGGCATTTCCCTGGAAATGAGAAGCGATAAGTTTTATCTTTTTTTTTTCGGGGTTGTTTTTCCTGAAGATTTTCCGTTTTGATTTTATTTTCGGGCGCAACTCTTATTCAAACCGACTTAGCAGAGGAAACATTCGGAGTGGTAAGCGCCTGGTATGAAGTTATCAAGAAGTTAATTAATTCATGTGAAAAATCTCAAAATTAAGTAATTTCTTGTTTTATTTTAGTTATTAATATTAAAATATTCTCAAGTTTTCTTTGTTTTGTCTTCAACTTTCCTTTTTCAAGTTAAATAATTAACACATACTTTTTTTTATTCTTATGACACTTTAAAAATATGTTCTTTATTTTCTCCAAAAAAAATATGGCCACCGTACTTTAGAGGTGCACAATTTGAAGGTCACTTTTTTTATTTATTAATTTTTATTATGCGTATAAGTATGTTTTTTGGTAGCATCTTTTTTCAAACAGAATTTCATAAATCTAAGAACAGAATGTGGATGAGGGCGTTAAGACCATTCAAAGGTTGTTTTTTTTTCGGAGCTTTCTAGCTTTCAAATATGGGCTGCTACGATTTTTGTAAATTTTGGGCTTTAATCCCTATTTACTCAAAACGAATTGACAATTAGGGATTACATTTGGTATAATGAATACTGTGAAGTAAAAATATATTTAAAATTTTGGAGATTGTCAAAAAGTTATTTCTGAAAAACTGGCAACACGATTTTTTTTAAAACTGTAAACTTATAGAGCTACAACTTGTTTTGTGTCCCACTCCAATAATTTTTTGTGACGTCTTCTATGAATTTTTGATAAACGTAAATTAATAAACGGGGGACGATAAAAAATTTCTGTTTAAACTAATGTGCTCATGAATAATAATAGTGGAATAAGATTCAGAACTTAACTTTTAAGTGCACCAATATTTAGGGTGGTAACTTTTCCCCTCCTTCCCTACTTTTGGTAAACAAATTTGTCGAAACCGGTTTATATAGGATTAAAGCAATCTATATAAAACTCATAAAACTAGGAGTTCCATCTACAATCTGCTACACTACCAACTTGGGCAACTTAATTACTATTTTGAAAGTAAGGTGGGCATAGCTTACGGGTGTTGCTAGTTCACATTACTTACAAAGCATTATACGACCAATTATTGATTAAGACATTTTCTTACCTTAAATCGGAAGTTAAATGTTGTAATTGAGTTTCACACTGCAAAGATTTATTAGTTCAATACATTTTGTTGCTAGGAAACGTAAGTCTATACTGAAATTAAGTCCTAATAACAGGTTGTCTTTCATTGTAGAGCAAAAGCAATAACATCAAATGCAAACTTTTAATCTCCTTCTTGTATTATGTCTACAACCTGGTTTTTACAGTTTTACTCATGTTCTTATGACATTGATATCCAAAGAATCCTTTGTAATATCCCAATTTTGTAATAGAAAACCCAGAACATAAAATCAGTTAACAAAAAAATTTTAGTAAGCACTAGTTTTTTATTAAAATATGAAGAATTGATTCTCACTAAAACTCGCTTTTAAAAAGTCAGTAAAAAATTAAACTTTTGCTCAATTTTTGTTCCAGTCCTAGTAACCACGCACATAATTTGATTCACACAATGATAGACAGTAATATAAACTTAGCAAGAAATAGATATGTTTTTATGAAGTATTTGTCTGCAAATTATTTAACACTATAGAGGAACCTTTGCATTCAGCAACTCGCTTATCAAGAAGTTAAAAATTTTTCTTTTATTCTAAATACTGACACTATGAAGGATTTAATAGTGAATCTATGATTTTAATCTTTTTTACACTATTATTTTTAAAGCAGAGTTTTTTTCTGTAATAAGGGTATATACTTACTTAATCTTATTCTCTTGTACCGTTTTGGTCGGTCTAGAGGTTATAATAAATATAAGATTTATAAATACAAAATATAATGAACCATTTGGAAAAATCTTCCTTTTTTAAGAGTTTGTTGTTTTATAGAATGGAATTTACACTTTGGTATTATAACATAATCGATTATTTACAGTATTTAATTTCGAGATTTTAAAAAGTACAACTTCAATTGTTACTCCAAGAGAGCTGTAAAGAATAAACTTAATTCTCTAACTTGTTTTCACATTTTATTAACGTAAAACTCAACCACAGCACTCTTCTTCATAAATAATAGTCCACCACTGGCTTGTAAACTGAACATGGATGAATTATGGTTTTGCTTTATTTATTAACACAAGACTATCAGTAACTGATTACTAAATATCTGCTGAATATTTAAGAATAGTTTTGCTAATAACAAAAACCCTTTGAAAATCACACAAATACTGAACTAGTGATTATATTGCAGTAAACAACGGTCATCCTGCAGGAGGTTCAGGTGACCAACAATCAACTGCTCCACCAGTTACAGGCACCGCCGAGCCCAAGCAACAGCAACCAAAACCACGATCAAGCAAACCACCTCCATCTCGCCGTAATGAACCCAAATCTAAGGAAACACTTGTAAATGGTACAACTGCCTAGAGTTCCCATGTGCTGTGCCAAAGTATTAATCGAAGGTTGTATTACTAATTACCAGTGTGTGCTTCATACGTAAGCAGAACTTCTTAAAATAAGTTCCCTCATTTGTTGATGTTGTGTTTCATATCTTTTCTCCGGCATAGTAAATAAATAGTGGGCGGACGGCTGCCCTATTCCTGGCCGAAACAAAGTGACTGTTAGGTTCTGTGAACCACGAGTCCACCGTGTTGGTTTAGACTGTTTGATGTGTGTGGCTTGCATTGCGCCTCTTCTCTTTACACTACAAGCGCAGATACTGAGATAATTTAATTATAAGCCCGGTGGGGTTTAGCAAGTACTTTTCTAATCTGTAATATTTCAATGTTATTTATCTAGCGCACACTTTTTCAATAGTTTAAAATTGCTACAGGATAAACACTTAAGTTGGTTATAAGAAATTGTTAATTTATGTACCTTTACTATTTATTTTTTTTATTATTATTCTTTTTTTTTTGTAAGAACTAGTTAGGTTGTTTTTTCCGTTACCTTGAACTGTGCAAGTGGTTTTTCATCTCAGCTGAAGATATGTAAAAAAATGAAAACCAACTGAACTTGTAAATAGGCAAACATTCGAAATTCAGTTTCATTAGGTTTAGACGCTTTATTTATGATTTGTTACACCTTTTGCCATGTATTAACTCTAGTAAATAAATTTTTGCATTGAATAAAGTAATAGAACTGCTCAAATGTTCTTATTTCTCTTTATACCAGTTTGATTTCTTGAAATACCTTTCTTAAGACATTGAAAAATGAAATTTATGTAAAACCAGTAATACATACCTTGTGTACGTACTTTGTTAACAAACAATCTAAACTCAGTGGCAGCTTGTGAGGGGGGCATAGAAGTGGCACTTTCTCTGTGAAATGAATAAAAAAATTTCCTCTTATTGAAAATGCAGAAAGAAATGCAGGTTGATGTAGTGAACCAGCTGTATAGTATCGTAAGAGCAACAGCATCATGTTCTGTATTTAGCACTATGCTGACAAAATTTGAAATCAAAATTTCTCATTTCCTTTTGCAATGAAACTAAAATGATTTTACTTCAGTTTTTTTTCATTAGAATACAGGTGTAGAAAAAACCTTGGGTGCAACTCGTGCGAGAAATGCCTTCAACGCACGCTCTCCAATGATTTTTTGATGAGGCGTCGGCCTCGTCAAAAAACTTTCATTCTCGTGCGCTAAAGTATTATTTCGCGCACTAGTTGCGCAAATAACTATAAAAGATGAGGTAAAGTGAAGAGTAGTGTCTTATTTCCTAAAAACCCACTAAATCAACCAATATAATAACTATAATTATTATATTCAGCTTTTTTATTCATAGAAATACTGTTTTGGGTTTTTTTTATTCTATAATTTTCATTGTCGCAGAAATGGGGTGTTTTGAAAATGTGGGTAAGCTTTGGCGTAATGTTAGTAATATTAAAATATGTAAAGATGTATTTTTATACTGGGCGTTAACAAAACATTGCTTTACCTTTGTTTTCCTTATTAATTAAGACAGATGAATGAAACGCCGAATGATCAACATATATTCAGATTTTATCAGATAATAGGGAGCTATTTATGCCAGTTGTGAAAGAACATGGCTTACCCCCCTTTTTTTCTTGTTAAATAAATAGAATTTGGATTGATTAATATACACATAAATTTGATGAATATTTCAATTTTTTGAAATTCCAGTTTCGCCAGAAATAGTCACAGATTTCTTATTTTAAATTAAACACCATCTTTGTATGTTTTGACATTTTTGGAATCAGAATAAAGTTCTACGTGTGATGTAGTGGTTGTCTCATTTTTGATGTAGTTATAATGGTAACTTTGTATGTATTTTGATCAATTTTTTAAGACGAGTTCAATAGTAGAAACAAAGATACAGACTCTGCTTATGTTTTTGAGCTACAGTTGAAATGTGATTTTTATAACATTTCTACTGAGTGTTATGCTCATTTATTTCTATTCATACTAAAAATGGTATTAAGCTTTTTCATAGATTTTTTTGGTAGATTACCAGTGACATACTCAGATTTTTCATATTTGCATTTTTTGAATGGGAATCATAGTCGGTTTTGACATCATTTTAAGGGTGTTTTTAAGAGCTTTTCAAAAATATGTAGTTTGCCGTACTTATTTTACAGAATAATTGAGATATTAGATATATTGTTCAAATTGATGTAATTGTAAATAGTGAGCCATGAAACAAAATTTACAAAAAACAAATTTCAGTGTTAGATTTACATCTACATAACGTATATTGAAATTTAAATAACAAATAACGATCTACATTACAAATTTGATAACAAACAGTAGTTAAGGTGAGCAACAAAGAGTAATATCAAAAATAAAGAAATGTGAAACAAGTCAATTTTATTAATATAATTTTAATGTAATGTAAATCTACAACTGGCATTTGTTTTTTGTAAGTTTTGTTTCACGACTTGCTATTTATTTTTGAACAGCTCTTTCAATGATTTTGAAAGCGACTATGATTCTTATTCAAATAATGCATGTTTGTGTTGTAACTCAAAAACTTGCAAATATGAGAAATCTGAGTACGCCACTGTAATCTACACAAAACAATTTATAAAAAATCTTATAATGTTTTAATATACCTATGTAGAAGTAAATGAGCTATAACACCCAACAGAAATGTTAAAAATGTCACTTTTTCACTGTAGCTCAAAAACAAAAGGTTATGTAGCTTTGCTTCTACCTCCATTAAACTCGTCTTACAAAATTGTCTAAATTACATGCAAACCATTTTTCCATAACTATAATATTAACAAAGTTACTCATATAACTACATCGAAAATAGGACACAGTGTACTATACAGGGTATTTCAGTTTTTATCTTGATAACTGCGGGAATAGCTTATTAAGGTGATTTTAAATAGAAAATCGATATAATACAACATATGTTGATTTTGCTTCCTAAGGATATTACAGGGTGTTCCGGTTAATTATTTAATTTCTAATTTTGACGATATTTTCGACAATAATAACGAAATTGACTTTTGGATTAACAGTAACAGCTATCATATTGGTTATTTTCAGAAAAATCTGACCAGGCAGTGGCGTGCAATCCCCTTATGTTGGCCCATTTTATTTAAAAATTAATGTAACCCACTGACTTTATTTAAATTTGTTAAGATTTTCAAATCCCTTGTTTAAGTTTGGACAAGAAGTTGCTCTTCCAATTTTTTGATTTTGTTTTCTCACAAAATAAAATAATAGTTAAAAAAAATATGAATAACTTGTTCATGTGACAATTGTATTAAATCAAAAATGTCTCGAGAACAAGGCCCACAATCAAAAAATTGAATGAGTAACTTTTTGTCTAAACTTAAACAAGAAATTTTAAAGTTTTGTCAGATTTTTAAACAAGCTCCTATTGTTAAAGCTCCCAATTAAGAAGAAGGCCATGGTTTTTCTTATTCGAAAAATGTTAAAATATACTTAAAATAAGAAATCTGGGATCATTTCCGGTGAAACTGGAAGCGCAAACAAATTGAAATTTAGATCAAATAATAGGAATTTGTGTGTGTACTCCAAATTTCTTTAAAACTTTCAATGAATAAACAAAAAAAGGGGGGTGATTCATGTTTGGTTTACTGGTATAATAACCAACTCAAATTATATTTTTCTTTTAAATAAAAAAATAGAGCTTTGTTTCGTTTACACCTGATATACTTGCAGTATATATTTGTAATGCTTAGTTTGACAGTTATAGTTTTCTAAAAATTTATTGTGCAAGTCAAAATAAATTACAGTAGACGTCCTTGAAAAAATGACAGATGGTCACATAGGTATGCCGTGATATAGCCTCATGAATATTAAATTTTTTTTTTAATAATGCATACTCTACGATTGTCATTCTGAATTTTTTAATTAACACCAGTGTTAACCATTATGTTAAGTAACAGTTTAGAGATTTTTTAACTACAAAAATTTTATGTTCCTAGTAATCCTTATTGATTTGTTATAGTTGTTAACATTGTAATATTGTTATGTTAAATTTCAATTATTACTAAAATTGTATATTAGTCAACTTTTAAATAATGATAATGTATCCTGTATTTTTATTATTGTTTTGTTTTGTAGAACTTGAACGATTTTTAAAAATTTATGGCAGTTACCTTTGGTATATGTGTATTTTCTGCAGTATGTATATCAAGCACTTTCCATGATACGGTAAGTAAATAATCTAATATGCAAATTGAGAAAAACATATTTAAATTAATCAATTTCAATTACTAATCAACACATTCACTGCTACCGGAGTGGTGTATTCCACACCTCTGAGCAGTGGTTTAATTTTAACGCCGATATAGTAAATTCCAAATTTTTATGTACCTGGCGGATTAGGAAACTGAACTGTACGAAGACGTACGGATAGCGTCTGTTCACTCCCACTCGTTGACTATTACGTATTTGTGCTTCGAACGTGGGTCACTAATACCAGTTGTACTTGTATCTCTTTCTGACTAACGCGCCAAAGAGAAATAAACGATACGAGCTACACGCGATTCTTGCTGCTTTAAAGGCTATCGCTAAATACCAGTGGTGTACGTGTAGTCGTGTAGGTACGTTGATATTAATTTATTTGTTAAGAGTAATTTGTTTTCACAAGAGATATAATATACAATCATTTAATATTCTGTGTATAATACAAGTAACTTAAACAAATTTAGAGAATATAAATTTACATTATAACACAAAATTCCGCGTTTATTATTTTGTCAATTACGTACTCTTTCGGTTTTCTATGATTTCTTGCAATTGTTAGTAAATTCTCCTTAGTTGCATTTTCTGGAAAATTAATTTTTTGCTTCTGTAGCCATAATTTAATATCTTCTTTACGCCAGCTCGCAAGTGGCTGTTTTTCACAAAGAGCCGAATGATATGACGCATTATCCAACACTTCTACAATTTGGCTTAAACTAAAGACGCGTTTTCAAAGTCTTGCGACTAACTAAATCACATATTTTTGCAAACACACACCCCTCAAAGATTAGAACAATAAAATAAGGAAAGTATATAATCATCATTTGCAGTAATACCTTTTACTAAACTAATGCAAACGCTCATTAAAATGTAATATAATCTTCAGTCTATAATTATGCTGCAAAATTTATCTGTGTTTATCTTCATCAACAAAATAATTTAACAATAACCCACTTGTAGAAAAACAGAAAGCTTAGAATATAGATTGCTTAGAATAATAAAATTAAACGGACAAAATAAATTACCTACTGCACTGCTCAGCGCCCGGCTATATCGGTGGAGGGCATGTCCATACCTTAGTACTTACAGATAAGCATATAATCCGCCAGGTACATAAAAATTTGGAATTTACTATAGGTATGGTTTCTGTTTTTTGTAGATATTGTTCCTAGAGGTACAGATATACAGGGTATTTCGCAAATTCTAGACCTATGACATGCGCACATTGCAGTGAATTTTCTACTCTGTGCCGATGTCAGAGCTGGGTAGTATTTGAATACAAAGTATAATTCGAGCTACGTAGTTGTGTTTGAATTTTTAATCCAGTGTTTGTATTCGAATATTTTTTTTTGCCTGTATTCACTACAATTTTGAAGATTCTTTTTATTCGTGGTATTATAAATGTCGTATTCGAATCCATATGAAGAGAAATATTCAGATTTTTACAAAGATCGTATTCGAATCTATTTTGGCAACTTAATCAATTTATTCAGAATACGATAAATGAATTTAAATAGTATATTATAGACCAAGGTAGAGAAGACATTTTCCTCAGCCGAGCAGAATTAATTCCCGAGATGCGAAGCATCGAGGGAAATAAGTTGCGAGGCTGATAAGTCTTCTCTACCGTGGTTTATATATTATTTTTTCCACTACTAGCACCCTTATTCTTTTTATAATTAATTGATTTTACATTAATAAAAAATAAAATTACAAATGCAAATATGCACAAAAATAAAGTAGCCTTGCTTGAAAACAAGAGAATAGTTTATTTCAATTGACATTTATGTAAAATATATATTTTATAATAGTGGTTATAAAATGTCCAATTTTGATGATTTGAGTGAAAACTGCACTCCTCCTGAAATTAGGGAAGGTGCAGAAAGTGTTGGTGAACAGTTATTACCAGTAAAATCAAAAGATTTTTACATGAAAGTTTATGGTGAATTTAAAGATTGGTAGCAATTGTTTTCATTATTAACCAGTAGTTAATAATGAAATATTAGTAACCACTAGGAAAGAAATTCATCTTCTTGGCTCTAAAACAAAGTAAATAATGATATCGTTTAATGCTAGTAGTGGAAAAAATGATTTAGTTTATTGTAAAAAAAAACGAAGTATCTGAAATACTAAAAAGGAATGAAACTATTATTGGTGTTTTACACAGAACAAACATTTGTATTCCAAAGACAAGCTGGCGACATGTTCAACACTTTTTTTATTATGAGGAAGGTTGATGTCTTAGCTCGTTGTGACTGCACGTCATAGATTGTCTTTTTCGCCAAACAATTGGTATCTATAGGACTTGTTGCATTTGCCCTTTGCAAGAGTAATATTCATGGGGGTTTGTTTTGCACCACCACTGCTGTGGGGCTACAACGTTGTGCGTAAATACTTTTAAACATAGGAAAAGGTAATGTTTGTAGAATATTGCATTGTTAAATTAAGTATTCGTTTCGGTATTGATATCAAATAAATTGCTCTACTCAAATAATATTTTGGCCTTGGTATTTGAATAGTTTTTGTTTTTCAAATATTCAGTATTCGTACTTAACTACATTTTTTTCATATTCAACTTAGCTTTGGCTTATGTCGTACATACAGATTTTGAGATTGTTTTCGCTTCTGCAGTTTGAAATCAAACTTACAGCAATTTCTAAACTTTATTGTACTCAAACAGTGTATTCACTAACAAACTATACGGCACAAACAAAGTACATTATAAGGATAAGAAAAATTATATGGTTTTTCTTATATTGGCACTTTACATTGCATTGCATAAAAAACAAAATAAATTATAAGGATGAGAAACAAAATGATTATTTTTATATTTCACTTTACATTGCACATTGCAAAAAGAACAAACTAAAACAAAATTATAAGGATAATACAGATTAAAAGTTTTAAGACTCATTTGATAGATTTTTACTTCTACTAAGGTAAGGATAGTTACGATTTTATGCAAATTTTTGAATTTCTAATTTTAATGAAAACGCGTTTTGGGGTGCAAGGAACCCCAAAAAGTTGTTTTAAAAAAATGTCTGTCTGTGGATGGGTGAGTTTGTTTTCCTACATCTCCGGACCCCTTGACTGGTTATTATAAGAACTGGTTTATGGAAGTTTTTTATTTGCAGGTAGTTCTTTGTAAGGTTGTTAATCGGAAATGGAAATTAGACCTGTTTTTTGGTATAGATTATTTTCTAATAACTTTTTTGAAATTTTGAACACACGCTGTTGTAGTGCATCCAAAGATACCTCAAATGCTGTATCTTTAAAATGAAGGCCACTACGAATTTATGAAAATTTTAATCTACGCGCGATTATTCAAAAAAAATTTCCAATTAATACAAATTGTATTATTTGATAGCCCTTAATATATATAATAAAGTAATGTAAAAATATTTTTGGAAATGTGAAAATTGTAAATATACTAGCGGCTCAAAATTTTGGATATGTTCAAAAAATTATTTTTCAAAAACTGCCCACACCATTTCTTTTTCATTTTCTGAGCCTATAGAGCTTGCAATGAACTACAAATCTGTTTGTTACTAATCTCGCAAGTTTTACTCTGACGCCCGCCCTCCACGAATAATCGTTCATAAGAGCGTGACGCATTTTCGTCTGAACTAGTTTTAGTCCTACGAAATACCGGGTAATCGTAAAAAAAATGTTTCAGAGCAGGCCATGACCGAAGTGTTAAGGTTGGCAATACTTAATATAAGCCAATTCTCAAATGTTGACAACTGTCAAAATTTTTTGTTAGATACATTAAGTTAAATGTAACTAACCACAAATTTTGACAGCTGTCAACAGTTGAGAATTGGCTTATATTAAGTATTGCCAACTTTAACACTTCGCTCATGGCCTGCTCTGAATAATTTTTTTACGATCACCCGGTATGTAATTTGTTATCTGTATATGTGGTTAAAATCATTTTAATTTTATCTATTAACTCAATCTTGCTTACCAACAAAAGTGAGGCTGCGAAAAACGAATGTTCACCATTGCATAAATAAAAAAAAATTAAAGTTTTATTTAGAGGATGCAAACAAGGAACTTTTGGACAGTGTTAGAATATAATAAATAAAAGAGCGGCAAACGGATCTCTATTGACTATTTCGGTTTAGGGTTAAGCGGGTTTTCGATGTTTATGACTATGTTAAATTTTATACTAGTAATTTGTTTTTCAAATTTATATCTCTTACAGGAATTTTGTAATTTAAAAATTAAAATATAGATGCATGTCAAAAGAGCATCATAAGCTTTTGAAGAAAACACTATATTGGTAGCGAAAATTTGTTTAAATCTTTTTTTAAATACAATAATAACAATTTTATACGTCAGTTAACAGAAAATGAGTAAGTTATGGTTTGATAATACACGTTCAAGGGTATAACGTTCTGTGAAAAAATATTATGAAAGAAACTAAACACTGTTAATAATGTTGAATGTCATAACTGAAAATTTTTTTAAAATATCTTCCTACGATTTTGTGGCAAATGAAAATGAAGTGAAACAGATTTTTCCTAATATTACAGATTTCATTCACTACTCTTCATAAAGAGAGAAGTTTTGAGCTCACATCAAAAGACTTTAAATTTTTTGCTACTATTTTACTACGTAGCCTATAGGATTACAGCACACTACTACATTGGCACAGCATGAATATTGTAGTGCACAAAAGCGTTAAAATACTATCGGTAGGGCTGTTCACTGCGGTTAGTAGCAAAGTAGCCACGAGACCTTGCTCCGTTCGCCAGGCTTTTATTGTCCTCGATACTCTTTATCGCCATTCCCTGATTCAATTTATTACATTTTCACTTTTCACGGTAGAAATAATGTTCATCAATCAAATTGTCACTCCCTTATCTTTAGTGGACGAACCGAGTATTCATATTTCTGGTGCTCTTTAGTTTGTTTATCCGTTTAAATCTCAAAATCGATCATTTGGTCTCTTTATATCTGTTAATCGTGGTCGTTTTTGTGGAAATTGCTTGGTTAACCTGGTCAGATAATTGAACCTCTCAGAAGCTGTTTCGTAATGAAACCCTACTGAAAATATATATAGAAACCTCATATAACCTGATAATGTTTTCATCAGGTTGTATGTGGTTTTATGCGGTTTTTGAAACAACCAGGTTCATTTTGTATGAGGTTTGATGAGGCAACTGAGGTGATTTTCAGTAGGGAAGGTTATTTTATGTCATTTTTCACCACATGCCACGTTTGAGTTTCTTCTCCTGGTGTGTTAATATTATTATTAAAACAGAGAACTCCCTCCCCATGCTATCGCACTAAAAAAAATGTTAATAAAGCGAAACTAACATTTGTTGCAACGCGCTAAGCTTTTGTAATTTTTCAATTAATTTGTGGTATAACAACAAACCAAATTAATTTGAAGGCAAAAACATCGCTAACAGATTTTAATAAGTGAAAAACACGATAAAACCACGCGTTGCTATAGCTGCGTTTGTTAGCGACAAGGGCGACAAGTTGAGATTGTACCTACAGTACAGCACGCGAAAAACGACGATCATTTTTGATAGTATTTGTTAAAATACGTCGTAATTAGTTGTGTGATATAGTCATTACAAATACAACACGTAGTCACGTTTTTTCTGCGGTAAACTTTAAGTTGAATGTTAACTCGTGCTAGTTAATTTTCCACAATTTAATTTGCGAATCTCGTTCGTCAAGTTATCGTCTTACTAGCACTCGTTAACAATCAACCCAAGCTTATCGGAAAAACCGGATCACTAGTTGTCTTACTTGTGATAATTAATAGCCGATTTCCTCAAACACGATATTCTCACCACTCCCTGTTCACCTTCGTTATCGATTTTTTAAACATATCAAATATCAGCTTCAAACTTGATATAAAGATGTTAAATCACCCAAAAACAATGTTTCTTTGCGAAATAAACTTTTCTTTTGGTCGCTAACTTAAACAGTTTAACCGAGTAGTGGACAAATAACAAACTAGTGGAATCCGTGGGCTACGGTCTCCCATTTTTTTTTGTTTATTTTGTTGCTAGCGTAGCTGACCGCAAATCGAAGTTTTAGTGTATTTTCTATATTAAATCCCGATTCCTTTCTCTGTCACAACTTTTAGTGGCCACGCGTTCAGTAACATGCCTTATCTATGCTAAATCCAGATGCCTTACCCTGTCTCAACGTTTAGTGACCGCGCATTCAATAACATGTATTACATCTCCACACAGGTTATATCATTATATCTCTTTCAATAAATTTGCTATTATTGTGTGTAAGAGAAAAGCGTGGAGCGTAGACCAAGGGTTTAGCTAGTTTTATAAATTGATTTGCGATTGTTGTAATTGTAAATTTGAGCATTATTTAAACTGGAGCTCTCAATATTTGGGTTAATAAAGTGTGAAATATGTAAACATGATGGTCCACTCTTGCAACTGCCAGTTATGTTGACAAAGTTTTAGGCAAAATATGTTTAAATGTTTGTATACCGTAAGGACCCGCTTAGTTTTAGTATTAGCAACAAATAGACAAGCAGAGATTATTCCATAGATATTAATATTCTGTTGCCATTATAAATGTTAAAATTCGTTCGTTTAATTGTTCTTTTGTTCATTATTTGTTTGCCTATTCATTTTGTCCGCACGAGTAATTTTTTGTATAATTATTACCTTTACAGGTAATTTCATTTCAAACATACACATATTTACAACAGTTTTAATAAATTAATTGTCTGTTATTAAAAGAAATTATACAAAATGTGCTGTGCAAGATTCCCGACCCGCCACATGTGAATTAAACCATAAATAACCTGTGCAACAGTAGTGACCACAACATTCGCTAACAACAATCAATCAACTAAGCGGGGACGTACGCGCCGCGAGGCAGTCAGAGAAGTTTGCAAAATGGAAGGGCACCGCGTTTAGATGAAGATAATGGCGCACTCGATAAGTAGGCTTAGATTTATATTCTATGAATAGCAAATTTTTCGAGTTGCAAAAGAGTTTGGATATTCCTCTTTACAATTGGTATATGGCGTTAAATGACATATTATAATCCGTATACCAACAA
Organism: Ctenicera cuprea; assembly: GCA_958336395.1. Classification (NCBI taxonomy): domain Eukaryota; kingdom Metazoa; phylum Arthropoda; class Insecta; order Coleoptera; family Elateridae; genus Ctenicera; species Ctenicera cuprea. The sequence continues at coordinate 38,784,323 of OY284490.1, forward strand.
GGTAAAGAAGTAGCAGGCGCTATATGTGAGGAAGGTCTCTAACAGTTTGTTCGACAGGATTTGTCTTTGCTAAAGTAGGCGCTCAGTTACCACTGTGACTTTTAAATTGCGCTACTTTATAATACGAGTACGCACCACAAAAAGTTAAATTACCTGTGCGGTGTTTTGTTAAAACTGCGATTAAATTCCATTCCGTGCTAAATTTATAAAGTTATTTTTGAAACCTGAATACGGTTTTTATGCTTGAAATTCATCAGACACTAAAACCGAGAGGTACCGCCGTGTGGAGTATGAATGCAAACGATTCCATTATTAGTTACCACGCCTGTTTCCAGCTTCAGGAAACCTTTTGTATAATCGCCCGAGATCAAAGTGTTCAGTTTCTACAAAATAAATTTTGATTCCTCATTCCTTTGTATAAAGAGCTATCTAAACAATAGCTAGTGTTGGCTCAGTCGTTGACAGAAAAGTGGGTAGAAAATACAAATGTAAATAATATTTAGATTTGATATTTTCGCTTTTACCACCAATCTAAAAAATATTTGTCTTTCCTCGCTCATACGTTGTATGGATGTATAAAAAAATCTGTCGGCCAACCGCACGGGACCTTCCCCGACGATATTTAAATTTTGAAATTTTTCTGTATCGCAAATTATAGTTTATTGAAAATTTTTTTAACATTTTGAATACTTTTGAAAGTTTTGGAAATTTGAAAACATTAGAATTTTTAAAAAATTTGAATTTTTTTGAAAATGTTTGAAAATTGTAAACATTTTAAAAACATTTGTTAAAGTTTTAAAAATTGTAATAATATTTCACAATTTAGAAAATTTAAAAATTTTTATGGAAGTTATCAAAACTTTTTTAAATTTTGTTAATTAACAAAAAAAAAATTTGATAATTATTCAATTAAACTGTTCAGGTAAACAACCTAAACGAAATGGGCTATAGTTCTTCCCTCAATGGGAGTAGTTCTTATTGTCATTTAACATGTACATATCGATTTTGAAGTGAAAATTTAAAGGTTTTGAAAAACAAAGAATCGTGGGAGGGTGGCCGAGAGTAGTAGGAAGATCGCGTTTGTGCAGATCAGCTATTCGACATGTGTAGAATACAAAAGTCAGCTTTCTTTTTGAGCACGTCTAAATTGAAGTAGTGCACCCTCCCCCTCCCCCTCTTATTTTCCTTTTGTCGTTTTTTTTTTGGCAATTAAACGGTTCAAATGAACCACCAAAACGAAACATGCTATAGGTCTTTTCTCAATGGGTGGACGTTCCTACGGTCATTTAACATGTCTATACCGATTTGAAGCCGAAATTCTTAATGTCGATGATGTGCGGTAGAAAGATCGTGCTTACGTAGATCGACTATTTGACATGCAGATAATACAAATCCAAGTTCTTTTTTTAAGCGCGTTTATATTGAAGTAAAACACTTTTCCTCACCGCTCTTATTTTTGCTAGAGTTATTTTCTATCTACAAACAATGTTTATCGATGACTAAAACGAAATAAGCTATAGAATTTTTCTCAATAGCAGGCAGTGTTTATGGTCATTAACCCGTACCCGCACCTGCACCCGCACCCACACCCGCACCCGCACCGGCACCCGCAACCCCATCCGCACCCGCAACCCCACCCGCACCCACAGCCGCACCGGCACCCACACCCACACCCGCTTCCCAACCCGCACTCGCATCCGCACCCGCAACCGCACCCGCACCCGCACCCACACCCGCACCCGCACCCGCACATTCACTACTATAATAGTCAATACATCATAAAAAATGCGTATTTTAGAAACTTCAGTATTGCAAAGTTCTTTTGTTAATGCTCGTCAGGTACGTAGAGAGGATAAAGTAAAAATTCAAAAAACGCACATTAGGGGCTTCTTTTAATATCTGCATTCTTATCTATCCAACTGTTTCTAAGGACTGTAGTTACGGATTTAATTTGCTTTTCTACAAGTTTCATTTTTTAATAAAAACTTATCGCAAAACTATCGCAGTATTTGCGATAGTCGATAATTAAAGAAAGTACCGTGATAACGATACTCGATTCTTTTTTGAAAATGTATCGCGATACCAGTACCGCCGTCCGCCATACTTTTCTCCCGATACTGCTGATCACTGTTGTACATAGTAACATTGTCTTTGGTCTTCGCTTAGGACTGATGCAATAATCTAAAGTTTATGCCGTTCTGGCAACTCGTATTTTTGAGTAATACGGCGTTAAAGTCAATAGCAAAGCGATAGATTTACCTTATTGTCTTCTTCTATCAAATCTCTTTTTTACATATACAAATTTCAGTTTTTGAAAAAATTCTACCCAAAAAATATGTCTAACTTCCATTACTGGTTTCGAATTTTTTTAAGCTTATTTTCCGAATTATTTTTAATATTCATCTTTAAGTCAAGTTTAATAATAAAAATATTACTATTATCGTTCAATAAACAAACTTGTGAAATCCAATGCTTTCTTGCAAAATATTGTTAGTCTCTAGACAGTCTTTACCTAATTAAGTTCTTTTACGAAGCCCTTCTCTGTCTTCGGTTTCAGGTTGCAGCTCATGGACGCATTTCATCTTAATTAATTAACTTTGGTAAGTTGTGAAAGAAAACGAAATTGAATTTGGAAAGTTAATGAATATCCATAACATTTGAGGTACTTTACTTCCAAAGATGAATAAATTACATCTTATGTCAATAGCCAAGGGAAAGTAAGACAGGCAGAAACTGATGGACGTTGGATAAGAGAAAATTTAAAAATGAAACATGACAGACATGTATCGATTCTTCAGAATATAGAAAAGTTTAAGGGTTATTCTCAAATTCACAACAGATTTATGATTTAAGATAGGAATAGGAAAAAAATTTAATTTTTCCGAAACTTCAACATCTGTATTGAACATGCAATACCAATAAGTAATAAAATTTTAAAATGTGTTCTTAGATAATATGTGTTTTAAACACCTAGTAATATTTCAACTAGTTAAAAATGATTTCAGTTTATAATATACGGACGCAGCTTCTTCAAAATTAAAAATAAAATCGGCATGCTTCGTTGCTACTATCAACGTACTTGATGTGGGTTGCACTGCTTATAGCTCGTATTACTTTTTTAGCAAATTTTTTCTCTATAGATAAGTGCAAGCTGTTCCGTGGTTCGGAGCGTACGTAAAGCTGTAGGTCTCCGCCGTCCTATGCTACGTTAAGCACCACATAGAACAAGAAGTTAGAAGCTGTGCTACACTGGAACAAGCCCCTTATCTGAAGGTCCCGGAAAGGTTGAATTACCCTGGATAACTTAGAATCCAGGGTTTGTCGGAAATAAACAGAAGACTGTGACTAAAAATTATATACAATGTTTATTACCCCTATTTATACAATTCTAAAATATATATATAAGTGTACTTTATGTAATTAAATGGTACTAGTGTTTCCCCGTCGAAATTCGACGGCACGCATATTCGAAAATGTAAGTAAGGTTTCATATGTTACAGCACCTCCTTAAATACTACATTGAGAGTGCTATTCTCTTTTGGAATTATTTGTACTTTCAAATTGTCGAACGATCGCACTCGAGACGTTGCTACGTACAACTGGCCATGGCTAAATACAGGCTGGGGTAAATAAATACCAACACGATCAAGAGTTTGCCCTTGCGCTTTGTTTATAGTCATACAAAACGCAAGACGAATAGGAAATTGGCGTCTTTTCAAAAAAAAGGAAGCGTTGTATCTGATGGCGTTAAGTCGATTCTAGGAATCAAAACTCTTTGCCCCAATCTTTCGCCAGTGATAATTTCCAAATCCAAACAATTGTCGTACATATTTCGAGCAATTAATCTGGTACCATTTAAGAGCCCCTGGGAGGCATTTAGATTTCTTAACAGCATGACAATAGCTCCAGTTTTCAATTTGAGGATATGTGGAGGCAAACCACTTAACTCTAAACTATTTAGAAATTCAATAGGAAACTGAAGAATTTCTCCTCCGCCGTTATCAAATTATTTACACTGATACATGTTCTACACGTTCCGGGTATAAGGTCTATAACTTTAGAATTGATCTCATCGCAGTGTTCATTTTTTGGGGCTAAAATAGCAAATTTTGAAAAATTAATAACGGCATGTGGTGACACAAATTCTTTCCCAAAAATTTCCGAAACAATGTCTTCTTTCGCAATTATACTGGACGGCAATAGCTGATAATGGTGATGATTCGTCATTTACGGAAGGATAATTTCCATTACCAATTTTAAGCAGAAAATTAGCAAATTCCAATTCCTCCGGTCTTGCTCGCATGTTTCTTTCTAAACAACTTACATGTAAACGTCAAAAAAATGTCTGGCTTACCAAATTTTCTTACAATGACCATTGCGTTCTGATAATTTTGCATCATGTTTCGAGGACTGCCAGTAAACGATGAGGGTAAAATAACAACGCGTCCAGCCTTTAAGTTTCCGTTGTCGGCCCCTACATGTAAAGCGTCTGCAAGACCAGCGTATGTATCTACTCGCAATTTCACCTGTTGGTTACGGATGAATTTCAATCTGTCGCCTTCGATGCGACAGTAATAATCAACAATCAACTGCTGCGTTAACTTCTCAGCATTAATTATTGGGTTGAAGTCTCCTACAGGAGGAGAACCTCAAACCATAAGTCTGTAAGATATATATTCTCGCATAGAAATATTTTGGCGAATTTTAGTTTTGCGCTCTCCTCCAGTTGGCATAGAAATATACCATCCTGGTTCCCCGCACGGCCAGATCAATACATATGACATCGGATCGCAATGCATACTGTCAAAGTCTATATTTTTTAATCCACCGTCATGTGCATAAACAGCAATATGTCTATGAGAAGGTGGAGCACCGTCGCGTCGGTGGGCTGATTCAAAAACTGCTGCAACATGTAGGATCATTATACCGTCGAGGATCTGATTTGGGTTCGTGATAAAAACGCATTACCAAATTAATAGGTACACGATTTTCTTTTAAGGCCAACTCCTTTTCTTCACATGTCTTCTGATGCATTGTCTTATATGACATCACATAAGGATTACATTGATTTAAGACACGATTTAGTATTTCTAGAATGTCTTTTCTCAGGGAACTGTTCGCAGCATGTTTGAGTCTAATTTGATTGGCTTCAGAAAAGTCTAAAATGTATAATTATCCATAAGAAGCATATCCTGCATTTTGAGGGTATAATGACGAAATTTTATGATGCACGACGCCGAGAATTTTTAAACAATACGGACCATATCCGGTTCTGTCAACGCTCAGTCTGTCAGTGCATTATGCGGTTTTGAGTATGGAGCGACATATTGTTTCTATTATAGGCGACAAAAACTGTTTATTTCGCTCTGTTTCGCATTGTGTATTTAATAATGACGAACATCATCGCGAAATACGCATGCAAGTCATCGAAAAAATTAAAAATGAATGGGAATATTATGAAGGTTTTATTGTGGGTGATTCATCGTATAGGTTGCCGATTACTAATTCCACTGATTATGAAAATTTGTTATCTTTAGATGGCGAGTTCGCCGGACATGTCGAATTGCACTGTATTAGTCAGCTGTTTCCTGATCATTTGTTCAGAGTGTATAGAAATAACAATAACGAAACTCTTGACTATGGTACTGGAAATATTATTTCTAATTTACTTTTTTTCTGGTAATGTTGATGCAGTGCATTATAGTGTTTTGGAATTTCGTCCAGTTCAGTCCAATTCAGTCACTAATGATGAGGATGTGGAAAACCCACTCTGCAATGTTGTGCAACATAATGTTTCAAAAAAAAGGAAAATAAAAAAGACGTTAACTGGCGGCAGGAAAAGGAGACGTGAACGCACACAAAAACGTATAAAATACGAAGAAAAAACATGCTTTACAATTCGATATAGATGTGCCGTTTCTGATACTATTTCAAATGTAACTCCATTCAACTTGGGTCACTTAAACAACATATGTAGTTATTGTTCAGCTTGGTACTTTTCATGTGAAAAAAATTCGGCTGGCTACTTTGGGCTTTGTTGTTGTAACAAAAAGTTCAAATTACAGGGATTTCGGATTCCTGATGAAATAAAAGAATTATTTGCAGGGAATAACGAGATATCGAAAAATTTTCGAGATATTGTTCGACAATATAATAATGCTTTGTCGTTCGTGTCATTTGGTGCAAATATAAAATTACCTCCCGGATATGGTCCGTATTGTTTAAAAATTCTCGGCGTCGTGCATCATAAAATTTCGTCATTATACCCTCAAAATGCAGGATATGCTTCTTATGGATAATTATACATTTTAGACTTTTCTGAAGCCAATCAAATTAGACTCAAACATGCTGCGAACAGTTCCCTGAGAAAAGACATTCTAGAAATACTAAATCGTGTCTTAAATCAATGTAATCCTTATGTGATGTCATATAAGACAATGCATCAGAAGACATGTGAAGAAAAGGAGTTGGCCTTAAAAGAAAATCGTGTACCTATTAATTTGGTAATGCGTTTTTATCACGAACCCAAATCAGATCCTCGACGGTATAATGATCCTACATGTTGCAGCAGTTTTTGAATCAGCCCACCGACGCGACGGTGCTCCACCTTCTCATAGACATATTGCTGTTTATGCACATGACGGTGGATTAAAAAATATAGACTTTGACAGTATGCATTGCGATCCGATGTCATATGTATTGATCTGGCCGTGCGGGGAACCAGGATGGTATATTTCTATGCCAACTGGAGGAGAGCGCAAAACTAAAATTCGCCAAAATATTTCTATGCGAGAATATATATCTTACAGACTTATGGTTTGAGGTTCTCCTCCTGTAGGAGACTTCAACCCAATAATTAATGCTGAGAAGTTAACGCAGCAGTTGATTGTTGATTATTACTGTCGCATCGAAGGCGACAGATTGAAATTCATCCGTAACCAACAGGTGAAATTGCGAGTAGATACATACGCTGGTCTTGCAGACGCTTTACATGTAAGGGCCGACAACGGAAACTTAAAGGCTGGACGCGTTGTTATTTTACCCTCATCGTTTACTGGCAGTCCTCGAAACATGATGCAAAATTATCAGAACGCAATGGCCATTGTAAGAAAATTTGGTAAGCCAGACATTTTTTTGACGTTTACATGTAATCCTTGATTGCCTGAAATTACAAACAGCATACATTCTTATGAAACTGCTAATAATAGGCCAGATGTTACTGTTCGCGTGTTTCATGCAAAAGTAAAGGAACTCTTACGTTTGATAAACCAAAAACAAATTTTTGGCGAAGTACTAACATTTTTGTACACTGTTGAATTCCAAAAGAGAGGTTTACCTCATGTTCACCTATTATTATGTCTTCAAGATACTGTTTTTAATAAATTTTAAAATTGTTGCAGCTAGGTTGTCTCGTTACAACACTTCGTAAGAGCAGAGAAGAGCTACTGTGAGAAGGAATACCTACATTAAATGGCTACATTAAACTAATTGCAGAATGTTAAATTTGCTGAATAGCGTCTAAATATTACTCGCTTCAAAAAACATTACTTAACGGTATAAGCTGCATTTTACGAAAAAATTATGCGCATGGTAAAATATTAGTAGTTTTTGAATAATTATTTTGAGATAGTTTTGTAATGTAGTGTATATCACTATGTAGCAAATACAAGTGAAAGGATGCAAAAGGTAAAGATAACTCTCATTATGTCATTTATAGAAACTAACATGAATCACAAAAAAACAATTTCTTAGTATCTATCTCTTATTCACTATTTAGAAACGTAATATGGTTGCAGTGTTTAGGATACCATACATTTTACATGCATTAAAGGGTTGTGCGAAACCTGCTAAGCTGTTACGTCTGTAGGGCATAAGAAGAGGTTTCCCAAATTAATTAGGAAAGTTCTGAGTAGAAAATTAATCTAAATATTTACTTCAGGTAGGTGCTCTCTTAAACAACTTTCCTTTTAGCAACTTCTGTTAAGGAATGCTTATTTAAATTAAATCATTTATAAGAAAATCAATCAAAATGGTTGATTGCCGTTCAGAGGCGAACATTAGGAACGTGCCTATGGTAGAAATTTATAAATGACTATCTTCCTGCTAGATAAATGTAAAATAATTAAGAAGTACGTAAATTAGTAGCAATTCAATTGTGCTGGCAGATTATATTAATTTTAAGCTCGGATTATTTTTAACTTATACGAACTAGAGGTCACTATTTTATATTATGGTTTAAAACATATTATATGTACAGGGTTGGGCAAAAGTAGGGAACAATGCAAATATCTTTAATACAGCAACTGCGATTTTGACAAAATTTTTTACATGAAGGTTCCGATATATACGGCGGATACAATGAAACTATTGGAGGTTTAAAAGCAGTTCCGGTTTAGCCAATTATGTAGTGTTGTCAAATATGCGTGGTTCGTGTTGTGTTGTTTTGATGTTCGATACATTGAGCAGTGTGGTTGCAGTAATCAATTAATTAACACCATTAATTAAAACTGCTGTATTTAACATCAGAAATGGTTTAATTAACAGAAAGAGAACGATTTCAAATGTGCGTCGTAGAACTCAGCAAGAAGTTTGTACTTTATTTAAAAATTTGCAATCTTTCTGTTAATTAAACCATTTCTGATGTTTAATTCAGCAGTTATAATTAATTTGGTTAATTAATTGAATACTGCAACCACACTGCTCAATATAGCAAACATCAAAACAACACAACACGAACCAAGCATATTTGACAACATTACATAACTGTTTAGGCTTCTCACATTCTTTCGTTTTCATGAGCAGCTAGATAACAATTACGAAACATTATTGTTCAATATTTCTAGAATTATTAAAAATAACAGCATGAAACCTATATCACCGAACTCGAAAAAAAGAGTTCTATCGATATATGAAAAATATACAGGGTGTTCTATTTAAAATAAAAAAGTTGATATCATTTCCGGCTAAACCTTAAGTTCTTTTGTTTGAACCGCCAATACTTTCATTGTATCCGCCGTATATCGAAACCTTCCTGTAGAAAATTTTGTCAAAATCGCAGTTGTCGTATCAGAGATTTTTGCATTGTTCCGTACTTTTGCCCAACCCTGTATATTATAACGTAATCAGGCATGTAGCTACAAAATTTATTATTTGTTGTGCTCGCTCAGGCTTAGAACACATACAGGCTGTTTCAAATTCGAGCCCCACCATGGGGATCACGGTTATTTGAAGAGATAGAGAGTTGGTTAAATTGAGGCAAAGTTGCCAAATTTTATGCCTAACAATAATCTGTAAAGAAATTTAAAGTAGCCACTCTGGTTTTTCAAATATCTGAAAAAAACTGAAATTTGGATTTTTTATTTTCGGCTATAACGCATTTATCATTGATGCTACATATTTCTAGTTAACGCATTATTAGAGCACTTTTTTATGCTGAATTTCAATTTTTTGTCAGATTTGGTGTAACTGTTACCATTATTCATTTTCGACGGTCAACTTTTTTTTTCTTATGGTTGGTATTTAAAATTTTTTCATATTTGGATAGAGTTTTCAATTCTGATTTCAACGATGTGTCACACTTTGCATTTTGTTTAAGTTTTGAGCATTTTATTACAAAAAATAAAAATTTCATAAGAGTGCCATGGAAAGACCACGTCATTTAATTTATTTTGAGAAAATTCTAGTAGGCTATGAACTGATGGAAGTAAAACAAAACACTTCTCTTATTTACTTTTACTTTTAGATACATTAAGTATGCGAAAAATTCAAGAAACTTTGTTTTGAGCGTAGGCAGCAGGTTAGGTTATTTTTTACAAAAACAAATGAATGACACAGTTACTAACACGCATATTAGAGTGTTCATTTTAGACGAGCTTCTGAGCATGTTTTACAAAGGTGTCAAATGTTTCGAACATTCATTTAATAATTGTTCGTATTAGTGTAGTTGTAGTGTTATCTGTTGTGTTTATTTAGCCTGTTATTCAAATTTGTTATGTCAGCTGCAAACATAAAAACTGCAAGTGAAATTTTTAGTAAATTGTGTATGTTAGTAACTGTGCCATTCATTTGTTTTTGTAAAAAATAACCTGACCTGCTGCCTACACTCAAAACAAAGTTTCTTGAATTTTTCGCATACTTAATTTATCTAAAAGTAAAAGTAAAAGTAAATAAGAGAAGTGTTTTGGTTTACTTTCATCAGTTCATAGTCTACTAGAATTCTCTCAAAATAAATTAAATGACGTGGTCTTTCCATGGCACTCATGAAATTTTTATTATTTGTAATAAAATGCTCAAAACTTAAACAAAATGCAAAGTGTGACACATCGTTGAAATCAGAATTGAAAAGTCTATCCAAATATGAAAAAAATTTTAAATACCAACCATAAGAAAAAAAAAGTTGACAGTCGAAAATGAACAATGGTAACAGTTACACCAAATCTAATAAAAAATTTAAATTCGGCATAAAAAAGTGTTCTAATAATGCGTTAACTAGAAATATGTAGCATAAATGATAAATGCGTTATAGTCAAAAATAAAAAATCCAAAATTTCAGTTTTTTTTAGATAGCTGAAAAACCAAAGTGGCTACTTTAAATTTCTTTGCCTCAATTTAACCAACTCTCTATTTCTTCAAATAAGCGTGATCCCCATGGTGGGGCTCGAATTTGAAACAGCCTGTATAAGAATTGCTCGTTAACCACATAAAGAATATGAATGCGTATTTAAACAATAAGTTCATATTTTAAAGAGCATGCATGTTTTACCACACCTTTATTCGTTTTTCTTATTGTGACTTATTTTTATACAAGTATTATCAAATTTTACGTGCTTGTTAAGAATTTTTCTAGACAGGACGACCAGCGGGATTCTCAGAAAATCTCAATAGACGACTCCTAAATTTTTACTGTGATTATTAGGTAAACGTTCAAAACTTTAAGTTAGTTTTTAATAATTGTACAGACAATCAAAGCTTATGTGACAAATTAAATAAAGTTTTAACAAAAATATTTGACGTTCCTGTAGTAAGTGAAATAGCCACAGATTTAATTGACTTTGATTCAACTTAGTGTAAAATAAGCGTAAAATACGGTGCGATCGAAAATGATTGAACGTGCCGCTTCATACTGATTTTATCTTGTCCGCTTACTACTTAATGTGATCGAAGTAGTTACGAAGTACAAACAAGTACCCCCTAGTACAGCAAGTGCCATTTAACCTTGCAAAAAAAATGACGATAAGTTTAAAAGGCGAGAAGCTGTTACACTCTCAAGCAAAAGCAAGGTTTTTTATTACATTTCTAGTTTCTTTGCTGTATTTTTTATACGTAACCTAAATTATCGTTAATCCCTCCTCAAAGCAAACTGTTTCTAACCTTATGGCGCACGGCCTTTTAATTTGTCAAAAAATCCACAATTATTCGTAAACCATAAATAAATTGACTTTCACTTTTTAGTAGAGTGTACCACACTGTCCAACAGCCAATTAGAGCTAGTTTAAGTTACGACTACCGACGAAACAAAGCGTACGTAGCCGAATCAAAGCCCACTAAAATTTGCAAGGTTAGGTGGCACATGCTGTATACACATATTTCGTTTGCAATTTTATTAGCAACGCAATGCAAACATTCAAATAATACCTACACAATCTAATTTTTAATAGTACACTTACGTTAACTAAGTGTAATTCAGCTATATCGTATCTTATGTAATTATATTTTTTGCAAATAAATAAATGCAGTTTTTTTTTCTGCATATTGTTTAAGAAGTTGATTACATGGCGAAGAACGGCGAATGCCGGTCACATGGTATTCCAAGTTAAGCATTGTCCGTTCTGGTCTCCACTCGGATGGGTGACCGATATAGGGGTATATTTGCAACCAACTGTGCTTCGGAGGGCACGTTAAGCCGTCGGTTTCGGTTGTCATACATACATTTTTGGGAATCGTAAACCATTTAGTGGAACTTCTTCCCCTTTCGACGGGTAAGGACAGTCTCCTGCCCGGCATACGTGCAAAGAGGCTCACAGAGCCCACACTAGTTGCGGGTATTAGACAGGCCATTGATTGGCCTGTAATAAGAGAAAGAAGAAAAAGAAGTTTAAGTAGTGTATATTAAGTGCATGTATTTGAGCTCGTTTAGTGCATATAAATCAGTCTTTACTTATCGCTAATTGATTTCTTATATGGTGATAGGTTTTAGTATATTTTCATGTATTTATATTAATATTAGTTGCTTATTTTAAAACATTACAGACAAATTACAATAATAATAAGTAAACTGCAATTATATTTTTCTTACTATGTTATTAAAAGGCTTTCGCGGTTTCTCGAATTGTCAATATTACAATTTTCTTTCGGCTTAGACCGCTTCGTCATTTGGGAACTACGCCCAGCATAATCAGGTAAGAACCGACCTGTAGCTTGTCTGCCTTTAGCAGCAGTTGGTCTAGAAGTTTGAGCAATATTTGTTCGTAGGCCCTGCCTGCCTAAACAGCGCCGTGTGCTTAGTTTATTTAAACCTTGGGGCGGACAAGGATTTGATCTTAATGTATTTTGTTTGCCAGGACAATAATACTTAATCGGCTTATGCCTGTTAGCTGTTTGTGAATCCATACAAACTAACGTTTCGCAAGACATTGCAGCTTGCATCTTCAGAGTGAATAAAAACACTGAATTCAAATCCGAGAAGCGGAGGTATTTAAACCTCTTTGAGCCAGTCGGGCAGAACGGCGAAGTTCTGGTTGGCTGTCACCGTTGGGCAAAGATGGATCCGGTGGATCGTGATCGTGAGATCGATGATGCTTTTGAGTGCTTAGAGGATAAACTACTGGAGTCCAAGCTTTACTGAGTCTAAAACCATCCTCCCTGTTTATGTTAGGTTGTTTCTCAATTTCAATTGCTTCACGTATGATACGAGGGAAGTAATGAGGTACTCTGGCGAGTACCCGAGCATTGTCAAAGTCCATCTTATGCCCAGTTATACCAGTATGTTCAGCCACCGCAGATTTTGTGATGCGCTTGTGTTTGCAATCACCTTTGTGCTCTCGCAATCTTAACTCAATGGAACGACCAGTTTTTTCCAATGTAGTTTGAGCCACAAGAGCAAAGGATGTTGTAGATCCCGGCTGATTTTAAATTTGATATTTGATCCTTTGCGGATCTGAAACCGTTTCCCAAAGTTTCATTAGTCCTAAAGACTGTCTTTATGCGGTACAGCATGGCTCAAAGAGGTTTAAATACCTCCGCTTCTCGGATTTGAATTCAGTGTTTTTATTCACTCTGAAGATGCAAGCTGCAATGTCTTGCGAGACGTTAGTTTGTATGGGTTTACAAACAGCTAACAGGCATAAGCCGATTAAGTATTATTGTCTTGGCAAACAAAATACATTAAGATCAAATCTTTGTCCACCCCAAGTATTAAATAATCTAAGTACACGGCCTTGTTTAGGCAGGCAGGGCCCACGAACAAATATTGCTTAAACTTCTAGAGCAAATGCTTGTAAAGGTAGACAAGTTACAGGTCGGTCCTTAGCTGATTATGCTGGGCGTAGTTCCCAAATGACGACGCGGTCTAAGCCGAAAGTAAATTGTAATATTGACGATATGTTATTAAAATCATAGCATTTATATGTGTTAAATAAACGACTATCTACTAATGTAATCGCAGAGGAAGGAGTATTGGGGAAAATTATAAATAATCCCTAGCTACATTACCCACCAGGCAAATTAAATGTGCAAAAATTTAGATGTAAAATTAAATTAGTGTAGTTTACAATAAAGTGTGATATTTATATGACAAACTATTGCTTTTGAATATTAGTTTGAAAAAGTTAATAATTTATCAGACTGGTTTAATAGAAGAGAAACAATTTTTGGAATATTGTCGATAGTTGTATATTGCTCTCTATATCTGCAAAATCTAGTTCTGTTTGCTAAGGCTAACATTCAGCTTTTTGTCACAAATAGGATGATAAATGGTAACTATACTAGAAGGAACCGTAACGTCCTAAGCATTCATACTCACAGTTCTTCCCTGCTAGAAAAAGGTACTACATGACCATTAAAACTTTTATTCATCTCCCCTCTACAATACGAGATATTGACAATTAGAATAGTTGTTATCCCCGTTCGTTTATTATATGTATCTTTCTGACAATGTTCGTATTCTGTAAGAATCCCGAAGAAGTAAATAAATTACAAGTACAATTACAATCTGTTTTTATTAATTTACTACAAATTGCTACAACTGTTTCAAGCAATTTAAAATATACCATGTTCAAAATTCGAAACAGTTTAAAATTCAAAACAGTTTAAAGTAGGTCAAACATGTTCCTACTAAAAGCTAATTTGAAACGTTTTAGCGAAATAACGTTTGTTGTCATACCAGACAGAAAATATATATTATCTTGTCATTTCAAATAATATTCGCAGTGCGACTACGTCATACAAAATAATACAAAACTGGCAAAAAAATAAATATGCAATAAAGATAAAATTACGAGTAAATAAAATAAATAATCCTTAGTAGACAGTTAAATGGAAATCAAATTTCATATGCAAATGCAATATAAATCATATGATTTCATATTAATATATGAAGACAGCATATCAGAATTTTCTGTTTACCGATTGCAGCAAATGTATTATTGTCTACTGTTATTCATACAAGATGCATACCCAGTTTTCTAAAAGGTTATTTATTTATCTCTATGTTCAAAAATGTTAATCGGTATTAAACCTCACAACGTATTCCGTATTTACGTTTTCACAAAAACGTATTTACATAGCCGTACTGTAATCCCTAAAAGGGATTTTTAGTTGAAAGGAAAGCTGACAGTGTCACGCTGTGGATGTTTATCGATTGGCACCTAAACATGTGGATACTCCATCACTTATCATTGAATGGTGTCTTGGATACAAGACGCTATTTCGCATTTTACTATCCAATTTCATAACAGATGTTAGAAATGCTTGAATCCTTACTGAATAGCACACACAGGAATTTTACCTAGATGTGGAGATGAAGGAAGTTCATGAACTAATTCGGGTCCCTGAAGAATGTGTGAATGGAATCTCGTTCCGTCTTTCTCAATATTGAATATCTTTTGTGAACTACATTTTAAAGCTGCTACTTTGAATTTCGTGTGTTGCCTGTTTTGTATCTAGCAAATGAAATATTGGATTGTATTTTTTCCGAATAAAGACGTAATTTGATTGAAGAAAAGTAAGGGTCAGCTTTAGTAGTTTCAAATATTTGGCGTATATTAAAATGCCTATTCAAATTACGAGATTTTTACATTCGTCACCGGTGTACGTAGTGTACTTTAGAGGAAATAATTGTATTTTTCAAAAATTCGACTTCGACTTTTTCACGAATAAATTGTTGTGCTAGTTATTGTCTAGATATTGTGTAAGAATATACCACAGTTTTTTCATTTCCTATAAAAATGGTCTTTATTCACTTACTTATGTGTTATTGAACTAGGGTGACGAAATATGTACTAGGATATCAGAATACCAAAACATGTAATACATGTTCAAAAGAAAGCTCGTAATTAAAGCTTGCTCACGAAAAATAAAGCTTATGCTAGACCCTAACTCATCCAGGACCATTTAAGAAGTCGTTAGGCTGTCTACTTTGATTAACCTGGCGGCATCTACCTTTCGGCTTATTCCGGCACGACACGGTACGGTTAAGTTACACTTAATCAACGCACTTTCTCCAATGTGAAACAAGAACAAGCTGCCAGTGCGGCAGTTGCAAGCTCTAGTCCTCACTGATTAGGGGAGACTACCTACATCTTTACTAATTTTGCAGATCAGTGCCTTAATTGACCCTTTGAGCGGCACCAAGACAACTCTTGCATTTCCCTGGTCGTTGTGGTACCATTAAAAAAAAACTGGTTGAGTTTCTCAGAACAGCCGATGCTGCCTCCCAGTATGAGTTGCTCGCAGTCGTAGTACCGGTCGACTACGCACCGCCCAGATAGGTTAGGCGGTCTGATCATAATGACCGGTACCTTAACCATGGCAGGAATGTGAGCTCCCTGGTCGATACGCTGATTAATAATTATGAGATTGAGCAGGGGAAGTGGCATTACACTCCTAGGGTTCAGATCTTTAGCGTTTAACAGGTCAATTTGCGCTTGGACTGACGTTTCCTAAAAAGTTGAACTACCTTGGTTAGCTCAGAAGCCAAGATTTGTTTGAAAAAAAAGCAGACGACTGTTAAATAAAATTATATACAATATTTGTTACTCTACTAGCACAATCTCTAAGATATGAAAGTGTGTTTGATGCAATAAAGTTATTATGTTATTTATAATATTGACTTACAACGACAAATCAAAAATATTGGTATTCCACTACAATCCCCACTTACAGGACCCTACAACCTCGATCAAGATTCCTGAAATTTGCAAGAATTTAAAATGATTGTCAATGTATATTATCTGCAACGTAAAATGTGGTTAACACACTAAATAAGTTTGTCTATCTCAGAAGCTGGTGCAATGTCTGAGAATAAAATAAATTACATAGTGGTTAATGTTAATTCTGTAGAATATTTCGGGTGGTATTGCGTGCAGCTTGTGGTTTGAGATTGTTTGGAAGTTCTGTAGAAATCTTCGTTAGTTTATACTATGTCAATAATCAAATTGTATCTTTTAATTGACTGATTGGTTAGGTAAAAACCGATTATACGAAGATATGTGCTAGAAGCAACATTTACGGTTGTTGTTGTAGAAAATTGGATAACTAAAATGTTACGCGCTCAGGCTCTGGAATTAAAACGTTTAATTTGATTAGAGGTGCCCTTCCACGTTGACGAAAAAATAGTTGAAATAAAATAAACGGTTTAAAATTAATAAGTTCAACTTCGTTGACAGAAAATAGTTGAAATAAAACAGAATTCAGCTAAAGAATGACCTCGTTGCTACGGAAAAATAAAAATAAACGGTTTAATAAAACTGTTCTTCGTTCGTACTAAAATAGACTAAAACATTTAGAAGAATAGACAGTCAAGTATTTAACGCCCATCTCTTAGTAAACATCTTCCCTTGAGCAAGCACTTACTAAGTTTGGTACGGATCGATGGGATCTCGGGCACCGGACTTTTATTAAAATTTGTTTCTCGGTGGCAATGATGTGCTACTAATCCATTATCCAAGGGTTTGTCTTGTGGTATTTTAAACACTTATCAATAATATGGGGTCAATAGACTTTGGTCTCAGGGAGAAGTAACGCGCAATAAAAAGCTTCACACTGTCTAAGACCGTCCGTCCGAGGTAAAGAGCCACACCCTGCTAAAAGTGACCCTGCTTCTACATAGGGCGGCATAGAGAAGTAAACCTCGAAAAAAGAATCCGTACTCTATGGTGTCATAGGTATCGTGTCGAGGGATAAATGAAGATACGTTAGTTGGTTAGAACGGCGACCTTTAGATATCTGGCGCTTTCTGATTGCATTTAGCCTTGTTGCAGCGTGCAGGCTCTGCTGCTGTAGACCTTCCTTTTTAGCTTTTTCGTGGAACTCTTATGAGTTTACTTGAAAGAATATACTTTTCGAGAAGTCTACCTTGCAAAAAAAAGACACAGCTACCTGTGGTGCAAGCGGCGCTGATTCATATAGAGCTACCGCTAATGAAGAATTTTTGCCATTTCCAGTGGTGACAGTAAGTAGATGATTGCGGACTAAGCACTACTATTTTTAAAGAAATAATACGAAGACAAAGTTGCATTCTTTCTGTCCTAGTGGAAGTGCGCCGACGTAATCGGCTTACGGAAGCCAGGACAACCCAACACCTTCCCACAGAACTACCGACCAATCAGCCTACTCTCAGCGATGGGAAAGATATAAAAAGGCACCATCCAAGACGAGCAATTCGACTTCCGCTCTGCTCCACTGCCCACCAGATCCTGAGGTTAGTAGAACACGTCACCGAGGCTTTCAACAAGCGACAATCTACAGGCGCCATCTTCCTGGACGTGTCGAAGGCATTCGACAAGGTCTGGCACCAAGAACTGTTTCACAAGATGCTGAAAGACGGCTGAACGTGACGAAGTCGGACTAGGTAGCCTCATCGCGTAGGTTCCGCAACGATCCTTCCTATCTCCGGCTCTTTTCGGTATCTATGTGAGGGACTTCTCCAACAATCCTGACACCAGGACAGCACTGTAAGCGAACGACACTGCAATTCTAGCAAGCTTCCTCAGCCCAAGACTCATCTCCAAACGACTTCAAACAGCGGCGGAAGCTCTCGAGGATTGGTTTCGTACCTGGAGCATCGAGGTCAACCCGGAGAAGAATATCGCTATCTTGTTCAGAAGACGCCACCAACCCCACCTAGACATTTTTGACAGGCCGCTCCCGTGGGAGTCCGAAGTGAAATACCTAGGAGTCACCATGGGCACCTTGCTCACCTGGTGTCGCCACGTCTCTACCTGCACTACCGCGCCCAAGCAGTCACATCAGCTCGATTTCCACTTTTAAATCGACGCAACACCGCCAACTGCTACATGAAGAAACTACAGGCAATCCAAAACAAGCTGCTACAACCAGTTTTCGACGCTCCCTGGTTCGTAAGAAACACCCAACTTTACCAAGACGCCCAGTTTCCAACGATTAGGGAATTCCTCCAAGACTCCGTACCAAACTGTAGGAGACCATACAAGACCACGACAATCCACTCATCAGGACCCTAGAAAACTATAGCGAGGCTGCCTCTACAAGAGACCAAAGATGTTCCTACTCCCTCCGTGATTTTGGAGGAACCCACGTAAGTAACACTTTTCGAGATACATAATCTGTTGTTTCTTTTGACAGCCAAGTGCACACAGATGAAGGAGGTATGGATATCATTTCCGGAACTCCGTATAGCCATCAAGTCAACGTCAACGTCTAAACTCGCATTTTGCAAAAATCTATGCACAAGTGAACGCTAAATCGTGAAATGGCGCTAGAGTTTTTACTTTTGAGAACACCTGGATTTTCTCACGACATGTGGAATTGTTATGAAGGGGTACAGCAAGGCCTACCAAAAACAAATAATTCGAAGGATTGCATCGAGGATTCTAGCAACAAGTTACTGTTGATTACCCATGCATACGGAAATTTATAAAAGCCATTCAGAGGGAGCAAAGCTTACATGGGCTTCAGATAAAGCAATATGTAGACGGCTTGGAAGGCCCCCCTACTCGTAAAAAACGCCGAGACTGTGCAGACAGAATAGCAAGTCCTGTCGATGATTACAACCCAGAAAACGTCTACGAGTCCTTACGTGGCATAACGCACAACTTAAGTTACTAAAATAGAAATTAGAGATTATAAAACAGTAAAATCAAAAATACATAGAAAATGTAAATGTAAACAACATGACAAAGGAATTTTTTCTAGACTTTTAAACACGCCATCATTTTGCTGCCACCTCTAAGCCTGTAGAAAGTGTAAAGGAAAGTTTGAAAAAAAATTACAGACGGATTTTTCCCAATCTTAGAAATTGTTTTTCGAGAATAAATAATGTTGAAAAAAACAAAATATTTTATATTTTCGGTCAATTATTCTTCGAGCAATTTTCTTCTCTATCAATGTTTCAT
The DNA here is from genome assembly GCA_958336395.1 of Ctenicera cuprea. NCBI lineage: Eukaryota > Metazoa > Arthropoda > Insecta > Coleoptera > Elateridae > Ctenicera > Ctenicera cuprea. Next base: position 38,803,912 of record OY284490.1, read on the forward strand.
TCTGTCAATTTTTCTTTCGATCAATTATTTTCGGGCATTGTTTCTAGATCCGAACTTTACAAATTTCGAAGGCACAGTTTTTGACGCAGTTTAAAGTACAAATTGTTTATAAATATAAGCAGTGTTCTTTTTGGCACAGTCGATTCTTGCTTGTAATCAATAACAAGTCCTTAAAATTGTTCATATTAATAATGAAGACGAGCTTTAAGTTCACTTTAAAAGTAAATTCAGGAGTTTTTGTTTAGGAACGGCAAAACGTATTCTAATTTAATTTTCATTCGAGATAAAAAGATAGGCGCTATAATAGACGTCTCTTCTTTGATGTCTAAATTTAAGGCACTTACTTCAGTTTCAGTCGTTAGACATTAGCAATGCGTTACGCTTTAATTTTTATGTAAATTAACTGTTTTACTTTCATTTCTACAAAGAAAAAAGCTCCAGGTATAAAAATGTAGAACATTATATTTCGTGTTGCTAATAATGGCGATGGTTTTGAAATCGAATCCTTTCCTCATTTTCCATTTTTAATAGTTATTTAAAGAATTAATTAGTAACTTTAACAATAAACATACTAAAGGGTACTAAATGGCAACCACGTTTTTTTAGAAATGGGATAAAGTATTTGTCTTTTCAGCGAGTTTTTTAAGAACCGTGTAAAGACTACCGATTATTTTAGAACCGTCAACAATAAATTAAAACAATAAATTGTCAAGAAACTTTAAATGGACAAAAAATGCATTTATTCCGCATTTATTCTACCACCTAGTTGTTCCTGAATTTGATTTTGACGCAATAAGTGCCAGAGCAAAACTGAAATCGTGAAATATACTTATTTGGATTTCATTCTTGGACAAGATAGCTACAAACAGTAGACTGATTTGATGCGAACCACAGATTCAACTTATAATTCTGTCATCCACATCAGACAGATGTCAAATTTAATGTAATAAATGTCGCATATTTATAAACATCGTCAACAACGTCTATTATTTATACGATTCTTCATTATTCAATTTCGTAGACAGTCGCGCAAACGATCTATGGTCGGCCTTAGCGGTACGCAGAGGGTACATGGTGACTGGTAAGTGCATTAGAAATTGCAAATTTTCAAATTTTTGTGAGAAAAAAATGCTTTCATAAAATCAATATTAAAATTATTATACTAAAGTAAAAATTGATGACATTAAACTGTTACGAGTAGCATTATTGGTAGACGAAGTGGTAAAAGTTATTAAAAACTGCGTGGAGCGTAGGCCACGACTTTTGCTAATTTTAATTAAACGCGTTTGATACTTCTGTCGGTTTCGCAGAAGTAGTGAATTTCACATCCACATCTTGTGCCTGCCTGTCGCCAAAGAGATTTTAAACTGGAGCTGAACCACTGAATTTTTTATGTGAGTTTTAAGACAATTTCGGTGGAACTCTACCGCGTATTAAAATAATAAGAATTACAATGGACACTTTCGCAAAATCTCGGTTTAGGCGTAGGTCCTTGCCCTTATCAGTCGACATTTTTAATTGTATTACGTGGTGCGATTGTCTTTCAAGACTCAAACGTAGCATTAGAAGCGGCGACGAATATAATATAAATAAAGTACGGCGCTACTTCTAGTTTGGTAGCGGAAACAGCCTTTTTGGGAATTCAATTTTAAAGATTGTTGTCAAGATAATTTGTTACCCGCGTTAAAAAGATGATTGCAAAACAACTGCTTACAACCTGCGTCTGTCGGCTTAAAAGTACGCTCTGTATTCAGGTAGAACGGGACAATTACGGGTTCTCACTTCGGTGAGATGCGCGAACAAATACACCTTCTGCAGCGTCGTTGTGGTAACAGTAACTTTGGTAATTTTAACCTGACACGTGCACTTTTCTTTGGAGATGCTCAAATTCTGGAACCGAAAAGGACTGTGTAAGTACTTTCACGAGGGGGAGTGTGTAAGTACTTTCACGAGGGGTAGTGTTCATAGCTCTTAGTATGGGTGCCAAACAACTAAAGGGTAGTGTGTGTTCTGAAATGAGATCCCTGCTCCCTAGCCGTGACTATAAATATGCTTGCTTCCCAGTCACTGCATTTAGGCAATCCTGTGGGTTGTAAATTGGCACAGCCAATAAACTGAGTGGCCATCGATTCAGGTAGGGTAAGGTGACATCAAGGAAGGAGTGGCGTGGCTGCTAGCATTAGGAACCTGGGCAGTAGGAGTGAAATTTTACTTTGGCTGATTACCCCCCTAATCAAAGTATCTATCCAGGAGAGGTCACATTCCGGATGCTGTGTAGATAGTCAAGGAGAATTGGCACACTGTACCTGTAAATTTGCATTGTTATAAATGTAATTGACAAGGTGCTGTTTAACCCAGAACAAGCCTGGTAGGTATTAAAATGTATTTGCAGAAACTGTAAGACTGTTTATTTTAATCCGGTAGGCACAGCTGGTTATAAACTAAGCCTTTGTAGATAAAGTGTGCCGATTCTCCTTGTAAAGACTACACAGGTAATTACGATCAGACCAACTATTAACGTATCTGGGGGTTGCCTAGTTAATAAGTACTGGAATTCCGAGTAGCCTATATTGGGAGTGCAGCTTTGGCTGGTCTGTGAAATCTAACCAGTGACTTTCTTGGCACCACTGATCTGAAATGCATATTTGAAATAAAAGTCTATTATTTTACTCGCGTTTACCACCGCTCTTGACTTCTATCAATTTAATATCTAAGCAGATATTACCATATATCCCTAATTAGAGTCAATAGAGAATTATCTTAGCGCAGGATATACCCACTTGTAAGTTGGAACTGCTTCTCAGGAGTATCGCGTGGCGCTACAGTCTCTTGGGAATTAGGCGTAACGTTTTAAGAGCTGTTAGAAAACCTAGTCAGCTTGAGAATATTGCGTACAAATCAATGATAACAGACGAAGTTCTTTTTAATAGTTATCTGTTATTGAACTAACCTGTAAAACTCTTATTATGCATTTGAAGATCCAAAAGCATCAGATTCCTGATAACTGGTAGAAAATTAAGATTGGTAGTTGTATTCTTTACTACTAACGTGCAAATACAAGATATAAATATTACAGCTTCACAAAACTCACATCGTCATAGCAAAAATAAATAAATATTTTAAAAAGGTTTACTTTTGTTCCAATTATACAAAAATCTTCTTCTTATTTTACCATAACGTAGCCCAACAATGTCATCGCAAGTATTTAATAAGCTATCAACTATAAGCGTTTGATAATAAAAATTAGAAAAGTTTAGAAATAAAATATTGCCGACTAACTAACTAACACAGTCGATTATGTCTAGAGTATTTCGATTTAATGGGATTAAAACTTTATATCAAACTAGTGTTGCCCCAGCGCACAATGCACTGACAGACAGCGTTGATAGAACCGGCGAAATGTCAAGTCACGTGATGCATTAGTTCCAATAATGACACGCGACGTTATTGTAGATGGCGCCACAAGTGACGCGAGTCTGGCCGACCTTCATATATATTATAAGTTAAAATAATTATTATTAAAAAATCGACGTAGAATAAAAATATAAAAATGTTTCATGTTCCATCTGTGGATAGAGACCTTTCATTTAAAAAAAATGGTCCTAATTGGTGAAGCGGTAGCCGCTGGAGGAACCGGAGAAAAAAACCCTTTGTGCTTTTATATATGTATAGATGTTGCAAAACTCAATTGTTTTTGAAATATGGGAAAGTCCCATTTCAGAGAATGTAAAATACTGACTGAATGCGAAATACAGTGTATGTGACTAACATACGCGTATATCTTAGATTTATATTGTTTTTAATAGTTGTGGAATTAGTATGATAATGCTATGGTTTTTATAGCTTCAATTTTATGAGTTTAAAATTGAAACCTTCCAATTGGTAATGATTAGCCCGTTATTCGATTCTCGTCGATTGATTTCCTATCAAGTCAAATTGGTTCTATTCACATATCCGACGGAAAAGTCCTCTGCAGTCATTTATTCCATAAAATATTTTTGCAGCGCCCGCATTTGAAGTAAGCGTTTATAGATTGGAGATGTTTGAAAATTATGCAAAAAGGGGAATTATTGTTTAATCTGTAAATCTTACAGTCGCCGTACAGAGAAAATGGGCAAATATGAGATTTCCTAAATTTTTCTAAAAGCTATGATATAGTATTAAAAAAATTACTTGAACTTTTTTCTTCATATTAGACATAGGCGCCGACGTTGAAAACTTTCAACCGGAACCAAAAGTGCTGTAGTCCTATTAATGGTAGAGGGTTTAGAAACTGCAGTAATAATTTAACGAACACATGCTAGTTCTATACTAGATTAATCTTACTCGCGGAGGAATTCAAAACAAATACGTGATTAACAGGTGATTGCTGCTGCAGCACGTTGCCATTGGTGGTTGAGGCATAAAATCTAGAGATACTCGATGAGTATTCGCAAGACATCAGTACTATAGGGTTGATAGATTTCCGAATTAAACTACTTTTTTAATATTAAAAACTTGGCTAATAGTATGTTATTTTGTGATTATGTTTAATAAATCTACGTACAAGTATAGTTATTTATTGTACAAGATGATAAAATTTCACTTTATCTTCGGGAGCGATTTTAGCGTCGAGGCGTCAGCCGAGACGCTAATAAGAATCGAGAAGATAATGAAATTTTATCGTCGTGTGGAATACAACATTTTTTTCTATAGCAATTATTAAAGAAGACCAAAAAATGAAGAAAAGTCAATGATAAATTTAATTTAAAAGTGTCAGGAAAAAAACAGTTTCACGAAAAAATGAGTAGGTGGCTTTAATAACTTTTTGGTTGCTATAGAATAAACCAAAAAATAAAAGACTTTTTCTATTTTGGTTCTTTACTGACTACTTTATGAAACTCATTTGGATTTCATAAAGCAACTCTTTAAAGAATTCGAAATTTTATTTTGTTAGGTTGGTGACAACCATGTGACAACAAAACCTTCACGCGTTGTAAACATAACCTTCAAATTGTAAGTTATAAAAATTAAGATTATTTAGCGTATTTTTCGCTACTTTGCGTAGCTCGGGTGGGGTGCAAGATAATTCTTCTTCCATCTTATCTTCAAATCTCAGGTATTTAAAAAATTAAATCACTTTCAAACACAGTTTGTCTAAATTTTAATTTGACAGTAGTATGAATTAATTGAAATTGTTTCAAATGTTACCAACAGCCACATAACAAAAACAAAAAACAAAAAATCTTCCTAATCAATTATATTTTTAAATTAAAATATAAAATAAGGTAATTTTTAACATTTTTGGACCAAAACAGAAAAAATAGTATAAAATACACGTTTCATAAGCCATTTAAGCGCACTTGTCCATTAGAAAACTCGACGCAAGCGGCTCGTTTTCTAACTTGGACGCGTGCTCTAACATCATGTCTTATGAAACTTGTTTTTTAATATACTGTTATCTATCCTTGCTGTTAAAGTACTACTTTATCTACCCTTGATGGTAAAGTGCTACTTTTCCCTCTAATTTTAGTTAATAATAGCACGTTTTAACAGTTGCTATAGAAAAAAATAAATTATTAACAACAGCAGTAGCACAAGTGATTAAAGAGTTTTGATTATTCTGTCGCTTAGTTGACAACGAAATTGTCTTGTTGCTAAGAAATATCACTCTGAATGAGGAGTGATATTTCTTTGCATCAACACGATTGAGTTATTCAATGAAAGACAGAATTACAGAACATTTTTAATTATCGAGTGGATTTTTTTAGAATCTTCCACGAACTAAATATTAAAACACTTAGTTGGTATATTTATTTCTTACTTACTGAACGTACGTGATTTTGTTTTGCCCGATTGCTTAACTAACGTACATACGTATAATATTTGCCATTACAATTATAGTTATGAAGGCTGACGTGCGGTGCACCTTGACTAACTCTTGTGACATATTTGTAATACCGTGTGTTCAACAAGTAATTGCATAAGGGTTGGCCATGGAAAATAAAATTTCTGTCTTTGCATGCTTTAGAATTTAACTGTCATCACTGTTGTCAGTGTCACTACAAATAACAAATTACAAGCTTAACCTAAAATTTTAAGTAACATCATGTTTTGTTTGTTTAAATTCTAAAGCATGCAAAGACAGAAATTTTATTTTCCATGGTCAATCCTTATGTAATTACTTTTTAAACACACGGTATATTTTGAAACTGTTTAAATTACGGCTTCCTTTATGAAAATCGACTGAGGTCTCTATACGGCCTGTCGCGTGAGGGGTTTGCCAACAAATTCCGCGCGCAGGAGAGGCGCTGCTTATGGTGCCAAACACGTGCATCAAAGACGTCAATTTAAGCTTAAATTTGTGATTTATTAACGTAAAACACAAAATTGCATTACATTTTACTCCTAGGTTTAGTAAAAATGACTAAAAAAATGACTTCTACGTGAACTGTAAGTATATCTCGACTTTAGTCGATATTAATACAGGAGGCCGTAGTTTAAATAATGGAATAAGATCAACAAAATACTAGATACGGGTTGGTCATGAAAAACCAATATCGGAACTAAATTCATACGGCCACAAATTGTCACATAAAAAATTATATTTTTGTTTATTGTGGGCAACCCTTAACTGAAATTTTGTTGATCATACTGTCTCATAAATTAAATTGTTGTACAGCAATAGATACCAATGTAATATAATTTCTATGGAACGAAGCATTAACATTTAGGAGGCCTAGCCTCCCCATCACGTTATAGCAAAACTTTTAGTTATTCTTTTCCAATTGCTATTTTAGTTACTCTGATTTTTAAATCTCATATAACTTTTAAATCTTTTAACTTCAACATTTTTTCATGGAAATTTTCTGCTTCTAGTTTCGTCATAATACTGTTCCATCCTCTATGACTACTCTAAACTGTTAATCTATACTGGTCCTTGTACACTTAGTAGATGTGGGCATGGTATGGACAAAATGGTAACTACACACAGTAATACATGATTTTTATAAACAATGGAAATCGTGGCGTTTTATATCTCATACTTTTTTAAATTTTAAAAACGGGCTACTGCACCAATTTCTATAAATAATTTTGTATGCATCACATATTTACTACATTGAGAACTATATAACTGTATAATACGAAAACAGTACTTGTCTGGTTTTTAAACATGTGCAATAGGTTGATATGCTCACAACTGCGATTTTTCCCTGAGGGACTGCAGCAGTTGTATTATGAAGCTCTGCTCATTAAAACTTGAAATATCTGCTTCGCGCTGCAAGTTTAATTAAAAAAAGTTTTGCCCTATGAATTTGCGAATGTTTTCCTAGAATTGCCCAAAACGCGATGCCGTTAGTTAGTACAGCAACTAAATAAACAGAACAGCAGAAATAAAACGAATGAAAGCTTAGAAGCGAATTAAAATTACAAAACGTAGTTAATTGAAGTAGAGTGGCAATTTATAAAATCGCTAGAGCACGGGTAACAGTAACAATGAAAGTATAAGTAGTAAGTAGTAAGTAGATAACTATAAGGATGGAAATATATAATCCAAAATAGCAAATTATGGCGATAAACAATACTTTCTCGTCTATAAGTACACACACTATTAGCATTTAGTTCTATGGTACAGTAAAGTGACACCAGTAGCATTCCGTGGGTTTAAAATTTGGGTAGGCAATGGCAAAAAATATTTAACATTAAGATTAAAAAGTAAAAAAATTACGACAATTTCAATTTACCAACACCTGTTGTTAAATGAATTAATCTACGCATAAAATCCCCTTTATTTGATAACGTAAACCGTCTTCTAAAGCCAAGTTATTGCGTGATTTGCCAAATAATTTTAATCTAACAGTTGCAGATAAATGTTCTTTGGTCGACGCATGTATTTTAATGGCAGCTGAAAGATTATTTAAAACAGAGTATCCCGTTTCAGACTATGCTTTTAAGGGGTTAGATATAGATGAAAATAGTAAGCAATTCCGGCAAAATAGGGTAAAGTTGGGATAGAAGCCCTAGGAGGATAGACGCCGCACTTTCAAAAGCTCGCGCATTTTACGACCTATGGCGAAAGACTTCGTTAACAGTCTTAGCATTGTATGTTACCAGTAGTTTACAATAGTAGTAGGGGATCGATGCCGCATAGTTTGTGAATTAAAAATATACGTATTTAGGTGAGTTCACGTGTAACTGCATGTAAATGGAGAATCGGGTTGTCGGTATTTAATGTTTAACTATTAGTTTTTATCATAAATGATCAAACCTATAGTTTATACCATCACAATACATTATAACCTAACTTATCAAAGAGTGGTTTTGCGTTTTATCTGGCTACAGTTTAAAATGTCAAGTGAGGCGTCTATCCCAAATAAAAAGGATAGATGCCCCACCTAACTTGTGGGATATATGACCGCTACGTTAATAGATACATACCCGCCTTGGTACTAGCAAAATATTAAATTACTGTTTCAGAATAATGCCTAGAAAATATATACGAAAAGGTAATGTTAGGCCAAGGGCGGTTTGGTCTGAAGCAGACTTAATTTGTGCTATAAGAAATGTTAAAGATGGGGAAATGGGAGTAAATGAGGCGAGTAAAAGTTTTAATATTCCATCTCGTACGTTAAGAAGAAGGCTGAAATCTGGAAATACCAAAAAGTTATCTTTAGGAAAAAATTCGGCACTAGGTTTTGAAAATGAAAGAAGATTGGTGGCTCATATACAAAAACTAGAGAAAGCAGGTTTTTCCCCTAGTCGCTTAACAGTACGTAAACTTGCGTACGAGTTTGCATCAAAACTGGGACTTAAGAAAATATTCTCTCCAAAAAATAATGGAAAGCAATTAGCAGGACACCATTGGCTATATTCTTTCCTTGATAGAAATGCAGATCTTAGTGTTAGACAAAGTGAAGGACTATCTCTTGCGCGTTCTAAAGGAATGTGTCGTACAGAAGTCAATGCATTTTACAACCTCTTTGAGGAAACATTAACAAAATATGACTTGTTAGACAAACCAAGTCGAATTTTTAACATGGACGAGAGTGGAATTCAGTTAAACAACAAACCTGGAAAAGTTATAGCTACGAAAGGAAGCAAAGACGTTCATGTCCTTACATCAGCTGAAAGAGAAGAAAATGTGTCAATAATTGCCTGTAATAATGCCGAAGGTGTCTTTCTACCACCAGTATTCATTTTAAAAGGCACGCGCAAAAATCCCGACCATTCAGACGGCTTACCAGCAGGTTCTGAAATTTACATAAATAAAAAAAGTTCGTTTATAACATCAGACTTATTCATAAAATGGTTAAAGGAACATTTTGTGCCCCGAAAAGGTGAAGGCAAAGTGATACTACTATTGGACGGCCACTCCTCTCATACCAACTGCCTCGACATGCTACAGTTTGCCGATGAGAACGATATCATTATGATTTGTTTGCCAAGTCATACTACTCAGGCTCTACAACCCCTTGATAGGTCTTTTTTCAAACCTTTGAAGGACTATTTTAGACAAGAGGCTGAGTCATGGATGCTGACCCACAAGGACAGGAAAATTGGACGGCAACAAATTGGTAAACTAATCGGCACTGCTTGGCAAAGCGCAGCTACTGTTAGCAATGGCATATCTGGGTTTGAGGCTTCAGGAATATATCCTCTCAACCGCACTAGAATTCCTGACCACTTTTTTCAAATATCCGACTATTCCATTAACTTGCAAGTCGAAACGGAAGCTAAAAATAATAATATAACTGGTGCTGTTCAAAGTTCAACTGCCACTAATTCTATATCTTATGTGGAAATTCTTGATGAAATTAATTTACCTCAAGACTTTTTTGAGAATGAAGAAAACTATATAATTGATTTACAAGAGCCAAATACAGTCCTAGAACTACAACCAATTGAGGAATGCATAGACAAGCCTACTCCATCGAAATTTTTAAACGAAATAGCCCCTGTTCCTACTATACCTCTACAAACCACCAAGAGAAAGCAATCGGCCGCTATTCTTACAGAAAATTTAAAACAGAAGAAAGCTAGAGCCGAAGAGTAGAAAATTTTAGCCGAAGAGAAGAAAGCTAGAGCTAAAGAGAAGAATGTCTTAGCCGAAGAGAAGAAAGCTTTAGCCGAAGAAAAGAAAGCTATAGCCATTGAGACTTCACAAAAGAAGAAAGCTGGAGGAAAAATAAGTAATTAAATACCTCCTTACGTAGATAAAAGGTTGTTTTCTACTTTTATGGCGTATATCCCCTAACTAAGGCGTTTATCCCATATGGCGTGGCATTAATCCCATATGTATGGGATATATGGCAAACAATTGAGTTTTATATATATGATCGAATATGTATGTGATTTTTTATGTTAAGTCATGTAAAGCTTTATTTATAATGAGAAGTTAACAACAAAAGTCCCTAAACAATTTGTATTTATGAAAGTTATCAGATACAAGTTTTATATACAAAAACCTCGTAAGTGGGGCATCTATCCCAACTTTACCCTAGTTTATTTTTAATACCGCCACCAGTTAACCAGTCTATGCTTTTATACCATTCAGTATTAAACAACCTAAATTTTTTCTACTATCTGTCTGTAACTGTCCTAGTCATTTTGAAGTACATCGCCTATGATTTTTTATTTCTATTTGTTTTTCGTAAGAGTATTCATTAAATTTTTCTTTTAAAATAATCTGGTCAACGAGAATTTCCATATTTACTGCAAAATTTGCAAACTACGTATGAAATAAATAAACAAACAATACCTGCACGCTGCAACAACTAACTGCCGCTGACCGGCGGCAGCGCAAAGCCCGTCTTTTGCCGTGCTTATTGCGTTCTGAAATCCTTACTATTTCTTTGCATCTGTTCATCTGATCATTGCATTATTTCATTATTTGTATCAATGTGCATGCAAACGTATTAAGAATAATGGATTGGTTGATTGTGTCGTAACTGGAATTATTTCGCCCCATAAGCTCGGCTTTCGCGTATGCAAAACTGTGTTTAAAAGCAACGGTTTATTTATTTGGCGCCTAATTTGTTTTTTTTCCAGCTCATATTTAATACATATGTAAAAACAAAGCCGAGTGTACTTGAACGATTCTTATACATTGCAGTAAACAACCACTAATAAAATTTATAATAATCACATAACTGCCAATTATATGGTTCTATAAAGCAAGTATTTTAATTCCGTTTTAAAATTGATCAGCTTGTACAGTATAATATAGAATTTATTTTAAATTTGTATTCAAACAAATTTTAATTATTTACTGAATCATCTCTAACAAATTAATCGAGATAAAAAGCGCCGTAATAATGCACATACCTACAACACATGTATCTGCCGCAGGCAAATGATTGGTCCGCTGACCGACAGTATTTCTCTTTGCGCAGTGAAAAGTTATTTGCCTAGACAGAAGCTATGTTTACTTAAAGCACAGATAAGGTTAACACTACGGATATACGGTAAATATGGGAGTTATCGGCAGCTTGTTTTATATGATTAATAATCTGCAAATAGATGGCGCTACAATGACAATTTATAATTAAGTCACAGATGACTGTAATTTAGCAGATTACTTAGCACATATTCAAACCAAAAGCCATCTGCCATGCTTAATTGTCAAATCGCAATTTTTCGTAAATAATTAATATTGACGCCAATTCTACTTAAACTATATTCATGATGTGTACCTAGTTTTTTAATTTATTGCAAATAAATTAATTTATCAAGCATTAATCATACACATTTATTGCACAGTCTAATTTTAAAACTTTATTTTCTGTTTGTGGTGAATTAAATTTAATAATAATTCCAAAATCATCTACATATTTTTATAGGATTCATATAAATCATAATAATCGAGCACTTGCCACTAACAACAGTCGACAAGTTGAATATTTATTATTTATCACAATTCAGAACTGATACTTTTTCTGATATATCAATTTTCAGTAAACAGTAAATACAAGGAAAATATAAAATACGCGCTTTAACCAGATCCCAGACAAGGTCAGGTTTTTAACGTCATCTGTGACAGATACATTCAAATTCGCGATAAAACAGTTTCCAACACATTTCAACAGTAATAAACAAATAGCTACAGCAGCGCCCTAAAATTGGTCTGGTGCGTTGTAGCCACGCTAACGCTAATTTCGTTTCCAAATCTGAGCGGACATTTTTTATAAGGGGTCGTATATCTGTAGTGTTAACCTTATCTGTGCTTAAAGTAACCATTTGCCTGCGACGTTTACACGTACTTCGTATATGATCTTGTCCGTGCAAACAGTAAGGCTGTATACCCAGTAGGGATTACATTAATGATTACTCTTTTATTTTGGATGTTACAAGAGGTTGTCTAATACGCTAACGTTTCTCAAGTTAATTGAACGCATTTTTCGCGTTATATTTTAAATTCCATAGCAAAGCTACCTTATAATGTTTCAAGTTTGTATTATACTTACGCTTAGAAAAGGCAATAAAGAAAATTCCGCCTAAAATGTGTGTTGACTTGTCAAATTAATTTTTTATTTAACGGAACTTGAATTAAATACACAGTAGTAGTAACTGTAACTAGTAACAGTAAAGTTAGTGGTATCATGGTAACAGTGTAACGCCATAGCTATCCGGCATTGTCAGAGAACTGGGATATTCTAGGTGTAGCGGTTTATTTGTAAAATCGTGTACCCAGTGGGGTAGTAAAAATTTTGTAGTTTCTGTAAACATTTTGTATTTAGTATTTTATTATTATTCATTTGAAACCGTCATAGAAACAAGTTTACATAATATGTAGCTTAAATTGTATTTAATTGCAATAATGCACGCAATAGTGGCTTGTACATACATGTATGTACCTACTATGATATCTCAGACCCTACGTACCCTAAAATTGTGTTTTCTTTTTGTTATAGGAAGGTTATGTATCACGATAAACCTACAATATTTCTACATACTACTAGCAACTATTATTGAAACAAATTAAAAAAATAAGAGATCCATTTGCGATATTGCTGATGTTTAGAACACGGATATGTGACACGAATTCACGTAGGTATACAGTCATTCGAAGGCAATCTCGCAGAAAATCAACGAAGAGGAAACGAAGACAAAGCAAATTGCAAAGTATCACATGAGAATCTCATATGAAAATATAAAATTGCAGTATCAGAGGATATTTGCTTTTACGAGATTCACCAGCTGTTGTCTGTCTTGAATATTAAATGCAAACAAAACAACTTGGTTGAAATAGGAATACACAATATCCGAAGTAAATTCATATATTGCCTTTCATTTTTATTGGAAAAATTCATGGCAGTTGAAGTTTTAGGCTATTGTATTTTAAAGTTCAATATTTTTCATATACAAAACGAAACAATTTCAAAAGATCTGAAGTTATCTGTGAAAGTGTGAACTACTCCTGCAATGATGCAATCAACATCAAAAAAACATTATCTACAATAAAAGTAGCGTAAACATAATAATTATCCAAAATTTCTTATAACAAACAACATTACTTATTGGCCAAACTCCATTGTCACTCCATTGAAATAGACGCAGCAAGAACAGTTGTTGACAGCTATACAAATTCACAGTACTGTAAATGCGCGCTGTCAGAATAAATAATTTGCATCTGATTTTGATTTAATTGTATTGTTTTATACTTTAAAGTGTAAGTTCCCTGAAGGCATAATGCACTTGTCTAATAACTTTTGATTTATTTACAGGAATATTATATTTCTTTCAGCAAATGCAGACTTTAATTAACGGTGATCACTAGACTTAGCTAAATTGCTGTAAATTAGTTTTAGTTAATCTTAAGCAGGTGGTCGTCTCAGGGCAGTTGCACACATTTTGTACATAAATGTAAATAAACGATGAGTGTAGAACGCATGTTCACATGTATCAATGAGTTTGACGCTTGTTGTGAGAATTATAGAAGCCAATCTAATACTTAAAATTTTAATCTCAAATTTTAGGAATTAGGATAAAGATTGAGTTGTAGTTATTAACATAAATTGGAGAAAACTTGACAGCTTTAATTAGCACAAGTGTTCAAAGAAGCCTGAGAGTGCGAGACAAAATTTTATTGATACTTCTGTCCAATCAAAAATTTAAAAAAAGGGGGGCTCTAATTTTATTGAAAAAATAAACAAGTCTAACCTCTTGAATTTGAATGTAAAAGTATGTTCCAGAAAGGAAGGGATCAATCTTTCTGATTCTCAAAGATTACTCAGTTCGCTGGAATCTTAACGTCTGTTTGGAAGCATTATTGCTAACATTCTGCCACAGTATTACAAGTCTAGGACTTGAAACTTTAAAATAAATTATCCTAATAGTGGGTTTTGGGCTACGAGCACTTTGCCAAAATCAAAGAGACTTAGGCGTAGATGCTTATTCTTGTCGGTATACCTGATGAGGCGTATTAAGCGTGGCGCTATTGTCCTTCGGGAATTAGGCGTAACAATAAAAGCGCTATTGCAGGAAAGTCGATTGGAGTGAGTGACGGCGTTATTTCTACTTAGGTGGCGGCAAGACGCTCTTATTGCGTGTTGTTGTTACATATTTGTACGTAATCGATCGCTGTTATTGGGTTAAGTTCTCAGGCGTATTGGTAAGCAGAGCTATTGTCCATTGGGAATTAAGCGTAGCGGCCAAGGCGCTGTTAGGATAAGACCTAATTAAGCTGAGAATATTGCGTGCAAATGAGTGATAGCACACGGCGTTTCTGTAAAGAGTACTCAGTTACTTGCGTAACCTGTACAACAATCGACATTTAAAAGCAGCCTCAAAAAGAAATATTAGTATAAGTAAAACTAGGGTACAAATTTGGATTGGCAACTTTACTCCACACAACTGAGTCCAAATTCTATATAAATGGTCTCCGCACTCATAACACTGACATTTGCATCACAAAAATAAATAAATAGTTTAAAAGGTTTACTGTTGTTTAAATCAGCTTAACATCTTAACCTTTTTAACCTTGATAAAGACAGGGTAAATCAGACACGAGTAATAATTCAAACACAACGTAGGTCCCACACTGATATAAGCACTTGGTTTATTTTACATAATACTATTAAAATTTGTAAATAAGAATATCTACGAAACTTCACGATCACAATACTAGAGATTGTACTAACTACCAATCGTGGAGTCGATATTTGTTATGTTCTGCCTGGAAAGTATATTCTACATTATTGTGTCTCAAAACGAATATCTCGCATAGGAGCAGCGTTTACATCCCAAGAATTTGAGAACATATGCAAGAAAGATAACTAACATAAAGCCTATCCTAAACTCCGACACAAGCTAATGGACAGTAGAAGCGGTAACAGGACGATTCTCGTTGCTTTTTCTAACGGGAACGGGCATGGGAAACTCGCGTTAAAAAGGTTTATAGCGAACTTGTCAGCTCTGTAGACAGAATAAAGGCCTGCGTTAGCCTGCACGGTGACGATAAGTAGGTGTCTGTATAATCAATGTATGATTTGTTGTAACTTATACCTATTTTCTGAATTTATTTTTCCGGCTAATTGATGATTTGGACGGCATAATTGCAACTATATCATAGCTGAAATTGAGCTGATGTTGCTCTGCCAACTAAGAAGGCTGCGACTTCATTATTATCCTCCTATTTTGTACAGTCTTGCTGCGGGAAACTTGGATAGCGTTAATTCATACTTTTAAAAAACTCAAGATACATTGTTACCTACCAACATAAGAAACTGCATTGCGCTAAACCTGGGACGTAATCAACCCCTGCGTCAAGTTACATTAATAGACAACTGTTTACACTAGCATTCTAAAAATATCTTTTACAAAACTCTACTCAACAAACTTTATTTCTGCAAGTATATAATAATGTACAATTGTTTCATAGGCAGATTTCCACTAGTCAACAGAATAAACGAAACAATAATCTTCCTACAGCTATACAAAAGAAGAGGTTTACAGAAAGCTGCGCTGAAATCCTCTTTTCGGAGACTAAAAAAAAACAGGAAACCGAATGTTAGGAATAGTTGTATAAAGGCTAATAATAATTGGTTAGTTTCGATGTAAGCGTACATTTATGCAATTGTTAGAAAGCATACTTTTAATTATAAATTCCGAGATAAAAGTTTCTAACCAAAACTGGACCAAGTATAATTAGAAAGTCACCACTAAAACTTTGTTGATCAAAAACTTAATTTTCAGAAATAAATAAAAGGAAATTGACATAATTTTGCTTTACAATTTTTAAACTGCTACTTCGGCGCGGAAGCATGTCACAGCTGTGAATTCAGCCTAGTCTGACCAAATCTTAAATGCAACATTCAGTATTTATTGAGATATCAAAAAGTAAACTCAAGTTATTAACGGAACAGAACATTTTGGTGTTTCAACGGTATACAAATCAAAATATGGCATTTAACTTAATTTAAATATTGTATGTACAAGAAATAAATAATAATTTTGGGTGTGACGAGATTTCTTGCAGCATCTTTAGCTGCAGACATGGACGGGTATCGAATCCCTAGTTTTGACGCCAATTAAGAATAAACAAAATGCACATAATATATGGATTAGGGTGGTCCTTATTTATGAAAGTCTGAATTTTTGTCAAATACGCCCCCCAGTTTTGTTCCATTATATAAAGAAATAAGCCTGTAAATATTTCAGCAAAAAAAAAAATAATTTTACACGTGCCTCTTTTGGCCCAAACATTGAAATAATTTTGATTTTACAATTTGTTGTTTATATTAATTTTTTATGAATCCTTGAAAGTAAAAATAACTATTTAATTAACATTTCATTTTGTTATTTTCGAAACAATTATAAATATTTTAATTCATATTTTATTAAAATCGAACGAACATATCAAAACTTATTGTATTTTGAATGTAAAAGCACATTATCGATGTGACATAGGTACCTACAATTTGTAGATAATGGAGAAAATACGGATCCGTATGCGATTCATTTTAAATAAAAATACTGTTTATTGCTTAAATTTTAAAAATAATTGAATTTGCTACTTAATCGTTTTTTATTCGAAAGATTGTGATATCGTTTCGATGCTATGTCTCTGATATCTTTTTCTATAGTCTTGAATAACCTGCATTACAAAAATCTGAAGATTTATTAACATTAATTAGTTGAAAATTAAGATAAATAAATACTAAATGTAATAGTATTAATTACTTGTAAAAGGTACTGTTGTTGATCCAATTTTTTGATAATTATATTATTAAAATCCAAAACTAATTTTATTTCTCGCTTAGCAGTATCGTTAGCTACCTTTAGAGATTTTACTATTTTAAGATCTTAAAGCTACTTTTCTCTATGATTTAATTTTTCTGGATGACAATGAAGAAAGTCTGTTTCTATTTTAAAACGGCGAAAAAGTTTATTACATTGGCAGATATAAAATTTTCTAATTTTCTCAAAACAAATGTATTTAAATCTTCTGGTTTCATTAATAGCCTTTTTTCAAGTTCTTCTTTTTCAGTATCTTCTTTATCATGTTGCTAATTAATCTTTGCGACCGTATGAATTTTGGTTTCCAGTGGCAGGCTTTCATCAAAAAATGCAAATGCTGCTGTTTCTGTATTTAGGTACCACAAATGATTTGTAAACTTATTGGCAGTAACAGTTGCAGGATTGCAGTTTTTAGATTTTGTTTTTAAATCCGCAACGTAGATAAATAATAAACAAAGAAAAATTTATTTCTTATACTTATAATATTAGTTAATTAATTGTCGATGACGTCTCTTCACTATGTTTTTGTCTTCGTTGTATTTCTTTGTCTTTCCTCTTCATTCTTCGCTCTTCAATTCCTTCTAAAATTTTGTCCACGCCGAGCATTCAGCTTGGTCGTCCTTTTTTCTTTGTTAAAGTAAGAATCCTTGTCTTCATTTATTGTAATCATATTTAGAGCGTTTTCGTGTGAAATATCGAAAAAAAATGTCCAATTCATGAAAACTGTTATTCTCATTCGTTCGCTGTCGTTCTGCTTCTTTTTCCCTAAGTTTCTCCAGTCGTTGTATAATTTTTCTAATAAGCATGGTTGTTATAATCTTGTTGGTATTCGGGCTGTTTTTCCGAAATATAGTACATTCTTGTACAGTAAAAGTAGCACTCTCTCAAACACTTAGTTTTATTACTCGTAAGTTAATAACATAACAACTTGAAGAACGTCCTTGTTAGAAGACAATTTAGATCCTGTAATTCGACTTTTGGTATTTGCAATTAAAATGATTTTTTTCTCAAATCGATACTACTTGAAGAGCACATTTTCAGCGTATATAAATAAGCCAAAAAACAGAAAATAATTATTAAAATAACTGGATATTAAAATTACCGAAGTATTCATAAAGTCGTTGTTCTGGTCACCATTTCAAAATTACAACTGCCAGATGCTACCCTGCGCACTGCGCAGTTCTGCCAACAACTGCAAAATAGATACCTAAACGTAATATTAGTTCTCTTGAATAACAAAATAGTTATTTTTTACTTTAAAAATTAATAAAAAATGAAAAAAAAAACAAAAATTGTAAATTTTGATTTATTCAATTTTTAAGCTCGAAGAGGCACGTGTTAACATTTTTTTGGAGCTGAAATTTTTACAGGTTTATTTACTCATATAAAGAAACAAATCTAGGGGGCGTATGTAGAACGAATCCAAATTTTTTTTTCGTATATAAATAAGGACTACCCTAATATGGATGCATAATCAGTAAGTCTCGGAGATTTAAAACGATAAAAATGGCCAAAGTAAGCAAAGTTATATTTTACACAACACGTGCGGTTGCATTCAAGTGATAAGGCTATCTTTTAACTTTATACAATATCACTGCTTCATTAAAAATGGTACGATATTCCGAAAAACGCCCTTTCGGCTAAATTTAATAAACCAACGAATTCTTCTTAGTTTTCTAAAATAAACTTTTCTTTGTTGATCAGAAAATTTAATATTTTAACAAATATAAAAATGCTCTATTATAAGTCATGAATTTAAATGTGAATGTCTGCCAACATGCTCTCTTTGTTCATTGCGATTTTTTGAGCTCAATTTCCAAACGAAAATCGATACAGATAGACCATAGAGTATAGTATCACTAAACAAACGGTTTGAAAGTAGTATTATGGACAAACAAAGCTGGCTTGAAGATTGACCAATGTTCAGCAGGTTTGGAAAACATAAACAAATTATAGGTTCATTAAAATTTGTCAAGTTTTGCGCTAATGCCAGAATTACAATAGGGCTTCAAGAATAACCTTTTATTGTCCGCAATTGTACATAAGTTTTTCAAACATCTTTACAGCAAGACATAAATTCAGTTTTGTACTGTTTCTTGTATACTGAAATGTTTAGTCTAAAGGAAACCTCGACAAGAAAATTACTAAAGTTTTGCAGCAAATACAACAGACTTTATTACATTATATTATATACTATACATTTTCTATAGCTGTGTCCCATTCCGTTCAATTTCTCATCAAAGGCTTAAATTAGATCGTTAGTTTCACCGATTTTTCACAAATATCATGTCTTCTAATTTCGCCATACCTAAATGGGAAACAATATCTGACCGCAAAAACCCAAAGACACACATAACTAGCAATAATAAACCGATTCCTGAAAGATTTTGCTGTATGATCAATAAGGACGATAGACACCAGCGATGCGAAGTTAATACAATTTTATTCTCCAGAACATTTTACTCTGTGTGAATTTTAAACTGAGAACAAAGTATTGAACTCGGAAATAGTTAATTAGGTTCAATTACTCATTCATTAAATACACACCTAGAATTCTTTTTAGACGCCTTTGAAAGTTTCTGTCGGAATTTTAGTATTGTGTCATCCAACCCAGAGGAAATTGCCTTAATTTCCTTCTTCAGAATTCATAAAACGGAGGACTCGAGGGAGAAAAGGTCGTAAATTTGGAATGAATAAGCGATGCCTAATACACTTTCGAGGTCGGCGGTTTCCTATCAGGTACAGGTATTGATTGCTGTCGTCCAAAAGGTCTACACTAAATTGCTTCTGTTGTTGCATGTATTAGTCTGCCAAATGCAGGTAAATCCAAGGGGATTGAATTTTGGTGTTGTTTGACGTATCATATGTGCGAAGATAAATTACTGACATGAAAAAGTAAGAAACGTGTATCATTCTATCTAAAAAATATTAACAGCCTTATCAGTTCTGTATTGTTCAGGTTTTACCTAAGTTGTAATTGTTAGTTCACATTGTAATTTATTTCAACAATATTGAAAAAGAAAGTTTTGATCTTGTGTACCTTACTATTGTGTGAGTGTGTGCTTGCGTGTGGGAAGAAGTGCGTATGTGCGGGCCTGTGTGTGTATGGACAATCTTTCTTTAGTTTACGTAATTTTATACTTATTTATAATACCGGGAAGAACTAGTAAAAACTAGCATAATTAAGATAAAAACTTAACTTTTACTCTAATAAAAATAGAGGGTTATTTAATTAATTTTTTTTTAATATTTCAACTATTTAAATTTATATTTTTTTTAAATTTTTAGCATACACACCAGAAAGTTTTTATATGCGGATAAGTACTTTATTTTATTGTACTCTTTACGCTTCATTGTATTAAGTTTCGTAATTTGATTGAGTGAACTTTGCAAATGCCTAAGAATAGGTTTAGTATAAACGTGTTTAAGCGGCATGATAGCACCGGTTGACAACTGTTGCTAGTTTGCCAATAATAAGTTGGTGTTTGTTGTATTTAATGGTTTAATGATAAAATATTGATACCGGTATAAAGGTGCTGGTAAATATAAAGTTGTGTTGCTACGACTACTGTTTATGATTTGTTATTTATGCAGTTGTTGTTATTTTGATATTATTGTTTACTGTTCTTTTAGTTACAGTTGTTGTTGAACTGAAATGGGAGCTGATAAAGCCCTAGGCGACTACTAACAATGTGCTTGAAATCTTAATAATTGGTTTGAGATTTTTTGACCTGGTTAATTGAGCGACTATTGTTCGGTGATTTTGGAATGTATATGTTGGGGTGGCACAGAATGCCTATTTTCCCACATGTATGTGACTCGTGTCTTTCAGAGAAGAGGATTTTGAATGGTGAGAATGTTGACACGGATGCAATTTCTGTTGATTGGGGTAACAATTGGGTAATCGGCATCTGGCGTGATAAGTGCGCTATTATTATTCTCTTACATGTACACTCGGGGAATTAATTACTAGAGGCTACTTTCCCCGAGGAAATACCGCCTCCGTATATAACATATTTTGATCATGCTTTCCTACACTAGTAAAAAATATCTACTCGTTTTCACCAGTAATACAACTAATGATTTCGTTGGGTTGGTGCGACGCGCAAGTGAATTTGTCCAAAATTAACTAGCAGGTGGTAACAACCAACTCAAGTTTATCACTGAGGAAACGCCGCCACGTTTTGTATTGGTAATAACTATGTCACACATAACTAATTAAGTAAATTGGCGGATCGTATCGTATCTTATGGTGGTAGCTCAGAGGTTACGCGTTTAGCCTCTAACGCTAAAGGACTAGGGTTCGATTCCCCGCCGAAGCCATGCAGCAATAAAAATCTATGCCGCAACCCGCCACTCACATTCCCCAATCCGGTGTAGGCAGCCGTGGATTCTTAATGCCTGAAACCTTCTTTGGTATTTAGTCGTTCGGATTCGACGTTAAACTGTAGGTCCCCCGTACTCCACCTTAGCGCCAAGGAGAGTACGTGGCAGAAAAGAGTGCCGGTGCCCAGCAGTGATACGTAAAGGCTGATTGCGATCATATCTTATGACCTAAATTTGTTTGTGGGTGTACTCACAAACTTAATTTTATCTGAAATAATGCAATTGGTATTCTTATTATGTCACTACATCTTAAATTTTGAAACGGTAAGCATAACTTGACGCGAGTTGGGAAGTTTTCTTTTTTGATTGAGTAGTGCGACAAAGACGTGCTCACACACACTTTTAGATGTGAAGAATACGTTTTTCGACAGTATCCAACGAACACAGTACAAGAGCAACTAGAAATGTAGTTCCAATAGAACTATTTTAAATCATTTTTTCGCTCCATTTCCCTTTAACATTTACAGTAATTCTTATTTTGTATTAAAATTCCGAAAATTAAGTTTTAACGCAAAAACTTTAAAATTAATGAAATCCGGGCTAATTGATTTCTTGAAGTTCTGTTAAATTGCAATAGCTGCCAATAAACTATAAAATTTCATATTAAAATGACAAAAAAATTCCATCATTTTGTTGTTTATCTAGCGAGTGTATAGCCAGTGATTTTCTACAATGAGACCCCGAGTTGGCGCGGCTAGAATGACCATTCGATCAGCAAAGTTAAGCATAGCTCTGCCAGGTCAGTACTTGGATGGGTGTCTGAAAAATCGAGTCAACACGGCTCCTCGTGCTCTCGGAATGGCACGCGAATAGGTGGGCCGTCTATCGCATTAACTACTCGGCAGTCGTTAGAGGAGTTGGAAGTACTCTCAAATACAGCAATACGAAAAAACGGCCAATAGGAGTTTGGCGTAAGCTGATGGAGCGTGATAATTTAAAAGTCATAGCGAATATAGCGATAAAGCCAATCCCTAGCCATGTTTAACCCGACGCCCTAAGGGCATAAAGAATGGCTAAAGAAGAAGAAGAAGCAGATTTTCTACAATGCACAAAAATATAGTTAAACATGAAAAAACATTTTAAAAGATGCCAAATGAGTTATAAAGAAAATATCGACTACTTAGAAAGTACGAAGGGAATTTGTTAAAGCGAATACCACTAAAGTCAAACGATTTCAAGTTATTCAGCTTCCTAAAGTATTGGAAATCTTTGGCATTATGCTAATATGAGCCCTAAACGACACTAAATTGGAGTAATAATAAATAATATCAGAATGAACGTTAAAATCTAAACCGTGAGGTTGTTTACAAATGCAGAAAATGTATGTAAGTATACATAATATAAACTTTTACAAAAAAACGATAAGGAACTCAGCTGTAAATTAAAACTTTTAAAACGTGCCTTTTAAACATTGTGTAATTTAGTTGATTAGAAACGCTTATAATACTAAAATCAACATTTTAGGTGAGAAAATTTATTAGAGAGCAGATCCGCTTGTACTATTTTTTTCAAAGTATCTTCATTTGCATGCCTTCTTCTCAAACAATTTGTCATTAATTAAAAATTAAATGTTCGGTGTTTAGTTTATTGAATGAGGATGTACAACATATAAATTGTAATAAAATTAATAATACAGTAAATCCTAGTACGAGTTTGGAATTTGCACGCGTAATTTACTTCTGTCATTTGCGTATTTACTTTGGGAACTGCGGCGTAATAAATTGATACATAAATGTTTTCCTTATTTCTACATCAACCATCGCATCGGTTCCATTAAAAGTTCATGCAATAACCAAGGGGTTTGTTTGTGATAAAAATTCAATAAGTTCGTAATTTTGTTACGTCTGCCCTTGTCCACATTAGAAGAGCATAGCTTCTGTTTCCTCGACGGCTAATGAACATATAAAAAAATAATACGACGTATTCGTTTAGGGATGATCATTGATCAGTACGCCATATACTATTATAACTCAATATATAATTAATAAATTCTGCAATTATGTTAAAATAGTTAAATAATTATATAATACACTACTCAAAATGAATATAGAGACACTTATAAAAAATTGAATATTTTTGCTTAAGTAACACTGGATTTGGTAAAAAGTGTCTTCGACTTTTTGAAAAGGATTACTCTTTAAGATGCGAAGATTTCAGCCTTGTTGAATAAGCTTCTAAGAAAAAAAAATGTTAAAAATTGAAATTGGGAATCATTTAATTAACAAACTTTTAAACAGTCAACAATAAGAAAACAACAAATTTAAAAAACTAATAATGGGTGTGGCCTCCTCTGGCCCGGATGACTTCAGCGCAACGACGGGGCACACTGTCAATTAAATTTGAAATTGTTTGTTGAGGATGTTGCTCCCATTCTTGAGTAAGAAGTTCCTCAACCTCATCTAAATTTTCAATAGGCTGACGATCCAGCAATCTTCTTCCCAATACGTCCCATAGGTGTTCGATGGGGTTAAGGTCTGCACTATTAGCCGGCCAGTCCATTACTGTGATATTATGGTCATGAAAAAAATTTGTAACTATCCTAGCCATATGTGGTCTGGCATTATCTTGCTGATAGATAAAGTAAGGTCGCATTTCTCCAGCAAACAGAATCACATGTGGTTTTAAAATGTCCCTGATGTAACGCGCCGCCGTTATAGAACCTTCCCGAAGAACCACTAGCTCGGTGCGACCATTCAAAGTTATGCCGCCCCATACCATAATAGAGCCTCCGCCAAAACGGACAGTTTCTTGAACAGTGAAGTCTAAATAGCGTTCACCTTGGCTTCTCCACACACGCATTCGTCCACCGTTATGGTCTACGCAAAACCTGGACTCGTCCGTGAACATTACATTGCTCCATTGTTCTCTAGTCCAGTTACGATGTTCTTGTGCAAAGTTTGGCCGGGCTCGTCTATGTGCTGGTGTTAACCGAGGGACTTTAACTGCTCTCCTTGCACGTAACTGAATCTTGTGAAGCCTATTCCGAACTGTTTGGTTCGAAATTCTGGTTCCACTAGTGGCAACCAGTCGATTATGTAGAGACCGGCGGTAATTCTACGTTCTCTAATGGTCCAAAACCTCAATTGGCGGTCTTCGCGAGGAGTAGTGGCTCTTTGTCTTTGAGGGTAAGGACGTCTTCTTACGATACCATTATTTATATTCTGTTCCATGCCCTAGCTATAGCAGAATGACTCACATTTAACATTTTAGCAACGCGTCGTCTTGAGTATCCTTCTCCAATTAATGTCACCGCTCTAACTATCTGGTTTTCATTCAGATATACTCTTGGTAGTCTCCTTCTTCTTAACACATCCACATTCATGTTTCCACCAACAAATTACACTGCGAAACGGTAAAATCAAGTGAAACATTTTTTTTGTTGAATTTAAACAAGCGTCTTTTTTGTTGTTTACTTTGTTTTGTAAAATATTCAAGGAAACAAGTGCCTACTTTTTTACAGGTAAAATGTAAAGGTATGTTCATATTATCTGCCAAGTTATAGATTGTTTCGTTGAGATTTACAAAAAATACACACTAATAAGAAGGTGTCTCTATATTCATTTTGAGTAGTGTATTTGTATAATGGTTATTTATTTTGCACGCCACTCTTTAGGATGAAAAGCAATAATACTACGTCTAGAGGTAGCATACCAAAATGTTTCCTATTTCCTGCTGCTTATCGAATTTAGAAACAGTTTTGCAGATTGGTTAAGTGGGGGAAAAATCTATGTAGATACAGTGGGTGCTTAAAGAGATATCCAACATTTTGCCTACCACATCGTATGAGTTGGAATCGCATCTAATCAGAATGTTCTTTTGATTAGTGCGTGCAGTAGTCGACTAGGTCATGCAGCTCCTTAGTAGGAGGAACTTTAAGTAATCTAGTGGAACCCGTGGGCTATGCCCCACCATGTTTTTGTTTCTGTTCTTTTAATAATAAATAAGCTTATTAAGTAGGTAGCGTAGTCTCAATTTGAGAGGAATACGGCTGCAGCTGACATACTTCAGATATTGTTACTTATCATTTATTCGAAAGTATCATGACAGGAGAGTTACAACAGTAATGCTCTCTAATGTGGGACGAGGAAAGTTGCAAAGAAACAAACTGATATTTGGGTGTGAAATGTACCCGCTAAGTGAGTATCTATAATCACTACCGGCCACTAGGCACAGATAATTGTAAATTAGTCTAAAAATAAAATTTGAAGATGTCTTTGCGGACAGAAAAAAATCCCATTTGCACCAAACTTTTACAATACTTTGAAACAAGATGAAAGACGGTTAATACCTATTGTTTTTAGAGTCAAAGCATGTTTTCAAATAATGTTAATTATCTAAAAAAACATTTATTGATTGATGAGGCTACATTTACAGCTGATGGTGTAGTTTCACCCCAAAAATCGAGATATTGATCTACAGAAACCCAAACTAGGTAATAAATTGCAAAAAGCAGTATTCCTAATAAGAATTATGCATTTAGCAGTTGTTTGTAAAGGAAAGCATGTAGTATTAGTCTACGTGTTCTGCTATTTTATTGTAAAGTTAGACGCGCGCTTAACAAAGAAATAGCATATTTGCAATAAAATCAGCTGCACTTAAAAGTTGTTTGTAGAACGAAGCGTGTGGCGTAGTCCACAGGTTCTACTAGTCTTATTATAATTTAATTTAGAGTTGCTACCATTCTTGTAATGTAACTGTATCTTAAAATATCTGTACAATTAATGTTTATGAATTCCTACTATACGGATGTTTGTAAAAATGATTATTACAGACACGACTTGAGATAGCGTTTTATAAATGTTCAGCAAGCAAATATCGTTTCTGTTCGTAAAATGAAGGATAGTAATAAAACATCTCGTGAGACATTTCATATTATTTCAAAATACAAATAGTCTAAATATTAGACACTCAAAGCGTTTAACGCTTTCGCTTTATGCCAGTCAAATATGACTGACGCGAGAATGTTTAAGCGCGCCTCCCTATACTGCTGCATCTTCCTCCCCACGCCAGACTCTTAAGTATAATATGACATTTTGTTCAAAAAGTTATTCCATAACTTTCGTAATCTACTCTGGAGCGCCAGGCTATTAATACGTAGCTTTATTAATAAGTTCTAGCTTTATTTCGTTGAAGTTAACGTTAATTTATTGTAAATTAAACAATTTTGAACTTCAACAGGTTTTTGTTAGCTTTATACGTATTTCGACATGTTCACATGTCATTTTCAAAGGCAAAATTAAAAGTAAACAGTTGGTGTTGCTATAGGAACAATACATCTTCATAACTTGATCTTGGTTTTTTATATCTATATCTAGATGACTTGATTTCTCATTCCAACTAATACTTAACTTATTGATACACTAATTAAAAAAGAAGATTATAAATTAACTATTCAGAAAACTGATCCAACTAGTTCATCAGATAAAATGAAATACGCTTCAAATATATATTTTGGCAACAAATCAGAAACAACTGTCTAAATTATAAACAAAACAAATAAATTTAGAATAACTTTCAAAACAATAAAAAACATTTTAAACGCGTTGTTTAGTGCTAAAGATAAATTAGACAATTTATTAAAACCAGGTATTTACAAATTAAATTGCTCCCACTGTAATTCGGTTTATATAGACATCATCATCATCATCATTAGCCCAAATCGGTCCAGCGTTCGACGTAGGCCTCCCCCATTGATTTCCATCGTTCTCTGTTTTGTGCAACACGTAACCAGTACTTGGATGCTGTTGCTACAATGTCGTCCACCCATCGTAGTTGTGGTCTTCCGACGTTTCTCCTGCCCAGCCTTGGTCGCCATTCAATTAGTCGTTTGGTCCATCGGTCATCTTGCACACGCGCCAAATGTCCAGCCCAATTCCATTTCAAAGATGTAACTCATTGTATCACATCTGTTACTTTTGTTTGGTTGCGAATCCAAATGTTCGTTTTTCTATCCCGGAGGCTAATTCCAAGCATAGATCTTTCCATTGCTCTCTGTGTATATTTTAGTTTATCCACTACACGTTTCGTCAAAGTAAGCGTCTCTGAGCCGTAGGTCAACACAGGCAAAATGCATTGGTCAAACACTTTCTTTTTTAAAATGTTTGAGATGTATTGCTCTTCAGTATATATCGCAGTTTCCCAAACGCAATCCATCCTAATTTAGTTCGTCTGTTAATTTCACCCTCTTGGTTATCTTTGCCTAGTTTGATGGTATGTCCCAGGTATATGTATTCATTCACTTGTTCAATCTCCGTTGCACTCAGTGAAATGTTATGATTCAGCGGTAAGTTGGTTAGAATCTTAGTTTTATCGAGGTTCATGTTAAGCCCTACCTTTTTGGATGCTTCGTTTAATTGGGACATCATATCTTGTAGGTCTTGGGTATTATCTGCTATTATGATGTCATCTGCAAATCGGAGATGATTTAAATATTCTCCGTTGACGTTAATGCCTTTCTGGTCCCACTCGAGATTCTTGAAAATGTCTTCTAGCGCTAATGTGAACAATTTCGGAGAGATAGTATCTCCTTGCCTAATACCTCTTTTCATTGGGATTTTATTGGTTGGTTTTGGAAGTTTGACGGTGAGAGTTGCATTTTTGTATATATGTTCTAGCAGTTTGGTATATCTATGATCTATGCGGCAATGCGTTAATGCTCTTAATATTGCCCAAATTTCTATGGTATCAAAAGCTTTTTGATAGTCTACAAATCCTAGAGCCAGGGGTATATTATATTCGGCACATTTTTCAATTAATAATTTTATAGTTTAAAGATGGTCTAATGTACTATAGCCTGATCTAAACCCACCCTGTTCCCTAGGCTGATAAGCATCTAGTTTGCTGCTGATTCTGTTAGTTAGAATTTTCGTAAATAGTTTGTATAAGCTAGACAACAGGCTAATGGGTCTATAATTTTGCAATTTTGTTATGTCGCCTTTTTTGTGTAACAGAATGACTGCTGCATTTTCCCATTGGCTTGGAATTTCTCCTTGATGTAGACATTGGTTGTATAGCTGTGCTAGAGTATTTAATACTTTATCACCTCCATATTTGAGTAGTTCAACCATGATTCCGTCCTCGACTGGGGCCTTATTATTTTTTGTTTGGTTAAGTGCTTTTATTACTTCTCCTATATTAATGTCGGGGGTGTCCTCTGAACCTATGTTTAACACTTGCGTTTTTGGTATATTACCATATATTTCTACTTCGGATGCTTTAGAATTGTAGATATCTCTATAATATGCTTCTGTACTTTCTAGGATCTCGGCTTTATTACCTGTAATTGTACCATCTTGTCGTCTTAGTTTAACTATTTCTCTCTGTCCTGTGCTTAAATGTTTTCTAAGGATTTTCATGTTTTTGTTTTGTTCTATACATTCTTCTATTTTCCGTTCATTATAAACTCTTATATCTTCTTTGATACGTGTCTTTATTAACTTCTGCCTCTCATTGTATGCCACATGTTGGTTTCCAAATTTATCTTTCAGGTTTTTCCTTTTCTCCATCAGCTGTTTTGTTGGTCACTTATTTTAGATTTCTTGGCTCCAGCGTTGCTTCTATATTGGTTTGCTACTCTATTTATTCCGTCCACTAAATTCGTATTCAGTTCTTCTATACTTGCATGTGGTGTGGTACATTTTACTAATTCGTCATTAATTTTAAGCTGATATTGTGTTACTTCACCTCTGATTGCGTCTATGTCTATTTTGTTTTGTTTTTGTTACAATATCATGTTTTTTCGCGATTTATTTAAATTTACATTAATAGTAGCTCTAACCAATCTATGGTCACTTGCAGTTTCAAATTTGTTCAGTACTTCTACGTTTTTCACCATGGTTCTGTTGTCGCTAATGATAAAGTCTATTTCGTTTTTATATACACCATTTCGGCTCCGCCAAGTCCATTTTATTTGCTCTTTTTTCTTAAAGTAGGTATTCATGGCGTAGATGTTATGTTCATGGAGGAAATGTATCAGTCTTTCTCCTCTTTGATTCCTTTCTCCTAACCCAAATTGACCTATGGAACGTTCACAATCGTCTTTTCTCTGACCTAATTTAGCGTTGAAATCGCCCATTAGAATTGTATATTTAGTGCGCTTACTGCGCAGTATTTCGCTGATATCGTCGTACATTTCGTCCACTTCCTCATCTGGGTGTGCTGTCGTGGGAAAATATGCCTGTATTATTTTTAGCGATTCCTTATTATTAATTTTGGCAATTATATATGCCAGTCGATTATTTATTCCATTAATTTCGATTATGTTTTCGTAGAAATGTTTTTCGATAATAAAACCTACTCCTGCATTTGTACCCCGTTCGTCACCTTTATAGTATAGCATATTTCCATTTTTCATTCTAATTAGTTCTTCATTTTTTCGACGTACTTCTGATATTCCCAAAATGTGCCATTTGATTTTTGACAATTCTTCATTTATTTCTTCTATCCTGTCTTCTGATTTTAGCGTTCTTGCATTATAGGTTGCTATATACCATTTTCTGTAACGGCCTGATGTAACCCAGGGATTCTTACTACCCTTTGTTTGTCTCCTATTCCGACCGCCGTCGTAGTCGGAGGTCGCAAACTGCTGGGAACTAAGGGCGTGTTCGCTTTCATTTTCTTCATCATCATTGTTGGGGGGGGGGGGGGGGGGGTTGGCTTTTAATCACCGTGCTTGCCATTGCGTGTTGGTGATGGATAGTAACCCAACTAACTAGGGTTCTGTCTGCTACCGTTGTCGAATATCTATAGATCTTCCGCTACCAGACTGCAGGTTGTGTCCCCATCCTGAACACTCCATCTTCACTGAACCATTTCCACAGTTACCCTGTGACTGTTCCAGGAAGTCCGTTGTTACCACTAGAGCTATTGATTCCACATCAACAGTCCAGGTGGACCCTCACTTAGTTTAGTCTGTGTGTCGACACAGCTTACCGGGGTGTGGCCGCTGTTCTTTTCTTGAACAGCTTCTGGGAGCCATAAGTGAGAGTTAGGTATCATTTGGAGACCAATATCTCAGGGCGACCATATGGGGTCCGACAGTCCCGAGTATAGAGGTGCTACCCCTAAATGACACCCTACACCCCATATATATAGACATAGAGCAAAACAATTAGAAATTTAAGTTGGATATACTAGAATCATTTGAAATTCACAAACATTCAAAATCTGTACCTTTAATGAATGAGCAAATTGATCTCTTAAATTCACCATTATTAGATGTTTTGGAATGAGAAATCAAGTCATCTGGACGCAGAAATAGAAAACCAAGATCAAGTTATGAAGATTTATTGTTCCTATAGCAACACTAACTGTTTACTTTTAATCTTGCCTCTGAAAATGACATATCGAATTACGCATAAGGTTAAAATAAAAAAAACCTGTTGAAGTTAAGATTTGTTTACATGTACTGACACGACTTGAACCGAAGTATATGATGTCAGTCACAAAAGACTGAAATGGTCTAAACTAAAAATATTACTGGGCACACAAATTTAACTGACACGGCGGACATAGTAGGACGTAGAACGAGCAAAACCCGCCTGGCAGCGAAAGTGTTATTATATAGAAGATAGATAGAAAAATTAATAGTGAAAAAAGAAAAAAAAAATGCAAAGCTATTAACGGTAATTTTATTGAAAAATGTTATTTGGGTTAAACATAATTGTTAATTTCAATGTTACATTTCATTAATTAATAAATTTACCGATACACAAATTATGGAAATCTTGTTAATTTAAGGAAGAGCAAAAATCGAATGTGTTGCACCTAACCTTTTTTAGAATATTAAGTCTGGTTATTTGTTATTAGAATAATTATTACTTAAAAATTAAATTTACTTTTTTAAACTGCAGCAGCAACAGCTTTATTTGTTTTCATATTATTTTTTCGATTAACGTTAGTTTAGAGGGTCCCAAACATGATTATGTAAATTTAAAAATTCTTAATATTATTTTTCGATTTCTGACAAAGAAAAAATATCGCAGTAGGCTAAGCTTTTAGATCTTATAACATTTAGTATACTCCTAAAATGCAATTTTTCATCCTCCATAATAGCATACAAGCAAAATGGAACTCACTGTATGTGTAGTTAGAACATACCATTTATTACGATGGTAATTAATTTAAAGTTAAAATTGTTGGTTTTTAAATCTTTCGGCATATTCACCAAATTTATTTTTATTCCATAATATTTCCGATGTTTCTAATTCATTTTAGTTTAATTACTGTGTTCATTTCGTATTTCTTAAAATTTCTTTAGATTAACCAAGGGGATTCTATTTTTCATGTTCGATAAATGCTGAACACTGCATATATGCTTTTACTCAAGCTGTCGCTGGATATAAACTCAACCGAAACTCAAAAGGAAAGGAGTATCTCCGTTTCTTTTGATATGTGACGCCATTACATTCATTTTCTTCATCAAAGAGCAAACTTTAAAGAAAAGTTGAAAAGAGAGCAAAAGTAGACTTTCAACACGTTTTTCCGGTCGCCGATTTCAATTTCAGTAACCGAATATTGATTGCTCGTGCCGAACCTTCATTGTAAATATTGCTAACAACTTCCAGTGCGTGCTTACTAGACTGCACTTGACTGATTTTGGTAAATAATACACAATGGCGTATATATTGTTATAAATTATATAATGTATAGTGATCCAATTCAAGTAATGATGCGTTCGTTTTTAAAGCTATATATAGCGATAGTGTGTCTGTAAAGTAGCCCCCCTGCTAGCTTTTATTTTGCACAAAATGTTGTGCGCTTTAATGACAGGTTTAAATACCAGTTTTTAGCATGTATTTAAATTTTGTATCTTGAAACATAGCGGCTGGTCACCATTTTGAAAAAAAAAATTAAACAGCAAGAGGTGTCGAGTGACACCTCATTTAAAAGGTTTTTTATTCTGCGTCTGATTCT
Organism: Ctenicera cuprea; assembly: GCA_958336395.1. Classification (NCBI taxonomy): domain Eukaryota; kingdom Metazoa; phylum Arthropoda; class Insecta; order Coleoptera; family Elateridae; genus Ctenicera; species Ctenicera cuprea. The sequence goes on from OY284490.1 coordinate 38,836,429, forward strand.
AATGTTCAAAAAAAATATTCATTCAGAACAAAATGACAAATAATTGAAAATAAAGAAGTTTATTTAAAAACTAAGAATTAAAACAAAAAAAATTAATTCAAGTGCCCGAAATGTTCACCATTGATATTTTGGCACATGAAAAGTCTGTTATGAAATTCTTCCTTTACTTTTTCATAAGTTTCTGGAGTGATATTTCGTACACTATTGATTTCAAATAATTTCAAAGGAAAAAATCTCAGAATTCTGGCTATTCCACGGGACCCCCTACCAATGAAGAAGCTGTAACAGACCTATAAAAATAGGACAGTGCCCCGTCCTCTTGGAACATGACGTTTTAAAAGTGTTTCCAGATACCTGAATTAATACTAGCTTTCCAATGACAGCAAACAGCGAACAAACAAATGAAAAATAGCCTACTAGATTAAAAACAAAAATGATTTTGAATTGAGATATTCTATTAGTCTAAGAGCCGCCATCTTTTTCTGCATGAATATATTAATTTTTGAAACTCTAGGACCAGACGAAGAATAAAAATACCTTTTGAATGAGGTGTCACTCGACTACCCTTGCTATTTAATTTATTTTAAATCGCGCTTGGCCGACATTTTAAAACATAAAAAATTTAAATATAAGCAGAAAAGTAGTACCGAACCACCCATTAAAGCACAGCCAATTCTGTACCGAAATATTTAGTGGTTCAAAAGTTAGCGGGGGTTGGGAAAATTACTGTATAGACAGACGGTATGTATAGTGCCTGTACGGGACTCTTATGTATTCAAGCTGTGTGACGGGTATTATCAAAAAATTGTAAAAGTTGCAAATCGCCACCGACCTAAATGCGTAGATTACGACACTGTCAAAATTAGGGGTTGCGTGTATGCATCATCATGTGTGCAGTGTGTGCGTTTGGGCGTATGTAGTACGCGCATGTGTGTGGGTGTTTGCGCACATTGGTCTACAATTAAATATGGTTTCCGACTTTGAGGAGCTTCCTTCTCGATATCCATATTCAGACAACAAGAATTTGAAGGAACACGTTGCCATGGATAACACACATTCAAGTCTGACGAGGATCAAATCTCCTTTAAAAGCAATACCCCCAAATCACCCTTTAATGCACCACAATTCTAATAACATTCTTGAAATAAAGAAAATAATACCCCTAAATCAGCTGTAACCCCATTCCCCTATAAAATAAAATGTTTTTAATATGTAGAAAATCCCCAATTATTTACACGCAATATCTTTTAACTAACCTTTTATAATTCCCTGTCTTAATAACAGCACCCCCAAATCACCTTCCAGTGTGCTCGAACCTCTGATAACGATAAAAAGCACTGCGCCTACGTGGCTGTATTGGCACGAACTTTCCAGTCAATTCTTGTTATAAATTTACTGGCTTTTAGATATGGAGGAAGTAATTAATTCTCTAGTTTATTTGCCAGTCTGCCTTCATTAACTTGAGTGCAATCACTATCAACGAAAGCTTTAATAACGCAGTTTGGAAGCGGTTAATTAAAAATTCATTTGACTAAAAGCGGAAAATTACCAACTTCTTATAGTAACACAACATTTACAGCACACGGCTCGGTACAGAGCAAAAATAAAATAATTGCTTAAATTCAAAAGTTTTCAAGTTTTATTTAATTTTAGTTAATAGCACTAGATCATCGGCATATGCAACACATTAATGTCTGTGGTGGTCTGTGCCTTTAGTATAAATATTACTCTCTCTTATAACTTTCTCAAGAACAAAGTTAAAAAACATTCACAAACATCACTTTGTCTTAACCCCCTGTTAACGTCAAAGCTGTTAGAAACCCTGCCTTCTATCCTGACCTTACACTTTGTGTTTTTTAGCACAGCTTTAGTTAGGTTGATTATTTTTCTTGTAAACTCGAAATATTCTAGTACTTCATACAACTTATGTCTCTTGATTGTGTCGTAAGCTTGCTTAAAGTCAATAAACAACATATTCAGTGATACGTTGAATTCATCGGAGTTTGCAAGAACTTGCTTTATTATGAAAATTTGATCAACCACTGACCTCTTTGCTCTAAACCCAGCTTGGTATTCTCCTAAAATTGTTTCCGTAACATCCTTGATCTGTTCTTTAATTAACATTGCCAATATCTTATATACTGTGTCTTGTAACGCTATCCCCCTGTAGTTTTTACACTCTGTAGTATTTCCTTTCTTGTAGATAGGACACAAAAGAGCTTCTGACCATTGGGTTGGTATTTGTTCCTTCACCCATATTCGTTGCAATAACTTTGCTATTTCAGTTTGCAGGGCTTCTCCACCTTCTTTCAAGAATTCTGCTACGATACCATTCTCTCCTGGCGACTTATTGTTTTTTAGGCTATCTATTATGCTCATTACCTCATCCTCCGTAGTCTGGTTACCAACTTCTTCTACCTGCTGTTCTAACCCTTGGCCCTGATCATCTGAATTAAGTACTTTTTCAAAATATCTCGCCCATCTACCCAATTTCTCATCTATTCCTCCCAGTAGCTGACCATCTTTGTCTCTGTAGTACCTTGATACGTTTTGATGGAGGTTCCGCTGCTTTTTAACCTCTTGGTAGAAGTTCTTAATTTCTTTATTAACGAAAAGGTCCTCAATTATGCTCAGCTTCTGTTCCAGATATAGCCTTTTCTTCCTTCTGCGTATTTTTTTCATTTCTCTTCTTTCTCGTTTATACAGTTTTTCATTGTCTAAACTTCCACTCGTTATTTTACTCATGCCTTATTGCACCTCTCCACTGCTTCCTTGCATTCTTCATCATACCAATCGTTTTGTCTTCGTTGTTTACCTTTCGGTAGTATTTGACCTGCAACGTCTTGCATCATTGCTTGTAATTGACTCCATTTTTCCTCAATATCTTCGATATCTAGTTGATTCTGCAGTTTATTCTCTATTGCGCTTCTATACCTAATTTTGATGTCCTGGTGTTCTAGTGGCTTTGCATTGTACCGCCTGACTTCATCACTTTGGTACTTCATTCTTCTTGGTACCTCTTGTTCTACCTTAACTCGAACCAAGAAATGGTCGGAATTGACATTTGCACCTCTATACTATACATAAATTATTGACTTACAAAAAGAATGTGCTAGTAAATTGCAAGCGTTTATTAACCTTGTTGAGTAGAAAGGTAATATTATACAAAGAAGTTCTATCGTTTAAACAAAAATTAATATAAGCCTTCGCGTTGGCATTCATGGCGATTACAAGCGCGGCAGCGCTGTGACGTCAGCCGACCTTAGCATGTGCTAACATGTATTCTAGTATAATCGTTTTCATGTATAGATAATGTAATGCTACTAGTTTTTTTATTACGTTTTCAATAGAATGGCCGTGCCTAGAGCGTACTGGCATGATTAGCGGGCGAAATTAGGTGTACAGTGTGGAATAACTTTTTGAAAATTCACTTTTCAGTAAAATTCTTTTATCTATGTGGTCTGTGGGCTACCCATTTCATAAAAATTTTCTGGCGATTGATTCAGGCTGCTTATAAGCTTATTTTTAAATATTTCTTCAGAATATAGATTAAAAAGCTCCGAGTATACCTCTATTTATAGTTTACGCGTAGTCAATACACTACAGTGTGTTTTTTAAGTTTAGCGGAGTTGAAAGAAATAATTTGTTTTGTAGTATACCTTTTCTTATAGATGTTTGATGGTTTTCGCAACATATAGAATTTCATAATAACGTTTATTATAATTAGTTTACGTTTTATAGCTTAAATTGTACTCTTAAATTATTAAGAACATTCAACCCAAAGTTCAATAAAAATTTAAAAGTTTCGTTTTAAATTGAATGGATTCTTACATTAATGAAACATTTACCAAATACCGGTAACAACCGGTAATCGTCTTCAACATTTAATTTTCGGTTTTTACTTTTGTATACAAAGATTTAAAAAGCTTTCATTGAGGGAAAGAAAGGGGTGGCAACTGATTTTCTTGATATAGTTCAAAATCTGTACGAAGTTTAAAAATTTTAAAAATTTAATAATTAACCTATTTTTAAAATACGTAGGTTTTTTTTCCTTATTATTAAAAAAGATTTTTATTATATTTTATTTTAGAACCAAACTAATGACAACCACGGCGCTGTATTTAGGTAGCGCCCTCCTACCCAAAATCTATAATTAGAATACTTTACAGTTTTTAAACATTTCCGGACCAAGACCTCTCCTCCCCCATTGGCCTTTATACAATGGGAGTACAACCGACCTCCCTGTCAAAGAGTTTTGAGTTACCCCTTCCCTTAAAAAATTGTCGTGGCGCCTCTGGGAGCTTATATTAGAATGCAGTTCGACGTCAAAATAAATGTGAAAGCATTTTCGGCATATTTAAAATATTAAGTAATCACACAGACAATGAGGAAATTTAGCTTGTGGGTGTTTTTTCTCCATTTATTTATTTCGTATGTCGATAATATCTACTAATTTTTAGGTTACTAGTGAAATATTGCATTGTGTTTGACAAATATTATTATGATAATTATTTTCTTTTGTATGTACATAGTTTTTTTAATAGCTCTTGTTTGTAAATTACGTAAAACACAATACGTTTGAAATAAGGGTTTTAATTCCAGCTGTGGTCCAGCCAGCTGCAAGTAAATCCGGTTGAAATGATTTTCCTAGTTTTTGATAAAAATGTAGAACGCCAAGGTTGGAGCAATAAAATCTAACTGTTAATTTTATGAACTTTAATTCGCCTCAATAATAATAACAGTAATATAAACGGTCTTTAACCTAACTGAGGTTCTTTTGAACAGGATAAACCATGCCCCAAAGAGTTTGTCATGGATGCTGATTTCATTGCCGAGATAAAAGAAACCCCTTGCCAAATGGCTATCGGTCTACTTAATCGCGGTATTCAAACAACTTTTAAAACGGTTCAGGAGATCGTTTGAATGTTAATATCTTATAAAAAGTTGAAATGAAGGGCAGATAATAATCTTTGTATTTGAGGAAAGTTACGGAATGATAATTACATATTGTGACGAGATTAAAACGAAATCAATAATAATGTTTTAAAATTTTGAGTTTATATTAATAATTTTACCAATATTTGAAACGAAGGTGGTAATTAAAGAAAATACATTTTAATGGCCGTGTTTGAAATGAAAACTGCGAAAAAATGTTTTTTTTTAACTTAATAATTGGCATTTCGTTGTTTTATAATTTTTTTTACGACTGCTTGGATAAAGACTTATTGTGTCATTCATTTGCGTTAAGTAATGAAGTTCATTATCGCACTAATGTAAAATGCGGTAGGTAATGAATTCATTACGAAGCTTTGTTTATAAGAAAACTGGCTGGTTGTCATAGTATTGAACAAATCGAATCAATCTCGTTCCTTTGATTAATTAATATGAGTAAATGTCAAAATTGAAACAAAACTAAAAATCGCACACTAGATTTGTCCCAAAAAAGGTGTTTATGTGAGATATTCAATGGTTATCCAAACATTATCGGTCAATGTTTAGCAAAAAAACAATGTTCTGAATTCCTCTTGGAAAAAGCTCTTAAATGAGCCGTCACACGGCAGTGTTCCATAAAAAAAATAAAGTTAAAGTCACTGCACCGTGTCACGTGACTTTTCAGCAACAGCAATATGCTTAAAATGTGGCTGGAATAAAACTGAAGTTTAAGTGTCTGAGCGTTTTTACTGAAATATAATATATCGGGAGATATTGAATTTGTTCCAGACTTTATCCACACACTGTATATCATTGCGAAGTTATTCGAACAAAGATTTAAAATGACTTAAAAGTCCCCTTAAAATGTGTCGTTTCAAAATCGTGCTGCTACTTTGAGACCATGAAAATGCGAATTTATCATAAAGACGATATGTAGTTACTTTGGGATAACTTTGAAATTTACATTTTTAATGTCATACAGCTGATTTTGTACCAAGAAATGATGATTATATCCTAATACAAAATTGTTAGAAATGCGGTTTGCAGTAGTCTAGAAATGACCTTGAAGTTTTTGTTTTCAAGGTCACTCTGTTATTTTGAAACCAGCGAAAAGTCATTATGTGCTAATGTGAAGTTATTTCTTATTTACAAAGTCACACGATTATTTTGATAGCAAGAAAAGTAATTTTTGTTAACATGAAGTTATTAAGGAAATCATTTGAACTGCCCTTGAGATGAACTTTGAAATATAACCTTGCTGCATCTGCGGTTGCCACGCTAGTGTTGCAGAAATTGTTTTAGCTGTTTTCAATATTATGTAGATTTATCGTAATACAAAAGCCTGATCAAAGTATTTCCATATTCTACAACAGCGCGCGGCGCAACCTTTTTTCCCCCGCTTCTAAATACCCGTATAGCAATACCGAATAACGTATTCGATGAATGTCAATTTAAACATCAAGACAATTTTTCTACTTTGCGATGTTTTCCTGTTGGCTAAGCCCACAGATTTACCACATGTGGTTTGAGTGTAATCCTCGGAAATCGAAACAAACACGCCACTGAGTGAGTTATTAAAATTTCCAAGCTTTGTTTGACCCTCCCAAGAGTTTGTTTTGTAAACTTTAAACCAAAATTTTAAACTTACTGAAGTGGTAAGTTACTTTCGGCACACTTTTACTTTGTGACTAAATATAACATGGACGTCAAAATGTTTGGTTAAACCTTATGATGACTAACTCTTACACTAAGCTATATTAAGACTTTAAAAAGCTTTCAGGCTTTCTTTTTATTTAAAAATGCATTTGTTACTTATTATACATAAATAAAATTTCTGTAATACTACATGTAACGATCAAAAAATTTGTAGAAAATTTGGTAAGTTAAATGTTAAAGAACCTGGTCAGTTTGTTCATCAGAAAAAAAAGATTATTAGCAGCTGAATTAAATTTTGTAAGTAGTAAATTTAACTACAAGTCGTTTATACCATTCCGTTCGCTTCAGCATCCGATCCGTATTAATGCCCAGGGCTGTTGGCGTCTTAAGAATTTTGGCGCTCTAAGGCAGGAACATAATACCGCCCCTTTCCACATATGTATAAAATAAAAATGGCTAAAGCAATTTAAAAAAGGAAAAGTGTATTATGCGAATTAAAAAGAGGCGATTGGGCGCTAACCCAAAAGTTTTTATTTACAGTTAGGATTTATTGCTACATGCTGTATTTCAATACAGATTGCAAGAGACAATTAAGTAGATAAATTAGTATAAATTATATAATTTAAATATATTAAAATGGAAAAACTATTTTAATGATCAAAAAAAATTGTTTGAATAATGTCGCCCCTAAGACGCTGCCGCCCCTAGGAGGCTGCCTTGCCGCCTGCCCGGTTATGACGACCCTGTCAATGCCGTTCTTTCAATATTTCTACTCATAATATCGTCTTGTAGAAAAATTAAAGAAAACATTTATAGACACTAACGTCCGGTTCAGTGTTTTTTGATGACTATGCGACACTCAAGTGGCAGAATAGCATACAAACGTTTTTTGTCACTTTCCCTCCTCTTCGCCCAGCACTCTTTTAAAGTTTCGGTGAAGAGTGTTTGTTCAGTAAAGATGAATTAAGGGCGACCAGCTCAAAAGGGAATGGATGGAGGGGGTGCCTTTTTAGTCTGCTCATCCAAAATATTATAGGGACAACGATATAGAGTGGTCTTAAAATACTTTAAAAAAAATTGAAAACATATCTGTATTTACCGCTACATATCTGACAAAAATTTCAAGGTCCGAAATTTTGTCGATAATATTACCTTCCTCTAGCTGTACTCCGTGTAGCGAGAAAGGTAAGAATGCAAGTTTATGTTATATCCTGGTAAATTATTTAACATTAAACAAACCGTCTTTTTTCCGTTTATCCAGAAAATTTTAAAAGGTTGGATCTATGCCAATTTTTTAAAACAGCACTAGATTCTTTTCAAAATTCTGCTCAACTTCGCGAATGTATTCATAACTTTGATAATAAAAAAGATAGCCATGTCATCCGCGTCAAAAATGAACACCGTAATAAAAAATAAATTCATAAATAGTCAAAAACGTTAAGCGTTTATGAACGAAATTTTTTTGGCAGTAGATAATGACCGCTGCAGTCTCTTAAAATGTTTAAAAAATAAAAAAATAAATAAAAAACCCACAGTCTCGCCACTTGATATATTTTAAAAGATTGTTTTATGTTTAGCGGCTACATGTTTCGGCCTAAGGTCATCTTCAGGCTACAAATATTTAAAATTAACATCAGCAGAGCGTAGGTTTGGGGATGAATAGTTAGGAAAAGAAAGGAATGTTTTAAGAAAGATAGAATGATAAACGTAATTAATGTTTTTAATTACTCCCAAGATATCACGAACATTAGCAGTTTATCCAGAGAATTTCAAACTTGAGTGACAATTTTGGAAGCAGCTATAATTTATCATAATTACCGGATTAAACGACTATATCGAACATTCTCAAGTTACACTACACTTCAGCTTAACTTATTCATTTAAGAAAGCTTCCTTAATAAAATAACATATTTTTATCAATATACTGTAATTTCAAAATTAATTTAATTTCTTTAACTGAAAACAAATTTTAGTGATTATTATTTATAATATTGAATACTCTTAACAACCTGGGAAGATATAAAAATTAATCACACACGAGTTGTTGATTAAACGTTCTCACTGGAAAAATTTATGGAGTTTCAGCAACAATTTGTTGTATTTTTTATTTACCTTTAGTCATATTTCTGTGACGCTTTTGTAATATGCAGATATGCTCTGAAGTGTTGGTTTGCTTTTTGAATCAATACACATTTTGATGTGTTGGTGTTGTAGCGAATTATTTTTACGTGACAGATTAAATTTTTTCACAAGTAATAAATTGCCTCTGTTTTGTTTTGCTTTGATTAATTGCTTGTAACTCAATTTGTTTGCGCTGTTAAAAATAAGTTCAATATATCAATGTAAAACACAGTTACTACATGTTTGCTATAACATATTTAAACAACTAAATCTATACGAGATGCTGATATAATTATTGCTGTGATATGAGCCTATCAAATACAGCCCCAAAGCACTTACCTAAGGACAATTTTTGTATGCTTGTATCTCGCAATTACCAATTATTTTATACGATTTTTTAAAATATTTCAGTGTTATTAAGCTTTAGGAAACAGCATAAATTGAATAAAACAAAAAAAAACGCACAACCAAATATCACGTTACAAAGGTCTTTATTAAATGTCAGTTTGAAGTTATACTAATTTATAGAGGATCAAGAAATTATAAATTCTGTTTTTCTTAAAACAGACATTTATCTTATTTTCTTGACTTGATAACTGTTGCATGATATACTCCTTCTTCTCTAGTTAGACTATTCCAAAAAACACATCACTCTGCTCCAAATAACAATCTTATTACCATTTATTTATTCAAGATCGTTAATGTAATTTCGCAGCTTCCTCCGCCGTAGCCTCAAACCCGTATTGGATTGTTTTTACACTATCTCACTTTTGAATACTTTTATTATGATTTAAAATACTTCTATCCGTTTTGTTATAAATTTTATCTAACACTTTTATACATCCAATAAAACTTTTTTTTTTCTCTTTTCTTTCAAGTCCTCTCCGGTATGACCTTACTTATTTAGTCAGGAAATCGTAGTTTTTACTGATCAGTTATCACAAACCACTCACATGGTTGATGAATTATAAGCATTTTCAATTCGTTTAGTTAGATGTCTATAAAAAGTATTACAATACGATTACAATGTTCAGTACAACACAGGTAATAGTTATTTACGTAACGTCAGGAAAGTGATGCTTTGCAGGACGAGGAGGTTTGGTGAAGTATGAAGCCGTAAGCCGAATACTTTAAGCTCTAAACTCCCGTAAAAACACTTTCCTGACGTATTACGTATACTATTTTTTTGCAATCGTTTTAATTAACTAAAAAATGTAAGTCGTCAATTCATAATTTCGACAGGCAAGTATGTTAAGCAGACATATGTTTGACTTAAATTAATATCTAAAAATGAGCGATGCGGTTCGCTGGTACTTTTCCATACTTTTTACGTTTTAAATATCCAGGCGCTAATAAGTCATTAAAATTTACATCTAGTCTCAGGTAAAGGCGCTAGATAGATATAGCATTGATAACTTCGAATAACAAACCACTATAAATACTTTATTTGAATAGTTATCAAAAAATTCAAATAATACAAAATATATATTTTTAACTAGAGCTAATTGATAGGTGCTTTCAAAAGCACAGCCTTTAAAGCATTTATATTGCAGTATCAAGTTAGGCTTTGTTTTAAATGCTGTGGCAAGCCCTAGTTCCAACGAGCACTATCCGTGGTGGGTTAAATACTTCTATTCAAAATGAACAGGATTGGCACAGGCCTTTACCAAAAGTGATATGGGGTATGAATAATACTAAACTTTACTTACCTTTGGTTCTGAGAAACATTGCCATGCTGTTTTAGCAGATAACGAGTTTGTGGAAGCAGGAAATAATAGGCATAATCAGAAAAAAATATGGACAAGCCGGCCAAAAAATGAAAGGACGTTTTGATCCAAAGCGCAAGATGAGTCAGTTATATAAAGTGGGATAGTTGGTATTATGGTCAGCAGCAGATAGAAGCTCTAAAGAAATCAGTAGAGAGGTCGGCTATTATAAATTCGATGAACCGTATAAAGTGTTAGTTATGTAGGAATAAATTCTGGAAGCTGCTATTATAAAAATGTTATGTAGTACTTATAAATAAACTTGCGAAAATTATTTTGGTATTTCTTAAATAAAGTAAAGTAAAGTAACAAAGGTCACAAACATAAAACTGGAAATAAATGTTTGTGGTAACTAAGCTGACGCCTAAAAGTTGTAAATGCACCTGGTAACTTAGAACACGTGCAAGAGGGTTGTACTGCTGCTGCCTGGAGGTAGTATATTATTAATTAGAAGAAATATTATTATTAATTAGTAAAGTTGTTAACACCCTCAAATTGCAAATAATTTCCAGTTGACAGAAATGTAACCAGCAACCATGGATATTTCACTAGTGGCGAGGTCACTACAAAGACAGGAAGGCCGAGTGTTAGGTCAGGAAGTAATTTAAGGCAGGGAGATCTGACAAACCGCCTTGTGTGAGTCAGCGGCACCTGAGAACGTGTATGTTATGGACGAATTTGATTTTGTAAGAGTAAAGGAAATATAAGTTTGCTTTTCATGCCATTAAGACGTGTTTTGGTTTTGCTTAATATTATATTAAAACTACAAATTTCCTTACAAAGTGCTTGATAAAAACACTCCCTATATTTAAATAACAGTCACGAACATTTTAAGTTTTCAGTTAAATATTCTAAAAACCTTATGTTTTAAATCAAACTATTATATTATAATTATAATTAGAACACCGCGAACACGAGGAAAATGATTAATTTATCCTATTATTCCTTCCCTTTGCATGCTTTTATTAAATTACTACTATATGTTCACCTAGCGAATTCTTATAATTTGAACGCTCTACATTTACTTAGGAAAAACTAAACTCAGCAACCGCAAATTTACTTTATTAACTACAAACAAATTTGGTTAGAAGTACACTGCCATAATCAACTGCAATATGAATGTAAATTGAAACATATTTGAACTGATTATGCAATTATTGTCATCAAAATTGTAAAAATAAAAACCGAAAACAGAAATCTCATGGACTGAATAGAAAACGGCATAAGATGGATATATAACACTCCAAGTTTGAATTATTTCTCTGCTATTATCAATTTTAAATACTCTATCCCACTGTTAAATAAAGATACTAAAGCCATGTCATGAGTAACAATTTTGAATGTATAAAAATGTAAAAAAAGAGTAAGAACTTCTAATAATAAAGAAAAATAGTGTACTCAATGCCACTCTAGACATCTTAACATTAGTTGAGTTAACGGATGAAATCAATACAGCTTCAAAACTCACTTCAGTATCATGAGATTTAGTTAATAATAGAAACTAAAGACACTTTACGTTTGGAGCCTATTTAAGCAACAGCTTACGTATTCTTCTTCTTATAGTGCCATACCCTATTCAGGGCGTTGGCTACCTCTCTCCTATGTCTGTGTTTGGTGCGCGGCGATAGATATTTTGCACAGACAGACATAGGGGACCTACAGTTTAACGTGGGCTCCGAACCACAGGAAGTGCATGCACTTCTCCTCCAGAGAGGTTTTCCTGGGGAAAAATCCACCTCGCTGGTTTCCCGTTGCCTTGCGAGGGAGAACGACCGGGCCGGGGATCGAACCCGGATCCGCTGCATTGGTAGCCCGCGCGCTTACCACTGAGCTACGGCCGCTCTTACGTATACTTATTGTTATTATCATGATTATTCATACGAAATAATTTTTTCGTTATAAGCTTTTATATTATACGAAATACATTCTCTGCTTGCACCAACTAAAAATTCAAACTTTTATTCTTATATTGTCACGATCCGATTTATTCCCAATAAACCAAATCATGCTCTACGTCTGGACATAACCCCAAATGAGTAACACCATTAACTATACCCTATATAATCAAAGGTAACACCAAACCATTTCTAGTATTAATGTGTTTAATTAAATAAATAAGTAAAGAGTTCATGATGACTCGATGAGGACTTGTCACAACCAGAATTCTATCTGGCTCTAATGATAGATAATGAATTTAGACTGGGACTGCGACTGCGACTGACTGACTGCCTATCAATGTTTCTAGTTTCCCTTATATGTATATATAAAATATCACATTATGTGAACACATGAAGCCACGTGTGTTTCTATACAATGTTAACCTTGCTTTATATAGCAAAACCTATTAACTTTTTATGATCAATGTAATGTTCAACTTCCTCTGATAAGAATTATAATATCGTGTTTATGTAACATTTGTATGAAACTTAGAAATGTTATAGAATAATATTTTCAAATATGAATTTGTTTCTTACTTTGCATTCTGGCTTGTGACATTTCCTCCCCCTTTAACCAAGCTTTCATTTTTATATAAAACTCTATAAACTTTATACTTTTACATATGTTTAAGTTAGTAGGTCGCTATATAATGCCAATGTTTGCTATTGCCTTTTATTTATTATTACTAATTTCATTTAACTGCCGACAACAAGACTTATTTCAACCACATGATCTTGATCTCTCTATGGTGCCCTATCGGTACTAGAACCAATAAATGTATCTAGTCACCGACATTACACCAGACCACTATTGCATTTCAGGGAAAAAAACATTAACACTGAAACTATTAATTACCAGTTAAGCTCACTGACCTACATTAGAATAAGCTAAGCTTTGCACAACACAAACTTCATTCACGAAGTCCTTTAGCAACAACTAAGCAAACTTTTCATCGTCAAACACGCAAGTCGCTACTTGCTACACAACATTGCTCACCTTTCTAGAAGGTCTTAAACTTGTAGTTCTTCTTTATAATTTCTTTAAATAGCTACTAGAAACCTTTCTTCCCAATTAACAAAAACTGTTATGTTGTACCAATAAACCAAAAGAAGAGGTCGAGGTCATGGTATCAAGAATTATCCACTATAGCCTTATATGATGGGTATGATGCCTCGTATGTTAGCTACAGAACCACCCGAAAGATGTTCCACACGAAGATCCACGAAGTCCATTTATACTTTGTTTGTACCAGTTCAACAATTACAATACTGTTATCCATGGTAGAGATAATTATTGACTAGATAAATGACGTAGAGAATGACGTAGAGGAAAGTTTTTCACCTGTGGTGTGGGTCGTTGTATGACTTTGAGTTTCCCCCACAAAAAGATCCAGTGGGCTCTGCTTACTGGCTCAGCAGTCAGCACGCGTTGAAAATGAGGCTTTCGTTTTTTTGTGTTTTGGTTTTTAAAGTAATATATTGATTATTTGTCAATATTACAATTTACTTTCGGCTTAGACCACGTCGTCATTTGGGAACTACACCCAGAATAATCAGGTAAGGACCGACCTGTAGCTTGTCTGCCTTTACAAGCATTTGCTCTAGAAGTTTGAGCAATATTTGCTCGTAGTCCCTGCCTGCCTAAACAGGGCCGTGTGCTTAGATTATTTAAACCTTGGGGCGGACAAGGTTTGGATCTTAATGTATTTTGTTTGCCAGGACAATAATACTTAATCGGCTTATGCCTGTTAGCTGTTTGTAAACCTTTACAAACTAACGTTTCGCAAGACATTGCAGCTTGCAGCTTCAGAGTGAATAAACCTTTAAAGACTCATAAGCATCATCGATCTCACGATTACGCTGCACCGGATCCGTCTTTGCCCAACGGTGACAGCCAACCAGAACTCCGCCGTTATTCCCGACTGGCTCAAAGAGACTTAAATACCCCCGCTTCCCGGATTTGAATTCAGTGTTCTATTCACTCTGAAGAAGCAAGTTGCAATGTCTTGCAAAACGTTAGTTTGTATGGGTTCACAAACAGCTAACAGGCATAAGCCGATTAAGTATTATTGTCCTGTCAAACAAAACACGTTAAGATTAAATTCTTGTCCGCCCCAAGGTTTAAATAAACTAAGCACACGGCCCTGTTTAGGCAGGAAGGGCCTACGAACAAATATTGCTCAAACTTTTAGAGCAAATGCATGTAAAGGCAGACAAGCTACAGGTTTTACGCTGGGCGTAGTTCCCAAATGACGACACGGTCTAAGCCTAAAGTAAATTGTAATATTGACAGTTCCACAAACCGCGAAAGCCTCAAAGAATATATTGATTATTTATTAATATTTTGTTATTAAATTTGCTTGCGTTATTTCAATGCAAATTTAAGGAAGAAGTTCGGTCATGAGAGCATGAAGTAAATAATTCCTATTTTGGCAGCGAAGATTCTCGGAAATAATGAATAAAACTGCATCTGTTTTTTCTTATTGTTTTAGAACGAATGTTTCTGACGAATATGTGTTCAATGCGCCCAATTAAAATACATATTCTATTAATAACACTTTTTTTTTTACTTTCCCATACTTTCAGTATAGGGAAGTATTGATTTTATGAAAATTTACGAAATTTAGATTTTAACGGAAACACGTTTTGGGGCTCAAGGAACCCAAAAAACTGTTTTTAAACATATCTGTCTGTGTGTGTGTAGTTGGGTTTTTTACCGAACACTTTCGCTTCAAAATGACAGACGCTACAGCTTTTTGAGAATCTCGATTTTACGGCCGTTTACTCAAAAAGCAGTTGTCTGATCGGGATCAGCTACAAATTGTTTGAGAGTTCTTTGTGGGTAGTAATTGATGAAGTAAAATTAATTATAAAAATCCGAAAAAGATCACAATGGCGTTGCTTCAAAATTTTGAAAATGTTCAAAGAAATATTTTTTAAAAACTGCTTACACGATTATTTCAAGGTTTTCTGGGCCGATAAAAGTTGCAGTGAACTACAAATTTGTTTTTACTAGCCTCCCAAATTTTACTCTGATGCTTCCCAGGAATATTTGAAAAATTTTAAATTCATTAATTATTTATTCAAAAACACAAACGCCAATCGTTGTCAACTTTTATCAGTTCGATAAATTATTTGAAGTATTTTATTAGGATTAGCAAAAATTTTCTATTTTGAAAATTAAGAAAAATAGGGTGCTTTTTAATATCAACAACGCGTTTTCCGGCAGTTACGTGATTTTATCTACGCCTATCAATTAGCTCTAGTTAAAGAATATATTTTTCATATTTTTGATAACTGTTTAAATAAACCATTCATATCAATTTTTTGTCCGAAATCCGAAGCGCATCTAATCGGCTGTAGGGCGGCCATCGCGTTACATCGTAGGGTGGCCTATATAAATTGTTTTCTTAGAAATCTAACATACAATTAAACGATAGAAGAGCTTAAGTATGGGAAAGTCCATTCGAAGTTAACACTTCAGCTTATTTTGTATAGAATCGCAAAATAGCTGGTAAAACTTTAGTAAATACATTTTCTAAAGAGACAATTTACTTCTTCTCAGCGCAGTGCAACAAATTTTTTTTAAAACCAGTCTAAGCCTGTTAAACTTCACTCTTGTATGCTGTCAAGACTGAAATTCATCCAACACAAAAAGAAATTATTTTTCAGGAAATTGCTAAGATTTTTATTTATTTGTAAACATAGTTTACTTCTGCTTTAGTTGTAAACATCAGATTTATTATTTATTGGCTGCTCGAACGACAGAATAATTACTTGCATAACTTAAATTGTTAGTTTGTTGTTATTTTGCTGTATTTTTTTTTAAATTAATTGGTCTTTGCAAAGTTAAAATATAGTGATAGAAAATAACAACCAAAGTTAATAAAAAAATTTAATTTATTTTTATTAAGTTTTTCAATATTACTTATTTGTCACTTCCAGATTATTAAGTTTTCTTACTAACATTATTCAAGAATTTTAAACGTTATTTAAACCTTAAATTTATACTTTAAAGTAAGATTTTACAAAGTTTTATAAATTTTAAGCTAAGTATCAGTATAGGTTACGCGTCAGTATTTCACCAAATACTCAAATTTAGAAGATGAAAAATAGGAAAAAGTTATTCATAATATTAAGTAACATACTTGTAGTCTACATAGGTATGAATTTTGTTACGGTAAATAAAATTAATATTAGTTTCTTTCTAGTGCAATTTACATAAAGGGATGTTGCTGCATAACTTTTATCTCATAAGTTTACATTACTGAAATGTAACAGCACGCCGCAGCGAAATCCCAATGATAAATTGCTTGTATATACGTGCAAGACAAACTAGTATATGTTACAGCTGAAATAGGTGGGGTTGCAGGTGAACTGTCAGGTTAGTTTAACCCCGACAGGGAAGCAATTAAGCTTCTGCGTAATGAAACTTTACTATTAAAGTAAACATTTACTCATAAATATTTATACTATTAAAATATTTTTGCCAGAAAATGTTTGCTACATTTTCCAATTTATAGTCCAAATTTCTAGTCTAGTATTTTTCCAGTATTTAAATTATGAGGCAATCAATTATTAAGCAATTTTGTCATTATTCCTGGCGCATACCTAAACTTTTAAACGAATTATTTACGAGCCTAGAATAGTAACACATCCATATGTTTGACCTTAATTTAGCTTGTGAAGTAGTTATTATTTAGTTGGTCAACTGGAATTAAAGCTTATGTAATAGTTTAATAAAATAAAACAGGGTTCATAAGCGTAGAATATAAATGGTCATGAGTTTTAAAAGTACTTTACGAAACAATTCTATGAAACTGCAAAAATATTTTTTTAAATTGAAATGTAAAATAGCAACCACGAATTAATGAAAATTGAACGTGTAAATTCATTAATACAACGAGAAAGTTCTACGAAAGAAAAGTTTCGACTATAAGAGACGGAAAACCAGCGTCGAATAAAAAACTTAAGAATTGCAGTACACAACAACTTTTTCTAAGTTCTTATCCGAAAAATTAGTTTTCTTGTCCAATATGTTTCACGTATAACTTAATGGATTTGAGTACGCCCATGATTTTTGGTTACTTATTAAATTTTTACGAAATTTTTTGCTCTTTTGCGACTAAAAGTTCGGCTTTTAATTATGATATTCATGATATTTTCATACTTTTAAGTATAACTAGCAGAACCCGTGGGCTATGCCCCTTCTTTTTTTTGATAACTTTATACGCAGCGCGCGCGTCTTGAGAATGAGCACTACTCCCGAGACCGCGAAAAAACGGAAACAGCCCAAAAAACAGATCTAGATAACAATTTTAAGAAAAAACAACTCCCTTAAAAAAGCCTTAAAAAACAATTCTTAAAAAAAATCCCATGATTTTTCCTGGAAACTTTCCTTAAAAAAGTGGGAAACAGGTTAGTTAAACTTAGCACTTTTCCCCATTTACAGGGACCTGACTTACAGGAGATGTTTCAATATAACAAATATAACAAATATTTTTGGAAGTAATAAATATGCAGTAAAAGATCTTGTTAGCCATTTGCATATAATTCGAAAACTAAATTCGTCTTTATTCTTATAAATTGTTTAAAGAACCGATTAGCAAAAAAAAATACGTATTTTTTTCAGGCAACACTTTGTCTTTATTATACAGTGATCCACCAGCAAGAAAATAAACGTGTTTTTGTTTATGGCGTTTTTTCTGCGTTTTTCTCTTCAGAACATTATTTTACCGAGTTGTTTTTTTACCGTTCTTTTTTGGCTCGATTTTTGTCGGCCTGTGTATTTTCCATCAAATAAAATTGACATATAAACAACATTAGAGTTTAATCTCATAATTTCATATTCAATTAAATAAAATTACAATTGATATAAAAAGAGCAATTACTCCTCCTAATTTGTTAGGAATTGAACGTAAAATTGCATATGCAAATATCAATCAATCAATATTTATTCGTGTTAATACATACATGATGTTTACACATGTCAGGGGATAATTATATAACAATAACAATAAAATAATTGTACTTAAGCTAACAAACCTAAGCTAAACAAAATCGGTAGCGTTAATGTGAAAATCTAAGAATTCGTTTATGCTATAAAAAGCATGTTTTATTAAAAAGTTTGTTAACAGGATTTTAAATCGATTTACAGGTAATTCCACTATATCTAGAGGCAATTTGTTTGGGAACGTAGGACCGTAATAATTAGTAGTGTTACGACTAGATTGTAGTCTAAGATAGGGGGGTCGTAATCGATGAGTATTTCTAGTCCCATGATCATGTGCATCACTATTTTTATAGTAAGCATGCAAATTGTGTTTTACATGCAACAGAGAATAATATACAAACAAGCATGGAAATGTTAATAATTTTAGTCTAGTAAAATCCGATCGCACATCATCCCTAAAGCCCTTGCCTGACAAGATACGTACAGCCCTTCTTTGAAGTTTAAATATCCTGGTTGTATGACACGAATGCCCCCAGCATATAACGGCATACGTGATATGACAGACAAATAAGGCATGATATGCTTGTTTAATTACATCCAAGTTAACTATAGTGCTTAAATTTCTAAGAATAAATAATGTCTTAGCAAGTTTGTTAGATAAATAGTCTATGTGATGGCGCCAAGTGACAGTGGAGTCCATCATTACACCTAGGAACTTCACCGCTTCAGGATTATCATAGTGGCAAATATCTCGGCGTGTGAAAATTAATTTGGCTGTTTTATTTATATTTAAGCTAAGACGGTTAATGTTAAACCACTCGCTAGCTTTAGCTTGTCCGACGTTCATATCTGCATGAAGGCATTTTTCATTAAAGTTGCTATGTGCAAGAGTAGTATCATCCGCGAACAGCAACAGGTGATCATCCTGAAGGGCGTGTTGCAAATCATTTACATAAATGAGAAAGAGGAGTGGTCCTAAGACGGAGCCCTGAGGAACTCCACAGACCACATCTCTTTCACTGGAACATACGCCATCTGCAAAGGTATATTGTTTTCTCTGTTTAAGAAAAGATTCAATTAAGCTAAGGCTTTGAATGTCGAAATTGTAATATTTTAGTTTTTCTAGCAAGAGATCAGTAGGTACGCAATCAAACGCTTTTTGAAGGTCAAAGAATGTTGCGCCAACATATCTTCAGTACCGCTTATTACGAAGTTGATTAGGTTATTTATCGCATCTGTAGTAGATTTTTTAGCTCTAAAACCAAATTTGTTTAGAAAAAACAATTTATTTTTGTTAAAATGATTAACGATTTGAGTTTTAATAAGATTTTCTAGAACTTTGGACAGAATGGGCACTAAAGATATAGCTCGATAATTTTTCATAACACTCTTGTCCCCTGATTTGTATATTGCCACCACTCGGGATATTTTAAGAACATCTGGGAATACCCCATGGGATACGCAACTATTAATTAAGTTTGTTAAAGGAACAAATATGAGATTAACAATGCTTTTAATTAGAATAGTATTTAATCCGTAGTGATCGCAAGAATGTTTACTCTTTAGGGTTGATACAGCATCTCTGACTTCGTTATAAGATACTTGTCGAATGGTAAAGATCGGAAGAGCACCATTTGGTCTAAGAAGTTGGGAGATTTTTCCAGCAGGAGTGGGCATGTTCTTAGAGATTCCATTAGGTATATTAACGAAGAATTCGTTAAGTTCGTTAATATCAAAATTGTTCTTGTCAGTGCAATGTCCAGCAACACGGTGTTCATTAATTACATTCCAGTATACCTTCGAGTTTCTCCCGGCCTTACTTAAAAACTCTAAATATTTGGATTTTTTTGCATTTAAGAGTTCGTTTTTATAATTAGACCGGGGAGATTTGACTATTTCATTTCAAATAGAAAATATCATTCGACGGATTGCCCAGGAAAGTAGTTGCGGGGCTTTTTTTAGACCGACTGGTTTATGCTGCAATAATGCGAACAAAAACTGTAACTGGAAGGAGCGTATTTCTATGAATTTTATAGCGGTCCACTGTATAAAGAAAAGTGATGACACAGGCCGCGTCAGTGTATGAGTTAGAGTAGTAGGGGCCTCTCACCAGCCATAGCCATAGCCAAGCCGTACCAGAGAATAGAAGTAATAATTAACTTAAAAAAAAAAAACGACTTCAAAAAAAACACAAAAGTGACATAAGTTAACTAAAAAGCAAAAAGAAATGTTTTTTATACAACAGTTTAATACTTATTTGTTGTTCCGTTTAATGTAATTAAGAAATTGTTGTTTATTATATAATTATTAATTGTTTTATAAGTCGGTGCCAAGTAAAACATAAAAATTATATACCTTGCTGCAATAACAAATTAGATTCGAATTTTTATATTTTACTTGGCACCGACTTAAAAATTATAAAACAATTAATAATTATATAATAAAAACAATTTCTTAATTACATTAAACGGAACAACAAATAAGTATTAAACTGTTGTATAAAAAACATTTATTTTTTGCTTTTTAGTTAACTTATGTCACTTTTGTGTTATTTGAAGTCGGTTTTCTTTTTTTTTAAAGTTAATTATTTTACAATTTTAAGTGATGGGTAGACCTAGTAAGGATGCTTCTCGAATGAGGAAATGACGGCTAGTTGAAACGGAAGATGAAATACGGAAACACTAAAAAGTCGGTTAAAAAAATAGATTTTGAGGAGTATCTTCGAAGTTCAAGCTCCAATACCAATGAAATTATAATGGGACCACCTTGGAACTATACTGAACCCAACACAAAAAAATCATTAAGATCGGTTCATAAACAAAAAAGTTATGCCCGAACATACAGAAAAAAAAATAATAATAATAAAAAAAAAACATATATACAGACGAATTGAGAACCTCCTCCTTTTTTTGAAGTCGGTTAAAAATGGGCAAGACATTATACTTGAACTGACCCTATTTTTTTAAATATTTTTAAAAGTATTTTTGCATCAAAGTTTTAACTTTAACTTTAACTAATAGTTAGAATAAGATCACAATACTTTTAACACTGCGACACGCAAAACTGTGGCAATCAAACGCTAGTACTGCTTCCGTTGAAGTTGCGCTGCCTATACGAATATAGTTAGAAATAGAATAGTTTTTTGTTCTATTAACATTTAGAGCAAAATTTATTAGGCAAGTGTTGCTTAACTTTAGGAATGTTGTATTGCAGTTTCCTCGCAAGTGTTGCAAACTAGGTATATTCCCCAAAGTAATGAGCTTAAGTGGAGTACTGGTTTTATTTAATTTCCCATACTTCCAGCGTATCCCCTGTGCGCAAATGCTCTGCAGTAGCATAAAATGTGAATTGCTGTTTCCTTCTCTATTTCACAATTTTTACTTAAAATTTTTTAGACTAGGAGTTACACTGCCAGTGTTCTGCAAACTTTGCTTGTATCCAGTTCGTAACAGCCTTCTTGGTGGTTTTGTACGAAAATCCGCAGAACGATTCAGGTTCAACTGGCTAAGTATTTGCACCATTCCTGGCGAGTTGGTCAGCATGCTCATTGCCACTGCTGCGGTGTCCTGGTACCTACATCAGGGTAACTCTGTTGTAATTGACCAGTTTTGCGTTTCAAGACAGTCTTTTACCGTACTTGGTAACTTTTAAGTGCTTTTAGGGCAACTTGACTGTCACTGAGAATATAAATGTGCGTGTTTGTATAGCCCCTTCTAATATTCACAGCGAAAACCACTGCTATTATAGAGTGTGCCTCCATAATAGCAGTGATTTTCGCTTGAAAAACCGATGTATGTTTTCCAAGAATAAGACTAATACTTTTCTTGAGACTTTCACTCCAAACTCTAGTTCCAGCATTAACTTTGGTTTTGGAACCGTCTGTGTGCAATTATTCTTTCGTTCTTCCATTCCTTCCTTAGCGGTATAGAAACCCGCTATGGTTTGTTATAGGAGTAACTTGGCATTATTCTGTTTTGTCCCATTTCTAAAGTGGGATTACTAATTTCCCTCATAATACACCTGCAATGTGACCTCTCCGCTCGTGTTTCGAGTCCCACCGTCCGAAACTTTATACGTCATCTACAAGGACTAATAACGCCCCCTAGATCAGACCTCTGGTTAACTTTGACTTCTGGAAACTTTTCATCGGTTATTGCCATTCTTATAGTGCTTATCTATAATTTTCTCTCCTTTGGTTTTCTTTGAAAGTTGACGCACCGAGGATGGAGTGCTTACTTCCGATAGGTTCCGCTTAGCGGTTAGTGCTCGCTTCTGAACCCCCGCGTCTCGCAGCCTTAGAAGGTTTCTTGAATCCTTCTGGTTGCTTGCGTTCTGCTTCGTGTTCTTCTGCAGGTTGATTGGGTGCGATAGGGTTACTATATCCTCCCCCATCATCTTGTCCAGTTACTTTTGCGACTTCCATAGCGTTATTTATCGATCTCCCAGTCTAGATCTGCCGAATTCGGTACCAACAGGACCACCACCAGTAGGATGCAATCTTATATCACACATCACCAAACTTTAAAAGTGATATACACCGGTCTTGGGAAGAAAGGATCTGAGGTGCAAGGCGCCTGTAGTCTCCTGTAGCTGGCGGTTCGCCCCGAGTCAGGTTAATTCCAGTCACTCGCCGTCAGCTGAATTGCTCAAGAGTAATAGAATAAGATTCAGAATTTAATTTTTAGGTGCAGCAATATTTAGGAAGAGTAATTTTTTCCCTTCTGCCTATTTTTGACTAATAATTTCGCTGTATAGTCTCTGGTTTTCTTTAATACCTAAGAATATTTTCCCCAAAATCATAAAATCGGTTTATTTTTCTAAGCAAAAACAAATTATTTAGGTATAGTGATCAGGCACCTAATGCCCTAGGTTTATTTGTATAGTATTCGCTATGTACCAGTGAGTTTACTATGCAGTGCGACCTTAACAGTCATTGTACCATACAACGTTATACATACATACTTTTGCAAATACAGTTATGGTAGTAGTATAATGTAATATGCGTTTTAAAATACAAAAACTAATATATTATAAACATAAAATCTAGCCAAAGAGACCTCATTTTTACTTTTATCTTGTTAACAAGATATTAACAAACAGCTCTACAAGAAAATTTAACTGTGTGGGTACAATTACAGAGTAACTAAATCAGCACAAGGTTTTAGCTGAAGTATTAAAAAATTTACAATATTACCGTAAAATTTAGAAACTCGTGTGTAGCACCAAGTAATGAACAGGTTTGGGGTGAAATATAACAACTTGCTATATTATATTACAATTACCGCTCCTAAGTGAATATTGGTGTTGCGGCTTAACCTCGGAAAACAGGCTAGTATGATATAGTTAACTACAGTTTGAAAATTTTCGGTGGTAAGGTAAAATAATTATAGTAGGCTGTTGTAGAATTAATGGCTCTAATTGCTTATAAACTTTTACAACTTAAACAATAATACCATATTTTGTTCACCAGAACAGCACTCTTCGTTCAAAAAAATTTTCTATACATATTTAATCAATAATACAGAAAAATGGATATACTAAATTTTATTTTATCTAGCACCCGTGGTTCAGATTGCCAGTATGTTTCTGTGCTAAGGCAAATCGTAACTGACAAGACTATTCAAGAAAAGTTTGTTTCAAACCAATATGCATTTCAGGTTAATCAAATAATGCAAATATTAAGAAATTAAGAAAACATAGTAAAACGTAACAGAAACGTAATTGTATGATGCTTTTCGGTAAAAATCTAATCACATGCATGAGTAAAAGCAATTTAGCCTAGGTAAAGGGCCCCGACAATCAATATCGAATATGTGAGGCGAATTGGTGACGCGATAGGGTAGGGGGTCAGATTTGTCCTTCCTATTTTCCAGGCTTTTCATTTTACTTCCAGAGAAATTGAAGCTACTGTTCTTGCCGTTATTGTGTTCTTCAAAGATCACAGACATGAAATAATTTGCTTTATAACTGAAAATTCTGTAAATTGTAATCCTATATTGCTGTCTGATTTTAATTTTTGTCGTAATAACACAATATCCGATTCCGTACTGTACAAACGTAAATATCAAAGTCATTTTAATATCAGAGTCTTTGTGATGCATTACACACGCTATTTCATAATATTTAAAATTTTCCTAGGTTGTTATTAATGGAATAGTTACTTTTTTTTTAAATTTATAGCATTACATTTGCAATTACCTAACTTACGAACAGCTTCCACTAACAGCTCAGTTGAATTAAAGATGAAAATTCAATACAGTTGTGCGTATACAATATTCTTTTATTTTATTGATAAAAAGTTGTTTCTATCTTCTAAGTTCCATTTATTTATTTTTTAAGCACAACGGTGACTTCTTTCTAAAATTAATTTTTTCTACAGACGTCAAAAAATGATAACCTTTTTACATTAAGAGCGCCCCGCGCCGAGGCACGCAACACAGATGGCGCTAGTATAGACATCATATAGGCATTTTTATATGTACTCAGCGACTTAATTAAAAAGAAAACGAAATGAAACAAGTTAATAGATGCTACTTAATAAAGTAACTTAGATGCTCAGATAATTATTTTCTTGTGAAACATTCAAATAAGGTAACAAAACTTACTTTTCTTAGCAAACATAAAACTATAAATTTAACACTGTTCTTCATTTGTATTTACGCTGATCATCTAGATACTGTTATAATAGGTACACCAATTTAAAATTTTTGTCAATTATTCAAACTATGTGCCAGCTGAGTAAATTTAAAAATTCGATGCGAGAACGTCAGCCATGTTTTTGAACACCAGTTCATAGGAATCAGCACGGATGGCGCTACGGCGCTAGACATTTGGCGCGTTAATTTCAAACTTTTAACAAATGTCGCACATAAATAAGAGATTATTGCACACAAACCCACGAGCAAGTATATTGAGAATTGATTTTATGCCAGAAATCAATAATTCTGCTAGTACAGTCCTATAAAGAAAAATATATGCCTCTAACGTCAAAAACAAAAAGGTGCCACGGCGGCGCGCTCTTAATCTCAGTATGCAAAATGTCACATTGGAGTTGTTTATCTTGACAACGTGCACGAAGTATTTCGCGCACTAGAGCGAAAAATATTTCGTGCATGACGACAATGGTAACCTTCTTTTTTAAAAAGGACGCCGACCAAACTTGTTTAGGAAAAAATAACTGACAAATATCAATATATGTTAAATTTTGTTTCCGTAATAACAAAAAAACAACGAGATTGCGATAGAATGAAACTTTATTTTTGTATTTGATTATGATTTTACCTAATTTTTTTCAAATGTTGTATGCAGCTCGTGCGCGAAATTTCTTTGGTGCTTTCGAATGATTTTTGTCTCGGCTGCCGCCTCGACAAAAAACTTTCAGCCTCAAGCACCAAACTATAATTTCGCGCACTAGATACATAAATAACTATTACGGTTATCCTAATTACAAACACTTTTTAAAATAATATTTTTAGATAGTTCATCTCGATGAAACCTAGTTTGAGGATTATTTTAACTTAATTTATTTTTATATCTGTAGTAAAACATATTTAAGTGCATAAATCAACTAAAACGTTTAAATTTTTTTTAAGCTTTAAAATAATGTCGGCAGGTTTTAGTTTAGGGGCGCGGAGACGCTGGACGGCAAGCAGCTTGCATACACTAGTTCTTCGCGATTGCCGTCTGCTGTTTACTTATAGGGTTTTATACACCTTCTCGCTACAGTTTTTTTAATGCGCAGCAACACCATACATATTTCGATAATGTACATTTCAGTCAGGTATTTCAGTACACAAGTTTGATACAGTATAATTACCTAATATTAAAGTACCACCCTGCTAAAATAAATAACATATAACGCAAAAAAAGAATTATGAGAGCGGAGGTTTGTTGATGCTACGACGTGGGATAACTTTACATAAATATTGGAAAGTATGAACATCATGACTACATTTGTTATTCTTATAGGGGCTATTTTACGGTAAAAACGATCCTGAAAAATGTCCCAGCACATATTTGCTGAGAAAAACAGTAATTGAGCCAATAAATAAATAATCGTCTGGAAAAAACCTCAAGTAAAAACATTCCTCGGAAAAACAGAAACAGAAAACATCCCCTAAACAAAAGCACGTGTAGATCCTTGCTGGTGGATCACTCTATAATTAAGAAAGAGCTTTTCCTGAAAAAAATACCTTTTTTTTTCTTGCTAATCAATTAATATGACTAAGGACGAATTTCATTTTGGAATTATATGAAACTGTCTAACACAATTGTGAAGTGCGTATTTACTACTTTAAAAAATTGTTTAATTTTCTGTTTAGAGACTCCCCTCAAAAGAAGGAAAAGTGCTAAGTTTAAATAACTTTTTTTACCGTTTGTATTAAAGGAGTTTTTTCTGGGACTACGGCAGGATTTTTTTCTTTCAACGTTTTTCCTGGAGATTTTACGGGGATTTCGGTGCAGCAAGCGCCGGGTAAAGTTACCAAAAAAAAAGAGTCGTAGTTCTGCTAGTTAGGTATTTTAATCCCCGAAAGCGTTTAGTATCATTTTCATTTAAAAATGTTGTTAGCTAGAAAAAAATAATTGCTTACTTAATGCAGCCTTAACTAAATAGAAAGTACGTAAACGTAAAATTTTCGGAAGTTATTAATCCTACACTCTAAATACTATCACACCACACGTACACATCCTAAAACGTGCTTTACCATAAAAATCTTTTGAATGCAATACCTTACCCCTGGGTGTATATAGACGAGAAAAGTCAAATAACAAAAGTATCGGAAATTACTCAAAAACGAGTTGTTCGACCGCGTTGAAACTTGATATCGTAACAGCCCTAGGAAGAGGAAATTTTTTAAACTGTAAAAACGGTGTAAATTTTTAAAAACATGTTAAGAACAACTACACGTTTTTATTTAAAATTTGTTTTGAAACTCTTAGGAAACAAAGATTTTTTTAAATACTTGTCTGTGGCTGGGCAGTGGGTGGGTGAGTATGGGGTTTGTTTCCTTACA
The DNA here is from genome assembly GCA_958336395.1 of Ctenicera cuprea. Lineage (NCBI taxonomy): Eukaryota > Metazoa > Arthropoda > Insecta > Coleoptera > Elateridae > Ctenicera > Ctenicera cuprea. The sequence continues at coordinate 38,863,808 of OY284490.1, forward strand.
TACTCCGGCACAGATGATCCGATTTCGATTAAATTTTAAATGCTGGATTATATCAAGAATTTTATGGAATTAAAGCTTACAAAAAAACTGTGAATTTGCATTTGTTTTATATTTCACATTTTTTTTTATGACAGAAGACTTCATTAACTGTAAATTGGCGACTGGTGTAATTATTAGAAAAACAACTTTTTACTCAAAAATTAATTGGTTACTTCGGTAATGAAACTTAATATTTCAGAAGTTTGGATGTTAAAGTTAAATAAACGGGACAATACAACATTTCTGTGTAAGCAAGAATTGTAGTTTGAGATTATTACGTATTACGTATCTGGTATTTAGTTATTTGTCCGTATTTTTCAAGGGTTGATATTCCAACGTTTGAGTGTGTTTTGTTCGAGATTATTAACTTAATTTTTTAACTGCAGACCGTAATATTTAGGGGTCTAATTGTGTACTCCCTTCCTTTTTGGTTAACACATTTTTTATCTTTGCTGTTTCTATCCTATGAAAGATTGACGGAAACAATTTATAGCAGATTTTTTGCCTTAATTTAGGGTAAACGAATTATTTTCGGCTCTACGTCTATGTTCACTGTAAACGAATTTGAAACAAGTGAACAGCTAGCGCAATCTATCATATCAGGAGTATTATTCTGATCTTATTATTTAGCAACTAGAATTTTTTATCAACTGTTTTTAAAATTATATAAGGAATATATTCTTAAATTTTAGAATAGCCCACACACGGTGCTTTCTCATTTTTATTATTTTAGTATTAGATTCATCTTCTTCTTGTGGGGTGTAACACATATTTTTACCTCTTGTCCTGTGTGGTACTTAAAGTGCTACAAGACAGTAGAGACCTATAGCTCTACGTGGGCTCCGAACCATGGAAGTGCATCTAATTAATCTCTTAAGATATTACTAGGACAATCCCCAATGTGAGAAATGAAGCTAACGTCCGCTAATCAATAAAGGGGGTCCTACGAGTTAGAGGCAACACAACCACATCAGAGTACGTTGGTGGTTATCCAAAGCCTTTCAACAGAGCATGCCAGTTTTAAAAAACCGTCGTTACTTTTGACCACACATTTATTAACAAAAGTTGTTTGCTTTGTTGTGTTTTGCAAGCCCTAGAAGTTTGTCCCTACAATTCATTAACACCCTGTATAATTATATAAAAACAGCATTATTTACCAAAATGTCTAAGTTTAAGCGTCTCTATTAAAATATGTTACAATTAATAAATAATGTAATAACCATTGTACTTCCTAGCGTTTAAAATAATGAAAAAATATGTTATCTACATGCTTAATGAATCAATAGATGGCAGCACATAATGTCAACCAAGCATGAAGCTTAAATTTTGTCTGTCACCGCGTTTGGCGCTGCTCCCCTCTAGCCTTTCAAGCCATTCCTAATATCAGTCGCTATATGTCAGAAGCACTAATTACAGTGTTAATTATTACATATAAACACAATTACTAAGTTTTATACGTTGCTGTTAAAATAAGTCACAATTAATGTAAAATGTAATAATCATTATGCTTTCTAACGTTTGAAGTATTGCAAAAAAAATTGATATCTAAATATACTACAATGATTCAATAGATGGCAGCACGTAGTGTCAGCCAATTACAGAGCTTATATTTTATATATCGCCATGTTTGGCTCTGTTATCCGCTAATAGTTAATTTTTTAAGACAAACCTCCCGTTATTGCTGATTTCATGATAATTCTGAATTTCAAGATTTTAACAAAAAAACTGCTTTTGGGACTCAAGAATGTCGAAATCAACATTCAAAACCATAAAAATTCCAAACATTATATTTTTAAAAACGGTTTTTTTACTTTTTGTGAACCAAAAAAGTAAGATATAAACTACAAATTAGTTTTTACCCAAATATTGCTCCAATGTGTCTTTGTGACGCCTTCACGAATCTTAGCAAAAATTTGGAAATTAATAGCTCGACTTAATAAACAAAAAACCATAAAGAAAATTGCGTTTAAACTAAGTTGCACACCAGTAGATAATAGTAAAACCAGTCTCATAGATGGTGTTTTATACAGAAGGCCGATAACATTTTACCTATAAAATAAGATCACATCACGTGTTTCGTAGGAGGTTTTGAGGCGAAGCACCCACTCACCAACACTAAGATTTTAGGTTCAATTCCCCTAAAATTAATTTTGGGCCAGCCGGTGCTCTAGTGGTTAAAGCCTCAGGCTCTAGAGCTAGATTCCCAACGGCAGTAGGTTCGAATCCTCTGCACGTCGGAAATTTGTCTGAGTAAGTTAAACCCGGCGTGTCCATGTACGTTGTGTGTGGTGTATGTTGGGTTGCTTCTTTTTTCGGGCTGAGGCTTGTTAGAGCAATGAATAGCTCCAAGTGCGCTGAGCCCGGTGAAGGAGATGAGACGGGAATCATGGGGTTGGGCTCACGCACAGCCCCATGATTTGTAAAAATAATAATTATATTTAAATTATTTTTTCATGTTTGATTTATGATTTTAAACCTTTTTATTGAATACGCAATGATTAAAATATTTTTTAAATTACTAGAAAATATTCGCAAACATTTCTTTATTTGACTTTGATTCTAACAATGCTATGGCGTGTTCTCTCTGCAATACCCTGCCGGGAGCGTGAATGGAACAAGATTTTAAACTACATTTTTAAATATGAGACTAATCCCCTCTCCCAAATGTCTGGGTGAAAGTCTAGCACCTAGATCACTACACCAATCGACAACTCAGTATTTAAATTGAATTTTAGTAATTAGATTAGGCGTGAATCGGATTCTTTTGCAAACTTTTAATATTTACTATCATCTAGTAGCTAAGCCATGAAAAAAACAAAACACTTATAAATTTGGCTATCTAAATCTACATTACTTAAGCTATTTAACCGACTTCCTAGCTTTTATAAAATTTATGAAAACTTAATAAACATCTTGAACGAAACTCACCATGTATATATGAGCGTAATATAAATGTGATATTTGACAGTATGAATCACAACAGAAACTTTTTAGTTAAGCCTAAAGGATTTGTCTTTTATTCGTTTATTCATATTGATGTACTTTTAGGTAGATTAGCTTTTCACAGCTTTATTCCTTTTCCTTCGTGGAAAAACTGGCGTTAGGCCTTTGATCCGCTAAGTTATTTTAATCTCTCGTAACGGAAGGATTACTCAGAAACCTTTACAAACACACTAAGTTTAGTCATGAAATTTTAATGATGCAGTTGAAAAGCAGGCGATAGAGATCGGATGACGAACAAAGTCTACGTAGGCTGAGGGAAATGTTCGATAAAATTTTCAGAATGTAACAAGGGAATGTAACGGGTGTCTAGAAAGTATTTCAGTCAGGGCGGCTATGGATTGTATAACGCATGTCTTCTATTCAGTCATATCTAAGTAATTTATTTGACATAAGTCAAAGTCAATTTAAATTAAAAGGTTTTTATTTTGAATTATTTACTTTCTGCATATTTCTTGTTATAAAATGTTCACGCAAGAACAAAAAACCTTTATTGTGAAATCTTATTTTCGCAATGGTCAACAATTAGAAAACGGAAATTGGAATTATTCCATCAATGCGTGTAAACAAGAATTTCGGCGAAGATATCCAAAGACATACGTTATACAATCCATAGCCGCCCAAGACTGAAAGACTTTCTGGACACCCGTTATTTAAACAACTTATTGTATTTATTTAACGTATGGCGAAATACACAATAAAGTATAGTGTAAATACAACAACGGGTTAAAAATGTAAAGTTAAAAATTAACAGTGTATAGCATTTTTATAATATTTGCATAACATTTGCACAAACTAAAAAGACAAACAGTTACGTATAAAGACTAAATGAAACAGATAAATATAAGTATAGATTTAACTTAGATATTAATATATTAAGAATTTCTATCTACTCAATTGCCTCCGGGGTTAGGGTAATCAAGCCTTGGAAGTTACCCGGGTACTCCGTCTGTGCACAGTCTTAGGCAATGTGTGCTATTATCTGCTTGCCTGCTCCACATGAACACTTTGGAGAGGCGAAAAGAAAGAGATGTGGTCGTGGACTGTGGGAGGTGTTAGTATTGACCATTTGACTTTCCACGCCTTCCCAAAGCTCTAATCTTGCAGAATTGCAGCCGATTTCATTGTTGGTTGTATAAACCAGAGCCTGTTGAAGGATGCGGTCTGGATGTCCCCATGTATGGGCAGGCGAGAATTTTTGATGATTTTTTTATATACCGCAAGAGTACTTGTTGACGTCGCAGCTGGGGAGGGGAGTATGTGACTAAGTCGGAAGTCAGTGTGCAGGCGTAGATTTAACGCAGCCGGTAATATTACGCATTGTCGCTGAAAGTTGCGTGTCCAATTTTAAGACAGCAACACTGGCGCACCGTACACTGCAGCACTATACACCAAGCTAATGGCCGCCGACCAAAGCACAATAGCCGACGCGCTCCAGGTTGTCGAGCATAGCTTCTGAATAATATTATTTCTGGTTCCGATTTCCATTGTCGTTTTTATCAGATGCTTTTGTAGGTTAGACTCCTGTCCAACGTAATACCCAACTAGTTAAGATGACGGATTATGGTTTAGACGGACACCATTGAAATATATTTCCAGAATGCGGTTTACCATTTTGTTGTTCAAATGAAAGCCGGAGCATCATTCCGTTTTAGGAGAGCTTGGTGTCAATCTCCATTTACGGTAGTATTCAGTAAATAGCATGAGGTCTGGGGTTAATATTTGTTTTGTGGCCTCAATAAATTTGTGCCTCACAGCAATTGCTAGATTGTTCAAGAGTCGCGGTAGCGTTTTGCAATAGAAGAGCCGTATAAACCTGCAAAGCACCCCTCTCTCCACACGGTGTCATAGGCTGCAGTCAAGTATACGAAAGCTGCCAAAGTTTTAACGCGTTGCTGGAAGTCCGCCTCGATAAATGCGGTAAGGTTGAATAGTTGGTCCGTGCAGCTATGGCCCGGGCAAAAACCAGCTTGTTCTACTAGCACATGTTCTAAAATTCTCCCACTTATGAGAAATGGGTTTGTAGCTCTCAGTTTTATTCTTAGGCTTTTTACGCTTCAAGATAGCTATTATTTTAGCTTTCCTGAACTGGATTGGGAGTTTGCCACTGTGCAAAATATCGCTGAAACACTTCAGCGTTCATTCTCTTGTAAACTGATTACTTTTTAGTAGGAACTCTATTTGGGTGCCATCACAGCTTGAGTCTTTCCCACTTTTCATGCTGCATAATGCCTGAGTTAGTTGATTTTCCTCAAATGGTCGAGAATACTCTGAGTCGTCCACACAGTTATTTTTGAGGTCAGTTAGCTCCTGTATGATATTGGTGGTATACTTATGGTTTCTATGCGCCCTAGATAGAAATACCATTTAAGCAGAAATACTGTTTGATTCGTGCTGAGCTTAGGCTCTTTACGAGTGACGGGTTGGCTAACGCATACTTTTTTTAGTAGTCTTTGAAGTCAAGGCTTTTAGTTGTCTCCATCCATCTCGCTCTAAAGTCCGCGTCTAGCGCATGAAGCAATTCGTCAGCTATCTGGAGATCCGGCTATTCCCACTATTAGCTTAGTCATGAAAAAGTCTACATCAACGAGGAATATGTTTTGTCGCTGTGGAAATGGCTGCGCCACAGAATCTTTCCTAGTTTTCGGAGATAACGGGAATCAATTTCAAGCGCTTACCTATGTCAGTGCTAAAACTATTCCAATCAGCTGAAATTCCACTCCGGTCTGGGAAATGATCTTATCATTGTAATCTTCTAGCAAAACGGAACGATGTTGGCTTTTAAGAAAATCACTAATACTTGTTGGGTTATGGAAAGAAGACGGTTTCTTTCATTCCTTGCCACCAAAGTTAGTCAAGGTTGTACTTTCTATTCCAGGCGACTGACTTAAATGTGCCCTTATCTTTGGCATCAAATATAAGGTGAAGCTCATGTTCTTCAAACCAATTTACAAGCGCTTTACCGTTGCCGTCAGTAGTTTCATAATTCCATCTGGCGTGGTAGCTGTTAAAGTCACCGGCGTGGATAGTTGGGTGCAGGTGATTTAAATAGCCTGTTATGGCCACGCAATAGCAGGAGTTTTTAGAGGTTGACTATTGTTGTTACACTTATTTTAACTACAATCGAGTGGATGTCGTGGTCGGAGTTAGTAGAGAATAAAGTTACATACTCAATGTCGTTTTGGGCATATGTTATTACTATGTTTATGTTGTGAAAGGTATTATTATGTCGTAACCAGGTATCTTTGCTCAACAACGTGCTTGGTTCTCGTTTTCTAAGTGTATTTATTGAATTAAAACCAGATCTATATTGTGGTCTTGAAGAGTCCTGGATAGGTATTGGCAGTTGTTTCTGGTAATTACCTCTCCATTGAGTTGACAGATACGAATAAAGTTGCCAGCATTTTTTGTCGAACAGCCTTTTTTTTTAAATTTGAACTTTAACGTCTATTTACTCAAAATGAGATCAGATTAAAACGAAATTTAATGTTAGAAACGCCCTAAAAACACACAATGTTACAAGCTATAAGTTTGTTTGGAATTACTAAAACTGTGGAGTTACAAAAATTTAAAAATTTTGACTTTTTCAAAACATATTGTTTAAAAAACCGGTCAGATGATTTTGTTTTAATTTGTATAGGCTAACAGAACTAGGGATCAGCTATAGTATAGTTCTTGTTCCAGTCTGCTAGTTTGTCAGTGACGCCTTCTATAAATTTAAGAAAATTTAAAAATCATGAATTTTTGTTTAATAAACGAGGCATGATAAAAAATTTCTGTTTAAGCTAAATTTTCCATGAGTAGAATAGAATAAAGTAGTTGAATAAGGTTCACAACTTTATTTTTAGGTGCAACAAAATTTAAAGTTAATTTACCCCCTCCAACGAAATTATTTGGGAAACGATGACGTCCTTGTTTTTAGTTTTCATAAATGTCAAAGAATTTTTGTAAAAAATCTAAAAATTGTTTTTTCCATAAAAAAGAACGCCGAGGCAAAGTAATTCGCTTTTTTTTTATTTGAAGTTCTGAAATATATACCAGAATTTATCCAATACCCTTATTTTACGTCTTGTTCGTCTATGCAGCAATATCTGTATTAAGACTCATTTAACTTCGTCTTTTTAAAGATTTAAAACTACGAAAGCATCTACATGTGTAAAACAAGGTAAAAAATATTCTGTACTCAATAACAGAAAAATAAAACTACTAACAAAGTAATCAATATTATAATGGATACAATTTTTCATCGCAAATGAACCAATCTTTCATTACCTTAGTTTTAAACTTAAAATTATTTTGAAACACGTTGATTGCTGCTGATGAAATAATTTTGTAATAAGTATGTAAATTTTGCTGAAACCCTCGTTAATGGTATGGGACTTGTGTAGTGTATTAAGTGTACGATGGAGGATGTTTATGGCTAGCTATCACATATATCGGGTAATATAATTACACATTAAGGACACTAGGATAACTATCTATCATAATACTACATTCTACAGTAGTCAGTGGATTATATCTTACATTCAAGAGCTGTACCGATAACGAAATAGAAATTTTGCGTTGTCTGATTTTCTTGCTTGCACTTATAATTATTTTTCTACTTCCATCTTTAAAATGCCATTTATCGCATATGTTTCCATGACGCTAAGTGATCTTTTAAATACACCTCGAAGCTGTGACTTTGTGCGCTTTAGTCACAGGCTGAAGTTAGCTCTAAGTCTTTTAATCGCAGAAATCAATTGAAAATAAAAATCAAGTTAGTTGTCACTTGTCATCAATCTGTCATGTTTATTAATATAGCTTAAGATAATAAAATAATTTCGAAATTTTAGTATTTTTGTGATGGTCGTAGAAAAAGTATAGTATGCAATTCGTTTTATAAACTTCTCTAGACACTCGTTTTAATAAACACTCGCTCCGCTCGTGCCTAATAAAACTCGTGACTAAAATGCCGTTTATAAAACTTGCTGCATAATATACTATTAAACGACGAATTAAAATAATCGCAAGAAAACCATGTAACCTGTGTTTTCAAAATCATACGGTTGTTTTTAAGCTAGAAAAAAGTGCCCTTGTCGTGACATTGACATTGTGCATCTGTAAATAAGTCACACGGCTGCTTAGAGGTTAAGAAAAGATTATTGCTTACCATACAAATTTATACACAGTTTGGAATAACCCAGAAATGATATAGAGCAGTTTTTGAAACATTAAAAAATCATTATCAATAATGTAATACATATACAGGGTGGTCCAACACTTATTACGCCCCCATTTATAAATATATGTGAGCATTTCCATCTTTCTTCAACTTTATTACCCTATACCGCATCGAATTTCTTGCCAGCCGCCAACCCGAACATGTGCTTTGATGACCTGTGACCCCATCTACCCCTTAGTTTGCGTAAAAGCCAAGCGGGGCATTCACTGTTCAGCTCTTGTTGGTGACACATTGGAATTAGTTGTATTGAAAGTTTTAGTTGAGAATTTATTACAATGTATCTTTTTATTGAGCAAGCTCATATACACTGTGTCCATAAAGTAACCCCCCCCACCCTAACTAACTTTTGAACGACGTGATATTTTTCTACAAAATTTGGTGTGCTGTAATGGGAACTTAAATACTGTTTTTCAGACCATATTAAAATTTTGTATCATCCAAAATGGCGACTGGGCGCCATTTTGAATTTTTTTTTTAAATAGAAAGGGGGGTCTTCATTTGAAAGGTCTTTTAATTCTGCGTCTGATCCTAGAGTTTCAAAGAAAAATATTCAGCCATAACAAAATGGCGGATTTTAAACAAATGGACTCACTCAATTCAAAATTGTTTTGATTTCTTTATCCAGGGTCGAGTGACACCTAATTTGAAAGGTCTTTTTGTTCTGCGTTTGATCCTAGAATTTTAAAGAAAAATATTGAACCATAACAAAATGGCGGATTGTAAACCAATGGACTCACTCAGTTCAAAATTGTTTTGATTTTCTTACCCAGGAGTCCACTTTTTCATTTGCAGGACTAAATTTTCCCACAAATATCTCAGGTGGCTTGAAATAATATTGAAAATGTTATGTTCGAACACGACGGTGCGCCTCCTCATTATTATAGGCCTGTTTCTGACTTTCTCAACGGACATTTTTTTGGCAGATCGATTGTTAGGCGGGGGCCTGTAGAATAGCCGGCTCACTCCCCAGATTTAACTTTCTTAGATTTTTTGTATAGGAATATCTGAAATCGAAAGTGTACAGAACCCGTCCAGAAACAATTGAAGAACTGGAGCAACGCATTACAGAAGTTTGCAGAATTATCACTTCAGAAACTTATGAAAATGTAAGGCAGGAATATCCTAACCGACATTTTATGTGCCAAGAAGTGAATAGTAAACATTTCGAACACTTAATTTAATTAATTTAAGCTTTAATTCTCAGTTTTTTTTAAATAGACTTCTTTATCTACAAACATTGTCATTTTGTGATAGCTGAATATTTCTCTTTGAAACTTTAGGATCAGACGCAGAATTAAGAGACCTTTCCAATGAGGTGACACTCGACCCCGCTTTCTATTTAAAAAAAATTGAAAATGGCGCCCAGTCGCCATTTTGAATGATACAAAGTTTTAATATGGTCTGAAAAATAGTATTTAATTTCCCATTACAGCACACCAAATTTTGTAGAAAAATATAAAGTCGTTCAAAAGTTAGTTTTGGAGGGGAGGGGTTACTTTATGGACACAGTGTATATCTATTTATATTTCTATTACCATATACAATTACAATATACAATACATTAATTTCTTAAGTAGATAGAGAAAAAGTGTTAATAAAAGTTTTTTGTAAATGTTTACCTACTTTCTGCTGTAACCTCTGCAACGCCATCGTCATTGTTTCTAAATAGCACTTTCTATTTTTGGATCAGGTCTATTCTCCTATTGCTTTCTTTAGTTAGTTAGAGCTGCGTAGATTTAATTATTATTAATTCTTAGACTATTTATTTTGTCTGCAGGACCGTTTGATTATCTAACTTAAATGTTCGTTAGGTACTCTTTTGTTCAATTATTGTTTTTACTTGCTTATACCTTAAGGAATTTAAATAATTTTTAAGTAACATTTTATAATAGTTTGTAGCGCATTTTTGTAAGTTAGCCTGTGTTCTATATTCTTAGTCAACAAATTCTTCTAATAAGCTCATAGAACACGCTCAGAAGCTATGTTTGTGTTTTAGACTATTTCAAATTGAGCCAACTTACGGTTTACTTGACCTGGATCTTAGGAATGTCAAATCGGTGTCGCTAAATAACAAGTTAAAGTTTAGAGTTATGGCGTCTTTATTTTCGAGCTATGTGCAAGAAATTATGTAGTGTCATAGTTTTTCTGCAAGTTTTTCCTTATAAAAGCGGAAATATTTTTCAGAGCGTAACGAGATAGGTGGCTCCGCGCTTAACGCGTTTGCCTTTATTCGGGAGGCCCTGAGTCGGGCTTGGCCGACTGTACTGGCTCAAATTTTTTCCGCGATTTTCCCGATCTAAAAAGTGAGTACTGGGGCAGTTCTTTGTGGAAAAATTTCCATTATCCAAATTCCTTAATCTAGCTCATCCTTACCATCTTTTCCCGGCTGAAGAGGAGCAGTACAGAGTCCGAAAAACCCCTACAGCGGCCCGCCCCTTCACGGGAAATGAACCGACATCAATTTTTCTTCTTTCAGAAAGCGTTATTCTTGATCTAGAAGTCTGAAATTACTTACCACTCTAGAACTCCTGTTCCTTGCTGGCTTGCGCCTTGAGGTATCTCGGTTGCAGCAGCAGGACACTTTTTTCTTACCTTGCTCAAGTGCCTTGCGGTATCTCGGCTGCTTACTTCCCCATTGCTGGTTTTGCGCCTTGGCTGCAGCAGCAGAACCTTTCTTTCTTATCTCTGTCCACCCTCTTGCAGGGTGATGACAGTTTATCTGAATTTAGTATTATAATTTTACTGCTAAAAATAATTACCTAGTTTTGAATTTCTTGAGAACACTAAGCGTACTACCCTTGCTAGGTTGTTTGCATTTTCTATAAGGTGAATACCGGGGTAGATAACCATAAGTCAGCTGCTGCTGCAATTTTTTTTAGGATAATATTATTTAAGCAATAAAGGTATTAACCTCTCTTGTGTTTTATTTATGAAATTCAGCTTTAGGTGAAAAATTTTCATAATATCATAGATGGAGCAAAAAAGCATGGATTTGCCCTGGAGGAGCGGATATTTAGCTAAAATTAATTTCATGGGATCGTACAACTTCACGAGAAACTTGCAATCAACCAAAGAACATCACAAATTTAAAAATTGCAGTTATTTCACGATTTCACATTACCAAAATAAAGTAGTTTCATAATATGCACCAACAATTCAGAAACCGAGGTTAAATCGCCCGAAGAACAAGGGGATTAAGTCTCTTGTCGATGATATTCCGGATTTTATCGAAAATCATATAACATTTCAAATGTTTCGATACAAATCTCTTGGGGGAGTTTTCAATTTTCCGAAACAAACCTGAGGGGCCAATGGGCTATAAAAGTAAACAAAACAAGAAAAGTACACAAAATACACGACCAAAACTGTTATTTCTGTGTATCCTTGTCCAAACAAGCAAGCTTGCCTATAGTAACTTTTAAGTCAAAGCAAATCTAAACTACGTTACATACTAAATGGTAATTATTTAAACACACAAGCATGCAAAGCAAGCCGAGAATTCTACAGGGCACACGTGGAGTAATTAAGAACTTCCGGGGAACATTTGAATTTGCTATTATCTCATTTAGAAAACTGGCCTTCAAGCTTGCTAGATGAGCATTTGTGTTATACGGTCAATGAATTTTAATGACTCAATTTTGATTCTAGCTTTACATCCGATTTCCCAAAAATATTCTAATTCGTTTTCTGAAAACGAATCTTATTTTTCTTATCTATTATTAAAAGGGAATTAAAAATTATTATGTTTTTTGTTTTTTTCTCTTGTGCAGCTACTAGTTTCACAACTTTGATTTATTTACAGAAATATTAAAAATGTTTCTGTTTCGGCAAATAAAGACTTTAATTATTAATGGTCACTTAGTTCCAGTTATTAAATTGTTCAGTGATTGAATTTTAATAATTTAACTGTAAACAGGTAATTTCATGGCAGTTTAGCTGCATAGAATTTTGGCATCGTATCAGCAAAAAAATTACACCAGGTTTGGTTCTAGAAGTTTAAACAAATGTATTTGATTGGCCCTTAAATGTCATTACTCTAAAATTAATGAAAGATAAAGCAAATTGTGTGTCAATCAAAGACATGAGTGTAAGTAAACCTTCAGATCCAGACTAATGATTGTTTGCCCAGACGATACATAAATGTAAATAAACTTTGAATGAAAAACTTATGTTGTAGGTGTATCATTATATTATATAATGGGTTTGTCACATAACAGTTGTGGAGATTAGGCTTGTCAATCTGGAATTTTGTGCTTCACGCTCTGAGGTTTTATGGGTTTAAGAAAATACAAGATATTAGTTATGAAGATAAATTGGAGAAACTTGACGCTTTTAATTAACACAAGTGTCCTAAGAAGCTTACGAGAGCGACAAAAATTTTATTGATACTTCTGTCTAATCAAAAATTAAAACAAAGTGGCCTGCAATTTGATTGGAAACATAACAAAGTGCAGTGTTTTGAACGCTGAACAAGATTTTTAATATAAGAGTATGTTCCCTAAAGGAACGGATCAATCTGTCGGATGTTCAACGATCCAAATCGCTGGAATCTACGTCAGTTTTGAAGCAATACTGCTGATATTCTGTCATATTATTACAAGCTTAAAACTTCGATAAAGATTATTATAAGGGTTTAGGCGTACAAGAAGCTTTTTAGCCAAATCACTCTTATCAGTGTTTGTTTCAAAAGTATCACGTGGCGCTGTTATCTTTTCGGATTAGGCGTAATGTTGAGGCGCTGTTAGGAAAGAAGCCGATTAAGGTAAAAGACTACGGTATTTTTACTTTTGTAGCGGCAAGACGCAGTTTTAGGGCAATAATAATCACTTGCGAGTAATTAATTATTGATGTTATTACGTATTTTTCTCAGGCGTATCATTACGTGGCACTATTCCACTTCGGCAATTAGGCGTAGCGTTTGAGGGGATAAGTGTTAGCTACATATTAGTGCTGACACACATCTCTCTTATTAAAAGTTATCAGTTATTTACCTATAAAATACTTATTATATATCAGCTGTCCCATAAAGTAAAAGTATCTTATAAGCAAAATGCGATAAAAATTCAGATTGTCAGCTTTTCTCCCTACAACTAATGTGCAATTCCAGAGACACATTTCAGCCCGCCACAACACTACATCTTCAAAGCAAAAATAAATAGGTATTTTAATAGGATTCTTTTTGTTTAAATAATATAAATATCGTCTTCCTTTTAACCTCGAGAAAGACAAGTCAAATCAGGTATCAACTATAAATAATACATAATGTACGTATCCATCGCTAATAAATAAATTATGAAGTATAAGAGCTAGGTTATTAACTACTGATAATTACTGCTGTTAAATTTACATACCAAAATATTTCGGACAGTGCATGATCACATTATCCATAGATTGTTTTTCAAATTTATTTGATTTCTAGCACGAAAAAGAAGTTTTTGACAAATTATTCTCCTGAAATCTTCCAAAAATACAATCAACTTACTTAACCCATCTTTACTTTCTCATAACTCCAATATCAATCAATTTTTTTTTAAATTTTGGATCCTGTCCTAAATTAAAACTCTGTTATTTTGGAAATATACAGTATCTATAAATATATTGATTATTGCTTACAGTTTTTTGTTTTTAAGGTTTAACAAAACATTCTTTGTTGCCAAGTTTATTATTACAAAAATAAGCAACTAATTACTTACCTTTTCATGTACATATTTGAATATTTTATCGTACTTGAGCCTGAAATTATATATATTTAATAAATTGATGTTTTTACTTTATATTGCTACGTAAACGTAAACGTAAGTTTTACGTTAGCTATCGTGTACATTTTTAGTAATAATTTCGTATTACATATTCAGCAATTCCCTTAGCAATTTACATATATTTTGTAGATAATTTACTTGTGTTTTATCATGCAGCAATCACACGGTAAGAACTAACAGTAGCCTACGTGCGTAGTGGTAAATTAATTCGATCTGACAACTGTACGTGTTCGATCGCATGCAATAAATTCCTTAGTTAGTAATAAAATGGCAATTTTTTTCAATAATAAATTAAAGGACATAGTCTTTACTAATGATGAAGTGAGCAAAAATGTTGCCAGTGCTAGCTAAAGCATTTTAAGTGGAAGGTTTCCCAATTGCCGAATACCTAATGCGAGAACCTTTACAAATGCGGTTCAACATTTACGTGATCATGGTTTCTTAAACCCCAAGTGCAACACCGTGGAAGGTCGAACTTTGGATGCCAAACCGTAAATATTAGAAGCAGTAGAAACTGATCCCACTGTTAATGTGCGAAGATTTGCATTTCTGATTGGAGTATCAATATTTACAATTTGGTGTACTCTAAACAGGGTTTGCACCTTATTCTGTACAACTGGTGCAGGCACTAAAAGATCTTCTCCGTCGTGAAGTTTTTTGTAGATGGATTTTGAGGAAAGTTGAAGAGCAATCAAATATTTTTAATTGTTTGCTTTCTACTGACGAAGCGGCATTTTCACGAGATGGAGTTTTCAATGTCCACAACACCCACATCTGGTCAGATGAATATCCTGTATTTTGGGAACACCGCAATCAACATAAATTTTGTGTAAATGTGTGGGCTGGCATTGTGAGAAACTGTTTAATCCAACCTTATATCGCACCACCTTGTCTAAACGGCTTTGACTGTTTAAAATTTCTTAATGGTAATTTAAACTAATGTTTAGTAGAAGTGTCATTAGCTGTACACAGGGACATGTGATACCTCCATAATAGTGCATCAGCTAATTATTCTTGTCAGGTACTAGTGCGGTTGGCTAATAATTTCCGGATAAGTTGATTGGTCGAAATAGGCCGGTGAGGCACGCGCGACCACCGGATTTAAATTTTTCCAATTTTTTTTGCAGGGAACTTGAAAAACTAAAAGCACGTGTAGAAAATGCTTCAGAACTTATCGCGAAAATCCGACAGTTTTATCCCGAGTGTGCGAATCCGTGTTTGCCTGGACAATAATGGATTACATTTTAAACACTTGGTATAAAAGTAAGTTTGTTTATTATGTGAATTTAAAAACTGATAATCGTAAGTAAATCTTCGAGCACGACAGAAAAACTATACAGTGTTTGCATAATCTATTTTTGCCCTTCCACATTTAACTTAATCTACATTACTAAACGGCTTATCAAATTCAAGGGGGAAGAGGATGATTAAAAAATGCGATTTTGAAAAAATGATAAATCACAAAGTATTTCAATTTGGTGAGTTCTATTAGAAGTTAAAATATCTGCACGTATTTCTATAACACCCTGTGTTATGACTCATACACACAGATATGCTCTCGGTACAGTAGTAAAAATGGTAGGATGTAATTGCAGTCAATGTTGCAGCGTGAAATATTAATGTTAAAATACTTTTAAATATATGATAAGTAACATCTAAAGTATTGAAAAGTCCAGTAGAAGTACTTTACTCAGTTTTAGATAACTTAAAAAAAATAACAATCGCGTGCCGCTTGGGTTACATAATCTCAGCTGCAGCCGTATTCCTCTCGAATTGAGACAAGTCGAAATGATCCGGATTTAATATATAGAAAGAATTACAGCAATCGCTATATAAATCGTAAAAGAAGGATTTTGATCCGCTGTTCGCTACACTACCTACGTAGTTAGCTTATTTATTATTAAAAAACAGAAACAATACATCCCACGGGTTTCTCTAGATTATTTGCCGGAATATATTACAATTTACATTTAAAAAGTTTGAGTTCATTTAGTTTTGATCGGAAAATATTTATATCGACCTTACAAGGGTTGGTATTTTCACTAAACTAAAACGTATAAACTTTTTTAAACAATGCAAAAAAATCTAACAAGTCAAATAAAATACCCCGGCAAAGTCGTACATAAAACGCACTTGGCGCTCTTGAAAAGGAATGGATCAAGGCCAGAAATCCACGATGTAGACTTGAATTCAATTTATATTTGAACCGTTTTGCGCTGCAGTTGTCGACGAATGTGTAACATCCTATATAAGGTATTTTACATTATCTTATATGTCTCAAAATTTTGGTAGCTCGCTAGTAGAGAGGCTTCAACACTTTTAGTTACTCAGGCTTTCTGCACGAAAAGTTCCGGCCACAGAAGAACATCTTAAATATTCAGTATCACTTTATTAAAAACATTAAGTTTCTAGTTATATTTAATAGTATATTATATACCAAGGGACTGAAGTGCTTCATTTAATCCCGAGTGTGAAAGTTTATTCCCTGAGCGTAGCGTAGCGGAGTGAGGGCAATAATCACACAAGAGATTGAATGAAGCACCTCAGTTCTGTGGCATATACGCTGTTTTTTGCACTTCCAAATAATTTAAAAAAAAATAGTCGTAATTTTAAAACATGCTGTCAACGTGACAATCCAGCTTTGAAAACGTCAAAATTAAAATCCTAGTTTCTGATGGTGACAAAACATACTCGGTAACTTAGCAATTTATATACATTTAGTAACTTGATCACTTGGGACGTTTAAAAATATTTAATCCCCCCGGAGCGCGTAAAAGTGGCACTTTAGTCCTCGAAAAAAGAAATCAAATTAGTACTTTTACTTCCGGAAGTGCAAAAAATAATAAAAGCATATCGTTTGTGTGTTAGTAGACATCGCTTATCGCTTTTTTATAAATTCTTTTTTAAATATTGTGAGACCTCACAGAGCGTCTGCGTTTTCTTCTTGATTTTGTGTTGTACTTTCCAATTATTAATATTTAATTAATAAAATTATTACTTTTGACATTGACAGTTTTATTACATAATTTAATAAAATTCTCACTAATTTCTCAGGTTAGGAAGTAGCAACTTTCCGACCGGTTGAAAAGTTAAAGTTAGTAATATCTTATTTCCCAAGTTTTTAAAAGTTGCAAGTTAGTGATTGTAAGAAAAAATAATTATTTTGATGGAGTCAAGTAGGGTCTACATTTTAAGAACAACGTTAATCTTATAACACAAATACAAAAATCAAAATAAAATAGTTTTTCACTTCATTTTATTCAACGTTAGATTAACGTAAGACTTTAATTTTTACTTTTCTTTTTCTGTCTCAAATAATAAGAACACTTGATGGAATTAAAGAAAAATATAAAATTAAGTTTTTGCAAATAATAATTAGTAGGTCATGCTTTTCTTCTAAGAAATAAAAATACTTTTAAATAGGAGTAATAATTTTGTACTAATTTCCCTATTTAATCGTCGTTCTGTATGTTCCAGTTTTCAAAATCTCTGTATTGAAAATAAAAATAAAATCACCTTGTATATGTGGCATTGTTAGAAGGTTACTTTTTTCTCTCTTTTCAATGCTATAGAGGTTGATGTATGTATTCCTTAATTATACGAAAATGAAATAAAAATTGATTCAGATATATATGCTCTGAGCATAAAATCAAAAACCAATTTTTAACAATATAGTGAAAGCAGTACCTTTTCAGCGCTTAGATATTTTTTCTTCGCTATTATCTTATGCGTATACCTGTTTTCATTAATAATGCAATATCTCTGAGTTCTGCGTATGAACTATGCGCAAATATAACAGTTATAGTTTTGTTTTGAATATGGATAAAATTATTCTTTTTGAATTCACTGTAATTTTAATTAAAATACGATTATGCATTATCAAGACACTATAGATTGTGACGAACTTTTGTCGAATAATATCAGTTTTTATAGGCTTTAAAAACTATGGAGAAAACCTTGTCACTCTAAAATATTAAACAAACCCAATCACACGTTTGAATGAAGTATAAAGTAAACTTCTGTAATTATTTGATATAACCTTGAATCAAATCGTCCGATAGTTGAGTAGGGTTTTGATTATAATCACACAGTTATAGCTTTGGAAATTTTGAATAATGCAGTCACAATCGTATCCTCGGGCTGACAACGTCGGAGGCTGTTATTATTACAAATAGAAACTCACCTTTGTTATTATAACTGGTAACTCGGTCGACCCTTTACACTTTGCAGAATAGATCGAGACGTAGGCAAATAATAGTCACCCTAGCCTACCACACGCGTCAGCTCAAATTCGGGTATTTCATCAATCGAGGATTTGACGTTCTGATGACGCACAAAACGAATTCCTTCAGGTACGAATGCCCGACACGTACTTTATTTTACCTCATGCTCTAATTTAATAACATTCACTCACATCTTGGCGTTTTCCAAAACGCTGAATTGGAACCCCGCCTGAGAATTGTGCACGAAACCTTAAAACGCACAATATTCCTGTGCAATTACATGTTTTAAGATGTTGGACTTCTAGAGTTTTGAATGCCTTATTGGAAATAGCGACGGGTTTCAAATTTAATAAAAATATAAGGAATTTATTTTGGATAAACAAAATACTCTACAAGAATTACAAATAACTAATCAGAAAGGTTTTGTTACATTTCAAACAGAAAGACAAGCACTCTTTCTTGTCCTCGGGCTTAGTGCCAAGGGACAACCTTTACAGTCCTTGGGATTACAGCAAACGTTCACGCTCTTCTGTGGTCAAAGTATCATCTTCATCTGAGTCGGTATATATGTCTTCCTCTTCATCGCCAGACCAGTGCTCGAACTCTTCCTTATGATGCTCTAAAGCCATCAGCGACGGAAACAAGCTATCGCATGCTGAACACCTACCCATAGAAATAACAATTAATACAGAATAAAACAAGCTTGTGTAAACAGATGCATGAGAATATTTAAAATCGTTTGGATTATACTGGCTGTTTAGTAAACTACATTAATATAGCATTAAAAAATTCAAGTAATTTACTTTAGCGAATTCGAGTTTAGTGAAAGTTTTAACCCCTGAGATCTACATATAGATAAAACAGTATAATTTAAATGACTTTTTATTTGTAAAAGTCTCTTCTAGTAGGTACTTGACAATTATTATCACTTGTTCTCCCTTAAATGTTGATTCACCAACGAAGCTGTTTAAAATGTTTCGTTCCCTCTCATGAGGAAACCATACACATGAAGAACAAAATCATATTCATCCTCACGCACGGCCTCATGATTCTTTAAAAAAAGATAGTTTACTACAAAAACATTCTCATGCTCAACGTAATTCACAACAGTTATACCATGAGTTAACTGAAAAATAATCTGGTTAATAATTACGAAAATAATTGGTATATACCAGCGATTGTAGTTTTGTTTGTTGCAATAGCGCCGAAAATAATTTTCTCATTCAAAGTAAACACAAGTTGCTATGTGGTAAGTTTCAGTAATTTACACTAATTATTTTTCAATTCACGAGTGGTATATGAGCAGTAAATTTTAAGTATAATAAACACGATTTGCTACACAGGAAATTTGATTAACTTGTCTTAATTGATTTTCAGATTCACGAGTAGTATATGAGTGGATTATTTTTAACGTAATATATAGGCTTGTCAAATAAACTGAGTACTTACATAAATATATTAGCAATGCAATTTTGTACGTCGAAAATACACGGATACACTTTTTTTATTGACTTGTGAAACGGCAAATGAAACCTAGTTATTGGTCGATATATGATGAATTATGGTATATTGATATTGTTATTAATTATGTAAAAAAAATAAGATTCGAATTCTTAAATTAGGAATTAAAAAAATTAAGGCTTTCCCGTACAGTTCGATAGATTTCAATAATGTCTCATATAGTCGCCTTTTTTTAGGGGCACCCGAGCACCCCCACAGTCGGCGCCTATGTATAAATAGTTAGGAATATAGATTCAAAATCGATTTCGATACAATTTAAAAGTGCGAGTACATCACAAATTCATCGGGAATATTAAACAAACAAAAAACCGGAAGCGGAAGTTACATGTTTGGAAACGTTTACCTGTTTTGCATTTATAATAAAGCAGAATACATATATTAGAGAACATCAAAATACATGGAATGCTTATTTTTCGAACTCGTATCTCCAAATGACAATCGACAAGACGGTTTGATAATTTTGGCATTAACGTTTCTTTGCTCAGTAATCAGTTTTCAGATCCGCATGAAATTTGGTAACGTATTGTATATAGAGTGTTTTATAAGTACCTACAGAAACTTTAAGAAGTGATTCTCTGAGCTATCACAAAATACGTTCATATGGACATATCTCGAAAAATGCTTCCTCACGGAGTTGCGGCCCTAAAGAAAGAACAGTCTAATCACTTGTTTGTCGATAACTTTCGCAGTAATTGCATTTCAATTTTGAAATGAGGGGGGGCAGTACGTAGCATTTTCTTCTAGATATTTTAGATCTTTACAGTGTGTGAAGTTTTGTCTAGAAAATATTATTCTTTATACAAAAATACACAAAACAGGTACGCTTGTTTAAAATCACTATATCTAACTGCTTTCAAAATGTTCACTGTTTTTGTAAAATTGAGTGTTTTCTCAAGATGTCGAAATAGTTTCAAACTAGTTGGAAGTGAGCGCTACACATGAAAACGATGAAAACGTTTCTATAAACATTTGTCCGCAAACGCTTCGTTACAGAGGTACTGTCTCCAGAAGTGGAAAATTAAATAGAGTAAGTTATTGCTTAATTTCGCGTTATCCTGAATCCTTGATCTTTTTCAATTTTTAATTCACGAGAGGTATAGAATATTCCACGAACAAGAAATTAATTTATTATTTATTATCACAATTTGTTAAGTCCTAACGTAGTAACGTATATTTATATTATTAAATGCAAAAATCTAAAAAAAAAATGTTGACGTGTTTCTATGGTTATACAACGCCGATAACACCCGAGCTTCTTAAAAAAAGTATTAACGGGGCCAGTCAGGGCCTAATTGGTCAGCAGCCTGAAAATAAACGGCTGCCATTGGCTGTTATAATCCGAGTGGAACATTTATTGAAAGATTTGTAGTAGCAGATTACATAGCATAACTGCCGGTTTAAAAATTAGTTCACCCGGAAAAAAATTATTTTAAACAATAAAATACTTAACAACAAATTAAAAAAACATAATAATAAAATCATAATAAAGTATCTCCCCTAATTCTTTTATGACAAAATGGTAATGGGATAATTTGTTCAGAATTAAACACTACATCTACTTCGTTATTTACTTTTTCAAATATTACAACAATTTTTGATAAAAATGAGAAAACCCTAGCCATAACTCTGACAACTAAAAGCAATCATTGTTATGATTATAATAATAATTATTACTATATTTAATAATTTTTAATAACTATTGACCAATGTAACATATTAAGAATAATAATTATTATAAGAATGATTGCTTCTAGTTGTCAATGTCATTGCTACCCGCCTTTAACTTATTTAATTTTTTAACTAAATTTTCAACAAGCGGTACGCACAATGGGCCTTTCGGTATAGAACGTTTGAACGCGGCCGGTTGAACGTGAACACTGCCATTTGGATGCAAAGGAGTTTCAACGCAGGGACGCGCGGACGTTTGGACGCAGGGGCGTTTGAACTTAGGGAAAACCTTTGAAACGTAGAGACGTTTGAACACAAGCAGAGATTCTGTTAATAAACAGGGTCTACTTTCAAAACAACTTACTGTATTATATATAGCTACTTCTTCTTCATTTACTAAAATTTAAGTTTTAATTTTTGTAGAATAATTAAATATTTAAATTAGAACTAAAGGGTGTTTAAATCAATTAGTCTACGTTTGTTTTAAGTGGGAATCAGTTTCTACATAGTATGGATCTAGAGGATACTTTTTATTTATTTCTTCTATATAAAAGAACTCTTAAAATACCAAACTAGATCTAAATGTAAAAAGAGTGGGTCCTTGGGTCCAAACATGACTGCGCTCAAACGTCTCGCGTCCAAACGACCGCGTCCGAACGGTCGCGTTCAACCGGCAGCGTTCAAACGCCCCATTCTGTGGGCCTTTGGCTTGACTGTAGAAGAACAAGCACGGGTTTTCTCATTTCTTTGGAAAATGGCTGTGATATTTGAAAAAGTACATTATAGATTAGATGCAGTTGTTAATGCTAAGCAAATTATCTATGTACTGCTTTGTTCTAAAATTGTTAGAAGAGCCAATATATGCGACGATCTATTTTTATATGGCGAAGTGCCATGTCCTTATTTTAACCTGTATTACTGATTCTGGCCGTGATTAAACCGCTACATAAAACGATCATTAATAAGAAAAATAAGCAAAATTATTCTTAATGACAATTACCCTCTTACCCGCTTAAACACCAAACAATTCTATTTTAAAGAGTACTGTCTTTAATGCGCCCCCGCCTATTAGAAAACAAACTTTGTGAAACATGTCGAGTCGTTCTCTTTATAAAAATAACCATGCGTCACGTTGAGAGCAGAAACAATTAATTTGTACTACCACTCGTCGATGGTAAATTTATTGCAAGTGGTTTGACGTTAAAATCGTCTGTCTAAAACAAGCACTTACAAATTTTTTTGATATGTCAGATCTAATATAATGTGTCATAAAACAATTTATAAAAGGAAAAAGCTTGTTTTTGACAGACGATCTTAATGTCACTCTTGATACAAAATTCAAAATTTTTTTGTTGGCACAGCTGTATTAGCACAATGCTTGATAAAGTATGTAAATATAATTTAAAATATGCATAAAGTTAGACAGCAAACTAAGGTAATGTAAACTTAATTCAAACAGTCTCTAAGTGACAATGTATAAGATTAAATTAAATAATTACTGTTGAAGAAAGTGAAGTATTTTATTTAATATAAAATTTAACTTCCAAATTAATCCAATGAATTTTGCGGAAAAATATTACTCTTATAAACAAACTACATCGGAATATTTTTTTCGAGTAGCATAAACTGTTTACCGAACAATATCAATAAGATGAGCATTATCACAAAATGATATCTGCTAGAATTTGATTGTAATCGCTTCGCACGTTGTGCCAAAAATGTGTAACAAAAATTGCAAAATTTATAATAATAACATTTAAATTAAAAAAAAAGCCTGTAAACTACGCTCACGCAATTCGACTCAGTAAGCCACATCAGATGTAGTGCATGGTCACTTTACGACTGACTCAACCCAAATGCATTTCTGCCGGTGTTATAAGATTTGCTCGTCCCAAAAACTTGAGAAAGTTGAAAGGGGAAGGGATACAGAATTATTATATAAGTTAACGAAAAAAAAAAAAGAAATGTGTGCCGAGCACGCAAGTTCTAAGTGAAACTTCTTAACGTGTTCTCACTGAAAGTGTTACGGGTTCAGTTACAAATCTGGTATTTCAGTAAATTTCCAAATATTAATTTCAGGTCCAAAAAAACATGGTATGATCATTCCATAAAAGAGGAACTGAAATGCTGCAGTGAATAGAGTTGTTAAGATTTTAAAACTAGTTTAAACAAAATACACTTGTTTAGAGTTGTGTGACGATGATAGCACAACCAAACATTGATCGCTTCAGTTTGTATAAATAAGACCTCATTCCCATTACATTTTTTATTCCTTCTTCGGCTTGCGTTAAGGCGTGCAACCCACGTCACCATTTACGTACTGATACTGAAGCACCGATGCTACAATCCAAAAGCTTGCCGAGAAAAATGGCCGCGGCTATGCATTCGTTACGTGACTTCCGTTATCAAAACTGCATGTTTCACTCGCCGGCAAAGAAGTCTCACTTCAAAAATAGTATCAGATTAGGTCAGGGCTCGTAATATAGTTTCGTACTTAAAAAAGCTGGCTGCATGCCTCTTAGCGTTGAGAAGTGATGAAATCTTATCAACAAGAAAATTTTAATTTTTGTGATCAGGTTTATGAAATATGTATGATGTAGGGAAACAGTTAACCTTTCCATCAGCGAGTACAAAAGGTTTGATAGAAATTAGTAGCAGTAGAAAGAATACAAAACATAGATTTCGAATTCAGCAATATTTCTGCAGCTCTGTAGGTGTAAAGTTTAGAGCATGCAGTGGTACGTAACCTGGGTGTCGTGCAAAATTGGGAGAGGAAAGTGTCCACAAAAAATATCTAACTCACGACTGGCAAATTAAAAAATATTACCAAAAATTTATTAATTTAAACCAACGACCAGGCTCAGGGTTCACCTTAAAATAATTATATGTTATTGTTATTGTTATTATCATTGTCATTGTCATTGTCACTGTCACTGTCATTGTCACTTTCACTGTCACTGTCACTGTCGTTGTCACTGTCACTGTCATAGTCACTGTTACTGTGACCGTCACCGTCACCGTCACACAGTGTGGCCAAATGGGCTGTTTTTGGACAAACAGTTGACCAGCCTTCAATTTTATCGTAAAAAATTTGAAAAAAATCTAAATCATGCCCCACTAAATCCCTAATCGAATACAAAAGGCAACACTGAAAATAGCACTAAAAATAAAAAAATTGTTTAAATAATAAAAAAAAATTTTTAAGAATTTATATACAAATGTTTTTACAGGCTTTGGTTTGATGAAAAAATGTCTGAAAATTTCAGGAAACGTGTAACATTTTTAAAAATATTAGTATTATTTTATTTTATTAAATCTGTATAGCGATAACTAAATTATTACAAAAGTGAACCATTTTTTAACAAATTGTAAAACAAATTCCAATTCAAAATAATTTATTTAAAATTTATATATTTCCTAATCTTCTCCTTCTTTAGAATCATAATCCTGGTGTTCCAATAATCTTGCTGCCTCTGACCATGCATGAGTCAATTATTTAAGTTCCTAAAAATTCCAGGGCCCATTTAACATCACATACCTTCGTTCGCCAAAATTATGCCTTTATTTACAATACGCAAATGAATTAATTAATCGAGTACCTGAAAACTGACTTCTGATTTTCATAAGCGTCATTATAGAATTTGTCGTTGGGGGGGGGGGGGGGGATGATTATATTTTTTGTAGGAAAATACAATTTATACAATTTTTTTCATGGAGACTCGAGATATAGGGGAGGGTGGTGCACTACTCACCTCTTTCCTCCCTTAAATGACACCCATGGTAAATTAATAAATGTTTTTCTGCAATTTTTTAAATGCTCCTGTATTCGCAGAAGCAAGTAGCAGCAGCTGAAATTTGGAGGGCTGCTTCTAGGGATACAAATGAATGAAACAAAATTTGTTTCATGACCGAGCACGTCCGAGCACGCTACTAAAAGTTTAAGAGAAATTGAAATTTGTGAAAAAAATTACCCTTTGAGAAGTTTAATCTGCAAACATTTTTTTTCAAGATTTTGTTATCGGATTGTATTTCAATGAGTAGATAAAGAAACAACATTGCACGTTAGAAAGTAAAGAAAAAGTCATCGATTTCCTTTTTCAGTAATGTTAAAGTATATTATGATTGTTTCCAAATATTTCAGAAAAACAAAAACTTGATTTTGCCGCACTTGCCTAGCATTTTCTAGGCGAATTAAATTACTATTTTTCAATATTTCTGATTTATTGGAGTATCCTTAACAAGAATCCACTTGCAAAAATACTTAATAGAAAACTATGAAAGACCTTATTTGTCTACCTCAGCCACACTGTGCGTCACCGTCCCCGTCACCGTCACCGTCACCGTCACCGTCACCGTCACCGTCACCGTCACCGTCACCGTCACCGTCACCGTCACCGTCACCGTCACCGTCACCGTCACCGTCACCGTCACCGTCACCGCCATTGCCATTGCCATTGTTATTGTTATTGTTATTATTATTATTATACTAATACAGGGTGCGGCAGCAACATTTAATGCCTTTTAAATAACTACAGTTTCCAAACGAATAAACTTTATTTAAAAACATACAATAACAAGATTCATAATGTTGTTTTATGTTTTAAAAACTGTATCTTCTAAATAGCCACCATTGTTATAATACACAACACGCTGCTGTAATGTAACTAGTGATGGGATATTTCGAACGAAAATAATCAAATATTTCGAATTGTTACAGAAAACCATGTGAATGATTTTAGAATTTTCAAATTTTCGGGTTTGTCCATTTTGAAAGCGGGCGTTGAAGCAATACCCCCTTACAGTAGGCAACAGTATGCAGTATGCAGATACATAATACTATGATTACCACCAATAGTATTATTATGATGCGAATACACAATTAATGAAGACCACCTTGCGCGTCTTTCCCGCGCAATCACAGTAAGATAAAAATGTTTTGTCGTGTGCATTACTATTTATTGGGAATAACAAACACAGCAGTTTCTACTGCACTGTTTTGTTTCGAGTGGTTATTTCAACGCAGGGTCGTATTTGGAATGTGATGAAATTAACACTGTTCAAAGCTAAAAGTTTACGCTGTTTTGACGAGCGACCCGAGAAAAGACGATGAGAACAAAAATTCTTTCATAGGAGCATTTGAGAAGCAAGAGCAGCGTGTTTTTACTACTTTTTACCGCATGGAAACATCCAATTGATTTTATCTGAACGATTCATTCGATTGGCAATCAATCGATTATGAAAACCGTTCAATTATGCTCATCACTAAGTACCACAAAGTACTGCATAATTCTCAAAAGTAGGTCACGGTCAATACCAATAGCTTGTTTTTCTTCCTATTCGCAGCTTTAATTAAGCAATTGTATTTGGACGAGTTTAGAAATAGTTTTGCTTCAAAATTCGCGCTTATAGCCCTATAGAAAGAAATCACTAGCTGTAAAATTCAATCATCTCGTAGTGTCCCCGAACCTTGATATCAAATGATTTGGAAACAATTCACCTAAAACAATAATCGCTTTTCTAGCTGTGCAGGGTGGTGATTCAATTTTTTTTGCCCACAATGAAGCAGTTTTTCGAGACGGAACGCGTCCATGTCTGAGCACATTAAATTGACGTCAAAAGTTTCTTTGTGTTGTAATAACTAACTTAGTTTCATGAAAATTACGTGTTGTGAAGACACGCCGTTCAACAGAAATGCGTAGCATTTTTAACGAATAAAAATTAATTATAAACAAATGGCATGATGGCATGCTTTGTTAATTTCCACAGTCACTCAATTGTTGTAAACGGCCAAATGTCTGCTGCAGACTGTATATGCAACAAATACGATTTAAGCTTTTTATTTGTTTTTTTAAGGCAAAGGATAGGAGTTGCGTGTGGCTGACATCTAAATTTAGGAGTAACGGCTAATAATGATTGCGCTCCTCTGATATAGAGGATGAATAATTTATTAGTAGCAATTAAATTCTCGCTTATTCAGCGCTACCTCGAGTTATAGTTCCTAAGTAAGGGTTGAGCAAAAAACTGTGAATATGAGATAAAAAACATCGTGTTATATATGTATAGAGAATCTACGAGTACGGTATTTTTTTATTAAAATTATTTTCTTAGAGGTATGCTAAAAACATTGCCGAAGTTCTCCCGTGTTTAATATCTTAGCATTTAGTGCGGAATGCGCACTGCGCATATCTTTATATTTCGCTATGCTAGAAGAGATCATAACAACGACGAATATCAGTCTCTAATTCTATGAACGTATTTTACAGCAAATTGTTTGCATGTAGTACAATGTACATTGTACATGCCAGCGAGGGCTTTTAAATTGCCGCAGAGACAGTATAATAATTTATACCGCAACCACAAATGCAGCAACGGTCCTAAATATTCCGTTTCCTTTCACCTCTTCCTTTGCTTATCACAAATTAACCCATATTACCTCGATTCGGGTGATGTAGGGTATAAATCTGTCGACCCTACTCTTTGGACCTTTCAGATTTTTGAATACATTTTTAAACAGCAAAAAGTAGGAAATATTATTTTTGTATGTGTAATATCATTAAAAATAAAGCATTTCCCACGTCAATCTTTGAAGTTTGAAGTAGGTACCTATCAGAGATAAACAATTAATTGAGAAATGATACGAAAATCAAAGTATAAACGATAGGGAAGATTTCCGTAATTTTAACATTGATGGTTGTGTTTACTTTAATGACAAAAAAAAGAACCGTTCTATACACAGCAAATGTTTTACGCACATTTTGAAATTTCAGAAAAAGCTAATTGTTTTAAAAAAATAGTCACTAGCGATTAGTTGTTAAAATATTCTATAACATTCATATTATATTATTTTGCATGTACACCACACATAAAACTTATGCTGTATTTAAAAACAAAATTTTGGCGTTCCTAGGCAGATGGAATAATTGAACTCCGTTTGAATTAAATAAAATGTTTTACAAAAAATGGGGGTTTGGAGAGCTACGTTTCCCCACTGCCGTAGATTCCGCGAATTCCGCGGAACCGGGGCCCCGTTATCAAATAGAGCCCACAGAGACCTCAAACAACAAGAAAATATACTCAGATACAGCATTGCCTTAAAATATATTTTATTTACAACCCTAACAATAAAACTTATTGCTACAATACCTTTGCATAAACCATTAAGGCCGCAATACCTATATTTCTCAGGATATTTATGACTTAACCGCTTTACGTTCGGAAAATATCGAATCTTAAAAGAAATAACTAGTGTCCGGATTTCTATTCTAGTATTTAGTCAGTATTTAAATTAGGCGGCAATCAAATATTAGTAATTTCTGGCATAATTCTTTTAATTATGTAGTTGGCGCATATATAAAATTGTAAACTAATTACCTACAAGCTTAGAATGGTAACACATCCATAATATGTTTGATCTTATGGTAGCCTGTCTAGATAGCTAATATTTATTTGGTCAGCTGGAATTGATGCTTTTGTAATAGTTAACTAAAATAAAACGGGGTTCATAAGCGTAGAATATGAATAGATATGAGTACTTCACGAAACAATTTTATGAAACTGCAAAAATATCTTTTTTTAACGAAATGTAAAACAGCAACTACAAATTAATGAAAATTGAAGTGTAAATTCATAAATACAACATGGAAGCTGTACGAAAGAAAAGTTTGGTCTATAAAGGACGGAAAACACGCGTTGAATAAAAAATTTAAGAATTGCGGTATACAACAACTTTTTCTGAATTGAACTTTCAACGTCGCAAATCGTTAATGGAGCACTGTAAAAGTTGGCCGGTGAACAACTGACTGGATTATTATTTGTCGACTTTACTTAATAGGGACAAATTTTTGCCTTCCAATCATTTATAACTTTAGGAATATACCCAAAACGATTTTTAATAAGTCCCATTTTCTATCATAACAAGCACATGCATGTTGAAGTTTTTAAAACCCTGCTTATTCATTTCTTTTGAAACGCTCATTTTTCGCGAAACCAGGTACTTTACACGATTAACTTTTAGTAAACATTGCAGTTGTAGAAACTTTACAAAATTGTGCAATATGTTTCACGTATAACTTAATGGATTGAGTACGCTCATGATTGTTGTTTACTTATCGAATTTTAACGAAATTTTTTGCTATTCTGCTATTCTGGTCTTTGGAAATAACTAAAGACCGGACTTTCAGTCGAAGAAGAGCAAAAAATTTCGTGGAAATTCAATAAGTAAACAAAAACCACAGGCGTACTCAAATGCATTTTTTTCGTAGAACTTTCTCGTTGTATTAATGAATTTGCACGTTCTATTTTCGTTAATTCGTTGTTTTTATAATACATTTCAATTAAAAATATTTCTGCAGTTTCAGAAAATTGTGTAGTGAACAACTTCTAAAACTCATGACCATTTATATTCTACGCTTATGAACCCTGTTTTAGTTAATTTTATTAATACATAAGTTTCAATTCCAGTTGACCAAATAAATAATAACTACCTGCACAATGTAGATTAAGGTCAAACATATGGATGTGTTACCATTCTACGCTCGTAAATAATTCGTTTAAAAGTTTAGGTATGCGCCAACTATACATTTAAAAAAATAATGACAAAATTGCTTAATAATACATTGCCTCATAATTTAAATACTGGCAAAATACTAGACAAGAAATCCGGACTATAGAAATAACCCACTTCGGACCTATCTTATAACCTTTCGTTGCTGTCAGCACAGCAACTGTGTATACAAAAACTACTGCTCTACACGTCGTAGATACAGCCCCAATCACATAGTTGTATGACTGTTCTGTTTTTTAGATTAAATTAAAAGTAGCTTTGCCCATTGTCCTGCTAATTTTCAAAACCAAGCTAAAAAAAGAACATTTCTTATAAACTTTTCAGCTTCTTTGAAAATGTTTTAAGCAATGAACTGGTATGTATAAAAACATTTTCTCTAAAAGATTTTTTTCATATTTTTTCCAGATTGCGTCCTTAACAATCAATACCACTATACAGCGTTTTATTATTCTACCTCAAACCAGATGTACAAAACCTAATTTCATTTTTACAATTTTGAAAGTTTATAACCCCGCAGGGAAGCATTTTTCAATAGAGCCAAATTGGGCTGAAGCCTTCCAATTTTACTTTGCAGGAATTCACAATTAATTTTTGGCAGGCCTTTCAAAGCATTCGTGGTTCTTTTACTTCTGCTTAGAAGTAGCATCAACTTTTGTACTTCAAATTTATTTTATTTCTGTGTTCATTCATATGTAATCTCATTACTCTTACTTCACAAACTTTTTTATTTCTTATTATTTTCCTAAAGTGCAGGGATAGAATTTCTATGCATTTACATGTTTTTCTTGCATGTAGTTAATAAATGCAGAGTTAACCTGTCAACCATATATGTGATTTTGAAAATGCATATAAATGCATATAAATGCATATTTTAGAAGTGGTTGTAAATGCATCTGTATTTCTGAATATAGTTATTAATGCATTTTGTCCCTTTTTGGCATTGTAAATGCTTTTCCGTATTAAAATATCTAAAAATTTTGAAGCTTTTTCCATAATCTGCAGTAATTTAAAAGCTCATTTAATTAATGCGTTTTTTTTATTTCTTATTCGTTTTCGGGGAAAAATTTTACACAAATTTAACCTTTAAAACAAATTTTAGTATTTGTATCCTGAGTAGAATTCTAATGACCCATGAAATATTTCCAATTTTTCAAAAACAGCAATAATATTTCTTAAAAAAAGGCTTTTTAATGCATCTACTGTGACTTTTAAGTGCATATTTTAGCAATATTTTATAATTGATAAGTGCATGCATATCTTGACATTTAAAGTGCATACAAATCCTACACAAAGCGTTGGATCACTTGCTGGACAACTTTAAGGAGCCAACTTCTGAGGTAATTTTAAGTAAAAAAGTCTAATATACATGGGACCGGAAACGCTTCCTTACGGAGTTTCAGCTTCCCGAACATAAAATAGTTTAATCGTACTTAATAACTCCGGTATAAATTGAGATATTAGTTTCAACTTTTGTGTGAATATTTTTGCTAATAATGATTTACACTTCCGTTTGTTTTAGTTCAAATTCATTATCCAGAGGCGTAGATCGGGGGGTTGGTAACGTATGTCTTAAGATATTTTAAGCACTCCTAAAATCCATGCCCTTATGCACCCGATACAAGCCGCCCGCTCCCAACCCAAGGCGTTAGCACGGCACGGCTACTCATTTAAAGGCGCTGGATAGATATTATGCTTACGACTTCTGACCAAAAAGGGTTATAACAACTGCATCCAAAGAGTTATCATAAAGATGCAAGCAATGAAAAATATATGTTTTTAACTAGAGCTATAGTTTGGAAGTTTCGGAAAACGCGTTGTTGATACTAAAAAGAATCGTTTTCTTCCTAAATTTTTAAATGGCTAAAAATTATTTTTATTATACAGGGTGATTCTAAATATATGCGACAAACTTTAAGGGCTGATTCCTGGGGTTATTTTGATCATAAAAGTTCATATGAATAACTGTCCAAAATGGCTTAGTTTTAAAGTTACACCATTTGATTTGAAAGACTAGGACAGCACCCAGCAATGAAGCATATCCGTCCCCCATCGGGGCGGTGTTGCCACCGCCCTTTGGGACGCCATGATCGAGGTACGCTCGATCAACGCGCCTGCCCTCAATACAAGAAAGAGACCACGCTACCAGTCCTATCATCAGGCTGCGAGCCCTAAGCCCCTACTGGTGGAGAGAGATTATCTAAATCTCTACTAATTCTGCAGATCAGTGCCCGAGATGAAACGCAGCTCACCCGTCGAACCGCACTAAGACGGCCCTAGCCTGCACCTAGGCTGTACCACTGCCACCACGAGTCCTACTCCGCGACCAAAAACTGGGGGTTGTAAATCCCCCGCGGGCTCGGCATTGGTCTCCGTGGTACCAGTCAAAGAAAGTCACTAGTTGGACTTGTGGGAGCAGCGCGTGCCAAGCAGCGCTACCCCTCCCAGTTAGGACCTCGCAGGTCCCAGCACTGGTGAGCTACGCACCGCCCAGACTGGTCGGTAACCGGCCTAATCATAGTGGCCGGCACCTTAACAGCGTCGGGTGTACATAAGTACGAACCCTCTGGGACGACACTTAGATAGTGGGCGTGAGCAGGCAAAGTGCGCTTCACCCCTAGAATCCTAGACCCCAGTGCCAGCTGCACACCACTCCATCGTTAGAAAGCACCATTACTTGCCAGAACACCTATTTATCCGGACAAGGAGCGGGGTTTCCACTTCAGCTATCAAGCTGCCAGCTGCACACCGCTCCATCGTTACAAAGCACCATCACTTGCCGGAACCCCTGCCATCCAACTCAGGTCCATTCAGCAACGAGGCTGGTACGCAAGAGTTCCTGGTCAAGGAGCGGGGTTTTAACTTCAGCGATCGTACCTGAGGCGTTAGGACCCATACTGAAGGCTGGCTGCAAGCGACACCCCTAGGGCCCAGGTCCCTTTGCAGCAGCAGCTACTCCATCCTGGAAAGCACCATCGCCCTGCCGGCCAGCTATCCACCGGTCAGGGAGCGGGGTTTCCATTTCTGAGAACGCTACCGCTTAGGTGTTAAGACCCATGTTGGGGCTAGCTTGTTTACATCCCTAGAGCTCAAGGCTCTCATAGCTGATATTAATTTAAGCTTGATTAGAGTATTAGACCTTCAGGAGGATGTGGGGAAACGTTCCGGATTCTACTTAAAATTATCTTAGGAGTATGCTCCTTAAGTTTGTCCAGAAGTATTGCAACACCTGTATATAAATTACGCGGTAAAAAGATGTCTCTCTAAATTTTTAACGTTTGATTTTCTTCCACCGCCAAAACGTTGTGTCTGCGTAAATACAGACCTGTTGTGAAAAGCTGTATATAAAAGAAAAATATAAACCCCAAAAAATTTAAATGAATAGGCAACAATTATAAACGGAAATGAATTTTATGCCTCAATTAAACTCAGAAGAAACCGATGAAAATCTAATAATAGTTATCTGCAAGGTCAAGTGTTTGTGTTTTGCACATCTACAATAAACATTAGAAAAGGTAATATAGAAATAATAAATACAAACCCAAAATGCCTCTTCTTTTGCTTGTGTGATGATAACTGTTTAGGACAAGCAAACGACCTGTCGCATACGTTGCAGGTTAACGCCTCATCTGAAATTAAATAGATATGGTAATGCAACAGTCTGCACGCTGAAGGAACATTTGCATAGCATAAAGATGAAAAAGAAGTTGCTTTAAGTTCTTAAGCACTTTTCGAGTTTTTATAACTTTCAGGATATTACGTATTCATGAAATTGTATAACAGAATTATTTAAAATTGAAATTCCATTAAGCAGTAAACCCTATTTTACTTTGCTTTTATACCTACTCAGCATAAACCTATATAAAAACAAAATTTCTTTAAAATTTAAAAATACGGAACTTTTCCATTTGGAAAGTCTTAAATAAATTATATTTCTAAATGTAAAGCAAGTCTAATGTTATTTAAAGAAATTTAAGTTATTAATCTTGTACAACATTATTTTTTTCAGTATTACTTTTTCTGAAAGTTTTCATAATATTTAATAGTAACAACAAAGTATACGTTATACAAAATAGTTGTATTCTGTAGTAGGTGGAGTGTCAGAAGGCTGGTAAATTAAATCCTGTATAGTACACAACGTAATTATTTTAGTTCACGACAAAGCAAAATGAAGACTTAATTAGAAATTTGCTTTAGTTATGACAAAATTAAGGATGACGTTTGTGTTACCGTATAGCGTGTATTTACTTTCAATATCACTGAGAAGCAATTAAATACATTCGGTGGTTTCGAGGAAAATTTCAAGGTTCAATATTATAGATTTTATTTTGTGCTTAATGTGTTTGTGAACTGTTCGCTGCTACTATGGAAATTTGATTCCCAATTCTCTTACACAATAAAATTTTATGCTCTCAAATTTTAGGGATTAGGTTAATTATTGGGTTTTAGTTATTGACATAAATTGGAAAAACTTGAAAGGTTTAATTAGCACAAGTGTTCAAAAAGGCCTGAGAGTGTAAGACAAAATTTTATTGATACTTCTATCCAATCAAAAATTAAAAGAGAGTGGGATTGTAATTAGATTGAAAAAATAAACAAGTCCAGCCTCTTGGAGTTAGAATATAGATTTGAATAAAAGAGTTGTTTCCGAAAGGAAGGAATCAATCTTTCCAATTTGCAAGGATTATTCAGTTCGCTGAAATTCTAACGTCAGTTTAGAAGCATTATTGCTGAAATTCTGTCAAGGTATTACAAATCAGACCTGAAACTTCAAAATAATATAAATAATCATTGTAAGTTTTGTGCTACGAGGAGCAGTTTACAAAAATCAACGAGGTTTAGGCGTAAATTCCAACTCGAGTCGAGTGTTGTTATTACCCATTTCTACGTAATCGATCGATGTTATTAAGCTAAATTCTTAGGAGTATTGGAAAGCGGCGCTATTGTCCTTCGGGAATTAGGCGTAACAGCCAAGGCGCTGTTAGGATAAAACCTAATCAGGCTGAGAGTTTTGCGTACAAGTAAGTGATATCACACGACGGCGTTCCTTTGAAGAGTTTTCAGTTACTTGCGTAGCCTGTACAACAAAAAATATGTGGCAAAACAACAATCGCTAAAGTAGTTAGCGAACAGAACAGATAAACCAGAAACTGAAGCACTAACAACAGCAGCCCAAGAACAGGCATTGAAAACCAAATATTATGAAAGAAATATACTTGAAAGTGAACATAGTTAGTAAATGTAGAATTTTTAGATAAGCTAAAGAATACATTAATCATAGATTATCAGCGTGTGAGTATATGGAAAATCATGACCGACTTTGCAAATATGTTCATTTTGAATTGAGCAAGGTGTTGAACATTTCATTAATACAAGACCAATGTACAAACAATGTCACAGGAAACCACAGATACACCATAATATACAATCAACAGATACACACAGACAAGACAGTGCATGCCAACAAACCTGACCTAGTTGTCAAAGACCAAACAGGCAGGTCTCTAATCACAGCTGTAGCGGTCCCCGGGTATCATAATGTTAGATGCCGAAAGCAGTTAAAATACCAATTGTTGACTAATAAAAGACAAAGAATGTGAGATATGAAAGCAACGTTAATACCCATTGTGGTTGGATCATTAGAGACAGTAATGAACGCATTTAATAAAAATCTAAAATTCTTTCCAGGAGGAATACAGGCATCAGAATTACAGAAAACTGTGCTTTTGAGAAGCGCACATATGTTAAGAAAAGTACTAAATAGGACGTAGATGAGTAGTAGTAGCAAAGTTTTTTCCATCAAGGAAGGTAGTGCACGAAACTAGCAGAAAGGAAAATAGCTTGAGGAAGAGAATTGCAGATTATATTTATCGATTTAAAGAAAGCATACAACTCCGGTTCGTTGAAAAAGTTGTGGAAATGAGAAATATTAATAAAGCATACATAAATGCGTTACTTAGTACTACGTATGTTCAGTTCAGTCACCAACTTTCCGTATTTGAGAATATACAATACTGCGAGAGGCATTCGGTACATGTCTTGCAACTCGACACAGCTTATTTATTACATTTAAAATAAAGTTGCAAAAAGAGCGTTGGTCGTACACCACGGGTTCCGCTACTCTTAAATTACAGAGGAGCCATATAATTGTGAACAATAAGTAAATTTCCATAAAAGTAAGGTTTCACACGGCATGTTTTACGTTACATGTTAGGAAATGCCTTTTTAAATTATTGCTATAAATTTAATTAAATGCGTATCTCCTATAAATCACTATATTACAGAATGATGATGATGAACATACAATAAACACCAACCAAACGTTACATAGCTAATAAAGTAATTTCGTGACGCTTCTACGTAATTAAATTTTAATGAAATATTGTAAATAACTTACATCATTAACTTTAGCATAAATAAAAATGCGATGATTTAAAATTTGTATTCATAAATTACTGCGTAACAAGAAAGTTAATCAAACCGTCGACTTTAAAGACACTTGGTATTATTACATTTTTATTGGTAGTTCTCAAGGATAGTAGACAATTAAAGGATGCCTCGATTATACCTGTAAATATGTTCCAGACTAAAACAATTGCAGGTAAAGCTATAGGACGTCACGGGTCAAATAAATTGAAAATTTTCGTTTAAAGTGTTTGTTAGTTTTTTACAGTTTTTGTAATAGTACAAGTTATTATATTAAAATAAATTTCTGGAGTACGCTGTGTAGTGTCTATTTGCAATAACAGCCAAAGAAAAACAATTAAAAATGACTAAAGAAATTTTAATGCATGTTATTTGAATGTAATTATGAAGTGGTTGCTTGTGTGAGTGACTGTGGGGAGGAAACATAGGCCCGTGGAAATCCTTAGAAATTAGAATTAATAAAACTTGGTTTGTACACCCAGTTTCTAAGGAAAATGTTTATTATTTTCCGGATGTACCACATCTTCTAAAACTTTTACGAAATTGGTTTCTCGATGCCGGTTTTTCTTAGACGGTTCTGTTACTAATATTGTAAATAACCAACCAGTTGTGAAATTGTTAAAAAAACATCAGTTGCGAGGTCAGTGTATGCCACAATCTTAAAGATTTAAACGTTAATTCTGAAGGTGCAAATCGATGCTTCCTACAGACTGTGCATATGAAATACAGTTACCAGATCAAAGTAATATCTTGAGTGGCATGTACAATACTATAAAGAATATGCGTTGTACAAACAAGAAGCAACTCCAAACTTTTCAGAAAGGAATTCTAATTTCGATTCGGTCTCTTCAGAATCTATTGCCAGATATTCAAAGTAGGCATTCTAATGTTAAATATATTTTTACTCATAAAGTAAACCAAGATTCTTTGGAAAAATCTTTTTGCCCAAATAAGAACTAGGGGAGGAGGCTTAAATGACCACCCTACTCCATTAAACGCTCTTTATAGACTTCGTATAATTATGTTAGGTAAAACACCAGGAACTGTACAAGCGCATACAAACACTGTAGATAATTCAGATAAAGAATTCGTAATTGCAAAAGTTTTAAAAACTGCAGATGTTACAATACCTGACGAAGAATTTAGTGAAGACGTCACTGCGTATTCTACTCATGATGATACACTACCTTCCTTTAGTAGTAGTAGCAGTGGTACCATTTTGTCTTCTACCGCTGGTTGTGGTGCAAATACCTTGGAATGTTCAGAAGACCCCTTAGAATACACAGCAGGCTGGATTTGCAAAAAACTTTAGTAAAAGTTGTCCTGAATTAGGGGATCACACTTACAAATTTCAAGAATCTCAGAATAATAAGATTTTTCCGTCTTGGGACCAGCAATTATCTTTTAGCGGGATAGTTGAACCTTCACATAGTTTAATAGGACACATAAAATACATGAAAAATTGTTTTCAAAATTTTCATGGTTTTTCAAAACTAAGAAAACCCATCAAGTTACAGACCCATTGCCCTAACATGTTGCCTTAGCAAAATATTAGAAAAAATGGTGAACAAAAGGCTTATCTGGTTCCTCGAAAACAAGAATCTAATCAACAATTTTCAAACAGGGTTTAGACAAGGATATTCCACCATGGATAATTTAGTATTTCTAGAAACCGAAATCAGAGAAGCATTTAGAAACAAACAGCACCTTATAACCATATTCTTTGACATTGAGAAGGCATATGAAACGGCATGGAGACATCAAATCCTGACATCCATAACCAAATACGGTATCAATGGCAACATGGCACACTTTTTACACAATTTCCTAGTGGACCGAACATTTAAGGTGAGAGCAAGCGGCGTGCATTCCAAAAATTGCACCCAATCAAACGGGGTACCACAAGAATCTGTTATCAGTATCACCCTATTTATGATAGCCATAAACGAAATAGGTAACAACATACCCCTACCAGTCCAAAAAACCCTATACGTTGATGACCTGGCACTATTGTGTAGAGGAAGGAACGTATACACCATTAGAGACCATCTCCAACAAGCATTATATAAACTAGAACAATGGACGAAAGAGACGGGATTTAAATTTTCAATTTCCAAAACAAAATGTATGATGTTCACAAACCGCTACACATATGATAAACCTACCCTCAAACTGAACAACGAGCAAATATCATACGAGGATAACAAAAAATTTTTAGGTTTAACATTTGATATACGGTACAGCCAGTAAAACCTTACTCAAATCCTTAGACGTAATCCACCACTCAGCAATGAGGATCGCTGGAGGAGCATAGAGGACTAGTCCTGTCATCAGCATACTTTGTGAAATAGGAGAACCGCCTTTGCACTTACGAAGACAACAAATAGCCATAGCCCAAGCAGCCAACGTAATTGCTAATCCCATACATAACCATAAACGAAACTATATACTGAGTGCAGACCAAAAAAACACTCACAGGACATTTCAAACATTTGCAATGCGTGTACAACACATACAAGACCATCTCAATTTAAAAATTCCTAAACTATCGCCTAAAACACATAATAATTTCCCACCCTGGATCCTCAGCAAACCTAAAATCATACTTGACCTAACACGATATAACAAAGAAGATACAATTCCTGCACAATTTAAAGAAAAGTACAATGAAATCAAAAGCCAATACGGTGAATACACAAATATATATACTGATGCATCCAAGAGTGATGACGGCGTTGGATCGGCCTTCATATACGATGAACAAACACAAAATTACAAACTACCCCAAATATCGAGTATTCACACAGAAGAACTTCACAGCATTTTAGAAAGTCTGAAATACATAACCACACTCAATCATAATAATTTTATTATCTGGTGTGACTCACTAAGTGCAATTCACAGCATAAAATACCTATACAGCACCAATTATCTAGTACAGACTATCCACAGCACCTTACACACCATCAACCGCCAAAATAAAAAAAATAATAATTGCATGGATTCCATCTCACATAGGCATAAATAGAAATGACAACGCAGACAGAGCAGCTAAAAAGGCTATTAGCGATGACGAAACTATTTGGTCCAACTGCCAAATACTACTCCATGATTTTAAAAGCGAAATATGGAGAGTGATCCGAAGAAAATGGCAACTGAACTGGACAAACACAACAAACAATAAACTCAGAAACATTAAAACAACAATAGATCCCTGGAGTTTCCCTACAAGCAACAGAAGAGAACAAATAAGCTTAACAAGGTTACGAATCGGTCATACCAGATTAACTCACAAATTTCTACTAAATGGCGAACAGAACCTGAACAATGCGAAACATGTAACGTGCCAATATCCATAGAACATCTCCTAGTGGACTGCAGGAAATATACGATTCATTACAGAAACAAATCTGATAAAAGAACTTTAGACAGTGAATTTAGTAACTATGAATAAATAATAAATACATAATTTTAAAAATACAAATGTAATATAACGTTAACAAAATAACAAGTGCTAATACCCAATGTGGGGGATGCACGTAAAAATACATAAATAAATAAATAAAACTAAGAAAAGGAAAAGGAGTTGTTACTAATCTAACGATTAATCTCAAAGGAAAATTTAGAAATAGATACCGAAGTAGTAAGAACATTTGTAAAATTAAGAATGATTAAACGAATTTTTCTATAGCAATTGTTAAAGAAGACCAAAAAATGAAGAAAAATCAATGATAAATTTAATTTAAAAGTGTCAGGAAAAAAACAGTTTCACGAAAAAATGAGTAGGTGGCTTTAATAACTTTTTGGTTGCTATAGAGTTTTTTTATAAAATAAAATACTTTTTCTATTTTGGTTCTTTACTGACTACTTTATGAAACTCATTTGGATTTCATAAAACGACTCTTTAAAGAACTCAAAATTTATTTTGGTTGGTGACAACCATGTGACAGCAAAACCCTCACTCGTTATAAACATAACCTTCAAATTGTAAGTTCTAAAAATTAAGATTATTTAGCGTATTTTTCGCTACTTTGCGTAGCTCGGGTGGGGTGCAAGATAATTCTTCTTCCATCTTATCTTCAAATCTTAAGTATTTTAAAAATTAAATCACTTTCAAACACAGCCTGTCTAAATTTTAATTTGACAGTAGTTTGAAATTATTTTAAATGGTACCAACAGCCACATAACAAAAACAAAAAACAAAATTTTCCTAATGGATAGTATTTTTAAATTAAAATATAAAATAAGGTAATTTTTAACGTTTTTGGACCAAAATAGAAAAAATAGTATAAAATACACGTTTCATAAGACATTTAAGCGCACTTGTCCATTAGAAAACTCGCCGCAAGCGGTTCGTTTTCTAACTTGGACGCGTGCTCTAAAATCATGTCTTATGAAACTTGTTTTTTAATATACTATTATCTATGTTGCTGTTAAAGTACTACTTTATCTACCCTTGATGGTAAAGTGCTACTTTTCCCTCTAATTTTAGTTAATAATAGCACTTTTTAACAGTTGCTATAGAAAAAACGAATTAATTACCTATACCATAATTTAAAAGTTAACAAATTTTACCAACAAAATAGACTGTTCAACATAAGCTTAGCAAAAAAATGAAAAAGTTGTCGAATTGTTGAATTATTTTCCGTACAAAGTTTTATAAATGTAGTTGATAATTAAAAAAAACTTAATAAAAGAGATGCTATTGAAAATGTAAATTTAATTTCTAGAAATAAGATTTTGTACATTTAATTTAAAAAAAAACAACGTGGCTATTTATATTCTGAGAAAAATGCTCTTAAGAGCAATAAATTATATCTAATGTATCCACGTAACATATAAAAAGAATAGTTTACAACTAACTGTAAATTAATACAGATTCATAATAAATACACTTCATTTAATTAATATAAGTTTTGGCACCAGCGACGTCACCAATCTTGTACCATGGCTGGCTAGACATAAACCTCGCTTTTCATAAACGAGGCATCCTGTAATTGTCTACTATCCTTGGGTCGTTGTAACAATGTAATACGTGATTATAAACACTATTTGTTTTACTAGTGGCTTCTTTTTCAATTTAATTTAATGTCAAAAGTGCACGGTACTGTCTGCAAGCTGCTATTACAATATAATCACAATAAATTGCTACCACCGCTAGCTATTAGAGGAAGCTGAGTCGAGAAAGCTGTATTTTAAATGCTGAAGTAGGGTCGAAGGTAGAAAGCAAAATTACATTTAACCGTAAGTACGAGTATATTGTTACAGAAGCTGTTGTATGTGTCTCTTTGTAAACCACTTCAGTTTGTTGAAAACCCACACCCACTTAAATAATTTCTGGTAGTTCTTACTAAGGAATAGGAATATGTTGGAAAATGTGCTCAACCCTGAATGATGTACTTACTGCAGCAGTGTTATAGTACATATCCGATGTACAACGTACAACACAATGAAATTACCTCTATTTAAACTCACGGTGTATGGAAACTCACTACTCACGTATTAGTAAATTTGCAACACCTTTTATGCATTCTTATGCTTACAAGAACTCAAAGTTAGACATACTATTTGTTTCTATTGAGTAATAATGGAAAACAATTGCGAAAGGTTATTTCTAGCAGAATCAACAGCTTTTACCATTCTTGTTAATTTAAAAATATGGCCGTTACGACATGTTTCAAATAGCTTGCTATTTTCATGATTTGAGGAACGGTAATTGCTTATTCTTTTATCATTTGAAATTTGGGTTGCAGATTCAACTCCATGTTTTTGGTAACTACATATTAAATTTCTTAGCTATACGAAAAGTTTCTAGTTGCAGTTTATAGCCTAGGTAATAGATACAAGCCCAAGTTATTTCTAGACACATTATTCATTGTGAAGTTTCTACTTGCATACGTACATATGCACAATCTGCAATTTAGTGGTAACTTACTTGAATTTGGACTAATGCGCGCTAGAAGTTTTTCTGTTTGAATAATAAATTATGTATTTTCCCAAGTGTTTGTAACAAAATAGTTTAGTTCGCAACTAGCCGTTTATTACACTGAAAAAAATATATTAGTTTCTCCAACAAAAATAGTTTGCTAACTCGTATTTGTAACTGTAACATAGCAATCTTTGGTAATACAAACATTTACTGTCGCTGTTAACGTAAATCAAAACAGCTGCTTACTAAAAGAAACTTATATTAAATCCCTAACTGTCTCACCACAACACGGCGACGGGCCCTTCTACTCAACACATTTAATTTGAGCGAATGTTTATGTCGGCGCAGCACATTCACAAGCTCAACCTACAAATTGGTTGGCGGTGTTTGGGTAATAAATTTTATAAACTTCAACAATCAACTAAACTTTAAACCAACAAATTTTAACATTTATAACTGGAACAGAATACTAATTTTTTCTACAAAATAATGTTTGCCTGTCTGTTTGTTTCTAATAATAAAATGAATCGGGTCTTGTCTTCGAACAGGCAAAGGCAATAATTTGACAAACATATATTCACCAGGTACATTACAAACGATCGTTGCTCACACATTTATAAAATAAATACAGCCATCTCGGATTTACGTGAAGCTATAAGTTGGAAGTTGAGTTCATGTTTACAAAAATACATACGCTAGGAGTTCATAAACATGAACTACACTGCCTTGCCCCAAATATTTTGATATCCAGCGGTGGCGGTTTGTTCTATTAGACAGACCACGTGGCATTACAAATTAGACGCCGAATAAATAGGCCGTTGCCTTTAAACACAGTTCCACATACACAAAAACCGAACTTATTGGGCCAAATGATTCCAGCTACGGCACAAACAACCCATCTATTATTCTTAATGCGTTTGCATGCACAGTGACATAAATAATGCAATGATTAGATAAATGGATGCAAAGAAATAGTAGGGATTTCAGAACGCAATAAGCACGGCAAAGTCACGGCCTCTGTAGTCTTTATTTTACCTGCGTTGGTCAGTGTGCAGCTATTGTGTGTTTATTTATTTCATATGTGAAATCCAATAGGGATTTTATGCGTAGATTAATTCATTTAATAAAAGGTTTTGGTAAATTGGAGTTGCGGTAATTTTTTTCCTTTTTAGTTTTAATGGTAAATAAT
The DNA here is from genome assembly GCA_958336395.1 of Ctenicera cuprea. Classification (NCBI taxonomy): domain Eukaryota; kingdom Metazoa; phylum Arthropoda; class Insecta; order Coleoptera; family Elateridae; genus Ctenicera; species Ctenicera cuprea. The sequence goes on from OY284490.1 coordinate 38,907,346, forward strand.
TTTTGACATTGCCTACCCAAATTTTAAACCCACGGGTCGCCACTGGTATCCAGTTACAATAAAAAAATGCTCGCATTTCAAGATTACGCCCTAGGGTTTTCTTCTAAAAAATTGGTCAAATTTATTGCAAGAGATATAATTTACACAACGATAGGCTGTGCTCTTACATTTCGACACATTTATTATTATGTTTGTCGCTTCCGATGTTTATGTGAGACGTATCGCACGGGTTCAGCTAGTGTTCATTATTGGTGTAAAACTGATTACGCGTTGAAGTCAAGCCGCCGTCTTAAAGGTGCTACAAGGTGAGTTAGGAATGGTAAGTACAAAATCCTTTATTCACAACCACCAGCTTGCAGCATTAACTGGTGTACTTCACACTAGAGTGCGCAGAATTTTGAAGAATTTTGGCTTTTTTTTTTCTAACAAATTAAAAATAACAAGCTGCAACAAGAAAATTAAAACAGACTTAGTTTAGCAAACAGTTTTGGACATCGTGGAAGAAAACAGTAAGCTTATTCTTGATTTTGAATTTTTGATATATTACTGCGGGGTGCGAGCCACCTGATCGTCAACTGTCTTGGTGCCTAGCCGACCTATTTCTTTTGGAAATGCTTTTTGAGCAAAAACGTATGGTTTCAATTAAAAGATAATTGCACTATGCTAATACGCAACTAGCATTTCTATTTTAAAACTGTAAATAACGAGCAACACAATGAAGGTTGACATGCTATTTGTCAAAGCATTTGTCTAGAAAAAATATCAATTGTTTCAATATTCGTACCCTGTAGATAGTTGAAACCGTAGTGTTAATGTCAAACTCTCATTTTGTGTAGTGTTACAATATGAAAACAGCCGCAGTTTTTTTGAAACATGCATTCAAAAAACATCCCGGCCCCCCTACTTTGTTGGGGGTAGGACCGCCACAGCTCTGATTACGATTTGATAAAAAAAAACTCGCCCCGTGTCCTCAGAAATTTGTTAACAAATACCTCCTCGAAAATAGTAAAACAATTGGAGTTCATTGTTAAATTATTTATTATATGACCACTGTACTAACTTATGTAGAAGAATAAATGTTTTTCAGATTGACAAATCAGCGTATGCACATTTAACACGAAAAAACGTTATTTCTTTAGGAGTTTAACCAAAATATGAATGAAGTAGGTAAGGGCGAACATCAAACATGGGAAAGCTTAACCCCCAAGGCACGATCCATAGCTCCGCACGAGTTGTAGATTTAGGTTATATTTGGAGAATGGTTGTGAAAACGGAGCCCCTTATTTAATTTCTCATATCAATATTGTTACATGATCTAAAAACTGTAACTGTTAGAAAAGTGAACTTAAAAATAGAAATTTTTACAATTCTCTATAGCTACTTTATATTCTAAAGGTTAGTAAACTGTAAGTCATTTTAATCTCTTAAGCATATTGGAAATACTTTGTTCTTGATTTATGCTAAGTATGCCGTATTCTCTGCACCAGGTTCTGAAACTTTGTAGCTTCTAAGAAGTTACTTCGCAAACTAACTCGGTACAGTTGTAGTGTTAACTACTTGAGATAAATATAAAGACATTAAAACTTTACAGGACATTACGCACCTTATATTCAATTTTTGCAGCACTTATATTCAATTATAAGTCTCAAACGCAACGGCATTAGTGTTATAAGAGCGTGCTCTCTTACATTCTTAGTTTGTAATGCTAATGGATTATTGAATATGGGCACATTACATCTAAATGTAAATAAGGCTTAAAACCAACATTTTCTTAGTATCTTAGGGCAAAAGTAATGAACATGGGTTGTCTTGTCGAGCATAACTTGTTTAAAATTGTGACATAAGAAAGTAGATAAAAATCTGCAATTTTGATCGCTATAGCAACATAAATAAGCCCTATCCTTGTGGGTGTGTGTGCAATAGTTCGATAATGGTCTCCGATAAGTTTTAATTATTTTAAAGGTATAGTCATGGTCAATAAAATGAAAGATTGACATGATTCAATGGTAAATACCCGCGACACGGCATAAACCCCACCAGTATACATGAGTACTCCAATCAGCGCCCCAGGGGGCGTGGTCTAGCACAACTACGAATTAAACTTTGCAAAGGGAATGTGAGCCGCTTTCTATCTTTATCCTCTGCGCACGACAACCAAAGTCTGTCAATCAGCGCCCCAGGGGGCGCGGTCTAGCACAACTACGAATTAAACTTTGCAAAGGAAATGTGAGCCGCTTTCTATCTTTATCCTCTGCGCACGACAACCAAAGTCTGTACGTCTGTCTCTCTCCCCTCCCTTTCTCTACCTCTCAACATTTTAAAAAAGGTGCGTAATAGGAAACAATAGCAAATGTAATGTATGCATTCATTTTGGGCAATATACTTTGATTGGAGGGGAGTTTCTCAGTGTGGAACTGAGTCCAGTTCAAGCCCGTGTATGTTTGGCTCTCGTTGAATAAAGTATTTAAAATAGTCTTGTGTTTTATTAGAAGACATTACAGTGACGACGAGTTTTGATTTTCTTTATTTTCAAGCCGCGAAAAATGTCGTCTGATCAGATGAAATAGTGGTTTTAAATAATGTTGGGCTTTAAAAAAAATTAATTTAGAAACTACCGATTCGGTCTATAATTTGGGGCTATAAACAGCATCTCGAACAAAATTTTACTACAAACAAGATAACGGATGATGCAATGAAACGAACAATTATGTTAAACGCATTTGGTGATTGTGCCTATCGACCCAGTTTTAATCTGTGCATGCCCGAAAAGCCTGAATCCAAAACATATCAAAACCTTATAGTGAGATTTGATAAATAATTATTTCCATCCAGATAGTAAAGCAGTATTTTCAGCGCGCTATGGGTTTTATACGAAACGTAGGGAAACGGGTGAAACGATAGCAAAATTGGAGTTCGCGCGTAGGTAATCTTGCTTCACGTTTCGTGATTTTGGTGGATAACTTAAAACAGTTTTGCGTGAGATTTTCGTTATCGTTCTAGGAAAGGGCTGTGGATAGGTTGTTTGAAGGAAAGGTAGGAGAGCTGACATTCCAGAAAGTTGTAGAGTTAGCCACCAGGAAGGAAACGAGTCGCCAGTTTTTGAGATAAAATCGAGTTCTTCGGGATCGTTTAAAGTCAAGCAAGAGGCAAGGTATATGGATGCTATTCATCGTATGCGTACAAATGAGAAATAAAGTAAATGCGAAGTTTGTTATTACCCTAACCATAGCTTTGACCAGTGCAGGTCCTATAATTTTAAATGCAATGTTTGCTCTAAAGTTAAACAACTGGCGCCTGTATGTGAAGATATGCGTAAAAGCAAGAAACGCAAACAGCGTTCACAATGTTATAAAAGTTTCAAAATTTGAAAATGTATTTACGTTAAGATCTGAGAGTAATAAACTCATAATGGAAACTGTTGATATAGATTCCGATAGAATTTGAAGTCGATACCGGAGCTAGCGCCTCTGTAATCTCTAAAAGCGCGTGGCAACGACATTTGTCGCATATATCTTTATTACCAACAAACAAAATTTTTATGGATTATTCAGGTCACATATTTCAATCGATAGGCGCAACTAACGATGCACTGAAATACAAAAATTTATTTATAAATTCTAGCCTTACCTCGTTGAAGTCCATATCTATTGATTATAGGTATATAAAATACTTAATTACATCAACAATATTTATTTATTTTAACCTTATACGTATTTCGGTTAAGGTTATAGAAAACTTAACTTATTTTTTAGATTTATAAGCTATGGATAATGCAGGACCACCATTTAATATTAGGTTAAGTGAAGTAAAGATGTTGAGAGATGCGGATAAGAATATTGTTGCGCAATTAACTAATAAATATAGAGAAGCTATTTCTGATCAGCTAGGGTTATTTACCAAATAAAAAATTTCACTAAAAGTTAAAAAAGAGGCTGAGCCAAAGGTTTTCAAACCAACCTTTTGCGATAAAAAGTTTGGTTAAAGAAAAAAGCGATTGTTGGTAGACGAAGGAATTTTAAAATTACAATAAATCCCTTATTGCAGCAGGATAAGCTTCCATGTACCCGAACTGAGTCTTTATTTTTAAAACTACAAGGAGGGGTGGAGTTCACTGAGTTAGATTTAGCACAAGTATCGTTTGAGGAACATTCTCGAGAGCTGTTGACTATAAGTAGTCATAAAAGATTTTTCCAATATACTAGACGTCCCTTTGGTATAAATTTTGCACCAACCATATTCTAAAAAATTATGGAAACAGTTTTACAAGGAATTGACGGTGTAATTGCTTTTCTGAATGACATGACGTGCTAATCACAGGCGCATATCGAACTGAACACGTTGAACGGTTGGAAAAAGTTTTAACCAAGTTTCAAGAATGTAGTTTTAAAATTGCTATTTCGAAGTGCGCATTTTTTTTAAACACAAGTAAATTACCTTGGATATATTTGATAAAGGAGGACTGCGTCCAGATTTGTCAAAATTGAAGGAATTTCAAAGGTAGTTAGGCCAAAATAGGTTAGTAAAGTAAAAACGTTCTTAGATAAGATAAATTTTTATCATAAATTTATACTTACCACTGCAGCTTTCCTAAAACAACTGTACCATTTATTGAAAGTGGGAACGAAATTTGTTTGGAACAAAGATTGTACCGAGGCTTTTGAAAAAGCAAAAAAGTGCTTAACTTCACTGGATGTCCTCGCTCATTACAACCCGAATTTGCCCGCAACGTTGATAGTTGATGCTTCACAAAAAAGAGTACTTAGTTAAAAATCTGCAACGAAAAAAACAGAAAATTTCCCTGAGAAGGGGCGGCCGCTGTAAGGACTTTGCAGACTCCGCACCAGAGTCATAAGTCTCTCTTCAGCCGAGAAAGGATGATAAGGATGCGTAAAAACAAGAAATTTGGATAAAGGGGGATTTCTGCGGATAGTACTGTTCCAGTATTTACCTTTTGGCCCAGGAAAACAGGGGAAAAACCAAAGCCAGGACAGTCGGTTGCGCTGGGAAATGGAAACCAGGCCTCTCAAATGAAAAGTGAACAGTGGCGTTACAAACACCTCCGCAACCCCCGCACCGCGCGGTGTCATGTATTTTAAGGGTCCAGAGCGATTACATCAGAAATCAAAGAGGAAGAAAACTCAAAAAATATATACGGTCAGCTCAATAATCCGTAGCCTAAATAAAAGCATAAAACCCCATGTCAGCGAAATAACTAAATAGTTGAATTTAGAAATAATTACTTTAGTTTCGTTGTCAATCGCGAACGTGCATGTATATCACAAATTTAAAATATAACAAAATTGTGATGAATTTTTAAGTATATGCATATCAAATATGAATCTAGCTACACCACTAGATAGCCATCAAAAGAGAAAATTAAGCAAGGAAAGCGACAAAAAACTTCTAAAAGTTAACAGTTTCCATAGCGTTTCTGCATATGGAAGCAGAAGTTAAGTAGAAAATACTAAAAGGTTAAGCAATCATAATGAATTTGCCATAAAAAATACGCTAATGCAAGTCGTTTTCTATAAACTAATTATTTACTATAAGGTTAGACAATATAGTGTTTTTACCGCACGAGATTATCACCAACGAAAATAAGGTATATCTGCTGGGGTGTTATAGTTGTAGTAATGTTTAAAATTTGATTTTTTTAATAATCTTTGTGGTATGTGACTGGTAAACGTAGATATGTCTTATTTTAAATTTGCCTTTAACAAAACTGGAGATGGGGATTGGGGCCTATTATAAAAGTGTGCGAGGGGGGGGGGGCTTTTTATAAAAGTCTGCGGTAGGACCCTTACAGTTTGCGTTACGCCGCTGAAGGTGAACTAGCTACTACAACATGTAATATTGATAATAATGAGAAGAAAATGCTAAGCAGTGGTGTCTGGCAAGCTCGAGGTGACAATAGACGTATTTAACCATAAGATATTTTGACTAAACTCGCTTTGTGTTGTTTTAATAGGAGCAATCGTTTAAGCACAAAATCAGCAGACTGTTCACTAGGGTTCCATATGCAGCACTTAAACGAAATTTTATTGAAACTGTTGATTTTTCCATAAAATAATAATGGACTGGAAAAGTTTTCAGTTAATTTCAAATGTAAAAACAAAATAAATCATTAGAAATTACCCAATTAAGTGAAATCGATATACTCGTATTCTAATAGTGAAAATAGCATTAATTTCTTGGAAGAAATCTACCCCATACCATTAATCAAACTTACTTTTCTAAAAAGCGGTTCATACTGAGTATGTTTACACCCAGTTATGTCTTGTAGACTAACCTATTACCCTGATCCAAACTTACCCTAAGCACCAATCGTTTACACCTTCTTTTTGATAATAACTAGGACCAAATTTGTTATACTCTCATTTTGGTCTCAGCATAAGCGCCATCTGTATACAATTTATGTACACTGGCAAACCTTCTAAGGGTTGGTTACTTAGTCTTTGGGTCTACATTTTATTGCAAAGCTCCAAAACGGTTGAACTTCGTCGTCGGACCAATTCACTGTTTATTCTTTCCCATCGGTATAGGGAAGTACTGATTCCATGAAAATAAGCTAAATCTAGATTTAACGGAAATACACGTTTTGGGGCTCAAGAAACCTAAAAAATGGGTTAAAAAAATATCTGTCTGTGGGTGCGTGTGTGGGTGAGGGTGTGACGCCTCGAAAACTTTTTTAACGAACTCTCTAGCTTCAAAATGGCGGTCGCTACAACTTATTTTAAATCTCGAATTTAACGCCCGTTTACTCAAAAAGTAGTTGTCTGACCGAAATCAGCTACAACTCGTTGAAGAGCCCTTTGTGGGTAGTATACGATGAAGGAAAATTAATTTCAAATATTCGAAAACAATAGCAATGGCGCAGCTTCAAAATTTTGAACGCCGATCGTTATAAACTTTTATCAGTTCGATAGACTATTTGAAGTACTTTATTAGGACCAGCTAGAATTTTCAATTATTTTAAAAATTAAAGAAATAAACGATACTTTTTAATATTAACAACGCGTTTTCCGGGAGTTACGTGATTTTGACTACGCCTACCAATTAGCTCTAGTCGAAACATATATTATTAAGTTTAGCATATTTTGATAACTCTTTAAATAAACCATTTATATCGATTTTTAATCCGAAATCTAAAGCGCTTCTAATCAACTGTAGCAGTAGGGCGGTTTCGTTCTTACTATTTATATACGGTATGCGACATCTTAGGGTTGCCTATATAAGTTACGAACTCACAGCTTCTTTTCTTAGAAATATAACGGACGGTAACATGTACAACATTATAATTATGAAATTTACACGTTTGCAAATACGGTAAGCATTAATAGGTAGTATGGAAAAGTTCAATCGAAGTTAACAGTTCAGTTTCTTTTCTTCATACAAAATTATTTTTGTTCACAGAAAAGTTTAAATTTTGAGCTTATTACGGTTTAATACAATGCAATCAGTAAAATAGATAACGTATTACTTAAGTTGAGTATATCTTTGCGTCGACCAATCAGTGTTTATACCTGGTAAATTAGTGCTTAGGTCAGTTCGAACTTAGGTCAAGTCACGTAAAAAAAAGTTACCCGAACTAAGTGGAGGGCTCATCATATTTAGCTTGTTTACTCCAAGTGACCTAAATAATTTAAGTAACATTTGGTGCATAGATCGCGACCTAAGCGTTTAGACATTTTGCTTCGTTTTGTAGAGAAATTGTGGCAAAATGTAGGCTTTTAAAGGTCAATGAGCAAAAGACCATACAGTACGTTATATTACCAGCATGTTCGATAATTGCCTACCCAAGCCAAATTTAAGTTTGTGTCTTAAGTGGTTAGTAAGAAATGTATAAAACAATGTTTTTGTATGTGAATTGTGCACCCTTTGAAGGGACTATCTCCGAAACAAAATCTTGTCGGACACGTCACGTTCATTAAACATTTTCAACTCAAGATAATATTACCTATCTACTATTATAGTATAGCAGTTTACTTTCGGAACACCCTGTATGTTTTATACCAGCAAATACTTTTTTAGGGTTGCCATTTGTGGTAATTACTAAATATTCATAAGACTTTTCTATGAAATAATTCTTGTAAATGAAAAAGTGTAGTGAAAGGTGTTTGAACTACATTATCGTACACTGCAGCAAATTAATTTTATCAGAATGTAAACGAAAATCTAACTTAACGCCTTACTTAAAAAATTGTGCACTATATGAAGCAAATTTTTACAGTAACCACAACCAATAAATTTTTTGTAGAAGTTAATATGCTTTAATTGTTTTCGCATTTCTCTGTCAAAGTGTCAGTTCAATAAAAAAAATTATATGAAGTTGTTTAATGAAAGTTGCATTCAAACTATGTTATTTTTTCCTGAAAAAGGAAAAAGGAATGTGATATAAAGCAATCTGTAAATGCATTTTAAAGCAACATAGGTATTTTTATAAACAAACTTTACCTAAAGAAGGAAAATAGTAGGAGCTACAGTACTAAAGCTACAGTATTAAACAGCTTTGTTTTGGGTCATTTTATTACATCGTCCCAACAGGGAAATATTTAAATAAACGTAACCAGCGTAGTGTAGCGTTACTAAGTATAACAAGCTGTAAATTTTAATGGAATAAAATCGGTAACAATATATGAAATAATTACCTTCATTCGAGATAATCCCTTGCCACCGCATGTAAAGGTAAAATAAATTAGGGAGTGCTTTTCGTAGCTTTCAGTGTTTTAGGGTTCCTGATTTCTAAAATTTGTTTTGTTAGGCGTTAATCCATTATGTTACACGAAGATTTATGTTTAGGGTATTCTACTCGCCATATCTGTAGCAATATTACCATAGATATACAAGTGTAGGGGTTTCTAAACATCGATATTTATTTGGTGAAACATTAAAGAAAATTTTATTATCGTAGGTAGTTACATAAAATATTTGAAGAAGCAAAGAAAAATGCCATTATTGTAATGAAAAAATACCGTCTCCCGCTACTTATTTCTGTAGGGTATTGTGTTGCGTTCTTCGTGAACTTTCTTTTCTTATCGAACAAAGTCAATCCACTCGTTTAATCACAGCGATGTTACATTCACCAGTACAAATCCCTGTTTCCTGAAATAACGAACCTGGAAACTTAATAGCCTACAAGACTAGAGAGCTTAATTCAACACTTAAAAGCTTTCGTATATCATTAACAAGCATAAAATTCTGATCGGTCTAAACAAGCTCTAAACTTTCCAGACTAGAGACGTGCTTTTAAGAAATTTTCCTTAACATGAACAGAGAATAAACCTTACATTTGCATTATTTCTTTGTTATATTATAAAAAATACCTACCTGCAGGCTACATTTCAAATGCGATGAAGTTTTTATTTAATAAACACGATATTCTGCAAAACACATTTGTAGAAGCAGAAGATAAACAAGTTAATACGAAAGGCTGAAAAAACTTTATTCAACGCTTACTAATTTATGTAACGTGCTTTAATATGTAAATTTTTTTCGAGATTTACTCAAATAAAATCGTAGAAATAAAATCTTTAAATCCTGCAGAAGCATTGAAATTCGATTGAATTTTCTATAAAGCTGCTAATTCGTGCTATGTTTATAGCCCCCACAATGCGTTTAATGACCACTTTATGTCACGTTCTGGTCATCTGTTTGATAAAGGAGGTTAGAACGTGATTTTATCAACGTCGAATTTCACTGTTGGCCATAATTAATGATCGTTGTAGAAAACTAAGATCTACATTTGTCACAGTCGGAGTTTCCTTCAAGTTAAATCCTAGGGCTCAGCAAGGATATTGAAAGCTTAGCTATAGTTCTGTCTAAAGCAAAACATGTATTGTTTTACTGCAGATTTACGCAAACAACCTATGAGAAGAGAATGGTGTCCATATTTACTATGTTAATTTCTAAGGGAATTATAATTAACTGTAGTTATAAATACTCTAAATACGTATAAAAAACTTCCCTGAAAATATTCAAGTTGTCTGGTGCGACTTTAAAATCCCTAATTTGATATTTAAACCGGCTTGGGGCACAAAAAAGCAGCGTAGGACATTTGGGCTCGGTCAATGAGGCGTGGCCGTTTGATTGCGCAGGAATGCTTGGATTAAGGCACGTTTGTGCGCTGAGATGCTTACCGTAAGAGCGTAAGGATCGTTTAGACGCAAGGTCATTTGGGCTCCGAGACGTTTAGGCGCAGGGACGTTTTAGCTAAAGCACATTTTTATGCTTGAAATTTCAGGAATAATTATTGCGTATCATTAATTGTAAATAATAAAAAAATACCTAAATTTTGTTTTTTAAAGTTTAATAAACATCTTAAGAGTCACTCAATTATTTACTAATATTTAACACAGGTTTTACAAAATTTACATAAATAATTAACAGAATTATACATATTCTAATTCCAAAAAATTGAAAAAGATACTCAATAAATTCCATTTTGAAGAGATTGCACCGGTACTTTACAAAGCTACTACTGTTTAAACAGAAAATGAAAATAATAGTAAAATTTCTATTTAATAACAATCTCTCACTGTGAAACATGTATTATTTATTGTGCAACAGACTTTCTCACTTTCTTAAACATTTATTGATTCAGTTGTTTTATCGATTAAATTTATTATTCAGATCGGAGTGTTCTTCAATATTAATAATAATAATACCGAATGTGTGATAAAAGAGTGACAATAAATTACACTTGCGCCCAAACCTTCCTGTGCCTAAACGTAGCGTCCGTGCGCCCAAACGACCCTGCGTCCAAACGGCCGCGACCAACGTCAGAGATCGGGTTAAAAAGAAGGGTTGTGGCCAAGTATTTTGCAGTATATTATTGTTTTAACAGCCTTTAGCCTTTGATTGATGAATGTAAAAAAAATTTTTCCAATACGGTATTGCAGGTGGTTTCAACGATATAGCGTTTGTATATTCTTACGCTTTAAAACTTTCGAGAAAATCGAGAAAAACTTCTTCGTACTAGCAGGCCCTGAATTCAAACTACAGCCTACTACAATCGCAGTAGTGTGTGGTTTGAGAGTCATTTAATTTCTCTCTATAATTAAAAACAATTAAAAAAACAAAATGTTAGTGCTGTTAACTTAGTACGAATAGCAAAGCCAGTAGATATTAAAAAACTAACACGAATGTGAAAAGGCAAAAATGAGGAAGGACGTCCAGCAGGTGGCGATAATCCGCTACACCTCACTATATTTCTTCTTTTCAAGTTTATTTATCTTGTGCGAAATTTTTCTACAATTAGAAGAAATAAAAGTTTGCTTCAGTAAAAACTATAAATTACTTGATTCAACAAGAAAGTTAAAATGTTCAACAGAATAACAAAATGTCAAATGTGACAGCGATCGACGGTGTACGCTCTGTCCATTTTTGGCATTCGTACTGCCTACATACCATGATAGAGGATGGTATGCTACAGCGCACAGTTTAAGAGCCACCGTGTGACGTCATAAAGTGTAAAAAAAACTGCAAAATTAAAAATTCGTATGCGGCAAGTCCACAGCAGCGCATTCCAATCGATTTTACCACATATAAATAGAATAATTTATATGGTAAAATTTAAATAAAAATCCTCTGGGAAACTAAAATATTTCACATTGGGTATACCCGTGTTCATAATAATAAAATGTCCAATAAACAAAAAATTAGTGTAGATGTATGTGTAATTTAATACTTAGTTTTTCTGTTACTATAATAGTTTGGACAATTCTTTACGTAGCACTTCATAATAAAGTAGACAAAGTAAATAAAAACTTACTTTAAAAACTAAATTGTTGACACATTACAAGCATCTAACCTCTACATCATTGCACATGAACATGACAAAATTTGGTCCAAGAAACAGCATACCATGATCTATACTCTATCAGGCCTACATACGGGCCCTACTAAGAAATAAACTGAAACGCTCCGTTAGAATATAAGGCGTCAAACAGTATATTTATGCGTTTGCATCTATTTTGTGAAAATAGTTCAATACTGTTGTGACCCGTTACGCAAAAATAGTACCAAAAACTCTAAACTTTCTTGTAATCCTTTTTCAGCAGATAAAATTGGAACCCAACAATGGTGTATTACCATTAAGCGCGCCGCGCCGATAGAAAATCTATTAAAATATCGCGATCACTGCGAGTTTGTTTTGCACATTTCTGTGAATCTCATTATGTAGGTACGAGAAACCGAAAACAATGTTTTGCCGAGTATTTTTAATTAGTTTGAAGAAAACTTCTAAACCTCGAAGGCATATAGAATAATACAAGGATAAAAATGAAGCCAAGAAATATAAGAACTGCTAAATTAATAAGAGTAGGTATTTCTGTTAGGATGTGCTATTACGATCGTAATTAACTTATTTTATACGTTGTATAACATACGTAGTACCTATTATATAGTAATAAATAAACATGTAATACCTAAAAACCTTGCAATAAAAATTATTAATTCAAACTTTTAGAGGCGGAGCTTATAAAAGTTGTATTTTTTTTATTATTTTGTTTGCACTATTTTTAATAGCAAACATGTTTTATTATAAAATGATTATTTTATTATAAAATCAATACAATAATATTTATTTAATTGGTTTATTCTATACAAAGCGTAAACAAAAATTCTTCTTCTTCTTCTTCTTCCTTTTATTATAGGCCAATGGCACGTTTAAAACAATTAATTTTTATAATTATGCATATAATAAAAGACACTTCAACAATTGGTGTGGCTCGAGCGCAAGTTAAAATACAGTATTCAAGGCACCGGCCGCGCCGTAGTTAAATACTCCCGTTTTGTCATTAAACGATTTTTTTGTAAAAACTATTGCAGATTATGAATATCATAATTTTGTCAAAATTTCATCTCTTATAACTACGGACAAATATTCTATAATAAACTAGTTTTAAGAATCTCGCAACTGTGTCTACAATAATTTAAACGTATTGTAGGCACTTTTAAAATATACTGTGTATAAATGTTTTACTGACTTAAATTTAAAAACCAATTTGTTTAAAATTTTAAGAATATATTTTTTATAACATATTAAAATTTGAAATGGCAATCTTAATTATTAACGAATTTATGAGAAGTTAAGTAATAGAAGATTACCTAGCGCTCGCAATTCTCAAAATCGCTACCTCAATTCTACAATACGCCTACTGTTACATTGTCTGTTGCGAATCCTCTTGCGGAGAGTACACTGTTATTGTTGCCTTTTGAGAAACGTCACATCGTGTCGGTATTTCAGTTAACCTATTGGCTTTGATGAATATTTATTAGCAGCGACACCTGGATTAATATCGACTATATGACATGTCATGTTACAAAATATTTTGCCGTTTCTAAGTGTACTTGGTTGTAAAGGTTAAATTAAGTTCAGCAAGCAGTCATGTATGGAACGCAATATTGGTATTTATTCTGCATGAAGAATAATTAGAGAGATGAGAAGTATTATTGTTCATTGAAAATGTATTGTTAAATATCTCGACCGTTTGTTGAAATAGATTCCAATAGAACAAGAAATTGCGCCTAAAAATACCGTTGCACCGCCTATTGCTGAAAATAGTGGAATTAAAACAATGCCATGGTTATCTTAAAGCATTTAATACAATACACAAAATGTTGTTTAAAGTAATTTACAAAAACCTAATGTCTTATAAGATTTTACGATCCATCGTTTAAGAATTTTTTAAACAACAAACAGTACAGATATTTAACAATACATTTGCAAATCAAGTTTCACAACTCTATCTGTTTGTTGCTTTGTAACTTTTCTCGCCGCACATTAGAGGGCATAACTTCCTCTATCATAATACATTTGCAAACAACAATAAGACTTCCCATTTCTTTAATTATTCTTCATGCAGCAAACATTTACTTTTCGTTTTAAAGAGTAAGTCGGCTCGATTTATGACAGGCCGTTTTGCTGTTTAATGTGTTTTATTTCAAATATTTTGTTACCGGAATAAGCAGGTTTTAGAATGCCGTTTGAATTCTTGGCTTTAAAATTATTTTTAGTTTTGATATGTGAGGGTATACAAATCACGCTAACCAATCAGTAACTTAACCTCAGATATGACATTATTAATGTACCTGTTAATAGCGGCTTTGCAAGAGAATTTGTTGGAAAATTACTAATGTGACAGGCCGTATAAATAAGTGAGTCGATATTAATCCATGTGACTGTGCTAATAATTATTAATATTTTGTTGACAGCACTAACATTTTGTTGTTTCAATTGTTTTTGATTGTAAAGAGAAATAAAGTTCGAAGTTTTTCACAATTTTCTCAAAAAGTTTGTAATGCAACATTATAATTTTGATAATTGAATAGAAAAAATTCTCATCGGGAGTTGGAATGGTATGAAAATCTCATTTCTCAGTCACTGCAAATGAGACATATTTAATCTTAGTCATTATATTATTTAGTGAATATATTATAATAAAGCGAAATTTTCGATAATATTGTCTAGTTTTGATTTTTTTCACCAGTGAAGTAGTTGTTGCCTCAAAATTTTCGGATGAACGGTATCGATACAAGACTATTTTCTTCTCATAGTCCGGTCACATAGTTTGTGTAATAATTCAACCACTTTTCTCAAGACTGACGTAAATCTAAAGCTAACACGATGTAGTTTTTCTTAAAATAGGCCGACTTTGATGTAATTTGTAAATGTTATATGAAAAAAATATTTCATATTTATGAACAAACTTCGGTATAGAATATTCAAGTTGTGTATATCCGTACGAAATATTAAGCGATTATATAAATATCCATGTAGCTTGCAGTACCTATATGGTTTCATGAAACAGTTAGTTCTAGATACCGTATGCAAAATTCTCTCCGTACGTCTTATGCTATAGATAAACCTCAGGACATGAATTCTCGACCTTTTGAATATTAGAAACATTGCAACTTCCAAGCAATTCGGAAAAAGTGTGCCAAATTTAGATACTTTTTTGGGGAACGATAAAGTATAACGATGGGTTATGAAAAAGCTATTTGTAGTAGAGTTGGCGAGACTTTTCCTACCACCACTACTGTTGACTGCAAATTTCACCTTGTTTAATCATGGTAACTTTTGTGGTGTTTCGGAAATTTGGATTTGAGGTTTAACTAAACTTTACAATACGCCAATAATGTAATAGCACGTAAAACTTTGTAAAATACGTGTCTTACAGTTACAGTTACAGTTTCACTCTTTCAAATAAATAGTTTCATAATTTAAATCAAATACTCTTCTTGTCTCCATTACCGCTGACGGAAGTTAATGTTAGGGATTAGAGGGCTTGAAGTAGTTGCAGAATTCTTGACGGCAATCGTGCTGTTGGATTACATAAAATGCTAGTCATCATCCCTCAGCTCTTCTATGTCTACTGCTGGACATAAGCCTCCTCTAACGTTTTCCAGTTTTCTCTATCTTCGAACTTGCTGACTCAATTTCCTGCTATCCTTTTAACGTCATACATCCAACGGGTTGGCAGTCTTCCACGGCTTCGTTTATCCCCCTGGGCCTCTATTCGATTAGACTTTTTGTCCCAGAGTCTTGCTACATGTCCGGCCTATTTCCATTGAAGTTTTGTTATTCTCTTTATGATATCAATTGCTCCGATTTCTTGTCTGATTACAATGTTTGGTACCCTGTCTCTTCTTGTGATTCCTAGCATGGATTTTTCATAGCTCATTGTGTTACTATGAGCTTATTTATTGTCTTCTTTGTTAATGTCAGTGTGTGCATGAAATTTAAATTTTATTCGCCCCGTTCAGGGGACCGTAGCTCCCTTCACAAGTAATTGAGCATGTTCATGGGAATTTTTTTTAAATAGCCTAACAAATTACGCAACGAAGTTTAAAAGATAAACTTTGAACCACCCTGTATAAACTTGTATCTTTACTTTATTAACAACCTGTATAGTAATTAAAGGCAATATGTGCTACATCATTAAATTCCAAATATACTATTATAAAACAGTCTTGTAATTTTAACTATTTCATTTCGTTACAGAAAACACCCTCAAATTGTTTAATTATTAGTTATTTTAAAAGCAAAATGTTGTTGAACGGATATTGCTAAATACTGTGCTTTAGGGACCACTTGACTATAAAAACTGATGGAAATTTTGACAAGTTCAGCCTTTCTCAGTTGTTAAATTGATTGATTAAGCGCCAATTCAACTCATTATTTGACATTGATTGAACTGTACGCAATATTGATAAAATGAGGGACATATTTTGACCAAACCATCAAATTTCAAGGAAAGAGCGAGCGAGGGTATTTGGGTTGTCCGTGTTCACCCTGCTGTTCGATTTTAATACTGCAAGCGCTGTATTTGGAATTCTGATTATAAAGTACACATCTGCGGTTTTAAAGCATCAATTAACTTCAAACTACACTGTAAACCGTACTGATTTTTTTTAAATCTAGCCCATATATGTGTTTTCATTATTGTTCAACTGTAAAAATATACGCCATTACCTGTTTATGCAAGGAAATGCATGACGTGATAATTAATTGTTAAGTAACTTAACTATAGTGTTTGTTTTCGATTTTGCAGAGATGATGCATGAAAGAATAGGTTAGATCAGGCTAGAGATGAACGAAGTTGGCCTAACCAGTATGCCATGCTCGGTCTGGCCTGGGAAAGGGTCGGGCCGGACCAAATATTAATATATCATCGGGCTATGGCTTTCTTAAAATAAATAGCAGAGCCGAATCGGGCCGAGCCGGGCAGGACTGGACAGGGCCAGATAGGACCGGGCCGGATAGGGCTGGAGCGGGTCGGATAAAGCTGGGACGGGGCCATATTTTATTTTTAGTGTATTTAGTCATTTGTATTCCAAATAATGTAGTTTTATTTTTTCAATATGCAAACGAATTAATAGTGTTAAACTAGACAAGTTAAAAACAGGAACAGGATTACCGCAGCCGAGATTATTCTGACTAATACATCACAGAGCTGGGACAGACTGTGCCGATTAGAATTAAGTTGGCCGATGTCAACACATACAGCACGAAAAACCCGCGCTCGATTCGAGTTACGTTAAGCCAGTTCAGGCCAGACCAAGTCAAACTAGGCTAGTCCGGGTCGAGCCGGACCGGCCCAAACTAGGCTAGTCTAGGATGGCTGTGCCGGATCAGACCAAACTTGGCTAGCCCGGGCTGATCTGGGCTGCATAACATTTCCTGAAGCTATACTTAGGTGGGCCTGGGCTCGAAAATTTTATAAAGAGTACATCTCTGATCAGGCTAGTTCTCATGTGTTTTAATCAGACTATACTATAAAACTGATTTTATTCTGTTAAATATTATTATTTATGTAAATTTGGCTTAGTACTGCAATTGTACTCATCTTTTACTTTATGTTTGTAACAATTAATTTCTGCTTGTAATTATTGTAATGTACTGAACATTCATTGTAAGTTGACTATGCTGATATACCAATTTATTTGTGTTAGCTAATCTAGACATTTTATCCCAATTTAAAAATGTACCTGCATGGGGAAAATCGCGCGCTATTGCCGCTATTTGTTTAATTAGATTTACAAACCGCCGAAAACAACAGAAAGAAATATCTGAAACTCTTCTTATGGCTTATTTTTTACTGATGTATCCCAAATCGATCTTTGCTTTTGGATCACCGTAATTAAAATTTCCATGTTGAGATAGAAATTGTTGTTCCTATTATTACTTATAATCTCATAATTTACCGGTCAACCCTCCACCCGCAAGAAGTACTGCTGCTACAACGAAGTTTTTTACATCCCCCAGGCCACTTTTCCCTGTGCTATAAGTAGCGCTCGGCTGACCCGGCTGCTCCTGCGGACTCTTTTCTGCGCTTAGTTTCGGCTGGCTGCTATATACAGTTCACCTATCCTGTATCCGCTCTAATATGGCGCTTGGTTCGTCCGGATTCCCTGCGGGTTTTCCTCCAACTGTAATTTCCACCTAACCCTTCATCGTCCCCCAAAGACCTGATATGATCAGTAAGCAATTCCAACGCATTTTATAATAATATTTATGTGAACCACTATCTTGGCTAGGTTATCTGCGGTTTGCGTAAACGTTAGAGCTGTTTCTCGTGATTCATTCTTCTAATTCAGTTAAAATTTTGTTTTTATGGTTTACTACAAATGTTTTCAAGAGCCATGAATCATGCAAATACGAAAACCTAACCCACGACTGGTTTCTTTCTTCTCGTGCGGCAAGCGACGCGGTTACCACGCACGCAAGGGTGCGTTAGTACGCGAGAGCGCGCCAGCACGCAAGAACGCGCCAGCGCACGAGGCGAGCTGCGTGCAACCTGTACTTTCCTGTCCCGACCATGCACTCAAATTTTCTCCTTTTGACTAACAAGTTGTGACACCACCAGCCTCCCCATCTTACATTTAAAACAATCACGACACGGTACACATCCTATTCGCCAAAAACACCAGCACACGTTAATAGTTTTTCACCAAGTGTAATAAAAGGTTAGTGTGAGTGCGATGTTGAGTTGTCCAACTTCAGCTCGCACGTACATTTAAATGTTATGTAAATAAACTTGATAAATCAGCAAAAAAAATTCTGTTTTACTGCCTTAGATGCGGTAAAGGGAGCGATTCATCCGATGATAAGAAATAAATTTTTATAAATAGAACCGCCAATTTGTAACGGCGAGACATATCGAAAAACTTTCAATAAAATATTGTTGAAAAAGGTTAATGTAATAACCGCTTTTTTTATATAATTGGCCGCCATTTCGTAACGGTTTGAGCTACTATATTTTTTGTTCTTCTAAGTTGTTGGGTTTAAAAATACCTTTTAAATGAGGTATGACTTATAACCCACCTTCGTATTTAAAAATCTCGAGATGCTCCTTTAGCCACGCAAAACTACCTTTTAAGGAGCCTCAAAAAATGTAGAAATATATTTACTGAATATTTCTTGTACGATTTATTTAAAAAAAATTTAATCCTCTCCGCTTAGGTTTAATGGTTTAGTAGTTTTCAAGTTCAGCTACTTAAAAATACAAGCCTGTTACCATAACAATAACACCATGTACTACTCTACGAAGGGTCCGTGAAGTTGGCAGGTCAATGAAAGCACTAACAACAGCAATTGCGCCAATCGTTAGTGCTCTTTAGTGCCCTGCCAAGAAAACCAGCAAACCATCACATTTTCGAGTAATTAAAAAAACAAAATCGCCTGCCAGCTTCACGCTTAGCAGGCACACTTTAAGCACTAACAAAAAAAAAGTAGCCAATCTTTAGTGCTTCGTTAGTACTCTTTAGTGCTCTAATTAAAATATCAGCAAACAAACACATACGTGAGTAATTAAAAAAAATTAGTTGCCTGCCAACTTCGCGCTCAGCAGGCACACATTAGGCACTAACGAAAAAATTGTTGCCAATTGTTAGTGCTTTGTTAGTACTCTCTAGTGCTCTAATTAAAATATCAGCAAACAAACACATACGTAACTAATTTAAAAAAATTAGTTGCCTGTCAACTTCACGCCCAGCAGGCACACATTAGGCACTAACGAAAAAATTGTTGCCAATCGTTAGTGCTTCGTTAGTACTCTTTAGTGCTCTAATTAAAATATCAGCAAACAAACACATACGTGAGTAATTAAAAAAAATTAGTTGCCTGCCAACTTCACGCTCAGCAGGCACACATTAAGCACTAACGAAAAAAATGTAGCCAATGGTTAGTGCTTCGTTAGTACTCTTTAGTGCTCTAATTAAAATATCAGCAAACAAACACATACGTGAGTAATTAAAAAAAATTAGTTGCCTGCCAACTTCACGCTCAGCAGGCACACATTAAGCACTAACGAAAAAATTGTTGCCAATCGTTAGTGCTTTGTTAGTACTCTCTAGTGCTCTAATTAAAATATCAGCAAACAAACACATACGTAAATAATTTAAAAAAATTAGTTGCCTGCCAACTTCACGCCCAGCAGGCACACATTAGGCACTAACGAAAAAATTGTTGCCAATCGTTAGTGCTTCGTTAGTACTCTTTAGTGCTCTAATTAAAATATCAGCAAACAAACACATACGTGAGTAATTAAAAAAAATTAGTTGCCTGCCAACTTCACGCTCAGCAGGCACACATTAAGCACTAACGAAAAAAATGTAGCCAATGGTTAGTGCTTCGTTAGTACTCTTTAGTGCTCTAATTAAAATATCAGCAAACAAACACATACGTGAGTAATTAAAAAAAATTAGTTGCCTGCCAACTTCACGCTCAGCAGGCACACATTAAGCACTAACGAAAAAAATGTTGCCAATCGTTAGTGCTTTGTTAGTGTTCTTTAGTGTTTTGAATAATAAACCAGCAAACCGCCGCATGTCCGAGAAATTAAGAAAAAACTGTCTTTACCGGCAACTTTACGCTAGGCAGGTATGCTAAAACTCATGGTTTCTATAAACAGTATGTCATCGTCGTCTGTGCGTAGCATAATTAAATTCTAACGCGTTGTATATAATTTATTACCGTTTGGTTTTTATCAAGAACTAGAGGCAAATACGTTTGAAGTAATTAATCTGTGTCTGAATCTGTGATTTTTACATGCTAATTCAATTATTACTGCATATTCGACGTCTACTCGATTTATTAATAATGCTGCTTGGAGTCTTTTACAATCATTTTTTTTAAGAAAAATCTCAAAAACTGGAAGGTTTTCATATTCAAAATTGGTTTTATAGAAACCGGCGAGAAACGGTAACTGCATAATTTTGAATGCGGTCTTATACTGCATATTATGCTACACAACTAGGCGGCTTAAAAACGCCGGCATCGTGTCTATAGGACTGTACCTGGATTCAATTATGTAATTGTATAGATGAATATGGAAATATCTTACAGGAAAACACTTGTTATTAGCATACTGTACGTTATAAAGTTTTAATAGTATAGTATTTCTTTCTTATTGTCAGCTAAACCATAATGCTTTTATAACTAATTGGTGGTTGGTTGATGTACTGCTGCTGTAAACAAAAAAAAACATTTCAAAGTCTTGTTTAACATCAACCTACATTTTAACGATATTTGTTATATTTTGCTAATGATGTCATCGATTTTTTTTAATGCATTAAATTATTATCATATTTGTTTTGTAGTTCTTGAATTTTTCATGATTCCCAAAATACAAAGATCGCCGCAAATACTTAGTGCTACCCTATCATACAAATTATTGCTGCTACTTTTAGGTAAGAACCCTTAAATGAATTTACAATCGGCATTATTTATGATACTGTCTCTTTTATGTCAATGTCTATTTGCATTTTCAGATGTTTGAACACGTTTAATTATATACCAAAATTTAAATATTGTAACTTAAATTCTAAACCCTATAATAAAATTTATTGTACTGTTTGGTGAATATTTTTCTTGAAACGCACATTTGGATTTAGACTATGATTAAAATCAGTTAAATATCGAAAAACTGCCTCTGTGAGCGATAGTGACGCGACGGTGCACACTAGTTGCGTCCCGCGGTCACAAAATCCCTTTTTTCGTATACAAGTTGTGTCCCAAACCAACAGCACAGTTAAAGACAACTTAGCCCAGGATTAATGCAACCCACCTGTACCTGCCTGTTAATAGTTGGGTAATTACTGCTGAACCACCTACGATTTAAATTGTTTTTAGTAATGTTACTTCAAATAATCTATTTAGTCTTGAACTACCTTAACTGAAAATTGCGATTTGGAAAATGCAATCAATAGTGTCGGAAATTTTAAGTGATAAGGGAAAAGTTTTATTAATTGTAGACGATTTCAAGTTCAGATATCAAAAAACTTTGTATGATGGGACTAAACGGTGAATGTGTACAAAAACACATGCAAGGCGTATGTTAAAACGAAAGCTGAAAACATACTTGCGTAAAGTGTTTTATTGCATAATCACGTGATTGATAGTGAACAAAATTTAAATCGAAAAATTAAGTAATTCCTTAAAAAGAAAGGAGGTAGATGATATATGTAAAAAACCGTATAAATTGTTACATCGGCAGCTGCAAAAGGAAAATGTTAGTAGTGTGACTGTTGTAGATGTCAATTTTTTTAGAAAAAATATATATAATTGTCGAAAAGAGGTACTACCACCAATTCCAACAAATATAGCCGATGTTCATGACGTTCATGACACGCCATGGCGTTCGGGACGCAACTAGTATGCTACCTTTGCATGACACGGATTAAAAGATGACCGCGGGACGCAACTAGTATGCAGCCGATAGTGATCATTAGTGCCTTACCGGGATAACTTCAAACGCCTGGTTAAGGTAAGCAGTAAATTTAAATATACAGTACATTCAGTAAAAGCCCCACCGTGCTACAAGCTGTTATTATACATTTTAAGTCAATAAAGCATAGATCAGATTAAATGACACCCACAATTATAGCTTTTGGAAATGTTAGTTTTTTTATAGTTTCAAATGTTTCGGCGCAGTTGTTAATATTTTTATATTAGTTGGTATACATTTTTTCACTTTTATGGTACAAACAACAATAGGGTATAGAAACCTCACACCCACAAAACTGCAATCTATGGTAGATGTGTGGGCACAAGAAATTGAAAATCTAAAAATGGAAATTAACACAAAAATAGCAAAATAATGATAATAAATGACAACAACAGAACAGAAGAGGAAATAAAAATCTTATGTAAACAAAAGCCACTGGAAGAAGTAACAATCTACGAATACTTGGGAAGTGTGATAACAAAGGATGGAAATTTAGATCTGGAAATAGCGAAGAGAAGGCAAAAGGCAACAAACATATACCAAGCAGTAAATAAAACCATTTTACAGAAAAATGAAGTAGACATGATCACAAAGACGCGAGTGTACAATGTAATTGCTATACCAACGATTTTATACGCAAGTGAATCATGGGTGCCACTGAAAAAGCACGAATCCCAATTAAATGCTATCGAGATGAAATTCTTGAGGAAAATAGCGGGAAAGACAAAGTTCGACAGAGTAAGGAACACACAAATAAGGGACATGACAAAACAAGAACCTATCGTGGAAAAAATGGAGAATAGACAGTTGAATTGGTATGGTCACATAGCAAGAATGGACTCAGAAAGAATAGTCAAGAAAGTGATGGAGACAGGAAAAGGAAGAAAAAGAAAGAGAGGCAGACCGAGGAAAACCTGGATGGAACGGATAGAGGAAGTGGGGGCAAGTAGAGGAAAAACCCTAAGGGAAATGAAAACCTTGGCACAGGACCGACAGAAATGAAAGAAGTGGATTAAGGAAACTGGGAGTATGAATCCCAATCCGACGCAAAGAGCAAAAGGATATACGAAGAAGAAGATGGTAGACCGGGAAGGCGGAAAAAAGTGTCTAGTCAAAAGTCACGAAAAAAAATTCTACGGAAATAAGTTGCCAGGAAAGAAAGTCTCCGGAAAAAACGTCTCCGGGAAAAAAGTACACGAAAAATATTCCCAGAAAAAAAAGGCTCCGGACAAAAATCCCTTGGCAAAAAGTCTCCGGAAAAAAGTCAAAAAAAGCGTTGGATATTCAAGCCCTATATAAGAGTCGATTAAAAAAGACGACTTCACCTGATTTTCATATACGGTTAGGGTAGGTTAGGTTAACTTGTAATAATCTAGCAATTCAACTAGCCCTGGATTTACCGGTATAATCAAAATATAAGCTTTTTAATAAACTCACTGCCAACGATGAACACTATAAACAGAATGCAAGTTTATCTTATATTTAGATAAACTTATTTTATATTTAACACGTTTCTGTGTTTTCATGAGCTTTGCTTTTTCTTTGAAGTTTTTCAGTTTTTTTCCCTAGAGACTTTTCTACCGCGTTTCTTTTCTGTGACTTTTTTCCGGGGACTTTTTTCCAGGAGACGTTTATCCCAGGAGACTTTTTTTGGGTATTTTTTTCAGGAGCCTTTTTTTCCTAGATTCGGTAGAACGCCTTCTTTGTTTTTCAACCATATAAAAATGTCACATCGGTAAGTTAAAAAAAATTGCAGTTCTCCGTGAATCGTAATAAAACGAATATAAGGAGAGAAAGAAACGATGAATATATGGAAACAAAATAGCATCGTAAGTGTCTAGTTAATTTTCTATTGTTCATTGTTTTTTTCGCCCAGTTTTCGTTTTATTACAATTCATAGAGAACTTGACTGAAACGTTTTTCGCGTTTTTTTCAAACTTCTATATGGTTAAAAAAAGAAGAAAGCCCTGTACCACAAAATGTAACAAAATATATATCATGCTATTTAAAAACATTGATGACTGCAACATAAACTCAAAACAGTAAAGCTATGCTGCAATAATTTTTATGATGGGGTAGCACTAAGTATTTGCGGCGATCTTTGTATTTTGGGAATCATGAAAAATAATAATTTGATGCATTAAAAAAAATCGATGACATCATTAGCAAAATATAACAAAGCAAAAATTTAACAAATATCGTTAAAATGTAGTTTGATGTTACACAAGACTGTGAAATGTTTTTTTTTTGTTCACAGCAGCAATACATCAACCAACCACCAATTAGTTATAAAATCATTATTGTTTAGCTGGCAATAAGAAAGAAATACTATACTATTAAAACTTTATAACGTACAGTATACTAATAAAAAATGTTGTCCTGTAAGATATTTCCATATTCATCTTTACAATTACATAATTGAATCCAGGTACAGTTCCCGTAGACACGATGCCGGCGTTTTTAAGCCGCCTAGTTGTGTAGCATAATATGCAGTATAAGAACGCATTCAAAATTATGCAGTTACCGTTCCTCGCCGGTTTCTGTAAAACCAATTTTGAATATGAAAACCTTCCAGTTTTTGAGATTTTTCTTTAAAAAAATGATTGTAAAAGACTCCAAGCAGCATTATTAATAAATCAAGTGGACGTCGAATATGCAGTAATAATTGAACCACAGATTCAGACACAGATTAATTACTTTAAAGGTATTTGCCTCTAGTTCTTGATAAAAACCAAACGGTAATAAATAATATACAACGCGTTAGAATTTAATTATGCTACGCACAGACGACGATGACATACTGTTTATAGAAACCATGAGTTTTAGCATACCTGCCTAGCGTAAAGTTGCCGGTAAAGACAGTTTTTTCTTAATTTCTCGGACGTGTGGCGGTTTGCTGGTTTATTATTCAAAGCACTAAAGAACACTAACAAAGCACTAACGATTGGCAACATTTTTTTTTTCGTTAGTGCTTAATGTGTGCCTGCTGAGCGTGAAGTTGGCAGGCAACTAATTTTTTTTAATTACTCACGTATGTGTTTGGTTGCTAATATTTTAATTAGAGCACTAAACAGTACTAACAAAGCACTAACGATTGGCAACATTTTTTTCGTTAGTGCTTAATGTGTGCCTGCTGAGCGTGAAGTTGGCAGGCAACTAATTTTTTTTAATTACTCACGTATGTGTTTGTTTGCTGATATTTTAATTAGAGCACTAAAGAGTACTAACGAAGCACTAAAGATTGGCTACTTTTTTTTTGTTAGTGCTCAAAGTGTGCCTGCTAAGCGTGAAGCTGGCAGGCGATTTTGTTTTTGTAATTACTCGAAAATGTGATGGTTTGTCGGTTTTCTTGGCAGGGCACTAAAGAGCACTAACGAAGCACTAACGATTGGCGCAATTGCTGTCGTTAGTGCTTTCATTGACCTGCCAACTTCACGGACCCCTCTACGAAAGGCCAATTCGTTACGAATCGCAACAAAACATGCCATTCCTAGAGCCCGCAACTTAAAATGCTTTCTCTTTTGCAACGTTGATCTTACACAAGAACCTACTTAAAAAAAATATTATCTTAATGAAATTAAGTGTGATTATTTAAAAAATGTTATTAAATTTTTTTTGTGTTTTAACGTTTATTCTGTTACTATAAAATGTTTATTTAATAAAATTATTGCGTTCACCGTAAATTAAAACACACAACTTAACGAAAAACTGCCTTCTGACGATTCAATTTATGAATACAAAGCTTTCCCAAGCTTATCGCTTTCACACTTTACGGGGGCGAACAGTAATATCAAAACTTCGTTTTAAAAATCCCAATATTTCCTCGCTCCGTAAGCTATAAAACACTGTGTTTAATAACATTTTGATATAACGTCATTTGATGTGTAATCAATAGAAAGAGTGTGAACATAAAGAAGCGAATTTTACTACGAAGGTTTAAAAAACAGATATAAATGTATTTTGCAATTTTATAAGGAACGAACGAATACTACAATGCGCTTTATGTATTACGTACAAAATCCATTGTGTTATCTTTTTAATTTCAGCCCTATTAAATCTGGTTGAAATGACACACAACATCCGAGGTTACAATAACATTTAATCATAAAGATTACACAACATAATGGGAAAGAGCGAGATAAAACTCCGTGATGAAGATGCTACCACTAATTTGATGTTCGTGTTCTAGATAGTATCTCACAGGCCAGTGTAATATGGGACCAAATTAGATGGACTACTATAACTGAAAGTACTTATTACACTGCCAACTGCGAATAATTTTAAGATATATTACAGCTAGGGATTAATTAAATTAGTAATCAGAGTGCTAAGAATTAGGACCACCTAACAGTTTCTGAGTTTCTCTTCGAATTTGATCATTTCTTGTAAAATACGTAACACGGAGGAAACTCATTTAAAGCTGAACACTCTGTGTGGTTATAATTGTTATTTTCCCATACCTTCGGTATAGGGAAGTATTGATTTCATGAAAGTTTAACGAAGATACACGTTTGGGGCTCAACGAACCCAAAAAAGTGGTTTAAAAAAATGTCTGTCTGTGCGTGTGTGTGTGTGTGTGTGTGTGGGTGAGTGTGTAGGTTTTACATTAACTGTGACGATTTTTACATGAATACAACCAGACTGTGGCGGATCCTCTAATAGTGGAGGATTTTTCAGTCCTCCACAATTTTTTCTCTTCGGAAACCGAATTCTGACGGGTTGTTTATTGGTTTAGTGCAAAAAAAAGAAAATCCTCCACAGTAGTAGTAGGATGTCAGGTGTGTATATTTCAACGGTTTGACTACATTTGTGGAGGGTTGGAAATTCACTGATATTTGCGCCCTCTACAGGTGTGCTATTGAGCCGGTATTGCAATAACTGTGGCGGTTGGTTTTTAAGCGATTAAAATAAAAGAAAATCCTCCACAGTAGTAGTAGGATGTCAGGTGTGTATATTTCAACGGTTTGACTACATTTGTGGAGGGTTGTAAGTTTGCGTCCTCTACAGGTGTGATATTGAGCGGGTGTTGCAATAACTGTGGCGGTTGGTTTTGTATTTTAAAATTACCTTGTAAAAGCTACCATTCTTCAATATATAAATATTTGCATCTTTCGTAAATTCATACCTACCTTATACCTAGAATTGTAAAGAAGGATTACAAGGGGTTCAAGTCGTTACGTCATTAAGCATTACTAAGAATAACCAATGTTGTGAGTTATATGAAGAATTTAGAAATTATAAAATAAAACTTCAAAGGCCTTTCTTCATAAATTTATTATATAGTTAATGCTATATGCACATTTCGATTACGATGTAACCATCTACAGTAGCAAATAGGGCTGGGACAATAATCGATTAATCGATTGATAATAGATTAATAATCGAATATTGCTAATCGATTATCAGGTTTTGGAATAATCAACTAATCGATTATTTTATTAATCGATTTTTGTTAGTGGATGTAATTAATCGATTATTAAATAATCGATTGTCAAATAATCGATTACCAAATAGTCGGTAATCGATTATAAGTTAATCGATTACCAAATAATTATAAAGTAATCGATTATTGCGCATTGTTAAGTAATCAGTTGTCAAGTAAAGCAATAGGAAATAATCGCTAATTAGCTAATCGACTCTATTGTGGATTAGTGATTCGCGTGCGTGTAGACGAGGTAGACATTGTCTGTCCAAAAATTTTACAAAAATCCAATTCTATGTTGAACCATTTAAAAAACATTAATATTTTACAAGAAAAAATATATCGACCATATCACGAGCAGCTGCATTAAAAATAAGACGAAATTTTTATATTTATCGTAGCACCAAGAAAAGACAATTTAAATTTTAAAATTTGTCGAAGGTGGCTGCGCGTTTGGACTTACGAACGTAAACCAATATTGACAAGGTCCGCCTTATCGTGGTGGACTGATCGGCTATTTTTTCGCTGTAAGAGACAAATTTGATTTGGTCAAGATCAGATGTAGTTAACCATATGCACGGTAGGTGCAATAAACTCTCTTTATAAGAAAACAGATAATTGGTTCTAATATTATT
The DNA here is from genome assembly GCA_958336395.1 of Ctenicera cuprea. Taxonomy (NCBI): domain Eukaryota; kingdom Metazoa; phylum Arthropoda; class Insecta; order Coleoptera; family Elateridae; genus Ctenicera; species Ctenicera cuprea. The sequence goes on from OY284490.1 coordinate 38,935,632, forward strand.
TAATATATTATTACATTATAAAGTCTAGCGATTTTAAATTTTAGAGCACGGGTAATTAATAATATTGCGACATGTAAAAATTAAAGCAAAAAAATTTTGAACTATTTACTTTAAATGTAATACGTGATTGTATTTTAATATAAAGTGTTAGTTGCAAAATCTTACTTTAATGGCAATAAATATTTTTTCTCTACCTATCACAAATTGATCCAGCAGCAAAACCACGCGTGTTCTTTTTGTGTAATGCTTTGGCGTTTTTTTAGGTGATTTTTTCGGGGGATGTTTTTTCAGGGGATGTTCCTTCGAGGGATGATTTTTCTGAGAATTATTTTTGAGAATTTTTTTGGGGGCATGTTCTTTCCGGAAGATATTTTTACAGGGTTATTTTTTTGGGAAAATTTTTTCCGGGCGCATTTTTCTTCGGGGAGATTTTTTCAGGAAACCCTTTTCGGGAATATTTCGGTACTTGTTTCAGGATTGCTTTTCCGGAAATCTAATAGCCGAGATCCCAAAATTAGAATGAAAAATGGTATATTTATTTTTTGTATATATTTTGGAAAATTATAAATAAGTTGGAAAATTTATTTAAAAAACGTCTGGGGCTTTTCCCGAGACTTTTTTTATCGGTTTTGTTCGGTATGTTTTTTTTAAATTTTTTTGTCTTAGATTCGGTTTCTCCATGTTGATTTACAAAAATAGAATTTAAAAAATCCATGTTTATTTCAGAATAAATTAAATACAAAATCAACATGTACATGCAAAGGAAAATTGGGTTGTTCATTAAATTGCTATTGTTTTAAAGCTGGTTGCAGCTTGCATGCAATGAGAAAGAAATTTAAAAAAAAACGATGCAATTTTTACCACCACTTTTCCTGAATAATTTTAAATGATTTGTTTTTCTAAATTTATCGTGTAATATTTACCAAAACATTTTTCTGTAGAATGTCTGAAATACTTGATTTTTTGTGCAAAATAGTTAACCAAGTATCATAGGTTTCTTTTGTCAATTTTGGCCTGTAAGCATGGATTTTTTAATTTGTTTTTTTGTGTATGTTATTACATAAACAATTGACATGATTTACGCAGTGCAAAATAAATGACATGCCCTCGAAATACTCATTATTTTCTTTCGGTTCGAACCAACATTACTCAACGTTATCCTTCTTAAATTTACAAATAAAACTTTTTATAACTAGCACGCTAAGAAGCAGGGACTGCATAGCAACCCCAGGAAAGTGCGAACTCTCGTATTGTTAGTTCGGCTCAAAGCATGACATCATAGAACCCGTTTACTGAGTTATCACGGAAAGAAAATTCCCAGTTACACAGTCCAGCATTTAAAAAATTAACACATATCCATGCAGGAGTAAAACAGCGCTATTGTCAGCTATCGATACATAGAAATGAATCGTAGTTTACAGTAAGCAAAGTAGATAAGTTTTATACAATAAGCGTTATCTACAGATATCGTCATAACTATAACAAACATAAAATCTAATCAAACTTTGAATTAAGATCGATGCCATATATATATTTTATCCCCTAAGGAAATATTCTATAAGAGCATCCACAAATATGGCAATTAAAACAAAAATCGGAATATGTAAAATTCCTATGTTTAACCAAGTAAGGAATTATTCCACTGCGATATTCTTAGTTCCGTCAATTTTAAAGAATTTAGGTAAAATACCTCTCAGATTATTGATGCCTTTCCTTTAGTCCCCAGAAAGAATAGAAAAATTAGCCACACAAATGTTCTCTTTAAAATGATAGTAGGTATTTACGTTTTTTTTTAGTTAATGCTTTACCTGGAATGTGGGACTATAGTAAATAAATAACCGATTTATTGTAATAATATATTTATTATAACCAAATAAAAATATATGTATATGAAAAAATTGTACTTTTGATTTAGTTTATTTTTTTTTAATTCTAACACGCGATCAACAAAAAGCAAAGTCAAGAAGGCCATGTACGCCTCATTGCTATATTATGTTTATAGTACAGCAGTGCTGCATCCATAGTCTTCTTAGCGTAGTTATTTGTTGAGCATGCTGCTCAATATTTTACAAGGCGAGCTTTTATCGTGGATTTTTATGAGTTTTAATCGCTAGGTCTTTTTGGGTTAGGAATTTTTATGCAACCCTGTTCGAAACTTCGAAGTTAAAACATTTTGGAAATTTAATTTTACCCCGTTTTTTGTCAATATTTGTATAATAATGCATCACGTTTAAAAAGATTTCAATGTTGCGTTGTTATAAATAGTACTTGTTTTTCTAATTAGCCATGTAGATAATTTAGATCGCTGAACACGTTTCGTACGAAATCTAACTCTGAACAACTTTCTGTACTGCTTAATACCTACTAGTGTACACAGTACATTCTTAAATCGGCGCATGCGTACCGTTGCAAGAAAAAAAACCGGAAAAAACCCGGGAAAAGAACCCGAAAAGAAAACAGAAAAAAAACGGGGAAAAAAAACGAAAAAACCGCAAACCTGACACCATTCAGAGATATGCACAAGCACATCATTATAATGATGGTGAATTAGTGTTCCATCAAGACAAGAAATCTTGTCTTGATGGCTATTTCTTGTCTTGTCTTGATAATCAAGACAAGAATTTTATTGTTTCTTGTCTTGTTTACTTCTTGATAGTGTATTTCTTGTCTTGAATCAAGAATCTTGCAATTTCTTGATTCTCAGGGATTCCCCGGCCTAATAAACAATAACTGATGACACGACCGTTTAGTGTTGCTTAACAGATTACAGCTGTAGCTCAGCAGTTGTGATTTGTCTTTAGCGTTTTGTTTTATTTTTTTATTTGCAACTGTTTTTTAGTTTTAGCTTATGTTTTATTACGTGATAAAATTGAAAAATGCTTTAAAAATGCAATTGAAAAACAATTGCAAATGAAGAGCAAATGGCAAATTAATAAAAATGGGATAACTTTGACGTTTACTTTGTGACTATTCTGAGTCTGTGTGTCCTTTGTTTTAATTTTGTGATGAGTTCTTTGCTAACCCCGGAAAGCTTGATGTGCTTGTTTGTTAGTGAGCTGAAAATTGGTTTAGACTTAATATTTCATTTTTCCATTGCTTTTAATTTGTCAATGGTTTTTCATTGGTCAATTGTTTTTCATTTGTCAATTGTTTTTCATGTATAACTATGTTTTATCATGTGATAACACCGAAAAATGCTCATAATTTTTTTATTTTAAAAATTAATTGTAACAAGTTATATCGTTGAAATCAGAAGAAAATAATCTTTTTAATGGCTTCATACGAAACTATGATTTACATTTAAAAAAACACAACTTTATGATGTAACTCGAAAACAAAAAGCAAAATTAAAAATCTAAAACTTTTATCTAAACAATTTTTTTCTATCTCAAATAATAAGAACACTGAAGAATTTAAAGAAAATGGTAAATTCAGATTTTTGAAAATAATATTAGTAGGCCATGCATTAAAAAAAACAGCATTAAATAAGGCTTGTAAATCTGCACTACTTTTCCCATTTAATCGTCTTTCTATCTGCTGTAGTTTCCGATATCCCTGTAGTGAACATCAAAAAAACTCGCCCTGTATACACTACAGGGTCCTGCAACAGTGCGTCGGTCTTCCATATCTCATACACCGTAGCAGAAATAAAAATCTTTTGAGTACAGATTTATATTATGGGTAAATGCGCATTTCTATAAATTATTTGCAAATCTTCACTTCAAAAAAGTGTGGCACGCCGAAACAAATTTATTTTTAAAGGAATGACCTGTATATTTCTGCATATTTAGAACTTCTCTGGGGAAATTTATTCACACCTAAAATATTAACGCTCTCCAATGTCCAGTTTAGAAGCAATAATTTTTTATATTGATTATTACATTACTCCCAACTTAAAAAATACTTATCTATAGAAGGGCAAGAATATAAAAGTGTAGGTATGTAAGCACTGTACTAATAAATAAAAAGCTAATAAATCCAAATCTCTTGACAAGAAACTTGTTTCTTGATAACATTGTCTTGTCTTGAAATCTGGTTGGACATTCTTGTCTTGAATCAAAACAAGATCAAGTCCTTTTTTAAGTGATACGGATTACACGATTTTTTGGTTTGTTGTATTTGCATTAATACCGTAGCTGGTTGCTGCTTGTAAACAACTCCTCCGTTTTAGCATATTTCAAACTACCTGGCTACGCTTTTAAAGGAATGTGACGTAAATGAGTCAGTAACTTAAAAATAACACAATGGTTTCTGGCTTTTCCAGGTACTAGCACTTACATTTTAAAACCTATACTAACACACCCTTTATTTTGCATTAACTGTGTCAGATCTTTAACATGCGCCTTGTTGTGCAATAACTGTGTCGGATAGCTAACACCCGGCTTGTAGTGCATTAACCGTGTCGGATTCGTGACACACAGCTTGTTGTGCGTTAACAGTGTCGGATACGTAACACACCCATACTGTCCATTAACTGTGGCGTATGCATTTAATTGGAGTGTATGATCTTATTACGGAGTGTATCAAAAAACAGGTCAGTCCTGCCACCTAACCACCACGAAAGGAAGCTTATACATGCTTAAAATTGGAATCCGCCACAATTTGGGCCTCAGGTAGATCCGCCACATTTAATGTAATGCCTGTATGTCTGTGTGGGTGGGTGTGTGGGTGACGCCTCTACAGGCTAAAGTAGTAGACCGATTTTGATGAAATTTTAAATCAAGAGGTATATCAAAAATTGTAGTTCTAGTTTAGCTTCTCAAATAAATCCAAAACCGGAAACGCAAGTTAGACATGTTTTTTTGTAGCGTTTTTTTCCAAAACAAAATTTTGAAAATTAGAGCACGCAATCTGAGAGAAGAACTTAAGACAAAGCGAAAAGTTTTTTAACGAACTCTCTATCTTTAAAATGACGGCCACTACAGCTTTTTGAAAATCTCAACTTTAACGCCCATTTATTCAAAAAGTAGTTGTCTGATCGGGATCTTGGGATCCACTTGTTTGAGAGCCCTTCCTAGGTACCGGGTGATCGTAAAAAACATATTTTAGAGCAGGCCATGACCGAAGTGTTAAAGTTGGCAATACTTAATATAATCCAATTGTCAAGTGTTGACAGCGTAAAAAACGATCATTCGGTACTATACTATGAAATAAAAATAATTTCAAACATCCGAAAAATATCGCAATTTCGTTGCTTCAAAATTTTGAAAATTTTCGGTAATATTTTTCCTCTACAACTGATCAAACGATTTTTTGTAACTTTTTGAGCCGATAGAGCTTGCATTGAACAAATTTGTTTTTTTTTATTTCCTAAATTTTACTTTGACGCCTTCCAGGAATTGTTTTAAATTTGAAATTGATTAATTATTTATTCAGAAACTCAAACGCCGATTGTTATAAGCTTTTATTAGTTCGATAGCTATTTAAAGTACTTTATTAGGATTTGCTAGAATTTTCAACTATGTTAAAATTTAAGAAAAAACTATACTTTTTAATATCAATAACGCGTTTTCTGGCAGTTACGTGATTTTAACTACGCCTATCAGTTAGCTCTAGTTAAAAACTACATTTTCTATTCTTTGCATATTTTTGATAATTTCCCAAATAAAGCTACTATAGCCGTTTTTGCCCGACATTCGAAGCGGATTTTGTAATTCGCCGATAGGCGCGGCGGCGGGCGCTTACCTTGCTTTGGTGCAGGTACGTAGTCGCTGCTCCTATGGGTAGAGTTACGATACGAAAACCAATTGAGACGTTCATGGGAAGAACCTCATTTGTCCAAATTTACCAAAATCCAAATTTAGCTGCCATCTTGTTGTTATAGGCATTATCTACGATATACTGTAGTCAGTTCTAGTAAAACCCTCATATATACCGTCCAAATAGCACCTTATAATATAGGCGTTTCTGTAAAAACATCATAAGTTCCGAGCTTTTCTCGTAAAAATATCATTTGTCCATGACCTGTGTGGTTTTTACTAGAAACAGAGTCACGTGCATCAGTTGTTAGTCAACTGTCAACACTTTCAGTGTTAATGTTTTAGTTTTTTCGTACAAAACCTAATCCAGCAGTTTAAAAAAAACTGCTAGGGTGCTTAAGATTGAGAAAGAAAGTCCGTTTGTAAAAATAAGAAGCACCTACAGTGGTCTTTGGTGTTCATCACTAGTAACCGGAAATACCAAAATTGGCAACTGGATTTCCTTAAAAGCTGCGTATGACACCCCAGTGGCCATTCGAAAATTAAAACTGGAAGATATGCTAACTTATCTTGGATTTTTACTTTTAATTTTGTAGAAAATGCACTATAAAAAAATTACCTTAGATACTTTAGTAAGTAGTCAAACCCTTGATTTTTTAATTACGATGCTTAAGCTGCACAGAGCAACACTAACAGATTATTTTATGTATAAAATGTTATTTACTTTACTATGTAGATATTTATGCTTTGGTTACCAATAAAAAACATCATACGTCCAAGTGTTTTTAATTTTCTCCCCTAATTTTACCATACGAAGTTATAGTAATAAAAAACTTCAAGCAGTGTCTATTCTACTGCTTAATAACTTACCAAAAAAAGACATTAGTAAACTGAATAGCATAGAGCATAGACAATTTTTATTGTTTTCCCAACAAAGTGATTTTTGGACTAATGATGTTTTTCCCATAAACGCCTCAATTCAAATTTAAATTGCCGCTGCTTGTTTTCTTAGAAATCTAATACTCGCTGAACTGTACAACGTTATAATTATTAAATGTAACACTTTTGAAAATACGGCAACAACAAGTATTGGCTACAATTTTTTTGAAAGCTTCAATGGAAGGTTATAATTATAAAATTTACACTTTTGCAAATACGATAAGTTTTAGTATGAGAAAGTCCACTCAAAGTCCATACTTCCGCTTTTTCCGCTTCTGTTTAGCGAAGTAGTGAACACCGATTTTAACCGAGTTTAAATGTTTTTGCAGTTATCCGCTTCCACATTGCTGGCTTAAGAATAAATAGAGTGAACGGTAAATGTTATGTTATTTAAAAGACATTTAAACTGAGTTTACTATAAATTTATATAAAAGAGGGTTTTATTATTATCAGTCTTTTAGTTATACACGGTAGTTTGTGAGTAATAACAGTACATTATACACTAAGGGAAAGAAACGTCTTATTTTACCTGAGGTGTAATTTAAAGCCCGAGGGCTACAAATACATCGAGGGAAAAATGGCGGTCTCTCCCGAGGTGTATATACTATTTTTTCGACGATAGGGAGTAGAAACACTTAATTTCATAAATAAAGAATTATAATAAATCGGAACGAAATTACAATATTTAGAAGCCTTTGGGATGTTTTCATGCAACGTACCATGACAACAGACATTTGTTTACAAAAATAAATATGAAATGAAATAAAAACTCCCCTAGGGAAATTGTTGTCTTATTTCGTCCCTAGAGAGTAAATGCTTTACTTCTGTCACAATTTTGATGCCGCAGTGACAAACATAAAGCTGTAGTTAAATAAATAATAACATAGAAAAATAATAATCCACTAAAATCTCAATTCTGCAATACTCGAATCTTGGTTCTAACTTCAATAGTTGCCGTAAGACCAGAGCAACCTTTTAATGTGCTTAGTTAAATTTAGAAAAAGTCACTTTTATAAAAACGCTGAAAAGAGTAAAACAACCAACTTGCAGAAACATATGTTAAAACTTTTAAAAATAAAGCTTTTCAAAATATTAAAATTAAAGAATAATCTTTGATAATAGAACTAAGGATAAACTGCAATTTGGGTTTCCCTAATTTCTCTGTGATGCTTTCGCATAGATTTCATCAGTCACATGGATCGAATTTATCTTAAATATTTGAAATATAACAACCACATGGAAAGGGGTTTGGTAAGGATCACTGCTAACCACTGGTGCCCATAGAGAGGAGTTTCTCCACCAATTCTGTGGTTTATTGTGGCTGACGGACTGCTTAGCAGGGTCAACAATGCCAGGCTTCTACACACAAGATTACAACGATGACGCAGTTGTCGTTTGGAAATGCTTCAATACAATCTGCGAATTGACCCAGAGAGCTTAATTATAGAAGAATGGTACAACGAATTGGCACTGTTGTTGTAACGTTCCTTTTGGTTTACCTACAAGTGTAATTTTGTTTGAAGTAGTTAAGTTAAATAATAGTTATTGGAAATAAAAGCATTTCTATTCGCAAGTATTGGTTCTATAAAATTTGATTTAAAGATAAGCATTTTGAGAAAGGGTAGGAGAAGTGGCTTCCACCGGATGGAGAGAAGGCACACGTGCGCTGTTATTCTAGATGCATTTTGCGACGTTTTTGTTTAATTTCAAAGTTTCTTAAAATAATACGTTCGTTTTCGTACAATTACCCGATTCGAATTTATAAGTAAATAATTTTTAAGTATTTAGTTGGTAGAATTTTCCTTATCGAAAATAGTGGAAAACCGGAAAGGTAAAGTTTTATCTATCTTTAACGGTTTTTTCGTTTGTTTCTTCAGCAGTAGATATTAAAGAAGATATATTAAACTACATTATTAATTAAACTACTGAGGAATTTTGCAATGTAAGATCATAACAGCGGATATACTTTCAGGCTTTCGCGGTTTCTCGAGCTGTCAATATTAAAATTTACCTTCGGCTTAGACCGTGGCGTCATTTGGAAATTACAGCAAGCATAATCAGGTAAGCACCGACCTGTAGCTTGTCTGCCTTTACAATCATTTGCTCTAAAAGTTTGAGCCATAGCAGTTCGTGGGCTTTGACTGCCTAAACAGGGCCTTGTCCTTAGAGTATTTAAACCATGAGGCGGACAAAGATTTGATCTTAGTGTATCTTGTTGTCAGGACAAGAATACTTAATCTTGGACGCTTGGCCGGTTATTGCACTTTCTCTGCTATGATAAAGCCGTATCACCCACCAACCCCTCTCATTTCTTTTATTTTCTTTCTTATTAATTAAACTGTACATTAGTATAAATGCAGCACTTGCAACTGCATTGCTCGAACTCATTTTTTCCACTGCCGTGTTTATTCGGAATAGTCTGAGCACACACAGATGCTCACCAAACGAACGTTTTCACACATAACCTGAGCACACCTGAGCGCAAACGCATGTGCGTGCGTGCTCAGTTTGTGCTTCGTCATATGGTTGCTCAATTACAATTGCTTCGCATATGATTCGAGGGAAGTAGATTGAGGTACTCTGGCGAGTTCTTGAACGTTCTTAATGTCCAGTTAAACCAGTTGTTCAGCCACCGCAGATTTAGTGGTGCGTTTGTATTTGCAATCACTTTTGTGCTCTCGTAATCTTAACTCAATGAAGCGACCAGTTTGTCCGATGTAGTTTGAACCACAAGAGCAGGGGATGTTGTAGATCCCAGACAATTTTCAGCTTGATATTTGGTCTTTTGCGGGTCTAAAACTGTTTCCCAGAGATTCTTTAGTCCTAATGATAGTCTTTATGTTGTACCTACTAAGAATACGATATTTTTTATCAGTAATGCCTTTACTGTAAGGTAAAAAAGCTAAGCCTTCCAGAAGCGCGAATTCCTCATTGACCCTGAGCTGTTTCAGCGGATTGCTTTGTGTATTTCTGGGGTTTGTGTAACCGTTCTCGTAAGGACACCGATAGATGTGTTTTGTCTCGTTGACGGTGTTTGCCGAGATTCCGGCGCGGCGGTTCTGGTTTACAGGTTTATGATGAAAAATATAGTTGATTTGGTTTTGAACATTACAAATATATTTTTGAAAACTTGTAATGGATTATCTTCCTGATTGCTATATTTTGCGTATTTTTATATCAGCATAGTTTAATTTTACTTTGCTTTATAAGCAGTATGCACAGGAAGTAGCGGTATAAATTGCAGTAAGATTCCAGCGATTTAGAGGTGCGTGATTGTAGGGGGCCAAGAACGAAGCGGTACGAAACTTTCTCGCATCGATACTGTCAAGACCAATTGTTTTTTACCTGTAACGGCTGTAACTAAAGTTAGTAAAACGAAAACAGAAATTACACAAGTATATGTTACGGTAGAGGAGGGTACTAAATTATAGTAACGTTATGCTATTTGAAGTATTACAGAAGATAAAAACTTGCTCGTAATTAATAAAAATATTTTATTGAAATATTTTTGAATGCGTATTATGTCATAAGGATCGGGTGCTTAAGACATTATTTTCAACAAACTCAAATGTTTTCCTATGTTATTTACGTTTGCCACTATATTCCAGTTTGATGTTGCAGATAATGATAGAAGATATAATGTAGTCGTAGAAATAGGCAATCATTAAATTGACAGCAATAATTGTTTTATTTAACAGTAAAACTCTGCGAGCTTGAATTCCCCTGTACAGTATTTGGTTGCAGCCCAATCAAGCGTTTGTAAATGTAAAAGGACAATCCTTCAAAGTATTAATTGCATGGAAGCTATAATGTTAAATTTTTAATTAAAAATTGTTATTTGAAGAATATCTTACAATCCAGATTATTCGATTATTCGTATGTTTGGTAACAGGCACTAAATAAATGAAAAGATTATACTTCAATTTAACTTTTTATATGTATCTAACACGACAACGGGTACAATTAAATCTACACAAATATAATACCTATTACATATTTGAAGGAATCGTCTTTTTCCTATCACGCAATCAGTCACTTATTAATAAATTTGTACCAAGCATTGAGTTTAAACATTTGCATCTGAGTTTGTAGGCGATATTGATTTTAGTTTACAATCCCAAATTTCATGTTGCAATTTTTGATTAAATTTTAAATGTTAATTGCTGTACTGCAGTTAACAATAAAAAAAGTAAACAAACATTCCAGGAATGTTTAATTAAATCCAAACTAAACATTTAATGTGATAACTTGCAATAACAGCTTTAACAAAAACCAGCGAACCCGTGGACTACGCCCCACACTGTTCTTTAAAAAAATTGTTAGCAAATTTATTGAAAATTTGTACTAGAAAAATAAATATAACCAATATTTAATAAGACGATAACTATCATAAAGGTTTTGAAATTGTTTCAAGGTTTTCTATGTAAATACAATAATAAACATAGTAGTATGTAGTTTTTTTTATAATCTTGTACATAAATATAAAAAATAATTATTTAATATGATAATTATACCTATTATCAAATAAATGCATTGAAATAATAATTCTATTACTTCACTATATACAATACATTTAGTAAATGTCCCCAATTTTCGCTTAAATTGGTTCTTTTCATCAGTGTTTTCAATTTTATTTTTTTACAAATGAAAGCCTGCTAACATTAGGAAATGCTACGTATAATTGTTCATGTAAACATGCAGGTTTTGGTAAATACATTTCTAGTCTGTCCATGACCTTTATTAATAGTGATTGCGTATGCTACTCTTATCGGAAATAGTTTTATTTTAAGTTGAAATGTAAACCAGTATCTGAGGGTGATAAAAGAATTCTAGGTAAGAAACAAGATTGCTAGACATCCGCCCAGTTAAAATCTCAGTTTCAATGAAATTTCGAAATAATTTTCCCACGATTAATCTAACACCAATATACAATTACTTTTTAATAATTAAATTTTGTAAAATAAAAATATAACAGCATTAATCTTTAAGTGCATATGGTGGGGTGGCATACCGAAAGGTGTTAAATTGTTTTAAAATTCTGTAGTGTAATGTTCATAATTCAATTGATCATCACATTTAATAGACTTTATACTGGTAAAATCATAGCATTTTCTCTAAGTTTATTAATTACTTTTTCGTTAATTAAAGAACACGCGTTGTTGGTTGGACACAATATTGCCGTAGATGCGCATAGTACCTGTACAATTCAGATTATTATATAATATTAATCGAATTATTAATATTAAAATATTTTGAATGCTATTTTTCTATCAGTAATGCTTTTACTGTAAGGTAAACATCTAAGCACACGGCTCTGTTTAGGCAGGCAGGTCCCACGAACAACTATTGCTCAAACTTTTAAAGCAAATGTCCTTACCTGATTATGTTGGATGTAATATCCAAATGACAACGCGGTCTAAGCCAAAAATAAACTGTAATATTGACAGTTCGAGAAACCGCGAAAGCCTTAAAGAATGTAATATGGAGAAACTCAGTGTTTGCTATAGCAACAGCAAACATATTTAATTTATCAAAGAATTGTTGGCCCTAAAGCCATTTCATCTATTCATCTATATAAATAAAAATCAATTGCCGCATGTTTGGTACATCATCACTTCAGAATGGCTCGACCGATTTGGCTCATTTTTTTTGTTGTGTTCGTAATTGTCAGGACAAGGTTTGTATGAAAGAAAATTTTGGGAAAATGCACCGGAAAAGTCGGAAAATTCGGAGAATCCAAAAGATGATTTTGTATGGTATTTTTCTATGAGATTTCGTATGTTTTTGTTTTTGAATGGCTTTTCGAAGAGGAAAATGGAAAAATCGAAGTGGAAAACTCGGAAAACTCAAAATTAGGAAAAATCGTAATTTTTTTCTTCTTTTTTTTGGATGGAAAAACCGGAATGGAACAATGCAAAAGTCATGTTCCCAGTTGAACTCAGACAATTCTCATAATTTTTAATTCATTTTGATCAAATTGAACGAAAATCGTCGCTCAAAAACATTTGAGTCTCGATATCAACATATGACTGTCACTGTGTGACGTTCAGTTTGACAGTTCTGCTGTGTATCACGTTCCGCATTGAAAATTGATATTTTGCGAAAAATAATTGAATTCAAAGCGATAGTTTCTTTGGAAAAAATGCCACCAGTAAGGCGTCGAAATATCCGCAGATACAGATACAACAAAAAAGGCTTACTTAGGACCAGCAACGCGGACCGGGCCCAGCTAGTTTTTAATATATTTTTGAGTACCTAAAAAAGCATGCTAGTGATTACTAAATTCCGAGTTAGCGATAGTTTACAGCCTCCTTCGTTCGGGGTTACTAAAAGATAACTTGAAATGAAAAGTAAACCATTATATAAAAGAAAGAGATACCAACATATTTAAAGAATTAATGTAAATGAAGTTTATTACACAGCATAAATATTTATTTAAGGAGAGTATATACTTAGTTATCACAATATATTGTTTAAGTGTATTATGTAGTATTCGAGATTTAAAATGCAGCATTAAGTGAAGTAGGCTTGTATACCAGCCATATCCTATAGGATAGAAAAGTTGAAGTGTGTAGTCAGATAGATCCGCAGATACGCTATGCGATGCCTACACGGCGAATATTCATTTGTAAATTAAGACCGGCGCGCTCCGCGTTCCCATCTGCCAATGGTACGCTTGTAACGAAAACCGTATTGGCCACCTGCCTACAAATTTGCGCCTTATATAATTGACACGTTTAGATGCGGCCTGTAGTAGGGCGGGGGCGGGCGGCAGTAAATGGTGAGACAAATAAAAGGAATCCGGATTTAATATCGAATATATATTATACTTATAGATGGATGTGCCAATAATACTTTTCAAAAATTCAATTCGTATCTGTTGTATCAGCGAAACCTAAACCACGTTCTACACTTGATACTTTAAATTATCTTTAATAAATAATAGTATAGTAATAACCTACCCCTCACATCGCGACCGAAGCTTTGAAAGGAAAAGTTCCATTAAAGTTTTAACAAACTGAAATTAGGATGCAGTAACCTTCCATATATTATATTCACGAAGGGTTCTAAGCAAAGCTTTAAATTCATAATAATTAATGAAGTACTTAGTCCATTTTCAAAGTTGTAGAAAGTGTCATTTAATTTGAACCCGTTGAACATCACTTATGAGCTCTGACAAAGTTGTAGTTTCTAGGGTTCCCATCTTGTCATCTTTCATTGAAACTTTTCCGAGTGTCACTAAAATTTTCTCTCAGGAATCTTTGCTGAGTTTTGGTTTTATTAGCTTTTCTTTTCTTCACTTAATCTGCTTTGGAAAGTATTCTGTAATTAATAAAATAGATTTATTTTTCCTCTATGTGTACACGAAGAAACCCGTATTAAGTAAGCAAATAATGTTGACCTATTACATAAATTAAGGAGTTAGTATTATAAAACGTATAATGTTAGACCTTACAACACCATGCAAAGCACTTCGCCTGATATTTCCTATATTTTAAAAATAGTGTGACAGTGACTATAAAATCGCATAACTTTTAGCATGCTACCGAGACATTTAGAGCCGCGAGCACGGTCAGCTGCATGCTATCCGATTTTTAGAGAAAAATAGTTTTTTTTAAGACTTCTTCTTATAGTGCCATACCCTATTCAGGGCGTTGGCGACCTCTCTCCTATGTCTGTGGTGCGGGCGATAGATATTTTGCACAGACAGACAAAACACTCCTAGTGGATAAAAAAAAACTTCAAACCAATTATTGGGTTATAGGGGGCAACTTAGCTCCCCCAAATAGAACAATAACTCATGTGTAAAGGTCGGATTTATATGCACTAAAAAAGTCAAAATATGCAGGCAATATATATGCCCCTAAAAATACAAAATATGTATTAAAATACGCAAAATATGCATGAAACAATCAAAATAGGCACACAAAACTTTTATATCCATTCATGGATTTGTCGACCTTTGCACAGTTTCACTTTAGGCATTTTTTAAATAACAAGCTTACTGCACGGACCACGAACTAATAACCGCCACTGTTGAAAACTAAAGACTGCTTTGCATATTTTTTATAAATCTGCGCCTGTTATTTTAACCAATAGGAAAGCTTTATTTTGCTACCGGTATTTAGAGAGTTGATATTTCTTAATCCGACAATTTCGCCCTTTTAAGTACTGAGTAAAATCAGATAAAAGATGTACAAAGGATTTTTTAGCATTTCTAAGAAAAAGTTAAATTTAAATTTCTTGAAAAACCCGAACAAGCATTAAGATTTTAAAATTGTCATAACGATATAATTAATATAAAAATCGCTAAAAGGATTATATATGCAAGGAAATATGCACATTGCACATATTGTAAAATATGCATTTATTGCAAAATATGCAATTATATGCACAATAAAAATGATATTATATTATTTAGAATCACCTGAAGCGCAAATAAAACTATAAATTAATACGACATCGACTTCATGCCACATGAGTCATGTGCCATGAATTTACTATTTTCAAAAATTTTCAGGTTTCACGGAAACATTAGCGAATTGGGACAAATTGTGGTTCATCCCTAGCTCTATGAGCCTACAAAATTAAAAAAACAGCATCGTTTGACCAGTTTTAGAGCAATATCTGTTTAAATTCGTCACATAACATTGTGTTCCCCTAGGCTATTGCAATGTTTAAAGTTTGCGCCGATCTAGCAGCTCATTTTGAGTAATAATGAGTTAAAAACAAGCATTTTCAAAAAATTGGTCTTCTATCAAAGTTCTCTTATAAATCCAAAAAATTTAATTTCCCCAATTTAATCGCAATCGGCCCATCTAATCTGTTTGATAGTTATGAGGCGCCACTCACCCACAGACAGACATGTTTTAAAAATTACTTTGTTGAATTGCTGGTGTAATAAAACATGTACTAGTGTTACCTCGCCGAAATTCGACGGCAGACTCGGCGACATGCTAAGTCACCTGATGCATTAGTTCCAATAATGAGACGAGGCGTTAGTGTAGATGTCGCCTCAAGTGAAGCGTGTCTAGCAGACTTTCATATATATTATAAATTAAAATAATTATTATTAAAAAATCGACGTAGAATAAAAATATAAAAATGTTTCATGTTCCATCTGAGAATAGAGACCTTTCATTGAAAAAAAAATGGTCCAAATTAGTGAAGCGGTAGCCGCTGGAGGACTGACAGACTGAGTGTTGACAGAACCGGCTAAATGATAAGTCACGTGATGCATTAGTTCCATAAGGGAGACGCGACGTTGGTGTAGATGTCGCCTGAAGTAAAGCGCGTTTAGCAGACTTTCATATATAAATTAAAATAATTATTATTGAAAAATCGCCGTAGAATAAAAATATAAAAATGTTTCATGTTCCATCTAAGGATAGAGACCTTTCATTGAAAAAAAATGGTCCAAATTGGTGAAGCGGTGGCCGCTGGAGGAACCGGAGAAAAAAACCCTTTGAGCTTTTATATATGTATGGATTTCCATCACAATCACGAAATCAAACATTTTCATGAATCAATACTGTTCTATACTGAAAGTATAGCAAATAAACAAAAATAAATTCAAGATGAAATCTTAAAGAAAATGTTAATTTCTAATACCTAACTTTCAAATTTAAAATTAATATTTTAGACAGTAAACATTTTTTAATAGCTTCCAATTATTCTGTTTAACTTTCTCATAGATATATTACACTGAAGAAAGTCATTAAGATTTCTCTTTACATTTAGGAAAACTTTTGCCATTCAGTTTATATTCATTAAGTTGTAATAACATTCTAATTCCATTTACGTCTTGTGTAGTGTAAGAACTTAATGCTCGGTTACGCAGCCTTTTGAGAACTTCCAAAAATTTATTCAAATACATTTCATTCCGGTCTTTAGTTGCAGGCGCTTAAAACCCTTAAGCGACTTTGTAACATCTCTGCTTTTAAAGTTTCTTTGCTTATTCGTACGACGAAAATGAAGCTGACATGCTTTCCGTTTAAGAAAGAATGTTTTGGACAAACTTTGGATAGGTTCCATATTTAGAATAACGTTCTCTAGCTTGCTCTTTATTTTTTGCTTCTCTATTCACTCCATTCATTCACTCACAATTTTGAACGTATATGCTACGTTCAAAATTGTCTGTACTGTCACGTGACTGAGCAGTAACGTTATCGACAATTTTCTTAGGGTACAATATGAATATTTTCTTACGCAGTTAGATACAAATCTTTTTCTCGTTTAAATGATAAAAAAACTTTCATTGTTTTGCATTATAAAATTTCGAAAAAAACTTTTGTTTGTTTGTTTAGCTGTTGTTAAATTTAGGTTACCGAACTTCTATCAGTCATTTAACATAATCTTATTGTCAAAATGGATAATAATAGTCTTCGTAGGGGTGAATTAGTGAAATTGAAATTTTTGTAATGTATTAATATAAAAATTTTATATCATTGAAACGAGAACAAAATAGTTTATTGGACAGCAAACAACTTTTAACCAAAAAAGAAAACTTGATATTCTTAATAGTGGTGACACTTTTTAACATTATAAAAAAAGTTCTTGTTTCGTTTTCGTTGCACATCTATTTTAATTTAAAATTTATAGAAAAACTCTTAATACAAATGGAAGAAGGATGATAGAATTCTGAGTCAGAACCCAATTATTCATGGGAAATAGTTTCTTGAATCATAAGACAATACTCAAGATCACATTTGAGGGAAGACAAGGCAATCGACTACATAACATACAATGTTGAATCAAAATATGCACTTTTAGATATAAAAGTAATACGAGGAGCAGAACTACACTCGGACCTTAAACTACTCATGGCCGGCACGAGATTTTATAACAGAAAACCACGAAAACCAAGACAATCAGAGAAAATTAAAACAAACAAACTGAAAAAATCATAGAAAGATGTTATAAGAAGAAATAGAATTAAATAAAGAAGGATATCTTAAAACAGCCAGAGAAAGTATGTAGGAAAATCACAATAAAAGAAAACAAAATAACAAGATGGTAGACCACCGAAGTTCAGGAAAGGATAAAAGCAAAGAATAGAGCCTAAAAAATCTACATCCAGAGGAAGAGTGAAGTTAAATGACAGCAAAACGTAAAAAAAGAGAAGCGAAGCCAAAAAAGTGGTGTTGGAAGCCAAGCAGAATAGTTGGGGAAAATTCGGCAGAGACCTAGAACAGTAATACAAAGAAAATAATAGACGAGTTTTCTGAAAGGTTTTAAAAGACCTACGAGGAAAATTTAAGAAACCAGTGTGGAACATAGGAAATAACCAGGGAGTAATAGAAACAGAAGAAAAGAAAATCCTACGGACATGGAAAGAGCATTATAAACAAAAATTTAAGAGAGACGACTAAGAGCTACAACTTTACAACACAAAGAAAAACTTGAAAATAAAGCTGAAGAAAACAAGATTAAGACATAAGAAATTGGAGCAGCAATAGAGCAAACCATACTGGGCAAAACACCAAAGAGAGATGGGATAATACCCGAAATGATCAGATATGGAAGAGAACAGCTTTACAAATGGATAAAAGGTGTATGCCAATTAGCTTGGGAAGGAAACAAAATACCAAATAACTGGGAACAGAACATAATCGTTTCAATACATAAAAAGAAGGACTCAAACGATAACAACAACTATCGAGCAATATGTCTATCCTATATCACACAAAAAACGTATTCAAAAATTTTAGAAAAAGGACAAAGAAGAGATCGAAGAATCACTGTTAGAAGAACAAGCCGCAAAACCGCAAAACAGACACAAGACTTTAAATATACATACTTTAAAGATGATGATAGAAAAAAGAACGGAAAGAGACAAACCGCTATGCCTAGCGTGCATAGATATCGTATCGGCATTCGACAGAATTCCGAAAGAAAGTATATGGAAGGTCTTATGAGAACTGAAAGTAGCACAACTCAAACAAATCATTTAAATACTTTATGAAATACAAAGAAGAATAAAATAGGGGGATTCTTTAAGTCCGTTATTGTTTATAGCAGTGATGGACCATATAATGAAAGAAATCAAAGCAAAGACCTAATGTAAAAGCGGGAAATTGGAACCTAGAACCAATAAAGATACAATGTTTAGTATATGCGGATGACATTGTTCTCCTAGCAGGATTGCCACGTAAGCTACAACAAGCAGTCAACAAGTGAAATAGCGTGATAAAGCGATGGGGCATAAATATAAACGAAAACAAAAGTAAAGTATCTGGAAGCGGTAGAAAGTTACGAGTACTTAGGAACAATAATATCTAACACAGGAACACAAGAACAAAAACTCCTGAACAGAACAAATAAAGCAAATAAAGTATATTACGCGTTAACTAAGAACATAATAACCAAAAAAGAATTAAACACCAAAACAAAATTAAGAATTTATGGTACGTAGTATGTATGTCCTCACTTTAATTTACGGTTGTGAAAACTGAGGCATACAGGACAAACCAGGGAGTAACATAACCGCAATTAAATTAAGTTTCTAAGAAGTATGTGTGGTAGAACCAAGGGGGACAGAATTCGCAACAATATAACTAGAGAAGGGTTACAAGTAAAACTTTTAGTAAAAGAAGTCGAAAAGAGGCAAATACAGTGGTATGGACATCTGGTCAGAATGAGCAACCAAAGATACCCAAAAAAGATGCTAGAAGCGAGACTCGAGGGAAGACGGCGTAGAGGCAGTCCAAGAGAAGCATGGGAGAAGAATTTAAAAAGAAATGCAAGAACTTAAGAGAGGTGCCAAAAGTGGATAGAGGGGAACCCAACACCGCAAAGGCAAAAGGGAAAAGAAGAAGAAGATAAAAAACAAATCAAAAAACACGAAAGACCATAAAATGTTAATATTTGGCATACAAAACCCTATATTAAAATTGAAAAAGAGTTTAGTTCTACGTTTAATGGTGTTAAAAACACTGGCTGTTTTATTTGAAAAAAACTAAAGTTACTGACTTTGAAGTTTTGCAAAATGGACTGAAGTTGAAGTTGAAGTTGGACTGAAATGTAGACTCTAAAAATGTAATAATAAATACATTCTATTTAAAATAAGAATGTAATATGCTGCACAGGCATAACTAAACACCCAGTATCATTGGTCATAATTTTAGGTTATAAAGCAGTTAATTATCAAGGACTTCTGTTAGCCAAAATATTTGATTTTCTCAATAGTTTGAGAAATAATAGTGGGGTGACACTTAAATGACTCACCCTGTATATTCAAATAAGTTTTAACAATTAATTTAAAATTCGTCTGGCAATTAAAACTTATCTGATTAAAAAAATCTGTTAGATATCGTTGTAATTTAAAGATCAAACGATTACAGTGGTTTTCAGTCATAATAAACATCAAGAATAATATTTTGTTTTCGCGCTTACAGATAAATTTTATTTTCAACTCGAAACTGCGATTTATAATCATCTGCCGAGGAAATCAAAAATTATTTTACAACATGTATGTGCAGAATTACCTGTGTCTCACTGATCAACTCTTATCATTTAATCTTGCATTTACTTCAATCTACGAATATGTATAATTCAATAATCATAATATTATTACGTTATATTTTTTTAATCTAAAAACCATTAAACGCTACCAGCAATATCACAAAAAAATTCCAAATATAAATGATTCAAATTTCAAATCCTGACAAGTGTGCATGTTATATGACAACTGATTGGCAGTCGCAGTGCTAAAGTATGATATCAATAGAAATCTCAATGTAAGTTTATAAACTTTGTATTAGTAAATTCAATTTTGAATGGATATTTGAGCAATACTGTGTGCAGAAGTTAATTCCCCTAGAGCGACGCTCCAACAATTTTTATTAGTTTCGTGTTATTTCTAAAGAATGGGTAGCCATTCCGTCAAAGCCCTTCAAATATATCGTTAGCGAATTTTTGTGTACTACCCTCAAATGGTGAAATTCCAAGGTAAAAGCTAAAAGGAATTTGTTGTACCGCAACTTTCATCCAATTAAACGCCAAGATTAAATACATTAAATGTAGTTTCTTTTTAAGCCCAGTATCGTTTGATCAATAACCCACTTTGGAGGTCAGATTTTGATGTCGTTATTATAACTTGGCTTTCAACAAAGTTGTTTAAGTATTGGGTGTAAGAAATCTTATAGTGATGTAAAGGATGTAATTTACAACGTTGAGCTATTTACATTATCAATAATAGAGTATGCAACTATAGAAATTTCTGCAACAATATCAGAATTGAAGATTTTAAGCAACCTAACTTAATTATGTCGATCAAGTGGCCCTCATTCCTTCGAGTGCGTATTTCAGCCTGATTATGCATTGCACGCCGTCACATTTCGGCAGGAATCTCAATAACGGCTCCTACTATACCACCACTTCACAAAAAAAACCAACGAGTTTATAGCTTTTCTGGTATTTACTTTATAAAACAGTTTTTTGGAAGGATAGTTTAAGACCAAATTTTCTAACAGATCCACGTATCGAACGCCTTCTCTTACTTCCGAATGTAACACGAAGTAGCATCGACTTTGCTTTGTTAACTAGAACGCCTTGTATATAGTTTAATATTATGAAAGTGCTTTTTATTGCAAAAGTAGTAGGCTTTTTAAAAAGTTTCTACCATAAAAAATCTATTAAAGCTGTAAAATGTGAAATCTAATAGACCACAGTTGCCATGAATTCAATCATAATAAAACAAAAGAAAATAAATGTTGTTCCATAAAATAATGAGTAGTAATTTAATGTTTTTACCTGAAATTTGTGGTAATTCCAATTTCAAATATGTCAGTGTTACCTTGTTAATAAATTGTGCTTAATTTGCCTTTTCTAATTACCACGACACAAATTTTACAAAACTTACTTTAGTAAAACATCAAATATAACTTGGTCGTAAAAGGTAATGAAATTTGCTTCATTATTTTTCTAACAAATAAGCTACTTTCCTCGGTTTATATGTATAGAGTATAGATATAGAGGAAGGTATTGTGATCGTCATGTAGAATTTGCAGCAAATGCAATTATTTAGCAAAGTTTTTTTCGCCTTGGACTTACTGACCGATATACGAGTTATGCCTAAAAGAAACGTACTTGCATGGCAAACATTTTCAATGGTAAACAGGTTTTAGGGCCTTGAGAGACCAATAAAGCGGATGCTGCAGCGGAGTGTGTGTGTGTCTATCTGTCTCGCTCTGTGTCTGCATACACTTTACAGTCCACACGCCTTAACGCAGAAAACCCAAATTTCACTTAAAAATTGGTAATTGCGGTCGGATGAAACCGCAAAAAAGTGAGGTTAGTCCGACAAAAAATGGCGGGGGAATAAACGCGCTTGAATAAGAACCTTGGATTCGTATTCTACGCATGCGGAATAGCAGATCTGCGTAAACGCGATTTTCCTATCACTCTCCACTGTCCACCACCATCGATTTTTTTCTTTATTTACGAATTTCGGCTTTAAAATAGGCATGAGCATGTTAAATGATAATAGGAAGAACTTTCTATTTGGAAAACACCACTGGGAGGTTTCCTTTTAGTCGTTTACCCAAACAGATTAATTGAGTAATCATCAAAAAAACGGCCATCCCCAACAGTTTTTCTGTATTTAAAAAATGTACGAATTTCGGCTTTAACATCGACAATCTTCCATTGAGAAAGCACCTCTGGTTATGATTGAATTCAAGACAACTGCGATTTACAATTTCCAGCTTTAATACGCTCCCAAATCGTAATTTTTGATAGAACAAAATCTTCCAAAAACTAATTTTTTTCCTAATGAAAAACACTTTTAGAACATTTAACGATATACAAGATGTTCTAGTTTAAAAAAAGTTAAAGCCACTTTCCGTTACATCAGGAAGTACCAAGTTGAATTTGTTACGTGGTTTTCGTAGAGAATATGATTCTAAACCTCCGAAAACGAGTTTTCTAAAGTCAATAATATACATCTATAGGCTAGTGCGTTTCATTTCAAACGGACAGTATATTTCTTTCAAAATTGGTGGACATTTCGTGTTGTGATAGTAGCTGAACAAAATAGTTCAAATTATACCCTTTACATCAGGATGGAGCATCTTACCAAGTTTCTGATGAGTACAAGAAGGCAGATATAATTTTCTATTTAAATTGAAATTGTTAAACTCTTACATCTTACACGTTAACGCCAGGCTCATGACACTCACCAAAGAAAACAATTGTAGTAGGTTACAGACACAATGTATACAATGCTATTGCCATTCGAATTCACAGTCTTAATATAACTACATAAAACGACAAGTTTTAATAAACACTGGCGGAATTCGTAGTCAACCCTCCACGCTTTTGGTGGTAACTTTTTTTAGATGTATTAAATAAGTGGTGTAAAGGTAGAATGCGTCCCGCAGTATTGCATACTCACAAAAATGCAAAGCCAGCGACTGGACTGAACATGCCTAACTAATAAACAATCACTTATAATACCACGAGTAGTCGAAGTTATGTCGACTATTTTTGCGGTGATATATCACGAATGTCAATTGCGCTTGGATACGATTAGAATCCCAAGTGCAAGAGACATGAGTGATACCACCGCAAAAATAACCTACGTAACTTTGACTAAAAATGGTATTCGAGGGACTATTCAATGAACCAAATCATTAATGTGTTTTAATAAAAACTTCATTTGTTTAAAATAGTCAGTTGAATACCCTTCAGGAAGATATATCCACTCCCATTTTTTGTATTGGCCAAGAAACACCAAATTCTGGATTTTCATTGGTTAATTTTTGACAGATGACAAATAAATTGAATAGTCATGCCAATATTTATTATTTAATAGTTACATCCCTACCCAGCGTGATCGGCATCAAATATTCTTTAAAATAAATGTACCCACTTTTCTTTCAAATTGGTCCCGTTCATTAGTGTTTTGAATTTTAATTCACATTAAAACCTCTTGTAACTGTATAAATAAATGACAGGTTTGGTTAGATAGAGTTTTTTTAAACTGTAAATGGTAATCCAGTACCCGAAGGTGATAAAATTAATTGTAGGTAATAAAATAACATTTTCAGATATCTGCCCACTTGAAATCTCCCTCCATAGTAGTTTTTGGTACTGATCTGTACCGCATAGTATCGTAAGTAAAAGTGTAGCCCAATAGAAAAGATCTGTAAGCCTAACACGTGTCTTACCCGCGAAGTCTGTTGTGGAAATGCCAGCTGTTCACAGGTTATGCTTCAAATTTTTTTAATCTTTTTAAAAAAGGGTAACGGCCTACTGTACAAACGATTATGCACTTTTTATCTTTGACGCGTACATATGTGGCTTTTAGTAGAGAGAGCTTCTCACCAGTAAATAATGAGGCATGTGGAAGGGATCTAAATTGAATATATAGAGCGACAAGTAGATAGTGAAACCCGTAGGCTATTCCCCCCGCTTTTTTGTTTATGTTTTGCTAACAATAAATAAGTGAATAAAGCAGGTAGCGTAGCGGGCCACTGATCTAAGTCCTAGCTTATCTAGTCTAGAGATTAAATCCGGGTCCCTTCCCCCGGTCTTAACTTTTAGCGAGGGCGCAATCAGTAACATCTCTTACATCTCGAGACACCTTATTTATAATATTTGCGGGTTTTGATGTTTACGTTAAATTCAGATAGGGTAATCAGGACCATGAAGCTGCGATACCGGCGGAATGTGTAAATTAGGAATATACCAAATAGTTATTTTGGTTACTGGCCGAATACCGAATATTCTGCCAGTTTCTCACGACCTAATACCGAATATTTGACCAACTATTCGGCGAAGGTTCGGCAAAACATTTGGCAGAGTATTCAATGCAATAAAACTTGCGTTATCTTTACTTCATATTTGAAAACGGTAATGGTTTTTGATGGTGAATAATTTTAACTTCAAATCTTACCCAGCCGCTTACTTACAGTACCAGGAAAAGATTTAAACAAACACGAAAACACAAACGGCCTTCTTTACCGCTCAGCCGCTTAACTTATAGTACAAGGAAAATATTTAAATCAATCACAAAACACAGAAGGTCACAAATCTTCTTTACCGCGTCAGCGCCGTTTCAAGCGAGCGTGCATGGTACGAGGGCGGCTAACAAAGAATTTTTCTCATTCTATCAATTTGTTTTACTCATCATATAATGTTGGTATCGCCTATGATTGCATGATTCATAATTTATTGTTTACACATTACAGGAACAGGGGCAATTACAGGTTTGAGATTAGTTTAAGATGTAGTCATTGACCAGCCACTTTACTGCGTCTTACCTTATTTATAATAATTGTTTTTTGTTATGTTAATTGTGATAGCATCACATTTCGTTGAGGGCGCTGACGCGCCGTGCAAGCGTTCAAAAACCATCAAAACTGGCTTGTGCAGATGAGGAGCGCCTTCGCTGATATCAGCAGAGCAATATTGTAAAATAGATTCTTAAGTTACTTAAGTTGAGATGTACCTAAAATGAAAAAACGCATTCGAGGTGATTTGTATTTAAATTTAGCAATACCTACACCACCTTGTCGAAATTTAATTCAACTTCATTGTTTGCCTAAGTTGATAACAGAGTTTGTTGTTATCAAAGTGTAGTTGCAGTGTTAGAGTTAGTACTTTATTTAGTGGTTTCGCTGTAGTATAACTTAAAGATGGTTAGTGAATAATTAGAGTATCATAAAGGGCGTAGAAAGATGTTATTATCACATTACCTGGGCATAAATTAATGCCAATCGATTTTCAGGAAAGAGAAAGAAAGACAAAGAGATCATCTAAATACAATAAATACTTTTTTTTTGTATTGGATGCTGTTATTTATTTATTAAAACTAAAAAAACGGTTTTAAATTTTTAAATTGATGACGAACAATTTGATACTGGGAAAGGGGACAGCCTAACTATTTTTGCACGCGGGCAACCAAATGCCTAGAAACTGCACTGTACCGCGCCTTTCTTTTACTCTTTATTTCATTCTTTGTGCCCTTTATTGTTAAAGACAAATGAATTTTAAAAAAATCCTCACCTTTGAGGTAGTTTTGCAGGATATAATAAATACAAACAAAACATGATATTTTTTTTAATAATACATCTAAACAAGAAAACCAAAAATATTATAAGGAAACTACTATAAAAAAATTAAATATTAGTTTGTAGAACTATTTAGAAAAGAAAATATGTAAGAAAAAAGGTATAAATATTGCTAAAATAAAATTTATTTTTCAGTTTGATCGTATTGTAGCTGATTACTTTTTACAAACTGTATTTTACATCCCAATTCCCCTAAATTGTGATTGCCTTCACTCAGCGTATTGCGGTAGCAGGTACCGTTTTGCATATATTATCTCCATTTGCAACCCTAATTTTAATTCAAAAAGGGATCAACCACATAAAACGCTTATAGTATTTCGTATTGAAATTTGTAACCACAAAACAAAAATAAAAGAGATTAAAGAGATAAAACCGTAAAGGAAAATTCTAAAATCACTTGTAATGTAATTAAAGTATTATTATTATTACTAACACTTTCACAGCCCATGTCCGGCGTACATTGCCTGGGCCGTTTTAAGAAGTCCCTAAGCTGCTGACATATCATAAACATACCTTTGCAACATAACTTGAAAAATTCTATAGAACATGATAAGAATATGCAGATGCACATGATTTTCATAATGTACAGCGACGTCTCATGGACTCTGACACATGAAACTGTTAGTGAGTGAAATTTTTTCATATCTATCACGGTTTCCGCATTGTTTCGAGTCAAAGATCTGCAAATTGCACTGGTCTTTTTTCATTGTAACTTTTTTAAATTCCATTTTATGATGCATAATATTGTTATAAAATTTAAGAGTAATATGCAATACACTGATTCATATGTTCAGCCTGTGCATAACTGCAGTAGAACGGCGAAACCTTTTATGACTCCGCACGCCGCCATTTTAATTGATTGCGGTGGTTTGATTTATCGTAGGCTTCAGTTTATTCCCTTACTCTAACCCCAAATCCCAATGGATTCTCAACTAGGACGGCTCGGAATATTTTAAAAATTCACCGCCCGAGTTTGGAACCCGTGTCGAGAGCATAGCAGCAGAGGTCAACCTGGCCCATCCACTTAATGAAGTGAAACTTCTTTGCCGGTAGGAGTAACCACGCGAATGCTAGAAGGGAAGTAATAGAACGTAAGTTATGTCGTTTAGATGCAAACTGAAGCGAACAATGTTTACTTGCGTTCAGTTATGCCATCACAGACACACAACTTTTAACGAATGTATGTTGTTGCTTGCCTTAAGCTTACGAACAGCACATCAAGGGAGAGATATAATTTATAATATATTTGATTAAAAATTGAATTACTTTTGAATTATATTTCCTTTCTACAAAAACAAAGAATGTATCTTTTTCAATTTAAATACCGACATTAGAAACATTAATACCGGTTTTATGTAAAAATAAATTAGAAATTGATGAAATTTCCATGTAAATTCGGTCAACGGTAACAGTCGCTTTCTTCATAAAAAAATGTTTTTGCGCAAAATTAGATTATACCGACATATTCTTGTTAAATGCATTATTTGCTATACAAAAAGTACCGAAGTTTTTGATTACTAATAAAATGCTCAAATCGCCAAGTTTCAAATTAAGCGTATATCAACAAACATAACCTAATATCTCGAAAAGTACTTGGGATATTGACTTGATTTTATTCTGTTTTAAAGAAGATGCTTCAGCGCTGTCTATGATTTCATTTTGGCTTTCGAAAAAAAATTTTACAAATAATACTGTTTGCTTTTGATGTAGTGAAGTTTTTACTAAGTTACAAACTTTTTATGTGTAGATCTTAACATATACATGCAGCGAACAAAATTAGGAATAAACTTTGGGAAATAATTTAAAGCAAAAAATAAATATCATATGACCATGATTTTAATGATTTGTTTGTTTAATCTTTCACCTCTTATACGAAGGTGTCGAGGTCTTTCACTCCGGGTAGGTTCTTTGCTTGTGTAATAGGAGGTAGTGGGGCTTTTCATCCTTTAATCCGCTACGCTTCTGAAGCTTATGCCACCCTTCAAGCACATTCATTCAATGTCATTGATTTTAATGGTACAATTTTAAATCAAAACGCCTCGCACTTTCTGTACCACATCGTAGACTTAAACTTTGATAGTGCTTGAAGCACATAAAAATAACTGATTATGTTTAAATAAACGAGTAAAATTTTCTTAATAAGTTTCTTCTGTTTCTGAATCAAGATCTTCGGAGTAAACTTAGTAAACTATTCTCACAATCTTTACAATGGCATTGACTGCAGCATTTCAGTCTCTCCTTTATGCAAATGTCCATTCATGTTTGATTGGACTTTCTAAATTAATATTTGGAAAATGACTTAAATACTGAAACCGTTTCGAGTTTCTGTTAAATCACACAATTCAAAAACACATTCAGTGAGAATACGTTAAGAAGTTTCACTTAAAACTTGCGTGCTGGGCGCCACTGAAAATTAATAAATATTTTACATCATTAAAATAGCGGGGGAAAGGCTAGCTTAATGTCAGCCCCCCTACTTTAGATTTGGAAAGGAACGATATGTGCAGGTAATAGCTGGCGCTACATTGGGCCGTCATAGAGCTTGCGTTAAACTATTGTTTTAGTTATGCTCTGTCAAAGTGGGAAGGGGGGGCTAAGTTAAAGTTAACCCCCCGTCCATTTTAGAATTATATAAAAAATATATTCTCTTATTAACACACTTGCGTTACAAATAACCTACACAATCTTAAACCGGAACAAAAACGGAATTTAAATTTTATCTAAAAATTCTGAAAAATCGTCTTCAATATTTTCGCTGTGGTATTTAATTGTTCGAAACAATCTTTACTTTTACGAAATTTACGTAATATGTGAATTTCATTTGCTGATATAAATGAAGAGAATTTTTTTTCTAAAGAATTAAGCTTCCTGACGAATCGATTTTTAAAAATTGTAAGTGGGGAGGGGCAGGTTGACCGACCATGGCAGCAGCGGTGTTTACCATTGCTGCAATCTTCCGACCGATAAAGAATTGTAAAAGTGTGCAAAAGGAGAAATTATTTTATATTTTACATTACTGCTGTGTAGTTCAGGCATAGTATAAATAAAGTTTGTAGTTAAAGTGTTTCGTCATCCAATACAAGCGTCAGCTAATTGTATTCCTAACAAGAAAGTGGGCTGTGTTACATATTTGAGGGGATGAGTCGCTAAGATACCGATAATCCGAACTCCCACATATTCTCATGAATTTTATTTTAACTTGCAAGCCTGTAGCATAAATGTATACTCAGTAAAGGTGATGATAATATTTATATTCCAAGAAAATAAGCGGATGGTGTAAATACAAAAACAGTAATTTAATGTGAGTGGTTTTTACAGAGTATTCACTAGCAATTAATATGCTTGAAAAGAAAGAACTATTTCAGTTATGCAATTGAAATAATAAGAAAACGCAGGCCTTGATATTGTATTGTTTGTGTAGGTACATGAAAATTAACTCAAAATTATACAGTTCGCCTTATGTTAAATTGAAACATGTAAACACACTTTACATCACTATCGTAGAACTAGCAGAACCCGTGGGCTACGCTCCACCTTTATTTTTTGCTATTTTCTTTTAAAATATAAAGTAGTTTTGAGCTGTAAGGCATGCACTTCATTCGTGCACAGTGACGTAACCGCGCCAATGCAGCCAATGCAATTGCATTGGTGCCCGTGATTGGGAGGACCCAAGTTTATAGTATATATTTGTTTTAATAATAAAAACAAATATATTATGTAATATAATCAAAAGAATCTCTAATGTAATATGGAGTTTTGTAGTGTTATTTGGCAGCAATAATCTTTATTCATTAATTTCGAAGGGGTGCCAAAAAGCAAAACCCTCCATGGGTGTGCCACTGAAACAACCAACATACTGCATTTAGTATAGCCACTCTTCCATAATTAAATATATATTACATATTATACACATTTAGTCTTAGATTATACTACTAATGTTAAACGTAAAATTGGTTCAGTGCACTGACTAATTAAAAAACATACTTAATATCTTTCTTGTATTGAATATTTAGCCGTATTCTAATTACATTTGCTTTTATTATTATTAAAACAAAACTTGGAACTTGGGCCCCAATGCAACTGCATGTGTTACAGGTCAAAACAGTAGTAGTTCGCGAGTTTTAGTTTTAATTTAAATTCAATTTTAATTTAAATGAAACAATTATTTCAAATCCCACATTATGTAATAAATCTTAATGTGTTTACCTAAACGAAACCTTTTAGTTTTGTTTCTTGCATTAGCTCATAGCTGGTTAGTAAAACGTACATAAATGTCAGTTTACCTATTTTCATTAAAGATGCAGCAAGCAAACCGAAATGTAATTTGTCAATACATCTCTTTAAAATTAGATTTCATAAAATTTTAACACGTTCATTAAGCAAATTAACAAAATTGCAATCGTATTAAATTATATCCCATGCTTCTGGTAATATTATTTCTTACCTGTAATAAACAAACGAAAAATGTATTAATTTTAACATGCAGAATTCTTTTCAATTTTATTTGTATAAATTGAGGGTATATAATTGTTTATTTGTTCCGACGTCGACCTTCATAATTATTTAAAACGTCTAAACATTACAAAGCATTTCTGTCTTGTCGGAAGAGTCTATCTTTACTAAACCATAAACAAGCGAATTATAGCAACAGCGGTGGTAGCAATTGTAGTTGATAGCAGTAAACATTCAGTAAACTGAGTGAAGTTGTAAGAGGCCGCCATAGTGTTATGGTGATAAATTTTGTCGAGAAACAAGATCCCGTCGTGTTGTTATGGTGAGTCAGTTAGAGATTTAACGTAAATTGATGTACATCATTATCGTGAGTTATCTGATTAACTCACGTTCATGTTTAGCTTCCGTTATGCAGTTATGCAGAAAACAATTCTTTATAGATAAGTTCTAGCTTTACTTTGTTAAAGGTCATATTTAGTATGAATAAAATATTTTATTACTTCAACAATATTGTTGAAGTACTAAAGTACTTTATTTATACTAAATATGACCTTTAACAAACACAGGAAAACAAACTTAAAATTATCTGCATTGCCCCGGCACCAAATAATCATGAAAATACAAGGTTTTAAAATAACTGAAAGTTCAAAGTAAACGCGTACACAGAATTTCATTACACATATTGATTTGTTTAAATTCCAAGTACAATGAAATTCATCATGATGATGTATTCCGTATTCCCTTGATATCTGTTCACATATGCAGCGATACAGTCCAATGTAAATATCATTTAATACTGTTTGCCGTTGATTAATCAAGATTAATGTAACAATAGTTTATAAAATTATTAGTAAATAAATTCTTTTTTTTTGTTAAGAAATTTTACGAGTAATGTTGGCATTTAATTATTAATGGAGGTGAATAATAGTAAATTGTTAACATTACCAGTGTAATTGCTTGCAATATTTTGAGAGATAAAACGTATTTATTTGATAATTCAATGAATTCGATTTGCGTTTGTTGAGATAACTTGAAGAATTATAATCAATTACAGCCAATTATTATTCGTAAATACGGCTTCACCAACCAACCATTCACAGACATAGTGATTATGAATTATGTATCAAGAAGATTATTAAACTGCTGGTTCATATTAACTGTAACTGAGAAATGATTAATTGACTTCGAGTGACGTCTCCGTCAATATTCAAATATCAACATTACTCCTGAAATTTCTTAGCAACCATTTTCGGGGAAACAACGATCTTATTTACTAATAATTTAATGAGATTTTGTTAGATTATCCTTGATTTTGAACTGCTCTTGATATGAATTCATAATCACTTCAGATGCGAATAGTTAGTTGCTGGAGCCGTGTTTACGAACATTCGTTGGTTGTCATTATTATTTGAGGTTTTTTAAAAACATTTTTGTGGTATCATATCTTAAATCAACCTACTAAAAATTCTAATCAAGCGCGTGTTCATATGTACCGTTTACTTTGAGAAAATTAAATTAGGCTTTTTTCTTTATTGTAAATTTAACCTATCCAGTTTTTATTGAATTCTACCTAAAATTGACTAGCTTAATCTTACTTTTGTGTTTACTTTACATTTCCCGGGTTTAATGAAAATATGAAACATAAATAAGCTGGGGATTTTCTTTAGAGTTTGAATTTTCTTTTAAGCTGTGGCCGTTGGATTTAATCGAAAAGTTATTGTGTGATTTGCAGCAAAATCGTGAAAGCTATAAATCCCATAAGAACTGTGTAATCTTGCTTTCAATATAAAGGGCAGCAAACACCGGTTCAATGAGGAAAGTTCGAGCGTAAAATTAATTTGTTTAAATTTACTCAGCTGCCGACGAAAAGCCCCAGCAAATTAGAGTTTTTTAACGAAAGACAAATAATATAATTTAATGGATAGAGATGATTCAAATTACTTAATGTGGCAGAGTCGTAGAGTTCGCTTTACTAGTACTATGCATTTATACAAATTAACAGATGAGTATACATACAATTTGGTATCTTGATAGCCCTAGTAAAGGAACATGTTATGATTAAAAATATATTCTTAACTAACAAAACTAAAGGTTTTAAAATTAAATTATTCGTAAAGAGACACCGCATTCAGTTTGTTACAAATCTAAGAAAAAAGTGTTTATAGGAAATGGTGGTACATAAAAATCTTAACTAACCCAATTATTTTATCAACGATATATGCATGTTATAGACGAATACCGCTTCATTTTAATTACAAAGTTGCTTTAGCCATAACATTAAAAACAATCATATTACCGGTCATCTATAGGTCTATGAACTTAAAAAACCTTACTATAACCGTGTTTGCAGCTCTTAAAAATAAATTATTTGAAAATTATGATTTTACATTTTCGCAATTAATTTAATATCGCAACAAAGAATTTGTCTTAATATGTTGTATGTCGTATTTTAAATATTATGAGCTATTTAGTGATATAGATTGAACAAACGCATCCATCTAGTTGACATTTTCAAAACTGTCTTTTAGGGCTTATTCTAAATATTGAATCCTGATTTCTTTCACCTGTTTAACTTTTAGTAATAAGGGTCCCCCGTTACTACAAGCCATTTTTTGCGCGTCGGATTTCTTCCATTGGGCTCGATTTTAACTTACCGCAGGATCCGGTACTCAGCTCAGTACTGAAAACAATACTGCGGAAAGATGTAGGTCAAAACGTGCAAACAAAGTTGTGCGCGAAGATAATCAGACTTTACTCAAATAGGGTTTACTCACAAATTGCATTGTAGCTGAGATTACAAGAGGGCACATATCTAGAAATATTATTTTATTACTATTACTATTACGATTATTTTATTACCCTGGGGTACTATTAAAAAAAATAACAGGCAAACCTTACCTAACCAAACCTACCGTATGGAATCACCATTAATAGGGATCAAAGACAAATATTCATTTCTACAGTTACAAGAATTTCCATTGTGACAATTAAAATTTAAAACAGAAACAAACGAAAGCAATTTGAAAGAAAAGTGGGTTTCTTTATTTAAGAAATTTTATTAGATGTCACTCTCGCTGGGTCGGAATGTAATACAAAATAATAAACATTCCCATGATTACTTAGTAGTTACGCATGTTCAGTTCAGTCTCTGACTTTGCGTATTAGTGACTATACAATACTGCGGGATGCATTTTGTAAATGTCTTGCATCTCGACACAGCTTATTTATTTTCTTTTAAGCAGTTACCAAAAAAAAGCTTCTGTCGTAAACTAAAAGCTTTGTCATTAATCTTTTCAACGTGTATTTTCGTAAACTCACAAAGTTTACTGAAAGAACTGTTTACTTAAGAATAACAAAATTGATGAAATTATTATACCGGATGTCCTATAATATGATGTCTACAGCAAAACTACGTTATCTAGAGCAGTATGGTTCGAGAAGATTTAATGGCTCCAACGCAGCCTTTTCGAGATTCAGCCCTCTAAAGCTAATAGAGGTAAATTACACATTAATATTATTTTTTTACACGCTCGAGGTATTTAATATTTGGCTTAAACATCTTATTTTCTATACAAAAATACACCGAAAAGATACGAATTAAAAACCGCTAAATTCAAAGGTCATCGAGGTAAACCAATATTTTTGAAAAATCGAGTTACCACAAAAGTTCGGGTACTTTCAAAAACAGTTTTACTTTAAAACACTTTACAATTACTGCTAATTAACTCCATAACGGTGCATTTGTGAACTTGCCTTTAGCAAAACTTTAAAAATACTTAGTACCGTAGAATTCATTTTACAAACGACTCTGGTATAACAGGATATCTATAGAGTGTTCATTTTATGTCCGTGTGTCCATGGGATTGTTATAGGTGTGTACCGGATTTCTAATGGATATCCATCTAAGGACATCAAATGGATAATCAAGCCAACACAACGGTAACGTTTTCAACCGTAACTTGCAGACTGATTACCGCTGGGACCCTACGACCCCCTTGTTTGGCCCTTGACAACTACGTGGCGTTCGGTAGCATTGCCAAGCTTTAAGTGGTTATGAGTTGTAAATTTTGCCGTGATTGCAAAAGGTAAGCTAATACGTTTCCATTCACAGTTATTTATAACACATGTAATAGTCACACATAACCTAGAAATGCGTATTATATTCCTACAGATTTTTATATACAGAGCGATCAAAGAAAAACTTAATCAAGAGGGCGTTGACAAACAGTCGCGTGTTTTTAATTTACCCTTAAATGACATTGTTGTGAAATTAATGAAAGATAACGCAAAGTGTGTATCAATCTGACACATGCGGTTTTGTTTTCACCGTCCCGCTTGATTAAGTTTTTTTCTGATTGCCCAGGTGAATAGATTTGAACGAAACCAGTGAGTGTAATTGTAATTTATTATTTGAAATTATAATCATTATTATATAAAAACCTAAAAATAGTAAACGAATTTAGAAATTTTATAAAAATACTAGGTCAAGTAGAATTCATTAAGAAATTACGAACTTTTGACCAAAAACAATAAATGAATAACGTTTTTCCAGATGTTTCGGCTCTGGATTTAAGCATTGATTTAATCGTTTAAGAAAATTAAAATAACATCAAATAGAATACTAAAATTTAAATAGAATCTGTAAACGCATAAGAAGCAACGACCGAAACCCATCGATTCCCTTAGAAAAGCAGAGTCAGTTAATGAACAATTTAACCATCCTTTTTTGTTAAAGGTTCAACCTCATCAAACACTAATGTGTATAAATGCGTTAGCGTAGTTGTAATATGTGGAATGAAAGCTTTCAACAGGTGTAGCTAATGGTTAACAGTGTTTAACAACAGCGATATACAGTGTGCACCACTTTGCTTGGTACCATCCTTATAAAAAATTTATTTATAGCCCAATTGAAACCGGTTTTTTCAAGTATGGAGGATAAAAGTTGTATACTGTGGTTTTTGTTATTGTCAAAAATCGAAAAGTAATATTAGGGATTTATTTTTATTGAAAAACGTATTGCATAATCTTGTTTAGGACCTTCTTAAATTCCGTTACACAAAATTACAGAAAAAAATTCCGATTTTTCAAATTTTATAAAATAATATAAATTTTTAGTAAATGCCTAAGGCTCATTCTCACATAACGGGAGAATTGTTGTCCCGGCTGAATTGCAATTCGGTGCTTTTGAATTTCAAAAAAATTATGCCAATACTAATTGCAGAGCTAGTTTATCTGTTACAAAATGCATTAACTTTATATATTATGTGACTTTATTGGCATTTTCCAGCATCGTTAGTAACCATAATATCATTTCGGTAACGTGTCCCAAACAGGATTTTCGATATTTGAAGGTCAAATACTTTTATTGTGCTGCTTGTAGAAACTGCACATGGGAATAATCATGATTTCACATCTATCTTCTGTCCTCCATACAAATAGAAACACGTTAATACATTAATATAAATTAATAATTAGCGATTCTTTCTTGTCCCAAGGTTTGTTGTCACTCGGGTAGTGTTCAGTGTCAATTAGCCTACCGGCTTTATTAAACCTTGTATCGAGTGCTACTTTGTTGTGTATTCATTGTGAGACAGTGTTGAATGTATCGCGAGTATGTCGTTTTGCTTTTATTGCATGACTTTTTTCTAATTGTAATTTGAATGACATAAATTACGAGCGTACCTTTAATACATGTCAATTCGGTAACACTAGTCATGATAGAAAAATAAATTAATTTCAAAAATTTACTATTATCGTTAACTTGCTCGGTGTTCCTTTACATAACCTCAAAATTATTTTCACCAAGGTGCTAAAACAGAGGTGAATTCATTCGATTTAATGTGAAAATGTCAGTTCGGTACTGGTCATTTCGGTAACGGTCAGATATCTTTTGTGGTGTTACCGGAATGATTCAGACGTTACCGAAATGACGTTAACAGTAAATGAACATACGTACTAAAAATATCACTTCTGGCAGATAACAAAAATGGATAAAAAAAAATTCTCAGATTTGAAAATTAAATCTAAAAAAGACAGAGAACTATGAAATATGAAAAATTTCATCAAAAGAAGCTTAAAGAAAAACAAATAAAGATAGATAAAAAATTATTTTCCAATATTATATTAAACCAAAAACTAACGTCAGAATATACTGGTATTTTGGCCGGTGCATCGAAAGAAACAGAGGAAGTCTCACAACTTAAGATTAAAAATCCATTGCTATCTTCTGGAATATGTTTTCTCTGTACTTATGGTTTTAGTATGCAAAATATGGGAACTAAATGCACGACTTGTAGAAGAACTTTTCATACAAACTGTATTTTAAGAAACAAATTACACATAAGTGGTAAAAATATAGTTAAATGCAAATCTTGTATGAAAATTGCTTGATTTTATAAATTTTTGTTTGCTACTGCAAATTTTGTTTGAATATTGCTTAATTTTATAAACTTTTGTCTTGCTACATTTATTTCAATAAATACTTTTCAATTAAACTAGTTACATATTTATTAACACTGCATGAAAACCTAACAAGATCATTGCGGTAACATCCTCATCATTTCGATACAGAATATCATTTCGGTAACGCACCTCATTCATGCAAAAGTATTAAAGTAATTATGAAGTATAGCAGAATTAAGGCAGCAATTAAATTCTTGCATATGAAAACTGTTAAAAACATTTGAAATTCTATTGAAAACTTCAAAATGTTTGCTGATACCAAAATAAACACATTGGTTTTCCTCAAAAATATGTATTATGCGGCTTTGTGGAAGAAAGGAAACCAAATAACTGTAAATTGAAGCAACCTATAAAGTTATAACAGAACTAATATGCTTTGGTTAGAGTTTTAATGCATTTTATAATGATTTCCGCAATTCTTCTGATTTTGAGGTGGCTTGAAAGATACGTTACGGAATTGACGATTTTCCAAATATCTTTATGAAAAACATATGTCCATGACTTTTAGAAGCAGTATCTTTCGTGGCCAATATAAAAATAATATACTTTGAGGTTTTGGCCAGCCAATCAGGCCAAAAAATACAGTGGGAAAGCACTTTTTTTTTTTTTAATTTTTACAAGTGTAATTCTCCCGTTATGTGAGAATGAGCCCTAAAGAACCATTTAAAACTATGAAGTATGCCATAAAAAACTAAAAAAACTATTGTTTACAGTTTAAAAAAATTAATTAAATTTATAAGTAACAATTATTTCAACAATAAATAACCAGACTTAACATTGTGAAAAAAGTCTTTGACTAAACGAGAAATTTGTCCGATATTATAGGTCTGGTTATTTATTCTTACAATAATTGTTACTTATGAATTAAATTGATTTTTAAAACTATAAACAAGTGTACTATTGGTTTTTCATGGCACACTTGTAGTTATGACAAGTGGTTCCTTAAGCATTAACTGTAAATTTTAATCATTTTATTATCATCATCATCATCAACAACAACAAAAAATCGTAATAAGCTGTGCTTATACATATTGATTATAGATATATAAAATACCTCTTCAACAATATTTATTTATTTTAACCTTATACGTATTTCGGCATGTTTACATGCCATTGTCAAAGGTTATAGTAGCAAGTAAACAGTCAGTGTTGTTATCGGAATAGAACTTGGATCCTTGATTCGGTAATCGTCTGCAGATGACTTGATTTCTTATTCCAATGTGTTCAATAGAGCAGAATTTAAGAGATCAATTTGTTCATTCATTAACGAGACAGTTTTTAAATGCTTGTGAATTTCAAAAGCTTCGAGTATATCTAATTTACGTTTATCATCACAAAACTGTAAACATTTTATGGTGTTATTAGATGTCATTGACTGATTGTGTTCATGTAAGTGTTTAGCGTAATTTGATTTACGTGTTTGTAACAACGTACGTATTTTTTATACCTAATATCAAAATTTTTAATTGTCTGGCCTATATAAACAGAATTACAATGCGAAAAATTTATATTGTAAATGCCTGATTTTAGCAAATCATCTGTTTTTGATTTTGCATTAAACAACGTGTTTAAGTTGCTTCTAGTTGTTTTAAAAATTATTTTGTATTTATTTGTTGTGTTTATAATCTTAGCATTTTTTTTTTATTTGTCGCCAAAATATGGGATCAAGGCATATTTATTTGTATCGGATGAAGTTGGGGTGTGCAGATAAATTTTGTAAATGGCTAGTTTATAATCTTTTATTAAATGTATGAATAAGTTTGGTATTATAACATTTATTATAATGCAATTTGTTTATTAGTGGAAATTTCTCTATTACAATTAATTTCATCTAAAAAGACTGCCAAAGCCCTATGTATCAGGGACCTGTATGCTGCTACTTTATGTGTTTTATGATGACAAGAATCGTGTAGTATTGTAATGTCTGTTTGTGTAGGTTTTCTATCAACTGAGTATTCAAATTTATTAGTTGAATTAATATTTATGTTTAAATCTAAAAAGTTAATAAGTTAATGGATTTATTTTGTTCAGTTTCTAGTGTAAATTTTATTCTTATAGATTTTCTATAAATATATTAGCTAAAAGAGGTGAAACTGGATTTTCCATGGGTAAACCATTTTATTGGAATTAAATTTTATTATTAAAAATGAAATAATTTTGATTGGAAGTTCAGATAATTGAATCAACTCAGTCCGTTTTATTAATTCAACATATTTCTTAATAAGAATAATATTTAACAAAGGAATACACTCAACGAAGTAAAGCTAGAATTTATAAATAATGTGTTTATAGATCTTGTAACATTTAATATTCTTCTAAGATACAACTTTTTATCCTCCATAATATAAAAAAAATCGGTTTCAATTAGGCTACAAATAAATTTTTCACAGAGGTGTTTCCTAGAAAAATGGGACACATTGTATAAGGTATTCTGTTAGTGAAAAACACTTCTCATTATGTAATAAACGTAAATAACAATTAGTAGTATCAGTTTTTACGTTAAAGTTCTGTTAGCATTTATGGTCAACTACTCTATTATGAATCTGCGTTGTAATTATCATTATTGACAAATAGTCTGTTTTATTATGATGGAAAACAATTAAACTTGAAGTTAGTTCACATCAAAACCCAAATTAACTTGTACGAGTAACTCTAAACCAACACGATGAAGGAACACTTCAAAAACAAGTTGTTATTCTTTAGTTACTTGTTTTGTTTTTCATTTTTTTGCTACAGATGAAGTAAGCACAACAGAGAAACTTTTAACTTGAGTACATCAGCAAAATTTACTCTATTAAAAAGTTCTACGTGCTCTCAAACTTTTCATTTCACAATATTTAATGATATTATTTTGCAGGTGGAGTAAATTATTTCAACGTTTGGTGTTACTACTAGTGTTTTGCAATATAATTATGTTAATGCTTACAATTAAGTGTAGGCAACCACAGATGTAGGGCGGCGTGGCAAAGGGGACACGTGTCCCTGCATAACGTTGATTGAAATATTAATTTTACTTTATAATTCTGTAGAGAAACAAAAACTAAAACAGTGATGCAATTTGCAATCTAAGCGACAACTTTTTACATTTTTATTTGTAAAGCATTTAACAAAGATGTATTTTATTGTGAAGTACAAAAGTGTAACGTACTTCATGTTTAAGAAAACTATAAGCTTGTTTTTTTTGTATTTTTTGTTTAATTTTTAGTACCCAAGACATTTCTCTATTTTTTGTGTTGTCCGTCTTCAAAAGTACATTAATAACCAGTGGCGGCTGGTACAGGGACGGCAACGGACCACTGCCCTCCCAGCTATTCGTTACGATTTCGCATTTCTTTTTTTTATTATTACTGTTTAAAAATTTATATATGACTGAAAATCAAACAAAAACTAATTTTGTTGAGATGATTAGTAGCACGAGTTAGTGTAAATTAGTCAAAATGAAACAAATGTTTACAGCAAGTAGCCTGGGCATGTCAAAATATGACATCTTACCGATACCATAACTGACGGCCAGAGCATGGGTGATTCACATATCGTTTCAAACGACAAGAGGGAGCACTAAATATGATTCTCTTGTATTATCGCCAGTTTCACCCATGATCGCTGTCACCTTATCGCAGCAATTTGGCATACTGAAGACATAACAAGCACCACCGGAAAATCAAGTTTAATGGGAATTGTAAAAGTTCCGAATACCACAAATATAATTTCGAAGAAAGAATAATTCAGACTGAAAACGAATGTAGACGTGTTTCACTTAATAAATTCTCGTTGAATTCTATCTTTGAGTGTTTTATTGTTTTGAATTAATCACCGGAAAATTCGGTAAACAGTTTAAGTTAATTAAACAAAGTAATTTGATTTATGATGTTGAAACAACGTTTAAAACCCAAGAACGGCCATAGATGTCGGCAGAGAGTAAAAAGTGTTTTTAACCTTAAAGAGAATAAAAACTTTTGCTAGAAAGCAGGTAAATAGACTGTGTGCTTTAGCAATGTGTTCAATCGAAATAAAACTTTTAACTACTACTCCAAACTTTAATGAATTAGTGATGAACATTTTGTACACCAAAAAGAAAGGCACATAGATTTTATTTTTTAACAAACTAATCAAGGTAATTAAGGTGTGTTAAAAGCTCAAAAAAAGTTTTAAAATAATCAAGAAGGTTATTGTTCGTCACTTTACTGTTCAAATTTTAAATTTTACTCCTGAAGAAATTTCAATCTTTGCATTTTTTAAATCTCAAGTGCTCTTAAAACACGTTTAAATAGACCACACCCACTTTTGAAACAAACTGCCTGCGGTGCTGTTTTCACATATTTTCATAAATTACCCTCCCACTATGCCACACCACGAGCCGCCACTGTTAATAACCAAACCTGAATGTACCCTCGTCATTAAAAATGTATAGATCTGCCTCTGAGTGTAGATATTTAAAAAAATATATAGCTGATGCCTTCCAAAAACCTATAAAAAGCATAGGTTTTACGTAAAACATTACTTTTTTAACGAGATTAAATACATTAAGATTATATTTCTCCAGAGAATATTCCAGAACACTCGCGTTTTGACAACTTAAATTTAAAACTT
The DNA here is from genome assembly GCA_958336395.1 of Ctenicera cuprea. Taxonomy (NCBI): domain Eukaryota; kingdom Metazoa; phylum Arthropoda; class Insecta; order Coleoptera; family Elateridae; genus Ctenicera; species Ctenicera cuprea. Next base: position 38,976,850 of record OY284490.1, read on the forward strand.
ATTTGAAAAACAAAATTGCCTCGTAAAGCTGTGTCCGTGATTGAACTACGTTTATGTCTAGCATGCTTCAACTTTGTCCAACACGCTTTATACGTTAAATGACAAGAATGATAAAATAGCCAAGTTTTCAGTTTGCTTTACACAAAGAACTTCCATAAATTATACGCACCATAATCCGAGTCATCGGAGAATTCATCCCTTTCATCAATTTCAAAGTCCGTGAAGCTCGAATCCGTATCCGTGTCGCGTTGCGCATTCTGGCTGCAGTTATTCCTACACACCGACTCGTTATCCAAGTGCTCCTCCTTTGCTGGAGTAACGCTAAGCTCTTCACCTGCTAGCTTATTGTAATCCTTGCGAGCGGGACGATTTTCTGCAAGAAAATTGCTTGTGAATACGAGAAATGTTACAAAATAACAATTTTCTACGAGCGCTCAAATAAAAACTTAATCGCAGTCGCCCTTAAAACAAACACGTCATGTCGATGATTAGTTTGCAAATCGTGGAGCTAACATAGTTGCGCGATTTATTATTTTACCGCAGTTGCTCATATTTAACAGTTTTAACAACTAGCAAGTGAGCATGCTAAATTACTTTTAATATTTATAATTTTTATTTCACAAATGTGCACGATAAGTGTCAGTTGTAAACCGTGACCCATTTAACACACATAATAGAAAAAAATATTAGGCGGTTGTTTAGTTTAGCAGTAAAGGCGAGGGCCTCGCTGTCGCCTTTATCGCTAAAATAAACAACCGGTTATTATCTTTTTCCATTGTGTGTGTTAAATGGGTCACGGTTTACAACTGACATTAATCATGCACGTTTGTAAAATAAATATAATAAGTATTAAAAGTAATTAACCATGCTCACTTGCTGATTGTTAAAAATGTTAATTATGTGAATTAAACCGCGCGCAACTATGATAGCTCCACGATTTGCAAACTAATCATCGACATGGCGTGCTTGTTTCAAAGGCGACTGCGATTAAGTTTTTATTTGATTAAATTCCGCTGACAAACGCACAAATGTTCTTGTCCTGTAAGTAGCTTTAGTATTGAATACTTTAAATTACTTAGAGATAAATCTGCTAAATTTATTGTGAATGCTTTAAATGGATGGATTCGTACCGGCTTGCTTTAAGCCTCTAGCATTATGATTGCCCGAACGGCATTCCACTAAAATAGGTGCAAAATTGTAAGACGACGTGAAGTGATCAAAAAGTAACCATATCCGTAGGTAATGATAGTGAAAACGTATGGCGTGCTTTATAGTTGTGCAACAATATAATAAATAATGTGAATTTATAGGTTCTAGGTTTACTTCGTTGAAGTTCATAATGAGTACAAATTATAATACTGTATTACTTCAACAATATTTATTTATTTTAACCTTATACGTGTTCGACCTTTTTACATGCCATTATCAATGTTAATATTAAATAAACAGTTGGTGTTGCTATAGGCTCACTAGAACTTTGTGACTTGATGTTGGTTATCTATGTCTGCTTATTACTTGATTTCTCATTCCAAAACGTCCAATAGAAGTAAATTTAAAAGATCAGTTTGCTCGTGCATTGACGATACAGTTTTAAATGCTTGTGAAGTTCAAATGGTTCCAGTATATCTAATTTACGTTTATCACCACAAAAGTGTAAACATTTTATGGTGTTATTAGATGTCATTAAATGATCAATGATACTAATTGTCTGGTCTATTTCAATCAATTTAAACTGGAAGCAATTTAATTTGTAAATGCCTGATTTTAGCAAATCATTTGCTTTTTCTTTACTATTAGACAACTTGTTTTACAACTTACTTTATATTTATTTGTTTTGTTCATAATTTAAGCAAGTTTTTCTGAATTGTCACCAAAATATGGTATCTAATCTCTTAAATTTACCTCTATTGGACATTTCGGAATAAGAAATCAAGTCATCTGCAGGCATAGACAACCAACACAAAGTTCTATTGTTTCTATAGCAACAGCAAATGTCTATTTTTTAATATTACCTTTGATAATGGCATGTAAAAACGTAAGGAATATAATATATAAATATTATTGAAATAATGCAGTATTTTATTCATACTTAATGAATAATGAACTCTCAGATTTGATGTAAAATTTATTAGCTTATCAAATAACATGAAAGAAATTTACAAAATAAAAATGAACAACAGTACAAAAATGGTTGGTTCTCTATTGTAATCTACGCCGATTCGGGTACTTTTTGTATTTAAAATGGGTACTAACATTAGCGTTGTAACTAATTGAACACACGCAATTTTTTTTCCGAGGAATAAATCTCTATAATATCTGTACATTTTATTTTCTTCAACTCAGTTTCGTATTTTCTTTTACTGTCGCTGTTTCATTGTTTTTGTTTAAATGAGCATGTCAAATGACAAATTAAATTTTAGCAGTATTCTGGATTTACTTGAATGAAGATTTATCATCACTAATTCTTGCATTTTAATTAATTACTATGCAGGGTATTTTGCAAATTTCTGGAACCAAATTAGGTTGATTGAACTTAGTTTAACTATACCCAAAACAACCTTCAAGGTTGTAAAAGTATAATTAACTTTCTTGTACGATTTATACTGCGTGATAGAATATTAGAATATATTGACTCTCAAGCACTTGCAACTTGTACAGGACCTGATAGAACTTCTGAAGTAAATCTGGCCAATAGGAGATTTGTTTTAAAGTATTCGCTAATAGAGGGCAGCAGAGCCGAACGCGCTAACTGTCAAAAATCGAACATTATTATCATTTTTATAAATATATCATAACATAATAAAAATAGTTTAGAACGCTCACTTGTTAATTGTTTAAAAATGTTAAATATGACCAATTACGGTAAAATTGTAAAAGATGTATAACTTTTCTCTTCAACTTTTTTTACGTTTTCATTAATAACAAAAATATTGCAATGTAAAAAACTAAAATTTTTCGTTTTTGCAAATATCTAGTACGCTATGCATTATTTAAATAAAAAACTAAAACGCACTAAGTGATACTCAGAAACAAAAGTACTAGTGCAAATTGTCGCTGTAATTCTGTGAAAATTCCATTGGCTTAATGACATTAGTTACACATGAAATAAATTGTCTTTTTTTAACATTTAATTAGTTGTCAGATCAACATTACAGATGTTATACATGACATTTATAATTAATTTAACAATAACAACATTAGCATGTTTTACAATTTTTAACATTTTGAGTTTAACAATACAACATGAGCATATTTACAATTTTTAACATTTTGAGACTATTAGTTGTGCCTCATATAGCCTATAAAGGATGTTAATTTTCGTTATTGTCCTCGGCAGAAATTACAATATCTTGAGGGAGCTTTCGCTTGAGTCTTACATGAATATTGCGCTCACACAGATTATAATATGTTGCACCGTCACATGTTCTTATATTACTGATGAACTTTTTAGCACTCACTTTGATGAAATTTTGAACTAGTGATACTCCCAGCTCGTAATGCAGTTGGTCATTCCGGATGTACCATGGGGCGTTCACTGCTATTCGTAGAACCTTGTTTTGAAATCTTGGGAGTTTCAGGATGTTGGTTTTAGTGGTGTTGACGAAGTAGGGTTTTATACATAAGAATAGCGCACTCTGTTCTTAATGGAGATTTCCTATTTATCAATGGATATAGCTGCCGTAGTCTATTATACACTGTATTAATTTTTGATTTATGTGGAAGCTCTAACTTGTGTCCAGGTAGACCCCTAAATATTTTATTGCAAAATCTTTTGGATTCCAGGGTATAATGTTTCCATCAATTTCAATGGTTGGCGGGTCGGTTATTCTTCTTAGCGTGAAAATCTTGGATTGGCATTTCGAGGGATTAATCTGAATGTTCCACCTTTTAAACCACTTACATATTTTGTTTGTTGAGTGTTGAAGTCTGTACTTTGCGTAATAATGGCTGTGTCGTCAGCAAACATTGCTAGCGATGCTGCTATTGTATGCTGAAAAGAAGGGGGCCCAGTATGCTTCCTTGAGGCACTCCCGCACGTATGTCTTTTGTTTCAAAGATTTCCGTGTTCACTTTTACAGCAAATGTTCTTTCTTCTAGAAACGAGAAAATAATTGCTTGGAGATAGCAAGGTATGTTAATTTTTAATAGCTTTTTCTTAAGGCCTTCGATTCAAACCTTATCGAAGGCCTGGGCTACATCTAGAAAGACTGCTGCGGTGTAGCATTTGTTTTCAAATCCGGTTTCAATGATTTCGCTAATTCTCTGTAGCTGGTGGCAAGTCGAATGTCCTTTTTTGAAGCCAAACTGAAAAGGTAGTAGAATGTTGAGTGCGTCTACTACTGTAGTAAGGCAAATATAGATTACTTTTTCTAGAAGTTTTGAGAGAGCAGTTAGCAGGCTTATTGGTCTATAATTTTTAATATTTTCGTTATGTTTTCCCGGTTTGGCAAACATGAGAACTTGAGCATGTTTCCATCTCCGCGGAAAGTAACCTCTTCGTAAGCATGCATTAAACGTTGTGGCTAGGTACGCCAAACATTTGCTCGTTAAGTGTTTCAAAACCGAGTTAGGTATTAGATTATGTCCTGGTGTTTTTCGTTTGGGTAGTGCGGTTAAAAGTGCGCCCATTTCTTTTGGAGATGTGGGTTCGATATTTTTAGTAATTACTGGATGATGTCTCTCAATATGGTTGATTATCTGTGTGATGTGTGTTGGGGTGCAGGTGATTACTGGTGTAAAAACCTGCTCAAGATGAGCAGCAAACGCGTCGTTTTTTTCACCGTCTGTGCAGTAGATATCAGTGCCAGATGTGAGCGTGGGCAATTCCTCATGTGTTTCTAGGATCCTCCTGGTGGTTTTCCACATACACGGGTCCCCAGGGCCGATTTCTTCAATATGATTTCGGTACGATTGAATTCTGTAGCCATCCATTTCTCTTTTGAGCTGATGTGTCAGATTATTTAGCAACCTTTTGGTTTCAGGATTTCTAGTCCTTTGCCATTGTCTCCTAATCTGACTCCTCTTTCTTATTAGATTGATTATGTAGTTGGGAGGAAAGTTGTAGTTAGGGCTCCGATATCTTGGCGTGGTTGTGGCTGCTGAGTTTGCAGCATCAACTATTGATGTGGTGATATTGGAGACGGCTAGGTCGATGTCTTCCGTGTTTTCAAGTGCTTGTGATCTTGTGAGATTGCAATCTAGCTTTTCTTGGAAGATATCCCAGTTGATCGGTCCGTTGGTTAGTTGCAGAGGAGGCTGTCTTGTTTTTGGTGTACTGATAAATGATACTAGTACCGGCAAGTGGTCGGATTTAGTTTTGTGATTACACTTTGGTTGATTTGCTTGAAAAATTTTTTCTGCAAGACGATGTCTAATATGTCGGGTTGGTGGTCCGCTCTGTAGGGGAAATATGTATATTCGTCGCGTGTATTGTTGAGTAGTGGTCAAGTTTTACTCCCTCTGGGTTGGTCGCTCTGCAGCCTCATGTTATATGCTTGCTGTTTAGGTCTCCAACTACCAGCGTTGGCTCTGACGTGTCGAATATAACTTTTAGTTCGTTTTCATCCAGTTTTTTGTTCGGTTGCCTGTATATGCTTATGATGGTAAGATTGCTCATGTCATTTAGCTTTACTTTAACTCCTGTGATTTCTAAGTTAAAGTTAGGAAAGTCGGGGATTCGACTGTGTTCAAGTTTTTGTTTGATGACGATTGCTACACCCCCTGAGGCTATTCTGGCATTTCGGTCTTTACGATATACATGGTATCCGGGTATTTTAAAAGTGTCCCTTTCAGTTAGATGGGTTTCGGAGATGCTTGCAATATCGACTCTGTATCTGGCTAAGAAGGCTATGAACACTGATCTTTGGTTGACAATTCCATTTGCATTTCAGTTAAGTATTGTTAAATTTTCTATAAGTTTTTGCTGATTATGGTCCATTAAAGAGTAGAGGCACAACAGTGTTTACAATAAATGTTTTAATTTGAGGTAAGATCCATTAAGATTTAGATAATGTTATTTGACGGAATAGATTCTGTTGACGGGTTTGATGTGTTTGCTGCAGGGGTAGAAATGGTATTAAGTAGATTTTTAACTCTGTTGGCGAACGTCTGTGATGTATTGGTATAAGCGTTATAGTATGAGTGGCCGATTGGTATGTCGGCTGTTATTCATGCGTTTCTGCTGTAGTTCTTTGTGGTGACTACATCCTCGGTAGCTGGCTGCGTGATCGCCTCCGCAATTGGCACATGTTGGCTTTTCATTGTCTTTTTTACGGCATACTGTATGGTTGTGATTTCACTTAACACATTTATGAGTAAGTGTGCAGTAGTTTTTTGTATGCCCATAGCGCTGGCATCTATGACACTGCGGCAAGTTTGTTGTTTTTTTCCTAGCTTCCACTGTAACAATGAAGTGGTACAGTGTTTTTAGGTTAAAGATTTGTTTTCCCATGTTATTATTGGTTAATTCAAGTGCGCATACCGGTAGGGGCTTTTTGTCTTTTGTTAATAATCGCGTGATGTTGATAACAGGCAAGCTTATTAATGCTTCGTTAATTTCCTCCTTGGTTAATGATGGTGGTACATTTTTGATAACGACGGATAAGGGTTTACTATTTGGATTTTGAAAAGTGTGGTAAGGGATTTTGTTTTCGATGTAAAATTTTGTGAGGGTGCGAAAGTCGTCTTCCCGAGTTAGGTTTATGCACAGTATTTGAGCTGCACATTGTTGTGAAACTGCCTTTAGCCATGGTTTTGATGTCCGCCACCAAGGCTTTGTGGTTTATTGTATTATGTAGGTAGATCGGCGGAATTTTAGCTTTGGCTGGGGCTTTAGCCTGTTGTGATGGTGCATTCTCGGTGTGCTCCTTGCTAGCTTTGTCATCCCCTTGCTGGAATAGGTGGTTAAAATCTGTTTTTCTTTAGTAATTCCTCAGCTGACCACAGATATCGTTTTTGCGCCTCATTGACAGGTGGTGATAATTGATCAGATTTACGCTTATTTTGCGCTTGATTTTGCATTTTGGTTTCATTGTCTGATAATTTGTCGGTAATCGTGGTGTAATTTATGTATAAATAAATATATTGGACTCACAGATTGGATAAAGCTGTAAATAGCTTAAAATGACAAACATATCGCACTGATAACGGAGCACATGCGTAGCATCCGCGCCGTTTCACTGCTTGCACTCGACTCGAAATAAATTGTCTACAATATCTACATCTTTCCTAATTTAACTGATTTAGTAGCTGTTATGGTTTCCAAGATACCAATCATCTCTCATCGCACGCTAAACAGTAGGGTTTCACCAAGACAAGAAATCTTGTCTCGATGAGTAACTCTTGTCTTGTCTTGATTATCGAGACACAAATTTTAATATTTCTTGTCTTGCACATTTTCTCGATGTTAATTGTTTGTCTTGATTCGAGAGTCTTAATTTCTCGATACGCAGCGGAATACCCGAAATGTTAGTGCCAAGATATTTTAAGTATCCAGTCAACATTAGTACCTGCAGAAAGATTATTCTCGAAGGCAACACTTACTATAATAAGAAAAGAGCAAATCAGACTGACTTTCGACTCGGCTCAATCCTTATTGTGCTTAAACTCATGGTTTGATAACAAAGAAATATTTTTTAAATAATTTTCACTTTTGTATTTAATCGTTTCCCAAATAAATATATTTTTTCTCTATTTTTAATGTTACGGTTTTATAGAAAAAAATATTATGTGTTTTCAAGGATTTACTGCATCCATATAAATTTGTTAGCAATCTAGTTTTAGTAATAACGATCCTGCTTTGTATTATTTGCGGTTTTTCATGATTATACTCTATCTTTTCAAGATCAAGAAATTATCGATAATATTTCTTGATCTTGAAAGTCTTGATTTTAATAACGCAGTCTTGTCTCGATCTTGTCTTGATTCGAGACAAGATCAAGACCAGAAATCTTTAAAATCGAGAGTCTCGTAAAACCCTACTAAACAGGCTAGATTCATGTTTGGGCAAATTTTATAAAGTTGGTAATTTGTTAAAATTTACATTTATACAACAAAAATTTTGTAGTAGGTACATTTACCTTTACAACGAAGATTTTTTTAACAGGGAACAGGCTCGAGTTTAAATTCAGGGAGAACTTTTAATGAGCGGTGTGAACAAAGGGCCTCCGGCCTGAGTGCTGCATATTCCAAAACTGCACCACTGTAGAAGAATAACAATTAAATTTACGGTATATTTTTGTATGTCTAGGTACTGGATTACAGGATAGCAATTATTCGTTGAGCGGGGCTAGTTTGGCTTCTAGGGGGCAAGATAAGATAAGATACCAAAGAAATAAACGTTATTAAAATTTGAAAAGTGAGTTCAATAAAAACAGCATTTTGTTAATATGAAAGTAGCATCTACTAGATCTCCGAAACCTTCAAAATTGTGGCAGTAACGATATACTAAAAATTTTAAGATTACTGTACAGAATGATGTTGTCAAACAACATGTCGTTTTACAGAGTGTACAACTAGAAAAGAGCACTTTAGGAACATCTCAAAAATACTTTTTTTAATGTATATTAGGAAGAACAACTGTTTGAACAAATGGGTTTACAGAAAAAGCGCCTGTGGACATTTTTTTTATTATAAATGCTGATATGGAAGTATATGTATGTATAAATAATAAAATAATCACATACTACTACACAAAATACGATTGGTATTAAAACATCAGGAAAATTCCATTGTTTATAATCATATCAGCGAAATTCCATAGTATCCTAAACACTTTCAAGGCACTGCACTCTTCTAGAAAGTGTTAACTTTAGTGAAGTTTCTAAATAAAGAAAAATCTAGTAACACTAAAGTTGAATTCTGAATTCCCAGAAGTATAACCATGAATCGAGGGACATTGCACACGCGAACTAGAAAACTTGTTTAAACTTTTCGTATAAGAGTTTGAAAAAGCTGATCGTCAAAAAAAGAATAGATGAATTCACAATGCCCACTGTTTCAATGTCTTACCTTCCTCGCTATACGAAGTATAACTATAGGAAGGTATTGTTTCAACTTGCCTTAAAAATTCAGTTTTTGCTATAACGGCAGGAAGTAAAAGTTTAAAACTAAATCTATCAAACAGGAAAAATAATTCAATCTTATTTATTATAAAATGAACTTCCATTTTAACACACAATTAAATTTTCGCTTTTGTAACTTGAATAAACAGTAAAGTAATGTGGTCGTATCTAGAGCCATAAGAATGAAAATTAGAGTTACCTTGCGAAAAGAAAATATTATGTCTTTGATTACGTGCCTTAACACTTAAACCACATTCTTTCAAAGTAGTCGGCTCGCTTTGAACCTCTAGTTAAATTTCAGCTTAAAAAATAAAGGCTTTCGTATTCACCCAACAATATTAAATTTAAAAATAATTGGTGCGTATTTCAGCTTAAGAGCATATCGGATCGTACTATATAAAACATTTCTCGGGTATATCTCGAAAATGCGTATTTCTGAGGTCTGGAATTTAGAGTTTAGGCGGACGTGTCTTCAATGATGTCTAAGAGAGCTGTCGAGAACACTTCTAGGCACATGCTCAATTTTTGACGGAAATTCGTGTAACCTACTAATAGCATCTAAAGGACAAGTCCATCAACGACATATACGTTCCTTCAACGCCTAGTTATACATGTTTACAAAAATCTCGATTGTGCAATGGTGCAACTTTTGCTAAACTTATTCTCAAGAGCACTTAATGTTATTTTATAAAAATAACTTCAATATTAACTATATTTTATTAAAAATAAACTATTTATAAAAAAAATGTTTAATGTTTCAAATGTTATAGCCTCGAAGCTCCAGGCATTTGTTTAACCGTGAATAGAAATTCACCATACACCGCTGCATCATATTACGCGAAATGTCTTCAATTTCCTCTCGTATTCGGTCTTTTTATTAATCAATATTTCGAGAGCGGCTTGTAGAAACTTAACTTTTTACTTATTTCCACAAAAAGAATTTGCACAAGTTAAATCAGGCGATCTGGCTGGCTAAAAGATGTTACCATTTAGAAATTAGGCGAAGCTAGGCTGTTCGAGAACATTTCACGTAACAAATTTTATATGCTGATTCAAGCAGCTCCGTCTTGCTGGAACCAAAAATTATCTGGAAAACGATGTAACTCGCAGGTGACAAAATTGTTTAATATTTTCTGATAACGAGCCGCTTTCATTATTGTTGTGGTATCATTTTTATCTTCAAAAAAATAAGACCAAATGATTCTATTCCATTTTTATTAAATATCATAACAAGTGGCGTAAAATAACCTTTAAAAAACCATTAAAGAAAAGCGTTTTCATAACAACGCTACTAAGTTAGAGTGATTTAAACAGTTACCAGTCATTATTGCGTACACGTTATACAGAAGTGGGCAAAAGTACGGAACCATGCAAATATCTTTATTACATCAACCGCGATTTTGGCAAAATTTTCTACATGAAGGTTTCGGTATACGGCGGATACAATGAAAATATCGGCGGTTTAAAAGAACTCCGGTTTAGCTGGAAATGATATCAACTTTTTTATTTTAAATAGATATAAGGTTTCATGCCTTTATTTTCAATAATTCTAGAGATACTGAGGAATAATATTTTGTAATTGTTATCTAGCAGCTCATGAAAACAAAAGAATGTGAGAAGCTTAAACAGTTATGTAATGTTGTCAAATATGCTTGGTTCGTGTTGTGTTGTTTTGATGTTCGATAGATTGAGCAGTGTGGTTGCAGTAATCAATTAATTAACCAAAATTAATTAAAACTGCTAAATTTAACATCAGAAATGGTACAATTAAGAGAAAAAGAACGAATTCAAATTTTAATTATAGTTGGTTTTGGTGAGCGTCGTACAATTCAGCATTTTTAATTAATTTTGGTTAATTAATTGATTACTGCAACCACACTACTCAATCTAGCAAACATCAAAACAACACAACACGAAACAAGCATATTTGACAACATTACATAACTGTTTAGGCTTCTCACATTCGTTTGTTTTCATGCTGCTAGATAACATTATTGTTAAATATCTCTAGAATTATTGAAAATAAAGGCATGAAACCTTACATCACTAAATTTGCAAAAAAAGAGATCTATCGATATATTAAAAAATATACAAAGTGTTCTATGTAAAATAAAAAAGTTGACATTATTTCCGGCTAAACCGGAAGTCCTTTTAAAGCGCCGATACTTTCATTGTATCCGCCATATGTCGGAACCTTGATGTAGAAAATTTTGTCAAAATCTCGGTTGCTGTATTAAAGATATTTGCATTGTTCCGTACTTTTGCCCAGTCCTGTATAGTTCCAGTCTTAATAATATTTATTTTTATTTAACAAAATGCTTTCGCTTACGCCAGCTTTATTATTTGTATAAGAAAAACTATTCATGAGAATAACAGAAAAAATCCAAAGCAATTCATTAATTCATTTATTTACGTAGTTATTTTATTAAGATTATTTGTAGAACGATTATTAGAATCACGTCCGGCAGTCTTTATATGTTCGTGTGGTCCGTCAGATATTGTCAAATAAAATCACGATAGTATGTAAGACACGTATCCGTACAAATTAGGAGTGATGTATGGTCGCATTTTTCTAGCAATAAAGTATGTTTTTAAATTTCCCTTCTGAGATATATTCTCAGAAGTCATCCTAAAAAAATCGTGTAGGAATTATAATTAAACCAAGAATTTTTTTAAAGAAATAATTCATAAAAAATACCTGGGGCGATAATGACAAAAAACTAGGTTGTAAGACCACATATACAGGTTGAATGTTTTTATAGAGCCTTTGGCTCATATATCTTAGCTAATTTAAGTGACAACAATTATTTAAAAAAAAAACCAAAATATTTTAAGATATTCTTTAAAGTTTTTGAAATTCTCTTTACAATGATACCCAATAAGTAGAAGTTTGTTTAGAAACAAAGTTACAGTGAATACCTAAAAGTCAGTGTTAGTAGCATGGCAGCAAATGAACCAACTGTCAAAATAATAATCATTCTTTTGATATTTCCATTTTAATTTTCTGTAAAACACAACTTTATTGTAAATCAACTGTATAGCAGGCTTCCCTTTCTTGAATTTTTTTTGGGCCCTGTAAAATCAATCACCCTGTATACGAAGCTATCAGACACATTAAGTTAATTAATATTTTGACACTTTTTCCGATTGTGATTTAACAAGTTAGTAACACCACATTCACCTCGCAATGATACTATTGATAGGAAGAACAAGTATCCGCGATCTCTATAAGAACTGTACCTTCATCCAGCAAAACAGTAAATATCAGGAAACATTAGCACAAATAGTACAATTTTAATTTAAAAAAAATGGACGAAACAGGTCACTGGTACTTTCCCATACTTTTTACGTTTTAAATATTCTCGCGTCAAGAAGTCATGGAAATTTACATCTAATCTAACCGGTACAAGTCCGCTGCAGACTCAAGACGTTGGTTACTTACGTGCTGCGCGCGTTCCTACGACGCGACGTGAAAGGCGCTAAGATATTTAATGCGCTCACGAAAATAGTTATAACAGCTTTATTTATGCAGTTATCAAAAATGTGCAAAGAATGAAAAATATTTATTTTTATTAGAGCTAATTGATAGGAGGAGTAACTGCCGGAAAACACGTACTTGATATTAAAAAGTATCGTTTTTTTTTTAATTTTCAAAATAGTTGAAAATTCTAGCTGATTATAATAAATCAGCCATTGCGTTTAGGAATAAAAAGTTAATCAATTTCAAAATTTTCAAAAATTCCTAGAAGGCGTCAGAGTGAAATTTGGGAAATTAGTAAAAAACCAAATTTATAGTTCATTGCAAGCTCTATCGGTGTAGGCAATTATTGAAACATTTCTTTTTGGAAGTGTCCAAAATTTTGAACCGTTAGTATATTTACAATTTTCAAAAATATTTTTACATCACTTGATTATACGTATTAAGAGCTATCAAATAATATAATAATTTTTATTAATTGGAAATTTTGTTTTTGAGTAATCGGACATTAAAGTTAAAATTTTCATAAATTCGTAGCGACCTTTATTTGGAAGATACAGCATTTGGAAAAAAAGCATTTGATTTGTCTTTAAATGCACTGAAACGCTATGTATTCAATTTTTTTTAATATGGTTAAAACAAAATCTATACCAAAAAAACAGGTCTAATTTCCGGTTCCGGTTACGATTAGCGACCTTACAAAGAACTAACTGCAACTAAAAACCTTCCACACACAAAATCTTATTAAAATATTAAAAGTAAAGAAAGAAAATAGAATTTTAAAATAGTAGCGCCTCAACGGGAGTTTAAACTTACGACAGCATGTGCAATAGGCGTTCGTACCGTATAGCAGCAGTGACTTAACCGCACGAAAGCAAGATAAACGCCCTGCGGCTAATTACAGATACCTAAAATCATGTCTAATTTCCGTTTCCAGTCCCGATTAAAAATCTTACAAAATACAACCTGCAACTAAAAAACGTCTACATACCCCATTTACCCTCTCACACACAACCAGTACAAATCAGAATTATTTTACACAATAGGAACAATTTTGTGTTAACTCATACTAACGCAAATTCCGCCCATAATTCAGTTGATTTAAGTTATTCGTTAAGTATAGTGTTACTAAAAAAAGTTAAAATGTGTAATTAAATACAAAATTTCTAAGATCAAGTTAAGCAGTTGTTCTTGAATAAGATGAGATATGAGTCTATACTCTTATAATATGACTATAATGGTACTTCTTATGCCATGCCGTTCTCTTATCTACAATTTTCTTTATCTTATTATATTTATAATATTATTTTTTCATAGTGTATAAGTAGTTTTAGCTGCAGAACTGTAACTTAAGACAGAATTCAAGAGATATTATTGTTGTAATCCGAATCGTGTATAGCCTGTAGCTAATTAAAGGCACCACATATTTCTAATAAGAAATCTGTGGAAGGCATTTATACTTGTATTATTATTATTTCTTAAAATGACAAGAGTCATCCCCTTTTTAGGTGGCAAGCCTTCTTAAAAACAACTCCTTATTGTACCCAAACCACAAAAAATAAGATTCCTTAATTTGACGATAAACATCCCATTTTTGAAAGTGACACCTCAAACCCGATTTCCAGTGCACTCTTACTCCTAAAAAATTTAAATTTTACAATACTGTATGAATACACTTTTTTTAAATATCATTTTTAAACTATTCTTAAGGACCCCCAAGCGTTAGAAACAGAATATTAGAAAATAGCAAAAGTTTTCTATTTTAAAATATCTTCTCCAAATCACCTTATAACGCACCCAATACATATAAAAGGTATTGGTGACTGGCTACATAACATTTAAACAAAATAGTATCAATTTAGATTATTTAAATGTCATGATGTATGTATGTCGTAGCTAAATTGGAAAACGCGTCCCTCTAAGTCGGAAAACTCTTGAAAAACTCTTTAAAAATATAGAGTTGTACTGCATGTAAAGGCAAATAAAATGTCTGTTTTTCGAATGCTGTATCTTCAAAACGAACGCCGCTGCTTTGAAAATGTGATTTTATTGCCCGATTACTCAAAAACAAAATTATTTTATTGCCTTTAATAAGTTTAATCATAATATCATCCAAAAATATTTTTGAATATCGAAAAATTGTAAAAATTGCAAGTTTTCAAAATTTTGGGAAATTTATAAGAACTATTTTTTAAAAACAGTCCACTTTTTTTATAACTTTGCGAGGCGATAGAGCTTGCAGTGTACTACAATTTTGTTCTTTACTAATATCCCAAATTTTACTCTGAAGCCCTCCAGGAACTTTTTAAAAATTTAAAATTTATTAATTACATATTCAAAAACGCGACCTCCAATCCTTATAAACTATAACAATTTCGATAAACTATTTGAAGTATTTTAGTATTAGAATAAAAAATAATTTTAAATTATTTTAAAAATATTAAAATAAAAACGATACTTTTTAATATCAACAAAGCGTTTTCGGTAAGTTACGTGCTTTTAATTACGCCTATCAATTAGTGTTAGCTAAAATCTATATTTTTCTTCCTTTGCATATTTTTGATGACTTTTCAAATAGACTATTTACAGCGATTGTTGGTCCACACCGCAATATCTAATTACCCGTAGGGCGGTTACCTTGCTTCCGTGCAGTTTTAACATAAATAATACAACAAGTGATTGCGATTTTTTGATCAAATTGTGGTGTAAGTTTAGGAGTGCAAGTTAAGATGGTAATTCTACGACCGCGTAGCAGGAGTGGAATTTCCTAAATCTTAACTAACTCGAGTTAACTTACACCACAATTTTATTAAAGAAAAATCGTATTCGTTTTGACTATGTCACTCAAATCAATTCTGACGCATTTTTGGTAACACTGAACTAGTCGGAAATGGTCGGGTGTTTTCGGGAATCGGCGCTCCTAATGTGGAATTGTTACTTGTTTTCAAATGTTTTGTAGTGGCGTCCTTTTGCCAATTTAATATTTTATTTTGACGTTCTTATTTACTGTTGTGTTGTAAAAATAGATCGTTTTGGAGAAAAATCGTCAGTGATATTTTATAAAATTTTTGAGGGTATGTACAGTATTTTGGTTTAAAATTTTAGTTTATATAACCTGTCAAACACGACACAATTTTAATGTAAATATAAATTTGTTTTTTAATGCATATTAGCATGTTATTAATATATTTATTATAGATGTACACTAAAACTTGGATGTGTTATAACTTGAACTATGAATTGAAAACTTGCGATTTAAGTTGTGGACACTGACATTGTTACCATCGGCCACCGTCGACGGTTTTCGTATTTTGCTTTTTGCTTGTGGACGACAGAGACAATTTTTTAAAATTCAGAAATTATATTATAGTTAAATATGATACTTACTTCTGGCCAAAGCAATGAACCTCTATATTAAAATAATAATAAATATACCCAAAAGTCAGTGCACATCAGTTTTAAACGCGTTAAGTTAAGACTTAAGAGCGATTATCCGAAGCTACTGTAGGTTTAACCACTTATTTAAACAGAACCATCAGTTTAATCGGTGTAAAACAAACTCAATTAGTTAGTTTTATGAAAGGGGAAATTTGTGATTAATTCAATGAAATGTGAGTGGTATAATCGAAGTTATCTCGCCAAATATGCTTACAGCTACATTACATCCTATTGCACAAGCTAATGCAAGTTCAAATTCCTGCTGAAGCGTTACCTTTTCTAACTTTCTTTTTCTTGCTTTAATTTTTGTTAAAACAATGCTATTTGGTCATTTATTGGTGGGACAATAATCAAAACGTAAAAAGTATGGGGAAGTACCAGCGACGTGTTTCGCCCATTTTTTGATTGGTCACATTGCGAAATTAGCTGGAAAAAGTTAATAACTTTATATCAACGGTGTATCCGTATCTTCGCAACCCCGAAAATCATATTAAATGTAACAAGTTTAAACATAGTACTTAATAAATAATTTTATTAACAGCCAAAAATATACATTTACACGAAAAACTGAACAAAATAGATCTATTAACTTTTTAGATTTAAACATAAAAATTAATTCAAATAATAAACTTGAATATTCTGTTTATAGAAAACCGACACAAGCAGACATTACAATGCCACACGATTCTTGTCATCTTAAAACACATAAATTAGCAGCATACAGGTTCATGATACATGAGGCTTTAACGGTTCCTTTAGGTGAAATTAGTTATAATAGAGAAGGTTTGATTATTAAACAAATTGCATACGATAATGGTTATAATACTCAACTTATTGATACACTAATTAAAGAGAAAAATTAGAAATTAGCTATTCATAAAATTTATCCAACTTCTTCATCAGATAAAATGAAATACGCGTCAATTCCATATTTTGGCAATAAATCAGAAAAAATTTCCAAAATATAAACAAAACAAATAAATGTGAAAAACTTTTAAAATAACAAAAAACATTTTAAACACTTTGTTTAATGCTAAAGAAAAAACAAACAATTTACTAAAATCAGGCATCTACAAATTAAATTGCTCGCACTGTAATTCGGTTTATATACGACAAAGAATTAGAAATTTTGCTATTAGGTACAAGGAACACGTACGTTGCTACAAATAACAACACTCATAAATTCAATTGCGCTAACGCTTATTAGAACACAATCATTCAATAACATCTAATAACACTATAAAATGTTTACACTTTTGTGATGACAAACGTAAGTTGGATATACTAGAAGTATTTGAAATTCATAAACATTTAAAATCTGCACTTTTAATGAATGAACAAATTGATCTCTTATATTCATCGTTATTGGACGTTTTGAAATGAGAAATCAAGTCATCTAGACGCAGATATAGAAAACCAAGATCAAGTTATGACAACTTATTGTTCCTATAGCAACACCAACTGTTTACTTTTAATCTTGCTTTTGATAATAACGTGTAAACACGTTGAAATACGTATAAAGTTAAATACAAAACCTGTTGAAGTTAGGAATTGTTTTATTTACAATAATAAAGTGATGTTTATATTTTCGTAGAATCTTCACAAAATAAATATGTTAAGCATTCGAGTTTTACAGGTTTGTATGAGAATGGTAGTGAGACTGGAGTAATAAAATGGTAATCGAAAAGTTACCACTGACAAATGCCTAATAATAAGTATTAAATAATAAGTTTATCTTTTCCGTGGATGACTACGATATTATTTTCCAAAATCATTAAGTCAAAATTTATTTCCTACAAAATAATAATATTGTCAGAAACATCTAGAATATCTGCAAAAATTATCAATTAGTAATAGTATATTCCTTTAAAAATATGTTACTAGTTGTGTTATTTATTCATTCATATAGCTACTACTAATTTTACTAATTTGAATCACTTTGTATATTGATTTAGAAATGAGTGGTAAAGCTAAAATGAAAATAAAAGGAGCTACCTGAAAAACCGACTGAACAATTATTTATAACGTCATTCAGTCGTTTACCATTCATTTAACGAGTTCGCTAAACATAAGAAATCATTAGGAGGTGAACCAATGGCACAAATGGACAAAGGTTCTAATGAGCCATAAACGTTTTAGCACCAGTTGAAATTGACATGAAAAAGGAGTTGTTTTAATGATCCGCCATATTTAACGTTCATTAAACAGTGAGAGCTGTGACACGGTGATATAAGGTTTTTAAGGTAATTGTAATTGCTTGCTAGTACTAAAAATAAGTCAAAATTTATTTCTTTAAAATGTTTTCTCTTTTATCTCACATAACTATTATAATTAAAATTTATAGTAAACGGAATTTGATTTCATAATATCATCCAAAGTTCTTGTGTATTAGCTGCTATGCTAATACAGACGGTGATTATAGAAAAATAATTTAAAGATATTATAAGATAATATTTGGTAGTAAATATAATTATAGTCGGTCGTACGTTTATGTCGAGCAAAAATCAGGCATTATTCTTCAGAATCAAAATAAATTGTCTATAAAATCCTACAGATAAGTTTTCCATTTGCTGTGGATATTTTTTTAACAAGAAATCCACAGCCTCATAAATGATTAATCAGCTGTAGGAGCTAACCGAGTTGTATCAATAACGAGCTCTAAACATACGAAACAAGAGAGGAAAATCAAGTAAGGTTGGCCAAAAACCTTAAGTCGGTGGTGTTTTTGGTTAAATTTTCTTTAACCAACATAAATTCTAAATCTTTTAATAAAATCCATCCAGTAACGTAACGTTTGGACAAGATTAAAAACCGAAAATAGATCCTACAACAAGTACTCTTTTAAGTCTTAATTCACTCGTTTAAGAATATAATTTCACTTGTAAGGGTTATTCGACTATAGTACATCATCCAATTTCCATTTTTTGTTTTTAATTTTAAACCTCAATTTCGTTAATTCCTCATTGAAATGTGAACTGTTTGCATTTTTCAACCAAAACATACCCAATAATTACTCTGCTTTCTATACATTTCCACAAAGAGTGCATAAATTTAAAAATTAAAAAACAGAATTATGAATACTACTGCTATATATTTAATTATTTCATGCTTTATAAAAATAAGATTTCTGCAGTCAGGACAAAAAACGAAATGTATCAACATACAAAAAATAAAAGGAATAAATCATATCAAATATGCCAAGTTACAATAACATGAAAAGGTACTCTGACAAAATCAAATATTCTTTGGGATTCTGCTTGAATTTTGAGCAATATTGTCATGTAGCAACATTCTTGCCACTCTAGTATGAGCAATTCTTATGGCAATAACAACTTTATTAATTAACAACATTTCTAAAAATCAATCCGAATTGTACCGATTGCACAGGAAAGCTGTTATAAAATAGTAGATTTAGTTATACTAGTTATATTGAACTAGTGATTATTTACTACACATTCGAGATTTTGTAAAGTTTGACTTAAAAATCCTGTTCTCCATACGAGCATACACAAGAAAAGCTGAAGTGTGAATTTCGAGTGGACTTTGCCATACTAGATATTAATACTTGCCGTAATTACGAAAAGGTAAATTTTGTATTTATAACGTTGTACATCTCCCCGTCTGTTAAGAAAATAAGCTGTCAGTTCGTAATTTATATAGACAACCCTACGAAACATTCCGTATAAGAATAGTAAGAATGGAAGCGCTCGCCCTATAGCTGATTAGGTGCGCTTTGAATTTCGGAATGAAAATCGATGTATTTAAAGAGTTATCAAAAATATGCAAAGAATGAAAACTATATTTTTTAACAAGAACTAATTATACGCGTAGTTAAAATCACGTAACTGCCGGGAAAACCCGTTATTGATATTGAAATGTATCGGGTTTTTTTTCTTAATTTTTAGAATAGTGCTAATCCTAATAAAGTATACTGCAAATTGTCTATCGAACTGTTAAAAGTTTGTAACGATTGGCGTTTGCCTTTTTGAATAAATAATTTCAAAATTCAAAAATTCCTGGAAGGTGTCAGAGTAAAATTTGAGAGACTAGTAAAAAATAAATTTGTAGTTCACTACAAGCTCTCTTGGCTCAGAAAGTTCAAAAAATCGTGTTGGTAGTTTTTGATAAATATTTTGTTGAAAATTATTAAAGCTTTGAACTCGAGATTTTCAAAAGTTTGTAGCGGCCGCCATTTTAAAGCTAAAGAGTTTAGTAAAAAAATTTTCAATTTGCCTTAATTTTTTCTCTCAGATTCTGTGCTCATATTTCTAAAATTTGGTTCTGGAAAAAAACGCTATTAAAAAAACCTCTAACTTCTGTTTCCGGATTCTCATTTATTTAAGAAGCTTAACTAAAAGTACAATTTTCGATATACCTCTTTATTTAAAATTTCATCACAATCGGTTCAGTACTTTCGCCTTTAGAGGCATCACACACTCACACACCGACCCAGCCACCCACCCACAGACAGACCTTTTTTTAAACACTTTTTGGGTACCTTGAGCCTCAAAACATGTATTTTCGATATTAAAATCTAGATTTAGAAAATTTCATGATACAATACTTCCCTAGTAAAAGTAAAAAGGTATTCTTGTTAAACGTCGCCAAATTCAGCGGTTGTCTCTTGGCAAGGTTGATGTTAGATTAGCCAACTGACATTGACATACCTTGATCTCTTGGTAAGTCAATTTTTCATAAATACTAAATTACCTCGATAACTATTAGATTAAGTGACTTTTAACAAGAAGCCCTTGTTTGCTTATTATTGTATTGAAATACCATTTTTAATCAAAATTGGAAAAAAAATCGGGTGTGTAAAATACGTTAAATAGGTCGAGCAGCCTATACATCTACACGCGCCGCGCGGTTGACGGATTTAAACAATAAATTGTATAAAATTATTAGTTAAATATTCAAAAAAAGTTTGAAAATTAAATATCTCTGTTTATGGCGGAGATACTTATTATTAACACTTGCTTTGCCTCCATTATCTTATCTTTAGTTTCTAAAAAAGGTTGCGTTTCCGGACAGACGTTTACTGGATCTTTTCGACTCGAATTGAAACAAACAATGAGCGAAGTATTTTCACCTGTACTTTCCTATACGTTACAAATTGTTGCTTATTTTCAAAAGTATTTTTGTATCAACGTTATAGGTCCAAAAGAGTTACTATAAGATCACAAGGTGCACTTAGATTGACTTACATTAACACTGTACTCTTTCCTTAGCTATTCTAATGAAGTTTGCTTTATCTTCTGTAGTAGCGCGTAGCGATGGTTTTGTAACTGCTTTGCAAGCCGCATGAATAGTCACCTGCTAGGGGGGCGCTAATAGGAAAACGGAAGGGCCGCGTTGGAACTATAATTATAACTAAATTTCTAAAGTTTTTATAGAAAGATATATTAAAGAAAAAAGATGTCTCGGGATTAAAGAAAAACTATCACAAAAGACGAAATCCTTCAGCCAAGAAGTGAAAATCGTTAAAAATTACTAAATTTGAATTAAATTTTAAAAAGTGTAAATATGTTTAACAGTAGTATTCTAATTAAATTAATATAGCTTAAATTTTAACATTAAAACTATTTATAATAATACTATCATGATATAAATTAGTTCGCAATTCTTTTAATCAAAATTACATTCTATTATCGGGTAGCCTATGACATACTTTCATAGGCTACCTGATAATTAAAGTAGGTAATATTGATAAAATGGATTTCGACATATTTATATCATAATAAAAATAGAATACTACTAATGTTAATATTTACACTTTTTTTTGTTTAATTTAAATTCATTAATTTTTAAGGATTATCACAGAAAAATTATTTTTTTTTCGAAAAATTTGTTGTGCGAGAGTATGAAAATAATACAGCATTATTTAAAAGTGATAGAAATCTTTTTATAAGAGCATGTTTAAAGATATACGGTCATATTTGAAATAATTAACTTTAAAAAAAAAAGGGAACCGACTTCAAATAAAACACAAAAGTGACATAAGTTAACTAAAAAGCAAAAAATAAATGTTTTTTATACAACAGTTTAATACTTATTTGTTGTTCCGTTTAATGTAATTAAAAAATTGTTGTTTATTATATAATTATTAATTGTTTTATAATTTTTAAGTCGGTACCAAGTAAAACATAAAAATTCGAATCTAATTTGTTATTGCAGCAAGGTATATAAGTATTAAACTGTTGTATAAAAAACATTTATTTTTTGCTTTTTAGTTAACTTATGTCACTTTTGTGTTTTATTTGAAGTCGGTTCCCTTTTTTTTTTTAAGTTAATTATTTTACAATTTTAAGTGATGGGTAGACCTAGTAAGGATGCTTCTCGAATGAGGAAATGACGGCTAGTTGAAACGGAAGATGAAATACGGAAACACTAAAAAGTCGGTTATAAAAATAGATTTTGAGGAGTATCTTCGAAGTTCAAGCTCCAATACCAATGAAATTATAATGGGACCACCTTGGAACTATACTGAACCCAACACAAAAAAAATCATTAAAATCGGTTCATAAACAAAAAAGTTATGCCCGAACATACATAAAAAAAAATAAAAAAAAAAAAAACATATACAGACGAATTGAGAACCTCCTCCTTTTTTTGAAGTCGGTTAAAAAACGAAGTAAAGCAAAGCATTTAAAAAATTTTATTGTTGAATTAGATTAAGTGTTCAACGCTTAAAACAGTTAGTCATAATCTTTAAAACGTACCTTTTAAAATAAAGAAGTTATAAAGCTGTGGAGTTTTGGCTGGAACGACCTTTAATCATCATCAGAAAACCTTTCAAAAATAATAGAAACACGACGAAAAGACGAAAACCCCTAAAAAGGTTATTTAAAAACTGTATTGCTTATTTTAGCAGTTTATAACATAAATTTTTAAGTTCTTAATTGCTTTATATTTGCTATTGCGGATTTGTTGTGACTTATACACATATGACGTAATCCTGTAACTTCAAAACATGTAATTCAAAATATTTTCTAACGTGTACCTTGAAAGTTAACTTAGTGAAGTTTCGTACATCAGCTAAAATATAGACAGACAATGAAGAATATGATATAAAGCAAATACGTAGCTTCCCATCATAATTTGCATACGAACAAGAACGTTCTGAATTATGTACTGTTTAAAGACGACGTAAAATTTTGTAATAACGATGTCTTTACCTTTTCAGAAAAATCCTCGATCCATAAGCGAGGCAAATTTTACCTATACGTGGTGTGAAATTCTAAATTGTTAAACAATATTTGTTTTTCGAGATAATTTAACTGGACTAACGTATTTAAATGTTTACCACCTCTACCCGTGGATGTCGATAGTAAGGTGAGCTACAATTTCAGCAGGACACACCTGTTCACTATTTAAAAATAATTTTAGATAGTCTTGTAAATGGTTATATTAAGTACTCAGTTTTTTTATTAATGAATATAGTTTGGCATATCAAGAAGTATATAAAAATTAGGGTAGTCAAAATCAAAAATACAGAACTTTTTTAAATTTCTTAGAATATTACTATGACTTTAATCACAGACAATTTTTTAAATTTATATCTGGAGTTTCAGTTTCACAAGCGTATGTAAATGTACATTGTTTCAACTGTTGTAGAGTTCTGTAATTTATTTCAAAACTACTTGAAAACTTCATGAATAAATTATTATCATAAAATGTAAGTTTCAAGAATACTAACACTGCTGATCTAGAAATTTATACTATTCGGAGCTTCCTCTGTAAGTCATAACGAGAAATTATTATACAGTGATAACAGAAAACAAATGTAGTCTGCTCTGCATTATATCTGCGTCAGTACTTTGCATTCGTTATCTTAATTTGTACTACTGGTTTATTAAAGGAAGAAAGTAGATAAGTTAAACTTAAATTATTTGGTGCCCTCGAAGAGATTTTTGAAATGTTTTTGAAACTAGTAAATACGCACCGAATACATCTTGCTAGGTATTTGCATATATTGTTTAAATGAAATTCGCGCTTATTCATATAAATCGATCAGCAAGAAAAAGAACACGTATTTCTTTCTGGGAAAGCTCATTCCTAATTATACAGTGATCTAGCAAGAAACTACAGATGCTTTTGTTTAGGGTATGTTTTGAACTGAAACTTCTTTGGCGGCAGGACTAGTATTGGATCATTGGAACACGAATGCGTACGCACCGAGAAAGAATAGAGGTCGCTGCGAGACGGAAGCTGCTGTAATTTCTCCGGTCTCCGCATGCCATGCTTCCGAAAACTAATGAATTGCGCAGTACTTGCTCCACTAAAGGGAGTAAAATCCTCTCGAGACTACTTTTTTTGTCAGTATCGAAACAATTATGGCGGAAACACTATAAAATTGACCCCTTCGTGTACTGCGGCGCTCTCAAAGCTCTAGGTGATATTTAAAAGACGTACTGACTGTGATTTTTTTAACATGGAACTCATTAGTTCCGCTTTATTTTGGTATATAATTTATAAGGTATAAATAATTTCAATTTAAAGATAATTTGGTTGTAAACTTTTACGAAATGTTAACTAATTCTGTTAACTTTACGTATCAATATCTATTTTTTTCACGGCAGCAATCTTGTTTTTTGCTACATACAAAACTTCGTTACAATCTAAGGAACATTTCGTCTCATACAATATATAGTCGCGTTTCAAAAATAAACTCGCTAGAGTTCTTAGAACGTTGAGCTGCCAAAGCAGTGTGACAAGCATGTACTTATACAGTTTGCTGAGCGTTTGCTCAGCTGTACTAAAAGCGCTACGGAACTACTGACTACGGACTACAAACGGACAACATCATGACAAAGATATTAAAGTTCAAAATTTTCTTCTAATGTAATATCATCCTCGTGTACTAGCGCGTTTTGTCATTTTTAAAACCACATTCCCCGCAACTTTTTACACCTTATTTAATACAAATGCATTTTTTGCTAGTGGCTTAGGTTTAACGGGATTGAGTCATGTTTTGACAGAACTGGACCCCACTGCTAATTTCCAGCCATAATTTAATAGATTTTCTTTAAACATAACAGTCAGATTACTTGCAGACCAGATTTTCAATTGCGATATGCATCTAAAAAAATGATGATAATATATTTTGTGGCATTTAAACAATAAAAATACCTAAAAACATGCTGCCTAATTGCATTGTCAATTGGTGGAAGTGCGCAAACTTGTCTTTCACAGGTTTTTCCTTTATTTTTACTTTCGCACAAATCCGGTAATGGAAGTGGCGGATTCTATTTGACGGAATTATTTCAAAAAGTTATCCGAATTGCATAAAAATTGGTATTCGAGGAGTGTTTTGGCTACTAGTTACGAATCCAGGACCTAATTTTAAAAAATCAAGGTGGCTGAAACCTTTCATAAAGTAATCAGGGTTTTGGGGTTGCTAATTATGAATCCACGATCTAAATCATACAATATACAATACATATTTAGTGAGAACACGCTAATAAGTTTCACTTATAACGGACGTGCTCGGCACACATTTCTTTTTTTTAATGCCTGTTTTCTCTGAAAAATTACTTTACTAGGGTTGCTTTTTTCCAGAGAATGTATATACTAGAGGCTGTGTTCACTAGAGCCTTTTTTAAGGCGATGTTTGTCAGGAGATGTTTACCCCATCACTATTTTTCCAAGCAAATTTGTTTTGTGCCCTTTTCAAGGACGTTTTCAGCGTAAACCGAAAATAGCCCCCACAAGCAAAATCCATTTTCTGTGGCATGTTATTAGTGTAATGTTTGGGCTATTTCGTGGCCTTTCCTGGCCAACAGTACTGATTTAGAAATCATTTAGCGTTCTTCTATGTTGGCCAGTTTAGCGCTGATTTCGTATATCTAAAAATATAAGGTACTTCATTTAAAAAACAAAATTTATATTCTGTTATGCAGACCTAGTAGGAGGTGTATGAAATTGGTCTACAGCATTTTGTACTATACCCTCTCCGCCCCTCCCATATTTGAAACAAAACAAGTTTATTTCGATATATTTATTAATAACAAAGTTACAGCATGTAAAAAAATTCTTCAGCAAATCATAACTTGCTTTAAGAGAATATATTTTTTGTTAATTTAAAAAAACCTTTGCACTCTAAAATTTAGGTTTAAGTTTAAGTATACTATCATAAAGTATTTTTAGCGCTGATTTTATATAGGTATCTAAAAATATAGGGTATTCCATCTGAAAAACTAAACTTATATTCCATTATGCAAACTTAGTACGCGGTGAATAAAATTGGTCTACGGCATTTTGTACTATACACCCCCACCCCTATATACAACAAAAAAAAGTTTATTTTGATATATTTATTAATAATAAAGTTACAGGGTGTAAAGTGATTTACAAACAGCCTGTATATGAAACTGTAAATTCTTAGCGCAGTACCAGTTTATTTCACATCTCGCTCTTTATCTTGTGAAAAATATTCACTCCCAATCTGTTGGCGCGTAAAACACTGGTACAAAAATACCTTTGCAAATATAACTATAACTAACAGTTTCTAAAGTATAGAAAAGTCCAGGCTAAATGCTTAGCTTATTTTCGTTATTTGTTAAGCCAGAATCAAGAAATGAAAGTGTAGCAATGGTTTCTTGCTCTTAAAAAGTTTGTAAGAGAAACCGTATCACGATCTGCCTATATCAATCCACTGCTGGATGTAGGCTTTTCCCATTCCATGCCATTGCCCCCTGTTGTTTGCCTTTCGCATCCATTCGGTTCCTGCCCTCTTTTTTATATCGTCTCTCCATCTTGTAACTAGTCTTCCCGCGCTTCTGCGACCGAGTCTTGGTCTCCATTCTAAGATCAGTTTTGTCCAACTGTCGTCTGTTCTGCAGGCCACATGTCCGGCCCATCTCTATTTTAGTTCGGCTACCCTTTCCATTACTTCAGTAATTTTCGTTTGTTCTCGAATCCATTCGTTGTTTTTTCTGTCGCTCAGCTTAATGCCTAACATTCTCCGTTCCTGTGCGCGTTGTGTTCTGGCTATTCGTTGAGCAAGTTTCTTTGTGAGACTCCATGTCTCCGCTCCATAGGTGAGTACTGGGAGAATGCATTGGTCATATAGTTCCCTTTTTAGCGTGTTGAGTAATTCTGATGTTAAACTGTTGCTTAATTTGCCGAATGCTATCCAAGCCATTTTAATTCGTCGTGAGATTTCTTCCTTCATGCGATCCTTAGTGGTGGTGATCTTTTCTCCCAAGTATATGTAATGTGCGACTTTTTCCAGAGGTTGGTCGCCGAGTATTATGTTCATTTGTTCGTTTGTATTTGTCATGATCTTTGTTTTATTAATATTGATTGTGAGTCCTACTAGTTTAGAATTGTTATCTAATTCCGTAACCATTTCTTGTAGTTCTGCCGCATCATTGCTTATTATGAGGATATCATCGGCGATTCTTAGATGATTGAGGTATTCGCCATTGATGTTTACTCCTCTAGTTGGTCAGTTGAATTCCTTCAAGACGTTTTCAAGGGTCGCTATGAACAATTTAGGAGAGATCGTGTCTCCTTGGCGTACTCCTTTTTTTATAGAGATTAGAGATGTTCTTTCTTGGTGGAGGAGTACGTACATTGACGCCTGCGAGTAGATGTTTTCTATTAATTTGGTGTATCTGCTGTCTATTCTGCATTTTGTCATAGAGTTTAGCACCGCCCATATTTCGATTGAGTCGAAAGCTCTTTCGAAATCGATAAAAGCCATGTAAAGTTTTAAGTTATATTCGTTACACTTTTCTATTAGGTTGTTGACTGTGTGTAAGTGATCCGTCGTACTAAAGCCGGAGCGGAAGCCCGCCTGTTCACGGGTTTGTTGGCAGTCTACCTTTAATGTCAATCTATTAGTGAGTACTCTTGTGAATAATTTATATATGTTGTGACAGCAGACTTAGTGGTCTATAGTTGTTGAGTTTTGTTATGTCCCCTTTTTTTGTGAATGGGGATAACCTCGGCCTCTACCCAGGGTTCTGGGATTTGACCCGTTTCTAAGCAGCTGTTGAAAATCTCTTTGAGTTCGTAGATAAGTTTCGGCCCTGCTTGTTTTAACGTTTGGTGATCTCTGGAATTTCTTCAGAGCCCACGTTCTGTATTCTTGTATGTAATTCTTTTATTTTATTTTCATTTGGCCGGATCTTGGTTGAGTTTAGATCTGTGTAATACGTTTCAACTTCTTTAAGTATGCCTATTCTATCTGTTAGTATTTTGTTGTTTTCATCTTTAAGTGAAATCATTTCTTTCTTCCCCAAGCTGAGATGTTTCTTAAATATTTTTGGACCTCTGTTATTCTCAATTGTTTCCTTTACTATTTTAGTGTTGTATTTTCTGATGTCTTTACGTAGTTCTTTCCTTATTAGTTTGTTTAGTTCTGCCCATTCTATTAGATTTTTATCTTTGTCTACCTTTAGTTTTCGTCTTTTCTCGAACAGTGATTTTGTGTTGTCGCTTATATTCTTCCTTGATGATTTTCGTAAGCTCATTCATTCTTACAGTGATGTTGTTTATCGTTGTATCTCTCTTTGTTAGTTTTTCGCGTTTTTTTCTTTCATATTCTTCTTTATTCTGGATTATCTTATCACCGTCGGATTTCTTGTAGGATTTTTTCCGTAGTTTTTCGTTGCTTGTATTTACAAGTATTTTAGTTCTCACTAGTCGGTGGTCACTGCCGGTGTAAATTCTGTTGATTACTGATACATCTTGGACTATTAGAAGGTGGTCTGAGAGGATATAGTCTATTTCATTTTTGTATTTAAAATCTGGGCTTCTCCATTTCCATTTTTGGCCTGGTCGTTTTTTAAAGAAAGTATTCATAGCCCACAGTTTATTTGTTTCCAAATAGTTTACCATCATATCTCCTCTTTCATTCCTCTCGCCTAGCCCGTATTCTCCCACTTTGGTTTCTTGATTGTCTCTGCGTTTGCCTATTTTGGCGTTGAAGTCTCCTATTATCATTGTATATTTAGAAGGATTTGTGTGTGTTGCTTCTAGTAGTTGTTCATAGAATGTTCTCATCTTCGTGTTCCGAGGTAGGGGCGTAAACTTGGATTATCTTGATGGTGTCGCTTTTAGTTAGTTTTGAACGTTTTACCAAAACGAGATACAATTCTGACAAGATAATTTAACAGATTCTTTAAAACATTAAAATTGGGGAAAAAGTATTTATAGACATTAAAGTAGCCGAAACTTTAAATAGTATAATAAAATGCGTACTATATTTTTTTAAATAACGCGAAAATTTAAAATTTTTGATTATGGCGGTAAATAAACCTTGAAGATCACATGTTCTAATTACTGTTAAATAAAAACCATAATTGTTCCACTTAACCACGCGTTTTAAATATTTTTTATATAAAATCCGTTTCGCGGAGATCAGATAACTCATTTTATTTCGAGTGTTTTTCCACCGCTTACAATGAGAAAACAATATCTCGCTTATAACTTTAATATTTGGGAAGATAAACTTATCAAACCTTAATAGAAACAAATGCAGCCTTCTGGTTTTTTTTTCTTTTTTTTGTTAATTTCCAGCCTACTACATGAAACCGGTTTTTCGAAGCCTATACTATGATAAAACAGATTTTTGCTTATAACCCCGTTATTTGGGAAAATAAACCCATCAAACCTTATATCAGAGAAAAGGGAAGAAAGAGCTATATTGAATGATGACATGGCCGTCTTTGACGCATATTTAAAAAAGCCAACTTAATGTGAACACCTTGAAAATTTAACGACCTATAAAAATTTAATTAAAGATTTCAAATCTATCTAAAAAAGTGTACGAATAATGCCAAAACCACTTTGCACTATCATTGTTAATAACCAAATTATACAAAAAAGCAAAAACTGAAAATTTTAGTTTTTACAGCCTGTAGTAAAATATAAGCAAAAATTCTAGAATTTTAATGTGTATCATAGTAGTACTTAAGATGCTGAATAATTTTCACATTTAACTGAATCTCTATCCCCTTATCTTGGACATCCTGTACAGGAAAGTCTTGTCAAAATGAAAACAACTTTCTATTGATGTTGGGTAATGATGGAAACAAATCTACAAACGACTTGGCGATGTTAGCGTCAGGAAGTTTAATATTCATTTCATCAAAAGTCAGTTTGCGAAATTAGCAGAACATTGCTACATTTTTAAATTATCTTCTGTAGTTTTCTAAATGAAAGCTTGAGCGTCGCTAATTAATCAGCCTGTACAAAGTAATTTATACCATATAGAGAAATAGCATGCGTTACGTCTTAGCAATATTCATAAAACATTTACAAATGTCAACGTCATCATAATTGTGGTTTTCTGAATATATCTAAGATGTGTGCACACTCGGACTGATCAAGGTCAGCTCTAATTGATTTTATTTTTAATCGCACGATATATCTTTGAAAAGCGGACATGACTAAAATAAATTGATGTTATCAATCATTTATGTTATCGATTTACGTAAAACCCAAAGTAATTACATTAGAACGACGGACGTTTAAAAAACAACAAATATGTCTATCAATGTCTGTCTCTGTTTTGTTTGAATGAGGACCGTTGCTTTTGTAGTAAAAAAACAAAATAAATTATTGCTAATTGCATTCCAGACGCAACCTGCAACCTGTATTTCATTTAAAAAAGCTGCTACAATGTCTGTAGTTTGTTCCCATCGATCAATACAAGAGGCATGCTGAAACAAATAATATTTTCGAGTTCGTATATTATTGGATACATCGCCGAATTGATTTTATAACAAATATGTAAACTTTGATTATTTGCTTATCGTTTTTGGATGCGTTTACTTTTGTAGTATATCTTCTAGTAGATAGACGTGTATATTTGTGTACTTCAATAAATTAGAAAAAAATAAAACAAAACACGTACAAACACAACATTCTTCAGTTCAGCTTACATGTTTAGGAAAGTGGTGTCATATGTCTTCAATTCAGCAAGCTGCTATTTAATTCATTCTATTTTCAGGTTCTGGTCCAAGATACCGCACACACAATATCACTAAGCTCCGTTATCAGACACGCAGCAGTGAAGTGACATCGGGTTTTCATTTCCTTCCTACCTTAAGCGCTTTTTAATGCGCTGTCAGGATAGGTATGAGTGTCACAGCTTCGTAAGCGATTTAAACGTTTAAATCAGCAATTTATGCTAATTTTTTCATCGCCCAGCTTCAGATGTAAAGATTTGCATATAATTAAATCCTTCCCCATTTCAGCCCTTCTAATTTTATAAAGAGGCCGTGTTAAAGGATTAAGTAAGTATTTAATATAAAACATCAGTAAATTTTGCAAATGTTTCCTGAAAAGACTTACTTTATTACCCTTCCAAAGTCTTCACTTCTCTTCATTTGCGTATTCCACTGACTACTAATGACGAGCAAGCTGTGAATTGAATAATATTTAATTAAATATGTAAAACGAAGCAATATTGTTTTTAATTCAACAGTATTCTCGTGATTTTGTCTGTAGAGATACCATAGTCCAGGCAACAAAGGCCCAAAAAGGAAATGTACCCGGAAAAAATGGGGTATTTT
The DNA here is from genome assembly GCA_958336395.1 of Ctenicera cuprea. NCBI lineage: Eukaryota > Metazoa > Arthropoda > Insecta > Coleoptera > Elateridae > Ctenicera > Ctenicera cuprea. Next base: position 39,008,355 of record OY284490.1, read on the forward strand.
GCAACCTAGGATATTTTCAGATTTGGGTGTTCTTATTACCATACCCTTTTTGCTAACTCGCTCGCGTCCCCGTATAAGCAAAACGGCGCCAAAAAACAATTTTTCCGCAATATATCGTTTTCAGTACTTCCCAGATTAAAAATAATTATTATGAAAGATGATTAAGTTTTCTAAAAGTTATGTTTGATACATTTTCTCAAATTAATAGATTTGATGTGGGAGTTAAGTAAAGTAGGGCATATTTTTCCCACTTCTTGAAATTGTGTTTTACGTTTGTAATTAGTTAATTATTTTTTTCAATCAACTGTTATGATTGTATAATAAGAGAGGATTGTGTTTGCACAGGAAAAACCACAATTATAGTAATTATTCAATTGTTTACTTAACTTATCTGAGTTTAACTAAGCGTTGCAAACGCAAAATTATTTCAGCAACTGAAATACTCACTTTCAGGCCACCATGTGGTGTCTTTGTTTTAATGTTCTGAACGGCTTGGTTTGCTGAGGTCTAGAATATCAACAGTACTTTGTTTAATATCACTTTTCCCAGAATGAAGTTTATCATAATTTTCTTCGTCTAATAAAAGCAATTTTTCAACTGTAGTATCAATTTCGTTGTCTTCATTGGTCTCAATTATCGTTTCTTGTACGATTTCGCATGACTGTCTATTAAACAATGCACAAATAGTTGTACATTTAAAACCGGCCTTTCTACAACCGCGTACTAGGCCACATAATTTTTGGCATGTGTAAAAAATAATTTCGGCAGCGCTTCAAAAGCAAGACCCTTAAACGTCGTGATTGGAGTCTTGTCGTACTGGTTCCATCATCCCTCATGTTTTTTCCACGACATACCACCGTTGATGGACTTACAGCTGCTGTTGTTGATCAATTTTCTTTTCAACAGTGATTTTGTAAAGCTATGATATCGATGTGTGTCCAAAGACATGTTTTGTTCTTCATGATACGCCATACAGAGTGGTATTAAGCCAAGCACTATCGTATAGACCCCAGCTAACCTGGTCCGTCCAGTACTCCAAAACGAAGAAAATCGGATACAAAATGGTGGTTGTAGACTAGGCCTACAGGGGACACAACATGATGAAGTGGAAATAAGTTTTAACAACATGTGTCAAGCATACCAAGAAAAGCAAAGCCGCCCCGCCCGCTCCAATATCAATAAAGATGAGAAAGAGGCAGCCACGTTACTAAAGTGTAATATAGATGATATCATCATATTAAAAGCAGATAAAGGCAATGCTACTGCTGTGTTTAACACCTCAGATTACAAGTTAAAAATGGAAGCTGTTTTATGCAATTATAAATCCGCTCAATTCTCTCATACCAAAGGTTAGAACTGCGATCAAACGATCCGATACTATAGATACTACGGAATAACAGCGCATAATACCCAAAAATACCATTACACCTCGTATCTCTGGTTTACCCAAAATAGGCACAGTTGGAGTGCCACTCAGGCCTACTGTAAGTGCTATCAATTCTCCCACACAAGCTTTAGCACTCCGCTAAGCTCAGCCCACTTAGTGGCAATACGGTATCTTGCATAAAGGATTCCTGTGACATTGTCAACAGGATCAAAAGCTGATTGCTGTGTGAAGAAGACATTCTACTCAGTTTCAACTTTGTCTCTTCTTTTACAAAAGTACTGGTAGATGGTGTGCTTGAGATTCTAAGACATCAACTACCTACATACCTAATCCAATTAGTCGAAATATGTTTGAAAAACGCCTTTTTCAGTTGGAATGGGAACTTGTATGAACCGGTTGAAGGAACGGCTATGGGTTCACCGCTATCACCTGTAATTGCAAACATATACACGAAGGCCTTTAAAACCAAAGCTTTGGCAGCAGCTGATCTAAAACCTAAACTCTGGTTCAAATATGTGGACGATACTTTCGTCTTTTAGTCTCATGGACGCCAAACCATGGAAGCAGAGAAAAATGGCAGTGTTCCGTTCTTAGGTGTAAATACATGTTTCACGTAAACTAGATGATAGCTTGAGGCTCAGAGTTTACAGAAAGAAGACACACACAGACAGATCTTTAAATACAAACTCGCATCACCACCTGATGCAGAAAGCTGTAACGCTAAACTCTCTAACCACCAGAGGAAAAAACACATATGCTGATATCGTTGCAACAATACTGTTATACAGACACCGAAATTCGCAAAGGAATCCGCAATGCTGAACAGCCCAGGGCTGAGAAGGAATTGGGGCCTCCGGAAGGTTTAGCTTTTTACCTTCCACTAAAGACTAATGAAACCCTGGCTAACCGTTTCAGATCGACAAAAGACCAAATATCAAGCTTAATATCGGCCGGAATCTACATCCTTTGCTCTAGTGGTTCAAAGGACATCAGACAAACTGGTCGCTTCACTGAGTTAAGATTACGAGAATGCAAAGATGATTGCAAACACAGACGCATCACTAAATCTGCGGTAGCTGAACATGTTGTTAACTGGACATAAAATGTACTTTGAGACGATCCAGTACTCGCCAGAGTACCTTATTACTTCTCTCGGATCATACGTGAAGCAATTGAAATTGAGAAACAACCTAACAATATAAACAGACAGAATGGTTTTAGGCCCAATAAAGCTTGGACTCTAGTAGTTTATCCTCTAAGGACTCATATGCACCATGGATCTGACAATCACGCTCCACCGGATTTGTCTCTGCCTAACGTTGACAGCCAACCAGAGATCCGCCTCTCTGCGCGACTAGCTCGAAGAGGTTTATCTCCACATCCCGGACTTAAATTTAGTGCTTTGATCACTCTAAAGATGCAAGTTGCAATGTCTTGCGAAACGATAGTTTGTATGGGTTCACAAGCAGCTTACAGGCATAAGCCGATTAAGTATTCTTGTCTGGACAAACGAGATATACTAAAATCAAAACTTCTCCGCCCCAAGGTTCAGACAATCACAACACACGGTCCTATTTAGGCAAGCAGGACCCACAAACTACTATGGCTGAAACATTTAGAGCAAATGCTTGTAAAGGCAGGGAAGCTACAGGTCGGCCCTTAATTTATTATGCCAAACGACGACACAGTGTAAGGCGAAAGTATATTGTAATATTTACAGTTTGAGAAACCACGAAAATCTCAAAAAATATTTATAACGAAAGGGGTGGAAAATTTGACTAACAAAAAAGTCTCAAAGTACGACGGTTTTTTATCTATCAAATCTGCTATTTGATTTGAATTACTATGCAAAAAGTTTAAATAATGTAACTGAAAAACTCCAAAACTGGGAAGGTAATTTAAAAATAATTGTTTTATTACAAACCATACTACTTATAAAGAAGTTTTACTTACCATGAGATATTAAAAATTGTATCAAACTTTAACAGATATATAGAAACGATTGATTGAATACCATGAGGGTTGACAAATCTCGCATTCTGATTGGTGGTTACATGTATGAATGAAATAATTACTGAACTAATTTATCAATGAAACATTAACAAATATTATAACAATTAATTGGACGTTAGTAATGACATTACATCAACACCTGCATTGAACTAGAAAATTCACATTTTATAATCACAATTTTAAATAACACCATTTAACCATTTTTGCACAAGATGTACCTAATTATTCAAAACATGTAAATAAATAATTAACTGACTCAGTGATATATTGATCCAGAATTTTTATTTAAAAGATGTACATGCCTTTTCTAATTTTTTCGCTTCAATGTGTACGCCTACCACTTTAAGTCGCATTTAGAAAGGGCTTTTTAATTTCCTTAATCGTTTTTAACTTACGAGAAACCAAGCTTGAAATGAATGAAAGCTTTCAACTAATTTAAAAGCCCAATGGCTTGTTTGAAGTAATTAAGTTTAAAGACTCTAATTCCTTGCTGGTAAAAATATCTGAAGCTATGTGATCTAATCACCAAGGATTTCATTAAGAAAGTTTTATTCTCTTATTTCAATTAAATTTCACAACGAAGCCATGTCTATCTAATATTAAAGATGATTTATACTGATGGAGAAAGAATAGAAAAAAAATGTTTAAAAGAACATTACTAAATATGCATCAGAAATATTTTCACCTAATAATTGCAATGTTTAATGAATATTTAAAAAACTTAAATTTTAAAACGGCATGCACAACCAACTGTACAAATTGCGAATTAAATAAACCACTCTGCAAATTGCTGAATCGATAAATTGGAGTACATTTTCTTTCAATTTTTAACAATAAACTAAAATAAATAACAACCCTTGAAAAGCGTGAGTCGAATTTTGAAATAATCAGCCAATTAAAATAAATAGCAAGCAAGTACGGCTTGAAATAGTAAATTTAAACGTATCATAGCAACCAATAAGCGTTATGAACGGTTTTTAGCGCGGTTACGAAAGTTTTCATGCTTCAGACCTTTAATTATTTGAAAGCAACAATTTACCCTACACTTTGAAACGTTGTTGGCTACGAGCTTAGGACGTGGTATACTAAAACGAGGGTATGAAATATATTTTGCTACATTTCTAGCAGAAAATACCTTAAGTGAAAATTACTTTTTAATGAAATTCCTAAAAATGTATTTTTGTTAAATTTTTTCATTTTAAACGGTGTGAAAATGAAAAACGTGTATTTTAAAAACTTGTAAGAACCGTCAGTTTCATGATTTTATACTAGAAATTTGTTTTCTTTTTAGAAGCTATTAAACTCGGTTTGCTTTCTTGGGTATTTTCGACGTTTTTTTCTAGGGTTTTAAAAAAACTTTTTATTCCTGTTTCCGAGACATATGTTTCTGATCTAAAAATATCCCAAATTTTTTCTTTCAGTTTTTGTATAACTCTTTTCAGTCTGTCTTCAAATAGTCAAAAGCTTAACTTGAATTTTACTATTTTTAGATCAAATATAGGGTGACCTACAACCTATTTTGAACACAGAAACTCATATAAACAGGGCTTTGGAAATGCTTCTACGGAGGATGCTACAATGCTATACTCTCTTTTACCTCTCTGACCTTTTCGCGACAACCGCCCTCCTCTTTCGCGCAAAGCCAGAACTTTACAAGTCCATTATATAATGCGCCTACTCGTATGTACTGAAATTTCAGTTTACACCATTTGTTTGTCTTATTGGAACATAATCTGCTGCTAGCTCTCATTACGACAACAATCTCCAATCTCCTAAAAGTTACATAGTTTGACCTGAATTCGGATGCGCGGCAGCTTATTTCAACAGCTTGCGTAGATTGGGCATCAGCCCTCCATACATATTTTAGCCTACAACTTTGCAAATCTTAAACAAGACTGTTCTTAAAAATAGTTGTTGTAGTGTCTTACAAAACTAATTTTAGAAAGTATTTACACGTCTTCTGAACGAAACAGCTAAACCACGAACTTTCAAGGTAACTTGTTATTTCACAATCAAATTGAGGTATTTCAAAAACCGTTCGATTTAGACCAGGAAAAATAGACTTATTAGGGGAAGTAATTTATAAAGTGAAACTCGACACATGTGTTAGTCATGACAATATAACTAACATATCAAAAGTTGACATGTTTGTCCCGTCGCTTGTCGCTTTCATCCAATATGACGGAAAAGTGGCCGGCAAAACGCTGTCCGCGGTTTATTAGCAAAAAATGGTACCGCCGCTACGGGCAATCCCCGCCCAGCTGTTCGACGAAGCACATACAGTTTACCATATCATCCCGGAAACATGGTTTTTATATACTTGCCGTGGTTCATCAAATCTTTTTAATGCTGCACGTATTTCAATATTTTGGCAGTTTATTGTTTAACTAATAAATAAATAAACTGAACTCAGAGTACTTAACTGAAACAACTAACTGTCAAAATATGGAAACAATGACGCAACGAACCCCTAGAACCCCATTTATTTTTTTCTAGGAAAGGGCAAACCAAAATAGTTAGCTTGACTCTGGAGATTAGAGGGGGGAGAGCGCCTCGCTCCTTATGTAATTAATTAAGAAATCGAGTAAAATGTGAAATTTTGGAATAAGAAGATTTTTTTGCATTAAGCCAATTGTAAGTGTTTCCACTTGCATGTGGCTTTCTTCTCTGAGCTAAATAAATAAACAGACAAAAAATTTCAACAATCATATCACGCGCGCCGCCGCGCCAGGGCTTCCCTACTTGTTCTACTGTTCTTGAGTCATTCCGTATACCATTACGTACCATCTAGGGTCGGGTTTCACAAACTTGTCTGCCTTTTTATATTTGGGAAATCTTTGCGTCCCCCCTCTACTTGCCATTAGCCAACAAAACATTTTTTTAAATTACTATTATACACCCTTACCCGATCCGGGAATGTTTCATCGCTTTCCACCTTCTGCTTCTCCACCAAAAAAGCACAGCTACACCGATGTAAAATATAAACATCATTTAGAACACGATTTTTTAAATGAATATTTCACTTACTCACACCCTCCCTTTGAAATTCCATTGAGTAAAGGATTTGGAGATTGTGTTGGTGGCTATTTGTAGATAAATTATTGCTTGAGATAGGTTTCCATTTTATTCTAATAAATTAGTGTCATCTGCAAAAATCTCTAAATTCTTTTGGGTTTGTCAAACACCATGCATGTAAACGTTAAACAAGATAGGCCCAAGAGTGCTACCTTGTGAAACGCCTGCTTGGATAGTCTTGATTTTAGAAAGGGCACCATGAAGTTTTACCGTAAACGTGCGGTCGTTAGAAAAGGGAAAGAAGATGGTTCTGAGATATTCCGGTATGTTGAGATGCAGCGGTACCGCACTTGGTCCACCGCGTGGGAGATATCTAAGAATATCGCTGTTGTGTGTTTATTTTGTTGGAATCTTTCTTCAACTGAGTCTGTATTCTTTAAAGTTAGTGGCAAGCGGAATGGTCTCATTAAAAGCCGAGTCGCAACAAGCATGTCAACTTTTGATATGTCAGTTGTATAACCATAACTAACACATGTGCCAACTATCGAACTTTAGAAGCTGCTTTCGCAATTCACCAAAAAGAGGTCTAATTTAGCAATTATCAACCAAAACAGTTTTTTTGTCTATTTGTCTATTGAGAAATTCTATAGACAAAATTTCAAAAAGCCTAAAGATATTATATGGGATACCTCTGGCTAGAAATAAAATTAAGTGGAAACATTAAACTAAACTAGTACAGCTGTGTTAGTATAAAAAATCTTAAAATTTTGCAGTTACTATTGCCAAAGTTATCGACATAAAAGCGATTAGACTATTTAATCCACCGGAAGCTGTAACTCCATAGAGCAGTGTTTCTAGATCCATGTTTATATAATATTTTTTTTTGTTAGAAACGTCCGTCTGAACCATTTGCCAAAGTTCATATGTTGTAAATCACCCTATTTCACGGTTCATATAATTCAGAAAGAATCATTTTCCGATGAAATTTTTGTATTTTATTTATTATAAAAACTAAATGATTTTATGATTATGTAATTATCATTAATCAATCTTTAAAAATTGTTGCATATAACTATTACCAGAGGTACACAGAATCGTCTAACACGTATTTTAATTTTTTGTGCGCATTCGATAGAGAAATGTTTTCTCTTTTCAACGATATAAGACTCACATAATCAAATTTTCGAAAAGAAACTGGAAAAACCTTTTCATATTAGCAGGTCTTGAATTCAAACAACAACCTACCACAATCGCAGCAGTGTGTTTCATTATCGCTTAACAATAAAAAAACAGCAAAAAGAACAAAATGCGACTATGCTAGGCTGTTTTTTAAATCCATGGCCTGCTGATGTGAAAAAGTTTTTCGCATTTTTCTCGAAAATCTGGTTATGTAAGTTTTACACTATTGAAAAGAGAAAAAAATCTATCGAATGAATCCAAACAATTGGTCAGGTGCTACTTTAAAAAAAATGACGATCGCGTAACAGCGCTTACACAATTATTTAAAAAAAATTAAAGTAGACGGAAAGGTATATAAATATACAGGGTGTTAATGAATTGTAGGGACAAACTTCTAGGGCTTGCAAAACACAACAAAGCAAACAACTTTTGTTAATAAATGTGTGGTCAAAAGTGTTTCCTTTAGAAAATAGAGCCTCTTAAAGATTCTTTAAGAAATACCTAAAAATAGGCAACCCAAATTGCATTTTCAATTATTTTGCACAGGTCACACGCAATTTTGAAAAAAAAAACGATCTAGACATACATGCATTCAAATAACGTCAATTTTGACACAATTCGATATTTTTGTGATATTATTTGACTTTTCTTGCATCCGTTTCTTTCTGTGCCTTTTATAATTCGTTTTTTTCGTTCTGTGATTTCTTTGATAATTATTTTCTTCGTTATTTTCGTTCTGTGTATCGTATTTTTGTGTTATGGCGAATTATACTTTTGCCGAACAGTGACATGATGTTCATGTATGGAGCTGCTTGGGGTAACGCACGCGAAGCTGCTCTCTTGTACCAAGAACATTTTCCGAATAGGAATCATACATCGCACAAGGCCTTCAATGTAGTTTCACGTCGGTTGGGAGGAAGCTACATTTGTTGTCAGCAGACACAACTGTCGAGCTACCAGAACAAGGCGAACGGTGGATTTTGAGGAAGAAGTTTTCGAGAGAGTGGCTGAAAATCCTTCTACTAGTTCAAGAGCCATCGCTCATGAAATGGGAGTGAACCATGTTTCAGTATGGGAGGTACTACATGAGCAGCAGCTAAATCCGTACCATCCACAGAAGGTACAAGCCATGGTTCAAGCATTTTTTCCCAGAAGGGTAGAATTTTGCCAGTAATTTCTGCGGCGGTGTAATGAGGATCCAGAATTCCAAGTAAACGTTCTGTTTAGTGACGAGGCATCTTTTACGAAAGAGGGAATATTCAACAGTAGAAACAGCCACATTTGGGACGATGAAAATCCCCATGCTGTGGTTCAAAAAGGATACCAGCAAAGAATTTCAGTGAACATTTGGGCTGGGATTGTTGGCGGTAGACTCATTGGACCATATCTGCTACCCCAAAGGTTAACAGGAGCAATTTATTTAAATTTCTTGCGCCATGTCTTGCCTGAACTTTTGGAAGATGTTCCGCCTCAAATTTGGCTGCAGCACTGGTGCACCTGCTAATTTTTTGGCGGAAGTCAGAAAATTTTTATAATACTTTTTCCAACAGATGGATAGGTCGAGGAGGGCATGTGGCGTGGCCTCCACGTTCTCCTGATTTGACCCCACTTGATTTCTTTTTGTGGGATCCTGTTAAAACGTTAGTGTATGCTACCCCAGTTGAAACTGTAGAAGAACTTACGGCGCGTATTCTTGCTGCATGTGAAGAAATTCAACAGACTCCTGGTATATTTGGAGCGGAGCGCAGGAATTTACTTCGTAGATGTGCTTCGTGTGTAGAAGTTGGGGGCGACATTTTGAACATTTACTATAATTTTGTTAATTTTTGAATTAGTTATTGTAAATTATTCAAATAGTTGATTTTTTCATTGTAATTTTGGTTTTTTCTATTTCTTAGTTTTGAAACATTTTGTTAATTAATTTATTTTTAATTTAATTTGAATTTGAAAAGTGGGAAAGGGGGCTTTATTTATCCTGTAATAATTTCCGTCGGTATGAAAACAAATAGTAGATAGTAAATTGAGTTGCCTACATTTAGGCGCACCCTAGAGAATCTTTGAGAAGTTCTATCCCTGAAAGGAAACACTTATGATCACACATTTATTCACAAAAGTTGTTTGCTTTGTTGTGTTTTGCACGCCCTAGAAGTTTGTCCCTACAATTCATTAACACCCTGTATAATAATAAAACTTTCATATAAAAATGTTCTGTTTTGTAAACCAATACTTACGCCACCAGAACCATTATTTCATACTTTTAATGGACTATGTATAAAAAACAACTGTTTTTGATTGCTAAGATTTACCAAATGAATTTTAAAGCACACTGCGGCGATTATGGCAGGCTGTTGTTTGAATTCAAGGCCTGCTAATACAAAAAGAGTTTCGCGTTTTTCTCGAAAATTTTATTATGTGAGGGTATACAAGTTTTACACCATTTTAAAGAGGAACAAACTGGCAGAAGTTTATTTAAAAAAAATGACGATCACAGTGCTTACAGCAATGTTTAAAGCCTTTTTATTAAGTATGCAGAAAAGTAGGTCAAACATTAACAAAAACTTTTATGAACATGTTTTTTTCCTATCTTGATTCGTTTCAGAATTGAATAGGGGAGTTATAAGTGTCGAACCACCCTGTATATGACAAAATTTAACTTTACAAAAAGTTTTTTTCCAATTGTATTAACTTACATATTTTGCCTGCACATATATTTCACGTTTTTCGATTGTTAGATATTTTTAGACTTACTCAGCCAGCAAACAACAGCAACACCTTGTGTTTTTTACGAAATTGCCCTCCAATCAATCACTGTCACAAGAAAGAAGTTCTTTATGCTCCAACTGAAACTTGGCATGTCAAAATGTTGAAATGGCTAAAAAGCATTAGTGTTTGTCTAAGAACCTAAGTAATGGAAGTTAACATAATTATGTCATTAATTTATTATGTGTATATGCCCACTTTTATACAATCTCCCTCATTGTTAAAGTAAAATTTATAAAAAGTTCTAACATTTTATACATTATTAACATTGCTAAACCAATCAACAATAGCAAAACGAAACCCCACGTTTATTAGTAAATTGTTATGTAGGTAGGTGTAAAAGGTAAGTAAACTCTGGGTTTAGTTTTGTGGGACATTTTTTATAAACTAGTACAGGACAACTTTCATTGTATGAATAATAAATTATGCAATGTTTATGTTGTTAAATATGTTGTTATTGATGATTGAACTAACATTAATTCAAAATTATATTTTTATATTATATTTGAATTTTCTCACAGTTGCTCATTTATATTTATTTAACATTAATTGTACAAATTTTTGAAATACGGAAAACGTGTTCATAATTGCCGAACGTTACCACCAGTGTAAACGGTCTTGGTCTGCTATGTAGGCTGGGTCTATGAAGGTCAAATAAATATGACAACTTAACATTAAATATGACAGCTTAAAATTAAATGTTAAAATATTTATTTAAATCTGTAAGGATTTATTTATATCGGTAAAGATTTATTTAAATCTGCGAATATTTATTAAATATTGAAATATTTAAAACAAATATGTGTAGATTTATCTAAATACATAAAGATTTACTAAATATTTGAAAATTTAAAGTAAATTTATCCAATTACGCTAAACACTTACTAGAACAAAATCATTCAATGACATCTAATAACACCATAAAATGTTTACACTTTTGTGATGATAAACGTAAATTAGATATACTAGAAGCTTTTGAAATTCACAAACATTTAAAAACTGTACCGTTAATGAATGAGCAAATTGATCTGTTAAGTTCTCCTCTACTGGACATTTTGGAATAAGAAATCAAGTCATCTGCAGACGATTACCAAGATAAGTAAAAAGTTCTATTGCTATAACAACACTAACTGTTTACTTTCATATAACCTTTGACAATGGCATGTAAACATGCCGAAATACGTATAAGGTTTTAAATAAATAGATATTGTTAAAGTGATTAAGTATTTTATATACAGATACTCATTTAAAGTAAATGTTTAAAGATTTATTTAAATCTAGAATGATTTACTAAAATAAAAAGCATTTAGCTAAATGTGTGTATATATAATCAATAATGGGACAAATTGCCTTAAATACCGTAAAATGCACAGCAAATTTTCACTTTGCACTTGGCGCCCCGTACATTCTTGGTAACAATATTAAAAATTTATACCTATTTATTTGCACAAAATTTGATAATATTATTTTTTTGAAATAACTGTTAATATTTAATAATATAGTTTATAAATTACTAATCTATATAATGTAAGAAAATGTGTGTTCTTTTATTGATTTTATAATATGTCGGTCTAACGCTAGTATCCCAGTGGCTTTTGTAGGTACTCATCATTTCATTCTTCTTCATCATTTTTCTCCCTCTCCGTAATAGTAACGGACGGTAATTAAAGGCAATTACAAATTGTCCAAGTATTATTTAAGTCAGACTAATCAGTGAGATGAATATGTGAAGGTTTGAGGGTTTGGCGTTATGTGTGCTGTTTGTGTTTAGTTAAATCTACAAAACGTTTCGGTTTATCTGGAAATCACTCATTAGCTAATGTTCCTGCAACGTTATATTTCAAATAGCAACACTGACTATTAATGAATGTTGTGGAATGTCTTTCTAAATCTGAGTTACTTCAGTTATTAAATCTTTTGAAAAAATGCTTCGCTAAAATTCTTTGCTTTTATATCACGCTTTCCCGTCGCCATAAACAGTTTCAATTCATTTTGTAGGGAAGCTGATTGCGGGAACGTTTATTATTGCATCATTTACAATTCATTCGACTAATGAAAATCTGCTAACACGTATACCAAACGTAGTTTAGATTAATTTGCATAAAACACAGTTGTCTGCTTTCTGGACAACCCTCAAAATCCTAGGCAGTAGAGAGTAGACTCCCTAGGATTTACATTTTGAAGGTCCAAGAATAGGGTATTTATCAGTGCTTCCAGAAATTTAGCAATTCGTTATACATATAAATTCTACAATATTTATTGCGGTTCTCTGTTGCCGCTTGCGGTGACTGCATTGTTTGAATTTCTGCCTTACGAATGTAAAAGAAGCTTTTATTACTATGTGAAAGATGTTTTTTAAACAGTATCAAACATACCGAGATTTTGTGAAATGAAATGAAATTCTATAGTTTCACTGCTAATTAAAAATTCCTATCCATTTATACCAGGTGTCAACAGATTATTAGACAGCCTGTATTTTCTAGAGTTTTTGAGATCTGGCAACTAAACTTAACATATGTAATGTGTACCCAAAAAAAGCACATTTTGACATGTTTGTCACGGTTTCACCGGAAGTAAATGCAAATTTTGAATTTTAAATAGGACACCCTTTATATTTTGACATTTTTGGAATCCTGAGACAATTCTGAGTATAACTGCGCTATTATTGAAATTTTTAAGCCTGCATAATTTTTTTTAAGTCGATTTTATTATAAATCTAAAGTGCCATCAAATGCAAAATCGGGTTTATATTAGTCTAATCGACCAACTTTTATATATATGAAGTTTAAAAAATCGAGGAAATACTTGTTTGGAGTGTCATGAAAAAAAGACGTTTACAAAAAAGTAGTTTCTTCAAATATGAATACCTGTATCTACCAGAGTACTCGTAAGAAAATCAGGTTTGTAGTTTCCTGTTATCGTTTTCGTCTCTTAGAGCGCTTTGAGCCCGGTCATAGCACTTTAGATATAAAATATTAATGTCTCTAAAACAATCACGTAGGTTTAAAAATTTACAAAATTTGTGCAGTTGTAGTGATAATTCTCTCAGGATTCCATACTTTGCAAAATATGCAGGGTGTCCCATCTAAAATTCAAAAGCTGTAGTCGTTTTCGGTAAAATTGGAAGCAAAGAATGTGTTAAATACGTAACAGTATACTTTTTCAGGTACATAGTATTACGTATGCTGTTTCGTTGCCACATCACAAAAACTTCAAAACATGCTATTGATTCCGTTGACACCCGGTATATTAAATTTGAATGCCTGTCGATTGTACTAACTTTTAGTGGTGAGGGGCCCCTATTATTCCAACTCGCATATTTACCCGGCCCTTATATAAAGACCATAGTTTTTTGTACAGTTGACCACTATATTGTAATGTAACAATATTCCATAGAAATACCATCTCTTCATGCAAAATATTTGTTGGTATTATTGCAGAAAAATCTGCTGACATCTCATAGCGACAACAAACTCGAATGAACACACATCGCAAAGCAGCACGACGGCGGGCTGGTTACGCGCCATTTCATCTCCAAAGGGCGGCGTAGAGCGGTTCGTCAAGACTGCCTTCTAGTACTATTAATACTGTAAACAATGACAACGATGGCTAAATTGCTAGATTATCAAGTTTATTCATACCCTCAGTGGCGCCTACAATTGCTTTTGTTTATAGGAGCTAATTTTGGTTCGCAGAAAAAACTTTTCTGAAAGAAGGCCCAGAAAAACTTTTCAGGGCAAAACGTCGATGCAAAAAACAATAGCCGTGAAAATCGTCTCAAAATAAATTCGGTAAAAAGAGCCTGCAGTACAACCATTTCCCGGAAAAAACAACTCAGTAAAATAATTTCTATTTCTTGTCTTGTCTATTTTCTTGCTGGTGAGCGGTGGATCACTATATAAGAAATAATTAACTTTTAAAAAAAAAGGGAACCGACTTCAAATAAAAACACAAAAGTGACATAAGTTAACTAAAAAGAAAAAAATAAATGTTTTTTATACAACAGTTTAATACTTATTTGTTGTTCCGTTTAATGTAATTAAGAAATTGCTGTTTATTATATAATTATTAATTGTTTTATAATTTTTAAGTCGGTGCCAAGTAAAACATAATAATTATACACCTTGCTGCAATAACAAATTAGATTCGAATTTTTGTTTTACTTGACACCGACTTCTAAATTATAAAACAATTAATAATTATATAATAAACAGCAATTTCTTAATTACATTAAACGGAACAACAAATAAGTATTAAACTGTTGTATAAAAAACATTTATTTTTTTCTTTTTAGTTAACTTATGTCACTTTTGTGTTTTTATTTGAAGTCGGTTCCCTTTTTTTTTAAAAGTTAATTATTTTACAATTTTAAGTGATGGGTAGACCTAGTAAAGATGCTTCTCGAATGAGGAAATGACGGCTAGTTGAAACGGAAGATGAAATACGGAAACACTAAAAAGTCGGTTAAAAAAATAGATTTTGAGGAGTATCTTCGAAGTTCAAGCTCCAATACCAATGAAATTATAATGGGACCACCTTGGAACTATACTGAACCCATCACAAAAAAATTATTAAAATCGGTTCATAAACAAAAAAGTTATGCCCGAACATACATAAAAAAAAATAAAAAAATAAAAAAAAATATATATACAGACGAATTGAGAACCTCCTCCTTTTTTTGAAGTCGGTTAATAAAGAGCTTTCCTTGAAAAAGATACCCGTTTTTTTATTGCTCATCTTTTTTTAGACATTTATATGAATAAGAGCGAATTTAATTTTGGAATTGTGTGCATTTATTGCTTTCAAAAATATTTTTATAATTATCTCTGTTAAGGCAGTTCCCTGGAAAATTTAGAAAAATGCTCAACTACCAGTGATTCCTAATGGAATAATTAATTTATGGTTAAGTTTTTTTAACCTTTTTTCCGCCCTTTTTAAGCATTTTTTTGTGGTATTTTTTTCTAGGAATTGTTTTCTTCAAGCTTTTGAAGGGGGTTGTTCTTTCTTAAAATTGTTCTCCAAGGTTGTATTTTCAAGCTTATTTTCGTTTTTTTCACGAGTTTTCGTCTGTAGCGTCCATTCTCTAGACGCGCTGCCAGGTAGAAAGTTATAAAAAACAAGCAAGGGCATAGCCTACGGGTGCTGCTAGTATTTTTCAATAAACATTATTTTTACATACAGTGTTGCTTTTTTAATGCGACCAATTTTTTGCTTAATGATAACTTGTGTGGCTATTTGGGTCGAAATCACTTGTTCAATTATAAATTATATCAATTCTGTTTATAATTAATGTTGGCTTTCAATTTAATCTTATTTTATTATTAAGGTAAGTCTGTTTTAGTTTAACTTAAACAAAATGTGGTCATATATTATACTAGACATTCACAAGTTACCATCATCAACTTTAGCGGTAACGACTTCGCTCCCTACGAAAACTTTTTTGCTTAAACTTTCACCGAAAACATATCGCTTTATTCTTTGCAAATAATTAAGCCGAATAAATTTAAAAAATAAAGGT
Source organism: Ctenicera cuprea (assembly GCA_958336395.1). Classification (NCBI taxonomy): domain Eukaryota; kingdom Metazoa; phylum Arthropoda; class Insecta; order Coleoptera; family Elateridae; genus Ctenicera; species Ctenicera cuprea. The sequence goes on from OY284490.1 coordinate 39,024,227, forward strand.
TACGATTTATAATTCAGCGTCATGTACATGTAGTGAAAAAATCTAATAAATTTTCTATTGCCAGTGGCGGATCAGGGGTTGTTATAATGGGAGGGCCACTAAATAAAATAAAGTGCTGAAATCTGGCGTATTTCGAATAAGGTCTTTTTTAAGAGCCTATCCTGCGACATTGTATAGCGTCTTAGAGCAAGGGCACGTAAAATCGCCCGCGCACTCGCTACAATTAGCACTATTTAACGCAAAACCACGCTACCCCCACGCTTCCCTCGCCCATAATTTACGGGCTGCTCACCGATGACCGTATAAGATGATGATACACCATTATAACACCTACCTTCTTTATAAATGAAAAGTAATTACTTAAACAAACAAACAAAAATAATGTTGATGGATTAGGTGTGTTTTAAGTTGGCAAGGCGTCTAGACGCGCGTCTGTCCAATACCCAGTCCTACGCTACCCGCGCTGTAGCATCATACCGTTGTTAATAAGTTCCCGAATTTATTATTCAATGTATAAAGCTTTTAACCGACATCACGCGATGTATGCGGATTACGTGATTGCATTAACGTAACTGCATTCGATCAATAAATGAAACAAACTTTAATTTTTCCGCACTCATAGCTAAATTCTAACCTCTCAAATAACTCAAATATTTTACGAAAACTTCTACGTTGTTATACAAAAAAAGACTACAACCTCAATCTCTAATAATCACTAGCTTATATTTTACAGTTTTAAAAATGTGGATGGGTTATAGCCTATAGGTATAGGAGAGTTTCGATCGCCCTAGTTGTGTATGTCAAAGCTAGGCTCGATTTAATACAACCAACGAGGTCATTCGCTTTAAAGGTGTATTTTTATACAAAATTTATGAAAATAAATATGAGCCGATAGGTTGTAAGCACTTTTTCTGAAAGGGTATCTTCAGCTTTTCTTCACATTTTGTGTATAATAAAACGATGGAAGAGGTCAAATATAACGTCAACGTCACGTACGTTGCATTAATTTAGAAGATTTAAATTCAAACTAGCAGAACCAGTGAGCTACGCCCCACGCTTTTTTTGTAATTTCTTTTAAAATAATAACAATAAAGCTGTTTTGAGCTGTAAGACATGTACTTAATGCGTACACAGTGGCATAACTGCGCCAATGCAGCCATTGTATTTGCATTGGCGCCAGTGATTGCGAGGGGTCCAAGTTCATAGTATATATTTGTTGTGTATAAAAATATGAAATATTATTTTTTAATTTATTGAGTGCACTAAACACATTTAACATAGTATTATATTCGAAGACTACATATATTATGTATAATATAATATGCAGTATTGCTGTAATATTTGGTATAATAATGTATATTGATTAATTTCGGGGAGCAAAACCCGTTATGGGTGCGCCACTGAAACAACCAACACACTGCATTTAGTATTACGGGTTCTTGCATAAGTAAATATATTACATAATATACTTTTAGTCTAAGATTGCAATACTGATGTTAAACGTAAAATTTGTTCAATGCACTCACTAAATAAAAAAAATATTTAATATATTTTTTCAATTAAATACTCAGGCTTATTCTTTTTTTTTAAGAATCATGAGGCCGTGCGTGAGCACGACTCCATGATTTCCATCCTACACACACCGTCCATGGACACGCCGGGTTTAACTTATTCAGAAAAATTTCCGACGGGCAGAGGATTCGAACCTACTGCCGCTGGGGGTCTAGTTCTAGAGATTGGGACTCTAACCACTAGACCACCCGCTGGCCCAGGCTTATTCTAATTACATTTGCTTTCAGTATTATATAAAAAAAACTTGTAACGTATGTCCAACGCAACTGCATTAGCTGCATTGGCGCAGTTAAGCCACTGTGCCCGCACTAAGTACATGTCTTACAACTCCAAACAGCTTATTTTTTAATTATATAAAAGATTGTACCAGAAAAAAGTGAAGCTTAGTCCACGCGTTCTGTTAGTTTAATGAAAATGAAACCATTATTTCAAATCTCCCAACACGGAATAAATCTTAATGTGTTTACATAAATGAAACCCTTCGGTTTCCTATACAAACTTCGACTAAAGAATAATTGTTTTATTTGTCTCGTCAAGCAATAACAGAATCGTTTTAATAATTACTAACTGATGTAGAAGTAAATAGTACGTAAAACCGTGCACCGTGAATACATTTATAAAAATCTGTTTTCATTAAACATATAGCAAACAGAAATGTTATTTGCAAACACATGTCTTTAAAAAGGGATTGCCTAAAGTTTTGATACGTACATTGAACCAATTAACAAACGCTTTTATATACACAAAGTTTCAGTCGGCTATAGCCGATCCCTCCTCGTCCTCATCTTCACGGGTTAGGCCGCGCGGTCTGTTCCGGCTTGTGGTTATTTATTGTTTTAATGGTCTTCCCACATTTCTTCTTCCTCTTGAACAGTATTCTAGGTCTTTTTTAAGAATTCTTGTCGTTGGCATCCATTCCACATATTCATTCCATTTTTCTCTATAGTTACGTATTATTTCATTTGCTCCTTTTATGTGTAATTCCTCTCTTATTTTTCAATTTCTTTTCCTGTCTGAATATCCGGCAAGTGGTCTTATGAATTTAGTTTCTGCTGTTTCAATTTATTGTTGGTCTGCTTTTCTCGTCACTCAAATTTCACTTCCATACAGAAGAGTGGGGAGAACAGCGACTTGATAGAATTTCAGTTCTATACTTTTATGCAATTTATTTCGTGGAAATCTAGTAATCGTTCCACTCTTTCCTTGGAACTTTGAGTTCTTTTGTTCGATGTCAATATCATTACCACATGAGATGGTGCATCCTAAATGTTTAAAGTGTGGCATTTGCTCTATGGGTTTGTTGTTGAATACAATTTTAGATCTAACAGGGTTTAAATATGGGTATTATCACTGACGTTGTCCATTCTTTGGAGACCTTTTCTTCTCTCCAACATATAAATTCAGGAAGGCTAAAAATCTGCGTTTTAATTTTTGTTTTAGTGATTCCGCGCTGATGTTGTTGCTACATGGGGTTTTCCTATTTTTCATGTGTTTTAGTAATTCTTCCAATTCTTGGTAGTCTAAAGAATCTTCTACGGTAGCGCGTGTGTCATTTTCACTTCCGCTGTCCATAGTTCTTTGCAGTAGTTTGCCCATTCATTGCTGCTTATTACTTCTGTGTCTGCACTGTTCTTTATGTCTTTATTCAAATGTTTTAGTATTTATAACATCTGTTTTGATTTCCATTTGTATTCCTGCTACATATATGTCCTAGCTTTCTCTGTGTGCTTGTCAAACTATTCGTTTGGCTATTGCGGTTTTTGCTTTATAATTGTCTTTGCTTTCCTGGGCCTTATTCTGCAGGTAGGTTAGGTATACTTCTTTTTTCTCTTTTATCGCTGTTTCTATTTCATCGTTCTATTTTAAATTCTCATTTCTTCTTTTTTTTTCTTTCGTATTTTGTATTTCTTTATTATTGTTTCCAGATCCTACCACTCTTGTCCCACGTTGTTACCTATTACTCTTTCGTCTGAATAGCTGTCGAGTCGGTCTTGGTATAACATTCTTATTGAAAGCTGTAGCTAATACTTCTGGTATTTACGAATGTGCGTTTGGCAATAACAAATAGCCGTTAATGAAAACGGAAGACTTCTGTCTCACACTGTTTTGATAACTTCTTACCGCGCTGTTTTATGTGTCTAAACATATAAACATTAGCTGAAAATTATAAATATTATGTCTCGAGGTTTTGTTATGGCGAGACAGTTAGGGAAGTAATATGTAGATTAGCACAGCACTCTTCTATGCTTAATTTTGTATGAGACACTTCGTCTTTGGACTTCATATATACTGCGTAATTTTACGGGATTTTTTTAGTCATACATTATAACTTTATGTATCAGCTTGGATTTATCAATTTTATTGCAGTAAACAAAATAAATGAGCACTACTATGATAGCAAATAAAATACTTAATTACTTTAACAATATCTATTTATTTTAACCTTATACGTATTTCGACATGTTTACATGCCATTATCAAAGGTTATATTAAAAAGTAAACAGTTGGTGTTGCTACAGGAACAACATAACTTGGGGATTTGATTTTGGTAATCTATGTCTGCAGATAATTTAATTTCTGATTCCAAAAAGTCCAATAGAGGTGAATTTCAAATGCTTTTGAAATTCACAAGCATTTAATAATTTAGCAGTTTCAGGCTGTTCTGGATCGAACTAACAAACTGTTTAAAGGCAAACAAAAACCTGAACTCCTATTAGAGCGAAACACCAGATACGCCAGGTCTCGGCGAAGTCCCAGCACCGCGAGTTTCTTCTCAAATGGAGTAGCGGACCACAGCACGTGCAAGGCCCTGGTCCGGTATTTACGCGAACCACAACGTCCTGAAGCTTCAGTCCGAGCTCAAAGTACGTACGAGGTTTTCTTTATAAATTATCTTGAAAACTTTTAGATTTAGCGACTTTCAATAATGGTGTCGTTTTGTGTATTTTTGATAGTATTAGGAAATAATTTAAAAAAAAATATTCCGTGACCATCCCATACGAGACCCCTCTGGATCATGCATTTAAACCTAAATTAGTATAAATACTAAGGAATGCTCACACATAGACCTTCAAAATTTGAGTGTAACACCGTAAGGATTAAGTAAGTGTTTTTGGGCTCATGTTTATAGGAATGTTTTTCATTGTTTTTAAATTCTGAATTGAGATGCAGATGCTAAAATCGTATTAATTTGTACTAGCTTAATAATTATTCCTCTCACGTTTGTGGTACTCATTTAAATGTGCTTCATCCAATTTAATTATCTCTCAACAACAAATATAACTGTTTTGAATGTAAATGTTGAGTTTAAAAAAAACATATTTTAAATGCTTTTTAATTGCTGTTATTTAACACAAAACTAATACAAATATTTGTATTCACAATAAAAGAGCATTCGAACTTTAATTCGTGTTATCCCTCGAATATTTCAACACAATATAATCACGCTAATCGCTAGAGACAAAAAAATGTAAACAAAGCTGGTTAATTACTTCAAACAACGTTAAAGTAATAGCACGTTATTTTATTGTTGCCGGACACGTTTGATTTGAAACACCGATCTAATTACAGAAATACCCCAATATCTCAAATTACTAGATTCACGTAACCCACTAACGTTGTAGCATAACATTGTAAAGGTGCAACTTCTATAGCAATATATTCTGCTTTAAATAATAATTGCATATTTGTTGTGGCCCACGCGTGATTTAAAATGAAAACCGCACACAATAAACATGAACTTAATTAGCAACGGCATTTAAATGAAACCTAATACATCTGTTCTAATTTTTACATTAGAAATCAAATATTTGTTAAGAGTCGTTCACGATTCCATTTCATGACTGAGACGAATTGAGAAATAAATTTCAAATAATTAATAATTTCAGCAGTGGTAAGTCAGAATTAGCCAAAACTTTAATGGGGTGTTTTTACCACTTTAAATCTTTATTTAAGTAAATACATTCCGCAACTTCTATTCCTACTTATATTGCTATTTGTAAAGTTTCTACAGAGCGTTTGTGAAAGCTTCCGAAGTACAGGTTTATATTGAGTTCTATAAATTTAGAAACATACGAAAAGCTTTTAAAATCTTCGGAGTTAGGCAAGTATAAAGTTCTTATTCTTTGTGGTCCACACTGTGGACTCCACAGTTTCTATTAAATTATTAAATTATTTAAGGTTCAGGTTTCGCCTCATAAAAAAATAAACAATCAAGTTTCCTATACTTGTGGAATAAAAAAGAAATGTAAACTAAACATTTACGTTCAAGGTCTGTCAAACTTCCGGTGCATACTGATTTTGTTAATTTGAGTTAAAAATCATACAGGATGTATCAAATTGCGTGTTAACTATGGGGATCTCGTTTATTTGAAGAGATACGACGATGGTTAAATTAGAGAAAAGTTGTGGAATTTTATGCCCCTTAATAATCTAAAAAGATATTAGACCTATCTTGCTTAGTTTCTGAATAAACCACAAAAAAACTGAAATTTTGGATTTTTTGTTTTCGGCTATAACTCATTTGTCATTTTAATTACATATTTCTAGTTTACGCATTATTAAGACACTTTTTCATGCTGAATTTAAATCTTTGGTCAGATTTGGTATAACTGTTACCGTTGCTCATTTTCGACTGCCAACTTTTTTTTATGGTCGGCATATTAATTTTTTGTTATTTGAATAGAGTTTTGAATTCTGATTTCAACGATGTGCCACACTTTGCATTTTGTTTAAGTTTTGAGCATTTTATTACAGAAAATAGAAATTTCATAAGAGTGCCATGAAAAGATCACGTCATTTAATTTATTTGGTAAAATTCTAGTAGGCTATCAACTGATGGAAGTAAAACAAAACACTACTTTTACTAACTTTGGTCTTTAGATACATTAGGTACCCGAAAATTTCAGGAAACTTTGTTTTGGGCGTAGGCAGCAGGTTAAGTTATTTTTTACAAAAACAAACGAATGACACAGTTACTAACATACAGATTAGAGCGTTTATTTTAGACGAGCTTCTAAGCATGTTTTACAAAGGTGTCAAATGTTTTGAACATTTATTTAATAACTGTATGTATTAGTGCAGTTCTAGTGTTATCTCTTGTATTTATTTAACCTGTTATTCAAATTTGCTATGTCAGTTGCAAACATAAAAACTGCAAGTGAAATTTTTAGTAAATTGTGTATATTAGAAAATTTGTCATTCATTTGTTTTTATAAAAAATAACATAACCTGCTGCCTAACGCTCAAAACAAAGTTTACTGAAATTTTCTCGTACCTAACGTATCTAAAGACCAAAGTAAATAAAAATATGTTTTGTTTTGCTTCCATCAGTTTATGGCCTACTAAAATTATTTTAAACTAAATATAAATGACGTGATCTTTCCATGGCACTCTTAGAAATTTCTATTTTCTGTAATAAAATGCTCAAAACTTAAACAAAGTGCAAAGTGTGCCAAATCGTTGAAATCAGAATTAAAAACTCTATTCAAATATGAAAAAATTTCAAATTCCACCCATAAGAAAAAATAAGTTGACAGTCGAAAATGAGGCATGGTAACAGTTATACCAAATCTTATTAAACATTAAGATTCAGCATAAAAAAGTGTCCTAATAATGGGTTAACTAGAAATATGTAATATAAATAAAAAATAAGTTATAGCCGAAAACAAAAAATCCAGAATTAAGTTTTTTCCAGTTCTTTCAGAAACTAAGCAAGATAGCTCCAGTTTCTTTTTAGATTATTAATGGGCATAAAATTCTACAACTTTTCTCTAAGTTAACCATCGTCGCATCTCTTCAAATAAGCGAGATCCCCATAGTTAACACGCAATTTGATACATTCTGTATATCAACATGTGTCCGATCATTGACTGTTACAAGATATTGCAGCATTTGGAAGTACGAACATGAATATTATTAATTAGATAATTAGAAAAATTTGTTGCAAACACTACTATATACACACTGATATTTTAAATAGATTTCAACTGCTGCACTGCTGTTGTCATTGCAGAATCCAGAAATAAAATAAATACGTGAGTAGCCTGCATTTGTAAATAGTTGATAAGTAATTATTGTCTACCATAAAACAATCTGTTTATAACAAAGAACTAAACTTAAGCGTATAAGAAACGTATAAAGTTTAAATAAGGACAAAACAGCACATACACAACACATCGATGGTAGGAAGAAAGGGCACTGGGAGTAATAACAAAATCGAGGTTATGCAGTTATTTAGGGTTTTTTCAGTGTGCTTAAAATGATGTAGAGCATCCCTACTTCAGCCTTTCTTTTTGAAAGAATCATTTAGCTTTATGATATCTCGTATTTTCTAGTTGCAAGAATTATTTATCCGTTGAAATCTCAAAATCATTTTTTTTAATTTGAAGATAGTCTGTTTTTGACGGTTACTCAATTAAAACTGTTCAGATAAACGACCAACTAAAAACCAAAAATTATTCTTTTTGTTATTTACACGTTCCTACCGAGTTTGAAGCCTAAGTTTGTATATTTGAGAAAAACAAAAAAATCTGTGATGAGGTACTGGGGTTGTTGAAAAACGCGCCTGCGCAGTTCGCCTGTTTGATATGCGTAGAGCACGCAAGTAAATTAATTTTTTTAGTGCGCTTATAATAAAGTAAAGCACTCTCTATTTTTCTTTGAGTACCCATCTCGTTTTGTTACGGTATCATCAGACTGTAATTACCAAACTTTTAAACCTAAATTAGTGTCTTTGCGCCAAAGCGTCCGGGCTGTGAAGTCAGCGAACCCACTCACACATACACACACACACATGCATATGCACAAGCACCGGTACAGACACAGGCTCAGGTACTGGTACAGGTACAGACGCGCGCTCACACGCTCACACACAAACGCCGCACTCGCGCGCATATAGATGCGTTCGCATACACACACGCGCGCGGACGAGCACACACAAGCAACGTGATAAAAATTAACAAATAATATTTATTATACTTTTGCATATTTTATACCTGCACGGATAAAAATATTTTAAGTTTATTTCACAAATGTAATAAAATGATGGACGCCAAATAATTTTTATTGTGGGATATCAAGGCTTGCAGAAAAATAATGGAACAGTAAAACTATTATATAAACGAACTGAGAGGTCAACAGTTTTTTTAAACATAAAAAACTCAAGGTTCTGTTCATTTTGAAAAATACATAGTCGTATACGATAGATGTGCAATGTTATCCTAAAAATGCCTTTAAATAAATCTATCCCTACACCACAATTTTCCTTCAAACTGCGCATTTCGAAGATATTAAAAAAACAAAGCTACACAGATTCGTTATTTGCCTATATATTGGTGATGCTGACCAGACAAGCAATGTCTCTCATCTCGAAAACTTGAGAAAACTGTAGCTATTTCTGTCGTCTAATTGAGAAGAATTGAGAATTAATCATTACTCGATAAGACAATATTCGTGGAATTTTCGAGAGGAGATGAGAATGAATAATTGGTGAAAGAGATCATTATTATTTTTCTATATATATAAATGATGATTTGTTACCTCGATTTTATATTAACAACCCTGATCATACGACACTATTAAACGATGAAAATAACATGTTTATTGGAGTTCAAAACCTTGCTCAATTTCATTACCTCAAACTTGCTCCATTTATCTTCATTCTGTATAATCTGTAGTAAACACCACCGGATAAAATTCAACTGTACAAAATTGACAAATATTCGCTAAATCTTTTAGCCAGATACCTAATAATATTGTCAGATATTTCACATATAACAAAACAAATACAAAAAATTTGAAAGTTTGCCGAAATACCTGACAGTTGTATAAATCTACTACTCCCTAGCAAAACGTTTTCAATAAGAGCGCAATGTTTAATATAAATTCACCATATTTTTTTTATTCAGCATTTAACAGTTTTATCGCGTAGGTACTTTAGGTGCGACTTTGTGTACCGAAAGTTCGAGGCGGATCGAATCCCAGAAGTAAGTTTTACATTAAGTTAGGTTCGGATATCGATTCGCAAATTTAATTTGATCCGAGTTCCCAAAGTTATCCAAGATGCAAAGTAGTCTAAATCGGAAATGTATTTGAGATCCGTAATTTATCCAAAGTTGATGTACATTAAAAACTTATCCGAGTTTGAAATTTTTTGATATTCAATGTTTTTCTTGGATCTTACTTGGAAAAGGGATAGACTTATTATGCACGCAGTCCCCACTTCTAAAAAGTTTACCTACAATGGCCAGCGCTCAGGAAAATTATCATTCAAGTAATTCTGTACGGTAGCACTGTTATGTGCAGGAGCATCATCTTGTTGATAAAACATATTCCAGTCTTGTACGAAGAGGTATATTTTCCATTAGTTCCGGCAATTTATCCTCCAGCAAATGCAATTAGCGACTGTTAGATGAGTTCCTTCATGAAAATACGGTCCTTTTAAATGGCCATCAAGTATCCCACACCAGACATTAATTCTCCAAACACGTTCATGATTTTGTTCCCTCAGCCAGCGTAGCTGTTCCGTGCACCACTATCTAGAATTTTGTGTCAAAACCAATCTTTTCTACGGAATCGACTTTTATCAGACCACAATATTTTCCCCAAGAAATCATGTTGTTGAACATATTGCACCAGGAAAGAGTTTTGTCATTGGAGAATACTAAAACAAAGATGAATGTAGCCTCTCTGACCTATACAAAGACATCGCCGATAATTTACCGCCACCTCGTAGAGAATTTCATCCTATTTACGAATATATAGGGTTTGATGGGGTTATCTTCAAAAATAATGGAGATAAAAGCCTGGGGAGTGAGTCTGGGACACCCTGTATATGCGCGTTAAGTTTAGGAACTATAAATTGACAGGTGTTAGGGCTACACACCATTTTTTGTGTTTTGAAAATGTAACATGACAAACACGAGATTCATAAGATGGCAGAAGCTTGGTACATTTAAACAGACATAATTAGACTGTCTTTTTTGTAGGTTTTTGATTTTACTCAAACACTGTCAACACTATTAAACAACAAAATTATATCATTACATTCGGATAATTAACTTAAGCGAAGCAAAAATATATTTTTAATGCGATTCTATATATTACATCCGAATTTCTTTCACCTATCTCCAAATTTACTACCACTGGCACCTCGCTGCAACAAAGCCAGGCCTGCACGTATTCATTATATAAGGCGCGTATTCCTATATGGTAATGTATGCTAGCCTAGTACAGTTTTCAATTGTAATTAGCAAGTGAATTTACAAAATACGTTTAGAGAAGTGGGTAGCGAGAGCTGTGACCATTCATTCACAATGGGGTGTTCACGGTGAACGGATTGGGGCGCACGGATGCAATACCCACCTACAAAAATCTGTTATATGTTATACAATATCACTGGAATATAAGATATGTAAAGTAAAGGCAGTTATTAGACAAATAGATAATTACTTATACGGATAAAATAAATATACGTGCTTATTTCAGACAAAATACGGAATTTGGTTACGTCGCTCGGCTTAAACTGACCCTGATCTGCTCTTGCTCTCTGTGTCGGTGCTTAAGAATAAACATTTTTGAGAAGATTTGTTGTTTACACTTACTAAGTCAATATTACTGTACGCACAGTCGCATACCTTCATAAAATATGCGTCAACTGAGGACTTCTTCCATACCCAATTTTTTTTAATTTTTTCTGGGTATTGATGAGGCGAGGATAAAATATAAAACAATTTCATAAAATTACTTTCGATAACAAAAAAATTACAAAATACTAATCAAATTGCACAGAATACATTTTTAACATTTTATTAGAACCAGCTTTGTTTTTATTATTACAAAAAAAAACTTAGCACTTGAGCTCATCTTAGTCACGGGCCCCAATGCAGCTGCATTGATGCAGTTGTGCTACTGTGTACGCATTAAGTACATGTCTTACAGCTTGAAACAGCTAATTTATTATTTTTTGAAAACACATGGAGCATAGCCCACGGTTTCTGTTAGCGTATATTATGTTACTGCAATATATTGTTTTGTGATATACTCTGGGCGCATGTATATTAGTCAGAATTTGAGACTTAAGATTAAGACCATTAAATTAAGTAGAATACTAGGATACAGATGCAGCATCAGATCGAATCGAATGCATATTCAATTCAGATTGAATATCGGCACGTATTCAATATAGAATCGGACTGCATTCAGTATCGAATCGAATCTAGTATCGGTTCGATTCCAGTATCGTATCAAAACTAATGTCGAATCGGATCGAATATTCAATTGTTTCGGGCTTTTAAACTCAGTATTGAGATCGTCTTAGATTGGATAGGATTGGATACGTAATCGGATTCAATACAGCTCACGATACTCATAGGTCATGGCGAAATAATGAAAACGTTTTTTGACTTTATATCATTGCCATTAGTATAACATTTCTAAAAGTAACCGCATCGGCGCTGCGGCGGCGTATCGTATTGGATTTTCTAAATATTTTAAAATGCATATTAAAAATAGAATAATAATAATAATTTTCGTAATATTTCAGAAATGTATACAAAATAAAAATAATTTAAATAGCCACTATCCGAAAGTTGCATAAAAGTACACTTTACTCTACTCTTGTACAATTTTTTTCCAATTCAAAATATGCTCCGGGTTTAAAAAAAATTAAAATCGTTATTAAAAAATGTTTAATTTGGGGAGAATATAAGTAGTTATTTTACCTTCCATTGAGATTTGAAAACTTCTGAAGCGGAAATGCAGAAGTTGAATAAACTTTTATAAAATTTCATTATTCACACTACTTTGCGATAATAATTTAAGCAGAAATTGCAGTGCCAGTCGGTCTCTAGAGAGACAATGTTTTTGTTGTTGCGGTTTATTTATACGACAACTTGATTTCCTAAGTGCCTAGGGCCCGCGGGAGTTTTAATGCGCCGCTGACTCTACAGCAATGTAATAGTAGTTTAAGTTTAGATTCACCATGAAGATAAGCACAAAGATGACATGAAACGTAATTTTTATGTAAAATAATACATGCATTTATGACTACGATATTATACATAATAACCCTAACAGTTAGCTACACTTATGAAATGGGGGTAATTAGCTTTTAACATAAATTTTCCTAAAAGTTAAATAAAAGAACTTGGCAATTTTTTATTCCGCATTTTCTGACGAGATCTTTGTCGCAAACGACCCGGCTCTCCCTTGTTCACAAGACTCATTTCCACGTTCCACCATTGTTTACCTCTTTTCCCTAATTCATCTTTCTTACTCGTTACAATTATTACATTTTTACTCTACACATTACATTCATTTAATCCAACCCCAACTCCTATTTTTTGATGGATCAACTTCGTATTTTGATATCTGCTTTTTGCCAGTCTTGAACTTTTTTGCGCTTTAATAATGTAGTGGTGGAACCGAGGCTATTGTTCGGTTAAACTGAATTTCACAAAACATCAGTCAAACGTCAAATACTATTTGATTTGGATTTTTTCAATATATTTCTATATAGCAGTTTCTCAATTATAACTGCAATGCATTTTATACCAACTTCGTTATAAAAACAATCTGAAAAGCATCATTCTGGTCAAGTACTGCAGCGAGCAGTAACGTACCTCCAAATAAAATAAGAAAAAAAAATAATTACTTTTTGTTTGAGTACATAACATATTATACACTATAATATTTAAAAACTACTTTATAGTTAACTTTTCTATGAAATTTCTATGCGAGAACGTTTATTAAAGAGCTGCCGCAGGATCCGAAAACGTTTGAATGTTTAAGTATTTCGCGCGCATTAAACGAATCTATGCAACGGTCATTTGGCTGTCAGTCCCCAATTCAGCTATACGCCACCGAATAAAGCTGCCGGCGCCGTCTTAAAAGGCATTTAAATGAATAAAAGTGAAATAGAAAGCTCATCGCGGTAAAATTTATATTACACAAACTAAAATACGATAGAAGTATCTGCGTATTAACGACTTCAAGGTCACAAACCCACAACTTCCAAGAATTATACTGTCAGCTGTTCGTGATAAACGCATGCTAATAGCCGCCTAATTTGCGGGATTCGCATGTACACGACGTAGTAGTGTAAAAACGTTTAGTGGTTGTAGAATCATAATTTAGTGGTGTTGTACGATGTCCGTGCAAAATATTTTGGATTGAGAGTGCCATGTAGGAAAATGCCATCACTTGTTTCCACTGTCTGCTATTTTGTCATAATTCCTAGTGTGATATTGACTGCAAACCATTAAAAACTAAAATTTAAACACATTTTTTATCGGTAAACCAAATGAAACATTTTGTGCATTTTGACACGCTGGCAATGTGGGTATCAATCTACAATAATTTTATTATAGAGTGCTTATCGAAAGTCTATTAAAGACTTCAATGAAAATGTTGTTAAAAATAGATCATTTTGCCATCGTAAAGGATGGATTTGAAATATAAAGCTATCTAAAACTTGGGCAAGAACACAATGTTTCCAAAACAATACTTTATAATGCCTCCCAGTGCACCACACCACGAAACGCCACTGGCAGCAAGTCAACTGAATCATACCAAAACGATCATTATTATAGGAGGAAGATAAATCGATTTTGAAATATCCATCTATAGTTCGAGATTAGGCAACACCAGAACCTGGCATAAGATTGATCGACTGAACAGCACGTGTTTGGAGAGGGCTCCCTCTTCATCCTTGGGGGCCATCGTAGGCGCATTACTTTTATTTAGACGAACGAGAAATGTTTAAAGCAGTTGCGGCTGGGCAATGTCCTTTCATGCGTTTTTTTTAATTTTATGACTGATCATATAGTTAAACCAAAATTATTTTTTGTATGCAATTTGTTTATTATTGAGATCAGAATGTAAACCAGAAAGATATTGTTGCTATGACACATGTTTTTTGCACAGATTCGGTTGTGCTTTCACTAACTGCATTAACAGTATTGTACCCATTATCCATAAATCAAATATCAACATAAAGTATCATTGTTTAAAGGTAGCGTGAATGCTAAACTGGGCAACTTTTAAGCTGAAATGTATGCGACGTTACTTACAAAGTGGAAAATTCCAACTTTGTAATGCTAATATTTAAAAATATCGTTATAACCGAACATTAAAAAAGAAACTATTCTGCGTAAATAGATTTTCGATTGCCCAGATTTGCAGGCTAGCCTATAACACAATTGGTATACGCTTTGCGTCTGAAATCCCATTACACAAAATTTCAAAAAATAAATCTGATTTTTAACAATTTTATATAATAATAAAAATTTAGAGTTAGTGCTAAAAAGAACCACTCATAAGTAAGTACATCATATGGTCGCTTAGTGAACTGAAGCTACGTTCGAGTTAAGTGTATACTCCCCTACTTGTTGAAGAAGCAAAATATTTACTAAAAAAACGTGGTCAAAGCACCCGATGAAAATGTGAGACGCAGTAGATGTTTTGACAGCCGCAATGAAAAGCAGCTCACGTACGGGGAAACATACGGTTTACTGGAAAAACTTCAAACAGTAAGGGAGATTTAAAAATAGGATATAATTTCCTTTCAGTTAGTTAAAGTATTCAAATTTGTGAATATTTCTGTTTAAATATGTTTGGTTGATTTACTGTTCAAATTTGCAGTGGATTCCCCATAGTGTTAGTGACACACGCTAGCTCAGTAAGAAAGTAATCCACTCCATTACTAAACGAATTCATTGTTTAATAACTGGGTAGGTAAGTCAATATAAAACAGCAGTCGCCGTTAGTCAGCAATTTGAACAGACATTTACATATGGGACGAGTTTAATATAAAACAGAAGTCGCCATTGCATAGCAACGTACAATACAGACAAAACTGCATAATTGTTTATTTAACAGATGGAGCGAAGTAGATAAAATTATATTAGTATATACTTATACACCAAGTAAGTTAAAAGAATGTTTATTCACGAGAATACGGGCTCGTGAGCTAATTTCTTTGAGTGAATAAACATTTTAAACTCACGTCGTTCATTAACATATTATGCAACGAATCTATAATGATAGCTATTAATACACGAGGGAGATTACGACACAAGCGGCAGCGAGTGTCGTAATTCAAACGAGTGTATTAATAGCCATAATATGAGATTTGCATACACTATTTTTTCTTAGCCTAGTTAATTTACAAAAATATTCTTTAAAAAAAGTTATTTGAACAATATACTTTATAACTCGAACTGTTTTGCGATGTTAAGTGAGAATGTTAACAACTCTTGTAACCATGGTTACCAAAAACAATGTTTTGCTGCTATTGGTCAGTTTGGGTCATTTCATAATGAAAATCTGTATCGAATTGGGTATCATTATAGTATAGGCAGCGCACACTTAATAAGTAAATTAAAACATGGGAGTAGAAAAACAATATTTTATTCAATGTTGACGAATTAATACTAATAACAGAGCTAATAGTTGTGTATTTCATTTTGATAAAATAAAAAACTAATCAAGTAGTTTATTTATAAATTCTAGCTTTACCTCGTTGAAGTCCATATTTATTGATTATAGGTATATAATTAACTTTTAAAAAAAAGAGAACCGACTTCAAATGAAAACACAAAAGTGACATAAGTTAACTAAAAAGCAAAAATAAATGTTTTTTATACAACAGTTTAATACTTATTTGTTGTTCCGTTTAATGTAATTAAGAAATTGTTGTTTATTATATAATTATTAATTGTTTTATAATTTTTAAGTCGGTGCCAAGTAAAGCGTAATTGGATTTATGTGAGTATTTGTATTTGTAATAACGTACGTGTTCTTTATACCTAATATCAAAATATAACCTTTGAAAATGGCAGTTAAACGTGCCGAAATACGTATAAGGTTAAAATAAATAGATATTGTTGAAGTAATTAAGTATTTTATATACCTTTATAATCAATAACCAAGTAGTAGTTTGTTTGGTTGCTTTGCAAGAAGCAAGCCAATAGTTGATGTAGCAACCGTTCGTTTGTTTATGAAGAAGTAAATAAAAAGTTCCGTTTGTCATTATTTTGGTGAAAGATGTCGAAAATATGTTACGAAGATTGTGATGAAAGCGATGTTTCTGTCCTTGATGTTATTTTAAAATAAAGCAATGGAAGCGGTGGGGAAAGTGGTTCCAGTGAAGTCTAAATCCCTGTACGAAAAAAAAACATGTTTTGTGATTGGAGAAATAAGAAGAAGGCAAGAGGAGTAGATGAGAGGATAATTTTGGCTTATATTTTCGAGCGGTCGAATAATGTGAAGTCTTTATTATTAAGGTTGTATTATTCACAGTTTAAGAAGATGTTATCAGTTATAAGAAAAATGTGCACATAAGCAGGTTTGTGTACATATGAATACGTTATTGTTTATGTGTACGGTTAGTGTTAAACTATTGTCAATGTCTGTAGATTCCGCCAGGAAAATGTTTTTTTGAAGCAGAACTCGATAGGTCACTGAGTACGTTTACACCCAGTAATGTTTGGCCTATACCCAACCTAAATTTACCTTAAACTTAAAAACCAAGCGTTTACAACTTCCCGTTTTCCGCTAAGACTTAATCTGTTATGGTCCCATTTTGGTAGCGCCACCTGTCAACAATTTATGCATATACTAGAGAATCTTGACAAGGTTTGGTTACGCGCTAGTTTTGTTAAGTCCGAATTTTGTTGCAACATTTTAGAAACGTGTGTTTCTTTGTCGGACCGATTGATTTTTGTTTTTCCATCTCAAGAAACTCAGTTTCTTACCAAGAGAGAATTCAAATTTGAGCTTAATACGGTTTGATAATGCGATCGGTAAAGTAGATACCGTATTACTTACGTCAAACGTCTTTGAGTCGAGCAATGAGCGTTTACACCAGCTAAACTAGTACTTAGGTCGGTCCGAATTTAGGTCAGGTCACGTAAAAAAGTGACCCAACCTAAATGGAGAACTCATCATATTCCGCCTGTTTACACCAAGTGACCTAAATAATTTAGGTAACATTTGGTGCATAGGTCGTGACCCAAACGTTGGGTGTAAACGTACTCACATACCAAAAAAGTCAAAAGTATTTACCCGAGAAGATCTTGAAAAGTATCTGGATTTTGCTCCTGTGGATCGTATTTATCATGGAAGTTTGTGGGGGATGCATAATTGGGAAACTGGTAAGCATGTCTGTTGATAATGTTGATAACAGGAGCAGTGTACTGGTTGTCCAGATTCCAAATACGAAAACATACGAGAAGCGGATCTCTACTGTTGTTAATGGTGGCAATTTCGTCGATGCGATTGATGTGTTACGCATAAGCAATTGTTTCGAAATTTCAAAAATGCGAAGTGTACAGTGCAGCCTGTGGGTTTGAACACTTTCTCAACGATGCCACAGAAGATAGCAGAGTTTCTTGGTCTTCCGCATGCAGAAGAATATACAGGACACAGTTTTAGACGTTTATCCGCAACCCTGCTTGCAAATGCTAGCGCTGATTTTTCTGTATTAAAGAGACACGGCGGATAGCACTCCAGTTCAGTTGCGGAGGAATACATCGGAAATTCGTTTGCAAATAAAATCGATATTTCACGTAAAATACTTGGTGGAGGAGATGGAAGAGAAGGATGTATAGATTCCGGTGTGACATTGGCTGTTAAATGTTCTTGTACTGCCGAGAAGACGTTCGAGAATACTACTGCTGGTGGTGGAAGTAGTGGTGGGAACAAGGAGACAAGGGTATTTGATCGTTCTGTAGGGAAACTGTCTATTCAATTAGATGGAGAAGTCCATCTTCATTTCAGTGATTTGAAGGAATGGAAATTTTATTTCAATTGCAATCATAATGAGTAATGTTGTAATGAGTTTGCTGTTAATTATACGTATCAATAAACATGTATAATAATACGTTTCTTGTGTTATTATTTACAAAATGCATTGTTTGTTTATTGCAAAAGGTGACTTAAAATTCTGATAGTGATTTCAAAAACATTTAACTCTAACATGTAAACAATTACTTAGGGTTATAGCTATGAAGTTAACAATGACAGTTTAAAACGTCAAAATTGAATAATAGTTATTTTCACGCTACAGGCAAGGTAAATAGGCGATACATCCATAGCTACAAAAGAGGGAAATGGCCAATAAGATTCGTTTACTTTTTGCTCTTGACTACGGAACTTAATAGTGGCATTTACATTCCTAGGATAATAATTAAAGCAGCAAGGTACAGACTCCAATATTTTATTTCGTTGATATGATAACAAGCACAGGCAACTTAGAATAATGGGGCTTTTAAAAAATAATTCCGATGACAGCAGTCAAAACGAACTTTTAAAAATATGATTAAATTTCTACCTGTAGCGTGAAAAATTTAATAAGTAACACGGAATGTATCGACTATTAACATTCTCGGCAGACCACAAGCCTCGGCTTCGCCTCTCTCGTATTTACCTACCTCGAACGTTATTACGTCTCTACATTCCTTGTTACTTAAATAACTATTAAATAACTATTAAGTAACAAGGAATGTAAAGACGTAATAACATTCGAGGTAAGTAAATATGAGCCGAGGCAAAGCCGAGGCTTGTGGCCTGCCGAGAATGTTAATAGTCGATACATTCCGTGTTACTTATTAAATTTTTCAAGCTACAGGTAGAAATTTAATCATATTTTTAAAAGTTCGTTTTGACTGCTGTCATCGGAATTATTTTTTAAAAGCCATTATTCTAAGTTGTCTGTGCTTGTTATCATATCAACGAAATAAAATATTGGAATCTGTACCTTGTTGCTTTAATTATTATCCTAGGAATGTAAATGACACTATTAAGTTCCGTAGTCAAGGGCAAAAAGTAAACGAATGTTATTGGCCATTTTCATCTTTTGTAGCTATGGATGTATCGCCTATTTACCTTGCCTGTAGCGTGAAAATAATTTTATTTCAACATCCTGGAATGCCAATCAAGCCGGTCAAGGGCATAAAATTAAATAAAAATGAATTGAGTTAAGTTATTATCTCATCATTAACATAGTATAGAATCTTAAGCACAAGTTTGGCACATCACATGTAAATACTGATAAGTAGCAAAAACTGGATTTTTCTTTAGTCGTGTAACTTCCCCGTGTCTATGAAAGATTTTAATTATATTTTCATGTAACAATCTAATAATATCTAAAGTATAGATGATGTAACCAATTTTTTTTATTTATTAGATGTATCAACTCAAAAAGCTTCGTTTATGTGTTTAGTGCATGTCAGTATTGACTGTAACCTCCGAAATCCGAATATGTAGATCTTGCTTATTCAATAAAACCTTCGTCTTGTAGACTTGATCCCAAATCTACATAGATAAAAATCTATGAGGTAGTGCCAAGAGATCCATTGATTTAGACGCGTTGATAGCTTCGCGCACGGCGGTGTTCTATTCTGGTGTAAAATAATATCCGGTTGTAAGTCTTGCATTTGTTGTATTAAAATGTATGCAGGGTATCTAGGTATATTGTTTGAAACTTTTTGGGTTGCTACACCTAATAAACAGAAAAGTTGGCAAACTCAAATATATCTTATAAGCAAAAAAGTCATAGAATTATCAAAACGTGAGCTTTGTGTTGGACTAATCATAACAACAAATAAATATTTATTTATTAATTCCCATATTTTCGGTTGCATGTTCTTTAATTACCAGGTTTCTTTAAGAGATTGTTCGAACATGTGTGCTATGAAAATTTAAGAAAAGGGGTTTTTCCGCTTTGCATCAATTACGATGTTACTACAGTCAGCTAGTAAGGTCAAATAAGTCTGAAGGTTGTGTTAATATTGTTACAAAATTCTTATTTAAATTAACTAAAAATACAATATTACAGTTTGTCGGCAGTAACAGAGCTACGCTACGAATAATTAAAATTTTTACAGAACGGCATAATATTTTTTATTTCCACAACAGTAATGTTCCGACAATTATTTATGGACATAATCAAAGCGACAAGTGGGAAAACTACCTACGTGTAATTACGTTACTAGAGAAAAACGGCCTTGTGTAAATTTTGCACAAGATGAAACAAAAAAGTGTGGAAATCTAATGTTTAACCCAAGACTAATTTTTCAGAAGCTTAATGGTTACTAAATCTTCCCTAAAACCTCAGGAGGTAATACTCTTTTAACTTAGTTCATACAGGCTAAAGTTCCTTAATCCACGTTAAAACCAGCAAGGCGAACTTTTCCAAAGCGAGATTAATCTCCAGCAAGAGTCATAAACGCAAACACAACTAGCTGTCGGTAAACCGTTGTAGAATAATAATACCACCTAAAAGTTTCATTTTACAGGTCACTAGACATTGTAAAGTATAAACTGTTTAAAATTTTAAAAACTTTTCTTAAACTTAATCTCAATATGAGAGTGACAAAAATGGAAAAAAAGTCAACACGAATGTGGACTCTGATTTTATTTATTATCTAGAGGTACCATCACATTAAGATTTTACTAATTTTCAGATAATATTATCTTTGCACCGCTTTAAGTTTGCCTGACCAAAAGCAGCGCCTTATTGTTAAGCACAAAAATGGGAAAAACACGTCGGAGGTACTTAACTCTACTTTTTGCGTTTTTAATTTCCTTGCGCCAATAAGTTATTGAAATCTATATCTACACCCGGTGCTAAGACATCTGAAACGAGACCCACTCGTCCGACGCCTATGGAATGATGAGTGATAGTTCAAACGCTTGTGGGATTACCTACTCGCTCATAAGACGATAGATGTTTTATGGCTTCAGACTTCAGATCAAAAATTGTCATAACTAGTTTATTTAAAGAGTTATCAAAAATATGCAAAGAATGAAAAATATATCTTTTAACTAGAGTAAATCGCGTAACTTTCGAAAAACGCGTTGTTAATATTAAAAGGTATCGAACTCTTTCTTAATTTTCAAAATGGTTTAAAGCTATTTAGGTCATAATAAACTAGGTACTTTAAATAGGCCATCGAACTACTTAAAGTTTATAACAATTAGAGTTTACGTTTTGGAATAAATTATTAATCAATTTTAAATTTATCAAAAATTCCCGGAGGGCGTCACTGTAAAATTTGAGATATTAGTAAAAAAACTGCAATTCATTACAAGCTCACAAAGTATTAAAAATTGAGTAGACAGTTTTCGAAATATAATTTATTAAAAATTGACGAAATTGAAGAACCTTTAATATTTACAATTTACATATTTCCAAAAATATTTTTAGAGCACATAACTAGTCTTATTAAGGGTTATTCAACAGTATCAGAAATTTTATTAATTGGATAGTTCTTTTATAAAGAATCGGGCATTAAAGTCGACATTTTCGAATATTTGTAACGGCCTTCGTTTCGAAGATAAAGCATTTGAAAAAAAGACATATGATTTGCCTTTAGATGCACTACCACGCTATGTTCAAAATTCCAACAATTTTTTATAAAAATCGATATCAAGAAAACATATTAACTTCCCTTGCGGATAAAACACCTTACAAAAAACTACCCGCAGCTAAAAAATTTCTGCATACCAAATTTGACAAAAATCGGTAAGGATTTTCGGAGAAAGAAAACAAACGCACCCACCCATAGCAAGTCAATTTTTTGAAAAACATTTTTTTGTGTCCCTTAGACCCCAAAACGCGTGTTTCCGTTCAAATCTGAGATTCGAACAATTTGCTTGAAATCAAAACTTTTCATACTTCTTGAAAGTAAAAATTAATAAAAACATTCAAACAGACTTAAGCGAAAAACTTGTCAACAGCCCGTTGAAGAACAACTATTTGTGGTATACAAATGCCGTAAATGGTACAAGCTAACAATTATGCTACAAGTTCAATGTTACAATATTAATGTTTCCTCGTTTTTTTTGTAGTTATCAAAGAATGCGTATCCACAATGCATGTTTGTTCAATTTGGGTGCTCCCTTTCTCCTCAATATACGATACGTTCATCTTTACATATCATATGCACATCACGATGAAGTAACAAGTAGGAATTCTTCGAACAAAAACGATACCTGCCAGGTCTAAGAAAATTAAAGTACGATTTTTTGTGTCTCTCAGCAAATTGTTGTAAAATAAGTAATTAGAAGAGCACAACAAAAGGGTATGATTTCTAGCTCTGGAAATGAAATAAGAAACACATAAATATATGCTTGTCTGTTTCAGAAAGTTTACTGGAAAATTATTGCAATCAAGTTTCAAAATGAAATGACTTGGAATTGCAAACTGACAAGGGAAGTACAAGGAACTGACTGCGTCTAAACAAATTATGTCCGGAATGTTCCACCTCTTCGTGCCAAAAATTAAATAGTGTATTTTAAGATTCAATTTTCAGACTGCTTTAATATCGAAATTTATTACAACTTTATGTCGATTTATGTTATAGAATATAAAAACATTTCAACAAAAAAACTAAGTAAATGCATAAAAATAAGAAAGATATGTCTACAGTATTACCAACTTATTATTATTCAAATCTTAGGAAGTTTAGCTCCTTTGTGCTGTTTGTGGATTTTAAAAGTATACATTTACTTACTTATTTTCCAAAACTTATGGAAGATTTTGTCGGTATTTCTTATTAATCCAGTAAGTGGGACCGAGTTCAAGGAATTATGTAGCAGGTGTTGGTAGGTTTCCGGTTGGTTTGTGTCCCAGGATTTCTTTACACGTTACATAGCAATGTTTAAATTTCAATAAGTTTCCGTCGTTACAGTAAAAATTAAAAGTTGCCAGGCAGCGATAAACTAAAATCATTTTACCAACAACCCATAACCTATAGCAACATTATTTTTAAATAGTTCCTTGAACTGGGTGTACCCTAATCTGCTATCTATCTTTCGGTTTATTGTATCAGAGAAACGCTAATCGGGTAGTAACGAATTTCCAATGACAGCTGTTTATTTTGAGACTCCAGCCAATCGCAACTATGATTATTGCAATCATCTTTTTTAGAAAGGTGTTATAAACGTTGTGCCCATAGCAACAAATTGTTTTGATTTTGCTAGTAATAATTAGAACAACGCTTTAACACGTCAGTAAGTAACAATAAATAAGTGTTAAATTTTCTATTCTTGGAATATTCTAAAAAATTCCATGTATATTAAAAATTTTCTATAATTCTGTCTTTCATTGACTAACTCAATCGTGTTGCTATACGACACGTTTCGTAGTTAATGAAGGGACAGAATTAAAGGATATTATTAGTTTACATGTGCAATTGCCGTTTTTATTTCAATTATACAAAAATTATTAAAATAAAAACAATCCCTAACAGAAGCAGTATTAACTTATTAGAAATTAAAAATATTAGAAAACATAGACTTCAAAAATTGTTTTCTGTTATTAATTATATTCCTATTAAAAAACAAAAAACATCATGATGGTAATAATCGAGCAATTACGAGTTCCTATTTAGTAAATTACTGCAGCACCATTAAATTCAACGTTGATATACTTTGTGGGAATCTTACCCTTTTCAAGTGACGTCATTATGGCTTCTTTGTGGCTCTGTCCTGGCTTTTTAATTGTAGTAATGAATGTTAATTCAGCTTATTTAGCATTTTATTTTAAACTAAAGAAGAAATCAGCTTTGGCAGTTGAAAAACACAGTCTCTTTGTACTGCGAATGTTGATATATTTCTAAAATAACAACTTTTACTTAAATAATATTATAATTTTGAGCTTTGAAAAACGACAGAACAATTTCCATTTTAATGCTATACTAGAAGTAATTTTTATTACACGGATAGTCTAACAATATTTCACTCACATTGTTGCTACCAATGATAGCTCTTTATTTTTAGACTTTTACTCAATAACAGCTAGGAATTTCCATATTAAGCTTCTAAAGGGCCATTTTTCCAGTATTGTAACCATAGAAAAAAAAACAACAAATTGTATCAATTTTTTATTTTACGAAAAATGGACTTGTTACTTTCGTTGCTATTTCAAGCCAAATGGCAAAATCAGTCGCAAACTAAATTGCTATTACACACCACGATTTCGTTTGCCAATAAAGCGGCAGACTTTTAACATTCTTGTGGAATTATTGTTAAAAAACAAACTGCAAATAATAATATTAATATAAATAAAATAATAATCAGTAACTTTCACAAATATTTATTTTAACTATATACGTATTTCAACGTGTTTACAAGTCATTATCAAAGGCAAAGTAAAAGTAGACAGTTAGTGGTGCTATAGGAACAATAGAACTCTAGCTTGATCTTGGTTTTCGATGTGCGCAAATGACTTCATTTTTATTCCGAAACTTCTAATAATGGCGAATTTAAGACCTCACTTTGTTCATTTATTAAAGGTACAGTTTTTAAATTTTTGTGAATTTTAAATGCTTCCAGTGTATCGAAGTTACCTTTATCATCACAAAAGTGTAAAAATATTATAGTGTTATTAGATGTCATCAAATGATTGTGTTCTAATAATTGTTGAACGTAATTTTATTTATGTGGGTGTTAATATTTGTAACAACGTATGTCGTATGTGTTCTTCGTATCTAATATCAGCATTTCTTATTGACTGACCTATACAAACCGAATTATAATAGGAGCAATTTAATTTGTAAATACCTGATTTTAATAAATCGTCTGTGTTTTCTTTAGCATTAGACAAAGTGTTTAATATGTTTAAGCTATTTCAAAAGTTTTGTTTATAATTTTAGCTATTTTCTCCAATTTATTGCCAAAATATGGAATCAAAGCATATTTGATTGTATCGGATGAACAATTTGGATACATTTGTGAATAGCTAATTTATAATCTTTCTTTGGGCCGCCGATTGGTGTAGCAGTATAGGTGCTGGACTGTTACTCAGCCGCCTAGGGTTAGATTCCCGGGTAACATTGGATTTGTTTTAATCGGCATGCTCCGTTAGATGTCAGTAGACAACCACCAATGTACTCTGATGCGAGTTATGTTGCCTATAGCTCGTAGAACCCTGACTGAGGATTACCGGGCTTCAGCTACAGTTGTCACACCTGAGTTTGTTTTAGCAAAATCATCTCTACATCGACTTCCGCGGTTCGGAGCCCACGTAAAGCTATAGGTCTCTATTGTCATGTGCCATTATAACTAATTTTGTGTAAAGGGACCCAACCATAGCTCCGTGTATCATAAATCTGCGCGCTGCGATTTTATTGTAAATTAATTTTTATTTTTAAGTCTAAAAAGGTAATACATCTATTTTGTTCAGTTTGTAGTGTAAATTTCAAGTTGTTAAAACAACTTAAAATTTCCTTAATTAACTCCAATTAATTATTATCAGAACATGCTAAAATGTCAACATTAACGAAACCAAAATACAACGTTTTCCGACTGGTTTGATTCAAATATTTAATCTTCTAGATTTTCCATAACTATATTAGCCAAAGCAGATGAAATGCCATGAGTAAACCATCTTATTGGAAATAAAAGACGTTAGTTATCTTACCAAATAACACCAACTTGCAAAAAATTAAAAATTTATTAATCAATTCAAATTTAACAATTTAAACCAATAATCCCCCAAAAATTTATCAAAAAGAGTTCAAATCTATCAATATGATCAAGTTCTATTCTTCTTATAGCAGCACTTAAACTGTTTACTTTTATTTTGTCTGTAATAATGACGTACCAACACATTGAAATACATATAAAGTTAAAATAAATACCTGTTGCAGCTTTTTTTTCATTTTTTTTATTTTATTATCTTATTTTTATTAAAACGAGACTGCACAAATGCCGTAATCCACGTGCGAATTGGTGTTTTACAACTCAACATCGCACTAAACCTCTATTATACCCAGTGGGAAACGATTAGTGGTGTCTTTGTTTTTTGGCGAATGAGAAATGCGCCACGATTGTTTTACATAATAGGGAGGTGGAGAGATGCTGGTGTCTGAACTTTTTCATCGGAAGGGGAAAATGAGAGTAAGTGGTCGAGACAGGAACGTACAAATTGAACGCGGCTCGGGCGCATGACGGCTGCGCCGCGCAAGTGAGCATTCCTCCTGAGGCTTCTCTTCAATAAAGACCAATTTATTTAAATTAAGCAATTGAAAATTTATTATTTTTTCTTAAAAGATTTGTTGGTGTAAGTTCAATTTATAAAATTTACCAATGTCCCACAATTAAGAAATCGAATTGGACTTTTTTTATTTAATAAAACACATGAATTGCACTTTAAACCTGGCCAAGAAATTTTTTGAAATCTTTTTTAGGGTGCCTAGAAGTTAATTCAAAGTTTGCCGTTTTCCTGCACCTGCATTTTATAATTTTAAGATTGCACCAGTGACGTTCGTTACATGGCGATGGAATATTGATCAGTATAATCACAGATACGGTTAACACTACAGATATACGACCCTTTATACAAAATGTCCGCTCATATTTGAAGACGAAATTAGCGTTAGTTTGGCTACAACGCACCAGACCAATTTTAGGGCGCTGCTATCGCTATTTGTTTATTACTGTTGAAATGTGTTGGAAACTGTTTTATCGGGGATTTGAGTGCATCTGTCATATGAATATAATTTAAGTAGAATTGGCTTCAATATTAATTATTTACGAAAAATTGCGATTTGACAATTAAGCATGGCAGATGGCTGTCTAACTTTTGGTTTTGAATATGTGCTAAGTAATCTGCTCAATTACAGTCATCTGTGACTTAATTATAAATTGTCATTGTAGCGCCATCTTTTTGCAGATTATTAATCATATAAAACAAGCTGCCGATAGCTCACATATTTACCGTATATCTGTAGTGTTAACCTTATCTGTGGTATAATGTACTACATATGAGCTATAAATTTGGTGAAGATTGGAGCCGATCCGGCCAAGTTAGGTTTGTGTTAAAAATTATTTAAAGTGGTGAAAATGCGGTCGATTTTATTAAATTTTGACTTTGTACTTATATTTAAATATTACCAATACGGCCCTGGCAAGGAACTTTTGCTGTAGCTTATAGAAACGTCCCGTCATAGCGTCTGTTTAAAGTTTGGTTAAGATCTGACCAGTTCCTGATTTTATTTGTTTATATTAATATGAACTAATTGATAAAACAATGTTATCACCATACTAGTAACATGTTGTTCACAAATAAGCTGTTTTGTTTGAATTATTAATATTACATCACCATGGAAAGGAATCTCCTTTGGTATAAACCCTTACCGTAGAAATTATTCACAGTTTTTTAATCATTGGCCAATTAATGGCTTTAAAAAATGTAACGCATCGGTTATAACAAACAATTAAAATTGCTAAATTCGATTATTTAACTCTCATTTATAATTGCTGTTAATCTATTCAAGTCTATTATAAATGTAGAAATTAGAAATCTGCTTTTACTGACCGTAATAAAAGTAAAATACACTTCTAGTTTCTCATATAGTAATCTGAACAAAAATTGAACCCTAAAAGAAATCGAATCCTGATAATAGCATTGCGTCAAGGCCAATTTCAGGAGATCATGATTGATATCTCCAGGGTAATTTGCAGAATTGTGAAACATAGCGTGGTGTTATACACTGACGTAATTTGAATCCATTTACATGATGAACTACCCAAAGTGAAGCCAATATATCAGTTTGCTAAGTTTGGCCAAACCATCTAAGTCTAAACAATATAAGCAATCAAGATGACAAACTACTGGTTCCTGCAATCAATTTTAGATCAGTGACAAGCTAAGCAGTTAATGTGAATGTGTGTTGTAGAACCCCACATGAATCTTCCGTTTTTTAAGAGTCAGAGGGTTAAATAAAGACATTTATCAGAAAACGTCCAAGCTACGGATGCGCAATTTTAGATACCCATTCAAAAGTGTTAAATAAATGTGTCTTTTAATTAAATAAATCCTTCTCGAAATTCTTTGCTTTAAGTACTTATTCATTGTTTCACTTAACAGTTCTCTGGAAACGCGAGAAAGTTTTCTGGCTTGTAATGCGTTTTTTTATTACTAGGTAATTAGAAACAGTAGGTAGTCTACTGAAACATATGGGCACGGAAAGTCGGTTATGAGATAGGACATAAATTAATTGCTCATCTCCCTTACGGCAGCCGCGAAGTAGCTACTGCTCTAAACTTCGAGGCACATCAAAGCAGGAGCTTGTCGTAAATTATAATTATGTGTTTTTCAGAACATCCTCCTACATGCCAACGTTAGACATACTTATCTAACTTGCTGGGAAAATAGGGTAACTGTTTTGTGAGTAAGGCATACACATAATGCATATATTAGAAGGTTTGCGGAATTTAACCGACCCAAAAGTGTTTAACTACAGCCATTTACAGACCCATACAATATAAACTCACCTTAATTTATTTTGCCCCTAATAGTAACATTTTCTTCAAGCTTCTCTACTAAATATTATGAAATTCAGTATGGTGTTTGTAAAATTTTGCATAACTTTATTTGACACAATTGTTGCTTTTCAGTAAGTGCAAACTCTATAATTTTGCAGAGTATAACTAAAAATGTTTATAGAGCATTCTACCATTTTTTCAGCAAAGATTACATGATTTATACATTAACAATCTCCAATTAACATTTTTTACATTCCTATACTTTCAGGAAAGTATTGATTTCATGAAAATGTTCGAAATCGTTATTTTAACGGAAATACATGTTTTGGACCCCCAGGAACCTAAAAAAGTCGTTTTAAAAAAAATGTCTGTCTGTGGATGGTTGGGTGTGTGGGTGTGTGCGCTCCAGAACTTCCAAACGAATGGTCTGATTTCAATGAGCTTTAGAATGTGGAAGTGTACCAAAAATCTATCGGGAAAATAAGCTTTTAAAACAAATACGAAACCGGAAACGGAAGTTAGACATTTTTTTTTGGTAGCACTTTTTTCGGCCAACAAATTTTCTAAATTTGATACAAGAATATTATCGAATACTTTAGGGCAAATCCAACGTTTTTTTTTTCGCAAATTACAGCTTTAAAACGGCGACTGATACGAGTTTTTGACAATTTTTACTTTAGCGCCTTTTCACTCAAAAACAAGGTGAAATTTTTATTCCTTTTTGTTTTTAGTGATTTTTAGTGTTCCAGAATTTCCTACTAGTCTTCTTGTGCATTTTATATTTCTTCTTCAAAAGTCTTTCCAGCTTCTTCTTTTTTCTTTTTTTAATTCTGCTTTTGCTTCTCTTCTTCTTTTCATATATCCTTCTTTGTCTTCTTCTTTATTTATTCAGATGCATTTTCTCATGCTTCTTTTTATTTTTTACTTTCTGTTTTACTTCTTTATTCCACCATCTGGTTCTTTTTATATTCGATGTAACGTTCTTTTCTCCACATGCTTCTCTTGCTGCTCATTGTAGTGTTGTTTAAGTGTTTCACCTCATTTCGTCAGTTGCAACATAGCACAGTGTGTTTTTTTAATATAATCTTGTACATAAATAGAACAAATAACTATTCAAGATAATAATTATTAAAATAAATGTATTGAAATTATAATTCTATTATTTCATTATATACAATATTATATAAATGTAGGTACCCACGTCTCCAAATAAGTTCCTAGTTCATTAAATGTCTCTCCTTGAGCTTTATTAATAGTGATTGCGTATCGTAGTCTTATCAAAAATTGTTTTCTCTTAAGTTAAATTGATAATTCAGTACCAGACAGTTCTAAAAAGGAAACAAAATTACTAGACATCTGCGCTGTTAAAACTTCAGCTTCAATGACATTTGTAAATCATTTTTTCACGATTATTCTACCACCGTTATACAATCTTTTTTTATTATTTAAATTTCATAGTACAATTATAACCGCATTAATCTTTAGTTTCAGATGGTGGATTGGCATACCAGCAGGTGTTAAGCTGTTTAGAAATTCTATAGTGCAATCGGACTGATCATCACATGTATACTGTAATAATCATAGAATTTTCCTCTAAGTGTATTAATCT
The DNA here is from genome assembly GCA_958336395.1 of Ctenicera cuprea. Taxonomy (NCBI): domain Eukaryota; kingdom Metazoa; phylum Arthropoda; class Insecta; order Coleoptera; family Elateridae; genus Ctenicera; species Ctenicera cuprea. The sequence goes on from OY284490.1 coordinate 39,054,684, forward strand.
CTTTTTCATTAATTCAAGAACACGCGTTGCTGGTTGCACCGAATATTGGCGTAAATGAACATAGAGCAGTATCCGTGCAATTCAGATTATTATAAAATATTAATCGAATGCACACTACAAGTTAATAAAATTAGCGGCGCGCCTTGTTCGCGATGAGGTCAGCATATACTAGGTAAAACAGTGGCGTAGGGCGCCGGCGCACGTGCTGCTCGGTGATATACTTCGGAGTAACAGCAAGCAGTAGACTATGTGGCAATTCCTCAAACAATTATTGTTAACAGAATTCTCCTAATTTAATAATTAAAAGTAATGTAAAAATTCACCCAATTGTAGTATTAGAAACAAACAAACCAGACAGACGTTATTTCGTAAGAAGAATTATTATTTAGTTTCCGTAGTAAGTGTTGACATTCGATGGTTTAAAGTTTAGTTGAATTCGTGCATTTTTGTCCTCGTCGAAATATATGCGAATTATGACCAAAATGCGGCCGATTGATATTCAGATTACTTGTTGATGTTCCTATTAGGATGAACCAAATGTTTGCCACGTGCTGTTTCATGAAGCATATGTAATTACTTATTTTTATTTAATGTTATCACCGTGTATGGCTTGGCTTTTTTGTTATTTCGTTTTTCCTGTAATTTTGCTCTTGCTGTTTATTGATACTGTACGTATAATTAATTATGTATTTGTCTAATAATTTCCTTTAATTGTCATATAATTTCAGTCATATAATTTCGGTCATACTCATATTTGTCTCAATACAGCTCGTGATAAACAAATTATTAAGCCGTTACTAAGAAACGATCTTAGATCAGTTTGCTTCCCGCCGTATACATGCCGCGCCGCCCTGCGTGACTGTTACAGAACCATTTGCTCAAAATAAAAAATAAATTGTTTCGATATGTAAGAGCCTGTCGCCGTATTATGGTGAGACAGTTACGGTTTAAGATACAGATAGAAGAGATATGGTTTTTCGAGTGGCAGTTGAAGTAGTCAGCTGAATTTCTCATCGATTTATTTTCATTAACTTCATTCTAGGCAATTGATTTCAGGGTAGCTGCACATGTTTTTGTAAACAAACCCTGGCGTCGCGTCAGCGTCAGTGTATTAATGAGTTAGCTTATTTATTTGCGAACCATGAGCAGTTATCAGTATTTATTTTAGTATTTTATCAAAGTTTTTATGAAATATAATGAAGGGTTGTAACAAATTGAAATTTTTTCACATTTTAATTAAAACAAGAGAAGTATACAAAAATGCGGCACAATTTTTTATTGATGCTTCTCTCCAATTAAAACTTAAATAAAAATGACTTTGTATTTGTTGTTTGTGTTATGGTTAAAAAAGAAAAGTAATCGAATTTGAATGTTTAGTAAATAAATATGTTCCCTATCAATTTTTTGTATTTTCAAACATCATCATCAAGATTACAAATATCTAAAGCAGAAAAATGCATAGAGTTACTGAGGGGCACTATAACTGCTGTAATTTTAGTAAGACCAACAATCAAGGATCCGTCCACGACGGACCCTTTTGACAAAATCAAAGTGGCTTAAGCATAATACATGAATGAAATTTTTCAGGTATATCAAGCGACGCTATTCTTCTTCCTCTGTTCCTAGGTTTTTTAATGTTTCCGTTGAACAGTTTCTTCGGTATTCTCTGATTTTCCACCCTTTCGATGTTGTCAATCCATCTCAATCTATATCTACAGTTCAATACTTGTTGGCGCCGCGATTGTTATTAGAAAGTTAGGTGTAATGTAAGCAACTGTTAGAAACCTAGTCTGGGGGAGAATAATCTATGTATAAAAACATCAAAATTGGTAAAATTGGAATTAAAATCAAAATTGATAAAACTGAAATGAAAATCCAAGTTGACAATTATATGCTTCCTGCAATCCAGTTAAACATGCAAATTCAAGCAATCAAGAACACTGATCCAAAGTAACATTCACACTACAAAAAAATAATTAATTTTTTGAAGGTCATCATCCATAGTAAATCCTCAACTGTCTCACCATAACAACACGACGAAATCTCGCTTCTCGACAAAATTTATCACCATAATACTACGGCGTTGTCTTGCAACTCCACTGAGTTTCAAATATCAATAAAGGTCGACGTTGGAACAAATAAACGGTAATATTTAAAAAAATTCTACATGTTTAAATTGATACATGTTTGTTTGTTTATTAGAGGTAAGAAATAATATTCCTCTAATGCAACTACGTTACGGATTTACATTACAAGCAATTGTATGCATTTTACAATAAGTTTACGGTGCTATGAGATCAAATGGATGATTCTGTTTAACGTAGGTTGACTATTTATGCTCATGTTTTTTATAATATGACAAGAATTTATAACACTAACAAAATACAACTGCTTTGTCTACAGGAATTTACCATAAACTAGCTGAATCCTACAACCTACGCTTTTTGTACTTTCCTGTACTTTAACAATAAATTTCATGAAAACTTTTGAATCAAAGATTTCGACGGAAATGCATGTGTTGGATCTTTAAGAACGCAAAACAGTTTTTTAAAACTGTATGTAAGTGTGTCAGTGGCTGTGTGTGACGTCCCATAAACCTAGAACGGATAGTCCGATTTCGCTGAGCTGCGGAATGCAGAGGTAGTTCAAAAATGTACTGACAAAATAAACATTTAAAAACTCAAACCGGAAGTTACAAAAGTTGCAAGTTTTTTGGTAGGAATTTTTTTCAGAAACGGAATCATCAAAGTTGGATAATGGAATCTGATAGAAGACTTTAGAGTAAAACGAATGCTTTTTTTGAAACGCACCAACATTAACATAGCCGCTGCTACAAATTTTTGATAAGTTTTATTTTAACGTCGCTTTACTGAAAAACGAGTTAACAGAGTTACAGGATGCAATTTGGTATTATATTAGCCCTAAATCAGCAAAACATCATTACGTAAAACAATTATTTTATAGATAAAAAATTGTGAAGAGAAAATTTTCAAAAAAATATTCCTCAATAGCTGGCCAAGATTATTTTTTATTTTGTAGGCTCGCGCGCCGCTTGGTTTGCATAGTCTCAGCTGTAACTGTATTCCTCTCGAGTTGAGACAGGTCAAAAGGACGAGGGTTTATTATTGTATAGAAAGCATTACAGCAGTCGCTATATAATTCATAAAGCTAGAACTTCGATCCTTGGTCCGCTACACTACCTACTTAATTAGCTTATTTATTATTAAAAAAACAGAAATCAAACAGCGTGGGCGTAGTCTACTGATTTCGCTAGTTTATTTTTAAACCCAAACAACACAGCAATCGGCCATCAAATTTAATTACGTGATAATAATACCTAATATTGTTATAAAATTTAAAAACGAAAGCATCGCTGAACTGCACCGTGGTAGCATTTATAGCATGTTAATGGCAAAACTCTAATAAATTACTTTCCCATTTTATCTCCTTGTAAGATAATACAAAATATCTTCTGACCTTTTCATTCTCATCTCTAAGGAGTGGCAACTTAGCTAAATTCCATTATATTTCGCCAATTTTAAACACGATTACGAAATTGTATTTCGAAACTAATTAACTTTTATTAATAGGAAACCTAAATTAAGTTTTCAATTTAAATAAATCACGTCCGTTTAACATAATTCCAGAGAGAAACAATTGCATTCCTCTAAATCTTTGATTTTGTTTTCGCCTCATTCCTAGGTAACACATATTTTCAATGTATGAATCATCTATATTTTCTTATAAATCCGTCTTTCCGTGTAAACCACAGTTATTGTACTAAATATGAACGTGACATTTCGCTTGAACGTCTGGTGGTCATACTTTTTACATTTTGTTGGATATTCCTTTATTTTTCAACACATTAACTAAGCAATAAAGATAGAGCCATGTTTTCTGTAAGAAACTCATTTTATCCATGACACGTTCTATGATCTGTACGTCAAAGATCATGTACTTATAATACGTTGTAAATTTGTAACTTAAAATTTATTTTTACTTTCCTATATTTTTAGTATAGAATAGTATTTATTTCAAGGAAATATTCCGTTTCGAGAGTTTTTTACGGAAATACATGTTTTGGATCAACTAGAACTCAAAAAAGTAGTTAAAAAAAATCTTTGTCCGGTAACGTTAACGTCTGTAACGGATGGCAAAACTACGGGTACGTCCTCAGAAGCTTATCAAGTTAAGCAGTATAAGTATCTATACATTAAATTAGAAGCCCTTCCCCCTGACTTAGTTTTCAGTAGTGGGAGACCCCCGCAACCAAAACCTACATATTTAGCAGCTGATATGACGCAAAAGCACCAATTCGTTTGCTCTATAGCCCGCTACGTTATACCATAGAAACAGAATTCTAGAGCAGTATTCAATTGCGATACTTTAAAAAAATCTGTTAATATAGTCTGATTAAAACTTTTATGTGGCTACTATCTAGCAAAAATAAGTGGTGACGTACGTTTCGCCTACCTTTTACTCAGTACAGTAGTTACATTCTAAAGCCGCTGCACAAACATTAGTCGTAAGACTGTTTATATTCTAGTATTCTAGTACCTTGCAAATATGTGCTAATCCGGTAGCCACATAAAAGTTTTGGCATTATTGCGGAGAGTGTCACGGAGAACTAATCAGCGCTTCTCGACCACGACTCTGTTGCTGTCATTTCGAACACAAACACAGAGAATGAAGCATGAAGCATCTGGCTGTTTTTTTTAAATGTGGAAGCACAAGCAGCACTTGATTTCAACCGCTTGCGAAGAGTTGTTATTAAAGATAAATATAACAATCATTTTTCACTAATAACACGAGCATCGACTTTATTATCCTAGATTTATTGCATTACATAATATTTCATAACACGAAGAACCCTAAATCCTCTCAGGTCCCCCAGACCGTTGTAGTCCGAGATGCCACGTCGTCGGCGGCACGAGGCAGACCAAATATGTCCGAAATGCGGACACACTTATAACATGGAAACAAAAGAAAAAGCTTTCGCTTATAGGGGCCATTTACGGTTTACGGTGAAAACATCATAACAATATCGCTGGGATAACATTGAAAACTCCGCTGACAAACATCGTCTGAAAAAAGGCTCCGGTAGAATCCCTAAAACAAATAAACCCGTGAAGATAATTTCCCGGAGAAAACAAACACCAAAAAACATCGCCTAAGCAAATCCGCGTATATTTTCTTGCTGTTGAATCACTGCATTATTATAAATCCATAATTAAAAAAGAGCTTTCTTTGAAAAAGGTACGAGTTTCTAGTTGATCGATTTATATGAATAAGAACGGAATTCATTAATTAAATATATGCAAACGCTTTAAGATTTCTTTAGTGCTTATTTATTAGTTCCAAAAACAGTTTGAAAATTACCATTAGGGAGGAAAATGAGAAAAAAGTTTAGCGGTCTAACTCTTTTTTTCGGCTTTTTTTAAGGAATTATTTCTCTGGCTATGATAGGAATTTTTTAGTGGGTGCTTTTTCTGGGTGTTTTAAGGGGGTTTTCTGTCTTAAATTTTTTTTTCAAGACTGTTTTTCCGGATTTATTCAGTTTTCCGTCCTTTTTTCGGTTTTCCACGAGATTTTCTTTCCGAGAACAGGTCTAATTTCTGAAACCCACTCAGTGGAGAAAACATTTGGAGAGGCGAGCCCACGGGTTCTGCTAATGTTAGTATTAAAACGGTTTATGTATAGGTACCCCAGAATTTTTTAGCTAGACATAAGGTAGGTTTGTTGTTATATTCCTAATATTTTCGGTTACATAATAAAGCTATGTAAAGCGCATTCAGTAGTCATTTTTGTCTAACAAGGTCGTTCCAATCTACATCAAAATTATAAGAAAACTAAACAAAGTTATAACACCAACTGGGATTTCGCTACTTAATCACCCTGAGAATACGATACTGAGCTAGCTGCAAGGCATTTAAATTAACTTTATTGAAAACAAACATTATAGGGTGCACTTGGTGGTGATTTGGAGTGGTGTTTAGAAATATGGCGAGAGTGACTAGAAGGTGGTAGGAAGATTGCACTTGCGTAGATCAACTAGTTGGCAAGCGTCAAATACGAATCTAAGCTTCTTTTAGAGCACGTTTATATTGAAGTAGAGTGTTCCTCACCAGGTCACCTGTTTTCTTAGGTGGATCAATTTCATCTCATTGCGGCTTCATACAAGTGTTTACAAATATTTTAAGCTTATTTCTGAGTTAATGCGTCTAAGCTGTAACATACAGACAGACCACAAACTTAGAAAAAGAGTAGAGCAAAGTACGCCGGCTTAAATGTATGTACCAAGAATTCGGTCATTTTGCAAGTCCAGTACTCCCCTCGCACAGCAACTTTCCTCTTAAAACACATAGAATGCTTTGTATCCTTACAACCAGTCAACTCCTAATACTTTAACTCAACTTTTCGCACGCAGATATAAGAAGTAATAAGAAAAATATTCAATAATAATAGTTTTTATTTATTTAAGTGTGTTTATATCAATTATAGTTTGTCTCCGCCCAATTTTATTGCCAACTGCTCAAGAATAGAATATTTAGGAGCTTATTGCGCCGAAAGCAATACTAAACTGGGCACTTAAGATGTCTAAGTTTTAGGTATACTTTTTAGGAGTGCATAATTAGTCCACTATTTTTCTAGGTTTGCGGCAGATGAACATACACACAAACACCACTGCGCGCCCGCTTTATCGGACTGCCAAGCTCCTAACGAGTGCTTATTGGGCAATATGTTTAAGTGGAAACTGTTTTCCTCAAAACTACATTTCTTTTAGACTTAACTCGCACATCGGCGAGCAAGTCCAAAGAGAAGAAACTTCGATGAAGTCCTTGAAGACGATCACATAACCTTCCTATTGCTATATTCCGTATAGCGAGGATGGTAAAAAGAGAGTTGTGACATTTCTTAACCCGATCGGCCAACTACACTCCGTGCCATAAACTTTGAGCTTAAAGAGTAATCAATGTATTTTACCATATACTATTTATACGTTACAAAATTTGATTTAACTGAAAATTGTTTGACATTTCATGTTACCATAATTCAGCTTTATAAATGACTGTTGTACTTATTAACCTCCAAAAAGCATTTTACAATTGAATTCGTTTCATAAATGGTGGCGGTTTACAATGTAAATCAGAAGAAGAACAAAGAAAAAGGCGCTTCTCTAAGGTGAACTCAACAATACAAGCAGAAATGGAAATTTATAGATTCTTAGAAATATTCCTAATACCTTTGAGAAAGTAATACGACCATTCTTCTTTCGTTCTTTGTCAAGCGAATTCTGCCGACAAATACAAAATTTACAGCTGAATGTAAAACACCCCTTTTTCAAACTTTCTTCAGCTCGAGAGCTTCTTTCAGCGGATTAAAATACGCTCTAAATTAAGTTTTGAATCGAGTGAATGCGTTTTCGTTAAACTTTTTTAAATGTAGAAAACATTTTTAAATTACTTTTTCAGTGATAACAAATTTAATTATTTGTAGTAATAAAAGTCAACAAACTCAACAGAAAAAAGGAGAAAATCCCATAAAATAAAACAAAATAATTGCTCGAGTTTTGCTCAAACTACACGCAGATTTTCTAACAAAAACAGAAAAATAACTAACTAAACACATACACAGTAGCAACAGACAGAAGTAAACTTAATTACTACTTGAATATGTTAGAGTTTTAAACATTAATTGAAAAACGTTTCCATTGCAAACTAAAAAAGGTGATTTGTTAACTTCGAGTGGACATTCCCATACTAAATATTAATACTGACCGACCGTATTTGCAAAAGTGTAAATTTTATAATTTTAACGTTGTACAGTTCACAGACTGTTATATTTCTATGAACATAAACTGTCGGTTCGAGCTAATTGATAGGCAAAGTTAAAATTACTTAACTACCGGAAAACGCGTTGTTGCTATTAGAAAGTATCGTTTTTTATTTGTAAAATAGCGGAAAATTCTTGCTAATCCTAATAAAGTAATTTAAATAGTCTATCAAACTGATAAAAGTTTATGGCGTTTGCGTTTTTGACTATATAACATATCAATTTCAAATTTTTCAAAAATTCCTGGAAGGCGCCAGAGTAAAATTTGGGAGATTGGTGAAAACAAAAATTGGTAGATCGCTGCAAGCTCTATTGGCTCAAAAAGTTCTAAAAAAAGTCGTGTAAGCAGTTTTTAAAACATAATTTGGATTTTCAAAATTAAATTTAATTAATCGTATACCACCCACAAAGGGCTCTCAAACAAGTTGTAGCTGATCTCGATCAGTCAACTACTTTTTGAGTAAATGGGCGTTAATGTCAAAATTTAACAAATGTTCTAGCGACCGCCATTTTAAAGCTAAAGAGTTCGGTAAAAAGACTTAGGTTTGACTTAAGTTCTTCTCCCAGATCCCGTGCTCATTTTTCTAAAATGTCGTTTTCCAAATAAAGTCTACCAAACAAACTTCCGTTTACGGTTTCGAATTTTTGGGAAAGCTGAACTAGAACTAAAATTTCATCAAAATCGGTTGAGTACTTTCGGCTTTAGAAGCGTCACACAATAGTATATTAAAAAACAAGTTTCATAAGACATGATTTTAGAGCACGCGTCCAAGTTAGAAAACGAGCCGCCTGCGGCGAGTTTTCTAATGGACAAGTGCGCTTAAATGTCTTATGAAACGTATATTTTATACTATTTTTTCTATTTTGCTCCAAAAAGTTAAAAATTACCTTATTTTATATTTTAATTTAAAAATATAATCGATTAGAAAAATTTTTGGTTTTTTGTTTTTGTTATGTGGCTGTTGGTAACATTTAAAACACATTTCAAACAATTCAAACTACTGTCAAATTAAAATTTAGACAAACAATTTGAAAGTGATTTAATTTTTAAAATACCTAAGATTTGAAGATAAGATGGAAGAAGAATTATCTTGCACCCCACCCGAGCTACCCAAAGTAGCGGAAAATACGCTAAATAATCTTTTTTAGAACTTGCAATTTGAAGGTTATGTTTATAACGCGTGAAGGTTTTGTTGTCACATGGTTGTCACCAACCTAACAAAATAAAATTTTGAATTCTTTTAGGAGTTGCTTTATGAAATCCAAATGAGTTTCATAAAGTAGTCAGTAAAAAACCAAAATAGAAAAAACTATTTTTCAACACCCAAAACGTGATTTTCCGTTAAAATCTAGATTTCGAAAATTTTCATGAAATCAATACTTCTCTGTACCGAAAGTATGGGAAAGTAAATAGTATATTATAAACCAAGGGACTAAAGTAATTCATTTAAGCCCGAGTGTGAAAATTTATTGCCTGAGCGTAGCGTAGCGGAGTGAGAGCAATAATCACACGAGGGATTGAATGAAGCACCTCAGTTCTGTGGTATATACGCTATTTTTTGCACTTCCAAATAATTTAAAATCAAAATATGCTGTCAACGTGACAATCCAGCTTTTAAAATAAAAAAAATTTAATCCTAGTTTCTGATGGTGACAAAACATACTCGGTAACTTTTTTTCTATTTATATACATTTAATCACTTAATCACTTAAGACTTTTGAAAATATTTAATCCCCTGGCGCGCGCTAAAAGTGGCACTTTAGTCCTCGAAAAAATAAATAAAACTGGTACTTTTACTCTCGGAAGTGCAAAAAGGAATATCAAACGCTTAAACGGAAGCATTGAAAAAATCCATTGTTTTAATTTCAAAATCGCTATATCTGGAAAAACAATCTGAGTATATTTACTTAATTAAGTCGGAAGTTAATTAGAATTTATAGTTCGAAGGTATAATTTGTTACTCATTAACTTTTTGATTAAAGTTTGAAACTCATTTCACAAAAAAGAAGAAATAATTATGACGAAACCATGAATTTCCGCTTCTCGTTGATAGTTTTATTGCTTAGCTCTTATATTCTAATTAAAACAACCTTAATTGAATTTAATCATCCTTTGCGAGAACGATATGAACTATGTCTGCAGTGAAACTCGACCGCAATCAATAGCATAAATAATTTCAAATTTAGTGGTCTTGCACCAGTAATTAAGAAAAGCAGTAACCATTGATTAATAATACTGAAACGCACACCATTCGTGTGGTGTTACATTATTCCATTAAAATATGTAATTTCCGTAAGTATCAGAGAATATTTAAAGCCTTTAGTAATCCAATTCCGATTTTGGTGAAAGATATATAGAAACTACCTGCTTAGAGGAAATCAAAAAATATTAACGCCTCTTGCAAACTTTCTCAAACGCATGTTTAACTTCCGTTTCCAGTTTTGGATGTTTTGAAAAGTTATTTTCGCCATCGGCTTCTCTTATCCGCCCACGCATATAATCAACACCAGCGACGCCTACCGGAGAATCGTTAAATTTGGCGTGAAACCAAATGCGTAGTTTTGTTATTATTTATAAGATTAGTTTTAAATACTGAATATTATTGTTAAATTATGCCAATTTTATAGTTTACTTAGTTCTTGATCATTTGCACGGTTCATACACTACGGTGTTTCAAAATTATTACAACCGCTTTCGGAGATGCGATTTCTTTACAATTTTGGCACCGAAAATATGAATGAAAGAGCAATTCTTTTCTATAATATTGAAAGACCGAGAAATTAATAATAAATAGTTACTCAACGGCAAATAAATAGCTGCTACATCTGAAAATATCTGAGAGAGATTTAAATGTAGAATCAGGTAAGCAGATTATTTAGTAAATATGCCCTCCAAAACTTCAGTAATTAACTTTGAACTCCGCTTCTTGTGCTGTTTCGCCAACCTAACCTCAAACAGCGCACAAAGTTCTCGAAAAGCGTTCAATGTATGCAAAATTCAAACTTGGTATTCGCGAACAGAACCATTAATCAACGGATATAAACCAGTGACGTAGACTATCGGATGAATGTGTTCATTCACCTAACGAATACATACCTATATTTATTCGTACATAATGGGGGATTTATATCCGCAAAACGGTGCCTATTAGAATAAATTGAACATAAACCATTTATGAGTTAGATTGATGTTTGAAATGTTGGCATTTAAATCATAATAGGTATGAAAAACCTGTCAGTTCCACCCCGCATATAACTCGCAACGAGAATAAAAAGTTGTATTGAATGGTACATTTAAATATTTACTTTCATACTCCCAGCATAGCAGTATACGACAGAATTGATTTAATGATAATTTTGGATTTCAATATTTTAACGTTCGTTCGTTCCCTCCCAATTTGGAAGTAATTTAGAATGTGAGCGAATATATCAAAAATTCATGAAGAAGTCGTTAATGAAATGCGACATCGGAAGCGGAAGTTACACATATTTCTGTTTTACTTATCTACAAAGAAACTGTAAATTTGAAAACAAGATACGATCACGAATATTGAAGTAAATCAACCGCTTTTTGTTCTGGATTCCATAGCTACAAAATCAGGACTTTTTTATTTTTTTTTAATTTTTTGCATTTAAAGCAGAAAATAGGCTAACATTTTTTTTCATACTTTAAAAATAATTACATGTTTGTTTCCAAAGCTATTTTATATCATGTGTGTATAAGTTTAAGAGTTAGCTATAGTCCAGGCTGCAATGCTTTTAACAGAAATAAAATTGAGTGTAAAATAGTATAAAAAACAAGTTTCATAAGACATGATTTTAGAGCACGCGTCCAAGTTAGAAAACGAGCCGCTTGCGGCGAGTTTTCTAATGGACAAGTGCGCTTAAATGTCTTATGAAACGTGTATTTTATACTATTTTTTCTATTTTGGTCCAAAAAAGTTAAAAATTACCTTATTTTATATTTTAATTTAAAAATATAATCGATGAGCAAGTTTTTCTGTTTTTGTTATGTGGCTGTTGGTAACATTTAAAACAATTTCAAACAATTCAAACTACTGTCAAATTAAAATTTACACAAACTGTGTTTGAAAGTGATTTAATTTTTAAAATACCTAAGATTTGAAGATAAGATGGAAGAAGAATTATCTTGCACCCCACCCGTGCTATGCAAAGTAGCGGAATATGCGCTAATTAATCTTAATTTTTGGAACTTACAATTTGAAAATTATGTTTATAACGCGTGAAGGTTTTGTTGTCATGGTTGTCACCAACCTAACAAAATAAAATTTTGAATTCTTTAAAGAGTTGCTTTATGAAATCCAAATGAGTTTCATAAAGTAGTCAGTAAAGAACCAAAATAGAAAAAATAAATGCAGATCGTTATTTACAGCTTCTGTACTATATGAATAACGTTTGTGATAAAAATCATAACAGTGAAATTTTTTAGATAATTAACATCAGTAAAAAAGGTTTTAAACTGTGGCTCGGGCCTTAATCATCTGCCTAGCGAAAACGATGCTAGATATCGAAAAAGTTTATTCATATTTCCGTAGAGCGGAAGTATATTTCTAAAGTTATTAGTTTTCAGCTGTAGAAATTTATCAAAAGTACCTTCGCACCGGTTAATAGATTAATTGTTGTTTAAAAGTTCTAAAACATTTAAGTATTGTGTACTGATTATAAAAAAATGTATAAAACTTTTGAATAAATTTTTTCGTTATTGTTTTAAACAATTTTGTACAAATTAAAAATTTAAAGAATTAAATGTTTTTTCTTATCTTGAAAATTTTATTGTTCAATAAATAATTGTCGTATAATTATTATATTTTTGTAGCTTTTTTATCCTTTTTATTAAGAAATCTAAAATTCTTAAGTGACACCAGCTACTAAAAAACTAATACAAAATCCATTTTCTGGTTGAAAAATTTTGTTTTGTTTTAAACATAATATGTGACCTCAAATCATTATAAAAAAATTATAAAACAATTTTAAAGAAATTTGTTTACAATTGTTAGTTATGAATAATGTGTTATTAACAATTTTATTTTATATTTTAATAACACATAAAATTACCTATATTTTTATAAACTTATTCCATATAATCAAAGTTGTAAAAAAATTATTAATTGTTGAAATTTATATTTCTTTATTTTATTTAAACAATAAAAAAAAGTAAACGTAATTTAAAAAAAAGCCGAAACAAATTAGGTATAAATAATAGTTATTTACGATATAAGTGTTAAAAGCGAATTGCTCAACTCGCTATCGCTCGTTTCGCAAAATTCCCCACTCACAAAATAAAATCACTTTTAACATGTATATCGTACACTATTTTTTATAAAACTGTTTATATTTAAGTTAAAAACGAATTCATAATTTTTATTTTAAATTGTTTCACAAAAATCAGCTATGTCCTGATGTAGTTACGTTAATGCAGTGACAATTGAAAATTGTTTATTAGAAACTTCAGAAAACGTTTTGTTCGCGTTTTTTAAAACAGTTTGTATTGCAATAGTAAAAATGGAGCAGCAGTCGTAGTAATGTTGCAATGGTAACGAGAAATTCTTCCCAAGGAATTAATATCAGTAATTGTTCTAATTCTAATGTGTATGTTAATATTTATAAATAAATTATAAGCTAATTACCACTAGTGTTAAAAATCTTTTTTTATTTACTAGTGTTAAAATAGTTATTTACTATATCAGTGGGATAAAGACATTATTAACATACGAACGCGGTGAGTTGCCCGACGAGGGCGTTAGCCCGAGTCGGAATAAGAGCATGAGTATGTTAATGGCCTTTATCACATGTATATAATACAATTTTTATCTACGTCTGCTCAAAATTGAAAAAATTAATTAATTTTCAAAATTGAATAAATTATATAATTTTGACAGACCATCGTTTTTGTTTAACATCAGAGTAGCATGGTATTTTATTTAAAAACAGAGTAGCATTGTATCTACATAATTTATTATCGTCATAGCAAGCAAACATTTCTTGTCAATAATTGAGTTGTTTTTAATTTTTCCTTGATTTGAAAATTTTGTTTTGCCTTGATTTGTGTTGAAAATTGTGAGAAAACTGGTAAATATAATTATGAGTGATTGTGACAGTATTCCGTCGGACATAGAAGAAGCTGCAACGATGGTAGTTTCTTCATTGTTACCAGAAAAATCAAAAATGAAGTATGAACAAGCTTATGTCATATCCCACTGAGTGGGATAAGTGATCCTTATCCCATTGAGTTGGATAATAAACATGATTATGCAACTCAAATGAATGATATAATAGGTTCTTATCCTAGCAGACGTAGATAAATATTTTTAACATGCTACCTTATAAAATTGAATTTCTAACCCAGGAAACTTGAACTAAAAGTGTCATTTTTAATGTCAGTTGTACAAAAAATCCTTTTTAGTTCAACAATAATAATTCAATTATTGTTGAAGTCAAAGGTATTTTATTTAAACTCAATAAATATGAACTTCAACATAGTAAAGCTAGAACTTATGAATTAAAAAATAAATAATATAAAAAAACATTGTTTGGAAAACAAATAGTTGGGATTAAATAATTAACTTTTAAAAAAAAGGGAACCGACTTCAAATAAAACACAAAAGTGACATAAGTTAACTAAAAAGCAAAAAATAAATGTTTTTTATACAACAGTTTAATACTTATTTGTTGTTCCGTTTAATGTAATTAAGAAATTGTTGTTTATTATATAACTATTAATTGTTTTATAATTTTTAAGTCGGTGCCAAGTAAAACATAAAAATTCGAATCTAATTTGTTATTGCAGCAAGGTATATAATTTTTATGTTTTACTTAGCACCGACTTCAAAATTATAAAACAATTAATAATTATATAATAAACAGCAACTTCTTAATTACATTAAACGGAACAACAAATAAGTATTAAACTGTTGTATAAAAAACATTTATTTTTTGCTTTTTTAGTTAACTTATGTCACTTTTGTGTTTTATTTGAAGTCGGTTCCCTTTTTTCTAAAAAGTTAATTATTTTACAATTTTAAGTGATGGGTAGACCTAGTAAGGATGCTTCTCGAATGAGGAAATGACGGCTAGTTGAAACAGAAGATGAAATACGGAAACACTAAAAAGTCGGTTAAAAAAATAGATTTTGAGGAGTATCTTCGAAGTTAAAGCTCCAATACCAATGAAATTATAATGGGACCACCTTGGAACCATACTAAACCCAACACAAAATCGGTTCATAAACAAAAAGTTATGCCCGAACATACATAAGCAAAAAAAAAATATAAAAAATAAATAAAAACATATATACAGACGAATTGAGAACCTCCTCCTTTTTTTGAAGTCGGTTAAAAAAGAGACTAAATTTGTCAGTCGCAGAATTGGGGGAGGTGAAGAACTAGCCCTCTTTTAAATTTAAACTATTTAAAAATTAAAATTTTAGTTGTATTCTACTATGACTTTAACAAAAACGTTTCATCGTCTTCCGCTTACTAAATAAAAAGGCACGAATTTTAAATTTTTAAAAATTTATACAAGATTTCACAGAAAAATTAGCACATTGCGACACAAACCACATTGTAACTTTGTTCTAGTTCTATAAGCCTACTAAATTTAAAAAAAAATTGTGGCACCAGTTTTTGGGCAATATTTTTTTAAACTTTCCTGGGTTTAATATTGCCTTTAAATAGTAACATAGTGTACACTTAGGTATTGTAAAAATCAAAGTTTATGCCGATCTGATAACTCATTTGTGAGTAAATAGGAGTTAAAGCCAAAATTTAAAGTCTTAATGAGAGCTATTTTAAAGCTAAAGTGCTCGGCAAAAAGCTTTTCGATGTGTCTTTAAAAAAGTATAATTACCGTTTCCGGTTCCGAATCGCGAATAAAGATTTTGAGTTAGCTATTTTTACTTTAATTAATTTTCGAAATCTACATTTTAACGGAAATACACGTTTTGGGGCTCAATGATCCCAAAAAAGTGTTTTTAAGAAAAAACCTGTCTCTGGGTGTGTGGGTCTATGTGTGGATAGGTGTCTATGTGGGTGACGCCTCTGCAGGCGAAAGTAATAAACCGATTTTAATGAAATTTTAAATCAAAAGGTATATTGAAAATTGTAGTTGTAGTTAAGCTTTTCAAAAAAATCCAAAACCGGAAACAGAAGTTAGACATGTTTTTTTAGTAGCGCTGTTTTTTCAAAATTAAATTTTACCACGAAATCTGAGAGAAGAACTTAAAGCAAATCGCAAACTTTTTTTACCGACTCTCTAGCTTAAAAATCACGGCCGTTCCACTTCTGAGAATCTCAACTTGAATGCCCATTTACTCAAAAAGTAGTTGTGCGATCACGATCAGCCACAACTTGTCTAAGAGCCCATCGTAGGTAGTATACGATGAAGTAAAATTAATTTTGAAAACCCGAGAACAACCGTAAGGGCGCTGCTTCAAAATTTAGAAAATGTTCTTCAAAAACGAATTTTTAAAAACTGATCACATTTTTTTTAACTTACTGAGCCGATAGAGCTTGCAGTGAACTACAAATTTGTTTTTTACTAATCTCCCAAATTTGACTCTGACGCCTTCCAAGAATTTTAGAATAATTTGATATTGATTAATTATTTATTCATAAACGCAAACGCTGATCCTTATAAGCTTTTATCAGTTCGATAGACTATTTGAAGTACTTTATTAGGATCAGCACGAAATCTCACCTATTGTGAAAATTAAGAAAAAAGAGCGATACTTTTTAATATTAACAACGTGTTTTCCTGCAGTTTTAACTAGCCTATCAATTAGCTCTGGTAAAGAGTATATTTTTTATTCTTTGCATATTTTTGATCTCCTCAAATAATGCTATGATAGCAATTTTTGTTCGACATCCGAAGTGGAATTTGTAGGGCTTACCTTGCTTTCATGCAGTTAAGTCGCTGCTACTTATGCCTACAGATACGATACGGAAACCAATTGCACAGGCTATTGCAAGTTCAAATTCTCGCTGCTTGTATTCTTAGAAATCTAATAGTCGGTAAACTGTACAACTTTATAATTATAAAATAATAACACTTTTGCAAATACGGCAAGTATTAATACATAATACCTAGTATAGAAAAATCCACTCGAAGTTAACACTTTTGCTTAATCATTGTACCTAAGTGTTCCAAATTTCAGTATGATTCAGGTGGCTGCAGAAATTTCAATCGTTACTTTTTATAAATGAACATTTTTTTAAGCCTATTTTTTTTGTTTTTCGAGGTCCTAAACAGGTATTCCGTCGAAATCGTAATTTTTCACCGGAAATATAGAAAAGTAAAATTTTTAAGAAAATATATCTCAAAAAGGGAAACTATTTTTATTTTAAATTTTTTGAGTGTCAATAGACCTAGTCACGAGCTACAATTTGGATTATTTTTTCCCTCACACCTTTAACGAATTTTTCAAATTTTAAATTTAATGGCTCTGGCGTTAATACATGGGAAATAATCAAAGACCTGCGGTAAATGGCTCCACTAGAACAAGATTTTTAATTTAATTTTAAATAGATAGTAATATTTAGTGGAGTTAATATTTTTCCTCATTTTAGGTGACGAATTTTAGCTTCCCGTTTTTGCAGCCCTTTAACCCTAAGCAATCTTTTTCCCTCCTTTACTTTAACTTTCGACGTTTGCAAACGGAGCCGTTTAGCAAATAAATGATTCGGCTGATTTCAATTTACAGTGTTCAGAATTTGCAAATGTTCTCTGTTAGGAAACGAAAAATTGGAGGAAATTTATTTAAAATGCCCGTTTTAAGCATTCAAATTTAGAAGGGCAATGTCAGGGCCATATTAGCATATAGAATATTTAAGTTCTTCACATGTAAATTTAATTTACAAAATTTACGGTTCACCCCTTATTAGGAAAGTTACAAATTTTCAAAGGCTGATTCAGTTTTTTATTTTACTGTACTTTCAGTATAGGACAGTAAATTGATTTCATGCAAATTTATGAATTCGAGATGTTGACGGAAATACACGTTTTGGAGCTCCAGGAACACAAAACAGTGGATTTTTAAAAATGTCTGTCTGTGGATGAAGGGGTGGGGTAGGGTTGGTGTGTGGTCTCTATAACTACTAAACGGATGATCCCATTTTTAATGTACTTTGAAATGCGGGAATGTATCAAAACTTCATTGGGGAAATAAGCTTAAAAAAATCTGAGATCGAACGCGGAAGTTAGACGTGTTTCTTGGTATTCAGAAACAGATTTGTCTAAACCTAAAAACGGAGTTTTTCAGAAAATTATCTTAGGGTAAATCCAGTTTTTTTTTTGGTTTTTCGCTTCGCTTCACTGCGATTTTTTGATATTTGGAATTTAAAGCTTTATTACTCGAAAGCGAGTTAGCAGATCGGGATCAAATTTTTTTATTGTAATAGCCTTATGGAGACACAATATTACCGTGTACAAAATTTTCGAACAGAAAAAATATGAAGTGGAAGATGTTTTCGAAGTTATGAAATATCTTTTTAAATATTGTTGAAAACTGGCCCCACGATTTTCAATTTTGTAGGCTAATAGAGCTACAGATTAGCTACAAAAATATCTGTTTTTTCTTTACGCCAAAATTTCAGCGTACTGCCAATTTATTTTATATTTCTCTCTTTCTTTCTCTCACTCTCTAAGTCGCTCACGCCTGTCAAAACTACACACACAGTCGACCTTTGCTTCACTACTGTCTCTCTCTGTAGTCAGTAGTTGAATAAATGAAAATATTATAAAAAACGTATACTATTATTTTTATATGAAATAAAGTATAGGAAAGTCCAGGCAAAGTGCTTAGTTTATTTTTGCTTCTCCTTCGACGGGAAATAAGATAATTCCATATAAATTAAATTTTCACAATTTTTATTTTGCAAAATGAAACCACTTAATTACACCACAAGCTCTGAGAGTGTAGACATTAGTTTCAATAAACAACACGGAAGAGTTGGCCATGGAAAATAAAATTACTGTCTTTGCACGCTTTAGAATTTAACTGTCATCACTCTGTCAGTGACAAACTTAACCTAAAATTTTTTAGTGGCATTATGTTCTGTTTGTTTAAATTCTAAAGCATGCAAAGACAGTAATTTTATTTTCCATGGCCAACCCTTACGTATTTTTTTATTTGAACGTATGGTACAAGATGAGTACAAAGTGACGCAAAATGTCTATAATTTCGTAAATATTGATTCTGTAAAACTAAACTTAGTAAAGGTTGTTGTTAAATTTCAGTGCGTACTTTGTCTCTCTTCAATTTTTTATACTTTCCATTATTTGGTTGCCACAGCAATCAGGACCCTATAACTTCGAAAGTATTTTATTCAAAAATTACTGAATCCAATAACGTGAAAAAATATAAGGTTAAATTTAGGAACAGAAATTGGTTACCATAGCAACCACATAGCAAAATAACAAACATCTGCAAAGTTTGAGCTGAAATTTAACAAATTACTTTTATCGAGGTTTTTTTTCAACAGAATATATATTTACAAAAACATAAACAATTTGCGTTACTTTTTAGTCAACCTGTATAAATAGTTAGTTATTCGATTAAAATTTTTTATTACATCACAGTAAAAAACCCACAGCGCGCGGAAAAATATAATTGGCGTCGTTTAGCAAGCAGAAACATCTTCAACGCATGTATCGTGCAAAACAGCAATTTGTGCGTCTCATAATGAAAGCGGTAATGACGAACACTAAACAAAAAGGAAATCAATACCTTAAAGAGAGTTAAATTTAATATAGTAACCGTTGTCTTACCACAGAAATTTGTCTTTGTCATACAAATTGGTTCTAACCCAGTTGTGGTGGTTACGTAATTGAAATGTAGTTACGCCGAGAAATTTCTATACAAAACACAAAATAAACTCCTCTAAAATACGGAATTCTAGATTTTTGCAGAAAAACATAAAGGAAATTAAATAAAACGAAAAATAATTATTATTTTTAATGAACGCAGCAGCCTAAATACTCAAATACAAGACTTTTACCATTTTTTTTCGCTGTTGTTCCCTCGTTAATTTTGGATTAACTTAATACCGCACCTTTGAACTACAGATTGCGTTACGTCTAATTAACTTTGAAGCGTAGTGTGCGTGGTACAAAACGAAGAGGAAACCTGACAATTATTCAAAAATTACTATCTAGACAAAGTTGTAAAGAAGTAACAGAAATTTATTCGACTGCATAATCTTGTTTGCGTAACTATGTTAATTGACTCAATTATTCTCGTTCTTCTCTTCTTAATTAAATTTCCTAAAATAGGGTTTCCAAATTTAAGGGTTACTACATCAGAGATTTAAAGCTTTTTCGAACAAGTTGCCAAAAATACGTTTAACTTTTTAATATTTTATATAAAGTTTGATAAAATTACAAATGGGTTTTCCTATACCCACTTTAGAAATTGATTCATCATATTTCAAAAGTATGTTTTTAATTTCGTATAAACGTTTTGCGTACGAGTAACGACTAGATTTGGGCAAATGCATATTTGCATCTTTTTTCCTATTGATCATAAAATGTTAATTTTTCGTATATACACGTTTCGTGATGTTTACAGTCGTAAAAAGTAAATTTTATTTTGTATATTTGGCATATATTACAACTTTACGGCATACGGCATATATTAGTGCATATTTTAGCTTTTAATGGCATGAAAATGCATATTCTAGCAAAAAAAAATAAAATTTCAAATAAATTATCAAATACAATATTCGTAGTTCTTAGAAGAAATTGCACAATTTCTTCTAGTGAAACCACATGAACCCTAGACTTGCACTTTCTAAATTTCCAAGTAGGGGTAGAGGAAATAAAGGATTAACTGACAAAGGTTGTATTATTCCTACAAATTTCTTTGAAAATAATATTTGGAAATTTTTCTTATACTTATTCTTAGAAATAGTTATTTATAATTTTAGTGCTTGACTAGTTCATTTGTTGCCTTGGCAGAGAGCTGTAAAGTGTAATTGTCCAGTCTATACCCTGAAATTGCCTAAAGTTGCTAGTTCAAAAAACGATTTAATTAAGAAGTGGTTGAAGCCGTATACATGTTTTAAATACGATGGAGGTGTTGTGTTGTGCGTCATCTGTGAAAAAGAGGAATTTATCCGTTTATTTTAATTTTGAATTAAAAAAAACTGTTTACTCTGTTTAAAGTTAAAAAACTTCAAACAAGCCAAAACAGCGAGTTAAAAATTTAATACTATTTCGTTATTTGATTTTGTAATTAAGCAAATAATTTAAGAATAAAATTAGAAAGTTTTTTTTGTGATATTGCAAAGGATATGGCACCGGCCACAGGGCACATTCAATTATTTTCCTTTGTGTAAGCTGTAGTAAATTGTACTTAAATATTGTTTTTACAGATAAACGTTAATAAAAAGTTTCAACTTGATCAGCACGTAGCCACCGGTCCGCATCAAAAAAGAAAAAATAATACAAACGAGCCAAAACAACAATTATTGCTGAACTGCTTAAATAAGAATATCAACAATTTCAACGACGATTTGTGTAGAATGATGGTTTCATGCAACATTCCATTAAATAACATGGACGTTCCCGAATTTAGAAATTTCTTAGAAAAATATACAAAACAAAACGTCGTTTCTCGGAGAACAGCTTCCAGAACGTGCATTCCAAAATTATACGAAGAAAATCTTCAAAAAATAAGAAACGTTGTTTCGAATAATTGTATTTGGTTTAGTGTTGACGAAACCACCGATGCTAAAGGAAGATATAGATATAGCGAATTTTATTGTAGGTGTTTTAAACAGCAGTCCTTCTTCCAGTTATTAAATTGCTGTTAAACAACTAGAAAAAACCAACAATTTGACAATTTCACGTTTTGTCAATGAAACCCTTTCGTTACTTTATTTGCCAAATCAAATACCACCACAATCGATATTATACATGGTGACTGATGGTGCCGCATACATGGTAAAAGCAGGTTAAAATTTAAAAATCTTTTTCCCAAATTTAATTCATGTAACTTGTTTGGCCCATGCGATGAATAGGGTGGCCGAAGTGGTTAGAACTGAGTTTCCTTTAGTCAATAAATTAATTAATAACGGAAAAAAGGTATGTATGTTTAAAATCATCACTTCGCGTCAAAGACTTGCTTAAAGATGTGCCCTTACCTCCACAACCAATTCTCACCAGGTGGGGGGAATGTGGATAGAAGCCGCTCTATTTTATTGTGAAAATTACAGTGAATTTAAAAATGTTGTTAACATCTTTGATTCAACTTCTGCTCAGTCTATAGCAGATTGTCAAGATATTTTAAACTGTGTCCGGAATTGCAACCTCAGTTGTCCTACATAAAGGCTCATTTTTCGGAAATTCCTAGCATCATTAATAAATTAGAAACACAAAACCTGCTTCTCGGTGAATCTTTAGAGTTAATCGAAAAATTTCATCCAATTTTGAATAAAAATAAAAATAAAATATGCAAAAAAGTTTGCAGCAAAATGGATGATTTAATTCAGAAAAACAGCGGACTTTCAACTCTGAATTCCATAAAAAATATTTTAAATGGAGATTTCTTAAGCAATGGCCACAATGACGAATGTTTTGCAGTTAAAAATTTACACATTTATTTATAAATATTGTCCAGTAACTTCTTGTGATGTAGAAAGAAGTTTTTCCAGCTACAAAAATATATTAGAAGATAAGCGGCAAAATTTTCTCGTTGACACCATTGAAAAGCACATGATTATTTATTGTAATAAATAGGTTGTGTTATTTATTGATTTTACTTCTACCTGTATTTTTGTATATGCAAATAAAAAATGCAGTTTTAACTGAAACTAATAATGCGTTTCTATATTATGTAAGCCCTTTTGATATTTTGAATGTTGAGTGTTTGTAACTAAAAATAATGAAAATCATTAATTGTATTTATCTTTTTCTTTCAACGAAACATTACATTTGATGCAAAACGTGCTTGAATTCATATAATAATTACTAGTATTCAACTGCAGATTCAAATAAACATCAGATTTTCATACTGGGCACTAAATAAACAAACGAATTTTTTTTAGCGAATATCGCAAAAGGTTACTGCATATTCTTGCATATATTGAAGGTTTTATGCGGCATATTTTAGTGCATATATTGATGGTTTTATGCGATATATGTTGGTGCATATATGCACTATCTTTACAGCATATTTGCCCAACTCTAGTAATGACCAGTGCTGCGCCATTGTGCCGACCAGCACGGCTAGCATTAGTGCATACTTTACTGTATTTAGTAAACGAAATGTTTGATGAGATAAAAATCGATGTATTATTTTTAGAAAAAGATTTCTTAGGATTAAAAAAAACTAATTACGACCGGAAAAATTCGTCGGCCAAAAATTGAGCAGAACAGAAAATATCTTAGAAGGCGTCAAAGAAAACTTAGCAAACTGAGACACGAAACAAATTGAAGCTCACCCACAGCTGTAGGAACTTACAAAATTTAAAACAAATCATCTTGCCAGCTTTTGAGCAATATTTTAACAAAATTTTAACATTGTGTACCCCCAGGGCAATTACAAAATCCAGTTTAATCCCGATCTGATTACTCGTTTTTTAGTAAATCTACGTTAAACCCAAAATTTTTAAAAATTCTTAGAAGACGTCACAAAGAAATTAACAGACTGGGACATGAACCAAATTGCATTTCACTCTCAGATCTGCGTTTTTGGGCAATAAATATTGAAAATTTCCAAAACTTTGAAATAATTTTTAGTTCACAGTTTTCGCGCGTTTAAAAATTATCGTACGTTGTAATTCCGAGTGCCACTAGAGCTACTACTATACCAAATTTGATCACGATTTTTCACCTTGATTTGTTTTCAATAAACCGTATCGGCGCCATTTTGAAGCTGTGTAGTTCGGAAAAAACAATTCCCTTTGCTCTAAGGCTCTTTTATCAGATTTCGATTCAGAAAATTTGCTTTCAAAAAACAAATACCGTGTGTTCAAAAAGTAATTACATAAAGGGTGGCCATAGAAAATAAAATTTTTATCTTTGCATGCTTTAGAATTTAACTGTCATCACTCTGCCAGTGTCACTACAAATAACAAATTACAAGCTTAACCTAAAAATTTTAAGTGACATTATGTTTTGTTTGTTTAAATTCTAAAGCATGCAAAGACAGAAATTTTATTTTCCATGGCCAACCCTTATGTAATTACTTTTTGAACACACGGTATTACCAAAAAACGTGTCTTACTTCCGCTTCAGGTTTCGGATGTTTTGAAAGTTTATCTGGCGGTAAATTTTTGGTATATCCCTGAATTCTAAAACGTATCTAAATCGGGCCATCCTTTCGGGAGTTACGAGGCATCACTCGCACACTGTGCTTATTCACCCACAGGCATTTTTAAAACCATTTTTTAGTTGAAGGTATTCCAAAACTTCTATTTCCGTCAAAATCTCGAATTCTAACATTTTTATGAAGTCAATACTTCCCAATATGAAAGTAATAAAGCCTACTTTAAACAGGTCAATCCTTAAAGACACAAAAAACCGAACGAGATTCTACTTTTTTAGCAAAGCAATATAATAATATTCGTATAAAACATGAGTATACATTTTATATTTATTTTAAGCTATTTGAGTGCAAATACAAATTTCAATGTTAACTCACTTCCAGTATCAAAACCATGAACATAAAATACATATTTACGTTGCACCGCCTTAGAAGCGAAAATTAGTACTTGTGTGATGTTAAGCTTGTACGCTAAATGAGAAAATACTTCTGTATCTGAGAAGCGCTCAAGTGATAATAATGTAAATTACTTTTACTGAAGTTTGAATTATTATATAAATATTGAAATTGTTATTTAACCTTTCTTAATAATAGAGCATGTATTTTCTTTCGCGTAACTGGTCTGATTTTGATGATCTGGGAATAGCTGAACCGATTTTGATGAACATATTTAAAAAAAAAAAAAAAAAAAAAAGAATCATGAAGCCGTGCGTGAGCACGACCCCATGATTCCCATCCCACCCCCTTACCCGGGCTCAACACACTAAGTGTTATTCACCGGTCTAACATGCCCCACCCCTGAAAGACATGCAACCCAACGTACACACCTACATACACCATCCATGGACTCGTCGGATTTAACTTATTCAGAAAAATTAACGACCAGCAGTGGACTCGAACCAGCTGCCATTGGAAGTCTAGTTTCAAAGCCTGGGACTTTAACCACTAGACCACCCGCCGGCCCGAACATATTTTTTAAATTCATTTGGAAAATAAACTTTTAAAGAAACACAGAATCGAAGATAAGCCATATCAATACAAATTGTGATACGCCATCGTGGACAGATGATACAAATGTTCTGATTTCAAATACGCGTATTTGAATCAAAATTTTAGGTTTATCATCTTTTTATTTAAATTGAATTCACTACTAAACTTGAAATTTAATATATATAATAAATATTTTTGGCAACTTTTAATAGATGTTTCTTAAAACTGGGAAAATCAGAGCCCAGGCAGACAATCAACAAGTGATACAATAGATACAGGAGGAAAATAGAGAAAGAGCGGTTACATTGAGAAATGCAAAAGTTCAACAAGAGAACCGGGACAGGGATGGTCAAATAGTTGGTATAGAAAAACAAGCAGAAAACCTGCTAAAACTAAAATTTAGCACAAACAAGTCTTGCTAATAACGCTTTCAAAATAAGTGAAGAAGCAACGGTCGATCTCGGACAAGAGATTTTACTTACCTAAAAAAATAAGAAACGAGCTGCAAACAATTAGACCCATTTAAGGAGCATCATATTCCCTACAAGAGAGGACTTACTACTGATGAAAGAACTGACAGAATTCCCGTTAATTCAATAGCACAGTCTGCATGGCCAACTACACCTACTGTGAGAGTTATCAAAATCTTCCTTTTGAAAACATTCTGGTATGGTAACTTTGGTTTCTGTTTCCTGAGCGAGTTGGAACTCATGCAAGATGTTTGTTCTGAAGCAAGGATCCTTGGTTCTAAAGCACGTCTCTCTTGAATGGTCGATTTTCCTAATTTGTCGCTGCCGCAACAAACGAGTTGTTAGACTCTATGGCTCGATCAACAGTACCGAACGAAGGTACTAAAACAGCGCTTTTGAATTTGCTGAGCTCGATCGATATAAGCCACGATGATACCGCTCAAAACAATATGTAAAACCGAGAAAGTGTGATGGCAAGAGTTTTTTACGCAGTTTGAGCTCATGGCAAGCCTGAACGGATGGGGAATGGTAGAACGTACTCGACACCCATCTGCTATTGTGACGAGGTTCCGCTATAACACACTTAGTGAGCCTGCCTGCGGCCAAACCTTTAAACTGACCAGCCCTGATGACAGCATTAAAACTGAAGACGGATTAAATCATTTCAAAACGCACAATTAAGGGTTTGAGTTCGACAACCCAAAACGAGCTGCACTGCATACGCCACAAAAAGACAACGTCTGTCCTTACTGGCATTTTTACTTAAAAGAGCATATTCTTGTCAACTCTGGGAATTCTTCAAAGAGTCCATTTCAATCGCTCATGAGGTCAAAGCGGCCAAGATGGCAACCTATTCGAGCAGAAAGTTGATCGGAAGTGCCCAAGTTGTAAGTCCTACTGTAGGCTTGCGTCGTCAGAGCCAAGAGAGGCCTAGGTCACGCAACAGATCTATAACGCATCAGAGTTCGAAGGCAGAATAGAGATTTCATATGCTGGAGATGTGGGCGTACTATACATTTACAAAGCGAATCCGGAAGTAAATAGCGTGAGCATCTTGGAAGAAGCCCAGGAAAACAAAAACTAGTCAACCTAAATAGTGCGCAGGCTAGCTAGGCTTAAAACTTGCTCCATACGTCATCCCACTATGAACATTATAAAACAACCTCGAATGCCTCTCCTCTAAGAAAAAATTCTATGTGAAATTAATGCAGATACTGGCTCCACAACAACGGTTATTAATCCTCGGGTACTACGAGCCCAAAACCATATATTAGGGGCTAATCAATTATATTAACACTTTTGAAAAACAGAACCTGTCTAGAGACGTTACCTTTTTTACAATGATTGTTATTTAAATAATAAACAATGTACTTTTTTTATAGAAAAAAAGAACATTATATAAAGCAGAAAGAAAACTCTGTAAGATAGTTTTATAGAGAAAGGAAAATGCGAAAAACAAGCTCGTAGATAAGGTGCAGAAGACTTCGTGCGTGAGAAGTCTTGAATCAAGCGCGGTATTAAAGAAGGTGAATGGAGGGACAGGAAAAACGCCTTGGAGAAACGATTAATTAGGATAAAGGTCTGAACCTGTGAGATGACCAGCACAGCCAACCTTGATTATTTACGTGGCGGCACCTAGCATTAGCCTTATCCGCCACGGCCTTGTTCAGGCTGGATTGAGTTACGCTTAATCGGCAGGCTTGCCATAGTTAACAACGGTTCAACAAGAACAAGCTACCAGTCACGACATCAGGCTGCAAGTCTTAAATCCTCAATGATGAGGAGAGATTATATAAATCTTTACTACTTACCACTGCCACTACGAGTCTTACGCCGTGACCAAGACGGGGGCTGTTATTCCTCCGCAAACTTAGACTTGAGCCCCGGTACCAATCATTAAAGTCACTGGTTGAACTTTTCGGAACTGCCGAAGCTACCCCTACTAGTTGGGCTACTCGCAGTACTCAGTACTGGTCAACTTCGCACCGCTCAGATAAGTCGGTAGCCGGTCTGATCCTCGTGACCGGTATCCTAACAGCGTCGGGTGTGCAAACGCACGAGCTCCTCGGGCGATACTTTGATAGTGGGTGTGAGCAAGTAAAGTATACTTATAACCGCTGTGACCGTATTTTTTTTCTACTCTTATTTATGTGTCTTTTCTTCCAAACACGTGCTTTTAACCTGTTTTAACCTTAACCTCCCATTTTCGGTAAAGATTTCTAAAATTAAAGTAAATAATTCAACATATTTACTAACAATGCGAAATAATAACGTTCTTAAAACCAAACGTATTGCTTTAATACTTTGCTTCAGTGTTTTGATAATTGTTTAATGTCCATTGTTTATATAGAATGCGTTTAAAGTGTTTTCCCGCTTAATATAGGTTCAAGGTTAACGAGTGATTGCAACAAAGATAGACATGCATTTGCGTTCGAAAGGTATAATGCACATTAATACGTCTTAGATATGTTGACAACATAGGGCGTGCTTGTGGCTGTATATAACTTCATAGAAGGCATGTAACGCACCTAGGAGATTAACAAAAGATTGCATTAAAAAAGTTGTTATTAGATGAGGGCGATTCGAAAGACCATCGGATTGGCGTAGGGAATGCATATACCAATTAAACAAAACCTTACCGTGTTAAATGCGCCTCAAAGTTTTTCAACATTGAACATACTATTTGTGAGTTTAAAAAAAATACAATTTCATCATAAGTTATCCCCACCATCCACTCTGATCTGCTTAAACTTTAAGGGGTTGAAATCAAGTGCAGTATGTAGAAACATTACTGTTTATAAATATTTAACTATTTAAAATTAATAGCATATTAATAAAATAAAACACTTGGTAATTGTTTCACAATCTGTTGGTTTTTATTTACTCGACTCGAGTTTCAACCATCTCGGTTATCTTCAGGAGTTTACAAATAAAACTAAAACTAAAACTTAAAGATGTACAAAACTACCCATTTCAAGAATTCTGTCGTCGCCGCCCTGATTTTAAGTGTTAACACATGTGTTTCTATGCTTTGTTGTTGACTGTAGTAGGTCAAGGAGCGGTGAATTACGTGAAGGTAATTAAAGTGAAGGTAAAACTTGAAGATGAAAATTAGTTACGACTTGTATTATATAGAAATGTTGTTTAAATTTTCCAAATTTTTGCGAGGTTTTATAATCAATGTAATTTATTTTAAATCTTGTAATAACTGTTATGAGTTAACTGTTATTCCTTTTGTCAACGTTACGGTGTATTGAAAACATATTAATTTAATTTATTGTGACTATTGCTTAAGTCTGTAAATACGTTAATTTCTGATCCTAAAACAGAGTGGGAAAATGTATTTTTATTTAGGTCAACTTTTGCATAATGACAAGATTGAAACTTCTAAACTTCTACTAGGTCTCAGTATAACAACTTAGAACTGAAAATCGAGAAACAAAATTCGTTTTGGTATCTAACAAGAAACGCTTTTTGTCAAAGTTTCTCTCGTCCAAAACTCGTTGTAGTAAAATTCAATTTCGAATCCGATATAGAACTTTGGAAGGCGATAAAGTGGTTTAACCTTGTGCACTGCCGCGAAAAATTGCTGTGTAGGTAATTTGTTTACATCAATTGTAAGACTTTTATCGAATAAAGGTCACCAAGTCATCAGAATGCGTTCAACTTTTGCAATCCAAAATTGAATTCGATTTTTAACAATAAAACCCACAATTCTATTATATACTACTGTTTTGAATATCAAACGTTATAAAACTTGTTTTCCTTTACCCTGTCGCTAAATTGTAGAATAATTTTCACTATTCCTTTTCACACTCTTTGAAATTTAAAAATCGAAGTGACATTTTGTTCATTAAGAAAATAAAATCTTTGAAAGTTAAAATTGGTTAGTACACTTTGTGCATGTACAGTGTAATTAAAAGACACGTAGATATTTAAATTGGTTTAGATTAAGATAAATGGAAGCCAACGGTAGCATCTGTTCTTACTTTCTGATACCTTTTGTTATATATAGAGAAGTATTGAGTTGATGAAAATGTTCGAAATATTTCTGAAAATTGATATTTGGTACTTTTTACTTATTAAACGGGGAAAGATAAACATTTCGCCTTTAGCAGTATTGCTCATCAGAATGTAATTTAGCCTCAAAATGCGTTCGTTGCTGCACGAATTACATAACTACAGTTAATTGACTCAAACTGTAGTTTCCATATTTGGGCATTTTTCTGCAAGTTATTAAAGTTTTTGGGGGACATACCTGTTTAATAATTCGTAAGTATTTTACAAATTTTGATAAATAGCTTAGTGTATGAAACAGTGTAGGGTCGTTGCTAAGGGCTTGGATCGTTAGACTTAGACAAGTTAGGATGCTAGCAGGTATAAGTACCAAAAACTGGCATCATCTTTGCTTACGACTGACTGAGCTGTAATAAATGTTGAAGTATGGATTGAATTGAGGGCTGTCTATATAATTTGTTTTCTTGGAAATCTAACAGGCGTTATAATTATAAAATTTACACTTTTGCAATTACGGTAAGTATTAAGATTTTGTATGAGAAAGTCCACACGAAGTGAATTCTTCAGCTTTTTTAAATTTGTACCAGCAGTGTCTAAGAACATACTAAAATTTTGAAAGAATTTTGTAGGCACAGCTGATATACTAGAATATAACTGTCTCAAATACACAAATAGCAGAAACTTGTATCACATAACACATAAACCTGCCTATATGAACACATTCATTCCGTATTAAGTCAAAATAAATGATTATTTCAGCTGCATCTTTTTTATTAGAACTAGTGTTAGCAGTTCCTAAACCGTGAACATCCGAAATCATATTTTTTTGCTTAAAAAAACTAAATAATCGTCATCAAAGTTAAAAATATAATTAAAAATTAGCTTAGGTTAACCGTGGTATTGTGTATTCATTTTTTTGTATGCACGGTTGAATGTTACTGGTTAAGAATGGGGGTGGGGATTGTTAAGTGATCATAACTTTTTCAAAAATCATTTCTATTAGCACATCTGGTACTATCAAAATTTCCGAGGTTTTGACCGGCTGCTGTTCTGAGTATTTAAGAGGTTAGGTCAAATTCAGTTAATAAATTGACCCATTAAATATTCTGAATCTACTAGTCAAGAGCTTTATTTTGACACCGCAACCATAAAAATCAGCGAGGAGGAGCTATCCTAGGATTGTTCCAAATTAGATTTTTGTTTTGAACATTAACCACAGGACTGCGGTTTCATTAACAAAAAACTTTTACGGCGAAAGATTCAAACTAGAACAAAATAACTACACAAACTGCGATGTCTCATAACGTGCAATGAAAGTAGAGGGAGCTAAAACTAGTGATGGGTAAACTCGAATAAAAATAAACGAGCCATTTGATTAACGAAATATTTCCGGATATCTCGAGAGGTTACAGAAAATCATTCGAATGAATTTATAATTTAATATTTTTCGGTTTAGTCCTTTTTGAAAGCGGGTGTTAAAGCGATACCCCGTACCGCCAACTGCAAATGTCCAATGCAAATACATGATACGATGACACCACCAGCCGTGGGTGTATTATGCTGCGAATACACTTACAGAGACGGAATTTCCGGAATGCGATTTCATAAAGACTGCCTCCGTGGCGTGTTTCGCCGCCCAAGCAGAACAAAATGAGAATAAGGAATATTTTGATATAAACATTCAGAGAGTACTGATATTAGAAATAGCAAACACAGCACTTTTCACAGCACTGTTTTGTTTCTCGTGGTCAATTCAGCGCAGGGTAGTATTTGAAAATATTAATATTTCTCTGAAACGCATACATAACAAGAAATATAAAATTTAACTAAATTTAAAATATTTAGAATAATACTGTATTACTGTTGATAAAAAAAAAAGTTAGCACGCTTTAAAAAAAACTGCAAATTGATTATTTACGTAATAATTAAAAAAAGGATATTGTTTTGATCCCTGTCTCATTTTAAAAAATAATTAATTTATAAAACAGAAGTTTATCGAAATATTACCCTAAAAACAGGCCAGAATTAGCGATGAAACGTTATGAATTTAACAAAAATACTATTCAAAGCTGAAGCTTTACGCTGTTTTGCCGAGCGGCCCGAGGAAAGACCGATGAGAACGAGAATTTCTTCATAGAAGCATTCGAGAATCAAACTGGGAGCATTTTTACTCCTTTTGCCGCATAGAAACATCCGAATAATTTTATCCAAATAAATCATTCAATTATTAAATTCATTCGAATGGCAAACATTTGGTTATGAAAATCATTCGATTATGCCCATCACTAGCTAAAACCCTGAGCTTTTATTGAATGAACAACAGAAATAGAAAACGGATATACCTGTTAGCTTTATGTAACAGCACATCCACTAACGCTAGCTATATTCCGTATAGCAAAGAAGGTAATAAACTGAGATTTCTATTTTTTCAGATACCAAAAATAGTTGACAAACGAGATAGCACTTCGCTATGCTCCCATCACTGATTTTTTTCTTAAATTCCGAACTCGGTTTTATACTTGTGAAAGAAGCACGGACATAACCTTTTATTACAAAGAAGAATTTATGAGATTTAATTTTCGTCTATTACCTTAACACATTGCCACAATTTTTACCGTGCCATGCAATTGACGAATTAGAGATTAGACAATAGTTTATTTATCAATTCCAGCTTTACTTCGTTAAAGTCCATATTTAATGAGTATCTGTATATAAAATACTTAATCACTTTAACAATATCTATTTATTTAAACCTTATACGTATTTCGGCATGTTTACATGCCATTGTCAAAGGTTATATGAAGGTAAACAGTTAGTGTTGTTATAGCAATAGAAGTTTTTTACTTATCTTGGTAATCGTCTGCAGATGACTTGATTTCTTATTCCAAAATGTCCAGTAGAGGAGAATTTAACAGATCAATTTGCTCATTCATTAACGGTACAGTTTTTAAATGTTTGTGAATTTCAAAAGCTTCTAGTATATCTAATTTACGTTTATCATCACAAAAGTGTAAACATTTTATGGTGTTATTAGATGTCATTGAATGATTTTGTTCTAGTAAGTGTTTAGCGTAATTGGATTTATGCGGGTGTTTGTATTTGTAACAACGCACGTGTTCTTTATATCTAATATCAAAATTTCTAATTGTCTGGCCTATATAAACCGAATTACAATGCGAACAATTTAATTTGTAAATGCCTGATTTTAACAAATCGTCTGTTTTTGATTTTGCATTAAACAAAGTATTTAAGATGTTCCTAGTTGTTTTAAAGCTTACTTTATATTTACTTGTTTTGTTTATAATTTTAGCAATTTTTTCTGATTTCTCACCAAAATATGGGATCGAAGCATATTTAATTGTATCGAACGAAGTTAGGATATTCGGATAAATTTTTTGAATGGCTAATTTATAATCTTTTTCTTTAATTAATGTATCAATAAGTTTAGTATTATAACCATTACTGTATGCAATTTGTTTAATAATTGAAATTTCTCTATTATAATTAATTTCATCTAAAGGGACCGTCAAAGCCCTATGTATCAGGGGCCTGTATGCTGCTAATTTATGTGTTTTATGGTGACAAGAATCGTGTGGTATTGTAATGTCTGTTTGTGTAGGTTTTCTATAAACTGAGTACTCAAATTTATTAGTTGAATTAATTTTTATGTTTAAATCTAAAAAGTTAATGGACTTATTTTGTTCAGTTTCTAGTGTAAATTTTATGTTTGGGTGCAAGCTGTTAATAAAAAGTAAAAATTCATTAATTAAATCAAATGAACTATTAAAACATGCTAAAATGTCATCAACATAACGAAACCAAAATATAACTTTCTCAGATTGATTTGATTCGAATATTTGATCTTCTAGATTTTCCATAAATATGTTAGCTAAAAGAGGTGAAATTGGACTTCCCATGGGTAAACCATCTTTTTGGAAATAAATTTTATTATTAAAAGTAAAATAATTTTGATTGGTGCAAAGTTCAAATAATTGAATCAACTCAGTCCGTTTTATTAACTCAACATTTTTGTTAATAAGAATATCATTTAACAAAGGAATACACTCTTGAGGAGGTATTTGGGAAAACATGTTAGTAACATCAAAACTAACTAGCTTGCTTTGTGGTGGTAAATGTAAGTTAGACAACTTTTTGATTAATTCAGAAGAATTTTTAACTGAATATTTTGGTTTATAATCAAAACTGGTAACTATATTATTTAGTATTTTTACTAGCATATGGTTGGGTGCATTTATGTATGATACTACTGGTCTAATGGGCATGTTGGGTTTGTGTATTTTTAATAAACCGTATAGTTTTGGTGGTTGTGGATTTGGATTTATTATTTGTCTTTTTTGATAATCTGTTAAACAAACCTGGCAATTTTCTAATGTTTGTTTTAATTCTTTTTGATAACACCATAAAATGTTTACACTTTTGTGATGATAAACGTAAATTAGATATACTAGAAGCTTTTGAAATTCACAAACATTTAAAAACTGTACCGTTAATGAATGAGCAAATTGATCTGTTAAATTCTCCTCTACTGCACATTTTGGAATAAAGTGATTAAGTATTTTATATACAGATACTCATTTAGACAATAGTGTTAAGAACAAAAGCGGGCGGGGTAATTGCGAAAAATATCTAGTTGCGTTTAACAGTATTTTATATCAAAATAATTATATAAGATTGAAAGACAACACATTATCGCTTCCAACAAAAATTGTAACTCATAATCGCTTAGACTCTAAACGCCGATAAGAATAAAAGTGTAGCTGTAAGCTCACCTTCTGAAAACTTTAAAATAGACATTTTTTTCTATAGAAATATTAAAATACTAAAAAAATACAAAA
Source organism: Ctenicera cuprea (assembly GCA_958336395.1). Classification (NCBI taxonomy): domain Eukaryota; kingdom Metazoa; phylum Arthropoda; class Insecta; order Coleoptera; family Elateridae; genus Ctenicera; species Ctenicera cuprea. The sequence continues at coordinate 39,089,132 of OY284490.1, forward strand.
GATTGATGCTTTGTAGCTATTAATGAGAAAATGTTGCACTTTTGTTTTCAAAAGTCTATCTATAAATATAAGAAATTCCAATAAAGATTTTTTAATTTTTATTATTAACCACATTTTTTGCCGCAGTCCAAAACCCATGTTATAGTTACTAAAAACCGTCCGTTTAAATTATAATTAGAACTCGGAGCTTAATTGATTAACCAAGTTAATAACTGGAAAACAAGAGATAATGCAGATAAAGCACTTTATCCAAAATATAATTTAGCGGTAATTTGATAAATCAGATTATACTGAATATTCGGGATGAAATAAAAGGATTATGACCTAAATGCATTAGATTTACAAAACAGACCAAAATATGTTTTATACGAAACAGAAAAGGTAATGCAATTAGTCTAACCAGATAAGTGATTTTTACTTAGTTCTTTCTATTTTTACTATAATAAATTATTACGAATAGAAAAAGTTAGCACGAAAGTTAAAACCAAAATCAATACCTACAACTGATTTGTGCTTTTCCGTACTTTCTGTACAGCAAGTATTGATTTCCCGAAAGTTTTTGACTGGAAATACTAATATTATTTTGGACTTTATGTCTGCTTGTGTGGGTGAGCGCACCTATAACTCTTGAAAGATAGTCTGATTTTGATAAGCTTTGGAATGTGGATGAATATCAAAAATTCACCGACATATTAAGCTTTTAAAAAATCCAAAAGCAGAAACAAAAATTTGCTGTTTTTATAGCATTATTTTATTTTGTAAATTAAATTTGTTGCAAATTATTATTGAAATCTGATAGAAAACGTGAGGGCACATTCGACGTTTTTTCCGAATCGTCTAGCTTCAAAACGACGCGGCGCGTTTAACGCTTTCTTACTCAAGAACGAATAGCCATGTTGGCGTAAACTTTAACATAAAAGATTATAATAGCCCTAGCACAATGTAACTAACTATATACAAAAACTTCTTAAAGATAGCTAACTGTGAGACGAACAAACGTTGGAAATTTTCAAAAAAATATTGATCAAAATCTCGCGACAGGTTTTTCTTTTAATTTTGTAAGCTCGATCTAGGAACAAGCTACAATGTGGTAAATTCTCTAGAACGCATTCTATGAATTTTTGAAAATTTAAGAAACAAGAGACGATAACATTTTCTGTTTAAGCTAAACTGCTCACGAGTGATAGTAGAATAAGATTAAACACTTGATTCTTAGATGCAACATTTATTTAGGGAGGAAATGATCCCCTCAACCCCAATTTCTTAATCCCAAGATATAGTTTTCCCCTAAAATTTGAAAAAAATCACAATTTTTCTCGCGAAAACATCCCGTTTCTAACTACACTTCTAACGCGCACCTTGTCTTTCAGTTTTAGCACATATTTGAACCACAGTACCTTCATCGCAGGTAACTATTGTACAGGCACGCGATGCAACTACAAAACCTTCTGCTAGGCGCCGACACTAAACATAAACCGAATTTCACTTACGAATTGTCGAAACGATGTGTTAATGTAAGTCGGTCCAATTTCACCATGTGAATTTGAACAGAACAAAAAAAACAAATTAACCGCTGTTTCGTATGAAACAAGACAGGCATGTCGATGACTAATTTGCAAATGTGGATCTATTACTATTTTTAATGTTTACAATTTTTATTTTACAAACGTGCATAATAACTGCCAGTGGGCAAACTTAGCCAAAATAACTCAAATAATAAAACAAAAATTTTTAAAGGCGGTAGCGACTTAGGTTAATGTTAAAAGCGTTAACTTGCAATCTGGCGGCGCCGGTTCAAATCCCGTGGCAACCTGTATTTGATTTATTTATTTATTGTTATTTTTACATCTCTTTCACAACGCCGCGGCCTCCAGATTACAATCCCACGCCTTTACCCCTAAACTATGTCGCCGTTTAGTTATTTTTTTTCCATTGTGCGACCTAATTGGGTCAAGTTTGCCAAGTAACATTTATCATGCACGTTTGTAAAATAAAAGTATTAAATGATAAAAATAATTTGCAAAGCTCACTTACTAATTTTTTTTAGTGTTTAATATTAGCAATTCCGGTAAAATAATAAGCCACGCAACTATGATAATAAATCCACGATATCTAAACTAAATCTCGGCATGCTGTTCTTGTGCCAGCGGCGACTGCTATTAAGTTGTTTTTATCGCTCTGTATTACCTCTTTGGAAATACAAAGTTGGGCGGAAATACTTTTGAAAATAAGCTTAAATAACTTCTTACGTGTAGGAAACTGCAAGTGAAGTTTTTCGCTTATTTTTTGATTTACATATCGCGAACATAGTTACATTGGAACAACAAACATCACACAGATGTTTCCCGATGATTCTTTTCTCACTACGACATCGCGAGTCCCGTTTCAAAAATGCCAAAATAAATTCTTCCTTTCCGTCGATCTCTACAGTAGCGTAACTTCAGATTTTGAACCCGGGGGCAAGATACCTGAACGGCCCTGGCCCCATCCTCAAAAAAACTTCAATAATAAAGTAATTGATAATGAGAACAATTTCTTCAATAGGAAAAAAATATTTGCAGTTTAGTAAATGAAAATAAACATATTAAAGCCGTATCTAATTAAGATAAGCAAATCTTAAATTTTCTGAAGTTAATGTGTCTGGGTTGGTACCAAAAAGTGGGGGTGTTGTGTTATTACGAAATATAATTTCACTTCAGTATTTTTTTATTGTATATGTACATACTTACTTACATGGAATTTAAAATGTTTTTTGTTGAATATAAAAATAAAGACTGTCGAAAATCAAAAATTTTTATTGAAATACTTCGTAATAGAGAAATAAAAAAAAATAAAAACTCGTGGCTCGTGGCAGGGTCCACTAAGGCCTCGGGCCCGGAAGCCGTTGCCCTCTCTGCCCCTGGTAGTTACGCCACTGAACCTCTACTAACATTTTGTACTTTAATTCAGATTTTTACTATGTGTCTTCATACTATCCGTCATTTTATGCAGCGTATTTGCAACACGAATACGTTTTTATGGATTTAGCAAACACCTGCAGGGAGCCTATACTAACACAGATAATAACCATTGATTCTCATTAAAATCTCTCATTTACATATTATTTTCCTAGGCGGCTGATAATTTTTAGCCTTCGCTAACTTATTTAGCAGCTCAGAACATTTTGCCTTGCTGAGGAAACGGCTTGGTAAAATAATGGTTTTGCGTTATTGCGCCATTTCCTTGCAAATTTCTGTAAAAGCTATGATAGAATGCAGCATATTGTAGATGAAACCCAAATTAATTTCTCGAGTCAGTCATAAAGACAGCTGCCTGAAACAACAGAATCCTGATTCTGAAATTAAACACTGAAAATAGGATAATCTTATCTTAGGAAGCAGTGCTTTTATGTTATAGTTATTTTACGATATTTGCTAACGACTTTAAACTTTAATTCTACCATTCGTTCAACCAATAAAACTAGTTCGTGAACTTCAGGCGTGGTGTATTTGCTATTACAAAAGTATGGAGACCGTCTTCCGATATTCGATGTAGATAAAAATGTAATTATCCAGAGAAATGCTGACAAAAATAAGGTTTGGTGGAAGAAAAGCTCCTTTTTTCTTTATATTACAGTCGCATATAAAACATAGCGAGCAACTGAAAACAAAAATTCGAAATTATTGATGTTCATCCCACTTTAGATTCAGTGTGTTATCCGTTTTACTGCACTGTCGCTTCCAAAGCAATCATCACGACGCGTGAAACTGAAACTACCGCCAGTTATATAAATAGAAGGGTCACAGATTTCGTTTTATCACATTTCATAATGAATATTTTATGAACGTTATCTATGATTTTAACCTTTCGCGTATTACTATAAACGTTGAATTAGAATTCATTGAAACTTTGAAACTAGATAAAAGTATTTTTAGGAACTTTGGCTTTCTCTTGTAGCACAAACACTAATCCATTAAATCGATTTTGATCTGAATGGTTACAGTCTTACCAGTTCTATATATTAAATCCATAACTGTCTCATCATAACACTGCAACGCCAACGGGCTATCACACTTTCAGACAGTTTATTTATTAATTTGACCGAATGCTTATCTATCGGTCACGCAGGGCGGCGCGGCGCATTTAAAGCAGTGAACAAATAGATCTCTGAGCGTTTCTTAGTAGCGGCTTAATAATTTGTTTACAGTATGTAAAAAGTAAAACCAATAATTGAACAAATACATAATTTATTATTCGCGCAGACATAATAAATAGGCAGCAAGAGCAAAATTACAGTAACAACAATTAACAATATTTCTGCAGCAATAGCTAAACCCATACACAGTGATAACAATGAATTAAAACAATAAGTACATTTGCTTCCTACACAAGCGCGTGGCAAACATTCGGTTAATAACATACTTATAGGTACCTCAACACATAATCAGTAAAATGGGCTAGACCTAAATATTTATCGGTGGTGTTTTGATCATAAATTGAATACATTTCAACGAGAACAGAAATGCGCGAATTCGACAAGGCTTTGAACTAACAAATTTCAAACTTACTACGAGAACTGAATATTAATATTTCTTATGAAATGACGTCTGTCGGTATGTCTATTTGTTTCTAATACAAACAACTAGGCGGGTTGCTTACAATACTATTAATTGTTACATTAAGAGAACGTTGTTAATATTATTTGTTTGTCGAATTGCTACATAATCTGATGATCTTGATCTTGAATTAATGAAAAAGTATAAATAAACTTAAGAGGAAAATGCTATGATTTTACAGTATAAATTTTATTGAATGTGATGGTCAATCGGATTATGAACATTACACTACAAACTTTTTAAACAGCTTAACACCATCCGGTATGTTATATTTTTATTGTACAAAATAAAAATATTAAAAAGGATTGTATAATGGCGTTAAATTAATTTAAAAAAATTATTTAGAAATTTCATTGAAGCTGAGATTTTAACAGGGCAGATGTCTGGCAATATTGTTTTTTATCTAGAATCTATTGCCAATAAGACTAGCATACGCAATCACTATTAATAAAGCTTATTGCCAGACCTTTAATAAACTAGGAATTTATTTACCAAAGCCTGTATTTTCACATGGACAATTATACGTAGCATTTTCTAAAGTTAGAAGAGTTCCACTTATAAAAATTAAAATTGAAAACACTGATGAACAGGGCTAATTCAAACGAAAAGTGGGTACATTTACTAAAAATATTAATATAGTGAAATAATAAAATTATTATTTCAATGCATTTATTTTAATGATTATCATATTAAATAATTATTTGTTATTGTTATGTACAAGAATATTAAAAAAAACTATTAACATGGAAAACACTGAAATAATTTCAAAACGTTATAATAGTTATCGTCATATTAAATATTAGTTATATTTGTTTTTGTAATACAAATTTTCAATAAATTGCCTAACGATTTTTGTTAAAAGAAAAGTGTGGAGCGTAGTCCACGGGTTCGCTAGTTTTTAATTAAGGTTGTTATTGAAAGTTATCATATTAAGTTTTCGCTTTGGATTTAATTAAACATTTCTTGCATGTTTGTTTACTTTTCTTATTGTTAACTGCAGTACAGCAATTAACAGTTATAATTTAATCAAAAATTATAACAGAGTAATTCACCTGTAATCAATGCATCAGGAAACTTGGGGTTGTAAACTGAAATCAATATCGCCTACAAACTCGTATGCAAATGTTTAAACTAAACGAACCCATTTGTTTAAGTTCAGTGCTTGGTGGTACATATTTATTAATAAGTTACTGATGGTGTAATCGGAAGAAGACAATTCTTTCAAACATGTAATAGTCGTTTTATTTCAGTCGATTTAATTGTGCTTGTTTTTATGTTAAATACATACATAAAGTTAAACTGAAATATAATCGTTTTATTTATTTAGCGCCTGTTACCAAACATACAAATAAACGATTAATCTAGATTGTAAAATACCCTTCAATTAACAATTTTTAATTAAAGGTTTAACTTTATAGCTTTCATGCAATTAATACTTGAACGATTGTTCTTTTACATTCATTATTCAAACGCTTGATTGAGCTGCAACAAAATACTGTACAGGGGTAATTCAAGCTCGCAGAGTTTCACTATTAAATAAAACACAATATCAATTATCTCTGTCAATTTAATGATGACTTATTTCTACGACTACATTATATCTTCTATCATTTTCTGCAACATGAAATTGGAAGGTTGTGGCAGATGTAAATGACATACAAAAATATTTGAGTTGTTTCGAAAATAATGTCTTGAGCACCGGATCCTTATGATTCAAGACCGGACTTTCAGTCGCAAAAGATCAAAAAGTTTCGTTAAAATTCAATAAGTAAACAAAAACCATGGGCGTACTCAAATCCATTAAGTTATAGGTAGGTGAAACCTATTGGACAGAAGAACTAATTTTTCGGATGAGAATTTAGAAAAAGTTGTCGTTGTGTACTGCAATTCTTACGTTTTTTTGCAGTTTCATAAAATTGTTTCGTGAAGCACTTTTAAAACTCATGACCAATCATGTTCTACGTTTATGAACGCTGTTTTATTTTATTTTACTGTTACACAATCACCAATTCCAGTTGACCAAATAAATAATAACTTATCAACACAAGCTAGCATAAGGTCAAACATATGGATGTGTTGCCATTCTATGCTCGCAGATAAATCGTTTTAAATATGCCAAAAATTATTATTAACTATTGCATCATGATTTAAATACTAACTAAATACTAGACTAGAAATCCGGACTATACTTATCATATGATACGCATTCAAATAGCATAACGTAACTATAATTTAGCACCCTCCTCCACCGTAGAATGTTTTCGTGCAATTTCTCTATTTTCGTTTTTATTAACTTTTGTTAGAGCCGTTACAGGTACAAAAAAACACTTTGTCTTGAAAGCATCGATGCGAGAAAGTTTCGTACCGCTTCGTTCTTGGCCCCCTAGAATCACGCACCTCTAAATCGCTGAAATGTTACTGCAATTTACATCGCTATTGCCTGTGCATACTGCTTATAAAGCAAAGTAAAATTAAACTATGCTGATATAAAAATACGCAAAATATAACAATCAGGAAGATAATCCATTACAAGTTTTCAAAAATATATTTGTGATTTTTGAAACCAACTAACTATATTTATTACCTTGACCTTTTTATAATAACATAACATAGAAAAATATGGAACACCGTTTTACTTTTTATTACTAAAATTATTACGTAAACATGCTGCTTTGTTTTGAAGTTTATAATACAAAATGGATTTCAAACAATTATATTTTAAAAACATATTTTACGTAAAATTATCAAGATGTCATGTTTATACGAAAGCAATCATTTTTTTTCTTAGCCGTAGAAGTTGCGCCTTCTAAACAAAGAGTTAAGTAAAAGAAATATTAAATAATCTAAAATTTATTATTATTTCTGTACTATTTTCATGTTTGCACAAAATTTTACCTCAATATATCGATTATTTTACTCATCGGCTAAATATTATTTGCATTATGAAGTGAATTTACATTTTTGGCGTGGTGTCAATTCTTCAGCTTTAAATAAAACCATCACACCAATAATTCTAAAAATGATGTGTATGCAGGACATTATTTTTTACTATTTAAAATTTGCAGCAAAATATTTCTACGTTACAGAAATGTATGTATTAGAAATAATAAAGAGAAAGTATTTGCATAATTGTTACAGGCAGCATTCGTATTCCATAAAAACGTTATACACAAACTTTGTGTGGCAATGTTTTCTGAATATGTAATATTTATAATAATACATTTTTGGGCTTACTAAATAAACTGTAATACACATTTACGACAATATGTCGGTATATGCAACTACGACAAGATTCACATACATTAATGAGAACTGACTTGTCTAATCAACGAAAATGTAATACACAATGTTATGCAACACATTCTTCAGCTAATACAATACATGTTATCATTACGTAAAATTTAAATCAAAATTTACTTGCGGTAATTTAGTCAAGAGTTAAAAATATTGCTCGTATGTACTACAATTAACAAACAAATTTGCAAAACATCGTTTCCCTAAAGTGTATTGCAATCATTTATTGTTACATAGATTGAGTACCAGTGTTGGGTAGTATCTAGATACATGTATCTAGATAGTGGATCTAGATACTGTTCAAGTATCTAGTATCTGTATCTAGATACGTTTATAAAATTGTATCTTGTATCTGTATCTAGATCCTATTAAGCGGTATCTTTTTTTATTAAACAATAAAAGTTCCTAGATACATTCAAGAATTATAATTTATTTTATGTAGTTTTCGAAGTTTATTAAAACATTTCTTCAACTTAAAATTTAGGACATTTTTGGACATTTAAATGTTAGCATTAATTACTTTTGCAGAAAAACCCAAATACGTCTTAAGATAGGTAATGGTAATAAATATTCAAACATCCCCATTTTCAGGGGATAAGAACTGTAAGAAGCTTAAGGTTTTATGTATACATTTACCCATTGTGGCAATACAATAACCGCCCTTGCTGTTTTGGATATTGGGAATTTCCAAGTAAATCTCATAACCAGCGGTAGGCTTGTCTTGACAAAACTTGAAGTGTCCTCAGTTTAAATAAAAGTAGTGGACAAGTCCAGAATCAATTCTTGTGCTAGTCTGCCAGTTATACCTTGTGATTACAATTAGAAGAATGAATGATAACGAAAGTGCTTTTTTGGAAGTGCCAGCGATACTGGATGGCGAGTTTTTTAAGATAGTGTTGCGTTGTGATAGTAAGGTTGTCACACAGTGTCGAAACTGCCCCTCAAAGATTCAGGGTGATGTAACTTCAAGTGGAAACTTTATCAAACATCTTAAGGTGTGTAATGAATTTTTTCATTTAAACTATTAATTAATATTATCATGGTTTATGCGCGCTTTCATTTCTGGAAATGTAATTTTTTAATGTGGTATCTAATTTGTATCTGAGAAGGATCTAGATACATTTAAAAGTATCTTGTATCTGTATCTAGATACACTTAGCAAAATGTATCTTGTATCTGTAACTAGATACACTTTTTTAAAAGTACCTGTATCTGTATCTAGATACAAATAAAAAGTATCTTACCCAACACTGTTGAGTACAAACATTTATTGCTTATAGTTTTAAAGTAATATTTACAAGATTCGTTCATATGATATTACAACTAACATTTGTATGCAAATTTGACCTTGGACTCTTTCAACGAAATAATACAAAAAATTGGCGAAACAGGTGGCTGGTACTTTCCCATACTTTTTACATTACAAAATTGCGGTAGTGTCGTAGCTGGTGTGTACAATTTTATTTTAATTCACAAAAACGTATCGGTATTAGAAAATTCACCAATTTCAAAAAAATTATGTTTAGAATGAATAATTTCTAACAAAAATCTATCTGTCTACAAAAGAAAATGAGATTCAAAGGAAATTAATCTTTTTTATTTTTGGTTTCTAAAAAAATTTTACTCTTTAAAAGCAATTTTGTTTGCTTTGAAACTGCCAAATACGCAAAAACATTTTAGGTTAGTTGGTCAATACAAATTTAATCGTATTTTTTCTACCAATTTTGGTCTCACAACAAAAAATAAATCCAAACAAATGTTAAGGTAGTGGATGTATGTCATATATTCTTGATTTATACAGTATATAAATATTAAAAATGTACAAAAAAACCATCTGCTTAATACTAACAATAATAACAATATTTTTTCAATATAACTTCCCCGTTTCTCCACATAGTTTTCAATTCTATTCCTAATTTAACAAAAACATTTAAGTACTTAGAACATACATGACAACAAAAAATAGTCAGGTATAGATGACATGCATCTACTACATTAACATTTTTATTAAGTACAATTACTAAAAACGAGTTTCGATTAAAATTTTATTTAGTAAAATATTGTTGCATATTCGGGGGTTTAACAAACAATCTAAATTTCTTTGACATAGTAAAATTTACTGAGAAATCAAAAATAAAAAAGTTTTCCCTCTTTTGAACCCCATTCTTGAATACACTGTATATATTAACAATATTAAAAATGTTGTTTTTGTAATAGTTTCCAAATGCGTAGGATAAGGTAAAAAGTTTAAAACCCCTATTTTATGTCAACTAATTTATCACAGAAAATTAAAATCAATACAAAGTTTATGATACACCATGACACTGGGTTTTAAATTAATTAAACAGTTTCTATCAAAAGCTTTCCTGAAATGTTGCCGCAACTAGAACCTTCGTCACTGTTACATTAACGGTTCTGCTTACTGCTTAACGTTTGTTGAAAATTAATAGGAAATTTGATCTGTACTTTATGTATAATCTTACAAGTTAAGTTCGTGTTGTAGCTATTAAAGGTTCAGCACGTAAACCGGATAAACGTAGCTTAGACCTTCGTAACAATATGTAAAGCCACGTTCGCATACATATGCAATCATCAATCTCACGTGGTAATTAAACTTGATCGTACTACGTTTTCTCTTACTGTATTAGTATTATTCAATAATGCGAATTATTAGGTATTATGCCACACTTTTTTGATTGCTGTGACGTCAATCGCTTCTGCTACTCGTCAATTATTCTCTCACTACACCTGCCCTGTGTAAATTTCACGAGGTCTCTTTTGTATGCGAGCTTTCCATGCAAAGTGCAGATTACTTGGAGTTGCTAGCTTTTTATTTGCGTCAGCAATGAGCCGTTGGAAATTCAATTTTTGTGAAGCTTTACTAAGGAAATGTTTTTTATAGAACCACTTTTACTTAACATATAAATTGGAAGCAGTGAAAAAAAATGTGTGAAGAAAAATACACTAAACCGTTAAGAATAAATTAATGCAGTGACAGCTTACGAAAAGCAATTATTATGAATTTACTGCACGTAGTCGAATTGTCAGTACAAGTTACCAATATAAATTCACTTGTCTCTATGCTATCAAATTTTGTGTCAATTTTAATTTATAGTTTAATGTAGTATAAGCACTGTGGTGGTAAGCATGGGCTAGGTACCAATTTTGTGAAGCGTTGTTCTTACTTATTGCTCATTTGAATACAATAAAATGCTACCACTACCACATCAGGCAATGAGCCTTACTCTCTACTGGTGAAGAGAGACTCATCCTTCGAGCTACACCAAAACAACCCTTGCCTGCAAAGACCTACACCACTGCCACTACGAGTCGTATACCATGAGAGCTGCAAACCAGCCACGGGCAGGACTTGGTCACCTTGGCAGTAGTCGAGAAGGTCACTGATTGGAACAACCGAAACTGCCTACACAGTTTATATCAACTACGTACCGCCCAGCAGATAGGTTAGAAGTCACTTTGTATATATTCCCAAAGGAATTGACTGAACAGGAAGAATAGACCTAGCATACAAAATAGTTAAACAATTCCTTGGGCAAACAAAAACGAGATTCGGTGGAGTGAAAGATGAAGATGACAAAATTCTAATGGAGCAGTAAGATATAGCCAATAGATGGAGACAATATATTGAAAAACTGTATGGAGATGATGAAGAACACAAAATGTAGAAAACCCCGACCAAATAAAGACGGAAGAAGGGGATGTAATTACATGATCAGAATATGATTAAGCTGTTGAAGACCTAAAAACGAATAAAGCCCCTAGATAAACCACATACCGGCAAAAATAATAAAAAAAACATGAGAAAAAGCAACTACAAAATGCTGTACAAATTAGTATGTAACATGTACGATTCAGGAACAATACCTGATGGCTTTGCTAAAAATATTATAGTACCGATACCCAACTAGGAAAAAATTAACAACTGCAAACATTACCGCACTATAAGTTTGGTAGCACTTGCGTCAAAGATTTTAACGAAGATTATCTACAGAAGAATAGAAAAAAAATACCATTGACGCAGGATCAATTTGGATTTAGAAAATGAACAGCTGTACCCGAGAAGCTACTGTAGCTCTGAGCTTCATATTTAAGAAAAGAATGAAAAAACAGTAAATGAAACATATATAACATTCGTGGATATGAAGAAGGCTTTTGATAACTTCAAATGAGCTATGATGTTTGAAATACTGAAAGACATCGAGATGAAAGACAAGGACAGGAGAATTGTAAATGCTCTATGCGTAAAACAACTAGCAATAATAAACTGCGGAAACAACAGAGAGAAGCAAAAATCAGCAAAGGTGTGCAACAAGGCTGTGCTTTGTCACCGTCGCTTTTTAACGTGTATATTGAAGACGTACTGAGACAGTTCCATGGACAGAATAAACATAAGAATAAAAATACAAAGAAAACACATCGAGAGATATGCTGACAACGTTGCTACACCGTCGGTCATGATTTAGAAAATGTAAAAAAGTTCTGTTACTTAGAAAGTACTATTAGGAAAGATAGGAGAAGCAAGAAACAAACTGTGAGAAGAATGCAGCAAGCGAAAGTAATGATCCTTAAATAGAAAAAAATATTCACATTGAACAGAATAGCTCTGGAACGAAGGAAACAGGCTGCTTCAAACATATGTAGGGAGTGTGGTGCTATAGAAGAGTACTGAAAATAAGGAGGTACTGTAAAGAATTTAACAAAAAGATAAGATTGTGGAAGACCATCATGAGAAGAACAGACACGTTGAGAGCACATATAATAAGACTCAAAGGATTGATGAAAACAATCATTGAAAGATCAACAGAAGGAAAAAATGCCCAAGGATGACCCAAGCTACAGTATATATCACAAATCATCAACACCACAAGTTGAAACGGATATACGGAAATGAAGAGACAGGCTAACAAATTGAGAACCTAGAGAAAGAGAGAGTGACTGGGACGTAAGCTGAGCATATTTATACCCCCGGCTATAGAGCGGGGATTCCTATTTCTGAGAACACGCCACCACTCAGGTTTTTGGCACCCATACTAGAAGCTAGTAAACACTCACCCAGTTCTCCTTGGTTTTAATTAAAACGGCTAAACAAAGGAGGGCGTACCTAGTTAAAATCACCGAAGTGACCGTTACAGCACCAACCCCGGGTAGGTGTCTGTTCACGACTCTCGCCAAAGTGAGAGACTTTGGTCGTCGCTTCAGTAATATCTTGAGAGCAAGCGTGCCGTACACAAATTTTCCCGTTCGATTCCAGGTTACAGCCAACTTAGCTCATCCCCTAGGTTCTCCCTCGCAAGGCAACAGACAAACAACAAGGCACAACGCCCCGGTGATGCCTTTTCTGGAGAAAAAGTATAAGTATACTTTCCGTGCTGCGAAGCTCACATTAAACTCAAACAGTGTGCATATTTGTAAAAATTAACACGCTCTAACACACGTAAGAAGAGTACTCGCTTATCTACAACGATGCTCTGCTTTCGTTAAGGGTTCTGTGACGTCTAGTATATTGTAATTGTAACATAGTTTTTAGTAAATTCCAAGTTATGCACCTACGTCACATTTTACAGTAGGTGGAAATTATTTGATAACGCAGAATGAAATTTGTGGTCACAATTTTTAAATAATGCTAGACAGTAGCAAAGCGAGATTTACTTCACTTCAGTGCAATTCAAAAAAAATTATTGAATGTACTTTTTATACTGGAAGTATTGCAGTACTAAGCGATCCACAAAAAATACGTTATAACAAGCTTTGACGAACGTGCGTTATGTCTTAGCTATACTCAAAAATAATTATAAATATCAATTGGCTAAATTTAGCAGACTCAACTGTTGACTAATATTCAGCTGAATGCGGATGATACCAAATGATTACTCAACCGTTCCCTCTAATCGCTACCCATTTTTAGGAGCATAAACTGCGCTACCTTGCTGCTTACAGCAACTAAACATGCTGCATTCAGCAGACAAAGAACGCTCACTAGTAGCAGTAACGTTGCTACGTGGTATCCTTGTGAATCTTAATTGCAGTTTTTTGGATATGTCTAAGACCTAACCAACGCTGATCAAGACCTGCTCTAATAGTAATAGTATTAGCTAAAAAATATTTGATTATATAAAAGTAAAAATTACTGTACGAATAGATAGTGTATTTTTAATACATATTTTCTACTCACCAAAGCTTTCACACGACTAATCCTATTTCAACAAGTTTAGTTATTGAAACTAAAATAATTCATAAACGGATTAACCTTACACTAATATCAAAATGTAATTTTATTTTAAGTTGGCTTTTAATACAATACTGTGTGGGCTGACCAATCAAATTTTATTGTGTTTCACATGGAGACTCATAAACGTTTGGATGCCACAAATAAAATGCGCCGTTATTAAAGTTCGTATACATTCCAACAATGAATTGAGTTTTCATTTGTTAGCCTTCTTGTACAAAACACTAAAATTTAATATCAACTCAGATTATATCAGTTCAGTTATGCCCACACATAATCGAAAAACAAAGCTATGGTATTAAATTAATAGGTATGTACAAAACATTGCATCAATCAACTTAGAGTCTTGCGTGCAAAGTCAACAAAGATCAAGACCGTAGACGGAGAACTCTGAAGCCGCAGAAAGTATATTACTGATTACTGGTAAAATCCATTAAACAAACCCCAAGTATAAAGACAGGGAGAGCATCCAATATGACTGCTGAACCAGAAGTTACAACACCAGAATACGAAAAAGTAGTAGAAGCTATATCAAATTTCAAAGCATTAGGAGAAAACAAAGTCACAGTTGAAATGGTCAAGGAAAATGGGGAACACCTACGGAAGCAGATACACAACATAAACGGGAAAGTACGGGACAAGTATACTTTGCCACAGAGTTGGTCATCTATCCCATTACATAAACAGGGGAACAAAACTAACTACAGAGGAATTTGCCTATTGAACATAATGTACAAAGTATTGGCCAGAATGATTTATAGAAGACTAATAATATACACAGTACAAGTTAAAAAGGTCAACCACATACCAAATCTTTAACGTAGGACAAACCTTGCAGAAAGCCTCAAATTTAACATAAACATACACTAACTGTTTGTAGACTTTAAGCAGACCTACGACTTATTTTTACAGGGCGGCATAAAAAGTATTCATAGAATATGGAATCCCTAAAAAATTAATAGGAATGACACAAACCACACTGAAATGGTCAAGCAGTAAAATACTAAGGCAGACCATGATGTCGAACTCCTTTGAAGTAAGAACTGGTGCGGTGTAAGACAAGAGTATGCAAAATATAGTAAAAACGCGTTTCGTGAATAGAAGGGGCACTCCCCCTTCACACGTCTAAATACATATTAGCCTTTGCCAACGACGTAGACCTGATAGCACGAGAAGTACTTGCAGTTAAAGACAGTTTCTTAGAATTGAAGGCGGAAGCTGCAAAAATTGGTCTAACCATTAACGACAAAAAAATGCAGAACACTGACTTTAGAAAAACAAAGAGAGCTAAGACTAGGACAAAATGTACCTCTTTAAAATTATAATTTCGAAACAATCTAGTCGTTTAAATACCTCTATCAATGGCGACGAGAAAATTAAGATAAAGCGAATACAAGAGACCAAAGCTTTTATGCACCAAAACATTTCTTCAGAAAGTCAGTGATATATAGAACAACCAAAATTCGGTTATAAAAAACACTACTTAGCAAGCGCAATATTTGGGTCCTATCAGAGAAGTAAATGGATAGAGAATAAAAGGTAAACATAGAAACAAAGGTCATGCTAGGCCCAAGAAATATGTCACGTGACACAACACCGAACTGTTAAAAAACGCGCGGAAAAAGAGCAGAGAAAACCCCTGGAAGAGGTGGAAAGGCGGCTTAGAGAACGATTTTACAATATTAAGAGTTACAAATTAGCGGATAGTGGTGAAAGACACAGGGGCGTAAAGAGGAGTTGTTGACACAGCCAAAACCAAACTAGGGACATGACGGCTACAGAAGAAGAAAAAGAATGTGAATCTTTATTGCAGTTTGCTAAGACGTGACTAACGCTGATCAAACGCCAAGGCTTATCTATTTTTTATAGTTCTTCTGTATGTTATCCCTTTCGCTACTAAGGTATCTATGGCCCATGTTGAATAAATTCTCCAGGTTATTTTGTCTCGTTTTAGCGTTACTATTGCATGTAGTGATAGTCCATCATATGCGTTGAACTTTGTAAAATTTGGCACCACTGGATGTTTATCACTTTCAAATTGTGAGAAAAAGTAGACAGCAGACGTATGTATTGTGCCTATTTGTGATTGTAGTTATCAACAGCAATACCACCGAAGGACGAGTGATATTACCGTGCTTTAACACAATTGAGTTCGTCAATAAAAAACAGAATTGCAGATAATTTTTAATTCACGAGTGGTATTTTTTAGAATATTCCACGAACAAAAATAAATTTATTATCGTTATTTGTATACTAACGTATTAACGCCTGTTCTTCTTCTTCCTCTTGTTATAGGCCAATGGCCTGTTTAATACCCGCAACTAGTGCGGGTTCTGTGAGCCCTCTTTGCACGTATGCCGGGCAGGAGGCTGACCTTACCCGTCGAAAGGAGAAGAAGTTCCACTAAATGGTTTACGATTGCCGAAGATGTTAGTATGACAACCGAGACCGACGGCTTAACGTGCCCTCCGAAGCACGATTGGTTGCAGATATACCCCTATATTGGTCACCCATCCGAGTGGGGACCAGAGCGGACAGTGCTTAACTTTGAATACCGTGTGTCCGGCATCCGCAGTTCTCCGCCGTGCAACCAACAATTTAATTATTATTATTATATAATTCGTATTAACGCATATTTAATTAGTAAATGAAAAAATCAAAAAACATTGTTGACGTGTTGCTATGGTTATACAACGCCGATAACACCGGAGCTTCCTAAAAAAAGATTATCACGGCCAGTCAGGGTCTAATTGCCCAAGAGCCTGCAAAATAAACCGCTGCTATTGGCCGTTACAATGCGAGTGGAATATTCAGAAAAGTCTGTTATCACTTGATATTAGGTGTAATTACGCGTAGAACACGGTTTCATGTAGAAATTAGTTGTAATAAAATCCAACACCCTCTTTTTTCTTTTAGATCGTATATACCCCAATGATATTGTATGTAACCCAATGGTTTTTTTATACTATGAAAAGAAAGCCCTTTCCGAGAGAGAGCTGCCGACTTTATCAGAAAATTTGTCGGGCGTAGAGAATATTGAAGTAGATGATGCATACGAAAATAGTGATGACCCGATGAACGGAGATTATAACACCGAAACAGAGGATATTAGTTATTCCGATTTGAAAAATTGTAAATCTTTATAAAGCACGAGTTCTTCGTGTTTATTGCCATTGGGATTTATTTAACCCACGTTAATGTACCACAGGGACAGATATGTCACAGGCCTCCAAATACTCTGATTTTGAAAAAAACAAACTGGCAAAACTACAAAACACAACTAACAAACTTTTGTATCTGCAAACTAGACGCCTTAATCGTATACTAAGATTAAAATGTAACTTCATTTTGGGTTCAGCTTTAATACGATATTGTGTGGGTTGACCAATCAAATGTTATTTTGTTTCACTGGAGACTCGTGAACGTTTGCATGCCAAAAATAAAGTAGGCTGTTATCAAAGTACGTACGCATTCCAACAATGAATTGAGATTTCATTTGTTAGCCTTCTTGTACAAAACACTAAAATTTAATATCAACCCAGATTATATCATTTCAATTATGCCCACACATAATCCAAGAACAAAGCTATAGGTATTATATTAGTACGTACAAAACCTTTACCAAAAGACGCAGGTGGAATAACGATTCTATACGTAAATTATATATAATCCTTGAATTACCTTCTTAGCTGTAAATAGGTACGTTAATCGGTTAATAGTTCCTTAGTAACCACTTTTTTCCTGTGGTCAGAAACTCAGTGTAGATGCATTGTTTTACTTAGAATGCATTATGTGAATTTGGTATTATGGTATTATGCAAATAAAGTATAGAAAAAAAGTAGTACATATACAGAGTGGCTAGGAAAACCCCGGCCACTTTTCCTGCGGCGGTCAAGAGATGGCGCTTTAGTAAAGGAAAATTAAATTAACTACTGGCAACAACACAGATTCCAAGACGTTTTAGTTATTAAATACCCGCCTCATATTAAATCAAAACAACCAAAACGTCATGGATTCTGCGTTGTTGCCAGTATTTTAATTTAATTTTTCTTTACTAAAGCGCCATCTCTTGACCGCCGCAAGAAAAGTGGCCGGGGTTTTCCTAGCCACTCTGTACTTATGTGGTCGTGTCGAAAGTATCTAATTAACATTTTAGATATCTAGTATTATTTAGGTATATCAACTCACATTTGTATTGCAATAAATTTAACTTCAAACAATTTTAAATTACTAGCGATATTATGCTTTATACTTCATTATGTTACTTTCAAAATTCAAATTAAAACAATGAAGACTGTAGAAAATAGATCGCTGCAATAGTACGGGGTGCCAATGTGAGGCAGCCATTACGGCCTAGCTTTTTAGTTTACCGTGGCGGCACCTAGTGTGAGCCTTATCCGCCACGTCTCTCTTCGGGCCGGATCGAGATGAGCTCAATCAGCGCGCCTGCTCAAGTTAACAGCGATTCAACGACAACAAGCTACCAGTCTTGAGATCAGGCTGCGAGTCCTAAGTCCCCACTGGACGGGGAAAGCTACCTAAATCTCTACTGAATTTTGCAGATCAATGCCCTAGCTGAAAACGCAGCTCACCTATCAAACCGCACCAAGACGGCCCTAGCTTACATAGGCTTTCCACTGACACTACGAGTTCTACACCGAGACCAAGACGAGGGCTGCTATTCCCCCGATGGCTCGTCCTTAGTCCCCGTGCTACCAGTCAAAAAGTCACTGGTTGGACTTTTTGGAGCAAGCACGTGCCAAAGGCAGTGACTGGTACCTTAACAGCGTCGGGTGTACATAAGCACAAACTCCCTAGGTCGACACTTTTATAGTGGGCGTGAGCAGGCAAAGTGCACCTCACCCCTAGGGTACAAGTCCCTAATGCCAGCAGCCGCGCCACATACACCTGCCGAAATCGTCGGCCTCCAACCACCCAGTATATCGTCTAGGCATTTTTATAACCCTCAAGGGTCACCTCGACGTAGTGACTCGGACGCAGGCAAATTTATAGCCACGGCCAGGGAGCGGTATCCTGTTACAGAGGACACGCTGCCGCTAACCTCCTGAAATCACTCACCCAGTTCTCCATGATCCCTATTATAAGGTAAATCTTGAATCTCTCCAAAGAGAGGTGGACGTACCTAGTTGAAATCACCGAAGTGACCGTTACAACGCCGCCCCCGCAGAAGGTATCTTTGTTCACGCCACTCACCTATGTGAGGGTCTTTGACCGTCCCGCCAGTAGTATGGGAACTTACAACTAATACAAAAAAATATAACCTCTAAGAGTACCACAGTGCTCATCCAGACGCAAAAGAAAAAGTAAACCCGCCTCCTAGCATGGAAAAACTACATCAACAACGCGATGGCCGATACAGGTTTACAAGTAGTGGGAGACTGCCTCAAGCCTTGCGAGACTGATACAACCGGAGGATATAGAAAGAACTCCTGCCGCGCCAAGGTAAAGCCAAAAAGGAAACAGAACAAGAAACAATAAATTTCTATATTTACTAGCCATACGTCTTAATATGTATTAATAAACAATTAGACAAATTTTATCTTGGTTATTCGTTCGTTTTATTCATATAACATAATTTCTTCGCCAATCAATAAACTAGAACCAAAACCATTTTGGGATCCAAAAAATATTTGAGAAACGGTAGATGTCATCCATAAAATTTGTTATAGCTTGAAAAATATGTGTATGTCAAGTAAAAATCTAAATAGCACGAGTTTGGAAGGACCTTGAATAAGGCGCTTTCGGTGCTAGTATTCGTGCGGAAAACAAATAGAGAACTCATAACGTTATCAGACCTTTCCATCTTCTTGTTAGCAGTTCTCTATAATAACATATATTTAAAAACGCTTAATCTACTATAAATGGTCTAGATTTAAAAAGATATTTATCGTAGTAATAATTTTGTAACAAACATAAGAAAATCTGGCCAAAAATATATTTGTTGTTGTTGTGTCCATAACCTCACTATAAAGAGGACATTTTCTTGAAATAAAACAATACCACGTTTGGCAGTACCGCTGCCATAACCAAAGATTTCTTATCAAACATAATTAATAAGTGAGAGCGTTTGGTAACATTAACAAAATCAAGTAGCAGCCTACTTGACCAGGCATTTTATTAAACAATTAATATCATTTGAGGCTACAACCTTGATACAAAGATACTATATAAAGTATGCTAACGACAAGGAACGATTTCTAAAGTATAACAAAGCCCAGGCGCGATGCTTCGCTCATTTTCACTTTCCCATATTTCTACTGAGGTATAAAAATTTTGTAATTTGATAATTTAACTGAAATACGCGTTTTGGGGACCTACCTCCAGAACCCCTTGACCGATTTTTATCAAATTTGGCATGTAGAAGTTTTTCAGTTGCAGATGGTTCTCTAGGCGGTTTTTAATTGGAACCGGAAACGGAAATTAGATATGTTCTTTTGGTATAGATTTTTTCCGAATGCTGTATCTTTAAAATGAAGGGCGCTACAAATTCTTGAAAACTTTGATTTTATTGCCAAAATACTCAAAAACAAAATATCGAATTATTAGAAGTTGCCATATTATTTATTACCCCTTAAAAGTATAATCAAGTGATGTAAAAATATTTTTGGAAGTATGAAAATTGTAAATGTGTTAGTTTCTCAGAATTATCAACATTTTCAAAAAATTATTCCTTAAAAACTGCCCACACACACCCCATTGTCTTTTTAATTTCTGAACCTATAGAGCTTGCAATGCACTAAATCTGATTTTTGTTTATCTCCCAAATTTTACTCTGACGTCTTCCACAAATTTTTAAAAAATTTGAAAATGATTAATTATTTATTTAAAAAATATTAAGCAGTTTGATAGCCTATTTGAAGTATACTACACTACTCAAAATGAATATAGAGACACTTATAAAAAATTGAATATTTTTGCTTAAGTAACACTGGATTTGGTAAAACGTGTCTTCGACTTTTTGAAAAGGATTACTCTTTAAGATGCGAAGATTTCAGCCTTGTTGAATAAGCTTCTAAGAAAAAAGAATGTTAAAAATTGAAATTGGGAATCAATTAATTAACAAACTTTTAAACAGTCAAGAATAAGAAAACAACAAATTTAAAAAACTAATAATGGGTGTGGTCTCCTCTGGCCCCGATGACTTCAGCGCAACGACGGGACACACTCAATTAAATTTAAATTGTTTGTTGAGGATGTTGCTCCCATTCTTGAGTAAGAAGTTCCTCAACCTCATCTAAATTTTCAATAGGCTGACGATCCAGCAATCTTCTTTCCAATACGTCCCATAGGTGTTCGATGGGGTTAAGGTCTGCACTATTAGCCGGCCAGTCCATTACTGTGGTATTATGGTCATGAAAAAAATTTGTAACTATCCTAGTCACATGTGGTCTGGCATTATCTTGCTGATAGATAAAGTCAGATCCCATTTCTCCAGCAAACAGAATCACATGTGGTTTTAAAATGTCCCTGATGTAACGCGCCGCCGCTAGAGAACCTTCCCGAAGAACCACTAGCTCGGTGCGACCATTCAAAGTTATGCCGCCCCATACCATAATAGAGCCTCCGCCAAAACGGACAGTTTCTTGAACAGTGAAGTCTAAATAGCGTTCACCTTGGCTTCTCCACACACGCATTCGTCCATCGTTATGGTCTACGCAAAAACCTGGACTCGTCCGTGAACATTACATTGCTCCATTGTTTTCTAGTCCAATTATGATGTTCTTGTGCAAAGTTTAGCCGGGCTCGCCCATGTGCTGGTGTTAACCGAGGGACTTTAACTGCTCTCCTTGCACGTAACTGACTCTCGTGAAGCCTATTCCGAACTGTTTGGTCCGAAATTCTGGTTCCACTAGTGGCAACCAGTCAATTTTGTAGAGATCGGGCGGTAATTCTACGTTCTCTAACGGCCCAAAACCTCAATAGGTGGTCTTCGCGAGGAGTAGTGGCTCTTTGTCTTTGAGGGTAAGGACGTCTTCTTACGATACCATTATTTATATTCTGTTCCATGCCCTAGCTATAGCAGAATGACTCACATTTAACATTTTAGCAACGCGTCGTCTTGAGTATCCTTCTCCAATTAATGTCACCGCTCTAACTATCTGGTTTTCATTCAGATCGAAGTAACCGAGTTCCCCTAATCCCCCTGAGCCTAATCCCCTCACTTGCAAAACAGGGATTAAAATTTCCAGGTCTACACTTTCAAAAGTAACTTAATAAATTTCACAAGTAAGTTTTTTGGCAGCGGTGGCTTTGTTGATCGCCGCTGATGATACATGTTTTTTCTTCTATTTGTAATATCTGCGATATTTAGACTTTCCAAAAATTGGGGATTTTCATTCAGTTCTTGATAAATAAGTTTCGACGGTCGTTCTGCAATGTTTTCAACTGCTTTCCTTTTCGCACTGTTGCTCACTGCTTGCCTTTCTAGGGTTGCTGTCGATACTTCATGGTTATGAAGCAACACACTTTCTTCTAGGACACCCTCTTTTGTGTGTAACTTCGCAGAGCAACCTTTTTTATAACACCTCCAAGTAGTACTGCCACTTTTTAACACATTGCTTTTATAAAATTTGCACCCTTCTACTACTAACAGTTCTTTGCCTTTCTCGCTAAACATACGTTCCATTCTGGCTGGTGTGAACAAGCTGATGTCGCAAATTTAACTAATTGCGTTTTGCAAAAACAAATTATACTAAACGTAAGAAAACGCCCCTTGAAACTACACACCAATTGAAATAAACAAAATTTTTAGATAACCATGTACCTTTCTTGAGTAACTTAAAAGACTTGTGATAAGCGGATTAAGATTAGGATTGGGGGAACTCGACCATGGTCTTAACTCCTAATCACGTCATTAGGGGAACTCGGTTGCGCCCATTCAGATATACTCTTGGTAGTCTCCTTCTTCCTAACACATCCACATTCATGTTTCCACCAACAAATTACACTGCGAAACGGTAAAATCAAGTGAAATTTTTTTTTTGTTGAATTTAAACTTAA
This sequence comes from Ctenicera cuprea, assembly GCA_958336395.1. NCBI lineage: Eukaryota > Metazoa > Arthropoda > Insecta > Coleoptera > Elateridae > Ctenicera > Ctenicera cuprea. The sequence goes on from OY284490.1 coordinate 39,112,289, forward strand.
GCGTCTTTTTTGTTGTTTACTTTGTTTTGTAAAATATTCAAGGAAACAAGTGCCTACTTTTTTACAGGTAAAATGTAAAGGTATGTTCATATTATCTGCCAAGTTATAGATTGTTTCGTTGAGATTTACAAAAAATACACACTAATAAGAAGGTGTCTCTATATTCATTTTGAGTAGTGTATTAAGAATAACAAATTTTTTTTAACTATATTAAAAAACGATACTTTCTAATATCAACAAAGCGTTCAAGCGTTGCAAAAATTACGTGATCTAAACAACGCCTATCAATTAGCTCTAGTTACAAAATATCAATCTATAAAGCGGCGGTTACCGTACTCCTATCCTATGCGGCTGGCCGAAGTTGTAGCTTAATATTTTTATACGGTACGCGACATCGTATTGCATAGGCTGTTGCAAGTTCAAACCACTGCTGGGCCGTTACCTTTTTTTAAATCTTTTTTTCTTGTTTTAATTTTTGTTAAAATAATGTTATTTGGTCATTTATTGGCGCTAGAATATTTAAAACGTAAAAAACAATGGGAAAGTACCAGCGACCTGTTTCACCCATTTTTGTAATATTTTGTTGTTAACCATAACATATACAGCCACAAAGTAACCAAAGTATATTGTTAGGAACTAAAAAGACATGCAATGTAGTTACGTTCCTGATTCGGTCAAGTTCTGGACACCGTCAATGACAGAAAATAGTACATTATACACTGGAGATAAACGTCTTATTTTTTCTGAGGTGTAAAAGGCTACAAATACTTCGAGCGAAAATGGCGGTCTCTCCCGAGGTGTATATACTATTTTTTCCACGATCGGGACTAGAAACACTTAATTTCATAAATAAATAATTATAATAAATCGGAGCGAAATTACAATATTTAGAAGCCTTTGGGATGTTTCCATGCAACGTACCATGACAACAGACATTTGTTTACAAAAATAAATATGAAATAAAATAAAAACTCCCCTAGGAAAATTGTTGTCTTATTTCGTCCCTAGGGAGTAGATGCTTTACTTCTGTCACAATTTTGATGTCATAAAAACCGACTTCAACTCCCGGTCGTGGAAAAATAAAATTTTGAACTAACTGCGTTATATTATTTAAATGTATATCTGAAATACAAACTTGTCACAGACTATTTACTAAAACATCAAAACAATAACATCTAAACATACATTTTGATTGACAAACATAACCAACGATAAAAAACACAACATAAATCGTACGTGCTAATAGTAAATGTAAAGGTGTCTAATGGATGATAAAATCATATCGAGTGAATCAATAAAAACAACCCCGAATGCTAAAAGCGTCAAATGTAATTTATAAAACGGAACATTTGGCACTCCATGTATTTTCAGCAATTTCATTGCAAACAAACTTGTACAACAAAATTTCACCGTCCTACAGTGGGAAGGTACACAGGTACTAAATGCAAAACCGTTGTAATTTTGAAATTAAAATCAGGTAGCATCTAAAAATATAAGGAAATGTTCTCGCTTATTAAGTAAAACATTAGATGAGGCTATAGGCTCTAAGGACGTTAACTTATAATGAAGTAGCATGAAAACTGGGTTCAAGTTATGAATAAAAGATCAATGAAGCTTTCAGCGATATCGTTTCGATGATATCGACGGTAACGTGAAATTAATATTACTGAAAATAAAATATTCTTTGCAAATAATGTCCGTAATCTGGATAATACATGTTCCTTATTAATTTTTTTCTTCGTACGTACGTTCAGTTATTTAAAACAACAAATAATTATTTCCCTTCAACATTTCGATTATTCAGTATATTTGCTGGCGAAGTGCTTTAAACATTTTTCAGGGTCACAAACTACACATAGCACGATTTTGATATTTTGAAAAAATTGTGTTTCGGCAACTTTATTATAAAAAACAGTCCCTGATATGCTTGTTGCCATTCTATTAATTTAAAATTTAAATAATATAATTATGTCGATTAAGATAGTGTGTAGGTATAAGATAAATTTCTCTAACGCAGTAGCAGAAGTCAATAAATTACGTTTTTCATCCGCAACTTTATCACAGACCTTGAAAATTAAAGAAAACAAGCCTGCATAGAGACGAGAATTTTCCTTACTTAAACAGTTATTCGAGCATCTGCGAAGCAACAGATAGAATTCACATCACAAGGAAGTTCGCCAACACCTACACAAAAACGTCTGCTCCGTATAACATAACATCCTTAATCTAGTCTCTGGCAACACGTATTTTATTATACAATATACTAATACAATAAGAGAGGCTATATTGATTTTGCTGAAAGATTAATACAGTAAAGAAGAAAAGAAAATTTATAGCGACCGCAGAAAACGCACAAATGCAATTTTAGATATATTACCCTGAAAATTTTTGCGTTAGTATTTTCCAAAACATTTGTATAGCGATACCTCAGAATATACAGTTAAAGCAGATTTGATGAAACAAAAGTTGTTTGCTTTGTTGTCTTTCGCAAGCCCTAGAAGTTTGTCCCTACAATTCATTAACACCCTGTATAATACTGCCTTTAGCCAGTGATGGTTTCTCCGTTGGATTAAATGGTTATTGACCTCTCAATGAAATAAGAAAAAATAAATAATTACTTTTTATTTATACACTACAATATTTAAAAACTACTTTATAGTTACTTTTGTATGAGATTTCTATGCGAGAACGTTTATTAAAGAGCTGCCGCAGGATCCGAAAACGTTTGAATGTTTGAGTATTTCCCGCGCATTAAACGAATCTATGCGAGGGTCATTTGGCTGTCAGTCCCCAATTCAGCTATACGCCACCGAAAAAAGCCGCCGGCTTAAAAGGCCTTCAAATGAATAAGAGTGAAATAGAAAGCTCATTGCGGTAAAATTCATATTACACAAGCTAAAAGAGAATAGAAGTATCTGCGTATTAAAGACTTCAGAGTCACGAACCCACAGCTTCCGAGAATTATACTGTCAGCTGTCCGTGATAAGCCCATGCCAATAGCCGCCTAATTTGCGGGGTTCGCACGTACACGTAGTAGTGTGAAAAAAGTTGGTTGTGTAATCATAATTTAATGGTGTTGTACGATGTCCGTGCAAAACAATTTTGGATTGTGAATGCCATGTAAGAAAATGCTTTCACTTGTTTCCACTGTCTGTTATTTTGTGATAATTCATTGTGTGATATTGACTGCAAACATTTAAAAACTAAAATTTAAACACATTTTTTATCGGTAAACCACATGAAACATTTTGTGCATTTTGACACACTGGCAATGTGGGTATCAATTTACAATAATTTTATTAGAGAGTGCTTATCGAAAGTCTATTAAAGACTTCAATAAAAATGTTGTTAAAAACAGATCATTTTGCCAACGTAAAGGATGGGTTTGAAATATAAGGCTACCCTAAAACTGGGGTAAGAACAATTTTTTTCCAAAGAAATACTTTAAAATGCCTCCCAGTACACCACACTACGAGCCGCCACTACCTTTAGGTATCTAATAACTTAATAAGGTAAAAACATAATACCTAAAATAATACCCAAAACTAGTTATTTTGACTAAACTTTCGTGTATGTTGATTTCGTGTAGAAATACTAATTTCTTCGGCAATTGAAACAAAGTAAGACGTTTTAAAAACAAAGAAAAATATAGTAACCCTGTTATTCCGAACAATTAGTACAAATGTTTGAATAAAACTCAAAACAGAAACTTCATCTAACTGAAACGAGTTAACAAGTTATTTCCAGTAAAATAAATTACAATAAAAAATGTGCTGTAATACAATAACTAAAACTCACAACTGAGAACAAGTTAAGTTTTCCAATTAGAGAAGTTGTTTTAAAGACTGTGAAACGCTACAGCGTTTTCTCTAACAGGTCTAATATTAACAAAATTATTAGAGAAGCTGAGTTACAACTAAGAGTAAAACAACCAAAAATTTAATTTTACTCCCATTTAATCGTTAATGAAATACTACACTATTACTTGAAATATAATATCCTACACTGTATATAACTTTTCAATTAATCTCTCTGCTACACATACTGATGCATCTCTGCCGCATCAAGCTTTTTATAACAAATTTCGCATACTGCGAAGGCGCTTGCGAAACGGTGCCAAATACGTGCGTTGTGATTTGTAATGTGGCGTTTTGTAGTACGTTGCGTTATTTTGGTTCTCACAGGTTCGTAGTCGAAAGTAGCTGAACTTGAAAAATAAAGCAGGAGGAGCAGGAGTTTGTCTTATTATACAACCCCCCCCCCCCCGGTATTCACTTCTAGAGACTAGGGAAACTGCAGAAAACCTTACCAGAGTACTGTTTCCCATGAATGTTATTATTTTGAAGTTGTGCACTAATCATATCGGGGCTTGGTAGGACTGGTCAAGGAACAGTTGATAGATGAAGTACAGCCCGCAGACACAGCCGGGCGGAGCCAAGCGCAGAAAACTAGGTAAAGGAGCTTGCAAAAGCAGCCGGGCGAACCAAGCGTCACAGGTAAGGTCATAAAACCTGGCAGACTTAAAGAACTTCGTTGGAGCAGCAACACTTCTTGCAGATTGAAGGTTGATTGGTAATAGACGAGTAGTCAATTAACAGTGAATGTACAATTCTCACACAGTGTTGTAAAACTAAAAACTGACGTGACTGGCGGTTCCACAATAATAATTGTAAATCAAATTTTACTTTTAAGGCAAACTGTGGGAAACATCTGACGTAAGTTGTAATTCTTTGGCACATGGCTTGTGGAAAGAAACAAAATATTCCACCTTAACCTTCAAATCATCAAAATTTATTATTTGGAAGACGCCTATTCGGTGTCGGTTTACATCCAAAACAAAACTAATTTCACACAATTACAATAGTCGAACAGCCAACATTACTTAAATAAAATTCAACAGGATAAAATCAATTTTGGCCATCAAAATATCGTTATTATAAATATATAAGCTGTTAGGCGTCTCACCTCGTAAACATAAATTATAACTCAAAAACTAAGAATGCGATGGCTGATTTAACATGGCGCAATCCTACTTAAAAAGAAACAGGAACAAATTTTAAAAATCACTTGGTATATTTGAATTAAATACTTATTGTGATCTAAAAAAACTCTTAAATAAAAGCGGCCAGGAACGGATCCTGACAGTACAACTGCCTAACATAAATAATTAAATTTTTATGTGTTGCTTTCATCGCAAACCGTCAGATGACGCAACATTATGTCAACGTGCAAAATATATGTAATTTTTGCTAATTCAAATATTTCATGATGCAATTCAGGCGATGTTAATTAGGACGCCATGGTTTGTGAATAATGAAACAGTGAAATCTCAGAAACTACTGGACTGATATCGTTTAAATTTGAGATACTCAAGTATCATAGCAAAAATTTGCAGGAAAAACAAGTTTTACAAAACTGTCTGGAATCGGAAGGTAGGCAATTATTTACATATAGAATTTTGTAAACATTGAAGCAAATTAATATCACCAAAGGCCTTCAAGGCGAATAAATTGAGTGCTTTTCTACCAAACCCGCTACACTTTTTCAAATTTATTGGCTCGCTACTCAAAAATAGATTTGCAGATCGAAGTAAAGTTTGGTGTCCTAATAGTTCTAAAAGACCAAAATGTTATGATAAGAAATATTATAAATTATAGTGTGTGTATTAACTCAACATTAAAAAAAATTTCAAACATAAGCTTTAAAAAATAGAAAGCGTATTTAAATATACTTTCTAAGATAAAACAACAAACACCTGCATAATTGCATAATTTCTAATAATTTATAATAAAAAATAATTAATAAATAAAAACAGGTGCATAATTTTCTTTAAATTACTATACCGCGGTTACTTACATTTCATACATTGTCAAAAATAGCGATAATTAATTATGAAAATCAATGAATGTTTATGAACAAAGCTCTAGCAATTAATCAATGCAATTATAGTGATTGTGAGTTCATAGCAAGATTATAAACCTGGTTCCTAATCACTCTAATTAATAAACGACTGTTTACTGGAGCCGTGTATACGAACATTCATTGGTTATTAATTTTTATCGTTGTGCCTAATACTCCTTTTAAAAAAAAAATATTTATTTCTTATTCTGTAACACGTATAGTCTAAAACTCATTAAATTAATAAATAAAATCGTATTTCCCTCAAAATACTGCAAAACATACACTCGTAATGCTGACATTTTACGATTATTGACCTCGACTAACGTCTTGGACAATATAATCAAATGTCAACAATACTCGTGATGTTTCTTAGCAACCATTTTTTGTGAAAACAACAAATTTATTTACTCATAGCTTAATGCGTTCTTATTACATTATCACAAGTAATACAACTAGTGATTTCGTTTGTTTTTCGATACTATTGGGTTGACGAGTACTAGATAAAACAAAATTTTCGCGAGCGCGACACGTGATTTATGTAGTCCCAAATTAACTAGCACAAGTTAACAATAAATCCAAGTTTATCATGAAAAAAACGCGTTCACGCGTAATATTTGTAATTAATACACACAATTAATAACGAAGTATTTTAAATGAACGAATCGTATCAGATATTTCGTTTCCATTTAATGTACCCCAGCTACGATCTTAAGTAGTCGCTCTTGTAGCTAACAAACGCAGCCATAGCAACGAATGGTTTTATCGCAATTTTATCGGATTTTTTCGCTTATAAAGTCCACTAGTGATTTTTCACGTTCAAATTAATTTGATTGGTTATTGACACGGAAAAGGCGTAGTCTGATTGGCTAAATAAAATGTGTATGATATAGTTCTTGAAAACTAATACTTACAGTCGCAGCTTTTTAAAGTTACTGCATATTTCTGTCATACTTTATACAATCAAGTTTGAGCACAGATAGAAATATCATCCCATACTTTTAAAACAATTTCTGTTCTAAATAATAAAAGATTTTGGTAAATTAAAATACAAAATTATTAATAATAATTTACAAATTAACACAACTTTTGATAAGTTTACATAGTTTTAATATTTTTCCTAAAACACTATATACTCGTATATAATTGTTTGTATTAAATGAAAAAATTTTATATGTACATTTATTTGGATATCAATAAAAAATAATTGATTAAAAAAACTCACCGTTGTTATTGTTGATAACGTTCAACAACGCGGCGCTCGTAAGCCGAGTCCTCCGCAGGATCCAAAACATGACCCTAGCAGCACTGGGGATGGACTGGCGTGCGATAAATACGGGGTGGCGTGCGCCAGGTATACCCACCCGGGCGTCGGTCGTTTAAGCTCATGCTTGGAGGCTCATTCACGCATCTGGTGAACTTCATAACGCCCAATTGCGGACATGCATTTTGTATTTTAACCCTCAGTTTTAAATTAATAACGTTTCAGATCACCTATATCCTTCCGAAGCTGCGTTAAGCTGGCCTTCGACGGTAATTTAATTTTAGAAATTGAAATTCGCTTTTTCCGCCTTCCATATGTGGTTCAGAATCCAACGAGCTTATACGCCTTTTTTAGTTTAATGTCCCTTTTAGCTTAATTAAAATCTAAGCCGCAACCCTAGTTAATCAATGCAGATTTATAACGACAAACTAATAATATTTTTTGGTTTATCAATAACAATTTCAGGAAGTATATAAATACGTTGCAAAACCGAAATATGTATTATTTTAAAATTACTGAGCATTGATTTTATACTATTTACAAGAACGAACAACCAAATCTAAATACTGTCTTTGAACGATACCTAGATTATTACAAACTTCAAGGCAGTTTTTCATAAACTTTCTAAATTTCGATATATTCTTCCCTTGAGATACAATGACGGAACGCGATATGTAATATTAAAGCCTTTCCAGAATATTCCGAGATATTCACGGCTTTCTCATGAAACTTACTTCATGTTTCCGAAGCATACGCAGACTTAGCTTGCAGAAACAGTCAATATTATTCGCGGCTGGGCATAGGTACACGTCTTAAAGACAAACTACGCGTAAAACGACACAGATAAGTTTTTAGTTGGATACAAACGTAAATCTGACAAATGTGAAGCGTTAACATCAACAGCAGTTGCAGAAAACTTTAAAGTCAAGAGAGTATGGTATAGATATTTAAATTAAAGTTAGAGTTTAAGTATGTCAAATGTGTTACCTAAAATTAAACTCAATACCACGGTTTAAAAAAAACATGTTTGACATTAATAAATAATATTTGACTTCAATTTTCAAAATTTTAGGCAGTAGTGCGTAAAATGTTTTTACCGACACCGTTGAAAACGTTCTCTTTTTAATTGTTATTTTAAAGAAGAAAGTAGGAATTTTTCTCAATAAGTAAGAAAAATACGTTCCTCGCTAGTTAAGAATGTACTTTCGTAAGAAATCTCACTTTTAGAAGAAAAAAAATAAAGTGTGCCGGCACGCAAATTCTAATTGAAACTTCTTAATGTGTTCTCACTGAAAGTGTTTTTAGAATTCTGTGATTTAACAGTAAACGAATACGTTTTCAGTTACAAATCTGGTATTCAAGTCATTTTCCTAATATTAATTTAGAAATTACAAACAAACATGGATGGTCTTTTGCACAAAAGAGAGACTGAAATGCTGCAATGAAGGCCATTGTAACGATTGTAACAGTAGTTTAGTTATTTTTCTCGAGGATCCTCATTCAGAAACAGGTAAAACTTATTAAAAAATTTTACTCGTCTATTTACACCGCATTATTTTTATATTACGTCACATGTATTTATTATATCTTTATATGTTTTATTAATAATTAAAGAAAATGTACAATCTACTAAAGTTATTTTCATATGTATACAGTTTCAAGCACTATCAGATTTACTTCTAGCTGCGGCACAGAAAGTGCGTAGCGTTTTATTAGAAAATCATACCATCAAAATCATGGCCATATAATATCTATTTTCTGCTTTGAGATATTTCTCAAAGTTTAATCTCAATTTTGTTTGCTGCATGTATATGTTAAAATCTACTAAGAAGAATTTGTCGCCTAGTAAAAAGTTCCCTACATCGAAAGCAAAAAGTCATGTTTGTAATTTCTTAAAAACAAGAAAAAATTTTTTTTCGAAAATTAAAATGAGATTATAGATAACGCTGATGTATCTGCTTTTAAACAAAAAAAATCAAGTTGATATGCCAAGTGTTTTTCGAGATATATTACGTTTTATAGGGTGTTCCGAAACACGCAAACCCGTACTGCGGGATGGTATTCTACCATCAAAACTAAACAAAAAGTTCCTCTACGATTTTTCGATTCGACCAATATTTTTGGAGTTATTAAAGTTTTGAAAGATCTGAAAATAATCAAAAAGTAAACATTTAAACTCAAATTTAAGTGTTTGATCAAATACTGAAAATTAATCTATGATACATTACAACAACAAGAGATAGCTTAAAACTACAATTGATAAGAAAAATTACAAATGTTGTTTAAAGTGTCTGAAAAACTTAAAATTACGTGTTCAACTAAGCAGTGGCAAGCTAATGGCTGTTGAAACAGCACTTCATTATTTATTTGAATTTATTTTTAAAGTGCGACAGAATGGCCACGAATTATTGCAACCAAGACTATTATGATGTGCTGGTGGCACTGAGGGGTCTAATAAACAAGCAGGACGAGTGGTATGTTTAAGCGCGACCATTTTTTGCAGTTTAAACCAATTTTAAAATTAGGAACTAAATTCAAGCCAATGACGAACTATGAAACAAACAAATGATGACGTGCTGTTTTCAACAGCCAATAACGTGCCACTGCTTCATAGCACGTAATTTTGAGCTTTTTTTTAAAAGAAAAAAATGAAGGATACGACTTTTACCGTTTACCACGGAGTACTATAATAAGTCTGTTTACTTAATTTACATAGAAATGGTATTTTCTAATTTATTTTCATATACAAATGTTGTTAATATTTAAAGTGACTATATTTAAATTTAAAATAATAATTTTCTTGTTTTGTAGAAAGGAAATATTATTCGAAAATAATTCAATTTTCAATTAAATACATTATAAATAAGGGTAGCGGGTAGACACTCCTCTACGATCCCGGCGGAGGATAGGTCTACTTCAGGGAAGCGACCCTGCCCACGTGAGCCTCGACTCTTCCCCGCATCCCAATACCGGGAGGGAGCCGTGTCCCAACCTTAATCATACCCACAACCTATTTTTATCCTTCCTATATCCCATACCTAAACTCACCAACCCGCCTGGCAAGCGTGGTGTTTTAAATGCTAAATACCCCTCATGGAAACGACACTCGTGAACAGGCCCCAAGTTCCCGGCGGTCTGCGTATCCCCGACCAAGGTAGCGGTCAGAAAAGGAAGCAGACATGGGGTGCTAAGAATCACCGGGATCGATCAGGCTACCAAAGAAAAATGACATTGGCAATCGGAACTATAAACGTACGAACTCTATTAGGTGAAGACCGTCTCTATGAACTTGAAGAAGAACTCAATAAGATAAAATGGGACATCATCGGACTATCAGAAATAAAACGCAAGGGAGAAGATTGCATAACACTTAAATCTGGGCATATATTATACTACAAAGGCTCAGAAAACGAAAGCCAACGTGGCGTAGGTTTCATAATTCACAAAAAGATATCAGCACATATTATAAAATTCGATAACGAATCTGAGAGAGTAGCCTCGATAATCATTCAATTCTCCCCAAAATACAAAATAAAAATAATACAGTGTTACGCACCAACATCGAATCACACAGACGAAGAAATGGAAGCCTTTTATAATGAATTATCAGACAACATAAATAAAGACAGCACTACCCACACTCTAGTAATGGGAGACTTCAATTCAAAAGTAGGGAAAAAACAAGAGGAAAATGAAGAATATATAGGAAACTTCAGCTTTGATGAAAGAAATGAAAGAGGAAATATGCTACTGGAGTTTTTAACAGCACACCGCTTATATGAAATGAACTCCTTCTTCTCTAAAAAACAACAAAGAAAGTGGACATGGATCAGTCCAGATCTAAAAACAAAAAATGAGATAGACTATATCTTGTCAAGTGAAAAACACATAGTACAAGATGTAACAACTCTAAATTCATTTAATATAAATAGTGACCACAGGCTACTAAGAGCAAACATTTTTATAGACACAAAAACGAAAAGACGGCCGTTGAGAAAACAAATAACAAAGATAGATACCGAGAAACTGAAACGAAATGCCTTAGAATATGAAAAAGAGCTCAACAAACAATTGAAAAAGGAGAAGTGGAATTCAAAAGATATAAATAAAATGAACGATATAATTACAAATGCAATGAAGGAAGCTGGAGAAAAATTTGCTAAAATGAGAAATTCCAAGATAGAAAAGTTAAGTAAAGATACTAAAAATAAAATAGAAGAAAAAAGGCAATTATTTAAGGAAGGTAAATATGAAGAATTTAGACAAATGGCAAAGGAAACTAGAAGGATGATAAGAAAAGATCTACAAAACTACTATGAAATTGAAGTGGAAAAATTAATAGAAGAAAACAAGGGAATAAAGTGTCTTAGGCGAAACGGGAAACGACACATTATAACGCTAAAAGACGAAAACGGAAAAGAGATAAGAAACTTGGAAGAAATTATGAAAGAAACAGAAAAATTTTACACGAACCTATATGACACAAAAACCCAACAACAAAACAACACTACAACCGATGATAGAAAAATAATCAACGTAGGTTCAGAAGAAATGCCAGATATAACAACTGAAGAACTAAGCTATGCATTGAAACAAATGAAGAACAATAGAGCGCCAGGAGAAGATGGAATAGTGATTGAAATGATAAAAGAGGGAGAAGAAGAAATTCTAGCAAAAATACGCGACCTTTTTAACATATGCCTATCAAAAGGAAAAATTCCTAAGACCTGGAATAATGCAAATATGATATTACTGCATAAGAAGGGTGATCAGGCGAACCTCGAAAACTATAGACCAATAAGCATTTTATCTCAACTATATAAAACATTCACTAAAGTTATCACAAATCGCTTAACTAAAAAACTTGAAGATTATCAACCAATCGAACAAGCTGGCTTTAGAAGAGATTATAGTACAAGTGAACACCTACTAACAATGAGAATGCTAATTGAAAAATCAGTTGAGTACAACTTCGAACTAAACTTAGCGTTTGTCGACTTTCAAAAAGCCTTCGACACAGTAGAACATTGGGCAATCATGAAGTCTTTAAGAAACGCCAGAGTAGACCACCGATATATAATGTTACTTGAAAACATATATAAGAACGCTACATCCACTATACATCTGCATGAGAACACCAAACCGATTAGTATAAAACGAGGTATAAGACAAGGAGATACTCTCTCGCCAAAATTGTTTACGAATGCGTTGGAAGATGTATTCAAACAACTCCACTGGCAAGATAATAAAGGCATCCTAATAAATGGAAAAAGACTCAACAACCTCACATTCGCCGATGACATCGTTCTTATAGCAGAAACCCCTGAACAACTCCAGACTATGTTAACAGAGTTGGATAAAACATCAAATGAAATCGGTCTAAACATGAATCTAACAAAAACAAAAGTTATGTGTAGTAGATCCCTAGAGCAGAAAATAAAAATTAAAAACCAAGAACTAGAAGAAGTGGACAATTATGTTTATTTAGGACATATGATAAAGCTGGGAAGGGAAAACCAAAAAATAGAAATTTACAGAAGAAGAAGACTAGCCTGGGCTGCCTTTGGAAAACTAAGTAAGACGCTAAAAAATAAAAATATACCAATGCATCTACGTTCTAGAGTATTTGATCAATGTGTCCTACCCGTTCTTACATACGGAGCTCAGACGTGGACTCTCACAAAACAGTCGATGAACAAATTAAGAGTGACACAGAGAGCAATGGAGCGCCAAATGTTGGGCATAACGCTGAAAGATCACAGAACAAACACTTGGATAAGAGGCATAACAAAAATAAAAGACGTTGCCGAAGCAGTGGCAGAGCTGAAATGGAACTATGCCGGTCATGTGGCTAGATATAAAGATGAAAGGTGGACCAATACAATACTGAAATGGAGGCCCTACCTGGGGAAGAGATCTAGAGGACGCCCCCCAATGCGATGGACGGACGATGTAAAAAGATCTGCCGGACTGATGTGGATCCGAGAGGCGCAAGATAGAGACAAATGGCGAAGAATGAGGGAGGCCTATGTCCAGAAATGGACCGAAGATAAAGGCTGATGAGATGAGACATTATAAATGATATCTCTCACTAGATGTACCGTTCGTAAGCTGGGTATATAAGCAAAGCATATACTCGGTTATAATTGTGTCTGTGATGGCACAACTGAACATTTATCGACCTCACTTCCGTCACATTGCTTCTGTCCCGTTACTTCCGGTTCTTTACTTCCGTTTCATTACTTCCTTCTCTCATTCGCGAGGTTATTCCTGCCGCCGGCAGAGAAGTTTCACTTCAAAAATGTACTTGTTTATTTTTTGTTTTTCCTAGCACTGCCTTAGCAACTGCAAGTCAGGCTACTTGATTTTTATTGTGATAATAATGTCAAAGAAATGCCGAAATTTAAAATTAAATTTTTCATATTTTTGAACCATTTTATGTTGACAGTGTTGGAAACAATTATCTGTACAACACGCGAAGAAAGTGTCTTTCCCTCACTCGCGTAGGTATTCTGACTCGCCTTTGACTAGGCGGAATATTCTGTACGCTCGTAAGGAAAATAATCACTTTCTTCACTTGTACAAATAACTATTTACGCACTCATTTGTTTTATGAAAACGAATTAACCTTTTCCTTCTTGGGCTCGTACTATTAAAAACTTGCAGAAGGTATGATCAAAACTAAGTGCCAGATTTCAGTTGACATTTATCTGACAATTTATTCAGAAATTCTAATAGCATCATCGAATTTGAGGAACGTGGTAGAAGTTAATCTTCGTATTTATTAATTGGCTTATAGATTTTTTATGTACGTTGTGCTTACTAACAATGTTTTTATAATTATGTAAACATTGCAATGTTTTTGTACTTTTCCAAGCTGTAAATTGACTGGCCATGTATTTCACTGACGGTATATAAATGATTTGATTGACTTTTTTGCTGGTAAACTAAAAACTTATGACAAACAGAAGTCAAATATTAATCAAGCTCTATTTTCAAATAAAAAAGCTTTACTATCTTCGTACAATGTTGCATATCAAATAGCGAGATGCAAGAAACCACATACCACTCGGGAAGATCTTATTGTGCCGGCTGCGATTGATAGCGTGGAAACTGTGTTAAGAGAACATTTTGGCACACAGCTACAGTGTTTATCTCTTACAAGTGATACTGTTGATCGTCAAATTGAGGAAATATCCATAGACGTGCAGCAGCAACTTTAATCAAAACTTTATAATAAATTAACAACTATTTTTATATTATTAGTTTTGGTATATTTTATATAACTTTGCACAGCTAAGGTAACTCGTTTAACCTAATTTTACGCTTTCTTGTTTTTGAAATAAGCTACTGTTATTTCTTTCATAATTGCAGTATTATTAAAAAAATACAGTAATCGTTTATATACTCGCGAATGTTGCTAAAAAATTGATCTTTGACTGCAAAAGCGTTAAAAACTTTGTATTTAACTATAAAATGAAGGCAAGTATAAAAGTATTTTAATTAAAATTTTGTTTAATCCCCTTTAGTAAAATACCTACACTTAATTACGATTAACAAAGCGAAAGAAAATTACAAATTTCTAAAGAAGTTCTTTCTTATAATCTTCTAAGCGATTATCTTATAACGCGCATTTTCACGTGTTTAAATTATGCTGAGCTATAAACAAAACTTTTAAACGAAGTTTTTATTGATTAATAAGAAAACAGCAGTATTTTTAATTCAGAAAATAAGTCCATAACAAACTAACAAGTAACAATTCACCTGTCACATTAAAGATTTCAGTTTGTTTTTCGTGAGAATGTGAGGAAACTACATTTGCAGGAGAGAAGCAACATACAGTTTTTTACTTTCCTACACTTTCAGTATGAGGTTTTCATGAAAGTTTTTAAAAAATGCCTGTCGATAGGTGGGTGGGTGTGTACGTGAAGGGTTGCGCTCCATAACTCCCAAACGGATGGTTCGATTTCGATGAGCTTCAAAAAATACATCAAAAAATCATTGGGTAAATAAGCATTAAAAAACTCCGAACTCGGAAACAGAAGTTAGACATGTTTTTTTGGTAGCATTTTCCCGGAAAACAATTGTTTTTAAATCAGGGCAGGCCAAATACTTTTTTAACTTTAGCTTTAAAATAGGAAATTTTGGTTTGAACGCTGATTTACTCAAAACTGAGTTGTTAAAGCGGGATGAAATTTAATATTGTCATTTTCCTTGGGATGTACCAGCTACGAGAACTATTGAAGCTACTAAAAACTGCGAAGCAAAAAAATAAACTTTGTCTACAGGAATATTGTAGGCTCCTAGGGCGGGGCTGAGCTACAATTTGGTTCATGTCCTAGTTTTTTAATCTTCGTAACGCTTTATATGAATATATAGCAGCACCAACTGTTAACGTTTTAATATTACCTTTGATAATGGCTTGTAAACAAGTAGAAATACGTATAAGGTTAAAATAAATAATTATTATTTTTGAAGTTATAATGTATTTTATTTATCAATTCCAGCTTTACTTCGTTAAAGTCCATATTTAATGAGTAACTGTATATAAAATACTTAATCACTTTAACAATATCTATTTATTTAAACCTTATACGTATTTCGGCATGTTTACATGCCATTGTCAAAGGTTATATGAAAGTAGTTAAACAGTTAGTGTTGTTATAGCAATAGAACTTTTTTACTTATCTTGGTAATCGTCTGCAGATGACTTGATTTCTTATTCCAAAATGTCTAGTAGAGGAGAATTTAACAGATCAATTTGCTCATTCATTAACGGTACAGTTTTTAAATGTTTGTGAATTTCAAAAGCTTCTAGTATATCTAATTTACGTTTATCATCACAAAAGTGTAAACATTTTATGGTGTTATTAGATGTCATTGAATGATTTTGTTCTAGTAAGTGTTTAGCGTAATTGGATTTATGTGGGTGTTTGTATTTGTAACAACGTAGATACGTGTTCTTTATACCTAATATGAAAATTTCTAATTGTCTGGCCTATATAAACCGAATTACAATGCGAACAATTTAATTTGTAAATGCCTGATTTTAACAAATCGTCTGTTTTTGATTTTGCATTAAACAAAGTATTTAAGATGTTCCTAGTTGTTTTAAAGCTTACTTTATATTTATTTGTTTTGTTTATAATTTTAGCATTTTTTTCTGATTTCTCACCAAAATATGGGATCGAAGCACATTTAATTGTATCGAACGAAGTTAGGATATTCGGATAAATTTTTTGAATGGCTAATTTATAATCTTTTTCTTTAATTAATGTATCAATAAGTTTAGTATTATAACCATTACTGTATGCAATTTGTTTAATAATTGAAATTTCTCTATTATAATTAATTTCATCTAAAGGGACCGTCAAAGCCCTATGTATTAGGGACCTGTATGCTGCTAATTTATGTGTTTTATGGTGACAAGAATCGTGTGGTATTGTAATGTCTGTTTGTGTAGGTTTTCTATAAACTGAGTAGGTACTCAAATTTATTAGTTGAATTAATTTTTATGTTTAAATCTAAAAAGTTAATGGACTTATTTTGTTCAGTTTCTAGTGTAAATTTTATGTTTGGGTGCAAGCTGTTAATAAAAATTAAAAATTCATTAATTAAATCAAATGAACTATTAAAACATGCTAAAATGTCATCAACATAACGAAACCAAAATATAGCTTTCTCAGATTGATTTGATTCGAATATTTGATCTTCTAGATTTTCCATAAATATGTTAGCTAAAAGAGGTGAAATTGGACTTCCCATGGGTAAACCATCTTTTTGGAAATAAATTTTATTATTAAAAGTAAAATAATTTTGATTGGTGCAAAGTTCAAATAATTGAATCAACTCAGTCCGTTTTATTAACTCAACATTTTTGTTAATAAGAATATCATTTAACAAAGGAATACACTCTTGAGGAGGTATTTGGGAAAACATATTAGTAACATCAAAACTAACTAGCTTGCTTTGTGGTGGTAAATGTAAGTTAGACAACTTTTTGATTAATTCGGAAGAATTTTTAACTGAATATTTTGGTTTATAATCAAAACTGGTAACTATATTATTTAGTATTTTTGCTAGCATATGGTTGGGTGCATTTATGTATGATACTACTGGTCTAATGGGCATGTTGTGTTTGTGTATTTTTAATAAACCGTATAGTTTTGGTGGTTGTGGATTTGGATTTATTATTTGTCTTTTTTGATAATCTGTTAAACAAACCTGGCAATTTTCTAATGTTTGTTTTAATTCTTTTTGATAATTTTTGGTAGGATTACTAGTTAAAGTTTTTAAGTTTGAATTGGTTATGAAATCATTAATTTTTTGTAAGTAAATGTCATTGGGTAATATAACTAATGTGTTTCCTTTATCTGCCTTGACAGAAATCATAATGTATTTTATTTAATATCAATATGAACTTCAGGGAAGTAAAGCTAGAACTTATTATTAAAATGTAATGACTGCTCAGCAACATATTGCCATGATTTTCTTGCTTAGAAAAATATTTATTCAGTCGCATAATATTCTTCAAGTGAATGACATAAAAAGTAAGTCGAAACTACATTGATGCAGTCGCCACTTTAGATTAACGTCTACTTTAAGTAATTTTATATCCATATCTAGTCGCGTACGCAAGATGGGAGAGCAAAGGGGTATTTGTCTTTTGACATACTGTTCTGAAATCACCAGAATAATGGAAAATGACGGAGACAAACATCTGAATAAACAATCAATTAATTATAGATCTATCGTAGTACCTTATTACTTCCCTCGCATCATACGTGAAGCAATTTACATTGAGAAACAACCTAACATAAACAGAGAGGATGAATTTAGACTCAGTGAAAATTGAACTTCAATAGTTCATCTTTTAAGGACCATGAGCATCGTCGATCTCACGATCACACTCCCCAGATCCGTCTTCGCCCAAAGGTGACAGCCAACAAGAGCTTCATCGTTCTGTCCGGCTGGCTCAAAGGGGTTTAAATACCTCCGCATCCCGGATTTGAATTCAATGCTCTGATCACTCTGAAGATGCAGACTTGCAAAACGTTAGTTTGTATGGGTTCACAAGCAGCTAACAGACATAAGCCGATTAAATATTCTTGTCGTGGGAAACAAAAAACATTAAGATCAAGTCCTTGCCCGTCCCAAGGTTTAAATAATCTAAGTACACGGCTCTGTTTAGGCAGGCAGGGCCTACGAACAAATATTGCTCAAACTTCTATAGCAAATGCTTATAAAAACAGACAAGCTACAGGTCAGTCCGTGTAATACCCAAATGACGCCCCGGTCTAACCCGAAAGCAAATTGTAATATTGACATCTATAGCACTAACTTATTTCAGTAGAGGAAAAAATCGAAGAACATCATACCGCTTTAATAATGCCAAAAATTAGTTCAGACAAGTCTGTCAAATATGCAACCGCCACTTTAGAAGTTTTAGAAGTTGGTACACTTTAATGCATATGAAAGGAATAAAATAAGCATCGTCACCTCAAACTGCTATCGGCGGACATTAACTTGGCGTTGACGAAGCACACGCATTTATAAGAGCTGATAACATCGCCCCTTAGCGAAATGTTTTTCTTACTAGATACAGGGTGGCCCGCAATAAAATATTGGTAAATCAAGGTTGTATTTTTGTTTCAATTTGAGTCGAAAAGGTCTAATAAGTACATTTCCGGAGAAGCACCATTTTCGAGATATAGAGCGCTCTAAATGAGGTGTAGGTAAATAAAAATGTATTAGTTAGTATCTTTCCCACAAATTGAGATATTTGATTTTGATTCAATAGTAATGATTAATAACGACAGTTGTTTTCGTTCAAATCCATCAAACCAAGAGCGTAGAAGGAGGGACGTGATAGACGTACTTTTACACACTCGAATTTATTTAACTTTTGGCTTAAAAACTTATTCGTTATATAAAAATTTTCAATCTTTAGAGGGTTGTGCCTCTAAATTGCGTTTCTTGGCGTATTATGTGTACACGACTATTTCGGCTCGAATTAAACACAAAAACGCGCTCTTGATCTATGGACATTGTACTGTGAGACACCTTGTGTGTCCTTTTGTCTCAAACACCTTCTGGAATTCGCTGATAGTGATATAAATGTTTAGAGTCAAAACTACAGCTGAAAATTGCTAACTAAAGGCAAAAGCAGGAAGATACCTCGACAGAGAGAGAAATAACGTCAGCTGTTGTTAGCATTTAGTGACAATAGTGACGAACTCATTGATTGTTACAATGGTCGCACGGCATCAGATAATATTAGAACACAAATAATAAAACTCAGTTGTTCAGTAATCTTGCCTCACATTACACATATAATAAATTATTACTTACTTGCAAATGCGTTTCCAACTTGCTGAGCGTCGTACCTTTACCAAAAGTGGCAAATCCTATGGATTGTAAGAACTAGCGTCCAATTAGCATACCCCCAGCTATGGCGAAGATCACGGAAAAGATATAACTGATACTCAGCTTAGGGATCACTTAGGCAAATTTAACATTATCCCTTCATCTCAATCTGGTTTTCGCCCACGCCATAGCTGCACAACAGCTCCACTGAACGTCAGTGATAATTTAATTGCGGCTAGAGACCGAGAAAATGTGTCTGTTCTGGTATTACTTAACTTTAGCATAGATTGATAAGTTATTAATCTATGACTTTAGTAAGGCCTTTAATACTATTGACCACTCTGTTCTGGTAGCTATTCTAGGGCTCTCGAGTAACTCTGTCGCACTGCTTTCGAACTGCTTAACTAATCGCTTCCAAAGAGTAAAGTTGCCTAGCGGGTTTTCTAACTCCATAGCTACTACTAGGGGCGTTCCGCAAGGTTCGATCCTGGGACCACTTTTGCTTATTATTTTAACACATGCAATTTTTGACTACGTAAAAACCTGTAGTACGCTGATGATACCCAAATTTATCATTCTTTCAATAGAACGTGCATTAACCTATATTAATCAAGTTTTAACTAATATTGCTAACGTTCCAGATAAACATTCATTGAAACTTAACTCCAAGAAATCTGTCGTATTATTATTTGGAAATAAGAAATCTTTACATGTGTTAAGAGACAATGTAAAATTGGCAGTGGGAGGTACTATAATCCTAATAGTTAATGAAGCTCGCAATCAGGGTTTAATCGTCTCTCAAATCACAAACTACATTAAAAATGTATACATGAATCTGAAATTAATTTATAGTATAGTGCTTTCTCAATTTACATACTGCGCTGATATTTATGGTCCTTGTATGTGCCTATACTCATTGACGTTGTTATATTACAGCATGTTATTTCTTATATTTCTTTTATTGTTTTTGGTGGGAAATAAAAGCACTTATTATTATTATTAAATAGAACTCTTCTATTAAACACACTGATAAAGAGGATTCAACACTTTTTTTAACAATTATATAATATTATGCACTAAGCAGGCAGTTAAAAGGTTGGATGCTTTGGTGAGTAAAACGTTCGTCATTTTTGTACGCCTTCTCCGTGTTCAGTTTTATGATGAAAAACTTCGTTATAACGAACCTCTTAGAAGCGTGACCTAAATCCTTTGGAAAAATTCCAGAGTCTAGATTAAAACGAATGTGCGTTAGTTCACGGCCAATAATCACCGTAACATGGGGTCTTTCTGAGAGAGCTATACAATATGGGAAATTACTTTTTCCAAATAAATAAATCTCATAGAAGGATGACGTTTCGAAATGGTTAAATACTTCTTTTCGGCAGCAAAATTAATTCAAAAACTAAGTTAAACCATCATGCACGTACTGCAAAATAATCTAATGTTCCCTGTCCTCGTTATGATTTTTTTAGTAAAGCTTTTATTGTGATAATTTAGCTTGGCTTAGTGACAACAATCATAGGATGGCTAAAAATATATTAATTTTGCTATTATACAAAAAGATACTGAAGCAGACAAAAATCGGCAATAACTCTCTCTTAAAACGTTGGAATTTTAACGTTTGAAAAATAAAAATTGCAATGCAGTTTATAAGAAGACTGCAGTGTGTACAACTACTCAATTTTTGTGGAGTTTATGATAATTGAGTTTAGGGTAAATAGACAGAATCGTAAAGTTTCAAAGAGTGCATGTTAGATTTTTTATTACAAGTATAATGTCAGTTTAAACAAAATTTATAAGCTTAAATCGTTTTGTAATACCCGAAAAGATTATTGCAAGGCATAACAAGTACCTCATATGTTAAAACGCACATTTCCTTTTATTTTTTAGACATTGTAATTACATTCGGTTAGCATTTGCAAGTAACAGCAAATGGACTTCATCTCTAAGCCCATACGTATCAGACGAGAGGCAAAAGAGAGCGTGATGAAGAACAGGTGAACCGTAAACGTTATGTGCACAATATGCTCTCCGCCAGCTTGTTAGCTGTGGGAATGGCTCAGTGATGGTATGAGGCGGTGGAAGTTAAAATGGCTGCGCAATACAAAATTGCCCAATCACACGTGCAACCTTTAACTGAAGCTAGGTTTGTTTTAATGCAAGCCAACCTTCGTTCAAGAACATGTTAATAAAGCTAACATGGAAAGTATTGTATGGCACGCAACATGTCCCGATCTTAATCCTATAAAGCACGCCTGGGCATCTTTGAAAGATGTATTAAATCTCTGGAAGTAATACAACACCAGAACAACTAACCGAAGCGCTTGTGGAAGCGAAGCTGAGTGCCTTAAGAGGGTTTAATATGTAAGAAGCACACCTTCAAGCCTACAAAAATACAAAATTTTGATTTATGTGTACTAATATAACGTATTTTAGCGCTGATTTCGAATATCTATAAATATATAGTGTTCTATTCAAAAACCAAAAGTTATACGCAGTTATGCAAAAATAGTAGGCGGTGTTTAAAATTGATATACAGCATTTTGTACTATACGCCTCCCCATTTAAAATAAAAAAAGTTTATTTCGATATCCTTATTAATAACAAAGTTACGAACAGCTAGGCTTCCGGGTTGGAGCCGCGTCATCGGTGCATGAACTGCCGACGTTTCGTCCTCGGTTCCACGGGACATCTTCAGGGCTGTGGTCACTTTGGGATCTGGAACACAACTGGCGAGACCGGTGCAGGCACCGGGTTTATAAAGGACGGGTGGGTAACAAGGTGTGAATGCTGGGTCTGTGATTGGCTGTCGGGCTGTAGCGGTTGCAGGGCGGGGCTTGGATTTAGTCGGAAACAGTAGTTTGTAGGCATTGTGCAGGGGATAGCTGTGGTCTCGGTTAATATTGTTAGGAGTTTCGTGTATTTCTATGGATTCACGGATCACACGGTTGAGGTAGGTGGAAGAACGGGCTAGGATTTTGGTCTTGTCAAATTGAATGTTATGGCCTGTATCGAGTTTATGTTCTGCGATAGCCGACTCTGCGGGACGTTTTAGTCGAGTGCAGCGCTCGTGTTCAGAAACTCGAACGCTGATCGGCCTCTTCGTCTCACCGATGTAGGCTTTCCCACAGGAGCAAGGTACACTATACACACCGCAGGATTGGAGCCCTGAAGATGTCCCATGGAACCGAGGACGAAACGTCGGCAGTTCATGCACCGATGACGCGGCTCCAACCCGGAAGCCTAGCTGTTATAAACAACGGCCGCGGAAGCCTGCAACTTAAATTAACAAAGTTACGAGCTGTAAAGCGATTTACAAACACGCTGTATAATATACCCATATGTGGGGTTCAATAAACGTTCTTTCAATAGTTATCAAAATTATGTTTTTAAATAAATAGAACTTGGCTGAGTGGTAGGGATTTGCAACATCTGATCAAAAAGGTAGAAGATATGCGTAGAATTTTTACTTGATACCTAAAAAAGACGAATTGATACACATTTTTGCGGCTTCCAGTAATTCTGATTTTGGGATGTCCACATGTGAGCTAATCTTTCATTTGTAATAGAAAACTTGAATTACTACGTCGACAGGTGTGTTAGTAAAATAGCAGTATAGTACAAAAATACCACATCTAAAGATATTATAGTAGATTTCAGATACTACAGAGCGAGAAAAAAGAACCACGTGACCACGTAACATAGGCAACCCATTCTACAGAAGTTTCAGGAAACTAAATCTGACAGTTGTGGCAATTACAATTGGCGTTGCACGTACAAATTAGGGCACAGAAAACATATTTTCACGCTACCGGCAATGTAAGTAGGCCTTACATCCATAGCTACAGGGATCGTAAGTGGCTGATAACATTCGTGTACTAGTTACCCTTGACGACGGAACTTAATAGTGTCACTTGCATTCCTAGGAAAAGAATGTTGATTTTAACTGTTCGTTGATATGGTAACAAACACAGACAACTTAGAGTAATGGAGCTTTTAAAAAATAATTCAGATGACAGCTGTCAAAACGAACTTTTAAAAATATGATTAAATTTCTACCTGTAGGCCTACTTACATTGCCGGTAGCGTGAAAAATTTAATAAGTAACACGGAATGTTTCAACTAATAACATCCTCGGCAGGCGACAAGCTTCGATTCCGCCTCAGCTCGTATTCGCCTACCTCGGATGTTATTACGTCCTTACATTCCTTGATACTTAAATAACTATTTCATAAAAAAATGAATTTGGTACGTCACACAATTTAAAAACTTTTAATAACATAACATATGTATAATAAAATAAATGATAAGATTTATTTAATAATATTATTGTAGAAAAACATATTTGATTTATAAAGTACAATAGCTGCTCAAAATGAGTGCCATTGCTTTGTAAACACAAATGAACTCTCCTCATATTGTTATTAAAAACTCTCTGTAAGTCATCTACAGTAATGTTACGTATCTCGTTTTTAATAGCCGCTTGTAGTTCTTTCAGAATTACATCATAAATAATTATAAATTATAAATAGTCCTGTACCTTCAAAGAAGCCCAGGACACCATTGATAGAGATTGTACTGATTATTTCGGGTTCTGGTACTCCGAAATGTCTTCATCTGCGTGCCAATAAAACCCCAGAGTAGCATAGGCAATGAAAGGGTGTTTCATCGTCTTCTTCGCAGAATTTGCAAAGCGCGTTTTCTGCGAGTCCTATAGTGTATAAGTGTTTATTTATACAACAGTGTTCAGTTAGGATTCTTGTCGTATGCATTAGTTTCATCCTACCATTAATCTATGATCCTACTAAACGTGATGAGTTTTTCAGCCACTTTCTTGGACGGCCCCCCGATAAGGGACTTGGAATTGCCTCATGCCCGGGTACTCTGTCCAGTATTTTCATCCAGGACATCTCATCCATGGTGATCATTCACCACCTTCCAGGTCTTCGTGGAAGTCCCTACATTCTGTACACTTAATGTGTGCAGTATAGTCTTAGGTTCTATTAGTTTCTAAAGCAAACAAACCGAGTTAAACATATTCGGGCCGAAATGTCGCCGCGCCAAATGGGCGCCGCCAAAACAGCTATGAGCCAAAACAGCCTCGCGCCGTAGCGGTCTCGCACCGAAACGTAGCACTGAAACGTTCCATTCCGTTCTCAAGGTGCGTAGCCTGCAATAACTTCTTCCAGCCATTTCTTGGTTTCTGCATCGGCACATGGAATATACAGCAACCCCCCCCCCCTCTTGCTTCAACAAATTTCGGTCGAGGTGCAGTGTCCTCTTCTCCGATCGAACCGATTTTATCGAGTAGGTGAGTCTTGATGATCCCTGGCTGCTCCTGTTATATGCTGTTCTCCCGATACCCTGCAGTAGCGATGATTATCTGAAGTCCGTTAAGTGGTTTGTTGTGACTTTGTTTGTGGCAGCAAGTTCGGCTCCCTTGCTTCTTTTTAGCATTTGTTTGGAGGTAGTTCCGTCGAAACGGTTCCTTTGGGTGTCTCTCTAAGAAGCTGCCCTCGACGACGATGCAGCACTGATGTACCTTAGGTGTTGATGTCTTGGTTTTGGTGGAGGTGCTGGTTCAAGTTGCCCCAGTTCCCACCTCTGCTGTTTTCTGTGTAAGCTTGCTGTGAAGACAACCATTTTCTTTTGCCGAGATTTATTCTTTCGGATCCTCCACGCTGCCCCTCCGGTTGCCCTTCAGGGTGGTTTGCTTTATGTCGTTTACTGCACAGAACATTAAACCTTACTGTAGTTTCCATACTGGGCCCACGAGTAAGAAGGGGGTAGTTGGTCGCGGAGCTTTGCACGCATGGAAGGCATTAACACAACGGGGTTGGACGCTAGTTTCCGGGTTCCGCCCGACCATCCATTCTGTCAACATGCACCATACCTTAGAATTAGAAAGGTTTTTATAATGGTACCGGACTTCTTAGGTGTTTAGTTTTTTGCCGTGGTTTTGTTTTGAAACCTTTTAGATAACTGACTTTGTTTCTTCCTACTTCTCTGCTCGAGATAATTTCAGTTGTTGGAATGGTTCTCTTGTTGTGGTTAATTTCAAATTTAAAGAATTTCTTGTTTTCTTCCACATTGTTAGGCAGATCAACGTTAGTTAAGTTGGTAATTTAATCTTTATATGTTTTGTCGCTGCTGCTTACTATACGTCTGAATTTTTTTTTAATTCTTGTTGCTTACTATAATTTTATTTTTTTAAGTCCTTTATAGTCTTGTATATGTAAGATGAGCACTTGTTTGAACTTGCTTTGTTTGTACTTAAACTTGAGATTGTTTTTCGGACATCCTTGAATTGAATTTGTGGCATAATTAAAAATATAGAACATTATTAAGCATCGATAACATTTGCAGTTGCCTATCCCACTTTGAAAAAGAAATAATCACGTGAGATTCTAGTGTTCTTTTGTGGTATAATACCTCTTTACCCGCCACTTTACATACATGTTCATAATAAAAAAATAACGTGAAAATATTAAAACCTTAAAAAGTTCACTGCAACAATAATTAATCTTACTGAATTCATATTCATCGTTGTCAGGTGTCGTGTTTATACAATGGTTTGATTTGCAGGGCTTGAACATTTGCCAAAGCTTTTGTACCTATTACCAATTTCAATTTATTATGACATTCTTTAATTTGAATAAAAAGTGGAAAAGGATTAAATATACAAGCAAAAAGCAATTTCAGCGGCTTTTACGTAGCATAAACGGAAAATAAAAAGAAAGAATTCAGAGAAAACGTTTATCATGCAAATCTGTGCGATTATGTTTGATAAATTAAAATTTTAACAAGTGACCTGGCGCTTACAACTTGTGATAGGTGGAAAAGAAATGATTCTTTTAAAGTTTTTGCTACGATCCATTACCGTTTGCAAAAACAAATACATATTAGGTACTTAGAACATGCGAAATTTGATCCTTGTTTTCGCAAAACGAATCGGTGCAGTTTTCTACTTATAATGCTTGCAGGAAAAGATATGCACAGTTTTAAAAAGGTATTTATTTGTCATATTAACTTGATTTTTAACTCAAAATAATTTAAATCAAAAATATAGGCGCAGTATTTATACTTAACAAGTAAAAGTTGAAATCGAAATCGGCTACTCCACATAGCTAGAATACTAATCTAAGGTTTTTTCGAACGCGTCTATATTAAATAGTAAAGCACCCTCTCTCAACCCCCCCCCCCCTCTTTGCCAATGTTAAAGCATTACTGGGAAACTGTTTGTCCAATTTTAATTTTCTTTTTACTGTTAGCTTAGATAGTATTTTTAAGCACTTTAATTTGATGTATAACAAGGGGTATTTTATCTTATTCTAAAGTTATTTAAAGTGAATCGTTTTAATCCCGGTAGAAATTAAAAATTGAGGTGTATTAGAAAACTATTTTTTGCATGTAATATACCAGGTGATTCAGCGTAGATATGCCAAGCTAATATTTAACTTACCTACTTCTCAAGATACTAAAATTAGCTTTTGCAAGCTGTTAAAGTACTTAGAAAGAAAAATTTTTAAACTCCGTTTATAAACAACGTGTAACTACTTCGGTTTGCTCCAAAGTGAGGCCAACGTTTTATTCTTAAATAAAGTTGTATATTTTTTGATTAATTCTGATAGAGCATTAAATTTTCTATTTAGTCATGTATAAAAGTTACTCAAAACGTTAAACGGTTCGTGGCTAAAGGGCGTTGATGAAAAAATCAGGTTGGCTATGAATTTCATGTTTCGATCTGCTAATAATAAAACAACCTTTTACCCTTGTTAAATTAAAGCATCTGCTTCATAAATAGCACTAGTAAATTTTAGAAACTATGTTTATGTTTATTGCACTTTTGCTCTGAGCTCTGGCAATAACATTTTCTAAGAATGAAAAAGTCTGGTTAAAGTATGTATGGAATATGGTTTCTGTAAAATGGACGATATCACTACTGAACTCGATAATCCACCAGGCGGCGCACCAATCGATGGGGACTAACAAGAAGCCCGCACGTAAAATATGAGTGTTAAATAAAAATTACACAATTATCAAAGTCTTTTAGGTTTAAATGAAAGTGCAATTTAAAAATACTTATATTGAAAATTATATTTATGAAAGAAATGTATTTATTTTATTTATATGTATGTTGCAAAATATTTTTATAACACGGTCTTAGTTATGAGACTTACGAGTATTCTCAGCACAAACCCATTCCTTGGGTTATACCGCCTGTTCTATAAAAAAACTGTTCCCGTACAACCCTGTTATTATTAAAATTTTAAGTCCAATAAACCATATATCAGATTAAATGTTACACAAAGCTTTCTTTTTTGGCGATGTTCATTTTTGATATTTTCAACTGCTTTAAGATCATGGACCAGTGTTCGATATTTTTAACCGACTTCAAAAAAAGGAGGAGGTTCTCAATTCGTCTGAATATTTTTTTTGTTTTTTTTTTTATGTATGTTCGAGCATAACTTCTTTGTTCATGAACCGATTTGATTTTGCGTTGGGTTCAGTATAGTTCCAAGATGGTCCCATTGTAATTTCATTGGTATTGGACCTTGAACTTCGAAGATACACTACGGAACTCCTCAAAATCAAATAGGAAATGTATAGTGATTGAGGTATTGAAGCGTTTCCGTCTTTTTCATCTTCCGATTCAACTAGCCGTCGTTTCCTCATTCGAGAAGCATCCTTACTAGGTCTACCCATCACTTAAAATTGTAAAATAATTAACTTAAAAAAAAGAAAATCGGCTTCAAATTTAACCGACTTCAAAAAAAGGAGGAGGTTCTCAATTCGTCTGTGTATTTTTTTTGTTTTTTTTAATGTATGTTCGGGCATAACTTCTTTGTTCATGAACCGATTTGAATGATTCTTTTTGCGTTGGGTTCAGTATAGTTCCAAGATGGTCCCATTGTAATTTCATTGGTATTGGACCTTGAACTTCGAAGATACACCACGGAACTCCTCAAAATCAAATAGGAAATGTATAGTGATTGAGGTATTGAAGCACTTCCGTCTTTTTCATCTTCCGTTTCAACTAGCCGTAGTTTCCTCATTCGAGAAGCATCCTTACTAGGTCTACCCATCACTTAAAATTGTAAAATAATTAACTTAAAAAAAAAGAAAGTCGACTTCAAATAAAAACACAAAAGTAACATAAGTTAACTAAAAAGCACAAAATAAATGTTTTTTATACAACAATTTAATACTTATTTGTTGTTCCGTTTAATGTAATTAAGAAATTATTGTTTATTATATAATTAATTGTTTTATAATTTTGAAGTCGGTGCCAATTTTTTCGTTGTATCTAATTTTTTATTGTAGCAAGGTATATAATTTTTATGTTTTACTTGGCATCGACTTCAAAATTATAAAACAATTAATAATTATATAATAAACAATAATTTCTTAATTACATTAAACGGAACAACAAATAAGTATTAAATTGTTGTATAAAAAACATTTATTTTTTGCTTTTTAGTTAACTTATGTTACTTTTGTGTTTTTATTTGAAGTCGGTTTTCTTTTTTTTAATTATTAAATTGCATAGTGTATATTTTTTGGTAAGGCGCTTTTTTCCTTTTCAGGAAAATGTTTATCAGTATCGTCGAATGAGTAATAAGGGTTGCTTCTCTTAATATTTTTTAATTTATGAATATTACTTTGTAACAATTATAGATAATTTATTAACGTGTTTACACACTAGTATTGTAGCAATATATTTTCATTTTATTGTAACATTTATAAGTTACTAACTTTCTTATTATTATTAAACAAAACCTACAATTTTACTTTTTATTGATCCGTTTTTCATACGTTTTTGAAAGAAAAAACGTTCGCGCAATTTCTAGTATCCCTACCCTCTCGTAGCAGTTAAGTAAACTAAATGTAGTGATTATTAATTGTTACAGAAACTATGATTGTAGAAGGAACAACTACAAGTAGGGAATAGTGGAGAATTCTAGAGCCCAACAAGGTCAGAGCTTCACAAGGTCAGCACCTCACGAGGTCAGAGCCTCACAAGGTTCGAGCCTCACAAGGTTAAAAAATGACGATTGGTTTTAATTACCGAAGGTTAGTACGTTTTGAGACTTTTTTAACACAAGGTCGTATACATTATTTTCCGAGGTCAGTCCTTTCAAAATTATTCAAGAAGGGTGCTACCTGTCGAGACCACTTCAAAAGTACTAATGTAGTTTTACTGAAGCTCATCACAACGAAACACTTGAGCCTAATAGTCCGGAAGCCAGCGTGCATTGATACTAAACCACAAAGTACAACATTTTTGACCATGCAGGGGTGAAAGAGGATAAAAAACTATTTATAAAACAGCCATCTGCTGACCATAAGTGGCAGTCGAAACTCACGAAACTCAGGGGCGGCTCCGAAAGTAGGCCTGTTTTGGGGTCATACTAAACCATATGGTACATAGTTCGTCAATATATCAACAAATTCCGTTTTTTATGGAGATGTCAAAAATTACATGGCAGACGACTTTAAGTGAGGCCTTTATGGCGGCAGACGCCTCCATAGTTGAAAATAATTCGTGCCGCGCGGCACTGTTTATGCAAGCGAGTCATCGATACACGCGAGCGCCGGTTGAAGAAAGATATGATACATTTTTAGGCGCGAAAGAATTATAGGACAGGCTGAGGCTTTACTCAATAAATATTGATTTTTTAGTAACAATTTCTAATTATTTAGCTACAAATATTTATTTTCTAACAATTACATTAAACCAAAATGCTTTCATCTTACTGTGGCCCTCTCGATGGGCTACTAAGAGACACAAGGAATACAAAAAATTTTTATTTGTATATCAAAAAAACATACACAAAGTAATTGAATAATAAGCTTATTGAACAAAAAGTGAATACATGGCTTTGAGCAAATATTCTTAAAATCAAATTTAACTGATTATTTTATTTATGTACATTACAGTCAATCAAAATGTAGCATAACCTATCTAAATAGAAATTCGTCCAATAATTTCGATAATTTTTCATGTTATTTACCTTGACATTGACAACGCCTAGTTACTTTATGGTTATGCTAATAAACAACGGCAAACAAAATCTGCCATTGCCACTGCTTATTTTTCTATTCATAAAATAATCCTTTTATTTAATCAATTTATCCGTTAATGACCGATAATTTCCTGCAGATGACTTAAAACATGCAAATTTGCAAATAATAAACCTCCAAGGCTATGCTCTGTCGGGTTTTTATTGCTTTTCCAAATGTGCGCTCTTTTGTAGATTTGTAACAAATTTTGGGTAATTAACCAATAAATTCAAAGCTTTTGTGGTATCGCTATTGAAAATTTTACCACTCCTAGCTATATTTTAATAGTTCCAAATTTTTCAATTGTAGGTAGAATCATTTTAATCTTTTTTTCCTTGTCACATTGAGACTGCAAATGCTTCCCCAATAAAACAATTTTTACATCAAACCATGGCCTATCTACCGGAAATGCCCACCAAGTAAATAAGACTCAAAAAGTACGTTTACAAATTGGAAACATTCACATCTTTAATGAGTAAACCCACATTTCTGTGCAACTGTTCAAAACATTATTAATCTGTAATTTCTTTAGCTTAATTTCTACTTCTTCCAATATTTTTCTACTTCAGCTAACATTATCTGGAATTTCAGCAACATATCTCCCATAATTTTTTACATATATAGCAAAAGATTCGCTGCATACAACACACACAGTTTGAAAACAATTACTATATACTTTACTTGTACAGTAAAAGTCAAATTGCGACTAACAATACATTATCTCAGCGGAAAGACATGAATGTCCCATATACTTGTCTTAGAAAAAATTATACAGCTTTTGACAAATAAATAAACTAACGAATTCATATAACTTAGTTTTAGACAAAAAATTGATTAAACAGACTCCTCCAGCATTGTTTAGTGTCATTGCAATGAACAAAGTGCGTTTTGTTTGCAGTCAGAGTCACTAGGATATTACGACCTACCTTCAAATTTTCTCAGCTGAAAATACCAATTTTTCAGTTTACCAGTTTTCTGTTGAAAATTGCATGTTGCTGCTTTATCAGTTGAAAACGAATGTTATTGGAATTATTACGAATAGTGAATTCTGATTGGCTTCTTATAGTAAGAGTGGAATAACCAGTAAGCAATTTTTAATTTAGCAAAAAATCATGCGACACATGAGAAGTGACCACCTTGAAAACCAATAATCCAAAACTGCATTAATGTAAAAAGTATACAGTAGATACTTTTATTCACTGTAAGTTCTATTACAATAAAAACAAAGAATGTTATACACTTTGCGGTTTATTATCTACTTCAGTTTCACTTAACAATATTTACAACCAAACAATAAAAATTAAATTGAAGTTAACAATACATTGTCTCAGGAAAAAGACATACTTACATGTCTCAAATACCTAATTAAAAAAAAATTATATAGCTTTTGACAAATAAATAGCAGACTCTTTAACAAATTCATCTAACTTAGTTTTAAATAGTTCTGATTCAATGGGCTCCTCCAGTCGGCTAAGTGGATTTTTTATTACATATTCCAGATATACCTAAACAAAAAATATACATTAACACAAACATAGTGTTAAAATAGGTATAGGTACCAATTTTATTAACTTATTTTGCAGGTTTTTACTTTCTCATACTTCCACTACAGGGAAGTAATACAAAGTTGAGTTAAATCGTTCATTTTCTCATATTTGTGAAATGGATAGTCTTATTTTGATGATATTCGAAATTTGGGGAGATGCAAAAATTCGAGCTTTTTGATCAACATTTTTTATAACTGGTAAACTAAGTACATTACTTTGGTAAAATGCAGAAATTTATACTTCTTCTAATTGTAGAAATATTTCGCAGAAGATCGATAAACTTGAGAATAAGAAAGATAGAAAGCTGTACTCGATTAGGAGGCGGTAGGCAGTCTATCATTATTGTTGTCTTTTCACATTCATGTTGGTACTCTATCATATCTACTGGCTTTGAAAATGATAGTACTAATAGTGGCTATAATGTAACATTGACATAAAATTCGGCTAAAATGCAGTATAGTAACCACTTCTCGAGTATAAGTGGTAAACATGGTGCCTAGGTTAGTAGTTACATCAGGAAATGTATGTAATGAATAAAGAGAAGAGATTGGTGTGCATTTTTCCCGAAAATTCTTTTTGCATAATAGAACTTCAGAGTTGTTTCCAAACAGGTAAAAAGATTCTGTATCTAGTGAAATCGGTATAAATATGGTAGTATGTCATACTAATATTTAAATACTAAACAAGACGGAAAAAAATTAAAATATATAGTGTATTTCTCAATAGTGCAAAAATCACATCGTTCTATTTTTGCAGCAGACTGATTACACCCTGCATATCATGCAATCAAAAATAAAATGCCTACAGTGATTTGATTGTACAAATTTATTAACATTATTATACACTCACTTGACTATATATTTGCTGCAATAATTCCCTTACGCCTTGTGAATTAACATCAGTATTTAACACAAACTTTATTCCAGAAGGCGTTTCCAGAAAATGAAGAGCATATTTTGATGTTCGGTAGTACAAAAAGCCCTCTTTCGTGTCCATTGGCGAGATTTTACTTACAAATGACTTTATAGAAAATATCATACCATACATTAATTTTGCTTCCTACAACAATTTTAAGTTAAAATAAGTTAAGTAGAATTAGTAGCTCTGTAAAACTTTATTACAGATAAACAAACCCACTTACCTCTTCCTTTGTCATTCCTGATTGCTTTAAACGATTCCATTCGTGATAATGAAGAAGGTTTCCGTTTCTATCAAATATGTAAATATTATGAACTGTCATCGTTACTGTTAATTTAAAAAATAAATGGAATACTGCATAGACTTTGACAGTCACCAACACCTTGACATTTGGAATAGGAATTATATAAAATAGAAATTGGAAAAAATGAGAATATAGACTTTTTATTGCAATTAACACAAATTCTATACTAAATGTGTTTTATATATCAAAACAAAATATATATTACGGTCTTTAGTCATACAAAAAAACATTTAAAAAATATGCTTCTTATTGTACACATACAAACAGGGTAATTTATTATGTATTTTATAACAATTTTTTTACCTGTTCTGTGCAAATACAGTGATTTGATAAGAAAAATACGTGCAAATAATAATCAGCTGCTTCATCAGGTGAACTTTTGATCATTTTAACACTTTTTTAAGCTTTTAACACACGTATAAGGTATGCTAGGTAATGTGTCTAAAAAATAAAATTGATGCATTTTTTTTCTGATCTTTCAGTGGTTCACTAAAATTTGAAGTAGTAGTTAAAAGTTTTTTTCGATTGCAACATTTCAAAAGCACACAGTCTACTTATGTACAAAATGCTTTTTTCAACAACAGTTTTTATTTCCTTTAAGGTCGAATAACACAGCTCACTCTCTGCTGACGTCATTGGCATTGTGCAAATTATTATTAACAGTTTAATTGATTCCGCGTCACTTAAACTGTTTTTAAAAAACACTGAAGTATCTATTTTTATGGCAATTCGCAACAAACTATTGGAAGTTGTCGAGATAATTAAACTAAATACTTTTCAATCAACGTATAATAATTAATAAAATACAAAAGTGATTAAAACAGGATAAAAATGCAAACACTCATCGTCTTTCAGAACATAATCTGATATATAAAGACGAGTTTAGGCAGGATAGTATCTAAACTTTGGACGGATTATTAAAATGAATTTTTAGAACCTGTATGTAAGCGCTACAAGCGCTTGTTGAAAGTTGCTACATCTAACAGTATTCGATGTAGTTTCAGTGAAAAATCAAGTTGAAACGCAGGTTCAGTAGATGCGACAATAGTTGGTACAAAATTTGAGGATAAGTTCTACACATCGAGGCAATAAAACAACTTCCCATAAACGTCGCGTCGGTCCGAAAATGCTCTTTTTCGCCGTTACAGCGCGACAATACTCACTACAATTGTTGTAGTTTCCCACTTCCAGAGACAGTACCTCTGCAACGAAACTTCCAGTTTCCGGTCAAATGTTTATTAAAACCATTTTGTCGTTTTCATGTGGAACTTGTTCTTAAAGTTTTTGAAAACTATTTGGGCAACTTTAGAAAACACCTCGACTTTCACGACAAGTTGATTTTACAAAAACATTGAATTATCTTGAAAACTGATGGTTTTAGCAGCTTTCAACACAAAGTTACATACTTTTTTGCGTGTATTTGCATGGAAAATAAAATTTTACCGCTAGAAATCTAAATAAAGCCAAGATCAAAAATATTCTAAAGTAAATATTACGTATCCCCTCTAATATGAGCGACCCCTGGTGTCCTAATTTCAACAAATATTAGTAGAAATACTTTTATAAGTTAGTAGTGTTCACATATAAAATTTCAAAACGTTTAGTGCAACTAATGCAAAAATTATGGGCAAATAAGTGATTAGGTACTGTTTTTTTCTTTAGAGGACTGTAACTCCGCAAGAAAACATTTTGGGGGATACGTTTATGTATACCTATTTTCATAAAATAACTCAAGGAATCGCTATTTCTAGTTTTTGTACATACTTAAGACACCTTGTGTAGCGCAAACATTACTCAAAGGGTGATTTCTTCGGATCACCTTTGTCTTTGGGACCTGTAATTCCTTTCTTGAAAGGCCTATTAAGACATATGATTAAATATTTTTTTAAGTTTTATGAACACGTTTTAGAATATATGCCGGAACTTCTAGTTACACCCTGTATACTTGAAAACCAGTGATTCTGAACCCAATCTATCGCAATTTTTTTTATCTATGTATGTTATAAACTGTGGTGTTGACATTACGACACATAACGTCACTTTTTATATTATTCAGATGCATCTCTCCCGAACAAACATCCTCTCTTACATGCGATAGTCACTGATTGAGATAAGGCTTTATCCACAAAGCTTTATCAAATTGTGGTAAAGTATCACTCCTGTATGATAAATGTTGTTTGTATATGAAAGATTTATTGGACGAACCAGTAAAAGTATGTCACTTTCGCAGGTTGCAGTAGCAGGGATACCAAGTGCCAGCTGTTTTATTACACTGTGGCGTTACAGAATGAAAATAAAAATTTAGAAAAGTTAAAAAGCATTTCTTAACAAACGTTGCAATGGACGACTCAAATACTGAACTAATTAAAGCAGTGATGCACTATCAACAGTGCCTAGAAAAGTACACAAGAAGAAATAATGAACCCAGGGTATATGGATTATTTAATTGATAAAAACAGTTTCCTCAATTTGTTTTAATTTTCTTAACAGATGTTATATTGCATTGGAAAGCTTTACAAAATGCCCATTACTGTTGAACATTTAGAACAAACTGGTGTAGGACGAACAGTAAATTCATTACGTAAGTTCACGGGTGAAGTAGGAGAAGCTGCAAAGTCGCTGGTTGCTAAATGGAAAGAAATGGTTGTAGGAGAAGATAATGAGCCGAAAGATTCCTCAGTCAGTAAGTGAAATGGTTTTAATGTATGAGAAAACAATTGTTGGTTTCAATAACTGTTTTTTAGTTTTTTCATGATCCTATATTTATATGATTGTATGCATAGCTTACTTGATATAAACAAAAAATTTAAATTTGTAATTTTTTTTCAATAACTTGCATAACGTTTTTATTCTATATAACTACTCTGTAAAAACCGGCTTGTAAATGTTATTCATGAACTCTGTACTTCTTTGCATCCACAATTCTGCTGTTATGTATGACCTCCAATCAAGTAGATTTAAGTTTAATACTTACCTACCTATATCCTTAGACTCTAAGGTTCCTGTTTTAAAGGTAGCATAATAATCTCCTGTGCAAGCAGCTCGGCAATAGTATAAAATGTGGATTGCTTTTTCCTCCTCCATTTCACACGATTCTATATTGTCCCATTTCTAAGGCGGACTCACTTATTTCCTTGACAATGTTTCGGGATCCATCATCCGAAGCATTGCAATCTATAAGCTCTCGTTCTAGCCTCTACCTCAATGATCAAGTATAAGGGCAGAGACCGAGTAGGGCTTCCAGTGTACAAGTGTATTTTTTAATTTTTCTGCTTCACAATTTTCGTGATACAACCATAAACTTACAATCTTTCTACAAACGCATTGTATTTAGCATTTACAATATAGAGGTTACATGAAACATTCATTGGAAAAATAAGCTTAAAAAAATGTGAAATGGAAAGCAGACTTGTCGTAAACAAGTAATGTTGCAGTACTATACTTATAGATAGCCCACATAATGCTAAAAAGTGTTGCCCTAATTTGGACCACTAGTCCTTGGTATTTATCAGTGTTTATTTGTACAATTACTGGGACAATCTGTAGTATTGCAATATCCAAAGGATTTCCCAGAAAAAATATCTGGAGACCCAATTATGTTTTAATTTATGTTTTCCTACAAACTCTGATGCCTTGTTAAGCAATATTAGAGTATGGTTATTTATATTAATACTACAAATAAACATAGAATGATAAATTATTACCTTGAATAATTAGTATTAGTTTTAATTCAAGATGTTGCACCAATAGATTAGAATACATACATAGAGAGATCTTGTATTTGTACATTGAAAATGTGCTGCGCTATAACCATTATTTTAAGCTAGCATACCCGATGACGTTTGTCCGCCGCGCTCTGATTGGTCAAAAGTTACGAGCCAACCTAATCACTTAACTAACCTTGTATGCGGACCACTTCGCTTGTTGAATGGAATCCACATAGGTGTCTCATACATTTGAAGTTGCATCGTTTGAGGCTTAACTTAAGAATGTAACTACTGAAATGTAATTAATGTTTAACTGTCTTTTTTCTGTTTATAAACAGACGCAAGGCAATATAGGGAATTTCTATTCCGAGAAACAAATTATTTTTAACACATTCGCCTAAATTTGTTTACATTACTTTTTAAGAAAGTAGTATGTATTTCAATATTGATAGTTCAGGTAGGTAACTATAGATAAAAAATTCGTTTTAGGGTCGGTGGTATCTTTGTAAATTAAACAGTTTAGATAGCTAGGTGTAAATACTATTTAGCACTTTTTTGTGCTTCGTGAATTATTTTTGGATGAACTACTTTTCTCAGTTGTTCAGTTACATCCAGGAATGGCGCCAGAAGTTTTTGACTGAGGAGTACAGTTATCTAAATATGTTTCGGAAGGATGGGAGGTTGGGCAATAAAGATTATTATCTTTATGTTGCTTATTAACTTTGTATCATTTTTTTGTATTTTTCACTCAGATTTTCCCATTGCTAGTTGAGGTAATTGCGTGTAACACTCATTGTAATTTTTATGTAACGGTAATTATTAAAAAACCTAAGCATAACAGAATGTTACATTTCAATCAAAATTAACTACAATCAGCACATGACTTCTTAAAATTGCTGCAGGAAGTACTAATTGTTTTGTAATTATTCTTGGAAATTGTCAAGGGCTTAAATTATATTTAAAACAAAAAGTAATTATACTTACACTCTTATGAGATTATTCAGTCAGTACCTTGCGCCGACTCTTAAATACAGGAACCGGGAGAGGGGCAGATGGAGCAACGGTTTCCCACTTGGAGTAGTCCAAAATCTGTACTGAATTTGGGAATTTTGAATGTTTAAGGATTGTGGTGTAATTGGGATTATCTGTGAGATGAGAATTACTGAAATTGTAATTACAAAGAAAATATTATTATTGTTGTCGGCCTCCCTCCCAAAGAAGCCACTATTCAGTTTGCCTTCTCTAAAAAAATTCTGGCTGGTGTCCTTTGCTGCCCAAAAAATTATGGTTACTTACATTTTAAATAAAATTTCTTGTAAAAAGTATATAACAAAAAAAGTGCTTAAAATTATTTTACACTGCAAGTGAAAGTGATTATTTGTTGCGGGGGCGGGACTGTATTGTCACTCAGGAAGGCACCGCTGCCAGCGTGCGTCTACAAACTCGAAGGCCAAGCCTGATTCCGTCTAATACTCGGTAAACAATAACTAGAGCACTATGTGGGCGGATTTATATCATCAAACTAGATAATAAATAACAAGTTTGGGTATCAATTTAGCTTAAATCGAAACTTTATTTTCCTTCATTTATTAAATTAGAGGGGCATTAATTTTCAAAAATTTATAGACGTCACTTGAGGATTGGGACACAAACCAAATTGTAGCTCATCTGTAGTTCTATTAACCTACAAAATTTAAAGAAATCGTGTTGCCACTTTTTAAGCCATATTTTTACGAAAATGTCAAAATTTTGGGTTTAGTAGTTTTAAAAATTCTCGTAGCTTCAAAAATTTTCGTAGTTTCAACAATTCTTGTAGTTTCAAACATTGTTTTCTACAGAGATTTCTTGGTATTCTAGTTTGTAACATTGTGTATATCTAGAGCATTTACACTAAACTGGTTTTTGAGTAAATAGGCGTTGAAACCAAAATTTTCAAAAATTAGTAGGCGTCCCAGAGAAGTTAGCGGGCTGGAACACTTACCAAATTGTAGCTTATCCATAGCTTTATAAGCCTACGAAATTTTAAAAAATCATGTCTCCAGTTTGCGAGCACTATTTTTTTTAATTTTCAAAATTTTGTATATGTGTTTTACTTTATTTTAATTTTATGAAAATTTTTGTACGTATTAACATTGTGTTCGTATAGGACTATTACGATAGAAAATCGTTCATAAGAGAAAGTGGCAGGCACTCGTATCATATCTGATAAACTAATTCAATTCCGATAATAAATTTTGCTCATCATGACTAGTAGAACCAAAATCTAATGTTGGTTTTCAGATACTTTTATACTTGGTGTGGCTACTGTAGAAAATGAAAATTCTATATGTTTGAAATTTTCTAAATAATGTTTATCAAAAACTGGCTCTACTTTTTAACCGACTTCAAAAAAAGGAGGAGGTTCTCAATTCGTCTGTATATATGTTTTTTTTTGTTTTTTTATTATTTTTTTTTTATGTATGTTCGGTACATAACTTTTTGTTTATGAACCGATATTAATGATTTTTTTGTGTTGGGTTCAGTATAGTTCCAAGGTGGTCCCATTATAATTTCATTGGTATTGGAGCTTGAACTTCGAAGATACACCTCAAAATCTATTTTTTTGACCGACTTTTTAGTGTTTCGGTATTTCATCTTCCGTTTCAACAAGCCGTCATTTCCTCATTCGAGAAGCATCCTTACTAGGTCTACCCATCACTTAAAATTGTAAAATAATTAACTTTAAAAAAAAAAGAAAACCGACTTCAAATAAAAACACAAAAGTAACATAAGTTAACTAAAAAGCAAAAAATAAATATTTTTTATACAACAGTTTAATACTTATTTGTTGTTCCGTTTAATGTAATTAAGAAATTGTTGTTTATTATATAATTATTAATTGTTTTATAATTTTTAAGTCGGTGCCAAGTAAAACATAAAAATTCGAATCTAATTTGTTATTGCAGCAAGGTATATAATTTTTATGTTTTACTTGGCACCGACTTAAAAATTATAAAACAATTAATAATTATATAATAAACAACAATTTCTTAATTACATTAAACGGAACAACAAATAACTATTAAACTGTTGTATAAAAAACATTTATTTTTTGCTTTTTAGTTAACTTATGTCACTTTTGTGTTTTTATTTGAAGTCGGTTTTCTTTTTTTTTTAAAGTTAATTATTGTTTACACGTTTTAGTTTTATAGAGCCGAACATGGGCTATAATTTATTTTTTTGCTGAATACTGTAGTTCCACTATGGCACCCTCTATGAATTTTTGAAAACCGCAAATTAGTACCCCTTTATTTATTAAATGGGAAACAACAAATAACTTCAGCTTAAGAAAAATTAGCCATGTTGACTCGTAGAACCAAAATTGAATGTTAGTTTTTAGAAATATTTTTATCTGGTGAGGCTATACTCCCCTCTTATAATTTTTGGGCTTACGAATTTAGGTTTTGGTTGGCTAGTGGAGAAAATGTAAATTCCAGATATTTGTAATTAAAAAAAAAATTCTAACTCCCAAAAATTATTGGACTTGACAAGTTATGATCTGAGCATGATTACTAAACCAGTGTCATTATTGCTGACGTCACGAACTGACAGCGAAATGTGGAAAGGAGGGTTGCCTATGTAGCTTGTTTTCTTAGAAATCTAACGAACAGTGATATTTACAATGTTATATTTATAAAATTTACGCTTTTGCAAATATGGTAAGTATTAATATCTAGCATGGGAAAGTCCACTCGAAGTTAACACTTCAGCTTCTTTTCTTTAAACTTGTTCTGTAGATTTGGGGGTAAACCAAACGAGCTTGGTAAAAAAGTTTGTTTAGAACCTTTCTGACTGACGTGTTATCATGAACTAGAATGTGATAACGGAAAAATGAGCGAAACACTTCACCTGGACTTTCCTATACATTTAAATACATTGTTTTATATTTTCCAACACTTTCGATATACACCTGTCTAGACACGACTAGTTAAAGTAAATAGTTCTTATAAGTTGTAACATCTTGAAGCGGTTGAAGAAAGACCGACCGCTGCGCTGCAAGCATAAGGTTGGGTAAAATATTCGGACTGAATCAACGGAAGCGCGGAAATTGATATTTGAAAATATATTAATAACTCGAGAAGTATTATTTTTAGCAAGAAATTACTCTTATTAATTTGTATTTAGAATTTCAAAACCTTTCTGATTTTAAAGCCAAAATGCCACGTTTCCATTTAAAAAACAAAGTTATTTTTTATCGTGGCCACTATATTAAAATTGGAAACTCAAGTTTTTTTCTTAAATACAATTGAGAAGAATTTGCCCTACAACTTTGCTCTTGGGTTTGCGAGTCTATCTATTAAAATAAAAAAGTTAGCCTACACTGAACATTAAACGACTAGTACAAGAATACAACTGCTGTAGAAAGTATCAAAAATTCTTCTAAGGACAAAAAGATTATTGAGGGGCAAAAAATTCGATTTTTTGATTTTTTGTAAAACGATTCTCCTAGAGCAAACAAAAGAAGAAATCAATTTTTCTTAATTTTGTAGCGAAAATTTTGGGGGGTGGGGGAACAGTAGCCCCCCTAAATATGAAATTATCGAAAAAATATTATGATATTCGGATTTTGCTATCAATGGTGAGCTATTTCACATTAACAGAAATATTTTATTGCCCCCCGTTGAATAAATAAAAGGGTACCAATTTTCAATTTTTAAAAATTCGCAGAGGACGTCACAGTGAAATTATAGCAATGCGCAAAAAACAAATTGTAGGAGACTCCCAGCTCAATCAGCTTAAAAAGTTTAAACAAAAACGTGTGGGCAGTTTTTGAGAAATATTTTTTTGAAATATTCTAAAATTTTGGAGTGATGTCATTGCGATCGTTTTTATATTTTCAAAATTAATTATATTTCATAGTATAGTATCCTTGAAGGGCTACCAAACAAGATGTAGTTGATTCCAATCAGATAACTGGTTTTTGAGTAAATGGGCGTTAAAGTCGAAATGTTCAAAAATTCACAGAGGGCGTCACAGTGAAATTATAGCAATGCGCAAAAAAAACAAATTGTAGAAGATTCTCAGCTCTATCAGCTTAAAAAGTTTAAACAAAAACGTGTAGGCAGTTTTTGAGAAATATTTTTTTGACAAATTCCAAAATTTTGGAGTGGTCATTGCGATCGGTTTTAAATTTTCAAAATTAATTATATTTCATGGTATAGTACTCTTGAAGGGCTACCAAACAAGATGTAGTTGATTCCAATCAGATAACTGGTTTTTGAGTAAATGGGCGTTAAAGTCGAAATGTTCAAAAATTCGTAGCGGCCGCCATTTTAAAGCTAGAGAGTTCGTTAAAAAATCGTTTGATTTGTCCTAAGGCCTTCTTTAATCTCCACTATTAAAATTTCCAAAATTCAGTTTCTGAAAAAAATGCCACCAAAAAAACATGTCTAACTTCCGCTTCCAGTTTCGGTTTTTTTAAAAGCTTATTTTGTCGGTGAATTTTTGATATACCCCCTCATTCCAAAGCACATCAAAATCGGTCCAGCCGTTCCGGAGATATGGAGCGTAACACACCCACCCACCCACAGACATGTTTTAAAAATTACAACCTAACAGCGGCAGCTTTTATATGTGTAGAAATGGTTTATGTCAGAACTATTTAATTTCTATTTATCAACAGTGTCGTCATCTGTCATGACTATAATATCGACAACAATTCTCTCGCAAGCATTGGCTATCTATAAGTATAGTATAATCAAGGATATTGTATTCAGTATAAAA
This sequence comes from Ctenicera cuprea, assembly GCA_958336395.1. NCBI lineage: Eukaryota > Metazoa > Arthropoda > Insecta > Coleoptera > Elateridae > Ctenicera > Ctenicera cuprea. The sequence goes on from OY284490.1 coordinate 39,155,120, forward strand.
CGCTATTATAATCCCCCAGTTCACCTTTTTCACTTAAAATAAATAAAGTACTTAGCCTTAGTAGATTTAATAAATATAACTAAATTTTCAGAGCCAGAAAGTAGTAAAAGCCACAGAGAAGAATCAAGAAATAGAAAACATAAAGAAGGAAGCAGTTCTTCTAGTCATAGAGAAAGTGATAAAAAACATAAGCAGGAATACAAAGAAAAACCAAGTTCCAGTTTTTCCAACGGAGAAGAATTGCATTATAAAAAAGTAAAAGAAGAATCAAAACTTAGAAAGTCTGAAGAAAATTACAAAAAAGATAAAGACTCTAATCATTACAAACATAAATCATCAAAGCGGAATCAAAGCAGTGATAATTCAGAGTCGGATGATAATGAATACGAGAAAGCAAAAAACAGTAACCATAAACATAAATCCACAAACAAATCTTCAAGAAGAAAACAAGATAGTGATAATTTAGATTCAGATGATAATGAATATGAGAAAATGAAAAGTAATAGCCACAAACATAAATCGTCAAAACATAAAGCTGAAGAAACTGTAAGTGAAGACGAAAGTCGGTATAAAGTAGAGAAGGCTAAAAGAGAGAGTTATAAACAGAAATCATCAAAGAGGAAACGTGAGGATAGTGATTATGATGATGAAGAGTATGAAGAAGTAAGTGTCAAACATAAAAAGTACTCTGAAGATGAAGAGTCTGAATCAGAAGTTGAAGAGAAGGAGGTTAAGCCTCTTTCACACAAGTATCAAAGTAAACATAATGATGAATCAAACGATGTAGCAAAGGAAAAGAGCAAACATTCATCCCATAAACATAAGGACAAAAAAGAAAAGAAGGAACACTTGACTGAAAGTAAACCAAAAAAATATGATGATGAACATAAAATTAAAGACAAACAGTCAAGTAAGGAGAAAATTAAAAGTAATTCGGAAAAAAAGGAAAAAGAAAATGATAAGAAGTCTAAACAAGGTTCTTCTAAACACCATCAAGATAAAGAGCATAAATCACCGAACAAAAGTTCTTCGCATAGTAGTAAAGGTAAAGTATCTGTACCTGAAAATGGTATAGGATCAGATTCTGGAACGAGTTTTGCTGAAGCATTAGGAATGTTGGCACCAAGCAGTAGCAAAACAACCAAAAAGAAAATTGCAGTAATACATCCTTTTCCAGTTGGAAAACCGACTGATGATAACAATTCTTCGCCAGATATTTTAAAAGCAGAGGTACTAACTATTATTATACTACACGGTGTTGTTGTTGTAAACTATGAATACAAGTTATCTCAATAATTTTAGGTTTTTCTAAAAATCCCTTGGACACGTAAAAAAGTATACTCTTGCGGATGTTTTGGTGTACCTGAAAAAAAAATTCCCACTCTCTTTTTAAAGCAGTGAATTCATCACGGTTTTTTAAATGACTATGTTATATGTTATGGATTTTTCTAAACAGTTTTTGAAGTTTTGAATGCTTAACGTTGTACTGCATGTAAAGGCAAATCAAATGTTTTTTTCTTGAATGCCATATATTCAAAATGAAGGCCACTAAGAATTTTTAAACATTTTGACTAATACCTGATTACTCAAAAACAAAATATTCAATCAATAAAAATTGTCATATTATTATAATAGCCCTTAATAAGTACAATCGTCTGATGTAAAAATATTTTTGAAATAAAAAATTTTTTAAGTGCTAGCCGCTTAAAATATTGGACATCTTCAAAAAATTATTTCTTAAAAACTGTCCACACCATTTTTTTTAACTTTCTGAGCCGATAGAACTTGCAGTGAACTACAAATTAGTTTTTTAGTAATCTCCCACATTTTACTCTGGTGCTCTCCAGGAATTTTTGAAAAATTTGAAATTTAATAATTGTTTATTCAAAAATGCAAACGTTAGAGGGTTTTTAGAGGATCATAATTAACAACAAGTAATATACTTACAAGAGTTTGCTAACAGAATTTGATTTAATAATTATAAACAAAACAATGTCTGTTCCATTTGTTATCTGAACAATGGTTACAGAGGTTGCTTGGTCGAATGAATTAAAATTAATACTAATAAATGACGAAAATTTTTGAAATTTTTTTTTATGTTTCACATAGAAAACTTTACTACCATAAAGAAAATGCCATAAGGTACCCAAAACAAATAAAAAATATATAGTTTCATTGAAAAACCTTGATGACGCCACTGCTTCAATAGAGCAGGGAGGAATTTGTTAAAGTACAGCAAAATATCTGCAAGAGTAAATACTTCTTGATGTGTACGAGAGTTTTTCAAAAACCGTAAAATTATTGAGATAAAGCTTGTATCCATACTTTATTAACACCCTGTATATTGTTGTAAATCCATACATATATAAAAGCTCAAAGGTTTTTTTCCTCCGGTTCCTCCAGCGGCTACCGCTTCACCAATTTGGACCATTTTATTTTAAATGAAAGGTCTCTATCCTCAGATGGAACATGAAACATTTTTATATTTTTCAATAATAATTATTTTAATTTATAATATATATGAAAGTCTGCTAAACGCGCTTTACTTGAGGCGACATCTATACCAATGTCGCGTCTCTCTTATGGAACTAATGCATCACGTGACTTAGCATTTAGACGGTTCTGTCAATGCTCAGTCTGTCAGTGCATTGTGCGCTGGGATAACCTAGTATAATAATAATTTCACAAAATTGCACGCAGAATTTTACTAAAATAAAATGTGTAGAAAACACAAGCGTCTATGGCCTGACCATTCTGCAGGCTTCGCGCAGGCGCAGATTAGGAGTAATTTATCAGAGAGTGAACTTTGTTTTCGTATTTTCTCTTTAAAAATGTAACTGCTCTTAATCATAACTTTGCGTAAACAGCAAAGATCAACAACATTGTTTTAAAAAAAGCAGTATATAAAATAAAAGAGAAATTGGCCCCAAGTGGAATTCGACCCCTCAACTGTTTATGCAGCATAACTCTGTACAGTCGTATTTCCATATGAGCCACGATGAACTTGCAGGCAGTCGCTAAAACACGTGTTATAAACTTCTATTCAATCCGACCGTGCACGAAGTCGTGCGAAGTCTGCAGCATGGTCAGGCTGTAGACGCTTTTGTAGAAAACTGTTTTTTTTTAATAACTTTATTTGTTATGGAATATTTTGAAGTTATAGTGTCATCGATATTTTTCTCTGAATGGAAACGTCCAATTTCGTGTTGTTGAATAGACAATTTTTTATTTGTTCAGTGATATGAATGTTTGACGTTTTTGTTCTCCCTTCCCAAAAATTTAAAAAAATCGCAAAAGATGAATTAAAATATTGCGAGTATTAGTCAAATTCAATAATTTCAACACGGTCACTGCCGAACTTCATATGATAAACTTACTTCAAAAGCCAAGTCGTTTACAGCCATGTTATTAACATTGCCCTATACAGTGCGATTGTTAAGTCTGGAACTAATGCAATACAATTGATATTGTTGAATTAAAAAAAAAATTGTCGTACAGGTCAACCTTGTTTTTTTAAAGTGCATCTTCTCTGATAATTGCCATTTTTCAATTGTCTTTTGTTTTCAAAATATGACGTCATCGACAATTTCTTTAAATTGCACCCCATATTTTTGTCATCGTATTTGGATAGCGGTTGAAATTCCACATGCGGCCATATGTTAAAATAGGACATTGACGTTTAAAAAATTAAGTTAGCCATGGAATATTTATAGTTTAATTGTTTGGATCTAAAATTGATAAACTAATTTAAAATAACAATTAAATCCAACCATCTTAAAAATTTTAATTTTTTGTCCTTTGCTTAAATATTGCACCATTTTTACCAGTAATCTTACAAAATAATCAACAAAATTTCGAAGTAATTTAATGGGAAACTCGATTTGTTTGCAGTTTAAAACAGTGATTAATTGTCAATATTCTATGGCTAACTTAATTTATTTTGTTTTTTTTTTACTTTAAGGTTGATTATCTCGAAAACTGTCAATGTTAATGTCATAACTATTTAGTTCCGGACATTACAGTGGCGCTGTATAGTTAGTTATTTTAAAGCAAAATTCAGAAAGCTTGGTTGAAAACAAATTTGTAATATACAAACAAGAGCTCGATATATAATCAATACCCTAACTCAAGGGCCAAAATTACGCTGTGCACCTAAACAAGTTTAGACCTGTGGCACACCATGTGTGCCAGCGACCACTGCGATCAGTAGTCTATGGCAAACACGGTATGCCGAGTTAACATAGCAGGCTTTGAAAAGCATTTAATTTTGTAATTGGAAAACAAAAACAATAACAGAAACTCTCGGTAAAACATAAATTGACGTTTTGATGTAAAAATGTGTTCAAAAGAAAAAGGGGCACAATTCTTCCTCTTTTTTTTTATGTTAGCATTCTAAGTACTTAACTGTTTTATTCTAGGCATCTGATTTGCTTATGCAAAAAAGATTAGAACCTCTAGATATAAACATCTCAAATTTACTGCCCGAAATTACTCCAAACTACCGACCGATAGGAAATTTCTCATTGGATAATGGACAAAATAAAAATAAAGATAAAGCTACAGCTGAAGAGGAGGCTCTTAGTGCAATTATGTATTCTAAGATTTCAAGGTAAGTCATTTTTATGGTTAAAATATTCAGTAATATTATATATTCGCCTTTTAGAACCAAAGTTTACTCTGGAAATAAAGTGATATATGGTAAAGTTCCTACTTTATTTGATTTGTGTACTCACGTATTACAAGATAATATTGATGGTAAGAGTTTAAAATGTATTAGTGATATATTGTAATAATTCAAACTTTCTGTATTACTTGCAGCACTAGAATATACCGGCGGTGTTCCATACACTATTTTAAAGCCTGTTATAGAACGTGCGAATCCAGATCAATTGTTCACGCTGGAACATCACAATCCATACCTTATAGAAGATACTGATGAATTATGGCAGTTTCACTGTCAAAAACAATTTCGTACCAAGAGACGGGAAGAGATGGAAACTTGGAGAGACATGTACATGCGTTGCTTAGATGAGCGTGAAGCTAAACTTAAAGCACTCACTGCCAACATAAAACAGTCTCAAGATAAATCATTACCCGTTAGACAAACTAAACTTGCTTATGTTGATGGCCATAGTATTGTTAAGCCACCTAGATCAATCGCTCGTAAACAGGTAGGTATTTAATTAATTATATACATTTACATTTTAATTTGATAATACAGGGTGTCCCAAAACATCGATACGTACTCGATACAAAACTGCTTAAAGTATTTTTTCTGCTACCGGCAAAGTAAGTAGGCCTTACATCCATAGCTACAGGGATTGTAAGTGGCTGATAACATTCGTGTACTAGTTACCGTTGACGACGGAACTTAATAGTGTCACTTACATTCCTAGGAAAATAATGGACAGTAATAACAGAAATGCAAGGATATTTTCTTTCTAATTTCGATGTACTTTCTTAGCGTTTCTAGGTGGTCAATATCTTTCTCCGTATTTTCAACGATGGCGAAGCGACGCCAAACGTCATTCTTCGTATCAATAACCTTTACAACAACAAATTTTCCATTATCGGTAACATCGCTGAACTGCATTTTGCAAAAACTCGCGGTTCTGCAAGCCCCCGCAATTCCCACAATCATTACTGTCTAGAAAAATCAATAATATGAAATTTAATTGCAGATACAACAAACTGTTGTCTTACCTTCATTAATAAATAGGTATCGTTAGGTGCCTCCTTAAAAAATTTGACAATGTCTTTTCTATTCAGAATTTTCGATTTTCGATAACCTTCATTTTTCGTTTTCAGAAAACCAATTAGTTTTGGAAATTTCGAGATGTCGACGTTTTCGTTGTAAAAAATTGTGGTTTTCAGCATAGAATATTCACACCATAAACTGGCCGGCGATTTTAATTTTTCCGATCGTTCCAACATGTAAGCCAGCATCACATTTTCGAATATAACCCCCGCACTTTTCTTACGTAACCATTGTTTAAACGAGTCATAGCAAAACTCATACCTTTTTCTGGACTTGGATGGCAACAGATTTAAGCAGGCGACATTTGCAGCTTCATCAATCTCCATCTTTTTAATTTCTTGACACAAGATTTCGTTTGAAATCAGAAAATTTGCGTGTCTGCCAAATTTTGTTTTCTTGTTTACTGTTGCCATTGCTACCAGCTTTGTGATTCGATAGGACGCACAGCTAACTATAAAAATTCTGATCACAAATGACACGATTCGTATTTTACAAATAATATTTTCTTGTTATTTTAAGCTACTTATTACCGGTAGCGGAAAAAATGTTATAAGTAACACGGAATGTATCGACTATTAACATCCTCGGCAGGCGACAAGCTTCGGCTCCGCCTCAGCTCGTATTCGCCTACCTCGGATGTTATTACGTCCTTACATTCCTTGTTACTTTTAACTAACTATTTTTCGCAGGCTACTTTTCTTACACAAGACAATAATAGTTATTTAAGTAACAAGGAATGTAAAGACGTAATAACATTCGAGGTAGGTAAATACGAGCCGCGGCTTGTGGCCTGCCGAGAATGTTAATAGTCGATACATTCCGTGTTACTTATTACATTTTTCACGCTACCGGCAATGTAAGTAGGCCTACAGGTAGAAATTTATTCATATTTTTAAAAGTTCGTTTTGACAGCTGTCATTGGAATTATTTTTTAAAAGCCCCATTATTCTAAGTTGTCTGCTTGTTACCATATCAACGAACAGTTAAAATCAACATTATTTTCCTAGGAATGTAAGTGACACTATTAAGTTCCATCGTCAAGGGTAACTAGTACACGAATGTTATCAGCCATTTACAATCTCTGTAGCTATGGATGTAAGGCCTAATTACATTGCCGGTAGGGTGAAAAAGAAGTATAAACTTGGGGACAGTGTTGTAGCCTCAACACAAATTAATTTTACAATTAGTACAGTTACTACGGAAATGTATTTAATAATATGTATCGAGATGCCATATTTAAAAATCTAATTTTCAACAAAAACTTAAATTCAAAAATCTGCAATTCTAACATGTATGGAAGTCATTGTTATGAACTTATGTTTATTGATGCAATACTGCTTTTATCTGTAATTTCTGTTGTATTTGATTGGTTATTGATGATACACAACATTAGAATTTCAAACTTTAAGAGGCACCTACAAGGAAACTAGCCTAAAATACTTTTTCCTGCGGTTTTGCATTGAGGCTGCATTAATAAACATTGCTATTAGTCGTTTTATCGGCAGTTTTGAGACACCCTGTATATACCAACTCAATTTTTCACAAAAAATGAATTATCTCAAAAACCATTGTGTTTATTTGTTATTTGTTTATTGTTCAATGCCTCCAACAGAAACAGAGTTCCAATTGCAGGAAGCAAAACAAAATTAATTAAAAAATCAATTGTGTGTTATGCGAACTCATACTTATACCACACTATACAAAGTTATTCAAATTCGATCCTCACCATTGGAATCTCGCTTATTATAAGAACTGGAGATACGGTTAAATTGTGGCAAAGTTGCAGAATTTTATGTTGATTAACAATCTAAAAAGAAAATTGAGCTAGTTGCTTTTGTTTCATAGATATGGGCAAAGAACGACAAAAAACGCATTTTATTTTTGGACCATCTTGTTTATTAACAAAAATTTTGAAAATCTGAAAGCACTTTTCTACAGCAACTTTTTTTTCTGCATACAGTTATCTAATTATATTTGATACACCACGTTTCTTTTTTCTGAAACCATCATCAACTTCATTTTTTTAAGTGGCCACAATCTTTTATTTTGGCACCATTTTGTAGCATTAATTATTCTGATTTCAAAGATGTATAACACTTTAGCATTCACATTTCATTTTCATACAAAATATGCAAATTAGAAAATTATTATTACAGATCAAGATGAAGTAGTGTTAAAACAAAAGATGGTTCAACAGTAGTAACATAAACAGATCGATTGAATCTAAATTTTTTAACATGAGTAGATTAGGATTTTTCCGCCTTTAAAATGATATATCACAAGGTAGGGGGTGCTAAGGAATATTTTTTGAAATAAAATATATTTATTTATAAATTCCAGCTTTACTTCGTTAAAGTCCATATTTAAGTAGTATCTGTATATAAAATACTTAATTACTTTAACAATATTGTTAAAGTAATTAAGTATTTTATATACAGATACTCATTAAAATATTTTTAACTCTATCTGATAAACGGACCGACTGAATCCAATTTTTTTTACGTGGGTAGATGAGGATTTTTCTACCTTTAAAATTATATATCACAAGGTAACGAGTGCTATTCGAAATTTTAAAGTAATGGTAGCTGGGGGCGAGGTGGTGAAACCTAAAATTCAATCAATATTGGTTTTAAACTTCCCCCTTGATATCTAAATTGACGTGTTTTATGTTTAAATCAAATTATATAAAATCGATAGTTATTGAGGCTGGCTAGTTTTGAAATGAATGTAATAGATATACACCTATAAGAAGTATGCTAGATATGTTAAACTGGATCCTACTTTCAAAAAGATTGTATTTGATTAGTATGGTTTTTGTTTATAAATTAACAAATAGTGTTCTGCCAACTTATTTGGATGAGTTTGTGATTAAGAATAAGGAAATACATAAATACAATACGGAAGGGAGAGGACTTACATCTTGTAAAAACTAAATTTAAAAGCACGAGTTCGTTGTTTTTCAAGAGCTTTAATATGTACAATAAATTTCAATGTTGTGAGTTATATCAAGATATTATAAATTATAATATAAAACTTCATGCCTTTCTTCATAAATTTATTATATAGATAATGCTATATGTACATTTCGATTACGATGTAATCATCTACAGCAGCAAATGCTAACTGTTAGCATTTGCTACTGTAGATGATTACATCGTAATCGAAATGTACATATAGCATTATCTATATAATAAATTTATGAGGAAAGACTTGAAGTTTTATTTTATAATATACAATAACTTGCCGGATGTTGTCAAATAAGCCAGCAGTATGATTATATTTAAAGAGGCTGATGACGGTAGTAACAGGTGGTTAAATATTCGATAATTTATTTATTATTTTTTTTTGTTATATTAATTATTAACTTATATTTATTAATTTATATGATTTTTTTTTATATGTTATATCATTTTTCTCAAATATGTAGGTTGGGTTTGGGCGGAATTATTTAATTTCTTTATTCTTTGTATGAATTTGTAATGATTAGGTTTTAAACTATTTTTGATATAAATATATTATTATATGAAAGCCCCGTATATAAGCTCAAACAAGGTAGTAACATCAATATAAAGTAAAGACCTATAGGTTAAAGATTCTTAATGGGGATCTCGTAGGCACTGCTATTTAAGTACTCATCCAGAGTATAGAAAACATGTTCCATTAAGAACTTTTTTAAGTGGTTTTTGAAAACTTTAATATTGGATTTTTCTTTTATGGGTTGTTGATCATTCTCAGACAGGAGTGATAAGCGTAGCTTTCCTACTTGCTAGTTCTGTGCGATGGTGTGCAAAATTTGGTTGCCCTTTCTGGTGTTTTAGCTGTGGTTTTCCTCGTTTCTTGAAAATAGAAATTTGTTATTATTAACAAAGATACAACATTTCAGGCTGAATATACCACACAGTGTCAGGATTTTGTTGCTCTTAAAGAAGGGCCTGCAGCTCTCCCTTAGTTTTAGACCAGAGATTTGCTGGATTCGTTTGTGGGAGACAAACACTCTTTTTTTTATATTAGTTGCATTTCCCCAGAGGAGGATATTGTATGATAGGTGGGGGTATACTAGGGCAGAGTACATCTGTGTGTAAATATTGTGTAGGTGGTTTACAAGTGGCTCTAGGTTTTCGAAGACTATTGCACAATTACTATCTGTTGGTCTATATATTGTGAGTTTTATTTTATTGCTTGTTAGTAGTATCACATAGCATTAAATATTTACCTCCAATGCGTAGGTAGCTACTCCACCATGGACTTTAGCTATCCTTGAGTAGTGAGTTTTAATTTTGTATTGTCCAGTATTGGCATTTGAGATTGCATAGAGTTTTAACCAAATCTCTAATAACATAAAATGTCGGGTTTATAGTCGTCGGTTAGTTTTTCTAGTTCGTTGAACTTATTAGTTATGCATTGTACGGTGAGGTGTTAACTACTAAGACATTGTGATTTTTGACTGTTGCTGTATTTAGTGTAGTGTAGATTGAGTTGCGACAGGTGTGGTTATAAAAAAATGGTTTGTTTTCTTACTGATTTCGTTGTTGGTTGTTGAATAGTTAAAAGTGTTGTTAGCGAAATTGGGAAGATCTTCAGTATCCAGGCTTTTGTTTTCTGATTTTTCGTGGCTGATTTGTTCTTTATACTTGTTTCAGAGATTTTTTGAGATAATTTGGGAAATAGGAAGTGCAAACGATCAGCTTTTCTTACAACTTTATAGAATGTTGTCAGTTTATAAAACTTCTTAAACCTCTTGCTTTTTGTAATTATTCTGTTCTTGAAACAAACACACCACCTACGCTATTGTTTGATGATTTTTAAAATATACTTACCGATGATAATGATAACAACAGAAAACTACCTGAATGATATTAGAGTTATATTAGACAATTTAATCGAGAAATGTGACTGAAAATTTTGAAATTGATGAAGGTAAACGCTATTTTTCTGAATGCAAAATTGTCGATTGCACAAATTATTGTTTAACAAGTTTTATTTCAAAATAACTATTTAAATCAGCTAAATGTCAATTATATAAAGATAATTTATCTAAAACAGCCAAAATAATTCATCAAATCTGCCTCATTAACCTGTACGAAATCGAGAGGGCATCTAAATAACCCAAATTTAAATATGTGTGCATTTTTAAAAGAAGTTGTAATTAACCTAATGATTAATGAAACATATTAATAAAATCTATATTTCTAATGAAACAATAGAATACATATTTGAAACAAAAATTACATTTTTTCATTCTCTTGCATGAAGCATCGAAGTGTAATAATTCCTAAATGCCTTTTTTTATATAACAGTGACAATAAAACAATATTAAATACATGAAGAAAAGCATAAAGCGAAGAAAATAGTAGAGAAGTGAAAAAAAGCTAGGCTTCAGATTGACTGATTGAATTCAAATATAAGACAGAGTTTTTTTAATTTGTAGCTTTGTGTAAACAACTTCGTTTTTTTTAACTTTCCACAGAAACTGCACTTGAATTTTGGTTTTTATTTTTGCTTTCTTAATATTTTAATAACAAAAGAATTTCAAGCAGAAGAAGAATTAAAGGTTTGTTATATTGTTATGTGTTATGTGTGTAAATGGCTAAACATTTAAATGTATTAGTCCAGTCAAATTAGAAAAAAAAAAACATTAATCGGTAAAGATCTGAATTTTGGTATACATGCTTATTACGGCTTCCCATTGAACATACTAAAAGTCCCCATCAAAATCTGTTGCGCTCGAGCCGCCATCTTGGAAAAAAAGTACACCTTTTCAGTTTTTTGCCTATATCTCGGCAACTATAACTGATACGAAAAACTAGTTCACATAAAAAATATAGTTTATTAAATTGCCTATAAAAAAGCATATTAATATTTTTTTTGTATCTCCAATACTTTAGCTGTAATCCGACATCGAATAGAGAAGAAAGTCTCCTGAGCACTTGAAACTGTTTTGCAAATGGTTTTTTTGCAGCTTCATGACCTGTGAAGATTATGAATAAATGACAAATCATTAAATTCATTGAAAATTGTGCTAGTATTTCTTAGATATGTGAAAGTTCGTTTATTCTTACCAATTAAAATCGTTGCATGCCACTCGTACTAGGTGTAGCATTGTCTGAAGCCCAATCATCTGGTGGAAGTGGTTCATCGGGGTTGGCATCGTCGAAGTCGTCGTACTCAAGTTGGCTGTGAGGCGCGTTGAAAGGTTCCTCATAAAACTCCCCCTCAATAGAACTCTCGTCTTCAATGCCGAGATTTCTGTTCGAGTTCAAACACGCGATACCTTGGCAATGTCCACAAATCGCTGCGCATTTTAGTCCGGCTTTCCGGCATCCACAAGATGAAGTACATCCCTTTTTACAATTGCATGAGAATAATGAGAGCACGGAATCTGGAGCAGGAGCCTTCAGTGTCCGAACAGGGTCAAGGAAATCGTGGACTTTCCTCCAACCCCACAGTTCGGGAGATTTTTCATATCCACGCCATTTCTGGACTTGCTGATCAACACGAAACGAGTGTTGCTGAGCGGCTGCAGCCGTAGGGGGTAACAATGCTAGATTTGACTTACTCTTGTACGCGAATTTTCTGAAGGTGTGATAACGATGTCGGCTTAAAGATCTCTCACTAGCTGGCGTATTATATACAGATACGAAAAAACGTTCTCCAGCGTGAGCAATTTCATCGTGAGTGGCATTAGCGTCATTGAAAATTCTTACGATATCTTGCAAATCATTTCGTTGCTCCAACAATTTTAAACATTTTCGTTTACCTTTTTGGAAAAGACATGATGTGGTGTCACACCCAGTGAAGGCATGTGCAAACAAAATATAATCCTGAATCCCTTCATGTGATTGCAAGAGACGCGAAGAGTAAATTTTTCGCTCAGTTTTTCCCTTTCCTGGTTTTGTCGAAGATTATGTCAGGGCTAGAATGCTTTATAGCACGACGACGCTGTTCAGTTTTTTTTGGTGCTGCTGGAACAATCGGTGTAGGCCATCAAAAGCGATTACGGATCTCGCTCCGAAATTGATGTTTATGTAATCTACATATGCTGCGCAGATTGACTCGTATGTCTGATTTTGGTGCCATACCACGCGATGTAGTAGATAGTCACAATGACGTGTGCAATCCACGTGATTTATATTTTCGCGTGATTCTTCGAAAATGTCATACAAAGCAGACTTTTTTGATTTATTCATAGTCTTTACAGGTCATGAAGCTGCAAAAAACCATTTGCACAACAGTTTCAAGTGCTCAGGAGACTTTCTTCTCTATTCGATGTCGGATTACAGCTGAAGTATTGGAGAAAAAAAAAATATTAATATGCTTTTTTATAGGCAATTTAATAAACTATATTTTTTATCTGAACTAGTTTTTCGTATCAGTTATAGTTGCCGAGATATAGGCAAAAAACTGAAAAAGTTTACCTTTTTTCCAAGATGGCGGCTCGAGCGCAACAGATTTTGACGGGGACTTTTAGTATGTTCAATGGGAAGCCGTAATATGCATGTATACCAAAATTCAGATCTTTACCGATTAATGTTTTTATTTGTCGAAAATTGGTTTAATTTGACTGGACTATAGGTATGTGTTTATATTATGTTAAGCGCGTATTGTGGGTAATTTGGGATGAATATAATTATTTATGGATACCCTACAGAAACACTAAATAATAATTACATTTAAAATTATTCAAAACCAGTAACATTTAACTGAAATGTATTAAATCTACGTTATAGGTGTATTCTTTTGGTCTTCCCATCACTTCAGTTTAAGTAAAGTCTATCAGTTCTATCAATTTCATTAGTTTGGTTGTTCTTTCGCTTGTTATTTCATCAGTTTGCATGTGCATACCTATATACTGTATTATAACTTCAAATCTGTTGTGCCTGTTTTATGTTTATAAGAAACAAACACATAGTATTTCAAGCTCGCTGTTGATCCACATCGTACCCTCTCTTTCTAGCTCAAGCGAGACAGGTCACGGGACACTATTTGGCCATTCGTGCTTAAACCTAAATGTATTATATATATTGGATTCAAACTATATATTGCTTATCAGAAGCACTGTATTATGATTAAGATATAATTTTAAAATTATAATTAAGTATGGGGCAGTCCAGGTAAAGTATCTCATTGTTTTTTTTTTCTATATGTTGTTGGTCTATTTCTGCTCCTAAAGATAAATACCAACACCAGTGCAGATTACCAGACGTGCAATTTGTTTAAGTTGAAGTTTTGTTTTTTTTTCAGGCAAAACATGGAACAGCAGGAGTGGAAAAGAAGCCTCTAGTAACGCCATCATCTCGTTTATCTGCTCTCGCTACTGCTGGCGCGGCAGGTCAAATTGCAGTACCAAATCCTGGAAGTAGAGCTGCTACAGCTGCAGGTATTTCTTAGCAGATATAATTATACAGAGCCTTCTAAAAAGTTAATTAATCTCTATCTCATTTCTCTCTGCAAAACTTGATGTATTTGTGGGATGTGGTGATATTCATTTCATACGTTAAGACTAACTTTTTATGGATTTAGAAGACACGATGGATTTATAATATGCTCCCTTATCTAATTTTTCTAATTATTTGTATAATTTATAGTGAAAAAATGCAATTGGAATTTTTATCTAAAAGATTATGAAATTGTGGAACCAATCTCCTTTTTTTTGCATTAGCCACTGTGGCTAATACTAAAATAAAAATAGTTTAACAATCAACAAGTACAGCCTAACCGTTTTGCTGCTAAACTTCTCTCAGCCGCCGTGTGCTGTTCGCCGAGCTTTATTAGAGTTACGTATGGACGTGTGCACTTACTTTTAAAAGTAATTTTTTAATTAATTGATGATTTTATTGTTGATATTGATGCATGATCATTGCCTGAATTTAATTTGATTCATTCAATAATGTTAATAGGTTCTCGCTTTACTTCGTTGAAGTTCATATTGATATGAATAAAATACTTTAGTTTATTTATCAATTCCAGCTTTACTTCGTTAAAGTCCATATTTAATGAGTATCTGTATATAAAATACTTAATCACTTTAACAATATCTATTTATTTAAACCTTATACGTATTTCGGCATGTTTACATGCCATTGTCAAAGGTTATATGAAAGTAAACAGTTAGTGTTGTTATAGCAATAGCACTTTTTTACTTATCTTGGTAATCGTCTGCAGATGACTTGATTTCTTATTCCAAAATGTCCAGTAGAGGAGAATTTAACAGATCAATTTGCTCATTCATTAACGGTACAGTTTTTAAATGTTTGTGAATTTCAAAAGCTTCTAGTATATCTAATTTACGTTTATCATCACAAAAGTGTAAACATTTTATGGTGTTATTAGATGTCATTGAATGATTTTGTTCTAGTAAGTGTTTAGCGTAATTGGATTTATGTGGGTGTTTGTATTTGTAACAACGTACGTGTTCTTTATACCTAATATCAAAATTTCTAATTGTCTGGCCTATATAAACCGAATTACAATGCGAACAATTTAATTTGTAAATGCCTGATTTTAACAAATCATCTGTTTTTGATTTTGCATTAAACAAAGTATTTAAGATGTTCCTAGTTGTTTTAAAGCTTACTTTATATTTATTTGTTTTGTTTATAATTTTAGCAATTTTTTCTGATTTCTCACCAAAATATGGGATCGAAGCATATTTAATTGTATCGAACGAAGTTATGATATTCGGATAAATTTTTTGAATGGCTAATTTATAATCTTTTTCTTTAATTAATGTATCAATAAGTTTAGTATTATAACCACTACTGTATGCAATTTGTTTAATAATTGAAATTTCTCTATTATAATTAATTTCATCTAAAGGGACCGTCAAAGATGGTTTAGAATTAGAGACAATTTGCACATTTATTTAAAGGTACTTTACACAGAACTCATTCACAAATTACATCCAATTGAGTTTGACGTATTTGACAATGACATTAGAGAATTAGTTAGTAGAATAAAAAATATAAAAAATACACAATACAGAAAAATAAACTTTCCAGATTAGAACAACAAACACGTGCACTTCAACCACACACAAAACCTGACACAATAATAAATTTTCATCCTCGTTTTCTAAATTTATCAAACACAGATTTCATTGACCAACAGATAAAATTTCTAAATAAGGGTTTTAAGTTTGCCCCTTTTCCAAAATTTACCAATAATATTAAAGAAATTTTAGCAGTCAATTCTGAACTGATTCTTAAAGAAAGACATTTCCTATATGCAAAATTTCAAATTGCTAATTTATTAAAAGAGATGTCAATCAATACCAATAAATCAAAAAATAAAATAAATAAAAATAATCAAAATAATTTATTACTTAAATCGATTAAAGAAAAAATTTTAGTAAATAATCTGATTTCTGTAAAGGCAGATAAAGGAAACACATTAGTTATATTACCCAATGACATTTACTTACAAAAAATTAATGATTTCATAACCAATTCAAACTTAAAAACTTTAACTAGTAATCCTACCAAAAATTATCAAAAAGAATTAAAACAAACATTAGAAAATTGCCAGGTTTGTTTAACAGATTATCAAAAAAGACAAATAATAAATCCAAATCCACAACCACCAAAACTATACGATTTATTAAAAATACACAAACACAACATGCCCATTAGACCAGTAGTATCATACATAAATGCACCCAACCATATGCTAGCAAAAATACTAAATAATATAGTTACCAGTTTTGATTATAAACCAAAATATTCAGTTAAAAATTCTTCCGAATTAATCAAAAAGTTGTCTAACTTACATTTACCACCACAAAGCAAGCTAGTTAGTTTTGATGTTACTAATACGTTTTCCCAAATACCTCCTCAAGAGTGTATTCCTTTGTTAAATGATATTCTTATTAACAAAAATGTTGAGTTAATAAAACGGACTGAGTTGATTCAATTATTTGAACTTTGCACCAATCAAAATTATTTTACTTTTAATAATAAAATTTATTTCCAAAAAGATGGTTTACCCATGGGAAGTCCAATTTCACCTCTTTTAGCTAACATATTTATGGAAAATCTAGAAGATCAAATATTCGAATCAAATCAATCTGAGAAAGTTATATTTTGGTTTCGTTATGTTGATGACATTTTAGCATGTTTTAATAGTTCATTTGATTTAATTAATGAATTTTTAATTTTTATTAACAGCTTGCACCCAAACATAACATTTACACTAGAAACTGAACAAAATAAGTCCATTAACTTTTTAGATTTAAACATAAAAATTAATTCAACTAATAAATTTGAGTACTCAGTTTATAGAAAACCTACACAAACAGACATTACAATACCACACGATTCTTGTCACCATAAAACACATAAATTAGCAGCATACAGGTCCCTGATACATAGGGCTTTGACGGTCCCTTTAGATGAAATTAATTATAATAGAGAAATTTCAATTATTAAACAAATTGCATACAGTAATGGTTATAATACTAAACTTATTGATACATTAATTAAAGAAAAATAAATTAGCCATCCAAAAAATTTATCCGAATATCATAACTTCGTTCGATACAATTAAATATGCTTCGATCCCATATTTTGGTGACAAATCAGAAAAAATTGCTAAAATTATAAACAAAACAAATAAATATAAAGTAAGCTTTAAAACAACTAGGAACATCTTAAATACTTTGTTTAATGCAAAATCAAAAACAGACGATTTGTTAAAATCAGGCATTTACAAATTAAATTGTTCGCATTGTAATTCGGTTTATATAGGCCAGACCATTAGAAATTTTGATATTAGGTATAAAGAACACGTACGTTGTTACAAATACAAACACCCACATAAATCCAATTACGCTAAACACTTACTAGAACAAAATCATTCAATGACATCTAATAACACCATAAAATGTTTACACTTTTGTGATGATAAACGTAAATTAGATATACTAGAAGCTTTTGAAATTCACAAACATTTAAAAACTGTACCGTTAATGAATGAGCAAATTGATCTGTTAAATTCTCCTGTACTGGACATTTTGGAATAAGAAATCAAGTCATCTGCAGACGATTACCAAGATAAGTAAAAAAGTTCTATTGCTATAACAACACTAACAGTTTACTTTCATATAACCTTTGACAATGGCATGTAAACATGCCGAAATATGTATAAGGTTTAAATAAATAGATATTGTTAAAGTGATTAAGTATTTTATATACAGATACTCATTAAAATACTTTAGAACTACAATATTTATTTATTTTAACTTTATATGTATTTCGACATGTTTACATGCCTTTGTCAAAGGTTATATTAAAAAGTAAACAGTTGGTGTTTTTACTAACTGTTTACTTTTTAATATAACCTTTGACAATGAAGTAAAGCTAGAACTTATAAATACTGTCATAGGTCACCTGATAATTTAATGTAACTTTGTTCAATTGCGAACTAATTTATAACAATACTATCATTATGAATGATTTTAATGAATGAACTTTAACTAGAATAATTAAAACAGATTACTACTGATAAAATAATATTTACAACATTTTTTCAAATTCTATTTTCATTTTGAAATTTTTAACAATTTAAAAAAAAATGTTTTTTTTTGAATATTCATTATGCAGAAATATGGAAATGATAAATCACTCGAAAGCGAAAAAATATCTTTTTAATGGCATGTTTAAAAATGTACGGTCCTGTTTTTAAAATCCAAACACGAACCATTAGACTACTTTATAACGTAGATACTCGATAGCATTCCAAACCATTGTTTATTAAACTAAGAGTGTTGACTGCTCCATCTCTTTATATTCTAGAACTGACATTGTTAATTTAGAAAAATAGCTATACCTTTCCAACTTGTTCACAAATTCACGATCACCACACGAGAAATCAGGAAAACATGCACATACCTCAAGCTAGATCGTTTTTGTACAAAAAGTTCGTTAATTATACTGGTTTAATTTTAACAACTTACCAATTGATACAGCAAACTGGAATAACCATAAAAAGTTTAGATCGACTTTAAAAAACTATTTACTGGAATTGTGCACACTTTTCAGTTGAGGAATTTCTTAATTCCTGATATTTATTTAAGCTTAAAGTCAATTTTATTTGTAGGCATTGATTTTGTATCTCATATGTAATCTGTTTTAAGTTTAAGAACATTCTTTTTGCACATTTGTAAATTGTCTACAAAAACCATGTTTTTTATCTGATAATAAAAATATCTAAAGCCGCTGCCCTATAAGGCGTGATTTTGACGTGCTTTTCACATAAGATTAAAGTTTCCAAAGAGTTAAAAAACTTTGTTTAACTAAATATTGCAATGATATGCGTGGTCTTGTACTTACCAGGAAACAATTCCCTAAATGCGCACAATTCATGCAATTCTAAATTATATTATGTATGAGACTCTTATAAACTTTCTCAGGGTCGTTATTTAGCTATTTAGCTTTATTAATAAATAAATAAGAAATAGAATAAACACAAAACAAAATCAACGTTACAAAAAAGAAAAAGGTTTTATTAAATAACTCAATTTCTAAATGAAAGTTTTCGAAAATCAAATAAATTTTTACTAACTACTATCGTCCTTTACAAAAAAAAACACTTATCTTAATGTCTCCTTATAGAGATGTCCTTTACCAAAGGCAAACGATGAATATCCAATTTCTATTTTACTAGTTTGGAGGTTCCTCAAGTAACCACAAACACTCACCTTTAGTTTGACTCCTTCTCTGGATTGCTTTTAGGTTATTTTATACTTGGTTTTACCACCATCACAATTGGAAAAAAACTTTCTGGATCGCTTTATACTTCTGGACTTTCCACAATTCGTTGCTAATTACTGGTATCCTCTTCTTTAATATTCAAAATTACTTTTACGTTACTTTTTTACTCGTTTTTTCTCTTTATATTTCCAGAGGATATAAATTCTCTCTCTTTATTTACAAGGACGAGTCGTACTAATTAAAACAAATTTTCCTTTTCTTTTGTCTTCTTCTTTGATTCCCATTTTTTTTAACAAACAAGTAAATCTCATGACCATGAGTATTCTTTAATACGTTTGTGACATTGACACTGACATCCAATTTATCCATCCATTTATCGATGCACAAATCAAGTAACTCTAAAACTTCTTATAAATTAAACCTTTTGAACAATTCTGAACTAAATTATAATTAAAATTAACATAGATAAAAATCGTATCAATCTGATTGTGTTTTTCTTTTCTTTCAGTACCAACAAACCTCACAAATATGAAAAATATAAAATATTAGAATTTATAACAAGAAATTATAGCAAATATACCCTGAGTTTAAAAGTTAGAAAATCAAAATCTTAAAGTTCTCACAAACCTCCAATCGCAATTTGAATTGCAGCAAACATCCCAAAAATTGCCTTCCAGGAACTACAATACCCCAGTCAAAACATACACCTCCAAATATCATAGCAATATATTGCTGCTTGCAACAGTAGTATCAATATGAGGCGCACATCGAGAGGTGCAACTCCATCCCCCGAATACGTGACATACTTGTTTACATACCACTTGAATCCAGTTTTTGTTTGCACTGTATTTATTCGAACAAATTTGTACAACTAGCAGCCGTCGAGTAGTTCAGATTCAAATTCAACATATTACTTTTCCATACTTTCAGTATAGGGAAGTATCTGTTTCATGAAAATTTTCAAAATCTAGATTTTAATGGAAATACACGTTTTAGGACTCAAGGAACCTAAAAAAGGAGTTTTAAAAAAATATTTGTCTGTGGGTGGGTGTGTGACGCCTCTGAAGGCGAAAATACTGGACCGATTTTGATGAAATTTTAAATTAAGATGTGTATCGAAAATAGTACTTCTAGTTAAGCTTTTCAAAAAAATCCGAAACCGGAAAAGTTATACACGTTTTTTTGGGGCGTTTTTCCAAAACTAAATTTTGGAAATTTGAGCACGGGATCTGAGAAAAGAACTTAAGGCAAATCGACAACATTTTTACCGAACTCTAGCTTTTATAAATCTCGACTTTAACGCCAATTTTAACAAAAAGTAGTTGTCTGATCGGGATCAGCTACAACTTCTTCAAGAGCTCTTGAGGTTGGTAGTATACGATGAAGTAAAATTAATTTTGAAATCCGATAAATATCTAAATGACGCTGCTTCAAAATTTTGAAAATTTTCATAAAATATTTTTCGGAAACTGCTTACACGTTTTTTCTTAAACTTTTTGAGTCGATAGAGCTTGCAGTGAACTACAAATTTGTTTTTTACTACTTTCCTAAATTTTATTCTGACGCCTTTCAGGAATTTTTGAAAAATTAGAATTGATTAATTATTTATTCAAAAACGCAAACGCCGATCGTTATAACTTATCAGTTTGATAGACTATTTGAAGTACTTTATTAGGATCAGCAAGAATTTACAACTGTTTTAAAAATTAAGAAAAAAACGATACTTTTTAATATCAACAACGCGTTTTCTGGCAGTTACGTGATTTTAACTATGCCTATCAATTAGCTCTAGTTAAAAAAAACGGTTTTTTATTCTTTGCATGTTTTTGATAACTCTTTAAATAAATGTTTTATATTGATTTTTAGTCTGAAATTTAAAGCGCATCAATCAGCTGTAGGGCGGGCGGTTCCGTTCTTACTATTCTTATACGGTATGCGACATTGTAGGGTTGCCTATATTAATTGTTCTCTTAGAAATCTATCATATGGTGAAATGAAAGAAGAGCTTAAGTCTCTAGTTTCAAAATGGCGGCCGCTACAACTTTTTCAAATTCTCGATTTTAACGCCCATTTACTCAAAAAGTTGTGGACAGACCGGCATCAGCTACAACTTGTTTGAGAGCCCTTTGTGGGTGGTACACGATAAAACTAAATTAATTTCGAAAATCTGAAAACGATTGCAATGGCACTTCTTCAAAGTTTTGAAAATTTTCAAAACAATATTATTTTAGTAAAGAAAATTTCCAGTTAAAGTATCTTTACATTGAAATGATTCAAACTTTTTAATATTTTTTGTTGATATAATTGCAGGTAGTTCCAGTGGTATAATAAAACCGAAGAAAGCGCCACTCATGCAAAAGACTTTAGCATTCATGAAAAACCGACTTTTTAGAAGATAGCTAAAAAATAGTATCTGTATCATTATCATGTGTGTAGGTTTGTAATGGCCATATTCCATGGTCACATTGACTAGATGTAAAAAATAGGTAATATAATTTTAAGTGTTTTAAAAAGATACCTAGATTTTAACGTTATAGTTATCCAGTATTTCGGTAGTATAAATGTTGTGGTCTTTGAAAATATTTTTATATTTTATTCAAATAATATGTTTATATAACAATTTGTGCTTCATGTAGTGGTATAGTTTGAAATAAATTAAAAAAGTAATTGAACTTTTTCTTTTATTTTTTAAGGTATGTTTATGAATTTTTCAAATAAAGCCATTTTAGTCTCTTAGGTTACTACTGGAAACTGGATAATGACTGTTAAACTGAAATTTAAATATAACATGAGTCTATGCATTTAATTTTTATCTGTGTTATTTATGTTATGATTGCATGTATTTTACTTCAAAGACTATCTCTGGCGTGCTAATGCTATTAGCCGTATCTATACCATAGCAATTTTGAGTTGCATAATATGTTTTCTAATGGAATAAGCATTTTTTCATGATATTACTAATTTAGTACAAAAACTCTTATTCACTCTCATTCACACAGAGAATCTAACATTTTTACTATCAGCAAAGTAGTAAAGACATCAAAACTGTAAATGTTCCTTATACAACTGATAGCCTTAGCAGAGCAGGAATGAACTTCCCTGTTTTAATATATTTATTTACCTGTCTTTTTTTTTCATGAATATATTTTAAATATCAACTTATTTGTATTTGGTATACATAAATGTACATAATAAACAGACCATGTTCAAAAACGTTCGTATCATTTCCTTTCAGTGAAGTTTGAAATCGGAGTATGATAGGATATCACAAACTCCAAACTCTCTAGCTTTAAAATGAACTAAGAGTTAATAAATTAAAAATATTTTTCAAAAAATCATCTGGT
This sequence comes from Ctenicera cuprea, assembly GCA_958336395.1. Lineage (NCBI taxonomy): Eukaryota > Metazoa > Arthropoda > Insecta > Coleoptera > Elateridae > Ctenicera > Ctenicera cuprea. Next base: position 39,177,928 of record OY284490.1, read on the forward strand.
CTTATAGTAACTGTTGTGGCTAGAACGTTGATATAAAGTACTTTTTAAAACAAAATGTAAAGATTATTGAAATCTGACAAAGTCGAGGTCGTCGCCTGCGTTGATTTGTTGATCTACGCAGGCGACAGTCCAGGCAAAGTGCATTGCCCATTTTGGTTCAGTTTCAATAAATATCATGGCAAGTACGATGCCACACAAAACTCGTACATAATATACCAGGTAATTCAGCTTAGATGTACCAAGTTAAAAAAAATTCAACATATCAAAATTATTTTGCATGTGTTTATGGCACTTGGAAACCGTTAAATTTGGTCTTATAAGAAACACGTCGCTACTTGCAGTTACACTTGAGGTTAGGCCAACAAGATCATCAATATCGTAATTATGCAGCTTTTGCAGCATTCTCTCCCTGGTTTTTAAAAGCTGTTACAGATCCAGAAATGGTACATATGCTACCATATTATTGTCTACCACATTTTACTTTCTTATACTTTCAATATGGGAAAGTATTCACTTCATGAACATTTTCACAATCAAAATTGTGATGGAAATACCTATTTTGGACCTCTAGGAACCCAAAAAAGTGGTTTTTAAAAAATGTCTGTGGGTGAGTATGTATGTGTGTGATGCATCATAACTCCCGAACGGGTAGTTTGATTTTGATGAGCTTTGGAATGTGGAGTATATCAAAAATTCACCAACAAAATAAGCTTTTAATAAAATCCGAAATTGGAAGTGGAAGTATCATTTTTTTCCTAAATCAAATTTTATAAATTTGAAAACGGAATCTAATAGAACAGTTTAGGGCAAATCCAACGCTTTTTACCAAACTTTCGAGCTTTAAAATGGCGGCAGCTTTAATTTTTTGAAAGTTTTGACTAGCACTTTATTAGTCAATAACAGGTTGACAGATAGGCTTCAATTATTTTATCATAGTATTACTCAAAAACCGGCGACGCGTTTTTTTTTCTAATTTTGTTAGCTTATAGGGCTAAAAATAAGCTAAAATTTGGTTCATTTACCAGCTTGCAAATTTCTCTGTGACGCCTGCTATGAATTTTAGAAAATTTGAGTTTTTACGCCTGTTTACTCAGAAACAAGTTATCAAATCGGGATGATATTTGATATTGGAAATGCTCTAAAGGTACACAATGTTACAAGTTACAACTTTTGGAACTACTAAAACTGAAGTGAGCAGAATGCAGAACAGCAATTATTTAATATTGCGATAAACATTTGGCTGTAAAAAATACTAAAAATGCTACAAAATAAAATATTGTTAAGTTGAGAACTACAAATGGACAAGATCCTGAGAAAGAAATTAAAATTTAAAATTTTCTTTCAATATATCATTCTCGTTGACTTGTGCGTTTTTTACAATTTTTACATTTACATTCTCTGCAACATTTTACACCTTGTTTAACACAAATTAAATTTTTCCTAATGCAGGTGCCGTCTTTGCAGTAAAGAGCTAAAAAATGTCTTAACGTTGAAAGGGAAAAACACGCGAAGAAGTTCCACTTACAACCTACTTGCTCGACACACATTTCTTTTTTATCTAAGTTATCTACTCTATAATCCTACAAAGTTTTAAGAAAACGTGTGGCCGGTTTTTGAGCAAAATGTTTGAAATTTTGAAAATATGTTTACAGTTTTCATTTGTACAAAAATTTTCATAGTAACATTGTGTGCAGTGTGGTACATCGTTGTAAAGCTAATTTAATGGACTTTAAGGAGCAGTAGGTACTAATTTTCTTGGTACAATAATTCATGTGCGGTAAGGGAAAGGTTCATGTACTAGCCGTTTGTTTGATATAATTGGCCGCCATTTTGAATTAAGCCTTTAAGCTATCGACATTTTTTTAAAAGTTGGTGGTCTATTGCACCCTGTATAACAAGTGTAAGAATGTAGTTATTCCGTAATTAAAAATTGTATCATAATGCTTATATTCTAAAATAGTCGTAGAAAATAGAATATTCTGTAACAAGTTTGGAATATGGCATATTCCGCAGGAGTGGAAAGTTTATCACCCAAGCCGAAAGGCAAGGGGGACGGTCCACGAGTGCCGAATAGCCATTCCAAACGTGTTACAGACTATATTTTTTCTATGATTTAAGAAAATTTTAAGTTTTCTATCTAAAATACGCTTAACTTGTAACTGTCAAAAAAAAAAAAAAAACAGGTTCTCTCAATGTTCTGTGGTTGATAGACGAGAAACGCAACCTTTATTACTCAGAACAGTGTTAGAATAAAATATTCTATAACAGGTGTTCACACAATGCTTATCTTCTAATATAGTCGTAAAAAATTATTCTTAGACGTTTTTTAAATTTTTACGTTATAAAAATTCATCAGGAAGGGTCATCTGGCAGCGGTTCAAGAACTATTAATTAGTCACTGTTTTGTCTACACGAAAATAGAGGTGCAATTTTTGCGTGTCATTTAAATAAGAAAGAAATAATTTATTTTGGAATAATTTACATTAAAATTATTTACAATTTACAACATTGTTATATTGTTCAAAATATCGCAAAAATTTTGGTGTTAGAACTTTAAGTTGAAATTAGTTCAAATATTCTGAAAGAAATAGAGAAATTTTTCAAACATTGCCATCTGTCGTTCACTAGCGTAATTTCATCCCCACCGCTTATTTCTTCCCCCCAGCTTAGCACCAATTGAAAAATAAAATCCACACCAATGCCGCTATGTATTTGTATCGTAGTTGTTAATTAGAATAGTTCTTAAAGTTTATGTAGGTTTAATATAATTTTAAGTTTAGCGTAAGAATTTTAAAATTATCATGGAAGACTACGAATACGGGTATGTAAAATTTTATTAGTACTTTTTTCCCATTATGTTTGACAGCAGTGGCGCCTTAATCACGTCATCTAAAACCAACCGATCTGACGGAAGTAGTAGAGCTGCCATTGTAGTTTGGGCTGTCGTGTGTGATAAACGTTTGAGGGAAAAGTGTTGTAGTGTATTTAGTTCGTAAGGAATAGTATGCGAATGTTGAGATTACCTCACGAAATGGATGACGATGAAAAAGGGTATATGTAGGATGATTTTATATATTACTTGTATACGTGTAAATGGTGTTGCAATTTTTAGGTCACGTCGCGTGCAATTTCATGATACAAATATGCAAATTTCTAGAACAAAATTTTAGTTGATTATTACATTTCACTTTACGATTAAACTTTTTTTGCAAATATTTCCGCTTTTGAACGTTTCGTAGAATTACTAGTTTTTTTGCTTGTCAATGGGAATTTTAACCAACTAGCGTTCACCGACCCCAAGCGGCATCGTTGTTGAGCGGTCAAAGAACGGAAATTGGGGATTCAAAATTTTTGCTATTCTCAAATTCATTGCACTTTTTACTTATTTCTTAAATTTGATGTTCATAAATCTGCTTTTATGGTTTTGTCATAGCATTTGTTCCCTTCTTCCAGAAAACTATTTGTTGGGGGCCTATCATGGGAAACTTCCCAAGATAATCTTCAGCGATACTTTCAGAGGTATGGAGAAGTAATAGACTGCGTTGTTATGAAAAATGCAGAGTCTGGCCGCTCACGTGGATTTGGATTTGTTACGTTCGCAGACCCACAAAATGTACAAGTAGTATTACAAAGTGGTCCTCATACTTTAGATGGCAGGTTAGTAAAATATTTATGTATTTATCTATACTCATTCATACATTGATATATCCCAAGCTTTTCATGAAATGCCCGAACATATCATACTTTTTTGAATTATTTAAAAAGTTAGTTTCAACGACTAATCTAAAGAAGCGACAACATTAGTATTGTCTTAAAAAAAATCATGAAATGCCCAATCACAATATCCGACTGCAACTATTTCACGAAGAGACTAATTTCACCAAAAGCCTACAACAGTACATTTGCCGCGTATATACTTGGAGGCACTAATTGTCAGTTGGTATGTTCCTGTAGATATTTGATCTGATGTATCTTCATACTTAAATCAACCATTTATTTTGTGAGCTTCTCTCTGGCTAATTTTAAATAACTGTTTTAATTCAGTACTTCAGTTTTAAAATATTACTTTCAAGAAAGTATTTGTGGCTCAGTATATATAAATACCTGCTATGAAAAATAAACAAATAACAGTTCCATATAATAAAATTATATAATACTTTTTCCGTTTTGAACTAATTTCAAACCTAGATTGTCCAATTAAATTATTAATTAAAAAATGAGCCAAGCACTTCACCTGAACTTTCATATACTTAAGATATTGTTACATATCATACATTTCACAGTATTGTATTATTAATGTGCTACGCCCCAACGTTGACTACAAGAAGAAAATACTGAAGCAACGGTCGACAGGTAGCTGTGTGTGTGTGTTACTATGGTCACGCATGGTCATACGATAGAGACAGAGAGTGCTATTGTAAAGTAAATTGATAGTACACTGAACTTTTTCCAAGTTTTTTGTGAAAATAAAGAAACCTAAAAACGGAGGGACAAATTCGTCCACCAAAAATTGGATGGGAGGGGGGAAATTAACCCCCCAAATATTGCTGTATCTGTATTTAAAAATTAGGTTGAGAACTTTGTTCTGCTATCGCTTATGAGCAATTTAGCCTTAACAGAATTTTTTATCAGATGATGATGATGATCTCGTTTTTTAAATAAGGGGGTATTTTTGATTTTCAAAAATTCATAGGTGTCACAAAGAAGTTAGCCCACTGGGACACGAACAAAATTGGAGCGACTCCATAGCCCTACAAGTCTACAAAGTTTAAAAGATCGCGCTGAACAGCATGTTTTTGAAATAGTCAAAATTTTGATATTTTTTTCACTTCACAGTTTTAGTAGTTCTGAAAGTTCTAGCAGCTTGTAACAATGTGTATCCTTAAAGCATTTCCAGTATTAAATCTCATCGCGATCCGATAATTGTCTAAAACATTTATTTCCGTCCAAACCTTGATTTCGCAAATTTTCATGAAATAGATACTTCCCTTCTATAGTGTAAGTATAGGAAAGTAAAAAACCCTATAATTTCAATAGGCCTCAAAGACATGTAATACTTTAAAAAGTGTTCATCTAAAAATAGCCAAGACAATGCCACAAGTTATATATTCATTTTTGTATTTGTTGAGTACAAGTACTACATAGTTAAAGAAATAAAAAGATGTCGCAAGCAGTAAAACTACTTGAATTATTTGATGATGTTTAGGTATGTACACATGTTTAGCAAGAGCTTCAGAAGTAATCTTTTTATTTATTTATTTATTTTTATTTTACTTCATGATTAGTGTGAACTAGTATTTGGTTATTCTTACAATTTCAATAATATTGTTTAGAATTTTGGTTTCCAATGAGGACTACATTCAGTATTAATATAAACATAGTAAAATAATTTAATTCAGCTTTGAGTAAAGTACAGAATTATATAGTGAAAATACTTACTTTTAAAATTTTAATTGAAAGTTTGTCTGCATTTTGCTGTGGAAAGAAATTAAGTAAATAAATTTTTGTCTATTGCTTCAAAAAGTATATTTTAAAATATTTAAAATCAGAGGAGCACTTAGAAATTAACATGGTTTATTTATTTCTTTGGTAATTTGGTCTTCTAAGTATTTTCCTGTAAATGCCTTTAAGAGTAAATTATCTCTGAAGAGAAACTTTTTATTCTTGGTTTATGTCTGAGCTTTGGCTTAAGTTAAAGATCCTTGTTGTATATTATAATGCCCATTTCATTAAGTTATGTTTAAGGATTATGCTTTTCAATGAGACCTCATTAATGGGTGTCTCTTAAATAGGGAGAATAATAGAATACTTCTTGCAAATGAGTATTATCAAGATAAGAATCTAAAATCAAACTTTACAAGGCTTATCTGGCTAGAGAAAATGTTTGAAAAATATGACTCACTAATAGTTTTATAATGGGTTTATTATTTTAACCCATAACACATGGAATATCAGTAAATATAAATTTTAATTATTCCAATGGAGAATGATTTCTAATATTATTGAGCAGTACTTGTTTAAAGTGAAATTGCAGGTTATGGACCATTACGATTATGTTCAAAATAAAATTTTCAGAATAGTTGAGCTTCTGTCTTGCAATTTTAATGATCTAAAACCTACTGCTGCTTCCGAGTACATTATTCACTTTGATGTATTGATATTCAAATTGAGTAGACTGGCAGTTGTTTTTTGACACAAGTTGATTGAGATTACTAATACGAATGGAAAAATGTTTTTAAAATCAAACCTGTGTTCAAATTTTGTAAAAATATGGGAATTGCGCAGGTGTCGGAAATGTTTTTGAAACTTAGGGACGTGTTAGGATATTAAAAATAAAAAAGTTCATGGGAACAAATGTCTGCAAGTCTCGTTTTATTTCTTCTAAGCAAACATTTGTGTAAAAGTAATTGAATCATAACTACAATTTTATAGTAAATGATGAAGTCTGCGGCAGTTTGTACTCATAGTTTTCATTTGTCCATAGGAGTACAGCGATTAGGCAACTGCCCAGCCAGGGTTGGTACGATTTAAAACATTATTTTAATCAAGTCATTTTTTAAATTTTAGTTAAGTATTTAAATCATTTTTATTTAAAGTTTCTCAATTTTCTAGGTTTTGCATTTTGACAGGTATTTTTTATAGAATAATTTTAACTATAATTCCTCTTTAAATATAACTTGATTTAAATTTAATATACGTAATCTATTTCTTGAAGTATTTAAAAAAATTGTATTTTAATTAAATTTTGTGTTCTACAAGATTTTATTACAACGGAAGGAAACATTATAGAAATAAGAAATTTACAATCGTGATTAATGTGTCTTCTTTTACGTTTTTAATTACAAGAATAAAGACAACATAATTATTTACATTTATTTAAACAATCAATCATGTTTTTTTTTAAATCAAGGTTTTTGCCAATCCTACTTCTCACATTATTGGTGCACTACTGCCCCTTGCTTTTCTCCATAAACACGGTGCATAGAATAGTCCAATGAGTGTGTGTGTGCGCTCTATAACAAACTCCCAACTGGAAACTAAATTTACTTTTCTATACCTTTGGTATAGCGAAGTATTTATATCATGAAAATTTTCGAAATCTAGATTTTAACGCAAATACACGTTTTGGGGCTCGAGGAACCCAGAAAATTGTTTTTTTTAAATGGCTATGTGTGTGGGTTACTCCTCTGCAGCCAAAAGTACTGGACCGAATTTGACGAAATTTTAAATCGAGATATATCGAAAATTTTAGTTCTGGTTCAGCTTTTCATAACAATCTGAAACCGGAAACGAAAGTTAGACATGTTTTTTGGTAGCGTTTTTTTTTCAGTCCTAAATTTTGGAAATTTGAGCACGGGATCTGAGAGAAAAACTTGGGCAAAGCGATAACTTTTTTACCGAACTCTCTAGCTTCAAAATGGCGGCCGCTACAACTTCTTGAAAATCTCGACTTTAACGCCGATTTACTCAAAAAGTAGTTCTCTGATCGGGATCAGCTACAACTTGTTTAAGAGCCCTTTGTGGGTAGTATACGATGATTAAAAATTAATTTCTAAAATCGTAAAACGATCACAATGGCGCTGCTTTAAGATTTTCAAAAACTGTCCAGACATTTTTTTTTTTAACTTTTTGGGCAGATATGGCTTGTAATTAACTAAATGTTTTTTACTAATCTCCTAAATTTTCCTACAGGATTTTTTGAAAAATTTGAAATTGATTAGTTATTTATTCAAAAAAGCAAACGCCAATTAAGAAAAGAAAACGATACTTTATATCAATATCAACAACACGTTTTCCGGCAGTTTCGTGATTTTAACTACGCCTATCAATTAGCTGTAGTTAAAAAATATATTTTTTAATCTTGCCATATTATTTATTTTTATTATATCATTATTTATAATTTTTCCTCAAATAAAGCTTTTAACACAATTTTCCTAGGGGACAACCTAGGGTTGCCTATATAAATGGTTTTCTTAGAAATGCAGTGAAATGTGAGAAGAGCTTAAAGTAAATACCGCAAAAATTAATATCTAGTAGGTATGGGAAAGTCCACTCCCAAGTTAACACTTCAGCTTATTTAAATCTGAAAACAGTATCAGATGGAAGACCTTATGGCAAAGCAAATGCTTTTTTATTCTAACCTCTTAGCTTCAAAATGGCGGCTGCTTCAATGTTTTGAAAATTCTCACTTTAACGGCCTATTACTTAAGAAAAAAATTGCCAGAAATTTTTGGGGGCTCATAGGGATAGAGCTAAGCCACAATTTGGTTCGTGTCCCGCTAATTACTCTGTTGCGCCTTCTATGAGTTTTTGAAAATTTTTGTTTTGACGTTTATTTACCCAAAAACGAGTTATCGGATCAGGATGTATTTTGATATTGTATATATTCTCACCGGTGTGCAGGGAGAATGCATGGCTAGTTCCTTTTGCTTGTTGAATTACATCTATTAATTATTACCGTACTTGTTTAAATAAAAATGGGAAAATTATGCTATATTGCTAGGTGCACACACACGATTATCTATTTCATAATTTCAAAAAAATACTGCATGGGTTTATGATTCAGGTTATTGGCGATTAATCCTACGTTAGCAAATTCGGTGTAATGGCGGAACTGATCAAATCTTACAAGTACAGGGTTCCCACTGACCCTGGATAACCTGGAAGTCAGGGAATTAAAATTTTTACCTGGAAGTCATGGATTTTATGCAAAATTTGGCAAAGTCTTGATTTTTCTCTTGATTTACAGTAAAAAACCTGATTTTCCTGCAGTAGTGTTCACATAATTAAAAAAAATTAAATATTTTTCGTATGAATTATTAAAACTGCCGCTTATAAAACAATTGCTGTTAAAGGTTTTTAAACTATCATTGAGGTACTTTTCTTACCCTTGTTAAATTCCAAGGAATGTAATATGGCTTATGATTAGGTGCAAGTGAGACCGCCACATACTGTCTTGTGAATTAATAAAAAACGCACATAAACGTGATTATTTTTGGGTCTCTAATGTTATTGATTTTTTTTTGTCGAAAGTCATGGGTAAGTATGATTTTTGGTCATGGATATCCTGAAAAAGTCGTGGATTCTAATTCTTGATAGTTAGTGGGAACCCTGAAGTAACTGTTCTCGGACAAACCATTCATTAAACATACTTTTGAAATATAAAAAGACAATTAATTTGTAAAATATAGGAAAGTCCATCCTCCTCCATTTTTTCTTTCAAGATGAGTGATAAACGTTATGAGAGTGAAGTTATGATGCTGCTCCTGACATGCTCTTTGTTTTTCGAAAACATTGTTTTTATTTTGTAAACGCACGAGTTTATAGCTCTTCTGTTAGGGGCTTGAGAAAATATCTTTTCAGAAGTATGATTTAGGACCATATTTTCTATTAAATCCACGTATTAAATGTCATCTCGTACTTCTGGAAATAACTAAAAGCTGCATCAACTTTCTTAAACCTAAATTGTTTGATATTCTGAAAGAGCTTTTGATGCGAAAATAAAAAGTTTTTGGGAAATGTTTTACCATGACCAATAACGATTTTAGAACGTATTAAAACTGGAACTTGTGTACTTGCGCATGTAACTAGAGCTCGTTCCTATTTTTTGCATGCGTGTTGAAATTTAAAATGGCCCTTAAAGGAAAAGATTCAATGACAAAGAAGAGAAAATGTTCAGAAAATGACACGGTTAAATTTCTTTAGTTATATAAGAGTCATGAGGGTTTATGGAATAACTTCTGCTTTTAGTTCTTTTAGAAGTGTAGTCAATGTTCCCAGATTTTCCGTTTTTTGGATCCATTCACTAACCGACAGTGTTCTTTTTCGACAACGGTTGATTTTGCCAACATTTTTAATATGCTTAATAAAAATGTCGGCTACTATAGCCACACCAGCAATAACTTTTTGTTGCTTTCTGCCATTGCGAAAAACTAGAAACATGTGTAAACAGAACATACACACAGATCAAGTTCACTTGCGCAAGCCAACTTGCACTGTGTCTGCTCGGCCGGCTTAATTTTAAGGCACAACATTCATATTTTTTTTGTTTTTATGAAGTAGTTCATGGCAACTGCAATCAAAGATAAGTAATTTAATTGTAATCCCTATCATTGTTATTTATTCAAATTTTAACTTTGTCAGTGTGACCTTGTTAATAAATTATTCCTAATTTTCATGTTTTGATAATTTCACAATTTAAATTTTACGAAACTTTAGTTACAAACATCGAAGGTAACTAGATCACTAAATGTTACTCGTTTTGCATCATTAGTTTCCTAACAAGAAAGCCATGTTTTCTTTTCTTCGAATGATTGAATTCCTGGCAGCAGTGATCTGAGTATTTGCAATTTCCAGTTTTATTATGCTTCAAAATTGTCAGCGGTACTAATTTTCAAAAAACTTATTCCCAATCAAAGGCTTTTCCAGAAAATTTGACAATATATAGGGTGTTCTATTTAAAAACGCAAAGTTGATGCTACTTCTGGTTATTTCCAATAGTACAAGATGGCGTTTGATACGTGAATTCTGATTTAAATTGGGAATGAGGACAGGACTCCTGTAGAATATCAATTACCCGCTTGTTGCGATACTTAGGTTTTACCTGATTATAACCTGTTACTTCATACAATATCCCTTAACTAATAATGTTACTGAATAATTATCTGTGCACAAAAGTCATAATTTTAAATAATTTTCATGTTTTCTATTTGTTTATGTAGTTTAGACATTATTTTCTAGTTGATTGTGGTTAATGTCAATAAATAGATTATTAAAAAGTTGTGCTTATTGGAACCATTAAACTTGTTGGATTATTGGATAATGGCTAATTATCGGGTAACAGGTATCTATCCGGTAATGGATAATTATCGGGTGACAGGTAATTCCCAGGTGTTTAAGCGGGTACCGCCTGATCATTCAAATTATCTTTCATCCCTAGATTTAAGTTTATTTATGAACTTTCTAAGAGTATATTATAAAGTTAATTTATTTTCTGAGGAAATCTTGTCACCCACCAATAGTTGTATGTTCTTACTGGCCAAATTAAATATGGCGTAAAGAAAAAAAGTTTGTTGCATTGTCCTACGGTTGCTAGAAGGTTTTTGCAGATTTAGTGTTTGAATTCATGGAAATAATGTGCTTGCACCAACCGAACATTGTCAGCATATGCTGTAAGTTTTGACTGGAAATTGACTTTTAGCTATTTGCAACATACTCAGGTTAGCAAGTACCATCTTAGTATGAATTAATCGCACACAGATACACTTCGCTTTGTATATAGTGTTTTGTATCTAGTTTACAGGTATATCATAGTTATGTATTGTAAAAGAAAATAAATAACAATGTAACTTACAGAGAACTATTTCAGTGTTGATAATATTGAAAGCATTTTGGATTTAGCGAATAGTTCTAAAACGTTTTGAAAGTACATAATTTCTTTTCTTTCAGAACAATTGACCCTAAACCATGTAATCCTCGAACTCTTCAGAAACCAAAAAAGGGTGGAGGTTACCCTAAGGTTTTCTTGGGAGGTCTTCCCTCGAACATAACAGAGACAGACCTACGAACCTTTTTTACAAGATTTGGAAAGGTTATGGAGGTTGTTATTATGTATGACCAGGAGAAAAAGAAGTCTCGAGGTTTGTTTTGATGTAAACATCTCGCCGCTTTTATATTATTTCTGAAAATTTTTTAGGTTTTGGTTTTCTTTCATTTGAAGACGAGGATGCAGTTGACAGATGTGTTTCCGAACATTTTGTAAATTTGAATGGCAAACAGGTAGGTTTACGCACTTGTCTTGTTTATGAAGAGTTCCTCAATGGTTGATAATTGTATTGTAGGTAGAAATAAAGAAAGCAGAGCCACGTGATGGTTCAGGTGGTAACAAAATGGGAGGTAGTGATGCAGGCACTTGGGGACCTCCACAAGCCCCTATGGGCATGATGCAAGGTCCTAATGGACAAATGGGAGGGCCGCCAATGAATTTGGGCGCACCAATGGGTCCGAACATGATGCAAAGTTACCAAGGGTGGGGAACATCACCGCAGCAGCAAAGTTATCCTGGCTACGGAACACCCTCAGGACCTGGTTCATACCAGGGATGGGGAGCACCTCCAGCTCCACAAGGTCCCCCTCCCCAGTGGGGCAACAGCTACGGTGGACCTCCACAACAACAGGGATATGGTTCATATGGTAAGTGTTGTGGTGTCCATGACCTGCTTACTTGTAAAAGAGTATCAAAGTTTTGTATTACTGGAACAAGAAAAAAGTCTTACCAAGTTTTCCCAAGAAAATATTTATAATGCCATTTAATGACGTGGCTGCTCATTCACGTGTTATTGCAAAAATTTTGGAATGCGGCCTAAAGTAACTCATTATGCCCCAAACAAGTTTTATTAAGTAAACAATGTAATATTTTCAATGGTTTAGGAAATAGTGGGATGGTGACACTTACGTGTCTCACCCTGTAGATTCTTCTAGATTATTTGTGGCAATATAGTGCATTTGTTGTAAAATAATATTTTGATAAAGATTCCTTCGTCACTGAATATTAAAACTTGAAAGTCATATACGGTACTAAGGGATTTAAGAGTAGTAGAACTTAAGAGCTAAATTATATTGACTGTTTATATTTGGTTTTAGGGCCGGGCACAGGCAGCGGTGCTAGCTGGAATAGCTGGAACATGCCTCAGAACAGTCAATCAACTGGACCCTCTGGTAAGCCACTTTTTTTCTGTTCCAAAGAATAAAACTTAGATATTTTTTCAACTGTTGCTGACAGGGTATCTTGCAGGGGATATGTATTCCCGCCAACAATCAGGTCCAGGAGGTCCGACCACTCCGAATGCTCCGCCTAACATGTCCACGTCCAATGCTAATTCTAAGCCAGGATCAGACTACTCCAATTACAGTTACGGTTCTTACTCCGCTGACCAGACCAGTTATGGGATTCCACAACGTTCGTATGGCAATGATGCGGGTTCTCAGCTAGGAGGGTACTCTTCGCAGCCACCCAACGCAGGTGCTAAACATTTCAATGATTTTAAAGAGTGGCCCAGTTCTTGACAACCTTTAGATAATGTGTGCGCTAACAATTTTACTCCTTCTCAGATTCCGTTGGATAACCGCGCTTCTAAAAACATTAACATTTTTTTCAATGGCATTAAAACTTTAACTACTTATTTGGAAGGCATGGATATATCAAAGCAGCAGTTGCTGCACGTTGATAATAATGAAGATGAGCGCGGGTGTCCAGCGGATGGTCCAGCAGGAGTAACATTGAAGCACATAAGTAACTTGAGTAATATGAGTATGTGTTGCAACAGTTGGAAACGTGTTGGCTTGATAAACGTGAAGAGAACATCCGGACTGGTTACTCCCGCCAAACTCAATTATTCTGATTAGACAGACATATGACCCACCGGCGTCCTGCGTCTGTTGCCTATCCTGATCGTTAGTAGTTTGTCCGCACCTGCATGGCACAGACATTCAATCTGCTTCGGTTACTGTTCCGTTATTTCAAGTCATTAACATATATATTCTAATTAAAATTCAAAAGTACAGACAGACAGAAATGTTGACTATTTTTAAGCACTGCTCAACTTGTTAATAGGTAGTAAAATAATGTAAATCAAATTTTTACCTCATAACTATTTCAATTATCTGCCTTTGGAATGCCTGCTTGGTTCGTTCGTTTAATAATTAATTAAAAAACAAAGTCTTATCAATGTGATTCATATTTTTAGTTATAATAATTTTCATAACTTAAGGTGACTGCATTTAAAATAGTGACGATTTATTATTACTTGTGGGTATATATTTTTACATTTTAACTATTACATCTAAATAAAAGCTATAATTTAAGTGCATCTTAATTCTAGTCTGTTGTTACAATATTTCAAGAATCTGTAGAAGCACGATTGTATATAGATTTACATAAGTTATAACAAAGATTATCTAAGTTAAACAAAAAATTTTCAAGGAACCGGTAGGCATTCTGATATATTTAAGGGTAATAATAAATTTTAAATAATCGTTGTAATTTTAAGATCACTATTTATAAATTATTTATACAAATAATAGAAATTACTTAAGAATCCAACCACACGTAGATAGTTAGGAATATTTTATTGAAGTCTGGCTGTACTGTAGTATGCTTAATATAGTATTTTAAACTTTTTTTTAATCTATTTTAATTTATTTTATCATTCGGTTGTAGAAATTACTATTATTAAGTTGGCTTGTTTTAGAATTGATTATACTGTTGCCAATTTTTATTATCTTTTAACTTAAACAAGGATTCTTTATGTGATGCAATTCATTAAGTAATGTTTTATTAGCGTATTTATTTTACAAACGATATTTTAGACAAGTCATAATATATACATTGATGATGCACTGTATTTAATTTAGAACTTAAAAAAAAAGAGACGATGGCAAATGAGAATATTCGGAGTACAGTGTTATAGCATAAGAGTTCCATGTCTAGTTGTGTTGTGATATAGGCAGTTTAAATTTTAACATTAGACTTGAATTTTGCGCGACCTGATCTTAAACTTAGTGTTGCCCTAAGAATTGCACTGACTAGGCCTTGCTGCGGACGCGATATACTATTTGGAATAATTGTATAAATTAGGGTAGCGGTTATTAATTTACTTCCTAATAATATATCATAGTGGATTATAATTAGTAGGAATGTAGTTCTGTCTGTCTGGGTTCCATGTGTCTATCTAATCAATGATAATTGAAGTTTTACATAAGTTAACATTTTAAATTCTTATGTGACAATCTATAGTAAGCAATGTTTGTTTCATAATACCGTAGACAATTTGAAATTTTCTTGTTTTCTAGTTTTAATCCTAGTATACGCTTTGGTTATAAAAGCTAACATTTAAGATTTCTCCTATGATAAAAATTTCGTATTTCAAATTTTAAAGAAATATAGATTCATTAGTCCTCCTTTTTGAGGTAGAGAGATGTTGCTGTAAACACGTATTCTACACGTTTTAAAAAGTATATAACTTTTATCTTCACTAATATCGCACTATAATCAATAGTGGTGTTTGCCTTCGTTTTCTTTTTTTTTTTTTAAATTTTGTTTTGTAAAAATTTCAGTCATTGATTACCTTTCGGATAATTTGTTTTGAGTGAGGTTTGGTAGTAGTTTTATGACTCTGATGATTATTAACTTTTTTGCAGGGCAAACTATTTAAAAGCAACTTTCCTCTCTTTTCCTTGTCCACATTTCCTGGGGTAGTTACAAGGTGGGGCGCGTTATTTATTGCATTCTATTTTTGCGTTCTTTTTACTATGAAACATAGTAGGTTATTCTACACACGAATATATTAATATACATTTATGCCGATACCTAAATAATTGTTAAAAGTAGTTATACTTTAGGCAAAATACAAAATAAATTTACGAACTAATATAGATTAATTATTAAATTGTATTTTGTATTACAATATTGCTGATGTAGTTAATTCAATTGTTAGAGTAATTATAAATTTACATAGTAAATTTAGAACAATTTGACTGATGTACAGATACATACAGAATAAGTTTTAAACTATAATACAATAAAACATACTTTATAAGTATATGATTAGGGCCTTTAACATAGTGCAATTTCACATGTGGTTTATCTAGCAAGAATAGTATCTACATTATGTAAAGGAATCCTCAATGTTTTTAACGTAAATTTATATTGTTTAGCGATTAGGTGTTTGCAAAGTTATGGTGCAGACACTGCCCAATTTTTATATGGTATTTGTTGCTCAAAAGATCGATCTTATTTTAAGTATAATTAATTAAAATCGCGTACGTCTAGCAGCCAAGTGATCTATTGAAAACTGTATATTAAATATATGAGTGTGAACCTATAGGTGTGTAAATTTGTTTTTTAATTCTTAAGTCCGATGAGTGATATCGTCAAACATACAAATGTTAGCTGAGAGAAATTTGTGTAGTTAAATGACCTCGATTATTTACATAACTTGTCCCTCTTTTAACTCATCCTTGCTCCCATAATCAACACTCACTTTCCTCATCACTGTACATTAGCTTCATAGTATTTTATCACTTGCAAGCAATTATATTGTTATTATTAAAGTATTGTAAAGGTCTGTCTATTACTAGTAGTGATTGTTATTGATGAGACCTGGTTTTAGTTAACGTCAGTTTTAAGAGTAGTGCATTTTTATTGGGGTAGTTAACTTAATCTTTAATATATTTAGCGTGAATTATGACAGTAGATTAACAAAACACTGAAAATAATGTACCTATCATTATCTTTGACTATCCGATAATGATTAAATTATGGATCTAAATGGCTTTTATTGTTTGCAAGTTTTCCTTCTTCATTTACTCCTGTGCTGTCCTTTATTATTATTCGTCTTCAGATTATTTTCTCTTAATAATATACATATCCTACAATCATTCTGTAGTATTATAACATCACCGCCGAATACAAACTAAAAAATGAAATCACATAGCATGCAAATAGTCCAGTCATCAGGTACTTTTGTAGGGAAATAACTCGGGAATGAAAGTTTTTTGCTTAAACCCTTTATTAGGGCGTCTAAAAAAAGACCCTTAGTTTGTGAATTCCAACTTGGTCGGGAACACGGAAAGTTTTTGGAAAAAGTGCATATAATCACAAAGTGGTGAATTGTTTATTTCCATTGCATCCTACGTTAAAAGTAGTCCTAAGGAAAAAAAACAATTATTCATACTTTTTCTCTCTTTAAAATTAAACACACCTCTATTATATTAGGACCTGAGGATTAAAGTAAACAAAAAATATTTTAGCTGTAATAGTTTACAAAGAACTCTAATGTTTTTTTAATTTTTGGCCCCTTTGGTCTTACTTTTCAGATTTCTTGAAATACTGTTGTCCCTGATGATCATACATAAAAGTGGTCCAAAGATGAGTTAAAGTACACTCAATTTCCTGTAAATCAAAAAAAAAAGTCTAACTCTAATAGACCGCAAGCTATAACCTCTCAAAATAGAGCATGTTGGAGCTGGTTTTGTAGGGTTGGAATTTTCTCGAAAATAACTCTTGAGTGCATCTAATACAAGAATGAGCTAAACGAAAATGAAAGACGATAAAATGCCACGTACAACTGAAAAAAAAGGAATGTTTCAGCCCTAATAGTTTCCGAAATGTAACCATTCAAAAACCGATTTTTTTGTATAAAAAGGTAAAACTTTTTTTTTTTCTGTTGATTTCACAGGAAAAGTTTCATTGGGAAAAATTTCAATTTCTGCGTTTACGTAACAAAAAAAAAGGTAGTTTTACATTGTTATACCCACAAGATCGGGTTTTTTCAAAAGTTGAATTTCGGAAACTATTAGGCTTCGAACTACTTTTAACGTAGGATACAATGGAAATGAACAATCCAGGGTTTTGCAATTTTATGCCCCTTTTTCAAAGAATTTTTCTGTGTTCTCGACTAAGTTAGAATTTACACACTCAGGATCTTTTTTTGGGCGTTCAAAAAAGAGGTTAAGCACAAAAATTAAATTCCTGAGTTATTTCCTTACTACACCCCTTGATTTTGCGATGTGATGACTGGACTAAAAGTGCAGGTTCAAATAATAGGACTTGCATTTATGTGGACTACTCTTACTTTACCGGTATTTCCAGGTCATCACTGCGTTCTGACTAACAGCGATTCACTTGACAATCGGATTTGGGCATAAATGTGCATAATATTTCTTATGTCGGCATGGGGATAACATCGCAATTGAAAAATGTTCTGTGCGAAAACTATTTTATTGGATTACAAATAAATCTATAATCTTTCAAAAATTACTAATATCCAAAATTGTTCTTTTTGTAAAATAAAGTGTGTACAAAAACTCGCCACTTTCTTTTTTAGGCTAGAAAATATACACCTTGTTAGTTGAAAATGCCCAATTTCCAAAGCAGTAGTTGAAGGAAAGCTCTTCCCTTTCATCCTATGAAGTTCCCTTTTTGTTGCACTTTCAGAAAAGAGTCCCAACCCCAGTCCAACTTTCCTTAACCGAACAACCACTGTGGTGAAAGCTAAAAGCAATGGTTCATCTCTCGTAGGTGATTATACTGCAGCTGGAGGCGATTCATATGCTGGGGGCCCTCAACGGGGAAGTAACTATGGTACTCCACAGTCCTACCATCCTTACAGACGGTAAACATTCCAGTCATGCATCGACGCATTGTCGTAAATCACATTTTACCATATAAATCTGTAAAGCAATATGCAATAAGTAGCGTTATTTTCTTACAGTTCCAAATAGTACTAAGCTTGAATATGGTGTAAGTGACAGCAAAGAATTTTCGTCGTTAAGTGTTCTTGGTGAAGACTAAATTTTATTCATTAATATTATTTGTAAGGAGCTAGGTATGTTTTATGGAATTGTTTTGTATTATAACTGGCTTTACAAATTTAGGAAGTAATCAAGAACGTAACCAATAAGTTAGTTTAAGAATGTGTAATTAGAAATTAACTGTAGCAATGACATTACCAATTTTTTTCTCTTTTTTAAATGTAGTAGGAGTGTAGCATTAAAAAAATGCTAAGTAGTAATAAAGTGCGTTAATTCACTGTAAATTTGTTGTCCTTTCTCTTTGTACAAATAAAAAATACAGAGTATCATATAATAGAAAAAAAAATTACCTGCATAAATTTTAAATAAATAACAATTATGTAGTAAATTCAAGATAGTAAGTACATTTTAATTCTTAACTTTTAGATTTACAAAATATTATGTAGTACATAGTTTTACAGATTGGGATTATGGACCTGTTTTTGAAATCAATCCTCAAGCTTGTGTTATAAAAATGAGGCCATATTCTACAACTTGATTTGATTCTGGCTCTAGGTACTAAGAGACTAGTAACATGGCTTAGAATACTTATTACTCTATCTTAAATTTTATACCTTGCTTTTTTATTTGTATGGTTTTGGTATGCAGAGCAGCATTATATTACGTTTACGTATTAGTTCCTGTAGTGTGTTTAAAGTATGTAAGAAGTTTAAACATACAAATTGTAGTGATCTAAAGATACTTATAAAGGTATGTAATTGTATTAAAAAATATTGACAATTTCTTACAATATTGGTCAGAATTTATATGAAATCCGTAACTGTCTCACCATAACAAACTGGCTGAATCTTACATGTCGAGAAAATTTATTATTATAACATGTTGATGGTTACTTGCATGTTGGAGCCAATATTTATGTTCCAGGCACTACTGTAGCTATCATGTGGTCATGGCTTACTCGTATTCTGTGAGTCGTAAAACATAAGCACTTATTACATTTAGGTGTATTAAAAATGGGCTACCTATTAAGTAATAAAGCAGTACATTAAGCATCGGAGAACATATAACAAGGGCAACCATGTATGGATAATTTAACCTTTGTATCACGCTTTACTCCATCTGCCTACTTTATTTGTCGGAGCTTTTGTTTTTCTTGCTTGGCAGAATATAAGCAACAACTACCCTGCATCTGACAGATGCTACAAAGTACTCCAGTTTCTTTGTTAAAAAATTGGTTATCCTGGTTGCCTATGTCTTTAATTTCCGAAGATTCTGCAAAAGCTGTAGGTCTTGTGGGGGATAGGTGAAGTCACTGTTATGTAGCCGGAATGTTTGTCATTATCAGTACACTACAGAACCACCATTTCACCTCGGTCTAGACAAGACATCAACTCCGAGAGGTTCAAGGTACAAATGTAAGTGTGTGGACAGTTCGTCAGATGTTAAACTGATTGCTCGTAGGCCACCGCAATGGCCAAATTTGCTCCCAAGCCACGTGAGTAACCAGGCTGCAAATAAGCACTAGAACAGCGAAGCTCAGTACTGTATACTGATGAATCAAGGTTCTGTCCACATTCACCAGATGGAAAACAATGAGTGTGAAGGCGAGCTGGTCACGATTTGCACCGTGCCCTTTCACCCTACGGATCGGCTAGGGGGAAGGTTTTGTTATGGTGTAGGCAGGAATATAAATGGAGGCTGGTACATAGTTAATTTTTGTCAAAAGAAGATCGTTGACTGCACAACAATACATTGTAGAGGTTCTCATTTACTCCATTTATTGGCGTTAACTTCAAACTCATGCAAGACCGCATAACTTGATCTTGGTTTTCAATATCTTTCATGTCAACATGTCGAAATAGGTATAAAGCTTAAATAAAAAACCTGTTAAGAATTGTTTTATATACAATAAATTAAAATAAATAGTCCTGACAAAGGTTGGTTTTAAAAGCTGAGATTGTAGAAATAAAAATAAAAGCCTAAAAATTAAATCAAACCTTGAATCAAAGGCAAATGATAATTTAAGGGAGTATGGGAGGTTGTTAGGTGTGTATGAATATAAAATGAGAGTATGGGAGGTTAGATGTGTATGAATATAAAATATGAAAGGTCTAGTTTCACTCTAAATGCCCAGTCAGCAGTCGTCCCTTTCCAATCAGCAAATTTTGAATTTTGCTGGCCAAGAATGAACTATCCTTAATAATAGAGCGCTAGCTAAGATATCTTATGGGGGTTGTTAAGTATATATGAATATATAAACTATGAAAGTTGTAACTATACCCAGTCAGCAACTTTTAAATTTTGCTGATAAAGTGCAAAGTACCTACCCTTAATACTGTGTTGAAGGCAAAGATATTTATTGGGAGCTTGGACTGTTGAACATAAATATGAAAGATGAATATTCTAGCTGTAGTCGAAAATAACCAGTCAGCAGCTTTTAGACTTTGCCGATCAAGAGTAAGCTACCCTTAATAATAGGGTAGCTTTTATATAATAGCAGTTTTTTCTCCAGTCAGCAAAATAGGAACACCCTCCGAAAGTCGTGGCTTTGTTAAATTATCAACAGTTGAAAACGTAAATTTTGAATTAATCTAGGTATTATATTTATATCTTCAGCGCTACGAGCCATTGGCTTGATCCCATTCACTCCAGGTTTGGCTTATTCGCTATGTTTCGGAGGGTAGTGGGGCCCTTTGGGCCTTTAACCACTACGCCCCCTCAGCTTACGCCAAACCCTTGGAATTACATTCACTAGTCTATTTGCTCATCCATCTACACTTTTGATGGGATTTCCAACCCCTCTAACGACGACCAAGATATTAGCTTAACCGACTGTTTTACGTGCCCATCCGCCAGCACGAGGCGTTTTGCGCAGCTTTGGGACACCCATCCAACTACCGACCACGGAGAATCGCAAGAGAATGGCCCTCCTACCGGTGCCAACCCGGGATCCGGAGATTATATTTAGATAACTTAATTTTTTTACAGGTCATTGGGTTGACCATGTGCACATCGTTGCGCGCTCATAGCTCGGTTACATTCAAAACATTCGAGAGAGCATAACCAGTCGCATTTAATCATGTACACAACAAAAAATAATAAAAACCTATTTATTAATAAGTTTTAGCTTTACTTCGTTGAAGTTCATATTGATTTATGAATAAAATATTTAATTTCACTTTAACAATATTGTTGAGATAAAATAAAGTAATTTATTCATAAATCAATAAAAACTCATTTTAAAAAAAGCTGTAGATTACGAAAACTGGTAGAAGGTATTGGGATTTGATCTTGCGACTGCTTAGCATTTACTCCTAGGGCTGTTCCACTTGCTTAAGGCAAATGTGACATGGGACATACACCTAATACATAGGCGTAAGAGATCCGAATTTTCGGGGAGGTAACTTCTTAATAAATTTACAGAAAAGTAGGTACATACATTTTGGTTTAGAAGTGAATCATGGAAAAAACACATTAAAAGGCAAAGACACAAATATTTCTTTAACAAATACATTGGTACAAAATACAGAATGTGGCTTAGTATATGACTAGATTAATTTTTCATTAACTGAAGATTCAAATGGCAAATTAGTAATAAGGAATAATTATGCGCATGTGTAGGGATTACCCTAACAAGGAAAATTTGTAACGAATTGGTGTTATAACCTGCAAACGCGATACAGTGTAAATTTCCCAAACAAAACATTTGTTCTATTTGGGATTATAGTCGGGAAAGAACATATTATTCTCCCTTTGTTACACACCTAGCTCAATCATGAGTGATACTACTCTGTTATTGATACACATCTATGCACCGTCGTGTACACTTTGCTGCGCTTGCGGTTCCCTCCCTTCTTCTTCTTCTTGTTATAGGGCTTGCCCTGTCGTTTCCTAATTTAGCCTCTCCTCGTCAATTTTCTTGCGATGCGGATGTCCAGCAGTCTTTCCATCTTTTTGGTGGTCTGCCACGCGGTCTCGTTGTTCGTGGTCTTTCCATCATCATCGCTACTTTGGTAACTCGGTTGTCCTCCATTCTCTGTACGTGGTCCCTCCATATCCTTCTCCTATTTCGCACGCACCTAACCACGTCTTGAATTTCGCACTTGTTTCTTATCTCCTGGCTCCTTATTCTATCCCTCAATGTCAACCCATTTATAGATCTCAGTGTTCTCATTTCGGTAGATCTTAGAAGTTGTTTTGTTTTACCAGTGTCTGTTCTGGTTTCTCTAGCGTATGTCATGATGGGTCTCACGGCTGTTTTATATAGATGCGTGTTTTGCTATGCACGGACATACTTGTGTTTGTTTTTCCAGATAATGTCATTTAAGGCTCCCGATATTGCTGCCGCTTTTGTAGCTTGGCTTCTAACTTCGTTATATAGGTTTCGACAACTGGAGATACTTGCACCCAGATAGTTAAATTCCATGACTTTGTTCTATTGGATAATCGTCTACGACTAATTTACATCGTAGTGGTTCTTTGGATACAGTGAGGGAATTTGTTTTATTCGTTGAGATCTTCATATTAAACGTTTCTGCCACAGATTTGAATTTAAACAGCATTCTTTGTAGGTCATCTTCTATTTCTGATATTAAGACAGCATCGTCAGCGTAACAAATTATTTTTATGTCGTTATTTTTAAGTTTGTAGCCTTTTCCCGTTGTCTTTATTTCTTTAATTATCTCGTCTCATCATGTTTTGTTGGTTTAGGATCTTTATTACATCACATAGCCTCACCCTATCGAAAGCTTGCGTAAAATCTACGAAACACATGTAGGCTGCTTTATCATATTCTTGTATAACTTCATTTTCCCCATATTTTAATAATTCATTTGTGATATTGTCTAGTCCGGGGGACTTTCTGTTTTTTTTAATTTTCTTAACTGACTGTGCAACGTCTGCTTTGGTGTTTGTTTGGTATACGTTGCGGCTTTCATTATCACTAAAACGTCCCAGGAACAGGAAGCGTTAACAGTAGTATTTCAGCATGTACACAATAAAAAATGCAGGATAAGTTCTTAAGGACTGCTTAATGCATATATACTTTTTTATTGTGTACATGGTGTTTATGCTCCTGCGATGATTGTAGCATAGGGCGTGGGCGCAGCAAAGTGCACATGCTCAGCAGATGTGAAACAATAGCAGAGTAGTATTAGATATGCTTATGAAACCCTCTATTCTGTATTCGCCTAGCAACCAAAATCACTATTCGATAAATCCTCACCAATAATATACAATCTTTAAAGATTACTGAAAATTCTTGAAATATTAATTATTTAATAATCTAATAGGTACTATTTATTTTTATCTGAGATACAGCGATACATACATTGTAAACCTCATGCTACGAAATAACGTTTCCCGCCTTTTTAATCAATTATATTCAAAAAGCGGGAAATAATGGCCACGCGATTTGTTAGTCCTATATCCAAGACGCTTGTATCCATTCGAAAGTGAAAGCGCGGGAATAGTATTATTGGGTTTAGGGACTTTTAAATTGTACCGACAGGTGGGTTTGTACAAACAGGTGCAAGTGTTTGGTGTTAAGTGCGCAAGCAATATGGTAGTGTGTTTGTCTGTCGCGAAAATGTTACGTCTGTGTATTTATTAAAGTGGATTTTTGCCACAAAAACGATTTAAGGTAAGTTTTCTTTATACTATTTTTATGAACGTAGTTCGACATTGACGTCGTTTATTGCGACAATATGAAAACGCGATGTATGAATGTTTGCATAAGTGCAGGTTATGAGTACCAATGTTTTGGTAGGTTTGTTTGTACTGCAGCATCATTGAATTTGCAATAGGTTTCCAGTGCAAGCGCACTAATGATTTTTTAGCCTCGTGGAAAATAAAATTTAATTTTCGTTTAATGCTTAAAAGTTTTTTGTAACCTTGCTCAAATTCTTTTCTTTCTCTATTTTGGAAGAAAGTAGAAATTTGTGAAGGAGGGAATATTGTAGCTTTATATAAATTAGAAGTAGATGCAAAACTTTTGTAGCTAAAACCTAATTTTTCTGCTACCTACGTATATGAAATACATACATAATGCATATTATGATATTAAGAAATTTATTACTTGTTTAACAGTGAATATAAAAAATCCTAAATATATAATTAGAAGAGGGGGCAAACTTTTTCTAGCCAAATTAAAAGATGTGTTTTAGCTATCTCTATCGTTGTTATTGACATTGGGTAAATCCCCTATTTTTTCTAATTCGGGTATAAGAGGTGAAAGATTAAGTAAGTAAGTAAATAATTAAACAAAAGATAGAGTTTAGATACACGGCTTATAATACAAATGAGCAGGAACAGTGTTCCAGTCAAAACAAAACTAATTAAATTACATTGTACCTAAGTACTGCTAAAATAAAATGTAATTGTAAAAAAAACGTAATAAAAAATTAGTACAGTACTTATTTGAATCCGGGTTGTGATTGCAAAAATTAGAAGCTAAGTGTTTTGAAGGAATAGATAATATATTAAATAAGTATGTATCGCTACCTAATATAATACAAGCAGGCAAAATTTAACACTGGCAAACATATTATTAGCGGTTTTCCTGGAAAAATTGCAAATTTGTCCATTTTCAAATTGAAGCTTCATAGTACGTACGTGTTGGTTGTTTAACAGTAGTAGGTAAATATATCCCTTCACAAAAAATTACTTTAATTTATTTTAAATAAAAATAACCACCCGTTTAATTAATAAGTTGTAATGTATTACGTATTATAATTGTTAAAATTCTGCACAGCAAGAGTCGTGATTATGTAACTGATAAATAAACTATGACCTCACATGAAATATAGATTACAGTTCTGTTGAAGGTCATAAAAATTAGTCCTGTTACAAGAACTTTCATTTCGTTTTTCACACAGCTCAAGGATGTTCTAGAATTACGTTGTAAACTTAGCTTCGTGATGGACATAATAAGAATAACATAGTTATATCTGGGTTTTTTTCATTTTTAAGTAAAAACTTTTTTCGTATAATAAGAGATGCTGTTGTTAAGGTATTGAATTGGCAGAGATTCCAAAAATTGGTTGTTTGACATTTCATTTTCATGGTTTTTAAGAAAATTTATTATTTACTTAGACTTAAAGTCGGTGACGTCATGGTTGTGCTTCAGCTTTCAGCGACGTTCGTGTTTCAGGTTTAATATTTTCAGAATTTCATAGCGAGCAAAGGAATAAGCTAGTGGAACTGAAAGAATTACTTGTATCCAACGTCAACGAATTGTTTAAAAACTTAATGCTCTGAAAACATTAGTTTTAAATTATTATCTTCAGTTTCTTTACGGTCCCATTTTTCTAGGATTACTAGAACGTATTGTACTGACTATAACTCTCACATTTCATTGAACCAATCACAAATTTCCCCTTTCATAAAATGAACCAATCGCGTTTGTTTTATACTGATTATAGTGATTAAACTGCATGGTGCATTTTAAATAAGTGATTAAACCCACAGTAGCTTCGGATAATCGCTCTTAAGTCTTAATTTAACGCGTGTAAAACTGATGTGCGCTGACTTTTGGATATATTTATTTTTATTATAATGTAGTTTTTCATTGCTTCGGTTAGAAGTACCTAAGTAGCATATTTAACTATGACATAATTTATTACTTAAAAACAATAATTGTCTCTGTCGTCTACAAGCAAAATACGAGAAACGTCGACGGTTGCCCATGATAACGATGTCAACCAACATGAATGGCGATAGTTCAAATCATGAACGACCCAAATTTTAGTGTACACTTATAATAAATACAATAATAACATGCTAATATGCATTATGCTAATATATACAGGATGTATCAAATTGCGTGTTAACTATGGGGATCTCGCTTATTTAAACGATACGACGATGGTTGAATTAGAGAAAAGTTGTGGAATTTTATGCCCATCAATAATTTGAAAAGAAACTGGAGCTATCTTGCTTAGTTTCTGAATAAACTAAAAAAACTGAAATTTTAGATTTTTTGTTTTCGGCTATAACTCATTTGTCATTTATATTACATATTTCTAGTTTACGCAATATTAGGACACGTTTTCATGCTGAATCTCAATTTTGGATCAGATTTGGTACAACTGTTACCATTACTCATTTTTAACTTTTTCTTTTCTTATGGTCGGCAATTTAAATTTTTTCATATTTGAATAGAGTTTTTGATTCTGATTTCAATGATGTGTCATACTTTGCATTTTGTTTACGTTTTGAGCATTTTATTACAGAAAATCAAAATTCCATAAGAGTGTCATGGAAAGACCACGTCATTTAATTTATTTTGATAAAATTCTAGTAGGCTATGAACAGATGGAAGTAAAACAAAACACTAGTTTTACTAACTTTGGTCTTTAGATACATTCGGTACGCGAAAATTTCAGGAAACTTTGTTTTGAGCGTAGGCAGCAGCCTAAAACAAATGACACAGTTACTAACACAGATTAGAGAGTTTATTTTAGACGAGCTTCTTAGCATTTTTTATAACGGAGCAAATGTTTTGAACATTTATTTAATAATTGTTTTTATTAGTGCAGTTCTAGTGTTATCTGTTGTATTTATTTAACCTGTTATTCAAATTTGTTATGTCAGTTGCAAACAAAAACTGCAAGTGGAATTTTCAGTAAATTGTGTATGTTAGAAAATTTGTCATTCATTTGTTTTTATAAAATATAACTTAACTTGCTGCCTACCCACAAAACAAAGTTTCCTAAAATTTTTGCGTACCTAATGTATCTACAGACCAAAGTAAATAAAAGTCGTGTTTTGTTTTACTTCCATCAGTTCATGGCTTACTAGAATTTTTTCAAATTAAATTAAATAACGTGGTCTTTTCATGGCACTCTTATGAAATTTCTATGTTCAGTAATAAAATGCTCAAAACTTAAACAAAATGCAAAGTGTGACACATCGTTGAAATCAAAATTAAAAAGTCTATTCAAATATGAAAAAATTTAAACTGCCGACCATAAGAAAAAAAAAGGTGACAGTCGAAAATGAGTCATAGTAACAGTTATACCAAATCCTATCAAAAATTTAGATACAGCATGAAAAAGTGTCTTAATAATGCGTTAACTAGAAATATGTAATATGAATGACAAATGAGTAATAGCCGAAAACATCCAAAATCCAAAATTCCAGTTTTTTTCAGTTCCTTCAGAAACTAAGCAAGATAGCCCCAATTCATTTTCAGATTATTATTAGGCATAAAATTCTACAACTTTTCTTTAATTTAACCATCGTCGTATCTCTTCAAATAAGCGAGATCCGCATAGTTAACACGCAATTTGATACATCCTGTATATTTACATTAAAATTGTTTGGCAGATTATATGAACCAAAATCTTAGACCAAACTAATGTACATAAGTGTCAATATTACAATTTACTTTCGGCTTGGGAACTACACCTAGCATAATCAGGTAAGGACCGATCTGTAGCTTGTCTGTCTTTACAAGCATTTGCTCTAGAAGTTTGAGCAATATTTGTTTGTAGGCCCTACCTGCCTAAACAGGGCCGCTTAGATTATTTAAACATTGGGGCGGACAAGGATTTAATCTTAATGTATTTTGTTTTCCAGGACAATTATACTTAATCAGCTTATGTCTGTTAGCTGTTTGTAAACCCATACAAACTAAAGTTTCGCAACGTTGCAGCATGCATCTTCAGAGTGAATAGAACACTGAATTCAAATCCGGGAAGCGGCGGTATTTAAACTCCTTTGAGCCAGTCGGGCAGAACGGCGGAGTTCTGGTTGGCTGTCACCGTTGGGCAAAGACAGATCCGGTGGGGCGTGATCGTGAGATCGATGATGCTTACGATGCTTAGTTTATCCTCTCGACTCGAAAGCATCATCGATGCAACGCTTTACCGGACTCTGTACTATAGAGTCCGGTAAAAGTAAAAACAAGGTAGCGGGCGCCATTTTGAAACTATAGAGTCTATAGTTTCAAAATGGCGACCGCCTCTTTTTTTGAAAATTTTTGCTTTAACGACCCATTACTCAAAAGTAAGTTGGTAGATCGGGTGGAATATTTCGTATGGTAATAGTCCTAAGGAAGCACAATATTAACGTTTGCAAGACGATATAAAAATTTAAAAAAAATGTAAATTTAAAAGTATAACGTAAGAATTTTTGAAATTAAAAACATATATATCCTTAAAACTGGCTACACGATTTTTTTAAAACTTTGTAGACTTGTACAATTAAAGATAGGCTACAATCTAGTGAATATGGGTATCCCTTTATTTATTAAAGGGGAAATGATAAATAACTTCTACTTGAGCAGAATTACTTTTCATGACTGGTAGAACTAACGTCTGCTGTTAGTTTTTAGATAATTATATATTTGATGAGGCTACTGTAGAAAATTTAATTTCCAAATATTTTAACTATTCAAAATAATATTCCTCAAATACTGACAATACGTTTTTCTTAAAATTTTGCAGTCTTATAGAGACAAACATAGGGTACAATTTCTGTTTTTTGCTGAATACTGTCATTCCACTGTGGCACCCTCTATGAATTTTTGAAAATTATAAATTGGCACCCCTCTGTTTATTAAACGGGAAACAATAAATAACTTCTGCTTAAGAAAAATTACTCATCTTGACTAGATTTTATGTTTATGCAGGTAAAAGTAAGTAGCTGGCATTATCTTTGCTGACGTCGCGATAAATGACTGACTGAACTGTAATAACTAATAAAGGTTGAAGATTGTACAACCTTATAATTATAAAAAATTGCACTTTTGCAAATACGGCAAGTATTAATATCTAGTATTGGAAAGTCCACTCGAAGTTAACGCTTCTGCTTTTTACTTTCCTATACTTTCAGTATAGGGAAGTATTGATTTCATGCAAATTTTCAAAATCGAGATTTTGACGGAAATACATGTTTTGGGCTTCCAGGATCCTAAAAAAGTGGTTTTTAAAAAATGTCTGTCTGTGGGTGTGTGTGTCTGTGTGTCTGTGGGTAACGCTCATATATCCGGAACGGCTGGACCGATTTCGATGTGCTTTGGAATGAGGAGGTATATCAAAAATTCATCGACAAAATAAGCTTTTAAAAAGAATCCGAAACCGGAAGCGGAAGTTAGACATGTTTTTTTGGTAGCATTTTTTCAGAAACGGAATTTTGGAAATTTTAATAGTGGAGATTAAAGAAGGCCTTAGGGCAAATCAAACGATTTTTTACCGAACTCTCTAGCTTCAACATGGCGGCCGCTACGAATTTTTGAAAATTTCGACTTTAACGCCCATTTATTCAAAAACCAGTTATCTGATTGGAATCAACTACATCTTGTTTGGTAGCCCTTCAAGGGTACTATACCATGAAGTATCATTAATTTTGAAAATATAAAAACGATCGCAATGACATCACTCCAAAATTTTGGAATTTTTCAAAAAAAAATTTCTCAAAAACTGCCCACACGTTTTTGTTTAAACTTTTTAAGCTGATAGAGATAGGCATCTGCTACAATTTTGTTTTTTTGCTCATTGCTATAATTTCACTGTGGCGCCCTCTGTGATTTTTTGAAAATTGAAAATTGGTACCCTTTTATTTATTTAACGGGGGGCAATAAAATATTTCTGTTAAAGCAAAATAGCTCGTCATTGATAGCAAAATCCGAATATCATAATATTTTGTCGATAATTTCATATTTAGGGGGGCTACTGTTTCCCCTCCCCCCCAAATTTTTTCGATAAAAAATTAAAAATCTAGTTTTTTGTTTTGTTTGCTCTAGGAGAATCTTTTTACAAAAAATCAAAAAATCGAATTTTTTGCCCCTTAATAATCTTTTTGTCCTTACAAGAATTTCACATACTTTCTACAGCAGTTGTATTCTTGTAATAGTCGTTTAATGTACAGTGTATGCTAACTTTTTTATTTTAATAGATAGACTCGCAAACCCAAGAGAAAAGTTGTAGGGCAAATTCTTCTCGATTGTATTTAAGAAAAAAACTTGAGTTTCCAATTTTAATATGGCGGCCACGGTAAAAAATACCTTTTTTTTAAATGGAAACGTGGCATTTTGGCTTTAAAATCAGAAAGGTTTTGAAATTCTAAATACAAATTAATAAGAGTAATTTCTTGCTAAAAATAATACTTCTCGAGTTATTAATATATTTTCAAATATCAATTTCCGCCCTTCCGTTGATTCACTCCGAATATTTTACCCAACCTTATGCTTGCAGAGCGCAGCGGTCGGTCTTTCTTCAACCGCTTCAAGATGTTACAACTTATAAGAACTATTTACTTTTACTAGCCGGGTCTAGACAGGTGCATATAGAAATTGTTGGAAAATATAAAACAATGTTAATTTATAAGTATAGGAAAGTCCAGGCGAAGTGTTTCGCTCATTTTTTCTGTTGTTTTCTGCAGTTTATCAATCTAGCCAAACAAATAGCGGCAACAACGCTATGTGAAATAGATGCGCAAGATGACCATGAGGACCGACCATCAGTTGCATTAGCATGTGCAAAGTGAAAATGAATGTTTCGCTGAAACTACAAAACTTGTATGATAAAAGTCTGTGTATTGACAGTACAGATACTGTTTATGATAACAGGCACCGAAGGAATACTGACTAGTTTATGTAATAATGTCATTTCACTACATCTAGCTACTGCTGCTACTCCCATGCTATTTACAGAATGCCTTTATAACATTTGCGATGTGATTTCGCTTTTTGTCCTTAACGTCAACCTCCTCCTGTGTGTGAGAAACATGTTATATAGCTACAACTATTCAGGAAACGATTGTTCGGGTGTTGTGTACTTTGATGTGGCCTTTCCATAATACATACAGGTGGTGTAAAGGTGCGGTGCCCGAGAATAAATAATTTGTATCTGATTTTGATTTAATTGTATTGTTTTATACTTTAAAGTGGGAGCTCCCCGAAAACGTAATGCCTTGTCTAATAACTTTGATTTATTTACAGCCATATTATATTTCTTTCAGCAAATACAGACTTTAATTAACAGTGATCACTTGACTTAGCTAAATTGCTGTGATTTAGCTTAGTTAATTTTAAGCAGGTGGTTGTTTCAGAACAGCTGCACACATTTTTGTACATAAATGTAAATATTGTAAAACACATGTTAACACGTGTCAATGAGTTTGCCGCCTGTTGTGTGGATTATTGGGGTCAATCTAATATTTAAAATTTCACGCTCTCGCATTTTAGGGATTAGGGTAAATATTGGGTTGTAGTAATTAACATAAATTGGGGAAACTTGACAGCTTTAATTAGCACAAGTGTTCAAGAAAGCTTGAGAGTGTGAGACAAAATTTTATTGATACTTCTATCCAATCAAAAATTGAAAAAGAGTGGGGCTGTAATTTTATTGGAAAAAGAAACAAGTCCAACCTCTTGGAGGATGGACATGAATTTTAATAAAAGAGTATGTTCCCTAAGGGAAGGGATCAATCTTCGAATTCTCAAAGATCACTCAGTTCGCTGAAATCTTAACGTCAGTTTGGAGGCATTATTGCTAACATTCTGTTACAACATTACAAGTCTGGGACTTGTAACTTTAAAATAAAATATTATCTTCTTGGGTTTGGGGCTACGAGGGGCACATTGCCAAAATCAAATAGGCTTAGGCGTAGTAGCTCATTCTTGTCGGTGTACCTGATTAGGCGTATCAAAAGCGGCGCTATTGTTCCTCTTAGGAGGGAATTAGGCGTAGCAACTGAGGCGCTATTGCAGGGAAGCCGATTTGAGTGAGTGGCGGCGCTATTTCCACATTGGTTGCGGCAAGACGCTCTTTTCGCGTGTTGTTGTTACACATTTGTACGTAATCAATCGCTGTTATTGGGTTAAGTTCTCTGGCGTGCTGGCAAGCGGCGCTATTGTCCTTCGGGAATTAGGCGTAACGGCCAGGGCGTTATTAGGACGAGATCTAATCAGGCTGAGAGTATTGCGTTCAAATGAGTGATAGCACACGGTGTTCCTATGAAGAGCATCCAGTTACTTACGTAAACTGCACAATACTCGACATTTATAAACAGTCCCAAATAGAAGTATCAGTATGGGTAAAACTGGGGCAAATATTTAGATTGGCAACTTTACTCGATACAACTGACGGGCAAACTCTATATAAATGGTTCTAACACTCATAACACCAATATTTTCAACACATGAATAAATAAATTCTTCAAAAGGTTTACTGTTGTTTGAATCAGTTTAAAATCTTATCCTTTTTAACCTCGATAAAGACAGGGTAAATCAGCCACGAGCAAATAAGTAAAACACAACGTAGGTCCGACACCGATCATCGCAAATAAATAAGTAATCAAGCATAAATACTTGATAAATTTTAAATAATACAATTAAAATTTGTAAATAAAAATATCAGCGAAACTGCACGATCACAGTGGATCTGAATATTTACTTCCAATAGTCTTCAGACGAGATTTTAAATATTTAGTTCTTTACAACGTGAATATTGTATCACATACTCGAAAATGCCATATCAAACTTCATTATTATATTATAAACAAATGTTATTTGCTCAAAGGACCTGTACTATTACTTACTAATCCAGTATTAGTGGAAGCCAGGTTATTTCTGATAAGCAGTAAGACATCGTACGAAGCAAAAATACAAAGTTTAGAAATATTATTTAAATGTTTAAATAAACTATAAAGCGTTGCGGTATAGAAACAAATAAATAGTAATTTCTTGAATATCGGAATATTAGAAACACGTACTATCGGCTTCGTAAAAGAAAATATTATACATATCCTGAAAAGAAAAAAAAATAATAATATCTGACTACTATTTGTAAAAATCTCGTCAAATGTTATTGAGAACTTTTAAGTAAAAGCATATATAATTACTCTTTCCAGTGATTATACGTTGAAACAGCTATTGGTATATAAAATATTAAAGAACGCGTGGGAAACTCGGAATGGCTATATACGAAAAGCATATGTAGACGTGTTCCCGCAGCTTTATTGAGTAACAAGAACTTAAGCAGCTGTTACATAATTCGTAAAAGTTTTGAATAATTTATATTAACGGTATTCCACACTCTTCGAATTTTAATTGTCAGTCCTTGACATTGTATACCTGACGTCAGTACGGGAGGCCAATTATTAGATCGATCTATAAGTGCAACCATTTCTACTTAATATATTATTTTGCGTTTTCTTCCATCAAACAAAAGCTTTGTTTTTATTCATTCTCATATTAATACTGATATTGTTAGGAGCGCTATGTTTGATTGACGATTTCCTTGGTCAACAACAAAAAAGATACGAATAAGGCTAATTTAACCCAAGATCGTCTAACATAAACACATTCCTTGTAACCGGGTGTTCTGACATCTCGTTACACTTTGATCGGCTACAACTCAATGGTAATTACTTCCACATTACTTGCCACTGGACAATTAATCTTTCTCGTCAATAATTAGATTAACACCTGTAAACCAGTTCGTACTGCTCATCCCCGAACGGGTGAATAGGGGTGCAAAACCGACAGCCTAAGTCAGTTGGCATCGCGAGAATTGCATAGCGCGTATCATGCCACAGGATCCAAGGTTGTTAGGCCTTGAATAACAACTCCTTTTGCCAGCCCGTGGTTACACTACTCTTGTACAAGTACACTTGGCGAAAACTCGAGAGCTCTCACCTTCCAAACAACACATCACTGTAGCTATACACCAGAACAGTATACTGATCATCTACTAATTAACCACTAGTGCACTAGATAATTTTAAAGGCAAATCACACAGTTTTCATACAGAGCAAACAAAGAGCGTGCAAGAACGATCTTCCTCAGTTCAAGCACATGTTTTCACGACCCTTACTTAAGGCGTGTTTTTCTCACCCTCTGACGGAAGTCGTCTTGATCCAAATTCTCAATTAGTTATGCCAGTGAAATATCATGTGTATTTTATTTAAGACAAACGGTACATTTAAAAATTGCAGTTTAAAAATTGTTCACTATAAAATCTAACCCTAACAATATTTTTATTTTGACACAGTAAATGTGTCAGTGATGCAATGATCTGATATTCATCTTCTTTTTTTATACGAAATTGTATTTCCTCTACATTACAGCTTTGCGGTATTTATAGAAATACAAGGAAAGTTGCACGTTAGTTTTTATATCGTTGAAAGTTGAAAGCACAACATTTATTTATAACAATAAACAAAACTGAACTTTATATTTGCAGCGAGAAAGGGCAATGTCGAACTGTCGATAGTTTATTTACCATTTTATAAGATATTTTTGTAGTTGAAGTAAAAACTGAAGTCGTATTTATGGAGTGCATCTCTCAATTATTCATTTGAAATTTAATCAGTAAATTGGAAATTGGATTTCTGAAGTTCGTCGAAAAAAGGGAGACCGTTAATTCATTCTAAGATTATTAGTTTGTTGGTTCTAGTAATTAATCTTGTTTTCGTTTACGTGGCGTGTTCTTTGTTAGCTTTCTGTAATTTAACGCACGGGTCCATATTTCAGAAATTGCCTTACCCTTACGTCATTTCAGCAGCTAGCAAATTTTGCAATCTGAATAATTTCAAAAGTAGATTGAAAATTATTCTACATAAAGTGGTTATGCATAAATTTATGCAACATCAGGAATTGGTTCGCTTATCGAAAATATATGTGTATACTTAATCAATAAATGCTATAACTCCTATTTTCTAAGTTACATTTATATTGGAAATTGATATTCCTGGACTTTTAGTGTAATTATAAAATAGTTGGACATGTATCCTAATAAGTTAAATGTAGTTCTAGTTTTGCTCTATTAAAGGCAACTTCAAACTGGCGTAAATAATTAAGATACAAAAATATCACCACGGCCTACCCTCGTTACATACTTCTCGTAATTATAGTATTGTTAGACCCATCAAACCTTTATCCATCAGTAATAACATGAAAAGCAAGCAGATATACATTAATACCTTACCAAAGCATGATCAAAGTATCTTATCTAAGGGGAAGGGGGTGCAAATCCTACGTAGCCTCTTGTAGTTAATCCCATGAGTGTATTACGATATTATCTTCAGTGCATTAACTCTATATACCTAAAAACCTATAAGAAAAGGATAGGGGGAATTTGCTGGCCTCCCCAGAGTATACGTTCTAGAGTCATTGGTTAATAATCTTTCAATTAACTAGATTGAGGGACCTCAGTAACTACGCCTAGTTACTAGTAGTTGTCTTCTCGAGGTAAATCAATTCTCTGCAACAATAAGAATAATATTAACAAGTCAGCACCAATCAACAGCACATCAAAAATTATGAATATTAACACCCAACAACTGCATAAATAATGGGTTATCAACAGTAGCTTCACATCTATGCTAACTTACTACCCTTTCCTGGTAGGGTGCTTTTTCCAGATGCCTGCAGAAATCTGCTGTAATCTGAGCATTCAAACGTAGCAATTTTGAAGATGGACAATTAATGTAATACATTTTTTGTCATTATACAGAACTTTATTCCATGAAATTACAAAACTTCATATAGTAAAGTGTAAGAAAGTACAATATAATAAAGTAATTTCCGTCTTCAGTGAAACGTATTTCTACAAATGTACATAAATACAATTGCGTGTCAAAAACTGGCCACGTTTTTTTTTTAAGTTGGAGACGGGCTACAGTTCGACTTTTCTTTAATGCCCTAAGTTCTCCTAAGTGAAGCCTTATTGCTTTTTTTTATTAAGAAACTCCATCTATGACCTACGCCGATATTTGGGAGCTTCGACAATACTAATTATTATTATACACGCGCGCGCGTAGATTTTCACCTAGCAATTCTCCTCCAAATCTTTTTATATATCAAGGCCTCTTTCTACATCAGAAATTTCTCATTCATCTATTTAATTTTAGTTCCCGAATTCTATTAGTGCAGCATTTCAGAGCTGCTTGTTAACGGTTTAGGCCACGTTTCATTTCTCAAACATGCTATGACTTCTAGTAATGTACTTTATAATTTCCCCTTATGCCGTGATAGGGAAGACAAATGTTGGCTATTTAGCTGGTATTTATTGATGAAAGAATTATAACATAATGCATGGTTTATGAATAAAAGATTAAGTACAAATTATTTTGTAAAAGCACTACCCGAAGTTGTGGTAAATGAGTTGGTAACAAAGGGGTTTGTGAAAGCATGGCGTATGTTGTCTTATACCAGTCTTAGTGAAAAAATTGTACTGGGTGGCGCATAAGTCACTTATCTATTTTAAAAAATGGTCGTTATTTTATTTAACATTAAAGGGGGATTGCACCAGTAACGCCCCCTATGGTGTGCGACGAGAAAAAGTTGCAAAACAACAAACCGGCATCCATAGGGGGCGTTACTTGTGTAATCTCCCTTGAATGTTATACTTTCTGGCATAAATCTAGTTGTTTGCTTTTGGTTTTAATTATGGTTAGAATTATGATGAGTTCAAGTAAGAACGAAACATGTAGTGGTCTATTCTAACCATAATTGAAACCAAATGTTCGAACGGCGCCCTCTACATTAACAATTCGAAACTATTGAAAGAACGGGGATGGTTAAGAGTTACGTAAAGGTTTGATGTAGAATTACAACACAAATGATCATTGGGCTTTTCAGTTCAGCTCAGGCGGTAAATGGCGACCGATATAGGAAAATGAGTCACAATTGCGTGGGGTTACAATAACGGCAAGAGAACGAGTATATGTGGTTTCACCAGGATGGTGCCACAATGGCCATCCTAAAGTAGCATTTGCCCAATAGGGAAAATTATTTTCAGAAATGGCGATTTGAATAGACACCCGCGATCACCGAATTTGACCTCCCCAAATTTCTTCGTACAGAAAATATATGTCAACAGACCACACACACTGTCTTCTTCTTCTTCTTCTTCCTCTTGTAATAGGCCAATGGCCTGTTTAATACCCGCAACTAGTGCGGGTTCTGTGAGCCCTCTTCGCACGTATGCCGGGCAGGAGGCTGGCCTTACCCGTCGAAAGGGGAAGAAGTTCCACTAAATGGTTTACGATTGCCAAAGATGTTAGTATGACAACCGGGACCGACACACACACTGTAGAAGCTCTAAAAGAGAACATTCGTGCGGAAGTCATGTTAATATCGGCTAATACTATGGAAAATGTCATGCATAATGTAGTGAAAAGAGCAACAATTTGTGAGCGCGAAAGAGGTGATCATTTAGCAGATGTTATTTTTACATCTAATGTAACAAAATCTCCCGGAAATCAACCTTATTTTAAAATATTAAAATGTTTTTTTTTTAATTTTATTGTTTAAAAATTATAAGAAAACCAAATAGGTAGGTGACTTATGCGCCACCCTGTATATCAATGTGTGTAATTCGATATTAACCACCATTAAATAGTAGTACTTAAAGAATTAAATTGATTAGTTGCAACATTACAGTAGGTATATCAATCAGATGGTTTAAATTATATAATACAGGGTGTTCCGAAACTCGCGGACACGGACCTTGGGGCGGTACCCTACGAAAAAACCGTACAAAAAGTTCCTGTATGATTTTTCGATTCAATCAATATTTTTGCAGGTATTCAAGTTTTGAAAAATCTGATAATGATAGAAAGAAAAACCTTTCATACTCAAATTTTAATGTTGGATCAAGTACTGAAAATCAATTCATGATAAATTACAAAAAACAAGAGGTACAAAACGATAATTGAGAGGAAAAATCATGTGTTGTTTAAAGTGTCTGAAAAACTTAAACTTGGTTGTACAATTAAGCAGTGGCACGCTATTGGCTGTTAAAAATAGCACGTCATTATTTATTTGGTTCATCGTTCGTCATTTATTTGTGTTTAGTTTTAAAATGCGACAGAATAGCCGCGAAATTCACCAAGAGTATTATGATATCCTGATGGCACTGGACTGGGGTTTCTAATAAACAAGCAGGACGAGCGGTATGTTTATACGCAACTATTTTTTCGCACTTTGGACCGATTTCAACGTAATAAGTGTCGTTGCACAATGCAAAATTAGGAACTAAATTAAACAAATAACGAACCATGTAACAAATAAATAATGACGTGCTATTTTTGATAGCTAATAGCGTGCCGCTGCTTAATTGAACACGTAAATTTGAGTTTTCAGACACTTTAAACAACATTTATAACTTTTTCTCTAAATTATCGTACTGAACTATCTCTTGTTTTTGTAATGTATGATGAATTTATTTTAAGTCCTTCATCAAACACTTGAATTTGAGTTTGAAAGTTTTTTGTTTGTTTATTTTCAGATTTTTACAAAACTTTGATAACTCCAAAAATAGTCGAATCGAAAAATCGTAGAGGAACTTTTTGTTCCGTGTTTATGGTGGAATACCGTCGCACAGTCTGTGTCCGCGAGTTTCGGAACACCCTGTATAATATGTCTGAAAATCC
Source organism: Ctenicera cuprea (assembly GCA_958336395.1). NCBI lineage: Eukaryota > Metazoa > Arthropoda > Insecta > Coleoptera > Elateridae > Ctenicera > Ctenicera cuprea. Next base: position 39,216,625 of record OY284490.1, read on the forward strand.
TATTGTTGCGTGACCGTCCACCACCATGTATTCGTGCATTGTTATTATTTATTTGGTAATTGCCAAAACCGCGCGTGTTCGTGTTTTAAAATTCAATGTAGGGGATCCATGTCCTTGCTACTATGTTAATTTAGTGTGCGCCGAGCACGTCGTAGTAGCCAAGGAATAAAAAAAAGTGGGTGCAGCTGTGTGTCAGAATTAAGAGATAAACTGCTGGAAGAACTGTAACACAAATTAATTACCATTGTTCTCACTGTCAAGCGTCAAGAAAGTGATATAATAGTTTTCAATTTGTCGAAAAACGGAACTTGTCCGTGTAAATGTATTCCTATAATCATGGCCGTACGTAGAGATGCCGCCGCCGCCGTGTAACCGGCCTTGCAATTTCGGAGATTTTAATGACCCGATTAGTTATTCTTACTTTATTTATTAGCGATGATCGGTGTTGGACCTACGTTGTGCTTTATTTATTGTTGATTTCTTATGTACCTTTTCTTTATCGAGGTTAAACAGGAGACGATGTTTGTGTTATTTAAACAAAATTAAACCTTTTAAAATATTTTAAATTTTGTTGTAAAGATGTAATAGCGTTGAGAAGGTGTACAAATTTATATCTTGAGTTTGCACTCTAGTTGAAGATATTGTAGCTGTCAATCTGAATTTTTATCCCAATGTTTTACTGATCGTGATATACTTATACTTTTTGGAAGCGCTACTGAAACGAGTGTTACCTAAGCAACTGAAAACAGGAACCTCGGGTGGTATCATTTATCGTTATCACTGATTTGTACGTAATACCGTTGATTGAAGTAATACTTCAATCAACGGTAATACTCAGGTTAATTAGGTGTCTTTCAAATGTTACCGGTAATTCCCGAAGTGCAATAGCGCCACGTGATACGACTGAGAAGTCGGCCTAATAATAGTGAATGATTACGAACAAGTGGGTAATTAATAGCGCTCGTTGCCAAAAAGGAAATAACACCGTTCTCCACCTAAATCAACTCCCTTTCTGACAGCGCCTCAACGTTACGACTGATTCCCTAAGGATGATAGCGCCACGTGATCATCCTGAAAATGTAGACTGATAAGCCACTCTGATTTTGCCAAAGGGTCTTTCGTACGCCTAAACCCTCAGTGGTTTATTTTTATCGAAGTTGGAAGTTGTAGCCCCACTCTTTTGCAATTTTTGAATTGATAGAAGAAAGTGTCAAGTTTTTCCAGTTTATGTTAATAGTTAAAACCCAATAATTTCCCTAATCATACGAGGTTATTCAGTGGTTCGGTTAGCATTGTATTTTTTACAGAGGACGCTTGTTATAATTTTAGCAGCAGCAGACATGTTCGTTTTTTTTACGAAAGAATAGATTTTTCTCAATTTAACCGATATATTCAAAGCTCTTATGGTTTTATTATAGACTATAAAATAAGTGGCGTAACAAACACCCTCGCACTGCGGGGGCCCAACCCTGTTAGGGGCCTAGGGCGATCAGGTGCCGTCAGAAACTAAAAAGGAAAAAACGAGAAAAAATACACGGTCATTTTACTTCAAAAGCATAAAACCATAAAAATATTTTAATTTTTATTGTGAATATGATATTTTGCATCGATGCGTTACCAAAATATATGATCTCACCTGTCAGTCATAAGCTTGATAATCAGTAGCCTAAATAGAAGCATAAGTCCCCATGTCAGCAAAATAACTAGATAGTTTCGATTTCAGTCGTGAACGTGCATAAAGGCAGAAAAGTCTTTGTCTCAGTTTTCCGTGGTGGGGGACACGCAGACCTCGAACTGATATCACGCTCCAGTACTAGCTTCAGTCGCAGACCGGCTGTCGAGGGGCATGTACGCAGCACGGAGTCGTGTCCCACATTTAGAACTTACTTGGCCCATTGGCTCCACTAGTCTATATATTAAAGGCCGATCTTTGGTTTGACTTTCTGCTCGGCTGCCTGCGTACGCGGCTGACCTTTTCCTCATTAATTCTCTTCACCTGCGTTCAATCTCGACTTATCTTTCGTGAGGAAATGCAGTGTTCGACACAGCTTACTTTTAATACATTTGCTAACAATTTTATTAGGAGAAATGCGTGGGGCGTAGTCCACGGGCTCAGCTAATTAAATATTAGAAATATAATTATGGTTTAATTTTAAAGTATGCATTTAACTAATAAAAACATCCACAAATTAGCAGTTTCTGCATGTAGTAGTAGAAGTAAATTTTTGTAAATATGCTAGTTAGTGTCAGTGATGTAGAGAAACCAAATGAAATTTTTGAAGTACTATTTCAAGCTGCAACAGAAAACTATGATTTTATTAAAATACAGTAATTGACGGTGAAAAAATTCGAAAAATACGCAGGTTGTTAATTGACCAAATTGTGTTTTTACCGCACAAGATTATTAATAACAAAAACAAGGCAAGCTTACCTGCTAGAGTGTTATAGTTTTAGTAATGTTTAAAATTTTTAATAAAAATTTTGGTATGTGACTGTTAGACGTAAATATGTCCTTTTTTTAATTTGCCTGTAACAAAACTGGAGGTGGTGGGGGCTATTATAAAAGTTTGCGGGGGGTAGCCTTACGGTTTGCGTTACGCCACTGTTAAATATGTGTACTTATAGTTTGCGTAGTAAATTTTTAGTTTTTGAATTGCTAAGCATCATTAAATTATGATTTACAACGTATGATTTATCACAATTTAATAAGAGCCATTATTTATTTGTTTTGTATTATATTTATTTGTATGACACCTATATTCGACATCATTTAATTATATAATAAGTGTTTTGTAGTAATATACAAGGGATTCGGGTTCACTGGTTACATGCAAATAATGCGCCTACAAACGGGGAATATCCCGCTTTGTGATACCTTCACCCCTCTTTAATGTCATGACATTTTGTTACGTTCTGCACCAAATAGCTTGTACCTCTCAGTAGTATATACACAAAACAATCAACAAAGGTGCCGTGGATGCCCCTAGGGTATGTGAACATTTCCGCAGTTAGGCAGTGTTTAATGTGGATATAGCATTAAGCGAAGGCAATTTTAGTATTGATCAAATTAAGTTTGCGTCTTGGAGTATTTCATACATGTATTTATTGTGCTTATTATAATGTACACACAGAATATCATAATTAAAATCCACATTCAAAAATATTACGGAAAATACGAGGGAAAATACTTGTGATCCGGATTTCGGCTAAATAGTAAATTGAAATGGCAGCTTTTATAAAGCTGTAAAGAACGCGTAACAGAAACGCAACAAAATCGAAGAAATAATCGTTTAGGTAAAATTATAAAATTTGTAAAATTGTGGCAATTCATTACGACAGCGGCGCGGTTTGCCTTTTTTGAAAAACAAAGTACTGAATAAATTTCGAAAGGCTATCCTTCTTTCTTTAGTCATCCCTTTTTTGCTCTTAGGGCGTTGGGTGTCAAAATTTTTCACTCCGGATAAGCTCTTTGCTTGTATAATAGGAAGTAGTGGGGCTATTTGGCCTTTAAACCACTGCGCTCCTGAAACTTATGCCACCCTTCATAATGATTTTAAATTTGTGTTGACATGACTAGGAACTCTAGATGAACATGGATAGATTTGTTATCTGTCAATGTTCGCTAGGGTTTCTAGATATAACCACTAGTTTTTAAATAAATAGGCGTTAAAATCAGAATTGTTCAAAATATCTTAGCGTCGCTGTTTTTAACCTAGAGAGTTCCCCGAACTGATGCATTAATCAGCGACGTGCACTGACACCTAATCGAAAACCGTAAAAAAAGCAAAATTTTCCGAACCGTAACCGAAATGAAAACCTAAATTGAAAATTTCTCAAAACCGCAACGGTAATTATTTTAAGAGTATACTGGTATATTTATTCCGACAAATGTAGAACCGACATTTGTTTATTGTAGCAAATAACGATAAGTATTTTCTATTTAATCTTCGCATTCCGCATGTTCAGCCATTTTGATTGACCCTTAGGGTTACAGCTAAAACAATGATTAGATTTATTAATGTTTCCCACTGATGCAAACACGAATGTTAAGCCTCGTCCAGACGGGGGGGGGGGGGGGGATTCCTCTGGAGCGGTAAATTTAAACAGATCAAAGTGTTGTTGCGAGCAGTGTGGCACTTGTGGACGTCGTTTTGATTGTTTTCAGTTGTTTGCTATGTGTCCGGGTGCCTACAGCTGCTGTTGTGAGGAAATAGTCGGAAACACATCACATGACACATGCGCGCGACGTAGATTTGCGGCCGTTTGTTGCAGCTTGTAGACAGCACAAAAAACACGTTGGCAGCAACAGTTACAACACCAGCAACATATTGCCGGCAACATGAGTCCCCGCGTGGACAGGCTTAAGGTTTTTGCCGAAATGACGTCATCGTATAACATGATCTGGATACTTTATCAACAGGATACATTTTTCCGTTTTGCTCCTAAGTAGTTAATTTTTTGTGTTATTGGTGGTCCAGATGTCGACAGTGTGTGCATTTTTGCTGCGCCTGCGGCGCTGCCTCTATCACTAAAAATCTTAGGGAACATAAACAGTAGCATGCCAGCTTGTACGCACCAAAAAAAATAATGACTTGCCTATGTACTCAATTTTCAAAAAGTAGTGAAATTAAAATTTTGAAAACGTAACCCGCATGGAATTTGAACGCTTGGCCAACCTATGCCTCACAACGCCGTACACGCATTCTACCACTGAGCCACGACTTGTTTTGATAGTCGATGCTAAAATAGAACACACGTACATAAATCACACGGCATCCGCCGGCCACGTTTAAATTGCCGGTAAACTACGCTGCGTGTTATCCGCTAGTCACTGTGATGAGATAGTGAGTGTAATTGAGTATTTCATGAAAAGCCCAGGCATGGTCTCAGTCACATTGAGTAATTTACTTTTCATGACTTTTTTAAACAATGTTCTCACGTTTCCAGGATTTCTAGGTTATTGTCGAAAGAGATTTTTTTTTTAATTTGAAGATATTCTTTTATTTCATAATCTGTCTGGGCATTTCGTGAAAATATGGATTTCACCAAAAGACAGACACAGCAGACGTGAAAAGAGCCGAAGACCGTAGCTACTTTATTTTTGATTTAACAACCGCTAGCAGCAAGTTTCTCTGCAATTTGATAAAAACGAACATTTTTTTAGTGTCGCTAGTTTTTAGTGAATACTTCAACATTGTTTTTAGTTGCATGCCATAATTTTCTCCACATAATCTCGTCGAAAATTTTCTTTTGCTTTTTACTCAGAAAAACTAAAAAACACCGGTAACCGTAACCGAAACCTAAATTTTTAATAGCAGTAAATCGTAGCCAAAAACGTACTAGAAATTAAAAAGAAATGTTAACCCTAACCGAAAACCGAAACGGTTTTTTTGTGTACACGTCCCTTGCATTCATAATGTGTCATAATTACTGTGATAGGAACGATACTGTTAAAAGTATCGCGTTAAAGATACCGCGATACTTCACCGAAAGAAGTATTTCGACACACATACATACTCATTACATTGCTACCTACCAAAGCGTTTCCATGAACTGTAATTACCTATTTAGTTCCATTTTCTGGGCCAGCGGGTGGTCTAGTGGTTTTGGTTTTGGTTTTTTTCCAGGCTTTGAAACTAGACTCCCAACGGCAGTTGGTTCGAGTCCTCTTCCCGTCGGAAATAATTCTGAATAAGTTAAATCCCGCGTATCCATGGACGGTGTGTGTGGTGTGTATGTTGGGTTGCATGTCTCTTCAGGGGTGGAGCATGTTAGACCGGTGAATAGCGCTAAGTGCGCTGGGCCCGCGTAAGGGGGTGGAATGGGAATTATGGAGTCGTGTTCACGCACGGGCTCATGATTACTTTAAAAAAAAGCTTGATTTTCTAGAATTTTTGAATAAAAAAGTATTGTCAAAGTATCGCAAATTTTGCGGTACTCGATGATTAAAACAGTATCGTAATACCCTTTTTAAAAATGTATTGCGAGCCCCATACTCGATCTTCAAAAAGTAAGGAAAATGCCAAAAATCGGTAGTAAACGGTTTCTCTTAAGTATGAATAAAAGTGAAGAATTTCGAAATATTTTAAAGCAAAAATAGATTTTGATGGTATGCATTTTTTAACGCACACGCTACCCACTGCTGTACTAACAGCACACTACGCAGAATTACTATGCATCTATACATCTGGTGGCACGTTTTTATAGCGATTTCTACAGCCAACTAGAACATGTCACAACCGTTTTCGTTTATTGTTAAATCCTACAGTTCAAAATACACTTTCAGTGAGAATACTTTACGGAGTTTCACTTAGAACTTGCGTGCTCGACAAACATTTCTTTAGTTCCCGGAGGCCCAAAGTCTGAATTTACGTGAAAATTTCCAAATTGAAATAATAATACTTCGCTATTATACTGAAAGTATAGGAACTAAAAATTGATGAAATGAAAATCACATTGAACTGATGGAACTGATGAGTCTTATACAGGTTGTGCGGTACTTCAGTTGGAGCGGCGAGCAAAAATAAAGGCGGCATCGGTGCACATTTTAAGCTGTCATCAGCTGGAACAAATTTTAATTGACAAAATAACCATTTAACGAGCATATTTTGGAAATTTACAAATTTACAGACAAAACAAGCTATTGTAGGTATGAACTATCAACTACGAAGTTCGAAAATACGTTTGTCCGTGTGCTATGTGCACGCGAACTGATTGAAGCAACAAACAAAAGTACAACTGAACTAGGTGAAATAGATGGAACTGATGGGTTTCACTTAAACTGAAGTGATAGCAAACCCAGCCCCCCCAGAAGATTGCACTTTATCTTTACTTATTTGTCTGGCTCGTGGAAGGTCGTTAGCAGTGGCGCTAGCAACGGTAATTTTTCTCATCGTAGTTGATGGGCTCCAATCTGGTTATCAAGGTGATAATGAGAGCAAACTTTGATTCTGTTTTGTTGGGGGAAAACTTTTTCAACGGCTTCTAATTTAGTTTTTATCTGAGTATAGCGGTACGCATCGTTTTTATGGCATTCTTGGGACACACTGTATATTACACACCTAGAACATAACCAACCTTGTTCTATTTTGTAGGAAGAAATTTGTTTGTTTGAACTATGCAAAACAATGTAATAAAAATTTTGTTTTTTACTACGCTTGTGGAATTACCTAAGTTTTCAGGTTTTGCCTTTAATTTGTACTATTTATCTGCTTTTATAAATTTCGAATTTTAGAATTAATGCCAGAACAAATTAGTAATACAAACTTAATTTTTTATGCCCTATAATAATAAAGGTGTGACAAAAAGAGAATGGTATATAAATGTTATATAAAATATTAATACATAGTTTAAATTTTTTTTTAAAGAATCATGAGGCCGTGCGTGAGCATGACTTGATGATTCCCATCCCACCCCCTTACCCGGGCTTAGCGGACTTGCGCTATACACTGGTCTAACATGCCCCACCCCTGAAAGACATGCAACCCAACATACACACCACACACACCGTCCACGGACACGCCGGATTTAACTTATTCAGAAAAATTTGATTGACATGATTTTTCTCCAAACAATTAAAACCATTCACAGGTTACTCAATTGTTTATTGATTTTGGGAATTGAAATATGTTAGTATGACCCAAAGTTGTCTCCAACGATTGTAATAAGTATTTCAAGTTTTCTTCTGTTACCTTGTATGATTCAATGTCTTATTTTAATATTTGCAACTTTTCTACTTCACAATATGGTTTTAATTCGTTCGACTTAGGGTTGGCAGTTGAATGGGTCTTTTTAAAAACCCAATGTTTTTTTGAGTGTGTACAATTAAAAAAGCCCAGTGTTTTTTTTGTGTGTTTTAAAATCTAGAAAATTGAACCTTTTTTTCAGATTTTTTAGCTGCACACTCAGTAAGTATAATTTTTAGCAACTATTAACTGAAATCGTATTTCGCGGGTTCGACGTATTCCTTTTATTTATTTTATAGCACAATAATATGAAAACATGAAAACTTATACCATGACAGGGGATTATTATAAAGTTGATTATTATTTTAACTCGACCTGCCTGTGATGTGATTGAAGAAGTGGAACAAACTGCATTATGAGGATTATGACAAAATAGCCCAATCAACGTAAAAAACCGTTGGATTGATTTTTTACTTAAAACCCGTTGTTCCCAACTCTGGATTTTTCTCTGCAACACATTGTAGGTAAACTTATCTGATGTATTGAGAAAATTACCTTCTACATGCAAGCGATTAGTTACTTTTTGTTATTAACGTCCCTTATTACTGTCGCTTGAAAATTTAATAAAAACCACCATAAATAGAAAACCAAAGGGAAAGTAACAACATACTGTTAGAAGTAGGCTGTTAAGATTTTAACGTTTCTTTTGTCGGAAAAGGCGGTGTGTGCTCTTAAAAATGAAATGGAGAAAAATGCAATACGTGGTTCTTATAAACGTAATAGGAAAAAATATCGCGCTTGACATTTAACTTTTTTTATATCTTAAAGCAGGCAGTACATAAATAATTTTGTGCATCTATAAATAATTTATCCAACCAATAACAGTTGGGGTTTTTTGTTACAGCTTCATAATAAATAACTATATTGTACATTCAGTGAAGTGACTATTTATTTATTTGAATAGCATATTTAAGCGTTACAAATCATTTTGTTGTGCCACCTAGAATAAACGTAACACCTACATATTATTCTATGTAATTTAAATCTACTAATAAAGTAATATAATATCTGTTTTTTAATAACGTAGGAACATTGTGTAGTACGCTTTTTGAGAACACGAGTTATCGTTGTCGATGTATGGTTTTTGGTGTACGATGGGTAAAAACAATAAAATGCAATACATAAATGAATATTCACCCACCGAGGTCTCCAACTTTTCGCCCGATGCAGTCAGGTCGCATTCTCGAAAAACACCGTGCAGGGTTACTCTAGTTACGTACTTCTCTTTTCGTAATTATGCGCTAGCTATACGTTTTTTTTTTAAATAACAAATAAGTGCAAAATCAATCAATCAACAGACGCCTCTCTTGTAGTACATAAGACACCGGTGTTTAAAGTATTTATCTTATTTACCTATATTGGTGCTTTTTACGTTAACAAGTATAGCACTCTCGAATCCTCAATGTCAAAGTCATAACAAATTTAAGCATAGTATAACTTTCAGCGTGTGCTCGCAACTGACGATAGTCCTCAAACCGGGACTGTCCCGAAAAATCCGGGACGACTGGTCACCCTAAATTAAAATCAACAATCACAACATTGTTATTTTCATACTGGCAGTCTATAGCACCGTTGTATATCACAAAGTACAACATTCAACCGTAGCGATTAGACCGTTTGACACATTCTTAAGCATATGCAACGAGTATTCCAAAATAGTACAAAATTTAATGTAATGAGTTGTAATAAGTACATTACAATAACGTAATCTTCAATAAAACCTATTTCTACAATGGTTTAAATAAATATTATTTTTTCTAATCTAAGTTGCAGGCTTCCGCGACCGTTGTTAATAACAGCTAGGCTTCCGGGTTGGAGCCGCGTCATCGGTGCATGAACTGCCGACGTTTCGTCCTCGGTTCCACGGGACATCTTCAGGGCTGTGGTCACTTTGGGATCTGGAACACAACAGTTGTGTTCCAGATCCCAAAGTGACCACAGCCCTGAAGATGTCCCGTGGAACCGAGGACGAAACGTCGGCAGTTCATGCACCGATGACGCGGCTCCAACCCGGAAGCCTAGCTGTTATTATTTTTTCTATTTTAAAAATAATTTATCAAGTAGAATTAAACATGCATCAGGCTGTTTCACGGTGTTAGTGCCATATGATTTTAGCGTTATTAAAATTTGGTTTGGATGGTTTGGTTTGGTTTGCTGGAAGTGGTTTTGAGATACGAGCACTCGAATAAAATGATTCACAAGTGGTTTACTGATTTTCGTTGTGGTCGTACAAGCACAACTGATGCCGAACGTTCAGGACGCTCAGTTGAGGTCACCGCACCGGAAATGATTGACAAAATTCATGATATTGTATTGCAAGACCGCAGAGTGAAAGTGCGCGAGATGTTGAGATAATACGCACCTCAGATGAACGGGTGCGCAATATATTACACGAACATATGAAAAAGCTATCTGCGCGATGCTCACAATCGACCAAAAATTTCAGGGGCAGGTTTGGTGATGTTCAAGCGCAGTAAGAAGGAGTTTTTGCGTCGTTTCATAACTGTGGACGAAACATGAATCTATCACTATACACCGGAGACCAAGGAACCGTCTAAACAGTGGATTTCTACTGGCGAACCTGCGCCGAAGAAAGCTAAAGCGGTTTTATCGGCCAACAAGGTCATGGCCACAGTTTTTTGGGATGCACGCCGTAATCCACATTGACTACCTTGAAAAGGGAAAAACAATCAACGGCAAATATTATTGCAACTTATTGGACCGTTTCAACGACGTTTTGAAAAAAAAAACGACCGTATTTGGCGAAGAAGAAAAATCTCTTCCACCAAGACAATGCACGGGTGCACACGTGTGCAGTTGCGATGGCCAAAATCTATTAATCGCGCTTTATTGCTCCACATTCACCATATTCTCTAAACGAAAAAATGTTTCCTTGTTTCATTTTTACAAGACTTCTCACTCCGACCTCATATTATCAATTTTACTAAAACAATTACTGGTCGGAACAGTTTATTTCTAACCTTGCACGAATACCACTAAATGAAGTAGTAAATAATGAATGCACAATCGATATGCTGTAGATGTGATGAAAATTTAGGAAAAACCGACATCAAGTTGCTTATTTTAATACGTCTTGATTTATGTAGTGCAGTATAGGTAATATCATTTCATCCATATGTGGCACCATGCCCGTCTGAGCAATTATTTAGCTGATGAAGTAATTAGTTTATTTTAATAAACTAGAAGATTATCTACACATCAAAAATATGATGTAACAACTTTAATTTTATTTATTTACTTCAATTATTTCAGTGAACACAGTGGATTTCAACACCTTTTCCTAATTTATATTTTAGTGTACATTAAACCTATTTGTTTTCTTAAATACTCGTTTCTTATAGAGTTCGACGCTTTTGTTAATGTATCTGCTAACATTTCTTCTATGGACAAATATCAAACTTCATTAATGCCGAGTTCTTTAATTCCTCCACAAAATGAGAACTAATTTATGTTTTATGGATTTCGTGTTTCCATTATCCAAGATTTAACACGCTTTAATTGTCTTCATATACTATTTTTCACCTTTTCTTCTACTTCTTTCAAAATTCCTTGTGTCCATAGTAGCTCCTTTCACGTTTCACTCAAAGTTGTGCATTTTGATTTTGTAGAACGCAATCAAACACCTTGCTTGGTTCTTATTGCTCCATACACTGCACTTCGACTTCCATGTAGTAATAAATACAATTATAAAACTGACTTCCTATCGTTACTATCTCCTGCCCAATCTGCATCTGAGTAACGAATCAATCATGCTTTATTTTTGTTTTCACGTTTTCATTTTATATTCTTGGTTTCTTTTCACTTTTGTCCAATTAATCAAACTATTAGGACTACAAATCTTCCTACTTAATATTGATACACTTACTGCTATATCTGGCCTTCTACGTATTAGTAGCCTAGTATAATATTGATACAATTTCCATACGCTATACTTCTTTTTTTTCTAATTGTTTATCATTATTAGAATTATTTCTAAAATACCCAGTATCAATTGTCATCTTTGAGGTTTTGCTGTATTAATTAAAATTTTCCAACCATTTTTCTGTATGTTATTTTTGTGGGTCTATAACCACTACCTTCCTTTGTTTTTTCAACTTCAAAATCTAGGTAATATTTTAAATCATCTAGAATTTTAACTTGAAACATTTAACATAGTTTTAATTTCAAAAATGTTGGGTTCCTGCAGTGTTATAGTCATTTGAAAGTGGCCATAGGCTAACTTTTTTACTTGAACAGATAGACATAGTTCTCAAAGCAAATTTGTAAAGTTCTTCCTAACTACGGAAAATAATGAAAAAAAAATTCCCACGTTCAAGATGGCTGTCGCCGAAGAAAATATTATTTTTTGAACTTGCAACATGGCATTTTTTTAGAGGTTCGGGTGGCTGGCTTAATTCTAAATATCAAAGTATAAGGCAATATAACGAGTCAACTAACCGCTTTAGAGTTATTTACAATTTATTGTCGGATGCTTCATATACCATGAATCGTTATTTAAAATTAGCGGAACCCGCTGTCTGCGATCCACGTTTGTTTGACAACTTCTTTTTAAAAAGTACTACATAAGTATTGTATATTCTGAAATACGCAAAGTCAGTGACTGAACTGAACATGCGTAATCATGGGACTGCTTATTCCTCTGAAGTAACATCCTGGCCCAGTGTGAGCGACAACAAATAATCTTTAAAATAAGTACCCACTTTGTCTTCAAATTGACCCCGTTCATTAGTGTTTTAAATTTAAACTTTCACATTTAAAACTCTTCGAACTGCAGAAGAAGGTGCTAAAAAAATTGTAGATAATTAAACTTTCCAGATATCTGCCCTTTAGAATTCTCAGCTGCATCTAGGAGCAGCAAATAATCTTTAAAGTAAATGTGCCCACTATTCCCTAAAATTGTACCTGTTCATTATTGCTTTAAACTGTAATTTTCACATTTAAAACTCTTCTAACTATAGAAATGGATGTCGGCTCTTGATCCATATTAATAGTGATTGTGTATGGTAGGCTCCGTTAGGTTAGGCTAGTCTTGCCTGAAATACTTTTTTTGTAAATGGTAATGCAGTACCCGAGGATGAACTTCACTTAAGGTGAGTTCTAAATAATAAAACAATATTTCTTGATATCTGCTTTCTTGAAATGCCAGCTGAAATGCAATTTGTAAACCTTATTTAAGTTAAATATGAATACCGTCGCGTGCAGCTCCGTTTGCATGGTTTGACCCACTGTTATTAAAGTTACTACGGTTGTCGCATAATTCCGAAAGCATGTGTGCGCTCCGCGGAGAATGCCAGCTATCGGCGGATTATGCTAGAGTAATGCAGTAAAAGTGTTGAAATCAAAGAAACCTAGTCGGCCGCGCACGTAGGCAGCCTAAAGCGAAGTCAAGCCGAAGATCAGCTTTTCATACATAGATATTGTTTTAATTATAAGTCGGGTATGGAAACAATTGCAAGACTCAAACTGATTTTTCTGTTGATTTCTACACCAATGTGCACAGTGGCAGCTATATTGAAAACGGAACTTCAATTTTTTTTTTCATTATTTGACTTTTACGAGGAGCTTTACAAATTTGCTTTGAGAACTATATGTCTATCTATTCAAAGTTGGCCTTTGACCACTTTTAAACGAGTAATTTCAACAATGTATAACACTTTGCATTTGGTTTAAATTGTGTACAGATACAGATAATATTTACAGTAGTTCTTGAAGTAATCATTGTTATGATATGAACCGCATAGCATAATATATAACTTAAGTGTACGCACGTACTGGAACCCTGGTTGCTATGGCCTTACTCTGTAGTGTTGTAGAAAGAGAGCGCCGATACAAGAAAACTACCAAGTGAACTATATCAACAAAGTGCTTTGCATTTAAAATAATAAAGTTGAACACATTATTTCAAAAATTTGTTCGTCTACAGCCCACAACATTCACAACAAGCAGCACATGTTAGTTAAAGCACATCACAAGCTGCAGTAAACAAGTGACACATTGTTGTTGCATTATGCGCGTAACCTATAATTATTGTGCCTTGCAAAAAAGTATGTTTATTTCGTTCATGTCCCTGAGCCCGTGGCATTTTGCCACCCACGCCACCCCTTCGTTACGCCACTAGGCGGATACGAACATGCGTTACGCTCTTACCAACTATTATCTGGACCCCTAAGTTTTAAATTAAAAAAATATATATATATATCTTTATTAAAGTTGTTGTTCTCGGGCCGGCGGGTGGTCTAGTGGTTAAAGTCCCAGGCTTTGAAACTAGACTCTCAATGGCAGTTGGTTCGACTCCACTGCTCGTCACTAATTTTTCTGAATAAGTTAAATCTGACGAGTCCATGGATGGTGTATGTAGGTGTGTATGTTGGGTTCCATGTCTTTCAGGGGTGGGGCATGTTAGACCGGTGAAAAGCCTTAGTGTGCTGAGCCCGGGTAAGGGGGTGGGGTGGGATGGGAATCATGGGGTCGTGCTCACGCACGGCTTCATGATTCTTTAAAAAAAAAAAAAAAGTTGTTCTATTCTTTGTGATTGTTACACTACCATTTTTATATTTTTATCGATAATAATAAGCTTTAAAAAATTTTAAAAAACTGGAAAATTTATTACACCCCATAACCTCGATCAGCCTCTGGGCCGTTTCTGTCCGTCTCTCGTACACTGTGCGCACGCATTGATGTTTTACTTTACTGGACGGGGGAATCGTATTATCTATGCTAGCTAAAAGTGACCCGCAGCCGGAGAGAGAAATAGTTGTTCGGTAATGCAGTCTAACATTAAAATATGTTTAAATACTATCACTGCTTATTTGTCTCTATCTATTAAAACGCAACCTCCTCTACATTGTCTAATTGTTAATATTGTCTAATTGGCAATACAAACTTAAAAGTTAAAACTACAAGAAACCTTAATCTAAGGTAGATAGGAAATAATAATTAAATATATTAAGTTTTAATGTAACTCACTCACGCAAATTGACGTTTATAGCGATTCCTATAACTAACTCGAACATGATATCACCGTTTTCGTTCTCTGTTAAATCATACAGATCAAAATACACTGTCAGTGAGAAAACGCTAAGAAGTTTAACTTAGAACTTGCGGGCTCGACACATTTCTTTGTATTTAAAGCATCAAATGATTGTAATTACAGAATTTTCAAATTACGTTGTAATACCAGATATTTACGGTTCTGCTATAAAATTTTCGAAGAATAAATGATTTGAAATTATATTGCATTTATTTATCAAAAATTGTTTGAAAATATCACTAAACTGCATTCATTTTATTTTTAACTGCGGTCATTTTTTTCTAGTAAACGTGAAAATGCATACTTTAGGTGATAAAGCAATGGCGGCTCGCGAATGTTTAGTACTGGATATTCAAATTTAAAACAAAACATCTTGCCTTAAATGACAGTTCTGTAATGAAATCCGTACGTCTTTCTTTCTAATTCATAAAATGGTCAAATCACAGTCATTCCAATTTTTAAAGTTTTTTCTATTCAACCAATGTCAAAGCACTGCTTCATAGTGTTACTCATAAATGTTTTTATACCTTTAAGAGTTTGCAAGCAACGCTGACATTCTGCAGTCGTCATGTGTACGATATAGATGATTATTAATCATTTCATCAATTACATTAATATACTAATTAAATTGTTGACAATGAATAACTGTAACAATGTTAAGACACTAAATATTCTCTGCTATACAAGTGACGGTTAATTTGTGTTTAAGCGTTTGGGCCTAATTGGTATGCAATCTTTCAATACCTAGGGAACGCTTGTTTATACGATAACATAAACGTATCGTCGGTATAATAACGCCGATAAAATTGCAGCATAACATAATAATACGCCCATTTGCTTCTGTTTCATACTACCTACGGCACAAATACAGCTGCCATGGCTGTTTTGTACGTTTTTCTCGTTTATTTACATAGCCGCTGCTCCCTTCCAACAACAGGTTGTCTGAGACGCGCGTATATGTGAACTTTTGCCATCTAGCAATCTATTAGATAAACATCGCTGTTCTGCAGTAAACTTTCAACGGTATTATACTTTTTATAAAAGTACAGTATCTTATATCTAATATGGTTTGCTTTTCATGTGTGATACAGAGGGCGTCGTTCGCGGTGCCTCCCCTACAAACCGCCACTGGCATTAAAGTATTAGTAAGACTGCTTAAAAATTCCGGTGACGCATTAAGGGGTAATTGCAACCCATATCTATTTGGAAACTCAGATACATTAGCACACTTGGAGTTGTAACCTCATTACCTGAACGTAGCATAACAAATTCTTATGGTTTAGTTAACCTATCTTGAATATTTTCTTAGTTTTGTTATATGTAATGACAGGGAAGAAATAAATTGTGTATCAAACTGTTTCATTGCTAATTAACGTTATACGAATCGTATTACAAGGTATTCACTCGGCCATTGATTTTGCAATTTGCAAGGGGTTTGACCAGGAACGGTCATTCTCCTGTAATTACACCGTACACACTTATCCATTTAATTTGAAAGCAAAGGTGTTGTTAATGTCGGTAAAAGTTATTATTCTGTGAACAATGTGTTTGAAATGCAACCCATTTAACGTGTAGTCGTACATGGACTCATTGGTTTTTTGGCTTTTACACTTTATTTACAACACTTGGAATTGTTTCAATTATTTTCAATAATTTTCTACTTTTATTTTTTATTACTCTGTATAACGAAAACTCGATTTTGGTCTTGCTCAAAAATAGAAGTTTTAAAAGAACGCTGAACTTCTTATAAATATATTGTGACAAAAAATTCAGACTAGACTGGCCATTTTATCGTGTAACCTCTTGATTCTTCAGAGTAGGCAACACACGTTGCATATTATAGGTTGCCTATCAATTAAAAAATATAATTTTGTGCATGAGAACAATAGTTTACTGTGGATAGAAAAACCTTTTTTAACTTTTTATTATTAAAAAGATGTACAGTGCAGCAAACGGTAGTTCGCATTTATAAAGTTATATTTTAATAGTAAAGCAACCTATGACGAGCAACGTGTGTTGCCTACTCTGAAGAGTCAAGGAGTTACACGAAAGTTGTGATCTTACCAATTGAATGAAGGTGGAAATTAAGGCTTATTGGCAGTTTTGCAAAAGTTTTGATGTAAAAAAGTATGACAAAAGCAACAAATGCCCCTTTGTCAAGTGGAGGGGGGGGGGGTGTTTTCAGGTGCCTTATACGGAACTTGGACGATCAAAGCGAATATGGAAAGATGAAGTAGCACATTGCAGATGTGATGTTGACAGTGATTGTTGAGAATACTTTAGAGTTTTAGACTGACAGACGCACAGAATTTATGTTCGGGCCGCCTGTTGACCACAATTAATAGAACAATTGCTAAATATTTCGGCCGTATTTTCAGGCACACTGCTAATAATTTGAAAAAGCTTTAATTATCTAAGGCAAAGTGGAAGACATTCGCCTAAGACAAATATCTTAAAGAAGATGGTCAGAACATCAAGACAAGGAACAACAGGAAAACCGTTACCGGAACATATACCGCAGATTTATACATCCAATCAATGCCATACATACTGACTGTTGATAGATAACAGTGTCGTGAAGTGATAACAGCTATCAAAATCAAAACCATGTGTTTGCAACTTCCTTATACGAGGGGAAAAAGCACAACGATTGAGACGTGAATACCGCATATAGTATATCGTTATACAGTTAACAGCTGCTGGATAATATTTTGCTTTATCAGTTATCACAAACAACACAAATACTTGCGACTTTCTCTTAAGTATGCAAGTACTACTTTCTGTAGAGCGACCAAAAAACACTTAGTCAGGGGTGGCCGTCAACACAAAACTGCTATTATAATTTCAGAATAATGGCTTTTAAGGGTTATTCGAAGACGCGTTTTATCAACGCCTCTCGTGATAAAGTTTTCTATGGATGGCTCTGTTATGAATATCTTCAACTGAAAACAATTCCTTATTTATGTTTTAACATAAAGGTTACTATTAACTTTTTAAAGACTACTGGCAGAACCAGGTGCCGGTTTGAGGTGTAATTCGCCCCTAGACACAGCCAGCTTTTGCGCCCTTGCAACGAAGGTTAGGGGCCCGACCGGGGGCTTCGGGAGTTGTCCCCCGGAAAAGTTTTATTTTTTTTAGAAAAATACACAGTTTTATGCATCATTGGCTATTATTGTAGTACAAAACGTATCCAGGTTTTGTATTAAAACGAAAAGTCTAGTTTACCGAAAATATTTTGGCATTCATTAATATTTTCAGAAAATGTTTTTTTGCTGAACCTTGGGCGCCCCCTAGAGCCGGCGCCCCTAGGTACGGGCCTATGAGTCCTAGTCGGAAAACCGGCCCTGACAAAACCACAGGAAAAAGTTACATTACTTTGGAAAAAAAAAAAGATGACACGTTCTTCCGTAGGAGTTAAACACAACTCGCGCGTTTTATCTTTTATAGAACCATACGAGCCAAATATAACTTCAAATCATATTTGTGTGTGGAGCGTTGAGGTTTATACATAACTCGCACGTACGTGCTATAACATAGCATATAACATTCGTGATATTGCGTAATTTTCTCCAATACACTGCTTTTTAAGTTTTAACTTTTTATATTGAGTGTAAAAAATACACCATAGTTCTGCACGAAACTTGAATAATGCAGCTATTATAAAAAAATATTTGAAATGGTTTTTAATAGTTGTTGTTACTCCAAAATAATAGACAAAATTGAGGGTCAACAAGTTTTCAGAGGATATAAACCAAAATATCACTTTATTTCTACCACCTTTGCTTCCTATATTGTTTTTAGGTCTTTTAACGAAAAAAAAAAAAGAATGCTTTTGGCCCTCTGAAATATTTTTTCCTGGTGTGCCAGGAAACTTGTTAATGTACATAAAGTGAAAAATACGTATAGGGTGGATCATTTTCGATGCAGTATATGGGTAACATCGTTTATATTAAAGTTACAACAAAAACCTTTTGCGTCTTATGGCGAAGAGAAAAATGTTCTTTTATTTTTGAGCTAAAGTCGAAAAGTGAAATTTTAACTATTTGCACTAGGTGCTATTTATTGTTTTGTTTTTAATAAATTATTTCTGTATATTACAGTGGGGTGCTTGAATTTTTATACTTGCGGCTGTTTTTGAGTTATAACACATTTTTTCTAAGAAACAATGGCAAGTATAAAAAATCCGAGCACGCAAAAAATCTGTACAAAAAATCTATAAAAACGTACCTAGTATTTTCTTAGATTTTTGGAAATAACCGGCTTAAAGCACCTAGTAGAAATGGTTAAATTTTTATTTTTCTGCTGTTATTAACAATTAGGAACGGTCTGAAAATTAGTTTGAACATTAATGCGTGTATATGTTCATGATTGGCGACATGCTTTGTATTCTATAGTCGCCAGCTCCTCGAATATGGGACCTACTGAATATTATTTATTCCTCGTTTCTTCAACTCCTTATTGTATTTTTTTTGTATGCAGTTATTGTAGTTCTTAGAAAAAATAATGTATCTGATCACACGCGTGTGCAATAATTTCAACGTTAGTTTTTTTACAAGAAAAAAAGAATAGAGTAGTTAAAACAGAAATCGAATAAAAATTCTCGTTTAATATGTTTTCAAACGACACAAATGTTATTGCAATAAAACAGATAGTTACATTA
The DNA here is from genome assembly GCA_958336395.1 of Ctenicera cuprea. Classification (NCBI taxonomy): domain Eukaryota; kingdom Metazoa; phylum Arthropoda; class Insecta; order Coleoptera; family Elateridae; genus Ctenicera; species Ctenicera cuprea. Next base: position 39,236,081 of record OY284490.1, read on the forward strand.
ACGTTCGTTTCCGCTATAAAAGCCGTAACTTGAGCTAAGACGGCTACAATCCAATCAATCGGTGTAATCAAGCCCTTAGGTGAGTGTATTGGAACACAGTATCTAATTAAGGGAGGGTCGTTGATTCAGCCATCCGAGAATACTAAAAGGACACTAAAATAGAGAAGCTTTCAGCACAGTAAAAACGAACATCTAACACAATATCAAGGTTTTCCATCTTCCAATACAGTGATGAGCGATAAAAATGATTGATTTCTAGCGCTGCTTTAAACAATATCAATGCGGGAAACATCGCATGTCTACCGTGACCATCCCCTCACTCTGTCAGAGTATCGTCGCGAAAGCCGAACCACCTGGACGTCATATTATCACCTTATCACGGCGCGGCCCTTATTATTTGATGCTCAGTTTGGTGATAATACAGCTCAGTGTTGATCTGCCATGAGTGTATAACCCGCGTTGGGTCAGTATAAGTGCTCTCATTTAAATACTTTCAAAACGTTACGTTATGTATGCAGTGTTAGAGTGTATAAAAAAATGCATCCTCAGTGAGTTTTCATACATTTGAAAGGTAAAGTTAGAGGCTATGTAAGCACTTACAAAATTAACCATAAAGCTATGATCATTAGTTAAACTTTATTTGAATAATTTATAGTAAATAAAACAATTGAATAGTTAGTAGATTTCGTTTTATAGGCTTCCAATGACCAATTTTGAAAAAAATTTCTAATAAAAAAATGTAGCCAATATATAAATCATTGCAGTACGTTTTAATTAGAATATCTGACTGACTTATTGTTTTTAAGCTTTGAAAAATTAAAATGTGAATTCAGAAAGTGAAGAGGCATCTTAATTAATCTAGAAAATAAAACTTAAATTGGGATTCTCGACATTTAGAAATTTTTTTGTATTGCGTAAAAGTGACCAATTCAAGTAAAATAAGTTAAACCTCGCCTTGTGTGTTCTGTATTTTTTTTTCTTTTTGGATAGGGAATAAAAGACTATTATTATTATTATTATTATTATTATTATTATTATCGTGGTTAATGTACCCAATTAAAAAATAACAGGAAGAGTGATTATTGTGAACTTTGGAAAAATGATTTTAGTTTGTTGTTTGCAGTGGCTAAAATACTAGCTATTATAATTATTTCAATTGAATTTTAATTAGTGCTTACAACATTTCAGTTTTCTACGATTACCGATAATAATTAATGATAACAATTACTGACGTGGCGTTCGCATACTTAAACGTTACTATTTTCTACTTTAACATCAATTGTACATTTATGATAATTGTGATGTAATTGATATTATAGGCCATATGTTTACGTCAATTACATACATGTATATAGATGCGCATGCATCTTATTATTTTTTTAAATTTTTTGTTTAATTCTTTAACAAGAATCAATAGCTGTTTGCATTTTATATTAAGAAGCATTTTTAAACATTCCTGGTTAAATGCGTTGACGTAGTTTGTAAATTTTCATAAATACTCCTATACAAGTTAATATACTGGGTGTTCGCGTGAAAAGACTGGGTGCGATGACCTCTGAAATTTGAAATTTTAGGGTGTCAATCAGTGCATAGGTGGTCGTAAGTCACTATAGCTATCATGTCAGTACTCCGGCCCCAGCCACATCCATAATAATATTTAATTTTCCCACGACCCCCACATGAAAGCGTCCATATTCATTTAATGTAGTAGGTACGAAAATGAACGATTCCATACGTGTACGGTATTTTGCTAACTCACAAGTGTGTTAGAATAAAAGAATGCAAAGCACTATAGGCATCACGATTGGCCGGAGCGCAGTAGAGGTATCTGGCAAGTTGCTCGCGATTGGCCGTGCTAGGCGTCTGTCACGAAAATGCAAATGACAAATGTATATTTCATTGACAACAGTTACCCTACATATTGCACATTATTAAAAGTATTTCTGATCATAGTTTGAGCAATTTCAATTAAAAAATATGAATATTGACTCAAGTAGCGATGATTGTATGGAATCTGCCCCACCGAGTGTCGTCGAAGCAGCAAAAAACAGTTCGTTAAATGTATTACCCATAAAGTCACAAAAATGGTACGAAATGATATTTTTTGGGCGTAAAAAAAATATTGTACATAACTCGCTGGAAAGTGACAAACTTTGCCTGCGGCCTCGTGCGTCAACATTCCCACTCGTGTGTTAGTTCTCACTTTTCATGCTCGTTATGTAATATACTATTTTCAAACTTTAAAGTGAAATATCTCAGAAACTCTCTGTTCTCCCCTAGCACTGTTTTCACCTAGACATACTAAAAAAGATGCCCTCTTTCATAATCCGTCATAAAAAATATAGTGTTATTTGAAATTTTGAAATGAGTGTGGCTGGGGACGGATTACTGACATGATAGCTATAGTGACTTACTGCCACCTATATGCACTGACTGGCACCCCAAAATATCAAATTAGTAACTTGAAAAACAGCAGAGCACCCGCGCGGACACCCAGTATACAGCGAATTCCAATTTATGTGGAACATTACGGTTTAGAATGCAGAATATAAAATAGTTGTATATTATGTCCCAGTTACTCTAAATGGAAAGATCAATTTTTTTATATCATCTGGTGGCATTTTATTTAAAACTTTGTTACAAATATAGCTTTAAATAAATTATTTAATAATAACCAAGCCTTGTGCATTGATTTAACCGGTTGCGATACCGATACTTAATTGTGCCCGTGGCGCACTGGTTAAGAATCTGCTTTGTTTGCAAGAGTTATGAGTTTAAACCTTAATGGAGCTTTTCTCTTTTTGGAGCAATAAAAAATGAGGAGAATCTATTGTAGATAAAACAATATAAACCTGATTGTCTTTTTACGGTAATTAAAAAAAACAGACTTTATCTATGTTTGAACTGACAATCACTATCATACGAAGCACATTATCTACCAGTGCGCCACGCGTACAATTGCGAATCGGTAATATTAAATAATATATTTTAAGCCTTATTTGTATAGTCCGGTATTTCGTCAGTATTTAAATTATGAGGCAATCAATTAATATAAATTTCTGCCATAATTTCTTTAAATGTATAGTTGGCGCATATCTAAACTTTTAAACGAATTATCTACAAGCTGAGAATGGTAACACATCTATATGTTTGACCTTAATCTACATTGTGCAGGTAGTTATTTGTTTGGTCAACTGGAATTGAAGCTTACGTAATACTTTACTAAAATAAAACAGGGTTTATAAGCGTAGAATAGGAATGGTCACGAGTTTTAAGAGTACTTCACAAAACAATTTTATGAAACTGCAAAAACATGTTTTTTAATTGAAATGTAAAGCAGGGACCACCAATTGATTAAAATAGAACGTGTAAATTCAATAATGCAACGAGAAAGTTTCTAAGAAAGACAAGTGTGGACGATCAACATTCATAAAGGACGGAAAACCACCGTTGAATAGAAAACTTAAGAATTGCATTACGGAACAAGTTTTTCTAAATTCTCATCCGAAAAATTAGTTCTCTCGTCCAATATGTTTCACGTATAACTTAATGGATTTAAGTACGCCCATGATTTTTGTTTACTTATTGAATTTTAACGAAATTTTTTGTTCTTCTGGGACTAAAAGTCCGGTCTTTACTTATTTGTATTGTATGTTTAAGTAAATTGTCACTGGGTAATGTAAAATAGTTGTCTTTCCATTTAGGATGACTGCAAGTATTAAAATTTTCATGGGGACATAATATACAACTATTTCATGATCTCCATGCTAAATTGTACTGTTCCATCTACATTTTTAATACAACAAATTAAATTAAATTCGCTCCCTAAAACTACAATAAAATATCAAGTTTTGAATTTTATTGTAATGGTTAAGAAAATAATGCTCTATTTAAAAATCGCAATGAGCCAATATCGTTCCATTTGATATTTTAAAAGATTATTGTAATGTATTTTTCTAGTCTGAAAGGATATAGCGTTGTAGCGAATCTGTTATAAAATGTATAAGAGAAGTCATATAGTTTATAATGCTCGAGATACAGCATTTAAAAAGAAATATCTTTCAGGTTGTTTGGTTTATATTTCAAACATTATGAATTATTTCACACAGAGATTCTAGAAAGGTATAGAAACCACAAACCACTGCAAGGTGTCGTGGCTAAACTATCCTGCGCTCAAAGTTATAATAAAGAAGGTGTAAAAACTGTATAGAAATGTTGGATGTTCTATGAAAAAAAAACCTGGAAAAATTTAAATGTTTTAACACCCTAATAATTCAGAAATATTGAATACTAACAATGCAATAAACATATTTCCAGGAAATTAAAAAATTGGAATTTATTCTATTGTAAAAATATAGAACTCGCTTCGGGAAATTTGGTAGATTGCGGCTGGAAATTATTATACGTCATTTGGGAATTCTGAAAAGAAAAAACTTCCGCATGTGTGTAATTCAAATAATATAGCGTGTAGCACTGCGATAAGATTATAAAATTTTACGATTATTTGAAGTTTAAAGTTAAATTTAGTGCTCATTAGCTTTCAAGAAATAAGGCTGAGTACAAATATATTACCACTTTTCCAATAACAGGAAGTATTCCGAAGCTGATTAACTCGTCTTATCAGCTAAATTTGGGAAGTCTTAAAATAAATTGCAACATGAATTGTTATTAATATATTATATTAGTACTGGTAGTATACTGGATTATGATCGTAAGTCCTTCGGGGTTTTGCGTGTTGTATAAACTGTGAAAGCAATAATAGAAATATCTACTTCATTTGCAGCATAAGCCCAAAAACTTTATTACTAGGTAGGTAATAGGTTTGAATATTCATGCAGGGTAGGTGGTTCATTAATGTCACGAAATACCAAATAGTTGAATAGTTTAAGCGCGTATAACTCAAATATTAAATTTGTCATACAAAAGTAGTTCAGTTGGTTTCAAATACACCCTTAGTTTTTGTTTTGGTGGTGTTATTTGATATTGACACCACTAAAGTGTTTATTGCTGTGCTCAATTAAAATTTTTGCATTAATCTACCAATGAAAATGATTTTTTGCCGTACAAAATTCATTAGTGTAATTATTTATTTTTTCTACAGACGTCAAAAATGATGACATTTTTACATTAATCTCAGTATGCAAAATGTCACATTGGAGTTGTTTATCTTGACGACGTGCACGAAGTATTTCGCGCACTAGAGCGAAAAATATTTTGTGCATGACGACAATAGTAACATCTTTAAAATAAATTTAAATAGATGACACAAATCGCTTTATTAAAATATAACAAAAAAATACATTAACTATTATTATTATTGCTATAAATATTAATAGTGTACTTTTGATTTTTCGGGTAATAGCTTAGCAATTGCATTATTTACCACTTTTCTTCCATTTTCAATATTTCCGACATTTAAAAATAGGTTTTTTAAAAAGGACGCCGACCAAACTTGTTTAGCAAAACATAACTGACAAATATCAATATTTGTTAAATTTTATTTCCGTAGTAACAGAATCTTATTTATGTATTTTATTATGATTTTACTTAATTTTTTTTCATAAGTCTGACTTGTGTGTCAAATATTATCTGTACATAGCTAATAAGCAATTCTTTTGGGGGAGCCTTCCACTGGGACGGCATCCAACATGTTCTCTTTTTGTAATACCTGATTTACTTATTGCTCATCAGAGCAGATTGTAAATATAAATATAATTAAAAAAATATATATATATATTTCAGTAAGTCTGTAGAAAAAATGTTGTATGCAACTCGTGCGCGAAATTTCTTTGGTGCTTTCGAATGATTTTTGTCTCGGCTGCCGCCTCGACAATAAACTTTCATTCTCAAGCACCAAAGTATAATTTCGCGCACTAGATACATAAATAACTATAATTTTAGCTTTTCATCGTAAAAATACAATATGTTTTAATTCTTGGAAGAGTGTTAGAGCTTGAAGTACTACTAAAAGTTATTTCAAAACTTTTAAGTGAAATCTACTTTCCATATTAAGTTTGTACGTCCTTATAAGTACTTCAAACTGCTGACAAGATAATAATTGGAATATAATAGGAAACAAGCTTATCTTCGAAGATAATCCACTGAAATTGCTAAAACTACAAAATAAATAAGTTATCTTCTTAGATTGTTCGAGACAAATAAACGTGCTAGTCAATCTAAAAAGTTTATTTTCAATATTTGTTAAATTAGTAGAAACCATATGGAAAAGCGATGTTTTGTCCTTAATATTAATGTTGTTATTGTTATATTGTATTATGTTGTATTCAAGTTGTTCATGAAATTTTTATCTACATATTGACATAAAATTATTTTTGTTCAAGTGTGTTTGAGTTACATCACGCGATATTTTGTAAATAGGAGCCTATTAATTTTTTTCTTTTGATAGGGAATTTTTTTCTCTTTGTGATGGTGTTAAAATATAATGGGGTTGCATAATAATTTTCTCCAGAAAACGACGGTTAAAGTTTTAACGTAAAATTTATCAACTTCCCCGTGGAAAAACGGATGGTGTTTAAAGTAAACAATAAAGGAACGTTATAAACAAAAGCGAGCGGGTTAAAAGTATGGAGACACCGCTTTTTTTTGTTAATATTTATTTTATAAATTATTGTAGTAACAGTTTTTCTGGAAGTTCTTATCTACGTATTGACATGCAAGCGTTTTAATCAATTGGTTTTGAGTTAAGATGTTAAGCAATTTTTTTTAATTCTTAACTATTAGATTCAAGTTGAAATGTCCGTTTACAATTACTACGGATTACCGTGAGTTACATTTTTTCTTTTATTATTTTCAGCATTACGTATGTTTTTCCATAGCCAAGTTGATGAAGATTAAAATTTTAAGTAGAGTTTTCTCGAAAAAGTTGTTTGTAACCCCACAATACTTTAATACCACCATAAAGAGAAAACATTCGGTATCTAATTGTTAAAAATAATAAAAGAAATTGCTTAACATCTTAACTCAAAAACAATTGAACAAAAAACTTGCATGCCAATATGTACAGAGTGGCTAGGAAAACCCCGGCCAATTTTCTTGCGGCGGTCAAGAGATGGCGCTTTAGTAAAGAAAAATTAAATTAAAATACTGGCAACAACGTAGAATCCAAGACGTTTTAGTTATTAAATACGCCCCATATTAAATCAAAACAACTAAAACGTCTTGGATTCTGCGTTGTTGCCAGTATTTTAATTTAATTTTTCTTTACTAAAGCGTCATCTCTTGACCGCCGCAAGAAAAGTGGGCGGGGTTTTTCTAACCACTCTGAAGTTGATAAAATCATTATGTAACCCTATAATATTTTTATACCATCATAAAGGGATAAAATTCCTTATCAAATAGTTAAAAAAATTAATAGGTTCCTATTTAAAAAAACATCGCGTGCCGTCGCAATTCAAAACAATTGAAAAGCTTTTAACGCGCTGTATAGATTACTAGAATTGGGCTGTGTGAATAACTAGGTATTTTAGTTTTAATTTGAAAATACAGAATATCTATTTTTCTATGAAATATTTTAATGAATCTATTGTCACAAGTTGTAAATCAAAATAAAATGGCAATCTACTTGCGCTTACGGGTTACTTTGTCAGTGCCGGCCGTAACAAAATTGCCTATAATTATGAAACTTTAGGCTTGATAGATCATCATTGCTTTTCTATACTTTCAGTATTTGGAAGTATTGATTTCTTAAAAATTTTCGATTTTGATACATGTTTTGGACCTCCAGGAACTCAAAAAAGTTGTTATTATAAATTGCATGTGGGTAAATGTGCGGGTGTGTGAGTATGTGTGCGCGCCTCATATTTCCTAAACGGATGGGCCGATTTCGATGATTTTTGGAATGGTTGCTATAATGGAAGTGCATCGACAAAATAAGTTTTTAAAAAATTCGAAACCGGAAGCGAACGTTTTTAGTATTTTTTAGAACTTTTATGTTGTGAACTTTCGAAGCGAAATCTCAGAAAAGTTTAGGCGAAATCCAACGCTTTTTTCTCGAACATTCTAGCTTCAAATTTTAATGCCTGATTACTCAAAAACAGATTGGCATAAAATGTAGTTGTTATAACAATAGCACTAGTAGAACATAACTTTATTATGTGCGAGAATTTTTAAAAGAACGGAAACTGTGAAAAATAATAAAAGTGGAAAATTTGCTCAAAAAATAGCCACACGTTTTTTTTTTTTAAATTTTGTAGGCTCGTAGAACTTGAGATGTATTACAGTTTGCTTTGTGTCCCGGTCTCCTAATTATACTGTCACACCTTCTATGAATTTTTGAATATCGAAAGTTCAGTTTGCATTATTTATTAAACAGGAGAAGATAAAATATTTCTGTTTGACCTACATTTCTTATAAATATGTGATACTGTGATAGCAGAATAAGGGTCACGCCCTATGTTTTAGGTGCAACAATATTTATAGGAGTTCATTTTCCCCTTTCCATCCAATTTTTGACTGCGAATTTTCTCCTTGTCTCTGGTTTTCTTGAATAGCAAGAAATCTCCGCCCTCCTGGCTGTTTTTAACTGCACATCGTTTTACGTCTTGTTTGCACAACCGATTGTTTGCCGTTATTGTGCAATGCAGCAAGCACATAGTATGTATGTTAAATATGCCTTTTAGGGAGTAATCAGCGTACGTGCAGTTTGCGCTGGTGTTTAACGAGCGTTAGGTGCTATATGATTATGCGTTCCCTACTGTTAGAAAATTTTGTTTATGTCTCACATTATTGTTCTAGCATTGTTTTTTGCTGTTACTGGTATTTTATATTTCCTGTTTCAATTCTTTGTTTACTATCACATTGGGGAACCTAATGCGCGCCTAGTGCGCTTAGCCTATTTCTAAACGCACCGTTGCTATTTTGGGTCTACAACGTTGTGCATAAATACTTTGGAAAATATAAAAGGTAAAATTTTTTAATCTAGGAAAATTTAGGCGAAGTGTTCTCTTATTTTTACTTTCTTATACACTGGAAGTATCGATTTCATGAAAATTTTCAAAATTGAAATATTGATGGCAATACATTTTGGACATCCAGGAATCCTAAAAAGGGCTTTAAAAAATGTCTGGCTGTGGGTGGGTGGGTGTGTTCCATAACTCCTAAACGGATGGTCCGATTTCAACGAGAATGGGAATGTAGGGGTGTATCAGAAATTAATCGAGGAAATGAGCTTTCAAACAAATCCGAAACCGGAAGCGGAAGTTAGACATGTGTTTTGGTAATATTTTATTGTGAAATCGCATTTTTTAAATCTGAAAAGAGAACCAGATAAACGAACGCATAAAAATTGTGAAGTAAGAATTATTTCAAAGTTTTGGAGATTATCAAAAAAAATGCACAAAAACTGGTCAAACGATTTAAAAAAAATTGGCAGGCTCGTAGAGCTGGGGATGTGCTACAATTTGGTTTGTGTCCCAGCCCGCTAATTTCTACGTGACGCCTTCTATGAATTTAAATGCCTATTTAATCAAAAACAAGCTATAGACCGGTATAAAATTTGATGTAAATACCTCAAGGGTATACCAAGTTACAAGTTTGGAGAAATTTTGGAAGTACTAAAACTGTGAAGTAAAACAATCAAAATTTTGACTTTTTCAGAAAAATGTTGATCAAAAATTGATCGCGCGATTTTTGTTAACTACTGTGCAAGTTAGAAGAGCTAGGGATGAGCTGATTCGTGTCCCAGTCCGCTGGTTTCTCTGTGACGCCTTCTATGAATTTTAAAAATCGGAAATTCATGTTTTTTTATTTAATAAACGAATGACGGAAAAAATTTGTGTTTAAGATAACTTGCTCATGAGTGATAGTAGAATAAGATTGTTACTAAATTTTTAGGTGCGGCAAACGAATTTCCCAAGGAATCGTTTTCAAAAAAATTGAATTTTTGTTTATTTTCTCGGTTTCTCCGCGATAAGACATGCCCCTAGGTAAGGCATAAGTTTAAGTTAATTGGCGCTGTATACTGGGTGTGTTAACAGTTTGGTCTGCTCGCAATAGGTGCGGGCTAGTGTTTCTTTTCAGTGTGCGGGGATAATGTATCCCTAGCTCCTTTTGCTTGTAGTATACTGTTGAATTACTTTTATTCATTATTACCTTAATTGTTTAAAAAATGTTGACAGTTTCGCACACATGAATATGTATTTTATAATTTTAAATACTTTAAGTGCAATATAGCATTCGTTTATGTTCTTTACTGTTCTCGCGCAAACGTTCATACAAACATACTTTTGAAATATGATAAGACAATTATTTTTTTTACTATAGGAACGTTCAGGCGAAGTGCTTTTCTCATTTCTGAGTCTTGCATAGAAGAAAAAGTTTACTAGACTACACCTTCATAGTAAATTTAAGTTTACAAGTTACATAATATTTTGTTATTTGTTTTGTAATACATCTGCTCTTAAAGTATGGTTTCATATTGTTATTTCTTGCTTACGCATATACAGGGTGAATAAAAAGTAAGGAACATCGATGCTACAGCCTTAAATAATAACTTTACGAAAAAAAGTTTCTAACTAAAGTTTCCTATCAAGTTTTTTGCCACAATTTGGCGTTTTTAATTTTTTTTTCAATTGTCATATGTTTTAGCTATGACGTCATCAACATTTTTTTTAAATGGCAACCTATAGTTTTTATGGCATGACTAGTTAGTGCTTTTTATTCTCTATACAGCCATGTAAAAATACCATACAGTTGCATAATAAAAATTTCAAGGAAAATTACAATAAACATTTATTTTTGTCACTTGCAAGATAAACAAGCGACAATAGTAGGGATAAACAAGCGACAATAGTAGGCAATTGTTTCAAAATGTTTAAAATTGAACAGATGCAAATCTGTAATGTCAATTCGGTGACAGTTAGCATTAATAAGCGATTAAAATTTAGTCTGTGTCCTGTGTTAAATACGAATTTCTAATCATGTTCATGGTACGTTTAACAGAAACTGAACGTATCGAAATTTTGATGATGATCGGGTACGGTGATAACAAGAGAACTCACGACGATGTATGCGCTTTATTTAATACTGTACATCCAAATCGTGAACCTATTACGCGGTCCACCGTAACCAAAATTAATAGAAAATTTAGAGAAACGGGCCACGTCAAAGATTTAGATAAAATTGGCCGTCCAAAAATAGCAACAGACGATAAAATGTTGGACATTGTGCTTACAGTTTCCGAAAATCCTCATACTTCAACTCGACAATTAGCCCTGGATAATAATGTTAGTCAAGGAACTGTACTGAATATTTTACATACAGAAAAATTTCATCCTTATAAGGTTAAACTTGTTCAAGAATTATCAGAATATGATTTTGATATGAGAATTCAGTTTTGTGAAGAAATGATAGACAGGTGCAATAACGACCCACAGTTTGTGAATTCTATTATCTTCTCCGACGAAGCCACATTTTCTTACAATGGAGCTGTAAATCGGCACAATTCCCGTTATTGGTCGCGACATAACCCACATTGGATGGAAGAATTATACACACAGTATCCACAAAAAGTAAACGTGTGGGCGGGAATTATAGGAGACAGAATTCTTGATCCTTTTTTCTTTGATGGCACATTAAATGCTGGTCGATATTTGGATTTTTTGAGGTTGGAACTTGTTCCCGCGTTAGCTGTTTTATTTCCAAATGCAGGAAATCCGGACACGCCGAACGATAGAATTTGGTTGCAACAAGATGGTGCTCCACCTCATTATGGCATTCATGTTCGTCAATATTTAGATGGAATTTTTACAAATACGTGGATAGGAAGAAGAGGACATATTGAGTGGGCAGCGCGATCTCCGATCTAAACCAGCTTGACTTCTTTTTATGGGGCCATCTTAAAAGTACAGTGTATACAAACAGACCAGACAATTTGGAAAATCTAAAAATTCGTATCCGCGAGCATATACGAGCAATATCACCTGCTACAGTTCGAGGATTTTCTTATCGTATTGCCCACTGTCAGGCAGTGAATGGCGAACAGTTTGAACATTTACTTTCTTAAATTGATGTTAAATATAATTTGAAACTAGTTTACTAATTTGTGGACCTGCTATTGTCGTTTGTTTATCTTGCAATAAGTGTACCTGATGAAAAATGTTGCCAGTGACAAAAATAAATGTTTATCGTGATTTTTCTTGAAATTTTTATTATGCAACTGTATGATATTTTTACATGGCTCTATAGAAAATAAAAAGCACTAACTGGTCATGCTATAAAAAGTATAGGTTAAAAAAAATGAAAAACGCCAAATTGTGGCAAAAAACTTGATAGGAAACTTTTGTTAGGAACGTTTTTTCGTGTAAAGTTATTATTTAAGGCTGTAGCATCGATGTTCCTTACTTTTTATTCACCTTGTATGTATAAATACTCGGTATATATCGCCGTATTTGAGAAATTGCCTATTTCACGTAATCTGCAAAACTTTGCCTATTGCATGAAATAAATAGACGAATGTCTCTTTCATGAAGATGGCAAAGTTTTGCGAATTACGTGAAATAGGTTATTATCCCGATTTGTTTGAAAATTATTTAATTACATTTTATTATTTCGTCGCGGGCTTATTGCGGAATGTGGTAATGCAGTACTTTAGCATTCAAAATAGAAACAAACTAGGCCTGATAAAATATAAAAATCTATGTACGTCTCTATCTTCAGTTATTATGTTACATTATGTGAATAGTATACAACCGTCTTGCTGTATTGTTATATCGATTTACCTTTATTAACTTTAGAAATTTTTATGAACTTGGTTGAATTCTTTCGATCTTGATGTTCATGCAGTAAAAGTCAATAATATAGTAGCTAATAATAATTGCCACTGTCACGTGATAACCGATTCGAGAATATTTAAATATTAGTAATATTAAAAACCAAAGACTTTTTGCCAGATAAAAGTGTAATTAGTTTTAGTAAGTAGAATTGCATGTTACTATTAACCGCGATATTTTATATCATTTTAATATTTCACTATCATATTGACCTCTGACTATGCATATGTTTTTAAATTACTGGCTTTATTTTCTTTTACTCTACGCCAAGTGAAAAGTATCTCACGGGAAACCGCGTTGTGGTTTAAATTTACAAAGAAGTCTTTTGTAAAAGCACTTTAAAACATCAGTCGGTTATTAAGAAAAATTAATAATTCTTTTTGGTAGCTATTATTTCGTTCTTGGCTATACCCACAGTGATAAATTAATGAACAATTAATTAAAGCAATTATTCTTAAAATTGCTGGATATACAGCTTTGGACTTATTTTAATGAGCCTTCTTTCATTTTTTGTATTCCCAACATCGATTTTTAAATTATTAGATGTTAGATAAGTATTTAACTGTCAATAGCAGGCTCATCCTTTTAAAATGTGTGATTTATTTATTATTTATTGCTAATTTTGTATCATTTCTTATCCGAGGTGCAGCCAGAAAAATATTATCTAGCATCATTAATATTCATAAGTATTTAAACTCAAGTTCTTTAACATTTTTTTTTTGTTGCAGTTTTTAACTTCTACGAAATATTATTTTGACGAATTGTGATTCGATCATAATCGTTCACAAATTGTCCAATAATAGAAACCTGATGAATTGTGTCGTGGCGTAATAATTTTGTTAAATTATTTGTTCCACCATGTGACGCTTCCCACATAATATAACTGGCGATGAATAAATCCATTTTTACCTTCTCCGAGGTCTCACGTCAGCAACTTAATAGTAAAAATTAGTTGTCGTCGCAAAAATAAGGATGTTGCTTCTCCAAACAATTATTTAAATAAGAAAAATAGTTTAAACTAAGTTACAGTAGAGAATATGTTGAAACAGGTGTCAATTTTCAAAACCATTCGTTCTGGCCTTATTTATTTTTTAACCCCGATATTAATAGCAATTTCATCAGTAGCGGCTCATGATTATTTAGTACAAGAAGGCGACACACATGTAAAACAAAGACTAGTATCCTTCTACGGTGATGACAAAATGATCACAACATACGGTAAAATTTTTTATTATTAGAATTTTCCAAAAACTTATTTTTCAGATCGCTTCTGCATCTCCAATAACCTAAAAATTGATAATGCCACGTGCAAAATTTGGAACAATAGTAATAATAAATAAAAATAGCGTTTTAAAAATATTTGTATGTTAAATCACCAAATCCCCGAACACAAATTTTGTTTTTAGCTTACTTGGAAGAACTAATTAAAGAAAAACCGTTTTTTTGTTAGGTACCTGCTTGTTGCAATGGTTTGCTTCTAATAGTCATTTCAGTTTTTGTATATTATTTCTGTGCCGGTATGCCTAAAAAAGCTCAATATCGTGACGCATACTGGCACAGAAATAATATTGAAAAGCTGCAATGGTTATTGGAAATATACCATTGCAACAAGCAGGTACCTAACGAAAAACCTCGCTAAAAACCATTGTATTGAATCAGTTTTCCCAAGTGTGCCAAAAACAAAATTTGTGTTCGATTATGACCTAAACATGTGAATTTCACTGGAATAAATTCATTCCAAAGAAAAGCGGGGATATGGTGATTTAACATAAGTATTTAAAAAAGAAACGCTACTTTTAATTTATAAACATTTTTGTTACAAACTTTGCACATGCCATTAGAATTGAATTTTGAACACTTTTTTCTCATAACTTTTTTTGGATATTTTCTAAAATAAGGCGAATTTTTGCCAATTCATTTAATTTTTTCAATTTCCCGCCAAAGCCGAAGTCGCGTGATTTATGCCTCATCCAATTTTTAAGTTATCTGAGATGCAGAAGCGTTGCAAAAATAATTTTTATGAAAATTCTAACAATAAAACTTTTCCCCATATGTTGCGAACATTTTGCCGGGCATTGTATAAACGAAATCCGTATTTTCCTAATTCACGTAATGGTCAGTCACTAAGTCAATAAAATTGTTGGTGTTTCAGATTAAGCTTTTTTACCGTCCCGCTATGCAGGATAAGACAGAGACACTAAATCAATTATTAGACAAATTTAACAAAATAAAGGAGTGCTCCCCTAGCACCCGCAAATCTGTTGCACAGATTTATACATATTTAGTGATAAACTTTCCTACATATTCTTTGATTCTTCTATTAATTAATTCGTAAGTCAAGACGAACGTGGGCTCAAGTTTTTTATTTGAAGTCACCTCGTAAGTATACTGCTGCGGATTCTTTTTTAAACTTAAATATTGTTACCGAATTCATTTTGGTAGTAACTACGTTTAAACATAATCGGACACCACCAAGAATTCTACTTTAATGATCAATATTCCCACATTCTTATGGGCCCTATTGGTATTGAACCTTGTTTTACCGCGAGAACGTTTATTTATACGATAACAACATTGTGATAACAACGCAGACAAAGCAGCAGCATAAATTGCCTGACTTTCTAAATTTCTAAATGAATTTTAAAATAAAGGTGTCTATCTGGGGCGTACATATCTGATCTTTTTCACCTTGCAATCTTTTATAAAAACATTATTCTCCTGTGGCAAAACTTAAACGGTATTATAGGTTTTAGCAAAGTGGAGTTAGTTACATGTAATATTGTTAGCTTACTGTGTTTACTAGCCCACGTTGCCTTGCTTACAAGTCGTCACTGAATTTGGCCAGATCTACTGCTACATTACATAGTGTTTCGCATTTTTTACGATAAAGACTGCCTGATATTTTCGTTATTTTTAGTAGAGATTTAAGTTTGCACAGTCGTAGAACTTCATGTGGTTGGTACTCAACTCGATGTAAGTTGTAAACCCATCCTACTGCGACCTCGCGATACTTTTGATATTTTGCTTCGCGTTGGCGCCATCGAAAAAAATTATTGGAAAAAGTTGTTCAGAATCCAATTTTAACCCTATGCACCGAGTTTCAGCGCAAAATTCGCATTTTGAATTTTTTAGTAATATTTCACGTTTTTTATTGATTTCATGCAAATTTTCAAAATCGAGATTTTGACGGAAATACATGTTTTGGGCTTCCAGGATCCTAAAAAGTGGTTTTTAAAAAATGTCTGTGGGTTGGTCTGTGGGTGGGTGGGTTGCGCTCCATATCTCCGGAACGGCTGGACCGATTTTGATGTGCTTTGGAATGAGGGGGTATATCAAAAATTTACTGACAAAATAAGCTTTAAAAAAAACCGAAACCGGAAGCGGAAGTTAGACATATTTTTTTGATAGCATTTTTTTCAGAAACTGAATTTTGGAAATTTTAATAGTGGAGATTAAAGAAGGCCTTAGGACAAATCAAACAATTTTTTACCGAACTCTCTAGCTTTAAAATGGCGGCCGCTACGAATTTTTGAACATTTCGACTTCAACGCCCATTTACTCAAAAACCAGTTATCTGATTGGAATCAACTACATCTTGTTTGGTAGCCCTTCAAGGGTACTATACCATGAAACATAATTAATTTTGAAAATATAAAAACGATCGCAATGACATCACTCCAAAATTTTGGAATTTTTCAAAAAAAAATATTTCTCAAAAACTGCCCACACGTTTTTGTTTAAACTTTTTAAGCTGATAGAGATAGGCATGTGCTACAATTTTGTTTTTTGCTCATTGCTATAATTTCACTGTGACCCCCTCTATGAATTTTTGAAAATTGGAAATTGTATTTAACGGGGGGTAATAAAATATTTATGTTAAAGCATTATAGCTCATCATTGATAGCAAAATCCGAATATCGTATTATTTTTTTGATAATTTAATATTTAGGAGGGCTACTGTTCCCCCTCCCCCACAAAATTTTCGCTACAAAATTAAAAAATTGATTTCTTCTTTTGTTTGTTCTAGGAGAATCTTTTTACAAAAAAATCAAAAAATCGAATTATTTGCCCCTTAATAATCTTTTTGTCTTTCACATACTTTCTACAGCAGTTGTATTCTTGTACTAGTCGTTTAATGTTCAGTGTAGGCTAACATTTTTATTTTAATAGATAGACTCGCAAACTCAAGAGCAAAGTTGTAGGGCAAATTCTTCTCGATTGTATTTAAGAAAAAAACTTGAGTTTCCAATTTTAATATGGCGGCCACGGTAAAAAATAACTTTTTTTTAAATGGAAACGTGGCATTTTGGCTTTAAAATCAGAAAGGTTTTGAAATTCTAAATACAAATTAATAAGAGTAATTTCTTGCTAAAAATAATACTTCTCGAGTTATTAATACATTTTCAAACATCAACACGCTTCCTTACTCGTGCCTCCGGTTCATTTCAGTTCGGTTGTTTCACATGTACTCAGTTGCAGGCGGAGCCAGCGTGGTAATGGTAGGTTTAAGTTACGCTCTTCAGGCTTGAAGTTTTTATAAACGCTGTTTACTTTTACTAGCCGGGTCTAGACAGGTGTACATGAAAAGTGTTGGAAAATATAAAACAATGTTAATTTATAAGTATAGGAAAATCCAGGCGAAGTGTTTCGCTCATTTTTAGTTTTGACTAGAGTGCCATGTAAACAAACGAATTTGCCAGAAACGAATGAATAAACAATAATAAATTAAATATTCAACAAAGATTGAATACACTTTTTAATTTAACTGTCTGTGTTCAGTGTATCGAAGAAAATAAACGACTATTGTTATTGGACTTTTTTAAACGATAGAAATTTTCTTAAATGTTCCAATTTTTGTGCCATAAATAATTTATTATTGGTTTTTTATTTGTTTTTGACAAGTTCTTTTGTTTCCATGTTACTCTAGTCAAAACTAAAAATTAAAACTTGGACTGTGCGCGCAAAATTAATAAAAAAATTAAAATGCGAATTTTGTATTGAAACTCGGTACACTCGGTCAAAATTGAATTCCGAACAACTTTTTCTAATAATTGTTTTCGATATCGTCTTCTGCGCGAGGTCGCAGTAGGCTGACTTTACAACTTACATTTGAGTTAAGTACCTCAAAAGATGCACCTCATGAAGTTGTAGGTTTGTTTAAAAATTTAAATGTCTACCCCTAAAAATAACGAAAATATAAGGCTGTCTTCATCTTAACTGGGACACACTATATGACGTAATTATTATGATACCCCCTTGTTTCTTTTATCTTTACCGTTACAAGTCATTTCTAGGATTACCTACTCCCATCACCTTTTCTTTCCGAATCCACTAGCTACGCCTCCCGAATTTTCTTTTCTGATTACCTGAAGTTTCCTCATCGTTATACAGGGTTTTTCAAGAAAGTTGAACTATATGAAAAATGCGTGGGAAGTTTAATTTTTACAGATTTGGTCCCCAGGATACTTTGGCTAAGAATTTAAACTGTAATATTGTTATTAGATGTTATTAGTGTCGTTTAGTCAAAACAGTAATTTTTACATTTAAAATTAAGCAAAATATTTAAATAAATATTATTAATTGAACACTTTACATTTTAATCCGAGAGTAATAACTAAACTTTCTATTGTCATCATAGCGCCATGCTTCAGGTGGATGTTTTTTATGCAGAAATTCCCAGGTTATAATCTTGGGTAGGACAAACTTTTTTTTAAATTTTTTTTGTCATTTATTTTGTGAACTGTTTTTATCTTCTCGCAACTAATGATAATAATGAAATAGGTATCAATTTAATTATTTCATTATTATAACATAATTAAACATTAAAACTTCAGTTGTGAGAAGATAAAAACAGTTCAAAAATTAGGTAACTAAAAATTTAAAAAAAAGTTTGTCCAACCCAAGATTAGAACCCGGGAATTCTGCAATCTGCATCCACCTTAATTAGGCATGGCGCTATCGTAACAATAGAAAGTGTCGTTATTACTCTTGGATTAGAATGACAAGTGTTGAATTTATTAATATTTATTTAAATATTTCGCTTAATTTCTAGAATAATTTAATTTCCCATGCATTTTGCATATAGTTCAACTTTCCTGAAAAAACCTGTATTTACATCATTTACTACAGCTTTTTATATTTTATATTTTCTATGTCTTCCTCTTGCAGCTTCCTCTTCTTCTTTGGCATTTATCTAGTTTGTGCGCAATTATAATAATACTTCAAACCACTGAAAGCGGCTACTGTTACTAATATTGTGTAGGGCTTAATTAGAGCTTGGCGGTTTCCTCGACGATATAAACTAATGATGATCTGACCCCGGATTCGAACCTGACTCAATTAACTGACGTTATTATGTCATATTGGTGAAAATGCAAACTGTTAAAATGACCTCCGCACCTTTCCCTATCTAAATTCTATCGGTAAATGAAGTAATATAGAAGCTTTATTGAGTAGTATATACGCACTTAATTTTTAGTTTAGATTTTAATTTCATTATATGTACATGCAGATTCAATTACAAGCATAATCAGGGAGTTTTTAAAACGTTTGTCGCATGTTCGTGTGCGTGTAGTATAAACTATAAGTCGTATAAAATTAAGACAAAAGGTTCATAAAAATGTGTCCGGAAATGCTCTATTGGTAGTCGGTGAACTGTACAAAGTCATAATTATAAAAAATAACCGTTTTGCAAATACGGCAAGTTTTAATATAGGTACCGTCTGTCTATAAAGTAACCCCCCCCCCCTAACTAACTTTTGAACAACTTGATATTTTACCACGATATTTGGTGTGCTTTAATGAGAAATTAAATACTATTTTTTTAGCCAAAAATTAAATTTTGTATCATTTTTATATATAAATTTTTTTAAATAGAAAGTGGGTCGAGTGACACCTTATTTGAAAGGTCTTTTAATTCTACGTCTGATCCTAAAGTTTCGAAGAAAAATATTTAGCCATAACAAAATGGCGGATTTTAAACAAATGGTCACTCAATTCAAAATTGTTTTGATCTTTTTATCCAGGGTCAAGCAACACCTCATTTGAAAGGTCTTTTAGTTCTGCGTCTGATCCTAGAGTTCCAAAGAAAAATATTCAGCCATAACAAAATGGCGGATTTTAAACAAATGGACTCACTCAATTCAAAACTGTTTTATTTTTTTTATCCAGTAGTCCAATTTTTCATTTGCAGTACAAAATTTTCCCAGAAATAACTCAGGTGGCTGGAAATAATATTGAAACCGTTGTGTTCCAACAAGACGGTGCGCCGCCTCATTATTATAGGCCTGTTTCTGACTTTCTCAACGGACATTTTTTGAAAGATAGATTGGTAGGTGGGGGCCTGTAGAATAGCCGGCTCACTCCCCGGATATAACTTTCTTAGATTTTTTTCTATGGGAATATCTCAAATCGAAAGTGTACAGAACTGGAGCAACGCATTACAGAAGTTTGCAGAAATATCACTCCAGAAACTCATGAAAATGTAAGGCAGGAATTTCATAACCGAATTTTTATGTGCCAAGAAGTAAATGGTGAACATTTCGAACACTTAATTTGGGCCGGCGCGGCGGGTGGTCTAGTGGTTAAAGTCCCAGGCTTTGAAACTAGACTCCCAATGGCAGTAGGTTCGAGTCCACTGCCCGTCGGTAATTTTTCTGAACAAGTTAAATCCGGCGGGTCCATGGATGGTGTATGTAGGTGTGTATGTTGGGTTGCATGTCTTTCAGTAGTGGGGCATGTTAGACCGGTGAAGAGCACTTAGTGTGCTGAGCCCGGGTAAGGGGGTGGGATGGGAATCATGGGGCCGTGCTCACGCACGGCTTAATTTAAGCTTTAACATTAGTTTTTTTAAATAGACTTCTTTATCTTCAAACATTTTCATTTTGTTATGGCTGAATATTTTTCTTTGAAACTCTAGGATCAGACGCAGAACTAAAAGAACTTTCCAATGAGGTGTCCTCGACGCCCTTTTCCATTAAAAAAAAATTCAAAGTGGCGCCCAGTCGCTATTTTGGATGATACAAAATTTTAATATGGTCTGAAAGATAGTATTTAATTTCCCATTACAGCACACCAAATTTTGTTGAAAAATATCAAGTCGTTCAAATGTTAGTTGGGGGGGGGGGAGGGGGGAGTTACTTTATAGACACAGTGTATAGTATGGGAAAGTCCACTCGAAGTTAACAGCTTTTTTATTATTATGTAAGCTCATGGAGCTAGGAATGAGCTATAATTTTGTTGTTGTTCCAACCCGCTAAGATATCCGTGAGTTATATGAATTTTTGGTAATCGTAAATTTAAGTTTAATAAACAGGGAACGATAAATCATTTCTGTTTAAGGTAAATTGCTTCCCGGTGATGGTAGACCAACTTAATTTTTAGTTGCAGCAATATTCAGGGAGTATTATTTCCCCCTTTCCATTCATTTTTTGGCTAACGAATTTCGTCTTTGGTTTTTTTTAATTCCGAGAAATCTTTTTTCCGTAAATAAAAAGACGGGGGTATTCTCAGAAAAACATAGATATTCGGTTACAGTTCTAACGCGGACCTTGCCATTTCCTATTTTAGCGCATTATTGAACCATACCACAAAACAACACCCCCGTAGCATGTGACTATCTTCATCACTTGCGAAGCAGTTACGAAAACGTTACACCAAAAATAAAGTACACTTCATATTATGAATAGCCAGGGAACGAAATGTAAGTCAAGTCAATCTAAGTTAACCTTGTGATCTTATATTACCTTGTTGCGCTCTTGGGCCTACAACATTGATGTAGTAATACTGTTGGAAATATGATAAGTAACAATTTCCAAAATATAGGAAAATACAGGCAAAGTGCTTCGCTCATTTTTAAATAAAATTGAAATCTTCCTGTGTTTTTGTGCCTATAATAAGCTTGATTATTATTAAAAGTTTTTATTTCTGGCACTAAAAATTGGGACGAACCTCGGTATCTATAGATTTGCGGGCGTTATCAATATTTTTGGTTATAGAGTGCATATTTGGTTAAATCATCTGTGCAATCTCATACCAACTTCTATTAAATATAATGCGAAAGTGGTAAATATATTGATTCATTTATAAACAAAAGAAATCAAATTAATAAAGCTTGGTAGATCTATATTTCGACTGTGCTAGTGTGTTAGTGTTCTATTGCTCACCACTATATCGATCCTTTTTATAATTAACGAAGCTCAAATATTTACTAAATCTTTATTGGCGATTTAAATTTTTTGTTTACGTGCAAGTAATTACAGGTAAATAAAAACTCCGTAAAAAAATTTTCAATGAAATAGTTACGCATACCAATGAAATGGTGTTAATTTTGTATAATGTAATTTTAATTCCAGTAGTTCTGTTTATTGTTTGGCACTATGTAAGTAGAAGGAAAAGCGTTGTCGAAACCTTACGCAAATTCGTATTTTAGCTGATTTTTAAACAAAAGAATCACTGATAATATATAAGGGGTACATCTTTTTACAGGGTGTGACCTATCATTAGTCAGCCTTTATGTCTGATAATTCTCTGATATACGAAAAGCTTCAAAAGAAAAAAATATGCGTACCCTAATATAATTTTTTTTTATATCTAGAAATAACTGATCAATACGCTTATAATAATATCAAACAATTTACCTGATTTGTATGAATTACTGTTTATGATGATGTTGACGAATTGGTACCAAGCAACTTACTTCACGGTATGTCGGGGTAAACACGTTATGATTATAGGAGCACTAAAACATTTATTGTAGTAAGAATGTTTTTCCGCTACCGGCAATGTAAGTAGGCCTTACATCCATAGCTACAGGGATTGTAAGCGGCTGATAACATTCGTGCACTAGTTACCCTTGACGACGGAACTTAATAGTGTCCCTTACATTCCTAGGAAAATAATTGACAGTAATAACAGAAATGCAAGGTTATAATTTAAGAATTTTGACAGTTAACTATAAAAATTCTGATGACAAATGACACATGATTCGTATTTTACAAATAATATTTTCTTGTTATTTTAAGCTACTTATTACCGGTAGCGGAAAAAATGTTATAAGTAACACGGAATGTATCGACTAATAACATCCTCGGCAGGCGACAAGCTTCGGCTCCGCCTCAGCTCGTATTCGCTTACCTCGGATGTTATTACGTCGTTACATTCCTTGATACTTAACTAACTATTAAACGTGAGTAAACAAGTTTATTAATATTATATGCTGCAACGTGGAGATATAGAAATAGGCACTTATTTTAAAGTTCTCTATACGATTTTGAAAATTATTCTATTATTCTAAATGAACAATCATATGTTTCTTTTATTATATTCATTTACTGTCGCTGCTAAGGCCATTGGGGCTGTGTTCGCTCGTGATCCTCAGGACTGGGGGGGGGGGGGGGGAATTTATTGAGAGCGTCCTAATAAAAAATTAGCTGAACTCTTCATACTCTTTAAGTCTTACCGCAAAAATAAAAATCGCCATATTTTGTGAATTAAATCATACAATAGTTTTTTTTCAATTTAAAAAATATTCAAGCTCAGTTGTTGAGGATAGTGTGAAGAGAATTTGTTTTCTCTTGCAATATGAAATGTTGAAGGTAAATACAGAAAGAATAATTTACCTAGTTGGTGCTTTTGTGGTTGGCTAGACCAACTGAGACATTTTAGTTTATGCAGTAAAAATAAAAGTGGAATAGATATCTATAGGTGGGTACAAGCAAAAATAGATAAATGTTAGATTTTAAATGGAGGGAGGGATTAGAAAAAATGAGTGAAGCACTTAGCGTAGACCTCCCTATACTTTTAATCAAAATAATTACTTTTATATATCTAAACACAACAATTACAACACATCTAACTAAGAACTGTTTAGAGCTGTAGGTTGTAGGATATTTAAATATGCACCCCTGTTAATACAAAATTAACTATTTTGTTTAACCCCCCCCCCCCCCCCCACACACACACATTTTAACATAAATCTTTCACCCGCTATTTGTGACAATTTAATAGTTATGCAGAAATGCGCAATGCGAAAATTGATTATTACATTAAATTAGAGACCAAGTATCTCATTCTTTGGTGAAATTAAAAGAACCTACATGTTTGTGACAACCCAAAAATTATTATATGTATTAAAGTAAATGGCACCGACGCGACGCGACGATTTTTAAGCAGTAAGTAACTAGAAATAATGAACCCCAAAAGGGTGCAAGTTTAGTGTGAGTCTATTAGCAAACCACTTTAAATGTGATGTTAAAATATAAGAAGTATTGTTTATTTTCTATTTATTTCGCTTGAATTATAGAATTATAGATATCCATGTAAACTTTAATATTATTTTTTGTATGTAAAAAAGATCGAATAAATGTATTATGAGTATCTGTATATAAGATACTTAATTCCTTTAACAATATTTATTTATTTGAACCTTATACGTATTTCGGCATGATATAAGGTTAAAATAAATAAATATTGTTAAAGTAATTAAGTATTTTATATACAGATTCTCATTAAATATGGACTTTAACGAAGTAAAGCTGGAATTTATAAATTAAATGTATTATGTTTATTTCTCTCGTCCGTTTTGCAAATAGCGCAGAAGCGAAGGACCTTTTTTTATTATTTTGCTTAGGGGCCGAATTGTAGTCACGCCACTGAGGGTTAGGCACATTACTTCTATTATACAGGGTGTCTCGGCCTAGCCAAATCTCTCCAGCCTTGTAAGTTATAACTTCATTATTTTAAGATATAGGGTTCCAAAGGTTATTACAAAAGTTTTAGATGTTTAACGCGGAATCCAAATCAACAGTAAAATATTTAAAATATATTGTTAATTTTAAATGACGCTGTTTTATTATTTTTTTAAATTTTTTCAGTATGACGATATTTCAACATGCCGTTGAAACGAGACTTTGTTTCTCTTTCAAGGTTGCAGAAAAACAATCCATTACACTTTACATATTTCCTTAACATAATTTGAACACAATTTTTAAACCTGCGAACACTATTGACCTGCTACGCTTGGTCTGGCATTTCTTTGTAAATTTGTAACCCCTTATAGTATAAACTATTTTGTGAGCAACTTTTCATGTTTAATGGTAGCCTAAAATTATTTATATTTCTAGTGTCAGAATTATAAATATCCTTATTAAATGTTATACATACATCAAGTAATCAGACATTTTATTGTTAGTTATTTTAAAAATCAAAACCAAAGTATTAAAATAAATGCATTGTTTAATGCCGAGCCACTGTAATGTTTCTAGCATTAAAGCAATTCTCCTTCGTTTATTGCACAATAAAATAATTCTCATTGCTTTGTTTTGCAATTTCTGCATTTTTTTAGGTTTCTTCATTTGCCAAGAATAAAATTGTTGCACAATAATCAAAATGCGATGCAATAATGGTTTTGTACACAGTTATTCTGGAGCAGACATTTAATTTATTACTAATTCTACCTAAAATCCCAATTTTGTTAGCAACCTTATTTACTACATAATCTATATTTTCCGTAAATGTTAACTTATTATCAATAACAACACCAAAATATTTAATAACCGGCGCAAATTCTATAACTGCGTCATTTACAATTACGCTTTCTGCCGAAGTAGTTAATCTACTAGCATTAATAATAATCATTGCATTCCTTTTCGAAATATTCAGTTCAAGTTTATTGAGTTTTAGCCGCATTGAAATGTTTCTTAGATCACTATTTACTTTAGTCACAGCACTATTTAGATCACTGTCAACTACCGTTATCAATGTGTCATCCGAAAAATGATTTATTTTGCAGCATCCTACAGAAAGCACTAAATCATTAATGTATATAATAAACAGCAGCGGGCCTAATATAGATCCTTGAGGCACACCTAAATCTGCTTTCGCTACAGAATCAGTGATCTGTTGTCGACGAGTCGTTAAACCATTTTAGAATGGTACCTTTAAGTCCGTATTTTTTCATTTTTGTCAAGAGTAATTCTCTATCAATGCTCTCTTAAAGTCGAGAAACACTGCCACTATTTTTCTGTTTTTCTCGATGTCTTCTTTCCAACTTGCTAGCACCACATTGAGAGACGTTTCACACGAATGATTCTTCCTAAAGCTTGATTGGATATCAACACATAATTTGTTGGTTTCTAAATAATGTTCAAGTTGTTCTTTAGGTAAAAGTATTTTGAGGGGGAGGCATATTTATAGATGTATCCAAGTTAACTGGTTCAAAGCTAACAAATCTAGAAAAACTACTAAACGAAAATGAAAGAGTACATATTATTTTAAGTAATAATCAGTTTTACTTAATCTAGTTAACAAAAAATGTTACTATATTTGTAATGGCAGTATTATGTTATAAATTAGTTTGCGATCCGATCCATCTGAACAAAATTAGATTTAATCATCTGGTAGCTCATAAACACCTGTGGAAACAATAATTAAACAAATGCTACACTTGTATTTACCTGTAACTTACGCAATTCAGTTTATACTTTATTTATCAATTATTTTGTTTTGTCGTTGTTGATTTGAATTTTCTAATATTGTGCCTTTAAGAAACGCCGAAAAAATGCAAATTTTTTTAAACACATCAATATTATTTGTACAATGTACAGTGTGTGTTAGTACGTTTAATAATTAACAACGAACAACACAGCTAACGACGAAGAAGTTCTAAATTAAATTTCGTACATTACAGTTAAACAAAATTATAGTATTTGTTTAACTGTCTTTATAGGCTATCTGATATAATATAATATAATTTTGTTAAAAAGGATGGCGCTCTAATTTATAGCATTGTATATCATTTTAAATGCAGTATTTTTTTTGTTATGACTAGATTATGTAAAAATGAAAATTTTAAAGTAGGGGTAGCTGAGGGTGAGGAGGTGAAACCTAAAATTCCGTCAATATTGGTTTTAAACTTTCCCCTCGATATCTAAATCGACGTGTTTTTTGTTTAAATCAAATTTTATTTATTGAGACTGGCTAGTTTTGAAATGAAAGCACCGTATAAATAAAGTCGTTATGTATTTCCTTAGTTATGGAAGTCGAAGAAATTTTTATTACTCTCATCGTCTGTATAACATAGGAATGAATTTAAAATATTTATTCGTATTATTTTGAATATGAAACAACGAATTTTTATTATATTGTGAACAAATTAATTCCAGTTGCATTAAACTGAATCTATAACAGAAAAATGAATTTTAAATATGTCTTTGACATAATTTTAAATCGGAATTTATTTAATATTAATCATGAAGTTTATACATGTTTATGTTATACATATATATTTTGTTATTTTGTAAAAATTTAGCTTTATGTCGAAAGTTGAAAATTGTTTATTATATATAGATTATGAAGTTGTATGTTGATAAACAATTTCTTTTAAACAAATGTAACCTTCATCTTCCCACGGTGGATTATTTTAAATATTTAAGTATTCTTATTCTAAACCAATACGTTTTTGCTTAAATCATCAACGCGGAAAAGGAGCGTCATTGAATAAACAATTTGTACTAAGTTATTGGTTAATTTTACTGGAATTTTTATGATGCCTACAATAATTGATATTGCAAAACATTCGTTATTGCTAGTGCGAAGTGATAACTTCACACTAATAAATAGTGAATCTTTCGTGATTCAAGAGTCACTATATCAGAATCCCCGAAAATTTCGCCGCTGTTGTTTAAATTATATTTTCTTTTTGCAGAGTGGTCCATGGCAGGGCCGTTCGGAGTGGCCGGCATACGTGCTTGCCGCCTCTACTCTCCAACCGCTCGCCGACGCCAGCGTCGTTTTCGTGAACGGCGTCCTTTATCCTTTACCCCTAACCGAATCCTGATTGTTATACTTTAGTACTTTTATATGTACTTACATTTATCGAATTGTACTACCTCTGCAATATTATACATACGTATTTATATTACGATTTTAATATTCACTTTTAGATTATTTCATACATTAATATAGGCGTTACTGATATTTACGTGGCCTTATTATATACTTAAGACAAGTGACCTTATGTTTACATTTGAATTCATATCATCATATAATAAAAAGTACCTGTCCTAATATCCTATCGTATCCCATCATGGTCAGGTCTTCAATAAGGAGCAGCAGAACACGCAGTATAGGTAAGCTGTTAAAAACTAAATGTCTTGTTGTTCTCGTAGTTTTACTTTATTTTGTTTCTGTATCTCACCAGCATGGGAAGTCGTTAAATCATTACGCAATTTCTGCGATTTTTGTGGTGTTTTGTATGGTGCAAAAAATACCTAAATCGATGTCTGTATTTTATGTTTAAAACATTACATTTTTCGCTGTGATGTAAAATTTTAACCGCACTTTTTATTACTTGGAGTTTATTATTAATTTTTTTCTCGTACTTGTTTGGACTGAAGATGAAAACATGTTGTTTTCGAAACTTGTAGCTTTTTCTTCTCTTTAATCTATTGTTGAGAGAGTCGCGGAGAACGAAGCAGCGGCTTGTGCTTTCATTTAGAACACAAACACTGGATAAAGCTTCCAACTGTTTATTTAAAAAGTTGAAGCACAAGCAGCACTTGATTTCAACAGCTTGCGAAGAATTGGTGTTAAAGATAAGGAGCCGCGCGCAGTGACTTTAATATAATCGTTTTTCAATCAATTGTATTATCCAAGATTTGTTGCATTAAGCAATATTTCGTAACATAGAAGAACGCTAAGTCCACCAGGCTGTCGCAGTCCGAGATGCTACATCGGCGGCGGCGGCACGAGATAGACCAAACATTACAACATCCAAAAATGCGGTCACACTAATAACATGCCATCAAAAAAAACTTTTGCTTATGGCTATTTGGGGGCTATTTACGGTTAACGGTGAAAAGAGTCCGAGACCAAATTCGCTGGAAAAACATTGATGGAAAAAACACCCGCCGACAAACATCGTCTGAAAAAAGGCTCTCGTAAAAACATTCCCCGGAACAAACAAATCCACAAAAATAATTTCTTGGAGAAAACAACTACCAAAAAACATCCTCTCAACAAAAGCACGTGCAGTATTTTCTTGCTAATGCATCACTGCATAATTAAGAAAGAGCTTTCCTCGAAAAATATACGAGTTTTTTTCTAGCTGATTGTATGAAATATAATAAATATTTGGGAAATATATGTAAATGGTAAACCAGATTTCTTTAGTGCGTATTTATAACAGTTTAAAAATTGCCGCTAGGGCACTCCCTTGGAAATGGGGGAAAGTGCTAAGTTTAACGGTTTAACTAACTTTTCGCTTTTTTAAGGAATTGTTGCAGGGGCTATGATAGGAATTTTTGTTTTTCCTGCAGATTTAATGTTGCTACTTTGTCGGGCTTCTTTCTGTTTTCCGGTCATTTTTTCGTTTTTTTCCGCTAGATTTGTTCCGGGAGCAGCTCTATTCCTGAGAGCGACACACCGGAGAAAACATTTGGAGCGGCGACCGCCGGGTATGAAGATATCAAAAAAATTCGGGGAGCGTAGCCCAGGTGTTGTGCTAGTAATTATTATAAAAATCTGATAAGGAATTTCTAAGATATGCTCCAAAAATCTATTTGATAGTTTTCTATAATGCTTTACTTTAACTATAACGCCATGTATGGGAATATTAATATTTTAGATCTTTGTCTAAAATAATATTTTTTTTTGTGAATTTATTTGAAGTTTGTGCAGTTTATAAGCATAGAAAATAAAATATCAGTATTAAAATATTTTTCAAAATAAACAAAAATTTTAAGAAGCTGTTTTAAACTTCAAATATTTGAATAATCAAATAAAAAAAGCGTACGAAAATTATCCATATGAATTACTACATCAAATCTTTTACGGTTTTTGAAAATTTGAGTTTTGCCATTATTTTTATTAATTGTACGAGGGTAGTTGACGCCAAAAACGGATTTTATGCAGTAGCATAATGTGATTCGTGCAATTATTTGTTATGCACATTAGTGCTTTAGACCAAGTGTATCGACCTAAAGGCGACTACGTTAAAAAATAAATTGTATTTTGGCCGAAAAAATTATTCCTTGTTTCATTTTTACCAGAATTCTCACCCCACCCCCGTATTATTGCAGATGGGTCGCGAATACCTTCATGAATCCCAGTATCTACACTAGTCAATATTTACTTTATGATGACAAACATTAATAATACAACGCATTGCTAACATGATAGTTGCGCAAAGGAAGGATAAGTATTGATAGAAATGTCCTAAGAATTATCTTTTGCAATTTGAAATATTATGTTTAGTTTGTAACTTTTGAATCTATGTTTAGAAATCTAGAATAATTTTTAACGAGCAATAATAGGCAAATGAAATTTTTCTGGTGAATTGGTGTTTTTGAAAATACTCGTAAAGTAGACATCGATGCAATTATGATGCTCGTAACAATAAATTGTTGCTTGGCTTGCACTGTATTAATAGTAGTAATAGATCAAGAGTTCAAGCCTACAAGCAAATGGTAAACCACATAAAATGTTAAAAGTGCAAAAACTGATTTGGAACTTCCAAAAAAAAATTGTTGTAGCTACAGGACAATCCATTTTTGTCAAAATAAACAAAAATGTAAATCTATAATAGTAAAGTACTGCCTTAAAATTTCAAGCAGTTACCTTTACCTATGGCGCAGATATTATTCAAAAGTTGACTTCTTTCGCTCACCTTTCGGATGCTCTAACTTGCTTAGAAATCGTTTTTGGACATACCTTTGCCTACCTTTTTACTTTCTCATAATTTCCGTATAGGGTATTGATTTCATCAAAATTTACGCTTTCGTTAATTTCAACGGAAATAATGTTTTGGACCTCTAAGAACTCAAAATAGTTATTTGTGTAACACGGAAAGAAAGTGATGTTTTCCGCGGGTAAAGCACACAATGGAAAAACCGACACTTTCTCCCTGAGTTTCACGTATGATTTTTTCGTCGACCTTAGGAAATTAAAAAGAAATTCATTTTAAAATTAATCTATATTAAATTATTTAATTTGACAGTTGTGTAAAAATCGACTTTTGCAAGTAAGATACCTTTGTTATACACAGTAACCAAGGTATACAAGACGTATCCAAGTAAAATAAACAAAGCATTACCAAGATTTGCATTATCTTCCCGGCGGGAGTAAAACTAACTTTTCTTCCCTCTAAGCGGCAGTTGTAAACTTGCAACAACAAAATGAGGGTCGAATAGCCTACTTTGTAACAAGGTCGACGAAAAAAGTCATTTTAAACCATTTCTGTGGGTGGTATAAAAAATTCCACAAGAACTCTGAAGGTGGTATTAAAAATTCGACAAAATAAGTTTTTAGAACATTCGAAACAGGAAGCGGAAGTTAGACGATGGTATAGTAGGAGTTTTTCAAAAAATGAATTTTCTAAATTTGAATTCTAAATCTGATTGAAGGGATGTCAGATCTCCGGTATTATGCCAAAGTCTCGGGTTCTGCGGGGCCTTCTCATCAGACCTCCGGCAGGTTTTGGGAGATCGCCAGCAAAAGCAGAAAATTAATGCGTTAGTTCGTTACAATTTGGCACAGTAAACCAAGTTTTTGAGGTTACTACCGAGGTGTGAGCTACTTCATGAAACTGAAAGAAAATTAAAATCCAAATAAAATGCGATGTTGCTGATTGCCTTTTCTGCAAAAATAACAGTCGAAAATAAACAGCCTGTGTAATTACAATATTTTTTTTGATGGTAGAGTTTGAATTTATTACATTAAAAAAACATTCTGTTCGTCATTAACATTAATTAATTTATTTCAAAACTAGATCGCAACTGTTAATTAAAAAAGCTGTCGGGCATCCGCTATGGGTCTGCCCTCGCATTATTGAAAATTTTGACAATTTTATGGAAATTTATAAAACTTTTATAATTATTGGAAAGATTTCAAAAATATTTTATACCGGTCGATTTTGGAAAATTTTAAAAATTGTTTTTTATTTTGGAAATTGATGGAAAATTTAATAATTTCGAAAATATTTGAAGTTTTTGAAAACTTTTAAAAAGAGCATTCAAAAATATAATAATATACAGGGTGTTCCTTTTAAAATACATAAGTAGCTTATTTTCTCATAAAAAGTAAAAACTTAAATTAATATACAGTGATGTAAAGCTCTTCCCCGAATAACATTTGCATATAATTATAATTTCCAATTTGCCTTTTTTGAACAATAAGGGTGCTGTGCAACACTGCGCCACTCCGTGGGCGAAACTTTGGAAATTATAATAGCTCTTTAGAAATACAATGTTATTAGCTACGAGAATTTAAAAAAAAATGATGCAACTGTTAATGGAAAAGCTTTGAAAATTTTTGTATTTCCAAAAAATATCACTCAAAACTGGCCACACGATTTTTACCTTCTAACTAGGCATAAGCCACAATTTGGTTAATGTCCTGGTTCGCTAATTTCTCTGTGACGCTTTTTAGGATTTTTGAAAGTCTAAAATTAATGTCTTTTTATTTAATAAACGAAAACATTTGTGCCTAAGCTAAATTTCTTATAAGTGATAGTCGAATGAGACTCACAAGTTAATTTTTGCGTGCAGCAATATTTAGGGAAAATAATTTTCCGCTTCCACCTAATTTTTGGCTGACGAGTTTTGCTTTTTGTTAGTCCCTGGTTTTCTGTAATTCCAAGGAAATTTTTTATCAAAAGTTCATTTTTTCTCTTAACGTTTTTGCACAAAAACGATTTTTTGTTCACAAAAAATGTCCAGTTTTTTAACTATAGATTCAAAACTCCCGGTGACGTCTTAGCCCACAAGGAGCTTATTTCACATTGCTCTCAGAAACATGCAATGAATATTCTGCAGACCAAAGCATACAGTCTCATGGCGCATGGCAGGATTACACAGGCCAAGCAATTGTTAAAACGAGGCGGCTTTGCTCCAACACTTTTGTAGCTTATAGCCAGCCACCAACTGAAACAAATGAAAGATTCTCAAAAACTTGATATTTTAATTTTTTTCTGAAAGTTTTGTATAGGGTTACACTATTTTAGTATCAAAGAGTATGTTCTTATAATATTATTACTATGCAGCTACGCTACCGGTAATTTTTTTTTGTCGTTTTGGGCTCTATACTTCCCAGAATTTATGCGAATCTTTAGTTGCACCTTGTATGTATCAATTACTTTTAGCGTGTGTGAAGAAGTCATGTTTATTTTAAATTAATTAACAATCATTAATATATAAACTTCGTAATCACTCGCCTTGTGAACTTATAAAAGAAGGAACAATGACCTGGCTCAAAGAAAAGGAAACACCTTTGCCATGAAACGGAAGCTTTTCTGACTTGCCTTTCATCGTGTAACTTAACCCCAATAATAGAAATTACTCAATAATTCTTTCAGGCTTTTGCTTAGAGCGAACTACAAACCGGATGCTTTTATCAGAACTAAAAGGGTGTGTAGACGTTAAAATACTGTTAAGATAGAGATAGGAGCTCGAAAATGGGAAGGTGCGATTATGTCATCTACTTACTCTCATTTGGATTCGTACTTTTGTTTGCTGTAATAATTAAATTTAAGTGAATCAGAATGTTTACGTTTTGAACATAAAGTAGAAGAATAATTTGGATCTAATCACGAAGTCCGTTGGTCAATTGTAACTGACCCTATTCTTGCAATTTATTGAACGATATTAACCTCGATTGACCAAGTTAACCGTGCCTGAAAAAACGTAATCACCTGTCACTTCGAATATCATTCAGACTCGCCCATTTAGCAAATTAAAGTTTCCGGTAAATGTTGAAAACAATCTCCTAATTTCATTTGGTTTGTCGAAGTTTGCTTCTTGCGGGAGGATTGTTTATCTGAGATATTTTTTAACATTACAGTCACGAACTCATATTATGGTTAAAGCAATCTAAAAAATTAAGATTTGTTAAACTGCACACATACGGTGTTCTTGAAAGATATTTAAAAAACAAGTGTGGGTTCGTGGTATCAAACTAGGTCAATTGATTCCAACTTACCCATATTCAAAAATGCTGCTTCACAAAGGTATAACCTATTAGAGTTGTAAAATAAAATTAATGTTTGATTTAGAGAGCCCAACTTGTACAAATCCTGAAGTGTTCGAAAACTAGTGCTTACTAAAATCGATTTTTAATCGATTTTTGTTACTTTATTTTTTTTAAATTTAAGATAATAATTGATTTTTGCATGTAATCTATCTATTTTAACTAGTGATTGCAAATTTACCGGCTTTTTAAATTACCGGTTATTCGGTATTCGTTTTGAAAAGTACCGGTTTACCGATAATTTACCGGTAAATTTCGAATTTTTTTAATTACAAAATAGATTCCAATTAAAAAAAAATAAATGAATAAACAAAATTTGTATTTCAAAACATAACATGAAAGTTAAGAAAAACACAAAAATCAAGTCATCTGCAGACGATTACCGAGATCAAGTCACCAAGTTCTATTGCTATAACAACACTAACTGTTTACTTTCTAATATAATCTTTGACAGTGGCATGTAAACATACCGAAATACGTATAAGGTTAAAATAAATAAATATTGTTAAAGTAATTAAGTATTTTATATACCCATAATCAACAAAAATAAATATTGAAGGCTTGAAAATAGATTGAAATTCAAACACAAAACATTTAATATATAATAAACTTACTTAACGGATCAAATTTAAGTACATAAAAAAATATAAAAGTAAGTAACACAATAAAAAAAAAACTAAAATTCAATTATGCACTGTGTCTATAAAGTAACCCCCCTTCAACTAACTTTTGAACGACTTCATATTTTACCACAAAATGTGGTGTGCTGTAATGGGAAATTAAATACTATTTTTTAGCCTATATTAAAATTTTGTATCATCCAAAATGGCGACTGGGCGTCATTTTGAATTATTTTTTAAATGGAAAGGGGGGTCGAGTGACACCTCATTGGAAAGGTCTTTTAGTTCTGCGTCTGATCCTAGTGTTTTAAAGAAAAATATTCAGCCATAACAAAATGCCAATGTTTGAAGATGAAGAAGTCTATTTAAAAAACTAAGAATTAAAGCAAAAAGAAATTAAATTAAGTGTTCGAAATTTTTACCATTCACTTCTTGGCACATAAAAAGTCGGTCGGTCGGTCGGTTCCTGTCTTACATTCTCATAAGTTTCTGGAGTGATATTCCTGAAAACTTCTGTAATGCGTTGCTCCAGTTCTTCACTTGTTTCTGGACGGGTTCTGTACACTTTCGATTTCAGATATTCCTATAAAAACAATTTAAGGAAGTTAAATCTGAGGAGCGAGCTGGCTATTCTACAGGCCCCCGCCTGATGATGATGATGATTTATGGTGGGTCGGAGGACTTGCGTCCTCCCGCACTTAGGCTACTAGTGCCCATTGTGCCCCTTAAATGATCTAGTTTTCATTGAACAGGTTGGTCGCTTCAGCAAACGAGCAGATCCTGTTCAATGATATATCCTGTATTTCCCTTGGCTCTAGGGAGGGGGAGCCAAGGTGTTTGTACCTGAGGGCCGCAAAAGCGGCGCACTCACAGAGTATGTGCTCGGAAGTTTCCTCCCTCGCTTGGCATCTTCTACACTGCGGGTTATTGACAACCCCGATAGTGTGGAGATGTTTTTGCAGGTGACCGTGGCCTGTTAGTAGGCCTGTCACAATTCTGATTTGTCTTCTGTTTAGGCCCAGAAGAATTTTAGGCGTAGGACCCTTAATAAAGAGTCTAGCCTGTCTTGGAGTGTGACGAGAGGTCCAGGATGATTGGAGCTGTGACAACGTCCAGCTGCATATCTCGTGCCTCACACATTTGGGGGAAATTCCGAAGGCCGGTTCTGGACCCATTAGGGGTTCCCTGGCCCCCGCAACAGCCGACACTCTTGGACCAGTCGTGACCCGATCTTAGGGGAGATCAGGGTTTTGATGGCCGCTTGACTGTCGATGCAAATGTAGATGTGACTACTAGTGTACCATCTTCTGAGGTTTTCATTTGCACATGCCAAAATAGCAAAGATTTCGGCCTGGAAAACGGTTGGATATTTCCCCAGAGCAAATTTAATTTTGACTCGGGGTTGTTCTCCATACACACCTGCTCCTGATCCCTCCCTAGTCCTTGACCTATCCGTAAACCATACGAGGCCACAGGGCTGAAGGAAAGATCGGTCTCCCGAAAGCCATTCATCCCGGCTAGGGATGAGGGTATCGTAAGATTTGCCAAAGGAGATGTAGGGGACCATACCATCACTTCCCATCCGAGAGATGGGATTGGTCGACCTCAAACGCGAAGCAACCTTGGTATGTCCTACATTCTCCTGTGTAGGTTTCCATTGCCCCGTATAGCCTAACCTGTACGCCGCCGCTCGGTCCTCGGCCTCCACCAAAAGGTGAAGAGGCACTAGTCCAAGCAGCACCTCCATGGCTGCAGTCGGGGTTGTGCACATAGCTCCCGCCTACCAATCCATCTTCCAAGAAAATGTCCGTTGAGAAAGTCAGAAACAGGCCTATAATAATAAGGCGACGCACCGTCTTGTTGGAATAGAACGTTTTCAATATTATTTCCAGCCACCTGAGATATTTCTGGGAAAAGTCCATTTGTTTAAAATCCGCCATTTTGTTATGGCTGAATATTTTTCTTTGAAGCTCTAGGATCAGACGCAGAACTAAAGGACCTTTCAAATGAGGTGTCACTCGACACCTTTTTTCATTTAAAAGAAATTTCAAAATGGCTCCCAGTCGCCATTTTGAATGGTACATAATTTAATTTTTGACTAAAAAATAGTCCTTCATTTCCCATTAAAGCACAACAAATGTTGTGGTTAAAATATCAAGCCGTTCAAAAGTTAGTTAGGGGGGGGGGGATACTTTATAGACATACCGTATTACATATTAGATAAGAATTAGGATGATGCATTTTCTCCCAATTTCCTTCTTTGTTTTGTGAAAAAATCCCGTAGCAATTTGCCGAAATTACAAAAAAAAAAATTTTTAAGCGAGTATAAGCCATTTACCGGTAAACCGGCATTTCCATCCCTAAATTTTTAAATTCGCATTGGATGTGATGTCAATTGTACGGCGTTTTAAATTTATTATCGTTTTTTATACATTTTGAAACGATTTTCTATAATCAATCATAAAATTCGAATTTTTAATCTATTAATATGGTCGATTATTATGATCGAGTATTAGAATCGATTATAGAAATCATTTTAAAATTATATCGTTTTTTTTCGTATCAATTTTTAATCTAAAATCGGTTTTGACATATTATCGAAAATCGATTCTGAAATTTCGAAAAGTCCCAGCCCTGCCACTGCATTAAAAAAAATAATTTAGATTCTTGCTCTGCTGTCTCACTGATAAGCAATTTAGCTTAAATTGGAGAAAACCAAATTATGGCTCCGCACTAACACTATTAAATAGCTCATGAAATTTTAAGATATCATGTGGTTTTCTGAAAAATCATTCCATTTTTTACTATTATGACAATGTGGTTTCGCAAATAGTTTTATACGGGGTATTCAGAATTATGGTGCAAAATTGTAACAGTGTTGACGTCTATTTTTTATTTAGTTCTATGTCAATTAATAAGGTTGTCACTGATACCTTTTATTGACGACATATCAGAAACGTTTCAAATTTAGCACAGATGCTCACAAAATAATTTTATACGGTCTGTTTAATGGAGTACGGACAATAGCATTTTAACCATGCTGTGCTTTGGTTAGGATCAAAGTAAGTTGTCTAAAGAAATTCAACACAGATGCTTATCTTAATATCCATCAAATAAGAGCAAATCAGTTGTGCGCTGGAAACGGTCTTGAAG
Source organism: Ctenicera cuprea (assembly GCA_958336395.1). Lineage (NCBI taxonomy): Eukaryota > Metazoa > Arthropoda > Insecta > Coleoptera > Elateridae > Ctenicera > Ctenicera cuprea. The sequence goes on from OY284490.1 coordinate 39,273,663, forward strand.
TAGGGCACTCATGTACCATTGCTAGGGTACCGGGTTCAACTCCCAAAAGAATACGTTTATTTAAGTTTTACAATCTTCTATTTACGTTCTTAACACATTTTTATTAAATACGAAGTGATTGATGTATATTTTTTATTACCGTAAAATGTTCGCAAAAATTCATTATTACGAATTGTAAATAACACCGACAATATGTAATAAAGACGTTAAATATTTTCCGAAAAACTTTCATATTTAAAAAAAATTACTTCGATTACTTTGTATTGAATAAAAATGTAGTAAAAACATATTTAAAAAATAAAAGTAAGTAAAACAAGAATTTTATGGAAATCGAATCCAAGATCCTCGCATTTGAGCGAATACTCTACCTCAAGACCACTGTCACCAAAAACGACGCGATTTATTCTTATTGAATCATGCTAGAGTGTAGAACATGGTATGTTGTTTCTTGGACCAAATTTCGTCAACTTCTGCGCAAGTGTAAAAACTTGTAGAGAAACCCTGTTTTTCTTTAGTGTACTTCTGTCAGTTCCAAATGTCATGTGGAATGATATGGAGGTTAGATGCTTCTAATTTTTCAACAAATTAATGTTGAAATCGAGTTTCATTTACTGTATGTACTTTATTATGAAGTACTATGTAAAAAATTGCCCCAACTATAATAGTAAAACAGAAAGTAAGTCTTAAAGTACATATCCACCTGAATTAATTTTTTGTTCATTGGACATCATATTATTATGAGCACAGATACAGCTAATGTTAAATATTTTAGTTCTCCAGAGGAATTTTATTTGTATTTTATCATCGTAACTAAATTATTATATTTGTATGTTGCAAAAACGATTAAAATGCACCGGCTGCAGACTTGCCGCGAATTAATTTTTAAATTTGCCGTTGTCTTTACACTTGATGACGTCACCCAGTGGCTTTTAAACTGTGCGCTGTAGCATACCATCCTTTATACTAGATCGTGGTATTGAATGGATGTCAAGACAGACAAGCCTCCAATCTGATAAAATTCTGACAACCACTTTGATTTTTAACTAAATTAGAATATGGTTAAAAAGCTATAACCCGCACTCCGCGAAACATGCTGTGTATTGTCGTTGTGGTATTTTTAAGGTCGTGCCTAAAAGGCGTTGGTGATACGCTCTCTTTGATTTTTACTTATAATTTTTTTATTGTTTATTTCTTGTAGTTTCTAATATTAGATTTATTTGTCGAATTCAATTTTACACAATTATTACACAAATATTGGTCTCTGAAAAAAATGATCAAACAGAAACTGCCCTGGCAACAAATGAATGGAACCAGATCAGCGCTAAATGATTCGTGCTTTTTTTTCGAATTTTAAATTGTTTTACCAGAACGAAATACAGAGTTGCAAGCTTTGTAAATGTAACACCACCTGTTACGTTAAAGAACAGCAATGTTTAAAAGAATCAAAATATTTAAATTTATTCTTTGAACCTTCGTACCAAATTTGAAGTAAATCTGACCAACAAGGGTTCCAGCTGTGTCATCAATAAACAAATTTAAGTGTTTTTCTACGCATGGGTACAATCTTGCAACACAATTCTTAATCACGCTGTATAATAACATTCTCTCATCCTAAAGCTATTATTACGCTACCAAATTAAATTGTGATTGCAGTTTGGATGCACCCGATCTACCAACGGATTTTTGGGTAACTAAGCATTAAAGTCACAATTTTCAGAAAATTGTAGCAAGTTTCGAAAAAAATATTTTGATGTTTGGATATCCTCTATTAAATTCTGGTTTCTAATCTATATTATTCGGCTTTTGAAACGCGCTTTATACTAAAAGTTATGATTATAGTTATTTAATCAAAAAAGCAAAGAAGTAAAATTAATTTTTGTTTTACAAAGAAATTTTAATGTTGTGTTCTGAAGCCGACAATCTTGATTCGTTAACGCGCAAACGAATGTGTTTTATTCATTCCGTGATAATAAATTACATTTCCCATAAATTCCCTTTGTGTTGATGCTTAAAATATTTATTGTGGCTCGGTAAATATCATTATTAACACTTTGAGCACAGCGTTTGTATTTTTCTACTCTCCCATAAAATTATTTCTAGAAAGTGAAGTTCTGTGTGCCCTCATCAAACTGTGTGAAAATGTACTTTCATAGCTAATCAATTCACAAGGAATCATTAAAGCTTTATGAATGTTTTAGGGTTTGGATAGTAGTTTTATTCATACTTTCAGTGCAAGAAAAGTATTAATTCCTGAATAAAAATACGAAACGAAAAAATACGTTTTGGGGCTCAAGGAACTAAACAACCTTTGTTTTTTACTTTCCTTTCGTGCAAATTTTCAGATTTCAACGGCGTTCGTTCTCCTATATCTCCGAAACCTCTTGGCCGATTTCTATCAAATTTGTTATATGGAAGTTTGTAGGGTTTTTATGCAGACTCGGAAAAGGAAAGTAGACATGTTTTTTTGGTATCTTTTTTTTTTGTATAAACTGAAAATTAGATAACAGCGTTGTAGTGCATCTCAAGGCAAATCAAATGGTTTTTTCCCGAATGCTGTATGTTCAAAACGAAGGCCGCTGCGAATTGGGGAAAATTTTGACTTTAAGTAGAATCTTGTGATGTAAAAATAATTTTGGAAATATGAAAATTGTAAAAATGGCGGACTCTCAAAATTTTAAAAATTTATAAAAAAAAATTTCTTAAAAAATGCCCACACCATGTTTTTTTAAACTTTGTTAGCCGAATGTAAGGAACCCCTTGACCGATTTCATCAAATTTGATATGTGGAAGTTTTTAAGTTGCAGTTGTAGTTCTTTGTGAAGTTTGCAAGCGGAACCGGAAATAAAAATTAGACATGTTTTTTTTGTATTAGTTTTTTTGTAATAAATTTTCCAATTTTGAAAGCAGCGTTGTGGTGTCTCTAATGGCAAATCAAATCTCGTTTTTTCGAATGCTGCGTCTTAAAAGCTGCTAAAATCTGGTACGAATTCTTGAGAATTTAGACTTGAACACCCGATTACTGGAAAAGAACATATCCATTCGTTAAAAATCATCATAGCATTTAAAAGCCCTTAATAAGTATAATCACGGGATGTAAAAATATTTTTGGAAATATGAAAAGTGTAAAAATGCCAGTTTTCGTAACTAAAAAAATATTCCTCAAAAATTGCACACCATTTTTAATGTTTGCAAATTTTTGATAACTTTTCAAATACAGTATTTATAACCATTTTTTGTCCGAAGTCGGGAGCGCAATATCTCTAGCTAGTGCCCTACCTGAGTAGAAAATCTCCAGTGCCGTGCCAATGCCTTAGGGTTGGAGCGGACGCACGAGTGGGTCCCGTTTCAAGTCTTTTGTACGGGGTTTACAAGTAAATTACAATCACTTTTTGGCGGAGAATCTTGAAACCATGAACAGTATGGGAAAGTACCAGTGACGTGTTTCGCTCATTTTTTAATGTGTGTTTTACAGTCGAACGGTCCGATTTCAACAAGTTTTGGAAAGTGGACTATTACCAAAAATGTATTACTATTTCAAAAGACCGAAGCCAGAAACGGAAATTAGACGTGTGTTTTTGGTATTATCTTCAGAGCAGAGTTCTATAAATTTAAAAATAGAATAGGATCTAAGATATCAAACCGATTTGACGGTTCTTTAGTTGAGGTTTTTAGCTTCAAAATGGCGGCGGCCGCAATTTTTGATATTTTACTTATTAAAAATTATATATATAAATCGTAGGAGGGTCAAATGTTATGAGGAAGGGGAAATTTCGAATGTATAAAAAAGTGTATCGAAATTTTCCAAATCTGATGAATGATCCATTTTTTCAAATTTTGTAAGCCCAGCCAGCTACAAATGAGCTGATTTTTACCCCACTGCAATGTGCTAATTTTCTTCTAACGCCTTACATGAACTTTTGAAATTTGGAAAATATTACCTCTTAATTTAAAAACAAAATTTATATAATTAACTTTAAAAAAAAAAGAAAACCGACTTCAAATAAAAACACAAAAGTGACATAAGTTAAGTAAAAAGCATAAAATAAATGTTTTTTAAACAACAGTTTAATACTTATTTGTTGTTCCGTTTAATGTAATTAAGAAATTGCTGTTTATTATATAATTATTAATTGTTTTATAATTTTGAAGTCGGTGCCAAGTAAAACATAAAAATTATATACCTTGCTGCAATAACAAATTAGATTCGAATTTTTATGTTTCACTTGGCACCTACTTAAAAATTATAAAACAATTAATAATTATATAATAAACAACAATTTCTTAATTACATTAAACGGAACAACAAATAAGTATTAAACTGTTGTATAAAAAAAACATTTATTTTTTGCTTTTTAGTTAACTTATGTCACTTTTGTGTTTTTATTTGAAGTCGGTTCCCTTTTTTTTTAAAAGTTAATTATTATATATCTTGTGTACAAAATCATTATGTACATAAAAATTTGCAAACCCTGGTGTTTTACTGCGTTGTGTTGTTGTTCGTAGCATGTTCGTAATCTATAAATAAGTTGGAGTTGCTAAATAAAGCTTACAGGATTAGCCTATACATGAAAGTGATTATAATCGTAGATATTGTTGCATGGCAATTATTTACCAAACACGAAAGTACTTGCGATATGGTTAATAACTCAAAAAGAAATTTGGGGTACAGGTAAAAAGGATTTAGAGGAGTCCTCAAAGGCAGTCAGATAAGCCAAGCGCTGTCAACCCACGGTAAAGGCCTGTAGAGGCAGCCGAATTCGCCCAGCGCCAGTGACGCAGGGCAGAGGTCAAAAGAGATACAACATTTTGAATCTTTTTCTATTTAATAGTTTTTGATGGAACCGTTTCATATAATAATAAATGCTCGAAGGGCTATGTACAAGAGTTATTTTCAAACTCGAAAAACTAAACGTTTCTTTAACATAGGATAGTTGTTAAACTTTGAATATGGTTCACTAGACGATGAAGAGATATAGAGCAAGTAAACCAGCATTATAAACATTAAATCTTTGTTAATTATCCAAAAATAAGATTCTTGAATATTTTTCGTTAATCTAAGTACTTTTGTTGCGCTAATCCCCAAACACTTACATGAAAGATAGTATTAGTTACTCTTAACTATCTACTTCTAACGGTGCCATTAAAGAATAAACGTTTTAAATTTAATTGATACCAAAGTTTATTAGGTTAAATTGGATAATTGCATAGCGGTCTTGGTTACGTACTCAAAACTCCCATTGATGCGTAGCTTACTAACTACCCGGTGTTGCAGCAGCGGTGCCTTGCAGTATGCATTGCAGACATGCTTACTCTGTTTAACGCCCCGCCTGATCCCAACCTATCACATAAATTCCTACCCACCTACTGGCATGGGATGGGCCTGGCGAAATCAGGATCGACCTTCGAGTCAGCTCCATGTCAGATGACGATGATGACATAATCAACTCTTTGTAAACATAAACCATCATCTCTATGTCATACTCCCATAATGCCCCCATCTCTAGTCACAAGTTTAGTCAACTTACTTAACAGTAGGTACATCATTTTTTTTCTAAAATAAAAGAAGTACAAACTTCGTATTATTCAAACACTTCTTTAAACACTTTTTTTACTCAACAATTTTTGCTTTAGTAATTTGAATCGCTTAAACAGTAGAAATTACTTGCAGACCCTTTTCCTCTGAGCTGATGTGCACTGTCCACTCTCCTGGGTCGGAATCCGTTTCTTCCAAGTTGTCTGGTGTATCCGCCTGTGACAAATGCGGGTCCTCCTCTTCATCATCAGAACTTTGAGTAGTGTTTCACGAACTTCTTGTTCTTGTCTTGCTTTTTCTTGTTCTTGTCTTGTTCTTGCTGTAAGAATAAGAACAAGAAGTAGGTGTGCAAGAAACAAGACAAGACAACACTAGCAAGAACAAGATTTCTTGTAAAGACGTTTGCAAGAAACACAAAACAAACGTTTCAAAACGCCGATTTTAACGCTTCTGGAACTGAGATGTGTGCAAACAAAATGATACTGTAGTGCAAAATAATAATTTCTAAGTTTTGTTGCAATGTTATATGAGCGATAAATAAGCTATTTTCATAATAGACCCATGATTAGGCAATAGGATAGCCCAGCCAATTAAAAAATGAACAAGCACATTTTGTAGGTAGGTTCCAATCTGATCAATAAATTTAAAGCCAGTAAATTGTTCTATATTTAATATAGATAACTCTTAATAAGCAGTGCGTGCTATTTTAGCTGTCATTTCTGTACAATAAAACCATGGGGAAACCGAAGCAGATGTAAAAGTCCAAAACTGACAGTTCAAAAAATAAATAAATAACTTTTTTTTTGCTATTTGTTTAATAAGTGCTTCATTTGGAACGCACCGATAAAATACAAAAAAATAATTGTTAATGCAAAGAAACCAAATAAAATATATGCAAGTATAGTATGTATGTTAGTCTACTAAGTACCAAACGCGCTAACAAAATATAAAAGTTTCTTAGTCAGTACTACGCGGTACAAAGGCGTTTAACGAGTAGGCGCACGCGACAGGAACCCGGCGCCGTTTTATCGAGACTCGATAGCTGGGGGAATCCCCCAACTAGCAAGAACAAGAAATAAGCAAGGGTCTTGCTAGCAAGACAAGAATTAAGTTAGCAAGAAATTTGCAAGACAAGAACTTGTTTTACTTCTTGTCTTGCTTAGCAAGACAAGACAAGAAGTTGCCGAGCAAGACAAGAAATCTTGCTTTGTGCATCACTAACTTTGAGATACAAATTTATTATCTTTTTCAGAACAGGCAGATGAGAAGATTTAGGCTGAACTCCATTTTTATTTGTTCTTTCAGAATTTAGTGTTTGCACATTATCCGCTGAAATTAAATGTTGTTGATTCTTGCGAAGAATGGCCCCTTTTGGAATTACTGTATAAGATCTCCAATAAGCAGTTCTTCTTGTGACTTCTCCATATCTCTGTAGATCCGGAATCCAACCTTTATGTTGCTTTGTCAAAGATAGCAAGGTTCTCGCACCTTTCCGTCTACAAAGCTGTCCTTATTTCTATCTGTCATATACATATATCTTTTTCTTTGCTTTTTATTTTTTTTATTCTTCACTAATTTTAAAATTTTAACAGGTGTAATAGAGTAGCTTTCAACCTTAAAGAAACCCTGCTTGGGATAGGCCTGGTTCCAGCTGCCTATTTCTATATTGTAACAACCCGAGGTTAGGACACTCAAATTGAGTTAAAATTAAAATTCTATTTTGAATGTCTACTGCTTTTTTAGCGGCTCTGTTTGATTGGGGGAATCGCGGGCTGCGTGCGTTGTGAGTAAATCCGTACTGGCAAATCTACTGAAGTGCTCCTATATGAATGGCGTTCCCCCATCGCTTCTAAAACTATGGGGAACACCTTGTCGGGCAAAATGGTTTTTAATCATGCCACAACTGCATCTGACGTCAATTTATCGAAATGAACTTCCCTCAGTATTTTAATAATAGTAATAATAAATCTGCTCCCAATACTCCCCATGACTTTGTGAGAGGTCAGACGACGTGAGAGGCTTGGACTTGTTCTGACGATTTTCCTCCACCAAACCGATTCCTTGGCTCTTCTACGGCACTTTCAGTATGGCCATCGTGAATTTTATTTAATATCTCTGCACGCAATGCAGTAGGGACGAACGAACAGCAGCAAGTGTTATTTTTGTTCTTTTTGGGGTGTTCACTATGTAGGTGGGTATCGCAATTTTTGTTGAAGAGAATTGTTGAGAATTTTAGTGGCGTCTAAAATATGTAATCGACCAATTGAGACTCCCGATATTCAGTGTCTGCTTACCACTAACTGACAGTTTTGTTCTCTCGCGGACTTGATCTCACTGTTAATAAAATAAGAGATGTTCCCGCGAGTGGTTGGTAAGATATGTTTAACTGAACATTGGTTATCAGAAAGTAATATAAATTGTATAAATATATCACATTACTCAATAGCCGCATATTTCTCAAGAAATAGTGGTAGTTATGGAGGAGTCTTGATACTAGTAAAAAAATCAATATGTAGCCACAGAAATTGGAAAAATGAAGTGCTTTGGTGTTGAAAAACACTTTAAAGTCGCAGGAATTGAAATACAGAAATTAAATATAGTCATCCTATGTGTCTATAAATATCCATCAATTGATAACAACTTATTTTTTGAAAAATTACAGAAAACTTTAGAATATATAGAACAAAAGTACACTAAAAAACAAATATACTTTGCCGGTGATTTTAATATAAACATCCAAAAAAATAACAATACGACAAATACTTTTCTAAACCTAATGGAACAATACGGTCTCTTTCCAACTTTCGCCGAATCTTCTAGAGTAGGAAAAGGTAGACAAGGCAACGTGACATCTACATGTATTGACAATATTTTTACAAATAAAAATGAAGATAATCCGAAAACAACAACAATAAATCTCCACGTATCAGACCACAAAGGTCAACTCCTTGTAACACACATGGATTCTTGCAATGTAACAACGGAAACAGTAGAATATCGGAAAATAACTACATACAATCTAGCAATTCTTATTAACAAATTGGACAAAGTGAACTGGTCAATAGTTTACAAAGAGAAATCGGCCGAATACGCTTTTGAAAAATTCTTTGAAATTATTCAAGCGGAATTCCACACCGCCTGTCCAGAAAAAAGAGGAAAAGCAAGAAAAGAAACTGCAAATATAAGAAAATGGTACACTGAAGAATTAAAAAGGATAAAAAATATATTGGATGCTTTAGCTACCAAAGCAGAAGTTAAAAAAGATCATGAATCACAAAATTCATATATCACATGCAGAAATTACCACAGAAAAGAAATAGTAAAAGCCAAAACACCAGCCAATGCAAACTTCATAACAACAAGCGATAACAAACAAAAAGCCCTCTGGGAAGTCATAAATAAAGAAAGAGGAAAAAACTCTAAAAAACCTATAAACACAACATTAACAGCAAATGATTTTAATAACTACTTCTCGGAAGTTGGAAAAATCATAGCAGATAAAATTACATCATCTAACGTAAGCGCTGAAACCTACCTTCAGTTACAAAATAGAAATACAACAAATTCGTTCTACATGTTTGATGTCACAGAAGATGAAGTGTTTAAAATCATTAAAAAAATGAAGAACAAAAGGACCAAAGATATTTATGGGCAATCAGCGGTTCTCTTAAAAGCCACAATTAAACCGATAGCTGTACCACTCGTTTACCTTCTAAACAAATGTTTTCTCAGTGGAACATTTCCTAAAAAACTCAAAATTGGTAGAGTTACGCCAATTTTTAAGGGGAAAGGAGAAATAAACCATGCTGAAAACTATCGACCGATTTCAGTACTTCCATGCCTGTCTAAAGTGTTCGAGTCTATACTTTAAAATAGGTTGGTAAGATATTTTGAAAAAAAAGGCCTACTCACCACCCATCAACACGGATACAGAAATAACAAATCAACTATTACTGCAATGGTAACCATGATGGAACACATTCTAGAGGCGATTGACAAGAAACAGCTGGTACAACTAGCAAGCTGCGACCTTAGTAAAGCTTTCGATAGCGTACACCATCAAACACTACTACGCAAATTACAATATTACGGAATTCGTGGTATCTGTCTACAGCTTCTCGAGTCATACTTACAAGATCGATATCAAATGGTTACCTACGAACATAAAAATTCCCTACTTAAACATATTACATATGGAGTACCACAGGGTTCGGTGTTGGGGCCAATTCTATTTATCATCTATATCGACGACTTAATTGCAAACGTAATAGCAGATGCCGCATGTCTCTTTGCTGACGATACAACGTTTATTAATACTGGACAACTTGAAATGGAACTATCACAGAAAACAAGCAATACACTAAACCAACCAGAAAACTGGTTTAACGCAAATAAACTCAAAATTAACGTTAAGAAAACGCAAGTGTCAACGTTTGCAGCAAATAAAAACCAAAAACACGAACCAATTAAATTTTTGGGAGTGATCTTCGAACCAGACCTACATTTTGATCAACATATTAACACACTAAGGAAAAAACTTTCAAGTTCAATTTATTGCATAAGAAGAATAATGAACATAGCTACAAAAGAAGCAGCAAAACTAGCTTATTACGCCAGTTTCCATAGCTTGATTTCTTACGCCATTCTCTTATGGGGAGATTCACCAAAAACCCAAATAATATTTAAACAACAAAAAACCTGCATTCGAATAATCAGTAGTGTTAGCCACCGAACAAGTTGTAGAAACTTATTTAAAGAATTAAAAATACTCACCTTAGCGTCTATACGTATAATTGAATGTGCCACTTTTATTCATGAAAATAAAATAAACTTTAAGCAACACGTGGACTTCCACTCATATAATACTCGAAAAAAGTGACTTTGTGATACCCTACCATAGAATCAAAACAACCCAACGTAGCATCAACCACAAGTGTATTAAAATCTACAATAAACTACCTGAAAACAAAACAATTACCAGTCTGTAAATTTAAGCAAAACTTGAAACTTTTTCTTATGGATAAAGCCTACTACTCAGTAGAGGAATATTTATTAGTACACGATTAGCAGATTACATTATCGAACGTGCATTGCCTAATGTGGGTACTGTGATTGATCTGATTTATCTATGTAAGTTGTCTTTACTTTTTACTTATTTTTATATTATATTTGTTACTAGTTACTACATGACGATTTTTTGACGAGTGTATAAAGATGTACTCTTTCTAACACTAAAATAAATTACTATTACTATGTATATATGTACCGCGAGAGATTGGATTGGCGGGACAGACAGGGTGGCTACTTTTCTGGAAAACAGGAAAATCGGGAAAAGTCAGGGAATTTAGAATATTTTTATTATGGTGAGGCAAATCAGGGAATTGTACCAATTTCAACGTAAAGTCAGGGAATTTCACGAAATAGTCAAGGAAAATTTTGTAAATTGCAATTATTTTAATATTTTTATTTTTGCCTGCTAAACGAAAATTTTGTTACTGAGGTATATGTTTATAAAATTTATATTTATTTCATTTGGGTTTTCCTTAATGTTTAGATGTTGTATTTTGTTATGCTTGTTGAAAAATTTCCATTTGCTATAAATTAATTTAAGTTTACTTTGCTAATTTTTATGTTGGGTTAGAATTTTTATTTAAACAAAAACAGTTGAAATTGTCTTTTGTACCATAAAAATGAGTCGGGGAAAACTGATGTTTATCAGTCAGGGAAGTCAGGGAATTTAAAAAGCAGTTTTAAGTGGCCACCCTGAGTTCTAGACGAAGGGATAAACTCTCAAAATTCCCCCACGTGTATGACTAGCTAAAGTCCTCTCTCGCAGGGGTAGGCAGCTAGCACCGGGGCCGATAAAGCTTTATTATAATTGTTCCATGATTTTTAAACTTTTTTAAAATCTTTCTTGTCTAGGGAACCACAAATAACTCTTTGATTCAACCCCTGCGGATACGTGTGAGAACGTGAAGAACTACATAATAAATTAAAAATAAACATGCACAGTACACAGAAGATCATAAAGTGACAATACCGCACTATACCAGAATCATGGTTCATGAATTAACCCCTTTTTACTGCAGATTCCTCTTGATATACTATACTACGGGACATCGATGATCTAATTATTATTATTATATTCTGTAATCACTACTTTTGTGCGTAGATGACCATTAAACTAGTCTTTATTTTAAAACAAGGCTTATTACAACAACGAATAATATAACAATTATTGCAAAATTCGCAAGAGTTTAGCAATACAACTTTAATAATATAAAACATCAACGAAAAAGTAATTAAACTAAACAGAAAACTAAAAATCATACCATTTATACCGATTTATAAATTCCTAATAAGAATCGAATCGTAAAAACATGACGTCATAATGAATTCGTCCTTAACACTGACCCTGTTATAGCAATTTAATATTTAGACTATAGAGATCCTCGAGGTCGTAATAAACGATATGCTGTATCTATCTATCTACTAAATTCTGATCCCATGCGCCTGTCTCACCACGAGAGGTATGCTGCTGCAGCTGCTATTATGTCGCACAAAAATAAAGCGGGGGCGTAGCCAACGGGTTTAGCTAGTTTAAATTAATATTTTTAAAGTGCAAGTTTACCAGTGGCAAACTAGAAAGCTTGAAGGAAATATGAAAAGAAAGTTCGGTATAGAAAATTATTGTTCTATATCCAATACTTAATTTAGAAAAGGTAGGTGCTTACATTTGTCAAGTTGTAACGTTTTGGTTGCTTATGGCCATGGCTTTGTTCGTAGTAAATTATATGATATTGCTGCGTAACTATAATTTCGTAATAGCTTGAAGAATACGATATTAAATTATTAAAAGATTTTGTAATTGGTGTATAAATATCTTTAGTTATCGTCTGGAGTATTTTACTTTTATCTATTATTAAACTAGTCTTGATCGTGTCACGGTCAGTTTATTATTTTAGAAACCTATAATCGTTAACGTTGGATATTTCTTTCAAAGAACTGTTTCAGTGTTTCATAATTAATTAGGATGATAATAAAAACTTTAATAAATTTTGTTTAATTCAGAAAGCTTATGGAAAATAATCATTATACCGGGTGGCCGCGAGAACAGGTAACAACCGGCCATTTTCTCAATTTTTAAATTATTAATTGCAAATTTTTTCTGGGTAATATAAATGCATATTGCGACATAAAACAGTGTTCGGTTTAACCGGAAGTGATAACATTTTATTTTTTTTGTGGTAAATTTAGAAACCTTTAATACTACTGATTTAACAATGTCATGCTCGTAGGTTGTCAAAAGTTTGCACCACGTTGATTTCTTTTGTTTTTGGCCAAATGTATTCTAATGCGGCAGCTAAAAAGTATATTAATTAATTTTAAATTGAAAACTGCAACGTTTTGTAAAACTTTCCTTTAAATCTAAATATTAAGGCCACATATTTACCAGAAATTAAATATTGCCGAATATTTATGTAAAACTAGCTGCGCCCGGTCCGCGTTGCTGGTCCTAAGTATGCCTTTTTTTTTGGCAGAAAGCAATAATGCGAATGGTTCTGGTGGCGGTATCAATTGTGGTAATTTGACCTTTCCGCTCGCACAACATAATCCTGGCGTTTCGTGTCGAAACCTCAAAGCATTGCAATGTTGACAAACAGTGCTCATTGTTCCGAAGTCGACCTATTCATCTACAGCGTAATCGACTGTTGGATCGTATCTGAACGCTAAACGCTCATATCGAATTGTTTCCAAAGAAACTATCGCTTTGAAATATTCAATTATTTTTCCCAAAATATCAATTTTCAATACGGAACGTGATACAGAGCAGAACTGTCAAACTGAACGTCACACAGTGACAGTCATATGTTGATATCGCGACTCTAATGCTTGTGAGGGACGATTTTCGTTCAATTTGATCAAAATGAATTAAAAACCATGAGAATTGTCTGAGTTTAAGTGGGAACATGACTTTTGCATTGTTCTATTCCTGTTTTTCCAACCAAAAAAAAGAAGAAACAAATTTCGATTTTTCCTAATTTTGAGTTTTCCACTTCGATTTTTCTATTTTTCTCTTCGAAAAGCCATTCAAAAACGAAAACATACAAAATCTCATACAAAAATAACATACAAAATCATCTTGTGGATTTTCCGACTTTTCCCGTGCATTTTCCCAAAATTTTCTTTCATACAAACCTTGTCCTGAAAATTACGAACACAACAAAAAAAAATGAGCCAAATCGGTCGAGCCATTCTCAAGTGATTATGTACCAAACATGCGGCAATTGATTTTTATTTATATAGATGTGTTTTCCAAAATAATAAGAATAATAATAATAACGCAAAAAATTTCTCTTTTGCCAAATTCATATTCAAATGCCAATAAACAGTTCAAATTTTCAATTTCAAATAAACTGACATTACATTATATTATTACTTTACATTTTCTTCCAAAATCTTCAAAATTGTTGTTTAGTTATTGTTTTTACGTAATTTGTTAATTTGATCTACCAATTTATTGTTTCCATCATAAACACTTGCAGTTTTCGTTTTTACTTTCCCATAATTCTACTGAAGGAAGGAAGATTGTGATTTCATACAAATTTTCGAATTTCAGATTTTAACGGAAATACGCGTGCAATACACGTTTTGGAGTCTAAGGAACCCAAAAGAGTGGTTTTTATAAAAATGTCTGTCAGTGGGTGGGTGGGTACGAGCGTGGGTGGGCCCCGCAGGCGTTTATATTTTGAGCAATTTTAAATACTTTTGTTTGTAACTGGATAATCCGGTTGACCTCAAAAGTAATCTTCTTAGGGTCGTTATCACCTTATCGGTTTTCGGAATTTCTGTCATTACGTGTTCCTGCTCAATAGTCAATGTAAAGGTGTTTTAAATTTTACTTGCATTAGCAGTTTTCTAGCAGTAGTGTGTGGTTGTTTATTGTTTTTGTGTCGTATAGTGGTGGTATTTTGTGCAAAAAAACTTGATAGCAAAAACAATAATTATTATTGCAATGAAGAGAAGTGCAAGCAGTAGTGGCGATATAAGATAAGGAAAGAAGCATCAACATCGAGAAAGCCATAACCGTCTTCTCGCTAATGAAACCTCGTCGAATGAAGACAGAGAAATGGTCCGACTAAAAAAAAGTGATGTGTAACCAATGTTGTTTTTTTAATTTAATTTTTGTGCAACTATGATTTTAGGCTTATTTTTATATTGTAAATATGTCTTACGTTAGGTAAAAATAAATTTTTTAGATAAAGTATAACCATATTATTTAGGTGAAAAGTTTTCCAAACTTAGTTATCAAGAACAGTAAAAGAGCAAGGTCGTCCTAAACCAGATTATCATGTCTGTCAAAAGTAAATTGTAAGTGCAAAATCCTGTATTTAAAAGTACTGTTGTTACTACAAAGTAAAGGTTTTATATTTTACAATTAGGACTGGTTGTAGTGGTCTAAAATGTTTATAAAAATAGCCATCTTGACGTATATTTTGCTTAAAAATTTCAAAAAATTACCCCCCGGACCTCTGCTAACTGGGGGTACCCCCAGCCCCCCGGTCAGGTCTCTAGGCCGATTTTACTTTACCCACAGCAGAACCGCCACTACAAAATTTCACGTGCCGCCACTGAGCCCTCCCCATTACAAATTCCTGGATCCGCGCCTGGGTGGGTGCGTGAGTGTGCGCGTTCGTTTCCCTATGTCTACGGAACCGCTTGCCTGATTTTTATAAGATTTGGTGTGTGGGAGTTTATTAGTTGCAGGTAGTTCCTTGTAAGATCATTAGTCAGAACCGGAAACGGAAATTAGACCTGTTTTTTTTGGTATAGATTGTTTTCACTTTATTGAAATTTTGAATACATAGCGTTGTAGTGCATCTAAAGACATATCAAATGTTTTTTTTTTCTAAATACGATATCTTAAAAATAAGGGGCGCTACGAATTTTTGATAATTTTAACTTTAATGCCCGATTACTCAAAAACGAAATACTCAATCAATAGTCCTTATAATAAGTATAATGAAGTGATGTAAAAATATTTTTCGAAATATGAAAATTGTAAATATACAGGCCATCTTCGCAAAATATTTTCAAAACATTACTTCTCAAAAACTGCATACACATTTTTTTTTAATCTTTCTGAGCCGATAGAGCTTGCAATGAGCTACAAATTTGTTTTTTACTAGTCTCCCAAATTGTACTCTGACGCCCTCCAGGAATTTATGAAAATTTTGAAATTAATTAATTATTTATTCAAAAACGCAAACTAGAATTGTTATAAACTTTAACAGTTTTACAGCCTATTTGAAGTAGTTTGTTTTGGTTAGCAAGAATTTGCAACGATTTTAAAAATTTGGGAAAAACGATACTTTTTAAGTTCAACAACGCATTTTCGGAAGTTGCGTGATTTTAACTAAGGCTATCAATTAGCTCTAGTTAAAAAACATATTTTTTATTCCGTGCATATTTTTGATAACTCTTAAAATAAAGCTTTTACAGCGATTTTGGTCCAAAGGCCGAAGCGCATCTAATCAGCTGTAAGGCGCGGTCGGTTACTGTGCTCCTATCGTATGCGGCTAGCCGAAGTTATCATAGCACTATTCTTCTACGGTACACGATATCGTATTACACAGGCTGTTCCAAGTTAAAATCACCACTGTTACTAATTACGCTGAAACACAATGTTATTTTCTCAATTATTGGCGCGCGAAAATTAAAAACGTATGGGAAAGTACCAGCGACTTGTTTCGCCCATTTTTATAAATGAATATTGTTGGAACTGCACTGTAGGTACTTTAGTTAACCGATTGAATTGAAACCTTTTTTTTCTTCTTCTAAATGTATCTCTAAATATACAAATCGATGTAAATATTGTTAAAAACTAATTATGCTATTACCTGACAAATTTTGTTAAGCTCTAAAATTTTCCAATTTAGGCGCATCATCGTTCTCCAAATGTTTTGCTTCTCTGTTTTCGGGGGAAATTTAAACAGCGGAGAATATTTACCATGATTATTACAATTACGCACTCCATTACTGTTCGTACTGAATATTTGTTTGATTTGACGATATCACATGTGAAAAAACTTCACTGTCAACAAAGAACTAAGAACCTGAATATTTTCATTTGCCAGTTATTAAGTGTGCCTAAAATACCAACAACAAACTTGTTAGAACAAATCTGGCAATGCCATTTAAGGTAGACTACTAACTATTAGAACCTTTCTTATTTGTCAAAAAGTTGTGATTTATAATGGAAATGGTTCATAATTGTATTTTAAGATTTGCCGGCAAAAACCGCAACGAATTTAAGATCGTTTTTGCAACTTAAATTTATGGTGCCTAGTAATGCAAAACAGAGTTCTTAAGGCGATAAAATGGCCTTGTTGACGACATCACTGATGTTGTGTATTCGTCTTAGTTGTTCTATATTATTTAATCTAAGTTAAAAAGCTAAATCATAACAAAAATATTTGAAGTTCGTGCTTTTTCATGCACAATCCCGGAAATATTATTAAAATTGATTGGTAGTGTGCGCCATCTTATAACAAAATACAAAATAAAACTCAGTATAGGTTATGTATGTTGGTAAGGTAGGAATTCAGTGACTAACGGAGTAACGAGTTATTTTTGTCATTTCAGTGAATGAGTGACATTTCTTGTCAAAATGAGTGTAACGTTAAATAATAAGTAGCTGTAGTAATTACAAGCGATATGATTAAGGTTTAAAGTTTGGAATATGTTTTATTGATGTCAAACCTGTGATTTACTTACGTGCGCGTTATTGTACTAGTATTATTGTAAGCTAAAATAAGGGTTTCAAGTACTTCCAAAACCATTTAATTCTTATGTGAAGGAATTTGTGCGTTTTCTAGGAACTTTGTGATATAAAGGACACATTATTCACACTTATTTTTAAAATGTTTTTGTAAATATCCAAACGTACTTATTAATGAACTGATGAAATTGAATATTGTAAAATGGAGTATGAGTTGGAAGTGTTCGAGGTGTACGATGACTGCGAACAAGCATCAAACAAAAAACATAAGAAACACACTCGTAAAAAGTGTAAACAAAAAAGTTCATTAGCAAATGTAGATTCTAGTGATAATGATGATATTAATAGGTCTAAAACCAGTGTAGTGAGTAGTGAATCTCATCGCAGACCTTTAAGTTTGCGACAGTCCATATTAAATGTATTTAGCAAGCTTGTTATTTGGAAAAACCAGCGCAGGTATCAGACTACTGTGCCTGATAAACCAGATTCCCCTCATACATCCAAAGATGTGCGCAAAGGTTTCATCCCATGTGGTGAGTTGTCGCAGAATACAAATCCGTGCCTAAAATGTTACATAATGAAATAAATAAATTAGTACCTAGTAGTATTGCTAAACTATGTAGAAGTACAATTATTTATACATCTGCAATTATTGAAGTTGCTGAAGTATTGTACATCATCATCTTTTTAAATTTTCATTGCTTGTCGATGTTATTACGGAAGCTAACGCTAAAAAAACTAGCTTTCTAAACATGAAAACTACTCAAATTAGTGTTCATTAAATAGATACCATATCCTACAACTACCACTGCAAGGGTTTACATTTTTATTGCACTTTAGATGATAAGAAAGTAGTAGCATTAGTTGTAATATCGTCATAGTAGGTAGTATAGTTACGTACAGGTAGAAGATTTAAGAATTGCAGCTTAGAATATGAGTTGCACATAAACGTGAATAGTAGCTAGGGTATATGTTACACTATGCATTCATTTGCTAAGAATTTTAAGCTACTTTACTTGTCAGTCTTATTACACTGAGCTTGTTAGTCGACGAGTCTTCAATTTTAATCACTTGGTTAATGTTGAAGAAACAATTGGGGCAGTTTTCATTTTATCTTAGTTTGTTGGGCTACTTTTGTAGCAATCATTCAACTTGCATAGTGTAATTGGCGCTTTACTGTTGAAAGCAGCAAAACAGATGTACCGAATGTAAACAGTGTACTCGTTTTTTCTTCTGTATTTATTAAAATAAACTAATGAAATCTGAAGTTAATATAGACTTAGACCACTATTATTTGATGTAAATATCTTTTCTGTTTTAAAGTTTTTGATTTTGTTGTATATGTATAATCTCACTTTTTTATGTTATATGAAACCGCTTGTTTATTTTAGCATTTTTGGAATCGGATTAAAATTCTTCATGTTATGTTATTGCTTTATAAACAAAATTCTAAGGACCAAAATTTGTCTGGTGATATAATAATGTGTTTTTCCATGACCCGCATAAAATGATTCCTATAAATGGGTCTACGGATGTTTCGAATTCCAAAATCTGAATATTAATTGTGGTGGTGTTTTTTGAAAACCTGTTTTCTAATTTTCGATTTCTTGCTGAAACGTTGAAGGCAAAATTTTTAAGTTTAACTCTGATAGGTGTGTTACAAAAATTTAATATGTCATCTTCCATTTTTGGTCATTTGGTTTCTCAACTTTGTGTATCAGCTCAACTGAGCATTTAAAATTTAAAAGTCTGCAGTTACTGTTTTTGTATTTTTTTCCTTATTATTTTGAAAGCTTTTTAGTTCCGTACACTTACTTTATCTAATGAAATAGTTTTTTTTAAATTGGAAAAGGTAATTCTTTTTAAGATTATGACGGAATTTACTACTGTGATTTTTAACTTCTTTATGATAGATACATAATTTTAACTAGGTGTTTAATATCTGCATTAGGTAGATATTAACTAGGATCACATGCCTTCATTAAAGCTAATTAAACTTTATTTGTAAGATTTATAAAGAACATTATTATAGATCAATAGTTTTAAATGTTTATTAATAGAAAATGGGGGCAAATA
Organism: Ctenicera cuprea; assembly: GCA_958336395.1. Lineage (NCBI taxonomy): Eukaryota > Metazoa > Arthropoda > Insecta > Coleoptera > Elateridae > Ctenicera > Ctenicera cuprea. The sequence goes on from OY284490.1 coordinate 39,293,054, forward strand.
TAAGTTTAAATAATAATGGTACATGATGCGTCATGGGTGTCTAGAGAATCAATTTTATACGTTTTGTGAATTATTATAGAAGCAGTAATTTAAATTAAGCCTTAAGAACATTTGAAAATGTTTTAAAATTAGTGGTCATTTGGAGTTTGAAGTTTTCATAAAATTACGTAGATGAAAAAATGTTCTAGTTATTTATGTAATTTTTAATAATACTTTAACCATAATAATTATTTTTCTTTATTACTTTGAATTACTTAAAAAATTAATAAATGCTTGTAATGGAAACAAATGTTCCTAATTGCAGAGGGTATCCTGTTTTATGTATCTTTGCATAAATACTCTTGTAAATAAAATTGCTGTGGTGAACATGAAATAAATAAACCGATAGCAATGGATGTATCACAAGCCATAAATTGTTTATCGGTAATAAAATTGTTTTTGAATTAAAATAAATGAAATGACAATGTGAAAACCATAATATTTACTCTGTTTTCAGATAATCAAAGAAGAATCCATGCTAACGATCGGGCATTCAATGCTCAATTTCGTTATGCGGTAAGTAACTTATTCATATTCAGTTTTAGATGTTTTGGTGGGAGTTCAAAATGCAGAAGAAGTGCTAAAGTACAGTTTTTTTTTATTATTAGACTAACTAAATTCCATAGGTTCAACTGGTATGAAATTAACTGTTCAAGGAAGCATAACAATGAATAATTACACTGGATTCTAAAAACATAAAGCCCTGTTTTGTAGTTTAGCACAGTTTAGTAATAATTTTGACAGTTCTATGTAATAAAACAGTAACCGCTTTTTACTGCTTTATAAAAAAAAGTACGAAACCAACATCTTCATATTTCTATGATTTTCCATTGAAATTTAATTATCTGGAAAAGAATTTAACAATTTTTTCCAAACACTAGCTTGAAAATGACGACTGCTACAATTTTTTGAAAATTCGGATTTTTAACAAACAGTCAAAAATTAATGCTGCATTGGCATAAAATTTGGTATCGTAATAACCGTATGGCGGTGACACTGTTTTTATGTACGGGAATTTTTTAACTAGAAACTGGAAGAGCAAACATTTGCGAAATTCTCAAAAAATTGGTTCTAAAAAAATGGCCCACACGATTTAGATTAAGTTTTATTTGCGAAGAAAGATAGGGAGGCTATTATTGGTTTTTTTTTAAACACTTTTTTGGGTTCCTAGATTTGCAAAACATGTATTTCCATCAAAATCTTAAATCATAAATTCTCACAATCACAGTACATTACCTTACTGGTAGAATGGGAAAGTAAATATGGATATACATTCAAAATAACAACAGGTTATGTGGCACCACAGTCGCTCAGTGGGCTAAGTGTCCACTTAACCGCCAAGTGGTGCTGTTGTGAATGTTTGTGTCAGATGGGAGCGGATTAAAATAAAAAACGATTAATTCACAAAAAATTCAAAACATGTATCTGAAAAAACCCTTAAAACTAGTTTTTTTCTGCTTATCATCATTTATCATAGGTTTTGTTTATATAATAACTTGTGTAGTGCTCAATGCTACAAATATAGGTTTGTAAAAAATCAGAAAAAATTCATTCTCTGCACCTGACTATGATTTCGTTAATAAACAAACTTTTGGAAATGATTTATAAGGTCTGTATTTTTGGTGCTAATGTACTCTTGATCATTAGTAAGGCTAGACTGTTTCCATTATTTTTTTTATTTGTTCTTTAATTGTAATAGTATTATCTCCTACAGAACAATTATATCAAGACTTCAAAATACACCGTATTGACGTTCCTGCCGCTGAATCTATTCGAGCAGTTCCAACGCCTGGCGAATTTCTACTTCTTGTGCCTTCTTGTACTACAAATGATCCCTGCCATCAGCAGTCTAACTCCTGTTACCACAGCCCTACCCCTCATCGGTGTATTAGGACTCACTGCCATCAAAGATGCATACGATGATTTTGTAAGTACTATAATTTACAATTCATGTCACTTATTAAATGGTTAAAACTTTATCAGCAACGTCATATGTCCGATTCACATGTCAACAATCGCAAATCACAAGCGGTGCGGAATGGCGGGCTTGTACAAGAAAGGTGGTCTGGTGTGCAAGTGGGAGATATAATTCGCATGGACAATGATCAGTTTGTAGCAGCCGATATTTTGTTACTTACAACTAGTGAACCTAATGGTCTTTGTTATATTGAAACTGCAGAGTTAGATGGGTAAAAACTGAAGCATTATGATTAAATAATTTTTTTTAATTGTATTAATGTTAATAGTGAAACAAACTTGAAGTGTAGACAGTGCTTGCCGGAGACAGCAGAAATGGGTCAGAATGATGCACTGATTAGTGAATTTGATGGGGAAATAATTTGTGAGGTGCCTAATAACTTGTTAAACAAATTTGAAGGGCAGTTATTGTGGAAGAACAAACAATATCCACTTGATAATGATAAAATTCTTCTCAGAGGATGTATTATACGCAACACACGTTGGTGCTATGGTGTCGTGATCTTTGCTGGCAAGGATACGAAACTTATGCAGAATAGCGGCAAGACCAAATTTAAACGCACTAGCATAGATAGACTTCTTAATTTTTTAATTATAGGAGTAAGTAGTAATAGTTTCCCTATACTTACTTTAAAGCAGTGGTCAGCAACCGTTGGCCAGGATTGGATATAATTGCAGATTGCTTGCAACCTACAGGGCTTATGATTGCCGACCTACGCTTTAAAGTATAAAACTTTTGTTAGGTTACCTTTTATTGAATTGTTGTAACTATATTTTACTAATTTTGGTTTTGTAATTATAGATAGTGTTTTTTTTATTATCCGTGTGCCTTTTCTGTATGGTGGCATGTGGTATTTGGGAGTCCCTGGTTGGACAATACTTTCAAACATTCCTGCCCTGGGACACGCTTGTGCCTTCGGAGCCATTGGGTGGTGCCACCATCACTGCTCTACTTGTGTTCTTTTCCTATGCCATTGTGCTTAATACAGTGGTGCCAATATCGCTTTATGTGTCGGTGGAAGTTATTCGCTTTGTACAAAGTTTTCTCATCAACTGGGATGAACAAATGTATAGTGATAAAACTGGAACATCGGCTAAAGCTCGCACCACTACACTAAATGAGGAATTGGGTATGTCTTATTTTTTTTATGAAACTTTTTGTTACTCCCTGATTCGTATCACAAAGTAGACATAGGTGTAGTTGAGGTTTTATAACAGAGGATGTCTATATTTTTAAAAAAGGTGAAGATAAAGTAATTTGTATGACCAAAATATAGGCAAAGTATCAACAGTAATTATGAATATCTTGAAAAGATTGGCATTCTTGGAAATGTGTGTAAGAATCTATTTTTTTGCATACTTGAAATTATTTTAATGTTGCATTCAAAATCAATCTTGGTACAAATTCTATTTTTAACCATACCCTCTGTTCTGTACAAACCGCCCGGTGCTACAGCGCTGTTATCATAAATTTTAATTACAATTATAAATCATATATCAAATTAAATGTCACACTAAGTTCTATTTTTTGGCGATGGAGATTATAGTGCAGTTAGTTGTCAGTATTTTTAAATAGCATGGTAATTATATATTTTTTTATTTTGTTGTAGAGCACTTTCTTCTTTTTTCAGCTGTATAAAAAAACGGGGAGGAAAGAAACAATCGATACATAGAAACAAAAAAGCGCATCAGCAACAGCCATAATGCTTGTTTGTTTCCATGTTTCAATTGTTTCTTTCGCCGCTGTTTTCTTTATTTTACAATTCGGGGCAAACTTGATGAAACAGTTTTTCGCATTTTTTGCGAAAAATTTTTATGTAACGATAAGAATTTGTATTTGGTTAAAAAGAGAAGAAAGCACAATGTAAAAATTTTGACGACACTGTCATAATCTTAAAAACAGCTGCTAATTTTAACAAATGAACATCACCGAAAATGGAGCTTTGTGTGACATTTAATCTGATATATCATAACCTTCAGAGAAGATTATGGATGTATGGTTTATTAAACTTAAAATTTATAATACCAGCACTGTACCATGGATGGGGCTTTTCAGTTCAGTGTTTAGTTGGGAAAAAATTAGCTCCTTGTCAGAGGTGGGCAATCTATTTTGAAAAGTACCGTAGCTACAGCGACTAGCTATTTTTCTTAATGTAATTTAAGTTATATCTCAGCTAAGCTATTTGATAAAAATTTAGCTAAGCTACTAGCTACTTAAGTAGCTGTAATCATTTATGAAGCTGCTTTTTTATTTATATTGTATATAAATAGCATTATATTGCTTACCTTGCAATTTACACTATGATATTTTAAGTAACAAACATATCTAATGAAAATGAAATGTCAAATATCATTTCAAGGAAATAAATTTGTTTTTAACAAACTTTGAGCAGTCGTAGATAAAATTTTGTGTCGCACGTGGGATAATGCATTATTATGGCATTCGTTTGATTACACGACTCGGTCTACGACCTCGTTCTGCAACTTTCAAACTTGTGTTATAATACCGCCTTTATCCCATTAGTAACATAAATAACTATTATTTAACAATTCACAGATTTACAATAAATATGTATATTTGCAACTATTATCGCTGTTACTTAAAATCAACTAGACACCACCCTAACACAAGCAAAAACAAAGCTCAACTGCATGCTACAACAGATTTGCCAAGAATGCCAAGGCAGGACAAAATATTAATCATAATAGTTCATAAAACAACAAGGTAATTTATTTCTGAATAGCTTAGCTACTTTTCAGTAGCTAAGCTGTTTTTAAATAACTAAGCTACTTTTAAATAGCTTAATTACTTTGCTAGTAGCTTTTTACATGTACAGTAATTTTTCAACTACTTTTTCAAAAAGACAGAAGCTACAAGTTACAGCTATCAATCTATAAATGTAACTTGAATACAACTACTTTTATCATTAAAAAGCTTAGCTAGTAGCTAACTACAAAATAGCTAGCTATTGCTCACCTCTGCTCCTTGCGCACAGTTTACAGACTTTTGTCTTTTACAATATGATGTTTATGAAATAGATTACTGTTGACATTAATAACATTTTTCAGTGCGAAACTATCAACATCAAAATCCTATGAAAATTTATAAAGCAATTCTTTTTCCCATGTTAAATTATAAAAACAAGAATTTTTTTAACCACTTGACTCAATCGAAGATAAAAAATAAGTGAAAGCAGTTTTGAAAAGTTTTATCTTCTTTTTCGGGTACCATCAAATCGAGTAACTATTAACTGAATCTTGAAACATTAAAAATTTTGTTTTTCGTCAAAATTTAAGTTTTTTTGCGCCATTGCCACTAACATTATGTAATTCAACTAGAGCATTATGACTTCGCATTCGGGAAGGCGAAAAACTTTTGTAAGAAAAGGAAAACAAAAATTTACCGAAGCGGATATTTTCACATTTTTCTATCGTTTACCCACACCATCGCCTTACCAATGTATTGAAATAATATCACAAACTTACATAATGTAATAGATTAACTCTCTCTTTTGAAAATATTAAAGATGATTTCTAAAATAGCGGTTGCGCAGGACGATTGTAGTGCAATTTTGCTGTGATAAACGAAAGTGTCGTTTTTTGTCAATTGTACATTAGGTTATAAGCAGTGAAATGTGATATTTAAACAATGGGCACTGTAGTGGTCCTGCCACTATTATTTTATTATCTACAATTATTTTATCACCCTGGGGTACCAGATTACCATTTATAGTTGAAACAAGCCAAATTTCAGATAAGACTAACCTTACCTAACTGAATCTACCATACACAATAACCATTTAATAGGAATCAAGGACAGACATTCATTGATAGACCAGGTGTTGCGATAGTATTATTTATTTTTTAGTACGGGAGTAGGTTCATATTTTTTATTTGAAGCTTTTCCTCGTGTGTAAACTGTTACAATTTATTCTAAACTCAAATTGTTATTTCTAAATTTATCACAACCCAATAGCATCAAGAATACTGTTTATATTAAAACTGGAACATAACATTTTCCTCTCTGTGGGAAGGTTTGTTGATACGATGACAAATATATGGTAAGAACGTCAACCAAAAGTGCAGCATTAGTAAGCTCTTTTGTGCCTGACCCACACTATGGCACAAATTCACCTGCTGGAGGGTTTTGTACTGTTGATATCAAAAGTTTTGCCCCGAAAAGTTACAGTTCATTAATGTTGCAGAAGAAAATCAAAAGAATCACAATTGCTTCATAGCAGTTTAAGTTATTTTCAAGCTTCCAAAGTTAGCAAGAGTTTTTAAACTCTAAAAAAATCATTGAAATGAGGAGGGTGGTTTGTGAATAGTGCACTTCCTTACTACCCTCATAATTTTTTTCTTTTTAGAAAAATTAAAACAATAGTGACACCATTGAGAAGCATGTTTTGAACATTTTTATAATTCAGCAACTTATCTCTAGAATAGGTCTAAAAAGTGGTGCCAAGTTTGATTTCCCTAACTTAAACCGCTCTGAAATAATTATGATTCTTCTGTAATTCAGGGCTCTAAAAAGTGTAATAAACTGTCAGTTATTGTGAATTCAAGTTGTTTCAACAATTAAAAGTTTAGACAAATATCCTTGAACTTAATTATGTGTACAAGTACAGCTTGTTAGAACAACTTCATTCATACGCATGCAATTAAAAGCAAAAACACCTAGCTTGTGCCATAACCATAAGCTTTTCATTCTTTAAGTGTTCTTAAATTGTCCTGTGCAAGCTGTAGCAAATGGATGGTTTGTTGAACAAACTAATTATTTTTTTTTGTTCAGGCCAGGTAGAGTACATATTCTCGGACAAAACTGGAACACTCACACAAAATATAATGACTTTTAATAAATGTTCGATTGCTGGTCGATCGTATGGAGATGTAGTTGATAAACAAACTGGAGAGGTGATTGAAATTACCGATGAAGTCGATTCTTTAGATTTTTCTTTCAACCCAAATTATGAACCAGAATTTAAATTTTATGATAAGACATTACTTGAAGCTGTACAAAAGAATGATACAGAATGCCATAATTTTTTTCGTTTGTTGGCGTTATGTCACACAGTTATGTCGGATGATAGAGATGGAAATCTTGAATATCAAGCACAGTCTCCCGATGAAGCTGCTTTAGTGTCCGCAGCTAGAAATTTTGGTTTCGTTTTTAAAGAGCGAACTCCAAATAGCATAACAATAGAAGTTGTAGGAAGAAAAGAAGTCTATGAATTATTGTGTATTTTGGATTTTAATAATGTTCGTAAAAGAATGTCTGTTATTTTACGAAGAGAAGGACAGCTTCGATTATACTGCAAAGGTGCTGATAATGTTATATATGAAAGATTAAAACCAGGAAGTGATGAGATGAAGCACAGAACTCAAGAACACTTAAATGTAAGCATTTTGAATTAATAAAAATTTTGCAGCATTATAGTAACATCTGTATTGATATGTTTCACAGAAATTCGCAGGGGAAGGTTTGAGAACTTTGTGTTGTGCCTATCGAGATTTAGATGAAGTATTCTTTAATAATTGGAAGCAGCGACATCAAGAAGCAGCTTTATCCTTAGATGGGCGAGACGAACTTTTAGATGCAATATATGAAGAAATTGAAACAGATATGATACTAGTAGGTGTTACAGCCATAGAAGACAAACTTCAGGATGGTGTCCCACAAACCATTGCTAATTTGATGTTAGCAGATATGAAAGTTTGGGTATTAACTGGCGATAAACAAGGTAAGCATGGTTTTCTACTTTCCCATTCTTCCATTATAGGAAAGTTTTTCTGTGGGAGGGTGGGTGCATTTGTTTGTTCATTTCCTTATATTTTTCAATTGGCTGTTATAATTTAAATTAAAATTGTAATGTGGAGGTGGTTATATCAAAACATTCATTGGAAAAATAGTTTTTGAAAAGTTTTATTTTCTAAATTTGAAAGAATAGATAGACCAAGTGATGGTTTATAATTTAATTTTTGCTCAATCCCCTAATTTCTTTCTCCTGCTACAAACTGCCATCCATACTTTTCAAACAAAATAGACCCCAAATCGATACCTAAATTGGGTCATGGTGAACTTTTTAAGTTAAGATTACTGGAGAATTTTTTTTAGAAAATTTACTAATTTTTAATGGTTTAAATGAAAATAACTTGGTCCTATCTTTATCAAGCATTTATTATATCTTGCAAGCGTGCCTTTCGTACCCCTGTAGTCTATTTCGCGTGAAGAGCAACACAACCTGCTCGTTCCTGGCCCGAACAATGAAATTGTTACTTTCCCAACTAACGAAGAAGCTCTGAAAGCGTGCCCCTCTTGTCAATCACCTTTAAATGAATTGTCAATGGCGAATTACCTAGCTAAAAATCTCTTGCCATACAACTCTAATTGTATCTCACCAGGTATAATAGTGGTTTAGTGTGATGTTGAGTTCTGTTACGGGCCAAACGGTAAAAAGGGGTCCAAAAGAATTGAACGAGAGATTTGTTAGAGCCCTCGTAACAAAAGGGGTGCACGCAGCTAAGCTCAAAGCCGAAGAAGGGAGTGGTTTGACCGGTAAAATGGAAGGGCTCTTCGCAAATAAACTTGGGGTTGAATAAAGAGGGCGCTACCTGTTTTTGATGTCTTATTAAGCGTTGTTGAGGCAGGAAGATAGGCCGATGTACAGTGGGGAGAAACAGGAACCTCCCTTGTAGACAGCTTTCTTGGAGATGACTTACCTTTGGCTTCCCACCTAGATGGAGTTTACAATGTATGCTTATAATTTTGTTGAGGCTAAGTACCGATGTCAAATAAGTCTCAATGTTTAATTTGAACATAAAATATTTTGAGTAAAATATAATTGGCCGCAGATTGCAGCTATAAACGGAGTAATATGAATGAAGATTAGATATATGCTTAAATTAATACAAACGAGTCTGGCAACTTTGCAATAAGCGAGATCATTGCCTCGGAGAGGGTTTCCTCAGCGTTCGAGGTATTTCCGGCTCCGAAGTGAGTCTCGAACAAAACACAGTAAATATATTAATACACATGCAAATATACCTATAATATAATTGAATTCGCTGTAATATACAGGACCGGAACACATAAATTTTTGATGGCTGTTATGTCTAACTTTCACTGATTAAAAGTAGCGTACAATTGTACTTACAAGTTCGGAATATACTCCACCTGGTGTTCTGCTAGTGGGTAATCGATGGGCACCTTACCAGCGGGTTAAAGGTGTAGATAGGAGACGGTAGCGGAAGTTCTAATGATTTGATGACGGTACGAGGAGCTTCTCGTGACCAGAGAGTAGCTTAAAACGATGACGGAAAGAGTAGGTCGAGATGTTCCAGGTAAGCTTCGTGTTGGACCAGGCAGTGACGTTTATATCCGCCCTCGGCGATTAGTAACGTGCGACACGGCAAACGAGACTAATTTCCCTTATTACACACCACTGTTTTGCTTTGATCTGACTAAGTCGAGCAAAGTATCAGACGATACGCGGTACGGTATGTGGGGTAACAAACGTGTCGGGTTATGCACTGTCGAAGTCTTCAACTAGGCTTTCCCCAGAAGAAGGTGTTGAATTTTACATATTCGATAACTCGTGGGCGAAAGCGTCAAGACACAACACGTCTGTTCAGTACAGTTGCTGTAAGCTCAATTCACTGTCCGGAGCGGGCTTAAGGCGTCCGGAGGCGGACGGTTGCGCACTGGAATCCCACTGGCAGCGTGGAAAAAGGGCAAATACATATAACAGTTGTAAAACTCCAACTCACACATCTGTTCACCCTCATTTTTTATGTATTGAGTAATAATTATAATTAAGAACATTTTTTTAGAAACTGCGATTAATGTTGGCTATTCATGTCAACTATTGACGGATGAGATGGCAGATGTCTTTATAGTAGATGCGTCTTCTTATGATGAAGTACAACAGCAGTTACTGAAATTCCGTGACAACATAAAAATAGTGAACACATTCCAACCACGTAATGTTGAAGGAAATCCGCTAGGGACACATAATGGAGTTGTAGACATATCCGACCATTCGATTGGAACCTCCACACCGCCCCAACCAGTACAAGCTCCGGCAGTAAGCGTCGTCACATTCAGGTGGGATGATGCTGATACCTTAGCAATGGGTCAGAAACAGAGAGCAAGGTAGACACAATTGGAAAAATGTTTGTTCTATCTCTGTACACATTTCTTAACACTCTTATTTTACAAAAATGCAAATGAGTGTTTTGATTCTTTTTTTGAGTTAATTATAAATTTAAATTTGAAATGGTGTTTGGAAATTTATTGGTATCAGGGTTAAGAATGTCTTTAAAACTTGTGGAGGTTGGAATCTGCACCAATATTCAGCCTTAAAACTGATTGCCAGTGCCACTATAAATGTTTTTGAAATTAAGCAACAGCTGACTATGCAAACTTAATTTATTTTTATGACGCAATATAGATATTACAGATAGTTCATATCACAGTGTGAAACTAACAATAGTTATTCTAAAATCTTTTGTGTGTACTAAACTCTCTGCTCTTTAATATTCTTGCTTATTTCTAGATGTATTATTTGTAACTAGTTGCTTAAAAGCACCTATTGAACTTTTCTTTAATATTGTAGTACTAACTTAATGTACCGTGGTGGTTCTCTTGAGGGAGATATGGATGAAACATCTGCAGAGTTCGCCATTGTTGTTAATGGTCACTCACTTGTTCACTGTCTACATCCACAACTGGAAAGATTATTTTTAGATGTTGTATTGCAATGCAAAGCTGTTATATGTTGTCGAGCAACGCCTCTGCAAAAAGCACTTGTCGTTGAACTTATAAAGAAAAATAGGCATGCTGTTACACTTGCAATTGGAGATGGTGCTAATGATGTGTCGATGATTAAAGGTAAATAAATGTGTCATTGCGATATTGGCTTCATACAGTTACATAGTTCCTCTGCCCCCTCCTGGTAAAAATGTTTTCCAACATTGAAAGTCGGCAACAAACTGATCTGTTGTGGGGCCAGTGGGCTAGTAGTAGCCATTGTCTCAGGCTTTGAAACTATTCTACTAAAGGGGAGGTGATTTGATTCCCACAAACGTAGTTTTCTTTGTGTAAAAAAATTGTTTTTAATATAAGGTATGTTAAAGGGTGGCCGTATGAGCTTGGTAATTACTTCATACTCTGTACTGGTTGAAATACATACAATCCATTTTCAACATTTTCTGTATAACGTCTACTCAAAAACTAAAAATGATGCGTAATTACAGAATAAAAACGTGCACATTATTGCATTCCCATGTACTGTATCTAAGAAATACCGTGGACCGTTGCGGGTCGAGTGAAGTGGGATGTATGTAGCGGGGGCTCGACTTCTTACGCAAGGATGTATGCACCACTTTGCAAATAATTCCTATAACCGTCATTTTTGACCCAATCGAATTGGTAGCAAAACAGCATATTAATCACAATAAAATTTCGTAAAGCATTTGTACTTACATATTTTTGGCTTATGTCGCTGGTTTATGCCTAACTGAGGTATATGCAAAAATATAACTACCTCAAAAAAATATTCTGTGATATAAGTATTAAAAGAATGACTTTCCATATAAGCCAAAGTGTTCTAACTTCTAAATTAATTGTATATGTATGAGAAGCTTATATTGTTTTCTACTGAAATACACATAGTCAAAAATTTAAACAATTTTGATTTTGCCTCTTTGGGGGTGAACGCACCACACTCCTTTCCAACTTGACGAATACATGAGGTTCATACTGGAGGTATATGTTACCATCTGGGACAGTCCATACATTTATAGCTTTTATTTCCAGCAAAACTCATTTACATCGCTCCTGATTCCTCAACTATTAATACACATCCATCCAACATAGATTGATTTATTTAGCACGAAAATGTAAGAATAATTTTGTTCGTTACTTTTAGCTGCACATATAGGAGTCGGAATATCAGGTGAAGAAGGCATGCAAGCTGTGCTAGCCTCAGATTATTCGATAGCACAGTTTAGGTTTTTGGAAAGGCTTCTGCTTGTTCACGGTCGTTGGTCTTATTATCGAATGTGTAATTTTCTTCGTTATTTCTTTAATAAGAACTTTGGTTTTACCCTGTGCCACTTATGGTATGCATTTTTTTGTGGCTTTAGTGCACAGGTAAGTTGTTTCTTCGTTAATTATGATTTTGCAATACATTATTTTATACTTTTTAAATTTCAGACTGTCTTTGATCCCATGTATATTTCGGTGTACAATCTTTTTTATACTTCTTTACCAGTGTTAGCTGTTGGAATATTTGACCAAGATGTAAATGATAAGAATTCAATATTATATCCGCAGTTGTACAAACCAGGACATTACAATTTATTTTTTAATAAGAAAGAATTTTTTCGAAGTGCACTACAAGGCTGTTATATTTCCTTGGTGTTATTTTTTATTCCATTTGGTAAGCTAAGCGATGTTTTAACTATATGGGTAATACATTTCAAAATATAATTTATTTATTTTGACAGGAACATATTACGATGCATTAAGTCCAAATGGGCAAGTACTGTCAGATTACATGTTGCTATGCAGTGCTGTGGCTACCATACTTGTTATTGTTAATACAGCGCAGGTGGGTATTTAAAAGCTACTATGATTACTGAAGCCCTGATTACCTAAAATTTAAATGATGACTACCAAATAATTAGAACTTGAAAATGTGAAACTTTAATAATTAACACTGTTTTAGATTGCGTTGGACACATCATACTGGACTGTATTTAACCACATAACTACATGGGGGTCTTTGGGGTTCTACTTTATCATGGATTATTTTTATAATTACGTTATGGGGGGAATTTATGTAGGTTCATTAACGAAAGCCATAACGGAGGCTACTTTTTGGTTCACAACAGTGCTTACTGTTACTATATCAGTAGTGCCGGTTTTAGCGTGGAGATTCTACTTTGCTGATGTGTTCCCTACATTGTCAGATCGTGTACGTTTGAAGCAGCGCATGGCACAGATGCGGTCACGGCATAGTCAGGATGTTTTACGTACACCTTCTGCTCGCAGAGCAAGACGTTCAATTCGTTCTGGATACGCTTTTGCTCACCAAGAAGGATTTGGTCGACTTATTACCTCCGGTAAAATTATGAAAAAGCTACCCAATACGGATTTTAGTTTTCAATTGCCTGGTATTGGAAAATTCAATATTAATTCGGGAGGCAATCAAGTTAATAAAAGTGCTGGTTCAGTTACCCCGTCACAAGATAGCAACAGCAGTGCGAGAGCACCTATACAAGATTTGGATACTATTAACCTGTGAGAGATGGAATGATTGTGAAAGTACTTCAAGCTTTATATCTGATTAGTTCATTAAGTTAAGATCATTGTTAGATATTTTTGCACAGTTACTTTTAAGTTGTCAAAATGATAAATAGGATTAATTTAATTGTTGATCTTTAGAATAATTATTCTGCTACCTTATTAAGTATTGCTATGTGATTTTTCACAATAGGTATTTGTACAGTATCAAATTGTTTTATTGTATTAGACTTGTATTTCAATGTTAAGCTTTTACTAGTCAACAGAGAATGTTTAATGTTGAAAGTTTCTTTATTACCAAGTTTATAACTATACAGATATTTTATGCTTTTGTTTTTTATAGTAAAATAAATTTATTTTTTTGTGTATAGAATTTTTATTGGGATTAATCATATTCCGATGCATTCAAAGTTCATTGTGACTGTAACAGTCAGTAGAGCGCTACACGGACCGATTTTGTTTGGTCCGCCTTGCCTGATGCCTGTGGATATTTTCACAAGTCCAGCTTGGCTCGCCTGACTCCAAATCAAAAATTTTTTTTATGCTTTTGACTAGGGTTGACTGATCGGTTACCCTCTCAGTCGGGCCGGTGCAGTTTTATTATTTAGTTAATGTCCATTTTTAAATGACAAACATTTCTGCTGCTGCTGAGTGCCATGAAAAGACCAGGTCATTTAATTTATTTTGAAAAAATTCTAGTAGGCCATGAACTGATGGAAGCAAAACACTACTTTTACTTACTTTGGTCCTTAGATACATTAGGTACGCAAAAATTTCAGGAAACTTTGTTTTGAGCGTAGGCAGCAGCTTAAGTTATTTTTTACAAATGCAAATGAATGACACAGTTACTAACACACAGATTAGAGAGTTTATTTTAGACGAGCTTCTGAGCATGTTTTACAAAAGTGTCATTGAAAATTTATCTAATATTTGTATTAGTGCAGTTCTAATGTTATACGTTGTATTTATTTTACCTATTATTCAAATTTGTTGTGTCACTTGTAAACATAAAAACTGCAAGTAGAATTTTCAGTAAATTGTGTATGTTAGAAACTTTGCCATTCATTTGTATTTGTAAAAAATAATTTAACCTGCTGTCTTCGCTCAAAACAAAGTTTCCTGAAATTTTCGCATACCTAGTGCATCCAAAGGTCGAAGTAAATAAAATCAGTGTTTTGTTTTACTTCCATCAGTTCATGGCCTACTAGAATTCTTTCAAAATAAATTAAATGACGTGGTCTTTCCATGGCACTCTTATCAAATTTTTATTTTCTGTAATAAAATGCTCAAAGCTGCAAAGTGTGACACATCATTGAATTAAAAACTCTATTCAAATATAGAAAAATTTAAAATGCCGACCATAAGAAAAAAAAACAGTTGACAGTCGAAAATCAGCAATGGTAACAGTTATACCAAATCTGATCAAAAATTTAGATTCAGCATGAAAAAATGTCCTAATAATGCGTTAACTAGAAATATGTAATATAAATGACAAATGCCGAAAATAAAAAATTCAAAATTTTGTTTTTTTTTAGTTTATTCAGAAACTAAGCAAGATAGCTCCAATTTGTTTTCAGATTATTAGTGGGCATAAAATTACACAACTCTTCTCTAATTTAACCATCCTAGTATCTCTTTAAATAAGCGAGATCCCCATAGTTAACACGCAATTTGAAACAACCTGTATATGTTTAAAATAATTACATTAGACAGCATCTGCTCCATTCAGTGTGTTCTATCTTTTACTTGATGGCAATAAAGATGATAGATCTGTTATAAATTATAATAAAAGATTTTAATAGCTTATGCCCAGGTCTCTTCAGATAGTTTTCCAAAAAATAATTGTAGGCAGTAACAAGATGCTACAAAATTTGTATAAATGTAAAAAATTCCAATAAACCACATTAAATCTTAATTGGATAAGGCCTACCCATATTGCAAATGTAATTTTGTTTATTGAACCCGTGCAGCCCTTTTAATAGAAAAGCCCACTTGGTCTGGCCTGTTTGTTGCAGTAACAATAGCCAGGCCCACCCAACAAGTCGGGTCGACACAGTCCATCTACGGTTCTAAAAGTCGGGTCTAAAAACCCAGTTTTGTGGCTTTTAGGAGCTAGTTCTAATCTCCATTCACCTACATAGTTTTTGTCTACTAAATATAATTTTACTAGAAATGGTGTTTAGTGTTAGGTAACATACCCAAAATTTCAGGATATTTTAGCTTCTTAGTTTTGGTAAAATTTAAAAGCACAGGACTGGAATAACGTAATTTGCAATTTTTCGCTCTTTCAAAAATAAGCAGTTTTAAGTGGCTACCCACATGCAATTAATGCAAAATTCATTACATTCCCATTGCAGAGTAATTTTTTGAGTCGGATGCATATACTTTATCACTGCTTTAGCTGTAAGGGATCTACAGAAACTTGCTGATTTCTAGAACTATACATACTTTCTTCCCAGCTTTCCTGTTCATTGAAATTCTTTTGGCGTCGCTCCATTTCAGAAATTTGTTTTCCAGCACTTTCTGTATTTCTTCATTCCAAGTTTTTATAGGCCGACATGACCATCATCAACAACATCCCCATCACAGACGTCCTCAAGTTCATTCAAAGAATTGGGTGATTCCCTTAATATTAATAATCACCTTGTATCTACTTATGGCGTTAATCAGGTTGTTATACTTAGTCCCATTTTTTCCTACAAGTCTCATATTTGTTTTCAAAGAATTTTACAACGTCCACAAAGCAGATGTACAGTTCCTTCTTGTATCATCGTTTTTTTTCTACAACTTGTTTCAGCACAAAAATCGTACTCCCTGCTCTAAAGTCACTTTGTGATTCTTCCGTTTGTTGCTAAAATAACTTTCCTTAACCTTTGCTCCAGAATTCTCTTATAAACTTTGCTGGGCACACTTACAGGGTTCCCACTGACCCTGGATAACCTGGAAGTCATGGAAAAGTCAGGGAATTAAAATTTTAACCTGGAAGTCATGGATTTTATGCAAAATTTGGCAAAGTCTTGATTTTTCTCTTGATTTACAGTAAAAACCTGATTTTCCTGCAGTAGTGTTAACATAATTTAAAGAAATTAAAAATTTTCCGAATGAATTTTTAAAACTGCCGCTTATAAAACAATTGCTGCTAAAGGTTTTTAAAATATCATTGAGGTACTTTTCTTATCCTTGTTAAATTCCAAGGAACGTAATATGGCTTATGATTAGGTGCAAGTGAGACCGACACATACTGTCTTGTGAATTGATAAAAAACGCATAAACGTGATTATTTTGCTTCTCTAATTTTATTGATTTTTTTTGTCGAAAGTCATGGGTAAGTATGATTTTTGGTCATGGATATCCTGGAAAAGTCATGGATTCTAATTCTTGATAGTTAGTGGGAACCCTGACTTAGTAACAAAATATACCCTTAAGAATCTCAGCAGCTACTATCACCTTTCTTGTAGAAAGGAAGAATTAAATTGCGGTTTCCCAATCCTCGGGAATCTTTTTAGACCTACAAACAGTGAAATAACTTAATGTAACTGCTGTTGTCCTCTCGAGCCTATCGGTTTCAGCAACTCTGGTTTTATGGCCTGGTGCTTTATTTGTCTTCAGTTTCTTAATTGCCATTTGTACCTCCTCTACAGAAATTGTCCTGCAAAATTTTTTTCAATCTTTGGATTATTTCTTGTTGGTTTTTCAGCATCTCTCCGTCTTTGTTTTTTTTAACTGGTGCAGTGTGTGTCTTTTTTATTTCCACACTGTTTTAATAACTAAAATATTTTCTTATTATCTTTGAAGTGCTTCTCTAATTTCATACCAAATTTCTCTCAATGTTGAGTTTTAGTTTGCAAGACCATTGTTTTACTGTCTTCCTCTGTTCCTTTGGTTTGTAGCTTTCTGCTTCTTTAGTCGATCAGAAATTCTATGCAGAATCTGAGCTGTGTTTGGAACAAATAAACTTTTTAAAAAATGGGCATAAACATTTTAAACACTTTGTTTTAACCAAAATCAAAAACAGATGATTTGCTAACATGAAATTTACAAATTAAATTGTTCGCATTGTAATTCGGTTTATATAGGCCAGACAACTAGAAACTTTGATATTAGGTATAAAGAACACGTACGTTGTTATAAATACAAACACCCATATAAACCCAATTATGCTAAACACTTACTAGAATATAGTCATTTAATGACATCTATTACCACTATAAAATGTTTATACTTTTGTGATGATAATCGTAAATTAAATATACTAGAAGCTTTTGAAATTCACAAACTTTTAAAAACTGTACCGTTAATGAATGAGCAAATTGATCTCTTAAATTCACCTCTATTGGACATTCTGGAATAATAAATCAAGTCAGCTGCAGACGATTACCAAGATCAAGTCGCCAAGTTCTTTTGTTGCTATGACAACACTAACTGTTTACTTTTTAATATAACCTTTGATAATGGCATGTAAACATGTCAAAATACATGTAAGGTTAAAATCAAAAAAATAAAGTTGAAGTAAAAAAGTATTTTATGTATACTCATACTGTAACCCTTCTTATATTAATCATTTTAGATTTAGTAAGACATGTTAGCCGGAAGATGAGGTGTTTCATTTAATTAAACTAGCCTTTCGTGTTGTGTCACACTTCCCTATACCCCCACAAATTGGAAGCGATGAAGGAAGGGACAGCAAACAAAACTGATGAAATGGAGAGATTAAAGAAAAATTACATTCCCCAAATCACATTCTCATTTCACCTTTGACACCGTTAAGATACCTGTAAAATTATTAGTAGCTTTAGCAGCTGTTTACGATGGGACGCTGTATGTGCTTCAATCTCCACATAGCAGTTTCGCATTCTCACTATCGCAACGTGACTACTACAACTTGGCATAATATGGTTTTCTTTGACCAACATTCCTAAATGTCTGAAAAATTATGTGGAAAATGGATTTTTAACTTTTAAGGTAAAATTCCATTATGGTACATACACAATATATACTAATTGGCAAACTATTATGTTACACCATAAAAGGCTTGATTTGACAACAAAGATGCCTATTAAACCAACCAAACCATTACTGCAAAATTTGTTATCCTCAGTTCTTTATTATGTTGTCTATATGTATTGAATATTATTTAGGATAAACATCTCTTTTCTTGCTGGCTATAATAGCAGATACCTATAATTCTATAGAAAAACGAGATTTAACAAATTGTATACTTATTGGGGGAAAAAATCTATAATTTGAAGTGAATGCATATTTTAATTTTCTGTTACAATTGATTGTCAGTAGCATACAGTTTTAATTATTCTAATATTCTCTTGCTAGTTGTTAAATATTATTTATGTTATCGAGTATACATAAAATACTTTATTACTTCAACAATATTTATTTTAACCTTGTATGTATATCGATTTGCATGCCATTAGCAAAAGTTGATAATGCCATTTAAATATGTCAAAATACATATAAGGTTAAAATAAATAAATATTGTTGAAGTAATCAAGTATTTTATGTATACTCAATAAATATGCACTTCAAGAAGTAAAGCTAGGACTTACAAATAAAATTATTTATTTTAATTTAATACTATTTTTGCCGTGGGTCATTATTTTCAAATGTATATATCCAGGTCTAGTCCATTCAGCATTAATTTCAATAGTTAATAGGGTTAGGCTTTTCTAATCATATTATGCACATGTTATACAGCAATTGTGTAACTGCCTATTTCACACAATCGACAAAATATTACCTATTCCATGAAGTAATAAATACCGTTTTGCATCCTTATGCACTTTGCTACACATATAGCACTGACATTACCGAGTCGATTATACATATCCAGCATCAATTAAAAACGAATCATGCATTTCTTACTTCACGGGATAGGCAAAATTTTGCAGATTACGTAAAATAGGCAATTACACTAATTTGGTGTAACATAGATTCAACAGTTTACTCTAAATTATTAGACAAAGACATTAATTGTTGGTATCAGCAGTCAACCTAAACCTAGGCATATTAAATAAACAACCACCGTGAACCAGAAATTGCACTCAAGGTGCACAGGTCTACCGGGACTCCAAAAATACTTGTAGAAAAGAAACTTCTATAAACTTTATTTACCTTTTTATAATACAAAACAATAACCATATAAAATTTCCTAATCATTATACCAGTCTAAAAATAATAAAGAAAATGACATAACTAAAAGGAAAAATAGGACCCACACTCTTAATCCAGCATTTCTCTGAATTGCTTGCCTTATCTGCTGGTTAGCATCTTTCATATTATCTGTTGATGAAGCAACTGTTGTTGCAATTCGTTCTATATCTTGTTCTTGCTGTAAAACCTTTTCGGTAAACAATTCCTGCAATTCTGATATGTGCACTACTTTACTTTCAATTTGTTTTACTTCATCTGATAAACTATTTAATTCGTTAAAGAGATGTTCATTTTCAGATTCAAACATTTGCAATTCTTCCGGTGACAATTGATTTTCTATGTTTTCGTTTACTGGTGCTGGCAATGAAATTGTTTCTTTTTTAACAGGAACATTGTCAGATGTTTCTAAATTATTTTTTTGCTCACTCACTTTAGAAAGTAACAAGTTTGATTCCATCGTAGGTTTTGTTTCTAGTTTTGATAATTTATGCGTTTCTATAACTCGTTTTACTCGTATAGCTTTTGCCTCTGTGTATATTTTTGAAATGGCTTTTAAATATTTTTCAACAGAATCGGCAATATTTCGATAATGCTCCTCCCTTTGTTGTGAATTGGCTTGAACGCCAATTTTGGTCTTGTAATTGGCCAACTCCGAAGTACACGAATGTATAATCTTCTGTGCTACTGCATCTACTTCTTGTCTGTCAATTTCAGTCATAGTCTTGTTAGTAGATAAGTAATTTACCACATTTAAATATGCCATTCTGTTCTCTGCCAGAAAATCCTGTAATTTAGCAGCTTGCTTCACAATTTCTCGAGCTTTATTTAAATTTGTATCCCTGGATGTCCTTAAAATGTTGGTTTTACCATCCTTTACACCCACGTTTTTGTTTGTTGTCCTTACAGTTTTTACACAAGCCTTAAATAAAATTGTTATATCCATTGGTAATACTTTTTATAATTTTTGTTCTGACGTGTAAAACACGTAAACATAACCTAAATGCTTTTTAATTACTTGAACTTGCCACTCGCATTCCGCCTGTCAAATTTCAAATCAGAAAGACACAGTGGCGTGCTATGGCATTTTTAAGCTGGGATTAAAAATTTCACTACAAACTAAAAAGTTGTCAATCGTCACTGTGCGATATGGGCGTGGACGCGTACATTTTACCGCGCTTTTAAGCTATTTCAGTGATTGCTATTTCATTATTTGCATGCCAAAGCCAGGAGCTCTACAGGGTGTTTCTTAATAACATGCTAATATTTAAGGAGGTTATTCTTGGGTCCATTTTGAGAAAAAAACTTCATATGAACATATGTCCTAAAGGTCTTAACTTTTGAACTACAGGGTGCTAAAGTTTTAAGAAAAAAAATTTTTTTTTATGATAACTTTGGTATGACCCTAGATATTTTTGTGAAACGTAGTACGCATTTTCTACGCATCAAAGGCATTTTCTGCTGTACAACATAATGTATGTATTTAGATTACTTTAATTTTATAATTTTACCGTTTACAAATTATTCTCTTAAATAAATTTTTGTTTAAAGTTACATAAATTGGTTTTTGTCGTAAGTAAGTGGTCTAGCGAGATGCAATTGAATGAATTTTATTTTTTTTATGCGAAAACCGTACGTCAAACGAAAAAAAATCAAGAGACCAGATTTGCTCAGAAAGAAATGAGGATTTCAAAAATAATTTTTACTTTAAGAAAAAGCAGTGGCGTATCACTTTTCTGTTTAAAATGATTCAGTGCAAATCCTGCACGAACGCCACTGGCAAGAGTAAAAAATTATGTTGTACAGCAGAAAATGCCTTTTGATGCGTAGAAAATGCGTACTACGTTTCACAAAAATATCTAGGGTCATACCAAAGTTATCATAAAAAAAAGAATTTTTTCTTAAAACTTAAGCACCCTGTAGTTCAAAAGTTAAGACTTTTAGGACATATGTTCATATGAAGTTTTTTTCTCAAAATGGACCCAAGAATAACCTCCTTAAATATTAGCATGTTCTTAAGAAACACCCTGTATAGTATACAGGGTGTTTGTCAGTCGCTTTACAGCTTGTAGCTTTGTTATTAATAAAGATATTGATAAAAACTTTTTTTGTTTGCAATGCCAGTATGCATGGTACAAAATATTAATATTAATACTTATTATGGTATTACTGCCGATAATCCTAGGTGTGATTGTCCAAGAGTCTGAAAATAAACAGCTGTCATTGGTTGTTGCAATGTAAGTGGAATTCGCTGTAATACCATGTAGGTTAGGTGAATCGCGTATGCTGATTGGTTGTAATATGTAAGAATAAAATAATCAGTACTATGAGGATTATTACTAAGTTGGGTTTACAACATGTCTAGTAGAGGGTAGGGACAAATTAATGACATCCAATTACCGTATGTCTAACTACAATTTGCATTTATACCCAGAATAAATTTATTCTCTGGTATATAAACATGTATTGTAGACCCCGTTCTAAATCAATATAAACAACAAAATTTAAACTTAAGGGTTTAGTTTTAGCATAGATACGTTGAATAAATCTAGTTTTTACAACAAAAACTATATTTACAGTTTATTTGTTGAAAGAGTAGTTTATTTCCGTAAGACAGATTAAATGCATTTGTAGAAATCTTCCGAAAAACGCTTCACGAACATGGCCACTGATTATAATACAGAGTAATTCGAAAGTATAAAAAAATACTTTATGTGAAAATCTTGTAAAATTTGTTTTTACTTTAAAATTTACTTTTGAAGGACCCTGTATGTTACAAGACTGATCAAGGTCAGCCGGGATCTAGATTAAGATAATATTCAGCTTGTAAAACAAGTTGCCTAAACGCCTACTGAATTTCACTAAGCAAAAACAGCTAAAACAAATAATAAACTGTCAATTCATAAGAATGACATACCACTTTGTCAGGTGTTAGCCAGTTTTAAACTATTTACATTTTATCAGAAATATTCAGGTAGGTGTGTTCGTGACTACTGTTTAGCTGATATAAACAGCTCGCGATTGATCAGCTGATTATATTACGTAATTGTAGATTTTATACTCGTGAAGCGAAGTGACGTAATTATACATTGTATAAATACTTGAGAGAAGTGTTGCTAAATTTGTTCAGTTCGTGCCGGAGTGTGGTGTTGGTTCATCAAACCGGTAAACTAGCGGAGGGTTATTTGCTATTTTTCATAATTCACAAATTGCCATCATAAAATGTTTCACTTAAAAGCCATCCCAAGGAGCTTAGCTCCTGTAAAAACCTGCAACGAATTTAACACGCTCTTAAAATTTATACCGGCTGCTATGCAAACTCGTGCATACGCCGATCACAAAATACCGGAGAGATTAAAAGATATGCCAGACCATGCAAGTCCCAAGTTCTTCGATATGGTGGAATATTTCTTTCATCGAGCATGCATGATCGTTGAAGATAAATTGGTGGAAGATTTGGCCCATACCAAAGGTTCTTCCCGTATGGATTTAGCAGCTAGGAAAGCTAAAGTTAAGGGAATATTAACTGTTATGGAGGAATGCAATCATGTTCTTGAAATTGCTTTTCCAATTAAGAGGGATAATGGAGAGTATGAAATAATCAAGGGATACAGAGCACAGCATAGTACTCACAGAACACCTTGCAAAGGCGGTAAGTTGAAATTTAGTTTAGTATCGTATTAAAGCTGTTATTACTAAAGTTCTCACTTCGGAACGGAACGGAAACTTCAGTTAAAGCTGAGAAATGTAAATTTTACAGTTGCAACGTCAAACTAATTTCTGTTTGCGAGGAATCACCTATATATAGTTAAAATATTTTCCCCATAACTTGTTTGAAACTTTTTGTGTGGTGCCATAACCTATGGTGGTGCTTATTGGGCATTGTTGGGATTATTGGAGGTTGCGCTGATTATGGGAAATCATTGGCTGTTCGTATTACTGAAAGTTTGGAATGGGGAATTTGGATTATCGAGGTTGTATTGCACTTTCAAAAGTTAGGTATTTGAAAAGTATAGGGTGTAGAAGTTATGGGTATACTCCAGTCTCGTTTGATGTCAATTATGACTACGGTCTAAGGAATAAGATTTTTTTTAATGTTACCATTTGTTTTTGTGGTAGCAATTTAAGAAACAAGTAGTAAGTCCTTCGATTAGTTACCACAGCAATATGCTGCTTACATTATTGAAATGACATTCATCAGATGAGCTTAATTTTGCAATATTAGTCTACAAAATTGTCAGAATTTTTGAAAAACGTGTAACTGAAAAGCCACTAATTTTAAGATTATAGTATTTTAATACTTTTATATCTAGAATTAAATGTAGAATCTAAAAATGCAATAACATGCAGGGTGGGGTTTAAAATAACAAATTAATGTGCTGTACAGGCATAACTAAACACCTAAGTATAATTGGAAATAATTTTAGCTTAGGCACAGTAACCCAACAAACAATTTTTAGCGGAATAATTTTTTACCTTCTTTCCAGCCGCTACTGTAATAAATGGAAAACAATATCACACTAATAAGTCCGAGGGGTGTCTCACTCAGTAAAATTGTGTACACCTATTGCCGTATTGCCGTGATTGCCGACTTGATTGCCGTGTTTGCCGACTTGATTGCCGTGTTTGCCGTGATTGGCGACTTGATTGCCGTGTTTGCCGTGATTGCCGACTTGATTGCCGAGTTATTGCCGATGATTTCCTAGTTATCGCCGTGATTTCCGGGTTGTTGTCCACTGATTGCCTTGTTTGCGAACGTTATTGTCGATTATTGCTGCGATTTTCGATGTATTTCAATGATTATTCTGATTCTGTACAGCCTTCATTAGGTGACACTTTTTGTGTTATTATATTATTTCTATTTTAAACTTTGCCTCGTTCATCAAAAACAAGAAGGTAATTTCGTCTTCGATTACAATATTTTGGTGTTCCACTTGAAACCTTGTAAATTTCTCATTGCAATTTTATGTAAACAAGATTAATATTTAGTGGGTAGGAAAAACCATTATCTGGTATTACCACAAAAATTGTAATGGTATTAGGTATGATCTAAATCTCAAGACAATACTAATAATTGTTACTTCTGTATATTATATTTAAAATTGCTTCATAAAATATTGTGGAAGATATGGGATGAACATTGGGTAAACGAATATATTAATGCATTATACTGAATATAAATTATATTGAAATTCAGAACTGAAATTATAATCGACATCAGACTAATATTTTTTAATGTCTCTGCCGGTTTGGGTTTTGACTTTTCTCTTAAGTTTCCTGAGAAATTTTGTCTCGGCGTTTTTTTTATCAGAAGGGAAATGTCCTCTAAAATGCCAGTTAAAATTTCAAAGCACCCATTTTTTGCCATACTTTTGTGGAACGTAGTTAATTTTGCCGCGTAGTCGCACATGAAACAGATACTTTTAGCGTGCAGAAATCGCTGTCAATTTCTACAGATAGGTCGCCAGATTTTTCTACAACTACTTTTAAAGCATCCTATTTCGAAAATTCAAAAACACTTTTTAAATAATTTATTACTACGGTTCGTTTATGGTCTACGGCGAAAGCTTTTGACGATGGTTTTGTTTGTTCCTTATTGATGGATTATCAGAATCGTTTGAATTCTGTTTCCTATTTTTACTTTCCCATACTTCTGCCGAAGTAAGTAAAGGAATGATTTCATGTAAATTTTTGAACTTCAGATTTTAACCGAAATTATAGGGTACATAGCGTTGTAGTGAATCTAAAGATAATCAAGTGATGCAAAAATAATTTTGGAAATATGAAAATTGTAAATATACCTAAATTTTGCACATTTTCAAAACATTATTCCTCAAAAACTGCCCACACCATTTTTTTTAACTTTCTTAATCGATAGAGGTTGCAATGAACTACATATTCGTTTTTTACTAATCTCCCAAATTTTACTCCAATGCATGCCCAGAAATTAAACCTGTTTTTTTGTTATAGATTTTTTTATAAACACTTTTGAAATTTTGAATACATAGCGTTTTGGTGCATCTAAAGATAAATCAAATGCTTTTTTTCCAAATGCTGTATCTTTAAAATGAAGCCCGCTACAAATTTTTGAAAATTTTAAGTTTAATGCCCGATTACTCAAAAACAAAATATCCAATCAATACAAATTATCCTATTATATAAGAGCCCTTGATAAGCATAAAATAGTGATGCAAAAATATTTTGGAAAATATGAAAATTGTGAATATACTAGCTAGGTTCAAAGTTTTGGACATATTCAAAAAAATTTATCTCAAAAACTGCCCACAACATTTTTCTGTAAACTTTCTGAGCCGATAGAGCTTGCAATGAACTACAAAATTTTTTTTACTAATTTTCCAAATTTCACTCTGACACCCTCTAGGAATTTTTGAAATTGATTACTTGTTTATTCATAAACGCAAAAGCCGATCGTTATAAACTTTTATCAGGTCGATAGACCATTTAAAGTACTTTATTAGGATCACCAAGAATTTTCAATTATTTTGAAAATTAAGGGACAAAAACGATACCTTTTAGTATCAACAACGTGTTTTCCGGCAGTTACATGATTTTAAATACGCCTATCAATTAGCGCTAATAAAAATAAATATTTTTCATTCTTTGCATATTTTTGATAACTGTAGCTGTTATAACTATTTTCGTGAGCGATTTAAATATCTTAACGCCTGTCACGTCGCGTCGTAGGAGCGCGCGCAGCCCGTAAGTAACCAACGTCTTGAGTCTGCAGCGGGCTTGTACCGGCTAGATGAGATGTAAATTTCCATCACTTCTTGACGCGAGAATATTTAAAACGTAAAAAGTATGAGAATGTACCAGCGACCTGTTTCGCCCATTTTTTCTGTACATGAGCAGCAACAATCTAATGTTTTGTCGGATATTTTTCTTTTTGCTGGCGTATTTGCTCTTATACAATGGCTCAACTAACAATTTTTTGTGGCCTTCTGCAACTTGAAATATCGTTATAATCGCGGCATATATTCCGTAAAATTCTTTATTTTTTCTTCATCTAATATTAAATTTGGTAAGTATTCCTTTGCAAACCTTTCTATCTCAACATTTTTTTCTCGGAACTTACTTAGGGAATGTATGTTATCAAATCTCGTATAGATTAGTAATTGTGTTTAATATTTTGGTAATAAGATATTACATTCACTTGAAATTTTATCAAAAAAATCCATTTTATTCCTGAAAGGGAAGATCAAGAAATCTTACGGTGGTTAGGCTATATACTCCTCAATGTAAAGCACACAATGGTACACTCTCACAAGTACATTTAACTATCTAAATGATATGAGGATTAATAGCCTCACATAAAGTTTACACACATTACGCATATCGAAAACCAAAAATAAATTTGTATTTATTTTTAATATACGTTATTGCATGGTGGCATTTCTCATGCTTGTAGGGACTTCCACTTTAACTGCGTGACCTTCCACAAGTAAAGTTGATGCCGTCGGTAATATTCGAGTTGAAGTTATTTTTTTAATATGTTATTCATCTAATACTTGTTAGTAAATAAACAATAATTATGTAGCAAACACAAGCTAAATAATAATTAGCTGGGAATCACGTACCTTTTGATTCGTCCTAAACGGGAACAAGTTTGGTTTTAACTAGTTCACATTATCTATGTACTGTAATAGTAATACAAAATACAAAATTACGATATAGCTTTTGTCTAGCTTCGATAACACCCGCATATTTTCGTTAATCGTTCACTTATTTTCATTGATTTCCGTTGTATTGCCGTGATTGCAGAGTGATTGCCCTGTTTGCCGAGTTATTGCCGTGTTTGCCGAATGATTGCCGTGTTTTCCGAATGATTGCCGTGATTGCCGAGTGACTGCCGAAAATTTGTACACCTATTGCCGCTAGTGAGATACCCCTCGAATAAGTCACCCTGTACAGTGCAGTCTTAATCTCCTTAATATTTGTTATAAAGCTGTATGTTTATTACAGTAAGAAGACAATCTTTCTGTTTCACTGTTACATTACATTTATCCACTTATACCTCTGGAATCAGAAACTCTACTTATAGTGTTTCATTTAAATTGATAGTTATGTAATTATAACTATCAACTATATGTGGGTCACCTACACTGTAAAGATCTATTATTATACATATACCTGTTAAAAGTTAATAGATGAGCGCCTTAGAACAGCTTGGTTTCTGTAAAGAAATTAATTAATTAATTTCATTAGAAATCCCACATGACTGTAGTTTGTCCCTTAACACTTTCAAGTTTCAAAACATTGCCTTTTAAAGGACAGTGGAATTTTCCTACGCATGCCACCCTTCCTACATAGTTCACAATAAGCTGATGTTCCACTATAAAAATTTTGGGATTAATATAATAAGCAATACGTAATGTAAAGATATGATCCAGCTTGTATTTTATTAACTTTACGTAAAGTAGTTTTATAAAAAATCTCTCTAAATAGAAGCAATTATGAGAAAAGCGAAAATTGAAGCCCAACTAACAGGGAATTTGAATTGATGCGCGGAATCGATTCTTTGCACACTTTGAAAGCCGAGTTTGATGCCTAATCTTATTCGTTGTGGTTGCCCATATATCACGTGCGCAAATAGCAGCTGTCGATACTGGTCCGTAGGATAGTAAAGGCGGAACGTATGCAGCATAACAATTTGTATCGTGTTTAATGGTTTTTACATCGTCCTGGTAGGTAAAATCGTTAATCGTTGTAAATTAAGCAGTGATTATCTTTGTAACATGGCCTACCTAGGAAAATATAAGCTCCAATCAGCTGTAATGATTACAAAACAAGTTCCTTTTATAATTTTGTGTTTCCTTAGATAAACTTCAAAACGCTACTTTTCCATATATTGAACTTCTACAGCAGGGGTTAAATTCTTCATATAATTGATTTAATCAAACTTTTTTTAAAAATACGGTTTAAAACAAAAGTACCTATATAAACCTATATAAGCGGCAAGTTGTGCTCTTTCTACAAAGACCAATGTAAAAAGTACTGATGTCTGCACTCTATTTAATTGTTTTCATCTTAAAACGTTGAGAAATGTCAATTTTATTTATAATATATTGTAAAAGTCAATAAACGTAAAAACTAAATTAACTAATTAAACCAATCTTAGTAAATACGTATTGTATACAAAATAGGGGTCAAATAGTCATCAAATACTTGGCAAACCGTTGAATGTTTAAGAGCGTTATCTATGTGCAGATCTCATAAAGAGTTCCGAGATTGTCACACTTGTTAGTTGAATTACGTTGCATTTTTGATATAGGAAAACAGGGGTAGTTGAAACACCACACACTTCGTAACATCACGCTACAAACCAAAAGCGCCTGTATCATGGATGATGTATGACCCCATTGAACCCACTATGAATGCTAGCATGACTATATAATCAAAGATGCTAGGTATATCAAATACCGAGTATAGTATTTTACTGAAATAGTGAACTAAAAACACTCGAACTGTGGAATAACTACACTTCAAAAATACAGCACCCTTTCACACAAGTAACTTAATACCAGATACATATTTCGATAGCAAAGCTACCATCATCAGTGGTAAACTTCTTAGTTCACCAGATAACGAAACACCTATCTGGTATTAAGTTGCTTGTGTGAAAGTGTGCTGTATTTTTCAACTTAAATAGTGACAGCTTTGGTTACCAATTTTAAAGATCTGTTTCTTCTTTGTTCTTTTGTTCACCACGTCAAAAAAACCGTGGAACAGTTTATACTTAAGTTTCACATGAAACGAGTAGTTCTTTCTTCTAACTTCTTTGCCCAATAAAACAATAGATTTAATATATATACCTAAATAAAAAAAAACGATACAATTTATCATTGATGGAGGCTCAGTATTGAAAGCTAATTTTGTGTCAATATTCCATTTTAATAAGTTGCACGTTTTAAAAAGTACTAGTGTTACCCCAGCACAGAATGCACTGACAGACAGCGTTGATAGAACCGGCGAAATGTCAAGTCACGTGATGCATTAGTTCCAAAAATGACACGCGACGTTACTGTAGAGGGCGCCCCAAGTGACGCGCGTCTAGCCGACCGTCATTATATTATAAATTAAAATAATTATTATTAAAAAATCGACGTAGAATAAAAATATAAAAATGTTTCAAGTTCCATCTGTAAATAAAGACCTTTCATTTAAAAAAAAATGGTCCAAATTGGTGAAGCGGTAGCCGCTGGAGGAAGGGGAGAAAAAAACCCTTTGTGCTTTTATATATGTTTTTTTTATTGGTGCCCCATTTTACCTATTTAAAGCACGCCTCAGCGTGTTTAAATCGAACTTTCAAAAACGCGCGTTTTTTAAAGTTACCATGGCAACATCAACAACTCGAGAAACGTGAAGTCTAAATGACAATTTTTTGATTATTGATCTGACAGGAGTACCTTGTAACGTCAAATAAAATATTACTAACAAATTTCTGAAGGTAAGGAAGCACAACTCGTTCATTTATATCTGTTACCTTTTGCTCTTCCATCCATTTGTCATATTCTTTTTTATACGCATCAATGCATCATTAGATTTTTGCGGTATTAACCGCGATTCTGCTTTACTATTTAAAAAATTGATATTAGAATTCATTTTTAAGCAGTGCGGTGACAACAATTAATCTTTGATGACAAATTGCAAATTAATTTCTGTTTTTCTCATTTCCATGACAACGAAAGGTATACTGATGTCACATCACGAATTCAACCATTTTACATTATTAGTTCTTATTTCCATTTTTTGCAGTAATAATACCAGTATTTATGATTTCAAACTGCACCAATAAAAAAAAATAGCGTAAAGTATTCGTGGATAACTGGTCTTTAAAACACTTGCTCTATTTCGAGCACTCCGGCTGCGCCGTCGTGCTCGAAAAATCGCGCGTGTTTTAAAGACCTTTTTATCCACTTATACTTTAATATACTAATATGGATTCGATTGTACCTAGTCGGTTTGCTATAAATAGCCATAGAAGTTATGTAAGGTTTGCAGACGGTGAAAAACAATCATCATCTCATGTCATCGTGTAACTAAATATTTAAATAACTACGTTTCCCAGCATCAATGTTTATTTTACGGCGAAGTCAACATATAAAAGTAAACAGGTATATGTATTTTACTGATAAGGACGTAGAAGATTAGGATTACCGATAAAAAAATTGCTTTAAAAGTTTGTTAACTTTGTTAATTAAATCATAATCATACGTTATTTGCTGAGGTATTATTATTATTCTTCTTCTTCTTCTTCAACCAGCCGTTACCATCCACTGCTGGATATAGGCCTCTTCTAATTTTCTCCATTGCTTTCTGTCCCGAGCGATGTTCATCCAATTCCCTGCTATTATTTTAATGTCGTCGCTCCATCTGGTTGGCGGCCGGCCTTTACTTCTTTTGTCTTCTCTGGGTCGCCATTCTAACAATCTTTTAGTCCATCGGTTGTCAGTCATTCGGGCTACGTGGCCTGCCCATCTCCATTTAGCCTGTGCGATGCGTTCAATAATGTCGGTGACTTTTCGTTTTTTGTCTAATTGTTCTATTTGGTATCTTGTCCCGCCTTTAGATACCCAGCATTGTCCTCTCCATCGATCTCTGTGTTACTCTTAATTTGTTTGCCGATTTTCTCGTTAGAGTTAGTGTCTCCGACCCGTAAGTAATTACCGGCAAGACACACTGCTCGTACACTTTCCTTTTGAGGCATATCGGTAAGTCTCTTCTAAGGGCGTCTCGAAGTTTCCCAAAAGCTGCCCATCCTAAACCTATACGGCGTAGTATTTTACAGGTGTGGTTGTCTCTATTAATTCTTATTTCGTGGCCCAGGTATTTATAATCATGCACTTGTTCTATTTTATTTCCATCAAGTTCAATGCTGCTACTTGTAACTAAATTAGTCATGAATTTGGTTTTCTGGAAATTTATGCGTAGTCCAACCTGTGCCGATGCTGCTGTCAGTTCGGTGATTATTTGTCGAGCATCACCTATATTGTCAGTTGCTATGACGATGTCATCAGCAAATCGCAAGTGGTTCAGGTATTCGCCATCGATATTTATCCCTTTATTATCCCAGTTAAGTTTCTTGAAGCTATATTCCAACACCGCTGTAAAAAGCTTAGGTGAGATCGTATCCCCTTGCCTTACCCCTCTCTCTCTCTATTCGATATTTATTTGTGTATTCGTGTAGTTTAACACTTGCTGTTGCGTTGTTATATATATGTTGTATCAACTGAGTGTATCGATAGTCTATTCTACTTTGGTGTAAGGCCGACACTATTGCTGGCAGTTCCACAGTGTCAAAGGCTTTCCGAAAGTCGACAAACAATAATACCAGTGGTCTATTATATTCTATGGACCTTTCGATAAGGGTTTTTATTGTCTGTAAATGATCTTTTGTACCATAGTTTCTTCTAAAACCAGCCTGTTCTCGTGGCTGGTAAAAGTCTAGCTTTCTTTCAAGTCGTTTAGTTATGATTTTTGTGAACCATTTGTAGAGATGAGAGAGCAAGCTTATTGGCTTATAATTTTCGAGATAAGTGATATCTCCTTTTTTGTGGATGAGGACTGTTATCGCGTTGTTCCATTTACTTGGAATTATGCTGTGCTCCAAGCAAAGATTAAAAAGAGATGTTATGGCATTCAGTAGTTCTTCGCCACCCATTTTAACGGCTTCTATTATAA
The DNA here is from genome assembly GCA_958336395.1 of Ctenicera cuprea. Taxonomy (NCBI): domain Eukaryota; kingdom Metazoa; phylum Arthropoda; class Insecta; order Coleoptera; family Elateridae; genus Ctenicera; species Ctenicera cuprea. The sequence continues at coordinate 39,325,242 of OY284490.1, forward strand.
TCTGATCTTCTCCGGGTGCCCAATTTTTTTTTCATTTCCCCTAGAGAGTCCTTCAGTTCTTCAATTGATATTTCTGGAAGTTCTTCTGATTCCTGATTAATTATTTTGTGATCGTTTGTGTCTAGTGTTTCATTACATGTCACTTCTTGTCTACTTTTATATAGTTGTTTATAAAAATTTTCTGTTATTTCTATGATTTTCAGCCTGTTTGTTGTCTTATTTCCGTTGCTTTCTTTAAGTTTGAAAATTTCTTTTTTCCCTTCCGATAACTTCCTTCTTAGTACCTTCATGTTCTTATTTTCCTTAATTGTTTGTTGAGTTTTCTCTGTGTTATATTTTCGTATGTCTTTACGCATCTCTTTTGAAATTGTTCTATTCAAGTTTCTCAACTCTACTGAATCCCCATTTAGTTCTTGTATTTTAAGTCTTCTTTCCTCAATTAGCTCTTTAGTATGTCTACTTAATTTCTCTTCCTTTAGTATCGATTTCTTGCAATGATGTTTTTGTGCTGTTATTAGTGTCTCTGTAATATTATTATTAACTTGCTTAAAATACTTTATTTTAAAGCATCTCTATCTCCCAGAAAACTTCGGATCAATTGTATAATAATTATTAGTTTCTAAGTTTAATACCGGCGTATTATAGTCGTAAAATAGTATTGTTTAAACCTTGGTAAACTAACAGTGTAATAAGGTTGCGAACGCAGAGGCCGCGGTGACTCGGTGGATTAGACGACCAAGGGGGTTTTTGGTTCGAGTATCGTCAATTGTCTGTCTTAGTTTGAGGAGTATTAGAAGGGGCGATATGACTTTGCATAGTACTCGAAGCAACCGTAATGCATGTTCTAGTGGTAGCATATGAAAGTGTCTGGACGTAAAAAATGTATACCTACCGATTACCTAAATATTGAAGAGTTTTAAGGGAAGAGATGAAATGTTTATTAAAAGTTTTTGGTGTTACAGTAGAATAGTGGAATTGGAAGTATGTGTAAATATTCTTTAAGCATGTTGGAACAATATGGACACAACAGTCAGTTAAATTTAAAACATATGGTGAATATCTAATACTACGGTAATAACTATCGGCGACGATATACCTAACAAAAGTATTCAATTAACAGCAAATAAAACACACAAAGTAGAAAAAAATCCATTCACTGATTTGAACTTTTCTATACTTTTAGTATGTATCAGGTATGGATTTCGTGAAAATTTACAATGTTGTGATTTTACGGAAATATATGTTTTGGACCTACAGGAACTTGAAACTAAAAGCGGAAGGCGTGTTTACTTGGCAACATTTTTTCAGAAGAATATTGCTTAATGATGCGAAAGAAAGTCTATCTCAGTCTATCCTCGAAAGAAGTTTTTTTATTGGTTTCATGTGTAGAACTCGAAGGTTGTACAAGCTATTGAAGCTAACACTCAGACCTTCATGGCAACTCGATTTTTCACAAAAATTGAATTATCTCAATAACCGTTGGATTTAACGACTTTCAGCAACAGCATTGTTCTTGTTGTCTGTTTTGAAGAATAAGACTGTCGAGTGAGAGTTAGAATATCTTAGGTATATTAAAAAAAAATACGTTCAGAGATATGTTGAGCCCTCTTCTCCTTCGCAATTACGGTCCTAGTTTATAGATTTAAATCGCAAACAAGTGAAAATGTGGATATACTTATTACCGTCATTTTGAAAACGCCCTGCCTGTCTTAACGCGATTTCCATTTGTCTCTTATAAATTTCTAATTGCTGTAGATGTAATATACATTGTATCAATTGAATTTGGTCTTACTTGCGTCAAACAAAATTTCCGCCGACACGAAGCACCGTTGAATTCATTTTGCATACTCCATTTTGAGAAACACTGCTGTAGATGAAGAGTTAAATTACGGTAGAAACTCTGAGAATAATATTAATGGTCATGATATCAGTTTGTCAACTTGACTTATTATTCAGAGGTCGTTATATGTGCTTATTTATAATTATCAGTAAAACAGTTTGCAGTAGACCAAACCGATCGCAACTACATACGATATAGTAACAAACTAAAATTCTGTTATTTCCGGGTGTTTATTTATTTGTATTAAATGGCAATGTAGTTCAATGTACAATCATTGGAATAATTAGACGTTTAGATCGCGTTTATCAAAAAGGAGCAAAAATGTATAAGTAAACATGTATTTGAAAGATAGACACGCTTATTATAGCCGTGTGCAAACAATTAAATTGCCCATCTTTCTGTTCTAAATTAGTTCAGCCAGCATAAAATTGTTATGATGTATGAATCTCACTTTCGACTGTAGTTGAAGTATTTTTAGAATTTGTATAAAATGTTCTTTTTTTATAGTTAAACCTTAAATTAGCCTAACAAAATTGTTGACTTCAATCTTGAAACTAGGTATAATAAACAAGTATAAAAGTGTTGGATGTTTTAATTTGCGGATTTTAATAGAATCTAATTTAGTAACCATATAGTAACAGTTACAAATATTTATTTTGTAATTTGAATAACTTCTAAGTTTCGTTAATGTGCCAACCTGCGGACATCACATATTAACATTTCGACTAGACAATTACCACGTTCTTCTTAATTTGAATTCCTAATTTTCTTTGCTTTTAGAAACAGGTTGCCCTTGGCTTGTTTTGTTTTACTATTTGGTGCGAGAATGCTTCCATCATCCGATCGGAGTTTTTACAGGTTGTCTGCTCGGTAGCCACCCTTTCCTCCTAGCAACAGTTGCAGACTGAAATTTGATTAACGTAATTGAATTATTATCATGTGATAGATGATATACTGAACAATACTTCTGAGTTCTGTTCATATTTGGACAAAGTATTATATAAAATGATAGGTACAGTATCAATATAATTGATTAATCGGCTACTTCTTTTATTGCTTTTACCATCTTTTACTGTTTTGAACTCGTAGCCTTGGTCGTCTTGGTCCGTAAACTATTTATTTTTTCAGTTTTTGCGTCTTGTGTAGTACGATACATGTGTATACTTTGTCTTTTTATTTTGCTTTTATTTGCCGCTACAGGCATTTAAAGTTTTTGCAATTTCGATGCAGTCTTGCCATGTTATTACCTTTTTTTAAAAATGAGACCTTTTCAATCCTACCTACGAAATCGTTTTGGCCTTGTTGTTACTACTATTCAAACAAAATAAATCTGATAGTTTTTTTAAAGATGCAAATATCGCAGAACTCCATGTTATTGTACAGGGTGTTTATTTTAGGGAAACCATTTTTTTTAAGTTCAAGCTTTATTTACTCAATTTTTTCAAATTTAACGCCCTATGTTGTTTTTATCTCATTTTGTTAATTTTTAACATTTCAAATTTTATTGAGGTTTTACTACACCTGATATTACTATTTTTTATAGGAAATAAATTGTATTATTAAAAGTAAAATAATTTTGATTAATGCAAAATTCAAATAATTGAATCAACTCAGTTAATTAATAAAACGGACTGAGTTGATTCAATTATTTGAACTTTGCATTAATCAAAATTATTTTACTTTTATTAATAAAATTTATTACCAAAAAGATGGTTTACCCATGGAAAGTACAATTTCACCTATTTTAGCTAATGTGTTTTATGGAAAATCTAGAAGATCAAATATTTGAATAAAGCCGCTCTGAGAAAGTTATATTTTGGTTTCGCTATGTTGATGACATTTTAGCATGTTTTGATAGTTCATTTGAGTTAATCAATGAATTTTTATTTTTATTAACAGCTTGCACCCAAAAATAACATTTACACTAGAAACTGAACAAAATAGGTCTATTAACTTTTTAGATTTAAACACAAAAATGTATTCAAATAATAAACTTAAATATTCTGTTTATGGAAAACCTACACAAACAGACATTACAATACCACACGATTCTTGTCATCATGAATCACATAAATTAGCAACATACAGGTCCATGATACATAGCGCTTCAACACGGTTCCTTTAGGTGAAATTAGTAATAATAGAGAAAGTTCGATTATTAAACAAATTGCATATAGTAATGGTTATAAAACTCAACTTATTGATACACTAATTAAAGAGAAAAATTATAAATTAGCTATTCATAAAATTTTTCCAACTACTTCATCAGATAAAATGAAATACGCCTCAATTTCATATTTTGACAATAAATGAGAAAAAATTGCCAAAATTATAAACAAAACAAATAAACGTAAAATAACTTTTAAAACAACAAAAAACATTTTAAACACTTTGTTTAATGCTAAAGAAAAAACAGACAATTTACTAAAATCAGGCTACTACATATTAAATTGCTCGCACTGTAATTCGGTTTATATAGGACAAACAAGTAGAATTTTGGTATTAGCTACAAGGAACACGTACGTTGTTACAAGTATAAACACCTCCATAAATCCAATTACACTAAACACTTATTAGAACACAATCATTCAATGACATCTAATAACACTATAAATTTTTTACACTTTTGTGATGACAAACGTAAGTTGGATATACTAAAAGCATTTGAAATTCATAAACATTTAAAATCTGTACCTTTGTAATGAATGAACAAATTGATTTCTTAAATTCACCGTTATTAGACGTTTGGGAATGAGAAATCAAGTCATCTGGACGCAGATATAGAAAACCAAGACCAAGTTATGAAAATTTATTGTTCCTATAGCAACACCAACTGTTTACTTTTAATCTTGCTTTTGATAATGACGTGTAAACACGTCGAAATACGTATAAAGCTAAAATAAAAAACCTGTTGAAGTGGAATTGTGTTATTTACAATACATTAAAATGAACTTCAACGAAGTAAAGCTCGAACTTGTAAATAAACTTTAACCTGTTTATTTTTTGTACTCCTTAGCAACTGCATGTCAGGCTACTTGTATTTTTTGTGATAAATGCCAAATTTAAAAATTAATTTTTACATATTTTTATACAATTTTTTTTCTATGGTGTTGGAAAAAACTATGTGTACAACACCTGAAGAAAGTGTCTTTCGCTTTCGGCTTTACAGAATACTCTCTACGGTCGTGATGAAAATAATTACTTTCTTTACGTATATAAATAACTATTGTCTCAACTGCAGCAAAATTGATTTTGTTCTAATGCTAACTACAAGGGCAACACGATTTCTAGCTAGGCTTGCAAACGTCAAAATTTAAAAGAAATGTTAAAATCTTGGCAAGACTGCATTCAAATTGCAAATACTTTATATCTCCGTAAAGACAAATAAAAGCAGAATTTCAAGAGATAAAATATACAGGCTATTCTATTAACGAATAATTAAATTTGATATATGTTGGGTTACAATTAACGGTGTTTGCCTTGATTACTAGCTAACCAAGACAAGTAACAAAGTCACACACAGCATTTTAACATACAATAAACACACGTGTGAATGGCATTGAATGAATGTGCATGAAAGGTGGCATAAGCTTCAGGAGCGTAGTGGTGTAAAGGCCAAGAAAGCCCCACTACCTCCTATTACACAAGCAAAGAGTCTACCCGGACATTCGCGTATAAGATTATGATGATGATGATGATGATGATGATATTATTCTTAAATTGACAACCCTGTACAAACCGAAATAATTTAGCAAGATACTGCAATGGGTCGTATACAACTAAATATAAATAACATAAGGAATATATGGAGGAATTTCGCACTATGGAGCCACCCTATGTAACAAAAGTGCCGATTTAAGCTATACTTTTGAAAGTGGGCATGGTATTATGGTTTGTAACAAGAACCATCACTTTAAAATGCTGAACTTCGATTCAGTGGCGTATATGGACAGGCGCCGTCTTTTTCTTCATTTGTTTAGCCTTTCACCTTTTGTGTATTTTTGTTCAGCCTATTTAAATTTCACAAATTAAAAAAAATAGAATTATATTAAAAAAATTAAAAAAAAGTTGTCCTTTCGTGTAAATACGCCACTAAATTGTAGTTAGGTTAGGCATATTAAGTTGATGGTATTGTTTCTTGTGTTTGAATCATACTACCATGTCAAATTCCAAAAGTTATAGCTCAAACCGTAAAGGTATCAAATAAAACTTTCATCAACTTCAACTTCAAGACGCCGTAACTTCAGAATGAAGCACGCGCTTTTGTATATAAATAAGTTTGGTTCAATTGACACAACTTCACACCTAGAATCTGTGGTATCATTTCTGACTACTGTTTTTGAAACACCCTGTATACAATTCTCAATTAAAATGAAAAAGTTGTCCATTATTGTTACCGTACACTAAATAAACTTAATTTTTGTCGTATTATTTTGAATTACAATTATAAAATTACACTCCACCCAATTTCGTCTAAAGGTCCGTCCACACGAGGCGGATTTCCGGAATACAAATGCGATCTTCCGCATCTAGTTCTTGTCGTTTTAAGCACCCGTTCCCATGTATGCGGGTATTGGAACGAGGGTTATGACTTAATGTAGTTAAACAATATCTTCCTATATTTCGTACAATCTTGTTTCTGTTCTGATAAAGCTTAGTATTATCTGCAAAAATAGCTGAAATATTCGCTGAGGCCTGTGTAGTCAGAAATTCTATATATTTTACTACATTTTAGGAATATTTAAATGTAAACTAGTATTTATTGTACTATAATAAATAAGATGGGCAGGGCTTTAGATTTGATTTATTTTCGTAGCGAGTTTAAGTTTTCTTGGCAAAATGGGGTTGTTTACTACTTCTTAAGGTAGTTCTGTAGTTTTGTTCAAATCTTAAGAATTGCCTGAAATTAAAGTATGGTGTAAACATAACCTTCATAAACCGACTGGCAAATTTTTAAATCGATCCACCGTTTAGTTTGTGAGATAATTGCAATTGAAAATGGGTCATTTTGTACTTGATGCCTATACCTAACACGTGAACGGATAGCACTTTGTTCACATTTTTCATTATTTAGTACTATTTGGAGATTAATGTGAAAAAAAATGGCATTTTTTGACCGTTTAGTTTCGGAGATATCGACTGATGAAATATATTAATTTTATTCGACACGGAACGGGGACCAGTCAGCTGTGACGAAATGGCAACAGTGTACTGTGCCCCGAACTGATGGGCGCGTGGTTTAGTCCAGGAATGTGAAACGTGTTTTTTTTCCTGGATTTTAATAATTATGGGAAGGATTTGAAAAAAATTTATTCTCTCCACAAATGTAATTTATTTAATTCGTTCTTATATTTTTGTCTCTTTTTATTTTTTATTATTTTTTCTTTATCAGTTGCCAGAGTATAGTTTCCGCTTTTTACAAAGAACCATTCTCAATATAACTATGAATAAATTAACTTTTATATAATATAAATATTATCCTGGACAATATTCATAACGCTCATACTTATAAAATAAAAATCACGAATAAACTATACATATATGCATTGAATGCATAAATAATTTTTGAACAAATATTAAAAATAATAACAATAAACTTTTTTTCAATCAACAAGTTGCAAGTTTAATCCAAAACGAAATTAAAGCTTCCTGCCGATCCTGAATTGCGCAATATCATGTAATATTGGCTCGCATATGTGCGAGTGTGATATTTACATCGAGATTTGCATTGTTAAAGCCGAGTTTTTCATTGCTAATAGAAAACAACAAATCCTTTTTTTTAAATTTATTACCAGATTTGCGTGGTTAGTATGCTGTCAATCAGTGAGTGAATGCTAATTTGTCTTCGTATTTTTTCTTTAAAAATATAACTGCTCTTAACAAATAACCTCGCGTTAGGAGCAAAACGCAACAACAGTGCTTTAAAAAAACTATAAAATAAAAAAAAAATTTGGTTCCAAACGAGATTCGACCCCGCAACTACTTATGCAGTAAAAAAGTAGCATTACCGAATAGACCCGCATATCCATCTGTGCCATTATGGAGTTGTGATTTACACACATTTCAGCTGTATGCAGATTACTAATACTCGAGAATTGCGGTGTTGCCACGATTACAGCGCCGCTCTCTATATGTGTAGGGGACCTATCCATGCATGAGGTGTGAGTGTGTAGGACATACAGAGTGTACAAGCTCTGTCAAAAGTTTCTAACCGACAGCACCGTACAAGCATTGGATTTTACTGTACGCTGCGGTCGAAACTTTTACCTCGTACGTGTACATACAGAACTACCTTAAATATACAAAGAACCTTACGTATTCACGAATATATTGCATATCCATCCATTATACTAATCGTAGATAGGATTATTACACTACTACCCCCCTCCCCATGTTGGTTTATACCCAAAGCCGAATAAACGGCTTAATTAATGTAACAACAGAAAAACGTTCTTTATTTTTTTCCTTGTAAAATCCATATAAACAAAATATAATGCTACAGAAAAAAAATTCAATATCAACAATTTCAAATTCAAAAACAAATAGTGAATAAAAGTGATTATATTTGGTAACCTAAATGTGTTGTGAATTTTCGAGCAGGCTTTGAAATAGCTTTTATTTGTTTACTATAAGAAAGGTTATTCATGTTTTGTTGAAATCAACTTTTTACATAATAGTTATTTATGTTAATAGTGCAATAAAAATGTTATCATAACACGAGTTTGAAACTTGCACGACGAGGTCGTAGACTGAGTCGTGTAATCAAACGAGTGTCATAATAATGCATTATCCCACGTGTGACATGCAAAATTTTATCTACGACTGCTCAAAATTTGTTAGAAATTGAATTTTTTTGCTTACAAATAATATTTGACATTTCGCATTAATTTATTTGCAAATGTCAAGTCACTTTTAAATACTAATGGCAATCAGCCAGTTTTCTTAAAAACAAAGTTTCAGTTTTGTTTGTGCAAATAAAATGAGTTGAGTAATGAGTTGATTACATAACTCATTTTGCATTAGTGCGATAATGAACTTCATTACCTAACGCAAAGGAATGACATAATAAGTACGTATCCAAGCAGTCATAGATAAATGCTTTTGCAACAGAGATTTCTTGCGGAATCTACTGTTTTGCGCTGATTCTATATGATTGACGGTATTGATTTTAATCAAAAACGCGGCTTAAGAAACCCAGAAGATGATTCTTTTTTTGTGAATGCTTGTTAGGAGTCGATAGATTCGTTACGTCATATCTCCGAAACAGCTGCTCCAACTTGAAATGTGGAAGTACCTATAGGCTGGGTCAGACTAGGACATTTTAGTGGAGTCAACTTGTGGACGCCACTAAAATTGCCTTTAACTTTTTGGTCACACTTTTGTGAATTTGTGAATTTTGAATCAACTTGACGAGCCAGTTGAATGGAAAAATGGCGAAACCAGCGGTTGTGCGAGCTGGTGTAAACTGCGTTTATTCATGTAATCGTCCAATCTCGTATTCCAAAATAATTCGTATTGTTCATAAACATCTAGAAATTCACTAATTTCTTCACTGCTCCACTTCGACATTTTATAATGATATTAGAAAAATTATATTAGCAATATGTATATTGTATATAACAATATTATAACAATTTGTCACTACACTCAAACTTTCTGAACTTGAAAAGGCAACTACAACAGTTAAACTGGGACACCTGCTGCTGCAATTTACAACTTGCTTTCAACTAGCCACTTAAGTTTGCTCCTAGTGGAAACTAAATTTCCCACTTGCCTACTTGAAGTAAACTGGCAGTTTTTAAAACACACAAAGACATTCAATAGCAACTTTAGTGGCGTCCACTAGTTGACTCCACTAAAATGTCCTAGTCTGACCCAGCCTTATATATCATAAATTCATCAGCAAAGTAGTAAGCTTCTAAAAAATTCGAAACCGGAAGCGGATATTGGTCACTACTTTTTTATTTGGTAAGCCACAAGAACTCGGAATAAGCTGTCGTTTGGTTTTTCCTAATCCTGTGATATTTTCTACCGGTTTCGTTGTTAACTACATTTGTATTCTTGTAAAGTCGAATACGATAAAATACCCTTCTTGACAGAGCAGAGGGTTTTCGAAATATTCTGATTTTATAGTAACTGTTAGAACTAGAACGTAATCATGCAAAACACTTTGGAAAATATAAAAAGTACTTCGTCTATTTGATTCATAAATATCAGTTCCTTAACACTTATTTTGAAATATTAATATTAACAGGGATAGTACAAAAAAAAATGAAATACACTTTTTCAAAACGTGACCATTTCCAAAGGTAACGCCCTCTTTGCATAAGTTTTTCTATTCTTTCTTGTTTGTAACTGTAAAAACTCGGGTTTTGTTGCTAATTGAGATACCAATTTTCCTTTTCGTTGTTAGTTAAGAAACTACTTATACGTAAAGTCTATTCTAGTTGAGTCCACTGGTTTTGTAGACATCATTGATTGCAATGCTTCATTTTAATGTAACACAAAAGTTCGACATTTCTACCTTAAACAGTCTTAAAATGATTCAATTTGGTAAGTAATGTTAGCTTTGTTGGACGTAAATAGTTTTTTCCGTAAATTTGAAAATTTTTGAAAAGATGATTGCACACATTTGAGCGTCTGCCGTAACGTAACAGCGTAATATAACACCAATGCTTATGTGTTATATATTATAAATTTTGAGTTCCTGCAGTTCTAAAAATGTATTTTCGCTAAAGTCGCGAATTCGAACATTATCATGAATTCAATACTTACCTAAACTGTGAGTATAGGTAGGAAAGTATTAATAAAATTGTTTTAAGAAAATTATAATTATTAAAAATTATTATAGAAGTATTAGAGAATGTGTAGTACACATTAATTTTCACAAATGTATCTAATATTGATTTGTTAATTTTGTTAACTTCTCAAAATGTTAATTAATTCGTATTAACAATACGTGCGTGGTAGAAATGATAAGCGTGCTTTATCCAACACTTTCACAATGCCATGCTAGCTTGGTATTATGTTTATTGTCGTATGAAGGACGAAGGTATACTATTTTCTCTTCGTACATAATTCGACACCTATTTATAATGTTGTCAAGCGATAGAACAGATAGTTACTCATTTGTTTAGTTTGGTTCGTCTTTTAGTAACTTTATTCAATTTTATACAGTGTGTAACATACCACCCACCCACTACCTCCGTTACGCTCCATATCTCCGGAACGGCTGGACCGATTTTGATGTGCTTTGGAATGAGGGGGTATATCAAAAATTCACCGACGAAATAAGCTTTTAAAAAAAACCGAAACCGGAAGCGGAAGTTAGACATGTTTTTTTGGTAGCACTTTTTTCAGAAACTGAATTTTGGAAATTTTAATAGTGGAGATTAAAGAAGGCGTTAGGACAAATCAAACGATTTTTACCGAACTCTCTAACTTTAAAATGGCGGTCGCTACGAATTTTTCAACATTTCGACTTTAACGCCCATTTACTCAAAAACCAGTTATCTGATTGGAATGAACTACATCTTGTTTGGTAGCCCTTCAAGGGTACTATACCATGAAATATAATTAATTTTGAAAATATAAAAACGATCGCAATGACATCACTCCAAAATTTTGGAATTTTTCAAAAAAATAATTCTCAAAAACTGCCCACACGTTTTTGTTTAAACTTTTTAAGCTGATAGAGATAGGCATCTGCTACAATTTTGTTTTTTGCTCATTGCTATAATTTCACTGTGCGCCCTCTGTGAATTTTTGAAAATTGAAAATTTCTACCCTTTTATTTATTTAACGGGGGGCAATAAAATATTTCTGTTAAAGCAATATAGCTCATCATTGATAGCAAAATCCGAATATCGTAATATTTTTTTGATACTTTAATATTTAGGGGGGGCTACTGTTCCCCCTCCCCCCCAAAATTTTCGCACCAAAATTAAAAATTTGATTTCTTCTTTTGTTTGCTCTAGGAGAATCTTTTTACAAAAAATCAAAAAATTGAATTTTTTGACCCTTAATAATCTTTTTGTCCTTAGAAGAATTTCACATACTTTCTACAGCAGTTGTATTCTTGTACAATGTGTTTAATGTTCAGTGTAGGCTAACTTTTTTATTTTAATAGATAGACTCGCAAACCCAAGCGCAAAGTTGTAGGGCAAATTCTTCTCGATTGTATTTAAGAAAAAAACTTGAGTTTCCAATTTTAATATGGCGGCCACGGTAAAAAATAACTTTTTTTTAAATGGAAACATGGCATTTTGGCTTTAAAATCAGAAAGGTTTTGAAATTCTAAATACAAATTATTAAGAGTAATTGCTTGCTAAAAATAATACTTCTCGAGTTATTAATATATTTTCAAATATCAATTTCCGCGCTTCCGTTGATTTAGTCCAAATATTTTACCCAACCTTGTGCTTGCAGCGCAGCGGTCGGTCTTTCTTCAACCGCTTCAAGATGTTACAACTTATAAGAACCATTTACTTTAACTAGTCGTGTCTAGACAGGTGTATATCGAAAGTGTTGGAAAATATAAAACAATGTATTTAAATGTATAGGAAAGTCCAGGCGAAGTGTTTCGCTCATTTTTAAAGTCTATTTACATAAAATTTAAATCCACGTGCGAGGTGGAGTTGGACAACTCAACATCGCACTCCCACTAAACCTTTATTATACCCGGTGGATCATATCTTTTGTCTGTTCCCGTTTTTTGAGGAAGAGAGGGGGTACTAACATTTATTTTTGTCCTCATGTGGTACATCGCTCGAAAGCTAACTTAAGGGGCTTTAAGGATCAGTACCAATTTTCTTGATACAGTAGTTCATGTGCGGTTTGGACAAGGTTCATGTAATGGCCTCTTTTTGGATACAATTGGCCACCATTTTGAAACGGTTTGAGCTATCGATATTTTTATTTCTAAGTTGCTGGATTTAAAAAGACCTTTTAAACGAGGCATGAGTTGACCTATCTTCGTAATTGAAAACCTTAAGAACTCCTCCCTTACGCCTATTCCTACCCTTTCCGGTTTATAAAGTTTATAAATATTTTTATGAATAGTTACCTCTTGTGCGATTTTATTAACAAATTTTTTATCGCATCCATGTAGGGTCAATAGCTTAGCCGTAAAAGATAGTGCGTGGGTGGTCTATTACACCCTGTATACTAATTATCTAATTAGCAGTTACATAAAAGAGATAACAAATAATGCAAAGTACATAATCGCTAAACGTGTGTGTGTGTGTGGTTTGTGAAATAGCGTTAATAGAATGACACCATTATTTAATGATAAGAAGAAAATATTGCAGTAGAAGATAAGTTCGATATACTTTCCAACTTCGATAGTATGTCTCGATAAATAAATTTGGTAGCGAAAAGTCTGTAGCATGTAAAATAGTAGGTAGGTACATTCTTGCCTAAGAAAGTTACTTAGAATACATATGGTTTTGATTTACGAGAGTCTGCAATTCCAACTATTCGCAATTAAATTTCTGTTTAGATAACGGACCGTGGTGTACTCGATGCCTGCAAGAATAACTGGCCATGAAGATGATAGCATTTATAATAAATTAATAACTCGTAGTAATTGAGAACTACTTAAACAAACAAATCTAATTGTGTAATAATAGCATTGGGTTTTATGGATTGATTATGATAATGAACGTAGTACTTTTTTTTAAACCAAACTAAATTTTATTCGATTCTCGCAACAAACAAAAATTCAAGATGCATCTGCCTGTCTACTTATAACCAAGTTGTATGATATTTTTAAATTGGCAAGTGAAGGTGATGCGACGCCAAACTGTCTAATTAAATAGGTAGCGTAAGTAACAGGGACACGGTTGCTTTACTGTAACATTTGTAACAAATAGATATAAATTGAACTTTGGCTTAGGTATGCTGAAAAATCGGAATTTATTACTATGTCAAAAATTTCAGTTTCACAATAATCACAATCAAAAGCTATAAAGATAATACATGAAATATGCTTGTCCACTATGTAAGTTAGGTATCCTATTTTGTTCATAAACGAAAGTTGTTTTGAAGTTAATTCAAACTGTGTATAAGAAAACAGTCAGCAAGTTGAGTATATGACCAGTTATTTACAGTATGTATGATCCTTCATAGGAAATCAGGTAGGGATTAAAAATAGAATAGCTTGGCAAATATCAGGCACGTTACAAAAGCAGGTGATTTGTAAAGTTGAGCAGTAAAGCACCAAGCCATACTATTCCCTTTATTCGTGCAAATAAATGTTGAACTTAAATTGACTATGAGCTCATCAAAATCAGACCACCCGTTCGGGAGTTAATCTTTTAAAATCAACTTGTTTTTGAGTTCCTGGAGGCCCAAAATATGTATTTCCGTCAACACCTCGAATTAGAAAATTTTCATTTATAACAATTCCCTACACAGAAAGTATATGAAAGTAAAACCTGAAAAATACGGAAAAACGCAGTATGTAGTGTAGTGTAACATAATGCCATGTTTTTTGTTATAAGTATACAGAGTGATTGATTTTACAGGGGCAAGCGAATACGAAACCTCGGCTATTTCAAGCGGTAGAAAGAAAATTCAAGAAACTTACTGAACACATGTTTTACAATAAGGTAGTGTATTTAAAAGAAAATTGAAATTGAAACAAAAGAACACCAACAAACACTTCAGTTATTTTAAACACAACATATAAAATATTTTAATGTATTCTTAAAGTATGTGCATTTCTTATTACCACGAGACGCATGCCCAATAAGTCGGAAGTTGGTTTAGAAATCATAGCCACTCTCGGCAGCATTGTAGGAATTTATTTGGCATATCATACTGGAATACAAAACATAAACTGCTAAAATAACAAAAGAATGATTATTATTTTGATAGTTAGTCTCATTAGCTCTTTAGTTTTCCATTCAATGTCTACGTCAATCAAATTCTAATGCTACTAAAATCGGCTTTTAAATATTCACTGCAACTTTGATTTATAACCTATTGGGTATCATTGTAAAGAGAATGTCGCACACTTGAAAATATGTGAACCTATTTTATCAGTTGTTTTTACAATAATTGGAGTGCATGTTGTTGTTCTTTTGCTTCAAATATAATTGAAGTAGAAAAACTTGAACTGTGGAATAACAACACTTGAAAAATACAGGACCCTTCCACACAAGTAACTAAATACTAGATACGTATTTCGACAGCAAAGCTATCATCATCAGTGGTAAACTGACACTAAAGACACTTTAGTGTCAGTTTACCAATGATGATGATAGATGTACTGTCGAAATACGTATCTGGTATTAAGTTACTTGTGCGGAAGGGTACTGTATTTTTCAAGTCAAATTCAATTGTTTTTCTAGTACACCATCTTATTGTAAATTAAGTTTATAGCATGTTTGTTTTCTGAATTTTCGTTCTGTCACTTGACATAGCGGAGATATTTGTTTGGCCTGTAACTTCGTTATTAATAAAAGTATCGGGAAAACTTGTTATGCCGGTGTGTATGTATGGCACAAAATGTTGAATACCAACTTTAAACACCGCCTACTATTTTTGCATAACGGCGTATAACATGCCTTGTAAATGGAGCACCCTATATGTTTTGAGGTATTTGGAATAGGCTCCAAAATACTTTATGTTGGTACACTTAAAATCGAAATTTTAGAGTGCAGATTTTTTTAGATATAAAATTAATATTTTTTCTTATGCAAGCCATGACTTGTGTCGCTTGCCTTGAAAAGTACACCACAGCCGGATTACGCCACCGAACTTCATTAAAACATGTGAAGACATAATTTTTTAATGGACCCATATGAGTTGTATTAGATAGTTGAAAATTACAGTAAAACAACTTTGCAATAATGTGTCATACTTGCGTTATTGGCACAATTAGTCTTTAAAAAACAAAATTGCGTCGAACAACATTGTAATAATACAACTGTTGAAGCACATGTTGTTAGTAGGCTTAGGCGTACAATGAAAAAAGTAACAATTGCATAAGCATACCAACAATATATTATGTTTCAGCAATTGTATGATTATAATGTTGGTGATGTGATTTTTTTATTTCTTTAGAGGCTAATTTTAAACAATAAGGGAAGTATGGCGCATTATTATACAGCTGTTTCATTGTAGTTTTCAACCATCTAATGTACCTCATGTGATTTCATTAAAAAAACTAACATATGCTTCACGTGTTTTAATGAACTTCGGTTGTGGTAACCCGGATTTAGAGCACTTTCAAAGGAAAGTGACATTTGTTTCACACTTGCATATACTATTTACTATACTATACATTTTTTTTTTCGTTTTAATTGATTCTGAATAGAACACTATTTCTTTTTTTAATTATAAGGCGTTTGCCGCTTTTAGGCAAACGTTGTTTTTGGGGTTTATTATTTTTTTTCATAAATATTTGATATAGTAGTATACAGGCTGTTCATTTGAAAAGTTTTCACCCGCAACATCAAAATAATCTGAAGAGATATTAAGATGCGGTTTGTGGGAGCTTTTTAGGTGTAGATGGTGGATAGCAATTCACCTCGCCCACGTCCTACTTAACTTTAATACCATAAATACCACCCTACCCCTTATGTGACAACAAATCAAAGCCCTCGAAAATGTAGTCTTTTGCCGCTAATAAAATTTAAATCAGTTGATTCGTTCTCGACTTATTAATTATTGTGAAAAAAATGGAAGCTAAGTATTTAAACAAATGCACCCCGTTACCATAGATTTCATGATTATTAAGCAATAGGATAGCCCCTGCCAATTAAAAAATGAACAAGCACATTTTGTAGGTAGGTTCCAATCTGATCAATAAATTCAAAGCCAGTAAATTGTTCTACATTTAATATATATAACTCTTAATAAGCAGTGCGTTTCAAATAACATGCAAAAATCAGTAATAAATATCAAAACCTAGTTTTTTCGCAAAACTGCTATTTTAGCTGTCATTTCTGTACAATAAAACCATGGGGAAACCGAAGCAGATGTAAAAGTCTAAAACTGACAGTTCAAAAAATAAATAAATAACGTTTTCTTTGCTATTTGTTTAATATGTGCTTCACTTGGAACGCACCGATAAAATACAAAAATTAAATTCTTAATGCAAAGAAATCAAATAAAATATATGCACGTATAGTATGTATATTAGTCTACTAACTACCAAACGCGGTAACAAAATATAAAAGTTTCTTTGTCAGTACTACGCGGTACAAAGGCGTTTAACGAGTAGGCGCACGCGACAGGAAGCCGGCGCCACTTTATCGAGACTCAATAGCTCGGGGAATCCCTCAACTAGCAAGAACAAAAAATGAGCAAAAGTCTTGCTAGCAAGACAAGAATTAAGCTAGTAAGAAATTTGCAAGACAAGAAGTTGGTTTACTTCTTGTCTTGGTTGACAAGAAGTTGCCGAGCAAGACAAGAAATCTTGCTTTGTGCATCACTAATTGCACGTCTTCTGGGGGACACTGTTATTGATTGTCTATTCATAGAAGGAAATATAAATGGATAAATTCACTGAAATATGCTGCAAGATGCTATCGATCCTCTAATCACAGAAGCTCTAGAAAACCAACATGGCGAACATTGAAACTTACAACTGAATGAAGACCTTCACTATCAGCAAGATGGAGCTCTTGCTCTTTACGCATTACCCATCCGACTTTCGTTAAACCTTTTAAGTGGATTGGCAGATAAGGATTGGAGTGGCTTGCTAGATCTCCAGATCGTACGCCACTAAATCTTTTTGTTAGTACACTTAAAATTTGTAGTTTACAAGGCAGCCAGTGTAGGGCTATCCGTCGAGAAACATTTCAAAAGGTTAGAGTTGCATTTGAAATCAGACTTTACCATTGTTTAACAAATAATATGCAGTTTGTTACTAAAACAATTTATAAAATGTATGGTAACGGGGTGCATGTTTAAACACTTGGCTCCCATTTTTTACACAATAAAAAACTTTTTAATTAATAAAGAATACATTTTTCTACGGCATTAATTTGATGGCACATAAAGGGTACGGTGCTTTTTATGATTTTAAAGTTGAGTGGGCTGTGGGTGAAGGGGTGAATTTCTTCCATCGCCTGAAAATATTTCTTATTTGACACCTAAAAGGCTCTCACAAACCGCATCTTAATATTTCTTCGGATTCTCGTATTATGAGTGGAAACTTTCCAAATGAACAAGCCTGCATGTTAATCTAAATAATAATCCAATACACCAAATAAAAGGATTTTATGATTATTCATTGTTTATCTATGATTGATTGTTATACAATCGATAACACTGGTCAACAATGACTTTATTGTCATTGGTATTAGGTCAATTTTAGGATTACTTTGTGCAGTTGATTCCGAATTTGCTATCAGTTTTATTAGATTGGCTCTAGTTTTTGAGATAATGCTCCCTTTTAGAAAGTGTGAAAGAAAAAAACAAGGAAAACCCAAAATTAAAAGTGTATTAAATACATCTCAAATTATACAAAATAAAATGAACGGAATATTAAAAAGTATTACATTGTTTGCAAAGAACATGTTAAGAATTAAAAATGATATCATAAATCACTCCTAATGCTCGGTAAAACGCCGTTTGTATGACTTTCTTTTGTGTTGGTCTTCAGGACAATCGCGTAGGAGGCTCCAGCAATAGTCTGCCATCATGTGTCTATCCCATCTGCCTTGATACCTTTCCTCCATAGTCTTTATGTCCTGGTGAAACCGCTCCCCTTGTTCCTCACTAAAATCACCCAGGTTTTTCGGAAATCTGTCTAAGTGGCTATGGAGAAAGTGTACTTTAATGCTCATATTAGCACCTAATTTCTTAAAATTAACGAGCATATTTTGCACTAGTTCTTCATAATTCTCTGCTTTATGGTTACCCAAGAAGTTCTTAACAACTGAGACAAAACAGCACCAGGCAGAAGCTTCAACATCAGTCATAAATTTTATGAAATGCGAATCGTTAATGAGTTTGCGAATTTGAGGACCATCAAAAATTCCTGCCTTTAATTTTTCTATACTTAGTTTAGGGAACGATGTACAAATGTATTTAAAGCATTCCCCGTTTTTATCTAAGGCGTTAACAAATTGTTTCATGAGTCCTAGCTTTATATGGAGTGGTGGGACAATGATATTATCTCTGTCAAGCAATGGCTCGTTCACGATGTTCGCTGTACCTATAGTCAAATTTTCTCTTAGTGGCCATGTCTTCTTCGTCCAATAATCCTGCTTTGCTCTACTATCCCATAGACAGACGAAGCAAGGGTATTTCGTGTTAATCCACTTTGCTGTCCAAGCAAGAAATTCACCATCTTTAAATCAACGCAAACAGACCACTGGTGGTCTTGATTGCGGATCTTCTGCAAAACCATTTTTATGTTTTCATATTCCTCTTTAAGTTTCATTGAGTGGCCAATTGGAATGGATGCATAGCGATTCCTGTTGTGCAGTAGAACACATTTCAAGCTTCTTTTAGAACTGTCAATAAAAAGCCGCCATTCTTTTGGTTGATATTTAGGCAAACCCATTTCTAATAGAAGTCCTGGAATGTCATTGCAATAAACAAGCTCTTCATTTTCGCTGAAGTACGGGAGAATTGCCTGCTCTCTTGTTCTGTAAGTTGTTATTGTAACTTCTGGCTTTAGACAGTTTTTTTTCTTTTAATCTGGATGCTAGAAGTTCAGACGCTTGTTTTGACAGATTTAGATCCCGTACCAAATCATTCAGCTCGTCTTGAGAAAACTGTTGTGGTGTTGATAAGCTCCTATCATATTCACTTTCACTAGAAGACTGTGTGGTGGGCTGTGAGTCCGGCAGTACTTCGACACCTGCAGCGGAAGCTCGGACTGTGAGGTAAAAACTGGAATAGGAATAGTTTAGCTGTGTGGTAAAGGGAGCCTGGCTGACTCCAAATTAGGATATTTTCACGTACGTTTCTTGTAGCGGTTAAAGCCTTTCACAATCACAACACAAAAATAACAATCGTCGTGATGGTTTTTCGGTTATGTCCACACCATAGGGACACCAAAGTTTAAGATACTTCTCTCTCCTTTTGTCCATTGCCGTAGAGACTCTACACAGGTTTTACAAACGTTATGGGGAACCCAAGGTTTGTCTTGCTTCCCAATTGGGAAACCAAAATAAGCAAGATATGCTTGTTTTACAAAATTAGTAATATTTTGCCTTTGTTTCTCCAAGTATAATCACCACAAACGTAGCAGAATACGTCTGGATGGTTAAGGCCAGCTCTTCGTGACGAACCCATATCTATGCGAACGCTTAAAATATTGTATTAATATGATGCTTGCAGAAATTAAGTAACATTAAAACACGTCTTTCTTCCACTGCTCGCTCTATACAACTAAGTAAATGAGTGCGGTAACGTAAATGCAAACTGTTGTGACATGTCGCGACATGTCGCAACTTGTTACAACGCGTCATAACAAGCGTAATATAAAAATTACAACGGTCGGATACTAGGCAGACGTCAAGAAAGTGCAGTGTTACTGAGGTAAATTCTAAATTTGAAGGTTATAAATTATCTAAAAAAATAAAGCCAATTCAGTAAAAACAAAAGTTATTTTTAAATTCGATGCCCCAAAGTACCCTAAAATCACATAAACATCTTCGGCAACGAAAAAATATTTTTTTTGGTTGGTCTGTGTAATCTATCATTAAATTTCATAATTGCACAACCCTAAACAAAACTCCCCCCTCTTGTATAGTCTGTATCACAAAATCAAACTGTTTTTAAGGGCAAACCGCGTCATATGCGCACGCATAAATTCGTATATGTAATAAAAAGAGTGTTGAAAATTTTGTTTAATAAGCCAATACACTAGAATCGTGGAATTATATAATGAATATTAAAAATCTTACAAATACATTAACTCGTAAAATTTGACAGTATTAAATTCTACAAAATTTGGTGTGCTGTAATGGGAAATTAAATGCTATTTTTCAGACCATATTAATATTTTGTATCATCCAAAATGGCGACTGGGCGCAATTTTGAAATTTTTTTTAAATAGAAAGAGGGGTCGAGTGACACCTCATTTGAAAGGTCTCTTAATTCTGCGTCTGATCCTAGAGTTTCAAAGAAAAATATTATTACTTAAAAACCTGTTTATAAAAAGTGATGTGGATCTGTCACAAAATTGTAATATGCACAATTATAACACGAGGACAAATCAAAACTTTTATCTGCTGCCGAGTGCAACAAATTTAGGAAGGAGGAAAATCCAGTATCAAGCTCTATTATGGTTCAACGAGTTACCAGAACAAATCAAGAAAAAACCAACACTAAAAAGGTTTTCTGATTCAGTCAGCGAGTTCATCATCAATACACGATATTCATGATCTTTAATTTTGCATTCTGGTGTATATTCCGTGTTATCTAATCTAATTTTTATTTTTACCTTTATATTTTATTTAATTTAACTGCACTCAAATATTTGTTTTTATATGACCAATATGGATTCTTGTAATCTTTTATGGTTGAATAAAACAAAAAAAAAATGAAAAAGGCCATAAAAACCAAAGTATCTAAGAAAATAATTTTATGACAATACAAGTTCGCTTATAGTTATAACAAATTTGTATTATATAGCACTCGATAGGTAATTTTTTATTGTCTTTACAGAAGTAGTTTTCATGAAACTTGTGTAATGTACAAGGTATACTCTCTTTCTATATTACGTACATTGTTGTTTATAATTATCTTAAGTTATTTTAATCTTTTCAGATGAAATCTTCATTTAATGGTCACTTGTGCAGTAGGTAATATTTAAATTAGTATACAATAATGATTGACAGATACCTATACCCTACAAAAATATATTTCGGGTGATCCTACATTATGCTATAATTATTTCTTATTATTTTCAAAGTTGAGCACAGTGAAGTACATTAACATTATGTTGTAACGAGTAGATTATTATTTTTTATCAAACAGATTAATTTTTATATTCTGTTACAAAATAGTTTTATGACCGGTTGCTAACTTATAAAATAGTAAGTGTGGACACCATCAATATTGCTTAATTATTTTTATAAAGGCGATAGAATGAAGTAAAAGTTTTCCAGTATTTTAGAAAAATATTAAAAGTGTTTAAAACAAAATTTTTCTTGTGATAATTTCATGCGAAATAGATATAGGATAGCAACAAGTGTCAGACATTTGTTTGTCCACTGCATTTAATTATTCATTATATCATTCATCAAAACACGTTTTAACCTCTCGTAGGGTTTTAAGGAAATGGGTAATTACAAAAGTTTTTTCCAACAAATATTGGCCATTATTTGTTACCTTATAATTACTTAATCGTGTTTTACGTGCCATTCATTAATATTAATGTTTATCAATAACTCATATGCGTGGTAGCACAATTTCAGTATGAATTTTTTTAAAAGTTTTATTGTTTAGAATTGTAAATAATTACATACTCCTGGGTAAGAATTAATCTCTGTGTGCAGTTATTTAATTTATAGATTCATTGGTATTCTGTTATAAACAATGTATCAATAAGATTAGATTAACACATTAAGCGATATCGAGATTGCTGATTGAGTGTGTTATAAATTTATGATTAAGAAGATAAATATTAATATATGTAGGTTTTACCCAGAGTTTTATTTTAGATATAACTAATATACATCAAAGGCAATCCAAATTCTAACGTAATTTTTTTTTTATAATTATTATAACTAATACAGGAAGCAGCAAATTTTGTCTTAATACATTATAAAACAATAACTTTAACGGGTATTTATTTATTTAGTTTTGTATGTATTTCAATGTGTTTGTCAAAGGCAAATTAAAAGTAAGTAGCTGGTGTTGTTATAGGAACAATAAATCTTCATAACTTGATCTTGGTTGTCTATGTCTGCAGATGATTTGATTTCTGTTTTAAAACTTCTAATAATGGCAAATTTAAAAGATTAATTTACTCATTTATTTAAGGTACAGTTTTTTTTCAAATATTTTTGAATTAGCAAATTGATCTCTTGAATTCACCATTATTGGAGGTTTTGGAATAAGAAATCAAGTCATCTGCAGACATAGATAACCAACACATAGTCATCGAGTTGTATTGTTCCTATAGCAGCACCAACTATTTACATTTAATTTGCCTTTGATAATGGTGTGTAAACACGTTGCAATACTTTTAAAGTAAAATCAATAAATACCTTTTGAAGATATTAATTATATCATTTATAATATATAATATAATAATATGAACTTCAACGAGGTCAAGCTTGCACTTATTAATAATTAAGTTATGCTTAATAAAAATAATTTTATAATAGTTACTAGCATATTCCTTGGTCTCCTATTAATGTGAATTGTTAGTTTATGAACATCCCGAATAATAAATACTATCAGTTTTATTTTTTATGGATAGGAGGTGGTTTTTAAGAAAGACTTTCTTAATCCTTTTAGAAATAATTAGAAATTGTTTGAACTGAAAATTATAGTTTATGTTTCATTTTGTTTCAGGTATTCGTTATTCTATGGATGTGTCTCGAGATGAAGTAAAAGCTTTAGCTGCACTTATGACATTCAAATGTGCATGCGTGGATGTGCCATTTGGTGGTGCCAAAGCAGGTATCAGAATCAACCCTAAAGAATTCAGCGAACACGAATTGGAAAAAATTACTCGCCGATTTGGTCTTGAATTAGCCAAAAAAGGATTTATAGGTTTGTGAAGTTATTTATTTGTTTACAGATTCTATGTCTATAAATGAATTTGCATTATTACCGTGTAAAGTTCAGTAAGCTGTTCTCTAGTTGATAGGATACAATAACTATTTTAAACACAGATTTCTATGCAGGTTTTATTGTGACATCACAAACTGACATTGGCCTTCTAGAAAATGGCGCCGGGCTTCAATTTTTATGTAGAACTCGTGTATCTAGTGCAACTATATAGAATTTTATGATTTTAAATGAGGAAACTGTATATCTAAACTCTAAACATTACAAAACATACAAGGCTTGAATTTAAAAGTTAATTAAATTTTTTTGTTATCTTCTTTTACTTTATTTTATAATTTTTTGGATTATTTCTCTCTTTTAAATAACATCTACTCTTAAAGACTCAATTTCCAATGTATCATACCATTTATGGCAACTTTAAACCAGCAAATTTAAGACACTCTGTTTCAGGACCTGGAATTGATGTACCTGCACCAGATGTGGGAACAGGCGAAAAAGAAATGTCATGGATTGCAGATACCTTTTCAAAAACCGTTGGTTACAACGATATAAACGCTCATGCCTGTGTCACTGGTAAACCTATAAACCAAGGTGGTATCCATGGACGTGTATCAGCTACGGGTCGTGGAGTATTTCACGGCATAGAGAACTTTATTAATGAAGCTAACTTTATGAGCATGATTGGAACAACTCCTGGCTGGGGAGGCAAAACTTTTATTGTTCAAGGTTTTGGTAATGTGGGTTTACATACAATGAGATATTTACACCGCGCTGGCGCTACATGTATTGGTGTTGTGGAATACGATGGTTCTATTGTCAATGCAAATGGTATTGATCCTAAGGTATGTCAGGTGTCCATTACTCATGGGTGTTGCATGTGTGTCTCAAATTTGAAATGGTTGAAAATACAACTTTAATTTAAAAAAAAGGGGGTACAATTATGAGACCAATTTATTGATGCTTTTGTTTTTTATAAATAATGCATAGCCTACTTGATATAAGCTTAAAACTAAAATTGGTCTTCTTTGAAACATGCATGGCTTTTATTTTATTTCAGATAACTTCAATCTGTAAAAACTAGCTTGTCGATAATTTTTGGTTCTACCAACTAGGTGTATTTTAAAATCATTCTGCTATATATGTAATTCTCGAGATACACTATAAATTTACATTTTGTAAAAGAATATAAGGTTTTTTATGTCATATTTTATTCTCTTTTCAATGATATATGCTGCCGTGCTACGGTAGTACGGCGTAACTACAGTTTACTTAAAATTGAGAAAATCGAGATTTTATGTAGAACGTGGCGCATTCTCGTAGTTTATCCTACACTTTAAAATATAATTGGGTCTTATGTAATTTTTTCTCCTCTTTCTAATTATAATAATTTTGGAACAGAAAAAGACAGCTTAAGCCTAAAATTGCACTTCCGCCTTTTTTTCTTAGTATAGCACACTACAATATTAATCACAAGGAACCTGCCTACCTATAATATTCGTATATTTGGTTTTTTATGATCAGCCTTTCAATGTAATTTTTATAACTTTATGACTACCTAAATATTCAAATCTTACTTAAATATGGAAAAATATATAGTGTTTCAAAAATAAACCTCATCCTTTTAAGGGCGTGTTTCTCTCATTAAAATAAGAGGAAAACTTCCTATTAACATGGGGGTCGCAAATGCTTCGTTATCGATATAGAGGGTGTTGAAAATTGTAAAAAAATATCAATTTTTTCATTTGTTCGGAAATGATTGGGAATTAAATTTTAAAGATTTTAAAGTGATATTATTCTTTTTAAAACCCTCTGTGTAGAAATTGTTGAAAATCCTAATTTTGACTAATTACGGTTTTCTTCTGTATAAATAAATACAATACTCTTATTTCATTTATTTTATTCAAGCAATAATATTGCAGGGCTAAAACTTGACTAAAAACAATTAAATATTTTTTAGGAACTTGAAGAATACCGTCTTAATAAAGGAACTATTGTGGGATTCCCAAAAGCCCAAGCTTATGAAGGAGAAGGCCTATTATTTGAAAAATGTGACATACTCATTCCTGCTGCTGTAGAAAAAGTTATTACCAAGGATAATGCTCATAAAATACAAGCAAAGGTGAGTTTATATAGTGCAATTATGGTTTATACGTAGCTAGGTAGTTTTCACTCGAGGGACAAAAACCTAAAATTGGTACTGTACCCTGGTTTCTCTTAGGTGGTGAATTTCGATGTAAAAAAATTATGTCTCTATTTTAATATTTAGCTAATGCTGATGGTCTCTCTAGTTTGTGTGTAAAAGAAATAGCTAGATAAGACACCGTAAGACACTTTCAACTACTGTTGGAGAATTTTATAATTATTTGTACACTGCTTATTTACAATCTACTCACTGTGATAGAGTATTACGTAAATGTGTTGAAGGAGGAAACATGAGTAGAGAAATCATCCATCGACGATTCTCTTACAAATGCTATGAAAGGGCGATGGTAATTTTAATTCTCTTCGTCAGGCTGTGGTAGATCAGATGGCCACTGTCTTTTCAGTCTTCTCGTTACATTCGGTGGATTGGTCGTTTCTGCGATGTATCTGTTTCATGTCCCTGTATTCATTAACAAATGGTGTTCTGCCAACTTATTTGGATGAGTTTTTGGATAAGAATACGGAAATACATAAATACAATATGCGGAAGAGAGAGGACTTACACCATGTAAAAACTAAATTTAAAAGCACCATGATTTCGTTGTTTTTTAAGAACTTTAATATGTACAATAAATAACACGTGTGATTATATTTAAAAACAGGCTGATGATGGTAGTAAGAGGTGGTTAAATGTTTGATAATGTATTATTTTTTTTTTCTGTTACTAATGATTAACTTATATTTATTAATTTATACAATTTATTTTTTATTTGTTATATCATTTTTCTCAAAGATGTACATTGGGTTTGGAGGGAATTATTTAATTTCTTTATTCTTTGTATGAATTCGTAATGATTATGTTTTAACCTATTTTTGATCCAAATACATTATTATTATTTATTGATGGATAACTCACTACGAATTGTACTTTGGAACGCCAATGGTCTGTCAAATCATAAATTAGAACTACAAAACTTCTAACAGATGAACAAAGTAGATGTTGCATTAATATCAGAATACACTTTACCACTAGGTCAGTGTTTAAAATACCATCCATATTATAAAGTCATATCATATTTCTTATCCAGATGGAACAGCACATGGAGGCACAGCCGTTATAACTATTGAGAATGTCTACAATTCTATGTTCCTGTTTGCATAGCTGTGCTATTTATTACCTTATTTTCTAACTTTTGATTAATAGGAATTTTAACTATAGTTGTGTTTGATTGCAGATAGTTGCTGAAGCAGCTAATGGACCCTTAACACCAGCTGCAGATAAAATTTTGCTTGAAAAGAATGTGATGGTTATTCCTGATTTATACGTCAATGCAGGTGGTGTAACGGTATCATTTTTCGAATGGCTGAAGAATTTAAACCATGTATCATATGGAAGACTAACCTTCAAATATGAACGTGAATCGAACTATCATCTTTTAGGTAAAAATTAGGTTAGAAAGAATTTACACTGAGAAACGTGTCTCATAATTGGTGGACCACATGCAAGTAGTTTTAAAATTCATGTTCAGTTGACACAGTTTTATCATGTCCTCCATGTCCACAGGGGGCGACAGACTGGCTATTTGTGTGACATATTAATGAACAATCTTATTGCACTTTTTAGCTTCTGTGCAAGAGTCACTGGAACGAGGTAAAAATTATATTAAATTGATTTTACACACAAAAACTCTTTTTTAATCATTGATTCTCAACACACAAATAGTTTTGTAGTGTAGTATACGTTTCACACTTTTACTATTATGCTTTATTTGTGTGTATAGTGTGTTTTAAGGGAATTTTTTTAATTGTTTTAGCTTCTGTGCAAGAATCCCTGGAGCGTCGTTTTGGTCGTGTTGGAGGTCGTATTCCCATTACTCCTTCAGAGACTTTCCAAAAGAAAATTGCTGGTGCATCTGAGAAAGATATTGTACATTCAGGTCTTGATTATACAATGGAACGTTCTGCTAGGGTATGTTTTAAATATATAGTGTTTATAGAAATGTGTATAATATTCTTTTTTTTTAACAGGCCATCATGAAAACTGCCTTGAAATTCAATTTGGGATTAGATTTGAGAACAGCAGCGTACGTTAACTCTATCGAAAAAATATTCACCTCGTATGCTGAAGCTGGACTTACTTTTTAATTTTATATCTGCCTAAGTATTTCATCATGTTTTATTATCTACCAGTATTTACATACCATATGTTATATATGAATATGGATACTCAAATCTTCAGTGTTTCATTATAAAATTTATCAATGACATAAAAGAACTTGAAGTATTCTTCAGTTATATGAAATGATATTGATTGACTGTATTATTAATAAAATAAAAAATTTAACATTTTTATTTTTTTCTAGTCTTTCACTGTTTTTATGTAAACATCTTCATTAACCTTACAGTAGTAGAAATAATGTTCGTGCTAGAATATTCACTAATAAAAAATAATAATAATATTTGAATTATCCTATTTTTCCTGTCCTTTACTTTTTGTATAACAATTTTTTTTACCAAGTGTTAAAAAGTGGGTATGTGTTATGTTTGAGGTAATCTCAGAAAAACACAGAACTCCGTATACAACACTTTATTAAACAATAACGGTTTAAACAATAACGAGGTACACCTAAAACAGACTGACACACATTGCCATAAATTTTCCAAAAGCAAACACTTGACCCTCACATGCACCTTCAAGGCTAGGCCAATACACTACAGTATGAAAATCTGAATTTTTTGGAAAGTAATTGTATGTGATGTGAGAAACAGTTTGGTATAAATAAAGTTATCCTGCTATTGATAAGTAAAGGTTTATTTGAAATTTATTTAATTTAAAACAAGGTGCAAGGTTAAGTCAAAAATCATTAAAGTGCACAAAATGTAATCTGCATAAACCAGATTATAGTGGTCAAGTATTTAGGTGATAGCTGCAAAAGGTATTTTTGTGAAGAATGTTTAGTGCTAGGAGCTCAAAAATTAGATGTATGCAATTAAAAAAGGAATTTGCTATTCTTGTGTGACAATTGTGAAAATGGATTAAAACAGGTGCCAATCTTAATAAGCAAGTAAATGATATGCAAAAGGAGATAAATAAACTGTTTTTTTTTTAGTTTCTCATACTTCTACTATGGAAAGTTATGATTTCATGTAGATTTTCGAAGTTCAGATTTTAATGGCAATACACGTTTTGGGGTTCGAGGAACCCAAAAAGGTACCTAGTGGTTTTAAAAAAATGTTTTTCTGTTCATTGCTTTGTATCTGTGGAAACCCATGATCAAACTTTTATTAAATTTGGTGTGTTGAAGTTTTTTTACTAGTAGGTAGTTCTTTGTAAGGTTTTTAACTGGAAACTGAAATTAAACATGTTTTTCTGGTCTCTATTTATTTTGAAAGCATAGAGTTTTAGTGTATCGAAAGGCAAATCATATATTTTTCCTCAATGCTGTATCTTTAAAACAAAGGCCACAAAGAATTTTTGAAAATGTTGATGGTAGTTACTCAAAAACAAAATATCCCAATAATACAAATTGTCATATTATTTAATAGCCCATAATAAGCATAATCATGTGACGTGAATTTATTTTTGGAAATATGAAAATAGTAAACAATGTCAAGGTTTCATTTTTTTTGAAATTTAAAAAATTATTCTAAAATATTGCCCACTCTACATATTTATACTGTGTGAGCTGATGGAGCTTACATTGAATTACAAATTTGTTTTTATTTATCTCCAAAATTTTACTCTGACGCCGTCCAGGAATTTGTAAAACATTTGAAATTGATTAATAATTTATTCAAAACCGCAAACATCAGTCGTTGCAGACTTTAAACAATTTGCTAGACTATTTGATATAGTTTATATGTTTATAATTAACACTATAGACCATTGAGGTCTGTGGCTTTGTGAGCTATCTCCTTCCCCTTTTTCCTGTCTGTTTGATTTTGCTTTCTTTGGGGTATTTATGTCCAGAAATAGAAAAATCTGATATAAAGGCTCTTGCTTTAATTTCAACTTATACATATCCTTGTGTAGGCAGAGACATGATATTCTTCTGTTCTAACAGCCTACAAAGTTTAAAAAAAATCGCGTGGGCAGTTTTTTTATAATATTGTTTTGAAAAATTTCAAAATTTTGAAGCGCCAATGCGATCATTTTCAGATTTTTGAAATTAATTTTGTTTCATCGTATACCACCTACAACGGGCTCTCAAACAAGTTGTAGCTGATGCCGGTCAGACGACTACTTTTTGAGTAAATGGGCGTTAAATTCGTTATTTTCAAAAAGCTGTAGCTGTCGCCATTTTGAAGCTAGAGTTCGGTAAAAACGTTTTCGATTTGTCTTAAGCTATTCTCTCAGATCCTTCGCTCAAATTTTCAAAATTTAGTTTTGGAAAAAAAACCTACCAAAAAAACATGTCTAACTTCCGTTTCCGGTTTCGGATTTTTTTGAAAAGCTTAACTAGAACCACAATTTTTGATATACCTCTTTTAAAATTTCATCAATATCGGTCTAGTACTTTCGTCTTTAGAGGCGTCACCCACCCACAGACAGACATTTTTTAAAAACCATTTTTTGGGTTCCTTGAGCTCCATAACACGTATTTCTTGTTAAAATCTAGATTAATAAAATACCTATAGGGTGTTTCGTTTTGGTGGATTATCTGAACAATTTAATTAAATAATCGCCAATAAATTTATCATTTTTAGCTAAATAGATTTTCGAGGTGAACATTGTTTGCAATTACAAAATACCAAACATCATAAAACCAGATAACTCTTGCAAAACAATGCGGGGCATGAGGAAGGGTGCTGTATGTCAATATGAACGCGCTCGAAACAGAAGTTCAGATTTGTATTCTACGCATATTGAATAGCCGATCTGCAGAAGCTTGATCTTCCTACAACCCCCCCCCCCCACGTCTCCCCACCACCGACTTTTTGTTTTTTAAAAAATTTAACAATTTCTACTTCAACATCGGTATGGATATGTTAAATGATCATAAGAACAACCTCCCATTCAGAAAAGACTTACCTATAGGGTGTTTTGTTTTGGTGGTTTCTCCAATTTAATTAAATAATAGGCGAAAAAAGTATATCAGTTTTTTTTTAAATTTAGGAATTCCGACTAAAAAATGCGTATGTTAAATGACCATAGGAACGACCTCTCATTGAAAGGTACACTTACAGGGTGTTACCTTTTGGTCGTTTACCTAAACCGTTTAATTGAGTAATTCAAAAAAACGACCGATTTTCTGCAAAATTGATTTTCGGCTTTTAGCGGATAAAAATTGTTTGCAATGACCAAATACCAGATATCCTAAAATCAGATAACTGCTGCAAAAAATAATGAGGGGGGAGGTGTTCTCCTTTCAAAAATCTACTAATTTCGGCTTTAAAATCGGTATGACAGCATGTTAAATGACAATATAGGAACAACTTTCAATTGGGAAATCACCGCACTGGGAGGTTTTCTTGCAGTCGTTTACGTAAACAGTCTAATTGAGTAATCGTTAAGAAACTGTTATTACCCAAAGGTGTATAGAACATAAAAAATTCGAATTTGAGATTTTAACGAATAAACATTGATTGCAACTACAAAACACAAACATCATAAAACCAGGCGATTGGTAAAAACATTGGGAGGGAGGTGTTCAACGTCAATATAGACGCGCTCTGGAAAGAACCTAAAATTCGTAATCTACACCTATCGGGACTTGGTCACAACCCCCAATGTTTATAACCCCTATTGATTACAAAGCTCAAATTTTACAAAATTTACTAGTTCACATGATTACACCTCCAAGTTAACAGTTTGATCACAACGCCCAATTTGATCATAACTTCGAAAGTGCTAGTTTGTTCATAACCCCCAAAGCCACACTTGATCAGAACGCCCAATTTGATCACAAGCCCCACATTTTTTCTTAATTATAGTGTTCAACGTGAGCTATAAGACCTGATCATAACCCCCAATAATCATAACCCTAAAGCAACTTTTCTGTGTAAGATGGTCACAACCCCCAAACTTATGGTCTAATCATAACGCCCAAGTTTATCACAACCCTCAATTGCCATCGTAATGCCCAAAATGGTCACAACCTCCCCCCCCCCGACGACATCTGCTGCTAAAATACTTAACGGACGTCGTCGTCGGGAAAAGGTTTTCTCGAATAGACGACGCCACGCAGCGTGAATCCGGAAGCGGACATCGGCTGCAGAAACCTGCCATTAAGATTAGAATCATGTAGTTTAGATTATGCTTTAAAATATATTTAAACAATCAGGTGTTTATACCAATTAGAAAGACTCGCATAAATTGATTTAAATTTTAAAAAAATTAATTAAAATGAAAAAAATTATTTGGTTTTAATTTTTTTTTAATAAATTGATTTTTTATACCCTGGTTACATCTATACATGCGCTATAAATTCAAGTTTTCTATTCTAAATTCTACTATACAATTGTCGACTCTGTAACTACAATTTTTATTTTTGTGAAGAATATTTATTTGTTTAGAATCTCTCATGCAATACAAATCTATGGACATTTTAAATGTCCTTTTTAATATTTCGGCGTTTTTTTCGTCGCCTTTTTTACCGCGGCTTCTTTTTCTCGGCTTTTTTCCTCGACTTTTTTTCCGCTTACCGTTTTCATGAAAGGGTTACAAATCTCCCAGAAGGTGAGTTTTGAGACATATTATGTTAATACATATAAACTTTTTTCTTTTTTTTGAGTAATGCGTCCACCTATTTAATTTATGAAAGATATTTTAGAATCGCCCTTTAAGTTTAGATCTGAATTTCGGATTTTTTATGTCGCTCCGGGCTTAGGAGTTTATGTCGATCCGCATATCGGATTTTCTATGGTGATGGTTTTAGATTTTTGTAATATTCGCATATATTGTAAATTTAATAACGAATATTGATAATGAATTTATATTGATAATATCGATAATACCGATAAAATCGATAATATCTATAGTATCGATAATATCGATAGTATCGATAATATCGTAAATATCGATAATATTGATAACATCGATAATATCAATAATATCGAAATTGCGATAATATCGGTAATGTTGATAATATTGATAGTATCGATAATATTGATAGTATCAATAGTATGATAATAACGATAATATTGCTATATTAACGATAATACCGACATTATTGTCATTAATTTCTATTTATTGTGTATAATATCGATATTTAAATGTCAATATTACCACGACTTATTTCTTTCGCAATTTTTTTAAAACTTGTATATACACCGTGTAAGAACAAGGGAATACTTACGCGTTGACGTTGTCATTGCTCCTAATATTAAATAAAGGCAGAGCTATTACTATTTACAGCCCTTTTAATAAAAGAAGGGATAACCATTCAGTTTGAAGTAGAGTAGGAGATCTAAGTTGTCAGTATGAGTTGGTATGTTTTATTTGTTGCAATAATACAATAATCAGTTTAATGTAGGTCTAGTATCGAAAATTGTTTTAAAAAGATCGCTATATACCGTCTGTCTATAAAGTAACTCCCCCCCTAACTAACTTTTGAACGACTTGATATTTTACCACAATATTTTTTTTTAAATAGATAGGGGAGTCGAGTGACACCTCATTTGATAGGTCTTTTAATTCTGCATCTGATCCTATTAGAGTTTAAATAAAAATATTTAGCCATAATAAAATGGCGGATTTTAAACAAATGGGCTCACTCAATTCAAAATTGTTGGCTGGAAATAATATTGAAAACGTTATGTTCCAACAAGACGGTGCGCCGCCTCATTATTATAGGCCTGTTTCTGACTTTCTCAATGGACATTTTCTTGGAAGATGGATTGGTAGGCGGGGGCCTGTAGAATAGCCGGCCCACTCCCCAGATTTAACTTTCTGAGATTTTTTTCTATGGGAATATCTGAAATCGAAAGTGCAGAGAACCCGTCCAGAAACAAATGAAGAAGTAATTTAACTAACTTAATTTAATTAATTTAAGCTTTAATTCTTAGTTTTTTTAAATAGACTTCTTTATCTTCAAACATTGCCATTTTGTTATGGCTGAATATTTTTCTTTGAAACTCTAGGATCAGACGCAGAACTAAAAGACCTTTCCAATAAGGTGTCACTCGACCGCTCTTTCCATTAAAAAAAATCAAAATGGCACCCAGTCGCCATTTTGGATGATACAAAATTTTAATATAGTCTGAAAGATGGTATTTAATTTCCCATTACAGCACACCAAATTTTGTGGAATAATATCAAGTCGTTCAAAAGTTAGTTGGGGGGGGGTTACTTTATAGACACAGTGTATATTGTCGATAATATCGATATTATAGATATATAGATAAATATTCCCAGCCCTAGAATTTGTATAATAAAAATAAATCTTATAACTTTAGCCTCTCAAAAAAGACTACAATCAAACATATTCATTTGTGCCAATGAGTGCATACTTTAACAGCTTACAATTCTTACCAACAAGATTTAATTAAACCAATCGTTATACTTATAACGTTGTACAAATTTATTATTATTCGAGTTTAATTTTAAAGTAAATATTAATGTTTATACTTAATGTTACTCGCAAATAATAATAAAGTAGTCCGAAGTATGTTTTTTAGTTGTAGAGTAGATATGCGCCCATTCAATATAGTTATGTAGGGTAATGTTAAAGGAATGCATAACGTGTAATTCATGCCAATTAGACATCAGTTGTTAATCATATTTTCTGAATCCCCAAGCAAAATATCCATAAGAGTTAGGCCAGGTGACCTAGGTTGACAGTTAAAAGCGCCTGGATTGTTAAAGTAAAGGTTTAGTTTATCCACAAGCTTTATTGTGTTACACAATTGTTTATCGCTTTTATTATTTTCTTAACAGCTCCCTACGATCAATTGCAACGTATTTTTAATTGTTACCATTGGTTAAATACGTTGCTTTAAATCAAAATATCTTGTTTGTTACTAACTTTAGGCTTACAGTTGTATTATAGTTTCTTAAACAAAATTTATCATACAATCGATTTAGTCTGAAAAATATAGGGTGTTCCATTAAAAAAAATAAAGATACAGTCGATTCCGCTTCAACCAGAATTCGGCCATTTTGTTTTGTATGCCCAAAATACTCGTCACTATATAAACTGTATAACATTTATTTTACTTATACATTATTTTTCTATCGCCAATAATAAATGAGCAAATCAACTGGCCCGGATTTTATAATCAACCTGTATACGCAGACATAAAACAGCGCTGAGAAATTTTAAATCTTATAATATGATGCATGGTTTTATTTATAAAATTTATGTTTTGTACAATATGCATTATTTTTATATCTTATACTAAGTTATTATATAACATCTGATAATTTTTAGAAAAAAATTAAAATAATTATAAACGTGATTCAACAATAAATTACATATTCAATAATTAATTTTAGATATTATGTAAATAGGTACTACAGTTTTATTTTAACCATCTACTGGTGGTAGATATTCTCTCGTTGGCTGCTGTGTACTGGGTTTACCAGAGCCTGGATATCCGGTACCACTTTGGTTAGGAGCGGGTCCTTGTGAACTAGGATAACCACCAGGTTCTCGCGATCCTGGACCAGGATAACCGGCATCAGGGCGTTGTGGACCAGGTCCAGGGTAACCTGTATTAGACCCTTGTTGTCCCGAACCAGGATAACCAGGTTTTTGTGGACCAGTTCCTGGATAGCTAGGAGCCGGTCGGGAACCAGGGTAACCCGGAGCAGGTCCTTGTGGTCCAGGATAACCAGGTGCTGGTTTCTGTGGTCCATTACCTGGATATCCAGGAGCAGATCCTTGTGGACCAGAGCCCGGATAACCTTGAGAAGGGCCTTGAGGTCCACCAGGTCCTCGAGGTCCTTGTTCTCCATGTGATCCTTGGGCGCTAATTGATTGGTCATATATATTTCCATTAATACCATACAGGGATGGGGCAGAATTACAGTCAAATTGATTCCACCAAACACATACTAAGTACTCTTGGTGAAAAATAGTACCATTTGGACATAAGAAATCATACGTTTTATCGTTTGCACATATATGAAACACTTGGCAACGAGTTTCAACATCTGCATAATAACCTGGATATTGTTGTTGGTCACATCTGAAAGATGTTTCTGGTATGTAAGAATAAATGGGATAATCTGTTTCTGGTTGTCCAGGAATAGCAGAGTAATCTCCTTCATCAAAGCTCTCTTCGTAGTGTCCATCTTCACTTGTTCCTCCTGGTCCAGACGGTCCATGAGTTCCTGAGTAAGACGGCCCTTGAGCTCCAGGGTATGATGGCCCTGATGGAAATGCTCCACCCGGCCGTTGGGAACCAGAAGTACCTTGAGATCCTGGATATTGACCCGTTGGTCCTTGTGGTCTTTGTGAACCGGGGTACGATGGTCCTTGTGGCCCAGGATAGGAAGGCCCTTGTGACCCTGAACCTGGGTAAGATCCTTGTGATCCAGGATAACCTGTACCTTGGGGTTTACCTGATGGATAACCACCAGTAGTTCCAGGAAATTGTGTTGTAGGTCCACTTGGTCCAGGATAATGAGCTTCTCCGGGTCTTCCTGTACTTGGTGCAAATGGCTTGGAAGGTCTGCTATAGTCGTAACCTTGTTGAGCTAATGTACTGCCAATAAGTAACACTGAAACATAGTTTTTATTAACAAAAATGCTCACGATATGGAAGGTAAAATAAATTATATAATAAAAATGTGTGAAGTTTGTGCGATGATTTCTTTCTCGAAGAAATGCAGGAAACGCTACTTAATGATATTTTATCGACATGAAAGTATGTAGAAGAGATTTTTGTCGTAAACTATTTTTGCAAAATAGCACCAACTGAGGGCGGCCGCAGTGGACCTGGGTTCGAATCCCGGCCCGGTCCTTCTCCCTCGCAAAATATTATCTCCGCGCACTAAACACAAATATAGGAGAGAGGTAGCCAATAAAGACTAGGTATGGCACAAAAGAAGAAGTAAGCTTATGCATAATAATTTAACATAATAAAACGTTTTTTAAACATTAACATCATGTAAATTATAGTTTTTTTGAAAAGAAATCTCAAGTAAATTCTTCAGTTTGACTGTAATACGTACTAAGTTTCTAAGCGCTTAACATCTAACGCGCATTAATTGTTGTTTTTCTTTTATTTCCACATCGAACTGATTTAATTTTTAAAGTGTTACGATTTATTTTTGATTACCGGAGTTTGTATTAACAACTGCATGCTGTTTGCTAATTAAAGAATTTACACTTAGTTACGTTTGCATATCTTTATATGCTTATTATAGCAATTTTATCTGTTTGTTATAGATGGTTATAGAAATACGTAACTCTAATTACGAACAAACAACATGAAATTACATGACACTTCTCAAATATTTTTTACGTGCAGCTATCAATCTCGTCTTATATAATGTTACATATACCTAGCGTTTTACAACAAATTGAGGATGCCAGGATGCTGTAATCTGAATTAGTGTCTTTTTACTAAAGAAAGTGGGAAAAGTCAGCTTCAACACATTCACATAGTAATTACTTCACTTGATAATGCCTATAATAACGCGCAAGAGATTACACAAACATTTTGTGCAATGAGCTCAACAAATTAAAATCAGTGGCCTGCTATTGTGTATCCGCGATTCGTATTTGGTGAGAATTGGCACAATGCAAATGCGTATGATACACAAAGTTATTTTAAATTAAATTAGTCCTTTTCAGGGACAAATTTTTACAAACGCATTAACGATATGTCTGAAGTTACTAACTTTGCAATTACCTTTCATTGTTAAACGAAGAATAATTACTGCTAGTATTATTTACTCAACTCCTGCTATATACCCACAGGAAAAATGTATTACTTCATGACAGATGCTAATTAGCGGGTAATACTTTTATAATACATACCTATTCACTTTTTGCAGCGTGTCTAAAATATTCACTTTAACTTAACGGTATTGCGAGTATTAACCATTGCTTAACATTTGATACTACATCAGTTTCGCCTATAAGGTGTTTTATGTAAAAAAAATATTTCAAAATTTCGTGATATTTTAGTAGTTGATTTCCAAACTGAAGTTTTTTTGGGTGATTTCATTGTATAATACGTTATTAGCAGTTCTCGAAAGCAACGTACTAATTTTGAAGTGATAATGGTTTTACAGTTTTCTTTAAGAATCAAATTAAATTTAACCGTCGATTTGATATAGTTTGTCTTACGGAGAGATATAATAAATCCCTAACTGTCTCACCACAACAACACGATCTTGCTTCTCGACAAAATTTATCCCCATAATACTACTGCGGCCTCTTGCAACTCTACTCAGTTTATTGATTGTTTTCGGCAATTATTTATAATGACTGCCACCGCTGTTGCTATAATTTGGTTATTTATGGTTTACTAACGATAAAGATATTTTCTAAGTTGTAACAAAATTTGCTTTTAGATAAGACAGAAATGCTTAATAGTTGTTTATACTGGACGTTTCAAAGGGTCGACGTCGGAACAAATAAACAATGATATATCCTCAATATTGTCTAATAAAATTTAAAAAATTTTGCATGTTTAAATTAGAGTAAAGCTACAATTTGGTTTGTGTTCCAGTTCGCTGATTTCTGTTACGTTCTTTATGAATTTTTTAAAATCGAAAATTAATTCCCTTTCATTAATAAACGGAGACGATAAAAATTTCATTTAAGCTACATTGCTGATGAGCAATAGTAGCATAAAGTTCACAACCTAATTGTTAGGTGTCGCAAAAATAAGGGGGGTGGGGGGTTAATTTTTATCCTCCCACCCAATTATTGGCGGACTAATTTTTTTTCACTTTTTTAGTTTTGTTTAATTCCAACGAATCTTTTCTCAAAAAACTTCTGATTTTCAGTAAATGTATACTGTTTTTATATTATTATATTATTTTTATATCTAAGTTTCAGCTCAGAATACAACTATTATGCAATTATGCTCTCGGTACAGTTGTAGGAATAGTAGGTTGTTAGTGCAGTCAATGTTGGTCCGCGAAACGTTAATATTAAAATAATTTTGAATTTATGATAATTAACAACGTCTAAAGTATTGGAAAGTCCAGGAGAAGTACTTCGCTCAGTTTAAAAATAATACTACACATCGCGCGCCGCTTGAGTTACATAATCTGAGCTGCAGCTCACTTTTAAAATATTTTTGTTTTAAAATCAAAGGAACGAGATTCGATTTGTTTAATACTATGACAACCAGCTAGTTTTCTTATAAAGAAAGCTTCAGTTTTGTTTGCATAAATAAAATGAGTTAGGTAATGAATCCATTATCTCACTAGTGAGATATTGAACTTCATTACCTAACGCAAATGAATGACATAATAGGTCCTTATCCAGGCAGTTGTAGATAAAAATATTTTTTTATGTTTTAGTTCTACAGTTTAGGCTACAATTGCAGTAGAATAGTTTTATTCAAAATTAAATTTTCTTTCAGAATACGCAAAAATATACAAACTGTTCAATTTTAAGCAAAACTATTTGACGAAATTACTCAAAAAGGAAACGTGTTATTGTTTTATTTTGTTTTAAATGTCATCTTAATCAGCATAAAAAGTATCTTTCTTAATTTTACTTAACCTGTTGCTCTAGTAATAAAAACGACATCATTTTATACACCCTGTATAAAGTATTTATAATATAAACCTAAACAATTTACAACTTGTTGCATCTATAATATTAAAATTTTTAAATTTAATAATTTAATAAAAATTAATTTTTATTAATTCAGAAAAAATACTCTGAAAATTTTGCCAAGAAAATACATCTTTCCGACTAAAATTTAAATGCAATTACCTTTTTTTAAGGTAGTGCATGAGTTTACGTAGCAGTTGCAACTAACAAAATCCGTTTTTTGGGTTGTTTTAAAAAACAAAAATAATTGTAAAAATAATCTTCTGAACAAAGATTTAAAGATTTTTTCTCTAATTACGGGTATAAGATAAAACATATAAATAAAATAAAAAATATGTACTACTGCAGAACTTACCTAATACAAAATATATCCAGTCCATGGTTTGTTATACTATATTTGCCCTAGAAATAAAAAATGTTTATCAAAATCAGCGTCACTATCAAATTTTTTTGGCGCCAAATATTTACGAGTGCAGGATTTAGTAATAAGCAATAATTTTTTAACTGACTAAAGAACCAACCTATAGATAAAAAACTGTGTTCACTAAGTAACTAGAATGCATGTAACAGACTGTCATTAATCTGGGACTGTCAGGCATTTATACTAAATCAACCCTTGTGCAAAATCTTCGGTATCCTCTCCAAAAGCCCACAAAATAAGAGATAATAAGAGGGGGCTATTGTTTCTATCAAGTGTGCGGGTGGAGGGATTCTTTTTCTTAGATAATATAGCTATTTCGTGCAAAATGTTTTTAGATGTCCTCCACGTAAAAAACGACCTCGTAGCGCACGTTGTGCTTGGTTATACTTTCACTAAGGCCGTACTAAGATCGTGCGGGCGGATGCAGTTGCCGCGTCTGTTAGAGCTGATCTTCAGTGTTCATCATTGTAGTTTACATTGCTACAAGTATTCCTAAATGATTTATTTTATGTATATGCAATTTAAATTTGTCATAAAGTCTGAAATAGCATTTAAAACATACAATTCTTAAAATACAACAGAATAATAAGAAATTAAAGAAAGTAGGTTATAAACGACGACGTATTCCTCGCTTTTACAAGGGATTGTAATAAAAAGAATAAATACCTACGGCTACAACACAAAACTTGCGTATGAGTAGCGGTTTAAAAGGACCGTCATTAAAATATTGTGATCTCATCATATTAGAGTCATTTATTGTCACATTCTGTCGTTTTCGATTTTTACAACTTTCATGTAAAGTGTGACTATGCGACCTAATACGACAATACAAAAACGTTATAAGACACAACTCATAATTGGTAACATAATTAGTTAAGAGTAGATGCGAAATAAACTTTAAATTGCACTTTTTGACATATTGTTGTTATAAAATTTTGTGTTCATTACTCTTCATCAGCATCACCTTCTGCCTCTATCCATTCAAGATCAGTAGATTCTAATAAATTTATAACAGTCAGAACGAAAACAATGGTCACATAAATTTGATTTCATTTTTAAAAGTAATTTCTGAAGTAAAAAAATTACTTAAGTAATTATTACCATTCAAGTTCACTTAAGTGGAGATTTTTATGTTTATACTAACTTTTAGAATTAGACACTACGTTAATTTAACAATCATACTGCTGGCGTCACAGAAGCATAAGCTTCATAACAAATTTGCAAACATTAAAGTATTTAAATAAATGCGTTAGCTATACCGTTTTTAATAATAACGGAGAAAAGCAAAATCAAATGAGTAAAATAGTCAGTTTTTACATGACATGCAAAACTAAAACAACTGACGTCTCTGTTGTAGTACGTAAGACACCCGTGTTTAAACTATTTATGTTATTTACCTCTTTCGATGTTTCTTACGTTACCAAAGTTTATATCATCCTCGAACTCTCGATGTCAGCAAGTCACAACACATAAGCATTATAGAACATTCAGCGTACTATCCCGGAAAATCCGGGACGAATAGTTATCCTAGTGTATATTGAATGAATGTTTTATAATAACAATAATATTATACCTGCCTACTAGATTCGGCAGAATAAACAATTAGTAAGTACTCTAATTGAAATATACGTCGATTTTCATAAGTTGTGCTGAGTAGAATGCTAATATTTCACAATAGTAAAATGAATCGGCTATTTATTTCTATTTTTGCTGGATTGTTAGGATGATCTCATATAAACACGTATAAATCGCGGACATGTTGCAACAACACCGAGAGAATAAACATTGTTAAGATACTTTATTGGTTACACTTATTAAGTTAATATTGCAGTGGCGCAACTCCAGGAAACCAAAAAAGGCACCAATTCAGGGCCCCTCCCATACCTCTTTTATTTTATTTATTTATCTTGATTTAATTAAACAATTTATATAATACTAAAACAAATTGCTCTGAGAAATCTATTAAAATTTTTATTGCTGTGTAAACAATAAACAGTGATGTAACTTCTGAAAATAGGCAGCAATTGAGAGCCCCTCCCCTACCCACTTTATTGTATTTATTTATTTTTATTTGTTTGTCTTACATCACTCGAACGTGTGCAGGTATATATCACAAATTCGTCGCCCAAATAAGCTTCTAAAACAACATCCGAAACTGAAAACAGAAGCTAGACATATTTTTTTAATATCATTATTTTTTAAACCTAATATTATAAATATGAAAACTTAATCGGATACAAAATTGTGGAGCAAATCCAACCTTTTTTTTGTCGAACTTCAATTTTTGAATATTTACCTGTCATGTTTATGTAACTTTGCTGATCCAACTGACGCGAGAGCCAAAGTTTTGTTTATGTAAATACGATGAGATTTATTAAATAATCGAAGATTTAAAATAAATGTTTTTCTACGACTGTTTTAAAAGTGTGTGTGTATATAAGTATAATAAAAATTGGAATATGTTGTATATAATAAATCTGGAACTGTATCAACTCTATTTGTTACAGAATGTATCAAACCATAGAGGAGCGTAGAGTTTGTAAAAAGCAACGCCTTTGAGTTCCTGAGCACTGAAATGTATTTTTGCATTAAAATTTAGAAATGCATTGTTATACAGCTTCAGCAGTTTTTTTATATTGAATAAGTAAGTGAAGGTACTGAGTGAATAAATGCTACTAAATTATCAAAAAATTACATTATGTTGTTTATTTTTGTTTAAGTGTTAAGTAGAAATCTCCAAAAGCCTTTTAATGTAATAAAATGCTAATAATTGTATTAATATAATGTTTTGTATACATAGAAGATATCAGAAGTCGTGTAAATTCGAGCAAACACGTCTATGATAGTACAATTCTTTTTTTTAGGAGTGGCGAAATGATTACGATGAAATAAATCACAAAAAGATTGGTTGACGAAAAACTTTCAATTGATTTGGTTTTAGAAAAATGATTTTGTTAGGTTTGTTCACGCAATACAAATATGCGCAGCATTAATAAATTTGTGCTTGCAGTTCTTCAAAACCAATTGACTTTATTTAGTTTGCAAATCAAAAATATTATACTGCGAGGTCGTAAAATGCCTCTCCCCCTACTAACTTTTGCACGGGTTGATGTGAAGCTACAAAATTTGGATTATTTTTATTGAATACCAAATACCATTTTTTGAAACAAAAATAGGCGGCTTAAATTTACAAAATGACGACAAAGTGTGCAAAAAAATTAAAGGGTACGAGGGTCCAGTGGCCCGTCATTTGAAAGTTTTTTTTGAGTAGAGTATAGTCCTAGGTTTTTGGAAAATTTTATAAATTCAAAAACAAATGATAGGTTTCCAAATTATCCAGCAAGTTCGCCATTAATTCGATGCAACGTATCCTGGACGATGGATTGATGATCGTGGTCCAACAGAATGGCCTCCGCGATTCCCTGACCTGACTCCGCTGGACTTTTTTTTGTGGGGGTATCTTAAAGCAAAAGTGTGTCAAACAGAACATGACTTTCTTCCGGATTTACGACGTAGAATAACGGAGGCTTGTGTGAATATCAGTGTTGAAACTTTCCAGAAAGTACGGGACGAGACATAAAATAGGTTTTCCTACTGCCAAGAAGTTCAAGAAGCACATTTTGAACATTTATTAATATAGTATTATTTGGTTTTTGTTGTATGAAACAAGTGGTGTTGAGTTATGTGTTTTAGAATGTTCTCATTTTTTTTTGAATTGATAAAATTTTTCTAAAATGTACGATTATACTCTACTCAAAGAGACCTTTCAAATAGGGGGTCAATTGACCCTCTGTGACGTTTAATATTTTATTGTAATAATGGCGTTCTGTCACTATCTTTTATTTCAAGAACTAGTATTTGTTCTCCAATAATAATAACCTAAATTTTGTAGCTTTACATCAAGTCGTTGAAAAGTTTTGTCTAAAAATCTCGTACATTCTATTCACTTGATGAAAGTTTAAATAGTTATAAGAATAAAAAAAACTTCCAAAAAGACCGTGATAAAAGTTATTTTAAATTCTCTTAAAGTTTAAGGAAAAAGGTGTCAATTGACAACCATTGCTACGTTTGTTACTGTTAGGGATAGATATCTTGCAAGTGGAAGGAAAACGGAAAAAAAAACTCTAAGGAAGACCAGAAAAAAGGAGAATAAAAACCGACGGGAAAAATCGATTTCAAAAAAGCCGAGAAAAAAAGCCAAAGAGGACAAAGAAAAGAAACAAAAAGTGGAGGAAAAAGATGCAACATAAAAATCCGTTAACAATGTTCATATATTTGTATTCGGAAATAGTGAAATACATATTCTAGTCTTAATGTAAAAGCGCAATTAATGAGATCTGCCTTAAAATAATTTACAAGTATCGAGAACTTTGATTTATTTATAAATAAAAATTAAATTAAAAGTTGCTTAACGCATATTTATACTTAATTTTAAAAGTAGTAACAATTAAATGTTTTGCCTTTCTTCTTCTGTTTTCCCCAGGCTTCTTTTCCAAGCTTTTTTCCGGCTTCTTTTCCTCGGCTTATTTGTTTCGATTTTTTTCCGGATTTTTACCAGGCTTCTTTTTCGCGGCTTATTTTCTAACGTCATGTTTAGTACATCCCAGAAAAACATACAAGCGCATAGAATTCCTGAATCAAGGGGGAAAAACTAGGATAAAAATATTACTGCATGCAAGGCACTATTAACAGTATACCAAAAACCTAAAACATTACAGTGGGATTACACAAGTAACGCCCCCTATAATGTCCGACGTGAAAAAGTTGCAAAGCAAAAATTGAATGGAACCCGCAAAGCAGGTATCGGCGATCACACCGACCTCTGTGCACAATACACGGAAAACCCCGATTATCAGAAAATTAGAAAGAAAAAAATTTGTTTCATGATGGTTAGTTAGAAAAGATCACTACATATTTCGTTCTTCTTTAAACTCGTCAGGTGGGCACAATTCTAACCATAATTAAAACCAAACGAAACAGAAAGTTTAGCGTCGGTTCCTTCCCCGTGAAGGGGCGAGCCGCTATAGGGGTCTTTTGGACTCCGCATCGGAGTTCTAAGTCCTCCTTTAGTCGAGAAAAAATGATAACGATGGGTTAGAGTAAGGAATTTGGATAAAAGAGGAT
This sequence comes from Ctenicera cuprea, assembly GCA_958336395.1. NCBI lineage: Eukaryota > Metazoa > Arthropoda > Insecta > Coleoptera > Elateridae > Ctenicera > Ctenicera cuprea. Next base: position 39,370,171 of record OY284490.1, read on the forward strand.
TTTCGCGGATAGTACTGTCAGACTATTCATCTTGTGGCCCAGAAAAAGCCGTGGAAGAAACCTGAGCCAGGACAGTCGGCCGGCCGGGATTCGAACGCAGGTTTCTCGAATGAAAGGTGGACGCGTTAACCGCGGAGCCACCTCTCTCGGTATTGAAACTAAAGACACCCAAGCAGATATATGCCAGAAGTAAAACATTAAAGGGGGATTACACAAGTAACGTTCATTATGATGGGCGGCGAGAAAAAGTTGCAAAGCAGCAAACCAGCAAAAATGTGAACGGAACCTGCAAATCAGGTAACAGCGATCATACCGGCCTCTATACCCAAAACACGGAAAAGCACGTTTAACAAGAAATAACAAAGAAAAAGATTCGGTTTTAGTATTAGACTGCTATACATCAAATTGGCCCTATCGATTGATCTCATCATTCTCGAGAATTGTAAGTGCATTTAAGGGAAATTCTACTAGTATAAAAAAAATCTCAACATAATTTAAAAGGCATTTTAAAGAGCGTTTCAAAAATATGTAGTTTAATAATAAACAGTGAGCCATGAAACATGAAATTTACAAAAAGCAAATGCCAGTTGTAGATTTACAATTAACATACATTTCAATTTAAATAAGTAACAAACCACTTTCTAGTATAGCGCTACTATTTTATAAACAAAGATTTATCGTGGCAGAAATAATCCCTTTGTAAAAGATAGAAATATTAAACTACTTCCCCGTGCATTCCTATTTTAAAACTAATTGTTGAATATGTCTCGAACAGCCTCTTTTTAAAATCATATCAAACCATCTTCTATTATAAATACGCTTCCTAAAATAATAAAAATTGCTAAAATTTTAGTTATTGGTTCTGCTTAAAAAAAGGGTGTATATGATAAACTGGTACTGATTGAGTGTTGATGGGCGTAAGAAGTGTAATGACAATTACTATCAATTACGGTTTTGTTCAATTTGCGGAGTACAGATATTAAACGATTAATTCACTCATCTCAAAGAGCATCATAATACTTCCTCTACCTATACTAGGAGGTAATAAAAACATCGTAGTTATGTGTCATTTTTGAATGATGGTTCTTTAATAGTTGTAGAAACGTAGGGGAACACTTATTTATGTGTACGTTAAACGAAATAAAAGTAGCGTTAATTAAGTTTAGTATCACTACATGTTTATAAGAACATATTTTTTCATGAGTATCTGTATATGGACTTTAACGAAGTAAAGCTGGAATTGATAAATAAAATATTTTTTCATAATTTTTAAATTTTGAATTTACCCTGAAAGTTTGTCCAACATTAATTTATTGTAAATAAAACAATTACACGTATTTCTACGTGTTAACACGTGATTATCAAAGGCAAGATTAAAAGTAAACAGTTGGTGTTACTATAGGAACAATAAATCTTCATAACTTGATCTTGGTTTTCTATATCTGCGTCTAGATGACTTGATTTCTCATTCCAAAACGTCTAATAACGGTGAATTTAAGAGAGCAATTTGTTCATTCATTAAAGGTACCGATTTTAAATGTTTATGGATTTTAAATGCTTCTAGTATATCCAACTTATGTTTGTCATCACAAAAGTGTAAACATTTTATAGTTTTATATTGAATGATTGTGTTCTAATACGTGTTTAGCGTAATTGAATTTATGAGGGTACTAATATAAAATTTCTAATTGTTTGTTCTATATAAACCGACTTATAGTGCGAGCAATTTAATTTGTAGCTGCTTGATTTTAGTAAATTGTCTGTTTTTTCTTTAGCATTAAACAAAGTGTTTAAAATGTATTTTGTTGTTTTAAAAGTTATTTTACATTTATTTGGTTTGTTTATAATTTTGGCAATTCTTTCTGATTTATTGCCAAAATATGGATCTGAGGCGTATTTCATTTTATCTGATGAAGTAGTTGGATCAATTTTCTGAATAGTTAATTTATAATTTTTCTCTTTAATTAGTGTATCAATAAGTTGAGTGTTATAACCATTATTGTATGCAATTTGTTTGATAACCGAAATTGCTCTATTATAACTAAACTGTTAAACTGTTAAAGCGCTATGTACTATGAACCTGTATGCAACACCAACTGTTTACTTTTAATCTTGCCTTTGATAATGACGTGTAAATATGTTGAAATACATATAAGGCTATTATAATAAAAAACCCGTTGAGGTTAAGAATTGTTTTATTTACAATAAATTAAAATGAACGTCAACGAAGTAGAGCTCGAACTTATAAATGTTTGTCCAAATGTTATGAACCACCCTGTACATTATTCGCGGTGAACATTTGCTTAAGAAAAAACTTTGTCTTTTCTAGGTAACCTTAATAGCAAAATTTAACTTAACCAATCTAATTTTTCAAAAAAAAAATTGTTCTATGAGATTGAAACTGCAACCGTTTCCGTTGAAACATCAGGGTATTTTTAGCTCTCGTGGTGTAACTGCTGAAAGTATAAAAAATATTTAAGTATGAAAACATCCAAACGATGTGCCTGTACTCAGTTGTTTAAATTTTATAATATCTACTACAATTATGAGACAAAAATCATTGTTATCAATTTGAACGAGGTTGTTCCTAAACGGTAATAACAGGTAACCACGAAGAGAACTTGTAACAACCGGCCATTTTCTCAATTTTTAAATTATTAATTTCAAATTTTTTTCTGGGTAATATAAATGCATATTACGACATAAAACAGTGTTAATTTTGACGTCCGGTTTAACCCGAAGTGATAGTAAGTTTTTATTTTTAATGGAACACTCTGTTTATTTTTGCGTATTTGGATAGACCTTTAAATTTTCTTTACAGCCATGTATAATGCTTACCCAGTAACTTAAATTTTGGCTGCCAGAGGTCGTCTTTTAAAATCGTAGTCGGCCGTGCGGTTCAGCATAATAGTATATTATAATACAAGTGTATAAGCAAGCCTTTAAAGCACGCGCGACGGGTTTAAAAGCACGAGGCGAAGCCGAGTGCCTTTTAACGGAGCAGTGCTTTAAAGGCTTACTTATACACTTGTATTATACGCTATTTTTTATTATACCTCCGTCATAATCTAGAAAATAAGAAGAATATAGCTAGGAAGCAGTATTTTGATTTTGATTCATCTTACATAGTAGTCTATGATGAGACTGTACCTGGAGATTGGTTAGCATTTTTTGTTGTTTATGTTGCTATGTGAATTCGAATTATTTTTTTTGCGTGTTTCTAATTTGTTGCTTCAAAATTGATGACGTCATTGTTGATTAGCAACTTTAAAACACCGGGGTGTTTTAATATTGGGTTTACGCACGCTTTTTGGTTTGTTTTACAAGGATTATGATGCAGGTATAATAAAAAAATATTAAATAAATAAAATTAATAATGTTCATTATTAATACAATGATTTTATTTTTTCTTGCTATTTAAAAAATAATTATGTATGTTATTGGTCTTAAATAAAAGCAAATAAAATGGCAATTTAAAAAGTACAGTAAAGGTTTAGTAGGGGACATAAAAAAATAAGTTAGGAACCGTTTAAAATTGCAAATGTTTTAAAATTTTTTTTAACATCTTCTTTCCACAAAATAATGTTTAATCAAATTAAAAAAAAAACACTTAAAGTTTATTATTCTTTTGTTTTCAAGGTCAACTTAAAAAAAATATTATAAATATCATTATTAGACATTTTTTTTTTAAAACGTTCTGTGGCAGCCAAATTTAAAAGTTAATTGGTAAGTATTATACATAGCTGCAAAGGAAATTAAAAGGTCTATCCAAATATGCAAACTCCTACAGGGTGTTCCATTAAAAATAAAAAATCCAAATTAACATCGATTTACGTCGTAATATGCATTTTTTTGTGATATTTTCAAAATAAAAAAGTTAATAATTTAAAAATTGAGAAAATGGCAAGTTGTTACATGTTCTCGTGGTCATATTCTGTTAGGTTCTGATACAATTTTATTGCAAACTAATTAGATTTATCTAGTTTCTAAGCACGTAGTGCATCATTTTGTTAGTACGTGCTCTACTTATTTGTTGAATGAAGTTTTTCACACAGGCGTTATAAACAAATAAAGAATTAAACATTTACGTCGTGTATAAATGACACGATGAGTATAACATTGTTTTATATAGAATACGGAAGCACTAACAACATTACATCATTTAATTGCCTCTGTGTAGTGCTACAAAAACAGTACAGTCATACATTTTCTGTAAATTTATGTAATAGATAATATGTCTTCAAAGATATACAATATCATGCTTTATTGATGTTTTAATTTATTAAAAATATAATTATCATTAAATTTTAAACAGTCCGAACTAGCACGTCTAGAGTTTCTTTTCGTTCGTTACCTTAGCTGACTTTTTATATTTATTACAATATTAGGGTACTATCAACTATGAAATAAAATTAGGGAGGGCTGAATATTTCACAGCAATTAATTAAAACACAAGTTTCATTATACTTTCTCAAATAAATAAATAAGTAAACATTGTTAACAACGAACGAGAAATTTCAAGAGTACAGAAATAAGCTAAAGTGTGGACTTTCCCATACTAAAACTTATCGTATTTGCAAAAGTGTAAATTTCATAATTATAACCTTCCATTCCATCCATCCAAATTTATAGAAAGCGCCACAGTGAAATTATAGCTGAAAAAAAACAACAAATTGCGATAGCCTGTTCAATTGGTTTCCGTACCGTAACTCTACCCATAGAAGCAGCGACTACTTGCACCACCAAAGCAAGGTAAGCGCCCGCCGACGCGCTTATCGGCGGCTTACAAATTCCACTTCGGATGTCGGCTAAAAATGGCTATAATAGCTTTATTTGGGAAGTTATCAAAAGTATGCAAAAATGAAAAATATATTTTTTAATTAGAGCTAACTGATAAGCGTAGTTAAAATCAGGCCACTGCTGGAAAACGCGTTGTTGATATTAAAAAGTATCGTTTTTTTTCTTAATTTGTAAAATAAATGAAAATTCTAGCGAATGTTAATAAAGTACTTTAAATAGCCTATCAAACTGATAAAAGTCGTTCCTAGGTTTCACAGTAAAATTTGGGAGCTAAGTAAACAATGAATTTGTAGTTCAATGCATGCTTTATCGGCTTAAAAAGTTTAAAAAAACTCGTGTGGGCAGTTTCTGAAAAAGTTTTTTTTTAAGGTTTTCAAAACTTTGAAGCAGCGCCATTGCGATCGTTTTCCGATTTTCTAAATTAATTCTATTTCATCGCTTACTACCCAGAAAGGGCTCTCAAAGAAGTGGTACCTGATCCCTATCAGACAACTACTTTTTGAGTAAATAGGCGTTAAAGTCGAGATTTTCAAAAAGCTGTAGCGGCCGCCATTTTAAAGCTAGAGAGTTCGGTAAAAAAGTTTTTTGTTTGCATTAAACTCTTCTCTCAGATTTCGTGCTCAAATTTTCAAGACTGAGTTTTGAGAAAAAAACGCTACCAAAATACATGTCCAACTTCCGTTTCCGGTTTCGGATTTTTTTGAAAAGCGTAAGTTAAACTACAATTTTAGATATCCCTTTTGATTTAAAATTTCATCACAATCGGCCCATTACTTTCGCCTGTAGAGTCGTCACACAGCCACCCACCCACCCACAGACAGACATTTTCTAAAAACCACTTTTTTGGGTTCCTTGGGCCCCAAAACGTGTATTTCCGTTAAAATCTAGCGAACGAAAATTTTCATAAAGCCAATACTTCCCTATACCGAAGATATGGGAAAGTAAAAATGGGAAGCACTTAGCCTGGACTTTCCTGTGCGTTGGGTTTGGAGGGGGCGGCTTGTGCCGGGTTTATATGACTAAATGTACATTTCAATCACTTAGTGGCCTGCAAATATAAAAATATAAAAGTATAGGAAAGTAGCAGCAACCTGTTTGGACCATTTTCGATATTATACCTTTAAATCTGATAAAAATCGTACCACTCGTTTCTGAGGAAACACGCACACATACCTTCATTCACCCAGCCACCCAGAGACAGATGTTTCTAATATAATTTTTTATAATCATGAAGGTCATAAAGAAATGTTAAATGTTAAATGTTAAATGACAATAGGAACAACCTTCCATTGATAAATACTCATGGGATATTTTTTATAGTTTCGATGTTAGTAACATAAATTTTAAACCTGTTGAAGTTAAGAATTGATTTATTTACAATAAATTAAAATGAACTTCAACAAATAACTACTATGTTACTAGTGGGATAAAGGCGCTATTATAACACGAGTTTGAAAGTTGCATGACGAACTCATAGACCGAGTCGTGTAATCAAACAAGTGACATAATAATGCATTATCCCACGTGTGTCATATAAAATTTTAGCTACGACTGCTCAAAATTTGTTAAAAATCGAATTGTTTTGCTTTGCAATGATATTTGAAATTTTGCATTAATTTATTTGCAAACGCAAGTCACTTTTAAAATACTTTGGTTTTACAATCAAAGTAACGAGATTTGTTCAATACCATTTCATAACCAGTCAGTTCTCTTATAAACAATGTTTCAGTTTTGTTTGTGTAAGTAAAATGTGTTGGGTAATTAATTCATTACCTAACTCATTTTACATACGTGCAATAATAAACTTCATTACCTAACCCAAATGAATGACATAATAAGTCCTTATCCAAGCAGTCGTAGATAAAATAATTTTTACAGGTCGATGATTGGTTCTGCGTTTTAACACTTTTGTCCCGTTCTCGATCTATTTAGAAAGCGTAGCAATTATTTATTACGTAAGAAAAAATCCCTTTTATATAGCGATGGCCTGATAGGTAAAATTGTTGTCTATATATTAGACTATTAAATCTTACTTAACAAACTCATTATCTAACAATAAAATATTAATTGAGGAAAATAGAGGAATTTGCGCTAATAAGTAATGCATAAGCAAGTAAATACTGTCATCATGGAATGTTGATCGTAATTTAGAATAACAGTAGGCCGTGTGGGGGCGAAGATCGTGACCTGGTGACCCCTCCGACAGGAACTGATCCCGGTAATGCCTTCTCTTCTTGTACATTTACTTATTTTCTGAAATATTTGCGTTTCTTAACCAGTGACAATTAGCAATAATATCGTGGTTAGATAATATGCAATGTCAGTTATACAAGTTGGATTATGCCACCTCAGTTAATTTTTCACTGAACTTCAATGCTCTAAAATTAGGTTTTAATGAAAGTTTTTCAGCAGATCATTCAAGTCTATAATCGACAACTAAAAAGTAAGTTTTGTAAAGTAATGTTTACAAGTAATAAGTTAACACCAAATTTTTTATATTACTCAATTTTGTCTTTGTCTTGGTATTCTCTTCTCTTATATTAGTAATTGTAGAATATAGTGAAAAAAATAAATGTAGATTTGAAATACAAACGTTTAATTTATATATTTTTTTATAATATTTTGTTATTAATATTTGTTAAATAAATTTATAAATAAATAAATAAATAAATACAAAGATTTTGATTAGATCATAAAAGAAACTGACTAATTTCAATTCTGAAATTAAATGTTTGTAAGAGTAAACCATAGCCAACTAGCTCACCGGACTCTACATCTACTGCCGTCGACGTTTTCGACGCTCTACAAAAAATCACATTCGCCGCCACTTCCATAAGAATTACCTAAACTTGTGCGCATAAACCAGTGTTCTCGAGGTCGATAAAGTAGGTCTTAATTTTATTAGAACAAAATTTGTGTTACAAGCATTGAATATAAAATATATTTTATTTAACATTACTGCTAGTGGATCTCCAAATTTTAATTATATTGTAGTTACTTTCTTTGAAGGTGAAAGATTTTTTTTCACTTTTATAAAAATATATTGACTAACAATAGTCGCCGTTATATTGAGAAATTCATTGTTTGCTATAGTAACAGCAAACATTATAAATGTAAAATTTCTTTTTTTGGTTGTGGAATATATTTTTTTCCATGGGCAGAACCCGAACTGCTACATGGCGCGGCCCCCGAGTAGCGGGTGGAGGAAGTTCTGGAAACAGGATTGCTCTGAATACTAATAATGAGCCGTGGACCAAATACAGGTTGGGCGTTGGGCCAGTAACCCAGTCTCGGAACACAACAAATAGTTAAAAATCCTAAAATGAATACGTCGGACAGAGCAAACAAACGATGAACGATGCTAAGAAAAAAGATGCTGATTATAGAAACGTGGAATGTACAAGGAATAAACAGTAAGCAACAAGACACTTTAAATCAATTAGAGCAAATGAGAATAGGTATATGTGTCCCTACTGAAACAAAAAAAAAGAAGTAAGTAAGTTATAGGAGAATTCTTACATGTTGACAGTGGAGTGTCTAAGGACAAAAGGGCAAACAAATTATTACCACAGCTTTACTTATACTGATACTTCTTTTTGGGACTGCTTATAAATGTCGAGAATTGTACAGGTTACGCAAGTAACTGAGTACTTTTCACAGAAACGCCATGTGCTATCACTCATTTGTACGCAATATTCTCAGCCTGATTATGTCACATCCTAACAGCGCCTTGGCCGGAACGCCTAATTCCCCAAGAACAATAGTGCCGCTTGCCAATACACCTGAGAATTTAACCCAATAACAGCGATTGATTACGTACAAATAAATAATAACAACACACAAAAAGAGCGTCTTGCCGCCACCAAAGTGGAAATAGCGCCGTCACTCATTCCAATTCGCTTCCTTGCAATAGCGCCTCAATTGTACGTCCAATTCCCCCCGAGAGGGATAATAGCACCACGCTTGCTACGCCTAATCAGGTACACCGACAAGAATAAGCATCTACGCCTAAGCTTCTTAGATTTTGGCAAAGTGCTTTTCGTAGCCCAAAACCCACTATTATGATATTTTATTTTGAAGTTTCAAGTCTTAGAATTGTAATACTGTGACAGAATGTTAGCAATAATGCTTCCAAACTGAGTAAGATTCCAGCGAACTGAGTAATCTTTGAGAATCAGAAAGATTGAGTTCTTCTTTTAGGGAACATACTATTTTATTTAAATTTATGTCCAACCTCTAAGAAGTTGGAATTGTTTATTTTTCCAATAAAATTTCAGCCCCATCCTTTTTCATTTTTGATTTGGATAGAAGTATCAATAAAATTTTGTCGCACACTCTCAAACTTCCTTAAACACTTGTGTTAATTAAAGCTGTCAAGTTTTCTCATTTTATGTTAATAACTACAACCCAATATTTCCCTAATCTCTAAAATTTGAGAGCGTGAAATATTAAATATTAGATTGGCTCTAATAATCTACACAACAAGCGGCAAACTCATTGACACATGTCAACATGTGTTTTACAATCATGGTTTATTTACATTTATGTACAATAATGAGTAAAGCTGCCCTGAGACGACCACATGCTTAAAATTAACTAAAACTAAATCACAGCAAGTCAAGTGATCACTGTTAATTAAAGTCTGTATTTGCAGAAAGAAATGTAATATTCCTGTAAATAAATCAAAATTATTAGACAAGTTCATTATGTCTTCAGGGAACTCACACTTTAAAGTATAAAACAATCAATCAAATCAAAATCAAATGCAAATTGTTTACTCTCGGGCAGCGCACCTTTACAAATTATCAAAACATGTTCCGAAAGAATGAAATGTAGGGTACATTCAGTCAATCTATAAAAAAAGGCAAAAAAACGTAACGTGAAAATTATAACGTCACAACTAGATCTATAGGAAGAGTGTATGGACCGTACTAAGAGCAAGGTTCGAAGAAACATTTAATCGTCCTGCAGAACAAAGTAGCTTTAGGGGCGGTAGATCCTGTATTGGTAACGTGGTTTGCCTACAACAACTTTTATAGAAAAGAACAGGTCAAGGGAGAGAAACCCATCTACGTTTTGTAGATCTACAAAAGCCATACGATAGCGTTTCATTAAAATGTGTATTTGAAGTTTTAGAAGAAATTTTATCAAAATCTATTGTTAACGAAATAAAAAAGCTTTATAGTAGCAACGAAAGCAGGGTTAAAAGTGGTCGTCTAATATCACAAAAATTTAGAGCTGCTGTTTATCACCTACACTTTTTAAAATATATCTGAGTAAAACTTTGGAACAGTGGACAAGAAAATGTGGAGTAATGGGAATTCAAATAAGTGAACATTACCTTAGCAATATGTAGACCAAGTGGTGATAACAGAAGAGGTTATTAGCTATATGCTACGTAATATTGGGAAATAAACACAGAATAAATGAAATACGTAGTGGTAGAAGATAGTGAACGTGACCTGCAAATATGTGACAAAATAATAAAAAGTGACGAGGAGTTTAAATATCTGGGGTTGACGCTTACAAACATGGGTCGAAGTAAAAAAGGTATAAAGACCATAATTGGGCATGGCAAAATGCCGTGTATAAGTTAAACGCAAAGAAATTACAAGGAAAACGCAAAGAATGGCTTACGGAACAGTAGTCGCAGCTACATTCGAATCAGAAGTGTGGGTAATAAATAAAAGAAATGAAGGAAGAATACAAACGATAGAAATGGACTGTTTACGGAGAGGTTGCCGCGTATCTAAAGTAGAACAGAGAACACACCAGGAAGTACGAGATCAAATGTGAGAGTGGACTTTAGTAAAGAGGAAGAACGAGAAAGGACACGCAATACATGAAACAAAGGAACAATGGAAGCCATGAACAGTCGGAATCTCTAGGAAGAAGAAGGATGTGAAAAGCAACGACAGTTGTACAAAACCTCGCGTAAAAAAATATGTATTTTTTGATAACACGTTTATGACCTATTTCTGATTTTGTTTTGCCCAAAATATAACTTTAAGTTCCTAAAGTGTAATTTCTTTTCTAGCGTTTTGCTTTTAATTTTTAATAATTGTAGTGTCTAAACATGGCAGCTCAGCGTGGATATGTTGTATGTAATAAAATTTTAATAACGCACCCTGTGCAATGTTTTTTAGCATTATATTGATTTTCTCTTATTAAAAGAAATTGTATAAAACTGTGTTATACTTTATACTTGCCTAGTAAATAAAAAAAAATGGGAGGGGCCTTCAAATTGACAAACGTATACGACTTGACCATACTGCAGGCTTCGCGCAGGCGCAGTGTTGTAAAAGTGTGCTGACTGTTATTAAGTTTACAACTCCCGCGTTCTGTAGCTTGCCATTTCTTGCTGCTTACTGCGCAAGTGACTGAACTAGACTAATTATTTTCAGTTTTTTGAGGTTTCTTTGTAGGCGCCAATTCTTCAAAATTTCCTAAAATTTACATATTTCGCTATTTATATTTCATAATAATGTACATGACAACCTGAATGAAGAAGGGTGGGTGTAGTATATTTTTTGTTGCTAATTATATTACATGCAAACATTTTGTTTAGTTTGATGTGCACGGATGACATACAATGTTTTTAATAGTTTTTAACACAAAACCACAGAACACTCAACTGAGCGAAACACGGAATACAAAATAACAAATAAATATAAAGACCGTAGATCATAGGTTAGGTCAGTTGGGGTTAGAAAACCGTGAAAAGATAAGCTAGGAACAGCACAGAACTCGGAAAGTTTTAAACTTAAACATCAATACACTTTTACTAAGGGTAGCGGGTAGTCACTTTTCTACGATCCTGGTGGAGGATAGGACTATCTCAGGGAAGCGACCCTGCCCACGCGAGCCTTGGTTCTCTCCATCTCCCTACCCTAGGAGAGGACCTTGTCCTTTACCTTAATCCGATCCAAAACCTAATTTACCTTCCTCTATTCCATATCCCCCTACCAACCCGCAATGGCCAGCGTGTTAGGTGAATGGCTAAATACCCCTCATAGAAGCAAATGCAATAGATAGGCCTCAAGTCCCCGGCGGTCTGCAAATCCCCGATCAAGGCAGCGAGCGGTCGGAAAAGTAAGCAGACATGGGGTGCTAAAAATCCCCGGGTAAGACCAGGCTGCCAACGGAAAACTGCGATGATAATTGGAACTTTCAATGTACGAACATTGTTAGGTGAAGATCGTCTGTATGCATTGGAGGAAGAACTTAATAAAGTAAAATGGGACATCGTTGGACTATCTGATATACAACGCAAAGGAGAGGAATGTATATTACTGGAGTCGGGAAACATATTCTATTATAAAGGTTCAGACAATGAAAGCCAGAATGGCGTAGGCTTCAGAATTAACAAAAAAATAACACCATTTATTGTAAAATTTGATAACGAATCAGAGAGAGTGGCCTCAATAATCATTCAGTTTCATGAGAATTACAAAATAAAAATAATGCAGTGTAACGCGCCAACATCGACCCACACAGACGATGAAATGGAAACTTTTTACAACGAGATAGGCTATAACATAAACAAAAACCGTGCCACCCACACCATCATTATGGGAGATTTTAAATCGAAATTGGGGAAACAGCAGGAAGAAAACGAAGAATATGTAGGCAAATTTAGCTATGATAAAAGAAATGAAAGGGGTTCTATGCTTCTGGAATTTCTAACATTACATCTCATGTATGCAATGAACTCTTTCTTCTCCAAGAAGAGACAAAGAAAATGGACTCGGAGTAGCCCCGACTCGAAAATAAAAAACGAAATAGACTATATCTTGTCAAGCAATAAACAAATAGCGCAAGATGTAACAGCCTTAAACTCATTCAATGTAAGTAGCGACCATAGATTATTTAGAGCAAAAATTATTATAGACGAGAAAATTAAAAGACGACCATTCAAGAAACAAATAGTAAAAATTGATACTCAGAAACTGAAGCAAAGCACACTAGAATATGAAGAAAAAACTTAACAAACAACTAAAAGATATAAATGACGAATGGGATTTAAAAGACATAAATGAAATGAATGACATAATTACAACTGCATTGAGAGAAACAGGAGAAAAAATTGCCAAAATGGGGAAAACTAAGCAAGAACACTAAACGGAAGAAAAAAGACAATTATTTAAGGAAGGCAAGTATGAAGAATTTAGACAAATGGCAAAGGAAACCAGAACAATGATAAGAAAAGACCTCCAACGAAGTGGAAACGGCATATTACAATACTAAAAGATAAAACTGGGAGAGAGATGAGAAATTTGGATAAAATGATAGAAGAAACTGAAAGATTCTATACTAATCTATATGACAACAAAATACAACAACCAAATAATAATTCAAACAAGAGTAATAAAGTACTCAACGTGATGCCAGATATCACACTTGAAGAAATAAGCCATGCCTTAAAATATATGAAGAATAATAAAGCACCGGGAGAGGATACAATACTCATCAAAATGGTAAAAGAAGGAGGAGAAGGAATACTAACAAAACTAGGCGACCTCTTCAATAAATGCTTGGAAACAGGAGAAATCCAGGAGAACTGGAATAATGCAGTAGTAATATTACTATATAAGAAGGGTGACCAAGCTAACTTAGAGAATTATAGACCGATAAGCCTGCTATCCCAAATATACAAGTCGATCACAAGAATCATCACAAATCGGTTGACAAAGAAGTTAGATGACTATCAACCAACCGAACAAGCCGGCTTTAGAAAAGATCACAGCACTAGCGAACACCTGTTATCTATGAGAATACTAATCGAAAAATCTGTTGAGTATAATTTTGAACTAAATTTAGCTTTTGTAGACTATCAAAAAGCGTTCGACACAGTAGAACATTGGACAATCATGAACACGTTAAGAAATGCCAGAATAGATCATCGATACGTAGTATTGATCGAAAACATTTATAACAACGCTACATCCACTATACAACTTTATAAAAACACGAAACCGATTAAAATAAAACGTGGTATAAGACAGGGTGATACCCTATCGCCGAAATTATTTACGGCTTGTCTAGAGGATATTTTCAAGCAACTACAGTGGCAAGAAGATAAAGGAATCTTAATAAATGGGAAAAGATTAAATAATCTCAGGTATGCAGACGATATAGTCATTATAGCAGAAACTCCTGAACAACTTCAGACTATGGTAACGGAATTGGACAAAGCTTGAACATGAATTTAACAAAGACAAAAGTATTCTGTAGTTTTAGAACAAAAAATGAAATTAAGAGAACAAGAATTGGAAGAAGTGAACAGTTACGTTTAATTGGGACATACGATAACCCTAGGCAAAGAAAACCAAACTAAAGAAGTCTACTGGAGAAGAAGGTTGGCATGGGCTGCTTTCGGAAAGTTGAGTAAGACGTTAAAAACAAGAAGATACCTATGTCTCTCCGGTCTCGTGTATTCGATCAATGCGTCTTGCCCGTTCTAACATATGGGGCACAGACGTGGACTCTTACAAAACAGTCAATGAATAAACTGAAAGTGACACGAAGGGCGATGGAGCGCCAAATGTTGGGTATAACGTTAAAGGATCATAAAACAAATACCTGGATCCGGAAGAAAACAAAAATAAAGGACGTTGCCGAGGCAGGGGCAGAGCTGAAATTGAACTATGCGGGTCATGTGGCAAGAAAGATGGACCAACATGATTTTAAATTGGCGACCATACATGGGAAAAAGAGCTAGAGGACGCCCTCCCATGCGGTGGACAGACGACTTAAAGAGATCGGCTGGACTTACCTGGATTAGAGACGCACAAAATAGAGAAAGATGGCATTGAATGAGGGAGGCCTATGTTCAGAAATGGACCGAAAATGGCTAATGAGATGAGATGACACTTTTACCAGACTGCGCCTACGCGAAGCCTGCAGAATGGTCAGGCCGTAGATGCTTATTTCAAATTGTACCTCTCTGAAACGGCGCCACTGTGCGATACTTTTAAATACGCAAGGCGTCAGCAAAAAATAATAATCCTAATATGTGTAACTTACTGAGTATGTTAGTGTTTATTAATTCCAATGCGCGAGAGTTCAGGGTCGCTAAAAGTGAACGTAAGATGAAAAGTAAACCACGAAATAAAACAAAAGCTCAACATATTTGAACATATAGTTTAAGCGAAGATTATTACACAGGATAAATATTTGTTTAATGCAAGTATAGATTTAGTTACTACAATACATTGTTTTGTGATGCAGTTTGTGCTCATGTAAAATATGTAGTATTTGAAATTTCAAATCTATTATTATTATCCGATCGTAACTTGCAATCAGAATTTTCTTTTTGGCGTCGAAAACTGCAGTACTGGCCGACTGCACGGTTAGGGCGAATATGCGCCTTATATAATTGATGTGTATAGATGCGGCATTTAGTAGCGGGGCGCGGTGGCAGTTAAAGGTGAGGCAAGTAGAAGGGATCAGGATTAACTATACCCACAGATTGTAGTTTACAAAGAATGATTTCCACATATTGCTGGCACTTAACATTACTTTATATAGCTGTCAACTGTCAAGCACAGTGGCGGAACAAACACCCCCGCAACCCTCGCATTCATTGCGGGGAGGGGCAGACAGTTAGGGGCCCACGCTTCTAGGGAACCAGAACAAAAATAAAAAATAATTTCAAGCTTTTTTGTAAATTTCAGTTTACTTTGTTAATGTCCGTATTTAAAAATTATTAATAGAACCAATGTTAATTCTTCAACTAACTTTATTATCTGAAGAATTAACAATGGTTTTACCATTAAATTTTTTGCATTTCTCAAGATTTACAAATGTTTTCCCCTGGATTTAGTTGTTTATATAATTTATTGGTTATTTATGAGACGTTAAAGAGCGCGTGGCGCCAGTGCCACCGTTTTGTTTCTTCTACAATACGGTATTAAAAGGTGGGGCAATTTACAAGTGTCAAAAAACGAGGGTATAAAACACACATTAAGTCGTTATGTACAACTAGGTGGTCACCACGATGACATTCGGTATCGGCAATAAGGTACAACTTTGTTTCCATCCTAAAAGTTCTCAATAATATTATTTTAACGAGCAGAGAAAGAGACGAAATAGACGAAGCAACAGCTATCTAAATAAAAGTGGAACAATTTGAATTTATTTTTATGTTAACATTTCAGTGTGAAATTTTGGAAAATATTCACTTGTGTTCAAAAAGTTTACAAAAAAGTGATGCTAGCTTAGACTCGGCCAATGGACAATTAAAAAATACTTTACACAGAGTTAAAAACATGAGAAAATATTTCGTAAAAATTAAAGAGAAGGCAATGGACATAGCTAACACGTACAAAATAATGCCTATTTTTGAAAATAGACGAAAGAAGAAATTAAGAAATTCTTTGATGAGTTATCTGAAGATGAGAGACTAAATAATGCGGAAGAAATTTTTAAAGTAGAAATTCTTTACTGCACAGTTGACATTCTAACTACTCAATTAGAAGAAAGATTTAAAAGTGTTAACGCAATTTTAGAAAATTTTAATTTTTTATCTCTACAAAATTTTATTACTTTAAATGAGGATGAATTTATACCGTAGATCAAGAAAATTGCAATCTATTTACGACAAAGATTTGTCAAATGATTTTCCCCATCAAATTATTAGTTTAAAAAAGCTTTAAGCGACGGCATTATAAAAATTAGAGACAATGTTGAACCTTGCACATTATTTATTTATTGAAAATAGGTGTCTCGCATCCAATTTACCGGATGTAAGCAGTGCAGTGTTACTGTTTTTAACTTTACGCGTGAGTGTATCTTCGGCCGAACGTTCTTTTTCAAAACTTAAACTAATGAAAATCTATTTATGCAATACTATGGGACAACAGCGCCGTTCAGAACTATCTCTGATAAGTATAGAACATGAATGTATAAAAAACTTAGATATAGACACTATTATTAATAACTTTGCGACAAAAACCTCTCTACGAACACGCCGCTTCTTATGATACTTTTTTACGTTCATATTTTGGGCCTGGGGGGGCCATACTGGTTTGTTGCGGGGGGCCCTAACGCTTTTTGTTCCGCCACTGGTCAAGCATCAAGTCATGTGAAAACATTTCGAAGTTGATGAGATAGTGTAATATATTACCCTAACCAATTACTACAGAAACCCTATTAAAGTGAAATTTATGCTTATCTGTTGCTGTAATAAACGTAATTAAAGCACTGATATTTAACTTAGTACTACATAATTAACTTTTCGTATTAACAGTTCAAGTTGTAAATTGTGTCAACACTCTTGCGATATTATTCTTTTGGCATACTATGTGGCGTTATGTAAATTTGCTGGTGCACAATACTACAATGGAGGAAATGGAGCAGCATCCTCTTTGTTCATGACTTTTAAAGCGTTTCTCAACGATTGCACACTTTAATGTGGTGTTAAATGTAGAGTAGGTAGATGTAATTAAAAACGCTTCATATCTATAATAAAGTAATAAATTTTGTACCTCTTTCTTAAACTACTACAAAAAGAAATTAAAAATGTGGCAAAGAGGACGATTTTTAACGTTTTAATAACACTAATTTTTCAAATTTTTAATTTATTAGTATGATCTTGAAATTTTTAGCTGTTAATACGGGAACGCGGCGCAGAAATTTCAAATAGGTATAAATCATCACTATTAGTTTGTAGGTGTCGACAGTCTGTTAATCAGTGTGAAACGAATACCATTATTTTGTGTTTGGCTAATTACCCATTGTTGAACTTTTTGTAATTATTCATATAACGTGTAGACGTGATTATTGTTAAAATTGTTCTCATATTTTATTAAGATATGCTAATTTGGTGAATTCTTGTTTTTATAACTATCTTTTTCTAAAGTTAGGCGAAATGTTTTAATTAATTCGTTAGCAAAGAAAACTTGTTTAATTTTGCGATGGTTCTTTTAGTAGTTGCATTGAATTGAATAAATGGGAGTTGTTTTCCAAACATTACTAAGCCTGATTCAAAAAATTGTTAATTTGACTATATCTCATTGGTTGGATTTAGAAACATAACCTAATTAATTCATTTCATGAAACGTTTTGATTTAAAGATTTTGACGAAAATACCAGTTTTGGACTTCCAGGAACTCAAAAAACTGTTATTAGAAAATTTGTGTGTGGGTGGATGGGAGTGTGTGCGCGCGTCCGCGCAAGTGTTGTTGGGTATGGGTGGAAATGTAAGTGCGCCTCATTACTTCCTACATATGGGCCAGTTTCGATAAGCTTCAGAATGGAGGGGGGGATATAAAAATTCATTGCTTAAAAAAATACGAAACTGCAGTAGAAGTTACACATGTGTTTTAGAACATTCATTTTAGAAATTACTTAAATCTGAAAAAGAAATCCGATAGAATACTTTAGAGCAAATCCAACGGTTTTTTTTCGAACTTTCTAGTTTAAAGAAGATGCCGCGCCGTTGCGAGTTTTTGAACGTGTTGAATTTAACTCTTTATTACTCAAACAAATTGTAATATTTGGTTAAACACAATGTTACTTTTTGGGAGAATTCTTGTACGAATATAAACTGCGAAGTGAAAACAATTTTCAAAAATTGGCAACACGATTTTCTAGGTCTTGTAAGCTAATAGAAATAGGGGTAAGCTGCACTCCGCTAATTTCTCTGTGACGCCTATTAATTTTTGAAAATAAAAAAAAAACATACCCCTTAATACACAGAGACCAATAAAACATTCCTTATTACGCTAAATTGTTCATACGTGATAGTAGAATAAGACTCACAACTTAATTTTTCGGTACAGTAACATTTAGAGGCGTTGGGGATTTTCCCCGTCCTACTCAATATCGGCTGATGAATTTGTTGCATCGTATCTGATGTCTGATGTCACAATCAAATATTCGTATCTATATATTACTTCCGGAACTGTTTCAACTTTACGCGACAATACGCTATGCTCTTACACCTCGACACGGCTTATTTATTATTTTTTTAATCTGTTGCAGTCACGTAGAGCGACGAGGCACTTGAGTTCAAAAGCTTACTGGAGCGTTGGCCACGGGTTCAGCTAGTATATAATTTTAATCTGCTAAAGTTAGAACGATGGTGATTGTTAATTTTTTGTATTCTATAACTTATAAGAGATTAAATATTGTTCTTCTTTTTCTCGTAACAAATATTTTTTTTTGTGGACAAATAGCCGTCGCCAATTAGTAAAAAAATTGCTGGGAAAAAAGATTCCATGTAAAAGCAACGGTAAGGACAGTGACGCAGATAATGAGAAAATAGTTGTGATTATTATTTTAAAAACCTACATCAGTTGTGGAGAAAATTGAGGAAACCTTAAATGTTGTCAGAGGCTGATTCGTTAAGGAGACAAAGATCTGGATTTTCAAAATGTTATATATACCAAACAACAAAAATCCGCCGGCAACTGGATTTTTCTTGCTTTTTTAATGAAAATATTTAGAATTTTTAAAAATTGTGATATGTTGTATGAAAATTTTCGACAATTTAAACAATTTTTAAAATTGTTACAACTTACGATAAATTAAAACATTTTGGAAATATATATAGCAGTCTATCATCAAGTGTACAGAGTATCATTTAAAGAATTATTGTAGACCAAGACTCTTGAGAAGATTTTGTCAAGGTTCTTGTTCTTGAGAGGCCTAGTTTTAGTCTCGCCCTTAATCTATTACAGCAAGCCTTGTCTTGGCCTTGTCTTGATTTTCGAGATGAAACCAAGACAAGACCAAGACTCTTGAAAAGAATTCGTAGACTCTTGTTCTTGGGAGGCCTAATCTTGGTCTTGCTCTTAATCTATTACAGAAAGTCTTGTCTTGGTCTTGTCTTGATTTTCAAAACAAAACCAAGACAAGACCAAGACTCTTGAAAAGATTTTATCCAGAGTCTTGTTCTTGGGAGGCCTAATCTTGGTCTTGCTCATAATATATTACAGCAAGTCTTGTCCTGGTCCTGTCTTGATTTTCAAGACAAGACCAAGACTAATCTTGGTATTGTCAAAGCACTAGGAGCTAAAGTTTGGTATACTTAAGTACAACAAAAATTCGTCGAGTCAAAACCTTTTTTTACGATCCGGAACTGAAAATGTAAGTTATAGATTTGTTTTTTTTGGTATTAATATTATTCAAAAAAGTATTTTAAAAACATACGGAAAACTTTTTAAAAATTTTGAATATTTTCAGAGAAATAGTGCTCAAAAGTTAGCTAAGCGGCTTTTTAAATCCTCTAGGCCCATAGATCTAGGAATGAGCTACAGTTTAGTTTGTCTCTCAATCCGCTAATTTCTCTATAACGTCTTCTATGAATTTTTGAAAAACGAAAATTCATGGCCCTTTATTTAATAAACGGACGATCATAAAACATGTCTGTTTAAGCTAAATCAATCATAAATCATAAAAACACTATTTTAATTTTTACATCGTGTAAGATTTAGGAAGGCTAGCTCTTCCCTCTTTCCAAGCTTTTGGCTGACAAAACTAGTCTTTGGTCTGGTGATCTTCAATTCCCAAATAAACTTTTTCTAAAAAATTAATAATAAAATTTTTTTCTCAATAATACAACGAGTGATTGCGGTTTTTCGATAAAATTGTGGTGAAAGTTCACGAGTGATAGTTAAGATGGTAATTCGTAGCGGGAGTGGAACTGCCTAAATCTTAACTAGCACGAGTTAACTTACACCAGAGTTTTATCAAAAAAAATCATATCACGAGTCGTCTTGACTATATCACTCAAATTAATTTTGACGCATTTTTGGTAACATTGAACTAGTCGGAAATTCTCGGGCGTTTTCGGGAATCGGCGCTCTTAACATGGTTTTGTTGTTTTTTTTACAAATGTTTTGGAGTGGCGTCCTTTTGCCAATTTAATTTTTTATTTTGAAGTTCTTATTTACTTTTGCTTCGAAGTGTTATTGTAAAAATGCATCGTTTTAGAGAAAAATCGTTAAGTGGTATTTCATAAAATTTTTGAGGATATGTACATTATTTTGGACTAAGGTTTTGGCTTATATAACCTGTCAAATAAGATACAATTTTAATGTAAATATATATTTATGTTTTTTAATGCATATTAGCATGTTATTATTATATTTATTATAAATGTACATTAAAATTTGAGCCGGTCATGATTTGAACTATGATTTGAACACTCGCGATTTATGTTGGTTGACATTGACATTGTTATCATCGGCTACCGTCGACGTTTCTCGTATTTTGCTTAATGCGTGTGAAAGACAGAGATAATTATTGTTTTTAATTCATAAATTATGTTTTTATTAAATATGAAACTTACTTTTGGCCGCAGCAATGAAAAAAAAACTGTATTAAAATAATAATAAATATACACAAAAGTCAGTACACATCAGTTTTAAACGCGTTAATTTAAGACTTAACAACGATTATCTGAAGCTACTGTGGGTTTAATCGTTTATTTAAACAGCACCATGCAGTTTAATCAATATGAAACAAAAACGATTGGTTAGTTTAATGAAAGAGGAAATTTGTGATTGGTTCAATGAAATGTGAGTGATATAGTCACATAAATGCTACCACTGTTCCCTAAGCATAGCTAGCGCTTTGTTGAGACATTACGCGAGCAAGTGGCATTCCGTATGCGCGAAGCATGCAATCTTATGTTGTAAGTCGTAGACCGCATTGTATTTATACTTATAAATATTTTTGGAAACAAAAATGGTATTTATTTTTACGATATCGGAAAGGGAAATGCTTCGTCAATATTTTATCGATATCCATGAACTTAACAGATTTTGAAGAAATTAGACAATTCTATTGATTAATAAGTATCTTACACCCGAAATAGCAAAAGCTTTGTACAGAATAATAGATGTTAAAATTGAAGTACTTTAAAAAATTTTAATATTTAATCAAATTTGTCATTTCATTTGCAGTAAACTTTGGAAAAAAAACTCTTAAGATTTACATTTATACTTATTTAAAACGTCACTTATTTTCTCTTCTCTTATCTTTTTGTAAATTTTAAAATTGGTGGTTGAAAATAGAAAACTATTGTAACAGATCACAAAAATAAGTCGAAATCAGTTTACAGTATCTTAAACCTGTCTATGTGTAAACTTACAGAGCGTAGGTGTAAATTAAAAGACTGATATAATCTACATGTAAACAATTTCAAACAGGAAGTCATTTCTTGAACATTAGTCAACTGCAGTTTTCTTGCAGATGTACTTAAAATAAGCGAACCTTCGTGCATTTTATTGGCGGTTACTGATTTATTTGTACGAAAATAGATAGTTTGTAGGTGGATAGGCAATCGATACTTCCATTCACGATATGAACTGCACGTGAAAGTGCTTATGGATTTTTGTGCATAATTTGTTATTGTGTGCATCTTATAATCAAACAATGCATCTTTGCAAAATCTAGAGTATTTTGCGACCGATAATCACGATAATATGTTAGTGTTGTAAGCCACGTGGTATTTAATATTATAAAGATTGCTCTTCAAGTTTTGAAAGAAAGTGTTTGCCGAAACAAGCTTGCGCTTCCCATGTATTATTCAATCATTTGTTTCAATAGTGTTACAACAATGTGTGTTTTAATGATTACGATGTAATGCCGTGAGCGCATTTTTCAAATTCATACAGAAATTTGTAGAGTCGAACAGTTATTAATATAACTTTTGCTATTTAATTTTAACCTGCAGAAACTGATATTTATTAATACACTTTTAAATCAAGGGCAAAAGTAGCCTGTAGCCATATTAACTCACAGATCGATGTCAATAGTCAATAACGAATTGATTTTCAGAAATTAAAATTGGAACCGGTAAAAGTGGGTGAGGGGCGTCGTCTTTTAAAGTAGTCTTAATACTTTGCTCGTCATATCGCAAATAGGGAATTATCTCTCTTTAAACTTAATTACGAGTAGAAACCGAAAATTTGCTGCCCAAAAATAAAAGATGGAAACGAGCAGGGATGGCACTATAGTCGCTTCCTAAATACTGATGCTACATTTAAAAATAGGCGAAACATGTCGCTGGTACTTTCCCATACTTTTTACGTTTTAAATATTCTCGCGTCAAGAAGTGATTGAAATTTACATCTAGTCGTCTCCAGCCGGTACAAGCCTCCCGCTGCAGACTCTTGGTTACGTACGGCGTGCGTGCCGACTACGTACAAGCGTTGGATAGGTAATGCGCTGACGACCTCGGGTCAAAAGTGGTTATAACAACTTTATTTATAGAGTCATCAAAAATACGCAAAACATGAAAAATATTTTTTTATTGGAGCTTATTGATATGCCAGAAAACTCGTTGTTGATATGAAAAAGTATCGTTTTTTCTTCTTCATTTATAAAATAGGTGGAAATTCTTTCTGATCCTAATAAAGTACTTCAAATAGCCTATCAAACTAATAAAAGTTTATAACGATCAACGTTTACGTTTTTGAATAAATAAATAATCAATTTCAAAATTTTCAAATATTCCTGGAAGGCAACAGAGTAAAATTTTGAAGATAAGTAAAAAACAAATTTGTAATTCATTGAAAACTCTATCGGCTCCAAAGTTTTAAAACAATGGTGTGAGCAGTTTTTGAAAAATCTTAACTTTTCTTACTTAAGTAGAAGTATGGGAAAGTATAAAGTAAGATTATTCTGTTATCACTTTGAAGCTCAAACCTGAAATTTTAATCGTCTTCCGTTAAAAAATTCATTGAGTAATTAGGGCATTGATGAAAAAAGCAAAATATGCTTTATCTCTAGCTCCACTATTTCATAAAATTAAAATAGATTTGAAGAAATTAGTGGACTGAGACACGGAACAACCCCTAGCTCTATAATCCTTTGAGTAATAATTTTTTGACAATGTCCATAACTTTAAATATTTTCATTTCACAGTTTTTATTTGTACAAAAATTTTCTTACATAGATAGTCACGTTGTGTTCCTCTACCGCTATTGTAATACCAAATGTAATCCCGATCTGTTAACTTGTTTTTGAGCAAATAGGCATTAAAGCCGAAAATTTACAAAAGTCGTAGCAGCCGCCATTTTACAGATAGAGTGCTCTGAAAAATACTTTTGATTTGCCTTAACCGTCGCCTACGTTGATTTGTGAAAACTGACGTTAACTCAGTTTTCGCGAATTAACGCAGTCGAAGGCTTTACCGCAGAGGGAGAAGCCTTCAAATTGTGCCCCTCTAAAGTACGGTGACCTTATTTTCTTAGATAAAATAAAGGAAAATTTTAAACAAGTTTCGTAAGATTAAAAAACAGTTGTTCATTATTTAACTTCGCAAAGAAAATTAAGGCACAAAACAAAGAAAACTTGGTAATATTATAACATTAATAACTAAAATAAAATATTACATATAAAATTACTTAATTTTAATCTTTTCCATATAAATTACCTACTTTCAAATTATCATGCTTATTTTTTGAAAAGTCATAAAATTGCATGCAGCTCTTCAAAATAGTACAGTTGTAGTTGGTTTGTTCGCGGGTCGCGTATTGCTTATGGTTGAAAACATTAACTCAGTAGCAACATTCGAGCTCAAAGGACATAACAAAAATCACTAATTTAAAAAAATCTTTGTTTATAGAATAAGTATTGCAACATTTCAACCCATTTACCAATTTAGGCTGATTTCATCATTTTGCCGTCATTGTTTATAAGATATGAAACAATTTATTAAAGCAGAAGAACTGCATTGAATGCTGCTTCTTTACTAACTTTCTAAGAATTTAAATTATTTTCGTACAGTTTATCAACGTAACATAGTTACAAAATAGTTAAGTATTTAGTGCAGGCGGCGATCTTATTGACGTCGACCTTGATTGTTATTTTAAACTTCCAGTTTACACAACTTCAAAGCATTTTTATCTTGTCTGTGCTACAGAAGGCAACTTTTATTATAACTTGGTGTTTTCGTTAGTAAACTATAAATAACCAAATTATAGCAACAGCCGTGCCAGCAATATAAATAATTGCCGAAAACAATCAATTGAAACGCAGTCGTATTATGGTGATAAATTTTGTCGAGATACAAGAACCCACCGTGTTGGTATGGTGAGACAGTTAGAAATTTAATTTATAAGATATAGATATAGATAGACTTTAAAGTCACGCACACACAGACAGAAGACCAGACATATGTTTTTAACAAAAAAATCACTTTGATTTTATCGACCATAAACTTGTTTTTAGTGCTTTCTATATGGTAGAACTACGAGCAAGGAAAACTAAAGACATTGCAAGTTTTACAAAAATCAGGCAATAAGCAAATAAATAATTGAACATCCCATACTAATGTGTATGAAGTTAATTCGACGGTTTCTGGGTTTATATTCTGCATAATCATTAGTTAGGACCAAAATTTCAACAGTATAATAAACTGTTTTTATTCGTATAGAACCACAACATTCCTTCTTGGCTAAATATGCATTAATGTGCAATTTTATGAAGCAATGTTAACCGCTTGTCATAATGCAGTGGATTTATAATACTTAATCTCAACGTATTCTGTGGTCTAAGTTTTCATTTTTCATTACATTTAGTATAGTGGTTAGAACGTATCTGCCTACATTTGTAAGATCATATAAACATTCATTGAATTGTGGTGGTTACCCAGAGAATCGTGAATAGTCGTTTTAAGTTTATTATCTCTTTGATATGATGATGACGACGTACTTTTCTGCCTCTTACCACATTTTTATTTTTTTCTCATAACATGTTTTTGTTTATTCTTTTGTGACCATGTAAAAATTTGTTGTTGAATTAAATGTTGCCGTTACATAAGACTGCTGTACTTCATAGATTGTTAAATCAATAAATCTTTAATTTTTTTTTATCGCTGTAAGTATTAGATAAGATGACTGCATCCTTGGTTGAAGTGTTTGTAAATACTTGTATAAGTTGTTTATAAATATATTACAACCGTGTTAAAATGTTTCATTTCCCCCTCTCTCAATCGATATGAAACATTTTCTAGATACTGTCACACATATAAAATGTTTTTAGGGTATTTATAAAATTATTGTTTAGATGTATGAAATACATTATTTACAAAAGTATAGAACTTTTGTAACACTCCCTTAAATAAAAATAGTATATCTTTACTAAAAAGGTTTAGAATAATACGTTTTTGCTACATTTTGCCGTATATAATACTACTTTAAACAAAAAAGTTGAAAAGTTAGGAAAATCTTTTAAAAAATAAGCGAGGAACTTTGCGTACACTTACTTACATTATAGAAATTGTTGTAGTAATTTTCAAAAGTATTTTTGCATTAAACTTCATAAGTAAAAGGGCATGTATTTACCATTTTATAAAATTCAATAAACGCGCCGCAGCAAAAGTAGCAAAGTGTTTAAGATGTTTCTACTTGTTTTAAAACTTACTTTATATTCATTTGTTTTGTTTATAATTTTAGCAATTTGTTCTGATTTGTCACCAAAATATGGGATCGAGGCATATTTAATTGTATCGGATGAAGTTAGGGTATTCGGATACATTTTTTGGATGGCTAATTTATAATCTTTTTCCTTAAAGAATGTATCAATAAGTTTAATATTACAACCATTACCATATGCAATTTGTTTAACATATTTATGGATAATCTAGAAGATCAAATATTGGAATCAAATCAATCTGAGAAAGTTATATTTTGGTTTCGTTATGTTGATGACATTTTAGCATGTTTTAATAGTTCATTTGATTTAATTAATGAATTTTTAATTTTTATTAACAGCTTGCACCCAAACGTAAAATTTACACTAGAAACTGAACAAAATAAGTCCATTAACTTTTTAGAATTAAACATAAAAATTAATTCAACTAATAAATTTGAGTAGTACTCAGTTTATAGAAAACCTACACAAACAGACATTACAATACCACACGATTCTTGTCACCATAAAACACATAAATTAGCAGCATACAGGTCCCTGATACATAGGGCTTTGACGGTCCCTTTAGATGAAATTAATTATAATAGAGAAATTTCAATTATTAAACAAATTGCATACAGTAATGGTTATAATACTAAACTTATTGATACATTAATTAAAGAAAAAGATTATAAATTAACCATTCAAAAAATTTATCCGAATACCCTAACTTCGTTCGATACAATTAAATATGCTTCGATCCCATATTTTGGTGACAAATCAGAAAAAAATTGCTAAAATTATAAACAAAACAAATAAATATAAAGTAAGCTTTAAAACAACTAGAAACATCTTAAACACTTTGTTTAATGCATAATCAAAAACAGACGATTTGCTAAAATCAGGCATTTAGAAATTAAACTGTTCGCATTGTAATTCGGTTTATATAGGCCAGACAATTAGAAATTTTGATATTAGGTATAAAGAACACGTACGTTGTTACAAATACAAACACCCACATAAATCTAATTACGCTTACTAGAACACAATCATTCAATGACATCTAATAACACTATATAATGTTTACACTTTTGTGATGATTAACGGAAATTAGATGTACCAGAAGGTTTTGAAATTCACAAACATTTAAAAACTGCACCGTTAATGAATGAGCAAATTGATCTCTTAAATTCTCCTCTATTGGACATTTTGGAATAAGAAATCAAGTCATCTGCAGACGATTACCGAGATCAAGTCACCAAGTTCTATTGCTATAACAACACTAACTGTTTACTTTCTAATATAACCTTCGACAATGGCATGTAAACATGCCGAAATACGTAAGGTTAAAATAAATAAATATTGTTGAAGTAATTAAGTATTTTACATAACTATAATCAAATAATATCTACTAACTTGGTGACCTAGGCGATTTATTGTTTAGTTGATTTTTGTCACCATGAAAACACTTTTACTCCCTTGGGAGAAAAAAGTGCTGTTTTAGTCCCGCTTTGGCGGGAGTAAAAGTGTGCTTTATTTATATAAATGCCGTGCAAAAAAGTTATGTTAATCTGGCCACTTGTTTATGAATAAAAAGATTTTTCAAAAAATATTAGCGGCTGACGTTTTGAAGCTAGAAAGTTTCAGGTAAAGCTTTGGATTGGCACTACTGTCTTCATAATTCAATTTCTTTAAATATTGCCACCAACGAAATATTTTTAAATTTTTCGAAATGTTTAGTGAAGTTTATTATAATCGGCTCATTCTTTTGAGAGATATAAGGATAGGATAACCCATACAGGCACCCTCACGCCCATCCACAGACAGACATATTTTAAAAAATACTTCTTTTGGGTTTCTAGAGGTTCAACTCATGTGCTTCCGTCAAAATTCCGAAATAGAAAATTTTCATGAAATTAATGCTTTGCTATACTAACAGTATATGGTAAAAAGTACCATGTCTAACAAATATTTGATAAAACGGCAAAATGAGGCTAGTTTTAAAAATTGTTCAAAAACGTTTGTTTTTCCATACTTTTTTAGTTACTTTACTTGCAGTTTCAGTACTGATTTAATACAATTTATCGAATTTCAGATTTTGACGGAAATACATGTTTTGAACCTTTAGAACTCAAAAAAGTGGTTTAAAAAGATGTCTTTCTGCGGCTGGTGGGTATGGGTATGTACAATCCATGAAACGAAATCTGATAGAAGACCTCAGAGCAAATACGTTTTCTTGTGAACATTTTAGCTTGAAAATGACGCCTGCAACGATAATGTGTAATTTTTTTTACTTTAGCGCCTTATTACTCAAAACCCAGTTTAGAAATCGGAATTAATTTTTTTATCGTAGTAGCCCCGTAGAGACACAATGCTGCTGCGCACAGAAATTTCCGAAAAGTTACAGAACTATGACCAGAAAAATATTTTAAAAATTTGGAAATTTAAAAAAATATTTCTCAAAAACTGGCTAACGATTTTTTTTTAATTTTTGTGGTTTTTAAAAACTATGACCAGAAAAGTATTTTCAAAAATTTAGAAATCAAAAAAAATATATTTCAAAAACTGACTAAAGATTTCTTTTAATTTTTGTGGGTTTATAGCAGAGTTTAGAAATCGGAATCAATTTTTTTATTGTAGTAGGCTTATAGAGACACGATGCTACCGCGCACAGCAATTTTCGAAAAGATAAAAACCAGCACCAGAAAAATATTTTAAAATTTGGAAATTAAAAAAAAATTACTCAAAAACTGCTTACCGACTCTTTTTAAATTTTGTGGGTTCGTAAAACTAGGAATAAGCTACATTTGAGTTCGTGTGCCAGTTAGCTAATTTCTTTGTGACACCTATGAGTTTTTGAAAATCAAAAATTCCTATCCTTTAATTTAATAAACGGGGCCCTTAAACAATTTCTGTTAAATTGCTCATGGGTGGTAGTAGAATTAAGTTCTCTCGTAGGTACAGCAATATTTGGGGGGTTAGTTTTTTTCCGCTTTGGTGGACGAATTTGTTCTACCGTTTTTTGTTTTTTTCCAAAAAATCAAAAATCGATTGTTTTTTCACCCATAACTGAAAAACTTTTATCGTGTTATCAGTTTACTTTAAAAGCCTGTGCGACACCTGTCGTTTACCGAAGTCTCAAGGCGCGTGACCGAACTACATAGCTACCTGTTAAAACGAGCCGAGAGTCGAATAAACGAAATAATTCTCAAAAATATTATACTATTTTTTTATACGAAAGCTTTAAGTATATCATGTATTATGTTCTTATAGTATTATTGTTATGCAGCTATGCTCTCGGTACAGTGGTAAATGCGGTGGGATGTTATTGTAGTCAATGTTAGGGCGTAAAACGTTAATAATAAAATACTTTTAAATATATAATAAGTAACAATGTATAAAGTAGGTATAGGAAAGTCCAGGCGAAGTGCTTCGCTCACTTTTTCGATTGGTATTATTTTATAGAGTAATTAAAATTAATGGAGAAATTGTAACATCCCAAATAGTTTCGTGCTTGGTAACATACGAATACGCGAGTTAGGTTCTAGGCAGTAAAAAATTATATAGAATTAAAAATTATTAACGTATACTTCAACAGGGTGAAGGTTTCGTATATAAGACTAATCACCAAATGTGGGGTCATCGTCAGAGTCATCATAATTACTAGCATTAATGCGTCTGCTTGTATTGTTTTAAACAATTTAAACGAAGTAAGTAGTTAGCATTGTACGGTTTAATCGTACGGGTATATAAGACATGTATGAAAATTCATTTTATTAATCTATTTACAATTGCAATAAAAGTTTAATGCAAAGCGTAGAAGATAGTTTTAATAATTTATGGTGTTCGATTTTGATAGCCAGTGAAATATTACTTGCTTGCATTTCAAACTAAATTAGGAACAAAGAAGGCAAACTTATTATAGTACTTTTAGTATGCATTAACTCTACTCATAAAACACCATCCGTCTGATGTTTTTATTTAACATTTTTTGCAAAATTATATTTTAACAACATTAAACACGAACAACCAAATTAATATACAGGGTGTGTATAAATTGGCGATGTTGGTCATACAATTCTGAGTCGAAAATCTTAATACCAAAATATTGTACCACGCTTCCTGGGTATGCACGGGATCGTCAAAGTTTGAAAATGAAGTATTTTAATAAGTGTTTTAATTCATTATCTGTTGACAGAAAGAGCTGCAAATTAGAAGAAATAAGAATTGTAATAGATAGTTTTTCATAGATGTTGTTTTTCAGCCCCAAAACCGTGTTTTAAACATTTCTTCGTTAATTTATTATTTTAAAAAATACATATGGCAGCATTGTAAAACAATAATTATTCAAGAGTGATGCGACTCTAAATTACTTCTGTCTTGATAACGTCACAGTTTGACAAGTTCAAAATTTATAATTGGACTTGCTTTTTCTATCGTCGTTGCTTTTCTCATAGTTATTAGTATTAATTATTATTGTTATTTTCGTTTTCTTGTTTCTTTCACTAACAGTGGATTTGAAGTTCAATGATCCTTAGTTACCGTGCATTATAACAAAACACCCGTGGTCTGTGGATCCAATGTTGTCAAATGTACGTTCCTTTAAAACGGTTCCTGAGGACAGAGGAAGCATTGTCCAACATTTTGGTATTAAGATTTTCGACTCGCCACATGTTTACACACACCCTGTATTCAGAATGTACACTTTAATTCTGCTTACCATCGAGATCTCGGAAACGGTAAGAGATAGAAGATCCGTTACATCAGGAAAAAGTTGCCTACTCTACCGTTTTGAAAAGTATTGCACAATTCATAGCTCACTAGATACAGCAAAAAACTAAAATTTGACGTTTTCTTCTTTTGTTCGTAGTTTTTTATTTACAAATTTTACCAATTAATTTTTGCAGTGGTAGCGTAACACATAATAAAATATTTGCTGGTGTAACCAGATTCTTTTTGACAAACCACTTCGAGGGGAGTTCATCTTTTTGTTTCCTTATGGCTGCTATTTCTTCATTTTGGAAAAGCATTTTTTATTCTCCTTTCCTCGCAAGGCAACGGGAAACCAGCGAGGTGGATTTTCCCCCAGGAAAACCTCTCTGGAGAAGAAGTGCATGCACTTCCTGTGGTTCGGAGCTCACGTTAAACTGTAGGTCCCCTATGTCTGTCTGTGCAAGATATCTATCGCCGCGCACCAAACACAGACATAGGAGAGAGGTAGCCAACAACGGCCCGAATAGGGTATGGCACTGTAAGAAGAATTCTCTTTTCAACGATGTATGACATCTCTGTAAAATAACAGTAGGTAACAGATGTTTAAAATAATTAAAACTTCATTTTAAAGTTTGCCATGGAACACCTACCCTTTAGTATTTTTTGTTACGAAAGAGAGAGGTTATGTTTTGATCGCCAAAAGAACGACTATCTTCAATTTAAAAAATCGATTAAAGCCCAGCAGAGTCTTGTTTAACGGACAAAAATACACAGGAAAATGCGTGTTAGCAGGACGAAGTACATTCTGAAAGCCTCAAAACATAGTTTTTTTATACCAAAGCATTTTATACCAACTCGTTGAATTGCAATTTCTGAAATTTAGCATGCAATAAAATTATACATTTTTAGCATACAAGTCAGCAAATTACAAACAAATTAGTATTCCGTCTGCGTTAACGCTATATTGTCGTGAGATTTAACTAACAAGCTTTGACGAAATACCTAATAAAATTGCTATTAGCATATTTTTCTTGTTTTTGGAGAAGTAACACGGCAGTAAATTTTTTCTCATGCATGTCCACGTCAATTTTAAGTACTTGTTTAAAGTCATGTGAAAATTAAGCTTGGATGTCAATACAGGCAAGTTGTTCAATATTGTAAGAGTATACTACATTCCTAAGCAGAGTTTGTATTGCATGCAATTAACGATATTTAGTAAAACTTTAACTTGAACAGTCTGGTAAAAATTTTTGCCACTAAATTAGGTGAATAGAACCCGGCATACTTTTAACCAAAGATGCTCCCTTGCAGGTTACTGAGTGACAGCCCATATACAATGTTGTACAAATGAAATTAATTTTTAATTGGACACTCCATTTAGGTAGAATTTTTAAATTGGGTATTGATACTATGCATTGGCTGTTAAGGGTTCAATCTGAATAACGTTTAAGAAGATTTTTCGCAACCAGACGTAGTTCTTTGTAATACTATTTTTTAACATACGATTGTCGTTGGCTTAAAAATTGTTTGGTATAACAAATTTTAATTGTTTACTTATTTTTAAGCTTTACACTTGTTCACGATTTACACATTTTCATGGTATACAAATTTTTACATTATACTACTTAAGGTGTCGTACAGTTATACTTTTTTCTATTGTGATTTATTCTTGTGATATGTGATTTTTTTACGGTTTGCGAACTTTCAGGGTTTATTAATGTATCGTTGAATAAAAATGTTATATATTGGTATTTTTAATTAAAACTAAAGTTTTGTTAACGGAAATAGAACTACCGTTAACGGAATTAGAATTTTTTCTTTAGTGGAAAATAGTGCATCTTTAGGATTAGTTAGAATATTCCACTCACATTGTAACAGCCAATGGCAGCCGGTTATTTTCAGGCTCTTGACCAATTAGACCCTGACTGACAGCGATAATCCTTTTTTTGGGAGGCTTCTATGTTATCGGTGCTGTATATAACAATAGCAACACGTCAACAAAATTTTTTATTTTTGCATTTAATAATAAAATAACGCGTTTGTAGTTTAGTAGGTACATAACAAATAATTAAACTAAGTAATAATTTGACTTTTTTTTCGTGGAATATTCTAAAAAATATACCTTTGAATTAAAAATAACCTATAATTTTGTTCTTTATTGGCCAACTCAATTGTGTTGATGATGCAAGGCGATATCATTCGTCTTCGGACTCGTGATATTGCCTAGCAGCAGCACAAGTTCGTTGTCAATGAAGCGACAGAATTATCGATAACTTTTAATTGGCATGTAGTATTACTGCTGACAATTTCTATTCGGTTGTTTAGACGACGGTAAAAGTTATGTTGCGGCATGAAAGCCATTATTCTTTCTACTTCAGTATTGTTTTTGCGCTAGTAACCGAGAAATAGATTAATAACTCTTTTTAATTTTTTTTTGTTATGAACAAATGGACAACGAAAGTTACACAGTGGAGAGAGAGAGAGAGGTACAGGGAGACTAAAACGCAGATGGATAGCCGACATAATGCAAGCAGCTGAGATACACTAAACACTATGGTTCAGAAATGATCGGAAAAGGGAGAAGCCTATGTCCAAGAGTGGACTAATATGGGTTAAGGAAGAAGAAGAAGAAGCTGACTCATATTTTACAAGTAGATTTAAACTGACTTGGTATAATTGTTATGACCTGATGCTGCAACGTAAGATAACATACTTTTAGCTGATTGTAAATGTAGTTTCCAATTTTCGGTCCTTTCTGCAAAAAAATTTTGTTAAACATGGAAACCATGTTCATGTACTGTAACTACAATCTACATGTTCTTCTACATTTTAATTTTTGTTTTTTTTTTCTTCAACCTTCGCAACTACGAGTGTTAAATCTTAGAACAAATTTAGTTGAAATGTTTGACAGTCGAAAGGTAAAGAGGACTGAGCGGAAGGGTGAAAAAATAGTAAACAACAGTAACGTTGTAATATCTTAGAACGCAATTTAAACGTAATTAAATTGACTTCGGTTAATATAATAAGTTACAAGGGGGATACAAACTGAAATGTTACTCCATTAATAGAAAATTGAAGTATATTCTATATGATCTTGCACTTTAGTTTAGTGAAATTTTGTTTGTAAAACAAGATTTAATAGACAAAACTTTATCTGTAAAAATTTAAAATATGTAGAAAAAAATATTACGTGACGCCTTTTCCTTTATATGAAACATGCAAAAACTGGTAAAATTACTAAGTTAAATGAGTAATAGCAGACGTAAAATATCAAAATTTTAGTGCAGCTACTACGAAAGCCCATGTTCCATCTTCAGGAGGATGTAGCTCCGCAACGTAGCGTTTTCGGATCTATGTTTATGGGAACTTGTTTACTTATTTCGGTGCCTAGAATACGATTTTGCACCATAATTATGAATCACCCTGTATTTCGTTAGCCTGGCAAATTTCCATGAGGGGTTTTGCTTTTTGGAACCCTTCTTCTGAAATTAATCAATATACATTATTGCTACCAAATAGCACAACAAGATTGCGTATTATATTAGCAATACTTAAATATTACATTATATGTAGTCTTAGATTATAATACCAATGTTAAATGTTAAGTTGTTTAGTGCACTCACTAATTTCAACAAAAAATAATATTTTTCTTCTGTTAAATACATTTGCTTTTATTATTACAACAAATATATACTATGAACTTCGGCCTCTCCCAATCACGGGCTCTAATGCAACTGCATCGGTTGTATTGGCGCAGTTACGCCACTGTGTAGGCATTAAGTACATGTCTTACAGCTCAAAACAACTTATTTGTTATTATTTTTAGTGAAATTACCAAAAAAGAACGTGGAGCGTAGCCAACGGGTTCTGCTACTATTGTTTTAACGACAGTATTTGAATACTTGTTAGAACATTGTTTCTGCTTGTAAATCCCTAACAAATCTAAAGAACGTAAAGTATTTTGGTATTTATGTACGATTGCAGTTGCGTAGAATTGACTTCAGAAAAAACATTGCTACATGTTTTTTAATATTTTGTTTTACACTTGAACGGCATTCTTTTGGTTTTTTTCGAAATTCTCTTTCCTTGTTTTATTATACAAACACGATTGTATTTATTAACTGTAACTTTATCAGAATTTTACAACAATTAGAGGTACAGTACGTGAATTAAAAGAAAATTGAAAAATCGTATGTAGATTTTTAAACTCACACTATACAATGCTTGAAAAAATTGTTCTATTCCAAACTGTGTAATTTATAATAATCGATCACATTAACAACTTCCGCCAGCAGTTTTTTAACTGGTTTTAACGTAGGTTTATGTTAATTAACAAAATCTTTAAAGTATTTTTTATTATACCTGAATCATAATCTCTGTTTTTGAAACTAAAAATCGTGCAAAATCGGGCCTTTAAAGCACCAGTGCTTTAAAGTTGCCTAGGTAACAACAAATTCACCTACAAATTTTGAACAATGATAAATACACAGGCAATCAGAACTAAGTCGAAACAAACTTCACAAATCAACAAATTTATAATAAATATACATAGCAACGAAACAACAACAATTGCTAACCGTTTCTATATCAACGATTAATGACACAGATTACTTCGAAAAGGGGATTTCAATTTCCTTTTTTTGTTATAATTTTCAGATTATAGTGCAGGTATAATAAAAAATAGCGTATAATACACGTGTATAAGAGCCTTTAAAGCACTGCTCCGTTAAAAGGCACTCGGCTTCGCCTCGTGCTTCTAAACCCGTCGCGCGTGCTTTAAAGGCTTGCTTATACACTTGTATTATAATATACTATTTTTGCTCCACTACATTAAACTAAATTGAATTTCAGTTAATCAAGTTTTAAGCGTAAATGTCCAATGCAAATACTAATATTAATTTTTTGAATGCAAACATATCTTTTTAACCATAAAGTAATAATTGTAGTCTCCAAACAAAACCTAATTTGATGTGTGTCTTAACAACGTAAACGCAATTCCTCATTAATCCGTAGTATAAAATATAATCCTTGGTTGTATACGTTTAAAGTATTTTTGTAAGTTCGGTGTTTAATCACTTTAACATACGGTGATTTCAGATTCAGACACGAAACGTAATTTAGCTTGGTAAATTAATGATACGTTACACGTCACGATCACATTCGTTAGGACATCACATTATTTAGAGTCTATATTGATACCTATTTTGATGAAGGTGTAATTAAAAGCTCTGCAATGCAATAACAGTGTGCTCATCTGTAGTTTTACGATTACGACAACCTGTGTTTATCTATCACACAAGAAGTAATTTCTAAAGTAATGAGATGGCAACTGAAAATGATCGCCATTGTACTTCCTTGCCTATCAATGTCTACTTCGCATTGACAATGCTGACCTTTCCTTAAAATGGGGTCAAACCTTAATAATTAATGTTTTAGGTCCAAATTCATTTCCGACCCCTTTGTATTGCTATACAGGGTTGGGCAAAAGTACGGAACAATGCAAATATCTTTAATACAGCAACCGAGATTTTGACAAAAGTTTCTACATGAAGGTTCCGACATACGGCGGATACAATGAAGGTATTGGCGGTTTAAAAGGACTTCCGGTTTAGCCGGAAATTATATCAACTTTTTTATTTTAAATGAAACACTCTGTATATTTTTTGATATGTCCATAGAACTCTTTCTTGTGAGTTCAGTGATATAAAGTTTTATGCCTTTATTTTCAATAGTTTTAGAGATATTGAGCAATAATATTTCGTAATTGTCATCTAGCAGCTCATGAAAACAAAAGAATGTGAGAAGCCGAAACACTACTGTAAAGTTGTCAAATATGCTTGGTTTGCTTTGTGTTGTGTTGATGTTCGATAACTGGACACTGTGGTTGCAGTAATCAATTAATTAACCAAATTAATTAAAACTAGTAAATTTAAACATCGGAAATGGTTCAATTAACAGAAAAAGAACGAATTCAAATTTTAATTATGATTAGTTTTGGTGAGCGTCGTAGAAAGTTTGTACTTTATTAAACAATCTGCAATCTTTATGTTAATTGAACCATTTCTGATGTTAAATTCGGCAGTTTTAATTAATTTGGTTAATTAATTGGTTACTGCAACCACACTGCTCAATCTATCGAACATCAAAACAACACAACACAAACTACGCATATTTGACAACATTACATAACTGTTTAAACTTCTCACATTCTTTTGTTTTCATGAGCTGCTAGATAACATCTACGAAATATTATTGTTCAATATCTCTCGAATTATTAAAAATAAGGATATAAAATTTTATATCACTGAGCTCGCAAAAAAGAGTTCTTTCGATATATCGAAAAATATACAGGGTGTTCTATTTAAAATAAAAAAGTTGATATCATTTTTGCTAAACCGGAAGTATTTTCAAACCGCCGATACTTTCATTGTATCCGCCGTATATCGGAACCTTCATGTAAAAAATTTTGTCAAAATCGCGGTTGTCGTATTAGAGATATTTGCATTGTTCCGTACCTTCGAAATTTAGAACTTACTGTCATGACAGGTCGCTAAACCGTCGTTATAATAACTTTAAATTGAAAATTATGACCTTTAAAATACAAATTTCAAGATCCTTTAAGGTCTATTCACACATATCAGTGACGTGTCAGTGCCGTGTCAGTTCAGTGTCAGTGTCAGTGAAAAATAAAATATCGTTGCATATAGTTTAGATTACCGTGTTCACACAAGCCCGACACAGTGACGTATTTTTGCATTCAGTATCAGTGCAGTATCCGCTCCGTGAGATTATATATCGTTGCCAACGATATTTTTACTATTTCACTGACGTATTGTACGCTGTCGTGTAGCTTGCTTGTCACATTTTTGTGAATAAAATGATTGACGAGCAGCTTATTAAATTGGTTCGTCAATACTCTGTAATATATTATTTATCCCATCCAAAATATATGGACAGTAGTTTCAAACAAGACATTTGGGACAAGATAGGAAAACAAATGGGAGACAGTTTTTATATAATTAATATTTTATTATATATGTATATTTGCATATTAATAATTATAATATACCTAGCCCTTATTTATCCAAAATTATGGCAATCATGGCTAATTCTGTGTCTGTAAACTTAGCCATCTCGCTAAAATAATTACTGACAACTGATGAAACTGTACGGATATGTGTGAATAGTCGTCGCTGATACATCACGGATGTTACTGACACTGAACTGATACGGCACTGACACGTCACTGATATGTGTGAATAGACCTTTAAGCTTCCATTCTCACTTATATTTTATTGTTTGAGCTGATCAGTTTCATTTTCGGAAGGGTTAATGCTTGTGAAACTATTAATCTCTTCATGTTAATTTTCTAAAATGCATAGCTGCAACTTTAGGAAATAATACCTTTCACTGGAAATTTAAAAGGAAGCTGGTGGAGGTGGACAAAAATTTTCGCTTGCACAATTTGGATACTGGAGAGTGGGGGTCGTAGAAAGAGATTCTAATACCGTTTTCACTTAATCTAATGTTTTATGTGAGCCCACCTTTCCTCTTTTCTGGGTTGTTTTCTTATTTATCGAGGGGTCAATGGGTTTGTGAAACTACTAATTCTTTTATTTTACTTTGGATTCACAAATCAAACCCAACAGCAGGGATAGAGCAACTGAAATTTTGATACAGATTCGTTGAGTAAGCTTTTGTTGCTCTCTTCCACACAATGTAATACTACTCCCCTCTCTGTGATCTCTTTGATTTGGGTTGATATCCCATTTACTGCACGGTTAATGAATGCGAATCAGTGCTAATCATTTCATGTTTGTTTGGGTTCCATAGTCCTCATTCAGCAGTATGAAAAAGGTTTCTCTAGTGGAACTTAAAAAACATTTCAGAACAAAAAAGCTGTTTATGAAAGTGCCGGTTCGACGTATTACAAGAAGTAATAATAATAATTTATTCTTGGTGTTGGTAAAAAGTACCTACATCCTTTAAACACTCCTCAAAATTTCGTACATACTTTAAATATAATAACGAATGTGGGGATCGAGTTGGCTGACGCTAAACTTTGTATACGGGTGAGCATGTCTGAGCGCATAAAATACATCCAAGTTTGACAGTTGAGTTGGCTGAGTTGTCAAAATTTGTTGTTTCGTGGTTCTTTCTGTTTTTAGTAGTCCTTCCTTTAATAACGTAAAAACAGTTTTCTTGAAAACTAATACACGAGCATTTTCACAATTTACTTATATCAATTGTTGCAAAATGATTTAAACATTAGAGGAAACGCGTTTCTGATTGAACCTTTTTATTGTAACGAATGTAGGGTGGACGAAGATTGATAATATTACCTACATGACTGCCCGAAAGAATTTCCAGCCAAATTTCCTACAAACAGTTTTCGTGTGAAATAGAAAATATTCTAAAGAAACA
The DNA here is from genome assembly GCA_958336395.1 of Ctenicera cuprea. Classification (NCBI taxonomy): domain Eukaryota; kingdom Metazoa; phylum Arthropoda; class Insecta; order Coleoptera; family Elateridae; genus Ctenicera; species Ctenicera cuprea. The sequence goes on from OY284490.1 coordinate 39,409,477, forward strand.
TTTACCACCTGGCAATGTACAAGAGAGATAACAAAATCAAAGCATGTTGAAGCCCCGATTTGCCCATACAACAATAGGGGCAAGTGCCATGCTGCCAAATGATGGTGTTTAAGTTATGAACTTCAGTGGGAATACACTGTGTTTGTTAGTTGTCAACTGTCATGCAAACCAATCTAGCCACGTTTGCTTACAATTTGTTAGCTTTTTAATTATTGTATCTGTACTTTCGTAATATTTTCAAATTATGAGTTTGACTGAGAGAAAAATAATTGAAATTTTAACAATGATTGGAGGTGGTGGAGAAGTCGAACACAGGCAGAAGTCTGTAATTTATTTAACGACAAATACCCACATCGGTCACCTATTGCACAAGCGAAGGTGAAAAAAAATTAGAGAAACGAGACAAGGGAAAGATTTACCCAAAACTGAGCGGCCTATAGTCAGGGAAGATACAAAACTTGATGTACTCTTAGCTCTATAAGAAAATCCACACATTGCAGGTCGCCAACTGGGATTAGATAATAACATCATAAGACAAACTTCAGTATTGATGTTTAGAACAAGGAAATATCATCCATAAAAAGTCCAGCGAGTACATGAACTATTGGAGGATCATCCTGACCACAGAGTACAATTTTGCGTCTTCCTCTCTTGATGAAACAGTCGGCACACAAAATTCGTAACTGGACAGCTAAAAATCCTTACAGGGTACAAACAACACATTCGCAACATCGTCACAAACTAAATGGATGGGCTGGAATTGGTAACCGTGTTTTAGGACATTCTTTCTTTCAAGGCACTTTGACTGGGAAACGCTATTTGAAATTCCTTCAAAATGATCTCATTTCTGCATTAGCCGTATTATTTCCCAACGATCCAGACATGCCAAATAATAACATCTGGTTCCGACAGGACGTAGCTCCTCCACATTATGCGGTTAATGTACGAGACTATTTGCAACAATTTTTTTCAAATAGATGGATTGGTAGACGAGGACCTATGGAATGGCCAGCCAGATGTGCGGATTTTACACCTCTTGATAATTTTTTGTGGTGTTATTTAAAGTAAAGTGTATACAAATGAGCCTAACAATGCAGAAAAGCTGAAAGAGCAAATTTGGCAAGAAATACTTTTAAAACACCAGCAATTATTGAAAATGCTTTGTCCTGATCACTGCCAGGCTGTAAATGGGCATAACTTTAAACAGTTTATTTAAATTATTTTTATGCATTCTCTGGAGACGAAGAGCTTGCACTTTCTGCGGTTCGGAGCCCGCTTTAAAACAGTAGGTTCCCTATGTCTGTCTGTGTGATTGATTAAGCACGCTCAGCACAGGCATAGGAGAGACAGTCGCCACGCTCTTTCGAGAGCAAAGAACTTTGAAGAAGAAGATGAGATGGAATGAGCCGATTTCATTTTGTCTATGTGTGTGGGCGATGTTAAGCTCATGTTTAAAAATAAATAGACAAGAAACAAAACTTGACCGAAATTTGGGAGCTATAGTTATAATTACAAGCGCGCTAAGAACAAACTGCTGCGTGTACATTACCAGCTCATATTTAAGAAGAACTAAATGTACACGCGGGCTGGGCCCTAATGTTGTATTCGAGAACTTCTTGTTCTTCTCCTTTTGCGGCTTCATTCCTTTAGTTTATCCTATAGAAAGTTCGCTACACTACACCACTACTCCCCAACTGGAGTCTGGTTTGGTAAGAACGTTTAATGATAGCTTTTTAACACGTTTTTGTGTGCTAGGTTTGCAAGATATATTTTCACTCATGTATGTAATTTAACTTAATTGCTATTTAATCTTCGCTTTATTTAACTAAATCGAGCATTATCATAACATCTGAAAATGTATTGGGGTTAATAGCATTATAACATGTTTGAAAATAAAACTTATGTTGGCGCATCAATTATGAAATAATTCAGTGTAAATTTGTTCGCATTCAAGTCGTGATTGCATTACTTGTCTAATCAGTTGGCTCTTCGTTTCACGTAACCAAGCTTTCCGTGAGATTGTCCAAGACAACGTATAGGTTTAAACCTACTAGTTAATGCAAATTACGGGATATTCATTAGCTAGAATCGGTCGGTATTTCGAAACGCGTCAATCACGAGTGACCAATTTATAATTATAGCGTATCCAGCACAATGAGATCTTGTGTAAACCTTCTTTCGAGTCAAAAAATAAAAAATATTTATAATGATTCGTTATTCTGGTCAGTTAGTTCGCGTAAAGAAAAATTACTGCTCTTAAAAAAAGAAATAACACAGACGTTTTTAAAAATTAATTAAAAATTAAACTGTAATGGCAATAATTAAAATTTAAATGAATTTAACTAACAATTGACTTCGTATATTTTGAGCTAATAAAATCAGTACATCTTAGACACGTGAACCAATCATAATTTGATTATACTGACAATTACCCTAGTAAAGTAATTGTGAATGTTTTTATTAACCATTGCTACCATAGCGATCGTAGTTAATTACTAGATACTTATTTTATAAAATACAAAAATAAATTTTTTATTGCTTCTGTTCGATGAATTATTTTGCCGAATACTACTCGTGACTGATTTTTCTTTAGTAATCTTTGTACACTCCTGCGTGTTGCTTTAAGAACATCGACACTCGTGCTACACACTCGAGCCAGTACCATCCTAATTATTCTGCTAATTGGGCTATAGCGCCATGGGGCCAGGCCCAAAAGGACACCGGGTCAATTTTTTACAATAATTCTCTTAGTGGATCTCAAATATGTTGGTGCGTCCTCTAGTGCAAGCTAGGCATATACCGCTAGTGTCGCTGTCACTCTACCAGGTTGGTAGACAAAACACATCTGGTCTGGTTATAAGACAGTGTGAGTACGCCTGCGCTGAGTGCGCATTTGTGTAAAAATTGAGTGGAAAGTGGCCGTTAGTGTTCGAGAAAAATGCGAGCCGCTGCCTATTTCCCCCACTTCAGACTAATATATGAACCTGTACTGTTGCAGTTGTGTGAACTAGTGGCGGTTTGTCTGAATTTTACGGTGTCCGGAAAAAAACATCCCTGGAAAGAATGGCCCCGGAAACAAATATCTTTGGAAGAAAACTTCCCTGGAAAAAACATCTCCGGTAGAAACAGCCTCTTCACAATTCTCATTTGCACAAAAATTCTCTTTTCTTTCTGTGTTCTTCTAGGGCTATTTTAATGCCAAACTTCCTCCCGATCTGTGAACTCGTTTTTGAGTAATACTGCCTTAAAGTGAAAATTTAAAGAAAATTGTGTCGTCCGCCGTTTTGAAGCTAGAAAGTTAGTAAAAAAAAACTCTTCTATCAAATTCCGTTTTTAGTTTTAGAAAATTTGTTTCCGGTATAAATGTTACCACAAAAACATGTCTAACTTCCGATTCCGATTTCCGATTTTTTTGAAAGCTTATGTTTACGGTCAATATTTGATTTTGAAAGTTTTGACACCGAAATCGGACCATCCGTTCGGGAGTTATAACGCATAACCCACACTCCGACATACAAACCCACCCATACACCAGACTTCATTTTTTTAAACCACTTTTTTAAGTTTCTGAATTGTAAAACATGTATCTTTTTTTATCGAGGATTGTTTTTGGTTTTTTTTCTGAGCTCTTTTTTCTGTTTTTTTTTACTGGGTTTTTTTTTCCGAGACTTAGTTTTACTGGGATTTTTTTTCAGGGTCTTTTTTGGGGAATATTTTTTTTGTAGATTTTTTTGCGGGGCTGTTTTTGCTGGGATGTTTTGTCCTAGATTCGAATGTGACCACTGCCGTTAGGGCGCTACAAAAATACTTAGTCCAGGAGCTCCGAATTTCTTAGAACGGCACTGACTGGAGCAGATTTTCGCCGCAACCAGAAGTCGTGATCTCGAAAGCAAAGCTTGTCGGGAAAAACAATGTCACTCATGTTACTGTAATATGACGTCTCTTTCAAAAAATGATCGCACGGAAAAGTATTTTTTATTCATAGCATTATTACTTTACGTCTGTAATTTTTATTCGTTATTCTACTGTCTCATAAAATTTCAAAGAACTGAATGGAACAAATAATTAGTTTGGTAATATAATTTAAAAAAAAGTATATAAAAACGTTGCAGTAGTTTAACATAATTTAAAAGAAAAACTATAAAAGTTCCCTATTCCATAATTTTCAAAACGGTTATTATTTTTAGCTATAATGAAAGCAAAACTTAGCATTACACATGCATGCATACCGTACGTTCTTCTGTAAACAAAAACTGTAATATCAAATTAAAATTTAAAAACTATTTATCAGTACTAATTTCACTTTGTAGGTGTAAATGAAAATTCCTATTCAAGTACGTTTATTGTCTTTGCTAGTGTAACATATTTTTTTACACTTCTTTATATTAAGTTTTTTAATTTTATTGAATAACTGTCTAAGAATGTGTTAAAAGTTTAATTGGCCGACAGCAAAACTGATACGGTCAGCGTGGAAAACAAACTTTTGTCGGTTTATGTATGTCGACCTGGTATGGTAAAAATAGGTTGGGTCGCTAGTAATTAGGAACGAGTCGCGTTTAATAATTGGATCATGATGAACTGTTGTTGTTAGTGGTAAATATAAAGTAGCAATGTGATACTGTGACTACTAATAATGATTTATTATTTATGCAATTGATGTGTTGATATTGCTGTGGTTCTTCTTATTGTTTGTTTGTTCTTCTTGTTTATTGATATTGTTGTTGTTAAACCCAAATTAGAGCTGATAAAGCCTGTCGATATAGCTAGCTAAATGCTTGGATTCTAATTAGTTCTGCTGGATTAATTGAGGATTCTCGAGCTGATTGGTCGATTATGTGACTTATTGAAGTTTGATCATGTAAATGCAGAAGGAATGAAATAATAAAATTGAAAACGCATGGAACGTGCAAATTTCAACAGATTATTTGGACGGTGGTGTACTTGTTAAGTGAAACGTTGCGAGTGAAATACGTATGATTAATAATAGTGCAGCAGCGTGCAGTTATTGTTAGTTCATAGTGAATATAATAATTACTTTATAAATATCAAAAATTATGATGTATCTCAAAAGCAGAAAAATGTCAAGTGCTTCAGATAATTTCAGCTGTAAAATAATGTGGAATCATGAAGTGGATTCCTTTCAAACTGCAAATTTCGCCATGTGGTAACAATTAATGTTCAATATAGTCCTTAGAACATGCTGCGCTGGTTTTATTCAACTCAGCTTTACAACAGCGAAAGGCACACTTCACTAGAAGCAGGTAACTGGGCCTTCTATCTTCTTAGGTAATATTATCTTAAGTATTTATTTTCAATTTTTAAGAAATATTGTACTATGCAAGAGTGCAATGTACCATGCAATTGCAATTTGCAATTTGTAGGTATGTATTTTCTTGTATAAATTGTGTATGTATAACAAAGCAGTGTACATAGATTACCACCCTACAGCCTTTAAAAATGAATTTCGTCGATGATTGCGTACTGTTCACCTTATTTTGAGCCATTTTAACAGTTTTTGTTTTGTTTAAAATTGTTTTATTTTATCTAACAGTGTCTAAAACGATACTGTCTTCTGCAATTATGAATATACGAGGGATGTCCGGTTACTGAGGTACATTTGTGAATTACAGACAGACTACTTTATTTATAGAAATCAAACATACACTAAGTAAAAGCGCGAACTGTTAGCCATTGTCTTTTTAGCAGACTGCTGAACTTTGAATTTTTTTAATTGATTCTCATTCGTTTTCATTGTTGATGGTTTTCGTCGCACACCTTCGGGATCATCGTTCAGTGTTGTGCGGCCACTTTTGAACTGATTACACCAAACACTAACTTGTTTTCGACTCATAACGCCTTCTCCGTAAGTCTTCAGTATTTTTTTTATAAATTTTGGTAGGTTTTTTCATTATTTGCATGCAAAAATCGAATGACCGCTCGCAATTCAAACTAACGGAGTATGTTTCGATCGGAACTGACATTTTGCAGCTGTCACTGAGCACGTTGTACTTAATCTAAGGCAATGACAACAGCCACCTATGTAGTACATATGTGCATCTAAAATGCGTGCAAGTTTCAACCTGATCGGATCAACGTATGCGGTGTGCCGAGCAAACGTACCTTAGTAACCGGACATCCCTCGTACTTGTAGCGTACAATGCTTACATATTTAACATGTTATTGAATTTATGATCTGTACTAGGTTAAAATACTTTATGTAGAAATGTGTAATCCATACATATATAAAAGCTCAAAGCGTTTTTTTCTCTGGTTCCTCCAGCGGCTACCGCTTCACCAATTTGGACAATTTTTTTTTCAATGAAAGGTCTCTATCCTCAGATGCAACATGAAACATTTTTATATTTTTATTCTACGTCGATTTTTTAATAATAATTATTTTGATTTATAATATATATGAAGGTCTGCTAGACGCGCTTCACTTGAGACGAATCTACACTAACGTCGCGTCTTATTATTGGAACGAATGCATCACGTGACTTGGCATTTTGCCGGTTCTCACAACGCTGTCTGTCAGTGCATTGTACGCTGGGGTAACTCTAGTATACTTTAAATAAGCAAATATTAAATTTTAATGAAATATTGTTTGATTAAGAAAATATGTTTTATTTCATATGTTTAAATATACGAAAGATCTGTATTCCCAAAAATGTTGTAGTTTTATAATGCACAAACCAACCAATAAAATTATATGAACCATAAAATGAATTTTTGTGTGATAGTAAATATCATTAAAAAAATTGTATACTACAGAACTGATCTTACAAAGCAAAATAAAAAGGTATCAGAAAGCATATATTAAAAAAACAGGTGTTATACAATGGATAATACAAATTATTCTAGTTATATCATTTTGAAACGATGCGTTAATGATTTTCAAAAACGATTTCTGGAAACGTTCAAAATCACCACAGAACTGCTTCTTAGAAAAATATTCTCGTAACATATCACAGGCGTCACAGCAATGACTCAACAAAACGAATTTTTAGAACAGTTTCACACTGTTACAGATTTTATTAAAAAAATCGAATTTTTGAAACGTTTCCTTATAGCTCCGAAACCCCTTGCCTGATTTTTATAAAATTTAGTGTGTAGAAGTTTATTAGTTGAAGGTAGTTCTTTGTAAGGTCTTTAATCGGAACCGGAACTGGAAACGGAAATTAGACTTTTGTTTGGTATAGATTATTTTATAAACACTGTTTTGAAATTTTAAATACATAGCGTTGTAGTGCATTTAAAGACAAATCAAAGCTTTTTCTCCAAATGCTGCATCTTTAAAATGAAAGCCGCTACGAATTTTTTTAAATTTCAAGTTTAATGCCCGATTACTCGAAAACAAAATGTGCAATCAATACAAATTGCTATATTATTTAATTGCCATTAATAAGTACGTATAATTAAGTGATGTAAAAATATTTTTGGAAATATGAAAATTGTAAACCTACTAGTGCTCAAAATTTGGACATTTTCAAAAAATTACTCCTCAAAAACTGCCCACATAATTTTTTTTTAATTTTCTAAGCAGATTGATTCTTTAATGAACTACAAATTTGTTTTTTACTAATTTCCCAAATTTTACTCTGACCCCTTCCTGAAATTATTGAAAAATTTTAAATTGATTAATTCTTTATTCATAAACGCACATGTTTGATATTTTCTAAAAAAAAAGCAAATACTAGCTATTCTTTTAAATCCAAAAGACAATTTCTAATTTGATTATTTTTGGCGATTACTTAATAGTAGCGTGCTCGCGGAACCAAAAGTCGCTTAATTAAGGAGTTAGTAGGCACTTCGAGGTTAAAATGTTTGACCTAGCCAGAATTGTTGCTTATACCTCAAGGATTTCAAATCCACAATTCGTCAAAAAATCGTCCTGTGCATAAGGGCACAAAACAAAAAATTAAAACTAACAACATGCCGAGAAACCTCAGGTCCTAAAGCATATTCCTGCCAAATATCAAAATTTTTTCTGTACTTGTTATATTTAAAAAAAATATTTAATCTATGAAATTAACGCATGCCATATGGGCAACTAAAACACAAAATCGTCGTTTTCTCGATTCGAGGTACGCCAAAAATTGGTTATTTTTCCGACTTTTTTAGCTCTACAATTGATTATGTCCGTAATGGCCGCCTATAGCGGGAAAACTTACTCTTTATAAAATGTGCGTCATTCTGTCTGGAAGGCGATGGTTTTTAAATTATATTTTTAGAACGTATATTATCCGATATATTAAACTAAATGTAGAATAGTGCAAAAATTAGCAATATTTATCCTCTCCCGTACTCGATCATATGATTCACGCTTCGTCGCTTATCCCACTCCTCTCGACTACGCAATGCACACTCCACTACACCCCGCAATGACTATTCACAGTATAGAATCAATCACCATACGTAATACTTTTTATGAGGAATTATTATTAATATTAGAGAAAACGTTGAGAATAATATTGTTATTATTGTTGTTCTAGACATGTTGTCATGAAAAATAGATATAATAATATTTAAAAAATACTTCTGTGTACAGTTGGTGAAGACAAAGCTGATACTATTTATGCTGTTAATAATTGATTTAATCACTATTATATACAAACATGACCTACATAAAATAACAAATTAATCAATCGCTTTCAGAATCCTCTTCAGGGGAAACAGTTGATAATTTCCGACTACGCTTAGATGTTGTTCTATTTTTACATGATTTTTGCTCCATGCAATAACAGCCACCAATACAAGGCATGTTTTTCTTTTTGCAGGAACATACCTTACTTGTACAGCCTGAAACATTATTTATTTTTTAATAGTCATTAGTTGAAGTAAATACATTAAAAGTTAATCAATTCGTACCTTTTTTGCAACCACAAGTAGCTAATATGCTGAGATCTTCAGGAAGCGCGGGTTGAGTCTGTAAAACAGGTAAGATTTGATCCTGCTCAATCTTCCATCCATACTCTAAAATGTTAGGCAGTATGGGCTGTGGTTCCAAGCTGCTAAGCCAAATTTTGGTTTGATAATGTGCTCGCAAACAATGCTGTTTTAAACTATTTTCTGTAGGAGGCAATTTATGTATTGTTTTGGACACTGCAAGCGTTGATCTTAGAACATCGATGGAAGATATATCGCTGTTGTTAGTGTACAGTTTTAAAACAAAATTGTGCATATTCTTAAACAAATTATCATTAAAATCTTCAACACCAACATCTTCAAGTAATTTGTAGTAAGACAAGAATATCTTCCAGCAAGAGTTTGCTACAAGTGGAGGGTTCGCTTCTGTTTTAGACTATAAAACAAATGTTCAACTTGAAGATAACTTATTAAGTTCTAACCACGAAAAAGCAGATACGAGGATTCTTCTACATATTTTGTCTGCTAAAAAAGCTGGATATACGAGATGCATAATTGACTGTAAAGATACGGATGTATTATTACTTTTAGCCCATTTCAAAGACCAGCTACACCTGAAGTTTGGATGAAAATTGGTAGTCGAGATGCAATTCGTTTTATTCCGTTTCACGATATAAGTTTAAACCCTTCACTTACAAAAAGTCTACCTGCTTTTCATGCATTAACTGGATGTGATACGACAAGCCAATTTCATGGAATAGGAAAAAAGTTTTGCTGAAAGATATTCTTGTCTTACTACAAATTGCTTGAAGATGTTGGTGTTGAAGATTTTAATGATAATTTGTTTAAGAATATGCACAATTTTGTTTTAAAACTGTACACTAACAACAGCGATATATCTTCCATCGATGTTCTAAGATCAACGCTTGCAGTGTCCAAAACAATACATAAATTGCCTCCTACAGAAAATAGTTTAAAACAGCATTGTTTGCGAGCACATTATCAAACCAAAATTTGGCTTAGCAGCTTGGAACCACAGCCCATACTGCCTAACATTTTAGAGTATGGATGGAAGATTGAGCAGGATCAAATCTTACCTGTTTTACAGACTCAACCCGCGCTTCCTGAAGATCTCAGCATATTAGCTACTTGTGGTTGCAAAAAAGGTACGAATTGATTAACTTTTAATGTATTTACTTCAACTAATGACTATTAAAAAATAAATAATGTTTCAGGCTGTACAAGTAAGGTATGTTCCTGCAAAAAGAAAAACATGCCTTGTATTGGTGGCTGTTATTGCATGGAGCAAAAATCATGTAAAAATAGAACAACATCTAAGCGTAGTCGGAAATTATCAACTGTTTCCCCTGAAGAGGATTCTGAAAGCGATTGATTAATTTGTTATTTTATGTAGGTCATGTTTGTATATAATAGTGATTAAATCAATTATTAACAGCATAAATAGTATCAGCTTTGTCTTCACCAACTGTACACAGAAGTATTTTTTAAATATTATTATATCTATTTTTCATGACAACATGTCTAGAACAACAATAATAACAATATTATTCTCAACGTTTTCTCTAATATTAATAATAATTCCTCATAAAAAGTATTACGTATGGTGATTGATTCTATACTGTGAATAGTCATTGCGGGGTGTAGTGGAGTGTGCATTGGGTAGTCGAGAGGAGTGGGATAAGCGACGAAGCGTGAATCATATGATCGAGTACGGGAGAGGATAAATATTGCTAATTTTTGCACTATTCTACATTTAGTTTAATATATCGGATAATATACGTTCTAAAAATATAATTTAAAAACCATCGCCTTCCAGACAGAATGACGCACATTTTATAAAGAGTAAGTTTTCCCGCTATAGGCGGCCATTACGGACATAATCAATTGTAGAGCTAAAAAAGTCGGAAAAATAACCAATTTTTGGCGTACCTCGAATCGAGAAAACGACGATTTTGTGTTTTAGTTGCCCATATGGCATGCGTTAATTTCATAGATTAAATATTTTTTTTAAATATAACAAGTACAGAAAAAATTTTGATATTTGGCAGGAATATGCTTTAGGACCTGAGGTTTCTCGGCATGTTGTTAGTTTTAATTTTTTGTTTTGTGCCCTTATGCACAGGACGATTTTTTGACGAATTGTGGATTTGAAATCCTTGAGGTATAAGCAACAATTCTGGCTAGGTCAAACATTTTAACCTCGAAGTGCCCACAAAAGTCAAAATAGAAACAGCTTAGCACTCTACTATAAATAAACTGTTCAGGTAAACGACCAAAAGGAAACTTCCCAGAACTGTTTTTGAAAAGTTGTTTCTATTGTCATTTAATGCGTTCAGGCCGATTTTAAAGTCCAAATTTATATTTTTCTTTAAACACGTAACCATTGGTGGGAGTGACTTCTATTCGTAGAATAGAAATATGAGAAGTATGAGTCTATATTGAAGTAGAGCACCCCTCCCCACTCTCCTAATTTTTTGCAAGAGTTGTCTGGTTTTATGATATTTAAAATTTTGTAATTGCAAACAATGCTTATCCACCGAAAGCTGAAAATTGATTTTTAAAATAGATGTTTTTTTTTGGCATTTATTCAACTAAATTTTCCAGGTGAACGACCAAATGGAAACGCAATGTTTTTTTCTCAGTAGGAGGTAATTCGTATGTCCATACTGATTTTGAATTCAAAATTTCTAACTTTGGATGAAACAAAAAATTTATGGTGGGGGTGAGCGAGAGGTGAAAATATCGCGCTTTCGCAGACCGGCTATTCAATATGCGTAGAATACAAATCTGAGCTCCTTTATCGATTGCGTCTATATTGTAGTAGAACACCTCCTCCCCTTCCGTTTTTGGGCCGATCTATCACGCTACTTTGTGGTTTCATCCCAGTGTAATTACCAATGTTTTAAACCTAAATAGAGTTTTCTGGATTAAGGCGCCAGGACTGTAAAGTGCATACAGACACACGAACACCATGGCGGAACATGTTTTTTTTTTGTTTTCTCGGACCCTAAAACGTGCATATCTGTCAAAATTTTAACTTCCGAAATTTTGATTCGCTATAGGGAGTATGGCTATAGGAAGGTAAAAATACAATACAAGTGTTTACAACCTGCAGTTTTACTTATATATTATTATTAAAGACTAGACTTTAGTCGCAAAAGATTAAAAAAATTCGTTAAAATTCAATAAGTAAACAAAAACCATGGGTGTACTTAAATCCATTGAGTTATACGTGAAATATATTGGACAAGAACTAATTTTTCGAATGAGAAATTAGAAAAAGTTGTTGTTGCGTACTGCAATTCTTAAGTTTTTTATTCAACGATAGTTTTCCGTTTTTTTATGAATGTTGATAGTCCACACTTTCCTTTCGTAGAACTTTCTTATTGTAATAGTGAATTTACACGTTCTATTTTCATTAATTTGTAGTTGTTATTTTACATTTCAATTAAAAAATATATTTTTGCAGTTTCATAAAATTGTTTCGTGAAGTACTTTTAAAACTCATGACCATTTATGTTCTACGCTTATGACCCCTGTTTTATTTTATTTTACTAATACATCAGCTTTAATTCCAGTTGACCAAATAAATAATAACTACCTGCACAAGCTAGATTAAGGTCAAACATATGGATGTGTTACCATTCTAATGTCGTAAATAATTCGTTTAAAAAATTTAGGTATGTGCCAACTATACCTTTAAAGGAATAATGCCAAACTTGGTTAATAATTGATTGCTCATAATTTAAATACTGACAAAATACTAGACTAGAAATCCGGACTACAATTATTAACATACATATGTAGTCCCTATTTCCACAGATCTTTTCTCTTTAAATATACTTAGTACCGATTGATCGAGAAATTCTGAACTTAAAGTGACCATTGTGATGTTTTACTTGGGAAATCATCTGCGTTATTGTTTTTGTGTAGGCAATCCATTCATAATTCATGTCACCGCAAATTTGTTACCTGACCATAATATACATTATGTCACTTTGAAAGTGTTTTTGACGGTATTTAAATGTACGACGTGTTACGCAATGTTAGGATATCGTAGGACATATACGACCACGAAGAGGCAGATTAAATTTAAAAGGTCGCACAGTAGATTAACGGATGTGATGCAAGACAATTACAAATTTATTATCTTATTTTAATGTAAGGACTGTGGTGTTATATGGCTAGTTACGATGAATTGTCACGTCGTTTAAGAAAATGAGAACCACAACGTTTATATAAAAGATTATTTTAAACCGAGGATGTTTAGTTAATTCGCGAAGAAGATATCAAAATAACAGTAATAACCAACTGCTATCCTTGCCATTGGAGGTTTTTATGTATTCATCGGAACTAGCTGCAATTTTCTAAATGACCGACTTCCGATTTACAGGGAAAGCTGAATAATTTTTCTGGTTATAATAGTCACAATCATGAACCTCGAAATGAGAACTTAGTAAGCGTACTTTTAAGACGTAGCTGCTCTATATTTCTCGAGGGTAAATACACAAGTGGTTGGCTTTTTTCCGGATTTAGTTGTTTTTGACGAAAGCTTGGTTGCCAAGAAAATTTCGCCAAAACCAAGCGAATGAAAAACTCACGACACCGGAGGTGGAGGGATTTTGTCTAATTCCGTTGGTTTGAGGGGAATTTCCAAGCGGCAACCAAGCTTGCGTTGAAGAAAAAACATCTAGATCTAAGGAAAAAGCCAATCTAGAGTGTATTTTAGGGGGATTAATAAACGATTCAAATACAACATCTTTATTTTGCAGTGGGTATTATCATTCATTTTAAGTTTAGTGTTTTGACGTACTTAATATTTTCCGAGAAAAGTCAAATTTGTGGGTGGGTGAGTGGGTATGGGTGTATGTATGTGTGTGGTGCATCATAACTACCAAAAGAATACTCGAATTTTGAAGAACTTTGAAATCTGGAGGTATATCAAAATTTCAACGACAAAAATGCTTTTAAAAAAAATTAATTCGAAACCGGAGACGGAAGTTAGACATGTTTTTTAGTAGCATTTGTTTTAGTAAAAGGAATTTTTTAAATCTGAAACTGAAATCTTATAAAAGACTTTAGAGTACATCTAACGGTTTTTTCCAAACTCTCTAGCTTTGAAATGGCGGCCGCTACGATTTTTTGAAAATTTTGCATGTAGCATTTAATATTCCAAAACGAGTTGACAAATCGGGTTTAAATTTTTTATTGTAATAGCTTTAAAAAACAAAATGTGACAGTGCCTAAAAATTCACGGAAAATTAAGAAATATGAAGTAAAAACTATTTTCAAAATTTTGGTAATGTTCAAAAAAATATTGCTCAAAAACTGGCCACACGATTTTTCTTAAATTTTGTAAGCTTATAGAGCTACAATATCATTTGTGTCTCAACCGTCTATTTTCTCTGTAACGCTTTCCATGCATTTTTGAAAATCAAAAATGTATGCCCTTTTGTTTAATTACGGGTGGACGATAAAAAAATATTTGTTTAAGTTAAATTGCTCATAAGCAATAGTAGAATAGGACCAAGAACTTTATTCTTAGGTGCAGTAGGGGGGTTAATTTTTCACCTCCTTCCCTAATTTTGGCGAAAAAGTTTGTCTGTGTTTTTGGTTTCTTTAGCACGTGTAATTTTTTTCCATAAAATCAGAAAACCAATTTAAAACAGAAGTTTCCGTCGCATCTTAATCAACATGGGAACATCGATGACAACTTAAGAGTGCACACGGTAAATAGCGAAACATGTAGTCCATAAGAGATGAACAGAGTATGTGGGTATGCATATTGCATATGTGTGATGCATCATAACTACCGAACGGATGGTCAGATTTCGATGAAATTTTGAATCTGGTGTATATCAAAAAATCACCGATAAAATAAGCTTCTAAAAGAATCCAAAACCAAAAGCGGAAGTTAAACATATTTTCTTGATAGCATTGTTTTCCTAAACCAAATTTTATAAATTTTAACAGAACTTTCTAGCTTTAAAATGGCGGCCTCTTCAACTTTTTGAAAGTTTTGAATTTAGCGCCTTATTAATAAAAAACAGGCTGACAGATCACGTGCGAATATTTTATTGTAATAGCCCTACAGAAACACAATGTTACTTTGCACAAAAATTTTCGAAAAGTTAAAAGATGCCGCGAAAAAATTTCCAAAATTTTGGAAATTTTGTAAGGAAACAGAGTTGAGGATGAGCTAAATTTAGTTTGTGTCCCAGTTCGCAAATCTGTTTCTGACGCCTTCTATGAATTTTTGAAAATTTGAGTTTTAACGCCTATTTAGTCAAAAGCGAGTCAGATCGGGATGAAATTTGATATGAGAAATAATTTCTAGGGTACCTACACAATGTTACAAGCTACTTTAATATTTAGAACTAGTAAAACTGTGATATAAAAAAAACATTAAATTTTTAACATTTTCAAAAACATACTGCTTAAAAAATGACCACATGATTTTTTTAAATTTTATAGGCTAATAGAGTTTAAAATAAGCTACAATTTGGTTTAGTGCCAGTAAACTAATTTCTCTGTGACGCCTTCTGTGAATGTTTGAAAACAGGAAGTTGATGCCTCTCTTTTTAATAAACGGGAGACGATGAAAAATGTCTGTTTGAGCTAAGTTGCTTGGAGTAATAGTAGAATCAGATTTAGAACTTAATGTTCAGGTGCAGCAAACAGGAGTTTTTCCGTTTTTCTTTGTTGTTTATCCCGAGGAATTTTTTTCGTAACGCCAAATATCGATATTCAAAAGAAAATTGCCGTCCTAACATAGTCAGCATAAGGGCACTTATAACTTCAGAATAGCGAGGTGGACTGCGAAACACGTAGCGGATAAGAGATGAACATAGTATAATCCCGTGTTAATAGTCGCAAGCTGATCTTGTAGCTTCGTATCGCATGAGCCTAAACTTTCATCCCAGCAGATGGCTTAGTTGCAGGATTTTGTATTTAAATACCCTACAACTGAAAACAGTTTTTAGTTAGGACGCTGGACAACTGCGCGAACTTAATCTGGATGATCTTTTTTTAGAATATTTACCTGCAGTAAAAAAGGACAACTGCGCGAGGCAAAATTAATCTCTGTTAAAGGTCTTACAAATACGAGATACTTTATTGTTTCATTCAAAGTAATTCAGAAAAATTTTTAAATTATTCACTTTACTTACAATTGAAAATGTAACAACAAAAAAATTGAAAGATACAGAAACTATGCAAAATGCAATACAAACAGGAACCTGTCGGCGCTTTGTATCAACACTGAAAAACTTTAATTTTACTTCGATGTTTAAGTAGTCCATTAACAAACACAAAAATCGTGGGTTGCGCAGAATAAAAGTTTTGTTTAAAATATGAGTGGAAGAACTCACACGCATTGGTTGTCTGACACATCAAATCTGATGCTGCAGCCCTAATCCCTGGGAAAATTTTCGTGTCTTCTTCGTCAATGTATGTTTCTACAAAGTAATCGGCGAATTTGGTCACTCTGGAGTCTTGTGATTGAATTAAAACTAAATCTTCTGTAAAACATTCACCAACTTGTTCCGGATCAAGAAACAGCAGCTTAGAAGTGTAGCGGATCCTTTTTCCAATTTCTGTAGCATTTTTTTAATCGGTTGGTAACCCCAATTCTTCCGTTGCGACATTTTACAATTTCTACATTTTTCTATTCCAAAATCGATTACTATTTTGGGAGGTTTGAAACTGAGACCCTTTTCTTTACAGTTGGTTTCTATAAATTGCAACATAGATTTGTAAGTTGTTTTCCGTTTATCTGATAAAGTAGCATAAATCAAAGGTCTATAATGTCTATCCAAATACCTGTAAACGATAAATAATTGATGAATGGTAAATAGTTGAAGAAATTGAAGCTGATAACGATTCCAAAATGTTTTTAAAGAAACCTTATTGGTTATTCCAAATTGCCTTACTTTCGTTGTCTTTCAAAAAATCAGGGGCTACAAAGCTGACATAATAAATGGCCGACTAAAAATTTAGAAATTATGGGTTAAGAATATGGGCAAAAAATTAAAGACCCAACTTTAAGGCGGATTTACTTTGCGCAGTTATCTCAGTCCCTTTTCTACCTGTCATAAGCCCTCGTGCAGTTGTCCTCTATGTTAATCCGGGGTATCATTAAACTCGCGCAGTTGTCCATCGCCGCTTAGTTAGATGTGCTGTAATTGTTGAGATTAGATATAGAAAAGTAATTATTTTGTTAATATTGCAATTTACTTTCGGCTTAGCCCTCGATGTCATGTGGGAATTACGCCCAGCATAATCAGGTAAGGACCGGCCTGAAGCTTGTCTGCTTTTACCAGCATTTGCTCTAGAAGTTTGAGCCATAGTTGTCCGTCGGCCCTTCCTGCCTAAACAGGGCCGAGTACTTAGATTATTAGAACCTTGCAGAGGACAGGGATTTAATCTTCATGTATCTTGTTTGTCAAGACAAGAATACTTACATACAGCTTGCATCTTCAGAGTAATCAGAGCACTGGTCCAAGCCGAAAGTACATTGTAATGTTGACAGATTGAGAAACCTCGAAAGCCTTAAAAGGAGTTATTAATCTATAATAGTAATTATTTTTTATAAAAGTGTAGGAAAGTTCAGACGAAGTGCTTTCGCTTATTTTTACAATTAATGCAGTAATTTTCGGAAAATAGTTACATCTAAACCGACAACGCACAAAATTACATATATTGTAGGCAAAGCGCTTAGACAAAAAAAATATTTTGAACTGTACTTGTTGTTTCTGTCCCAAACGTTCCAAATATCGAGGTATTTGTATAACATTATCTTTTTTAAAAATAAACTCACTTGAAAACTTTTTACATTTAACTTTTCTAGATATTGAAGGCAAATATCTCAAATTTTAGGTTCTGTGATCTATCGATATACAGAGTGCCCATTTTAAAACTCAGAGCCTAAATTTTTTTAAATAGGCAATACACAATACAAGTCACTGCCGACTATTATTTTAAAACAAAATATTTCTATAATTAAGATCAGGGCAATCATGTTTGCATTAACTTGACAGTTTACTAATCAAATTCGTTAAGCCGCATTACTTGAACGGTGCAAAACAAAGATTATCGATCACTAATCTTTGGTGCAAAATGTATTCCAACGTTGACAAAGTGGACATGCTTCTAATTCTGGGCGAATGTCGAAAAAATGCGAGTGCTGCCAGTACTTTGTATGCGCAACGCTTTCCAGGTAGACGAGTTCCAACAGACAAAACATTTAGAATGCTTCTTCTGAATTTACAAGAGTATGGGCAATTTTCAAAACCAAAAGTAAGGGCACGGCAAGTTACGGTTGAACATAACGAAGTAGCTGTAATTGGAATGGTTATGGATAATCCCCATACAAGTCAAAGAGCGATTGCAAATGCCTTAAACATTAGCAAAGGTTCTGTTTTCAATATTCTTAAGGCGAACAAATTTCACCCCTACCATGTTTATACCATACACCATCTTGAAGATAGGGATTATGAGCATCGTGTTCAGTATTGTCAATTTCTTAGACGGCAATTAAACGGCAATGCGGAATTTTTAAGTATGGTGTTATTCTGTGATGAAGCGAGGTTTTCAAACAACGGCATGGTTAATCGACATAACTGCCACTATTACGCCCAAGACAATCCCCGCTGGATCAGGATAACTCATTTTTAGAGAATTTTTTCTCTTAGTGTGTGGTGCGGTATTATTGGCGATTTTGTAATAGGTCCACATTTCTTTAATGGAAATTTAGATGGTGAAATGTATTTAAATTTCCTAATTAATGAACTACCGGCTCTCCTCCAAACAGTTCCTCAAAACGTACGGAATAGCATGTGGTTTTTAAATGATGGTGCACCTCCGCATTTTCATAGGGATGTGAGAAATTATCTTAACCAACGTTTTGAGGGACGCGTAATTGGACGAGGTGCATTGCATCCTTGGCCTGCCCGTAGTCCCGATTTGACTCCGCTAGACTTCTTTTTGTGGGGCAAAGTAAAAAATGATGTCTATGAAGTGCCCATTCGAAATGAAGAACATCTACGCGAAAGGATAATTCAATGTTGTCGCTCTATCACACCGGAAATGTTAGCTCGTGTTAGAGGTTCGATGCGTAGAAGAATTATACTCTGCGAAAACGAAGGGGGAAGGCAACTTGAACACCTGCTTCGTTAGTTTTTGTACTATGTTCCTATTAAATTATTGTAGTTATTGTTGTCAAATATTAAATTTGAGCTATTGAAGTAACCTCAAATTTGTACTTAATCATTAGTAGATGCATGTACTGTAAAATAACTCTGATCTCAATTTTAAAAAAATGGTAGAAATGCATAGTGATCTAGGGGTTGCATTGTGTGTTGCCTATTAAAAAAAATTTAGGCTCGGAGTTTTAAAATGGGCACTCTGTATATGATGTACATAATTTTATAAAAGTCATATATTATTCTATGTAGTAAAGTTGCTTCGTGCATTGTTATAGAATGTTTTGTCCGTAAATTTTTAAAATACCTCCACATTCCGAAGCTCATCGAAATCACACTATCCATTCAGGGGTTATGACGCTTCACAAACAAACACGCACAAATCACACACATACCCGCCCACAAACAGACGTTTTTTAAAACAACTTCTTTGGGCTCCTGGAAGTCCTAAACATGTATTTCCGTCATAATTTCGAATTCGTAATTTAGCATGAAATCAATAATAAAAGTATAGGAAAGCACTGTAGGGCGTAGGGTTCAGCTAGTTCTGCGACCTGCTAGATACAGCTTCTTTCGTTTGTCATTGTTATTGTTGCATAAATAGTCAACGCGACAACCAGAATCAACTCGTAAACCTAAGCCGGTATTTATTTATGATCGCCTGTAATGTAAATTCGCCATGCAGTTGCACTAACGTCGGAGACACTTTTATTTCTTACCTGTAATAAACAAACGTGAATTGTTCAATTTAAACGCTTTAAAAGTTTTATTAGAATAAATTGACCGTTTATATTCACCGCACCCTCCAGAATTAAAGTACCCCATAAATAACAAATTATAGCAATAGAAGTGACGGAAATATAACCAACTGCCGTAAACAATTAATAAACTTGAGTGGAATTGCCTTCATTTAATAGTGATAAATTTGGGTTGTTGTGGTGAGACAGTTACGGATTTAGTATATAGATAGACGCGTTTAAGTAAAAGTAAAAAATAAATTCATATTGGTAAGTAAATTAAAACAAAATAATGTAACATCATAATTGCATATATTTATTTTTATGTGGAAAACTAACACAGAGCTTTATTGACTACCATTATTTACAGGTGGGAAGGCGGTTTGTCATACTCAAAATGGGACGTCCCCATAAATTTATCATCTTTACAATTATTTGATCTGTATTATTATGGTGCTCTATCGTTTGACGTCGCTGATAAGCCTTAGCGGCAGAAATAAACCGATGATAATTTTAAAAACTAGAATTATAGCCCATAATAATACAAAATAAAAATTGGGTTTGCTTTAATAAGGAAGTTGCATACGATACAATCAAGAAGGTCGTGATTTTCAGAAAATGCATAGAAAATGTGACGACTGAATCACGATTTGTCACCCAGAAGTGTCATACAACAAAGTAATGTGCGTATTTTTTATACAAGTAACTTTTTTTCCCACTTCATATGATGTCGGTTTAAAACATCATGTTTTATTTCCAGCATGGGAGCTTCAAATTCTAGTAACCAAGTATTGACCAGTATTAAAGAAGGCAGACCTTCATCCTTCATCATTTCTCTTATACAGTCTGGTTGCGATGTAAACATTTCTACCGAAACGGGAGAAAGCCCTCTTCACCTCGCTTCAGCACGTCGTACGACAAAGGTTGCAAGAGCGCTGATTAAATCTGGTGCGAATTTAAATGCGTTGAATAACATTAGAGAAACCCCACTACATCGTGCAATTATGAACCAAAACAGAGAGATGGTCGACTTGTTACTCTACTACGGAGCTGATATAAGCATTATGTCGAATGATAGCTACACACCATTAATTTTAGCGGCAGTAGAGAACAATTTTCAAATATTTAAAACGCTGTTTCGATTCTATAATGAGGAATATTCTTGTATCACGTTACAAAATGAAGCTTTGATTGCAGCTCGTCTAGGTCGTACCCATTTAAATCGCATTTTGTTGTTTAGCAACGACAGTTTCTTCCTTCGACTTTCGATGGATTGTGGAATACTCAAACTGTTTAAGCTAATTTGGAATCGGCTTGATCATGAAAAGCTTTTGGATGAGGAGAAGCCACTTCTGGTATATTATTGGACAAGTGAATTATCTTTCTTTACAACATCCAATTGGCTTCAATGTCTAAATTTGATCCTAAGTTCTCCTTGCGTGTATAAATTTGTCGAGCAATACCAGAATTACCAACACCGATGCTTGCCACTATTGATACAAGCTTTTGATAAGCATGGCGTAAAAGGAAATGACAGAATCGCCGTACTTTACACCTTGTTTACGGTAGGAGTGGAAGTTTGTAGTACTGATCTCCATTGGATAAGGTTATATTATGGATTTAACGAAGAATTTGAAGCGTGTATTTACAGAGGAAATTATCGTGGAAGGATCAGCGACAGGGAATTTGATTCTCAATTTTTAACATTCATTTTTGGTCTTGAGGAGGAATGTTCCACCACACGAGTTTTTGAGTTATTTAAACATTGGTCTCCTAATATTTGTCATTATTACAAGTTTTTTTCGCTAAATTCCGATATGAAGAGCGAACTACTAGAATCTATGGATGAGACATTCGATGATACTGCGGAAATTTGTCAAACAGTAGCTCACATGAACGAATTTCCTTCGCTTTTAGAGCTGAGCCGAAATGCAGTTCAAAATTGGATTAGAAAAAAATATGAGGACAAAATTCAAAAACCTCATAACTTTCATGACGTCGTGAAAGGTTTAAGTTTACCGGAAGATCTCAAAGATGTTCTTCTATTTAAACGTCCTATCTACGATTAAAAGAAAATTCAAAAGAAAATTATAAAAAACTAAAATGACATTTCTTCTATTTTGAAATTATTAAATCTTCTCAACCCTACCCATACATTTTGAAATATCATGTACAATTTCCTGTAATCTTTAGAATTCGTTAAATTATTGTGCCAAATAGACTGTGTATCAATTATAATTGTTTCAACTTAAAAATGTCAGTTTGAACTTTTCTGGACTTGCCGCATTTAAAAAATACTTATTTTTACTATAACTTATGATCAATTCAGAATGATCGTGGATTATTCTTCTCTATTGATTGAACATGTTGTATGGATCTGTGAGAATTCAAAAATTTAGAGAAGGCGTCACAGAGAAATTAGGCCCTGGGGAAAAATTAAATCATAGTTCGTCAGCTCTATCACCTAACAAAATGTTTAATCACTTTTAAAAAAATCGCTTTTTAAGCTCTCCATTAATTTTTAAATTACAAACATTTATAGAGAGCGGCACTGCTTAGGGGAAAAATTAAATCCTATTCCATTTTTGGTTCTAACAGCGGCTACAACAATTTAATAAATTCAAACATTTAGCAAATAAGGGCCTTGGGGAAATACAAACCATAGTTCGTTCTAAGTTTTATAAGCTGACAAAATTACTAAAAAATCATGGGGCTAGTTAAAAATCATAGAACAGGGTCACAGCAAAATTAAAGCTTTAAGGAAAGAGTAAATCACAATTCGTTCTTGTCTATCAGCTAAAAACGTTTTGAAAAATTGAAAAACAATTTTTGATCAATTAGAAATTTTAAAAATTGATGGAGTACATCGGAGGAAAATTAAGGCATTAGGAAACAAACAAAAATTATAATTCGTTCCTACTTCTATCAGCTTACAAAATTTCAAAAAAAATTTCTAGCTAGTTTAAGAAAATTAATTTTCTGAAGTTTGCACAACTTTAAAAATTAGAAAAACTCATAAAGGACATCAAAAGAAAATTGGGGCAATAGGAAAGAATAAATTATAACTCGTTCATGCTTCTATCATTTAACAAAATTTAAAAAAAATCAATGAGTATCTGAAGTAAAGCTGGAATTAATAAATTAAAAAAAATCGTCTAGCTAGTTCAAGAAAAAACTATTTTCTGGAGGTTTCCCCAATTCCTAATAAGGAATGCTTATTTTAAACAATTTTTTAGGCGAGTCTTAGCTAAAATTTTGTTTCTTGTTCTTCTTTGTTTGCTGCTACATCTTTGTACGTAGTTGTTGTCATAAATGAGTTGTACTAACATGATCAGCTAGCGGTTCTGCCGTAAGCAAAATTCGATCTCGGTGAAAGGGGTAACTGGAGAGCATGAGTTTTTGCCGTAAACTCTGATTTAGAAATACGAAGTAGGTAGCATCGAATACCATTACAATTATACATGTAATACCGGAAAGGCAATTTTCTTATCTGTACTGAAAACTGTACTGGCCGACTACATCGCGTTGCATGAGAATATGCGCCTTATATAATTGATGCTTATAGGATGCAGGGTAACACTTTAATATATGTAAAACGCACGAAAATTTGATGCATAAAATATTTTTCAACGTGCATTACAGAGGCGTTAACCACCACAGTTATTAGCCCCCATCTAACATGCACGGACACACACAAACATCCATCACCAACCTGGGGTGCAAAACCGGGTCAGCTTGGTTACTAAGCGGATACTCATTCACCTAGCTACCGCGGCCGCAGTATTCTTTCGTATTCTGCAGTTGATATTTTTTACATTCTTTTTAGTTGCTTCACTATATGGAGTATAGCCAAAGGAAGGTAATGTTTAATAATGTAGAACGGAATTGAGCTACGAGGATGGGTTGAAAAGTGTGTGTAATGACGGATAGATGGCGCTGTTTTAGACAGTTTTTGTGGCGCGCTAGCAAGTTCACTCCTTCAGACCGTCAACTGTCAAATTTGCTATGCTATGGTGTTAAAAGACAGTCGGTTGAAGACGTCTGAGATAGCGGAGGCTGTAAATATCTCCAAAGAATGCGCAACGTACATTTTAAATAAAGAGTTGGCCATGAAGAAGCTGTCCGCGAAGTGGGTGCCGCGACTACTCAGTGTTGATCAAAAATTTGTGCAGATTCAAAAATTTTCGTGAATTTGATTTTATTCG
Organism: Ctenicera cuprea; assembly: GCA_958336395.1. Taxonomy (NCBI): domain Eukaryota; kingdom Metazoa; phylum Arthropoda; class Insecta; order Coleoptera; family Elateridae; genus Ctenicera; species Ctenicera cuprea. The sequence goes on from OY284490.1 coordinate 39,433,507, forward strand.
TCGATTTATCACCACAGATGAAACTTGGGTCCATCATTATACGTCGGAAACAAAACAAAATCTAAACAGTGACCTCACAGTGGTTCTACTATTCCAAAGAAATCAAAGAGTGTTGCATCTGCAGGAAAGGTAATGTATGTAGTTGAAAAACATGTCTAATGTAGTAGCTGTAAATTAGTCATTTATGTATTAAGGGCGTGAAGAGGCTTTTATGGCGTAAGACGTAATTTTGGCCCCGCGGCGCAGCGGCAGCCGAGGGCTAAGAATACGTCGAAGGCCATAAAAGCAAGTTACGCCCGTGGTACATACACTACTTTATGCACGGATGAAGATTTTCTAATTTAACAATATTTCTGAAATAAATTGAAAATATTTATAAAATAAATGGAATTTTCCACCCACATCTAGCGTTGCTTTGATTAAATTTGAGATTTGAAGCGTAACTATGGTAGCGGATAAACAACGGTAGCCATATTGCCTAAAATCTCAGTTTGCAAGTGTTTAAACTGCTTTTTTTTCCACTACTAGCATTAAACGATATCATTATTTACTTTGTTTTAGAGTCAAGAAGATGAATTTCTTTCCTAGTGGTCACTAATATTTCATTATTAACTACTGGTTAATAATGAAAACAATTGCTATCTAGTACTCACATTGCCTATTTAAAATTATAAACTTTCATGTAAAAATCTTTTGATTTTACTGGTAATAACTGTTCACCAACACTTTCTGCACCTTCCCTAATTTCAGGAGGAGTGCAGTTATCACCCAAATCATCAAAATTGGACACTTTATAACAACTATTATAAAATATATATTTTACATAAATGTCAATTGAAATTAACTATTCTCTTGTTTTCAAGCAAGGCTACTTTATTTTTGTGCATATTTGCATTTGTAATTTTATTTTTTATTGATGTAAAATAAATTAATTATAAAAGAAATAAGGGTGCTAGTAGTGGAAAAAATAATATATAAACCACGGTAGAGAAGACTTATCAGCCTCGCAATTTATTTCCCTCGATGCTTCGCATCTCGGGAATTAATTCTGCTCAGCTGAGAAAAATGTCTTCTCTACGTTGGTCTATAATATACTATTATTAGGTATGATATCGTTGTTTGACGTTTCATTATAGCCCATGGACAATAAAGAGGGCTATAAAAAGACGTTTATGACAAAGAAATTCGGGTATAATTGTCAATTTATGATACATCCGTGCATAAATGTTTTTAAAAGAGGTTGATTGAATGATTGTAAACAATTAGAATGTACAAAATCAGATAAATAACCAAGCTCCATTCAATTGAGAAACGTCACATCAGTAATTTGCAATGTATAATAACACAAGATAACATCTTCCAGTCATATCAATACGTACCTACTCATTTGCTTCCATTCACGCAATTGCACTGCAAATAGTGAAAGATTCTAAACAGATAATAAGTCACGTTCTTTTGTCAACCGAGCATTCTTATACAAATTTTTATTTAAAACGCTTTCACTTCTGAAACTGGTAACATTAGAGAAAACTAAACTTTCCGTATTTTGTTTTCTTAACTACTTCATACAATATACCTATTATTAGTGCCCTCGCGCGTTTATTAAAATCTAGTACGTCAAAATCTAAGAACAGTTTCTAATTATTGGATGCTATTGGAAGAAGTCTAACAACAACACAAAAAGAGCCTGCTGAAATTCAAGCTAGAATGCGCATAATTACAAAATTACTATTATTTTTTGAACTTGACTGCGATTGTTAAATACAAAGAAAATAACTGCTTGCAGCAAAGATTATGTTAATCAGATAACGCTTCAAACCCAAAGAAAATTCAGAAGAATTATGAACTACTGATACTACCAGTTGTTTTCGAAAAACTCCATGATTAAATCAACGAAAATTTAAATTTTGAAGGCCGATGCAAATACCGAAAAGAATTTCGTAATAACTTCTAAAAAAAAGCATTTTCAAGATTTGTTAAATGTTCTACAAATTAGTGGAGTAAAAGTTTGCCGTCCATTAGTCGACGTTAATTGCTGTTAGTAGATCACAACTACTACATATGTTCCAGCAACACAACTGTTCTGCTTCAGCAGCAGTTACAGTACCATGGTTCTGATGTAGCGCTACTACAAGAACGGTATTCGAGCTCGACGTAGGAATGCAGCCTGGAAGCAGAAATGCCGGTTTTAAAAACGATTTAATAATTCAGAAGCCTGAATATACAACAAAAATCTTCAACACATGAATGAGGTATTTACAAAATGTAATACAAGATTTTTAAAATGAAAACTACATAGCGTGTCAACATTTGAATGGGACGTTTACAACATGGAATGCTTAAAATATGTAGAAGATTCCTAATAACCACAAAGGTTCTGTAAGTCTCTAAACATTAAGACAAGATTGCAAGAACCAAAGAATAAGCCTTAAATAATCAGTTAAATAAAAATAGATGCTGTGAAAAACAAATTTTAAGCCCTTGACCAGGTTTAGATCTTTGCGCTACGTTGTCTGAGAGACACTGAGTAACTCGAACTCACTTACGGCTGTAAGCGTCAAGAAAAGCGTGATCTCCAACGCCTGGAAACTTACTTTCACATCAGTTATTAAGCTTTTCCTTTGGTCCGAGTCAACCCAGCGCAGTGAGCTTCTTCTAGAGCCCAGCAAGGACTCGCCAGAGCTACAACAAGACCACGCCCACTTAGCATCGACGGCGTAGGCGTAATCAAAACGCGAGCCAGTTCTCCTCCAGCGTCCATCTACGGACTCCAAGTTCACATTACACTACCCTTCCTCTTGCCTTATAGAACATCGATGCTAGGCATCGCCAGTCCATTTCCTCCAACGGCATCTCGTTCAGTCGAAGGAAGGAAATCACCATCAGGTCCTGCAAGGCCTTTGCCCGATCACTACGCCGACCTCAACCTTTTGGAACTCCAAACTCCTTTCAAACCTGTGCATTTTTAAGGTTTTCAGTTTGAATTTAAATGTAAAATAAATACCAAATTTAATAAAACTAAATTAAAATCCATTTTATGTTGCTCTTTTAAAAAGCTGATTATAAATATCATTAAATTATTATTCTTAACAATTACCATCTTTAAAAAAAATGAAAGTAACTGCCGAAAAACGCGTTGTTCATATTAAAAGTATAATTTTTTTTTAAGTTTCAAAATATTTGAAATTCTTACTGATCCTAATAAAGTACTTCAAATAGTCTATCGAATTGAAGGCGTCAGCGTAAACGTTGGGAGATTAGTAAAAATGAGCGAAACACTTCGCCTGGACTTTCCTATACTTATAAAATAACATTGTTTTATATTTTCCAACACTTTCGATATGCACCTGTCTAGACACGACTAGTTAAAGTAAATAGTTCTTATAAGTTGTAACATCTTGAAGCGGTTGAAGAAAGACCGACCGCTGCGCTCTGCAAGGATAAGGTTGGGTAAAGTATTCGGACTGAATCAACGGAAGGGCGGAAATTGATATTTGAAAATATATTAATAACTCGAGAAATATTATTTTTAGCAAGAAATTACTCTTATTAATTTGTATTTAGAATTTCAAAACCTTTCTGATTTTAAAGCCAAAATGCCACGTTTCCATTTAAAAAAAAGTTATTTTTTACCGTGGCCGCCATATTAAAATTGGAAACTCAAGTTTTTTTCTTAAAAACAATCGAGAAGAATTTGCCCTACTTTGCTCTTGGGTTTGCGAGTCTATCTATTAAAATAAAAAAGTTAACCTACACTGAACATTAAACGACTAGTACAAGAATACAACTGCTGTAGAAAGTATGTGAAATTCTTCTGACAAAAAGATTATTAAGGGGCAAAAAATTAGATTTTTTGATTTTTTGTAAAAAGATTCTCCTAGAGCAAACAAAAGAAGAAATCAATTTATTAATTTTTTAGCGAAAATTTTGGGGGGGAGGGGGAACAGTAGCCCCCCTAAATATTAAATTATCGAAAAAATATTATGATATTCGGATTTTGCTATCAATGATGAGCTATTTTGCTTTAACAGAAATATTTTATTTCCCCCCGTTAAATAAATAAAAGGGTACCAATTTTCAATTTTCAAAAAATCACAGAGGGCGTCACAGTGAAATTATAGCAATGCGCAAAAAAATAAATTGTAGAAGATTCTCAGCTCTATCAGCTTAAAAAGTTTAAACAAAAACGTGTGGGCAGTTTTTGAGAAATTTTTTTTGAAAAATTCCAAAATTTTGGAGTGATGTCATTGCGATCGTTTTTATATTTTCAAAATTAATGATATTTCATGGTATAGTACCCTTGAAGGGCTACCAAACAAGATGTAGTTGATTCCAATCAGATAACTGGTTTTTGAGTAAATGGGCGTTAAAGTCGAAATTTTCAAAAATTGGTAGCGGCCGCCATGTTGAAGCTAGAGAGTTCGGTAAAAAATCGTTTGATTTGTCCTAAGGCCTTCTTTAATCTCCACTATTAAAATTTCCAAAATTCCGTTTCTGAAAAAAATGCTACCAAAAAAACATGTCTAACTTCCGCTTCCGGTTTCGGATTCTTTTTAAAAGCTTATTTTGCCGATGAATTTTTGATATACCTCCTCATTCCAAAGCACATCGAAATCGGTCCAGCCGTTCCGGAGATATGAGCGTTACCCACACACAGACACACAGACACACCCACAGACAGACATTTTTTAAAAACCACTTTTTTAGGATCCTGGAAGCCCAAAACATGTATTTCCGTCAAAATCTCGATTTTGAAAATTTGCATGAAATCAATACTTCCCTATACTGAAAGTATAGGAAAGTAAAAAACAGATTTGTAGTTCCCTGCAAGCTCTAGCGGCTAAGGTTTTTTAAAAAATCATGTGGACAGTTTTTGAAAATTAAATTTTTGAAGAATTTACAAAATTATAAATCAACGCCACCAAGATCGTTTTCAGATTTTCGAAATCACTTTTACTTCATCGTGTACTACCCACGAAGAGTTTTCAAACAAGTTGTAGCTGATCCCGATCAGACGGCTACTTTTTGAGTTAATGGGCGTTAAAGTTGAGATTTTCAAGAAGTTGTAGCGGCCGCCATTTTAAAGCTAGAGAGTTCGGTAAAAAAGTTTTCGATTTGCCTTAAGTTCTTCTCTCATATCCAGTGCTCAAAGGTCCAAAATTTAGTTTTGAAAAACGCTATCAAAAAAACATTTTTTTGAAAAGCTTAACTAGAACTACAATTTTCGACATACCTTTTAATTTAAAATTTTATCAAAATAGGTCCAGCACTTTCGCCTTTAGAGGCGTCAGACACCCACTCACAAACAGTCATTTTTTAAAAACTATTTTTTTGGGTTCCCTGAGCTCTAAAAGTTAAACGTAAACGCGCGAGCTGTGACAGTATATCTATTAAATTATTTTTCACGCTACAGGCAAGGTAAATAGACGATACATCCATAGCTACAAAAGATGAAAATGGCCAATAACATTCGTTTACTTTTTGCCCTTGACTACGGAACTTAATAGTATCATTTACATTCCTAGGATAATAATTAAAGCAACAAGGTACAGATTCCAATATTTTTCACGCTACCGGCAGTGTAAGTAGGTAGGCCTTCAATCCATAGCTACAGGGATCGTAAGTGGCTGATAACATTCGTGTACCCTTGACGACGGAACTTAATAGTGTCACTTACATTCCTAGGAAAATAATGTTGATTTTAACTGTTCGTTGATATGGTAACAAGCACAGACAACTTAGAATAATGGAGCTTTTAAAGAATAATTACGATGACAGCTGTCAAAACGAACTTTTAAAAATATGATTAAATTTCTACCTGTAGGCCTACTTACATTGCCGGTAGCGTGAAAAATTTAATAAGTAACACGGAATGTATCGACTAATAACATCCTCGGCAGGCGACAAGCTTCGGCTCCGCCTCAGCTCGTATTCGCCTACCTCGGATGTTATTACGTCCTTACATTCCTTGATACTTAAATAACTATTATTTCAAACAGAATACTAAAATGTTGATTTTAACTGTTCGTTGATATGGTAACAAGCACAGGCAACTTGTAATAATGGGGCTTTTAAAAAATAATTCCGATGACAACAGTCGAAACGAACTTTTAAAAATATGATTAAATTTGTACCTGTAGCGTGAAAAATTTAATAAGTAACACGGAATGTATCGACTATTAACATTCTCGGGAGGCCACAAGCCTCGGCTTGTATTTACCTACCTCGAATGTTATTACGTCTTTACATTCCTTGTTACTTAAATAACTATTTTTTTCTCGAAAACTTTGGCATTTACAATTGTTTAGTTTTTTGCTGGCAATTAAATTGTCTGTCTTACCATTAATATAATAATTAACTTTTAAAAAAAAAAGGGAACCGACTTCAAATAAAAACACAAAAGTGACATAAGTTAACTAAAAAGCAAAAAATAAATGTTTTTTATACAACAGTTTAATACTTATTTGTTGTTCCGTTTAATGTAATTAAGAAATTGCTGTTTATTATATAATTATTAATTGTTTTATAATTTTGAAGTCGGTGCCAAGTAAAACATAATAATTATATACCTTGCTGCAATAACAAATTAGATTCGAATTTTTGTTTTACTTGACACCGACTTCTAAATTATAAAACAATTAATAATAATTATATAATAAACAGCAATTTCTTAATTACATTAAACGGAACAACAAATAAGTATTAAACTGTTGTATAAAAAACATTTATTTTTTGCTTTTTAGTTAACTTATGTCACTTTTGTGTTTTTATTTGAAGTCGGTTCCCTTTTTTTTTAAAAAGTTAATTATTTTACAATTTTAAGTGATGGGTAGACCTAGTAAAGATGCTTCTCGAATGAGGAAATGACGGCTAGTTGAAACGGAAGATGAAATACGGAAACACTAAAAAGTCGGTTAAAAAAATAGATTTTGAGGAGTATCTTCGAAGTTCAAGCTCCAATACCAATGAAATTATAATGGGACCACCTTGGAACTATACTGAACCCATCACAAAAAAATTATTAAAATCGGTTTATAAACAAAAAAGTTATGCCCGAACATACATAAAAAAAAAAAAAAAAAAAAAAATATATATATATACAGACGAATTGAGAACCTCCTCCTTTTTTTGAAGTCGGTTAAAAAAACATGGGACATTCCAGTTAAGAAAAGTATTATCTTATGAATGATTTTTGTATGGGACACCCTGTATAAGATTTTCATACGTCAGTTTATAGTACGTGTCGGTTCGCACAACCTATCTACTAACCTATAGCAGAAATATGTACCATACTTAAAACTGTATCTTTTGACTCAAGCTGTATAAATTATCGGCAACTAAAAACCGATTTTCACCTATTAGGTACTTAAAATCAATTTTGAAAATGAAAAAAGTTTAGCCTTATTTAACAGTAGATACAGTGAATAGAGAATAGGTCTTTGAAATATTGCGACTTGCGCAAGTAGTGGATGACAGAAGATTAGAAGTGGGCCACGTTGTGGAATGGTTAGACCTGGTTTGCGGTACAGTTTAAAGTTTTGTGAATGATTATATTATTGCATCATCTTTCTTTTAAATATTGTTGCTAAAACTTTTTGATCCACGTTAGTAACTGTGTACTTAACTGCTGTGAATTCTTTGTCAAGTATTATAACTTTAACCTAACCTAAAATATGGCAGAACTAACTGAAAAAGTATTGAGGTATTTATCGGACAATAACGAAGTAAGTACATTAGAATTGGCAGATTCTTTTAATGAGGATCATCAAAAAGTAATCGGTGCATTAAAAAGCATACAGGCTCATGGCGACTTAATCACTGTAGAACCACAAAGTCAAAAACATTTCGAGTTAACAGAAGAAGGAATTGCTGTTGCTAATAAGGGTTAATATTTTAAGTTACTTGCTGTTTATGTACACGTTAACAGTTTTCTCTTTTAGGAAGTCATGAAGCCTTGATTTATAATGCAGTTCCACAAGAAGGTATTCCTCAAGCAGAGTTGATGAAGTTAGCGAATGCCAAAGTAGGTTTTAGCAAAGCCATGTCTGCTGGATGGATTTTAGTAGATAAAAGTGGCGACAAACCATTAGTAAAACGAAAAATTTCAGAAATTGTTGATACGGTGCAAACACATTTAAAAGCCCTTGCATCTGGAGATTCTTCGCATTTAAACGATAACTTGAAGCAAGAATATAAAAAACGAAAATTGTTACAAGAAGTTATAATTAAAAGTTTCCTATTGAAAAAGGGACCGGAATTCAGTGTTTCACTGACAAAACTTGAAACAGACTTAACATCGGAGATGTTGGCAAATGGTAGTTGGAAGAATTTAAAATTCAAAGATTATAACATGGATGCTCTTGGAGTACCGCTAGAATGTGGATATTTGCATCCATTGCTCAAGGTGCGAACTGAATTTCGTCAAATTTTCTTGGAAATGGGTTTCTCTGAAATGCCTACCAACAATTTTGTTGAAAGCTCTTTCTGGAATTTTGATGCCCTCTTTCAACCCCAGCAACATCCAGCAAGAGATGCACATGATACATTCTTTATTTCTGATCCCAAAACTTCACGTAATTTTCCCATGGATTACTTAGCAAAAGTTAAGAAAGTTCACAGTAAAGGTGGTTATGGATCACAAGGGTAAGTTAACTTCTGAATCAAAAACAAAAGTAGTGTTAAAGAAGCGTACAATGCAGTCATTCAAAATCCAATTTTTAAACTAGTTTTTTATGATTTATGGTGGCTGTTAGTAACTGAAGCGAAAGTTGTATTTATTCAGTGAAATAACTAGTGTAGTCGAGTAAAAGAAAACATTAATTGCATAACTTTGTTTCCTCTAGTTATGGATACGATTGGAAGATCGAAGAAGCCGAAAAGAATTTGTTGAGAACTCATACAACAGCCAACAGTGCTAGAATGTTGTATAAAGTGGCCTGCAAAAAAGAATTCAAACCAGTTAAGTTCTTCAGTATTGATAGAGTTTATCGAAATGAAACTTTGGATGCGACACATTTGGCAGAATTTCATCAAATTGAAGGAGTAATTGCAGACCATAATTTAACACTTGGTAATTTAATAGGGGTAATAAGTGAATTCTTTAAAAAATTAGGAATTACCGAATTGGAATTCAAACCAGCATATAATCCTTACACTGAACCTAGTATGGAAATATTTTGTTTCCATAAAGGCTTGGGTAAATGGATTGAAATAGGAAATTCTGGACAATTCAGACCAGAATTGTTACTTCCTATGGGCTTACCAGAAGATGTTAGCGTTATGGGATACGGTCTTTCCTTAGAAAGACCTACAATGATTAAATATGGTTATAACAACATTAGAGATTTGGTGGGACCTAAAGTTGATGTGCAAATGATACAAGCTACTCCGATTTGTAGATTAGACAAGTAATAAAAACATTGTGATTTGTTTCATTTAAGGTGCATTTATTCTTCATTGTATATATATCACAAAATGTTTGCGTAAACATCCCACTGGCAGGCAAATGTAGAAAAAGTTTTTAATTTATTGAATCCTTGTCACAAAAAATACTGTAGAAAATAAAAATATAAGAAAAATAATGTGTGTGTTCATTAATGACCATAGAATGTTCTGAACTACATACCAGATACTTATTGATGTGATCTGTTTAAAAATGGGCTTTTACAATAATAATCTAAATGCAAATCAAAATGTTTGTACCTTAGTGCAAAATGTCCGTGGATTTCTTGACTAATAATGTAATGTGTAAAGGATAAGACAAAAATTTGTATTAAGTCGTTAAGATAAATATATTTTGAATTGATTTTGTGGGGGGCACTTAGTGAAATATTATTAATAAATATTTAACTATTAAATCAATAGTAGAATAATAAAAAATAAAACACTTAGTAGTTGTTTCACAATCTGTTGTTTTTCGTTTACTTGACTTGAGTTTCAACCACCTCGGTTATCTTAAGGAGTTTACAAATAAAACTAAAAGCTAAAGATGCACAAACCTACCTATTTCTAGAATGCTGTTGTCGCCGCCCTGATTTCAAGTAATAACGTGTTTCTATGCTTTGTTGTTGACTGTAGATCAGGGAGTGGGAATTACTTAAATCGGTGTGTTCCTTTACCATATTTTTATTATTATTGTCTTTTTAAATTTTCTAATTTATTTAAACGGTTGCCCTTGTTTTCTACGTGTAAAATTTTAGTATCTGTATGTTTGAAAAGATCATTGTGTGTAATACAATGTACAACCATGTCTGTACTTGTGGGTCTTCTGAAAATATTGTACTCTAAATTGTTCCCTACATTTTGTAAAATTAAAACTTTATTTTAAAAATTTACAAAAATCTTAACAGTCATGACATAACAACAACCAAGCCCTAAATTCAACCTAATATTTACAACTATTTAAAAAAATTGTTTGAAAGTAGTTACGAGTACAAGAATTTGAGCCCCCTCATTTAAAGACATGAGGTTACTGTAGTTTTAAATCATTTATATATTTTTAGTGGTTGATCTATTGATTGTTTACACTATAATAAGCGTCTGTTGTGTAGATCACCTGTGAACTTTTACGCAGCACACGCCGAGCGTCTTATCTTAAGGCGGGTCCACATTAGTAAAAATATACGTTGCGTGTTGAATGTAGAATTCGGCACAAATATTTGCGCCGCAAATTCGCTGCAATCGCTGCTTAAATAATTACGTCATGCGCCGTGCGTCCGCGATCAACACGTGTGTGTAGTTTGTTGTCGTTGAAACAACGTGAACGTTTATTCTATTCTTTTATGAATATGAATTTAAACAAAGACGATGTTCTTCTTTTAATTCAAGAATACCGAAAACATAAGGTTTTATGGGATCCAAAGGATAAGTGGCATTTCAATAAAATTAAAAAGATCCAACGATAGTACATTCAATAACCTACTGCCACCATTGTGTTTTTTATTTTGATACAGATGTTTAATCCAATAGCGCCTGCTTTTTAATTTCTTCTCATTTTTTTCCTTGATAAGATGGTGCATAACAATGAAAGCAGTACATTTTCTTTTCATTATGATCAATGCATCAGACATGGTAACAGTTAGTTCTTTTAACAAAGTGGAAATATTATAGTGAGACTAAAATTAACTCCTATATTTCTAAACACCAACACACAATGACAACATTCGCCAAAATCACTGCGTTCGCGAAAAATACGTCCACACTAGAACGACGTTGCGGCGCAAATCTCTTTGATGTCTTGAAAAAAACCGACAAGGAATGGATCGCGTGTGTTGAATGTTGCGAAAATTTTTGGGTGCGTTCGTATGCGGCGAACACGTCCACACTCGCATAAATTTGTAACGCACACACAAATTTGTGCCGAATGTAACATACAACGTATATTTTTACTAATGTGGACGCGCCTTTAGTAAAAATTTTCCCCATCCATGAAATCATTGCGGTCGTGACGTAATCTGATGCGTTATATTATTTGTTTTAGCTTCGCATTGTAGGGTACTCTGTAGCGGATGTTAAATGCTTGTACTAGAAACCGGGTGGTCTTGGAGTGGAATTTCAAGCTGCGCCCTTACTTTTGTTTTTTATACTGCTTTTTTTTAAACATTGTTGTTGGTCTAGGCGATCTACGCGATATTAGATGTGTGTACCGGTTATTTTATTAAAAGAAAAATGCGAAAACAACTTTGCATTCGCCTTGTGATAAATTGATTTTTAACAAAATTATTCTTGATTCTGCAACCCACCGTCCATGGCAACACGCCACATATACATGACGTCACAAACCAATATACTAGGACGTGACGGAAAATGGTTAAACATAAATAACGCCTAAATGTAGGCAACCGGTGGTGTTTATATGATATTGAAATTGACATATTAAAGTTCAGCTCGCAACTACTCAGTTACTGTGGCACTGCGAAGTAAAAAAATTTGACATTTTTTAAAATTTTTTTGCTTAAAAATTGGCCACATGATTTTAATTAAAATTCTATAAACCAGTAGAGCTAGGAATGAGCTACAATTTGGCTCATGTCCCAGTACACTACTTTTTCTCTGACTCTTCTATGAAGTTTTAAAAATCGTAGTTTCATGCCCTTCTATTTAAATGAACGGAGAACGATGAAAATTTCTATTAAAGCTCATTTGCTCATGAGTGATGGTAAAATAAGATTGGCAACTTAATTTTTAGATGCGACAATATTTAGGAGAGTTGATTTTCTTCCTCCCACCGAATTTGTCCTTCCCTGTTTCAGCATCATCGTCATCAACTTCACAGGGTAGGCCGCGCGGCCTGTTCCGGCTTAAACAGCTACTCATTCCACCTCTCTGGGCTACCCACACTTCTTCTGTCTGGTGCCCAATATTCAAGTGGTTTTTGGGGAATTTTTGTTATTGACATTCTTTGGACGTGTTCTTTCCACTTTTCTCCGTAACTGTTTATTATTTCATTGACGCTTCCTATTTGCAATTTCTCTCTTATTTCTTCGCTCTTCTCCATGTCTTTTCTTGTGTGGCTAGTGGTCTTAAGAATCTTATCGCAGCTGCTTCTATACAACAGCGATCTTTCTGCCTCATCACCCAAGTCTCACTCCCTTATTGGAATGTGGGAAGAGTGGTGACCTTATAAAATTTTAGTTCGGTTTCTTTTCTTACGTTCCTCCTGAGCGATCCTCGTATGGTTCCGCATGTCCTTTTAAACCTTGAGAGATTCTGCTGTATATCATCTATTTCTGTGTACGTTATTATTCAGCCTAGGTGTTTGAAGCTTGAGACTTGTTCGATTGGTTTATCATCAAGAATTATTTTCAATCTATTCGGAGACATTTCATGGAATGCCATAATTTTGGTTTTTGAAGGTGATATCATGTTGAACTTCTTCACAATACTGTTGAGCTTGAACAAAGCATATTTGACTGCATTCTCTGAGGAACCTATGATCATCATCCGCAAAAAGTAGCGATGTTGTCTCTTGTAAAACCGCGTGTATGCCATTGTCATATAATTTCGTCGATATATATGTTAAAAAGTGCGGGTGCAGGGGACACCCTAGTCTTACCCCTCTTATTGTGGCAACCGTTTGCCTTTTTAATATTCGACGGCTCTTGTTAACAGTGATTTTTGTCAATTTGTACATGCTCCTAATCTGCTTGTAGTATACTGTGGAACTACTTTCAATAATTTCTAATTATTACCTTAACTGCTTTAAAAAAAACTTGTAAGAATATACTACATTCCATGGATTTATGGTTTAGGTTATTGGCGTTCGATCCCAGGCTAGTAAATTGGTGCAGTGGCGGCACTGGTACGATCTTACAAGTTACTGCTCTCGGGCAAACCGATCATACAAACATACTTGTGAAATATGAAAAAAAAAATTAATTATTAAAGTATCTGAAGGTCCAGGTGAAGTGCTTCGGTCACTTTTATAATTTGTCTTAAAAATCTTAATCTCTACAAGATGATTTATAACATATGTGGGACAAACATTCGGAATCTATTCAGAATCTGAAAACAAAAATTAATGGTTTTATTAACTTGGGTCTGGATACGCCTGCAGAGTTACAGCCACAAGAAGAGGCAGCAGCCTGAACTACTAAAATCGTTTCCACTTCCGGACGAACTTGTGAACTTCACCGTTAGTGTTCTCAGTGCCGGATTAACCATATTGGGGGCCTTAGCCTACAGTTTGATTGCCCTTCCCCACCTCGCATAACAAAAATAATAATAGTTTCATACTCTTGCTAATGGCAAGTCTAAAGCTATTGTTCCAGATCCAACAACGTTTGTCGTAACAGTCGCAGATACCTATAGTAGTAACATCGCAACATTTTATAAAACTTTTTTTAAGAAACTGATACAGTATAAAAAAAAATTCTGCCTTTTGCTAATTTGGTTTACTTCTAGTACTCTGAGCAACATACAATGCAGTTTTTGTGAAATAATTTGTCTAACTTTGGTACTTTTCTTTTAAAAGCTCTTGCTTTAGCGCACCACTCAAGTTTTTGTTCGTTTTAATATTTACAAGTAATTCACATGCCTAAAAAAGAAAAGCATATAATTTATAAATAAATTTCTAAACATCTTGAAAAATAAATTAAATAAAAGGAAATAATATATTTAAAAATTGCTGATTTTGAATTGCACTTATTTTGTATGAAAACAATTATTTCCTATTACAGTGAAATTATATTTTGCAATAACTTGTATTATACTATTTTTAAAAATCTAAAGCCTTATCGGTAATTTTTTTGAGAAAAAAAGTAAAATCTTAAAATCGGTATTTTTATTACATAGCTATTTACAAATACAGTATTAAAAGTTTCAAGTATTAAAATCACAGGCGAATTCCTTAATTATTATTTCAAAAATATTACGTAAATAAGTGTTTGTATTTTATGTAATAATTCTGTAAATCGTACAAAGATCCAAGTATATTAGCTCTAGTGCCAGAGCACATGTCTTTTTGAGCTTGCACTAAATTATTATCACATTCTACAGGGTGGTACACATGTATTAATCCAGCATCTACACTCCGTACAATTTTGATAGAAGATTTAATTACAGTATCATAAAAATCTACATCTTCTAAACCCCACCCTGCAATTGATGTGTTGAAACCTCCTAAATCTTCAAAATCACTTTTGTACATACTAGCAATACCAAACCCAAACTGCCTCCAAAAACCATTTCGATTATGTAAATTTCGTTCTGTATTAAATACTGTGTACTCCAATGATGTGTTAAGAAATTTAGGACTATACGCACTGTATACAATTGGAAAATAAACTTTTTTGTGTTTTACTGTATTTTGACGAATTCTAAGCAAGCTTCTGTGATTGAATACTATATCAACGTCTATGAAAAATAGCACATCATCACTATGGTAAACATTTACACCATGTTGCAATGCTCTTCCACGAGAAAATGTTTCACCAATCACCTTATAAGTAATCTCACTGTTTGGGTATTTTCGTTGAGTTTTCGTTATTAAATCTACACTTCTAATAAAGTCCTCTAATGCATTTTCATTTCTATATAGCACAATTAGCAGTCTTGTAAGTTCTTGTTCTTTAATACAAATATTTTCATAAATTGTAATAAACCTTTTGAATGTTTCATGTCGGCCACTTAATGGTAAAATTAGATTTATATATTTTTTATCAGCATTTGTTTTAGGATTAAAAACTACTGGTAGTGGCAAGTTTTCTCCAATTCTTGCAATTACATCGTTTATAAATGTTTTATGCTGAAAACCAATATCCATTTCCTTAATTTTTGAGTCATTCTCTTCTCCATTTATAAATATTTCCCTAATTTCAGTTTCTGAAAATTACACATTACTATAATAATACATAATTATAATAGTTAATTAGGATAAAAACGAAAAAAAAGTAATGAGTAATTCAAATTTACGTATATAATAGCCTTGACATTTTATACCTGTAAATGTTTGCTGAATATATGCATGACGTCTAACAGGAACCGTCATTTTATGTCCTCTGTATTTTTTATATGTTAATGACATGTCTAAAATTAAATCTACACCATGAAGAGGATCAAGTCGCCAGTACCCATACAATATCTCCTTGAAGTCAATTATTCTTCCTCTTTGTTTTGAGTAAAAATTTATTATTTCCATTACCTTGAAAATGTTTTGTCAGTTATTTACTTTCCTTATAGTAATTATTTAATTTAAAATACTCACTTCTCTTACTACATCACTTAAGCCTTCTTTAAGTGCTGAACCAATTCGTCTTCTTGGATTTAAATCCTTATACGAATACAGCGATTTTGATATCAGTTCCCAGTCTAACACATCTCTCAAATTTTTGTCTTTAAAACGATTAAGGCTAACTGGTGTGCCTGTAAGTGTAACAAATTACAAAGAAGAAATGGAATTGTTAATTCAAAAACTGTACACTAATATACACACCTAATAATTCCGGATCTTCAAGATAGTTTTCGGAACCTGGTGGCTCTGGATATAGAGGAACGTCTTCAATGAGGTCTGAGTTTGATAACTGACTAGCCTTTATACCCAAATATGACATAGAGGTGGCAATGTCTCTGTGTAGATGAACAGATTCTTGATATTTTTCTTGAACATTCAGTCCCTGAAATGGAAATTATAAGTCAGTTTTCTAAAATTCTTTTTCGTTAAACAACAATTTTTGGAACGTTTTTATAAAACTATTTACAAAGTCTCTGTCATTCAATTAATTTAATACACTGAGTGAAAATGTACAAAATAATAGGTGCACATAAACACATTATTTTCAAAAATTCACAGTATTTTAGTGAGAAAAAACGATTCCAAACAATAAAATATAATTTAATACTCTTCCTACAACAATAGCTTACTTATTAACAGGGATCTAGTCCGAAAAGCAAAAGTACCTGGGGGCAACATTATTCTCATAATAATACATAAAATAATACAAAATGGTAAATATAAACGTTGCATTTATTTGCTTAAAATACATCTAAAATCAAAATAGACACCAAAGTTCTGGTTTTGAGATGATTGTCTCATTCTTCTAATTTCGGAAAAGTAACGACTAAAATAATTATTTAATTATTGATTTTATTTGTTTTAAGTACTTGATTTAAGAGGACGCAACCCTGCACTTTAAAAAAATACCTCAGCGGCGCGGTTCCCTAGCACAACTACACCCCTGCTTATTAATAGATATGGTAAAGTTCGGAAACAAAGTTCCATTTATTATATTTTAAGATAGAGGAGTTGTGGGGTTTTTAGAACGATACCCGAAAAATTTCCGAATGAGGTGCAAAACATTTCAAGGTTTTATTATGTTTTTATATAGTAGGTATCTAACTTTTCAAGTCTCAAACTGCTTATCTTGAAATATACATGGAAAATTACTATTATTTTATAGTGCTATATTTTACTCATTTGTAAACCACTAAAAATGAAGCGACGCCTATTTTTTTTCATTTAGCTCTATATCAATTCATAAAGTAGCTACGAGCCCCAAAGACTGCCATATTTGAAGAAACATGATCGAACGGTTTTATGTGGAAGGTGATTCAAAATTCCACCGACAAACTTCGGTTAGTGCTTCGACAATACCAAGACTAGTCTTGGTCTTGTCTTGGTTTTGTCTTGAAAACAAAGACAAGACTTGCTGTAATAGATCAAGACCAAGACTCCGTCAAAAGTTTACTTTTATTCTTAGAATTCCTAATTTCAATTCGGGACGAAATAGTAAACATAAACTGCTAGGTTTATAAGTTCTAGCTTTATACTTAAAAAAAACTGCAATAAACTACCTACTAGAATACGTGGGCTACATCCCACATATTATTTGGTAACTTCTTTTTAAAAAATAATAAATAAGCTATGTCGATATGTAAGGCGTGTACTTAATTCATCCAGCAGTATTGTATATTCTCAAATAGGCAAAGAGTCAGCGATTATGAAATAAATACTGAAATTAATATGCATAACTACTAACTAAACATGTTCATGTTTATTTTGTTGTAGTAAAATGCCGATCCAGCAACAGTGACATCAAATAATTACTCAAATATATGTATGAAATTGATAATTTCATTTTTCATTTCATTCTACCATACAATATTTTTAGTAAATAATGTACCCACTTTTTCCCTGCTTATTAGTTTTTTGTTAATTTTAATTTTCACGTATGAAACTTCTAACTCTAGACAATCCTACATATAATTGTTTATGTGAGAATACGGAATCTGGTAAACAGAGTCCTAGTTTTTTACATGTCTGTCTTTGCTCCTTAATAATGGTCCATTTCTACCATGTTAAAAAAATAGCTTTAATGGAATTTGCGAACCTTATATTATTATTCAAATGTTATTATTATAATTACATATTAGCGGTACATACAGCACAACTTAATAAAACATAATTTACATCTAAATGTAAACAAAACGCGCGCCGCTTTGTGTTTCATTCCCTAAGAGGGCTTCGGTAGTGAGAGCTAGCAGAGAAGTCAGTGGATTGCATTCCAATAATACAAATATACAGTGTAAGCCCAGCTTTCTGATTTGCATTGAAAACTGTACTGGTTTGATACATACCAGTACATACGAATATCCGCCTTATACAGGGTGTGTATAAATTGGCGAAAGAACTACACGTGGCGATGTTGGTCATAAAATTCTGAGTCGAAAATCTTAATACCAAAATGTTGGACAATGCTTCCTCTGTCCTCAGGAACCATTTTAAAGGAGCTCCATTTAATGATTTATTTGTTGGTGTATTTTTTCCTATATGCATACTCTTGTAATTATGACAGACAAAACAGTATGTGATCTTTCATACCATAAATTTTAGTTTTAATTAAATAGCGATCATTGGAAAACCGCTGCTAATCGTTGACTGATGATTAATCGAATTTTAATAACTTATTGCAAAATGCTTATACATTATATAACATAAAACCAAGTTCTCCAAGAACAATTCTTAAATAATATCAAACTTCCGCTTTTTATAAGTTGGCGAACTAAATTATTTTAATTAAACATTCACAGCTTCTTTCATAAATAGACGTAAGTAACTTCATATTTCAAGGTTAAAAAACTCTTCATAACTCTATAATCAACCAATTTTATATAAGTTAAAAACAAGTTGAACGATCAACGATCAGTAGCAATTATCTCGTTTTTACAAAACAACATTCGAGATAGGTATGAATACGAAATGTGAACTCTTGCCTGAACGATTTCTTGTTTATCATTCACGTATTTAACTTCGAGAAATTATTTGCATAAAATTATCTAAAGATCGTGTATACTAATATTATAAGAACGACGGAAACATTTATCTTACATTTTGGGTATTTTTATGCATCACTGATGAACGTCATTAAATTTGTCAGGGTAATTATACCGAGAATAATTGTTTTTACAACAATTATATTTGTTCAGTGTTGGCAAGTTTAAGAAGAAATATTTTCCTACGCAAATTTCCTAACTAATCTAAATACAAGTCACGACAATTACTTGCATTTAAATATAAATACAAAATTAGCAATAAAGCATATTAGTTCAAGTATAATAGTGATAAATCAATAATTAACTAATTAGGTGATTGTAAATTGATATCATTACATTGATGGACGAAAAACGTTAGCAGCAATTAAATGAAATATATTAAATACGCAATGCTTTAATAAATGTTCTTACTACATCCGGAGGTATTATGTTTTTAACTTCAAATTGCATTCACTAATTAAAAAAATAAAAGGAACAGTTATTTATTATTGATGTAAGTGGATCTGAACTTAACTGTACCTGTTTTAACAGAAAAACTGGTAATTGATATTAATTATTAATATTGAATACCCCAACTTCATCCGATACAATTAAATATGCCTCGATCCCATATTTTGCTGGAGAATCAGAAAAAATTGTTAAAATTATAAACACAACAAATAAATATAAAGTAAGTTTTAAAACAACTAGAAACATCTTAAACTCTTTGTTTAATGCAAAATCAAAAGCAGATGATTTGCTAAAATCAGGAATTTACTAATTAAATTGTTCGCATGGTAATTCGGTTTATATAGGCCAGACAATTAGAAATTTTAAAATTAGGTATAACGTACGTTGTTACAAATACAAACACCCAAATAAATCCAATTACGCTAAACACTTACTAGAACACAATCATTCAATGACATCTAATAACACTATACAATGTTTACACTTTTGTGATGATAAACGTTAATTAGATATACTAGAAGCTTTTGAAATTCACAAACATTTAAAAACTGTACCGTTAATGAATGAGCAAATTGATCTCTTAAATTCTTGTCTACTGGACATTTTGCAATAAGAAATCAAGTCATCTGCAAACGATTACCGAGACCAAGTCACCAAGTTCTATTGCTATAACAACACTAACTGTTTACTTTTTAATATTACCTTTGATGATGGCATGCAAACATGCCGAAACACGTATAAGGTTAAAATAAATAAATATTGCTGAAGTAATTAAGTATTTTATATACCTATAATCAATAGATATTAAAAAGGTCTGTTGTGATATTGAAAATTTCATATTTTTTAGTATAATAATGCAATACAATAATTTTCAACCTCATTAAATTTCACTTGACCAATGAGCATAACTTGCAGCTTTAGATTTGAAAGATTTTTGAAATTTACAAGATTTTTCCCAAGAAAATCGTGATCCTTTTTATTTAACTGCATACAGTACATTACAGCAGGTGTTTATGTCAAGGTCAGCGCATATATGTTAATGTGTTGTGTCAATATGTACGTTAAATATATAATGATCGAATGGATGGTATAGTCTCGGTCAGCAGACAGTTCTAGAAATTTAAAATTGACATGTTATTCATGCATAAGTTCGAAAAAATTTGAAGGAAGTACATAAACGTAATAACTACTTGTAAAGGAAAATAGTGCTAGTAGTAACTGTGGGTGTAATTATTCTTTATTATAGGTATTGCACTGACGACTAACAGAAAAGAGTTTTAATATTTATGCTGATTTTAGTGGCAGTATGAAAACGAGTTTTTTGAGTGTCTCCGCAATGCGTAGAAATTATTTTTTCGGTATTTAACAAATGTTTTGGAAACACCAGAAAACTAGAATGATTCTAGTTTATGGTGTTTCTTTGTAAACTTCAACCTGAAATGCTAAAACTTCTATTTGAAATATTTGATAATAGTACATAGTTCTAATGAATCTTCTGAAAATGTCGAGGGAATCGTATGTTTTACAGAATAAAGCGTGAAAATATTTTAAATTAAAAAACTCGACCAGTATATTAAATTGAAGCTAATTTCTCTAATTCAGTTTTGCTTTTAAATATCTGAATATGGAACGCCGTTTTACTATTTAATATTCAACTAGCGCAACCCATGAATTATGCCCCACTTTTTTTTTCATAATTATAGATAAACTACCAAAGTTGCTAGTGTAGCGGACCGTGGATCGTAGTCCTAGTTTTATGAATTATATATTATATAATATTCTTCGTTTACTAAAGAGAGGGGAATGGATTTACGTTTTTCAAAAATTCATAGTAGGCGTTACAGTGAAATTACTAGACTGGAACGCGAAATAAATAGTAGCCTATTCCTAGCTTTATAAGTTTATGCAGTGGACGAAAATCGTGTGGCCAATTTTTGACCAATAGCTTTTTTGAAAATGTCCAAATATTGAAAATATTTTCACTTAACAGTTTTCATTTGTAAAAAAATTCTTTTATGTAGTACCATTGTGTCCTCCGGGGCTGTTCTAATACCAAAATTAATAACGATCCAACTCGTTTTTGAGTAAATAGGCGGAAAAGCTAGAGTGCTCAGAAAAAAACTTTGATTTGAATATTTTTTTAAAAATTTTTAAAATTTTGAAGTAGCGCCATTGCGATCGTTTTAAAATTTGCGAAATTGATTTTATTTCGTCGTATACCACCTATTAAAGGTTCTCAAACACGTTAAAGCTGATGCCGATCAGACGACTACCTTTTGAGCAAATGGGCGTTATAAACGAGATTTAAAAAAGTTGTAGCGGCCGCCATTTTAATGCTAGAGAGTTCGGTTAAACCGTTTCCGATTTGCCTTAAGTTCCTTTCTCTGATCCCGTGCTCAAATTTCCAAAATTTAGTTTTGGAAAAAATGCTACCAAAAAAAATGTCTAACTTCCGTTTCCGGTTTCGGATTTTTTGGAAAAGCTTAACTAGAACTATAATTTTCGATACACCCCTCGATTTAAAATTTCATCAAACTAGGTTTCGTACTTTCGCCTTTAGAGGCGATCAAAAGTCTACCACAAAATAAGATGTTTAACATAACATTCGCTTCCGGTTTCGGATTTTTTTAAAGCTTATTTTGACAGCAAATTTTTGATTTTCAATGTTTTGACATTCCGAAGATCATCAAAATTGAACCAACCGTTCGGAAGTTATGTAAACCGCGCACACACGTATACAAACCGACCCGTCAGGCAGCAGTACATTTTTTAAAAACCGTTTTTGAGTTCCTAGAAATGCAAAACATGTATCTTTTTTATCAAGGATATAGTTCGGTTTTTTTTGGTGCGTGTTTTTACGGGGGCTTTTATTTACTGGATGAGTGTGTAAGTCTAATATCTCCTGAAGGGATACATCGATTTTAATGCTTTTTGGAGTATAGTAAAATTTCATCGACAAAATAAGCTTTAAAACATGCGAAACCGGAAGTGGAAATTAGAAATGTTTGTTTGATAGCAGTTTTTGGAAAACAAATTTTCTAACTCTGAGAAGGGAATGCCATACAAGACCTGGGGGTAAATCCAACTCTTTTTCCCCGAACTTTTTAGCTTCAAATGGGCTGCCGCAACGGTTTTATGAAAGTTTTGACTTTAACGTCTTTTAACTCAAAACATGAGCTGACAAATTGGGATGAAATTTGTTATTAGAATAGCCATAGGGGAACACTATGTTACCACATCAAGAGACGTGTAGGAAAGACAACGGTGAAGTGAAACATATGTCAAAATTTTAAATTTTTTTTAGAAAAAACGTGCTCAAAAACTGACCATGCGTATTGTTTTAAACTTTTACAAGTTCATAGAGATATGGTGAATCTGTGGAAAGACTGCGTCTGCGCGAGTTGCCTCGTGCGTACATTTTATGGAATACAAATAGTCTTTGTATTGCATTTATTTCATGCAAACATTTTTAGTTAGAAATTCTTAGCATGAAACGTTTGCGTTGAGTGTATGGTGCATAACAATGTTAGTTCTAATACATATGAACGAATCTTTTAAATATTGCCAAAAAACTACAAGCGATAAATGTTTGTATTATATTTTATGTTACAAAAGATTATGGCAATACATTGCTTAGCAGAAATGTTTGAACCGTATTCTTCTGGAATATAAATACTGGTTTTAGTACATGTGAATGATATTTTTAACTCTTGACTACATTACCTACACATTACATGTAATGTTTTGCATTTGATAATAATAGTATCTAAAGTAATACACAGTTTCACGTTTTAAGTAAAAAATGTATTTGCACGAAACATCTGCTTCACATTTTTGTTCAAGAAGAACGTTTGATCTTGCTTGTTGCATGAGTCTTTCCAATGCACTGTAAACGTTTGTCCAAAATTTCATATAGGTAAATATAGGTACCTAATTCAAACACCTCTTGATGGCATTTTTAACCGACTTCAAAAAAAGGAGGAGGTTCTCAATTCGTCTGTATATATGTTTTTTTTTTTAAATTTTTTTTAATGTATGTTCGGGCATAACTGTTTTGTTTATGAACCGATTTTAATGATTCTTTTTCCGTTGGGTTCAGTATAGTTCCAAGGTGGTCCCATTATAATTTCATTGGTATTGGAGCTTGAACTTCGAAGATACACCAGGGAACTCCTCAAAATCTATTTTTTTGAACCGACTTTTTAGTGTTTCCGTATTTCATCTTCCGTTTTAACTAGCCGTCGTTTCCTCATTCGAGAAGCATCCTTACTAGGTAAAACATAAAAATTATATACCTTGCTACAATAACAAATTAAATTCGAATTTTTATGTTTTACTTGGCACCGACTTCAAAATTATAAAACAATTAATAATTATATAATAAACAACAATTTCTTAATTACATTAAACGGAACAACAAATAAGTATTAAACTGTTGTATAAACAACATTTATTTTTTGCTTTTTAGTTAACTTATATTACTTTTGTGTTTTTATTTGAAGTCGGTTTTCTTTTTTTTAAAGTTAATTATATCATAGGTGAATAAATAATACGGTGGAAATATTTTATGGTGCATACAATGGTTGTCGTTCATATTTCCACAAAGTATGTGAACGAATTTCATGAATGTGGTCTTTAAAAGGACACCATAACTAAATATTGGTGTTCTTTTTGCGGTTAAAAATGCAGCAAAATACCTAATATACACAATTATTTTTTTAATTAGATTTTATATCTCTTAAATTTTTCTTGTTATGATATAAATAAGAGTACAACATTTTTCGCGAAAATCTATTTATAGCTATTTTACTGAGGTGTAATGTTTGAGAAGCAGAAAAAGATCGACACAGTTTTTGAGTTTACAAAAAAGGGAATCTCTGCAACTTATCTAAGTAAAATGCAAATTGGAGTTTTAATATTCATGTTCAACAATAATTTGTAGTGGGAAACTGAAGTCCAAAATGTAGTGGATAGTTTTACCTTCCTCGCTATGTGAAGTATTGCTATAGAGGAAGGTATTTTGATCGTCATGTAGGATTTGGAGTAAATGCGTCCATTAAGCGAAGTTTTTTCGGTTTGCGCTTACTGACCAATATACGAGTTATGCCTAAAAAATGTACTTTTATGGCAAACATTATTAATCTAAACATTTTGACCAATAAGCAAGTTTTTGGCCTTGGAAGACTGATAAAGCGGGCTTTGAGTCTGTGTGTATATAGGGGGGGGGTCCACCTGTGTGTCTATGTGTCTGTATTCCCTTTACAGTCCAGACGCCTTACGCAGAAAAACCAAATTTGGCTCAAATATTGACGGTATAGGATGACACCGCAAGAAAATGTGGTTGGTCCGCCTAAAAAAGGGAGAAGGGGGTCCGCCCAAAAAATGGTGGGAGGTGTGTGTGCTGTATTTCAGAATAGACGCGCTCGAAAAAGAACCTTAAATTCGTAGATCTGCTCAAACGCGATATCCGTATCACCCCCCACTACCACCCACCTTCGATATTTTGTTTTTTCAAAAATTTACGAATTTCTGTTTCAAAATCGTTATGAACATGCCGACTGACAATATGAACAACTTTCCTATGAGAAAACACCACTGAGATTGTACCTAGGTATACCGAAAAAAAAACAGAAGTGAGACAAATAACTTCTTATTAAGAAGAATTACTCATCTTGACTTTATGTTATGAAGAAAGCTTTTTTTCAAAGTATCAAGAAAAAGTAGAAAAAAAACAACTTCGGCTCGGTGGTTAGGATGCGAGCAGGTAAAAGTACTAAAAGCTGGCATCATATTTGCTGATGTCACGATAAACGATTGACAGCTGTAATAAAGGTTGAAGTAGGGATTGGAATAGAAGATTGCCTATACAGGTTGTTTTTTAGAAATATAATAGTCGGTGAACTGTACAACATTATAATTATAAAAAATTACACTTATGCAAATTCGGCAAGTATTAATATCTAGTATGAGAGACTCCACTCGATGTTAACACTTAATTTTTTTTATTTCCTTACTAGCTTCAAAATAGCAGCCGCTAGGGTTTTCGGAAATGTTTCTTTAACGTCTTATTACTCAAAAACGAGTTCACAGATCGGGATGATATTTGATATTAAAATAGCCCTACGGGAACACAATGTCACTACCTATGAGAATTTTGTACAAATAAAAACTGTGAAGAGGCTGTTTTTTTTCGGGGATTTTTTTTATTAGGGATGTTTTCACATGAGGATTTTTACCGGGGCTTTTTTTCAGGGAGTTTTTCCAGAGCTGTATTTTCCAAAGCTGTTTTTTCCGGACACAGGGACAGGTAGATACGTTAAATATGTTTTGGGTTCGTGGAGGTCCAAAACACGTATTTCCGTCAAAATTATGAATTCGAAAATTGTAACGATATCAGTTGGTATAAATAACATAGATTTAGATATCCATGGATTTTATGAAGTAAAGCGACATAATTCGTTTGTTATTACATAATGTTGTCATATTTATTACAGTTTTTAAACTAAAACAATTCCATTTTTGACAGTGCTGTGGGTGTCGTATATGATCACCAACTCGTAACTGGTACCTATCAACTTATTTATAGCGACGAAAAGTGAAAGTTTTCTTGAAGAGTTAGAAAAACTGTTACTAATTTTTAATAATGCAGATTATAACAGCACAATCTTGGATTTACATTTTTGTAACAGTCGCTGATTATTTCGTTTTCTATTACAAAAAAATAATTTATATTGCGTGTTTGAGTTAAATTGACTTTCGTTGAGCAATAAACATTAATAATATTAAAACTTCTCCCAATAAATCGCATAATTTTATCAAAAGAAGCGTTTTTGCCAGGTATTGTCGTATTAATTTTTTTACCATACTTTTTGGAACATTTTTTGTTTTTTTGCGCAAAATCTAGTTAACCATCTTTAAGTCGAGGAATAGCAAACGAGCACGCATAATTCAATATTGATGAGCGCTGATGCGCTTTGGTTTAAAGTTTTTGGTTTGCAAGTTACAAGTTTCCTATCTCCACTTTATGTCATGCGTTCTCATTTCTTGGAATAACGTTATACTGAGGTAAAACATACATTAGGGAAATACCTGTATGTTTAATGTTTGCGAAAACTTTCTTTCCGAGAATATTGACGTTGTGCAAGAACAAGAGTATGTTAACGACGTTTTTAAGCACTCAAAAGGAAAATCCGGTGAGAAATGCAACTTATGTGGTATCCCCCATTTTACTATCTTACGTGTTTTTTTAAATAAAATAGATTGTTCGGATTTACAGATAAATCATCTATATTACATCGCGTCTGCTCAATAGTCCGAGCAAATTATTTCTTCCGCTCCACAAATTCTAAACTCGCAGTTTTACTAAAATTTCCGACTATTGTCAGTGTTTAACCCAGAACCTACGATTTACTATGTGATAAGCCTTATTTCATAATGTCAGACAATTTCTTACACCACAAATAGAAATTGAAAAACTCTCCGATGGGCAAATTTACTTTGAAAAGTGTAACACATACGAGGCAAACCAAATTTCTAGTTTCCTGTTTATTCTTATCCTAAGTAAATACACCCAACTAAACCAAACATAAATCGTCGCAGATGTCTAAAAATTCGCTAAACTACTGGCAAAGAAGGGCCATCTGCTTACCATAGGTAATATATCAGCAGATACGGAACTGACCTATTTTGAGATTGAGATCCTTGCCTTGCCAGAACAGATGACTTAAACTTTTAACACATTTTACTGCAACAATGAACGAAGGTATAACAACACACATATGTATGCTAATGTATACACAACACTAAACCTCAATTCTTTTTAAACTTGTTTCCAGTAAATTCGTATTACAAACATTTTAAGGAAACATTACGGAAGTACGGTATATGAAAAAGGTGTAAAAAGAATTTCTTAAGGTTCATAAAAAACGTTAAAACATAAAATACAGAAAAAGTAAATGACGTGAAATTTAGAATCACTACACCTTTATGGATCTTTACTGTATTATGTTTGGCTTTGATCTTGTTATATTATCGATTTATCTTTTAGGATCTAAACGACATAGAATATGAGCAATATGGTATCATTACGAATAACTCAAGGTACGAATCTATAATAAAAGCTTGAGTCCAGTGCTAGCAAACGCAGCAGAGGCGAGAGCAGACAACCAAAACAAAACAATTATTAGAAGTAACGGAAATGCAAACATTATAAAAATTGTTGGTAGAAATAGGCGTAATGAAATTAGAAACGAAAACAAGACAATGTGAGATCCACGAGATACGGAAGTAGGTGAAGAAGCAAATGGCTGGGTGAAATTTAAATGATTATTTTTCAAGAATACCGGAAACGGGATTAGTGAAGAAAGTAAGGAATGACTTTTCTCACAGATAGGGGAAGCCTAGGTCGGTAGACCGAATAAAAACCGAAAATAAATCTTGGAAAAAATTCTCGGAAAAAAAACTTATGGAAAAAAATCGTTAGAAAAAATATTCTGAAAAAAAAATTACGAAAAAATCTTTGCAAAAAATACAGCCAAAACATTTTAGTAATTTGTTTTCAGTTGTTTTAAAATTTTGGTTTTGATGGATTTAAAAAATTTTCTTTAGTAAATTACCCCACTTTAAGAAATCTGAGCTAACTTATTTTCGCAACATTTTAAACGTATAAAAATAATATACTTAAATAAAACAGAAATAAAAAGCCAAATCTAGAACATAAAAAAATCGGTGTTTGAAACCAGTGGAATCGAACAGTATGTCAAATTGCTCTTAAAAAATCTTGCATACCACGAATTTCATTTTATCCAAAGATTTTTTCCGGTTTTTTTTGCATAGGATTTTTTTCCGCGGGATTTTGTTTCCAACGTATTTTTTCCAAGATGTTTTTCCTAGGGTTATTTTCCTACGACTTTTATTCCTGGAATCTCTTGGTCAGTATCTTAAAATATAGAACGATTTTAGTAACTTGTTTTGATAATTTTAGTCCAATAACAAAAATTAGAGAAATTAAAAGGTAAAATAGTTTTGAGTAGTTTATCGTGTTTTAATAAAGGTCATTTTTTGTTATTATTCATTGATCTAATAGGATCTAAAAGATGTTTTTACACAATTACTCTGTAGATTGCATTTTATTATTATTTTACGACTTTCAAGAAATTTCTTGTAATTTTACATTCTTAATCCTCTCAACGAAACATTCCAAAATAGAAAAAAAAAGCTGAAGTGTACATTTCGAGTGAACTTTCCCATACTAGATATTAATACTTACCGTATTTGCAAATGTGTAAATAACATAAATTATAGCGTTGTACAGTTCACCGTCTGTTAGATTTCTAAGAAAACAATTTATATAAGCAACCCTCCGTTCCATCCATACTCTTCCCTTAATATCATTTCGTGACGGTACAATAATGATGCTGGCTTAGTAATCATCAAACAAAAATTTTTCGTGAGAATTTTTTTTAATTACAATTAATTGGAATTTACATTTTCTACAGAAGCCAACTAAATCCTAAATTCGTTTGCCAAAAAATAAGAGGAGGGGGACGTGTAGCCCCACCGAATATACAACTTTCTAAAAACTAACATTCGATTTTGGGTCTACTACCTCGTCAAGACGCGTAATTTTTCATAAGCAGAGGTTAATTATTGTTTCCTGTTTAATAAATAAAGGGGTAGCAATTTTTGATATTCAAAAATTAATAGAAGGTGTCACAGTGGAATTATGGCATTCATTCAAAACCAAATTGTAGCCCATGTTCGCCTCTATACGACTACAAAGTTTAAAAAGAATCGTATTGCCAGTTTTTGAGAAATATTATTTTGAAAATTTCAAATCTGCGGAAATTACATTTTCTACAGTAGCCCACCAAGTATAAAAGTATCTAAAAACGATTATTAGTTTTTCGTTCTACTAGTCATGATGAGAATGTCTGCTTACAAAAAATTATCAGATCCCGTTCAATAAATATTTAGTAAGTGTCCATTTTGGAGTTTTTAAAAATTTATAAAAAGTGTCACAATGAAATTATAGCTTTCAGCAAAAAATTAAATTATAGCCAATCTTCGGTTTTAGCAGCCTACAAAGTTCAAAAAAATCGTGTTTGCCGTTTTTGGAAAAATATTATTTGACAATTTTCAAAGTTTCGGAGAAGCGCCATTGAGATCGTTTTCAGATTTTCGAAATTAATTTCGTTTCATTGTATACTACGCACAAAGGGTTCTCAAACAAGTTGTAGTTGATCCCCATCAGATAACTACTTTTTGAGTAAATTAGCGTTAAAGTCGAGATTTTCAAATAATTTTATGGCCGCCATTTTGAAGCTAGAGAGTTCGCTAAAAAGTTTTCGATTTGCTTTAAGTTCCTCTTCCAGGCCATGTGCTTAAATATCCAAAATTTAGTTTTAAAACACCGCTACCAAAAAACATGTTTAACTTCCGCTTCCAGTTCCGGATTTTGTTGAAAAAATTAATTAGAACTACAATTTTCGATATGCCCCTTGATTTAAAATTTCAAAATCGGTAGTACTTTCGCCTTTAGAGGCGTCACCCACCCACCCACAGACAGGCATTGTTTAAAAACACTTTTTTGAGTTCCATAGGCCCCAAAACGCGTACTTGCGTTGAAATCTAGATTTCGAACATTTTCGTGAAATCAATACTTCCATATAATGAACGTATGGGAAAGTAAAAATGGAAATTTTTAGTTTTCTAACCCCTATAATTTCGTACTCATTCCAGAACCCATACAAGCATACACCATATGCAAAGAATATTACTTCGCCTAAAAATTACTTTCTGGAAAAAATCAGACGACGCGACGCCCGGGAATCACGACATACTCTGCTACCGCTTAAAAATGCTGCGCAAAAAGAAAACAAAATTAATATCTTTTAGTACTTTATTAGCTGATTTAGTTATTAGTCTGATAAATCGAGAGGCAAACAACGCACGGGAGATTCTTAAGTAATAATTGGGATTTAGCAGAATTCCCAGTTGTTTTTACATTTTTTAATCGATTAATGGCACCGATAAAGTGAGATGTGCGTCACTGTTTTTATGCTATTTTTATGTACAATTAATATTTCTGCATAACCACGCATGTCAAATGTTATCAGTTGTTCATAGAACTCATTCTACAATGTATTTCCAATTTTTATCTAGTTTTGAATGAATAAGTTGACTTCATTTGACAATCAAATTATTTTGATGCAAAAAATAAGACCACTTGCCATCATAAAGTGATTGCGATTTTTCGATAAAATTGTGGTGTAAGTTTACGAGTGCTAATTAAGATGGAATTCCACGAGCGCGTTTTTAAATTTATAGCAAAACGCAGAATCGTGTGCTTTTTGAAACTCCTTTTGATCATCTTACTGATTTTCTCAATATTTGATTTGATTATTGCACCCACATGTCATCATAAGACCCAGTAAAAGACTCCACTTTGGAATGTTCGATCAATCAAATCAGTGTAATAAATAAAAACAGCAATAGTGACAAGTTAAGATCGATCTGACCTATGGTACAATACGCCAAAAATTACCATCGTTTCCGATAAGATTCGCTGTAATTAAAAATAAGCAAAATACATCGTAATTGATTGTACATGGTATAATCATTACAAATATAACGAGTGACCGCGATTTTCTGTGATATGCTTGTGTTGATAAATAACTGGTGCTAGTTAATTTAAGACAATTTTATTTACGCTTTGCGTCCTTGAAATTATCATCTTAACTAGCACTCGTTAACAATCAAACCCAGTTTATTGGTAAATCGGGATCACCATGACGTTATATTACCTGGGAAATTGTTTTTGCTTGATACCTAAACAAAGGCTTTTTCCCAATAACACCTTGTACAGATTTTTCTATTGTTTATCTGGACTACACGGGAGATCTATGTTTCAAACGCAAAAGTTAAATTTAGTTAAAGAATCGCAGAGAGGGTAGAAAAAAATTGAGCGATGCACTTTGCCTCCACTTTTCTATACTTTAGATCTTGTTATTGGCCGTATTATTAAAAAGTAAACATTTATATATAAGTTAAACCATCCAACGCCTGTTCAGGCCAGTACACTCGCTGTAAATTGTATCCCTGCTGTTAGCTGTATGCGAACACTAGCAGCGTCTGGTGAATTCGGTTAACAGCCGATCCTGACTTGCGCAACCTCGTCTAATATTGGCGCGTATTGTGCAGTGTTAACTTGTCAATGCGGTTGTTTGTGGGATTGTGATATTTAATTATTTACATCGAAAGTAAAGCAAGTGAAATTGCATTGTTAAAGCCGATTTTTTCATTGCTAATAAATTGCATTCAATGCAAAACAACAAATCTTTTTTTTTTAATTTATAACATGCACGGTACAGCGTAGAAAATACAAAGCGAAAGTAACTTCTGATTTTCATTTTTTACAAGAAGGAATGTTAAAAATATTTTTTTACCCTTTGACTGTAGCTCTTAAAGAAATAATTATTAAATAATAATTTTTATTTTATGTTGTACGTCTTTTTCATTATTTAACTTTTAAAGTAACATAAACAACTAACGTTTTAACTTTTAAAAAACGTGCGTGTGAGTAAGGAAGGTCGGGCAGGCGTAATTTGCGCCGAATTATACCTGCGTAAGCCTCTCATTAGTTCGCGAGCCCTAAGTATACCCGTAATTTGCGCCGACGTAACTTTTGAATGCGTAAATCCTACCTGTAAAATGCGCTGGATTGTTTGTTGTTAGCTTATAGGTTATTTACCACCACAAAATAAATATATTGATAATTTCAAATAAAACAAAGATTCAGAAAATAAAATATCGGTATATTAAAAAACAAAAAGTGAAAAGTAAGTTAAACTTTTACGGTTTCTTACATCTCTATTTTGCAGTGATGAGGGTTCACCTAATTTGGCACTTTAAATTTTAATGTATGTATCTGTTTGAAAATTATTTAAAATGTTAACAAATACATAAACAGAGGGGTGAGTAGCATAGAAGTTAGAGTTAAATCTCGAATGAAACGATTCAAAGGCGTTCGTTGTTCTTTCCATGCTATCGCTTGCTTCAGCCCAGATAGTTGGTGGAAATGTAGCGCCCTCGGTTATATAATTATCAATTAAATAATCAGACAACTAACTATTCTTGGATCATCTGGTTGGATGCTTGCAAAATCAAAGACAAAGCAATCGCCCACTTCGTCTGGATTTAAAAATGGTATACCAAACAAATATCGAATTCATTTGCCCATGTCGCCTTCTTTAGCTTTATATTGTACCACAAGCCCAAGTTCTTGAACTTTTCTAAACCAGGCCTGGGCCAAGTGAAACCTGCAGCCAATAATTTTTGCTTCCGACCAAACAGCTGTTACTGTATTATGAAATCGGATACTATAATTTTCGGATTTAAATTGAATCCTAGTTCCAACGATTTGTTACACAAAAGCACAAATAATTTTTCGTAAGTAAGTAAACTTAAAGGAATCTATAACGATCAATTGTACTCCACGGTTACTTGTGATAGCTTCCATTTTTGTGCTAATGGGGCTGCCTACAAACACCTACTAAGTTTTGTTTTATAATAAACATTATGATTTGTTATCATTTTTAATCCCCCTTTTACACAGTTTCTAAAATTTTAGAAATGTGGATTGGTCTATGTCATTAAGGGTTGATAACGATGCTTATCGCAAATCTTCAGCAGTCGGCGCAAACTACGTTAGGGATTACTAAAGTTACAAAAGTCTTCGGCGCTACTTACGTATCAGATTAAAGAGCAAGTAAAATTTCTGCGCAAATTACCATCGCCGGGAAGGTCTAAGCTGACGGCGATAGCTTTCTGCACTGTTAGAATAAGTTAGGATCGGCTGTTAACCGAACTCACCAGACGCTAGTTATGCTAACAGGCTGGTAAATAGTGAATATTCCGCCTGGACCATACCGTTGCAACCGAAATCTTAATTAATTGCCTGGGGTTGTTAACTCGCTTAGTATACCTGAGTATTTTTGTGTGAAAATATTCCTTTAAATGATCAGAAAATTAAAAATAGAAGGGGGAACATTGAACCCTTCCCCCAAATATTGTTATACCTGAAAATTCAATTAAGTCACTCATGAGTAAAGGACGGATTTATATGCACTAAAAAAGTCAAAATATGCGGGCAAGATATGCACCTAAGAATACAAAATATGCAGTAAAAATCAAAATAGGCACACAAAATTTTCTATTAAATATTAATATGGAGAAAAAAATACTACAGACTAATAGCACTAAATTGAACGTGTTTCTAATATTGATAAAATAAGTTTATTAAATTAAAAACAAATACAATTTTCGTTTGATTGCTATTAAAATGACAAATAATGTAATTTTCAAAATTTTTTGAGTAAAATTTTGTCTCCCGTTGGACAAAATATTTCGACACCAATTAGTAGTGAGATGTTCAGATTTTGATATAACGGGTGTCCAGAAAGTCTTTCAGGGCGGCTATGAATTGTGTAACGCATGTCTTTTATTCAGTCATATCTAAGTAATTTATTTGACATAAGTCAAAGTCAATTTAAATTAAAAGGTTTTTATTTTGAATTATTTACTTTCTGCATATTTCTTGTTACAAAATGTTTACGCAAGAACAAAAAACCTTTATTGTGAAATCTTATTTTCGCAATGGTCAACAATTAGAAAACGGAAATTGGAATTATTCCATCAATGCGTGTAAACAAGAATTTATACAAAGATATCCAAAGATATACGTTATACAATCCATAGCCGCCCAGGACCGAAAGACTTTCTGGACACCCGTTACATACATTCACGGATTTGCTGACTTTAGCATACTTTGACTTTTGGCGTTTTTAACATAACAATTTTACTGCACTGACAACCAACTAATAACTGCTACTGTTGGAAACTACAGACTGCTTTGCATAATGTTTTTTCATAAATCTACGCCTTTTATTTTAACCAATAGGAAAGCTTCATTTTGCTGCCGGTATTTAGAGAGTTGATATTTATTAATCCGGCATTTACGCCCTTTTAAGTACTGAGTATAATCAGAATAAAGATGTGCAATATTTTATCATTTCTAAGAATAAGTTAAATTTAAATTTTTCGAAAAACCCGAACAACTTTAAAATTTTAAAATTTTCATAACGTAATAATTTAAAAAATCGCAAAAAGTAAAATATACAAGGAAATATGCACATATTGTAAAAGATGCATTTATTGCAAAATATGCAATTATATGCACAATAAAAATGATATTATATTATTTAGAATCATCTGAAACGCAAAGAATACTTTAAATTAATACAAAATCGACTAGCAAAAAAATATGCATATGCATATAAATGCGGCCTTTACTCATGAACAATTTAGCCTAAACAGAAATGTTTAATCGTCGCCCGTTAATTAAATAAAGGAGTAGAACCTTTCGACTTTTAGAAATTCATAGAAGGTGTCGCAGAGAAATTAGCGGACTTGGAAACGAACCAAATTGTAGGTCATCCATAGCTCTATGGGCCTACAAAATTTAAAAAAAAATGAATTGCCAATTTTTTAACAATATTTTTTTCGGATTTCTTTAAAAGCGTATATCCCTGATGGTTTTTGATATACCCCAACATTCAGAAGCTCATCGAAAACGAACCACCCGTTTAGCAGTTATACAGCGCACATACCCACACACTGACAGACTTTTTTTAAAACCAATTTATTGGAGGTTGAAAACATGCATTTCCGTCAAAATTTCAATTTCGAAATGTTCATGAAATCGACACTATAATAGGAAAGTAATAAATTACAATGTTACAAATTTCTGTATTAATACTCTTACTTTAGTTTGCTGTAGTTAATCACAAAACACCTTTAGCTTTTTGCTAACAAAGTTTAACGCAATCTCAAAAAGCGTTTTAAAATTTTTGAGAAAACCTCATACCTTATGTAACTGCGTCTTTGCGGAGTACTATTCGAACTGATTTTGTAAATCATCTTCTGTTTCTAGAAAACTAATTATTACATGTTATAGAGAAAATAAAGTTTAGTAAAACTTTCCTAGAAGTATGCGATTTTGGGAAAAACGCAAATGCATCCGCTTTTAAGTTTATATATTTTTCTTCAACACCTAAACAGAACCAAAACGTACGCTGCTTTAATCTTTTCA
Organism: Ctenicera cuprea; assembly: GCA_958336395.1. Taxonomy (NCBI): domain Eukaryota; kingdom Metazoa; phylum Arthropoda; class Insecta; order Coleoptera; family Elateridae; genus Ctenicera; species Ctenicera cuprea. The sequence goes on from OY284490.1 coordinate 39,468,875, forward strand.
ATGACCAGACTGCGTGTAGTTCTAACGATAAAACTGTTATCTGTCCATTTGTCACTGGTTCTTGAATACATTACGGCACTTCCTCAAGGAATAAGATTGAGGAACCACTCAAGATCATAAGCCTTAAATAGCTAAAAGTGGTTTGGAATGCGTGTAAGATACGCTGTGCCGTACGCAAAGTGACATTCTTACAAGTTTTTAAGTTAAGCTTTTTATTTTTTTGTAACAGCAAGAAAGCTGCTTTTAAACACTAATTCAAGTGAAAATTTCACTACTACATTAATTGAAGTTTTTTTAAATTTGTAAAATCTATTTTAACACTCGAGTAAAATCATACCTTGACATAGTTGTGCAGGCGGTCCATGTGTTGTGGGTGTTTGACGGGGTGCATAGTAATAGCACGGTGAACTTCCTTTTGCTTCAGATCCCCAGAAAAAGCAGCATCCCCGCTTTGATTGTGATATAGGATAACTTGCATCTGTAATAAGATTTTATGATGTTTATCAAATGTAGTAATCGTAGCATCAATTTTATTACATAATACTTTTATATGGCATTGTTTGAGACATTAATGGTTCACAAACTGAGAATTAAAGCTGTGGATACAATGCCAATGCCTAATTCTATTGATCTATTAATTTTAAAAGATGCAATATTTATTTCAAATTATAAAAAAACTACTAGGAATTGTGATTGCATAATTTTAAGTGTTCTAATGCTCGATAAATATTTTAGCTAATAATAATATCCACCTCGATCCTCATATGTTCGCGGCTTGAAGAAATATGATCTGCTAGATTTTGCCGTTCATATCTAATTGGAATTACTTATTTGTAAGTAGATTCGAATATGGCCCACTCGTGTTAAGTAACATTAAGGGTTGAAAGTTGCAATTCAAAAATAACAAACGTATAATAAGAAATACAAAATTCCCAATTTTTTTATGTCTGAAAAGTTTCATGAAGTAAAATAAACGCTTTTTTTCTCATTTATTTAACAAACTTCAAATATTGGCCTTACATTTGCAATACAATACGTTATTCGGTCGTTATACGGTCGTATTAAACATAATGCTTTGATGGTTTTGTTTCGAACTAATCTATCTGCATTAGCATATAGAACCAAAATGTTTAATACTGCATATTTTTGGCGCCAAAATAATTGCAAACGAGGGAATGAAACACACATCTTACACGGCAGAACACAAAACCAAAAAAAATTGAGACCAGTGCCGAACTAAGGTGGGGCAAGCGGGGCTTCCGTCCCAGGCGTAACGATTTAAATAGCGCCGTTTTATTGTATACTTTTTTATAGAGTCAACTTCTTTGTCGTTTGATATTTGCCGACAATTAAACTGGTTACAGCGCAGTACGTTTAAGTAGACGAAATGCGGCGCGTTCGTACCGTTAAATAGTCGCACGTCTTATACCCCCCCCCCCTTCATGCACTTAAGCGTTAGAATACTTCAATCAACGGGTAAAGTATAGATAATAATTTCATTTCACATACTTTACATAATTATACTACAATACTTTATAATTTTACATGTATCATATGTAGAAAAAAGTTTTATTTAACATACATATTCGTCTACATGTAAAGTTACAAGCCTGATATGAATATATCGATATATCGATAAACCGATTTATTAATGTATCCATATAGGTATCGATATTTCGATATTGAAAAATAATCTGCAATGAATTCTGATATCGTCCACCCTACTTAGCACCCTCCTAATTTCGGTATATCGAATCTCGATATCTGAATTCCGACATCGCATTTAGCACCCTCGTAACTCAGTATTAATTTAAATTAGTAGAATTCAGAAAAATTGTTGAAAAATGTTTTGAACTGAGTTCGGCTGCTTTGAATTTATTTGATTGAATCGAATTTTTTAAATCGTATTTTACAGTTGATATGCTTTAAATGAGTTACCTTCGTGTTTATTTATAATAAAATGAAAAAAAACTTGTATAATGTTATTGTATTGTAGTATGCTATAGTCTTAAAGCTATTTTTTAATTGAAACAATAATTATTGTTTAAGTACTAAAATTGTTGAAATTTATTTAAAAAAATAAAAGTAGCTGTTTGAATTGTAAATAAATTAAAAACTCCTACCGTAACTTTTTAAAAGCAGTCGAGTTATTTAATTCATTCCTAAAATATAATTCCCATTCAGATTAATAGTCCAGTCAGCAGTAGGGGTGTTCAAAGTTATCGATATATCGATAACTATCGATAAGTTATCGATATATCGAATAACGATAACAAAATTTTTAGTTATCGATAAATCGGTAACTTATCGATAAGTTATCGATAACTTATTGATAACTTATCGATAACTTATCGATAAGTTATCAATAACGTAACGATAACTTATCAATAATTTATCGATAACTTATCGACAATTTATCGATAACTTATCGATAACGTATCGACAATTTATCGATAATTTATCGATAACTTATCGATAGCTTATCGGTAACTTAGCAATAACTTAAACTCTGTTTTGAACATTTTACTATCACTTACAGTTACTAATCTTCTACAGACAGGCTTAAAAGTTTTCTTGTATTTTCTAATATTCTATTCTAATCTAATCTTATACAACATTCTAAATACCAGTCTTTAAGTTCCTTTCGTTAAAATATCTTAAATTATAAGTTATCGATACGTTATCGATCTGTTATCGATAACTTATCGATAAATTGTCGATATGTTACCGATATTGTATTGATAAGATATCGATAAATCATCCATAAGTTATCGATAAGTTATCGATAAGTTGTAGATGAGTTATCGATAAGTTATTGATAAGTTATCGATAAGTTATCCATAAGTTATCGATAAGTTATCGATAAGTTATCGATAATTTATCGATAAGTTGTAGATGAGTTATCGATAAGTTATCGATAAGTTATCGACAAGTTATCGATAAGTTATCGATAAGTTATCGATAAGTTACCGATATATCGATAAGTTATCGATATATCGATAATTATCGATATTGTTTCGCAAAAAGTTATCGATAACAAAAAACAGTTATCGAACACCCCTAGTCAGCAGAGCTCAAAAAAGGGCGTTTGCGTGCAAAAGATGGTCTAGAAACCATTTTGGGATATGTTCTTTAGGTTAATGCCCTGATCACAAATCCAAGTTTTCGACCTTGTAGGGCGCACGCGCGAGCCGCCATCTTGGATTAAATGTGCAAAAATTTCTTTTTGTGCGAATAACTTCCTAACGGTTGACCCAGTGACAAAAAGACTTATAAGCAGAATTGTAGATAATAAAATTTCCAACATTTTTGTTTCCTACATTTTTTTTGTGGGCCTAATGGCTAACGAGCTACAGCGGCTGAAAGTTGAATTTTTTTTTTATTCGTATTTTTCACATTTATGCTTTTTTTTGCCAGTTTTTCTAGCCATTTAACACATAATTTTGTTTCATATTGTCAGCTCATTTCCACACCACCATGAGGTAGAGAAAATGGTGCGTGTTTTTAATGTGGTCTCCCCAGTAGGCCTAATCCACAGACGTTCCATTGTCGCGAAGCGACGAGCTTAGGGTTTCCGTCCCTTCGATGGTCCAGGTTTGGTCAGGTCGTCGCCCTCGTCATAATCTTTTTCATCCAGTTCGTCATCCTCGCTTTCGATGGTAGCCTCTGGTACATTCTCGCAGGATTGGCCATTGCAGAATGCACACATAATGGAGCAGTGCAAACCTGATTTTCTGCAGCTGCATGCCCCACTACATCCTTTTTTGCAATTGCAGGAAACGATTTTCAACAGTTGGTCCGGTGCTGGTTTCTCTGTCATTCTTACTGGAGCAAGGCCATTTGGTCCAAGTTTCCAGCCCCAGTCTTCTGGATCTTTTGCAGTTCCATACCACTGTTGAATTTGATGATAAGTCCTTAACGCATGATACCGTGCGGTGTTCTTTGTTGGCGGCAATGAATCAAGGTGGAATTGGCGTTTTGTTGCTGATGTTGCAAAACGTTGATAGCGAACATCTTCTAATGTATCCTCTGCTATGTTGCCACCATACACAGCTACGAGAAAGCGTGCTCCAGCGTCTGCAATATCGTCTGGTGTTGCATCCGGTTCTTTGAATATTCTAATGATTGAATTCAGTCTCTGATCTTTCTAGACAAGCGAACAAAACTTTTTTCTTCCCCTGGTTAAAGAGTGCCGATGTGGTGTCGCACCCACTAAAAGCATGAAGAAACAGAATATTCTCAGCGACTTCTTTGTGTTTCAAACTATGCGCGGAATATAGTCTTTCGGAAGTGTTGCCCCTCCCAGGTTTCCGAAGGTAGATGTTCCTGTAGGCGGGTGCTAATGCTGTGAGTAGAACTAAAAGATCGACGTCCTCGCCAATGATGAAAACAGCATCAAATGTTGAGCACATAGCAATAGCTGTGGTGACAATCAACACATCAGCATCTTTTTCTGCCCGCTTAACGGTAACACCGGCCTCTAACAATTTTTGCGTCAGCATCGTAATAAGACGAACTTTATTGCTTTCATTGCCCAAAAATCGTTCTTGGGATACTTGAGCTAACATTGTTTCATCAAAACGAATCGCCGCACACACTTGCCTGTTCACGCGTCGTTGTCGTTCTGCGGTCTTGGTATTTGTTTTGCTACCATCTACCGGATACCCATCAAAAACAACGATTGCATTCGAACCGTAGTGATTTTGCACATATTGGACGTACTTCTCACAAATAGACCCAAATGAATCATTACGATGCCACACAACTTTGTGTAAGAGATAACCCCCGTCCAGAACATTAATTTTCTTACATTCAGGTGCCACGCGGTCTGGATCTTGTATGAAAACAGAATACAACGTCGATTTAGTGCCTTTGCGCATTCCTGCTTCCGTGAAAAGCGACAATGGAAAGGGTGCAAGCTCGAATCTCAAGTAATGCTTCAACTCGTCGTCGGATTTCTTCGCTATGGTCATTCTCTGGAACAGCATAAGTGGGTTGATGGGGAGTGTTTTGTCGGTAACTGTGATGCTGCTATTTACCGCTAGCAGTGGCACGACTTTTTCCTTGCGTTTGAATTTGGTGGACCCGAAATTTTTACACGTGCTATGCATGGTCGACATCGCCTCAATACCTTTCTCTCTGGAGAACTGGCAGTTAATCGTATCATCGCCAACTATTCCCGTACTTATGGAAATAAGCGAATCGATTTCGGGGAAGGGAGAATACTGAGAAAACCATGTCAACAATTTGGTTAAATCTTGATCGTATCGAGTGATGCGTGAAGTCCTTGCATCGACATGTTGCTCGGATGTATCTAAATGGACATTGCAATAGTCTTCAATGGAGTCGCAAACGTTATGCAAAGATATCATTCCCAAAGTCCATACTGCGAGAACGCTGTCACTAATCCCACGGCCACGCGTTAAGCCCCCGCAGCTATGCATCATTCGCATCAAAGTTTGTTCGATGGTCATATCGGACCAAATCCCACACCAAAACTTGTCCGAACGCCGAATCGTGAACGCACCCTCCGTAGTAAATTTATGGTATTCATCCGGGTCCATTTTGTCTTCCAGTTTTAACATTTCTTGCAGATATAGATGACCAAATTTAGCATAAAGGAAATGATCGCTTGCATGAAAATACGGAAGCATTCTTTGAATAGTATCCAGATGTAATTGCCAATTCCCCATTCGCTCCGCTTCGATGAACTGCTTGACTAAAGTGGTCATTTGGAAATACTGAACCCATAATTTAGCTGTGGAACCATTATTTTCCAACTTTGTAAGCGCTACTGTAAATTTTGTGACCACAACTCCGATTGCCGGGAAGGGGGTTGCCGACAGTTACAAAACGAACGGAGGAAGAGCGGGAACGTTCTATGCCTGGAATTTTACAATGGATGTGCCCTAGTGTGCTATTAAAACCGATACAATTATTTTCACTACTTCTTGCTTTACCACTTTTCGAATCACAATTAAAAACCAAATACCACCATTTGTACAAAATCGCACCATTTGCTCTACCTCATGGTGGTGTGGTAATGAGCTGACAATATGAAACAAAATTATTTATGTGTTAAATGGCTAGAAAAACTGGCAAAAAAAGCATAAGTGTGGAAAATACGAATTTAAAAAAAAAAGAATTCATCTTTCAGCCGCTGTAGCCCGTTACCCATTAGGCCCACAAAAAAAATGTAGGAAACAAAAATATTGTAAATTTTATCATCTACAATTTTGCCTATAAGTCTTTTTGTCACTGGATCAGCCGTTAGGAAGTTATTCGCACAAAAAGAAATTTTTGCACCTTTAATCCAAGATGGCGGCACGCGCGTGCGCCCTACAAGGTCGAAAACTTGGATTTGTGATCAGGGCATTAACCTAAAGAGCATATCCCAAAATGGTTTCTAGACCACCTTTTGCACGCAAAAAACCTACATCGACTGGACTATAAGTAATTAGGCAGGAAATATTGATCTATTTACAATTCAAAAACATACTTTTACCAAATGGCCTTGCTCCAGTAAGAATGACAGAGAAACCAGCACCGGACCAACTGTTGAAAATCGTTTCCTGCAATTGCAAAAAAGGATGTAGTGGGGCATGCAGCTGCAGAAAATCAGGTTTGCACTGCTCCATTATGTGTGCATTCTGCAATGGCCAATCCTGCGAGAATGTACCAGAGGCTACCATCGAAAGCGAGGATGACGAACTGGATGAAAAAGATTATGACGAGGGCGACGACCTGACCAAACCTGGACCATCGAAGGGACGGAAACCCTAAGCTCGTCGCTTCGCGACAATGGAACGTCTGTGGATTAGGCCTACTGGGGAGACCACATTAAAAACACGCACCATTTTCTCTACCTCATGGTGGTGTGGAAATGAGCTGACAATATGAAACAAAATTATGTGTTAAATGGCTAGAAAAACTGGCAAAAAAAAGCATAAATGTGAAAAATACGAATAAAAAAAAAATTCAACTTTCAGCCGCTGTAGCTCGTTAGCCATTAGGCCCACAAAAAAAATGTAGGAAACAAAAATGTTGGAAATTTTATTATCTACAATTCTGCTTATAAGTCTTTTTGTCACTGGGTCAACCGTTAGGAAGTTATTCGCACAAAAAGAAATTTTTGCACCTTTAATCCAAGATGGCGGCACGCGCGTGCGCCCTACAAGGTCGAAAACTTGGATTTGTGATCAGGGCATTAACCTAAAGAGCATATCCCAAAATGGTTTCTAGACCACCTTTTGCACGCAAAAAACCTACATCGACTGGACTATAAGTAATTAGGCAGGAAATATTGATCTATTTACAATTCAAAAACATACTTTTATCTTTTTTTATCAATTTAAACAAATTTCTAGCTTAATTAATACTTAATATTAGTAGGAATTAAAATTAAATTTTATATATGTGATTGTACTAGGGCTCCATTTGGAACCCCAAGCACTAAATTTGAACTCAAGGTAGAACCCGAAATTCACAGTGCCAGACTACAAATTTGAAAATAACGCTGTAAACTATAAATCCAAATATCAGTTTTGTAAAATTCATTTGTAAAATACCTACATCGGGGTTTAACTACTATTTTTATCTAACCAAACAAATCAAAAAGTATATTAAGGTTTATGGCATAAAATGTATTCAGTAATACTGCTAGGTACTTTTAAGTGTTGTTATCTCTAGTTGAAAGAGAGGTAGAAAAATTATACATCCTAGAAAAGCTTCTGCTGTTGGTAATTCTTGAAACATTCCTAGCCTATTTGGCTATTGCACGCAAGTTAACTAATATGAGTTATGTTTTACCTTTTACCAGAAATTTTCTCAATAAGCAGACTAAGAAATTTACAATTACTTCTACTACTACATAAATTTTGTTAATAAACACAAGTATCAATTTATTTCATAATTAATATACGTAATGTTAGAATTTTCTTCAGCAATTGCAACCAAGGAACGTGCCACCTTTAATTAAAATAAAGAATTCAAGCTTATTTTAAACCTGCAATATTTGATAATTGTTGGTTGCGATTGTAATAACGTGCCGTTCACTATACAGGGTTGGGAAAAAGTACGGAACAATGCAAATATCTCTAATACGACAACCGTGATTTCGACAAAATTATCTACATGAAGGTTTCGATTTACGGCGGATACAATAAAAGTATCGGCTGTTTAAAAGGACTTAACCGGAAATGATATCAACTTTTTTATGGTGAATAGAACACCCTGTATATTTTTTGATATATCGATAGAACTCTTTTTTGCGAGTTCAGTGATATAAGGTTTCATAGCTTTATTTTCAATAATTTTAGAGATATTGAACAATAATTTTTCGTAATTGTTATCTAGCAGCTCGTGAAAACAAAAGAATGTGAGAAACTTAAACAGGTATGTAATGTTGACAAATATGCTTGGTTCGTGTTGTGTTGTTTTGATGTTCGATAGATTGCGCAGTGTGGTTGCAGTAATCAATTAATTAACCAAAATTAATTAAAACTGCTGAATTTAACATCAGAAATGGTTCAAATAAAAGAAAGATTGGAAATTGTGAAACAAAGTACAAACTTCTTGCTGAGTTCTACGACGCTCACCAAAACCAACCATAATTAAAATTTGAATTCGTTCTCTTTCTGTAAATTGAACCATTTCTGATGTTAAATTCAGCAGTTTCAATTAATTTTGGTTAATTAATTGATTACTGCAACCACACTGCTCAATCTATCAAACATCAAAACAACACAAGACGAACCAAGCATATTTGACAACTTTACAAAACTGTTTAGGCTTCTCACATTCTTTAGTTTTCACGAGCTGCTAGATAACAATTACGAAACATTATTGTTCAATACCTCTAAAATTATTTGAAAATGAAGCTATGAAACCTTATATAACTGAACTCGCAAAAAAGAGTTCTATCGATATATCAAAAAATATACAGAGTGTTCCATTTAAAATAAAAAAGTTGATATAATTTCCGGAAAAACCGGAAGGCTTTTTAAACCGCTAATACCTTCATTGTATCTGCCGTATATCGGAACCTTCATGTAAAAAATTTTGTCAAAATTTTGTCATATCATTTTGTGTTTCTTGGAGCCAACATATTAGACAGTAGTTAGTAGTTAGTAGTACTTAGTATAGTATTTTCGTTAACAGTTTAATTAAATCGAGGTTCATATTTTATAATTCATTAAAAACCCCTTTTAATTGTTATCTTATCTGTTTTGTGTTTATTTGATAAATTTGGTAAAAATCTAACATCCAGTTTAAAGAGAATCGAGACGAAAAGCACGTAATAAATTGTCATTTTGGAATTGGAATTTCGAGATCAATCAAAAACTGACTATTAAGTTGGCTAGAGCTATCGCTATCTATACCTTTGTAAGTATAAAAGGCCAACGCCAATATTGTTCCCTTGTGAATGGTTGACCACGAGTTACGTATAAGTTACATAGTTTGATTTCTATTAAGCCAATATGTTATGTACATTAGCTACTTTCTATGTAATAATGTTCTTATATTTGTACAAAACTCGGTAAGATATACGAGATACGCGGTAGGAGATGGGTGCTAAAAAGATTAACTTCATCAGCGCTAGACATAATTCTAAAAATTATTTTTTTTTATCAAATTCTCTGAAACCACAATTTGATATCGTGCAATACGCGGTTCCTGTGAAAATTTGACCGATAGTTGAAAAGTTCCAAGGACATGCCATTAGTTAATGCAAAAACACATCCACACGACCACGCAGTTCTATGAGGGTTAGAACCAAGATTATAGTTTGTAGATAAATTCGAATGGATATATGATGTAATTTTAGTTGGATATGTTTTCCTAGTAATTTCATTGCTAAAATCTCTTCGGATAATTTTTAGTTAACAAAAATTCCACCAATTAGTAATCCCTCGACATAAATTTCGGTTATAAGAACGTTGTTAGTAATCATCCCGCTAAGTCATCGTAAAAAATCCTGTCAACAAAACCATCAATAGAAATAGGTTTATACTAAACTATAACGAGAACGTTCGTTTTTATCTTACTTAAAATGTTTAGAAATAAGCAGGGACGCGCACCGTAACCGAAACCCGGAAAAACCGCAAAATTTTCCAAACCGTAATCGAAATGAAAACCGAAATTAAACATTTCTTGAGCCGTAACCGAAAACCATAACCGTAATTATTTTGAGAGTATACCGGGAACTTTTCTTTCCGACAAATGTCGGACCGGCATTTGTTTATTGTAGCAAATAGCGATAAGTATTTACTATTTAATCGCATTTGGCATGTTCAGCCCTTTTGGTTCACCCTTAGGGTTGTAGCCAAAAAAATGATTACAGTTATTAACTTTTCCCAAACGCAAATGCAAAGTTTTTGTCGGTATGACGTCATCGTATAATATAATATGAATACTTTACCAGCATTTTTCTGTTATTTGGCAGTCAGAGAGCCGACAGTGTGCACATTGCGGCGCTGCCACTATCGTTAAAAATTTCAGGGAACATAAACAGTAGCATGTCACCATGTACACAACAACAGAAAATAATATTAAAAATTACAATTTTAAAAATTTTACCGCACGGCATTCGAACTCTTGACCAACCTATGTCTCACAACGCCGTACACGCATTCTAGTATTAAAGTTCGGCGTCTTTTGATATTCGACAGTAGAATATAGAACACATACATAAACATCACGTCATCTGCCGTTTAATTTTGAATTGCCGGTAAACTACGCTGCATGTCATCCTATAACGTAATACCTTATACCGGCAAAATGTTGCCAGCCGGTACTTACCGGCTAGTCAGTGTGATTAATCGTAGGGAGACAGTGTAATTGAGCATTTCATGAAAAACCTAGGCGTGGTCCCAGTCACATAGAGTAATTTACTTTTCCGGCAACCGGCAATGTAAGTATGCCATACATTCATGGTTACAAGAGATCTAAGTGCCTCATAACATTTGTTTATTGGTTACACTTGACTACGAAACTTAATAGTGTCACTTACATTTCTAGGAAAATAACATATATAGTATAAAGGATGGAATGCTACAGCGCACAGTTTAAGAGCCACTGTGTGACGTCATCAAGTGTGAAAACAACGGTAAATTTAAAAATTAATTGGCAGCAAGTCTGCAGCCGCTGCATTTTAACCGTTTTTTCAACATATAAATATAATAATTTAGTTTCGATGATAAAACCTAAATAACAAGCCTCTGGTAAAGTAAAATATTTCACACTGGGTGTACCTATGCTCATAATAATATATAATTCAATAAACAAAAATTTAATTTAGGTGGATCTATAATTTATTACCTACTTTTTGTCTTATACTATTATAGCTGGGGCAAGTTTTTTACGTAGCACTTCATAATAAAGTATATAAAGTAATTAAACTTATTTTAAACACTAATTTGTAGACAAATTAGAAGCATCTAACATCTTTATCGTTCCACTTGACATTAGAAATTGACAGAAGTGCACGTACTGCGCCTGCGCACTGATAAAAAAAACAGGGATTCTGAACAAATTTTTACACTTGCCCAGAAATTGACAAAATTTGGTCCTAGCAACAGCATACCATGTTCCATACTCTATCGTGGGAAAATAATAGTAATACAGATTTATAGCGGGATAGCGAACTACTTACGAAATAGAAATAATTGAAACAGAATTCTGATCCTAATTCTGATGACAGCTGTCAAATGGCACCGTGTTTTACAAAAAGTTGGTATTATTTTAAGCTAATTGGTACCGGTAGCGGAAAAAATATAATAAGCAACACGTAATGTAAGGATATAACAATCTCGGAAGGTAATACGTCCTTACATTCCTTCTAGCTTAAATAACTATTTCATGACTTTTTCAAACAATGTTATGTTTCCAAATTATTGCAGAAAGAGTTTTGTCAATGATTTAAAAAAATTCTTCTATTTCATGACCTGCTGCGCATTTCGCGAAAAGGCGGTTCTATGAAAAGAGCCGATGCCGTAGATACTTTATTTTGGTGTAACGGCCAGCAGCAGTTTATCAGCAATTTGACAGAAACGAAAATTTTTTAGTGCCGCCAATTTTTCGTGACATCTTCACGTTTTTTTCAACTGCATTGCATAATTTTTTCCACTAATTCTTGTCGAAAATTTTCTTTGTTTTCATCAAGACATATCGGTATATACCGGTAACCGTAACCAAAACCGAAACTTTTAGTAGCAGTAAACCGTAACCGATAAAGTAACCGAAATTTAAAAAAATTTGAACCGTAACCGAAAACCGTACATTGTTTTATTTCGGTTCACGTCCTTGGAAATAAGTGAAGTAAAGGTGATTAAACATGGTTGAGCTAAAAATGTTATTTTATAGAGATTTCGAATCGTTTTTATTTAAAACCATTTGAATGTGCTATCTTTTTACAAATTCAATTTTAAAATTCTCCATTCTCGTAGAAAAATAACAGGCCACGTAGAAATTAATTCACAGAGATTTTCAATGTTTTACTGGAAACATGGGCAACTAATGAGTGCGACAAGGAAGGGAGTTAAAGGGTCTGTCACGTGGGGATTCACGTATCCTTGGTTATTTCTAAATTTAATATAAATACGTGAATTTTTAATTTAAAATTAAAAGCATCCATAGGTTGTGGGTTATGGGAATCCCTACTTAACTAGCCCATTATAATAATTTGTTGCGTATACATGTTTGTGGGACTTAATGCTAAAACGTGTTACTACTCCAAAAGTGAAACACCAACATTTTGTCAATTAGGAATATGCCAATAGTTATAATTAATTCTCATATTATTTCCTAAACTTCGTTTTCTTTTGTTTAAGTATAAATTGAGAATGTTTTCTCCCCATTTAATTCCATGTTTACTAAAAAGAAGGTTTATAAGGATATATAACGTGTAATACTAATTTAAGACGTTACATCAATCATGTTAAGTTGAAGTTACGTTTTATAGCAAGATGTTGTAAAGTTGCCTCTAGACAAGATATTCTGATTATGATAAATCTATTTTCTCAAAGAAAAGATGCAACGCTCATGGGCTCAACGATTAGTTAGCATTAGAGCATTCCTAATTTATTCTCACGGTTATAATCGTTGGAAGATGAGTTTAATTCAGTTAACACTATAATTTTAGCTTAGAAACATCTGTTTACTTCCAGAATCATTTCAGACTGAAATCATTGTAAATGAATGCAATGGCTTTGAACTTTTGCAACACACCAACATTTTGTTATACAAAGCAAGTAGATTTAGTTTAGCAATGAACCGTAAAAATCTTAGCGTGATATGATCTTTCTGTAAAGACAACAAGACCGAATGTGTTACCACAAATGCAATATTGAATTACATTTTTGAAATATAAAACTATCTATTAAACATATAGGCGATAGGCACGAATGCAAATATTTATCGAGATTAAAACGGAAAATAATCTCTTTTTCACGACATCTCTACATTACATATATTTTGCTACATATCTTTAAATAGTCTAAAATAGCTTAGAAATTTGCGGATAAAAATAAAATTGTATGTGTAATTTGAAATCCAAATATTTGAACTTGGTCGGCCATCTGCTTGTTATAATTATATGCAACTAAAAGCCGCGAGCGAAATTTTTGTTTTCTTTTTGTAGTTTAATTAACTGTGGCTATTTTAAAGGCAGTTTCTTCTCAGTTCTCAGAATTGATCTGTTTAACTGCGAGATACGCCCATTCGCATTGTGTTTCAAGAAATTGTTTTATAGTAAATGAATAATGAACTGGCAAATGTTATCAAGGTCACTTGATAGCTTAGGTTGGGGTAGTTGATTAGGTCATCTCATAGGACACCATTATGGTGCAAATTGATTTTCAACTTGTTCAAATCTCAAATTACAATTTTGAAACTTATATAAATCTTTATATAGGCCAACCAATTCGAAATTTTGATATTAGGTATAAAGAACACGTACGTTGTTACAAATACAAACACCCACATAAATCCAATTACGCTAAACACTTACTAGAACACAATCATTCAATGACATCTAATAACACCATAAAATGTTTACACTTTCTTGATGATAAACGTAAATTAGAATACTAGAAGCTTTTGAAATTCACAAACATTAAAAAACTGCACCGGTAATGAATAAGCAAATTGATCATTTAAATTCTCCTCTATTGGACATTTTGGAATAAGAAATCAAGTCATCTGCAGACGATTACCGAGATCAAGTCACCAAGTTCTATTGCTATAACAGGACTAACTGTTTACTTTTTTATATAACCTTTGACAATGGCATGTAAACATGCCGAAATACGTGTAAGGTTAAAATAAATAAATATTGTTAAAGTAATTAAGTATTTTATATACAGATACTCATTACATAAATCTATTCGTAACTGACAACTAATGCAATGCAGCTTCTGTTATTTTGACAGATGGGGAACAAAAAAAAATAGATAAAGCAGTTTTGTTGAGCAGGCAGTCGCCATTTTGGTGCTTTTTGGCTCAATGACATTTGTATTAGACGACGTAATCAACTACCCTAACCTATAAAGCGACCTTGAGTGTCATAGGTACAATGTAATACAGAGTTTTTACAGACCGAGTAACATCAGAATATAATTTATATGTCACGTGACTCTATTTAAACCAATCAGATGCATAAAAATACCTAGTTACATTTTATCACAGCGGTAATAAAAACCAAAATCCTATTCGATCCTTATACGATCATAACAGCTACAATAAAATGAAAAGCAAAATATTTTGTTTAGCCACAATGTTTTATTCATTATATTCTTTTACTAAATACCGTATATGTTGAAATAAAAAGTACATCCGGTTTGGCCATGGATAATAAAATTGCTGTCTTTGCATGCTTTAGAATTTATTAACTGTCATTACTCTGTCAGTGGCACTACACATGACAAACCTAACCTAAAAATTTTAAGTGACATTATGTTTTGTTTGTTTAAGTTCTAAAGCATGCAAAGACAGTAATTTTATTATCCATGGCCAAACCGGATGTACTTTTTATTTCAACATATACGGTATTTAGTAAAAGAATATAATAAATAAAACATTGTGGCTAAACAAAATATTTTACTTTTCATTTTATTGTAGCTGTTATTGTGTAATTGTGCCAATTTTTTTATATTTTTATTGGCTCAGTCCCAAGGGGGGAAAATGGGTTTGCCGTTACGACTTTCTTAATAAAAAAATTGAATAAAATTTTATATTATTTCGTACCATAAAAACCTATATAGTATTTCGCATACTATGCTGCTAATTTCATATTAAATGCGCTTTTTCAATTCGATTTTTCTTACGCAATCAACACTGGAGGCACAGTTACCACGCTAAAGTTATTTTTAAATGACAACGGCCATAAGATTAATAAGCAGTATGTATTTTAAAGACGTTGTTATTACAAACTTGAGTTAATTTGAAGTAATATAAAATAAATTCCCTAATTACAAAACGAAAACAGTAAAATAACATTAAAATCGATTACCGTAGACTAGCCACAACGAAACTAGTCACAGTAATTATTATGGTCGAATTTTTTAACAAATGCGTGACAATACGAAAACAAGCCTTTCAAGAATTATAAATTATACTTATAACTAAAGATCCGACTTTTAGTTGCAGAACCATAGGCGTACTCTAACGTATTGGACAAGAGTACTAATTTTTCGGCTGAGCATTTAAAAAAAGTTGTTGTTGTGTACTGCAATTCATAAGCTTTTGATTCAACGGTGGTTTTCTGTCCCTTATGATTGTTGATAGTTCAAATTTTTTTTTAGTGGAACTTTCTCGTTGTATTAATGAATTTACACGTTCACTTTTCAGTAATTCGTGGTTGCTATTTTACATTTTAATTAAAAAAAATATTTTTGCAGTTTCAAAATTGTTTTGACCATTTATATTCTACGCTTATGAACTCTTTTGCATTTTAAAACATTTTAATACTACATAAGCTCCAACTCCAGTTGGCCAAATAAATAATAACTACCTCCACAAGCTAAGTTAAGGTAAAACATATGGATGTGTTACCATTCTAAGCTCGTAAGAAATTCGTTGAAAAGTTTAGGTATACGCAAACTAGACATTTAAAGGAATAATGACAAAATTTATTAATAATAATTGATTGCCTCATAATTTAAATACTAGCAAAATACTACACTAGAAATCCGGACTATACTTATAACGTATAATAAAAGCCTTTTTTTAATGTAAAAGTGGTTTTCATAGTTCTGATTAATTCTGCATCAACAATGTTGCAACGATGTGTTGTAGTTTGTAATTTTAATTTTTTATACACTTATGTTATGTACTTTGACGAGTGCCAAACAGCGCAGCTGTTTTACCATGAATAAAAGTTTACTTTACTACACGACTTGTTTAGCTGATATTTGTTTCAATACAAGGAAGGTGACAATGAACACGTATTTAAAAAAAATTCACAGTAAGCGAGTGGGTGCACCCGTTTCGATCAAATCTAGTTCCATAAAATCGGCTTTAAAGTACTTAGTCATTTTTATTTCTACAAATTTTTCTATTAAAAAAAATCTGAAAATAATCAAAGTTTTTGTCGCATGATCTATCTAGCTGCTAACTGTACCAGCTAACAGTTTTAAAAGGTTGGTTATTATGCCTTTTAGTTAAAAACGGTTAAAAGCTTTAAAATAGAGAAAGAAACCAGAAAAGGCAAGAAGACAGTGGCGCGAGTGAGGTAAAACGCCTTACATAATCAAATTTTCGAGAAAAATTCGAAAATCTTTCTCATATTATCAGAACCTAAATTCAAACAACAGCCAAGCACAGTTGCATTTCGTATTGGCAATTTTTCTTTATTGTTACGAGATAACAAATGAATTTCAAAGCACACTGCTGCGATTGTGGCAGGCTATTGTTTGAAGTCAAAGCCTGCTTATATAGAGAAGTTTTTCGCGTTTTTCTCGAAATTTTTTATGTGTCTATCGGATAACCGTAAAATTGCTATATAGCTATTAAAAACAAATGACAATCGCAACACAGCCCTTACAGCATTGGTTAAAATTATTTTTCAAGTATGGAGAAAGGTATGTCTAATGTAACCAAAAAACTTTTGTTAACATTTTTTTTCTCTATCTTGATCATTTTCAGGAACAATAAGGCGCGTAGTATGTGTTGGACCATCCTGTATTTATAAAACTGTATAAACGCATTACTAATAAATTTTTTCTACCAACCATCATCGTAAAAATTTCAACGCTCGTGCATTATTGGTCATCACTCATCAAACACGACTACATAGTGAAGCGAGTTAAGTGGTTCCTTTGATCTCTGCACCAAAGTACGTGGTTGCCATGACAACGTATCTGCTAGCGATATGTTGCCTATGCCTCCATAATAACAGCCCTTTGATTTTAGCTTATAGGTAAAGTATCGTATCGATATTATTTTAAAATTGCTTATAGCGTAACAAGTACTATCTTGTGTACTTTTAAATAGAGAATACGATTTATAAGTCAAAACTTGAATGTGTAAAAGATACGTTGGTGGATCTTCAGGCCCAGTAGAATTGGCCCAGTCACTCTGTACAATAAAACTGATTTTGTTATAAGCACGAACCTTCGGCAAAGCTGTAAATAGAAAGTTTGTGTTGCAGATAGTACCTATTATCCGTTTTAACATTTATAGCATAGCTGTTTGGGATTGCATTTAATACATATATCAGTCCAACAATTTGAATATGATTAGTACTTTTTACCTTCCTCGCTATACGGAATATAGCTATTGTCTTCTATGGTCAATTTTATGCGATACGGTTTGCGTATGGATCAGTCAGTATTACGCATTTGCATTATGCTAATCAATATTTTGATAGGTACTTTATCCCAACATTTAAATGTGGTATACACAAGGTGTATAAAAATATTATTTAATTATATTTAACCAATCGCATCGGATACAAATGAGAAGTTTTTTTTATATTAAGTCAAGTTATACGTGAAAATAAAACCTTTACTGAATAATTGCAACCAGTTTATTTATACTCAACCTATCTATCTATCCATCCTATATATAAACGCGAATAGTGTCTAAACTTTGTACTATATAAAAATGGATCTTTGGACGCTGTATGTAAGCTCTATGATCGTATAATACATTCCGCCAGTTATTTTTTCATGCAGATAAGAAGCAGACATCATTTTCTAAGTAGCACGTTTTGTTCATCTAATTCTAATTACTGGAATGGCAACACATTTCGTTTTCTTCACGAACACATTATTAAAAGTTTCTCTAAACACTAACCTTTACTTTCAATCCCCTAATATTTACTACGTCTGACATCATAAATATTTCATTGATAAAAGAGGTACGTGTGCGTACAGATTATTCATCTTTCTTATAAAATAACAACGTCGGTCATGTTTACAAAATATCCATAAGTTGGTAGGAATTAATAAACATTCATTGACCCAGATATTTTGGGATACAGTTAGATTACAAGAATGATAACGATCGCAAATTAATTTATAAAATTTTCTTTACAAACAACTGCTAACTGCAGCTGATTTTATTGCGAATATGATATTTCTTTGTTAAGCGCGTCTTAAACTTCGTCAGACGCTTTTCTTCACAAATAATTAGTAAATTTATTGTAACAGATATGTTAATGTAATTCATACATTTCGCCGGTATCGCAGCTTCATAGCACCGATTACACTGTTTGGCTGTTACATAAACATTGAAACCCGTGAACATAATAAATGTTTGATAACTGGCCGAATATTCGTTATTAGGCTGCGAGAGACTGGCCAAATATTCGGCACATTCCGCGGTACATTCGGCCAGTGACCAAAATTACTATTCGGCAAATTAATAGAATAAATAAATAATATGTGCAAAAAATTCATCACCAAAAATGGATAAATCTGTGGACTGTATCTGCAGGTGCAAAATGAAAAAAACATTATTTTGTTTTATTTGCGTAATAATGAATTGTGATGTGTTTTTTCCTGCGCATCGACCTGTATTAAAGATTTAAAACCTTGAAGTGAAAGGTACAACCACATCATTCAAAACACCGATAATTTTAATGAGTTGGTGATTTACGATTTTGCGAATCAGACAGAAAGGCGTATGGATTTAATTTATAGAACTGTTAATTAAAAGTTAAATTTTGTAATTTAAATTTGTGTAACTTTTAAGGAAATAATTAATTTAAGACATACATCAGATGTAACTTATATTTAATTGCAGCATTTAACAATTCACAAACGTAAGTCTTCATTTCATTAATTTTTCAGTTTCTAAAATTCACTTTTTGTGTAAGAAAACTGCATATCCGTATGGAAATCGATTCAAAAAAAATTGCAAGGTCGATTTTACATAATATGGTTAATTTTAGAAATACGCACGATCATTATGTGGCATACAGCTAATAATTATTGTTATGTCAGGTTACCATGTGCATATTATGTTGGGGAACAGTGTTTAAACAATAGGTATGTAATTTGCATGCAGAGACGATAATCGAAACTGTTTAGGAACAAGTAGACTCATTATCAATTATACAAGACATAAATCGCAATCATTTCGTGTTTATTTACAGTGTATAAGAGAGGCGTTATTTTAACAGCAAGTGCCTTAGTAGTTAAGGGTGCCTCCACACCTGCACGGCGCGTGTATTGATATAATTATGATAAATGGTGTTACTATTAACTTAATCACTACCACCCAATTTCGCAGTAAATATGCTGTTAATATAAGCGGCAGCGTGTCATTGCAAAGGATGTGATTAGATCTCAGTCATATTATTACAGCTGAAACGTTAAAATTCCATTTCGTTATTTGGTATAAACGGTGCTGAAACTACTATTATCACAAATCCTTGTTTTTCAAAGAAAGCCGTTAAGCATCATTTTAAATGTTAAAACTTGGTATGGTTTGTAGTAATACCACAATTGCAATTTACTAAAAAGTAGTATCAAGTTGTTTAAATTTTGTCGTATATATTTTACGATTGCCCTTATCTGTCAGATATTAAAAGCCAACCTTCCATTTATTATAATTAACGCATAACTCAAATTATTTAATTAAGGTTATTATCTCTTTGCAATGCACTGAGCCGCACATAAACACGGCGCTTATATTAATTGCATACCTATATTAATTTAATTTGCATTGTAGAAACTTGATATGACCTTATACACGCAATACGTCGTTATCAATTTGGGTTAGTGACACGTAAAGGTGGTGTTTAATTTTTGTCAAAGTTCACACACATATAAGCCTGAAAATAACGCCTCTCTTGCCTATAAATTGTTGAGACTCGCCTCATATGACCACGTGCAAGGAACTCCGGCAAATTTTCTCACACATCTGCCGAGTTCCACGTCTTCGTGAGTGGTGTAAAGATTGCCCAGACAGTTGTCAATGTGGGGTGCCATTCGTTTTAACGTCTCCCTGCTGAATATAACGCCTGGACCACCCATGCAGAAGTTTTCGTTTTCTTCTAAGGATAGCAAGCCGAATTCGTCGTTGTTCCCTCTTCCTGTTTGTCCTATGAACCACGGTTTACGACTGTCTACGGATCGTAACAAAGCCTCCAGGCGATCTGTTCTTACATAAACGTCATCATCAGCTCGAAGAAACCACTCGTACTTATCTATGTAATTATCGTGCATGTGTTTGAGCATAGCAAAGGATTTTCTTTGAGGTGGATAGCTGTCATCAATGCCTGGTAAAGGAACGAGAGGAATGTCGTTGCTCTGGGAAAACTCTGAACTGAAGAATAGGATTTTTCCGGGTACATCCTTACCCCACGTTTCGTAAACTGTTCTTGCTCGATTGTCTACGTATTTCGCTGCTGTCATAACACCCACCAACAATAAATTATTATGGGAACTGTTTATTATAGTATTACCACTAACAAATTTGGAGCGATCGCGAATAGTTCCAAAATCTGCGTTTGCTTCTACTTCACATACTTCCAGATCTACAGGTGTTACCGAGTGTCTTTTAATCGCTGAACTTAGAACGAGTCCTATTAATACACCCAAAATTATATTTATTACTTTTCCTTTTCTTGCCATAATTTGCATTTATCACTTTTTTAACGTACTTCAAAATTTCCATCGTTAACTTTTATTGAAACTTATACCATATTACCGGTGATATTAATTTATTTCCTTATCACCACATGGCACGGTTTCGGCGCCGGGATTGACACCCTTACACCGCAATTCGCACATTCAAACTGAAAGTAGCACTTCATCTTGGACTAAACTCTGGACTTTGTTGTTACGTAGTACTTGTGCTCAGTTTCGTGCGACATTGGAATTGCAGGATTTTGATTTTTTATGATTAATTCGATTTTGATGCGATTTTATCTTTTATCTTTATTTTATTTATTTAATTAGGTCTCAATTTTTCTTGACCCGTGTTGGATTTCTAAGTGACACGGTTATTTATGGATACAAGATAAGTCCACAAAGTTTAGCTGTTTCTTTTGCTGCTTTATCTTCTCGAAGCGGTACTATATGAATGCATAATACAATTACATTTATTTTATATATAGATACAGTGCGTTACAGATAACAAGAGTATTATTCATTCGTTCTAAATTGGAAACAGATAAATTATTTTGGCAGAGAATTTATCTTTGCAGATATGCTCAAAGATATGGTTTGGCCTTATCTCAGCATATCGTAAGGAAAAATCATCAGGTGCCACTAAACACTACTTAGAAATGCTGGTGAAAATAAGGCGGTTAAAAAAGTATATTAATAAAGTAAGTACCTAAATGTTTTAGAATAGTCAGAAATAGTTTATAAAAAATCTGAACACATTAAGGTGGGTTTGTTATCTGTATTTCAAATTTTAAAAATGGCCGAGCACCTTACCTATATATTTCCACACTCCAAGAATTTTCGATTATTTTTTGTTTTTGGTAGTATTTATATGCTCCGGCACTGACAGTTATTATAAGATCAGAATACTCCTAACACGCTATTGCATTTATCGACCCTTACCGCTGTCTATTACAATACAATACTACTCTCCGTTCACGAGTATGGGGCGCCAAGTGTAAATAGAAAATGTGCTTTACCGATTTAAATAAATCTTTACACATTTAAACAAATCTTTACAATTTAATTAAGTCTTTACAGATTTAAATAAATCTTTATCAAATAAATAAATGTTTTAATTTTTAATTCTAAGCTGTCAAATTTAATAATGTTAACTTGTCAGATTTATTTGACCTTGGTAGACCCAGCCGACATAGAAGACCAAGCCAGTTTACACTAGTAACGTTCAACAATTGTGAACAAGTCTTCCGTATTCCAGACGTTTGTACAATAAATATTAATTTAATTATAAGTTACAACACATTTAACAACATGAACATTGCATAATTTATTATTTATATGATGACAGTTTCCTCAACATTCACTTGAGAATGTAATTTTCAGTCCTTTTGGTTAAAGCGTCGAACGCTCCCACCACGTCCAGCCTTGCGCCTTACTATGTAAACGGTCTTGATCTCCAGTCGGCTGGGTTTACCAAGATCAAATAAATATGACAAGTTAACATTAAATGTGACAGCCTAGAATTAAATGTTAAAACGTTTATTTAAATCTGTAACGATTTCTTTAAATCTGTAAGGATTTATTTAAATCGGTAAAGATTTATTTAAATCTGTGAAGATTTATCTAAACCCATAAACATTTACTAAATATTTGAAAATTTAAAATAAATGTTTAAGGATTTATTTAAATCTACGATGATGTATTAAAATAAAAAAACATTTAGCTAAATGCGTGTATATACAATAAGTGTTGGGTCAATTTACCTTAAATACCGTGAAATGCACAGAAAAGTTTCACTTTATACTTGGGGCCCCATATACGAGCAGGATGCAAAAAGTTGGCTAAAAAGAAGTTGAGAAAGACTCATCAGCAATTTAGCTTAGGTGCGGATTTATCGTCTCCCATTTATTTAAAAAAGGCCGCTGTTTTCCGTTTTTAAAATTCATACAAGGGGTATTACAAAAATTGGGGAATTTCAAAAAACAAAAGACAAATTGTAGCCCATCCCTATCCCTATGGCTCACAATCCAGTCATGTGCTCAGTTAATAAGATTTTTTCTTAATTCCTAGAATTCAGAAAACTTGTAATTTTTATGGTTTCGAAAATAACATTGTTGCCCCCCTAGTGCTACTACGATACCAAATTTTATTCCGATCTGGGACCTCACTTTAGATTAAAAAGGGTTTAAATAAAAATTGCAAAAAAATCATAGAGTACACAAATTTGAAAATCATTAAAAAAACGAAATTTGGATTGTTTCGATATTTTCTACAATGTATTGCTTTCAAACCAGGGATAAACTGCGAGTGGGAGTAGGTGTACAAGGTAGTGGAAGTACGGTGGAAGTACGTAGAAGTAAGCTGGAAAAAGGGTGGGAAAAGGTGGAAGTAAGGTGGAAGTACGTGGAAGTAAGTGAAAGTGTGTGTACGTACGTGGAAGTACGCTGAACTACGAGTGAAAGTAGGTGTACAATGTTTTTAAGCGCGGTTTGCCGCTCGCTTTTAAAATTAGAAAACAGTGACTTTGGATAAATTTATATCTAATTTCCGCAGCTTTCAGTATAGGGAAGTGCTGATTTCATGATAGTTTTCGATTCCTAGATTTTGGCGGAAATGCATGTTTTGGACCTCCAGTAAGTGGTTTTTAAATAATCCCTGTCTGTGGGTGGCCGATGCCTCATAGAAGAAATGGTTCAATTTCCATGGCCTACGGAATGTAAGAGAATATCAAAAAATCATCGCCAACTAAGCCATAAAAGCAATTCGAAACCGAAAGATGTTTTTGGTAGCATTTTCTTTTCAGAAATTGAATTTTCAAAATTTGGAAACGGAATCTGATAGAAGACCTTAGAGCAAATCAAATGGCTTCTTCCCAACTTTCTTATAGCTTTGAAATGGCGGCAGCTACAATATTTTGAATAATTTAGCTTACTGAAAACCGAGTTGACATATCGGGATGAAGTTCAATTTGGTATTGTAATAGCTGTTGGTAGGTAGGACGTAATGTTATTATGTACGAGCATTTAAAATCGTGAAAAATCAAATATGTATGTAAGTAAAAATATATTAAAAATATATAAATATATAAATAACTAGCCACTGGATTTTATTCCTTTTTCTAAGTTCATAGACCTAGAAATGAGTTTAATTTAATTTAATTAGCGTCGCAATTTCGAATTTCTTTATGTCCCCTTCAATGAATTTTTGAAAATCAAAAATTCGTGCATATTTATTTAAACGGGGGACAATAAAACATTTATGCTTAAGCTATATTGCTCATGAGTGATAGTAAAATAAGATTCACAACTTAATGTTTAGGTGTAAAAATCGAGGTTTTTTTTAACAATTAATCGGTTCTAAATGTATGCCCTTGGTGCCCTTCCTTTATCACGGATTTTATTGCTGAGCAAAACGTTTATACATTTGAAAAAATGTTATGTAACAATTTTTAAGGTATAGAAAAGTTCAGGCAAAGTATTTTTCTTAAATCTACTTTCCCAATGAATTTTTCATATTTCCACATTTCAAGTTCCATCAGAATTGTACCCGTTCAGGATATATCAGGGACCGAACGCACGCAGGAAGCTTTTACTTAGAAAAAACAGTTTTTTAACGCTTAATAATAAAATCTCCAAATCTAATTATATTATAATAAAATCATTACTTCCTACATTGAACGTATGGGTGCATCCTAATCGAAGCCCAAAAAAGACCATCTTGAAAGGAAACCTGAGAGTTCACATCTTGCCAACTTTAATCTTTAATTTCATGTTTTTGACAAATTGTTGGCGTTGGCAGTGTTCCAAAAGCAGGTAGAGTATTTATTAATTATCTATTAATAGATTTTGTCTATTTTATCGATATTTTAGCATCAAGGACAGACTCAGAACCATTTAAACCAACTCAATAGGTAAAACACATTGTATTATCAAATATGGTAAAATATGGCTTTCTAAATATGACATTCTATCATCAGTGTGGTACTTAGACGTTTAAATCCTCCCCTTCAAGATTAAGATAACATGTTCAAATTGTATATTTGCTTTACAGAATGAACAGAACTTGAGCAATAGAATGACTCACCTTGGAAGCAGGGATAACTTTTGTAAGGGTCGATTTTCGAACACCAACAACATTATCAGTAAAGTGACTCAATTTCTTGTTATAGCAAAATCAACAGTTTAAACTATGTTCAAATTTGGTTGTCCTGGTTGAATCACTTGTTTACATTAGGAACCATAGAAGTCGATAAGCCTACAAATGTACTGAGAAGCCGATACTGTTCTACGTTAATAATGGTTAATTTTGCAAAAACATATAGCTTGAGATTAAAGAATATCAGAGAAAAGAATAAAAATTCGCCAATTAAAAAGTAGGCAGAGAAAGAGGACGTTTAGAAAACTTCCTAAAGTGTCACTGATGAGACCGTTTCAACTTTTCTCCCCTTTAATGAACAACAATCGATTAATCTCCAAATTAAAAAAATTCTTACAAACCGTCACAAACAAGTCACGATAGTGGGAAAAATCTAAATTATAGCTCCCTATACTTCTGTTCCCCAAAAGTGTAAAAAAATTATTTGCCAGTTTTTAACAAATTAATTTTTACAGTTTTTAAGTAAACGGAGATTATTCAAAAATCCGCATTTAAAAAACTAATACCAAAAAACTCACTTATTGGTATTGAATATTTTTGAAATTGTGTTTCCTTGAGCTCTAATTTTGGTTTCCATTAAAAATATTCATATTAAATATTACTGGGAAAAGATAAAATAATCCAGATCCGCCAAAAGCTTGCTCATCTACAGAAAAGTGCAACTAAGAAATAAGTTCAAAATTTTACTGTTAGCGAAGATTGATTCTCCTTCAACTTAAATGTTTCAGCGCTCTGCAATTGTAAAATAAGTGAATCACTTTGCCTGGAATTTACCATACTTTTTTAAAACACTTACTTTTTATGTTCTCAAAAGCATTTATGCACAACGTTGTAGCCCCAATAGCAGTGGCGCATTATGCAAGCGCAGTAAACATTCAGGTTCAGTAGTAAAAAAATAATTATGTAAGCACTATCTGATAGTTTTACGAATACAAATTAATAGACAACAAAAAATCAAAACGAGAAATAAAATAATAATACAACATAACACTACTAGCTGCTGTAGCTAATATTAAGTTAATACCGAAACAAATGTAAATCTTTTATCGATTTTTCTAGCAGTTAATTTTTCGCTCATATATACAGGTCGTCTATTTTAACCGGGCACTATACGGATCTCGGAAACTATAGGAGATACAAAGTTGGTCAAGTTAGATAAAAGTTGCGTACTTAGGGGAACAATGTAATTGTGAGTTTGGTTTTCTCAAAATACCCGTAGCTTACTAAATACGAGCGGAAAACTGAAAATATGAAATTTCTTTAAGGTAAAATATTTCTGTTTATATTGAAAATAGAAAAAAATTATAAAAGAAAAAGTTGCAGATTTAATAAAGCTGTATCAAGAAAAACTAGTTTCCCTATTATGCTTTGTTTCGTTATTTCAAAAAATGCGTGTTTGAGTTGCATCTTTAAAATAAAACGCAACACAATCGCTTTCTTAATACAATTGCAATAGATTTACAACTTTTAGTTTACGATTTTTTTTCTATTTTCGCCATGAACAGATTTGTTTCACCTTAAAGAAATTATCTTTTTAGGTTTCTTGCTGGTATCTAGTAAGCTATGGGTATTTTGAGAAAATCAAAATTACCATTAGATTGGTTTCCTAATTAGGAAGTTTTTATCTAAATTAACCGATTTTGTATCTCTTACAGTTTCCGAGCTACCTGTACTGTCCCGGTTAAAATAGACGACCTGAATAGTGTATAAGCACATGGTCAGTTGGTCACCCATCGGTCATACGTATTTAACTACCGAACTTGTTTTTTGTGCTTTGAAATTAAAGAAAACTATATTCTAAAAATAAATTCGCCAGTCAAAAAGAGGAAGAGGACCCCTTTAAATGTTGATGCATCTTTAAATTAAGCCGAGAATCTGATTCTACTTCCTAGAGATCCAAAACATGTATTTCAGTCAAAATCTCGAAATAGAAAATGTTCATGAAATCATTACTTCCCTATTAATACTGAAAGTTTGGAAAAATAAAAATTGTTGAGCACTTCTCTTGGACTTTCCGACATAAGTACTTTAAAATTTCTTTTTTTCTAATTTAAAGAATTACCCTAAGAATTGCTACACAGATCTAAACCCGAAAGTTTTTGACATCCTCGTCTGCGTTACTTCTGAATAGGGCTGGGTAAAGTATCGAATCGATATTTACTCAACGTATCGATACTTTGTCTGATATCGAGAATCGATAACAGTATCTAAAGGTATCGAAAGTATTGAAATATCAAAAACATCAAATGTATCGAAAGTATTGAAGTATCGAATGTATCCGTATCTGTATCCGAAAGTATCGAAAGTACCAACCACTTGTGTTCCATTTTTGTAATCGGGAAAAATAGCCAATTTCAAATATCGAGTCAAAAATCTATGGTTCTTAAAAAGAGTTGACGCTAATTTCGACTTAACCTTCTGCAAAAATTTTAAGTTTCTGTCTTTAATAGGTATTAATTGAGATTTTAGATCTAACCGTCAAATTCGATCACCCAGTGTATTTTTTAAATAAATTTTAATCTTTTTTTTTTCTGCTTTTTGAACGGGGTTGTAAGTTGGAACCTTGGGAATTCGTTGTTGCGTTCAAAAGGCAGAATAGAGAAGAAAAACAAATTAAAAAAAATTACATCGGCTGATCGCTGATGCAATTTGACGATTCAATCTAAAACCTCAATTATGATGAAAGATAGAAACTTAATTCTAGTAGAATGTTTCGCCGAAGATAAAGTAAACTTTATCTTTTTAAATAATACCATAAAGGGTGTTCATTTGAAAACTTCCCACCCCCAATATCTCGGTCCACAAAGCTTTCTGAAAAAATCGCCGAGACACGTCAACAGTATTAGCGAGGGGGACATATTTTTACATAATAGTGACATAACACGTTTCATCCCCCTACCCCCCAGAGCCGTCCCCTTAAAAATTTTAAATGGCAAGGGGGGTTATGTGATACCTCATTTGAAAGGTCTTGCCGTATTGCCTACATTTTGGCGTTTTGTTTTTTAAAATCGGTCGATTCGTTTTTGAGATATTAAGGGAAAAGTGTTTGAGTTTATTAAAACAAAAAGGACCGTGTATACTTATTGATAACATTTTTATTTATAATCAGTATTAAAAATACAAATAATTTTTAGAAATAAAAAATTATTTGGAATGTTATTATCTCAATTAATTATATATGTTATTATTGATATGTATGAATGTATATTTGAATTTGACTAGTTTTCGCGATTGCAAAAACGAAACACGTGGTAGGTAACAACATTTTCGATATTTAGATACTTTTGTATAGTATCGATTCCAACTTGTCGACACTCAATTTGCGGTATCGCCCAGCCCTAGTTCTGAATCGTCGTCTCGGTCGAGTAGTGCACTCGTGTAACCTTGCCTTGTAACAGTACTAGCAGTTTTTTCAGAAAACAAATTAATTTGTTTTATTCTGCACAAACAGATTGTTTGAGATAAAAAAATTAAAATGAACTATGTAAGTCAAATACCGGGCGGGCGGGGGGGGGGGGGGGAGGAGGATGCATTTTCGGCATACCGTATTTCATTAAAATAGGTCCAGTAGGTGAGAGATTTCAAGCGTCACATACTTATACTATATACAGGGTGTTTCCTAAATACGTGTAGAAAATTCACTGGCATTGCCCTTGGCTTATTTTAAGACGAAAAGTTTCTATCAACATGTCCGCAAGTCCTTCGTTTTCGAAATACAGGGTGATAAAGTTTAAATAAAATAATCGTAAATTGTGAAAATTTAGAAAACTCGTTGGAATATAATTTCTAGTTTTGTGTGCGGACATGCAGCGCCAAGGACTATTTTTCTGTGTTGGTGAAACATTTGAGTATGAGTCGCCTTTGCACGATTAAATATGAAAAAGGATACGCCACTGCATTTTTGTTCAGTTTGACAAGTTTTTTGAATTCCTTGATTAAAACTCTACAAAAAATACTTCTTACGTTTTTTAGTTACATCGTGCCATTTTAAATAAAGATCAAACAAACGGAACCAGGTGCTGACAACCCAAGATCTCCCGATTTAAATCCTTTCGATTTTTTCTTGTGGGGTCACCTAAAGTCTCTGGTTTACAGCGTGTCAATCCAAAATAAGGAACAACTAAGGGAACGCATCATATCTGGATGTCAAACCATACGTAACACACCAGGTATTTTTGAATGTGTACGTAATTCAATGAGGCGAAGAGCTGAAGGCGGTCATTTCGAGCAGCTTCTTTGATTTTTTGTTAACATTTCTCCTATAAACTTTTTTCTCTCAATTTGAATGCAATTGATGTTTCAATAAATAAGAGAGTTGACAGCACCTGTTGAATCGTTTGTTTGATTTTTATAGAAAATGGCCCATTGTAACAAAAAAACGCTAGAGGAATTCTTTGTAGAGTTTTAATCGAGGAATTCCATACAATCCTTCAAAACTGAACAAAAATGCAGTGACGTATCTTTCTTCGTATTCAATCGTGCAAAGGGGACTCATACGCACGCCACTGGTAAACTGAAAAATGTTTCCCCAACACAGAAAAATAGTCCTTGGCGCTGCATGTGCGCACATCAAATTAGAATCCAATATTACAGCGTGTTTTTAAAATTTTCAAAATTTACGATTTTTTCTCTGAACTTCATCACCCTGTATTTCGATAACGAAGGACTTGCGGACACATGTTGATAAAAACTTTTATTTTAAAGTAAACCAAGGGAAATGCCAGTCAATTTTCTACACGTACTTAGGAAACACTCTGTATACCAAGTGACCACGGGAACATGTAACAACCGGCCATTGTCTCGAATTTTAAATTATTATTTTAAATTTTTTTTTGATAATATACACATAAAATGCATTGCACGAATTTGGATTTCCTGTTTAACTTTAATAGTAAATGATAACAATTGTTTTTATTTTTAATGGAAAACCCTGTATATTTTTGCATATTTGGATAGACCTTTAAATTTCTTTGACAACCATGTATAATACTTACCCAATACCTATTAATTTTGGCCGCCAGGGGGCGTTTTTAAAAAATCGTAGTCGGCACTGCGGTTCAGCCATTCTTTATTCGTTGGGTTCAGCATATAATTATTAAATAAATCATTTTATTAATTAAAAAAAATGCTTAGCTCAAGCTTAGCAAAACTACTTTTTACTTATTTCATTTTGACAGTTACAGTCACTTGGTATTTTGTTTACAACGCCTAGTTCTTTGCAAAAACGTAGCTATTTTTAATATACGTACATTATTAATACAATAATTTTATTTTTCTCGCTATTTTAAAAATTATTAAATTAAAGCTAATAAAATGGCATTTTAAAAAGTGCAATAAAACTCAAGTAGGGGAATTTGAAAAAATAAGTTGTGACCGTTTGAAAATTAACAAAAAAAAACACTTAAAGTTCATTAGTCTTTTGTTTTCAAAGCCAACAGAGAAATTAATTAAGGATATCATTATTGGGCATTTCAATTTTTTGAAGCGCCCACTCGCGGCCAAAATTAAAAGTTAATGGTAAGTATTATACATAGCTGTAAAGGAAATTAAATGGTTTATCCAAATATGCAAAAATATACAGGGTGTTCGGTAACATTTAAAAAAAATGCTGTCACTGCCGGCTACACCGGAAATCCAATATAACACCGTTTTACGTCGTAATATGCACTGTTATGTGTATATTACCCAAAAGAAATTTGAAATTAATAATTTAAATATTGAGAAAATGGCCGGTTGTTACATGATCTCGTGGTCACCTGGTACCTATACGGAGGACATTTTTTAAAAACAATTTTGTTTTGTTTTGTAGCCGTCCAAAATATGACGTATTTCTGTGAAAATCTGAGAATCGCATTTTTTTCACGATTGCAATACTTATGGGAGAATAAAAATGAAAACCTATTTTTGCCTAAATGTATTTATAATTTCATAGTTTAACCTCAAAAACTAAACAGATTATTCCATTTATTTTTTCTCAACTACTTTAATTGTAATAACACTGTTGACTGTACGCAACCTTTAAAAAATGTATAGTGGACATAGCATGGCGTATCTTTTCAGACGAATTGCTAATTCCTATTAAACTTTTAAGGTTGAACTTGCAATTATTATACTCTCTTTAATGAGAAAATAAACATACACAGAAATTCGTAATGATGCCATTTCATCATTTTTAATAACTATAGAGTCAAAATAGTTTAGAAATATTCCTACAATATATATTTTAAATAATGTTAATATTTCTAAGCGGCGTTTTTCATTGAATATGAATAATTGAAACCTCATGTTATCTGTAACACACTGTATAAGTATATTTCAAATTTCACTTTTGAGTTTTATTGTTGGTCTGCAACTGTTGCAAAATTGAAGGTCCAGTATCTTACTTATCGTACTTCCTACCTACTTAAATTTATTAAAGAAGATTCAAATTGTCCTAGCATTATTGTCTATTTAGCAAATTATTGTTTTAACTTCGTAAATTATGTTCTTGCGCTACCAACTTCAATTTAATTCAGACTATCTGATTGAATCTGAACCTTAACTAATTATTTAATTTGTCCCTTGGCCTCGACTCGACCATGTATCAATAAAACACGTGCGATAAAAATTGTAATTTTTTATCACTTAGTTGAAAACGATTATTGGGGGCACTTCAAAATTATTATAAAAGAGAACGGACTTATACGCACGATGTTTCTTGTTTAAAAAATTTGCCGCATAATCAATGATCTTGACCTCTTCATTTGGCACAAACCCAACCAGTTGCACTGCTTGTAGACCCGCAGAACCACACGCGGTCGGTGGCCTCAACGAACTGTTGCCGGTACCGACGTCAACTAAAGGGAGCTCCTACAGAATAACCCACTGAGACCGCAGGCTGCGACTCAGAGCAAGTGCTGGGGTATAAACAAGAACCAGATCCCAATACAAAAACGGAATTCTTCTTAACCTCGGTCAAGTCGTGAATGCGATTTGAATGTTCTAAGCGAGTCCTAGGGTTTGAAAGTAAAGAACATCTTTCACTTCACATAAAATTTGAGACAGCTTTTTGTAGGGTTCTATCTTTGAACGCTTTGATGGTTTTTGTTGAGGGACGATGTTTTGTTCGTTTATGTCTGTGACGGGGTTTGCAGAACATCCGTTAAATAGAATTCTGGAAGTTTCAAAATGCAAGCGTTGATATTTTACTCGTAATAGTAATTTCAAACTCTAGACCATTCTACAATTATTAATAAACGTTAGTTGTGTGTGCTATCAATTAGATAACAATGGATAATTGCATTGATAGGTCTGACTGTTTAAGTTATTCTGCGATATAGTGCAGATAAATATCTTTATGCCCCATTTAATATTTTCTCTCTACAAGAATCGGAAAAATCATTCTCTAAATTGTACTAACAAAAATTAAATATATTTTTCGAACTCATTAGGATTTTGTATGTTTATAATATTATATGTATATTAAATTTTAATAATTCATGTTGCAGTAGATAGTTATTTGGTTTTATTTATTAATAGTTGAAGGAATATTAGAAAAATTGCAAGACTGATGTTTGAGAGTGATTCGTTTGGATTCTTTTAAAACTTAAGAAATCGCCCGTATATTTTAACTCATATTCATACAGGGCTGGGCAAAAGTACGGAACAATGCAAAATACCCTTTAATACGGCAACCGCGATTTTGCCAAACATTTTTTCATGAAGGTCCCGGTATACGGCGGATACAATGAAGGTATTGGCGGTTTGAAAAGACTTCTGGCTTAGCCGGAAATGATATCAACATTTCTATATTAAATGGAACAGCCTGTATATTTTTTGATATATCGATAAAACTTTTTTTTGCGAGTTCAATTATATAAGGTTTCATGTCTTTATTTTTAATAATTTTAGAGATATTGAACAATAATGTTTTGTAATTCTTATCTAGCAGCTCATGAAAACAAAAAAATGTGAGAAGCTTAAACAGTTATGTAATGTGTTGTCAAATATGCTTGGTTCGTGTTGTGTTGTTTTGATGTTCGATAGATTGAGCAGTGTGGTTGCAGTAATCAATTAATTAACCAAAATTAATTAAAACTGCTGAATTTAACACCAGAAATGGTTTAATTTACAGAAAGAGAACGAATTCAAATTTTAATTATGGTTGCTTTTGGTGAGCGTCGTAGGACTCAGCAAGAAGTTTGTACTTTATTTAACAATTTTGGTTAACTAATTGATTACTGCAACCACACTGTTCAATCTATCGAACATCAAAACAACACAACACGAACCAAGCATATTTGTCAACATTACATACCTGTTTAAGTTTCTCACATTCTTTTGTTTTCGTGAGCTGCTGGATAACAATTACGAAACGTTATTGTTAAATATCTCTAGAATTATTGAAAATAAAGGCATACAACATATCACTGAACTCGCAAAAAAGAGTTCTATCGATATATCAAAAAATATATAGGGTGTTCTATTTAAAATAAAATGTTGATATCATTTACGGCTAAATCGGAAGTCCTTTTGAACCGCCAATACTTTTATTGTATCCGCCGTATATCGGAGCCTTCATTTAGAAAAGTTTGTCAAAATCGTGGTTGCCGTATTAAAGATATTTGCATTGTTCCTTACTTTTGCCCAACCCTGTATATTTCAAAATGTATTAATTAAAACTTCAAAAGAAAAAAGACCTGGTAACTGTTAAATTAAAAAAATTGTGGGTACTCTTATCAGTTTAAAAAACGCAATGAAAAATTATGTGGTCAGTTGGTGATGAACAATAATTATTAACATATGTAATCCTTTTACAAACATATTCATATTTCGACGGTCTGTGCTAGAAGAACTTTTAAGAAATCAAAGCTATACAGATTCGACAAGACTTTATTTTTAATAATCAAAATGTTAACTAAGAGTAAACCGTTTCAAAGTGCACAATTTGAAATAAACAACTTCAATGAAAATCTAATTTCTAATAACTCGACAAAAAAGTCTTAAAAACAAGATACAGGTAGGTATGTAATTCTCAATAATATCATACTGCATATACCGTCTGTCTATAAAGTTAGCCCCCCCCCTCCCCCCAACTAACTTTTAAACGACTTTATATTTTACTACACATTTGGTGTGCTTTAATGGGAAATTAAATACTATTTTTTAGTTAATAATTATATTTAGTATGGCGGCTCAGCGCCATTTTGAATGTTTTTTTGTGGAAAGCGTGGTCGAGTGACACCCCATTTGAAAGGTCTTTTAGATATGCGTCTGATTCTAGAGTTTCAAAGAACAATATTCAGCCATAACAAAATGGCGGATTTTAAATAAATTCAAAATTGTTTTGATTTTTTTATCCAGTAGTCCACTTTTTCATTTGCAGGACAAAATTTTCTCAGAAGTATCTCAGGTGGCTGGAAATAATATTGAAAACGTTGTTACAACAAGACGGAACAAGGCCTATTTCTGACTTTCCCAAAAGACAATTTCCTGGAAGATGGATTGATAGGTGGGGGCCAGCTCGCTCCCCAGATTTAACCCCCTCAGACTTTTTCTATGGGGATATCTGAAATCGAAAGTGTACCGAACCCGTCCAGAAACAATTGAAGAACTGGAGCAACGCATTACAGAAGTTTGCAGAAATATCACTCCAGAAACTTATGAAAATGTAAGGCAGGAATTTCATAACCGACTTTTTATGTGCCAAGAAGTGAACGGTGAAGATTTCGAACACTTAGTTTAGTTTCTTTTTGCTTTAATTCTTAGTTTTTTTTTTAATAGACTTCTTTATCTTCAAATATTTGTCATTGTGTTATGGCAATATTTTTCTTTGAAACTTTAGGATCAGGCGCAGAACTAAAAGACCTTTCAAATGAGGTGTCACTCGATCCCCGTTTCTATTAAAAAAAATTTTAAATAGCGCCCAGTCGCCATTTTGAATAATACAAAATTTAATTATGGGCTAAAAAATAGTATTTAATTTCCCATTACAGCACATCAAATTTTGTGGTAAAATATCAACCCGTTCAAAAGTTAGTTGGGGTGCGGGTTACTTTATAGACACAGTGTATATAAATTTCAATAATTATTAGGATCTTTAGTTGTTGAAAATAGGACTTACGTATTTGCAGTCATATTAAAAATAGAAACTTCCTTTGGAAAATGCAACCTCACTCCTCGTATTCGCATAAGTATCTCTATTAAACGTTATACCGTCCAACGATTGTTCAGGCCACTCCACCTGCTGTGACTTGTATCCCTGCTATGCCAATGGGCTGGTAAATAGTGAACACTCCGATTGGAACATTAGATCCGCTAATCCGGCATACTGTTACAATCGAAACTGGAATTTTGCGCGGCATTAGTAACCTGCTTAATACATCTGAGGAGGTTTTTTTTAAATTAAAAATTCATTTTTTTGAGTTTTTGTGAAAAGATTTCTTGAAATTAAAAGAAAAGCAAAAACCTAAAAAAAAATGGTCTGCCAAAAATTGGGCGAGAGCGATACGATTACCTATACCCCAATATTGCTATACCTAAAAATTAAGTTGTGAATTTCAATCTACTATCACTCGCATTTGTAGCTCTAGCAGCTTACAGAATTTAAAAAATCAAGTTGCCAGTTTTTGAGCAATATTTTTATGAAAATGTCAAAATTTTGATATTTCTTTCACTTGACAGTTTTAGTAGTTCCAAAACTTCTAGCGTGTAACATTGGACACTTTTAGGGCATTTACAATATCAAATTTCATCTCGATCTGATTATTTGTTTGTAAGTAATAAGGCGTTAAAGCCAAAATTTTCAAAATATTTACAGGGTGTTCCGTAAGTAATGCGACAACGTTAAGGTATAGCGTCCTGGGCTCAAAGTAAACTGATTAAACCTAACATGCCGTAGTAAAAAGTGCTTCCTTAAGAAGTTATAGGGACTTAAAGACAAATAAATGTATTTCTATTATTGACTAAAGCTCAAAAACTACTACTCAGATCGAGTTGAAATTCGGTATGAATATATTTTATAGGCCTACAAACACTATTGTGTTAATTATGGTATTACAGTTTGCAGAGGGCGCTAGTTACGCCGCTTCGGTTTGTTATTTTGGCACATAACTTTTTTGATGTTAACTTCTTGGTGCTTTTGATCATAAATTCGAATGTAAAATTTAATGACCCATACGTACTTGATAAGATGCATTAAGTGATTGTATTTTCTGATGTGTACTGAAACTTTTAAATGGTGTTTCTCGAAAACGGTTTATTTTATCGACTTTTATCAAGTATACCTTTTTTTGTAATACTTAATTCTACATCCGAATGTATAGTCAAAACTCAAAAGCTTTAAAAAGTTAACATAAAAAAAGTTATGTGCTAAAATGTAGCGTAACTAGCGCCTTCTACAAACAGCAGAGCAATAAGTAAACCTATAAAACATAACCATATGAAATTTCAACTCGATCTGATTAGTAGTTTTTGAGTTTAAGTCAAAAATAAAAATCATTTTTTGTCTCTAAGCCCTATAACTTCTTACAGAAGCACCTTTTACTAAGGCATATTAAATTTAATCGGTCTACTTTGATACCAGGAAGTTATACCTAAACGTTGTCGCATTAATACGGGACACCCTCAAGAAAGCGTTACAGAGTAAGTAGCGGGCTAAAACACGACCTAAATTGTAGCTACCACCAAAATTTTTAAAAAATTGTATGGCAAGTTTTTGAACAATGTTTTTGAAAATTTCCAGTTTCGAAATAGTTTTTACTTTACAATTTTCATAAGATGAAAAATTCTCGTACATAGTATGTGTCCCCCTAGTGCTACTACAATACCAAATTTGATCCCGATCTGCTAATTTGTTTTTGAATAACAAATTTTAAAGTTGAGGCTCGGAAAAAAGCATTTGCTTTATTACTATATGGTTTATATTTGATTCCGGTTTCAGATTAAAAAAAAATCTTTTTCAGAAATAAATGCAACCAAAAAGAAAATTTTCCAATTTTTAAAGGATTATTTCTCCGATGAATTTTTGATACATCCCTACGTTTTAAAGTTCATTGAAATCGGACCATATGTGTGGGATTTATGAGGCACGCACACACAGACACCCAAGGAGACCCAAAATGTATATTTTTATAAAATCAATTATACTTCTATGGAAAGTATAAGACGAGTATAGTAATAAATGATATTTTAAGTTGGAGCTGCATTTTTTGTATGCATTTCCAAAATATAGAAGAAATATAGACCATGAGTAAATTACTAAATTACACACAACCAATATTTTCAAATTTGAGTAGGAATCCATGATCTAATTATTACAGTAAATAATTGTATGTTTTGGATCAATCGCCAACCACTAAGCATAATTATTATTACCAGGATTTAGCATAAATCCCAAAAAAATAACATCTTCAAAGAAATTTCTACCTACTTTACAAGATGGGATTATATAGATAAGATAAAATAATTGCATCGCTTATCTAAACTGCCACTTATGTTTAGATAGCTTTGAGTTTAAATTCCACTATGATAAATCCTACAAAATTGAATATTCTTCTTAGAATTTTTTATTGGGATTGTTTTTTTTAAGAAAAACCCTAAATTAAGCACTAAGATATGCCATAAGCATATCATACATGCAAAATATGCAAAACAGAATTATTTTTTATGAGGTTAAACACTGAAAAACAGGGCCGTAGCTTAGCTAGTAGCTACCAGTACAGTGTTCGGTGTGTTCCATGGAACGCTGGCCATTATAAAAAATGGTTGTCTGATTTGTTATATTGGCGAAAACTATGACTAAAAATTGGCTTATCATAGCTATGTTACAAGCAAAACTAAAACTTATACATATTTAAATAAATAATTAAATTAATTAGTGCATTTAAATAATAGACAAATTAACAGCACACAGGTCCATGATACGTAGCGCTGTAACGACTCCTTTGGGTGAAATTAGTTATAATAGAGAAATTTCGATTATTAAACAAATTGCATACAATAATAGTTATAATACTCAACTTATTAATACACTAATTGAACAGAAAAAATATAAATTAGCTATTCAGAAAATTTATCCAACTACTTCATCAGATAAAATAAAACACGCCTCAATTCCATATTTTGGTAATAAATCAGAAAAAATTGCCAAAATTTTAAACAAAACAAATAAATGTAAAATAACTTTTTGGGCCGGCGGGTGGTCTAGTGGTTAAAGTCCCAGGCTTTGAAACTAGACTCTCAATGGCAGTTGGTTCGAATCCACTGCTCGGCGGTAATTTTTCTGAACAAGTTAAATCCGACGGGTCCATGGATGGTGTATGTAGGTGTGTATGTTGGGTTGCATGTCTTCAGGGGTGCGGTGCATGTTAGACCGGTGAAAGAGCGCAAGTCCGCTGAGCCCGGGTAAGGGGGTGGGATAGGAATCATGAGGTCGTGCTCACGCACGGCTTCATGATTCTTAAAAAAAAAAAAAAAAATAACTTTTAAAACAACAAAAAACATTTTAAACAGTTTGCTTAATGCTAAAGAAAAAACAGACAATTTACTAAAATCAGGCATCTACAAATTAAAATGCTCGCACTGTAATTCGGTTTATAGAGGACAAACAATTAGAAATGTTGATATTAGGTACAAGGAACACGTACGTTGTTACAAGTATAAACATTAAACACCCCCATAAATCCAATTACGCTAAACATTTATTAGAATACAATCATTCAATGACATCTTATAAAGTTATAACACTATAAAATGTATAATAACATATTTTATTATTATCTACAGACTTTGTAAACGACTTCACTTTATATAAAAATGTAAAAATACTCAGAAGCGTCGTTAGGGAGTTGTTTTTTTTGAAAGGTTGGGAGGGTTTTTTGGTATATCGAAATATATCATGTATTCTGTATGTGGTCTAGTGTCCCCCCTTACCTCCACTTTTCTTATCGTAACGACGCCCCTGAATGACACTATCTAAAAATTAAAATACATACAGCATACACACTTTTACAACAGGATACTTTATATTGGTGACTTTCTGAGCTCTTTTTGAAGAGATATTGTTGTTCTAGCCGGTTCGGGACATTTTACCGAAACGGTTTAGCAAAGGGAATACGTTGGACAATGTATTTATGTATCTGCACATTTTGCTAAAAAATTTAAAAACAGTTCTCATGACACAGCATTTTCTTAAACTTTTCGAATGTGCTAAGGTAAATTTCAACACTTTCCTATAATATACAGGCAACCCTCAATGTCATCCATCGAAATTCATAGAACGCGACACAGTGAAAATATAACTTTCAGAAATAAATCAAATTGTAGCTAATCTTCCGTTCTAACATCCTACAAAGGTTTAAAAAATCGTGTAAGCAGTTTTTGAATAATATTATTTTTATTATTCAAAGTTTTTAAGAAGCGCCATTGCGATCATTTTCAGATTTTCGAAATTAATTTTGTTTCATCGTATACTACCCACAAAGGGCTCTCAAATAAGTTGTAGCTGATGCCGGTCAAGTGACTACTTTTTGAATAAGTGGGCGTTAAATTCGAGATTTTCAGCGGCCGCCATTTCACCGTATGTTAGATTTCTAAGAAAACATATTATATAGGCAACCCTACGATGTCGCATACCCAGTGGCGGATCTTGATTTGTGGGGCCCCAGGCCCCTATTGACCCTACTAAGAATGGAATGGTTCACTAAAATGAACAATGCAGAAAATCATAACGTTTTATTATTTTTGGAATTAATAGAAACATGAACACAAAAATAAGATCCGGAAATAAAAAAATATTCTCAGGTACTATAGAAAAAAAATAATCAAATTCCCATTTAAAAGAAAAAATCACATTCTCAGGTAAAAAAAAATTAATTTTGGTTTTTGAGGATAAGGCACCTAACGATTCTGAGGCCCCTGCTTTGCTGAGGCCCCAGGCACGCGCCTCATGCGCCTGTGCGGTAATCCGCCACTGAGCATACCGCATAAGAATAGTACGAACGGAACCGCCCGCCCTGCAGCTAATTAGATACGCTTCGGATTTTGGACTAAAAGTCGATATAAATTATTTATTTACAGAGTTATCAAAAATACACAAAGAACGAAAAATGTATTTTTTTCGAGCTAATTGATACGTGTAGCTGAAATCACGTAAATGCCGAAAAACGCGTTGTTGATGTTAAAAAGTATCGTTTTTTTTTCTTAATGTTTAAAATAGTAGAAAATTCTTGCAGATTCTAATAAAGTACTTTAAATAGTCTATCAAACTGATAAACGTTTATAACAATCGACCTTTGCGTTTTTAAATAAATAATTAATTAATTTCAAATTCTTCAAAATTCCTGGAAGGCGTCAGTGTAAAATTTGGGATATTAGTAATAAACAAATTTGTATTTAAATGTAAGGTCTATAGGCTTAGCAAGTTTAAAAAAAATCGTGTAGGCAGTTTTTGAAAAATATTATTTTGAAAATTTTGAAGCAGCGCCATTGCGGTAGTTTTTGGATTTTTTAAACTAATTTTATTTCATCGTGTACTGCCTACGAAGGGCTCTCAAACAAGTGGTAGCTGATCCGAATCAGACTTTTTGAGTAAATGAGCGTTAAAGTCGAGATCTTCAAAAAGTTGTAGCGGCCGCCATTTTAAAGCTAAAGAGTTCGTTAAAAAAGTTTTTGATTTGCCTTAAGCTTTTCTCTCAGATTCCGTGTTTACATTTTTAAAATTTTGTTTTGGAAAAAAACGCTACAAAAAAACATGTCTAACTTTTGTTTTCGATATACCTCTTGATTTAAGATTTTATCAAAATCGGTCCAGTACTTTCGCCTGTAGAGGCGTCACACACACACACTCACACACTCACACACCCACATACGCACACACCCACAAACAGACATTTTTAAAAACCAGTTTTTGGGTTCCTTGAGCCCCAAAATGTGTATTTCCGTAAAATCTAGATTTCAAAAATTTTCATGTGAAAAGTGAATGAACTTGTTCCAAAGACATGATGCAGGTTCCATATAAAAAGAGAGTTAATTTTTTGGTACAGTATTAGTTTTATGCCTAATATAATTATATCAAAGTGTGTTTATGATTTATGAGAAGTTCAGTCGGTGTTGAATATCAAAGTTAATTTTAACCGTATAAAGTAAATAAACTGGATGTAGCTAATTTAAGAAGAATGAATAAACGCTTGCTTATACACCTACACGTTCTTCAACATTCATCTATCATAGTAAATTGAAGCTCAGTTATGATTGTTATCGTGTAAATTTCAGCAACAGGTTTGCGTTGCTATTTCTGTATGTAAAATTATATTTTATAGAAGCAGAAATAATGGATCTAGATGCATAACTCGCATTGTCTTGTAACTTTTTGTAACTTACGGGTATTCAAGACTTTCTTTAAACAAATCTATTGGTACCAACAACTCAAGTTAACCAAAAAGTGAAGAATACGTGTAATGCATCCTACTGCATTCAAATAGGATTCGGATAAGTTGAACATTTTTTGGGTTAATCAAATATTCGCCGAATATGCACATAATGAAAACAATACTAAATTTAAAATTTGTCCTTAAATCTAATCATACAATTAAGAGCAAAATAGGTTGTTATAATTTCGGTAGCTAAACGGGAACGCTATCCGCTTATGTGACGCAACTAGCCTAGGGATTGATTATTACCAGTAATTATTCGGCATTTGGCATTCGGTACTTAGCCGAATGAATAGTTGGCAAATATTTGGTATTTGGGTAGAATATTTGGGAGGATCATTGCCCTAAGTTCGTTACTTGGTCGAATATTAGGCCAAATTGATTGCCGAATTAATCGATCGAGTATTCATTATCAGGCCGTGAGACACTTGTCAAATATTTTCTATTCGGTAAGTGACCAAAAGTGATAACCGATAAATCCCTACTCTAAAGGATGTTTTTTTATTTTATTAATTTGTATTAGAAGAATGTGTAGGTGATATAAAATATAATAACTTTAGAGAAAAAAGGTTTTATTAAATAGTGGCTAAAATTAAAAAAAAATTGGCGTAGATATGCGTAATCAAAGTAGGTATTTTGCTTTTAGGAAACATTAAAATTCTCAAATAAAATACTTTATAATTTCAAGAACAATTATTTATTTGAACCAGTAGTATCATACATATACGCACCCAACCACATGCTAGCAAAAATACTAAATAATATAGTTTTAATTATAAACCAAGATATTCAATTAAAATTTCTTCTAAATTAATCAATAAATAAATTTAAATACTATATTTATAAAAAACCTACTCAAATATACATTACAATACCACACGATTCTTGTCATCATAAAACACATAAATTAACAGCATACTGGTGAATGATACACAACGCTTTAAGTCCCTTTAGATGAAATTAATTGTAATAAAAAAATTTCAATTATTAAATAAATTGCATATAGTAATGATGATAATACTTAACTTACTAATGCATTAAATAAAGAAAAAGATTAATAATTAGCTATTAAAACAAATTTACCCAAATACTTCAATATTGTTTTTATTTATGCAATTCTTTATTTTGATGATAAATCAGAAAAAACTTTTAAAATATAGATAAAACTAATAAATGCAAAGTAATTTCAAAACAAAACAATTTTAACACTTTGTTTAAAATAAAAGAAGAAACAGGTGATTTGCTAAAATCAGGGTTTTACAGATTAAATTGCTCCCACTGTAATTCGGTTTATATAGGCCAAATGTTGTCAAATTTAAATTTGGGCCAGAACGTCAAAGCCTCAAACTAAACATTCTAAAAACATAACATAACTTCGTATCCCAATTTTTTTTTTGTGCAAAACTATGTAAAGGTAAACACTACACACTAAAAAAAATCTAAAAGTTGAACTGACGTATTTTACTGTGAGCAGAATGCCAAGACATTTGTCAACTGTTCGGCAATATTTTGAAGTACAATGTAAAAAACCATATGCAAAATGTAAACGTTGAAATAAAATATATTATGGCAATGCTTCCAAACTGCGGCTGTATTTAGCAAACTGTAAGTTGTGTCCACAAAGCATTAAAAATTTCAGTTTGGACAATGCTTTCTCGAGTGCAAAGCTTTGTTTAAATTACATATATTAAATGTTACACTTTATTTAAAATTTATGTACTTTTACTTTTATTTATTGTTGTTTCTTACTCTTTGCATTTTTACAATTTACAGCAAGGAAAGATCTTAAACATCAATACAATATCTGTAAAATTATTAGTTATTGCAATTTTTATGAAAGAATCGGAAAGACACATAAAAAATAGGATTATTTAGCATCAAAATAATTGTCTTCGTAAAATACATCTGATTACAATCAAAAATAAGAAAAAAACGGTATTGGGAGTTTTCCTGGGAGGATTCGAGGAAAACAACTGTTTTTTTCCCTAAAAAAATTAATTCCCGGCATTATCCCATCACTACGCCATACAATTGAAAACTTTGATATTAGGTACAAATATACATACGTTGTTAGAAATACGAACAGTCAAATAAATCAAATTACGTTAAACACTTATTAGAACACAATCATACAATGACATCTAATAACACTGTAAATTATTTAAATTTTTGAGTATTGTGGTGATAATGTATATTAGATACACTGGAAGCGTTTGAAATTCATTAATACTTAAAAGCTGTACTTTTAATGAATGAGCAAATTGATCTCTTAACTTCACCCTTATTGAAAGTTTTGGAATAAGAAATTAAATTAGCAACAAACACAGATAACCAAGATCAAATCACTGAGTATTATTGTTCCTATAACAATATTACCTTTGATAATGGCATGTAAACCTGTCGTAATACGTATAAAGTTAAAATAAATACTTATTGTTCAAGTTATAAAGTATTTTATTTAATATCGACATTAACTTAAACGAAGTAAAGTTGGAACTTATTACTCAATTATAAATCTGATTATCCTTCTCTGCAAGATTAATGAAATTTCTTAGTATGTGTCATCAAAATATTTTCTTGTATCCAAATGAACACTTTTTCAATTCGTGGTTAGTATATTTGTGAAAGAAGTAGGGAATCTGGTTTTTCGCTAGAAAATTCCCTATGGATTTAATCTATTGTTGTAGGGAAAACACTTGTATGTCGTATTGGTTGCATAATTTACTTTTGAAACTGCACTAACGTGCTGCGATGATATACAGGGTAGACCAACACTCATCATACCTTCATTTATTTCTGAAATGATACGACAAAAAAGGAAGACTTGCAGAAAAGTAGTGTAGAGCAATTGAATTTTAAATTTGTAGTTCTTGTTATTCCCTTTTGCATTCGCTGCAAGACTGGGATACGAATAAAATTGTAGCTGATCCATAGCTATATTATTCTTCAAAATTTAAAAAAAAATCGAGTGACCAGTTTTTTAGCAATAATATTATTGCAAATTTTTTTAAAATTATGAACATATTTTTCACTTCTTAGTTTTATCTTGGGTAAATTTTTTGAATTTCACGCTGACGCCTTCTAGAAATTTTTGAAAATTTTGAAAGTGATTAAAGTTTTATTCAAAAACGCAGATGTCGATCGTTATAAACTCTTATCAGTTCGATAG
The DNA here is from genome assembly GCA_958336395.1 of Ctenicera cuprea. Taxonomy (NCBI): domain Eukaryota; kingdom Metazoa; phylum Arthropoda; class Insecta; order Coleoptera; family Elateridae; genus Ctenicera; species Ctenicera cuprea. Next base: position 39,513,685 of record OY284490.1, read on the forward strand.
ACTTTTTGAGGTACTTTATTGGGATCAGCAAGAATTTTCAACTATTTTACAGATTAAGAAAAAAACTATACTTTTTAATATCAACAACGTGTTTTCCGGCAGTTACGTGATTTTAACTACGCCTATCAATTACCTCTAGTTTAAACATATATTTCTCATTCTTTGCATATTTTTGATAACTGTATAAATAATGTTGTTATAACCATTTTCGTGAGCGCATTAACTATCATAGCGGCTTTTACGTAGTAGGAGCGCACGCCCCGTACCTACGTAACCAACACATTGCCTTGAGTCTACAGCGGGCTTGTACCGGCTAGAGATCACTAGATGTAATTCTCCATCACTTCTTGACGCGAGAATATTTAAAACGTAAAAAGTGTGGAAAAGTACCAGCGACCTGTTTGCCCATTTTTTACTTTCCCATTTTTCTACTGAAGTACGGAAAGTTATGATTTCATGCAAATTTTCGAATTTCAGATTTTTACGAAATTTTGCGTTTTAAGATCCAAGGGACTCAAACAAATGGTTTAAAAAAATTGTCCGTCTGCGGGTGGGTGCGTTCGTTTTCCTGTATCTCCGGAACCCCTTGACCGAGGGGGTAACCACTTGGAATATTGGCGTTCCACCATTGCATTATTGCCCAATCATTGCATTGTATTGCATATCATTGCACGCTATTGCAGCCATTGCATAACATTGCATAACATTGCATGGCCATAGCATGCAATTGCAGAGCCATGGCATACAATTGCATAGCCATGGCATACCATTTCATAGCCATGCCATACCATTTCATATTTATGACATGTGATAGCATATCACATTCTCATGACATGGCATTGCACGTTTGTGGAATGCCATTGTATCAGTACGTCTTGTGCTTGTGTACCAAATACCAATTTAATACTCACCTGTTAAAAAAAAACTTTTATTATAACAGTCGTTGGCGTGCATCCTAAACGAATTACAATGTTTTCATATAATTGCAATTACTGCAAGTATTTAGTCACTTGATAGAAGGTATACGTAGAATAGGTACGATTGTGAATCAAAATTAGAATAATCAAGAATAATATAATACACCAAGTAATAAGTCGTAATTAGGTTATGTAGAAAAGAAAACATTTATTTGTAAATCAAAATACTTTCATTAACAAAACTCAAATTAATATTCTAGAAACGATAAATCAAAATATATCAATCAATGAATAAATAAACATCTTTAAAAAAATATAAACTGAAAGTGCTTCGGAAATTGCTAAGATATTGTATTATAAGTAGCATTTTTCACAGCTGAAAATACTTAAGTAGACTTAAATATAAACTAAAATCTCGACTGAAATTATATTTATAATATATTAAATAATTCTATTATATCAAAAGAAGAAACAAACTTAAAATGAAAACACTCTCAAAATCTATAAATATAAACTCAAAATAGGAATTCATTGACTAGTAAACTATCACAGTTTCACTTAGTTACATTTTTTTAAATTTCTTTGTTGTAATACAACTGTCCTTCCCGCATCTTTGGTGGTGGTACTGTGTATTTGTACTTTGTAATGTTTACATAACGCCGAGTTTGTAAACATATTGGATGTAATTCTTCGTCATCCTTTAAACAGTACCAAGTGCATAAAACTCCAACACGTTTGTCACTAACAGATGCAGAACGCTTAGAATACTCTGTGCGAGCGTTTTTCCTTCAATATACATAAAATCATGAACTAAACCAAAAAAGTAAAGGCAATTGCTTTTAACCCTCGATTTAACGGAACTTCCAATGATTACGTTCTTTTCGAATAAAATCCATTCCCCAATACTAACTTCATTTTCTCTGGTAATGTTTGCAACACATGCTTTTTTCTTCCCTCGCTTTCTTTTCGCTTATTTTGATTTTTATAAAATTCTATTTTATTTACACGTTCTAGTCTGTCAGTGTAAACACGGCCAGTACTTTTACTTAATAACCAACAGACAGAAGATTTTATAACTACGTAATCTTTTCTTGCAGCGTCAGTAACAACAGTAAATTGACTATTTAGGTTCAATTGCAATCCATCTTCACCATAATCACGAAGTTCTAAAGTGCCTGTTACTGAATTTAATTTTTGTAAGTCTTCGAAAATACTTTGCGAATGATTCATACTGCATTCACTTTCAGCCGAGGTTTCGTTCTCAGATTCATCCGGTGTTGAACCTTCTACTCTTGCTTCAACATCAGAATCGACAGTTGCTTGATCATAATTTTCATCGTCATCTTTGCTGTAGTATAAGTCTTCTTCCTCGTCCTCCTAGTCATTATCCATATTTTGTAAATTACGAGGTAAATTATGTACGGGCAAATTACAAGTATTACCTCTCACGCCAATTTTGAGTACGTATATTTAATTTTCTTAAAGATTCTTTTGCGTCCTGTTTGGCATTTTCTATAACAGACACTATTTCAGCATTAGTTGGTAAGGACAGTGGACACTAGTATATTATGAATCCGTTCTTTCGCATATCTAGGAAATAGTATGTCTGTATCTTGGATGACTATTTGGTTTTAGTTGAATTCTTTGTAATCGATTGATTACGTCTAGCATGGTACAATTTACTATGGTAGAGTAAGTAGATGACATTGATCTTACCTGCCTAAAAAAACTTTTCGCGGAGTTGACTGTTGAATGGTACTGGTAAAAATAATTCAGGTTTTCTAATTTCATGAAGTTTTATAATTATATTTATTAACACATGTGCGTTAATTTCTATACAAGCGTAACAGTTTAATGTTAAAAAGTTGCTTTTCAAAGTATATGATTTATGTAATAAAATCCACACTCTCCACATACTTATAGAAAATACAGCCAAATTTTATATATTCGGTCACACGATGTTAATGACTGATCTAAATATGAACTTATTACATAATTCGTAAATAAAATTCGGTTCCTTGACTTTTGGGAATATTTTTAAGCAGCACTAATATCTTTTCTTCAAAAATTCTTTTAGCGGACGCGAAATTCATCTTGTCTTTGGGGTTTAAGTCGTAATTAGTTAGTTTGTGATGGTCCTTTGACAACGTCTGTATTAGAATCTGTAGATGACTAATGGTAATTATTTTTGAATCAATTGGGAGGACAGTCGAATGTTTTATAAATTTGTTGCGCATTTTAGTCGCAATATGCACTGTATCTTGAACTACTTCATATTTGTTTTGCATCTTGTTATTAAACCATGTTCAATTCTCTGAATTAGATCTACACCCTACTTTAGTTTGAATCCGCATATAGCTTTAAGTAACATCGTGTCACCATCAGAAGAGAATCCCATCACATGTATACCAATTTCTTCACATCTCATCATGAATTCCCAATGCGATACGATTTCGTAAGCTATAAATTTGTTATCAGTGGCAAATATTGAGGCACAGAATGGGGCAGAATGTTCTTGCAGTGGTTGTACCATGATGGTGTAAACTAATGAAACAGGTTCGTTATTTTGAAAAAAATTTTTCTATAACTCTGGTCGATGTTGCTAGGAATTGTTCAGTTTTTAGAAATCCAGATGGATCTAATGGTAACGCAAATCCTATCAACTGATTTGTTTTAGAATCATACTGAATCTAGTTGAATAGCTACGCGAGTAGCAGTCACCTCTACGATGACTGACGAAAAACGTCGGAAATACGGAACAAGCGGAAACAAGAGAATCCGAGTAGCTTACTCTCAGGCATTGATCATTGCATGCTCATTGCAAGCCATTGCACTTTAATTGCATGACCATTGCATACTCATTACATGTCATTGCATGGTAATTGCATGTAATTGCTTACCATTACATATCATTGCATAATAATTCCATGCATTGCATAGCCATTGCATTTCAGATGTTCCACACCATTTCACAAGTGGTTACCCCCTCGCCCTTGACCGATTTTTATAAGATTTAGTGTGTAGAAGTTTTTAAGTTGCAGGTAGTTTTTTGTAAGGTCGTTAATCGAAACTGGAACAGGAAACGGAAATTAGACCTGTTTGTTTAGTAGTTTCTTTGAACACTTTTTTGAAATTTTGAGTACATATAGCGTTGTAGTGCATCTAAAGACAATTTAAAGGCTTTTTTTAATGCTGTGTCTTTAAAATGAAGGCCGCTACGAAGTTTTGAAAATTTTAACTTTAATGCCCGGTTGCTCAAAAACAAAATATCCAATCAATACAAATTATCATATTATTTGATAGCCCTTAATAAATTAATTAAAATGATGTAAACACATTTTTAGAAATTTGAAAATTTTAAATATACTCAAAAGTTTAGACATTTTCAAAAAATTATTTTTGAAGAAACTGACACACTTTTTTTTTAAATTTCTGTGCCGATAGAGCTTGCAATGAGCTACAAAATTTGCTTTTTACTAATTATTCAAATTTCACTCTGACGCCCTCTACAAATTTTTGAAAATTTGAAATTGATTAATTTTTTATTCAACAAAGCAAACGCCGCGCCGATCTTTATAAAATTTTATCAGTTCGGTAGACTATTTAAAGTACTTTATTAGAGTCAGCAAGATTTTTTAATTATTTTAAATATTAAGACAAAAAAAAACGATACTTTTAATACCAAGAACGTGTATTCCAGCAGTTACGTGATTTTAACTACGTCTATCAATTAGCTCTCATAAAGAAATATTTTCATTTTTTCCATATTTTTGATAACTGTATAAATAAAGTTGTTACAATCATTTTCGTGAGCGCAATAACTATCGTAGCGCCTTTTTTGTAGTAGAAGCGCCGCCCGTACGTAACCAACGCCTTGAGTCTACAGCAAGCTTGTACCTTGTACCGGCTAGATATGACTAGATGTAAATTTCCATTACTTCTTGACACGAGAATATTTAAAACGTAAAAAGTATGGGAAAGTACCAGCGACCTGTTTCGCCTAATTTTATCTTAAATGAACACCCTGTAGTAGAGGTTTAATTGAGAAATAAGGTCCCAAATATTAAAAACAGTTATACATATAGTTATATATACAGAGCGATAAAAAAAACGTAGTTAAGGAAAATATTGAAAAATCAATCGCTTATATTCGATTGATTCATTTTTAAATGTCATTATTCTGAAGTTAATGACATCTAAGGTAAATTGTGCATCAGTCTGAGATGCCGTTTTTTCATCGTCCCATTTAAAATTTTTAATCGTCCTTTTATTAGATCCAAGTTGAATAATAAAGTTTCAATAGAAAAAGCTTTTCATTATTTTCAACCCGATCGATGTACAGGATGGACCAAATTCGTTGTTTTTTTATTCTATATTTCGGTTATTTTAATCAGGAAAGTGTAAAGATTATTTTTACAGATACTTTTTTTCAGATCAATATTATTTTCATTACAATATCGATCGATGGTTCAAATTAAAAATAATTACGACGCGAAAAAATAACGTCCACTTACATATGGTAAAATAGAAACCAGTATAAGAGAGATAACTGCAGTGTCCGGATTTCTAGTCTAGTATTTAGTCAGTATTTAAATTATAGGGCAAATCATTTATAATAAATTCTGATATAATTCTTTTAAATATAAAGTTGGCCCATAAAGTATTATTTATCTGGCCAGCTGGTTTATTGTCTCGAGTTATTTGGTAGCGGAATTGATAAGCGTACAATATGCATGGCCAGGGGTTTTAAAAGTAATACACGAAACAATTTTATATACTTTGCAAAAATATTTTTGAGTACAGAACCTCTCACTTAGCTCAACAATAAAGTAACACTGAACGGAACGATGTATCTCAAATATTGCAGTTGTAGTTGTACCATCGTGCAAAATCGTTCTACAAGTTTCACGCATAACTTAATGGATTTGAGCTTGCTTATTCTTTTTGTTTACTTATTGAATTTTATTTGTAATAATATAAGGATGGAAATAGTATCCAAAAAATAAAACAAAATTTGCAGGAACGAGAAGTGTGCCTCGATGTACTTACGAATAATCGATCTGCTACCGATCTCATATCGATTCCTGGTAATTACAGTCTTCATTTTAAGTATACGTCGCACACTTCCAGTGCTTGAAATTTTGTTTTATTTATTTTTTATAATTACGTGTAACTTCAAAAAATTAAAAAATAAAATTAATATCAAATAATTTAGAAAAATGCACGGATTCTGAATATGACAGTAAAACACAATTTGTACGGAGAGATAATACAAAACATTTTCGCATTTTCATCAGTGGCGGCTCGTGGTGTGGTGTACTGGGAGGCATTTTAAAGTATTTTTTTGGAAAGAATTTATTCTTACCCAAGTTTTAGGTAGCCTTATATTTCAAACCCATCCTTTACGTTGGCAAAATGATCTATTTTTACCAACATTTTCATTGAAGTCTTTAATAAACTTTCGATAAGCACTCTCTAATACAATTATTGTAAATAGATACTCACATTGCCAGTGTGTCAAAATGCACAAAATTTTTCATGTGGTTTATCGATAAAAACAGTGTTTGAATTTTAGTTTTTAAATGTTTGCAGTCAATATCACACAATGAATTATCACAAAATAGCAAAAAGTGGAAACAAGTGAAAGCATTTTCTTGCATGACATTCACAGTCCAAAATTATTTTGCAGGGACATCGTACAACACCACTAAATTATGATTACACAACCAACAACTGTTTTCACACTTATACGTCGTGTACGTTCGAATTCCGAAAATTAGGCGGCTATTAACATGCGCTTATCACGGACAGCTGACAACATAATTCTTGGAGATTGTGGTTCCATGACTCTGGAGTCTTTAATACGCATACACTTTTATCCTCTTTTAGTTGTGTAATATGAATTTTACTGCAATGAGCTTTCTATTTCACTCTTATTCATTTGAAGGCCTTTTAAGCCGGCATTCGATCGCGTATAGTTGAATTGGGGACTGACAGCCAAATGACCCTGGCATAGATTCGTTTAATGCGCACGAAATACTCAACTATTTAAACGTTTTCAGATCCTGCGGCAACTCTTTAATAAACGTACTCGCATAGAAATCTCGTACAAAAGTTAGCTATAAAGTATTTAATAAATATTAAAGTGTATAATATGTACTCAAACAAAAAATAATTATTTATTTTTTCTCATTTCATTGGGAGGTCAATGACCATTTGATCCAATGGAGAAACCGCCACTGATTTTCATGTATGTCCTACGTTCTGGTCTTTGGAAATATAACGCTGGAGTGCAAGGCAACGTTTTTGTTTGTTGATTATTGTAAATTCAAACTGCAAAAGATAAGGCAAGTAATAGACATACTACCTATCCCCTACAATTGAAACGTATTATTTAAAATTAATCATATGCGTGATCTGAGCTCAAAATGGCGACCACTCCAGCTCTCGCTAGTACTGCTATCGATAGTGGATTTAAATAACCTATGACATTTCGCTTTAACAATTATTTCGAAAAGTTACAGCCACAAAATTGTGTTAAAATCAGTTTAACATTGTTTAAAAATTATTTCATAAAATGTTAACTTTATTTTACATCTATTACAATAACTCGACATGTACATGTATAACTTATTTTGTAAGAATATCTGCTACTTCCTTATCTATTATTTTCTCTTTAATTATAAACTTTAAATCTTCAACTATATCCATTTCTTACCCATCCGATGCAAATTGATCTTTATTGCTGTTCCTAGACGCCACACACCTAAAAATGATAAAAATAGTGGCAAGATGCTGTTTTGCTTTCTGATTTTGAAATCGAATTTATGTTGCTGTTGCAAATGTTGAGAATCAAATCACTTACCTCTGCTCATTAAAGTCTCACTAGCATTCTTGTTTTTCGTAGGCTATATTGGAAACCTCGAAAATAATCCCAGAACATGCCATCCCAATCATCATATGTTCCATTTACGTAGTACTTTGCATTCAGGTTGGTGAACGCGCAAGATTTATACCACCATGCTCCGCCTAAAATGTATTTATCTGGTTAGAATTGTGGATTTAAAAAAATTAATCTCCAAGCACCAATCAGTCTAAAAATTGGCGAAACACTTCGCCTAAACTTTCCTTTTGAAACGTAATATCGTGTTTTTCTCCGTATCGCACGAAATGCAGTTACGACCTTTCGCCATAACACGGTAGAGAAAGCACACTGACACACACGCACACACACGCACGCCTTCACACAAACGTTTTCGATTCAACTATAAATACAATACTACAACTTAAAAGTAATTAAAAAAATGTACCGTAGGCTTGTGCGCAACTTTGCCAATCCCGAGTGTCCTGATCCACATCCTTTGTAGAAAATTTGCTACCACGACTATATAACAATGAATCTCCAGCATCGCCACTATAACCTTCTAAAATGTTCAAAGGAAATCCATCTGCTTCAGGCCCAACACTAAACTTTGTATAATAAGCACTCCTATTCTGCAACTCGAAATCTTGCAGCTCTATTAAAAATTCATTCGCATGATAACCTACAATAATGAAAACATGTTTATAGATAATAAAAAATTCTAGTGGTCAAGCAAAATTTGACATGTTTAAGCAGCTACAATAAAGGAATATAGAAGCACTAACCCGTTAATTGATGTATGGTATCTAAACCAAGCCAAAACTCTCCACTCAGATTTCCAAAACCATTTTTATATTCCACCCAATTTTGAAAAAAATCTTGAGACCCATTGAATCGGTTCTGAATAACGGTCCATCCTCCTCCTCGTGTTTGCATTTCACAAACAACCGAAATTGGTTGTATAGAATGTTCTGGTTGAATTTTGTATATTCCGGAATTCGTTTGTCCAGATTCTTTTATTTCTTTGCAATTTTTAGGCAAGATTGTTAAGGATTCCGAGGAAATTTGAGTAGATTCATGATGCATAGGATCTAATATGGTTTTATTAAAGCACTGCTTTGTTAGAAAATGGGAAGTTGATTCTAACATAGACCTGAAACCATTTCTTTTTTTAATTTATGAGATGTAAATACGGTAAGAGGTTTTGCATGATTATGAGTTCATAATGACAGCTTTCAATAATATATTACTACAGTTACAGATATAACCCCGTTTAATTATTAAGTTAGGAGTTGTACGTAAGAGTTATTTAAATGATGACTACAGCATGTAAATTATTAGCGAACACAACCCAGTATGGTATAACAATCATTATAAATTTGGGAATTAGATACTAGAATATGTTTCGTTTTTGTAGCAAATAATAGAATCGCTGTGGCAGTACTGTTTTATTTATTCTTAAAGAACGCTTTTGTTTTTAGACAAAGAAACTGCTAATAAATTTTAAATGCAAAGTTATTCACATGTCGAGCTTTTAAGTATATTTTGAGAGAAATTCGCTTTTCCAAACAAATTAAAAATTTGCCATTTCTGCAGAAGGCTATTGCATCATCAATGGTGGTCGGGGATCTACGCAAACTACAAGTTCTTCGTGCAACTGTGTAATATATAGTGCAATGATCTTACCCTGCAAGCAAATTTTTGCTTTGGTAAAGTATTTGTATATAGACCTCTTTGACCCAACGACTGTAAATCGCAGATGAACAATGGCGTCTTACAAAGACAAGTAACAAACGTTAACTTGTTCGCTTGAAGTAACGGAACCGACAGAACGTGATTTACCAAGTAAATCCAATAATAACATTGATGCTATATCACTGACCACAGAACGACATTAACCACTAAGCACCTACACAGTCAAAGAAGGAAAAACATATTTTTTGTTACGCACAGAAGTAGCAGACTTAACAGCTCAACGTACGGGCATGTTATTTGAGTAAAGGCTCAATGTATTCAAAAATATCAAATGTGGGTCAATAATGTTTCTGTTGCAATAGCGCCATAGATGTTAGATGCAAAAATATCATGCCATATATTATTGAAAGCAATGACGAAGTTGTATTTGATAGCATGTCTGGAATAATCTCGATAATTTCTGGAACTGGGCCTATCTGAAATTTGTAGAGAGGTGGTTCTCCAAGATACTAATAAGACATCCGACGTTGGTGAAGTTTTATTTGATAAAGTAAACTCCTTATTTCTGGAGGTAGCTAAAACCAACGATGACGTGATGGTACAAGATACAAATGAAGCATCCGAACTTTTTGATATCAGTGAAGTAGCCTTACATGACGCTAACAAACCATCTCATCATATGGTAAAAACAAATGATCACGCTTTGTCGACAATAGAAATGCCCGTTTCAATTAAAAAAGGAGGACGCCCAAAAGGACAAGACTTAACAGTCATAGTACTGCCAAAGCAAAAAAATTCATGACATTTTCTAAAAAACCTTTTCAAAAAAAAAACAAGAAAAATTCTAAATTATTTTTGGTAATTATTATGACATCGTTCTAGATATAAAAAAATGGTAAAATGGTTCAAGAAACGAGTTCTAAAAAAATAACTCATTCCATACTGGATGAGGCTATTGATATCCACTTTATTAAGTAAGTATAGTGTAATGTAGAACAATAGTTGTAAAATTTTTGTACAGACGACGCCTTTGAAATACTGTCAATCTTGCTGAGCAAAAATTCCGTCGTTAACGTTGACCTTGTCCTGTATGCAGTAAAAACACGCAAAATACCGTACAGCTCCTAGTTGCAGTGAATGCCTTTTATGGAGACACATTCGTTGTACAGAATTGTCCAGACGACCTAAATCGAAACTATGGATATTATGGTTCTGTAGAGAATGCTGTTTACAGCATATCTGTGTTATTTTCAATAAAAATATAACATTATGATGCTATATGTTATTTTATCGTATCCGGAACGGTTCAAAGTAAATTATTAGGGAACCGCCGAGTGTCAATATATAGCAAACGGCAGCCGAATAAAAACCCGTCAATTACGTCATCTAAATGACGTCATATACATCAAAGTCATTGCAGTGCCACACCGTTTAACGGCAGTTTAAGCAAAGCGGTTATTTTAAATATGTGTTCACCAACTGATACAGCTGATAAGGGTTATGATTTGAGTTTATATCTCACAGTCCTAATTTCTCTTTCTATAAACTTTTAAAATTTTAAAATGAATTATTCTACAGAGTGGCTAGGAAAACCCCGGCCACTTTTCTTGCGGCGGTCAAGAAATGGCGGTTTAGTAAAGAAAAATTCACTTAAAATACTGGCAACAACGCAGAATCCAAGCCTTTTTAGTTGTTTTCATTTAATATGGGGCGTATTTAATAACTAAAACGACTTGGATTCTGCGTTGTTGCCAGTATTTTAATTTAATTTTTCTTTACTAAAGCGCCATCTCTTGACCGCCGCAAGAAAAGTGGCCGGGGTTTTCCTAGCCACTCTGTATAAACAATGCGATACCTGGAAACATATCTCGAACTTTCACGTACTTAATACTATATTTAATATTTCGTACCCCAGCGATGTAACTCCAGCAGGTACCATCAGATAAGAATACTAACATTTAGCTGCGCAAAACGCTACAAAGTTACGTTTCATTTAGATTACTGTATAAATTATGTTAACCTGTTCAGGTCTTCAACCAAAACCAATATTTTATACCCTGGGACGGCTATGATTCTGTTAACCGTTTTTACTGACATATTTTCGACTGGAGCCGAACAGATTTTTAAGCAAGGGACGAAACTAGATAGAAAAACGCACATTAGAACTATTTACAAAATTGTACAAAGTTGGTGTTTTAGATCAGATTACAAAGAGTCTTACAGTACCAAATTGGAGTGACCTTAAAAAGACTGCAATAACACTTGACATTTAATAAAAAATATTTTCTTTCGGCTTTGAAATGACATTGAATTGATATTATTGAAATAAATCCAAAATTTTATGCCGCAGACGGTCTGTTATTGCGATTACTAAAAGGTAAGCTTTCGCCCTCTATTGTTAAATAAAATAACGTACTATCGTTAGTAATATTTTAGAGACGAGCATTTAAGATTTTTCTGAACTAGGTTATACTTATTTAAACCTACCTCGTATCGTTAATAAGAGAAGACACGTTTTTCTTCAAATCATTTACATCAGATGTTAAAAACGTTTTCAAATTTTTTACATCGTTGTGTAAATTCTCTACTGCTGTTTCCAGTTTTGTATTCGATTGTTGCATGGGTGTTGCAGGAGCAGCAGACACTTGCTGAATAATCTTACTCAAATCAGCCTGAAGGCCTTTCAGAGTGGTATTAACTACTGTTGGTTGCCATTCTATTGCTTTGAGTCGTCGGTTGGATTCTCTAATTTTAAATACGAACATAAAACATGTTTTCCAGTAAAAAAAGAGGACATTATTACACCTACCTATTATCGGTAATAAGCGAATCAACGTTGTTCTTCAAATCAGTTATGTCAGACGTTAATAGCGTGGCAGCAGTCGTCAACGTTTTCACATCTTTATCTAAATCTTCTACTGATTTTTTCAGTATTGTATTTGATTGTTGCACGGTCGTTGCAATACCAGAATTTGCTTGCTGAATAATTCTTGTCAAATCCGCTTGAAATTCTGTTAGAGTGGAATGAACTTCTGCTTGTAATTGTCGGCTGGCGACACGAGCTTCAGCGTGCATTTTTTCTAATTTTTCCTCTAACAAGGCTTCCATGCGTTCTAAACGATCTTCTATGTCTTCATTAGTTGGAGAATTCTGCTAAACATGATATAGTTATTAGAGAAAAAAATTTCGTTTCAGCTTTTTAAAATGACAAGCATTAAAATTAATATTTTGTAATTTGTACTTGTATATTGTGCGTTGAGTTGCAAAATGCTTCCGCAGAAAAGGGACCAATTTGCAATTTTTCGTAAGTTGTAAAAAAATTTATTAATTATGTGGTTATAGCAAAATGATGTTAAATTTTGTGTTAAATATGGAATACGTAGCACTTGAAATTTTGACCTCCCAAAAAATGGCCGATAGGCTTCACTTGTTAGGTTGCTCAGACACTGCAGTCATGTGTCTAAGACTAGATAGAAACCTTTGAATTTTATAAACTTATTACCGCTATTTTTACAAGTACAATTGGAAGAAATTAAAGTTACGTATGAAGACTGTGTTGGGTCATCACACTCACTGTATTTCAAACATTTATCATGCAGCAAATTTAATTTACTCTCAAACCGCATATTCTCCTTTAAGCTTAGATAGATTCACTGTAATTTATTGCAAATGGTATTGTTATTGTAAACATAAATGTATTAATATGTTTATTACAGACAAGAATATAAGTTGATAAACTACCACTTAAAAATTTGTTGATAAACAAACCTACTAAACAAAAACACTGGAACTTAGGGAACAAGATATGTACCCTAATTTAACGCGCATTTAGCTTTTTATACGACTGTTTCATGCTACAATATTAGCATCGACATTATTTAGTTATCTTTGCGTAAACAAACAAATTTGATAAATTAGAAAACAACAACAAGGTTTTAATCAACCAATAATAGAATTTTATATCCTCATAGATTTGTCTCTGCTCGTAGAGGTTCCATAGGGAATCCTATGGTAGTTAACAACTAAAAACAGCGTTACGTCGTTACGTAATCAAATGTTTTTGGCTTGAGAAGTGAGAAGATTCAGGATTCTTCACGAATCAAAGACTTGTGGTGATTTTCTTGCAGCAAAAAACATCGCGACATTCCAGAAGGTAAGTTTCCTAACGAAATCAAAACAAGCACGAAATAGACTCAGCTAGAAAATCGCTTTTATGTTTGGAATTTAAATTTAATAATTGTCAATTAATTTGCTTAGTGCGTAACTAAGGAAACAAAACGGAAACATGGGAGAAATTAAATTCACGGTGGTGATTTTTGGAAATCACCATGGCGGCGAGATGAATTTCCGTGAAATCAACGTTTAAATCTGATCGTTTGAAAAATATAAAATGAGATTTTCACTTCTCATCTCATAAGAGCATTAGTTTTTTCCGGAAACTTCTTGGAATGCATTCAAACAAGGTATTAATCGGGCCGAGTGTAACACGAGGGCCCAATTACGTTGTTGGAATGCTCGATATAAAATTTCCCGGACATGAGTTAATGCTCGAATGCAGATTTGGTAAGAAAATCGTAACTACGCCGCCACAAAAAAGAATAATAATTCAGGCTTTAAATGTTGTTCGAAGTTATTAAGTTGTAATAGAAATACAGGGTATACCATGAAAACTAAACAAAAAGTTCACCTACAATTTTTCGATTCAACCAATATTTCTAAAGTTGAAAACTTGAAAATAATCAATAAAATAAACATTCAAACTCAAATTTAAATGTTTGAACAAGTACTGAAAATAAATCCATGACACATTACAATAACAAGAGATAGTTCAAAACGATAATTGTCAGGAAAAATTACAAATGTTGTTTAAAGTGTCTGAAAACCAAATTTACGTGTTCAGTTAAGCAGTGGCACGCTATTGGCTGTTGAAAACAACACGTCATTATTTATTTGTCTCATAGTTCGTCATTTGTTTGAAACAACAGAAGACTGAAAAGAAAATGGCCAGTAGACCTGATATGAGGGGTGTAGAAGAGGTCTTTTCAATGGAGAAGCCTCATCCGGACATAGAGAGACCTTAACCAGTCTCCCAGCCAGCTAAATAGCTTATAGAATGTAATTCTGATTGCTGTAATAAATTAAAATAAAATAATATTTGAAGTCGGTTCCCTTTTTTTAAAGTTAATTATTTTACAATTTTAAGTGATGGGTGGGTAGACCTAGTAAGGATGCTTCTCGAATGAGGAAATGACGGCTAGTTGAAACGGAAGATGAAATACGGAAACACTAAAAAGTCGGTTAAAAAATAGATTTTAAGGAGTATCTTCGAAGTTCAAGCTCCAATACCAATGAAATTATAATGGGACCACCTTGGAACTATACTGAACCCAACACAAAATCATTAAAATCGGTTCATAAACAAAAAATTTATGCCCGAACATAGGTACATAAAAAAAATAATAATAAATAAAAAAAAATAAAAAAACATCTATACAGACGAATTGAGAACCTCCTCCTTTTTTTGAAGTCGGTTAAAAATTATACAACGACTGGAAAAGCTTACGGAAAAATCGTAAAAATACAGCAGAACGACAGCGAACGAATGAGAATAACAGTTTTCATGAGTTGGACATTTTTTTTCGATATTTCACACGAAAACGCTCTAAATATGATTGCAATACATGAAGACAAGGAATTCTTACTTTAACAGAGAAAAAAGGACGACCAAGCTGAATGCTCGGCGTGGACAAAATTTTAGAAGGAATTGAAGAGCGAAAAATGAAGAGGGAAGAAATACAACGAAGACAAAAACATAGTGCAGAGACGTCATCGACAATTAATTAACTAATATTATAAGTATAAGGAATAAATTTTTCTTTGTTTATTATTTTATTTTTTTTTATCTACGTTGCGGATTTAAAAACAATCCAATGCAATCCTGCAACTGTTACTGCCAATAAGTTTACAAATCATTTGTGGTACCTAAATACAGAAACAGCAGCATTTGCATTTTTTGATGAAAGCCTGCCACTGGAAACTAAAATTCATATGGCCGCAAAGATTAATTAGCAACATGATAAAGAAGATACTGAAAAAGAAGAACTTGAAAAAAGGATTTTAATGAAACCAGAAGATTTAAATACATTTCTTTTGAGAAAATTAGAAAATTTTATATCTGCCAATGTAATAAACTTTTTCGCCGTTTTAAAATAAAAACAGACTTTCTTCATTGTCATCCAGAAAAATTGAAACATAGAGAATAATAGCTTTAAGATTTTAAAATAATAAAATCTCTAAAGGTAGCTAACGATACTGCTAAGCGAGAAATAAAATTAGTTTTGCATTTTAATAATATAATTATCAAAAAATTGGATCAACAACAATACCTTTTACAAGTAATTAATACTATTACATTTAGTATTTATTTATCTTTATTTTCAACTAATTAATGTTAATAAATCTTCAGATTTTTGTAATGCAGTTTATTCAAGACTATAGAAAAAGATATCAGGGACATAGCATCGAAACGATATCACAATCTTTCGAATAAAAAACGTATCAAAAAGAAAACCAATTTTTTTATATTGTTTATTTGTTAGTTTGACTAATGTTCCTTACTTTTTGCATTAAGTAGCAAATTTAATTATTTTTAAAATTTAAAGCAATAAACAGTATTTTTATTTAAAATGAATTGCATCCGGATCCGTATTTTCTCCATTATGTACAAATTGTACCTGTCACATCGATAATGTCCTTTTACATTCAAAATACAATAACTTTTGATATGTTCGTTCGATTTTGATAAAATATGAATTAAAATATTTATAATTGTTTCGAAAATAACAAAATGTTAATTAAATAGTTATTTTTACTTTCAAGGATTCATAAAAAATTAATATAAACAAAAAATTGTAAAATCAAAATTATTTCAATGTTTGAGCCAAAAGAGGCACGTGTTAATATTAGTGTTTTTGGCTCAAATTTTTACAGGCTTATTTCTTTATATAATGGAACAAAACTGGGGGGCGTATTTGAAAAAATTCAGACTTTCATAAATAAGGACTTCCCGGAAATGTTAGTGTTGCCATGGTAACCATGCTCAAATAAAGTTTTCTATTGGTCGTTAATTAGTGTCGTACGATTTTCTGCTAAAGCAAACTACTACAGCAACAATTGACAGTCAGCAGCCTTACTACTTAACCAAAATTTAGGAAGAAAAACTACAAGTTCAACTCAACTATGAATGCAAAGAATGGTGCATTCAATAGCAATAACTGTAAAAAAAATTTCGAGACAATGTTGCCGGTGTGGTAACACTGATCATACAGACCACCTGGACGTCTGGCAACTCTAGACGTTTACCCAAGAAATTAAACTTACTTAAAATTCAGAAGTGCCGTATTATTACGTAGGCCTAAATTAAAATAAGAGTTCTTCACGTAAATACTGAAGTATTTGCGCGAGGTTATACTCATAGTGACAAATGCGTGTTTTTCCAGAAAAGTGGGGGAAACTTCACTACCAAGAGATCCAAAAAAACGGATCCTCAGCGGGCTGTGGAACGAAAAGTCGCACGTCTTTACTAGACTAAGGAAATGTTTATAATGTCAATTTCAGGTTAGGTTGTGTCAGCTGGAGTTAAATAATAATGAAACGTCGGTATGACAACTAATTATTATCTGACATTATAATTTATAAACATTCCCTTTGTCTAGCAAAGACGTGACTTTTGATTCCACAGCCCGCCGAGGATCAGTCTTTTTAGATCTCTTGATATTTAGTTAAACTAAATGATGGCTGAATTTAACAAGTTTATTGATTGATAAATTAAGAACAATAGGAAAGAAAACTCCATTAAATATTAATTGATTATAGGTATATAAAATACTTAATTACTTCAACAATATTTATTTATTTTAATCTTATACGTATTTCGGCATGTTTAGATGCCATTGTCAAAGGTTGTTCTTATTTTTTTATTTCAAAATGTCCAGTAGAGAAGAATTTAAGAGATCAATTTGCTCATTCATTAACGGTACAGTTTTTACATTTTATGGTGTTATTAGATATGAATGATTGTGTTCTAGTAGGTGTTTAGCGTAATTGAATTTATATGGGTGTTTGTATTTGTAACAACGTACTTGTTCTTTATATCAAAATTTCTAGTTATCTGGCCTATATAAACCGAATTATACAATGCGAACAATTTAATTTGTAAATGCCTGATTTTAGCAAATCGTCTATTTTTGATTTTGCATTAAACAAAGTGTTTAAGATGTTATATTGATTGAGTCAATACTGAATCTCTTGCCACTATACAGCCGAATTCTACTGGAATGTTCCAACCTAATTCAAATATTGTACAATCTGTATTGCGAAGGTCAGTTAGAAGTAAAAGAATTCTGCGGGAATTAATTTATAATAATTTGTTATGGGAGATGTTATCTAGAAAAATCATATGAAAACAGACTTAAGAAATTGCTGAAATAAATTATTGAAAATAATGAAATAAAGATTAACATAGGTATGTTTCTCCCTTGTGGGGTAATGATAAAGTGACCATACGTCCCGTTTTCAACGGGACAGTACCGTTTTTAAGCCATCGTCCCGTTGTCCCCGAGAAATCACTCGGGACGCAAAAATGTCCCGTTATGCAAAATGAAGCTATACTGTCCGTATTCATTTGTTTGCAAATTGAAATGAAGGCCAATAATGTTTTCATGCAGATAACCAAACTATTCCAAGTAGCACAAAATATTGCTATTATATGAATCAAATATCATTATAATATTTCTTCAAATATTATTATAATATAACATATATCAAACTAATATTTAAAGTTGCTGTATAGCAAATATTTGTAAGTAATATTAAGTCATCGTTAATAGAATATTTTTCCACAATATTATCAACCAAAGTTGTAGAAAATATTACCTAAATATTACGCGCTGCTGCATGACAAATATTAGTTTCAAATATCAGAAAAATATTACTTGCATCATTTTTCAAAATATTGCTACGATAAGATATACCAAATATTGTTTAAATATTAATAACCAATATGAAATTAATATAAAAAGGTAATATTGAAGCAATATCACTTAGACATTTTTGGATAATATTACTCAGCTCAGATTTACAAAATGTTATTTAAATATTATTACATAATATTTAACCAACATTTGGTAATATATGTATATGATTGCCAGTTCGGTAGTAAGCGTAAGTCTATGGGGCGCCAAGTGTAAAGTGAAAATTTGCTGTGCATTTCACGGTATTTAAGGCAATTTGTCCCAATATTTATTATATGTATATACACACATTTAGCTAAATGCTTTTTATTTTAATAAATCGTTGTAGATTTAAATCAATCCTTAAACATTTGGTTTAAAGATTCCAATATTTAATAAAGCACTAGAGATTTAATTAAATCTTAAAACATTTACTTTAAATTTTCAATTATTTAGTAAATCTTTATGTATTTATATAAATCTGCACATATTTGTTTTAAATCTTTCTATATTCAATAAATATTCGCAGATTTAAATAAATTTTTACCGATATAAATAAATCTTTACAAATTTAAATAAATGTTTCAACATTTAATTTTAAGCTGTCACATTTAATGTTAACCTGTCATATTTATTTGACCTTGGTGAGCCCAGCAGACAGGCAGGGTCATGGTGGGAGCGTTCAACGTTTAAACAAAACAGACTCAAACTACATTCTCAAGGGAATGTTGAGGAAATTTTATTGTATAAATAATAAATTATGCAATGTTTATGTTGTTAAATATGTTGTTATGATGTTAATGATTGAACCAACATTAATTGTATAAATTCTTGAAATACGAAAAACTTGTTCATAATTGTTGAACGTTACCACCAGTTTAAACGGTCTTGGTCTTCTATGTAGGTTGGGTCTACCAAGGTCAAATAAATATGACAAGTTAACATTAAATATGAGAGCTTAAAATTAAATGTTGAAATATTTATTTAAATCTGCAAGGATGTATTTATGTATTTAAAAATATTGAAAAATTTAAAACAAATATGTGCAGATGTATCTAAATACAAAAAGATTTACTAAATAGTTGAAAATTTAAAGTAAATGTTTTAAGATTTATTTAAATCTCTAATGCTTTTTTAAATATTGGAATATTTAAACCAAATGTTTAAGGATTTACTTAAATCTACAAGGATTTATTAAAATAAAAAGCATTTAGTTAAATGTGTGTATATATAATAAATATTGAGACAAATTCCCTCAAATACCGTGAAATGCACAGCAAATTTTCACTTTGCACTTGGCGTCCCATATAAGTCTACGCTGGAATCTGCTAAGATTGCATTTGGAATTTCGCAGTAGCACAACTCATCTAAAAGCAATGTTAATAACTAAAGACAATATAAATCAGTCTTGTTAAGAGTTTTATACTTATTTGAAGTCGTCACCTGCACTATTAAAACAAATTTGTTCTTCAGAGAATTATAAATGAGTTTGAAATATTGATAGTTATTTTATATTTGTTTTTCTTTTTTTCTTTATTTGAATGTATAAGGATAACATCAATAAACCAATAAACTTAACATGTTCTTTAAAATTTTATTGACAATAAAACCAATAAAGTGTGTTTCGTACAATATTTTGTGGTTTTATCGATTTTTATTTAATTTTCATTAATTTTTAAAACACGTCCCGTTTTTGAAAGAAAAATAAATGGTCACTTTAGGTAATGAGAACAATAGCTGTAGTTATCAAATTTACAAACTCAACAGTATATTTCTCTGCTTAAAAATGTTATGCTATATAGTATAGTATAGTATAGTATAGTATAGGATTTTGGAAATTCAATGCAATAAAACGTTCTAAATACTTACAATTGCGGAAGTTTGTCTTTGTATGTTTATATCATTCTTTGTAGCATCTGATGCCCTAATAGAAGGCAAAATTATTAAAAACAACCAAATCAGAGTCTGGACCATTTTAACAATACTGCACAAACCACCTACCGCTTTATACTGATAAATCCAGAAAAAATATGGATTTATATACGCACAACTTCGTCAGTAAACAAACACGGCTCTTTATCTTTATCTGATTATACATTTTTTAAACATTTGCATTTCCAGCAACTCGACAATTAATTATTAATTTATCTTAATTTTCTGAATATGTCAGTATAAACAAAAATAATCTAATAAACTTAGAGCTGGAGATCCCAATTGCTCAACTGCAATTGGGATTATACATGGTAGTGATAGTAATGCATGATGTATTACCATAATAGTCCGAGAGCTCGCGTGCAAAAATACACATGATAATATTCCAAAAAGCTTTACTTTACTTTTAATGAAACTTACAGTTCATAGTAAGTGAAAAGCCACGAGTCTGCCGGGACACATAAGCAGCGTTATCATGGGGGCGGCGGCGATTAAAATAGAAGGAAAAAATCGCACGATATTATTCTAGAATGATTTTGTTTCTCTGATGTCTAAGGTGTGACAGGAACATAAAACTAAGGTGGCAGACAGTTTTTGGCAGCGTTTCTAAAGCAGACGCTATAAAAATTCTCAGAAAATTATGAAAATTGCATGATAACATTCCAGGTTTAACTTATCTCAAAATAAAGATAATAAATCACTGAAAATAAATTTTTCAGAAGTTTGCAAGCAGACCGCGCCATTTTGATAGACGTCCTTATCCTTATCGCGCGGCGATTTAACACTGCGCTCATTCTCTCTAGCTCAAATAACTTAACAGTGCGACGAAGAGATCGCAACTGATTTGAGATTTAGAATTAATATTTCAGAGATTTCATAAGTTTTTATTAACAAATACCGGAAAAAATATAATTTGGTTGTATAACACGTTCCAATGAATACATTTTTTTAAATAATGAGGTTGATTACTAATTACTAAGGATATGGAAAAAGATCTGTATAGAGCACAAAAGAAAGTGTGGAAAATGTTGAAAAATAGAAAAGCGGAAATAAGTGATACAATCAAGATAAGCAGAATTAACAAAACTCAATGGACACGACACTTTGAAAACCTGTATAAAAAGAATGAGCATGAAGGCATGCAATTAAACGAATCGTTAAATGACGACGAAGAGAATAAAACTGAAATCTCAAAAGAAGAAGTCGGCAAGGCCACGAAGAAACTAAAAAATATAAAAGCACCTGGAATAGATGAAATTAGAAACGAGTTTCTAAAATATGGAGGTGATAAACTGGGCGAAGAACTTACGAAATTATTCAACCGCATTCTAAAGCACAGAACTGTTCCAACACACTGGAAAGCCAGTATCACAGTCCCAATTTTTAAGAAAGGGAAAAAAGAAGACCCTCAGAACTACAGAGGAATTACCCTACTAAATGCAACTCAAAAACTATTGACTAAGATCTTACTGGAAAAAATACAATCCTATATAGAAATGAACGAGGAGCAACAAGGGTTTCGCTCTAATTGTTCAACATTAGATGCCATTTTCATAGTCCGACAAATAGCCGAAAAAGCGATCGAATTCTCCACACCTGCATTTATGTGCTTTGTAGACCTTACAAAGGCTTTCGATCGGACACGGCTATCAGACGTAATATCTATTTTAAAAGAAACAAATACACCACCGGACATTATACAACTTATACAAGATATTAACTCTAATACAATAACAAAAATAAGAATCAATGGCGAGCTAACCAAAGAAATAAAATGTACAACAGGAATTAGACAGGGTGACTCTTTGAGCCCAGTACTTTTTAACTTAATAATGGATAAAATCATGCAAAGCATTAAACAACTACCAGGCTATCAAATGGGAAACAAGAACATTAATAGTGTGGCTTATGCAGACGACGTGGTGCTTATTGCAAACAGCGAAAACGATTTACAGCGCCTACTCCATCAATTTGTAACATTTGCAAGTAAATACAATATGATTGTATCAATTGAGAAGACAAAAGCCATGACAATAGCTAAAGAACCGATTCGCTGTAAATTAGAGATTGACCGAAAAATGATAGAGCAAGTTATGTACTTCAAATACCTAGGTGTAGGAATATCGAGCTACCGTAACCTATATAAGGAAGTAAGAAACCAAGAAGCGCATGGAGCAAGAGTGTCTGGATATCTGAGGGACGTGACATGGCGGAACAAATATTTAACGACAAACAGCAAAACAAAAATATATAAAACACTTGTACGACCTATTTTGACATATTGGGTAGAGACACGAGCTGATACAAAGAAAACTAAGCAGCTACTAAGAACAGCGGAAATGAATACATTAAGAACTATACTAGGAAAAACCAGAAAGGACAGAATGAGAAACCAAGACATAAGGGAGCAATGTGATGTAATAGATATTGTAAAATTCAGTAAGACACGAAGAAAAGAATGGAACAGTCATGTAGACAGAGCAGAAACCAACCGCCTTATACGCATAGCCCGAGATCAAAAACCTAGAGGTAAACGAGAAGTTGGAAGACCACCAAAACGATGGGCAGAAAGCTGGCAGTCATCATCGATCGACACACCATAACGCGTGAAGAAAAACAGGCTTAGAACCTATATAAAAGAAGAAGAAGAAGAAGAAGAAGAAGAAGAAGAAGAACAAGATTACTAATTATCGAAATAAAACTTGATTCTTTGTAACCACGGTTTTGGACTGATGACTGGAATTGAAAATTCCTAAAATGCTTTAACTTATATTTTCACAAATAATATTTCTTCACTTAATGTTGACTAAAAAAAATTTCCCATTTCATAAAGAAAACGAATCGCGTTTGTTTTATACTGCTTAAACTGCGTGGTCCTGTTTAGTAAACAGTAGCTGCGGATAATCCATACATATATATAAATCTCAAAAGGTATTTTTCTCCGGTTCCTCAAGCGGCTACCGTTTCACCAATTTGGACAATTTTTTTTTCAATGAAAGGTCTCTACCCTCAGATGGAACATGAAACATTTTTATATTTTTATTCTACGTCGATTTTTCAATAATAATTATTTTAATTGATATATGAAAGTCTGCTAAACGCGCTTTACTTGAGGCGACATCTACACCAACGCCGCGTCTCCTCATGGAACTAATGCATCACGTGACTTGGCATTTAGCCGGCTCAGTCAACGCTCAGTCTGTCAGTGCATTGTGCGCTAGGGTAACAATAGTCGCTTTTAAGTCTTAAATTAACGCGTTTAAAACTGATGTGCACTGGCTATTGGGTATATTTATTATTAATTTATTGTAAAAAGAACAATTCTTAATTTCAACAGGTTTTGTATTTTAGTCTTATACGTATTTCTACGTGTTTACACGTCATTATCAAAGGCAAGATTAAAAGTAAACAGTTGATGTTGCTATAGAAACAATAAATCTTCATAACTTGATCTTGGTTTTCTATATCTGCGTCCAGATGACTTAATTTCTCATTCCAAAACATCCAATAACGGTAAATTTAAGAGATCAATTTTTTCATTCTTAAAGGTACAGATTTTTAATGTTTGTGAATTTCAAATGCTTTTCGTAATTGGATTTATGGGGGCGTTTATACTTGTAACAACGTACGTGTTCCTTGTACTTAATATTAAAATTTCTAATTGTTTGTCCTATATAAACCGAATTACAGTGCGAACAATATAATTTGTAGATGCCTGATGTTAGTAAATTGTCTGTTTTTTCTTTAGCATTAAACAAAGTGTTGAGTGTATAATTTTAATCTAACAGTTGCAGATACGCGTTGTTTGGTTGACGCACGTTTTTTAACTGCAGCTGAAAGATTTCTTAAAACAGAGTATCCTGTTTCAGACTATACTTTTGAGGGGTTAAATATAAATGAAAATAGTAAGCAATTTCAGAAAAATAGATTATTTTTAATATCGCTACCAGTTAGCCAGTGCATTCTTTTATACCATTCAGTATTAAACAGTTTAGATTTCTTCCTACTGTCTGTCTGTAACGGCTCTAGTCATTTTGAAGTACATCGCCCATGATTTTTTATTTCTATTGGTTTTTCGTAACAGTATCCATTACACTTTTCTTTTAAAAAGCTGGTCAACGAGAATTTCCATATTTACTGCAAATTTGCAAACTCATATGAAATTAAATAAACACACAATAGCTGCACGATGCACCTAACTGCCGCTGACCAGTGCAAGTAAAGTAAAAACTAAAGCAGCCGTGCCTTTGCGGTGCTGATTACGTTCTGAAATAACTATTATTTTTTTGCACCTGATTATTGCATTATTTTATCACTGTGCGTGCAAACGTATTAAAAATAATAGATTAGTTGATTGTATCGTAGCTGAAATCATTTGGCCCGATAAACTCGGTCTTTGCGTATGCGTAACTGTGTTCAAAGGCAACGGTCTATTTATTTGGCGCCTACTTTGTAATGTTGCGCGGTGTAAAACTGTGTAAATGTAACTTTTTTCTATTGAAAGTTATAAATTGATTGTTTTTGAAAAGTTATGGGTAGGCTCTGCCTAACCTGCCTATGTGCCTAATAGGACGGACCGCCACTGTACGTTTTGGCTTGGAAGAGAGAAGATTCAAAAGAGACAATTTGAAACTAACGATTTGACGACGCCGCCGTTTATTGCGGGAATATTCTGCTAAAGCAAATTAAAAAAAGTTCGACTCGATTATGAAGACAAAGAGTTGTCCATTCAATGGCAATAATGGTAAAAAGAATATTTCGAAAAAATGTAACACTGATCACTCCGGACACTCGTACATTTTATGTAAAACCCGAACGTCTGGCAACCTTAAATGTTTAACCAAGAAATTAAATCGTTTATTTTATTCATTCCAATCAAAATGCAGCATTAACCTACCTAAACAAAAAATTAAATTGATAATTTCGATAATTTTTCGTACATCTGTTTTACCTTGACAACGCCTAGTTACGCCCTAGTTACTTTATGGTTACGCAAATAAACAACAATAAACAAAGTCCTTCATTCGTTTAATTTTGTATTCATAAAATAATCTTGTCGAATTCCATTCAAGCTTTCGAATTTTCCTCGGCTAATTACAGATAATTTGTTGCAGATCGACGAAGAGCAAATTTGGCAAGCGTTAAAAACCCAACAGGGCGTAGCACTAGTTGCTTGTTTATTTTTTTACGTCAATTATTGGAGTTATTTTGTAACAACGAACAATAAAACCGTATTACTGTACGCGTCGCCGCCAAACCTGAGAAAAACCAGTAAATTTTTAAAATTTATAAAATTAAAAGTTTTGAATCCTTACAATTGCGGAAGTTTTTTTTTTGCTAATTTATATCATTCTTGCTAGCATCTGATGCCCTAATACAATGCATAACGGCTGTTGCTATTCTTCTGATTGATTACCTTCCAAAAGACCAAACCATCACATGCGTATACTAGGCGAGTCTTTTGGACAAATTAAAGCAAAAAGTTAATGTAAAGCGTCCTGGTTTAGCCAAGAAAAAATATTTTTCGCCAGGACAATGCACGGCCCCACACGAGTGTTATTGCTATGGCAAAAATTCACGAATTAGTCTTTGATTTGCTGCCACACCGGCCTTATTCCTGTTTCCACGTCTGAAAAAATACCTAGCAGGTCAGAAATATTCAACAGACGACGATGCTAAACCTACTGTGGATGCCTATTTTGAACTCGACAGTTCTGAATTTTATCAAGGCATAGAGACTTTGGATCATCGCTGGTCCAAATGTATCGCGAAGTGGCAGGAAATTATTTTGAAAAATAAACGTAATTTCAAATCGCAGAGTTCTGTTTTTCATTTTCATTCCACGGACTTTTCAGCCCATCCTCGTACTTCTCCCACTGTTTGCAGATTGCACAACTTCCTCGGCAAAGATAGAAGCAGCTCTAAAACTTAGTTGTTTATATATTTTGTTATACATTGGCATTTCCAGCAACTCGACAATTAATTATAATTATTAATTTATCTTGATTTATTATAAATGAAAATAAACAAAAATAATATAATAAACGAAAACTAACTTAAAAAGCTGGCGGCCGAATTGCTCATTGGATTTTCCTTATTTGTTGCCAAGTTGTGCGGTCTCAAAACAGTAAAAGTATGTACAACCTAATTCTGGAAGTTATTCGTTATTTTTAATTTATTCGCCAATTTTATTGCGGAAAAAGATCGGACGATTAAAATCGTATAGCAATACCAGTACTAGAGTTCATTTTCATTATCAGATTCTTTATAGGTATGGTGTATTACCATGACTACATTTACAATTACCTCGATTTTTCTTAACGCAGCGGTATGTACAGTAAGATGCAAAATTAATGTCGCAAATAGTGTTCGTATACAGGCAACACCCTCTTCAGGCAGAAGACATGAGCAACGACAAACGTTACAAAGTAAGTGCAACAATAAAAGGACAACAAAAGCTTTGTAACAAGGTTTGTCGTTGCTCACGTTTGCCTAAGATACATACGAAGTACACCTAGAGGTACCAGCCGGTTTAAAAGTCGGTGTCGAGATTTAATCAAAAACATTACGTTTTCTGGTCTGAGAGGACCAAGACCCGGTGGTGGTTAGGAAAAACTACCTTACCTATTAGCGTACCCGAAAAGTAAGTTCAGATTTGTAGTCTACGGATACCAAATAATCAACTTGCGAGTAGGGGTAATACTCTTAGCTACCCTCTTTTGTCTATAGATACTAGGGCTTTGCAGAATAGTATTCGACCCATTATCCGGCGAAATACTTAATATTAGGTCAATTAGTCGGCCAAATATTCGTCAAAGTATCAAATATTAAGCCAACTATTTGGCTAACTATCGAATATTAGCCAACTAGAGGCAATAAGCGTAAAGCAAAATTATAAAGGTGTTTCTATGTATTTTAATTTTAACTATAACATAATGTTTTACAAAACATCGGCAATTAGTTATTGTTTTCATTTAATGCACAAAATGCCTAATATTCCAATATTCGGCAATCCTAATACATACATTAATGTTTTTGTTGCCTGAAAAATTTTAGAATAACTATTTATAATTTATAGAATGAGTGTGTGAGATAATCACAGAAATACATTTTCATTACAAAAACGCTTTTAAAAGTTTTAACTTTAGTTGATTCTTTGAAGTGAATGTAGTTAATTGAAAAAGATAATGAGAGGAACAAAATAAGTATTCCAGACAAATAAAAACAGGACGTATATGAGTAACAGACAGACAGTTAGTTCATATGAATATGAAACATTTCATTCGCTTTCTCGTAATTAAGTGCACGAACAGAGGCTATGGTAGATAAGATAACGATATCCTGTTTACCATCTTTTTTTAGGTATTTTGATTTTACAGTTTTTTCAGTTGAGTCCAATAATAATAAATAAGTCCGGAAAAAACAATTTGATAAAAACATGGATTACTGAATGTCTTAACAACACTGGTCAACAAATTTTTTATTTTTTATTTTTTCCTTACTATCTATATACAATTTATTGTTGTTTTCTAGTTTTAATTACAATCTTAAAAAGAAATTACTTTAAGCAAGTCAAGTTTTGGAAAAATTAACTTAAATAATGAATAAAAAATATTACGCATAATAACTAATAGGTACACATTACATTACAATTAGAATGTATTTCTCTTCTCTTTCTGTTTGTATGGTACTGTGAAACTTTCTAATATTAGCGTCCAGCAGTAATCAGCAAGCATTTCGCGGTTCCCTGTTTGCTTCCCTTGGTAACGTTTTTCGATAGTGGCAATGTCTTGATGGAACCGTTCTCCGTGCTCATCACTAACGTCATCAAGATTTGGAGAAAAAACATCCAAGTGGGAATCTAAGAAGTGTATTTTAAGGTTCATGTTACAAGTCTAATGCTTGATAACTCCTAAGAAGTTTACGTTTACCGACAATTTCTTTGCAGTTTTCAGATTTTGTATTTTCCAAAAAGTTTTGTTTTACCGCTTCAAAAGCATTCAGAGCAGAACGGTCGCTTAAAGCTTCTTCAAATTCTATATCTCATATTAATAAATTAATTTGAAGTCTTACAAAAATACTCTTTAATTTTTGCATCGGTGATATTGGGACATTTTTGTTTGATATATTGAACTCCATGTTCTTCTTTGTTCATGGTTTTGACAAAGTTTTTTATCAAACCCAATTTTATATGCAACGGTGGTACGAAAACAGCTTTTAAGCTCAATTTAGAAGTATCGATGAATGATGCAATTCTTCTACACTGTGTTCATAGCCCAAAGCATTAAATTGTCAATAGTATTGCATAAAAAAGGACCCTCTTCAGTTGAGAAATACTGTGACAACTCTTTCTGACGATTGCGATATACTGAAAGACGCGTATCTGAAGCTAACAACTTTCATCCTTGTAATCTTGATCCTAGTATCTCTGTTTGAGTTTTGATAAATTCAAATCTCGAACCAGGTTATTTAGTTCTAATTTAGTTATTAAATTATGCTTTGTCTGTCTGCTGACTATTACTTATTTCTTTAAGAATGCGGTTTGAAGCGTTAGAAAACGTCTTTCCGCACTCGCCACATTTGATTTCCATTATTTATACATTATAAAGCTCGTCTGAAGTTGAAATATCTTTACATACATATATTAATTTCATTTACAGAACAAATAAAAACCGCCATTAAAACGCCATATTTTCGAAGTGGCGCCGCCATTTGGTAGTACATAAAAGCCGCTAGATGTCAAAATAATTGCTGAAACCACTTATCCCAGATGACTGATTGACTGGAAGGGTATGGTGTTGTCAGTCGAGTTTGATATGGGCGTCACGAAATGTTTGGCGGAGAGATGGCGCATCAGATCATAGTTATTAAAAAAATACGTTTACGCGGGCAAATTTGAAATCCGCACGCAATGCTATTCTAACCTTACTTTGTTTCTACTGTGATATTATACTGTCATATATTCAATATCAATATTGAAAAGGTTAATATTTAATATAGCCTGAAAATGTATATCTTCACACTGATTATCACTGCAGCGAGCACAGTAGTTATGGAATTCAACTTCGGGAAAACGACCGTTAATGCGAGGAAGCGGTAAAACTTGGTTTTGATTTTCTTGGGAAATTCGAAAAAAAAACAGATTTCAATGCACTCAGTTTTGACATCGATAAGGCCCCCAAAAGGCTTATTGCAAAGCAAAAACACAAGAATGGTAGCACCACTGCACGTGTTTTTTCTTAGACGTGATTGGTGCCATTGATAGTTGTCACATACCAGTAAAAGTGCCTGCAGATCAACAGGATAGCTATCTAAACCGTAAATTTTTTCACTCGATTATTCTGCAAGGATTATGTACTGCAAAACTAATATTCAAAAACATTTGTAGGATTTCCTGAGTCTGCTCATAATGCAAGGGTAAGAGCAATTAATTACTAAATTACACGAAGGATAATAATCAATACTTCATTTTAGGTGCTGAGATACTCCTTCTTGCGTAAAAGTGTGGAACAATTTGGGGCACAGAAATATTTCTATGGAAAATACCATTTGGTTGGGGACTCCGCATACCCCTGCCAAACATGGTTAATGACACTATACAAGTAGGTATTGTCTATCATAAATTTTAATGCAATGTTTTATACTTGCCGTGTTACTGTCTAGTCTTTAATTCGTATTTTGTAAATAATCAATATTTTAAATAATTATATATTGTTATTTATAGGGATAATGGAAAGTTGTTGAAAAGGCAGAAAGAGCACAATAAAGGTTTGAGTAGAGTATTAGTGGAACTCCAACAGCACACAGCTAAACAGGAGCGCCTGCTAACAGACAAGGATGTGCCTACAAGTTTGCAAAGGTGCAACTACAACATACAAATGGCTCTTTTTAGGGCCCAAAATTCGTCCAAAAAAGAATTTCTAAAAGTGGAATCTGTAATCGCTAATTTAAAACAATAAAGAAATTAACAGAGTATACAAGAGTGTGTTTTTAGTAGTAAGCTTTGTACATATATGTTAGCTTCAAAAATTTGATTCTTCCAATGGTTTAGGAAATAAAAGTGGGGCGACACTTAAATGACACCCTGTGTATTTAAATGTGCCCTTGTTAATACGCTTGTATGTTGCATTATACAGAAATATACAATAAATGTGCATTTAACTGTGAGGCGTTAAGAACTTAAAATTTTAAATGATTCAGATTCAAAAATATTGGCAACAATCTCCTTTTCCTGCTGCGATCCTGGTAGGTATTGCTCAAAAATTTGAAATTTTTAACTCCAAAAATACCTAACAGCACCTTATTTATTATGTGCTCCTAGTAGTACTTGGTTAGCATATTGTTTCAGGAAATTTACATTTTTCCTGAAATAATTTTGATGCAACACCTTTTTCCTCGTATGTAATCCTGATACCAACTTGGTAAATTTTGATCCCAAAAGTTGAGATAATTATTGAGAAAATTAATTATTGCAACACCTAATTGTCCTTCTGTAATCCTGATAGCAATTGTCTGGAATTTGATTATAAAAGTGGGGTTTTCGAGCTTGAAATTTTTACTACTTGCTACCTCTTTGCACTTCTGTGATCCTGATACCAATATTTTCTGAATTGATTTTAAAATTGAGGTTCTCAAGCTTGAAGTTTCTCCATTTACTATCAGGATCACAGAAATGGGAAAAGGTATAATGTCACGAGTATTTATTGAATCTGAAAATTTGAAATTCTGACCATTCGCTATTAGGGTCACATAAGTGCGAAGAGATCATCAATAAGCAAAAATTTTAATTTTGAAGTCAAATTCTAACTACTTGCTACCAGGAGTCCAGAAACGATGTAGATGTTAGTAAAAAATATTTTGAGTATAGTTTCAAATTTTGACTATTTGGTAACAGGATTCCAGAAATACAGGAATATTAATTTTGAATAATTTTGACTGTATAGATTAGAAACTTTAAAACTAATTTTTGACCACTTGCTATCAGCTGTATTTTAGTAATTTTATGATAAATGACAAAGTTGATAATTAAAACAAGCTGATTGTTGCAAATATTATTTTATTTGTTATATTTTTATTACAATTTGTAATTAACATTTTAATAATACGTATGTAAATACAATAATCAAAATTAATACGAAAAGTTTCACTTTTTCACATCTTCAAAAGATGGGAAGTTCTCCGCTACAAGGCTGATTCTACGTCTTCACAACTGAGGCGCCTTGCCATTTCTTGCTCCAATAACAACCTGAAATTAAAAAAAAAAATACAATCAGTGAATGAGCTATTAGAATTATACTAACAAAAGGAAATCAGGTAAGTATAAATGAAAGAAGGTGGAAAGTCTCTTGCGCATGTAAAAAGCTATGTAAACTCAAAATTATAGAAAAACAAAAGTAATTTCAAAAGTGTAAACAATGAATTATTAAATGAGTATCTGTATATAAAATACTTTAACAATTTCTATTTATTTAAACCTTATACGTATTTCAGCATGTTAACATGCCATTGTCAAAGGTTATATGAAGGTAAACAGTTAGCGTTGTTATAGCAATAGAACTTTTTTACTTATCTTGGTAATCGTCTGCAGATGACTTGATTTCTTATTCCAAAATGTCTAGTAGAGGAGAATTTAACAGATCAATTTGCTCATTCATTAACGGTACAGTTTTTAAATGTTTGTGAATTTCAAAAGCTTCTAGTATATCTAATTTACGTTTATCATCACAAAAGTGTAAACATTTTATGGTGTTATTAGATGTCATTGAATGATTTTGTTCTAGTAAGTGTTTAGCGTAGTTGGATTTATGTGGGTGTTTGTATTTGTAACAACGTACGTGTTCTTTATACCTAATATCAAAATTTCTAATTGTCTGGCCTATATAAACCGAATTACAATGCGAACAATTTAATTTGTAAATGCCTGATTTTAACAAATCGTCTGTTTTTGATTTTGCATTAAACAAAGTATTTAAGATGTTCCTAGTTGTTTTAAAGCTTACTTTATATTTATTTGTTTTGTTTATAATTTTAGCAATTTGTTCTGATTTCTCACCAAAATATGGGATCGAAGCATATTTAATTGTATCGAACGAAGTTAGGATATTCGGATAAATTTTTTGAATGGCTAATTTATAATCTTTTTCTTTAATTAATGTATCAATAAGTTTAGTATTATAACCATTACTGTATGCAATTTGTTTAATAATTGAAATTTCTCTATTATAATTAATTTCATCTAAAGGGACCGTCAAAGCCCTATGTATCAGGGACCTGTATGCTGCTAATTTATGTGTTTTATGGTGACAAGAATCGTGTGGTATTGTAATGTCTGTTTGTGTAGGTTTTCTATAAACTGAGTACTCAAATTTATTACTTGAATTAATTTTTATGTTTAAATCTAAAAAGTTAATGGACTTATTTTGTTCAGTTTCTAGTGTAAATTTTATGTTTGGGTGCAAGCTGTTAATAAAAATTAAAAATTCATTAATTAAATCAAATGAACTATTAAAACATGCTAAAATGTCATCAACATAACGAAACCAAAATATAACTTTCTCAGATTGATTTGATTCGAATATTTGATCTTCTAGATTTTCCATAAATATGTTAGCTAAAAGAGGTGAAATTGGACTTCCCATGGGTAAACCATCTTTTTGGAAATAAATTTTATTATTAAAAGTAAAATAATTTTGATTGGTGCAAAGTTCAAATAATTGAATCAACTCAGTCCGTTTTATTAACTCAACATTTTTGTTAATAAGAATATCATTTAACAAAGGAATACACTCTTGAGGAGGTATTTGGGAAAACATATTAGTAACATCAAAACTAACTAGCTTGCTTTGTGGTGGTAAATGTAAGTTAGACAACTTTTTGATTAATTCGGAAGAATTTTTAACTGAATATTTTGGTTTATAATCAAAACTGGTAACTATATTATTTAGTATTTTTGCTAGCATATGATTGGGTGCATTTATGTATGATACTACTGGTCTAATGGGCATGTTGGGTTTGTGTATTTTTAATAAACCGTATAGTTTTGGTGGTTGTGGATTCGGATTTATTATTTGTCTTTTTTGATAATCTGTTAAACAAACCTGGCAATTTTCTAATGTTTGTTTTAATTCTTTTTGATAATTTTTGGTAGGA
Organism: Ctenicera cuprea; assembly: GCA_958336395.1. NCBI lineage: Eukaryota > Metazoa > Arthropoda > Insecta > Coleoptera > Elateridae > Ctenicera > Ctenicera cuprea. The sequence goes on from OY284490.1 coordinate 39,547,251, forward strand.
TTACTAGTTAAAGTTTTTAAATTTGAATTGGTTATGAAATCATTAATTTTTTGTAAGTAAATGTCATTGGGTAATATAACTAATGTGTTTCCTTTATCTGCCTTGACAGAAATCAGATTATTTACTGAAATTTTTTCTTTAATCGATTTAAGTAATAAATTATTTTGATTATTTATTTTATTTTTTGATTTATTGGTATTGATTGACATCTCTTTTAATAAATTAGCAATTTGAAATTTTGCATATAGGAAATGTCTTTCTTTAAGAATCAGTTCAGAATTGACTGCTAAAATTTCTTTAATATTATTGGTAAATTTTGGAAAAGGGGCAAACTTAAAACCCTTATTTAGGAATTTTATCTGTTGGTCATTGAAATCTGTGTTTGATAAATTTAGAAAACGAGGATGAAAATTTATTATTGTGTCAGGTTTTGTGTGTGGTTGAAGTGCACGTGTGTGTTGTTCTAATCTGGAAAGTTTATTTTTCTGTATTGTGTATTTTTTAAATTTTATTCTACTAACTAATTCTCTAATGTCATTGTCAAATACGTCAAACTCAATTGGATGTAATTTGTGAATAAGTTCTGTGTAAAGTACCTTTAAATAAATGTGCAAATTGTCTCTAATTCTAAACCATCTTTTTGATTCTTCTTTCAACCATCTTTGTTTAGCATTTCTGATTATCTTCTCAGTTATGCTGTTCTTGGTTTTGGTGGAGATATTAATGTAGTTTGGAATGAGCTTCTTTTTCTGACATTGTTGATTAAACCAAACGTTCTGTGTTGCTACACCATGTTTGATCATGATCTTCTTGTACATTTTAGCTTGTTCTTCTAACGAAGATGAGATCACTTTATTTATCAATTCCAGCTTTACTTCGTTAAAGTCCATATTTAATGAGTATCTGTATTTTATATACAGATACTCATTAAATATGGACTTTAACGAAGTAAAGCTGGAATTGATAAATAAAATGAATTATTAATCAAAAGTTAATCGGGCAAGAAAGATAGAGCTACATACCATAAGGAATGTTGTTTTAAGTCGCTCTTTTTCACATCTTCAAGGACACAAGATCGTCCACAGTTGATTCCGGATCTTCATAATTGAGGTGCTCTTTACATTTTGTGCTCTAATGGTCACATAAAATAAACAAATTTACAATCAATAAAGTAATTATCTATAAGTAAGCTTTTAGAATTAAATACTAACAAAAGGAAATTTGATGAACATAAAATATAAATGAAAGCTGGAAAATCCTACCATCGGCCATGTAGCTCCTTTTTTGCTTTTTCAAAATCGACTAAAGTTGATGATTACGATCTTCACAGTTAAAGTGCCTTTTCGATTTCGTGCTTTAATGACGTAAATATTTAATATACAATCAATTAAGTAATTATCTATGAAAAGGTAAATTTACAAACTTCATTCTACATTCTTTTGACCGTTAAAACTTACAAAACAAGTTATCATAACTGCTTTCCTACACAAGACATCGAATATCCCTCCAACAACTGGCAATGCAGTAAACTAAACATCAAACTCAGAAAACCACTAAAAAGGATTGAACTGTATTAGTACTCAGGTACACCGACAAGTTCTTGAAAGTAGTATATTTTATGTGACAGTCACGCGTCCAGTCCTGCTGTCGGTAGTGTTCTAATAATGATGTCAATAGAGGCAGAATCATCGTAAAAGCCAGCAGATCCAAAAGAAGCGATATGAAAACGACGTAAACCATAGAATCCACTTTTTCTTGGTTATTTTTGCAATTTTTCGTTTCTGCTTTATTCTGCTTCTTCATCATTCAATATACTCAAAAAAAGAAGTGCAGAACAATTTTATAATTACGTTTCACTTTTTCTAAATGCTTTCTTGGCACACCCTCGAGTAAATTGTCACACATTAATTTAATCACTAATTTTTAATTATACCAAAAATGTAAACACAAAATAAGTTAAAAACTGATTAAAAATTAAATATAAAACTTTTAGGTTAAAGCTTCGCCCATTTTTAAAGGTTAGGTTACTTACTCGTCTTTAATTTTCTGCTGGAGTCTTTTTACTAAGCTGAAGTTTCTAATAAATTGAGTTTTGTAAATTACATTGGTGTGTTAATTAATAAATAACCGAAGTATGCTTTTATTCGTTTGTTTACTTTATGAACGAATCGAATCACAGAACATTAAACCTTTCGAATCGTCTCGTCAACAGCGTTGATTGAAGTATTAGTGAAGTATTAGTAAGATGTCTAACCACAGCGTGTTAAAACGACCACTACGCACCTTTATCCTTCGCCCGTCCCACCCCGCTGACAGCTTAAGCAAGTGCTGCCTCAATATTGCAAGAACGCAGTAAAATCTTTAGGGTTTACGAATTTGCTATTTTGTATCTATGCGATGCAGCAGTCGGTGAAAGCATGGTTAAAATAGTAGTTTGCCAGCCGCCAAAAGCCCTCTAGAAAAGATTTTCGTTTGCACTTTGTTGCTAAAATGTAAGACCCACTTCAAATCATTGCCCATCCCTTAAGAATGCAAAATCGCCTGGTCGTCCAAAAATCGTCCTGCGCAGGGGGTGGCGGGGGGTGATTTTTGAAAAATTTGCAAAAAATTTTTTTTGCGTTTTTTACATCAACGTCACCTGGGCATGTATCTGCTAAAATCTTAAATCAATATTTTAATCAAATATATTTTTTTATTTTTTAAAATTACCATATACAATGCTTTCATATGGAGCGCCTTAATGAATAACCGCTCGCCCTGAAACGCCATAACTGTGATATACTTTAACTTGTCATAAGTCGAGAACCTTTTAGTTAATCAAAAAAATCGTTTCTACAAACGTTGTAGATCGAAGATCGAGAATTACATTGCTTTTTTCAAATTCGTAATCCGATAGCTAGTTTCGTAAAAAAATTGAAAATTGTAACACCATGTCGTGCCGATCGCGGTCGGGCGTGGAGGCGCGAGGAACGTTCAGATTACCGTGGCATGTGCAGCCGAAACACGACTCTATGTTTCAGGGCGCATATAAGGTTGATAGTCGCCTATTAACGTACTCTTTCGGCGTCTTGGACGCTTTTAACGCGACTTTCCTAATAAATCTTTTGTTCAATGAATTGAATTTATTACTTTTAATGGTAATTAGATTTTCTTTTGATTTTTTCAATAATAATAATTGTAAATACGGAAAAAATATTGTTACGAACCAAAATTAAATATTCAAAATTATTAAATAATTAAATACTTAAAGTCAAATATTCAAAGAATTCCATTAATAGTTAGGTCTTGCTGATTTCAATAATTGCGCATATAATTATGTTGCAAGTGCTGATGTAAAAACTGCATTTCTGCAAGTGTCGACTTTGTCATACAAAATTAAGAAATATCAAATAAGTTTGCTAAGGGTTATTACAAAATATTGAGGTCGTGCTGATACCAATAAAATGTAAAAAGCCAATCAAAGGTTGGCATGTAATAATTTAATATAATTAAGTGGGAGGACACTGGGATCCTTGAAGGGGTATGACCAGTTTTTAGTTAGTTAGTCTGTGTCTGGCAGGAGTAGTGAAAAGTCCGATCGATTGGAAAAGATGGTGTCAGTACGCCTCATGTTATATATGTAAGTTGTTTTAATTTATTAAGTTAGTTTTAATGTATTACATTAATTTACATAAGTTAGCAGTAGTCATAATGTAGAATAGTTATAGGGATATTTATAAATAAATATTTATAATATAAAACTCTTGGGTTTCACAAACTATCCTGCGATCAAGATGCATGGATAGCTAATATATATATATATTGGTGTTTTCACTTTTTAATATTTACATTGTTTGGCGAGGGACCCACAAATGTATTGCCGCGAGAGGGCAGCAGTGACGGTAGATTTCTCTGACAGCGTCCGTGAATTTTAACCTAATCCTCCTGAAATGTTCTGACAGTTGACGAGACAATTCGATTCCTTCAAAAAGTAAAATAATAACGAATAAAAGCATACTTCGGTGATTTATTAATTAACACACCAATGTAATTCACAAAACTCAATTTAGTAGAAGCTTCAGCTTAGTAAAAAGACAGACTACCAGCAGAAAATTAAAGAGGAGTAAGTACTGTTTTAATTTTAATCAAATATGTATGTAGAATAACAATTAACTAGTAAAAACACAGTTAAGAAGTTGAGAAATACTTAAATTAATTATTTTCAGGCAGTTAAAAGAATTGTACTTCCGATCACTGTTGATAATAATCACAGCATATAAAAATTTCCTTTTGCTGTAATTTAAGCAATCAACATCCTTTGTATTTTAGTAGGCAGCTACATGTTACAATGGAAAAAGCTGGTTTAATTTAAAATTACACTAATGCTAAATTAACTACAATTTAGCATACTCTACAATTTCTAAATAGTTAGGTATATCTATTTAATTATGTTTCTCATAATGATTGCAATATTTTTTAGGATTCATAACAACACGAATAAAGGAAAAGTTAAAAGAGCCCCTTTACTTCATTTAAATGAAGTCTGCACAATTTTCGTTTGCCAAAGCAATGGTATACAGTGTGATTCATAACATGTGGAACGAATTTTCAGGATAGATTCAGAATCTAAATATAATCGAAAGAATTCTCATAAACATGGGCCTGAAAACCCTTCATTATAGGGTTACAGCTTCTTGAAAATAAACCAGGCTAATCACTTTTTGTAGATAACTTTTGCAGTAATTGCACTCAAATTTTAAAATTTCATATGTGAGCATTATTCACGTAATTATTAGTTATTCATGTATTTGTAATAATTTTGGTTATTGAATAAGAACACCAGAGGTGTCTCGTACGGAGGCGGGTCACGTAATTATGTTCTACATATTTTAGATTTTAGCATTTTTTGAAAAATCTTATTCTCCATACAAAATTGCCCAAAAACATGTTTTCATGTTGAAAATTTCTAAATCTAACAATTTTCGAGATAATATGCTTTTCAAAAATTAAATTGCCATGAAGGTCTAATAAGTGTTTTCTTAATACGATAGAATAGAATAGTTTACACAAAACTTTGAGAGTAAATTCTATAAACATGTGTCCATAAAAGCTGCTTATGAAATTAAATCTATGGAAGAGAATACTGTTCCCACTTCTGTAGACTGCAACTTGCCCGGTAATGAAGAGTTTTTGGGCACATATTTATAGGAACTTTTTATTATTTTCAGATTCTTAATCTGTACTGAAAGTACATCCCAACATATTATCATTCATCCTGTGTGCATCGCCACATATAACCACAAAAATATGCGTTGATTCCTCAACTGCAACTGGTATGTCACCATCCCAGTGGCAGAATTACCAGGTCGAGAACCCTGTGTTATGATTACCTTGTCGATGTGCCATCATAGTAGGACAACGACAAATATAATAGTGACTACTTGTTCAGTGAAAGCTGCATTTTTATTTATTCAAAGCGTACAGACATGCAGCAATGTATGGTTTATGGTTTAATTATAATTTTTTGCAGACTTACAAAACGCATTAATTGTTTTATAATGTAAAAGATTTTTTTTAATGAATTTATGTTTATATCAAGTATATTTTATTGGAATGCTTGTCTAATGCTTAAGTTAACATGCTAAAAAAGTACTAAATTAGTTAACGTAGATTTTAATGTTTTCATGTTTTTTTACGTATTTTATGTGTTTTAATCCTGGTTTATACAAGCTACCCTTAGATATTTAAATCTTAGGTTTGAGATGAATATTATACAATGTTTATTGTGATCTGTATAATACGCAGGAGCCCTTCTGAAATTTTGTAAGATAATCGCTATCCGCACACAAGTAAATAATAAACTTTTGAAGTACTTAAAATACTTGTTTTTATTACTAATTATAATGTTAAAGAGATGCACTATGTCTAGAGTGACTGTCCGCATAGATTTTGTCAATACAGTACAATTTTAATGTATTATTATGTACTGATTTTTGTTTCTGTTCTATTTTTAATGTTTTAAATTACGTTTATCATTTTGTGCTGATGTGGTTTGTATGTTACACAATTATAATATGTGCAGGTAGATGGTACCCTCGTAGGCAACTGTTAACCGAAATGACATTAAAGCACTGCATTAATTCTACGATAAAATTGCGCAGTTACTTCGTTGTCTTCTAATTCGATTACATCTTTATACTTTACTACTGCTATTGCCTACTTTCACTAAATAATTGCAATAAAAATTAGTACTCTATAGTGTTTAAGGAAATATGTAGAGTAAGCAATAAAGTATGATTCATATGGGTCAATTATCAATTTTTTTCATGTTTCTTTTTTTAATTACAATGCCTTACAGTCATCCCATTCTATAACTACATAAACTGTAGCATTCCACCGTGACCCATGCACATAATAAACATCAAATCGGGCGCATCAAATTGCTTTACAGAACCAATTTTGTTTTCGATTTTTTTTTCTTCGTATTTTTGCTTTGCAATAAGCCTTTTGGAGTCTTATCGATGTCAAAACTGAGTGCATTGAAATCTGTTTTTTTTCGAATTTCCTAAGAAAATCAAAACCAAGTTTTACCGCCTCCTCGCATTAACAATCGTTTTCCCGAAGTTGAATAACTACAGTGCCCGCTACAGTGATAATCAGTGTGAAGATATAAATTTTCAGGCTATAATAAATATTAACCTTTTCAATATTGCAATAAATAATGAATTATAGGAAAATATGATCGAGAATAGTTGTCACTATAATGTTCTTATAATTCTTGAATTATGACAGTATAATATCACAGTATGAACAAAGTCAGGTTAGAATAGCATTGCGTGCGGATTTCAAATTTGACGCGCAAACGTCTTTTTAGTACCTACTGCGCCATCTCTCCACAAAACATTTCGTGACGCCCATATCAAACTCGAGTGACAACACCATACCTTCCAGTCATCTTGCCTGCGATCCTGAAGGATGAGAATTATAATATTCTCATCAGTTACGAAACAAGCGTAACAATATATAGGTGAGTACCTACATCAGTAAGCAGTGTAAAAGTTTTATTGAATAGGTATGAAGTTAACAATAACAAAAATAATAATATTTATTGGTTTACAGTCCCGTAGATTTAAAATCAAAAATTAAACTGAGGACCCATTAAAAAAGGAGCTGCTAAAAAGCGGGAGAAAATTAATCAAGTATGCGTCATTTGTCAAGAAACAGGAAAATTAATAATATCAAAAGAAATATCCAAACAAAGATTTATTGAATGCACGAAAGTTCGTATAAATATTTGCCAAGGAGAAGATGCCAGGTTGTTGCATATATTTACAAATTTGAATGATTTAAAAGAGCTAGATTATTTACAATGGCACAAAAACTGCTACAAAACTTATACCAGTTCCAAAAATATTTCCTCATACAAATTAAAATGTGCGAAAATAATTACTGATCTTTTCCAAGCGAAAACATCCCAAAAACGTTCCTTATGGACAATTTCATTTGATGTGCATAAGTGCGTATTTTGCCAAAAACGTTTAAGAAATCACAAACTGTGCCAGGCCATGACCAAGAACATGGAAGACAAAATTAAAACTATATCGCGAAACAATTCGTTATTTTATTCCAGAATAGGCGAAAATGATTTAATCGCATCTGAAATAAAATATCATGCCATCATTTTAAATTATATTAACAAACTTTATGCACTGCTTTTCGCTGCGTATCTAATAATACGGCATTTTGCTTGGGATACATTATATTTATATAGGGTGACATTATCAGAGTTTCAAAGATCAAATCAAATTACATGCAAATTCTGAAATGGTATTACTAATTCGAAAATAGCGATCGTTCTAGGTAATGTCTTAATGATACATATTATTTAAGTCAATGTTAGGTCGCAAATAATGTTTACTAATTTCTTTTAGTGCACTTTTAAAGACAAATTACAAATATGCATAAATATATGAATTAAAAAGTTATAGACTGTTTACAAACGACCTGTAAAATAAAACTGTTGACGAATCAATGATAAAACTGCGGTAAATATAGACCATGATAAGTTTGCCGCGATTATTCAAAGTTAGCTTAGCACCGTTTTAGTAACCAACAAAATATTGCAGCTGCGCTGTAATTTATAAGAAAGGTTTTACACCAGGCTCAGTTTAACTCATGTTCTAGGCACCAGGTATCGAGCGACGCGCCCCCATAGCGGCTAGAACTTCGTCCTCCAACGTTTTCCCCGTAATGGTTGGACATCTTACTAAATACTTCAATCAACGTCAACAATCAGAACATTTCAGGATTAGCTTAAAATTCACGGACACTGTCAAAGAGATAAATCTTCACTGCTGTTCTCTCGCGGACGTGCTTTACAAACGCAGCAAGGGAGCACCTGCCCACAAATCATTATCAAAGAATACGTTTTGATGTTCTTTGCCATTATACTGGGTTGAGTTAAAATTCACGGACACTGTCAAAGAGATAAACCTTCACTGCTGCCCTCTCGCGGCAATACATTTGTGGGTCCCTCCCAAAACAGTGGAAATATTAAAAAGTGAAAACATATACAGGGTTTTTCAACGAAAAGTAGCCACCCTCAGCATCTTTCAAAATTATCTTTTGCTTGAAAATCGCCAAGACATGTCAACAAAGACAGCAAGGGGGACATCTTTTTACGTAAAATCCGGACGTCTGTCATCAACCCCTTAGCCGCCACAGCCACCCCCTCTAAAATTTCAAATGGCACCATACCATGTGTGGCACATCGTTGGAAAGGTAATTTAATAAGGAATTCATTCTACTGCATAATTTTTTTATTCGTTTGAAATTGAGACATAAAAAAAATAAAAACTATATTTTGTTTATTTCGGTTAAGCTGCTGAATATGCAATTACCGTTAAAGTAATTGTTCAAAATGACTTCCGTTAACTTCCATACAATAATACAGACGACTTTGAAAGAGAGAACGAACATTTGCGAGAAATTGCGGTGTCAATTGTCGACATTCTTCTATTATTCTCTGCCTAAGATCTTCAATGTTGGCCGGCTGTGTTGCGTATACTTTGGATTTCAAGTGCCCCCATAAGAAATAATCCAACGGAGACAGATCGGGTGATCTAGCCGGCCATTCGATGGGACCACGTCTTCCAATCCATCGTCCAGGAAACCGATTGTTCAAAAATTCTCGAACGGGAATCACATAGTGAGGAGGTGCACCATCTTGCTGGAAAACTAGTTCATTTTCAAACAAATGTTCGTCATTTTCCAGTAGTTCTGTTATACGCGGATCAACAGTGGTGTCAAGAAGCTCAAGGTAAATATTGCCATTCAAATTACCGTCAATAAAAAACGGGCCAACGATGTGGTCTCCTAGAATACCTGCCCAAACGTTAAGTTTCTGTGGATATTGGGTATGGGTTTCCCTATACCAATACGGATTTCGTGTCTGACCAATACCTACAGTTATGCCTGTTGACTTCTCCGTTCAAGAAAAACGTACACTCATCGCTGAAACAGGTATTGTACAACAAGTTCACGTTGTTCAATAGATTATTAGACATAATTTCGCAAAACTCTAGTCTTCGATCATTGTCGTCTTCGTTTAGTTCTTGAACAAGTTTTATCTTGTATGGGTGAAATTTGTGCTTTTTTAAAATTCTCCATACACTGCTTGTTGAAACCCCCGATACCTGGGAAAGTTGATTTAAAGACTGATTGTGATCCATTGCAACGTGTCCCAAAACAGCAACTTCAACAGGTTCATTAATAATTGGTCTTTCTGGTTGATGTTTTTTGTTTGTCACTGAGCCAGTTCCCATGAACTTTTGCATCAACTTTATAACATACTGATGGCGAATGAATTTATCGGGATGAATTTCATTGAAAGCACGCGCTGCAGCTCGTGCACAGTCGTTATTTTTGAAATAAAACCGCACAATCTCGATTCTTTCGGCAGTGGTGTAAACCATGTTGACACTTTTATAATATTCAAAATGAACTGAATGTTGACGGACAGATGAAAAAACAAAAGATGAAACCAAAGCATCTGTAGGTACTGCTATATTCAGTAGCTTAACCGAAATAAACAAAATATAGTTTTTATTTTTTTATGTCTCAATTTCAAGTGAATAAAAACATTAAGCAGTAGAATGAATTCCTTATTAAATTACCTTTCCAACGATGTGCCACACATGGTATGGTGCCATTTGAAATTTTAGAGGGGGTGGCTGTGGCGGCTAAGGGGTTGATAACAGACGTCCGGATTTTACGTAAAAAGATGTCCCCCTTGCTGTCTTTGTTGACATGTCTTGGCGATTTTCAAGCAAAAAATAATTTTGAAACATACTGAGGGTGGCTACTTTTCGTTGAAAAACCCTGTATATTAGCTTATCCATACACCTTGCCCTTATCCATGGCTGAAACCAGATTTGAAATATTTGTTGAAGTTAGGTTATGTTTATAATTATTTAGAGTATTTTATCACAAGAAATTTAAGCGTTTTATTTAAAGACATGTTGCTTACAAGTAAAGGTCAGTAGTCTACATTAAAATAAGTAAATTATTAAATTCATCAGCTATATAACGGTTTTACCTAAAATTATATAGAAAATTAAATTTACCTAACCCTAAATGTTCCGTGCTATATTATTTTAAACAATATTAAGTGAATCTTTTATTTCTTTCAGGAGGATATTTGTTACCTCTTGTTAGTGGAATAAATGGATTTTTTCTTCAGCCTGCTGCAATGGTCCCTTTTGCATTTCGTAATTTTGCAGCTCGCAGAGGCACCCGAGAAAGAAAAAAGAAGCAAAAAGTTAAAGTAACAGTGGAAAAGGTGGGGTTTATTCCCCACAATCAAAGAGATAAAGAGAAGTAAGGTTTTTGCATAAATGTTTTAGCCGATTGATTAACATGTATTTTGTGTAGCTACCTTTGTGTTTGTATTTCATTAAATTTATTTGTTCTTTTAGATTACTTTTAAGTCGACCAAAAAGAAAATTTGATGATTCTCTGTTACCACTTCCTCAAGATAATGTGTATATTAGGAAGTATTATCAGTGGAAGGTGTATTCGTTTGCTGAAGCTGTTGAGTGTCACAGAGAAACACATCATCCAGATATGTACAATAAACCTAATGCAAATCTACATGTTAGCATTGAGTTGAATATGGAAGCAGAGAAAAAGGTACCTAAGCCAGTTACTAAATACAGTAGCAAAAAAACTAATTAGAATACTTAACTTTAAAAAAAAAAAGGGAACCGACTTCAAATAAAAACACAAAAGTGACATAAGTTAACTAAAAAGCAAAAAATAAATGTTTTTTATACAACAGTTTAATACTTATTTGTTGTTCCGTTTAATGTAATTAAGAAATTGCTGTTTATTATATAATTATTAATTGTTTTATAATTTTTAAGTCGGTGCCAAGTAAATCATAAAAATTCGAATCTAATTTGTTATTGCAGCAAGGTATACAATTTTTATGTTTTACTTGGCACCGACTTAAAAATTATAAAACAATTAATAATTATATAATAAACAGCAATTTCTTAATTACATTAAACGGAACAACAAATAAGTATTAAACTGTTGTATAAAAAACATTTATTTTTTGCTTTTTAGTTAACTTATGTCACTTTTGTGTTTTTATTTGAAGTCGGTTCCCTTTTTTTTTTAAAAGTTAATTATTTTACAATTTTAAGTGATGGATAAACCTAGTAAAGATGCTTCTCGAATGAGGAAATGACGGCTAGTTGAAACGGAAGATGAAATACAGAAACACTAAAAAGTCGGTTAAAAAATAGATTTTGAGGAGTATCTTCGAAGTTCAAGCTCCAATACCAATGAAATTATAATGGGACCACCTTGGAACTATACTGAACCCATCACAAAAAAATCATTAAAATCGGTTCATAAACAAAAAAGTTATGCCCGAACATACATAAAAAAAAAAAAAAAAATATATACAGACGAATTGAGAACCTCCTCCTTTTTTTGAAGTCGGTTAAAAAATGAGCGAAGCATTTCGTCTGGATTTTTCTATACTTACATATAATAATTACTTTTATATATCGAATCACAACAATTACAGCACATCTGACTAGGTAATTAAAACCTGTTTAGAGTTGTAGGGTATTTTAATATAAACCCTTTTTAATTCGTCATTGCAAGAAATACACTTACGTGATTATACTATGTTCATCTCTTATGCACTACGTGTTTCGGTATCTACTTTGTGCACTCTTAAGTTTTCATTGATGTTCCTATGCTAATTAAGTTGTGGCGGAAATTTTATTATTGATAAATATCAATTGTTCTATTTTTTGGAAAAGATTACTGAGGGGAGGCTTAAAAACTACCAAAAACGCATGAACAAACTTTTATACCAAAATTCGGGAGGGAGATGGCAAATTAACTTCCTAAATAATACTGCAACCAAAAATTAATTATCATATATTTATGGAAAATCTAGATCAGATATTTGAATCAAACCATTCTGAAAAAGTTATATTTTGGTTTTGTTATGTTGATGACATTTTAGCATGTTTTGATAGTTCATTTGAGTTAATCAATGAATTTTTATTTTTTATTAACAGCTTGCATCTAAAAATTTACACTAGAAACTGAACAAAATAGATCTAAATATTCTATTTATAGAAAACCTACTCAAAGAGACATTACAATACCATATGATTCTTGTCATCATAAAACGCATAAATTAGCAGCATACAGGTCATATCATACATGATACATAGGATTCTTAATGATTCCTTTAGGTGAAATGAGTTATAATAGAGAAATTTCAATTATTAAACAAATTGCATACAATAATGGATATAATGCTCAACTTATTGATACACTAATTAAGAGAAAGATTATAAATTAGCTATTCAGAAAACTTATCCAACTACTTCATCAGATAAAATGAAATATGTGATCAAGTTATGAATATTTATTGTTCCTATAGCAACACTAACTGTTTACTTTTAATCTTGCTTCTGAAAGTGACATGTCAACATGTCGAAATACGTAAAGGCTAAAACTAAAATAAGAAACATGTTGAAGTTAAGAATTGTTTTATTTACAATAAATTAAAATGAACTTCAACGTTGTTAAGCTAGAACTTATTAATAAAATTGTTAGAATGTCTTAATTATTAAATAATTATAATTTAGAAGTGGAAAAATGTATTTGTCAAATATATGGAAAAAATAAAATGGCGCATGTCGACAAAGCCAGATTCGAATTGTTTCTCTGTTCTTGTAAATCAAAATATAACAAACCACTTGAGAAATCGATGGTTTTGGATGGCGGTACATTACCACTCTCTAAAGACGTAGTGGTCTGCAAGCTGAAACGGGTCAAACAGATTTGTGCCATTTGGAGATATGCTGCTGCACCAATTCTAAAATTCGCACTTAAAAATTTTTACACTTACTTCTATTAACACAGTTACTTCCACATGTTTCCACTTGTAGTTTAGGGTACTTCCACTTACTTCTACCACACTTCCACTTACTTCCACACACCTACTTCCTCATACTTCCATGTACTTCCACCATCCTTGCACTTCTACTTACATCCACATACTTCCATATACTTCCATTACCCTGTACATCTATTTCCACTCGCGGTTTACCCTTCGCGCTCCCATAAATAATGCCGCAGTTTAGAAAATAATTAATACGGGATGTCAAGAAAATCATTATTCTTAACTTAAAGATGTTTGTAAACATGACAAACCTGACCTAACCCAACACGAGATGGCATTTTATAGATGCACGAGCAAACAAATATCGTTTCTGTTTGTAAAATTACGGTTTTTACCTGATCAAGAGCCCGCTTAGTTTTACCGTTAGAAACAGACAGGTGTTATTTCATAGGAAAAATGATTATTTCATTAATAAAATAGTTTATGATGTTAGATGTAGTAACTAATCTCACATTATAATTTGTAATATCAGAGCTACCTATTCTATAATTTATAGTCTAAACATTACCGGAATATTTTAGAGCCACATAGTTTATAGTCCAACATTACGTGAATTTGAGACGTTGACCTTGCAGGCAACCGAAGGCTGACAAAAGCCGAAGATATGCCTTTAACACATAGATTTAAATCAACTTGATTTAAATCTTTGCACCCTGGTTTTATATTTTAATAAAGATTCAAAATACAGCACATCCTCGATTATCTGAATTATATGAGAGGGGGAATTCTCATCTTTTAGATTTATTGGAGCTTTTATTTATTTTAAGTTATGATGATTATGGAATATTTATATTGCTGCATGTTCAGATTACTGGAGATTCAGATTAATGTGGAATTAGGCTATAGAGTTTTTTACGTTATGATGTTTATTGAAATTATACAGTGTCTGTCTGTTTTCTTTCATTCCTAGTGTATGAAACAAAACAAAGTACTTCGGACTGCTACATTGCAAAACACTGAAGGCGGGTATTTTATATATCAGTAGTTGTATAACGGATGAGAATCCAACCCACGTTCATATGACATTTTCAACTCAAAATCATCAGGAATGAGATCTCGAAGTTATGACATAAACTCGCCGGGCATTCTGTATACAGTCGTAATTATGTACATTATTTTACAGACACGATTTGTTGATAACTTTACACGGATTGCACCGATGCCACATAAATTTGATCATGGAGAAGAGAGGTCAATAATAGCATTTTCAAAATCTCCTGAAACGCAAGAGGAAGCTAAAGCAGCAGGAGCTCAATTAGCTGGTGGTGTAGAGCTTATAAAAGAAATACAGAATGGATCCATATCTTTGCAAGATTTTCGATATATTATAGCTCATCCTAATATTCTACCAGAACTTGTTTCTTTGCGAGGTTTAATGAAACGTAAATTTCCAAGTCCTAAAAATGGTACTTTAGATAGTAAATTAGGTTATCTTGTAAGCAAATTCCTTCATGGTGTGAGCTACTCGGCAGTAAAAGATGAATATGAAAAGGATTTTGGATCAATTGAAACCGTTATTGGAACTGTAAGTAACTCTGAAAGGAATAAATATTTTAACATAAAATAATGTGTCATTCTCTGGATTACAACTAAATAATTTTTATTTTAGTTAAATATGGATTCAAATCATTTAGAAGAAAACTTTGCATCTTTACTACAAGACGTGTTTAAAATGAAACCAAAAAGAGATGGTGCTTTTATATCTAGGTATAGTTATGTCTAGATAGCATTTAATAATTTTATTAACAAACCAAAAAAAACAATGGTTTTAAAATTAAAATTGCAGGTGCCTTTTGTGGAGTCCTCCATCTGGTGAAAAGTTAAAAGTGGATTATTCTTCGTATGTATCTCTCCAAGAAGGTACACAAGAAGAACAGGAAGAAGAGGAAAATCAAATAGTAGCTACTGCCTAAATTTATAAACAAAGTTATTTTAGTCAGTTTTGCAATTGCAAGTTATACTGTTATTGGACAACAGATTGACACATTTAATAAATAATATTAAATCAAGTTTTGTTTTTTTTAAATCTTGTTTTTTTTTGTTTTAATGAAGTGATGAAGCGAAATATGTCAAATGTGTACCTGATTCAATTGTATTATATTCCAACCATTTATGATACTTCGATGAAACACCAAGTTTGTGATTTGGTTCAATACATTTAGAATTTTTTTTTTTTATATAAAATTGATAATATTTACAATCTGTTCAAGGGGTGAACAATAGGTAAATTTTGTGACTTAATAATTAGATATGGATATGTAGAGATTGATCCTGTGATCCTTCTCTTTGCAACTTACACCTGATAATTAGGTATTTTTGACTTCATGCTATTTATAATATAAGATATACTAAATCTAACTAATTGAATCTAGTAGTCAAGTCTGCCGGCTTGAAGCGTTTCAGCCGCCTAACTTCCTCGGTAATGTCTGTTAATTTATTAGCCAGTTATTTTTAGAAATAGCATCAAAATTTGAATTAATTTATAAACACTAGAAGTTGCCATAGATGTTTACCTGTTGAAACAGGTTTTGGTTTTTTTAAGCTAGTGATAGAGCAGCGGTTAAGACTGCTGCATTTGACATTGTTGTTCTACACATACTCCTGTTCAATTTGGGAGCAGGCTACCCTGCATGTATGTTAGTGATAGGTAAACACCAAGAGTTTATTTTTTAGGCAAAAAAGCTGGGTTTTTTCTTGAATGCTCTTGGGAAAATTTCCAATACCCTTTTTTCTTATTTTTCTTTATAAACACATGTGTTGCACAAAGACATTAATTAATTAAGGCAATATTTAGGGGAGTATTTTTCTCTTCCCTCCCTGCCAATTTTTGACGGTCAAGTTTGCCCTGCTTTTCTTTTATTCGAAGCAATCTTTATCCAAAAAATCTTCACAAAAAACTTGGAAAAAATTCAGCATAAGTACTATTAATTTACATTACAGTGTCTCTCTCTCTCTCTCTCTCTCTCTCTCTCTCTCTCTCTCTCTCTCTCTCTCTCTCTCTCTCTGATGCCTATCTGTTGACCGAAGTGTCTTTCGGCACGTGGCCGTAGTACACACACAGCTACCCACCAAATTATAGCTCATACCTATTGCTATGAAACTACAAAAGTACGAAAAAATTACGTTGCGCGTTTTGAGCAATATTTCTTAAAAATTTCCACATTTTTGAAAATGTTTCTTACTTTGCAGTTTTTATTCGTACAAAAATTTTCATTCAACATTGTGTTCTCTTACGGCTATTCAAATATCAAATTTCATCCCGATCTGCAGTCAACTTATTTTTGAGTAACATGATGTTAAAGGCAAAATTTTAAAAGCAATTTAACAGCCGCCATTTTAAAACTAAATGATTGGCTCTAAAGGATTCTATCAGATTCCGTTTATAAATTCACGAAATTCACTTGCGTAAATAATTAGTAATTCCACAAATGGACCATATTTACTTTATTTTCCTAAATTCACAGAATTTTTATTTGATCTTGAATTCTACGAATATAAAAATTTCTCCTGTAAAGCCGCTCACTACTAACGATTTTGCATTTTGCACTAAACTTGATGCATCATCTATTGTGCAACGGCTAAAATAAAAGCATTGCTAATAACTGCGTAATATTTAGAAATTTTTCAGTAATACAGTGTATTAAAACGTGCCGCTAATAATTACCGCACGCAATTCTACGTTGAAAAACAAGCGAAAAGCTTTAACACCAATTTGGTCTTAGACAAAGAGTCTTTAAATTATAAGCACTTAAAGGTTTTTTAATTTGGCAACGCTGTACAATTTAAAGCTAAGAGACATGCATTTAGTTACCCTTGATCGTATATGTTTGTGATTCTGCAATTAAATCAAGTATGTGTTTTTTATTATTACATTTTAAAAATAAACCCAGCTTATAATGCATAGTTGCAACGTCTTCCAAAACTATAAATCGCGAAGATTTTGCATTCTTAAATATTAAATTATAAGTAAACTAATTACCAAAAGGTTATAATTTATATTTGATTACTTATTTTAATTGTTGAATTATGTGTTGTTGATACTATTTAAATCTATTTCTCAACCATAGTCGAAAAAAATTTCAAAGTTTGAGCATTAATAACTCCTTAATCAAAGAGTTAACACTAAAATTGTATTCGAGTTTTTTGCTTGTTTTTCTACGTAGAATTGTGTGGTGTAATTATTAGCCGCATGTTTTAGTACACCCTGTATATGGGACAACCCTCTGCATCTTGGCTATACCATTTTCAAGTTTGCAGACCATTACTTTAAAAGCAGGCTTTTAGTTTCTGGTTTTGTGATGACTAATAATGTGTTTCAAGATCAACTATGATTACTCAAATGTGTTTACAATATAGCAAACATGTGTATACTTTGATGCAAGAACACTTTTTCTTGCAGTATCTGTTTATTGTATTTCATTATACATTTGTTATACATAATGATACATACATACACGATTTTAACAACCATTTTACAACTTTTAGTTTTAAATTTTCAAAAAAAAACAATATGAACTTATTACCGACTGTAGTAAAAATCAAGCAAGTTTTTGTTATTGATTTAAATAGTTAAAAAAATGGTTTTAATATTTAAAATTCTATAGTGAAAGAATATTAGCTTCCTGGAATATATGTCTACGGAGGGAAAGGTTATCGGGAATATTATATTTGTATGCATCACAGTTTAATGAAACTTATTAAACAAGCTTAGTCACGTTTATTTAATTCTAATAAAAAAAAACAATTATTTTTAAATCAATTTCATGCTTTAAAAATTAAATAGCAAATTATAACAAAACCATTTATCCAAATATAAATAAAATATACAAGGTATACTTACAGCATAACTACCTAAATGACTAGCACATTTGATAATACTATTAAAAATAAATAACAAAGAGTTGAGTACTAACTCATTCGAGAAAAAAAAATATCATTAAAGCATTGAATTGAATACAATGCACAGAATGTTCCATATCCATCCAATTAATTTCAGCTGTCTATTCTGATTTTTTAAGTTAACTAGCAAAAATGTTTTGAAATGTTATATGTTAAAGGAAAAGAGAGTATAAATTTATCGAATGGAATCCTGCATTGCTTAAAAATGTTTATGTGCATGTATCGCCAATTCTGCAAAATTAATACTTTTATATTCACTAAAAAATGTGAGTGAATATTGGTATATCAGGTACTTTAATTATTGTTAGGTACTTATTTCTACTTAACATAACATAGTTTTACGAAAGTGATTTACCGCTTACTGCCTATAAACTAGTGAATATCTGGAATGTTTATGTGCTAGATTATCCTGAAGAATGTTGATTTTTCAGTTTCAATGGTAGATATGTGCGTGTCCTTTATTCTGATAAACAGGGAGCTTTTGTGGACTTTTTTACAATTAAAATGAGCAAGCTTTCTAATTTAAAACTATTATAAACCAGCTTTCCAGTTTATTAGTTATACGGATATAAGCGTTTTCCCTAGTTGTCTTTTAAACCGACCAAAATTCAGTTAAAGCAAATACACTTGTATGTTAAAGGTTATTAAACATTAGCATTACTACATGATTCATTTCTCGTTTAAACGTACAATTTTTTGTTCTGTATTTTTGGGATGTTACAAATCAATTTAATTACTAGTTGAAGTTAGGGGTGCCCGAAGTCTAATGGCGGAAATGTGCAACTGGAAAATGTTTTAAATATCTGTTGTCTTGGAATTCATATTCAAAATCTAATAATATACCGGGTGTGAGCGCAACATCGCGCACCCTTTTTTTGTTGAAGATAAAGGAATTCAATTTGGAGTGTTTTAATTAAATTTTGGTTTAACCTGAAATATTTCCAGATTTTTATTTTTTAAGAATCAAAACTTTGTTGCTGCAATATTATTTTTTGTTGTTGATTTACATACAATGTTTCCTGTGAAGTAAAATGTAAATCCAAATATGAACAACGTAATTTAAACGTAATGCTGTTGGCTGTGTGAGCGTTCAAAGTTAGTAAAAACAGTATGTTTCAAGAAGTCCATTTTTTAAAGATTATTAGAGCATGCGTAACTCACTATTTTCTTTTTTATTTTATTTTATAGTTAAGATATTTAAGTAGATTTTACCCATATATCCATAAATCCATATAATAGAAAACCAATATCAATGTAATATTCGGTTTCTAATCTAGATACCTACCGAGCGAACCACAAAAAATACATTGGTGCAGATGTTGACCAGCGTGTGCTTAGCTGTATTCAAAAATTACTGACAAATGTTACTGTCGAGCTGAATTGTAGTTTTCTGAATATATCAAAGACGTGAAGCACGTTGGTCAAGGCCTGCTGTAAAGTACTTTTTTGTGGATTGCTCAGTGGCCTGATCGATGAACAAATTTATGGGTATCACAATAAACAGTACAAAATGCTCTTTTACAACACATCGAAAATATCGTTCAATTTGAAAAAAGTGACCTATATTCTTTGAGGCTTTCACGGTTTCTCGAACTGTCAACATTACAATTTATTTTCGGCTTAGACCACGTCGTCATTTGGGAACTACACTTAAAATTGACCTCTCTCACAAAAACTGTTTTCCTTAGTTTACGTTCTCACATAGCAAAAGCATGTTGTTTGCGTTATGCATTTTAGAATTGATATTGCACCTCATAGAATTCATTTTATGCAAGTAATGGCAGTCGCGACAAAAAATTTTTGCCAAAAAACATGTCATAGTTAAAAATATAGAAAGTGTATTACCATAACCCAGTAGAGTTTTATTGCTATTCCAAAAATTTAAAATATGCACAATATTACATTTAAAATAAGGTGTCTAAAGTCGATTCTGTTGAAGTAATATAAATTTATGATTACAGTAAACTCTCCAAATTTCATTTGGGTTATGTTTCACTTACATCTGGTATACTCGGAACACGGGCTTAAAATTTATATATGAAATCATCGAATTAGTTTCAAATATGAGAAAACTTGTATGAAACATCCTGTGTATAGTAATGGTTTCATAAAGTTACTTAGGTTTCCTAAATCATAAAATTAGGATTTGAAACATCCTGTGTATAGTAACATACAGTTTGATAAAGTTACTTACTTAAGAATAATAGTTTTATCACTTTATGTGAAATGAAAAATCGTATCTGAAATTCGAAGACATTGACAATACAACAAAAGAATACAATACAGGAAGATATGTTTTTATATATTACTTGTGTTATATTAAATTATGTGCACTTTAATAAAAATATGTATACCTATGTACATTGCTGGAAGCCAGCAAAAATAATTATCATAGAACCATTACAACACGAGAATTGTGATGGTTGTGATGTGTTGAATGGTGCTGATGCGGACTGTCTGCGTCACTATTTTGTGATACAGTTTCTGTTTTGTTTTCTCCATTCCATTTACATATATCAGGGTTGCTAATTTCGGCCAAACTTTTTAATGGTTCACAACCTTCTGACTGTGGCGTACCACCATAATCAGTGTTAGTTGAAGGAGATCTGCTTATCGATATGGGAGATGGATGCTGGATGTGATTAGATCCCCACATTAAAACAGTTTGACGTGGAATCTCTTGTACCGATGCTGTGGTAACGGGTGAAAAGTGATGCGATGATGCAGGATTCTGGCTCATACTAACATGGTGCGAGGTTGGACTACCTGATTGAATCATTGATGTGTCAGTTTTAATATCTTCCATTTTGGGAGTGATTAATCCAGTATTTACAGGTGAGGAAGAGTGGTTCGAAGATATGCCATCTACTGATGATGAATGTTTCACAACTTTACCACATGGCTTTTGGCTCAATTCTCCAACTTGAGCGCTCATCACTTGTACTGGTTGAATAATTCCGGATGATGGACTTACAGAATATGGCCACGACACATCTAAACACTTTCCAGAGTTTGCCACCACATAACCCCTCGAACTATCAACATAAGTAGCATACTTGGTCGATGGGGAAGTATCAACAACTTGTTGACATGAGTATAGTTTATCATCCACTGGCATAACAGTGGTGCGATATGTTGTATGATGACTAGCAGTAGTGGACGCTGGATCGTATGTTGGTACTGCAGCTCTGGATGGCATATCCAAAAATCCATTACTTACGTATGGACTAGCAGTAGGCGAGTGATGATAATCCGGATAATATGAACTAAGTGGTCGATATTGATGAAATAAATTTTCAGTGGTGGTCAGGTATCTATTATCAAGTGCAGCTGGTGTGGGATATAAACTATGTTGGAAGTTTGAGTGACTCATATAAGAGGATAAACCATGGTCTGTTGCCGTCGGAGCATAAGGTGTAGTATACATATTGTAAGCTGCAGTACATCCATCAGTTGCAATGTAGTCTACAGTAGGCATAGGACTCACTACTGAAGCTGACACTGTAACATTTACTGGAGGTGTGACTTGTCCGCTATTAGATGTAGATGATAGTTTGCGTTTAGTTCGACATGTTGAAAGAAAATCTCGTAATTGCGTTTTGTATCTTCTATTGACTCTGGACGGGGTCGTTGGAGCAGTGTGTTGAGCAACGCTGGCTGTGCTGGCTAATAATTGATCTGATTCTGTAAAGTAGCTGTTAGAAAGACCTGCATCCAAATAGCTAACTTTGAAATCCATGGTGCGCTTTCCTAATAAATCACGACCTTCTTCTTCCCTATAGAATATATAAATTATTAATAAAATATTTAAACACATACAACTGCAGACAACTTACATTAGTGGCCGATGAGTACTGATAATAAAATCGGGTTTAGAATTTTTATATACAAGACGAGAACTGGTTTGCAACCATTGCCATTGTCCTTCTTTGGTTTGGTACCTATAAGCTATCATACCCGATGCACCTGTTTTCAAAACTGCAAAATATACCTTATGCAATTATTGCTGTAAGAACTACTATAATATTCATTTTAACTTACGTTCTTGATGAGCACTTGCCACATAAGCTAAATCATCGTAATGAACTAAATCATAGCCACCCATATTAGCCAATTCTGAATCTGAATAGCCCAACAACATTTTACCCCTAAAATATTTTGATAAGTTTAGTAGACAATCATGATCAGATATAGGTAGCAATGTGTTTTACCTTGGATCCATTGACACTAATGCCAAATCTAATTTGTGTTTACTTTTAAACATTACTTCTTTTTGTGGAATTTCTAACAATGAAGGAGGCCCAAATGGTGTGCAAATTGCAAAAAGTGCTAAAGGGGGTTCTTCAGATTTACGATTCTGTCCATGTAATACTTTTACACGTCCTCGTATATCTAAACGCTGAAATTTATATAGCATTACAAATTGGTAATTCTAGTAAATTTGACAAAATCTGTGGTATTTTATAGCATATTTTTTTGGAAAATTGACCATAGTTTTACCAGCGATTTTGTTTAAACTAATAAAAATGAACTTACTAAGAAACCGGAAGTATTGTCTAATAGACATCGGAAGCGCACTGTAAAACTACGTTCCAGCAGATGGCAGTTTTCTGGTAGTAACACATCTTGTAGACCAATGTTTGCTGATTCTGGTGGAAGATATGAATTCCACATTAACTGTCGCTGTAACTCTTCTCTATCCTCAGAATGTACCAATTCATATACAGACTGATGTACTATATCCGACTAAAAGATGAAGTATTAAAGGAATACAAAATATGCAAATAGTCAAAACATTTACCTGATGGAATCCTAGATAGCCTTCTATGCTGTGTGTAGCAAAAAAAACTTCACCTTCACAAGTTAATATCATTAGGAACCCATTTAACGCCTGCAACAATTTAAAAATAAGAACATTGCTCTATAAAATGCTAAATACGAGAGTAAAGTACTTAAGAAAAAGTAAATTGTTAAAATTGATAATGTGGTTTTGAATTGTATCCAGGAGAGTATTCTTAA
The DNA here is from genome assembly GCA_958336395.1 of Ctenicera cuprea. NCBI lineage: Eukaryota > Metazoa > Arthropoda > Insecta > Coleoptera > Elateridae > Ctenicera > Ctenicera cuprea. Next base: position 39,570,646 of record OY284490.1, read on the forward strand.
GAATAATAATTTAAAATGTCCATAAAGAATTAAAAACATTCTTAAATAGTTTATATATAAATTGCTGTTTCTATTTTCTTTCTGTCCTTTGTCTAACTAATAATTAATTTGTTGTGAATGAGTTATGAAGCAACTACACTACTCATTTTAAAATTACCTGCAGGAACATTTCTCCATCTAACGGTGTATGATCAAAAGCTGTCAGGTCTCTCGGCCTATGCAATCCACCACCATCATCTTTATCTTTGTGCATAACCACTGTAAAGATTAATTATAGTTAGATATATGTATTCAAAAAAATGTCGCTTATAAGTACAAAAAACCTAGGTCGTAAATTTTGGTATATTTATTAAAACGTTTAGTTTACCAATTATCTAATACAGTTATCGTTTGAACAATATAAAACTTTATACCAAAAATTTCCAGAAAACAGAGAAACTGTTTCATGCTTTTTGTTATTGTATTGCAAATAAAACAATTATTAACCTTGACAGGTTTTGTGTGTTGGTTGCTACACCATGTTTGATCATGATCTTCTTGTACATTTTAGCTTGTTCTTCTAATGAAGATGACATCACTTTATTAATAAGTTCTAGTTTTACTTCGTTGAAGTTCATATTAAACCCGTTGAAGTTAATAGAAATTGTTTTATTTACAATACATTAGTATGAACGAAGTAACGCTAGAACTAGAACTATATAATATATTTTTGTAATGTTTATTTAACGCCGGCCTATTTCCGATTGAGCATTTATTAATTTAAATTTTAATTTATTCATTTTAAGTTTTTTGTATTTGCAGTTGATTCAATTTTAAGCCTTTAATTATTGTGCTCTTACAAATAAGCACTTTTTCTTTTGTAGATATGTTTAACAAATTTAACGTTTCATTTTAAAAATAATGAACGAGGTTTTGACGGTGGCAAAGAAAAAATATACTACAAAAGTATAGGTTAGCGTTTAAAAAAAACTTTTAATATCTATCTATCTAACTAATAAATAAAATATATAATTTCTAACAAAAATTTTAAAACGGAAACGTGAAAAATAAATTGCCCAGATACCTTATATTTAAAGTTTTTATTGTCGGCTGTAGAACCAATGGTCTATACATTTTGTTCACCCTGTATTTTAGACGTACAATATTTTATCGCAATTAAATTTTTAAACAAAACTAAAACTCGTTGCTACCAAACAACAGTTGATGACTTTTTGCCTTGATATTTTCCAATTGCCTTGTGGATTATTTCACATATGTCGAACCGTGAAATTAATTTTTATTTTAAAACTTAACAATAAAAAAACGAGTAGAATGCCTAAATTTTTTGCTAATAAGTTTTCTAAGCCAAAAATAAGATTCTTAACAGAATAAACATGATGCTATGCAGGAAGTTTGTGTAACTCACTCCGATTGCTTCTCAGATTTACGAGTGGTATATGAGTGTACTATTTCTCGAATAATATATCAATTTGTCAATAACATTTTTTGCATCATCTGAAACCTATTTTGCTACTATGGTAATTACAATTCAAAAACGCTACAAGAGTAAAGTACCTTTATTTCGCAAAATTATAAAAACTTTGCTGAAAAAAGTTGTTTAGAATGAAGAATTCTGTCTAAATAGCAAGCATGAGCTTTCAATTCAAATATCGAATTTTTGGTGTTTTCATGAATTAGTTGAATAATTTCAAATTTACGTTATTGACACACTGTTATACTAGGATCTGTTACTACAAAAAGAATTGAACAAAAATAAAGTTAGTACCAATTGAGACAATCCATGAAATAAAATCACATATGTACTAAATAGTGTAAAAAGTAATTACGTTGCTTGTTAAGTGGTATTATTGAAATCAAATAATTACGGTTTACTGAAATCACCTTTAGAATCCGTCAAAATAGTGAAATATGCTTTCTTGCAGAGATTAGCTGCAAAGTATTGCAACTACACGTTGCTACATACGTTAGGTCTAGATCTGATATACATTCTAGTTGTAAAAATAACATAAACTTAAAAGTATACGTTGTTGATTATTACTTGGCGTATTCATATGTAGACGTTAATAAATTATTGTACTTTAAGATAAAGTACTTAGCTGCGTTCCTTTGAGTGAATAAATGAATGGAATATAACATGTACCTTTAATTACTTTATGTGACTTATCGTCGTGACGTTATCAAACAGTTCTTTTAAAGAAAACATGAACTCTTTAATGGCCCTTTCCATTTTTACATGGGAACTATGTAACTTTGTAATAGTTAATCACTGTTTACTTTCTGATCGATTTTACACTGAAATAGTACATGTACAGCGTGTTTCGCAATAAAATTTCCATAGATCAAGCTGGCAACAGAATTTACCACACCATCGAATTAGCTTAACAACACAGAGTTTCATTTAAAAAAAACTTAATTTAAAGTGTCTTCCGCGTAAACTGGGCGTCGGCGATTTTGTTTTGTGTGCTGAAAATACTCGTCACCGAAAACGGTATTACTTTTACTTACACATATTTTTCTAGCGCCAATGATAAATAAGCATATCAACTGGCCCTGAATTTACAATCAACCTGTATAGTAAATCCGGATCCTTTCCACCCGTCTCATCTTTTAGAGACGACTAACGAGCTTCCGCTACTAAAAGCCAGGTCTGTATCTGTACGCGTTCATTATATAACCATATAAGGTGCACATTCGTATGTGCTGCTGTGTATCAGACCAGTCCAGTTTTCGATGCAAATAAGGAAATAGGGCTACACCGAATATTTGTATTATTTAAACAGAATTCGCTGCAACTTCTAATTACCAAACCAAACTCCGCCGCGAAAACATTACAGCTCGACAGAGCTTATTATTATTTTGTCAGCACTATTTGCTAGTTCCGATGTTTGTAAAAGTTGCCTAGGTTGACTTTAATAGGGCTTTCAACGATTACAAGCGGGTAGGTGAGGGACGTGGCACTTGATTTTAAAAGCCTGCGTAGAATAGTTGTTAAAGCGGTTCTTGAACTTGGGTCCACAGAGCTATTGCAGGGGGTCCGAGGAAAATTAGAATGACTTATACTATAACTACTGAAATTTAAAAATAATATATTTCTATTCACAAAATAATGTATTCATTTCTTTCAATAGTCTGATGCTATTATATGGGTATATTATAGTTTACAGTAGGAACATTGCTTTTTAAATGCCAGCACTGGATGCCACTGCTTTGCTCACACGGCCGCGTTGCTGAGGTCAGCTTTCATTTGTTTTTGTAAATGGGTGTTTTCAGGCCATCAAAGTTAAAGGACCGCTCCTTTGTACCATTTTTTTAAAAATAAATTAGCTAACATTTTTTTAAAGAAGTTGTCAAAATAAGTGTGGGGTGTAGCTCACGGGTTCAGCTAGTTTTAATTAAAAGTGGGTAGTGCGATCTCGTGTTTCCATAGACTATTTTAGGAGTACTTGTAAATTGTTTTTACCTAAATTTGACTTCGATTTAGAAAGTACTCGGATTTATTTATAAGTTAATACATGTGAGCTGATTTAGCGTAATGTTAATCATAGAATTTTTTATTTCCGTCTATTAATTGTAGTTTCAGTATTTAAATCAAGAATGGTTTTTGTTTAATAGTACTCCAATTCAATTTCAAACTGTGACGATTTTTATATACATATCTAATGGTAAACGTGGCTTGAGACTTTTAAGTCAAGAGATTTTTTGTTTTATGCGTATATTTTGGCATCAATTTTGTTAGTATTGTAGCAGGTTACGCGAAATAATTTACTTCTTCGTAATCGCAGGTTTGGTAAAAATAAGGTTACTACAAGACATTTGAGATTCCGGAGTTCACAACGACAACAATTTAAATAGAGTATACAATATGCAAGTAAGTAATTTAATTTCCCTGTGAGTTTCCTAGTTTTATTGTTGTAGTTTGTATAACGCAAAGCAATCTCGGCGAAAATAACTGGCCCCCTTAGCTTCGATCTTTCTGCGGCGGCGGTAGATATTATTCACTAAGTAGTAAATAATAGAATCAAAATGCAAATGTAGTGGGTACTTTACACGGTGTAGTTTCATAAAGAATGGGGAAGAAGTCGATGGATAATGCACGTGGCGCGTGACCAACCGGTCATCAATAAAGGGCGCGATAGCTTACTCTACTATAATAACACCTGCCATACTAAAATCACAGGCCCATTAGCCGTTTATTCAATAGACAAGTTAAATATGACAAGTTGCAGCATCATCATGACTAGACTTTAGTAAAACGCTGCTCTTTATACGATTTAATGTGCAATCCCAATTACTTAACGTTGTTATGTGCGCGCACAGCTTAATTTGTTCACTCAGGCGAAAATAATTTATTACTTTTAGCGTCCTGGAGACGACCAAAGGGTTTATTAGATCCTACTCGTTATGGCCATAGCAGCTGAAAATTTTAAACAAGAATATAACATCTGCACTCGTGAATTATTGTAGATGTTTAACTAATTATATATCCGTGTTCTATGTAAAGATAGTGTGCGAATTTTTTGATATCTTCAAGTATGCGATGTTCAATCAAAAACAATCCGTTGTCTATACCAGTGGCGCGCATTTTTTTTACCGCAGCCCCTAAATTTGGACGTCATGAACACGCAACACTCCCCTTTTGCCATAAAAATTACAAAAATAGCTTAAATTGTGTTTATTGCATTATACAGGGTGTAACAAAAATGGTGGGCTGGCTATACATAGACGTATTGTACTCACTGAAATAATCAGAAAAGTGCATATAACCATGTGTCCTATAATGCTTCTGAAGAGAGCTAGGGTCCCCTGAGGGGAGCGCATGAAATTTAAGTTTTAATTGTATTATCTCAAACACGCTTTAATACAAAATAATGAAATTTGGCATGCGGTTTAGTACTAGTAAGTGCTACTATTTAACACCATCCAAATCAAATTATTTAAACCAAAGGCATCTCAAACTGGGGTTAGGGGGGGGGGGGTCATGCTTATTTATTATTTTTGGAATCTTTGATTTCTTACCAATTTGAGTCAGTAATATGATTCTACGTTAAAAAATGCATAGCATTGGTACTCTCATTTTTTTTTGTACGATTAGCCATTTTCCAGGAAAAATCGATTTAAACATTTTTCTTTTTTAGAACGAGACAAAACTTTTTTTTTATTTTGTGCTTTAAATTCGAAAAACTTAATAATTTGAAAAAGGTAAATTATAAAAGATATCGCTGGATATGCGGTTGGCGTAACAGAAAATGGTCCTTTTGTAAAATGCCTAAACATTTTACAAAATATCGGCACTTTGTCAAATGAGGTTTGGGTTTACGTTAAGTCAATAATATCAGCCATTTTATACAATGTCAGCCAAATTATGAGTTGATTACATATTTTTCGTTTGGCTGAAATATATGAATTTTGGAAACCACCTAATAAGTATTAGAACAATCGAAAAAAGGATACTTAAATAATAGTAGTTATACTGCTTTTTTAAACAATGTTGTTGGTCTAGACGGTCTATGGCATGGTTAAGAACAGTTATATAGTTACAGAAAACAATGAAACAACAAAGTTTTTCCTTAAAACAATGTTGTTGGTCTAATAGGCGAGGTTATGGTTAAGAACTGTTCTATTTTTAAAGAAAAAAAAACGTACATACAGTTGCAGCCGATATTTAAATAGGTTTTGCCGTATTCAAAATAATAAGTTTACGACAAATGTTTCCGTTTTGCCAACCGTGTCCACTTTGCTGCGCCTACGACAATGACGTTATCACTAAAAACAGCCTAGGTAGCATTAATATGCCTGAACATTTTCAGGCATTTTAAAAAATATGTAATCTACTCGCAATTATTTGCCTGACATTTCAAAAAATGATTATTATTTCCGCATAACGAAAACCGAAGTCTGATTTGACAAAATCCCTGTATTTTGTAAAATGACCAGGCATTTTATAAAATGACGGATTTTACAATACACCTACGACAGATATATTTATTGATTGCTTATGTTTTATAGCAGCCTGGAAATAAAAAGAGAAAAGTAACTGACCTATTACATATTTTGAAAATATATTGTTTGGACCCTCAAAATGTAATGCAATTAGTCGTAATGGTTAATCATTTTCAATTAATAACTACATTTTTTTACTTTATGAAATGTACGAATGGTCAGAGATGGATGAAATTAGTGTATTGGTATCAGTTGTCTGTTCAACTAGGGATTTATTTCATTGTTTACTCCCAACTCGTGGCGAGTTGTCCACGCCTAGAACGAGAAATTGGAGCTCTTCACTTGCATACTCTTAAGTATCAAAAGAAAAGTTAATTTGTCCTACTAATAGTCAGTGACGTACCTAGGATTTCGGACGCCTATGACCATACAAGAAAACCGCTCCCTAATGGAAGAAGTACTATTTATTTACAAACATAGTTTTTACAAAATAATATCAATAATAAGAGAAGTACTTCACCTGGACTTTCTTATACTTTGGAAAATGTATTACCATATTTAAAAGTATGTTTGAGCATTGACTTGTAAGATCACACTAGTGCTGCCATCGTGCCGAATCGGCTGGGGGGTGATCCTGTTAGTCTTTGCCTGCGGGCAGGTCTTACTGAATTTAATTTATGAGAATAAAGAATGTTTTTTGATTTATTGCAAAAAGGTTCTTTGGGATTAAAGAAAGTCAAAAACAGAAGGGTAAATTCGCCCGTCGAAGATTAGGTGGGAGGGAAAATGTGCCTAGAAAATACGTTGTGAATCTTATTCTACTATCACTCATGAGCAATTTTGCTGAAACATAATTGTTTTTCCGTCCCCTGTTTGTTAAATAAAGAGGTATACATTTTCGATTTTCAAAAATTCATAGAAAGCGTCACAAACAAATTAGCGGACTGGGACATAAACCAAATTGAACCCTATCTTTGCCTCTATGAGCCATCAAAATCTAAAAAAATCGCAGCGGATGCCATTTTAAAGCTAAAGAGCTCGAGAAAAAGTATGGGATTTGCCCCAGTGGAGGGAGGGATGTGCGCAGAGAGAAAATGCATTCGGACAACAGATATAGTATGGTATGGGTATTTCATCGGCACGGCACGGCGCGGTGTCTATGGCAGGGAACACATTAGCCATACCCTAGCTAGATATGGCTCTGGCAGTGATTTTCAAAAAGAAAAACTGATTTTAGTAACGTTTGATTTTAGAATTGCATAACTGAGTCGCTATAAATCTTACTGGCATGTACAATTTTCATCTTAGAGCTAAAACTATGTTATTTGAATCAATCAATAGATGACAACGTATTCTATCATTAGGTTAATATGTCTGTTTTTTTCAACATGTCTGATCTAAAATCAACTGAAATACGAAAACGGTACAGTATTGCAGGAAAATAGAAAGTTATCATACAAACAAACAATCAAAACCCCAACTGATTTGATGCGTACTTAACAAAGATCTCGGCCATAGACAGCAAAGTCTAGTTCTTGGAAATTGCGCCATGTTTTCTGTTTCTACATGCAATTAAAGCTATAAACACTAATAGTAATTTTAATGCTGGTTTATAACGTTGTAATAATGATATAATTATCTTAAATGAGCTGCAAAGAAAACGACCATGCGCCTGTTTCTAGATAGTGAGTGCATTTATGCAGTATAAACGAAGAGAACTGTAATTCCACATAACCGCACAATTTAAATGCAAATATCTTGTGTAAAAACATAAACAGTGCGTCTAGAATGCTGTTTTTTTTAAATAAATATAGTTTTACCAAAAATCAATCATAACGATAATTTGTTTGTAATTGATCAAACTATGATACAAATCTTTCTATGACGCTGATTATCAATAGATTTTGCGTTTATGTTTCGGACGAATCGATCACAAGAATTAAACCTTTTTGGGTTTACGTAGAGTTTTGTTGTCTTTGTTACGAATAGAAAAGACCTGTAGTGCTAGTAAAATACGTCATATTCAAACAAATTTCTCAACTGCTTTAAGCAGCATTTTTTTTTATTAACTTAAGTTCTCTTATTTATTGTTTAGTAAGCTAGTTTATATTGCGGCTTTACCACAAAAAAATCATTATGTGAATTCTCTCTTTGTATTGTATGCATTAATATTGGGAAGTGAGAATTTATGAATATATATTTGTGCGTTGGTCACTGCCCGTAAATGACCGGTTATAATTTAAAAACATAATCTATGAATCATATTTTTTGCTAATGTATGTTTTTAATTGCATTTCGAGAATGCACATAGTAGCACAAAATCTAGTAGGTATAACAAACACTTCTGAAGAGAGTTCTTTGCTACCACTTTTGGCCAACAGGGTTTAACATTTTGAGAACATAAATTGTTAGCAGGTTATTATGTTATGATGCTATGTAGAAGCTCTATTTCCTCGAAATGTTATTCAAGTCATTAGGTGGTATAAAATAAACAATATATGAAAAGCCACAGCATTCTGTATATTAAAAACAGAGCTCTTTCCTTTGTCTCAGCTTTTTGTGGAGGGACGCCCATGCTGCTAAACACCACGTCACGTATTTACGCGTCCATTGTATACGGTTAAAATATGTTTGTACAGCCGACCGATGTCAAAGTCGCGTACAATTGACTACGTATACACCGCGAAGACCAAGCGTTTGGTCCAGTGGCTAATAATCAAATTTTTATCAATAGTTTTTGGTCCATGTTTGGTTCATTTGTGTAGTCCTTTGGATAGCGCTGTATGAACGACAAAAAATGCGGTCTAAACAGTAGCAGGTTAAGTAACAGAAGAACCAAATGTTAGTTGCGGTTTATTTTGTAGTAGCGTTTACCGCAATTTATATTGGTATAACAGAAATAAAGTGTTACAACCGCATTTTTAGTTATTTATTTTCTGAGTAACGCTGCAGTACCACTGACACTTAAAGAAAATCCACACACAATCACCAATAACAGGGATCAAAGACATACATTCATTTCTGCTATTGGAAGAGTTTCATATGTAACAATTGCAATTTAAAACACTAAAGAACGAATAATTATTTAATTTATGTTAGTAGTTACGTATGTTCAGTTTGGTCGCTGACTTTGTGGATTTTAAATTGTACAAAACTGCGGGACGCATTTGGAAAATGCCTTACACCTCGACACAGTTTATTTATAATTGTTAAAAGAAAGTTACCAAAGAAGCGTGAATAGAATTAATATAATACTAGCTAAACGCGTAGATTACGCCTTGCACCGTTCTCTTAAAAATTGTAGCAAATTTATTGAAACGGATATAATGAAATAATTAATACATTCCGCAGGTATCGCAGCTTCATGGGCCCGACCACGTAATTTTTACATGAATATCACAACTCGTAGGCATAATAAAAATCTTGTGGCGATATGTAAGACATGTTACTGAATGCGCAGTCACTAAAAGTTGAGGCAGAGGAAAGAGATCCGGATTTAATATATAGATAGATACTAAAAAAGCACTGTACAGAAAATATTAAAATTTTATTAAAAAGAGCATTTATAACTAGGGCTGGGATTTTTAGGCATTACAATTTACAAGAAGGTAGAAAAAAATTACATTTCAGGAACCGGAAGTTATAATTTCAAGTTAAATAAAAGTGTTATTAAAAAAAACAACCAAAGCAAGAACTGCCTGCACCACTAAAATATAATAAAAAATTAACGAAGCACTTCGCCTGGACTTCTCTATACTTTAGAACTTGGTACGTATTATATTTTCAAAAATATTTTACGCGCCAATAATAGGGTTGAACCTACCCCTACCCGAACCACCTTAGCGGAGACAGTAGGTCACTATAGTGACGTCAAGATTATCCGCTTTAATAAGGTAGTTGCAGAAAATATTCTTATTACCTCCGTAAAGCGGCTTAAAAGTACGGACTGTATCCACGTAGATTGGATAGAAATTGTTGATAAGAAACAAATTTATCTCTTAAAAGCTAGCTTGCCTGAGTTTTAAACTATTTTAAACATAAAATGCGTATTTTAAATGAAATTTGCAAAACTTCGTTTTTCATTTTGGCGTTTAATACCTTCCTGGGCTTTAACCTTTAACCCGGGATTACCAGAAATCCCTGTCAGAAGTAAAAAAAATCTTCTTGTCTAAAATGATCACAACAGACAACAATTACAATGATTCATCTACAATCTACCGACCTTTCGTATATTTCAGACCTGGGACATCATAGCTGAGGGCACCGGAAAACCGAATTTATCAATCTTTTTAGAAGGAAAAAAATGATTTTGGAATTCTATGGAAAATATTTCTTGGGATTTAAAGAAAACCAAAACTGAAACGACAAATTTGTCCACCAAAAATTTGATGGGAGAGAAAAAATAATGGCCTAAATATTGCCGCACCTAAAAATTAAATTGTGGCTCTTATTCATCAGTCATGAGCAATTTAGCTTAAACAGAAAATTTTATCATCTCCCGTTTATTAAACAAAGTTCCATCAATTTCCAATTTAAAAATTCATAGAAGGCATCCCAGACAAGCTAACGAACTGAGGCCGAAACTAAATTAAGTTCATCTTTAGCTCTATTAACCTATAGAATTTAGAAAAAATCGTATGACCAGCTATCGAGCAATATGTTTTTGAAAAAGTCTAAATTTTGATATTTCTTTACTTCACAATTTTAGTAGTTCCAAAACTTCTAGTAGCGTGTAGCATTGAGTACCCTTAGGGAATTTGCAATATCAAACTTCATCTCGATCTGATAACTCGTTTTTGGGTAAATAGGCGTTAAAACTCATATTTTCAAAAATTCATGGAAAACGCCAGAGAAAATTTTGCGAGCTGGGATACAAACTAAATTGTGGCTCATCCTCAGCTATCTGAGCTTACAAATGTAAAAAAAATCGCGCGGAAAGTTTTTGAGCTACATTTTTTTGAAACTTTCCGAAATTTTGGAAATGGTTTTTACCTGATATCTTTTATCTTTTCGAAATTTTTTGTGCAGAGTAACATGTGTCTCTACAGGGCTATTGCGATTTAATATTTGAACGCGATCTGTCAACCTGTTTTTGAATAATAAGGCGCTAAATTCAAAATCTACAAAAATTCGTATCAGCCGCCATTTTAAAGCTAGAAAGTTCAGAAAACAGCGTTGGATTTACCCTAAAGTCTGTTATCAGATTCAGTTTTCAATCTTATAAAATTTGGCTTAGGAAAAAAAGCTACCAAAAAAAACATGTCTAACTTTCGCTTCCGGTTTCGGATTTTTTAAAAGCTTATTTTGTCGGTGAACTTTTGATATACTACGAGATTCCAAAGCTCATCCAAATCCCACCATCAATTTTCATGATCTTTCCACGCCAGAGGAAGTAACTAAATGGTGTTTAACATTTTGTAATCGACTAACAGTAATGTTTAATAAAATATATGTTTTATTCTACGCTTTTAACAAAAATGTTGCTCTAAAAAATTAAAAATCTACTTTACCGACCTAGAGAACAGGGGTTCACACAAATATTTATTTAATTTGTATTGCGGATGGCAGTGAAATTGATTTTTTACTTTGATAAACAACCTAATAAAAATAGTACCAAAATAGACATAAAACGAAAAATTAGGCGTGACAATTTAATCGTAGCCATAAAAACCTAAAAATAGCCAAAATTATTCAAACCTACTATTTAAAAAAAAGTTACAAGAATATGCGCGGGTCGTAGCCTACGTGTTCTAGTAGTACTATAAAGTAAGTAGCTTGGTAGCTTATTAAACCTTAATAGATAGAAGGTGTTCAAAACGTTTATTAAAAATTATTGATAAAATCTAACTAACGAGAAAGAAAGTTCTGTTAATGTGTGTTTGTTGAAAATAGCACTTTAAAAATTATTAACTTAATAATTTATCTATGATTATTTTACTCATAATTCATCGACTAATCACTACGCCGTATTTGCTTTTTCACTGCCATAGAAAAATTTAATCTGGTTATTTTTGACGTACAAAATTTATTCGAGAATTAATATAAGCAAACGGCTTATTTCTTTTATTTACTAGTTTCAACAATACAAACCATTTAACAATTGACCTCGCATATTCGGAGGCAATAAAATCACTGCATGTTAGACAGGTGAACCAATCAAAATCTGATTCTAATGACAATTACTAGTACGATGATTGATAGTGTAATCAGCTCTGATAGCTTACTTATAATTACCCTAGTAGGTTGATTGTCGGTGTAATCAGCCCTAATAGCTTCTTGGGTTTCCTAGATATTTTATTTGGTAAAATGCAAAAAATGTTTTTTTAATGATTTTGTTCGATCAATTGTCTTGCCGAATATCACTCATGGCTGGTTTTCCTTCGGCTGCTTGATCAGTGATCACACTCCTGCGTGTTGCTATAAGACAATCGGCACTCGTCCTACTATTTTACACGACTGTTTCCCTTTTGCATCCCCAGCATCGCGGGCCGGCTTAAAAATCATATCAGTAAACGGATTGAACGTACCATTCCAGATTTAAAAAAAACATTTCTTCTACTAATTTGGCTGTTACGTTCCACATGTTTTAAACGACTATTTCTTTATAATCCGAGCCTAACTTTTCCAACTTTTACACTTTTATTACTCCACTGCCGTTTCACCAACTTCCCCAACAATTTCATCATCGGGTGTATCCCCAAATCTCATTTTAAGATGATTTTAAGCACTTTAATATATTTAGTTGCTAATGAACAACATTTATTTATATCATCGTCGTCGTCGTGGAAGTTAATTCGCATAATTACGTTAATATTTTATGAAAATTAATTTTATTCAATAAATTGTCCCCCGAATACCATTCGAGTTCAAATTTATTGTAGAAAATTTTTGCGTCAGTGTCGCTCATGTCCGTTTTGATTGAAAATGGACATTTGTGACACTGACGCAAAAATTGTCGACATAAATTTGAGCTCTTGTGGTATTATACATATATGACAATTCGTGAAATAATCCACTCATGTACCACCCGTAAATCCGAAAAAGCTATCGGGGTAAGTTACACAAACTTCCTGCATATAAATCGTGTTTCTTTTGCTTAAGGAAAATTTAAGCAAACCACTCATTTGTTTTATTTGTTAGTTGGGAAAATAAACAGTTTGAGATATTATTCGTGAAATAATCCACTTGTATAGCATCCATGAACTGAAAAATAATCAGATAATTACTTAAAGTTCCCGTGCATGACAACGTTAATTTAATTTCGTTAATTTAACCAGATTATTTTTCAATGCACTCGTGAAATAACTATCAAAGAATTCTTTTAAAATGTCTGATAACAATCATACTGCGCAAGAAAGTTCCAATCGCCTAATGTACATCACTAAAAGTTTAACTGCAACGTTAAAGAGTTATAAAATGATTTTTAGGTAGCATAAATTAAAATGAAGCTTTTGAAAACTTACTTGGAAACTTTTCAAATTAGTATAATTTTTCGCTGCTACAATATGTTTTAAAAATAACTATTGTACGGTTTGCAGTTACTGTATAAAATATTTAAACAATAACAAAACGGTAATAATGAATATTGATCACACGCCTGTATAACAGAAGTTTATTTCTTTATTTTGCGCTTGAATGCGTCCGATAAGTTTCCTAGTAGGTAGTTTTCAAAATACTTTGTACGTTATATTATTTTTCAACCCTTACAATTAATAATAAGGATAACAGTATATTCGTTTGAATATTCTCGGGTATGCTTGAGCATGCAACGTAAAATTCAAAAAAAAATCGCAAATATACACATTTGATCAAAAAAGTAGTGTACCCGCTTGGTATGAACACAAATTACCGCAATAATTCAAACGTAATCAGAAACGCCTAATATTTTTGATCGTTATAAATATTTTCATTTGGCATGTTAAGTTTACGATTACACTTATGAAATATTTATTAGTGCGGGTATTTATATCTAGACATATTTATTAGTGGTAGAAATAAAACAAATAATTTGTAATAAATATATAACATAGTTATAGATTCATGGCGAGCTAGGCAGGTAGGTATGAGATTCGACCACGGTAAAACAGTAAATTATATAGTGTTTTTGTATATTGATTAGACGAGGGTAGACCGCAAGTCTGGCGCTGCTCCGCAGGAGGCCCCAAGTATTGATCAAATAAATATGGTTTACGGATAGCTTACCCTGCTCTAGCTTTCAGACTTTTATTAACTACATACATATCCATTTGTAGTGCACCCTACAAAATTACTCCACAGTGATCTGAGATCTAGAGAACCCAACCAACACTGTATTTGCTTCAACAATACTCAAGACGTTCCGTTTCATTCATTCATGTTAGATTAATTAATAATATAAAATTTAAATCTGATTACTGTACCGTGCAGCCGCATACCAGTTACCTTTATTACCATTTTCGACACGCTTCTGTTAAAACGGATATAAATGCAAAATGCATATACTTCGAAAAAGTAACTCGCTTAAAAAAACTTCCTTTTAAATATAATTATATCAAACCTTATATTATCGTAAACGAAACGCAGGGGGGTATGTAAATTTGACATTAGAAGTTATTAGAGGTGAAGTTTAATTTATCATTTTAACGAGCCCCCTGTTGAAAGCATAACTTTCCTAAAGACGTTCAAGTTACCTTTTGCAGTTGTATCAAGTTATCCTATTTCGCCTCAGGATTGCGTCCATAAATAACACAGTGTAAATTAATATTAAGTTATTTTTATTATGTGAGCAGCAGTTTTTTTAAAACGCAAACAATAATGGCTAAGAGTTGTCAAACCCTAACAAGTTGTTTCATTAGATTTGTATCAAAGCACGACGAAAATTTCAATATTTATTTAATCATTCAATTCAGGCATTATTTGCGTGGAATTAATATCAATTTCGAAAATAATAAAAATCTGCAAAGCACTTAGCGTGCACTTTGACAGGCACTTTAAACCGTTAAAAATAATAGAAAATAGAATAGAATATTAGAATAATATTAAAGTACCTTTTAGTTGAGTATAAATAAAATAACTTTTACTTCAACTATATGTATTTATTTATTTAAACTTTATACGTACATGTTTACATGCCATTATCAAAGGTTATATTAAAAAGTAAACAGTTAGTGTTGTTATAGCAATATACTAGAACGTAGTGACTTGATCTCGGTAATCGTCTGCAGATGACTTGATTTCTTATTCCAAAATATCGAATTGAGGTAAATTTAAGAAATCAATTTCGCTCGTTTATTGACGGTACAGTTTTTAAATGTTTGTGAATTTCAAAAGCTTCTAGTATATCTAATTTACGTTTATCATCACAAAAGTGTAAACATTTTATGGTGTTATTAGACGTCATTGAATGATTTTGTTCAAGTAAGTGTTTAGCGTAATTGGATTTATGTGGGTGTTTGTATTTGTAACTACGTACGTGTTCTTTATACCTAATATAAAAATTGCTAGTTGTCTGGCCTATATAAACCGATATACAATGCGAACAATTTAATTTGTAAATGTTTGATTGTAGCAAACCATCTGTTTTTGATTTTACATTAAACAAAGTGTTTAAAATTTTCTAGTTTTTTTAAAACTTACTTTATATTTGTTTGTCTTGTCTATAATTTTAGCATTTTCTTCTGATTTGTCACCAAAATATGGGATCGAAGCATATTTAATTGTTGTTTTCGGATGCATTTTTTGAATGTACCTATAATTTATAATCTTTTTCTTTAATTAATGTATCAATAAGTTTAGTATTATAACATTTATTATATGCAATTTGTTTAATAAATGAAATTTCTCTATTATAATTAATTTCATCTAAAGAGACCGTCGAAGCGCTATGTATCATAGACCTGTATGCTGCTAATTTATATGTTTTATGATGACAAAATCGTGTGGTACTGTAATGTCTGTTTGTGCAGGTTTTGTATAAACAGAGTATTCAAGTTTATTGGTTGTATTAATTTGTATTTAAATCTCAAAAAATAATGGACCTATTTTATTCAGTTTTTAGTGAAAATTGTGTTTGGATGCAATAAATTTCTCAGATTGATTTGATTCGAATATTTGATATTCTAGATTTTCCATAAATATGTTAGCTAAAAGAGGTGAAATTGGACTTCCCATGGGTAAACCATCTTTTTGAATACAAATTTCATTATTAAAAGTAAAATAATTTTGATTGATTCAAAGTTCAAGTAATTGAATCATCTCATTCCTTTTTATTATTTCAACAATTTTGTTAATAAGAATAACATTTAACAAAGGAATGTACTTCTGGGGATGATATGGAAAAACATATTAGTAACATATTACCTTTGAGTTATTTCGGTAAAAGTGTAAAACTTGATTGGTAAATGCAACTCTTTTTTACAATCCAATTTTTAAATGTTGAGGAACATGATATGTCGCTTTAGTAATAAAAGAAAAATAAAATAATTAAAATTAAAAACCAATCAGAAAAACTAATCCGCTTAGGTATGTGTTGTTGCTTGCATTGAATGCAATTAATTACGACAATTATCGACATCCATACGGTGAAAACCTGGACTGGTTTTAAATTTATAGGGAATGTTGAAAATAAAAATCTACTTGCATCATGCAGCGATTATCCGGATCGACGGCACTATGGTGTACCCACTTTAGCTCAGAAAAGGAAAATTTATAAACTTGACATTCAAGAATTTTATGTTAATCATCAACTATTCCAATTATTAACCAGAAGCTATTAAAATGGACGAAGAAACCTGAAAATTCCATTAAAAAAAATTCCAATTTTGTTTTTCAAAGTATTTTACAAAAAAATTTTCTAATAGTTATAGTTATAAGATCAGAATACTAGAATTGGTTCAGGGTATAAAAATACAATACGCGTATAAAAACCGAAAATATTTTATTTACGCACGCTAAATAAAGGCAAAACATCGATGGTTTTTCTAACTTTACAGAAAGAGATAGAGAGATTAAAGAACAACAAAATTCGTTAGCTCAAAAAGTGGGAAAGAGTTGTAGTTCCCCAAAAATTAATACTGCGTCTTTAACATAATTTACAGTTATTGATTTTTTTTATAATCCCCGGCTTATTAAGTATGAAGGCATTGATTTACAAGTTTAAAAAATACATAGAAGGCGTCCCAGAGTAATTAGAGAATTTGGGAAAAAATTAACTCTACGTCTCTAGCTCTATTAGCATACAAAATTGAAAAAAATACTGTATGCCTTTTTTGAACATTTTCAAAGCTATTGAAAAACTTTTTAATTTTCACCCTTTGAAAGTTTTCCCAAATAATTTTAAATTGCACAATTTTGCCGTCTTAAGGCTATTGCAATTTGCAATATCGCAACTTATACCGGTCTGCTAATTCTTTCAGAGTAAACAGACATTAAAGTAAATTAGCTGTACGGTTACGGCTAACTTTTTTTCGATTATGAAAAATAATAAATGGAGTCTCGAGATGTAAGACATGTACAGGGTGGTCTATTTTTGGTGCATTGGTAGAGTAAGTTTGTTAATATTAAAGTTCCGTTTGCGTCTTATTGGCCCGATTTTTTATGACGAATTGAATGGTGGAAACAAAAATTGGAAATCTTCCTTTATTTTTGGGCTACCGTCTACGTTTCTACTAGGTCCTATAACTAGTTTATTGCAACTGTTTTAGAGTTATAACACAAACATTCATTTTTTAAATAGAAACCATAGCAGGCTTGCACTTAGTTAAAAAGGCAATTTTTAAGCTTTCCAAATATATACAGAGTGAGGCAGTTATCCGTATATTTTATCCTAATTTGGTTAATATAACGAATAGAAAAAAAATATATTCAAGTTTTCAAACTTACTTTATGTAAACAACTAGAAACATCTTAAACACTTTACTTAATGCAAAATCAAAAACAGACGATTTTCTAAAATAAATCATTTACAAATTAAATTGTTCGCATTGTAATTCGGTTTATATAGGCCAGACCATTAGAAATTTTGATATTAGGTATAAAGAACACGTACGTTGTTACAAATACAAACACCCACATAAATCCAATTACGCTAAACACTTATTACAACACAATCATTCAATGACATCTAATAACACCATAAAATGTTTACACTTTTGTGATGATAAACGTAAATTAGATATACTAGAAGCTTTTGAAATTCACAAACATTTAAAAATTATACCGTTAGTGAATGAGCAAATTGATCTCTTAAATTCTCCTCTATTGGATATTTTGGAATAAGAAATCAAGTCATCTGCAGACAATTACCGAGATCAAGTCACCAAGTTCTATTGCTATAACAACACTAACTGTTTACTTTCTAATATAACCTTTTACAATGGCATGTAAACATGCCGAAATACGTATAAGGTTAAAATGAATAAATATTGTAGAAGTAATTAAGTATTTTATATACCTATAATCAATAAATATGAACTTCAACGAAGTAAAGCTAGAATTGATAAAAAATGCTATATAAAATGTTATTCGTATCTATACGGGGTGGTGGCCGAACGATGCGAAATTCTTTGGTAAAGCCTTTGTTAATTAAGTTATCAAAAAATATTGTACACATAAGTTATTTGACTATTTATGCACATTTTACAACTATATTAGTTTATACAGGGTGTTCCATATCAGAGGGGCATACCAAACTTATGACTTTTTAAATTGAACACCCTGTATATTTTTTTTTTGGATTTATGTTTTAAAGTAGATAAAAAAATATAAAGGTTTAATAGTTTTAAAGTTGACGATTAGCGAATTATTAACGATTTAACACGATCAAGTTTCATCGTCGATTACTGCACCAGCTTCGTAAATTTTTAAATATCCCGCAAAGGTTTTTTCTGTATTATTATGTTAAAAGCTATTTATTTTTAACATAAATGTACGGGTTAAAAATAAGAAGATATTTTTTGCGAATTGTACTTTTTTGGAATTTTATCAATTAGAACACCTTGTATATTATAATGTTAGTAGATTGTTTCTTAGAAAATTTTTCATTTTTGATAAGGTGTTATACCTCTAAAGTTGTTACATAAAAAGTTACAAGAGATGTTTTCAAAATATAATTAACTTTTGGTTTCCGTCAAATTACCATCACATTTAATGGCTGTTAAATAATTTCATTGAGTTCCAAAACAGTATCAGATAATGATTATTACTTTAAAAAAATGCACAAACAAAATTAACGAAACTTCATTTTGACAATTATAAGCTAAATACAATATAATACACACCTCAACAAAACAATCATTTAAAAAAGATGTTTAATTATTCTATCAGCTTCTTGCAGGTATAACTCTAAATGCCTAACTAAAGTTAATTTAATATTTTGTAGTGTATTAACGTGGAAGCTCCGAAACGCTTCTTGTATACCAATTTTGATGTTGTCTCTATTAGTAGGTGCAGTTTTATAAACGTCCTGCTTAACGTGACCCCAAAGAAACAAAAATTAAAATGTGTTTAGTCAGGAGATCTAGCGGGCCATGATATCAAACCTCCTCTAACAATCCGACTATTATTAAAAAACAGTTGCACATCCCGGTGGAAATGCGCTGGGGCACCATCTTGCTGGAACCACATGGTACGACCTGTAACCAAAAAATCCATCTACGGGAAATTTATAATTTTCCGGAACTGACGTAGTAATCCACGATGAAACTTGGCCGTTATTTGTGTTAAATCGTTAATAACTCGCTAACGCTTAACTTTAGACCTATTAAACCTTTATACCTTTTTGATCGACATCAAAATAGGAATCCAAAAATGTAAAAATACACAGCGTGTTCAATTTAAAAAATAAATTTAGTATGCCCCTCTGGCATGGAACACTCTGTGCAGAAATGGTCAAATAAGTTATGTGTAACATATCTTTTTGATAACTTAATTAATAAAGGCGTTATCTAAGAGTTTCTCATCGTTGGGACACTCGAATAAATCGGGATCGCCTCCTCCGTCTCAACTTTTAGTGACGTCGGGCTCTTACATTTTGACACAGCTTATTTATTATTATGTTTGCCGATTCCAATGCGTATGTTACAGTCATGTAGGGCGGCGCGGCACTTGATTTCAAAAGCTTGCGTATTCTAAAAGAAATTTCAAAAAGAGCGTGGGGTTCTGCTAATTTTATTTAATTTTTGCAGTTAAACACAAAACAAATAATAATAAAAGTGTAAATGTAGTAGGTATCATTGACATTTACTTTTAGTAAGCCAGTGCAAAAAATTTTTAAATTTAAAAAAGAACCATCCGTTTAATAGTTACAACAATAATAATTACATTTATTCGACATAATCTCCCTCTAAAATTTTTGGTTTAAAAACGAGCAGTTTCTTTGAAAGGGTAAAATTTTCTAAGAAGTCTTTTGAAACTCATTCGTGGACACTCTGTATACTTTAGTTTAGGACATGTTAAATACTTACATGTACAGTTAATTATAAAAACTCCAATGCAATTTCTTCTGCCCATAAAAAGAAAGAGAATAGAGCAATGAGTTTGTGTGTACACAATAGCACTTTTATCTTATCTATTATCGAGCTTCAGTCCTTGCAAGAACGATTGCAACTGCCGTAACCACGCCCCATTTATGTAAGTTAAAGATAGTGATCTTGTGCTGTACTACCCTCCATTTAACTTCAAGTATTCAGACATTCTAGTGGGGAAGCAGGGATACTATATCAGACATGTAATTATTTTTATTCGATTGCTTTTTAGTTTGATAGCTTCAAACGTGGCTTGATAGAGATAACTAATATTTTGTTATGTACTTCAATCTGCAAGTAAATTTATTCTTGTAAAATGTTTTTTATTCGTTTCGCTCTTTGGATTAAATATGCTAGTAAACTGAGACTAACATGTTAGATGAAAATTATCAGAAGCTAACTTATTTTTATAATTTAATTGGAAATTTGCGAAGAACCTTGGCTAGCTCATTTTTTTATGAAACGGTATAAATAACTAATTATAATATAATAAATTAATAACCTGTTTCCTAACATAAGAAAAATACCGTCTGTCTATAAAGTAACCCCCCCCCCCCCCTAACTAACTTTTGAACGACTTGATATTTTACCACAACATTTGGTTTGCTTTGATGGGAAATGAAATACTCTTTTTCTTAAATAAAAAGGGGGGTCGAGTGACACCCCATTTGAAAAGTCTTTTAGTTCTGCGTCTGATCCTAGAGTTTCAAAGAAAAATATTCAGTCATAACAAAATGATGGATTTTAAACAAATGGACTCACTCAATCCAAAATTGTTTTGTTTATTTTATCCAGGGTCGAGTGACACCTTATTTGATAGGTCTTTTAGTTCTGCGTCTGATCCTAGAATTTCAAAGAAAAATATT
Organism: Ctenicera cuprea; assembly: GCA_958336395.1. Lineage (NCBI taxonomy): Eukaryota > Metazoa > Arthropoda > Insecta > Coleoptera > Elateridae > Ctenicera > Ctenicera cuprea. The sequence goes on from OY284490.1 coordinate 39,591,953, forward strand.
CAACCATAACAAAATGGCGGATTTTAAACAAATGGATTCACTCAGTTCAAAATTGGTTTAATTTTTTTATTCAGTAGTTCACTTTTTCATTTGCAGGACAAAATTTTCCCAGAAATATCTCAGGTGGCTGGAAATAATATTAAAAACGTTATGTTCCAACAAGACGGTGCGCCGGCTCATTATTATAGGCCTGATTCTGACTTTCTCAACGGATATTTTCTTGGACGATAGATTGGTAGGCGGGGGCCTGTAGAACAGCCGGCTCGCTCCTCAGATTTAACCCCCTTAAATTTTGTTCTATGGGGATATCTGAAATCGAAAGTGTACAGAACCCGTCCAGAAACAATTGAAGAACTGGAGCACCGCTTTACAGAAGTTTGCAGAAATATCACTTCAGAAACTTATGAAAATGTAAGGCAGGAAATTCATAACAAACTTTTATGTGCCAAGAAGTGAACGGTGAACATTTCGAACTTTTAATTTAATTTCTTTCTGCTTTAATTCTTAGTTTTTTTTAAATATACTTCGTTATCTTCAATCATTGTCATTTTGTTATGGCTAAATATTTTTCTTTGAAACTCTAGGATCAGGCGCAGAACTAAAAGACCTTTTAAATGAGGTGTCATTCGACCCTCCTTTCTATTTAAAAAAAATTCAAAAAAATAGTATTCCATTTCCCATTAAAGCACACCAAATTTTGTGGTAAAATATCAAGTCGTTCAAATGTTAGTTGGGGGAGGGGTTACTGTATAGACACAGTGTATATAGATTCACACAAAGAACGAAAACATACCGATGGTAATTTCTAGTTTTGGTTTTTTCTTTCCCATACTGTTTTTCCTATACACGTTTTCGAAATATTGACTACATAGCGTTGTAGTGTATCTAAAAAAAAATTATATGTTTTTTTTTCCAAATGCTGTGTCTTCAAAATGAACGCTACGAATTTTTATTAATGCCCAATTACTCAGAAACAAAATATCCAATCAGATATAATCAAGTAATGTACAAATATGTCTGCTTTTCTTTTGCTATTTTATATCAATTATTAGCTCAAAGTTAATATAATAATATTTTGAAGTGGTGTTAGGTCAAAGGTTTAATTTTAATTTAAAAATTAACTTTTTATGTAAGTTATTACATGAAACTATTATTCTATGTATTTTTGAAGGTCTCTAACTACTGTGAATCTAGATTTCGCTATTAAAAATTTAAGAAAATAACATAGGTTGCATTTAAGTACCTGCTTAAACGGTGTGCTGTATTAATTGTAATTTTCTCATTTATTATTCTCATCGCTATACTCGACAAAGTCAATACCTTGTTTCCCGAACATTCGAGTTAGGCCAGCCTGTCTATAATCTTTAAGTAACGTTTATTGCAGCACGGAACTTATGGATGTTACTTTATTACAAACTACTTAAATACCCACGATTTTGATGTAACTTTAATTTAAGAAAAGTTATAGATTGGTTAAAAGAGATATCCATTCTATGATAACGTAGTGTTTAAAAATTAGAACTTTAGTTACTTGCAGTGTTACTAAAAAGCAAACAATTATTACAGGTTCTCCCAACCCGTCATATACAAACATCAGATGACCGTGCATTGATGTACAATAATTATTTATTTTCAAGTAGTATTCTAATAATGAAGCCGTAGTCTAAATTCCAAAAGAACAAAAGTCATATCCTTAATTCAATTTTTATAAGCAAGATAAAATAAACAAACCTCACCGTTAATTATCCGAAGCATAATTTACATGTAATTAATAATATGAATTAGTGTTTAAATAGTTCTGGCACATTCCGTGACCGGTGAAAATTAAAGGTCCGATAACCACGCGCGCTTAAACCGTTCATGCGCGTATGACAGCCCATTCATAATACCGACTTCATTATTTGAAGATTATGCTAAATATCCTGCGTTTGGGAAATTATATAAGAATTTGCATTTTTACGATAAGAAATACCTATTAGGCTTTAACGGTTGCTAAAACAACACGCTTTCGTAATCGATCATAAATACGAGGTCACACTGCGACCTTTGTTATAACAGAGGACATTTTTCTCAGGGGAGACTTTCTGAAAATAGCAAAAAAATATAAAAAAATCTTGAACGCTTTTACTTAAATAATGTTGTATTTTAGCGGCAAAAATGCTACCACAAAGTAGACGTTCTACAAAATATTCATGACACTTAACTCGGTTTTTTGCATAAATTACACGCTTTTCAAGCAAGAATAAGAATTGAACTGGCGTTATAACAGAAATTTGATATATTAAATAGCTTCTGTTGTTGCCTGTTGGATTTAAGGTCCTTTAATCTTTACCTTGGTTATAATCACAATTTTCAATTTTTAATTGAAGTTAATATATAATCAGAGTTTGTATAGTAACGAGTAAATGGAAACAAAGAAAACGGTATACCCATATTTCTATTCTCATTTCAATACCATCAATAATCAAATGAATTCAAATTTTCAGTTAATTGTATGTGATGACTTAGAGAAATATATTTTAGCTTTGGTTTTTATATTTCAGATAACAAACAAATATTACGAGAACACCAAAATCAAAAATGGGCGAAACAGGCCGCTGGTACTTTCCTATACTTTTTACGTGCTAAATATTCTTGCGTCAAGAAGTGATTGAAATTTACATCTAGTCATCTCCAACCGGTACAAGCCGCCCGCTCCAGACCCAAGGCGTTGGTTACGTAGGTCGCTCGCCGATTACGTAAAGGCGATAGGTAATGCGCTCACGACCTCGAATCAAAAATGGTTATAACAATTTTATTTATACAGTTATCATAAAATGCAAAGAATCAAAAATATTTTTTTATTAGAGCTAATTAGCAGGCATAGTTAAAATCGCGTAACTTCCCGAAAACGCAACTTCAAAATATCCAAAAATTCCTGGAGGGTGTCAAAATAAAATTTGGGAAATTAGTAGAAACCAAATTTGTAGTTCATTGTAAGCTCTATCGGCTCAGAAAGTTAAAAACAATCGTGTGGGCAGTTTTTTTGCAGTAGTTTTTTGAAAATGTCTAAAATTTTTGAAAAGCTAAACACTTACAGTTCATTATTCTTTGGTTTACAAAGCCAACTTAAAAAAATTAATTATGCATATCATTGTAGGCATTTAAGGTTTTTTTAAAGCGCCCTCTGGCGGCACAGTTAAAAGTTAATGGGTAAGTATTATACATAGCTGTAAAGGAAATTAAAAGTCTATCCAAATATGCAAACATATATAGTGTTCCACGAAAAATAAAAAAAATGCTATTACTTCCGGTTAAACCGGAACTCAAAATTAGCACCATTTTATGTTGTCATATGCATTTTTATGTGGATATTACCCATAGGAAATTTAAAATTAATAATTTAAAAATTAAGAAAATGGCCGGTTGTTATCTGTTCTCGCGGCCACCCGGTAGAAATCGAGATTCGATTCTAGCGATTAGATTTTATATGAAACGATCTTAGGCAGGTAGAACTTGAACTAGTGAATATTTGGCTAGTTCAGTATTAAAGGTAAGATTGAGTTCGCAAAATTTTATTCGCTTGATAAACCCTTCTTCACAAATAATATTTATTTAGTTTCTATAGCAAAAATAAATATTTAGAAAGAGGTTTTGTAAGAGAAAACGAAAAATGAAGTATCAGACAAATCTTTCGTGGGAACATCAATTATTCGGAACAGTAGCGAGGTGTTAAAAGCGTGGGTTGGTTTGAATGCGAACTCGAATTATGTTTGTTCTTACAGCTAATGTATCTGTAACAAAATCTCACATTTAATGAACTGGTGTGGATTTATTGGGAGCTGGTCTGGTATCGGGCGCGCCACCTCGCCATCTCCTCCGGGCGTCCTCCGGTGACGGGCCCCTTCTAGCAGGATAACCCGGCACCGCGATAAGGTAAAATAATTACTGCAAGCGAGGGGGGCTGCGCGGCCGCTCGTAAATAACCAGGCCCTGGGTTAATGAGCTCACGCCGCGGACAACCCTTTTATTTATTATTCCCCACCTTTTTATGTGCTCGAATATCTTGGTGTTTTTATACGATGACGTTTCTGGATTAAATTGGAATTAAGCTCTTCTTGTTTTATTGCTTTTGATCTTTAATTATGTTTCTGAATTAGTGTTTCCACGGTTTGTAAGAGCCAAATAAAACCAAGAATAAAGTTGCAGTCGGTTCGAAAATAACGTACTACTATTATCTACTCTTCGTATCGTAAAACATAATTTCTTCGAAACTTATTTTGCCCTGAGGACCGGAACGGAGCTAGACATCGCAAGTTGGTTTTGATTTAGCACTATTCATTGATTGAAAAATGTTTTTATTATGAATGCTGAACGGTTTGTTTCATACTTAAAATACTCAACATTCAGAGGTATTAAGAGTATAATCTTTCTTTAGAAAAAAATCTTGAGCTGTCTTATATTGAATGAGGAACGTTGTTAAAACACTGACAACCAGTAAATTGGAATTAATGATACAAAATAATAATTACTTATGATAACCTTGAACAACCAGAGTCCAGAGATAATTTAATAAAAATGCATTATGTTCAAAACTACAAACAGTAAAGCATTTTAGTCAAAATCCCTTACATGAACACGCTAGATTTTTACGAATCTTACTATTTTGTTTAGATTTTCCGATTCGGGAACGCCCGAATCAAATTTATTATGCCAAAATATTTGCCAGTTTTCGAGAAATCCTGTGGTATTGCAAGAAATATGTCGCAGTGCTTAGTGAAAACCTTTGGCTTAGCTTTTGCGGCTAGCTCGTCTTAATTTTATTTTTTTATGGTTTTCTAGATACGAGTCATTTCCTAGAATGTAGTTTCAATTTTGAGAGATAGATTGATAGTATAGCTTGTTACGTTCATATACTTTCAGTTTAGGGAAGTGTTGGTTCCATACAAATATTCGAATTCGAGAGTTTGACGGAATATCTGCCTGTGGAACGTGTGTATGTGCGGCTCATATCTCTGTGCGCCTTTTATGAATTTTAAAAAATTAAAAGGTATATCACGGCTGCGTGTGCGTGTAGGACGTGTAAAACTGTTACAAAAAGTTCACATAAACCATAAACGCTTTAGCATATTATTTTTTTGCCAGTTTGACACGTTACTTAGATTGTTGCAGAAAATTACAAAAAAAAGTACTCGTACTAATTTGTCATAGCACCAGTCGTTTTTGAGAAAAATTAGTTTGTCGCGATTACTGTATTTTTGTGTTGTGCAGTAATCACGAAAAACTAATTTTTCTCAAAAACGGTTGGTGCTATGGCGAATTAGTAAGAGTACTTTCTTTTGTACGTTTCTTCTCTCAAATTGCCGAAAAAGTAAAAGAAAATGAGCTAAGCCAATCCTACCTCGCAGTTGCGTACGCTTATGGCTGTTATTTTTTTGTCATAGCTGCGAAATGATAGCACTTACTAATGTTAGTCCGCATTCCAAGTTTCATGACCGTATCTAATACTGTTCGGGAGATAATAATTAAAAACTGAAATTTGGAGCTCTCGAGACGCATTTCCGGACACACGTTTATATGAAGTTTTTGTCTTAATTTTCCACGTACTACACGCACACGAAGCCGTGACATACCTTTTAGAAACACCCTGTAGATTGGTGGCGGCTTGTGCTCACATTGATATATGCAAGACAATTCAGCTTTCACGCCATGCAAAAAATATCTAGATGATAGTGTACAAGTGCACACTTAAAAGAATACGCACGAACCCTGGTTGCAATGCCCTCATTCTGTAGTGTTTTAGAGAAAGAGCACCGAGACAAGAAAACTGCTAGATGTATTATTTCAAGGATGTGCTGATTCGCGCTAATATTATTTCTTGTTGACAATTAATATTGCAAATCTGTCAACGAATTTGATTTTAGTAATTACAACAATTTATAATATTTAACAATGGTTAATGTTTTGTTCTTATAAATCCGACACCGTCAAGAAATCAACTGACGTAACCTAAGATATAGACTCTTTATCGACATTTAAAATAAAATATTGACGAATGATGGTCGAGTATTTCTTATAGCTTTCTTGTCTCGGATTTCTCTGTCATATGTACTGCAAAATTGAGACATGCATATCCTAGCAGCAAGCGCTTCGTGCTTCTTCCATATGTTATACAATGTTACTTCGTGGTTTGATCTAAATTAATCATGAGTGACTGTAGAATAAGATTCACAATTTAATTTTTAGTTGCAGTAATATTCAGGGGAGGTAATGTTTTCCCTCATATCCAATTTTCAGCCGAGGAATTTCGTTTTTGGTCTGTGATTTTCTTTAATTCTAAGACATTTTTTTCCCGCAAATAAAGTCGACTTTTTTTTCAAGAAAAACTGAAATTTGGTTTTCAACTACAGTTTTAACGCTCCCTTGTTATTTACCTATTTAGCGCACAATTGAACCATGGCACAACACAGCACTCTTGTAGCAGGTGACTATTCGTGCGTCGTTTGCACCCTTCGTTACTACTGAAGATAAAGCAACCTTTATTAGAATAGCTAGTGAAAAATAGTATGTTAATTTAATTCAATCTAAGTTAACGTTGTGATTTTATAGTACTGATGCGAAAACACTTTTGAAAATATATGACATAAGCAACAATTTTTAAAGTATAGGAAAGTTCAGGCGAAGTGATTTACTCATTTTTTAACTTTCTTCAAGCTTTCGCAAGCAATGTAAAATTAATAATTTTATTTCGGTTTTTATAAAGTTCATTTTGGAAATTGTGTCTTGATTTATGAGAATTCTGTTTGATTTAAAAAAATTTTTATTGATTTCTAAAAGAAGTGTTCTAATTTAGAACGTTGGCTGGTCTCTAAGAGAAATTAAATATAAAATCACCACTTTATTTTCAGACTAAAGGTCAGTAAAATAGAAGAAAAATGGCAATTCCAGTTTTTTTATTTAACAGCAAAAAACAACGTTCATTGGCGTTTTGTTTGTATTTACAAGAAATTATTGTCAGATTTGTAGTAGCAAAACACAATCAATAGTAGTTTGGTAGAATGCTTAAATTAATAAAATCGTGTTTACTAAAGCAACATTTTTTGTTTATTTTTAGGTTTATTACAATCTTGCAGTGGAAAACAAGCAGGTTTGTAAGATTAAAAATTGCCGCAGTATTTAAGTTCTATGTTTCATTGAGCAGAAGTTTCTGATCTGCAATAAACTTTCAAGGTAGGACCTTTTTAGAGTACCCAATCAAAATTACAGTTATTTCCCTTTAAAACACGAACTATGCCGAACTGTTGAATATTTTTATTGATTACCAGTTTGCTAATTGGAAATGCTGGTAAGATTTATTAATCAAAAAACGCAACATTCTAATTATGCGTTTTATTGTCTTACCGGGCTATAAACGTATATCAAAGATTTTGTACAATTAAAATATTTGAAGAAGAAACACTCGAACGGTGAAATAACAACACTTGAAAAATACAGCAACCTTCCACACAAGTAGCTAAATATCAGATACATAATTCGACAACAAAGGTATGATCATCAGTGGTAAACTGACGTGACATTGTCATCAGTGTCAGTTTACCACTAATGATGATAGCTTTGCTGTCAAAATACGTATCTGGTATTTAGTTACTTGTATGAAAAAGTGCTGTATTTTTCAAGAATAAAAATATTTACTAAATTAAATTTATTCAAAAACAAGGGCAAATTTTATTTAAAAGATGACTGAGTGTTTGGGTAATTTTAATAATTTATTACTTCTTGTAGGTAGTTAATGTGGTACTTTTGTTTCTTACAATGAAAAGACTTCAAATTTTATTGGAGAGTAAAAACCAGTTTCATATTTTACAGATTAGGTGTTTTCTACGAAGACAGAATGTTTGCCCGCAATTTTTCTCATTGTGCTTTACTGAGGTCCCTTTTCTGTTGTTTTTTCCCGGATTTTTTTTCATTATACTCAACACGGTCGAAAGTGCATAAACTAACTAGTCAGATAAAGTTGATAAATTTAGCCGCTTTTCTATATTGCAGTCCCCTTTTCATCGAAGTAAGGAATTGAGGAGTGGTGGCTAAGTGGTTCCTATATTCGTCATTGCAACTAAGCGTATATATTTAATTGCTTAAAAAGCTAAATAATGTACCAGGTAGAATTTTCACAATTCAGTGGTTTTCAACAATGAATGTTTAACATGATAACGATGCTCTAATTCTTTCTAAAACTGAAGTTCGTGGATGAATAGTTGAAAAGTTGAACTGCCCTTGCGATGCGACCTTGCGAGTGTTTAACGGTTCACATCAAAAAAGTCTTGAAAAATACCGTTATTAGCGCATTATGACCTAAAACACACATTTTGACTCAATCAACAGCTCACATACTCCACGTGAACGTAGCTCGCGTGTTTCGTTGCAGCTGAGATCCTCAAGTGTCGAGCGCACGCTATTGCGTGGACTTTGTATATTTATATGCTCTTCGTCAATCCGTCACACGACGACGATCAGCTGATTTTACAGATTTCAGTACCGTAATTTTTGAGTTTCTTTCGTTGAAAATTTCTCATTTATTAAACGAAATTAATATTTTAGAGTAGGAACGATAGATACTATACAAAACGATTCCTTTTAAATGTTCACCGAAACATTGTGCGAAGCTGAAACATTTTTCCTAAGATTTTCCATGGCTATAATTTTTAACGTGTTGGGAACATCGGTGAGCTACCAGCGTATTTGGGGTGATATTTCAGTGCCTATTCGTTCGTTGTTGTCCCTAGCAACCGCCGCCGGCCCCACCCTGCGTCGCGACGTCTGTAATGGCGGACGCGAATTCTTCACGAATATAAGTACTCTACGACTCAAAGAACAATAGTAGTTTGCGTACAGTTTTATTACAGACACAGAAGAAATTAACCGAAATTACCGGAGTAAGTACGTAATGCGGGAGCAAAGGGGATGTAGAGAGAGCCCGGAACAATGGCACGTGGCCCTGCCACAATCAGAATTCGACGAATGAGCGCTCCATCGCGTGCCGACCCCGGCCAGGAATATATGCACAGGTCACGCAAACCCGAAATGTATTTTAGTTTATACCTTGCTACTAGAGACAATAGTAAATGACAATGTGATACTTCGCCTTTGTAAGAACCGGCCTTAGCGAGGCATGTGAAAACACAAACCATGAGCGATTATCAGAACTAAGCCAACCGTTTTTATAGCTCTTTTATGGCTAAATTTAAAAGAAAGTTCGTTATGATTTAGATGGGGTTGTGGTCCCTTTTCCGAGTATTTTCGTCGATGGAATTTAATCAGTAACGATAATATACTGCCTCGTAAAGGTAATTTAGAATTTGGAATTCACGAAATGTTCCAGAATAAATTTCATTCAAACAATAATAAAGTTTACATTCGAACTTACGGAGAACATTAAATAGTTATCTGTAAAGAATAAAAGTGAAATCACCATACAGAACAGGTCCGCGACATGAAAGCAAATTGCCCAGGGAGTGCACCAGTAGCTGTGTATGGGAGCCTTGCGTGTCGAGCCCCCATATCTACAACGAGGAACAATACAAAGGACCTGACTGGGATTATTACATTTAAGAGTAGTATGCACTACTTACATATGTCTTTGCCCCATACAGATCGTTATGTGAGAGCTTTGTACTCTACCAAATTAGAAATTACTTTTGTTTACTTAACAGGCAGTTTCACAACTTAAACTATAGTAAAGATGATAGGAAAGGCGCGTAGAAGATAGATCAAAAGATATATATCATATCACTCAGCACACAAATTAAAATCGTCTAGTAGTTTTTAGAACGTCACGATATGACAGAGGTGACATAAGTCGCACCTGCAGATTCGATTCGAAATTGGAAGAGTTGTACTATGATATCTCTCTGTATGACGAGAACGATGGCTTAAATCATGGAGATTTGTAACATCAGGGTCTGAGATGTGGACGTTATCTATCTAGGAGAAGGAGATATCGATGTATGACATGCGTTGAACACTGAAGCCGGTTTAACCCTCAAGAAGTTAGAGAGTTTTCTGAAAGAGACACCATAGCTTGAATTCAATCCATGACCGGAGCTGCTAAGAGAAGTACACCAGACGATATTGCATACAAAGTTAGAAGTTTGAATAATGCGGTTGACGCTTCTTTAGTAGGTTGTAGGTTAGGTAAAAATTCAGATTTACATCATAAAGTTTCTATGAAAATAGAAGTCCCCCCAAACTGGTGCCCAAATGTATAGATAGCAGCTATAGTACGTTTCATAGTTAAAATTCAGTATAGGGCTTACGGAAAGTAGTGTTGCCAAATGTATTCCTAAATTTGTTCCTAGTACAAAGGTACGCAAGTAAAAGTAAAGTGACAACGCTGTGTGCAATTTCGCTATAAGAATAATATAGCCCTATACCGCCTGAATACTGAAGATTTTAAGTATGAAACGTATTATAGAAGAGTTACTGAACGTATTGTAATGTGTTGACGTTTGCTTTCTATGGTTTATGTAAAGGTGACTGTAATTTAGTTAAAATTAAAATTGTGAACAACACTACAAATAGCTCCTCTTAATATTACAGTATTAATTTTTTTGAAAGAATCATGAAGCCATGCGTGAGCACGACCCCATAATTCCCATCCCACCCCCTTACCCGGGCTCAGCACACTAAGTGATATTCACCGGTCTAACATGCCTCACCCCTGAAGACATGCAACCCAACATACACACCTACATACACCATCCATGGACCCGCCGGATTTAACTTATTCAGAAAAATTACCGACAGGCAGTGGACTCGAACCTACTGCCATTGGGAGTCTAGTTTCAAAGCCTGGGACTTTAACCACTAGACCACCCGCCGGCCCACAGTATTTATTAATTTACAAACTTAGTGTTTAATAACGCTGTACGTTAGTAATATACAACGAGTGTCGGAGAATTGTAAAATTAACAACTATTATAACCTATATTATGTATGAAATTTATACTAAGTTGTGTCAACACTCTGAAAATGTAGATGCACAGAAAATAGATAACCGAGATATAAATAACAGCGATCTTGGATTAATTTTGTGCCTAATTTGAATGTTTTGTTTCTTCTCCTGCATTCTACAAAAAATGCGGAGAAATGACACAAGTTTCTTAATAATAAGAAATGAGCAAAGTACTTTGCCTAAACTTTCTATACTTCAGATATTGTTACTCGCCGTATTTTGCAAAAGTACATTTTTTTAACTTTATACAGTCCAACGGCTGTTCATGTTAACGTCGTTCGCTCCACTCGCATCTTTGACAAGCGTCTAGATAGAGTACCGCAAACTGGCTCCTAAAATCCCAACAACAGCTACAGTATGTGTTATTAGATATATTACCGATTATAGGTCCGCCAAACAAGAGGGGGGTGGGGAAGGGTGTACTTCATTATTCATGCAATCGAAAAAGGAGCTCAGATTTGTACTCAGTACTTTGTACCTACAGCGGATAAATATTGCTTGCAAATACAAAATAATAGATATTATAAAACCGGATATCTCTTATAAAAAATAAGGGAAGTGGGGAGAGGGGCTTTACTTCAATATAGACGCGGTTTGAAAAGAAGCCCAGATTTGTATTCTACGCATGTCGAATAACCGATCTGCGCAAGCGCGATTTATCTACCACCTTCCGGTCACTAAATGCGATAAAAGTCCCGTGGGGGTTGTCCAACAGCTTTTTTATAATTACTTTAATGGCGCAGCAAAGTGCAAAGTGTTTCCTGCGCTCTACCTAGACGTTAGTTGTGACTCGTATTACTGCCGTGCAAAAACGTTGGTGGTAAATAGTGTATATTTTACCTAAGCATTAGCTCGGCTCAGAAGAGAACAGAACAGAAAAACAGAACAAAAAATTATCTCCCGAAAATTGGGAGATAGGGCGAAAATTAAACCCCCCCTAAATATTGCTGCACTACAAATTTACTTGTGAATATTATTCTACTATCTTTCATGAAGAGTTTAGTTTGACAGAAATGTTTTATTGGTTCAAATTTATTAAATAAAGGGGTATGAATTTTCAATTTTTTAAAATATCATGAAAGAGAGAAACTTGCGGACTGAAATACGATATCGCTTATCCCTGGTCCTATCAGCCAATAAAGTTAAAAAAAATCGTGTACTCCCAACATTTTGGCAATATGCTGTTTTCCCTGAATTCTTGATATACCCCTGCATTTCAAATATCACCGAAATCGATTCATCTAATCAGAAGTTACGAGGTGCACGCTTAGAAACATTTTTTTGAAACACTTTCTTGGGTTCTTGGAGGTTTAAATCATGTGTTTCCGTGAAATTCTCGAATTTTTTAATTTTTAATTAAATAATACTTCCTTACGCTGCTGAAAGTATAGGAACATAAAAATTTAGATGAAGTTAATACAACAAGCTTTTTCTTCAAGCCTCATGTACAGGGTGAGGCATTTTTAAAGCAAATGCGGAGTATCTCAGTATACGCCAGCAGCAATCCTTCAAATCGATTTTGAAAATGTCAAATATGGCCAATAGCTTGAATACAAAAGAAGATATCTAATTTCTGCGTGACCATCGAATTTGTCTCGAAGAAATGTCAAGAAAACGTGCTGTCAGTTTTGCTCTGGCATTGATGGATACCGGAATACCTCGCAATAGCACCGAACACGCCCTACGCTGTACTTTGTAACTGGAGCGCCCCTAGATACTCGTACCTATCAAGCCATTTTATTTGATTATCAAATACATGGCGCGACGTTTTCCTACATTTACGCGTTTTTCTGGTGATTGAAGGATTATTTTTCTTGGGCGTACTACGGGGTCTTCAACTGCTATGGGCATATCGTATCCATCTAGAACTTGTGTGACACAAACAACTGCGGCGAAGAGTCGAAGCGGGAATCGCTTGCACGCTTAGTCGATCGAGCCACCGCGGCTCGATTTCAATAGTAATTTCAAAACAGCCAGAACGACAGTAAATTAACTTGGAGCTGATATAAGAATGCGCCCTATAATATTCTAGCCCTTTTTGTTATAAATTAAATATTTTTTACTAATGCCATGCAAATTTCGGTAAGAATTATTTAATTATAATTACTCGTATACAGTTTAATTTCCATTTGCTTTTATACAACTATTTAGTAGTTACTTGCTATTTAAAAATTGAATGCTGTGAATACTGTAGAGGTAAACTAATCAATTATCCCATTCGTAGTAAACTGCTGCATAAATATAAATAAGAATCAATAACGTACTTGACATTTCGAGTAAGTTGCGCACTAACTATCAAAAAGCAAGACCAGACTAACCAAAATAACAAACTAATTCAAAATTAGAACATAGTAGCGTAATAGTAACATCAAAGTGAAGTGGATGGTTATAAATTAATATAAGCATTTTCAACTAAGACACGCAGATGATACACGCACGTTCAGAACACCGTAAGTCTGAGATAGATCAGGAAAACCCTATCAGATATACTTGTGCAGGTAAACTAATCGATAATGAAATTATAATTAATAAATTCTATCAGATGTTTAAGCTTATTTTGGATATATGGAGTTATACTACATGTTGTTTCAATAAAGTTTGCATTAAAATTACCACAATATTTAAGTTACTTTACTGTTATAATTTTGAGGTTTAATATTATTTACTGATTTAACTATTTCGCAAGCCGTGTCATTGCCAAAACAGTAAAACATACCCAACCGATGATGCATGTTTAATGGGTATAAAAAGCTGTTTTTTGGCATCTTTACAACGACCTTCCTTAGGCTGATTTTGTTTATTCATTTTTTTTTTAAATTTGAAAAATGAAACAATAATAGAAAACTTATACTCCTACTGCATTTTTAAATTTTCGTAACGCAGTTGTTTTACAAAAAGAAGGTAAAATTGGCTTAATTACGTACAATGATAACATGTAACTATGGTTAATTTCGAGAGACAAATCTTAACCAACCCTGAATTTTTTAAAAAGAAGCCGGAACGTAAGAAAAATAACTTCAAGAACACTTGTTTTGAACAACTTGTTCTTCTTCTTGTAGCCTTACCATTGGTAGATTCTGGATTCGGATTGGAGGGTGATAAAACTCACCCACACTTAGGCCTCCACAGCAGCTCCCCAACACGGAAATCACCCAATTCTTTGAATGAACTTGAAGAGGACCGCGATTGGGGTGTTGCTGATGACGGCAATGTCGGACCAGAAGTCCCCCAGCATACCTCCTCTAATTGTTATGGCGGCAAGACAGTAGCATAGCACCACGTCTGCTGTTTCGTTTCCAAGTTACATTCTCGACAGTTGGGGCTGTCTACCAGCTCCATCCTGTGCATGTACTTTTTTAAAGTGCAGTGCCCACTTGCCCAGTCAAGATTCCTACTACCAGTCGGAGGTTTTTTTCTGGCCAGCTGCACACAGTATTTGACAATCTTTGGTGAGGGTGTTGCAAAATCGGCCCTAACCTGGCGACAGCTTTGAATATTAGCCCACCTTCTCGTGAAGCTGTTTAAGGTTTCTTGTTTGTAGCATAGCGCGGAATATCGTCGGGGAGATGGTGGTCACAGGTTCCGGCCACCAAGGAAGTTGTTTGGAGGCCGTTCGTACGGCCTCGTCAGCTTCTTCATTACCTTGATAACCATCATGTCCCCTCACCCAAACGAGTGAAACCACATTGTCTCTGGAGATATCTTGGATAGCTTCGTAGCACTGAAGTACTACTTCCGAGGTAATTTTACAATTACTTAGGGCCAAATGAGGCAACTCCGATATCAGCCAATACGGTTGTTCTTGATTTGTGGTTCAAGGACTGAATTTTTACCATGCATTATCCTCACAACCTTTATTTGCAAGATGAAGGCGAGTTTGCCTGGCGGTATACTTTGGCGAAGGATTAGATTGTTGGAGATGACTCCGGCGCCGGTTCCATGCCTTGTTTTAGATCCATCAGTAATATCTGAATGGTGGGTTGCCTCAGCATCCACATGTACACTGAAGTGTTGATTAAAGGTATACTTAGGAGGAAGGCAATCAACCACCATTGGTGGATTTCAACTTGTTCTAACTATCTATATCTGTTTGTTTTTTCCTTGCTAGTCTTCTCTGACTGGTTATTTTCATATTTTTGAAACGCTCTGAACACAGTTCTACCACATTTTTTTTGGTCTCTTTTGTTTTTCTTTTATTCACTTGCCATCTTGTTAATATTTTTGTTCTTCGTTGAACCTCCATTGTCTCTATGTGTTTTATTTCTGAAAAACCTAACTATATTAGCCGCTGCAATTAAGTCGTTTAGGTCATGGTTTATGCGTCATCATTTTCCATTAGTCCTTATATGCTTCTCAGAATCCTTCGTGCCCCGTAATTCTGCTTCAAAACAAAACTAAGAACACCATGCATATGTTATCTCCAAGCTTATTACTAATAATTTTTCAGGTGCGTTTTATATTTCTTTATATTACTTAAGATGAGCATCTCTTTACATGTGGTCTCTGCTTAATTGCCAATAAAACTGTTATTCCGTGCATGACGTTACTAACTATTCGAATTTTTTAACTAATGGTGATTAATTAACGTCTGTTATCAATATGGCTTAGTGAAATCAACGTATTTCAAGCATCATAAATATAAAAAAAATAACATTCATTAAGGAATTGTTGGAACTGTTTTTGTACGTAACGAGAAGATTATGGCTTAGTAAAAGTTTAATAAGGTCAAATTCTTTTATCATCAATATCAATCTACTGATACAAGTTAAGTACATGTGTTGGGCAGTACATTTATTAAAATATGCGTGTACGGCTTATATTCTCATAAGAATGAATGTAAGTAAGAGAAAAACAGAGGTTGTTGAAATATCTATGTCCGCATATGCTGATTGCACCAAATAAATAAAACGTTGAGACTTAACGACATACAAAGTTTATTACTCAAGAGCTAGATTATAATTGAGACGTAGGTAAGGTACACACAGAATATAAATGAAATATTATAGTTGCTGCTCATAAATAACAATTAGTTTGTGGAGTACTAAATTGGTATACCATACACAATCAGGTTCTCAGCACAAGCGATCTCTTCATTAAACTAGCTTTTTAATTTATTATACTCCATTTTATCATTCGTTATGTTTACGATACATAACGTCGAAATAACCTAGTGAATATTCATAATATGTCCAGCGTTTAATTAATTGCACTTTTCTTGTTTGCATTTATTGCATTAGCAAACAAAACGTATGCGTCTGGTATCTGTCTAGACCAGAATATAAATTGATAACGTCGCTAAATTGAAAAATACTTTGCATACTAATAGTTATATTAATAAGTAACCGACAACGCTGCAAGCTTTAAGAATCTCAAATTTTAATTCTTATTATTTCTCCAAAACGAAACCAAAATTAAATCAACAATCGCCTAATGTGGCCCAACCAGCAAATTACATATTTTTGTTCAAGCTACGAGTACTATCAGAATTTTATACACAGCTTGAAAAAATCCAACAAAATCAAGTGATTGTTATATTCCATTCACTTAACGGTTTTCTATGTAGTTTATGCAATTTAGTTGCCTGTTTTTAAATTTTAAAAAATACCACCATAATAATAAAACAGTTTATTTTCTTGTGGCACTACTAATTATAGTACTATGTGCTGCAGAAAAAACAGACATCTCTAATTTTGGTAGAAACATCGTAGCCCAAAAATTACTGCTGTTTTTATAAATATGTTGCATTCGAAACAACTAAATTAATTTTAAAAAAGGTAGTAATAACGCGGTAAACTATATGAAAATATAAAGGAACGAAATTACCGCCCACAAACCGCTAAAAACTAAAACGGCGATGCAGCTACAGACATCGATGTTTCTCTTCAGTGTAGCGTCTACCTGGTCGTTTCTTTTTGGTCCAACTTTTCCTACCAGCTTAGGCTACACTGAAGAAGAGCAATAACATCGAAACATCGATGTCTGTAGCTGCGTCTTCGTTTCAGTGTTTAGCAATTTATGGGCGTTAATTTCTTTCCTTTAAATTTTCATAAATTAATTATATTACAGGTTATAATAAAATAAACAACCGTCATAATTTGTCGCTATGACGATAGGGCAAACAATGGATCAACAATAAAATTGTGGAACCTTTACAATGAAAGTTCTTGCGGATGTCATCATCACCTTTTGACGAGAGAGGAAGAAACGATGCCAATATTTCTCAGCAGCTCAATTTTCCTGCGTTAACAGTCAAGATGAACATTAAACATTTTCAAGAGTCTGGAAGCAACAACGATCGTGCTGGAAGAAGTCGGACGAAGAAGGCTCATTGTGGCCAATAGAAAGAAAGATTTTATGCACGGATTCAGAGAAATTTCAGAGAGTCAACAAGAAAACTCGCCAAAGCAACTCAAATGTCACGGACATCGGCCCAACGAATTCTCAAGAACCCCAAGTTAAATGTTACAAAATGCAGGAAGCCTACCCATCTGTCGATTAGGGCAATGAAGTTCGAAAGATGCCACTCAAGGACGTTTTGCTGCTAACAGCCATCGATCGACACTCTTTTCTGATGAAAAGCTCTGTACCATCGCACAAGCATACAATCGCCCAAAACGACAACATTGAGTCTAAAGAACTTCTTTCCCTTCAATAAGAATTCGTCAGCTGCTCACAGAAGCCGCAGTCTGTGCTGATTTTGGCAGGAGTCATACACACTGGAAAACACTGCTCATATTCGTCGAAAAGGCAGTCAAACTCAACCAAGATCGACCAATGTTGGAGCAGAGATTACTTTTAATGCAAAATAGATAATAAGATTTTCCAACATAATTTACTATAGCATGCGAGGCTTGACTTACGTAAGAATGAATTGATGAGCATTTTCCTAATTTTATCACTGCACAAGAATGGCCGTAATATTTACCCGACCTAAGCCCAATGGACTCTTCAGTTAGTATCATTGTAGATCTGAAGGCCTGTGCGAAGTGCTACAACAGTTGATGACCTGAAGCGCAAGCTGAAGAAACACTGGCGTGAAACATCGTTGAAATTAATTACGAGGGATTATTGATAAGTACTTAGCCTACCATATAAAACGCAACAATATTTCACAACATAATCTCTTTTAAGACTTATACATTTAGCAGAACGTTCATAAAATAATTCTAAGCCATTAAAAAAAAAACTTTGTCTTGGTCTGCAAACCACTCCTCAACGGCACATATTGCTTCGTCATTTGTCGAAAATCTTTTACCTTTTAAATGTTTCTTGAGTTTTGGGAACAAATAATAGTCTGGCGGTGCTAAATCTGCAAAATAGGGCTGGTAGTCAACCAATTTAAAAGCAATTTCATCAATTTTTTGCAGTGCAATCAACGACTTGTGAGCAAAAGCGTTGCCTTGCAAAAAGAGCACACCTCTGGCAAGTTTTCCGCAGCGTTTTTCCACAATTTTCTTACGTAATTTAGTTAGCAACTCAGTATAATATGCTTCCGTGACAGTTCTACCCCGTTCCAAATAATCTATCAGAATTATCCCATCTTTGTCCTAGAAAACTGAAGCAAGAATCTTGCCAGTCGATTATTGAACACGGAATTTTTTGGGTCGTGGAGAACCAACATGCTTCCACTGTTTGGATTGCTCTTTAGTTTCTGGGTCATAGTGATGGATCCACGTTTCGTCCATAGTAACAAGCAGATCCAAAAAGTTTGAGGAATCTTCCGTAAAACGGCGGCAGATTTCCTTTGACGTTGTCAATTGAACGCGCTTCTGATCAACGTTCAAACATCTTGGTATCCATTTGGCCGAAAGCTTTCTCATACCCAAGTCGTGATGAATGATGTGACACACACGTTCATATGAAATGTGCAATGCTTCTGCAATATTCTTTTCCCAATACGTCGATTTTCTAAAATCATATCATGGACAGAATCAATGTTTTCCGAAGAGGTCACAGAAATTGGTCTTCCAGGGCGGTGCTCATCTTCCTCTTTTATATTCCGCAACCCAGTTTTTAATAGTGGCGTATAAAGGACACTGATCACCTGAGGTTTCTATCATATCAGCAAAAATTTCTTTGGCCGATAACCCTTTCAAAAATAAATACTTAATAACTGACCGAAACTCGATTTTTTCAAATTTTATCTTTTTCTCAGACATGCTGTTTTCAAAAATTCACAGTTTGATTACCGTTCAACTTATGGATGTCAAACTTTGACAACTTATTTATAAAACATCATAGTTGTAACCATAGCAACCATATTCACTTTTCTTTACTAGAAACTTTTTAGGCTAACTAGATATCAATACCCCCTCGTAAAAACATTGTCGATAACTTCCCAAAAAGGCTGCTGTTTTGCATCGACGCTAATGGTCGTCACTTCCAGAAGAATGATTTGACTGTTTATCTAATTATCAAATATAAATTAATTAAGTTATAAATCGGTCGATATTTTTGAGCCACGCTGTATATTCCTAAATTAAAGATGAGCCCATAGTTGATGTCCGAAAATCAGCAGTTGGACCGCTTAAAAAAGGATCAGACATGGAAAAATCTGCAACTTCTTACATTATGGGCAGGCACAACTAAATTTATTGGTGAATTAATATCTGAAGTGTTAATTGCTAAAATCGTTAATTTTTGAATATCACATTAATAACAACACGAACAAAAGTTGAGCCGACAACGGCTCCACGTATCCACTGCTTCAATACATAAAACTATCCTTACATTGCCTATTTGGCATTTCGCTGCATCTTTGCACCTGCAGCTTTGCATAAACAATTTTGATATATAGAAGACTTGCACACTTCAGCGAAAAGGAATTAAACTTATGAGAACGTTTTCCTGTATAGATTAATCTTCGAATACTTGTGCTTAGGTTGTATTTTATTTTTATGGTTTATTACCATAAAATTGTCCTGGCCCATAAAACTTTCTCAAATCAGATAATTATTTGCACAGATCACTTTTTAGTTTACGAGCGACATTGCAGCTGCTCTTAATTTTGAAACGCAGCACGCGTGGTCAATCACACAATTAAACCCGTTTATTTCACGCATTTTTTATGACCACCATCTGCCCTTGATAATTAAAAGCTAAATTTCACATTTTACTTTTGATTTTGATATTTCTAACATGTTTATAGGTTTAATAATAACGAAATACCATGTTACATGCTTTGGTGTTTTTTTTAACCATTCAGTATTTCTGTAAGCGTGAACCACCGACAGAGTATCCATAGATCAGCCGAATCAACAAAATAATATAAACGTAGTAAAATGTAAAAAAGTTTGATATTAAAATGCTACAAATTAATGTATGAATTTTGTGCCTTAGCCGTCATATGAAAAAGCTGATTAAACAAATATCTTCCTCGGTCGGGATTCGAACCCAAGACCTCCAGCTATCCTAGCCTGGAAAGGTAAAGGTCTTGGGTTCGGATCCCGTTCAAGGAAGATATTTTTTCAACCATCTTCTCCATTTGACCGATAAGCTATGCGAAATTCTATTTGGAATTAATAATAATATTCAATTTTGAATATATTAAAGGTGGGGGTGCTTAAATCGGCATTAAAGTTAAAACCTCTTTAAAAAATGATTTTTTCCAACATACAAGAAGGTAAAAGAAATTGTTTAACATACAAACCTAATGACACTGATGGTTCTTCTAATTCTTTTGCATATCTTTGTAGAACAAGGGACTAACTTAAAGGGATTTTAATAAGTTTTGATACGCATTCTATAATGTGAACGTATGTTGCAAAATATTCGTTAAAGTTTTGGAATAAGCAAGGTCGAGCAGGATGTAATTGTGATATCAAATAATTCCTTGATATTTATACCTACCTCCTCTTCTAATGGGTATACTTTTATGTAATATTAATTTAAACCGGCATTAAGCAGAATTCGAAATAGCAACGGACATACAGTGAAAAATTTAGCTCATTCTTGAAATACAATAATTTATTTCCATGCAACACATACAGATAAACCCTCACCTTGGAGTATTGATCGGGGTGGAAGTAACCGAAACTTTAACCAATTGAGAGGGGATGTAGCCTTTACACATACAGCGACAGGTAAATTGGAAAAGGCGCATGTATTTTCTTTTATCTTTAGCAGTGCCCTTGGAAAAGAGTTGCTTATAAAAGTTATTGTCTTCCTTTACTGCAACGCGTATCAAGCCCAGGAACCACTGAACCGAGTTTGGTGAAATTTGGAATACCAACGTATGACAGATTTTCATGGAAAACCTAGTTTTAAAATATTATTTTGAATAATTAGAAATTTTCAGCCATATAAATAGTATCTTTAAATGAGAATTCGTTGTTTGTAAGAACTTATCAAAAAAGTTATTAAAAGGACATTATTTTTCAACGGTTTTCTCAAAAAAAATTTACCAGAGATTTCTAATAACAATAAGTAGTGTCAGGAGTTTTACTGCCAAAGTAGCAAAACATTTTTTTACATTCAATAATAAGTCAACAAAGCCTATGGGCGTACGCACATTCACTAAGTTATACGTGAAACATGTTGCACGATTTTGCAAGGTTTTTTTACAACTACAACTGCAATATTTGAGAAACATCATTTCTTCAGCGTTACTTTATTATTGAGCTAGGCCAGAGGTTCTATGCTCCGTATCTTCCGATGAAGGAAGAAATAAAGCATCTTGAAATGGAAGAAGAAATGGTATTAGATGAAGAAAGTAGATAGATTAAAATGACATATTCATAAAATTGTTTCGTGTAGTACTTTTCAAACCCATGGCCAAACATATTCTACGCTTATAAACCCCGTTTTGATATTTTTATTATTACACAAGCCTCAATTGCAGCTGACCAAATAAATAATAAGCAACTTAACGAGCTCCCTTAACGTCAAACATTAATCGTGCTGTAATAAGCTCCTAGATAATTCGTTTCAAATTGAAAAGAAACTACAACTATACAGGGTGTCCCAACGATGCGGAATTCTTTGACAACTTCTTTGGTGTTAAGTTATCCAAAAAATATTGCACAGGTGGGCTACTTGACAATTTGTGCACTTTTAAAGTTATTTTAATTTATACAGAGTGTTCCCTATTAAAGGGCCAAACCAAACTTCTGTTTTTTTTATATTAAACACCCTGTATAAGATTGCATGTTCTTATTGGCCGTTTAATCTCCCTTTATTAATGTCTTTCCCTTTTAAAACTTCGTTGCGGCGTTTTCAAGTTATTCTACTTTCTCAAAAAATTTAACACTGATACAATCCTGTACAATTAATTTTTTTGGAACTCGTTAGATTTAAGTATAACCATTATTTAATAAATATTGTAGAGTGCAAAAAACTATTCAACTATCTAAAAATATACAGCTTGTTCTATTAAAAAAATCAAGTTTTCACGTTTTAGAGTTTTAAGTTTTTGCATCGTTGCAACCAACCCAATTTCAAGCAAAATCAAATAACCAAATTCAACTTTAAACTATCTGGGAAAACGTACATGGTATTGACTAATATTTGCTTGAAAGATTTTGTTAAATCTGTGGAAATACGGCTTGTGCAGGTTTTATCAGTGACGTCTCCAAATGACACATTTAAAAAAAAACGGTTAAACTTGGCAACCCTGCAACGGAATTTCAAAAACCAAATATCTTCACAGAAACAATTGAACGACCAATAAGAATATGTAAAAATTAATGGGTGTTTAATTAAAAAAAAACATTAGTTTGGTATGCTCCTCTAATGTAAAACATCCCTTCATAAACGAAAATAATTTTAGAAGGAGCACAATGTCCAATATCTTTTTGATAACTTAATTAACAAAGGAATTATCTAAGATTTTCGTATCGTTGGTACATCCTGCATATTTACAGGAATTATGGGGGAATTTACTAATAGTTTATTGCCTCATACTTTCAATGCTGACTAAATACTACACTAAACATCCGGACATAACCAAGATTACTTTTCCAATGGCAGTCTTTTACATTACAACAGCAAACAAGAAAAGGTGCTTATTTGCGAAATACTTTAGCATGTAAAGGTAATTTATATGAATAAATAAATTTAAAAAAACTTTGGTTGTATTATTGTGCAACCCAAAGTTTTAAACCTGCTATACTCTACTTGAATAATAATCTTAATATGCTTATAAATATTGTTATTTAGTTAATATTAGCAAAACAAAAAAGTCGAAAGCAAGTTTTAGAAGTAATGCGTTTTTAATTATAACGACAAACCCACAGAAAATACTTTGAGCTACGAACTTTGGGAAGTTAACCTCAAAAGCAAAGTGAATGTCAGTGAGTCACTTATTTAAGATAATTTCAATAGCATCGCCATCAACCGTTTCTGTAACACTAATAATACGTTTCAGTCCAAGCTTAGAAGGTGGTCGTGAAGAAATAATTATTTTAAAGAACTCAAGGCTTTTTCCTTGTAAGCTTCTAGATTGCAATATAAAGATGCCAATATGGATTGCATATTCCGCACAAGAATGTTTAGTTATCTGGTGCCTTTTAATATGTCTTTCTAATTTTTTAGAATTTGAAACATTAAATTACATCTAGGAAAAAGTAGAAAAGGAAGCGTGAGGAAATGTCTAACAAAAGTTCGAGCAAGCAGGTTTAGCTAAAAAATAATTAGAAATATTTAAAGCTGATCGCTTTAATAATTAAAGTTGTTGCGTTTATTATAAAGCACAGCGGAAGTTTATGCCCTTATAAAACTCCGATCCATAATAACTGTAAGTGCTTGATTTACCACTATATTGTTTGAATGATACTTCTATAAACTTTACTGCAGGATTTTCTTCTGGAAATTCTAACTTTCTGTTATTATACACCATTCATAAAAAATGCATGTTTTAGTCATATGAACAATTCAATTCCTAGCAGCAGGAAATTTTGTTACAACTACTACTAGTTTACATTTTTTTTATCAAACACTGAAACGAGTTTTTCTTATCTGCATTGAAATAATTAATTCAAATCGATAATTAAACAAGAAAATAGTAATTAATAAAACCAGATGAAAGATAATGAAGTTTCTAGGAAATTTATCGCTGGGTCGAGACAGACCTGGGGCGGTGGTGGTCAGTAAGGGTTACGAGTCAAGGTAATACCGGAAACTTCGACAGCGTTCACTCGATCGTGGCGCCCGACCGGAAATGGCGTTGAGTCACCTACTCGTCGTACTCTGAGTTATGGTTTTGCATAATTACATAGGAAGACAACAGTAGCAATATTAGAATGATTATTATATGTTTTCTTTGAGAAGTGGTAGAGTTCGAAGAGTTTAAATCGTTAACCGTTTGAAGTTAAATCTGCTTCAAGCTAATAATTATTCCAAAGATACAGTACAGAAAGCTTATAGAATATTTTGCGGTAAAATTTTATGAAAGACATTTTATTTTTATTTTGATATGAAACAGAACAGGATAACTGTTTTTTAAATATACAGGGTGAGGTACTTATTAGCATATTTGATCCTAATTGCGTTAATATGACCAAATAAAAAACAAAACAGTCGAACTGGCTTTAAATTTTGACGCGTTCCCTGATTTTCTACCTTTAACTGTTTCAACGCAGTGATGTTCAATGTTTTATTATTAATGGCACGCTATCTGTTTTTACCGCAATCTTATGTAGAATTTAATTTTCTTTTAATAAATGTCAATTTTTAAATACCTTGGATTACGATTTCTATGAGAAAAATACAAAAAATCATTACGTTGCAGTAGGCCATGAACAGATATGTATCGACAATTTTTTTTTTTTTTTTTTTAAAAGAATCATGAAGCCGGCCGTGCGTGAGCACGACCCCATGATTCCCATCCCACCCCCTTACCCGGGCTCAGCACACTAAGGCTTTTCACCGGTCTAACATGCCCCACCCCTGAAAGACATGCAACCCAACATACACACCTACATACACCATCCATGGACTCGTCAGATTTAACTTATTCAGAAAAATTAGTGACGAGCAGTGGAGTCGAACCAACTGCCATTGAGAGTCTAGTTTCAAAGCCTGGGACTTTAACCACTAGACCACCCGCCGGCCCTGTATCTACAATTGCACGTTGACATATAAATTGTAAAAAAAAATGACAATTCCACATGAATTTATTATTTTAACATAATACCTTACTTTTTTACTTGTACAGTGACTGTTTGAATCATTGTACCTACCTAGCTTTTTCACGTAATGTATCTACACAAAATGTTAATAATAATTATAAGTTTTGTTTTAAAACTGTCTAATACATAAGTAAAGTTACAGATAAACAAATAATTACTAATTTATTGTAAAAAAAAATTCTTAACTTTAACCGGTTTTTTATTTTAGCCTTATACGTATTTCAACGTGTTTACACATCATTATCAAAGGCAAGATTAAACCTAAACAGTTGGTGTTGCTATAGTAACAATAAATCTTCATAACATGATCTTGGTTTTCTATATCTGCGTCCAGATGACTTGATTTCTCATTCCAAAACGTCCAATAACGGTGAATTGAAGAGATCAATTTGTTCATTCACTAAAGTTACAGATTTTAAATATTTGTGAATTTCAAATGTTTCTAGTATATCCAACTTACGTTTATCACCACAAAAGTGTAAACATTTTATAGTGTTATTAGATATCATTGAATGATTGTGTTCTAATCAGGTTTAGCGTAATTAGATTTATGGGGGTGTTTACACTTGTAACAACGTACATGTTCCTTGTACTTAATATCAAAATTTCTAATAGTTTGTCCTATATAAACCGAATTACTGTGCGAGCAATTTAATTTGTAGATGCCTGATTTTAGTAAATTGTCTGTTTTTTCTTTAGCATTAAACAAGGTGTTTGAAATGTTTTTGTTGTTTTAAAAGTTATTTTACATTTATTTACTTTTAATCTCGCCTTTGATAATGACGTTTAAACACGTTGAAATACGTATAAGGCTAAAATAACAACCTGTTAAAATTAAGAATTGTTTTATTTACAATAAATTAAAATGAACTTCAACGAAGTAAAGCTCGAACTTATAAATAAAATAAATACTATCTTCATTTTAGTAGGATATTCAATATTTCATAATAAATTTAACCAAATGTAAAGCGATAAATAGCTCAAATGCACGTCTTTGCACTAAAACATACTAATTTGGCGAGCCATTGTAATGTTTTCTGTCACCATAGCAACAGCTTTGAATTTGTTAACGTTGAGCTTGTTGTTCTATTGCAGTAGTAGCATCATCAACTGTGCTTTAAGTTTATTAAATGAAATGTTTAAAATAGATGGTGTTTATTTTGGGCGAATGTGAAAAGATTATTCAAGCAGCACGATTATATGCAGATCGCTATCCTGATCGTAGGCATCCTCAATATCTATCTTTTGAAAAGTTATTTGTTAAATTTTTGAGAATCGGTAGTGTGAAGTACCCTAAAAAGCATAGAAACAATCTTAAAAACGACGACGAACTTTTTGTTTTGGCTGCCGTGGAAAAAACCCCATGTAAGTCAAGGTCAAATAGCAAAGATGCCAAATATTAGTCAACGTAAGAAAATACGACTGCTAAGAAAAAAATTATGACCTGCATATGACATCTCCTTCAATCAAGAACTAGACGCAGAAGATTTTCAGAAGCAAATAATTTTTGTGACTGGGTAGTAAACCGATTGCAACAGGATGCAACTATTGTTTCTAAAATTGTTTTTTCGGATGAGGCTACATTCAAAAGTAACGTAAAAGTAAATAGGCATAGCATGCACTATTACTCTACTCAAAACTCTCGCTGAATGCGAGAAGTAGATAATCAGCGTTTGTGGTCATTAAATGTTTGGGGAGGTGTAGTTGGAGATAACGTTATTGGCCTCTATTTTTGAGAAGGAGCTTTACGAGGAGTCGCATATTTACAGTTTCTACATAATGAATTGAACTTTTTATGGAAGACGTCAATTTAGAGTTACGGCAGTCGATTATCTTCCAGCATGACGGTGCGTGCACCCCCTGACCAAATAGTTATGGTGAAAAATATTTAAACCAAGCTTTTGGTTTGTAGATAGGAAAAAGCGGTACAGTCGCGTTGCTACCAAGATCACCGGACTTAACCCCCATGGACTACTTCCCATGGGGTTATGTCAAAAATGCTGTTTATACAACTATTTTCAACAGCAGAGAACATAAAAGAGAGAATAAGGACAGCATTCAACAGCATTACCCCAGGTATGCTTCGAAATGACCGTAAAAATTTTGTTCAACGAATTCATAAATATATTGCTGAAGAAGGATGTACATTTGAACATTTAATTTAAGTTATCCTTTCTAATTTATGTTTAGTTAAATTTGTCATAAATTTTGTTTTATAGTAATAATACAGACCGATTCCTTTTGTTCTTAAACTTTACACCGAATAAATAGGTACAATAATTTAAACACTCTGTGTATAAATAAGAAAAGGGATTTATGACGGGCTAAACACTTAACTTATCTGGATTTGCCGTTGCTGTTTTCGACAGTTGATGTGTGTAAGCGCGGATCTGCATATCTGTTCATGGCCTACTGCAACGTAATGGTTTTTTGTTTTTTTCTCATAAAAATCGTAATGCAAGGTATTTAAAAATTGACATCGTTGAAAATAGAATTAAAGTTTCTATAAGACAGCTATAAAAAAATATGGCGTACCATTAAAAAAACAATTGAACATCGCTGCGTTAAAACAGCTGAAGGTAGACAACAACCGAACACGTCAAAATATAGAGCAACTTTTGTCTCAAATATTTTTTTATTTGTTATATTAACCTAATTAGGATCAAATATACGGATAACTGCCTCGCTCTGCACGTTTCATATTTAAGATGTTTTAGTTTACCTTCGAACACGAATTTGGGAAATGGTCATCATTGTTTTATTTTTTAGGTATTATTTTAAAAATATATTCTCTACTTCGTCCATAAATAACTTGAAAGATCTAAAATGTCTTCCATAAATTAAACCTTAATTATCTATTTGTTGAATATCTTACTGGTAATGCTAAGATTCTTGCGTATCCGAAAAGACATGCTTAGTTCGAATGATTGCAAATTACCGTCTAAACTCTAGTTGACATCCAATCTAATGCACACTATAGAAGTATTTACATATACCCGGAAGCTATGCAGTTCCTGCTCCCACAATACGAGATGTATCTATTGAAGTGCAATGAGACGCTAAACCCATTAATAGTACATCAAGTCCACAATTGCATTATAATAGAAGTCTCGGGCACTTATATTAACCCCGGCGCGTGTTCATTGTGTGGGGACTCACCCGTAGAGCGACTCACATCCATATGCTTTGTAAACCACCCCATGTTTACATTTTGTATCCGTATCACTACATTAGTTACTCGTTAATCCAGGGAGTAAACATTCTGTAATTTTGACTTTGTTTAGTTCGACGTTATAGTAAAGGTAAACAATGCTCAATTCTCAATTTAATAAATATTTGGTATTCTATTAAATTGATTCGTACGGAAAGTTGTAGAAAGCATTGGATACACCTTGAAAAATTGAAGAAATTCCAGGTAAAATCAATACGTACTTCCACACTAAACCTTGTTGAAATGAGTAAAATAGTTATTACTTTATGAAAAAAATGTCTTAATATTGTGATTTTACTGCAAAAATAAAAAATAGATTGCATTTCTAAATTTACTGTCTGCTGTATAGAAAAAACAAACTTCTACTGCTCTATAACTTATGTGGTGTAATTTCAAATGATGCCTACAACGGCTAATTTCAGAAATTGACACGCTTCTGTCTAGGTATGCTAAAAGTAGTAAACAAGTGTTTAACGTTACTGCTTTAGAAAAACCCAAACATATTAAATATTGGAAAACAAAGTTAATGCTAAATTAGAATAATGTATAATAATATTATAAAAATTTCACTAAATTTACTATAAAAGGCTTTACAATTTAATGTTCATTATTGGGTTGTTAAATAATCTTGCACATCGCAAGTTCATGTTGTTTAATCAACATTTTGAAATATGTAATAGGAAGTTAAAATAATATTATAAAATAAACAAAACTAACTGTAATATGTTTAAATAAAATATTAAAACAAGATTTCATTATTCGTATTGTACGAAATGTGCCACTTAAAGTGGCGGATGTCAACTAGCCAAAAATGCTTAATTAGAAATCTACTAGCGCATTGCAATAGAGAAAAACAAGCAGCACTTCGCCTGACCTTGCCTATAGTTCATGCATTGCTAATTAACATATATTCAAAAGTATTTTATCATTAACGGTTTATGTTTTATAGCTGCATAATAGCAATATTGTATAAACATACTACATGATACTAAAACTTCCATATAGAAATAACAGTTTAAATTTTTTGCAAATTTTTCTTCATTTAACTATTGACTACAAAGAGAGACAGTAGTGAAGCAAAGATCGACTCGACTCTGCGCTCTGTAGATTGGCCACGCGCCGTGGTACTT
Source organism: Ctenicera cuprea (assembly GCA_958336395.1). Lineage (NCBI taxonomy): Eukaryota > Metazoa > Arthropoda > Insecta > Coleoptera > Elateridae > Ctenicera > Ctenicera cuprea. The sequence continues at coordinate 39,621,410 of OY284490.1, forward strand.
TTTTACTTCGGTCACCGCATGGGGCTCTCACAGGCTTCAATAAGAGAGAGGAAAATATAAATTACACTGGTAGTACGCTTAGGTTTTTTCTGAGAAAAAAAAATGATTTATTTGTTTTTTGGAAAAAGATTTCATGGATATAAGAAAACCAAAAACCGAAGGATAAATTCGTCCAGTAAAAATTGGGTGGGAAGGGTAAAATTCCCCTCCTATAATGCTGTACCTAAAAACTAAGTTGAGATATTATTGTACTATCACTCATGAGCAATTTAGGCCAATTAGAAGTTTTAGAGAAATTAGGGGACTGGAACACGAAAAATTGCGTAGTATCTTTTTCGTAGAGCGGAAAATTTCCAACCAATCATAATTAAGAAGTTTATTTCTAAATATAATATTTGGGCTGTAGAAATTTGTCAAAGGTGCCTTCGGAAAAAAAATGTCGGAAGCATTGTATTCCATTGCGTAGTTTCACCTCCAATGCAGTGGGTTAAGACCACTGATCACCGCTTTCGATACAGTTAGGTACAAATATCTAAATGTTGTTTAAAAATTCTATAAAATTTTCTATATTATCTTAAGATTATAACGTTAACACTTTTGAACGAATTCTATCATTATTTTTTTTTAACATTTTCATAAAAATTTACAAAATAAAGTGTTGAATGTTTTCGTTATCTTGAAATTTCATTACTCATTAAATAAATATTGTAGAATTATAATTTTTTTCAACTTGTAGCTTTTTTTTATCCTTTATATCGAAATATTTTTAATTTATATTAGACTGGTCATTCAAAATTTAAATTAAATATCTTAATTTATAGTTGCCATATTAATTAAAGCACTACTAGATTGTTATATTTTTGGGAGGCTGTCGATCGGTACGGAAGGAATAAATGACTGAAATAACATTGTTTTAACAAAAATTAAAACAAGAAAAAAGAATTAAAAAAAGGGGTAACGCCCTAGCGGTGATTTAAACTTGGAATAGCTAAAACGCCGCTATAAACGCGTTATTTGAAGAGTTATCAAAAATATGCAAACAAATAATTTTGTTAACTAGAGATAATTGATATGTTTACTTAAAATCACCCAACTTCCGGAAAACGCGTTATTAATATTAAATAGTATTGTTTTTCCAATAGTTTTTAATATGGTTGACAATTCTTGTTAATCCTAATAAACTACTTCAAATAGGCTATCAAACTGTTTAAAGTTTAAACGATTGGCGTTTGCGTGTTTAAATAAATAATTAACCAATTTCAGATTCTTAAAAAATTCCTGGAGCGCGTCAAAGTAAAATTTGGAAGATTAGTATAAAATGAATTTGTAGTTCATTACAAGCTCTATCGGCACAGAAAGTGTTAAATAATTGTTTGATAATGTCCAAAATTTTGCCTTGGTGTTGAAGATACAGCATTCGGAAAATTTTTATTAGTTTGCCTTTAGATTCATTACAACGCTATGTTTTTAAACTTTCAAAAGAGTGTAAAAAAAATATTATACCAAATAAAAATGTCTAATTTCCATTTATGGTTTCGGTTAAAAACCTTACAGCGCGCTACCTGCAACCGCGCAACTAAAATACTTTCACCTATGAAATCTTATAAAAATCGGTAAAGGGGTTCTGGATATATGGGGGAACGAACACATCCAAGCACCCACCTACCCACAGACAGACATTTTAAAAAAACACGTTTTGGGTTCCTTGGACCCCAAAACGGGTTTTTGTTAAAATTTGAAATTCGAAAATTTGCATGAATCATGTTTCCTTACTTTAGAAACCGTACAAGTAAATAATATCAATAAATTGATGGTAGAAGTTTTTATTCCTGTTAAGAAAAAATCAAGTTTTAATAACATTTACTGTTTGTGGATGTGGATGTCCTCAGTACTACGATTAATACAGGCATGCGAGTTAAGTGTTAAATTTTAACGAACAAGTTAAACTTTCCTACGTCTTTAAGGCTTTTTAATAGGATTAGTAGTTCTTCGTGCTTCGGTTTAAATTGCTATTTAAAATAAATTATCCAAATAAGTTTGGCAACGATGTAGTATCCTTCCTACACTGCATGTAAGAATGAAAAGCACTGTAGAATGATCCAAGCAATTAAAACCCATAAGCATAAGGATTAAGTAAAAAAAACCTAAATACACGAAAACCAAAACCTTAAACATGTTATAACTATGAATAATTATATTTTAATTAATAACACAAGTAGACTTATTTTTGAATGCATGAAAAGTCATAGAGAATATAATAATTCCTCGTTCCTTTCATTTTCTCAAATTAGTTTGTTACGTCTGTTATGAGACGCTATAGGAATAATGTAATTTAATTTTATTTATATTAAGGTAGATAACACTTACAATGCAGTCTAAGTGGAATTAGACTAAGAATTCACATAAGAAGTACAATGCTTCTGCTCGTACGCATTAAATAAAACTGTGAATGCACAATTAACTGTGTAGATTGTACATATGCTTTTCCAAATCGTTAACTTAATAATATACAACACAGAATTTATGAACATTTATTTCAGTAATAAATTTCAAATATCTGCGATAGAGTCTCATACACGATCCATGCTTATATCTAAACCGGAAGTGCTCGGCCTGCGAATCAGGGTATGTTGATTATATCGAGGGTAGTGGTTAATTTATTATGGACGGGACTTATAATAAATTATCCACGTACAATTTTATAGCATCGTAACTTTTTAATGGAGATTTTAATAGTTTTCAATGTAAGCAAGGACACTACCAGAAATTATTCTAATCAATGCGCTTTAAAAATTTCATTATCGCTAAACAAAAAATTTATCAACGTTAACAAAACCCACAAAGTGATAAAGTAAAAAAAATGAAAGGTCTTGTTAGTCGTTTAGAACGTCGATAGTGGCTACCTTTCAAAATCCCTATTCGTTTTGTGATTGTTGATTTTATGGAACCATTTTTTTTGGGTAATTATAAATTACTAACTGAACCCGTCCCACTTTTTTTTTGATAAATTGTAAGTGCCGAGTTGCTCCACGTAATTGTTACATCAACATTTGCTCAAAGTAATAAATAAACTGTGTCGATATGTAATAGTAAGTTGAGACAGTTCCGGATTGAATATAGATATTCCCATGTTTATTATACATATATACATATACGTACCTTAATGTTTCACATTTTATTATTATAAATGAAAATAAGAAAATAAATATTTGTTTTTAATCTTTCAATATTTAATAAATATTTATTAATTGGAATCAAGCATTAAAACATGTAATTTAAATGTTCCAATACTGAATAAATCATTATCAATGTTAATAAATGCAGAAACCTTTTTTTTTCGAATATTTAATAAACCTGAACGTATTTACATAAATAAAACTTCGGCTCTCGCATCAGCTGACTCTGCAAGGTTACATAAATATAACATCTAAAGTTTCTAGAATCGTTTTAAGTCGCCATTTTTAAGCTAAAGAGTTCGAAAATCAAACTTTTGATTTTTTCCACGGTTTTGTATCCAATTTCGTTTTCAGATTTCGAAAAAACGGTTTAAAAAAATAATGTCACTAAAAAACTATGTCTAGCTTCCGCTTCCGGTTTAGTTTTTTTCTGAAAGCTTAATTTGCTGATGAATTTTTGATATAGCTTTGCGTCCGCCCGGGTGATCTAAACAAAAAAAATAATTGAATAAAATAAGCAAGGGAAGGGGGCCCTAAATTGGTGCCTATTTTCTGAAGTTACATCACTGTTCGTACAACAATAAGAGTTTTAATAATATTGCCGGTGCAATTTGTTTTAGTCTAATGAACATCTGTCAAAAAATAAAAATTAATAAATTAAATTTAATGGATATGGCAAGGGCCCTCAATTAGTGCCTATTTTCTGAAGTTACGCCACTGTTCTTACAGCAGTAGTAACTTAATAAATGTAACCAACAAAGCACCTAGAAAATTTTATTCTCTCTATGTTGTTGAAACATGTACGTGATTTATCCGTGTTTATATAAGATAAACCTAACTCAGCAAAACAGAAATTAACAAACTTGCTCGATTCATACTCAATATGAAGTCTGGAAATTTTATTTTACTATTATGAAATATTAAGCGTTCTACACAGCACAACTTAAAAAAGTTAACGTATTATCTAATTTGAGTAGGTACGCACTAGTAGGCAGGTATAATATTATTGTTATTATAATATATTAATTGACCTCAAGTTAATAAAATACCGACGTGCTTTGTCTGCGATTAGGCCTGTTAGTCAAAACAGCGGCATGGTGTTTTATTTTACTAAAAAATTAAAGTTGAAGAAAATCCACTTCGACCATGTTGTAAATGCTGTTCCAATGAAAATGTTGTCGTAGTGAAATTTGTATATATAGATTCCAAGCCTATTTGTTGTGTTCGCATGAGCAATTATCTGTTATTTGTCCAATTATTGCTTTTACTTTTCGTATCTTAAGGCATGATTTCAGTAATTTAATATATTGCAACACGCTTTTGTACAACTGAATTGTTTAGTAACTGAGGTATGCATGCGTCCGCTCTCCGAGAATCCCGCTTCGCAAACAAATGTTCCTAGCGCTCGCTGCCACGTAACGCGGGCAGTTGCGAAGATCGCTAGTATTTGTGACCCGTGGTCGAGAAGCGCTGCTTCGTTCTCCGAGGTGCCTTCGGCAATGAGATACCAGCAGATTATGTTACAATATCGCAACCGAATATTGCACACTATGGAAGCCTTGTTTCTGTGTTATATTGTGCAAGCGAATTTGCAACTTCTGCAATGAGCACATTAATATGTGAATTTTAGTGGCGTTGGTCTGCCGCTACTGAAAGCTGAGACAGAGGGAAAGGCTCCGAATTTAATATAATAGATGTTCATCATTTATGTTTTGCTTGACTTATTAGCTATGTTTAAGGTTCCAATACATTACTTTCATGAAAAACTTGAAACCTCGACGTTTTAAGAATTGCGAATTTTACGTACATTAAGCTTTCGACTTAATCATCAAAACTATATAAATTCCCATTCCTAATGAGATATTTTTAAGTTATGAATACTGTTTTTCAAGATTGCTGCATTTTAACCACAGTTAAAGTTACCGTCAAAGGAATTGTAGTTTATACAAAGTCGTTGATTATTGTAATTATAATTAACTACGCGTATTAAACTAAAATTGCCCAGTCGTTTTTCATTGTTTTGTCGTCGTCTTTTTGCAGATAATATGGTGATATGCAAAATTTTGGAGGTCTCAAAGAGTTTTCGTGATTCTAGTTGTGTTACATAAAAGTTTACGTCACTCTAACGGCGTTTGCGTGCCGGTATAAAGTAAGGGTTAACTTCACTTAAATTGGCCTTAATTTAATTACGCGACATTGAATATGAAAAATCTACAAATCTACTCTATGAAATAGAATCTTTTAAAATACTATTCTTAAAATATAAGATTTAATTAATAAAGAAAACAAAAAATAATAGTTTGGTAAATATTCATGCATAATAAATTCCAGAAACCTTTTAATTGTTTCATTTTTCATAACAATGAATGCAAATAAAATTAGCTCGATTATATGCAATTTCGCTAAGTTCACTGTAGACAGATATTCGACGGAGGAAAACGTTTTGAAATCACATAAAGTACACGTAACATTTTCAAGTGTGATGTACTGATAATAATTTTCTAGGTACAATTGTATTTTTATTTAAATGTGCAAGATTGATTTAGCCAAGTATAGTTCTACAACTAAATATGAAATATATAATTAATCTAGTTTGCACTGAAAATTGAATTTCCCGACTGTGATTGTTTCATACAATTTGGAATTACCGTCAGAACTAACATTTCGTTGACAGTTTGTGGTTAATATCAAAGTCAACGCTATATTCTTCCATTTGTGCATTAATTTGCATGTTTCAAAATATTGCATTTCCTGCTTTAAGATTATGAATAATTTCCATTATTAATCACAACTTTTTCATTCTTCTGTGCATATTAGATAATTTATTTATTTCCATTTTATTGGCTTTAATACATGTTTTAACTTTGTGAATCTCTTATTAAAAATAACTACTTCATCTGTTCAGTTTTTTGAAAAACGAAACAAAGCTTCCGAATATCCATACATAATTAATATTAATGTTATAAGAAGATTCATAAAGACACAAAAATTTCTATTTTTCGGCAGTTTTTGTATATCACAAGTACCAATTGTGACGAAAATCGACAAGAGTGCGGCAATAGGTATCTACAAGTGATCGTTAGCGCAAAAATTATGACATGTGGTGACATTCTTGATTATTACTACAACGAAATTCCAGTTATGTTACATTTTATTTGCAGAATTATGACAAAGGCCACAAGCAGTTATGACGGCAATAACAAATACTCAAAATTAAAGCGACAATTTGTACAAGCGCAAGTTATCACTGTACTGCTGATTTGATTGGTGGAAAATTTCGAGATTGGTTTAATGACATGTGACTACTAATGGGACGTGGGAAATATTTCCAAATTGGAAATTTATCAAAATGGGAATTTTACCATCCTCTTCTAATGCCCAAATCAAAAAAAAATATTTTAAAATTTATATACTCGCATGCTGTAGTGGTGTGAATGTAACAGTGTGTGCAGTCCGAACTGTTATCAGTCAGTGGCAGACTTGGCACGACTTAAGTTATGTTTTAAATCAAGCCATTTGTTGTATTTTAATCAATGACTTAAACCAGTTTACATTAAAACAGACATTGATACTTCGTTTCTCGTTCTTCGAAAGTTTGCACTTTGTAATCTATTTATTATTATTATATACTACGTAAAGTCTTTTTTATAGAATATGCTAAACTACATTTGTTTAAACATATTTAAATCAAAACTAAAATATACCTACATATATTTCGTTTGGGCATTTGGAATTTTGCTTTGATTTAATTTCGTATTTTTATACAAAATTTTATTATTTTGGAAGGAAAAATGATAAATATAAAAAAAAATAAGTTTAAACAAAGTAAGGATTTTGTTTGACATTTTGAATAAATAAAATAAATTATTCAATAACATCGATTTAATTTTATTTTTTTAAATCGAGATTTTTGCCAACCCTGATCAGTTCGTGTTCAAAAATTCAACAATCAGGCATAATTTAAACAACAACAACAAAACAATATAACGCAACTATTCTAATTTGTTGTACAAACTAGTCCATCGCAATCGCAATCAACCTTTACGTCCCACTGATGGGCTCTTCTCTGCCAAACTAGTGAATAGTACCAAAATGGAAAGACATATTTTGAAACGTTCATTGTGTCCACTAGATGGTATACAAACATTTAATAAATAACAAATGCCAAAAAAGACGATTTATCGGCAGTAACACAGCAAAATCAACATTTAAATAACAAACAAATTCATATAAAGTGGTTTTGTTTTTTTAAGTGCCTACTAGTCTTGCTATGTTCTGTTAGTAATAAAGTATAGTCCCTATTGATTCTTACGTCCTTCACAATTATTTATAACCCAAGTTACTGTTATGTTTACAAATTTAACAAAGTAAGTGCCTTAACGTAAAAAATCAAAATATGTGTGTCACGTGCAATTAATTCTTAAATATAAGGTTTAAAAGACAGTTTTTTCCTATACTTTCAGTATGGAGAAGTATACATATGTTGATGTAACGAAATTTTTCGAAATCGAGATTTTGACGGAAATGCACGTTTTGGACTTCCAAGGACCCAAAAAAGTGTTTTTAAAAAATGTCTCTCTGTGGGTTGGGGGCATGACAAGATATCACAATAGCGCCTTTTCAGTGTAAGCAGCTTTCAATTGCTGCAAATATCAAAATAAAGATATTTTATTGGTTGACAGTCACATGTGTTGTGGACACGGTTTATTGAGTCTTTTTCAAGACATTCCAAAATTTAGCTAAGATGTCGATTTTTTAAGAAACAGATTAATATTAAAAGCAGACATAAATATACTTAACTAAAGATGGTAGTGACGGAAAAGTTTTTCTGGGAAGCAGAAATAATTTTAGTAAATTCCGAAGAAATTATATTATACGATATAATCCATAAATGAGAGGATAGTAATAGTTATAGAAAAAGAATGTACAGATTTTTTAGGATTATGAACATCTAAAGAAACGTAAGTTCGATTTTTTTATATTTAGAGAAAACCTAAAGACGGAGTTGATATGATAAATGGAACTCATATTTTAGAAAATTTATTAAAATTATAAATATCCATTTCTACGACTGTTGTCGGCGATTGAAGCCAATTTCGTAATAAAATTACTGTTTTACATATATTTATTATTAATATTTATTATTTTTTATTTAAACGAACAATGATCCACACGTTTTCGCATCGGAGGATACTATTTTTATTGGGTTGATATAATTATTGACATTTGTAAAATAATTTACAAATATATAGTAATTGTGTATGTTGAACAAAATTTAGTCTTGGAAGCAACGGTAACAAAAACAAAACAAAATGTTATCATTTATCAAAATAAACGTAGTAAAATTTAAAGTGAAAGTTCGTAAGCTCTTAAGCCTTACGTCTTGAATCAATGTTTTGCTTAATATTTGTTTACAAACATAATTTTGTAAATACAGATTGGTTTTAACATACACAATTTCTATATTTGTAAATTATTTTACAGGTGTTAATAATTATATGTATTGTCCTACTGAAAATGGTATTCTGGGATGCCGAAACGTCTGAATTGTTTTTCATTTGAATACACTTACGTAAAACACAAAGTTTATTTCGAAATTGAGTTTAATCCCCAAAAGCAATAAATTAACAACTAATTCACAGCCGAGAACCAAATTTAAAAAAACAAACAATTACAAACTTTTGTACACAACTGAAGACTGAACATTGCATTTTAGTACATATAAACGTTGGTGTGTAGAATGAATTGTGCCTAAATAGAAATTTCCTAATTGCAGTGGCACTGATATCATCAGGTTTCACTATTCCGACATTGATTTATTTTCTATATGTAGAGAAAATCCAAATAATAAAGTGATTTATCTTGCAACCCTTTGGGTATTCTATTATCTAGTAAGTTCTAACGCCACGCGCCAACTACTAATAATTCCGAAATGAAATAGTTAAACTTATGCACCGTAAGCTTCTTAAGCAGCTTAAGAAGCTTGCGGTGCGCAGCGTTCGCCTTACATTTCCGAATTAATTTAAGAGAGCGCATGGGCAACTAAATAATAGTAAAAATCAAGTAACGAAATATACTAGCCCGTTTTCTTTGACGTCATCGTAATACGTATTAAAATGAACAGACGGTATCATTTTGTCATGTTATGATTAGTAACAGACAGGACAGGTAATTAATATTTTTTCGTTAAGACAAACCTTACACAACAAAATAATCTATTACAATTAGTGAAGCAGTGACAAAGCACATTTGAGCAAAAACCAGATTTCAACTTCAATGTCAAAACGGATACATAAGTATCAATTATCATGAGAAAAAAACGCATCTTCCGGGTTTTCATAACAAAAAGCGTTCCGTTTCTGAACTAAAACTTCTTTCTGAGATTAGCAGGGGCTCTGACTAATAAACGGCCCTAACGTCAGCAAGCAGCCAGAGATATATGGACATTGAAATAGAGAATATACAGCCGCGAGGAAGCCGGGCGTGATGGGAGAGAACAGCTGGACAGTTCCAGGTGAAAATAATGAAATCAACGAGCCGAAACAATAGACCACTTCAGTCTGCCTCTCCGAATCCACTCATATGCGCATTAACTATCTAATATCCTAATCTGTCCCTACTAAAATAAAATCCTTATGTTATCATATGAACAAGCATAGAAATGTTTTTTTTATTTCGCCTTAAGACAGCGCTGCCACCAAAGAACATTCAGCGGATAGACAAGTAAAACTACGTATAACAATTAATTTCTTTTTAAAGATAACCATTTTATAGTTCAGAAACCAAGACTACAGTATAAATTTACTACAATATTGATCTTTTCTGAAAGCCTTGAACTGCGCAAAAGACAATTTGTAACATAAAACAGTGGATTAGTTACAATCTATGATAAAGATGCACTGAATATTATTGTATTTAATATTTATATCTGTACATATGCTTACGATTATTATTTCTAAACTAATAGGGAATTAAAAATCTGATTTAAATTAATGGAAGTTCCTCTATACAAAATCTTAAGCGTATGATAACCTTTACGTAAATTAAATGTAAGAGAAAACAAGAAATTTCAGACTCTTTCCCAAATACCCAAAAGCATTCATATAGCGGTTACTACTTTGATTTGATTAATTTGGGCGGTCGATTTTCAACTACTTTGGGTTATCCACTCTAGCCTAAATAATGGCAGGGGCAGGTATTCTATATGGGTATGATACTGCCCACCGTTGACTCTCTTATGAGTATTGCGATGGAAGATTCCGTGGAAGTTATTCCACTTGCTGGCTGAAAAACTTTCATAGTTTTATGCCAAAAACTGAAGATGTTAAATTGAATCAGGCGCGTTTTACAAATTTACTATTCAGAACACCTCTGCCTTCTTTTGAAAATGTGAAAAAAAAATAGGAAGCAAAATCAAGCACGTTATAAAACTTAGTCCAATGTGAGTGTAAACGTTTATGTGGTTCACTAACAGAAAACCAACTTCAGCCTTTAGTCGAAGTTAGGGAAAACACGATACCACGTTTGACAGTACCGCAACCGAAAATTTCCTATGAAGCATGAGTGATAAGCTAGGACATGCGTTAACGTTAACCTAATCACGCACCAGCCTACCTGACCCAGGATTTTTTTAACACCCGTGAAAAGTTAAAGTAAATCCCAATGAAAGTAGCCACTTGCGTGCAATATATGCAATAATATGTATCTCTCTAATGTTTCTAAGTTAGTGTAAATGTTTTCCTTGTTCTTTGGCTAAGTACGTATTAATTATTTACAGAAAGAAATATCGTTGCTATATGTACTCGTAAATTATTTTTATTAGAACTACTTTTCATATCTTTATAGGTGTGTAGTTTAATTATGTTGATAACCAATCTGGGTAATTTTAAGACCTATAAAAGAATAATAACTGGCTTAGAAAATAAACATAATAAAAAATTTAATATAAACGTATAAATCTTTGCGAAAAGATACGCATCATATTAAATTATTTAAAAAAATATAGTTCGTACAGTTTCCAAATTTTAAGTACTTTTTTTCTAAAAACATGACTTATTTGGACAAGGTAGTTTCAATCAGAAAAACATTCCTTTTTTTGGATATTTGTTCTCATAGAAGTGTTATTGAGTTATTTTTTACATCCCTTACGTCTATAGTAATAGTATACTGACTGAATCTTATTTATGACAGATTCATGACCAGGGTTGTCTTATTTTACGTAAAAACTGTAGTTTTGTATTTACAGCAATAAATAACTGCTGTTTATTAATGAAATTCGGATCTACAAAGTCTTTCCAAATTGACTGAACAAGCGGTATAAAAAATACACTTTTTTATGCCCAGAGATGGCATTTCGCAATCTCGCCCTGCTTGGTTCAAAACTTATTTTGAACAATTTTGAAATAATTCGAATGTATTCCTAATATTTTTCCATACCGTCAATCGAAAAGATAGTTTACGTAATACTTTTTCCTAAGAGCGCCCCCTGCATTCAAATCACCTCAAAATTGATCAAAATAAGTTTTAGACTACGCAGTTCTAGATTACAATACACCATTCCTGAATAAAAAAAATTGTTTTGTTAGATTTTACTTTTTCCTGCCAATTACTTCAAAATTGAACAAAATAAATTTTAGACTAAGCAGGACGCGATTACAAAATACTAGATTTAATAAAAAGTGTTTTTTCCATTTTAAGTTTTTTCTTACTACCATTCGAATGTAGTGAGCCACATTCTAATGACCTCAAAATTAGTAAGACTAAGTTTTAAACCAAGCAGGGCGACAAAATACCATCCCTGGATACAAAAGAAAGTGTTTTTATAGCTCTTAATCATTCAATCTGGGAAGACCCTGTATACTAATATTTTCTAAAAGCACTTCGCCTGAACTTTCATATATTTGAAAAACTTTTACTATTCCTTTGTCCAAAAGTTTTATGAACAACGCTAAAACCCCACAACAGTGGCAGTACAAAGTAAACACACATTGATGTTACTTCGCAAAGCGCAGATACAACACGTCGAACAGATTACAGAAGTTGCCGGTCATACAACGAAAAAGATAATATGGGGTGCAGTTAAAACGAGGTAAGCCATGTCTACCACCTGACTGTTTTTTACGAGAAAAAAATCAATTTATTATTTTTTTGGAAAATGATTCTGTGGGATTAAAATAAATTCCACTGTCAAAAATTTTGTGGGAGGGGAAAATTAACCCCATAAAAAATTGCTGCACCTAAAAATTTTATTATGAATTTTACTCTACTACCAAGCATAAAAAGGAAAATGAGTGTTGGTTCATTCCCCGCGAAGAAGCGGGCCGCTATAGGGGTCTTACAGACTCGGCACCGGAGTCCTAAGCCCCTTTTAAGCCGAGAAAGAATGGGTTAGAACAAGGAATTTGGATAAAGGAAGTTTTCCGTAGAAATTACTGTTCCAGTATTCACTTTAGGGCTCAGGAAATTGGCGAAAAAAACCTGAGCCCTAACAGTCGGACGGGCCGGGAATAGAACCCAGGCCTTGCCACAGCCTCCCGAATGAAAGTCAAACGCGCTAACCGCAGAGCCACCTTCTCGTTACCAAGCATAAACAATTTATCTTAAACAGAAATTTTTTAACGTCTTCCATTTATTAAATAAAGAGGCATGAATGTTCGATTTAATAAAATGCACAAAAGTCATTACAAAGAAATTAGCGAATTGGGGCACGAACCAAATTGTAGCTCATCTCTACTGCTATGAGCCTACAAAATTAAACCACCGTGTGGCCAGTTTTTAAACAATATGTTTTTGAAAATTTCCAAAATTTGAAATAATATTTAATTAACAGTTTTCATGCCCTTAAAAATTCCAGTACATAGTAATATTGCGTCCACCTAGAGCTACTAGTACAACAAATTTGAAAAATAATCTTTTGGCTAGCATTTGAGCAATGCTTTTTTAAAAATGTCAAAAATTTAATTTTTTATTGTATCATCACATATTCTGTAGTTCCAAATGTTGTCGTAGCTTGTAATATTGTATACCTTTAAGGCATTTAGAATATAAAATTTCATCCCGATCGTATGAGTCGTTTTTGAGTAAATATTCGTTAAAACCAAAGTTTTCAAAAATTCATAGAAGACGTTACAGAGCAATGATAGGATTGGGACGCGAACCAAATTTTAGCATATCCCCAGTTCTATTAGTCTACAAAAATTTAAAAAATCCCGTGGGCAGTTTTTAAGCAATGTTTTTTTGAATATGTCAAAATTTTGAAAAATTGTTGTAGGTTGTAGTTTTCATATCGTTAAAACTTTTCGTACGTAGTAACATTGTGTCCTCCTAGAGCTATTACAGAACTAAATTTGAACCCAATGTGCCTACCCGTTATTGAATAATAAGACGTTAAAGTTAATATTTTCAAAAAACCGCAACGGCCGCTATTTTCAAGCTAGAAATTTCGGAAAAAATGCGTTGGATTTGTCTTGGAAGATCTTCTATTAGATTCCGTTTTTAGATTAAACAAGTTCTTATTTCGGAAAACTTCTACCAAAAAACCGTCGGTGAGTTTTTTTATATACCTCCAAATTCCAAAGCTCATCAAAATTGTACTATCCGTTCAGGAGTTATGATGCACCACACACATATACACATATAGCAAAAAACCAAAGTAGGTAACCGTAACTATTAAAATTTTAGTCGTTTTTAAATTAAGTTACATTTTAATATAGTAGCACAGTTTAAATGAAAAGGTACTTGATTATGATTTTAAACATTCACTATATCTAATAGGTATGTTAATTGTAAAACTACTTATTAGAATGTTTTAATTTACCCTTGTGAAAAACATTTGCAGTGCCTGTAGGTATACGTCTCTCCTAATTGTAGCGGGTTTAACCTTTGTTTCTGGTTCCGGTTCAAATAGTGACCTCCAGAACACCCAACTTAATAACACAATATTTGGAGAACGTAGTGTGCAAGCCATTCTATGAGAAATACCTTACTGTGTTTTAGAGTTGAACTAAAAGTTTCAAGACTCTAAAATGTGACAAAGTATATGTATGTAAATTAAAAATTAATTTTTAAAGAGGCGTTCAACTAATGTATTCCATTAGTTACATTAATAAATTTACTAAAGGTTAGCAATCTAGTAATAAATATTTTATGTATGAATAAATATTAATTGAGCAGAATCCATGTATAAACTTGTATGAATGAATAACAGGAAAGCATTAATAAAAACAAAATTAATAGATTCGACAACTAACGTATTCCGTTTGTAAATTCATACCGACTTTACTAACTAGATGTTTATATTTACATTTTACAAACATACATTAAATATGCTGAAGACCAAATGGTGTAAAATACGCCCATAAGTTTGTTTTGCAAATTCATGAATTTGCTCGACCGTATCATATCTCACCGGTACTAAAATTCATATGATCATATGTTGTTAAAATTCACTTTAAAATATGTAGGAAGAGGAAGAATAATGGTTGTTTCATTAATCATTATAAAACATAACAATGACTTTAGGCAAAATATTCACAATGGATTAACTTGTTTGCGGCCAAGCTGACCTGCAATATACAGTGACCAAGCGTAACTTGATATATTTCGCTAAAATAAGAACAAAATTATTCATGAAATATAATATTGTCTACCTAATACTCTGGTTTCAATAGGCGTTGCAAAGTTGGTTGTTAAAAACCATATATTTATTAACTCAACACCTAATTCTGATTACTCTAATTAGGAAACGACAGCTTATGAACTCTCGTATTATAAATATACTTCAAAAAATCAGTAAAAGAACTTTGTTATTAATAATTAATAAAAACCAAAACGTAAAAAAAATAATTTTGTGGTACCTATGAGTTTGCAAACATTTTTAACAAGTCCTATTTTTGGATGGAAACATATAAAATGAGAAATGCCAAAAATAATTACAGTTGTCTTTGCGGAGATAAATGACCGGTGCCCCAATCAGAGGCAGGGTCGTGACGGGCAGCTGCCAGGGCGCCCCGGACGTCAGTTGGCCGATTAATGCGCTTTGGCCCCCTGTTCCAAAAAAACCACTACACCATGTCAGTGCGGCCTTATACGTAAATGATATACATGTAATTAGCTAATTATGGTCTGTGGCCAGTGCCCCAGGCGTAACATTCAAACAAAAACCTTGCATATAATTACTATTTTATCTAATTTTATTTTCATCACTGACATATGTTTCAAAACACTGTATTGTAAGCGCACAATGGTATTTTTTTGATAAAAACTGAAACAACAAGATTGGCCGTGAAAGAGGTTGACAGTTACGTCGACATGTAATTATAACCACATTTAGAATTTTTAAAAGGATTATTTAAATTTAAATGACTTTATTCCACTACATTATTAAGATTGAATTGTGAATGAGGATGCAGAAAGGACTTTATTATAAATAAAAAATAAAATGTTATAAAACATCTTTTAACAGGTATCTAAAAATAGAAGGGTAGAAAACTTAAAATTCTCTTTTTAATAAAAAAAGAAAGAAATATAAAGGAGCCGCATTAGGTTAGCGGTAAAGCCGTTGACCTGGTAAAGCGTGTGGTCCCGGTTCAATATTGCTAACAGTATTTTTCTCAAATTTCGAGCTTAAATTTGACTGTCACATCATCTCTAAACCGTAAAACTTAATTTTTATTAAAAAAAAATGTACCAATTACACGGTTGGTGCGCAAACAAATTTTAAATTTGATTTTTCTAAAATAAAATAGTGCCTCCAATATGTGTAGTATCAGCACTCGTGTTTTTTGAAGTAAATAAAAATCATACCAGTTGTATTTTTTGTAGTAGTTTTTTTAAAAGTATTACTATTACAAAATAATACTATACAGTGATTGACCCCATATTTCCTATTTGTTACCAAAACTACTATTGGGAATGATTAAACACAACATAAAACATTACTCGTTTTGTCCCTTTAATTCTGCAAGTATTTAAAATGATTTCAAATGCAGCTTGTATTTTCAGAACATCAATACCGGCTGATCCACAAATAAGCGTTAAAGCAGGCCTTGTCCAGTGTTCGCTGCGCCCGCGCCGCGTCTTAAATATATTCAGAAAATTACAGTATTAAGAGTGACATCAACATTTCTAATTGTTTCCCAACAAGGTCAAGGCCTGATCTAATGTATTCTTTTGTACATCGCTTTTTATTTTTCTACGGTAAACCCTCAGAGATCAAAATACCACTAAAAATTAGGTAGACATAATTAATTATCTTCTCGGTTTGACTATTTTAGAGTCCGAGTTGATTTGCGAGAACGTCAGTTCTCACAAATCAACGTAGACGACGTTAAAAACACAAAAATTGGAAACCAATTCATATAGTCGTCCATATTTTAAAATGTAAGCTCATAATTTTTCGCTTGCGTTGATACTCTAATTTTGCAGGTTAAAATTATTTAATATAATGCATATATTCATAATTATATAGCAATTCTAAATATTTTAAACCGCTTAATTTACAAATTTTATACAATAAAACTAATTAAATGGCTCTATGTTTAAGCCGACGTTCAAGCTTTTATGTAAAGCTCTTAAATGCTTTAAGTTTTATATTATTAATTAGCTAATTAAATTACCAACTACTTTTTTTCACTTTCCATTTCATCATTAATTCTGAAATTTAGTCTCTTTGATGCGTTGGGAATTCTAAAGAAGTTTAAAAAAACCTCCATCAAATCCGGTTTCAATGAAATTTAGTATAAGAAAGGAAATGAAAATTGCGTTAAAATAATAAAAATAGTGCCCATTATTTCAAAAAATCATGGAAGTAGCATGACCTTAAAGTGTTTCAATAACCAGCAAATCAAATTCCAAAGAGATCCTGGAATATGAAACAACCATTACCTGGTTATAGCTAAAATTGAAAAGATGAATAAAAATAAGTGGAACCAAGGAACGTTGGTAGATGCGAAAGAGAATTAGGATGTACACACATATTCAAGCAGAAAATGGCCGAACAGCGCTACCGCAAAAGAATAAAAAAAAAGTAAGCAAAAGCGTAGAGGAAGAAGCGCAGTGAATGAGGAACAACTTTAAAAACATAATACTACGGGTTGCAAAAGCTGGAACAATGAAACGCAACTTACGCACAAAACTGACAGCGTAGCGTAGAAAACCGGTAAATGAGGAGGTGAGACAAAAGAAATCACAATGGTGAAAGTACTTCGGTGTAAAAACAACAGGTTGCGACAACGAGTATAAAAATCAGAGGCAGAGAACAAAAAAATTGTGCAACAAGCTAAACCAACTAAAGAGTAAACCAAAAACTATTTTATATAATACTCAAGACCAGCGATAGTAAGTTTCGATGTTAATAACATGTTTTTAGAAATACCTCATCAAGAGGGTATTCCTTTGTTAAATAATATTCTTGTTAACAAAAATGTTGAATTAATAGAACGTGTGTTGATTAAATTATTTGGACTTTGCATCAATCAAAATCAATTGTTTTATTTCCAATAAATAGTCAAAACATCGTAACTTCCGGAAAGCGCGTTGTTGATATTAAAAAGTATCGTTATTTTTCTTAAGTTTTAATATGGTTGAAATTCTTGTTAATCGTCATAAACTACTTCGAATAGTCTATTCAATTGTTTAAAGTTTGTAACAACGGGCGTTGGCGTTTTTGAATAAATATTTAATCAATTTCAAACTTTTCAAAAATTTCTGGAAGGCGTCAGAGATCTTCAAACATTTTTCTGCATAGTAATATTTTCATAAAATTGTAGCGACCGCTATTGTAAAGATGAAAGATTCGAAAATAAATAGCGTTGGATTTGTCCTAAGGTCTCCTATCAGATTTCGCTTTGAGACTAAAAACATTCGTATTCCGGAACAAAATGCTACTAAAAAAACAAGTTTAACTTCCGGTTTTAGATTTTTTTCAAAATTTTATTGTCGAAGAATTTTTGGTATATCCCCACATTCCAAAATCCATCAAAGTCTGACCATCTATTTAAGAGTTATGATGACCACACACATACATAAATACATACCCACATTCAACCCACAGACAGACATTTTTACAAACCATTTTTTGTGTTCTTGGAGGTCTAAAACTTGTATTTCCGTCAAAATCTCAATTTTGAAAATTTTTGAGACATTAATGCTTCCCTATACTGAAAGTATAGAAAAGTAAAAATAGAAGTAGGGATGAGTAGAGATGAGAAATACATCAGTGGCTGAAATAAAAAAAGAAGCTTAAAGTTGGTAAGGTATCAGATCATACTGAGCTATCGCTTGAAAAGCTTAAGCATACGAAGGAAACAGAACAAACTACTCTTAGAAGTTCTACTGCTGGTATAGAAAGGAAAGGAGTTCCCGAAGAAACAGCAGCGATTCTACCAGTTTACAATAATGGGGCATCCCCTGTTCAGCGACAGTAAAATAACTAGGCAGAAAGTCTGAGAAGGGAAACAGCGTAGCAGTTAGAAAAAAACAGGAGTGTGATTCCGATCCCAAAGAAGCACGAGCTACTTTTATTTATATAGAGTTTATAGATATTGAGGCGTTTGACAGAGCGAAAGGAGAAAAACTGTAGAAATGATGGAAGAGAAATCCGTAAGCAAGAATTCGATATTTGTTATAAAAAACGTACAGCATCACAAAGAACTATGTAAGAATAGGAAGCATGCAGTCAAAACAATTTACAACACAAATAGGGGTAAGCTAGAAGGGGTGTTGTGTCCACTATTGAGGATATCTTGAATATATAAGGTTGTGCTCAGTCTAGCTCAGCAGACTTAGTTGTCACCACAAGCTCGGAAAAGGGTCGCCAGGATAACCATCACATCTGGAATAAAGATTTAAAAGAAATGTATCTGAAAATAATCTGTTACAGCTATGTAATTGAGATACCATTGAGAAAGCTGGTTAGTAAAACATGCTGGAATAAGAAACAATACCATAAAAAGGAATTATAAGTAGAAAATGTAAAAAAGACAGTTAAAATGGTACGGTCATGTAATCAGCACGAATGAAAGAAGAATAGCGAAAATTAATCAAAAACAAGAGTCCGGGGAAACAGATTGCAGGGAAGACCGAGAATGCAATGAAAGTAAGAATAGGAAAAATGGCAGCCAAAAGAGGATACCAGAGAGCTTAGAAAAATGGCTGTGGAAAGAAGTGCATACAGACATTGAGTCCACGCCTTATGGCAAGGAGTTTTTAAACCAGAAAAGACAGAAGAAGAAATGGTTTGTGGAAAGACGTAAATAATGACTGCAAACGGAAACCTATAAAATGGACATCACCCTGAAACTGAATAGAGCATTATTGAACAAGGGAATAAATTCAAATAGTCCACCATAACTGAAGATGGATCGAAGTAATAAGAAAACTAGCGCATGTACTAACTAAACTACTTGAAGGAAGTGACCAAGGGTACAAAGGTGGCTGTGTGTGGACATGTGAAAAAGATGAATGAGATCAGAATATCGAAAATAGTGTGGAAAACCAAAGCAAAAGGAAAAGATTAAGAAAATTGCCGAATTTGAAGTGGGACGGAGAAGTAATAATTGCTAAAGACGGAAGAGGCCTGAGCTGAGAAGAAGCGAACTAGGAGATATTGAGTAGGAGAGAATAGCAACCCATCTACAAAAGATAAGGAAGAAAACCTCGACACCACCATGCTAGAACAGACATTTTGATAACGAAGAACTTTAATTAAAAAACACTTATGCAGTTTTGTAGCGCTTTACTTATTTACTCACATTACATTTTTGGCAATATTCCGGCGTTTGTAGCATATTTTAAAACATTTATTAAAGTAAATTTGTGTTTAAGACTGGGTATATATTTTTATAGACAAAATAGTATAAACATATTATGGTACGTTTCATAATAAAATTTCAGTATTGGGCCTATGGAGAGTAGTGTTGCCAGATGTATTATGATCCGTAATTCTCTTAACTTAATCCGCAGGTGAAAATAAGTGCTAACGCTGTGTAAAATTCCCATATAAAAATAGCGTAGCCCTATATCGCCTGTACTGAATTTTAAGTATGAAACGTACTATACACTGCGTCCATAAAGTAACCCCCCCCCCCCCCAACTAACTTTTGAATGACTTGATATTTTTCTACAAAATTTGGTGTGCTGTAATGGGAAATTAAATACTATTTATCAGACCATATTAAAATATTGTATCATCCAAAATGGCGATTGGGCTCCATTTTGAATTTTTTTTAAATGAAAAGGGGGTCGAGTGACACCTCATTGGAAAGGTCATTTGGTTCTGCGTCTGTTCCTAGAGTTTAAAAGAAAAAAATTCAGCCATAACAAAATGACAATGTTTAAAGATAAAGAAGTCTATTTAAAAAACTAAGAATTAAATTAAATTAAGTGTTCGAAATGTTTACCATTCACTTCTTGGCACATAAAAAGTCGGTTATGACATTCCTGCCTTACATTTTCATAAGTTTCTGGAGTGATATTTCTGCAAACTTCTCTAATGCGTTGCTCCAGTTCTTCAATTGTTTCTGGACGGGTTCTGTACACTTTCGATTTCAGATATTCCCATAGAAAAAAATCTAAGAAAATTAAATCTGGGGAGTGAGCCGGCTATTCTACAGGCCCCCGCCTACCAATCCATCTTCCAAGAAAATGTCCGTTGAGAAAGTCAGAAACAGGTCTATAATAACGAGGCGGCGCACCGTCTTGTTGGAACATAACGTTTTCAATATTACTTCAAGCCACCTGAGATATTTCTGGGAAAATTTAGTCCTGCAAATGAATAAGTGGACTACTGGATAAGAAAATCAAAACAATTTTGAACTGAGTGAGTCCATTGGTTTAAAATTCGCCATTTTGTTATGGCTCAATATTATTATACAATATTTTAATATGGTCTGAAAAATAGTATTTAATTTCCCATTACATCACACCAAATTTTGTAGAAAAATATCAAGTCGTTCAAAAGTTAGTTGGGGGGGGGGGGGTACTTTATGGACACAGTGTAGTTCTAAATAGATTTAGTGATTGCACTGAAACTACTGTATTTCCTTCATGTTTAAAATAAAATTTGAATTACATTCAAACACCTAGCTAATTTCTTAATTAATTAATAACTAAATGTGTATCAAATCAATAGTTGCAGTTGATATCATCATATCTGAGACAGAGATTGTTATGTATAATAACAGCAAACAAAAAAATTATATATTGCGTGACTTTATCCGTGTACAGTTTTTGCTGCTATAATTTGATTAATTTCAGCAGTTTACTGATAGCCGGGTATTAATGTTTACCTATAATTATCACTTATGTGCTTCCAGGTTGCGAGTTTTATTAGCCAAACGTTTTCACTTGCATAACTCAAAAAAATGTGTTAAATTTAAGATTTGGTAAGTAACTTTCACGAAGTGAAAATTACTTCGTGTTTTTAATGCGCCTCTTTATTATTTATATCTATTATATCTTTGCATAAGCAGTTTGAAGGGTATATAGTATACAGCATGCTTGCAAACTTGAGACTAATAATTATTGTGACAGGGCAGTATTAAAAAATAGTTATAATTTTTTTTGTAAATTTAATATTCTCAATCTTTTATATACACGAGTAACAATAAACCACATGTAAATGATAGATGTGCCGTTATTATATATGTAATAAGTTATGCAATGTGATAGAAAGGTTCAGAGCGGGAATATTAATGGGGGTCTCGCGTGTCTTCCACTGAAACGCCCGCGCCGAGGTTTATCCCGTGACCATGCGTTTAAACGCATTTAACACTTTTTTTACCTAATATGTAATATTGTGTTGTCAATGTTTATAAATTACTAATTTTGATAACACAATAATGTACAATTTTGTAGTTACGAGCACGCAAACTTTTTAAACATGTACAACCGAATTTGCCCAACAGTTTTGTTTATATACATTATTATAAGACGATACGTTACTGAAAATTATACAGCGAATTTTAATAAAAACGTAATGAATATGTGACAACAGCAAAATTCATATTACTTAAGCCACACCTTTGTTAATTATACTAATGGAGTACTTTACAATAGTATAATGTTTAACGTCATCTGTGCACCCCTTACACATAAATAATTTTCACGTCTGCCTTATAATATAACGGTAATTATAGAATTACAGCGTTAATAACATTTTAAGAAATTTATTTAACACCAGTCGGGTTCGAAAAAGTTTGCAAGCTGAATAAAGTTACAAAAAATTGTTTTAGATTACTAGTTATCACCAATTCCAGAGGGTGGTCATCTGGAAATTTTATACAGAGCAGGGATTTTTAACGTGCAAACATCTATCACACGGGACCCACAGTTTTACATCTCTTCCGAAAGATGGTACATTTACAGATGCATCTATACAATGCCTTTCACCAACCTCGCTGGGTATTGACCCGCGGTACTCTCGGTCCAAAGGCAAATGTGTATACCACTGGACCACCGGCGCTGGCTAAAAAAATATTTTAAATAGTATAATAGTATAATTGATCCTTTAATGTTTTTATCTTTTTTACATGATGTATGAGAAGAGTTTTATGGGGTGTTACAGAACCCAAATTATTTCTTTTATCTAATGTTTCTTTTGTAGTAGTAATAATAATGATTCCTAGCCTAGAGCAACGATTGTGGCTAAAATACTTCCAATTATTAACAAAAAACAGCACAGGAGAAAGCGAGATTATTTTGTGCTTTCTTTACTTCTGGTAATTAAGTGGTCTCTTAATAACATACTCCGATATGTTTTTTTGTAAAACTTTGTGCGCAGATGTTGCTTATTACCGGGTTTCAAGAATCAGATGTAAAATTTACAAATACCACTAAAAAGAGTAGAATAATGATAAACGAACCTTGAAAGTAGCTCTTGGTGCGCAGGTAGCTGACGGATAACCGCAGGATGGAAAGGCGGTCTAACTTGGACAGGATATTTTGCTCGAAGGGCAGAAGACTCGCCAAGTTGTCTAGTTCAGCGTTTAAACGCTCACGGTGCCGCTTGCTAGGGTTGCTTTTAGTCACTCCGTCTTTCGGCGTTGGTTTTAAACTGAAACAATTAAATTCAACCCATTGAAATTTGCACTAAGCAGAATATAGAAATAAAATGGTACAATTTGTAGGGTTAGAAATCAAGAAAGCATTCGAATTTCGTTTAGGAAGTTTCCTGTATGTTTGTTACAATTAAAGTCTGAAATTGTTTACAGCCAGTCAGGACCGGATTAACCATTGAGCCAAGGCGAGACGAGCCAAAGGAATTTCGTTGAAATTTCTTTGCAACAAATTATTCAATTTGTTGTTACAATCCGCCGTTATATACCCATTGCATCAATAAAACTTGAACAAAAAATTAAAACTGTTGCAATATACAAAACGTGAAGCGACCACAACAAAATTAATCACGAAGGCCTTAAAAAAATAACATTACGCAGACTGCTAACCAATATGCATTATCTGTCATACGAATTTTAGAATTATGTGGATCAATCGAAAACACGCGGTTTTGTTTCCATCACCCTTTTCATTAAGTTTCTTTACTAGCTCGTTGTAGAGAAATATACTTGATTACTCTCAGTAATTGCTAGTTGTTTTTTTGTATACTTTATTGCTTTTTACGTCTGTTTGTGAGGTTTTTTACGTTTATATTTTGACAACCACTACTTTTCTAGTCAGCCGCTGGTGACGTCACATTGCTGGAACCAAGCTGGTCGCTAAGCAGGCTGCGAAGATTTAAATCAATTTGATTTAAATCAAACGAATTATATTTAAAGAAATCATTGATTTAAATTACCTGTTTTTGAGTGGGGTGTCGTTTTCATCTAAAATTTTCCTGTTAACAATTATATACTTTATTTAAACTGCATACATTATAAAGTAATTTTTACTTCTACATAAATCGAAACATAAAATACAAAATTAATCTTGCACAAAAATTCAAAGGGCCAGGAGCGTATTACTATTTCTTTCACACCTAAGGGTGATCTTAACTAATACAGCTCTGTTATTGGTTCATGCCTAGGCACCCTGCGCACTATGCTACGTTCACCAGCTTTATTACTGCTAAAAATATTCCAGGGTGCATAAACAGTAGCATTAGACTATGTGCACAACATAAAAATTCACGATAAGCTTTTAACAACTGTTCAATATTTGTACTATTGTCATGTGTACATAGCGAAATTCTACTATTTATGCAGCAAAGTGCACACTGGGTTGGAGTAAGGGGGTAGATCGATTGTATAGCTGTTATGCCGTTTATAGCATGTGTATATCAAATAATATGTTTCATCATTATATCAAACATTATGTTACACTTGCTATTAAAATATTCAAACAAATCACTGTTATTAGTTATTAGTTTATACAAGTAAGAGAAGCTATTACATTTTATTTCAGAATGATAAAATCAGTTTAATAAAAAAATTAATTTAAATAAAAAAAGTCCCATAATTTTCTCGTACCCTGTCGCTAGAGTAAGACGCGCTCTGTAAACTTTTAGTTGTAATAAAAGTTGCGTAACTGTTCGGCCTTACAGGACTATACGTATGTCAACGGTTAAAATAAAAAACCTGGCGAAGTTAACAATTGTTTTATTTACAATAACTTAAAAATAACAATTACTAAAATGTTTGATAAAAAAGTCTGAACATTAGACGATTAGTTTCTGCAATTCAGTTGTTGCTGTTGATTTCAGAGAAAACTAGTTCTTGTTGAACTATTTCGAAATTTAATAGTTAAACTATTGCTGTGTTATATCATAATATGACATGACAATAATGTAAACCAAGAAAAAAAATGTGACGAATCAAAAACTAATCAAGGTCCTTACTAAAACAAATCGTTTCATTAGGCTTTTAAATTATGTTCTCATTTATGTAAATAATAGGTGGAAAAGGAGACAATCAAAGAGTAGGAGAAGGTAATGTCTAAGACTGTGGTGTTTTTATTTTTTTAAATTACTTTTAGCTTTATTATTTTCTTTTGAACTGATGGTTAAACTTGATTCTGCCAATTTGTATTGATCCCAAGAATTTAAGGAAGCTAGACATATCCACTATGTTCCTGCATTGTGAACCCAAAATGATCTAATACCCATAAACGAGCCCATAAATAATCTAGTATAGAAATAATCACCTAATTAGTGGAGTAATAAGGCTTAAAATGTTTTATAGGCCATAAAATTCTGCAAAAATACATCATAACTTTGTTGCTTACATAACTGGTAATTCGAAATAAAAATTCGTTGTTAGATTGTGAATATATAAAGTACGGTGGGGTTGTTTTAATTTAAATTAATAATCAGCTTGATTTAAAATTTAAATTTACTTTTCAATGAAATAACTGAATATTCAGACAATTAAATTGTTGACATGCAATTATTTTTTAAGTATTTTTGCATTTCTTAAATTTAATCTGTTTTATGTAATGTATCTACTTATGCCATATTTTTGTACAAGGTTTAACAGAATATTAAGAATAAAACGATTTGTATATTATATGAATAAAAAAAATTTAAACAAGCTGGTGAAAATGTTAAATTTTCTTTACGATAATTGTTAGCTTCGTAGCTTCATAGCACAGTGAATGACAAAAAAAATTAAACATCACACAATAGTTAAGGAGATTCCTGAATGCTTTACCGTGTATTGTAGTGCGAGAAGAAGCGTTAAAGTTAAAAACACAGTTTTTTTTGTTACATTTAACTGGTGACGTCTTTGATAGGCACTATTTCTGTTTTTAATAACATTAATTTTTACATACTTTTGTTTGGAAAATTAAAAAAAAAACAAAAAGCTGTTACACACCTAACTAAATTTGTCGGTATTTACTTAATCATTATTTTTCTCCCTGTTTTAAGTGGGCTGGCAGCGAATATCCAAATCAATTTTTTTAATTTGAAATTAAATGTTCAAACTGCTCTCCATTAACAGCTTGACAATTAGCAATATAACCCTAGCCGTTAATTAATAGTATTTTCTTATTTTATTGGAAATTTTAAATAATTACCATTGGATGCATATTTTAATATTTTGCAATAGCATAAATTGTTTCACATATTTCAACATTGTTTGCTTAGGTATCTGGAGTCATCTTAATGGTGAAATTAAGTTTTCCAATTTTGCTGAATGTATTGAACTTTGGTAAACATTCAGCGGATATTAATTCTATTTCGATGTCTGGATACAAACGCTACTTTTCAGGTGACCCCGAAAAAGAAATCCAGATGGGTGAAGTCTGGAGATCTGAATGCTCACTCAATGTGCCCTTTGAATAATACTTGATTACGTAGATACTAATACATTTTGTTATGTGTAACAATTTTTTTTCTAAATATGTCACACAGACAGATCTATTAAAATCTAGTGTTCCATAAAAAAAATGCAGGTGACGTCACCAGTCGAATTTAGCTTGAATTTTACTATACAAGTTTTTCTCATAACACAAAATCTAAATATAAACTTAGAAAAAGTGACAAAATCGTTTAAAATATCACAAATTTTATTTTGCAGCCTTTTTTGTTTAACAATTATTATTCATTACCACATTTTGTAGACAGCGTCAAAATGTAGCCTGAATTTGACTAAACAATTTTCATTTGGGATTATTTACAACGTTTCAGTTCTGGATTGAAATTATTAACTAAGGAGAGTATTAGATTTTGTGTTTAAATTGGTATGATGCTACCCGTAAAACTGTCCCTTTTCGGAAAATAAAAAGTTTGAACTACAACCATAATATGTAAAGGCGAAGGTATTTACTTTGTGCTACAACGGGCCTAAAAATGGCTCTTAGCTATACTGTCCAAGCCATTAATATGAAATTTGGTTTATAGCAGTAAAAATAAAATTGCAAACACAAATTCCTGTATTACAAATTACTTTCAGCACTTTAACGTATAAATTCAGGTAATGTGCAAAAAATCCAAAACAAATACTGCACCTGCACGATGAGTAATTTAAAGCTCAAGCTTTAGAAATATATTCCAATTTAATTTTTAGGGCGTGTCCTCATCGAAAAGCCGCACAAGGTGCAATGAGATTTTAAGCAGCAGATTAATAGAACTGTTTAATTAAATATGAACTTGGCGAGGCCTTGTGCATTTATAAGCATTCAATAGATGCTACATATAATTATGGAGAACCTTCGCGTATCTTAGCAAACCTCTTAAAAAATTAATTTATACAAAGTTTTTTGAAAAATATTATTGTAATTTGGATTTAATTTTGTAAGTGGAAGATTTACGACTGGAATATAGAATTCTGACGTTGAAGTGGTATACGTATAATTAAATTCTCTAAGTTCATTATCTCATCAGAATAATTAACGTGTTTAGATCTCAGAATTTTGAGTAATTTTCTTCTTGCTTCACTTTTATTTAACAACACGCATACTACAGTTATATTTCTGGAGTTCTAACGTCAGGTTACCTCCGTGTGAGGGCTCAATTAGTCTCGGATGACTCAAATGACAAATGATGTTTACACACCCTCGATTGGAGAACAAAGCCGAAATTCATTGAAACTGTCAATTTTTCAAGTAAACATTAGAAGATAAAAACTTGAACGGCTAATTAACCTTTTAGGAAGCCGACGTCAATCGTCTTACCTATTCTTGCAGCTAACCAAAACCTTACATATTTATGAAAATTGTTGTTAAATTTCCAGAACATTGAAAACGCTTTAAGTAAAAAGTAAAAAATATGGGCAATGAAAGTCTAAGTCATTTGGTTCAAGCATTCGGAGACTACCTGATTCAAAAACCTAAGAGCAATTAAGCAAAGCTTGGCAACGTTATTAGGAAAGTTAAAGAAATAATCTTTACAAAAACAGCTCCCTAATAACCTTCTTCATCAATCCATCAAGAGTTTTTTGCGAGGCGTACGTAATAATTTTAAATCTAATAATGTACTTTTTGTCATTCATGGTTAAGTCCAACGTATACTTTCCTTTGACTTATTTCATTCTTGGAAAATAGAAAAAAATAGCAAGTGTTACTATTTTACATTAGCGTGAAATTAATGTTGCTCGAGACTATGTACGATTTCCATATATTCCTGTAATGTATTGATTTAATAAAATCAGTTAAGGTGCGCATTATGAGTTTGTGAATTTTTTATTGCACTAGGAAATTACATCAGTGTCTATTAAAAGAATTTTGGTAAACGAGTTTAGTAAATATTCAAAACACAGCGGTCCATGCAATTATAAATGTATTATCTATTACATAACGAACAATCGTCGAGGTAGGTTCTCGAATGGAGCAGTTGGAACTATTACCCTGATTTCAAGTTGATGAATTCCGGAATGTAATGTACTTTTTTCTCTAATGACGGGGCCCTGACCCGTTCAGCGTTAATGTTAGCAGAGGTGGCAGCAGGTGATCCCTCTCTAATGCGATTTAGATACGTCATCACTCGGTATTTTTGATGAACATCAAAATGAGTATGAACACCATAACTGCTTTTTGCAAAAGTATACCGAAGTTATTTTATAAAAAAAAAACTTTTTGATAATTTTACCCGTAGCAAAAGGTCATGGACTTCAAATTAAAGTATAATCAAGAACTAATTATAGACTAACCTTTAAGTTCTTGTTGAGATTTAATTTTTTATTTCGTGGGTGTATTTAATACATGTACGTTTGTGTTATTATTTCACGAAAAACATCATTCTTCGATAATTTAGCCTCAAGCGACTGTGCAAATCTATCGTTGTTTTCATAACATTGTAAAAATTCCACTTAAAATAATTTAAAACGAATAAAAATGCGAAGGTTTCATAGTTAAAAATGTTTTTATGCAATTTTCATTCGATTATAATTTAGCGACTAATATACAACCCTACAGGCTGACAACTCGCCGATTTTAGCAGTTTTTTTTAACAATATAATTTTTGTAATTATTATTTTTTTGTTTTTAAAGTAAACAACAAACTCAGTTTCCTGCATACAAGCAATTTTACGCTAAATTGATCTCGGTAGATAAAACTCGGTTCCTGTGCTGCTGTTTCACTTTGTTGACAATAAAATTATTTTTTAGTATTTTGCTGAAACTAATCTCCGTGAGAATAATCACCAAGATGATGAGGATCACGACTGCCATTACAAATTGCTTTAAAATAAATTGTGAATAAGAAACTTTTATACAATATATTTTGTAGTTTATTTATGCTTTCATTGAAATAATTTCATTTTGAACGTCATCATGGAGATGGAGGTGAAGAAAAGCTGTGTACATATTGCTATGATATTTAGAGGTGTTTAATTTGACTGCGGTATTGTGGTTGCCAGAAGGCAATTTTTGGATTGTTTGTTGCAGTTCAATTTGCATTTGGAGATTTATAAAGACTTGTAAGATTTTAATATTCTAACTTATAAACTCAGGATTGCGTATTTTTGTTGCTATAATTTCTTGTTACATATTCTAATAATTTGTATTTTCATATTTGTGAAGTTTGTTTGCACTAAAAGAAAAGAAAAAAACACAATCAGATTGATACGATTTGTATTTATGTTAATTGTAATTAGAATTTAATTTAGAATTGTTAAAAAGGTTTAGTTTATAAAAAAGTTTTAGAGTTACTTGATTTTGTGCGTTGATATATGTCAGTTTGGATGTCAGTGTCAAAGTCAAAAACATATAAAAGGATAATCTTGGGCATGAGGTTTATGTGTTTGTTTTTATAAAAATAAAGATCAAAGAAGGAAGACAAAAAGGATATAAAAAAGAAGAAAATTTGTTTTGAATAGTTACGGCTCGTAGGTGTAAATAAATACACAGAATTGAGATCCTCTGGAAGAAGAAAAGAGGAAAAACGGGTCTAAAAGTTATATAAAAGTAATAGCGAGAATAAAAGTGAAAAATACAAAGAAGTAACAACGAATTATATATAAAACCAGAAGAATTATAAATAAAAGGTGATCGAGGAAGTTTGTACGTTGGTGATGGTAGTAAAACTAAATTGGTAATAATATAAAAAGCACAAGAAGAAGATTCAGATTAAGAGAGAGTATTTGTTGTTGCTCGAGAGGCCAGCAGAGCGTTTTGCTAGAGCGAGGAATAAGAAGACGCTAAGATAAGTGTTTATTTGTAAAAAAAAGACGATAGTAGTTAGTAAAATTTATTGATATTTCGGAAACCACATTTAGAAATTGAGTTAATTAATAAAATTATTATTTTGTAAAGTTGATATCTTTGTGTATTTATTTCTACTTAAAAATTAATTTAAACAATTTATTTTGCAAGCAAAATAACGACCCTGAGAAAGTTAAAAGAGTCTCATAGCAAGTTTAAATTTAATTGCGTGAATTGCAGACAGTTTAGGGATTGTATTCTGGTAATCACAAGACCAAGCATATCATTGCAATTAAAATTGGCACCTAACAACGTGGGGCTCGTTGATGTATACTGTGGCATTTTGGTAAATGTTTGGTAACAGTTTTCAGCATTAAGGTTATTTAATAAAGAACCCAAGTAGCTAGTTATTTAGTTTTCTTATAGATTTAAAAGGGTGATACTTTGATTAAAAAAATGACAGAAGAAAATCGCAGAATGATGTTAAGAAGTTCGATAAGGAAGATTGATGCAGAAGAATCAAGTTCAGAAGGTGAAAATGAAGACCTTTTAAGAGAAGAAGTAATAGCTGTTATAGAACAACAGCGGCAAGAAGAGGTACAGGGAGAAGTACAAAATAAACCAGAACAAGGAAAAGAAGTATCACAAGAAGTAAATTTGAATACATTGATGCAACTGATGATAAGTATGGAGAAGAAAATCGATAATAATGCTAAGAAAATGGACAGTATGGACAAGAAAATGGAAAAATTGGACAATATGGAAAAGAAAATAGAAGAGACCGCAAGAGAAACTAAAGAAAGTGTGGAAGGCTTAAAAACAAGCGTAGGAAGTATGGAAGAGCAAATGCAGGCTTTGGAAAAAAAATTAGATGACAGTGTTAAACAGCAGATTCAAAGTTTGGAGGACCGAATTGTTAAAAACATACAAGAAGTTACAGGTGAAACTGGGAGTAAATTGGAAAAATTAAATAATGAGGTGTTAAATGTAAAACAGGCTCAACTTAACACAACAGATAAATTAGAAGGAATACAAGAAGCTTTCGTAGCATTGGAAATTGAACATGGGCAAATCAAAGAAAAACAGGTAAAGATACAAAATGAGCAGGTAAAATTAGATGGAAAACAACTGGAAATTGAAGATAGAATAAATCAAAATGAAAATAAACTAACAATTATTGGGGCAAAGACACAAGAAGAAAATAGAAAGCATGATGAAGAACTTAAAAAAATAGGAGAAAAGCTGGAGAACCTGAGTGTTAATAGTTTATCAGGGTGTGCCATAATGCCAATGATGGGGGCATATCAATCAGAAGGAGCGCCAAAATTTGAAGGAAGAAAAAATGAATTTCCAATGATTTTCATTACCAAAATGGATCAGATTGTAAAAGGATACAATAGCGAGGATAGAAAGATTCAAACGGTAAGGAATGCCCTAAAATTTAATGCGGAAGTTTGGTACAGTTTGGTAGAAGATAAATTTACAACCTACCAAGAATTCAGAAAGATGTTTTTGGACCAGTACTGGGGCAACAGTCAACAGGCCCGAATTAGGAATAAATTGACCATGGGCAGATATGAGATGAATGGAGGAAGTTCAAGGGAGGTTTACATAATGCAACAATTTAGCAAGGCAAAATACCTCACACCAATGATCACGGAGGAAGAAATAATACAACATTTATCAAGGCATTTGGAAGGTGAAATTACTAGAGCAGTGGCAGTCCAAAATATTAAAACAATAAAAGATTTTTTGGAAATAATTAGAAATTATGATGCAGCAACCACGAATGAGAATGCAAGTAGGGGTTTCATTCAAAATAAAAGGGATTGGAATTGGAGAGGTAACAGAAATTTACCAAACAATAATTATGAACAGAATAGGCCACATTTTGAACAGAACAAGAGGAAATATGAAGATCAACAAAATAATACCCAAAATAAAAAGTTTTATTACAATGGTAATAACAATAATTACAACAGAGAAAGAGGTAATGACAACAATAAGAATAATGGAAATTTTAATAACCGGAATGGGGATTGGCGTAATAGGTATGAACGAATTATTAAAGATAAAAATGACGAATATGGTCAAAGGAAGATTCATACGGTTACTTTTGGTAGAACAAGAGGTTATGGACGTGATGAAGAGTCAGAAGAAGAGAGAGAGAAAGAAAATATTGAGGTGGTTCAAATTCATAAAGAACCACGTTCAGCAGAAGAAAAAAAAACTTCGTTTGTTTAAATACTGTTTATGATTGTTTGTTTTTAACAACTACTTATGCCCACCCAAAAGAATTTTTATTGTTGGATGATGAAGAACAATATGAGGAAGTACAATTGCCTTTCATTCGTCTAAATTTTAGTAACAAATTTTATTTGGCATTAATTGACTCAGGCGCGCAAGCTTCTTTAGTCAAAGAAAAAATAATTTTGGAGAATAAAACTTTAACAGAAAAACATTTAATTAAAATAGGGAAGTTGGAGTTGTTGTCTGCAACGAAGAAAAAAGTGGCAACTATTTCGAAAGCTGTGAATTTAGAAGTTACAATTGGAAATAAAAGTTATGTGACAAGATTTTTGGTCGTACCAGAGTTACAGTTAGATTTTATAATTGGCATAGATTTCATAGAACAAGAAGGGGTTAAAGTTGACGGCGAATTAAAATGTATTATAATAAATAATGATAAAATAGAATGGACAAAAGATGGTTTATATAATAATAATAATATTAAAATAAATAATTATGTCATAAGTGACTTTATAAAGGAGGAGCAGATTGGAATCCCTTGTTGGAAATATAAAGTACAATTAAATAACCTGGTACGTGAAAATATTGACCTCATAAATGAAAAACCGTGTGTAGCAAGAAATCACATACATAAACTTGAAGTAGACGACAAAGCTCCATTTAATGTTAAAGTTTATCCGATACCTTTTGCGTATAGAACTCAAGTTAGAGATGAAATAAATAAAATGTTGGCAGATAATATTATAGAATCATCCACAACTAGTTATGTGAACCCGTTGGTGGTTGTTAAGAAGAAAAAATGGTAGTCTTCGATTGTGTTTAGATGTTCGTAAAATAAACAATATTACCAAACCACAATATGAATCTCCGCAAACGATTGACAAGTTTATTAGCAAGAATTAGCAATAAGAAAATTTTTTCGAAACTCGACCTCAAGAATTCTTTTTGGTTAATTCCGTTGGAAGAAAGTTCAAGGAAATATACAGGTTTCAATGTAGATGGAGAAATTTTCCAATTTAAAGTTGTACCTTTTGGTTTATCAACATCGTGTGCAGCGCTAGTGAGAGCTATGCAGAAGATATTAAATGAGTTTGAAGAATTTTGTGTGCATTATGTAGATGATATTCTTATTTTCAGTGAAACTGAAGAACAACATTTAAGATATTTAAGTATTATTTTAAAGAAAATGCAAGAAAACGGCTTGAAATTAAATATAGAAAAATGTGAATTTATGAAAGACCAAGTCCGATACTTGGGATATGAAATAAGTGATAATGGTGTAAAAATTAGTGATGAAAGGATCACTAGTATTAAAGAATTTCCCAGGCCAAAGAATTTGAAAACTTTACGTGGTTTTCTTGGAATGTTGAACTACTACAAGAAGTTTATACCGAAATATTCAGAATTAACGTTACCATTGGTAGAATTATTAAGGAAAAATGAAAAATGGAGTTGGACACACGAAAGAGAAAAAGCATTTGAACAAATGAAAGAAAATTTCTACAACGAGCTACGTTTAAGATACCCGAATTTCAAAGAAAAGTTTATTCTTCGAACAGATGCTTCAGATTTTGCAATTTCGGCTGAATTGGTGCAAATACAAAATAGTGAAGAAGTTCCTATATGTTTTATATCAAGAGTGTTAAAAGGATACGAGACAAGATACACCATTTCTGAAAAAGAGATGCTAGCAATAATATTTGCAATAAATAAATTGAAATTTTATTTAACTGGAAATAAATTCATTTTGGAAACTGATAATTCGGCTTTAACATTTATGAAGAAAAAGAATTTTTTGAATAATCGTTTATACCGTTGGGCTTTATTTTTACAAGAGTATTCATTTGAAATCCGACATAGACCTGGTAAAGAAAATGTGACTGCTGATTATTTAAGCAGGAAAGATAATCAAAATGGTAAAATAAACCAGATCTTAATAGGGTTGCAAGAATTAAGGGGGCAAGACAGATACTCAAAAGAACGTATTCACGGACAACAGCAAGTGGAAGAAATAAAGATACTACGTGATATGGTAGAAGAAAATAATAATCAAATTATAAAAGGTTTTAAAATTGAACAAGGATTTTTGGTAAAAGTAATCAATGACAAGGATTTATATGTTTTAAATAAAGAATTCGCGATAGAAGTGATAAAAGAAATTCATTACAAGTATGGTCATATTGGAATAAGAAAGACATGGTTAGTTTTCAGAGAGTGTTTCTACACAAAGAATGATTTGCCTTTAGTAAAGGAAATTATAAATAATTGTGAACATTGTTTGTTTACAAAAGAGAAGAATTATAAGAATGTTAACGCGATTAAAAGCATAAGAGTTGAAAATCCATTAGATTTGATTGCTATAGATTATATAGGAAATTTAGTACCAGGACAATATAATTTTTGCCATATTTTGGTTATTACGGATATTTGTACAAAATTTGTGAAATTATATCCAGGAAGAAGTTGTAATACAAATCATGCAATAATGTCTATTAGAAAATTTATAGAAGAAGTTGGTGTGCCGAAGAAAATTTTAGCAGACAATGCGACGTATTTTAGGAATAATAGGTTCATAACATTCTGGAAGAATAGGAATATACAAGTTGGATTTTGTAGCATAAGACATCCTTGTGCGAATCCCGCAGAACGATATGTTAAAGAAGTTATAAAGTTTCTTAGAATTTCAACGCACAGAAGTCATGAACAATGGGTAAAATATGTGCCTCAAATACAAAAATTTATGAATGAAGTACCCAATTCAATAACAGAAGTGCCACCAATATTGTTGATGAAAAACATTTTACCAGAAAGACCTTGGAAAGGTGCGGAAGTAGTAGAAGATGTACGTGAGATCTTAGAACAAGCAAGGATTAAAAACAGCGCAGCATTGAACAAGTATGAAAGAAGGAAGAATAAAAATTTAAAAAGAAAGAAGTTTTATCAGATAGGTGATTTAGTAGTGGTTAAAAACTTAAAAGTTGCAAATAGGGCTGAAAAGATTTGTGCAAAACTACAATTGTCTTACATAGGGCCGTTCAAAATAAATAGGATTTTTGGGGAGAATACTTTTGAGTTAGCTGAGTTAGAGAGTGGAAGAATAAGAGGAAGATTTCATATTTCAATGATTTTTCCTTACAATATTAAAGAAGTTTAATGTTGAGATCGATGAAAACAAAATTTTTTTTATAAAACTTGTTTAGTTTAATATTTTAAAATTTTATTTTAATCTGGGGGCAAAAATGCTATGATATTTAGAGGTGTTTAATTTGACTGCGGTATTGTGGTTGCCAGAAGGCAATTTTTGGATTGTTTGTTGCAGTTCAATTTGCATTTGGAGATTTATAAAGACTTGTAAGATTTTAATATTCTAACTTATAAACTCAGGATTGCGTATTTTTGTTGCTATAATTTCTTGTTACATATTCTAATAATTTGTATTTTCATATTTGTGAAGTTTGTTTGCACTAAAAGAAAAGAAAAAAACACAATCAGATTGATACGATTTGTATTTATGTTAATTGTAATTAGAATTTAATTTAGAATTGTTAAAAAGGTTTAGTTTATAAAAAAGTTTTAGAGTTACTTGATTTTGTGCGTTGATATATGTCAGTTTGGATGTCAGTGTCAAAGTCAAAAACATATAAAAGGATAATCTTGGGCATGAGGTTTATGTGTTTGTTTTTATAAAAATAAAGATCAAAGAAGGAAGACAAAAAGGATATAAAAAAGAAGAAAATTTGTTTTGAATAGTTACGGCTCGTAGGTGTAAATAAATACACAGAATTGAGATCCTCTGGAAGAAGAAAAGAGGAAAAACGGGTCTAAAAGTTATATAAAAGTAATAGCGAGAATAAAAGTGAAAAATACAAAGAAGTAACAACGAATTATATATAAAACCAGAAGAATTATAAATAAAAGGTGATCGAGGAAGTTTGTACGTTGGTGATGGTAGTAAAACTAAATTGGTAATAATATAAAAAGCACAAGAAGAAGATTCAGATTAAGAGAGAGTATTTGTTGTTGCTCGAGAGGCCAGCAGAGCGTTTTGCTAGAGCGAGGAATAAGAAGACGCTAAGATAAGTGTTTATTTGTAAAAAAAAGACGATAGTAGTTAGTAAAATTTATTGATATTTCGGAAACCACATTTAGAAATTGAGTTAATTAATAAAATTATTATTTTGTAAAGTTGATATCTTTGTGTATTTATTTCTACTTAAAAATTAATTTAAACAATTTATTTTGCAAGCAAAATAACGACCCTGAGAAAGTTAAAAGAGTCTCATAGCAAGTTTAAATTTAATTGCGTGAATTGCAGACAGTTTAGGGATTGTATTCTGGTAATCACAAGACCAAGCATATCATTGCAATATATAGCGGCTGTAGTATTTTAATGATGTTTGTAATTTGGTAAGAACCAAGTACGTTGTCTGCAGAAATATGAGCAAATCACATGTTTGGTGGTTGTGATCTTGAAGTAGAGCACTCGCTCACCAAGACTCCCGGTTTAACTCCTATAAATTGTTAATTATTTTTATATTTATTATTTTATACGATATTCTTATGAAATAGAAAATGCTCGAAGTATTTTTTAAATTAATCGAAAATCTAAATTTCGTATTGTAAACAACATCGGCAATACGTAACAAAAACATGAATCATCACCGAAAACCAAAGGTTTAGTACAAAAAGCTCCAGAAAAAAACCAGACAAAACTTCATAAAAGAATTCTTAACAAAAAATTTCAAAAAAGATCCCAGAAAAATCCCTTAAAGAAAAGCCAGGAAGAAAGGTAACTTTATTTAAACCAAGCTTGTCTATCCAGGAAATTGTTTAAACTGGGGATTTAGCAAACATTTTTTGAACAAAAAAAATTTAGACATCTGGTTATATATAATTTTAAAATGAAACTTGCCTTTATTCAACAATGACCGAAAAATTCCAGAATGAAAATCAATGTAAAAAAACCTGAACAAAAAATCTGCGAAAAATTTTCCACAGAAAACAAAAGCTCCGGTACAAAAAGCTCCAGCAAAAAACCTCAAAAAATTTCATAAACAAATTCATAGAAAGAATTCCAAAAAAAATTCCCAGAAAATCCCTTAAAGAAAAGCCAGAACAAAGGTGATTTTATTTAAACATAGCTCGTCTATCCAGGAAAATGTTTAAACTGGGGATTTTAAAAACATTGTTTGAACGAATAAATTTGCACCAAAGAAATTTAGACAGCTGGTTAGATATAATTCCAAATGAAACTTATCTTTATTCAAAAATGACCGAAACATACCAGAATAAAAATCACAATAAAAACACCCGAACAAAACAGCTCCGGAAAAATTTCCTCAGACCACAAAAGCTTCAGTACAAAAATCTACATAAAAGAAAATGTAATAAAAAAATTCCAAGAAAAAAATTCCAAAAGAAGATTCCCAGAAAAGTCCCTTGGAGAAAAGCCAAAAAGAAAGGTAACTTTATTTGAACTTAGCTCGTTTATTTAATGAAATGCTTTAACTTAGGATTTTTAAAACGTGCTTTAAACAAATAAATTTGTTCCAAAGAAATCTAAACATCCGGTTACATGTAATTCTAAAATAAAACTCTCCGTGATTCAAAAATGAGCAGAAAACAAAAGCTTCAGTACAAAAAGCACCAGCAAAAAACCCAAAGAAATTTCAAAAAAAATTCCTAGAAGAGAATTCCAAAAAAAATATTCTCACAAAAATCCCGTAGAGAAAAGCCAGGAAGAAAGGTGACTTTATTTATACCTAGCTCGTTATCCAGGGAAGTGCTTTAAACTGGGGATTTTTGAAACGTTTTTTGAAGGAATAAATGTGCACCAAAAAAATCTAGTTAGACACCTGGTTACATTTAATTCTAAAATGAAACTCGCCCTTATTCAAAAATGTCCAAAAAAAATCTCAGAATGAAACCCGGTAAAAAAACCGAACAGAATAGCCCCGGAAAAATTTTTGTGGAATACAAAAGCTTCAGTACAAAAAGATACAGGAGAAAACCCAGAAGCTTCATAAAAAAATTCCTAGAAACAAATTCCAGATGAAAATCTCAAGTCCCCCCACCCCCCTTGGAAAACAACCAGGAAGAAAGGCGAATTTATTTAAATCTAGCTCGTTTATCGAGGGCAATGCTTTAACTGGATATTTTTAATAAATTTGCACCAAAGAAGTGTAGTTAGACGTCTGGTTACATAACATGAAACTTTTAACAGGGACTGTTTTTCTTGGCTGTTATTACTGGGTCTGTTTTTCTAGAGAGCGTTTTTATTGGAAGATAGTTTTACAGGGGCATTTTTTTTCAGATATTTTTTTCGCGGGACTGTTTTTTCCAGTGATGTTTTTGTTACGCTATATGTTTCCGTTTTCTGCCAGCCATACAAGCAAACGCAGAATTAGGCGCGACTACTCCTGTTAATCCATAGGTTTTAATTAATTGATTTTGGATTAACACCTATGGATTAACAGGAGTAGTCGCCTATGGAGCAGAGACGCTGACATTAACAAAAAAGACAATAAGTAAGCTAAGAGTAACGCAACGAGCTATGGAAAGGTCCATTGTTGGAATAACACGAAGAGATAGAATACCTAACATCGAAATTAGACAAAGAACCGGAGTAACGGATATTGTCGAAAGAATAGCAAGACTAAAGTGGAAGTAGGCCGGTCATGTAGCAAGATTCCAGGACAACCGATGGACAAAAAGGATAATCGAATGGAGACCAAGAGAGGACAAACGAAGCAGAGGGAGACCGCCAACCCGCTGGACTGATGACGTTAAGAGGATAGCTGGAAGCTGGATAAATAAAGCCAAGGATAGACAAGTTTGGAATACATTAGAGGAGGCTTATGTCCAACAATGGACTTAGAGAAGCTGTATTGGATGGACTCCTGTTAATAACCGTGCATTTACGTACAAAATGGTGGATTTTCTAATATAAGATGATGAACAATTTCCGTTATAAATCACAACTGTTTAACTAATAACAAATTGCATATTAATGTATAAAAGGAGCTCAGACGCGTCGTGTCATTCAATTCAATTCAGTGCGTACCTAGTTGAAAAATGATTTGTGTTCATTTTTTGGTTGAACACTATACCATCAATGTAAATAATAACACTATTAAATTATTAATTTCAATAAGTATTCAAAATTTTCATAAATATCTTCTTTAGATGTGATTAGGAAAATGCAAATGAAAAATTTGTTATGTAACGGTTTTTAACAAAACTAAAATAGGATGTCACAAAAGTGGCTGTCTATTCGTTTACAAGTCACTTCCAATATCGACCCCTCAGAAATGTTACTCAAACAGTACCAGTATGTGGAAGCTACGGTTATGGATTTCTTACTTT
This sequence comes from Ctenicera cuprea, assembly GCA_958336395.1. Classification (NCBI taxonomy): domain Eukaryota; kingdom Metazoa; phylum Arthropoda; class Insecta; order Coleoptera; family Elateridae; genus Ctenicera; species Ctenicera cuprea. Next base: position 39,661,276 of record OY284490.1, read on the forward strand.
TAAATAATTTGTGTAGTTTTGATTGGATTTGAGATGATAATGAGTTGTGCCATGCGTACTTCGCATATACAAAAAATGATTACGATATCATTAACGCAATTTTTCTATTCCAAATCTAGTACGCAATTCCTAACAAAAAGTAGTGAAAGCATCGTTAAAGAGAAATTTAAATCTGAAATTGATTGTGCGTACCAGTAGAAATGGTAAGTATGTGGTAATTGTAATAATGTAGAATTAATCCAAACGAATATAATTTCTGAGAAACGTTCATGGCTTTAATTCACACTCATTAATGGTGTGTTATATAACTATGAAGATAAAATTTACTACTACATTTTTATCTGGGTAGAGCGGCGTAAACAATGAAAAGGACATAAAATGGATAATAATCCTCTTAATTACATTATTATCTGCAATATGCCGCAGCTGCAGAATTATTTTAAGTCACTATGGTTTTATGATCCTGGAAGTATTAGGAAGTTCTACACGAAATTTTTTTAATTCGTATGTTGTCTACAAATGTTGGCTGTGTTTAACTCTAGTAATTAGTATTTTTAATTTAAACGAACGAATTCTTGCGCATACCAGGTTCCCAAGAACTAGTCAATGATTTACCTTGTATACAAAATTTTTTTGAATAATGACTTTTTTTAAATATAACTTGCCATAATTTGTCAGATTTCGAATTTTTGTTTTGGTATAACTGCGAATAAATGCAATGCAAGCAATAATTTAATTAGAGAACAAATCATGAACTCTGCATCAACGTACTCCACTGAAAGAGTTTATATGAATACTCCTCCAATGTGAGGCGGTCATTACAGCCTACCTTTTTTAGTTTAATGTGGAGGCCCCTAGCGTGAGCCATCCGCCACGTCCCTATTCGAGCCGAATTGAATTAGGCTCAATCAGCGCGCTACTCAAGTTAACAACGGTTCAACGAGAACAAGCTACCAGTCTTGACATCAGGCTGCGAGCTCTAAGTCTTCACTAGTTGAGGGAAGTTACCTAAATCTTTACTGATTCTGCAGATCAGTGCTCTACACCGTGGCCAAGACGGGGACTGCTATTCCCCTGCGGGCTCGTACTTAGTCCCCGTGATACCAGTCAAAGTCACTGGTTATACTTTTCGGAGCAAGCACATGCCGCAGCAGTGCCACCCCTACCAGTTTAGGCTACTCGCAATCCTTAGTACTGGTCGACTACGCACCGCCCATATTAGTCGGTATCCGGTATGATAGTAACCGGTACCTTAACAGCGTCGGGTGTGCGTAAGCACGAACTGCAGTGAGCAGGCAAAGTGCACCTCATCCCTAGGGCCCAAATCCCTCATGCCAGCAGCCGCGCCACGCCTTCCTGAGCTCAACTTCACCTGCCTAAATCAGTCGGCCTCCAGCCATCTAGTATATCGACTAGGCAAATTTATAATCCCTAGGGGTCACTTCGGCGTGGTTACTGGGACGCATGCGAATTTATAGCCACGGACAGGGAGCGGGGATCCCGTTACGGAGGCCGGGCTGCCGCTAAGGTGTTAGGTACCCATACTGAAGGCTAGCAACACCTCCCCTCGTGAAATCACTCACCCAGTTCTCCATGGTCCCAATTAAGGTAAACTTTAAACCTCTCCGAAGAGAGGTGGACGTAATAAGTTGAAATTACCGAAGTGACCGTTACAACGCCGACCCCGTAGACGGTGTCTTTGTTCACGTTTCTCGCCTAAGCAAGGGTCCTTGGGCCGTCCCCCCATTTATACCAATACAAGGGTATTTTGAAAAAATGGGCTTCCGTTCAGAGGCACATTTCTTACCGAAAAATAAGACAAACATTTCCAACATGTGTCCGCAATAGCTTAGTTTTCGAGATACAGGGTGTTAATTTTTTTAGCTTTTCGGCTTATTTAAAAAAAATTCAGAAAAGGCTTGGAATATTCCATTGTAATTTCCCATGCCTTCTAACCTTTTTGGCTATAATTAAACGCCAAAAATGCCGCCAGAGGCGTACGTATTGGTAAATGGGTCAACTTTTTCTATGAAAAACCACATGCACACCACTGTTTTTTAAAGAAACCGTTTTTATTCAGTTTGCAACAATAATTTCCAATGCAAAAGCAAATCAATAATTGAACAGTGGCGTGCATGTGTTTTTTTTAGAATATTTATATACGTCGCTAGTGTCATTTCTGATAATTAATTATAGTCAAAAAGGTTATTAGGCATGAGAAATTTCATGTTTATAAGAAGTTCTTGTGTTATTTTTAGGTAAAGAATCTGTCTCTGAACGGGAGGCAGTGCTGTTTTAGATGTAATTCGCCCCTAGAGACAGCCACCTTTTGCGCCCTTATAACGAAGGTTAGGGGCCGGACCGGGGGGTCCGTTCTTCCCCGGAAAATTTTGTATTTTTTTAGCAAAATACACAGTTTTAGGCGTCAAAGTGGCTATTATTGTGATACACAACGTATCCAGGTTTTGTATTAAAACGAAAAGTTTAGTTTACCCAAAATATGTTGGCATTCATTAATATTTACAGAAAAATTTTCTTTTGCTGAACCTCGGGCGCCCTCAAGAGCCGGCGCCCCTAGGCACAGGCCTATGAAGCCTAGTCGGAAAACCGGCCCTAACGGGAGGTCCATGTTTTTACAAATCACCTTGTATACATGTTGCACACTGACACTATATACTTGGTAATAATTATACAAATATGCGTTAACTGCGTCACTCTTTTATCCAATCAGGTTGAAATTCCAAAGTCAAAATCAATACGGAAAATTTTGGTAAATTATTACCTACAATAAACTCGTCACATTGTGCTGTTAATCGTAGTAATATTTAAAAGTATAAACCGCACGCTAACTGTATTTTTAGTGAATAATTCTATTTATATTTTGTTTTATGGGAGGACTTAGTGCATTCTTATAATAATTATTATTAGAGTAGATTATTTTTAATCAATATAACAATTTTATTTCGTTTAATTTTCACAAAATTTGTGTGACAAACAACAGAATAAGCTTTGCTCTTGTAAAATTAATAAATTAATATTTAATATTAAACACAATCAAAATTGGTAACCGAGCGTAAGTAAATAATTGCATCATGATATAACTTGCATATGTCATTACAGGTCGTTACACTGCTTATTTATCGACGGTAACACAAATAGAAAAACTATTAATATTTTACGGACTTGCTATAGAACAATGACAAGTTACACCAAATTTTATAATTAATGTTTTAAAATATTAAAGATAACAAAAATTAGATTTATAACCCTGAGGCGATGTGGTGTTGAAAATGTTCTGATTTGTGAAATTGCCAGAACAATTTTTCCCCAATTTTTACGGAAAATTTTTTTTTATCATCTGAGGGTAGGAAGATACCTTGAATAAGTAGGTAAAAAAGGCTTTAATTTAGTCTGTTGCCTTGACGATAGTCGTTAACGTTCATTAATCAGGTTGTTACATAACAAGCAGTGTTATTTATTTTTAAATAACTGTGTTGTGTTTGGAAAACTTTTTAATTTAAAATTTTCCGGTAAACTCACATCTCTGATAGACATAAGTTACTAGTAGCAACAAATTTAAACTAAAACACTTACTTACTTATACGAATTGTTGGAAAATCGTATTTTGTGGTCAATTTGCCATAAGCTACGCAGAGGTAAATGTGAGGGACGTTAATTGTTGTGATCAAAATTGCTCTAAAATTGACTACTTTGCTTTAAATTAAAAAAACTTATCGGACACAGAATTCTCAATTACCCTCTTTAATTATATTTAAGTGTTTATTTAAAAGCAGTGGCATATGGGGTCCATTGCAATAGGCTCCAGTAAAAACATTTCTCAATCCACGTTTGGACTTAATCTTGGATTTCTAATTTTTTTGTGTTGTGTCAGCTTGTTCCTACAATTAATATATCAACTAGAAAAATAATAACCACTTAAATTTAAGATACTTTTAAAGCTTCAAGGTTACTTTAATTATTTATTTAAGCATACCAGTTTTTTTGACAGATTTGTTTTTCTGGACAAATACATAATCCAGAGTTGTTTTTAACTAACACTGTAACAATGTTGCGTACATGTAACTCTAACTGTACGTTTTAATAAATACTAAGCCGTAATGCATTTTAAAAACTATCACAGCATACTAATTATATGCCAAGTTAATTTCAGCTTGTGAATGGGAAAATGTTGCAATAAAAGATACCCGGAGTCTGCTTGTCATTCCCTTTAATTATAACTGTTGAGAAATTTAAACCTCTCATTACGTTGGGAACGTATTTTATACGCATTTAAGTGAAACTACGGAACATTTATAAAATGTAGAAGAATGAAGCATTTCTATTACGTAAATAGTTTGTGCTCAATTGCTTAAATTTTAGGATACCGTGCAGAAAATGGTGGCTGCTTCTTGTTACAGCAAACAAAGCAGCCTGGTTTACTTAAACTTAAACCAAAAATATACAAAAGAAAACTTATTTCGGCAGTGTATAGTAATAAATCGCAGAAATAGGGAAATAAATTTCCTACGGCTTACACTTGTAAATCTATAAAATCCGGGCCAATTTTAAAGCTATTTTCAAAACAATACTGCTGTCTATGAGCCTCACCGCACATTTATCAAGAAAAGAACCGCACGGCTACTTTTTTACTCATAAAGATAGTGTTACTCAGAGGCAGAAAGACTAACAAAACAATTTTCGTTTTTTTTTATTTGAGATTTCGTTAGAATTTAATTTTAATTAAATCTACTAAGATCTTTTCTATTCAAATTTTTGATTTTGTTTTAAATGAGTTTCTAACAAAAAGTATTTTTTTCGAGAATCTATTTTCCAAAGTATTATCCAATTGTCTGTAATATTTTTCAATTTGTTTGTAGGACCCTTTTTTTTTCAATATTTCAGTATACAGGGTTGGGCAAAAGTACAGAACAATGAAAATATCTTTAATACGGCAACCGAGATTTTAACAAAATTTTTATATGAAGGTTCCGATATACGGCGGATACAATGAAGGTATTAGCGGTTTAAAAAGACTTCCGGTTTAGCCGAAAATGATATCAACTTTTTATTTTAAATAAAACACTTTGTATATTTTTTGATATACCTATCGATATAACTCTTTAGTGCAAGTTCAGTGATATAGGTTTTATGCCTTTATTTTTAATAATTCTAGAGATATTGAATAATAATGTTTCGTAATTGTTATCTAGCAGCTCATGAAAACAAAAGAATGTGAGAAGCCTAAACAGTTTTGTAAAGTCTTTTTAAACCGCCAATACTTTCATTGTACCCGCCGTATATCGGAACCTTTAGTAGAAAATTTTGTCAAAATTGCGGTTGCCGTATTAAAGATATTTGCATTGTTCCGTACTTTTGTCCAACCCTGTATAATCGTCGCACGAAAAACTTTGTAGGCGTTAATTAAGTAAATATAAGTAACTGTGGCAATTAATTAACATTTTTTGTTAGAAATTAATCTATTCTTTATTAGTTTTTAAATAAGCGAGCTACATTTAAGAAAATCCTTATAGATTTGTCAAAATATTTTGAGACGTCAAAAAATAATAAAACATTACGTTTGTTAAGAAAATTGTGAAAACCCCTTGAGTTATTAAGAAACATATTGGCTTAACATTTCCCAAATTGTAAAAAACTGTGTTATTACAAACCACAGATCAACGTTTGATAAAATCGCATTGATTGCCAAAAATCTTACAAATCTACTTTATTTAGATATACCGCTGCAGATCAATGATTTACTTATTAAAAACTGTCAAATGACTATATCGCTACTTTAGTGACTGATATAGTATTTTTATAAGACACATGTTGTCAGATTTCACATGGAAAAAAGTACATCATTAAGCAGCCAATCTAAAATTACAACGACGAATTATAAAGAAATTTGGGGCCTTGTTCAGACATTTTAAAAGTTTCTCCTAACTCTTTTGTAATGACAGGCTGTTCAGGCTGCTATTAGTGGGTTCAGCCGTTGGCTGTCTTGATTGCAGCTCATATGAACCATGAATATGTTGAATAACTCTAAGATTTACTTACGTGTGCAAGAAGTTAAGAGTATTATTGGCAAAATTCGAGGGAAGTAAGCAAAAAATCAATGTCACTATGAGAAAGTTTAGATTTTTAGTTTTTTTTTTTAATTTTTACATACGCATAATGGTTTTAAATTATTATGCGTATACGCAGTATATAAAATTTTCTAACTAATACAATAGCTTACTGATATTTTCAGGTTTCTTTGCTAACGCATCATTAATATCTCTGACTACGATTGGGTCGTTACATCAAACAGCTCCACGTATTCGTTTGATTATAACATTTATATACTAACAAGGTGCTTAAATTTTGTTTGCAACTCTAAACAATACATTTCGTGCTTAATTACGTTTATAATTAAATTTATTTAAATTTCTATTAAATTTATTCTGGAATGTACCTATTTAGAACAGTTTTGATTGTTGTTCATCTTTAAGTTATAATTTTGTGAATATTTTAACTTTGTCATTATTCTGAAATAATGCATTTAGTTTATTTTCATCTCACAATTCACAGTGGTCAATGTTGTAAAAAAAGTTTTCTTTTGCTGTTTTACCAGTATTGTGAAAAGAAACAACCTAAAATACATTTCAACAATGCTTATCCAAATTTAAAAATGAACGTAACATTTCCCTGGATTTTCATATAGTTTAGAAATAATTACTTATCAAAGTTTTAAAAGCATCTTTGTACCAACGTTGTAGCCCCAAGTGTTACTATAAGATAACATGATTAAACTAGATTAATTTACATTAGCGTATTCTTCAAATTCTTAAAGTCGATGTTAACGTCGATGATGGCGGTACCTAGTGTAGCCTGCTGCAGTTGTATCGCGTGTGAAACCGACACCTGATATGGGGTTTTTTATTAGAAAAAATCACTTTTTTTGTTTTAAGAAACAAAACTGTTTGGGACTAAACCACACCAGAAACCAAAAACCAATTTTGTAAGTCAAAAAATTGAAAACAGAGTAGGACTAGCTTCCCTAAATTATAAATTATCAAAATATTAAAACCAGAAGCTTATTTTACTATCACTCATGAGTATCTTAGCTTAAACAGAAATTTTCCATCATCGACTGTTTATTAAATAATGAAGTACGAATCTTAGATCTTCAGAAATTCATAGAATGCGTCACACATAGATTAGCGGTATGGCGCTACCACTATAAACCCAGAAAAATTGAAAAATCAAGTTATTGTTTTTAAGCAATATTTTTATGAAGATTTGCAAATTTTGGAAACATTTTTCACTAAACAAATTTTATGCTCTCAAAAATTATCGTGTATAGCGTATTACAATATCAAATTTCATTTCGATCACTTAACTTTCTCTTTTTGAGTAATAGAGCGTTAAAGCCAAAATTTTTAAATAAAATCGCAGCAGCTGTCTTTTGAAGCAAGAGAGTTTGCAAAAAGCGATAGATTTGCCATTATGTTTTTTATCAGATTCCGTTTCCTGTTTTATAATATTCAATTTCTAAAAAAAATGTTACCAAGAAACAGGTATAACTTCCGTTTCCAGTTTAGATTTTTTTTATAAAAGCATCACTATAAAATGTTTCACTTCTTTCCCGATTTAACAAAATCTATAGCTCTAAAAATAAAAAAGTTAGCAACACTGTCGAGATATTTTGATAACCCTGTATATATGTTATAGGCCACATTAAATATATTAAAGATAGCAGCGCCATTAAAATAATGTAGTTTTATGTGTTTGCAAATCTGAATTTATTTGATAAGGTTTTATTTGATAATAATTATTTAAAGACAACTAGCGGAACCTGTGGGCTACGCCCCAAGATTTGTTTTGGTAATTTCTTTATCGAAAATAATAAATAAGCTGTGTCGAGATGCAAGACATGCCTTTTAATTGGTCCTGTTCGCTAGTATTTTAAATTGTAATTTCACAAGTTCAATTCGGTTAATCTTATCTGAAATTTTGATTTCTGAAATTGTAAATGGTAAACTAGTACCCAAGTGTGGTAAAATAATTGTAGATAATAAAACAATCTGCCCTCTAGAATTCGCAGCTGCCATGCATTTTGTAATCCTTATTTAAGTTAAATATTATTTCGGCGCGCCTGGCTTCGTTTGCTGATGTGATCTACATATCTCTACGAAGCTGTTTTCGTTGCTGAGCTGTACTGAGAAGAGCAGAGCCGTAAGTAAAAGTCTATCCCAGTGGAAAAGATCTGTAGCACGAGAGCATATGTGTTTCCTGCGGAGTCCGATTGGGAAACATGAAGTAGGTAACATCGGATACCATTATACAATTTTCTTATCTGCGACAAAAACTGTGCTGGCCGAATGCACCGCGTTGTATGCGAATATGCGACTTATATAATTGACGCGGCTTGTAGTAGCGGGTGCCCGGCGGATTTAATATATAGAAGCCAAATAAACTACAATTTACGTTTGATATGTTTGTTTCATGTAGACGGATACAGTTGATGTTTAATTATTTATTATTATCAGAATAAAGATGCGTTTACACTAAGGAAAATAACAGACAACAGAGTTGTCTAATTTGGCACTGCTCTTCTTGTACGTTTACTATTTATTAATTTTATCTTTCCTAAAATTTACCACTTTAGCAAAACATACACCAATAAAACAACTGAAAATTTTTTGATGAAAAACAGAGCTTTCTTGGACCTTGTATCTTTAAGAACAGAATGAAAATGTATTGTTTTTTAGAAATAATATTTTCTGGTTGCAGGAAGACCTTACCTACGGGTAGCTAATTTCCACTTATAAAATCTACAAATACAAAAAATATTTCTACTATATCCAATGAAAATATCCAAGCAAAACCTCTTGTTAGTCATAAGTTCTCTTAGGTTTGGTTAGTGCTAAGATCATTGATGAGTACCAAAAAAAATTACAAAAGTGAGTATAAAGTTGAATAGTCATAGGGCTATGAATGTTGTGGTGCTGCATATAATATACATTAGGAAGAGAGGGTTTGGAATCGCCTTAGGAAAATTTACCATTTGCATGTTAATTTCCAGGTCAAAACTAGAACTTTACTATACATATAGGAAAGTTTAGGTAAAATGGCAGTAGGAAAGATCGTGTAAACAAATACACGTGCCAGCGTGAGTACAGTAAGACATGCACCGTCGTATTTACGGTGTGCGAAGATTTCATTGAGACAAGCGCCGGCGGCCGGGGCGTCGCACGCCACATTCCCTGTCGCTCATTCCACATGCACTCGTCGTTCCGCCCCGCAACACGAAACAAGAAATTAAAATTTAACACCTTACATTCCCAGCCTTCGATTCGAAACGGTTACGCTTATTATAAATCAACCTTGCCTAAATTGTTTATCTCCTGGTTAGGTTACATTAAATTTAAAATGCATTTAAGAAAACCAGAATTGCTTTAATTTTCCCCACTTAGGAATGGTACGAGAGTTATGTGATAACAATTCTCTGAAGAAGCACAGATAAAGAGTATTGTATTTCTTTTGATAATTTCTTTCCTGTGTGAAATCTTCTGCTTTTAGAGTTAGTTCTATTTTAGCTTTGCATTAAGTAGGCTGCCGGATTGAACTCCGACATTTCTGTAATTTTTAAAATAAATAGTTTTTAAAAATACGTTTGGTCGTTAAATAAACATAAATGGCGCAGTCGTTGTAGGATCTGACAAAAGGGCTTTATAAAATTTTCAAAAATCAAAATTAAATTTAGCTCTTTGAGTTTTAACTCTTAATTGTCGGATCCCCGAATCTACATCAACTCAGACGGCAAATTCCGTAACCCAGTAATCCGATTGAGAGGGACAAGCATCGCCCCAGGACCGAGCATCGCTGGTTGCAGGAAAGCAGTTCATAGCGAACACCTGATCATCGAGATCAATCCTGATCATTGGGATCAATATGAAATTGTAAGAGAATTTTTTTTATTACTACATTAATCAAGTGAAAGTGATTATTAAATTGATTTAAAACATATTAACATAGATATAAAAATAGATTAAGTTCAAGTAAAACGTGGTAAGCGAGACAATTCAGTGTATGCACTAGGTATACTTCATTTCTGAATTTACTCACGTTTTATGTGTAGGAATTGTAAATTTAAGTTCAAGTAAAACGTGGTAAGCGAGACAATTCAGTGTATACACTAGGTATACTTAATTTCTGAATCTACTCACGTTTTATGTGTAGGAACCCTGCCCAAAATAATTTAAGTACCTACTAACATAAAAATAAAATTTAATTTTTGAGTGATTAATGATTAGTACGGACACATCATCTGATAGCGAAACTGATCAGATAAACGATTTAGAACCACAACCTTTGCAACGAGTTATTTTAAGACCACCCCGTTTAAGACTAGCTATAATGGATAATCAACAAGGAGTAGCTCCTCAAGCAGGACAACCCCCTGTAGGTCTAATTGCACAACCATTTAATGGTTACCCACAAGGTTTTCATATGAGTATTCTTAATGAAATACCTAAATTTGAAGGAAATCCCGTAGAATTAAGCGAATATATCCGTGCTGTAGAAGATATCTTCTCGCAATTTTGGCAAGAACAAAACCCTGGCGCGTATATCAATAAATTACTTTTATCAGCTGCCCGCAATCGCCTAAAAGGCGCTGCTCTCGAAATTATAACTGGCCATCCATATCACTCTTGGGATGAGCTAAAAGAAGTTTTGATCAATAATTTTGGAGATCAACGTTCCGAATTAAATATTCAAATTGATATGACTAGACTCAGACAATCCCCTAAAGAAACACCTGTAGATTTTTTCAATAAAGTTCGATCGTTATTAGCAATATTAAATTCTAAAATATCTTTGGGAAACGAAGCACAGGCAATAAAAGATTACAAGATGGTAGCTTCCAAAAATTTAGCATTAAAAGTTTTTACAAGCGGTTTGTTAGAACCCCTTGGTAGTTTTATTAGAAGTCGCTCACCCAACTCTTTAGAACAAGCACTAACTTATGTTAAAGATGAATTAGATATTCGTTATTTTCAAGTAGGAAAAAATTATTCTCCCAATATTTACCCGCAACAAAAATTTAACACATTCGCTCAAAATCAATCAAGAACACCTAATAAAATACATCCCCCTTCTCAAAGCTATCACCAACCTAATTACAACCAACAAAATTATTTTTCCAATCAAAGACAACCTCAATTTAAACCTCAATTTAACCATACTTATCAACTAAATCCAAACCAACCCCCAACGCGATTCCCCGGAGAGCAAAAATCATTTGGAAAACCTGGACAAAACGTGTTCGCCCCGAAACGTAATTTTCAACCTACTAATAGACCCGAACCGATGCAAACAAGTACTATACAGAAACGCCCTGCTTCACAACAATTGCAAAAACCTCAACCCCAACGACCATTTAATTCAAACCTTAACCAAAATTTTAGACCCAACAATTATTTTCAGCAATCAAATCAACCTAGAAATTTCCACTCACAAGAATTGTATAACGCAGACTTTCATGAACCACCCGATTTTCAAGAAATTTGTTACGAACAAGAAACTATTGAAATTCCCGAAATGTTAAATCAAGACTATTATGAACCAGAACAGGAAACTTTAGATTCATTCCCTGAATATCCCGAACCACCAGTTGAATATACGGAAGATACCGTAAATTTTCAATAAGTGCCTCGGTCGAATCTTTTTCAATTAATCCAAAATCAAATTTACCATATATAATAATCCCAGAAACTAACGATAAACTATTAATAGACACAGGAAGTTCACGCACCATACTTTCACCCCAATTCGTAAATACTTATTTTCCAAAATCAATATTCGAACACCCTTTTGAAATTACTACGTCTCACGGGACCACTAACCACAATTTGGTAGCAAAAGTACCCATTCAAAATTTGTTTTCAGAAGAAGGAACCCACTTATGTTATTTATTTAATTTTCATACCGAATACGTTGGACTAATAGGCACTGACCTACTAGCCGATTTACCCGCAAATATCGATTATCGATGGATGCACATTCAAACTGATAAAACAACAGTACCATTTTACTATAACCAATCGAAATTAAAACAAGAAGAACAAAAACGTAATCAGTGCAATTTTTCAAAAATCCAACCCTCAAAAAAAATTTTGAAATCAATCACATTGCCACCCAGAGTAGAAAAATTCGTTACATTACCTGCAGTAGGAAAAGATGGTTACAAACTAGCTCCTAAATTACACCTAACTAAACACGTGCTAATGCCTTCAGCCATCATAACTTTGAAAAATAACTGGTTCCGTACCAGCCTAATAAATTTATCTAACGAACCCCAAACTTTGACTATTTCTCGACCACTCATTCTCGAAGATTATACTTCTGCAAACGAAAAGGTTCAGATTAATAATCATGACAATCTAACACCCAAACGAAAACACCTGCTTTTTCAAAATTTACAAGATAATTTAAGATTAGACCACCTAAATTCTGAGGAACGTGCATTACTAACAAACCTTTGTCAAGAATACAAAGAAATATTTTACACGCCTGAATTACCTCTGTCCTCAACTACCCTAACTAAACACCACATAAGGACAAAGACAGACACACCAATATTTACAAAAACATACCGATACCCACATGTACACCGACAAGAAGTAAAAAGACAAATTGACAAAATGTTAAACGAAGACATAATCGAACCCAGTGAATCACCTTATAATTTTCCGATTTGGATAGTCCCTAAGAAACTCGACGCCTCTGGTATACAGAAGTGGCGAATAGTTATCGACTATAGAAAACTGAACGAACAGACTATCGACGACAAATTTCCTTTACCCCGAATAGAAACAGTATTAGATAACTTAGGAAGAGCTAATTACTTTACTACACTCGACTTAGCTTCTGGTTTCCACCAGATCGAAGTTGAAAAACGTGATAGGGAAAAAACAGCCTTCTCTACAGAAGAAGGTCATTTTCAATTTAAACGTATGCCATTCGGTTTAAAAAATGCCCCCGCTACCTTCCAAAGAGCAATTAACACTGCTTTGACAGGACTTACCCCTAATCAATGCCTAGTATATCTTGATGACATTATTGTATACTCAAGTTCACTACAGGAACACATTAGTCGTTTAAAAAACGTATTCCAGAAATGTAAAGACACCAACATAAAGATTCAGCTAGATAAATCCGAATTTCTCCAAAAAACCGTAAGATATTTAGGACACGTAATAACGCCAGATGGAGTCAAACCAGACCACTCCAAAATTGAAGCCATCAAAAATTTCCCTTTGCCCACTACCAGAACCGAAATTAAATCTTTTTTAGGACTTTTTGGATATTATAGAAAATTCATAAAAGACTTTGCAAAAATTACCAAATTTCTCACCCATTGCCTAAAAAAAGAAAACAAAATTGTCCATAATCAAAATTTCCTAGACTCTTTTGAATATTGTAAAAACCTTTTGACTAACGAACCCATTTTACAATACCCAGATTTTAATAAAACATTCGAATTGACTACAGATGCATCAAAATTTGCACTTGGTGCAGTTCTTTCGCAAGACGGAAAACCTATCAGCTACGCTTCACGTACGCTTAACGACACAGAACAAAAATATAGCACAATAGAACGAGAATTATTAGCTATCGTGTGGGCTACGAAACAATTTAGGCCATATTTGTTTGGAACCAAATTCACCCTTTTCACAGACCATAGACCTTTAGTATGGCTCCGAAACCTTAAAGAACCAAACTCAAAACTCACGAGATGGGCTTTGAGATTAGAAGAATTCAATTTCGACATTCGATATTTACCTGGAAAAACCAATAAGGTAGCAGACGCACTTTCTCGAGTTCAAATCCATCCGCTAACTATTAATGACGATATCTTTGACGAAATTGATGAAATTATACATGACGTAGACAGAATAAATACACCTGAACCGACATCCCCCAACTTCAGTGTAATACCTAATCGGTCAGAAACGCCGAATATTGATGATTTGTTTGACATACCCATCCTCGAAACTCCTACTCAAAATGTTTCACTAGCATCCCCAAACAACGATGATGACTCATTAATAGATACTATTCACACCCAACAAAGCTCAACACCAGTAATAGACATTAGTGATAAACCATTACAACATTTTAATAAACAGATAGAATTTATCGAAGCTAATTTACCTAGGAAAATTCAAATATCAAAATTCGATGGAGTTACCCACTATTCAGTTTTTGTAAACCCTAATAACAAACAAACTAAATTTAATGAATTGCTTATAGAACATTGTGAACCAAAAACTCATTATTATTGTTACTTCCCCAACGATTCACTATACCAAGAATTTTCCCTATATGTAAATTCAATTACAAACGAAAACACCCCCAAATTTCACAAATGTACCACACAAGTTACATATATAATTAATCCAGAAGAACGACAAAATCAAATAATGAATTACCATCTCGGCAAAACAAACCACCGAGGAATATCCGAAACTGTTGAACATTTGCAACGTAAATATTTCTGGAAAGGTATGACTAACGATATTAAAATTTTTATTAATAACTGCCAAACCTGTAAAATTCAAAAATACAATCGAAACCCGATAAAACAGCCTTTACAGTTAACCCCAACTTTTAATCGCCCATTCCATACTATCCATATGGACATATTTCAAATTAATGGTCAAAAATATTTAACTCTAGTAGACGCCTTCTCTAAATTTGCTCAAGCCTATCAATTACGCTCTAGTAACATAATTGATGTAACCGATCGATTATTTTATTTCATTACAACTTACACCGCCCCTAATGTATTAGTAGTAGACAACGAATTTAACAAACAACCCCTAATTAATTTCTTGCAATTACATAAAATTTTGTTGCACGTCACAACGCCATATCACCATCAGTCAAATTCGCCTGTAGAACGCCTACACTCGACGCTTTTGGAACACTATAGACTTTTAGGTGAAATGCCTGAAAACAGGAAAATACCCTACTGTGTAATGGCATATAACCATTCAATACATTCAAATTTAAAACTCACACCTTTCGAAATACTATTTGGACACACTGACAATAAAAATCCTTTCGACCTAGATTATGAAAAATCATTTTTCGAAAACTATGTAACTAACCATAAAGAGAAAATGAAACATCTGTACGACGCCCTTCATGACAAACAAAACCTTACGAAAGAAAGCCGAAATGAAAAATTTAACCAACATCGAAAAACCAAAGTATTCAAAATAGGAGACCATGTTTACGTTAAAACTAACGCAAGAAATAAAAAAGAGCCTAGATTTGTAGGTCCCTACATCGTAGAAAAAATTCATGAACATGACACGTACGACGTTAGAAATACCCCTACAAACAGTATTTTGAAAAGACATGCCAATGACCTGATGCCTTTTACAGGACACTGCCGACCATCCTCTTCCTTATTACCTGGCGGAATTTCGAGTGCCACGTAACAATAGAGACTTTAAACGAAAATCCTGGACTATACCCTCTACAAAAAGGTAAAGCTCTT
Source organism: Ctenicera cuprea (assembly GCA_958336395.1). NCBI lineage: Eukaryota > Metazoa > Arthropoda > Insecta > Coleoptera > Elateridae > Ctenicera > Ctenicera cuprea. The sequence goes on from OY284490.1 coordinate 39,676,832, forward strand.
TTAAAAGAATCAGAATGGACCGTAATTAAAATTCTCGACTATACCCCTATATTGACTAATTACCATACTCTCAAAAATAATCTCATAAAATCAATATCCCTTTTAGAAAACCAGTACTATCCTATGTCACATAGAAGTTTTGTAGAATTAAAAGACATCCTGTTAAGTCATAATAACCAATTACTAATCCTTAAACAATACATTAACAAAGCTGATCAGTTGCTGAACCAATTGTTCCCTGAAATGCAAACTACTAGACAAAAACGAGGGTTAGTGGACGGATTAGGTACTGTCATTAAATTTGTCACAGGTAACCTGAACGCAGAAGACGGACGACGCTACGAAAGCATGATATCTAAATTAACACGTAATTCTGAAAAGCAAAAAAATGTTTTGTTAGAACAGGCACATATCCTTGATAATACTATATCCACCATACATGATCTTTCTGAAAATCAAAAATTACTAAATGACAACCTTAATAAATTTTTGTTAGACAACGTAGAAATCAAACGAATACTAACTGCAGACTCTACTCATTCAATAATAAATCAATCTATTCAGTCATTACAACTATTCATCAACGTTTGGCTCGAATTAGAAAATGCCATGACTTTTGCCCAAGGACAACAACTACACCTCTCCCTCGTTGATAATAATGACCTCATTCAATCCCTTAACCAGATAACCGAATCTCTGACCCACATCCAAAATTCTAATAAAAAAAGTTTATCTCTTCCCTATCCGGCGAATTACAAATATCTTCATCTATACGAATCAATTATTACAACAAAAATATATCAAAAAGACAAAGTCTTCACGTTTATTTTTGAAATCCCCTTAATCAAACCTTTTTCTGATTATCAGTTAATCAAATTGATTCCTTTTCCTGCATATTATAATACAGATGGTAAATTCCGTATGGTCGTACCCTCTTATAACACCCTGTTATTCACTAATGATTTCAGCGTCCCCATTGAAACTGATCGTTGTCAGCAAACCTCCGTAGGACATTATTTTTGTTCCCAAGATAACCATTTTAGCATTCCAAATTCAAAATTATGTGAAACACAACTATTATCTTTCTATGATAATCAAACATGTCAGCCATATGTTTTCGACTTAACTATAAACAAGATATTACAAATTGACACAGCTACATGGCTAATTAGTTCACCTACCAAAACCATTTTAGACATACAATGTAGCCAGGCTACTAATAGAAAAGAAATTACAGGGTCAAACCTAATACATCTGAGTCCAGACTGTTCAATTTTGATTAATCACGATGAATTACTGTTTACTATGAAATCTTCTTCTACTAAAGAAGTTACTCTAAAATTACCCAGTATCGGTAAATTGCGAGTACACCAATCTAATAATATCAATATTTCAAAAATTGACCTGTCACCTATCAATACCCAAAAATTGGTTAGAAACCAGTTAAAGCTTAGTGATCAAAAAGAAAAGTTACTAAATGATAACTCCCCGGTCACAGGTTTAAATATTAGTTCATTCATTATTGCTAGTTTATTAAGTATTATCTTCATATGTACTATATTATACTTTTATTGTAAACGTAACTCTTTCAAAGCAAAATTAATTGAAATTTTAAACACATCGCAAGGTAAAGCGATCACACCTGATAATGTACCAAATTCATCTCTGCTGCAATGCAAAACTTAAATATTGCTTCACATATTTAAGATTCTTGGCATGGAGGAGTTATGTGATAACAATTCTCTGAAGAAGCACAGATAAAGAGTATTGTATTTCTTTTGATAATTTCTTTCCTGTGTGAAATCTTCTGCTTTTAGAGTTAGTTCTATTTTAGCTTTGCATTAAGTAGGCTGCCGGATTGAACTCCGACATTTCTGTAATTTTTAAAATAAATAGTTTTTAAAAATACGTTTGGTCGTTAAATAAACATAAATCGAGCAAATTTTGATCCATGGTCAGTGCTAAGTTACGTGACCTATACGTAACTTTATACAATATTAAATTCGATGAAAATGGAAAAGTTCATAGTAAAGTGGATTATAGTCAAAATGATGTTAATAACCTTAAGGAATGTGCTGCAAATTTGAAAAAATGTAAGTTTAAATTTGATCGTTACACAGCAAAATCGAATGTTTAACCAAAATTGAGACGATTTTAAGCAGCGTGAAAAGCAAAAATATCAGTATTTTGCACCTTCGAGATACAAAAATGAAAGGATGATTCTTAAATAAATTAAAACTTATGAGAATATAATTCCGCTCTTATCTTTAATCGTACCGGTTAAAGCGGCCTCGCTGCTAATAAGAGAATTAGAGTACGATTTACATTAATTACGTAAAATGATATTTGTCAGCTATTAAGTTTTAGTATTACATACATAAATAATAAATTACATTATTAATTAAATTAAAATTCTTCTTACACATCACTACCGTATTTGTTTTTAACAACGGCGATAAGTTAAAAATTACCATCTACTGTATCTATTTTATAACCGCAATTAGCGTTCGTTTATTCATCCAAACTTTTGATGCTAAATAATCATCAATCACTAAATCAGAATTATATAGGTTGTTACTATTTTACCGGAAACTGAGTGCTAAAGGGACGGAATATGCTACTAATAAGTACGACAAAAATTTATAAAAAAAATTAGAATTCATAGATACGTGAATTCCCACTTGGTCTGCCCATTACTTTCTTCCTTGTCGTATCTGCAATGCTATTCTGTAGATAGAATATTTCATGTAGTTTACTTTGTAGTGCATTTTGAGTAGGTGCCTAATCGAATATTTGCTTGCGCAAGATAATGACCGTCCTGCAGTTGCACTCGTTCAAGATTTAAATATCTGCTAATTATCTTCATTTTAAAAGATTACAGCTACATGAAAATAAGAATATTTTATAACGGAAAACTAGTCGATGAGAATGTTAATGCCATATCAATATCTACCTACATCTTCGATTAGTTTACAACCTACATGCTTTTCCTTAAGCGCCTAAATGGAAACTCGCATTTTTGTGTTTGCTGCATGCAAATAAATAATGGAGGAAGTAATACATAATACCAAAAAAGGTAACTGACATACAATTCTTTGAAGTAGCGAAATATAATAAAAATTAAAAAGTTAATATTTTAACTCTATTGATAACACATAAGTTTTGGCTTTCTGTAGTTGGAAAACAGCATAGTGGCACAGTGCAGTGTTGTTTAGCAATTGCACTCAAGTTATTTTACACAATGAAAATCTTATTTTCCAATATATTTAATAATAAACATAAACAAAACTTACGAATTGGAAATTGTTCCGGCTTTTGACAAAATTTCGGAAGTTGAGATTTATTTAGGCTCAATAGATTGGTAATCACACTGGTATGAAACCGCAACAAAACAAGATTGATCCGCCAAAAATGATTTGTATTCTATGCATGTCAAACAGTCGATTGCGCAAGCGTGATCTTTGGTTCGCCCCCCCCCCCCCGGCACCTTTGATTGTTGGTTTTCTTTTAGGTTTATGAATTTCGATTTCAAAATTGGTATGCACATATTAAATGACCATATAGAAACGATTTCCCATTGAGAAAAAACCTATAAGGCGTGTCCGTTTGGTCGTTTACCAGAACAGTTTAATTAAATAATTTACAAAAATAACGTCTTATTAATTGAAAATTTGATTTTTTGTTTTCAGCGGATAAACATTGTTTGCAATTGCAAAATGCCAAACAACATAAAACCAGATAACTGCGGACAAAAATAAAGGGTGGTGAAGAGGGGTGCTATATTGCAATATAGACGCGCTTGAAAAACAAGTTCAGATTTGTATTCTTCACATGTCGAGTAGCCGATCTGCGCAAGCGCGATCTATCTACCACCTCCCGGTCACCCTACCTACAATTTTTTGTTTTTTTTTTTTTAAATTTAGGAATTGCCACTTCAAAATCAGTATGAACATGTTAAATGACCATTAAAACGACCACCCATTAAGAAAAAGCCTATAGGACGTGTGATTATGGTCGTTTACCTGAACAGTTTAATTAAATAATTGGCAGAAAAACGTCTCATCACTTTTAAAATTAATTTTCTGCGTTTAGCAGATAAACATTGTTTGAAATTACAAAATACCAGACGTCATAAAAGCAGATAATTCTTGCAAATAATAAGGGGGTTGGAAGGGGTGCTCTACTTCAATAGGGATGCGCTCAAAAAACAATCTCAGATTTGTATTGTACTGTAATGTTTGGTTTGGGAGTTGTAAATAAAATACTAATTTGCAGGAAGAACTTTTAATGTGTGTTACTTTTACAAGATAATTTTGATGAATGTTTATAGCAACGTCAATAGCAACGCAAGTCGCCAAGTTACAAAATACAATTGAATCCAAGGGCTGCTACAGTACACATGTTGAATAGTCGATCTGCACATGCGCGATCTTCCTGCCACCCCCGGTCACCCCCACCATTAATTAATTGTTTGTTTAAAGATTTAAGATTTAAGTTTAAAATTGGTATTGACATGTTAACTGTCCATAGGAACGACCTTCCATTGAGACAAGACCTATGGGATGTGTCTTATTGGTCATTTACATAAGCAGTTTATTTAAATAATTGCCAAAAAAATCTGTAATTTTTGAAAAATCGATTTTCGGCTTCGGATTAAATTTGAAAAATTTTCAAAAATTTAAAACATTTTCTAAATTTTTAAAAATCGCCAAAAATTGTAAAAAATTAGAAATTTTTCTAAATTTTCGAAATATTTAAAAAATATACAGTAGTGTTAATAAATGCAAGAAAGATCTGGTGGCGGTTGACCGACAGCTTCTTTAAATACTGTAAAGTATCATAAGAATGTGATGCTTAGTTTCAAAGTTATAGTATGCTCCAGAACTCGGACCACTAAGTATTTATTACTGCAAAATCTATCGTCTACCTCTAGTAGCTTTGTTAAAAATCAAAAAGATAGATAACATTATATTATAGACCAAGGTAGAGCAGACATTTTTCTCAGCCGAGCAGAATTATTTCCCGAGATGCGAAGCATCGAGGGAAATAAGTTGCGAGGCTGATAAGTCTTCTCTACCGTGGTTTATATATTATTTTTTCCACTACTAGCACCTTTATTCCTTTTATAATTAATTGATTTTACATTAATAAAAAATAAAATTACAAATGCAAATATGCACAAAAATAAAGTAGCCTTGCTTGAAAACAACAGAATAGTTAATTTCAATTGACATTTATGTATAATATATATTTTATAATAGTGGTTATAAAATGTCCAATTTTGATGATTTAAGTGAAAACTGCACTCCTCCTGAAATTAGGGAAGGTGCAGAAAGTGTTGGTGAACAGTTATTACCAGTAAAATCAAAAGATTTTTACGTGAAAGTTTATAATTTTAAATAGGCATGTGAGTACTAGATAGCAATTGTTTTCATTATTAACCAGTAGTTAAAAATGAAATATTATTAACCACTAGGAAAGAAATTCATCTTCTTGGCTCTAAAACAAAGTAAATAATGATATCGTTTAATGCTAGTAGTGGAAAAACAAAATTATGTTGTATATTTGTGAAGTACCAACTTAAAGTTGTACGAAATTTAGCATCGGAGTAGGTTTTCAGAAAATGGTGTTTGCAAGTCTTATATAAATTTCGTATATAATCCTCCGGATATGAATCGGCGACCAGACTTTCAAAACAACATTGCGCAAATAGATGTCTTTGTCAGCTAAAACTTTAATAAACAACATTTTATGAGGGTGTTATTAGTTACGCTTTCAATTAGCAAACCGCAAAATAAATTTCACTCTTACCTTAAGTTTTTATACCTATAAACTACTATATAACTTTCCGTTTCTTTCTCATTCTTCCATCTCTGGGTTTCTGACAATTATTTTTTGAATGGGGTTTTATACTTTTAGTTTTAAAAAGTAAATTAACTAAAACTGATAATTGAAATACATGAGTTAGTTTTGGCTAATTTTATTACGTCAAGTGATTAGAACAAATCCAAATAATGTCGATTTCGATTATTTAATTCATCATTGGAAGAGCAGACTTATTCGTTGAAAGAAATGTCAGCGAAATACATTGAGACAAATACGCCGAGTAATAAATACCGTTTGAATGATTGCGATACCAGGGAGATATGCAGAGTAGCGATGTTCGTGGACAGCGGTACACATCCTACACGAGACATTGGGTTGGAAAGGAATTCGTTGTTTGAGATATAGCTACCGGACCGGTAGCCACGAATGAAGACATCAACCGGACTATTAACGAGCTCGTCTGGGACGAGGTCCAGTACTCAGTATGCTAATCGTCTCACACTGATACATCAGATCCACTCCACACCGACACTTCTAATTGTATTTTAAATATTCCTTCGTTTTTCCATAAATTTCAGATACAGTCAGAGTAAAAATGGAAACAGTTTCAAAATAAAAGATTCTTTGTGGATTACTTTCGAGTAAATGTTAAATTTCAATAATTTGCTGTGCATGTTAATGATATACAAGCCGTTAGAAATTATCGAGACACCATTGCTAACTGTGTTGTTATTAGAGCTACAAAGTCGGTTAAATGACTAAAGTGTTTGCGCTGATTACAACACTGTATCGAAAAAAAAACAATTAAACCTCTCCTATTTGAGATATTCCACAAAACAATTTTGCCTAATATTAAACATCCTGTATATTTTTGCATACTTTGAAAGAAAATTTAATTCTGAATAAAAAAGTTCTAATGCAATAGTAACCTAAAGTGAATAATAAAAAAGTTATTGGCAAAATTCTTTTATGACCTGTTTTATACATAGAAATAATTTGTTGATAAACTCCATAAATTATCACCAATAACTGTTTTATTATCCACTTTAAGTTACTACTGCATAGAAACTTTTATGCTCAGAATTTAATTTTCATTCGGGATATTTAAAAATATACAGGTTGTTCCGTTTAAAAAAATGTTATTTTTATGAATAACTCATAAACGCGAGGTTCAATTGTTTTATTAATTACAGCATCTTAATCAGCGCAGAAAACTATAATACTTTGCTAATTTAACCGACTTCGTAGCTCCAATAACAACAAAGTTAGCAATGGTGCCCCGATAATTTAAAACACCCTGTATACGCAGACGTCGAATATCATGCCATATATGATCTTAATGACTACCCTAATCAAGCCTTCGTTAGTATGCTAAAAACCTGCAGATCCTGATTTATCAAGTCTATGCAGATACGTAACCGTATTAAACTGAATCAAGTAAACAATTTACATATTTTAAATTTCCAAGGGATTTTTACTGTAGAACACAGTCTAACGTTGTTTTCAGAATTAACAATGGAACCAACCTTTAAGCAGAATTTTATTTACAATTTTTATTGAATTTTAAAGAAGTTACTATTTTCTATTGTATGTGATAGAAATCATGTAATTTTTTACTGTTTCAATAATTTGTATAACTATAGAGAAAGTAACATGCGTTCAAAAACAAAGGTCAAATGCAAAAGCATATGCGGTGAATAAATATTTTACATTTTTTGTCGTTTTCGAGGGGTAGAAATTGGTTAATACATGAATGACAATTATTTAATTATTAATCCAATTGTGTAAACACCAACGCAATCAAGGCCGGCTCGAACAACAAATGCTGGTGGGGCAATTCTACATATTGCCGCCCCGCCCCCTAAGCTGCCTCTTTTTACACAAACATAGATTTTATGCAAATCGAAAAAAATTTCGGAGTATTTAAAGTAAATCTGCTTAATTTTAAACTAAAATATTGTTATTTTTTTGTATACTGCAGACAAACAAGTATAGACGGTACTATGCGTGCAGGGATAACCAACTAACCACTCTTTGCGTTGTTTCTCCCAAAAATTCAAAGTAAAATAAATATTTCGACACCTAATCCGCTTACGATACTTTATTTACCACGATCTTTTCTTATCGAGACTTTTCAGCTCGCTCAGCTGAACTGTGTTAAACGTTTTAAGTTTCTTTTTAATAAGATAAAATTTTGTAATTTGCTTCATTTTGCTACAGTTGCATCTATCTGTATAGCTATAAAATTGAAAAAATATATTTACATATTTTATTTAGCTGAGTTTTTGATACCAAAACTTTTGTTTAATTAAAAACCAGCATCAGTGATAAATTAATTGCCGCCCCTTGAAAATGCCGCCCGGGTCAACCGTTATATCTGCCCTGTTCTAGAGCCGGTCCTGAACCCAATCTTCAAAGAAGTACAAGGAAGTACAGACAGTTACCAAATATTATAAAATGGCTTAATTTATTGTTTATAATTCTGGTATTTAGAATCTTATTGTTTTTGTAGTTTGTTAATTTCATATTTTTATACAATGAGCATGATATAGTTAACGATGCATAAGAATCAGCAGAAAGGAGTAAGAGAAAAAATTTCTTAAGAAAGCTGTCTTAAAAACCGTTTAATACGTTAATACTAGTACCTTTTTAAAGATAAAGCCGTGTATTGCAACAAAATTAGAAGCTACCCAGAAAGGTTTTAGACAGGGGAACACTGTCTCAGGAAGTCACCTTTCCTACAAAATAAGGAGACTAATTTAGTTTTGACCTTGTAAATTTTAGAGGTGATGTCATCATTAACGCCTATTTAAACACAATTATTTTAATTTGTACCTCCTGTTAGAACTACGAAAAAACGGTAGCAGACAAATTAAATCAAAATTGTCTTTTAGTCACAAATAATTGTTAATATCATGACTTTTAATTTGATATATTTTTTAAATTACCTACCTACGTAGATTTCAGACTTTCAGTCTGCCAAAACAATAAAATTTTAGATTTAAGTAATAATACCGGTAAACAGAAATTTCCCACACATTTGAGCGTCTAAGTAGGGTTTCCTTTAAATTCTTTATGACCTTCATGTACTTCTCACAAATTTAATTTTGATTTTTAATCAATAGTATCTTTTGCAGTATTTTATTTACTTAATGTGTGACAAATATAGAATATGGAAATTTACTCAGCACAAAATGGGCTAAGCAGTTTGCCTAAACTTTTCCATACTTAGGTATGCTTTCAAAAACTAAAAGCTTGTATATAAATAATACATCATTCATCCGTAACGTCAGCGCATGCTCAGTGGCAGCTGCGCTCTTTGTTTGCTTATTGGTTTGTTAGAAGAGCACAAGCCGCCGCATGTGATGTAGAAATGTATTTCTGATCGTTTGTGTCGTGTATTTAAAGGGCTTTTTTTTTTAAATAATTAGTAAATTGTATGAAAAGTTTAACCCCTGCGCTGCGGTGCAAATTCAGTATGTAGAGAATGGAATTTGGTAGATCATCTAAGAAATGCAAAATTAGAAGAGATTCTATTTTGCAATTACAACTAAACACAGTTGTTTAGAGCTTATATTTTCCTAGGTAGGTCATGGTACAGTAATGATCACCGTTTAATTTACGTCTATTACCAATTTTACTTATATTTGACATACTACGAAGGTGCAAAAACTTATAAACACGATAGAAACGGTTAAGCTGCATACGTTAAACCTCCTTTACTATTCTAAGGACCACTGCCGGCAGCTACCATTTGGTCACGTCATGTACAGTAGACCGGATATAAGATACAATTGTAGTTAGAAACCAAATTTTCTCTTTTTAAATCGTCTTTTTTAATTTTTGCGAAAAAAGATAGCTTGGAAATCAATAACACCAAAAACCGGAAAAAAACTGTTAACTAAAATTCTGAGTGGGAGGGGGGTAAAATTATCCCCCTAAACATTCGGGCATTTAAAAACTAAGTTTCGATTCTTATTATTTTGTCCCCGATGAGTAATTTAGCTTTAACAGAAAAGTTTTATCGTTCCATGTGTATAAGAATACAACAGCATGAATTTCCCAATTTAAAATACCACACAAGGCGCCATAGAAAAATTAGCGCCATGGAGTACCAACCAAATTGTACCTTGTCCGAAGCTCTAGGATTTTACAAAATTAAATTTCTTTGGACAACATCTGTTTTTAAATATTTAACAAAACTTCGACGTCATGGTTTTTATACTTTTAAAATTACGATACATAATAATATTGTGTCTCTCTAGTGCTATTGCAAGACCAAATTAGATCAAGATGTTAACTTGTTTTTCAGGAAAATCAAAATTTTTTTGATATGCCTTCTATCAGATTCCGTTTTCAGGTTTACAAAATTCAGTTTCTGGAAAAATTCACCAAACCAAGCACGTCAAACTTTAGCTTCCAGTTTCGGATTTTATTTAAAAGTTTATTCTCTCGATGCGGTTTTGATACATTGATATTCTAAAGATCACCATAATCACAGTATTCGTCTGGGAGATATGCGGAAACAAATCAACGAACAAATCTAACCACCAAAGCGGGATTTTGGTCTTTGAGTTTATTAAGCCCTAAAAAAGATGCTTCATTAAAATCACGCAATCGAAAATTGGGAAACGACAGACTAGTGAAAATTGTAAAACTCAACAAACCCATGGGGAAGAGAACACAAGGTAGACCAGCAAAAAGGTGGCGAGAGTGCTGGACCTCAACATCCGAAGAGGCTTAATAGGAAAAATACAGGCAATAGCCTACCTATATGGGCAACCATATATGAAAGAAGAAGAAGAAGAGAAGAAGAAAATTTACATGAACTCAATACTTCCCTATACTGAAACTATGCGACAGTAGAAAATAAAAGAAAATTGCTAAACTTCTTTCGAGTATGCATTGTTGTTACGAATAAAAACAAGCCGGAGATAAAATACTCTTGCCTGGAAGCATTTATTTGTTTTTTTTTATTTTCTTTACTGATACTTCAGGGAAAGGAGGAAGTTAGAGTTTTTCACACGAATCAAACCAATGAAAGGTTTAAGCTGGGCATAATTTAGATTTCGTGCTTTATCTTGAATGTCCAATTATAAGTTTTTATATACACATAGTGCTAAAACATGCACCTAAGTAAATGTTAACTACATAATATTATATTCCTGTCTTATAATATTATATATAATTCTTTATATAAATAAATATTATTACTGTATAAATTTCAGAAATTCTATTTTTTGATGATTTAACACAGGAAACTATTTAAGTAATTAAATATCAAATTTTGTCGAAAATACAAATAATAGATGTCTAGCAATGCAAAGGGTAATTTACACCTAATTACTAAAAACGCGAATTGACACGCTCGCGCTGGTATATACCAGATAAAGAAATACCAACAGAAATGTTAAAATATAAGAAAATGTTCGAAAATTTATAATGTACATAATTTTTTTAAAGTTAAATAAAATAATATACTTTTTCCACTACTAGCATTAAACGATATCTTTATTTACTTTGTTTTAGAGCCAAGAAGATGAATTTCTTTCCTAGTGGTTAATAATATTTCATTTTTAACTACTGGTTAATAATGAAAACAATTGCTATCTAGTACTCACATGCCTATTTAAAATTATAAACTTTCATGTAAAAATCTTTTGATTTTACTGGTAATAACTGTTCACCAACACTTTCTGCACCTTCCCTAATTTCAGGAGGAGTGCAGTTTTCACTCAAATCATCAAAATTGGACATTTTATAACCACTAATCTTTTACATAAATGTCAATTGAAATTAACTATTCTCTTGTTTTCAAGCAAGGCTACTTTATTTTTGTGCATATTTGCATTTGTAATTTAAATTTTTATTAATGTAAAATCAATTAATTATAAAAGGAATAAAGGTGCCAGTAGTGGAAAAAATAATATATAAACCACGGTAGAGAAGACTTATCAGCCTCGCAACTTATTTCCCTCGATGCTTCGCATCTCGGGAATTAATTCTGCTCGGCTGAGAAAAATGTCTTCTCTACCTTGGTCTATAATATACTATTTCAAACACTTAATTTACAAAATGGAATATTTCTTTTAATGTTTTAGCTACCCGGTAACACTTCATTTTAGTAGTTTTGATCCAATGCCACAATATGGCCATAATGTATCAAGCTTATGGAAAATGGCTCTGTGATAAGCTGGAATAATATATTGAGTTTATTTTGTAAATATGTAGGGTAATAAGGGTCCACCCATCTTTCTTACGGTTTTTGGCACGCACAAGTTATTTTTGCGTTATGGTGTTTTTTTATCTTATTCCTTTAAAATTCCCAAAATAAGTCTTTAACATCGATGACGGTATTTGGAACAATCTCAGTTTCTTAATAAATCCAAAAACCTGCCTCACTTCCTTTTATTAGTCTTCATGATGGGCTGGCCTATTTGTCACCTTGATTTGCCTAATCGCGCCTGAAAAGTCAATATTTCCTTGTTTACTCAAGGTAAACCAGCTCTATAAATACAGGGTGTTTTTGAAAGTGTCGAAAACTGTAGGGGCAAGCTGATAAAAGTAAAATAAGCAAAGCATGCAAATATTGATTTAATGAAAAATTTCGAATTACAGATATTGGCGGTAATACATGTGCAGGACCTACAGGGAGCCATTTAAAAAATGTCTGCATTTGGTAGTTGTATGTATGCGTGTGGTACATCATAACTCCTGAACGGATAGTCCGATATTAGACATGTCCTTAGTAGCATTCTTTCAATATGGAAGCGGAACCTGGTAGGAGACCGTTTACCGAGCTTTCCAGCTTCAAAATGAAGGTCGCTACGATTTTTCTTTTTTTTTTTTATTTTTACCGCCTTATTACTCAAAAACGAGTTGGCAAATCGGGATAAAAATTGAGAACGCAGTCGGATGAAAACTGCAAAGTAAAAATTAATTGAAATTTTGGAAATGTTTACAAAAATATCTTCAAAAACTTTTTATTTTATTCTGTAGGCTCATAGACCTAGAAATGAGCTACAATTTGGTTCATGTCCCCAGTCCGGTAATTTTTCTGTGAGGTATTTTATGAATTTTTGTAAATCTAAAATGTATGCTTTTTTATTATCTCGGGGTTTCTTTAATACCAAGGAATCTGTTTCCACAAAAATCATAAAATTTTATTTTTTTGCTTAAAAAATATTATTTTTAAATCAAGGTGGATAATGCGGAACGGGGCCATCTATAGATGAAGACAGGGCGACTATAAAATCTTCTCCGAATCATCCGTCTGGTAGAGAGGTAACATTGGGATTGCATAAAAACTGTTGAGTGTCTTTAGGTGCTATGGAATTTTGTGGCCTTTACTGCAAGCAAATTTGGTATGCGATTCCACACTACTGCTTTATTATTGGCACTGTGTTTGCTGTAATTAATATGATCCAGCATGTTATGTCATTTATTAATTTTTTGTGTGACTTTTTCACAATACATATGTGGTTTTTTATTACCAGGTCCCAAACGTCGGGAGCCCAAACGGCGGTGGCCCAAAGTACCACCGCCCAAACGACGTCGCCCAACGGCAGCGCCCACACGGCCTTGCTCAGAAGTCCTGCTCTGCCGATCGCATGTCTACAACGTAGCCCAGTAACCCATCTATATATTTAAAACAATTTCTTTCGACATCTATTCCCACAGTTCCACTAAGCCGACTTTAATAATTTTTTTACAAAATCTATTACTGTGTAGACGTGCACAAAATATCAAAATCTTAAAAAATAAAAAACATAGCAAAGCCTCAATTTAAACGAACACATACGAACTTGCCACTTGCAGCGCCATCTGTTTCTACCCGGTGTCCGTTTTCGGAACTACATACCCTCTTTTCGCCCATTAACCAGTAAAGAAGTGTTGTAAGATTGCAAATTATTTTGCAACGGGTTCCATTAGTTAGACTTTTGTATCTGCCAGTGCAGTAGACACGAGAGAAAAGATATCCCAACTAACACAAAATGCATCTAATAACACATCAATTACGTATTGGAAATATACAGCGGTATAGTTAAACAAAGAAGACCTTTCGTATTGAGACGTTTTCCTTTCTTACAGTCTCTCAACAAGCAACACTTTCTATCCATTACTTGCTTAATAGGATCCTAGCTTAGGATGACCATTTCTTACTTACCCCAATCCGGATCAAAAAAAAAATTTACCGCTTCTTAAGGTTTATATCACGCTTGAATCCTCGATGTCAGCAAGTCATAACACATTTAAGCATAACTTTCAGAGTGTGCCGGCAACTGACGACAGTAGAGAATAGACAAGTGTTTCGAGCAATGTTGCCAAATGTAACTCGCCTTGAGAATTCTACACGGAAATTTAAAAAAAATACACGCTTGCTTATAAAAAGCGGGACGGTTTTCAAAATCCGGGACATTCTCCAGGACACTTACGGATGCAGGACAAAGTCCTAAAATCCGGGACTGCCCCGGAAAATCCGAAGCGAATGGTCACCCTATCGTAGCTGTATGCACTTAAAGTTTCCGTCACACTTTTAAAAACATTCTGTATTGTAGTGGTTATATTTTATCATTTTATCATAAATGTTCAACTCAATTCATTGTCGTAGGTGACTAAAAAGAATTAGTGTTGGAAAATAATACAATTTTTATTTAAAATTATGCTATAATTTCCACGTTTTTTCATTGACATATGACATATTTTATAATTATTATACCAGCAGATGGCGCTTTCCTGTACTAACATTCATATTTTACTTCATTATACAAAAGGTTTTGATCAATACGTTCTGATCACTGAATTTTAAAGTTGTTAGCAAGATTCTGTAATTTATAATTTCAATTAGTTAGTTAATCACGTCGCGAAAAAGAATGTTAGCAATCGACTCAAGCTAAATGTGTAATAATAAACGATACTATAATATAGTTACGGCTACTAAATTTGTTAAAATTTAGAAAAATTTAATTGCTAGCAAATGGAAACGATAAAGATGGAATCTTGATATAATGAGGTAGATATCTAACATCACAACGTTCGCTGTCCATTTATGCAAATAAATTCAAGAACTTCTAGAACTTCTTCCACTGTAGAAATCTATAACAATTAATAACTCATTTGGAATCATAAATCAAACTGTGCTTTTTTTACATCCAACGTTGATAAAATTGCAGTTCTTAATGTAAGCTTTCTTTTGTAGACATCTAACGTTAAGTTATTATTTTCCATTAAATCATGTAGTCTAATTTCACTAAATTTATTTTGTATTGGCGACTATAGTTTCGCCTTTTATCTACATTTATAAAAGCGTATCATGAATTTATATCGAAGTATATTCAGGAAAGTGAAATGAGTAGAAATAAGTGTTTAAAACTTCTGTAACATCACTGAATATATTAATATAATAGGACCATTATGTATACTAAGTAGAACAAATACCTCAATCAACGGTATAACTATTCTAATCTGCCTGAACCATTTTGGATTTTGCACGCAGATATATTTTCTAGGTATTAGTATCAAAACATAAAAGTACGAATTTCCCATTTACGTTGCAAACATAATTACTTATTTTCATATCTCTGTAGTACACAGAAATTTAGAGCACTGAATCTTCCTCTAGCTATTAAAATGCATACAAATTTAATATCATATTTTAATATGACAATAAATTTTGATCATACTATGAATATACATTAATTTCTTTAACTAATAATTTAGTATTTGGTCGGTTTAACCTTTTATAAGCGACCCCAAGCGGTTTTAAAGATTTCCGAAGAGCACATGGTTTTTAGCCCGGTTGGGCGCGCGTTGCACACTATCGGGTCATCATCAAGTTTTGATTTACAGCATAATAACCCCGCGATGTAGTACAAATGGACCAATTAACATTAATAGGACAGGTTTGTCGATACAGGCATATACATAAAACTAGATAATAGCTATACGGCTACGAGTTAAAATCAATCAGCTCTCAATAATAGTGATTATCGATTTAAAATCTCCAGTCATTTAGTAGTGTCAGCGTTCGCACCCATACAGGTAGGTAACGCGGTAATAAATAGTCCAATCATGCGACCATTTATCAGCTTGTGGAGATACGCTACCGTGTATTACCGTGGGTATCGGCGGTGCGGCGATACACCCAAAGATAATATGACAGATTAGAATTCCAGATTTCACTTAAAAAGCCATTACGAGTGAGCGGCCAGCATTCTTTTCGGATACATTATTATCAACGTGTAAGTATAGTCTGGGTGATAAATTGAGCCCACGGACGGGTTGCGTTCTGGCCGATGTTTGATAGCTGGTGGTGGTGTTGGTCGACCCACTCTGGCTCAACTCAGTGCAGATATGCCATCATCAGCTCGCTAACGAGTCCTGTAGTTGCTGCTGTTGCTGTTGTTCTTCCTATCGCCTCGGATGCGTCTACAACGGTTCAGTTAAAATCAACACTAATTACACATACCTACTTAACAAAGGAGTGAACGCTTCTTGTTTCAAATCTTTTTTATCCAACGGTCAAGCTGCGGAGTGGTAGCGGTTACAAGTTTTGTTTTAACTCGTGCATTTCAAACGCTTTAAATCTGGTAAATATCTTTAGTTGAAAAGAATGGTATGATGTACAGGGAAGTCGCCGCCTGAATTATATACCTCGAAGTAGATTCGTAAAGGTTTTACACTGACAATGAAAACAACTTACTTATTTTTTTTTTGTTAAATTTCCGCCATTTAGTGTTTTTGTTATTCTTATTGTTAGCGCGTATTCGACAGAATGGCACATTCGAGTCAGGAACATCTTGATCCCACTAATAAATGATGATAATTATTTCATGCTGCTAATTTTATTTAAGCTATCAATTTTCACGAAAAAATTCGAAACATTTAGTACGTCGTGCATAAATTATAACAAGTCAGCTGCTGTTAAACGTAATTCGTAAAACGTTTGGAATATTTCCTTCGTTGAGTCGGTCTCGGGAATAAAAGCGGGCAGCGGTTTGGAGCCGGCTGTCACAAAACTCGAGACAGTTGGAAGGATCCGGAATTAGTATATAGAAGATGGCAATCCAGCACCCAAGAAGAATCAAATAACTGTAGGTAATAAAACAGCATTTCTAAATATCTACTCTGTGAAAATTTTATGCAATGAAATCCGAAATGTGTAAACCTTATATTAGTGTAATCGCATTTCGGAGAAGGTAATGTTTCGGTTATCTGGTGCCATTAACGTGGCATCTGCGAGGGCTCGGAGCCTTCGACGCGCGGGAAAACACTTGACCGTCACAGCAGACGAAGAGTTTGTTAATAAAGCTGATGTTCATGTGTTACGTCTTAATTAATGCTTTTATTAGCTAAATATGATTAAGAAACACGCCGCGTGCAGATTCGTTTCTTTAACAACAACAACTCTACGCAAGCTGTTGAAATCAAGTGCTGCGCTTGTTTGTTTGACCGGCCACGTCTGACTTCAAACCCAATTCGAGAGTTTTACATTGTGAATAGCGAATAAACAGTTCTTGATAATTGCACAATTAATTACGTTTTAAAATTTTATGATTACTATTACATCTTATAACGTTCTATACAAAATCAAAAAGGTTAAATATTTAAATTTATAAATTCTTGGTCTTGAGGAGAGCGCAGCAGTTCGCTTGGACTTTCCTATACTTTAAAAATTGTCTAATCATATTTGAAAAGTACGTTTTGGGCGAGAACAGTAACTTGTAAGATCGCATCAGTGCTGCCACGATAGAGGCTCGTGAGCGGAGCGTACAGCAGTAACCCGCGGGCATCTCTTATTGTATTTAAAAATAAAAAAAAATTATTTAAGACAAAGGCGATTTTTTGGTTTTATGAGAAAGATTTTTTGGGATTAAAAAAACCAAAAGCGAAAGGACAAATTGGTACGCTGTTGTTTGAGTAGGAGGAAGAAAATTAATTCCTCTAAATATTGCTGCAACTAAAAAATTATGTTGTTAATCTTATTTTACTATCACCCACGAGCAATTAGTTGAAGCAGAAATCAATCAATCGGTCGAATGACAACTGTCAGATGCTTTGTTTGATTAACGTTGTGCGTTTTGACCTTCCTCGTTTTTATTTCTAATCTTTTCGATTTGTATACTTATATTGTATGGATACAGTTCGTTTTTTGTATATTGACTTAGATACCTGATGATGCTGTAAGCGAAACTGGTTGCGTTATTATTAGTTGTTTTCTGCGTTCTTAAGCAGAAATGCTTTATAGTCTCCCATGTTTAGATATATCGATTCGTAGAAGCGTTACAGAAAAAATATCGAACACAAACCAAATTGTAACATTGCCCTCTATAGGGCTGTCACTGAACCAAATTTGATCCAATCTGTCAACTAGTTTTTAAGTTACAAGGCGTAAGTTCGAAAATTTCAAAAAATCGTATCCGCCGCCATTTTGAAGCTAGAAATTCCGGGAAAAATTGTTAGAGTTATCTCAAGAGGTTCTATTAGATTCCGTTTTCAAATTTGATAAAATCGATTTCCGAAAAAAAAAAAGCTATAAAATAAACCATTCTGAACTTCCGTCAAAATATGGAAATCGAAAATTTACTGAAAGTACTGAAATTTCAGGAAAATTAGTTTCGGATCTTAAATGTGCATTTTATTAGCTTTTACAAATTTTATAGCTCGATGAATAAAATTTTATTTCAATTTCTATTTCAATAAGCCAATACTGTTTTCCCTCTAAAGTAAATGTCCATTCGAAAAAATATTTAACTTCTATTTGCGTTGAAAAAGGTGACGTGGGATATGCATGGGTACGCCTCTTCCCCTTCTCGACATTACGTGAAACTACCAGGCTGTGTGGTTTGTTTTGCAACTTATAAAGTTTACTATAGGAGTGCAATAACAAGTATTGACTGTATAATAAAAGTTTAAACTAAACATAATTAAATTCATCCTCTAACATGGCTTACAAAAACGCTGACAGACATCCTGGGATTCGAACCTACTCGCTTTTGGCAGAGTAGTTAAAAAACCGGAGGTTTTGACCACTACTCCACCGTCAGTCCCGTATATCGCCAGTAAAAATTATTTTAAAGAATGTTTCAAATTCTGCATATTTTTATATTTCGGCCCAGTTCATGTATATGAAATATTTAAAAAAATTGAGTCATGACGTTGACGTTTCTCATTTATTGATACATGAAAGTATTAAGTAATATTTACAGCAAGTTTAAAATATGAAAAGGAGTAAGAACAATATTAAACTAATATGTTTCGCCCGTGTTATACCACATTAGGAATTCCTATAATTTTTACTTGTCTCAGATTATTACCACAACGTAATGAAATGGAAGCAAAGTAATAATTTATGTATCTATGCAAAGAATAAGTTAATGGTAGAGAATTAATCCCCCTACTTATTTACTCTTTTTTGCATGTATTATAAGTACAACCTCTACAAAGAAAAATGTGTTTGTATTTTAATTACTGAGTTGCCGAACCTAGAAGCTAAAGCACACTAAAAAGGGCCCGGCTGCTTCAAATCTTACATAAGAATTAAACGAAAAAAATGGGTTGTCTAGAGATAGTAATTACGAAGACATGGGGCTAGGGCGTACGTTTTGGTTAAATAATCGAGCTCCTAGTGGAGAAAAACGTAGAAATTAATATTATGTTGGGGCAACAGTCTGAAACAAAAAACAAACTCTAAGGTTAAGTAAGGTTAAGTAAACACAAATGTTCAGAACGTACTCAAGAACTGAAAATTAAGCACCTGTCATTTTTAGCAAGGTGATATTATAACAAGCTTGATAATTACTATGGTCGTCGGCCAATATACACTCAGGCGGCATTTCACGGCGTAAGAAGAAAGCAAACACAATCATAAGTAACAAGTGGTGTATGAAAGTGTTGGAGGGAAGTTGTCGTGGGAGGCTGGTTAGTGCGTGGAAGCCCTGAGTGATTGTTCACGGCACGCGAAACAATCAAACACGAACTACTAGTGTAGGGATAGGTCATGGATATTATGTATTACATACACATCACACATGCCACGACACCTGATTACGCTGGTTCTATGGCCACACATCACGATACCGCCCATGTAATTTGTAAAAACATGGTACCTATAGAAAATCAATCATCTTATTAATATGGGGTCGAAGATTTCCGTTATTGGTGACGAACTCCAAGAGTTTCGGGCGTGGACCGGGTTGTCATGACTGTTTCAGCTGACGCGGCGTTTTGTATTCAGTCCAGCTATACCAACTATTATAGACTGAAGCAATCGCCGCAATTTGTTACAGTTTAGAGTGCATCTTACTAATAATAATTTCACCATCTAGTACAATATAGAAAATTTTCCAAAACATGCGTTTACTGTTTAACGCTAACAACATAGTCGGGAGAAAAAAACAGCCCGAAATCGGCACTAAACCCCTGGTTTCTCGTAGGTATGGATGAAAAGAGTCAGTTTTGATGTGAAAAACACCGAACTAAGATTTCTGAAAATTACACTATTTGAAAATTTTCCGGATCGCAAGATATCAAAATTGTATTTTATTACGCTGCCCAATTTCTTTGCGAGTTTGTTCAGTTAATAGTCCAGGAAAAACAAAACCTGTTTTTTGCATGAAAAACACCTTCCCATGTTTACCCTACCAGGCAGTTCTTTTGCTCTTTCGAATTTTTTACGCAAGTACAGGCAACCCAAAGGGAACCTAGTTATCAAGATGACGAAGATCTTCGCTGGATAAAGGAGGTGAGGTGAATGTAAAGTACAGTATAATATTTTGATCCATAACCATCGTTTGGACATACAAAAAGAATAAACGAAATAAGATGGCCAAGAAAAGTATTAGAATGGGTACCACCAGAAAAAAGAAAGAGGGGGAGACCAAGGAGAAGTTGGAGAGATGACGTAAACGAGGCAATGGAAACAAGAAACTTAGAGGAAAATATGTGCTACGACAGAAAGAATTGGAAACTGGGGACGGAGAGGCGGTGACAGCCGTAGATAACCCGTGATAATAATAATAATAATATTATGATATTTTGAGATCCCGCAAAATATTTTCTTTCTTTTCTCTTCTGATCCTTTTGCCCTAATGAACGTTGGATGTAGACTCCACGCATTTCCTCCGCTCTGTTCTGTTTTGTTTTGCCTCTCTCTTTCCCTATTTTTTCTATTCCGCTTACCCAGTTTTTTTCTTCGGTCGTCCGACTCTTCTTTTTTCTTGACCTTCTTAACTAATCTTTCTTCGCTCATTCTCTGTATGTGCCCGAACCACCGCAATTGTTTTGTTACTAACCATTTATTAATTGGTTTCTGATGTAGTTCTTTCCTTATTTGTTCATTTTTGATTCTATCTAGTTTTGTTTTTCCTATTATTCTTTTGAGGTGTTTCATTATCATATAGTATTGTTGGAACCGCTATAGTCCTGTATACCTGTGTATTTGTTTTCTTTCGTAGTTCTTTTTTTTACTTATATAGTTTTATTTAATGTATTGTTGTATTGGTCCCTTTTTTAATACGGTTTATTATTTCTGCATTTATTGTTATGGTTTCTGTTAATATACTTCCTAAATAATCATAGCAGGGTACTTGTTCTATTTTTATTTCTATTTTATTTCCTTCTTTTTTTTCTTTTTTCCATTTATTGATCTTCAATATTTTGGTTTTACTTATGGCAAAATGCTAAACAACGTAACTTTCGGCAAGCTCGCCCGTAAGAGCTTTATCTTGTACGAAATGGAATTCGACGAATTTTCTTACATCAGAATTCGCCTCTTTTATGGACAATTAAGAGAGAACAGGGTTAAGTAACTATTTAAGAGATTTGTTCTCCGCAAATCAAAACAATCCAATTTTGGTAGTACTAAAAAGTTTATACCTTACAAATGATAACCACGAACTTGTACAGATTAAGCTCCTGCAGGGTCCGTCTTAAATTCAAAAACATTAGCGATATTGGCTGCGAAGGTTTTTCTTTACATAATTGGCATATCGACTGAAATTATAATAATTACAGTTTAAAACTTCAGCCGCAGTCACATAATAATATGGTAGCTATAGCGTTTTAATGTTATAGCACTCAAACTCAAGATATTAATCATATTTTTATAATAATTTAATGTAAAGTGAATGTGAGAAAACCTATTAAACATATTTTATTTTAGAATGTGTTACTATATGTAAACTAATATCAAAAATTATACCCTAAAAAGTCTGAGCTAAATTTAACTACAAATTCTGAAGAAACCAACTTACGTGGAAACTGGAACGGTCTAAACACTCTTTTGTGGATAAATTTGACAGTACTCGCATCAAAAGTTTAAAAGTTTACTTGTGAGCACTCTCCATTCAGTTAAATTTAAGGTTGGTTATTACATGTAAAATATACTTATTTTACCTGGTTATTCTGCATGTAGAACGCTCTTTTCTGCATATTCTACATTTAGAATAATACCGTACGAAATCAGACAGTTTAAACGTAAAAATAAATTTTATTGTCGATGCAGCCTTCGCGATGGGACGGCCAGGAGTGTTTCGGACTCCGCACCGGAGTTCTAAACCCCTCTTCGTCCGAGAAGGGATGGTAAGGCTGGGTTAGAACGAGAAATTTGGATAAGGGATGATTTCCGTAGATAGTTCTGTCCTAGAATTTACCGCGTGGGCCATTAAAACTATGAAAAAAATTAAGCCAGAATAGCCGGCCGGAACAGGAAATGCAACCCAGGTCTCCCGAATGGAAGGTGGACGCGCGTTCCGCCGAGCCACCTTTCTCTGCTTTAAACGTAAATAAACACGTATACAACTCAACAAGTGCCCCCCCTACACCAAAGTAAAATAATAAAGATTGATAATTTCAAACTTAAAACATCTCAAAATAGTAAAAAAACTAAGAACGTAAAATATGTGCAGTGCCGGAATTATTGTGGAAGCAAGCGGTACTTTCGCCTCAGACGTAACGATTTAAAGGGCGCAATTTTATTGTATATTTTTTATGGAACTAACTGATTTGTCGATTAAAGATGCTGACAATTAAAACATTTTGCAGTGCGGTACGTTTAAATAGAGAAAAAGCGGCGCGTTCGTACCTTTGGATAGTCACATGTCTCACCCCCTCTCTACTATGAACATGCGCGTTATTCTACGTATAAAAGCAAACGTAATAATTTTATGCAGGTGTTTTTCTAGATTCTATCGGTACATATTTTACATATTCTACACACTTTTCTACGTGTAATGTAGGAAATAATATTCTAAGTGTAAAGTTACAACCGAACCCTGGCTTTAATTATTTTTTTTAAATAGGTGCACCAGAAGTGTCTCATATGGGAAAGGCACGTGATATATATTTTTTTAATTATTATCCCTACAATTCTTTTAAGTTTTGAGGGTAAAATCTTATCTTCCATACAAAATACACAAAAAGAATATTGTTGTTGAGTCTCTAACTCCAACAATTTTCTAAGTAATTCAATTTTTGTGAAAAATCAAATTGCCATTGAGCGTCTCTTAAAGATGCGCAAATAGTCTGTGCAAAATTTTTTTAAAGTAAGTTTTGCATATCAAAACAAAACAAAGTATCTATAGGCATTGGTACGAAAACGCTTTCTAATGACGTTAGTCTCTCGAAAAGTGAACAGTCTAACGTAGCTTCTTCGGGTCCATGTTATGAGCGCTTTTTTAATTGTTTTGATATGCAGAACTTTTTCTTAAAATTTGCACAAACTTTTTGACCATCTTAAAGTGACACTCAGAAGTTCATGAACATCTGATTTTCCACAAATTTTAAATGATCCCGAAAACAGTTTTATTTACAAAACTTATCGAAAATAAAATTGAAAAAAAGACAAAACTTAAAAAATTGTAAAGATAAAATATTTACAAGAATATACTACCCCTCCCCCCGTATGACACTTCTGCGTACCTTTTGTGCACCAACAGTGCAATATTATTTACTAGGCTAAGTAGGCCCCAGCGTCAAAAACCTTATCCAATAGTTACAATTTTTTTAAGTTAATTATTTTTACGAAATATTCTGTAAAGTATTTTTTTCTGACACCTACCACATAATTATCAAATATGTGACTTATAATTATGAATTGTTTTGTTACACGATATCTTCCAGATTCTGATAAATAAAGAAGGGAGCCGAAACGGCGATAAGTAATCCTCATAGCTTGAACTTCTCCGGAAATGTACTTCTGACAATTCAAAATCTTTTTTACTTTCCTTACTCTCAGTATAGGTTACTACTGATATTATCGAAACGCTCGGAATATAAATCGTGACTTAAATACATGTTTTGGACCTCTAAGAACCCAAAAAAGTGGTTTACAAGAAATGTTTGTCTGTGGATGAAGACGTATGTATATGAGGCTCATATCCTCCGAACGGAAGACCAATTTTGATGCAATAGCAAAAAGGTATCTTGAAAATAAGCTTTAAAATTCAAAATCTAAACACTTTTTTTTGCAACATTTTCTGTGCAAAATGAATTTTCTAAATCTGAAAACGAAGGCTGATGGTAGCCTTAGGGCTAAACCAACCGAACTTTTCAGCTTCAAAATGGCGGCCGCTACATTTTTTTTTAATTATGACTCAAACGCGTTAGCAGATCGGTATAAAATTTCATTTTAAGTAGCACAAGCGGAACACAATACACTATCTAAAAAATAATTGTACATATAAATACTGTGACGTGAAAATTATGTTTAATGTTTTTCTTAATTATGTAGGAGCTACAATTTGGTTTGTGTCCGCTAATTTAATAAGAAATAATAATAATTTAGTTTAGGGGCCCAACCAAACCGTAGCCCAAGGCCTTTAATATGGTTAATCTGGTACTGAAAATCAAGTTTTAATCGATAGGTTGAAGGTGAGCGCGTTGCCTGCTATTAAATCCAAGCCCTTAAATTTGTGGCAAAAATTCAATAAAAAATTGAAATTTTTGAACGGCATTGCAAACATATTGTTTAACAATTATACATTTATCAAACACTACTTGCTTACAAATCACGAAGTAATATAGTATATATTATCCTCTGCGATATTCTGGAAAAACTAAATATTTTAACAGGTACTTAACAAGGTTTTCATACTTGTTTTTTCTTAATTAATAACGCATTATAATTCATTTTTGATTATTGTAATTTTGATGCATTTAAACAAATTCTACAGAATAATAACATAATCCAAAGATAATGTTCAGCAGGATGTCCTACTTCAGAAATGTCTTATTTTTCATATGTAATTTCTAGGTTAAATAAAAGTTTGTTGCTTCTTATACCACCACAAACAAATATGTAGATCATAAGCAAGGATTGCGTGATAAAATTTTAAATTGCTTAGAAAGACGATACAGTTGAAGTATGTACTTATATGCCGACTCCATGTGGATCACGTTTTAATTCAGGTTTTTAATTTTAAAAGTGGCGCAAAAGCTATCTATGGTGTTCTACAAAATAATTACGGGAACTAAGTAAACCTAGCCATTCTGTTATAGGTACTGTCGGAAATGATTCGAGAAAATCCATCCAGCGGTTTTCCAACGCCCCGGAAGCCTAGACAGATAAACGACTGAGTTCCGGTGTGAAGCTTTTAGTAGCAGCGCACATTTGGCCAAGAACTACATGTAAACTTCGAACCGGAACACACATAGTGAGTAATCAATGGTCTGAAACCTGTTCTTCTTGGAAATACGTTCGTCGAAGTTTTTGCAGAAGAAAATAGTTTTGAAAATTACATAACTACGCTCATTATAAAAAGTATACTTGAAGTAAAAAGTACGTAATCCTGATGCTAATCATGTGTAATTTTTATAACGGAATCTACGATTTATTCAATACGTGTAATTGCGGTGATGTATAAATGTTAGAAAAACATAGTTGATGAAGTCTTTTTTTAGAACAATAATCTTTCGTTACTTGAAAAAGATGCCAGTTGCAAATGTCTTTGAAATAAACCCAAAAAATGTGAGACGACAAGTGTAATTGTTATCTAAATCAAAAATAGAGCGAATTGTCAACTGATGTTTAAGTTTATATTTTGTATTTTGAAGAACATTATCTTCCACTTTAAAACAAAATAAATTACAACAAATATTAAACTTTTATGGCGTTTCTTTGTTTTGTTGTTTTTGAAGACATCAGGCATAAAAAGCCAATACCAAGCGATCCAAAAAAGATTCTGTAGAGCAGTTCTTCTCCAGCTTGCGTCACATTTTAGTTATATTCAGAAAACAATTACAAATCTCAATGCCAATGATAATTGTTCTTTTCTGAACATATCAAAAACGTGACGCACACTGGTCAAGGCCTGCTCCTTATGTATAGTTTTTTTTATTATAGATTTAAGAGCAAGTCGTGATTTTAAACAATTTTTACAGTGTAATTTGCATGTTTTACTAAAAGTTACTAAATTGAACATGACAGATATCAGATATTTAACATTCTACAGCAGATACATTTCTTATATGAACAAAAATCTTAACATGCAAAAAAGCTTAATTTTCAAAGAAATACTTGCAATAGTTGAGTATTTAAAGTATTTCGTTGAGTTTTAATTTGGATACTTTCAAGTTTCTAAAATATGTCAAAGTCAATCACTATGAATTTAGTAATGTTTGGATATAAAAATGTGCAGCCTGAATTTACCATACAATGTTACCAAAATTTTAAATCTCATCCTGCTCTGAGTTCTATAATAAAAAAAATATATTTTTGTGCTTTGCTCGGTAAAATTTTACTGTAAAAAAGCTGCTAAGGCTTGGAATACAAAACCCATGTCTTATTATTTAATTGTCAAACATACGTAAAGGAAACTAAACATTCGGTATAAAAAAGATTTACAAAATGAGCTGAGAATATCCAACTTTTACATTTATACACAATTTATACCCTAACCGCTTCACGCATTTTCATCAGCATTTTGCATGAGTTAAGAGGCGTAATTCTGTTACATCATATTTGTCAATATTTCGCAGTACGAACGAAAGTTTTAAAAATTGGGTTTCTAAAAAACACAAACAAAAAGTAATCTAGAGGAGTAAGAATACATGAGTTTGGAAGCCAGCGGTTTTTGCTTATGAGCTATTCGTCGTAAAACTCTTCAAGAAATTCAATAGATGTTCCAGGATTAATCCTGTTAAAAACGCTCTTCTTGTAACTCGTTGTCATGGAGTTGATTTAGAAATGATTTTTTCTAATGTTTGTTATTTTAGTATCTTCCTGTATTTATGGATTCAATAAAAAGTATTAGCCCTACCCAAATTCGGTGTTGTATGGGCAGTAAGCCAACTTCACTTAATTAACGTAGATTATTGCTTAACGATTTTGAAAAAATTTTGACAATATTTAAGTGGCAGATTATACAGAGAAATGTCACTAGGTTCAGAAATTTCAAAGCCACTATAAAATACTGTTTTATCACTTAACTTTTTGGTAATTATTTATTGAAACCGAAAAAATTCATATTGTACTACTAAATTAAAGTTTTTTTGCGGAATTGTTTTTAAACCTACCTCATTCAACTACAGCATTATTATCACGAATTCGGTAAACCCGAATAATTGATGGTTGTAGTAGGAAAAGAGAAAAAACATTGAAAAGCTTACCGAACCGGTCGATTTTGACATTTCTCGATTGTTTATTCACACCAACGCGTTACTAATGTGTTAAAGCAGCATAAAAACTGGCAAAATATAGGAGGTTGTAAAAGTCGTCTTTGTCAGTTGTGCGTTAGGATATAGCTGTGAAATGTCTTGATTTTCCAACAATAGACATAATTTTACGCAGAACTAAAAAATCAAATTCTTTTTTTAAGGATCCTGTGTCAACGCTGTTGTCCTACCAGCGCTATTTAGTGAATTTTTTGTTCTAAATTTCTTGCTTGAAAGAAAAGATCTGTTCACAGCTTATAAAATAACGTAGAACGCGAAAAATGACACTGGAATCGTCCTGCCATCGTTATTTATGATTATCCATTTTGATTTTCCTTTTATGAATGTCTTGTTTGAAAAAAACTGTAAACACTTAATCTATAATTTACTTTTTTATTTTTTAAATGACATGTCAACATGTCGAAATACATATAATGAACTTCAACGAAGCTAAAACTTAATTTTAATTTAAATTTATTTAATTTTAATTTAATTTTATTTAATTTTAATTTTAATTCAAATTCAAATTTAAATTTAAATTTAAATTTAAATTTAAATTTAAAATTAATTTAAATTAATAAAGTTAGTTTCTAATCTAACGCAGAACAAACCAGTTCTTTTCAAAACCAACACATTTTTGAAAAATAAATGTCATTAAGTGTTGTTAGCTGTGCAGTATGCTGTTAATCTACAGTTTTATAAGCACTGAATACCTGCTAAATTAATCACGTTAACAATACATATTTGCACACGTTGTGGATATGTAATGGCCGTAAAAGAATATTGCAACGATACAGTTTCCATCATTTTCTGCGTTTTTCAGTAATTTTTTTTTTCGGAAAATGTTCAATCGGGCATTATTTCTGCTTTACAAGTGTATTAACGTTCATTTGCAGCTTTAAAAATCTAAAAACGTCCAAATTGAGTCAATGGAAATGACACTTTCCTCATTTTACAGGAAAACCATAAGCTTTTCCGCTTCTGCGTATTGTAACCCTAAGGCTAAATTACGTACGTGTAGGAAAATGCGAAAAACGCAGAACCTTGACGAAAAACAAGAATTTTAAACGTTTCAGGTTGTAGTAAACAATTCTTTAAATTTTTAAATGATAGTTTGTGCCTGTATGAATTAAGTTCCGACATGAGTTTTGTTTTCCATGGTTAATTATTATCAGTTTTTTTAATTATATGTTATTGTACATCTCAGTTGCATAATACTTAAGACATCTTTTTGTAATAGAAGTTCGAGTGTTTCAGACTAATAAGGGATAGGAAAACCATTTCGATCCACATTTTTACTACATTGATTCAATAACTGTTGAATAACGCCTACAAACTTTAATTGGCACCAGCAGAACCCGTGGGCTATTCTTCCCGATTTTTTTTGACAACTTTTTCTACATTTGCAAAGTTGTAGGCTGTGAAATATGTATAATCATAAATAGCTGTAACTGTTACGTAAAAGTGTATGAAACCTCTTAACTCCCAACAATAATGAATACATTTGCTACCATATAGCGATGGGTTCATAATTATACACGACGTCGTTTATTTATATTTGAAACATAAGTCTTTACTATTTAAAATACACTATTGCAAATATTGGCTTTCCTAATTATTTTCGAACAAAATAGTAAAGAAATAATTTGTTCAAAATTAAAAACTGCGTTTAATGCAAAATTAACTTTTTCAAATGTTACAACCAGTTTCCATAAAACCCGTTTAAAAGTCAAGCAAATAGAATAGAATAAAATAGTCATGGCTGGCCGCCACAAATTTGTTTCTCATTTTTATAGAAAATAGTTAAAATCATTGAACTAAATTATATTTATTAATGTTGAACAAATTATCTCAGTACTATTTTGATCTGAAATAATTAGGGGAGTTAACATTGGCCATATTTTGTAAATTCCTATGGCTCAGATATTAAGTCAACAGTGTAAGACTAATTCACATGTAAAAAGAGATGTACATAACTGCATATGTATGTAAGTGAAATTGTAGTAGGCTTGAATTCCACTTCATCATGCCATTCATTGATTGACGTTATAATTTGACATGTGCAATAATCTTTTGAATTAGTGAAAGTCATGTCTTCTACATTGGAAATTGTGTAATGTACAACCCTTAGCTAATATTTATTCTTCATTACTTGTGCGAAGTAGAATGAGGTAATATTCTTTCGTTACAAATAAGTTTTAGTGAACGCATGTGAAATTCTATATTAGAATTATTTTAATTGCTTTATTTTATTTGTCCATCGTTATCATTGTCATCACAGTTATGGATTAATAGGGAAAGGCAATCTTGAAATAGACCTGTACGTAAGCTGTTAAAATGAAATGGCTCATCACTAGCCGCGCCTGTGAAGTAGTGGTGAGTTGAGCAGTGTTGCCAGATGACGGGTAAATTCCCCTTTTTGGGGGAATTTTGATCAATGCTCGGAACATTTACAAACAGGCAGGGAATGTCAATAAAATCCTAAAATTTTAGCGTTGTATGGGAAAATTAACTAACATTCGGGAAATTTTAATAAAACCGTAATAAAAGTTTCATGAAACTTACGTATAATATGCATTATTCATCGTTTCAACCAGTGTGTAACCGTTTCGTCTTTAAAAATATTAATCAGTTAGGAAGATGTTAAAAACAGTATTTCTATTTTGTAAAAAAAAAAGAAGTTGCATATATTTTTGAAACTAGTAAGAGATTTTGAACTCTAAGGAGGAAATTTTTAAGAATACAATAGAGAAATATTTAGTTATCTATCTGGCAAGACAGGTTTTGTAGTAGTGGGGGCCCCTCACCACTAAAAGTTGAAACAGGTGATATATAATATTATTTTGGTACTTTAAATTCTATATTTTTTTTATATAAGCGTAATTAAGTAGTTATTCTTGTGCAGTCATCAAAATTGTTGTTGTGTTTTAAAGATTTTCGATCCATATCGTAATTTACGAAAATGTTTTTTTATATTAAAGTAAGACCAAAAGCCGCTAAGAGTTTGTAGCGCCCTAGCATCAGATTTAAAAGTTATTAACTAGTGATGAGCATAATCGAATAATTATCATAATGAAATGATTGACACTGGAATGAATTTAATAGTCGAATGATTCATTAGGCTAAAATAATTCTGGAATGCTTCTATGAACAAATTCTCGTTCTCATCGTCTTTCCTCGGGTGAACCTTCAGCTTTGAATAGTGCTTTTTTTAATTAATTTTACTACATTTCAGAGCTAATTTCGAATTCTTTAAGTAATATTTCTATAAATCGCGAAATTGGCGAAAAATGCCGCGGAAGCAGTTTTTATGTAACTGGATTTCTGTCTCTATTGGTGTATTCACATTATAATACCACTACTGGTAGTGTCATTGGACCATGTAATTACAGTGAGCATTTACAGTTGGCTACTGTAAGGTGTTTCACATCGCTTCCGAAATGGACAAAACTAAAAATTTCTATTCTTAAAATCATTCGAATGATTACTTTAACCTCTCGAGATATTCTGATAATCTATTGGTTCGATTATTATATCCAATCGTTATATAACAGTACTTGAGCACTCCAAAACAAAACAGATAGAACTAGATCAGACATTCAGTCAAACCACCATTAGTTCACAGAACTGCTACAGTACAGTTTCATACAAGGGTCTAAAGTCGAACACTAGCAAAACACTTTCTACCCAATTGTTACACAAACGCGCACTCAGCGCAGGTGCACCAACAATGTCTTATAACCAGACTAGATGTGTTTTGTCTACCAACCTAGTAGATTGATACTAGCGCCTAGCATAGCAGTAGCTTCCGCTAGTAGGCACATCAACAAATTTATGAACCATCAAGCGGATGATTGTAAAAAATTTAAAAAAATAAATACATATAGCCACTAAAGATATTTTTATTTAATGTAGTACCCTAAAGAATAACTATTTTAAACGATATATTTTATACGGTAGGTATCGCCCGGCGTCTTTTCAGGCCCGGCGCGGCCCTAAGGCTATAGCCCAATTAGCCCAATGGTTAGGATGGCACTGCAAACCGTGGACAGCGGAATTGACTAATGTATGCGACACCAAAACCAAAAAAAACAAACAATATTTTAAGTAAGATTATAGGGCAAATAAATAAAGCCCATTTAAATCAATTGTCAAACAATTTAAACAGGTATTCTGATAAAAATTGTCAAACTAAGAATCAATATTTAACAAATAACAATTTTAGTCAATCAATCTCCCATTTATCCGTATAATAAGTGAAGCTGCTATTAAATTGTCAAAGAACTGCATTTATTCGTATAAATAACGAAACGAATATATAAATAAAACCGAATTTGGTAATTAAATGAATGTAAGTTATACCTTGAACTTACACACGCTTGAAAAGTTCACGCTGGACGCACATTAATTGATTTAAAGATATTTCGACTTCCTTCATTGATTTATTGTCGTAATAAACGAAACGGTTGTGAGTGGAAGTTTTGGAGCATTCTATACAAGCATATGTCAAACAGGACTCAACGCAGTTACGCAACATCGATTTACTTCTGTTACATAATGCGCTGAACATGCACCTAACGTCATAATACAGAAAACAATGCAAATGTAATTGCTGGGAGATAAAGTATAAACCACTACTATTAGCATGAGCGGTAGCTTATTACGGAAGATGAAACATACAATTCGAAGCTAATTACTCAGGACTAACATGTTTAAATTGTCAACTGCGTAAGCATATGAAAACTTTCGCACAGTGTACAACTGGGAAATAATTTAAATTTTGTAGTTAGTTATTTACAAAATAGGTACAGCTATTTAAATAATTGTTTATTTAATAGTATAAAATTTTTTGATTGAAATACAGCATATAATAAACTTTTGTCTTGGAAGAAAAAGCCAAAGATTTGATTATCATTCTATACTCTTTACTATTCAAATAGAAACAAAAGCAAAATAATTAGTGTAGTGCCACTTCAATTAACGAAACTTGTTAAAGATTTACATAATAATGTCAAATTGTATTTTTCTTCGATTTATTTTTTTTATTGTTTTTTTGTGGAAGAATGCAAACTTTTTGTATTCTCAACCTGAACTAATATAAAAATATTACAAAATCAAATCATATATCTAGAACAGTTTTTTAACAAACAAGTTCCCATAAACACAACTCAATTTTAATTAATTAGTTAATTAAATAAAATAAAATCCACATTCTCACAAAGCATTTCAATTCCTGGTGCATGGCGTAAATATGAGTAAAAATAA
This sequence comes from Ctenicera cuprea, assembly GCA_958336395.1. Classification (NCBI taxonomy): domain Eukaryota; kingdom Metazoa; phylum Arthropoda; class Insecta; order Coleoptera; family Elateridae; genus Ctenicera; species Ctenicera cuprea. The sequence goes on from OY284490.1 coordinate 39,709,574, forward strand.
CATAATTGCAACTGCATATTTTGATCTAGATGCCGTTGTTTTTATGCAGTTTATAGACCTTTGCGGATGTGTTAATAAATAATGCATATTCTTTGCGTATTACTCCGGTAATACAAAAATTGCATATGCATTACAATATTATTATTTCCTTATCTTAATGGGATTCACATAATTTACAAATTTTACTTGCGTATGTATTTTGCATAACACTTTCGGTTTTTTTTAATATGAAACTCATACATACTTTAAACTGAATACCAAGCAGCATATCCAATTATTTAACATTTCTGATAAAGTTTTTTATTTAGTAATCGCAATAAAATTTTTACGTTAGGTATACGCAAAATTGTAATTATACAAAAATTGCAGGGGTGTCAGTTAGATTAACCCACCATCACGTGCGATTCCACTTTTGTGTTAAATCAACGTAACCTTTAGTAATGTAAATGTAGGTCAGTAATAATTACTTCATTGATTTATGTTTCATCAGACAATTAACAAGAACTTTTGGAAGAATTCATTTAAATCTAAGAATAGAGAAGGTCAAGGCAATCACATCAAAAAAGTTCGTTTTAATGTATGGTTATGTAGTTTAATTAACTGAAAAAGAAAAAAATTTAAAACTTCACACCAAAACTTCGTACGTGCAAGCCTTAGGTTCAAGTAGATAACAATATGTTACTGCTACCCGAGTTTGGTATCATTGAAAAGGTTTCTATGGTTAGAAATTGTAGTTTGTTGTAGCCCAATCTGAATCGGAATGAGACGTTTTGGTGCCGCCGATTTGGCGAGACCGATTCGGCGTCGGGACGTTTCTGGGCGGCGCTGTTTGGACGCGAGGCCGTTTCGGCACCGCCGAAACGTCCCGGCGCGCACGAATCGGTCGCGCCTAGTTGGCTGCGCCGGAACGTCCTAGACCAAACTTAATATAAGTTTTAGTGTCATACAATTTCAACCAGAATTTCAAAACTTTACTATTTTTAATTTAATGCAATAAAAACACTTCCTAAGGCAGCTCAACTTTGGTGTTTTCTAAAATTCAGAATTAATGCTTTAGTATGATTTTATAAAAGCAGAAGTTGCGTGTTTCATTTAATTTATACTATTAAGATTAAGCATTCATCAGAAATCAGAATAGATATTTTTTTTATTCTATTCGCGTTTGCTAGCAGTGCAACTTTGAACCGAGAAATTTACAAGTAGCCGAATTTGAGCGAATTCAATTCACAGGATTTAGACTTTTCTTACCATGAACATTTTTAAAACTACAGAAATAAAATTTATAGCATTTTGTAGTTTGCAATTTACACACAACCATATAATCCTACTGACGACGTTTGAGATGAAAAATCGTTTTCCTATTTAGTAGGTATGTCCATTTAATATTAATTAATAAGTCTTACGACAGACTATATTAGAAATTATACGACTACGATATTTAAATCTTTAATTGCTGCATAACCGGCCAGTGAAACACTCTTCAATTAAAATTACAAGTGTGTGTACATTTTCTTATACTACGCCTTTTGTTTTATGTTTCTATCTTAAAACTGCTTTACCACAAATAATTTAAAAATCGTAGTTAGTAAGAGTAATTATTATGAAGTTAATTTAAGTTAAGACAAAAAACAGGTTTCAATAAGTTTAATCTTTGATTAATGGCATTAACAGACAATTTTAAAATAAAAACTTAAACTTGGGACTGCGGAAAAACAGCAATAATTATCATCTATGACATTTCATAGAGATATTGGAAGTTCTGATCGTGTTTTCCTTTTTCTACTTTAAAGCAACAGAAAAGTATTACAACGTAAAAACAAAACCATTTTATTGTAATACTGCTACACCATTTGAAAATTTATGTTTTTTGTAGTAGCCTCATTCTTTACTTAAGATTTCAAGTTTATCAATATTTAAAACTTAATATAAATACAGCACCTATCCACCAAAGTAACTTAATACTATATGTTTTCCAATTATAAGAAGGTTACAGATATAATTAACGAAAATTGTATTTCTAACATTAATTGCCTACACATTCAGCGTAGGTAGTGAATTGATTTCACGAAAACTTTCAAATTCTAAATTTTGACCAAAATACATGTTTTGGGCTTCCAGAAACCCACAAAAAAGTAATTTAAAAAATGACTGTCTGTGGGTGGGTGGGTCGGTTCGCCTCATAACTTCCGAAGAGATGGTCTGATTTCATAATTCATCCGAAACCAGAAGCAGAAGTTGTACAGGTTTATTTGACAGCATTTTTTTCGTAAACGGAATTTACTAAATTTGAAAACGAAATCTGGTAGAAGATCTTAAGTCAAAGCTATCGCATTTTCACCTTCCTCGCTATATGAAGTATAGCTCGAGGAAGGTATTATTATTTCCGAACTTTCTAGCTCCAGAATAGCAGCCGCTGCGAATTTTATTCAAAATTTTAACGCCTTATTACTCCGAAAAGAGCTCTGTCGAGCGGAGTCGAATTTGGTACCGTAATTGCCCTATAAAGATACAAGATTATCCGAGAATTTTTGAAAAATGCAAACTGTAAATAAATTAACTTTTAAAACTATGAATGTTTAAAAAATTGGGTCAAAAACTGATCGCATGGGTTTTTACTTTAAACTGTTGCGGTTTATAAAGGTAGAAAAAAGCTAAAAATTGGTTAGTGTTTCCATTCGCTAATTTATTTGTGCCGCTTTCTATTAATTTTTGTGAATCAAAAATGTATGTCTCTTTATTTAATAAACAGGGAACGATAAAACATTAAATTGCAAATGAATGATATCTGAATAAGATTCTAAACTTAATTTTTAGGGTACAGCAATACTTAGTGGAACTTTTCCCCTCCCTTCAGTTGTTGCCTGACGAGTTTTTTCTTGCAGCTCTGTTGTTTTTTAATCGTAAGTAAACTTTTTTACGTGAATTTACGATGGAATTTTTTTTAAGAAAAAAATCGATTTTTGTTTTTTTTTTTGGTAAATAATTTCTCAGGATTAAAAAAAAGCAAGGACAAATTTGTTCGTCAAATTTAGGAACGGGGAGAATTAAACCCCTAGTAAATATTGCTGTACCTAAAAATTAAATTTTGAATCTTGTTCTACTATTACTCATGAGAAACTTAGCTTAAACCAAAAAAATGTTTGTCATTCTCCGTTTATCAAAAAGATAGACACGAAGTTTCAATTTTCAAAATTTTATAGAAGGCGTCGCAGAAAAATTAGAAGACTGGGACACGAATCAAATTGTAGCCCGTTTCTAGCTCTATAAGGATACATAACTTATAAAAATTGTTTTGCCAGTTTTTGAACAATATTTGTTTTAATTGTTCACAATGTTACAAATGTTTTCACTTCATGAAATTCGCACAGTTTTTATTTGTACAAAAACTCTCTTACATGGTAATATGGTGTTCCTTTAGCATTATTGTAATACCAAATATACTCTGGATCTGTCAACTCGTTTATGAGTAAATAGGCGTTAATGCCGAAAATTTTAGAAAATCGTAGCAACCGCCATTTTTAAGCTACGGTGCTAGGAAAAAACTTTCAATTTGTCATATTCTGTTCTTACATTTAAGAAATTCCATTTGTGAACAAAATGCTACTAAAACCACACGTCTATCTTCTATTTCCGATTCTGATTTGTAAAATAAAACATAAAGGCTCAACAAATTTTTATTGTACTTGTAGGTATACCAAATTTCATTAAAATCGGTCCAGTAGTTTTAGAGATTTGACGTTACCTACACACAGGCCGCCTAAACAAACCAAAAAATCGAAAAAACAGTCCCGGAAGAAAAATTTAAAAAACGAAACCCCCGGCCCCGTATTTAAAGCTCTAGGAAATAGTGCCATAAAAAGACCGTGAAGAAAAGACGGAAAAAGTTATGTTTTTATTTAAACTTGGCACTTTCCCCTGTTTCCAGGGGAATGCCTCGACCGTGATTTTTTAAATGTTTTTGGAACTAATCAATTCGCACAAAAAAAATCTTGTAGAAATATCGTTTTTATTTATATAAATTGATCAGCAAGAAAAGAAACACGTATTTTTTTCAGGGAAAGCTCTTTTTTAATTATACAGTGTTTCTCTTTACTGGAGGATATTTTTACCGGGGCGTTTTTCAGATAATTCTTGGTTTATCCAGTTTCAAGCAATTGTACTCTGGGAATATTTCAAAGAATTTTATCGAGGGGACTTTCTCCGTAAAACGAAATTGGCCCCCACAAGCAGACGCAATGTTATGCGCTACTGTTTGATAATATGATATATAAACGCTTCTAAAGTATAGGAAACACCAGTCGAACTGCTCCGCTCGCGTTTAATATTTTTTTCTAAACAAGAACAAACTCATTCTTAATTAGGACTAAATCATTCTGCATTCAACTTTTAAAAGATAAAAAAATATCATTGTAAAATTTCAAAACTACATACAAACGAACTAAGTCAAAAAGATTAAATAATAAACACTGCAATTTTTTTACTACATTTCTCAAATAAACCAAAAAAACTTAAAAACAATAAAGCAGGTTTCAAAAGCCATCATTTTACGTCAATAGATCTGAAACAAATTTATTCATTTCTAACAGCACTTTTTAATTCTTGTGCTATCCATTTGCATTCATTTAGAGAACGGACGATATCATTCGAGGAGTTCCCAGAAAATGTGGTCTAATTTATTTCTAATCGTAGAATTTTATCCGTGATTTATTTGTTGAGATAAAGCGATTTTCGTATACATCAACTAGTTAGCCTGAACCACTGTGATTTACAGGATTACCATAAAATCTCTTCGACACCTTAAATGAAAGTAATTTGTAAGTGTAATTGCATTCAGTCCTGAAAGTTGTTTGGAAACAAGAAAAAATGAGAAATTTGTTAAAATTATTTACATATCGTATGCATGTTAATAATTAAGGTCATGCATTCAATTCAATATGTATTTTTACTTTCCCATATCTTCGCTATAGCGCTATAAGGAAGTATTGATTTCAAGAAATTTTTCGAAATCTAGATTTTAACGGAAATACACGATTGGCACTCAAGAAACCCAAAAAAATTGTTTTTAACAAATGTCTGGCTATGGGTGGGTGGGTGAGTGTGCTACGCCTTTACAGGTACTGCACCGATGTTGATAAAATTTTAAATCAAAAGTTATATCGAAAATCGTAGTTCCAGTTAAACTTTTCAAAACAATCTGATACCGGAAACGGAAGTGAGACATGTTTTTTTGATAGCGTTTTTTCCCAAAACTAAAAATTTGAGCACGGAATCTAAATGAACAACTTAAGGCAAATCAAAAACTTATTTACCGAACCCTCTAGCTTCAAAATTGCAGCCGTTACAACTTTTTGAAAATATCGACTTTAACGCCCATTTACTCAAAAAGTAGTTATCCGATGTTCAACTACAACTTGTTTGAGAGTTTTTTGTAGGTAGTATTTGATGAAGTAAAAATTTTCAAAAAAATATTATTTAGGTACTGCCCACACGAGTTTATTTTAATTTTCTCAGCCGATAGAGCTTGCAATGAACTATAAATTTTTATTTTTTTCTAATCTCCCAAATTTTACTCTGACGCCTTACAGAAATTTTCGAAAAATTTGAGATTGGATAATTATTTATTCAAAAACGCAATCGCCTATCGTTATAAACTTTTATCAGTTCGATAGATTATTTGAAGTATTTTATTGGAATCCGCAAGAATTGTCAATTGTTCTAAAAATTAAGGGAAAAAACGACACTTTTTAATACGTACAACGCGTTTTCCGGCATTTACGTGATTTTAACTCACTCAATTAACTTGAGTCGAAAAATATGTTTTTCATTTTTTGCATAAACTCTTCAAACAAACCATTTATGTCGAAAGTTTTTATTTATTTATTATTTAGTCAGAAATCCGAAGCGCATCTAATTAGCTGTAGGACGAGCGGCTCTGTTTTTACTATTCTTATGCGGTATGCGACATTGTAGGGTTACCTATATAAATTGGTTTCTTAGAAATCTAAAATTTTACAAAAAATATTATTCAAAAACTGCCCACACGATTATTTTAAAACTTTGTAGTTGGTTAGAACGAAGATTGGCTACAATTTGATTTTTTTGAAAGCTATAATTTCACTGTGGTGCTTTCTATGAATTTGTATGGATGGAATTGAGGGTTGCCTATATAGCTTGCCTTCTTAGAAATTTAATAGTCGTAGCAGTCGGTAAAATGTACAACGTTATAATTATAAAACTTACACTTTTGCAAATACGGTAAGTATTAATAAATATGATGGGAAAGTCTAAGATTTTTTTTATTGTTAAATTAATTTCGGTAAGTCCAATGTCACTACAGTAATTCCTACTATTCGGGTGATTGGTAGGTTATGTTGTTCTTGTTGTATGTTCCGCTATCTGTTATACGTGGTAATCAGCTGTAGCAGTTTTCAGCATAGTCATGTTACAGGATCTAAGAATGAGAATATGCTAACAGGATTATTGTAAATGTTTTAGAATGGACTCATTAGTCTAATTTATGAGTTTAATGCATTTCACGCAAACCAAACAAAACGCACGTGCCAATAAAAGATAAATTACAAGAATAAATGGAGCATCTTGTAATTTAAAAACTTACACAACTCATACGTGTTTAATTATTTCTAAAGATAGTCTAATCATCGTTAATTGCAGTTATTAATTGCATAGTTAAAGGACATACTTGTGCAGCAGGTGCGACAACTGTTCGAGCCGCCAAAAAATAATGAGCGGGGCAGCTGATGCCCCTAAATGAGGTAATTGAAGAAATCTATATTTTTTATTTATCAGTACACCGAACCCGTAATTTTATAACGCGCATCACCAATTCATAATAACCGTCGGTGACATTATCACATTGATGCATTTTTGCGATACCAAAAGTATTTTAATGCCAGCGTATAAAGAAAATGCAAATTTCCTAAAATTTACAAAGACACGAGACTAAATTAATCTAGAAAGTGCATAAAGTAAAATGATTATCCCTTACAAAGATAGTTTATCGGTTTAATTCACTTTGCCTTCCTATTAATTTAATAAGGGTACATCCACCAATGGATGTCTGTTTTCCTAAGGGATGTGAGGATGTGACCCTCGCTTCCATCCAATCACAGAGATGGCTGCTTGGAAGAACTTATTTAGAACAATAGTATTTTGTGACGGGTAATGTGGTAATGTATTTCGACACAGTATTTGAACACTAAATTACGCGATGCAATAGAATAAAATTTCCTGAGATTACATAAATTCATTTTGTACATTACTGTTACATAAAATTAATTCAATTCCACATTAGACATTACAAACGTATTATTACAAAGAAAGCTTAGTTTACCTTCGTAATGAAGATAAACGATGTGTAATAAAAAACAATCAGTTTCACTTTCTCCTTACATTAGCAGGTAGCCGTCACCTTTGATTTAGAAAAAGATATTGTTAATTTATTCAGCAATCAGCACATGGGACTTTTGCTGACTAAGTAGGTAGATTCTTGTGTATGGCTTCTTACTATAAATACGAAACAAAACTACTAGAATTCATTATCTCCAAAAACATTTTTAAACGCAAATTTTTTCTTTTTGGTACAAGTTTGTCTAAATAAAAATCTGCAATCAATTAATTCTATTGCAATGCAATTGACTATTTTTTGCATCATTTTTGTTGTTGTGATCCAATGCACACAATAATAACAAATTGTTTGAAAGCAAACCAAACTCATTAACGGTATTTTCAAAAAGAAAATACTGTCGGCTACATTTAAGATTACTTATTTAATGTGAATATGTGATCACTGGTAAATGCGAAATGTACACTTCAAAAATACACGTTTTTAAATTTTACCTTCGCTCAAGAAAGGACTAATGCTAGGGTTGAAAGACCCCCTCCATCTAACATTCACAAACACGGAACCACCCTGGTAGAGCAGTGTCAAAACCAACGGCCTTAACCGCTACCCCCACCCCAAATTAAGATTTGTGTCAGAAACTAATAGACTACACCTAAAAATTAAGTTTTGAATCGTATTCCACTATCACTCATGTGCACTGTAGCTTAATCAGAAATGTTCCATCGTCTTCCGGTTTTTAAAGAGGGGGACATGAATTTTCAAGAATTCATGGAAGGCGTCACAGAGAAATTAGTGGATTGGGACAAAAACGGAATTGTAGCTCATCCCTAGCTCTATAAGCTTACAGAGTTTAAAATAATTGTCTGGCCAGTTTTTGAGCAATACGGTTTTGACAATGTCCAAATTCTTGAAATTATTTTTGTCTCACAGTTTTCATTTGTGCAAAAATTCTCTTACATAGTAATATTGTGTTCCTCTACAGATATTGCAATAACAAATTTATTATATGATTGCTATAGTAACCAACATATTTTTCACGTTTTGAATGAAAATTTTTAAAGTTCAATACTTTTTTAGTTGCCATAGCAACCAAATAAAGAAACGTTTACAAAGTGCCACATTAACAAAATATGCACTGAAATTTAACAGATAGCTTTTACTAAGGCAAATTTTATAAAATCAATATTTACGAAGATATTATGCGTTACTATTTACTCGCCCTGTATAAGTTTTAAATGAAAAAAAAAATTAATTAAATGAAAATGTTGCCAAATTGTTTGACGAATGCCTAGGCATTCTGCTCATAATATAAAATTCACTTTTTCAACTATCAAGTTTTACTATTTAACTGGCTTAGTTTTTAGAGTTTTACACAAAGACTACCAAAACCCGGGGCTACGCCCCACGTTTTGTTTTCTTTTAATATACCCAATCGTTTGAAATCAAGTGCCCCGTCACCCTAAGTGACTGTTACATAAATATCGGAACCGGCAAACAGAATAATAAATAAGCTGTGTCGAGATGTCCCGTTGTCACCAAAAGTTTAGACTGGGAGAAGGGATCCGGATTTAATATATAGATAGATTAGTTCGATCTTCTAGCACTAAATTTAAATTTTGGATTATTTAGAAATTTTTATGTTCCCTACAGGGAAAACCCAATTTGGGAATTTTCATTTAAAAAACTTTGCTCAGCCGCCCATCACTACATTTGATCCTACAAAAATCAGGTGTGAATTGTCTCTATCCTTTTATTTATTTGCAATTTTGGAAATGATCGAACTTTTTTTTAGAATTTAATATTCTCAAAACCCCTTGGTTTTAAGTAGAATATAAAATAATATCTACAAGTTAAAAAAATCAGTATATGGTCTTGCATAATATTTAATAAAAAAAGTTTCTTTTATTTATGGAAATACGGTTCGTGTTAATTTTATAAGTGACGCATAATGTAAGTGTCAAATTTTTCAAACAAAGTTGAATAACTTGGTAACGACGCAACGGAATGTCAAAAACAGGAAATATTTAGAACGACAATTAAAAAACGAATCAGAATGTGCAAAAATTATTAAATATAGTTGCTATTATTTTAAAAAAACCTAAAGTTGGTAAGTTTTTAATGTGGAACCGCCTCAATAAACAATTTTAAAATAAAATCCTCCAAATTTCATTCTAAAATTGTTGCTGAATTTTAAAAAGTAAAGGAGATATCGACCACCGCCACCGTATTGACTCACCCTGTATTATTCCTAGAATTTTTACATTTCCGTAGAATCAAAGTGATTATTCACCGTATTGTACTTCGAAGAACAGTGTTACGTTATATAATTTCAAGCAATATTTGGTGTTTAAATTTAGTTGATTTTATTACAGTTCGTTTAAAAAAATCGTACTAAACATTTTTAAAAATTTTAATGTTAGTTAAGGAGCTGCTTTACGCGCAATAAAGACATTAAATCGTCTGCTTGAAGAAAATAAAAGAGGAAAATTTATAATTGCATAGATCAATTAACTAGATTAGAAATACCTTAAGATTCTTCGAGGATGTTATAGTTACTACGGCTGCATATATTAGCGTCATAAATTTTCAGTATACTTGTACTACTTTAAATGCATAACGGGAGCAGAAACCGCAAAAGAAGTTAAAAAAAAGGGTGTTATTTTAATTATAAAAATAATTTCATATAACTGCAGCAGTTTGATGTTTCACTATCTTGATTTTTTTCGTTGTGTTTTTGCAATGCGTCCGAAATTATTGGCAAACCCTGTATTATCTACCAAGTGGCAACTACTTCATTTTATTTTATTTAAATAGTGATGTCGAAGCTTATTGATCCACTGCAGCGGAATGAATGAATGAAGAAAATACAGTACAATAACTCAAGAAATACTTTTAATTTAAAACTAAAAACAGGTCTAATGAGAAGATACAAAAGTTAAGGTTCTTTCTGAAACGACAAGAAATGTCGCGAGTTTCTCTGAGGAATTACTATTTTTAATATTTTATTCGTTTAAAAACTACGAACACTAAAACGATAATATTGCGCTAAATACAAATACCAGTATTCTTTGATAACGTTTACTCCATTGTCTCTTTTTGCTTTTATATTCTACGTTTTGTTAAATCGCATAAAATTCCTACGTTCGTTTATAAAACTATTTTCTATGAGCAGTCAGTTATAATCCGTTCCCTACTGCAATTACGCAGGGGTAGTTTATATCTTGATGGCAGTGGAAGTTCACAGACACACCCCTAGCGCCGCTGACATGGCATCGAACCAACAACATTTATGATTCATATAATATTTCAAAGTGAAGTTTATTCCTTTTATATTGAACTAGTCATAGGGCATCTACCATTTTAAATAAAACTCCGGTAGTTTTATTGCAGCAGGTGACAGTCATAAAAGATTCCAATTAATTATCCCTTTACAAAACGCTGCCGAAATTACCTACTTGTTTATCGATATTAATCTATACTATGCAGTAAAGATAATAATAAAACGCTTTTAATCAAGATTTTTGTTGTAAAATGGTTTGCAAAGAATGCAGACAGATAGGCTACTACATATTTAAAATAGATTCTACTATAAATTATGCCGATTAATGAGAAAATGTTGTAGAATATATACAAGGAGTTAACGATTTATTTTTAATAGCGCGATCTTGGTATAGGTAGTTTTTGACAAAGTCATGTGAATATGATAATCTTTATTAACAAGTTCTAGTTTTATTTCCTTGGAGTTCATGTTGATTTATAAAAAAATATCATACTTATGCGCAATAATTTAAAGAATTAATTCTTAGAAAAGAAATACCAGAATTATTCAGACAAAATTATGTCAAGTTAACCCAATTTACTACCTATATAGGAAAACGCTTTGTCATGGAGCTACAGCCCCCCCCCCCCCCCCCCAAAGATGCTACAGTGTAACTACTCTTCGTGCCAAATCTTTTAGGGACACCCTGTATAAAACTAAAAAACGTAGGATAATGTTTAAAGCATTCGCACTTTCCTTTCTGTGACTAGTCAACGTAATAACATCATCAGTTGTATTCTATTTATTTGATATAAATACCAATCCAGTTGATTTTTCTACATTTTTCATATCTGCAGTAAGTTTCCAGTATTTGTCTAGGGAGTCGTTCCTTTTGCATTTCTTGTAGGTGGTCATATAATGCATCCTGTTTTCCTTGATGTTACTCTAGTCGAACTGCTTGACCCCTGCAAGTTTGCCTTATTCTTAGCACCAATGGCTTGATTATTTCCGTAAAGTCGAGTAGTAACTATCTCAAACTTAAAATCTGCAATCTCGTTTCCGCTTTTTACTTTTCCGTTGTATTGTCATAGCAAACATTTTCGATTTTGAGATTTTGACGGAAATACATGTTGTGGACCCCCAGGAACCCAAAATTGTGGTTTTTGTGTAACGGAACTAGTAGACTAATTTTAACGAAACAGAATATCAAGTGAAAACGAAAATATTTTTTATAAACCAGAATTCTAAAAATCTAAGAGAAGAATCGAAATCGTTTGTCCGACACTAGCTTCAAAACGGCGGCAGTTGCGAGTTTCTGAGCTAGGGATTAGCAGCTACAATTTTATTTGTGTCTCAGTCCGCTTACGTCTCAAATCGAAAATGCCCCTTTATTTAATAATCGAGAAACGACAAAACATCTCTATTTAAGCTAAATTGCTCATGACTGATAGTAAAATAATATTCACAACTTAAATTTTAGGTGCAGCAATATTTAGGTAAATTACATATTTCCCTACCGTTTAATGTCCGGAAAATGTTTAAAAAATCTAATCATCGACTTGTCTCTCAACCTTTGAAACAAACAGGTGATTAATGGAAATTTTCCGTTTGCGCGGGCTCGCTTTGTAGTGCGACCTTAACCGGCGTTGGACGGTACAACATTACACAAATATACTTTTGCACAGTCTTAAGTATGGAAAAGTTTAGGCGAAGTACTTCGCCTATTTTTTACTTTCCGTATAGGGAAGTATTAATTTCAAGAAAATGTTCGATTTTGAGATTTTGTGGAAACTACATGATTTGGATCTTTAGGAACTAAAAAAATGGTATTGTAAACAATGTCTGTTTAGCTGGGTTAGGTAGGTGCGCGCGCTTTATATACCTTGAAAGGATGGGCAGGTTTAGGTGAGCTTCGGATTGTGGGAGTACATCAAAAATTTATCGACAATGTAAGCTTGCAAAAAGTGGAAACCGAAAGCGGAAGTTAGATAATATGTGTCTTTGCATCTTTATCTTGAAACAAGTTTTCTAAATACGAAAACGGAATCTTAATACCTTAGCACGAATCCAACTCTTTTCTCTGCTTCTTATGCTTTTTACGGCGGCGGTGCGGAACGCCGCAGCACGCAGGCCTAATTGCCCCATTGTACATCCACCGCTAGTTCAGGGATTCTCCTCATATAGACCGGTACTTAATTAACCCCGTTGATGAAGATATCCCGTAATTCCTCTGGTTCAGAAACAAAATGCAGAGGTGTCGGTGCTTCAGTACCATTAGTCTGGAGCAATGGGTGAGCAGATGGAGAGAAGATTCCTCCTCTTCTTCACAGAACCTGCACATGGAATTGTTTACACTTCCATAGTGTTAAGGTGTTTGTTAAAAAAACCATGGCCAGTCAGAAAACCTACCACGATTCTGATGTATTTCCTAGTTAAACGTAGGAGTTGTTTGAAACGCCAAGACGAAAGTTATCGAATAAAAAGCTTTGACTTGCACAGCCCTATATGCAAGGTCCAGTGGATTTTGAGCTGGGAGCAAGCCCAGTTCTCAATCTTCTGCCTTGCGATTGTCCTCGGGAATCCGAAGGTCGTCTCGGGCCAAGGAGGGGCTTCTGAAAGCTCTTCCTGGCCAAAGCATCGGCTTCCAGTAATGTTATCGTGGCCGGGCACCCAGAGTAGCTTTACCCAATTGTGTGAGCCGAGTCTGTTTAGGGCCTTATGGCAGTCTTTGTGACCAGCAATTTGGTTATAACAAAATCAAGAACCTTGAGAGCCGCTTGGCTATCGCTGCATATATAGATATGCTCATCAGAGTAACTTTTGGTTAGGTTTTCCTGAACACAGGTTAAGATAGCATAAATCTCTCCCCGGAACACTGTGGCGAACTTGCCAAGGGCAAAAGAAAAATTTTTCCCCTAGGCTTATTGCCATAAATCCCTGCACCGGAATCTTCGGCCGTTTTCGATCCGTCTGTGAACCAGACTAGGTCCGCTGACTTAAAAAGGTCCTCGGTTCGGGTCTAGTCTTCCCTATTGCGGTTGACAATGTTAAATAATTTGGTAAAGGAGAATACAGGTGGCATGCAGTTGCTCCTCGCTCCGAGAAGCGTCCATATTGTGAGAGATAAGACACGTGCATGTCGTGCATGCCCAAGAACTCCCCCTAGTCTTTCCACTGGCTATTATACTTTAGTCTGTAAGCTGCCTTTTGGGTCTCCGCCTCAATCAAAATACGAACAGATACAAGGTCCAGAAGTTCATCCAGAGCCGCAGTAGATGCCGTGCGCATTGCTCCTGTAGCTCCAAAGCAAACCAATCTTTGAAGCTGAGTTAAGCACATGTCTGTCGACCTGTTTCCTCTATTTTCTCTGATTTGTAGCTTCAAAATAGCGGCCGCCAGAATTATTTTCAATTTTTAACTTTAAACAATATTTTCAAATATTAAAAAAAGATACTGTCCAAAACCGAATATTTATTTTTATTTATTCTGTAAGCTTATAGAGATAGAAATAAGTTACAATTTGAATGGTATCCCAGATTGATAGTTTCTCTGTGGCGCCTCCTATGCAATTTTGAAAATGCATACTTCTTTATTTAAGAAATGAGGGACGATACAAATTTCTGTTTAAGCAAGATTTCTGGAGAGTGATCTTAGAATAAGATTCAAAACTTAATTATTATTAGCTGATAAAATGTGCTGTATCATCTCTGGTTTCCTTTAGTAGCAAAGAGTCTTTTTGCCAAAAGTAAAAAAATTGATTTATTTAAACATTTGCTGTTGTAACTTTAGTAACGTCTCTGGTTAGGCGGGTAACCCCCAGGCAATTTCCTGCAGTCTGATATTTACCAGTGTGCTCGCTCTGTAGGAATATGAGCGGTGCGACCATAACAGTCTAGAAATTTGCAACGTTTTTATTTTTGAATTTTTTAGCTGCATAAGCAGTAAGCGCAAATGTTATCAACTGTTAAATGAAATCGTATTTTGCTGAGTCGGCGCATTCTTTTTATTTATTTTATGGCGCAATAATATAAAAACATTGAAATTGATACCATGGGGGTTATAAAGGTTATTTTAACTCAACCTGCCTGTGATGTAAAGTAGAACAATTTGCATTATAAGGATTATAACAAACAAGCCTAATTCAACCCAATAAAACCCAATACAACCCGAAAAAGCAGTTGAATTGGGCTTAAAAAAACGCGGGTTTCCTAACCGTGATATGTAATAAGAAAGTCCAGGCAAAGTACATCGCTTATTTTTTGTTGTGTCGTCTACGTATGCTCGTAGATTACAAAATTGAAGAAAGACCACAACCTTGCCGTAATGTTTGGTTTTGTTTGATGTATTGTCTTTGTCAGTGCTATTATTTATTATTAGTTTTGAAATTTCGTATATGGCCTTTGTATTAGTTTATTTAATACACAAAGTATCTCTACGTAAGTTGGCAAAGGCCTGGCTTAAACATAGTTGGGAAATGTTCTGTTTTTACGAGTAATTTTAGAGTAAATATTCGTTCCCTTTATGTCCTTTCTCTTCTAAACTCCATTCGTACTTCGCCTATTAGAGTGTGCGGCTATATTTCGTGTTCTTTTCATAAAGATTTTTGAATAGATTTTATAATGAAGTGTAACTCTTCTGAATGATGGATGATGGTACATGCTCTTTTTACCATGACATAATCGTTTTGCTGAAAGTTAAATGAACAGTAAATATTATCACTAACAAAAAATAAAACTTTTAAAATATGAATTCAACTTTTGATATAGTTATAGTTTGTATAGGCTAGGTGGAAACAGAATTGATAGTAATTTAAGGTCTACTATTAAATGTATCAAGCAATAGATTATATAGGGTGATGATTAAAATTTTTGGTCAACTTTTGTTTAGTTTACAGTTGCAGTTCACATTCCATAGCAAGAGTTGGCCAAAAATTTTAATTATCGGCCGGTATTTTAGTATTAAAATATGGAGGTACTTAGTTTCCTTATAAAAATATCGACATTTAGGAGATTAAACATATCTCTATGGCTCTGTAGAAATATAAACATTTTCCTAAATAACGGTTCCCATTCTGTCGAAAAGCAAAATTTTATAAAGCACTTAAATTACTGCGTAAAGGAAAATTTTAAGCGCATTTCAAATTTCAGGTTTACGTTACATTTTTTCTTATTCAGCTAAGTGAGTGTAACTAATGACAGACTCCATAATGTGGCTTTAAGTAATAAAGAAAGTGATCACACGGTGCTTAACAAAGGTTTTACTTTATACTTCGGTTTGCATAAAATATTTTACACAAGTGCAAGAGCATTCTCACAGGTATTTTAATGTATATACATTAGTATTCTGATACGTAGACAATAGTCAGCTCGGTTCGTCGGCTCTGCTACTGTATCATTACAACACATTGCGATTTTAGCAAAATTATGGTTTGCCCATACATCGAACGATACGCCGTCTCCCTATGCACCACTTAGCATATATTAGGGAGCATAGAATAGTTAAAAGATTGCATATTATACGACGAAAGGACTGAAATTTACCGAAAAATATTCCCAAAACGATCGATACAAATAAGATGTTGTTTCGTTCCGAATACTGATTTTCCCTTAGTTTTTGTATTTTTGTGTGGTATGCATATTTGACTGTAATTATGAACCCTAATTTCTTATCAGATAAAGCTACCGCACCCATATTATGTGAATATTATGAGTTTATTCGTGTGGGGCTGGCTAATAAATAACTTTGATATATAAAATATTTTTATGAACTCTTTTATGGGAATACTTGGAGACATGCAAACGCAAATATGCTAAAGTTAACCACAAAAGGGCCCAGAATTTATATACAAATGGAAAACTTCTCTATATGGATTAATTAATCTAAAACATTACCCCAAGTATATAAAACTCGTTAGTTTTTGTTTTATAATTGCAGTTTAAACGCTGTAAAAGTTTACTTCTATTATTCATTTAATAACATCTGATACCTGTTGCTATCTTAAAACTAATTAACTTTATTTATTAATCTAACTAATCCAAATTTATATACTATGTATTTATTTTACCATACATGGTGATTCAGAATAAATTCAGAAATGAAAAAGGTGAAATCAGGACGGCAAACCAACATCAAAATAATTAACAAACAATGTCTGCTAGCCAAGACACATAAACCCAAAATTTCTAAAATTTCTAGAAATATGCATTGCTATCCAACATTTTTTATAATTTGTATGTAAATAACTTAAACACAATTTTAAAGCTTTACTAAATTTTAAAATAAAATACCGCTATTAGAAAGCGTGAGATACAATTTAGAAAGAGAAAACAACTTTTGGATATGCAGCATGATAACTAACGTACTTACTTGTAGTGTACAATTTTTAAACTTTAAATACAATTGATTTAATCTGTTTTGTGGTTTGCTCTACAACACACTATGCTGTAGCTTCCAACTAGGAACATTGCGCGTACTCGTTTTTGTTTAACAGGTAGATAGATAGGTTGTTAAGTTGATAACCTTAACTTAAAAAACCCCAACGATGTACATGAGCCAGTAAACTGATTATACTATTCTACACGTCTTCACTGTGGAGTGTAGGTATATAAACAGTGTAATTATCAACAGAATTCTCAGAATTCTTGATATCCATATATTTTGCATGCGCTATAATGATACCCGCGGTATTACGAATCAGGAACAGTATTAAAGCAGTCTGCGGCGCTCCACAGGTACATTAACTTTTAGTTAACGAATCGCGTTTTATTCATGTAAAAATTAAATATTTCTAGCCTTTATTCATACTACAAAACTCGTTCTTTTCTTTACTTTTATGCAGTTGTCTCCATCCAGAGCAAGATTTCATTTTTTTAATTCGCTGACTTCTACCCTTCGTTGAAACTTTTATAAAACTAGTCGATCTCAGACACCTTCGAAATAAAAATGATGACAAAGTTATTTTGTTATAGGCTACGACAGTCAGCGTAGTAGGCGCCGTTTTGTTCAAACTACGCAAGTCGCATGTTCATGTTCCATGTTGTAGCGTTTGATGTAAGCAGCCCGGTAGCTCAGTTGAAAAATGCGTGTACGGCGTCAATACTATGCAGGGTGTCCACAGAAAAATTATTCATAAGAAAACAGTTTTGTTAAATGGAACCCCCAATAATTAATCATTTAAATCTCAACACAAAAATCTGAATAACTTTTTTTTTGTAAATGCCACAGTTTTAGAAAAAAAAGTAATTTCGCAGAAATCGGCATACAGCTCGCGCGATCACGGTCAAATAAGTTAAGTTCACAAGCGTATTATTCAGTTTTATTACATAAAAATCCCATATTTTTACTTTTTTACGTTTTTGCTAATAACTTTTAGATTTGATTTAAATAAACTATTAATTGTCTCGTTAATGATTTGTTTTTCATCAGGCGCCACGATTCTCTTATTTGCATGTGGACCGTGAGCACGCGAACTGTATGACAATATCTACAAAATTTTTTTTTCTCAAAAAATAATAATAAATATACCAAAAAGTCAGTACATATCAGTTTTAAACGCGTTAATTTAAGACTTAAGAGCGAAGCAATTGTGGATTTAATCACTTATTTAAACAGCACCATGCAGTGTATTCAGTATAAAACAAACGCGATTGGTTCGTTTTTTGAAAGGGGAAATTTGTGTTTGTTGCAATGAAATGTAAGTGGTATAGTCAGTTAAAACTAAAAAATAAGAACGATTAGGGATTAACATAGTAATATTTAATTTAATATTTGTGCAAAACTTGATAAATGTTTCTTAGTCGATAACTTTTACCATTTTCTTTTATAGGAAGAGTTAATGTATACAATATGAAATAATAAAAAATAGCAAATTTTTCAAAACGAAACAGTTCGATACATTACTATGTGTAGGATCTGTACTATTGTATACGTCGACTACTACGTAACTTCTAGGAAAATAAATTTCTCAGAAAAATCGATTGAGTAGCTAGAGTTGACAGGTGTACTCTATGGAATACCCGAACCAAAGGAAATGTTTTTAATCCCCATTTCTCTTAAAATAAAATACTAAACTTTATAGCTCAACTTACTTTTGTAGTGATTCTACTACTAAATTTATAATTTAAATCTACATACATTATCTTAACAGGAAGTATTGACGTGAGGCTTGGACAATTTAAAGTTGATAATTTTAAGAATGATTTTTCTAGCTGCAAGCTAATATTGTTGGTGTAAATTTTTCTCGCTTAAAACTGAGAAACAGCAAATAGTTATATAAGCTTTTTAACAATAAATATGAAGATAGGTGTTTAATAATGAGGTTTTAACTCTAAATATATTGAAAGTTAACAGTGAGAAATTCTAGGAAACAGTAATTTAATAAAATCCTACGGGTAAATAATACAAATAACTAAAATATAAGATTTTATAAATAAGTCTTTGATGTACAAAATAGAAATCTAATTAAAATTAAATGATGCTAGAAGTAAAACTTTTTTTAAATGTGATCATGTTGGTGTAAATACCGAAGGATTTCATTATTCTTTAAGTGATCCAAAACACTTTTTGTTAAATACATTAAAATTTATTGATACGACGATAATGAATATAGTTTTTACTTTCCCATACTTCCGTTATAGGAGTATACTGTGATCGTCAATATTCTTGATTATAATATTTTGGCGGAAATATATGTTTTGGGTCCGCGAACTAAAAAAATGGTTTTAAATAAAATGTGTTATTTTTTGAGATTGTTGTTTTTTCCAAAACCAAATGTTAGAAATTTAAGTACAACTTCTGATGGAGGGCACTACGTGAAATCAAATCGTTTGAAAACACTTTATCTATAAAATAGCGGCTGCTAGGATTTTTGATAATATATTTATTCAAAAACAAATTATCCGATTGGCGTAAACTTTGCATTTTGTCATAGCCCTAGTAGGATACAATGGTACAATATAGAGTACGACCATACAATTCTCATTCGATATTTTTAAACATGAAGATCAAATATTTTTATTCTTATGTACCCTTCGTGAAAATGTTTATAAAGCAATCCTATGTTAATTATCGGTAATGTATTGATTGTAAAATTAAAAGATTTTTCTTGTTCATATTTCTTTAAAGAGTACACACTTACACAGCAATAAAGAAAAACTTTTCAGTTTAAAAACACAAAAAACAAGAATTGAATTATCGTATTATTATATAGTGGGGAGCACAGAAAACGGAACAATTATTTAGCGTAAACGGGGGGGGGGGGGAAGTTTTGTAAATTAATTATTGGTGCAAGGCAATGAAGCCGAATTTCATATATAATACGGTTTGATACATTTTGTCATAAATAATAACCGTATTATTAAATCCTCGCATGCTTTGTAACGCCGACTACTGTAGTTCGTATTTTAATAATAGTTCTTTACTTATACAATGCTATTCTGCTTCAAATAATTAACAAATACATAAATTTGCTTTAAAATCTAACAGCCGTTCACTTTTCTGCATTGCACGAGAATTTTGTAACTATGAAACCTGCTAAGTGAAAAAATGTTAAAAGTTAAGAGATTTTCAAAAAAATATTGCGTAAAACTGACCAGAGATCTTTTTAATTTTACGTGCCAATTTTCTGCGTAGCCTCCCATGAAGTTTTTAATGCGGAAATTAATGTCTTTTTATTAAATTAATTAAATTTAATTAAATTAACACATTTGTCTTTAAGCTAAATTATTGATAAGTGACAGTACAGTAAGATTCCAAGTTTAGTTATTTAATGCAGTAATATTGAAGAAGGGCTGCGATGTTTGTTACTGATGTTCTTTAAATCCAAGCAATGTTTACCAAATAAAATAATTAAAGGTTTTCAATTCGGTGGTAACTAATCTACCGCAGTTGGGTATAATAGGTGCATATCGATATTACGTGATATGCCCGCACCATCTGATACTGTATCGCAACTCACTCCTAGATTCTTCTCAGCTCTTTTTCTTTCCCGAGAGCACACTGATTTTCGCCCCTATTCCTATATCGCCTATATGCAAACCGCGGGAAGTTTATGCACTTCTTCTCCAGAGACAGTTTTCTTGGCAGAATACCTCGCTGATTTGCCATTACCTTGTGAAGTAAAAACGCTGTTAAAAACCCACGTTCCACTACTGGAGATTGAAACCCAGACTTCAAGCATATCCGCAGTTCAACGCTTAACCACTAGCTTACCTACTTATGTCATATAAAATGTTTTTGAAAATATAAATGGTAATTATTTGAAAGTACGGGTAAGTCCAGGCGATGTGCTACGCAACTAGTACGCAATGTAGCTGCATTAAAACCATATAAATGTTGTTTTAAGTATTTTATATCATCTTAGCCATCAAGCCACCTATCACGCCTTAAATAGTATGCAAAAAGCAAATTACTGGTAGAGTTCTAACCCGATCATTATTATTGTATTTGCTAATGGCATTATTGAACCGCCTTGATTGGTTGTTTTCAGTACAGAAGTGCGTGAAAGCAACACCAATAGATTGAAGTTATTAATTCCAAACAATATTTAATTTTAATGGCATTTTCATGCCGAAGCAAATGTAAGCCAATAGGTTCGTTCATAACACATCAGTTTAACTAGTGGGTCTCTCAATAGCCGTCGCATAATGGTATAGCCACACACGCTTTCCGTACAAATTGCCATGTCTAACTGCCTACGTCACAACACGTAATGTAAATAGATACCTCTTTACTACAGGTATTGTGGCACGCATCACCATCACGCAATTTCTATCGGTGATTACAATATTCATGCCGTGCTCACATGCTGCACTGCTTCCGAGAGGTGTTCGGGCCAATTAACAGCCAATTAGAAAACAATGCGTTCAGTCTGCACTCGGTCATACTAAATAGTGCATATTCTATGTAACTCAGCGTATGTGGCGCGTACATTTATAAACTAATTGATGTTCGACACGGTTATGGATTATGGAAATCATACTGTGATGTAGGTAACTTACGCATCGAATATTTAACAATGTTGGACGTGGAAATTGCGCTAAAGTAAAATTGTTTAGTGAATTATTCTGCGCCATTAAGAATGATAAATGAATAGGTAAAAATGCATGACGTTTATTGATAGAATGCCTAAGCATGCTTAACATAGTCGTGGTAGCAAAGACTGATTAGTGATTATAGTCCAACTTCTAGATGTGGAAAGATATGGTAGTAGTTTTAGATTTACATAACAAATTTTTATCGCAATCTAGTATTTCATTTAAAATAATTAACATTATTTAACAAATAGCTAGCTAGTTAGATAGAAATCCAGTACTATAAGCTGAAAACGACACTCATATTCATGGTACACTCAAATTTGCTGAAAAGGGTTGCAGGTACTACCCAACAGATGATTAAAATTGGTAATAGAAGTTGTTACCAAAGTTCAGTCAAAATTCAGGAGCTGTAGGAAAACAACGCGCAAGTTAAATAATAAAAATGGACAAAGCACTTCGCCTGGACTTTCCTATACTTATGATATTGTTACTTATCATTAAGGCCCGGATTTCTTTAGGCACTAAAAAAGTAAAAATACGAATCAAAAAAAATAAATCATAGGCACTAAATAGGCACCGAACAGTGAAAATATGCAGCTAAATGTGTCTATTATCTCTTACACACTACGTGTTTGGTAATCTATCTCGTTCAGTTGTCATAGATGTTAAGAGTTATTTTTAATCGAATTTTTTCGAAAATGATTCTTACATATCTAAAAAAACAAAAAACGGGAGGACAAATTTGTTCACGAAAGCTAGGGTGGAAGGAGGAAAATTACCCCCTCCCCTAAATATTGCTGCATCTAAATATTAAGTGGCGAATCTTTTTCTACTACTACTACTCACGAGCACTTTAACCTAAACAAAAATTTTTTGTTGGCCCCCGTTTATTAAATATGGAGGTAGGAATTTTCGATCTTCAGAAATTCATAGCAGGTGTCACAAAAACGTTAGCGAACTAGGATACAAGCCAAATTGTAGCTGACCCACAGCTGTATTAGAACAAAAAAAAAAAAATCGTGTGGCCAGTTTTTGAGCAGTATGTATTTGAAAAAATCAAAATTTTGATATTCTTTTCACTTCACAGTTTTAGCAGTTTTAAAAATTAGTAGTAGCTTGTAAGATTATGTACCCTTAAAGCATTTCCAATATAAAATTTTATCCCGATCTGATAATTCGTCTTTGAGTAAATGAGCGTTAAAACAATTTTCAAAAATTAATAGAAGGCGTCGCAGAATAATTATCAGGCTGAGATTTAAAGCAAATTGTAGCTCATTTCAAGCTCTATGACTTAAAAAATTTAAAAAAAAATCATCTCCAGTTTTGGCGTAATATTTTGTTTTAATTTCCGAAATTTAAAAATTCTTTTCACTTCATAGTTTTAACTTTTCCAAAATTTTTGTCCACAGTAACATTGTGTCTCTGTAGGGCTATTGCGATAAAATACTTGAATTCGATCTGTCAACCTGTTTTTGAATAATAAGGCGCTAAAGTCAAAAATTCGTAGCGGCCGCTATTTTAATGCTAGAAAGTTCCAAACAAAAAGCGTTGGATCTGCCCTAAAGTTTTCTATTGGATTTCGTTTTTAAAAATTTATAAAATTAAGTTTGAGGAAAAAAACCAAAACTTCCGCTTCCGGTTTCGGATTTTTTTCAACGCTTATTTTGTGGTGATTTTTTGATATATTCCTAGATTCCAAAACTCATCGAAGCCCGACCATCCGTTTGACAGTAATGGTTATGATACACCACACACTTACCCACATACCCACATTCATACCCACCCACAGACAAACATTAAAAAAAAACACTTTTTGACACCTGAAAGTCCAAAACGTGTCTTTCCATCAAAATTTTGGAAAATATTGAAATAGTATTTCAAACCGGCCCTTTTTTTAAATTTTGCGCATAAAAGTAGAGCTAAGGATCTGCATATGCATTTGAAGATTTATAGTTTCTTTCTAGTAACTTTTTTCAACGAAAGGTGTTTTGGGGGTTAATTTACAATTTTACTAATTTATATCGACCGCCGCGCTTTTACGGCCCCGCAAAATTAAATATATACTTTACACGGCCTATACTGCCAATTAAAACAACAAGATGGCATCTTATGTTTAAGAAGTTGAAACTTAAAAAATTAAAAAACTTATCACATTCCCTTGTATTTCCAGAGTATCTCTTCAAAATTTAAAATTTCTACTTCATGCCGTTTTAGCAGGAGAGCGTAGGTATGTTCATTGCACAACAGCGACCCTGTATGTACTTATATCAGTTTTTACAATAATTTACTTAAATTTATTACTCCATACTGGTAGATATACCACCATCTATAATTATCATTCAGCATCACGGATAGAACAGTTTAGCAGTATATTCACACACACTCTCAGTTGGAAGGTGAGGCGGTAATGTTACACGCGAGAAGTAGTCAGTTTTTTAATTATAGAATCATTTCTTTAAACATTAAGCTCTAATATTAATACGATATTAGCGGTTTTTGTGTTTGTTAATTCAATTTTAGCCACTAGCCCAAATAATAGTTGAAGGGAGCTCGGTAAAAGTCTTAAACCAAAGCTATATGAATCTTAATTGTATAAATGTGCCCACTATTAATCAAATTACAAGTACATAAAATAAGGCACGTATTTATAAACAGTTCTTCTTTAATGCTAGGTCAAAGGACCTGCATTCGCGACATATAGCGGCCGACAGCCATACTCCTTTGGTCCTTAGGATTTTTCTACACGTCACAACACTTTGTCGTATAATGTCTGGGTATCATTTTATTATTCAATATATTTAATATTCTGTCATAAGTTTAATATTTATTATCCATTAAATTATGTCTAGTTTGAGTTTTATATTGTAACTGACGAAACGCGTGTACTACGCCCCACGGTTTTTGGTATACTCTAAAAAAATACTGCGAGATGTTTTTAGCGTATTTAGCAATATTTTGTATTCCCTCTCAAATATACTTTCCGCGAATTCGTTTGCTTTCTGACATAACAAGCGTGCATATATTGCTTCGTTTTTCTTCTTTTATCTGTATGTATCTGTATAAAAACATAACATGAAAAAAATAGCACAATGCATTTTATTGTAAAATGTATCAGGCAACTTATGCAAGTGTTCATTATACTCAATGAAGTGGGTTGATTGTACCAGCGGCGCACTCACGGGGATGTTTTGAGGGTCCACCCCTCATATTATTGCTGGTTTTATTGCTACCAAATATTACAACAATAATGCATCTTCTGCATTTATACAGTCACGATTCCGAAGAAAAACCAAGGAAAAAAATATCAAGCTAAATTGGTTAAAGTGTTCCTGGTATAAATGTTCTTTTTTATTGAACGATGTTACACTATTTTATTTTGACTTTTGGTACTGTGTTTTATTATCCCGAAAAACGAAGTTTTGGTGCGCCTCTGGGTTGTTTTATATTAGTTAAGCATATCATAACTATAAAATCTAAATTACTAAATATTAGCGTTCTACACTAGAATGTAATAAAAGTCAATCCGTAATGCAGTTATATTGAGACCCGGTGATTAAAAAGGGGCCAAGTTCAAAGCATTTTTTATTAAATAGTAAAAACAAATGTGATTAATATAGGCTACAGTATTCAATAGAAAAATATGCGAAACAATGATGATCTGCCCGCCGATATTTGTAGCTTCGTCCTCGTGGCCCAATGCAATGTTTCCTTGCCCGAGTTTGTTTGAGTAATGCCAGGTATCAGCAGATTATGTTGCAATAATACAAACAAACAGTATAAATCCAAAATTTGCTTATCTTTACTGAAAACTGTATTGGTGTGCAGTACAAAAGAATAAGCGCCTTCTATAATAGACGCGCAAGTGTGTGGGTTCTAGTAGTGGAGGCTCGTTACTACTAAAAAGTGAGACAGGTGGAAGGTATCCGCCTTTAATATATAGGAGGTTGTTCTTTATAATGAAAATTAAAATTAATAAAACAACTAAACTGATTGTTATTTTATTATCTTTCTTATGTCTATTGATGTTCGCAGCAGCCAAAATTTAGGTTTAACAGTTTTTCTTTTTATATTACGTAATATTAAAATCAAGTTTTTATTTTTAATGTTCTATTTTGTAACACCGGCACTGATTTTAGTGGAAATATATTAGAAAAAATCAAAATTATTACAAAACTCACTCTCGTAACACCCAGAATCAATGTTAAGAGATATTCGTAAGTTACTGCTAACTCTGGTTAACATAACAAGGAATAATGGAAAAACTATTTAAATACCTAACTGATTAAGTCTGAATTAAAATGTAAATTGGAATTTTATCACATTTCAGAAGCTAATTAAACTGGTTAACTGAGATTATAAAATTTGCTTAAGTATATTGATACTTCTTTGAGGCAATATTAGATAGATGTTGGGACACTCTGATTGATTATTCAACAGGATACGTTACATAAAATAGATACTCGTAGATTATTTCATGGACAGTTCATTTCTGTATGGTAAAGGCCCCACGAAGCATATAATGATGTTACGTTGTATTGAATTTTAGTCGGTATCTTAGTGTAAATAAAAGGCTATGTAGGATATAAGTGAATATTAATTTGCTTTACCTCAAGAAAAATTAAATTGAGCGAAACAATGTTAATCCTGGAATCGTTTGGTTAACACAGAAACTGATAACTTTAGCAAGAAAATTACCTACTTGTTATGCTTTTAAATTATATTTATAAGATTAGTAGGCTAATAATGTTGGCTATGCTTGCATAATAAAATCCTACACCTTGAATATTAAACTGTACCACATTATTTACCAACAGTTTTAACCTATCTTAAGTGGCGACAACCCACATTTATATACAGTGTGTTTGTTTAATACTTCACAAGAAAAACTTAGGTAATAATTCCTCGGTGAAAATTAAATTAAGGCCATTGACCCAAAACGTTGTTATTCAAAAATTCACCAGTAGCATTCATTCAGTTTAAGGTGAGTGCAATTGCAATTCTTTTTCATCGCAGAGAAATGCTCCAATCGACAAGACGGCAATTACCTCCCTCATACCAGTACGTTGATCGACGATTTCGAGCAAAAGCTATTTTCTCCCCACACAAAAAGCATGGTCGTCTACGGTCTGTGGTAGTAGTCCTGATGCACCCTACATCGGCCTACAAGGTCACCAGACCTTAATGCTCTGGATTTTTATATTTAGAGTTTTATGGAAGCTCAGGTTTACGCAACACCAGTACAAACTCGAGAAGACCTATGACCGTATTCTTCAAGCATTAGAAGTCGTTCGCGAAGATGTAGGGGTATATTGTTTTGGGTGAGACAATCTCTGGTGCGTCGTAGCAACGTGTGTATCAAAGTTAATGGGGACCAGTTTCAAAACATTTGATTAAGAAATTAATCATAACCTTGTTGAATAAATCTTATTTAATTAGGTATTATTCTATCCAACGTTAATGAGTTTCATTTGGTAGTGATTAACACAGCATTTTTTTCCTGTTTTCTCTAAAATGGCCATTCTTATGAAGAAAAAAAAGAGACACAAAACGCTTATTTCAAAACATACTTTTTAACGGTACAGCTATTAATTAAATTTTAAAGACAAAAAAATGAGCGAGGTAAAGAGGTGTACCACCCTTAAAGCCACCCTTCTCGTTTCGAAATTTTCTTCATTATTTCACCATATTGTCCTAAAATTGTTACCAAATTTGATCGTTGTAGTACTTGTTATTAATTTGTTGTTCTTTTGTAACTTTGAGGGGCTGTAACATTTTCGGGGTGCTTTTTCGGATAACAACGTTGTGGGCCAATCGCCTTAATTTTTACCTAAATTTTTTTAAAGTACTAAACAGATGCTTTGTATATAAGCAAGATGTATGATTAAAATAGAGTATATCTAGTTTTGTTATACCTATTGTAGTATTTACGTAAATAAAAACGAGTAGTTATTGTTATTCAGTATAAAATTTAGATCAAACAAATTTCAAATATACTGCACCTAACTTCATTTAAATCATGGAGATACACCTACTGGCCAACGGAAGTGCTGCCGAGATACAATGATTTTTAATTAGGAATTCCAAAACTATTTAAAATTAGTTTTGTAATGATATTAAACTGGAATATTTATCAAACCGGAATAAAGAAGCATTTATAATTAAACCTTCCGGTATCTGATGATAGTCCGTAGCGAGGTCTGTAGACTATGATGACAGTCCTTAAAATTTCAGTCTGTTACAAAGCACCAGAAACACCAAAATAAGTGTATTGTTTGTGGCTAGTTCAAGCACCTACATCAAATTTAAAAAAAGTTGTGTAACTTAAGAATTAAAGAGTTTTTTTATAAATTTTTCTTTATGAAAGCATTATAGTTGTATGCAAGTTTGATACGCATAATATCTATTTTGAATTTTGAAAGATGGGTGCGTTTACTGAATCAGTACAAAACACATAAACGTATAAATAATTATAAAAAACTAAATTATTGATACATGATAAAATTTCAAATATGCATATTAAACTCAACCATAAAAACTATAAATTCACTAAAAATTAAAATGATTACCAATATTTATATTCTATTCTAGTTTCAAAGATATGCTTGGCAAGTAAACATGGGAATCTACTTTTAAATTATCGGGGCTGCCTTCTAAGATTTTCAAGACTTAAACAATGCTCCCATGCTTTTCTTTCTATAATTACTCGACCAATAAACTAAACTATGAAACTATGATTAATTAATTATTAATAAAAGGTATGGAAGTTCTATAACTCAAAGTAAAAAGCAAATAGCTGCTTATATCGTATATCTATTTGTTTATATAATTTATATTTACATACCTTTCGTAACTACAGATTCCGTCGGGAACTGCAATCGTGATTATAGAATTCAGTTTTCAATATGTATTAAAAGCAATAATCTATTTCAAAGCTCTACTTGCTCATTACTAGTGTTTTATATTTCAACTAGTGGAACGCGTGGGTCTTTTGTTTATTTTGTTGGTAGCGTAGCGAGCCGCGGATCTAAGTTCTAGTCTACATTCTACAGCAAATCCGGATCATTTTCCTCTGTCTCAATTTTTGGTGGCCGCGCATTCAGTATAACATGTCTTACATTTCACACAGGTTATATCATTATATCTCTCTCGATAAATATGCTACTACTGTTTGTAAAAGAAAAGCGTGGAGCGTAGTCCCCGAATTTAGCTAGTTTTATAAATTAATTTGCGATTGCATTAATTTTTGTAATGGTAAATGTTAGCGTTTGCTATTTTAACTGGAGCTTCCAATATTTGAGTTGAATTGTGGCATTTGCAGCTGTCAGACTTTAATTGTTATTTTGTTGCTTATTTGTATATCTACTTCAAAGTGAGTAATTATTTGTCCAATTATTGCTTTTACTTCTCATATCATTTCAATCATACTCATATTTTTATTTACACAACTCGCGATAAACAAGTGCTGTTCCTAATCTACCTAATTGTAACAATGTTCTGTGTGCAATTATATTATTAAATGAATTATCCGTTATTGAAATAAAATTATATAAAATAGTGGGACCCGTGGGCTATTCACCCGCTATTTTAAAAAATAACTTTAGGACACGTCGACGCGCCTAGCGTCTCATGACTACGCGGCAGGCCGTACAACCAGCAACGAAGAAATAGTTGCCAGCGCGCGACGCGGTTAGAGTTGAGCAAAGTGGAAGGGTGCTGCGTTTAATATAGATATTTTTTTCTAGTAATTTCCAAACATATTTTACATCTTAATAAAATGTAATTTAAAAAAAGCAAAATATTAGTTTTTACAAAACTTACTTGAACTTAATATTCAATACTATTTTGAACAGGTACTTCTTCAGGGTTCCCACTAGAACCAGGAAGAAAATTCCCAAACTCTTACAGGTTTTCCCTGACAATTATATTAAAATTCCCAGCCCTATATAAAAACAAACTTTAAAAAAATAAATGTTTATCTAAATAAAATTAAAAAAAAGTACATACAAAATCTGTTTTTCGACATTTTGTTTTTTTTTCTTTCTTCTATAAAACCAACAGAAAACCAAATTACCTACTTGGGTTTTATTGCAAAAACAGTAATATAAATCCCTTTTTACGTAATTTTAAAAACGAATCCGAACCGCGAAAACGTCAAAACAAAAGTTTAAAAGTTTCTAGGTTATATTAAAACACCGAATAAAAAGCAGTCAGTGGAATGGCGCTACATCTGGCCAAACTCTTTGTTTTTTTACAGTATAAGCATGTATAGCTATCTGAATATTCTAAATGTGGCTGCGTAATAATTTGATGTGACAAGATCTTTCATAAATCATGTCGCTTTAGCCTTAATTCACACGGTGCGAGTTTAACGCTTCGCACACATTCCGAATTGTACTGTTTGAAAACTTTTCTTGTTCATTCCTAGTTTTACCATGAGCAACATAGAGCAAGACATGTTTTCCCTGGTCGATTAATAATTTTCCCGAACTTTTTTTCCAATTTAACAAAACATCCTGACATTTTCCTGGCTTTTGGAACGATTTTTAAATTCCCCGTTCTTAATGATTCAGAATTACCTGTATAGTTTGTCACGTGAATACAATAAGAATGTGCATATTTAGCTTTGATTCTACTTTTGTGTACAAAAAGACATTATTCAGTTGTTACATGCTGGTATTTAAGATAAGGTTTGACTGTTTTATGAATGCTGAAAAACTGTTAACTTACATCTTTTAACACGCGTCAATATTTTATACGTTTTCTACTATAAGCTGAATTTCCTTAAAATTATTTTTAGGTATATTTTTATGTACTATTGAGAGCAAGTTGAAGATTAAGACAAACAGAGAAATTACAAATACTTTGTTTCTATATTGTTTCCTGCAATTTTGACATACAAATCTACGACAATACATGCATACTTTGTTCAAAACCCGTTTCACAATCTTAAAATAGAACTAAAATCGGCATTAAAGCCGTTAATTCCCGATGGTACTTCCAAGTTATACAGGGTGTTTGTTTTTATTTAAAAAAATATAAAATGCAACATGCTGTATATTTTTGAATATTGCAAAATGTTGTTTATTTCAAAATATAAAAGTTTCAATTCAGTAATAACCTAAAGCGAACAATAAAAAAGTTATTCAAGATTAATCATTTATGTGGTTTAACAACAAATGTTGTCTACCTATGAAGCAGTTTGATGCTAGACATAAAAGTATGTCTACAATAACATTTTGATTATCCACTTTAGATTACTATTGCATTAAAAGTTTTTTTATTTAGAATTGTTTTCAAATCATTTAATAATGTACAAGATGTTTCGATTAAACATGTTATATAAACAAATAAATAAAAACAACGGGATGCGCAATTGTTTCGTTTTCACCATGGTAATCACAAGAATAAGTTACTATTCTTTTTAATTAAACCGACTTTGTATCTTTAAAAATATAAAAGTTGGCAATAATTGTTCGGTTCCCATACTCACGCTGTATGATAGGTGTATTGTAGAATATTACAAGGCGTATTTTTATTTTTGATTTCATAGTAGATATTGATTGGCTATAAAAGATAATTTGAGGAATATAAAGACAAGTTTTGTGGAACATTTACTAAAATTATTATTGAATTGTCTATACGTTAAAAATAGATAGCATGTCTTTTACGTAGGTACCTATTCGCATTGTCATACTATGCACGTAATAAGTAAATTTTGGGTTATTGACGTTTTTGTTTTGTTGCAAACCTCCGTCAAAATTCTGGAATTCCTGTTGGCAATTTCACATATTATTTGGGAAGTTATAACTACATGGAAATTTATATTCATTTTTTTAATAATAATAGATGCCTCTTTTACTTTCTCGTACTTTTAATACGAAGCAGTATTGTTTCACTCTAGATTATCATTATTGTCATTATCATCTTAACCACCGTCGCTTATACCTCCCGTGTCAACGTTGCGGGGTCGTAATATTTTCAAATTTTTCTATCAAAAGTATGAACAATTTTAAGTAGTTCAGTGGTATGGGTAGAAAAGGTCACCGTCCATAATGCTAATATCCTGATAATGACTATCGATTCCACTACATCGCATCGACTATAATCAAATCGTATCCTGAATATCCAAAATATTACAAATTATTTTCACATGTGTTGTGTTTCAGAAATTATAACATTTATTCAACAGTTATACCATAAGTAAACTGGGAAAAAATACGAAAATTTGGTGCGTAGCAAAGCAACGAATGTTAGCTTTCTTAACCAAAACAAATACGAAATGCTACACAGAAAGTTTGAGTAATCTTCCGGGTTGTTTATCCATTCGCCAATGATATTTGATTATTTCACGAATAATGTACCAGATCGCCAAATTCACTTTGTGTTTAAAGCTAACTAATTAAATAATTTAGCAATGTGCTTAAATTTATTTGCAATAAAGTTTCCAACGTCAAAGACAACTATACACGATTTGCTATGCAGTAAGTTCAGTAACTTAACCCGATTGCTTTTTCAATTTCAAGAGTTGAGCATGAGTAGATTATATTTCGCATAATATATGAAATTGCCAAATTAATTAAATTTTAAACAAATTAGTTCTTGTTTTAATTTATTCATAATAACATTTTGTTAAAAATAATTACTCAGACTAAACTTTTTATTCGGTTGGTAAAAAGGCAAATGCGACGTATTGTAATTGGTTGATATGTTATGAAATTATGAGTGAAATAATCACTTATTATATCGTCCTAACGTGGCATTATTACATTGCTAGTTAAGATGGTAATTCCATATTTGGAATTACTTAAATCTTAACTAGCATGAGTTAGCTCACACCGCAATTTTATCAAAGAAAAATCGTATCACGCGTCGTATTCGTCTTGACTATAACACTCACATTAATTTTTACGCATTTTTAGTAACACTGAATTAGTCGGAAGTGCTCGGGTGTTTTCCGGAATCGGCGCTCTTAACATGGTATTGTTGGCTTGTTTTCAAATGTTTTGTAGTAGCGTCCTTTTGCAAATTTAATTTTTTATTTCACATTCTTATCTACTGTTGCTATATGAAGCTTTGTAAAAATAGATCGTTTTAGAGAAAAATCGTTAAACGGTATTTCACAAAAATTTTGAGGTTATGTAAATTATTTTGATCTAAGATTTTGGGTCGTATAACCTGTCAAACAAGATACAATTTAATGTAAATATATATTTATGCTCTTTAATGCATTTTAGCATGTTATTATTATACTTATTATACGTGTACACTAAAATTTGGGTCGGTCATGATTTGAACACTCGCGATTCATGTTGGTTGACATCGTTATCATCGGCTACCGTCTACGTTTCTCGTATTTTGATATCTGATTGTAGATAGCAGCGACAATTATTGTTTTTAATTCATTAATTGTTATAATTAAATATGATACTTACTTCTGGCCGAAGCAATCAAAAACTGTATTAAAATAATAGTAAATATACCCAAAAGTCAGTGCACATCAGTTTAATTTGAGACTTAACAGCAATTATCCGAAGCTACTGTGGGTTTAATCACTTACTTAAACAGCACCATGCATTTTATTCAGTATAAAACCACCGTGATTGGTTCAGCTTATGAAAGAACAAATTTGTGATTGGTCAACTGAAATGTGAGTGATATAGTCCGAAGAAAAAAAATAGGATCTTATGCGCATTTTGGCAGAATCTAATACTAAAGGAAATTATGAATTATTGCTAAGATTTGCACTTTTTGTTAGATCTTGCCAATAAGGCTATAACTATTTACTGCAATAAATATTTTTTGAAAATCGTTTAAAAAGTAAATGGATACTACATAGGAAATTTCCATGATGTTAAATAGAATATAGAATTTATTCATAGGTATTACAATTAGAAATAGAAAAAGTTGAAAACAATAGCTAATTAATTTTTAAAATTATTAAGAAAAACACATTCGACGGAATGTCTTAGTTGAGAGTTAAATACAAAGTTGTTTTAGGTTGGAGCCATTGGAAACGATACAAAGCTTCCCGATTTCCTCAATTAAAGAAGAAGTTTAATGTTTTCAAAAATAAAATGATTGATATATTTTTTTGATTTGGTGTTTTCATGATTTTATCGCAGGTATTTCATTTATATTAAATATATATCGTGTCTGCAGTATAAGGCGTTATTTTACTTCAAACGTTTTCACAACAAAAAATATTATATAAAAAAAATATGAACAAATTTAAAATGTCCATACAATAAAAACCTTCTGTATTTGAATAAGTGAAAAAATAATTTTTGTTAATTATGTATATTATTAATTATATTGTGTGACAATCATGTTTTTTGCTTCTATTTCAAAGCGTGCTGCAGTTTCATCCAATAGAAAAATAATGTGAAAAGTGAATGTACTGGTAGCATGATTACGTATAATTTAAGTGCAAATAAATATTAGCGCTAACAAATAAATTAAGTGAGAAAGAGATTTTCAAAGTTAATTTAAACAATACATTATTTGTAATCCATTCCACTTTATTCATGTCAGAGTGCAATAATGTTTTACAATGTTCAAATGTCAGAAAGCTTCGTGCTTGATGGATATATTTATATTTTCTAATATTTACAATTATATTAACACCAACTTTAATTTAAAAATTTGTTTAAAATTGTTATCATATTTTAATGCATATTTCTCAAAACTCTTTTAATTAAAAAAATACAAGTAACACCGAAATAAAACCGATCACGGTATACTATGTTTTATTTAGTTTAATCTAAAAGGTATATACATCTACCTATAACCTTTTTTTATTTTTGGACAAAATTTTATATATTACAGTGTATATCACAGAGTACGGCTCCTGGCATTTTAACCATGTTATTAATTGGTCAGGACTAAGGTAGGTGGTTATGCAAAATTTTATCAGAATGCACGCTGGTATTAATACTTATGTAATAAGACAACATTTTGTACGAATGGTGTCCAAGTAGAGCGCACGCTCATCCACGCGAACTTCCGGGTTCAATTCCCACAAAATTAAATTATTTTTTATCTTTGATTTATGTTGTTATATTTTCTATAAAGTTAAAGTGATGAAAGTTTATATTTTTAATTATTTTACAATGTTCGTAATAAATTCGATATCGATATTAAAAATACGACAGGTTAATAAAAATGTCGAATGTTCTAGTAATATAATAAGGTAACCAAAAAATATGCTTCGATTACTTAAATATGTATTGAAAATGTCGTAACGACACAAATAATAAATAATTAAACAGGAAAAAAAATTAATGGGTTGTAACCCGGGATCCTTGTGCTGGTGAACGTGCGCTCTAGCTCGAGACCATTGAAACTATACGTACGGTTTATTTTTATTTGCTGGATACTAAAACAATATTAAAATGCGATGATATTCAAACACGCCACTTTGTTCCTAACCAATTAATAAAATAATTAAAATGGTATGCCCCCTATTTTGGATTTTGTTGAATTACATTGAGTAACTTATGAACTTTTAGGTTAAGTAAATTCGTTTCTACCAAGGATCTTATAACATCACATCTTTAATTCAAACATTGGACTAATAAGATTAATGCATTCAGTTGTACAGAAAACGTTTTCAGAGAAAGAATTTGCATATTAGATTTGCTAACTTACGTATACGGGGTAACTATTTTTATACAAACAACCCATAGTAGTACAGATTTAAAAATTCATTGTGAACCTAGAAGAAGGGAATTGAAATATTAATTTCTTATCTGTGTAATAATTATTGTGGATTTTTTTAGATCGGATTGTGTAAGGAAATTTGTGATTATTTAAACATTTACAGTATAAATAAAATATAGACGGAATTGTTGCAATTCGCTACTTTCTCTATTGGTATTTTTTTTCCTATTTTAATCACAACCCCCCCCCCCCCCCCCTATAGGAGCGGTAGCCAATATTTGATTAAAAGTATATACCGTATAATTGCTATTGAAGATCACTATGACATTCTCTACATGTTATTTATTTTTTATTATTATTGTAAGTTTTGTAATAAACTGGACGTGCAATTAATTGCGTATATTAAAAAAATTACAGACAATTCAGACAAAACGTTCTAGTTTTTTGCGAACAACGTTTTGTAAGGAAATAATAACAAAATACATGCATTTTAGAAAAAAAACCTTCTCGCATGTACCAACGGTGTCTAATTATTTTAATGAAAATAAGTAAAAGGTATATTTTCGTTTATAAGTAATGCACGTACTTGCGTCTCAATAAACTGTAGTAAAAAATACCTTTTTATCTGCCAAAAACTAACTTGATTGTGCACCTTTTAAGGTCGTGCAATTGTTTTAATTATAAAGAACCAAATTTTTACAGAACTTTTTATGAGCACTGGTTCATAGTACTATTGTAAATGTATTACATTCTTATACATTTTTTATAGTTAATATGAATTTCTATATTAACTCCTACCTTTTTCCATTCCGACGGCGACGCTTGGTAGCGTAAACAGTACCGAGCTGGTTCATGGTGGTAGCCGGCGCCGCGACGACGAT
Organism: Ctenicera cuprea; assembly: GCA_958336395.1. NCBI lineage: Eukaryota > Metazoa > Arthropoda > Insecta > Coleoptera > Elateridae > Ctenicera > Ctenicera cuprea. Next base: position 39,745,769 of record OY284490.1, read on the forward strand.
GGGGGTGGACGCCAAAACACTCGGCGGTTCACCTCCAAATGACACAGCGCCCCCGGCGACCGATAACGAACCCGGTGCACATTGGCCCTGCACTGTGTTTATGAATTCCGTGATGGCGTCAGGAAGTCACTCACTGAAGGACACGGGGCACTCGCGACGTTGCTGCTGTCGTCCTCACCAAGAGTCTACGCACGAGGATCTGAAGACCCATGCATGCGCACTTTGCGGCGCCCACCTAGGTCACCCCACCACCCGACCCCCCCGAGCCGCTGGGGAAATCCCGCCCCGTTGGCGAATGGGGCGCCATTACGTCCAAGATGGCCTCACCCGCAGTGGGGACTAGGCTGATTAATCCCTATGCAAAAATTGTTTGTGTGTAGTGTATCTCACTTCTCATTAGCCTTATCTGATAGTGAGATAACACGGGTATACCAGCCCGCGTTTTTGTCGATTCTATCGCGTATGCAATTACCTACAAGAATTTTAGAGTTGTGGATTTTATACTGCATGCTTAACTGCTAAAAAACTTAATTAGTAGGTATGGTTACATTTTCTGTTATTTAAATACTTTCCGCCCGATCACCTTTCCTTGAAAACCCTAAGAACTTACGAATGTTTACCAACAAATAACGAAATATTTAGTAGTTTTGAAATTATAATAATCATTAAAAACTATACGCAATTTTAAATATTAGCGATGACCGTTTTGGACCTTTAGAGACAAAAAAATTATATTCGAAAACGATATCTGTCAAACCCTAATAAATGATGATGATGGTTCATTAAAGCTGCGTGAAACGTCATGATTGACGTTCCGAAAATTAGCCATGTAATGAGCAGGCTCCTGCATGTGTATAAAAAAAATATTTTAATTTTGATTTTTTATATATGATAAATAGTGTTTATTCAATCAGGAAAAGTAGTTTCACACTTTCGGCATTCTTTTGTGGCAATACCTTCGCCAATGTCAAGTTAGTTCTGTACAATCAACAATGACAAACTACGCCTTGTGGTTCAATTACATTGTTAAAAAAAAATTTGAAAATTAAGCAAAATGTAAGTAAGTAAATGCACACCAAATATTCCTTAAATAATTATAACGAAATTTCAATAATTTTTAATAGGCAGTTTTCTCGAGATTACTCCAACGCGAATATTTTTATTATGATAGAAAATGTATATGCATAGTTTGAATGTTAGTTGCAGTTAAAAATTCATTTAGATACAACGCGTTCGCCGGCGACGATTATATATTTAATAGTTTTTGAAGTGAGACTTCTTTGCTGGCAGGAGTAACCACGCGAATCCGTCACGAAAGTACTTAAACGGAAGTGAGGATGCCTAGATGCAAACTGAAGCGATTAATGTTCAGTTGTGTCATCACAGCCACACAACTCTAAACGCGTGTATTTTGTAGCTTTGCTTATATACCTAGCCTACGAACTGCATACGAAAAGAGAGATAGGATTTATAATATATTTGAGTAAAGATTGAATTAATTTTATTTTCTTTCTACAAAAACAAAGAATATATCATTTTCAATTTCAATATTGACATTTGAAACATTAATAACATTTGTATATAAAAGTAAATTAAAAATTGATGAAATTTCAATCTGAATTTCGCGGTTGCTACTTTCGTAAAAAAATTGTGTCTGCGTCGAACCAGATTATACCGACATATTCTTGTTAAGTACGTTATTTGCTATACAAAATGGCCATTTACGACCATTTTGACTGGTACCAAACTTTTTTATTAATAAAAAAATGCCCATACTGCCAATTTTCCAATTAAGCATTTTTTTAACAAATATAACGTAATATCTGGAGAAGTACTTGGAATATCGACCTGATTGTTTTGTTCAAACGCAGATGCATCGCGCTGCCTATGATCTCATTTTTATTGTCAAAAAAAAATAGTTTTTTCACAAATAAATTAAAAATATGACTTTTTGCTTTCGATGTAGTGAAATTTTGACTAAGCGACTAAGTTTTTTTAGTAGATTTTAACATACACATGCAGCGAACAAAATTATAAATCAACTTATTATTAAAAATATTTCAAAACAAAAAATAGATATCATATCGCCATGATTTTGATGCTATAAGGTTTTATCTAAACGCCGCGCACTTTCGGTGCTTTCTGTGTCGCATCGTAGTCGTAAACCTTGATAACGCTTAAAGCTGTATACATACAAAAATAACTTTAGTTAGTTCTACATTTTCTTTGATTTTTAATAAAACATGAAAAGAAATAATACATATATGTGGCGTGATATAAAAATAATGACGTGTAAATAAACGAGTAAAATTATATTAACAAAATTCTTCTGTTTTTGAATCAGGATCTTCGAGTAAACTTACTACACTTTTGTTACAATCTTTACAACTGCATTCACTGTAGCATTTCGATCCGTCTTTTATGCAAAGGTCCATTCATTTTTGTTTAGACTTTCTAAATTAATATTTGGAAAATGAATTGAATACCAGATTTCGTTTCCTGTTAAATCATAGAATTCAAAAAACACTTTCAGTGAGAACACGTTAAGAACTTTCACTTAAAACTTAAACGCTCGGTACACATTTCCCTTTTTTATGTCAGTTATTGTTTATTCGTTTACGACGATTACGTTATAAATCAGTGGTTAGTGAATACTATACAATTTATTCCAGTGGCTAACTGTCATGGCAAGCACCATAGAACGAATAAAACAGTAGAGGGCCGCAATAACAAATTAAATGCAGATTTGTGCTAAAAGTAGAATAATAACTAATAGGACAAAAAATAAAAAAATACATAACATTTAAAAAATTAAAGAAAAAACATAAAACAAAACTTTTAGCCACGCCAGCATTATACGCTGTCAGTTGTACCTAAGCCCGAGAAACGTGTAAAAAAAGTTTATTTAAATTTTTTAACCTTTGATCTTTATTTGATATACGCAAATGCAGTAATTAGTTAGACCCGAAGCAGATTTTGTAGGCAATTTGCACTAAATCCGCGGTGTACGTATATGGCACGTACGCAAATACCACGAATTTAAAATATTGCTCAAAAATTGGCAATCTAATTAACTTTAAATTTTGTATGCTCATAGCGATAGAGACGAACTACAATTGTGTTAGGGTCCCAGTCCGACAATTTCTTTGTGACGCCTTCTACGAATTTTGAAAGTACATAAATTGATCACCCTCTACTTAATACACGGAGGACAATCAAACATTTTCGTTTAAGCTAAACTGCTTATGAGTGATAGTAGAATAAGATTTAAAACTTAAGTTTCGGGTGCTGCCATAGTAAGGAAGGATAATTTCTCCCTCCCTGCCAATTTTTGTTTTTTTTTGTATTCCGAAGGTACCGACCAAAACAATTTTTTTTAATTTTTTCAAAAAAAGGAACTTAAAAAAAATTTCGGTTGTAACTTAAGTCAGGTATACTAGATCAGCCGACTAATGCGCGAGGCATTAGCATTGCGCTCGCGCTGCAGCGTTCGACCTTTACAGTAGTTGGACGGTATGAAGAATAGTTGGGACGGTATACTCTTAAACATATATACTTTTGCAAATCCAGTAAACAACAAGCCCTAAAGTATGGGAAAGTTCAGGCGAAAAGGTACGCTCTTTTTTTTACTCAAGCACAATAAAAGTTATCGCCTTAAGAGATATTATGGCTATAAACAATTTTCGATTAGCGTCATTATACAGGATGTCTTAATGAAGCGAAATTTATTGATAACACATTTGGTAATTAAGTTATCAAAAAGATATTGTACATGTGGGTTACTCGACAATTTGTGCACATTCTAAAATTATTTTCGTGTATACAGAGTGTTGCACTTATCAAACTTATGTTTTTTAAATTAAACACTGTATATTTTTGCACATTCTTATTGCCTTTATAAATATTTTTTGCTATTAAAATTTAGTTGCGGCGCTGCCAAGTTATTACACTTTTTCAAAAAACTGTGACATTTTCTGACGTGAAATTTGTTGAAATAAGTTTTAAACAAAGGTCAATCTAACATTTCAAATTTTATAAATAACAAATTTTTCATGAATTGAAACAATGTTTGCAGTTGTTTCTTGCAATGGCAATACCTCCCCTGATGTTTGGATTGCTAGAAACTACCAGAATTTTTTTTAGAATCAAATTTTGTCGAAAACCGTTGGATTTAGGTAGAACTATTTTTTTATAAAATTTATATCCAACTATGTAAAACTGTACAGTGTATTCAAACAAAACATGGAGTTATGACACATTAGTGTTGTAACATTTTTCACCGCTGCAACAAACATCCTTTAAAACCAAATTTAGCATTAAAGATTGAAAATGATACATGGTATTGACTAACATTTAGGAAAAACACTTTGTTTGATACGCGGAAATGCGGCTTGTGCAGGTTTTATTAGAAACGTCTGCAAAAAAAATGTTTTTCAAAAAAGTGGAACAGCTTGGCAACACCGCAACGGAATTTCAAAATCAAATAATAATCATAGAGGCATTTAAACGGCCAATAAAATATGCAAAAATATATAGTGTTTAATAAAATAAAAAGACAAGTTTGGTATGCCCCTTTAATGTAGAATACTCTGTATAAACGAAAATAATTTTAGAATGTGCACAAACTGTCAAGTAGCCCGATCGTACAATATCTTTTTAATAAAATAATTAACAAAGGAGTTATCAAAGTATTTCGCATCGTTGAGACACTCTGTATACTATGGGGCGCCAAGTGTAAAGTGAAAATTTGCTGTGCATTTCACGGTATTTAAGGCAATTTGTCCCAATATTTATTATATATACACACATTTAGCTAAATGCTTTTTATTTTAATAAATCATTCTAGATTTAAATACATTCTTAAACATTTGGTTTAAATATTCCAATACTTAATAAAGCATTAGAGATTTAAATAAATCCTAAAACATTTGTTTTAAATTTTCAAATATTTAGTAAACCTTTATGTATTTAGCCAAATCTGCACATATTTGTTTTAAATCTTTCAATATTTAATAAATATTTGCAGGTTTAAATAAATTTTTACCGATATAAATAAATCCTTACAGATTTAAATAAATGTTTCAACATTTAATTTTAAGCTGTCACATTTAATGTTAACCTGTCATATTTATTTGACCTTGGTGAGCCCAGCCGACTTAGGACACTAAGACCGTTTGCACCGGTAGTAAAGCGCTGGGCAGGGTCATGGTGGGAGCGTTCAACGCTTAAACAAAACAGACTAAAAATTACATTTTCAAGGGAATGTTGAGGAAATTTTATTGTATGAATAATAGGTCAAATAAATATGACAAGTTAACATTAAATATGACAGCTTAAAATTAAATGTTGAAATATTTATTTGAATCTTTAAGGATTTAATTATATCGGTAAAGATTTATTTAAATCTGCGAATATTTATTAAATATTGAATGATTTAAAACAAATATATACAGATTTATCTAAATACATAAAGATTTACTAATTATTTGAAAATTTAAAGTAAATGTTCTCAGATTTATTTAAATCTCTAATGCTTTATTAAATATTGGAATATTTAAACCAAATGTTTAAGGATTTATTTAAATTTACAACGATTTATTAAAATAAAAAGCATTTACTTAAATGTGTGTATTTATAATAAACATTGGGACAAATTGCCTTAAATTCCGTGAAATGCACAGCAAATTTTCACTTTACACTTGGCGCCCCATAGTATACTTCCTCCAAATACTACGCCTCTTATTTCATTAATAAATTGTATTTAAACAATGATTTACATTACTTTTTCTTGTTAGTTGTGAAGTTAGCTGATGTAGTAATAATTTACTGGATTAGTAAATTTCCTTTTTCATTAATTTGTGTGTATGTATACAATTTTCTAAAATGTCATACTAATAAATCTTACAAATAAAAAAAAGTTTTCTCCGTAAAAGTGTTCAATTTAGCAATAGCTACGCGTACGCTCAACGTGAATAAAAATAAAAATTCTTACATGAAATAATGTCAACGTGTATTATGTTTTATGTACGTAGTTTTAAGTATAGAGCTCATTATTAGATTAAAATTACATAACACAGTATAATTAAATTCTTTGAAGCAAATAAAAGTAAAACTGATTAACTATTCCATGACTGCTTCAAAATTATGGTCACGTGCATTAGTAGGTTTGGTATTCGTATTTACCTATTATACGTTTTACTTTTCAGGAAGTACATAACTAGAAATCCTGCAGAAAATACAATAACATGTTTTTTTCGTAGAATTAAAAAAATAAACATTTTCACACCGTTGTACTAGCTACTGCAAATAAACACTATTCATATTATTCACAAACAAAATTAGGTCTAATTAAAAAAATAACCTATTATGAAGCATGATAACATCTCATGCGGTTAACATCAAGCTTTTTATACGGAACACATAATGAATAAGCCGTCCACAGAGATAACATGCGTATATGGACAGAATGCCCGATACCTGTTGTAATTGGAAGGATATAGGAAATTAAAAAATGCAGCATGGAATTCACACAGCGGCGAGATCATATCATGCATACACATAAAATACAAAACATGTTCATATATGCATAATATGCAGTGTACGGTTTCCGATAGCCGCATATTAATATGTATGTGCTAACTGATTATAGAGTTTGATAAACACATGGTCTTTATGCGAATGGAACTACCCTTGTTATACCGTAAATTAATATCGCTAATGGGCTCAGTTTCGTTTGATATACTTAGCATGTACAGCCCACAGAGAAATTTTGTATCTGTAAACTGATACTGAATATTTAACTAGGTGTTTGAAAACGAGGCTAATAAAATATAGTTTTATTTCACTTTATATACCGTTCAATTGAGCTTCAATTTTTGAGACATTAGTTTCATTTGGAGGGTAATTAATATTCATATATACAAATAGTAACTGAGAAAAACCGCCAAAACGTTGAGTAAGCCAAAAGTACGTTACAGGAGGTAATGATCGCACTTGCTAATGAACTGATTGGTTTTAAATTTAATGGAAACTAATTAAATAATTGAGTATAAATAAATTACTTTTTACTTTAACAATATTTATTTATTTTAACCTTATACGTATTTCGACATGTTTACATTTTAAGGATTATATTAAAAACTAAACAGTTAGTCAGTTAGTGTTGTTATAGCAACAATAGAACCTGGTGACTTGATCTCGGTAATTCTCTGCAGATGGCTTGATTTCCTATTTCAAAATAAGGGTACATTTAAGAGTTTAATTTGCTCGTTCATTAACGGTACAGTTTTTAAATGTTTGTGAATTTCAAAAGCTTCTAGTATATCTAATTTACGTTTATCATCACAAAAGTGTAAACATTTTATAGTGTTATTAGATGTCATTGAATTATTGTGTTCTAGTAAGGGTTTAGCGTAATTGGATTTATGTGGGTGTTTGTGTTTGTAACAACGTACGTGTTTTTTAAACCTACAATCAAAACTTCTAATTGTCTGGCCTATATAAACCGAATTACCATGCTAACATTTTAATTTGTAAATGCCTGATTTTAACAAATCATCTATTTTTGATTTTGCATTAAACAAATTGTTTAAAATGTTTTTAGTTGTTTTAAAACTTACTTTTATATTCGTTTGTTTTGTTTATAATCTTATCAATTTTCTCTGATTTGTCACCAAGATATGGGATCAAAGCAAGAAGAAAATTGTCGAAGAGACAGTAAACGGAAAAAATCCTAAAGAAACACCCCGCCTCAACATATTGCTATGATATTTGGAGTCGTTTGATTTGACTGGAGTATTGTAATTCCTGGAAGGCAGTTTTTGGGTGCTTGTTACAATTTAATTTACGATTGGAGGTTTGTGAAGACTGTAAGGTTTTGGTATTCAAAGTTATAAACTCAGGGTTGCGTATTATTGTGTGATTTCTTGTTTTAATATTCAAATAATGTGGTTATCTTTATATCATTTATATTTTTCATATTTGTGAAGTTTTGTTTACTCTGAAAGAAAGAAGAACACAATCAGATTGATACGATTATTGTTTATGTTAATTTTAATTATAAATTAGTTTAGAAATGTTTAAAAGGTTTAATATATAAGAAGTTTTAAACTTACTTGTTTTGTGCATCGTTAAATGTCATTTGTGCGGGTTATGGATGTGAATGTCAATTTGACAAATGTAAAAAAAGAACACTCATTGTTTCATGAGATTTATTTGTTTTCAAAAAAATGGGAGATCAAGGAAGAAGACGAAAGCAAGTGAAAATTTATTGGTTAGTTGCGGCTCGTCCTGAAAAGAGAGACAAATAATTTTGGGACTCCAGAAAGAAAAGAGAAAAAGAACGAGTCGTATTGTATGAAAATAGCATTTTCTAATAAAATAAAGTCAATAACAGAACAGACACAAGTATTTTTAATAATATTAAAAAGTATTGAAAAGTGTGATAAGTGAATCTAAATTATAAAATATTTTTCAATAAATATTATTTTATTAACCGACTTCAAAAAAAGGAGGAGGTTCTCAATTCGTCTGTATATATGTTTTTTTTTCTTTATGTATGTTCGGGCATAACTTTTTGTTTATGAACCGATTTTAATGATTTTTTTTGTGTTGGGTTCAGTATAGTTCCAAGGTAGTCCCATTATAATTTCATTGGTATTGGAGCTTGAACTTCGAAGATACTCCTCAAAATCTATTTTTTTAACCGACTTTTTAGTGTTTCCGTATTTCATCTTCCGTTTCAACTAGCCGTCGTTTCCTCATTCGAGAAGCATCCTTACTAGGTCTACCCATCACTTAAAATTGTAAAATAATTAACTTTAAAAAAAAAAAAAGAAAACCGACTTCAAATAAAAACACAAAAGTGACATAAATTAACTAAAAAGCAAAAAATAAATGTTTTTCATACAACAGTTTACAACAGTAATAATTAAACAACAATTTCTTGATTACATTAAACGGAACAACAAATAAGTATTAAACTGTTGTATAAAAAACATTTATTTTTTGCTTTTGAGTTAACTTATGTCACTGTTGTGTTTTTATTTGAAGTAGTTTTTTTTTTTTTTAAAGAATTATTAAAACAAATTTGAGTCATTTTCAGTTATAAGCCCCTATAGCGAAAATACTAGTTTTGTTTAAAACTAAAAACTACCACCTGGAGGTATTTTTCGTTTAGATTTAGACGAATCACTAAACCACCAACAGCTGCTGAAGGTAGGTGTTACGAAGAGAAATGTGTATTTGTGTAAAGAATGTTATCAAATGTGAAAACTATGAAACCCGCAGTCTACTTCTTATCGAAAATAGATTTAATACTGTTAAAAAATTTTAAGCAGGTGTTAGAACTGTAAAACAGTAAAACTATTTCATGCCTTCTTTTAGAAGTTTATCAGCTAACAATATTTTACAAACAGCCAGTTTTTGAAAATAACTGTTTTCGAAGGTAAAGTAAAATATGAGTATTATCAGTATTTTTGACATTTTTCAAAATGAATTCTTTTAAATAAAAGCATTTTATCGTCGAGCTCTACTGAATAATCTAAAACACAATAATTTTAAGCGCGTTCTTTAGTAAATTGGGGGAAAGGCGCAGGACAAAGCACTTTGCTTAAGCTTTTCCTTACTTGAAAAATTTTCTATCAGTGATATTCTGAAATGACATTCTAATTCTAGTAGCTAGTATAAGATGAAAATACTTGTAATATACATTGCCATTTCCCATAGTCGGATGTTCATCTGCCAAAAGCAGAGTCTGTTGAAAATGTGTGTTTGGTTATGCTTTTGTGAGAATATACTCCCTTGACGAGACATCCTGTGAAATAGACTAAACGATAAAAATAAATTTTGAGATTTCAGCGAATAAACATTGTCTGTGATTAGCAAATATTAGGCACTATAAAACGCAATCACTGCGCCAAAAAATAAGGGGGTATGGAGCAAGAACGCGCTTGCTCGAATTCGTATTCTACGGATATCAAACAACCGACTAGTGTTAGTAGGCGCAATATCCCAATATCCTAATAACCCCAAGTTACCCCCATCTATTTTTTTTCTTTTTTTTTCAATTTCGGTATGGGAAGTCTGCCTTGGGTCGCGAATCACCTCCCTTGCTGAATACACTACCTGCCTCTAGCTATACTCCGCATAGAGAGGATGGTAAAAATAAACAGTTTCAAAAATAGTGAGAAAAATTCTTCTTTTAAAGCAACTTCTCCAAACTACCCTCTAAAAAATGAAAAATAAAATTATAAAGATAAGAAGAATAACCCTCTTTACTGAAGTAACAGCATTAAACCATTCTGTAGCGCACCCCAACCCAATTTCGGTTTGACACTTGATATCTGGAACAAGCTAAAATAACTTCTCTACGTAATATATTGAATCGGAGAATAGGAAGTAAAAAAATTTTAAGGCCAGGCCCGTCCCGGTCCGACAATTTCAAAAGATAGGCTAGCTCGGCCCGGCTTATTAGGTACATGATTTTCAGGCCCGACCCGTTCTATGTGTATATAAATGGCTACAGCAAATTCAAACCAGCAATATTGACCCGGCAAATTTAGCCCAGCAAATTTGGCACCTCAACTCAGATTGCCTTGCCGTCGTTTTCTGTCTGTGCCTATCTTGCTCTTTCGGCCGACCATACTTTCCCAGAATTCGGGTATTCCCCTGTGGTCCCTTATCAGCATTTTTGCACCCTAACAAGTTTTACTTTCGTATCTACTTTAAACTGCACCAATAAAACTGTCAATATAGTTGAGGTTAATTCTACTACATTGAAACAATTAATTCAACAGAAGAGCGAAGAGTGAAAATAGAAAAAAATGCATTAGTACCACTTGGAAATCAGTTTTTGCAATTTTCTATGACGAATCCTCGATTTCTGGTTATGTAGCCTGTCACAAATGTAAAAGTGTGTTCGTCTACAACCGCAAAAGTGGCACATCGGCATAGCGGTCTTTCAGATTCAGCGAGTCCGTTTTGGCAGTGACCCGACTCGGTGGTATATTAACTTAGCGATCTTAATATTAGCACAAAAACGGATAATTTTAACTTACTATGCAGTGGTAAGCGCACAGGCTACCAATGGAGCGGATCCGGGTTCAACTCGCGGCCCGGTCGTTCATCCTCGCAAGGCAACGGAGAACCAGCGAAGTAAATGCACTTCCTGTGGTTCGGAGCCTACGTTAAACTGTAGGTGCCTTATGTCTGTCTCTGCAAAATATATATCTTCGCGCACCAAACACAGACATAAGAGAGAGGTCGCCAACGCCCTGAATAGGGTATGACACTTCAGAAAAACCAGGAAACTCAGATAATTCGTATAAGAGCTTGTTTCAGAAAACAGATTAGGTTGGAACTAAAACGGGGGATAATATTTAATAACAATTTTTTTCATTTACTGCATAAAAGTACATATTTCTACTTTTAAACTTACCACTATTGGGTATATTCATTTGTACTACTATTTTCAATATTTCAAATATTTGGGTTAACAGTAAAAAGCAATATTTGATTTATTAATTGTTTATTGAAATAGTGCAATATGTATGTTTATTTACTACAGAATAATTACAGCGCAAGAGAACTTTTTAGATTACAATTTCTTCAGTCTATCTTTACGCTCGATTATTTGCACATACATGATACAATCTTCTAGGAGTATATTTTGGCCAACTCGTATTTGCTGTAATACCGTTATTGTTGCAGCTTGTTCTAAAACTAGTTTTAGTGCTGATAATAAGACTGCTAAACTATTATACTATTGAAAGGTGGATTGCCGAATCGGGCACCGTCGAAACGGCAACCGCTTAATCGGGTCATCGCCGAAACGGCGAATATAATTGCTTAAAAAGAAACGACGCAAGTCATTATTATTTGACATTTTTCTAACGTAGGCTGTCTCTATCCCTACTGACCCTGCTGGGCCAGTTGGCCCGCAAGGTCTTGTTAGGCCTAGCGACGCCCTGTTAGGCCAGACTTGTTCCGCGAAGCCCTGATAGGCCCAGTTCAGGGCTTGGGCTCAGCTGGCCCGTCAATGCCCTTTAAATAGGGCCCCTTCGGCCCAGTTATGACATATTGTGGAATTTTAGGTCCCTAGGACGAGCCGAACTTGATCTTTGGGCCGGGATGCCCACCTCTACCGCTCTGGTTGCGGAGAACGTTATATGAATGTCAGGATAAGAATACGGCATTATAGGGAACGAGCAGTTTTATTAGAATTTAAGTTCCTTGATTTCGTTTGCAAAATACTTCTAAGCTGAACCAGTTTTCAAAACTTTTAGGTCCACTGCCCTAAAAACATTTTTTTACTAGCATTTCGTGTCTTTTACAATATTTCTTATACAGTGCAGATGGTGTTAATTTGTAGTAGTAAATTTATAAAGATTTAAAACATGTAACATATATTACGTTGACTAGATAGTTTACAATTTTGTATGTATCAAAGCAGGCAAGTACCTATATTTAAATTCTGAAAAATTCTCACTTAATTGGCATCACACTAAGCAAGCTCAGTTTATTTCATATTTATTTTAATTTGCTGATACCTATTTATACCTAAGTTATACTTAAAATCGTTATTTAAATAACAGTTACCATCAAGTAACGAATGTTGCGTTTTAAAATGACGATGTAATTTGTATAAATTTGTAAAATGTACATCATACAATATAGAATAAAGTTTGAATTCACAAATCGTCATGACAAAATTTATTAAAAACACTGTCGGACACGCCACGACACACTTTTCGCATGTGCTTGCAGAATTCCGACAATTGATCGTGGACAATTCGTTGCGCGACTATATGTATATTGCTTTTGGCAATTGATCGCGAATGAATACGAATGTACAGCCTTTTACTGCATACGTGGTTGAGAGGTCGAATTCCGGGTGCAGCCAAACCTTTTTTAATTACTGCTTTTAGCAAAAAATATGTTGTTGGTCTAGGCGTTCTACGCGAGCGTATGTTTAAGAACAGTTACTTAAAAAAATACGAAAATAAACTTGCAAACGTTTACGGCAGTTGGATAATATTAAGTTGGAGGAGGTAAGGTTAGGTTAAGATAGGTTGTATTTTTTAGCGTTTTAGTAAATAAAACCAGGTACTCACTTTCCTGAATTTTTTTTAACCCTCAACTTTATACAGACGCGAAAAGATGGGTAATATCAACAGTTTATCTCGGCGACAATTTTTATTGCGATCAATTCTCGCACACAACCAACTATCGTACGTGATTAATTGTCACACGCGATTAGTTATCACACGCGATGCTGTCGCTCGCGATCAGTGTTGCCGGATTGTTTTTGTCTCTTGTAGCATAGATTTAAAACTCTAGTAGCTAAAAATGTCCATACTCAAACATACAGCAGGAAGCACGAAATAATTATTCAAAACATAAAACAATGCGTAAATAATTAATATGTATTGAAATAAAGACGAACGTTGAACGTATACTCTCTCCATTTCGTTTAAAACAAACTAAACCTAGGAACGTTTGTGTTGTAAACCGTATTTTTATTTTGTGTTTTTCGATAGTGTAAAAATGACTTTAAAGATGTCAGAGTAAACAGTGTGAGCTTATGTCATAATAATTGCAGTGATTGGAACATTACTTTTTAAAAGTAATGCATTACAATTACTCATTATTTAGCCAAAAAAGAATGCATTCTCATTACTAATTACTTTACGTGGAAGGTATTGCATTACAATTACTAATTGCCGAAAAAAGTAATGCATTATTTTGAACATTACTTTTGTCGTTATTAAATACTACTAATAATTACACCACACAAAACACAATAATTAAAAAAAAAATGTATTCTACATATTCCGTGTTTAAATTTAACAACAATTGCGTTTCAAAATTGTTATCTGCTAGAGCGTGACGTTTCGTTTTAAAAACGTCTGCTGCCACAAAAGCAAAAATGAATCAACATCCAATTAAGCTTTCCTAAAATGTTACAATACAGATATTTCACACTGTACAACATTGTACATATAAAATAAGGGTAATTGGCAAAATGTATGAGTATTAGGTATAGCTACAAATTTGGAATTAATAATAAGTAAATATCTGTAACATTCAAATAATAGGGTAGTTTTATACTAGGTACTTAGTACTTACCACAAGATGTTTTCTTAAATTAGACGATCCTAATATGTTGCAGGAAAGTATTTTAATTTTTGGAACACGAACTAAGTACCTCGTTCTCAACCAAGCAACCAATTTCCTATGAAACCTTACTTAACATTCTTTCACTCATTGCTGTAGGTATTACACATTATTCTAGGAAAATAAGGATTTTGTTGGGGCAGGTTTACCCGGATTTGTCATGTCATGACTCATGAATGATATTCTGAATATCCTGATTATTTATTCTGTTGAATATGAAAGTAATGACAAAAGTAATGTATTTTTTCATCACATTACCAAAAAAAGGTAATGCATTCAAATTACTAATTACTCATCAAAAAAAGTAATGCATTACATTCCTTATTACCGAAAAAAGTAATTTAATTACAGTAATGCATTACTTGTAATTCATTACTTCCAACCACTGAATAATTGTTATGTTACTGTTGGCTAAATTCATAAATTAAAAATTGTTACCGGATTTATTGTGAGGCGAGTCCAAATTTTATAAATTGCTTCTCAAATTGGAATGTATGTAAACACGCACTTGTAATTTACTTATAATCTGCGTACATGCCAAAAAAACTCCGCCAAACACTTAGATTAAGAGTTTTTTTTTATAATCGAAGATATTTTGAAAACAGTTAAAAGCTGGTTTCTTGGTTTTTTAAATCAAGTATATTTTTGGGATATTTAAACAATATTTTCACAGTATTTCAAAAATTATTTTAATGTTGTCAAAACATGTTATTGCTGTTATTAAAATCACGGCGAATTCTGCTTGATGTTCTTGGCAATTTTTTCGAAAATAGCCGTTGCTTATGTGTAAGTGTTTTAAGAACACTTAAAAATGCAAAGTGTTACATTTCTTCAAGAGAAAAATTTAAAATTTCAACAGTAAAGTGACAAGTAATAACTTTTTTGAGCATTTTAAAACTTTTTTAAGTTTTTAAAATACTTATCTTAATTAATTATTTTATTAAAATTTCTTTTGTTGTTGGTTTTCAGAATGTGCTCTTTTAAGGTGCTGTCGATTTCCGCCATTAAATTTATTAATCATAGAAAAATACCCGCATTTGTATTTGTTTCTTTTTCATCATATAGCAATTCCAAACATACCGCAAGATTTAATTTACTATTATTTTACTGAGAATGTGTCGATTTTTTCATACATTTCCATTATGCTCAATTATATTCAAACGATGTGCGCTGTTTAGTTGACACATTACATCTATTTATCCAAGCATTGAGAATTCGACAAATCTATTTAAATGTTTTTCACCTACTTTGGGCTTTTTCACTTTTTCGCCTAGATGCTTAACGTCGGTGATTTCCCTTAAAATCCAGGCAAGGCTACTTTCCGGAGGGCTTATTATCAAATAAATGTAACAAAAAAATGCGTTACGCGTATTATACGTATTGTCTTTTTAGTTGTTACGGTATTAAAAAATCTTGCCTTTAAGGTTGTCGGTTTTTTAATGTTACTTTAACACTGTTTAACAAATTGTCCGTAGCCATTTTTGTGACAATTCGGAGAAAACATACCCGCGCGCACAATAAAGAAACTCACGCGGCAACGTAACTACTGACCTCGTAACCCTATTAAAACGCTGTAAATCCCCAATACACTAGCAGTTCCTTTATCGTTGCGATATGACGTCACTTTTTGACATGCCCTGGTGTCTTGCATTAACCTCCAAAGTCTCGCTTTACTTGCTGCTTCAATAACATTTATTTCGTTTTGACTAATTCATACTAACTTCGTGCTACTAACGATCTCAACAAAATTTTTTCTTTGGATTTTCAATTCTGTATAAATTTTTAAAAGTAAAAATAGACAAAATACTGAAATCGTAACAAACAGCTGGCAGAACAGTGCGTCGCCCTCCCTGTACCAGTTGTCACTGGACACCAGGTATCTCTCACATGTTACAAAACGTAGTAACTAAACGGTATCAAAAACCATAAGAAGCAAGTAACTAGACTTGGGATTTGTTGAATGACGTTTAAACCACTTTTAAGCTTAGCGCTTCTTCATGGATATCAAATACAGCCAAACCATAGCCAATTGCCAACAGTAAAAAACGGCCGCGAATCGTGTTACGAGGTAGCCAAAACGGCGCCAAATCTGACAATAGTGTCGGTGATCAATTGTCGTGCAATCAATTTTCGCACGTAGATTTTGCGCTGACTTCGTTCTCCCTATAAACTATTCAAATAACCGACCCAAACAAAACTGTCAGAGGTTTCTTTTCAATAAGATGTTGTTCCTATGCTCATTTTACACCTTCATAAAGAGTCTGAAGCCGAAATTTTAATATTTTCAATAAATAAAATATAGATGGCGGGGATGGTAAGAATATTGTGGTTAGGTAGATAGAAATCCGTAGTAAAACTCAAGTTTTTATTTCAGCGCGTCTACATTAAAATAAAGCGTACCTTCCCACTCCCCTTTTATGAAATACACCCCATTTTGTGAAACGTGATATTTTTTCATTGCTGCTAATATTTATTGTTATTGTTATTGTAAACAATTTTTTTTTAATTTAGAGGTGCTCCTTTTTTGGTGATTACTCAAATTCTTCAGCCAAGCAACCAAAAGAAAACCTTAAGTTTTTTTCGCAATGGAAAATTGTTCCTACTAGCGTTTAACATGTTTATACCGAGTTTCATGCCGAAATTCACAATGTTTTAAAAAGACGCAAAATTGGTGGAAGGGGCGACTAGGGGGGGGGGATAGGAATTCGGCATACCGCATATGTAAAATACATATGTCAGCTTTTTAGTGCGCCTATACGAGTATTGCAGATTAAAGTAGAGCACTCGTCCGCCCCACCAACCTCGATACTTTGCGGTTTTTTTGAACTCCCTCAGGAAAGCAAACTAATCGATTGCGTGACTAAAACTAAGTTTATAGTAGAATTTATATGAATTTATAACATTCGATTAATAATACCAACACAACGTTAAAATTTCTACTGGAACGATAGCAGTTTTCGAAAACTGCCAAACAATAGACAATGGCTATTTATATATCAAGTTTCCAAAGTGGTACTTTATGGCAAAGAGTGTGGAGTTTGCAGACCGAGGCGTAGCCGTGGTGTACATTCGCACGAGTGCCATAAAAGTACTTGGAAATGAGGTATATAAACTATTTTTTCTAAAAAATGCATGCTAAAAATTCGCCGTGAAAATTCACCGTTTTCTTCAATAAAATTTAAAAAAATCTGTGTGCATCCGTGAAATGCAATTATCATTATACTACTTAAAACAAAAGAATTGAAAATAGCACTAGTGCTATAAAGTGTCATTTCGGACATGATTTTGGTTGCCATAATAACGACATTTTGGCACCACTTTAGAAAAAATCAGAATATTGTTAAGTTTTAAAGCAGTTTAATTATAGAATAATAATTATCTGAAGTTTTAGAATAGAAATTAGAAATTTTCTAATCTTTACAATGCTGTAGCATTTATTGCAAAAGCAACTATACGTGGAAAATACATAAATACATTCTTTCACTTCTTTCCCATTTCAGCACAGAAAAAACGATTTTAATTTGAAACCCAATTAACAAAATTGGATAAAATAAAACTTAATACGTAATATCTCGAACCACTTTCCCTTAACATGTCAGCCAGCCCAGCCATACTATAAAGCGCATTACCAGAAATATGTAATAATATTATATCAATTAAATTAAAAAAAAAACATTAAGTTGTGTTTATATTATACTGTCAAATAAAGATTTTATTTATCACGACACCGCCGCGCCACCGTAGGAATTATACTTATAAGTTATAAACATGTTACATAAATATGCTTTTACCCACGAGTACTTAGAATAGCTGATTAGATCTTGCCGAGAAGAAATAATTGTTGAAAAGTTTCGTGCAGCCTTTGTATAATTCTATGGAAAAATAGTTTTGTTTAAAAATAGAAATTACAACAAATAACAAGTCATTCTCTATATCGATACCAATTTATACTTTTTTCGGTATCTGTAAAAAAATTGAATCTTTCATTTTCATCAGAGACAGAATAGTAAATTTTGTTCTCTGCAAAATAGGGAAATGAGGGAGTATTATCCCCTGAATATTACTATTGCCCATCTAAAAATTAAGTTTACAATATTATTACACTGTTACTGATAAGTAATGTATAGTCTCCTGTGCGTATTATAGTTACAGCCATAAACATCTACATTTTAAAAATTTATAGAAGGCGGACAAGTAAATTAGAGCATAGCAGCAAAAAAAATGTAACTTATCTCCTGTTGCATTTGCTCACAAAATTAACAATTTATTAACTTCCTGAAATTTTCGCGTACCTACTGTATCTAAAGGTAAAAGTAAATAAAAGTAGTGTTTTGTTCTACTTCCATCAGTTCATGGCCTACTAAAATTTGACGTGGTCTTTCCATGACAGTCTTATGAAATTTTTATTTTCTGTAATAAAATGCTCAAAACAAATACAAAATGCAAAGTGTGACACATCGTTAAAATCAGTATTAAAAGCTTTATAGAAATATGAAAAAATTTAAAATGCTGACCAAACGAAAAAAAAATCTGACAGTCGAAAATGAGCAATGGTAACAGTTATACCAAATCTGATAAGAAATTTAGATTTAGTATAAAGAAAATGTCCTAATATAGCGTTAACCAGAAATATGTGACATAAATGATAAATGAGTTAGTTATAGCCGAAATCAAAAAATTACAAAATTTCACTATTTTCCAGTTCTTCCAGAAACTAGGCAAAATAGCTCCATTTTCTTTTCAGATTATTAGTGGGCATAAAATTCCACAACTTTTCTCTAATTTAACCATCGTCGTATCTATTCAAATAAGCGAGATCCCTATAGTTAACACGCAATTTGATACATCCTGTATACACACTGCAGCAAATAAAACCATGATTAAAAAAACAACACGAAAACGTAGTAACTGGTATTACGAAAAATGTAGGGAAGTACACAAAGAAAGAAACGAAGCCCAAAGAAAAATGTTACAGGGGAAAACAAGGCGAACACAGAAAAATATCAAAATAGGAGAAAACAAAATCTGTCTAGAAGAAAGAAAAAACCCTACGAGAATAAAAAGATAAAGTAATTGGAACAAGAATATGGAAACCAAAGTCTACGAGCGTTTTACCAAAAAGTAAAGAAACAAAAACAAAGGATAGCAAGCTAGAACAAATGTATGTAAAAACAAAGAAAGTGAACTAGTAGCAGGCGATAAAAGAATACCTAATCGAAAGATGTAAAGAATATTTCGAGGAAATGCTAGAGGAAAGTGGCAGCAAAGAAGAAGAAGACGAAGAAAATCAAAGATACCCAGTATTACGGCCCGCACCTTAACGTAGTACCACCAACGATGGAGGAAATTAAACAACAAAGTGAAGAGTAAGAAACCAAAAATAGCCCGAAGAAGATGACAGTGACAGCCGAACTAGTCAAAAATCGCTGAACAAGTGCAATAATACTGCCCCATCTACAAAAAGAAAAGAGATAAGCTGAAGTGCAGCAATTACGGAGGAATATTCCTATTAAAAGTTGTTAACAAAATTATGGTCTCGATATTAGCGGGAAGAATCAAACCATACCCAGAAAATATTCTGGACGAGTGCCAATCGGCTTTAGAAATGGAAGATTAATCTTAGACCATATATTAACAATAAGAACAAGCTTGGAAAAATGCTACAATATTGACGTCCACCAACTGTACATAGAATTCAAGCAGGCATATGACAGCGTAAATAGATAACATGTGGAACATGCAATGAATGTTTTTTGGAGTCCCAGAAAAGCTAGTTAATCTTACGAAAATGACAATGAGGTCTAAACATGGTGTCCGACAGAAAACTAGAAGGGACGAGAAAGCGAGACCAGCCAAATAAAAGATGAAGAGAGGATGTGGAAGATGACCTAAGAAAGTTGAATGTGAGAAGAAGAAGGAGGAAAGCTCTAGACAGACAAGACTGGAAGAAAGTCATTGAGCAGCCAAGATCCTACATGGTCCGTAGAGCCAGATGACGATGATGATGATAAAGTTGCTTAATTAATTCGACAATATAACATGTGAGCAAACGAAAGTGACATCGAGTTTGGCTTTGAAAATTGAAACGTATGTCTGTTAAAACTTCAACTTTGACAAGTAATAATGCACATGACAATGTTTTCAAGCTTGATTTCGCTTGCGGTTGTTCACATTGAATTAATCACAGACATATGTTTCAATTTTCAAAGCCAAACTTGATGTCACTTTCGTTTGCTCACATGTTTATTTAATGAAAAAGTGGTCGACTGAAGTTTTTTGGATATTGTAGCTCTAGTGGGTTGGTTTACGTCAGTTAGATATCCTAACTCACTCATTAAATTTAAATAATCATTAAATGTTGCATCAACATGACACTCTAAAATTCAGCATTGTCGTTCTAACATCTCGCAAAGAGATCTGTACTTTACTAGAAGGTGGTCGATAAAATGCTGTGATCTCATACGTTATATTATTTTGGCGGCAATAATTTTATTTTTGAATTAATATCAATTATTTGAACCGAGTGATTTATACTTTCCCTAACATAAACAATTACTCTATCATTTTGATTATAACTACTATGATTATACTAGATATTACAACTTTGCAATGTATGTTTGTCAACCTCATACTGTATATTACAGGTTTCACTAACTACTAGGACGTCAAAAACAGTTTCCAGTGTCTCCAAAAGTATAAGTAATTCATCGAAATTTTTGTTCACACTTCTTATATTGATTAATACAACAATCGATTGATCAAATTTCAGTTGATAAGATGAGAGATAAGTCAAATAATCGATGAATCAGAAAATAGTAAATCAAATATTCGGTTAATGAGCTAATCGAATAATCAATTAATTGATTATGAACAAATAACTGTTTAATTAAATAATCTATGAATCAAATAATCGATGAATCACATAATCGATGAAATTGATTTATCAGCGAACAATATCGATAGATCGTTATGTATATTAAGAAACAAACTTATGAATCGATTGTTTTGCCCCAACTTTCCAAATGATATAATATAGAGTGACGAGATGTTCCCTTTTGGGAGGAACAGTTCTTTTTTCAGGAAATGTTCTTCTTTTAATTATTGTTCTCTTTGTCTACCTCTTATTCAAATATTTTTCATTCTCTAGCTCTGTTTTACAATACAGTTAATATTTTTTAATAAAACTTGATTTCCATTTACTATAGATTACTCATACAGTGGAAAAATAATACAATCATTAATCAAAATATTAATCACTAAACAAACAAGTAATCGAAAAATCGAAATATCAAATATTGGATTACTCCAGTGTTTAAACCATCAATTAAGCGAATAATTGATTAATAGAACAATAAAGTATCAATTAATCGATATTTTTTGGACTTTCACTATCCCGCCAAATAATCAATAATTATGTATAGCCCTATAATAATGTGATTGTTTTGGATGTTTATATTATGTCACAGAAACAAGACCCAAAATTTTATTATAAGGTCATGAAATTTTCCATTTTTAATGTTTTGCTATTTTTGTTACTATTTATTTTCAAAAAATTAGCCGATTTTTGTTTTTAGCTCATATCTAGAAAAGTGAGTTTTTTTTAAATAAAATCACCACTGAATTGCACCCCTAAATATAGGCAACTTTTGTTTAATTTACTCGACCTTGTCTGGCTTTTAACGTTTCCGAGATGCCCAATCTACAGTGTTACGATTAAAATAAAGGACCTACCTTTCTTCCACACAATGAAAGTATTAAAGTCTTAAAAGTGTGATTTGCATGTAGCTTACGTATAAGTTTTATATTTATTCAAGAATTGCGTAATGATAAAAGCAAGCAAGTCTTATCACAAACTTTAATAATTTTTATACGTTTGGTAATAAATGTCCATTCGTTTATTTATGTTCGTAATTGTTTACATCGTTATTTGATTCTTTGAAAGTTTTATCAATGTTATATCACAAGAAATTTATTAGTGAGTACAAAATAACTTAATAAAATTCCGAGAGGTAATTTTTTTAATTTTTTATAATTGGTAATTTTCTTTCAGTTAATGCCAATTTTGAACTAGGGATGCATTCGGTGGACTAAATAATAGGCCGAACATTCGGCGCTGTTTTGGAGCTAGTCGAATAATATTTTGACTCAGTATCGGTTTTGTGCCCCTATTAAAACAATATTAAATTGCAAATTTTTCTAAAAGATAATAATAAATCTAATAAGATGAATCGTTCCCTCTGAATGTTACTGTTTACAAGAAAACCATTTTGGTTACTGTCTTCGTACTAAGAAACATTAGCCACAAATAAATACGTACGTTACACTTACCTGAAGTTCTTCTTCCTTACTGCCTTATTAGCGTCATCGTTTTTCTCCCCGTCCTTTGCATATGCATTTGCACTACTTTTAAAGAAATTCCTAGCTGTCTGATCATTTTCTTATTCATCGTCTCTCACTTGGGCAACCCTCTTTCTCGTTTTTTTTTTCTGATCTTGCCCTCGGTACTCATCTGGGAATTATCACTTCTCCCGTTTTGATAACACATCCATACTACTTCGGCATCTACTAAAGAATTTAGTTGTAATTCCTCTGTTGATCCCGTGTTTTTATACCACAATCTTTTCAAATTCGTCCAACCATTATTTACTAGTACTACCTTATTTATTCTGCTATATTGTTCTATCTTTCGGTTTACAGCTACCTGCAAGAAAGATCATATTAATTTCTGAACGATTATCAGCTCTTCGGTAAAAAAGAACTTGCTACGCAAACAACAAAGGTTTTGCTATTTAGTTGGTAAAAGTAATGTTTGCTGAGACGAAAAATTATTCGA
The DNA here is from genome assembly GCA_958336395.1 of Ctenicera cuprea. Classification (NCBI taxonomy): domain Eukaryota; kingdom Metazoa; phylum Arthropoda; class Insecta; order Coleoptera; family Elateridae; genus Ctenicera; species Ctenicera cuprea. The sequence continues at coordinate 39,768,777 of OY284490.1, forward strand.
TCTCTTCTTGATTCTCTTGATTCGTTAAATCTCGACAATACAATTACCGTGTGAACCTCGCGAAGCGAGATTAGATCAAATCAGAATAATAAATGTTTCATCTGGACAGCATCACGTTTCGTTTCGATCTTTTTTAATATAAATGTTTATACATTTGTTAAGCTTAATCGATTTTTGGTTTATTAACGGCTTTGGTTAAATTTTCTTTAATTTTATTTGAGAGCTCGTGGTTAAATTTCGTGTCTTTAAATTTAAAAAGTTTCTTGTTTGAGTGGCAGTAGTAAAATTTAGTAGATACAGTTTCTATAGTTGTTATTTAAGTTACTGCAACAGCATAAGATTAGAAAATATAAAGTGTATGCATAATCTTGTAGATTATATGAAAAAATAGTTCAGTTTTTTGTTTTAGAAAATATATAACTCTTCAAATATTATTGATAATGATATTAAATTGTAAAACAAAATCAGAATTAATATACCAAAAAAAGGTGGTTAAAGTTGTTTCAACTGGCCAACCATTCGCGACCCACCGTGAAATTCTAGATAGCCCGGTGGGCAGTTCCGGCCCTGGCTATACAGGGTGAGTGAAGCTATATGCCTTTTTTTAGTGAGTTTATTATTAGGAATTTATTAAAAATTTTTGGTATGCACATGTTTCGAAGGGTGCTCTACAACCTGGCGCAGTCAGTTTTTTGATTGGACGTCAAATCTCAAAATAGCGATTTTCAACTGTTTATTTTTAGATGGAACAGTACGACTTTTTTTGGCTTAGACGATGCTGCATGATGTTTACAATGTGATCCTTACTGAATTTTGTCACAGCTTTTACGATTCAGCCGTAAAATATGCATTCATTATGTTAGTCTAGTAGGCTAGTACGTACGCACGCGTCACCATGTTTTTGCGTAAAATAAGTGAGCTTTTGATGAAACAATTGCAATCGATAGATTGGCCGTGGTGGTCCAACTGCATGGCCACCAAGATCGCCCGACTTAACACCCCCAGATTTTTTCCTGTGGGGTAATATAAAATCCAAAGTTTGCATTGAAGAGCGTACAACAGCACAAGATATGGAAGAACGAATCCGAACATGTATTCGACTGATACCTGCTCATATGGTTTTGCGTTCCGTGGGATCCTTACAACGAAGATTTACTGCGTGCATAGAACGGGAAGGAAGACCTTTTGAACATTTTCTATAATTCATTGAAACATTTATAACATGTAGAAATTTTTGTTGACGTTCTTTTTGCACTATTACTTCGTTTAGTATTTTCTATCATTTCAGTTTAGGTGTTAGGTTAAACAAAATTATTATTCCGATAAATAATTGTAAACTGTTAATTCCATTATTATTCTTACATTGCGTTTTATCTTGGCTCTGGTGTAGTTACCACTGCGGTTTCTAGTTTTTTTATTTAAATTTCGTTTAGTTTATAATCTTGTATTTTTCATTCGATGTTATCCTGATATTGAAGTAACTATTATTCAATGTAATCTAAATACCTGAGCTTCTGTTTCTTTATGTTTATTAAAATAGTGATTTCATTAGGTATCCTGACAATCAATAAATCGTTTTGTGCAAATTCATCAAAGTACGTTCGGCAGGTCCCGGCCTACTAGACTAACATAATGAATTCAAATTTTACGGCTGAATCGTAAAAACTGAAAAAAAAATCAGTAAGGATCATATTGTAAACATCATACAGCATCGTCTAAGCCAAAAAAAGTTGTACCGTTCTATTTAAAAATAAACAGTTGTAAATCGCTATTTTGACATTTGACGTCGAATCAAAAAATTGACTGCGGCAGGTTGTAGAACACCCTTCGAAACATATGCATCCAAAAATTTTTAATAAATTCGTAATAATAAACTCACTAAAAAAGGCATATTGCTTGACTCAGCCTGTATATAGCAGTTCAATAAAGGTAGTTTTTCAATCGCCTTACTTAATCCTGGAGCGTTTTATATATTTCGTATAAGACGTTTCTACTGAGTGGTCTGAGGGGCTGATGTTCATATTCCTCTCTATTTTTCCTTTCCCATAGAAGTATGGAATATAGGAAATTTTTGAATTTCAGATTTAAACGGAAGTACACGTTTTGGAGTCCAGAGAACCCAAAAAATGGTTCTTAAAAATTCTCTGTCTCCGGAACCCCTTAACCAATTTTCATAAGATTATAAGGTGTTTGAAAGCTTTTTAGCTGCAGGTAATTTTTTGTAAGGAACCGGAACCGAAAATGTAAATTAGACATGTTTATTGGTAACCCGTTTCAGAAATTTTGAAAACATGGCGTTGTAGTAAATTTAAAGGTAAACGAAATTGTTGTTTCCGAGTGCTTCAAAGCTAAAGCCGCTATCAATTTTTGAAAATTTTATTTTTAATGACAGATTACTCAAAAAAATATCTAATCAATACTTATTGTCAAATTATTAAAAAAAAAAATTTAATACGTATAATTAAGTGATTTAAAAATATTTTTGGAAATATGAGAATTGTAAAACTGCTAGCATTACAAAGTTTTGAACGTTTTCTAAAAAATATTAATCAAAAACTCTGCACGCCATTTTTTAAAGCATTGTGAGCCGATAGTACAAGCAGTGAACTAAAAATTTGTTTTTTACTAATCTCCCAAATTTTATTCTAACGTCCTCCAGAAATTTTAGAAAAGATTGAGATTGATTAATTATTTATTCAAAAACGCAGCAAATGCCAATCGTTATAAACTTTAAACAGTTCAATGGCCTATTTAAAGTAGTACATTAAAATTAATAAAGGTTTTCAACCATATTAAGAATTAAGAACAAAAACACGATACTTTTTATGTATCAACAACGTTGTTTTTTTGGAAGTTACGTGATTTTAACTACGCCTATAAATTAGCTCCACTAAAAAATATATTTTTTATCTTCGTTATAAGGATTGATTTCATGAAATATTTTGAAATAAAAATTTTATGGAATTACACGTTTTAGAGCTCAAGCTGTATGTGTGTTTGTGAGTGGGCGTGCGTGCGTTGTGTACACAATCAGTCCTTAGTACACGAACCTGAATGTATTTTTTGTAACTTGCTACCTACAGAGTGGAACAAATAATGTGACAAATATTATAGTAGGAAAGTATAGATTGTTCGCTGCAAAAATATTACATCTATAATTTTAGGTATGATAATCAAGAGTCTATTAAACACAGAAAAAAATATATTTTGCCTTGTTTATTACATAAGGGATTACACATAAACACACAATGGTTAATTTATTATGCTGGCGCTACACTTCATAGTGCAAGCAGGTAAGGGAATATTTGAATATTGAATATTTTCCAAAGTTTTAATAACCAAGGTCTTATTGTTACAAATGTTGGAAATTTAATTGTGCTTTATAATTTAAAAGAAAATCGTACACCATCCCGTGAATTATTGAAAATTTTTGTTTTTATTTATTTGGGGTGAGGAGTCCATTACGTGCGCGTGGAGAAACCGGCAATTGACCTACAGGCAATTTATTCTTATTTTTTTTGATTTTACGGGAAAGGATGCCCTTTAGGGGGGGGGGGATCTCTCAAACTTAAGATTCAAACTATTCACCTTGGCTTGCCCCTCCTTGGAAAAAACCCTATGAGCGGCCATTTATATGGCAGAATTAGAATTGCAAGAGCTATTTTTTAGTAAATTTCCGCCTTCGGCTTCAACACATTTTCAGTTTTAAGTGTTTAGTTAAGTGTCGAAGGGGAGGGTGTTGTTTTTTAACTGTCCTAAGTACGCTCAGAAAGCTGCTTGTGCATTCTACTTTGCAATAATTTTTTGTATTCTGGTATCTACGTCCCAAATATAGTTTTTCGTAATATTTGCACAAACAAATATCTTAGAAAGTAAGAATATATTACAAATTAGTATTTTTTATACTGCTACTTTTAAAAATCACATTGGAATTGTGCTAAAGTGATAGCAAATATGCAGGACTGACTACTTTGTACGTCACTAAGCAACAGACGACATTGGTTTTCTGCTAAATTTACTACATCTGCAAAGGTTTGTTCGCTATAAGCTACGATGACTTCTCTGCCTTGGCAAATATTAAAATCGCTATGTCTGAAACAGTGTGTTTCAATTAACATACAAAATTAAACAACAAACGACCTCCGTTTCCTGCTAGGGTCACCACGCTTGCAAATGTTTGTTACTTTGCTAAGCGACGACGGCTGATGTTTGTTATTTTGCTATGCGACGACGATCAAAAAGCTAGATGAAAACGCTGAATTTTCGACGGAGAGTTCAGTTATTTTTCAAATATGGTCTAAAAACTAAACTCATGCAGGCAACCGTTGGTGGATCGCTCAAACGATCCTACACGGACTCAGACCCGTGTATGCTTCAGTAGAATAAAGTCCCCCTGCATGCCGGAAATACTCCCTTCATACAGGAGAGGCGTTTTTGCGGGTTAGTGTATGAAAACTACTGCATTTAACTCCTTCCAGAGTTGCGAGCACCTCCAGCTCTTAGTAGAGTACAGCAGCCTACAACCTCACTCTTTCTTTAAACCCTGCAGCACCCCCAGTTCTTACCAGAGCACTGCAGCTCCAGATAAAATACGCAGGACCTGCCTGCGTACTCGACATACGACATAGTAAGTCGGTGCTGCTTAACCAGTTACGTAGTGTACGTGTATTGACCCCGTATAGAACGTGTGTTCAGTTTGTGCTACCTAACTTTGATTTATTTACTGTACTAAAATAATTAACCATGTTTAATGGTTTGTTCATTCAATTTATTGTTTATGAAATGTTAAACTATTTGTTCATATTTGTTACAATGCTGTGTTATAAAACATTGACTGTATAATAAAAATACATCAATTACCCCTGAAAGGTTTTAAGCGTTATACCAAGATTATTCTCATCCTCAAAGACTGTATAACGTTTTCAACGCTTTAAGACGTTTTCCGTGTAACGTTCTCGTCTTTACTACGTTCGAATCACGTTAAATTATTTATATTTGTTTCGAGTAGCTTCAGGGAGTTGTCCAGGGTTCACCTGGGTTACCAGAACCTTTCAATAATGTACAAATCGGAAACGGGTTAAATTAATATCAATATAATATATATAACTATGTACAATTTAACTAAATGTATGTATTCACTGGAAAATAAAATTAAGTACTGCAATCTGTTATAAATAAATAAAATATTAATTCCGGAGACGCTGTTTTAATACGTCTTGTGGCATCTAAATTTCTGCCGCACTCTGTATGGTACGGTTTCCGAATTTGCTCTGGACGGCTGGGTATGTTGGTGCGTCAACGACCTTGTTAGTTTAAATGTTGTTTTCTGCGCCGGTTTGCCCGTATTATCGGCCAAACGATCGGACTGGTATTTGAAAGCTAAACAAAGATTAGTATGCGTTCTGGTGAATTGCACGTATTAATGCAAGACAAATAAATTCGGGAACAGTTCAAAAGTGCCATTAAACGTCTTAACGGTAATTTCTGACTTTAAAAATCAACGGTTACCAATATAGTACAAAGTAGTGACCTTGCCTGCAATTATAAAATGTAAGTGAAACAAACAATGCTAGTTTAAAATACTTTCCACTAAAATCACACCTGTTGATTACGCTTTAAACAACCAGGCTACGTTTGAGTATCAGCTACTCGTTGTTTTGTCTGTTTCAGGGAGTATTATACTAATTGGTTTAATGAATGTTAACTTCTTTCGCCATGCGATGAAGTACATTTACGAAGGGGTAAATTAACCACAAACTACTGACAGTTTCGCCTAGTACGTTTGGAAATTCCCCAGGATAACACACCTCAAGATTCTTAGGATATTGCACCCCGTAATCTGAGATTAACATGGATTTCCCCTGTGATTTTTCACCCAGGAAAAAGTCAACAGTTATTTAGCAAGATAGCGAACTGACAATACTTGAAGATCCTGCGCCTCCAACTTTATCGCTAATTCACTACGGAAGAAACAGTTGGCCTCTGAAGCATTGAACACCACGCTCCAAGAGTTGACTGTTAATAATTACTGTCCTCTGACATAAACAGGTTCGTACATTGAAAGTGATCTCAAATCGCAACTGATAAGTTTTAACGCAACTTTTAATTTCAGGTAAAAGTGATTCGTGAACTGCACTTTAATACTTGCCGGAATTTGGAACATGTGAATGCAAAACAGGCTGGATCTCTCGGATGTCGGTAAACTGGTAACTGGAACAGTAATAAAATAATTACAACAATTATAATTCAATTGACGGCGTACACTGATGAACAGTTCGGTTTATCTTCAGTAAAACAATTCGGTAACGGCTGGATTTTCTGGTATGAATTCTTTAAATACTTTTAAACTGTAATTATTTAAATGTGAACTCAAATACACAGGCTAATTTCAAACTGTATATTTGCCAGTTAAGCTAGCGAATTGTTCGACTAGTCGGTTTGACCCCAAGGGTCTGAGTCTCTGGATTCGGCAGCTCCTTTACTTTTTATAGCTAACCCAGCTCATCTTGCGGTTCGAATTTAGCGCATTTCCCTCTCCGCTTGTAGTGGGAGATGTCCTCGCTCAGTCATCTGAGATGGATCGGTACTCGAAGCGCCATCCGCGCCTTTTTCGAGAACTAAGGGCGGTGCTCGTTTAAATAAAATTGTAAAACCACAAATACGCGAATTCTGCGCGCACTACACTTTGGATATAATTTTACCCTGTCACAACTGCTTAAGATAATATTACGATAATCCTCCAGCTGGTACTAGTAATGAAGAACTTTTAGTTTGTGGATTGGGTGGACTCCTGGGGTCATACTGTACTAAGATGCAGCGAGTTTTGTGTGGCCTAAATATGTTTGTATTTAAATGATTTCTTTTAGTGCAATATTATTACTTAATAACTTCTTCACTCCAAAAAAGCGGGTCCTTCGTCAGTGTTTTAAATATTTTCTTCTGCCAATGTAATAATGAAACTTATTTGGAACATACAGAAAAATTACAATACCTTTCTTTAGTGAGCAAGGAAAAAATGATTTCTCAGTGTACGTCAATACACCTATTGGCAGCTTTCTGAACGAACTTTATAGTTTAAATACCGTCTGTCTATAAAGTAACCCCCCCCCCCCCCCCGCCCTAACTAACTTTTAAACGACTTGATATTTTATTACAATATTTGGTGTGTTTTAATGGGAAATTAAATACTATTTTTTAGCCAACAATTAAATTTTGTATCATTCAAAATGGAATTTTTTTTTAAATAGAAATGGGGGTCGAGTTACACATCATTTGAAAGGTCTTTTAATTGTGCGTCTGATCCTAGAGTTTCAAAGAAAAATATTTAGCCATAACAAAATGGGAGAATTTAAACAAATGGACTCACTCAATTCAAAATTGTTTTGATTTTTTTATCCAGGGTTGAGTGACACCTCAATTGAAAGGTCTTTTAGTTCTGCGTCTGATCCTAGAATTTCAAAAAAAAATATTGAGCCATAACATAATAGCGGATTGTAAACCAATGGACTGACTCAGTTCAAAATTGTTTTGATTTTTTAATCTTGTAGTCCACTTATTCATTTGCAGTACTAAATTTGCCCAGTAATATCTCAGGTGGCTTGAAATAATATTGAAAACATTATGTTAAAACAAGACGGTGTGCCGCCTCATTATTATAGGCCTGTTTCTGACTTTCTCAACGGACATTTTCTTGGAAGATGGATTGGTAGGCGGGGGCCTGTAGAATAGCCGTCTCACTCCACAGATTTAACTTCCTTAGTTTTTTTTTCTACGGGAATATTTGAAATCGAAAGTGTACAGAACCCGTCCAGAAACAATTGAAGAACTGGAGAAACGCATTACTGAAGTTTTCAGAAATATCACTCCAGAAACTTATGAAAATGTAAGACAGGAATTTCATAACCGACTTATTATGTGCCAAGAAGTGAATGGTAAATATTTCGAACACTTAATTTAATTAATTTAAGCTTTAATTCTTAGTCTTTTTTTAAATAGACTTCTTTATCTTCAAACATTGTCATTTTGTTATGGCTGAATATTGTTCTTTGAAACTCTAGGATTAGACGCAGAACTAAAAAACCTTTCCACTCGACCCCCCTTTCTATTTAAAAAAAATTTAAAATGGCGCCCAGTCGCCATTTTGGATGATACACAATTTTAATATGATCTGAAAAATAGTATTTAATTTCCCATTACAACACACCAAATTTTGTAGAAAAATATCAAGTCGTTCAAAAGTTAGTTGGGGGGAGGGTTACTTTATGGACACAGTGTATATAAGACAATATAAAATTAATATAGGGACATCATTCAAGTTATGTTTCTGGTATATTAGCATTCTATCTTAAAAATCGCACTTAAAAATATAATGGGGTTAAGTAGAAGAAGTAAGAACTCATAGTTATGATAAGAGTTTAGCAATTTTGCTGTAAGAGTTTTTTGTGTAACTGTATTCATGAAAAAACTATTTAAAAACCTAATGCTGCCAATAACCTGGTACCTAATTATTTAGAATAAACTTTAGTTCTTATAGAAAATTTGAATAATTTTATTATAAAAAATTAAAAATATTTTCCAATTATTTAAATACAATTTTTGCTGAGATCATAATTTCGACTCTTAATTTTTACTACCTTGGTAAAAAGCTTCTCGTTAGCCAATTCAGCTATACAGGCTGAGTCAAGCTATACGCCTTTTTTTTTAGTGAGTTTATTATAAGGAATATATTAAAAATTTTTGGTATGCATATGTTTCGAAGGGTGCTCTACAACCTGTCGCAGTCAGTTTTTTGATTAGACGTCAAATGTCAAAATAGCGATTTTCAACTGTTTATTTTTAAATGGAACTGTACGACTTTTTTTGGCTTAAACGATGCTGTATGATGTTTACAATATGATCCTTACTGATTTTTTTCCCAATTTTCACGATTCAGCCGTAAAATATGCATTTATTATGTTAGTCTAGTAGGTCGAGGCCTACGGAACGTACTTTGATGTATTTGCACAAAACGATTTAATGGTTGCCAGTATGCATAGTGAAATCATTATTTTAATAAACTTAAAAAAACAGAAACTCAGGCATTTAGATTACATTAAATAATAGTTACTTCAATATTAGGATAACATCGAATGAAAACTATAAGATTATAATGTAAACAAAATTTAAATAAAAAACTAATTAGTTTTTATCTAACGAGAAACACGAAGAAGTGGAAGTGGTTTACTTGTTTCATCAAAAGTTTACTTATTTTACGCAAAAACATGGTGACGCCTGCGTACGTACCGGCCTACTAGACTAATATAATGAATGCTTATTTTACAGCCAAATCGTAAAAATTATGAAAAATGCAGTAAGGATCATATTGTAAACATCATACAGCATCGTTTAAGCCAAAAAAAGTCGTACCGTTCCATTTAAAAATAAACAGTTGAAAATCGCTATTTCGACATTTGACGTCCAATCAAAAAACTGACTGCGCCAAGTTGTAGAGCAACATTCGAAACATATGCACACCAAAAATTTTTAATAAATTCCTAACAATAAACTCACTAAAAAAAAGGCGTATAGCTTGACTCAGCCTGTATATATGCCACAATTAACAATCGACTGGCAGGACAGCAGGTAACTAAACTTCATTTGTGATTTTAAAGGCATGTCTATACAATTATTAAGTACGGTCCTGGCGGCGCATCGGTGAAGTAGCTTGAAGTATGTGCAATTGCACGTGTAACGAGTGTAGGCGGGTACAACTTCCTGCGATCCAAGTCGGCACGCCTTTTGTGTCTATTGGCGGTACAAGAGCGTTTCCACGCCTTTTACTTTGCTGTCGATAGGTTCTCAATCATAAGATTTGAAAGGTGATTGCCGTCTATACGACACCCTGTGAATACGCTCGTTTCACACACGGAAATCTCATAAATCTAAATTTGTAACAAAATTATCTTAGTGTCTTGACATGATGGTTTGGTTGCAAAGTTTTGCCTAATAGGGCACAAGACAACGCCAGTAGTTTTTCTTAATTTAACACTAAGAAAATAATTGAGCCTATTTTACTATTTATAACAAAAATTAAGAAATACGGAATATACATGCATTTTTACTATTTTAATTAAAATGTTGAAGACATTCTTTTTGTATAATAAGAAATTTACTTTTTGCACTTTTTGTATTTCTTATATACGAATATAATAATTATTAAAATTAATATAAGTTGTTCTTGTATTTTTCTTGTATTTAAATATAGTAGAAATGGGTAGGTAAAACGTTTTTATTTTGTTTTTTTTTAAATATTTTTACAGTATTACATTTTAGCAAAAGTAAGAGGGGCAACAGCGACAAAAACAAAGTTTTTACATTTTATTAACACTTCTTGTCTTCTACAACACAATGTATTTTTTAATATAACATAAATAAAAATATATGTAATTAATTAATAACCTGATGTTAGTAAACTAAGATAAAAATATATATTTTAAAAATTAGTTGTTTTGCAAAAGCAAAGATCATTGATGATTTTTAGCAGAAGCGATATATTAGACGAGATTCGAGACTAGAATAGAAATACAATATCACGCTTGACGATTAAAACTTAAATATTGAAGAATCAAGCATTCTTAATTATTACTCGAGTTGAAGTAGTTAATTGTTATACCACGAATGTACTGAAAAACAACCAAAAAAAAGTTACGGAAACTTATTGTGCAAAAACATTCGGGATGACTTTCTCTATAGCAGCTGAAACGGAAAATGCGACGTCGTAATTGGTCGATATATTATGAATGGAATAATCAGTAATAAAATAACTTTGTAATTTAGTAAGAACGACTTAATTAATGGTCTTAATGCTGTTTGTCTATTTATCTAAAGACCTGTGCTTCGACAATACCAAGACTATAGTCTTAGTCTTGTTTTGGCGTTGTCTTGAAAATAAAGACAAAACCAAGAAGACTTGTTGTAATAGGGCAAGACCACGACCAAGCCTCTTAATTTCTAATTTCAATTCGGGACGAAGTAGTAAACATAAGCTATAGCGGAACCCATGAGCTACCTCTTACGCTTTGTTTGGTAACTTAGTTTTAAATTATAATAAATACGCTATGTCGATATGTGCGATTTGTACTTAATGGATACATCAATATTGCATATTCTCCAATAGACAAAAAGTTAGCGATTAGAAATAAATACTGAACTTAATATGCGTAACTACTAACTAATCACATTAATGTTTATTCTTTTAGAGTAAAATCCCGATCCAGGGAGAATTACATCAAATAATAATAATTATTATTATTTAAAAAAAAGTATAAAGTTGCGAACGCAATTCCGCTTAACCCGGTTCAGCACACTTACGGCTTTTTCACCGGCATATGCCCCACCACGAAAAAAACATCTTAACTACCGAGCCCAGCCCCGCTGCTTCAAATTTTATAAAAATACGGCTACAGCTAACCGCAAACTGAGGTCTATCGGTTCGAACCGCGAGCTCTTAACCCACAGAACTACCGGAACCGCCATATAACTATGAAAATATATGTATTAAAAGTTACATTCGTTTCCTTCATTATACTATACAATATTTTTAGTAAATATTGTACCCACTTTTCCTCCTTTCATTGGCGTTTTCAATTTTAATTTTCGCATTATTAAAACTAAAAAAATATAAAGTTCTAGTTTTTTAAATGCTTGTCCGTGCTTCTTATTACTGGTCTTTTTCTAACCTGTTAAAATACCAGCTGCAATAAAATTTGTAAACTTTATATTATTAGTTATAATTATAGTTAAATATTAGCGATATATACAGCACAACTTAATAAAAACGAACTTAAGTTTGCAAAATCAGAAGTATAGATTATATCTAATTATAAACCCGCTGCGCGTCGCTTGGTGTTTTCTCCCCAAGATGGTTTCGGTAATGAGACCTACCAGAGAAGTAAGCGGATTGCGTTCCAATAATACAAACGTAGAGTATAAACGCAATTTTATTATTTTCACTAAAGACTGTACTGGTCCAATACATATCAGTACATACGAATATGTGCCTTACATAATGGACGCGTAAAAATCTGGATTTTAGTAGTGGGGGCCCGTCGCGTCGTCACAAAAGTTGAGACAGAAGGAGGGGCTTCGGATTTAGTATATCGATAGATCTGTGACTGTGACCTCATTTAAATGTACCGAATGTGCCACAAAGCAACAGCATTTCTTGCAGAAAAAGAATGTACGGCAAAGGGCATTGGCAAAATTTGATTAGCCTGAAAAACAACAGCTCCGTTTGACGCCGAGTTTCCGTTAATGTAAAATTGTGCAATACCAAATAAATTAAAGGAGAAGTTCTGTATTTTGTTATTGTCTCAACAATCGCTCCTATTAACTGCAAATACTTATGTGTATTAGAAGATTGCATGTGATTAGTAGCGTACTATCTACAGCCAAAGCAAAGAGCGGGTACATGACCGCAGGGGTATTACGTATAGTGCTGTTCTGCTGTTAAGCACTAAAACAGGTATCTCCACAATAATCACTACAAAGACAAATTTTGGTAAGTAAAACGTGACGTAAACAAAATTTCATATGATATGTATTATTTACTTAGGAAAACAAAATAATGGTATTAAATTTGTTTATAATTAACTGCATTATAGAATCGTTTGCAATATTTAGCTTAACATTTTTCCTATATATTTCGCTGTATTTCACGGTATGTATCCATAAAAAATATTATTACTTTCTTAGATGTTACATACTTACATATTTCCGGTATGAAAATGTTTTGTAACCTCGAGTAAATTAATTCCGAAATTTTGACGGAAACAAGTTTTGGATCTCTAAAAATCCAAAATCTATTTTTAAACAAGGCTTTAAACGTTGGTGTTAGAATATTACGACTTAAACGCCTATGTACACTTGAAATTGACTGCAGATTGCTAAAAGATTTTGGTATCGTAATAAGTCCTGAGAATTTACTAAACCATCAAAACTGCGAGACATAAAAATTTTAAAAATTTTACAAATTTAAAAAAGAAAGTATTGCTCCTAAATTGTCCAAACGATATTTTCTAGATTTGGTAGCCTCATACATATACAGCTAGGATTTAGTTATAATTTATCTTTTTTCTCCAATGTCGTTAACTTTTGTGATACCTACAAATTTTGGAATTTATGAATTATGCATGTATATTAATAAAATTAGTAGTACTTTTGATAATGTTGAAGTTCGCTCATTTGTTTGCAATAAATTTCCAGGTGTTATGGTTTGCAATTATTGCAGTTATTCTGTTGGTCAAATATCTATCAGTATAACAGCACAACAATACAGGTTAACAGGTCTAAAATAACGTTACGAGTTTGCAGTGATTTTATACAAAACGACAAGAAAAATATTGAACAATGCGTAAAATATTTTTTAAGCAGTACACATTCTCGTACACATTTTCGTAATTACCGTGGGACAATTCGCAGAATTCTACTTTAACCGCTCTAAATAAGTGTGTCATAGAATAATAAGGCGGCATGGTGAAAATGATAGGGCACACCATTTATCTATCGGTGTTTTTAAAAGGGGCCTATCGCGGTACTTATTGAACTTCATGAACTATGATCAATTCTTTTCTAAGGAATTATCGTAAGACGCAACTTATCAAATAACTCTTTAAGTAAATATACATATAAGTTATGATTTTCAAACAAAATGAGATACTTTAGTGTATTTGAATTATGCGTTACATTGTAAATAATATTGAATTTTAAGAAGGAACCTATAACGGCCTACAGTTGCTTATTCAGTGATCAATAATGGAAACAATAAATTATAATAATATAACTTAGCACGCAACTTTATTAATTTAATGTTAAGTGATATAGGCTGGTTTCAAATACAGTAACAATTTTGTTAAGGATTCGTACGCGTATAGTAGCATAAATTAAACAACTATTAAGATACCTGACTAACCTAGTCAATTTTTAATAAAGTTGAGGAGCTAGTTGTAAGAGGGCGCAAATAGACGTTTTCGATATTTTACTATTTTTATTTACACTTCGCTATTCAGAAAAAAATAAAACAGCTTTATCTAAAACGTCAAAAGTTTAGAGACTGTATTGTCACGTCGCGGAGATAAAAACGTTAGGGGTGTGTAGCGACAGCAGAGCAGTTGACGTTACAACATACGCGTACCACGCAATACGTTGAGTAAAAGTAAACAGAAGAGAAGTTCAGCGTGTATCAATTTCCGTATAGAGGGTTGGGCAAAAGTACGGAACAATGCAAATATCTTTAATACGGCAACCGCGATTTTGACAAAATTTTCTACATGAAGGTTCCGATATACGGCGGATACAATGAAAGTATCGGTGGTTTAAAAAGACTTCCAGTTTAGCCGGAAATAATATCAACTTTTTTATTTTAAACGGAACACCCTGTATATTTACTGATATATCGATAGAATTCTAGTTTTCGAGTTCAGTGATGGTTTTATGCCTATATGTTCAATAAATTTAGAGATATTGAACAATAATGTTTCGTAATTGTTATCTAGCAGCTCATGAAAACAAAAGAATGTGAGAAGCTTAAACAGTTATGTAATGTTGTCAAATATGCTTGGTTCGTGGTGTGTTGTTTCGTTGTTCGATAGATTGAGTAGTGTGGTTGCAGTAATCAATTAATTAACCAAATTAATTAAAACTGCTGAATTTAACATCAGAAATGGTTCAATTAACAGAAAGATTGCAAATTGTTAACCAAAGTACAAACTTCTTGCTGAGTTCTACGACGCTCACCAAAATCAACTATAATTAAAATTTGAATTCGTACTCTTTCTGTTAATTGAACCATTCCTGATGTTAAATTCAGCAGTTTTAATTAATTTTGGTTAATTAATTGATTACTGCAGTCACACTGCTCAATCTATCAACACAACACGAACCAAGCATATTTGACAACTTTACAAAACTGTTTAGGTTCCTCATATTCTTTTGTTTTCATTAGCTGCTAAATAACAATTACGAAACATTATTGTTCAATATCTCTAGAATTATTGAAAATAAAGGCATCTCACTGAACTCGCAAAAGAGAGTTCTATCGATATATCAAAAAATATAAAGGGTGTTGCATTTAAAATAAAATAGTTGATATCATTTCCGGCTAAACCGGCAGTCTTCTTAAACCGCTAATACCTTCATTGTATCCGTCGTATATCGGAACCTTCATGTAAAAATTTTTGTTAAAATCGCGGTTACCGTATTAAAGATATTTGCATTGCACCATACTTTTGCCCAACTCTGTATGAAACAGATTTTTATACAGTACAAAAATCTATGACATGAAGCCTCCCAACGCATGATAAGAGCCGTATATAGAAATATCGTAGTTCATATAGAATAGATGCGTTTGTCACGACCGTTTGTTGGTGTATTTTCTTAAGGATACAGGCGGCAAACAAAAATGCTTTTATGCCAATAATAGTGAAATTAGGAAAACGTTGCCCGGCCTAAGTTTATTTACATTTTCGTTCAAAAACAAAGAACGTTAAAGCGTTACAAAAAAATATGCTTTTACGCATTAAATGGAGAGTCACAAAAATAAGTTGACTCGTTCAAACAAAATAGAATACTACAATAAAGTTAAAAGTGAAACGTACAAAAACCCTTCTTGATTCTTATAAAAAAAACTGAATTTTATACTAAAAATAAAAGCAAAACATTGCGAAAATAAGTTTTTGTCGGTATGTCTGTCTAGACGGTATACTATAGGTTATGGTTAGGCACAATTACATTTTTACAGAAAAAAAATGCAAACAAAATGTTTTTAATAAACAATGTTATTGGTCTAGGCGGAATACTCGAGGTTATGGTCAGGCGCAGTTACATTTGTACAGATAAAATGCGAAAAAAAGGTTTTCTTCAAACAATGTTGTTGGTGTGGACGGTATACTCGAGGTTAATGCTAGACACAGTTGCATTTGTAATTAAAAAAAGCGACAGCAAGGTTTTATTTTAAACATTGTTGTTGGTCTAGGCTGTATACTCGAGGTTATGGCTAGGCACAGTTACATTTTTATAAAGAAAAATGCGAAAACAAGGTTTTACGTACATTTCAACTTTATGATAAAATTCTATTTTTATTCTTCAAATCAATCTTTGATTATACACTGTGTCCATAAAGTAACCCGAAATGTTCACCATTCACTTCTTGGCACATAAAAAGTCGGTTATGACATTCCTGCCTTACATTGTCATAAGTTTCTGGAGTGACATTTCTGTAAAAAACGCATTACAGAAGTTTGCAGAAATATCACTCCAGAATCCTATGAAAATGTGAGGCAGGAATGTCATAACCGACTTTTTATGTGCCAAGAAGTGAATGGTGAACATTTCGAACATTTAATTTCATTTGTTTTTGCTTTAATTCTTAGTTTTTTTTAATAGACTTCTTTACTTCAAACGTTTGTCATTTTGTTATCGCTAAATATTTTTCTTTGAAACTCTAGGATCAGACGCAGAACTAAAAGACCTTTCAAATGAGGTGCCACTCGACCCACCTTTCTATTTAAAAAAAAAATTCAAAATTGCGCCCAGCCGCCATTTTGAATGATACATTATTTAATTATGAGCTATAAAATGGTATTTAATTTCCCATTAAAGCACACCAAATTTTTTAGTAAAATATTAAGTCGTTCAAAAGTTAGTTAGTTGTATAATCTTCATCTTATTATGGTACGCGAAAAATCCCAGCCTTAGTCTTATTAAGCGACAGCGGTTACCGTTTGTAGTTCATGTTTGCATTTAGTCGCACGTGCTCGAACAGGTGCTCTTTGATAAGCAGCATGCAGCGATCATGGATTATTTAGGTACGATGTCAAAATGGAAATTTATGAGCCATCTAAGAACTCGATCCTGTGACTATTTGGCGACGACGACGCTAACGCATTTTCGTATGGATCTGGATTTCTGTTGTTCTATCATCTCTTATTACAATTTTATTATACGTTGAAACCTCAAAATCGGTTTTTACTGTCTTTACACTTACGTTTACTTTGCTATTTTCCTCGATTAACCTTTTCAAGCAACCGACCGAAATTAAACCACTCTTCGTAATAAAATGTTATATCTGTGGTCACATATTCATGCCAATTATAAATCCAAAAATTCAAAATTAATTTAAAAGGAAGAGTAACCATAGTGGATAAAACGAGGGATAACTTTAACTCCCCTAAATCTAGTATTTGGTCACTGTACATTGGAAATCTAAGCTTCATATTTAAGAAAAATTTGCTGATTTTTATGGGGTAGTCCTCTTTTCTTTTCTAATTGCTGGCCGAACAAACTCACTTTCTTGAGGTTTCATGCAAGTTTCATTACCAATCTTTTAATCCTACTTTGATTTTCCTGCGATAAGTTGGCTGAACTGTAGAGTTTATATAGACATAGCTACGACGGCACACAGGTAGGCAGCTAGACAAACAAACGTACAGACATAAGACACGCACACAAAATCGCGCGCTACCTCGTCCTTTCTTTTCTCCCCTCTCTCTCTCTCTCTCTCTCACATAAATCATGTGGAAAACTATACCCTGTTTTTAGATATTCTGGCCTCTGGGAACATAAAACCTGTTTATTCGTCAAATTTTTGAGATTGATTCTTTTGAAAAGAAATGTGACAATAATACCCCATGCCAAGCTGTTGTGCTATAGCTACTATTGAAAAGCTCTGCTTTTAAATAAAATGTTCTAGCCCTACATGGTTTGAGATGTAACATCGTGCAAAACTTTTTGCCAGTAAGGCACAAGGGTATGAATAAAATCAATTTATTAAAATAAAATTTTTGTGATTTAAATCAATTTTTTGATTTTAATTATTTCGTTTTATTTAAATCGATGGTTATGATTTTGCTAAATATAATTAATTGCAATTTAAGTGATTTGTTTCATATATCATAATCTATACGAGAACTTAAGTTTAATTTAAGTTTAAATGTTCATATTATTTAATTTTAAACTTTAAAATTTACCCAAAGTTATTGTATAAACTTTTAAAATTTTAACATTTAAAATAATTATTAATTTACTTGTTTAACACTTAAACAGTTCTCTTTAAAGTAATATGCTCTAGGTATTAATTAATAAATGTTTGCAGTTTTTTATCTACACTTGGATACATGCTTCGTAAGTCTATCAACAAGCCAACAATAACACCGACAACTCTAGCAATGCTTAATAAAGGTGTTGACTTTTTTACTCCTTTTCTAAATAATTACAAATATACTTAATCATATACTTTACATTTAAGAAAAAACGTCGTGAGAACAAATTAAAAGTACTTTAAAATTTGGGAATTGAACCCGGCATTCGTGAGCGCGCGCGCTACCTCAAGACCACTCCCATCAAACACGTGATTTGCTCTTATTTCATTGATATTACGACAAAAAATAGAATTCTGTACACAACCTACTTTGATTCTAACCAAATTACAACACGATTAAAATGCTACTCTGTGAACAACTTGTATATCTTAGAAAAATTTTGTATCCGTCAGTGTAGTATAGTGCTCGCGGTTGATAAGTCGCTGAAAAATCAAGCAAGCTGAGGTAAAAAGCCACGACATAAATGTTCCTTATGCTTTAAGGATTCAAAATTTGCAAGTTGTCAAAAAAAACGTCGTGTACAAAAGGGCGTTAGACAAAATTTGCGAGTCAGAGGTAATATAAATAAAGAGAATTGCAAATAACTCGAATCTACAGCATAGCTGCTACAGCATGTATGAGTAACGAGTTCTCGCTGCTTTGACTTTGTCGCGTTCAACCTACGTCTGCACTTTAGTAGGGTACTAGTTGGCATCAACTAGTGGGATCACTAAAAATAAAGAAAACTTCTGGAAAATCGTCGTTCAACTGATCTGGGAGAATTGTCCCCCCCCCCCAGGAAATACAACCAAGTAAATTCTGGTAAATAATTTGTTAATTTAAATGAGGTCCTGTACGTCTCCCATGTCAAAATAAAAATCAAATAAATAAAAATGCTGGCAAATAAATTGTTAATTTGAATGGGATTATTCACGTATGCCAAGCCAAAAATAATAAAAAATAAATAAATAAATATTCTGTTACGTTTATGCTTTGCAAGTACTGAGAAGCCTGACCACCCCAGTATGCCAAATAACATAAACTTTGGTCAAATAATATGTTTAATTCAAACAGGATAATTTCTTCTCCAAGTAAAAAATAAACATAAAATTCTGGCAAGTTCCGCCGGCTATGTTCTGATCGGGTTCATTAAATAAGAATTTACTAGCTGGTAGAAGAGACCTGGATTTAATTCCATAAATTAAAGAAGTTAAGAACTCTAGAAAAGGAAAGGAAAATTAAATCGGTTTATTCCCCGTAGACGGGCGGTCCGCTATATACGTTCTTCGGACTCTGCATCGGAGTCCTAAGCCCCTCTTCATCCGAGAAAGGATGGTAAGGATAGATTAGAACAAAGAATTGCGATAAAGAAGGTTTTCCGCGAAAAAGTACTGTCCCATTTCAGCTCAGGAAATCTTGTGGAAAAACCCGAGCCAGGACAATCGGCCGGTTTTTATACCCGGTGAAATTTGGAGAGACGTGGGATGGGAGGCGAGCTTCTCCGAAGAACGGCGCTCTAAGCCGATTGCTTGGCGCGTTGATCTTCACTTGACGCGCCATCAGTGCGTCTTCGGAAAACTGAAACCACAAAACAAATCTTCATAATTTTCAAAAATGTTGTCTCTAGGTTATCTTGTTACACAAATACGATTATTGTAATACTCAAGTCACCTCCAATATTTATATGAATGGTAAAATTACGGATATTACTTAAATTAATACCGGAAATAAAATTATTTTATAACGTTATTAACTCTAACAAAAAATATCGATTACTTGATTACACGAAAACAGACAACGTGATTATTCAAGCGGAATGAAATAAAGGCATCTTTTTGATTTTTTGAGTAATTTCAAATAAATAGTCGTAGGAAAAAAGTTAGACTCGTAGGCTTTCAGTACTTGCCTACGGCTCGTGCTGAAATATGCCTACTCGTTCAGTAAAGTGTCGCTTTCTATACTTGATAGGTAAATAACTATTAATTACAACTTTTTTTGAATGT
Organism: Ctenicera cuprea; assembly: GCA_958336395.1. Classification (NCBI taxonomy): domain Eukaryota; kingdom Metazoa; phylum Arthropoda; class Insecta; order Coleoptera; family Elateridae; genus Ctenicera; species Ctenicera cuprea. Next base: position 39,788,893 of record OY284490.1, read on the forward strand.
CATCATCTTGAAATGGAACAATACGATAAAATCACAATTAACTTTTCTTACGGTTAAACTTACGTAACATTTATCAAGAGAAACGCTGCGATTGAGAAAGGTCGCGGCCAAACATTGTTAAATGTAAAATCACTCTTTGTAACATGTAGTAGGCACCTTGCAGCAGCAGCAACGAAAAACGAAAACATTTGTATGAAGCCATACATCGTGCGTCGTCTCGGAGACAGAATCTTTCGCTTGTTACTATTGATTGGGTAGACAGAAGAGACCACTGGAACGTCTAATTTGGCAGAAGCGGTGCTAGACATAATTGAAGAATTCAAACCAGAAGAAAAAAAACCCGGCCGACGTAAGAGTTTCAGAATGGACTGTATAAGCGTACAAATTATTCTTCGTTAGCAGCAAATTGTGCACGTATTACATACAGCGGATCCAGGCCCATTCACAAGCCAATTAGTGTTCTGAAAATCGAGTGCAGGCCTTCTCACAAGCAAATTTTCCAGACCACTTAGTATTCTGACAATGATTTTGACAGCGACGCGTGGACCAAACATTCATCTCTTCGATTCTCTTACAAACGCAGCAAATTTTACCAGGGAATATCAGCTATTACGAATTTCTATAATAAAATCCGCACGCTATCATAAATTTCGTCATCAACAAAAGTTTTCGGTAACTGTTTGGTTCGGCCATTGTCTACTGTTTGATTGGTTGTCACTGCCTGCCAAATACACTAATTGGCTAAAATTACAAAATTTTACTTGACAATGAACTCTACCCGCACTACTTAGACATGGGACGAGGAGGACCCACCGCTTTGCCCCCCCCCTCCATTTTAATTTTAATTTGTTGGTGTTTTTGTTCTGGGGTCACCTTAAATCTGTTGTCTACTCTTCGTCGATTCAAGATGTAGAGACTTTCCGATAGCTCCTCGTGACCTGTTGTAACTTAATCCGGACCCCCCTGGTATTTTCGAGCGACTTCGACAGTCGATGCGAAGACGTATCATCAACGAAGTCATTTTGTGTAACTATTGCGAAGCCGTTGCTGTAAAGTGCCTACTACGTATTACAAGAAATTATTTTTTAATTTAATTTTTTCAAACAGAAGAATAGCTACAGCTCGAAAAGCAACGTTTAGAACGTATGTCCACATAAATATTTTCATTTTTAGATGGTACCGTTTAGGTGGAATTCGACCGGTGGTTTCGACACCACGTATACTGTGCAGTTTGTAAAACAATAACAGTTACGCAGATTATTAACTCAAATAACATCATTTGAACAATTATAGGTAGAGAATTAGTATTGCAATTTGGTTAAATATCAGAAGTAATGAATAGCTGGTTGAAGCTGAATAACTTGAAACCCAAGTTATCAATTTACAGTTACTGACAAACATATAAATAATGTTAATACCCGTACTACATAAAATTAAAACACGAAGAAAATCTGCTCGGCTGGCTTATCCATAAATACTGCCAAAAAGAAATTCAAAGTAAAATATCTTCATCGCTTTCAACACAAGTCACATAACTTGCAAAACGGTTAACATATATTTACGATAATGACTGGACGAGCTTATAATTTAATGTGCAATTCTGGGTATTGTGCATTATAGGCGATTATTAATTAATTCTCAGTTAAAAGCGAGGACCTGGAAGTGCTGGAGGACGAGTAGGCATCCTGCGGAGAACATACTCAGTGTGGGTCCGCGGTTCGCGATATCGTCGGCCCCACACCTCTGCAGCCCCCAGCTTGGGCGCCACAGGGCAATAAACAATTGACTTGTAAGCCATAAATATCATAATAATTTTCAGCTGAAGATTCATTCAGGTTCAATCCAGAGCATATGTAAATAGGGTTGATTTTATATGCCTACTTAGATTATCGGTCATCGTAAATTTTTACCTACGAAACAACGGCGAATTTGACACCGGATTTAATTTCATCTTTCTCAAATTTTAGGGATGTATTACATCGCAGAAATGAAATAAATTCAAAGATAACTAAAAAAAACAAGTTAATTTGTTTTCCGAATGGGGTTAATTCCGTTTATTGAACGAAATATAACATGGATGAATTAATTACAGAGGGTTTGTGGTGACAATATGCAGGGCCGGATACTCAATAAATAACTAAAACTAGCGAAATCCGTGGCCTACGCCCCACGAGTTTTTATTAATTTCTTAAAAGTGTGTCGAGATGTAAGACATGCACTTAAGGCACCCAGCAGTATTGTACACGTACTATATCAAATCAAATACGCAAGACGTCAGCGATGATAAAGTAAATACTAAACTTAATAAGCGTAACGTTAATGTTTATTTTTTTTTGAGTAACATCCCGCCCCAGCGAAAGTGACATCAAATAATCATTAAAATAAATATACCCAACTTTTCCTTTAAATTGGCCCCGTTCATGGAGTATGCTATTTATACATATCCATGTGAAAATCCCGGCTCTAATAAATAAATTCCTAGTTTATTAAATGTCTATCCTTAAGCTCTATAGTTGGTGATTGCGTTTGCTAGGTTCGGTTATGTTAGGTTTCTCTGAAATTGGATTTTAATTGTAAATAGTAATATAGTGTCTGATAATAATTGTAGGTAATAAAACAACATTTTCGGATATCTGCCATGTCAATATCCCAGCTGCAATGAAATTAGCTTTAAATGCCATTGTTTTGCCGATCCTACCCAGTCAGCATGCGTACTATACTAGGTAGGTTCGGCAATACAATGGCAGTTGAAGCCCACTTGACGCTATTTGTTATCGCATGTTATTAGTGTAATCGCATGTCGAAGAATGTATTGTTTGTGTTATCTTGTGGCACTGAGAGAGGCCAGGACCGTCAGCGTGCCAGAGGACACTTGACCGACATATCTGACGGAAACCTAAAAAACCGAGAAACATATTTTGTCCGTTGCAATGAAAGTAAGTTAGTAGGTGGGTATAATTTAAATATCATTTAGTAGTATTGCAGATTGACTTGGGTGCTAGTGGGATAACACAATATTGCGATCCTATATGTATTGACTTCGTAATATGATTAAAAGGGTATACTACAATTCTTAACTTTAGCAGGTTTTTTATGTTTGCCTTATATGTACTTCGACGTGTTTAAAATCACCGCTATCGGACGTTTTGGAACGAGAAATCAAGTCATCTGGACGCAGATATAGAAAATCAAGATCAAGTTATAAACATTTATTGTTCGTATAGAAACACCAACTGTTTACTTTTAATCTTGCCTTTGATAATAACGTATAAACACGTTGAAATACCTGTAAGGCTAAAATAAAAAACCCGTTGAAGTTAAGAATTGTTTTATTTGCAATAAATTATCTCAATATTGGTCAGAGGCGTTCCGTGGGTTCAAAATTTGGGTAGCCAATGGCAAAAATTATTTAACATTAAGATTAAAAAGTAAAAATCTTTATTCTAAAAATTAAGCTACTTATCCTTATCATATATTAACAACAAAACATGTAAAGATAAATATTAGAAACATAATATAATGTTCGAAGAATTGACCTTGTATACAGAAAAAAAATATTTTCTATATACAAGATTGATTGATTGATTCGCCTTTCTTTCATAGCTGAAAAGTGGTCGATTATTTTATCATACCACTCGTTATTTTGTTTAAGTTTAAAAACTAGATCTCTTTCAACGGCTATATTACACTTAATGCAGAAACTCGGCCTTGGTCCATTGAATTGCGGCAGTAAGTTCTTAGTCGCTTTAAAGTAGAAAAACTTATTTTCCCAGACGCTGTTGTTATTGGTATGGTTACAATCAATTTCAAATTCAAATTAAATTCATTATTGTAAGAATCAAAATTTTCAGTATTAAATAAGTTCTAAAACTTACTTTGTTCAAAACGAATTTCAATTCTTGTCCTGGCAAACAAAATACATTAAGATCAAATCCTTGTCCGCCCCAAGGTTTAAATAATCTAAGCACACGGTCCTGTTTAGGCATGCAGGGCCCACAAACTAATATGGCTCAAACTTTTAGAGTAAATGCTTGCAAAAGCATACAAGCTACAGGTCGGTCCTTACCTGGTTATACTGGGTGTAATCCCTAAAAAATGACGACGCGGTCTCAACAGAAAGTAAATTGTACAGTATTGTAAGTACCATAATATTTCTTCTCGCCCTTGTCAGTTTTCTTGGATATAAGGAATCCACATCAGTAACTTCAAAAAGGTTTTTTATTTTGTATATCGTGTTAGATGTGTTTATGAATTAAATACTGAAGTTAAATATAAGGTGCTTTAAAAAATATTTCCCTGGTTGTAATATAAAGTGGGACCTCAAACGGCAGCTGCAAATTGCAGGACGAATAATGAACTAACTGGTACTGGTGTAACTCACGTACTTATAACAGAAAAGGACCTTTGGATACTTTAACGTAACTTATCAAATTGCATATGTAAATCAGTAAGGTATACAGGATAGCCACCATGTAAGATCTCTGCACACCGTTGTTCCCACCACCACACACAAAGTGTTACTACAACAACATAACTTGTCTTTTGATCAGAGTTATGAGAAACATTAGTACAAAATGTTACTGATACCTTTTTGCATTCCTTTACAAGTGTTATTGCTTCCAAAATAAACTAAAAGCTGCGATTTCAAAACTAAAAATGTAAAACAAATCACAGACGAGACTTCCAGAAGCTGACATTTTGTCATTGTGGATTTATAGTGAAAATTAAAAATTAAAAACAAAAACCGTTAAAACGCAAATTAAAGTAATTAAAACTGTACGTAAATGCACACAACTAATTAAAGTGTTTTTGAACGAGTGCGATCACCTGCTCAGTATTAAACCGTGGACTGTTCACGTAGGTAATCAATACATTAGATGAGTAATGAGTTAAACTTGGCAATACTACGTGATGCAGTATTTAAATATTAGTAACTGTCTATTTCATGTTGTTGTTTCAATATACAGCAAAGTATACAATTCCACTGATGCTTATAGGACGCGGTTTTGCTATTTCATACATAAAACGTTGTCAAATCATTTAAATTCAAACGAATTGATATTGTATAACTAATCATTAAGATGCATTAATTTCCATTTACGAAAATTGTAATTCCCGTAACCTGTAATTCTATTTCGGATAACAAAATTTTTATATCAATTTAACAATACAATAAGCCAACATTTTCACTCATAATATGATACATTGATTAACCATAAAAAAATTGTGTCATGAAAATGCTTATATCACAAGAATGAATTAACAATACAAAATAATATAATTCAAAAATTGTATAACACCTTAATTATCATAACATAAAAATTTGTATGCCATGAAAAAGTGTAAATGATGAACAAAACGTGTAAAGCATAAAATGTGTAAACAATTAAAATTCGTAACACAAACCAATTTTTAAACAAATGAAATTTGTATACCAAAACAATTAGCATAGCAAAGAAATTGTTAATTCGTTAAAATGTGTATACCACAATAATGTGCATGTAATAGGAATTCGTATATTAATATATTAATATAAAAAATAAAGCAATGCTATCTCAGGTGCATCTTACTTAATAAATATTCAAATAAATATTTACTAAGTTGGACTACTTATACATAAATTAATAATAAATTTGTCGACTGCGAAATATATCACTTTACAAGATATCAGTAATCTAAACAGAATCTCTGCGAGGGTAAGTAGTAGCCGATAAAATATTGTTATAAACAATCTATATGCCTTACATGACACAAGCTGTGTGATCACAAATCACGCGTTTAGTCATTTTCCGCTGTTCCGGTTGTTAGTAGGTAGGTTGGGGGCGCCACTTCCGATCGTAGAAATCCAGAATTTTCATAAAATACGAATTTCAATGACATGCAAATTCTTAGGGTATACCTATTTTAGGGGTTTAACCGTTTCTTTGCTATATTAATTTATTTGGTATGTAAATATCATTTGCCTTAAAAATTAATCGAAAAATAATGGTTTTCTATTTTTTATGTTAATGTTATTCTAATTTCTGTGATATACACTGCTTACGATGTTGCATTTTTTATGGATTCAAATATTTTTCTAGTATACGCAATTATATGATTTACTCATTTTGATGGTCTACCTATATCTAATTGATTTTTATTGCTATAACAATTACATAAGTCTCCTTAATTTTCGTTAACGGGAATTAAATTCTCGTTAACGAAAATTCAATTTCCGTTAACGAAAAGGCAATTTCATTCTGTTTACTTACAAATGTGTTACCAGACCGGCGCAAAGTTTGTTGTCGCAGTAAACACGCCGAAGATACAATGTTATTCTGGGATTGCACAAAGCGGTAAAAAGAACTTCATCGCAGTCGGCTTTGAAACAAACATGTCATGTCGATGATTAGTTTGGAAATCGTTGAGTTATTATCATAGCTGCGCGGTTTATTATTTTACCGTAATTGCTCATATTTTACATTTTCAACAATAAGCAAGTGAGTGTTTGGTTTAGCGGTAAAGGCGAGAGATTGTAGTCTTGTGACACCAGTTCAAATCCCGTGACAGTCCTGTTTCTTTTTCTTAATTTTTGAAATTTTATTTCGACATTTCTTTTACTATCTTATCTTGGGTTATGCCTATAATTTATTTTTGTATTGTATTTAATAAAAAATATTAATGCTTTAATTTAATTTATAAATGTTTTATGTTGCTAGTTTTACGAACGAACGAAATTAAGTACCGTTTAGAAAAGTAAGTAAATAAACGAATGTAAAAACTCAATACGTCGTTACGCTATTGTTTTATACATGCAGCTATTATTCCTCAGGGGTTTGTTTGTGCTATATTTTTGCATACAAATTAAAAATTAATTTGCTTAAATAAATAGAAGATCAAAATTAGAATCAATTATAGACATAGGTCAATCAACATGAGATAGTAGTAAGAAATGTCAAAATAGTTATTTAAGTATCAAGGAATGTAAGGACGCAATAACATCCGAGGTAGGCGAATACGAGCTGAGGCGGAGCCCAAGCTTGTCGCCTGCCGAGGATGTTATTAGTCGATACATTCCGTGTTACTTATTAAATTTTTCACGCTACCGGCAATGTAAGTAGGCCTACAGGTAGAAATTTAATCATATTTTTAAAAGTTCGTTTTGACAGCTGTCATCGGAATTATTTTTTAAAAGACCCATTATTCTAAGTTGTCTGTGCTTGTTACCATATTAACGAACAGTTAAAATCAACATTATTTTCCTAGGAATGTAAGTGACAATATTAAGTTCCGTCGTCAAGGGTAACTAGTACACGAATGTTAGCAGCCACTTACGATCCCTGTAACTATGGATGTAAGGCCTACTTACATTGCCGGTAGCGTGAAATAGTTATTTAAGTATCAAGGAATGTAAGGACGTAATAACATCCGAGGTAGCCGAATACGAGCTGAGGCGGAGCCGAAGCTTGTCGCCTGCCGAGGATATTATTAGTCGATACATTCCGTGTTACTTATTGAATTTTTCACGCTACCGGCAATTTAAGTAGGCCTACAGGTAGAAATTTAATCATATTTTTAAAAGTTCGTTTTGACAGCTGTCATCGGAATTTTTTTTAAAAGCTCCATTATTCTAAGTTGTCTGTGTTTGTTACCATATCAACCAACAGTTAAAATCAACATTATTTTCCTAGGAATGTAAGTGACACTATTAAGTTCCGTCGTCAAGGGTAACTAGTACACGAATGTTACACTGCCGGTAGCGTGAAAAATATATTATAACAAATTAAGAAAAGAAAAAACAGATCTATCACGGGATCACCCATGTCCTTTATGTGTGTTAAATGGGCCACGGTTGACAATTGACATTTATCAAGTACATTTGTAAAATTAAAATTATAAATATTAAAAATAATTTACCATGCTCACTTGCTAATTGTTAAAAATGTTAAATATGCGATTGCGGCAAAATAATAAACCGCTCGACTATGCTAACAGCTTCACGATTTGTAAACTAATCATCCATATGACGTGCTTAGTTCAAAGGCGACTGCGATTAAGTTTTCATTTGATCGCATTGAACCACCGACAAAATTATTTAAATGTTTTTCACTTACTTTGTGCTTTTTTACTTTTTCGCCTAGATGCTTAACGTCGGTGATTCTCCTTAAAATCCAGACAGGGTCACTTTCCGGAGCATTTGTTATCCAACAAATGTAACAAAAAATGCGTTACGCACATTACACCCGCATAACCAGTTCGCTAAATCATAGAGCTTTTATTAAACTTTGTTGTAACACTTTTATTTGTCTTTTTATTCGTTTTGCACTGTCATACTAATAAATCTGGCCTTAGAGATTTTCGATTTTTAATTTTTATTTTACCATCATAAGTCAAATTTTTTTGTTTTTGCACTTACGGGAATAAAAGTGGTAATTTGATTCCTTTTTTCGAGGACTAAATTGTCACTTTTGACTCCGGAGGGACTAAATATTTTCAAGTCAAGTCTCAAGGGATTAAATGTATATAAATTGCTAAGTTACCGAGTATGTTTTGTCGCCATCAAAAACTACAATTTTAATTTGACGTTTTAAAAAGCTGGATTGTCACGTTGACAGCATATTTTAAAATTTTGACTATTTTCATTTCAAATTATTCGAAAGTGCAAAAATTAGCGTATATACCACAGGACTGAGGTGCTTCATTCAATCCCTCGTGTGATTATATTATTTATAAATTTTCACATTCGGGATTAAATGAAGCACTTCAGTTCCTTGGTATATAATATAGTATCGATTAACTCAATCACACTGTTGACCAAATTATCCGTAGCCATTTTGAGACAATCCAGAGCAAGGCAACGTATTTACTGCCCTTCTTACCGTATTGAAACGCTGTAAATCCCCAATTGCCAGTTTCCTTAACGTTCCACGAATACGTCACTTTTTAACATGCCCCGGTGTCTTGCATCAACCTCCAAGGTCTCGCTCTACCCGCTTGTTCTATTTTGACTAATTCACACTTACTTCATTCTAGTAACATCGTAACAAATAGCTGGGAGGGCAGTGCCCCGTTGCCCTTCCTGTACTAGCCGCCACTGGGTGTGACATAACCAGAGGACTACATCATTCTCAAAAATTTTCAAGAAGCTTAATTATGGTGAAGTGCTTGAGCAAGTGACACCAAATTTAATAATATTTAGGTTATGCAGCAAAATGAAAAATAATAGCAACATTCATGAATCGCAAAAGTGTACTTTAGAAAACTATTAGAAGAGCGCAGCACTTTTAAATATGTACCTCGATTCTGATTAACAACAAAAGCAGAAACAAGAAAATTTAAGTTTAAAAAACTTTATATTACCTTTTGTATTTTAAATAAGTTTCTCTGCTGCAAATGAATGCCTTTACATATTTAGCAAATTCTGGTTCTGTTACTTTTAAAACTCATTCAAAAGTTTTTATTTTTGTCAGTTTCACGAGAACTGGTAGTAAGTAATATTTAGCAAGGTAAACACACGTTAAAGGTATTCACACTACTGGATACTGACTAAGCGGTTTGTTTATGAGCACATGGAACAAATTATTGAGGCTGGCCGTGGGGATCATAGATGGACCACATGCTGCCGTGATTTACATTGTGCTCCACGAGGATGGATAACTGCGTGCATAGTCAGTTTTACACAACACCAACAAATAGTTTTATTTATTTCTTATTAATGCTTGAAGTTCTGATCTAAACAAGTAAAAATAATTAAATAAGGTTACTTTTTTAATCAAATTGTTCCATCATTGCCGTAATTTTTAATTCAGTATCTCATTATCACTACAGTATAAAAATAAAACAAACTAGGTTTTGCAAGCCGAACTTTTAAAAATCACTTCAGCATTATACTTTGCTCGCTTTAAATTTTATATTATATGATTTATTGTTCGCAGTACAAAAGTTGGTATATCGCCTGTTTCTACCGCAACTTTGCTATTAATAATTCTATTGAACAGGTTTAGTTTTCAATTACTTGTGTAATTATAAACTTTGACTTCTTAGGTACTTGGTATGTAATTATATGTGACTACAGACTACAGTATAATAATAAAATTTGTTTTATAAGTACAGTATAACATATTTCGGTAGCACCATCGTTTAATGGTTTATTAATGCCGATTGAATTTTATATCTGATAAACATTGAATAATTATATTAAAATCGGTTTCTTCACGATATATTGTACTTTTAATAAGTGCTTAAATATCGTAAACAGTTAACATTCAAAAGAAGGAGAAACTATCAAAAGTGGAGTGGTTACAATGTTACATTCACTCCTAATATTTATATTGTAATAAATTATTGAACTAATTGCGTATGTTGTTAGCAACAGCGAATATGCATACTTTTCCATTAAATAATTTGATACACTGTAAACTTGTCTTTCTGCGCACTAAGACCTATAAACATATTCGATACTTCGTGTTCTCACATTTATAATTGAGAAACGACTACAACATGTAAAGTTTATTGTAAGGCTTCTGCCGACCGCATAGGAATGGGTAGATACACTTTTCATCAATATTCAGCAATTTATTGACTACATTTAAGATGATGCATATATCATCAGCATCACATACACCGCAGATATTTTAAATGTTCCAATTAATATTCGGGTTATTATAGGTACGCAGCTTTTGCTTTCCGCTTGGACTCATTAGTATTCTATGTTAATATTATATAATATAATTGCTTTGTTTTTCTTTAGTTTAAACTAGCATTTATCTACAACAACGGTGCATACGTAAACAACTAAACTAAAAATGCAATGGTACTGCATAATACCATTTGTTTAAATTAAAAATACATAAGGGTTGACCATGAAAAATAAAATTACCGCCTTTGCATGCTTCAGAATTTAAACAAACAAAACATGTCATTTAAAATTTTTAGGTTAAGTAAGTATGTCATTTGTCATTTGTAGTGACACTGACAGAGTGATGACAGTTTTTAATAAATTCTAAAGCATGCAAAGAGAGTAATTTTATTTTCCATTAGCCAATCCTTATGTATTTTTTATTTGAACATACGGTATAATATTACAATGCAGATAAGTTTAGTGACAAACAAATGCTTGCTTCCATATCTAAAACGTCCTTTGTCTGTTCACTTGTAAGTTACCGCAACAATAGACTTGCGAATTTGAATTGAAATTGTTTGTTTCCTAATGATTAATAAATATCTGTATATAAAATTCTTATCTTCTCAGCCAGCTTCAGCTTTTAGTGGAGGAAGCCCCCCCCCCCCACATATTTAGGCGTCTACTGGATACGGTTCCAATTTGTTTATACAGCCGCCCGGTAATGCATTTGATAGAAATTAGCTAATTAGAAGTCAACAGTTTGTGTGTATGATTGTACGGAGCGATCAAATAAAAACTCAATCGCAGTTGCCTTTGGAACAAGCACAGCATGCCGTTGAATAGTTTGCAAATTGTGGAGCTATTATTATCAGAGTCGCGCGGCTTATTACGTATTTTATCGTAGTTGCTAATATCACAGATAATGTTAACACTACAGATATACAGTAAATATGTGAGCTATCGGCAGCTTGTTTTATATGATTAATAATCTGCAAAAAGATGGCGTTACAATGACAATTTATAATTAAGTCACAGATGACTGTAATTGAGCAGATTACTTAGCACATATTCAAACCAAAAGTTAGACAGCCATCTGCCATGTTTAATAGTCAAATCGCAATTTTTCGTAAATAATTAATATTGTAGCCAATTCTACTTAAATTATATTCATGATGTGACAGATGCACTCAAATCCCCGATAAACAGTTTCCAACACATTTCAACAGTAATAAACAAATAGCGATAGCAGCGCCCTAAAATTAGTCTGGTGCGTTGTAGCCAAATTAACGCTAATTTCGTATCCAAATATGAGCGGACATTTTGTATAAAGGGTCGTATATCTGTAGTGTTAACCTTATCTGTGCTAATATTTAACATTTTTAAACAATTAGCAAGTGACCATTGTAAATTATTTACTTTTACCGCTGGACCACATTGCCGTTTAAAATGTTTTTCCATTATGTAACTTAAATAGGTCACGGTTGTCATCTGACATTTATCATGCACGTTTGCAAAATTAAAATGATAAATATTAAAAATAAATTACAATGGTCGCTTGCCAATTGTTTAAAGATGTTAAATATGAGCAATTGCGATAAAATACTAATCCAATCAAAAACGCTTGTTTCAAATGCGACTGCGATTAACTTTTTATTTGATCTCTCTGTATATAATCTGACACTAGCTGGCATCACACTCTTCGGGGAGAACACATGTTAGGCAGACGGATCAGTTTAACAGCCCCGGGTTTTTACTTACTACGAGGTCTGACACAGCGCAGTAGTGGACACGGCGCCGTAGAGAGACGTAGGTCAAACCATGATAACGTAGTTGCGGTTAAAGATACTAGTATTTCATTTAAACAAGATTACGTGTGTTTTTCTAAATGGTTATTAATCAAGCGCACGGGTTTTGCTAGTTCTTATTATTGTATGAAATTATACCATCCACATACTACATTGGGCACAGAGATGATGATGGACTGTTAACGACAAAATTTTAGATTTATTAACCCTGATATTCGTGATATTGCTTCTAGGTTTGTAGGTTTGTTGCGTAGCTCCAAATTTCAAGAAAAAAAAAACAAGGCGATTAGCAGAAAAAAGAAATCAAAAAACGTCGAAAGCAAGAGTGTTTAGTACAGAAGGCAAAATGTCGAACAGAGTTTTTAGACGTGTACGACGTGTGTCCGCGCACTTGGGTGAGAGTACAGCAATTTGCAAAAATAAATTTCAAAATTGACATACAACAAACCTGTGTGTAGCACACACATTTAGCATTCTTACCACTAGTCGGTTTACTTGGCCAAGTAAAAGCAGTAAAACCACCCTTTGACTTGATTTATTAAAACGCCAAAAAACTGTTTTATGTATAACCTGCAAACATCAATTTCATTTTTCGTTTCTTCTACTTCTATGTTTAATAATTTTGCATATTCTTTTCTAAGCACGTTATTGAATGAGCTTTGAATTACAAAGAATTTTTTTTCTTTAGAATTGGAATATTAATTGCAAGAACGGTTCTTTATCACCTGTTAATGTTGAAACTTGAACGACAAAAACGTCGACTGTAAAGATGCTGAATAAAAATAATGTGAAATAACAAAAAAGTTGAACGCAATAACATCTAACGCCTAAGGCCAAGCCTCAGCACTGCGAAAATGCGCAATGCGCAGCAACTGCTGCGGGATACAGTTTAATTTAACAACTAAAGCTAAAGCATATAATTTTTTTTGAAACTCCGAAGCGCAGCAGTACGTCACGTATCCTAAACCCTTTTCTAGGCTTTACATAAAATGCACCAATAAATAAAGCTAAAAAAATTTATTAATTTTCGTGTAATAATAAATGTTGTTCCAAATTAGAAATTTCCTTCAATATTACGTAGATTCAATTGCACTACGTCAAGAGTGACTTTTAATTTATGCGAAACGGCATTGCGCATTAGGCATACGCAATTTCCTTAGTGGTTCATGTCCAATGACATTGTCGTATGCAAAAATGTAGAATGAGTTAACATCAAATAATGTACAATGTACAATTGTCAAATGCAGCAGTACTGAACATTTCTCACATTGCAACAGCCAATGGCAGCCGTTTATTTCCAAGCTCTAAGCCAATCACACCTATACTAATCGCGATAATACTTTTTTAGGATGTTCCGATGTTATCGGCGTTGTATAACCATAGCAACACCAGCAAAATTTTTTGCTGTTAATTAGGAAATAACGCGTTTGTACGTCGGTACATAACAAATAATTACCTATAATAAATAACAAGTTAATATTTTTGTTCGTTTTTCAAATAATTCCACTGGCGAATTAAGAATTGTCTATATTTTTGTCTTTCATTGACCAACTCAATTGCGCTGATACACGGCAACGTCACTCGTCATTCGGACTTGCGATGTTTCTTAGCAACAACACAATTTCGTTATATATGAACCGACAGAATTTTCGATAATTTTTAATTGTGGGATTGCTGCTGAATATACATAAAATATATTATTACCAAACAGTAAATGCTCAATGAAAAATCGGATTAGCAAAAATGTTTCTAGCATATGTTTTTGTTTGTTAAAGCGCAGCGTCGTATTTACCGATAATGTTAGAAGTAGGGTATGCTTGATTTAAATAAAGCAATAAAAAAATAGAAAATGATTTAAATCGTGTCGTTAGAGCCGGTAAACTAAAAACATTGCTTTGAAACAACTCTAAAATTTTAGTCAGTTGTACAAGGATTGTGCGATTTGAAATAAATAGCAGGCATTGTGAATTAAAACAGGGTTGGCAAATACACGGTTTTAAAAAAAAATCAATTTTTTAATAAAAAAAGTTATGGTTCTTTGTTTTTTTAATAATGAAAAATGAGAATAGCACATTATTTAAGACTTAAATTTATTCACCCTTCCTTTGTAATAAAGTTCACAAAATATTTATACAAAAACATTTTAATTACTTAATAAAAAATAATGGAATATGTGAATAATTAGTTATAAGTATTTTATGAATAACATTGTGCAGAATGCGTGATTTAAAGAAAAATATTTTAAAATGGTGCAAACATTGGATTAAAAAGAGTTAATTTCTCAGCAAAGTTGATTTCCACGGACCGTTGTCTGTAGGAATCTTACGTTGTATTATAATACATTAGTTGTGACATAATGATATAAATCTTTAAAATCTAATAACTGAAACATTTAAATCAACAGAAAGTTTTCTTATATCATACAAAAACCACTTAAATTGTAGATCATGCAGTTTAATTGAAAAATTATATAAATTAATTTAAAACAAGAAAATCATTAAAATAGTTTTCCTACCCCGGCTTACAAGTACCTACATTCCTTTGGTGTTTAGAATGCAATTGCGTGCGTTATGCAATAACATAGTATTCATACATTGTATGTATACTGAATCTAGAAACACGACGTACTCTTTTGTCCCAACGTGATCATTATATTTAATAGTTATTTATTGTATGAGTGGATTATGAGGCAAATAAACCTCGCGAAAATGTTTACGCACGAGGCCGCAAGGCCGAGTTTAAATTTTCAAGAGTTTTATTTGCAGGTAATCCACAAATGCAATACAAAATTTTATCCACAACTTACAATATTGTAGAGGCATAATTATGTGGATCACTAATACCGACATTGATCATTTTGAACATTGATTTTAAATTATATGAAAGATCAAATTGGCAAGTTGTCACTAATCAAAACTGTCAAAATTGTCATAATGATAAACGGCTTAAACCACATAAATACAAATAATAACAATGTGAATGCGAGTAAAAACCGACAATATTTTCTCTTTTAATGTGAATATAAATGTAAATGTTAACAAGGAAGTTTAAATATAGTTTGATTTTGTTACGTGTCTTATGGCTTAATTATAAGACCCATGTGTTTTATTAATACCATAAGACGTCTCTCAATAGTAAAATTATGCCTCTATAATATGTAAGTTGTGGATAAATAGTTATTTAAGTATCAAGGAATGTAAGGACGTAATAACATCCGAGGTAGGCGAATACGAGCTGAGGCGGAGCCGAAGCTTGTCGCCTGCCGAGGATGTTATTAGTCGATACATTCCGTGTTACTTATTAAATTTTTCACACTACCGGCAATGTAAGTGGGCCTACAGGTAGAAATTTAATCATATTTTTAAAAGTTCGTTTTGACAGCTGTCATCGAATTATTTTTTTAAAGCCCCATTATTCTAAGTTGTCTGTGCTTGTTACCATATCAACGAACAGTTAAAATCAACATTATTTTCCTAGGAATGTAAGTGACACTATTAAGTTCCGTCGTCAAGGGTAACTAGTACACGAATGTTATCAGCCACTTACGATCCCTGTAGCTATGGATGTAAGGCCTACTTACATTGCTGGTAGCGTGAAAAATATATTAGGTAATAAAAGTCGGTTTCCATCAAACCATCCTTTTGTTTTACAGTTTGATTATTTTATGAGCAGATTAAATAGAACCTTGTGTATTGTAACAACCTTTACTTTAAATTATTTTACATTTGTATTCGTCGGTTTTGCATTAAACAGTTTTACCGCATTTAACGTGTTTGTTATTCGACAATTTGGTTTTTTGAGATTTTTGGTTTCAGCATTTTGGGTTTTCGAATTACGGTCGGAAGTATGGCTACATCCAAGGTTCTGGTTAGTTAAAATCCAACAGTACTTCAACTTTAAAGAGAGTGATAAAGAATTTCACCGTATCTAGGAATTTTATTTAATATCCTATACAGGGTGTTAATGAATTGCAGGGACAAACTTCTAGGGCTTGCAAAACACAACAAAGCAAACAACTTTTGTTAATAAATGTGTAGTCAAAAGTGTTTCCTTTCAGGGATAGAGCTTCTAAAAGATTCTTTAAGAAGCGCCTAAATGTAGGCAACTCAATTTACTACCTACTATTTGTTTCCATAATGACGGAAATTAATACAGGATAAATAAAGACCCCTTTCACACTTTTCAAATTTAAAATAAATTAATTAACAGAGTGTTTCAAAACTAAGCAATAGAAAAAACCAAAATTACAAAGCAAAAATCAACTATTTGAAAAATTTACAATAACTAATTCAAAAATTAACAAAATTATAGTAAATGTTCAAAATGTCGCCCCCCAGCTTCTACACACGAAGCACATCTACGAAGTAAATTCCTGCACACCGCTCCAAATAAACCAGAAGTCTGTTGAAATACTAGAAGGATTTTCAACCACTCTCTCCAAAACTTCTTCCTCAAAATCCACCGTTCGCCTTGTTCTGGTAACTTCACAGTTGTGTCTGTTGACAACGAATGTACCTTCCTCCCGCAGCCGACGTGAAACTACACTAAAGGCCCTGTGCGATGGATGATTCTTATTCGGAAAATGTTCTTGGTACAGACGAGCAGCTTCGCGTGCGTTACCCCAAGCAGCTCCATACATGAACATCATGGCATGCTGTTCGGCAAAAGTATAATTCTACATAACACAAAAATACGAAACACAGAACGAAAATAACGAAGAAAATAATTATCAAAAAAAAACAGAATGAAAAAACGAAGTACAAAAGGCTCAGAAAGAAACGAATGCAAGAAAAGTCAAAAAATATCACAAAAATATAAAATTGTGTCGAAATTGACGTTATTTGAATGCATGTATGTCTAGACCGTTTTTTTTTCAAAATTCCGTGTGACCTGTGCAAAATAATTAAAACCGTAATTTGGGTTGCCAATTTTCAGGTACTTCTTAAAGAATCTTTAAGAGGCTCTATTTTCTAAAGGAAACACTTTTGACCACACATTTATTAACAAAAGTCGTTTGCTTTGTTGTGTTTTGCAAGGCCTAGAAGTTTGTCCCAACAATTCATCAACATCCTGTATAAAATACGCATACTACGTAAAATACAGTCAAACGCGTAATAAGTAGATTTATTTAAAAAAAATTAAAACCTACCCATGCGTACACTTGTTTCACTTACTAATATCTGTTGGAAAAAGAAATTATTCAAAAATATTGAAATTGCTCAATAATTTATAAATGCCCTTGCAAGTTTAATTGGTGTCAGTATTCTTCATTCTACCAATGATATCCTATCAAGATTATTAAGGGTTATAAACGCAGATGAGCATGTGACAGCTGTTAGGCAGATCAAATCGTCAGAACAAAAACCCAGCAAGTTTTTACAAACATTTATTTATTATTTATCGGTTTTTTAAACGAATCCGCGCCAATTAGTTCATTTTAACCCAGGAAACATCTTTGAAAATGCAGCTGTAATAATAACGACCGTTGTGATCGTGTTACAAAACCCGTTTAATTTTTTATTGTATCCGAAAAGCGTCTTCATTTATTCTTTAATAAATTAGCTTTACAAACAGTAATTATAGCAGCTGATCAGACACGCAATATTGATAACAATGCTACTACTTCATGTTGTGTACACTTTGTACACACTTTATACACAGAAGACGACTACTGTGTCAACGTTGAACCTGTAATTATAAATTGCTTAGATACAATTTTGTGAACCTAATTTGTATGAGTTACCCTGACCTATTTTTCAAGCAATTCTCGCGAAAAGTAAATATTTCCTTGGTTATTACTTTTTGATGTATGTATACAGTTATACACTTATTGGTTCACTAGAATTTTATTTTGATGTATCAAACGCTCTCATGAAATTTCAAATAATTTTGATGAAACTCTGTACATCGTCGCAATTTTTGATAACTCACATAGTCACATTTAAAGTGAATAAACTTTACCTTTTGTATTTCTAGTCTATAAATGCATCTAAATCTTAGAAACGATAAAAAAATTATTGTTTTGGGTAGTATTGGCTAGTATACACACAACAATGCATATTGCCATATTACAACGTAAAACTGTGTTAATTTGGACTTGTGATAGCAATTTTCTTTATTGCTAATAGAATACCCTGTATATTTTTACATATTTGGACAAACCTTTTTATTTCCTTTACATCCATGTATAGTACTTACCCATTAACTTTTAATTTTGGCTTCCAGAGGACGTTCTTAAAAATAATTAAATGCTTATTAATGATATTCATAACTATTTTTTTAAGTTGGCTTAAAAACAAAAGAATAACGAAATTTAAATGTTTTTTTAAAATTTATTTAATTTATTGTTGCAAGAAAATATTAAAAGAAAATAAAAAAATTCTCAATTATTATACTGTTATTACATATTATTTTTTTCGTCTACTTCAGTTTTATTGCACTTTGTAAATTGTCATTTTTTTCCTATAAATTAATACCACTAACATACATCATTATTTTTAAAATGGCAATTATTGTATGAACAACGGATATTAAAAATCGCTACGTTTTTGCAACTAAGGCGGCCAAAATTTAAATTATTGGGTAAGTATTATACATGTCTCTAAAGAAATTTTAAGATCTATCCAAATATACAAACGGATGTTCTATTAAAAATAAAAAAATATGCCTGGCTGCTTTAAACTCATCGAACTTATACAAGTACGCTCATCAGTAGCGCCTATGCTTTTGGTTATGAGAGTAATTTTTGGTTTACGGAGAAAACACCCATGTTAAAAGTCCCAGAACAAGTTTACTAGATAAAACATAGATGAAAGAAACACCCGCCAACAAAAATCGTCTGAAAAAAGCTCCGGAAAAAACTTCCTCCAGAAAAAATTCGCCGGAAAAACAACACCGGTACAATAATTTCTTGGAGAAAACAACCACAGAGAAACATTGCTCAAACGAAAGCACATATAATTTATTGCTACTGGATTACTGTTTAAAAAGAGAGCTGTCGTTGAAAAAGATACGTGTTTTTTTCTGATCGATTTATAGGAATGACCCAAAAAGCAGTCTTCAAAAAACATTTTTCCAAGTCTAAGCAGATTTTCAATGTCATTACAATACTTGGTTTTGTTCAATTTTCATGCATTGACAGTGCTATATTTAGACTTTTCGTCTGTAATACAATTTTCAAAAATATGCAAATTGAACAAAACCGGGTGTTGTGATAATATTGCACTGTATGGACTTGAAAACAATTCTTTTGAGACCTCTTATTGGACCACTCTAGCAAAGAGAACGAGTTTTAATTCAAAATTGTAGGTAAACGTGCAAGCAGGTATCACTTCTGAGACCGACTCAGAGGAGGAAACATGGTATAAAGTTACCAAGAAAAACGAGCAAAAAATTTCGTTACAATTCAATAAGCAAACAAAACACATGGGCTCACTCAAATCCATTAAGTTATACTTGGAACAAATTGGACAAGAAAAGTAATTTTTCGAATAAGAATTTAGAAAAAGTTATTGTTGTGTACTGCAATTCTTAAGTTTTCTATTCAAGTGGTTTTCCATCCTTTATGAATGTTGATAGTCCAAACTTTTCTTTCGTAGAAACTTTTTCGTTGTATTATTGAATTTACACGTTCTATTTTTGGTAAGTCGTAGTTCTTATTTTACACTTCATTTAAAAACAGGTTTTTGCACTCTCATAAAATTGTTTTGTGAAGTACTTTTAAAACTCATGGCCATTCATATTCTATGCTTATAAACCCTGTTTTATTTTATTAAAGTATTACAGATCAAACATATGGATGTGTTACCATTACCATAAGCTTGTAGATAATTCGTTTAAAAGTTTAGGTATGCGCCAACTACATATTTAAAGAAATTATGACAGAAATTGTTATTAATTGATTGCCTCATAATTTAGATACTGACGAAATACTACACTAGAAATACAGACTATAGATATGTGAAATAAGACATTATGACATCTGAGTTAATCAACGATAATCCCGAGTGCAAAAAATTGCAATTACCGATCTGGCCCTATAGTCAAAACCATCAGAAACAATTTCGTAGCTATTTTTGGAATGATTATTTCTCAAAAACTGATGTGAGATTGATCTAATCAGTTACGAAAATTGAATGAAAATCAATTAATATAAGAAAATAAACACAAATTGACTATTCGTAGGTGAACCTATAATATAATCTATTCTATAACACGGGAGACAGATCGCTGCATAATTCGGCTACCGCGTCTGATTTTGCAATATTTGTGGAAATTTGTATTACAGGGTGCCTATTTTATCGTGTAATCCCTCGTCTCTTCAGAGTTGGCAACACATGTTGCACGTAATAGGTTGCTCTACTGTTAAAATATAATTTTAAGCATTTGTGCAATAGTTTACTGGGGATCAATACACCCTCGTTTGATTTTTTATTATTAAAAAGATGTACGGTGGGCTAATACATACATCAAGCTCTTGTTTGCATTTATAAAGTTATATTTTAATAGTAAAGCAACCTATAAGACATGCAGCGTGTGTTGCCTACTTTGAAGAGTTAGCGGGATACACAATAAAATGGTCACCCTGTAGATGTGAAATTTTAATAAAATATTTTTGAATATAATTTATGAAATTTTAATCCGAAAGGAAAAAAAAATGTGATATAACAAAAGTTTTCAAAATCTAACCGCTGTGAACATAAGCTTTACTTTTATAAATGTAATGTCTTAAAGTATCGTTTTCTATAAATTTACAGCAGTTACTGATAAAATCCCTATTGAGTTTGCAACTTTCTGATAGTTACAAAATTCTTTTTTTTGTCAATGAAATAAAAGCCCAGAAGGTTTTGAACATTGAACGACACTTTCACGAGCAACTCCATATTTTACCGTTTTTAAAATTTGAATATAATATGTACCATTATATTGTAAATTACAATTATAGGCATTTTTTATTTAATTACTGCATGCTTTTAAATTACATTCGCAAACGCAGCAATAGTTTTACTTCGTTTAATCGGATAACATCATAATTAATTCACGCACGCTATCTTTACTTGTTTTAAAATTGATAGTATAAGCCAACATTATTCAATTTACAGTTCAACGTTTATCAGCAAAAATTAATAGTTTTCGGCATAAAAACATATTTTTAAATAGATATCAATTATGACCAGAGTTAACAAACATATACAATGAAATAACACAATATAACACAGAGAAAACTTGTGCTACTCTGAAATTTCAGTTGTTTGTACTAGATAGCTCCCTAGTGTCTAATCATATAGTCCTTTCAGGTAAGCATTCAACCTTTCTAAGGCTCGAGGATAAAGCAGTTGGTCTAATTGGGGATTATTACGTAATTGTCAAAATATTGCTTTCTTCTGTTAATTTTTGTCGGTTTTTATTATTTTAATGGTAATTGAACTTGTAATACCTCAGATACTTGTCATAATTGAAATTAAAATTTAAAATTATCATCAAAATTTTGGTCCTCGCGATTTTGACGGATATGCACGGATTAGGGTCCGAGAATACCGAAAAACCAGGTTCCGCCATGGTGTCTGGATGTTTCGACGTGTGTCTGTATACACTTTACAGCGCAGACGCTTTAACACAGAAAATCCAATTTAGGTTTAAAAGATTTCTACTCACACTGGGATGAAACCGCAACCTAAGCAAGATTGGTCCACCCTAAAAAGAGGTAGCGAAGGGTGTTATATTTCAATATAAACGCGCTCACAGAAAGCAGTTTTGATTTGTATTCTACGCATGTCGAATACCGAACTGCGCAAGCGCGATTTTCATACCTCCCCCCCCCCCGATCACACTCACCATCGATTTTTTGTTATTTCAATAATTTGTTAAATGACCATAGGAACAACCTCCGATTAAGGAAAAAAACTATAAGGTATTTGCTTTTGGTTGTTTACCTGAACAGTTTGAAAAAAACGGCTATCAATTAAAGGTGTATAAGAAGTTAAAAATTAATTTTCGACCTTCAGAAAAACCATTGTTTGCAATTACAAAATAACAGATTTCATACAATCTGAAATCTCGAACAAAAAATAAGGGAAGGGGTGTGGGAAAAAGTGTTCTACTAAAATATAAACGCGTTCCGAAAATAAACTAAAATTGATATTCTACGCATGTCAAACAGCCGACCTGCGCAAGTGCGATCTTCCTACCACACTCCTGGTCACTCTCACTATCGATTTTATCTTTTCTCAAAAATTTATTCTTTCGTCATCAAATATCGGTATGGATGTGTCAACTGATTATAGCCAACAACCTGCCATTGAAAAAAACCCTGCAAGGGTATTTTATTTTGATTGTTTACCTGAACAGTTTAACAAAAATGATTATCAGCCAAAGAGGACATATACATACATATAAGAAGTTGAAAATCGATTTTTGGTTTTCAGCAGATAATTGTTTGCAATTACAAAACATCAGATGTCATAAACCCAGATAACTCCATATAAAAATAAGAGGGTGGGGAGGGGTGTTCTAGTACAATATAAACGCACTTGGAAAATAAGCTCAGATTTGTGTTCCATCGCATGTCGAACAGTCAATCTGCGCAAGCGCGATTCTACAACCCCTCTGGTCACTTCGCTATCAATGTTTTTTTTAGAAACTTACTCCTTTCGACTTGAAAATCGCTATGGACATGTTAATTGATGGTATGAACAACATGCTATTAAGAAAAACGACTATCAGTCAAAGATGTACGTATATGAAGTTGATAATCGATTTTTGGTTTTCAGCAGATAAACATTGTTTGCAATTACAAAATACCAGATTTCATAAAACCAGAAAACTCTAGCAAAAAACAAGGGAAATAGAGAGGGGTGTTCTTATACAATATAGACGCGCTCGCAATAGAAGCTCAGATTTGTATTCTACGCATGTCGAACAGCCAATCTGCGCAAGCGCAATCTTCCGACCACCTCCCGGTCACCCCACCATCAATTTTTGGTTTGTAAAAAATTTACTCTTTTCGACTTCAAAATCGGTATGGCCGTGTTAAATGATCATAGGAACAACCTGCTATTGAGAAAAACCCTATAAGGTATTTTCTTTTAGTCGTTTATCTGAACAGTGTTTAAAAAAAGGGGGTAGGGGTGTTCTAGTACAATATAGACGCGCTCGGATTTTTTAGATGATCGAAGGTAATCGTGTACGCACGCATTTTAAACCAATTACTCGTACTTTCAGCTTGCTTTTGTACATCTATAAGTTTATAATTTTTATTTGAACAATATTGTAAATAGGCCGCTGGCAATCCTTATTTAAATTAATATATTTTTTTCAGTTTTTACTGATAGGACAACAAAGTGAACTAAAGTTAATATCGCAATGAAGTTATTTACGTACTTAGTCGGCTATACAATTTTGATCTGTTTCCTGTTTATAATACATGTGATTTGAAACAAAATTTTAAGTCGTGATTTTGCTGCGCACTCCGTCACATGTACATATTTTTCTTCAGATTTACGATAGTCGTTAATAAGAATTATTTTTATTTAATTATACATTAACACAGGTAGTAATTGTTCATCAACCCTTCTATACAGCCCAAATTTATAATCTTGAAGAATGTCTATAAGCAATTGAAAATATTCAGCTTTCAACAATTTCAATATTTTCAAAATTCTCGATTATCTCGCAATTTACGAAAGTATGAAAATTTTAAAGATTAAAAATAAAAATCATTAAACATTTTCAAGCATTCAAAATATTGATTCTAATGCAATAGTTGAAAACAGAGAAAAGGAACGACTGTTGCGTGTTGCCTTTTTCCTGTCCAGGATGCACGCGAGGAAGGTCTCGTGGCGGCTGCCCGGCAGCTTTCTTTTACTAATTTTGGTTTTTAATTTTTATACTAGGCCTACTCAGATGGGAAAAGCATTTATCAAAATATGTTTTGTTTGGGACTAGGTTATTATTTTAATCTAATTTAAGCGTTTGCTATGTTCGGTACTAAAATTACCATGCGTTTGCTTACGTATACAAGTGCTCCTTTAGTAAACATATTATCTTGTATTCAAAGACGGCAAAAGAATACATAACATTATTTTTGAATACAGAATAGGTGTTTACTGCCTTGTAAGCTCGTTCGTGTTTGAATACCTAATGATCCAATAAAATTACTACAAGCTGTAAAACGTCAAACAAACTAGGTAAACGTTTGTACCATACTCTATGCTGAACGTGGGCGTAAGGGTGTAACATACAATCAAAACTTTGACGTTTTGTGCTAAAACTTAGCGTTACGTAAACAAAATGAAAATAGGCATTGGTTGTCAGTGCCGGTTTTAGTTGTAATTCGCCCCTAGACACAGCCACCTTTTGCGCCCTTGTAACGACTGTTAGGGGGTCGACTGGGGGGTCCGGGGGTTCTCCCCCGGAACATTTTTATTTTTTTTGCCAAAATAAGCAGTTTTACGCATCAAATTTGTTGTTATTGTGATACACAACAAGGTTTAGTATGAAAATGAAAAATTTAGTTTACCGAAAATATTTTGGCATTCATTAATATTTACAGAAGAAAATTTTTTTGCTGAACTCCGGGCGCCCTCCTAGAACCGCCGCCCTTAGGCTCGGGCCTATGAGGCCTAGTCGGAAAACCGGCCTTGGGTATCACTCTAGCATACGCAGTTACCAAAATTTAACACTGGTATTGCATTAAATTTGCACCGGCAAATACTAAACTAAGTACTTTAGTTTTCAGTAGTTCTTTAGTTATACGGTATATAGCTATAAGAAAGTTATGTATTTGTCTTCAAGGATTTTAAATTAATGGCAATTGTTATATCAATGTTTTCGCTTTGGGCTTACTCGCCGATATACAAGTGATGCCTAAAAAAAGTATATTTATGGCTAACATTTCCTAACTCAACATTTTGACTTATAACCACGTTTGAAGGCCTTGAGAGACCGATAAACCAGGTGCTCTGGCGATGTCTAAGTGTTCGTTTACACTTTACAGTTCAAACGCTTTGACACAGAAAAACTAAGTTGGGCTGAAAAGTTTGGTATGAACTCGCAAGGAAACAAGGTTGATCCGCCAAAAAAGAAGGGGACTAAAAAAGGAAGCTTAATTTTTTTGGAATATTTTAAACCTGAATAGTTTTCAAATTTTTAAATTAAAAATGTAGAAAATTTCATGATTAAATGACAATACGAACATCGAAAAAAAACTTTATTTAAAATTGTGATACAATTCTGTTTATTATACGTGAGTAGTTTTTCAAGATGTATTAGCCACGAAATCATTCGAGAGTCGTTGTTCATTCCACTGGGTCACCTCAGTGCTTATTACCGTTACCAAAACACAAAGCAGAGAAACCCATGTGGTCGTATATTCTTGAAATCACCCGGATCAGATTACATTTGTACAAAATTATACAATAAGTGGCGACTTTACCTCAACGAGCAAAGAAGAAATATTATTTATGCTCGTGCAGTTTGAGTAAAATATTGTGTAAAAACAGTGCTTAGTTATAAATTGGAATATTAGATTGTAAAGTTTTAGTTTTAACTATAAAGGTGATTTTATAAGGTTGTTCCTTTTTTGTTTTGATATTTTATCGATTTTTTAACATGTAGTGTAAGCTGCTTCGGCATTATAAGTTTAAGTAAAAAAAGTTTAATGTAATTTAATCTATTAAAAATGAAAGTTGCTTACCGCGTTAGAAGTCCACCCGTTTAGCAAATAACATAATAAATAAAATAAGAAATCAAATATATGAACTATTGCCCTATTTTCACAGATATTTTTTTCAAACAATCCCGTAAACAACAAAACACTACGACAATAAATAATCAAACCATCCCAAACCATCCCCTAACGATCTCTTACTCCATATACAATTAAAAACTACCAAAATATGTCGACAATCCCCCTTTTTAACAAATTTCGCTAACAAATGTCACGCCTAAATACTCTTTTATTATCTAAACAAAAAGCTGAAGTGTTAACATCGAGTGGACTTTCCCATACTACATATTAATAATTACCATATTTACAGAAGAAACAAGTTATATAGGCAACTCTCCATTCTATCCATACTTCACCTTTATTACAGCTCACTCAGTTGTTTTTCGTGACGTCAGCAAAAATGACACCGGCTTAGTATACCTGCTCGAATCCTAACTTGTGCAAGCTAGAAAATGTTTGACAGTTTTTTTTTTGATTAGTGTTCTTCTATACTTTACTTTGTAGCTATTGGTTTGTTCTGCACTAATCTGAACTTTTTGCAGTTTGTAACGTCACGAGTTTTAAATACCAGAAAAGTGGAAAGTAACACCAATTTTATGTTTTTAAATGGCACCCTGTATATTTTTGATAGATTCTAAAACAAAATTTCATTTTCAACTGTTTTTCAAATTTGAAATTGGTTAATAAATAAGGGGAAAAATGCAACAGTTTTTCTGTCAAAAACTGGGTATGAAATCAATATTTATGTTAGCAGTTTTTGACAAGTAGACGTTGCAAATTATTGAAAACATGATATTCATAGAAAGCGCCACAGTGAAATTAAAGCTTTCGGAAAAAAATCAAATTGTAGCCTATCTTCCGTTTTAACAGCCTACAAAATTAAAAGAAAAACGCGTTAGCAGTTTTTGAATAATATTTCTTAGAAAATTTTCAAAATTTCGAAGAGGCGCTATTGCGATCGTTTTCAGATTTTCGAAATTAATTTTGTTTCATCATATACCACCTACAAAGGGCTCTCAAACGAGTTGTAGCTTATGCTGGTCAGACGACTACTCTTTTAGTAAGTAAATGTTAAAGTTGAAATTTTCAAAAAGCTGCAACGACCGCCATTTTGAAGTTAGAGAGTTCGCTCCATGATACATAGAGCTTGAATGGTACGTTTAGATGAATTAGTTATAACAGAGATATTTTAATTATTAAACAAATTGCATACAATAATGGTTACAATACTCAACTTATTGATACATTAATTAAAGAGCAAAATTATAAACTAGCTATTCAAAAAATTTATCCAACTACTTCATCAGATAAAATGAAATACGCCTCAATTCCATATTGTGGCAATAAATCAGAAAAAATTTTCAAAATTATAAACAAAACCAATAAATGTAAAATAACTTTTAAAACAACAAAAAACATTTTAAACTATTTGTTTAATGCTAAAGAAAAAGCAGACAATCTACTAAAATCAGGCATCTACAAATTAAATTGCTCGCACTGTAATTCGGTTTATATAGGACAAACAATTAGAAATTTTGATATTAGGTACAAGGACCACGTATGTTGGTACAAGTATAAACACCCCATAAATCAAATTTCGTTATACACATATTAGACCACAATCATTCAATGACCTCTAATAACACTATAAAATGTTTACATTTTTGTGATGATAAACGTAAGTTGGATATACTAGAAGCTTTTGATATTCACAAGTATTTATCTGTACCTTTAATGAATGAACAAATTGATCTTTTAAATTCACCGTTATTTGACGTTTTAGAATGAGAAATGAAGTCATCTCGACGCAGATATATAAAAACGCAAGATCAAGTTGTGAAGATTTATTGTTCCTATAGCAACACCAACTGTTTATTTTTAATCTTGCCTTTGATAACGACGTCTAAACACGTTGAAATACGTATAAGTATAGAATAAATAACCTGTTGAAATTAAGAATTGTGTTATTTACAATAAATTAAAATGAACTTTTACGAAGTAAAGCTCGAACTTCTATATAAAATTTTATTTAATTTTACGTAGTTTTTTTATAAAGAACGAAAACTTAAACAATTATTTTCGAAAAATTAAGGCACCACTTAATTCTACTTGGGCTAATCTATTATTGATTTGAATATTTGTACCTATTTTTGGTACCCCCTGTATAATTTCTTTATAGCTAAAACTTTAAGCAAATAAACTATAATGTATTGCGTGTAATATGCTAAAACTTTAGTTTTTTAAATGGAATTTTCGTGTCTTATGGTATGTAAGCTATGAAACTTGCATTAACACCTTTTTCGTTCGGGAACATTATGTGGTTCTTCTTCTAGTAAATTGTTGAATTAGAACAGTGAAGAAATATTATATATTAAATAACGTTATAAGCTTATAACATGCATTTAGCGTTTGCATCTTAAAAACATTTTTTAAAGCTATAGTAAAAAAACACAATTGACCGTCATCTATTTAAGCTTTCAACCCAACAATGTTGAAATTGTTAGTAAAATATGACGGAAATATATTATAAAAATAAAAGTTAACCATTGTGTACATGACATATCTGAATGATAATTTAGTTTAATGAAGTTTATTTGCCGTGTATTTAGAACATAAATTAAATATTAATTAACGGCGTTGCTTTACATTTCAATTAATAGTTTCCTGAGCTAATAATATTAAATAACCTAGTACAGCTCTATATCGATAGCAATAGTTGCAATCTGTGGTATTTGTTAAATATATTGTATGTAATATAAGCACGATTCCGTGCAAAGTTAAAGCTCGTATGCCTTGCTACATGTTTTATAAATTTTGCAACTTGATATTACTCGTATATTATGCATATTAGAACATAAAAACGTTGAAGTGAAAAAGTGGCTATGTGAGACTCATGAGACTGATTAAAGTATTTAATATTTATGTTATTCAATCAAAAAACTACCCTTTCATATACATTAGCAAAGTAAATTTAAAATGCAAATACTTACAAGTTGACCTAAATATGAATAGCTATGCGTACATGTTAAATGTTTTGAAATGTTTAATACGTCTCGTAATGAGATGGGTTCAAAATTGCAATATTCAGATTGCGTTAGAATTTGATTGAGCTATTCCACTTTAAATACGATCGGAAAAAAAATTAAAGTTTCTTATTGAAGATATCTATCCTTTACTATTGTAGCTTTCCATTGTTTTGGTTCCAAATAAAATACTACTTAAAATATCTCTTTTATGCCTTTATACCTCTAAACCCTTTTAACCTTTCCTAACTGTAAAGCATTTATATTCTCAAAAGTATTCATGCACAACGTTGTGTTCCTAACAACAGCGGCACGTTTAAGCGTAAGTAGCACTAAAACGCGGACATAAGATCCCCAATGTTTAGCTGCTCCAAAACGTAAAAAAAATTGCACCATTTTAAAGTTTCAAAAAAATTTAAACAAAAAATAAAATATTCTACTATTCCATATTAGTTGCAGCAATTAAAATGCCAATAATGAAACAGTGCAGAATTACACACAAAAGTTTCTAGCAGTAATAATCGCAAAATTCCATAGCATCTACAGACATACGATCAACCACTCAACAGCTTCTATGAGATCACAATGTTACCTTGGTACCGGTCGGATGACAAGCTGTTATAATCGTCTAGTAGACATCTGTAGATGCCTCTCCATTATTCACCGTGATTTAGAAAACCAAATTTTTTACGAGACAAAAATGTAATCTTTTGATTTCTCGGAAACAGATTCCTTGGTATTAAACAAAAGTTAAAGCGGCATTGAAAATTCATTAACCAAAAATTGGGAGTGGGAAAATTAACCGCCCCAAATATTACTGCACCTACAATTTACGTTCTGACTTTCATTCTACTGTCACTCCTGAACAATTTAGCTTCAACACAAATATTTTGGCTCCTGTTTATTAAATAAAAAGGCATTAATTTTCGATTTTTAAAAATTCATAGGAGGCGTCACAGGGAAGCCACCGGATATCTTGACATAATAAAATTTTCGAGTGAAACACTTAAAACTTCTTCATATTAGCAGGCCCTGAATTCAGACAACAGCCTATCATAATCGCAGCAGTGTGCTTTGCAATTTATTTGTTATCTCTTAACAATCAAAACATTGGCCAAAATAAAACGCTAGTGCTGTCAACAAAATCTATTAGTACAAGTTTATTATACACGGTCCATCAAAAGTATGGAATAATGGTTCTGGCGGCTTAAATATTGGTTTTACAAAATAATACTTTGTATATAAGAAAAGGTTTTATTGCATTTATTTTATTTATTTTTTAAATTACAACTTTCAGGGTAGGGTAAAACTATAACCTATTCAAACCTTCACCATTTCAGTTTTTGTTTTCTATTTAAACGTTGTTGTTTTCTTTTAATGGTTATAAATATTCCTAGATTAAAGTCATTTTCGTTTTGAATAAAAGAGAATTTAGTTTCTTAAATGTACAAGAAATCTGTAGCTCCAACAATAACATAGTTAACAATAGAGCCGAGATAATTCGATATATCCTGTATAACGCAATTTTGACTATCGTTGAAAGTGTAGAAGAAAACAAACCACTTTTCCTTTATTTAAATGTTCCTAAGTTACAGCATTCTTTTCTTATTAAAACTTTCTTGCCATCTTCTTGGTTTCTTAAAATTTCTTGGAGTTTTCTCCCGTATGTTTCAAAACATGCAAGATATATTGCGGGATCTAAAATTAGGCACTGTGATATTTAAAAATCGTTGCTAAATTTATATTGTCAGATAACCTGCAAAACAAAATTATTGACTTTCCAGGTCCGTATTGCAGAGGCGTTCTGTGGGTTCAAAATTTGGGTAGGCATAGGAAAAAATTATTAAACATTAAAATTAAAAAGTAAAAAAAAACGGCCACTTTAATTTACCATGACATATTGTTAAATGAATTAATCTGCCCATAAAATACCTATTAAATTTTACTTTGTCATTATGCGCTTTAATTTGATAACGGAAACCTTCGTCCAAAGCCAAGTTAATGCGTGATTTGCCATATAATTTTAATCTAACAGTTGCAGATAAATGTTTTTTGGTCGACGCAATGCTTTTAATTGCAGCTGAAAGATTTTTTTAAATCAGAGTATTCCGTTCCAGACCATACTTTTGAGAAGTTAGATAAAGATGAAAATAACTTATTTTTAATGTTGTCAACAGTCAGCCAGTCCATTCTTTAATACCATTCAGTATTGAACGATCTAGATTTCTTCCTACCGTCTGTCTGTAACAGCCCTAGTAATTTAGGAGTACATCACTCATGTTTTTTAATTTCTATTTGTTTTTCGTAAAAGTAACCATTAAATTTTTCTTTTGAAAGCTGGTCAACGAGATTTCTATATTTGCTGCAAATTTTTAAACTACATAAGAAATAAATAATCACTCAATAGTTTTACGCTGAACGTGAATGCCGCTGACCGACCGACGCGACGCTAGTAATTTAAAGAACCGAGCGAGGCCGTGCTATTTTGATGCTAAAAACGTTATGAAATTCCTACTATTTCTTCCCATCTTATCATTGCATTATTTTATAAATGTACATGCAAACGTATTAAGAATAATAGACTGGCTGACTGTGTCTGACCTGGAGTAATTCAGCCCGATAAGCTGGGCCTCGCGTAAGCAAAACGGTGTTTTAAACGCTTGTTTGTTTATTTGCGGTCGCTTTGTTTCTGAACTACTATGATATTGTTGCTTGAACTGTAAGTGAAATTTGATTATATACTGGTTAATACATTTACTCTCACTTTATGTTTGGCGTCCGATTTTTAATACTACGCGGTGGTGTTAAAAAGTAAAAATAAAAACTGTAACAAAGAAGTAGCTTTTTTTATTGAAATTTAGAATTTGACTTTTTATTTGAAAAATTATGGGTAGGCACTGCCTACCCTGCGTAATATGACGGACCGCTACTGTCGTATTGGTACGTACCTTAGAGATAGCCAGTTCAATTTCATGTGCTGAAAAAGAGTAGTGAGTTTGCGAATTCTAAAAATTGGTTTTAAGCATGTATACAATGAATATCTAAATATAATTTAACTAAATACCACGCGACTAAGGGTTAGCGCAGTAGTGCCTCTCTTTCTCTAAAAACTACTGCATCTAAAATATGGCATCCAACAACTACGTGTAGAATCTTATTCTGCTGTAACTAATTAGTTACCAACAGTAATACTACATGTGAATTAAAATTATCGATAATTTTGTCACTTTATTGTAAACGAAATTGTGTTGTTGCTAGGCAATATCATGAGTCCGAAGGACGAGTGATATTACCGTGCATCAACACAACTGAGTTCGTCAATAAAAGACTGACTTAATAATAATGAGTATCTGTATATAAAATACTTATAAATAATTTTTAATGCACGAGTGGTATTTTTTATAATAGTCCACGAACAAAAAAAATTAAATTGGTATTTAGTATAATTATTTGTTATGTACTAACTATTTAATTATTAAAAAACAAAAATAAAACATTTAGTTTAATGTTCCTATGGTTATACAACGCCGATAACACCGGAGCTTCATAAAAAAAATTATCACAGACAGGCAGGGTCTAATTGGTCAAGAACCTGAAAATAAACGGCTGCCATTGGCTGTTAGAATGCGAGTGGAATATTCAGTAATATATTACCTTAGTATAAATATCACATTTTAAGAATATAGAGAAAGCGTACCAGACATTTATTTGGAAAATAACAAAATGTTGGAAAATTTTAATTAGGAGAGTGTTTGAAGTTTCACAGGCGATTTTATAACATTTTGTTTGTTCTACAAACCGATTGCGCATTTATTTAATTACTATACCGACAATTCGCTCTAGTGCTCGTTAGCGTCCTAACAATTCGCTGGTAACTTACCAGGTGACCACGACAACATATAACAACCGGCCATTTTCTATTTTTTTTTATTAATTTCAAATGTTATGTGGCTAATATAAACATAAAAATGCATATTACGACGTTATATGTGTTATTTTGGACTTCCGGTTTAACCGGAAGTGATAACATTTCTTTAATTTTTAATAGAACAATCTGTATATTTTTGCTTACTTGGATAAACCTTAAAATTACCGTTACAGTCATGTATAATACATACCCACTACCTTTTTATTTTGGCCGCCAAGGGGCGTTTTAAGAAAATGTCCATTAATTATATTCAGAATTAATTATTTTGTTGGCTTTGAAAGCAAAAAAATAGTAAACTTTGGGTGTTTTTTTTATTAATTTGTTTAAAAATTTTATTGTGGCAAGAAGATATTAAAAAAAAACCAAAAAAAAATTGTCAATATTTAAACGGTCATAACGTATTTTTTTAAGTGCCTTACTTTATATTTATTGTACTTTTTAAATTGCCATTTTATTTGCTTTAATTTATTACCAACAACATACCTGATTATTTATAAAATAGCAAGAAAAAATAAAATTATTTTATGAATAACGGATATTAAAAATAGCCACGTTTTTGCAATTAAGAAGGCTTTGCAAACAAAATACAAAGTAATGCAAACTGTCAAAACAAAATTAATAAAAAGTGTTTTTACTAAGCATAAGTTAAACAATTTCTTAATTAATTAAGTTATTTATTTCTTTTGCGTAAGGATGTGATTATTTTTTTACGTTATAAATTTTGTTGTAGTTTGTCGTAGTTTTTTAATGTGACTTATGTTTGTGTACATTAATTTATTAAATAATGCGTTAATACATTTTTTGTTTAGTAAATTACCAGTAGTAAGCAACAAATTAGAGTTTTATGTTAAACCGCACGGTCAATTACGAATTTTAAAACCCGCTCCCTGGCGGCCAAAATTCGAAGTTAATGAGTAAATATTGTACATGCCTGTAAAAGAAATTTAAAGGTCGATCTAAATATGCAACATATAGGGTGTTCTATTTCAAATAAACAAAATTCTATCACTTCCGGTTAATCCGAAAGTTCAAATTAACACCGCTTTACGTCGTAATGTTCCTTGTTTTGTGCATATTACCCAGAAGAAATTTGAATTTAATAATTTAAAAATTGAGAAAATGGGCGGTTGCTACATGTTCTCGTAGTCACCTGGTATACAAACATCAGGGAGAAGAAAAACATTTGTCGCCCAAAACATAGAGTGAGAGGGGATGATTAACGATTTAAAAACTGCATTTAAAAACTAAGTGTAGAATCTTATTTGACTACCACTAATGAGAAATTTAATTTGAAAAGTAGAATCCCCGCTCCCTGTAAAAAAACATTGATTTTCAAATTTCAGAAATTCATAGAAGGCGTCACACCAATAAAATTGTAGCCGATCCCTAAATCTGTGATTCGGCACATTTGATGGCCAGTTTTTGAGCAATCCGTTTAAAAAAAAATTTGAAAATATTTTTAGTCCAGTTGGTTTTTGTGGTTTTAAAACAATGTGGTTTTAGGGCTATTACAATCAAGTTTTCTCGATCGCGATCAAAACTAACCTCGCTGAGGTCGAGAGACCTTGATTACAATTACGAAAGTTTACGCTAACACATTTTTGAGTAAATAGGTGTTAAATCCAATACTTAAAAAATCGTAGCAGCCGCCATTTTTAATCGGAACGTTTCGGAAAACAAGGTTTCAATTTGTCTGAGCGCAGTGTGTTAAAGTTTGCTCAAATCCGGTTTCATACACAAACATATTACAGACGTCTTTTATATGTTTTTTTTAGGTTTCTGTAAATATAAAAGATGTATTTCTGTCAAAATCTCAAGTAATAATAACTAATTTGCAAACCTGACCTAAAATTATACTATTAATTATATTTTATGCAAGGTAGGAGATTGCCAAATTCTTTACGTCAACATAACAGACAACACACAACCTAGTAACTGTTTTTGGAAAAATGCAATTCTAATAACAGTAATTATGATAATTAAGCAAACTTAAGATAAAATCTTGCAGATAAGTGGTCTAAAACACAGGTATATTTACAGAAAAAAAATGGCGCTTGAGAATTCTTGGCTTCGGACGTGGTAATAAAAGTTTCTGCCTATTCTGTATAATAGGATGTTGTATTGAAGGAAGGATCAAGATCAACTGTGACAATAAGTATGCTGCGATCTGACAACGATTGCGGCGGCTACTGCTTCATATTATGGCTCAGTGATACCCAATATTATTATAAGAATCATAAAAACTTGCATCTGTAAATTGTTCAGAAGACCATAGTTTTTAGCTACATTTGTTTAGCATTGTGTCTTTTGCAAAAATAATATTCTTTTAGAGGTACTTATTCATAAATACTTTGTAACAGACCACCCACGCACTATCTTTTACGGCTAAACCATTGAACCTACATGGATAAGACAAATAATTTGTAATATAAATTGTACTCGAGGTATTCAGTTAAAATATTTATAAAATTTTTGGGGCTCCGAAAAGGGTAGTTTTGGGGGACGGCGAGGGAGTTTCTCGAGATTTTCAAATACGAAGGTGGGTCAACTTATATCTTATTTAAGTTGTATTTTTAAACCCAACAACTAAAAAAAAATATCGAGAGCTCAAACCGTTTCAAAATGGCGGCCAATTATATCAAAAAAACGGTCATTACGTAAGCCCTTTCCCAACCGCAGATGAACTATTGTACCAAGAAAATTGCTACTGATTGTTAAAGTTTATTAAACTAGCTTTCCGGTGTATAACATAAGGACAAAAAATAAATGTCGCCCTCAAAAATCTCTAATAAGACGAGGGTTCAAGGGATACCTCGTTTTGAAGGTCTAATTAAATGGCGGCACAATTTATAAAAATTTACTTCGTATTATCGGATGAATCGCTTACGCTACCGCATCTAAGGCAGTGAAACAGACATTTTTTTTGTTGATTTCACATACCCTAAAAAATTTGCTGAAATACCACTTAACGATTTTTCTCAAAAACGATTCATTTTTACAACACTTCACAGCATCAGTAAATGAGAACGTCAAAATAAAAAATTAAATTGGCAAAAGAAAGCCACCACAAAACATTTGAAAACAAGCAAACAATACCATGTTAAGAGCGTCGATTCCTGAAAACACCCGAGCATTTGCGACTAGTACAGCATTACCAAAAATTCGTCAATGTTAATGTGAGTGATATAATCAAGACGAATACGACGATTTTCCTTTGATAAAATTATGGTGTAAGTTAACTCGTGCTAGTTAAGATTTAGGTAGTTCCACCTGCTACGCGGTCGTGAAATTACCATCTCAACTAGTACTCGTGAACTTACACCACATTGTTATCAAAAAATCGCAATCACTCGTTGTATTAATTATGATAAAAGTTGCCTATGTAGGCGAGCAGTTTAAAGATGGTTTTGTTTTTCCCGAAATACCGATGGAACACTAGAACAATAAAAAACGGAAAACTCGGAATTACTTTAAATTAAAATATCTCTGTTCATAGCGAAAATAGAAGAAAATCACAAAAGAAAATATTGTAGATCTAGTAAATTTGTATTAAGCGAAACGATCTTCACCATTGTCTTTTGTTTTTCGTTTTCGCGATAAAACGCAAACTACCATTTTTTCAACGAGAGTTCTGAATTTTTTTACTCTTTTCAAAAATGTGTGCATTAATATAATTAATTTTAGTTTCCACTAAGATATAGAATAGAAACGCTCCTACTATCAGTCATTCATGAAAATGGTGTATTCAACACAAAACATATGTTTGTACGATATTGAAAAACAATGGAAACAACCTAACACCGTTCTTTAATTGTTTTGCTCCCATACATGAACGATTAAGTAAAAAATGTCGTACAGCAACAAGTATTAAGCAACCGTATTCTACGATTGTCTTTTGTTTTGTTTCTAAATACCAACATAAACATTTGTATGTTTTGTAATATATGCCTTGTATTTTACATCATTAAAAAGTTTGTTGCTATTTTTATTAAAAGATGCTGTAATTTTATGATTATTTATTAATACACGTTTTAACATAACATAACGAAATAAAATCATGTTACTATGGAAAAAATGGGCAAAACAGGTCGCTGCGCTGGTACTTTCGCATACTGTTTACGTTTTAAATATTCTTTACACGTCACGCTCTAACGCCAAGGCGTTGCCACGGCCGACCGACGGCAGCACTGCCCTACCCACCCAGGCGCTAACATTCCACTCCCGAACTCGGAATAGAAATCGTTATAAATACTTTATTTAGAGAGTTTTTAGTACATTTAGTACATAAAAATATGCCAAAAGTGCAATTGATATGCGTAGTTAAAATCACGTAACTTCCGGAAAACGCATTGTTGATATTAAAAAGTATTGTTTTTTTTTTCTTAATTTTGCAATAGGGTTAAAAATTCTTGTTAATCCTAATAAATTCTTTAAATAGACTATAAAACTGGTTCAAGTTTATAACGATCGCCAATCCAATTTGTCAAAAATTCCTGGAGAACGTCAGAATTTTTTGAAAATGTCCAAAATTTTGAGCAGTTAATTTTATTTTTAAATAATCGCCTAATCGGGCATTAAAATTAAATTTTTAAAGTTTCGTAGCAGCTTTAATTTTAAAGATACAGCATTTAGAAAAAAAAACAGTTTAATCTGCTTTCAGATGCATTACAATTCTGTTTTTTTAAATTTCAAAAAAGTGTTTACAAAAAATATGTTACTAAAGAAACATGTCTAATTTCCATTTCTGGTTCCGGTTCCGATTAAAAACGTTCTACAGAACTACCGGGTGATCGTAAAAGAATGATCCAGAGCAGGCCATGACCGAAGTGTTAAAGTTGGCAATACTTAATATAAGCCAATTGTCTAATGTTGACAGCTGTAAAAAATTTTTGGTTAGATACATTTCACTTAATGCATCTAACCAAAAATGTTTACAGCCGTCAACATTTGACAATTGGCTTATATTAAGTATTGCCAACTTTAACACTTCAGTCATGGCCTGCTCTGAATCATTTTTTACGATAACCCGGTAACTGTAACTACAAAAATTTTCAAAATTTGATAAAAATTGTTCATAGGGTTCCGAAGATATATGGGAACGAGGGGTAAACCGCGAGTGGAAGTAGGTGTACAAGGTAGTGGAAGTACGTAGAAGTACGTGGAAGTAAGGTGGTAAAAAGGTGGAAAAAAAATGAAAGTACGTGGGAAGTAAGTGGAACTATGTGGAAGTACATGTAAGTACGCTGAACTGCAAGTGGAAGTAGGGTACAAAGTTTTTAAGCGCGGTTTACCCCTCGTATGAGAACGGCGAACCCACCTACCTTCCCACCCACAGACGTTTTAACAATTTTGTTTAGGTTTCTTAGACCCAAAAACGTGTATTCAAGTTAAAATATGAAATTCATAACTTTTCTTACTTCAGTAGAAGTGTGGGAAAGTAAAAACCCAAAAATACTAACATTAACTTAAATAGTAACAATTAATCACGGTTAATGAATTATTATTATTATTATCACTAATAACAATCTTCAGTAATTTTACGACTAATGTTTCATGCTTTTGTTTATTGGCAATTAGAGAATTTGTCTGAAACAATAGGCGAGCTCTGTTAGGCTGTTACTTTTAACTGTCAAACAAATCAATGTGCAAGCGTTTGTTTTTAATGTTTTGAATACACTATCATTTCCATAAATGATTGATAACTAGGAGCGGTTTTGCTCAATATATTCGTGAGAACTTAAAAGATGTATATCGCAATGTATATATTTTTGATAAGAGAAAACAAATAAGAAATTTAATGGTGCTAAAATCATATACCGTTTTGATTAAAAAAATGCAAGTTTGCGTTATATCTCGAAAACGAAACAAGAAACAACTGTAAACATATTTTTCCTTAATACAGCTTTAATAAATCTTCAAATTTTTTTTATAATTTTTTTACTGTAAACATACATATTTTACCTTAAAAAAATTTCATTTTTACCGTTTTCGGTCTTTCTAGTAGGCCGTGGGTATTTCGGGCATAACAAAATTATCATTATATTGCTCTCCTAAATAGACAACTTTTATTTAATTTAACCGACCTTGTAGCTCTTGCCATTTCCGAGATCCCAATGGTAGTGAGATGAAATTTAAGTCACCCTGTATAGTACTCTAGTTTTATTCTAATTTTATCTTTATTTTTTTAGCAAGACATTTTGCAGAACCCTCTTGTTTCACCAAATATAACCAAGATTTTATTTGATTTAGACAGATCGTCTAAGAACAAATTTTTTAGACGTTAGTTAGTGTTTTCATTTTTTGAAAAAATAGCAGGCTATCACGTGTAAATATTTCCCGTACTAAATATTTAATCATTTTTAAATTTCACTTAAAACAATGCTTTACTTCTTAACTTCAAACACATGCATATCGTAATATAAAGGGAATAGATAATTAACATTGCAAGTCTGCCAGCATTAAATTGCTAAAAGCTGTCATTAACATAAAATACACGTTTACTTCGATTAAACAGCTTGATAGCTAACTATTATTGCATTTATATTAAATAATACATTGTAGCATAATGTAGCCACAAAAGTAGAAAGGAGAATACGATGCCATAATATAGTTATCAAGCACATTACAGCACATGACCTTGTCTATACAGATAATTAATTCTTTTGCTAAATGTAATGATTTCCACTGTTAGATAGAAGCACTCATAACGTTGCCTACGCAAGTAATGCATTCTTCAAAACCGGTGGCACAAAGATCCCCTTTATATGAAAACCGTGATAAATATAAATAAGGTTTTACAACAGAAATAACCAAAATCCTGCTATCCTTGCATTGTGTTTAGTTACCACAATGTTTTCATGAATATCAATGTTTTACTACCGGATTCTTTATATATTATATGCATCGACAAGCGTTTATGCGAGATAACAACGTAAATAAACTGTGTTTTTCTTACCTTAGTTATTATTGGTTCAACATATTTTCATAATAAATAGATTTAACTAACAACTAAAGCAAAAGCATACTTCTCGTAGTGTTAACTAAGGATGTGATGTCACTTAAAAACGAAATGTAATCGTACAATTTTGTGACTATCGAGTCTCTGTTTCTATTGTTGAGTTGTTGCTTTTGAGTTTTCTATAATGAGCTGATGTATTGAGAAGTTATTTAGTGGTAAGTTAAAATTTTCTTATTGTAGCAGCAGTTGTATTAACAAATCAAAAATTTTTAGGAACAATTTGCTGAAAATGTACAAATGCTATATCTGTCTGTTCTAAAACTTTTCTTCATTTTCAATAAATTGTTGCTGCAACATATGAAGTATGAACCAAATACTAAAATGGTTGACACAGAATCTAATTTAAATCTTTTTGGTAAGTACACGAATTCTTAAAATTACAAGTACCATAATTAAACATTGTGTCTATACTTGCAGATACTGAAGGCTTATAGCCTATTTTTATTGCCGCTACTAGTTAGCCAGTCCATTCTTTTATACCATTCAGTATTACACGATCTAGATTTCTTCCTACCGTCTGTCTGTAACAGCCCTAGTAATTTAGGAGTACATCGCCCATGTATTATGACAGCGGACCGCCACTGCATAGACCATGTCAAAATCTGCCAGAATAGGATACATTTCTTAGAGCATTGGAAGCAATTATTGCCATAGTGTTCCTTTTAAATATACAATATCCAAAAAGTACACAAAAACAATAAGTTTTTTATCGGT
The DNA here is from genome assembly GCA_958336395.1 of Ctenicera cuprea. Classification (NCBI taxonomy): domain Eukaryota; kingdom Metazoa; phylum Arthropoda; class Insecta; order Coleoptera; family Elateridae; genus Ctenicera; species Ctenicera cuprea. The sequence goes on from OY284490.1 coordinate 39,829,710, forward strand.
TAATGTGTGTGCGCTGGAAAATGCGGACGTATCAAAGAATTAAAGAGCATTCAATAGAAATTGGTTGTCTGAACACAAATCGTGGCAAAAGATATTGCTGATAACATCGTTTCTGCTCTTAAATGGTTACATGGTTTAGACTTAAATAAATTAATAAGTTAGGAAAATGATGGCTGTTCCACTAAAGACGACGTAGTTCAAAAAATAATAAATAATTCTTATCCAAAAGCCTTATATTTTCATTGCGCTTCGCAAAGTCTTAATCTAGTAATTCACGGCTTGAATGATGTTACAGATGTTAGAAACACAATAGGAACAATAAAAAAATGTTAGTTTTTTAGAGAGATTGTTTTCCGAAGGAAGACAATTCCGTCGATCCCATTGTTTTGTGAAGCTCGCTGGAGTGCTAAGTCTATACGAAAATGTAATGAAAATTTTGTTACAATAGTAAACTCCTTGTACGAATTAAGTAAAAATGGTAACAATTGTAATACAAAACAGAAGGCATTTTAATTGCTTGTGCTGTAACAACCCCCGCATTTATTACATCTTTATGTACCATCAATAAATATTCTGCTAAATTAGAACCGGTTACAAATACTTTACAGGGTGTTGAAATTAATATAATAAAAGTAAAAGAACATATTGATATCATATTAAGTATATATTTGCAAATGAACTAGATATTAAAATTAAATAAAACGGTGATGTTCTAATCAAACTAAACGAGCGAATTATAGTGGCAAATCAGCAAAAAGTTATTACCTTCAGAGCATATTTGATTCTTTAATAGTTTTTCTAAAAAGCAGATTGGCTTCTCATGTTTTAAAAGTTCCTGATTTAGTTAATTTACATCCTAAGCATATTAAAATGATGTCGAAAGAGGAATATACAAAATCAGTTATCAATATTTGCAAATTTTATAACATAGACTATTTTAACGAACAGAATGGAAAATGTTCTTGGAAGATATTTCAGAATTGTCACTACAGTATTTTCTGGCGAAATATGAAGTATTTTACCTAGCTGTATATTAAGATATTCTGAATTGATTAACATTACGTGTAGCATTGAGTTGTAGATCGTTTTGGTCAAAATCCCAGACGACTGCAATTTCTATTTTCAGAACAAGACAGTCGCCCTATATTATTGCATTGTATTAAAACTGAAAAACGGTGTAGTATAAATTAAACTAAATAAAAATAAGTGAATATATAGGTTACAAAATTGTATATGGGTACCTAATTGTTTAAGTTGACACCCCTCCTGTTGAATACGAAGTCGACGCCTATGGTAAAACACATTCATATAATATCGTTATCGAAATATATCAATATTGCCAATATATCGATATATCTATGCAATCGATATATCGAATATATCAATATATCGAATATACCTTATATGGATTACATCGAATTTATGGACATATCGAATATATCGTTTATATCGAATATATCGATTACATCGAATATATGGATATATTGAATATATCGATATATCAAATATATCGATATACCAGAGCATGGATATATCATATTTTAAAAATTCTATATTGTTATTCGACATATCAATATAAATATCGATATATCGAATATATCGATATATTGAATATATCGATTCTATCGGTTACATCGAATGTATGGATATATGGATATATTGAATATATCGATACATCAAATATATCGATATACCAGACCATGGATATATCAATAGATCGATATTTTCAAAATTTTATATTGTTATTCGACATATCGATATTTTTCAATATTAGATCATATTTGTACAACTACATGTTTAGTCAGTTTCAAAGTGAGAAATTTCGAGACTCTCGCTGAGAATCGAGACGAGACGAGAAATAAGACCGTATACGAGACAAGACTGATTTCTTTTCTCGTGTCGGAATTTCGAGACGAGACGAGCGTCAAGCTATTTCTCATATCGCATCGAATATGTGTTTTTGGGAAGTGCGGTTATGTAATTGCGTGGGAATTACTCCTATGGCTATGAAACTTTAACATTACTATTTTTCTGCATCATCACTGTAAACTGAAAAGGTTGATTACTCTACCTTTAAAGGTATTACCTATATCCAACCTTAAGGTATAATATAAATACCTTGTAGTAAGGTATAATGCAGCCATTTTACCTTAACCGATATTATTGTACCTTAGTTAAAGGTATAAAATTATACCTCAAAAAGTATATCCTTCTACCTGGAGGTCAAATTGATGTTTAATGCGGAGGTATAAGAAAAAACCATGGGGTACATTTTTAAACCTCAACCGACTTTAATATACCTCATGTTGAGGTAAATAATTCCATCTCTAGGTATAACTTTATACCTCAACGGCTAAACCGTTACTAATCCAGGGGTAGAAGAAAAAACCTTGGGGCATTTTTTTACACCTCTAGCGATTTTAATATACCTCATTTTAAGGAATAAAATTCTACCTCCTTAATATAACATTATTCGTTAAAACTAAACTTCAACCTTGATGCTAAAAAGTGTGGCAAATATAGTGCAAAAATAAATTTAATCTTACAAAACTTTTAAAATCCATACATTTTCTACTGTATTTTAATTTTTATTAGCAGTATGAAGATCTTTCAACACATTAATTTACTTTCGCTTAAGAAAGACAATGAAATAAATCAGATGTAACAGTTTATACACAATTATATTTATTTATTTAATTTAGTCAAAATATAATACTTAACATATAAAAAATAAAATTAATCAAAAACAAAACGATATACAAAAATAAGTATAAATAAACATTACATAAAATAATTACAGCATTTTATTAAGGACCCACGCAATCTGTGCCTTGTATCGACGTAGCGGCTCTTCCAGCACACAAACATTGGCCGACAAAGAACTCAATGTTTTTGCTGTACTTTTTGGGTACTGTATGTTAAATAAAAAATAATGGCTAGAGTAGCTTCCAGTGCCTCTCTGAAGGACTTCACCTCACATACTTTTGTATGATCCGCACACACATAGCATAGTATGTGGAATTATTTGTGCCGGACCACGATGCTTCCTCTGCCGCTACCGGCATAATAGAACGTAGTATTCCAGGCTCCTGCAATTGAAAGAAAATGTGCATTTAGAATAAACTCCTTTTTTTGCAAACTTAAAAAAGTTTTACCACAGGTATAACAAACGTACATATTTAGTTTGTAAAATAATTACAAATAAGAAATTTAACTCACCACTGCAGGAAACAACGTCGATTTATGTTTAACACTTTTAACATTCTAAACACTTTGACTCGGTTCGTCAGCTTTGATGCCAGTGCATAGATATAAATACAATCCGAAGTGCAATTGTTACCTACCCTCTTGCTATTTTACCCCACTTCCACTACCCTCAAACAATGGCAGGTAAACCCAACATTCCAAAGTACTACATACTTATCTATGCGTCATGCTTTCGTCATATAGCTATGACGAAGGTCCAATTGCCAAACAAAAAGCCTTTAGAAAACGATGGCAACTTTTACTGTTAAGATACAATAATTAATAAATAAATATTCTTGCTTAACATATAAAAAATAAAATTCTGATTAGGTATGTTTGGTATGGTCTTTTTTAATACCCGATTTTTTTCCGCATAACGAAAAAAAAAAGTTCAAATAATAGCCGCCACGTCAATATACAAGGCACAGATTGCGTTGGTAAAAATTTAATAAAATGTTGTATACTTATTTTACTTAATGTTTATTTATAATTCTTTTTGTATCCCTTTTTGTCTTTGTTCAATTTTATTGTTTATATTTTAAGTATTATATTTTGACTAAATTAAATATATAGAAATAATTATGTATAAACTTTTACATCTGATTTATTTTATTGTCTTTCTTAAGCGAAAATAAAATGTGTTGGAAGATCTTCACACTGCTAATAAAAATTAAAATTCGGTAGAAACTGTCAGGATTTTAAAAGATTTAGAAGATTAAAATTCAAGTGAAAATTAAACATTTTTTATGCACTATATTGGCCACACTTTTTAGCATCAAGGTTGAATTTTATTTTGTAAACAATTAATGTAAAAACTTGTAGAATTAAAAAAAAATGCTTCCAGGTTAAAGTTGTAAGCTAGAGGAAGAACATTATTCTTAAAAATAACGTGTATAAAAGTCAGTAGAAGTGTTGTAAAATATCTTAACGTGTTTTTTTCTAGGTAGAATGATACACCTCTTGAGGTGGATTTTTATATACCTTTCAGTTTACAGTGTACATATGTACTGTACACAGTTCGGCTGGTGACGATGGAAAATTTCTCCTTAAAAGGTATTTTTTTTATTTCACAAAGGTAGAAAGTGCTAAGTATCGGTTAAGGTATTTTATTATTGTTGAAGACGTTTATTTTTCTACGTTTATTGGGATATTTGAGGTAGAATAAAACACCTTAAGTTGTAAGGTTTAAATAAATCTCTTGGGGTATTTCTTTCATCCTTTAATTCCGGATTATACCTTTAAAGGTAGATACAAATACCTCAATGTTTGGATTATACCTTTTTTCAACCTTAAAAAATAACAGTGATGGAATGGTACATTTATTAACAATTATTTAGAATTTAAAAAAAACAATAAGAGATGGCCTTTAAAGTTTTGTAATAAGAAAATATATTATGCAAGAGCTCTTTACAAAACATCTTCAAAATTACTAACATCTGCACCAAAGAGATTTGTGTAATATTGTTTGCTCTCCCAGTTTTTAAGTACGCAGATACAGTTTAATTAATGTAATGTCATTTAATTTGACTAAGTCTACTCACTGTCTACTTTAAACTTTAATACTTCCTAGCAGAATGTTTTCTATTTTTGTTGGACCAATAGTAAGGCTTGAACGTTAAGCCCACAGGTAATTTCTTGCAATGTGATTCCAAAAAATAAATTTGTTTTGGGTTCATATTTGGTTGAAGCCTCAATACGATTCATTCAAAAAAATTAAGTACCTAACGATGTGGCTTATAATGTTATATTTCCAAATTATGTTTCCCATGTTCAACAATCAAAAAAAATCTAAATCCAGAAACATTTGCAAATAAATTTAATAATTTCTTACCTACAAACACTGCAAACAAGTAATGAAAAAATTTAGTTATTCAAAGTAATTTTGTGGAGACGAGAAACATCTCAATTTTGACGATTTAATTCTGATCTCGTCGCGAAAATTTGAGACTAGAAAAATTGCTACTATATAGGTACGATCTCAGTGTTTTAAGAGGAGATGGGCGAAAATCTGAGAAATGCTTCATTTCGGCGGCGGCGCGGCGTCACTAATTAAAACATTTGTTTGATTTATGTAAGGGGTCTCTTATAAATAACGTTTTTCGAATCATGAACGTAGTTTTACAACTGCCAATTTACACCTTTCCTACATTAGTTTGAGTGATTTTAATGATTCCAACAATGTAGCTGTACCTACCCTTCAATTTACAACATCGAACTATTTTTTAAACGAATTTTGTTCAACCAAAGCAATATACGAAAAATTAGAACATTTTGTTACATAATATGCATTTGTTAAATAAGTGTAAAAATAATAGTCAGTCATTGCTCATATTTGTGACACTACAGAAAATTGTGATCAGTACTGTATGGCTGCGACGCGATTTGCAGACGATCCGCGAAAACGAGTTATCAGTTATGTTTGTTGACTGCATCAGTACTAGTAGGTACTACTTCAAAATGGCCTCCAGTGTAATTTTTACTATAATAAGAATAATTTTCAAATATGGTTGAGCTGTTATTATGTTTTACGGCTTCATGATTGGCGGCTTCCAGCACAATGGTGCAAGAGTACCTCCTACTTTATGACGTCATAGAACGACAAACGGAAGCTCGAGCACCCCTAATATCAATGAGGGGTGCTCAGGGACCCATCCAGTTTAGGTGCATTCACTTAGAAGTATGTTTGTTTAACAAAACTTAAAAAGAATTTGAATGATTTTAGAATAGCTATTCACAAACTCATTTGTAAATAAACCGCAGATTACTTGTTTTTAGATATTTATTGTACAGAAAAATTGCTAGAATGTTGTGAAAAAAGCAACAAATTGCTCTAAACCACTATATTGCAGATTCCTTCGGTAACTACATATAATTTTTTTTTAAAGTAAATAATACCTTAATGATATGAGTAGTTTCTGTTGCATTTCGAATTTTTTGAACTTGATTATTTCTTATGCAATCCAACGTCCGTGCCTGCAAATTAATGGGATAGTAAGGTAATTCCTTAAATTATTTAGAAAACATGTTGTTTTCTCAAACGATTCAAAATGAAACGTGTATTACTTATAAATCTAATAACACAAAAATCAACATTTTTTAAAAACCTTCAAAATTGTTATAGTACTATAGTAATTATATAAACTTTCTTACATTTTTAGAACTTTTTATTAAAGTTGCAAAGACCTTGTTAGGGTATTCGATGTTTTAAACTGCCACGTAATCTAAAAAAAACGTTGATAAAAATATTGTGAGTTACTATTTCTGAAAAAACCTTCCAATAGTCCACTCTCCATCTGATTTGTTCAAAACTTTTAACTAATGTTGCTATAGGCTTTGCACAATGAACGTATCGTCTCTGTGATGACTGTTCATTTTTATACTAGTGAACCCGTGGTCTACGGCGCACGTAGGTTTGGCAACTTTTTTTTAATGTAATAAATAAGTTGTCAGAATGAAATACATGTGCCGAATGCGCTTTTTCAGTATTGTATATATATTCTGAAATACACAAAATCAGCGACTAAACTGAACATGCGTAACTACTCAATAATCATTCAAATGTTTATTCTTTTGGAGTAACATCCCGACCCAGACTGATTAACAACAAAAAATCTTTCAAATAAATTTACTCGCTTTTCTTTCCAATTCATTAGTTTTTTAATTTAAATTTTCACATTTGAAACTCCTGCAACTGTATAAATAATTAATGAGTATTTTGTATATAAAATATTTAATTACTTTAACAATATTTATTTATTTTAACCTTATACGTATTTCGGCGTGTTTACATACCATTGTCAAAGGTTATATGAAAAAGAAAACGGTTAGTGTTGTTATAGCAATAGAACTTGATGACTTGATATCGGTATTCGTCTGCAGATGACTTGATTTCTTATTACAAAATGTCCAATAGAGGAGAATTTAATAGATCAAGTTGCTCATTCACTAACGGTACAGTTTTTAAATGTTTGTGAATTTCAAAAGCTTCTAGTATATCTAATTTACGTTTACCATCACAAAAGTGTAAACATTTTATAGTGTTATTAGATGTCATTGAATGATTTTGTTTTAGTAAGTGTTTAGCGTAATTGGATTTATGTGGCTGTTTGTATTTGTAACAACGTACGTGTCCTTTATACCTAATATCAAAATTTCTAATAGTCTGGCCTTTATAAACCGAATTACAATGCGAACAATTTAATTTGTAAATGCCTGATTTTAGCAATTCGTCTGTTTTTGATTTTGCATTAAACAAAGTGTTTAAGACGTTTCCAGTTGTTTTAAAGATTACTTTATATTTAATGAGTATCTGTGTATAAAATACTTAATTACTTTAACAATATCTATTTATTTTAACCTTACCTATACGTATTTCGGCATGTTTACATGCCATTGTCAAAGGTTATATGAAAAAGTAAACAGGTAGTGTTGTTACAGCAATAGAACTTTGTGACTTATCTATTGCTATAACAACACTAACTGTTTACTTTTTTATATAACCTTTGACAATGGCATGTAAACATGCCGAAATATACGTAAAAGGTTAAAATAAATAGATATTGTTAAAGTAATTAAGTATTTTATATACAGAAACTCATTATATATGGACTTTAACGAAGTAAAGCTGGAATTAATAAATAAAGTTACTTTATATTTATTTGTTTTATTTATAATTTTAGCAATTTTTTCTGAGTTGGCCCCAAAATTTGGGATTGAAGCATATTTAATTTTATCGAATGAAGTTAGGGTATTCGGATAAATTTTTTGAATCTCTAATTTATAATCTTTTTCTGTAATTAATGTATCAATAAGTTTAGTATTATAAACATTACTGTATGCAATTTGTTAAATAATTGAAACTTCTCTATTATAATTAATTTCATCTAAAGGGACCGTCAAAGCCCTATGTATCAGGGACCTGTATTCTGCTAATTTATGTGTTTTATAATGACAAGAATCGTGTGGTATTGTAATTTCTGTTTGTATAAATAATGGTCTATCTTTGATTCGTATTAATGACTATTGTGTATTGGAGATGAGCGATATCGTGATTTTACAATAACGGTGATATGAAATAGTGAAATATCGCTCTATTGTGTATGGTAGGTTCGGGTAGGTTAGGTTAGTCTTACTAAAAATGTTTTCTTTTTTTTAATTGTAATCCAGTACCCGAGAGCGGTAAAATAATTGCAGATAATTAAACATTTCCACATATCTGCTCTTTTGAGTTCTCGGCTGCATTTTTGAGTAACAAATAATCTTTAAAGTAAATGTACCCACTATGCTTTTAAAGTTTTCCTGTACATTACTGTTTTAAATTCTAATTTTCACATTTGAAAGAAGCTCTTCATCTAAAATGAATGCCGGTTCTTGATTTCTATTAATGGTGATTGTGTGTAGTGGGTTCGGTTAGGTTAGAAAAGTCTTGCCTGAAATACCTTTTTTTTAACTGTAAATGATAATGCAGTACTAGAGGGTAAAAGACTCAGGCGGAATGCTTCATATAATTAAAATCGATTACAAGTACGGCAAGTTTGCTTGATCTATTAGTTGTAGGTAATAAAACAATATTTCAAGGTATCTGCCCTCTTGAAATGTGAGCTGTAATGCAACTTGTCAACTTTATTCGAGTTAAATATGATTATAGTCGTGTGCGACTCCGTTTTCATGGTCTAACCTTATGTTATTAAAATTACCACAGTTATCGCATAGTCGCTCTAGTCAATCAACGCACGAAATGTTACAAAGTACCAGCGCTGTATAGATTTCATAGCTACTCGCTGCATTTTTTAAGAAAAAGATTTGAAATTACTTACTTATTTTACTTGTTTAAACACTGTAGGTAGAGGCACATAAAATTTGAGGCTTAATCTAACGGGAAATCTTTTATGCTGAAATTAAGCTACGCAGCTATTTTTTTATTCCAAATTAGTAGTGTAGTTGTGAAAGTGTTTTCATTGTTTATGTAGTTCTGAACGTTTTATGATATTAATTACAAAATTTAAAAAAAAGAATACAATGCAAAGGAAATTCGTTTGTTAAATGTCAATAATTATGTTTACTGAAAGTCGTTTTCAATACTGAGCTGTCCTGGTTCCTGCTGCAATCAAAAACCTAGCACTACATAAGATAGAAAGCATGTGTGGCCGCGCACGTAGGCAGTCGAAAGCTGAAACACGCCGAAGATCGGCGCCTTAAATATGAAGATAAATAAAAGTTCCATACACGTTTCGACCCAATTCAGCGACAACAATAATGACCGCCTTACCTAATATGAAGTGTATTTATGAAATTTTATTTTAACTTGCTGTTTAAAATCAATGGTTATAGTTTTTTTAAATAAATAATCTTAAAAATTGACTAATTATTTAGTAAAAGTTCTAATATAATACAGAAACTTAAAAGCGAGAACCAAACACTAAGAACTCCATATCAACAAAATTTTAGGGTTTCATATGTTCTTAGGTTACATTGTATTAGTTTGGTTGTTTAATGAAATGTTCCTAACTCTGCTACCATAAGAAATAGCTTTGATTTTCCTGTTGTCATAGCTAAATCTTTTACCAAACGTAATCCTGTTTTGGGAGTAATTTTTAAAATCTATTGTTGGACTTGTATATAATATAAACTAAGTGCTGCTTTTAACCTGTTAATTAATATTCATGCCGTTTATAAAAGTTTGCGTTCTAGTGATTATATAATACAAGTCGTAAACAAAAAATTTAAAAAGTGAAATTTGTAATTCACAGGATTAAGTCAATATTTGATTTAATATTGTATTGCTTTGTATTTGAATTTAAAAGAGTTTAAAATTATGCAGTATATAATGCAGTTATGTCTTATGTATTACCGGCTAATTATAGTGAAAGAGTAAGCAAAGAAGCAAATACATTACACAAACCCAATGCAATCATGATAAAATTTTCATGACTTTTAGAATTTTGTGAGATTAAAAATAAAAAAACTCCCATGAGGGAAAAAACTAAAATTAATAATTTAGTTTATGTTTAAAAGCTTAAACAAATGTAAACTTCTTCTTAGTATTTCCCAGAGTCTCAAAGTTTCTGTTAAAAATGCTGTTTATGAAATATACCCTTGTTAAATTCAAGAATAAATCAATTAACGCAATGCAGTAGACAGCCAGAAAGATAAATCAATCTAAGCTCTTTCTGGTTAAAACTGTCAACACAAATTTTTAGGGAGTAATCCCCACTATTATTAAACAAATCTATTGCTATTCTAAAATAGTATGCTGAATTTATGTTTGGTGAGTTCCTCAATTGAAATTATTTTATTTTGTACAATCCTTAGTATTAGATATCAAATTCGTTGAGCTCAATGTAAGATAACTTGTACTGAAGAAATAAGATTTTCAGCCGTGCATTTTTTACAGTGTGGGTCCGAAACACTGTGGAAACTTCACTTAAAATTTTAACAGTAAATCAACCAAACATATTTCATCAACTATATTCTGAATTTTGAATCATGATACTCACTATTTTAGCTAATATTAAGAAAATTATATACTATTTTGAAGATTTTAAACAATGCTCCACTTTTGTTTACTATTTTTTTGACCGCTTATTAATATGAAGATTTGGTTTCTTTAACAAATAAATAACTAGGACAGTATGCACGTAACTTCAGTTCACTAAACTACGTGGTTGCGAACATGCTCGGCAGCGGTTCGTTATTTATTTACAGGAAAAGATTTTATAGTACTTGTAGAAGAGAACAGTTTTACTATATATATTACTGAAAAATGTTAGAAGGAAATAATGTTTTGTATGAAACTCATCGTATATTTCTGCGATTTTATCTAAAAAAAACTTCAATGGTATTTATTACACTACGTAAATATAGTTTTTCGCATTATAGGAATAACAAGCAATGGATTTCTATTTGTATAGTTATTGCTTCGAAATAAATCTTTCGTATAATATACAGGATCGCTTTAAAATGTTTCTTATAATTTTTGTAGTATATTTTAGTCTATGGTATGAGATACTTGCTGAAAATTAACAGAAAGAATTTTACATCAAAATACGACGTGAAGGACTACTTGTCTTTCAAACACTAATAGTGTTTAACATAGTTGACTTTACTCTAAACTTGCGGTTGCAAGTTTGACGAACTGTATAGAATAGTTTTGGACATTATAACAGAGGGTGTATAAATGTTTTTGTGTACAATTTGGCAGTACTAAAGAGCTTACATTTTCGTATTCGCCGTTGAATATATGTGCTAGTAAATTTATAATAAACATTTTTTATTTTTCCTTTAGATGTTCGTATCTTCAATTTTCGTTTACCGTTATTCTGGTGAGAATTTCCAAACTACATATAAGAAACGGTTATCTGCGACTGCGTCGATAAATAGCTATTTATGTAACTAGTTAGGAAATGCATCATTTTGTGTAACGAGTGAGATGTTTGCGGGACGAGCGAAGCGAGTTCCCGCAAAATCACACAAGTTACACAAAATCGCATTTCCTAACGTGTTACATACAAGATTTTTTCTAATTTTGATAACAGAAAGGTTCTTTAAACTTTAAATCGGCGAAATTATTAATTTCATGAATTGTATAGAAATATATTAATTATGTTTGAAAGTTTGAAGTTTATACAGAAGTGTGTCGAGTTAGAAAATATCCGAAATGTCTGATTCAAGTTCAGATATACCTTGTGATATCGAAGAGGCCGCACAAAGTGCACTATCATCATACAGAACAAGAAAAAGGTGCTACTGATATTCTTGGTGAAACAAATTGCGTTTCCATTTCTCAGATTACAGCAAGTTCTAGTAATAAAACTTCCCCATCATCAGGAGTTAACCTAAGTAACTGTAAGAATTGTGTTATACATGTTTATAATTAATTAAATGTTAAATTTTTCTTAATTTTGTGTTTTTTTTTTCGTAACTGGTGTTGAAATGAATTTTTCATCACCAGTTGTGAAATATTTTACTTTTCCTAACTGGTTATGAAAAGTGTGACGTTTCGAAACTTCAATTAATTTTGAAAAGTGACACTTTACATGTCAAAATCAGAAAAAACTTATTATGTCATTCATTTGCGTTAGATAATGGAGTTCATTATTGCACTAATGTAAAGTGAGTTATGTAATGAATTCATTACCAACTGATTTTATTTACACAAATAAAACTAAAGCTTTGTTAGAAAACTGGCTGGTTGCCATAGTATTAAACAAATCGAATCAATCTTGTTCCTTTGATTTTAAAACAAAAGTAATTTAAAAGTGACTTTGACATTTGCAAATAAAGTAATGCGAAATGTCACATATCATTTCAAGCACAGAAACTCGATTTTTAACAAATTTTGAGCAGTCGTAGATAAGATTTTCTATGTCACACGTGGGATAACGCATTATTATGGCACTGGTTTATCACACGACTTGGTCTACGACCTCGTTGTGCAACTTTCAAACTCGTGTTATAATAACGCCTTTATCCCACTAGTAACATAAATAACTATAACAGATATTATGTTGAATTGGTCATCTTAATTTTAAAAACAATTAGCAACATATTGCTATGACTGTTTTGGTCAGTCTGTAGCGTAATAGTAAACAAGGAAGAGTTTCAGACGTACTGCACAGAATGTATCTAGTTGTCAGAAAGTAAAGAATATAAAAAAAGCAAGTCGATGCTGAATTGATACCACCACTTTAGATTAAACTCTACTTTAACAAGATATGTTACCTCTTACATTTTAGTTTGTTTGTTTGCTAATACTAAACTATTTGTTTAATAAAATTTTTATAAAACAAGACACTTGACTGCCAAACATTTAAAGCATACATTCATTGGTCGATTATATGCTAGTAGTATAAGCTAAAGAAAAATTCGTAAGGATTGGTCATAGAATACAAAGCTCATGTCGAAGCTTAATTTATACAGTTTCCAACATTATAGTGGGTACTAACTTGTGTTGACATTTATAAATATTACTGTTGTTGTTTTTCATGTATCTTTAGCTTTTATTAGTAATTTCATGATTAAACGTAAAGTGGGCTTCTTATCATACTGTATAATAAGAACCGATTGGAAGTCAAGAGTGCCACGTGTTAATAGTTCTTTCGCACTTTCGTTAAGAATTGCCCAAAACTAATAAAGAAAATTAATAATTGCTCGTGAATCTCTCAGTCGTAACCCATACCAATGCAATTGACAAAAGTAATAATTTATATTTCTGTTTAATTAGTGGTTACGATATTTTTAAAAAAGCAAATAATATTTTGACTATGTGGTGGTTTGGTGGTGGCGTCTAGAAAAATGCGATTTTTTAATATTTTGGCTATTATCAAATTTTAGGGAGTGGTTTTAGATAGTAATTTTAAATTTAGAGCACGTTTTGGTACCCAAAAAATCTAAAAATTTTTTTTGAAATATTGCATTTTGTTGAAGGGTTCCTGTCTTCGTTCGTTTCCATACATCTCCAGGAAAAGCGGTCCAACATTTCTTGGAAAACGAAGCTTAAAAAAATCTGAATTTAGAAGCAGCAGCGCGGAATGTTTCTTTTTGGATAGCTTTAAATATCATTGTCGTCAATACGTCTGTTTAATACTTTAAAAAAACTTTGTTGGTAATTCCTCGGTGAAAATTAAGACGATTGGCACAAAATGTAGTTATCGGAAAATCCACCCCTGAAACGTTACAGCCTCTTAAACTTGCAAAAGATAAACAGTATAATAGCAAGTACTACAAAACGGTTTGAGTTACAGCGATCGAATTGGTAACAATTTTGGGACAACTTCCATAGATAATTTAGGAAAATATTTAAAAAATTGCGAAACGAGAGAGTGGGTTAGAGGTGGTGTACCCCTTAACCACGCATACATTTTTTTTGTTAGTATTATTAAAACTTAAACATCGGTTGCACAGTTAAATAGTATATTTAAAAATAAGCATTGTGTGCCTCCATCGTGTTCTTCGTAAGAGTAGCAATTTTAGAGAAAAATGGAAGAAATGGTGTACGTAAGTGTTAGTGCTTTATAAGATAAATTATGAAAATAGAGATCTAGTTTTCAGTTTTCAAACTTGACGATTAGGTATTTAATTTAAACTGAATTGATTGTAAGAAATTGTACAACTCAATGCAAATGTTTTACAAACAGTAAACCTGCAGGAGAAAAAATAAAGTAATAACACAAATTTCTTCCATTTTTAAAATGGCTACTCTTACGAAAAAAAAGAAAGAGACACAAACTGCTTATTTTGAGACATACTTTTTAACGGTGCAACTATTATTAAAATTTTAATAAGGAAAAAAATTTTGGCGTGCAAGAGGGTGCATCACTCCTAAACCACCATTCTCGTTTCGCCATTTTTTAAATACTTTACCAAATTATCTATGGAATATTTCCTAAAATTGTTACCAAATTTGATGGCTGTAAGTCAAACCGTTTTGTAGTGTTTTGTATTGTTATTCTTTTGCAACTTTCAGGGGCTGTAACTTTTAAGGGGTGCTTTTTCGTATAACAACATTTTGCGCTAATAGCCTTAATTTTCACTGCGAAATTACAACTTAAGTTTTTTGGAAGTGTTAAACAGACCCCCTCCCCGTATTTTTCGATTTTTTTGACTTTAAATCTCTTCTGATATAGAAATCAGTTGACAGAACGCTATAAGATTTGGTATGACCATAGCCTTATAGTTATGTTATAAAAGAAAAGTATTTTCGACTCCGTAGACCCATCAAAATTGTAAAAGAATTAAAATTTTGAATATTTGCGAAAAGAAACAGTTGCTGAAAAACTAGCCACATGACATTTAAATTTTTTAAGCTAATAAACGTAGGAATGAGTTATCATTTAGTTCTTCCCAAACTTTTTTCATATATTCTTCGGGTCTTCTCGGAATTTTTTAATTTGGAAATTAATGCTTTTACAGTCAATAAATGAAGATTGTTATAAAAATTGCGTTTGAACTAAATGGCTCGTCTGGAACGGTTGAACTAATCCGAGAAATCGCGTTACCGAAATATCAATTTTTTAAGGAGCGTTATTGCTGCAAACCTATTTGAATAAGCTTGTATTGTCACAATATTTAATTTATTTCATTTCAGTATCTCTTTCTTTCACCATATTTGGACTAACTACTTACAGCATATTGGAGCCTATAAGTATGCGTTAGAAACTCTATAAGCTTTTTTCTGTAATTTGGAACTATACAATTTAATTACACCGGCCTTAACATGAAATAATAATTTAGATCGTAACCATTTACTCTTCTACTCTTTCTTATTATAAGGTTTTATCAATTTTCTCCTAATATTATTAATGCCCAATTCGCACAATTTATTTTTTTTCTGCTATGTTCAGTTTTTGTAATTGTAAATCGATTATACCAATCAATGGCAACTAATATCCAGAAAACGTTTAAGAAAAATAGTCAAAAGGATTTGGTTCAGTTTTACAATTTCGTATAGTTTAAGATTACTAAGGTAACTTTAAATAGAATAGTAGCATGGTAAGCCAAAAAAGCAATGACTTAAAATTTACTTACAGCAGACCTACTCGCTACTTCCTCACTAATAATATTTTTGCACATTATCACAAAAAGTGGCTTTTTTATCACTTATCACTAAAGGGTGGACGTTGGGCTAAAATCAAAGCGCTTTACTGAACTCCACCGGCGACTGCAGCAGCGTAAGCTCGCAACTTCCAGCAGAACGCGATGGTGGGCCCCCAAATGTGCCGTGATGGCCCCAGCACATCCTGCACGCCCTGTTGCGTGCTGCACGGAGGAATGCGTCTCTTCTGCAAACTGTTGCACTTGAACACGCATATGACATCAAATTAAACTGCGAATGAATGTCTTTAAGGTATTTTTATCGCTTAATCAAACTTGTACAACACGCTTGTAGTAGGATTATTGTTATTGCTCCTTATCGACGTCTAGAGCAAACTGCTTGGATGTCTTTACTTCATATTTTTCAGTGCACGAGGCAGTACATGCCACAAATAAACGTAAAACGTATTTAAATTCAGTTCATCATGCTGCCCCAATCGGATCCAAGATAGTTTTAGGAAAAGTTTACCAACATAATGGAGGTTTGTAAAAAGTTTGTG
Organism: Ctenicera cuprea; assembly: GCA_958336395.1. Taxonomy (NCBI): domain Eukaryota; kingdom Metazoa; phylum Arthropoda; class Insecta; order Coleoptera; family Elateridae; genus Ctenicera; species Ctenicera cuprea. The sequence goes on from OY284490.1 coordinate 39,846,047, forward strand.
CTTTGTGTCAAATTGTTTTTTTATTTTTACAGATTTTATAATCATTTTTAGATTCAAGACAGGCACTATAGGTATACAGGATTGGTGCTTAGGGTAATATGCGACGCCGTATTACTTTTTATTAAACATTTAATGACATCACAAAATTTTTTTCGACGTTAGTAAATAAATTTTTGACGTCAACAAATAATATTTGATATAAATAATTGTTTTTTAACACCAAAAAATATATTTCAGACGTTTAAACTTTACTTTTTGACAATAAATTAGATTTTAGATGTGAAAAATTAATTTTTAACACGTGAAAATTATTTTATTAATAAATTAAAACAAATTTTTGACGTCAAAAAATTTTTTTTACCATTAAAAAGTTATTTGTTTACTTATGACAATTACTTATAAATTTAAAATTAAATAATAAATGGATTATTTTCAGACGTCAATACAATATTGACGTCAAAAATGTATTGAATTATGTTAAAAATGAATTTATGACGTCAAAAACTGCATTTTTATCTCCAAAAAAATCATTTTCTGACCTTGGTTAATGGTGACATCCAACTGTTTAATGGTGTAATAGCGAAGTCTTAGTCGTTTGTCCCACCAAAATCGTACTGACTAATGCGCCGGTGCCGGCTTCCAACATATTGCCGGTATGACGTTATCATTTCGCGTATTACATCGGATAGCGGCGACCGGCAACTGTAATGTAGCCATTTAGGAACATTCTGTGCGCTTCATCAGTGATCAAAGAGCACTGTCATGAGTGATGTATAGTGAGGTTATGTTTATAAAAATCCGGATTTTTCCACACATTTGCGAATTGAAGTTTTCTAAGTATAATTATTTTCATTTAATAATCTGAATACGGCAATAAGCAGGAGGTGTTTATTGCTGGACAAATAGTTAATACATAATTATAAAAACTTACAGAGGATGCCATTTCAGGATACTTGAAAACAAATTCGATCCACTTGTGGAAAAGAGATGCTAAAACTGCGACTTTTAGTCGTCTCAAAAGAACAATAACAACAATACCTTTCTCTAGCGAGGAAGGTAAAAAAAGAATTACTATATTACTCGTGTGAAATCAAATATGCATGTGTTCATGAAGATCAAGAATATAACGGAGGAGGAGAAGGACTGAGTGATATTTCGTAAATAATTGGGGGGTTTTGATTTTATTTACCGTATAATCCACGGCACTGCCATATGAGGTTTTCCTAAAACATTTATTTTTGGGTGTTGGACCTTTAGGAAAGAGTTTATATTTTTTATTAGACTCGGACCTTCACAAGATGCGTATTATAATTCTAAGCACAACCATGAAATTGTGCAGATTGGTAAAATTTACTAAAATTAATGAGAACGCTATATTATAATAAATAATTTGTTACTTCAGAAAAATTATATTTAGCTTCATTTATGTGAGACCAGATTTAACTGCGTTTTATTTATGTTTTATTTACCTTTCTTTAAACATTTTTTAATGAAATGTTTTATGAAATGAAATGAAATGTTTAGTTGAATAAACTACTTAAAATAAATTTTAAGAGCTCAGTCCTGAAAACGCAGTATTATTTACCGGTTAAATTAAAACTGCCGGTGAACATTGGTAGTAAATTGCACATTACGTGACACAATGACGCCATACCGGTAAAATGTTGGAAGCCGGGAACGGCGCACTAGTCACAGCACTCCAAATTATCTGCCGTATTTGATTTAGAAGCCCTAAGAACGCAATTTAAGCTGGGTTTATATCAAAGAATGTTTATACGTCCCAATGTAAGGACAATTTTATGTTGTCATTATGTAATATACCCATCACGCTAAAAAGCGGCCGTGTTGCGTCTTATTTTGGCAGGTAGTTTCCCTATATAGGTCAATATTGCAGTATGGTTCTAGACCTCATTGCTACTATAAGATTCAGTTAGGTGGCAGCATGTACCGACGTAAAAAGATTCAAATTTTTGACGTCGAAAATTGATTTGTTGACATCAAATATTGCAGTTGTAGTTGCACACACGTTGCAAAATCGTGCACATGTTTCACGTATAACGGAATGGATTTGAGTACAATCTTTGTGTTTACTTATTGAATTAATGAAATTTTTGTTGTTGCTGGACCAAAAAGTCTGGTCTTTAAAGTTATTTCAAAAACATTCGCGTTAAACTTTTTTACTGACTGGTAAAACGATAGATGTAAGCTGGTGATAGGTCAATATATTACAAGTGAAATAATCAGTAAAATTCTGAAATGGTAAATTTCATAAAATCTATAAATTCTTATACCCAAGTACAGTTAAGTAAAAATTGCTGGCTATGTTGTCAATTTAGCAATAAATATTTTTTCTCGAAACGGCAAAAATACTGAAAAAGATTCGTATTGGTATTACTTATATGTATTTAAGCAAATGTCAAAGATAATACGAAGTTGAATCTAGGAAAAAATACCCCAGGAAAAAATGCTTCAGGAAAAAATATCCCAGAAAAACATACTCTACGGAAAAAAACACCCCTGGAAAAAATATCTCACAATGTAACCAAACCCATACACGAGGGTCCTAAAGTTTGTTCTTAATTTTAAATTCCTTGATTTTGTTATTATTTTTTTGTTCGTGGCTATACCAGTCAAGTCTAATAGTTGAATTAAAATTTGTTCTGACGTTTTTTAAAAAGAGAGAAGCTTTGTCGAAACGTCAAAACCATTGATAATAAATAATTTGTCTGAAGTAAGCGCTTAACAATTCTATTGCTCTAAGGATTTATGGTAATCGGAATAAAAACCCATCGATAAAAAATCCAAAAAAGAAGCTATAGAATAAAAAGCGAAGTCTAATAAAATATAAAATTTATTAATAAGTTCTAGCTTTACTTCGTTGAAGTTCATTTTATAATTTATTGTAAATTAAACAATTTGTGATTTTAACAGGTTTTTTATTTTAGTTTTAGCCTTATACGTATTTCGATATGTTGATATGTCATTTTCAGAGACAAGATTAAAAGTAAACAGTTGGTGTTGCTATATGTATAAGGATAAAATAAAAAAAACTGTTGAAGTTGAGAATGTTTTACTTACAATAAATCATAATATAAAATTACCGAGTTTAAAATTAAGAACAAAGTTTGGGATCCTTGTGTGCTGGTTTGATTATTTTGTGGGGTATTTTTTCCAAGGGCATTTTTTTCGGGTTGTTTTTTCTTGGGGTATTTTTTCCACTTACCTACGAAAATAAGTTAAAGTTAAAAAGCATAACAATTGTTTAAAAAACAATTTCAGTCTTTATGGTAATTAACACTGTCAGATTCATGAGAGTCATGAGATAAAATAAAAAAACTGTTGAAGTTGGGAATGTTTTACTTACAATAAAATAAAAAAACTGTTGAAGTTGAGAATGTTTTACTTACAATAAATCATAATATAAAATTACCGAATTTAAAATTAAGAACAAAGTTTGGGACCCTTGTGTACGGGTTTGATTATTTTGTGGGGTATTTTTTCCGAGAGTATTTTTTCCGTGGGGTATTTTTTCCTGGGGTATTTTTCCCTGGGTATTTTTTCCAAGGGCATTTTTTCAGGTTATTTTGTTTGGGGGTATTTTTTCCGCTTACCTACGAAAATAAGTTAAAGTTAAAAAGCATAACAATTGTTTAAAAAACAATTTCAGTCTTTATGGTAATTAACACTGTCAGATTCATGAGTCATGAGATAAAATAAAAAAACTGTTGAAGTTGAGAATGTTTTACTTACAATAAATCATAATATAAAATTACCGAATTTAAAATTAAGAACAAAGTTTGGGACCCTTGTGTACGGGTTTGATTATTTTGTGGGGTATTTTTTCCGAGAGTATTTTTTCCGTGGGGTATTTTTTCCTGGGGTATTTTTCCCTGGGGTATTTTTTCCAAGGGCATTTTTTTCAGGTTATTTTTTTTGGGGGTATTTTTTCCGCTTACCTACGAAAATAAGTTAAAGTTAAAAAGCATAACAATTGTTTAAAAAACAATTTCAGTCTTTATGGTAATTAACACTGTCAGATTCATGAGTCATGAGATAAAATAAAAAAACTGTTGAAGTTGAGAATGTTTTACTTACAATAAATCATAATATAAAATTACCGAATTTAAAATTAAGAACAAAGTTTGGGACCCTTGTGTACGGGTTTGATTATTTTGTGGGGTATTTTTTCCGAGAGTATTTTTTCCGTGGGGTATTTTTTCCTGGGGTATTTTTCCCTGGGGTATGTTTTCCAAGGGCATTTTTTTCAGGTTATTTTTTTTGGGGGTATTTTTTCCGCTTACCTACGAAAATAAGTTAAAGTTAAAAAGCATAACAATTGTTTAAAAAACAATTTCAGTCTTTATGGTAATTAACACTGTCAGATTCATGAGTCATGAGATAAAATAAAAAAACTGTTGAAGTTGAGAATGTTTTACTTACAATAAATCAACATATAAAATTACCGAATTTAAAATTAAGAACAACGTTTGGGACCCTTGTGTACGGGTTTGATTATTTTGTGGGGTATTTTTTCCGAGAGTATTTTTTCCGTGGGGTATTTTTTCCTGGGGTATTTTTCCCTGGGGTATTTTTTCCAAGGGCATTTTTTTCAGGTTATTTTTTTTGGGGGTATTTTTTCCGCTTACCTACGAAAATAAGTTAAAGTTAAAAAGCATAACAATTGTTTAAAAAACAATTTCAGTCTTTATGGTAATTAACACTGTCAGATTCATGAGTCATGAGATAAAATAAAAAAACTGTTGAAGTTGAGAATGTTTTACTTACAATAAATCAACATATAAAATTACCGAATTTAAAATTAAGAACAACGTTTGGGACCCTTGTGTACGGGTTTGATTATTTTGTGGGGTATTTTTTCCGAGAGTATTTTTTCCGTGGGGTATTTTTTCCTGGGGTATTTTTCCCTGGGGTATTTTTTCCAAGGGCATTTTTTTCAGGTTATTTTTTTTGGGGGTATTTTTTCCGCTTACCTACGAAAATAAGTTAAAGTTAAAAAGCATAACAATTGTTTAAAAAACAATTTCAGTCTTTATGGTAATTAACACTGTCAGATTCATGAGTCATGAGATAAAATAAAAAAACTGTTGAAGTTGAGAATGTTTTACTTACAATAAATCATAATATAAAATTACCGAATTTAAAATTAAGAACAACGTTTGGGACCCTTGTGTACGGGTTTGATTATTTTGTGGGGTATTTTTTCCGAGAGTATTTTTTCCGTGGGGTATTTTTTCCTGGGGTATTTTTTCCTGGGGTATTTTTTCCAATGGCATTTTTTTAGGTTTTTTTTTGGGGGTATTTTTTCCGCTTACCTACGAAAATAAGTTAAAGTTAAAAAGCATAACAATTGTTCAAAAAACAATTTCAGTCTTTATGGTAATTAACACTGTCAGATTCATGAGACTCAGGAAATAAAATAAAAAAACTGTTGAAGTTGAGAATGTTTTACTTTAAATAAATCATAATATAAAATTAACGAATTTAAAATTAAAAACAAAGTTTGGGACCCTTGTGTACGGGTTTTAGTATTTTGTGGGGTATTTTTTCCGCCAGTATTTTTTCCGTGGGGTATTTTTTCCTGGGGTATTTTTTCCTGGGGAATTTTTTCCATGGGCATTTTTTTCAGGTTATTTTTTTTTGGGGGTATTTTTTCCGCTTACTTACGAAAATAAGTTAAAGTTAAAAAGCACAACAATTGTTCAAAAAACAATTTCAGTCTTTATGGTAATTAACACTGTCAGATTCATGAGACTTACATAAAATTTGATTTATTGTTTTCTTGCTCATTGCCGAAAATATTGCACTAACTGTAGTCTTACGATTTAAATGTACGCATAGTTTAGTTTGATTTCATAAAGATCAATTTTCAAAAATTACGTTAGTTAACTGTTGGAAATAATTCAAATTCCTTGCACGATAAAACATGGTATTTGTTAAAAATTTTGGAAAAATATTTATAACTAAATGGGAAAATATCTATGTAACATTTCATAAAAAATTAAATTACTTAAAATTGATCAAAAGATGGTATTAGACATTGACATTGAACGTTATCCATCAGTGACCATCACCTAATCTAAGAACGTTTTGTTAAGTATACTATTATTTCTATAACTTTTATTCGAATTCCAACGGGTGTCCATTATTCACCGAATTCTAGTAAACTGTAGTTTGAAGCATTTACGGCAGTCTGTTACCTTTTTATGGAAAATTGTTGTTTTCCCTCTATTTCATAAAATTGGTGCAATTATATTTAATAGGCCTTGGTTCGCTACGATTATTTCCCAACTAATTTCCCTGTGCAACAAACAAATTATGTGGCTTGCGGAGTGCGGCTTGCGGGTCTGCGATCAGATCGCGCCCGGTCTCATTTAGCTGTCACGGTTGCATCAAACAGCCCCTATAATTTAACTAGAAACAAGCCAGATAAAAGCGGGACAATTTACCTACAGATTACCAACACACAAAGAAATACTTGGCTCGATATACGCTTTTTCTATTATTTCTTAAAATACCAAAATTATCCTAGACGTAACCGTTACACTAAACATCGGTTAGTATAACAAAAAAATCCTATTATAGTTCGGTCCTCAAATTAGATATTTCGAAAAAGTTTCGAAAATTGATGTATCTTCGATCGATAAAAATTAAAGATATGTTTATAACTGTTAATAATTTTGAAAGCAAATTGCTCGTCTAATTATTCCATTTGACTACCATAATTATATTAATTTGATACATTTAAAATGCACATGATTTTCTAGTTCTGCGTGGCTAATTAGCAATTTATAACAAAATTTAAATTCCTTTAGTAGACAATAGGACGTAAATAAAATTGTAACAACTACTGAATATTTATTAATTATTAACCATTTATTAATCTGTCATAGTTGATAATAATCAACATATTAAATCTAAATTATAATTGTTACGCTGGGTAAAATGTTCACAATATAAAGTAGTTGTTTGATCAATAAAGGCCGGATTTATATGCATTTGCATATTTTTTTGGTAGTCGATTTCGTATTAATTTAAATTTCTGTTTGCGTGTCAGATGATTCTAAATAATGTAATATCATTTTTATTGTGCATATAATTGCATATTTTGCAATTAATGCAATTTTTCAATATGTGCATATTTCCTTGCATATATAGTACTTTTCGCGATTTTTTAAATTATATCGTGATGAAAATTTTAAAACCTTAAAGCTTGTTCGGAATTTTCAAGAAATTTAAATTTAACTGTTTCATAGAAATACTAAAATGTTGCCTTTGTACATCTTTTATCTAATTTTACTCAGTAGTTAATAGGGCGAAAATGTTGGATGTGGAAATATCAACTCTCTAAATACCGGCAGCAAAATGAAGCTTTCCTATTGGTTAAAATAAAAGGCGCAGATTTAGAAAAATATTATGCAAAGCAATCTTTAGTTTCCAACAGTAGCGATTATTAGTTAGTTGTCAGTGCAGTAAAATTGTTATTTTAAAAATGCCTAAAGTGAAAGTGTACAAAAAGTTAACTAATCCGTGAATGGATATCAAAATCTCAACATCTCACTGCTTGACCGGAAAGCCATTTTTTGTCAAATCTATTCCATACACGTAAGTTAATTCTATGTTCATTATCTTTGCAAATCAAGTCATCTGCAGACGATTACCAAGATAAGTAAAAAAGTTCTATTGCTATAACAACACTAACTGTTTACCTTCATATAACCTTTGACAATGGCATGTAAACATGCCGAAATACGTATAAGGTTTAAATAAATAGATATTGTTAAAGTGATTAAGTATTTTATATACATATACTCATTAAATATGGACTTTAACGAAGTAAAGCTGGAATTGATAAATTCCTTTTTTATTATTCGATTTTGAATACGAATATTGTTTTATTTGGGTGTGCTGTGACCTACGGGAAGTAATGAACAAAAAGTTAAAGTTTTAGACACGGATGGAGTCGCTTACATGTTAAAAGCTGGCAAACATTGACAATATATTCTTTGAGGCTTTCGCGGTTTCTCGAATTGTCAATATTACAATTTACTTTCGGCTTAGACTGCGTCGTTATTTGGGAACTACACCCGGCATAATCAGCTAAGGACCGACCTGTAGCTTGTCTGCCTTTACAAGCATTTGCTCTAGAAGTCTGAGCAATATTTGTTCGTAGGCCCTGCCTGCCTAAACAGGGCCGTGTGCTTAGATTATTTAAACCTTGGGCATAAACCAAGGCAGACAAGCTACAGGTCGTTTCTTACCTGATTATGCTGGGTGTAGTTCCCAAATGACGACGCGGTCTAAGCCGAAAGTAAATTGTAATATTGACAACATTTACAAGTGTTTTATTTGCTGTGCCTTATTTGCCTTGCACACAGTTTAAATTTAGTCGCAGAAATAGTGAGAAATGAATACTCCATAGTCAACAAATTAATATCAAACATTAAAAAAGTATTTGTAAAAGCACCACTTCGTAGAGAAGCGTACGCAGAAAATTGTCGTAATTTGAAATTACCACTAGAACCAATTCTAACGCGTTGGGGCACTTAGCTTGAAGCAGTAAATTTCTACCAAGAAAATGTTACTGTCATAAAAAATATATGTTCTGTTATACCTATATGGAAATTGTGGTAATATCTAACAATTTTTTCATTGGTTTTAGGTTGTTGATAGTTTTGACAGTTCAGCATGAGTAGCAATAGAAACAGCTCACCAGGCATTTAATAACAATAAAATATAAAGTACATTCCCACTAACTTCAGACAATTAAAGCACTGGAAGCAACAGGTGAAACGGCTGCAGCTGCGATTATGCAACCCAAACAGCACTCGATAGGTATTTTTAAACTCTCCTCGCTATACGGAGTATAACCACAGAAAGGTGTTGTTTTTAAAAGTTACCAAAAACAGGATGACGTACTTCTCCTGGACTTTCCACTAATTTAGATATTGTTACTTATTATATATTAAAAAGTATTTTAATATTGACGTTTCAGGTCGCCACATTGACTGCAATTACACGCCACCACTGTTACTACTGTCCTGTGAGCGTAGCTGCATAAAATAGTTTTATTATAAGGACATACTACATGATATTGAAGCTTCCATATGAAAATAATAGTATGCGCTCTTTGAAAATCTGAATTTTCCTTGGATTATGAAGGAACCGGAAATGAAAATTAGACATTTTTTGGCAGCCTTTTTTGCGAAAAAACATTCTTTTTAAATATAAAGTCTGATAGAAGACTTTAGGTCGCAGAAAATGCTTCTTTTTTAACTTTTTAGCTTGAAAATGGCGGCTTTAATAATTTTATAAAAAAATTTGACTTAAGGCCCCCGCCTTATTACTTAAAAACAGGTTGACAGATCGGGCTTAAGTTATTTATCGTAATAGCCCTGTAGGGGCACAATGTTAACGTTCACAAAGTTTTCGAAAATTTAAATGTTATGAAGTGAACATAATTTCCAAATATTCGGAATTTTTCAAAAAATATTGCTAAAAAACTGAAGACATCATTTTTTTGTAATTTGTAAGCTTAAAGAGCTAGAAAGTATCTACAATCTAATTCGTGTCTCAGTCCTCTAACTTTTCTGTGATGCTTTTAATGAGTTTTTGAAAATCGAAAATTCATGCCATATTTTTAAAAAACGGGCGGCGATAAAAAATTTCTATTGAAGTGCTTATGAAAGATAGTACAATAAGATTCAGAACTTTAAAATTCAGGATTTTATATTTAAATATCTCACAATTCAAAACAGTTCTGAGTTAGATGTGCTGTAATTATTGTGATTAGATGTACAAAACTTATGATTTAATTTTAAATTAGTATAAAATTTTTTTTTTACATTACGGGAGCTATTGCGTTTAGCTGATTTGCATATTTTAATCTAATTCTTTTGTTATCGATCAAGACTAATTTTACTATTTTTCTATTACGTTTGAAGAAGCCAGCAATTTACTTTATTTTTCATTGATAGCTGCATTTTTTAATTTTAAATTAGTTCTATTTAGTTCGGATTCCGCAGTGCAATATTTAGCGCCTTACGTGAATAGGTAATCCCCAGTTCCGGACTAGAATCGGGTATAGATGTAAATTTCATTCGCTTATTCGCGCGAGATTCTTTAAAACGTAAAAATTTGGAAACGTACCCATGGACGTGCTTCTCCCATTTTTTTAGGAAGCTACGATGTTATCCACGTTGTATAACAATATAGCAACAATCAAAAAAATGTTTTGACTTTAGCAGTTATTAAATAAATAACGCGTTAGTACGTTAGTACATAACAAATAATTATAATAAATAATAAATTATTCTTTAGGTTCATGAAATATTCTAAAAAATTTCACTCGCGAATTAATAATTTTCTATAATTCTGTCTTTCATTGACCAACTCTAGTGTGTTAGTGCAAGGCAAATATCACATTTCCTTCGGAGTCGTGATATTTCCTAGCAACAACATAATTTCGTTGCCAATGATGCGACAGAATTATCGATAATTTTGAATTCACTTGCGGTGTGTTGCTGTTGGATAATCTACTTACATTGTAACAGTCAATGGCAGCCATTTATTTTCAGGCGCTTAACTAATCACACCCTGACTGATCGCGATAATACTTTTTTATGAAGCTCTGGTGTTATTGCTGTAACCCTAGCAATCACTATAGTGCGGATTTCTAGTTTAGTATTTTGTCTGTATTTAAATTATGAGGCAATTAAGTATTAAGCAATTTTGGCATTATTCCTTTAAATGTCTAGTTGGCGCATACCTAAACTTTTTAAATAAATTACTTAAGAGCCTTAGAATGGTAACACATCCATATTATGTTTGACCTGAATTTAGCTTGTGCAGGTAGTTGTTATTTATTTGGTCAACTGGAATTGAAGCTTATATAATATTAAAATAAAATTAAACAGGGTTCATAAGCGTAGAGTATGAATGGTCAAAACAATTTTATGAAACTGTAAATATGTTTATTTTAATTGAAATGTAAAATAGCAACCACGAATTGATTAAAATGGAACGTGTAAAATTCAATAATACAACGAGAAAGTTCTACGAAAGAAAAATTTGGACTATATGGGACGGAAAACCAGCGTTGAATAAAAAACTTAAGAATTGCAGTACACAACAACAACTTTTTCCAAATTCCCATCCGAAAAATTAGTTCTCTTGTCCAATATGTTTCACGCATAAGTTAATGGATTTGAGTGCGCTCATGGTTTTTGTTTACTTATTAAATTTTAACGAAATTTTCGGCTCTTCTGCGACTAAAAGTCCGGCTATTAGCAATCACATTAACCATTTTAAAGGATTTTTACAAAAATTGCTTTATCTCGTAAAATTTGTTATGCAAGCCTATGAAAATAATACATCATCTTAAAGACAAACAAATTCCCCTTTCGATGGCATGTTTTTTTTTTATTTTTGTCAGTTCAGCATACAAAATGTGATACAAGACAGTGTTGTTAATATTTATCACTTTAACTTTGTCTGTTTCTAGTGAGGTAACCGTGGGGTTGCTCAATTTCTAATTTATTTGATTGACATTAGTTCATTCTAAATTCACTTTATTAATAGTAAATGTCTTGAGGAAGTTGGCGTTTAAGTCTTGTATGCACCAGTTTTTTGCCAATAGAATAATGTTTTGCTCCTGAGCACGAGTTGAGTGTTCTAAAATATTTACAGGTGATCTTCTTAATAAATCCTGTGATTTCAGGAATTCCTAGTTCTTCGTGGATTTGAGAGTTTCTTACATACCAAGGAGCGTTGATGGCTATTCTAAGGATTTTGTTTTGCATTCTTTGGAGCTTATTGGTATGCGTTTTATTTGCTGCTCCCCATACCGGGCATGCATATGTCATTATCGGCCTCAAGATTGATTTATAGATAAGTATTGCAGTTTCACTTTTTAGTGCCGATTTTCTGTTTAGTACTGGGTATAATGCTACAATCTTGTGTGGCATTCAGTTAACTTTTCATTGATATGATACCCCCATGTGAGGCGCCTGTCCATCTAGACCCCTATATACTTAACTGCACTGTCCTTTGGGTTCCACTGTATTTCTTTATTATCTATTGATAAGTTCTTCATAGGAATCTTCTGCCTGAGAGATACGATTTTTGCTTCACATTTGCTAGCATTAAGTGATATGCTCCATTTTTGTAACCAGTCACTAATAATGTTTACACTATCTTGTAAATGTTGCACCGCAGTTGATAGGTCTTCATGTTGTGATATTATAGCAGTATCGTCTGCATACATTGCTAGGGAGCTAACGTTAGTAGTTGGTATATCATGTACATACAGGTTGAATAACATGGGTCCGAGAATTGATCCCCGTGGGACCCCGGCATTGCAACTTCTTACTTCTGATGTCGTATAATTTATTCTAACTGCAAATTTACGATTAGTTAGGAAAGATTTGATTACATGCTGTAGGTAAGGTGGCGTTTTAATATCTAGAAGTTTATATTGCAGACCTTCATGCCACACCTTGTCAAACGCCTGCGCAATGTCTAAGAAGGCTATAGCAGTGTATTTTTTATTTTCAAATCCTTTCTCTATTTCTTCTGTAATTCTTATTAGCTGATGTGTCGTTGCATGTTTTGCTCTGAATCCGAACTGAAACGGTGGTAATATCGTGCCATCATAAACATGTTCATATATTCTATCGTAGATAACTCTTTCAAATACTTTTGAAACTGTTGATAATAGACTAATCGGTCGGTAGCTGTTAGGATTATTTGGATCCTTGCCTGGCTTAAGAAATGGCAACACATGCGCGGTTTTCCATATTTCAGGAAAGAGAGAGAACACCGTTCTGTATTATTATAATTTCGGGGTTTAGCGGCTCCCCCATCTTTTTAATACTATAATCACTTTCATTACTGTTCAGTTTATTTTTAGTTTGCTTGTCTTTGATAGCACTTTTAACTGCTATCAGGTTAGCCGATAATTCGCGCAAATACGAAATATTGTTTTCTTACCAGACACATGTGCTTTATCGCAGCGCTGGAGGCGTGCGATATTTGTTATCACCTGTGGCACTTGTTGTTTAAGAATCACTAGAGGAATGAAACTATTTCTATTGATTGTTTAATTAAGTAGCTAATTAAATAGTTAATGACACTGAGTAACACAACCACTCCGGACCGCATTCACTGTGAGACCCGATGACATGTTTAAACTTATACAGTCTAATTTGAAAAAAACGAAAAAGTTCAAAAAGAAAATTTCAAGCTGGCGTAACGTGACAACAGCAATACATTTAAAAAATTGTATTGTCGATTGAGATTAAGCGTTGAACCCTTAAAACAGCCTTTAAAATCGCATCTCTTCAAATAAAGAAGTTTTAAGACTGGGGATTTTTGGCTTGGACGAGGAAAGTAATAATAATACCTTACTTCAAATTAGGGAGCAATAGACTAACTTTTATTTAAATAATGAATATAAAATACCTCAATAAAGGAAAAAAAGTACAAATTTACACCGTTTAATTGCTACTTAAAATAATAGTGCAATTAATATGATTGACAATAACAAGCAGGTGTTGTTCTTCAAAATGGATAGGTACACATTAACTTAATCTACTTAAATTTTTAATTTACTGGAATAATTTTAGTTGTCTAAAGACCGCTCTAAATGTATCTTCTCACCACCTGCAAAGTGTGAAGTACGTATTTCAATTTTTACTTTGAAGTGGAAACATATTTCATTACTAGATGATAATCTTCGAAAATTTTGAGAAATTGGATTTGAAAATGAAGCGTGTAAAATCCAGAAAAAGAATTTAATTCCTGTATGATTTCTGAATTCTAAACATATTTTTTTTATTTTTTAAAATCGAAATAAGAAATTCACATAATCTTTAGGTTTTTAAATTTCGTTGTTTATATATACTATGTAATACTATAATTGTAGACTTTTTAGCATTTTTCAATGCCTTAATATAATATTATAAATGAATTCTCATTTATATTGTACTTTTTGTTTTTAAAATAGTATAAGGAAGTATATATTTCATGGAAATATTTGATTTTGAAATTTTGACTAAAGCACATGTTTTGGACTTCCCGAAACCCACAAAGGTTGTTTTTAAAAAACAGGTCTGTGGGTGGGTGGGAGGGTGGATGGTTGAACGACGCTTCGTAACCCTCTATACTGGATCGAATAGTCCGGTTTATTTGAGCTTGGTCTCGTAGAGTATATTATCAAGAATTAACGACAATATTCCATACCAGAAGCGGAAATTAAACATGTTTTTTGGCAGCAATTTGTTTGAAAACTGATGTTCTTAAATTCAGAAACTGATTCTGATAGAAGACCTCGGGTCAAACCACTTTTTTCTCAATTTTTAGAAGCCATTTTGAATGTAACGCCTTATTATTAAGAAACTAGTTACCAATTCGGCATAAACTTTAGTGACTATAATAGTCGTAGGAAAATACAATATTACTATACAGGAGAGTTTTTAACAGAATGAATGCTGTCATTTTTTCATGATGAAAATTTACAGAAACATATTGCTCAAAAAACTAGTATAATATGATTGTTTTTAAATTTTGTAGACCTATACAGCCAGGGATCAGCTCCAATTTTGTTGGTGTTTTCCGTGACGTTTTCTATACATTTTTCCAATCGAAAATTTATAATCCTTTATTTGGTAAACAAGGGACGATGAAACATTTTTGTTGCAGCAATATTTAGGGCGTTTAATGTTTTCTCTTCCACCCAATTGTTGACATGAATTTTTTTATTGGTTTCCGGTTTTTTAAAAATAATACGATACGTAACAATTTCTATTCTACAGAAAAGCTTAGGCGAAATGCTTTTCTTATTTTTATTTTTTGTATTTACAAAATTTAATTGCCTTTTAATCTAATTTTTTTCGGTTAGCCAATGCTGTTGCTGAATATTTTCTTTTCTTAATGTTTTAAATTAAATAATTATTGACACCTATATAATCCAAATAATATTTGTTGCTTGTATTTTTATCGCACTAGTCGTATTAAGGGTAAATAATAGCAATTCACCGTTAGGAAGTCGCTTTTATATACAGCTAAATATGGACATACAACAAACTTACCAACATCTGCATAAAAATATGAAAAAACTAATTGATTTATGATGAAATTATTCTTGCTGATTGATAAAACGGAAATACGAAAGAGTTTATATTTCTTTAGGTGACAAAAATAGCTATTCATATACTTTTTTAACGGTAGGTCCAACTTATTTGCAACCAAATGGCAATGAGTTTGTTAATTTTTATAAATTACCACAAACTTTATACAAAGTGTTTGAAAGTTAGTTTAAGGTTTGAAAACAATTTTTATTTTTGGAATAAAACCATGTATAACAATTGCTTAAAGAAAGGTAAAATTCATGTTAATTGTTATTTACAAGTTAGAAAAGTTAGTTTTCCACTGGTTTCATATTTCTACTTAAATAATAAAAAGTTAAAAATTTTTTACCTGTTTTGTTTTGGAATTTATATATTTCCTCTACAAAAACAGATGTTAGAGAATGACATGTTATTAATGTCCTCAGAAAAAAAAGTAAATTTGGGTATACATTTTTCAACAATTTTACAAGCCGTATTGATAGATTTGGAACACTGGCGACTTCAAGAGCTGCTGTCAAAATAAGAGTCATTTCATTTTATTTATGCAACAATTAAGAATAATACTATTTTACAAAATGAATGGTTAGATTCGTTTACAAGATACTATCGTACGTGGTAATGTAGTAAGTGTCATATTACTAAAGAAGAATTAACGTATAATTCGGAGGCTCAAAAAGAGAATATTTCGGGTTTTTCTTTCCTTCCGACATTTCTTCAAGTAATTACCCTAAGCAACTAATGTTAATTGAGTATGAATAAAATACTTTTTACTTCAACAAAATTTATTTATTTCAACCTTATACGTATTTCGATATGCTTACATGCCATTATCAAAGGTTACATTCAAAAGTAAACAGTTACTGTTGTTATAGAAACAATATTTTTTGATTTGATTTTGGTAATCGTCTGCAGATGACTTCGATTTCTCATTCCAAAATGTCCAATAGAAGTGAATTTAACAGATCAATCTGTTCGTTCCTTAACGGTACAGTTTTTTTAATGTTTGTGAATTTTAAATGCTTTCAATATATCTAAATTACGTTTATTATCACTAAAATGTAAACATTTTATAGTGTTGCCATTAAATGACTGTGTTCTAGTAAGTGTTTAGCGTAATTGGATTTATGTGAGTGTTTGTATTTTTAACAACGTACGTATTTTTTATACCTAATATCAAAATTTCTAATTGTCTGGCCTATACATATAAACAAAATTACAATGCGAACAATTTAATTTGTAAATGCCTAATTTTAGCAAATCATCTGTTTTTGATGTTGCATTAAACTAAGTGTTTAAAATGTTTTTAGTTGTTTTAAAACTTAATTTATATTTTATTAATAAGTTGTAGCTTTACTTCGTTGAAGTTCATTTCAATTTATAATAAATTAATTTATATTCATTTGTCTTGTTTATAATTTTAGCAATTTTTCTGATTTGTCACTAAAATATGGGGTCGAAGCATATTTAATATTTAATTGCATCGGATGAAATTGACGTATTTGGATAAATGTTTTAAATAGCTAATCTATAATATTTTTTTAAATTAATGTATCGGTAAGTTTAGTATTATAACCATTACTGTATGCAATTTGTTTAATAATTGAAATTTCTCTATTATAATTAATTTCATCTAAAGGAACGGTTATGTATCATAGACCTGTATGCTGCTGATTTATGTGTTTTATGATGACAAGAATCGGGTACTGTAATATCTGTTTATGAAGGTTTTCTATAAACAGGGTATTCAAGTTTATAATTTGAAATAATTTTTATGTTTAAATCTAAAAAGTTAATGAACTTATTTTGTTCAGTTTCTAGTGTAAATTTTATGTTTGGGTGCAAGCTGTTAATAAAAATTAAAAATTCATTAATTAAATCAAATGAACTATTAAAACATGCTAAAATGTCATCAACATAACGAAACCAAAATATAACTTTCTCATATTGATTCGAATATTTGATCTTCTAGATTTTCCATAAACATGTTAGCTAAAAGAGGTGAAATTGGACTTCCCATGGGTAAACCATCTTTTTGGAAATAAATTTTATTATTAAAAGTAAAATAATTTTGATTGATGCAAAGTTCAAATAATTGAATCTACTCAGTCTGTTTTGTTTTGTTATTTTTAAAAATTATTATTTAACACTTACTTAAAATTTCATTGTTTAATTTAATTAATGAATTTATTGCCAATACAGCTCTTGGTTGTCCCTGAAACTCGAGCAGGTTCATTAATAACGCAATTATAACCATTTTCAGCTAAAATACTCAAATAATTATTCACTGCTAGCAAGCCAACCGTAACATCACTAATGTCAAGAATTATAAAACACCTAAATAAATATTTATATGATTTGGGTAGGTTATTCAGTTTAATAACTTATTGTAGATCGCGAAGAAAGGTATAAATTTGTGGGTGGTAAAAAAAGAAAATGATAATTATCATATTACAAAGGAGAGAAAAGCAGAAGATGAATATTACGTGGTGAAAAGCACGAAGAGGGGAATTCTATCGCTGTAAGAGAGAAGAGGAATAAAATGAATAAAAAATGTTAAAAACAACGGAAAAAATAAGTAGATGATAGGAGAAGAATGTAAAGAACGAAGATGAACCAACAATAAAAAAGAATGCCGACGCCATGTTTGTATAATGACGGAGTATGATTTTTTAAATTTTTTTTCGGTTTTTGATCTCTTTGGACAACTAAAAGGCTTGAGCTCCACCCGCGGTGTGCGGATTGCGGAGGTGTTTGTTACGCCACTGGTTAAGAATTATTAATAAATTGTTAAACCTAGCAGCTTAGCCCATTTGACTACGACTTTTGTTTATTCCACAAAACCTGAAAATATTGTTTTCTTAATTTTCTATATTCCCCCTAATTGCAATTGTTTAAAAAATTACTTTGCAATGTATATCCAGTATTTCAGCAACTATTTACGTAAGCGTGTTTGTTGGGTTACATAGTTTTATTATGAAGTACTTGCTTATGCAACCAATTCTACAGTAAAATACACCTGTGATAATCTACCTGGAAGGCTCTTGGCGGTGTACCTGAACAATCGCCGTACCTGGGAAAGGTAACTCGTGGAGTCGGAGGCACCGCTATCTTTGCTTCTAGAAGTGGGCAGCGAGTATTAACCGACAGGTGCGGCAGTGCATTCTAGAGGTTATTTTTTTGCTGTCGTAGCACCTATCTGTGCATACTGTGCACATTACAAAATATGTATCTATATAATATTTTGAAGGCATTTTGAGCGATAAACAAATCGGTTACGTAGAAGTGATATAATTTATTTAGTTCAGTGTGACAGTGTCTTCAGGATGCACATTGAATAAATCAATATGGATAGATGAAGAGGTCAGAAAAGGATTACATTTTATGGATAAATTTAAAGTGTGGTCTATGTATTCTATAGATAAGCGTAAGTATGTTTTAATTCAAACCTTTTTCAGAATGATCTTAAGAAAATGTAATTTTACTTGGGCTTATAGTCTGATCAAGCATTTGTATCTCTGGAGGTAATACAAAATTGACCTCGATAGCCTATCCATTCGCCTACTTTTTATTGCTTAATAAGCGTTTTAATGTAAACAATATTACGATTGCTGATTGTGCCAAAATACACTTTTATTGAATTCTAGGTTGTATTGTTCAGAAGTTAACAAAGTGTGTAAAGGTACGGGAAAGGCGAACTAACATTATGCAAGAATCTTGTGAAAGTTATCTCTTGGCCATTTTGTAATGTGTAAGTCTGTTATTTTCAATTATCTGGAATTATATTCAGTTTCACGAGTGTAAATAAAACGGTAAACTGTTTGCTTATACAATTTGCTTTGGAGTTGGTGGGTCTAGGATTATATTAAACCAGTATAGCAAGTATATCTGTAATTTTGCGGCCAACGTATATCCATTTCTGTACTTTTACATTTTAATACCGGTTTTGAGTTTGAGTCACAAACCTCTGATTGTAACCTATTTAATATGCAGAGAGTTTTCGTTTTGATACAAAAGTTTTCGAAATGTCTTTCATTTAATTACCTTAATTAAATCAAGATGAACTAGAAGATATAATACAAAAAATATAGCCAAACTGTGAAAGCATTTATTAAGCCTACAAATATTTTGGTTCGCACTTGAGAACGGATTTAAAAACAGTGTAGCAAAAACAAAGAAAGTTTCTAAAAGGTATTGTTATATTTTCTCACAGACGTGTATTATGTTACTAAAATGTAGTCTAATGTAGATTTTTATATTAAAACAACCCACAAGATATATCTGGTTGCTGAAAAATTTAAAATTCAAAAATATTTGTGGAATGTCTTACCCAATAAAGATTTCCGGATTTTTTCTACAGGATTCTGAGAACTACAATCTTTAGAATATCTGAAAGCCGGAACAACGACATAACTACGTCTCATATCTCCTGGTTATGTAAAATTTTGTCATGAGACAGTACTTAAAATACCAATAATGGGTACGACGCGAAGTGAAATTAACGGTAGTCTTGTTGTTTTGAATGAAACGGACCATACTCAGCAACAAAGAATTATCATCGGGACTTAAATACAATGCGTTTGGAGCAGTGGCGTTTCGTGGGTTAAAAATTTGGGTAGGCAATGGCAAAAATTATTTAATATTACGATTAAAAAGTAAAAAAATTACGGCAACTCTAATTTACCAAGACCTGTTGTTAAATGAATTAATCTACGCATGAAATCTCTATTAAATTTTACTTTGTTGTTATGCACATTATTGTGATAACGTAAACCTGCGTCTACAGTCAAGTTGATGCGTGATTTGCCAAATAATATTAATCTACAAGTTGCAGATGAATGTTCTTTGGTCGACGCACGTTTTTTAATTGCAACTGAACGATTTTTTTAAAACAGAGTATCCTGTTTTAGACTATACTTTTGAGGGGTTAGATATAGATAAACATAGTCAACAATTCCAGCAAATAGTTTATTTTTAATATTCCTACCAATTAGCCAGTTCATTCTTTTATACCATTCAGTATTAAACGATCTAGATTTCCTCCTATACTGAATGTCTGTAACAGCCTTAGTCATTTTGAAGTACATCGCCACTATTTTTTTATATCAATTTGTTTTTCGTAAGAGTTTGGTTACATTTTTCTTTTAAAAGCTGGTCAACGAGAATTTCCATATTTATTACAAATTTGCAAACTACTTATGAAATAAATAAACATACAGTAGCTACACGCTGCAGCTAACTGCCGCCGACCGGCGCAAGTAAAGTACTACCGAGGCCGTGCCTTTGCCGTGCTTATTACGTTTTGAAATTCCTACTATTTATTTGCATCTGTCTATCTGATCATTGCATTATTTGTACCAGCGCGCATGCCAACTTATTAAGAATAATAGATTAGTTGATAGTGTCGTAGCTGGAATCATTTAGCCCAATAAGCTCGGCCTTCGCATATGCGAAACTGTGTTAAAAGGCAGCGGTGTATGTATCTGGCGCCTAATTTTTAATGTTACGCAGTAGTGTTAAAAGGTACAAACTGTGTAATTTATTATTATTTTGAGTTAGAACATGATCTTTTTTGAAAAGTTATGGCCACTGGATTGGAGTTGCCAATCTGCGCTGATACGAACATATCACCGTAGTCGACATGATTTAAAATATAATTGTTGATAACAATAAGCCAAAACCGAAAGTGGCACAGTGACATAGTGAATTTAGCGGTTCCTGCAATTATTTGTTATGCACGTTATTGAACGTACTCTAATCTAAACATACAACAATGCGTAACCGTTGTTACAGAAACCTATTTCAGGTTATTCAGCATGGTTGATGTAAATGTCAACTGTACCCTGAAACCCCATATTATAATTCAATTACTCGTTCAGGTTTCTCATCAATAAAGACGTCAAACCGGATAAAATTATACGCAGACAGCTCGCAATTTCAAGAAATTAGATTCAACCAGTCGCTAGTATTTGAATGGGCTAACCGCTTATAAAAGGTTGTGAGACTGTTCGTGACCATCCACAAAGAGGAGGTTCAACAAGCGTTCAACTGCAACAATAGTCATTCTTGCTGTCATTAAACATGTTGGTTTTCGTCACTATTTCAGAGAAAGTTATTCAGCGGTTTGCATTGATCAAAGCTTCAACACGTTTAATGACAGCAGGATTGACTCTTATTGCAGTTGAACCTCCTTTTCCTGGGTTGTTACGAATAGTCTAATGGCCATTCTTAACACCCCATTTAAATACTTGCGACTTCTTAAGTGCACTTTCTTAAAACTGCGAGTTAAGTCTGCGTAAGATTTTAGCCAGTTTGACGACTTCATTAACGAGAAATTGAATCACGTTAAGTTCCAAATACGCTGTATTCAGAGCAAGTTGAATATCACGTAAACGGTTTCAACGGTTATGTATTGTTTCCTGTTTAAAGTAGAGTGCGTTCAGCAATAATATGCATAAATTACTAAATTCACTATGTCACTGCTACGATTTTGGCGTGATCTACCCTCGTATACAGGGTGAATTAAAAGTATGCAATATCGACCTCACAGCCTTAAATAATAACTTTACAAAAATAAGTTAAATGCGAACGTTGTTTGGTAGACAGTTCCGCGTATTTGTAAATTAATTTCACTTAGCAGGGTGTTTACTTTTCGAGGGATAATTAACAATTTTGTTGTTTTAAATGCAACACCTTGTAGATTATACCTAATTACTATTTTAAAATTGGCAAATGTCAACTAAAAGAAAAATCGCTGATATCTTAACAACCGTACATTTTAGGTATAGAAATACCCTACACCAGTGGCGGCCCGTGGTGTGGCATAGTGGGAATGCAATTTATGAAAGTATGTTAAAATGCACCGGAGGCAAGTTTTTTCCAAAATGGCTGTGGCCCATTTGAACGTGTTTTAAGAGCTTAAAATCTTGCCAGGTATTACATTTCCTTTGAAGTAAAATTTAAAATTTGAACAGTAAAGTGGCAGGTAATAACTTTTGTTGGTCATTTTAACACCTTTTTAAGTTTTAACACACATATGACTTGCCTTAATTGATTTGTTTAAAAATAAAGTCTATGCTCTCTTCTTTCTAATGCTACTGGTTTACTAAAATTATTAATAGCAAAAATTTTATAGGTACGAGCGCCTACACTATCCCCAAATATAAACAGATTGGCAACATAATGTAATGTTCTACCATTAATCCGAAAGACCCTATTGAAACATCGTAAGCCTTCTATCTTCCACTGGAGCGTGCAGTTCCTTTTGAGATGTCAGTTTTGCAAATGTCCCGTCCCTACTCGCTTTTCTAAACACATTTATTTTATTTTGTATGAAGCACTTGTAAAGTTCGAAATAAAGTGCTTTAAACTAACTTTGTGCTGCTAACAATCTAAACAAAATTCTTGGATTTTTAATTATATAAAATTTTGGAACAGTAACAATAGATAACAAAATACTGAGTTGTACCAAATAGTTGGGAGGGCATTAGTGCCCACTTGCCATTCCTGTACCAGCCGCCACTGCTTTATATTTTCTTATAGATAATTAAAATTTGCATTCAAAAATGAAATAATATACAAGGTGTTTAATATAAAATAAAGTTATTTATACTACCTGAAAATTAAACACTCCGTATAAGTGAAATTGATATACAGTGATGCGGAACTGTCTACCAAACAACGTTTGCCTCTAACTTATTTTCCTAAAGTTATGAGGCTGTAGCATAGATATTCTATACTTTAGTTCACCCTGTATGTTAATTTTATCAGAAGTATTGATTTTTACCTTGCTCGCTTGAGAAAGGTATTGTTATTAGTATTAAACTATAATTTTAGAGCGTATGATAGATCCCAATATTATTCTTTTTAATTCATAATGTGAATGTGTCTAGAAAACGAATATATACATTATTTAACATGTAAAAAGGTCAACAACGCACTAAAATTACATGTAATACATTGTAAAAGTAGTTACAGTAACAACTACAACTTAAAAACATTCGAAGTTCATTCTGTCACGCGTGTACAACGAATTAACATTCAGTAATTGATGGTAAGGTTGCACGACTAATAATTTTATAACCCATTAGTATACTAACGCACGATCTGTGGAACGATGGTAGTTCGCAGTTAATCAAATTTGTTTATTGGCATTAATAGCTTAGTGTTCTCTCATCTCCCTAGTCTGTTTAAAAAAATCTAAAATGTATCAATGAAAATGAAAAAAGAGATTTGCCTCATTTTGCATTTTATACCGGGTGGCAACTTGAAAAGCGCACCATCGGGATTTTAATGGTAATTCTTTAATGTTAAATTATTTGCGCTATGTAGGTTTTTTGCACAGAAAAAAATACTGCATATATTTACAATTTTCTGTTTTCCTGGATCCAAAAAATCTCAAAAATAAAACTGTTTCTTATGTAAAAATCAGTGATCTCTTGAAATTATATCACAAGGCAAGCTCATTTACATACGAGGGGGTATTGATATCTAGTTAGCCTAGAAAGTTTCTAGTAAAGAAAAGTGAATATGGTTGCTATGGTTACAACTATGATGTTTTATAAATAAGTTATCAAAGTTTGACATCCATAAGTTGAACGGTGATCAAACTGTGAATTTTTGAAAACAGCATGTCTGAGAAAAAAATAGAGTTTGAAAAAATCGAGTTTCGGTCAGTTATTAAGTATTTATTTTTGAAAGGGTTATCGGGCAAAGAAATTTTTGCTGATATCATAGAAACCTTAGGTGATCAGTGTCCTTCATACGCCACTATTAAAAACTGGGTTGCGGAATATAAAAGAGGAAGATCAGATGTGAAAGATGAGCACCGCCCTGGAAGATCAATTTCGGTGACAAAGATGGGATAATTCTGATAGATTATTTGGAACGGGGTAGAACTATCACGGGAGCATATTATACTGAGTTGCTAACTTAATTACGTGAGAAAATTGTGGAAAAACGCCGCGGAAAACTTGCCAGAGGTGTGCTGTTTTTGCAAGACAACGCTCACAAGTCGTTGATTGCACTGCAAAGAATTGATGAAATTGGTTTTGAATTGTTGACCACCCGCCCTATTCTCCGGATTTAGCACCGTCAGACTATTATTTGTTCCTAAAACTCAAAAAACATTTGAAAGGTAAAAGATTTTTGACAAATGACAAAGCAATATGTGCCGTTGAGGAGTGGTTTGCAGACCAAGACAAAGATTTTTTTTAAACGGCTTAGAATTACTTGATGAACGTTCTGCTAAATGTATAAGTCTTAAAGGAGATTATGTTAAATAAATAAAAATTTGTTTTGAAATATTGTGGCGTTTTATATGGTGGGCTAAGTACTTACCAATACCCCCTCGTATCTCTGTTTATTAAAAAATATTGGCGTATAATAAGAATTAAAATTCTGTATACCTTACGTGCACTTGTTGTTTTTTTTCAGATAATTCCAAGACACTATAGGAAGTGTTGATTTTATGAAAATTTTTGAAATCTAGTTTTTAACGGAAATACACGTTTTGAGGTTCAAGGAACCCAAAACAGTGGTTTTAAAAAATGTCTGTCTGTGGGTGGGTGTGGGAGTGTGTAGGTGGGTGACGCCTCTACAGGCGAAAGTACTGCACCGATTTTGATGAAATTTTAAGTTAAGAGGTACATCGAAAATTGTAGTTCTAGTTAAGCTTTTCAAAAAAATCCAAAACCGGGAACGGAAGTTAGACATATTGTTTGTAGCGCTTTTTTCCAATATAAAATTTTGAAAATTTGAGCACAGAATCTGAGAGCGAAACTCTCTAGCTTTAAAATGGCTGCTGCTACACCTTTTTGAAAATCTCGACTTTAACGCCCATTTACTCAAAAAGTAGTTGTATGATCTGGATCAGCTACCACTTGTTTGAGAGCTCTTTTGAGCTAGTATACTATAAAATAAAATTAATCACGAAAATCCGAAAAATATCGCAATGGCGCTGTTCAAAATTTTAAAAGTTTTCAAAAAAAATATCTGAAAACTGTCCAGGAATTTTTGAAAAATTTGAAATTGATTAATTATTTATTCAAAAGCGCAAATGCCGATCGTTCTATAGACTATTTAAAATACTTGATTAGGATTTGCTAAAATTTTCAACTATTTAAAAAATTGAGAAAAAAGCGATAGTTTTTAATATCAACAACGCGTTTTCTGGAATTTACGTGATTTTAACTACGCCTATCAATTAGCTCTAGTTAAAAAATATATTTTTAATTCTTCGCGTATTTTTAATAGCTTCCCAAAGCCGGCGCGGCGGGCGTTTACCTTGCTTTGGTGCAGGTAGTTCGCTGCTACTATGGGCAGAGTTACGGCACGGAAACCAATTGAACAGGCTATCGCAAATTCAAATTCTTGCTGCTTGTTTTCTTAGAAATCGAAAACCCCCTGAACTGCACACTGTTATAACTATTAAATGTTACACTTTTGCAAATACGCAACGGCAAGTATTAGTATCTAGTATTAGCTACA
This sequence comes from Ctenicera cuprea, assembly GCA_958336395.1. Lineage (NCBI taxonomy): Eukaryota > Metazoa > Arthropoda > Insecta > Coleoptera > Elateridae > Ctenicera > Ctenicera cuprea. The sequence goes on from OY284490.1 coordinate 39,871,678, forward strand.
ATTTATTTCTTTTAAAGCTATACTTTCGCTGTGGTGTCCACACTTTGTTTAGATAGTTCCAAGGCAGCACAGATTTTATTTTATAAAAAGTAACAGAATTTTTTTGAATTTTCCGTTTTCGTAAAATGGAAAATGTATGGATGCAGTATTTTTTTCTCTACAAAACACATCTATATGGTTTAGCTATAAAATACTTAGTAGAGCAAATAAGTGAGCATTAAAGATTGTTTATTGAAACCTTTATAGTGCGTTTTCTACCACCACTAGTATACGTTAACACACTCCAAAGCAATGCTAGTTTTAAAATTTATATTTACACGTTTCCGGTTGTGTTAATGCCCGCCTAAAAAGAAACTTATGATTCTTCAAGTATAATCTATCATATTTTCATCTTTATTAATAACGCGTAGCTGTATAATCACATGAAAGCATTAATATTCGTCACGTTTGCTATTCAAAAACACTAGGCGTTAATTAGGAACGTTACTACAATTTGTGTGGGTTTACACGTTCGCCATATATTTTATAATGATAAGTATTTAAACGAATGTTGTCAGAAAATAAATTTAATATACCTAAAACATAATGGGAGACTAAATCAGCAATTGTACGAACTCCCATCATTGTTCCATGACGAACGTAAAGTACAACTACTTAATGAATACTGATTTAACCATAAATTGTAAAATTTCGTTATTTTAAATACACTGTGTCTATAAAGTAACATCCCCCCCCCCAAACTAACTATTGAACTACTTGATATTTTACCACAAAATTTGGTGTGCTGTAATCGGAAAATAAATACTATTTTCTAGCCAATAATTACGGTTTGTATCATTTAAAATGGCGGCTGAGCGCTATTTAATTTTTTTTTAAACGAATAGGACAGTTTAGTGACACCTCGTTTGAAAGGTCTTTTAGTTGTGCGCCTGATCCTAGAGTTTCAGAGAAAAACATTCAGCCATAACAAAATGACAATGTTTGAAGATAAAGAAGTCTATTTAAAAAACTAAGAATTAAAGCAAAAAGAATTTAAATTAATTGTTCGAAATATTCAAAATTCACTTCTTGGCACATAAAAAGTCGGTTATGAAATTCCTGCCTTACATTTTCATAAGTTTCTGGAGTAATATTTCTGCAAACTTCTGTAATGCGTTGCTCCAGTTCTTCAATTGTTTCCGGACGGATTCTGTACACTTTCGATTTCAGATATCCAGATAGAAAAAAATCTAAGGGGTTTAAATCTGGGGAGCGAGCCGGCTATTCTACAGGTCCCCGCCTACCAATTCATCTTCCAGGAAAATGTCCGTTGAGAAAGTCAGAAACAGGCCTATAATAATGAGGAACATAACGTTTTCAATATTATTTCCAGCCACCTGAAATATTTTTGGGAAAATTTTGTCCTGCAAATGAAAAAGTGGACTACTGGATAAAAAAATCAAAACAATTTTAAATTGAGTGAGTCCATTTGTTTAAAATCCACCATTTAGTTATGGCTGAATATTTTTCTTTAAAACTCTAGGATCAGACGCAGATCAAAAAGACCTTTCAGATGAGGTGTCACTCCACTCGCTTTCTATTTAAAAAATAATTTTAAATGGCGCCCAGCCGCCATTGTGAGTGATAAAAAATTTAATAATTGGCTAAAAAAGTAGTATTTAATTTCCCATTGAAGGGCAAAATATCAAATTGTTCAAAAGTTAGTTGGGGCGGGGGGCGTTACTTTATTATATTTCTACTCAATTAATTTAAAATAATCTAATTTATAATTATTTAATATTTTGAAAACTTATTTTACGCATATTTATAAGTTCTTCAAAATAATTTTCGTTGAGAAAAGAAGGGACTATAGAAAATATAATGATTTACGAAACACGATTAACAAAATACATCATACTTATTCTCAGATTTTTCAACATCGTAGAAATGATATAAACCTATCTGCTATTTATTACAATGAAAAGTATCTCTAGGGACAACTACTTATTTTTGTAGCGATACTGTTACGAATAAGTTCTGGTAGTGCACAAGAATTACATTAAAAGTGTTCGAGCAACTTTGTATATATCGCAGTTATGGTATGAAAAGTAGTTAGAGGTGTATCAACTAAAAATGCATATACAGGGTGGTCCCAAACTGACTGAACAAGAGATATTAAGAAACACTGTTATAGCACCGGGGATGTATTTAGTAATCGTGCTCTGCTTGCTCTAAAACTTGTTTTGGTTTGACCCATTTTGAAGTGGTTGCAATGTAGCAAAAAAATCGAATAGGGAAATTTAGTAAAGTGTACTATAAGATGCCCAAAACAGCCATAAGTAAACTAGCATTAAGCACAAAACTAAACCACAGGTGCATAACAGCGTACACATATGCAAGATGTTCAGAACTTCCTGTCCCCTAGCGAAGCGGCATATTTTACTTTTAAAAATAAACGGGCTCCTAAACATGTTTCCAAAATTTCTGCCCCGAAGAGCTACGAGCTGACGATGACTTCTAAAATGCAGCTTTTCTGGAATAACGGTTGGTCGCTTTGAGCGAGCTAGGTAGTTAAAATTTGATTTGCAGTTCCATCATTGATGAGTTGTAATTTCTATCACAATCGGTTTAGTACGGTTACTACAAGGTCACGGGACCAGATAAACAAGCTGGCGGGCAACCGCTACGGGAGACCTTTCCCAAAATTTTTGAAATTTTTGAAACTATTTCTAAAATTTTTAATAATTTTTGAAATATTTTTGGAAATTTTGAAAATTTTAGGAACCGTTTTAAAAATAGTAGAAATTTCAAAAATTTTCAATATATTTAAATATCTTAGAAACTTACAAAACAAAAATTTCGAATATTGTAAAAATTTTGAATATTTTTGATAATTTACAAAATGTTTTGAAGATTTTTGAAACTTGTTTAACAATTTAGAAAATTCTTTAACTTCTTCAACTGAAAAATTTTCAAAATTTTTTAGTTTTAAGGAAATTTTTTGTACATCTTAAAACTTGTTGTCATCAATTGTGAACTTTTTTGGAAATTCTGAACATTATTTAAATGGTTTTGAAAATATTTCAAGGGTTTTGAAATTTTTGAATTTTAGTATATTCTAAGTGCAAACAAATCGTTTAAATCTAAAAATCGATTTCATAGTTTGACGATAGTAGTTTTTTGGCGATTATCTAATTAAACTGTTCAGGTAAACGACCAAAAAGAGGTGTTTTCGTTTTCAATAGAAAGTTGTTTCTATTGTCATTTATCATGTTCATGCCGAAAGCAGTACATTTTTGAAATATCGAAAAGTCGTTAGGGGGCACTAAGGAGCGGTAGACAGATCACGTTTACGCTGATCGGCCTGATTCGACATATGTGCGGATCTTAGGCTCTTTGTCAAGCGCGTCTATACTGAAGTTAAGCACTCCTCTCTCCCCCTCCCTATTTTTAAAGCAGTCTCCTAGTTTTATGATACTTTGTGGTTTTCAGTTGCAACCAAATCTCACCTTTGGCACATTTTGGACGATTATTCAATAAAACTGTTCAGGTTAACGACCAAAAATAAACCTTCCAGTGGTATTTTCTTAATGGAAAGTGATTCCTATTGTCATTTAACATGCTCATACCGATTTTAAAGCGGAAACTGTAAATTTTTTCAAAAAACAAAAAATCAGTGGTGGGAGCAGTGAGGGCGATAGAAAAATCATGTTTGCGCAGAACCGCTATTTAACATGCGTAGAGTACAAATTTAAGGTTCTCTTTTGGGTGTGTCTGCATTGAAGTAAAGCACCCTTCCCCCTTCCCTATTTGTTGAAGCAATATCCTGGTTTTATGATATTTTTTAAAAGTCATTCCCATTAGAAGTCAATGGTGGGGTGATCGGTGGGTGGTAAAAAGATCGGCTATTCGGCATGCTTAAAATACAAATCTGAGCTATTTTGTGAGCGCCAGCCCCCCCCCCCCCTTCCTTCAACCGCGCCTATCAATTAGCCCTAGTATATATTAATCATGTTTTGCATATTTTTGATATTTTTTTAAACAAACTATTTACAGCGGTTTTTGGTCCTATGTCCGAAGCGAAATATTTAATTAGGTAGGGCGGTTACATTGATTATGTGCGGTTTAGTCAAAGTTAGGCAAGTTCAAATTGCGGCTGGGGTGTAACTGTATTAAACTGTATTAAATTCTTTTTTTTCATTACAGTATTAAAACCATTTTATTTACTCATTTATTGACGCGAAAGTATTCACAACATAGAAAGTATGGGAAAGTCTTAGCGATGTGTTTTGCTTGAGAAAAATAGTTGACAAAGATAAAGAGATACAATACGAAATAGCACAATGAGAGAGTATTTACAAGTAAAATTGCTAAAGATTATAGGAAGCAACACCACAGGGAATAAACAAGAGCCGATAATGCAGTGAGAGGATGGAATACGAAGAATGGCAGAGAACAGAGGCAAAAACGCCAGAGGGCTCAGAAAAATAGCAGTCGATAGAGAACAATACCGACAGTGAGTCGAGGACTCTACGTCTTGGGGCAAAGATATGTAGTGAGAAAGAAGAAAGTAGAAATGATTTAGAATGTGATTGTTGCAATACACGAAAATGATGAAATGCTTCAGTGTAAATATGGAAAAAATAGTTTGAATAAGTTTGATTATAAAATCAAGCGAAAACTGCTATTTTGTTGAAAATGCCTATTTCGTCTATAACTTCTCAAAAATAAAAAAATTTTCAGCAAACTCCAAATTATTGTATCATGAATATAACACATCAGACGTGAAACATCTAATTTGCTTAGAAATCTGACTGTTCATCTAACACTTAATTTACGGTGGAAAGCAACCCAATTATGAAAGTGTGGAATGTATTTACTTCCTTAACAATATGTGCACGTGCGTGTCCAGCGCAAGATAAACATGAAAGCTGCTAGAAATAAACTGTTTTCATTATGTAGTTTTTGTGATTTATGGCTCTCTATCGCTTGTCAATTAGAATGTCTAGTAGATAGTAGGTAGCTGCATGAAAGCAATTAATTTCGGGAAAACATTCGAATGACCCTGTCCTTTGATGAAATCTGATGCTTCACGTGTAGTAATACAAACAACAATAATCATACTTGCAAATGAAAACCGAGGCGGAAGGAATTTAGAGTTCAAGTTATAGTGTGCTAATAAAGGCGTAAACTATTCGGTTACACCAAATTAAAATGTTGTATAGGAAGGAAGTGTTTATAATGCATTTAATTTTGTTACGTTCGTTGAACTTGGTTTGACGGTTAGTTGATCTTTTATACTGGGAGTTTATGAAATATTACATCTATTGCTTAATTACTGTAGAAGTTTGTTTTGCCAACAAAGTACACCAAATAAGAAGAAACGAAACGACGATACGAGGATCGTTCGAAATGTAGGTGGTCTAACAAAGAAAACGCAAGTTGTTTGGGCAAAAAATCATTTTATTTTTTAATAGTTTCCTGCTTGCTCAACGCACTTATTCAAACGATGCTCCAAAGCAGCTCGGAATTGGAAGAAAGATGAAAGTTTGGAAATAGATAAAAATCGCTGGGAGACAAATCTAGCGAATAGGGCGAATAAGGCACTAATTCGAATCACAATGTTCCTTGGTTTTGGGAGTGAAATTGTGGAACCAGGCTTTATCGACGGTTATGAAACAAAAATCCTTTGGATTGCTGCGAAAACGTGCCAAAAAGTCGCGAGAAAAAATCAAACGATTCATTTTTTGCTCCGATTTGAGCAAACGCGGCACCCAGCCCGAGGTGTATTTTTTTATTTCCAATTTTTTAGTTAAAATTCTGTGCACACTGTCATATGAGATGCCCACTATGTCTGGCGCACTTTTACTCCACGGTCATCCAATACGATACGGAGGATTTCTTCAGTCATATCCGGGGTAGTAGCCAACCATTGAAAACGAAGGAGTGGACTTCAAAAATGTCGAATCCAACTCTGCTTTGATTTCGGTTGGTGTTAAGCCTTTCAAATGAAAGTACTTTATCTCTGCTCGCAACTCAGCATTTTCCATTATTTACGAAGTCACTTGAGACAGTCACTTTGGCGCACTGTCAAACACAAACTAATTGACAGATCGTTCTATACTGTCATATTTAACCCAAGAAAGGATGGTTCGGAATTAGCGCCATTTCTGTGTTAGGCCACGTACATTTCGAACGATCCTCGTATAAAACTAAACAATAGCAAAAAGAATTCATAGTAGAGTAAACAAAAAAAGATACTGATCAGCATAATTTATAGACATACATTCATACCCTTGTTTAACAGATGAGAATCGTTTGGTAATTTTTTTTAAATAATTATTTTTGGATGCCTATTCTAGGTTGTTTTCTTTGAATTGTTTTTAAATATTTTTTTTTATGTGTTTCGTTTTTGAGACGGCATCACTTTTTTTATATATTATTGTTTACAATCTGTTCAAAAGGTGATCATGTGGCCGTTCTGTTTGCAACTTAAACTATCTGTTATTAAGTTATTTATGATTAAATGGTATTTAAAATTTAAAATAGGTATACTAGCTGCAACTTAATTAACATACTGTTTTTTGATTTCGTCGCGAGTGGAGGGACTTGCAAATCACGCTCAATTACAAAGTTTGGTACATACTAAGGGGCATCCACGATCAATCGAAGCACCTTACTTTGGAACCTATGCAGAATTTCAAGATTAGAAGTACTGGCGGTCCCCCAAAGTTGTAGTCCGTAAGTCCATATGGGCTTAATTATAATTTTATACACCAAAATCTTGTTTTCTAGCGAAAGTTGCGACATCCGCTCTAAGAGCCAATAGTGTTACAGGTAGACAGGTACCGATTCTGATTTAGAAGGTTACATGTCTTTACTTTCGTTGGCTTTGTGTGAATTTTATTTAGATTAGTTGGTAAATTTTCTAGAAACTGATGCTGGATAAGGATGTGATGCCAACACTGCGGTATCGTCCTCGAAGTACGCAACTGTAGTTAGTTTGGTGGATGGTAGATCTGCTGTGAAAAGCAAATATAATGCGGGACCCGAGACACTCTCTTGCGACACTCCTGCATTAATGTTGTTTAAGCTGGTATACTAATTTTGGTACTTAACTATGAAATGTTTCTTGCTTAAATACTATTTCAAGATTTGATAGAAGTGATGTGGCAGGTTTGTTTTAAGTTTATAGCATAATACCTTGAGCCGAACTTTGTCAAATGCCTGACTAATATCTAAAAGGCAGCAGAACAGTATATTTTGCCTTCCAAATCACTGTTTACTTGGTTTACTTTGTCTACTGTTCCATGCTGATTTATAAACCCAAATTGGTGTTTTGGGATTAATTTCTTGTCTTCTAATATTGGTTTGGTCCGTTTTAGTAAATGTTTTTCTAGGATAGGATCTTAGAAAGTATAGGCAGCAAGCTAATTGGTCTGTACGACGTTATTTCAGTTTCTGATTTTTCAGGTTTTGTCATTAAAATGATTTGGGCAACCGCCCATTGATTAGGAAAGTATCTCAGCCTTAGTAGTAAAACATAGGAAGAAATCAGGTGATATTCGGATGCCTTTTTAAAAATAACAAAGAAATAGCAAACGCATTCGCAGACCACCTTTCCAAGGTATTTAAGCCTTCTCAAGTAGAAGAAAATACAGAAGAAGAAAGCGAAATACTAAGTTTTTAGAAACATTCTATCAAATGGACCTACCCATTAAAAGCTTCAAGCTGAAGCGAGCGAAAAGAGTCATCTTAGAAACTAACCCTCCGAAAGGCGTCACTACTTATAGATGAATTTTCTTAGAGTAACAATTAGGAGCTGGCAATGTCCAACCAGGGTACTCTAGATTTGCTTCGTTCAAATATTCAAATTCAACCTTTACGCAGCAAGTACAAACTGGATCCTAACTTTTTACTTTCTTATACTTTCAGTATAGGGGTATGGATTTCATGCAAATATTCGAATTCGAGTTTTAGACCTGCATGAATTTAAAAAAGTGGTTTAATAAAAATGGCTTTCTGTGGGTGGATGCGGATGCAAACGGATGGTCCGGTTTTTATAAACTTTAGTATGTGGGGATGGGTGTATCAAGAATTCATCGGAGAAATAAAGTTTTTACAAAATCTCGAAACCGGTAGCGGTAACGTAGACATGTATTTTTTGTAGCATTTTTTCAGAAAATGTTCTACAAATTTGAAACGGGAATCTTGTAAGACTTTAGGGCAAATCCAACGCTTATTTCCGAACTTTCTAGCTTCAAAGTGGCGGCCGCTACAGTTTTTTGAAAATTTTGACTTCATCACTTAAAAACAAGTGATAGATCTAATTTTAAATTTTTATCGTAATAGACTTGTAGAGATACAATGTCACCGTGCACAAAAATTTTAAAAAACTTAAAGCTATGAAGTGACAAATATTTTTAAAAACTTTTGCTTAAAAACTGGCAACAAGATCTTTTAAAATTGTGTAAGCTAATATGGCTGAAAATGAGCTACAATTTGGGTCGTGTCTTAGCTCGCCATCTCAATGTTACGCCTTCTTTGAATTTTTGAAAATTCTTGTTTTAACGCTTGTTTACTCAAAAATGAGTTATCAGAGCGGAATAAAATTAGATATTGGAAATACCCTAAAGGTACATAATGTTATGAACTAAAGAAATTTTTAGAACTACAAACACTGCGAAGGAAACAAAATTTGCAAACTGACAATTAAAAAAAAATAACATTCCTTACGATATATACGGATAAAAGTAGCAGTCCATAAATAGACAACGATTTTGCACCACACTTCATAGACCCAAATATAGGAAGCTCAAGTTACAATAGCAAACGCATTTAGGACTACGATAACAAGAACTTAATCGCAAATTAATTTATAAAACTAGGACTTCGGTCTTCGGCCCATTTCGCTGCCTCGTTCGCTCATTTATTATTTAAAAAAGCGGGGGTGCAGCCCACGGAATCTACTAGTCTTTATATTAAATCCAGAACTATCTCAACGTTTGGCGACGACGGGCTTATTCTCACTTGTCGACACAGTTATTTATAATTTTGTTAGCAGTATTTGGATGATAATGTTTATTTTAACAGTCACGTAGGGCGACTTGGCACTTGATTTCAAAAGCTTACGTATTTTAAACGAATCTATCATTAAGAGCATGGGCGTAGGCCATGGATTCTGCTACTTATTAATATGCATTGCGTAACTAATGTTTAATGAAAATTACAGTAAACCCACTAGTCAAAAATCGTTCTGTCAGTTCCATTGGCCAAAATTTTTATTGTTTATTAGTTTACTACAAAAAATGTTAGTTTAATACAACTTACATTTCTCTGCAGTAAATTATTTCTGATAGCGGATCACGGTATTATGCAAACAAAATAACACAAATGTGCATAATATTTTACGTCAGAAACATAGATTCAATGAACAGGGACGGTTTTATAGGATTGCACAAACTCTAGAAACATGCGGATATCCCTCATTGTTTTCTTAGACTTCTTCCGACTTACTTTGAACTTCCCTGGACTTCTCTCGGACTTCCCCGGAATTTTTTCGGATTTCCCCGACTTCCCTGCCATTTTCTTGGCTTCCTTTGGGCTTACCCGACTTTCCCTGGACTTCCTAGACATCCTCTAACGTGTACACTAGACTTCTCCCGCGGTTTACCCCTCGCATAGTAACAAATGGTGTCAGTTTGACAATGTAAAAAAGTCAGACGAGAAACGCGAGAGTTTTTATGTCAAACTGATACGATCTGTTACTGCTCAAGAAGTGTGAGTAATATTTTACTTAAAAAATTTCGAAGCTCGATAAATATTTCTGATTACTTTATTAATACAAAATGCAGCAGCCAATATAAAGTTTTTCATTAATTTGAAACGTAAAAGAAATCTTAATTATAACTCTATAATTTGTTGGTTTATTTACGTTACTAAGACGTTACCGAAACATTCCCAAACGCTTGTTTATCGGTTGTTAAGAAAACTACATGAAAAATTGCCAAACAATCGCCGGTAAGGTACCATGCAGGTTGGTTCAGTACTGCATTCTGATTGGTTCTGATATGTATGAATAAAATCATAAAAGAAGTATTGTCCTAAACTGGCCACACGATTTTCCCAGGTCTGGATATGAGCTACAATTTTGTTGTTGTTCCAATTTGATAATTTGTCTGTAAGGCTTTTATGAATGTTTAAAAACTCTATAATTAAAACCCCTTCCTTTATTTAACGGAACGATAAAACACTTCTGTTCAAGCTTAATTGCTTATAAGCCATAGAACTATAGCAAAACGCAGCACCCCGTAGCAGGCGACTGTTAATCTCTGACACGATGCAGTTTCAAAACCTTCGATTAGGTGCTGCCACTAAAGATTATTCAAGTAGCTACGAATATAATATTACGTCAATGTGATTCATTCTAAATTAACCATATGGTCTTATACTACCTTTTGAGGCTTTTGTTGATACAATCCATATACATATATAATAGCTCAAAGGGTTTTTTTCTCCGGTTTCTTCAGCGGCTACCGCTTCACCAATTTGGACCATTTTTTTTTAATGAAAGGCCTCTATCCACAGATGGAACATGAAACATTTTTATATTTTTATTGTACGTCGATTGTTCTATAACAATTATTTTAATTTATAATATATATGAAGGTCGGCTAGACGCGTGTCACTTGGGGCGGCATCTACAAAACGCCGCGTATCATTATTGGAACTAATGCATCACGTATCTGCCGTCGAATTTCGGCGGGAAAACACTAGTAGTATATTGTAATACAAGTGTATAAGCAAGCCTTTGAAGCACACACGACGGGTTTAAAAGCACGAGGCGAAGCCGAGCGCCTTTTAACGGAGCAGTGCTTTAAAGGCTCTTATACACGTGTACTATACGCTATTTTTTATTATACCTGCACTACAATCTGAAAATTATAACAAAAAAAAAATTGAAATTCATTTTCGAAGTAATCTGTGTCATCATTAATTGTTGATATATAAACGTTTAGCAATTTTGTTGTTTCGTTGCTATGTATATTTATTATAGAAGAGAGATTAGAATGTTAGCCGAACAAGCTGAACAGCGATTAATGAGCTGATTAAAGCTTCTGGTTTACAAATTTCAAACAACACCAATTGTACGTTTCCTATTCATTTAAGTTAATAAAGATTAGTTCTGATTACCTGTGTAGGTATTTATCATTGTTCAAAATTTGTGGGTGAATTTGTTGTTACCTAGGCAACTTTAAAGCACTAGTGCTTTAAAGGCCCGATTTTGCACGCTTATTAGTTTCTAAAACAGAGATTATGATTCAGGTATAATAAAAAATACTCTTGAATATAAGATAAGTAACAACGTTTAAAGTAGAGGAAACTTCAGGGAAAGTGCTTTGGTTATATCGTTTTGAAACACCACGATAAAATTAAATTTTGAAAGTTATAATATAAATTATATGATTTGTTGAAGTTAGTAAGAAAATAGTGTCATTGTCACTTTCCGTTAGTAGCCTTAAAATTTGTTTAAAAATGCAGGTCGTATATACATAATTTATACTTTTGTTTGTAATAATTGCTACGCAATTTCCTTTGCACTAATGAGTATCCATCAGTTGTTTTAAATAAACGTTAATTATTAGAATATAATGTAATGTATTGTAAATTATTTTTTTCTATAACAACCATAATATGAGCTTCAAAATCTGATTGAATTATGTTGTTTAGTAAAACTTTCAATCAATTTAACATTAATCAAAGATTCCATTAGTTTCAATGGTATTGTTAATTACAAGCATACGAAATAAGCAAGGACCTCAAGAACCTATTTACAAATTTTAATTATACAAAATTATGCAGTGACTGATGTATGTATGTCATCAGTCATAACAGCGGATACTTACGATGATCAAACACCTACTAATTATATACTTCAAAAAATCCAAGGTTTTTGGAGCCTCAATATCTTTTTAAACTGTAAAAAGGTTGCAAAACGCAATTGTCCAATTTTAATAAATCTCACCAGCATTGACATTTCTGAGCACTGAAGCTCTCTGTAATAACAAGTTTGATAAAACGAATTTAAAAAGATAATAAAGAACTAATTAAAATGATTTACGTTACAGTTAACTTTAGAACAAATTTCGTTAATGCCAGGTAAATATTTACAGGGACTATTGTGTTGGAATATACGGAAGCGCTCTGGTACTACCTCACTTTTTTAAACAGCTCAGACATCTCAATTGTATTGAGAGGTTATCTCATTACATTGAGATGTTATCTCAATATATTGAGATAATACCATATGATATTGACGTAATGCTTCAATACAGGATGTGCGGAATTCGATGGCCAAGTTTATTTAATAAATAAAGAGTTGTCGAGAATCCGCCACGATACCGTCCTCGCATATATAGTAGAGTTTGCCAGCCGCCAAAAGCCTTCTAGAAAAGATTTTCGTTTGCACTTTGTTGCTAAAATGTAAGACCCACTTCAAATCATTCCCCATCCCTTAAGAATGCAAAATCGCCTGGTCGTCCAAAAATCGTCCTGTGCAGGGGGTGGGGGGGGGTGTTTTTTGAAAAATTTGCAAAAATTTTTTTTTGCGTTTTTTACATCCACGCCACCTGGGCATGTATCTGCTAAAATCTTTAATCAATATTTTAATCAGAAATATATATTTTTTAATTTTTAAAATTACCATATACAATGCTTTCATATGGAGCGCCTTAATGAATAAACGCTCGCCCTGAAACGCCATAACTGTGATATACTTTAACTTGTCTTAAGTCGAGAACCTTTTAGTTAATCAAAAAAATTGTCTCTACAAACGTTGTAGATCGAAGATCGAGAATTACATTGCTTTTTCCGAATTCTTAATCCGATGGCTAGTTTCGTAAAAAAATTGAAAATTGTAACACCATGTCGTGCCGATCGCGGTCGGGCGTGGAGACGCTAGGAACGTTCAGATTACCGTGGCTTATGCAGCCGAAAAACGACTCTATGTTTCACGGCGCATATAAGGTTGATACTCGCCTATTAACGTGCTATTTCGGCGTCTTGGACACTTTTAACGCGACTTTCTTAGTAATCTTTTGTTCAATGAATTGAATTTATTACTTTTAATGGTAATTAGATTTTCTTATGATTTTTTCAATAATAATAATTGTAAATACGGAAAAAATATATAGGTAAGTACCTACATCAGTAAGCAGTGTAAAAGTTTTATTGAATAAGTATGAAGTTAACAATAACAAAAATAATAATATTTATTGGTTTACAGTCCAGTAGATTTAAAATCAAAAATACCGGGGTAGAAACTTCCTCCTGTTAGAGACGAATACCTAATTAATTAATAATAGTTAATTATTACAATAAGAAATTTTATATACCTACAGCTATTATTCAGAGTCCGAACTTGTCTCATTGTCAGATAACATATCATCAGGGGCAACTATACGGCGAGTATTTCTATCGGCCTTATTAGCACATGTTAATTGGGCCATACATTTGCAGGAGCCAATACAACTAATTCGTCTTTTTTTACAGGAACACAGCGATCCTGTACACCCTGAAATAAAAATTTGGTAATTTAAAGTTTAAATATATTACTAGGTAGGTACCACTACAAGAAGTAATTTAATTACCTTTTTTACAATTGCAAGTGTTCAGTACAGAAGTATCCTCTGGTAATATTGCTTCAGTTGTCTCCTGGTGAACTAATATTCCCAGACCAATATGTTTTGGAGTATATTTTTTTCCATTTGAACATGCAAAAATTATGTCTTGACAAATATTAAGTATTCGAGTTTCTTTTATGTCACTGCTTGATTCGTTGCAAACAAGAAGACTAATAAGAAAGTATAAATTGTTTGGTATATACTTTTTAAATTCATTAATGTTTAAGTTTTTGAATTCAGCGTGTGTAGGTATTTGATTTATTTCCGTTTTTATACTTTGGCAAATTTTGGTCAAAATTTGTAGTTCTGACGCACCACAGGATAAATTGGAAACTTCGCTTTCAGTATGCTGAAGTACTGTTTCAATAGCTTGTTCCTTGGAAAAATGTTTCAAGAACATTCTTGGTTCGTTATGTCTGATCGATTTCACTAATTCAATATCGTCGACAAAATGTTCTTTAATTTTTTTAACTAGAAATCGATCACTCAACTCTAAATTTCCACCAATTTCACGATATCTTTTGCTAACTGATGTTGTGGAATAACCTTTTCCCTTTTCGAAACCTTTCTCCATTTCACTAAATAATTGTTGTAATGCTTCATTTTCCATTTACCATTTTCTTTTTCCACTTGCGCTAGGTTTCTCCTTTGTATTGCGTAATTCTGTAGAAACGCATGAGGCATGATATTTTATTTCAGATGCGATTAAATCATTTTCACCTATTCTGGAATAAAATAACGAATTGTTTCGCGATATAGTTTTAATTTTGTCTTCCATGTTCTTGGTCATGGCCTGGCACAGCTTTTGATTTCTTAAACGTTTTTGGCAAAATACGCACTTATGCACATCAAATGAAATTGTCCGTAAGGAACGTTTTTGAGATGTTTCTGCTTGGAAAAGATCAGTAATTATTTTCGCACATTTTAATTTGTATGAGGAAATATTTTTGGAACTGGTATAAGTTTTGTAGCAGTTTTTGTGCCATTGTAAATAATCTCGCTCTTTTAAATCATTCAAATTTGTAAATATATGCAACAACCTGGCATCTTCTCCTTGGCAGATATTTATACGAACTTTCGTGCATTCAATAAATCTTTGTTTGGATATTTCTTTTGATATTATTAATTTTCCTGTTTCTTGACAAATGACGCATACTTGATTAATTTTCTCCCGCTTTTTAGCAGCGCCTTTTTTAATGAGTCTCAGTTTAATTTTTGACTCTAGTTCACTATCCGAACTCTTACTGCTTTTAATATCCATTGCTAAATGGATCTGTAAGAAATGCTGCATAGAAACTGTACTACCTACGTGCTATAAAGAAAATCTTACCAAGGTAATTAAATTACTTCTTGTAGTGGTACCTACCTAGTAATATATTTAAACTTTAAATTGCCAAATTTTTATTTCAGGGTGTACAGGATCGCTGTGTTCCTGTAAAAAAAGACGAATTAGTTGTATTGGCTCCTGCAAATGTATGGCCCAATTAACATGTGCTATAATAAGGGCGATAGAAATACTCGCAGTATAGTTGCCCCCTGATGATATGTTATCTGACAATGAGACAAGTTCGGACTCTGAATAATAGCTGTAGGTATATAAAATTTCTTATTGTAATAATTAACTATTATTAATTAATTAGGTATTCGTCTCTAACAGGAGGAAGTTTCTACCCCGGTATTTTTGATTTTAAATCTACTGGACTGTAAACCAATAAATATTATTATTTTTGTTATTGTTAACTTCATACTTATTCAATAAAACTTTTACACTGCTTACTGATGTAGGTACTTACCTATATATTTTTCCGTATTTACAATTATTATTATTGAAAAAATCAAAAGAAAATCTAATTACCATTAAAAGTAATAAATTCAATTCATTGAACAAAAGATTTACTAAGAAAGTCGCGTTAAAAGTGTCCAAGACGCCGAAATAGCACGTTAATAGGCGAGTATCAACCTTATATGCCCCCTGAAACATAGAGTCGTTTTTCGGCTGCATAAGCCACGGTAATCTGAACGTTCCTAGCGTCTCCACGCCCGACCGCGATCGGCACGACATGGTGTTACAATTTTCATTTTTTTTTACGAAACTAGCCATCGGATTAAGAATTCGGAAAAAGCAATGTAATTCTCGATATTCGATCTACAACGTTTGTAGAAACGATTTTTTTGATTAACTAAAAGGTTCTCGACTTAAGACAAGTTAAAGTATATCACAGTTATGGCGTTTCAGGGCGAGCGTTTATTCATTATGGCGTTCCATATTAAAGCATTGTATATGGTAATTTTAAAAATTAAAAAAAATATATTTCTGATTAAAATATTGATTTAAGATTTTAGCAGATACATGCCCAGGTGACGTGGATGTAAAAAACGCAAAAAAAAATTTTTGCAAATTTTTCAAAAATCACCCCCCGCCACCCCCTGCACAGGACGATTTTTGGACGACCAGGCGATTTTGCATTCTTAAGGAATGGGGAATGATTTGAAGTGGGTCTTACATTTTAGCAACAAAGTGCAAACGGGATGACACGATAGAAGAAGCTTTTTACTCTACTAATACCCGCTGCTTTTTATCCTATTCGCCAATTAAAACTATTACATACATTTCTAATTTCGAAAATTAAAAAATCGTGACTAGGGCTGGGAATATTTATCGATATATCGATATTATCGACAATATCGAATAGCGATAAATTTAAAATAGTTATCAATATATCGATTATCCATATATTGTCAGAGAATTCCGAAAAACCATGTTTCGCCATGGTGTCTGTGTGTGTTCGTTTCTGTGTGTTGTATGCACTATACAGCCCAAACTTTTTAACGAAAACTATTCAATTTAAGCTTGAGAGATTGGCATTTCCAATAAGATAAGACCGCAACGGCGGAGGGGAGAAGTGATATACTTTAAGGGGCGCACAAAAAGGACGCTCAGAGTCGTATTTTACGCATGTCGAATATCGAATCTGTGCAACTGCGATCCTATCATCCGCTAATCACCCCGATCATTGATATATTGTTTTTCAAACATTTACGAGCTTCAAAATCGGTATGAACATGTTAAATGACAATAGAAACTACCCTCCATTTAACAAAAAACTGTAGGATGTTTCCTTTAGTCATTTACCAGAAGAGTTTAATTGAGTAATGGCCAAAAAACGACCCACGCACTTCTAAAACTAATTCTAACTAAAAGGTTTCAGCGAATACACATTGTTTACAATAATAAAATGCCAGATATTATAAAAGCAGATGACTTCTTAAACAAGTATGAGGATTGGGTAGGATGTTCTACTTAAATATAGGCGCACTAGAAAGAGAAGCTCAGATGTGTGTTTTACTCATAAACTTATCTGCGTAAGCACAATATTTCTATCATTACTCCTAGTTTCCCAGTTATTCGCACCGTCCATTTTTGCTTTCCTATACTTTTACCACTGAAGTAAGGAAAGATATGATTTCATGCAAATTTTCAAATATCAGATTTTATCAGAAATACGCGTTATAGGGCGTAAGGAACCTAAAACAGTGGTTTTAAAAAAATGTCTGTCTGTGGGTGGATGGGTGGGTGGGTGCGTTCGTTCGTTTTCCCATATCTCCGGAACTCCTTAAGCAATTTTTATAAGAATTGGTGTGCAAAAGTTTATTAGTTGCAGGTGGTTTTTTGTAAAGTCGTTTATCGGAACTGGAACCGGAAACGGAAATTTGACCAGTTTTTTTTTGTATAGCTTATTTCTAAACATTTTTTTGAAATACTAAATAGATAGCGTTGTAGTGCATCTATAGACAAATCAAATTCTGTTCTTCAAAATGATATATCTTCCAACTGAAGGCCGCTATGAATTTTTGAAAATTTTAACTTTAATGTCCGACTACTCAAAAACAAAATATCCAATAGATACAAATTATCATATTATTTGATAGCGCTTAATAAGTATAATCAAGTGATGTAAAAATATTTATGGAAAAATGAAAATTGTAAATGGCTCAGTTTTGGACATTTAAAAAAAATTTTCTCAAAAACTGCTTACACCATTTTTAAACTTTCTGAGCCGATGGAGCTTGCAATAAACTACAAAATTGTTTTCTACTAATCTCTCAAATTTCACTCTGACGTCCTCCAGGAATATTTGACAATTTTGGAATTGAATCGTTTTCCGGAAGTTACGCGATTTTAACTACACCTATCAATTAGCTTTAATAACAAAAAATATGTTTATTTGCATATTTTTGATAACTCTATATATAAAGTTATTACAAGCATTTTTGATCTGCGCTTGACCTATCGTTTTTATGTAGTCAGCGAGCGCGCCCCGTATGTATTACGTAACCAACGCCTTGAGTCTGGAGCGAGCGGCTTGTACCGGCTTGAGGTGACTAGTAGATGTAAATTTTAATCACTTCTTGACGCGAGAATATTTAAAACGTAAAAAGTATAGGAAAGTACCAGCCACCTGGTTTACAATTTTTTTTTAATTTGATGAATTGCGAATTTCTAGTTAAAAATCGGCATGAACCTATTAGGACACATTCAAGAAATGCTGTTCCTATAACTGCTAGTAAAATGATTGATTACTCCTGCTGTTTATGTAGCTGAATATATACGAAGAAAATCAGAACAACGTTCCGTTGAGAAAGAAACACAAGGGCGTTTATTTTTTTTTTTTGTTTACCCAAACAGTTTAATTGAGCAAGGAACAAAAAACGACAATCACCTACTTTAAAAATTAATTTAGAGCTTTCAGTGAAAAAATATTGTTTACAATAGCGAAATGCCAGGTATTATTAAACTAGTTTCAAGATTTGTTGGCCACGAAATCATTCGAGAGCCGGTGGCCTTTCCAATAAGGCTGTCTTCACCTCAGTTTATATTACTGTTACCAAACCATTAACGTCAACTAGAAAAACACACGAAATCGCCCGGATCGGATTAAATATGTTAAACTGCTAAATTATACAATGTGTGGTGTTTACTTTAACTCAACGAAAAAAAAAGAAATTTTATTGATGCCTACATGCAGTTTGCGTAAATCATTTTGTATAAATAATGCGTAAAGGTATATTGGGATTGTGCGTACTAACAAAAGTTTAAATTTTAACTACAAATCAGATGGCATAAGTTTGATTTTTTTTTATTTTGACATTCATCCTTTTGTTTATGTCTTTTTGTAAAAGGGCAACTTAATGTCTGCGCGCAGCTACGATAAGCAATTTAGGTACTTGTTCTGCGAGTAGTTCCTCATCCGATTACAAAAATCTTTTAATAAAATACAGTTCCTCATCCGCTTCTAGTACTAGTACTAGTACTACTTCTAGTAAAGCGTATTTCCGCATCCGATTACGAAAATGTCCCAGTAAAATATAGTGAAAGGTAGTCCCTCGTCTAACTGGAAATAATGTTCTTGGAAATTACAGAAGGAAATTTCTTGTCTTATCAACGATGCTCTTCCACAAACTAATGTAGTAGAGCGGCGTGAGTTTGCGAGGAAGGTCTTGTAGCTGTTTGTCCAACAGCTCTTTACTTGTTTTGGTGCCTAAACTGCGCATATAAATTTGGGCATGGTATTGCCAGACATCTCAATATATTGATATAATTCTTAATATAATAAAATCTTTTCTTAATATATATTGAGATAATATTTTAATATACTGAGATGTTATCTCAACGTATGGAGGTGTTATCTATATCTTATGGATTTGCACTAAAATCGTGTTACCCGGGTAATTGCAGAATACAAAAAGAGTATCTTTAAAATCATTTATTTCTGTATAACAATATTGATTTTTGTAACAAATTACAACTAAATTTTAAATTTACTTAATTTAAACAAGACTTGTACTTAGTACACGTGTAAAAGGATCTTACTTGAAAACAAATTCTTAAACACTAAAATTACTAAAATTTTGTTACAACGCGATATCCTCCACATTTAGTATCAGTTATTTATTACAGTTAGTAAAAGTGGATTAGGATTCCTGTTGTCTTAACTTGCGTGAAATTTTAAGGAGTGTTTTGCTTAATTTCTCCTTGAATATGTTTTCCTATACTGAGTGCTTTGTAATTGTTCTATTGCCGTTCATTATTATTTCATTAATTAATAAAACTTCAATTACTAAAATTTAGTTATTTTTGAATATACCTCATATAAATTTAGTTGAAATCGTAATTTCAGAATATAACTTTATTGTTTGTTTCAAGTAATTTAACAACGACATAACAGTTCCAGCCTTTTATGTAATACATACCTACTTGACCTTAAATGACTATGACTATATGAAGAATGAGGATAAACCATTAAATTATTTCAAAAATGAGATAATAATTCACAGGATATGTTTAAACCGGCACTTTTCTCGTTCCCATTGAAAATGTTTTCCATAATTTAGCAGTTACAGTAAACACTTTTTAAAAATTAGGTGCAAGCTAGTTTGACCTTTATCTTTTAAATTGAACTATTCCATGCTTGACCTTAACAAAATTAGATATGATTGTTAGACGCTCACCGCATAGCTATTACTACGTACGTGTAAATTTGTCTACAACATAAAAACATATCCCGAGGTAAAAATGACTAAATACGGGTATAGCATGCAGTGTTTAGGCATCTTCAGGATTAGAAAGTATAAATAACTGGCCTACGTTACCCACTGGACAAACACTGACTGAAAAGAAGAAATACATATAAGATTTTAAATATTTGTTTTTATTATAAATAAGGTTTATGGCAGTATTAAAATTTTGAATCAACAAATGGCAGAAATAAAATGTTTATTTTATTTCTGAACCAAATATATGATGCTGGAATGTCTGCAATACGTTTGAAACGAAGATGTCTTAATGTTACGGTTATCTATTTCACATGCACGACATTAGTGGTTTATTAGAATTGGCATTTAAACCAGTTAACCCTGTTAGAAAACTATTCACTTTTTAATAGCAGCGAACATAATTTTACCTGTTACTAACTATTTTTGGTGAAGGTTGTTGGATGTTCTAAAGTTTAACGTTGTACAACAGTGTTATATTTAAAAAAAATCTAACAAAGTTCAGATAGGATTATTATTTCGATACTGTATCTTATCGATTATAAATATTTCGAAATTAGAAAAGACAAGAACATATTTTTATGAACACAAATTTGAATTACGGTAAAACCCGATTCATAAACGAATCCCTTTTAGGACAAATCGGGGGCTCCTACTTGTAATAATTTCAGAAGCTTTTTTGAGTTTTTGGGAACTAAGAGTCTTTCGAAATTTCTGATTTCCTGGAATAATTGTGAAATCACAAGGAGCCACAAGAATTGTGGTGCAAACATATGAAACCACATGGAATCGCTTTAGTCCAGTCATTATTGATTGGTTCAACAGTTATTACTTTCGTATAATTTCAGTATTGATTTCATGCAAATTTTGGAAATCAAGATTTTGACGGAGATACACGTTTTAAAGGAACCTAAACAATTAGTTTTTAAATAATGTCGGTCTGTTTGTACGGGTGGGTGGGTGTGTGGTCTCCATAACTCTCAAACGGATGGTCCGATTTCAATGAACTTTGGATTGTGGGGCAATAACAAAAATTCATCGGCGAAATCAAAAATAAACCGTAGCATCTTTTTCTGAAACAGAATTTTTTAAATCTCAAAAAGCGAATCTTATAAAGGACCTTAGGGCAAATCAAACTATTTTTTTCGAAGATTCTAGGTTTAAAATGGCGGCCGCTACGATCTACGTTGACTTTAGCGCCTTACTACATAAAAATGAGGTGACAGATCGACGTAAAATTTTAATGGTAACAGCTATATAGAGACAGATTGTTACCGTGCACAATAATTTTCGAAAATATAAACACTATTAAGTACAAAATATTTAAAAAAATTTTAAAAATGTTCATGAAATATTGCTCAAAAACTGGTAACACTGTTTTTTTTATTTTGTAGGTTAATACAGCTATACAGGATGTATCAAGATGCGTGTTAACTATGGGGATCTCGCTTATTTGAAGAGATACGACGATGGTTAAATTAGAGAAAAGTTGTGGAATTTTATGCCCATTAATAATCTCAAAAGAAATTGGATCTATCGTGCTTAGTTTCTGAAAGAACTGGAAAAAACTGAAATTTTGGATTTTTGTTTTCGGCTATAACTCATTTATGATTTATGTTACATATTTCTAGTTAACGCATTATTAGGACACTTTGTCATGCTGAATCTAAACTTTTAATCAGATTTGGTATAACTGTTACCATTGCTCATTTTCGACTGTCAACTTTTCCTTCTCTTATGGTCGGCTTTTCAATTTTTTCATATTTGAATTGAGTTTTTAACTCTGATTTCAACGATGTGTCACACTTTGCGTCTTGTTTAAGTTTTGAGCATTTTAATACAGAAAATAGAAATTTCAAAAGAGTCCCATGAAAAGACCACGTCATTTAATTTATTTCGAAAAAATTCTAGTAGGCCATGAACTGATGGAAGTAAAACAAAACACTACTTTTATTTACTTTGGTCTTTAGATACATTAGGTACGCCAAAATTTCAGCAAACTTTGTTTTGAGCGTAGGCAGCAAAACAAATGAACGACAAATTTTCTAACATACACAATTTACTGAAAATTCTACTTGCACTGTTTATGTTTCCAACTGGCATAACAAACTTTTATAACAGGTTAAATAAATACAACAGATAACACTAGAACCGCACTAATACAAACAATTATTATTATTTTGTAAAAAATGCTCAGAAGCTTGTCTAAAATAAACTCTCTAATCTGTGTGTTAGTAACTGTGTCATTTGTTTGTGTTTGTAAAAAATAACTTAACCTGCTGCCTACGCTCAAAACAAAATTTCCTGAAATTTTTGCGTACCTAATGTATCTAAATACCAAAGTAAGTAAAAGTAATGTTTTGCTTTACTTCCATCAGTTCATAGCCTACTAGAATTTTTTCAAAATAAATTAAATAACGTGGCCTTTCCATGGCACTTTTGTGAAATTTCTATTTTCTGTAATAAAATGCTCAAAACGAAAACAAAATGCAAAGTGTGACACATAGTTGAAATCAGAATTAAAAACTCTATTTCATAAAAAAAAATAAAATGCCTACCATAATAAAAGAAAAGTTAACAGTCGAAAATGAGCAATGGTAACAGTTATACCAAATCTGATTAAAAGTTTAGATTCAGCATAAAAAAGTGTCCTAATAATGCGTAAACTAGAAATATGTAATATAAATGACAAATGAGTTATAGCCGAAAACAGAAAATCCAAAATTTCAGTTTTTTACAGTTCTTTCAGAAACTAAGCAAGATAGCTCTAATTTATTTTCAGATTAATAATTGGCATAAAATTCCACAACTTTTCTCTGATTTAACCATCGTTGTATCTCTTCAAATAAGCGAGATTCCCATAGTTAACATGCAATTTGGTACATCCTGTATAGATGAGCTACGATTTGGTTCGTGTCTCAGTCTGCCAATTTTTCTGTGACGCCTTCCAGGAATTTTTAAAATCTAAATTTATACCCCTTTGTTTAGTAAACGAGGATTGATAAAAAATTTCTGGGTAAGCTGAATTGCTAATACGTGATAGTATAATAAAGTTCTCCGCTTAATATGGAGGGGGGAGGAAGAGGGGTAATTTTTCCCTCCCACCTAATTACTGACAGAGGAATTCGTTCTTGCGTTTCTAGTTTTTTAACTCCAAGGAATCTTTATCCAAAAAATCGATTTTAGTTTCTTCACAAAAAATTGCAGCGTATTACCAGTTTACTTTACATCTCTCTCTCCCCCCCTCTTTCTCTCCGAAGCCTGCGAGAGACCCATGCGTTGGCCGAAAAAGACAGCTACCTGTTAAGACGAGTCGACCTTTGCTTCACTATTGTCTCCTTCTGTAGTCAGTAGTTGAATAAATAAAAAGATTCTCAGAAAGCTTACACTATTATTCTTTTATAAAAGCTTTAGTATCATTTAGTATGTTCTTATAGTGTTTTACTATTGTTAAGCTGTGCTCTCGGTTCAGTAGAAGAGCGGTGGAATTGTATTGCAGTCAATGTTGGGGCGTACCACATTAATTGTAAGATACTATTAAATATATGCTAAGTGACAATGTCTAAAGTATAGGGAAGTCTAGGCGAAGTGTTTCGCTCATTCTTAATTTAGTTTCACTACAGAACAGAACTATGGATCATTTTCACGGCATTATTGGGAGACCCTGTATACCTCTAAACCTAAGCAACTGCGATGAATCATGAGCTGTAACGCTATACGTTTGAATATGTTACAAGTATTCTGATCTAAAGGGGGTACATAATTTTTTAATTTGAATTATTTTTTGCGGGAAGTTCGTCAAAACAATTTGAACAGATTGCAACCAACCTATTCATTCTTTACGATTTCCCCGGCATTGTAAAGTCTGCGCATGTTTAAAATAGTAAATGTATTGTACCAATTACCAGTTAATTAACAGCTGCTTTTTGCTCATTATCTTAATTACCACATATTTATCTTTTTCTTATATTTATTTAACTAATAAAACAATAACAAAAACTTTCAAGACTAACGAAGTTTCACCATCTTAGTCTTCTCTGGATTGGCTCTTGCAGTCTTAATGAAATTACGAGGTAACCGCTTAGATATGTTTCGGTTATATTGGAACAAAATAATCATCAAAATAAGAAATTCTATCAAAATTAATATTTTTATTAATATCTACTCGTAAAACAGCATTTTCTTTAAACAACGTTGGATCCGATAATAGATTTTTAACTCTAAATTCTTTTATAATTAAATTCAGAAGTGTTTATGTTCCGGTGCTAATTTTTTTCGCAATAATGATTAATCTTCTTTTTTTATAATATAAAGAAAATAGCAATGAAAACTTGATTATGATTAATTTGGCCTTTCTATTTAAGCGACTTCCTTAAAATTTACATTATTGTATAAAACATGCAACCATGAAAATACGATAAAGTGCAAATGTTAACCCATTTCATTTATTCATAACACATTATGAATCGTACGGCTCAGAAAAAATGTTAACTGTACATGATGATTCAAAAAGTTGTAACGAGTTACTCTTTTAAGTGAGTTATTGTTGACCTTAAAAACATAATAGCTATTTTTTTGAAATGCTCTTTATAGTATATATAATATAATAAAACTGAAATTACTAGTTCTTATCTACATAAACCGCAAGTATATCACAATACTGTGTTACTAAATTGTTGTATTTCTTATTGAATTTGAAACTAGCACGCGTATAAAAGCCATTTCGTGGTCAGTAAGCAATCCTCTAACCCACTGCCGCAATGTTGATCGATAACGGTACAGCAGTCTGGTTAAATGCCCCGGAATGGTGATCAGAGCTACACACGTGTCCTCCATACATTCATTCACACACCTCTTATAATTTTTAATTATAATTTTTAATTATAATTTTTAACAAAGTAAAATTTCTATTCGATATGAATAATTCATGGTCTTGAAGAGACCACGCAGTTTTTTTTTTAATATCATCGTAAGTAAACACATTTTATATTTCACTTGCCACAAAGAAATTAGGCAATTGAGAAAAAGCCAGATTGTAGCTCCTCTAGCTCTATTAGCTCCACAGAATAAAAAAATATTCATATCACCAATTTTTTGAAACCATTCAACAAATAGTTTTTAATTTTAATAATTTTTAATAGTTATTAATCATTTTGATTCAGTAACATTCTGTCCTAGAGTTAACTACGCTACCGTATTTTGGGCCGATCTGCCATCTTGTTTTTTAGTAAACGGCAGTTAAAGTCAAAACTTCCCAAAAATCGTAGCAGCTACCGTTTTGAAACTAAATAAACATCAAATTTTGTTATAACGTTTCTATGAGATTCCGTTTCCGAAACAAAAATGATAAGCAAAGAAAATGCTTTCTGGTTTGAAGGTGTTGTACTTACATACAGAAACTTTTTTAAATTTGGTTGAATCCCCAAACGTGCTTTATAAAATGTTTATCAAACCAATTATTTATTTACTAGATGTATGGTAAATTAGCAAGATAGAGTCATTTGAAGTGCAGCATGGTATAGTCCAGTCTGCATCGTGCATATACTGCTATGATATGAGCCTACAAAAATACATCCCCAAAGCACTTACCCGAAGACAATTTTTAAATTGCTTGTATCTCCCAATTACCAATTACTTTAAATGAATTTTTTTAAATCTCCGTTTCGTTATTAAGCTTTAAAAAATAGGCTAAGATACATAAAACAGAAACACACAACCAAATATCACATTATAGGGGTGTTTACTAAATGTCAATTAGAAGTTATATTTTCTTATTAAAAAAAAAACACTTATCTTAGTTTCTTCACAATTACTGTTGTGCTCCTTGACTTGATAACTGTTCTATGATACAATCTCTCTTCTATGTCTAGATTATTTAAAAAAACACCACTCGGCTTTAAACAAATTTCGCAGCTTCCTCCACTGTAGCCTCAAACACGTATTGGATTGGTTTTACACTGTCTTACTTTTGAATACTTTTAGTATGATTCAAAATACTTCTATCCGTTTTGTTATACATTTTATCTAACTCGAAAACACTCTTCTCATTCAATAAAACTGGTTTCCTTCTCTTTCCTTTCAGAAATCCAAAATTCTGCGTCTTTGTTTACAGGACGAGCCGTAATTAACTAAAATTTTCTGTTCTTTTCTCATGATCAACTAGTGTTCCATTTTGCACTTGTCAAAGTATCAAAATGACATTTACATTCATAATCCCCAAAAATGATGATTTAACGATGCACAAAACAAGTAAGTTTAAAACTTTTAAACATTTCTAAACTAATTCATACCTAATATTAGCATAAATAATAATCGTACAAATCTGATTGTGTTCCTCTATCTTTGTCAATACAAACCCCACATATATTGAAAAATATAAATGATATAAAATAGCCACGTTATTTGAATTTTAAACAAGAAAATACTCCAAGAATAAGCGTTCCTGAGTTGAAAACTTTGAATACCAACAACTTACTGTTTTTACAATTCTGTGATTGTAAAATAAAATGCAACAAGCATTCCAAAGACTGCTATCAAGGAATTAAAATACTCCAGTCCAAACAACCCAGCTTCAAGATATCATAGCAATGCATATCATTATTTAATTTTAAACCATCCTTTTTATTTATAGCAAAGAACTAATAAAGTACAATCTAAAAAATTGGCGAAGCACTTTCCCTTAACGTTCTCCCGTATTTAGGAAAGTATATTTGTAAAAAATTTTGTACCGTATAACGACTGTGACAGAGCAAGTGCACCGTACAAAGCGAGTACTATAGGGAATTTCCTAGGGCATTAGACACCTGGTCAGTGTCACACTAAGTTAAACCAAAAATTGTTATAGTTGTTAATATTTTAAAAAAAGATTCCTTGGTATTAAAGAAAACCAAAAATGTCTAGTAAGTAACTGCTTTCACTTGTACATATCTCAAGGAATGTTGAATGTTTTAGTAACATTTTATGACAATTTGTAACGCATGTTTATAATTGCTTGTCGGCGTCCAAGTTTTGGATTTACTAAGATATATTTGACGCTTAGCGACCGCGTGTTCTAATGAATTTGAGCTATGAGCAAACAGGGTAAAGAAAGGTCAACGCCCCAGTTCTCGCAGAAAGTTGAGCGAAGTGGAAGGGCGCCGCATTTAATATATAGATTGCACCAGAAAAAAACATATCTAACGTTCTTATCCGGTTCCGGATCCTAAACACTTTTTCGCTCGACATGCACAAGAAAATGTACAAAATCAACATACTTACAGGTATACGTGCCAGTATTTTTTCTAGAAAACGTAGTTCACTAAAAATCTTTTCTAAAGTTCCTTAATCTTTTATCGACCACATAACGCAGTTATTTAATTTTTGTCATTTATGCGTTTAAAGTGATGACGTTATGGTTCTTTGTTGAAATTGTGTCATGCCGTTTTTTTAAATGTAGAAGAATCTTTTTGACCTCGATACAAAAGTGCAAACATTGCTATGTGTTACATTAGAAAATAGCGGATCACTAGCGTACATGTGTTGTAATCAAAAACGTTTAATAAATTAGTTATTAATTCTAAAATACTGAATAATTCCTCTCTAACTAATATATTTGTTTGTGAATATCTGATTAAGATATTGTCGAACTGCAATTACAAAGTTCGAAGAGGCTTTAACTCGTTCTAACGAGCACTAGAACCACGAGCGAGTCACAAAATTGTAGTATTCTGTTGTTCTGTCATATTGGAATAATTCTTGCTATGATTGTATTTTGTAAGGTTAAAATTTTGTATTGTGTTGAGTTGAAATAGTCGATGCTAGCAATTTAAGGGAACTGAATATTCATCAAAGTTCAAATAAGGCGTTTGGTCCAGAGTTAAGTAACGATTATAATATAGTCCTGTATCGTGCAACACTTCTTACGTCGTAGATCGTAGATTAAAAATTTTACTCACAATCAGTCTTAGCAACAACTACGTTTAAGTTTTGAAACATTTTGTCTAGTATACTTTTTTTACCTACAAATTTTGATTATGTTTTAAGATTAAAAATGTGTACTACTTTCATTTTTAAATTAGCGTTCATTAACTTTCAGTTGTTTACAGGTAGCTTTCCAGGCAATTAGGTAATTAGATATACATTAAACTAAAGAGCATGAAACGTAGAAGAACATAGGAACAATATGTGTGTGTAAAATGCTGTATCCTGAAGTGTTATATGGGAAGTTTAGTTAATTATAAAATAGTTTGGGTGAAGGAAAACCTTAATTAGCTCATTAAAAATAGAAATTTGTTGATTTAAATAATAATAAATCTGAATATACAAAAATACAGCCGCGCTTAGGTAACTATTGAAATGTTTATTAACTCTCTATTGCATGACTTTTTAATTTTAGAAAAAAAAAACTATAATATGTTAATTTGGCCAAAAGAAACAGCAAATTAATGCAAAAAAAATGTAATAGCAACTGTTTAAACTTTTTATTTATTGTTTTTGAAATATGTTTCCAAATGGGTACAAAATGTATTGTTTTTGTAACAACATAAGTGAACTTCACATTTCTGACAAATAACACGTGATTTTACTATGTATTGGTTTTTGGTACCTGCTTGGTCTTCCCCGTTTTGCAGCGGTTGAACATCCACATTGGAAAGTGCCTTTGCCACTGCGTTTTAAATTCTAGTAATGGTATTATTTTATTAGTTTGTCCAGTTTGGGTTTTTATTTTTTTATCTAAAATCCAAGAATTTACCACCACAACGTCTAACATATGATAGAATATTCGATAGTACCATTTTTTTCTGCGTGTTTTGATGGGCCAACGGTTAATTGCAATTTGGTATCTTATTTTACCGAATCATCTTTTATGGAAAATAAATCTATAATTTATTTACTTTGACGGTCCCTTTAGATGAAATTAATTATAATAGAGAAATTTCAATTAGTTATTAAACAAATTGCATATAGTAATGGTTATAATAATACTAATCTTATTGATACATTAATTAAAGAAAAAGATTATAAATTAGCCTCGATCCCATATTTTGGTGGCAAATCAGAGAAAATTGCTAAAATTATAAACAAAAAAAGAAATATAAAGTAAGTTTTAAAACAACTAGAAACATCTTAAACACGTTGTTTAATGCAAAATCAAAAACAGATGATTTGCTAAAATCAGGCATTAACAAATTAAATTGTTTGCATTGTAGTTCGATTTATATAGGCCAGACAATTAAGAATTTTGATATTAGGTATTAAGAACACGTACGTTGTTACAAATACAAACATCCACGTAAATCCAATTACGTTGAACACTTACTAGAACACAATCATTTAATGACATCTAATAACACCATAAAATGTTTGCACTTTTGTGATGATAAACGTAAATTAGATATACTATAAGCTTTAGAAATTTACAAACGTTTAAAAACTGTACCGTTAATTAACGAGCAAATTTATCTCTTAAATTCTCCTCTATTGGACATTTTGGAATAAGAAATCAAGTCACCTGCAGACGATTACCGAGATCAAGTCACCAAGTTCTATTGCTATAACAACACTAACTGTTTTACTTTCTAATATAACCTTTGGCAACAATGGCATGCAAACATGCCGAAATACGTATAAGGTTAAAATAAATAAATATTGTTGACGTAATTAAGTATTTTATATACTTATAATCAATAGATTTATAATAACTCGATTATCTTTAAGGACGCGCTAAGGATAGTTACCGCCTGGGTGCCAGCCTCATTTTCCCGCTCCTATATTATTTATTAAATATAAAATTTGACAGAGAATATAAATGAATTAAAGATATACACAGAAGTAATGCATTCCTAAATGATAATTTTATTTCTATCAAACTATGACGGCAAAAAAATAGCAAAGCACTTTTCCTGGACTTCCCTATACTTAAGGAAAGGTTACTCATATTTACAAAAGCATCAAAGTTTTAACCACCGACAAGGAGCTTAGTTATAGCAGTACCAGTCTAGCGAGAACGACCGCACATCCGAGCCATCATTGCTAGATAGGTATGGTCCAGTCCGTTGCATGACCGTACTGTAGCTAAATAACAGTCTAATTTTTTGTGAGCAATAGACTGGATTTAGATTATTTTTGAAAAAAGGATTCCTCGGAATTGAAGAAAGCCAGAGATGTCAGCCAAATATGGGTGGGAGGGAAAAAATTAACACCTTTTCTCAAATATTGCTGTAACTAAAACTTAAGTTGTAAACTTTATTCTACTACCACTTATGTGCACTTTAATCTAAACAGATATTTTTTAACATTTTCCGTTTTAACTAAAGGGGTAGAAATTTTTGATTTTCAAAAATTCATAGAAGGTGTCACAGGTAAATTAGCGGACTGAAACACGAACAAAGTTGTAGCTCATTCGTAGATCTATTAGTCTACAACATTAAAGAAATCGTGACAGTTTTTGAGCAACATTTTTATAAACATTTTCAAAATTTTGATCTCATTTTTCAGTTCACAGTCTTTATCATTGTGAAAATTTGTTTACTCGTCAATATCAAAATTTTTAAAAAATTGTAGAGGCCGCCATTTTGACCCTAGAACGTCAAAAAAAGGGTTGAATAAAGAATGAAATAAGGCCTTTTTTTCAGATTTCTAAAATTTCATTACTGAAAAAATTGCTACCAAAAAAACATGTGAAACTTCCGCTTTCGGTTTCGGATTTTTATGATGAATTTTTGATATATTATATCTCTTATTCTAAAACTCATCAAAATCGGACTATTCGTTTAGGAGTTATATATTATTTGAGTTTTAGAAAGAGCGCGCGCGCACGCACACACACACACACAGACACCCACACACACACCCACACGCAGACATTCTTAAAAACCACTTTTTTAGGTTCTTGGAGGTCCAAGGCATGTATTTCCGTAAAAATCTTGATTTCAAATATTTTTATGAAACTAATACTTTTCTATACCAAAAGTATAGGAAAGGAAAAATAAAAAATGACATAAAAAATACAAATAATAAGCAGTACAATTAAACAGTACTAAGAGATTTTATTGATAATTTATTTACAAGACAAAAAGAGCTTTTTGGTACAAGTTATTCAGTGCTTCTTCGAATCAAAGTGCTAAATTAATAATACAAAATTTAATATAAATCTACCGCTGAGCTTTCGCAAACGTTGCACCTGCAGTAAATCCAACCATTGTTTTTATTTTGCTGTAAAAATATTGTTTTTAAATTTTATTAGGTACCAATTTTGTTTCTATAATTTTATATTTTGCAATCCGTCTTTTTGCCGCCCCTGGGGTTCCGCCGCCCGGGTGCTATGCACCCCTTGAATTCCCGCTTGGCGCGATCTCAATTATCTTGTTACAAATGTAAGCAAAAATGTGTATATATATTCACACATATAAATATTTAGGAACTTTAAAATATTTATATCGAATGTCTCCCGATATAGAAGTTTATGTTTGCACTTTAAAATGAAAGGAAAGCGGATAAATAAATTTGCAAGCAATTCGTTGATATTAGATTGCTATAAAAGGTTACGCATATTAATACCAAAATTATTCTAAAAAGTGAAATTGTATATGCTGTAAAAATTTTATTTTATTTGAAACAATTTGCACAAAATCGTAAAATTTGTAGATTAGTATCAGTAAGAATGCATATATTAATTAGATTTCATATTTATCCTTCAGATCTGCCGAATCAACAACTTACGCATGTGTAAGTTAAAATTCGGGTTTTATTTATCTCAAAAGGAATTTTATATTCTAACTAACGTTCTTTTTGTATCAACTTTTAAAAAATAACCAATTTTTGAATAATGCTGGTTATTTTATGTTTTCATCGCTACAATTTAGATTGTCACACCTAATTTTTCATTTTATGCCTATTTTGGTACTATTTTTATTAAGTTTGTTATCAAAGTAAAAATAAATTTCGTCGGCACCCGCAATACAAATTAAATAAATTTTCCTGATTAACACATGTTTTTGAGGTCGGTAAAGTAGGTTTTTAACTTTATAGGAGCAACTCTTATGTTAGAAACGTAGAATATAAAATATATTTTATTCAACATTACTCCTATAGTGGATGGATTGCCAAATGTTAAATACATTCTTGTTACTTCCATTGAAGGGGAAAGATCTTTTTCCACTATAAGCATTAAACGATATCATTATTTACTTTGTTTTAGAGCCAAGAAGATGAATTTCTTCCCTAGTGGTTAATAATATTTCATTTTTAACTACTGGTTAATAATGAAAACAATTGCTACCAATCTTTAAATTCACCATAAACTTTCATGTCAAAATCTTTTGATTTTACTGGTAATAACTGTTTACCAACACTTTCTGCACCTTCCCTAATTTCAGGAGGAGTGCAGTTTCCACTCAAATCATCAAAATTGGACATTTTATAACCACTATTATAAAATATATATTTTACATAAGTGTCAATTGAAATTAACTATTCTCTTGTTTTCAAGCAAGGCTACTTTATTTTTGTGCATATTTGCATTTGTTTATTTTATTTATTATTTATTTTATTTATTTTATTTTTTATTAATGTAAAATCAATTAATTATAAAAGGAATAAAGGTGCTAGTAGTGGAAAAAAAATATATAAACCACGATACAGAAGACTTATCAGCCTCGCAACTTATTTCCCTCGATGCTTCGCATCTCGGGAAATAGTTCTGCTCGGCTGAGAAAAATGTCTTGTCTACCTTGGTCTATAATATACTATTTGCTTATTTTACAATAATAACTGGCAAAAATCACAGCTTAATCCTCAGAGAATTATATATTAAGAATTATATATTGTATGCTGTAGCAACAGCAATTAATTAATAATTTATTGAAGAACTGTTAGCACTACATCTATCTCTATTTTATTATATTTTAGAGTTGCAATTCTTGCTTTGGTTGTTATTTTTTTTTTTGATAGCATTTTTATTGCTTAAAGCTATTATTATTTTCCAACAAAAACATATATTGGATTATGCAAAACTATTGATTGCGAAATCGTTCATTTCTCATTCAAATTCGAACTCTTAGATTTAAAGGTATTTGGATATTCAAACCATCTATTGTAGTTTTTACATATCACTTGCAACAACGTCTTTAAAAAAAGTTAAATACAATAAGTTGCTACACTACCGGGAACAGTCTATTGAAATTCAGTGACAGCGTGGAACCGTTACGTAGGAGTCACA
Source organism: Ctenicera cuprea (assembly GCA_958336395.1). Classification (NCBI taxonomy): domain Eukaryota; kingdom Metazoa; phylum Arthropoda; class Insecta; order Coleoptera; family Elateridae; genus Ctenicera; species Ctenicera cuprea. The sequence goes on from OY284490.1 coordinate 39,905,089, forward strand.
GTTTAATAAAATTTGGCAATTTAAATACAAACTAGGATTAGCTAATTTAAAATTCCTCTTTAAGAGGACATTCACCATACCGGTTTTTTTAAAGGAAATGCAAATGTTAAATGGTAACGAGGAAATTTGAATTCGTTTCAATTAATTAAATTTTATTGTTGCGGTTTATTATTACAATGTGATTTTTAGTTCAAAATGCTATACATTCTAAAACGTTTCGATAAATAGACATAATAACAAAAGTTTTACTCAGTACGTAGCAGCTGTTGTTTAACAATACTTTCTAGTATATATAGAAACAAAACTAAGAAAAATAGTTTTAAGAGTTAACTTAATTTTGTTTAAATCACAAACACCTTTACAGTCAGTTTCTTCACAAAAAATGAGTGTTTAAAATAATAAAAAAAATTTAAAAAGATCTGCTGACCTTAATTTAGTCAGCAGTACACATGATTAGATGATAGAACATGGTATGCTGTTGCTAGGACCAAATTTCGTCAACTTCTGCACAAGTGTAAAAACATGTTGTGAAACCCTGTTTTTTATCAGTGGGCAGGCGCAGTACGTGTACTTCTGTCAGTTTCTAATGTCAAGTGTAAAGATAAAGGGGTTAGGTGCTTTTAATTTGTCAACAAATTAGTGTTCAAAGTAAGTTTCATTTACTTTATATACTTTATTATGAAGCGCTATGTAAAACATTGCCCCAATTATAACAGTAAGACAAGAAGTAAGTAATAAATTATAGATCTATTTAAATTAATTTTTTGTTTATTGAACATTATGTAATTATGAGCATAGGTCCAATGTGAAATATTTTAGTTTCCCAGAAAAACTTTATTTGTATTTTATCATCGTAACTAAATTATTATATTTATATGTTGTAAAAACGATCAAAATTCACCGGCTGCAGACTTGCCGCGAATTAATTTATAAATTTGCTGTTGTTTTTACACTTGATGACGTCACACAGTGGCTCTTAAATTGTGTGTGGTAGCATACTATCCTTTATACTGTATCATGCATGTAAATTAGAAATTATCGATAATTCTGGCGCTTCATTGACAACGAAATTGTGTTGTTTCTAGGCAATATCACGAGTTTGAAAGACAAATGATATCGCCTTGCATTAACACAACTGAGTTGGACAGAATTATTGATATTTTAAAATTTCCGGGTGGTGTTTTTTAGACAATTCTACGAATAAAGAATTTAAAGTAATATTTAGTAAAATTATTTGTTATGTACTTACGTACAAACGCGTTAGTTAATTTTAAATAAATGCAAAAAAAAATTTTTTTGACGGTTTCGCTAAAGTTTAGTTTTTGAACAACCCCATTAGACGTTTTGCCAAGTTATGAACATTTTTTTCTGTCTTGTCAAAATGTTTCCTACCAGCTGCTAAGCAAAGTATTACGCAACAACATCCACAAATTTTATACGACAAAATTATAATCGGTATTGCTATTGAATATTCTATTCACATTGCAACTAATGGCAGCCCTTTATTTTCAGGCTCTTAGCCAATCACACTTAGATTGATCGCGATAATACTGTTTTTAGGAAGCTCCGGCGTTATCGGCGTTGTTTAACCATAATAATAATAATAATACCACTCGTGAATTCATTTTTTTTATAATTCTGTTTTTCATTGGCCAATTCAATTGTGTTAATGCAAGGCGATATCATTTGTCCTTCGGACTCGTGATATTGCCTAGCAGCGACACAATTCCGTTGTCAATGAAGCGACAGAATTATCGATAATTTTTAATTCACATATAGTATTGCTGTTGACTATTTTCCTAATCTAGGAGTAAATCAATCTGGCTTAACTTAAAAAAAAGTCATTGTAGTAGGATAAAATGATCAATCAAGGTTTTATTCGATATTTAAATTTTATTAGTTTACCATAACTTTTAAAGGCTGTTAAAGTTACATTTACATTTTCATTGGCATTCCACCGGAACTGAATTAAAAAAATAAGTAAACGATGTTCGTTATTCGAGAAATAGTCCGTTTCCATCAGAATAAAAACTAATAAATTTATTTATGATGATTTGTTGGCACAAAAACGGCGTTAGTGCAGGTTGAGTGATTTTCTGTAGATAATTAGCGGCAAACTCTCTTCCTGTTTTTAAAGCAAATCACCAAGAAAGTAATTTATCTAAATTTACCCGGAAAAAATTTAGGCACTTGCTATATAACTACTGAAAATTTGGTTGTTCCAGTTTTTGATAAAATATTAACAGTACCTAATTCAAATTCGATATTATATATAACGGATTTCTACGACTGGTACCGCCTCTCCGTCGCCAGTTTCCAATTTTTTCTATCATAGCATAAGAGTTCTTCATTTAGATTCTTTGCCCTCATTTATTGTCTTTTCTATGTCGTCTCTCCAGCTCTTTTTTGTTGCCATCTCTTTCTCTTTTCAGGCATAATCCATTCCAGTATCTTTTGGACCATCTAGCCTCGTCCATTTTCTTAGTGGGTCCAAACCATGTCAACTGTCTCTTCTCGGACTTCTTCTGCCATATTTATTTCTATACCTTTGATTTTCCTTACAATCTCGTTTCTTATTCGGTGCAAACGTTTTCTTGGACAGTCTATTTCGGTAGCTAGCAGTTGGCTTATATTCTTCTAGCTTAAGACCTACACTTCTGCGCAATAGATAGTTACGCTTTAGGCAATTCTTTTATAGGGTCTTTTCTTAGTTTCTATTTTAATATATTTTTCCCAGAGAACCGAGTTTAGAGATTTTATTACACCCCTACCCTTATAAATTCCTGCAATTCAGAATACACCTGGGATTTTTAAACGTGTTCGCCAATAACGAGAAAAAAAGACAGACTCATGTGTCGTGGCTGGGAGGTAGTCATTTCCAACAGTTATTATAATTTTGTTTTATTGTTTTTGTACAAATAAATTTTTTAAATCACAATTTTTCAATAATTTCAACAACTTGTAACTCGAAAATTATGCCGTTTAGGACGTATATGTATATACAGAGTGACTAGGAAAACCCCGGCCACTGTTCTTGTGGCGGTCAAGAGATGGCGCTTTAGTAAAAAAAAATTAAATTAAAATACTGGCAACAACGCAGAATCCAAGCGTGTTAGTTATTAAATACGCCCCATATTAAATCAAAACAACTAAAACGTCGTAGGTTCTGCGTTGTTGCCAATATTTTAATTTAATTTTTCTTTACTAAAGCGCCATCTCTTGACCGCCACAAGAACAGTGGCCGGGGTTTTCCTTGCCACTCTGTACATTGTTCTGTAAGAAATTACCCAAGCAATCATCACCTCCTGCAATTTTTCGCACTTGTTTAGGGGCACTTTGTATAGGTTGCAAAGTAAGCAAGAAAAGAATATTTTCTTTTTTGTTAAACGACGTCAAATGTTAAAGCAAGGTTTTAGTCACTTAAAAACGAAAAACGTGTCTCATTTAACCTAAATTAAACCAAGCGATATTGTAAAATGAAGAATATTTAAAATTACATGAGTTTTACATTCAGTGTATCTAACCTTTTCTACATTCTCTAATTATATAATTTAGACTAAGTGAATACATATAAAATAAGATCTTGCTTGTTGAGACAACTTTATATAGAGGAAACGAAAACAGACAAATTTGGTAATAGAGGAAGCTACGTTTACTTCAAATGGGTTATTCCATATTATCTTACAAATACTAATAACACTTAACAGTTTCGTTGAAAAACATTAAATTGCAAACGTGTTTTATGAAGTAAGTATAGGGGCCGTATACAGTTCTATATAAAATTTTATCACATTACATGCACAAATGTAAAAATATCAATAAACTAACCAAATAGTTAAAAAAGAGATTTTTATGGGAATTAAACCTGGGATGGTAGCATTGGTGAGCGAGTACTTTACCTCCAGACTACTCGCACGAAATGTGATATGCTCTTATTTCATGAATAGTAAGATAAGAATGTAATGTGCTAAAATTGGGCCGTACTCAGTGAAACACCGTGTATAAATACATATAATATACACAATACTGCTACATGTTTCAATACATTTCAACTATGAGAAAATTAGTTTAACTACGACCTGGCGATTAAGTAACAATTTAACTGCTTGCAATTCATATTTGGTTTGTATTTTCACACAGCACCTAATCAAAAAATATTTAAGTTTTCTACAGTGCATACCAAAATTTATTTTATTCAATGCATAATTTTTTATTGATCAATTTACAATATCAATGTGTTTTCTTTTAAGTAAGCTTGGTGTTAATAAGTTACAATGTGTAGTAGTGTACGGCATGTATTTAATTCTAATCAAATTAACGATGAAATTCTTTGCAGATCGACTGAATGGCGACAAAAATTCTAAGAACGTGCCTGGTGCTTTTTTGCATTTTTCATAGGATAAATGCTCAAACAGGTGAGTGCTGAACTCATTATGTGATTTTTTTGGTCATATTGGCCTTTCTTCTTTTAACAGCGTCTATGTCAAACTGCAGCATAATTACTAAGTATATTGTGACTGCAGCACATATCTAAAAATACATGATTAAATTATAGTGTAAAAATATTTCTGTTCCTAAAATTACTGAGTGAAGCAAGGTGAAATCGACGTTGAAAAGTCGGCCAGCTGATATTTCCAGTTTGTCATGCATTAAATGCAGAGATGTCGATATTACCTAAAAATACAAAAATATGAATTGGAGATTCATGCAGGTTTAACCTGATTTATTCTTATTTTATTTTAAATAAAACAATTTTTAACTTCAACGGGTTTTTTATTTTAGCTTTATACTTATTTCAACATGTTGACATGTCATTTTCAGAGGCAAGATTAAAAGTAAACACTTAATGTTGCTATAAGAACAATAAATCTTTATAACTTGATCTTGGTTTTTTATATCTGCGTCCAGATGACTTGATTTCTCATTCCAAAACGTCCAATAATGGTGAATTATCGAAATCAATTTGCTCACTTATTAACGGCGCGGTGCAGTTTTTAATGTTTGTGAATTTCAAATGCTTCTAGTATATCCAACTTACGTTTATCGGACGGACATCACAATACCACTGGAACCTTGTCGTCATAAAACCCATAATTTAGCAGCATACAGGTCTATGATACATAGCGCCTTAACGGTTCCTCTAGGTGAAATTAGATATAATAGAGAAATTTCGATTATTAAACAAATTGCATACAATAATGGTTATAATACTCAACTTGTTGATACACTTATTAAAGAGAAAGAATATAAATTTGCTATTTAGAAAGGTTATCCAAGTACTTCATCAGTTAAAATGAAATACGCGTCAATTCCATATTTTGGTAATAAATCAGAAAAATTGCTTAAATAATAAACAAAACAAATAAATGTAAAATAATTTTTAAAACAATAAAAAACATTTTGAACATTTTGTTAATTGCTGAACAAAAAAATTTTCTAAAATCAGACATTTGCGAATTAAATTGCTCGCACTATAATTCGGTTTATACAGGACGAACAATTAGAAATTTTGGTATTGGGTACAAGGAACACGTACGTTGTTACAAATATAAACACCCGCATAAATATAATTACGCTAAACACTTGTTAGAACCCAATCATTCAATGACATCTAATAACACTATAAAATGTATACATTTTTGTGATGCTAAACGCAAGTTAGATATACTAGAAGAATTTGAAATTCACAAACATTTAAAACCTGCACCTTTAATAAATGAGCAGATTGATCTCTTACATTCACCACTATGGGACGTTTTAGAATGAGAAATCAAGTCATCTGGACGCAGATATAGAAACCAAGATTAAGTTATAAAGATTTATTGCTCCTATAAGAACACCAACTGTTTGCTACGAAAATGAGATGTCAACATGTCGAAATACGTATAAGGCTAAAACTAAAATAAAAACCTGTTGAAGTTCAAAATTGTTTTATTTACAATAAATTAAAATGAACTTCAACGAAGTTAAGCTAGAACTTATTAATAAAGTGATGAATTCTTATTTGCATGCTACATTACTCAAGTTTTTAACAAATTGTCGGTACCGAAATCTAAGGTAAAAAATACAAAAGATTTGTTCGTGAGTAATGTCGGTTTTGGAAAATCCACTATAATTAAAGATAGTTTACGAAATAGTTTCGAAAGTTAAAATCGCATTAGATATAAATTATAATTCTAATATTAATTTTAAATCACTTAGATATTGGGTTTTTTATTTCCTTTCGGAGATAGCACAAAAATTAAGTAACCTAAACTTGTTTATCAACTGTAGCTTTCTCAAGTGTTTGTACCAAAAATAATATTTATTTCTAAAAAAGTATGAAATTTGATCTTATTTTTTTTAATTGATTTATACTGCATACATACGCAGTGCATTCTTTAAAGGTCTGGAGAAAATTAACTATTTATGAATTTAAAAAATTATTGCTACTTTCTACATTTGAGTTAGTCTCTTAACAAAACGATATAAAAATATTTCACTTTTAATGGTCCAGTAGCCTTGAATTGTTCACTTTCACTTGAGAAATTTACGTCATACTATGAGGAAGAATTTTTCAAAGGGTATATTCCTCAAGCAATTTTAAGCAAGAAAAGTCCGAGTAGAAAACTTTACAGAGTTAAGGTCGTTTAAAGGAAAATATAAAGACGTTTCAGAAACAACTCTTTTTTGGCATTATAAATTCGCCAAAGTAGTTCATCTTGGTAGTTTGGCGGTTGTTTTATTTATCAAACTTCAAAGCCTAGTGGAAGGATCATTGTTACCGACATCTGTCATTATCTGTCAAAAATAAGATGTCTGCTTGCGCCCATTTTTGTTAATTTGGATCACGAAGTAATATAAAACATAAGACGAATGCACGAACCGCTTGTTGCTATGATATGCACGTCTCAATTTTGCAGTACAAGTGACAGAGAGATCCGAGAAAAAGAACTCATAAAGAGTATCGATCGTCAACATTTTATTTTAAATGTCGATAAAGACCGTATATGTTAGGTTATATCAATCGATTCCTTGATGGTATCGGATCTATTAGGATAGAACCTGTTCTAGTTTCCACCATTGGTAAAAATTATAATTTTTGTGATTACAGTCAAATTCATTGACAGATTTTCAGATCTTCAGTTAAAAATTCGGGTTCGCTATTCAAATGTTTGCCGTTGTTTTATTGCAATCTCCCAATTATGTAGAAATACTTTATTTACCGTTGCAGCGACTTGTACTAGCAATGGAGAGTATAATAAAAGGGATCATTTATGGTCTCGTAAAATCCTTATGGAACGCTTCAAAACAACGTTATTTTAGTAAATGTGTTGTGTGGCATTATTGGAAACCACTTTGTTGGACCTCGTGTTTTTAAAGATTGTCACAGAGAAGATGCGTTTTCTGACTTTTTGGAAAATCATCTGCTACTTCTGTTAGAAGAAATATTCCGCTACTAACGCAAATGTATCTGCAACAGAATGGAGTCTCTTCTCACTCCCACCGTAATGCGATCTAAATCTTTCAATTGGCCGAGGGCCAGCACGATCCCCTGACTTTAATCTGCTGGATTGTAATTAAAATACTACTCTAATCTCCTTATTGCATCGTGCTGAAATGTCTATTCAGGTTGCTGATATAAATTTTGAGCAATTATCATAATTTTTTCCTGTATTGTTTTATTAGATTCGTCATTTTGTAGGCAAAAGGCATTATTTGTGATTATTTTTCTTTAAACCGCCATTACACTATAGCTGTTTCGAATTGCACCTATGTTAATATTACTGTTGTGCTTAAAATAACTTGAGAAATATATTCGAGGTTTTGCGAACTCCTCCTGAAACTTCCCGTATAAAAAAATGCAAAAGACGTTATTTTAACACTTTAGAAGGCTATAACTTCTCTGGGTAATATTTTTGGAGATGCTAAATTGAGTTAAATCGATTTAATTTGTTTCCCCGAATCTACAGTGAAATTTTTTAAAGGACTTTTAAGGACACCCTGTATGCGTATACATAACATGTAGGATGCACTTTCAGAATATGAAAATTATAGAAAAAACGGCTACAAACATGGGTCCAACAACGCTTCGTTCGGGAGTTACATCCTTTTGAAGATGAACAGGTTTAATAACTTTTGGTCGTAACTTATGTAATAGTTGCAGTAAAATTTTGAAATTTTGTATGTTAAAATTACTCACTTAGCTTAATAATTATACTAATTTTTGTTTGCATAACTGCACCAGATGTGTTACATATGAGGGGGAGTGCAGTAATATTTTTTCTAAATTTTTTGATATTTGCTGTTCTCATTCTACAAAAATACACTAAAATGATACTCGTGTTAGAAGTCGTTAAATCCAACAATTTTCTAGATACAAAGTTGCTTAGGAAAATCGAGTTGCCATGAAGATCTAAGTATTTTCTTACGATGTTCAAATAATTTTCATATACTTTGCGAGTAAGTTCTACACATCACAGCAATGCAAAAGATTCTTATAGACATGCATGCGTTTTCGTAAAATAGTTATTTGTTTAACTAGGCGAAAGTAGCAGATTTACTGCTGCCGCTGGCGTTTCGTAGCCGAAGCTATGAATACAGCCGAGACAGTAAATCTGCATTTTGCCGCGTTGAACATAGAATTTTTCGTTGATTTCCGTTACAATTAACATTAGTTTTGTGAGTATTTTTAATATTTATAATGTTATCGCCGTCGTCGTAGCCATCATGCTGCTATGTTATGCGGTTGCTATGTAAAAACAAAATTGGTTTTTATAATTTCATAAATGTCATTCTTAACGTCGTTTGTCATTTATAATGCCATTTTAAATGCCTAAACAGTAAAAGTGGTCTATTACTGCCTAGGCAGTAAAAATAGCACTTTAGTGACGGCCAAATGTTAATAAAAACAAACTTTTGATGTAATGATGTGTGTAGCTTACTTTTATAGATGGTGGAAATTATTTTAGCACTTCAAGAAAACACTTGGCAAGTCGATTTTACAAAAACATCGAAGTATTTTGAAAACTGCTGGATTTAGCTACTTTAAACAAGAGTATCGTGTTTATGTATTTTTGTATGAAAAATGAGAACTTTATAACCAAAACTTTAAATGCTGTAAAGATCTAACGTTTATAAAAAAAATTACGCGACCCTCACTATGAGACACCTCTGATGTAGTTATTCAAACAAAAATTAGTAGAAATACTATTAAGCTAAGTGAGTAATGGTCGAAGTTGTGATAGCTTAGATGTTGGGCGCTTAGACTTTAACGCTGAAGGTCTGGGGTTCGATTCCCCGCCGAAGCCATGCAATAATAAAAGTCTATGCTGCAACTCGCCACTCACATTTCCCAATGCGGTGTAGGGAGTCGTGGGGTCTTAATACTTGAAACTTTCTCTGGTATTTAGTCGTTCGAATTCGACGTTATACTGTAGGTCCTCCGTACTCCACCTGAGCGCTAAGGAGAGTGAGTGGCAGAGAAGAGCCCAGCAGTGGGACGTAAAGGCTGATTACGACGACAAGTAATGGTTAAAATTTTAGTGCAACTACTGAGAAAGTTATCGATAAAATGTGATTAGACGTGATTAGCGTTACCGTACTAATGTTTATCGGAACGTTGTTCATTATTTTCAGATTCTGAATCTACCCTTGTGTTATTCTTCCACGTGTTATGCATCACCCTTCATAACGATATTATACAATGTAATTTAATTAATGCGATAATTATTTTACCAAATTTCTGGAATCAACTTTTTCTGGATGTATCCTTATTCCGTGCAATACGTCCTTTGTGTAATTGGCCTGAAAAATAGTTAATTATTGGTCCATAAAAATGTCTATAAAATACTCACCTGAAAACACATTCTAGTTGTGTAGCGGATTATGGCAAACAGCTCAAATGCCGTATAAAGTAAATATTGCAAACTATTAAATACCAAAAATTGAGTATCGTGTTCCATGTAGTTGCCGAAATTTAACAAATATATCAATATATAACCCTGCGTAATTAGAACAACAAAGTCTAATGCAGTGTAAGATAGAAGCGGGAAAGAATAAAAGAAATTTATAGATTTTGCCATTCTTGAAAGTTTTTTATGCAATTCAACGATAATTTCAATGTCTTTGCTAAATACACTCTCATTAACAGGATATTTAGTTTTAAACGACGATTCTTTTATTTTAGACTTGAGTAAGTTGTTCAGAATCTTAAATCTTTCTCTAATAATTACAGTCCAAATACAGTATTGAAGTTTTACAGATAAGTTGACAAGATAAGAAACTGCGGATGTAATAAATTGATAAACAGGAAAAGTATAGAACAGGAAAGTTATGACTATGACAGTAACGTAACCTATAACAGAGACTATGAAAAACAAAATAATTGTGTACTTCCACATAATATAATTTGATTTGAAAAGCGCATCTTGTAAACCCATTTTCTTTAATGTAAAGTCAATTTCGTCAGTTACTCTCATTGCATCCACATTTCTTTTGGCGAATATTTGACTTGATACAAACATAGAAACGGTTACAACATTCATGCCATGCAAATAGATATTGGTAATGAAAATTATAATTTTAGACTGTTCAAGTACAGGAAACGGATGTATGTTTTTGTTTAAATTCAGCAGTGCCAAAGTTGTATATGTTATAATGTAAACGGCGGTTTGCAGTAATTGCATAGTTGTTCTTGACCATTCTCCTGATTTCTTTCTCCTTATAGATGTTGTAGCCGTTATTATGGAGAGATAATACAGTGGCTTATTTACTTCGTGAACAGTTTCAAAATTCTTCATATTTATGCTGAAATATAAAATTATAAACTGCACAATTAATATTGTAAGTGGTAAATGTAATTTAATCTAAATTAGAATATTTCTTTAAAAGAGTCATGTTAAAAGAATATAACTTTAAACAAATACATTAAATATTTCAATAAACTATTTTATAAAAGAGTGGCTGCTGTTACAATATGCATACACTGTGTCTATAAAGTAACTCCCCCCCCCCCACCCCCAACTAACTTTTGAACGACTTTATATTTTACCACAAAATTTGTTGTGCTGTAATGGGAAATTAAATACTATTTTGCAGCCCATATTAAAATTTTGTATCATCCTAAATGGCGACTGGGCGCCATTTTGAATTTCTTTTTTAATGTAAAGGGGGTCGAGTGACACCTCATTGGAAGGGTCTTTTAGTTTTGCGTCTGATCCTAGAGTTCCAAAGAAAAATATTGAGCCATAACAAAATGACAATGTTTGAAGGTAAAGAAGACTATTTAAAAAAATTAAGAATTAAAGCAAAAAAAATTAAATTAAGTGTCCGAAATGTTTACCATTCACTTCTTGGCACATAAAAAGTCGGTTATGAAATTCCTGCCTTACATTTTCATGAGTTTCTGGAGTGATATTTCTGCAAACTTCTGTAATGCGTGGCTCCAGTTCTTCAATTGTTTCTGGACGGGTTCTGTACGCTTTCGATTCAGATATCCCCATAGAAAAAAATCTAAGAAAGTTAAATCTGGGGAGCCACCCGGTTATTCTACAGACCCCCCCTACCAATCCATCTTCCAATAAAATGTCCGTTGAGAAAGTCAGAAACAGGCCTATAATAATGAGGCGGCGCACCGTCTTGTTGGAACACAACGTTTTCAATATTATTTCCAGCCACCTGAGATATTTCTGGGAAAATTTTGTACTGCAAATTTAAAAGTGGACTACTGGATCAAAAAATCAAAACAATTTTGAATTGAGTGAGTCCATTTGTTTAAAATCCACCATTTTGTTATGGGTGAATATTTTTTTTTGAAACTCTAGGATCAGACGCAGAACTAAAAGACCTTTTAAATGAGGTGTCACTCGACCCTGGATAAAAAAATCAAAACAATTTTGAATTGAGTGAGTCTATTTGTTTAAAATCCGCCATTGTGTTATGACTAAATATTTTTCTTTGAAACTCTAGAATCAGACGTAGAACTAAAAGACCTTTCAAATGAGGTGTCACTCGACTGGCCTTTTTATTAAAAAAAAGTTTCAAAATGGCACCCAGTCGCCATTTTAAATAATACAAAATATAATTTTTGGCTAAAAAATAGTATTTTATTTCCCATTAAGGCACACCAAATATTGTGGTAAAATATCATGTCGTTCAAAAGTTAGTTAGGGGAGGGTGTTACTTTATAGACAGAAGGTATATCAGATAGTTTTTGGTGTTTTCTAGTTGCAACAAATGTTTATACGTTGAATCTCAAAATCGGTAGTGCATTTCCTGTACACCTTTGATTTGGTTTTTCGGCATTGAACATGTCCATACCGATTTTTGAAAAAACAAAAACTGATGGCGGGAGTGACCGGGAGGATGTTCGCGCTTGCGCAGATCAGCTATTCCACACGCGTATAATAGGAATCAGAGCTTTTTTCCGACCGCGTCTATATTGTACTAGAACATATCTCTCACCAACCCCTTATCTTTTGCTGAAGTAATCTGGTTTTATAAAATCTGGTATCTTGTAATTTCAAACAATGTTTATCTGCTGAAAACCAAAAATCGATTTTCACATTCTTATACAGGGTTTCTCAAGAAAGTTGAGCTATATGCAAAATGCATAGGAAATTATGTTTTTTTCTAAATTGTATGTCCCCCGTGATATTTTGTCTTTGAAATTAAACTATATTATTATTATTAGCTGTTATTTGTGTCATTTAGTCAAAAAAAAGAGAAAAATGTCTTCTTTTAAAATTAAGCAAAAGTCTAAATAAATATTCATAAATTTAAGACGTGTCTCTTTTAATACTAATGTAACAACGTTTTCTAAGGTTTCTGTGGTAAAGTGGGTAGGACCACTGTCTTCTAAGCAAAAGTCTCGGGTTACAATTCTGAGACGGCACTAATAACTAATAACAATAATACCCCATACAATTACTCATGCATTTTCCATATAGTTTTCCATGCATTTTCTTTGGAGAGAGGGCGATCATAAATGGACCAGTCCAGACATTCGTGATTAAATACACTTAAAAGGCAGAATAAAAACAGTAAATAGCACATATTAAATCAAATGCATTTGATTTTATTGGAAACTGCAAATATTCAAGCGCAACTTGATACCTAGTCCATATTGGTTGAATAATAAAAACATAACGATCATGTTACCAAAAAGCGATATGTTTTTTCAAAAATTATCGATTGCATTAAATTTTGTAAAGCATTTGTGTTGGCATTACGTGGACATGATGAATCAGCTACGTCTGAGAGTCCAGCAATATTTCAGGCACTCATAAATTTTTTGCATTGACCTAATCTACAAATTAATTATTGTTATTATAAAATTAACTGTTAAAGTAAGTGAAAACTGTTACTTAGATGTTATTAAACATGTTTTTCATTTTACCTTTTAACTTTTTCCTAATATCTAGTAATCTTAATTTTTTTTTACAAAATGTTTCCGTACAAAAAATAATGATTTTGAATTCAATATATTTTTTCTCGCAGTTGTACGGTTTAAACAAGCCACGCCCCTTTTTCATTGCAGAACCGCTTTCTTTGTAATCCACTGCCGCCACTTAACAAAAGCAAGAGCTAAATTTCAGATCTGATTTAATTGTTTACAGTTATTTCTCAGATCTTAAAAAACTTTTACAGTTAAATAGTTTTCTTCAAAGTAAATAAAAGAGACATCGATAAGTGATTAAAATGTTATTTTGAGGAAATATCTTTTAAAAATTTTAGTTTGAAAATTTTCTATTTGTCTGATGGTTTGATGATGACGAAACGCAATACGAAGTAAATTCTAATCGTAACTGTAAATATATTCTCATGAAACGTTTTTAAGGTTTATAGCTCAAGTGTTAATAAAATCCAAAATTATATTTAAAACTACTCCCCGCGATTAATTCCATACGAATTTACTATCAATGCGCACGGCATCGTTTGCATAATCTGACCTTGACTTGTTTCTCGAGGTTTTGGTACTGACCTGTCCCCGATCCTGCCATAAGAAAAAGTCTAGGCCGATGGAAGAGATCCACAACCATTAAATTTTGCTTATTTTTATCTAAAACTGTAGCGTTCCGTCGTACCAACAAATATGCGCCTTATATAATGGACTCGTGAATATGTGGCTTTTAGTAGCGGGGGCCCCTCGCCACTAAACGTTGAGTCAGGTGGAAGGGTTTCTGTATAACATAAATACCCGAAGGCTATGCCCTCCGTGGTTTGTGATAACAATGAATAAGCAAATAAAAAAGGTATCTATCGAAAACTGTCGCGGTCCGCTGTACCAACGAATATGCGCTTTATACAATGGATGCGTAAATATCTAGCTTATAGCAGTGAGAGCCCCTCGCCGTTAAACTTTAAGCCAGGTGGAAAACTCTCGATTAACATAAAAACCTGTGTTGTTATGCCCACTGCTTTTTTTTAACCAGAGATAAGCGAATAAAGTAGGTAGCGTAGCGGCTCTCTGTTTCAACGTTTAGTGACGACGTATTCAGTAACATTCTCGACGCACCTTATAGATTATGTTTACGGGTTTTAATATTTATGTAACAGTAAAGCAGTGTAATCGGTGCCATAAAGCTGCGATACCGGCGGAATGTATGAATTACATCAATATATCTTTCCTAATAAATTTGCTAGTAATACTTTGTTCGGGTTTTGTACGAGTTCTGCTACTTTATTGTAAAGTTTAAAATGCGCTTAGCAAAGAAATATCATATTAGCAATAAAATCAGCTGCAGTTAGCAATTGTTTGTTAAGAAAAGCGTGTGGCGTACTCCAAAGGTTCTGCTATTTTATTGTAAAGTATAATACGCGCTTAACAAAGAAATATCATATTAGCAATAAAATCAGCTGCATTTAGCAGTTGTTTGTAAAGAAAATTTTATAAATTAATTTGCGATTACTATAATTCTTGTAATCTAACTGTATTCCAAAATATTTGGGTCACTGAATGGTTATGAATTCCTACCAACTTACGGATATTTTGTAAACATGACCGATGTTGTTATTTCATTGGAAAAATAAATAATATGTAGGCACACGTACCTTTTTAATTAATGAAATTTTTATAATGTCAGATGTAGCAAATGTTAGAGGAATGAAAGTGGAGGTTAGTGTTTAGAGAAACTTTAAATGCTGTGTTCGTTAAGAAAACAGAATGAGTTGGCATTCCAGTAATTAGAATTAGACAAGCAAACGTGTTGCTGAAAAAGTGATCTCTGCTTCTTATTTGCTTAAAAGAAATAACTGGCAGAACGTATATGTGTATATAGCACTTACATACATCTCGCAAAGATCCATTTTTATGGTCCAAAGTTTAGACACTATTCGCTTTTATATACTAGCTAGATAGATTGGTTAAAAGTTAAAATCCAATGTAAAAACTTCAATTTGCTATTGATATTGCAAGTACGTTTATAACTCTTTCAAAAAGCCGTTCTGTTGTATTAAATCAAAGAAATGACAATCCAAGCACGGCTGCTTTTATCAACAAAAAAAATTTAACGATGTGTCTGAAAACGCAAGTCTCTTGGAAAAATTCCTTCGGAAAAACGAATTTCCGTCGTTACAATCAGAATTTTCTTAATATATTTAACCCATTAAAGTTTCTGTTATCAAACTGTAAATATATACTATGCAGATATTCTTTTAATTTCTTAATTTTGTGATAAAATGGTATCCGCTTAGTAGGAAAACATACTCGCTCGAATACTCAATACTTGTACAACGAGTGAATTGGAAAATAAACGGAGAAAAATTACGAAAGGAAATTTGAGTAATTTCTCCCGGTTATTTTACAATTTGAGTGGTATATGATTGGATTATTTCGAGGGCTGTCTTAACTCTAACTAATTAACCGGTTAGAAAACTATTTCATATTCGAATAATTCGGCGGCTATCCAGTTAATCGTAACTATTCGTTAACCGAATAGCGAATAGTTCAAAACAATTTCCTAATATAATTCAACAACTTAAAAGAGCCTAAACTCAAAATTTTTGGACATTTGTAACAAATTTTTATGAAAACAATAAAATTGTTTAATAATGTAGCAATAAAAAATAGATTTTTAAGTAGTAAATATTTAATACTTAAATTGATTTAATTTTTAATAAAAAAGTGATTTATTAAATTAGAACATTTTCTACTATTATTGTTTGTTATCATTATTTAGGTTATTTCCGGTAGAAAGATAAGCGAAAGCACGTATGTTATACCCGAATGCAATTTCAGAATACTGCACTGTTCGTTTTGTGTGTAAATGTATTACAAATAAACTTTATTCAATAAAGTAATATAACCATTTCGATATTATAATAGGTTCTGGTTAAGAATTGTTTGTACTGAAAAATAATTGAAAAATCTAAACTCAATCTTTTAGTACCTGAAGAACCCATAACTTTGACGTTGTTATTCAAACTGTTTGGTATTATAAGATTGGAATAGTTGAGCTAACCGAATTCTTCTTCTTCTTTAAACTCTACTGAAATAGTTCGATTAACCGAATTATTCAGTAAGCGAATTATTGGATAACTAACAGCCCTAATTATTTACGAACCGTCTAACGAACTGTCAAACTGATTTTATTATTTATGATTAAACTAACAAACAAAACAAATGAGTAGTAGGCTTAGGTTTATTCGCAATAAAATTTTGTATGTAATTTTTTTAAACACAACAACACCATTTGCAAACCAGGAAGTTTGAGTAGTTAAACCTGACTGCTTTTTCAGATTTACGAATTGTGTATGAATGGGTTACCTATTTCTCGCAAATTATGTTGAATTGTCAAATTAATTATACTTTTAAAACTAGCAAGCAAAACAAATGAGTAATTGCGTAAATGTATTTGATGTAACATTTTGTTCATCAATTAATTAGTAGGCAACAAGTTTTCGTATCAAATGAAATTTTATCCTTCTTCTTCTTCCTCTTGTTATAGGCCAATGGCCTGTTTAATACCCGCAACTAGTGCGGTTCTGTGAGCCCTCTTTGCACGTATGCCGGGCAGTAGGCTGGCCTTACCCGTCGAAAGGAGAAGAAGTTCCACTAAATTTTATCCAAACAAATAAAAGTTCTTGTGTTATTACTACAGATAAAATTTTGAACGTTAGAACTATCCAGGTTAATATTTTCTATTAGCTGCTTGAAAGACATAAACGGTATAGTGATTGGTCGATTTATTATGAGTGGAATAATCAGAATTAAATTGTGAAAGTACTCTCTGGGCAACCTGGTACTATTCAAAACTTTCAATAATGTGCTGCATTAGTATAAATTTTTTTTAATTAAAATTTGTTTATAACTACATGTCTTTCTAACGGTTGTTGTATTAATATCCTCATTAAGCAAAGCACAATAGCAATAACACCTCAAAGAACTGTCTGTAACATTCAATTTAACGTGTTAATTACGTGGAAAGACAATAAAATCGATTATTATTGTTTAGCGTGTTTTCACTGTTGAGTTTATAATTTGCTTCTTACAAAAATAATACAGTTTGCATATATACGTCACTACTTTCGATCGTAAACCAATTTATTAAAGGGTAACTTGAGGTTTTCGTGTGGGTTTTTGTACAATTTATGCCTTTATGTTTTTTTAGAGAAATTTATTGTTTCTCAAAGAAAATTATATGATTTATTTCCAATGCCATATCGCCTTTAATAATTTTAATGAAAAACGTTTTCTCTGCCGTGTAATTAACAAGGCTCGATACTATATTCGTGTCATATAAAACAATTATTATAATTTTTTTGTTTATAAAAAATGTGCATGTAAACTATTCCGAAGTTAACGACACCAATAATAATTATGATGATTTTTAAATGTAAAAACTAATCCCTATGCCACTGGGGCCTAGTTGAATGCTTGCTGTATGTTTTTTTGTTTTTTTCTTCATTTATCAATAGTTTGGCAGCAAGCTATAACAAGTTCATCAAAAAAAGTTTTCTGGTAATAGAGCATCTGCTTAATAAATTCTCTAGATGCATCCAGCATCAATTAGCATTAAAAATATTATAGTAGCTGTGTTCTACTGAAGATGACAACTTAAATTTTACACAAGTATTTGAAACCGTATTGAGAGGATTTTTTAAATTTAATTTTACATTTTAATATTATCATATGGTAGATAACCTCATAGAAATTTGAGCTTAGTATATTCACTTTCGTTTGGGCCCACTACATATCTTAGAATATGTAGGTTATTTAACCTCGCTTATAAAATACTTCTAACCTAGGTGCTTGATCAAAAATGCAGCATAAGTTATTTTATTATTTCCTGTTCACATACTTTAAAAGGCTTTGTGACGTAAGGTTGCAATAAAACATTATTGAACAGTTTACCACCTGTAATCAATAATGTTGATATTATTAATTAACTTTAAATTATCTATTAAATGAGAAACTTGAATTGTTTACTTTAAATTAGAAAGTAATGTTGGTTATGCTCTGCAAACTTTCTTTGTGGAAATACTCACAAGCCAAAATGTAAAATAATACAAAGGCAGAGTAGAAATTTGAAACAATTGTAAGTGTATTTGAAATATGTATATTTTTTTGTTCAGTACCAATCATATAGGAAGCAGTACCTTGCATATCCCTTTGGTTTCAGTACTCCTGATTAACAGTTACGCAAACTTTTACTTAGTCAATCGTTTTTCAAAACAAAACGTTTTATATAAAATTTAAAAAAAATAGTTTTTATATTTGAACAAACTCGGTCTATCAAATTGTTCAACCAGCAAAGAAAAATTTGAAAGTACTACACCGTTTTTATGACATTTTTGCGACTGCACTTTTTAGCTTGGAATTGAAGTGAACATTTCTTTATTTCCTATACTCGATTAGATACAATTTCTTTTAAAACCGCTACAGAAAATAGCAATTTTTGTTAGTATTCTCTACCATAATTTGGTTAAATTAAATTAACTGCGGAATTTTGTGGTAAGTAGTTAATTATATCAAAGCATTTTTACGAAAAAATGCAATAAAAAATGAAAGACGATAAAAATTCTTTATAAATAACCGACTTACCTTAATATCAATTATTATTTTAGCCAAAGCTTGCGAGGTTCTGGGTTACGGAACACGAACGGTCTGTGAATGCATACATACATTTGAATATATAAAGCTATTACTTAAGAAAATTAATTATCGATTGCCTTGTTATGCAAATAATAATAATAAAATTATATATCCTAATAAAGACGACTTGCTAGGCACTAATAATTTACCTCATAAACCAAACAAATTAGTTTCATCACTAACATACATCCAATTATATTAAAATTAATTTTATCACGCAATTATTTTATTTTCAGGACTATGTGAGGTAGAAAAAGCACAATCCAATATAATCGTAGATATAGAAGAAAGCAGAGGTCTCTGTGAGTATAATTATGTATTTACAGTAGTGATGTAATTAAAGCTAGTGTTACACCTTGGGAACTGAAACTTTCACAATAATGACATTTTTAGCCGTTAGTCAAGAAACAATTCCACCAGAGTTACCAATAGGAGGTGAACCGAACATAGATGTTTTCCTCGACTTAGTATTCCCTAAAGGATCTCCTATCTTTTTTCTTAACGACAAAAAGTTGCAACTAATATCTCCCCTAGACAGAGATGAAGAGAGCCTCTCTCATATCGTATTTCAGGTAAAAGCAATAAAATTAATCAATAAAGTTTTATTTTTCAATAAAATAAATATTTTAGTTAACCTGCACTATAAAAGAGACACGCAAAAAACGAACTATTCCTGTGATTGTAAGACTGACTGATATTAATGACAATGCACCTGAATTTATTAATACACCCTACGAAACCACTATTTCTGAGGTGAGGAAACATTTCAATGTAGTTCGAATAAAGCGCATCTTTTTATCATATCTACTCGCAGCTCACACCAGTTGGAACAACGATTTTTCAAAATGTCTTAGCCAAAGACAAGGATATAGGCGTCAATGGTTTAGTTGAGTATTCGATTATTGAAGGAAATAGCAGTGGTATTGGATACGAACAAGGTATAGGACGAGCAAGAGTTACAAGTGCTGATGGTTATGGATTCTTTGCAATAAATTTACCTCATCAAGGACAAATAACAGTGAATAGGACGTTGGACTTTGAAAAAACTCAAAGATATTATGTTACTATAGTAGCTTCAGTAAGTAGTAAATCAGATTTTTTAATAAAGTGGGAACTAAATATTTTAAACACCAAAACTGATTTTATACCTACGACGCTCTGGGAATACTTGTGGAAACAAAAGTAAATTTTGATTTTAAATTTTTCCGCAATTGTTTACACAAACGTACAAGCCTTATTGATGCGTAGCCTACTAACTACCCGGTGTTGCAGCAGCGGTGTCTTGCGGTATGCATTGCAGACATGCTAACGCTGTTCAACATCCCACCCGATCCCAACCTATCACATAAAGTCCTACCCATCTACTAGGGTGGGCTTGGCCTGGAATAATCCAAGATCGACCTTCGACTCAGCTCCAAGGCCGAATACTACCCGTAGGACGAATTGTGCACCGCACAATGGCGCCAACGCTAACGGGCGCCATTTTAGTTAACCTCGATTGCTTTTAACATGGAATATAAACTACTTTGAAAGCGCAAACGTTTTATTCTTGTAATAACTGTTATCTGCATATAATTTCTTATATTTGTGATTTGTAAAGCAAGCAATACAAATTTGGCCCATTAACATTAAATCTAGAAGAACATTTTAACTATTAAATGGTTCACTTGACGAAGAAGAATGGTCTTAAGAAAACGACGACTCGGAATCGTGCTTAGTAGCAACTTAACAGACAAATTATTGTTGAAAATAGGTCTATTCGAATGAATATCATGAATTTTCGTCAGAGGCAAACAGAAGAACATTTTCAAATTTATATTACCATAGAACTATGAGAAATGGTGAAAAGTTGAGCGAAGTTGGTTAATTTATTCGGCAATAATACGTGATAAGTAATAAGTGACTACAATTTTGTCGGATAAAATTCGTGGATATTGTTGAGCATATATTACGCTTAGCAACTGGCATAACACGTTTTGAGTAGACAAAACTATTGTTAAAAGGAAAATTTTGCGAGACAATATTCATAAAATTTATCCTCAAGAAATTAAATCACAAGGGGTATTTGGAAAGAGTGGTGGTAGCTCAGAGCTTAGGCGCTTAGCCTCTAAAGGTCTAGGGTTTGATTCCCCGCCGAAGCCATGCAGCAATAAAAATCTATGCTGCAACCCGCCACTCGCATTCCCCAATCCGGTGTAGGCAGCCGTGGGGTCTTAATGTCTGAAACCTTCTGTGGTATTTAGTCGATCGGATTCGACGTTAAACTGTAGGTCCCCCGTACTTCACCTTAGCGCTAAGGAAATTACATGGCAGAGAAGAGTGCCGGTGCCCAGCAGTGGGACGTAAAGGCTGATTGCGATTTGGATAGATTATTTCACAATTAAGAATAGAAGCTACAATTTTTGTGTGTTCTATTACCATGACCACGAAAGTGCGTCCTGTTTACACAGTCGTTATCTTAGTATTTTCTCAGCTAGTAACACCGTCGTGCTGTTTTATCAGTTGAAAACGACACGGTGCAGTTTTATTGGTTAAAACTGATTGTGATTGCCAGAAATTTTCGTTATAGTATGAATAGAATAACAATAACCACTTAAAGACAATTTCGTCTATTGTTTCTGTTGCAAGCTATTGTGTCAAAACGAATCAAAAGGTGAACTTACTGTCAAAAATATAATATTCCGACTGGCAACATTTATGGCCGAGCAGCAATTATTGTAAAAATTATTAGTCTTGTTTATATCTCGAAAAAAAAACACGGAATCTACTATAAATGACAAGTTGTTTGAAATTAAAACGACAACAGTAGGTTAATGTTATTAAACCAATAATATATATATTCGGTTTAGTTTCTACCTTGACAGTGTTTACCATTACGTCGAACAAAATCAAAAATATTTTTCGGTAAAAATGGTAAATTGTTAAAAGCTGTGGATTGATACTACATTTAATTTTTTGACAGAAATATTTGAATTTTTAACCGAGCATTGCAGCAATTTTCTATTTTATACAGTTTAAATATTTTCAAAGTTGATTATGAAAAACTACTAAAATGCTGCAAGGATTTTTACTTCAAACTGACTGACAAAGTAGCTAAAATGCCATAGATGTTTTATAGCTGTACGAACAAATTAAATCGTTACAAAATTTAGGTACAACTTACAATGATGCTCCCGAGAGACTGCTAAAATCTATGAAAATAATACGGAGGCAGTGCTACGCAATTTAGCAAACATTCTACTTACCGTTGCTTCGGGGGATAGATCATTTTCAAAATAAAATATAATTAAAAACTGTTTTCACGCTACCGGCAATGTAAGTAGGCCTTACATCCATAGCTACAGGGATCGTAAATGGCTGATAACATTCGTGTACTAGTTACCCTTGACGACGGAACTTAATAGTGTCACTTACATCCCTAGGAAAATAATGTTGATTTTAACTGTTCGTTGATATGGTAACAAGCACAGACAACTTAGAATAATGGGGCTTTTAAAAAATAATTCCGACGACAGCTGTCAAAACGAACTTTTAAAAATATGATTAAATTTCTACCTGTAGGCCTACTTACATTGCCGGTAGCGTGAAAAATTTAATAAGTAACACGGAATGTATCGACTAATAACATCCTCGGCAGGCGACAAGCTTCGGCTCCGCCTCAGGTCGTATTCGCCTACCTCGGATGTTATTACGTCCTTACATTCCTTGATACTTAAATAACTATTACGTTCAGCTGTGGCTCAAATTAGACAACAAGTTTGGATTTAAAAAATACATCACTCTTTTACACAAGTAACTAAATACTAGATACATATTTCGACAGCAAAGCTGTTATCATCAGTGGAAAGGTTTACCACTGATAATGATACCTTTGCTATCGAAATACGTATCTGGTATTTAGTTTACTTGTGTGGATGGGTGCTGTATTTTTTAAGTGTTATTGTTCCACCGGTTTAGGGTTTTTAGTTCAAGTTTGGACTGAAAGCGCAATTTCCCGATTTATTAGTTTTTAGAGACCTTATTAAAGAATTTGCTTTCTAAAAATAAAAAATAGTAACATTTAAATTTTTTGTATAAAGATTTTCCAGTTTAAATTATTTGGTTTATCTTGGCTCATTCTTTGTGTAAGTAAAACTCAGCAGGTCCGATAAGTATATAAAATAATAGAATATTTAAAATGTTTTTCAGCAGAGAGAAAGTTCTTAATACCAAACACAAATTTTAATCTTAACCTTTTTAATACAAAAAAATTAGGCTTGCAAATTAAACACTGGCAATGAATAAATAAAATATAAGAATTTTAAAATTTCTGATACATAATTATGTTACCTTTTAAATTAGCATTTCTGTAGGTCTCAATTCTCATAATATATTTTCGTGAACTTGACTTCTGATTAGTATTCAGAACGCATCTCAGAATTATTCCCAAACACGCAACAATTTCTAACTCCAAATTCGTTAACATCTTAAATTATTATTTAAAACAGCGGCGGCACATGTGCTATCAAAAGGAAAGTTTAATATGCATAAGGATTAATTTTTTTTTCTACATGTAGGGGTTTTAATGCAAAATTAGTATAAAGTAAGGTAAACCTACAATTTAGATATTGTATTAAATATTTCTTTCTTAAAGCATTAAATTGAAATATTTATAATAATAAGTATATGCTTTCTTTTGTCAAATATAAATAAGCTTAAATTATTTTATTGAAATTTTAGGACAGAGCGAAAAATATAAACGAAAGACTATCATCAACCACAACCCTTACTGTAAACATTAAAGATGACGACGACCAAAACCCTGCTTTTATATATCAAGGCTGTATGTTACTCGATGGAGCATGCATCAATCCCGAATATTCGGCTTCAGTAAGCTACTCAAAGTTAAACAAAACGGTTTCTTAAATTTTTATATAAAATTATTTCTGCAGGTGTCCAGTGGTATATTACACGGCATTCTTAGCATTTCACCGGAAAAAATACAGGCAGTGGATATGGACACTGTTAATTCACCTATTTTATACAGTTTTGCAAGTGGAACTCCATCAGCGTACGCCGAATACTTCAAAATTGACCCATCTACCGGATCTATACATCAAATTAAAGCAGTTGACACATCTACCACAAAAATGTTTAATATAATCATAAAGGTTGTAATGTAAAACCGGAAAAAAATTATGTTTTACTAATTCATTGATATTTAGGCCCAAGAAAAATCTGAAGCGAAAAGATCGACTACAGCCAAATTGGTAATTACAGTGAAACCAGTAGATGCAAATCCGCCAGAAATTTTTGTAACCTCCCTAGAAGGGTACGTGGATGAAAATTCTCCAATTGGTACTATTGTACTTGAAGCGCAAGGAACACCTTTGACGTTTTCAGTCGATGATAAAGATTTTGTAAGTATTTTAAACACAAAGTGACTCAATAACTTTAAAAGTTGTTTAACAGGGACCAGGTGATCCAAAACCAGAATATATGTATGAATTAACCACGCCTTTTTTCGAAATTGACAAGGAAGGTCATCTTATTGTAAACGACAACAATTTAGATAGAGATCCTCCCAATCCTGGAAAATTTAGATTTCAAGTGGTAGCTAGGGAAAAGAAGGGAAAAGCAGCAAGTCCACCTATTTCAGTTACCGTACATCTGAATGATGTAAATGACAATCCTCCGGTTTTAGCTACCATTCCTCCGGTAACGGTTGCTGCAGGGGAGGGAAAACGGCCAATTATGACTATAAGGGCAACCGATAATGATATCGGGGAAAATGCCATTATAACATATTCAATTTACCACGTTTCAAATAATGGAAACAACAAATTTATTATTCATCCCAACACCGGCGTTCTGGAAACCAATGGAAAACTGCATGTCGGAGAACAATATAGTTTAACGGTTAAAGCTACAGACAGAGGTGGCTTACATAGTCAAGTTATTGTTGAAGTTACCATAACTCCCGGTCCTAATACCAAAAGTCCTGTTTTTGAACAATCGGTATATGATATAGAAGTTAGCGAAGGAGCAACGATTAACTCAACTGTTGCCACTATTACGGTAAGAGTAAATTTAGTTCAACGCTTTAAGCATTTTTCAACTCAATTCATATACCATAATTTTAATTTTAAACAAATTCTAATTTTTTATACAACCGAGAACCTCCCTATTTACATAACTTATAATCACTTTTCAAAATAGGCTGTAGATCCTGAAAACGACCCCGTAACATACGCCATAGTCTCAGGAAATGACCTACGACAATTTTCTATCGGGTCAACCTCTGGAATAATAACAGTCATACGTAGATTAGACAGAGAGGACCTTACAAGATATCAATTGGTAAGCTGCATTTAATTTTGTTAGGTTTATGAAAAATAATTCTATTAAGAACTTTCAATTATATAGATCGTAAAAGCTGAAGATAATGGAAAATTGTCGAGTACGGTAACTGTTAATATTAAAGTTACGGATGTCAATGATAAAAATCCTGTATTTATTGGAGACCCGTATACTTTTACGGTTAAGGAAGGGGTAAAGAAAACTACAGTAGGATTTGTACACGCTACGGATGCAGATGAAGGTGTTAATGCCGTTGTTACTTATTCCATACCATCAGATTTACCTTTCCATGTTGATAATGAAACGGGCGAGATCACTACCATCAAGGCATTGGATTATGAAGCGCAACCGGTACAAAGTTTATCTTAAGTTTATAACGTACAATGTTTTAATGACACTTGCTGAAATTTCAGAGTTACCAGTTTGTAGTTACAGCAAAAGATGGTGCACCAGATCCTCGAATAGCAACCGCTACCGTATCCATCACTGTAGTTGATATAGAAGATGAACTGCCTATGTTTCGTCAATCTGTATACGAAGCTTCTGTCCCGGAAAATGTTCCTGATTACTTCGTTGTTGACGTTATAGTACGCAAAATGCATTTATTATGGATGCATTAAATTATCCAATTTTTGTTGCAGGCAGATGATCCAGATACCATTAAAAAAATAACATATGTTATTCAGCAAGGTCCAACGGATCTCTTTAAAATCGATGAAACTTCAGGCTCAATATATACTACTCGTGGTTTAGATTATGAAAGAGAAAGCGAACATGTATTAATTATTGGTACTTTGGAAAATATGTCGAATGAAAAAGGAAGCACTACAAAGGTGTTGATTCACGTTGAGGTATTTAAAGTTTTCTCCATTTATAACCATTGCGGATTGTTTTGGATAGGTTTAAATTTTATAATTATACTGATTGAGAGACGGGATGTTTAATTTATTATTTAAAGGTATAAGGGTAGTTCTCTGTTATTCATCAGCCTGTTAGGTGGTTTGCTTTCTACGATTTATTTTATATACTCTAATCTAGCCTTTCCCGCGCGTTTTTTTCTTAACTGAAAAACAATGAAATTTAAAACATAATTATACAAATATAATTTTTAATTTATTTCAACTTTTAATATCATAAATAAGCGAATTTTCGCATAAAAAATCAAAATGCTTTCCAATATAAGAAAGTGCTGATTTCTTAAAAATTTTTTATTTAGATGAAAATCTTTTCGGGCTCGACGAACTAAACCAAATTTTAGTAATATCTATCTGTTTTTAAAATTTCAACTCAAATATTTACTCATTTTTGAATAGATAGATAAGCGTACAATGTGTGATCGTAACATCTTTAGCAGTGTAAAATTTCAGGATATTCAATTATTTAGAAAACTATCAAACAATGTAGGGGTTTATCGAGTACTAGCCGAATACCGAATATTCGGCCAGTCACTCACGTCCTAGTAACGAATATGCGGCCAACTATTCGACGAATATTTAGGTAAATATTGACCAAGTACCTAATATTAGGCCATATATTCGCTCAATTATAAGTCTTGTACCAAATATCAAGCCGACTGTTCGGGTAAGAACCGAATATTAGCCAACTCGAGCGAATTATTCGGCCACGTGCCGAATACTTACTAGTTAAAAGTGCACGCGTTGGTTTGTATAAGCGGATAGCGTTTTTGTTTGACTTGCGAAATTATAACTTTGTCTCAAGATATTTTAATCCTAATTATACCATCACAATATACGAAAAAATTGAAATTTAATGTGATTTCATTTAGTGCACAAAATGTCGAATATTCGACGAATATTGTGCTAACTCTACAACATATTCGTCGACTTATTCTAACATTCGGCCAATTCTAAAAATATGGCGGAATAGTTGGCCAATTATGTGGCTCTCCAAGTACTGGGCGAATTACGAAAAAAAAAGCTTTTTAAAATTATGAGATTATCACTAAATATTTCTGAAAAAGTGGCTTTACGCTACAAGGCGTTAAAAATGAAATAATATTTAGTTTTTCCTCAATACTCCGATTTTAACAATTAATACTTTTATGTTTACTAAACGAAGGATGATAAAAACGCTTTGGAGTACAAGACATAACCCTCACTGCCCACAACGCCCACCATGTATTCTGTAGGTATCCATATATCCCACCACAAACATAACGTCTACTCTCTATATAACACCCATGGTGAACACAACGCCCACTTACGCCATCTCGCACGATGGCCTT
This sequence comes from Ctenicera cuprea, assembly GCA_958336395.1. Taxonomy (NCBI): domain Eukaryota; kingdom Metazoa; phylum Arthropoda; class Insecta; order Coleoptera; family Elateridae; genus Ctenicera; species Ctenicera cuprea. Next base: position 39,932,748 of record OY284490.1, read on the forward strand.
TGGACACATTGGTCACCGCAACCGCTCACTACCGCTGCGGTCAAAAAAGGCCATAGTTTGAGAAGACAAGAACCCAAACTGGTAAGAGTTATGGAATCAGTGGGCGTTGTGGTCACGCATGAGTGGGCGTTGTGTTCGTAGTGGAAGTTGTGGCCACTTTTAGTGGTGGGCGTTGTACACGATGGACGTTGTGGACAATATGCAGAGTGGGTGTTGTATCCCCATATGGACCTACAAAATACATGGTTTCCGTTGTGGACATTGAGTGTTGTGTCCAGTTTGGAGTTGGGCAAAGTTCCAATACTTAAATCAAAGGTATCGAACACTGAAATGTATCGAAAGTTTAAGTGTCAAGTAATTCGAAGTATCGAAAGTACCCTACCACTCGTGTCCCATTTTTTCAATCGGGAAAACTATTCAACTTCTTTTATTGAATTGATAAATATTAAAACAAAAACCGTACGTGTTATTTACAAAGATAAAGTTGACGTTACTTTCGGTGACACTTTCCGCAAACATTTAAATTTCTACCTATAATAATAATTGAGATTTTAGATCGAACAAGTTAAATTGGATTATCTGATGTAACTTTTTTAAATTAATTTTATCACTTTCTTCTGATTTTTGAACCAAACAATTAATTTAACAAACATTACTGCAATAAAAAAATTCGGAGTTTTAAGTTACAAACCTGCGATTTTGTTTTTCTCCCAAAAGGTAGAAAAAAGGATAAAATTAATTTTAAAAAATTACATCCGGTGATCCAGTTTGCCACTACGATTTAAAATCTCAATTACTGATAAAGATGGAAACTTAAGCTATTGCAGAAAGTTTTGACAAAGTAACGCCAACTTAATCTTTTTAAACAACACCATAGATTTTTGATTCAATATTTGAAAATTGTTTAGCTTTCCTGATTGCCAAAATAGGACACAAGTGGTAGGTACTATTAATACTTCGATACTGTTGATACTTTTGATACTTTCGATACTTTTATACTTTCAGTACTTTTGTTACATTCCATATTTCGATACTTTAGATACATCGATACTTTTGATATTTTCAATATTTGCAAAAGTTACGCTATTTCGATTTTTTTACATTTCCATACTTTTGTATAGTATCGATACCGATTTGGTACTGATACTCGTTACTCATTTTGCGCTAGCGCCCAGCCCTAGACGGAATCCCATGCTTTATGGCTAAGTTATTCATAAATAACAGTGGAAGAAGATATCTATTTTTTTAGATGCAATACTTTACAAAGGGGCTGCTTTTTCCACTTCCTCGCTCAATTTCTTGGCTTGACAAATTTAGTTTTCTTATCTCCGATAGCTAATTAATTCCAGCCTTTCTTTCCTCGCAAAAACCAATAAATTTTAATGTTTGCCTGTATTCCAGGAACTTTAAGTTTAATTTAAATTCTTGTAGGAAATACGATTTAAAGCGCTATACGAATGATAACTCACTGCTTAACATTGCGAGTCAATAAACGTCATGAGTTTTCTGGTCTTACAATATCTGTTGGGGTTAGAACGTTATTAAATTAGATAATTTCAAATATTTAAAAAGAAATTTGTATTGAAGATTGCGAAAGTTCAGGCAAAGCCTATGATTTAAATACCTGCATAAGTTGTTCCACTTTAAATTTAAAAACGTTTATGATTTACGAAGGGCCAGCAGTTAATTAATTGCTTTTTTATGGACAATAATTTTGAAGCACTACCGAATACGTTTATAATTAGCTTTGCATGACGGATAATTTATTATAGGATCGAAATGATATACCGCCAGTATTTACTATAGTGCCGCATCCAATAACGTTGGACGATGACGTTTCAATAGGTACATCAGTAACAAATCTCATTGCGACGGATGCAGATGGTACAGCACCAGGAAACAAGGCGAGTTCAAATAATTAGCAATTTTGCAGAATCCAGAATTTTTATTGTTTATTAAAGGTTCGCTATGAAGTAATCGGCAGAGGAAAAGCGATGAATTATTTTCAAATTGATCCTGATTCAGGAATTTTAAAAGTCATTAACGATTTTAGAAAAGAAATCGATACGGAATATCAGGTACGTAAAGTGTGTCTAATTAAATAGCTTCACATAGGGCTCACCCAATTTTTTTTCCAGATCGACGTGAGAGCATATGATTTAGGCGACCCTCAGTTATCATCTGTGATAACAGTGGAAGTTTACATTCAGCATGTAGCAACAGTGGCACCAGAAGTGGGCCTAAGGTTTGCTGATAATGCTTACAACGTGCAAGTACTTGAAAATGCCACCATGGGACATTTAATTAAAACCTTAACCATAGTGAATAGCCGTACTCATGGAAATAATATACCCCTTAAATGTCACATTACCTCAGGAAACAAGGACGGTAAGTTATTGTGTTATAATTTGAAATTTAAATTTTAAATTCTACATTACTGTTTTTAAATGCTAATTTTAATTGAATATTCAAATCTCAGATTGGGGGATGTAAACTCTATAATTAAAAATTTAAACCCACTTTTTTCAATTCATAGATATAAAAGCGCATGTGAATTTTTAAACTGAAAGCAATAAAATATCAATCACAATAATTAATTACCTAATTTTTCTGTAAGGTTTCCTTAAGTGATTTTATTCAATACTATATTTTTTACAATTTGTTTAGGAAAGTTTAAAGTAAACGTTACTGAAGAGAGAAATTGCGCATTATATCTGAATGGTACCATTGATTATGAAAACGAGGAATCCTATCAGTTAGAAGTTCAATTAATATCACTGCAGGGTTTTATAAATAGAGACTTTAGTACAACACAAGTAACTGTTAACGTTGTTGATATAAACGACAACAAGCCATTCTTTATTTACCCTGCAAATACGAAACTTGAAAAGTATTATGCTGCAATATCTGATAACGCTCCGCTAGCAACAACCGTAATTCAAATAAAGGTAAGAAAACGTTTCTTAAATTTTCACTTAGGTATAACTAAACCGTCTTTTTTTCAGGCCGACGATAAAGATAGCGGAAAATACGGAAAATTAAGATATAGTTTATCAGGAAATAAGAGTAGTGAGTACTTCAGCATAGATACCACCTCGGGAACGATAAAGACTAAAAAAAGTTTTATGGATATTGATTCGGAAAACTTGCCTTTTCGGTTAATCGTAAAAACAAGAGATAATCCAAATGGTACAACTGATTTCAACGAAGTCCAAACATCCCTGATAGTAAACTTAGTATCCGAATTAAACCAAATGATCTTAGTAATAGGAGATGCCAAACCAGATGTCGTAGCTACAAAATTAGATACTTTGACGCATGTAATACAAGAGCAAACGGGGCTCCTAGTTGGAATAGAAAAATTGAGTACGCGGGAATATATTGGTGGAAATGGGACTTTAGAAACAGACTCAGCAGCCAGCGACGTTTGGTTTTATGTTATTGATCCTGAAACTGATTCTATACTTCCTGTTAATCATACGATAGTACAAAGGTAAGGACGAAATAATATATCTACATTTAATATTGCAACTGTTTGCTGCTATACGTATGTGACAGAGATTTAGAAGAATTGTAATAAACATATAGAACTGTACATATTAGACATGAATAGCTAGGTTTTTTTACTGGTTTTAATGTCAAAGCTTTAGGGTGTAACAGTTAATAATGTAATACTTTGTGATTTCGTATTTAAGGTTAAACCAGTAGCTTATGTAAGGGTAATTGTTAACTGTTTAACGGTTTATCTAAGTGTAAGAGTTGAATTTTATATCTTATCATGGTTATTTCAGCACTTAAAGGTTTAAAGCATTATACTTATACTTAGAAGATACGTATAAGTATTTAAAATATGTTAACAAAGCAACAATAGGTGTCCGATGACACAACGGACATTTATGGCATAGCGGGAGAATTCAACGCGGCAAAGTCACGATGCACGTTAAGTTGAAGTCCGAACCAGCTAAGTTGGTATCAAAGACCACCAGGTGGCCCTCTGTGCACATATAGGAGACAACAGTTTACCATGGAACAAAACGTAGCAGTCACGCTTAGACACAAGCTGACGGTGCGGAAATATCAGTGGAAGGAAACTATTTATTCTCGGCAATAACAGACCAACATACACACATTTTGCAAAAATCCAAAAACAACTGAAGAAAGAAGCGCATAAGTTGAGAAGAATATAGTGTCGTATATCTGATTAAATCGACGCAACTACTGTCTAAAACTAGAAGACACGTAAAGAATTTGGCTCCACGCTATAGTCACCTGCAGCAGACATATGGTTCATAGCTACAAATAGATGCATATCTTGAAGATTTAGAATAATCAAGCTTTTGGGGGGAGCCTAATCAGCAGAAAGAAGCATAAATACTACAAGCGTTAATCGAAGTACGCTATGAAGCAGAACCGACCTCCACATACCCTCTTCCAGACGACAACCAAATACTAAGAACAATAATAAAACAACAGCAGCCAGCACAGACGTAAAAAGTTTAGTTAATAGCCGTAAATATCTACTATCATGGTTACGTACTTCGGTGATTTCAACTTGGTACGTACACCTCTCTTCGGAGTGGTTCAAGATTTACCTTAATTGGGACCATGGAGGCCTGGGTGAGTGATTTCACGAGGTGAGGTGCTGCTAGCCTTTAGTATGGGTACCTAACACCTTAGCGGCAGCGCGTTATCTGAAACGAGATCCTCGCTTCCTGGTGTGGCTATAAACATGCTGCGTCTCAGTCACTACGTCGAGGTGACACCTGGGGGTTATAAATTTGGCTACACGATATACTGGGTGGTTGGAGGACGACAAATTAGGCAGGTGGTGGTGAGGAATGAATGTCGCGGCTGCTCGCATAAGGAATTTGGGCTCTAGGGGTGAGGTGGACTTTGCCTGCTCACGCCCACTATCAAAGTGTTGACCCAGGAGGTTCGTGCCTATGAACACACGACGCTGTTAAGATACCGGTCATATCAGACCGAAAAGTCCAACTAGTGACTTTTTTGACTGGTACTACGGGGACCAAGTCCGCGCTCGCGGGGGAATAGCAGCCCTGTCTTGGTCACGGTGTTCGTGGTGGCAGTGGTAAGCCCTGGGTCCCCTATATAGTATAAGCGATGTTGTGCACGTAGCAGGCTCTTCATAGCTCCTTTCGCCACTTGGTACGAAATCCGCAGGGGGTTTCGGGATCTATATATGTCTTTTCCTCTTCTCTTTTGGCTAATTGGTTTTGGCTCTTAGTTTCCTTCTAAGCCATAGTATTCCGGCACCCACTTCAGGGTTAGTCTGTTATGTTCTGTCAGTGTCACCACAGTTTATAGGCTTTGTTTTACTACTTTGTACTTCAGAGCTTTTAAAGCCACTTTGCTATCCGTCAGGATAAAAATCGTTTTTTAACATATCTCTTCTCCACCATATAACCTGCGTGCAGGTTGCGATTGTTATTACTTCTGCGTGGAAAGCGGTTGCGAGTCTGTCCAGGTTCATGCTCAAGCTATCCCTGTGCTTTCTGCTAACAATTCGAGCTCTAGTGCTGTTTCACCGTTTTGGGTCCGTCCGTAAGCCAAACGAATCCTTCATGATTCCTCAACTTTTGAATTCTTTCCTCTAAGAACCTGTTAGTTATCACCGCCCTGAAAGGCTTCCTGAAGACGAGGACAGTGCCGATCCTGTTCGACTGCATACAGCGTAGTTTACCGGCTACCTTTCATGGTCAAGTTTATGGTGCGGTGTTTGGCGATATGCATCGTGAGCATGTTAACGCTCTGCATCACACCAGCAGTTTCCAACTGATCACTATAAAATTCCTACCCATCTACTAGCATATGTTGATCCCCGAGTAATCCAGAAATGCCGGCTCCATGTCAATTGTCAGATGATGTATCATGATGTAGGAACAGTTCAAGTTATTGAATTACTAAGTTCTTTTAAGTACTACAGTATTGTAACAGTTGTCTGTTTTTAAGTATTTAATAGAAACTATGCTAAATATTTATGTAAGTTGTAAAACTTTTTAGCGATCTTAGAATTTGGACGTAATTGTTGTATTTTTTTTAATTGTTTACTTGTGTTTACGTTCTTACTTGTAAAAAAAGAAAAAGAAAGCTAAGGAAGATGATTTTGCTGTCAATGACTAGCTTTTTTAAACAACTATTTGCTACGCACAATAACTAATCCAGATTTAATTTTAGGTCAATTTTTGAAAAATCTGCAATGGATAACATAACATTCGACGTTTCGGGACAAATAAAACACACTGCGTTCAACATTCACGAGCCGATAGTGGTTCACAGAGTAAAATCCACTACAATTGCTGCGTTTAACGGGGAAGTTTTCCCGTATGCTCTTATTGTCATCGCTTGTATCATATTTGTGTTCGGTATAGTTGGAATTATCTATATCTGTATCTCTTGGTCAAGGTAAACTTAAACTAAAACTGTAACATTTTTGCATTAACACACATTATGTTTCAGATATAAATCTTTTAAAGATCAAATGCAACGATCATACATCGTTCCAGCTAGTCCTGCACGATACGATACGGTTTACGTGGAGCCAAACCTAAAAGAATACGAAACCCAAGTCTTGCAGATGTGTGTACCAGTAGACGACCACGACGAATACAACGACTTACACTTAGATTTTAGTAATAAGAACCATGCCTTTAGCTTAGATAATGTTAGTTACATTTCTAAGGATAATAACTTAAAAAAATACGGTAAGTTAAGCTTATCTAGACTTTACCCTAACATTAATAACAATTTTTTTTAAGGACAACGAAGTCCTGTTAGCAGTGAGTCAGCAACTACCGCTCGTGCGTCAAGCATCGGCGATCACGTATTGTCAGCTAAAATGGATCGAGATACACTTGGAAGAGATCACATATACCAACGGTGTGTAATTTTCTGAATTTAATTTAATTGATAATTTGATAATTAGGAACAAATTTTAAAACCATTAATAACCTCAATGAGATTTTATTGTTAATGTCTTAAATTTTAGATCTTCAGATGATGAAGATATGAGTGCAAGTCCCACGAATGACAACGTCATGTTTAGAGAAAAGAAAGACTATTCGCATATAGGATTTTCATATAACGATCATTCGCCTATAGAAACAACGACCGAATTGTAGATATTTTTATATAGTGTATAGTTAAAAGAGAAAGAAATATATTAATTTATACGTATGAGATAAAATACAGGTTTTAGGTAATCTAATTAATGACTTTGAAGCCATGTAACAAATACGTTAACATTTTTCTACAATAAATATTTTTGTTTACTTCCTCACTTTATTTCGGTTTATAAAATAAGTTCGTTTTTTAAATATTTTTTCAACTTTGTTATCTCTGATATTTGCTTTTGGACCTAAATGTATATTGTTGAAATCAGATATAAAAGCTGTAAGTTGTAAGAAAACTCAATGGCGGTCAAGGCTATAAATCTTTGATACCAAATTTGATGCTGTTCTGGTAATTTAATTTTAAGTAAATAGTCAGTAAAATTACACTTATTGAAAACTCATAGCGACAGCCATTAGGAAGGCAAAAATTTTGAGAATTTGACCCTTTCCAGTAGAAACCTACATAGCGTATCAAACAAGATATCGTAACACCTTTAAATATAAAGTTTTTTCTGTTATTCTTATTTTTATTATTTAGTTAACAAGATTATACTTAAATATAACACAACATGAACATCAACATTAAACAATGAGATTTATACAAGAGCAAAGATAAGCAACAAAAACAGTTACTTAATTTGCACCAAAAAACAAAACACGCGCCCTCGGAGGGGGAATATCACCGGCTTCCTCTGGTATGTGCAGTAACTGCAGTAACTGCTCCAATGGTCTTGCGGATGTCGAGACCCAGAAGGTCGAGATCCGCGCAGAGATTGGGAAGGGGCTGGCAGTTCCGGAATCTTTTCTCCCACTCCACTCGTGGTGGAAGAGGGATCTAGCAAACTGGGTGCCATCGGAGTGCTGTAAGGCAGGAGATGGATACTGCGGAAGTCCAGGAGTTTGTGGAACTGGTTTGTTTTGCTTCGTACCGGAAGCTTGACATCGAAATAACGTCTAATAAATCGCTAAAAAAGCAATCACAAAAAATATTTAAAGGACACTCAGAAAAGCGACAAGAAAACTATATTTCTGAAAAGTATATATTTTATTTACATAATAAGAGGTATAAACATAGATTCCGACTACGTAAGACGATGAAGGCGAAAGCTCTTGTAGGAAAATTTCTGTTACCTAACATAAACTGTTGTGGTAGGTATCATAAAATAGTATATTAAAACACAAGTTGCATAAGGCATTGTCTTAACGTACGAGTCCAAGATTGAAAAACGAGGGAGCGTAGCGACCGAGTTTTTCAATGGACGAGTGCGTCAAGACGCCTTATGAAACGAGTTTTTTATACTATTTTTTCTATTGAGGAGAATTAATGAAAAAACGTTATAAAAAATTGCTGCGATCAAATTTGGTAAATTTAGTATATATATGTTGGCAGCAAGTTTCAAATTGCTGCCATCAAATTTGGTAAATTTAGTATGTATATGTTGGCATACATACTAAATTTACCAAATTTGATCATGAATATATCATGAATACCAATCTTTGTTGGTGAAATTTTACTAAAAATAATGCTTTAAAAGACTCTCTTAAAACACTGTTTTTTAGCTAAAACAGTGCTTTAAGAATAACCTTAAAACACCGAAATAGAAAAAACAATATAAAAGGTGTAACCTTTTCTGGCGAATATTCGCCTTTTCTATTAAACAATTAAATTTCTCAAATCGGATGACAAATAATACAGAAATGTGGTAAGGCAACGAGTCTGGGTCTCTGAATCTAAAAATTCACAAAATATTTTGTTACGTGACACTAATTCTATTGCCAGAAAATAAGGCTTTTCATGTATAAGTCGTATGTAGATTGTAAAATCCGTCGTTTTATAAAACACCTAAGCAGATAATGAAATCAGAACAGGATTATTAGCCATGTTCTGATATTGGTTATTAAACACTACGTTGTCTCGTCTCAATTTCTTTAGGTTAGTTGCACAAACAGATAATTGTATTTAATTAATGCGAAATATTTTTCACTTGTTTTATGATCAGCGGATTATGAAACCATAGATTTTTACAATCTGCCTACGACAAAGGTCTTTTTAAGGCCAAAAACAAAAAAAAATACGGATAGCTCAAACCGTTTTAAAATGGCGGCCAATTATATCAGAATAAAAGCGGCCAGTACATAAACCTTTTCTCAACCGCACATGAACTGTTGTACCAAGAAAATTGGTACTGATGATTAAAATCCATTACATTACTTTCCCAACCATGTACAACATGAGAACAAAAAATAAATGTTGGTTCCCCCTCTCTTTCTCAAAAGAACGGGAACATTCAAAAGATATTATCGCAAAACTCTTAAATAGAACGAGGGGTTAAGTGATGCCTCATTTTAAAGGTCCTATTAAACTGAACAATTTTTGTATTTAAAGTTTTCGATATCTCTCACCGTTACAAAATTTATAAAAATGTACTTCCTGTTATCGGATGAATCGCTCCCTCCAAAAATATTTTTTAATTTGCGATTTGCCTAAACCATTTAAAAAATGAACAATTTTTGTATTTGCCTAAGACAAATATAAAGGCATTTTGTTTTTTTTTTAATTAAAAGATTTAAGCTGAATTAACAAATATATTGCTATACACGGCTATAGTTTGATATTGTATAAAACTGACTTAACCTATTACATAATGAGGGCAGCACAAATAGGCTTCCTCGCTGGCTAACACTGGTACTGTTATAAGACACAAATTTTTGATAACCATTAACTTATTGTAAATTGTTTATTTGTCTATTAATTTTGTTCATCTGTTAAATATAAGTCTCGAGGGAGTCTGCGCTTAAGCCTAGTATGTAAGTTTTTTTATCACCTTCATAGTGCACAGCACTAGCACTCTTATTTAGATTTTTCGTAAATTGTTTTGTTAGTTTCCTTATAAATCACTAACAATCGGAATGTTGAGATCAGCATGTAATTGTTCGTTGAGTACAAACCACGGAGCGTTCACTACGATTCTAACACTTTGTTCCGTACTGTCTGTAGTTTCTTTGCATTCGTTTTGGGGGTGTTACTTCACACACAGCATGTATAGGTGAGAACTGGCAGGATAATGGACTTGTAGATGAGTAGACCACGTTCAATTTGTGGCGTAGATTTTCTATTAATAATAGAATATAGAAACTCCAGACGATAGTAACATTCGTTTTTCTACGACTATTTTAGAATATAAGCATTGTGGTACAATTTTTAATTGCGGAATAACTACATTCTTACACTTGTTATAGAATATTTCATTCTAACACTGTTCTGAGTAATAAAGATTACGTCTCTTGTTTATCAACTGTTTTTTGTTTTTCTGACAGTTACAATCAAAGCGTACTTTAGGTTTAGGTCGTAGAAAAAGTATAAAACCCGTTGTTGATATTAGAAAGTATCGTTCTTTTTCTCAATTTTTAAAATAACTGACAAAAGTTTATAACGATCAGCGTTTGCGTTTTTGGATCAATAAATAATCAATTTTAAATTTTTCAAAACTTTCAAGAAGGCGTTAGAGTAAAATTTGGGAGATTAGTAAAAAATAAATTTGTAGTTCGAAGTAAGCTCTATCGGCTCAGAAAGTTAAAAAAAATCGTGTAGAGAGTTTACGAAAAAATTTCATTTGAAAATTTTCAAAATATTGAAACAGCGCCATTGCGGTCGTTTTCGGATTTTCAAAATTAATTTTACTTCATCGTATACTACCCACAAAGCGCTTACAAACAAGTTGTAACTGAACCCTATCAGACAACTACTTTTTGAGTAAATGGGCTATTTTAAAGCTAAAGCGTTCGGTCAAAAAATCTTCGATTTCCCTTAAGTTCTTCTCTTAGTGGTCAAATTTCCAAAATGTAGTTTCGAAAAAAACGCTACTAAAAACATGTCTAATTTCCGTTTCCGGTTTCGAATTTTCTTGCAAAACTTAACTAGAACTACAATTTTCGAAATACCTTTTAAATAAAAATTTTATCAAAATCGGTCTAGTACTTTCGCCTTTAGAGGCGTCACCCACCCATCTACAGACAGACGTTTTATAAAAATCATTTTTTTTTGGGTTCTTTGAGCCCCAAAACGTGTATTTCCGTTAAAATCTAGATTTCGAAAATTTTCATAAAATCAATACTTCCTTTTTGCTGAACTTTTGCTAAATATTACATCTTCATTGAATTGATATATGCTAAGGATAAAACAAAACAATTTTATTTATTCATGCTGTTTCATTTCATTAAAAAATATACAAAATTGTTTCTGTTTTTTTTTGCAAAAAATGCAGTTTTTCAAGATAAAAAGGTTTATTTAAAAATTCGTCAAAGACATTTTAAGGTCTTCTCTTAGATGTTTTCTGAAAGTTACCTTGTACAAATTTAAATTGTCATATGAGAATTGTACAGTAATTATTGGAAGCAATCGATAAATAAATAATTTTATTTAGACTGTCCACCTACTATAGTGTAAAAATGTGGATTTCATCAGGTACTGTCATTGTAAGGATTTCAACACAACCAATAATGTGGTACTATCAATCATATACAAAAAAGTTTTAAATTAAAACTCTAAAGCAATGTAATAGATATATTATTTATTATTATTAAAGTTTCAACAAATAATTGCACTTATATGACCCTTGAATTTTATGCAGTTGTTACAAAATTATTATATACATAAATTTATATACAAAGGTAGTATTACTTACTATAACTTAACTTTATTGTAGCTTACGAATATGTACAGTAGTAAGTGGCTAAAGGACTTTACATTTTACTATCCAAAATTAATAAGTTACATACACTCCTTGAACTACTTGTATCATGAATAAAAAATTTACGTATTTTTTTAAATAAATTAGTGTGGTAGTAAAACACTTTACAGTAGTATAATGAAACATTAATAAATTGAGTTATTTACATCATGTCTATAGGCAATGGATAAAAAAATAATTTTTTCTTAGGTGAATTTTTAAGTGGTACTTACGCACTTATAATGTTTTAAACGTAAACGGTACCTTTTTACACTTTTAAACGTTTTAGATTAAATTTAAAGTGCTAGCAACATTCAATAATAAAATATATAAAATACATAAAATAACAGCAATATATTAGTAGCATATAATACTAAACCATTCTAAATTTGTTTAATGTACACCAGTTTCGTCCTTCAAATTTGCTGATTTATCCAGCAAATAGTATATTTTTAAAATACTCGTATAATGCATACATTATATAAATAGAATTTATATATTAACATAGGATGATCACCACAGTACTTAAATAGCAATAAAAATTCAACAACCCCTGTCACACACACATACACACACATATTATAATTTAATTGAATTTTACAATTTAGGAAAACTGTACTAAATGTGATTGTGCAAGTTTCAAATATTTTATTATTTCAAGTATGATTTATAAATAAACAAAACACATTCATACGCACACCTTCATAATACACATTAAATGTAACAGCACGTCTTGAAGTAATGGTTTCTTAAGCTGAAACAATTAAAAGCTAGAAAATATATGAGCACATGATTCGTATAGTATCTTTTTAGACTAAATACGACGCCGTTAATTACTTTCCAAATTTGGAAGCTATCACATAGAGGGAATTCAGTAACTCCAACGCCCGCGTGTCCTCATCGTCGTCGTTTAATGATGGATGCACAATGTGTTTGAAAGAATTAGATTCTGTTGTTGCCAAGTCACCATGAGTACTACTAAGATGTCGAGAAGTAACAGAAGGTTGTTCTGTGTTGTCTGAATTTAATTTAGATGGAGCTAAACCAAACACGTTATCACTAGAAGCAGATCTTGTTTCTAATTCTTTGTTTCGGTCAGTATTACATTCGCTTATCAAGAGTAAAATAAGACGACGTGTTAACGGATTTCCTTCAATTTCTTTCATCTTGTTTAAAAATTCATCCTGACTAATATTAAGTCTATGAAGTAGTCTTTGCAACTTTTCAGACCCTTCGGTTTTAGTTGCATTCATGAAATCTATCAGAATTCCGTGAACTTGTGTCGAATTTAGTTCAAGCTTTGGAAGAGCTCTTAGCTCGTACTGTATTTCAGATACCCTAGTGGTTCCACCACCACTGGAACTTTCGGAAGGATTGTCTTCTGAACTTGTTACTGCAGTAAACCGTGTATCAACATCCGGAGATGTAAAACCTTGTGACGAATCGAAATTTTCATTGAGAAGAGCTGGATTTATTGAAAGAGTAGTTTGCCATAATTTTGTTACGTCTGATGACGTTGTCCAATGATTTTCAGGCAACGTTTTGGCGGTATCCTCATTTGTTGAGCCTGCGAGTGACGCTTCTGTAGTCTCTTTGGTTCCGTCAAGCGACAACGTCGTTTTAAACTCTTGTGTTACTTTATTAAGTTGTGATACAAAAGACTGACTATCAGCACTTTGCAGGTTCTCGCTGTCAGAACTCAGAGAGTTTTGCGACTCCAAATTATCAGTATTGGGCGCGGACTTGTTAAACGCCAAAATATAGCCCCAAGTTGGGCTAACTGGTACTCCGGTTGGTCGGGCAGGGAGGTGCGGATGATCAGATTTTAAATCCGAATCAGAATAATTGAGAACTTCATCGTCTTCCGCTTCGGTAGTATCATTACCAAAAGTTAACTGGGGCGGTTCGGAGGGTCTTACGTCATGTAATACTTTTTTGAAGGTAACTGGATCTTCAAGATAGGCAGAAAGTGCTTCAGTAAATACTTTAGCCAGTTGTCGTACTCCAGGACCTTCTGTTGGATGTTTGGTATCTTCTCTAATTAAATCGTTTTCGTTGTCATCAGCACCAGTCCTAAGAGAAAATGGTAATTCTGTGGTAGTGCCATCTTTTTCTTTAAAAAGATCTTCGTAATTATTAAGTGTCATCTGAGTTAAAAGAGATTTAATCAGTTCTTCGTTATCGATATGTATGATAGGTGAATTAGTTCCTGATTCTTCATCTCCTTCCTCAGGTTTCTCTCGAGGGCTAGAGGAAGTTAAATTATCTAATGCGTTGGCGAAGTATATGGCTAAAGTATGAAGCGTTTGAGGACCAGCTGATGGTGGTACTACTAATCCTGGTCGAGGTGTACCAAAGCCAATGTCGTTATTAGCAAGGCGTTGCCTTACAACTTCCATTAAAGTATTTATCATATTATTTATATTTTCGTCGGTGGGTTTATAAGGAAACAATGACGCAGAATCCGTAGTAAATGGTGTAGGTAACGTAGGAGTTAGTGTCTTTGATTCGAAATCACCGCTAGGTTTCGCAGTCGTTGCAAACGGACTTGCGGAAGATACTGCGTACGGAGGAACTTGTGAAGTATCAGAGTGTTCGAATAAATTTGTGTCAGTAGTCCCGGTGTTACTAGAATCAAATTGGGTTTTTGTAGACACTGAAAATGGTTTTGGTTGGAGAATACTAGATGTAGACGTGTACGGTATATTTGACGTACTTTCATCTCTAGGTGGAGTTGCAGTAGTTGCTGTAATTCCAAAGTCTCCTTGTCTTGTAACTAAAAATGAGGAAGCGGGAATGGAATATTTTTCATTATTAATGTTAATATATCTCGTTTCCGTTGGTACTGAAGCTGGTGTGGAGGTAAAGATTTTATCATTTATAGTAAACTCTGCCGTTTCTGTTTCAATAGGCGTAGCACGAGTTGGAGTATTTATGTCAACTCCGAATTGTCCTACTGATGACGTTACTCCAAGACTATTTCGTTTAGTTGCAGGGAAAGTATATGGACGGTTGTTTATGTGTATATCAACTTTTTCGCTACCAGGTGAAGTTTCTATAGTGCTTGGGGTCGATGATATCAAATTATTTTCATATCCATTTGCTGCTGTTGATGAAGTACCGCTGGAGATTCTTATGCCTGAACCTGCATTAGCACCTCCAAATCTATTAATGGAAACTGAAGGAGTTATATTAACACCGGTAATAACTCTAAATGTATTGCCGTTTGAAGTTGACGAACGTCCATTTGTTTTCACTGTTATAAAGCCTGGAGATACCGTTTGACTACCGGAAGTAAACTCTTTAATGACAGGTTTACCATTTAGGCCCTGCTCCCTCGAACCAAAACTAACTGACAACTTAGGTCCACCACGCCCATTTCCTGTTACTTCAAAAGGTTCTTTCGTTTTGGTACCATCCAGTGTAATTACCTGAGTTTTGGGAGAGTCAACATTAAATGCTTTACCCAACCTAGTGCTGGTTTCAAAACCTGGCGATGCCGTAGATGGTAAAATGTTAACTTTTACAATTGGGCTATTTGCATACGGCTTTTCAGTAGTACGAATGCTGTCAAATCCAAATTTATTTATTCCCCCCGCTGGAGTAGAAGACTTTCCATCGTAATATTTAGATCGCTGCGAACCGGGATATGCAGTGGATTTTGCTTCGATATCATCTGATACATCTGGCGAGAGGGTTGAAGATATTGAATTGAGGCTTACATCCACCCCGTTTGTATAACCCCTATCATAAGTAGTAACATCAACTTTATTCGATCCTATTGTAACCAATTTCGTTGTTGGTTGTATGGTAGTTTGTCCAAAACTACTTATTCCTCTATTTATGGACACGCCAATGTCTTGTTTATTCAACTTTAAACCAAAACTAGATTCAGTTGTTTGAGGTGTATTTAATCCAAAACTAAACCTGTTGGTTGTTGCAGTTGATCCGCCAGTTGAGAATTGTTCAGCATCTGTAAACGGAGCAAATGTAGTGGGCGCTACACTGCTACGGTGCGAACTTTCCCGGAAGGTAGTGGCATCTTCATCTACTGAAGTTTGTTTAGTTGTAGATATATCAGTTCTGAATCCAAAGTTGGAACCAATATAATCATGTCGAGGGCTCACTTCTGTTGTAGTTCTAGAACTGCCATCCTGTGCTGAAACCGGTACAGTTGAAAGAACTTGGGGACTCACTGAAGAACCGTAGAAGGGCTTTTCAGGTAATTTGCTTTGTGGTTGTTGGTAAAACTGCCTGGGGTCTTTAATAGCGGAATACGTTTCTCTGTGATTAGGATAAGGATTTGTAGTGCCTTGTTGATTAATATTTAGCAAATTGTTGCGCCCGCTTTTAACAAACGATGCAGTTTCTTGGGGTTCCTGGGTTTCTGCGGACACAATGAGAACTGGTATTTTTCCACCATCGTCGATTGGTTCTTCTCTTTGAGAAATAAAACCAAATGTACTTTGTGTTGACTCACTTGGTTTTAATCCAAAGCTGCTAGTAGTTTCACCGAATTTTACAGATTTTCCTTGTGAATTTAGATCAAATCTATTTTGCCCAACTCCGCCATAGGTTATTTGAGAATCTCTGCTAGCAGTCGTTTGGCTACGTTCACTCAATTGGCTTTGACCATTAGCACCAAATATATTTTGTTGGTAACCACCTCTATTTTGTTGTTTGCTTGTATCAAATTCATCTGATTTTCCTTGAGAACTGATACTAAATTTATTTATTATATCAATTCCACCTTCTTTATGAGAACTAGTTGTTCCTGTATCTGTCCCAAATGGATTAAATTGGTCTTTACCTGACTGGCCATCTAAATTTAGATCAAACTTGTTTTTGCTACCTGTTTCTTGTTGGGCACTTATACCAAATGCAACGTCTTCGTGCGTAACTGGTTTTCCTTGCAAAGTTACATCAGTTGTCTTTTCTTGTAAACTAGTGCCAAATCTGTTTTGGTTACGTTCGTTTGGAAGTTGACCAGCACTGCTATCAGCAGTTTGTTGGGTATTTTTATGAAATGCAATTTGCCCACTGCCAAATCTGCTTTGATCAGGTCCATTTGTCTTTTGTGTGCTTCCATCAAATGAAAATTGACCTGCACTGCCACCAGCCGTTTGTTGGTTATTTGTGCTAAACGTAACTTGTCCACCGTCAAATATGTTTTGGCTAAATCCGTTTGTTCTTTGTGAGCTTCTGTCTAATGCAATTTGGCTTGCACCGCCGGCAGTTTGTTGGTTACTCTTATCAAACGTAACTTGTCCACTACCAAATAAGTTTTGGTCCCGCCCACTTGCTTTTTGTGAGTTTCTGTCAAATGGACTTTGAGTTGCACTATCACCCGCAGTTTGCTGGTTACTTGTACCAAATGTAACTTGCCCACTACCAAATAAGTTTTGGTCACGTCCACTTGCCGTTTGTGAGCTTTTATCAAATGGAATTTGACTTGCACTGCCACTCCCAGTTTGTTGGATACTTGTACCGAATGTAACTTGTCCACTGCCAAATAAGTTTTGGTCACGTCCACTTGTCTTCTGTGAGCTTCTATCAAACGGAATTTGAGTTGCACTGCCACCCGTCGTTTGTTGCTTACTTGTACCAAACGTAACTTGTCCGCTACCAAACAAGTTTTGGTCGCGTCCACTTGCTTTTTGTGAACTTCTGTCAAATGGAATTTGACTTGAACTACCACCCGTCGTTTGTTGATTGCTTGTACCAAACGTAACTTGTCCGCTACCAAACAAGTTTTGGTCACGTCCACTTGCCTTTTGTGAACTTCTGTCAAATGGAACTTGACTTGCACTGCTACCCGTAGTTTGTTGGATACTTGTACCAAAAGTAACTTGTCCTCTATCAAATGAGTTTTGATCCCTTCCACTTGTCTTCTGTGGGCTTCTATCAAATGGAATTTGTCTGGCACTTCCACCAGCAGTTTGTTGAGAAGTTGCACCAAATGTAACTTTTTCAGTTGTTTCCGTCTTTCCTTGTAAATTTAGCCCAAAACCGTTTTGCACAGGTTTACCTCCTTGCAAGCGGGCACCAAATGTGTTTTGACCGTATTCACTTGTAGTATGTAAGGAACTTATATCAAAAGGTGTTTGGCCAGCACTGCTTTCTATTTTATGTTGCGTATCAGTCTCAAATGTGGCCTGTTCCTCTAGTTTTGGTTGAGCTTGTAAATGTCCACCAAAGCTACTCTGTGCAAAGCTACCGCCACTGCCTTGTAAGTTAGTACCAAATGTGTTCTGGTTTCGTCCACTTGCAGTTGTTTGTGTGCTTTTATCAAAAGGAACATTGTTGCCGATTTGATGCTGCGTACCAGTGCCAAACGAAATTTGTTTCCCAGTTTCTTCAAAACCGTTTTGTCCAAATCTAGTGCCAGTTCCATGTAAATTAGTGCCAAATGTACTCTGGTCGCGTCCAGTTGTAGTTCGTTGTAAAGTTCTGTCAAACGAAATCTGCCCTCCAAATCCACCGGGTCTTTGATGAGTACTAGTACCAGAAGTAAAATGTGCGCCTGTTTCCGTTTTTTTACCGAAGCTACCATGTTCAAACCTAGCTGCATTGCCTTGCGGATTGGCACCAAATGTGTTTTGATTACGTCCGCTTGTAGTTTGTTGTGAACTTCCATCAAATGCAACTTGTTTTCCTGTACCAAATGAAACTTGTTCAGCTGCTTCAGATCTTATGTTTGTTCCGAAATTACTTGATCCAAAACCACCAAATTTAGAAGTAGAATGTGAATCTCTGCTAAATGAAGGTTGCCCCACGGTACTTGCTTTTTGTTGGGTGCTTGTACTGAAAGCTGCTTGATCACCCCCTTTTGGTTTTCCTTGCAAATTAATGTCAAGCGTGCTTTGGCCACGTCCAGTTGAAAACTGATTCTTTCTATCGTAATCTCTTTCTCTTACACCATTTCCAAACGAGTCTAATGTACGATCACCTCGTGAATTATAATTTCTTCGAATTGTTCCTTCGGTTGTAGCAGAAATCCGATTGTCTATAGTTTTCAAAGAAGACCTGTACGATGGAGTTACAAGATGCGCAGGGGTTCCTCCAAATGAACTTTGTCCATGATCATAATCCTCTCTGCCGGAAAACACACCTTGCTTAGTGCCGTGATATGAAAGTCGACGAGCATCTTTGCGTTTGGCATTTTCGCGTTGCAAAATTTCTGCACTTTCTTCATACAGCAAGGGAGAATTACTGCAATTGACTTTAAACCACCAGTCGCATATCAGTTCGGATTGATGAAATGTTGTTCCATTCGGACATAAGAACGATAATTTTCGGCCTTCGTCGCAGATATGGAACACCTAGAAATTACAAATAAATATTAAACTCTGTTTTTAACTTTAACTTGTGACAATTGAAACTATGTACCTAAAAGTGTACATAATTTTTTAAGTTTCTTGCAACTGCTTCCACGAAAGGCATTTCGGAAAATAAAAAATAGCATTTAGCATGTTTTAACAAGCAAAATGTTTACTGTTGGATGAATTAACAATATTGTCATTGAATTTAAGAAATTTATTTCGTTTATATAACTATTTGAACTGAGTGTGTTTAGGCTAGCAAATTAGTTAGGTATGCTTTTAGACAATTTCACCTTTTGCATATTTAATCAATTTTTTTATTTAAAACATTTCTCGAGCTCAACTATTGATGACTAACTTAATTTATATGACGCTTTGAAACACACAAATTTGCTTCCTTTTCAGCAAATCCAGGAACTTCCGGAATTATTAGACATCAATAAAAGTGTCTCAGCCCAAGGCTCGAAGATTCATTTTAAGATCAGATTAGTTTTATAATACAGCACTTCACTTTCTTAATACTTTTCTCGGTCGTGTAGACCGTTAGTTGTGAGTTAAGGAATTTTGTTATTGCACGTAACAGATACGTCAATTGAGTTCATACGAACTATTAATTTTTACTAATACTGACATTATTGCTTTTTGTTACTTTCCCATACTCTTAACTGAACTAAGGAAATTTATGATGTCATGCAAATTTTGGAATGTCAGATTTTAACGGAAATACGCGTTTTGGGGTCCAAACAACCCAAAAAAATGGATTCAAAAAATGCTTATATGTGGGTGAGTGCGTTCGTTTCCCTATTTCTCCAGAACCCCTCAAAAACTCAAAAACAAAATATCCAAACAATACAAATTATCATGTTATTTGATAGCCCTTAATATGTAATAATCAAGTGATGTAAAACCATTTTTGGAAATACGAAAATTGTAAATATACTAGCGCTCTAAGTTTTGAACATCTTCAAAAACTGCCCATTTTTAAAACTCGATAGTCGATAGAGCTTGCAATGAACTACAATTTTATTTTTTACTAATCTCCCAAATTTTACTCTGACACCGTCCAGGAATTTTTAGAAATTTTCAAATTAATTAATTATTTATTAGAAACGCCAATTGTTATAAACTTTAAACAATGTGAGAGCCTATTTAAAGCAAATTATTAGAATAAGCAAGAATTTTCAACCATATTAAAAATTAGTTTAAAAAATACAATACTTTCTAATTTCAACAACGCATTTTCGGAAAGTTACGTGATTTTAACTATGGCTGTCAGTTGACTCTACTATCTATCTCTATCTAAAGAAATTCAAATTTTTTTATAAATATTGAAAATTCTGAGAGTTTTGAAATTTTTTAAGATTTTTTGAAACTTTTTGCAAATTTTTAAAATTTAAGAAAATTTTAGACATTTTAATAAGGTTTAAAATTTTTGAAAAATTATTTAAAATTCTGAAAATTTTAAGAAGTTGAGTTTAGGAAATTTTATTCGTTGAAATTTAAAAGCGATTTCATTATAGGGTTATAGTCTTTATTTTGGCAATTATCCAATTAAACTGTTCAGGTAAGCGACCAAAAAGAAACCTCCCAGTGGTGCTTTCTCAGAGGAAGATTGTTCCTATTGTTTTTAATATTGAAAATTTGTTGGGGGGGGGACAATAGGGTGTAGTAGGAAAAACAGGATTGTGCAGACCGGCATGTGTAGAATACGAATCTTAGGTTCTTTCCGAGCGCATTTATTTTGAAGTAGACCCCCCTCCCCTATTTTAAAAGTAGTTTAATGGTTTTATGATATTTTATGTTGCAACTAATATTTATCCCTTGAAATCTCAAAACCGATTTCATTATTTGGTGATTTATTGGCGATTACTCAATTAATCTGTTCGGATAAACGACCAAAAGGAAACCTTCCGGTGTTGTTTTTCCAATGGAAAGTTGTAATACTAATCTAAAGTTCTTTTCTCAGCGCATCTATCCTGAAGTAGAGCACTCCTCTCCCCCCGCATTTTTTATTGCAGTCGCTTGCTTTTTTGACCTTTTGTGATCAATTAAACTGTTCACGACCAAGAGAAAACCTCGTAGTGATGTTTTCTCAATGGAAAGTTGTTTCTATTGTCATTTAAGCTGCTTATACGTTTGAAGCCGAAATTCTCAAAAAAACAAACAATCGCTAATGGAAGGCAATGGGGGGTGATAGGGAGATCGCGTTTGCGCAGATCAGCTAATCCACATGCGTAGAACACTAATTTAAGGTTATCTTTCGACCGCGTCTATTTTGACATAAAACACCCCTCTCCCACCCCCTTGTTTTTGGCGGACCAACTTCATTTTCTTGCGGTATCATCCTATTGCAATTAGTAATCTTCGAGCCAAATTTGGGTATTCTATAAATGTATACGCATGCACGTCGTACACGCACGCCCGCACGTACTCGCACACAACCGCAAGGAAGAAAAATTAGATGAAAATTGTAATTTTGCAAACTTTGGCCAACAAGCGTAAAATTTTTGTATTGAAAATTTTAATGTGTCAGAGGACATAAACATGACCTCTCTCTTGTTGTATACTTCATTGCGTTTTTGGAGTATCCTTATAAAGTGGCAACTCTAAGGTCAAATTTTCTAAAAAGATTCAAACGTACTGTTTTAGGTAAACACATTTAATTCGCCCTTCATAAATCAACTATAATTTGACAATGACATCTATTTTAATGTTACAAAATTTGAAGATCCGAAATTCAAGGCAGACGTAGTGATATCATTCATACCACAACAAAATAGTTACAGTTAAAAAAGCAAAAACATGTTGTATCAACATGTTATTAATTATAAAACGTTTTGTGGTTTTTAATTACAAACAAGTTTTAATTTTAATTTACTAAGTGATGGACTTGCTTCGAAATCTAAGGTCTAATCTACACAGGTCAGCCCATTTCATGTATTCTAATTTTAATTATTTTTATTATTTACGAGTCTCACTCAAAATTTAAATTTACATTGCAGATACAGGTAGAGTAGAATTCGTAATGAATGCAAATTTAAATTAAAATGTTGCACTTTACATTCGACATTTTTGACGACCTAATTACTACAATGAATATGTAAATTTACATAGCAAATAAAAATGTTTGAATAGGAGTTCGTGCGCCACGTTAATTTATGTCGAACGCTGTCATTTGCTATTCTAAGTTCTGCAAATTAAAAAAATCAACTATTAATTTAAAGCCAATATACAGAGTGTCCTATAAATTGAAAAGCAAAATCCTATTTTGCAGAAAATATTTTCCAAAAATACAAATTCATAAGCTTTAGCTTTAGCTTTAGCATTAGCTACGGAGAACAATATTCAAGTAAAAACTTAACTGCTATACGCGCAAACTGAAAAAAAAATCATTTTTTTCGCGTGGCTGTTTCTTATTACATGAACTAGAAGTTCCGACAAGAGTTTTGCACTTCATGGCCAAGCCTTGTGATTTTTCATTATAGTATGCTATCGATACCTATATCATATCGATACGTATCGATATTTCGATACTTCGATACGTACGTTACATAGTATGTACAGAGTGAGTAAAAAGTAATGCATAACGTCGATAACTACCTAAATATTAATTCAATAAAAAACTAGCCTTAATGAAAGTTGTTGGTTATAAACTTACAAGGCTTTTAGCTCATGCTTTCTTTTAGTCATGTTCGATTTCTTATACGTTTAATTATTTGGTTGGTATAGCAAACAACTTTTGTTTTTTGAAATGCACCTTATATATGTTTTTCACTTTTTTAAATTCAGGAATTTTCTTTCTGGTACATTATCGTTTCACACAAAATTACATTGGAAAATGTTTCAATGAAATACTTTTGACGTTCAAAATTTTCCTAGATGCCATAGCAACCAAATAACGAAAATTAAAAAAAACGTTAACAAAGTATGCGTTAAAATTTAACCAACAACTTTTATCAACGCTGTTGTTTTGTAACATCAATATTTAAGAAGCTAGACATTATGCATTATTTTTGACTCGCTCTGTATAAAGGTGTTGGTTTGGCGAGTTACAGTCATCATAATTTTAAATCAAAATGAGCAAGTCTTGCTTTTCTTACGTTCATAAGTTCTGAATGGTTGAATTTTATTTTTATACATCTTACTAAGAAATTTTCTTTAACCCAGTTTAGGAAATTGTTTTCAACTTATACGTAATAGCAATGTTTCAGAGTTATACATCTTATTTTACTTTGTATGTTTAAAAAAGAAAAGTTTTGGGAAATTGTAGCAAAACAATTTTTTTCAATTGACTGCTAGTTGCTAAGACAACCTCAAAAAAATTTTAAATCAGTTAGGGTTTTAGTATCTCAAAATACCAAAAAACTTTAAAATTATTCTTTCATAAGGTGTAAATCGGTTTGGATCATGAAAATTATGTATTAAGCCTTTCGAGTAAACATGCTTTATTATTATTTTAGTTAATTATGCCAAACAAGTGGTTTGCGTGTTTCTAAAGTTTAGCAGTCAGATTTAGCCCTAGGGCTAAGTTTTATGATGTTCATAAAAAATTTAATGCATACTTGACAGTCTGTTTCCAAATCCGCATAATATCCGGCTTCCATATCTCGACAACTAAATTTCGTCCTAGGAACGTAAGACAGAGTTGGAAAGTCGACACCGGGAGTACCATCAGCACCTGCAATAATTTAACATTCCATTATCCATTACATCAGTTGCTAATTCGATATAAAATACCTTGGTAAAAAGAAGTTTTGTCATCTCCTGAATCTCTTCTTTCCCGATAGTCTGTTGTGTTCGTTGTACTAGTGACATCATCTATTTTTAAGCCGTTTACAACCTGTTTGACAATAATTTTTTTGTAAATGTTAACCTCTAATTGAATAATATGCAAAAATAGTAACTTACCGTTTGCCTGGCAAAATAAACAGCATAAAACAGAATTGCTAATCCTAAAACAAACATAAAGTGAAATTTAGGTAGTAGAAAGTAAGATTATTAACACATTAAGTTGTTCACTATTTAATAGTAGATATTACTTATTCTGCATTACGCAATAGCAACGTGCCAATAGCTCAAGTAAATGTTAATCTGATAGTAACAACTTAATTATACTCAACTTTTGGCACTATAATTGGAAATGAAGTGTGATAATGATAAATTTGGAAGCAAAAAAGCTAAGAAACGTAATTACAATGCTATGTGTGTTCCAATGTTAATCACGGGATATGGCTTCAAAAGATCGGATGTAATGAGAGGTAGGTACCGATATTTCGGAAGGCACAGCCAGATGCAACCTTCTTTCGCAAGTTCCCTGAGTCAATTGTTCTAATAGAAGTGCTAATAACTATTTAATACAGAGGTAATTACGGGGCAACAGTAACAATACCTCCAAGCGTTACATAATTATTAGCGAATGAAAGTATGTAAATTACATTTTCAGCCGATGTAGTTGATTAATATCAATATACAGATATGGAGACAACAGAAATAACTTCGATAAGAAAATTTTCGGCAAGTTGTTACATTATTTATTAATCTTAAAACCATTTTTAGTAAATAAAAAAGTTAAATCCAGTTAAACATAAAATATTTTTACCAATAGCTAAGCATGCATAATCATGACCAGTGGCAGTCCGCCCTATTAGGCAGGGTAGGCAATGCCTACCCATAATTTTTCAAATAAAGAAACAAATTCAAGTTTCATTTTCAAAAAATTACTTACTATTACGTACAGCGTTTACTTTTTAACGCCACCGTGTTCCATTAAAAACTGGGCGTCAAATGAAGAGACCAATGCCTTTGAACACTCTTTTGCATACGCGAAGGCAAGCCTTAACGCTACTAGCGACAAAACATTTAACTAATTTGTTATTTTTAATACCTCTGCATGCACATTAGTAAAGAGTACAATGATCAGATGCAAAGAAATAGTAGGAATATCAAGGCGCAGTAACCATTAAATAGGCGCGCCTGTTTCCTTCCGACTTCCCGTGAGCGGCAGTGTTGCCAGGTCTGGCAAAAAATCACCATCTTTGCTGATTTTCGAGCATGTCAAGTGATTAGCAAAAACTTTTAAAAAATCACATAAATCTGGAGATTTTCCGATAACTACTAAAAAATGAAAAAACTTCTTTTTATATAATTAAATGTTGAAAATATAAAAAAAGGTTCAAAATTCAATAACTTAATTATTTTAAGAATATCGCCATTTTGTTAATCTTCTAATAATTTCGAGGGTTGCGAAGCTTTCATTATGTTTACAGTCATAAAAAGTTCGAATAGTTGAATCTTCTGAATAGGAATTCGTTAATGGTTATATGTTATGGTATGGCTATACCTAAGTTATACATGGTGATTTGAAAAATATGGATAGATTCCTTACCAAAAAATAAGACAAAAACTTCCTATCAATTGTAGGATATTGTTTACTAAATAACGCTAATTAAATTGATAGTACATAATGGTGATATCATACAAACCAACAACATATACTTTAAAATGAGTAACCTACGCTAGATACTCCCCCACAATACTTCACTCGCATCTCTTTCCACTGCTCTCCCTCCAACGACTCCTGATAAAAAATCGTTTTTTTTTTGGCTATTTCGAAATTTTCAATAAGCTTAAAATATTCTACTAAAATTTCAAATGACTCATAACCTTCTTGTTTATAATTAAATTCTCAAATTGCTACCAGGGGCGTACGTGTGGTTAATGAGGTAATTTTTTTCTAAAAATATATCCACGCCACTGTTTGTTAAGCTTTTAAAATTGAGTTTTGAAATCCTAATTGCAATCTGAATACGTTATACAACACTAAGCAAGCAAGCTTCTATTTATGTAAAACGTAGTTTGCAGCGATGATAGAAAATCTCGTTACCCAACTTTTAAAAGACAAATTTAATAGATACTCTTTCAAAAAATAGAAACAGAAATAGTTTTTAAACTTTTGTTATAAGTGGTATAGCACTACAATCGACCATTTTGCGCTGATTTTGCAGTTATAAAAGAATGTTGAATCGAAAATTTTTTTTTCTGTATAGTGTACTATATGTACAATTCGTCGGACATTTATTATTATTATGTTTGAAATATGTATTTTTATATGTTTTGTTGTTTGTTGAAAATTGATAAGAATAACGAGCTTAATTTTTGAAATGTAGTTGTTTTTTAGTTCCTTTAGTCGTAAGTTTTAAATTATTCCTGCATTTTCCATTGCCTACCCAAATTTTAAACCCACGGAACGCCACTGATCATAACCACCAGTTCATTTATATTCAGTCCAAGGAGTGTAACTGCGGAAACTGTAACTTAATCGAAAAGACCAATCTTATACGCGTAATAAATATTCAGCTAGGATATTTGTAAGGGCACTGTTTTCTTTGAATAATGAGAAATATATATCAAACAATTTTTATACAGAAAATTAAAAAACAAATTTTAAAAAATAGGTCAGTGGCATGTCGTGATAAACAGCCTCGTGGGTTTACGAATTACGTTCGAGTGAGTGTGGACTATCGGTGGTCAAGCTGCAGTAAAATCAATAATTTTACCAACAAAATCGATTAATATTTATTTATTTACGGACAGTTCACATGCAATTAAAGAGCACTTAATAGATGAGAAGGTAGCCCCTCGAATAATACTATACCTAATAATTAATTAAATAAGAAACCTAATTCACTCCCGTTTATTGAATAAATAATTTTCAAAACTCCAAAAATTCGTACAGCGTGTCATGAAGAAATTAGGAAATTAAACCAAATTTTTAATTAATAAAAACAATAAATTTGAAAATTATCGTGTTGACTGTTTTGAGAAATAAAATTTTGAAGATTTCCAAAATTTTGACACCTTTGACTCTTTACAGTTTTTGCAAAAACATTGTTTTTTTCTAAGCCTATTACGATACCAATTTTAATACTAATTTGGCAAATGAATTTTGATCAAACGAGATTTACATTTAAAATTTCCAAAACTCGTAGCGGCCGCGTGAATGTGCTATAAAGTTTTGAGAAAAATGTTCATCTGAGCATCCTCTAACAAAACTGGCACGAAAATTTCTAAATTTTCTGTATTTGCTAGAAAATGATACTAAAAACACCTCTAATTGTGGTTCCGGATCGCTTTCAACAACGTTTGCTGCTAATGAATTTTTTTATTTTTTCGCAATTGCCAACTAACAGCAAAGTGGTTATAAATGCTTCGGATACTGATATTTTCATAGTTGCTCTAGGAAATATACACAAAATTTCAACTGATTTACTGGATGTGATTACACTGCTGCATTTTCTAGAAAAAAATGTATGGTAAAAATGATTTAGAAAATATTAATAACGCCCGTTTTGAGATTTTCATAAGCAATAACCGCCCAAAAGCAGATACCTGCTTAGCAGGTTCCGATCGCAACTTTGCCGGTTTGTTGCTTTGCAGCTTTTCCTCGCCGCACATAATAGAGGGCGTTACTAGTGTAATTCCCATTTAATGTGCCAATGTGCCGCAGAGAAGCAAGCATAATTTTACAATTCTACTGAAACCGGCTGCGGCTGGGTTGCAATTGACAACAAATTGCTACTCTAGGGTTTGAGGGTTTCCAAACTCCTTCAAGGGTAGAAGAAATATCTGTCTCAGAAGAGTCTTATTCGGAAGAAGTAGATGAAGACGAAGAAGATATACGTATTTCAACTAATGATGAACATTAAATTATACAGTACCACAAAAAAATAATTACTCTATTTTTATAAATAGTTTCTAATGTATTCTGTTTTTCTTCGTACTTGCTAAATAAGTCATTTGTTTGTACACGTTCTTATTGTTATATAATTATATATTGCAAAATATGAGTTTGTTTGACCTGTTTAGAGTTTTTTCGTCTGTATAGGTTCTTGTTTTCTCGTAGTCGCCAACAATTTTGTTTGTTTGTTTGTTCCGTACATTCCGTACTAGTTGCGCTGGGAGCGGCACAACTTTTAGAGACGTCTGCTATCGTTGATTAACCATTAATGCAAACATTTTTTTCACTAAGTCTAGTGTATGGGAGCTTTAGTTTATCCTAAAATTGACGCATGTACTTTATGACGAGGTTGCAGCTGGTTTTGGGGCGTTTTCAAGCGCGTCTGCCCTAAGCACGCGTCCACCAAAATCGTCTGCCATGGGTATTTTTGATATCTTGGCGTTTTCCCAAATCGGCCTAGAAAAAATTGTG
The DNA here is from genome assembly GCA_958336395.1 of Ctenicera cuprea. Taxonomy (NCBI): domain Eukaryota; kingdom Metazoa; phylum Arthropoda; class Insecta; order Coleoptera; family Elateridae; genus Ctenicera; species Ctenicera cuprea. Next base: position 39,961,138 of record OY284490.1, read on the forward strand.
CACGTACCTTATGACGAGGTTGTATTAAATTTTTTATCAAAATTTGATTACGGCCCTGCGTTAAAGTGACCGCCTGGTTATGTGCTTAACATATGAAGTTCTTCCACCCACAAAAGTGAAACCTTCTGTACCTTATGACAAAGTTATTTTCAAGCGAGCCTTTGGTCTAGTAAATTTGTATGCATTTATCTTCCATTCAATGAAATATAGTAATTATATTTTGAAAAATAAACAATATATCCTATTTGGTCTTGTGACAATGTTTGAGACACCCTTCATTTTTCATGCTGCAAATTTTGTTGAACCACACCATTATTTCTGAACATACATCCAATTAATATTTTAATAATTTCAAAACCTTTGCATTCAAAACCACTCCACGTTTGCATTTCAGTTACCAAAATTTGTTTACTATTATTAAACAGTACCCATTTTGTAGGTTTGAAATCCAATTTAAATTTACGTTTTCATAAATTCAATGTTAGTGAACGTTGGTTGCTAATAATCAGATATATCAAAACCTACTGCTTTGTAGCTGCTCGAATTAGAAGAAAACTCATCGAGATTACTAAATTTAGTAAATAATTTAATAAAATGTATTGATAAAAATGTAAACATCACTGTTGTTACATGACAACCAACATTGTATGAATTCTTCCAGCATGTTTGGAAAATTATTGTAAAGTAAGTGTAAATTTATGTTAATCAATTTCTAAAAACGTCAAAGATAAACATTGAAAAAATTGCAGATCCTTATCTTAATTTTATGCTGTAGCAACATTTGTATGACATTAATTATGTATTGCCTAAAACCCACGATTTATTTGTGGGTGTAAATGCAACTACTTCATTGAAATAACTGAAGAAGTATCTATGAGCTGGTGATGAGCAACAGTAAATAACGTTTTAAAATTAATGCAAATTTATTCCTAGCTACACTATTCTTGTTGTAAAACATAACATGTAGGTACGTAGTTATACGGAATAATACTAAATATGCGTTTCGTGAAATAAATATTACAAATTTTGTTTGCTTTTAGGTATAACTGCTATTATATGCCATCAATCATATCAATATGTAACTGTCAGTTATTAGATAGAAATAATGTTTAATCATTCATTCATGTTTTATTATTTATTACACTGTATCATTATTAAATTTAAAAAAAATAATAACTTCAAGGACCCAATTCATTAGAGATTATTTATTTATTGATAGCAAATATGAAGTCTGATACTTAACAATTTGATAAATACTCGTCGAATATAGAAACAAACAATACCATATAATAAATTTCATGCCGCTCTCCAAGAGTAAAATTAGTTTTTTGTATAACTTTACAAGGTTCGCATTAGTGAAGGCAGGAATAACGAAAGCATGAAATTTATTTTAATATCTATGACAACAATTTATTAGAAGCCGCATACAAATAACTGCTAAATTCTTAAATGCGAGGCAAAATAGGAAACAACATCCTTTAATTCATTGAACTTGAAAACCATAGAGAGAAAAGTCGAATTGCATTCAACCAGTGCACACTGCACAGTCGACCCGGGAGCAGACACTCTGCACTGCTCTTTTGGGGTGAAGCTACGGTTAAGGTTGGGTAGGTAACTGTATTTCCACTTTTTCTTAATTTTGAGGATTTCCTGAAACCTAAATCTTGAACCACAACACTCAACGATCAGCATATTTCAGTTTGCGTAAAGACTTTCATTTTTACTTGCCTAAACTTTCACTGTCATACCAAGAAATTTTCGAAATCGAGATTTTGATGAAAATGCATGTTTCGCACCTCTAGGAACCCTAAAAATATGTATGTTTGTGGGTGGATGGGTGCGTCCCATAACTTCCAAAAGGACGGTCTGCTTTCAGTAAGTTCTGGACTGTTAGGGTATACCAAAAAACATTTCAGTTTAAAAAAAATCCGAACCGGAAGCGCACGTTAGAAATGCTTTTTCTTAATACGGTTTTTTTCCGAAATTTTATTTTTAATCTAAAAACTTAATCTGATAAGGGCAAATTTAACGCATTTTTCCGAGCTTTGTTGAAATTTTGACTTTAACACCTTATTACTGAAAAGGAAGTTGACGAATTGAGATTAAAGTTAGCATGGTAAATGCCCTTAGGGAATACAATGTCACTATCTAAACAAAATTGCGAAATAAACATTTGTAAACATTTTTTTTTAATTTTGTAAATCTTCAAAAAATATTGATAAAAAACTGGCAAAATAATTTTGTTTTCAATTTCGTATGCTAATAGAGATAGAGATGATCTACAAATTGCTTCGTTTACTAATTTCCCTGTGACACCTACTATGAATTCTTTTAAATTGAAAATTCATTCATTGTTTAGTAAACGGAAGACGATAAAAGCTTCTTTTAAGATAACTTGCTCATGAGTGATAGTAGAACAAGATTCACAAGAGGAGTTCAATTTCCCCTCTCACCTAAATATTGGTGGACGAATTTAAACATCCGTTTTTAGCTTTCTTTAATCCCAAGAAATCATCGCCCAACAAATAAAATAATCGGATGTTTTTCTCAAAAACAATTTTCGGTTTTGAAATACAATAAGGCGCATCTCGCTAGCCGAGCCAGTGAGTTTAAATAAAGCGACCCCGGACCAACGACATTATGGCCGACGAGCTGTGGCTATCGGTGAAGTGATGGTTATAGGGCTCATTTTGACTTCACATCACATTCTGATTTTTTCGTTGCACAACTGATATCTTTCGCTATATGTTCAACGTGTTGCATTTGCTATTATTACTTTGCAGAGTAACATCAATGTGCGTTTGATTTGTACTTCCACTGCTGCTAGCAAGTTCGTAAACCGCCATCGTACTAGAAAGTTTCAGGTTACTTCGGATGATATGTATTATCGACAAAATCGTCCAAGGGAGCATAAACAGTAGCATTGCACTATGTACACAATTTCTTCAGAATCAACATTACTTCTGTTAATATGCAACCCCGGCAAATTTGCAAAAGCGGTCTTTGCATAGCTTGAAATAGCCCGAGCATTCTAATACGACGGGTATTTACGGATGGATTTACGCTGGAAGGTTGCAACGTTGTGCATAAATTACTTTTAAACATAAAAAATCGAAAGTGTCTTAAGTATAGGAAAGTCCAGGCAAAGTGCTTGACTTATATTTATATATATTTATATATTATATAAATTTACTAAGTGTAAATAAGTGTAATGTATGTGTATTCAGTTTGATGACAATTGCCAATTGTGGCGTTTGATGGTAGCACTACGTTTATTTTTTTTTAATTTTTAAGGTTTGTTTTGTAGCATTTTAAATCAAAATTTAAGACTTTCGAATAATTACTACAACGAGCTCTTAATACATCATTTAAATTTGAACTTAAGCTGACAAATCAGACGAATTAACTTAACCCCTCCTCTCAATTTTTGACAGTAGTAATTTTCTAGTTACCTACTGCTGTTCCAATAATATTATTGACTATACCACTCACATTCCATTAAACCAATCACAAATTTTTCCTTTCATGAAACGAACGAATCGCGTGTTTTATACTGATTGAACTGCATGGTTCTGTTTAAATAAACGTGTAAACCCACAGTAGTTTCAGATAATCGCTTCTAAGTCTTAAATTAACGCGTTTAAAACTGATGTGCACTGACTTTTGGGTATAGTTAAAATTATTTTAATACAGTTTTTTATTGCCTCGGCCAAAAGTAAGTATCATATTTAATTATAACAAAATTTATGAACTAAAAACAATAATTGTCTTTGTCATGCACGAGCAAAAAGCAAGATACGAGAAACGTGTGATAACAATGTCAATGTCTACCAACTTGAATAGCGAATGTTCAAATCACAGTTCAAATCATGACCGACCCTAATTTTAGTGTACACCTATAATAAACATAATAACATGCTAATATGCATTACAAAATAAATATATATTTACATTAAAATTGTATCTTGTTTGACAGGTTATACAAACCAAAATCTTAGACCACAATAATGTACATACCCTCAAAAATTTTACAAAATACCACTTTACGATTTTCCGCCAGAACGATCCATATTTACAACCTCACTTCACAGCAACAGTAAATAAGAACGTCAAAATATAAAATCAAATTTACAAAAAGACACAATTACAAAACATTTAAAAACAAGCAAACAATACTATAGTTACGAACGTCGATTCCCGAAATTACCTGAGCATTACCGACTAGTTCAGTGTTATCAAAATTGCGTCATAATTAATGTCAGTTATACAGTCAAGACGAATACGACTCGTGATGCGATTTTTCTTTCATAAAATAAAATGGTGTAAGTTAATTCGTACTAATTAATATTTAGGTATTTTTACCATCTTAACTAGCACTCGTCAACTAACACCACAATTTTATCGAAAAATTGCAATCACTTGTATTATTTATGAATATTCCACTTGCGTTGTAACAGTTAATGGCAGCTGTTTATTTTCAGGTTCTTGACCAATTAGACCCTGACTGGCCGCGATAATCCTTTTTTAAGATGTTCCGGTGTTTTATTGCTGTATAACCATAGCAACACGTCAACATAAAGATTTACTTTTGCATTTATTAAAATTAGCTAACGCGTTTGTACGTTAGTACATAACAAACAATTATACTAAATAATACTTTAATTTGTTTGTTCGTGGAATTGTCTAAAAAATACCACCCGGGAATTTAAAAATATCTATAATTCTGTCTTTCATTGACAAACTCAATTGTGTTGATGCACGGTAATGTCGCTCCTCCTTCGGACTCGTGATATTGCCTAGTGACAACACAATTTCGTTGTCAATGAAGCGACAGAATTATCAATAATTTTTAATTTACATGCATGATATAGTATAAAGGATGGTATGCTACAGCGCACAGGTTTCGAGCCACTGTGTGACGTCATCAAGTGTAAAAACAACAGCAAAAGTAAAAATTAATTCGCGGCAAGTCTGCAGCCAGTAAATTTTAACCGCTTTTACAACATATAAATATAATAATATAGTTACGATGATAAAATACAAATAAAATTCTTCTGGGAAACTAAAATATTTCACATTAGATGTACCGTTGCTCATAATAATATAATGTTCAATAAACAAAACATTAATGTAAATAGATCTATAATTTATTACATACTTTTTGTCTTACTATTATAGTTGGGGCAATTTTTTACATAGCAGTTCATAATAAAGTATATAAAGTAAATGAAACTTACTTTTAACACTAATTTGTTGACAAATTAGAAGCACCTAACCTCTTTATCATTCCACTGGACAATAAGTTACCGGTTAACGAATGTGAATAGAGTATATGTATTTGACTTAATTTTTATCATGGTATACCAGACACAAATTCACAAAACATCTACCTATTTTACTCGTGTACTTTTATCTGCTTCTAACTGTACATTTGCAAACAGACATAATGCATAACATAATTCATATGAAATAGGATTTTATTTTTCTCTACAACAAAATACAGAATCAATGTAATAATACTTAAAATGACAACATCACGACACCTGCAATTTTATGGTACTGTGCCTATTTAACTGGAACATAATTAATAGTCATTGAATAGGATTTTCATAAGTTTTCAAACGGTAGCTGATCATTAATAATACTGTTACTAAATTTATGTTAATTAACATTTACTTCATAAAACCTTAAGGATTGTAAATAACTATGCGTGTCATGGGAATTTTTAGGCATTTCGACACTTATCAAAATATGAATATTAAAGCTGATATTTTAAAACAAATGTTCGGCCTTCAACATTTAGGGAAACCTCAATAATTTGGAAAATTAAATATGATAATGTATGCTGCATTTAATCTATCAGTATTTGTGAGGTTGATTGACTGCAACATACTTTACGGATAATTATGCAATTTTAAGAGATAACGAAATACATTAAAAGGTGAGGTATCCAATTAAATTTATAATATATAAAATTAAATTCCTGTATAAAGTGGTCTGATTGAAGTTTTTATTATTGTCAAATCGAGTGACATGCATTTTTCTGCTCAAGCTCGTAATGAACTAAACATATACTTATCTTTTCATTAATCGTGTCTATGGCTGCGTGAGTTATATTTCTTAAGCGGATGGTTCCATTTTGCTTAAACCGAGAATGTAACCAAAAATTAATCCGGAAACTAAGTTGTTAATAATTCCATACCAAAAATGGAACTAAGATATTGTTTTTTAGTATCGTTATTTTCAAATTATAATTTTAAAAAAGCTGAAGTGTACTAAAACTCATCGTATCTACAAAAGTGTAAATTTTATAATTATAACCTTCCATTCTATCTATCCAAATTCATAGAAGTGAAATTATAGCTTTCAAAAAAAAACAAATTGCAGCCAATACTAGATACTAATACTGGCCGTTGCCGTTACTTTTAATAATTTTAACGTTGTACAGTTCAGCGAGTATTAGATTTCTAAGAACACAAGCAGCGGGAATTTGAATTTGCGATAGCCTGTTTAATTGGTTTCCGTACCGTAACGCTACCCAGAGAAGCAGCGACTACTGCAAGAAAGCAAAGTAAGCGCCCGCCGAAGCGCTTCGGCGATTATGAATTCCGCTTCTGATGTCGAACAAAAATGGCTATAATAGCTTTATTTGGGAAGTTATCAAAAATATGCAAAGAATAAAAAATATATTTTGTAGCTGGAGCTAACTGATAGGCGTCGTTAAAATCACGTAACTGTCGGAAAACGCGTTGTTGATATTAAAAAAACTGACAAAAGTTTATAACGATCGGCGTTTGCGTTTTTGAATAAATAATTAATCATTTTCAAATTTTTCAAAAATTCCTGGAAAGCGTCAAAGTAAAATTTGTAAACGTAAAAACTAAATTTGTAGTTCAATGCAAGCTCTACGCTGGAAGTTAACACCGCTGTTGCTACGTTCTCGGACACGATCTCAAAACTTAAGCGATGACAGCATTTTTCAAGAATTCTGATCCGTCCCGGTTGAGAATCCTATAGGATTTGGGGTTGGGATAAAGGGTATACCTGTGTGTAACGGAATAAGCTGATCCGAAGTAAGTGGGTTGGGAAAAAGATCATAAAGTTGCTTGATGTGATTATGATCTTTCTTTAATAAAAAAAATAGATAAGAGCTATAATGTGGTTTTCTTCCAATGCTTTAATATCGCTACGACGCCTTGTATGCTTTTTTTAAGTTTGTATATTAAAGGCCCTTAATTTAAAAAATGACAAACAATGTATAATTATTTGTGTCACAACTAAATTGCTGATCAGTGACGCAAGAGTCGAGTTCTGAACATAATTGTTAGATAGGTACAGTCTTCTTCTTCTTCTTTCAATAAAATTGCTTACCTCTTACGAGATGTAGCATATTTTTTCACCGCCTATCCTATGTGGTGCTTAAAGTGGCTTTAAACAGTTGAACAGTTTCTATGTACATGTAGGGAAATTCCAGGCATAATCTTTTGCTTGTCTTTTCAAAATCAAGTATCTCGTAAATTATAATATGTTCAGAAAAGCGAAAAAACAATTTTTCAAAGATACAAGGTTATTTAAATTTACGTATATAGTTTGGAAAAAATTGACTTTATTTCAAAGTGGCATCAATTTTGCAATATGTTGTGAAATAATTTCAAAATTGTTTTAAAAATCTGGTAACACAACATACTCTTTTGCATAATTATTGCTCCTAAATCCTCACCAGAATAATGGCACACAAAAAATGAGAGATAGAAAAATTTAAATGAACAATCACAAAGATTAATTAATTAATTAGAAACCTAACAGTTTATTTCAGTGCAGATATAAAATATTAATCCCCATTAGTGCCACTAAATTGCACACAAAAAATTAGTACACACTATATCAGAAATTCAAGAATTAGCTCATGCAGGTCAAATTTGTAGCCGCCACTTTAATATTAATGTCCACTATAAAGCATTGTAGTGGTTCAAAAATGATGGAGTCTACTCAACATTCATTTGTTGTAGTTTCCTTGTTACGGTAGACACCGAGCAGTTTATAGTGTTTCATTCGCAAACTTGTTTTTTAATTCTTGAATGCAGTTACGTATTATGCAACCTATTTTAGTAGTATTATTCGTTTAAGCAGACATTTGTTTGGCTAATGAATCTTCGTCACTCAATTTATATTCCCATCTCTACTCATTTAAATATTTAAATTTGAAATTTGTTTTGTATCTAACGTAACTTACGTTAAATTCGACCATGAGGACAAAAACCATAGTTCCGGAATCACACCATAAATAATTCCATCACTGACAGGACAATTACTTCTGTGCGACGAAAAGTTTAAGGACGATCTAACATTTTATATTTTTGTAATGTCTTTGCAACGTCTACGAATATAAAATGTGATGTCATCTGTAATCATTTGTCTTACAAAAACATATGTACTTTTGTAATATCATTTAAGTATTATATCTTCATCTTGTAGGTACAAAGTTTAATGCAGTTAATTAAACAGTAAATAAAACTGCCATACAGTGACCTAGACAGAGAATAACTAATTTAAGTAAAGCTGTTATGTTATTTGGTGTAATATCGCATTCGCACTGTATTTAAATAGAACTTTTGGAATAATCCTCTCAATTTCGTAATAGGAATGTAAACAAATTATTAGAAATATTCATATGTTCGAACAAAATATTTCAAATTCAGTAACACTACCCAAGGAATCTTAAATTTCTATAAAGTTTAATTTTATTTTTTTACATAATAGCTGTGTTGGTAATACTGAATTACTTAATTATTTATAAAATTGGTTATAAAATTAATTAATCAATGTGACCCCAAGCTTTCCCTAGCGCATTAGTAATTAATAGCTTTATTATTACAGAGAAGACTAACATTAAAGTAAATTTTGATTACTACTTAGGAAGGCATAGCATGGTTGCCACACCTTTCGGTTAACTAAATAATAATTGTGAATTATCTAAATTATAAAGTTGCTAATGTACTACTAAATATTTTTAATAAAAAAATCAAGGTCCAACGAAGTTTTCCATTGAATATTATTTAGGTTATGCTTATTAACCCCAATAGCATATAGAGAATAAGAGTTCCTGTTTACGAAAAAACATAAAACAGAAGATTCACCCACCTGCGACCCCAACCACCAAATAAAAGAGCATCATAAATAAATAACAATGATGATACACTAAGAAAACGTGTTTCACCTATGAAATGTGGTTTCCTAACCTGTTACTCTCAAAATATGATGAATTGATATATTGAAATTAACATGTTGGTTGAAGCGCCTCTGCACCCTGAAAAAGTTGGTGTTTGAGCAGTCATTAGTAGAGGGAGTAATTAAACCAATAATCTCAAAATAACGCTTCTAGATTAACGTTTTTTGTTGTAAGGTAACATCAACCATTGTTGGAGGAATTTCATTGCGACTAACTACGACACCGTTATTTTCAACAGAATGGAGCAGCTCCTCCTTGTACGACGTATTCAACGTTGGCTATATGGTAAAGGAATTCTTTGATAATTGAGTTATTAGTCGAAATGCAGCAAGACCTTGGTCTGCGAGATTTTGCGTCTTAACTTCATGTGATGTTTTGGGGCTTTGCATTAAAAATTTATATTTATCGCGCAAATCAATAATTTACAGGATCTTTGACAGTGCATTGCATATAAGATTCGAGATTCGATAATTTATTAAATGCACGCAAACAAAGCACGTGAAAATGTTTTGAAGTAGTGTTTTATACACAACAGCATCATGAACTGTAAAGCGTACGTCAGGGAAAAAACCATAGGCCACTTGACTAAGATTTTTTTTGTACACCAGTTATAAGATAAGCAGTTTCATGGCTTTTTGTTTTCATGCCTTGATAGCTTACAGAACAATGATCGATTTGTGTTCTTCTCTAAGTAGGTATATACGAGGATCGTTCGAAATGTACGTGGCCTAACACAGAGATGGCGCTAAATCGGCGAAACTTGCATTACCATTTTTCAGAGCCATCTTTTCTTAGGTTTAATATGACGGTATAGAGCAATCTGTCAATTAGTTTGTGTTTGACAGTGCGCCAAAGTGACCGTCTTGAGTGATTTCGTAAATAATGAAAAAAACTGAGTTGCGAGAAGTGATAAAGTACTTTCATTTGAAAGGCTTAACACCAACCGAAATCAAAGCAGAGTTGGATTCGACATTTTTGAAGTCCGCTCCTTCGTTTTCAATGGTTAAAAACTGGGTTGCCGAGTTTAAGCGTGGTCGTGTGAGCACAAAGGACGCACCCCGCAGTGGAAGCCCAAACACGGCTACTACACCGGATATAATTGAAAAAGTCCTTCGTATCGTATTGGATGACCGTCGAGTAAAAGTGCGCGAGATAGCAGACATAGTGGGCATCTCAAATGACAGTGTGCACAGAATTTTAACTGAAGAATTGGAAATGAAAAAAATACTCAGCGTGTTGGGTGCCGCGTTTGCTCACACCGGAGCAAAAACTGATTCGTTTGATTTTTTCTCGCGAACTTTTGGCACGTTTTCGCCGCAAGCCGAAAAACTTTTTGCGCCGCTTCATAACCGTCGATGACACCTGGATCTACCGTTACTCTCCCAAAACCAAGGAAAAGTGCAAACAATGGACAAACAAAAAAGGCCTCATTTAGCAATAAAGAAAGTGCTTTTCCATCAAGATAACGCACCTGTACACACGTCTGCAATTGCCATGACCAAAATTCATGAATTGGGATTCGAATTAGTGCCTTATTCGCCCTATTTGCCACATTTGGCTCCCAGCGATTTTTATCTATTTCCAAACCTGAAAAAATGGCTCGGCGGTAAAAGATTTTCATCCAATTACAAGGCAATCCCTGCTGTAAATAGCTATTTTGAGGACTTAGGTAGAGTCCGGGTGGTCCAGTTTTAGAGGATCAGGCTCACAATGCGTGAGTTCTCGGTTCGAATCCTGGAAGAAGCAGACATTTTTTCTGTAATTTTGTGGATCGGTATCGAGCTCGGTGACCATTCGACGTTGGGTTACAATTAACGGCGCTCGCCTTGATTACTGACTGACCAGGACAAGTATCAAAGTTATAAACAACATAAAAACATACAATTAATGAATTAAACACACGTGTGTGAATGACATTGAATGAATGTGCATCAAGGGTGGCATAAGCTTCAGGAGCGTAGCGGTCTAAAGGCCAAACGGCCCCACTACCTCCTACTGCACAAGCAAATAGCCTACCGGGAGTGAAAGACCTCGACACCCTCGGGTATAAGAGGTGAAAGATTAAGAAACAAAGAAAAAAAGGACTTAGATTCATCGACCTACAAAGACGGCATTGCTCCTTTGGAGCATCGTTGGAATGAGCGAGCAGGACTATATTGAAAAATAAAATAATTTTTTGCCCAAAAAACTTGCGTTTTCTTTGTTAGGCCAAGTTCATTTCTTCGTATTACTGCAACTAAGACGAAACTTTTGTTTGTAAAATTGTAAATAATATAGTCGTTTTGAATATTACAATTACGTTTTGTGTTATAAATTTATTATATGCCAGAATAGTAAACGAAATACATACAAAAGTTCTCTAATCTAAACATCAAATATTAATAATACTTTATTCACTTTACGGTATTACTTTCCCCGTTGTACTAAATCTCTTTAAACATATGATTAGCATGCAAAATGCAGAATAAATAATGTCAACACATTTGTCATTCAAATTAGGAGATGCTTGATAAAAAGTAATGAAAACGACACTTACCTAATTTGTATATGTGATACCTCTCCATTGTTTAAATTATTCTGCAACAAAATAATAATTATGTGTATGCGATTATGTATAAGAGAACATTACATCATGTAGCAAATTGAATTTTAAAGGTTAAGTTGGTCCTGTTTCAACACAGTACTGTTGCATTAGCCTAACTAAATTAACCAACATAATTTGCACCATTGAAATTAAATCTCATCAAGAAATTCCGAATAACTAAAAATTACTTCCGAGTTCTGGTGAAGGTGTTACGAGCAGAATTCTCCTTTCGTTGATGGACGAGCTATTATTAATAATTACAGAAAAGTTTGCAACAAGTAGTACATTTAAAGTTGAATTAAGCTGTACCCACCTTTCGAATATTGCATACTCAGTTGTTGAAACAGTAAAATTAAATTGTGTACTTATGCTTCTTTAAGGGAGTGTTAAAATTAGAATTAATGTTAAGGTTACTCGTGATTCGGAGATTAGCGAATATTTCGTAATTATAGTGATGTACAAAAATACTTTCAATGCGACTTTGAAATATTTTTACAATACTATTAAAATTTCTGAGTGCATTTGCCATGAACTTTAGGATTCATTAGATGGAAATGCATTTACGTTACGTTACTTAAGTTCGTTTATACACACGAGACTTAAATATATTGCAATAGTTAAAAAATGTAGTTTAGTTGCAACAGAAATGACATTTTCAGAGCACGTTTTACATCTTTTTAATATCCTATTATAACAATTTGTATTAACAACAATAAAAACGTTTAAAAATGTCGCTAGGAGCGTCGTAAATAATGTGTTAATGTTGCAATTTACATTTTTGAAAACCTTAACCTAATACAGCAACAATTCGCGGCATCTTTATGCCACCTGGAAATAAAAAGTTTTTTTATTTTTAGAGTTTTCGTCCCACTCTTTGGTAAACTGAGGTTCCTCCATAGAGTATTTATGACATAACAGTAAATCTTGTAAGAAACATAAACTGGTGTCCACTTTTAATTTGCTAAAGATATAAAGATGAACCAGGGCCAATTGACCAAACTCTTGTATTTTAGCAAATAACAAATCCTTGTTCACGGTCAGAATTTAAAATATTACCTAACTTTATTACTTTATGAATGAAGGAGAAAAATATTTCTTTTTAATTTGACAATTCCAAATCAAATAAAACATATTTTAGCATCTCCATTAAATTGCAGTTTTAATATTTTCTTAAGTGAATACAGCTTTTTATAGGTCAAAAGTTCATTGTCAAAGTGTACAAAAGAAAAACAAAATATTAAAAAACATTCAGAACAAATAATTAAATTCTCATGAAACGGCAGAAAAAAATTAGTAAACAGAGACTATAATAATAAATTGCTGATACTAAAACGTATATATCTAACCAATACTAAAGCAAGACTTTGTTTAACTCTTCATAACTGTTTAAAAATTCAAAAATGCTTTACAATGCGAATTTTACGGTTGAGAGGAATTTTTCAGCTGTTAAAAATGTAAAACTATAATGGTGGTAGGGGACCAAGGCAAACCACCAGTAGCTCAGCGGTAATCGCGCGGCTCTTAATGCAGCGTATTCGGGTTCGTCTCCCGGGCCGGTAGTTCTCCCTCGCAAGGCAACGGAAAACCAGCGAGGTAGATTTTTCCACAGGAAAACCTCTCTGGAGAAGAAGTACATGCACTTCCTGTCGTTCGGAGTCCACGTTAAACTGTAGGTCCCTTATGTCTGTCTGTGCAAAATATCTATCTCCGCGCACCAAAAACAGACATAGGAGAGAGGTCGCCAACGTCCTGAACAGGATATGGCACGAGAAGAAGAAGAATAGCACATTGCTTTAAATTTTAGTCGTTATTTTTGTTAATTTAGCAACTTATTAAAATTCCTGTAATGTTAACTTAAAGAAAAAGCTCGATCCAATGCTTAAAAACGATAGTTGGAGAAGGTTTTTTACAATGTACGCTAAGATAGACACATATAAATGCAGATAGAACTAAGTTATAAAATCAGTTTTCTAATATTTAATAAATTATTTACTTCTTCACACTATAAATTGTTTAATAAAAAATTCAGGTGTATTATTATCAAAGACCGGACTTTTAGTCGCAGAAGAGTAAAATATTTCGTTAAAATTCAATAAGTAAACAAAAAACAAGAGCGTACTCAAGTCCACTAAGTTATACGTGAAAAATATTGGACAAGAGTACTAATTTTTTGGTAAATATTTAGAAAACGTTGTTGTGTACTGCAATTCTTAAGTATTTTTTATTCAACGGTGATTTTCCGTCCCTTATAGTCCAAAGTTTTCGTTCGTAGAACTTTGTCGTTGTATTAATGAATTTACACGTTCTATTTTTATTAATTCGTGGTTAATATTTAACATTTTAATTAAAAAGGATATTGTTGCAGTTTCATAAAATTATTTCATGAAATACTTTTAAAAATGATGACCCTGTTTTATTTTATTTTACTCTTACATAAGCATTAATTCCAGTTAATCAAATAAATAATAACTTATCTACACAAGGTACACAAGGTCAACCTTATGGATGTGTTACGTTTTAAGCTAGTAGATAATTTGTTCACAATTTAATGTACGCGCCAACTATATATTTAAAGAAATTGTGCTAAAAATTATTATTAATTAATTGCCTCATACTTTAAATACCGGTTAAATACTAGGCTAGAAACTTGGACTATAATTATTATCAAAGCAAGTCTACTAAATTCAAATGCAATATATTACTACAATATGTACAGGTGGCCCCATTTTTGATGCAGTAATTGGATAACGTTATTAATAACAAAGTTACAGAAAAATCATTTGCGTATAATCGCCCAATTTTTTTACAACTAATTTAACGTTGAAAACAAAATTACAGTGGCGTGCTTAAATTTTCTTTATACTTGCAACTGTTTTTCAATTATAACACCAACATTTTTTTATTATGAAAACGATAGTAGTTTTTGACTAATAGTTTGACTTTGACTGGCTTTTGTTTTGAAGAACCCAATATTGCGTTATCAGTCCGAAACTTCTTTGCACTGTAACGACTATTGTTTAATGGTACACGGCATCCTAAATATCAAATAATATTTAATAGCGTCTCTATGTTTAAAAACAAACACATCAACCTATACAGGTAGTCTATTTTAACCGAAGGAATCTCAAAAACTATAAGATATACAACGTCGGGAAAATTAAATGAAAATTGCCTAATTAAGGTAGCAATTAAATGGTGATTTCGTTTTCCCATAATACCTGTTGCTTACTAGATATGAGCAAAAAACTCAAATACTTTTTAAGGTAAAACATCTCTGTTCATAGTAAAATAGAAATGGGGAGACACTGGGGGTGGTAAGAAGATCCGGCTTGCGCAAATCGGCTATTCGACATGTTTTTCCTGGGCGCGTCTATTTTGAAGTAGTAACCCCCCCCCCCCTATTATTTATGCAGCTGCACGCCTTTATGATATTTTGTGTTTTCTAGTTGCAACGAATGTTTAGGCATTAAAATCTCAAAATTGATTTTTTGCGTCCTATAGACAGACCTTCGGCTGAAAGAAAACCTCTCAGTGGTGTTTTTTCAATAGAAAGTTGTTCTTATTGTCATTTAACATGATCAAGCAGATATGCGTAAATTATTGAAAAAACAATAATCGTTGGTGGGGGGTGATAGGGAAATCGCATTTGCGCAGACCGGCTATTCAATATGCGTAGAATACTAATCAAAGATTCTGTTTCGGGTGCGTCTATTTCGAAGTAGAGCATCCCTCCCTCCTTTTTTTACCAGACCAACCTCATTTTGTTTCGGTTTCGTCCCAATGGAATCACCAATCTTTGAGTCAAACTTAGGTTTTCTGCGTTAAGGCGTCTGGGCTGTAAAGTGTACACATACACAGACGCACACACAGACACCGCGGCAGCGGTCTACCAAGGCCCTAAACTCTGCTTATTGGTCAAAGTGTTTAGGTTGGAAATGTTTGCCATAAAAGTATCTTTATTTTAGGCATAACTCGTATATCGATCGGTAAGCCCAAAGTGAAAATTGTATATTATTAAAGCTGAATTAAAAAAATATCTTTACCACTGTTTTATTTTATTTAAAAAAAAGCTAATGTTTAAGGCATTTGCAATCGCTCTTTGACTTGTATGGGGATTATCCGTAACCATTTCAATTACAGCTACTTCGTTATGTTCAACCGTAACTTGCCGTGCCCTTACTTTTGGTTTTGAAAATTGCCCATACTCTTGTAAATTCAGAAGAAGCATTCTAAATGTTTTGTCTGTTGGAATTCGTCTACCTGGAAAGCGTTGCGCATACAAAGTACTGGCAGCAATCGCATTTTTTCGACATTCACCCAGAATTAGAAGCATGTCCACTTTGTCAGCGTTGGAATACATTTTGCACCAAAGATTAGTGATCGATAATCTTTGTTGTGCACCGTTCAAGTAATGTGGCTTAACGAATTTGATTAGTAAACTGTGAAAATAATGCAAACATGATTGCCTTGATCTTAATTATAGAAATATTTTGTTTTAAAATAATAGTCGGCAGTGACTGTATTGTGTGTTGCCTATTTAAAAAAATTTGGGCTCGGAGTTTTAAAATGGGCACTCTGTATTAAAGCTATAGTATGTGGAGAATCTAATAAAGTGATAACACTAAAAAGCTTCAAAATCATAGATTTTTTTTATAGCAACAGAATCAATAATTAGTGTTTTAAAATTAAAGTTTTAATACAGGAATTACTACAGTAACTAATTGTTTGTTAAGAAAACGCTTTGCATAGACTTTTCTACTTTTTCGAAATGGTTACTTATCATATTTTGAAAATTATGTTTGTAATTTTGTGTCAACGTTTTACGCACGAACAGTGACTTGCACTAGTGCTATCACACTATACTGATTGACCTAGTGGAAGCATACCCTAGTAACCTATTAGCTTATGCCTGAGGGCATATCTTAATATGTTTAAAAACCGAGTTTTTGTCATGGAAAAAATCAATTTTTAATTTTTTGGGTAAATAAATCAATGGAACTAAAGGGAACCAAAAACGTAAAGACAAATACTATCGCAAAAAATTAGGTTGGAGGAAGAAAGATAAACCAACTCAATATTGCTGCATCAAAAACTAAAGCTGTGAACCTTATTCTACTATCATTTATAAGCAATTTAGCTTAAACAGAAATGTTTTATGGTTTTTCATTTATTAAATAAAGAAGACAAGTTTCGGATTTTCAAAAATTCATAGGTGTCACAAGGAAATTAGCGGTCTGGGATAAGCATTCAACTGGAGCTTATTTAGGCCACTAGAAGCCTACAGAATTTAAAAAAATCGTCTGACCAGAAACTTTTTAAATTTTAAAAATAACTTTCATTTTGTAGTTTTTATTTGTACAAAACTTCTTGTACAAAATAAATCATGGTGTTGACCTAGGCGTACAGCTACTACAATACAAAATTTAATCTGTGAACTACTTTTTGAGTAGTAAGACGTTAAATTCAAAAATCAAAAATCGTAGCGGCTGCAGGTTTTAAACTGACAAGTTTGAAAGAAAATTGTTGGAGATCAGATTCAGTTTCTAGATTTAGACAGTTCAGTTCCTAAAACAAATGCTACCAAAAACACATGTCTAACTTACACTTCGGGTTCGTAATTTTATTGTTGTTTATTTGGTCGGTGAATTTTTGATGCATACCCACATTCCCCAACTTATCGAAATCGAACTAATCTGTTCAGGAGTTCGTAGAGTAACGCGCACGCGCACATACACACCTATCAACCAATGGACAGGCATTTTAAAAAAAAACACTATTTTGAATTCCTGAAATCAATACTTCCCTATACTGAAAACATAGGAAAATAAAAGTTAATAGAATTTTGGCTCGCCAGCAAACTTCGTTCAGAAATGCTGCAATTTAACCAGCAACACTGATTTCAAGTAAAATTGAACTGGTAATACACATGAAAAAAATTATGAAAATGAGCTATAGTCGAGATCTATTTAGATGATTTATGTTCTGCGAAAGGAGAATAATTTAGTTGTTATTGAAGCATGCGTGAGGTCGAGGTTACAAACGCTCCATTCACATCACATCTACAATAAATTCGCATACCTTATTTATAAGCCAAACATTTAGTAATTTATGGATATCAACAACGTGCTGTTAATATCTTTCTAGAAAAAACCCAAATACAAAAGAAAATAGGTCAAAGCAGCAGTTAACATTTAAACTATTTTACGAAAGCTCTACAAGTCCTCATTTACACATTTTAAGTAGTCAGAACAATCAAAGAGGATCTTAATTAATCTTCTGCATATATTTCCTTCCGGTTAATAATTTAGTGAGAAAAAAATTGAAACTCCTCCAAATATTGCTTTAATCTAGAGTTAATGAATGAACGGTTCAGTAGGTATTCTTTGTAAATTCTGTATAAGACCGAATACAATGAATGAACGACCCAATTCCTCAGCGCGTGAGAACCGACGTGATCTCTGTTACGTACATGATAAATTGCGAAACGCGCAATTCACTTTTAGTGTACAAGAAAACGATGTCAGTTAAATAGAGAAGCACATTTTTCGTGTAAACGTCTTGTTTTCAGCACTACTATCTACTACATACTACTAATCACCAAGCATATCAAAAACATTGCAATGCCGCAATGCTCAGTTCACTTAAGATGCGCAAGTTGTTTACATTGCAAGCCATTGTTTCCGGAAATATATAAAACTTTACGGGAACATTAAAAAGAAGAGTGTAGAAAACGACATCATTAACTCGTAGTAAAAAGTTTACACATAAAAACGCTACTACAAACACTAATTAACACAGAAGTAACTATGCACATTTTTATCTTCATTACTTTCCTATAGACCAATTATAAATTCTGCAATTTTGAAATTACCTAGAAAGAACATTTCCACATTTTGAAAAACATTTTGTGATAAGATATCTCGATCTTTGTGCGCTAGAAACTAACAATGTTAAAAGCAATTCAGTAAAGCGTTTCTGAACAGAGACTTTAAACGTTTAGTTAAAACTGAAGAAACAATGCATAGTTTTCCGTAATGTTGAGCTGATAAAAACTGAAATTCTAAACAGTTTTTTAAATTATTGGAAGATACCAAATTTTCACCTGCACACAATTTATCACCATAACACGACGACGGATCCATACATCTCCACACAGTTTACTGATTGTTTTAGGCGAATGTTTCTGTTACAGCCACTACTGTTGGTATAATTTGGTTATTCATGGCTTACTTTAACTATGGAGAGTCTAAAGATATAAACATTAAACTTCAGTGTATTTATCGGGCTAACATGAGAATCTCGCGCAGCAATATTACCCACAATTGATATAATCAAAACATTACACAAGTAACATTGTTACAATTTTATTAGAAACGGCACTCATAAATAGAGCTGAGATTTTCAGGCACACTTATTATTAAAAATCTGTCGGCTAACCGCCACGAGGGCGGTTAAAATTTTAAAATAAACAAATAAATATCCTCAGAATTCCATACTTCATTAACCCAAATATTGGGAGCTTCAGGTATAAGAACAAACGCGTACATTTACGTTGCTGCAATTAAAACAATCGCAAATTAATTAATTAGAAAACTAGCCAAACTCCGTGGACTACGCCTCGCGCGTTTCTCTTAAAAACATGTTGGCAAATTTATGCAAAAGAGACATAATAATAATATAATTAATACATTCCGCAGGTATCGGAACCTGCAAACGTAATGAATAACCTGTATAGAGATGTAAGGCATGTAACTGAATGCGCGGTTACTAAAAGTTCAGGCAGGGGAAAGGGATCCGAGTTGAATATATAGAATAATTATAAATAACATGTGTCGAGATGTAAGACATGTTACTGGAAGGGCGGTCACTAAAAGTCAATGCAGGGAAAAGAATGCGAATTTAATATACAGAATATAATAATAAATAACATGCGTTGAGATTTAAGGGATGTTACTGAATGTGCGGTCAGTACAAGTTAAGACAGGGGGAATGCATCTAGATTAAATACATGGATATAGTCTAGGATTTTGATCCGCGGCTTTCTACGGTACCTGGTTATTTCTCTTATTTGTTATTAAAACAAAATTTTAAAAAAAAACTAAGGCATAGTCCATGGGTTTCGCTAGCAATTATTATAACTTAAAATAGCTACAACTAGAACTTCAAAATGACTAAAAAGAGAGAAAAGAATCTTGAAAAATTCCATTTCAAATTGCATTTGCACAAACATATCTGAAAAGAAGGTATGATCACATTTGGTCAGAAATTAGGTAAACATTTAGAATTATATTAATATCCTATTTTGAGTATGATACTTCATCCTACAAAATGCCAAAATGCCACACAATAATTTACAAATGTTTATTTTTTTCATAAATGAACAGGGAAGGAAAATGTTTTTACTTTTTTGTAGTTATAAGTATATAATCCGTATATAGCTTTACGGAAAACGTTAAAGTGATCAGAAAAAGTGTTGCTGTTTGAAAACGACGCTTTTCTTCATTTTTTACTATCCTGTCGTTTCAGTAGTACTTGTGAAAAATTTCATTTTTGAATTTTGATAGAAATACTTGTTTTGGACCTCTAAAAACTCAAACGAGTGGTTTTTCAAAACCCTCTGTGTATGGCTTCATAACTGGGACTGGACGATGCCGCAAATGAGTATCAACTAGTAATACCAATTTGATATTGATACCATTTTCGTATAGATACTATAGAAAGGTATCGAAATATCGAAAGTATTGAAATATTGCAGGAATCGAAAATATCGAAGTATCGAATGTTGAATGTATCGAAATTGAAAGTATCGAACGTATCAAAGTATCGATTGTATGGAAATATCGGAACATTGAAATTACCTACCAGTTGTGCCCGTTTTTTTTACTCAAAAAATTTGTAAATATCCACTATTAATTTAAAAGCGTAACAATGACGTTACTTTCGGCGAAAATTTAAGTTTCCATCTTTAATAATGATAATCATATTTTACATCGAACAGTCAAATTGGGTCACCCATGTAATGTTTTCTTTAAACCAATTGTAACGTATTTTCTGCATTTCGAACAAAAAAACAAAATCGCAAAATTATAATAAATTAAAAACACTACACCGGGTAATTCAATTTGACAATTTGATCTAAAATCTCGATTAATAATAAAGTTATAAAAAATTAAACTGTTGCAGAAAGTTTACCCGAAAGTAACGTCAACTATATCTTTTAAAATAGCACCAGGGATTATTAATCAATATTAGAAATTGCTAGTTTTGCCGATTTCAGAAATTTTCGGTGCTTTCTCTACATTTGATACATTTTATACTTTCAATACTTTTCCAGCCAAAGTATCTATATTTGCCCACTTCCGAACCGACGCGATGGATCGATTGCGATGTGCCGTACAATTCAACAATAATTCATTCAAAAAATAAGCTTTTAAGAAATCCGAATGCGAAATCGGAATTGTTTAAATTTTGTGAAATTATAAGCGGAATCAGATAGAACCCCCCCCCCCTCTAATGATTTTGTCTGAGTTTTCTAGCTTCAAAAAGACGACGTTGTGATTTTTTGAAAATTTTGTCTTGAACGCCTTCTTACTCAAAAACAAGCTGCCCGATCGGCATAAAGTTTAGTTAGTGTAATTAACAGCCAGAGATTGGTAAGGATATACATTCACGTATTATACTTCATGGCTTCTTAAAAAATTAATAATTATTCGTTTAAATTTAAATTCATTTAAACTCTGTAGTAAAGAAAAGCCAAAAATTATTTCTTAAAAGAAATACATTAAAACTGGTAGCGTTCCCTGGGTTGGAATTTTGGGTAGGCAATAGCAAATGCACAAATAATTTAAAATTAAGATTAAAAAGACAAAATATTTTTTATTTCAGATATCAATAAAAAAACAAAACATGTCTTTGTCTTTTACAAGTTGGTCCGCGAGATTTTCCGTTTTCGCTGCAAACATGCAGACTACGTATAAGATAGATATAAACTTGTTTGGTGTCATGTAACCTATTCTGAACGCTGCACCTGATTGCAGCTAACTGATATACAAATAAAAACCTTAGCAGTGTTGCCAAGTCAAAAATTTAAAAATTACTATTTCACCAATTTTTTTTTTAATAAAGCCACTCGCCCACTTGCATTAAAACATTAACAATACAAAAATAATAATAAGCGCTAATTAAAGCACTAGTTTTGTTAAAGATATGTGTATTATAGTTTCTCTTTTTCTGATTGAGTAACGTACAAATGATAGGTACGTTGGTACACGATTATTGTGTAATGGCAAGGACTAATGCCTCAAGAAGACATAAAAGTCAAAAATTCTAATAAATTTACATATTCGGCTACTCACGGCTGTTATAATAAGTCCGGTGGGTAAATATATCTGGGAGAATTACTGAATTCTGACAGTATAAAAACATATTCTTTAAGGCTTTCGCGATCACTCGAACTGTCAATATTACAATGTACTTCGGCTCAGTGCTTTATTCGCTCTGAAGATGCAAGCGATGTTTTGCGAAACGTTAGGGTTCAACAAAATACATTAAGATCAAATCCTTGTCCGACCCAAGGTTTAAATAATCTAAGCACACGGCCCTGTTTAGGCAGGCATGGTTCACGAACACATATTGTTCAAACTCTTAGAGCAAATGCTTGTTTGTAAAGGCAGACAAGCTACAGATCGGTTCTTACCTGATTATGCTGGGCGTAGTTCCCAAATGACAACGCGATCTAAGCCAAAAGTAAATGGATTAAGAACTACTACGTATTGGGCGAAGGAGCCTACTAAGAAAATAAAAATAGACAAATAGACTGATGGTCTGCAGCACTACATTGTCCCACCAATAGTTTCCTGGCGCCCGTCTAAACGTCCACGTGCATTATAAGCATAGCGAGCTCTGACCGGATCTTTAGCACTGTGTACTAGGCAAAGCGCGTGCTCTCTTGTTTGCGTAGACCGCAGACGTATGGCGCTACTCGGTAAAAACAGTAAATTATGGTTTGTTTTACGTAACTAACAATAAAAGTTTTTAAATAAAAAATGGGTTCTTGTTTTACTTGTTTTGAGGTCCCTGTCGGGCTCAGGTGAGGAGCGTCTTGTGCGCCCGTGCGGTAATCCACCACTAATAGTTTGTGGACCCTCAGCTAGCTTTTATTGGGCTATTTGTAAATGCTCCACTGGGATTTCTATCCCAGTATGGTCTATGGTTTCGTGTACCTACTCTCAGTGTTTTAACTGCAATTTCTAATATTTCTAAATCTGCACAGTTCTTTCTTGTCTTATTTTGTAGGCTATGACAGCTAATGGAATATTTTCGCCATTTTCAGCATTATATGCAATGCAAGCGACAGAAAGTGATCTAATCAACTTTCCTTTGGTCTTAGGTGTATATCAGTATTGTAATCTTCTGATGATGAAACGGAACGCAGCTAAGAGTTTTGTTGCTATTATGCTTACACGAATTTCTGTGCATCATTATAATCTTCCACATAAAAGTTGGTTTTAAATGTTTTTACGCATATTATGACATTTGGTGTGCATTTCTGAATCTAATACCAACATAATTCTGTTTTCAAACAAAATTTTATACTTCTGCATTCAGATAATATGATTTGACCACACAACTCAACAAATTCAAACTGCCATTTTAATTGAAGTTAATTGAAGTTCGTGTCAGATTTAGAGATTTTGGGGAATAACTAAAAACACAAATTCTATGTAGACTGAAAAGTGCGAAGCAGAAAATATAATCCAAATTTGGAAAATTTTCACAAAAGTATTGCTAAAACTAGCAACATATTTGTTTTAATTGTGTAGACTCATATAGTTATGGATGAGCTACATAACTTAGTTTGTGTGTCGGTATGCTAAACTTTCTGTAGCGCGTACTATGATATTTGTAAAAAATACAAAAATTATACCCTGTATTTTTAGTAATAGGAAACAATAAAACGTTTTAGTTTAAATTAAATTGCTTTTGAGTGATAGTACCATAAGATTTACAAGTTACAATTTGTGGCTGACAAATTTTGTCGTAGGTTCGTTATCGTTATCTCAAAAATCGAAGTCTGTTTTTCCCATAATACACACTACCAGCTTTTACATCTTTCTCTGTAGTTTGCGAAAGATATTCCGTAGACCGAGCATACACTTCTGGCGCATGGCTGTATTACACAGACCCAGAGGTAGTGTTAAAACGTGACGGTCGGCCTCTGTTTCAGCAGTTTCGCTATTTACAGTCAACAATTGATAAAAATGGGAGATCCTGAAATCTTAGAGAAGTTTTGAAAACCTGTTAATTTTTAACAGAATGCTGTTACTAAAGGTGAGGATTTAACTACTAGTGACTGAAAATTCCTGTTGGTATGGTAATTTACATTAAGACCCTGTTAAAAATTAGCTGAAAATTTACAGACTACAGCCCCATACTATTATTTTTACATTAAAATGTTCAATACATCATGCCGCTGTGACGTCAGAGCTTGCTCAGATAGTACTACGCTCTTTTGGCGTGAAGGATAAACATTGCATTCGGCCGCACGTGTTTGCAAATGTTTACATAGTTTTTGTCGTGTATTTTCTAAATTTTAAAGTGTTTTTTATGTATATTTGGTGAAACCAGTTGTGTGAATTAAAGTTTAAAACCTCTGCGGTGCAAATTCAGTGTAAAGAAGTGGCATTTTGAAGTTTATCAAGAAAATACAAAATTAAAAGTGAACCTGTTTTGCAATTCCAACTGAACACAACTGATTATGTTTCCAATCGTTAGGTCATGCTACAATGGTTATCACTGTTTAATTAACGTCTATTAACGATTTTAACAAAATTTCACTTACTAGGAAGATGTGAAATCTAATAAACACGATATATAAACTACTGTGCTGCATAGGCTGAAACTCCTTGGTTACCCTACAGACCACTGATGACAACTGCCGTTTAGTCACGTGATGCACGTAATATATAGTATTTATCCTATTCTAGTCTCTGCAGCTACGATTCCGGTACAGTGGTGTGATCATATACATGTATATAAAAATGCTTTTGAAAATATGATAACAATTTCTAGTGTATTAGGAGAATCCATGCGAAGTGCTTCGCTTATTTTTACAGTTTAACTGTGGATAAAGTCGACACTACTAAAAACTGTGTTCTATCATGTTCAAAAAGTTGTTTGGAGTTTTATGTTTTTGTGTTGCCTTATATCAACAAAGATATATTATTTACCAATAAAAAAGATTAAGAGAAATTCTAACTAATCTTTTACCTTTACGTTTATTAAGCATTTTTAATAATGCTAAAATTATATTACAAATATAATTAAACACTATCAGAAATTTTCTTTGTCATAGTAGAACGATGAACTGTTAAATTACAACCGATGTCTTATAGTAACTATAAAATATTTTATAGTATAATTAAATGTTCATATTTACTTGTCAGAAATGCAAGAAAAATTATTACTCTTACATCAGCGTTGCAGAACCTTACGATTTTCAATTCCTCAACGGCAGCTCAAAGGATAAGATCATTTTACAAATTTATTAGCAGGAGTAATACTGACATTTACTTTTACCGTGTATTATATTACAATAAATACGTGCATGCGTAGATGTAAGCAAAATGTTAATAGTAATATTACGAGTATAAAGGCGGGTTTTAATAAATTAACTTGTCTTCATCCTATTTGCATTGCATACAATAACTCATAAGATGTCACAGTAATAAATTTGCATTCAAAAAAATAAGTTAGGTGTAAAATGTGGTCTTATTTCATTTAGACATGCAGTGGCGTTCCGCGAGTTCAAAATTTGAGTAGGCAATGGCAAATGCAAAAACAATATAACACAATATTTGTTTTTCGAAGGAGCATCCATTGCCATTTTTTCGGTAAAACAACAACGACACTAAATAATTAACTTTAAAAAAAAAGAAAACCGACTTCAAATAACACAAAAGTGACATAAGTTAACTAAAAAGCAAAAAATAAATACATAGGGCTTTGACGGTCCCTTTAGATGAAATTAATTATAATAGAGAAATTTCAATTATTAAACAAATTGCATACAGTAATGGTTATAATACTAAACTTATTGATACATTATTTAAAGAAAAAGATTATAAATTAGCCATTCAAAAAATTTATCCGAATATCCTAACTTCGTTCGATACAATTAAATATGCTTCGATCCCATATTTTGGTGAGAAATCAGAAAAAATTGCTAAAATTATAAACAAAACAAATAAATATAAAGTAAGCTTTAAAACAACTAGAAACATCTTAAATACTTTGTTTAATGCAAAATCACAAACAGACGATTTGTTAAAATCAGGCATTTACAAATTAAATTGTTCGCATTGTAATTCGGTTTATATAGGCCAGACAATTAGAAATTTTGATATTAGATATAAAGAACACGTACGTTGTTACAAATACAAACACCCACATAAATCCAATTACGCTAAACACTTACTAGAACAAAATCATTCAATGACATCTAATAACACCATAAAATGTTTACACTTTTGTGATGATAAACGTAAATTAGATATACTAGAAGCTTTTGAAATTCACAAACATTTAAAAACCGTACCGTTAATGAATGAGCAAAATTGATCTGTTAAATTCTCCTCTACTGGACATTTTGGAATAAGAAATCAAGTCATCTGCAGACGATTACCAAGATAAGTAAAAAAGTTCTATTGCTATAACAACACTAACTGTTTACTTTCATATAACCTTTGACAATGGCATGTAAACATGCCGAAATACGTATAAGGTTTAAATAAATAGATATTGTTAAAGTGATTAAGTATTTTATATACAGATACCATTAAATATGGACTTTAACGAAGTAAAGCTGGAATTGATAAATAAAAAAATAAATGTTTTTTATACAACAGTTTAATACTTATTTGTTGTTCCGTTTAATGTAATTAAGAAATTGTTGTTTATTATATAATTATTAATTGTTTTATAATTTTTAAGTCGGTGCCAAGTAAAACATAAAAATTCGAATCTAATTTGTTATTGCAGCAAGGTATATACTACTAAATTGACTCGGTTACCACACGTACACCCCTGGTGGCATTTTAAATATTTTATTATAACCATGAAGGTTATAAGACATAAGAAATTCCAATAGAATATTTTAAGCCGTTTTCGAGATTTTTTCAAATTACTATAAAGTATTAGAAACTTTTAATACCATGCGTGTCTAGAACTAAGTTATAGCGGACACATGTTTATAGGAAGTTTGCGTCTTATTTTTAGCTAAGCAATATACCTCTGAACGTGGGCCCATGTATTTCAAAACACCTTGTATAGTCTATATAGTTTAGGTATAGCCATAACATAACCAATAACGATTCGCAAATTCCTATTTAGCAGATTCAGCTATTTGCGGTTGTTTTATACGGGAATTATTATCGAATACAGAGAGTATAAAAATAATGGGGAGTTTCCAATCGTCAAAATGATTGGTAGATGACGATACTTTTAAAAGAATTAAATTATTGAATTTTGACAGTTAACTTTTTTTTAATTGTAAAATAAAAAAAGTTTTTTAATTTTTTAATAATTATTGCAAAATCACTAGATTTCTTGTGAAATTAGTTATAATAGAAAAATTTCGATTATCAAACAAATTGCAAACAATAATGGTTATAATACTCAACTTATTGATACATTAATTTAAGAGAAAAATTATAAATTAGCTATTCAGAAAATGTATCCAACTACTTCATCAGATAAAATAAAATACGCGTCAATTCCATATTTTGGCAATAAATCAGAAAAAACTTGTCAAAATAATAAACAAAACAAATAAATGTGAAATAACTTTTAAAACAACAAAAAACATTTTAAACACTTTGTTTAATGCTAAAGAAAAAACAGAAAATTTCCTAAATTCAGGCATTTACAAATTAAATTGCTCGCACTGTAATTCGGTTTATACAGGCTGAGTCAAGATATACGCCTTTTTTTTAGTGAGTTTGTTATTAGGAATATATTATAAATTTTTAGTATGCATATGTTTTGAAGGGTGCTCTACTACCTGGTTTTTTGATTGGACGTCAAATATCAAAATAGCGAATTTCAACTGTTTATTTTTTAAATAGAACGGTACGACTTTTCTCGGCTTAAACGATGCTGTATGATGTTTACAATATGATCCTTACTGAATTTTTTCCCAATTTTCACGATTCAGCCTTAAAATATGCATTTATTATGTTAGTCTAGTAGGCCGAGACGGAACTGAACGTACTTTGATGTATTTGCACAAAACGATTTAATGGTTGTCAGTATGCATAGTTAAATCATTATTTTAATAAACATAAAAAACAGAAACTCGGGCATTTAGATTAGATTAAACAATAGTTACTTCAATATTAGTATAACATCGAATGAAAACTATAAGATTATATAAACTAAACAAAATTTAAATAAAAAACTAATTAGTTTTTATCCAACGAGAAACTCGAAGAAGTGGAAATGTTTACTTACAAGCAATTGTTTCATCAAAAGTTTATTTTACGCAAAAACGTGGTGACGCGTGCGTACGTACCGGCCTACTAGACTAACATAATGAACGCTTATTTTACAACCGAATCGTAAAAATTATGAAAAATTTAGTAAGGATCATATTGTAAACATCATGCAGCATCGTTTAAGCCAAAAAAAGTCGTACCGTTCCATTTAAAAATAAATAGTTGAAAATCGCTATTTTGACATTTGACGTCCAATCAAAAAACTGACTGCCCCAAGTTGTAGAGCACCCTTCGAAACATATGCATACCAAAAATTTTTAATAAATTCCTAATAATAAACTCACTAAAAAAAGAGGCTCAGCCTGTATAGGACAAGCAATTAGAAATGTTGAACACCCCCATAAATCCAATTACACTAAGCACTTATTAGAACACAATTAGTCAATGACTTCTAATAAAACTATAAAATGTTTATACTTTTGTGATGATAAACTAGAAGCTTTTGAAATTCACAAACATTTAAAATCTGTACCTTTAATGAATGAACAAATTGATCTCTTAAATTTACCGTTATTAGACGTTTTGTAATGAGAAATCAAGTCATCTAAACTCAGATATAGAAAACCAAGATAAAGTTATGAAGATTTATTGTTCTTATAGCAACACCAACTGTTTATTCTTGCTTTTGATAATGACGTGTAAACACGTTGAAATACGTTAAGGCTAAAATACAAAACCTGTTGAAGTTGAGAACGGTGTTATTTACAATAAATTAAAATGAACTTCAACGAAGTAAAGCTCGAACTTATAAATAAAACAAAAATATGTACCTACGTAATTTATATAATTTGTCGATGAAATACTTCATAAAAGTAATTAACGGGTTTAACGTGATACTTGATATTTAAATCGAACAAATTAAAAGTTATAATGGTTAGTTGAAAAAATAAATACTTCAAAAGCGATTAAAAAATTGGTTCTAAAAAATTAATAAGGTCCAGCTAAAAAAGATATATTTTACAGCTTATGTTTGCTTTATAAAAAATGCAACAAACAATTGAAGATAATATTAATAATTTTGATCTATAAGTCAATCATAAAAGAGAAACGTTGTAAACCGTGGTATTTGTTAATTTTAAATGTTGTCTGTGTATCATCCATGACCTCGAACGGTTTGATATTTGGTTTATTATGAAGATCCGGATCTGGTAGCAAATATGTAAGTATTAGTCTGTCATTAAAACGAAAACCTAAATTATATTATGATTGCATAAACGCATTTTAAATATCCAGCTAGTGTTACAGATCAAGGTTAGTCAGTTCGTAGTTACTTCAGTGTCTCAACATCTCTACATCTAATTGGCAAAATATTACAATTTTTCAGTTGCAAAATATTCCTTGTAATTGGCTCATCTTACAAAATCATAAGAACCCACAGTACATTATAAATTAACTCTCAAAATTAATATAATCACCACGCACAGCCTATCAACCGTAATTAATGGCCTAGTAAACTCAATCCAGACGCATTTTTTAAAACAAACATACCTTGTGTGTTACGTAATTTTTGAAAACATTTGTACTTTATTCGTCCCTAATTACTTTTAGGCGATAATGAATGAAATTACATGTTTAAATACACGAAAACATCTCTGCATTTCCTTGACCTTACCATGCAGTAGTTTAAAAGATTGAAAAGATGAGAATATCCACATTTAAACGTTACGTAATTTTGCAGGTATTGAATGATGCAGAAATTACGGTGATAAAAAGCATAATTTAAATGATATAAGTGGTTATGGAAGCGGCCGGTAAATATTTATTATTTAAATGTTCTATTAATATACACAGATGTTTCTGTAATAATTGGAAATTTATTGTTAATAAACAAACTTAACTCATTCTTGTTAATCGCGACGCCCCAAAAAAGCAGAATTAAATAAAAAGTACATTATAAGCTGTAAATGTCAAAATATGTGCATAATTACATCTATTAATTTTAAAAACGATTAGTTTCCAATAACATCAATTAATTTATTCGATTTAAAAATCAAATGTTAATGTAAACCGTTACATGTTACTTTTTGCATAGATTTGTCTGTTTTAAAAATAAATCTGTATAATTATAAATTATAAAACTACCCATAAAAAATATATAGCATAACTAACAAGTGCATTAAATACTTTATTACTTCAACAATATTTGTTTATTTTAACCTTATACGCAATAATAAATCAAGTCATCTGCAGACGATTACCGAGATCAAGTCACCAAGTTCCATTGCTATAACAACACCAACTGTTTACTTTTTAATATAACCTTCTAAAATGGCATGTAAACATGCCGAAATACGTAGCAAGGTTAAAATAAATAAATATTGTTGAAGTAATAAAGTATTTCATGCACCTATAATCAATAAATATGGACTTCAACTAAGTAAAGCTCGAATTTATAAGTAACTAACAAGCAGCAATATTATGTAGAAAATACTCTCACAACTTATATCTGGTTTAGATCCTTTAGAAAATTTGTATTGCAATAAGGCAGTAAAATTATATTGTATAAAAGTACAGTAAAGACCGACTAAACTTGTTTGTCAAAATAATTATTTCCTAATATTTTATGTAAAATTCGCGGAAATTCTAATAAGTAATATAACTAGCGACCCAGATTTTTCGATATACTTAGGTTGACTGTTTTCAAATTATTCAACAGTTATACCAACAGTTAATAATAAAAAATAACCAGGCAAAAAATTGTGAAAAGTTGTTGCGTAGCAACGAGTGCTAATTTTACTTGAAAATGTTTAAGCAAAACATACAGAGGTTTATTAAACGTATCCGGCATATACTTTCACGGCAAATACGACGTGGTGCCTGGTCAATATATTACCAGTGGAATAATTCAAATTAATAGCACCAGTTCATTATCCACCCAAGTTGATGACAGAAAAATTGCAGTCGCATGTTACGTTTAATGACCGTATCACACAATAGTTTGATGCAAGGCCATAGATAATTTGCACAGACAGACATAGGGGACCTTAGCGTGGGCTTCGAACCATAGGAAGTGCATGCACTTCTTCTCCAGAGAGGTTTTCCTAGGGAAAAAATCACCTCGCTGGTTTCCCGTTGCCTTGCGAGGGAGAACGACCGGGCCGGGGATCGAACCCGGATTCGCTGCATTGGTAGCCCGCGCAGGCAAATTGTAATATTCGAAGAATGTCCAGCAATAGAAAAAAACATTCGTAATTCGTCCTTTTTTTTATTTCCTTGGGTCCGTCTATCTTAGGTTTTGGTAATTCGCCCTTGAATAGTGGTAGCCGCAGTGTCCGGATTTCTAGTCTAGTATTTAGTCAGAATTTAAATTATGGGACAATCAATTAATAATAAATTTGGACATAATTCCTTTAAATAGGTATATAGTTGGCGCATGTATGCAATCTTAAACTAATTATTTACGAACTTAAAATAGTAACACATCCCCATGTTTGACCTCAGGAGCTTGTTTAGATACGTATTATTTATCTGGCCAGCTGGTTTATTATCTCGAGCTATTTTATAACGGAGTTGATAAGCGTACATTATGCATGATCGAGTGTTTCAAAAGTAATACACCAAACAATTACATAAAACTTTTCAAAACTATTTTTGAGGGCAGAACATCTGGTTTAGCTCAACATTAAAGTAACACTTAAGAAAACTATGTATCTCAAGCTAAGTCAGAGGTTTTGCACTCAAAAATATTTTTGCAATATTTCATAAATGTGTTTCGTGTAGTAGTTTTAAAAGGCGCGACCATTCATATTCCACGCTTATGAACATTGTTTTATTTAGTTTTATTATTACACAAGCTTCAATTGCAGCTAGCCAATTAAATAATACGTATCTAAACAAGCTCGCATAAGGTCAAACATATGTATGTGTTGCTATTTCTAAGCCCGTAAATAACTCGTTTGTAACTGCATAAATGCGACGACTATATATTTAATATAATTATGCGAGGATTTATTATTAATTGATTGGCCCACAATTTAAATACTAACTAAATACTACACTAAATATCCGGACAGTGGGCCTATAACATATGAAGTTTAATTTAAAATTTTTTTTAAGTATTTACATGTATGAAATTGTGCACCTACCTTGAAAAACCTTTAATAAGTACAGGAGACTGTTCTCTTATATTTTTTGCTTACTTAGCTAGCTTTGGCATTGAATTGTATATTAATTTAAATTCTTATAAACAAAGTATGTTTTGCACATTTGGGTTTACTGGCAGTTAAAACTTATTAATTAGGTTATTTAATTAAATATTGTATTAGTTAATTGTAAACTTAAATTTTTAATAATTCTTTGTTTACCACTAAGCCTCTGTAAAGCTGCGTTGCAAGACAAATTTAAATGGGGATATCGAAATACATAAAACTATTTTTTTTTATTTATCCTAACAGAAGCAAAATTAAGGTATTGTTTTTATAGGTCAATATAGAACATCAACACACATTATTTTATTTTTAAGATATCCTTGACAAGTGATTACTACTACACGTTTTTATCTTAAAATAAATTTGACTAATTATTTATGTTATTTTCCATATCACCAACGTCCAGTATAAATCGTGATATATTTTAAAATGATGAGTTGTTCGGTTTGCATGCTAATGCAGCATTGAAATCTCTTGTGAAATATGAAAGCCTTCATATATTTAATTACATTATCCATATATGTTGCAAGATTAAATCGCTCTAGTTTAGGTATACTTAATTTTAATACATTCTATGCAGTTTCACAATTTCCTCATTAACATTTTCGATGGCGGGTAGAAAATGAAATTTTAAATTTTTTTTAATTATTTTTTCATTAGCAAAACTGATTAATTAATTTTACACTGACTATTAAAACAAATTAAACGACTTTTTGTGTGAAAATAAAAAGATTTTAATTAGATACTTTGTAAATACCAACAAGGTATTGCAATAGAAGTACCGGGTGATCGTAAAAAACATCTTTCAGAGCAGGCCATGACCGAAGTGTTAAAGTTGGCAATACTTAATATAAGCCAATTGTCAAATGTTGACAGCTGTAAAAATTTTTGGTTAGATACATTTAACTTACTAAACATTTGACAATTGGCTTATATTAAGTATTGCCAACTTTAACACTTCGGTCATGGCCTGCTCTGAATCATGTCTTTTACGATCACCCGGTATAACTACATGTGTCTTTGATATTATACTGATATAATGCAGTATGTGAACGAACCATTGTAAAAATTCAATATACGATTTATTTGGATACGTAAATTGTTATAAATATAAAGAAAGTATTATATTCAAAATAATGTTAAACCACTAGTTCGAAAGAACAACAGTCCGCAGAAGACATACATCAAACATGTTTCTGAATAATTTTAATAATTGCAGTGTTTGGAATTTCTAAATGAAGAAAATTGTAAACTATTTCTGTATGATTCAAATAAATCTTTTTGTTGTTGTATCTTAATAAATATGAAATTATTTCTAAAAAATGTTGTAATTGGATGTTTCATTTTCTAAACACTGGAAACGCTGCGCGCTGTTTATTACCTAGGTGTTTTATTACGCTCGGGTACTAGATTAGCATATAAAGTTAAAAAAAATTTTCAGCTAAGACTAACCTAACCTACCTAACTAACCTACCAAACACAATCACAATTATTAGAGCTCAAAGACAGGTATTTACATTTGCAGTTACAAGAGTTGCAAATGTGAAAATTAAAATATAAAAAACAAAGAAATAAATAAATTTGAAGGACAAATAGATACATTTATTTTAAATATTATTTATGTTGATCACGCGGGGTTGGGATGCTATTACAAAATAATAAACATTCGCATAGTAGTTTTGCATATACAGTTCAGTCGCTGACTGGCCGCATTCGGTAAATATGTTGCATCTCAACACAGCTTATTTTTTGTTTTTTAAAAAGAAATTACCAACCATAGCGTGGGGCGTAGACCACGGATTCCGCTAGTTTCTGTACTAAATCCGGAATCTCAACTTTACGCGACGACGGGCTCTCATTGGTAGAAGCAACATATTTACACGCTGCTACCTCTTATCACCCCTCAATACCAAACCAAACTCCGTGGCTTTAAATTGCATGGGGCATAGCTCACGGGTTCCGCTCGTTAATATTAATTATATTATAAACACATTATCACTAATGAAAAACATGAATAATCAAATTGAGCGCAATATTTGAAAGCTATTTATGACCGACAACTGGTCATGACCTAAAACTATTTTGTACCGTCTCAAGCGGTTGTAATCTAAATGTGGCAATAACCGGTAACTGCTCATAACCAGTTCTAACCGATAACTGATAAACAATCTTAACCCATATCCGGTCCCAACCGACAACCGATCACCACCGATAACCTGTCATAACTCGTAATCTGCCACGAAAACCGATTATATTCGTCTTGTTACAAAAACCAACAAAGACTTTTTTTCCGGAAACCGGGCATGATTTGGGGTGACTGATTATTATAAAAATTTATTGAAGCATGAGTGCCTTATCAAAAATTTTATCTCTGCGGTTAAGTTTTCAGTCAATATTAGCCCAGAAATCTGTGATTAAAAGTAGCCAAGCAAGAATATTTGTTATATAAACTGTTATTGTAAATCAACCAGACAAGATTTCTTTTTAAGAGTCGCCATCGGTTGTTGCTTTTTGATCATTCTCTGTAACTGTGTGGTCTGGAATCCTTGATTAAAAGCGCTGTGCGTTTTTTTTTTCGTTTTTAAATTTTAACAATCTGCGACCAAAATCAGCAATTAAAAAACTAAATTACACTTACTTATCAATAAATAATTATCTACTATTTCACATAATATCTGAAGTTTTAGACCTACTAAAAATTTCGGATATTTGATGGGGCAATTCAGGCAAAGCATTTGCATACACCCTCCGTTCTGGCGAAATCTACAAAGGTGGTTCAACCTTGATGCGATTCAAGTTATCCGACAGAGAAATGTTTTTATTAATTCTAAGTATGTAAAATAGTAATAAAATTAACCTGGTAGGTTAAGGTTATGCACACTGTATCTAACGTGACTTACACAACAAGAAGCCAAATATACGACCCCCACGCGTAACATAATACATCCATAAATTGCAGTGATCACATACGGAGAAATGCGAAAGAGAAACTTATTTGCAAGCAGTGTGTCGTCAAATCCTATCAAATATTGAACAATATGATGTTTTCGAAACTTTCACACAAACATCTTCCTTTTGTCAGTGTACTTGACCTCTAGCTTTGCACTATGACCACACAAACTTGAATAACACTACGATCGCTTAATGGACAATGCTTTCACTCTTACGGAAGATCTGGTTCGACATATTTTCAGGGTCGTTTGCAACAATTATCTTGGCAAATTAGTTGATTCATTGAGTATTTAAAATTAATTCCCTCAAATAATATAATATTAAAATGAAAAATTGTTATTATATTTTTATTTAAGGCACAACATCGCATATTTTTTAATAACTGATTATTGTATATTGCTGCAGAAAGAAATAATTGTAATTCATCTGCATATTTGTCAGATGTCACAATAAAATTCTTAAACCAACAAGAAAACAATGTGCTTTTGTTCTTACATTTCTTTTGAAATTAAACACAAGTTTATTGTGTTACAAATGAGATTTTAACAAACGTCATTTCATAACGTAAGCAGAATACAATTGAATATAAGCTAAATTATCAACACTAAAGCAAACCCATGCTTACTTATTACATATTTAATGATACCACTCGCATTAATATTGTCAATAGTTAACCAAAGAAAAGGGAAAGTGACTTTATAAACAAACAAACAGGCTTTCCGTTCTTCTTCAACAGTAATCGTAAAATTTTATCGCTGCTCAAGTTTTAATTCACAATACCTAAAATGGTATTTACATGAAAATATAATGAATGTGGAATATGCTAAACTGTCTTATGTTGAAAAGAAGAAAATTTATAGCATTTGAGAAAGTTTTGTACATTTCCGTTTTAAAACCATGGAGAACTGTTAAATAAAAATTTTTAGTACTTTTCTAGTTATCAAGATTTAGTCAGTTAGCGTTCGAAACAGACGTTTATTTTGTTCCAAATTTTAGAGGATCATAATAACATTATCTCAAATCATAGTTTTTTTTTCTTACAGCTCTTGAAAATTCCTCTCGCGACATCGCATCCCGATAATATTTTTTTAAAGATAAACAAATACGAGTTGCGACGCAGGAAGTTTAAGTAATATTCCCAAGATATTTTTCTATTTAATAGAAGGTAAACAAAGGACCAAAAATAGGGAGTGAGTATTACCTTTTAAAGATAGAGTTAAACTGAGAATACGAGAAAATAGATACAGAAATGAAAAAGACGATATTATGGAAAAATTAAAAACCACAAACTAAGAGACCCCAAACAAGAGAAACGCATCAGAAGTCACTAAAAACGAAACTGGATCAAAAACCTGAAAGACAGCGGATTGAAAGCGCGTGGGAATATTCAAAACACAAAATTAGAAAACTACTGTAGGATAAAAGATAGACAAAAGAATTAAAAAATACCGCAAAGACAAGAAAACAAAATAAAGGAAATATCTACAGACATAAGAAATGAAAACTATGAAGGTTATAAGAGGATAGGACAAGAAGTGAAAGAAATGGTTAAAAAGGCAAATCATCTGAAATATAAGAAAACATTAATGTTAAACAATACCAACGACGAAGAAGTAAACATACTTACGAAAAAGCAAGATAAAGGTGGCATTTCAAAAAATTGCTGACAGAAGAAACATACATAGAAAAAGAAGACCAAAACAAAGAGTAATAAATAAGATCAAGACAGAGAAAAACAAGATGTGGAAATATACTAAGTTAAAAACTAGAAAACGCCATATAAAAAGATGAAAAATAGAAAAGCACCAAGACGAGATCAAATTACTTCGTAAATAAAAAGACGTTATCAGAGAGACGCGGGTTTCTAATAAGGGGGTGAAGCCTAATCACATATCACCATACCGGAGCGTCCAGAGACACTTTTCTTCATATTTCAAAAGTATGTTTGTAGTTTTGTTTAGTTTTGCGTATGAACAGTGATTTGTAAGGTCACACCAGTTCTGCCACTATAC
This sequence comes from Ctenicera cuprea, assembly GCA_958336395.1. Taxonomy (NCBI): domain Eukaryota; kingdom Metazoa; phylum Arthropoda; class Insecta; order Coleoptera; family Elateridae; genus Ctenicera; species Ctenicera cuprea. Next base: position 39,998,616 of record OY284490.1, read on the forward strand.
CGACTGGACCAGCGGCGCTTACGCTGGTAACCTGTTAGTCGTAACTCGTTCTTGTACAACCGACCCGCCAAACTCTAGTGTGCAAAGCGTCATGAAATACAAAGGTATAATTCTATACCGCCAGTTTACCCTCTAGTTACCCGCTCCATGACAGGCGCCAACGTGTACGTAGCCGTCTATGAGTGCGGGCATGTCTTAGTGTATTTAGAAACCGAGTATTTTTTTTAGTTTTTTATGGGAAATAAAAATCTAATAATTGATTTTTTAAAGACACTTTCCTTGGGGTGTAAGAAAACCAAGAACGAAAAGACAAGTTCATCCGAGAAAATTTGGTAAAAGCATAAATTTACGATTTTCAAAAATTCAGAGATAGCGTCCTAGAAAAATTAGAGGATTGAGAGCCGAACCAAATTGTAGCTCATTTATAACCGAGTGAGCATAAAAATGTTTGAAGCCAAAATAGAACTAAGGTAAAAATGCGTATTAAAATAATATAGAAGAGAAGCCAGACAATTGAAAGTGTGAAATTGGAAATTATAAAAAGTAGAAATAGTTGAGGTATGCTATGCGGATGATATGATGGTATTTGGAGTAACAGAAGAGAATACAACACGACATAAATATATACGCAAGAAAAATAAAAAAAAGAATATGAAGAAAAATAGAAAACAGATAAAACATAATAATAAACAAAGACAACAGAAAACACAAAATAAATATAAGAGAAATTCCGATAGAACAAGCGGACAAATTTACATAACTTGCTATAATAATAACTAGCGATGGAAAATTAGACGAGGATAAAGAAACCAGCTGCGGCAGGGATCCTATTTAATGCAATTGAGACTCCTTTTCTTGGAAAGAAGTAAATACCAAAAGATATAAAAGCAGGAATATTTAGAAAAGTAGCGGTGCCCGCATTGACAAATTCCAGCAAATCCGGAACTATTGCCGACAAACACAGAAGTAGGATAAGAGACATAGAAAGGAGATATCTAAAAAAATTGAAGGAGAAAACTTGTAGAAACTATATAAGAAACGAAGTATTCCGAGAAACTTTGAAGAAGGAGGCAGTAGAAGAAATAATTCAAGAAGGGTTAGCACATATTGGCAGGATGCAAGGGAATACCAACAATGAAATAGAATGACGAAGTAGAAGAAGTAGTGGAGAGAAGTAGAGCGAAGAGAAATCCGGAAACATACACAAGAAAAGTTTATTATCTGAAGAACGATTAAAAAATGAATTTAAAGAAATTTTAAGAATTGCTGCATTTAACGGATTTTCGGCCGATATAGTCCATACTATTATTAGAAAAGTTTACAAAAAATAAGAATTAGTAATGTCACTACGTTAGGGAACAATAGCATTAAAAAGGATTTTAAGCGTGTTGTAAAATTTCCATTTTATCTATCTTACACAAAAGGTTTACACAAATTGTTTGCTAAACAAGATCTTAAAACCGTATATTCAAATCAGAACAGCATAGGAAACCGTTTAGGAAACCCCAAAGACCCAGTAGATAACATTAAAATCGGGCATATATATAATTTCCTGTATAGACTGTAATCAAGTATATATAGGGCAAACAAAAAGATCATTAAAAGTTAGATATAAAGAACACTTGGCTCATATTAAATTCTGTAGATTCGACAAATTCAGTGTAGTCCTATGTATGTTTGTAAATCACCACAAGGTAGACAACGTCGAATTAATGCGCAATGTTAATAATAAAGGGGAGATGAATTGTTATGAAAGTTTGAATTACTTCAAAAACAGAAATTTCAGTATGAATGTAGATCACGGCCCATTGGTTTCTACACTCTTCAAACTTTCACAGTAGAGTTATCTTAGTTAATGATGCGTATCGATTAGTTAGTATATATATTAGGTAGTGCTTTAGTGTCAGTTTAACACTGATGCTGATAGCTTTGTTGTCAAAATACGTATCTGGTATTTAGTGACTTGTGTGAAAAAATGCTGTATTGTTCAAATTAATATTCGGCATTTAAGATGAATCTGATCAATTGTTCTTCAAGCACACCCACTTTATGCATTACATAAATGTCAAGTTTGTATCTGCAAGCTATAAAAAATTATTAAAACATATGGTCGTTAAATTTTTGTGTGCATTTACCTTTTATTATATTATTATAAAATATTTCTAGTCTAAACATCGGTATACAAATTTTAAAATTACAGTTTTACAATCACTTCCTAACGAAGTCGAATAATTTAGATTTTTATCTGACGTAGTTAACTTACTTTCTTTACATTTTAACTATTAAATCTATTTCCGGTCGAGATTCACTCACGAACTGTTTTCAATTATACTGGCTGATCTACATATTCGATAAGATTATAAAACATTGCCGTTGTAAAGTTGTTGAAGTATCCAATTACGTTACAAGTGAACGCAAAAAGCGCGCATAATGAACACGTTGATCCTTGCCGAGTTTAAATGTGCATGTGGGTTCATCGTTCAATATTCCATATACCCATTCACTTCTTCATTTCTCTAGAATTACTTTCTCTTATTATTGTCCATTATTATTGTTATTTTGCGTTTTTCAATCTTGGTTTCGTATACAACAGTTAATTCAGTAATCACACTTTGATGTACTCTCATTTTAACAAACCAACGATTGTCGTGCCTGAACTTATTTCTGTTCCTTAACATTTTTCCCATGAAGTCGTGTTTCATAAGAAGATTTAAAAATCGATTGATGGCTACGCCTCTACCTACATCAACCTTCAACTTTCTGCGGAAAAGATGAGTGGGTCACCGCGTTCCAGCAGATGCAATTTTGAGAGAATGTAACGAATGCAACTAATTCCACTACTTTTGACGCCCCGAGACAACTGAAAACAAGTCTAACACGTTTTGATAGACACAGAATTTTCCTTTCACAGTTTTGTGATTGCATAGAAGACACTATGATATTTAAATCAGTACATGGTATTGCTATTAACTACTAAAAAATATCTTAGTTTTGCTGTTAAAGTGCCTTAGTAAAGTACTTGGGGCTGAAGTAATTTTTTTTAATTATCATTTTCTTGCAAATTTTAGTGTTGTGAATCTGCTCCATAGATTAACTTAAGATTCTTAAACTAGACAACCGTTGAACCCTAGCTTGGATAAACATGACGTACATATTTTGCATCAATTAACTATGTTATTTTAAAATATAGGGTAAGGACAAGGAGCGTCCTCGTGGCAAAACAATTTATGATGCATCTAATGAAATAAGATGCACCTTCCTATTGAACAGAATGATGAAACAAAGCGAGTAATACAAACACGAACTAAATTGTACATCTAAATCTGTTTCTCAAACTTTTGTGGGAAAGTGCCCTTTAGTTTCTTTTTCTTGGAAGTACCAAAATAAAATTCTATGGACATGTATGACAAACACATATGAATTAAAATTTTTAGTTAGATAGCTTTTATTTACAGGGTGTTTCCAAAATTATAGTACATATTTTTAAGATGGAGACCTGATCAAAAACCCCTAGAAAAAGTTCATATAAGCATGGATCCGGAAACGCTTCTTTACGGAGTTTTGGCCGTCCGAAGACGGAACAAGTAATCACGTTTTAATTATATTAGCTCCGCCATAAATTGAGAAACATCTTAAACACATTGTTTAATGCAAAATCAAAAACAGATGATTTGCTAAAGTCAGGCGTTTTTTACAAATTAAATTGTTCGCATTGTAATTCGGTTTATGTAGGCCAGACAATTAGAAATTTTGATATTAGGTATAAAGAACACGTACGTTGTTACAAATACCCACATAAATCCAATTACACTAAACACTTACTAGAACACAATCATTCAATGACATCTAATAACACTATAAAATGTTTACACTTTTGTGATGATAAACGTAAATGAGACATACTAGAAGATTTTGAAATTTACAAACATTTAAAAACTGTGCCGTTAATGAATGAGCAAATTGATTTTTTAAATTCTCTTCTATTGGATATTTTGGAATAAGAAATCAAGTCATCTGCAGGCGATTACCGAGATCAAGTCACCAAGTTATATTGCTATAACAACACTGTTTACTTTGACAATGGCATGTAAACATGCCGAAATACGTATAAGGTTAAAATAAATAAATATTGTTGAAGTAATAAAGTATTTCATACGCCTATAATCAATATAAATTGAGATATTTAATTTGTGTGTAGCTATGTTGATGTCTAATAATTAAATCTAATACTTAAATGCGGTGTCTAAGGTTTAGACTACGAAAATGGAGTTTTAGTATACTCATACTCAACACATTGTTTGTCGCTGAAGATAAGGCGCAGCTCCAGGCGAGTTTACAATACCAAACATACTTCCCTCATAAAAGCGAGCATAAATTAAATTCAATAACGAGAGTTTCTACTATTTCTTTTGTTTTTCAAATTCCGAAACAAATTCTAGATACATCTATAGGAACACCTTTTCACGACCTATTCATAATCATATCGAGGCAGCGTAGATAAGGTCTTTGCTTATATGTTGGGGGACGAAGACAAGGTTTATGTGTGGCAACTAGGGACAGTTAAAGAAAATAAAAACAAATCCGCGAGTTGGAGTTTCTGTAATTGCAGAAAAACTACTAGCTCGCAGACAGATCTATAAAACTTGCCGAGCTCTTGGACTACGCCCCACTTTTTCTTGTTTAATTTTATGCCCGCGGCGTTTTTTTTTATTTTTGAGTAGAACAAAAAGTTTCCCATACTTGTGCTGCAACCAATTTATTTACAAAAAAAGCAGTGTAGCTATTTTTTATATTTTAAAACATCTATCACATCATACACACTACAATTTGATTTCAACAAGATTCCACTATAGATTAAATTTTAAATGTTATCTGTCAGATTTCTTTACTACGAATATGTTTGTTCCTTTTATAATTAGCTAGCGATGAATCGGACATATCTAATTTCTGCAGCAGTGAATTGAGCGACCCTGTTTTAGTTGTTACAATGTATATAACTAAATTTCGGTAAAATTTGGACATGACCACTTTCGGCATTGACCGAGTTATGTAAGACATGTGAGCGCGTCATATTTTACTCATAAAAAGAAAAGAAGTTATACAAAAACATCAATTTTATTAGCAAAGATTTATTGTATTACACAATATTGTGTAATACAGAAGAACGCTAAATGCGCTTTATACGTCTGCACTGTAAGTCGAGATCTCAGCCTCGCCGCGGTAGCGGCACGAAATAACCAAAACATTACACTAATAACATGCGATATAAAAAATTGCTCCTGCTTTCGGGGTCATTTTCGGTTTGCGGTAAAAACGTCCCCAAAAAGAGGCCCACAACAAAAATGCTGGAAAAACTATTGATGGAGAAAACGCCGATGAACACTGTCTGAAAAAAGGCTCCGGTAAAAACAACCTCCGTTACATACATTCTCCAGAAAAAAACAACCCCGGTAAAATCAACGTCACTGAAACATCCCCTAAACAAAAGCACGTGTATTTTTTTGCTGGTAAATCACGGTATAGTTAAGAGAGAGCTTTCCTTTGAAACAATTACGTGTTTTTCCCTGCTAATAGATTTATATGAAAGGACGAATTTTATTTTGGAATTATATGCAAATGTCTAACCAGATTTTCTTTGGGCGTTTTTATTAGTTCCCAAAACATTTTGAAAAACTCTGTTAAGGAACTCCCCTGGAAATAAGGAAAAGTGATAAGCTTAACTAACATCTTTCCGCTTAATTTTAAAGAATTTTTCTGTGGCTTATAGCAGGACTTATTTTGTTAAATGCTTTTTCTGATGATTTTGAACTGGTTTTCTTTCTTAATTTTTTTGTCGGGCTGTTTGTCAAGCGAGAGGCGTAGCCCACGAGTTCTGCTAGTTAACTATTAATATTATCACTTGTCTTCGTTTAGATTTATTTACCAAAGACGCAGATGGAAAGGGGTAATTAATTTATCGGAAAATGCATTAAAATTACAAAATAAAGGAAAAGGAAAAACATATATTATGGCCACTGGCCGAATACCGTATATTCAAACAGTCTTTCACGTCCTAATGCCGAATAGTCGGCTAACTATTTGACGAATATTTGGCAAAGTATTCAGCCAAAGAAGCAAAAATTCGGTAAAATATTCGGCCAAGTACCAAATATTTAGCCAACTATTCGGTTAAGTACCGAATATTACCTGACGCGAGCCAATTGTTCTGGCCATGTGCCGAATACTTAGTGGTAATAAATGTGTCGGTTGTTAATTGCTTTACATAAGCGGATAGCTGCTTCCCAGTTTGGCTACCGCAATTATAATTATGTTTTAATGTATTTCAATCTTAATTATACCTTAGAAATTTTCAAAATTATTTAATTTAATATTATTTTCATGTATTACGCAAAATGCTGAATATTAGCCGAATATTTGGCGAACATAAGCCAGACTTGAAAGACTCGGCTTATTCGAATATTCGCCAAGCTCCAATAATTGGCAAAACATTCGGCTAATTATTCGGCCCACTGAATACTTGGTGCTTCCCTAGTTGTATCTAATACATTAAAATTTCCAAATTGCCTATAGTATAATAAACAACACTATTAAGCCTCAACATTTTCAGCCGTGGCATATTCTCCGCGCTTTTAAGGATAACTTCTTTCAAACTACGCAAGCTTTTGAAATGATGTGCCGCGTCGCCTCAAGTAACTGTAACATAAACATTCGTTCCAAAAACTGAAAACAAATTAATAAATAAGCTGTGTCAAGATAAGAGCACTAGCTAAATCCGTGGCGCGCCGCCCTAAGTGACTGTTACATAAACATTCGCTCAAAATAATAGATACGCTGCCTCGAGATGTAAGAGTCTGTCGTCGAGTTATGTTGAGACAGTTGTGGATTTAATATGTAGAAGATTATTCTTCCCAGAGCCATAAAACTACTTCAGAAGGAGCCGTTTATTAAAGCAAACCTAAAAAATGTTTCTACACACTGAAACAAGTTTTAATTATTATATTGATTTGGTAAGAAGCAGTTGTTGCAGTTTCTTTTTTTACTAGCTACAACTGTGTGTTACAATAGCCATGATATTTTTCTGTTTGGATCATATTTGAGAAGCAATTTCCTTATACCAAATTCAGTAAGATGACTAACGTACATACATAATAAACATTCCTACATTGCCTCACGTACTAGCTACCACATCGTGTTTAATTTCATCTTCGTGCAATTTGATTAATATATCATATTTTCTGATTAATGTTCTTTAAGATATTCACTTTAATTACCTGATTATTCAAAGAAAGTTGCTTTGCTTAGCTTTTTCTATTAAATATTTCCGAAGATGTAGGTTTCTTTCCAATTAATATGCGGAAGCGGTTGCTGGAATCTATGATAATTATTTTTCCTATTCATTGAAATATTATGCGTAAGATGAAGAAATTGGAAACAATATCATTAGATTACTGTCGGCGTTTGTCATATTTAATTGTTATTAACTAAAATAGAAACTTAACAATACTTTTATTCGGTGGCGATCTAGAAAATTAGGAAACCTACAGAAAACGATATTGGGAGCTTTCTCCAAAAAAAAATAGAAGCGGTTTTGACAAAATAAGCAATATCCGCACTTTCTTCTATCATGATCTATTATACGGTATGTAAAAGTGACATTGCCAATTTTGTCATCGTTGAAGGTTTAAATTCAATTTTCACATGATCATAAAATTCTTTTATAAATAAAAGGAACAACCACATTCACTTTTTGCACATTTTCTACGGTAATAGACATTTTATTCTGTTTTAAAATCCATAATCCATAAACTAATTTGACACTTTTATTGTAATTTATTGTAAACAAAACAATTCTTAACTTCAACAGGTTTTTTATTTTAGCTTAACGCATTTCAACGTGTTTACACGTCATTTTCAAAAACAAGATTAAAAGTAAACAGTTGGTGTTGCTATAGGAACAATAAATTTTCATAACTTGATCTTGGTTTTCTATATCTGCGTCCAGATGATCTAATTTCTCATTCCAAAACGTCTAATAACGGTGAATTTAAGAGATCAATTTGTTCATTCATTAAAGGTACAGATTTTAAATGTTTATGAATTTCAAATGCTTCTAGTATATCCAACTTACGTTTGTCATCACAAAAGTGTAAACATTTTATAGTGTTATTAGAAAAAACAGACAATTTACTAAAATCAGGCATCTACAAATTAAATTGCTCGCACTGTAATTCGGTTTATATAGGACTAACAATTAGAAATTTTGATATTAGGTACAAGGAACACCTACGTTGTTACAAGTATAAACAACCCCATAAATCCAATTACGCTAAACACTTATTAGAACACAATCATTCAATGACCTCGAATAACACAATTAAATGTTTACACTTTTGTGATGACAAACGTAAGTTGGATATACTAGAAACATTTGAAATTCATAAACATTTAAAATCTGTACCTTTAATGAATGAACAAATTGATCTCTTAAATTCACCGTTATTAGACGTTTTGGAATGAGAAATCAAGTCATCTAGACGCAGATATAGAAAAGCAGGATCAAGTTATGAAGACTTATTGTTCCTGTAGCTACACCAACTGTTTACTTTTAATCTTGCTTTTGAGAATAACGTGTAAACACGTTGAAATACGTATGAAGCTAAAATAAAAAATCCGTTGAAGGTAAGAATTGTTTTATTTACAATAAATCAAAATGAACTTCAACGAAGTAAAGCTCGAACTTATAAATAAACTATTATTGTACTTACTAATTTACCAAACACCCAACTAAGTATCATGTCAATAGATTGATGCTTATGTCACTTTGCATTTATTTCACAATTATTACATATGCTGCAGTTCTTAAGACTCCAAACAGCACTTGCTAAAAGCACTTGACACAGACTGGAAAATATTCATAAATATACTTAATGACAGACATTTAATCGTAACTAATGACATGGATCTATTTAAGAGGCGACCTAAAAATACAGTTTTGCAATTTTAGCTGGTATACGTTTAAAAATTGGTAAATCACATTTATGCAAGAAGCCTTAAAATGCTGCAGTACTGCAACCATCATCGAAAAATGTGTATACTAAATTTCAATTAATACAAAAAAATTGCTATCTGCATCAGATTTAAACATTACATGAATATTTTAAATTTTTCGGTGAATTTGGATAGAATCACTGCTATTTTCAGAATCTTAGGTAATCAAAATGAAAAAGCCGGTACAAATTTCAGCTTACAGTTCTTTATCAACTATTTTAGAAATTCTACAGTTGACTATTTATAAGCATTTAATCAAAACCAGTACTATAAATTACAAAGTGACAAATTTTATTTATAAAAAATTTTAATTATGTATCTAATAACAATTTTGTTGTTAAAAAATATACCTAATCTATTAGATCTAAAAACATAATTGCGTAAAAAAGTTTTATAATTTATTTATGTGTAATTTGTAGCACGTTGTGAAAAACACCGCTAGCGCTACACGTCTACAAAACATCACATTTGCATAATTTGATTTAAAAATTAAGATTTCGTAAGTTTATTGCAACCGACTGATCCTCTACTTCTATGTCATTAGGATAACTAATTCTCAGGTCTAATGAATTCCGCAAGGATGACACCCAGTGAGACATTTTTCCCATGTAAAAAATGAAGCAGTATAACGTTGCCTTTCACCTTTCTTTCATGGGTATTAAAATTCCACCAAATTAATATGGAAGCATATTTTGCGCTACATGAACAACCTCATGTAACACTAATGAACCGTCATGTACAATTATTAAACTCGTTGTACTTCTGGCTACCTTTCCCTCTTGAATAACTGACCGTACACATAAGTAACATGTTACGTCAGAATTAAATAAAACATTGATTTGTTATAATAAATTATAATTTAAAATTTAAATCTTCATCCAAATTTCAATTACGGAGTGACCTTCAGGTAGCTCTTTGGGAAGACACCGTCATTTTATCAGAGGTAATATTAAAATTGTTAACATTCGCTAAAAAAAATTGAAGGTCTTTGGGTATCAGAACAAAAAGTTCGAGGCTGACTGCAAACTGGTACGTTTTAATGTATCAACATGAAATTTTAATATTTGTTTATTATTGTTTTCTTAATGTCAGGGTTTATGTCTAGCTTTTTTTAATTGAAAAAAATAAATTGTCTAGTTGTTCAAAAATGTGATCTTATGCCGGCATGTTTGAACTCCAGCAATGCAGTTGTGGACTGGCAATATTTAAAAACAACCTAATGAATATAGAAATCACCAAACCGTCTAAAAGTTTTCAGAATCTCAGCCATTGGCGATTAATAATGTAAGTGCATTCACCCTTTCTATATGCAAATTCGCATATCTTCCAAGTTTCGCCCAAATTATCTCATCTTTAACAATCATGTAAAAGCTGCTTTACATCAGCTAAACATGTGTCTTCTTTTACTTCCTTGTTAATACAACACATATTATTTAAATTTTTAATTAATAAAGAAATCTAGCTTTTACCTATGGAAGTGATATTTATATGGTAGTATTTCATTTACATACAAATAAATATTTCCTTCAATCAAAATATTGCATACAAGTTTTTAATGAAAATAATTTTTTTTATGCAAGAAAATGCTGTTTTATGTTGTGATACACCATTAACGAGATTTAAATTTCGATTGTTATTAGACAGTGCCGGATTAAGGTTTTTTGGGTCCCGAGCCAAACAATTTTTTAGAGCCGCACATGCCTTTGGCGTAAACCATTAATTGACAGAAACAATACCGAAAGCAAAGGTAAAATAAGCAGACTGGTAACTTTTCGTTGCGCAACTAATTGGTTATTCACATCAAACTTACCGTTTTATATGTAAATGCGCACACTGGTACTAGTCATTGCGTTTACATACAGCTTGCAAAATCGTTTAAGGGAATATTCTAGAGAATGCTATTTGTGATAATGTGAAATCATATGCGACAATCTCCTATAGAGATTAGGGATGCAAAAGGCGGAGCTGATTGTTCCGTGTTGCTACCAGCAGCGTCGGGTGCGATCGGCTTCACTCGCTAAAACATTGACCCCCTGTATACGCCATTTTTGTTGCTCTAATGCAGGCCTGTTGCGTATGCTTTTTTTCTTTTCTCCATAAAACAATACGTTTTCATGGGAGCAACCGAACAGCTGCACAACTAAAAGTTGCGCCAGAATTGGTTTAGCCCGCAGTTCGCTGACATACGCATTAGACTGAGACCGTCCACACTTACTGTACCTGATGGCGCTGCAATTATCTAAAAACATCGTAGTGGGCATAAACAGTAACGGCCACCATATACACCATACAAAATTAAATATGAGACAAAACGAATTTAAAATATAACGATAGTGTCTGAGATTAAACCGCAAACCCCTTCAATACCGGACGGGTTTCACACGCCTAGATTACTGAGATTTTTTGCACACATACCTTCAAAATCGGTAAACATGCTAAGATACTATACAAGAAGGGTACAACAGACCGCCAGGAAACTACGGGCGAGATCAATGGGACGTTTTCAAAACTATTTATAGCAATTTTTGGTTCGAAGTCCATAGCGCATTTAATCAGCCGTAAGGCGGGCGGTTATCGTGCTCCCATGCGGTTTAGCCGAAGTTATCGTAGCTTACTATTCTTATATAAATCAGCCGCTAGATGTCAGCAGGGCTCAATGCGGTGTTAATGGTTATGCGGCAACAGATAATATTTACCGAAATATCTGATATCTAAATATATAATGTTTCAATAGATGGAATAACGTAATCCACCCAATCACGAGGCTTAAATGTTTCGTCTGTCACCGTGTTTGGCCTATCTTCTAACGTAGTAAACAACATTTAAAAAACATTCCATTTTCGCAAAAGTTACTAAGTCAATTATACCATCTGTGTATAAAGTAACCCCTCCCCCTAACTAACTTTTGAACGACTTGATATTTTACCACAATATTTGGTGTGTTTTAATGGGAAATAAAATACTATTTTTTAGCCAAAAATTACATTTTGTGTTTTTTTTTAAATTGAAAGGGGGTCGAGTGACACCTCATTTGAAAGTTCTTTTAGTTCTGCGTCTGATCCTAGAGTTTCAAAGAAAAATATTCAGTCATAACAAAATGGCGGATTTTAAACAAATGGACCGCTCAATTCAAAATTGATTTGATTTTTTTATCCAGTAGTCCACTTTTTTATGGCAGGACAAAATTTTCCCAGAAATATTTCAGGTGGCTGAAAATAATATTGAAAACGTTATGTTCCAACAAGGATCAGGCGCAGAACTAAAATACTTTTCCAATGAGGTGTCACTCAACCCCCCTTTCTATTTAAAAAAATCAAAATGGGGCCAAGTTGCCATTTTGAATGATACAAAAATTAAATTTGGTCTAAAAAATAGAATTAATTTCCCATTAAAGCACACCAAATTTTGTGGTAAAATAACAAGTCGTTCAAAAGTTAGTTGAGGGGGGGGGGTACTTTATAGACACCGGGTATACTCAGTTATATTCCGTTATACAGGGTGTTTTACGGAAGACGGGAGCCACAGCATTTTAACTATGTTAAAACTTAGTTAGAAATTAAGATTGACGTGTGTTATGGGAATAGTCTTGAGATAGAGCACCTGGTCGCCAATACAACGATTCCGGGTTCGATTCTCATAAAATTCCGTAAAAATTATTTTTATTTTTGTTTCTTACCTCATATTATTAAATACATTGAAATTTAAATATTTGTTTAAAAACTCAAAAAGTTCGTAAAAAATTGTTTAAAGTTGTAAATAACACCTACCGTCCTACAATACATAATAAATTCGTTGAATATTTTACGACAAATTTGAAATAAAAACAAATACTAGGAACATTTTGTATTTTATAAAAATGTTGTGCGAACATAAATGAATAATACAGAATAATTTAAAAAAATCTCTACCTTAAGACCACATCCACCAGACGTAATGTGCTGTTATTCCATAGATATTAAGAAAGTCTGTAGCGAGAAAAAAATTCTGTAGACAACCACCTACTTGAATTCTAACCAAATTACATGATTAAAATGCTTTGGACCGTTCTCTGTGAAACACGCTGTATATTACCACCATTTTAATTTGATGTTCAAGTTTTATTACTGTAGTCGATATCCACGGAGGAATTTCTACCGACAAAAATATAATATTTATGCAAGAAACCTAACGAAAGGAGCCTCTTTTGCTTATAATCAACACTTCTACGTGAATTACTAAATTCTCTTAACAAATGGGTAATATAAATTTGTTCTAAGTTGTAACTGGAAACGCTACAAAAATCTGTAAAAATAGTACAACTGCTATTTCCTAAAAACCCTTAAAAAGAGTACTCTCCTACAACACATTCATTAAAAGTGGGGAATAAGTATAATTGTCAATGTATTGACCTCTACATCTGAAACAGTTATTTAATCAGTTTATGCCACCCTTATCTTCGAAATAGTTTTAATTTCTAATGCCTTTTACTTTAATAAATCGTTATGTCATTAACCTTACCGAAAGAAGAAACATTTACAAATACAGTGCAACTGACATATACACGCTGATCTGAGATCACTAAAAATATGGCTTGAACGAAATTGCACAACACAGTTAATCTGAATTAAAGAATGATGCCGGTGGTTATAACATGATTTATGAGTTCAAAATTATTTCATGCACCAACTACACCAACGGAAAGATGCATCCATTAATCTGTTGAATGAAGTGAGCCAACAGATCATAATACCTTCTGGCTAAATCTGTTAGAGAAATGGTCATTTTTTATTTCCACCGTCATTGCCAAATATACCGTTGACCATGGTTGAACATTTACACGTGCTAAATCAATGCAAATACCTTCGCAATTTTTTCATCTAAATTGATAGAAACCTGATTGTTAGGTAACCTTTGGAATGATACTTAATTGCAATAAAATAGATACTATATCTGTAAACAGATGCTGTACTTCTGGAAGCTCGTATTTAATGGAACCTTATGCAAGACGAAGAAAAACGGTTAGATTTATTTCGTAATTTAATTCTATAAAATCACTTTTTTTATATCGATCGAAATATGTTTAAATTAAGATATGACTTGTCTACAGATACTTAATTTGTTAGATTTTTTCATAAACTAAGTTTTTTTAAATAAACGTATGACTTTTTTCACTGATAATTAACGTGTTAATTTTTATCTTCTGATGCTTAAGATTTTGTAAAAAACAACGTTAAAGTATTTTTTTATTTAATTGTAGATCATCCTGTATATCAGGTTTGTATATGTCTAAAATATCAATAAACTTAGTTTAGTGACCTTTATAAAAACCGAAACGATTTAGATTGCCAAACTTATAAATGGTTTAACGACAGCAAAAGTTGTTGTCTCATTAACGGAGAGTTTTTCTGAAATTTATTGCCAAATTAGGCGGAAATTGTTAGTGAATTTTATACTCATAAACCACGATGGTTGAAAACGTCCTCGTTAGCGATTTATAACCATCAGATCAAACCACAATAGAAAGATTACAATTTCAAGATAAATCACGTCCAGTGGCCTACAATTTGACTTTTAAACGGAACTAATTTACCGTACTGATAGCGCACTGTTATATTTAATAAGTTTGTATTTCTAGCTAGTTCTAGCAAGTGAAAGTACAAAGGTGACAGGTCGCCTGCCGGTCACACGGAACACGGATATTAGTAAAACCCGTTATTCGTTGTCTACGAGCCGCTATAGGTCATGAAAGGTACATCTTCAGCAGAATGCAAAATGCTCCTTGTTCATGCACTACTTTGCAAGGTTACACTCACTCAGGTGTGCCCTATTACACGTGCATTAATTTCTGATGCTATAAGAAGGACGTGACTTGTCAACCATTTTAAAGAAAATATCTAGTTGTAGTATATTATGAAGCCACGAAGTGTCATAAGAAGTAATTAGTTGAGGTCCCGGACTCCAGGAAGAGAATGTTCCATGTTAAATGCAAAATCTGAACATTGAATCAACTTAATGTAATTTGGAGCTAGCTTAAATTTTAAGTTTAATGATGTTAGTTCTTTCTTCCACAAAACGTTTTGTGCTTGTCATTTAAAAATAAAAAAATTTGTAAATAATAAATGTGTAATAGGTGACTTCAGTCATACACGGTTTGGATTCATAAGTGGATTAGACCGTAGCCGACCGATAGATCAAGCCTACCACTAAATCCTCACCACTAGTTTGACGTCACAACTATGCAGGATTTGCATGCGTAAGATAGTGTAAAATAGCTTTTTATATAGGGTTACAGCTGTTTTGGTGAATTATTCTTCTGGTTTTTAGATCGTTTCCACAACAAATAAGAAGCAGAAATTCAACAAGTCACTACAAACTCCAATTTTTTTCGGATATGTTACTAGATTAAGACCTTAAAAATGGTTAAATTATGTTCATAGCGACAACTATATCATAAAAGATTCTTTTCGAATTTGTATCAAACATTTTGCAGAAAATTGTATTATTCACGAACATAGAGCAGGATGTAAAAGTAAAGGAAGAGTTGAAAAATAATATTTCAAGTATATTAAATGTTCTGATATGAAAGACTTTAATTTAAGACATTTGAAAATAGAATTTTTAATTTTTAATTGGCAGGTAATAATCTTGACATACCGTATATTCAAAAGTGAGTGATTAATCTACCCAGAATTTCTATAAAACTATTTCTGTTGACAATGGTGTTAAAGAAATTTTAGGTAAATCCTATACAAATGCACTTCGTGGTCCAATTTAAAAAGATTATTAGAGCATACAAAAAATTATATTGTGGGCGCTACAAATGAAGACGACTGAAAAAAAGTAAAAAAATTTTGAGCGTAGTTGAATCTGAAATGACGTCTCCTGAAAAAGTTGCTAAAATCAAATTTTACTGTGAACAAATTGAATTAATGCACTCTAATAAAGTACAGTATTCTACAGACACGTTAATATGGTATATCTGTATTTCTTATTCGTTTCTCAGAGCATACAGATAAAGGTTTTGACAAAGCACTCCAAGTAGAAAATGCTTTCATTTTCAATAGAGAGTTGAATAGACCGCGGTGGACTGAAGTGGCCTAAAGAAGCATTTGTAGATATTATAACAAACATGTTTTTATTATTTAAGACATTAATAAGTGAAGAGCTCGAAAACTTATTTTTAAACTGCAGATCACAAAAGCATGTGCCATAATATAAAACTTATCTCTTGAAATGCTTGTCTATAAAGACATTTCGTTTGAATGTTGTAACAATTATTGTGGATTATCCAAATTACAGTTAGCAAAAAAATATATTTCTTGTTTTTCAAATATATTGTTAAATAATAATTCAAAAATTAATCAGGATATTATAACAGATAAAAAAAATCATAAAAAAGTACAACAAAAATTAGAAAATTTTGTAGTAAGTAAAGTGTTTTGTGTATGTGCATATACTCGTAATACAATATTTTTATACGTTACAAATTAATAGTTATGTAGAAATTTTTATTAGATAAAAAATAAATGCATTTTGTTTAAGATAATGTCCAAAAATCAATTTCCCATCTAAAGTCTCGTATAACTCAACGCTATAACCCACCGTCAGCTGTGACGTCACAAACCTATGCGGAGGCCTAATCTATCGGTCGGCTACGATTAGGCATAGGCATGAGAGATGCGTTATTCGGCATAAATGTTTTGATACAAAGATGCCTAGATACTAATATTCATAGACGTTTGTATATGCTTGGTTGATTACGAAAAGGCTTTGGCAAACTGCGTCACGAACCTTTAATAGAACCACTTAAAAATAAGTCAGTTCATATGCATGATATAATTAAATTATTCAGAATCCATACTAGAATCAGAAAGCTATTGTTAGGCTCAAACGCGAGACAACAGAAATTGAGACAAAAATGGGAGTAAGACATGGATCTTCACCGTTGTTATTTAGCATATAATCCGGAATCATTTTCGAAGAAGACTTTGCGAAAGAAGAAGAAGGCATAGTGATTAACGGCAAATAGCGGCTGTGCATTAAAAAAAATTAATTAATTTTAATTCTGCGTCTAATTCTAATGTTTCAGAAAAAAATATTCATTCAGAACAAAATGACAAGTAATGGAAAATAAACAAGTTTATTTAAAAATTAAGAATTGAAACAAATAGAATTAAATCAAGTGTTCGAAGTATTCACCATTGACTTCTTGGCATATAAAAAAGATATAATGAAATTCTTCCTTTACTTTTCCAGAAGGTTCTGGAGTGATATTTCCGCAAACCTGTGTAATGCGCTGCTGCAGTTCTTCAATTGTTTCTAGGGGAGATTCTACACAATAAAAATTTCAGATACTCCCAAAGAAAATAACCCAAGGGGGCTAAATCCGAAGAGCCATTCCGCGGACCCCTCCTACCAATTCATCTGAACAGAAAATGTTCGTTGAGGATGTTAGTAACAGCCAACAGGCCTATAAAAATGAGGCGGGCCCCGTTCTGTTGGAACATAACGTTTCCAAACGTGTTTTCAGCTATTTAAGTTAATACTAGCTTCTCAATGACAGCAAACAGCAGGCAAACAAATAAAGATATAGCCAAAGTGATTTTGTATTAAGATATTCCGTTAGTTTAAGAGCCACCATGTTGTTGTGGATAAATATTTCTTTTTTGAAACTCTAAGATCTGATGCAGAATTAAAAAACCTTTTAAATGAGGTGTCACTCGATCCCCCTCTGTGGTTTATTTTTGTTTAAATTGCGACCAGTAGCCATTTTAAAAAATACAAACTTTAAATATGAGCAGAAAATTAGAATTTAACTCCCATTAATCACACCAAATTTTGTGCCGAAATATCAAGCGGTTGAAAAGTTAACAGGGAGGGGGTTGCTTTCTAGACAGATGGTATATAGGTACATTACTGAATGAGAGTAATAAGAAAACGTAAAAAGTAACAGCAAAAATAGGCTAAGCTCTTCGCTTGGACTTTTCTATACTTGAGAAACTTTAACTTTAAATAATCGTTTGGCCAGTTTTTGAGCAATATTTTTTTTACTTCACAATTTTAGTGATCCCAAAAGTTTTTGTTGCATAGTTACTCCTAGAGCATTTACAATATCAAACGTTATCCCAATGTGACAACTAAAATAAACCCAAATTTTCAGAAATTCATAGAAGGCGTCACAGAGAAACAAGCGGGCTAGAACACAAACCAAATTTTAGCTCATCCACACCAGCATATACTACAAAATTTAAGAAAAAAATTTATTTTGACGGTAATGTTTTAATATAATATTCCAAAGCGCATATGCGCCACACACATAGATACATACCCACCCACAACCAGACATTTTTTTTAAATAATTTTAGTTCCTGGGAGTCCAATACGTGTATTTCCGTGAAAATCTAGAATTCGAAAATTTGCGTGAAATCAATAAATAAAATAAGGTATATTGAAAGAACAGGAAAGTAAAAATAGGAATTGCTTTTGTCAAAATTAAGACTCCATTTAAGCAAATTATTTAGCTCATAACAAGCTAACTAGGATATTTGATATTTTAAGTTGGAAATACGATGTTCTGAATTTGTTTTAATTTTTCAATGTTGATAAAAATCTTTATTTATTCTGACCGTAGAGAAATTAATCAGGAAATAATTTAAATTATAAATATAATAAATCTTTTATCTGTGGTTGTATAAAAACTATGCCGAAAAATAAACTGGTAGGTTTAAAAACCAAAGAATTAGGTTTTATATGTTACAAAAAATAAATACTTTACTTCTATTTTATCAATCTGGTCACAAGGTATGGGTAATAATAATTTTTTACCAGGATAACCTCTTATGTACTTCCTGTGGTTTAGGAGCCCTCGTTAAACTATAGATCCCTTATGTCTGTCTGTGCAAAATATCTGACTCCGCGCTCTAAATACAGACATAGGAGAGAGGTCGCCAACGCCTTAAATGGGGTATGGCACTAGAGAGAAAAAGATATGGACTGCAGACACCCCAAGGCTCAGCAATTCCATGTACATATTTTTCAAAATTTGGAAAATAAATGAAAAACTCCATATCATGGGCTAGAACCTGCCAACAAATATGATGATTTATTTCAGGTTTAGTGACTCTTGCAAGAAAAATAAATTCAATATGTTCTTAAAAGTCTAACTTTCAGTTAAGTTCGCGATGACATTATAATGCGGATTCTAAATGCAGAAAAACTTCACTGTGATGTTTTTATTTATTAAATTTCAGTGGTAAAAGCATAATTTATTTATTAAATAAAAATTATTATTATTGGTTTTTTGTAATATTTTTCTGATGAAATTTTTGTTCCGAAACTATGAACTTTTTGGTTTAAGGTTTTGCTTTTGTAATTAAGATATTGTCAATAATTTGTAGTTCCATCATAAACTATAGAATATATTATAAGTATATACATTACATTTTTACTTTGTACCAAAAAGTATGTAGGGCCCCTTGAAAAAATTAGTCTAAGACTCCAATAGTCGATTATTATCCCTCACTGCTCGTCACCTTAAACTAATATGCGCAGTTCTTACGCGAACGAACTAAAGAAACCCTAGCGATGTCTATGAACAAGTAGATGGGATTTCTTGGCTATAATTTAGATTAAGAGCTTCAAATTACTAAAAATACGTTTTAGGCATATGTAAATCGACAATAAAGTTTTTCAGTAACATAACTGGAAACATATTCAACATATGTTACATAATTATGTTATGGATGAAAAATATTTTAGCATTGGATAGCTTCAATGTTTTAAAAATAATTCTAGCACACTTTAGTTTAATTGTAATTGCCATTTCTCTAAATTTTTAAATAATTAAATGTTGGTAGCGTTTCATACAAATACAAAAGTTGCAATTTCTTAAAGAACTACTATTTGTTTATACAGTTTAAATCAGTTTAATTGGCGTTGCTAATTTTCTCTTCAAAGACTTTCGAATCATCACTTAAATTATTTTTCTTGCAGTATCCTCAATTACTCAATGTTTTTGTAAACTACATCAAAAGAAATGCTTTACATAATTTCACTAAGTATATTTTTGCAATAGTAACTTGATAGATTAATTGAATTAAACATCAAAAATGTGTTGTGAAAACGCCATTTTTATTAAGAAACGAATGTAAGTACCATAAATATAGCATGTCAAAGATGAACACTTATAATATTTATAGTTGACTAAATTTTTATTAATGTTTTTAATTAACAATACTTCAACTTCACATACCTATTTATTACAGTAAGTATTTATCTCCGCTTTCACTTTTTGCCAATAAATGTTAAAATAATTACAATCACGTAAAGTTTTTAGAAATAATTGCAGATTACTCACTGTTTAATTGAGATACATTAACAAACATGTTGATACTTTATATTGAAGTAAACCGCTTTAGTAAAAGTAAATACTGCTTACATAAATAACTACTTTTTTCTTATTTTAATAGTAAGCTCATAATACAGCACTATATAAAATAAATAAATAATATAAAATAAAATACTAACAACACACAGAATTATATTTTTACTTTACTATACTTTCAGTATAGGCAAATACTATTAATACGCTGCGCTACATACAGGAAATGTAGACTAATGCGTATTGCTAAGTTGGCGACACTCTTGTAAGCGCCATCTAGCGGCGTGGACTGTTTGTATGGTGCATTCATAAGATTTACTACAAACATGAGCTGAAAAAATAATAATTTGAGTTTTTCTTCTAGCCGTAAAAGTTGCATTATTCACCAAAATACAGATAATTCAATGAGATAAGTACTATAGAAATAATTTTTATTTCCTTACTAAAGTAACTTCCTACAGCTACAATAAGGTAAAACAAGGCATCTTATATAAATATAAGGTTAACACTAGTTATCAAACATTTATAAAGCTTTTCTACGTTCTCTGGTTAGAAATAACAATTAGCATTTTAAACTATTTAGAGCAATCAAATAAAAATTTAAATGGGGTTGCCTTTAAAATAAGCACGTCATGTCGATGATTAGTTTGCAAATCGATGAGCTATTATCATAGTTGCGCCGTATATAATTTTACCGCAATTGCTCATATTTAACGTTTAGCCAATTAGCAAGTAGCAACTGTTGTTTGGTTTAGCGGTAAAGACGGAAGCTTGCAACCTGGTGACCCCAATTTGAATCCCGTGGCAGACCTTTTTTTTTATTTATTTTTTGACGTATTTACAAACGAACGAAATTTAATATTGTTTTTGAAAACGTCGTTGCGCCGTTGTTTTATACACGCAGTTATTATTCTACAGGTGTTTGCTTATGTAACATTTGTTAATTTAAATAAAAAATTAATATTTGTACAATAAATACAAAATAATAATGAAAATAAATTATCGACATGGCCAAGATAGGATGATAGGAAAAGGTGTCAAAAAATAAATTAAAAACAATTAAGAAAAAAAACAGGTCGGTCATGGAATTTTAACTGAGGTCACCAGATTACAAAGCCTTGCCTTTACCGCTAAGCCACAGAACCGTCTAATATTTTTTCCATTGTGTGTGTTAAATAGGTTACAGTTTACAAATAAGATTTATCATGCACGTAAAATAATTTACCATGCTCACTTGTTAATTATTAAAAATGTTAAATATGAACAATTGCGGCAAAATAATAAACCGTGCAACTATGATAATAGCTCCTCGATTTACAAACTAATCATCGACATTACGTGTTTGTTTCAAAGGCGACTGGGAAAAGTTGTTATTTAATCGCTTTATATTAACTGAACACAGCATCTTCAACATCTTCCAAGCATTTTGCAAAAATAATAACTATGACTCAGATTTTAAAATACGATGACTGAAATATAGTAAAATAATCACAAATAAATTTAAAAATTATTGAGACTAACTATCGTACATTACAACATAACATATAATGATTGGTTTACAAAAAGACTAATAATGATCGTAGCGAATTAATAGTATTTGGTATACGAAAGTATTAATTTCAATGCAAACATTTCATTTAGAAATTTTGACGGAAATACATGTTTTGGACCTCTTAAAAACAAAAAATTGGTTTTTAAAAAATTGATATGTGGATGTGTGGGTGGGTGGTCCCCATAACTCCCAAACGGATTGTTCAATTTTAATGAGTTTGGAATGTGGCGGTGTAATAAACATTCATCGAAGAAATTAACTTTTCAAAAAATTCAAAACTGGAAGCGGAAGTTAGACATGTTTTCTTGACAGCAGGTTTTGCCGAAAACAATTTTTCTAAATCTGAAATAGGAATCTTATAGAAGACTTTAGGGCACATCTAACGCTTTCGTTCCCGAGCTTTAAAATGGCAGCCAATACAATTTTTTGAAAATTTTGAATTTAGCACCTTATTATTCAAAATAAAAAAAAAACAAAAACGTTTTATCAGATCGGAATGAAATTTGATTTTAAAAAAGCCTAAGACCCAATGTTACAAGCTACGAAAATTTTTGGAGCTGCCAAAACTTTGAAATGAAAAAATATATCAAAATTTTTACTTTATGCAGTATTGCTCAAAAACTAGCCACATCACATGAATCTTATTAAGTTCTATGGGCTAATAGGACTAGGGCTATAAGCTATAATTTAGTTTGTGTCCCAGTATGCTAGTTTGTCCGTGACGCATTCTATGAATTTTTGAAAATAAAAAAAACATGTACCTATCTTTGTTTTATACAGATAAGAGAAGATAAAAAGTTCTGTTTAATTGCTCATGAGTGATCGTTGAATAAGGGTCACAACCTAATGTTTAGGAGCTGCAATATTTAAGAATGTTAATTTTCTGCCATCAAATTTTTGGGGGATGAATTTGTCCCTCCGGTCTCTTCAGCAATATAAATTACATCTAATGCGTAATTTAATATATAATATATAATACCGACTTTGACAATTAAAATGAATCATAGTTATGCTTAAGATAAGAAATAATTATTACTATAATTACTTTTATCTGCGACCGCCTAGGAAAGGACTTATTAAATCCTTATTTTGCGTTAGGTAATTAAGTTCATTAGCGCACTAGTGAGGTAATAAGTTCATTACCTAACGCATTTTATTTACACATTTTGCTTATAACAAAACAGGCTGGTTGCCATAGTATTGAACACGTCAAATCTATCTCGTTCATTTGATTATAATCAAAAATATTAAAAGTGCCTTTATATTTGCATATAAATTAATGCGAAATGTTAAATATCATTTCAAGCAAATAAAATCGATTTTTAACAAATTCTGGGCAGTCGTAAATAAAATTTGTATTATAGCACTCGTTTGATCTACGACCTCGTCGCGAAACTTTCACACTCGTATTATAATAATGCCTTTATCCCACTAGTAATATAAATAACTATGACAATACTTATTAATTATTGAAACATAGTAATAATTATTATTATCATAATAATGATTGTATTTAATTTTTAGTCATGCGTAGCCGCTATCAATTTGGTTAATTTTTTTTAACCATTTTTCTCGTTTTTATGGAAAATCATTTAACCGTTTTTCTCTAAAATAATTAGGGGAGCCAATTTTTGCAATAGTTTAATTCTACATGCTAAACGGTTTATCTCATTTTTCTGGAAAATTTTTGTAAAATTTTTTAAGTAAATTATGGTTAAAATTCAGTATTTACTACTGAACAAACTACTCCTTCACCGTTTTGCTCTAAAATAATTAAAGGAGCCAAAATTTGCAATGGTTTGATTTTACATGCTAAAATCCCTATATCTCAAAATTTTACAAACATTTTATTTTGTCACTGTTGGCACGTAAGACCTTAATACTGAAATATTCTTGAAAACATGATGAGTATCTATTTCTAAAGTATAGGAAAGTCCAGGCGAAGTGCTTTGTTCATTTTTAAAATTTATTTATACCTAATAAAAGCCAAATTTTAGTAATTCTACGGTTACAGCTGTTTAGCATTTGTTCAGAAAACATTATGTGAGTAAATAAATAGCAAATCATTTCTTTTTAAAATAAAAAGTCATAAAATGCATTTAAACTTTTAGGTTACACACAGGGTGTTCATTTAGTTCGAGATTCGTTTATATCGGCTTTAATAACAGTTTTAGAGAAAAACGTTTGATGTTTGACAACGATTGACGCATGATGTTCTGTTTTTGCTGGTCAGCATAACAAGATTTTTTTAATGAAACAGTCTGTATTGTTTTTAGATATTCTCATTCGCTCTTTATCCGCCTATAAATTACAGTTAGTTTATTGAATGATTTTGCGGCGTTGCGTTGTCACATTATGATGATTTTGCGAAAAAAAACTAAAGTTAGATGGCTAACTTGCGTACGACGTTAACTTTCAGAATTAAGAAACGAAATTTGGAATACTGTAATAAAAACGATCTTTTATGCTATCACACTAAAAATGCTAGGTCACATTGTACTGGGTGTTTATTTTAGACGAACCATTTCTGCCTTTTCAAATAACCATAACTAGATTTTTAATAATAATAATAATAATAATAATAATATTTATTTAGTCCAGTTGATCACAAAGTGATATAAGACAGGTCACAAATAACAAGTATAATAAATATAGAAAGTTTAATAATAATACAATACAAACAGCAAAATAGCAAAAACAGTAAAACCAACATTTAATTATTCTATCACAGTCTATCCATCATGTATTCATCTAAAGAATAATATGACTTTTGTAACAAGAAATTTTTAATTTCGTTTTTGAATTTTTTTATGGCTAAAGTTTTAAAATTTTCAGGCAACTTATTATACGCCTTAATTGCTAAATAGTTTGGGCTACGTTCATATATTGTTAATTTATGGGATGGAATTTCCAAACTCGCACCGTGTCTGGTATTATAACAGTGATGTCTGTTTAGCGCAGGTAACTCGTTCAGTTCTGATTTAGCAAATAAAAGTAAGTTCAGAATGAACACTGATGGTAAAGTTAATACCTGAACGATTTTAAAGAACTGCCTACAGCTAGTTTGAGTATTGACTCCTATCATGGCTCTTATTGCACGCTCCTGTAATCTGAATAGACGTACAGATTCACTTGAAAAACCCCAGACAATTATGCCATATGAAAGTAAAGAGTGAACTTTTGCAAAATACAATATCTTTAATGTTGACATATTTACTTCAAATCTAAGTTGCCTTAAGCAATAACACATAGGGGCTATTCTTGTGCATATTGTATTTATATGTGTATTCCATGAACAATTTGATGAGATGTGCAATCCTAGAAATTTTGTTGAAACAACTTGTTCCATACTGGCACCATTTGCTCTTATCAGCAGATTACTGTCATTTGTTAAATTTGATATGTTAAAGTTTACGAATATTGATTTTTTATTATTTAGAATTAATTTATTTTTAGTAATCCAATTACAAATCTCAGTCATCTGCTCATTTGCGCGTCTAGTTATAGAATTTGTGTCCTTGCCACTAATTAATATAGAAACATCATCTGCAAAGATTATGGAATTTGAAAAACTAAAATCATTAATATAAATTATAAAAAGCAAGGGTCCTAGAATGGACCCTTGTGGAACACCTAAAGTTGAAAAAAACATTTCAGAATTATGGCCATCTTGCTCAACAAAATGACGTCTCCCGCTTAAGTAGCATTTAAACCAATCTAATGAGAGACCTCTTACGCCATATTTTTCTAGTTTACTGAGAAAAATTTCATGGCATACTACATCAAAAGCTTTGCTTAGATCTAAAAAGATTCCTAAGTTTTTGTAACCCTTATCTAGGTTATGATACAGTTTATTTAAAAATTTTGTTATTCCATTTATGGTTGATAATTCGTTTCTAAAGCCAAACTGACACTTGTTGAATAACTTATTGGTTTCAAAAAAGTTTGTAAGACTGGTTGCAGCGAATTTCTCTATGATTTTTGAAAAGGTAGTTAGTAAGGAAATCGGTCTGTAGTTCTCCACAGCCGTTTCTGAACCCTTTTTATACAATGGTTTGATTTTCGCAATTTTTAATTTATCTGGAAAGCACCCTTCGCTTATTGAACAATTTATTATTGATGATAGGGGCTCCGCAACAAAGTGTTTACATTGTTTTAAGAGATTGTTGCTGATGTTATCATAACCAGCAGAGTTTAAATGTTTTAAGTCATTGATAATATCAATAACATTCTCAGGTGTAGAAGGTTTGAAAACGAAAGAAATCGGGTTATTTTCAATATCTACATTAACTGTCTGTAGTTTGCTGGTACCTGTAATATGTGATGTATCATTAAAATATTTATTAAAATAATTTGCAATAGTTTTCGGTTCAGTAATAATTTGGTCTTCAAATTTCAGTTTTATGGGTTTATTTTTAGCATTTTCATTTCCTTTATTTAGAATTTTCCAGGCTACCTTAGATTTATTTTTTGCATTTTGTAGCAGTGAATTGTTATACATCAGCTTCGCTTTACTAATTAAATTTCTATAAATTTTTTTGTATTGATTGTAATATGTTTTTATATTTCTATCTCCTGTTAATGTTAGCATATACAGTTCTTTTAGTTTTTTTGAGGAAACCCTTAATCCCTTTGTTATCCATTTATTCGTTTTCTTTTTTGTGGTTAAACATTTTGTTTTTATAGGGAAAACCAAATCAAAGTAGTATGTAAACAATTGGAAAAAGTTATTAAATCTTTCATTTGTGCCGCCACTAGAGTTTACAACAGCGTCCCAGTTCTCGTGCTCAAGCAATCTGCAGAAGTAGTCAATCTTTTCGATGTTGTTAACATCCCGAAAACTGACAACTTTATTATTTATTCTGTTTGAGATTAAAATTAAGGGAAAAACGATCATCTGACCAGAATGATCTGAGAAGCCGTTGTTAATTATTGAACTATTATACTTACTGAGATGCGCATTTACGCATATGTTATCGATGCATCTGTTTATCCTAGTTGGTTTATTTATGGTAGGTGTAAAACAATGCGAGTTAAGAACATCCATTAACTGGCAATATTCATTTGTTGGTAGTAAAAAATTTATATTGAAATCACCACAAACTATAATTTTACTGTTTTTGAATTTTTCATTTAGTACAGTAAAAGCCTCATTTAGTTTGCCTAAAAACATTTTTTTATCACTTGTTGGTGTTCTGTACACCGCTAATATTATAACATACTCAATTTCACTTACAAAACATTTAATTGCCGCACATTCAAAATCTAAGTCAATGGAGAGTGATTCCATATAGTCCAATTTCATGCAACTTAAACTATTTCTTACAAAAATAGCAACCCCACCCCTCTCATAATTAGTTCTACAGTAATAACTACTTACATAGTAACCCTCTAAATACAGTGATTTTAGCTCGTCTACTTTTGTCCAGACTTCCGTAAAACATAATATATCACAGATTGTTTTATCTAAAAAAACGTTAAAAAGACCAATTTTGTTATTTAATCCTTTAACATTTTGGTGAAAAATAAATATTTCTTTCTGGTTACCTATGTTATTTTTATTGAGGTTATCGTTGTTTCTTCTTACGTCTCTGGAACATCTGCCTCCTTCATCAACAAAAAAACCTCTTCGTTTACCAATGTGACCGTGCTTGAGTTCGATGAGATTGATGCTGAACTTTCATCTAGATCAGCCTCTTCCTCCAGGTTTGTGAACTCCTGGATCGCATTTATTTCTTCAGGTTTCACAGTAGTGTTTTCAGCTATCAAATCCAAATGAACATTTTTTTGACGCACTTCTTTTATAAAACACTTACTATCGACTAGATTTTTTAGAGAGGCCACACATTTTAATACATTTCGGCATAGTTTTCTTTTACCAGTTTTATTAAGATGAAGGCCTTGTCTTGTATAATCTAATATCGATAAACCACTGTTAAAGTCTAAAATTCCAACGTTACTGTTACATCTTTGAATATTTTCAATAATCTTCCATATTTGTTTATTATTGTCGTATATATAGTTATTTAGTTGCCAAGTATCATATCTATAGGGTGTTGTAGAAATAATGACGTTTGTTTTCAAGCACATATTACTGATCTTTATTACTGTTTTCAAAAGAGATTTTTGTGCATTGTCATTTGTTCCACCTGCAATGATTAAGTAGTCATCTTGCGTTAAACATCCTGCCAAATTTTGCAAATCAATTGTCACCTGCTGTAAAGTTGCGTTTGGTTTAAAAAACACTTGTATATCGTATCTGTCCCCACACATTTGATTTAAGATACTACGGAGTCCGCGCCCGTGACTGTCCGTCAAAACTAAGAGTATTTGTTTCCTTATACAGCCCGTTTCAATAATTTTTTGTTTTTCAATTTTGTTATCAACACCTTGCATAAACTTTTTATTTGATAAATTGACCTCCACTGCAATATCACTCCCTTGACTTATGCTATTTACGTGCGATATTAATTGTTTCTGTAATTCATCATTTATTACAGTTAATGATTTTATCTTATCTGCCTGTTGTTTGAGTTGATTTTTTAACATCACACACATTTCACATAACTTATCAAAATTAGTTTTATCGTCATTTCCTGTACTATTATTATCCACATGCATTTCTTGCGGTTTACTATTAAATACAGTACTTTTTTGGATTATAGATAAGAGTTCCATTAGTAGGTATTTTCGAAGACCTTTGGTCTCAATTCCATAGTGGGACAAAGCACTTTTTAATTCAGTTACTTTAAGTTCAGTCCCAGTTTTAGTCATAATTATTAGTACACTGGCACTTTCCACTTAATAGAAACGACAACACCAAAAAATTAAAGGTAAATCAGCAAAATTATAAAGTAAAATAACAATACACTGAGTTTGTTCTAGCACTTGTTCTGCAAACACGTCTTCACTCGCCAGGCGTCCAACAACATATATGGAAGACCGTACATTTTTTATCACATATTTTCGATATTCATTTTTCTTATATTTAGCAGAAAGGTACCTTTTAGCTAAAGCTAATACTTTATCAGATATTTTCGATCTTTATTTACGGAAACCTCACTAAATATGTAATATCGACTTCAACAGGGAATTTAACAATTAACAATAAACATTTAACAATCACACAACGAAAAACAACAAATGATCAGTGACAAATTAAGAATTAACAATATAAATAATGACGAAATGAACAATTAACAATGGCTTACCAACTTAATAAATAATAGTATTCAAATTATCTGGAAACGTTTTAACTTTAGTTAGTTTAAATTTCGATTCTTATTTCAGAAAATTAACGTCATTAACGAAAAAACTGCAAATTATGGGCAACTGAGCATCATGGAGCAATAATTATTTGTGGAGCACTCTAAACTACTAGGTAGCCATCAAAAGAGAAAATTGAGCGCAAGGAAAATGTCAAAATACTGAAAACAAACTTCTAAAAGCTAACAGTTTTCTTAGTGTTTCTGCATATAGAAGTAGAAGTGAAGTAGAAAATACTAAAAGGTTAAGCATCGCCGTAAAAATAAATAAATTTTCCATAAAAAATACGCTAATGCAATTCATTTACTATAAACTAACTGTCAATAGACAATATTATGTTGTTACCGGCTTACCGCACAAGGTTATTATCAACAAAAGTAAGATATACCTGCTGGGGTGTTATAGTTGCAGTAATGTTTAAAATTTAAATTTTTTAACAATCGTCCTGGTATGTGATTGGTAAAGGTAGATACCTATGTCTTATTTTTAATTTGCCTATAACAAAATTGAGGGTAGGGGGGAGGCTATTATTAAAGGTTGCGGGGAACCTTACGGTTTGCGTTACGCCACTGGAAGGAATGTAATTCACAAGAAATAAAAGTTGAAAATATATTTAAATTTAAAATACTCGTTATATTTTAAGCTATATTAAATACATTTCATGATTGTTTATACAAAGCTTTAGTTATGAATAATAACTTTATTATAAGTTACATACAATGCTAAAGTTATTCCTAAATACAAACAAATTGGGTTCACCTTTGTCATAGAAAACTTAATCTCCATTGCAAGATTGGCTGCTTGTAATTTTTGCTAACGGTAAGATAATATAATGAACCATAACCGTTTTTGTAAAAACGCACAAAAAAGTAACTGTAAAATTATTCTACTAAATTAATTTAAATGCAACCAAAGCCTCTTAGAGTTGTTATTCATGTTACACAAAATCTCACGCTGTTGTAATCAATTTTGCTCGTGTTAGAAACAAATTTCACACTTTTAACTTAATTGTTGTAATTATTATTGCATTCGTAACAAATGTCATAGCCGTTGTCTTACATCGACACTTAAAATTTTATTGCGTTTTAAAGAAATTTTGTAATACTAAATACCACCCACACAAAAAATGTCCCTCAAAGCTACATCAATTGAAAGCGCAAATAAATATCAACTAACTAATTAACCACTGTTGCTAAAATACAACAAACAAGTTTTCTATTGCACAGATTGTGTTTTGATAAGGTTGTATGCTAATTTGATACAGAGTTAATGTTGGTAATGGGTAGAGAATAGAATTATCCTGTTATCGCGGCATAATCATTCAAACTAAAAATTAAGATTCCTAAAACGTTTCTAAATCATGTATAATTTAATGATTTCGTAACGATTTGGCGGACTTAGTGTCGATAAGACGTATCTAAATAGTTTAAATGAAGTTGTTAAAGTCTATTGACTAAAACTAAAAGGTGAGCTGTATTTTTAGCATACATTTTTTGCTTTATCTGCTTTAATTTCTGATTGCTTTCCTCGTCAGCGTAGTGCGGATTTCTAGCCTAGTATTCAGCCAGTGTTGAATGAATGAAGCAATAAATTTATAATAAGTTCCCGCATAATTCCTGTAAATAATGTAAATACATATGTACTTGTCGTTTCTATGTACTTTTACACGAATTATGCACGCAATAATTACAGCAACGTGATTATATATTTGACATTATGCCTTGTTTAGTTACGTATTATTTGTTTGGCCAGCTGGTTTATTATTTGCAGTGACTTAATACGAAGTTCAGAAACTGCAGCACTATTGAAAACAATTTTATGAATATCTCAATCTAATCTGTCTTCTTTCTTTATCTGAAACCATTTCTTTTTCAATCTCAAAATACAAAATCTCTGTCCTATCTCAATAATATAGTAACACTGAACGAAAGGATGTATCTCAAATATTGCAGTTGTAGTTGTAGTTAGAAACATATAGAAACACGATAATTTAATGGATTTGAGTACGCTCATGGTATTTGTTTACATATTGAATATTAAGGAAATGTTTAGCTGTTCTTGAACTAAAATCCTGTCTTTACTCATCAGTATACTTGGCGTTTCATAAAATTTTGAAATAAAATCAGGTCCGGATTTAGGTGCTCGGGGTCCTGCTGTATATATAAATTCTGCAGTTTATTATTCCTACTATTATGTTTACCTTAGCAAAAATTAAACATTTATTTTTCTACGAAAATATTTAAAAAAATGTACATTTATGATAAAAAAAATTTATATAAAAGATAAATTTAATAAAACTAAAAACTTTGATTTAATAAATATAAAATAAAATAAACGTTTATAATAATTCCGTTCTTCTCGCCTTTTTTTGTCGCAATACTATTAATGACTTTCAAAAAGAGAAAAGTATTCACTACTTTGTTAACGCGTATGTGAATTAGTATTATTACAGTAGCAGAGGAATAAATTTTTGCTTACAGCAAAAAATTTGCGTGCGAATAGAATACATTCTCTATGCAAATCATCATCCAACTCATGTGGATATTTTTAGACTAAATTAGCAGAATATCTTTTTAATATCATCCGCTTCCAACTTATCTAAATTTAGAAGAAAGCCAAAATTATTACCTACATCAAGATAAGTTTGTTTCATTTTTCTGGTTCGCTTCTTGAATTTTCAAGAATAATTTAATCTTTCTACTCATACATGTGAAAATGGCAATTTTTCCACGGCTTACTCTACATAAAAGAGATGAAAATATTTTCACATCTAGAGATGAAAATAAAAATGACAAATTTAATGGAAAGAATGCATTTATTGCTATGGAAACGACTTTAATAACAGTAATTTCAGTAATTTGCATTGTAACAGTTCGTTTTGAATTAAATTGAACTTGAAAGTTTTGAACTTGAAACTGCAATATCGTAGAAAAAAATAGCATTTCCTACTCGAGATGAAAATACCGTTTTTTTCGTTCGCGAACTTGCCGCACTCGCCGTTAACGCGGGTCGTGAACAACTGTCCGCTCACGAAAGAAACGGTATTTTCATCTCTTGTTGCAAAATATACTATTTTTTGTCATTATATTTTTTGTCGTATGTAGGTTTCAGGCGACCCTCAAAATTCGGCGCCCTGGGATTATAGTCCGGCCCCGAATAGAAAACACCGTCATTATTTTGCACACAAATGCATATTTAAGTGCATATTTATTTACTTGTTTTTTCTCCAAATACAAAAGATGGCATTGGGAGAAAATGAGGAAAAAATGATTTACTTCAATATATCTCTACAAAATCACAAAGTGTTTGCTTAAAATACCCGACACGTTTAACATCGTTTCAGTCACAAAATCTTACTTTTTTATGATAAGCAAAACAGCAAAAACTTTGTGGTTTCGAATCAGCTCAATGTCAAATAAGCGCAGAAGAACTGCCGAAGTATAGGTATGCGCTAGTAACATCCGGTGACGTTGAACAAAGGTTCTCCAAATACATCCTAACCGACAGAAAGCAGAATTTTACTTTACTTGCAATTTAGAAAAAATTTCGTTTGCAACTTTATTACCAATCAAACGCAGCCATTTAAATACTACCTACACTTAACTGTGTTAAATGTGTATAATCTTATTAAATTACAGCGTATTTTGTCTAATTCTATTGGTTTGTTAAATAAATAAATGTTACTGCATATTGTACAGTTTAAGTAAGTCATGGATGCATATTTTGATTCTTTAAGTGCATAATATGCACTTGGATATCTTTAAGTGCATATAAATCCGAATCTTAATAAACATAATTCTACCGTGAAAAGTAAAAATAGAATCAATTTAACGAGAATCGCGAAAAGATTATTGGGCACTGCTAATTTTGGTAAATCTTTCTTCAATTGCAGTTTTGTTAGAATCAACTTATTTTAAACATAATTTTTTTTTAATTTTGAAATTACATACTATGACGACTATAATATAGGTTTAGCTGAAAACACACCCTACCTCAAATTTTTATCTTTTTCCGGTTTGGAAATGAAATTTTCTTTTTGTTGTTTTATTATATTTTCTTCAAACATTAAGAAAATGTATAAAATATTGCAATTTTATGTATGGTATATGTAACATGTTCAGAGTAAATAAAGTTGTCGTTACTTCGTTGAATTCCATATTTATTGAAATATTTTCGAAATACCTAACAGGTTAAAATAAATAAATATTGTTAAAGTAATTTTATGCATACTCAATTTCAATATGATGTCGTTTGTGATAATAAAGTATGGTTTAACAAGTGTAGAAAAAATTCTAAATACATTTTGATATTAAAAAAATATAACAAACTACGAGATTTCATTAAAAATTATTTAATTCATTCAAATATTTGTTTGTCATATATTTTAATCTGTAAAAATATAAACAAATTACAGCAAATGGTGTCTTTAAAAAAACCACTTTTTTTCTGAAACATACTTGCAACATTATAAAATTTAAGAAGAGAAATTATGTCCGATAAACATTGACATGTGTACCAAATTGGTAGTAAAATAATTAACACAGCACATGCTTAATATTCCATATTTGCAAACACCTACTTTTAAATTTATTGATTTCCTGGAGAGATTTAATTTTGAAGCGCTTGTGTTCTTTAAACTTTCCAAGAGAGACCGGTACATCATGCTTGTTCTAAAGAAAGTTTAGTGTCAACATTAAAGTAAAATGTAGTTACGTAATTTAAATGATTTTATAGTAAATAATTTTATGCATCGTAAATCATGGAAAATAAAAACGCATAGCAATTTTTCGTATGCGTAGCAGCAGATGATCTAAAAATTACTCATGTGGCAAATGTAGGTTCAGAATTCTAACTAAACAACTTCTATAAGTTATGTGCTCGCATTGCCTAAGGTGTTGTTTGATAACTTTACAACAGTTTTAAAAATAGAAACATATGCAGTAGTATTTATTCTTAGAAGTAACTGACGATTCTCCAATATTTAAACAAACACAAAAAAGTGAAACAAATTAAGTAATCTTTATATTTATAAAACAGTTCTTTTGCTACTGCTCATATTAATACTGAGATTCTAGAAGTGTAAATCTGTATACCTTGTAACTACTCCTAATCTTTGGCACCCTTTCCTATGGAGCACTGTTTTGCCATTTAATACATAAAACGTTAGCAAGTTATTTAAATTCAAACGAATTAAAATTGTTTACCTAATAATAAAAATATATTAATTTCTGTTGAAGAAAATTTTTTTTAATTTTCAATAACACCATAATATAACACTTTCATTCATATGATATATTGATAAACCACGAACATTCATAACCCATAAAAATTGATATAGCACAAGAATAAGCACTAAAAAATTCGTAACACAATACAGCTTTTCAGCATACATTCGTATAACATAAAAATTAGTATAACAAAGAAATGGTTTAATTGTTAAAATGTGTATGCCATAAGAATTTGCGTGTAGTAGAAATTCATATACCATGAAAATTTCAAATTTCTATTATTGGAAGTGGCGTCCTCCATCGTGGAACAGATTAGGTACTACCATCTACTACCTAACTTTACTATAGTTTCATTTCTGAGCTTGGTGGTACTGGTAAGTTGCAATTAAAAACTTATTTAAGATATTGACAATTGACAATTGTGGAATTAATTACAATGCTGTCACAGGTGCATCTTGCTATAATAAGAATTCAGAGAAATAATCTCGAACTTAGAAGATTAATAAATAACGAGAAATATCTTTTTACGATCTAGAAACAACATAAACAGAATCTCAGCGAGAATAAGTAGTAGCCGATGCAATATTATTAATTATTATATACAATTTATCTACCTTGCACGACACAAGCTGTGTGACCACAAACCACGCGGTAGGTTGTTTTCCGCTGGAAACGTGCAAATGGCTATTAGCAGGTATATGGTAGATGAGATTATTTAATCTTTTCCGCGATGGATGGCGCCACTTCCGATAATTAAAATTCTGAGTTTAATGCTATACGAATTTCTATGCTATACGAATTTCTATGCTATACCTACGAATTTCTATGATATTCAAATTGTTATGGTATACGAATTTCTATTAATGCAAAGTTTTATGGCATACCTATTTCTTTTAACAATTTTTTTACACTCATTTATTTGCTTATCAATGTCATTTCCCCAAAAAAATCTGATCTATTACGAACTTTAATGGTTTTTTAAGTTTTTATGTTGTACACTGTTTCAGGTTAGGTATACAAACTTTTATGTTATTCTATTTATTTATGCGCTGTTTGGTAGTATGTTTTCTTTTCTATGGTTTTCAAATTTTTATGGTATACGCAATTTCATGGTTTACTCATTTTGATGGTCTACCTACAACATCTCGTTTTTTTTATTGTTTTAACAGGTATATAAGTCTCTTTAAGTTTTGTTAACAAAAATTGAATTCTTGTTAACACAAATTCAATTTCCCTTAACGAAAAAGCAATTTTTTTAAATATACTTAGCAGGCAAATCAAATAAATAATTTCTAGTATTATCGTGCCTTCTCTTCTCTCTTTTCTAGCCTCTTGTATTCCAACTTTGGACATAGGCCTCCTCTAAAGCTTTCCATTCCATGTTTAGAAGGGTTTGGCATTAAAACGCCACGTTTGCCAGACGTGTTGGCGAGTTGGTTTAGGGATCACGAAAGGGTAAGATAGTGCATGGGTAGGATTAGGGACATGGTTCCCTCCTAGAGTTTGAAGGAGCGGGTATCCATGAGCTCGTGTGGGCAAGGTCGCTAGTCCTTGAAGTAGGTCTATCCCTTACCGGGATCGTAAGAGAGTACCTACCCACTACCGTGCTTTAAAATATATCAATTTTAATATTGAAGTTTAATTCAAGCGCATATTATTTATAATGCAAATAAATAGTCCTTATAATGATTTTTACAATTTTTATGTACAATTTATTAAGGCATAACAGAAAATGAACTTCCGTTGACGGAAATTGAATTTTTGTTAACAGAATTTAATAATTAGGTATACAATGTAAAATCGTTTAAATTTAACTAATTTTTCCAACGTTTTATGTAATAAATGGTAAAACTGACTTCCATAGTTTTTTATTATTTACAATTATTATACATAAGTTACCAGCAGAAAAAATTCCATTTAGTATTATTTAAAAACTTGCGATATTTACCGCGGCTGCATCCAATCTGTGTGCAGAAAACTATATCATTTCGATCATATACTTTCTATAGATAAGGACACACTTACCATGCTACCAGATTCTACTCTTTTCATGAAAAGAAGCAAAAATTGGCGAAGCTCTTCGCCTGGACTTTCCTATACTTAATAAATACGAATAAAAACCTATTTGTCTCTGAAAGTGTTTTAAATCATGTGAGTGTAAGTAAAAGATGTGGTCTGAGAGTTACCTACTACATAAGATCAGATGCTTCGAGCATGCAGCATGTCGCTCGTTTACGTAATGTCTCCGGAAATAATAGACTTCTTTCTTTTTGGAAAACGATTAATTGGGGAAAAAACCTGACACCAAAGACTATATTCGTCAGCCAAAACATTAGGAGAGGGATGAAGAGGGCTAGCCCCCCTAAATACAAAATTATGTAAAAATAAATATTATAATTTTATTCTGCTATGATACATGAACAATTTAGCTTAAACAGAAATGTTCTATCATCGTTCCTTATTTATTAAATAAACAGAAATAAATTTTTAATTATGATTTTTGATTTTGAATTTAGCAGATTGAAGACCAACTGATAAGCTGCAGAACAAAAATATTCTGCGGCCAGTTTTGACTAATATTTTTGTGAAATTGCTCAAATTTTTTTTAATATTTACACTTCATGGTTTCAGATGTTTCAAAAATGTACTTAGATAATAATGTTGTGTATCCCTAGGTCTATTATAAAAACCAAAGTTTATGTCGACTGAAAACGCGTTTTTGAATAAAAAGGCTAAGCTCTTCACAAAATCGTTGCGGCCGCCATTTTAACGCTGGAGTGTTCGTAAATATATTCTATTTTACTTAGCACCTTCTATCGTAATTTTAATACCCTAGATGTACCAAATTTTATTAAAATCGGTCTAGTAGTTCATAAGATTTTGTTACGAACAAAGACACACATACAAACAGACATTTATTAAAAACTCATCTTTTTGAGTTCCTGGAGGTCCAAAACATGTATTTCCCATACTGTAAGTATGGAAAGGTAAAAAGCTATAAGAACAGTGTTAGTTATTTTTTTTGTCTTGGAAACTGGTTTGTATTTCCATTTTGTCATTAAAGTCATACTATTAATCAAAATTGCAAAATTAAATTTCTAAGATTATTCTGCATAATAATGTGGGACTTCGTTTGCAAAAGGTCAAGTTTAAAATACCAGATGTAGCATACTCAAATATCGATAGTATAAACAAAGTTGACATTACGTTCATCTTCATTATAATTTTGTACAAATATCAAATTAAACACCGGCATTTATGGATTAATATGATCGCTAATTAATTATAGTTAACAGTTTTTTTCTTAATGTTATATCCGAGTTTTTTAAATTAATTGATTTTTTCCCCGTTAAAAGTACATCCGTCACTTATGTACAAAGGTTGAATGAATATTTTTTTCCAGTTTTAAAATTCAGTAATGTTGAATGAAACTTTCTAAATATTATGTTTTAACTTCAAATTCATAAAATATTAATATTGTGATTAATTAAGGTCAAGGCATTATGTAAATCCTCAAAAATGACATTAAAAATAAACATATAAATTAATACTTACCCATTCTAAAAAACATGTTTGAAAAAGCTAAATATTTCTAATGGAATATAAAGCACATAAGCAGCTTCAACCAGAACCGTATACTTTAAAATTAATTTAAATATAATAAGAATAATCCTCTAATCCCATCAAAGCGTCTATAAATACAAAATATCATCAATCAGCAACCCACATTAGAAATTCAAATGCCGCAAATGAATAAACATGCTGGTAAATTACAACTTTCATAATATTGATGACAATATGATTGTGTCGCACCCAGTGTAAAAGTGTATGCAATGAGTGATTCCAAAATTAATTAATTTAACAACAAAGTTGTACAGCAATGTGTTGTACCGTCCTACGCGTGTTTTAATGAAAGTAAATTATTCAGTGTGATACGTGCAATGTAACAGTAAGCAGCGTTCTGGGTTAATTCCGGGTCTCTAAATACCATAGTAGCTTAAGAAAATTAACCGCTAATTAAATTAGTAGCATTCATGCAAACGTGTAAGAAGCTACAAAGTAGTAGTAGTAGTGTGGGAAAATAGTGTAAAGATAAAAATATACTCCCTCACTGATTGTTTTTTAATTATTTCTTTTTGAGTTTGTCGGAAAAACTCAAAGTAGCATGCAAATATAATAAACTAAAACGGTTTCTCTATTAGAAGTTATAGTAAAATATTTTTTTATTCGGAAAAAAAATTAAAATTTATAAAAGTAGCATAGGAAATAAATTTCACTGCCTTCATCAACTATGCATACAAACAACAGCTGCATTTATGTCAAACCAAAACTGCATTAAATTATATAACTAAAAACAAGATACAATATTGTCTGGTGATCTGCTTAAAACTACTCGTAAATGTGTTGCAATTCAGAAAAGAGAACTAATGTGTGGTTTCGTTTCAGATGAAGTGCGAACATCTAACCTGGCTTTTCCATAAATATAACCTACAAATTAAAATATAGACATCTTATGCAAGAATGGCGCTAGAGAGTGTGCTATTATTTCAAATCCGTTAACGAAATGTTAATGGTTTTATTGCCAAAGTTGTCAGTTCAACATTATCTCGGAGCGACAGGGTTAAAAACAGTATGTGTATCATTGTGTAATAGGTATTGTTTAAAATAAAATGTTATTTAATAGCAAATTTTAATATTACATCAGGCTACAATGGCCTAGTTAAGTCATACCAATTTGTATCAGACAATTTAGAATTTGCCTCTTATGGATCCTCTAATTATATATAATTAGAGCAAAACCATTAATGCAGAAGTGTTCTAAGTTGCATTTCTAATTTATAAACCAGTTATAGATAACAATGAGTGCAAAACGAGAGTAGTCCTAATATGTACTAAGTAAATTTTAAAAGATTATTATTATAAAAGGGCAAATAAGTTTTTTCATTACAAATGAGTGTTGGACAAATGTGCTATGGAATTCAAAAACAATTAACTTTTGCCGCCTTGCACCAATTGTGATTGTACTAGTCAATTTCGAATGTCCAATAAAACTGTAAATTATGTTTATGTCGTTGAAAAATATTAAATTTAAATAATTGAAACTGACAACGCTACATGCAAATAAAATTTGTGCAGACACTTTGATTTAATTTGTTGAAAATAATACAATTCTTAACTTTAACAGGTTTTTTATTTTAGTCTTATACGTATTTCGACATGTTGACATGTCATTTTCAAAGGCAAGAATAAAAGGAAACAGTTGGTGTTGCTATATAGGAACAATACATCTTTATAACTTGATCTTGGTTTTCTATATCTACTTAACTTATTAGTACACTAATTAAAGAGCAAGATTATAAATTAGCTTTTCAGAAAATTCACCAACTACTTCATCAGATAAAATGAAACAAGCGTCAATTCTATATTTTGGCAATATATCAGAAAAAAATGCAAAAAGTATAAACAAAACAAATATATGTATAATAATATTTAAAACAGCAAACACATTTTGAACACTTTTTTGAGGCTTTCGCGGTTTCTCGAACTGTAATTGTAATTGTAATATTGAACACTTTGTTTAATACTGAAAAAAAAACAGACAATTTACTAAAATCAGACATTTACAAATTAGATTGCTCGCACTATAATTCGGTGTACATAGAACAAACTATTAGAAATTTTAATATTAGGTACAAGTAACACATACGTTGTTACGAATATAAACATTCACATAAATTTAATTACGCTAAACAAATATTAGAACACAATTATGTAATGAAATCTAATAACAGTATAAAACTTTTACACCTTTCTGGCGATAAACATAAGTTAGATATACTAAAAGCATTTGAAATTCACAAATATTTAAAATCTGTACCATTATTGAATGAGCAAATTGATCTCTTAAATTCACCGTTATTGGACGTTTTGGAATCAGAAATCAAATCATCTAGACGCAGATATAGAACACCAAAATCATGTTACGAAGATTCATTGTTCGTATAGCAACGCAAACTGTTTACTTTTAATCTTGCCTCTGAAAATGACGTGTAGACACGTTGAAATACGTATAAAGCTGAAATAAAAAAGTTGCTGAAGTTAAGAATTGTTTTATTTACAATAAATTAAAATGAACTTCAACGAAGTAAAGCTACAACTTATTCATAAACATTTTGTTGTTTCGGTAGAACTCTTGTTTAGGCAATAATTAATAGCTATCTGCTATTTGGAAATTTAATACACAAAATGGTGTATTAAACTTCATTAAAAATTTAATTATATTAAAAAGGCGTTAGTAAGATTTCAAACAAAAACGTTACACTAATTTTTTAGGAATTTATTTAATCATCAATTTGATGTAGTAATGTAATGTTGCAATAATAAGTTAAAAAGATATAATAATCATTTGTTGATGTCTGATTCCGCTTCCACGATTTAGAATTAAATAGTAAATTAAAATCAATTTTTTAACCATAATTAATTATTTTCAGTAGTCAAACAGCGATTATTTGACTTCGAAAATGTATTTGTTGACGTCAATAATTGAAGTTTTTGCATCAAAAAATTATTTAATGACGTCCGAAATTGCTACCATCTAACGGCGCAGCTGGCGTATTCCCGTATTAAGTGTAGTTGCGTTAAAAGTGCGCTATACGTTGGGCTTATGCAAAATAATGTTTATACGTACCATCTTAAGAACTATTTTATGTTGTGATATTAAATTGACGCATCACCTATTCGCCGAAGTGCACACCCCACATTATTATTAATTAATGCCTAGTATGGGTTAACAAGCCGGTCCGGATGTGAGCAGGCATCATCCCTATCAGTCAATATTACAGCATCGTTCCAGTCCACACTGCTACC
Organism: Ctenicera cuprea; assembly: GCA_958336395.1. Taxonomy (NCBI): domain Eukaryota; kingdom Metazoa; phylum Arthropoda; class Insecta; order Coleoptera; family Elateridae; genus Ctenicera; species Ctenicera cuprea. The sequence continues at coordinate 40,039,936 of OY284490.1, forward strand.
ATAAAAATAAGGTTAAATGACCAGCATTTTCCGACGTCAAATAAAACTTTATTAACGTCAAAAATTTATTTAATGACGTCAAAAATTTATTTTTGCCGCCAAAACATTATTTATTCACGTCTCGAAATAACTACTTATGGTTTACCGATATTTTTTTGCTTTTATTAGTTTTTGCAATTGCTTGAACGGTTTGCAGTGTCAAAAATAATTTTGTTGACTTCATAACAAGCATTTTAACGTCAATAAAAGAATTTCTGACCTCATAAATTCGATTACAAGATTTGTGATAGATAAATGTTTTTATCTAAATTTCGATGATATTTAAACGTCAAAAACCAATTTTAGACATATTGTATTCAATTTGTGACGTTTTAATTTAATATTTTAACGTCAAAAATTATATCGTGAAGTGAAAAAAGTGTAATTTTGTTTTCTATAATTTAGATGAAAAAGTAAAAATTGCCTTTCATACATGACCAGGTGGAAGATATATAAAACTATACGCGACGCGAACAGGCAGAGAGATCTGACGTCGGTGTTAAGCTTTAACAACGGATATAATCCAACAATAAATAAATACAATAAAAAATTTTCAATCGCCGACTTTATTTTTGCTAAAAAAATCACAGCTACCGCCATGACCTTTAAAACAATTTTTTAAGAGACATCAATGAAGGAACGGGTACCGCGTTCGCTTCAGTTCCTCGTGGTTTTTAGTTTTGGGGTAAGGCTCCAATGATATGGGTAATTAACGCACCGAATAATTAGGTCAAAATTGGAAACCAAATTTTTGCAATAATTGGAAATCAGATCAAGATAATGCGTTTTCTCACGACGGGCTAACCTTTCTTGAGATATAATCCTTCTATATTCAATTAACACCATCTTTTTAGGTCTTTGGACCAGAGAAATTTAATATAATGGAAATACCAGACGCAATTATGTAATAAAATTGTTTAAGACCATCAAGTGATATTAGCAAAAATTGTTGAAGTTTTCGAGTTCCGCATTACCAAAGAAGAGACCTGCCACATTATCACAAGACTGCATTAATTTTCCAAAACATAATTAAAACCTTACAGCAGTTTGTAACCTCTATTAATAAGACACGTCAAACTAGCCATCTAAATGTAGGGTACCATAATATAAGCTGAAGCCATAAATCAAATATTGCTTATAAGAGTACATTACGTAAATAATTACAGGCTATCTATAACCACTCTATTAGTGACATTTAAAGAAATAACGAAATTGTACAACAATAAGCAAAAACGTTTAATTTAAAAAAATACTAGTAATATGTTTCTATAATTCTAGACTTTCGTTAAAAGTGTAATATAGAACGAAAGTAAAACGAATAGCCGCTGAATAATTCTAGGAAAGTATATGCTACCGCAAAATACTTAAAGGTGCCGCAGCTTGTCAATGTTTTCTATATGCCATGAATATTTAATTGGTTCAATCTTCATTAGTTTCGTTTTCTTCGGATGAATACAATATTAAGATATAAACTGACGTAATAATTTCAGGCTTGGGGGCACTTGTAAAAAAATCTTATACTTAATTAAACAAATTCGTTTCTGAATAAATGAATAATAAAGAAAGAAACATCACGATGTATATCTAACAATACCGTAAATAATTATACTTAAGAATAATTTGGCGTGCTCAGTTATTTTTAACTTTATTGTTTGTCAATAAAATACACATCTATCGTCTTAGCACCAACGTATATTGTATTTTGAATACCCAAAGCGTAAAGAAATTATTGCAGAGTTTTAAATATTACGTGCAGCAGTTCGTCTAGACATTCCTATACTTTAGAAATTGTTAGTTATCATATAAATTCAAAAGTAGATTTGTTTTAGTGTTTTACACGCCATATTACGTTGAAGACAAGTTAATTTGTTAAAACCCCACCTTTATAATATACCTACTAGGAACATTCTCTTTACATTTACGCATGCACATATTTTTTGTAATAAATACACGTTAATATTAAATGTCAGTAATTCTACTGCTAATAAATTTGTAAAATGATCTTCCCCTTTAGGTTGCTGTAATAGAATGTTAATAAAATGTTATAAATTGAAGAATATTCTCAACAATATAATGGTAAAAGTTCTACAACGCCGCTGTAAGAGTTATGATCTTTCTTGTTTTTTTGGCAAGTAAATATATGAACTTAATTATATTATAAAAAAATTTTATTGATTAATTTAAAAAAGTTAATTATAATTCCCTGCTAATACATCGGTTGTAGAATATTGCAGCTAATCTTTGAGGAAAATTTCTGGTCTTATTTAATTATTTTTGTTATAATTTTTCAACAATAATAATGTTTATCTCTACAGGGTGTCTCAGACATGACTCCCCAGGCCTATAACTTTGTTATTTTTAAAAATAACTATAATAAACTATATATATTCGTAAATGGGAGCAAATTCTCTATAAGATGGGCAAAGAAAATTTTAGAAAATCTGTACTCATATTATGGCAGCGATATGCAACTTTTTTTTTTCAAATTGCACACTATGATTTTTTTCGGTCATTCTGATAGTACTCTTTATTCTCCTTACAACCATGTAAACCAATATGGGTCTTACATAAGAAAATTCTCGACAAAAATACGATTGAAAGTTGAAGTCTAGGTTTGCCATGGAAACAACTGATTTTTGTAATTTTTACTCGTCTACGATGAAAACAATAGCGTAGTGTAAAAAAAATACAAATTCATTATTTTTATACAATATTACCTTTATTAACTAAATGCTAATAACAAGTTAATTATAATTACAAAAATTGTTCAAAATTCTCTCCGTTTTCAGTTGCGCAACATTCAAGTCTATGCAGAAATTCTCTACTTGTAACTTTTATTAATAATTCTGGAGGAATATTACTGCAGACTGTAGTAAGGTATTTTTTTTAATGTTTTCATCGCCGATGAGTACAAATTACAAAAATCAGTTTTTTCCATGGCAAACCTAGACTTCAACTTTCAATCGTATTTTTGTCGAGAATTTTCTTATGTAAGACCCATATTGGTTTACATGGTTGTAAGGAGAATAAAGAGTACTATCAGAATGACCGAAAAAAATCATAGTGTGCAATTTGAAAAAAAAAAGTTGAATATCGCTGCCATAATATGAGTACAGATTTTCTAAAATTTTCTTTGCCCATCTTATAGAGAATTTGCTCCCATTTACGAATATATATAGTTTAGTATAGTTATTTTTAAAAATAACAAAGTTATAGGCCTGGGGAGTCATGTCTGAGACACCCTGTATATTAAATCCGTAACTGTATTAGCATAACAATACGATGGTCTCTTGCACATCACCAAATTTATCAGTTATCACTATAACAGGACGGTGCGGCCGCGGCGGCTCCTTGCAAGTTTATTTGTTTGGTTACGGCAATTGCTTATATTTCCGTCACTACTATTGCTATGATTTGTTATTTATGACGTATTTTAATTCTGGAGGGTCGGCAAACATAAACATTAATAGAACAATTTATTCTAACGAAATTTAAAAAATTATGCATGTTTAAATCGAACAATTTGTTTGTTTATTAGAGGCAAAAAATAAAAGTGTCTTCGACGGTAATGCAACTGCATGGCGAATTTACATTACAAGCGATCATAATAAATAGGTACGATTTTAGGTTTACGAGATGAAATGTACCGAGTTGATTCTGGTTATCGCATTGACGATTTACGCAACTTTAACAATAACAAAAGAAAGACGCTGCATCTAGCAGTTCGCAGAACTAGCTGAACCCTACGCTCTACACTTTATTATTTTCCTATACTTTTATTATTGATTTCATGATAAATTACGAATTCAAGATTTTGGCAGAAATACACGTTTTGGGCTTCTAGGAACCAAAAAAGTTGTTTTTAAAAATGTCTTTCTGTGGGTGGGTATGTGTGTGTTTGTTTGTGACGCGTCGGATCCCCCGATTTCGATGAGCTTCGAAAGGTGGAGGTATTTCAACAATTTACAGACAATATAAGCTTTTAAGAAACCGAAACCGGTAGCGAAAACTAGACATGCTTTTTGACAGCTATTTCTTTTAGAAACGGAATTTTTAAAATCAATTAAAAGAATCTATGAGGAATCTTGTATGAATTTCTTTAAATCAAAAATTTATGTCCTTTTATTTTGTAAACGGGAAACGATGCAAAAATTTTGTTCAAGATACATTGCTCATCAGTAATAGTAGCATAAGGTTTACAAGTTAATTGTTAAGTGTCGCCAAAATAAGGATGTTAATTGTATCTCCCACCCAATTTTTGGCGCATAAATTTGTTCTCTCATTTTAAGTGTGAATAGAACACTGAACGGTGTTTTATTTACTCTAAAGATGCAAGCTGCAATGTCTTGCGAAACGTTAGTTTGTATGGGTTCACAAACAGCTAACAGGCGAAGGCCGATTAAGTATTATTGTCCTGGCAAACAAAATACAATAAGATCAAATCCTTGTCCTCCCCAAGGTTTAAATATTCTAAGCACACGACCCTGTTTAGGCAAGCAGGCAGGGCCTATGAACAAATATTGCTCAAACTTCTAGAGCCGACCTGTAGCTTGTCTGCCTTTATAATCAATTATAAAGGCAGACAAGCTACAGGTCGGTCCTTACCTGATTATGCTGAGTGCAGTTCCCAAATGACGAGACGGTCTAAGCCGAAAGTAAATTGTAATACTGACAATATACAAGGTATTCTCATTAAAATAAGAAAGTTGATGACATTTTCGGTGAAACCGAAAGCGAAAATAATTGGAGTTTCGGGCTACATAATGCGTTTTTACGGACAATAACACATACTAAAACTTAATTTGTTTTATCTTAATAAATAACTAAAAACAGAGGGTGCGCCATGTTCCACTAACACTCGGTATACTAAATGTCATAAACATCTATCCAGTAGGTTCTGAGATATCGACCCTACATACATATAGACCGACAAAATTCAGAAAAAAACATTCGCGTACTGAAAGTTATGGTTATCGTTACAAGTCAAAATTTTGAAGTTTAAATTTAAATGTTGAATTTGCTCTAAGGTATTGTATCGGATTATATTTTCAGATTTACAAAATTTGTTTTCTGGTAAAAATTCCACCAAAAAAGTATTTCAAACTTCTGCTTCCGGTTTCGAATTATTTGAAAGCCTATTTGTATTATCTTGAATTTCTTTTTTATCTTTATATCGTTCAATAAATACCATTTATTATTGTTATTATTTTGTTAATGCATTTTTTAATATACTTCCAAATTCCGAAGTTCATTGAAATCGGAATTTATGAGACGTAATAAGTAATCTTTTCAGCAGAATGCAGTTTGTTTCAACAATGAAGTCAAAAGGAAAATACAGTTAGCTTTTGTTATTTCATACAATGAGTTCAGACTAGAAATTAATTCTGACATTTTCAGGAATAGGGACAAGTAAAGAATAATACTAAAGAGTGTGGGTTTACTTTTTCTTTACCTGACTATGACGTATATACGATTGTTTCTCTTTCCTTATTTAAAGTATCGATAGATAGATATTCATAGTCCTATTGGGAAAAATTATTGATGTCAATTTTTTTAAATATCATCGCTGCATAGCAGGACAGTTAACAAGTACTTTAACACGTTTTAGGTGTCTTATAGAATTAAATCAATTTATCAATGGTAACGATAACTGATTTGCATGGCAGAAATTACACAATCAGATCACAGATAAAAATGGTAATTCATTCTGTTCATGTCCCCCAGACTTCATCTGTCAATTATCTTTTAAACCGTTAGTACCGCGGTCGTAGTTCACAAAAGGGAAAGTACGAAAAAGGTGCTGATGTGAATAATTTACATTTAATAGACTTTAATTAACCTTACGCTTGTTAGCTTATGGTTAAGTATTCTCTATTACATGCACAAAGGCAATTTGTTTACAGGTGCTCAGCATACAATGCTTATACGTCCCATATAAAACGCGGGTCAAGGAGACTGATGATAATCTTTAGGAAGATTCGCACAGAACCAATCACTTGACCGTCAAGTATTCGAAAAAATCGTGAACTCGTGATAGTATAGATTTTCTGAACCGGACATGATAGTTTATAATACTAATTAAAATAAAAAAGGTCATTGTATGGTACAAAAGAAAGGATGATATCGATACGCTGATATACTTTATGGTATTAGCTTACTATTCTCACGATGAAAGTCTGCAAATCGAAAACAATATCTTAGCCAGAGGCAAACTTACTTAAATATTGACCATGAATCTTATTAAGTACATGATGGTATAAATCACGATATTAAGATAATTATTTCGACAAGTTTATGATACACAAGTAGCGATACGTAGGTACTGCACCCCTGAAAATAAATTGTAATTTGTTAATAATAGCCTGAATCTAAACGAATATAAGAAGTTACGTCATAACTAAAGAGAAATATTTGAAGCACAATTACGAATGTTTTACTAAAGAATTTCGTTTAACCGTTCCAGTGAAAATGTAAAATAAAATAAAATATAAAAAAAGTGAGGAAACTATCATATCAATTATTTGAACTTTGCACCAATCAAAATTATTTTACTTTTAATAATAAAATTTATTTCCAAAAAGATGGTTTACTCATCGGAAGTCCAATTTCACCTCTTTTAGCAAACATATTTATGGAAAATCTAGAAGATCAAATATTCGAATCAAATCAATCTGAGAAAGTTATATTTTGGTTTCCTTATGTTGATGACATTTTAGCATGTTTTAATAGTTCATTTGATTTAATTAATGAATTATTAAGTTTTATTAACAGCTTGCACCCAAACATAAAATTTACACCAGAAACTGAACAAAATAAGTCTATTAACTTTTTAGATTGAAACATAAAAATTAATTCAACTAATAAATTTGAGTACTCAGTTTATAGAAAACCTACACAAACAGACATTACAATACCACATTCTTGTCATCATAAAACACATAAATTAGCAGCATACAGGTCCCTGATACATAGCGCTTTAACGGTCCCTTTAGATGACATTAATTATAATAGAGAAATTTCAATTATTAAACAAATTGCATACAGTAATGGTTATAATACTAAACTCATTGATACATTAATTAAAGAAAAAGATTAGCCATTCAAAAAATTTATCCGAATAGCCTAACTTCGTTCGATACAATTAAATATGCTTCGATCCCATATTTTGGTGACAAATCAGAAAAAATTGCTAAAATTTTAAACAAGCTTTAAAACAACTAGAAACATCTTAAACACTTTGTTTAATGCAAAATCAAAAACAGACGATTTGCTAAAATCAGGTATTTACAAATTAAATTGTTCGCATTGTAATTCGGTTTATATAGGCCAGCTAATTAGAAATTTTGATATTAGGTATACAGAACACGTACGTTGTTACAAATACAAACACCCACATAAATCCAATTACGCTAAACACTTACTAGAACACAATCATTCAATGGCATGTAATAACACTATAAAATGTTTACACTTTTGCGATGATAAACGTAAATTAGATATACTAGAAGCTTTTAAAATTCACAAACATTTAAGAACTGTACCATTAATGAATGAGCAAATTGATCTCTTAAATTCTCTTCTATTGGACATTTTGGACTAAGAAATCAAGTCATCTGTAGACGATTATCGAGATCAAGTCACCAAGTTCTATTGCTATAACAACGCTAACTGTTTACTTTTTCATATAACCTTTGACAATGGCATGTAAACATGCCGAAATACGTATAAGGTTAAAATAAATAAATAATGTTAAAGTAATTAAGAATTTTATATACAAATAATCATTATCATAGATAGATATTGTTAATTTAGAAATACATAAACTAAGCAATGCATTTAATTAATAATTCCATATAACATGAATGAGTAAACTAAAGGCAAAAGGGTCAAATTTATACGATATAAATGGCCGAAATTGATTTTAAAGTACATACTTAGTTATGAAAATGTCAAAATTGTGAGTAAATGGATGTAGTCAAAAAGTGACCTCATGTGTGCGACCACGAACCGTGTGAACACGTCCTTCATATTACGTTTTCGTGAGATAAACGCGACCTCATTAAGAATATTATGATGAAAAATTTCATAACTTTCATCCCTGCGTATGTTTTCTATTTATTCACTTCAGAAATTAGTGAAGGACGTTCTTAGTTCGTGGACGTATTAAACTACTTAATAGATATTTCAAAGTTTTCTATGATACGAAAACGAATAAACTTTATATTTATTTAAATATTCCTATGATATTCATTAACAATAATAGTAACTTGTAATCAAACAATTTGATCGCTAATATAGAAGATGATCTAATTTCTGTGCACAATTAACTTGTCTGTACTGGTTGATAATGGTAAATCGTTCTTCAGTAGAACAGTATTAAATTTAACAAGCTAAGATATTACGGTTAGATAAAATTATAAATGTAAATTTATCAGCTGCAATAGTGCAATTCGCATTTAAAACGTATTGGTGCCAATATAACGTGAACTATTGCATAATTGTGAAACATCCCTACGAGTATAATAGATATTATAATTGAAATATCAAATACACATTTAAAGGTTGCTACTTTGAAAAGGTCTTTCCTTTTGTTAATTAAAGATTTGAGAAATGATTGATCAAGATCTGATCTTTAAACAAAATTAATAATCAAATATTAAATATGATCAATGTGCATTGGTTTTTCGTATTATAACGCACAAATGTTTTTTCACATGTAACATTATACATTCAAAATTGAACAATGCATAGAAATACAAATATTCAAAGTTCTCATGAAAAAAACTGGCATAAGAATGTAGGCCGACTGCCCTTGTTGTTAAGTGTAGTAGAAAATATATTCCATGATAACAATCAACGATTTACGTGAGACTGTTTTGCTATTTTTATTAGTAGGACACCACTGGAAAAATAAATCGTCTAAAAAAGCAACATCACTTAACGTAGTAAGTAACTTGGAGTTTATCGAAGTATTTCGTATTTGATGCACTTTCCTGTTAAATCTAGAACAATTTTCACAATCCACAAACTTTGACTAATAAGCGCACTGAATGCTAAGAGAACGTTCCGGAATACTAAGACAATATCATTGCAGCAACAATTTTGCATTGAACACAGGATGTTTTGCACCACTGAAGTGTAAATAATAAACTTAAGCTGAATTTTAATTAATCATGCCATCTTTTCGAGATTTTCGTTCTCGCCAGCTCGTCCTGTTACGAAATTACAAATTTGCCGCAAAAACGATGAGAGTTTTATTTAAATCAATTTGCAAACATTTTCATGGTAAACTAGGTCAGGAGTATTTGCATATCTAAAAGTGTTAAAAAGTTAGCATGTATGTAGCTTTCGAAATTAAAAACCAATATCTAAAACTGCAATCTTGCTGTTAAATATTGCAACAAGTGTCGAAGAAGAAGATAGAGAAAAAATTCAAGATTTTGAAAGTTCACAAAATTCTTCCAGATGTAAAAACAACAAAATTATATAACTGGCGTCAAAACACTTTAACGTTTATATTTTGCTCTTATCTTGAAGCAAATTTTATCAGCTATGGGGTTAAAATAAGCTTTAAATTTTTGAATCGAGGCAGCTTCGAGAACAACTGATATAAGCATGATGCAAAGTATGGCATAGAAAACTGTGCCTTAAACAATTTTCTTTGTGTTATTGAACTTGGTTCTAAATGTGCTTAAAAGTAGTTTTAACATACAGACTATTGAATCCACAAATAATAATGATCTAAGTTCAGAACTCAAGGATGCAAATATTAAGAAATAATTTAACACCAACTTTGCGGAACTACTTTAAAATTATATCTATATACTTTTGAGTCCTCTTCTACCAAGTTTTAAAAATCATAACAAACAAAAAGTTAGAAAATCATTCCACTGATGCAGAAACGACATTGAGAATTAAATAAGAATTATAGCATTCCATTACCGACCTTTCAAATCGTTCATTGATTATAGAGAACACATATTTTTAATGTTTGTTTAATTGATGTATGAGTAATATTTCATTATTTACGTAATGTGACCACCCAAAATTTATTACCAATTATCATAAATTAACAAATCAATTTACACCTCATAAAACTCAATTACTTCACTCCAACAAATGATCTCAGAAAACCAAGGAAATATGAAAGTATACATAATAGTCAAATTAATTTTCTGATGTTCTTATAAGGTAAAATCTAAACATTTCAGACTACCGGAAAATTTTTAACAAAACGCGATATTATGGTGTTTGTTTTCAACACATCTTGATATTAAATCATAATTATAGCTTTTTCTCTCACGTACTCTTACCGTTACAAGATCTGCACTCACGCAGTGAAAATGGATCTAAAATACTTCAGAAAAAAGTAACGTAACCGAGGCCTACTGCTCCTGTGATCTTTAAAAGTTCATAAAAAAGTTGATTATGTCTTTGAGCACTGTAATTATTTCTTACTTATAAGATAATTGAAGTCAAGATACTAATATTTCGTTTATAAGCGCCATTCGATTAATTTCAAAGACTTTTATGTTAAATATTTTATTTATTTATAATATTTTGAACTTCTGCCTTCTCTCCTTTGCTTAAGGGCGTGTTGATAAAGTCATTTTAAGTGAAAATTGTTTACTAAACATATTTGTCCGAAAGTGCATCGTAACCGAGCTACGATCCCTGAAAGTGTAAGCACGCACCGAAATCTTCGGGGATATCTCCGATACATATGCAGATAATCATTTGAAATTTTGTGAACAATTAGTGTTATGGCAATAGCGTACACCTCTACAATTTCATCTACGTAGGTTAATCAGAAACGGCACTAACGAGAGTGTCTATCATATTGAAAAATTACAATAAAAAATATAATACCCTCCGACTAGAGCCGCCCCTGGTTGATATTTAAATACAATTTTGTATTAGTGCATGTTTGCCACACTAATAACTTTATAAAAAATTTCAAATGATTACGTTTATTTTTATGTAAGATACGCGTAACCAACATAGTTGTGATAAACTAAAGGGATTATTGTAAGAAAGTGAAAAATACAACTATATAGCTAAAAAAAACATTTTTATTTAATGTAGTACCGTAAATTATAACTATTTTAACGATATTTTGATAAGGCATCGCCCGGCGCCTTTTTGGACCTGGCTACCTAGTGCTATAGCTCAATTAGCCCAATGGTTATGATGGCCCCCACCTAATATTGTTAAGGTGTTGACCATAAGTAACATGCGCCAAAATTATATATTTATTATCATAATTAATTATATATGCCTGCCAAATTTGCCCAATTACTCTTTCTCGCAGTCACTAAATCTAGAAATAATTCATGGGAAGTTTATTTTTGTTTTTATACATTAATTTTAGTGTTCAGGAAAAAAGAGCTTTGGTTTCAGCTATGGTTAGAATAGACAAAATTCTAACCATAATTGAGGGCCAGCGGATGGTCTACTGGTTAGAGTCCCAACCTCTAAAACTAGACTCCCAACGGCAGTAGGTTCGAATCCTATGCCGTCGGAAATTTTTCTGAATAAGTTAAACCCGGCGTGTCCATGGACGGTGTGTGTGGTGTGTATGTTGGGTTGCATGTCTTTCGGGGTGGGGCATGTTAGACCTGTGAATAGCGCTAAGTGCGCTAAGCCCAGGTAAGGGGGTGGGATGGGAATCATGGAGTCGTGCTCACGCACGACCTCATGATTCTTTAAAAAAAAACATAATTGAAACCAAAAGCAAACAACAGATATATGCCAAAAAGTAAAGCGAGTATTATTATTTTTATACATTAATTTCTTATTTATTGTAGCTTTTTAGAATACATTTTTTGATTATTTCAAAATATTTTTTTATATTTGGCCCTGTTTTTATTTATGTAATGTTTCTTCATGGATATATTTTTCTCTTCTACTTTAATTCTACACACCTTATTTTACTAAGTAGTCGCGTAAGTACACATATTTCCCAACATTTCTATAAGGTGTACAACGTGTCCCGCGCGATTAGTTATGCAAAATAAATTGCTAAAGCTCCTACTTAAGTGTTAAAGATTCAACATTAAAAAAAATACAGAATAATGTTTTTGTTAAAAAAAAGAAATCCAAAAGAAAAAAAAAGAAAATTTAAATAACGTCGTGAATATGGCTCAGTGGCCCCTCATAAGCAAAAGCAAAGTTAGACGCCAGTGTCCTTGAAGAATTGATTTCAGTATCCCTACTTTCAGGGGTCGTAGCTTGGTTAGGAAGCATTTTCGGACATATTTTCATACATATTAAGCATTATCGATTTAAAATGACTTCATTAACGCGACCGTAAGCTATTGAAAACGAATCATATAACACCCTGTATATGTTCAAACTTATATTACTATTGAACACATGCACGATTCAAAAGGTAGGTAGGTTGGGTAGGATTTAGGAAAAATCATCAATTGCAGAACCTCTTAAAGGCAGGTTATTAGTAGGTTTGTACTGAATATTCTCGATGGGTCGAATAATTTTTGGAGCTTGTAGAATATTCGAATAGGCCGAATATTTTTTCAAGTCAGTCAAATAGCCGCCGAGTATTTTTCCGTAAAATTTGATTTCATAACTCGGCTACAATAAAGAGTAAAACACTTTAAAACAAAAATATGATTTCGGTAGCTAATCGGAAACTCTATCCGGTTATGCGCCGTAACTAGCACACACACAGATTACCATGTAAGCATTCGGCACTTGGTTCGAGTTAGTTAATACTCATAAATAATAAAACGATCCATTTTTACAACAACACAAAAAATTAAATTTACAAAAGGACGCCACTACAAAACATTTGAAAACAAGCTAACGATACCATGTTAAAAGCGCCAATTCCCGAAAACACCCAAGCATTTTCGACTAGTTCAGTGTTACCGAAAATGTGTCAATATTAATGTGAGTGATATAGTCAAGACGAATACGACTCGTGACACGATGTTTCTTTGGTCACATTGGAATATAAGTTCACGAGTGCTGTTAAAATCGTATCACGAATCGTATTCGTCTTGAATGTATTACTCACATTAATTTTGACGCATTTTTGGTAACACTGAACTAGTCGGGAATGCTCGGGTGTTTTCGGCAATCGGCGCTCTTATAGTTATTATTATTAACATGGTATTGTTTGCTTGTTTTCAAATGTTTTGTAGTGGCGTTCTCTTGTAAATTTAATTTTTTATTTTGACGTTCTTATTTACTGTTGCTGTGAAGTGTTGTGAAAATGGATCTATTTAGAAAAAAATCGTTAAAAGAGATTTCATAAAATTTTTAAAGGTATGTACATTGTTTTGGTCTAACATTTTAGTTCATATAACCTGCCAAACAAGATACAATTTTGATATAAATATTATTTTATTTTTAATGCATATTAGCATGTTATTGTTATATTTATTATAGGTGTACACTAAAACTTGAGTCCTTGGGACCATGCAGTTTAATCAGCATAAAACAAACGCGATTGTTTCCTTTTATGAAAGGGGCAATTTGTGTTTGTTCCAATGAAATGTAAGTGTTATAGTCGGTACTAATCCGAATGTTACCCTAATATAAGGTATTTTTCTAAATATTTGGTCAAATAATGGTCTTAATAATCGGTACTTGGCTGAATATTTCGTCAAATATTCGTTCTTAGGCCGAATATTCGGTAAATCTCTATGAATTTTCAATCACATTTTGATGGACAAATACAAGAAAAAATTAATACGATTGGTCTGTTTTTGTTATTATTAATAAATTAATAATAAATTTAAAGACCGGACTTTTAGTTCCAAAACAGCAATTAATTTCTTTAAAATTTAATAAGTAAACAAAAAGAATAGGCGTACTTAAATCCATTCAGTTATGCGTGAAACATGTTGCACGATTTTGCAGCGTGGTACAACTACAACCGCAATATTTGACATCGTTTCGCTCAGTATTACTTTATTGTTGAGCTAAAAGGTTCTGCACTCGAAAATATTTTTGCAATGTTTCATAAAATTGTTTCGTGTATTACTTTTAAAATTCCTGCCCATGGATATTCTACGCTTATCAACTTTGTTATCAAATATCCCGCGATAACAACCCAGATGGCCAGAAACTGGATCAATAATACGTATCTAAATAAGCTCCGTAAGGTCAAACATTTAAGTGTGTTACTATTGTTAGCCGGTAAATAATTCGTTGGAAATTGCATAGATATATGCGCTAACTTTATATTTAAAGAATTTATCCCAGGATTTATTATTAATTGATTGCCTCATAATATTTAAATACTGACTATGTACCTATCATTATTCATTATTTATATAATTTTAGTATGTCTTCTCTAATTTTAAATCTGTTCTTTTAGCAAAACGTTATGCAGACACTAGGCTTTACACTGTAATGACATATAAGTACTAACCGTTCTAATGACAGTAATTAAATTTTTAAGCAATTATCCTGTTTAATGCTTACTTAGTACATTAAAATTTAATAGGAAAAAATAAGTAATGTACGTGTTTATAAAAGTGGTAACCTTCTCTGCAGTCGGTCGAGGAAAATACTTAAGACTGAATAGCTTTTATTAGCCCCTATTTCGAAACTTTAATCATCATGCCCTAATGCTCATTGCTCAGCCATAGTTAATAATCACTTACGGTTATATGTTACAATTACTTTAACTTTAATGTATTGGTAATATTTGGTTCTCATTAATAAACACCAGAATGTTGAATTATTGCCTAACTTTAGCTCATAGATGTCACTTTAACAAACAAATTTTGGTTTAATTCATTAATACTAAACTATTTTTAGTTTTTATTTATGAATTTTAACAAATATCATCTTCTATTCTATTTACGACACAATACAAAACACATCCTGAAAAACTGCACCCAAAACATGTTTGCATCATTTTCATTACAAGATACAAACTATTGCAAGTATAAATATCCGGTATCTTGCTTTTACAATTTATCTAACAGGTCACTTCTAAAAGATGACCGCAAAAAATATAAAATACCTTTCATTATCTCCTTGAGATCCACTTTACAAATTACTTAACAAGGTTGATACTAAAAATGAGGAAACTGTAGTTTTTGATCCGCAAGTCTAAGTTAAATGCTAAGCAGTCGCTGTAATTTAAAGATATGGGAAAATGTGTTATTAATCAAAAGCACTAATGAACGGATTCACTTTGGAATTTCTCACTACAAAAAATAGAAAGTAAAGCGTTAATACTCAATTAGAATTAGAATTTAAATATATGATAAGTTTATAAATAAAACATTAGCTATAGAACCTATAATTTAATGTAAACGTAAATTTCTCATACTTTGCAACCATGTGAAAAATGTATTAAATAGTATTTGCTATTGCAGATATGTAATGTAAAGCAATTTTTCATTTAAGTTTATTAATCATATAATCATTTTCAGTAATGATAAACAATGAAACGCGGTTTGTACAAATTATAGATTTAAGAAACTTTGGGTTAAAACGAGCATTACAGACACTGCAAACCAAATAGTTTTGCTTATTTATTGCTACTAATAATAAGCTTCTTGCAAATCGTGCTAATTCATTTAAACAATTTCTCCCAGCAAACAAAAAGCACAATAACAATCCGTTTAGTATAATTTTTACCTGCGACATTCATCCCGGAAGTTGTGTTTATAGAGAATTTTTGACACGTGATTTATTTAAGAAAGTGGTTTTCTAGAAAAAAATGCATTTCCTGTACACAAAGGCTGATTTCCGACAAAACCGATTCCCGCAATGCTTTTCTAAAATGTCTTCCGATAAAATACACTTTTTGTCGCAGAATACTTATCACAAAATTTTTCACCGCTAAATTTGTTTCCTTGGTTTCCTGGAAATCTTTTTTACAAAATTTCTCTTGAAGATTATATTTGGCAAAACAGAACACGTGCGAAATCCGATAATGTAAATATCCACTTTTAAGCATTTTATTTCTGAAAACTAAAATATCAGAATTTTGTCACTACACAATTTACTCATAACAGTTGGTTCCAGGAAAAATAATTATAAACATTTAACAGTTTGTAACAAAGTACTGGTCCTCAGAAAACGTATCCTAAACTCTGTTTAAGCGAAAATTATTTACCTGGAAAATATATTGCGGTTATTTGAATGTTAGAAATTATTTCACACAAAATTCAAGTTCAACAGTTATATCAAGAGTGAAATGAAAAACAATGGGGATAAAAATTACGAAAACTTGTTGCGTAGTAACGAGTGTTAAGTTTCACTTGAAAATTTTCTTAAGAAAAACAAACACTAGCCGCTATGTTGGAAGTTTGAGTAATTTTCCCGGGTTATTTGCCAATTCACGAGTGGTATATAATTGGATTTTTTCACAAAAGCATATCGAACTTTCAAACGAATTTATTTTTAAAACTAACAAATAAAACAAATGGGTAGTTTGCTTAAATTTATTAGTATACATAAGTTGTGGATTTTGTTGATAAATATTGTGCTTAGTAGCTCGCACCAACCGTTTTGAGAAGACGGGAAAATGGAACTATCCAAATTGTTAAAACGTAAAGTAGATTTTGTGAAACAATATCAATAAAAGTTATCCTGAAGAAATTATAATGACCAATAATACCTAGATAGATTATTTTACGATTAAAAACGATACTATAATGTTTGTTTGCTTAACTTTTTGTGCCGTTGCTATAATCAAAGAAGTACTTTCCATTTGCAGAGTCGCTAGTATATTACAAACTACCTTCGAATTTTGACAGCTGAAAACACCAGGGCATGTTTTCTCAGTTGGAAACGGCATATTGCTGTTTTATCAGTTAAAAACGAATGTAAATGGCAGGAACTTTACGAATTATAAATGCTGATTGCCTTCTTATAGTAAGAGTCAGATATTTTAACGTCATAAAATAATCTTAAACTACCTAAACATGATTGCTGTAAGTTTAAGTAACATAAAGCAGTTAATACTTTTAGATTTACAAGTGAGTAAATTATTTTCCCCATAGTATACCGAATTGTCAAATTTTTGTTTTTACCGCGAGAAAATAAAACAAATGAGTCGTTTGCTAAAATTTCTTCAAGATCAAACTTTGTACGTCAAAAATTTCCGGATTAAACTTTTTGGTTGGTTGCTGAAACGGCAAATACCGCGTATTAATTGGTCGATACATTATGAGTAGAATAATTTTACAGAATTGTCCAAAACGTCGCTAATTTTATATGTATTAAATACGGATCCCTTCCACTTGTCTCACATTTTCGCGACTTTTTCGATCTTTACAAGTCCATTTAGATAAGGCTTATAGTCGTATGTACTGGTATGTATAACTCACTGTAATGGGCCGAAATAAATGGATAAATATGAACAAGCATGCTATTCAAAATCAGCGAATATTTATTTATTTGTTTGCAAATTGACGCGCTCGTATCGCCACTAGTACGAGACGCGAAGCCTAACAGCGCGCTGGCATCCCACTATAATGTCTTCGCTTGGCCCAGAGGGTAAAAATTAAGGGTATAAAATCAATATTCCGGGATAGAAACATTCAGTTTGAGCTTCCACTGCAAACAGACTAGACCAGCTTGAAAATAAATACTAGACCAGCTCCAGGCACCAGCACCTAGACCTGTCAATTAAGAAGGAAAATCAGCTCCAGGTACCAGCACCTAGTTCAGTCAACTGAGAAGGAAAATTCAGCTAGCATTGGTGTCAGTCCGAATTTAATAGTACAGTTAATGTAATTCAGAATCGGGTATCGATAAATATTAACAATATTCCTTTACCTAAATACTCGAGGCCTGCTGTGAATAGTTTCACGCTCTTCTATTTCTAATAGGTTTACAGTTAAGCGCTGACATGTTCAACTCACTTTGATCCTTTTTCCCTAAATCTCATGAATTGCCTTATATTTGGAAGCCGCAGTTGAAGGTTTTCAACGGACTTCCATACCGAACTAGCGAACGGATTAACTTCGGCGTTGAAGAGTTTCAACTCATTTTGATTTCTTTTTCTCTTAATTACGTTAATTACCTTAATTAGTTAAAAGTAGTGAAAATCTTACTTGATTGTGAACTATTTTCATAAAGATCATAAAAAATTACTAATTCGAAGGCACACGACGTTATTAGGTACAAATCCATCAGCAGTAATTTAAGAAATATTGAAGAGACGTTGAATTAATCATACCAGGAAGGTCGTAAAATATCAAACATTTCCGATATAAATTTATTTTGGACAACAAAATGGTTAGTAATTTAAAACGCGCTCATTTTGGTAGTTATTTCCAGTATTACCAGACCAGCTAGAAGGAACTTCATATATACGATGTTCAATGAATAATTAAATATTTGCAAATAATCATAATACTGTTATTATTTAGTGACTAGAAATGAATTTTCTGCACGATAAATAACCAAGTGGCGAGAGTTTATTCATCCGACTGTTATCATCTTCAGGCGAGGAGGGATAAGGTGTTCCAGGTGGAAGACTACCATTTAAATGGACGGTATCAACCTTCACGGACTCGTGCAGAATTGAAATTACAATAACGTCTTCATTTTGTTTATTACAGGATTGATTATTTTTAGTTAAATCAGGGAAATATTTTATTTTAAGTAAGGCAGCATTAGTTGTTGTAAACAATAGGGTGAAATAAATATATGTTAAAAGGTTTTATTCATTTCTTATTATTTCAACTGTATCTGTACCAATCGAACCCTAGCACTAAAAGCTACCCAGGTGCGTTTTTCGAAACGTTACACCAGTACAGCTTTCGATGCAAATAAGAAAATTGAGCTAGCACTGTTTGTTTGTATTATTGGAACATAATCTACTGCTATCAGTCATTACAACAACAATCTCCGAGGAGAAAACATGCAAACCGAGCGGCCGGCACTGATGTTTATCTGAAAGTCACATAGGCTGACTTAATCGGGACCACGAGGCCGCTTCATAAATGTGTTAATTACGTATGTTATACCTCTTTTAATAAATTTGCTAACACTTTTTTATAAGAAAATATCAAAAGAAATCACAGAACGTACCCGGCGGGTTTGACTGATTTAAAATTATATACTGTATGTGGTAACCAATTCCATTTTTTTTTAGATTCGCAATTTTATTTAAAAACCAATTCAAACACGTACTTCTATGCGACGCGACGGTAAAGTGCACTTAGTATTTGACATTTAAAATGAATATGATCAATTGCTTTTACACTGCCAATCTTGATATGCACTTTATTTTAAAAATTATGTAGGACTTTGATTAATTCTAAAACATCAAAATATGAGTGTAATAGAAATTCGAATTAATAATAATAATAATAATAATAATAATTATAATAATAATAATAATAACAGTACTAATAGTAATAATAATAATAATAATGAGCTTTATTGGTGCTGATACATTAATAATGTTTACACAAGTCCCAAATGAATATTCTACAATTAGCAAATACAAAAATAGGTTACATTTTAAAATTTCTCAAAGCTTTATTTAATAAATAATTTTTGACATTAATTTTAAATTTAAGTAAGGGCAAGTCTCTTACAGTATGAGCTAATATATTAAAATAATGTATGCCGAAGTGATTTGCTCCGGTTCTACTTTTGTTTATCCTGAAGAGTGGAGGATTAATGTTGTTCCTGTTTTCTAGCTGTGCAGGTCTTTATGAGTCACAAATTTTTTTTATTACGTTTAATGTTCATTAGAAAGTCATATATAAATTGGCATGGCAGAGTTAAAATTTTTAAGGCTATAAAGTAAGGTTGAACATCATTTTAGTATCCAATACCGGCTACTACTCTGACCGCCTCTGGAGATACAAAATTCTGTGACGTGGGCAGAATAACCCCATACGAGTAAGCCATATTGCATGCGACTATGAAAAATAGCAAAATAAGCTGTACTTAATATGCCCTTAACACACAGTCCGATAAATTACGCAAAGCAAATACACTAGTCACCAAAGTACTGGCAAAAACATCTCCTTGCACCCCCCAACCGAGGTTTCCATCTAAATACAGACCCAGGAACTTGGTACTACCTTTGATTATATACCTTTAAGGGTATAGTCAATGGCACTACCAACTGTGCTTGGGAAATTTGAACGGTTCGCAGTAAATATTACAATTTGAGTTTTAGCAACATAAATGGTGTTGTCAGCATATAAAAATAAAGATGTATTTTTATTTTTAACGTAATAATCAAGATCATTGATGTAAATCAAAAACAGCAAGGGTCCTAATATACACCCTTGCGGCACACCGTAATGGATAGGCAGAAAAAATGAAGCAAAATATAAGTGTAATAGAAATTAGTGAATGTAAAATGACGCATTTTGTGTTTTAATTGTAGTCACATTTATAGTTTCTAAGAGACATACTGCAGTAGGTTCGAATTCAAAATTTTTGATAACCTAAGATGACACATGTATCATCTGAGGTTATCAAAAATTTCGAATCAACTTAATTACTCTTTAGGATAATCTTTCAACAGTTTCTGCAAATAATATCGTAGAAGCCAAACCCTCAAAAAGTATAAGTACTAGGCGCAATTTTCAAATTATAAATAGTATTAAAATGCAAGTACAATTTCTGTGTAATTGTTTTGAGGTAGTTGTTTGATTTCTTTACTATTTTTTCACTTAACAATCCTATGAAATAATTAATTACCTTATTGCTAATTATTAATGAAAAAGGAATAAGTAAGGTAAACACAAAATACACCCAAGAAAAGGTAGTATACCTATAATTTTGCATTTGCTGGCGTATTTATGTTTTTGTCGGCCTTATTGTAAACTGATGTCACTAAATTAGACAAACTGTAAATATGCAACATGTTATTACGCTTCTATTTCCGCGATAATCAAAATAGCTTAGTCTCGAATGCCGGTGAAGTAATTAGGAGAAAACATTTCTCTGGTGTCATAGACTAGCGGTACTACGAATTTTATTTCTATACACATGTTTGAGCAATAGAGGAATTTCTTTATTCTTACATCCCGTAACATTTGTAGATGTCAATAAATGTAAATTGTGAATCAATCCAACTTATACAAAACATGTTTTAAAGAGATGTACTAAAACTGACGTAAGTTAAGAAATAGAACATTTTCTTAAAGGCCAAAGTATACTTTTTTATGTGCATTCGTTGTTAATGTGGTGCAATTGCTATAATGATCGGTTAATATCACGTTCATATTGCAGGACGAGAATTCACAACTTACAAACAGTAGACAGGAAGCAAAACTTTAACCCATTTGCTGTCCTCGGAATTTTAATTTGTTCTCAAAACAGGATTTGTTTGCCGAAAGCTACTGTTAAGTTGAAGAAGACGTTGTTATCAATAATAATATCATATTGTTATTAGTGTCAATATGAAAACAATATATTTAATTTAACTTTGTGTTCAATAGAGTTAAAACGAGCTACATTAAACAGACCTAAACCTTAATAGACTGTTGAAAAGTTAAAACCTCAAATTCTAGCGCAACGGTGAAAGTATTTTACAGAATTCATCTTCAAAATTATATTATTTTATACTATATGTTACAGTTGACTAAAGTATCCATATTTAACGTGGATAATGAATATCTCGTAAGTTTCAAGTATCAAACATTACCTTGAGAATAAAGGAAATAGCTGCACATATCTTCATATTGTTACTTAATAAAAAAAACAATAAAAGTTTTAATATTTACGACCTAGGAAAAAATTGAAAAAAATGTGATATAGCTTCAGTATGCAAAAGCGCAGTTAATAATGAAATAATAAAATGCAGTTGCGGAATATTGCATAATTCTAGGATTAAGTAAGATGACATTAACTTCAAGTATATTTAATATTTAAAGTAATGATCCTTATTCCTTCATATACCAGATCCCGCTTTGTCTTTTATTACCTACAATGACATGCAAATACAGTAATTACTATTAGGCACTGAGAAACTTTCTTCTTTAGTAATTTGTCGCACGTTCAACCTATACAAAGCTTAAAGTTATGTTGTTACATTAGTTATTATAAAGCGAAATTAAAATTTTCTTGTCTGTAATTTACACTGTGAATTTAATATTTAGACAACAAAATAAGTGACGTACGTGGGTATTTAAACATTTAAGCACGTATATTCAATATTATAAATTATTAGAAGGTATGCAATTTAGCAATTATTGACTATTGTGACAGAACTTTCTTCATAAAAGAATATCGCAGACCCATAATTTAGCACTATTTAAGTCTTAAAGGTAAATGATCCTTGCATGAAAACATTTAATCTATATAAACACTAAAAGAATGTACTAACATATCCGCTTCCTATTTTCAGAAAAGTAAGGGTCAATCGTCGCTTTCAGAAAACAATCATGCAGTTTATAAATAGAGAGGGTATAAATTTTGACTTTCTCCTAAACGTATGTGTTGCATAAAAATTTTTATTCTGAGATAATAAAAAAAACACGTTTTGGAGGCTCAAGTACTCATAAAAAAAGTATTTCTGATAATGTAGGTGGGCGAGTGCGTTCTTTGCTCATATCGTCCAAACGGTTGGTCCCATTTCGATAAAATTTGAGGTATATTGTCAAAAACTAAGCATTAAACTAGGCGAAGCATATCGTCAGTACTTTCTCATATTTATTTCACTTTTGGATATCCAACTCTAACAATTGTAGCGCCTCTAACCAAGAACTGTTTTAAGTTAGAGTATTTTAATACAAAACCTCTCTCATTACAAGAAAAACAACAGAACCAACAAAAAAAATCATAAACTACCTTTGTAGAAATTACAGAGTTTTATGCGTAGACGGCTATCCGTTAGAAGTAGCATTTATGTGAAAAAGAATCTACATTTAATTTTTTCAGAAGAACAATATTTAAGATTAAAGAACACCTGAAGCCAATGACTAAATTTGCAAGCCAAAAAAATTGAGAAAGAAGGCAGGCTACCTCTGCTAAATATTAAATTATGTAAAAATTAAAATTACCGTTTTACGATGACTCGTCGAAAATGTAAGTTAAACTAAAATGTATTATCATTCCACGTCTATTAAATAAAACTATACTAATTTTCGATTTTCAAAAATTCATGGAAGATATCATGGAGAAATAAGCGGATTGGAACCCAACCAAATTGTAGCTTATCCCTATCTATATAAGCCTACGAAATTTAAAATAAATCGTCTAGTCCGTTTTCGAGCAATATTGTTTTTTAATATCAAAAGTTTTAATTTTTCTACTTCACAGTTTTTATGGTTCCAAAAATTCTCCTATTTCAGTACCAAATTTAATTCCGATTTGATCTCATTTTTGTGTAAATAAGCATTGGAGCCAAAATTTAAAAACAAGAAAACACGGAGCCGCTGCTATTTTACAGCATTGATAAAAGTAATAAAAAAACCTTTTGATTTGTTTTATTACTCCCTATCAGAATGCCTTCCTACATTTTTAATATTTTATTTAAAAATGGTATATAATTATCCTGCTATGCATCGTAAAAGAAAACTTTTTGGTCCGATGAATTTTCCAAATTTCATTACGATCGGTCCAGTAGTTCCTAAGATTTTGCGTTACACATAGCCATACAACAACACTAACAGACATTAAAAAAGACAGTAAAAATGAAAAACTTATTCTTTAAAAACACTAATTATACCGTACCCTTTCTTTTCAAAAAACTGTTTGCCTTTACTGCACAAGAAGGCAAAACGTCTACGCAGTATATAAATGATGACTCACTACTCATCATACCGTTGCTCGTGGCTAAATGCTATAAAATAAGTTTTCCTACGACCCCCCAAGAAAGCGTCCATATTCATTTAATGTAGTGGATACGAAAATTAACGATTTCATACGTGTGCGTTATTTTCTAAACACACAAATGCGTTAGGAAAATAAAAGGCGAAGCACTATAAATCATCGCGATTGGCCGGAGTGCTGTAGCAGTATCTGGCAAGTTGCTAGGCGCGCTAGGCGTCTGTCAAGAAAATTTAAATGTCAAATGTATATTTTATTGCCAACAGTTACCCTAGACATTACACATTATTAAAAGTATTTCTGCTCATAGTTTGACCAATTTTAATTTAAAAATATAAATATTGACTCAAGCAGCGATGATTTTATGGAATCTGCCGTAGCGAGTGTCGTCGAAGCAGCAAAACACGTTTCGTCAAATCCGTTACCTAAAAAGTCGCAACAAAGGTATGAAATTGTTTTTTTTTTATCGTAGGAAAAATATTGTACATAACTCGCTGGAAAGTGACAAACATACTCGTGTGATCCCACTTGTGTGTTAAGTGTCACTTTCCATGCCCAATATCTAATATACCTACTCCGTAGGTACTAGTTCAAATGAGAACGTTACGTTTTAAAAGTTTAGAAAATTTAGACTTTAAAATATGTTTTTTTTCTTTTGGATTTATGTATAAATATTAATTTTTAAAATAATAACAAAAGTTTATGATTGTTTTTTAATTTTGTTTCCTTTGTTATAAGCTAGGATAATAATTTAAAAACATGGAATTTTTAATAATGTTACAGCAATAACGTACACAGTATTACTTTGACACTTCTAATTATTTTTATAGTTATACGTTTACGTTTCCATTATCTAGCAATAAAACTACGAGTAATAAATTATATTCGTCCATTATTTACTTGGCAGCAACAAAAACATCCTGTTTTATAATTGTCATTAATTTAATAATTTCCAATGTAGTAATCACTTTAACGATGTAAAAAATCATAGTCGGAAGCTTCCTATTTAATTTATAAGATTCCCAGAAATGAACATAAAATTTAACGATTTTATAAGATACTTTCAAATGCAGGAGAGAATGCTGCATATTTAGAAGTTAAGTAAACTGGACCAAAAAATGATTGATTAACTGTTTCAGAGTAATTCATATTCAAATGTTTAATCTAGATTTAACCACATAGTGATTTCGCAGATATCTGATTTACCACAACCCATAAATTATGTCATTTCATCATGGATCATTATATTTACAAACTCATTTTGCACAGTTCCATTTAAATATACCTTCTAAGTTCTAAATTAATTCGTAAATCTTTTCATATAGACACTTAACAGTAGAAAACATCGGTTAGGAAATCGGCGTTATTAACACTGCGGAAATAACTACATAATTTTATTAAGACAGATGGTAAAAGTTTCGAAAAACTTTGTAAATGAAAGAGTATACCACCTTCCAAAAAGATTAATGATTTATGTATAATAATTTACGAAAATTATCAGATCTAGCCACACCCAATGCACAAACAGCATGATCTTACAGCTTAATAAAAATATCTCTCAAACGAAACAATATCTATAGAAAAGATCTGTTTAACAAGAAATAAATCTTAACGGAATTCTCTTACTTTTGTTTGATAAACTTTGTTTTGAAAACTAACTATGCATAAATGTTTCAGTAATTAAAAATTTTTAAATAGAAGCATTAGTACGCAGTTATTGTTCTAGAAATGTTATAAAAACGACTAATTAGTAGGTAAATATAAAACATAAAATCAGTTCCGTAATAAAAATTTCAATAAGCGGAACAGAAGATAAAAACGGTTCATCTGATTTGATGGGAATTTTTTTATAACAATTCAAATCAAAACTCATTATTCTACAAATCACCTGCCTTGATATACTTTCAAAACCGTTACTTTGAAATTTTCTCAATGATTAACACTTAAAAACTTAAAGTACGAAAATTATATAAAGATCATTAAAACCAAAATATTCATACTTCATATAATTACTACACAATCTAAATCTACGACCAAAAAAAAAAGTACAAGGCTTGAGCATGGAAAACAAAGCTCATATCGGAACTTTATTTAACCGTTCACAATCTCTCATACACAATTGTTATTTGTGTAACGAGGGAAGAAAGTGATACTTTTTTGTGTACTGATTTTGTATGAGCAAAATCGCGTTTTCGACCCGTGGAACGAAAATTGGTTTTTGCTCCCGCTAAGCGGCAACTGTCAACTTTCGACCACAAAATGAGCTTCGGGGAAAACATATTTTTTTATGACAGTTCGTGACTAAATAAATTCCGAAATTATGTTTATTTTCCATGGCCACGTCTTATCAGTTTAGTTTTTGACCATATACAAGATGATTCAGAATTATGGTGTAAATTTTCATCAGTGCATAGAATAAAAAAATTAAGCAACCTCCTTTTTTTGTTTTGTTCTATGTCCCCCAAAGAGGGCTCGTTGAAACTTTCTTATTATTGATACATCTGGAACTTTTTGGTGATAGCACTCTTCTTCCGGATTTTTGCTTATAACTTTTTTGTCGTTAAGTTCACGTAATTCCTAATACTATATTCAGATGTAAAATTTAATTTTAAACAAAAAGGCATACATCTATATTTGGCATAAGACTCACAGTTTTCTAGAAAAATGGTTCTAATTATCGATCTGATAAAAATAATCGAAAATCGATATAGCTGTGTCTGCTCGCACGCTAACGCTCACTTGTCGAAAACGTAAATTTTGAATTAATGTGTTATATTTAGACAACACAATTTCGTTACTAGTTGTCAGTGGGCAAGCCGTGTGCACATGATTGCGCGTTAATAGCTCGCGCCCTTGAATGTACGGGCAATCCATTTAAAAATTATCAAAAAGCACAAGCGGTTGATGTACACAACAAAAAATAGTTATTTGGGTAAAGTAATTAGAAAAATAATAACGCCAAGTTGAGTATCGAACCGCGAACCGCTTTCACGCTAAGCGAGAGTTCACCTCACTAAAACAATGAAATCAGTATGGATGTGAATACACGATCATGGCGCCACGTGCGGGAAGTGGTATATTATTCAGACGCTAGCGTGCGAGCAGACACATGAATAGAAATTGCCCAGCAAACAAATTAATGGAAACAAATAAACACTAGATGGCGGTTAAGTGTCATAGGTATCTTTTTCCGAGTTTTGAGTAGTATTATTGTAAACTAAATGCACATCTGCAAGCTCTGTGAATGTTAAACATTCGCTTTAGGTTAAAGAATAGCAATATTGAAAACAAACAAACCAAAAGCAATCTTAAAATTTATAAAAACTAGACTTTCCCTTAATTCATTTGTGCCGTTCATTTGTTTTGCAAAAATATTAAAAATGCAATAAAAGATTAAGGCTGCTATTGCTATCAGCAGCTTCTTTTCGGCACTGTACTGTCAAAAATACCTTCACGGCAATATTTAAATTTATTTTTTCAGGCTATGTACAAAATTCCGAGAAAATCTTACCAACAGTTTCAAATACATCATCAATAAACGAATTTCGGAAGATAATATTTGGGGGCCCATAGCTACCTTATAAATTGACATGCAGCAAAAGCTAAAAATAGGGTTCTCTTCATTTTTACTTTCCCATACTTCTACAGAAATAGGGAAAGTTATGATTTCATGCAAGTTTTCGAATTTCAAATTTTAACGAAAATACGCGTTTTGGGGTCCAAGGAACCAAATAAGTGGTTTTTAAAAAATGTCTGCTTGTGGGTGGGTGCGTTCGTTTCCCTAAATCTCCAGAACCATTTTCCTGATTTTTATAAGATTTGGTGTGTAAAAGTTTTTTAGTTGCAGGTAGTTCTTTGTAAGGTCGTTAATCGGAACCGGAGCCGATAACGGAATATGTACATGTTTTCTTGGTATAGATTATTTTCTAAACACTTTTCTTAAATTCTAAATACATAGCGTTGTAGTGCATTTAAACACAAAGCAAATGCTTTTCCCAAATACTATATCTTTAAAATGAAGGCCGCTACGAATTTTCGAAAATTTTTAACTATAATGACCGATTACTGAAACAAAATATCTAATCAATACAAATTGTCATATTATTTGATAGCCCTTGATAAGCACAATCAAGTGATGTAAAAATATTTTTGTAAATATGAAAATTGTAAATATACTAGCGGCTCAAAATTTTGAACATTTACCAAAAGTAATTCCTCAAAAACTGCCAGCAACTTTTTTTAAACTTTCTAAGCCGATAAATGCAATGAACTACAAATTTGCTTTCCCAAATTTTACTCTGACTCCCTCCAGGAGTTTTTGAAAATTTTCAAATTGTATAAATATTTATTCAAAAACGGCAAATGCAAACCCGAATTGTTATAAACTTTTTACTTACTTAACTTATTTTTGATAACTCTTCAAATAAAGCTTTTACAACGATTTTGGTCCGAAGCGCATCTAATCAGCTGTAAGGCGCGGTCGGTTACCGTGCTTCTATCCTATGCGGCTAGCCGAAGTTATCATAGCACTATTTTTCTACGGTACACGATATCATATTGCACAGGCTGTCGCAGGTTCAAATCACCGCAGGAGCGTTACTGTTTTTTCTCAAAACGTTGTTATTTATTCAGTTATTGGCGCGCGAACATTAAAAATGTAAGAATATGGGAAAGTACCAGCGATGTGTTTCGCCCATTTTCAGTGTTCTACCCATGGGTAAAATTTTGCAACATAATTCTGAATTGCCCTGTATATATTTATGCTCTTATATTAGCAGTGTATATTTTTAATACATCGATAAACAACCCTTTAATATTAAGATTCATTATACTGAACTGAAGCTATAAAAACCTAACTACTTTAGGGTTTCTTTTCTTTTCACTAGCAAACGCCTATAGACAGTAATTTTAATTCCATAGATGTGGACACTTGTTTATTGGCGCAATTAAAGAAAAATACTCTTACATAAGTATAATTGCGTGATATATCCACAGAAACTGAAAACCTAATTTCGAAGTGTTTCTCTCGCAATTCAACTTGTATCGAAATACTGTTACTTGGTACAAAACGTTAGCAGTGAAAGAGTGCGTATGTTACCTCTTAATAAAACGTTAACGTTGGATTAAATATTTCGATAGTTAAAATACAAACACAAAACTTTAACAAAATTTACTCATAGAAAAAATCTGCAGAGAAGGGTTCTGTATGTAAAAATTAATTAGAAATGCAGTCCTACGAAATTTATAAAAAAACTAAACAAATGCAAATAACCCTTTAATTTAAAATTTAAAAAAGTAATAAAAGAATCTACAAATAATAAAGTATTTCTCGAATTAAAAACTATACAAGGTGTTTCGAAAATGGCGCATATTAAGTAAAAAGAAAGTATTAAAACTTAACTTCCTGTCTTCGTTTAAACTTTAAAGAAAATATAATAAAAACATTTGACAACCCAGTGCATATAGACATATAAATAAAAGATTGAGTATTGTATGTACGTCCATATTATTTAAGTTAACACCATTATAACCAGAACTAAATTGGAATAAAAGAAGAGGAATTTACCACATTAATTTTTATTTTCCTATGCTTTAATTATAAAGTAGTACTGATTTCATGAAATTATTCGAATTCGAGGTTTTGATGGAAATACATGTTTAGGGCCTCTAAGAACCCAAAGAAGAGGCTTTTAAGAAAATGTCGTGGGTGGGTATGCATACATGTGAGTATGAATGTATGTGGCCTTGTATATATGTATGTATGTGCGGCTCATTGCTTCCGAACTGATGGGTCGATTTCGATAAGCTTTAGAATGCAAGGCTATATCAAAAATGTTTCACAAAATTAGCTACAAGTTAGACATGTTTTTTGATAGCATTTTTTCCAGACAACAATTTTTGCAATTTTGTAAACGGAATCTGATAAAACCCCTTAGAGCAAATTCACCGTTTTTTCCGAATTTTCTAGCTTTAAAATGGCGATCAGGGCAATTTTTTGAAAATGTAAATATAACGCTTTATTACTCCAAATATATTGTTCCTAAACTGGCAACATGATTTTGTTCAAACTTTATAATTTTATCGAGCTATGGATAAGCTACAATACAAGGTGTCCAAGATAAAGGGGTCTATGCGTGGGGATCTCGTAAACGGTAAGAGATAGAGATTCGGTTAAATAAGAAGAATTATTTAGCATATCAAGCATTACTATGATCTACCAATAACATGGGCTGCAGTCTCAGTCGCCGGACAACCAGCTCGGCAATCGACCTGGCGGTTGGCCCGACGAACCCCTCTGGAGGTGCGGATTCTCGTTGGAAGAGAGTTGATCCTAGAATTTTTGCTTAATTTTCACTACAGGCTGAAAAAACTAAAATTGTCTGTTTCCGCTTTTTGTGTATGATTTGGTTATTATCAAAGATAGTGCAAAGCGCTTTGGCACTACTTAAACACCTTTTTACACAGATTTTAAATCTGAAATTAAAATTTTTATAGATTGTTAGGTTTTCAAGATATTGACATTAACTTGACTTTTATAGTTATGTGTCAAAGGCGACTATGTCATCACTCTTTTTTCCTTTTTTTTCTGAGGTAAGGTTTGATAGGTTTATTTTCCTAAATAACGGAGTTATAAGCAAAAAACTGATTTTTTCATAGTGGGCTGTGATGTTTTCCTATAGTAGGCTGAAAACTAACAAAAACAAGAAACAAAAGGCTGCATTTGTTTCCATTGAGGTTTGATCAGTTTATCTTCCCAAATAATAAGGTTATAAGCGACAAATTGTTTCCTCATAGTAGGATGTGAAAAATACAAAAAAACACCTGAATGGTTCAGAGAATATAAAACTACTAAAAATTTATGCTCGTATAACAATCTAAAATCGTTTAACTTTTAAATACTCCTGCTAAGTAGTAAAACATGAAAAGCAAGATAGATTTAGAATGACAAACTCGTGTAAAGATGGAGATATTACAAAACAAAATTAAATAGTACTCATCTCTGTTTATCATACGATCATACAGTTTTAATACTTTTTGCCACGGCCGGAAGTAGAAGTCGGTTTCTATGGCGTCAAAATTGTGACAGAAGTAAAGCATTTACTTCCTAGGGACGAAATCAGACAACAATTTCCCTAGGGGAATTTTTAGTTCATGCCCAATAATTAAACAAAATGTAATTCTTATTTATTAACATGATAGTAAATGCTACATTCTCACAACTATTGAAAGTAATATTCGTAGGAACTTCACTAAATGAAACATTTTCTTTACTCAGATTTATAGTTTTTTGAACCGTAGTTGCAGCTTGTAGTACTTGATTTGCTATATTTGTTTTGCTTTCCACCGAATTGTCAATGTCAATGTCAATTGTCATGGTACGTTGCATGGAAACATCCCAAAGGCTTCTAAATATTGTAATTTCGCTCCGATTTATTATAATTCTTTATTTATGAAATTAAGTGTTTCTACTCTCGATCGTGGAAAAAATAGTATATGCACCTCGGGAGAGACCGCCATTTTCCCTCGATGTATTTGTAGCCCTCGGGCTTCAAATTACACCTCAGGAAAAAATAAGACGTTTCTCTCGCTTAGTGTATAATGTACTATTATTTTCTGAAACAGTCAACTGTTTTTTTTTGTTCTTTCAGTTTCGCGCTTATAACTTCATTACTTGGGAAAATAAACTCAATGGAAAAGAATGCATTTTTTGGTTTTTGTTTTCTTTTTGTTTGTTAATTTTCAGCCTACTACAAGAAAACATTTTCTCGCAGCCTACTACGAGAAAACAGTTTTTTGCTTATAACTCCGTTAAATGTGCAAATAAACTAATCCAATTTTATACCAGAAAAATATAAAAAAGAGCTGTATCCGATGATGACGTGGCCGCCTTTGACGCATATTTGAAAAAGTTAGTTTCAATATCTAGAAAATTTAAAACCTATAAAAAATTTTATTTTAGATTAAAAATCTGTGTGAAAACGTGTCTTAATAGTGTTAACACCACTTTGCGCTATTTTTGATGATAACCAAATTTATACACAAAAAGCGAAAACTAAAATTTTAGTTTTTTTAGTCTGTACTAAAAATTATATAAAATATAAAATTTAAATGTGAATCAAACTAGTACTTGAGATGCTGAATAATTCTTCTCATTTAACCGAATCTCTATCGCATGCCGTTTACGAGATCCCTATGCATGGACCCCTTATATTGGACACCCTGTATATGCTCTTTTATTTATATTCACGACTTAATTTGTAAATGCAGTAAAATTAAGAAGCGTTTATTTTCACCCTCTCACCTAAATTTTTGGCGGACAAGTTTGTCCTTCCGTTTTCATTTTTTTTTTTAATTCAAATAAAAAATCGTAGAAATTGAACTTTAATCAACGACGTTGTGCTAAAGTGTCTGTGGTTTTGGCTTGGCTTTTTTTGACTGTGTAAATGTTAATAGCTATAACCAGTACAAATAAAGTAGCGGAGCGCGCAACCACGATAGCAAGTGATCAAGCAGGTCATACGACATCAACCTTTAGTAAATAGCGCCGTCATCGAATGCATAAAACCGCTCTTCTTTTAAATGTATTCCAAATATATGCCAATCTAATTTAACAATGTGGTCATATAGTAACAGTCGAGACTGAACTTTAATACAAAAATATTACTGAAAATATATTAAGTTACAATTTCTAAAATATAAGAAAGTACAAAAAAAAGTGTTTCGCCCATTTTTTTTGTAATTTTGAACAGTTAGTAAAAATTTTAAATTATAACTGAAAAGTGCAATTTAGTGCAGCAAAATTTTTTTTTGCTTATATTATACAACCTTTGAAAGTAATCTATTATAAAAATTCGTTTTACACTCCAAAATAAGAAATGACGTAACATGTCCGTTTGGGCCCCCATATCTTTTAAAACAGAATCCAAATTAATTTTTTTTCTATTTGATACAGAGCGCGTTAAAAGTATGGAGACGGCGATTGTTTGTCGTTAATATTAATTTTAGAAAAACATATTTTGAATAAATGTTGTTCATAAAATTTTTATCCACGTATTGACATAAAACAAAATTATTTTTGTTCAGTTGTTTTTGTGTTACATCACTCGAAATGTTTTTATATGGGAACCTGTTACTGTTTTCTACTATTTAATGGGGAATTTTTTTCTCTTTATGATGGTATAAAAATATTATGGGGTTGCATAATAATTTTTTCTAGAAAACGACGGTTAAAGTTTTAACGTAAAATGTATCATCTTTGCCATAAAACAACAGATGGTGTTTAAAGTAAACAATAAAGGGGCGTTATAAGCAAAAGCCGCGCGATAACCAAATGCGAGCGAGTTAAAAGTAATAAATTTATAAACGAGTGTTTGTACTAAAAGTACATATCGTATCATAAAATTCTTCAGGAAATCTACATATTGACATGCAAGTTTTTTGTTCAATTGTTTTTGAGTTAAGATGTTGAGCATTTTTTTAAAATTAATTTCACTTAACATCTAAACTCAAAAACAATTGAACAAAAAACTTGCATGTCAATCTGTAGATAAGAATTTTCTGAAAAACTTTTCGTCCAAACATTTTTTTATAAAACAAATATTTACAAAAAAACGGTGTCTTCATACTTTTAACTCGCTGGTTTTTGTTTATCGCGCGGCTTTTGTTTACTTTAAACACTATCTGTTGTTCCATGGCAAAGCTGATAAATTTTAAGTTAAAATTTTAACCGCCGTTATCTCGAAAAAACTATTATGCAACCCCATAATATTTTTATACTGTCATAAAGAGAAAAAAATTCCTTATCAAATAGTAAAAAAAAAATTAATAATAACGACAAAAAATCGCCGTCCCCATACTTTTAAGTAGCTCTGTACATTTTAACTGCATTTTTAAAGCTCTGCAGAGTTTATGCGATATTTTTGAACCGCCCTCTAAATCTGTAATATTATTTATATATAACG
Organism: Ctenicera cuprea; assembly: GCA_958336395.1. Classification (NCBI taxonomy): domain Eukaryota; kingdom Metazoa; phylum Arthropoda; class Insecta; order Coleoptera; family Elateridae; genus Ctenicera; species Ctenicera cuprea. The sequence goes on from OY284490.1 coordinate 40,073,679, forward strand.
AAACGATGAAATTTTGAAATATGAGCTACTATCGAAAGTTTAAAAGTAGGAAATTTAGCATGATATTATTAAATATGTAAATTAACAATAAGCTCGCTGCTTCATCTTAATTTTTTTTACAGTTTAAGTCACATTTAGTCAAAATACGTTGAGCTAAAGACACTAAACTTTGAAACAATAAATAACAATAAATTATTAGGAAGTCAGATTGGTGTAAAATAAAAATATTTTAAATAAAGTTATAAATCAACTTATTGAAAGTGTTAATAAAAAAATATATTACCTTTTTTTTATTAAAATAAGTATCTATAGCTTCATTTCCGGAGAAATAGGAACTGATAGAACATACTCATGCAAAACCTAATTGACATTTCAATTTTAGGCAAATTTACCGAATCACTTAAAAAAACTAGCATTTTGTAGCCCCAAGCATGACTTTAAAATACTTGCAGCATTTTTTGTCGAAGCCTTGAATATGGTTAAACAGGATTCATACGCTTAAGGAGATGTTTACTCATTAGATACAAAAAAATTAAAAAAATACTGAACCAAGCACAAATCTGTTTCTTGTTTTTATAAAACAAATTATTGTCTTCTTTCTCACTAAGCAGTATGCGAGCAAACCTAAAAGCAGTAAACTAAGACATCAAGCAAAAGTATTTAAAAGGTTATGTTTACGTAATCTTTAAAAGCTATTTTACTCGTAATCACGTACACGAAAGTTACAGGCAGAATACAAGTTTATAGTCATAATTTCTCCTAAGGTAGACTTATAAATAAATCTAATTACAAATTAAATATGAAGGTATTAATTATTATTATGTCAAAAGACGTTCGATTTTATTTCAGTGATATTTATTATTATGTAAGTACATTAACTTTTGATAGAAGAACAAATGCTTTATTCTTTGGTTTTAAGGTTCATAATAATTAATGAAACTGAAGGTGATTTATACTTAAAAATGGTCACAACTCGCACTATATAATGTGAGTTTAGATCCATTCTCAGGATGGCAACAGTAGACGACCGAAACGTAAATGCAAATAAATACTTCTATGACAAATTGAGTTTTATTAACAATGGACCCTAAATCTACATCATTTGTTTGCTATTATGTATCTATTAATTTTAACGCCTATTTTACTATTTTCAAAAAAAAATTTTATTCTAATTTTGCAATTTAAAAACAAATAGGTACCAATTCAACGTTGTATTTTTGAATAACTGATTGCTTTCTGAATTTCACATGAGATAGACACGAATACCATATTTATGAGAAAAGCTTTGATTAATTTATCTTTCATATGAATAATTAGAATTCAAAAAATAACAGGGAGAAATTTTATGTGATATTGTAGATATTTATTTAATAATTAGGTCTTTACTATTATAAGTATTGTAAATAATAAATTGTTCTATCTAATTAAATAAAAATAAAGCTAGACAAATTTATCACTTGAAATAATTCTCTCGTTTAATATTCCCGTCGTAATTAACTATAACCAAACAAAGCTAAACCTTAGACCTTAAATTTACAATTTGCCGCAAAAGTCAATTTGTCACAGTCATTTATGGTATAAATAGGCCAATGTAAAATGCTTCTATTATCCCTTCCTCTATAATCCGGTATTGTTCAACTTGGTTGACATCGGATATTTGTAATTATGTATGCATTACTGCATCCAATTTGTAATTATTGCAGGGATTTCAGTGAATTTGTCTATACTTCAAACACAATAGGAAACACAGGGTGTTTTAAAAACAGGCAACATTCGCTAGTCAAACACAAGCAAAATCATTATGTTTAAAAAAATCTTATTGCTGAGGTAAGTCCTATTTAATTTAAAAAACATGAGTAGTCTTGGTAGGTAACCAAATAATCAGAAAATGTTTGTGGAAAATTATAGAGATATATGAAAATTTATATACCTAGTCAATAATCGTATTTGAAACTTAAAAAGGCTGTGATCAATATTCGTGCTAATGAAACTGAGAGTATAATCATGTAACTTTAAGAAAATTCGTTACACGTAAGCTCTGTTTTTTATTCATGCTTGTCTTTCACTAGGGAACGCGACACTTTCTTTGCTTATCATCTTTTGTTTCTTAGAATTCACAAATTAATCCATAAACTCGGTAAACTTCAGCTAAAAACCTGAGCGCATCTGAAGAGCCATTCACAACACGAAAGCTCAGTCCACTTCCGCACTCGGAACCCCCGAGTCGCTTAGTGTGAGCTTAATTAAAAACTATCGTTCTAATGACAGCACGGTTTTACGTAAAAAGTTTTTTACGAATATTATTAATTCCATTTTCTTGCAATAACGTTTTAAAACATGCCTACAAAAATTCCCTACAATTAAATCACAACTAAAATAGCACTTTTTGGTTGACTTACCTCAAAAATAATAAACAAAACAATATAAACAACTGATATCACATGTAAGCGCTAAAGCACAGTTGTAGGAGGAGGTACAAGGAAGACTAAGAAGCCGGAGCGCGCTTCACTGGAAGATCTCGAGATGAACCCAAACAATTCACTCTCTCCCGCGGAGTTTCCCAATCAACGGGCGACCTTTCACAACACTCACACGCATACTTAACAAAGGCCAGAGTTGCAATGGAAATTGTAAAGATTAACAAAGTGCTATTGCTAAAGTTCACAAGTTGAGCTGTAATTTGGCTGGACTACCATTGTTAAGTTTTAGAACATGTTGGGAATATCCTTATAATAAAATCAATTATAATGGAATGAAGCAGCTGGTTATCAGAGTAACCTTTAGGTAATAAATGCCTTGCAAGTCACGATCAACCGTAATTTCGTGATCGATTGGTGTTTGGTTCTAAATATTTTTCTAATTTCCAGTTTTACAGCTATTTGGTCAAACAGCTCTGTTGTTTAATTAGTACTAAGGATTAACCTACAGCCCGATTAAAAACTGATTAATTATTCTTCGCATTCGTACAGCTGGAATATAAATACTGCTGATTTTACAACTCGGGAGCGATACCGTTTTTTTTATTCGAAAGTCCTTAACCAAACAATTCCAGGACAAGATTAATACCAACAAAAAGTTCCTAAAATATGCTAATAATAATAAATATTTAGCAATGTGGAAAGTCAAATATCATAACACTAAATGATCAAAAATTTGTTCTTACCAACTTTGTTTTAGTAGATTTTCATTTTCCAAAATGTTTTGTTAAATTCGTTGTTAAATCTTGTAAATTGGTTGCCAAAACATATTATTCCGAATTGTTATTGTTAATTAACAGAGTTGTTAGCTAACTTTCTCTATAAAAAACTTGTTTTTTTATGTTTTTACGAGAACATTTTAGGAAAAATTTTTAAAAATTTTTGCCAACAACCGCTCGATAAATCTCTGACGACACCCTGTAGAGGAAGCACTGGTATCCAGTTGGAAATTTGTTGAGAAAGCAATTCTTTCTCAGAGATGCATTAAAATGTGCGTATAAAATGTGATAGGCTTCCTTAGTTCCGTAATAGAACTCACTGCTTCTCTAACATGTTAATTGTCAGTCGGTAATCTCTTAATTTCTGTTTTGCAAATAGTATTTACTACGAGTTTCTTTTAATAATGATTCTTATTTACAACAAACGTAAAAATGAACGAAGCACTTCGCCTCAGCTTTTCTATACTTTGGAAATTGTTACTCATCATATTATCTTTTTAAAAATTGTTTCACCAGTTACCGCGCCAACAGCCACTATAAGATATCACCACTCTGACGGCCATGCAAAGAACAGAACCACCAACGAATAGAATACCCGAAGCCGACGACGTGCGAACGTAAAGTATCATTTAACAAAAATTGTATTCAATAGAGTATTGGAAGTGTTTTTTTTCTGTTTCAGTACTTTTTACTTTCCCATACCTTCGGTATAGGGAAGTATTAATTTCATGATAATTTTTGAAATCTAGATTTTAACGAAAATACATGATTTGGGGCCCAAGGAACCAAAAAAGTGTTTTTTAAAAAATGTCTGCCTGTGGGTGGGTCTGTGAGTGGGTGTGACTGTGTGTGTGTGTAAGTGTGGGTGTGTGACGCCTCTACAGGCGAAAGTACTGAACCGATTTTAACAAAATTTTAAATCAAGAGGTATATCGAAAATTGTGGTTTTAGGTAAGCTTTTCGAAAACAATCCGAAACCAAAAATGAAAGTTAGACATGTTTTTTTGGTAGCGGATTTTTCCAATTTTGGAAATTTGACCACAGGACCTGAGAGAAAAACTTGAAGCAAATTAAAAACTTTTTTACCGAACTATCCTGCTTTAAAATGACAGCCTATAAAACTTTTTTGAAATCTCGACTTTAACGCCCATTTACTCAAAAAGTAGTTGTCTGAGCGGTATCAGCTACAACTTATTTGAGAGTTTAATTTCAAAAATCCAAAAACAATTGCAATGGCGCCGTTTCAAAATTCTGTAAATCTTCAAAAAAATCGAGAAAACAGTTTCCCATGATAACTTTTTTATTTGGGAAAATCAACTGATTAACCCTAAATGAAAACAAATGCAGCTCTTTGTTTTTCGTTTTTTTTTTTTGTTAATTTTCAGCCTATTAGAAAAAAAACAGCATCTCCCGAGCTGCCATGACTAAATAGTTTTTCGCTTATAACTCCATTATTTTTATATTATTTATTTACTTATTTATTTGTGGAAACAAACCCATCAAACCATATTTTAGAGGAAGCGGGAAAATAGCTCTATCTGATGGTGATATGACTGCCTTTGGCGCATATTTAAAAAGGCGAAATTAATGTCAATATCTTGAAAATTTATCGTCTTATAACAATTTTGGGAGATTAGTAACAAGTAAATTTGTAGTTCATTGCAAGCTCTGTCGGCTCATAAAGTTAAAAAAATAGTGTAGGCAGTTTTTGAGAAATAGTTTTTTGAAAACGTTCAACATTATAAGCCGCTAGAACTTTTACAATTCACATATTTCAAATATATAGAAAAGTAAAAATAGATAACTTTGTATTTATTTGTTTTTCTTTAAGCACTTCACCTGTTTTCAGAACCACGATCCGCCACTGAGATATACAAGAGTCCCCAGGAGGTTCGCCACCTTTTAACAATGTAAGTTTCAGGAAGGTATAAAACAAGGATATGAGAGATTGTATCTTAACATATAATTGAAAGCTCTCTGCATATGTTGATGTCATAATTGTAAAGTAGGAGTAGAAAAGAGTTGATATACTTTAGCTCATTGAAATTAATTCTCCTGGGAAGCACCTACACTATTTAACTCAGTAGTCACGCAACTTTTAGCTTTGTCTAAGATAATCTTTGTTTAAAGGTTGCAGTTATTTGTTTAGCTCGTATGAGTTTTATTTAAAAATTAAAAAATTGTGATCCCCAGTCTATTTGGCATTACGTATCATTTTATGAAGCAGATGGGTTTCGTGAAGATCAATCTTGTTGTTAATAGTAGGTATAATAAAAACCATTACATAAATGTTGCAAAAAGACATAACACAAATGTAGTTACATACAGATTATCTAAGTGCAATTTAGAATAGTTTAGGAGACTACAATGATACAATCTAAACACTAAACTTTTGTTTTACTCGGAAGACGTTTACTACATCTCATCAGTGTTATGCAGTCAAATTACAATACATAAATCATCGAATCATGTTAGATTAAATCAAATTACAAGTGATTATTTAAGAAGAAAGTATTCATGCATTGTATACAAACGAAAGAAGAATTGAAATTAACTGACAACTGCTAGTAATATTAAATGCTGAGTATAATATAATTTTAGATGAGAAACGCTACATACCCTAAAAATAGTATTGATCAGAGTTAAACATTTCTAAGGGTGACTTCGATATAAGGTGTAAAGAGAAACAAATTTAACTACAATTATACATAGAGCAATCTACTATATAGCATTTACGTAAATAAAAGATAAAAAAGTTCAAAGTTTACGCAAAGTTTTCTCAACAGTCGAACAGTCGGGCTGATTTGAAAAAAATTGAACCACAAAACGACTGTAAAAAATTAAGAAATCGAAGTTAAAGTTATCCAAGTTTTTACATTTTCTTCTAAACATCCCAAGGGCCTTTAATTTTGTATCATTACAAGATAGAAGGATATTTTTGTTTAAAACATCTAAAATTTCTGACATAGGATTTTAGGTGTTGCACTTTATTCTCTTATTACAAATATCTTTATAACAGCAACAGATTTGTTATATTTCCATCTGATTTCTTCTTCTTGTTTCTCTTCCTCTTCCTTTTCTCTTTTTCCTTCTTCTTCTGCCTTTTCTGCTTCTTCTTCTCTTTCTTTTTTTCCTTCTTCTTTTTTTTCTTCTTCATCTTTTTTTCTTCCTCGTTTGCTTCTTTTTTTACAATCGCATATCTTCTTTGCGCCGATGCACGTATTCTTCCTGGTTTGCTGTAGTCTAGATTTCATGCCGACCTTTCGGTGGTAATTCTTGCGACTTTTTTGTGTTAGGTTTTCTCTTTAGTGCAATTTTCGTCAGTCTATTGTCGTCGATGGACCATTCTGTGACGGCGTCGTGTTTTAATTTTAACCCCCTTTTCAACATTTTGGATCTTACACATTTCTCTTGTATTTTCACTTCAAAATCTGTCCCGTAGGGTGAAATCTTATATGGAGCTTAAACTTTTCACCTCTGTTGTTCGCATAATTTGTTTTGTTTTAGACGTTTCTGCTTTCGTTTTAGCGGCATGGATTAGAATGGGTCTTTTACAAGTTATTTAGATGTGTACGTATTTTATTTTCGAAAATCCTTAAATTAGGTCTCCTAGACAACCCAATACCGCTTCAGCCATTGTTGCTTGAGTACGTAATTCCTGATTCAAGTTGGTGTATTTACGCCAAGCTTGTTAATGGTCATAAACCTGCTGAATTATTTCGTTATCAACAGCTAATTTGCAATTTGCTCCTTAAATATGGTCAATTATTTCACCTTCACTGTTAATATTCTCACATTAAATAATTTTATTGGTTTCTGCCGATTTCTTCTTTAATATTTATAAATAAATCCGTAACTGTCTCACCATAACATGCCGACGCGATGGTCTCTTGGATCTCCGTAAATTTTATCGATAATAAATTGTATAAACGTCCAGTTTATCGCCAGTGTTTTAGTATCACATTGTTCTTTTTCTGCTAAAGATGCGGGACCGCGTTAGGCGAGTTTAAAATAACAATCATATTTCACTCATAAAACAAGAATATAATCGTGTGTCTGACGATGTGTACAAGTAACCACATTTCTGTGATTCTACTATTGGGAGCCATAACAAACGGTAGAATGAATTAAAATCAACTAAGTGATCCCGCGACCTTCGCTTCGGGCAGTTTTGATATCTTTTAAGGCGTGTGGAGATGTAAGACACGACGCCGACGGCGCGTTATATTTCAGACATAAAAGACGTTATAGAAGAACATCTACTTTATTACCAAAGATTTAACGTATTATACAATATTGCGTAACATCAAAAACCGCTAAATGCTTTCGAGGCCTGCACTGTCAGTCGAGATCTCAACCTCACTAATAACATGCGATAAAAATATGGCTTCTGCTTTTAGGGGTCATTTTTTGTTTATGGTGACAACATCCCTGGAGAGGGCTCACAACAAAAATGCTGGTAGATCACGGTATAATTAAAAAAGAGCTTTCCCTAAAAAAGATACTTGTTTTGTCCTTGCTGATCGGTTTATACAAATACGGGCGAATTTCTTTTGGGAATTATTTGCAAATGTCTAACAAACATTTTTTTGGCGTATATGAGTTGCAAAAACATTTCCATAATCTCTGTTGAGGCACTTCCCTAAAAATGAGGAAAGGTGATAAGTATAACTAAAACCTTTTCCGTTTGTTTTATAGGGATTTATTCCAACGCTATGGAAAGAGTGTTTCGGGGGATGTTTATTCTGATGATTTTACGGGGATTTTTCTTCTTAAATGTTTTTACTGTTTTTTTACTGGATTTTTTTAGTTTTCGTTCTGTTTTTTCGCGGAATTCTGTTTCCGAGAAGCAGCTCAATCCCAGCACTGACTCAACAGAAGAAACATTTAGAGTTACAAAAAAACGGAAAGCGGAGCCCACAGGTTCCACTAGTTAATTTGAAATATTTATCTAGTTTTCATATACTTCATAATGAGCCATCTATTTCAGGCATTCGTATAGTATATTTGCATAAAAGAAATGTATGGAATGAAAGTTTAAAATACATAAAATTGATCTTTTGATTCTAGTTTTTAAAAAGCATCATTGAACACTTAAACTTATTCGCATTTTTGCGCATATTACTTTGTTTTCGTCGTCATTCATGTTGGAGATATAATCATTGATTGACTGAAATAACGTCATAAATAATAATGGTAACCTATGGTTTTTCCAATGAATTTTATAGATTTTTATTCACCAGAAAGAACAAAATATGTTTTATTATAAGCAAAATAATTTTAAAACTATAGGGCTACGCCTCACGCCTTTTTTGTTAACTTTTTTTAAATAATAAATAAGCTGTGTCCAGTGTAAGACAAGCACTGAATTCGTTCCGCAGTATTGTATATTCCCGAATACGCAATAATCTTTAAAATAAATGTACCTACTTTTGATTTAAATTGGTCCAGTTCCTTAGCGTTTTAAATTGTAATTGTCACATTTGAAACTCTTCTTATAGTAGAAAATGCTACCAATATTTGTCCATGTGCGAATACAGGCCGTAGTGTATAAATTTGTCGTTTATTGAATGTCTATTTTTGATCCCTATTAATGACGATTGTGCACGCCAGGCTCGGTTAGTCTTCTCTGAAATTTTGTTCTTTTTTTTGATTTTAAATGGTTATCAAGTACTTGAAAACAACATTTCCAGATATTTGTATTCTTGAAATCTCAGCTGCAGATAAAACTAATGCGTAGTACGATAATGAGAACATATCAGTAAATAAATGGTTTGTATTAAAATTATGCTTTGTACCGAGTTAAGTTTATGCAGTGACTGAAAGTAACGCGTTACATTTCTAAGTAACGAGTCCTATTATTCTCGTGACTACTTATGTTATGAATACAGTTTGCTTTTGCACCAGCTTATTGTGGTGACTTGTTTGTCCAATATTGTTGGTTGTTGGTATATGTGGAATTTAGTATCATTATACCTTTCTCAAACTAAAAACCACCACAAAAGTAACTACAATATAAACATTACGTAACAATGCTGAATAAATGTTTCACTTACTTGCATATTTTTTTAGTTAAAGTAAAAACGAAAGTAATTAATTAACCTAACTTTACTAAATAAGTATTGTATACAGAATAGGGTTCAAAAAGGGTCAAGTAGTGATCAAATAATTATCAAACCGCGCCAAATTTGTAACGTACCTTAAATTTGAAGTTTTAAGAGCGCCATCTATGTGCAGATCTTATAAAGAGTCGAAATTATCCAATTTTTAGGATGATTTGTTGATGTAGACAATTGGTAGGAGTTAAAACACCATACTTTTCCTTACATCACTCTTCCAACATTTTACAAATTACTGCTTTCTGAAAATTCTCAAAATTTTCAATGAAGAAATGTTATTAGAATTTCACTAATTTAATTAATAATAATAAACCCCTTCTTTGATTTATATGTAAGATGAATAGAGGTACGTATACACCGTTGTCCTTAACGACCGTTTATGCAAATATACTGTATACAGAATAAATAAATAATTGTTTTAGCAGGTTATAATACTGTAAATAATAAGGCATAGTTGGTCGCCATAGCGGCTATGAACCCTTTACTATTTCGTCGACAAGCAAACATTACTTTGAAAAACCAACGCTGAGGTCTCTCGCCAACTGAAAGAACATCGATGGTGCACTGAAAGCTATAAGCTGTGCCGTCACAGACTGTAGCATCTGTGAGCAGTTGACAGTTTTTTTTATGGATGGAAGAAGGTTCTTTAGACCAAATCCTGTCACGTTCTGTCGTGTATGCATGTTCGATGCTAAAGAGCATCTTGTCGGAAAAGAGGATCGAGCGAGCGATGGCTGTTAGCACCGAAACGTTCGTCGGTTCGGTGCTGTGTATATCTCGAGTATTATAGCACAGAAATCGCAGAATAAATAAATACTCTAGTATTTAATATGTAGTGCTGGTTTGAGCAGAAATCAAGCACAATACCTCCCTAAACTAAATATTCCTTCAGAGTACATAATTCGACCTTCCAACAAGATTCAGTACCAGCACACAGGATCGTCTTACTCAAGAACAGATTGGTGAGCTATTTCCTAATTTCATCAACGCACAAGAATGACCATCATATTCGCCCGATCTTAAGCCAATAGACAATTCAGTTTAGAGCTTTCTCTAGTCAAAATAATCAAATAAAAGGATTTGTTTTGTAAATCATATAATGCATTATTTAGAAGGTTCAATTTAAATTTTGCGGTGAATTTGTCATGAATATTCTTTACTAAAATTAACAATCAGGAAGTATCTCAAAATCGCACGAGTTCCACTCTTCCTTCCAATATCATAAACTTTTTAATATGCCGAAAATAGATAGTTGCTTTGTAATTTATATTAATCATTAATAAAGAAGCAATTTCATGTATTTCCAATTAAGTGTCAAGTAAAAATTCCAAAGTAATAAAAATTAAATAAATAATTTACAAAGGTATACGCTGTACTGACTGCTTAAATTTCTTGAAAAATAGATTCCTTCAAAATTTGAAGGAAAGAACAATTACTTTTCTGAATTATACAACTGTTTGGAGCGAAGGTCACGACGAACATCTTCACGTCCACGAAAATAATTTCCATTTATTAGCAATAAATTAACATACAAACATTAAATTTTTCTTTTCCGTATATAGAAGACGTTTCTGAATAACCCGCGATGTAGCATTGACATTGCATATTGCATTTAGTATAAATATATTATGTCCTTCCACTAGACAGCAAGGTAAAGTTCAGAGTAATTTTTTTCCGACTTAATTTGAATAAATCAACTAATGGCCGTATAAAAATTAAAAACATCAAGCCTAGGTTTTATTCCTGTAAATTTCAAATACATACCTAATTACAGGTATACTTTCTTTTTTGTTACAGATCTACATTATTATGTTTTTATTGCAAATTAAAAAAAAGAAAATATTTCCTATGGTTAACTAAAACATTGTTTTATTACCATAACATGTTTCAGCAATACTATAGTGAATTTAAGTAACACCAATAAAAAATGAATAAAAGTACACTTTATCTTATTTACATATGCATTTTTCTATTAGTTTATTTATTTTTTTTAAATAAGGTTTCTAAAATAATCAATTTATTCATCACAGAATCTACGAATACATTTGCCATAAATCAGCACGAAAAGAGTATCCTTTCTTCTGCTAGAAAATAATATGTGATCATAACGATTTTTTTGATGTGAATTAAGAGTCAGGAAATATATAATTTCTTTTTTAAATAAATTCTCACCGGTAACAGCTTTACTTTCACGCCATTGTATACAGGGTGACCCACGTGTTGTTTTTAATCAGTATACGAAAGATGGAAATAATTGATGAGGAACGCATTTTCAGGATAGGTTCAAAATCTGAGAACAATAAAAATTGTTTCCAAAAACATGGATACGGAAACGCTTTTTACGGAGTTACAGCAAGTGCCATTTAACCTTGCAAAAAAAATGACGATAAGTTTAAAAGGCGAGAAGCCGTTACACTCTCAAGCAAAAGCAAGGTTTTTTATTACATTTCTAGTTTCTTTGCTGTATTTTTTATACGTAACCTAAATTATCGTTAATCCCTCCTCAAAGCAAACTGTTTCTAACTTTATGGCGCACGACCTTTTAATTTGTCAAAAAATCCACAATTTTTCGTAAGCCATAAATAAATTGACTTTCACTTTTTAGTAGAGTGTACCACACTGTCCAACAGCCAATTAGAGCTAGTTTAAGTTACGACTACCGACGAAACAAAGCGTAAGTAGCCGAATCAAAGCCCACTAAAATTTGCAAGGTTAGGTGGCACATGCTGTACAACCGTTTAAAGATGAATCACTTTAATAAAAAAAACTCTCGCAGTAATTGAAATTTTGAAATTCTATATCTGAGCGTTGCTCATTTAGCCTTATATTTGTAGTGATCTTTGTTGGAGTAAGCGGAACAACGTTGTCTCATGTGGCGGAGTCACGTAATATTTTTTTTCAAATACTGTAATGCTGAAATTTTGGTTATAAAATTCAATTTTCCATACAAAAATGCACTAAAAATGTACTCTTGTTGAAAGTGGTTAAATCTAATAGTTTTCGAAATAACTTAATGTTTTTGTAAATTTGAGTTGCCATGAAGGTATAAATGTTTTTTCAAGATAGCCAAATAGTTTTTACGAACTTTGTGGGTAAATTCTACAGATCAAAACATTCTTTCATTTCAAGTAATAAAGATTGCTAAACTACGGCTTCACAAACATCACACAAAAGTAAGTTGTACCACTAAGTGGGCAGGCAACCCAACGTGCAGCTTATTCATATTAAAAAATTAGAAGATGTAATAAAAAGCTTACAACCAACCTATAAATAAGGAAAATTAGTGTATTGGTTCTTTCACTAATAATTTTTATATTAGTAATGTTATAAAATCGTTTACTATCGTCGCGTTAGAAAATGTGCTCTGTAAAGAAGAAAATATAACAACCAGTCAAAAGGGTAGGAGCATTTACAGTATACAGTGAACATAAATGAAACTGCTTTTCTTCATGCTAAAATAAAGTTTAACAATCATATTTATCTTCTTCTCATTAGTATACATTTTAACGTGTTTGAAACTGTTTTAACATTACATGTAATGAGAGGAGAGAGCTAAGTAGCAATCAAAGAAGGGCACAGAAAGAAAATATGAAAGGTAAAAAGACTAAAGACTAATTGATAATATACCTTTTCTGACTAAAAGATTCTAAACTAGCTACCTGAACACAAACTTGTATAATGTAATTCAGGAAAATGCACTCAAATTTCCATACTAGGCATCTAGATTACAAAATAATTATTTTTCTTCAAGTTTCCTACTAGACCTCCGCACACTTACCGAGATTTGATAAACGGTGCCAACTATGTAGATATACGAAATTTAAAAGTATTATAGGCTCGCAATCCCTTATAGCGACATACAGGATAAAAGCTAGTGGTCACAGGAGGATCATATCACAAAGCCGAAAAAACCATACCGAAATCTTTCACAAATTAGTAGTAAACTACATTTCAAGTATGCACTCAGGTAAGATCAGCACTGTTTTTGACTTTAGGAAGCCTTCCAGGGTGGTGATAGCTGAGAGGCCCTTGGAAAAAAATGCAGGTGCTGAAGAATCGTGAAGGATTCGTCTAGTTTAAGGACGGATCCAAAACGGCAAATAGCACTCAAACCGGAATTTTTGAGAAAAGCACAGTGGATGGCTTGAGTATTTCCTGGGCAAACTCAAAACCGTTTTCCAGACGGCATTTACAACCTATGCGCATATTATTGTAGAGGGGGGATAATTAATAGACGAATCATCATTATGGCGGATAGGGAAGCGGGTTTAAAGGCTTTGGCGGGCGTAGAAATTCACTCTAAAGTAATAAGAAAAGTACCTCGAAGCTGTGGTGACACTGACAGAACACAATAGCGTAACCCTGGAGTGGGCCCGAGACTCCATGGCGTAGAGGGAAGCGAAGTGGAGGATTAACTAGCCAAAAGGGGGGCGAAAGAGACTCATATGGGTCCCGCACCCACGTGCGGTATTTTGTACCACATTGCGAAAGGTGCTGTGAGGGACCTGCTACGGGCACAACATCGCTTACATTGAATTGGGGGTCTATGACCGAGGCAATCGCGGATATTCGTGAGAGACCCATCTAAAGGTAAAGCGGAAGACATTTTAATATTGAGCAGGAAACGACTGATAATGATAACTAGACTTTTGACAGGATCACTGTTGTCTCAGAAAACACCTCAACACGATTGACGTGGAAGATGATTCAACCTGCAGATGCAGACTATTGGGGGGTAAACAGTGGGAATAGTCCGTAGACAAGCACGAACATGACGTTTGTGACGGATATGCAGTCGGTTCTGAATTCATCGTTTTTGTCTAGTTGATTCGGAACTTACAGTGATGATTTTTTTTTAAATATTTACTGAAAAATTTTTGTCTTTAACCAAGAGGACTATTCTATATTGTGTAAAAATTTGAGCGTAAATACTTTAGTCTATTTGATTTTATAAAGTTTAAAAAACCTCTACTGAAAAATCTAGCTTTCGTGACAATCGTTTTTCCTTATGGCTCTTCGTATACTAAAATTTGGTAACAGGAACGATTTAATTTATAGTGGCGTAAAAAGATAAGAGGGCAAAGGCAAAAGTAGGGTGCATCATAGAATGAAAACCTAATGAATAACGTAAAGAGATTGGAAAAGAAACAAGAAAAAATTATTTGTTACATTGAGGGAAGAGCGGTATTTTTAGGGCATTATAAGATTTTACGGAAGAGGCAAAGAGAGAAGTACTAGTAGTCTGAGGAAGGTGGAGAAGAACCCGGTATTGTACGAACTAGTGATTGGCTAGTTTGATGAAGCATAGCAGAATAATAAATAAATAACTTTAAAAAAAAAAGAAAACCGACTTCAAATAAAAACACAAAAGTAACATAAGTTAACTAAAAAGCAAAAAAAAAATGTTTTTTATACAACAGTTTTATACTTATTTGTTGTTCCGTTTAATGTAATTAAGAAATTGTTGTTTATTATATAATTATTAATTGTTTTATAATTGTTAAGTCGGTGCCAAGTAAAACAAAAATTCGAATCTAATGTTATATCTATGTTATACTTGGCACCGACTTAACAATTATAAAACAATTAATAATTATATAATAAACAACAATTTCTTAATTACATTAAACGGAACAACAAATAAGTATAAAACTGTTGTATAAAAAACATTTATTTTTTGCTTTTTAGTTAACTTATGTTACTTTTGTGTTTTTATTTGAAGTCGGTTTTCTTTTTTTTTTAAAGTTATTTATTTTACAATTTTAAGTGATGGGCAGACTTGGTAAGGGTGCTTCTCGAATGAGGAAACGATTGCTAGTTGAAACGGAAGATGAAATACGGAAACACTAAAAAAGTCCGTTAAAAAAATAGATTTTGAAAAGTATCTTCGAAGTTCAAGCTCCAATACCAATGAAATTATAATGGGACCACCTTGGAACTATACTGAACCCAACACCAAAAAATCATTAAAATCGGTTCATAAACAAAAAAGTTATGCCCGAACATACATAAAAAAAAATAAAAAAAATAAAAAAAAAATATATACAGACGAATTGAGAACCTCCTCCTTTTTTTGAAGTCGGTTAAAAAAGCGAAAGGATACTGATTTCTGAATACTTTATTTGAACCGAGGGAAATTTGTGAGTTCATAAAGATAGAGACAGGTAAAGAAAAAAATTGAATATAGACTACTACGTAATAGTATAATAATAAGATACGATAATTAACTTTTAAAAAAAAAAGGGAACCGACTTCAAATAAAAACACAAAAGTGACATAAGTTAACTAAAAAGCAAAAAATAAATGTTTTTTATACAACAGTTTAATACTTATTTGTTGTTCCGTTTAATGTAATTAAGAAATTGCTGTTTATTATATAATTATTAATTGTTTTATAATTTTGAAGTCGGTGCCAAGTAAAACATAATAATTATATACCTTGCTGCAATAACAAATTAGATTCGAATTTTTGTTTTACTTGACACCGACTTCTAAATTATAAAACAATTAATAATTATATAATAAACAGCAATTTCTTAATTACATTAAACGGAACAACAAATAAGTATTAAACTGTTGTATAAAAAACATTTATTTTTTGCTTTTTAGTTAACTTATGTCACTTTTGTGTTTTTATTTGAAGTCGGTTCCCTTTTTTTTTTAAAAGTTAATTATTTTACAATTTTAAGTGATGGGTAGACCTAGTAAAGATGCTTCTCGAATGAGGAAATGACGGCTAGTTGAAACGGAAGATGAAATACGGAAACACTAAAAAGTCTGTTAAAAAAATAGATTTTGAGGAGTATCTTCGAAGTTCAAGCTCCAATACCAATGAAATTATAATGGGACCACCTTGGAACTATACTGAACCCATCACAAAAAAATTATTAAAATCGGTTTATAAACAAAAAAGTTATGCCCGAACATACATAAAAAAAAAAAAAAAAAAATATATACAGACGAATTGAGAACCTCCTCCTTTTTTTGAAGTCGGTTAAAAAAATGGCAAAAGATTCTCGACTCGTGAGAATCTAAATTGACAATCATGTGGTTGTTTTTACAATGTAGGAAAAAGTAGAAAATGACTTGAAAATTAAGGTACAGAATCCAAAAGCAGAGACAGAAAAAAATAAGAAATTAAGAAATGAGATCGTCCAACTCCACCCAATATGGATTTGAAGAAACAAGATAGCATAATAACAGACAGGAGAAAAGAAGACATAAAAGACGTAAAGACTGCATAAAGTCGCAATAAAGTACAAAATAAAAGGGCAGTAAAAAAAATTGCAACACAAATTCTTTTCTTCGGCAAAATGATCAGTAGGTACATTGAAGTCATCTATCTAAAATACCCCAAAATCCCAACCTGGCAAAATACATTATGGCAGATTTTATTTTAAATTGGCTGCTGTTTTCGGTAACACTCGTCGTAACATTTAAACGGCTTTAGATACATAAAAAATGTACTGGACCAAAATTAGTTTATAAAAATTCTTAAAAACACTCCTTGTTAGTCGATAAGATCACGGCTTTTGGAAAACCAAAATTTTCGGAAACGCCAAAACAGTCAATTTTCTATTTTATTTCGCTTGTATGTTATAAACCGTTGATGTAATCTAATATAATATACTGTAATTCTGTAATTTTATATTATTGGGGCACCATTTCAGTTTGTATTACCCTTGTAACTTATTCGATTAACCGAATTCAATTTGATTACGGTGTAAATTGTTTTCTAAGATATTACAATGGAAATGAAAGACTACAGCGTCCAACAAGATCAAACTGCTCTCTATCAGGAGTTATTGGGCTGTGGTTGCAAATAGCGTATCAACTGACTTAGAAGAAGTTATGGCTTATGAATTATGTACAGTTAGTTCCACCGTCAATATTCGAAGCATATAAAGTGCCACGTGAAGCCAAAATTCCTGCTTTAACAAATGCAATATGGAAAAAGTTAATCTAACAGAAACTGAATTAAATATTGCAGAGCTCCTTTATGATATCAATGGAGAGGTTGTCTCTTTCAAAAAGTCCCCTGGTTACACAATATCTATAAAGATATGTGTGAGACCTACATTACATTTGTAAGACAGCATTATGCAAGAAGAATTATAGTGTTTGATGGCTATAGTGCTGGCCTATCAACGAAGGCTGTCACACATCAAGGTTAAGTTATCCTACAATCACTTTTTCGGGGAAAATGAACCTGACGTTGAAAAAAGGTGTATTTCCTAGGAATCTATAAAATAGAGAAGCATAGTATAGCATACCTTGATTATACTAGTTGATAATGAACCAGTACAATGTTCTCATTGTATTAGCGGTTCAGCAGATACAAGCTAATCAAAATCAAAATAGCTCTTTTTGCGTTTGTCGGTTAATCAAATAAGTTACAAGGATATTATAATCTGTGATGTTGCCCCACCGATGGAAATTGTAGTATATTCTTCGGTCTTTCACTTTAGTTTATTTCAGTATTTCATTACATCAATGGTTTACAACACACAAGCGAAATAAAATAGAATATTGGCTGTTTTTGACGTTATCCGAAAATCCAGGTTTCCCAAATGGGTGATCTTATCTGGTAAAAAAAGATAGTTTTAAGATGAACTGCTAGAAGGTAAAATTTTGTGCTCTTTAATTTTGGTACTGTTCATTTTTGCTGCATCTGAAAACGTTTGGAAGTTGCGACGAATTTTACCGAAAATTTAAAAAATAAAATCCGCCGTATTGGATTTCCCCCGTTTGGGATTTCAGGGTATTTTGGATAGATGACTCCTAGCCTATTAAATACTTGCTGATTATTTTGCCGCAGATAACATTTGTGTTGCAATTATTTTACTTATTTCGTTCTTTTACTGCACTAAAAGAAAGCAAGGTTTTAAACTGTCTCTCCACGTTTCACTGCCGTGTCATGGTAACAGGTCTTCGATATCGATGCACACACAGAGCGCAATAAGCGGGTAAAGGGATCTGATTGCGAATACATTAATAAAATAATACAGTTATATCATTGCAAGTTGCAGATCATCTTCATCATCGTAATCTATCCTCATATACCCAAAGGTGTCGAGGTCTTTCACTCCGGGTAGGCTCTTCGCTTGTGTAGTAGGAGGTAGAAGGGCTTTTGGCTTTTAAACCACTACGCTCCTAAAGCTTATGCCACCCTTCATGAACATTTATTCAATGCCAGTCACACATGTGTTAATGTTGTGTGTGGCTTTGTTACTTGTCTTGGTCAGCCAGTAATCACGCAAGCGCCGTTAATTGTTACCCAACGTCGAATGGTTAACGAGCTCGATACAGATACACAGAATTACAGAAAAATTATCTGATCTAATTGCGTATACATTAATGAAGTAATACAGTTGTGTTATTGCAAGTTACAGATAACTTTTTAAATTATTTTTTCTATTTCGGTTTTTTAAGGTTATTCTTAAAGCACTGTTTTAGCTGAAAACAGTGTTTTAAGAGAGTCTTTTAAAACATTGTTTTTAGTAAAATTTCACCAACAAAGATTGGTATTCATGATATATTCATGATCAAATTTGGTAAATTTAGTATGTATGCCAACATATACATACTAAATTCACCAAATTTGATGGCAGCAATTTGAAACTTGCTGCCAACATATATATACTAAATTTACCAAATTTGATCGCAGCAATTTTTTATAACGTTTTTTCATTAATTCTCCTCAATAGAAAAAATAGTATAAAAAACTCGTTTCGTAAGGCGTCTTGACGCACTCGTCCATTGAAAAACTCGGTCGCTACGCTCCCTCGTTTTTCAATCTTGGACTCGTACGTTAAGACAATGCCTTATGCAACTTGTGTTTTAATATACTAGTATGTAGATATTGTTATGCTATTACATCAAAAATTAAAATATAAACTAAAACAAAAATGTATTATCCCGATTTTCCTGAGCCTCAGAATTAGGTTGGCTAGCTCGGCATTTATGCAATTGCATATAATGTTAAAAATAAATTTGTATTCAATGTTTTCACGTGTTAGAAAATTAAAAAAAAATAATAGCTAATCGTATGTTTGGTTTTTAAATTTGTTGTCTTTTATCATTTTATCATTTGTTTATTTATTAGCACGACAAGAAAGATGTGATAAATTTAAATTAATTGTTTAGTTGTACGAATGAAGCTAAGATGCGGATCTTATTTTTCA
Source organism: Ctenicera cuprea (assembly GCA_958336395.1). NCBI lineage: Eukaryota > Metazoa > Arthropoda > Insecta > Coleoptera > Elateridae > Ctenicera > Ctenicera cuprea. Next base: position 40,093,178 of record OY284490.1, read on the forward strand.
TTAACCACAGTCTATCAAATTATCTTCATCATAGACTACGTAGAGCCTCCTTGTTCGACATAATTTACAATTTTTAATGTTTTATATGTCGCCGAAATCAATTGTTGTTTTTTTTTTAATTTATACAGAGTGCCCATTTTAAAACTCCGAACCTAAATTTTTTTAAATAGGCAACACACAATACATGTTACTGCCGACTATTATTTTAAAACAAAATATTTCTATAATTAAGATCAGGGCAATCATGTTTGCATTAACTTGACAGTTTACTAATCAAATTTGTTAAGCCACATTACTTGAACGGCGCAAAACAAAGATTATGGATCACTAATCTTTGGTGCAAAATGTATTCCAACGCTGCCAAATTGGACATGCTTCTAATTCTGGGTGAATGTCGAAAAAATTCGAGTGCTGCCAGTACTTTGTATGCGCAACGCTTTCCAGGTAGACGAATTCCAACAGACAAAACATTTAGAATATGCTTCTTCTGAATTTACAAGAGTATGGGCAATTTTCAAAACCAAAAGTAAGGGCACGGAAAGTTACGGTTGAACATAACGAAGTAGCTGTAATTGCAATGGTTACGGATAATCCCCATACAAGTCAAAGAGCGATTGCAAATGCCTTAAACATTAGCAAAGGTTCTGTTTTCAATATTCTTAAGGCGAACAAATTTCACCCCTACCATGTTTATGCCATACACCATCTTGAAGATAGAAATTATGAGCATCGTGTTCAGTATTTATAATTTCTTAGACGGCAATTAAACGGCAATGCGGAATTTTTAAGTATGGTATTATTCTGTGATGAAGCCAGGTTTTTAAACAACGGCATGGTTAATGGACTAACTGCCACTATTACGCCCAAGACACTTCCTGCTGGATCAGGATAACTCATAACTTCAGAGAGATTTATTATTGGCGATTTTGTAATAGGTCCACATTTCTTTAATGGAAATTTAGATGGTGAAATGTATTTAAATTTCTTAATTAATGAAATACCGGCTCTCCTCCAAACAGTTCCTCAAAATGTACGGAATAGCATGTGGTTTTTAAATGATGGTGCACCTCCGCATTTTTATAGGGATGTGAGAAATTATCTTAACCAACGTTTTGAGGGACGCGTAATTGGACGAGGTGCATTGCATCCTTGGCCTGCCCGTAGTCCCGATTTGACTCCGCTAGACTTCTTTTTGTGGGGAAAAGTAAAAAATGATGTCTATGAAGTGCCCATTCGAAATGAAGAACATCTACGCGAAAGGATAATTCAATGTTGACGCTCTGTCACACCGGAAATGTTAGCTCGTGTTAGAGGTTCGATGCGTAGAAGAATTCTACTCTGCGAAAACGAAGGGGGAAGGCAATTTGAACACCTGCTTCGTTAGTTTTTGTACTATGTTCCTATTAAATTATTGTAGTTATTGTTGTCAAATATTAAATTTGAATTAGTAAAGTAACCTTAAATTTGTACTTAATCATTAGTAGATACATGTACTGTAAAAGAACTCAATTTAAAAAAAATGGTAGAAATGCATAGTGATCTGGGGGTTGCATTGTGTATTGCCTATTTAAAAAATGTAGGCTCGGAGTTTTAAAATGGGCACTCTGTATAAAGCAATTGAATAGTTCTGTCGCTAGGTATTTGGCTGTGCGAGAATAAACAGCGTGTTTCTACGATCTTGCTTGAAAAGCGCAATCTAAATTTTCTTTAGGTAAGATTTACGAAAAACTAGGTCAAACGAGATTTTAATCAAATGATCTTAAACTATGCAATTCAAAAATCATTTGGCTTTAGAAAAACCAATAAAAGAATTGCATTATGTTAACGTGACTGTAATAGCATGGCAGTAATTTTAGATTGGCCATTCCAACGGCGACGATGATGACAAATATTAAAACTAAACAAATCTTTACATTAATACAAAAAAGATACATCTTTTATCATCAGTTCATCACAATCACGACAGCGTATTTTATAATACCTCGTACTAAAAAAATTCACCATGACCTTACAGATGTCCTTCATTTCTAAAACACTATGTAAACAACTATATTCATGTTCTATCTATAATAATCGCTTCGTTTCCAGTGCAACACATTCCTATGGTTAAAACCATCATTAATTTATTACCCCATTATCAGCTGCTATAGAGAAGTCAGAAAATAAATTGCTTCAAGCGTCACATTATAATATATACATTATATCATCAAATTTTTTGGGAAGATTTTCTTAGTATTCCCGCATAATATTCAAAGTTCACATGTTGTCCTCCAATTTTTTGTTTAATTTTCAATTATACAACACTTGGATACCTATATTTCAGATATAATACAGGGTGTTTCCTAAGTACGTGTAGAAAATTCACTGGCATTTCCCTTGACCTATTTTGAGACATACAGTTTCTATCAACATGTTTCCGCAAGTCCTTTGTTTTCAAAATACAGGGTGATGAAGTTAAGAGAAAAACATCATAAATTTGGAAACCCCGTTGGGATATTAATTTCTAATTTGGTGTGCGCACATGCAGCGCCAAGGACTATTTTTTTGTTTGTGTTGGTGAAACTATTTTCAATTCACCAGTGGCGTGCGTCGCCTTTGCACCATTGAATATGAAAAAGGATACACCACTGCATTTTTGTTCAGTTTTAAAATTTTTTGAATTCCCTGATTCAAACTCTACAAAAAATGCGTCTTACTCTTTTTTGTTATAATGGGCCATTTTCGATAAAAATCAAACAAATTAAACCAGGTACTGGCAACTTTTATGTTTATTGAAACATCAATTACATTCATATTAAGAGAAAACAAAGTTTTCAGGAGACATGTGGATAAAAAATCAAAGAAACTGCTCGAAATGACCACCTTCAGACATGATGCACGCCTCAGCTCTTCGTCGCATTGAATTACGTACACGCTCAAAAATACCTGGTGTGTTACCTATGGTTTGACATCCGGCTATAATGCATTCCCTAATTCTTCATTCTTGTTCTTTATTTTGGATTGGCACTCTGTAAACCAAAAACTTTAAGTGACCCCCCGCAAGAAAATTTGCAGTAAATTAAGTAAATATGGAAATTCTCGATGACCAGCTTTTAAAAGAATATTTTAATGGATTCTCTTACGCAAAAAATAGAAATAAAAAATCATAGGCGATGTACTTCAAAACGACTAGGATTAAACCAATTAAACAATATTATAAAAAACCTTTCAAAATTTTAGTTTATAATCTCAACAATTTAAATGTCAGTTTTTCAAAATTTATTTTATTAGAATTTCGGTAGTGTTACTGGGTTAGTAGAGAAATTATTGTAAACAAATTTCGCAATGGTAAGTAAGAAGATGCTTGTTTCAATTAATTAATTACCTTCTCCGCTTATGGCTAAACTCTGAGTTTTTAAATTAATGAAACTTTAATTCCAGCGAGAGTGCATATCCATGTACACGTTGGCCAAGCAGGAATTCAAATTAGAAATCCAACCTGGGGTATTCAACGTGATGGCACCTTACCTGGCAGCAAAGGCTTTCTGGCTTCTAGTGACAAATTTTATGGTACCTTCTTCTCAGAAGTGGAAAATGGAAAATGGTACCAAGAACCATAATGATCGACTTAGAACCCACTGTCATAGGTCAGCTATTAGGTTCTTTAAACATGAAAATTGTCAGTAATGTTGTTGATTTTATAGATGAAATACGAACTGGGCAGTACAAACAGTTGTATCATCCAGAACAGTTAATAACTGGAAAAGAGGATGCTGCCAACAATTATGCTCGTGGTCACTACAACATCGGTAAGGAAATGATCGAAGTAGTCAAAGGCTCCATCCAAACCTATCAAATAATGCTTTATCTGAGAGGGCAGAAAAGGAAACATGGAGTGTTTATGCTTTTAAAAATGGCTTAGAAACTTTACCTAAACGTTTGGAACAAATTAATAGACAAAACGGAGTAAATATAGGAAGGAAAGTGAATTTGCTGAAGTTCGTGACAACCTGGCAGCACTTGAACGAGATTATGAAGAAGTTTCATTTGATGCAATTGGAGATGATGACAAAATATTAACATTTAAATTTTTTTGCTTTGAAAGACCCAAAGAAGAAATGGGAGCAAGCAGCAAGATTCAAGTATTAGAAAAAGCTATTCAAGTTTAATCTTTCATTTACTTATTGTAGTGTTTGTTACAACAACCTTTATTACCAGTCTTAAATATATAACAGTAATAGCACAGATAAGGTTAACACTACAGATATACGGTAAATATGTGAGGTATCGGCAGCTTGTTTTATATGATTAATAATCTGCAAAAAGATGGCGCTACAATGACAATTTATAATTAAGTCACAGATGACTGTAATTGAGCAGATTACTTAGCACATATTCAAACCAAAAGTTAGACAGCCATCTGCCATGTTTAATTGTCAAATCGCAATTTTTCGTAAATAATTAATATTGAAGCCAATTCTACTTAAATTATATTCATGATGTGACAGATGCACTCAAATCCGCGATAAAACAGTTTCCAACACATTTCAACAGTAATAAACAAATAGCGATAGCAGCGCCCTAAAATTGGTCCGGCGCGTTGTAGCCAAACTAACGCTAATTTCGTCTCCAAATATGGGCGGACATTTTGTATAAAGGGTCGTATATCTGTAGTGTTAACTTTATCTGTGGTAATAGTAACGGGTGTCCAGAAGGTCTTTCAGCCAGGGCGGCTATGGATTGTATAACGCATGTCTTTTATTCAGTCATATCTAAGTAATTTATTTGACATAAGTCAAAGTCAATTTAAATTAAAAGGTTTTTATATTGAATTATTTACTTTCTGCATATTTCTTGTTATAAAATGTTTACGCAAGAACAAAAAACCTTTATTGTGAAATCTTATTTTCGCAATGGTCGACAATTAGAAAACGGAAATTGGAATTATTCCATCAATGCCTGTAAACAAGAATTTCGACAAAGATATCCAAAGACATACGTTATACAATCCATAGCCGCCCAGGACTGAAAGACTTTCTGGACACCCGTTACATGAGGTATTCAGAATGCTATTTATATTATCTGTCACTCCCGGTTACCCTTTTGTTCTTCAATGCCTACTGTCGTGCCAACCGCACATCTCCCCCTTAAAGATCTAACCGTCGAGGAGGTCTAACTTGTCGCTAACTTCGATGAAGTGCCTCGGGAGTAGACGCCTGAGGTTGTGTTATTTCTGACCCAAATCAGTATTCTGCACCAGGCACAACTTCAGATGAATGTAGATTATCTTCAGGGCTAACTTCCTGAAGACTTGGAGTGGATGAAGAAACTTACATTTCCTTCTATAAGTTCCCTTTTGACTTCTGATGATGTAGGAACGGGGTGAACTATGTTTACCTTCAACCCTTCCTTCTTGCCGAAGATCTGAGATCCAAATAAGTTGGCCAATAAGAAGTTCTGGTAATAAACTTGCTCTATGTCGAGCATCGAAAATTCTCTTCTGCATTTCTCTTCTTTTATCTTCCCTCCTAAGAACGATAGTATTATTGGGTAGGGTAGGGAGTAGTAGGTCTTCGGCCTTCTTAAAATGGTTTTTAAAATTCTTTACTTGAGATTCAATAAATCTGTTGCTTTGGGAAAACTTAGGGCTTGACGTTACAATTTTAAACCCGTATTCTTCAGCGAATTGTTGGTATTTGAAGTCCCATATCAATTAAGATTTCAAATGTATTTTATGCACGATGGTGTTCCAGCACATTTCAGTTTAGTTGCTCGTGAGTTTTTGAACGGTGCATATCCAAATCGGTGGATAGGGCGAGGAGGTCCACAACCGTGGCCTCCTCGCTTTCCGGACTTAAATTCTCTAGATTTTTTTCTCTGGGGTCACCTTAAATCACTAGTTTATACGACTCCCATTGAAAATATTGATGAACTGAGAAATGGCATTGTTGCATCATTTGAGACAATTCAGAACACCCCCGGTATTTTTGAACGTGTTCGCCATTCAGTACGACGGAGGACAGAAGCCTGTATTGCAGTTGGTGGCGATCATTTTCAACAATTTCTATAAGTTCATTTTGTTTATTACCTGCCCTTTATTGTATTCTTAATTTATTATTAAACATCCTATAACTTTAAAACTAAGCCGTTTTGGACAGTTATTCATATGAACTTTTATGATCAAAATAACCCCAGGAATCAGCCCCTAAAGTTTGTCGCATATATTTAGAATCACCCTGTATAAACCCAAATATTTTCCCAAAAATCATTATCCAGTTTATACAATTTATTCAACGCAATTTGATTTCAGTTTTGTTATGTCATGGACTAGAAAATAATAAGTTCAGAACTCGCACAGTAATAATAGTAATATGCGCCAGGTTATAGAAATTTATTGTCACAATTGAATACAAAAAATTAATCATACATTCAAAACTACATAAACCAAAATAAAAATACAACATTCTATTAAAAAATGAATTACTATCAAGTTAAGGAAATAAATAATGAACCCTAATGAAAATTTCCATTCTCAAACTTATGGATTGTTATACAAATTGAAGTAGCACCTACAGTATTCAGTACCTAGGATCATAAAAAGATATTAACAATTACAATAAAAAGATCCGCATTACCTTAAGACCTATCACAAAAATTTAAAATAAGTAATAATGAAACATTAAAAGACTACACAGAAACAAGTACAAAGATTTAAAATTAGATCACAACACAAATACTGCAAGAATTGTAAAAACATAGTAAAAGAGCACATAAGGGTGCTTTTAAAAACCATTACAATTAGGTATTTTTAAAATCAAAAAACAAAGAAAAAAAAATTTTTTTAAACAAGACGCTTAGTACAGTGGAGAACAATAAAATTGGAATGATTTTTACTCATTATAAATTTGACAAAAATTAGAAATACCATGGTAAATAATGTAAATAGTGTCACTTTAAATTGTTTCTAGGTATGTTCCTAGCATGGCCTTCTAAATTGGAAGGTTTGAGCTGTCAAAGCTCCCAATTTAGGCCATGGTTCTTAGTTATTCTAGATATATTTTACTAAGCAACCACAACCCCCTCAATAGTCCTTCCAATTTTATAGACCCCCCCTTTTTAGTTTATAAAAAGTTAAAATACATTTTGTTCTTAAATTTTTTTTTAAACAGAATAAAAGGTATCGTTAAGCAGGAGCATTAAAACCTACACCTACTGAACTAATACAACCTAATATTGATTTCCTATAAACATGCCACCACAAGGAAAGCATTGTTTAATAACTTTACCATTAAAATAAATTAAGTACTGAAATGTAAAATTAAAATTTAATAGATTTTAGTTTACATTTCAGATATACCTATAGTGTTATAAAAATATATTATCACCACTGTGAATTTCTACTTCATAAATGTACATCAGGTACAGCAAATCTAAAATTGACTTTCATCGTGTAAAATTCCATAATTTTCCAGTAAAGGTATCAAATTAGATAGAGATCTTTTAGGCAACGAGATTTCTTACACAAAATAAACTTTAGGTTCTACGATTTGTCGTAATTTATGGCTTAAAAACGCAAATAAACAAATGTAGGAGTCTACATAACTATTGCAATTTGACAAGGAATAAAAAAATTCTTTCTTAAAAGAAACCTTCCTGCAAATTTTGAAATTACACAACGCTTAATTTAAAAAATTAATAATTAAAATGTCAATCAAAGTTTTTTATCAAATAAAATCGGTTAATTTACAAATGCAGCAAAGATATGTCAACATCTCGACAACATTTAGGATTAAAAAATCAACCCCAAGTTTTGGAAACAATTAATTTAAAAGTGAAATTAAAACTTCAAATTATTGCACCGTTTATGAATCTATAAAAAACAAATTAACTATATTGATTATGTACATTTAACTCTGTTGAATGAATCACTTGTTGGTACTACCTAATATGGCTCTACTAAAATTCTGTTCGTCTCTGGGTGAAGGCTCGAAAAACATGCTGGCGAGTTGCCGTCCAGCATTGTACTCAACTTGTTGGCCATCCACACATTGAAATATCAATTTGTCATCATCTAATAAGTTTGTCAAGTTTCTGAAACAAAAACAATAGCATTATTGTCAAATAAAAACAAAGATACCCTGGCAAAGTAGGGTTTTTAAATTTTATAAATTAAAGCAGGGATTAGAGCAAAAAATTCAAGAAGGTGCAGAAAATAGCTTGCTTAATTTCTTTTATTGCAAAATTAAAGGATCTTCAATGCAGAGTATAAACTTCCTGCTCGACGGCAAAGAATTGCACCGTAGATATGTAACACTCGGTAATCGCTTGCCCGTAACCAAGAATCACAATTCACGTAGCACTGCGAACGGCGGGTTAAATACAAAGCAGAAGCATACCCAAACTTCAAAATAGCCTTAAGATTTTTTTTAAGCGTTATGTGAAAGAAGCTTTAGCAAGGTATATGTGATTAGGAATTATTGAAGATCACCTGCAACACAGGAAAAAATACCTAATATCGGCACTTTGTCCAATGAATGCGAAATAGCCAAAAATACTAGCAAAGTTATAGACGATTTAGTATTTATTTTTTGATTTTTGTAATTATTATATACAGATTAGTGGTGGCTAATGCAAACATTGACATATTCAAGACAATTGCGCTTTGACATTATCACCTTGATTTTTTAAATGTATAATACTTTTGTATAATAACAAAAACAAAGTCATTCATGTAATCGATTGCCAAAAAGAGTAGAGTAAATGAGTAACAAAAGCATTGCAAATTACAAGTCGAAGCGAATGAAGTAAAATTAATTAATGATTAATAAGGAAATTAAGGAACAAATTTTATTGAATTAATGTCAATTAAATAATAAACGTTCAAATAAATTCTTAATATATTCTTTGAGGCTTTCACGGTTTCTCGAACTGTCAATATTACAATATACTGTCGGCTTAGACCACGTCGTCATTTGGGAACTACACCCAGAATAATCAGGTAAGGACCGATCTGTAGCTTGTCTGCCTTTACAAGCATTTGCTCTAGAAGTTTGAGCAATATTTCTTCGTAGGCCCTGCCTGCCTAAACAGGGCCGTGTGCTTAGATTATTTAAACCCTGGGGGCGAACAATGATTTGATTTTAATGTATTTTGTTTGCCAGGATAATAGTACTTAATCAGCTTATGCCTGTTAGCTGTTTGTGAACCCATACAAACTAACGTTTCGCAAGACATTGCAGCTTGGATCTTCAGAGTGTATAGAACACTGTAAAGGCAGACTAGCTACAGGTAGGTCCTTACCTGATTATGCTGGGTGTAGTTCCCAAATGACGACGCGGTCTAAGCCGAAAGTAAATTGTAATATTGACTACACTTATACCGTTTTTAACAATATTTTGTTTAGAAATATGTATATGTAGGGTGCAGAAACTTTTTAAAAGTGAAAATAAATAATCGGTTTATTCCTGTTAGGTGTTTGGGAATCCATACAAACTAACGTTTCGCATGACATTGCAGCTTGCATCTTCAGAGTGATTAGAGGACTGAATTCAAATCCGGGAAGCAGAGGTATTTAAACCTCTTTGAGCCAGTCGGGCAGAACGTCGGAGTTCTGGTTCCTGTCACCGTTGGGCAAAGGCGGATCCGGTGGAGCGTGATCGTCAGATTGATGATGCTTAGGAGTCCTTAAAGGATAAACTACTGGAGTCCAAGCTTTACTGAGTCTAAAAGCATCCTCCCTGTTTATGTTGTTAGAATGTTTCTTAACCCTATCAGGACGAGCGCCGTACATGTACGATTTTCATTCTCCATTTTGCAGGCCTGGCGCTGTACTTTTACGTTTTCTACATTTCTTTGCAGAACCCGCCGCCGCCGTACGAATTCTACTAAATGTGTCACTTTGTAGGCCGGTCGCCGTACCGGTACGATGTTTGCCCCACAATTGTTGACCTGGTGCCGTACATTTACGTTCCCTTTATCCACGTTGCAGGCCTAGCGCCGTACATGTACGTTTTATGTTGTGGGACTAGTGCATGTATGTTGTTATGTTATCGAAGCTGGTGTTGTGCACTCTCAGGTTATTTTTAGTTTGAAGGAAAGAACACAATTATAATATAAGTTTTTTATTGAATAAACAAAGTAAATATGAACATAAAACGAATAGGAACTCTAGCCTACAAACAGGAGGTTCTGAAATACATTAAAATTTCTTTTTTGTATGGAAATTTTCAAAACATGGGTATACACAAAGTGGTACATTACATTCTTTACACATATATTTCACGTCCCTTCTTCGGCGTTTTTCTAATTTAGTATTACTACAAACATGACATCTTCTTTGAGTTCTCCTCCCTTGAGCTGCTGTTTGAGGTATTGGAGAAGGAAAATGTCTTTGCGTAAATCGTAAGGGGTTGTCAACTGTAGGAGGTCTCGATGTACTTTGGCGAGGAATATTATATTGTTCTATCAGTTGAGATACAATATTCAAGCGGAAATCAGCAAATGAGGGATTTTTACCAGTTTTCACTTTATTTAGCATGTATGAATTGTAAAGACATAAGTCCATAAGGTGAAAAAAGACCTTTTTATACCACTTCAGTGATTTTCTTGCACATTCCACAAAACTCACTTGCATATCAACCTTATCAATAGCTCCCATCTTATTATTGTATTGTATAATGCATTCAGGCTTTAAAATTGATTCTCCTGTTTTGTAATTATGTTTTCCCGTTTCCTTTGTTTCTGCTGTATATACCGATGTCAGCATATGAACATATCGTTTGTCGCTCCACTTCATAGCCAATAATTTTTCGTTGCATGCTGTTTCACATTGTCCTTTTTCAAAGGGACCAAAAATAGACATACCTTTTCTATTTGATTTTACGGTCCCACAAGTTCCTGTACCTTGATCCAATAGGTATTCAAACAATACTGGACTGGTGTACCAGTTGTCAACATACAGGACGTGGCTGTTATTCAAATATCTCTTCATCAACGTTATTACTATATCCCCAGATATACCGAAAGTGTCGGTTCTTGTGATGTTCGTAGTTTTTCCAGTATAAATTATAAAGTCTAGAATATATCCGGTTTCAGAATCACAAATTTCAAAGAGCTTCACTCCGAACCTGTGTCTTTTAGACGGAATATATTGCCTGAAGCCCAATCTGCCCTTCCATAGAATAAGACTTTCGTCAATTGCTAAATCTTGAAATGGATAAAATTCTTCACTAAAACTGGTTTTGAAAGATGTTACAATGGGTCTAATTTTTCTTAGAGAATCGTCTTTATCTAAGGTTTCGTTATCAACAAAATGTAGAGCGTACAATGTGTGTAAGAACCTATCTCGCGTACACGCCTTTCTAAAAAATGGCGTCTCTATTACAGGATTTGTCGTCCAATAATCTTTCAGTGTTGGTTTTCCACAAGTCCCATCAATATGCATAAAGCAAAAAAAAGTACATTTCGGACATATCTCTGTAAGCCCAATGAGAAAACGACGGGGTATTACCCTTCGATTTAGCGTATTTATTTGTTTCTCCTGCTATAGAATTTACTAAATTTTCATTTAGAAATAATTTGAAAAACTGCAATTCAAAAGCATCGTCTGGAAGTGCATTGGGGTTGGTGATGGCTGAATTAGTTATATCAAAAATGAAAGTTGTCGGAACGAAATTGTCATCAAATTTCCAGGAAGACTGTGTGGCTGCACTTTTATTAGGTACCTTACTGCGGCTTGAAGGTCCCGGTTCGTCGTCTTCCGAGTCATCAAATGCATCACTACCCAACACAAAGAATATCTTCATCTGAACCGCTGGAATAGCCATTTTCATCATCTCCAATCGGTATAAATTCATCATCACCATCACTTTCATAAAGTAATCTCTCTAATTCAACGTCAGATAGACCCCTGCTTTTCGACATTTTACAATAAGTGCACTGTACACAAGAATACGTGAACGATTTCAACGCTAACAGGTGACGAATTGATGCGCGTAGGCCGCTAAGTCTGGCAGGCGAGCAATGAACGGGCTTTCCCGAGCTCGGCCGTGCGCTTGGAGTGCGAATTCTCGCGGCCGTCCGGAAAGGGTTAATTTCAATTGCTTCACGTATAATACGAGGGAAATAATGAGGTACTCTAGCGAGTACCCGAGCATTGTCAAAGCCCATCATATGTGCAGTTAAACCAGTATGTTCAGCCGCACCGCAGATTTTGTGATGCGTTTGTGTCTGCAATCATCTTTGTGCTCTCGCAATCTTAACTCAATGGAACGACCAGTTTGACCAATCCCACAAGGGATTGAATGAAGCACCTCAGTCCTGTGGCATATATAAGCTATTTTTGCACTTCCGAATAATTTAAAATCAAAATATTCGAAATTTTAAAATATGCTGTCAACAGAACAATCCAGCTTTTTAAAACATCACAATTAAAAGCCATAGTTTCTAATGGCGACAAAATGGAGAGATTTTCCGTCCAAAATAGGAAATATTTTGACCCACCATAGATATATTATAGTTATGGTAGGAAGATTATTTTTGAAATGCCGCTACTGCACTGCCGCTGCGGTGCTAAGATCACCAAAACCTATGAAGCCTACCCCAAGAGGCTATTACTCATTAATTCATAAAAATGAGCCCCAGTTTTTTTTATACGCAAAGCAGATCCTCAGGTTACCAAAATTCGGAATTAGAATCTATCAGAAAAAATAAAGGGAGCTATTCAGGCAGTTAACCTGATTTCATTATCACCGGTTATATTCAATGTATATTTTACACTGCAATTAAATTAAAAAGTTCAAGTAAGGCTGAAGTATTGTCCTTACATTGTCTGTTGGGAGGAGAGGGCAGTTTTGTTATCTTGCTTCAGACGTCGAATCAGTTAGTTGCCGCACGGCCACGAGTTAAAAAATATTATTCAGAAAATAATAACAAAATTGTTTAACTTGTCACTAAAACATTTTACAGAGCTTTATATGGATTTATAGTTTATACGAATAAAATTGACTATACCTTGCTAAAATAATTATGATTAAAGAATAACGCACACATTAACTGCAAAATAAATGCTGTAACCAAATACACTTACCTTGCTCTAATTCTTCTATATGCAATTGGCATTGTACTTAACCACTGGATCGGACAAGCGAGATTGGTGCCATCACTGACCGAACGCAATCTTGCAAGACCTTGGAATTCTTGAGTTTTAGAAATAGAGAAAAATAGTACGACAAAATATCCTTGCTGAAAAGTATATTATATAATTATTTATACTGTTTCGCAAATTAAAAATTTTACTCACATTAACAAAACGGAAAATCTTTCTCTCCGTCTGAGGAGAAAATATCCATGTGCCTAAAGAAATTCCCGTTCTAAAACAATTTTGCTCTGGTGGTTTTATAACAAAAAAAGCGGTATGTAGTGGAAGATCCAGTCGTTCTAAAGGTACTATGTCATTACTATTCGTAGGCTGTAAATTCTCAGAAGTTCCAGGAGTATTAAAATCCATTTGTGACTGATTGGTTGGTTGAAGTTTAGGACCAGTTAAAGCTTGTAGAAGAACATTACTTAAACTGTCCACATTAGAAGTGGAACAATTTTGCGCAGCTACCTGAAAATTTTTATTCTTTGGAAATCTGTTAAATGAAGATGAACTTTGTGTGGTCATTTTCTCCTGGACAGCTGCAAGTTCATTCTGCCTTATTGGTGGTATATTATTTGGAATCAAGTTACTTCCACGCGGAAGGTATCTGTTAAAATCTTTTGCGTGTTCTACATTAGCTGAATTTTCAGTTATATTATGCAGAAGTGGTTCACTGCACTCGGACAAATTACTGCCTAAGCGTATACTACTTCCTTCATCACAGGAAGTACATGGCGATGATGAACTACTAATATTTAAACCATTTAAAAACATATCTGACATATTACTAGAAGATGCATTTTGCGCATGGTAACCGCGACCAGAGAGATGTCGACTGAAGTCATTTAGGTGTTCAACATTAAGCGAGGGTCTGCTTAAATTATCTTCACCTCGTTCACTTAATCGTTTAATCCTGTTGCCTACATGTCCACTGTTATTAGAAACATGTAGTGATTGTGCGTTGTTAATATTTAAACCATTTAAAATTGTATCAGTTAAACTGCCAATGGCGTCATTTCTGTAATTATTTGTTCTTCTATTGTGAGTAATTCGCCTAGATTCCCACTGCCTGCCGCTAAAATTACCATGCTGTTGGCTAAGATCATAACGTTGCTGATTTGAATCAATACGTCGTTGATTATAATCATTACGTCGTCGATGAGAACCACTGAACATCTGTTGGCTTGTAAACAATTTTGGTAGTATCCCAACTCCTATAGGTTGAACAAGTAATTCATGTTGCTGTTCTTCTATAAAGAGCACTTTCTGCAATGCATCTAGTATTTCTTTCTCGGCAGAATTTAGAATATAGCGTGGATTAGCTACTTTATGATTTATTATGGTCTTCACTGAAAGACAAAACAACGCCAACCTATCATAACCATGTTGGAAGTTCAAATACTCATCAATTGTCAAATTGTGTGGTTCAAAATGCTTGTTTTCAGCTCCACAACATAGGGCGACCTAAAACAATTTCTATATTTATTTAAACATTATTACAATACAATTCAATGAAATTTTGTTAACACACTCGCTGTAGTACAGATTGGTTTAACCCCGATAGTGAACACTCAACTTGCATACCTTTCATTTTATGTGTTTACTCTAATTTTTCTCAACTTTAATAATAAATCGATCCTGGCTTAATCTAAACTCACTAGCAAAAAATTTGGGCACCTTACTATTTTTAGTTTTGTAAGAAATTACCCATGATTACCTATCAGACTTAGCTCTATGCGTTGCCATAGTCAATTGTTTTTAATGCACCTACCATATTTTGTCTTTCAACTGTCTTTTGTACCATTTTGTACATAAATGTATTATTAAACTGTATGACACATGCTAATTGCTGTACCCTTTTCTTTCAAAAATTGCCAATTTGAGTTAACTTCAGCGTGTTTTTCAAATTTCTTATCGCCATCATGATTGTGAGTGCAGAAAACATTGAGATAGTTTTTAAATGATTTACAGACTGGAACAATCACCGAGACCCAGATTCGGTCATAAAAGCAGCATGTCGACATGTGATGGCCGCTTTATCTTGGTGACTGCTCCCATAAACCATGACTCTATGGCTATCAAAACCAGAAAGAAACTCCATCGTGTGTGGGGTGTCAATGTATCAGAAATCCAGTTAGGGGAAGGTTAAATGAAAGGAGCTTACTGGCCAAAGGACCAGCATAGGGCGCTGAACTGCTATGACAACACCAAATGGGAGAAGGTCCTATTCATAGAAGAACCAGATTTAATCTAAATCTTCAACTATGGAGGAGGGCAGAAGAGCAGATGGAGTTCGTTTCTAGTTTGGTTAGCCGTGGAGTAACAGTTTATGAGAACAATCACAACCATCGTGTACCGTTGAAAAGGAAATCCCTTGATGCTTAGACACATAACGTTAACTTCTTGTTACAGACTACTGATCGCAGTAGCTGCTGGCACGCAGGTCTATACTTGTTTAGGTGTGCTGCATATGTTTGGCAATTGAAGTAGCTTTGGAGGTCGTCTATTTTAACCAGGACACTATAGGGATCTCGGAAACAATAAGAGAAACAAAGCCGGTTTAATAAGATAAAAGTTGTCTTATTAGAGGAACAATGTAATGGTAATTTTGTTTTTCCCAAAATTCACATAGCTTACTAGATACAAGGAAGACACCAAAAAAAATAATTTCTTCAAGGCAGAACATCTCCGTTCTTAGTGTAAATAGAAAAAAAAATCATAAAAGAAAAAAACTTGTAAATCAATTGCAGTTGTATTAAGAAAACGATTATGTTTTGTTTTCGAAATGTAACACAAACATGCACTTTTTAAAATTACAAGACAAAACACAGTCAGGAAAATATTTTTTCTTAATATAGCTTCAATATTTCTACAAGTTTTTCGTTTGTGGTTTTTTTTCTATTTTCACCATGAACAGAGATATTTTACGTTAAACAATTTCAACATTTTTCAGGTTTCCACTTGTATCTAGTAAACAAAGAGTATTTTAGAAAAAACAAAATCACCATTAATTTGTTCCTCTAATTAGGCAACTTTTATCTAATTTAACCAATTTTTTATCTCTTATAGTTTTCAAGATCTCTATAGTTTCCCGGTATAGGGAAACATTAATAAAATGGCTGTAAACAACTTGACCTTTAGAGTAAGTTTATTATATGAAATCGGCAGTGAACGTGTTAAGCTTTAATAATACAATTATGTACAAAATAGTAAAGAAGCGGGATAAGGATATAAAGTATGGCAGCTAAGTCTGATCATGTATCATATCCACCAAACAAAAAAAAGAAAGACGATAAAAATATGAATTCTTTTAAGCTTTAAATGATATGACCCATGTGTCCCATACAGCATACAGCACCGATTTCAAAGTTAGCAGGTTTATAATTAACCTACTATTTGCTACATTTATGTTAGTGCTTTGTTTTAGCAAGTCTTGTCTGTCAACTACTGTTTGCTCTTCTTTGTAATGCTATAACTCTGTTAGATGTATTCTAATAATTTATTTAAATAATTAGAGCTCACATAATGTACACGATTGAAATCGAAACAAAAAGTTAATGTAAAACCAAATTCCATAATAAAATCTTATTATGGACCCTACCGCTAGTATGCTACGAGACTTTATCCACCAAAACCTAACTTAACCTAACAAAGAAAATCAAAAAATGGGAGACGCCCATCACCTACACTTTCTCAAACTTGAGTGTACAAGATTTAAAAAACAAGTGTGATCGAATTTTTAAAAAATGATGTAAAATTTACAAAATGTTGTAAATTATCTTTTGACAATTTTTGTGGATTATGTTGAAATATACAGGGTGTCCTGCAATAGGATGTTTACAGATACAGGTGAAGTCGAAAAGGTGTAATACACATACCTATCTATGTCCAGAAATGCACCCTAAAGATGATGTCATGTAATATAATGTAATGTAATCTTGCATTAATTACTATCTCCACCATAAATTGAGACATTTCATTCAATTTTATATAGACAGTTTACTAATAATGATTTACACTTGGTTTCGTTCAAATCCATCAATCATATGTAGAATTGCTCGAAATATCTTTAAATGTATTTTTTATTAATGAACTTTTTTAAGTTTTGACTTAAAAATTGTATGGTCCATACAAAGACACAAAGAATGGTACTCTTGTTAAAAGCTGTTAAATGCAACGGTTATTAAAATAACCTTTTTGAGTAGAAATTAAATTTACAACTTACAATTAATTCTAAAACAAAAAAAATCTAAGTAAACTAGAGTAAATGTTATTTTAAGTAATGCAATGTATGCTTGTTATGTGTTTATTCTTACAAATGGAAAAAACTCGGTAACAGCGCCGCTGCACCTTCAAGGAATCTTTAGGCATAGTTTGTCCTGCAGAACTCATTTTACAAACTATTTGTACATCTTGAGAAAATGTCCAGACTTTCATGTCAACTCAATTTTTCACAAATATAGAAATATCTTAAAAACATATCTTTTTTGTGTATTATTGTATGGAAAATAAATTTTCAAGTCAAAAGTTAGAAAATTTCAAGAGTATTGAGTACCCCCCACATCAATGTCGCTGGTTACAGGATTCGAATGAAAGCGGGTGTAAATGTAAAGCGTTACTAGTAAGCAATTCATTCAAAATTTGAATCAAACATCTTAATTTATGTTGGAGATACTAACTAATATGTGATTTGCCTCCACCATCTCTATAGCGTTGTATACTCTTAACCTATGAACATTCTATTGTGAGACACCCTCTTTGCATCGCAATGCCGGAAAATTTGTAGTCAACATAGCCCTGTACCATAAAATAATAAGTTCTTCGATATTTGCTACAGTTCTTGGCACAAGTTTCTCTAATTTTGCAACCGCAACAAACTTGTTAACAAATAATAAATTAATTAGAAAACTTAATTAAATCCAATCTAAACCAACCTTTACAAAAACATCTATGACAGAAAACTTACCAAAATAAATAATTTTAGCAAACTTTAATAAAAAATAACTAGGTGTGCAACTAACCGCTTAAACTTTAACTAGTGCAATAAACTGCGGGTTTTGAAACCCCGAAATTACTATTATCATGCAACTTTTATAATAACCAAGTATTTCATCACTCCCTAAATGAAGGATTAAAAAAGATGTACGATAAAAATACATGGAAAAATTTCAAATGATTTCAAGATACATCCGATATCTCAACAAATGCTATCCCATTCCTTTCTATACTCACAGTAAAGGGTGTAACTGCAGTCCCACATTTAATACTACAGTGTCTTCCAATTTTTGATAATTCTTCAAAAATAACACAGTAATTATTAATTCCTTTCTGACAATTATTTTTATCACATGTGAAGACATTTAAACATGAGCACTTGTGGAAAATAATTTTCTTTTCCATCCTAAAAAAAGACTTCAATGGAGAAAAGTTAGAACAACAGATTTTTAATCATAATACCTTGTTGCAAAATTGTTATTTTGTCCGAAGGCAATATTGGGATAATAACCAACAGCTAATACTGCTTTGATAATGGGCCACTGACTAGAATTGGCATTCGCATCCTGTACAGTTAATGGCTTATACGTAGTGATAAACCCAGCACCTCTCAGTTGCGACAACAACTGAGTACGAGTTTCATGAATAGTTAGCATTGTAGCTGAGTTAATATAAAAGTCCTTTATAAGGTTATCTTCATTCAATACTTCTGCTCGCTAAAATAAAAATCAAACGTCATAGAATACATTCAATAAAATAAACTTTAAGTAATACAAACCTGCCAAAATTGATATGCCCTCAAAAATGCCACATGGTCACTCAACGAGTCACTTGTTAATTGTTTTTGTCTTTCCGCAGCAATTTGTTTCTGTCTGGGATTTTGTGGCAAAGTAAATGGGTCTCTGAAAAAAGTTACGTATTTAAGAATATGCAGGACCTACTTAGAGCTGGTGCGAGAGTGAGAAAATCATAATTACACCCGACCAACTTCAACTTATATTAGGGGTTGTAAACCTAAAATCTAAAAATGTAATTATGTCTCACAATATAGAGAAAATGGCTGACTAAAGCAGCTATTTTACTAAAAACTGTACTATTAAAAACAAAAAGTGAAAAACGTTCACTTATCCGTCTTGTTTTATTTTAAAAGAATTACAGTATCTACAGGGTGATTTTTTTGTGTCCAGTCTATTCTATTATTTTTTTATTTTAAGAGATACATACAGTGTCTTCTACAAAAATTCTAAATTTATGTAACCAGTTCGTATGCATCTAGGAAACGGTAATGTTAAATAAATGTTATAACATTTGTTACAGTTATAAACATTTTTAATTTCAAACAAAATGAAGCGTAACTTACATTTTGGATATTACTATTATTACTTTCAAAACAGGGGCAAGTATTAACTTTACAACTTTTTAAACGCAGCTAGTGGCAGTTAATACTGAAAAACAGTCACTGTTTTGGTTTCCATGGCTTCTCATGTCAATTGATTTAAAAGTTACATTAAAAAATTTAAAAATTTTTATAACTTCTTTATTTTTAAAAATAACTGTAACAAGTGTTATATCATTGAAAAGAGATAAAAATACTGCATCCAAAAATTATAAAAATATACAAGCTGCTATTTAAAAAATTAAAGTTGATAGAAGTTCCAGTTCAACCGGAAGTGGAAAGCAATATTTAACATTAACGTTTTGTAGATGAATATGAACTGATTACATAAATATATAGTCCAGTCATCAGGTAAATTTGTGAGAAAATAACTCAGAAATGGAATTTTTTGGCTTAAACCCTTTGTTTGGGCGTCCAAAAAAGACCCTGTGTGTGCGTGAATTTTAACTCTGTCGAACCCAGATAAATTTTTTGAAAAAAGCGCAAAAATTACAATACCGTGGATTGTTCGTTTCCATTGCATCCTACTTTTAAAGTAGTCCTCAGAAACACAAACTGAGAAAATTATGTGTAAAAATAAAAAATAAATAAAAAAAGAATGTTCTAAACCTAATAGTTTCCAAAATACTTCCTTCCAAAGAATCCTAATTTTTGGCCTAAATATTGTACTTTTCAGATTTCTTGATACACTGCTGTCCTTGATAATCATACGTAAAAGTGGTCCAAAGATGAGTTAAAGGACACTCAATTTCCTGTAGTAAAAACAAACGTCTAATAAGATGTAGCAAGTTACGACTGCTTAAAGTAGAGCATTTTTAAGCCTGTTTCGTAGGGTTGCAGTTTTACGAAAATAGCTCGTTTTGAGTGCATCCAATCTAAAAATGAGCTAAACTAAAATGAAAGAGAATAAAATTCTGCACAAAACTAAAATAACAAATATGTCCTACCTCTAATACTTTCCGAAATATGACCTTTCAAAAGACCCGAATTTGTTGTATAAAAATGTAAAATTCCGTTTGTTCTGATCATTTCACAGGAAAGTTGCATTACGAAAAATGATAAGGGCTTCCATTCTGCAGAAAGGCAACAAAAAAAAATGGAATTTTGCATTTTTATACAACACAATCGGGTTTTTTTAAAAAGTCACCATTTGGAAACAATTGAAGGTAGGAGATTTTTGCTTTTTAAGTTTAAAGCAGAATTTTATTTTACTATTTAAAAAAAATTAGAGCCCAAAAACAGGCTCAAAAAGTCAATAATGCTCTACTTTGAGAGGCGACTTATTAGGGTTAGACTGTTGTTTTTTGTTTATTTACAGGAAATTGAGAGTACTTTAGATCATATCCTGACCACTTTTAAGTATGATTATCGGAGAGAACGGTTATTTCAAGAAATCTGAAAAACCTAATTTTTGTGCTGTGATCGTGCAGTTTCGCTGATATTTTTATTTACAAATTTTAATTGTATTATTTAAAATTTATCAAGTATTTACGCTTGATTTCTTATTTATTTGCGATGATCGGTGTCGGACCTACGTTGTGTTTTAATTATTTGCTCGTGGCTGATTTACCCTGCCTTTATCGAGGTTAAAGAGGATAAGATTTTAAGCTGATTTAAACAACAGTAAACCTTTTGAAGAATTTATTTATTCATGTGTTGAAAATATTGGTGTTATGAGTGCTAGAACCATTTATATGGAATTTGCCTGTTAGTTGTATCGAGTAAAGTTGCCAATCTAAATATTTACCCCAGTTTTACCCACACTGATACTTCTATTTGGGACTGTTTATAAATGTCGAGTATTGTGCAGTTTACGTCAGTAAAATGTGTAATTACCCGCGAACAGAGCTTGCCGCAACCAATATGGAAATAGCGCCGTCACCCACTCCAATCGGCTTCCCTGCAATAGCGCCTCAATTGCTACGCCTAATTCCCTCCTAAGAGGAACAATAGCGCCGCTTTTGATACGCCTAATCAGGTACACCGACAAGAATGAGCCACTACGCCTAAGCCTATTTGATTTTGGCAATGTGCTCCTCGTAGCCCCAAAACCCCGTGCCGCAACCAATATGGAAATAGCGCCGTCACTCACTCCAATCGGCTTCCCTGCAATAGCGCCTCAATTGCTACGCCTAATTCCCTCCTAAGAGGAACAATAGCGCCGCTTTTGATACGCCTAATCAGGTACACCGACAAGAATGAGCCACTACGCCTAATCCTATTTGATTTTGGCAATGTGCCCCTCGTAGCCCCAAACCCAAGAAGATTATATTTTATTTTAAAGTTGCAAGTCCCAGACTTGTAATGTTGTAATAGAATGCTAGCAATAATGCTTTCAAACTGACGTTCAGATTTCAGTGAACTGAGTGATCTTTGAGAATTCGAAGATTGATCCCTTCCCTTAGGGAACATACTCTTTTATTAAAATTCATGTCCATCCTCCAAGAGGTTGGACTTGTTTCTTTTTCCAATAAAATTACAGCCCCACTCTTTTTTAACTTTTGATTGGATAGAAGTATCAATAAAATTTTGTCTCACACTCTCAAGCTTTCTTGAACACTTGTGCTAATTGAAGCTGTCAAGTTTCCCCAATTTATGTTAATTACTACAACCCAATATTTACCCTAATCCCTAAAATGCGAGAGCGTGAAATTTTAAATATTAGATTGACCCCAATAATCCACACAACAGGCGGCAAACTCATTGACACGTGTTAACATGTGTTTTACAATATTTACATTTATGTACAAAAATGTGTGCAGCTGTTCTGAACCAACCACCTGCTTAAAATTAACTAAGCTAAATCACAGCAATTTAGCTAAGTCAAGTGATCACTGTTAATTAAAGTCTGTATTTGCTGAAAGAAATATAATATTGCTGTAAATAAATCAAAGTTATTAGACAAGTGCATTGCGTATTCTGGGAGCTCCCACTTTAAAGTATAAAACAATACAATTAAATCAAAATCAGATACAAATTATTTATTCTCGGGCAGCGCACCTTTACAGTGCCTCAAATTTAAAAAAATGGGGTTCTTTGGAAGGGGGTATTTTGGAAACTATTAAGACTAGAACATTCTTTTTTTTAGCTTTACGCAGAATTTTATCAGCTTTCTTTTTCCTTAGAACTACTTTCAATGTAGGATGCAATGCAACATTTCTCAAAAAAATTGTTTGGGTTCCCGATCGAGTTAGAATTCACAAAGTCAGGGTCTGTTTTTAGACGCCCAAATAAAGGGTATAAGCAAAAAAATTTCATTCCTGAGGTATTTTCCTACACCCTCAATTTTTGCGACGTGATTATTGGACTAATGTAATTTTATATATGTATCTCCAAAAATTAAAATTTATCGAGTAGACACGCTTAAAAAAATCACCCTGTTGATTTTCTTTACTATTCCACAGAATCAGCAAAAAAAAATTAGTATGAAAACAGCATCTACATTAAAAAATCCTATATAAAAGTTACATTGCAAAACTGAAAGAAAAGAGGACAAGTAAAAATATCAAGCTTATATTTAAAAATTTGAAATTTTTCAATAACAAATAAGATAGCAATGATGAGCATCTCCGAATGAACACCCTGTATAATTATGGTTTATTAAATCCATTAAATAAAATTTACTTACTTAGAAGCCAGACATGCTACTATTGTAAGAATTGGATCTAAACATTTAAAGATGATAGCATATATCAGCATCTTGCCAAGACGAGGTTCCACAGAAAGTTGCACCAAGTGTTCTCCGAGAGAAGTTAATTCTTCATCTTCTTTAAGTGCACCTAACTCCTTTAGTCCACGAATGGCATTTTCTACAGATAAGGATGATGGAGGTTCTAAAGCAAGCCCAATGTAGTCAGCAATTTTCAAATCTGAAGGAGCCAATAATTTGGTCTGGAGACACAATTCCTACAACAAAAAATTCACAATATTTAAAAATATGAGCGAATTACTCTACCTGAACTTTGCCATACTTAACAAGTTTTTAGTTTTTATATAACATTCAACTGTAGCAGTTACTGTAATAGCAGAAGAATACTTCTACCCTGCTAACTATGTAAATATACAAGTTGTTTAGATTTAAAACGCCTAAAATATGTTTAATTAGGAGCCGAAAATTTAATCCCCACCCCTTCTTGAAAAATTAATAAAAGAAAAATAAATTTTTGATTTTTTTATGAAAAAGATAATTAGTATTAAAAATAGCATGTGCCCCTCTCGCTTAGAAAATGTATCAAAAAAAACATTACGACACCTAAAAGCATGGTTGAGAAGTAACGGGTGTCCAGAAAGTCTTTCAGTCCTGGGCGGCTATGGATTGTATAACGTACAGCATGTGCCACCTAACCTTGCAAATTTTAGTGGGCTTTGATTCGGCTACTTACGCTTTGTTTCGTCGGTAGTCGTAACTTAAACTAGCTCTAATTGGCTGTTGGACAGTGTGGTACACTCTACTAAAAAGTGAAAGTCAATTTATTTATGGTTTACGAAAAATTGTGGATTTTTTTACAAATTAAAAGGCCATAAGGTTAGAAACTCCTATTTTGGCGTATGACAAAATAATAATGACATAAATAATTAACAGCAACTAGATATTATACTAGCTTTCAAACTACGGAATTGCTTTTGCTTGAGAGTGTAACGGCTTCTCGCCTTTTAAACTTATCGTCATTTTTTTTACAAGGTTAAATGGCACTTGCTGTATGTCTTTGGATATCTTTGTCGAAATTCTTGTTTACACGCATTGATGGAATAATTCCAATTTCCGTTTTCTAATTGTTGACCATTGCGAAAATAAGATTTCACAATAAAGGTTTTTTTGTTCTTGCGTAAACATTTTATAACAACAAATATGCAGAAAGTAAATAATTCAAAATAAAAACCTTTTAATTTAAATTGACTTTGACTTATGTCAAATAAATTACTTAGATATGACTGAATAAAAGACATGCGTTATACAATCCATAGCCGCCCTGACTGAAAGACTTTCTGGACACCCGTTATAATATTGTAAGATAAATTGAGTGGTCTTACAACATTTAATGTTTATTATGAAGTGTAAATTGACATCAATGGAATAATAAAGGTATTTAATAATCATGGGTATTAGCATACAAATTTATTATTTAATTAATAATTTCCATTGTAGACCTGTCATGCGTACAGAGAAAACATTCTCTTAAGAGTGTAGTAAGCCACAGCTGCGAATTTCTGCCGATCTCACCAAGAATAGCATAATATGCTAAGCTGGGTGGAATCGATAGAACATCCAAGGCATTAATTTTCAAATTTCAATTCGGTCACAGAGAGAGCGGAGCACTAAGAAAAAATACAAGTTCTATTGGCATTACCAAAGAAACTTCAAGAACATTAAGTGGCCAATTTTTAAAAATCTTCAAAATTTTTAAAAGCTTTCATGTTGATAGTTACAAATACTTCAACTGCAAATTTTTTATACCTATTTGCCAACTCATATTTATGTAAACAATTAAACTTCATAGTTTTCAAAACATCAAACTTGTTGCCATTTAGAAGCTAAAAAAAGTATATAATTTCTTTTCTTTTAACACCCTTTTCACAAAATTCCATTGCAAACAATCAAATAAAAAAAATTTCTTTAACTTTCACTTTCTGGTTTCAACAAGTTTTAAAGCTAATTTTCCCAATGAATTTTTGGTATACCCTTACGATTTAAGTTAGACCACAAACGGAAGGAATTCAATCACCCCCACTCACAAATGGCATTTTCTAAAAACTTTTTTTGCATTCCTTGAGCCGCAAAACGCATTTATTCTTTTAAAACTTGGATATCACAAACTTTTAACTAATCAATGTTGTTCTCTACTGGACGTATAAAAAAGCAAAAATCCGAAAGATTTATGAAATTCGCCTGCACTTAAAAGGTAAAATATTAAAGTAAGTCACAACTTCTATAAAGGTTAAATGGAATGTTTTTTTTTACTTGTATTAAAAATTCATTTAAGCAGAGCTAGATCTGCCAACAGGCAAACCAGGCCTAGGAGCGCAAAACAAAATAGGTTGTAGAAATTATTATTTTAATATTTTTATTTATTTATTATTGTGTGCAACTTAGTTTTATGTAATTTTAAGCAGGTGGGCGCCAATAATACAAATCTGACTCTGCAAAGATGTCATATGATTAGAAAACACATATACAAAATACTTACATGAAGAGGCACTCGCAACATCTCTGGGATCCGATTATTTAGCATGGACACATAACGTTTCCTGGAAAACAAGCGAAAACATACTCCTGGTTGAGTACGACCAGCTCTTCCAGCTCTTTGTTTTACACTCGCCTTAGATATCCAAACTGTTTGAAGGGAACAAGTTCCACTTATCTGCAACATCAACAGTTATTAACAAAAATATTTAAATTTCATAAATGACTTACGGTATCGTAAGTTTTTTCTTTAGCTCGTCCTGTGTCTATAACGTACACAACATCAGCAATAGTAATGCTGGTTTCTGCTATATTTGTTGATAAAATAATTTTCTGCTTGGCTTTTACTTCTTCAAACACACGATGCTGAGCTTTGATGTTCATACTACTATGAAGCATAAAAATTTCAAAATCTTTCGCCTCGATGGTAGCAGCAGCATTAATGCTCTGCAAACAATTGGTGATATCATCATATCCAGGTAGAAACACCAAAATGGTGCCACATTTATCAGTCTCGTGTATCTGTGTAATAATTTTTACAATTAAGGAGAAGTCGATTGCTTCATGCGATACAGTCCGATCATAATTTTCTAATAAGTTTTCAGGTTGAAAATGTTGACCATAATTCTCATTAGATATGTTATATCTATTGATCATATCACGTACTTCATGTTTATTATAATAATCTGCCCATTCAGATGCTGTTAAGGAACCACTTTTTAAAGAGACATCAGCACCTAAAAACAACAAAATAGTAGATTTAAATTAATCTGAAAATACAATTTTTTTTATTACTAATACAGGGTAAGTCAACAGGGCCATGGTGGTTAATATCTTGTTATTATTGAAAATACAGTGAAAACAAAAGTTTCAAGTAAAAGTTGTAGATGACCAAGAAACCCACATTGTAAAATTATTTTTAATCGCACAAGGGGTTCCATATGAAAATACAAATTTTTTTATTACTGATACAGGGTGAGTCAACAAGGCCGCGGTGGTTAATGTATTGTTATTATTTAAAATACAGACAAACAAAAACAAAAGTTTCAAATAAAAGTTGTAGAGGACCAAGAAGCCCACATTTTAAAATTATTTTCAATCACACAAGGGGTCCCATATAGAACACCATTTATATTTTTGCATGTTCTTATTTGGTTTTAATGGTCTGTTTTTGAAATTTCATTGTGGCCATATCAAGTTGTTCAAGTTCTTTATCATAATTTCACATTTTTTTATTCGGGCTGTTAATGATGTCATACTCCCTTTTATTCTTTACTAAAATAAACAAATGAAATTATCTTTTATATACTAAAAACTGATGAGGCACTATTGCTAACTTCGTTATTAATGAAGCTACAAAGTCGGTTAAATTAGCAAAGTATTACAGTTTCTTGCGCTGATTATGATGTTGTAATAAAAAAAAATGGACGTCGTGTTTACGAGTTATTCATAAAAACACCATGTTTTTTAAATAGAACACCCTGTATATTTTTAAAAATCCTGAAAGAAAATTAAATTCTGAATATAAAAGTTTTTCTGCAGTAGTAACCTAAAGTGAATAATAAAAAAGTTATTGATGATTATTTTTGGCATTTATCAACAAATTATTTCTATGCATATAAAGTTAATTTGATGTTAGCCATAAAGGAATTTTAACAATAACTTTTTTGTTATTCACTTTAGGTTACTATTGCATTAGAACTTGTTTTATTCAAAATTAAATTTTCTTTCAGAACATTCAAAAATATACAGAATGTTCAATTTTAAGCAAAACTATTTTATCAAAAACGATCGTTGGTTTGCAGCATCGTAATCAGCAAAAAAATGCAATACTTTAGTAATCTAACAAACTTCGTAACTCCAATAATAACGAAGTTAGCAATGGTGCTCCGATAATTTCGAACAGCTATAGCCTAAAAATCCAATTATTTTCACTTCCGTTTTCACTGGAAATTATGTTTAATTGAACATCCTATGTATTTTTGCATATTTTGAATTAGTCTGTCTATGCCAATTA
Source organism: Ctenicera cuprea (assembly GCA_958336395.1). Classification (NCBI taxonomy): domain Eukaryota; kingdom Metazoa; phylum Arthropoda; class Insecta; order Coleoptera; family Elateridae; genus Ctenicera; species Ctenicera cuprea. Next base: position 40,120,887 of record OY284490.1, read on the forward strand.
AGTAAAATTTTGACGTACCAAACATATTTTTTTTTGTAAGTTTTATTTACTATTAAGAGTGCCTTGACCCACCCAAATCAGTTCTAATCAAGCTAATACACCCCAAAATATACAACTTACAAACTAGAAAACATATGTATATACCTGTTAAAATAATAATACCCATAACTTGTGTTTTTCTTTGCAATGCTAGCCTTTATTTAACATTTGATATTATTTAGAAGCAATGAATTATTTCAAACCATTTTAAATATAGTCAGTCTAGTGGTTAAATTTTTTATTTGTTTTCATCTTTTGTTTCCTGCTACATTCTCCCTGTGTTTCCATTTGTTTGTTCTGTTCTTTGTTTGCAGTTATTGATTGGAAATTTTTGTTTCATTCTACCTATTAAACTCACTAAATACACTTGCGGCATCCTGCTGAAGTTAGGTTTTACAAATAAAGAATTAAATTAAATTGTTGTTTATATTAATGTTGAAATGCAAAAAAGTGTTTGAATTTTTAATGTCAAAAAAATGACTCTGCCTTCTACAAAATGGGGTCTGTCTTCATTTTTTGTATAGCAGGCGTGTATCTAATAAACTTGTTATAGAAATGTGTGTAGCTACGCTACTTTTTTATTAGTTTTATTTTATTTGATTGATAAGAACTACTAGACAATAATAAATGACTTTATTGGAGCCCATCACAAAATACGATAGTTATATTTTATGCGTTAAAATGTCCCAAGGGCCACGTCCATTGGGAGAATCAAATCCTCCCCATGTTCTTCCACTTAAAGCACAAGATTTAATATGGTTTGAAATGAAATTTTTTTTTGATAGAAAATAATATTAAAATTTCAATTTCCTATTTGAAAAAATTTAAGTAATTTTGAAAAACACCTTTTTGCAAAATTTCAAAGGTTATTATATTTCAATGAGTACAATTTCGAGGTTGTAAATTTTATTTTTTGGGGCGTATGTAACTTGTTTAGAATCGATTTCGGGTGGGTCAAGGCATTCTAAATATTTTTTTAAAATTACAAAATAAAAAATATGTTTGGACCGTCAAAACTTAGTGTGCCATTTATGAACTAAAAGTTAGTTGCCGGCAAACAAATAACCGAACATATAAACAAATGAACATCGATAAAGCTAGATTTCAATAGAATGAATATCTCATAACCACTTAATTGGCATTAACAGACTCGGTATTTCATTCTAATTCCGATTTGCAAAAATATACAAGGTGTTCTGTGAAAAATAAGAAAGTAATTGTTATTTACAGTAAATCTGGAAATGATAATAGTTGGATTTTTAGGTTATATAATGAGCTTTTACGGTCTATAAAACATACTAGCATTTCATTTGTTTATCAAATAAATAAACCAAAAAAGGGGTGTGCGTCATGTTTTATTAACACCTGGTACATCTCGCTATTAAAATCTGCATAAGCTGTAATTCCACAGAGTAAACAAACTTTTTTTAATATGTTAGTGAAGGCCATGTACTATTCTCCAGAAATTTTAAAGTTGAATTTGGTTCTACAGGGTCTTATTTACAACACAGCATAAATATTTTAAACCCTAATGTGTCACAACTATATTTCTTATTAAATAGAACACCCTGTATATTTTTGCATAGTTGGATAGAGGTTTTTACGCTCTATAAATCTTATTTCCTATTCCATATTTAAATTTTTGAGCTAAGATATGGAGTGACAATCACTTCACAATTATTTGAAAAGCTTTTGATTTGTAAAATTGTGACATTTGTTCAAAATCAAATAATGGTAACAACTGTATTTTTGTCTAAAGAATTTAGAAAAATTCATTTTGAACGCTTATTTGATATTTTACTACATACACGACCGCTACACAAAAAATGTAGCCAGGCGCAATTTTGTAGTTGGTCAAAGTCAGTTTTGTGACATTTCACAAATTTAAACATTTCAACGTTAATATAAACAATTAATATTAAATCTAATTTTTTAGTTGTGAAACCTTTTTTCGAGGCAAGCGCGTTGTGCCATGGATTGTAAAACATCACCCGCAAAAGAAAGACGGTTTGCAGTTTTTTAAGTGTCAAAAATTAGGTTGATTATGCGAGACTACAATAAAGTTTCAAAAACAAAACATTTTCAGAAGGACAGTTAAAAGGCAAATAAAAATATGTAAACTTATACATGGTGGTTTACATTAAAACATAAGTTTAATATGTCTCTGTTATATGCAACTTATCCTGTATAACTGAAAATAATTTTAAATATGATCCTCTTGGTCCCCTACAACTTCTATTTGAAACATTTTTCTGCATTTTAATTTGTGAAGGAGATATAGAACGCCGTGACCTTGTTGACTAGTCCTGTATATCTGTCAATTTTAAAATGGACAAACAGTAGCATTTAAGCACTAGCATACCTAATACACCATATAATAGAAATCAAGGTGAAAATATAATTTTTTAAATAAAATATAGAACGAAAAGTTTCCCACTACCCCCAAAAATTTTATGAGCATTTCTAAAACTATAGCTACTGCTGATTTATAGCTATCGCTATTCAAATATTGCCTAGTATTTCCAAGATCATGTACAAGTATGGCCGACAGTGGAAGACCCCTCCGTATAGGATATTTTAATAAAATTATTCTTACCTAAGTGCAAAAGCTGTCTTGTGACTTCTAAATTACCATGAATGGCAGCAGCAATAAGAGGAGTGTATCCTGTATTGGGAGTCTGATAATTAACATCACCATCCTCTGATAAAATCAGCATCATTAGCTCTTGAAAGTAATCGTCTAATCCTTCATTCACACACTTAGTTACAGTATTGTTCATGTCTTCTATTAAAGCAGCATAAGTTTCATCGCAGTCACTTAATGGATCATTTGAAGGAATCTGATTTCTGTAATTTTCACTTCGCCAAACATCGATGTCGTACAATGTTTGGCTACATCCATTGGCAGCGCTGTTACCGTTAGGATCTTTCAATGACATTAAAATATCTTCAAGAAATAGCTCCTGTACCAAATGCGGTTTTCCAGGAATATTAAAAAGTATGGCTCTGTCAAAATATGACATAAATAGTTCTACATCTGCTGTAGCAGACATTAGAATAACCTTCAAGTTGGGATACTTATTCAAGCAACGTTTTAAAGAAATCAAAAGAAAATCTGTATATTTGTCGCGTTCATGTATTTCATCAACTATAATATGCGTTATATTTTTTAAATAACTAGTCGTAGAATTCATAAGAGTACGAAGAAGTATGCCATTTGTACAATATATTAAAGCAGACTTTAGTCCTATCTTTGTTTCCAGCTTGATCTGATAGCCCACTGTTTCACCAACCTTTTCACCTCTTTCTGCAGCCACACGTTCTGCTACAGCAATAGTTGATAAACGGCGAGGTTGAGTACAAATCACCTTACAACGATCACCTCGAACGCATGCGTTCTCCAAAATAAACTGAGGAACTTGTGTCGTTTTGCCTGAACCTGTTTCTGATGAAATAATCAGGACTTGATTTTCTTCTAACAGTTCCAAAATTTCATTTTTCTTGAACGAGACCGGCAGCTGTTTCCTGCATTCCTTCAATCTATTTGGTACAGGCTCAGGTATGGTTACTGCATTTCCAGAACTCAATCTACCAAACACCTGATCATTCTGAGAACATTTAGCAGAAGAATTTTGGTTTTTGTGAAAATTTTGCTTTGAAATTTCTGTATATTTAGCTAGGCTGGTGTTTATTACTTGCTCTATTTCCTCATAATATTCAAGATGAAATACTTTCTGATAAGTTTTATTCGCTCGCCAAATGCGAAGTTTCCGATGTGGTTCTTTACCTTGCGATTTAGAAATAAATCCCAAGGCTTTACATTTCAGATGTATGTATTTTCTCTGATCATTAGTGAGACTCTCAGGAAATATGTACTCTAGTGTAGTGGAATTTTCTAATTCTCTAAATACCAAATCAACGGAAATCCTAAATTCTTCTGTAAGACCAAAGTCCAAAAGAAGTCCGTCAAATTGTTGCGTGTTCATCCTGCAACAACAATTGCATTGTAAAAATTGTGTATTCTCTTTTACTTACTGCGATCAAAGATAAAAAAACAGTTTAGTTCACTATCTGAAAATTGTATTGTTATAAATTAGACTCACATGAAAGTTGGTTATTTTATCATTTATCTATTTTATACTTTCATAAATTACTTTACAGATGTTTGAGAAAATTCCATAGTAGGTTTTTTTTCGTTTTCTTGCTTGTATCTAGCAAGCTATGAGTATTTTTGGAAAAACAAATTAGGAAACTTTTATGTAATTTAACCGACTTTGTAACTTTTATAATTTCGAAGATTCCTATAGTGTCTGGGTTAAAATAGACGACCTAGACGAGCACAAAAAATGTCAAAATCTCGATTTCGCCAATTTTCATACAGCCATACTTCCCTATACTGAAAGTGTAGGATCACATCAACCTCACCTTCTTATAAATTATAATTACACAGCAGTTTTTAGATAATGTAATACAAAATAGAACATGTAACGAATAGTGTGCACTAATCTCAATTTAATGAGAATTGCACAGAGTTTTATTGAAATCCCTATATCGATTTCTTTCAAGCATTATACAGGCTGAGTCCAAGCTATACGCCTTTTTTTTTAGTGAGTTTATTATTAGGAATTTATTAAAAATTTTTGGTGTGCATATGTTTCGAAGGGTGCTCTACAACCTGGCGCAGTCAGTTTTTTGATTGGACGTCAAATGTCAAAATAGCGATTTTCAACTGTTTATTTTTAAATGGAATGGTACGACTTTTTTTGGCTTAAACGATGCTGTATGATGTTTACAATATGATCCTTACTGAATTTTTTCCCAATTTTCACGATTCAGTCGTAAAATGTGCATTTATTATGTTAGTCTAGTAGGCCGAGACCTATGATGTATTTCCACAAAACAATTTAATGATTGTCAGGATCAAGATGCATGGATAGCTAATATATATATATATATATATATATATATATATATATATATATATATTGGTGTTTTCACTTTTTAATATTTACATTGTTTTGCGAGGGACCCACAAATGTATTGCCGCGAGAGGGCAGCAGTGACGGTAGATTTCTCTGACAGCGTCCGTGAATTTTAACCTAATCCTCCTGAAATGTTCTGACAGTTGACGAGACAATTCGATTCCTTCAAAAAGTAAAATAATAACGAATAAAAGCATACTTCGGTGATTTATTAATTAACACACCAATGTAATTCACAAAACTCAATTTAGTAGAAGCTTCAGCTTAGTAAAAAGACAGACTACCAGCAGAAAATTAAAGAGGAGTCAGTACTGTTTTAATTTTAATCAAATATGTATGTAGAATAACAATTAACTAGTAAAAACACAGTTAAGAAGTTGAGAAATACTTAAATTAATTATTTTCAGGCAGTTAAAAGAATTGTACTTCCGATCACTGTTGATAATAATCACAGCATATAAAAATTTCCTTTTGCTGTAATTTAAACAATCAACACCCTTTGTATTTTAGTAGGCAGCTACATGTTACAATGGAAAAAGCTGGTTTAATTTAAAATTACACTAATGCTAAATTAACTACAATTTAGCATACTCTACAATTTCTAAATAGTTAGGTATATCTATTTAATTATGTTTCTCATGATTGCAATATTTTTTAGGATTCATAACAACACGAATAAAGGAAAAGTTAAAAGAGCCCCTTTACTTCATTTAAATGAAGTCTGCACAATTTTCGTTTGCCAAAGCAATGGTATACAGTGTGATTCATAACATGTGGAACGAATTTTCAGGATAGATTCAGAATCTAAATATAATCGAAAGAATTCTCATAAACATGGGCCTGAAAACCCTTCATTATAGGGTTACAGTTTCTTGAAAATAAACCAGGCTAATCACTTTTTGTAGATAACTTTTGCAGTAATTGCACTCAAATTTTAAAATTTCATATGTGATCATTATTTACGTAATTAGTTATTCATGTATTTGTAATAATTTTGGTTTGAATAAGAACACCAGAGGTGTCTCATACGGGGGGGGGTCAGGTAATTATGTTCTACATATTTTAGATTTTAGCATTTTTTTGAAAAATCTTATTCTCCATACAAAATTGCCCAAAAACATGTTCTTATGTTGAAAATTTCTAAATCTAACAATTTTCGAGATAATATGCTTTTCAAAAATTAAATTGCCATGAAGGTCTAATAAGTGTTTTCTTAATACGATAGAATAGAATAGTTTACACAAAACTTTGAGAGTAAATTCTATAAACATGTGTCCATAAAAGCTGCTTATGAAATTAAATCTATGGAAGAGAATACTGTTCCCACTTCTGTAGACTGTAACTTGCCCGGTAATGAAGAGTTTTTGGGCACATATTTATAGGAACTTTTTATTATTTTCAGATTCTTAATCTGTACTGAAAGTACATCCCAACATATTATCAATCATCCTGTGTGCATCTCCACATATAACCACAAAAATATGCGTTGATTCCTCAACTGCCACTGGTATGTCACCATCCCAGTGGCAGAATTACCAGGTCGAGAACCCTGTGTTATGATTACCTTGTCGACGTGCCATCATAGTAGGACAACGACAAATATAATAGTGACTACTTGTTCAGTGAAAGCTGCATTTGTATTTATTCAAAGCGTACAGACATGCAGTCATGTATCGTTTATGGTTTAATTATAATTTTTTGCAGACTTGCAAAACGCATTAATTATTTTATAATTTAAAAGATTTTTTTAATGAATTTATGTTTATATCAAGTATATGTTATTGGAATGCTTGTCTAGTGCTTAAGTTAACATGCTAAAAAAGTACTAAATTAGTTAACGTAGATTTTAATGTTTTCATGTTTTTTTATGTGTTTTAATCCTGGTTTATACAAGCTACCCTTTGATATTTAAATCTTAGGTTTGAGATGAATATTATACAATGTTTATTGTGATCTGTATAATAGGCAGGAGCCCTTCTGAAATTTTGTAAGATAATCGCTATCCGCACACAAGTAAATAATAAACTTTTGCAGTACTTAAAATACTTGTTTTTATTACTAATTATAATGTTAAAGAGATGCACTATGTCTAGAGTGACTGTCCACATAGATTTTGTCAATACAGTACAATTTTAATGTATTATTATGTACTGATTTTTGTTTCTGTTCTATTTTTAATGTTTTAATTTACGTTTATCATTTTGTGCTTATGCGGTTTGTATGTTACACAATTATAATATGTGCAGGTAGATGGTACCCTCGTAGGCAACTGTTAACCGAAATGACATTAAAGCACTGCATTAATGCTACGATAAAATTGCGCAGTTACTTCGTTGTCTTCTAATTCGATTACATCTTTATACTTTACTACTGCTATTGCCTACTTTCACTAAATAATTGCAATAAAAATTAGTACTCTATAGTGTTTAAGGAAATATGTAGAGTAAGCAATAAAGTATGATTCATATGGGTCAATTATCAATTTTTTTCAGGTTTCTTAATTACAATGCCTTACAGTCATCCCATTCTATAACTACATAAACTGTAGCATTCCACCGTGACCCATGCACATAATAAACATCAAATCGGGCGCATCAAATTGCTTTACAGAACCAATTTTGTTTTCGATTTTTTTTTCTTCGTATTTTGCTTTGCAATAAGCCTTTTGGAGTCTTATCGATGTCAAAACTGAGAGCATTGAAATCTGTTTTTTTTTCGAATTTCCCAAGAAAATCAAAACCAAGTTTTACCGCCTCCTCGCATTAACAATCGTTTTCCCGAAGTTGAATAACTACAGTGCCCGCTACAGTGATAATCAGTGTGAAGATATAAATTTTCAGGCTATATTAAATATTAACCTTTTCAATATTGCAATAAATAATGAATTATAGGAAAATATGATCGAGAATAGTTGTCACTATAATGTTCTTATAATTCTTGAATTATGACAGTATAATATCACAGTATGAACAAAGTCAGGTTAGAATAGCATTGCGTGCGGATTTCAAATTTGACGCGCAAACGTCTTTTTAGTACCTACTGCGCCATCTCTCCGCAAAACATTTCGTGACGCCCATATCAAACTCGAGTGACAACACCATACCTTCCAGTCATCTTGGTCAGGATACATAGTGAAATCATTATTTTAATAAACATAAAAAAACAGAAACTCGGGTATTTAGATTACATTAAATAATAGTTACTTCAATATTAGGATAACATCGAATGAAAACTATAAGACTATAAACTAAACAAAATTTAAATAAAAAACTAATTAGTTTTTATTCAACAAGAAACTCGAAGAAGTAGAAATGTTTACTTACAAGCAATTGTTTCATCAAAAGTTTACTTATTTTACGCAAAAACATGGTGACGCCTGCGTACGTACCGGCCTACTAGACTAACATAATGAATGTTTATTTTACAGCCGAATCATAAGAATTATGAAAAATTCTGTAAGGATCATATTGTAAACATCATACAGCATCGTTTAAGCCAAAAAAAGTCGTACCGTTCCATTTAAAAATAAACAGTTGAAAATCGCTATTTTGACATTTGACGTCCCATCAAAAAACTGACTGCGCCAGGTTGTAGAGCACCCTTCGACACATAGGCACACCAAAAATTTTTAATAAATTCTTAATAATAAACTCACTAAAAAAAAAGGCGTATAGCTTGACTCAGCCTGTATACAGGGTTGGGAAAAAAAGTTTTTTTTTAAATCTAACTCTTGTTTTCTTTGTTTTCCATTGAGTTTTATTGTTTTTTTTTTTAGAACAAATTAGACTTTTTTGACATAAAAATTTAATAAGTAACGCAGGGAACTCGGTAATGCAGTAGATAAAAAATGAAATAAAACCTACTGAATATCAATAAAAATGCATAACTTTATTTTAGGCAAGGCCGAGTAAAATGCCTTTCGATGGGCAGCGACATTACAGCACGATTGTCCCCTATGTTACTCCGTGTCCCTTACATTACCGCACCGTTTTCTCCAGTTTAAAGATTAACATTACAAATATTTTCAAAACCTATTAAATGTAAATATAATAAAACTCAAAATATAAACATTTGAATCGATACAGCCAATAAATAAAACATCTTTACCTCCTTTTTGTAGTACTAACAATAACAAAGTGGAACTTTCGCTCAAATAAAATTCAAACTACCACGACATTTCAAAATTATGTTCTATAAATGTTCAAAGCACTAGTTAAGAGTAACTCTTCCATTATTTTTTATTTACTTTTAATTATAAATAAGAATAAGTCATTTTCAAGATCGGTAACACAGTGAATGAAAATAAAAATACGTCCACTGTACTTCCACTTACTTCCAGATACTTCCACGTACTTCCACTATACATACTTCACTTCTACTTCCAGATACTTCCACTACCTTGCACACCTTCTTCCACTTACGTTTACCCCTCGAAAGAACATTAAAAAACGGAACCAGAAAAGAAACTCAATTGAAATTCTATAAAACCATGGGAGTCCCACTATGGGAGCGAATCCTAGATACTAGAGACAGAAGCCATATGATATACAAGCTATAGAAATGACATTTCTACAATTGATAAAAACATGCATAAAAAACATGATATGAGAGAGGAATTGGATATATTCATAGTTAATGATAAAATCGAAGAAAATAAAAATAAATGTAAGGCACACTTGAGTTGAATGGAAGAAATGAGAATCCCAAAAATGGCCTATAAATACCGTCCCAGAGGCAGAAGAAGTCAAGGCAAACCTAAGTTGAGATGGGAGTAGAAAGAAGCCGGAACAGGCCAAAAGGCCTAAACCTTGATAGGGAAGAGGAAGACATATATTATAACCTGATAATGGAATATTGTAGATCTAACAGACACGTGAACACACGAAATTTTTGAAGAAAAACTTCAGAACACCTGCAAAACACAAAAATAGATTTTACTGTTAAAAAAATTATTTTTATTGTATTCCTGAAACTAAATCAATGATCTTAATATTAAAAGTACCATCAACTAAAAATTTTAATAACAATAAGTGTGAGTTTAAACAACAAATACAATAATTTAATAAAAGAGAAAAGTGAGGTTAGAACAATTAATTCTATACATACTTTTTTATGGTTTTTCTAGCTGTAGTACACGTCTTGCCTTTATCCTTTAGAATTTTGTAACACAAATTTTTGTTGTTTGGAAATTCTCGTAACATGTCAGACATTTCAGGGCTCACAATCAAAACAAACACTTAGCAATTTAGTACCCATCAAACACCCACAGTCCTTTTGGTTTTGGCACGAGTGTAACCAATAAGATATTTTGTTATCAATACCTAACACCTATCCAATAATGAGCAGCGATCAGAAAATGTAATGAATGAAATTCAAAATCATGCTCAAAATTCATTGATCTTTAGGTAAAATATGGCTCAACCTTCAATTTCTAACCTTAACTAGTTTGTGGCTCTAAAATGTCTTAATACCTAAAGTAGGTGCTCATTTTTCATTGGTTTACGTTATTGTTTCATTTAAAATGATAGTAAAACTTAAACAAAGTAGCATCCAAGATACTTTCTAACAAACAAAACCACCTGAAGATTTAAACAGAACTTCAGTTTGGGTAGTACTATATACTAAGCTGTGCTGACAATTCTGAGAAATGACTGCTGAAATGTTTCTACATTACAGTAATCAGAACACAGTTATAAAGGACCACTTCAATTGTATAATGAACCACTGAAATTCTTATAGGAGCATGTTTTAACGGCTAGAATGGCTTAATATTTTTAAATATTTAAGTATTTATGCCCCCCTGTACAAGCATGTAACCACGGGTGGGCTAAGGCCCACCCAAAAAAATATTGCTTGTTTTCACATGTATTAAATTTAAGTTTAGTTTTACTAGAAAATCAAACGTAAATACGTAAATACCGTATAATAAAAATGAAAGTAAAGCATCACTAGTATTCTTTACTTTTTATAAATAGTATCATCATAATGCTAACGAAATTACTTCTTACTAGGTATAACTGTTTAGCAGTTTAGCTTCAAACATTCATGAGTAGTTACTACTTATTTGTTGTTTTTAACATTACTGGTAACTGTTGCGACTGCAGAACGACCATTTTCAAAAATTAATTTAAGGTAGGTTTTTACTTGTTTTTATTGATTTTTTAATTTTGAATGTAGAAGGGGAGCCTACAAAAAAAGTTGCAGAGGGGCCTCTTACTTCTTTATCACTACACCACTGACCAGAAAAACAACTGAAGATCAAATAGAAAATTTAGTATTGATTTAAATAATTACAATAACTCCGGTGCCCAACGTTAATGAAACAAAACAACATCACCATGTAGATTGCCTTTTAATTTTGAATAAATACTTCGTAGTGAAGTTGTTTTTTTGTCTTTTCAATGTAGGGCGAGCGGATTAATTATAATTATTTGAGTCAACACTAAATTAAATTAAATTTATTCACAAAATCTCTAATAAATTATCAAGTTATGGGCATCGGTGTAAGGGCTACAAAATGCTCTATCTAAAATCCACAATGAGCCAATATGGTTCTTTTTAAAAAATTGATTTATTTTGAAAAAACTGTCTGTACAAGTTAAGCTCCCTAGATTCACAAATATCACTTAAAATTTCAAAAATTATTTTTAAAGTAAGAATTGACTTCATAGGAACAATTTTGTTCACGTCATGGCCTCTAGACGTGAAACAGAAAATTGCAATTATAAATTGTCTAATTGCCAAAAAAACAATTGAAGTATGCCACTCTACTCCGAAATGCATTCTGATTTCAGAAATGTAAACATATACAGGTTGTTCCATTTGAAATCAAGAAGTTGGAATCACTTCCAGCAAAACCGGAAGTACAAAACAATAGAAGTAGACGTTATATTATGTGGTTTTTATATGCATAATAACTTCCTAATTTTTTTTTATTATACTAATAAATAAAGAAAATAAGGGAAGTGAGACTACTTTCCTTGGCAACCAATACAATTTTAGCAATACTCCGGCTGTCTTAGAAATAAACTATTTTTATATTATAATAGGTTCAGCTAATCGATTTTTTTACTGAAAAATAATTAGCAAATTCAAACATCCAATCTTCCAGTATTTGCATAAGCGAATACTTCAGCGCAGTTATTAAAATTGTTCGGTATTCGAAAACTTTAATAGTTGATCTAACCAATTATGTTGCTACCCAAAATGGGCAATTAACCGAATTATTCAATCGTATAATTAATCATTTAACTGCGGTTTCCAGATAGAAAAACTGGTTAACAAAATATTGTCAACCCCAATACAAGAAAAAAAGAACTGCATTAGAAAGGCGATTTTCGGGACTGATATTTTAAAAAAATATATCAATTTTTAACACGTTAAGTTGCTTTTACTGTCTTAGGAGTGCTTCGATGAATGAATTAGAAGATAGTATTTGTTAAATAGGAACAATATATGACATTTTTAGTTATTTTTACTGCCTCTTAAATAATACCTAGTAAGTATGGAAGAGGGTAATAAGTATTTGATGAAAGGGTGTAATTTTTAAAAACTCTAAAACCAACATACAAAATTCTATTTTACCCATACCTATGCTATTTAACTCTTGTATTGTGCCCTACCTGCCTCATACGAAGGTTTCACTTCAATACTGAAACAGTCCTGAAGATTTTCAAACGTAAACTGCTCTTAATCCCTGGTGTTTGTCCATTCGAACTTCACCATGGCCAACGATAAGTATGCTCGACTGTAATGTTAAAAGTATTGATAATTTTAAAATGTATCTTATTTGCATGACCTTCAGTTACATGATTTTCATAAAACGTTGCCATTTAAAAGGTATACCTGTATACTCGAATAGCAGCAACCACATCTTAAACTTTTAATGAGTAATTTTAGATTTTATGCTCTGTACATCGAGTTACTGTTTTTACACTCATATAAACCATATCTTTATACTTGAAATTGAATGCAACCAATAACAGCAGAGTTTAAAAATTCTGAATATTATTAAAAATTAGTTATTGCACCAAGGCCTGTAGCCAGATTTTCAATTTTGAGGGGGCAGACAATGTCATCGGTGGGCAATATTTTTAAGTAAGAAAAGGTTTTTTAAAGCAGTGATGAGGTAGCCGTTTCTATTTTTTTAACCAACTTGTGAAATAAAAGACAAGTAACATCAGTACCTAATTACAATTAATAATAAAACCTTACAAAGCATCTACGCATACCTGCATAAGCAACGACACACAGAAAAAATGTGCCTAGCAAATTCATTGATTATTTATTCAAGTCAAGATTTTTAAATAATTTATTCATCAATCGCCTCTAGTTTTCGGATTTGGCAGAACGTAACTTACTATTTTCTAAAAAAAAATAACACAGAAAAACAGTCTTGATTTTGGGGGGCGGCACGTGCCACCCAGCCCTTCTAGCTACGTGCGTAATTCACACCACCAAACCAATTAAATTTAAAATCATTCGCTACGCACAATTTCAAATTTTTTTCTATTCTGTACTATTACTGATCAATTTTAACATACAGAATAGAATTTAAAAAGAGTGCTAAATTTAAAAATCGTCTTAATATTCTAATAAACCTACATTGTTATAACTTATTCTCAATTTAAATCTAAATTTTGCCCTAATCAATTTTTTACATTAGGTATTATTCATAAAGTGAGAACAAAATTCATTCTCTATATTTACGGTAAAGTAAACAGAGAATATTTGCTATTGCTATTAATATTTATGAATTACTTATTAATGTTACACTTACTGTAATGATAATCTACACTACACAAGCAAATGGCGACACAAACCACCTACAACGGCTACAATTCAAATTCAATGACTAGGAGCTTTTTCAAATCATCCTGACTCTCCTCTCCCCCTACTACCTAACCGCACTCCCATTTTTGCGGGTAAAATAATGAATTTCGATTGGTTACTTAAAAATGCGCGCGCATGCTGTCTTTTAGTTATATTCCATCTCTTTTAACTGCCACTGTAACAACCAATAACAGCAGAGTTTAACAATCCCCAATGTTCTAAGAAATGATCACACCACTAAACGAGTACGAGATAAAATTATAAATCTTTTGCTATTGCTGTACTATTACTAGTAAATTATATCGTATAAATTTTAAAACAAGCGGTTAGCATTTTAACAAGCACAAAAATATTACCTGATATTTACTTTACTTTGGAAATAATTTTTCAGTTAATTATTTAATAAGGTTGCAAAATTTAAACTACTAAAATTATTCTATTCTAATATAAATTCTGATAATTGATTTTCGTTTTTATTCTACCATTTAAAGTATTATTCATAATGTGGAATGCCATGCCATGAACAAAATTCATTCTTTATATTTATAAAATAAGATAAACGAAGAATATGTTGTTATTGTTATTAATATTTATTATTACTTAATAATGTTACACTTACTGTAATGTTAATTCTAGCAGCAAATAGGCATCCGGCAGAAACTACCTTATGCTTCAAGCTTCAAACCCAACGAGTACGTGCTTTTTCTGCAACGGTTGATAAAGATGTCGAACTCGGACGATATGTTAAAATAATCTTGACTCTCCTCTCCTCCTACTACTACTCTCCCATTTTCGCGGGTAAAATACTGAATTTTGATTGGTGACTTACCTATAAAAGTTTAATGGCCATTATTCATGTGGAACAATTTCGGAGAAATGATCTGAAATTACCTATATTATAATATAATCAGGGGCGTAACTAGCGGGGTGCGAAGCACCCGGGCCCCCGGTAAAGAGCGTCCTTTAAGTCTGTGACGTTTCAGCAACATTTATCTTTTTTTTTTGTCAGCGGGCAAGGCAAGCTATAGAAAAGTATTATATTTTCTTATAGTTATAACCGCATGAAGTGTTTTAAATACCTCGTTTTGACTCTCAGAGAAGCACAAAGAATAAGCGCCGCTTTACTATAAAAAAATAGAGCCTGTGAATTGATTTGTTTTTTAATTCCCACTTAGAAACATTAAAAACTGCTTCTGATGATCAAATGCGCAAACTTGGTCTTGCATTTATTCAAGAATACAACAAAGACTTGACCGAGAATTTCATAAACAAAATGATTCATTTTGAAAATGCTTTCAAAAAACAACTAGAATGCATCAACTGTGTAAAAAACATGTTAGAACTAATTATATTAACATTTAGTGTATTGCATACTTCGTTTTCTGAAGTGTGTCCAGCTTGCATTTTATTTTTGACCATACCACTTACATCAGCTTAAGCAGAAAGGTCATTTTCTAAGCTGCAAACGATCTAAGTAGTAATAGAATATAGTTGATCAATTTTTTTATATTTTGAGTACAGTAGTAGCTAAAATTAAAACAATTCAAACACTTCTAGTTTCCCCACTATTATTTAATATACAATGATAATAGTAATAACTAAAAATTACACATATTGTAGCTGTTTTATGTATTAATTACTATTAGAGAGAATAAACGTGTTTCAAATTATTCAATTTTATCTGTCCCAGAATAGATTAGGCAGCTTAGCTTTTTTGTCAATAGAAAACAACTTTGCACGAGTTCTAAATAATTCACGCTTTATTGACATATTTGCTCAAGTAAAGGCAAGAAAAAAATATTTTTGTAGTTAAGTATAGGTATTCAGTCATTATAATGTAATGTAATATTGAAAATGTTTTCCAAGTTCCATTACTTTTTAAGTTTTGTTAAATTTATTTCTTTTATTTTAAACTAGTTAAACCCGTGTCCTACGCTTTTTTGATAACTTGTAACTGCCCGTCTTCCTACGTGACAGTTACATAAAAATTCGCTCAAAACATTAATAAATTGTGTCGAAATGTTACAGCCCGTTGTCGCGCAAAGTTGAGACAGTTCCGGATTTATTATATAGAAATATATTATTATACAATATTATCGTTTACGTATTATTATTACTACAAAAAAGGGGTCCCCAAAAATAACTTCGCATCCGGGCCTATCGATTGCTTGTTACGCCACTGAATATAATTTCTTTTATAGTAGAAAACATAATTAGGATGAATTTTATTGTAACTTACATCGTAATTTATTGACGATATGCAGTTATTGCCTCCAACTCTCCTGTTTTTGGGGCTTCCCTTCTTAAATCTTAAATCAGTCCTTGAAACTCTGATAGTTTGTCTATCATTATGAACTATTAAATAGTTTGTGCAATAAGTTGGAACGCAGAAAAAGTGATTTTGAATTTTAAAAAAATCACTAAAGTTGGGAACTATGCGGTTGTTATCGTCAGATTACGTCCATTAATAAATTTTAAATTTGTATAAAAATTTCGGGCGTTAGAGTAAAATTTGGAAGATTAGTAAAAAAAAAACATTTGTGCTTCACTACAAGTTTCAACGGCTCAAAAAGTTTTAAAAAAATGGTATAGACAATTTTTGAGAAATAATTTTTCGAAAATTTCTATAGTATAGTATAGTATAGTATTTATTTCGTTTTAGGTACAAACTGGTGTAATAAACACGCCAAGACAACATAATCACATATAAAACTACAGTGTACACAATTAACATGAATTCAAATTAACATTAACATATACATACATATATAACAGTCCTCACAATCTACCAAATCTGAAATCAACAACTTCGTCTATACTGTAAAAAGCATGTTTTATCAATTCATCTTTTATTACTGCCTTGAATTTTTCTAGTGACAGGTTTTTGATATTTGTAGGTAAATTGTTAAAAATCTTTGGACCGTAGTAGTTAAAACCATTTTTGCTAGATGCCAGGCGAAAGCGGTTCACTCTGATCTCATTGGCGAAGCGAGTATTATAATCATGAACATCTTCTTGTAATGTAAAAGTATTAAAATTTTTGAATGTGTGCAACAAACAGTGATATATAAACAAACAAGGCAGAGTAAACAGTTTGAGTTCGGTAAACTTCAACTTAACGTCGTCTCTATATCCTAGGTTTGTAATTACTCGCAAGACCTTTCTCTGTAAACCGAAAATTCGGTGCATTTTGGAAGAATGACCCCAGACTATCAGACCATACGACATTTGCGAAACTAGCAGAGCATGATATGCAATTAATAAACATTTTGAGGACACAAGATCCTTAAGCCGTCTCATCACGTAAATATTTTTGGCAATCATTTTAGATACATGGGCTATATAGACACCCCAGCTAAGAATGGGATCCAAATGAATACCTAGAAATTTGACTGATTCCGAATTAATTACATTATTTAGGGGTCTATGTGTGAAAAACATATCAATCGTTTTATTAGCATTTAATGAGAGTTCATTTGCTGAAAACCAATTTAAGGCATAACTGCGCGCCACATTCAAAGAAGTAATAGCTGATGTTAAATTCTTACTTGAAATCACGATCGTGGTGTCATCAGCAAAAAGTATAGTCTCAGCTCTCGGAACAGTTAAATCATTAATATAGATTAAAAACAAAATAGGGCCCAATATTGACCCTTGTGGAACGCCGTTTAAAATAGGATCCGTCCCTGAAGTTTTATTATTAATAGATGTGTACTGGTGCCTATTGGACATAAACGATTGTATTAACTGGCAGCTGGAATCATTGAAATTTAGATTCCTAAGTTTTTTCCCTAAAATTTGGTTTGACACGCAGTCGAATGCTTTTTGGAGGTCGCAAAAAGTCACCCCCACAAATTCCCCTGCTTCCTGGCCTTCAGTTACTTTATTTAACAAGTGTATGATTGCATCAGTTGTTGATTTAGCCGAGCGGAAGCCAAATTGAGTTTGACAAAATAAATTATTTTGTTCAAGGTGATTTGTGATTTGTATTTTCAGTATAGTTTCAAAGATCTTCGATATTACGGGAACTATTGCAATTGGGCGAAAATTGTTAGTGTCACTAGTCGAACCACCTTTATGTAATGGGATTATTTTAGATGTTTTTAGTGTATCTGGATAAATACTTAATTCAATACACATGTTAATGAGCTTAGTCATCGGTATTAAAATAATATTTTTTATACATTTTATTAATTTGGAAGACATGCCAAAATGATCATGGCATTTCTTGTTGTTTAGATTATCAACAACGCTTCTTACATCGTTGAAGCTGACAGTAGAAAATTTAAAACAGGGTTGATCAATGCTTGAGGAATAAATCGCGTCGATTCCAACCGGTGTAGGTAAAGTTGACTTTATTTTGTCAGCGATGGATATAAAGTAGTCATTTAATTCATTTACATCAACGTCTGATGTTACACGATGTTTTTTATTTGGCCGCTGTTCATTTATTACGCTCCAATAGGATTTACTTGAGTGCCCTGCGTTATTTATCCGCTTACTATAAAAATTTTGTTTAGCCTGTTTTAGCAAAAACTTGTATTCACTTTTAGCACATTTTAACCGTTGTTGTAAAATACAATTTGAGTAGGTACTTATGATGCAATTCAGAAAGTAGTCTCACTCGCTCCCTAATATTACGTAGATGGGGCGTAAACCATTTTTTTTGTTTATTATATACCATATGAACAGATTTCTTTTCGGTGATAGGAAAAGCTAACTCGATATTTTTCGTTATAATATCCATGAATGTGAAAAATTTTGCATTACATTTCTAACTTTTTGAGAACTCGCAATTTTTACAAGTTTCATATTTCCAAAATTTTTTTACAGCACAAGATTGTACTTATTAAGAGCTATTAAATGATATGATAATTTTTTTATCGATTGCATATTTTATTTTTGAGTAATCGGGAAATAAAACCCAACATTTCAGCATTCAGAAAAAAATTTATATATCTTTAGATACACTACTGCCCTATGTTTAGAAAATGTCTAACCAAAATTTACAAAAGAAATCGATATAAAAAAAAGGCAAATTTCAGTTTCCGGTACCTGTTCTTCTTTGTACAGTTTCTAACAGGAACCTGAACTGGAATCGGAAATGGACCTGTTTTTTTGTAATAACGTTTTTGAAGTTGTAGTGTATCCAAAGGCAAATCAAATGTTTTTTTTTGCGCTGTATCTTCAAAACGAAAACCGCTACGAATTTTAAAAAATGTTGACTTGTTAACTTACCTATAAATGCTCGATTGTGAACTGTACAAAGCTTGATTATAAGGTTGAGTTTTAGATTTATAAATGGTTTATTCTTTACTTCAGAACGGTTACAAGTTTCGATTGAATAGGTAAATGCTTAAAGGAACGGTTTATTTTTATGAATTGTTGTATACTAAAAACATAGTATAAAATTGATGAAATGGGAAAAACTCTCTCCCAATACTTTCAAATTTATATTTTGAAAAGTAATTTATATCTTGAAAACCTTTAATACCTCAGCGGTTATTAAAGAATCAGAATACTAGCTGCAAGCACGTTTCTGCGAAAAAAAAATAGAACGAGATTAACAGAATCAGGAAACAAAACTTGACAGCCCTAAATGGGGACGGGGGGGAGGAAGTTCCCTAAAAATTATTATTATTATTAATACTTATAAAAAATAAGTTTAGCAATTTCTTAACTGTCAATTCAAACCACCGAACCATAAGCAGGAAATAAACTAATTTAGCTCTTCTTCTGATCGTTTAAAATTTGCTATAATTTTAATTATTATGCAAAGACTTCTTAAAAATATATATATTATACAAATTAAATTAGTTAAATGTATGTAGGGGGGCCTAGAGTTGATTGACTCGTGTGTTGGTTGAACCACTTGCGATATCTTGAGTATTTTAAGTTTGGTATCACTGTAACTGGCATCATAGGAATCAGCGAGCTAAGTTGTATCGAAAAGCTTGTTTAAATGTTTAGTACTGCCGTACTAGTTTGGAAAGCCTTGGTCGAAGTAGTAAGGGTTTTGTGTAGCTTTGAAATATTAAAGTAACTTTTTTTGTTTCGGCTTTTGTATTGCAGTAAAGTATGTATGTAGCAGTATAAATAAACTATACAGCATTTTTGTACATGATATGGTCTTCAAGCTAGTGCATACAAAGTTCATTAAAATATTAATGTTAGAATAAAAATTAAGAAAACCTTTGCAAGATGACCATGGGCTGGTCGGTTTAAATTAGAATTATAATATATTACAATAGATTAAAACAAATATTATTAAAAAAATTATTGCCTAACATATCAATCTATAACCTAAAAGTTTAGCCCAAGTTTACAAGCATCTCAAAAAAAGTAAAAATTTATTATTTTAAAAAGTGGGCTACCAATCCGGTTTCACCTATGTTAACCCTGTCATGGGGCTGATTGGTGCATTGCGGGAAGTCAGAGAAAAAGTACATAATTTTTCACAGTAACAACTTAAAATAGAAAGTGCACCATCCAACCGCTCTTCCCTACCTTACGAGAAACATGTTTCTGTAATTTAAATAATTGCTGAGAATTATTGCTCATTAAGATGCAAATTAAAATCTACTTATTAGTATCCGTTGTTGTAGTTTAAAAAAAAATGTAGAATATTGCAAACCATAGAAATTAAAACAGTTCCAGAGAATTCATGTACATCAACACAGTTAACTCATTATATATAATTAATAATATTTTTATTAATGCACAAATGTAGGTACAAATATTTATTTGTTATAGTTTATATATGTGGAGCTGAACGTCCTATCATAGAAACAACTTTAGATAAAATCAAAGGGCATCATAAAACTTCATATGGCGGACGTACTTTTTCAGCATTTGAAGGCATTCCATAGGCAAAACCTCCTTTGGGTGATTTAAGATTTCAGGTAATTATAAGTGTTAGACATCTACTTAACTCTTACGTTTATGAAAAAATAAGAAAATAAAATTTAAAAAAAACAATAAAAGGCACATTGACTAAAAAACAAAAACTATGAATGTGTAATCTTTTTTCTTATTTATCTCTGCAACAATGTAAATAATATAATAGTTTATTACGTACCAAGTACATAAAAGTGAAATTTTACTTTACAAGTCAAGTAAAATGTCACTTTTCTGACGTGGTGCGTATACCACTTTTTCGCATTTTAAATAAATTTTGAAAATTTTTAATAAAAAATTATTTAGCTTTTTTAATTTTGACATTTATCATTTCAAAAACAAACAAAAAATTGTAGGCAGATTAAGTAGTATAGCAACATCTGATAGCATTGCCAATAAGATGAAAACGTCAAAAAAGATATTTGGTCAAGAACAACCTGAAGCAATCGGAGAAGGTAGTTCAGAAATCGTATTGGACCAAACCAGTTTTCAACAACAGGTTGGCGTAGTAAGATCGGGCATTGTAACATTTTCCAATTTAAAAAATTGTGTTTTTAAAATTCATAATAGTAACACATGTAAATAAACATTGTGTTTTAATGACAGTCACGTTACTATGCAGTAATGGTTGCTATGCTGTAAACTGGCCCATTAATGTACGATTTTGATAACAGTAATATGTCACATTACTGTCAGAAAATGCGAGAAAAAAAGCGTTATTATACCACGAGTTTGAAAGTTGTGTAATTAAACGAGTGCCATAATAACGCATTATTACACGTGTGACATACAAAATTTTATCTACAACTGCTCAAAATTTGTTAAAAATCAAATTTTTTTTGCTTGAAATTATATTTGACATTTCGCATCAATTTATCTGCAAATGTCAAATCACTTTTAAAATACTTTTGGATTAAAATCAAAAGAACGATTTAGATTCAGTTTGTTCAGTACTGTGCCAACCAGCCAGTTTTCTTATAAACAAAGCTGCAGTTTTGTTTGTGTAAATAAAATGAGTTAGGTAATGAATACATTATCTCACTAGTGATGATGAACTTCATTACCTGACGCAAATGAATGACAATAAATCCTTATCCAAGCAGTCGTAGATAAATAAAATAAACAATTTAAAACTTAAAACGTATTGTAAGAAATGCTAGCAAACTATAAAAAAATGAGCGAAGCACTTCGTCTGGACTTTTCCTACACTTTTATACAAAATTATTACTTTTATATATCTAATCACAACAATTACAGCACATCTAACTAAGAACTGTTTTCAGTTCAAAATCGTGTGGACAGTTATAGAGCAATATTTTTCAAAAATAACAAAAACTTTGGAAATTGTTTTTCACTTCATAATTTTTAACTTTTCTACAATTGTTTTTCAAAAGAACAAAGCTTTAAATAAAATAGACATTTGCTTCCCATAGAGGTTACTGCACAATTTTGTATGCAGTGACATTGTGTCTCTATAGAGCTATTAAGATAAAAAATTTGAACCCGATTTGTCAACCCGTTTTTAGGTAATAGGTCAAATTTAAAAAAAAATCGTTTTGGCCGACATTTTAAAGCTTATGATGGTTCGGAGAAAAAAACGTTGAATTTTCCCTTAAAGTCTTCTATTCTTCCGCTTCCGGTTTCAAATTCTTTTAAAAGCTTGGTTTATCAGTGAATTTTTGATATGTCTCCACATTCCGAAGATCATCAAAATCAGACCATCCGTTCGGGAGTTATGATGCACAACACACATACATAGCCACCATACATACATACACACATACAGACATAACCATATACTCACCCACCCATAGACATACATTTTTTAAAAACCACTTTTTGGGTTTCTAAGAGTCCAAAATTATTGTAAAACTATTCAATTATTAGTAAATTAAACGAACTTTTTACAATAATGTAGTCCACCTCCACACACAACGATTTTGCTTCTTCGTTCTCAATATTGAGTATAACAAGTGACGAAGGTTTTCTTGACGTCACAAAATGTTTTATTTTTGCCGTCATAAACAAATTTATTGGCGTCAAAAATATGTTTTTGATTTAAAAAGAAAAATATATTGCGATGTCAATAAATAATAATATATCACGTCTATAGTGGATTTTTGAGGTCAGAAAATCATTTTCAGATGTCTTAAATTAATATTTTAACGTCAAAATTTAATTTTCTTGAGTCACAAATTATTTGAAAACGATTTAATTATTAATAATTTAAACTGACTTTTTGACGCCAAATGGTTTTTTATTTATTTTATTTTAAATTGCCTGTACGAATTGAAGACGATAAGAAACGATTACATCACAAATTATTTAACGACCTGAGTATAAATTTGCTTTTCCACAATTCAGGGTAAAAAGTACAACAGCGCTCCATACATTGCAGTCCATGAAATGTATTACGCGCGTATTGACGTCGATAATTGATTCATAGTTTATATCAAATATTGTGTATTTTGATTTTGCAATATATCTCATGTATCGAAACAATACCAAATGTTTATGCTTTCTTACCATTTGAAATTTTACCGGCGCTTGAGCCCCTATAAAAAGGTTACTGGCTATGCCACTGCTTGTTATAATATTTAGAATTTTTTGATTTTTTTTATTATTTCTCAAACCACTACTACATCGAACGATGCACAGTTGGCAGAGATGTCACACTACGCATATAACACATAGTGAGTCAAAAGTGCGGAGACCGATTTTTTGCGGTTAATATTCATTTTAGAAAAAAATATTTCAAATAAAAGTTGTAGGAGAAAAATATGACGACATTTTTAAATTAGTTTCAATTATACACGATGCTCCATATAAGAGTTTTAAAAACAGAACACTCGGTATATTTTTGCATATTCCTATTCATCTTGTAATTGCCTTTGTGAATGTGCCCCATAATTTTAACACAACAGATAATCTTTTTTTAATAGATTCTAAGAACCAAGCAAGCCCGTACCCTATCTATTACTAATACAGGGTGCCTATTTTATCGTATAGCTGCTTCACTCTTTAGAGTAGGCAGCACACGTTGCATGTCATAGGTTGCTTTATGTACTATTCAAATATAACATTACAAATGAGAACAAATTTGGTGCGTGTATAGTATGTGTACATCTGTACATCTTTTTAATAATAAAAAGTCAAACGAGGTTTTTTTTTATCCACAGAAAACTGTTGTTCTCAATTTTAAAATCCATACATACATAAAAGCTCAAAGGGTTTTTTCTCCGGTTCCTCCAGCGGCTACTGCTTCACCAATTATGACCATTTTTTTTCAATGAAAGGTCTCTATCCTCAGATGGAACATGAAACATTTTTATATTTTTATTCTACGTCGATTTTTCAATAATAATTATTTTAATGTATAATATATATGAAAGTCTGCTAAACGCGCTTTACTTGAGGCGACATCTACACCAACGTGGCGTCTCCCTTATGGAACTAATGCATCACGTGACTTATCATTTATCCGGTTCTGACAACGCTCAGTCTGTCAGTGCATTGTGCGCTGAGGTAACACTAGTTACATCTCATTAGTAAAGTAACCTTTGACATGTAACGTGTGTTGCCTACTCGGATGAGTCAAGGGGGTTACAAGGATAAATGGGCACCCTGATTAATGGGTATTACGCCCATAATTAAAAATGAACCTGATGATGAATAATAAAAATTGAAAAAATGTATGAGAAACAACTTAAACTTAACGCGGTTAACTAAATTTGTATTCAACAGAAACCTCAAGCTGCAGAACCCTGGTCTGGAATTTGGGACGCAACTATGGTTCATGAATGCATTCAAGTAAATACACTTCTGCAGGAAATTAGTGGTAAGTCGCAAGTATATTATAACAACCTATATAAATAAATCAGAGATATATTATAGTTAACTTTAACTTATACGTTACTTGACTTAAAATAAACCAAGCATTATTGGCGAGTAACGCTCATAGAGATTTAGAGAACTTTTTAACAAAGTTACAAAGCATTTGACTCCAAAGCTCGACAAATGGTCAGTAGACCGCCGCCTTTAACCGGTTCACCCTCATTTTGCCAGAGATGGCAGCACACTTGATATGGTGGTATATTCCAGAGTGCCACTAGTGGAAACAAATTTTATTTCACTTAAATTAGTGTGGAATAGTTCTTTGCGCTCAGTTTTGATGTTGGGATATGGTAAATTCACAGTGGGGTCAAAATTCCCCCTCCAAAAATTAGATATAATAATATTAATTTACGACTACATGTTTCAATAAAACTGTATAATTATTGCCCCCTGTGAAATTTTTCAATTTTTTGTAATTTGTAGCTTTGCTAGTATGTATTAAAAATTTTACATAAAAAAGATATTCAAAACAACTTAATTTTTTTTGATAAATCTAGCATTATAACGTAAATACTTTATCAAAAATAGGCAAAGAATAAAAAATATGTTTTTTAAGTAGAGCTAATTGTTAATGAAAATCACGTGAATTCCGGAAAACGTGTTTTTGATATTAAAAAGTATCGTTTTCTTTTCTTAATTTTGAAAATTATACAAAATATTTTTTATTCTAATAAATTACTTCTAATAGTCTATTGAACTGTTTAAAGTTTATAACCATTGGCGTTAGCGTTTTTGAATAAATCTTTAATCAATTTTTAATACTTCAAAAATTTCTGCAGGGTGTTAGAGTTAAACAACAGGAATGAATTCATGAAAATATCATTACATGCAAAACTATTAGCAGAGATATTTAGTGTTGATTGTCTATCCAAACTGGTAATATTATTTTGGGAGAATAAAAAAAATAAATTTGTAATTCACTGCAAGCTCCATCGAAAACTTTGAGAACCTGCCATTTTTACAATTTTCATATTTCCAAAAATATTTTTACATTGTATGGTTATACTATTAAGAGCTATTAACTAATATGATAATTTTTATCGATTGGATATTTTCTTTTTGAGTAACCGGACATTAAAGTCAACATTTTCATACATTAATAGCGGTCTTCGTTTTAAAAATATAGCATTCTGAAAAAACATTTGGTTTGCCTTAAAAGGATGCACTACAATGATGTTTTCAAAATTTCAAAAATTATTTAGAAAACAATCTGTACCAAAAAAACATGTTTAATTTACATTTCTGCTTCCGGTTAAAAATCTTACAAAGAACTACCCGCAACTGAAAAACTTCCACATACCAAATTTGTTAAAAATTGGTTAAGGCGCGGAGTTCGGGACATATAGGGAAACAAATGCACTTACGCACCGACAGACGGACATTTTAAAAACAACTTTTTTGGGTGCCGTGGACCCCAAAACGTGTGTTTCCGTTAAAATCTGAGATTCGATAAGTTGCATGAAATCATAACTTTTCCATACTGGTAGTAAAAGTATGTGAACGTAAAAATTTGCACATACAGAGTTTTTTAAAGGTAACGTTTTGGGTTCTAGAGGTTCAAAGCGTGGATTTTTGACAGTCACAATACATTTCTATATTCGAAGTATGGAAAAGTCAACAAGGGAAAGGGAAGATATACCAAAATAGCTATAAAATTGCTGTTTTCAGGAAATGAAGACTGCCTATACATCAACGTATATGTGCCGAAAGAGAAACCTCAATCCAAAGAAAACTTGAATGTAATAGTACACATCCATGGAGGTGCTTTTATGGTGGGGAGTCCAAGTGGAGTTGGTCCTGAATATTTTATGGATAGAAATGTTATTTATGTTAATCTAAACTACAGGCTAAGTGCACTAGGTATAATACTCACAAAAGTAGGTATGATAAGAAATCTATAACAAAAGTTTTAAAACGATAGGCTTCTTGAGCACTGAAGACGACATTGTGCCTGGCAATAATGGAATGAAAGATCAGGTTTTGGCTCTTAAATGGATTCAAGATAATATAGAATACTTTGGTGGTAATCGAAATTCCATAACACTTACAGGATTATCGGCAGGTGGGGTAGCTGTTCATTTGCATTACATATCCCCTCTATCGAAAGGTAAAAATTAAACATTTCAAACTGAAAACAATTTTGATACACCTATTATTTTGATAGGATTTCATAGAGGAATATCGCAAAGTGGAACTGCATTAAACCCATGGGGTATTCAAAAAGCCCCACTAGAAAAAGCAAGAAAACTAGCGATGTCTGTCGGATGTGATTATATATCAACAAAGGAATTTATTAACTGCATGCGACAACGACCAGTTAGGCATATTATTCAAAATGTTAAATTGCTTTCTGCATATCCTGAAATTTTAATTTCAACTTTCGCACCAGTTGTTGAAAAGAAGCATGAATCCGCTTTCCTCACTGAACACCCTTTTAAATTGTTGGAAAGTGGTTATGTCTATGATGTTCCTTGGATTACTTCTGCGACTACAGAAGAAGGAATCTTCCCTGGTGTTGGTAAGTTACCTACTATTTTTTAAATTATTATTATAAAATCAATGCAACTTAGGTATCTAACAGATTTTTGTTTTTAGTTTTTATTAACAGATTGGACGAAATCAATGAACGGTGGAATGAAGTAATGCCTCACCTTTTGGAGTATAACACAGCAATTAAATCAATTAAGCCTGTTATTGGAGAAAAAATTAGAACATTTTATTTTGACACAGAAAAGATATCAATTGACAATTTTCCAACATTAATAAAAGTAAATAAATTTACGTTCCAGTTTCAAATAAGTTTTTTTTAACATACTATACAGAATTACCAATATGTTAAAAAATAAGCATTTCACTTTCTTCGCTCATTCAATGCCGTTGCTTTTCAGCTTTTTGGAGACAGACATTTTGTTATAGATTTTGAAAAGGCAGCACGGATGCAAGCAAAAGCAACTAAATCGCCAGTTTATTCTTTTTTGTATGGGCATAGAGGGGAACAAAGTCTTTCTGACTTATTTGGAATAGATAAAAACTATGGTAAAACCATAAAATTGTATTAGCTATATTTCAGCAGATAACTAAACTGCTAGTACTTTGTAGGTGTCTCTCATGGAGATGATGGTCTGCTTCTTTATTATCAAACAACACCCAATATCAGTACAAGAAAAAAATTATCCAGCTCCGATGAAGCAATTAAAGATTTACTTTTGGATATCTTTACAACTTTTGCTGAAAATGGGTAGGTATGGGTCAATACATTGCTACCAACGCAGAAAAAAAAACGAATATTATGTCAAAACACATGGACTAAATATTGATTTTGATGTATTCATAATTTTTTATCATAAATATTTTGTTCGTATTTTTTAAGCAGTGTAATAATTTACCAAAAAAAACCAATTGAGAATACAAATACAGGACATGACATAGAAGCTTGAAATCTAGGCTGTCCTATTTTTGCCATAAATTTCGGTTCATATCTGTGTATTATTAATTTTATATGTATGGTAGTTCAAATCTAATGCCCAAAAATGTGCACCCAGTGCCGGTTTTAGGTGTAATTCGCCCCTAGGCACAGCCACGCTTTTGCGCTCTTGTAACGAAGGTTAGGGGCCAGACCGGGGGGTCCGGGAGTTTTCCCCCGGAAAATTTTTATTTTTGTTTAAGCAAAACACACACTTTTACGCATCAAATTGGCTATTACTATGATACACAACGTATCCAGGTTTTCTATTAAAACGAAAAGTTTACCGAAAGGTTTACCGAGGGCGCCCCCCTCAGAGCCGACGCCCCTAGACACGGGCCTATGAGGCCTAGTCGGAAAACCGGCCCTGTGTGCAACTCAAACTTAGATGCGGACTTGTTCATAATGTTCTTTCTTGTTTTTTTTTGTGATGTATGTAACCAGAATTTGAACTACTTATTCTAGGTTGACATCAACAAATATAAATGTAACCCAAGTAGTACAGTTAGATATTATATTCTTACATTACAAACTTCATTTCAGTAAACCAGAGGTAAAAGGCATCAACTGGAAACCAGTTATAGATTCTAACAATTTTGAGTATCTATTCATACAAAGTTCAAATAAAACTACACTGGCTTTCGCAAAAGAAATGGCGCCCCAAAAGTTCTGGAGCTCATTACGCATTTTGGAAGATGAAAATGTTGCAGTTACAAAAGATGAACTGTAATCACTAATCACTATTTCTAAAAACAGAAAGTTGTAAAGGTGATTTGTAAGATAAAAAGATATTTACCAATATAAATTTATTCTAAGTTGTTTTTGCTAATTATGTATTTTTAATACTTACTTTACATTTGTTATCGTAATAAACTGTTTAAGTTATTGAATTTGATGTTACGAAAATTTAAAAATATTTCAAAATTACGAAATTTTTTGTCAGATTTTGTATTTTTTGGAAATTTTGAAAACTGAACTCGATTTTAATTTTAACGAATTATTTGCAATTAGAAAAAAAAATCAAAAACTTTCGTACTTCCAAAAAATTTACTTTCGACTTCAAAATCGGTATGAACATGCCGAATGACAGTATTTTCTAATTGCAAACAATTTATTAAAACCTAAAAACGATTTAATTTTTTTGGCGATTATCCAATTAAAACTGTTCAGGTAAATAACCAACAGGATACCTCCCAAAGGTATTTTCGTATTGGAAAGTAGTTCATATTGTCATTAGGCATGTTCATAATGATTTTGGTACACACACATAGTGAAGAAGGTAACATACGACTATGTCTGCAGTTGATTTTTTATAATTTGACTAATTTCTTTAAAGACATATTAAAAATATCGCAATCTAATTTAACTAAAATCAATATTAACAATGCACATTATGTTAGTCAAAACAGTTTCCTTGCAGGAGATGATAATAGCAAAATGTCTATTTTGCATCTTTACATCAGACACTAGTAGGCCAATATTTGACAATAAATAATAATAATCTTTATTAACGTGCTCATAAATAATAATATAAAGTGTTGTTGGAAATTACAAAAAACAAAAACTTGATTAAGAAATTAATTTTTAATTTACAACCCTGGTTAAGCACATTAATCACAAGGCGAGATTCAGTTTCGGGTAACCCTACTCCTGATCTACCATCTAAACCTTGGATTAATAAATTAAACATAATTAAGTAAAATACCTACACCTAAAGTTACATTTAAACCTAAAGTATTCTGTGATGGCACCATCCACATAAAACTGTACTGCCACCTGAACCCATCAAAGTAGGTCGATATAAACAAAGCAAGCTACTGATTCTGAAAAAGTTCTGTATGAAGTTTTGTTTTAAATAATTTAGAACTGTAAGATTTGTATCTCGTAAATAAACTGTTGTACATAGAATACATCTGGAACGAAAATGACCGCTCAAACAGAGTTGTTACATGAAAGGGAGGTGAAATTTGGCCCCTAAACCGAGTAGAAATATTATGTATATCGGTCCTAAAAGTAATTTTATTGTATAAATAAGGAGGTTTCTTTGTTATTAAGATCTGATGGAAAAGACATTGGCATTGCAATATTCTATGATTCTGCATTGTCAACCAACCAGCATCAGCTAGCTTGTGAGATATACGTTCATATTTTCTAATGCCGTATATAAACCTCAGACAAGCATTTTGAATCTTTTGAATTCTTTGAGCAGTAATGACATCTAGTGCTGGGTGGTAGATCGGAGAACAGTAATTAAATTGCGATAACACAAAAGCTTCACATAAATTCTTTTTAATTTCGCGGTTTCAATAGGACCTATGAGGATATAGTTTCTTGAGATGTAGATAACTCTGACAGATATACTTAGATATTTGGTCTCTATAACGAAAAGTGTTGTCTAGCGTTAAACCGAGACTTTTAGCTTTGGTAACAAAAGGGATTTTAATGTTATTAATATTGATATCAATTGCATTACTTAAATTACGACAGCAGTTTTTATTTCCAAACAATACCGCAGCAGATTTGTCCGGGTTAATCTTAAGCGAATGACGAACAGAAGCATCGTAGATATATTGCAAATCCAAGTTTACCTCATCAATAGCTTTCCTCCAATTTGCAGTTGTAAAAGAATGGTATAACTGAGTATCATCCGCGTATACATGAATTTTCGAAAATTTAACGTGTTTCATGAAAACAGATGTATATATTGAAAATAACAGGGGACCTAAAATTGAGCCCTGTGGAACACCCTGAGTTACCGATAGCGAACGTGAGTCCTGCTTATCCAATCGAACCGATTGTGTTCGATTGCATAGATAACTTTTGAGTAAAGAAGTAGCAGCATGGCCAACTCCCAAGTATTTTAAAATTGCAATAAGAGTATTATGATTCACTGTATCAAATGCCTTACTGTAATCTAACAGAACGAGTGCAGTGATCTTTCCCTGGTCAGTGGCATTCAAAATATCATCAGTAACATTGAGTAAAGCAGTTGTACAGCTATAGCCAGATCTAAAACCAGATTGGAATGAAGGTAAAAAATTGTGATCATTGATGAAATTATTGAGTTGATTACGAATAACTTTTTCAAATACTTTGGACAATGCAGGAAGCAGACTAATAGGTCGTAGTTCTTTAATTCCAGTCGGTTGCTTATTTTTAGGTAGTGGTTTGACAATCGCATGCTTCCAGCACCGCGGAAAAGTATTTTCAACAATACAAGAATTAATAATATGTGTCACATAAGGAACAATAGATGGACAGCACAGTTTTATCATACTTATGTTTATATCATCATTTCCAAATGCAGTTGATTTGATTTTATTGATAATATCCAAAATAGTGTTGGTATCAACTGGGAAAAAGTTAAAGTTTAAATTTTGGTAGGTGTTTTGTTCATAAATATCAAGAGGTACTGTATGTCCATCACTGTTAACCTTAGGAACACCGTTTACAAAATAATCATTAATCATATTAGGATCATGCAGATTGTCTGGTATATTAACTTGTTTGTCTTTACCAAGACCAAGCATACTTAATTTTTTCCATAAAGCGCTATTATCGCTATTGGAAGATATGAAATTGAAATATGCTCTTTTTTCGTTCTTTAAAGATATATTAGTTAAGTTACGCAATGATTTATAATACTGCCAATGCTCCGGTAGCTTGGTTTTGCGACACTTGTCTTTAGCTTTATTTCTTAACGACATAAGATACTTCAAATTGTCAGTTAAATATACTTGCTGGTTCTTCTAACGTTCAGCTTATGAATTTTAACTAGCGTCTAGCCCCTTGGGGCTACAGCTGATCCTACCTCACATGACTTGCGCACCTCCTCTGCATGCAGCTGGAATGTGTGTAAACCACAAGTTCGTAGTGGCACAGAAGGATATGCGGGTGTGTTCAGGTGTACTACTTTTTTACTGCATAAGTAGTTGTGGGGTCGAATCTCAGTTGGTAGCCAAGGGGCTAGACGCTAGTGAATTTTATCCCGCAAAAAACTAAAACAAATATTAAATAAAAATCTACATTAAAGATTGCCGTCATCCAATTTTTAGTTTACTCATGCTTCTTTATCAATTACGAGTTATAACATACCTACATCAATGTCTATCATAAAATACAAAACAAAACAAAATTGCATCAACAATTAATGATAAAAATCAGTCTATTGCAGATATGAAAAACGAGCATTTAACTTAAAGTACATTGAACTGTTCTTGATATGTTTTGTTAACAAATGGAAAAAATTTATTATAATTCCTTCCAAATTACAGCTGTAGGGTAATTTTTAATTTATTTAACTCATTTATTTTTTTCAAAAAAAGATAGTTATAGTTTACTTTTTAATTATTTTTATACCTACCTTATAAAATATTATGTAACACTTTCATCAGAAAATTGAAACAATTAATAAATTAAGATGTTTATCTACCACCGACTCAACAAAATACTCACTGTATAGGTAGCTATCACTTTACACGCTTTTGATGTTAAGTAGCTACTTCTGAAAATTGATATAGATAGAAATAAGTAATATCTTCCTTTACCTTGTACCTATTTGCCGATATTATATTATAGTATACATATATAAATGTTCATCAAATTAAAGTACTTATACCAATATATGAAGTGATCTAAAGCTCGAAAGATGTATTTAAAAGCAAGTTTATTGGTTTTTTTAAACTGTAAGTATAAGAAGTATTTAAAATATATGCACTATATTAATATTTTTCAATTAATAATTAATAGCTTAATAATTTATTAATAAATAATAAATATTAGCTCAATACTTAAAAATCTATAAAGATTTCATTTACAGTTTTTTACATGATCTGTGGAAATGATCAAAACGAAAAACCTATAGCATCTACACCATATGGACAAATTCGAGGATCATATGCAAAATCATACAGTGGCCGAGTTTATTCTGAATTTTTAAGTATTCCTTATGCACAACCTCCTATAGGCGACCTGCGATTTCGTGTAAGTAATAATAAAACAACAAAAATCATATTCATTCGAAAAGACAATCCTGTTTATTAAAATAAAGTATAATAGATAGATTATACACTTATAAGACTCATTGTGTTGAACTCGGCAATTAATTTTCTATTGTTAAATTTAGAAAGCATACTATGTAGTTATTACAGCTTCTACTATTACTATTCAACAATAATTTTTTCGTATATTTTCTCATTTTTTCTTCCTCTTGCAAAAAATTAAATAACTATTTTAATTATTTTGACAAATGATATTTACTTAACGCAAAGAGCAATTAATATGTTAAGAACTGGTACATAAATTACTGCAATATTACATAAATATACAATATATATTTTATATTTGCAATTTTACAGGAACCCCAGCCTCTTGAAAAATGGTATGGAATTTGGGAAGCTAACTTCACTACTGAATGTACCCAACTGGATGACACAGCTGAAGTTGGTGGAAATTTTAGAGGTAAATATTTTATTTCTACTAGGTATGAACCGCTCATGAAACTGTTGAAAACCTAGGACAAGAAGACTGCTTATACCTGAATATATTTGTACCCAAAAGATATTCTGATGAAGACACTTTACTTGATGTGATTTTTGATATTCATGGAGGAGGTTTCAATTTTGGCTCTAGCAATGTGTATTCTGGGCCAAAATACATTATGGACAAAAATGTTATTTTTATTACTTTTAACTACCGTGTAGGTGCTTTAGGTAATTACATAACAGCAGAAAAGTTATTTAAGTATATACAATTAAATAATTTTACTAGGTTTCTTGAGTACTTAGGATGATGTGCTACCAGGCAATAATGGTATGAAAGATCAGGTTGCCACATTAAAATGGGTGAAAGAGAACATAAAATATTTTGGAGGTAATCCTGGATCAATTACTTTAACAGGTTTATCGGCTGGAGGAGCTAGTGTGCACTACCATTATCTTTCACCACTATCAAAAGGTACAGTTCTCACATAATGGCAGTGCAGGTGATATAAAAAAATAAACTCTAAACCACTATTTTCAGTAATCTATTTTATCTCATTCTCATATTATTTAGGCAGCTTTACTACATAATTTCATTAAAAAAAATATAAAAAAACACGTATTGTGGAATATGTAATATCAATTAATTTCAATAACAAAAAAAATTATTTTTCACTAATTTAACTAATCTTTTATACCTACCTGCTATAATACAAGATCCTGTTTTTTAGCAGATTAACTATGATCCATTTTCTAAACACAGAAACCACGGCTTCCTATATCAATATCGACTGACGTCTCT
Organism: Ctenicera cuprea; assembly: GCA_958336395.1. Classification (NCBI taxonomy): domain Eukaryota; kingdom Metazoa; phylum Arthropoda; class Insecta; order Coleoptera; family Elateridae; genus Ctenicera; species Ctenicera cuprea. Next base: position 40,155,276 of record OY284490.1, read on the forward strand.
CGACTTTAGTCGATATTAATACAAGAGGCTGTGGTGATAAAAACAAACTTAAATTCTATACCTGAATACTTAACATTTTTTTCTTGCATATTAATAATAAAAACTATTTTATTTATGTAAATAAAAAATACTCGCAAAATTAATGACAAAACCGAATCCTTTATTGTAACATTTAATCAGTAAATTTAAATGATTTTAGGATTATTCAAAGGAGGAATATCAGTAAGTGGAAATGCCTTATGTCCATGGACTCTACAAGAAAATGCACTTGAAAAAACAAGGGTACTTGGAGCAGCAGTTGGGTGTTCTCAAGAATCAACAGAAGAATTAGTTAAATGCTTAAAACAAAGGTCGGCTCGACAAATTGTTGAAAACATTCGAAGATTTAGACCTTGGTTAATTAATCCTTTCTCTCAATATTTGGCCTTGTTATAGAAAAACACGACAACAATCCATTTTTACCAGCGCATCCTTATGAATTAATGTTAAACGGTAAAATTCAAGACTTGCCGTGGATAACATCAGTAACTTCTCACGAAGGACTTTATCCAGCAGCTGGTAAATTAATAATTCTGGGAAAAATTTAAGTACAATGTTTGTATGATTTTAGATTTTATTATGCAAGACCATTATTTGTCAGAACTTGACAAAAGATGGGAAGAATTAGCACCTTATATTTTACATTACGAACACACCATTTTCCCAGAATTAAAACCTTCTGTAGCAGGAAAAATTAAGAAGCACTACCTTAAAAATAAATCTATTTCAATGGAAACCTACTAAGAATTAATTCAGGTATGTGATTAAATATAACAACCGACATACTCAGTATTCACAATTTGATGCATTTATTCAGATTGTGAGCGACAGACTATTCATAGCTGATTCAGAAAAAGCTGCAAGGCTTCAAGCAAAAATGAATAAGTCCCCTGCATATTATTATTACTTTACTTATGCAGGTAAAGAAGTGTCTACGTTTACCATATATTATGCATACTCTGAAGTAAGACATGGTAAGTTAAAACAGTTTAGTTTATTATTATTTAATGCGAACCTAATACAAAAATGTTAATTTTGGCAGGTATATGTCATGGTGATGACGTGGCATTCATATTACATAATCCAGAACTGCCACTTAAAAAACTTCCAGAAACAGATGAAAATATGAAAAACCTTCTACTGCAAATGTGGACCACATTTGCAAACACTGGGTTAGCTATATAATTTAATTAATAAAATCACAAAAAACGAATTTTTATTACAAACTGCAGAAATAATCAAAAGTAATGTTATTTCGTAACAGGTTGTCACTATATTAATGGAAACTTGGCAACTAATGAGCCACAAGGAAAGGAGATAATGGGCGGGCCAAATTCATGACTTTTAAGTTTAAAATGGATTTTTGAAATAAAAATAAAAGTTATCCATGGATACGTGAATCCATCTTGGCCCCTCCATTATTTTCGTTCCTTGTTGCACTCATTAGTTACCTGTTCATTTTGTGTTGCACACACACATTAGTTGCCTAAGCTCCCAGTAAAATGTGATAACCTGTATGTAACATAATTATGTGCATTGGTAAACTGTCTACGTATTAATACACAGCACGACCATTCTACAGAAAAAGAAAAGTGATTTCTTTTAACAGCATGCTTAAAATATAAAGTTCTCAAAGAAACATATATTCTTAAATTCAGGGTTTCTATTATCAAGAATACAAATATTTCATCCCTTTCTTTTCCATAATGCATTTATTTTTTTGCTTTCTATAATGGCTTAAGTGTAACACAAATCAATTCCATAGGTATCGCTTATGACAATTTCTAATTTAAAAATTTTATAGGGCTCCCAACTTAAATGACATACAATGGACTCCTGTTGCAACAAATGACAAAGAAACTTTCAATTACCTCCACATTATGTCTCCAGATGACATGATTTTAAAGCAAACCAACGAACTGGGTCATCGGAAATTCTGGGATTCTTTACCATTTCAAGAAAACCAACACTTATTTTTACGTACAAAAAAAGATGAATTATAAATAAGACTGAAAAATAATAATGTAAATGTTCTCCGAAATCCTTAATACTCTGTCCCAATAACATACTAAAATAAAACATACAAAGTGTATGCACAAAACTATAAAAAATTATATAAAATAATCGCCTTTGAAAATAAGTAACGCATGTTTGAGTAATATCATTGACTATAAAGGTACATAATCAAAAGTAATATTTACTTACATTAATTGATAGCCAAGTTTAATTTGGCATATTTTAAACTAACTGTCCTTATGGCTCGGTTTATCATAGCCATGGCTTTATTAACTTTAATCACATGTGAAATTTCATAACTTAAGCATATTTAGGTTTGTAATACACGTCATGTATTCAACTTATTTCATTATTCAAATTAATAGATTTATGTGGGTGTTTCAAGCTAATGTTTCAATTATTATATATAATAAAATATGGTGTAAATTTATTGTGAATGAAAGTTTCAAAGACATCAGATAACATACATAATTTGAATGTCTAAAAGCTGATTACACTTATATTGCGTAAGTACAGGTTGAACTTTGGTTGAACAAACTCAAGTTTCAACAAATGTGATTGTAATTATTTATTTGATTTTTTATTTTAAAAATAAATTATTACGTATTCCTGAGTTTTTTAAATATTTGTATCCAATTTTTAGCATGTTTTAGAAAAATTAAATCGTAATTTTTTTTCTAAACTTTGAACACTTACATTTTTAATAAATTGTCTACGTGTAGGTAGAACTAAACATAGCAAAGCTTCACCGCATTCCACAAATCTGCAGAAATAGCTAAGGCTTCTTGTGTTCCTAATGTAGTGACAAATTTAATCAGATAAAATGACTACCAATAATTTTGTAGACATGTACAGATACAAATATTTAACAGAAATTTACCGAGGATTGCGACATGAGGGAACAAAGCACTTTTTGTTGCCTGACATCTAATAAAGAATATTAAATATTTATATCCTTACGTATTACAATATACTTCGAAAAATTAATTGATACTTTACACTGTTTACAAGTGTTTCTATTTGCGAAATAAGGAAATAACAGGAAAAAAGCCACTTAGATTATTCAGCGCGCTTATAACACGCAAAACATATTTTCCTACTCCCATGTTTTAATTTACTTATTAAGTGTGCGCTGCACTATACTATACTATACTAAAATGATACCCATTTCGATACAGATTTTCATTCTGAAATGACCCAAACTGACCAATAGCAGGAAAGCATTGTTTAAACTGACCAATAGCAGCAAAGCATTGTTTTTGGTAACCATGGTTACAAGAGTTGTTGACATTTCTCAGTTAAAATCGCAAAACAGTTCGAGTTTTTTTTAAGTATAATGTTCCAATAAATTTTTTTAATGAATATTTTTTAAATTAATTTTTTTAAAGGCCTCTTAAAATACAAATTTTAATAATTAATTTTGCGATTAATAAAATGTCTATTTAAAATTTATAAAAATACGGGATCAATTTGAATGTCAATGGGTCAAAGTAAATTTGAATTTAAAAAATGTAGTAAACGACCCCTTTGATCTTTGCTCTGTTGTTTTGAGTTTATTTTTTAAACCAAAAAGTTAATATTCTCTTATCTCACTTTATATATATACAAATATAGATAACAAACTCAAGAGGAGAAAATTAAGTTTGTTTTAATCCAGTTAATGATAAGAACAGAGGCAGGCATTTAACCACCTAAATTAAAATGTTAAAAATTATAGTTTTTAATGTTTTAACATTTTATGGTAAATTTTGTATTATAAAGTAGTAATTATATTGAAAACTTGTTTGTGTCTTATTACTTTAGCCAGTGGAGCACTAGGTACAGCTCCAGATATAACACTGCCGTTAGGAAAAGTTAAAGGTTACTTCTTGAAAACAATAAATGGAAGAGAGGTCGCTGCCTTTGAAGGAATGCCTTATGCTGAAGCGCCAGTAGGAAAATACAGATTTCGAGTAAGTTTTTGGACGTTACATATTTTTCCTACCTGTATCTATTACAGAACTAGCATTCTTGAACATTTTCAACAAAAAGTTAGTAAATACACTACAAATGTTGAGTAGCTATAAAAGCAAATTTCAGCTTTCTGTCTACCCATTATTACTATCAAAGTTTTCTTCTTTTTTATACTTGTAAATGACAAAATCTTATTTCTGTAGATATAGGTTCAAAATATTTACTTTTGATAAGATAGGTATATGACACCTTGTAACTATGATAGTTACATATTTTTACTTCCTGTATTACTATAGGACAGCATTGTTTTCATGCACATTTTTGATATCAAAATATTACTCGATTTTGATAAGGTGGGGATATTAAAAATTCATTGAGAAAATAAGCTTTAAATCAATCTTCAAAACGAATAGGAGAAGTTAGTTTTTTAGTATCATTTCTTTTTTAAAAATAGAATTTTGTAAATTTTTCTTCCGAACTTCATTATTTTCAAAATAGCGATTGTTCAATTGTGCAAAAAAAAAGATATTTTTCAAAAATAGGACATCGGTTTTCTTTTAATGATGTTAAGTAACAAAAATAGGTATAAACTACAATTTGACTCGTCCCCCAAAGCCATAGAACTCAGAAACATAGCAATATATTTATCTAATCTAGAAAGATGTGTTATCAGGGTCAAATGAATTAGGTGTTAAAGAGCAAATGTAACTTAAAATTATATAAGATTATTGTTGAATTTTACAGCACTTATATAATAGTAACCAAAATACTTCAACATTTTGACCGCATCTTTGCTGTTCAATAAGCTAAAATAGAAAAAAACCTCAAAATCTTAATTTGACTTTCTCCTTCTACCTATCTTATAGACAGCTAAATTTAAATAATTATATGTTTATTACTTCTTTGGATCGTTAAACTAGCGACTTACAACTGCAAGATTTAGAATTATACAAAAACAGACTAACCGAATTAATTTGTGCAGGGTATGTTTGATTTAAAAGTGCAAGTAGTTTCTCAAGATGTCCAAATAATTTCCACTCAAACTTTGAGAAAATAAGTTTAGAGTCAGTTTACCACTGATGATGAAACTAACGTTTCGCAAGACATTGCAGCTTGCATCTTCAGAGTGAATAAAACACTGAGTGTTTTATTCACCCTGAACATGCAAGCTGCAATGTCTTGCGAAACGTTAGTTTGTATGGGTTCACAAACAGCTAACAGGCATAAGCCGATTAAGTATTATTGTCCTGGCAAACAAAATACATTAAGATCAAATTCTTGTCCGCCCCAATAAGCAAACGACCCTGTTTAGGCAGGCAGGACCTATGAACAAATATTGCTCAGACTTCTAGAGCAAATGCTTGTAAAGGCAGACAAGCTACAGGTTGGTCCTACTTGATTATGCTGGGCGTAGTTCCCAAATGACGACACGGTCTAAGCCGAAAGTAAATTGTAATATTGACAAAACCTAGTGTGCTATTTCTGCCTTTATTTAAGTTTCGACTTTGACGTTTACTCAAATTGATTGTGTAAAGTTTCACTTGGTAATCTGATTGTGATGGAGTTGATCGAAACTCGGTGAATTGAAATTCTTATCTTGATTGGTTGTGATAATAAAACTAGAACTCAAGAAGCATGCCACTTATACAACCTCAAGTCTCCACATCATCAACCAATTGTTTGTTCAAGAGTGTGTAGAATTTAAACAAAACTAAAAATTGCACTCTATGTTTGTTCGAAGAAGATGTTTTCTGAGATAACTAATTTGAACAACGTAATTATCGGTTGTCAGTGTCACCCATACATTATCAGTCAATTTTTGTCAAAAGACATGAAAAGAGCTTTCAACTGCGCCATCACATGGCATACCGTTCTATTTAAAAAAAATAAAAACTAGTCACTGTGCCGTGTCACGTCACCTTTTAGCAACAGTAATATGCTTAAAATGTGGCTAGGATAAAATTCAAATTTACAAGTCCGAGCGCTTTTTACAGAAAAATAATAGTTAAGGAGATACTGAATTTACTCCATACTTTATCCACACACTCTATATTGACCAATGAAAAATGCAGAATCGGCAGTTTTTCGGCCACCAAAAAAGAATTATATCATCTGATAATTCCACCTGTGGGAATTATAGCGTCAATTAAACGTGTGGTTTGAGCGACAATTTTGAGAACATTTAAAAAGTATTTATTTTAAAAGAACATTTGATAACACAATGTTGTTTTCTATCGTCAAGGAAGTGTAGTCGCATGTAATTCAATTTTATGATAATTTCAAAAATCAATTTCTGATCAATGAAAAGCCTGCCGAATATCATTTGTACTTAGAGTAAAGTGGACTATTTTTGTGGCGGTACCACTCATGTATATTGTGCTTGCAAACAGCACCACTCATGGTATTATAAATGAAAATTGTTACACAGCAAATTTTCAGAAGAGTAGCTTTTTTGTATGGAGAATAAAATTTTGTTGACAACACTTCAAAAACTTTCATTATCTAAAATATCAAGAAGAAAATATTACCTGACCCCAGTACAAGGCGCCTCTGGTGCACTTATTCAAAGAAAAATTAGTAGAACTACTAAAATGTAATGCTTAGATATAGAATTTCTAAACTTTAGTGCAACTAGGTACTACAAAAGTTTTCGCCAAAACAGTTATATTAGACTATTTCATCTTTAGGAGGCTGTAACTCCATAAGGAAACATTTCCAAATCAATGTTTATAGGAACATTTTTAATGATGTCTGGTCTGCTATCTGCCATTAGAACATTTGCACTTATTTTACGACAACGCTATAGAAACAAAAGATTTTGATAATAAATTTATAAAATTTTTAAATTAATTTAAAACTCGATTTGTTTTAGTTTTTTTCATACCCTGACTTTTTAGATTCATCTTTACATGTAATTAAGGGAGACAGAGAACACTAGAAATTATTATATTTTTATTTTTTTCATGTGTAAGGAACCACAACCTATAAAACCATGGAAGGGAACCTGGAAAGCAAATAACCTTCACAAATGTATGCAGTACAACCACTATACAGAACCAGGAGATGATTTTGTTATAGGTAATGTTTTAAATGTACAGGGGGAGCGTAAAATGTTTCGCCAAACGTTGAGTTGTAATTCTACACACTAAGACGAGTAAAAAGTCTATATAAACATGTGTTCGAAATGTGTGCATCTTTTTAATTGTTATGTCACTTAATCACTGTGTCAAAATGTATAAAAATGCAGAATTAGTAGATATGCATTTTATGTATGGTTGTGTTCTTGGAAATACAGTAAGACACGTCGTCTGTATGAAGACCAGTTCCCCAACTGTAAAATCAGGCATCGTGGAAGATTACCTGTTCGGACCTTACATTTTGCCTAATTGATTGACAGGAGATGCTTATTGTATTTTTCCGGTAATTGTTCTCCCAGGTCTAATTGACGATGTATTCTTCGAATACGCAATCGAAGGTGGTTTATGCACGGTGCAGATCCCTGGCATTTTCCCTTCGTGTGCATCTAGCTCAAGTCTTTGGTGAATAATGGATAGGTTGAGTAGGGTCACCACGCTCACCAGATTAAATTCGATTAACTTCTTCACTTGAGCGTGTTTGATAAATCTCGTTTATACCGCCTCCATTAATACTGTAGAGGGGTTACAGCAGCATGTTGAGAATGGTTTTGAAACTATTAGAGGGGTGCCAAGAATTTTTGAAAGAGTAAGATGGTCAATGAGACATCAGCTAGAAATCTGTGTGGAGATGGGCAGATAACATTTCAAGCATCTACATTGAGTAGACTACGTTATGTAAATTTTGTTTCATTTAAGTCAACACCACACACTCTTTGGACAAATGTGTATATATATTCTTTACTTGTTTTAGTGTGTAAAATAATACCTCAAAGCTTGACAAAACATTTTACAGTCACCCTGTATTTGTAATAAACTCTTGGTACAAATTTTTAATCAACCATCTTATAGGTGATGAAGACTGTTTATATATTAATGTTTATACTCCTGACACAAGTAGCACTACGTTATACAATGTAGTTGTCTACATACATGGAGGTGCTTTTATGTTTAACCATGGAGGTAGTTATGGTCCAAAAATAATATTAGAGAAAGATGTAGTATATGTAACTTTCAATTACAGATTAGGACCATTAGGTAAAATGATGTAGCATTTACTGTCCTTACTAATATGTAAAACCAATAATAATGTTCACAGGATTTCTTAGCACTGAAGATAAAACTGTTCCTGGAAACAATGGTTTAAAAGATCAACTATTAGCACTCAAATGGATTAAACAAAACATTAAACATTTTGGAGGAAATCCAGATTCAATAACATTAACAGGTATGTCTGCAGGAGGAGCAAGTGCTCAACTCCACGCTTTATCGCCACTGTCACAAGGTAACAAAATAAAATAATGCACATATTTGAATAAATACTACTGTTAATATTTTAAATCATAGGATTGTTTCATCGAGGCATATCACAAAGTGGTACAGCACTAAATCCATGGGTTATGGTAGAAAATGCGTTAGAAAAAAGTAAAACGCTAGCTACGCACTTAGGATGTCCAACTACTACAACAGAACAAATGGTCGAATGTCTAAGAGAAAAACCTGCTTATGACATTGTCGATGCTGTTAAGCTTTTCTTGGTAATTCACTTTAAAATTTCATTAAAAAGTTTACACATTTTCTTGTGATTTATCATCAACAAAAGAATTCTTGACAAGAAAATATTTTTCCGCAATCGTAGTAGAAAGGAGGCTTTTGCGCTTTCATTTGACAATGCAAAGTTGACGTTTTCCGAGGAACAAGCGATAATTGCCACTTTACCGCTCGCTGAATGGTGGCTTGTTTACTTGTTGTCATTGGATACGGACGAAATACATTATGTCTTATAACCTTGATAAAAACTATTTCATTAAAATAATCTATAATATGTATTTTCAATTTTAAAATTTTACACAGTGTTGGCACTTTACTTTTACCTAGGGCTTAAGTTAAGAGGATTACACTACTCTACTTGTTTTAATTTTTATTGTGTGCATGGTGGAATGAGAAGTTTTTAGCAATAATGTTAGCAACACTGCAAGTGGCGTGGCAATGGGACTTTTCAATTATCGTCTCCTCATAACCTTAATTTAAGTGGATCACGGCCAATTAACATGGCAAAGTGAAAAAGCTCTACATTATGTCCCTAAAAGAATTTTTTACTTTCGGTAACCCTAAATGGATAGATAACATTATTTTACATCACTTGATGGCAATCTATTTGGAAATTCATTAGAAATAATGGTTTAAATTTATAGTTTATTTAAAGCATTATTTCTAATGAACATTCAAATTAATTGCTGTCAAGTGATGTAAAAGAACGTTATCTTTCCATTTAGGGTTACTGAAAATTATCAAATTCTTCTAGGAACATAAAATAGAGTTTTTTCACTTTTGCCATGTTAATTGGCCATGTTCCACTTGTTTCGAAATGCAATGTAGGTTCTGCTTTATGTTAATAAACAAGGGGATGAAATTCTATAAATATTAAAAGGTGAAACGAGATAATTTCTTTTAAATTAAAAATTGCCTACTAAAAATAAGCAACCAAAATTGGATCAAGCAAAATTTAATTAGAATGAAAAATGTACAAAATTGCAGCACCCCATTTATTAGCGGTTGTAAACATACATTTTTCACTCTTATTATATTTAGCTTGATTTAATTTGGGCTGCTTATTTTTAGTAAGCACATTAAAACTAAAAAGAAATAATTTCCTACTGGTTTTTAATATTTACAGAATTTCATCCCCCCATTTTTTAGGGGTACTAAATGTACCTATTTTCGTGCAGCTATTAAAACAATATTAAAAATTATATATCATCCCATTTAAAATTTTTAAGTTAAATTCAGTATTAGCCTAATATATGGCTCCTTCCGTTCCACAAAATCATAAAAATGTTGTTGTTCACTCTTTTATAGTTTTGGAGATATCAGCTTGTAACACTTTAGTTGCCACACCCTGTATATTCACTTTAAAATAGCTTATATAATTAAATATTATAAAAATAACTTAACGTTATAATAACTGAAGCTCGAGACACAATTTAATATCTTTTTTTATGATATTAATTAACTAACAAATTGCTCTGTCATAATTTTTACCACAAACGTTATTCATATACTACAAAAGCTGGTAAAATACAATTTGAATTTATTTTTTACCCTAGCCTTTATTTCTGTTTAAAGAATTGCAGTCGTCATTAGTACACTGGACTATAAAGAAACATTTGAAATAAAGTGCTTTGCCCATGTTTCCAACGTAAAATTATTCAATGTTTTAAATATAAATAAATGTGCGTATATTAATATTTCAGAAAGTTGGTGGGATCTCCATAGAAACTGTGTCTAAATAAAACAGTTGGTGTATATAAAATATAAAATAATATAAAAATGTTTGCTAATTTAAAAAAAATTTTAATAATTATTAAATCAAATCTTTACAAAAAGTTACAACAAAAACACATATTTTAGCCATGGTTATATAACCCATTTTCTCCATTTGGAGTGGTTGTTGATAAATGGTCGTCTGAACCAATTGTACCGGAACATCCATATGTCACACTCACTACTGGAACAGTACAAGATCTACCATGGATATTTTCAAATGTAGATGCCGAAGGATTATATCCAGCAGCAGGTAACACACGGTTGTTAAGATGCTTTGGAATTACTATGTCCTATTAACTAAGCACATATGAGAGTAACTACTCTTGCAATAATGGTTGCATACAGCAGACTCCAGTGTTGACTAAAATTCTGCTGAATACCCATTTCTTGGAGCATCAATAAACTATCCCACCTTGCTACTGATTACTATGATCGTGATGTAATAAACAGCCGAGCATTATGCATCCAGGAGACAAGGAGTACACACTAGTAGTAGTAATGCTGCTACCTGGTATCACTCACACCTGCTGTATGCAACCAATTCTACTGATTTTACTGTTGATAGATACATAGATTACAAGGAAAGATTTATAGAATTCTCCTGTGCAAATCAAAATACAATCTGTTTCAGACTTCATTGGAAATCCTGAGCACTTGGATGAAATTGATAGTCGCTGGAATGAACTAATTCCATACATTCTAGATTTTCATAACACTCTTAACCCTCAGCAACAACTTGTTGTACTTCAAGAAATTCGAGATTTCTATTTCAAAGGAAAATCAGTTTCTAAATCTACATTTCCCGTTTTAGTAAAGGTATTACGACTGCAATGTCATTAGTGCTTACTGCTTACTATTTCACAGTAAATACTTTTTAGTTAATAAGTGATCGGCTATTTGTAGTAGACATTGAACGTGCAGCTAGATTGCATTCTGCTGCAATAAAATCACCAGTGTACTACTACTATTTTTCGTATCGAGGAGCACATAGCAAATCTGAACTTCGATCACGTTCTAATACAAAATACGGTAAGTATTTACTTATCATAAAAATTTGTTAATATTATCAGTATTAAACACATTAGGAGCTGCTCATGGCGATGATACTGTATACGTTCTTTCATGTGAAGTGAACACACAAACAACAGAAAATGACAGAAATATGTCAAAGCTGTTTGTCGATATGTGGACATCTTACGCAAACACAAGGTAATCTAATAAAATTTAAAATTATTCCTGTTTATAAAAAAAATTTGTTTTAGCATTCCTCAACTGCAAAATGTAAATTGGCCACATGTATCAAAAGACATCACCGAGGCACTACCATTTGTATTAGTAGAATCTCCAACACAATTGGTAGTAAAATCTGCGACATTTTTAGGAAACAGGCAATTTTGGGACACTTTACCGTTTAAAGAAAATAAAAATTTAGCTGTATTGAAAGACGAGCTTTAAATTTAAGGGATTTTAAAATAAAATATTGTTATTTGAAATTGCTATAATACAAAACCTTTTACTGCTTAAATCAAATATTTAACTTTCATATAATATGAATTTCACAAAATATTTAAATTAGTACGTATTTTTACTTTACTACATTAAAGTATAGATATCATTATTATACTGTTACTCCTACCTCTCCTAAAATATCTGATAATCTCTCCAAGTGTGTATTTACAACACCCAGATTTCGGCCAGCTTTACTACGATTCAAAAGTTGAAATGCATTCATGTACTCCAGCTCAGAAAATTCTGGTCCTTTTTCCACTATACCGTTTAGAATTTCCTGCACAAAAATTAAGAGAACATCACAAACAATACAGAACATGTGTATTACTTACTTCTGGTGTCAAAAAGAACAATTCAAAATAATGACGAGCGTGATCCAGAGCTACTTCTCTTGTCATTGTTATATTTGTCAACGTTTGTTGCAAAGCAAACACATTGCGACACATGCGCTGTATACCGGCTTCATCAATAAGTTTCATGTACTGGGAAGAACTAATTAATATTTTTGCAATTAAATGACCTAAACCTTCAAATATGTACTGAAAAAATTAACGTTTTACTTAAAAGCAAATGTATTTTGTAACCAACATACTTTACATTTGCGGGGATGTAAGCTTGATGTCATGGCTTCATCTACATTTGCTAAAACCCGACTTAATTCCAGTACTTTAGGATCAGGTTCATGAGTTTCTTTGTTATATTCGCTTTGTGCCAATAGGTAATGAAAACACTGAACACGCACCTAAAAAAATACAATGGCTAGGTTTCAATGCTCTTTTGTTAAGTAATTATTATTTTAGGAATTTAAACTAATAATAAAACCAAACTCTACTTTCCCCTACTTTCAAAATAGAAATGTAATTTGTGTCTGTATGCATGCGAATACATGCAAGGGTATGTATGCATGTGCTGTATTGAAATTTCAGAAACGACTAGACCGATTTTAATGAAATTTAAAATACGCAGGTGTAAAGAAAATTCGTCAACCAAAATAACATTGTCGGCCAAAAATTACGAAATACAGGAGAGATTAGCCGCCCTAAATAACGCTGCATCCAAGAATTAAATTGTAAATCTTATTCTACTATCACATATGAGCAATTTTGCTTAAGCAGAATTGTTTAATCGCCCCCTGTTTATTATTTTTTTTTATTAAATAAAAGGACATAAACTTGAATTTTCAAAAATGCATAGGAGTCGCAGAGAAATTAGCAGACTAGAAGAATCAAATTGTAGCTGATCTCAAGCCTACAAAAATCTAAAAAACTAGTGTGCCCAGTTTTGAGAAAAATCTGTTCTTCACTTCCAAGTTATTATCTTTTTCAAATTCTATCATACATTGTGTTCCTTTAGGACTATTACAATATCTAAAATTTCTGCCAATATGGCATCTCATTTTTGAGTAATGAGATGTTAAAGACAAAGTTTTCAAAAAAAAATCAGCTAACAGCCCATTTCCAACCTAGGAAATTTCTAATTCCGGTTTTGAATTTTTTAAAGCTCATTTTGTTAATGAAACTTTGTATACCTCCACATTTCAAACCCCATCGAAATCAAACCATTCATCCACACTCCCACATATCCACACATCGACAGACATTTTGTGCACCACTTTTCTGAGTTACTCGAGGTTGAAAATATGTATCTCCGTCAAAATTTCGAAATCAAACATTGCATGAAATCAGTACTTAGAGGAAAATAAAAATATGCAATGTGTCAATATTTAAACTTTTTCGAATAATTACTTTTCAAAAAGTGGCAGCCATTTTTTTTTAAATTTTTGAGAGCTTCTTTGTACAACTGTGGATGCACTTTAATTAGGTTTTTCCCTCAATGCTCTAATTTCTCTTTAATATCCTCAACAGGGTAAAAAAAAAATAAAATAAAGGTTTTTCTGTTTTTAATTGATTTTTTCAAATTTTATAATCAATTTTCATAATTTTCCTAATTAAAAATCATTATTTTAAATTTAAATGATTTTTTTTGCATATTATGTATGTCGATTTAAATGTTTAAAATGAGAATGTTTAAAATTAAAATGTTTACTAATGATTTAAAAGACCAACGTAAGAATGGAAATTTTAAATGAGCTAACCAGTTACTCATGCCAATCCATGACTGTGCATTTTTGAGTTTTGTACTTGGTTTACTTGATTTAAATCATAGGTAAAAAAAAACATTCGATTCAAATCGCTATTTCAATCACTGATTTAAATCAAACATACCCTGATCCTCGATGAATTTTTGAAAATAATGCGTTTCTATCTTATAAACAGCACAATAAACAGTCTGCATTTGAGGCTTTCGCAGTTTCTCGAACTGTCAATATTACAATTTACTTTCGGCTTAGACCGCGTCGTCATTTGGGGAACTACACCCAGCATAATCAGGTAAGGACCGACCTGTAGCTTGTCTGCCTTTACAAGCATTTGCTCTAGAAGTTTGAGCAATATTTGTTCGTAGGTCCTGCCTGCCTAAACAGGGCAGGATTCTTAGATTATTTAAATCTTGGGGTGGACAAGGACATTTGATCTTATGTATTTTGTTTGCCAGGACAGTAATACTTAATCGGCTTATGCCTGTTAGCTGTTTGTGAACCCATACAAACTAATGTTTCGCAAGTCATTGCAGCTTGCATCTTCAGAGTGAATAGAACACAGTGTTGTATTCATATACCAATGTGGCGAATCGACGACGATCCAGTTTCGCCAAATGGGAATAAAATTTGCTCGTCGGTAAACTAAACCATCTGTTTTAGAAACATGATGGTTTAATGAACAAACCTACATACACATATCCCAAAAAACTTTCTTTATTCCCTTAGTATTTTTTCGTTAAAATCTCGTAATTGAAAACAGTCATGTACTCAAAATTTTCCTATATTGGAAGTATGGGAAAGTAAAAATCAGAATATTAAGTATTACTTCTAAATGAAGAAGTAATAAGCAAGTATTAGCAAGTTCATCAAAATCTTGAGCAATACTAGTCAACTGTTGGAGTGTAGATGGTGACACTGGAGGTGGTACTTCCACAGAAGAAACAGTGATTGTAGCTGGCGATAAAGAAGGATCTTGTCTAAATTCACTTGCAAATTGAAGCATTCGTACTGAAAACCATTCCTAAAAATATTAAATTAGTATGAACAATGTTTTAATGCCCGGAATATTTTTCATAATTTTTGGTTTGACAAAAAAGAATTCCTGCATTTTGCGAAACAATTTAATTTGATACTCAAACATACTACTATAGAAGACTACCAACACAGAGTTCGCACATTAAGTGCTTATAAGGTACCAAACTGTCAGTATTTTTCCAACAATTGATACACATCACGTCATTGTAGGCCTGCTGGCCATCTAACAACAGAAGAATGAAAGTGTTTCTGACTTTTTGAATTGCCTTGTACATAAAATCCAACTTTCTATAACTTTTTCCAAAAACATAAATATATTTTGTTAGCAAGTTAGCTGTATAATAACCAGGGTTCGGATTTTAGGCAAAACGCCTATTTTTATTAGTGAAGGCAACTAAATTCTAACGGAATAAAAATTTGTTTCATAAAATTTCAGATCTTTTAAGCTGTAGTTTATTTTACTACTTTTTTACCTATTTAACATTTTTTTTTAACTGTGCTAGTTGCGATTTTTAAATGTTTTTTTTCCAGACTCTGATAATAACAAATAAAAGTATAAAATATTTTTCAATTTCAAAAGTCAATTTACTGAAATTCACAGAACAAGCATTTAATAAAATACTTACCATGCTTTCTTGTAACTGAGCCAATTCTTTAAGTAATGCCATATCCGAAAGAATTTCACCAGCACTAACACCACCTTCTCCTAAATTACTAGCTAATATTTCAGCTTCTCTTCGATTTCGTTGCCGCACATCCTCTGGACTTTCTTCTTCAGATGGTTGATCTCTTCTGACCACTGTTTTTCTACGTTCATTGCGAGCTTGGTACTCCTGCTGCGCTTTAAGATTTAACCAGTTCGGCAAAGACCTAAAATCAACAAGAATATAAGTCTGATTTGGCAAACAAAAACTATAATACTTGCTTCAGGAACCGACTGATGTCTTCATCTTTAAGCCATGCTGCACTACAAATACGTCGATCCTCCGAATGAGGTTGAACAATACCTTGATATGCAGCATAACATGTTTCCTTATATTCTTTTAGAGCGGAACAAACTGATCTTACAAGCTGTTCACCATATAACGGCAAAGTTTGCAATAGTCTACGCCAATCTCTTATGCAGTTTTCTACCGTTACAGTGCTCTGTAATGTAAAATTATTGAGACTATTTTTACAAATAAGTACAGCTGATTAATTACTTACTACCAGTAAGGGTTTGTAATCAGTAGTAACATCTAACAATACTGTAGCTTTCCAGGCATCAGCAGCACGTACAGCCATATCAATTTGTGCTAAAGTTTCTGCTCTTTTTCTCATAAGAAAACCGTCAGTCACATAATTTGATAAAAACAAATTTAATGAGCAGGATATACTACAACAGAATTTAAAAATATAAACACACTTTTATTCGAGATTAATTTACTTTCGTTTACGTGTTCTCTATCTAATGCACTCAATTCATTTTTTGGATAGAATTGAATTATAAATTCTGTTCTATAAAAAGGGCCCGAGGCTGTAGCGACTTTCTTTTTGATTTAACCCCCAGCAAACCATATACAGACTGTCTATTTTATCAGGTACACTACAAGGATCTCCAAAATGGTAAGAGTTCTTTAGTGAAATAATTTCCCTGAAAAGCTGAAGCTATCTCTGATCATTCCAATTCTAAAAAAAGGAGATAAACAAAAACCCAGCAATTACAAACCCATTTCCTTGTCTGTATTCTCAAAAATACTTGGGAAAGCGATGTATATGGGTGGTGAAATATTTGGAATAATATAATTACTTTTGCAGCAGTCAAAATGTATTTTGGACTAACGAAACAGTCAAAACTGCGATTTTTGGTCCATGGTCATAAATCCTCGACTCGTTGGTACTTAACCGGATAACCCTAGGACTGTATTTTGACTTAAGTAGAGCTTCTGACTGGGTCGACCACATCATGTTACTAGATAAGCTTGAAAAAGCTGGTATATGTGGCTCGGCAAAAGAATGGTTCAGCTCGTACTTACCTTTGCTCTTCCTAAGTTTTTACAACAATCTACAAGCCTGTTTAGAAAGTGTCAATGTAAACATATACCAATCTGCAGATGACACCTCGGTAGTTATCTCAAAGGTGACTTCCGAACTTACCATAGAGCGAACTAGACAGGTAGTAAAAAATATGAAAACAGTGTCTGAATAATGGCTTAAAACTAAACACAAAAAAAAACGGTCTTGTACACCATCATAATTCTATACATAAGACAGCTACCAGCTTTTTGGTTAGGCTGCACAATAACACAGCTAAGCAAGAAGACAGCATACAATTCTTAAGTTTGCAAGTGCAGCGTAACTGCAACTAGCAACATCACATAGCTGCGTTGTCAAAGAAATTGTTTTCGGCGTTCTGCAATATACAGCGCTTAAGGCAATATTATGAAACAACACAAAAACATTAACTGTTGAAGACAACATTACCAACTGAATAGGAAAGTAAGTGTGAATACAGAAACAAACAAATTAGAAAAATTTTAAAGCAATAGTTAACTCGGTTTTGAACCTTGAGTGAAAAGTATAACAAACTTTTTAGATTTTGTTAAATTCCAAGTCCTTTCTGCGAGATTTAGTATAAGTAAACAGTTGTAATGATTAGAGCTATGTGTCGATTAACAAGTAAGTCTATTTATTAAATTGTATTAAATTGTTTCTACTGTCTTTATATTGTGTTCTGCGTTATTTAATTAACCATATTTACTGTCTATATTTTGCATTATTCTGTTATTTAATATTGTAACTGTGTAGAACTTCTACCAGTAAATTATTGTGTTTATAATATACATTTGTCTTTAATCTCTGTTTCATTGCTTAATAAGATTTCTAGTAGAAGAACCTAGTCCAATAAATAAGTGAACAACGCTCGAGTCGTCACAGTGCTATGCTATCTTCCGATTAAGAAACACAGTTAGCCTGGAATACTATCTTACTATTATGCATATGTACATAGCAGATTATCCTACGGCATCATCTTTTGGGGTTCCGAAAAGATGAATAAATAATTATTATAATTAATGTTATTATCACCTTTGGTTCTATGCATTCTTTTCACAAAATTTTTTATGCAACCGTATTTAATGTTTAGATAGTTGAAAAGCAAAAAAATCCACTAGAAGATTACACGAAAACAACTATGCCATTCAATTTGAAAAAATGTAGTTGAAGTCATAACGAAAAATT
The DNA here is from genome assembly GCA_958336395.1 of Ctenicera cuprea. NCBI lineage: Eukaryota > Metazoa > Arthropoda > Insecta > Coleoptera > Elateridae > Ctenicera > Ctenicera cuprea. The sequence goes on from OY284490.1 coordinate 40,173,606, forward strand.
AGCGGCACTAAAAAAATATTCGTCAAATTGTAGAAAAAACTTTCCCATTTAATAATATAATTATATGGTTTGCTAAGGGGGGAGAAGGGGAGGAAATCAAAAAGAACGGAGCTGCAATCTCGAACCCCCTTTGTAAAACAGACTGTATAAGCCAAAAACATGTATATAGTTTCCCCTATCCACCCCATTTTAATCCATATGGCAGCAAAAAGCCAACCCAACCACTATCACTTAAAAATATGTTGATTTTAACTTGTATCTCTTAATTACCCTTGTTTTAAATCCAAAGAATGTTCTATTTCTTCAATGAAGCACATCAGAGGAACAAATATTAAGGTAATATTGTTAGGATCAGGTGTACAAATCAATACTTTTTCCCTGTTAGTTCTTAATGCAGGCACTTCTTTTGAATTACTACTCATTGTTAATGCACTAGATGACCCATCGAACTTGAATAAAGACTTTTTCTTGCTAAAAAGTTGAAATTAATTGAATTTCATAAAAATGGATTGCTATCTTACACTTGTTGTTTACGGCGAGAGAAATAGCAAGATATATCATTGGGATTGGCAAAACTATCCGGTAATTGCGGTTCATTTGATATATTCTGAATATCTAAATAGTCATTAAGCAGAAGCTGTAGCTGTTAAAAGTACAAATAAAAATTAAAAATATTAAAACATACCTTTAAAAAAATACTTACAACCGCTTGTACTTGTGCCCAAAAAATTTTCATGTCGTACAGCTTAACATTTATTTTATGTGCTTCACAAGCTCTTGTTAAATGATTTAACAAAACAGAATGAGCTTGTGCAACTTGCCTAAACTGTTCAAATAAAGTCTGCATGAGTTCTAATAATGCTATCTGCTTAGCTTGTTTTGTATCATTTAGAGGTTGTATTGCACTAATGTCACTTATATAATGTGTGGTACGTTGAATTATATTTAGAAGTTCATTTTGCATTTCAACCTTCAATTTCTAAAATGGAAAATTTTACTACATGTTATTCGCCACAAATGAAAAACAAAATAATATTACAACTAACATCAACAGCAAATGGTAATTTTTCCAAAAGAGCCAAACATTTCACGAGAATAGCCATAAAATTTGAGGAGTCTGCTTCTGGATCTGTAGCTTGTAAATCTTCTTCTACATCAAAATCTTCAATTTTTGATCCTAATCTAAAAATTTGTAAAGCAACACAAAATTTAAAAAATAAAATTTATATTTACTTGGGTGTTGTTTCTAATAAATTCCTCCTTACTGATGATCTTTGACGAGACGATAATCTTAATTCTACACTTCTTTGAAGTGGTGAATTAAACAAACCTTCTCTTCCAGACCCTTGCCTGCGAAGTGCTAAAGCATATTGTGCAGTTTTTACATATAAGTGCTGTTTAAGTTCGCTTACAAGTTGAATATGGAGTTGCTAAAATTTAATATAATAATTGTATTTAAGTACTTGGCAATATATTTCAAACGCTTTCTACCTCTTTTTTAGATTCTAACTCTTGGCTTAATTCTTTGAGACCTTCTACACCTTCCAGACTACCCTTTCCTAATGAAACAGCTTCTACTAATAATCTAGTTGCATGTAAATACTGTTTTCGTACTAAATGAGTGGTTAGCCGATTGGGAACATCATTCATTTTTTCTCTATAACAAAACACGAAACGCAAAATAAGGAATTTCCGTGATTTAAAAAAAATATATATGTATATTTATAAATGGAAAGGTATAAGAAACTTGTGTGAATTAGAAAATTGTGAAAAGTGAATACTAAAATTCGAAATATAAAACAGGAATATTGGAGACGATTCACAGCTGGCATGGAACATGATCTTTATGGGGCACAAAGGAAAGTCTGGAAAATGTTAAAAGCGAGGAAAAAAACCATAAATGAATATAATGTCACACACGGAATTGACAAGACGCAGTGTAAATCTTACGTAGAACAGCTGTATAATGACGAAGGGGATCAACCTGAAGCAGACAACAGTATACCGCAGCAGGTTATGGATATAACAGCAGAAGAGGTAAAATGTGCTATAAAGAAACTCAAGAATAGGAAAGCTGCTGGCCCAGATGGTATCTCTAATGAATTATTAAAATACGGCGAAATAGAAATTACCGACCACATGACTACGCTGTTTCGAAAGATCTTAAGTTGCAAGAATGTTCCAGAGAAATGGAGGTCAAGTACTACAATTCCAATACTGAAAAAAGGGGAGAAAAATGATCCATCGAACTACCGCATGATTACACTGCTAAACACCACACTTAAACTATTTACAAAAATATTGGCAAATAAAATAGGAGCAATGTACGATACATGTGAGGAACAACAAGGCTTTAGACTTAATAGATCCACCATTGACGCTATATTTGTTATAAAACATATTACTGAGAAGGCTATAGAGTTCAATACACCAGCATACATGTGCTTCATAGACCTGACCAAGGCATTCGATCGTGTTAGACTAAAGGATGTAATAGCAATATTAAAGGAAGAAAAAATACCGGAGGAAATAATATGCATCATAACAGACATAAACAGAGCCAACAAAACACGAATAAAAGTAAAAGTCGATAACGAATTATCCGAAGAAGTTACCATAAAGTCGGGAATCAGACAAGGGGATAGCCTGAGCCCAATGCTATTTAACTTAATCATGGATAAAATAATAAAAAGAACTAAAACAAAAGGAGTAGGATACCCCATGGGAAACAGCAGGATAAAGATATTATGCTATGCAGACGACGCAGTAATCATTGGTGAGAGCGAAGATGACCTACAAAGAATGGTGCACGAATTTCGAATAACTGCGGAAACTTACAATATGCAGGTGTCAATAACAAAAACTAAGAGTTTGGTAGTAGCAAGGGAGCCGAGAAGATGTAAAATAGTAATTAAAGAACAATCTATAGAATAAGTAATGAAATTTGAATACCTTGGCGTAGAAATATCCAGCTATGGCAACCTTAGAGAAGGAGTACGCAAACAAGCTAACAAAGCGGCACATATGTCAGGATGTTTACGGGATGTCGTGTAGAGGAATAATAACGTAAGTTTAGAGAGTAAGGTCCGCATCTATAAAACGTGCGTGAGACCACTTTTGACATACGTAGTTGAAGCAAGGGCTGACAAGGGTAAAACAAAAAGAATACTGCGAACAACAGAAATGAGGATCAAACACAGGCAATACGTTAAGAGATAGAAGACGAAACAACGAAATCAGGGAAGCATGCACAATACAAGATGTTGTTCGGTGGTCTCGGCAAAGAAGGAGGGAATGGAACCAGCATGTGAATAGAATGGGAAGGGAGAGAATCGCTCGATTAGCACGAGACGGAAAACCACCAGGAAGAAGACCGGTAGGAAGACCGCCAAAGAAATGGAAGGATAGCTGGCAATCGACATCACAAAAAAATGCACCGCAATAACAGGCCATGGCCTAATATAAGCAGAAGAAGAAGAAGAAGTATTAAATTGTTGTGTAAAAAACATTTATTTTTTGCTTTTTAGTTAACTTATGTTACTTTTGTGTTTTTATTTGAAGTCGTTTTTTTTTTAAATTAATTATTTTACTATTTTAAGTGATGGGTAGACCTAGTAAGGATGCTTCTCGAATGAGGAAACGACGGCTAGTTGAAACGGAAGATGAAAGATGGAAACGCTTAGAAAAAAATAGATTTTGAGGAGTTCCCTGGTGTATCTTCGAAGTTCAAGGTCCAATACCAATGAAATTAAAATGGGACCACCTTGGAACTATACTGAATCCAACGCAAAAAGAATCATTAAAATCGGTTCATAAACAAAGAAGTTATACCCAAACATACATAAAAAAAAAGATATATACTGCAATGATATGCGTGGGCATGTATTTACTAGAAAACAATTACCTAAATGCCTGCAATTCACGCAATTCCAAATTATATTTTCTACGAGACTCTTTATTAACTTTCTCAGGGTCGTTATTTAGCTTGTAAGATAAGTTATTAATAAATAAATTTGAAACAGAATAAACACAAACAATATCAACGTTACAAAAAATAGTATATTATACACCAAGGTAGAAAAGTCTACTGTTATAGCCTGAGGGCTAAGGTTAGATCCCGAGGCGCGTAGCGCCGAGGGATGTAAGGCCCGAGGGCTATAAGACTTTTCTACCGAGGCGTATATACTTTTTTTTTCACTACTAGTGATATAAACCCTTATAATTGTCGAAAAATGACTATTTTAACTTAAATCCCTGTTTATTTCAAATTATAAAACAAATGACAGTTTCTTGTTTTGTTGGCATGACAGTTGTTTGAAAATTGTTAAATCATCATTGGTATTCAAAAAAATTGTTTTTAAGAACTGGTTTCATCTAAAATACTGAAATTATTAACAATTTTCTCTTTTTTAATTTGTGTGGTTGTATTATAGGCGAAATTGATATTGACAGAGTTGTCATTTATTACGGCGCGAAAAACGTATATTCAAATACACCAAAGTTTTTAAAATTAAATTAATTTATTTAAACAACTATTTTATGCATAAAATATCATTAAATAGAATCTCTCCATTATATTAAATCGTGCTATAAAAACGTTCTCTTTAAAACCGTCACAGGATTATCAAAAAACATAAATTTGTTCATTATTTACCAGTGGTTAATAATGAGAAATTAGTTACCTGTCAGTGAGCAAAGGTAGAGAAATTGAATTTCACAGCATTCTATTATGTGTCAAAATGCTACGCCATATTACTAGTAGTGAAAAAAAGGTTTAATTAAATAAATCAATTTTTTTTAATGAAGTTTTCGAAAAATCAAGTAAATTTTACTAAATACTATTGTTCTTTAAAAAAGAACACTTATCTTAATATCTCCTTATTGAGATATCCTTCACTCAAGCAAACAATGAATGTCCAACTCCTACTTCTCTAGTTTGCAGGTTCCTCAAATAACCACAAACACTCGCCTTTAGTTTGAATCCTCCTCTGGACTGCTTTTATGTTATTTTAAACTTGGTTTTACCACCATCACAACTGGAAAAACTTTCTGGATCGCTTTATACTTGTTACTCTTCTGGACTTTCCACAATTCGTTGATAATTACTTGTATCTTCTTCTTTTAAATTTAAAATCACTTTTACATCACTTTAAACTCGTTTTTCTTCTCTGTTCATCCAGAGCATATAAAATTCTGTCTTTGTTTTCAAAGACGAGTCGTACTAACTAAACAAATTTTCCATTCTTTTGTCTCCTCTCTTGATTCCCATTTTTTTGAAAAAACAAATAAATCTCATGACAATGAGTATTCTTTTATACATTTGTCAAATTGACACTGACATCCATAATGACATTTATCGATGCACAAACAAGTAAGTCTAAAACTTCTTATAAATTAAACCTTTTAAACAATTCTGAACTAAATTATAATTAAAATTAACATAAATAAAAATCGTATCAATCTGATTGTGTTTTTCTTTTCTTTGTGTAAACAAAACTTCACAAATATGAAGATATAAATTATTAGAATTTATAACAAGAAATTACAGCAATAATACGCAACCCTGAGTTTAAAAGTTTGAATACCAAAATCTTACAGTCTTCATAAGCCTTCAATCACAAACCAAAATGCAGCAAGCATCCCAAAAATTGCCTTCCAGGAATTACCATACTCCGGTCAAATCATACACCTCCAAATATCATAGCAATACAGAGAATTGAGAACCTCCTCCTTTTTTTGAAGTCGGTTAAAAATGGCTTCAACTTGAAAGAAAACTTATAAATATTGTATAGCGCCCATCCGTTACAACAAAAGTGTAAAAACACCCAACAATATGTTTATTATATAAAATCACAATCCATGTTTACAACTATGCGGTGTCAAGTGTAAAGTAGAAATTTGGTGTGTATTTTATGGTATTTAAGGCAAATTGTTCAAATATTTATTATATGTGTACAAGGTGTCCAGGATAAGGGGTCCATGCATGGGAATCTCGTAAACGGTAAGAGATAGAGATTCGATTAAACGAGAAAAATCATTCAGCATCTCAAGTACTACTATGATCAATATACAAATCCTCGAATTTTTGCTTCATTTTCAATACAAACTGAAAAAATTTAAATTTTGTGTTTTGTATATAATTTGGTTATTATCAAAGATAGCGCAAAGCATTTTGACATTATTAAGAAGCTTTTTTAGGCAGATTTCAAATCCCAATTAAAATTTGTATAGGTGGTTTCATTTTTAAGATAAGAACATTAGCTTCACTTTTTCAAATATGCGTCAAAGGCAGCCATGTCACGAATGGATAGAGCTCCTTTTCCCAAATACTACTATGATCCACATTCAAATTCTCGAATTTTTGCTTAATTTTCAGTATAAGCAAACAACTTTTTTCTCATAGTAGGCTGTGAGAAACTGTTTTTTTCTGATAGGTAGAAAATTAACAAAAAAAAAAGCAAAAGACTGCATTTGTTTTCATTTAGAGTTGATCAGTTTATCTTCCTAAATAATGAATTTATAAATGAGAAACTGTTTTCTCATGGTAGGCTGTGAAAAAACACACCCCAACGTTTCAGGAAATAAAACTATGAATGGAAACAAATGCAGCTCTTTGTTTTTTGCTGTTTTTTGTTAATTTACAGCCTACTACAAGAAAGCTTTCTTACACCCTACTATGAGAAAACAGTTTCTCGCTTATAACTCCGTTATTTCTAAAAATAAACCCATCAAACTTTATATCAAAGAAAAGAGAAAAAAGAGCTCTATCCAATGATAACATGGCCGGCTTTGACGCATGTCTAAAAAAGCGAAGTTAATATCAATATCTTGAAAATTTAACGACTGTGTAAAAAAGTGTTTCAATAATGTCAAAACCGCTTTGCGCTATCTTTGATAATAGCTAAATTATACACAAAAAGCAATAACTTAAAATTTTAGTTTTTTCAGTTTATACTGAAAATTAAGCAAAAATTCGAGAATTTGAATGTGAATCATAGTAGTACTTGAGATGCTGAATAATTCTTCTCATTTAACCCAATCTCTATCTCTTACCACTTACGAGATCCCCATGCATGAACCCGTTATCTTGGACACCCTGTATACACACATTTAGCTTAATGCTTCATATTTTAATAAATCATTAAAAATTTAATAAATCCTTAAACAGTTATTTTGAATATTTAATAAATCTTTATCGATTAAAATAAATTCTTAAAACATTTAATTTAAATATTCCAGTTTTCAATAAATCGTTACTGATTGAAATATATCCTGAAATATTTATTTTGAATTTTCGAATGGAAGGTTTATTTAAATCTGTACAAATTTAATAAATATTGAAAGATTTACAATCATAATTTTTTCACGATTTATTAAAAGTTGGAATATTTAAATTAAATGTTTAAAGATTTATTTAAATCCATACGACATGTCATAAGCCAATGGGCGTAACCCTCAAAATTGCATAAACTGTGTTAAGCATGTATTTGTTTCCAAAGGTCGTAACCCTTATTCTTTGGAAGTGGCGTAACCCACATCTTCATTTGTAATACATAAATTTAATAAATACGTTACTCTCCCATATCGGTATGAGTTATTTGAGGGACAGGTCAAATGGCGTAATCACCAGGCGTAAGCCACATAAGCATAAAACTGAGAGAAACTAATTGGCGTAGGCCACGTTTTTAGGAATCGTAAGCCACAATACTCAATTGGCATAACCCTCAATTCTTTTGTTTACACCTCCTGTTCTAAGTTATCATTGAGTTAATTTTGCATTAATTTAGATTGTTTTAGTGTAGAAAAACAAATGTGAAATGTGTGAAAGAAACAAAAATGATGAAGTATCTCAAGACTTCGCTAAAAAGAAAGAAATTCATTTAGTAGAAAAAGAAGATTCAAAGCAAGTTCATTTAACCGACCAACAGAGATCAAAAGATGAAGATAGTTTTATTTGCACAAGTTTTGACGTACAGAATGTGTTGAATACTCCCCATGGTGACAACATGCTTTTGTACTACTCACGAAAATACGCGTTTTACAATGAAACGTTTTACGAGTCGGGAACAAAAAATGTTTTCTGTTACTTATGGGGAGAGCAAGATGGAAAGCGGGGAAGTAATGAGATATGTTCAGTGTTAATTGACTATTTGAAAAATGTTGATCAAAGAGTAAATATTAAAACTGTCTCGTTAATGTGCGACTCTTGCCCAGGACAGAACTAGAATCGACAGGTTATAAGTACTCTTTTTTGGTTCTTGCGTTATCAAGCGGAAAATATAGACTCAATCTCTATTACATAGCTCCTTCCAGGCCACACGTATATGCCTGTCGATTCAGTCCATGCAACAATTGAAAAGTCAATTAGACACAAAATTATTTGGGCTACATCGGAATGGCCTACAATGATACGAAATGCTAGAGAAAAGTTGCCGTATGATGTAATAACATTGTCATTTGCGAATTTCAATAACTTTAAAATGCTTCAATCAACAGTTTTTCCCGATAACATAAAAAAACTAATTCTGGGAAAAACATAAATTTTAAGAAAATAAAAAGAGCCTTTTTCTCAAAAGATAGTAATATACATTTGAATTACTCCTATAAGCCTGGTAATGAAGACTTGCTTAGTCTGCCTGAACGCTATTATAGAAGCTTGTCTCAACCCCATCTATCATCACTCTATAGTAATAAATTACCAATTGCACCAAAAAAATTTAATAACTTGAAAACATTAGTAGATAAAAATATAATTCCACATAACTACAAGAATGAATACCTTGAGACGTCGCACAGTGACCATGTTCCTGATGTCCTCGCCGAGACCAATGAAGAAGGTTTATTAGAATCAGTTATAGATGATTATTTATCGTCAACACCATCATCGTCCACGGCAATCAAAAGAAAAATAATTTCAAAAAAGTCCAAAAAGTGCAAAGAAGACCATAATTTTAAAAAAGGGAAATCTATCAACACCACCAGAAGACACCAAGAACTAAACAATTGCCGCAAAAAGTGGTAGGAAGATGAGGAGTAAAGTAACAAAAATTGAATAAAGTGACATCTACAGACTACTTTATTTCAGTTGTGCAAGTATCAAAAATTATTAATTCGTAGGTAGTTTTTATTTTTTAAATTGAGGTATTATATAATTTTTAATTTTTTCTATTATAGTAACATTAAATATCTGTCTTAGTTGTTTAAACTTTCAATAAAAAACATTAAATCAGCAAAATAAAATAAGCAAACGGCTTAAGCAACACCGCTAAGTTGTAGTACAAGCCAATGGGCTTAACCAACAATTTTATCTAAATATTCACAAATATCTAAAAATACATATGTAGTATACATTTCATTATTATTTGCATTTACCACAAACATAGGTTATTGATGAATATTGAAGTTTTCAACGATACTCCTCCGAAACCGTATAAGTTATTAAGTTTTTATTGCCTCCTGAAAATTATGCAAATTGATGGATTCGCCTATTGGCCGATGACATGTCGCATAAGAATTTTTCAATACTGAAAAATTTAAAGTAAATGTTTATGGATTTATTTAAATGTTTAAGGATTTATTAAAATATAGAGTATTTATCCAAATATATGTATATATAATAGTTATTGAAATAATTGCCTTAAATACCGTAAAATACATGGCAAATTTTAAATCTACACTTGGTGCCACATATACAACTACCCCTGATAAATACTATTAACACAAAAAACGGCCCTTAATACTTGGTGAAACAAATAGATTTTGGGAGTTTGTTAATAATGCAACTAGCCATGTGTAAACGTAAATGACATTATGACGAGTGGATCTGACGTTCGTGACCTGTGATGCCACACCAATCAACAACACGTTTCACATCATGTGGTTTTGTTGTTATTTTGTCGCATATTTATTTATTTATTTCAAACTACTAATTTTTTAAAGTTCTAATTTTGTATACTTTGCTACACAGCACGTATATCTATCCAATCAACATGCTTTTAAAGAATTTTTGGACTTGTGCAAATTCCTTATTCAAACAGACAATTAATAAAATTCACTTACACTTCCTCTAAGAGTTGCAACATATACTTGTATTCTAAGCCCTCCAACCAAAGCTTTTTCAACTCATCTCTTCGGCAACGTAATAAGGTTTTGCATGCTTTTAAATTTTCTTTAACCTTATGGATTTTCTCGCGGGATTCACTAACTTGTTGTGATAGAACTCCAAATAACTGCATTACCTAATTTAATAAAAGAGATTAAAATAAACGATAATGAGCTCAGATTCTTTATTTACTTGTGTTAAATCTTGTTCATGTTTTGAAACAAGTTCGTCAAGTTTCCGATCGCTTTGTTTGTATTCTGTTTCGAGCTTTGCCTTTTCTCTATCCCGTTGCTCATTGGTTTCGCTTGCAGATAAGGTACGAATTACTGACATTAGTAAGCCACTCTGAAGACATAAAACATTTAAAAATTATGAACAAATAAAACATGAATTATATTACTACTGTTTCTTTAATCGGTTTTACACCTCTCGGTGGTTTAACTGGTGGTTGTTGCTCCATGGTTTGTCTATTAGAAACACGGTGTTTTTATATCAATTCCTTGGCTTTGGTGTTACAGGTTTTAGGTTATTTACACTAAACGTCAAAATTATACGCCTTTTGACCTTACGGGCTGCCAACCACAACTCATTGCACACAATAAATACTAAAAATACTGAAAACTTACAATACAGAGTGTCCCACAATACGTGTCTTCGTCAGCTGATACAACATCCAAATATAAGCAGAAAGTTTCAGATAAGCATAGGCCGACATTCGCTTTGATCGCAATAAAACAATAAACTAGATGGTGATATGAAATCAGTTGAAAGTCCAGTGGCGTTGAGATTGCCGATTTTTTAAGATTAGAATATACCCCTACATATATAGGCCAATGCTGCAGGAGATATTTAGAATATGTAACGGAAACTGCCAATAATCAAGATCGACTACCTCAAATCTTTTGTCAAATTTGAAAATTTTTGAAAAAACCTTTCTAGAGGTATTTAAAAAAAATATTGTTTTCCCGAAACGTTAACACTCTCTAAATCTCAGTTTTGTTATATCTCAATTTTGCGACACTTATAGTGAGACACCCTGTATACAGAGGTCCATAAATCATTGGCTGATGTAAAAATTCAAAAAAATTGTTTTACATCTATTGTTACAGAATATGTTTAAATAATTTTTACTTTTAAAGGACTTTTTGCAAAGATAATGTTGCAGCATGGAGTTTAATTCATTTTCATTTTCTTATAGCATGTTCATTATATTTCAGTATTAATTTCATGAAAATTTTCGATTTCGAAAGATACAAATCAAGTCACTTTCATAGATAAAAAACATTTGGTTTAGACTGGATTCACTTTGGAATGTATAATACTAAAATTTTTTGACAAAATACGCTTTCCAAAAAAAATCCGAAGGTACAGGCGAAAGGTAGATATGTTTTTCTTGTTGCATTTTTCAGAAAAAAAACTTTGAAATTTACAGGCAGAATTTGGTAAAAATTCAACGTTTTTTTACCGAACTTTGTAGCTGCAAAATGACAACCGCTACAATTTTTTGAAAACGTTCACTTAACAGCTTATTAGGTACTTAAAGATGACTTTCGACATCGTCATAAGCTTTAGTTATTTCTTAAAAATATTAAAACTGATGTAAATAATTCTCGAAATTTTGGAATTTTCCAAAAAAATATCAGTAGAACACTGGAAGCAAGATTGTTTTAAAATTTTGCAGGCTCATACAGCTAGAGATAAGCTGCAATTCGATTGCTGTGCTAATCCGCTAATTTCTCTGTGATACTTTCTAGGAATTCTTAAAAATCGTAAATCGAAAATGCATGTCCTTTTATTTAATAAACAACAAACCAAAAATACATCTCTATTTAAGTTATAAATTCCTTATGAGTGATAGAGTAGAATAAGATTCTAAACTTAATTTTTTAAGTATTATTTATTAGGAAGGCTAGGCTTGCCCCCCCAATTTTTGGTTGATAAATTTTCTTTTAAATCCCTGGCGTTATTCAATCCCAAGGAATCTATTTAAAATTGAAAATCGCATTTTGTGTTTTCTGTTTCAAATACTTATAAATTTGATATTTTAAGTTAAAATTCATATCAATTTACTATTTAAAATATTTTTTTTTGTGGTGCTAAAATCCCCATCCCCACTTTAAAAAAATGTTATAGTCACTCCAAAAGAACATAAAACGAATTAAAAAACACTATTAGGTACTAAATGAATTGCAGATTCTGTCAAACGTAACAATTCATTAAACGAAGACAAAGAAACAAAAGTACCTAGGTAACTACAGCCACCCACAATTTAGACGAGACAAAGTTTTTAATTTGACTATTTTTCTGGAGACACAGCTCTAGTTCTGACTCTATCAGCTTAAATAATAGCATAGGACTTCAGGTATTTCAGTATCTATAAAGTGATGATAAATCAAACATATTCTAAATTTGGACATTCAGCTCTTTAATATAGATAATATTTATTGTCAAATAAAAAACATAGTTCTTGTAGACTATGTGCAAAAAGTATATACTTAAACTTAAAACTACAATACAGGTTACATATAAGATATGGTGTCAATGCCTACAAATAACATAAAACTATCTTTAATTAGAAATAAATATCAGGAATTAAGAAATTCGTCAACTGAAAAATATGCACAACCAAGTAAATAGTTTTTTAATACCGATCTAAAATGTTTATAGTGATGCCAAACTTGGATGGATTAGAGTGAGTAATAATATTTTGGAGCTTTTAATTTTTCTATTTTGATCAATATCCTGCTGATAAGAAAATGTTTAGTAAAATACAGTAATCCACTTTCTTTCTCTGCAGCATAAACACTTATTCTCATATTATGTTGGGATGATAGTGAAGATGTATATAGGTGATGTAACTTTTGAAACTTTATTGTGGGAAACCAACAGACAAGCAATTAATTTTTTTATTGTTAGAATGTATTTTCGTTTTTGTGTTGTATTTTGTAATTTAATTGTGATAGATAAACTTTAAAAACATTTTATATTTAAAAAAAACTCATACTGTTATATAGGTTTATACTATTTGGATTATAATGTAACTCAAACACCGATTCACAATTTGGATATTTAACCTATTGTTTCCGGTAACTTCATAGGCAGAACCGAAAACCGTATTCGGTCCTCGGTATTTATTCTCATAATATTCAATAATTTTTTTAGAATTTTCATTTTGCGCCCATTTTTTAAATCTCCTTCTGCCACTCTTGCATAGTTTAGTTGCATTAAAGTATCCAGTATTTTTATCTATAGTTAATTTAAAATCTCCAAACAAACCATACCAGAAGTTATTTTTAATTTGTTCACAACAAACATCTACAAGCGAAGCCATTTTGTATTCTCAAGCTCAGAACATTAAACCTTTTTCTCAAGGTTGCCCTTTTATTCTACATATAATTTTTTAAAGTTTTATTTACATATGAAATTTAAAAATTAATTTGGCCGCCTCACATTTTAATCGAATTAGGTCACCGTGAAATACGGGGACCAATATTATGTTATTTCGAAGAATCCATACATATATAAAAGCACAAAGGGTTTTTTCTCCCCTTCCTCCAGCGGCTACCGCTTCACCAATTTGGACCATTTTTTTTAAATGAAAGGTCTTTATCCACAGATGGAACATGAAACTTTTTTATATTTTTATTCTACGTCGATTTTTTAATAATAATTATTTTAATTTATAATATATATGACGGTCGGCTAGACGCGCGTCACTTGGGGCGCCCTCTACAGTAACGTCGTGTGTCATTTTTGGAACTAATGCATCACGTGACTTGACATTTCGGCGGTTCTATCAACGCTGTCTGTCAGTGCATTGTGTGCTGGGGTAACACTAGTAATATATTATAATACAAAATTAATAAAATATAGCATTCTAACGCGTCCCAAAAATCGAGGCGTGTTAAATCATACAAATTTAGTATCCATTTAACCCAGCTTGTTCCATATATTTTTCTCCAGGAAAGAATTGTAAATTATCTATAAAATCTTTTTCTTTCAAATAAACTTCTTGTTCAGTTACCTTTCCAGCTTTTAATAAATTTAGCTTCTGTTTACAAAAATTATAAGCTAGTCTACCCGTGCGGGCAGTGGCGTAGCTACCATAGTGCTAGGCGGTGCCGTGCACCGGGGCCCCCAAGCTCAGGGGGCCCTCGGACCCTGACCAGCAAACCTCAAATTGAACTAGCGAAAAATTCTCCCACTTTCGGAATGTAAATAAAATAGGTTGCAACACGACTTTAATCATGGCAACTCATTTTAAAGAATACAGGGGAATTCCCAACAAGTTTCGAACTTCTGTTCGAAACTTGTGGGGAATTCCCCTGTATTCTTTCTGTTGTTTGTGCAGTGTTTCCGGGGATTCCCCAATGACGTTTTGTAGCGTAGCATTACATTACGTTTCAGTTTCTTGTTAATCTTGTTAGTTGTTGGTTGTTCCCTGTTTTGCATGAATTAGAGAATAAGAGAACTAAAATTATGCATAAAAAAAAGAAACCTAGTGGTGCGTTTAAGCGCAAACAACGCCAGGAAAGAGATGATAGTAAACAAAAATTACCAAAAATTGACAAATTTTTTAGTCAGCCTTCTACAAGTAGTTTTGGCCCAAATATTTCTGTTGATAGTGACTCAGATAATGTGACCACTGCAGTGCCGGTTGAGAAGCCTACTGAAGAAGATTTGATCATCATTGCAGTTAAAGATACCGCCGCCGGTGACGATGCCGCCGCCGGTGACGATGCTGCCGATCATATCAACGACGACGATGTCTGCACGGCACAGGTAACAGCGGAGGAACCATCGACCACATCATTTATCAAAAATGTGATCGATCAATCTTCTTATGACTTGGGAAAGTTTACGAACAATATATTAAGTGATAATGAAAAACGTCAAATTCTTGATATGGGGCCTTTACAGCCTTCAGGGCCTTTTCCAAAAGACGTCCGCCAGAACAACAGGTGTTTTTCAAAATCGTACTACTTTTCAACTTCTAAATTTGGACCAGTTCATCGTTTTTGGCTGTGTTATTCTAAAATATTAGATGCTGCCTATTGTCAACCCTGCTGGTTATTTGCTTCGCAAAGGAATACTGTATGGTGTACGGGCATTCGGGATTGGAGTCATTTATCAGAAAGAATTAAACAACACAGTTTCTCGAGTGGCCATACGGAAGCATGTGCAGTGTATGAACTTTGGAAAAAAATGATACTATCGACAAGAAACTTGAAAATACAATTCGTAAAGAAACGTCATTTTGGAAAATGGTTCTTCAAAGGTTATTCGATGTCATACTTACCCTAGCAAAGAGTTCTTTGGCTTTAAGAGGACATCGAGAAAACTTAAGTGAGGAAAGGTACCATGGAAATTTTCTGTCCGTTGTAGAGCTTCTCGCCCGATATGATCACATATTGCGGCAAGTTTTGGATATGCCCAAAGGTATTTTTTTTTATTTTTAAGTTTTGTTTTCATTTTATTTATTTATTTTTATTAACTGTTTATATTCTAATTTCTGTTTAAAATCGTGCTTTTTTTGTTTTTAAGGATCTACAAGATATCTGAGTGCAACAATTCAAAATGAAATGATTGAGTGCTTGGGGACCACACTTGAAAATCATCTGCTAGAACAAATTAGAGCGTCACCGTTTTTCGCCATCATAATGGATACGACACAGGACATATCGAAGGTAGACCAGCTAAGCTTTGTTGTGAGGTATGCAGTAATAACTAGATCGGAAAATGGACAGCCAGTTGATATAGAAGTAAAAGAATCGTTTATAGGCTTTTATGCAGCCATCAAACATGGCGCGGCAGATTTAGTCAACAAGGTGACTTCAATATTTATCGAGAAAAATATTGATTTAAAAAATGTGTGGGCCAAGGTTATGATGGAGCCAGTGTGATGAGCGGTGTGTATAATGGTGTAGGTACAACAACGGATTAAGAATATCCAGCCTAACGCGGAGTACGTACATTGCGCCACTCATAATTTAAATTTGGTGGTAAATGATGCCGTTAGCACTTGTGTGGAATTACAGGTATTTTTCGCAACGTTGCAAGAATTGTATACATTTTTCGGCAATAGCATCAAACGTTGGGATCTGCTGTCAAAATTCACTGGCGAATCGGACACCACTCTAAAAAAACTAAATCCGACTAGATGGTCCAGTAGGGTCAATACGATATCTGCAATAAAACTTCGTTTTTTCGATATAATCAAAGCATTAACAGAAATAGTTTTCATGAATTCCAGTAAAGATGAGCGTAGTGAAGCAGAAAAAATTAAAAGAAAAATGCTAAATTTCGAGTTCGTGTTGCTTTGCGAATTCATGCACCGTGTATTGAGTGACATCAATTATGCATCTAAAACTTTACAAAAATGCGATATCGATTTGGACGAGGCAAGTAGAGCTTTAGCAGAGACAGATGCAATTTATAGAAATGACTTCGAATCATTCAAGTGCAAAGCCAGTGAAACTGCAAGAAAATATGGCATAGATCCCCATTTTCAAGAAAAAAGGCAAAGGAAAGTTAAAAAACATTTTGATGAATTAGCTTCTGATCACCGATTTCGAAACAGGGAAGAAATATTTAAAATTACTATTTTCAATAATGTACTAGACACAATAATAACTCAATTAAATGCACGTTTTACTGGTATGAGTGCAGTCAGTCAGATATTCAATTTTCTAACACCAACATTTTTACTGGATGTAGATGAAAGAACTTTATTACAAAAGTGTGACCAATTCCAAAGTAAATATTCTGATATAATAGGCCCCAACTTTTCTCTTCAATTTCTTAATATTTACCACCTAATTCTATCTAAATTAACCAAGGCATGGACTATTCACCAATTCTGTAAAGAAATAATGAGATTATATGGAGTGCTAGAATGCGACCTAACAGAAGTATTTACAGCAATGTTACTGTTCCATACAATTTCTGTCACTTCTGCAGAAGCTGAAAGATCATTTAGCAAACTAAAAATAATAAAAAATTATTTAAGGAATACTATGGGCCAAGCTCGACTCCGACATTTATCGCTAATAGCAATCGAAAACAAAGCCGCATCAAGCCTAGATTTAACCGAAATCGTTGATACTTTTGCGAAAACTAAGGCTAGGAAAAGATTATAAACAAAATTGTTATTTTGTTGTTAGTAGGTAGGTCCGACTTTCATATAATAAACTGGAAGAGATCCCTTAAACGGATAAATTCGCTTTTGTACATGACTTAACTGTATAGGTATATAAATTGTTTTTAATGTTTTATGTACAATAAAGTGTTTTACATACATACATACATAAACCTTTTGATTTACTTCGTTTTATTGCTTAATACCAATATTATATATATAATATAAAACCTAACCAGTTTAGTTAGGGCCCCAGTTTTTTTTTTGCACCAGGGCCTTTGGTTACCTAGCTACGCCTCTGCGTGCGGGGCTGCTAGTCCCCTATCGGGCGCCTCCCCAGGTGGCGGATAAGGAAAAGCCCGTCAGATATGACGGATACCGAAGAAATAAAATATTCAGGGCGGACCAAAACTAGCAGTTAAGTCCCAACAGCAAGCTTAACAGAAGAGTTGAACTCCGATAGGAAAAACTTGGTGGAAGAGGCACTTCAGCTGGGAAGAGAACCAGACCCAACCCAGGGATGTGGGTGAAGACCTCAACGGTCGTGTGAGCGGAAGAGGCAACCTACCTGACGAGGGCTAATAAGTAAATCAGGAGGCTAGACATCGAGCCTAAAGGTGGCTGCCCCACCAGGTGTCTTACTCTGCAGCATGCCAGGAACATGCTCAGAGAACAACCCAACTACTAAAAAGTCTCATATTTTTGAAAGCCGGACGGACTGCACCATTACGAACACAGCGAGAAAACGGAATAGAAGATTAGGACGAGAAGGAATAGTCAACATAGGAGTATGGAACGTGAGAGGACTTAGATACAAAGAGCTAGAACTAGAAAAAGAATTAATTGACAAAGACATAGATGTAGCCATACTTGCAGAAACAAAGAAAAAACTCCAAGGCTCGATAGAATTAGAGCATTATATACAGTAGAGTTCCTGCTGATCAACATGCAGCGGGTGGAGTAGCAATCCTCATAAATAAAAAATGGAAAAACAACATCCACAAATATACATTTGTAAATGAAAGATTAATCGTAATTCGACATAAAACACTAAGAGGATATACGAACGTAATAGGCGGCTATAGCCCTGAAGAAGGCCGTATGAGATACACAGGAATTCTATGAAACCCTACAAATGACTCTAAATAAAGTTAACAAGAATGACATCATTATCGCGGGGGATTTAAACGCTGGGGTAGGTAATACACCAATAGAAAATATCATGGGACCACATGGAGAAGAAACCCTAAATAGCAATGGAGAACAATTAATTGAATTTAGCACTTTAAACAACTTCAGAATAACAAATACGTACTACCCACACAAAAACATTCACAAATTTACGTGGAGTGGGAGAGGTAGACAATCCATAATTATGTGCTAGTAAACTAAAAATTATCAAACCTTGTGCAAGACACAAGAGTTTATCGAGGTCCCGATATAAACACAGGCCACTTCTTACTGATATCTAAAATAGCTATACCCTCTAGGTGGAAGAAACAACCTACAACAAATAAATCTCAAGAGCAGACCTTTAAAGTCCACCTACTGCAAGATGAAAGTATCAGATTACTATACCAAAATAGAATACTATTATACCTCCAGCAAACAGCGGTCAGCAGAAATATAAATCAAGAATGGGAAGAGATCAAACACCTAATAATTCGAGCCGCTACAGAAGCTCTAGGTACAAGAACTAAGAGGATCAACAGCAAGGGACTAAAAATTTGGAATGAGGAGATAGAGCATATACAAAACAAGAAAAAAGCGTATCTGAAGTACCTAAATACAAAAACAGATAAAGATAGAACAGAATACAATTACAGAAACGCAATAGTGAGAGAGGTACAAAAAATTGAGCGAGAAAGCTGGAGAAAATATATAAGTGACATTGAACACGACATTCATGGCAGACAAGACAAAGCCTATAAAATATTACGTTATCCCAATAATAATGAAAGAGACAACATAAGACACAATCAGTAAAGAAACATGGCTAGCCCACTATAAAAACCTATGGACACAACAAGCAGAGGAACAAGAGGCTACACAAACATTCATAAACGAACATCTAGACCCTATTACAATGGATAAATTCCTCATAGCGCTGCACCACGCTAAAAATAAAAAGTTGCCTGGTACGGACAAAATAAATATAGAGCTTATAAAATACGCTCCGGTCGCCCTACACATGCAACTAGTAGATTTCATAAATATATGCTGGCGTTTTAGTCATATACCAGAGAAATGGAAAATAGCCTCAATAACATCTATATTCAAACGCGGCAACCGCAAAGACTGTAACAATTACAGGGGAATCGGCCTACTTAATACTTGCTATAAATTATATGCCACTATCTTGACAAGACGGTTGAACATAATAACAGAAACAATCCTATCGAAAACCCAACATGAATTTAGAAAAGGTAGATCATGCTCAGACTGCATCTTTACCGTTACGCAAATGATCGAAAAAAGGAGAGAATTTAACCTACCTACTTATATAGCCTTGATAGACTACAAAAAGGCTTTTGATAAAGTGAATAGAAATCAACTTTGGAAAATTATGTTAAATAAAGGCATACCCAAACATCTCATCAAAGTATTTCAAAACATATATGAAGAAAATAAAATTACTATCAACACAAGAAAGGAAGGAAGGAAAGAAAAACCGAAACATTCCTGCCTTACATTTTCATAAGATTCTGGAGTGATATTTCTGCAAACTTCTGTAATGCGTTTTTTACAGAAATGTCACTCCAGAAACTTATGAAAATGTAAGGCAGGAATGACATAACCGACTTTTTATGTGCCAAGAAGTGAATGGTGAACATTTCGAACACTTAATTTCATTTGTTTTTGCTGTAATTCTTAGTTTTTTTTAATAGACTGCTTTACTTCAAACGTTTGTCATTTTGTTATGGCTAAATATTTTTCTTTGAAACTCTAGGATCAGACGCAGAACTAAAAGACCTTTCAAATGAGGTGTCACTCGACCGCCCTTTCTATTTAAAAAAAAATTTCAAAATGGCGCCCAGCCGCCATTTTGAATGATACATTATTTAATTATGAGCTAAAAAATAGTATTTAATTTCCCATTAAAGCACACCAAATTTTGTAGAAGAATATCAAGTCGTTCAAAAGTTAGTTAGGGGGGGGTTACTTTATGGACACAGTGTATGCATTTTATGTATGGTTGTGTTCTTGGAAATACAGTGGAGACAATAAAATTTTTAAGTTAAACTCAGTATTAGCCTAATATACGGCTCCTTCCGTCCCACAAAATCATAAAAATGTTGTTGTTCACTCTTTTATAGTTTTGGAGATATCAACTTGTAACACTTTAATTGCCACACCCTGTATATTCACTGTATATAAACATTTGAAATAAAGTGCTTTGCCCATGTTTCCAAGATAAAATTATTCAATGTTTTAAATATAAATAAATGTGTGTATATTAAAATTTCAAAAAGTTAGTGGGATCTCCATAGAAACTGTTTCTAAATAGAACAGTTGTAAATGTTTGCTAATTAAAAAAAATAACTACTAAATCAAATCTTTACAAAACGTTACAATAAAAACACATATTTTAGCCATGGTTATATAACCCATTTTCTCCATTTGGAGTGGTTGTTGATAAATGGATGTACTTGAACAGTACAAGATAGTACCATAGATATTTTCAAATGTAGATGTAGCCAGTAATATAGTAAATGTAACGTTCTAACTCAGATTTTCTTGTTTCATTTATATCGAAGAATCGGTAGCTACTAAGATTGCCGCATCGAAGCATATACTTAATGGCGCTGCAACTTCGGCCAGTACATCAGCACAATAATTGTCTCAGCAAAAAATCTCAGTTTTTGGTTCTGTTCCTAAAATAGATTTTTCTGGTAACGTTAACTGTTCAATTGAAGTTTTTATTAATACAAACCGTCCAAATCGGGAATAATATGAGTATAATTTGCAATGTATTTAGTGTATTTAATGTAGAAAAAAAAAATAAAATACTTTATCTACTGCTGTTAAAGTACTACTTTATCTACCCTTGATGGTAAAGTGCTACTTTTCCCTCTAATTTTAGTTAATAATAGCGCGTTTTAACAATTGCTATAGAAAAATAGTTATTTATGGCTCGTGCAGAAGTATGCCTACTCATTCAGTAAAGACACTTTCCCTACGTGTTGCGTACAACTTTTTTTCTACAATCATTAAGTTAAAATTACTCGAAAAATCAAAAATAGGCCATCATTTTATTCAGCTCGAATAATCACATTGTTTGTTTTTGTGCATCCAAGGAATCGAAATTTGTTGTTTCAGTAAATAAGGTTATAAAATAGATAATTTTATTTCTGGTATTAATTTAAGTAATAACTAGTGAGACCCCAGCGCACAATGCACTGACAGACTCGCGTTGGCCGACCCGTCTAAATGCGTCACGTGATGCATTAGTTCCAATAATGAGTCGCGGCGGTTTTGTAGATGCGCCCCAAGTGACGCGCCGACCTTCATATATATTATAAATTAAAATAATTATTATAGAACAATCGACGCAGAATAAAAATATAAAAACGTTTCATGTTCCATCTGAGGATAGAGACCTCTCATTGAAAAAAAAATGGTCCAAATTGGTGAAGCGGTAGCCACTGGAGGAACCGGAGAAGAAAACCCTTAGTGCTTAGTGTATGGATAATAATATAAATATCGGAGGTAACAATTAAGTATTACAATATTTGTATTTGTAGAATATTAATTTTGAATCAAAAAGGTCATTAACATTGAATTTTTTTATTAGCGTATGAAAAGTACTTTTTGTATACTAATACAGAAAATAGTTTGCATATGCTTTACAGTAAATGCCTACTTCTGAAATTCAGATGAGTACAGAATAGCCTATTCTAGTATATTCATAGAAAAATATCTTTTATGTTGTAAGAGGAAATCTGTCAGAGCCATAAATAGCGTAACTCACACTAATGATGTTATTATATTTATTTAAAGTGAGGGCTGTATCATTTCGTAAAGTTTCACTTTCTCATTCCTTTTTAGAACCACCACCATAGAGGTTCGAGGTTTTTGGGTGTACTGTGTTATGCTGGTTTAACAATTTTTTATATAGTGCCGTTTTATATTTCCATTTTTCCAATTACTGTTTAAAATTAAAAGTAAATAAATCGATCTGTGTTCAATTATATTTAGTTTTATCCCCCATTCCCCACTGCAAAAATATCGGTTTTGTAATACATTTTTGATAAATGTGAGTAAATTAGAAATTTTTGCTATGTTTAATGAGCTGGGAGACGACATTAAGCAGATTAAAAGTGTAAATATGTTTAAACTAAAACTAAGAGAATGGATTGATAATAAGAAGGTTTAAATGTGTGGGTTTAAGTTATTGTGAATTGAATTTTGCGGGTCTTTTTGTTAAAATTTATTTAACTTGTAGTTATTTGTTAGCTTTATAGCTAAAATAATTGTCATTGACTATTTCAGTAGATGTCTAATCCAGTTGTTTCACAGGCAACAGTGAAGCATAAATATAAAAAATATGAGCATAAAGATGTTTAAGTAGAAATTAGACATATTTACAAATTCTCTTTAGTGAACAATACAAAAAACAACACCTTTTTCCAATTTTGCCACTAGAAAATATATAGGCTCTGCTTACCAATTACATATATTGTTCATATAACGACTTACGATTATATAATACTTAATTAACTAACCACTACAAAGTACATGAAGGTTTTAGAAGTTTATTAAGTCTATCAATTTCGGCACCCAAAGTGTCAACACTTTCCTAAAATCATACATAAATAGAAAAAGTCATTTATTTAAATCTACAGATAATACCTTACCTTCAAAGTTATATTTTTTAGCAAGGCATCTTCGAGTACGGCTTGCAGTTTACGATTGATGTCTAATGATAATTCTAATGTAAGACTGCTGTCTGCTACACGTGAGCCATACACAGATGCCATTACTCCATGCGACTTTGCTATGTGCGCCTAAAGATTTAGAGGATTTAGACAATTATATTACAAAACATTTCCAATACTTACGATAAAAGATAACAATCTTATATGAAATAGTGATTTATACTATTACAATTTAAAATGAAATAAAGTGTAGAATAGTTAAAGTGAATATAAAATGACATACACATAAAATTAACAGACAGCTAAACAAAAACTTGAATAATTAAGCTGCAAATATAGCAGATGAATAATGTACATTGAAAAGTATTGTAATAGCTAAAAAAAATAGGCAAAGTCTGGACTTTCCCATACTTCAAAATGTTAAACTTATATTCGTCAGACAAAATTGGGAGAAGCGGGCGAGGGCAAGCACCCTAAATATTACTATAATTATCTAAAAATTAAATTTAAAACCTTATTTCAGTGTAACTGATGAGCAATTTACCTTAAACGTGGATTATTTTTCAAAAATTCATAGAGTATGTCACAGAAAAATTATTAATTTATTGTTAATAAAAATTCTTAACTTCAACAGGTTTCTTAATTTAGCCCTTTACGTAGTTTGACATGTCATTTTCAAAGACAAGATTAAAAGTAATCTTGCCTCTGAAAATGACATGTCAACATGTCGAAATACGTATAAGGCTAAAATAAAAAACCCGTTGAAGAAGTTAAGGATTGTTTCATTTACAATAAATTGGCGTCAGAGTGGTTAGGGCACTTGGCTGATACGCGGAAGGTCTTGGGTTCTAACCCGAGACTAGATGCCTGGCGGGCGGCCTACCCGGCGCTTATTAAAAATTGGGAATAAACCCCTTGAGGGGTGAGGGAAGTAAGGCAGCCGTCTAAGGCGTGGTGCTTACCACACCACCCTGTACTTCATATAAGAGTGTGAGACGGCTGGGTATCAGAAACGATGGTATGGTGGCACTGACCCACCACATTATAGGCCAAACTCCTCATTGGAGTGTAGTGCCACCGACCGACTTACAATAAATTATAGCTCACCCTTAACTCTAGTAGCCCACAAAGTTGTGTGACCACTTTTTGAGTAATAATTTTTTTTAAATATTCAAATAATGAAAATTCTTAATTTTGGACAGTACACCTACTTATGGTTTTAAAAATACTTATAGTAACATTTAGTCTCCCCAGAGTTATTATGATCTTGATCTACTTGTTACGGGGATGCGGAAAACTGCAGCACTCAGGCCTAGTTGGCCGTTATGCATGTTATGAAAGTTTCCAAATACGGAGCTTCAATGGGCGCAATTCTTGATGACCAAGTCCCGTTCTCAATCTCCTGCATTGCAGTAGTCCTGGAGAGTCTAATTATACTTCAGCCTGTATCCTGCCTCTGCTTTATTCAAAACATGAAGAAGCATACGGTCCAGAAGTGCTTCCAGTGCTCCAGTAGGTGACGTGCACATTGCTCCTGTGGCTCCTCAACAAGACAGGTCCTTGAAGCTGAGTAGATCCCCATAGTAACTTTGGGGTTTAGCCCTCAGGTTTTTCCAAAAATCCGTTTAAAAACCTAATGGGTTGTAGTGGTTATTTCCATTTGCCTGTAGACATGCTCCCTCCAAGATAGCTTAGCATCCAGGGTGACCCCTAGATACATGACCATTCTGGAGGGGCGCAGTCTTATTCCAAAAAGCTGTGGTTCAATACAACCTTTCACTTTTCTTCTGGTGAAAATGACCAAGTATTACAATACCAAATTTTATTTTTAAGAGGATATTCAAGTGAAAATTTTCAATAAAAAGTTAGATTTTGAAAAAGCTAGGAAGTTCAGTAAAAAAGCATTGAATTTGAAGCTAGTTTCAGATTTGCAAAATATCCTTTTTGATGAAAATCATACCTAAAAGACACGTCCAACTTCCGCTTAAAAAATTGAATATTTCATGTAAACAATACATACTTTTCTATACAGGAAGTATGAGAAAGTAAAGTTAAATAAAAATCAAAACTCAAATTTTGCTAAAAATCAAGTATAAATTGCATAATACGTATCTGCATAAAAATAATATTAAATTAAATCTTTCTTACTACTTACCAATGTTTTGATGACTAACGTTATTTATGCATGCACATAATGAAATAAGCAATATAAATTACACTGTACAGCAATATTTAAGAAATTTAAGCATAGAAAAAATGTTGTTGCAGAAACATTAATTGAACTAGAAGGCAAAACTAAATCTGAGTTAACAAATGTCATAAATCTATCTTTCTACAGACTTAGCTATAATTTCTCAAAAACCAATATGAAATAAAAAACTTTCTAATACTAACTCCCTTTTTTAGTTTTATTTTTTTTTAAGGTGACACCATAACCAGAGGCGCCGTTTGTGTCTAAATTATATTTATAAATTTACTAATATAGAAACTTACTAATAAAATATATACAGAGTGTAACAGATCACCCACGCACTATCTCTTACGGCTAAACTACTGAACCTACATGGACGAAATAAAAAAATTGTAATATAAATCGTACGCGAGGTATTCAGTAAAAATATTTACAATTTTTAGGGCTCCAGAAAGGGTAATTTTGGGAAGTTAGAAGCGTTTTTTGAGATTTTTAAATACAAAGGTGGGTCGAGTCATACCTCATTTAAAAGGTCTTTTTAAACCAAACAACTTAAAAAAATAAAAATATCGATAGCTCAAACCGTTTCAAAATGGCGGCCAATTACATCAAAAAAGCGGCCATTACATAAATTTTATTTATAAATTCTAGCTTTACTTCGTTGAAGTCCATATTTATTGATTATAGGTATATAAAATACTTAATTACTTCAACAATATTTATTTATTTCAACCTTATACGTATTTCGGCATGTTTACATGCCATTGTCATAGGTTATAGAAAGTAAACACAATATTAAACTAAATACGATTGTTGAATTTTGTACTTTTTGCTCAATAAATCAAAAGTGGTTACAAATAGCCATAAGGATGTACATACAACAAATGTTCGCTATTTAATTCTACATAACATCGTTAAAAAATATACAGGGTGTTCCATTTGAAAAAGTTGAGAAGAATAACTTTGAAGTTCTCAAAATTTGAAAATTAAGTTTGAACACCCTGTACATGGTGGCTTTACGATATTTAAACAGAAGCACCCTACAACCTCCTACAATAAGGTCCTTACTTAATTTCGTCTTCAAAGCTGCGGCCGCGGAAGTGGTGAATTGTTAAGTGGAATAATGTAAAAATCATTTTTTTTGAGAAACATATGATTACTTCTAAACCAGACATTAGATGGGGCTAATATTTTAGATATGAATAAACATCCCAAGAGAAGTGTTAAATTTGCAAAAATATTCAGGGCGTTTTATTTAAAAACATTACCTTAAGCGTGCCACACTTTTTTGTAACACCCTGTATATTTGAAAATAATTTCTATGTAGGCGCATTTGCCCACAGTTTACATCTGCATTAGAAAGATTTTTTATCTGTTACGGTGTATGAGCTATCGAACTCCCACACACTATTGCCCCACCCGGTATAGATAAATGTTGGTAATGCAAAAGTGAAGTAAAACTTGTAATGCATCAAAATAGTGTCGTATTTTCAGCATTTCCCAAGAAAATCATAAAGTTTTCGTCATCTCGCCATACAAAATCGTATTCGAGACAAAATACCATTGCTAACTTATAAGCAAGAAAACGATATGGGTTATGGAAAGAACGTTAAAAGCCCCAGAACCTTAGTTTACAAATTTAACATGTTTTATAATAAACAATTAATTAAAAAACAACATGTCTTTTGATACTAAAGATCGCCATGAAAGTATACATTTTTAATACTACTCCGTTAAATAAGTTCCATTTTTACGACCTCAGACCTGTGCCTCTCAACTCTTAGTTTTTTACACCAAGATAAGTAGTTTTTTTAATCAAACAAAGCAAAGTCAAAAATATACTGCTTTACAAAATTTATGAATATTATAAATTTATTATTATTATTACATGAAAATCTAATTATTTGCTTCCTAAATTATTTTTTTAAGACCATTCTCTTTTGTGGAAGGGAAAAAATTTTCAGATGTTTTTTCCAAAGATCGTTGTTGAGAAGTTTTTTTCTTTATAGTATTAATTGCAGACATTTATAAAAGTATTTATACTGAGCATAAATCCAACATCGTTCCACTCCGCACCCAACATGAACCGTACTCGTTTGCGTACTAGATAAAATGTTTGCATGATGATTCGCTATCCAAATTAGAAATTTTTCGCGGTCCTGATGCTGCTCTCGTTTTTATTAAGCGATTAGAATATGATTGTCGATATTTGTACGAAAATCATTTAAAAAATAAGAAACCGATGTTACCGCTCGATCGTGATGAACTATTAGAGTTTCAAAATGCCGCGGTTTGTTTTATTTGTGAAAATCTTTTTTTTGGAAGACGATGTCAAAGTTCGAGATCATTCTCATTTGGACGGTCGTTATAGGGGTGCGGTCCATTCTCAGTGCAATTTAAATTTTAAAGTTCCAAATTTTATCCCCGAATTTTTCCATAATTTAGGTTACGACAGTCATCTTTTTGTTAAACAAATGGCTTTAGAAAATGAACAGATTGATGTCATAGCGCAGAATAAAGAAAAATATATTTCGTTTAGTAAATATCTTTTAGTGGATGAAATTATTAGGGAAGGGGGTAGAACTCATAAGGAGTTTTTACGTTTGCGTTTTGTGGACAGCTTTAGGTTTTTGAACTCTTCTCTGGCCAGCTTAGCCGAAAACCTTCCCTCCGATGATTGTGTCGAAATTAGAAAATATTTTCCGGATGGTTCAAAATTTGACTTGATGAGGCAAAATGGTGTATTTCCGTATTCATATGTAAATACTTTTTCTAAATTAGACGAGCGGGTACTTCCCTCTCGTGAACAGTTTTATGATAAATTGCGCGATGAAGAAATTTCTGAGGACGATTATGCGCGTGCGCAACGAGTATGGGAAGTGTTTGGATGTGACACGTTAGGAGATTATTCCGACGTGTATTTGAAATCTGATGTATTAATTCTAGCTAACGTGTTTGACAATTTTCGGAAGGTTTCTCTTCAAAATTATAAACTTGACCCCGTCCACTACTTTACAATACCCGGTTTTACTTGGGATGCTATGTTAAAGTATACAAAAGTTCAGTTGGAACTGTTGACCGATATCGATATGTATCATTTTTTCCGAAAAGGAATTAGAGGCGGTGTTAGCGTTTGTATCGATAGAAAAGCGATAGCCAACAATCCTTTTCTCCCCGATTACGATCCTACTCGACCGAAAACGTTTATAGCATACCTTCATGCTACGAACTTATATGGGTACAGCATGATGCAACACCTTCCCCATTCTAAATTTTCTTGGTTGTCGGAAAATGAAATATGCAATTTCGATGTTAATGAAATTCGGGATGATTCTGATTGGGGATATGTTTTGGAAGTTGATTTGCGTTACCCGGCGGAGTTGCATGACCTTCATAATGATTTACCGTTCTGTATGGAAATTATGGTTCATCCGGTTCCTGAATCTACCATGCCGAAATTAATTCCAAATTTGAATGATAAATCTAAATATGTTATACATTATCAAAATTTAAAGCAGTCTTTGTCTCACGGTCTCGTCTTATCAAAAACTTACCGCATTTTAAAGTTTCTTCAGTCTTCTTGGTTAAAGCCCTATGTTGATTTCAATACTGAACTACGAAATAAATCGAGAAACAAGTTTGAAAAAAACCATTTTAAACTTATGAACAATGCTATGTTCGGAAAAACTATGGAAAACGTGGATAATAAATGTAATGTAAAATTGCTTAGCCATTGGGAAAAGTTGAAACGTATATAGCGAAACCGGCTTTTAAAAATCTTAGCATATTTTCGGAAAATTTGGTGGCTGTTGAATTAAATAAAGTAAGCGTTACGTACGATAAACCAATCTATGTTGGGTTTACTGTTTTAGATCTCTCTAAAACTGTTATTTACGAGTTTTATTATGATTTTCTTAAACGCGTTTACGGCAACTCCGTTTCTTTGCTTTACACGGACACTGATTCTTTAATACTTAAAATTAACACTAAAAATTTTTACGAAGATATCCGTCAAAATATAGACAAATTTGATACTGCAAATTTTCCTCCCGATAATGTATATCAAATTCCGATTACCAAGTCGGTTCTGGGTAAAATAAAAAATGAATATGCTGGCATTCCTGTTTCCAGTTTTTACGGTACGGGGGCTAAGTCGTATTGTGTCAATGTTGGAGATGAAACTGTAAAAAAAGCTAACGGTGTCAAAAAGAATGCGATAGATAAAAGTTTAACGGGGGAGGACTACAGTTCCATTGTTGAACATAATAACAAATACATTTTTTGTAAGATGTACATTTTTAGATCTGCTCTACATAATATGTATACGGAACTTAAAAATAAAGTCGCTTTATCTTCTAAGGATGATAAAAGGTTTCTTATTCCGGGCACTTCCCAAACTTTGGCGTGGGGTCATGAACTTATTTATTTATACGATACCTCTCCTGATCGGCTGGATGACTTGCTATGTTGGGTGATGTTGTTCGAAATGAAACGTATTAATTTGTTGAATGTGATGTGTATAACTTTTGTTTCGAACCAATATTTGTGTATTCCTATATTATATTTAAACGTATTTGTATTTAATTAAACATGTATTTACAACAAATATATTTAAACGTATTTGTATTTAATTAAACATGTATTTACAAAAAATTTTCTATGAAGTTTTGGATGATATTGTTCGAAATAACATGTATTAATTTAGTTGCATAACTTTTGTTTCCAACCGATATTGTTGTTTTCCATTGGTGTATTTATGTTTTACATGTATTTGTAAACATGTATGTAAAATAAACAAATATTCTATGAATTTTTTATTTAAAAAATTATACATAAGTACCATTTGCAAATAGTAAAGTATTAACAATTTTTAATTAGTAAATCAGTTACGCTATATTGTTTTTAGAAATCCACGAATTATGTGTTTTATCGAAACCTAGCCATTTTACGAACACCTTACCCCCTTTTTTTCTTAAGACTTTTTGCACTAGATAAACATTAGGATGTTTTACTTTTTGAAGTTCGTAGTCGTAAAATCCTCCTTTAATTTCTTGGTTTTGATTATCTTTCAAAATATAGGTTGTTGGATTGGTAAGTTTAATTTTAGCAATTTTAAATATTTCGGTGCTCCAATTAGGGGTGTAACCCTTATCGAATGCTTCTCGATGTTTACGTATTCTCGCGTCATCGTCAAGCTTAAACTTCCGTGTTCTTGGATCGATCGTCTTCACGTAATTATATGCCGTTGCTAAAATACTTTTTGCATTTTTGTTATTAACATCTTTCGGTTTAAATCCCGTGGTACGATGTTTCGTTCCGTTGTACTTTTGAACGATTTTTGGTAATAAATCTAACCACCTGTAAGAACCTTCGATGCTGAATTGTTTCCACATTAAACTTTTAAGAGTGCGGTTAACTCTTTCGACAATACTACTTTTCGTATTTGAATAAGTACTGTAGTGATTTATATTAAATTGTTTCATTAAATTTGCAAAATTTTTATTGTAAAATTCTTTTCCCATGTCCGTCTGTAGATTGTTAGGAGTAATTTTAAGTGATAATAATAATTTTTTCGTTGCGTTAGCTACTTCGCCTCCAGTTTTTCTTTTTAATGGATACGCCCACACGTATTTGGAGAATGCATTAATTACAACTAATATATATCTAAATCCTTTATTAAATTTAGCATACGGTATCATTTCTACCAAATCTGCTTGAAATAAATCGTTTAATCCTTTCAAAATTACACGTCTTTTTCTGGCTGGTTTATGTAATTCGTTTACGATTTCTTCTTTAACACTTGAAACAATTTTTCTAATTTGACCCATGCTTCAATTTATTGCGACGTGTTTGTAATTAAGTTAATTTTTAAAAGAGCTTCAAATGCAAAAGGTTGCCTTGGAGTTTTTGTTGAACCGCGCGCTTATTGTATCACCCATATTGAGTGTCAACCCGCCAAGTGATGATTCATCTACATTCACATCATTTATGTATATTTTAGTGTTTGGTGGAGTAAACTTATAATGTGTATTAGTTGATGGAGGTAACATGTATCTATATTTAAAATTTTCGCTGTTAACGATTCGATAATATCCATTTTCATCCGTATTTGTAGCTAACATATACAACATGGTATAGTAATTAAGAGTTGATATATCTTCCACTAAACATAATTTATACTGATTTGTATGGTGACCGTGAAGGTGTCTACCGAACTTATCGAGTGTCATATTGATGTTCACTATAATAACGTTTACGATAGTCTGAGAACCGTGTACGATTGCATTCCTTTTTATTTAATAATTTTGGTTTCTCTCAATTCGTCGATGATATATATAATTTCGTTTGCATGTCCTGCAGATTTTGAACTCATTAAAATCCTTAACCGATCTACTAACTTATTGGGATCCTTCCAAGGAACAAACTCGAGTTTTTTATTATTCAAATTTAACATGTGCATTCCTTCCCCTCTTTTTGATATACTTGCAGTTCTCGATCTGGTAGATGTAGGTTTCGAGGGTTTGGGAAATAAGATTGGTCTGATAGTATTTGAATATTTTTTTCCCGTGCCTAGTATGCCTTCGTCTTGGGTGTAGTGTTTACGTGCAGCGTTAGTGCGCTCTAAAATGTCTTTATAATTTTTTCTATCTTTCTCCTTAACACCGAGAGGTTTTTTTTAATAACAGTTCGTACAACCCTAGCGTGCCGCCGGCTTTTGGAATTGTTTATTATCGGGTAGCTTAATATTTATGTCTTCATCGATAAAAGTTAGTTCTGAATTTCCTATTTCAAATCTATCCAGCTCCGGAATATAACGTACACCGTAATGGTCATCAAATTCTTTTTCCGTATCTCTAAACATATCTTCCACGTACATTTTAGCTAGTCCTTTATATTGATCCAAATATTCCTCGAATGCTGGAGTTGTTCCTGCAATTGACAGTTCCTGTCTTAAATCGGATCGTTTTCTGCAACCACTTCTGTATCCAGAAAACTGAGTTCGCGTGCTACATCGCTGTTTTCCTGTGTTTCTTCTAGAATATTCTCTTTTGGAGTGTCTGATACGGTGGGAAATTTTTTAGGAGATCGTTTAATTAGCGGAGATAGTTTAATTTCGGGAGGTTCTAGTTTGGGATGTAAACTTCCAGATTTTAAACTAGTTATCAACTCTTTCAACGGTTGAGCGATGGATTGGAACTTTTTATGTAACTCCAGCTCTGATTGTGTGGAATCGCTCTTAAGACTTTAAAATTTTATCTTCACGGTTTTTCTAGCTTTAATCAACTCCTCCGCCACACGCTTATCCATGGTAACTAACTTGAGCGTACAATAGCTTGAATGTTTATATACTAATGAAACGATCGAAACCCTTTCGATAACGGCCGGAATTCTTTTCAAAGTTTTTATCTATAACCAAAAATCCAAACTCAACATCCCAAGTGTCTACATAGCTTCTTAAATTGTTCGAACGATATATTGTCTAAACTGACGTGTTCGTCATATATATGTTTTAGATTAGTAATATCCTATTGAAAAATAACTATTAAATTTGCATTATCCCTTATAAGTTGCTTAGGGATTTTTGAATAAGTTTGACACAGATAAAAGCAATCGTTATTTTTATGTCGACCGAAACAATAATAATCTCTAATTATACTCTGATTATCACACACGACATCATCGAAAATAATAACTGAGTTTGTTTTGGCTTCGTTGGGTGAAATAATTTCCGAACCTTCTTCGTATTCATAATAACCTAAACCACTTATGGGTTCTAAAAGTTTCCTTAGGTAATCATAT
Source organism: Ctenicera cuprea (assembly GCA_958336395.1). Taxonomy (NCBI): domain Eukaryota; kingdom Metazoa; phylum Arthropoda; class Insecta; order Coleoptera; family Elateridae; genus Ctenicera; species Ctenicera cuprea. The sequence continues at coordinate 40,206,716 of OY284490.1, forward strand.
TTTGGTTGATACAAAGTCTTAGAGTATAAATAAACGTTTTCGAATCGTAAACCATTGGGGTCTTCCAGCAAACTGATAATAACGTTAGTTTTTCCACTTCCGCTTCCACCTACAATAAGTCCCCGTTTGCAACCACCTAGTAAAACACCATGTTTTCAATACTGCTTTATTGCATCGTTTGAGTCATGATTTTTTATTGGTAAAGTCTGGTTTTGCGACGTGATCCGAATCTCATCCATTCTGTTACTGCAGTTGCAAACATATACTCCCACTTTTCTATAAATTGTATCAGTCGCTTTTCGAGTTGTTGAGGACAGGTTAATAATGAAACGTCGGTATTCTAATAACTTTAGTCGACGTCGAGCGGTTGGAAGAACAGGTGGTGGATTGGTAAACACCCTCATCAATAAATTACCTGTGGAATTACATTTGCCCGGATACCGTTTCTGTGGACCAGGTACTCGTCTGACTAAAAGACTCGCTAGAGGTGATAAAGGAATTAACCCTTTGGATGAGGCTTGCAAAAAACACGATATTAGTTACGCTACCTCCAATAAAATCGAAGAACGTCACAAGGCTGATAACATATTAGGAGAGAAAGCGTGGGAACGATTTAAATCCAAAGACGCAACGTTTGGTGAAAAAGCAGCTGCATTAACTATAAGCGGTATTATGCAGGGAAAAACTAAATTAGGAATAGGTGTTAAACGCCGTAAAAGAAGCAAAAGAAAGTATTCCGCTAGAGCTATTAGTTTTAAGAATGCTGTGACGGTAGCTCGAAAACGTATCGGAGGAGGTGTTACTTCTAATTTGTCGAATACTGCTAAAATCGCCTTAACTTCTCTTTAAAAAAAAATATTGCGCCTCCGAAGCAGAGAGTGATTCCTATTCCTAAAACAGGAGGTATTTTACCCCTTATACCCATATTTGCAGCGTTGGGTGCTCTAGGATCTTTAGCTGGTGGTGCTGCTGGTGTTGCAAAAGCTGTTAGTGATTCTAAAGCAGCGGCTAAGACTTTGCAAGAAACTGAAAGACACAATCGATCTATGGAAGCTGCTGCTGCTGGAAAAGGTTTATATTTAAAACCTTATAAGAAAGGACTCGGATTGTATTTAACTCCCTATCAAAAAAACTCTCCTTAAAGCTACCTCACAGAGCATTAACAAATATTGATTTAATGCGTTGCGTTAAAAAATTAAAAATCCCACATTTCAGGGAGATTATATATGCGAGACAATTTACCTTCAAAAATTTATGATACGGAAAGTGGAATCGTAAATCTTGATGATAAAATTGGGGAAGGTACACATTGGACTGCATATGTCAAACGTCGTAATAAAATAATATATTTCGATAGTATAAGACAATTAAAACCTCCTCTAGAGCTAACACATTACTTTCGGAGTGACGGTAGCGGGAATAACATTAAATATAACTACGATAAATTGCAAACATTAAATTCTTACAACTGTGGACATCTAGTACTGCGGTTCCTATATACATATGGTCGATAATGTTTTGTGTTAGTGCTTATCCAAATTTCGTGGCGATATGTCCATCACATTCACATTGTCGGATAAAGCATCCGTTTTAACTGCTAATTCGGCTAATTCTAAACAGGATTCTGATTATATTACAAGTATTGTAAAGGTCAACTCATTATTGATTGAATGTAACATAACAACGGGCACCTATAAAAACGGACAAGCTTCTCACGTTATTCATCAATTTTTCCCAAGCGTGCCTCCAGGTTACAAAATAATTGAAAGTCCGGACCATGTAATTTATCTTCCAATTAATGTAAATACGCTGACAGACATAACGCTTAAAATAGTAGATCAAGATGGTGATCTCGTCAATTTTAGAGAAGAAACCGTAACGATAGGACTACATCTGAAACGTGTTTATAATGGTGTTTCGATATAACTCGAATTATCTAAAGGGGTGTGTTGTTCCTCCTCCGGAATGGTATAAAAGGCGTTGCTCTAACTCTAAAAAATGTCGTAGTCAACGACCGGTTAAGCGATTAACACAGAACAATAAGCTGTTTTTGCAATCTCTCGGACTTACTTTATTACAATGAGTATACTAAATGTTAGTGAAAAAGTGTACGTGGACAATTCCATCGTAAATGCTGAAATACATACACATCAACCTTATACTACGCGATTCGGAAACAATGACGAGATTCGTTTTCCAATACATGAAGGTATGAGTACTTTACCCAGTCAGAGTTATCTATATATGGAGGGGAAGTTAAAAAATAAAGATGGTAACCCGCCAATAAGAGAAGTTGGCACACCACCAGTTAAAGAACTAACCACTACATTCATAAATAATGGTCCCACATTTCTGTTTAGCGAAGCTCGATATGAAATGAATGGGGCTAAAATTGATGCTACAACAAAGCTTGGGTTAACATCCACCATGAAAGGATATGCATCAGACACCCCTAATGATAGTAGGATGCTTGAAAATTCTGGATGGTTCCCAAACGGGAAAAACACAACAGTTGATTTGAATGGAAATTTCAACGTTTGCATACCGCTAAGCAGATTATTAGGTTTTGCTGAAGATTACAAGAAAGTTATTTTAAATATTAGACAGGAATTGGTATTGATTCGAAGTAACACGGATATTAACGCGCTCACAGGTACTGGTCCAAACGTTACAGTTCAAATAGATAAAATTTATTGGAAAGTTCCACACATCACTGCCGGTCTTGCAGAAGAATTAGTTTTGACTAAATACGTTGATAAAAATGTTGACACTCAAATACCATTTAGGAGTTGGGAAACCCATGTTTTCCCACTTCTTCAGGAAGCGGATAAACATACCTGGCCTGTTAAAACGGCAGCAAGTTTGAAAACTCCCAGATTTTTAATAATAGGTTTTCAAACGAGTCGAGAGGGTGAAATTACTAAAGATATGAGTAAATTTGATCACTGCGATATTCAAAACGTAAGAGCTTCTTTAAACACCGAAAGATATCCTTATGATAATTTAAACATAAATTTTGATAACAACCATTTTGCTACGCTCTACCAAATGTATGCTAAATTTCAATTTTCTTATTATGGAAAAGAGGATGAACCTTTACTATCCCCTACAACCTTCAAAGATATTTCTCCTTTAGTTGTTGTTGATTGCTCCAATCAGAGAGATGGATTGAATCCCAGGGCGGTAGTGCTTAGAATCGAATTTGAAACCAACAAAAACGTACCTGCACAAACAACAGCTCATTGTCTAATTCTACACGATCGTGTGTTTACATATAATGCACTTACAAAAGCAGTTAAACAACTTTAAACTATTTAACGTAATGTCATAAACGGAGTTCGACAGTTTCAATAGTTTAATTAACGGTGTAACAACTTATAATGCAGATTACAGTAGTGGATGTACAAGGATTCAAAACCTCTGAAAAAATTTTTACACCGAAGGAATTAGCTATTTATGATGGGAACCATGTTTCAAACCACATATTTAAACCACCGTTTGCTTTTGACACCTTAGAAGCAGAGTTTAAAAAGCAAGCAAACTGGTTAATTCATAATCATCACTGCCTTGATTAGGTTGAAGGTTTTACTCCAACTTTTTTATTCCCAAGAATTCTTCAACGATTAACTCGGGATGCAGATTCCGTTTACGTAAAGGGTCATGAGAAACATACGAAATTATATTTCTAAACCAGTTATTGAATTCGACGAACAGCCAGCTTTAAACCCTTTGATACCATCATGCTTTTATCATTTAAAATCTCCTTCTGTATGTGCTTTATCTAATGTATATTATTTATATGATAAATTTGCAATGAAATAACTTTTTTTAATAAATAAATTCTTACATTTTATCTATTGTTTTATTATGATATATGAGAGATACATTTGCAATACATAATATATAAAGTCATTATAGGATATTACAAAAATACAGAACGTTCAATCTTACATATTACACTAATTATAGCAAAAATAACAGTTTACAAATCTTTAAATCGCTCCTCGTAAATCCGTAATCTATGCTTATTGTCTAAAACATTATTTAAAATATTACTAACTATTTGAATTCTTCTTTCGAATCGAAATCTATCTCTAGCTATGCACTCCCATTCACTTTTCCTAGCTTGTTCAAAGGCGTACGACCACACTATCATATGATTAATTTTATTTATAGACTCATTAAAGCGTACTAACTTCTTTACCCGCACCATTGTTTATTCCTTTTTTTCTAGTTGCTCATAATGTTCTATTTCCGGAAAGAAACGATTAAACTCGTTAATAAAGTCCTTTAAACCTGTCTCAATGTTTTAACACAAAACAGCTAGCACAACTCTTTCCATCTTTAAATTCCTTACAAATATCAATACCACGTTTATATTTCTTTTCCAACTCTTCACAGTATTCAACACTAAAAAGTCTGTTACCATACACTTGTTCATGATTTGCTTCAAACTCTAAAGCTTCAAATTGTTGCATCAATCTCTCTACTGCACTTAACTTATCTACAGCCTTCGTCCAAGATTGTTCTGCGTAACACATCCACATTTTTAATATCCAAATTTCAAGGGTCGACCGAAGTTAATGCACTAACTCTCACCAACAGCTCCCAATCCTTTCCAACCTTTTACTGCCCCGAAACACTTTTTTCTTTTTCTATATCTGCAACCACCTTCTGTGGTATGAAATGTAAAACTTCCATCATATATAACACGTTGTCTGATTTCGTATCTTTCAACGGTGTTAGTATATTATTACAATTTTCTTTAATATCACCAGGCATTACTGCTAACACACTTATTATGTTCTCATAAAACTCATCGAAAGGCGCATAGCTCTCACCAACAGCTCCCAATCCTTTCCAACCTTTTACTGCCCCGAAACACTTTTTTCTTTTTCTATATCTGCAACCACCTTCTGTGGTATGAAATGTAAAACTTCCATCATATATAACACGTTGTCTGATTTCGTATCTTTCAACGGTGTTAGTATATTATTACAATTTTCTTTAATATCACCAGGCATTACTGCTAACACACTTATTATGTTCTCATAAAACTCATCGAAAGGCGCATGCTCCACTATTTGTAATTGATAATTAATTACATCCACCAAATTCCACAACTCTGCAACGGATTCCCACCCTAACCACACGTCTTCTGAATCGTTTTTTTTCAATTTTTATAGCTTTTGTCTGCTGCACGAATTCAAAATGGATTGTCTTGGAGCCTATCATCAAAGGTGACTACTGATGATCTGCATTTTGAAAATAATTCGTTATAATTCCTTGATTCTCAAGTAGAATATTCCATTCAACCTTATCAAATAAAGACCACTGATTTTTTTGTCCACAAATTTTCACTGTTGGTACAAATCCCAACGATGGTAACAATCCAACTTTCACACATTTAGTTTTCGATTTGTTAAGAAAATAAATGCGTTGACTAATCAGAGGATAGTATATTCCTTCACCATTTTGAAATGTGGTTGAAACGGTCCGCTTCTGTGCCAGGTTTTTAGCCTGTTCAATACAATTTTTCAAATTTTCCACTAAAACACATAAGTACATTTAATTAGACTAGAACCAAAATTTTTAAATTTAACTTACTTGTTTATAAACCGTTCAGCTATGCTTAACACTGATATTTTCACAGGGTCATGCTGCTTATAAATACTAAAACCTTTTAGTGGGAGGTGGTAGTGAATAGTTCATTACACCATGACCTGGGTCAATGATCTTAGAGTGGTGGGGATGGGTCAATGATCTTAGAGTGATGGGGGTGGGTCAATGATCTTAGAGTGGTGGGGGTGGGTCAATGATCTTAGAGTGGTGGGGGTGGAGGTCAAGGATCAATGACCTAGTTTAATGACCTTTGAGTGGTGGGGGGTGGAGGTCAAGATCAAAAACCTTTGAGTGGTGGGGGGTGGAGGTCAAGTGGTGGGAGGTGGGTCCAGAACTCTCATTCTTTCCCTACTGTTAGAAAATCTTGAGTAGCTGAAAAGTATGTTATGAGATGCACCCCACCCCTCCATCTATGCTTCTGGTAAATGGATGTAAACAAAAACGAGTGTAAATGTAAATCAACAATAGTGAAATATTAATAAGTTCTAGCTTTACTACGTTGAAGTTCATATTAATTTACTGTAAATAAAACAATTCTTAACTTCAATAGGTTTTGTATTTTAGCCTTTTATAACCTTGTCTCTGAAAATGACGTCAGCATGTCGAAATGCGTATAAGGCTAAAATAAAAAACCTGTTGAAGTTAAGAACTGTCTTATTTACAATAACTTACTAGTGAAATGGCCATACAAGATTTAAATCAAATATCACAATTGATGGCAAAGACATTAATTAAAGTGTGATGTATAAGACTGTATCATCTTCGGCAGGCTGTAACTCCGTAAGCGTTTCCTAATACTTTTGGTAATTATTTACTGAAGCCTGAAACGTTAAACATTCATATTCTTCAAAATTAAAGTTTTTTTACTGAATTGTTAAATTGTTACTAAACCTAAGTAATTCAACTAAAGCAAAAATCTGCCAAAGTGGTATATTTTGACATTTCTGAATTGTTTATTCACACTACCGCATTACCATAATATTAAAACAATATTAAATATCACAAACTTACAAAATATAGTAAATCGAGTTCTACTTTTAAAAATATTAAAGAAAATTTCCAAAATAGCAGTTGCAGAACAGTTTCAGTCCAATTTTGTTGTAAAAAAACGATAATGTTGTTTTTAAAAAACACGTAATTTAATGTAGAACACGCAAATCTACTATTGTTTTAAACAACAGCAATCGTCCTGTCACCGCTATTTAAAAAATTTTCTTTTCCTAATTTCCTAGTTGCAAAAACATAACTGTTCACAGTTTATAACCTAAAGAAAAATGTACAGTATGAAATATGAATGGTACCTTGAATGGCGATTACGTTAACTGAATAGTCTGCTAAATGACTAGAGAATTTGACCGGTATGAAAACAAAACAATGTATAGTATGAAACATGAACAATCGTTGCTATGCAACAAATTATCGTAATTTAAAAACCCGATTATTTTTCATTTCACCTAGTGTGGTACTATATGTATAACTGTTAAAAAAAAACAAAATCACCAAATTTGGCCATAAATATTTGGAAAATGTTTCACCAAACAGGTAACAAAATCCCCAGTTCTGGTGAAATTTCACCAGACCTAGCATAACTGAATTATAAAGACATAGCAGCACAAATTTTTTTTCTTGTTGATAATTAGTATTCGATTAACTGACACTGCAGTTTGAATTTATAATTCAAAATGAAAATTGTCCACAATATTAAAGCAGAAAATTCAGCACTTTGAATTATCTAATTGAAGGCATGGGTAACAGCATCCACTTTGATAACAAGCAAAAATTATCAAGAGACACAAGCTAAGTTGTTTGGCAAACCATCAATAAAACGTCAATTATGAAGATAGTTCTAAATTGTATGAAATAGTTTCCGACGCAACATTCAATTTTCAGTGCAAAATAACTAAGCTATTTATGTCTACTATACAAGAATCCGTGCTCTTTAACAAAGACAATAACGATACATGTATGGAAAAATAAGTAATATATAAAAAGAGGCGTAATTTTTACAATAATATTCATTATATAGAGCTAAAATCATAAGCAATAATAACACAAACAGTTTACTGTCAGTAGGTACTCCTGTTTTATGCTGGTGTTGGTCATATGCACGAGGCGGCAGATGCTTAAGAATATTTTCAAACAGAATGTTGAAATTCTTATAACAAGTCATACTTTATTGTCATCCAATTTTTATTTACAGAAGAAACTCCTCCCTTGATAAAACTACTTAAAACTTCTTTAACCTTATGACCTAAACTAGCTTTACAGATGTACACACAGTAGGTTATAGCCCTTTATTTTGTAAATTAAAATTTCTTAATTACACTAATATTTCAGCATATTTCACAAAAACGTAGTAACTAATTTTGTTACAGGTCAATTCTTATTTCCTTTCAAGATTTATATAATTATAAGTTTATGTAGAATATTTACAAAATCAATTTAACTCTAGCATTTTTCTTTGTAAAACATTTCAGTTATACCTATGGTTAAAAAAAAAGTTCATTTAATTATTTACAACTTTTATATCACATCACAAACAACAAAATCAAAAACTTAATCAGAGGTTAGTTCCATCAATCTGACAATTTTAAAACAATTTTTTTCTTAATAATGATCGAGTTTGACTTCCGTTGAAGTTCATATTAATACATTATAAATAAAATGAATAATAATGTTTTATTTTAGCCTTATACATATTTTAACAATTTTACACTTACACTATTACATTTTTAGAATTTTGTGATGATAAAGATGTAAATTAGATATACTGCAAGCATTTGATATTCACAAACATTTAAAAACTCTACCTTTAATGAATTACCTAGCAAATTGATCTCCAAAATTCGTCATTATTAGATGTTTTGTAATAAGAAATCAAGTTATCTGCACACAGAGATAAGTAAGATCAAGTCATCCAGTTTTATTGTTCCTATAGCAACACAGTAAGTAGGCGACTTACTTTTTAATATTGGCCTTTGAAAATAACGTGTAAACACGAAATATGTATAAGGCCAAAATAAAAACCTGTTTAAGTTATTAATTATTTTATTTATAACATGTTAAGTATTTTTAACCCACTAAAACAAACAGAAAAAAATGATAAACAAGTTAAAAACTTGCAGCATTCTTTACAATGTTTTGTAAGAACAAACACACATCATGTCTTTCCTAACAGCGACTGCATCTGACAGTTCTAAAACAATAGTGTTGTATGAAACAATCTTCAAGAAATATTTAGGTGACCGTAGACCACCACAAATAAGTTTTATTTATTGTTGATAACTTACTAATAAAAGTTAATTTTTACTTAATATAACACGTCTACGGTAAAATGTTACTACACTATGAAAATAAATCTAGTTACTATTTAAGAAAATATTTAATCCCGGCGCTTTCGTTTATCTCTGTCGTCACGTCTCTCAGGTTCTTTACGTTTACTTGCTCTTTTAGCTTGACTTAAGAACTGATCAAGACCAAATGGATCTTCCTCTTTCTCAAATTGAACTGGTCCCGATCGGCCTGCACCACCACTGCGGTCAGTTCCACTAAATTCTTTATCTGGCACAAACCTATTTGTTTTCACTAGTTTCTCAAGATCTTCTCCATAAACATCTTTATCTACGTTACGACTGGGTCTGTATAAATGATTAGCCATAGAACCACCATCCCTCCATGGTTTGTCGTACACATTGTAAGCTTCATCATCCCCATAACCCTGTCCTAAACCCTGGGCTTGGCCAAAAAGACGTTGGTCAAATTGTGTTTCACCGGCGGATGATTGTCCACGAGCAGGCATACCTAAAGCAATTTGTTCTGAGATGTCACGTTCTCGTTCCTTCTGTAGCTTGGTTCTCTTATCAGGAGCGGCTCTAGCAAGATTTCTTTCTCTTGCTCTTTCTTTATGGCGATCCTGTCGAAGCAATTCCCTCTCACGTTCTTCTTCATTAGTTATACTGGAATCTCCAACAGGGTGGCCACTTTTAATTCCTGCTCTTTCATCACGTGCCTTCTGGGCCAATTGCCGCAAATGCTCTTCTTTTTGTTCCTTTTCTTTTTGCGCTAATTTTCGCTCTAATTGAGCACGAGTTTCAACCGCTTCCCTAGCCTTACGATCAGCTATATACAAAGCTTCAGCAAGTTTGGCAAAATATTCATTAATATGTAATTGTTGCAATCCTCTTCCATCAGCTGCAAGTCGTTTATCCAAAGGCACAGTGTATCCTTTGGCATTTTTCCAATTCGATATACATGGAGGTATTTTCCATTCTTTTTGTTCCTTCACTGTTACGCTACGAGTAGGACTATGCAGTACAGGTGCAGGAGGTGATGGTGGTCCACGTGGAATTTTCCGGTTAATTCGAAATCTAGGTGGTTCCATTGGATCCACTTGTGCTTCAACTAAACGAATAACACGTTGTTTGGCTCCTGAATTAAAACCAGCTCCTTGTTGAGATGGAGTGTATCGAATATACTGTGGAGGAGCCAACTTTTCAGCGCATCGAACAGGCATAGCTGCTGCTATTTTGGAATTCGTTAGTTTTTGTAAAGCTTGTCTAGTTTTTTCTGTGATTTCATCAATCTCTTCTTGATTTGGTTTTTGTAAACTCGGATCACTTTCAGCAACAACCTCTGCAGGAAGCAGGTCTGTAAGCTTCGAATATACTATTTTATCCTTCGAGTGACCCTGACGAGCAATTACGTCGTATTTTACTTTGCCTTCAACATCTAGCTGAACTGCTACGGCATTGGAGGTAGATTCTTTCCCTTTTTGACCCATTTCTAGTGGGTGCCACAGAACATAAACCTTTGTGGGTGCTATACACAGATAAAGAGAGAGTTATAGATGGCGGACTCCCTCAGTAAAAGTGGGGACCCGTTGTACAGCGCCATCTTAAGGATATGTACATCAACTACGTGTAAGGAGATAACAAAACTGTATAGGTCACTGTCAATAATGTTAGGTAACTGAAATAAAGCGGGTAAATTGAATTGCATATTTAGCTGATTTATGACGATTTATTAAAGTGCATTGATAACAATAACAGATTTTTCATGAAAAATCAGTCAATGTCATCCAGGTACTGTAATATTATCTACAATTAACAAAATTAATAAGATTTAAATTCTTTCAGTAACAGTTTTATTGTTATTACTGAGAGTTACTTACAAGTACAATTATTATATTCTACTGCGTACGACATTAAACATTTAAACAATATTTTATAGTATTGATAACCCCCAATTACCACCTTTCAGACTTTTTTTTAGATTACATTTACAAACCTAAAATACATAGAATAATTATTTTTTTATGGCAGAATAGATATGATTGGTACTACTTGGAAAATAATTAGAACTTGACAAATGTTCTGCATTTTGAGTTAACATATTGGGCAAATATTTTGTTGCACAAATTAATATCATATTTGACATGTAAATGGTTTTAGGTTATATTTAAGTTTAAAAATGACAGAGCAGCATGATGAGACAAAATTTGCCCTACGTGTTACACCTCGTCACAACCTGCCTAAATTGTAAATGTTTCGAAACACATGATATAATAATAATAATAATATTTATCGTGGTACTACTAGACTACCACTACAAATCAGCAGTAATACATATACATTTTCGACTCAGAATTTATGACCAACATCGCCCTGTATAAAATAATAATAAAAAAAATAATATAGGCGAGATTCAGTTCTAGGTAAAAATCTACTCCTGCTCTGCCACCTAACCTTGATTATTGAAATGTAAATACTAATTTTATTAACTATAACTAAAAAAATGGTTAGATATAGAAAATTGATTGTGCAATACATTATAAACTAAAAATAAAATAAAACTGCACTGCTATCTAAAACACTAAAAAATTAAATTAAAACGACATTATCTCGTAAAACAGGTTACTGCTTCCAAAAGAATAAATAGTAGATTGTTCTACAAGTTAAGAAAAGTGACATTTTTCCAGCGAGTGTAATGGTTTGATTCACAAGCGAGCGAGTGGATTAATTTTACAGGAGCATGAAAACTCACTTTTTCTAGTGTTGAACACGCTATTTTTTCGTGTACTCAATAAAAATATTCGAATTTTAAAATAAAAAGTTAATAATCAATTTAAAAATAATTTTGATCAGAGTATGTAAGAGTAACATTCACATAACAACCACAGTAAACAAATAATAAAAAGTCAAGAGATCACCGGCCACGCACACGCATCTAACTGGAAAAGAGTTGCTAACAAGAAATGTATCACATTTCTTCAGTTTTCTATCAAACAAAATGGCTCATTACCATTCAGTACACGAAAAACTAACTTGCTTACTCAACAATGCTGACAACAACCTCTTTACGTATTCGTCGTGTTTCATATTTACGTAAAGCCAAAAGTTTTATAGGGTCTCCGCTTTCTCTAACTCCTCTTAAATCTTTTCCAGTAAGAATTTTATTAATAATAGCTATACACCTAAATAAAACACTATATCTATTGTAAACCTAACAAAAATATCCACATTTTTTTGGTGTTTTGAGCAAAACAATGTGGATATTTCCAGCTTACATTTTTCTAAAACCATACTAACTAATTTTGTTTTTAAATTATAAGAAGTTATAAATCGCGGCAAGCTATCAACAATTACTTTTGTAGAGCTTTTAAATGCAGACGAAAAATTAGCTGAAGGATGAATTAATTTTCTACCAACATACTGCCTTTTTCTAATTAATACATTTTCAGGTAATTCTTCAGCTGCACTTACTCTATCCTTACAATCGGCGCAGATGGAAACACAGTTAAATATTTTTCGTGCCACATAACCAGCTACATACGCATAAGCACAATCACCATAGAAAGAAGATTTACTTTCGACGTTTGACAAGGGATATACAGGCTCAATAACGTTCGGTGGCTCAAATACTACATCATCTTTTTCAATAAAACTTCGTAACGTGTCAAGAGCACCAACAGAATCATCCACCTCACAGTTTGCACCAGCGGAGTGAGGCGATACAAAATTGTTAACTAAAAGAGATTTACTGGAACTAATGAAGGACGAACAAGTAGGATTGGTGTTTCTCACTCCGTGGCTGCGAATACATGAAAAATAATTTTCAACAGGATCCTGGTTTAAATTTCTTGGAACAAGGAATTGAAATCCTTTCCTTTGAAGACCATTGCATAAGTATATCAAACCACGTAGTGAGAAAATCCAGTTTTTTAAGGAAGGTGTGACTTTCTTATTGGATTTTGAATCGATGAAGTACATAGAATTTAAAACAGGAAAACAATTCCAAAAGGATACATGATTGGACCTAGCTGTTATCGCACTGCGAAGGTCTTTACCCTGAGGTGAATTTATTGAGATGCCATTGACACTGTCAAAAAGTCTATCAAAAAACATGAGTAGTTCTGATGTGTCTTTTGCTTTGGGATCTATAGTCCCTTCAGAATTAGGGGGCAGTTTAGAACTAAACTCAGCAAAAATGCTTAACGTTATAGCCACAGACTGGCTAAAAACTTGGGTACAATTTTTAACTTTCATTATTTTAATTTTGTCAGGGTAAACATGTTCATCTGTTACTTTGTAGCAAGCATTAAACAGACCCCTATTTCTTTGAATTTCATATAGTTGTACCATTGTTTTTATATCTTATAGTTAGACAACCAAGTTAGTTAGTTAGTACAAAAATTGGGACACTGATTTTGGACACCAAGTCTGAAGATTTGGACACCAAAGCAAAGTGGACAACCATCGGTGAAATGAGTGGTTGATTAATTTAGCAATAGAAGGCTACCACTACAAAACGTTTACACTGTTATCGTAAAATGCAATAAGTTTTTATGCACATGTACTATACAGATGCTCACTCGACACAATAGCAATTTGTTTTAATCGGCGATTCATTTAGTACACCTGCACCCTCAAAGTCAAAATAAGTCAAACAAAGTTTATTTTTAATCAGTTTTTACCTGAATTTTATGCTAAGCGAACTCTCGCTAATAATTTATTGTAGTTATACCATTGTTTTTGTGGTTATAACTTATATAGGGGGTGTGGTAAAAAGTTGTAAAAAAGAAAAGATTTTCTTATAGCGCGATATTTTCTGATATTTTTATTGCAAGTTATTTTATGAACAATGTCCAGAAATAAGTGTGAGTTTAGAAGTTGCGGTAAAACCGCTAGAAATTTTCCTGGTTTGACGCGACACCGATTTCCTGCCAAAAACGACGAACGCTGTAGAAGATGGATCATTAATTCAGGTAAATCCGACTTTAATGAATTATTTGATTTTTCATCTTAGTAGGATCTTGCTTTTATATTGAATTCTAAAAACTAACAAAGTGTCTAGAAATGAGATCTGTAGAACCTGAAAGATAAAAATGTTCTGACCTAGGTATATTGAGATGTTTGCGGGAGTTTACTTTTGTAAGGAAAGATCTGCCATCTTACAGGTCAAAACATTGTTACTTTTCAGGTTCCACAAAAATCACAATAGTTCCAATTAAGAACTCTATTATCAGGGCTTATTTTTGGTTAAAAAATTTATCTCGTCATTTTGTAGGTAACGCTGGTTTGGCTACTTTGTCACCTGAGAGTCTAAGGAAGAAATTCATTTGCCAAGATCACTTTCTACAGTCTGACTATGTGAGCGAAAAAAATTTGCGGCTAAAACTTAATTCTGTTCCTGTGCCCTATAATAGTATTCAAAATGAAGACACAGACACTTCGCCATTAAAAGTGCTGACACCAAAAAAGTGTTATTTAGGACCAGGTACATCTTCACGCTCTGACATATTATGGGAAACCTCTGAAACCGATGTTGTAGAAATAAGTCCAGGGAGTAAACAATGGGTAACAGAGCTAATAGACTTGCCGTATGGCGTGTCATAATGCGAAAATAAAAACCGGCAAAACGAAAGATTTCTTTTCCGAACAAACAAGATACGCCACAAAAGAAGGAACTGAAGCTGGAGTTACGGAAATCTTCAAAAAACCTCAGTAAAAAAACAATTCAATTAGTGAGCTTGAAAAGTAAAATAAACAAAATAAAAAGTACTACTTCTCTATACAACGTCTTGTCGTCTGCAAAGTATTCTTCTCCGCACTCTAAAGCTCTAGTACGAGTGCAGTAATTACATAAAAGTCGTGGAATATGGTTAAAAGATGAAAAGCAATTTGCTATTTCCCTTTATTATAAATCTCCAACAGCCTACAAATACCTGTTGCGACAAAGCATAATATTACCTTCTGTTTCGACAATTAAGTTTTGGATTGGAAAATCTAAATTCAAACCAGGTATGAATCCCATTTTCATGAACCAAATTAAAATAAAAGTTCAGACAATGACAGGCGATGAAAAAAAATGCATTATTTGCTTTGATGAAATGGCATTGAAAAAATATGTAGAATACTCAAAAGCAATGGATCTAATTGAAGGCTTTGAAGATCTTGGTCCACTGGGACGGAAAGCTAGATTTGCAAAAGAAGCTCTTGTTTTTATGGCCCGTGGTTTGTACTCCTCTTGGAAAATACCTTTGGCTTACCTTGTCTCTGGAACAGCTACATCACACGCTAGATTATCTGACTTATTGTTACATGTGCTATCGAAAGTTAGGCTGGTAGAATTAATTCCAAAAGCTGTTGTTTGTGGCGGAGGAACCAATAATAGAAGTGCTCTTAGTGACCTCGGTGTCAACACACAACGACCATATTTTGTACATGAAGGCTTAAAAATATATAGCATTTTTGATGTTCCGCATCTATTTAAATGTGTACGTAATAACCTTTTAAACGGATATTATGTGCTCAGCGAGAAAAAAATAGATTTTGAAGATGTGCGCAAAGTATACGAGTTAGACCAAAGATCTTTTGGTGCTCATGCTTTACTAAAACTAACTCCGGCACACATAAATCCAAATCCGCTTCAAAAATTATCGATTAAGTTGGCTACGCAAGTTTTAAGTCGAACTGTTGCAACAACAATTAAAACCGCGGTTGCTGCAGGCGATCTTCAAAGTAACACTGCTGAAAATACTGCTGAATTTATTTTAATTATGAATGAACTATTTGACTGTTTAAACAGTAGATCTTTATTCAACAAAAATCCTCACAATTGTGCCGTTTCAGAACGAAATCCGCAAATTTTGGAAACACTTTTGTCGAGCACCAGACTTCTACAAAATTTGTATAAGGTGAACAACAAGGGTGCTCAAAGTAGACCACCTTGTTTTGATGGATTGATTCAAACTATAGCTTCCGTCGTTCAACTATATCAACAAGAAAAACAGGAAGGCAAAAAGTATTTACTTACTTGGCGCCTCAATCAGGATATACTTGAGAACCTTTTTTCTATTATAAGACAGAAAGGAGGTTACAACCGTAACCCAACTGTGAGAATGTTTCGATTGACATTTAGAATGACCGCAATTGCCAGTCTTCTGAAACCACCAATGAATGCAAATTGTCAAGCAGATGACGATACATTCTTAGAAGAATATCCTGCTTCAAGTGCTTCATCTCCTGTAACTTCCCACAGAGATGTGCAACACCAATCTGATACAGATACGGCGTTATCAGATGGGAGCGCAGACACGCAGACAAGTAGTTCTTCGTCGATGTCAAACAAAAATACAACAACAGGGCTAGAAGACTGTTCAGTGAGTTACTTTGCTGGCTACTTAGCAAAAAGTGCATGACTAAATTCAGTTGTACAGAATGTGAAAAGTATTTAGTAAAGTCTACCGATGAAATGTTATCAGATAAAGATAGCCTCCCGTATGTATGACAACATACATCCTTCTTCTCGTAGTCTTAGCAGACCTAGTGACATTTTACGCAAAGTTTGTGAAATAGCCTTTGCAGTGTTTAAAAAGCATTTTATAAAAATGAACTACCGGAATAACGTTAGGAAGTATTTACGTAAAACAATCATTAAAGCAATTAAGGAAGAAGGGTGTAACGATTTTTTAAACAGCCAACAGTGTGAAGTTCACAGACTCTGCATAATAGAACATTTCCTTGTAGTAAATTTATATAAACACTGTCAACGCATAAACAATAATAAAAAGACAATAGTAGACAGCGTAACAGCTCACCCGAAACTTAAAATATTGAAAAATAAATAGGTAAAATTTTGTTTGTTTCTTGTATTGTATTATAAAATAATAGTCTGTTTAGTTTATATTTGTTTGTATTAGGTATAAATGTAGAATTTTCAAAATGTTCATTTCATTTATAAAGTTTTTAATATCTGCCGCTTTTGTTAGGAATTAATTTTGCTTATCAATAAATTTGGAATTTCACTAAAAAACATTTTACTGGTTTTCTTTCCAATGCAATAAAAAATAAGTATGATTTCTGACTGTTTATTATTGAAGGTAAAACCATTGTTTTTAATATAAAAACAATGGTAAAACACATTATATGAACTGCAATTTTAGTGAACGGAATTGTTAACGTGCATAAGAATCAAGGACGAAACAAAAAATTTTTTAGTGGGGGGTAATTTGCCCTAAATAGTAAATTGTATAAATTGTGTCTTTATTAAACTCTTCATTGAAAAAGAAATGCAAAAATAGTACTTTCAGCCATCCTGAGGGGGTATTATCACTACTACTAACCCCCCCTTCTCCGTAGATGAGCGCTTAATAAGAATGTAGCATTCACACTCTGATATTCAGACGTTAGATAAAACCATCAAAAAAAAATTTCAGTTGATATCAAACACATGATAGTAGCAATAATAATTACCTTTTTTTGATATTTTCACAAAAAAAACAAAAATTATCACTTTATTCTTTAAAATACAGCATCTATATACTGCAATAATATAAACAAAATCTATGCAGTTTGCACTAACTCTATAGTAGGGCAGTTACACAGAATTTTACGGGAAAACCGCATTTTGGAAAAAATTTCTGAACTTTGATACAGTACAACACAAAATGCTGCTGTTTTCAAAACGGCCGGTAATTAAATTAAAATAAAAGTAGTGATTGTTGCGTTTATAAATACTCACATCACTACATCTATATAACTTGATTAACATCTTTAATTGCATTATTTAAATTTATTATGTAGAAATATTGTGAATTTATGAACAAAAAAGCTGAAATAGCACCTACTAAAATTGTTTTGCATTGTTCAACTCTTGATATACACATGGCTAGACCCGACTAGTTAAAGAATGCTGATAGTATAGGAAAGTAAAAAGCAGCTGCGAAATGTGGGTTAAAATGTTATAGATAACAAACCGGTTTTACTTACCAGATGCAAATATACACTTTACAGTGTAGTGCTTCAGCTATCAGAAATTCATTGTATTACAGAAGGTTTGCATTTTCACTAATACGTGTTACAGTTAGTAACCAGATACCAGCACTATCTACTGTCATTGCTAATGCAATTCGATACCCCAATATTTCCATTTGCGTTGGCTAACTATAAGGATATAAAAACAATGGTTGTATTATATGTGACCAAAGAAGCAACTTTTTTTTACACCGTCAATGGTGAAATGTAAATCTTTACTTAATAGACCGTTCCGAATTCCTTTCATTAAATGCGGAAAATCATATAAATGGAGTATTTCAGACTCCCCTATCAAATATCCTTGATATCTGTTATCCCGATTGGATTTTATACAGAACTCGTACATGTCTCTAAGTAAAGAATTTACAACCGCTTGATTAGTTGGTCCTTGGTCACTGATAGTTGCAACTACATTGAGACCAACAAGCTTTACTTGCAGAAGAACATCCTTAAGTATTCGCTTTAAATCTGCAGTAGAAGTGGTGCCTTCATAGAAAGTAAAACAAACTGGTTGCTTCCACTTTCTGCAAATGCCCCTCACCATAAATACTAAAGCATGATCTGCAAATAAAGCATGTCTATGTGCACCACCATGATCTACAAAACCCTGAATCACAACTAACTTTTGATTATACTGTAGTCCGCATGCCAATGAAACTTCATCGAACAGGAGGACACAATATTTATCAAGAGCTTTCATTCAAGCCACTGAATGTCTCAAGTGTTCAAAAATGTGGTGATTCCCTTTGGTTGTGTAACCAAAGGGAATTTTATTTAACATACTGGTTATTGTTTTGCGTGAAGGCAAACTAAAAACTTCTGATAAATATCTATATCCCTTGCCACTTTGTTTATACAAAGATAAAGCAAAGATTTTGTCATCTAAAGTAAATTTTCTACCCCTAGGTTCATGTTTCTGTGTACGCTGCTGTGACAAGAAAAATTTTTAAATTGTTTCATTTACATCTTTTAATAAAGTAAGGGTAATCCTGCTTCGACGAAGTAATTGCAGTTGCTTACGCATTAACAACTCCTTGGATTTAATTTTAGTTGCAGCCCTTTTTAATCTCGCAACTTCTCTGTGCAAGATTTTCTCGTTTGGTGTCCAAGTTCTACCAGTTCTTGGCTTAGCGAGGATCTTTTTCTTTTTTGAGCCTAAAAAGCAAGTTCTATAAGTTTCAAAGAAAAATAAACAATTCAAATATATTACCGAGTATTGCTGTTGTGCTCTCACGAACCTCTATGGATAAATCAGGTGTTGCAGCAGACGATGAAGGTATCTCAGTCTCGTACATACCTGGATGTAGAAAATTTTATATAAAACACTGACAAATATATGGTGCATTGTCTTACCCTGTCTGCTTTCTGTCTCGGTCAATTGTCGTTTAGCACCTCGGTATTGTTTTGGCGGGGCCTGTCGCAATACGCTCAGCTTACTAGGGCTGCTCTCACTTTTTTCGGAGTCTCAAATTTATGTTGTTCGGGATAACAAAAGCAATTTTCAATGGTTGAATCTCCATGAAATTCTGAAACATGTTTCGTAAGCCACAACTTGGAAAGCAAAATAGGTATATATGAACTACACACCTGGCATATTAATAGTTGGCAGAGCATATCTTAACAATTTGCCATCTGCATCTTTGCACATATTCGAAAAATGTGTCAGGCAAACAACGTAGCCACTTAAAGTACCTTTATCAGCAATTAAATGCTGTAACTTTAGGCTTCCTATTCGTTGAAGCCATATTTCTCGAACAGATATTTCTGTAGGAATAGTGTCTTGGAGCGTCCTTATTATTACATCCAGGTACACAACACGGTTTTATCCTGGCAGCACTCATTATTCTTAAATCTCGGGTTTTCAATATATAACGCAAAGAATTTAATTTAAACCAACATGTGGCAACAAGAAAGACGGCATAAAACAAAAATAACGAAATATGACTAATACGAGTCGTACCGAGTCTGCGCAACATTTCAAATAGCATCACGTGAAAACCGAACTCAACAAAGAATAAGCTGTCTTTATTTAGCACGCATACCTCCTGCCATCTATAAAATTGTAACAAAACTAATAGCAAAGAACATCAAAACGGGTATTTTGATATTCTTTGCTAATAGCATGTCCCCACTTAGCTTATCCCAGTTACTACCCCCTGGTGGGGGGGGGGGGGTCAAGGTCAAAAGGTCAACGACCTAGGTCAATAACCTTTGAGTGGTGGGGGGTGGAGGTCAAGTGGTGGGAGGTGGGTCCAGAACTCTCATTCTTTCCCTACTGTTAGAAAATCTTGAGTAGCTGAAAAGTATGTTATGAGATGCACCCCACCCCTCAGATGGCTATGCTTCTGGTAAATGGATGTAAACAAAAACGAGTGTAAATGTAAATCAACAATAGTGAAATATTAATAAGTTCTAGCTTTACTTCGTTGAAGTTCATATTAATTTACTGTAAATAAAACAATTCTTAACTTCAATAGGTTTTTTATTTTAGCCTTTTATAACCTTGTCTCTGAAAATGACGTCAGCATGTCGAAATGCCTATAAGGCTAAAATAAAAAACCTATTGAAGTTAAGAACTGTCTTATTTACAATAACTTACTAGTGAAATAGCGATACAAGATTTAAATCAAATATCACAATTGATGGCAAAGACATTAATTAAAGTGTGATGTATAAGACTGTATCGTCTTCGGCAGGCTGTAACTCCGTAAGCGTTTCCTAATACTTTTGGTAATTATTTACTGAAGCCTGAAACGTTAAACATTCATATTCTTCAAAATTATAAAGTTTTTTTACTGAATTGTTAAATTGTTACTAAACCTAAGTAATTCAACTAAAGCAAAATTCTGCCAAAGTGGTATATTTTGACATTTCTGAATTGTTTATTCACACTACCGCGTTACCATAATATTAAACAATATTAAATATCACAAACTTACAAAATTACTATTAGTTACTACCCCCTGACCACTGATTAAAAATGTCATTCCAGCACATCAGCAGCGCTGCCAAAACAGCGTAACCAAAACTGTGAAAAGACGGTGCATGCTTGACAAGATCGCCAACATAAACAAAGAATAAGAACTCCCCATTCTAACTCATTGACTGTGCATAATGCACCAGCAGACGTGCACTTATATTTAACTACATTTCCAGAGATAATCAGCAATCTGACCACAGAATAATCTCTAACGTCGGTAATTAGTCATAGCAGCAAAAATAAGTCGACGATTAACAACGTCAATTAATAATATGTAAAAACATATGTTATAGATTAAGTTCCAATAACGAGCTTCGGCTCATGGAATTTAGGAAAAAAGATTCAATTCAACTCAATTCAATTGTAGTTGGTAATATATGATTATTTTTTTAATAGCTCTTTCAAATATAGCAGAATGTCATAACAAATATTCAAAGCAAGCAAATGAGGACAATACCGAAGATGCAGCACCCCTTTCTTTAAAAACATTAGAAAAACCATTTCGAATGGCAAAACTCAACAAATTGTGGACCAAAGCTCAGTTGGTGAGTACCTAAATGTTTTGGTAATCATGTTAGCATTTTAAATCATTTTGTAACTTGTAGCGTCTTACGGAACCTAAATTGAAGTCTTTATTTGGCGAGCTCAAGTTGCACGATAAAGAAGAAATAACATGGAAACGTTTAAAATCAGAAGGAAAGGATAAAGAAGGCTTAAAGGAAGCAGAATTATGTACAAAACTATTAAATGTCATGAACATGTATGGTTTATTGGAACATTTTCAAGATGTTTCAGAGCCCACTAAAAACTCGCAAGACAAAATTTTCAATGATGCATCTGATCATCATATAAACAAAAGTTTGTTCAAAGATAAAAAGTTAAATAAATTGTGGTCGAAAGCAGAAAGTGCAGGGTTTACTTCTCAAGAATTGCAAGCATTGTGAGAAGAGTTTAAGCACCATCAAGATAAAGTTGATGAATATTATGCAATTCTTCAAGATGCTAAAGAAGGACCTGATGATCATGATGAAAGTATGTAAATTTTATATAACAATTTTTAATATTGACTGTATTTATTTATTTTTAAGATTCCATTGATGAAAAACTGGAACGCTTTAACTCTCTAAATGTAGAAAAACAACCCAAGAAAGATTATTTAGATAAAGTAAACCTTCTTCGAGATAAACATCGAGATTTACATGAAGGTTATGATCGTCTGCATCGCTTGGCAGCCAAAGGTCCAAATAGCAAAGAATTTGTTGAACCCAAAGTTCAAGATCTGTGGAAAATTGCATTAGATAGCGATTTTGGTGTTGAGGAACTAGAATCACTAGGGGTTGAATTATTGCATTATGAAAATAGGCTTTTAAAACTACGACATTTACAAGCAGAAACTGCTTTGAGTGAACAAAGGCACAAAGAAAAGGAGAAAATGGCAGGTGCTAAAAGTGATGGCATATTACTTCTTGAAGATAATATTAAAAAGCAATCTCGAAACGTAGAAAAAATGCATTTAGATCTGGAAACTAGAATTATGCAGAAACATATCGAATTGTAAATTATGTACAGGTAGATGATATTTTAAATACTCCTGTGAAATATGTATGCTTTTCATGGTTTTGTTAGTTATGAAATGAAAGTGATGTGAAGATATTTACTGTTTATATAAAAAAATGTTCTCATTTGTTTAAGCTTTATTTATTTTATTATAAATGATTAAACCTACAAAATCCAAATAGCAATAAAACACTATGAGCAATATCACTACCACATCATATAAAACATATAAGTTAAAGTATATAGTTCGACTACTAAAAATTGCAGTCAAAATATGGAATCCCGTGGTATTATTTGTAGGTATTAATCTAAAATGTTGGCAATTCTTTTAGTTGACATTTCTGAGTGGTTATACGTAACATAGAACATGTCAAATCAACTGGAGTTAGTTTCGGGTAACATAATCGTGATCTTTCAGTATTCCATGCAATGTTTGTGGAATAATATGTAACTATTCAAAATGTGGCACAGAAGGGGCAAGTTCACTACTTTGTGTTTGTGGGGTTTTTCACCATCTTGAAAGTCGTTCTGAAATTCTTGAATAATTGTAAAGGTTGCAGTCTTTAGCTTTTGTGATAATATTTGCTTTATTTGTACATTTTGAAAAGCAACATTTTCATCTTCAAAATTCTCCATGATTTGCTGATACAAATTGTTCATCGACTGCTTTAGTTTTCTAGCAAATAAATCTGCTTTTGAATTTTTGTCAGCAAGCTGGCTCTTTAAATTTGCAATGCTTTCGTTCAGTTCATTGACAGCTACTTTTGAATTTTGATTTTCTTTGCTATCTATCTTCTTGCAGTTTTTCTAATTTATTCAAGTTACTTTGCTGATCAGCTACAGTCTGCCTTAAATCATCAACTGTTTGTTGTGCTTCTTCCTGTTTTTCTTGCAGTATTTTGTTTTGAGCAATTTGTTTTTCCATAATGTTATTCTGCTTTTCTAATTCCTGCATTGACAGCTGTTGTTCCAAAATTATTTTATTCAATTCTTGAGTTTTTTGATTTAAATTGCTAATAGTATTTCTGTCGTCAATGGAAGTTTCTTGAATTTTAGTATGCTGTTCTTGAAGGCTGTTTATAATTCTTCTACTTTCCTCCAGTTCTTTTACCATTTCTAAATTTTTTAGTTCTAATTCATGAATCTGGGGTGTTTCACTTGAACTGACCTGCCCACTTGTATTAATTTTTGATAAAATAATTTTGCTTGCACATTTTCAGTTACATTTCTTTTAGTTAGAAAGCATGCTAGTGCTTGGATTCCTCTACCAGCGAACGGTTGAGACATGAACACTAATGCACAATACAACTCATTTTCATCCTTTTTTGGAGTGTGGGCACAAACCCAAACAGTTCCTTGTTGTTTTTATTAAAATGTTTAGATGGTGAAATTTTGCATTCATCTATAAGCAAACTGCCGTGAGTTTCCCAAACAGACATCATTTTTGTTTTTTCCTTAATTACTTTGAACAATTCCGGTTTGAAACCAAAGTTGCCATCAATTTTTTTAATATATATCTTAAAAGACTTGTGTGACATATGGAAGAGGCATGATTTTTTCTCGACTTCCATGGGGTTGTTAGGAGAAGAGCTCTATCAAAAACTTAACAGATAGAGCTCTTCTCCTAACAACCCCAAAATTACGAAACGAAAGCCTAAACAAAATAAGAATAACATTACAAAATAATGTTCACCCACAGAATTTAATAGAAGCTACAATTAAAACACAGGTACACAAATTATACAACAATTTTAGCCCACCTCAGATATCCAAATCAAAAGACAAACAGAATTTTTTAACCATCCCTTATATCAAGGGCTTGACAGAAAAAATAAAAAATGTATAAACCCCGTACAGCATAAGTACAGTCGGCAAAAATTATTACAACCTTAGATACGTAAAGACAAACCTAAAAAGTAAACCTGAGAAGGAAAAAATCATGCACGCTGTCTATTCCATCCCATGTAAGCAATGTAATGGATGTTACATAGGTCAAACCCGGCAATATTTAGGTAACAGGCTAAAATCACACACGAATAGCTGTCTGGGAAAAAACTCCGAAAAAACAGCATTAAAAGAACATCACCAGACCTTAAAACACGACTTTGATTTTGACAATACAAAAATTTTAGAAACTGAAAACAATGAAAAGAAAAGACTCATAAAGGAAATGATACAAATAAAGAAACACCAGTATCCTAAATGACGATGTTTTATGTTTCCTACAGATGTATACATTAAGTACGGTACCTACTATTATCTTTTTGGTCTGCAATCTGCCTAGGTCTTTAGTCAAAATCACCAAAATACCAACAATTCAAATGTTTTTATGATTATATTAAGTCTTGTTTCAACCGATACCATTTTCACGCACAATATCAGTTAGCTATGCAAATTTCCATAGCAATGTATCGTTGCAACAATAGGTTGCATGGAAATTTTGCACTTTTACTGATATTGTGCGTGAAAATGCTATAGGTATGCACTGCTTCATACAGGGAAAGTAAATTGCATTTGCAATAATGAATATTAATAGATCCTACAGGTATGCTAAGAAAGTATTTTATTACGAAAATATCATAACAGCATAGGATATTAAAATATAAATTAACACTATAAAATTTTATTCGAGCATAATGGACAAAGCCACTGTCTTGGTAGTTTTTGTTTGATGCAAATACCTATGATACAATACCCCAAACGGCAAGCATTACACTTAGTACTGGGCTGATTGGTGACACTGGATATCTTAAATGTAGCCTTGTTTTCCCTTAATATGATACTCACGATTTTGTTCTTTTTTCTGTGCGTTCCATCTATGAACACAGAATACGATACAACAGAACACAACAGAAAAGTTAGGTTCGGACGAAAATAAAAATAAACACAGCAGGCACAAAAATACCGTAACTCAATTTGGATTACGGTAAGTAACGCCCACATCCGACTTGTAAAGGTGCACAACCACAACTAGAAACAAGAAACAAGAAACAAATATTCAAAAACTATTTTATTTGACGCGTTAATTTAATTTTTACAGGTCTATTTTATTTTTCAGATCTAATAATATTTGATTTTTCAGGTCAATCTTATTTTTCAGGTGTATTAATATTTTTCTTTTCAGGTAGACATTTTGATTAAAGACTATAAGTGCATTAAAGTGAAAAGTGGTTATATTTATTATAAGAAATGATATCTTCTACTTGTAACTGAATGCTAATGAAATGTTGGCCACGTGTGCTAGCGCATTCGTGAGAAACTGTATTTCTTGTGCCAAATGTAGATAAATTACATTTTATTACCTTCAGTTTATTGACTGGAAAAACACAGATGGTCAAGTCGGCTTTGAGCGACACATGTTTGAGGTTGTAGTATCGTATGTCTGAGGATATTCAAGTAGTTTGCAAAGGTTGGCGAACGCCTTCCTAAGAAATTTGTTAATGACACTCATTATCATAAATTGGGGTGATATTGACAAGTTAAATAGGTCAATAACATAACAAGTGTTTGGTGGGAATCTTAAAGTTTGGGCAGTTCTATAATGAAACTTTGACCAACCAAAATTATTCAAAGAGTGGGGTTTCTAATGTAATTGGACGTTTGAGTATTGACAATCTTTAGGGTTGGTGTTAAAAAAGTTGATAAAACCTCGAGCTAGAGGAAGAAAAGGAGATTGATTTCTCAGATCGCAAAACGATCAGATCGAACTGTTAAGACTGGAAGCTCTGTCAACTATTAGTGTTGAAACGATTATTGGGTATTATCCACGTACAAGTCCGACAAGTTTGATTAATAACGCTACTCTGGCATTTTCTCTCCAATTGCTACTCTTTAGGGGAGTCCTGGTTAGGCGTCGTGACGCTACTACAGGGCAAACCTGAATTAGGCGAGGTGCGGAGGGGAGGTGCTACTTAGGCGGAATTGGACAAACTTGCAGCGGATAAAAAGCTGGACGTTGATTATTAACGCTACTCTGGTAATAGGTCTACTATCGCTACTCTTTGGGTTAGGCGTCTCGACGCTACTACGTGACTAACCTGAATTAGGCGAGACTTATTACCATTAGGCGGAATTAAGAGACGTCTTGCAACGCTACTCTGGCATTTTCTCTCCAATCGCTACTCTTTAGGCGAGTCCTGGTTAGGCGTCGCGACGCTACTACAGGTCAAACCTGAATTAGGCGAGGTGCAGAGAGGAGGTGTTACTTAGGCGTAATCGACGAGATATCGTGGATAAAACCAAAATAAGCAAAATAAGAAAATAAAAGTACTCATAAAAAGGAAGCTATTCTAGCGTCAAATTGATAATCACGTTTAGTTGAGGGCGAAAGGCTGAATTAGACGAGGTTTTCACACAAGGTATGCTGTTAAGCTGCGTCAAATCGATAATCACGTTTAGTTCAGGGTGAAAGGCTGAATTAGACGAGGTTTTCACGCAAATGAAAGTACTCATAAAAAGAAAGGAGAATAAATCATTACAAAGAAAGCTATTCTAGCGTCAAATCTATAATCACGTGTAGTTCAGGGTGAGAGCCTGAATTAGACGAAGTTTTCACACAAGGTGCTGTTAAGCTTAAGAAAATAAAAAAATATATCAATGCTCTTACATTCATTGCACAGAAACATTGGAAATAAAAAATAAATAGAAAAAGAGGGAAATAATAAACCACAATTTCCTCACGCATACGATACGGCAAACCATCATTTAATGAATTCCACGAAAGAATTGAATAAATGCTGATTAAAAGGTTTTAAGTGTTTTATTTAATTTCATTATTAAAATAATTTTTTCCTTTTGCCCTCGTCAACCGTGGGTTTTAATAAGATAAAATAACACAACGTAAGGTCCATTAGAACATTCTGGCGAGTTATGAGAACTCGCCAATAGGTGAATAAAGGTAAATAAATTGACATTTACCCTAACGATCAGGCTAAAACACAGGCACCGGTATAAGACCGTCCCTGCACCGTTATAGACTAACCAATAAAAATGTTTTACCGTAACGGTATATAAGTTCTGGTACTGTAACGTTACACACTGCTTTTTTTATAATGATAACAAAAGTGTAACATACTTTTGTTATAAAGATGTTTTTTTTTTTTTTTAAGAATCATGAAGCCGTGCGTGAGCACGACCCCATGATTCCCATCCGACCCCCTTACCCGGGCTCAGCACACTCAGTGCTATACACCGGTCTAACATGCACCCCACCCCTGAAGACATGCAACCCAACATATACACCTACATACCATCCATGGACCCGTCGGATTTAACTTGTTCAGAAAAATTACCGCCGAGCAGTGGACTCGAACCAACTGCCATTGGGAGTCTAGTTTCAAAGCCTGGGACTTTAACCACTAGACCACCCGCCGGCCCATAAAGATGTTTAAAATTACAAATTTCAGAATTTTTATTGAACAGTGGGTTACATAGTACAAATACATCAAAAGGAAGCACGACATCTGTGGTGGGTTATGTGATGCAGTTTATTTTCTTTTCCTTTTAGTAACTGTATCTAAACTTACTAAAATAAGGTGTTTTCATTTATGATAGATTATTATACAGGGTTTTTTGCTGAGTACGTGCCATAGCCTTTTATACATGTTGTAAATGGGTCAGGAACAAAGTAGGCTGTGTACAGAATTTTACCACAGTAAGTGCTTGTTTTAATATCCATGAATTAAGAGCAGTTCACGTGTTTGGTAGCAGTGAGATCTCGAGGTAAAACTTTCGTTCACCAATGCGAGGGTTCCGCGTTCAGTTTTAATAAAATTTATTTTTCTTCAAATATTGTTTATCTGTTATTTATGTTATCTCGATATTTTTATTAAGTAGAAAATGAATTAAGTATTTAATAAATAATACAGAAATTTTGCGAAAATGTTCAAGTACTTAAAAAAATACTGTTATCACTTTGTATTTAATAAAAAATATTGTAAATACAAGCTGACACAATTTGAAAATGAATTTTATGGGAATTGAACCGAAATCATTACATCGACATCTTCCAACAAACATTTACAATAAGCCAAATATGTAATGGGATTGAATTCTGTAGGCAACCGTTTTTGATCCCAACCAACAATGTTAAAATGCTATGGTTCGTGCTCTCTGCATAATAATTACTTTTAACAAATTTATACAACTGATGGTTTTCAAAATGCCATTGAGGATATTGCAATGGTTTCTGTTGCACTCTCTCACTCATCTAAATGTGTAAATACCATTTATCATTAATTATCCCAGGAGTTACATCAAGGTTATAGATAACGTACAAGATGTAAATTTTTAGAATATGAAAAAATTTGTCACAAGGAAAAAAATTGCTCCATAGGCAGACTTTACAACAGTTTGATAAAATTTGAAGTGGTTTCAGTTTGTAAACCTAGCACTTTTATGGGTCTTTATGTCAAAATTAGTTTAAGTGCTACATGGGAGTGATATGACAACAACAGTTGAGCCCCCTTGTGTGTGTCTTTAATGCATAGTTAAAATTTTGCAAGGAAACAGAATTTATACTAGCAAAAAAGATACCTTAAAAACATGAAATTTGTTCTCACAAGTTTTTTTTTAATTGTCAGGCGTTTGCTATTGTTCAATGCAGTGTTATTTTTATGTAGAAATATTAAACGATTTTTCGCTTCGGTCGCAATTTTTCAAAGGTTATATAATTTTTTTATGATGTACTCATATTTTCATCTGTAGTTTCGTTGTGGCATGAATTCTGACTCGGGATATGAAACAGTAACGCGGAACAAAATCACATGAAACATAGAGTGTAACAGTAATATTTGTGTAATGATTTTAGGTGACTTTAAAATTACTGTTTTTTGTTTTTAAACTTCTAGAACAGGGGAATTCAGAAAACCGCTTTAACCTCTTCCCACATTCAAAAAATATTTACATCATTAAATTACCTTTTTTTTTTTTGGTGAAAATTATCCTATGCTATCAAATAGAATCCACTCAAATACAAAATTATATATTCTGAACGCTTATTCCAGTTTTATTTTTCATTTTAATCGCTCTTGGCAGAGAGAAGTTTCAGTTCGATGTACAATTGATAAGTCTAAGAAGATGCAAACTATTTCTTGATGTACTGAAAGTTTGAAGGGTTTTATTTGGAAAACTTGAAAACTATTGCAGTAAAATGCGTAATGTCTGTATACCTTAGTACTTTCAAATATACTTTCCAAATGCGCATTTGTTATCTATTTTAACGGTTTGAGTTTACTTAAGATAGACACTGCAGTAGAATTATTAAAGCATACCATCAACTTAAAAAAGAGTTTCAAGTTCTAAAAATACAAGGAGTTTATATTATACAAATTTCTAGTTTCACTATCTGAACAAGTACTTCTTGGACTTTTAAATGATATCAAATATTCAACCTATTCGGTTGTACTACCAATTTAGACATCATTACGAACTTAATATGGGAATCTACATGATTTCAAACAGAAAGTTTTATCACAAAACCTGCCATGGATTTCATTATGCTCTCTAATTATTAATCATACACGTAATTATTTCCCAATTTCTAATGAATGTAAATCATTCATCGTTATTTCCTCAACTAGTAAATACAATTTCATACTTCATACAAATTATCTATGTATGTGTAATTCATAAAATAATTATTAAAATTTTTTCAGAACCAGTATATTCTCCGTCTGATCAACCAAATGCTTGTAACAATTGGGTGTTTAGTTGTACCGGAACCTCTGTTCACACATAAGCTCGTGTTTTATACCAAACAGCGTCAACTACAACAGCTGTCCCACGTAAGGTTTCTTGTTGTTTCTTTACAGCCTCGGACTGCCTAGCAGCAGTAACAGCTTTTTCCAAGGTATGGGACGAGGCCAGCTGTAATTTCTCAGACAGCCCCTTGTCCCTGATGCCCACTACCACTTGGTCCCAAATGGCTTCATCGAAAAACCACAGTGTTGAGCACGAGAATGCAGAGCAGTAACGAAGTCTTCGACATTCTCATCCTCTTCCTGTTTGCGAGTATGGAAACAGTACCGCTCATAAATTACATTCTTTGTCGGCACAAAATGTGCTTTGAATCTTTCCAAAATAACATTAAATTCATTTGATTCAGCTTTTGTTAAAGGATTGATAAATTGCTTCAGCCTGTGGCTCCATCAAATAAATTAAAGAATTCACCTGATTTTTTTGTGGTTTTAAATCAAGACCCGACGCACTTCTGAACCTCATAAACCTTAATTGCCACTGTTCCCATTCATCCGCTTTGAACGAAAAAGGTGCTGGAATTTGGTAAAGTGGTGCCGTTTGCGCTTGCCTCTAAGGCGGGTTTGGCATGACTTTCTCTTCTTGTTTTATTTACAAGCACAAGAAAAATCACTTTCACGATCTGCTACGCTGCGACCATGTAGTGTTTGTTACAACAACCTTTATTACCAGTCTTAAATATACAACAGTAATAGTACATGAGGTATTCAGAATGCTATTTATTATCTGTCACTCCCGATTACCCTTTTGTTCTCCAATGTCTACTGTCGTGCCAACCACACACTTATGTTTGTAACCACTCATTTTGTATCTTTATATCTATTTACATATAAATTCCATTGGTCAATGAATCCATTCCCATTTAAAATAGGATTATTTTATTTAACATTTTAATATAGGTACCTAGTTAAAATACATAAGTTTTTTTAACTTTAGAATACAAAGAATATCTGTATACATTAACTGTTATGATTCAATAAGATATGCCTGTTTTAGTGGCCATTGGTATGAGGCGCCGTTTGGACGTTATCGCCTAAAAGAATTATTAAAGAAAAAAATGAAAAAAAATAATTCTACAAAATTTTTGTTCTTGACAACATATTTTTTCTATAAAATTATTTTAACTTGACAAACTGAGTTTTAAAGAATAAAATTTTTCACAGAGCCTTTTATCTACCTATTAATAACGTGCTTAGTTTGTTTGTGTAGACTAAAAAAATTATTATTTACTGAAATTCTTTTATTCTTGAAGAGGACATTCAACCGGCAGTGACGAGGTACTATGTGACAAGGCTGCACTCTTCCCGATTCCTAAAAATGCAGGTACATAATAATGATGTTTTTGGCGGCAAATTAAATTTACTTCCTTACGACCGGTGGCTCAATGTTAGCTACTCAATAATTAATGCGGGCCAGCGGGTGATCTAGTGGTTAGAGTCCCAACCTCTAGAACTAGACTCCCAACGGCAGTAGGTTGGAATCCTCTGCCCGTCGGAAATTTTTCTGAATAAGTTAAACCCGGCGTGTCCATGGACGGTGTGTGTGGTGTGTATGTTGGGTTGC
Source organism: Ctenicera cuprea (assembly GCA_958336395.1). Lineage (NCBI taxonomy): Eukaryota > Metazoa > Arthropoda > Insecta > Coleoptera > Elateridae > Ctenicera > Ctenicera cuprea. Next base: position 40,238,507 of record OY284490.1, read on the forward strand.
ATGTCTTTCCGGGGTGGGGCATGTTAGACCGGTGAATAGCGCTAAGTGCGCTGAGCCCGGGTAAGAGGGTAAGAATAATAATGTTTTTAATCTACAAAAACAAACTACACGCGTCATTAATACGTAAATTGGTTCTCTCTGTATAATTTTTTTTTAACTTATTTTGTCAAGAAAAAAAATTGTATTGTATTTTTAATAATATTTTTTTGTGTATAACGTTTTTATAATTTTTACAAAAAAAGTTATTTTTTCCATTACATTTTTGTTTTTCTTTACGTGATCTTTTTCTTCTACAATTTTTTATTTTCACACCGGAAATTTACTTTTGACCCAAACAACGCCTCATACATTAGATCATGAAAGAACCCGTAAGTTAACAAAACTGATTTCTAACGATAATTTGTGACCTTCTTAAGCAAACTTGTTATAGGGATAATAAATAATTTTCACTCAATTTTGCACTTTGTGATAAAAGCTGCATAATTTTTGTAAATTTTATTAGGCATTAATTAGAAGAACTATAAAATATGATTCCTATGCCGGCAACACCAATTTCATTCTGATTGAGCAGGAAAAGCATACAGCATAAATTTAGGTAGAAGTACACATATTTTTTGGGATGTTTGAATGCACAAATGGGATAATTATAAATTTTATGATATTTACAGATATAGTGTTATTATATTATGGCATTGTTTTTTAAATTGCATGAAAATTTATACAAGGCTATTAAAAATAGAAAACCATTCTTTGAGAGCTTGCTAAAACAGAAACACTTCAGATAAGGAGATTCAATTCTTAGAAACTTAATAATTACTACAGTTTAAAAGTCTACAATTTTTTAAAACAATTTTTACGGTCAGCGGTAAAAATGTTTCTGTCGCTAAGTTAACTTTAATTAATCATTTTAATGTCAAAATTTTTAAATCAAAAGTTTAAACATTAATACGAGATTTACTTCAAAGTATGTTATACAGTGTGTCCCAGGATTGACTTAACAAGGGGTGTAGTGAACAAAAAAATTGTTGAACTCTTAGCACTAATTTAAAGCATATTTTCGATTTTTGCAAATCAAATGGATTTTGACAGTTACATAAAAACTATTTTTGTTTCAAGTAAAGTACCTTTTCCGTGAAAGATATGGAAAAATGTTATTGAGAAAAGCTGCTCAGAACATAAAATTATGCCTTTATGCAAAATTGTAGGAAGATTGGCCTTTGATGAAATAAACTTTTTTGTGCTAAAGTGTAATTTCCACAAGATTTCCATAAGAAAAAGTTGTTTAGAACTTAATGCTACATCTTCCAGTAATATTTCAAGAAAATTGGTCCACTTTGATAACGCAAGCTTTTGTAAGGAAAATACAGCTTGACTCATGGAAATGACACTATCACAAAAAAGTCTATTTCATCAATGTAAATCAATCTTCCCGAAATTTTGCATAATGACATAAGTTCATAAGTGCACCCTGAACAACTTATATCAATAACACTTTCACGGACAAAATACTCTAAGCAAAAATAGTTTTTACTTAACCGTCAAAGCCCACTTAATTTGCAAAAATCGAAAATATGCTTAAAATTAGTTCTAAGGCAAGCAGGGTTTAATACTAAAATATCAAATTAAAATTTAAAAACTTTTTGTCCACTACACCTTTTGTTGCGTCAATGCTGGGAAGAATACAGAATGTTTCATGAAGTGTGCGAAGCACTGTGAGGATAAAATCAGAATCTAAAAACAATGAAAAATGTTACCTATTACCTAACATGGTTCTAGAATATTTCGCTATGGAGTTTCCAGAAAATAAAACAATTACCTTTTTTCGAAAATTTTCACAGTAGTTGTATTAAACTTTTTAAATTATATGCGGTGGTTCAACCTATTTAATTCTGAAACAATTTAAGTTTCTAGCTCGCATGCATTGCAGCATGAGCCGAAAGCGAACCTTTCATACTCGTGAGAAATGAGTACCATTCCAAGCTCCTTGTACAATATACTATTATTGACAGTACTAGCATTTTGTTCTTTCAATTTTTTTTGATTATTAAGAGATAATAAATGAATTTCAAAACACACTGCTGTGATTGTGGTAGGCTGTTCTTTGAATTCAGGGCCGGCTAAGGTGCAAGTAATTTTTTCAAATCCTGCTATGTATATAACTAATAAGCTGGCTAAGAAAACAAATTTAATAGGAAGAATAGGTTAAGATTTAACATCTTGGGACAAAATAATATTACCCCATTTCAACTACTGTTCAAGTGTGTTGTTCTTGTTAAATAGCTCAGAGGATAATACTAGGCTGTGATATACGTACAAACATTAGATTTATGTTGGAAAGTCTAAATTTTCTAAGTGGTAGACATATTAAAAATTATTTTATTGAACACAATGGCATTTAATTATAAAATTTTTCCGTTCAGGAATTAATTTATATGTTGAAACTGTAAGAACCCAGTTTAGTCAGAACAGTTTGTTTCATAACGGCCTTAAGTAGTATAATGAACTACCGGCAATTATAAAAAATTCTAAATCGAAAATAAATGTAGACAATATGTTAGTCAAAATGTGCTTCTTTAATGATGAAAAATTTTTTTTATGATGTGTTAATTACCACTATTGTATATGTACTACATATTTAGATATTTAGGTTCGATCATTACAAACACAGGAGAAATGGAAGAAGACATACAGGAAACAGTCATAAAAGGAAAAAGAGGTATAAAAGCACTACACGGGACTATCTGGAATAAAAATCTCACAAAGAAACAAAAAGAAACATATTTAAGGCTATTATAGAGAGTATAACAACGTATGGTGGAGAAATGTAGCCAATGACTAAGAAAGTCAAAGATAACAACTGTTGAGCTAGACTATATGCGAAGATTCCTACAGTATACCCACAGAGACAGAATAAGAACAAAAAAAATATGGAAAGAAATGGAGGTAAAAGAATCAATTACAAAAAGATTAGAGAACAAAGCACTAAGATGGTACGAACATGTTCAAAGAATGGAAGAAGAAAGGTGGCCCAAGAAAATCCTACAGTGGCTGCCACGAGGAAAAAGAAAAAGAGGACGACCAGCCGTCAAATGGGAACAATACATACACCAAACGATGCAAGAAAAGGGTTTGGAAGAAGACGACTGGGAAGATAGAGAATATTGGCATCTGAGAACGACCAACCTCTGAGGGGAAAAGGTCAAAGAAGAAGAAGTATATGTACCTACTAGCAACTGCTACTAATAAAGTATATTACTATTATTATTAATACGAAGAAGTTTTTTGCATTAGTCTCGAAAATTTTAGTTTGTAAGAGTATACAAGTTTAATACAATTGAAAATAGAAAAAAATTATATATCGCTTAAGCGCAAAAAATATTTAGGTTGCTCTAAGAAAAATGACAATCACGTCACAGCGCTTACAGCATTGGTTAAATTTTTTTTCAAGTGTGGAATTAAATAGGGGCATAATAAGTGTTAGACCATTTTTGAGATAACTCAATGTTTTTGTAAAATCAGTTACCAGGAAGGTTTGAGTGTTTTCTCAAGATGCGCACATAGTTTAACAAATTTTGAGGGTAAGTGCTACACATCAAAACAATAAAAAAGTTCCTTACACGACAGTCTGCACTGCTGCTACTGTTTTTTTTCCCGCCGAGGCTATAATTTCATAATAAAGCGTTTCCAGACCCATGTTGGTATTATGAACATACCTTGAGAAAACATTCAGACTTTCATGGCAACTTGATCTTATAAATATTGAATTATCTAGAAAACCGTTGGATTTAGCGTCTTTCCACAATGTGTCTTTTTGATGTATTTTTTTACGAAAAGTAAAGTTGTTAAAAAACATATTTGAAAAATGATCAAAAAGATTTAGAATAAAATATCATAAACCGACCCTTAGGAAACACCACTGGTTCCCCTATTCAAATAAAAAAATAGGTAGAAATACTAAGCTTAATAATCACTGCTGAAGCTCATGCATAAAATATCAAAATGGACAAAAAGTCGATGAAACTGTTACATTTTTCAAAGGCACTAAATCTGTAGGGAAGCGTTGTTTGCATCATGTTTATCAAAATATTTTCCATAGTTTTTATTTTTAGATCCATCCTCAAAGTGTGCTCCACATTTTATGAAACACCCTGTATTACCTACTGTTACCACTTTATTATGAACCGTTTAAAATCTTATTTTACTAGAAATTCAATTTTTAACAACTACATTTTCCTTTTTAAAAGCTTCAGTTAAAATAACATGCGATTAGAGTTAACAAATCGCAAAACCCAGCCAAACTGATGTTAAATGGATTGTTGATCTCACAAGATTAACAAGTTTGCTTTTTTGCGGTGGCACCAGAATAATTTTGAATAGACGTTTTTATATAGCTTATACATAGTCTATAAGAGCTCCTATTGCTAAATTAATTTCTTATTTCAAGAACCACAAAAATTTAGAAAACAAATAAATGATTAGTATCTGTACAAACTTCTACAAATTTAATGCTCCTAAAAACATAATATACCAACAGAAGTGCCTCTCCATAAATATAAATTTTAATATAAAAATAAAATTTTATATGCCTAAACATACATTCATTTCGGTTTGGGTAACTTTCCTTAAAAAAATACTGTTATTGCATTAAAAACTAAATGATTTCATTGAAGTAATTAGATCACTTTAACAACATAAATACAGAACTGTCTTATTGATTTAGGTTGCGACAAAATAGTAAACATACCAATAAAGAAAAAAAAATCATTCTCTAAAAACTATAAAAAATTTGTTAAACTTTAAAATTGGGAAAATCTATAAAATTACTTTTGAGATTTTAAAACTTGGCTTTTGTTTAAACTTACAATAAACTGTTTGTTATTAAATATCTCTTTAAAAGTACAAATTCTTTTGAAAATTATTCAACTGCTTTTATAAATTTCTATTATAATACACGTAATACATATTAACACTAAAGTTTTTTGTACACGCAATAAAATATTAATACTTTACGTTCTAAATATAAGGCTATTACTTCCTTTCATTTTAAACTACTCGCTAAAGAAGACAGCCATAATAACTATTATGTAAATAGCCATAAGACAAATGCCCAAAATCGGTAATGAAACTGCATTGTTTTTGGTATGGATAAAAATAGGTGAATTCAAATGCAAAAAATTCGTCACATACCATGTAATTAACTGGGCGCTTTCTGTCAAAAATATCAAAAACATTTCCAACAAAACCACATCAACAAATTACTGAAAAATGGTACAATTTAGGCAAAATGTTGTCTTATAGTCCAACTTGCTACGTCACACAGGTACGGGGGACCTAGCTATCTAGACAACCGAGTTCCTCACAGCATAAACTTTAAACAAGGTATAAGAGACAATTTACAAAAAAAAATAATTATAGAGCATAATCATAAACTTTTGGTTATTAGTTAAATTATAAAATTTTGATATTTAGATATCCCTGATATTGTTAGAAAATCGTAATTTTTGGCAAGTTCGTAATCCGTAAGTGCTTTTTCTTGTAGAAATTCGAATTAGGCAAATTTTTTTATAAGAATTCACCTCTTTTATCCGTACCAAAGAGAATGCAGGGTTTAGAGCCAATTTTGATGACTAATAACCACAATACAGAAATAAACTGATAACTATAAGTAAATGAGAAAATAAATAAATCAATGAATAATGATTTTAATATCTAGAAGTATCTTTAAATAATAAAATTAAAGAGAAGCAAAACACTTCAAATGAAGACGACATTGGAATCTAGAAGTATGCATTCTTGGAAGGAAATAAATCTTTTTTAAATGTAACTAATGTAAGTTGAACAAATTTTGAAGCTACTACGTGAGGCAAATTGACAAATATAAATACAGGAGTAAAATGTAAAAAGGAAATCCTACGCATTAAAAGGGTTAAGCTACGCAATCATACGAAAAAGTTTTTTTCTAATCTTTAATATATTTGCTGTTACCAACCCACACATTTTTATTAATGAACCCCGCTATTGGTTTTAACTTTAACTATTGGTATCAATTAAGTGTCTCAATGCGGTGCTATAATGAAATACACAAATTTGTAAACCTAAGTAGATATGGTTTTATAAACTGTTTTCCTCCAGTTGTTTTGTAATTTTGCTAAATAAACAACTTACTGCAAATTGTTCTAGTTTTGTTAGTATCAAAGCTATTAGGATGCATTTTTTATATTAAGCCTCAGATTTCGGCCAGGCTAAACATAGATCTGCTAGAAGTGGAAGGAAAAATGTAACAATCGGAAGGAATAGGAAAAAATATACATATGTATATATAATATATAAGTATATAAATATACAATTAACCGAAGTTATGCGCCTGCTGGTAATCTTAACTTATCGCCCTTGTCGCCAACAAACGCAACTATAGCAGCTAGTAGTTTAATCGCAATTTATCATGGTTTTTCACTTATTATAATCCACTGGGGTACTTTCGAAAATCAAGAGTTACCACTAAAGTTGCTGACACAGGAGTTAATTTTCAATCAGTTTTCGAATGTGCACCTGAAGATTTTTTCATCCACAAATTAATTTTTAATAGATTGACTGTTGACATGACAATTGGGCACTCTGATTGGCTAAATAAAATGTGTGTGATATAGTCAAATAATAGTTATTTATGGCTCGTGCAGAAGTATGCCTACTCATTCAGTAAAGACACTTTCCCTACGTGTTGCATACAACTTTTTTTCTACAATCATTAATTTCAAATTACTCAAAAAATCAAAAATAGGCCATCATTTTATTCAGCTCGAATAATCACATTGTTTGTTTTTGTGTATCCAAGGAATCGAAATTTTTTGTTTCAGTAAATAAGGTTATAAAATAGATAATTTTATTTCTGGTATTAATTTAAGTAATAACTAGTGAGACCCCAGCGCACAATGCACTGACAGACTCGCGTTGTCCGACCCGTCTAAATGCGTCATGTGATGCATTAGTTCCAATAATGAGACGCGGCGGTTTTGTAGATAGCGCCCCAAATGACGCGCGTCTAGCCGACCTTCATATATATTATAAATTAAAATAATTATTATAGAACAATCAACGTAGAATAAAAATAAAAAAATGTTTCATGTTCCAGCTGAGGATAGAGACCTTTCATTGAAAAAAAAATGGTCCAAATTGGTGAAGCGGTAGCCGCTGGAGGAACCAGAGAAAAAAAGCCTTAGTGCTTTTATATATGTATGGATAATAACTGGACCATTCATATAAAGATCGGAGGTAACAATTAAGTATTACAATATTTGTATTTGTAGAATGTTAATTTTGAATAAAAAAAGGTCATTAACTTTGAATTTTTTTATTAGCGTATGAAAAGTACTTTTTGTATACTAATACAGAAAATATTTTCCATATGCTTTACAGTAAATGCCTACTTTTGAACTTCAGATGAGTACAGAATAGCCTACTTTCTAGTATATTCATAGAAAAATATCTTTTATGTTGTAAGAGGAAATCTGTCAGAGCCATAAATAGCATAACTCACACTAATGATGTTATTATATTTGTTTAAAGTGAGGGCTGTATCGTTTCGTAAAGTTTCACTTTCTCATTCTTTTTAGAACCACCACCATAGAGGTTCGAGGTTTTTGGGTGTACTGTGTTATGCTGGTTTAACAATTTTTTAAATAGTGCCGTTTTATATTTCCATTTTTCCAATTACTGTTATAAAATTAAGTACTAATTTTGTTTTTAAAATTAAAAGTAAATAAATCGATCTGTGTTAAATTATATTTAGTTTTATCCCCCATTCCCCACTGCAAAAATATCGGTTTTGTAATACATTTTTGATAAATGTGAGTAAATTAGAAAGTTTTGCTATGTTTAATGAGCTGGGAGACGACATTGAGCAGATTAGAAGTGTAAATATGTTTAAAGTAAAAGTAAGAGAATGGATTGATAATAAGAGGGTTTAAATGTGTGGGTTTAAGTTATTGTGAATTGAATTTTGCGGGTCTTTTTGTTAAAATTTATATAACTTGTAGTTATTTGTTAGCTTTATAGCTAAGTAAAGCTTTATTTATTATTATTATAAAGTATCGTTGTCCATATAACGATATTTCTAAAAAGTATCGTTATGGCTACTGCAAATAAATGCACTAAGTGGAATAAATTTCAGGCAAATAAAAATGTAGTAAGTACACTTGCAAATAATAATTATGGCACTAAACAAGCCTTACTAAAATAATTGTCATTGACTATTTCAGTAGATGTCTAATCCAGTTGTTTCACAGGCAACAGTGAAGTGAAAAAAATATGGGCATAAAGATGTTTAAGTAGAAATTAGACATATTTACAAATTCTCTTTAGTGAACAATACAAAAAACAACACCTTTTTCCAATTTTGCCACTAGAAAATATATAGGCTCTGCTTACCAATTACATATATTGTTCATATAACGACTTACGATTATATAATACTTAATTAACTAACCACTACAAAGTACATGAAGGTTTTAGAAGTTTATTAAGTCTATCAATTTCGGCACCCAAAGTGTCAACACTTTCCTAAAATCATACATAAATAGAAAAAGTCATTTATTTAAATCTACAGATAATACCTTACCTTCAAAGTTATATTTTTTAGCAAGGCATCTTCGAGTACGGCTTGCAGTTTACGATTGATGTCTAATGATAATTCTAATGTAAGACTGCTGTCTGCTACACGTGAGCCATACACAGATGCCATTACTCCATGCGACTTTGCTATGTGCGCCTAAAGATTTAGAGGATTTAGACAATTATATTACAAAACATTTCCAATACTTACGATAAAAGATAACAATCTTATATGAAATAGTGATTTATACTATTACAACTTAAAATGAAATAAAGTGTAGAATAGTTAAAGTGAATATAAAATGACCTACACATAAAATTAACAGACAGCTAAACAAAAACTTGAATAATTAAGCTGCAAATATAGCAGATGAATAATGTACATTGAAAAGTATTGTAATAGCTAAACAAAATAGGCAAAGCATTTAGTCTGGACTTTCCCATACTTCAAAATGTTAAAACTTAAATTCGTCAGACAAAATTGGGAGAAGCGGACGAGGGCAAGCACCCTAAATATTACTATAATTATCTAAAAATTAAATTTAAAACCTTATTTCAGTGTAACTAATGAGCAATTTACCTTAAACGTGGATTATTTTTCAAAAATTCATAGAGTATGTCACAGAAAAAATATTAATTTATTGTAAATAAAAATTCTTAACTTCAACAGGTTTCTTAATTTAGCCCTTTACGTAGTTTGACATGTCATTTTCAAAGACAAGATTAAAAGTAATCTTGCCTCTGAAAATGACATGTCAACATGTCGAAATACGTATAAGGCTAAAATAAAAAACCTGTTGAAGAAGTTAAGGAATGTTTCATTTACAATAAATTGGCGTCAGAGTGGTCGAGTGGTTAGGGCACTTGGCTGATACGCGGAAGGTCTTGGGTTCTAACCCGAGACTAGATGCCTGGTGGGCGGCCTACCCATTCGCTTATTAAAAATTGGGAGAAACCCCTTGAGGGGTGAGGAAAGTAAGGCAGCCGTCTAAGGCGTGGTGCTTACCACACCACCCTATACTTCATATAAGAGTGTGAGACGGCTGGGTATCAGAAGCGATGGTATGGTGGCCCTGACCCACCACATTATAGGCCAAACTCCTCATTGGAGTGTAGTGCCACCGACCGACTTACAATAAATTATAGCTTACCCTTAGCTCTAGTAGCCCACAAAGTTTAATAAAAATTGTGTGACCACTTTTTGAGTAATAATTTTTTTTAAATATTCAAATAATGAAAATTCTTAATTTTGGACAGTACACCTACTTATGGTTTTGAAAATACTTATAGTAACATTTAGTCTCCCCAGAGTTATTATGATCTTGATCTACTTGTTACGGGGATGCGGAAAACCGCAGCACTCAGGCCTAGTTGGCCGTTATGCATGTTATGAAAGTTTCCAAATACGGAGCTTCAATGGGCGCAATTCTTGATGACCAAGTCCCGTTCTCAATCTCCTGCATTGCAGTAGTCCTGGAGAGTCTAATTATACTTCAGCCTGTATCCTGCCTCTGCTTTATTCAAAACATGAAGAATCATACGGTCCAGAAGTGCTTCCAGTGCTCCAGTAGGTGACGTGCACATTGCTCCTGTGGCTCCTCAACAAGACAGGTCTTTGAAGCTGAGTAGATCCACATAGTAACTTTGGGGTTTAGCCCTCAGGTTTTTCCAAAAATCCGTTTAAAAACCTAATGGGTTGTAGTGGTTATTTCCATTTGTCTGTAGACATGCTCCCTCCAAGATAGCTTAGCATCCAGGGTGACCCCTAGATACATGACCATTCTGGAGGGGCGCAGTCTTATTCCAAAAAGCTGTGGTTCAATACAACCTTTCACTTTTCTTCTGGTGAAAATGACCAAGTATTACAATACCAAATTTTATTTTTAAGAGGATATTCAAGTGAAAATTTTCAATAAAAAGTTAGATTTTGAAAAAGCTAGGAAGTTCAGTAAAAAAGCATGGAATTTGAAGCTAGTTTCAGATTTGCAAAATATCCTTTTTGATGAAAATCATACCTAAAAGACACGTCCAACTTCCGCTTAAAAAATTGAAAATTTCATGTAAACAATACATACTTTTCTATACAGGAAGTATGGGAAAGTAAAGTTAAATAAAAAGCAAAACCCAAATTTTGCTAAAAATCAAATATAAATTGCATAATATGTATCTGCATAAAAATAATATTAAATTAAATCTTTCTTACTACTTACCAATGTTTTGATGACTAACGTTATGTATGCATGCACATAATGAAATAAGCAACATAAATACACTGTACAGCAATATTTAAGAAATTTAAGCATAGAAAAAATGTTTTTGCAGAAACATTAATTGAACTAGAACGCAAAACTGAATCTGAGTTAACAAATGTCATAAATCTATCTTTCTACAGACTTAGCTATAATTTCTCAAAAACCAATATGACATAAAAAACTTTCTAATACTAATTCCCTTTTTTAGTTTTTTTTTTTTTTAAGGTGACACCATAACCAGAGGCGCCGTTTGTGTCTAAATTATATTTATAAATTTACTAATATAGAAACTTACTAAAAAAATATATACAGAGTGTAACAGATCACCCACGCACTATCTCTTATGGCTAAACTACTGAACCTACATGGACGAGATAAAAAATTTGTAATATAAATCGTACGCGAGGTGTTCAGTAAAAATATTTACAACTTTTAGGGCTCCAGATAGGGTAATTTTGGGAAGTTAGAAGCGTTTTTTGAGATTTTTAAATACAAAGGTGGGTCGAGTCATACCTCATTTAAAAGGTCTTTTTAAACCAAACAACTTAAAAAAATAAAAATATCGATAGCTCAAACCGTTTCAAAATGGCGGCCAATTACATCAAAAAAGCGGCCATTACATAAATTTTATTTATAAATTCTAGCTTTACTTCGTTGAAGTCCATATTTATTGATTATAGGTATATAAAATACTTAATTACTTCAACAATATTTATTTATTTCAACCTTATACGTATTTCGGCATGTTTACATGCCATTGTCATAGGTTATAGAAAGTAAACACAATATTAAACTAAATACGATTGTTGAATTTTGTACTTTTTGCTCAATAAATCAAAAGTGGTTACAAATAGCCATAAGGATGTACATACAAAAAATGTTCGCTATTTAATTTTACATAACATCGTTAAAAAATATACAGGGTGTTCCATTTGAAAAAGTTGAGAAGAATAACTTTGAAGTTCTCAAAATTTGAAAATTAAGTTTGAACACCCTGTACATGGTGGCTTTACGATATTTAAACAGAAGCACCCTACAACCTCCTACAATAAGGTCCTTACTTAATTTCGTCTTCAAAGCTGCGGCTGCGGAAGTGGTGAATTGTTAAGTGGAATAATGTAAAATCAATTTTTTTGAAAAAAACATTATTACTTCTAAACCAGACATTAGATGGGGTTAATATTTTAGATATGAATAAACATCCCAAAAGAAGTGTTAAATTTGCAAAAATATTCAGGGCGTTTTATTTAAAAAAATTACCTTAAGCGTGCCACACTTTTTTGTAACACCCTGTATATTTGAAAATAATTTCTATGTACGCGCATTTGCCCACAGTTTACATCTGCATTAGAAAGATTTTTTATCTGTTACGGTGTATGAGCTATCGAACTCCCACACACTATTGCCCCACCCGGTATAGATAAATGTTGGTAATGCAAAAGTGAAGAAAAACTTGTAATGCATCAAAATAGTGTCGTATTTTCAGCATTTCCCAAGAAAATCATAAAGTTTTCGTCATCTCGCCATACAAAATCGTATTCCTGAGACAAAATACCATTGCTAACTTATAAGCAAGAAAACGATATGGGTTATGGAAAGAACGTCAAAAGCCCCAGAACGTTAGTTTACAAATTTAACATGTTTTATAATAAACAATTAATTAAAAAACAACATGTCTTTTGATACTAAAGATCGCCATGAAAGTATACATTTTTAGTACTACTCCGTTAAATAAGTTTCATTTTTACGACCTCAGACCTGTGCCTCTCAACTCTTAGTTTTTTACACCAAGATGAGTACTTTTTTTAATCAAACAAAGCAAAGTCAAAAATATACCGCTTTACAAAATTTATGAGTATTATAAATTTATTATTATTATTATATGAAAATCTAATTATTTGCTTCCTAAATTATTTTTTTAAGACCCTTCTCTTTTGTGGAAGGGAAAAAATTTTCAGATGTTTTTTCCAAAGATCGTTGTTGAGAAGTTTTTTTCTTTATAGTATTAATTGCAGACTTTTATAAAAGACTATGTATTTATACTGAGCATAAATCCAACATCGTTCCACTCCTGTTTCTTCTTTATTTATTTAATTAAACAAAATATATTTGGAATGTTCAATATTAGCCCAGTAACTTTAGACGAAAAAGAGGTGTTATTTTTAAAAAATTAGGACCAAGCTGGATTTTTGCATACACGTTCATTTTGACGTTATAAATAACACGTGAAAAGTCCCCATCGATATCGTGACGGCTAACAAAGTTATACGGGGTCAAAGATCACCGAAATCAGTTTTTCGCTTATATCTCGGTTGCTATTGGTTGTACAAAAATTTTTGCTTAATCAAAAATGTAGAGCGGAAAATTCTCTACAAAGTAACTTACACTTTTTACGTAGGACCGTCCGTTTTCACGTTAGAGAGCTCACAATGCGTCAACATCAGGAAATCGCGCTGTAAATGGTGGATATACGGCTTCCTCCCAGTCTTCTCAGTGACGTCACATGCGCCAACTCGACACTTTCCAGTTCTTCTGATGTTTTCTTTGATGATATGATGCCGGTACCAATGCGTCACGAAAAATTTCTAGCAAATCGTGGAAATAAGCATAGATTTATTTCGATGTTGATACAAAAATTTGCTGCTTCGAACATTGCTACTAAGCAAGCTCGGGACGATGCCGAAGTCCTCATAATAGAGACTGCACTTGAATCATCACGTACAAATACAACTGTTGTAGGAGATGTAGATTTGCTTGTTATCTTTATTGCACGTGCTACTACAGATCAGCGAATTCTTTTTTTAAAACCCAGCAAAGGCAATGTTCAAACAAAAATTTATTCTCCCAATAAGATCGATGGATACACGAACTGCAAACAACATATTTTATTTGCACACGCTATAACGGGATGCGATACAACATCTGCGCTTGTCAATCGCGGTAAAAAAAAGTTTGAAGTTGATCCAAAATCGTCAAGATCTACAGCGCTCAGCGGAAGTGGAATCAAGTTTTTATTGGCTATATATGGAGCACCTCTTAAAGAGCAGTCACTTGATAACTTCCGTTACCTTGTTTTTGCGAAATCAACAAGGTTGAATAAACCTGTTAAATTACCAGCCCTTCCTCCAACAACTGAAACCGCCCGACAACATCTACTTCCAGTTTATTATCAAATTCAAATTTGGTTGGGCAATGAATTAAATCCTGAACAGTGGGGTTGGGTAATGAAACAAAATGTGTTAGAACCGGTAAAGACTTTGTTACCACCAGCGCCTGATGAACTCCTTCATATGATTTTCTGCAATTGTGCAAAAGGTTGTGGAACAAACTGCGGTTGCAGGAAGCTTGGATTGCCATGCTCAGTTGTCTGTAGATACTGTCATGGTCAATCCTGTCTCAACGCAAGTCCATCCGAATCTGAAAATACGTTGGAAGAGGACGATGAGATAGACAACATCTTCATAGACCTCGATCACGAGAGCAGAGAAGGATCACAACAGGACTCATTAATCGCTGATGATGACTTTAATAATGAGTCACTACTTCCTCTAGAAGACGATGAGGAAGAGGAAGTTTGATTTTTTGATTTTGAGAGAGACATGGATTAGGCCTATGGGAGAGACCATGTAAAAAAAAGGGCGCCGTGCATTCTACCTCAAAGGTGGTGCGGAAACGAATGCATCCACCATTTACAGCGCGATTTCCTGATGTTGACGCATTGTGAGCTCTCTAACTTGAAAACGGACGGTCCTACGTAAAAAGTGTAACTTACCACTTTGTAGAGAATTTTCCGCTCTACATTTTTGATTAAGCAAAAATTTTTGTACAACCAATAGCAACCGAGATATAAGCGAAAAACTGATTTCGGTGACCTTTGACCCCATATAACTTTGTTAGCCGTCACGATATCGATGGGAACTTTTCACACATTATTTATAACTTCAAAATAAAGGTGTATGCAAAAATCCAGCTTGGTCCTATTTTTTTTGAAGTGAAACCCTAAAGTTACCGGGCTATATGCACAAAATTACTATTGTTTGATATAAATTGCAATGTTTTTCCACTTCGGGTTTACAAGGGATGATCCCAGATTTCTTATTTTAAATAGAACACCCTGTATATATGAAATTTTTAGAATAAGAATAAAATTCTACACATGAAAGTACCCTTTACACATAATTTAAAATTTGTGAGAGCAAACATTTTTTTTGAACCATAATATTTTTTCTCAAGAGTGTCATGACCTGCATAATGTTCCTATGAAGTAATAATAGTTATTTACGATATAAGGCCGGGAGATGACTTATTACAGTAACGAGTCGAGATGTTTCGAGACGAGTATTGTAAGATCATCTCACGGCCGTGTGATGTACAACATTTTATTTCATACTGTATCGCTTTTTTAAATTTTTAAATAAAGGATAATATTTTAATCAAGCAAATTATTCAGGATAATCTGGTTGCCTTATTTAGAGTAACGATAGCAACCAAATGTTTGAAAATTTTTCTTGATTAAAATATTATCCTTTATTTAAATATGTTGCGAGGCAACACCTCCCGGCCTAGTACTGTAATGTGTCATTTCCCGGACTTAAATTAATGACGTAAAGTAGTGTACGGTGGACAGTATGAAATAAAATATTATTTTTAAGTAATTACCGTAATTTAAACGTTATGCGCTTCACTGTGAAAGAGGTTAAAGTAACTGAAAACAGTATTTTCTTGTAATTAGATTTTTTTCAAATAAATAGCATCGGCTCAAACACAAGGAGGGTGAGCACGCACTGGAGTAACTGCAGAAAATAGACCCCAATGCACCCATTTTATTTATTTATTTTTTTATAGGTAATAATAAGGCAAGTATAAAATATAATACAATTTCAAATAATTTCTTTTAATAACAGGGCATTAATACAGGATGTAACAAACTGTGTTGGTGCTATTGTAGTCATTGCAATGATGGAAATAGCACAATAATTAAAGAAATTTTTCAGAGGGACTCTCCCTCCAAAAGGAGTGTGTCGGGTTACTCCACAGAGTGTATCAAAAATAGGTACAAATATTCAAACTAATAATCAATTAGCTGAAGTAGAATGCAATAGCGCCATTCACTTTTTAAAAAAGCATTTGTTTTTTAATTGTGTTACTCCTTTAAAAGTGGCCATAGGCCAACTTTTTTGTTAACAGTTTTACATATAGTTCCCAAAGCAAATTTTTTGAGCTACTCCTCAGAATATTGAAACAAATTGAATTTCCACCAAATAACAATATTTTGCTGCACATTGGGGTAAAAATCAACCGGCACATTAGTTTGACCACTTAATGTAAAGAGATTTAGTAATTTAGTAATTGAGTTTTAAATAATTTTCTTTTGTTTCTTGATTGTTTCCATAGCCGACTTATAATTAAAACAATTTTAAATAACTATTCGTAGAATACAAAGCAGCCAATAATAATTTGTGAATAACTTAAAAACCATTAGTCTTTTCACTAAATTGCCCTTATACTGTAAAGGTGCACAACCACAACTAGAAACAAATATTCAAAAACTATTTTATTTGACGCGTTAATTTAATTTTTACAGGTGAATTTTATTTTTCAGATCTAATAATATTTTATTTTTCAGGTCAATCTTATTTTTCAGGTGTATTAATATTTTTCTTTTCAGGTAGATATTTTGATTAAAGACTATAAGTGCATTAAAGTGAAAAGTGGTTATATTTATTATAAGAAATGATATTTTGTACTTGTAACTGATTGCTAATGACATGTTGGACAGGTGTGCTAAGGCATTCCTGAGAAACTGTGTTTCTTATGCCAAATGTAGATAAATTACATTTTATTACCTTCAGTTTATTGACTGGAAAAACACAGATGGTCAAGTCGGCTTTGATGACACATGTTTGGGGTTGTAGTATCGTATGTCTGAGGATATTCAAGTCGTTTGCAAAGGTTGGCGAACGCCTTCCTAAGAAATTTATTTATGACACTCATTATCATAAATTGGGGTGATATTGACAAGTTAAGTAGGTCAATAACATAACAAGTGTTTGGTGGGAATCTTAAAGTTTGGGCAGTTCTATAATGAAACTTTGACCAACCAAAATTATTCTAAAAGTGGGGGTTTCTAATGTGATTGGACGTTTGAGTATTGACAACCTTTAGGGTTGGTGTTAAAAAAGTTGATAAAACCTCGAGCTAGAGGAAGAAAGGGAGATTGATTTCTCAGATCGCAAAACGATCAGATCGAACTGTTAAGACTGGAAGCTCTGTCAACTATTAGTGTTGAAACGATTATTGGGTATTATCCACGTACAAGTCCGGCAAGTTTGATTAATAACGCTACTCTGGCATTTTCTCTCCAATCGCTACTCTTTAGGGGAGTCCTGGTTAGGCGTCGTGACGCTATTACAGGGCAAACCTGAATTAGGTGAGGTGCGGAGGGGAGGTGCTACTTAGGCGGAATTGGACAGACTTGCAGCGGATAAAAAGCTGGACGTTGATTATTAACGCTACTCTGGTAATAGGTCTACTATCGCTACTCTTTGGGTTAGGCGTCTCGACGCTACTACGTGACTAACCTGAATTAGGCGAGACTTGTTACCATTAGGCGGAATTAAGAGACGTCTTGCAACGCTACTCTGGCATTTTCTCTCCAATCGCTACTCTTTAGGGGAGTCCTGATTAGGCGTCGTGACACTACTACAGGGCAAACCTGAATTAGGCGAGGTGCGGAGAGGAGGTGTTACTTAGGCGTAATCGACGAGATATCGTGGATAAAACCAAAATCAGCAAAATAAGAAAATAAAAGTACTCATACAAAGGAAGCTATTCTAGCGTCAAATCGATAATCACGTTTAGTTCAGGGTGAGAGCCTGACTTGGACGAGGTTTTCACACAAGGTGCTGTTAAGCTGAAGAAAATAAGAAATATATCAATGCTCTTACATCCATTACACAGAAACATTAGAAATTAAAAATAACTAGAAAAAGAGGGAAATAATAAACCACAATTTCCTCACGCATACGATACGGAAAACCATCATTTAATGAATTCCACGAAAGAATTGAATAAATGCTAATTAAAAGGTCTTAAGTGTGTTTTATTCAAGTTCATCATTAAAATAATTTTTCCTTTTGCCCTCGTCAACCGTGGTATTTTGATAAGATAAAATAACACAACGTAAGGTCCATTAGAACATTCTGGCGAGTTATGAGAACTCGTCAATAGGTGAATAAAGGTAAATAAATTGAGATTTACCCTAACGATCAGGCTAAAACACGGGCACCGGTATAAGACCGGCCCTGCACCGTTACAATACTTTTACATTCAGAATCAAATTAGCTATTCGATTCTATAAGAACAATTGTATGTTGCCATTTAAGAAAATATTGTTTGTCAGTGGCAACCATATTGAAAGCGAAAATTCAAATTTTTAAGTTATTTCTTTTAAGAGAAGCTTTTAAAATTTGCTTTAAGAACTATAAATCTAACTGTTCAAATAAAAACGGTGGCCTATGGCCACTTTTAAATGAACAACACTGTATACTGTTATCTACTATAGGTTTTAATATTTGTACCTATTTTTAACACACCCTACATATTCACAATCATTTTAGAAAGTTAAGGTAAAACAAAAGATTAATAAGCTCGTTTATTAATATAAAAAATAATTAATTGATTACTTGGTAGGTTGATTTATTGTTTTTTTCGAGTAATTGTCTAAATAATCAATAATTTGATTGAATAATTATTATTTGATTAAACAATTATTTGATTAATAGCTTATATTCTTGAATTAATTGATTAATGAAAACAATCAATTACATTTTTACAATTGACTATTGATTTTGCATTTAGAAATTTGTCGTTTTCTTATATTGTATATTATAGTTTGGTTTTAAAGGTTTTAAGTCATTAAAATAAAATTTACTACCGCTCTCTGTCACCTTAAATTATTATAAACATCCTTGTGCATGTGAACAGCTTAGTTAGAATCATGAGTTGGTAAGATATTTCCATAATTGTACATGCTCTCTAACTATTATTTTTCATGTTAAGGAAAAGCAGAATATTTCAGCTATAACAGACATATTTTTAAAATACACCAACCTTATTGTTATCCATTTTATTAGAGGTTAAAGTTCCAGTTTGCTCTCGCATTATGTAACCCTGAAGGAGACGGGTTTTCCGCTGCAATTCAGAGACTAATGTATTTACGTGTTCCTCTAAGAAATCAATCTTTTCTGATTTACGCGCACTAACTCTTTGTAGTTTAACAATGTGTTCAATTAGTGTTTGTTTATCTACAGTGGCTTCAGGTTGAATAACCTTAAAAGAACAAAATTTGTTTTTAAAAGAAATTACAAACTTTATCCATTTAATAAACTTTACTTACTTTGACTTGTTCTGCTGCTACCGAAGGAGGGGTAGGTGAGTTATTTGATTGATCTATGGCGTTCAAAGATGTACTTGAACCATTACTGCTAGTACTTGCAGTTTCATATTGTTCTATCTTTTTGCGACACTGTTGCAACTCTTTATTTACTTCCTGTAATTAGTTCGCTAGTTTAACATTTAATAATTTTTTGATAGTGTTTATAAATTAAGATTTTTCATCACAAGTTTAAAAACTTATTAAACAAGAAAATCCACCTGCTAGAGAAGAACTTCGGAACTCAACTTCAACCTTTCATCATAAACCTTGCAGTTGTGAGTAATTACAATTTTTAATTTTCATTTTGCAGTTGCAAAATTGAAATAATTACAATTTGTTTTTCTTTGTCGCTGCTATGTATACAAAATATACCTACAGGCAGGACTCAACAAATATTCTATGGATCTAGAAGCCAACATGAAAAAGCCGGACAAATTTCTAGTGCCACGATAAAACTTCTATGCACCAAGCCACCCTGACGGCCAGTATTTGTCAAGCCCTACCTAAACAGAAGATTTTAACAAATACATTAAATTACTAAAATTAAAAAAATTGTTTTTGCTATGGCATCTATGTGAATGTGTCCTTACAGCCCAGATGCTATAATGCGGAAACACCAAACTATGGTTACAGATTACTAACAGCATATGAAAGAAACTCCCAAAAAATAAAAGTGAGTCTGCCCACAAATAGGGGAACAAAAGTGTGCTACCTTCTGTTAATATTAGCGCATCCAATAAATAGTCTAAGATTTGTATTCTAGTTATCAAATTGTCAATTGGGATTCCTATCACGGTCTGTTTATCCTTACCATCGATTTTAACTTGTTAAAAAATTAAATAATCCCTTACCTTTAAAGAATGTTCAAGTTTTCTCTTGATAACGCTATTTTCACCTTTTTGATCAGCAATTTCTTGCATAAGTACTTCACACAACTTCGATTTTTCTGTGAGATTTTTTGTTAATTCATCAACTTCTTCAATATGCTTTCTCTTTTCTTCTGTTAACTGTGTTGACAAAATATCCACTTTTGTTTCCTGCTCCTTTGTTGCTCTCTTCAAAAGTGTTTGTTCACAGGTCATCTGCTGAACCTGAAACACCAACGAAATATTAAAAACGTATTGAATTATAAAATTTATTTCTTACTTTTGTTTCCATAGCTGTAAATTCCGATTGTAATCGAACATTCTTGTCTGTAAGCTGCTGAGTGAAAAGAAGCAATTCAGCCTCCCGTTCTCTACAGGACTCCATATCAGATTCTAAGTCCAAATTTCTCTGCTTCAATAAAGTCATCTGTTCATTGCAAGCAGCTAATTGTTCTTGTTCGCTAAAAGAAAATTATTTACATTTATATTTCAAATTCATAAACAATTATACTTTTGTATCTGCAACTTCAATTGCTCTAATTGTGCATTCTTTGCAATAAGATCAGCTGCATCCTGTCTTTGCTGATCCGCACAACCTCGTAATTCACTAAGTCTCTGTCCCGTTTCCAATCTCTCTCTTTCCAACTGCTGTATCTTCAATGAAAGTGTGTTGTTTTCTTGCAAAGTTTCTTTCTGTTTAGACTGTAGTCTTTCAAGTTCTGCCTGTAAGGTCTTCACTTGATTTTCTCTGTCATCTCGTTCATGTCTTAATAAAATCAAATTGGCTTGGTGTTCTTTAAGTTGTTGATCTGAAAAATACATCTTTATAATATGCTACCAGGCATAACGTATTAACTAACCAAGCACATTGGCTCGATTATCTTGAGAATGATGAAAAGCCCGAATAGATTCTTGTGCTTCACGTTGTGTCTGCTCCACTTGATCCGCAGCTTCTTGCAGTTTGGAAGTTAAAGCTTCTACTTTAGCTTCACTTTCCTGAAATAGCATATTTTTAAGCAGATTTAAATTTTAAACTTAATCTTCAATTAAGAAAAAAATGAACGACTGTGAGAAAATTATAACAATAATGGAGGAAGTTCTTACAAAAACAATTATTAGTACGTTCAGATGTACATTTCAGCTGATAAGCAGCCATCTTCAGTGAACTAAAACGTAAGAAACAAACACTACACACAGAAAAAATTCATTGTGCTTGGTCAGTTCTCTACGAAAACTTTTACTATCGCCTAATTTATTTGTCTGTGTTGCTGTTGTTAAATATTTGATTGGTGTTGCGATAAAAAATAAACTTCCATTTTTTTATTATGGGTAAACAAATTAAAAACAATGTACATTTTGGTCGAACTTTAAAACATGTTTGTTAGAAGAGAAAAACATTCTGCTGGCAGACCATCTTCTTCTAATTTAAATAGACATGTACATGTATTAACTTCAAGCACTATTAGACAGTAAATTTAAAGCGTCCTAATAATTTAACAAACTCAAATGAAATTTTTTCTCTTCCTCGTAATTTTATTTGATTACGACATCATGCTTGCGATCAAGCTACCCACACTTAAAAAACACTGCTATTCCTTCCAATGCAGCTGTGGAATAGAATTTAGTGTAGGGCGAGATAAATGAAAATGTTAATTATTAAAATATGTATTAAGTAAACTGTTTATATTTATTGGTGCTTGTTTGTATAGTTTTAATATATGTATTTACTAAGTATAGAAAACTTTCGTATTGTCCAACATTCAGTTAAAATTAGTGACCAAATTTCATTAATTAATTAAAATCAAATTTAATAGCTAAGAACTTTTTCAAGAACTTAGTTCTTTTTTAGCAAGAACTTGAACTTTTACAGTTCTTATACCCAAAAAAGAACTTGAACACATTAAAGTTCTTTTTTTACGCTAAAGAACTGAAACTTTAAAAGTGCATTTAAAAAAGAATTTCCCCAACACTGCTTTAGGTAGTTCTTTAGATTCTATAAGGTGCTATAATTATGTAGAATTTTTTCATAGCTCTGTTAATATTAAAAATAAGGAAAACTGTAACTACAAAAATTTATTGATAATTAATTGCTGCATAATCTAAAATAATGCAGTCATCACGTCGCAAAAATAAAGGGTGCAGAGAAATAACTCCGGAATGGAATTATTATGCTTAAACTCCTTATTTGGGCGTCCAGAAAACGACCCTGAGCTTATGAATTTTAACTCGGTTGAAAACTTAGAAATTTTTTTTGTAAAGGTGCAAAACTCACAAAATCATGCATTGTTCGTTTGCATTGCATCCTACGTTAAATGTAGTCCTAAAAAAAAGCTGATAAAAAAAAAGAACGTTTTAGCCGTAATAGTTTCCAAATTACGGTCTTCCAAAGAATCTCAATTTTTTTTAATTTTAGGCGCAAAAATGGTACTTTTTACGATTTCTTGAAGTACCGTTGTCCCTGATGATCATAGGTAAAAGTGGTCTAGAGATGTGTTAAAGTATACTCAATTTTCTATAAATCCCAAAAAACAACCCTCTAACCCTAATGAGTCGCCTGGTGTGACCTTTCAAAGTACCGCATTTAACCGTCTTTCGAGTCTGTTTTGTAGGGTTGCAGTTTTTCAAAAGTAGCTCCTTTTGAGTGCATCCAATGTAAAAAAGGAGCTAAACTAAAATTAAAGAAGATAAATTCCGCGCAAAACTAAAAAAGAAAGAATATTCTAACCCTAATAGTTTTCGAAATATGACAAAAACCAGATTTTTGTGTCTTCTTTCTGTAAACTGCTTGTCCCAAGCTACCATCTGGTTTATGTGTAACATGTACGTCTAAAAATGGAAGGAATACTACAATTTTCCTCTACTTCCATGGTGAATTGGATATTATTATGAATTGAGTTTAGGTGTTATAATAGGAAGTGTTCTAGTGTTTGGCGTCAGTGAGACCAAAGGACGAAAGTATCATCTACATATCTGAACCAGAATTTACACCTAATCGGCTTATGCCCATTAGCTGTTTGTCAACCCACAGAAACTAACGTTTCGCAAGACATTTTCTTACTTATTTACATTCTTTATAAAAATATCTGTAAAAGTGTCATTACACTTTCCATCTATCTTTTTAAATAACTGGAATATATGACACTTTCATATTTTGAAAAAATTCAATTTTGGCGCC
Source organism: Ctenicera cuprea (assembly GCA_958336395.1). Lineage (NCBI taxonomy): Eukaryota > Metazoa > Arthropoda > Insecta > Coleoptera > Elateridae > Ctenicera > Ctenicera cuprea. The sequence goes on from OY284490.1 coordinate 40,261,844, forward strand.
TAACTTGAAAACAAATGAAAATAGCTTAAGTCCATTTGCACTATCTACATATACTCAAAAAATTGGTCTATAACAAGTCTATCAGTTTTTTTCTAACTGCAATAATAACCGAAATAACCAACGAATTTAGGCCAGCGTGTACAGGCTTAACTAAACAGCCAATAAGTTTATCATTGTAGAAGAAATGAATATTGATATTTAAAGCTCAAATGAAAACCCAGAAAGCTACTCAAACACATTACACCAATTTGGATTTTTACCAGCAGTAACAAGTGACGAAAAAGACAAGGCGATAGCATAGGCCAATCTTTCAAGAGATTACAAATGAAAGTAATTGGTATTTTAAAAATTGAGACGAAGAGTTACCAAGAAAAATAAAAGTAAAAGTGAATAAAGATGCGAAAATGATGCTAAAGAATGTAATATTTGTTAAAGATGTAGAAGAAAAAAAATACAAAGTAATATTCTTTCACTTTAATCTGACAAATCAGCTAATCCAGACAAACTGCCATCAATAATTCTCCAAAAAGTAGTTGACTACAACAATCCCAAAACAAAACCTTTAATAAATATGGCAAATACAATAATTACAAAGTCCATAAATCCCAAAATATGTTGAAGACCCTGAATGACTAAGATTTTTATAAACTTTAGGAAATAACAAGCAATTAAAGTAGAATACGAGGGTACTTCACGTCTTAATCAGAATTTATGCAGTACCCTAATGAACTTTGTGGTTCATGGAATTATGTATAATGCACATTACTAACCACATTCTACTCTAAACAGGAAATAACACATAATGGCTGTCGTGGAAACTGTTCACTTGTTATTCAACATAGCAAATGTGAATGTCAACTGTACCATGAAACAGCATATTGTAATTCAATTTCACGTTAATTAAGGCATCAAATCGGCTGAAATTTTAGGCAGACTCAGCCCACAGTTTCAAGAAAGTACATTCAAAAAGTCACAAGTATTTGAATAAACTACCCCTTTTAAAAATGGCCGTGAAGTTGTTCGTGACAATCGAGAAAAAGGAGTTCAAACTGCAACAAGAGTCGTTATATGTGTTGAAGCTTTGATCGATGCAAATCGCTGAATTAGTGGAGAAAATCAAGAACATGTTTAATGACACCAGGAATGACTCTTGTTGCAGTTAAAACTTTTCCTTAATTGTCACAAGCAGTCTCTCTGCCATTTTTAAATTAATTAGCCCATGACTTCTTGAGTGTACTTTCTTGAAACTGTGAGCTGAGTCTACATTAAGTTTCAGCTGATTTGAACTTGAATATGCTGTTTTACAGTAGTTGGCAATTACATCCGCCATGTTGAATAACAAGTGAATGGTTTGAACGATAACAATAATGTATCGTTTTCTGTTTAGAATACAGTACATGCAGTAACGTGCATAACGTGGAGACAGAAATTTTTTAAGCTTCTACAATACAACACAACATGCAAACAGTAGAAAAATGAAAGAAAATATAAATTTTTACTTTTAACTAATCAAAAACAGATGCATTTGTATGTATTTTGTTTTTTAGTTACAGATTACAATTTACAGAAGTATCCTTCGGGTCAATAAAATAATAAATATATTGTTAGTGGCCCATACAAAATAAATACTTTTGCTGTTTCTCCCTGTATCTATTGTTAGATTAGATTAAAGGTGAAACGAGAAGCTTGAAAACAACAACACAATTTATTATTCAAATAATCCTGGTAATTGTTTATCATATGTGCTTAAAGAAAATTTTACTAGGCCAATTCCTCAAACTATATTTCTTCTATGCACCTCGTGTTGTGACTGTGTAACATTGCCGTTTTCCTAACGCTTTGAATACTTACACCAGCTCTAAGTCAAAAAATAATTCCCAAAAACTTAAATTAATGAAAAATATTTTAAAGTGTATGAAATAACTAGAGAATTTATAATTTATCTAAAATTTAAACAATTTGATTTTGTGAAACTCTTCGATATGTACATGTGTGATATTGCAACTCAAGAATTCTTCAGTTACTTGCAATAATACCAATAAACTTCACGTATAGAGAAAATATAAATTTAAATACTAATAACAATTAACAATATTACTATACCTTTCGCAAGTCCATTTCAGTTCTAAGGCTATTCTGTGACCATTTCAATTTAGTTTCCAAAGCATTTAAATCAGACTTTACTCGCTCCAATTCTTGCTGACTAGATTTAAGATCATAACACTACAAATAAGATCCCATTACTATTTATATGTACCTTACATAAACATGCAAACACACACCTTATTATCTAGCATCTGGCATATTCTTGATTTTTCTGAAACCATGGTTGACACCTTATGCTGCAAGATTTCATTTTCACGAAAAGCTTCCTTTTGCTTCTTTTCAGCATGTTCCTTTCCAGCTTTAAGATCTAATACAGTCTTTTCACTTACAGCGTATTTCATAACCATAATTTCTTTTTCTTTTACTGCAGAATCACGTTGTTTTGCAGCCTTACCGTAATAAATAAATTTACAAAATGTTGTTCATATTAATTTATTACAATTTTAATGAACAACAAATAAAAAATTGCTACTGTATTTACAGTGCAGGTTCTCATGAACAAAGTTAAATAATGTAATTAAGAGTTACCATTATAAGTAATGAATAAATGCAGTATAAAGAAAAAACTTATACATGTCCCACACACAACACACTATAACTCTACCGCAAATACATAAAAAAAGAACAGCTGAATATGTATTTCGACAGCTAAGCTATCATTGTCGGCGATAAAACAATACCAGTAAAATACATAGAAGTAAAATATTAAAAATCTCACCATTTGCAGTCGTAATTCGAGTTCCTTGCATTTATCATTAAATTGAAAACACTGCCCTTCCAACATAGCAACATTGCGTATGCATTCCTCCAGATGCTTCTGGCATTCTGCATTTGATTTTTCGTTTTCTGTATCGGTTGTATCACTCTCTTCTTGTTCTCTCTTATTGGAATACACTTCGGAATTATTTATCCTTTCATTATCTGTGGTGTCTGTTAAATATCGAATAAATACTTCTTCAATTTCAATTTCTGACCATAATATACTTACCCTCTTCCTCTGAAATTCCTGATTCTGTCTCAGGTAAGTCGACATCACTTGAAGTTCCATTTACAGAACTTTCATTACTGCTGTGGGACTTTAAAGAGGAAGTTTCTGTACACTTTAACATATGGTTCTCTGTAGTGGTTTCAAGTATCTCACTTGATTCGGTCATTTTGTTTTCAGTAGGTTATTCTACTTTTTTCTCGCTAACATTTTAAGGCTGTCCTCAAAATCTATATTTTAAATCAAAGAAATCAAATATTTTTGAAGTTTCGCTTGACAAATTAGGTTAAACAAAACGAACGTCAACAGAATGCAGATATTGATCTTTCATTTTACCAATACTTAAGTAACCTACACAATCCCATTTCTTCCAAAAGTCGTATATCCAAAGATTATACCGGGTGTTCAAGTCGTCCTTCGACGGAAGATCCTGCATTTACTATTACACGCCAACAAGTGCAAAGATTGTATTGTCGTTTCAAATCTCATAAATCAACGGTTTGTAGAAACTAACAAAGTTGATTTCTACGGACTTTGCAAACTAATTGTACATCTTAAGGAAACAGTCGGATCGTTGGATCTTCATGACAATTCTATTTTTAACAAAAAATGAATTATCTCAAAAACAGTTGAATTTAGTGACTTTCAACAAGACTACTTTCTTTGTTTTTTTATAAATGAAAAATAGAACTTTTATGTCAAAAGTTAGAAAATCTTGAGTAGCTGAAATAGTATATTAAAAAACAAGTTTCATAAGACATGATTTTAGAGCACGCGTCCAAGTTAGAAAACGAGCCGCTTGCGGCGAGTTTTCTAATGGACAAGTGCGCTTAAATGTCTTATGAAACGTGTATTTTATACTATTTTTTCTATTTTGGTCCAAAAAGTTAAAAATTACCTTATTTTATATTTTAATTTAAAAATATAATCGATTAGGAAAATTTTTGGTTTTTTGTTTTTGTTATGTGGCTGTTGGTAACATTTAAAACACATTTCAAACAATTCAAACTACTGCCAAATTAAAATTTAGACAAACATTTGAAAGTGAGTTAATTTTTAAAATACCAAAGATTTGAAGATAAGATGGAAGAAGAATTATCTTGCACCCCACCCGAGCTACGCAAAGTAGCGGAAAATACGCTAAATAATCTTAATTTTTAGAACTTACAATTTGAAGGTTATGTTTATAACGCGTGAAGGTTTTGTTGTCACGTGGTTGTCACCAACCTAACAAAATAAAATTTTGAATTCTTTTAGGAGTTGCTTTATGAAATCCAAATGAGTTTCATAAAGTAGTCAGTAAAGAACCAAAATAGAAAAAGTATGTTATGAGATGCACCCCAGCCCTCTATCTATGCTTCTGGTAAACGGATGTAAACAAAAACGAGTGTAAATGTAAATCAACAATAGTGAAATATTAATAAGTTCTAGCTTTACTTCGTTGAAGTTCATATTAATTTACTGTAAATAAAACAATTCTTAACTTCAATAGGTTTTTTATTTTAGCCTTTTATAACCTTCTCTCTGAAAATGACGTCAGCATGTCGAAATGCGTATAAGGCTAAAATAAAAAACCTGTTGAAGTTAAGAACTGTCTTATTTACAATAACTTACTAGTGAAATAGCCATACAAGATTTAAATCAAATATCACAATTGATGGCAAAGACATTAATTAAAGTGTGATGTATAAGACTGTATCGTCTTCGGCAGGCTGTAACTCCGTAAGCGTTTCCTAATACTTTTGGTAATTATTTACTGAAGCCTGAAACGTTAAACATTCATATTCTTCAAAATTAAAGTTTTTTTACTGAATTGTTAGATTGTTACTAAACCTAAGTAATTCAACTAAAGCAAAAATCTGCCAAAGTGGTATATTTCGACATTTCTGAATTGTTTATTCACACTACCGTGTTGCCATAATATTAAAACAATATTAAATATCACAAACTTACAAAATATAGTAATTCGAGCTCTACTTTAAAAAAAATTAAAGTAAATTTCCAAAATAGCAGTTGCAGAACAGTTTCAGTCCAATTTTGTTGTAAAAAAACGATAGTGTTGTTTTTTTCGTTGTGCATTAGGTTACAAACTGCAAAATGTTATGTTTTTTAAAAACACGTAATTTAATGTAGAACACGAAAATCGACTATTGTTTTAAACAACAGCAATCGTCCTGTCACCGCTATTTAGAAAATTTTCTTTTCCTAATTTCCTTGTTGCAAAAACATAACTGTTCACAGTTTATAACCTAAAGAAAAATGTACAGTATGAAATATGAATGGTACCTTGAATGGCGATTACGTTAACTGAATAGTCTGATAAATGACTAGAGAATTTGACCGGTATGAAAACAAAATAATGTATAGTATGAAACATGAACAATCGTTGCTATGCAACAAATTACCGTAATTTAATAACCTCGATTATTTTTCATTTCACCTGTGGTACTATGTATAACTGTTAAAAAAATTCAAAATCACCAAATTTTGCCATAAATATTTGGAAAATGTTTCACCAAACAGGTAACAAAATCACCAGTTCTGGTGAAATTTCACCAGATAACTGAATTCAGCAGCACAAATTTTTTTTCTTGTTGATAATTAGTATTCGATTAACTGACACTGCAGTTTGAAGTTATAATTCAAAATGAAAATTGTCCACAATATTAAAGCAAAAATTCAGCATTTTGAATTATCTAATTGAAGGCACGGGTAACAGCATCCACTTTGATAACAAGAAAAAATTGTCAACAGACACAAGCCAAGTTGTTTGCGCAAACCATCAATAAAGAAGATAGTTCTAAATTGTATGAAATAGTTTCTGACGCAACATTCAATTTTCAGTGCAAAATAGCTAAGCTATTTATGTCCATTCTTTTGTTGTAATTAGTTTATATTATTATATCTAGGCGCCCTGTGCAAATAATCATCATCATTATGGTAATGAAAATTTATAACAACTAACTATACAGGAATCCGTGCTCTTTAACAAAGACAATAACGATACATGTATGAAAAAATAAGTAATATATAAAAAGAGGCGTAATTTTTACAATAACATTCATTATAAAGTAAAGTAAAGTCGGTGGCACTACACCATCGCTTCCGATACCCAGCCGTCTCGCACTTTTATATGAAGTACGGGGTAGTGTGGTGAGCACCACACCTTAGACGGCTGCCTTACTTCCCTCACCCCTCGAGGGGTTTGGTTCCCAATTTTTAAAAAGCGACTGGGTAGGCCGCTCGCCAGGCATCGAGTCTCAGATTTGAACCCAAGACCTTCCACGTAGCAGCCAAGTGCCCTAACCACTCTGGCGCCAATATTCATTATATAAAGCTAAAATCATAAGCAATAATAACACAAACAATGTTTACTGTCAGTAGGTACTCTTGTTTTATGCTGGTGTTGGTCATATGCACGAGGCGGCAGATGCTTAAGAACATTTTCAAACAGCATGCTGAAATTCTTATAACAAGGATCCTATTTTTATTTACAGAAGAAACTCCTCCCTTGATAAAACTACTTAAAACTTCTTTAAACTTATGACCTAAACTAGCTTTACAGATGTACACACAGTAGGTTATAGCCCTTTATTTTGTAAATTAAAATTTCTTAATTACACTAATATTTCAGCATATTTCACAAAAACATAGTAACTAATTTTGTGTTACAGGTCTATTCTTATTTCCTTTAAAGATTTATATAATTATAATTTTATGTAGAATATTTACAAAATCAATTTAACTCTAGCATTTTCCCTTGTAAAACATTTCAGTTATACCTACGGTTAAAAAAACAGTTTATTTAATTATTTACAACTTTTATATTACATTACAAACAACAAAATCAAAAACTTAATCAGAGGTTAGTTCCATCAATCTGACAATTTTAAAACATTAAAACATTTTTTTTCTTAATAATGATCGAGTTTGACTTCCGTTGAAGTTCATATTAATACATTATAAATAAAATGAATAATAATGTTTTATTTTAGCCTTATACTTATTTTAACAATTTTACACTTACACTATTACATTTTTAGAATTTTGTGATGATAAAGATGTAAATTAGATATACTGCAAGCATTTGATATTCACAAACATTTAAAAACTCTACCTTTAATGAATTAGCTAGCAAATTGATCTCTAACAGGGTTCTCACTAACTATCAAGAATTAGAATCCATGACTTTTCTAGGATATCCATGACCAAAAATCATTTTACCCTTGACTCTCGACAAAAAAAAACAATAAAATTGGAGACGCAAAATAGTCACGTTTATGCGTTTTTTTATCAGTTCACAGGACAGTATATGGCAGTCTCACTTGCACCTAATCATAAGCCATATTACGTTCCATGGAATTTAACAAGGATAAGAAAAGTACCTCAATGATATTTTAAAAACCTTTAACAGCAGAAGTTTTATAAGCGGCAGTTTTAAAAATTCAATCAGAAAATTTTTAATTGTTTTAAATTATGTTAACACTACTGCAAGAAAATCAGGTTTTTTTACTGCAAATCGAGAGAAAATTCAAGACTTTTGCCAAATTTTGCATAAAATCCATGACTTCCAGGTTAAAATTTTAATTCCCCACTTTTCCATGACTTCCAGGTTATCCAGGGTCAGTGGGAACCCTGTCTAAAATTCGCTATTATTAGATGTTTTGTAATAAGAAATCAAGTTATCTGCACACAGAGATAAGTAAGATCAAGTCACCCAATTTTATTGTTCCTATAGCAAACACAACCTACTTACTTTTTAATATTGGCCTTTGAAAATAATGTGTAAACACGAAATATGTATAAGGCCAAAATAAAAACCTGTTTAAGTTATTAATTATTTTATTTATATGTTAAGTATTTTTAACCCACTAAAATAAACAGAAAAAATGATAAACAAGTTAAAAACTTGCAGCATTCTTTACAATGTTTTGTAAGAACAAACACACATCATGTCTTTCCTAACAGCGACTGCATCTGACAGTTCTAAAACAATAGTGTTGTATGAAACAATCTCCAAGAAATATTTAGGTGACCGTAGACCACCACAAATAAGTTTTATTTATTGTTGATAACTTACTAATAAAAGTTAATTTTTACTTAATATAACACGTCTGCGGTGAAATGTTACTACACTATGAAAATAAATCTAGTTACTATTTAAGAAAATATTTAATCCCGGCGCTTTCGTTTATCTCTGTCGTCACGTCTCTCAGGTTCTTTACGTTTACTTGCTCTTTTAGCTTGACTTAAGAACTGATCAAGACCAAATGGATCTTCCTCTTTCTCAAATTGAACTGGTCCTGATCGCCCTGCACCACCACTGCGGTCAGTTCCACTAAATTCTTTATCTGGCACAAACCTATTTGTTTTCACTAGTTTCTCAAGATCTTCTCCATAAACATCTTTATCTACGTTACGACTGGGTCTGTATAAATGATTAGCCATAGAACCACCATCCCTCCATGGTTTGTCGTACACATTGTAAGCTTCATCATCCCCATAACCCTGTCCTAAACCCTGGGCTTGACCAAAAAGACGTTGGTCAAATTGTGTTTCACCGGCGGATGATTGTCCACGAGCAGGCATACCTAAAGCAATTTGTTCTGAGATGTCACGTTCTCGCTCCTTCTGTAGCTTGGTTCTCTTATCAGGAGCGGCTCTAGCAAGATTTCTTTCTCTTGCTCTTTCTTTATGGCGATCCTGTCGAAGCAATTCCCTCTCACGTTCTTCTTCATTAGTTATACTGGAATCTCCAACAGGGTGGCCACTTTTAATTCCTGCTCTTTCATCACGTGCCTTCTGGGCCAATTGCCGCAAATGCTCTTCCTTTTGTTCCTTTTCTTTTTGTGCTAATTTTCGCTCTAATTGAGCACGAGTTTCAACTGCTTCCCTAGCCTTACGATCAGCTATATACAAAGCTTCAGCAAGTTTGGCAAAATTTTCATTAATATGTAATTGTTGCAATCCTCTTCCATCAGCTGCAAGTCGTTTATCCAAAGGCACAGTGTATCCTTTGGCATTTTTCCAATTCGATATACATGGAGGTATTTTCCATTCTTTTTGTTCCTTCACTGTTACCCTACGAGTAGGACTATGCAGTACAGGTGCAGGAGGTGATGGTGGTCCACGTGGAATTTTCCGGTTAATTCGAAATCTAGGTGGTTCCATTGGATCCACTTGTGCTTCAACTAAACGAATAACACGTTGTTTGGCTCCTGAATTAAAACCAGCTCCTTGTTGAGATGGAGTGTATCGAATATACTGTGGAGGAGCCAACTTTTCAGCGCATCGAACAGGCATAGCTGCTGCTATTTTGGAATTCGTTAGTTTTTGTAAAGCTTGTCTAGTTTTTTCTGTGATTTCATCAATCTCTTCTTGATTTGGTTTTTGTAAACTCGGATCACTTTCAGCCACAACCTCTGCAGGAAGCAGGTCTGTAAGCTTCGAATATACTATTTTATCCTTCGAGTGACCCTGACGAGCAATTACGTCGTATTTTACTTTGCCTTCAGCATCTAGCTGAACTGCTACGGCATTGGAGGTAGATTCTTTCCCTTTTTGACCCATTTCTAGTGGGTGCTGTACAACATGAATTTCTGGAAATGCTCCTCCATCACCATAATCCGAAGGCTTGCGTGCAACCCATCCCCTGCGTTGGCCATAAGGAGGAGCAATTGTTTGGGCGATTACTACTGCATTTGAACTCTTATGCGCAATTCTTAATTTAAATTCGTCTCGGTCAAATACGGTCTGACTTGGTGCTGGTAGTATGCTGGAGAGATCCATCATATTATAAAACTTTTGTTTCCTCGAATCACTTCTCTAACAACCAAGGAACCACAAACAGAGATTAACACTTATGAATTTAAAAAAAATAATAATGCCTAGTTAAAAGTACCAGATTATAGGTTTAAGCCACTAATTAAAAATGTCATACCACCACATCAGCAGCACTGCCAAAACAGCGTAACCAAAACTGTGAAAAGACACTGCACGCTTGACAGGTCGCCAACATAAACAAAGATTAAGAACTCCCCATTCTAACTCGTTGACTGTGCATAATGCACCAGCAGACGTACACTTATATTTAACTACATTTCCAGAGATAATCATCAATCTGGCCACAGAATAATCTCTAACGTCGGTAATTAGCCATAGCAGCAAAAATAAGTCGACGATTAACAATGTCAATTAATAATATGTAATAGATAAAATGTAAAAACATATGTTATAGATTAAATTCTAATAACGAGCTTCGGCTCATGGAATTTAGGAAAAAAGATTCAATTCAACTCAATTTAATTGTAGTTGGTACATGGAGTTTGAGTTGATACTTCGAACTTAATTTATTTGAATATTAACAACGAAAAGATTCACCTTTTTTAACAAATTTCAATTCAAATGTTTTATATACAACATATTGTTTAACAGTAACACACAAACCTTAAAATAGGAGACTAATTATGCATACAGTCCTCACTCCCAAAAAGTGTACTGGCAGCCATCCTACGAGTTAGTTAGTATTTTTTTTGGTGTAATAAGTTTCTTAAGATTGCCTTCCTGAACAGGCTGGTTACAAAAATTAGCTGAGACACAAACTATAGTCGATATGTTAAATTGTCAAACATGGTTACCATGCATGTGCAACTCCACAGGCAAAAATCAAGAAATGTTTAGTTCTAACACCGTTTACCGCGGGCGCTGCTTCGGCATCAATCGTATGTGTTCGGATTAAATCGCCGTTAAAAATTTGCAGAAAATTTGAATTCGCTTCTATCTGTCAAATTTACTTTTATGTGCGTCATATTTTTAGATCTATTAGTTTACTGTTGTTCATATAAAAATAGATTTTTTTGAGATAAACAACATGCTCAGCTTCTATCAGTCAAGTACACAAGGGACTTGGGAACCACTGTAGTCGTTCATTAGATGAAACACAACATTAAAAACAGCTACTTACCAAATATTTTAGGTTATGAAATACTAATAGCAAGAAGTGCGACAAATTAATTAATGTGTATTATTGCTTAGTGCCTTGGTGCACGACTTCGAAGGCCGAACGATGAGCATCTTGCCACTAGAACGCGAATATTAAATTTTTAGCAGCAAATTAAAAAAATTACCACTAGAACGCGAATATTAAATTTTTAGCAGCAAATTAAAAAAATTACTACGTTTTTTAATTTGAACCACCAGACAATAAAAGTTAGGTTCTGTATTTTTTTAAATAAATGTTTTCGCATTTCCATTTGATTTTTTTTGTAGCTTTTAAAAACATTCGCCATAATTTTAAATTTCCCCCTCTTTTCATTAGTGCTTACACCGTTGTACATTGTCGCTAGTGTATACATTTATTTTAATATTTTGTATAACAGTTGCATATCTATATACGTATATATATTTCTAATCTGTGATGGTTACGTAATCAATCAGTAAGTAAGTAAATGCCCATTTTGCAGCCACATATTTTCTAGTTAACTATTATTATGCAATTTTTCACATTTCTTGTAGGTGCGTACGAAAAGTTGGGTTAACGACCTAAGATTTGACATGTAGTAAAGATACAAACCATTTTGCTTATTTTAAGAGAAAACAATGTGCTGTGAGGGGAGTACGAGACTCGTAAGATAGTCGCCTTAAGTACACTTATTTAAGCAAGCATACTTAGGGCCCCCTAGGTCACCATTTTCTTAGATTAGTGGGCGACATACCAATCACAAGATTCACGGCGCGGCGGTCAAATAAACATCGTACTGAAGGTCAACAGCCACGGCGACCGGCTAGACACAGCCACAAACAGACACTCAAACGCACATATGTTTGCGATTATTGAAAGAGCTCTGAGCCACGCATAGAAAGTCGTTTCGGCTACATTCAGGTCACAACTCACGGATATTTTTTTATTACTTAATTACTTTTGTCTAGTTTTTTATATTTTCATTGTGTACATGGTGGCCAGCTACTGTTTATAGGACCCAAGATGTTTTTAGCGATAGGTGCAACGCCGTCAGGCACTGCAAGTGTGGAAGGTTTAGAAAAGTTTCCGAATCACCCGAATGTAGCCGAAGTGTGTGGCTCAGAGCTCTTTCATTACTCGCAAGATGTTTATTGTTTGATGACAGTTCAACAATAAGTTGCTTATTTTTTGTCGTATCTGCAATTCTTATTATTTTATTATTTATGAGACGCTATAATCAATAATAAGTTTTTTTCTAACAATATTAGTAAGTTTATATTTCTATAGTTTACTATGATAAATAATAATAGTGCCTTACTGTTAACAGAGGCATAATTAATTTAAGAAATCTGTTACCAATGGAAGAATCCTTTGGAGCTCAATATGCCCTACAAATAGCACTTCAAACATTGCGAGAACGATGTCAGCAATTTCAGGAGCGAGTTTCTGCTTTAGAAGAAGAAAATGTAAATTTACGAAGCAAGTGTGAGCTCAGTGACGACATTCACGACAATTCCCTCCCAGAAATCGATGCCTTAAAGCAGCAAGTTGCTCAGTTAACCGAACAGAAGCTTCAACTAACAAATAATATCCAAATGATATCTTCAGAAAATCGACGACTTTGGGCTCGATTGTCCAAAGTTACACAAGTTAATGAAAATTTGGGTTCCAAGTTGAACAAAATAAACGATACATTGTCACAGCACAACACTACTGGTTTACAAAATCCACATACTACTTTAATTCGATCAAAAACTTTTACACAAGATGAGCCTCACATAAAATTTTTACAAAAAAATGTTACTGATGAAAATGACAAAATCAGTTTAGAACTGGAGGATATTTCACTTAAATTAATTTCTACTATTGCTAAAGAGAAATCGGAATTAGAATTGCAGTGTTCACAAATGGCTGAAATTCAAAATAGCGATGCAGTTTTTATAAACTCTTTTGCATTTGCTTATCCTATTGACGAAGTAGAAAATTCTGCATCAGATGAATTTGAAGAACAGTTGAGTAATTTAAAAAATATTAAACATGCTCTTATATTAGAAAAAGAGAAATTAAGAAAGAATATAAATAATCTCAAGACAATTAAAAGTAAGTGCAATGTTTTCAATTTGTTATTAAAAATTTATATTTACGATATTTTATTACTATAGGTGATAATTGTGCAACCCCTAAAGAATCTAATAACAGAACAATTTCTGTGTCGGTTCAGACTACAGACAAGAGTAATAATGACTATGAGAAATCTGATGCTGAAGAGTTGGAAAATTTAGCAAACTGGGGAACCCCAGAAAATTCCATCACTGTTAGTAAAACATTAAGTAGTGCTACTAAACCATTTTTATCATATGAAGGTGATAAAATATGCCCTATGTGTAGTAAAATATTCCACGGTAATTGCAAGTTTAGTGACTTTCAAAATCACGTAGAAAGTCATTTTGTGGCCGAAAGTGATGGTATAAGTCATTTTGAGCTCATTCCCTGATTTATGTTATATATAGTATGAAAGTTTTCTCAACGCAGTAGTATACAATTTTATTAAGAGAAATAAGTTCTTGTATTTGATTATTGTTGAATGAAAATGCTGTAGATACATATTTAACTCTGAAGCATACTGCTCTGTTAGACCAATTAGTTCACCTACTCATAAGAATGATTCAACAGTATTTGTTAAATAATATTATATATAAATGCATATTCTAATTGAAAGATTTGTCACACTGCTATGGTAAATTTTTATGTTTAAAATAATATGAAAACTATATTTTTAACATTTTAATACTTTTGATTTAGATTAATGTACCTGTTTTATTTATTTTTTTGTTTGGTAGTCTGATCAATGTTACAATTTAAATAAGTATGTGATATTTATTTTGAGAAGGAACACTTGTCATGTTTAATGTATTTTTGTCTGTGTAACTTCTTGCAATTTTGTTATGGTGTAATAACAAGTTTGTGTACATGCACAGAAAAATCATTACATTAACTTTAATTAATCATATCAGTCATTCATCTATTACTTTAAAAAGTTTTTAGTAATAATAAATAAAACAATAATAATCTGCTTGAAAGGTTAGTATCCGCACTATAGTAATATACATAAAATAGATTCTGACATACATGTTTCACAATTTTACCCGTTTTAGGTGACAATATTTTGTCTCTTTATCCTCGGTCACACAGCTTTGAATTAAAGGATATTTCTATCATTACGCTGGAAACAACAAATTTTTAGTTACAACTTTTGATGATAATTTAGGGTAATATAATTACATTATTGAAAAATGTATCATTTCATAGAAATAACATTTTGGTTTTTATTCTCAAATTTTTTTTATTTATTGCTACTGTGTTTCTGCCTTCAAAACATATGAACGCCAGAGGGTAGACCACTATCTGTAAATTTATCCGAAAACCTCTGTTTTTGACAAAATAGGAATCTTAATGTGAATGCTGGTACATCTATTACACACAACTCAAAAGTTTTACAACTCTTCCGAAAGATGGTGCCCGATACATTTCAGCAAGCTTGGGATTTAAAACAACCATCTCAGCCAAAGGCAAATGTGCATATCTCGACACTACTACTGCTGGCATTCATCCTATTCGAAAAACATTGATGAAAATCAGAAATGATATGTCAGCTCAAAAGGGTAGAAGTGTAGAACTAGGACTATTTAAATAAATAGAATATGAAAATAATATTCTATATTTAATTTTATATTGTTGTGTATAGTAAAAGATAAAATTCATGTATTTATTGCTCCTTTTGTGTTTGTAATTAACCTATTTATTTTTATTAGAAAAAAAATAAAATGTAGATATTTTATAAATACCTAATTTATTAATTTAATATGAAACATTTCAAGGGTGTACAGGTTTTATACATTTTTTTTAAGTTTTACTTAGCGAACAATACAAATATGTAAGTAATATAGATCAAGTCGATAATATAGAAAAACTTTGTAGATGTAGAAGAGTCCTGAAGTACAGCCTGTGTACGTGTTTTGAATTTCATTAAAGTTATATTTTTAATTGGGAGCCAGAACTAAACTTGAACCTAGAACTGAGTTAAAATGAAAAGTAGTTGGTGGATTTGAAATATATATTTATACAATCAATAATAACGAGCAATAAAAGAACTACCTTTAGAGGAAGCTTTTTTATTGCATGTTATAAATAATGAACAGCCCTGCTACGTTATTGTTTTACATTTCTTCGGAAAGATGGTATATCTATCTTATGTCGCTCATTCGACTGCATACCATCACCTTCGGCCCCTATTTAAAACAAAATTTACTAAATCTAAAAAAAGACCTTGTGATAAAACGTTGTAAGATGAATACAATGCTTTTTTCAGAATTTAATAGCTTTGCTTAGTTTTGACTTGAATGCTTCAAAATAGCATAAACTTAGATATCTGTAATAGTCATAAGGGGACACAATGTTACTGTATATGAAAAAATTGTGAGTTGAATGCCTTATTACTTAAAAACCAGCTAGATTGCCATAAACTTAAGTTATAATAACTATAGAGAGATACAATGTTAATGTTAAAAAATTTCTTGGAAAAATTGAGCATTATAAGGTAATAAATAGTTTCAAATTGTTACAAGTAAGTATTGCTCAAAAACTGGCCACGCGATTTTTTTCACAATTTCGTAGACTCTAGGTTCATAGAACTGGGGATGGGCTACAGTTTGGTTTCGGTAATAGAAGAAGTAGTAGAATAAACTATTTTTAATTTTTATGTACCTACTAATTGAATATTTAGGGAAGTTAGCCTTCCTTTTTCCTCCAATTTTTGATTGCTGAATTTAGTCTTTGGTCTCTGGTGTATAGCATGCAGTTACTGTATAGTTCTGCTAAAGTGGTAAGAGCAATGCAATCTTATAGTACTGTTGGTGCTAAAACATTAATGCAAAAATACTTTTGAAAATATAATAAGTAGGGTAAGGATTTCTGAAAAAATATGGAAGAAGTTCAGGCAAAGGAAATATTGTAAACTCGCATAAAACACTTCTGGTTATTCTTTCTTCTTGTTCTTAATCTTTTTGCTGTTAAGTGTCGGATTTTATTCGAACAAAAATAAGTAGATACGTGTAAAAATATAAAAGTAAATAAGCAGTGTGATAAAAAGCATGAACTATTTCTTCTTGCTCTTCAGGAGGGTAATGTTTTCGGGCAACCGAATCATGTTCATAGGAATTTTTTCTATGAAACAACCTGTATATGATATGAACCTAACTAAAATTTGGTGGCAAGTTTTGTTTAGATGGCATCAATTTTTTCCCCGTACCTTTGATATAGGGAAGTATTTATTTCATGAAAATTTTCGAAATTGTAAGTTTAACCGAAATACACGTTTTGGAGCTCAAGGAACCCAGAAGTTTTTTTAAATCTCTGTGTGTGAGTGGGTGACGCCTCTAAAGGCGAAAGTACTGTACCAATTTTGATAAAATTTGCAATGAAGAGATATAACGAAAATTGTAGTTCCAGTTAGACTTTTTAAACAAATTTGGAAACAGAGCGAACGTCGGACATGTTTTTTCGGTAGGGTTTTTTTCCAAAACAAAATTTTTGAGGTTTAATCACAGGAAAAGAACTGAAGACAAATTTACTCAAAAAGAAGTTATCTGAAAGGGATCGGAAAACGATCGCAATGACGCTTCTCGAAAATTTTTAAGGAAATATTTTTGACAAACTGCGCACACGATTTTTTTTAAAACTTTGTAGGTTGCTAGAACAGGAAAAATTGGTTACAATTTGGTTTTTTGCTGAAAGCTATAATTCCACTGTGGTGCTTTCTATGAACTTTTGAAAATCGAAAATGGGTACCCCTATACATATTTATAATATTCAATAAAAATTTTATTCTTGTGTAGAATTCCTTAACATAACTAGTAGAACTAAAATCTAATGTTACTTTTCATATATTTTTATACTTGTAAACAATGTAAATTGCAAATATTTGAAATTTTCAAAACTATATTTCTCAAAAACTGGCCACACAACCTTTTTTTTAACTTTGTAGTTTTATAGACGGGGACATACAATAATTCCACTGTGGCACCTTCTACATATTTTTGAAAATCAAAACTAGTACTTTTTTATTTAATAATTGGGAAACAAATAACTTCTGCTTAAGAAGAATTACTTACTTATCTTGACTAGTAACTAAATCTAACTAAAATCTAATATTAGTTTTTTGAAAATTTTATAATTGGTGGGGCTATACGTCCTCCCCTCTAATTTTTTAGCTGACGAATTTAGAATTAGGTTGGCTACTAAAAAAAATTGTAAATTCTAATTAATTGTAGCTTTAAAAAAAATCGCACACAAAAGCATTTAGACTTGGACAAATCAGGATCCGAGCAAGTATGATTACTAAGAAGGCATCATGAGCTATAATAAAGGTTGCAGTATGGATGAAATGGAAAATTGCCTATACAGTTTGTTTTCTTAGAAATCTAATAGTCGGTGATCTGTACAATGTTATAATTATAAAATTTACACTTTTGCAAATACGGAAACTAGTATGGGAAAGTCCACTCGAAGTGATCACTTCAGTTTTTTTACTTTACTATCAGTATAAGGATAAGTATTGATTTTATGAAAATTTGAAAAATCGAGATATTGACGGAAATATTTGGACATTCAGGAACCCAAAAACGTGTTTAAAAAAATGCCTATCTGTGGGTGTGTGGTGCATCATCATAACTATTGAACGGATGGTCGGATTTCGATGACCTTTGGAATCTGCGTGTATATCAAAAATTCACCGCCAAAATAAGCTTTTAAAAATATCCGAAACCGGAAGCGGAGGTTAAACATGTTATTTTTAATTTTAAAACGGAATCTGATAGAAGACTTTAGGATAGATCTAATGTTTTTTTTTTCGAATTTTTTAGCCTTAAAATGGCGTCTGCTACAAATTTAAATTTTGGTTTTAGCTCCGTATTACTCAAAAACAGGTTGACAGATCGCGTTCAAATATTCTATCGGAATCAAAGCCTATCTAAACACAATGTTACTGTTTACAAAATTATAAAAAAGTTAAAAGCTCTAAAGAAAAAAATTCCAAAATTTGGGAAATTTTCAAACTAAATTGCTCAAAAACGGCCATACGATTTTCTTTAAATTTTGTTAGCTTATAGAGCCAAAGATGAGCTACAATTTGGTTCGTGTCCCAGCTCGTAAATTTTTTTCTGACGCCTTCTATGAATTTTTGAAAATTTTAGTTAGCCTATTTACTCAAAAATGAGTTATCAGATTGGTATGAAATTTGATATTTGAAATTCCCCAAGGGTACACAATGTTACAAACTACTACAATTTTTGGAACTACTAAAACTGCGAAATGAAATAAATATCAAAATTTGGCTTTTTTAAAAACATACTGCTCAAAAACTGGCCACGATTTTTTTAAACTTTTTAAGCCTGTAGCGCTAGGGATGAGGTACAAGTTGTTCGTATTCCAGTTCGCTAATTTTTCTGTGCATTTTTTGTTTAAACTAAATTGCTTATGAGTTAGAGTAGATCAAGATATAAATTTTAATTCTTAGGTGCAGCAATATTTACGAGGAAGGAGGTAAATTTTTTCACTCCCACCAAATTTTCGGTGGATAAATTTGTCTTTAATTCCAAGAAATTAGTTTAAAAAATAAAGTGATGAAATGAGTGATGGTAAAATAACTTTCACAATTTTTAGGCAACAATATTTTGGGCGGCTGGGGTAATTTATCCCCTCCTACCCAATTTTTGACTTACAAGTTATCTTGCTGGTGTCTGGTTATTTGTAATCCTAAGAAATCTTTTTCCAAAAAAGTAAAATATGGATTTTGTTACCTCACAAAAAACATTTTCTGTTTTTTTGGATATAGGTATACAGTTAATTTAAAAAAAAAACATTTATGCAAGCTGAGTTTCATATTTTCGAATTTCCCATTTTTATGCAGAGTAAAATTTGTATTCTTTACAAGAAAAAATAGTGTATCTGTGCAACTTAAATCGAAATACGCCATTAAACACGTATTAAAGCTCATAATAGATAAAATATGTATTTACTGCCCAAACGATCTATAATAACCATTTGCATATACAAGAATGCAAACCCATAACTATTCTAAGAAATTCAATTCTTTACATTAAAATACATGTATGGCACACATTTTACAAAAATTAAATAGGTATAGAAGAAGAAAATATAGAAATTGCACCTAAACTGTAACATTCGATGTAATAATTGGGTAAGAAAAAAGGAAAATCGGTGTTGGTTCATTCCCCATGAAGGAGAAGGCTGCTATAATCACAAACCATTATACTATAATGGTCTTTTGGACTCCACAGCGGAGTCCTAAACCCCTCCCTCTCCTGAAAAAAAATCCCCGAAAAATGCCTCTGGAAATAATAGCCTCAGGATAAACAAAGTCCCACGAAAAAATATCCCTAAAAAAATCCCATAGAAATAAAAGTCCTGGAAAAAAAATCACCGATAAAAAACGGATACATGTTTTAAACCGCCAAACATTTCCTAATGCAATTTTCAAATTTTGCCAAACATAATTAATCACAGTAAATCTTTCTTTTACATTTTACAACTTTTAGTATTCTCCTATAGAGACAACTTGTCAACCAGCAAATACTCGGTTTCAATTGTGTTGACAGTTACAAACAAAGCGTATTTTTGATAGGAACCCGCCTTTCGTCTCGGGTGACAAACTTTACACTCGTGCGGAATACGCCATATTTCAAACTTGTTACAGAATATACTATTTTATGTGGGTGGTGCAGTGTAAAATAAGACGGCAAAAACCACGTTTGTTTGTCTGTGGGACGCTTATATTATCTGTTTTCAAAGGAATTTTGAATCAAGGCTGTTTTCTGGAGATGTTTTTTCCGAGTTTGCTTAAACCGGGCGATCTACAGTCACTATCGGCGCGTATAACGTTTACACTAAAATACTTTTGAAAATAAGATAAGTAACAACTACTAAAGTATAGGAAAGTCCATGCGAAGTGCTTCCCGCATTTTTATCTTTGCCTGGTTGGCGTCGCGTTGGCAGTGGCACAATAACACGAGAAAGTTAAATAAGGAATGACAGATGACATTTACGACTTGACGTTTACGAGAATAATCATTTAAACAAAATCTTTTAGGTTCAGGTTCTTAAAAAAGTCGATCTAGTGAAAAGTGACAACATTTTTTATTTATAAGAACTTTGCAATAACTTAACCATTGTGTTAATTTCACAAAGTGCAAAAGTCGCGCAATAATACATGACGGTCTTCCTAACAAGATTCCAGCCACTTTGCTTTATATTTATTTATTAATAGTTTGATTCCGGTGTAATTTTTAAATTATAGAAAGCAAAGTGTCTGTAACCATGAATGCTTTTCAGACATGTCGAAATGCCTCGGATGCTATCCCACTGTATCTTCCACAGCAGCTGTATTTAAAACCAATTGCTCGGTTAAAGATTTCATTGCAGCTCCCTCAAAGAACAATGGGCAAAAGTATATCCAACTGGGAAGTTATGGAAAAGTTGCGGTTAATGATAAAACCTGAAGAATTTTCTGTGCTAAAAGTAACAAAAACTAACTTAGAATTTGTTCGGTTTGAAGCAGAAATCGAGGATAAAAGTAAACTTGAAAAGGTGATAACTAAATTCAACAATAAAATGATTAAACTGAAAGAATTTCCTGAGTTAATGAAACTTCGTGCTTGTGAAGCCAAATTAAATTTTCCCACAAGGCATACTTGGGATACCTTTTTTCGAGAAGCAAAAGATATGAATGAAATGAAACCTGGAGAAAGACCAGACACAATACATTTGTCCAACCTACCTATCAAATGGTTTATACCATACCACCTTTCAGGCGAAGAAGATGTGAAACCATCGGAAAAAATCTTTTTTCGGGTTTTTGAAAAATTTGGCCAAATTCGTCGTGTCGATATTCCAGTATGTGATCCTTACCGAAGTAAAATGAAGGCTGAAGTTTCGGGAATGCAAGTTTTTGATTTCGCTGAAGAACATTTTTTTGAAGGTTATGTGCAGTTTAAAGATTATGTGGGATTCACTAAAGCAATGGATGCCTTTCGTGGAATGAAGCTATTGCATAAGGGTGACGGAGAATTTCATACTGTTAACGTTAACGTTGATTTTGATAGAACTAAACATCTAAGTGATGCTTCAGCTCGTAGAAGAGAAATTGTTAGAGACCGGATGGTAAGGAAGGAGATTGATCGAGAAGAGAAAGAGCGGCTTGAAAAGGAGGAGGAAGAGCGCAGGATACTCTCTGAAAGGTTACCTATCAAAATAGAGTGTATAAATTATTTATTTGATTACCCATTACATCTAAATTATGGGGGTTGAAGCAAAAAAATTGCAGTTTTTTTTACTAAATTGTTACAAAATAAAACAGATCTAGAAGATACTTATTATAATTTGTAAAATGCTTGTTAGATAAAAACAAAACTATTACCAAGAATAAAATTTATGGAAGTATTAATAAAAACAAAATTTTATTGTTACACTTCTGGGACACACTGTATTGGCCAGTTACAAGGAAACAGTAAAATCCTTAAACATTATTATGCATTTGTCAATGAACTAACAAAAACTTTACCTAATTCATGTTTTAATTTTGTTTGACAGAATGCTATAATACAACTACGTACAACAAGCACCATTAAAATTGTGTTTGCAATGCCTTGGTGTTGGTGTAATTATACAGAGTGGCTTAAATTTTATCTCACCACCATTGGGATCTTAGAAGCAGTAAGAGATACAAGGTCAGCTTAATTAGATAAAAGTTGCCTATTTAGGGAGTAATTTAATATTGGTTTTGTTTTTCCCGTATTACCATAGCCTACTAGATACGACCGAAAAAGTGAAATGTTTTGTATACACAATTTCCATAAATTACTGATACTAGAAGCCTTTTTATTCAATACCTTCGTGGGAACTAATATTAAGTATATCAATGCATATATTTTTGAAATAAAAAATAATAAGGAATTTAATAGTGCTAAAATAAAATATGGTTTTTATTTAAAAAATGCAAGTTTGCCTAACATTTTGAAAACGAAACAAAACGCAATCGAGGAAATATTTTTCCTTAATACAGATTCAATAGATTTACAACTTTTTCCTTTATGATTTTTTTATATTTTCACTATGAACAGAGATTATTATTTAAAGAAGTTGCACTTTTTCAGTTTTTCGGTTGTATCTAGTAGGCCTTGAGTATTTCGAGAAAAACAAAGTCAGCATTGAATTGCTCCTCTAAAAAGACACTTTTGTCTTATTTAACCGACCTTGTATTTCGTATCGTTTCTGAGATGCCAATGGTGGGGGGATGAATTTAAGCCACCCGCAGGTTGTTGAAAGTTCGAGGCACATCATTGGAAACTAGCTTATTTGAACAAATAGGAAGTCGGTTAAATTGGGTCAAAGTTGCAAAATGTTGTGATTAACAGTAATCTGTAAAGAATTTAAGGCAGTCATTTACGATTTTCAAGTATTTTGAAAAACGTTGGTTCATAGTTATCTTCACAAGAATCTTTAGGAATTTTGCATATTTTTTTTAAAAACATTTTTAAGACAACTTCTTATGCTGACTGTTGCTTAGCTCCTAGATACACTGTCAGACTTCCACCATCCTCAGGTTTATTGTTGCCAAAAGTAGAATTTTATTTTCATGTTAATAGTGTATTACACATGGAAAAGGAGGGTTGCTGGAATATATGTAGTAGTTTAAATAAACCTTCATTGTTCAAATAAGCGTGAAAATTAATTTCATTTCCAGTAGAAATCAGACAGTCGTATTTAAAAATATGCATAAAAAGTTACCTTAAGAATGTCTTCACAGATTTGCAAAATTCTTAAAGATGAAGGAGTAGCAATCCAAAAAACAATAATCAGAATTTTTAGTTTTTTCAGATATCCAGAAAACGTAAATGGCTATCTTAAATTTCCTTATAGATTATTAGTGGGCACAAAATTTCGTAGTTATTGTGCCGATCTTCAAAAAAGCGAGATCCCAACGCTGTGGTTCGAATTTAAAACTGCTTGTAGTGAACAGACACTTTTAATGATCTGGCATAAGAATATAAGTTTATTAAACTTGAAATACTTAAAATGGTTGTATAGGTTTGCAATCATTTTAATACGGTGTGAGGTGTAGTTATTATTTCTAGGCAAAAAGAAATTGATGAAAAAACGGCAAAAGAAGGAAGACGGCGTGAACGTGAAGAAAAAAGAAAAGCAAAAATTTTAGCCAAATTGAAGGTAAAGGGGGCTGATGAAATTAATGAGAAGATAGCTAAGGAAGAAAAAAAGCTTCTGAAAGTACAACGTAAACTTGAAGCTATCCGTCTTGTTGAAGAACTATTCAGGAGAATTAAGGTTTGTTGGTTTCAGTTTGTAATATGCTGTTCTTTGTTAATTCATCGTTTTTTCAGATCAAGAAAGAAAAGGATTTAAAGGCACATACTGGTAGAAATGACAATGAAGATGAGGTAAATATAACCACTTTTTGTTCCTAATTTTCTTGTGATGATTTAATCTATATGTATATTTTTTAGTTAACAAGGCTGAAGAACTCTAGTGAATTAGAAGTACATCAACAAAGAGAGAAGCTTCATCGAGTGATTGAAGGTCGAGTGGTTTTAAAAAGTATTTTGAGTGGCGGACCTCGTATTCGAAGTTATTATGATGACAGTTCTAGTTCTGATTCATCAACAACTAAGAAAGAACCCAGAAAAAAGAAAGGTATAATAATGACATACATGGTATGGAAAAAAAATAAAAACTGGCTGAAATTTTAGAAAATAGCAGAAGTACTGCTGATGATGCATCTGTTAATCCCAACTTCCAGTCAGCAGAACCAATGTTAACTGTAGGTGATTGGTATGGGTATCCACCCTCTAATGGTTTATATCCATATCCTCCAATGTATCCTGCATTAAGAGGACATCCTTCAAGTTATTTTCCTTATCTGCCTAGAGGAAGAGGTGTAGGAAGAGGCGCAGTACCTGGAACTTCTCGAGGTAAGTAGCGTGGCTTCACTAGTACAAAATTAATTAACTCATTGGTTACGCTATATTTGTTGCATAACCTTATGTACAGTGTTGTGCAGATACCGAAAAAAAAAAGTATCTGAAACTAAGGTAAGATACTTAGAACAAAAAAGTATCTTTTTTTAAAATATAAGATACTTTGTAAAACTAGTACCTGACAAAGAAAATTTGTAAAGCAAACGTTTTGTTAATTTTTTTAAATATCTTGTGATGCTTGCTTTGCTTTACAGGTTTTTATTCTAAGCTAAACCCTTTTAATAAAATAAAATTCTCTCTTAGTGTCTGTCACTCAAGTTAGCTATTTTTTGTTGTGTAAAACTAAACTGGCGCAACTAAATAATTGTTCGACAGCTGCACTGCTAAGTATCAGATATTATATTTTTAAAAATTGTCTTTTATTTACTGGAATCTGTGTAACTGTGTGACCTAATTTTGCTGTGGGTTAAAAAATTCAAAAAAATTATTTTCAATATACTTCTCTTTAATATAAATAAGGGAGTGGGTGACGTCTCTACAGGCGAAAGTACTGGACTGATTTTGATGAAATTTTTAATCAAGGGGCATATCGAAAATTGTAGTTCTAGTTTTCAAAAAAAAAAAAAACGGAAACGGAAGTTAGACATTTATTTTGGTAGCGTTTTTTTCCATAACTAAATTTTGGAAATTTGAGCACGTGATCTGATAGAAGAACTTAAGGCAAATCGAAATCTTTTTTACCGAACTCTCCACCTTTAAAATGGCGGCTGCTACAACTTTTTGAAAATCCCGACTTTAACACCCATTTACTCAAAAAGTAGTTGTCTGATTGGAATCAGTTACAACTTGTTTGTGGGTAGTATACCATGAAGTGAAATTAATTTCAAAAATCCGAAAACAATCGCAAATTTTCAAAAAAATATATTCTCAAAAACTGCCCACACGATTTTTTTTAAACTTTTTGAGCCGATAGAGCTTGCAGTAAACTACCAATTTGTTTTTTACTTATCTCCCAAGTCTTACTCTGACGCCTTCCAGGAATTTTTAAAAAATTTGAAATTGGTTAATTATTTATTCAAAAACGCAAACACGCGTTATAAACTTTTATCAGTTCGATAGACTATTTAAAGTATCAACAACACGTTTTCCGCCAGTTACGTGATTTTAACTACGCCTATCAATTAGCTCTAGCAAAAAAATATATTTTTCATTCTTTGCATATTTTTGATAACTCTTTAAATAAACCATTTACATCGACTTCCGATATCCGCTGTATGGCAGGCTGTTCCGTTCTTACTTTTCTTATACGGTATGCTACAACGTAGGGTTGCCTATATAAATTGTTTTCTTAGAAATCTAACATATGGTGAAATGAGAGGACCTTAATGCAAATCGAAAACTATTTTCAAAATGGCAACCGCTACAATTTTTTGACAATCTCGACTTTAACGCTCATTTACTTGAAAAGTAGTTATCGGATCGAGATTAACTACAACTTATTTGGGAACTCTTTGTGTGTAGTATAGGATGAAACTAAATTAATTTCGAAAATCTGAAAATGATCGCAATGGCGTTTCTTCAAAGTTTTGAAAATTTTCAAAAAAATATTCAAAAACTGCCCACACGATTTTTTTTAAACTTTGTAGCCTGTTAGAACGGAAGATTGGCTACAATTTAATTTTTTTCTAAAAGCTATAATTTCACTTCTATGAATTTGGATGGATGGAATGGAGGGTTACCTATACCATGTGACACAGACTCATGGTACACCCCCCTTTTCTCCTTTGTTTCTCTAGCTATATTTCTGAAATTTGCAACATTGAATATGCTCACTAGACGGCACTTTCTGACATATTTGGAAAAAAATTCAACTTCTGGTTTTTCCGGAAATGACATCAACTTTCGATTTTCAAATGGGACACCCATGCTCCTTGAATCGTCGCTCCTGTGTGCATTGCACAGCTTAGCCATATGGTAGAAACGGCCCTGTTGGGATCTCTGTTTTTAACTTTAACTTTGAAACTATTATAGTAATATGTAATTGAATGACAAATAATGTAAAATTATTTCAACTAAATTTTCCCTCTCATTTTTGCTATAGATGCTGTATTAATTAATGGCAACTTCAATTTATTTATCAATAAATGATCTTACACATGATTTGAATTCAACAAACATCAGACATTAATGTTACTTCATGTTATAGGTTCATCAAACCCATATTTGAGACGTCCAAGAGGAGCACGCTATCGTGGAAGTTTTCGAGGTGGCAAGACTTCAGTTTATCCTCCAGAACTGCAAGAGCAATACTATAGATATTTTGAGAAATTTTTGCACGAGCATGATGATCGTTCACACCGTAGTAATTCTAGGTCTCGATCGAGATCTCATTCCCGGTACAAAAGTTCATCTAGACGTTCTAGATCACGTTCACGTAAAAGATCTCGAAGTAGATCAAGGTCATATTCAAGACGTCGTTCGAGAGATTATAAATCCAGATCAAGGTCTCGTAGCCGTTCGAAAACACGAAGATCTTTCTCCAGGTCACCTAGATCTAGATCAGGCTTACGTTCAAAAAGAAAATCTCGATCGCATTCTAGACGTTCTTCATCTAGTAGGTTCGACAACTCACGTCATTCATCTAAATCAAGACGTACTCCACCATTCAAAAATCGTACAAAACGTGCAGATAAAAGTCACAGCAGATCTGTTCATAGGAAATCTAAAGAAAAAAATAAATCAAAATCGAGATCCCCTAGCTACAGATCTATTGATAGTTCTAAATTTATATCACCAAGCCGTTTAAGAATACCACGATCAAAGTCTTGGTCTCTTCCTAGAGAATCTGATGCCAATAATGCAAAAAGATCATGGTCAAAGTCACCTTCTCCCAAGAAGAAAGATTAAGTTTGAAATATTTTATTTCATCAAATTAGGAGTAAAGATTTTTTCTTTAATTAGAAAAATATTAAAGTTATAATAACAATCGACTAAATTGTAATTTATATAGTACAATAAGTAATACACAAAATTTTTGATATTGAAGTGTTTTTGTTTATAACAATAACAAAGAAGCACAATACAAAATCAATGATAAACACTAATGAATTTGACGAAGTGAGTTAGGAAAACAATACTTCTTCTCATAAGTCACATAGAGAGGTGTTGCAATTTATGCATCGTATTACGATTTATGTTACGTTCATGAACTTACTCTGCCTGCATGGCAGTTATGCCCACTTACCACTAGTTATGCCATGCCAGGCTATGAATTATCGCTCTTCTACTTTTTCAGAAATTATTTACTTGATTTATAACACTGTAAGGTGATTTTGTGGATATTTTAAATTTATGTTAGTGCAAATATAATTAATAATAAATAAAATTAATTAATAAAAAAGTTGTACCTCACATCCATTAGCAATCACTAGGCGTAGAATTTCTATACACCCAACCTTTTCACTGCTCAACGATTGAAAATTATTCTAGCCCCCAGTGCACATAAAACTGTCACAAGAATATCTGCCTTGAGCACCAACTTTGAGGTTTTGGAAATCTCAATATTTGAGCAATAAATTAATAAAATCGAGCTATTGAGTAGCTACACACTTCAATAATAGAATTACTAGCAGTTCCCAGAACAAAATCAAAATGATTAAATTTATCGGTTTTTCTACTTGAAATTACCCCAACTATAAAGGTATTATTTTTTCATCAAATAGAACAATTTCAGGGGTGCTCTGATAAAAGAAATAACAAAAATTTTCCCTCATATAAAGATGGGCCACCCTATTGAATATTCTGGTTTTGTACAAAGATCATCAAAAAAAGTTTTGCAAGTGTTTCCAGATTGTGCAGCGAAAGGTTAAAAATGCCAAAATATGTAGGCACATATCATCATCATCAGACATGGAGTTTTGAGTATGTAACCGAGATCGTTAGGCAGTTATGCAATTTAACCTAAATAAAAAAAATGGGGTGCTTAAAATTCACTATATTGTAGAACTTATTATTCTTATTTATTTTATATTATCCATCAGTAAATTCGAAATATAAGTTTGTTCTATTTATACTCCTACGTACTTAAGAGTGGTAGTACTACTATCCAGTATACCAGCACAGCCTATGGCAATACTTTAAAGTTGTAAATACAATAAAACTTGCACTCTTGTCCACCAATTATAATTGGTGGAGAGGACGGCGAGTTTTATTTTATTTATTACCTTTGTGTCCACTTTGGGAAAGGATGGATAACAACACTATTTAAGGTTGTTATAAGTGTGCAGTTCGCTTCCGTTTGATGTGCATGTGGGCTTGTTAAAATTTTTAACATCCGCCTTCAGTTCAGTACACTAAATGGAAGAAATAAAATAATAAATTATTTATATTGCTTCAAATGTATTTCATATAAATCGTTCTTTCTAGTCACAGTTTATAATTTTTACATAATCGTATCTTTTCTGTGGTAAGGCAGGCGCAGAAATATAAATTGCCTAGAGGCTTCAATAATAGTTACAAATACAGCTCTTATTCCAATCAATCCTCTCCATAATAAATAGATTTCTTCATGAATAACATTAAAAAAAAAACCCTTTAAAAGCACATACCGGAATAATACTGTTGTGTTTGACATGGAAGGAGGTTTTACATTTACAGAACTCGGCAGATATGCACTGCGTTATATAAACGCATTAGCAGTGCCTTGGCTAGGTGGTATGGTGTTAGCAGAATGTTAGTGGCTTTCATTTGGAGGCTTGTAGCTACCTTTTTAAAATTTACATAGAGCAACAGGCAAAACTATCAGACGCTTTATTTTAATTAGTTTTACACACAGCCAAAATTTTGCACTATAATTCTGAATCGCCCTGTATATATTTGATGTTTACTGTTTTACTTTCTTCTTCTTTATCTTTCACCTCTTATACCCGAAGGTGTCGAGGACTTTCACTCCGGGTAGGCTCTTTGCTTGTGTAGTAGGAGGTAGTGGGGCCTTTGGCCTTCATGCCCGTTCATTCAATGTCATTCACACACATGTGTTTAATTGTATGTTTTTATGTTGTTTATGACTTTGTTACTTATCCTGGTTTTACTTTCTAACCACAAAAATTTCATATTTTATTTTTTAATGAAATCTCATTACCCGCCACTTGTATTCAAAAATTCTTAATGTGCTTGCGCATTAACTACTAGAAGTCAACATCTCGATAACCGCATTTTGTATGCCAATCCTACCCGTTATTGCATAGACCTTGAATTACTGTTCACTGATTGGTTATAAAAACGCGCCATTGTTTAAATTGCTGTTTGCTCTGCAACCAAAACTGAAAGCTATGACCAGGATGACTGACTGGAAGTGTATGGTGTTTGGCGGAGAGATGGCGCAGCAGACCATAGTTACTAAAAAATGACGTTTGCGCATCAAATTTGAAATCCGCACGCAATGCTATTCTAACCTTACTTTGTTTATACTGTCATAACTCAAGAATTATAAGAACATTATAGTGACAACTATTCTAGATCATATTTTCCTATAATTCATTATTTATTGCAATATTGAAAAGGTTAATATTTAATATAGCCTGAAAATTTATATCTTCACACTGATTATCACTGTAGCGAGCACTGTAGTTATGGAATTCAACTTCGGGAAAACGATCGTTAATGCGAGGAAGCGGTAAAACTTGGTTTTGATTTTCTTGGGAAATTCGAAAAAAAAAGGAGGGTTAGGTTAAAGTTCACGGACACTGTCAAAGAGATAAATCTTCACTGCTGCCCTCTTGCGGCAATACATTTGTGGGTCCCTCCGAAAACAATGTAAATTTTAAAAAGTGGAAACACCAATATCTATATATATTAGCTATCCATGCATCTTGGCTATGACGAACTATCTGTGCAGTATTGACAATCAGGAAATCGTTGAATCAAAATATTGATAAATATTTTTTACTGTTTTCTTTATCTTCTTAATAAAAAGCCAAATTTTAATTAAGTATTAATATTTTTTGTTACAGGTGGAAGATCTTTTGCAAATTATTTGAAAGTGAATCCTTGACATGTGTGCATAAAGGTTCCATTGCCGGTTATCTTTAACATCTAACATGGTTGAGGCTAAATTAAATAAAAAAGCAAATCTTTAGTTAAGTGAATTATGACAGACTCTAATAAAGTTAGTCAAGTTAAAAATACAAGTAACAAGTACCTAATACGTTTTTAGCTAACATTGGTTCAAATTTAAAAAATAAAAGTTAAGTTAAAAAGTATGTATAATAAAACTGACGTGTCGTAATAATTATTGTTAGGTAATGAATGTTTAATACTATTATATCTCAATCAACGGTTTAATACAATACTGAACTAGATTTTTTTACTACATCTAATGTACGATACACTACAGATAGGTACTCTAAATAAAATCTATATCTGTACTTAAAACATACGGAGAGTTTTACATAGCCCCCTCCTCTGGAACATTATGTAAATATAAAATTATTAACCTTGATATTGTAGAGATGCATGTATCCTATGTACACTTTTAAAAATAATTTAAAAAAATACACGTATCCGTTTTAAATTTAAAATTATCCATAGATAAGTAAATCCCCACTTATCCCGCCGCTACTTCTCGTGCTCATTAGTTGCCTATATCTATCCATAATTTTTTTTTGCTTTTTATAAAATTGTTGTACAGGCGGATTTAAAATTTTTACTGTTTTGTGTAAAATTCTTATAATTAAATTAAATAAATTAAATACATAGCAATTTGCAAAGTATCGGATACAAGTTTGTGAATTATCTTTAGATAATTAAGTGTTTGTGGGCTTAGTTTATCAAGGAATTCGTTTTCAAATAATTTGCAAAAAATCTTTTATGTATAAGAAAAACTTGAATAATTTAAATTTGGCTTTTATAGATAATAAAGTAAAAAGATGAAGCACAGATTTTTAAATAATAGCGCAATTTTATAACCAATTAGTGAACACAATTTTAAGCAACGCTATAACGCGTGGGATCTGGATAATGCTCAGCAGTCTGTCACGTCCTAACCTCAAATTGGAACTATTGGAAGATTTTCCCGCCATAAGTAAATTCGTGGCGTCTTGTACGTACTGCTCTGTCGCTACAGTAAATAAGAGGAAGAAAAGTTGTTTTGTGGACTTGTAAATCTAAAACCATAAGTAGAAATGGATGCTCCAGATATTGACCAACGACTTCGTGATATTCAGCGAGAATATTTGGATTTCCTCGATGATGAGGTGAGCAATTTATATTATATGAAGGGGTTTCAAGTTCATATGTTTAAATGCTTTACATTGATGTTATTTAGGCTGATCAAAAGAAGTATGCACAGCTTGTTAAAAATATGGTAGCAGATAAAGGTCGACGTTTAATTGTTAATGTAAACGACTTGCGACGTAAAAATCCAACTCGGGCCAATTGTTTATTAAGCAACTCCTTTGAAGAACAGTTGGCTTTCCAGCGAGCTTTGAAGGAATATGTTTTCACCGTTGCTCAAGATTATGGCAAGGATAACGAAGACGTTTTTATAGCATTTGAAGGAAGTTTTGGAAATAAGCATGTTACACCTAGAACACTTCATTCACGATACTTGGGAAATCTGATATGCATAGAAGGAATTGTTACAAAATGTATGTACTTTGCACCTTCAAATATTTTTTTAATAAATTACAATTTAATGTAAAATGCTTGTAATTCAAAGTTGGGAATGTTTTCCTTTAATTTAAAATATTGAGCAGACTTTGCTTAGATTTACATGTACTTTATACTGTTGATAGTTTTAATGCAGTAAAAGAAATATATTTCTTGTTATCCTATACTTAATTAATTTTATGGCAATTATTTAGGTTCTTTAGTACATCCAAAAGTAGTGCGTAGTGTTCATTTCTGCCCTGCAACTCGTAAGGTTATGGAAAGAAAATACACTGACTTGACTTCTTTGGATGCATTTCCTTCAAGTTCTGTTTATCCTACGCAGGTTTGTAACAAAAGAGTAACATTTTAACATGTATGACGTTAAGTATATTTGCAAATAGGATGAAGATGGAAATGCCCTTGAGACAGAATTTGGTCTATCACAATATAAAGATCATCAAACAATATCTATACAGGAAATGCCAGAAAAAGCTCCTGCAGGCCAGCTGCCTCGTTCAGTTGATATTATTTGCGATAATGATCTTGTAGATCTTTGCAAACCAGGTGATAGAATTCAAGTGGTTGGAAATTACCGTTGCTTGCCTAACAAACAAGGCAGTTTCACAACAGGGACCTTCAAGTAAGTTTTCTGGTACTTAATGTTAAATGCAAAAATTGATTACATTCTTTTAAGATTACGTAGAAATGTACAAAACAACATTTTTGTAGTTGATAAGCATTTCTTGTAATTGACTTTAATTTTATTTCCAGAACTGTTGTGATTGCATGCAACATCACTCAGCTCAGTAAAGAAGCAAATCCTTCAATTTCCCGTGAGGATGTAGCCAGATGCAAAGCTTTGGCAAAATCAAACAAAGATATTTTTCAACTTCTTGCAAAGTCTTTAGCTCCTTCAATTCATGGGCATGAATACATAAAAAAAGCAATTCTTTGTTTGTTACTGGGAGGTGTAGAGAAAGTCTTACAAAATGGAACTAGACTCAGAGGTGACATCAACGTACTCCTGATTGGGGATCCCAGTGTGGCCAAGTCACAGCTGTTGCGTTATGTTCTTTGTACAGCACCTAGAGCCATACCTACAACTGGTCGAGGGTCTTCAGGTGTAGGTCTCACTGCCGCTGTTACTACCGATCAAGAAACTGGCGAAAGACGTTTAGAAGCTGGAGCTATGGTGCTTGCTGATCGAGGTGTTGTATGTATTGATGAATTTGATAAAATGTCTGATATGGACCGAACTGCCATTCATGAAGTTATGGAACAAGGTAGAGTTACAATTGCAAAGGCTGGAATTCATGCGAGTTTGAATGCTCGCTGTTCTGTGTTGGCTGCGGCAAATCCTGTTTATGGCAAAGTAAGTTATGATTTTTTAAATTGTTTGTTGCCCTAGAGATTTATTTATTACTTTATGGATATAACTGTCAATTTAAGGGGAGAACCCAGTGCACTAGTAAATAAGTATATTAGTAAAAAAGGAAATGCAGACGACTGGAAAAAATACTATATTCAGTGAGATAACAAAGCGGAAGTTACATATAAGTATATGTTTCAGCGATAAATTAAACTAAGAAACAATTATGTGGCTATTTTCAGGCAATTAATGGAAAACAATATAAAAATTGTATGTCTTGTCCAGATTTCTATGGTTGTACTTGGAAGTAAAGTGCCATTGTGTCTTTTTTAAGACTTATAGACTTTAATATTCATTTAGTAACGATAACAAAGATACAGAATATGCATTAACGAAATAAATACTATTTTATACATAACCGAATTCAATTATGTTACTACTAAAACAATATTTTCAGTATGACCAGTATAAGACGCCTATGGAAAATATTGGTTTACAAGACTCTTTACTGTCACGTTTTGATCTGCTGTTTGTTATATTAGACACTGTTGATGAAGACCAAGATTTAAGAATTTCCGATCACGTGGTTCGTATGCATCGGTACAGGTAAGTATCATAATGTCTATTATATTCATACTACCAAGTAGTTTATATTAAATAGATTTTGTTTTTCAATTGTCTATTCATTTTGTATTAACCAATATTTTAACAATATGTTTTATGTTTATCTAGAAACCCATTGGAACAAGATGGAGAAGTTTTGCCAATGGGATCGAGTGTTGACATGTTGAGTACTCAAAATCCTGATATTTCTGAAGAAGATAAAGAAGTACCGATGTATGAAAAATATGACCCTTTGTTACATGGTGGTAATCGCAAACGCACTGATAAAATACTCAGTGTAGACTTCATGCGGAAGTACATCCATTTTGTTAAAATTATGAAGCCTACACTCACAGAAGAAGCTTCTGAAATTATTGCTGATGAGTATTCAAGATTGAGATCAGAGGATGTTATGGATGTAGATGTTGCAAGAGTCAGTATACAATTTAGTATTATATGCTTACTTAAAATTCATTCCAGTAATGAAACTAGAAATAAAATTGTTTAATTTTAGACTCAACCAGTAACTGCTAGAACCTTAGAAACAATGATTCGTCTAGCTACTGCACACGCTAAAGCTCGTATGTCCCGTACAATCAATGCTGATGATGCACATGCTGCAATTGAACTTGTACAATATGCATACTTCAAGAAGGTGTTGGAGAAGGAAAAACGTAAACGTAGAAGGGAATCAGTTGGAGATTCTTCCGATGATGGTGAGGACGGTGATGAAAGACCAAGAAGAAGATTGAGGGTTAGTAAAATTACAAAGTGACATGAATGGAAAAATTAAATGAAACTGTCTTATTTAACTCTTTTTTCTTCTTGTAGCGATCTCAAACTGATGATGAGTCAGAAGAGGAAACAATACCAACTCAAAGTTCTACACGTAGTCGTCGTCATCGTGCATCCAGTGTTACTGCTGATGATCAACCGATTACTAATGGTACTGTTAATGGAAACAACATGGTTGATGAGGAAATGGAGGTGGAGGTAGCACAGGCAACAATTGGAGATGAAAGGTAAAGTACAAATTTTATTTTAATATTCTAAAGATATAACATTGGCATACAATAAATAATATTTGCAGGTTATCCATTTTTAAAAGTAGTTTGTTGCGAATGTTCCGAGACAACAGATCACAATCCTTGAGTTTATCTGGTGTACGTGAAAGCATCAATGCAGAGAATAGTACAAATCCGTTCACTCAAAGTGAGATTACTGCAGCCATTGAGAGGATGACAGACGATAACCAAATTATGTTAGCCGATGGAATTATCTTTTTAATTTAAACATATCCTTGTTCGTATTTAGTTGTGCGTACATGTTATCTATTTTATTCATTAATATTTGTAGCCTCAAAACCAGCATAATCGTAATTTTTGTACCATTAAATCAAAGTTTACTGCTACATGTATTTATAATGTACAATTGTTTTCCGAGCTCTGTCTGAACTGCCAAGAACAAAAGCGTATGCTCTAATTTTAAACTTTTGGACGACAATGCAAGCATGCCAATTGAATAAAAACAAAGACAGGTGTTAATCGATGATACGCAATGTCGCTAAACAAATGAATATAAAGTTCTTTACAATATTGTAAGTACTGTCAAATATTGTACTTCACTCTGGTTGTGTAGCATATGCAATAACAATAGCATATCTTGCAAAACATTTCTTTAAATAATCCTATATCTTTTGTTGGTCAGTTCCAAAATCACTTTCCTTTCATTTCTGCCCTATCAGGAGATGGCTGTCTTTGTTTCGATAGCCTCCGATTGTCCCAGTCTCCTACTTGTAAACCTCTATAAGAGTCGGGCACAGTGATGGAAGTGATCACGTGTTGGAAGGGTACAAAAACGTTTGATGTTTGTTTTGACAGTTGTAAATACCTGGCGGCTATTTTTTCACGTGACTGGAGGATAACTAAAAATGCACCAAGTCACATGACAAAATAGCCGCCAGGTATTTACTGTCACATGTGTGTGTACCCTCCAAACACGTCATCACTTGCGTCACGTTTTATTGATGGCATTTTTCCATTTAGCCATAGACTTTTAGGCCTGAAGTGCTGTTTTATATATACAGTGCGAGTGTAAAGTCTGGAACTAATTCGATAAAATTGAAATTGGCGGATTTTTTAAAAATCCTCGTACACGGCAACCTTATTTTTTAGACGTGCATCTTATCTGACAATTGTCATTTTTCGATCTTCTTTTGTTTTCGAACTGTGACGTTATCGACAATTTATTGAAATGACACCTCATATTTTAACTTGAATAGAAGTTGAAGTTCCAAATTGGGCCATATGTCAAAGTACGACATTGACAGTTTTCGAGATAATCAAGTTTAAAGTAAGTTTTGGTTGTTGCTGTTTTTAAATTGTATTTAGTTGACATTCAAGTATGTAAATCGATTAAGAAATAATGGTTTATCAGAAACTGATCGTATTCGCAGTTTGATAATGGTTGGGCATGTACAACTTGACATATTTAATGACAACTTAATCCAATTTAAAAACAGCAACAACCAAAACACAATTTAATGACAGCAAAAGTACTATTTTCTCTTTTGTTTTGCTAAAGTGAGTTGCAATTGTCAAGAAAACCAGAAAACAACTCCAACTTTTAATTTATTTTTTAAATTTTCTCACAAATTTCATATGCAAGTGATACATCATTCAAAGAGATCAAAAAAATCTATCAAATAAGACCAAAAAACAAGTATGTTCTCATTAAAAAAAAATTCATGAGACGCCATTAATCGCAAAAACAAAAGAATAAATTTTTTTCACAACCGAAAAATATACTCTATGACCTCATAAATACATTGGGTAGAAAAGAAAGACGATGTTTTTTACTTTCCCATATATATCTATTATGGTATCTACGAAAAGTTACATTTTAAGCAAATATTCGATCTGATTTTAGCAGAAATACACATTTTGTGGTTCAAGGAACCCAAAACTGTGGTTGTAAAAATTAATAGCCCTTAATAAGTAAAATTACTTGAGGTAAAAATTTTGTTGGAAATATGTTAATTATAAAAATGGCACATTCTAAAAATTTTGGAAATCTTCAAAAAATTAGTCCTCAAAAGCTGTTCACACCATTTTTTAACTATGTAAGTCGATTAAGCTTGCAGCGAATTACAAATATGTTTTCACTAATCTCCCCAAGTTTACTCTGACGCCCTCTAGGAATTTTTGAAAAATTTAAAATTGATTAATATTTATTTCAAAAATGCAAACGCCAATCGTTATAAAAATTAAACACTTCGATAGAGTATTTGAAGTAGTTTATTAAGATTAGTTATTTGTATTATAAGTAAAGAAAAACTTCCTTTCTTTAAGAATAATACATAAAATTTTTTCGGACACTCAATGGAAATGGGTTACATAAGGATTACATTTTATAAGAAATTATTTAAAAAATACATGACAAGCGTGAGAATCAAATTGCCGTTTCCATCACTGCAGCAACTAAACAAAACAATACTTTTCTTTACTTATAATACAATAATAATTCTTTATTTTGTTGCTATAAAGAAATGGATGCTATAAAGAAAAGAGATACTTTTCTTTATGATTTGTAATAAAGAAATGTAGTCCATTTCCATTGAGTGTCCGAAAAAAGAGATTTTTTAACCATTTTAAAATTTAAGAGGAAATTCGATACTTTTTAATCTCAATGTGTTTTCCGGAAGTTACATGATTTTAACTACAACTATCAATTAGCTCTACGTAAAAAATATGGTTTTAATTTTTGCATATTTTTGAGATGGTAATCCCCAAGTGCACTGTCTTACAAGTGCAGTCCATTTTAGATCCGTTAGCACAGTGTGTAGATGTTAATTTCAATCACTTATTGGAGCAGGAATATTTATAATGTAAACAGTATGGGAAGGTGTCAGTAGTGGCGTCGCCCTTTTTTTGAAATTTAGGAATTAATGCCGTTTTATTGATTTAACGTAGATGTTAAAAATTTTTTTGTGTTGCTACATTGCTCGTCAGCGACAGTAAAATAAAATATACACTTGAATTGTGGATGTATGTAATATAATACAATTGTTGTCTGCATTTCAAATTGTCATACAAG
Source organism: Ctenicera cuprea (assembly GCA_958336395.1). Lineage (NCBI taxonomy): Eukaryota > Metazoa > Arthropoda > Insecta > Coleoptera > Elateridae > Ctenicera > Ctenicera cuprea. Next base: position 40,299,679 of record OY284490.1, read on the forward strand.
TGACATAGTTTCAATGCAGATGACCAATATAATAATTTCATAAACTGCCATCGACTCTGCCCAAAAAAAACAAAATGGGAATTTAAATTAACCACTGAGAGAACAGACCCCGGTTTACACAATTAAATATTACTATGATTGACAGCACAAAGTAATCAATCTATGCATTTATTTACCAAAATTTAGCATATTGTTATTTAAAGTTTCAACTCGTGGAATAAAAAATGCGTGGAGTTAATGGCAACTTATAAAACAAGGTCCCTAGAAATCAACTTTCCAAGTTGATTTCTACGAACCTTGCTTATGAAATTATTATTTTAGTCATACTAGGTAAGAAGCATTCCTCCTGCTCCCTACAATTTCTGGTTGACAGGTATTTTGGTCTAGCATTTTTTTTAATTTATTCTCGCAAAAAAAGTCGATTTCTGTTGCCTTTATTACGATTTACCTGAGCATACATAATACCTGTTGTTCCCAGTTCAGGTAACTAAATTAAAAGACATTTTAAAACTTTTGAATGAAAGTGATATCAGTTTATTAATACTAAACAAAGCTCTAAATTATAAACATATTAAATTTGTAAGAGTTTATTCCGACAAGTTAAATTCTTATGTCAAGAGTTTCTGTTATTATTATAAAAAATATTTCAAGCACATTTAACGTTCATATCTTCTATTTCCACGATAATTATTTGCACTATGTCTGTCTGAATTACGATGATGGTTATTATGTCTTCTAGGGCGATTATCTTCATGCCGATCATCACGATATTGTGATTGCTCCCATCGTGGATATGGTCCTGAACGCATATTTTGATTGTAATTATTATCATGAGTGCTACCTCGCACCTTATTAACTATCAACTGATTTCCCATTTGCATAAGCACATCAAGGTTTTGAATTGCATTAAGCAAATTATTCTGAGGATTTGCATGCAATTGTTGTATGGATATTGGAGAATGATCCCGTTGATGCGAATTTTGTCGTTGCAAGTTGCCCGTTCTTGGTTTTATGTTAATTCTTTTGTCGAACAATACAGTGCCATTAAGCAAGTCGGTGGCATATGGAACGGATACTAAATGTTTAAATGTTATAAAACCGTAACTATTTTGTTTTCCATCTTTATCTTTAGGAATGCGAACTTTCTCCAAGGGTGCTGCCTGCAGAAACAATTCGTAGAGGATTTCTTCGGACACTTTCTCAGAAAGATTACCACACCACACTGTTCTTTCATCTTCATTAGAATTGTCCATTTTAAAATGGTTTCCTTATTACTTCTTTAACTGAATTAATATACATATATTTACTCCATCAACTAATGCAGATATTTAGAATATTTGTTGTATATAATTTTCTGTTTAATAAAATATTGCTACGTCAATATGTCAAACTTTCTTTATATTTCTACATCTAAAGTGTTGCCAACCTGTTTGACCATGGATGCAACCAAGATGCATGGATGGCTAATATATATACGTTGGTTGCACTGTTGGGATTTATATTTACAAGCAATAACCTCAAAGTAAGAATTCGACAGATATAATCATGGGGGTGAAGGTTTGTCCTATGCTCGCGCAACACAAAAGTTTGTATGCCACATCAGGGAGGTGCGGGACAGTGCAGGGTAGCCCGCGGTAGATTTAAATTTGGCCAATTACAGCAGATTTAGTCTGCCACTTCGTTCGTTTTCGAGTGCTTTCGCGTTCTTCCACGTAACTGCATGTATAATTTCCTTTAACATGTGTTCGGTAAATTGCAGGTTATGTTTCGTTTCGCCGTGTTTATAAAACGTTCACAAAAAGATAAGTTGAGATAAGTATTGAGTGAAATAGATGTCTATGCCTTTTTAAAATTATTTTATTATTTCAGGATTGCAGTTTTAAATTCATCAGGTCGTCCACGTCCAGTTCCCGAGTTTCTTTTTTTAAGAAAGGGTTCTTGCCTTTGGTTTTTGCCTGTGCAATAGTTACTTTCTTATATTAATTATGGATGTTGTTGGGCGTAAAAGTATTGTAAATATCCAGGTTGCAACAATTGGTATTACATACGTACTTCAAAAAGTAACGTAAACAAACACTTTACAACTTTCCAAGGAACGCCTACTACCATCAGCTGTGGAAAAATGCATGTAAAATAGATGGTAATGTAAATAAATGGGTGATTTGTGAGGATCATTTTGAGGAAAAAGATTTTGTGAATGCGAGAAGGGAACGTTTAAATGTAAATGCGGTCCCTATACAATTTTATCAAAATGACGAAGAAATAGTTTCTGAGGCTGAGGCGAAATTAAGTAAACTTCGTGCTACTTTAATGTGATAGCTGTTTGTACTGATCTCATTTTGAACAATTGTTAAGTTTTTATCGAGTTTATAGAATATTTATTTATTTTTACAGCCTTGCAGGATCAGTATTAACTGTTACAAATGTGATATGTATTTATCTATTGTCAATTTTTGTTGAATTTTTATTATAAGAATTAAGTTGTATTGAGTTTATAGAATATTTCTTTGTTGTTAAGCATGTAGGTATTGTTATTTTTATTGTACTATATTAATATTTGTTTCGTTTACACTACTGTATTTTGGGATGTATTTATTTATGTTGTTTTATTGAAAATTACTGTTGTTTTTCAGGTTATTTTGATTAATATACCCCATAGTTTAATCAATTTTTGCGTTGTTTTTTTTAGTAAGTAACCTATTTTATAGTAAATTTTATTCATTGCAGCTGTCATTGTCATTATTATGCAATTGAAATTAGTTTGTTTTTATTGGATTATTTTCAAACCTTCCGAATTCTCCAATAAAAGCAAACGAAATTTCAATTGCATAAAAATGCAATATAAACAACTGATAATTGCTTGAAATATTTGCCAATTCAAATAAGCGCGGTAAGCTATTTAAAATTTTTAGTTCTGCCACACCGTCACCAGGCGGCGCCTTGCGAGTTTGTGTTGCCAAAATTTAACCAGGGGATTTCATTTCTCTTCGTGTATGTTTTATGGATATAATGTATGTTATCAGCAGATATGTGATTGTGTTCTTTTCGTACCACATGGGATCTAGCTTAGTTTATCATGTTTGTCCGTTATTTATAGCGTAGCTCTCTAAGCAGGCAGTAGGTTATACATATAACTCAGTTTACTCTCTCTGGTTCTAAATAACCAAGAACTTGCTGCAAACACAGCTAGTTGTTACCTTATTTATACTGTGCTGCAAGTACCAAGTCTCTGAAGATGGCAAGAAGCCTAATTTTTCTGAACTATTATAGTTTAGATAGTAGATTGCAAACATATGCAGGCTTTTGAAAAATCGCTTTAAGTATAGGCAAAGAAAAATAATATAAAATTGAGATTTAACTATTTACGGGTCTTAACTCGTATATACGGATGATTAGGATTTGAATTTCTTGAAACAGCCTATGTATTTCGTAATCTCGACTTAACATTTTTCACTTTCTTCTTGGAGCAGACCAGATGATTTTACTAAAAGTAGTTGTAGTATGATATTTGCTTGCATCAGCTTTTAGATTTTTTTATACACCTAGTGCATAGTGGCTCATATACTTAAAGGTGTAGAAAACATCTTTAAACAACAATGGAATATTTTGATTCAAATTTAGAATTAAAAGAGTTTTCAAAAAATCTTCACTTGGTAGTGTTACCCTCTACTCTTTGGGCGATACACATTGATCCCGAATATCACTTCATTGCTATATTGCACATACAAGTAAAATCGTTATCAAAACTAAGCATCGATAAGGGCATTCTTGTAACAATCAACAGCACAAGCAATCTAATTAATACATCGCTTTTTATTCAAAATGAGATCGTGTATATACCCGCTTTAAATAATACAATCAAGTCAGTATCAGATCTATCTCATTTAATATGTATTATGCACAATCTGAAAGTATGTTCCAATATTGATAAAAATATTGAGTACCCTCGGTGTTCTAAATATATTGATTTTGGAAAGTATGAGGCATTTTGTCAGTCATGTCTTTGTTCAGACAAAAGCGATAGAAGTAGTAATAATTTATGGAAGAATGTACAAGATATACAGTACCCAAATTCCGTATCATCAGATGAAACTGTTGTTGATCACTTGATAGAAGAAAATAATTTATGTTGTTCAGAAAATGATAATAATCAAATTATAGTCGATACAAAAGTTGAATTTTTATTTATTTATTTATTTATTTATTTTTGAAATTTATCTCAAATAGCTTCTTGTTTGAAGCTCAATCTAGAGATATTACAGACTTAACCTTATCTTACTTAAACTTATCTTATGGTTGTTACAATTAAATTAATGACTATGGTAACTTGTATAGGTATTATTTCTACTATTCTAAGTTCTCCTATAATACTGTTTAATCTCAGTCTTGTTTGTTACGATTTATTGCACTGATATGATTGCACTATTATAACGTTTGGAGAATCGCTTAAGAATCTGGAATTTGGGAATCGCTGCATGTTCTGAAGACATTAAATCACAAGAAATTGATTACAGAGAATTAAACAAACTAAAGCTGTGCAAACCAAAAAGTAAACGTCGTTGTTTTCCATGTGAACTTTGTAATAGAACCTTTTTGACTAAAGGTCACCTTCAAGAACATTTACGTTCACACACTGGCGAAAAACCATTTTTGTGTGAAATATGTAATAAAGCTAGTAGTCGACGATCTGTTCACCAACGACATGTACTTACCCACTCAAATGTTAAATCAAATTTATGTAACATATGTGGAAAAACATTTTGCCAAGGTTATCGAATGAAAGATCATCTTTTAACTCATTCTACGGAGAGACCATTCGAATGTGAAACATGTCATAAAGTTTTTGCTAAAAATTACAATTTGAAATTGCATCAGAAAACCCACTCAGGTGTGTACACATTTACAGTTAATTAATAACATTATTTATTAAAATAAAGTAATTTTTTTAATGAAGTTTGCTGTTGTTTTGGTGTATTTGTAGTCTCAACTAAAAATTAATCTTATTCTGTTGCTGTTTTATAGGTGTTCGTCCATTTGTATGCAGTACATGTGGGAAAACTTACACAACACAGAGCAATTTATCAACACACATAAGAAGTACTCACACCAATAAAAAACCTCATGCTTGTACGAATTGTCATATGTCCTTTGTGCATCCTCGTCACCTTAGGATACATATGCGGAAACATACAGGAGAAAAACCTTACAAATGTATAATATGCGCAAAAACATTTTCCAAAAATATTCATCTTACAATTCACGTGAGGACTCACACTGGTGAAAAACCTCATGTTTGTGCAGTTTGTGGAAAAGGATTTACTACTACTGGTAATTTAAGCTCGCATAGGCGAGTTCATCACAAAGACTTAAATGTTAATGTGATTAAATAAATTCAAATAAGAATTTTTTTAAACTTATCATTAAAAAACTGCAATTGTATTTTAAATACAGGGTAATCCAGTTCGTATTGGTTCCATTTTGTTATGTTATTTAAAAACTCGAGATAATAAAACGCATAATTTTTGTTTGTTTATAATTAGAATTAAGATGTGCAGGTATAGCAACTTCAAATATACTTGGTGGCAACAGTCCATTAATTTCAACTCTGTGTTCATCCAATCAATGTTGGCTACTCTGTATATGGAGTTTTAAATCATTATAAAACTTTCTAAAAATGTTATCTCTGATGTTCTATTTATGTGATATAAAGCACTTCAAGTACTAATGTGAGAGTTTAAGCCTGTATTTATTAGTATATCATTACAAAATTGATTAAAATTTTTAATTTTTTTCACAAATATTCATAATAAAGTTAAAAAGTATTTGTGCATTTTTCTTTTTAATAAATATTGAAGAATATCTATTATCTGTTGTCACTGTAATGTTATCATCCAAACCACGCTCTAGGATATTAAGACGTCTGAGCGACGTAACTTAAAACTGTCCCAAATTTAAGGCCTGGCTGAAGCGACAGAGATAGCGATAAGAGGCCTAAACATGTGGCTCTGTTACGGTATTTTTAATGTTTTATAGACTGGAAAATACAGTTTGCACTGGTTAAATGAGCAGAAAAATGTAAAAAAATTGGACAATCACAAAAGACGAGTTTTTAACTAATCTCACTGAAGAAGGCTTTGAGTTACATTGTTGTCTTGGTTAACTATTTGTTCAACGACTGTAATTTTAATGTCGTAATCTGCAAAAATGATTTGGGATCCAGCTAAAAGCAGTCCAGACAAAAATCACTCCGTAATTAATCACTTGTGTGAAAAATTATGCATATAAAAACCGTTCGTTTATTTCTTAACACATATCTTCTTAGGTGGCTTTGGCCATAACGTAAATTTAAACATTTAGTATATAGTTATATATGTCGTTAGTTTAATATAATTTATATTTTTAAATAAATTCACAAACAAGATTATTCTGTAGGCGCACTTTTATTCATGCGCGAGATTGTTTACTAAAGTTGTTTTTGTTCAAGGGGTTTTCGTCTGGAGTGATTATTGATTGACGTGGTTTTTGTTGGCATGACTTTGACTAGAATGATTATTCTGTAGTTTTTTTTACCCAGTTTCAGATAAATCAAGAGCGTTTAGAAGTAAATCATTAAAACTTTTTTTTAAAATGTGATTTGTCAATCACTATAATTTTTATAGTTAGTCCCAGCAAAAACTTCCTAGCCTTATAACTTTTTTACTTGAAGAGATAGAATTTTAAAAGTTATTACGAATTATTTTAGGCCTGTAATGATTAAATCAACAATGAAATGTATAATATGTTTTTAGATTACGCCATTTTAAAATTATGTTTTTAAATTTTTTTGTTTTTTTTTTCAAATAGGAGAATTTTTTCATATTCATATGCTCGCAAACTGCCCATGTGATTTTTTTTAAATTTCTTAAGCCGATAGAGCTTGCAGTGAACTACAAATTTGTTTTTACTAATCTCCCAAGTTTTACTCCGACGCCTTCCAGGAATTTTTGAAAAATTTGAAATCGAATAATTATTTATTCAAAAAGGCAAATTAGTATGAGCACTAAACTTCTTTGGTGTACGAGTACAAAGTTTTATGCCACAATAAAGAGAAAAAATGAATTCATAAAATAGGTATGGTGCTGTTTAAAAAAATGTTGATCGCTTCCCAGTTAAATCGTACAATAATATTAATATTATGGTCCCCAAGGTATCGACAGAAAATAAATTGCTTTATCGTATTAGTATTATAAGATAAATCTGGTTAGAAAACATACAATTGAAATTTATTGTAAATAAAACAATTCTTCAACAGGTTTTTGATTTTAGCCTAAAATAAAAAACCTGTTGAAATTGAGAATTATTTTATTTACAATAAATTAAAATGCACCTCAACAAAGCAAAGCTAGAACTTATTAATAAATACAATTGAACCCTAGTTTTTTTACCAAACTCATCAGAATCACTTGTTAAATTAATTTCTTCCATGATTTTATCGAAGATTTTGCACAAAATATATTTAACATTTCACAAATTTTTAGTTGTTATTTCAATTGTCTTCGTTCGTATGGTAGATTGATAACTGTATGTTATTGAATTACCCTGAATTATTATAAACTTTCTTGAAGAAAAATTGTACATTTTCTCATGATTTAACAAAAAATATTGTACCCAGCATGTGCTGAAAGTATCTTTACAGAACTCTGCTTGTCCTAGAACTTGCCCACTCGTCCTGTAATCACTTTCAGTACTTGTTACATAATAACTATTATATAAATAAGTATGCAGACAGGTAGATAAAGTTGCAATAAAAACAAAATATTTTTCTGCAAAACCAATATTTACGCAACCAGAACCATTATTCCATACCTTTGAAGGACCCTGTATAATTGAAGAATCTCACTGCGTTTATTTTTTATGTACCTAAATAATTTGAAAAGGCAATCCACTAAGTAAATAAGTGTATGTAATAAAGGAAAGCAAAATATTGATTATTTTAAGTGGAGCAGATCAATAATCAGCTTGTTTACTGACCTTAGCAACTTGTTTATTTATACATAGGAAATTGTAATAAAATGATTGTAATATTTAAGTTGCATATAGTACTCTGTTTTTTTATAACAGAATTGTTTAACATAGGTAATTATTTATTCTGTGGTAGTTAAAGAATCTATAAGAGGTTTCTTTTTAGGAGAAGCAATTGATTGTTTTAAATGTGTCTCATTAAATAATGATTATACACCATGTGAAGATCCTTTTCATAACAATTATACCTTAGACATATATGAATCACCATGTATGGGAGGTAAAAAGGGAAGAGATGGCTTATTTCCTGCCACATCCTGTATTAAGATAGCAGGAACATTTGGTATATTAGATTTACTATAAACTAAATGTAAGAAATAACATTGAGTTAAATTTGCAGAAGATAATGGTGACACAATAATAGTTCGAGGTTGTGCTTTAGACAGTGGTACTTTAACTACTGATACAGAACTAGTTAGGATGTCACATTGTGGTGGTTTTTACTATGACAACAGGTTAGTAGGTATAATTTAAAATAGGTACTTATATTAACTTTCTTAAAATATTTAAACTTTCCAATGAAATTGGCTAGCGGGGTTTGGGGTGATCCCTCATAAGAGAGCAAATAAGATGTTTAACTTTGTAAATGATGGAAGGCATTAACTTTTATTACTGGTCGATGTTAAAACTTTGTTTTTATTATTAATTAACATATTGTCCTTACATATCAGTGAGTTTGGAAGTAAGTAGGGTGTAATTTTGATAGCATAGCAGATAAATTAAAATCACATTACGTTATATAATTTTCGCTCTCGTAGTACTTTGTGTTATTTAAAATTATACAGTACAACTAACAAAAACTTACTCAAGAATGCTTTGCAAAAAATTCTGCTTGTCTTCTTTCTCAAGCTCTTAACCAATCGCACCCTTACTGGCCGCGATAATACTTTTCTGGAAAGCTCCGGTGTTATCGCTGTTGTAACCATAGCAATCACATAAACAAAATTTTATTTTTGCATTTAATAATTCAATAATGCGTTTGTACGTCAGTAAGTAACAAATAATTATACCAACTAAGTGTTTTAATAAGTAGTTCGTGGACTATTCTAAAAAAATTCTACTCGTGGTTTACAAATTTTCTATAATTCTGTCTTTCATTGACCAATTCAATTGTATTGATGCACGCCAACATTGCTGCTCCTTCGGACTCGTGATGTTTCCTAGCAACAACACAATGAAGCGGCAGAATTATCGATAACACTATTAGTGCATAATTATGTGTACAGAATGGGATAACTTTTTTTAATTTTATTTTCTCGGCAAAATTTTTATTTACATGTTCTACAGGATCTCCCCACCCATTGCATCAAAATTTTCTAGGGTTTGATTCAGGTTACTTACAAATTTATTTACTCAGTATTATTAAATATTTTCCCAGAATATAAATAAAAAAGCTCGATGTATTTAAACGCGTATTTAAATTTTACGGATACTCAATATACCACCATATCTATCCATATGTTAAATTAGAATCCCTTCCACCAGTTTCAATTTTTTGTGAGGACGGGTTTAGCAAATTTTTTTAAGTTTAGTTTATATGGTTTTCATTTAGCATTTCATAAGTCATAACAATGTTTATTATAGTTGGTTTCCGTTTTTATTGCTCAAATTGTACTCTACATTATTGGGTATTCATCAAAATTTTAACTTTCAAAGACGTGCATAATCTAACAGTTAATTTAAACTTGTGTTTTAAATTAAATGTATTCTTACATCTATAAAACATTACAGAAATACGGGCAATAACTGGTAACCATAATTGAAACCAAAATTTAAAGTAGCATCAAACTGTAAATGAAATTTAAATCAATTTGAACCGTTAACGACAACTTTATTTTATTTCGGTTTAGTTCCTCCTTGATAGTCGGCTCGTGCTAGTTAATTTAAAACAACTTCGCTCATGCTTTACACTCATAAATTATCATGTTAATAGTCAACTCAAGTTTATAGGTAAATCAGGATCACTACTTATAGTACTTATGATAGTTGTATTCTGACCATGTTCTGGTTAATAGTCAATCTGATTTTTTGCATTGTTGTATAAAACAATTAAAAAAAAACATATGTCACTTCAATTAAGTTCTTTGTGGGTCGTACTGTATTAGAAATAAAAACAAAAAAGGAATGTTTCTATTTTTCAAGTGATGCTTTTTTTCAGATATGCTAAAGGTTGTGTACAAAGCTGCAACGATGCTGATGCTTGCAACACTGCCACATTAATTCATAACTACGACACCTTCAGCTACATTATCATTTTTGCATATTACTTACGCTTTATTCTATAATATGTAACCCAAACTTAATGATTGCTGTGCATGCATCACATGGTTTGGTTAATTTTATAAAGGCAAAAATATTTCTAAATAGCATCATCGGCTTTGAAAACATTATAGGTAAACTCCGACATTAATTGTATATTGTATAATTTTTAACAAAACAGTCTACCCACTTTCTTTACCTTTTTCTTTCTCGTCAGTTTATGAGCTGCTTCTTCTTTATTCTGATTTATTTTATAACATTATTGTGTTGTATTACATCTTTTCTTTCAATAGTTGGAAAGAGAACATCGGTTACAAATTTATTTGGCATTTTCAAAAATCTCAAGGAATTTTAATTAGTATTAACTTCTCTTACAAATAAATAACAAAACAATGTCCAATTAATGTCATGGTTAGAATATTAGTTTTGATACCTAAAAATACAAAATTGATACTCAGACATTATGCACAACGCAAAGAATTATAAAACTTTGTCTCATATTATCAATTTTAATTACTATTTAATACCACATATCATCAAACTGAACATTTAAATGAAAACAATATTGTACTGCATTATTAAAATTCTTATATGAATCAATTACCTTCCACACATATTAATACAGTGACTTTGAAAGCCTAAGAACTAGTGTACTTAGGTTTAGTTTCTTGATCGGTAACAGTTCGAATGTAAATAGCATCTTCAGGCAAAGGATTTGGTGGATTATCTTCTTCCAGAAAATATGAACACGCAATAGCTAATACAGAACCTAAATATAATTTATGTTAGTATACTACTCAAGTTAATATCTCATATATTAGAATTTAGTGCAACTTACCATTATGACTAAAACTTAATGATGTAACTGAAGTGTGATATTGATGGAATTGGCACAATCGTTTCTTGTTGAATCCGTCCCAAATATTAACATAACCATCAGACCCTCCAGTAGCAAAGGTGTTATGAGTTGGATGAAAGCTAAACAAAATTGAATCACAATCATCATATGGAATTTTATAAAGCTTTGTACAATTACAAAATAATAAAAATTAAACCAACCTGATCGCATTTACTGGATAAATCCGTTCTAGTCCATCTTCCTTGATTCTATGGCATTTAAATGCATATTTCTTCTTCTGAACTTCTGGGCTAGTATCTAAATATTCTACTGCTACTCGTCCTTCTATACTGCTAAGAACAAAACCTTGCTTATTAGGAAAACATCTAATGGCCCTGGTCTGATACTTGAGGTTGGATTCACGCTTCTGTAGTGTATAAGACATATTTCGAATGTCCCATACTAGTATTTTACGACCTGCAGTACCAACAACAAGCTTCTCTCCGCAAACACTCATTGTGTACACCTTGTCTCCTTGATTGTAGTTACCACTACACATTGGAGCTCTTGGATCCCACAACTTTAAGTGGTGATCCCAACTTCCAGTAAGTATGCCATTCACTTCGGAACAATATTCTACACAGCGTATTGCATTGTTGTGTGTACCAACAGTAGTTTCTTAAAATAAGACAGAGTTAACATTGAAAGTAAAAATATATCAAAAATAAATAAAAAAATACCCGATGTTGTATTAAAATCTAGTGATTTAAGAGTGTTGTCCAATCCACCACTGTATGAATGAACGGCATCCTATTGATAAAAATGAATTGAGGAATCATGTTAAATTTTTGCTCGATACTTACAGTAAAGCAACAATCCAGTACCGGACTATCATGAGAGTATTTATGTCGCAAAGTATTTGCTAAAACATCATACAATCTGACGCTGCCATCCCATGAACTAACTAACAAAAATTGATTAGTGTTAGGTCCAAATTTTACTGATGAAACAGCATCTTCAGGCGGAGATTTTAATTTGTACTCCGTTTGAGATTTTATAAGCATTTCTATATAAATGACTTATCAAAATTTATTTTTTCCAAGAAAGAGCAGTCGGATTATAGTTTCAGGATATCGATAAAAACTGAGAACCCAAACAGTTTGAGGTTAAGAATTGCTTGTAGCGTAAATACAAAATTGTGAATAGATGCTCGCTCACGAGAGAATTGTGTTGTTACAAATATCCCTTGGTTGCATTCAGTAGACACAAATATTGACTAAAATTCTGCTGGATGCTCGTATCTAACAGATGAACTGGTGAAAATTAAAACGTCCCACGCACAAAAGTTTTTGAAGCTATAGTGAATGTCAGTACTAGTAGGAAATAGTTTTGCATAAATTTTATTGTGAGTATTCTTACTTAAAAATAAATTGCAAAATTGAATGAAATTTTCGGCGTATGTTTACAAACGTGTAAAGAGTATCAAATTTATTGACATTATTTACTTTATAAATAACTATGTACATTCTGAGACGCATTTGAATAGTTCATTGATAAAAGAGAAATTTTAAATCAATATAATAAAAATTGTTGTTTAATTTTATTATATTACTTAATTTCTTAATTTTCTCAAGTCCCTTAAGCGATATACCATTTCTTCAAATTAAACTACTTTTTTAGATTCATTAGCGGATAGTGAGCCACATTCCCATGTGGGGTTTTTTGATATCTTGTTTGTTACGTTGGTTACATCTTATTTTGACGTTTACTGTAATAGTCATAATTTTTTAGCAGCCAAGGCGTGTTTCGTTTTTTAGTTTAATCCAGTTATAGAACTTTAATACTCAGAATGGAGTCATACGACGTCATTGTAAATCAGCCGGTTGTGATTGATAACGTAAGTTCGCTTTCTTAATTTTTCGATCATCTGTTTTTGAAAAAAAATTAACTTGACAGTTAACCAATACAACTAGACTTGATCATCTTTTTCAATAGGGTTCTGGTGTTATTAAAGCTGGTTTTGCCGGTGATCAAATACCAAAATGCAGATTTCCAAATTAGTAAGTTTCTTTTATTAAGTTTTTTAGTGTGGGTTAATTAATTAACGTTTTAGCATTGGTCGACCAAAACATGTTCGAGTTATGGCAGGAGCATTGGAACGAGACGTTTTCATAGGGCCAAAAGCAGAAGAACACCGAGGATTACTTGCTATCAGGTATCCAATGGAGCATGGTATTGTAACAGATTGGAATGACATGGAAAAGATTTGGAGCTACATTTACAGCAAAGAACAACTATCAACCTTTGCGGAAGAACACCCAGTGCTACTTACAGAAGCTCCATTGAATCCTAGACCAAATAGAGAAAAATCGGCAGAAATATTATTTGAGTCTTTTAATGTTCCAGCGCTTTTTATTTCTATGCAAGCAGTACTTAGTTTGTAAGTAAAATACATTTTATTAGATTAAATAATAAGCCGGGGTGTTTAAGATATTCTACTGGTCGTACTACAGGTGTAGTACTAGACTCGGGAGATGGAGTGACTCATGCAGTGCCTATTTATGAAGGATTTGCAATGCCTCATAGTATAATGCGAGTAGATGTTGCCGGCAGAGATGTTTCCAGATATCTAAGGTATGTTTATATCTATACTTATGGTGACAATAATTATTGAGTAAATAAATAGAATTCTTTTAAATGTTTTCATTTTTGGTTAGATTATTGCTTAGAAAAGAAGGTATTAATTTCCGGACAACAGCTGAATTTGAAACCGTACGGACAATAAAAGAAAAAGCGTGTTACTTAGCAAATAATCCTCTTAAGGAAGAATCGGTGGATACAGAACACATCAGCTATACATTACCGGATGGAAATATTATACAAATTGGTCCTGCAAGATTCCGTGCACCTGAAGTACTTTTCCGACCTGATCTTGTCGGAGAAGAGTGCGAAGGCCTTCATGAAGTGCTTATGTTTTCTATTCAGAAGTCTGACTTGGATTTACGGAAAGTTTTGTTTAAGAATATTGTCTTGTCTGGCGGTTCAACATTGTTTAAGGTATTACTTTAGTTTGAGTTCATGCAAATGTTTTAATGTGAATTCTGATTTAAAGGGATTTGGAGATAGACTATTGTCAGAAATTAAGAAGTTGTCCCCGAAAGATGTGCAGATAAAAGTAAGTCGGCATTTGCAGCAAATGAGAACTATGTGTTTTAATGTATTTTTAAAGATTTCAGCTCCTCAAGAAAGGTTGTACTCAACTTGGATTGGTGGTTCTATTTTAGCTTCTCTAGATACATTTAAAAAAATGTGGGTCTCCAAGAGGGAGTATGATGAAGAAGGTCAACGAGCAGTTCATCGAAAAACCTTCTAGTTTATTCTTTTAGCAGCTCTGTATGTGATTCTAAATATTAAGACATTCACATGTTAGTTTTATACATTTCAATGTTTATTTGTTTTTATTTATTTTTTTAAAAATGTAGATTATTTAATGTGCTATTTAATATTTCTACAGAAAGTACTAATAATTTATTTCCACAATTGCAGCATGCAATTTACTGTTGTCTTTTAACTTGACGATGTAAATGCATATTATGGTAAAACAACCACTCTTTGCTGCTTATTGTATTTAAACTAAGAAGTAACTATTTAAAATGTAGATATAAGAGCTTTGTATTGTGAAGGAATAACATTCAATTTTGTATTTTAAAAACTTATTCGATAATCTCACATTTTAATTTCTGATTCACATTAATTTTCAGCAGCTTTGAAAGTATCATATTGGAAACACCTTTTGTATTAAAATTGTTAAAAAACTGTGTTTTTTATTTTTAACCGACTTCAAAAAAAGGAGGAGGTTCTCAATTCGTCTGTATATATGTTTTTTTTTTTAATGTATGTTCGGGTATAACTTTTTTGTTTATGAACCGATTTTAATGATTCTTTTTCCGTTAGGTTCAGTATAGTTCCAAGGTGGTCCCATTATAATTTCATTGGTATTGGAGCTTGAACTTCGAAGATACACCAGGGAACTCCTCAAAATTATTTTTTTTAACCGACTTTTTAGTGTTTCCGTATTTCATCTTCCGTTTCAACTAGCCGTCGTTTCCTCATTCGAGAAGCATCCTTACTAGGTCTACCCATCACTTAAAATTGTAAAATAATTAACTTTAAAAAAAAAAAGAAAACCAACTTCAAATAAAAACACAAAAGTAACATAAGTTAACTAAAAAGCAAAAAATAAATGTTTTTTATACATCAGTTTAATACTTATTTGTTGTTCCGTTTAATGTAATTAAGAAATTGTTGTTTATTATATAATTATTAATTGTTTTATAATTTTTAAGTCGGTGCCAAGTAAAACAAAAATTATATACCTTGCTACAATAACAAATTAAATTCGAATTTTTATGTTTTACTTGGCACCGACTTCAAAATTATTGATTGTCTAAAAGTAGTCGAACTTGGATCAGTTACTGAATTGGCATTGACAGTATGTAAGCTACCGAGTGATCGTAAAAACATCTTTCAGAGCAGGCCATGACCGAAGTGTTAAAGTTGGCAATACTTAATATAAGCCAATTGTCGAATGTTGATAGCTGTAAAAATGTTTGGTTAGATCACGGATATAATTTATAATTCTTATTATATATCCGTGGGTTAAATACATTTAACTTACTATCTAACCAAAAATTTTTACAGCTGTCAACATTTGAAAATTGGCCTATGTTAAGTATTGCCAACTGTAACACTTTGGTCATGGCCTGCCCTGAAAGATGTTTTTTACGATCACCCGGTATTATAGGAGTTCCTGAAACGAGAAAATGTATAACTTCTTTATAAAAAGTCATTGAACAGCCGGAACTTTAACACCTTTGTTAAATCTCTGACAGTCAAAAACGTAATTTCTGAATTAATTTATTATAATGGATGACCACGAGAACATGCCATTTTTTAAATTTTATAAATTATTAATTTCACATTTTTTTATGTGTATACACAAAAATGCATAATAGGATGTAAAACGGTGTTAATTTTGCCTTCCGGTTTTACCGGAATTGATAGAAATTTTTTTATTTTTAATGAAACACCCTGTATATTTTGCATATTTAAATTTCCGTTGCTGCTATTACTGAAGTATAGCATATTAATTTGTTTAAACATTTTATTGCGACAAGAAGATATTAATTCGAGAATTTGGTAAAATTTAAATTTTTGACCTGGTAACACTGACATAACCTCAAAAAGGAGTTGAAGTCTGAAGTCACAGATTATATACTTCTACTGAAGTTATGAATCCAAGTGGCACATTAAATTGACTATTATCTATTATACAGATTATTTGTTTTAATGAAAAGAAATTGTGTCGGTTAAATTCTAGTTGCTAAGAAGAAAAACTTATGAACGGTGACTAATAATATGACTGAAGAAAACGGCAAAAGGAAACAATGTTCACATCAGGATCGGGAACCAAAACTGAAAGTATTGGCTATTCATGGATACCGACAAAATGCAGAAGTTTTTCGTCAGAAAACAGGATCTTTTCGAAAAATGGTACATAAATGGGCACAGTTTACGTACATAACAGCACCTCATAAAGTTATACCTGTAGACGATCTTAGGAAAATTGATGAAATAGATGTAGGAGAAAATACAACTGCAGGTGGGTATCCATAATGCAATTTTGCTCATTTTATGGCTTATGATATTGTTTGTATTTTTTAGAACAATATGGGTGGTGGTTTAACAGAGATGATCGAACGTTCCGTGGAATTCGGAAAGGTGGACCTGCAATAGGTTTTGAAGAAAGTGTTCAGTTGGTAGAGGAAGCATTTGTGAAATATGGTCCCTTTGATGGCATTCTTGGGTTTTCTCAAGGCGCATGTTTTGTGGGCCTTTTGTGTGATTTGCAACACAGAGGTTGTAAGTACTTTCTTTTAATATAATAAATTATAATAACTTTTTACAACTTAAATAGTTCTAATAAAAATAAGATGTAACTAAGTATGTGTGAAAGAAATCAAACGATACTGACACACCATAGCTAATACAAAAAAGTTCATACCCTAGTTTGGCCACTGACATTGCAGTTTACCCAGGGCTATGAGTAGATAATTATGCGCCGTGAGAAAACGTTACCTTGCTCTCCATACAATTTATTTTCTTTTTACTAGAAAAATAAGTTTGCAATGAAATACAAATGTGGTAAAAATTGTGCTAATTGTTCATAAATTAATTTATTACATTCCAATCTGCCGAGTTGTCTTTCAGTAAACAGGCAAAGTAAATAGTTTCATAAAATCATATAGGCCATTATTTTGAAGCTAGAGAGTTAAAAGAAAAGTTGCATTTGTCGTAAAGTTAACATGTCGAAATACGTATAAGGCTAAAATGAAGACCAGTTGAAGTTAAGAATTGTTTTATTTACCATAAATTATAATTAACTTTTAAAAAAAAAGAAAACCAACTTCAAATAAAAACACAAAAGTGACATAAGTTAACTAAAAAGCAAAAAATAAATGTTTTTTATACAACAGTTTAATACTTCTTTGTTGTTCCGTTTAATGTAATTAAGAAATTGTTGTTTATTATATAATTATTAATTGTTTTATAATTTTTAAGTCGGTGCCAAGTAAAACAAAAATTTGAATCTAATTTGTTATTGCAGCAAGGTATATAATTTTTATGTTTTACTTGGCACCGACTTAAAAATTATAAAACAATTAATAATTATATAATAAACAACAATTTCTTAATTACATTAAACGGAACAACAAATAAGTATTAAAAATAGATTTTGAGGAGTATCTTCGAAGTTCAAGCTCCAATACCAATGAAATTATAATGGGACCACCTTGGAGCTATACTGAAGCCAACACAAAAAAATCAATAAAATCGGTTCATAAACAAAAAAGTTATACCCGAACATACATAAAAAAAAATAAAAAAATTAAAAAAACATATACAGACGAATTAAGAACCTCCTCCTTTTTTTGAAGTCGGTTAAAAATGAACTTCATCGAAGTAAAGCTAGAACTTATAAATTAAAGTTTTCTATTGGATTCACTTTTCAGATTTATGCATAAACATACAGGGCTTTTAAAGAGATGAATGAAATGTACAGGGAGTCATTTAAAAAGACAACTTTATTTATAAGTTCGAACTTTACTTCGGTGAAGTTCATTTTAATTTATTGTAAATAAAACAATTTTTACCTTAAAACAGGTCTTTATTTTAGCCTTACATGTATTTTGACATGTTAACATGTCATTTTCAAAGGCAAGATTAAAAGTAAACATCACAACTTGATCATGGTTTTCTATATCTGCGTCCAGATGACTTGATTTCTCATTCCAAAACGTCCAGTAATGGTGAATTTAAGAGATCAATTTGCTCATTCATTAAAAGTACAGATTTTAAATGTTTGTGAATTTCAAACGGTTCTAGTATATCTAACTTATGTGTATCATCACAAAAGTGTAAAAATTTTGTAGGCCAAAAAAAGGCGACTGGGCCATGTTTCATTTAAACTACTTAGCTTACTATTTTAACTAACTCTGAAGTTGTGTACTGATTACTAAAGTATATTTATTTATTGTATTGACTATTTTTATATTTTAGTGACAAAAATGAAGTTTGATTTTGCAGTAATGGCTTCAGGCTTTAAATCTGGAAGTTTACCCCATTTAAAGTATTATAATGAACCTATTAGTTTGCCTGTACTTAATATTTATGGGGATAGCGATGATATTATTCCTAAAGGTAAAGGTTATATATTAAGTAAGTTGCATTATTAACATTCAATTATGTTTTAACAGAAATGAGTCAAGCTTTGGGAGACGTGTTTGAAGATCCACAAACAGTTGTTCATCCAGGAAAGCATTATTTGCCAGCTGCGTCTCCTCAAAAACATGATTACCAAACATTTTTCAAGCAACGGTTTTTAGAGAAACAACAAGAAGAACTTAGCAAAATAGATTTAGAAGATAATTCTATTATATATATAAATCAGCACTGCAGGCCTATTGGCCTATGGCTTGTATCTTCTTTTTCCATATTTTTCTGTTCTTGGCCATTGCTTCCCATTCCATTATTAGCCCGAACTGTTGTAGGTCGTCTCTTACGCCCTCCCACCATGTTTTTCTTGGCCTTCCTCTCCTGTTTCTTCCACCTATCTCCATTCTGTACATTTTCTTCGTTAGGTTCTCATCTTTTAATCTTGTTATATGGCCCAACCATCTTAACCTATTTTGTTGTACTACTGTTCTGATACTCTTCTCCTTGTATAGGTCTGCTAACTCCTTATTCGTTCTTCTTCTCCATTCTCCGTTTTCTTTAATTCCCCCAAACATTGTCCTTAGTACCTTCCTCTCCCATATTTCCATCATACTCGCAATTTCTTCTGTTACCACCCACGTTTCACTCGCGAAGGTCACTATGGGCCTTATAACTGTTTTGTATATACGCACCTTCGTACGCCTTGATATGTTTTTATCACTTAGTATGTTCTTTAGAGCCCCCACACATCTTGAACCCGCTGTTATTCTTCTCTGTATGTCACATTTGTAGTTACCGTCACTTGCAATCTCCGCCCCCAAATACACTACTTGATTTGTTATGCTCAGGATGTACTGCTTGTTTGTATCTAGCGCCCTCACTGTGAGGTTTTGTGTTTCCTCCTGCTTCCTATTCCCTAAAATCATATACTTTGATTTCTCTTCGTTTATCACCAATCCCACTTTTAACGCTTGTTGCTCTATCTTTTTGAACACTGCTTTAAGCTCTTCTTTCGTTTTCGCAATCAACACTACATCATCTGCATATGCCAAACATTGTACTGAGTCCTTGAGTATATTTTTTTCTGTATTTACCTCTCCTTTCCTAAGCACGTTTTCTAGGACTATATTGAAAAGGGTTGTAGATAATGGGTCTCCTTGCTTTAAACCCACATTGCTTTCCACTGTTCTCGATTCCCGTCCTTGAAATCTGATCTTGAACTTTGTATTTTGTAAGGTCATTCTTACCAGCGCTATTAGCTCTTTATTGAATCCTAATTCCTCCATAGCCTCGTAAATCTGTGGTCTTTTAATTTTGTCGAAAGCTTGCTTGTAATCTATAAATAATGTATGTAGTGGTTTATTCTTTCTTTCGCATTTTTCATGGATTTGTCTCAGTATAAAGATATGATCAATTACTGACTTTCCTTTTCGAAAGCCTGCTTGGTATTGACCAATTTTATTTCCAGCCTCTTCCTGGATTCTGTTGTTTAATATCGATGCCATTATTTTGTACATAACATTTAACAGTGAAATAGGGCGATAGTTCTCTGGTTGCTGCTTACTTCCTTTTTTATGTATTGGACATACTATAGCTGTGGACCACTCTTCCGGCATTTTTTTCTTTTTCCATATTTCCTTAATCATTTCATGTAATCTTTTCCCTAGTTCCTCATCTGCTAGCTTAATCAGCTCTGCTGCTATTTTATCTGAACCAGGGCTTTTGTTATTCTTCATACTTTTTGTCACCTCTGTAAACTCCTCCCATGTAGGCTCAGCTGTAGTTTGTTCTTGAGGTTGATCTTGTTCGTTTTGCTGTACCTCCTGGTCGATTAATAATTTCTTGTAATGATTTATCCATATTTCCAATATCATTGTTTCCTCCAAGCATAATTCACCCTGTTCATTCCTCATTCCTACTGTTTGCGAACTACAGCTTCTCCTTTCTTCCTTCAGGTTTCTATAAAAGGCTCTATCATTTTTATTTCTGTACGTTTCTTCCAAGGATTCTATTCTCTTTTCCCTTTCTTCTCTTTTCTTTTTCCTGCATAGACCTTGTACCTTGTTTCTGATCTGCCTGTAATTCTCATGGGATGCATTAGTTGGATCTTGTAACACTCTGAGCCATGCCTTTCTCCTTTCTTTCACAGCTTCTTCACATTCTGCATCAAACCAGTCTTTCTTTTTCTCTTTTTTCTCTTCTTCGAATCTTTGTATGCTCTTTTCTAGGGTTCTTTTGAGAAAATTCCATTCCTGCTCCACATTCTTGTACTGTCCCTCTTTTTCTACAAGCTCTCTGGTTTCTCTAGCATATTCTTTTTGTATTTGTTCCTTTCTTAAGCAGTCTATGTTCCATCCCTGTTTCATTTTCCTTTGATTGTTTGCAATTTTCGGTACTGTTTGTTTCAGTTTGACTTTTAATAAAAGATGGTCCGAGCCTATCACTGCACCTCTGTAGGACCTAACATTCTTTATATTTTTACTATGAATTTTTTGTATAACGACATGGTCTATTTGGTTTTTCGTCTTCTTGTCCGGACTTATCCATGTCACTTTGTGAATATTTTTATGTTTCAGCATTGTACTTTTTATCACCATTTTGTTTCTCCCTGCAAAATCGATGAGCTTTTGTCCATTATCATTTGTTTCTTCATGCAGGCTTTCTTTACCTATGATCGAACTATATCTGTCTTCTTTTCCGATTTTTGCGTTCCAGTCTCCTATTATAATGTACATATCAAACTTGGGTAATTTCTCCACTATCTCTTCCAACTTCTCGTAAAACTGTAATTTTTTCTCTTCTTCTGTTTCTTCGGTCGGTGCATGTATGTTTAATATGCTCAACTTCCTATACCTTCCTTTTATCCTTATATAGCTTATCCTGTCATTTATTATTTTGTATTCGTTTACTACACTTTTTAGTCTCTCACTTATTAGAAAACCTGTCCCCAATCTGTTCTTTTCACCACCTCCATTCAACCAGTAATAGCCTTCCATTTTCGCTTCTGTTACACCTTTTATATTCGTCTCTTGTACTGCCAGTATATCTATTTCATATTTTTTTGTCTCTGCAATAAGTTGTTTTAGTTTCCCTTCCCTGTTCAAACCTTGCGCGTTCCATGTACCTATTTCTATGTATTCACTTATTTGGAGCCAATTCTTATCCCTTCCTTTATTTATCTTTTTTCTTTGATTATACTCGTCATCGCTTACAGCCTTCTTCTCGGTAGCCTTATTCTTTGCCTTTTTCGTCATCGTTAATCCTCCCCTCTCTTCTTCTGCTAGTTTTTTGACTTTATTATTCTTTGTGTGCTAGGGTTCCAGTCATACTTCACCTCGTTTATAATTATTTTTTGGTAACCCATCTTGACTTTATTTCCTTTCTCCTTTTCTTCTTGCATAATCTTTCGCAATTGAGCTTGGATTTTCCTTTCTTCAAAAGTTAGATCATTCTCTATCCAAATATTTGTGCCCTTTAGAAGTCCTTTCCTGCTCATAATGTCTTTTTTTTGTTCCCATGAATTTATCTCTACAATTGTTATTTGCTTATCTTCCTTTGTTTTAACACTGTATCCTTTCTTAACTTTTGTTACTAGTTTGAGCTTATCCTTTAGTAATTGCTCGACTTGTTCCTCGATCTGGTTTTCCTCTATTTTTACTCCTTTTATTACCACATTATTTCTTCGCTTTTCTCTGTCCCGTCTTTCCAACCTTTCTTCCAGTTTTTTGATTCTATTTCCCATATCTGTTTTTTCCATTTTCCAATCTTCCGCCTTCTTTTCCCATTCCATTTTTGTTTTCTGAAGCTCCTCGTTTATTTTTATAATGTCTGCTTTCAAATCTGCGTGGTTTTTATTGAATTCCTCTTTCAAGTCTTTTTTTAGCTCGTCCAACTTTTGTAATATTATTGTCTCCATATTTCCTTCTTTCCCTGTAGCTATTACTAGTTAATTTATTTATATTGAAATTCTTATCAATAAAGTCCGTCTTAATGCAGAACACGCTTTTTGTAATAAGGTCATTGGCAACATAGATAAATAATCCTTATCAATTCTTTATAGGACAGTACATGAAAATTTTTAAGTTTGATAAAGTTTTCTTATCTAATTGAAATTTATAACCTATAGATTTTGTGTGAATTCATTGTGGTTAACACAAATTTGGAAGTGTTTGTATTTTAAATGCAACTTCCTAAACTGTATTATGTGACTATGTAATTACAATTGTGCAGTTAATTTTGATAATTAGTGTATTGTGGTGGATATTTATTAATCTGAAGTGTTGTCTATAAATTGAACAATGGAATTGACTGAAGCAAAAATAACTGCTATAATAGGACTAGGCCTAAGTAGTATGTTAGTGGGTTTACTTCCAGCATGGTTTTCAGCTCATGGACGACAACAATGGCCATTATTTTTATCATCGCTTCTTTGTTTTGGAGGCGGTGTTTTAATGTCTACTTCATTAGTACATATGTTACCAGAAATTCGAAGTGCGATGCCCATGTATCAGCAGTATGCCGAACTTATATTTTGTGCAGGTTTTTTCATAGTTTATATAATAGACGAACTAGTACATTTTTTTTATGGTGAAGCTCACGATCACACTGAGCATGATAGTAGAAATTCTCAAGATGCTCATAATAAGGCAATTAAACGAAGACATTCGTTTACTTACCAAAGAAAACCTGGATATGGGTCCACAGAATATGAACCTTTGTTGTACGGAGACTGCAGTCACAGACAGTCTCCATATAATCCTAGTTATCCTGCAGTTTCAAGCGGTAATAGTCTTGCATGGGATGACCAACCACCATCACAGATGTGTCATGTTGGACATCAAGAGCCATGTGATGCGTCGCCTATAGGGAACGTCGGACTTTTAATAGCGCTCTCTGTTCATGCTTTGCTAGAAGGTTTAGCGATTGGACTACAAAGATCTTCTTCCCAAGTAAGTTTTAACATTAATAATGTAATAAACAAAATTTTCAAACCAAATATTAAAAGATATAATTCTAGCTTCAGTTCGGTGAAGTGCATATTAATTATATAAGTAAAATAATTTGACTTCAGCAGGTACTTAATTTTTATTATAACTATTTCAACACGTTTAAGCGTCCTTATCAAAGGCAAACTAAAAGTAAACAGTTGGTTGTAAAAACAATAGAACTCGATGACTTGATCTTGGTTATCTACGTCTGCAAATGACTTGATTCCTATTCCAAAACTTCTAATAATTGTGAATTTTAAGAGATCAATTTGCTCATTCATTAAAAGTACAGTTTTTATATGTTTGGGAATTTAAAATGCTTTTAGTACATCTAATTTACGTTTATCGTCACAAAGATGTAAAAATTTTATAGTTTATAGTATAAATTTTATTAGACGTCATTAAATGATTGTGTTCTAATAAGGACTGGCCATTGACAGAAGTGGGCAACCTTCCACCGGGCTCTCAGGGTGTTTTGAAAACCGCGCATAAACTCTGCAGGATATCGCAGAGCAGGTCAAAATATATAAGAAAAATAACATTAAAACTTGGGGCCCGGTTTAGAAAATATGGGGGTCTAAAATGCATTTGTGGTAAACATTGAAATTTTCTTTACGGTATAATGATATCAAATAAGTGCACTTCTATAATTTCATTAGCAAAATTACCTAAACATATTAAAAATAAAAACTGATCTAGCAACCATGTACTACATTCTCGTCCTTCAGACTCGTGATACTGCCTAGCAACAACACAATTTCGTTGTCAATGAAGCGACAGAATTATCGATAATTTTTAATTCACTTGTGGTATTGCTGTTGAGTATTATTATCTGCACAAAAAGAAACGCAATCGAACATGGAACAAGTAACGCTAAGTTGAAGCAGAAGCAATTATTCTGAACAATGGAAACAAAATTTTAATTTTTATATTTTTTAGGTAATTTTGCTAATAAAATTATGAAAATGCAGTTATTTGACATCATTACTGGAAAAAGAATTTCAATAGCTACCACAAATGCTAAAAATGTACAGGGTGTTACATTTAAAAATATGCAAGTTATGTCTGTAAATTTTCTATTTGATTTTCAATTGTTTTTCTGGTTTATTGAGAAGGAAGTTTTGTGCAACGTTGTTTTATCTGCAAAAATAACTAAATTATTAGCTGTGGCCTGCTTGGCCTATCACCTTGTATATCGTATGTATATATCCTTAAAGCATCTCGATTTTTCATTGAAAAAAGTTGGTCCCCTACCTTTAGATAAAACTAGTTATTATAGATAAATTTTAATTATTAAACAAACTGCATACAATAATGGCTATAATACTCAACTTATTGATGCACTAATTAAAGAGAAAGATTATAAATTGCCTATTCAAAAAATGTATCCAAATACTTCATCCGATACAATTAAATATGTTTCGATTTAATATTTTGGCCAAAAATCGGAGAAAATTGCTAAAAAAAGTAAAAATGTTTACAAAACAAATAAATGCAAAGTAACTTTTAAGACAACACTACAAATATTTTAAACATTTTGTGCAATGCTAAAGAAAAAACACGAGGCAGTAGAATCAGGTATTTACAAAGAAAGTTGCTCTCACTGTAATTCGGTTATTATACTAAACACTTATTAGAACACAACAATGTACACACTAACATTTTTACACTTTTGTGATGATAAAGGTAAATTAAATATACGGGAAGCATTTGACATTCACAAACATTTAAAATCTGTACCTTTAATGAATGAATAAATTGATCTCTTAAATTCGCCATTATTGGAAGTTATGGAATAGCAATCAAGTAATCTGCAGACATAGACAACCAAGATCAAGTCATTAAGTTTAATTGTTCCTAGAGGCAACACCAACAGTTAATTTTTAATTTGCCTTTGGTAATGACGTGTCAACATGAAATACGTGTAATGCTAAAATAAATACCTGTTGAAGTTAATAATTATTTTACTTGTAATATTAGAATATCAAATAATTTACAGTACCGTCCTGAGTATGCGCTAAAATGAATTTTTGTTGTAGGTTTTATTATTGGTAGGTGCAGTTGCTTCTCATAAATTAGTGGTTGGATTCTGTTTGGGAGTTGAGCTGGCCTCATCGACAGTAAGCTCAGCCTGTCGTCACTTCGTATGCATTACGATATTTTCGTTTGGATCAGTAGTAGGAATTGGTATTGGTATGGCAATTGTTGAAATTCCAAAGAAAGTATTGGAAATTGTTTTTCCTGTCTTGCAAGTAAGTGTGGCAATGTCTGAATGGTGTAATAAACTATTATGAATTGCAAATGTTTTAGGGGTTAGCTGCTGGAACTTTGCTGTATGTGACACTAAGTGAAGTACTTCCTCGGGAACGAGCTAGATGGCATAAACAGCATCATCATCGGATAGCTGGCATTGTGCAATTTGTATCTGTTGCGCTTGGTTTTATAATCATGACAGCAATTACTCTTCTGCTAGGTAAGAAAATATTCCTGTTTTTTCATCATCTGTCGAATGCTTTCATATAACGTCTACGCCAACATGCATCATAGCAATTTCACAATGTAAATTTTATATATTAAATAGTAGTGTGAATACACCTCAGTTCTGGACCGATTACAAATGGAAAATTGTTTCACTTTGTTTCTTTCACTGACAGTTTATGTTTAGCTTTGTTCTTAGCGGTTGTATTATGTGAAACGTGTGTTACCGATGAAATTGAGATCGGAATTGAGGGATATAATATTCTGAGAACTGATTCGAATAGCAGAAGCACAGGTGGAGTAATTTTTTATTTAAGAACCGATATGAGATATAAAATAATAACATGACTTGCCAAGTTAGTGGTGCGGGAATCTCATGTGTGCTAATTGCTGCATATCGTTCACCAAGTGGGTGAAAGTTACAGTTTTTACAAATTTTTTAGGATTTGTGTGATGACTTAGTGGGGAGAGGTTTACAAAAGTTAATTATTATGGGGGATTTTAATATTGATTGAGTAGTGATGGTCTATATACGAATAGATTCTGGAGAAGCCTTAACGAGTGTGGATTAGTGCAATCAGATAATATATTTCGAATGTTCCCGCTCTTTTAAGGAGGAGAGGGGGTACTAACATTTATTTTTTGTTCCTCATACATCGTTGGAAAGCTAATTTAATGGACTTTAAGCATCAGTACTAATGTTCTTGGTACAATAGTTCATGTGCGGTTGGGAAAAGGTTCATGTAATGGCGGTTTTTTTGATATATTTGGCCGCCATTTTGAAACGGTTTGAGCTATCGATATTTTCTTGTTTTTAAGTTGTTAGGTTTAAAAAGACCTTTTAAATGTGGTATGAGTTGATCCACCTTCGTATTTAAAAATCTCGAGAAACCCTCCTACCCCCTTCCAAAAACTACCTTTTCGGGAGCCCCAAAAAATTTATAAATATTTTTACTGAATACCTCGGATATGATTTATATAACACATTTTTTATCCCATCTATGTAGGTTTAATAGTTTAGTCGTAAAAGATAGCACGTGGGTGGTCTGTTACACCCTGTAGTTGGATAGAGATTTTTACGCTCTATAAAATTCATTAACCAATTTTAACTAAAGCCAATGGTTTCCAAGGTTTAGATTCTTAGGAAAAAATCAGGTAATTTCTAGAAATCTCGATATTGAAGAAGACAGTGACACCTTTTTTTTTGTTTTTGCAAGGAGCAAGTTAGTTTTTTTATAAATCTTGTAATGTTAAATTGCTGAGTTTCCCATTCCATATCTCAATTAATGATGTCTTTCTTGAGCCGTCTAAGATTGTGTGTGCAAGAAAGTGGCGTACATATTAAACATCTTATCAAATAGCTTCTACCAAAAATATTTTATTGATATGCTTACGGAAGGATTGACATTTGTGAACATTACGCCTTTATCTTTTAAATTTAATTTTGAAACTTAAAACATAAACGACACTTTAAAATCTATATCAAGTTCACATACATTCTTTATTTATTGATTTAGCATGTCAATAAGAAAATTTTTGAGAAAATAATGGACACTAGACTGCAAAATTAAAAGCTATTTTTAACCGACTTCAAAAAAAGGAGGAGGTTCTCAATTCGTCTGTATATATGTTTTTTTTTTAATGTATGTTCGGGCATAACTTTTTTGTTTATGAACCGATTTTAATGATTCTTTTTCCGTTGGGTTCAGTATAGTTCCAAGGTGGTCCCGTTATAATTTCATTGGTATTGGAGCTTGAACTTCGAAGATACACCAGGGAACTCCTCAAAATCTATTTTTTTTAACCGACTTTTTAGTGTCCGTATTTCATCTTCCGTTTCAACTAGGCGTCGTTTCCTCATTCGAGAAGCATCCTTACTAGGTCTACCCATCACTTAAAATTGTAAAATAATTAACTTTTAAAAAAAAAGAAAACCGACTTCAAATAAAAACACAAAAGTAACATAAGTTAACTAAAAAGC
This sequence comes from Ctenicera cuprea, assembly GCA_958336395.1. NCBI lineage: Eukaryota > Metazoa > Arthropoda > Insecta > Coleoptera > Elateridae > Ctenicera > Ctenicera cuprea. The sequence goes on from OY284490.1 coordinate 40,328,060, forward strand.
AAAAAATAAATGTTTTTTATACAACAATTTAATACTTATTTGTTGTTCCGTTTAATGTAATTAAGAAATTGTTGTTTATTATATAATTATTAATTGTTTTATAATTTTTAAGTCGGTGCCAAGTAAAACATAAAAAATATATACCTTGCTACAATAACAAATTATATTCGAATTTTTATGTTTTACTTGGCACCGACTTCAAAATTATAAAACAATTAATAATTATATAATAAACAATCATGTCTTAAGTACATTAAACGGAACAACAAATAAGTATTAAACTGTTGTATAAAAAACATTTATTTTTTGCTTTTTAGTTAACTTATGTTACTTTTGTGTTTTTATTTGAAGTCGGTTTTCTTTTTTTATTTAAGTTAATTATTTAAACCCATTTTAGGATATAAATAATATAAGTTTCCTACCCGAAGTCATTTCTACAACACAACATAATTGCATTTATTAAAATGCATTCAAAAACTAAAAAGTTCTGGTGAATTATAATCATGTTATACATTTGCGGGTACTGTATATGAATTCCATTTTAATGCCTCATTATTATATTAATTAAATTTTATTTTACTGTTTTATTTGCTTGCACTGCTTAAAAAATAATGTGTGTATCATGTCATGTATCTGAAATTCTACTTTTTAATCTTACCCGTTTTGTTTTTTTTTTCAGAAAATGAGCACAATTAAAACAAATATATTATGCACATATTTGACCATGGTACATTATTTCTGTATAAAGAGTTCGTTTGTGACCATGACAATGATTTTTTAGACTTTATTATTGTATACATAGTTTAACCTATATGATTAATGTTATTTATGCACGAATAAATGTTTGAAAAAAATAGTTTAGTCTCAATGTATCTATGGTATTGTAAGAACATACAGGAAATAAATAAATATTCAACATTCATAAATATTGCTGTATCTTAAAACTAAGTAGAAAACCTTATCCTATTGCCCCTGATGACCAACATAGTTTTTAAAATTAAACTCGTGTAAAAGAAACCTGTTGTACAAAAAGTCTCCATGTTTAGGGTCAAACAACAGCTTTTAATTATTAAGAAAATGTGTTTCAATTTATTTACTGTACTTATACTTAGAAAAAATCTTAGAGCAGGTTTTGACCAGCGCGCATCACGTCTGAGACATATTCAGAAAACTACAATTGACTTGACATTTCTACTTATTTTCTGAATATAGCTATTATCAGAGGTTGGCAAGCTATTTTGAAAAGCAACTTAGCTACAGCTACTAACTATTTTTCTTAAATGTAATTTAAGATAAATCTCAGCTAAGCTATTTGATACAAATGTAGCTAAGCCACTAGCTACTTAAGTAGCTGTAATCGTTTATGAAACTATTTTTTTAACTATATCGTATATAAATACAGAATTATATTGCTTACTAGGGTGGTACTTATTTTCGAACTGTTAAAATCCAATCGTCCCACCCCATCATTTAGTTATGGTACTGTAACGTCACAGATTCCCTAAGGTATGTTAGATGTGGTAGAATGCTCGCAGGTTCTTTATCTGAAGTAGCTGAACTTGACGAAATAAAACAGAGTATAGGTTTAATACATTAACATTTATTGAATCTCTCCTAAAGTAATTCCTCAAAAAGATTGCGGCTGCAGCTGGCTAACAGTTATCTACGCCCAGTATTCATCTGTAGTGACTAGGGAAACTGCAGAAAACTTAGTCAGGGTAATGGATATCATCAAAGTTTCACATAAAGTGAATATGAATTGTCCGCTAATCATGTCAGGATCTGGAGGGTGGTGAAACGGCAAATGGAGGATAGGTAACCCGGAGAAAGCAGCCAGGGAACCAGTGCGTAAAACCAAGTGGAGAAGCCCGCAGAGGATGCCAGACGAGCCAGCGCCAATAATGAACAGAAAAGAGGGACCTTGGGAACACAGCCAGCATACCAGGTGGAGGAGCCCGCAGAGGCTGCCAGACGAGCCAGCGCCAGTGACGGTCGGAAAAGAGAGACCTGCGGAGAACGCAGTCAGCGAACCAGCGCAGAAAACGTAAATTGAAATGTCCGCAAAACCAACTTTCAAACTGTAAAAGATAAGCAGTAACTGCAATCAAACTATCTAATAACAAAAGTAAAGGAGGGGCACATTTCTTATAATACTACAACAATTAAAATTATCTAAATAATTATTCACACTTCATAGAATAAAATCATTTCAAGCTATTCAAATAGGAAGCAGTGTTTACAAACAAAATAAGCTATTAATCTCCCACTGCATAAGAATTTATGACCCTAAAAACTGAGAATGAGAGATCTGATTACCCAATGGTACTAAAAGCAAACAGGAAGAAATTTTAATAACACGGCAAAATTGGAATTACAATAGTTAAGAACTAGAAATATTCAAAAATAAAGGCGACCAAGGGCGGATCCCCACAGTACAAGAAAACAAAAATTACACAAAAATTTGTGTGACTAGCTCAAGCCCTTCCCGTGCCTGCATTAAAAATAAATACTCCTGGCTACTGTAAATTCTGATTGTAATCGTTCATTTTAAAATACTTTATGAAAACTTCGATCATATTTGTTGTTTCTTTAATGAAAATACAACAGGCAAATCAAATACTATTAATATGAAGCATGGCGTCGTATAATGATTTTTGCACAAGACTTTCGAAACAGAAATTTTGCAAAACACATTAAAGTAACTAGCAATCGATGTTATTTTTATTTTCACTTAAGCGAACTACTAAAAACCTTCCCCGACGTTCCCCCCCTACTATATTTACACTTTTATTGGATTATTTATTGATATAATATAAACAGTAGTTGGTATATGATATATTAGGGTTTTTTATACAAATTATTTCTGATGGGTAGTAGAAGTTATATAAATAGATGAACTATACACAGAAAATAAAAAATTATAATCTGTACACATTACTTTACCACAGACACATTTTTTCGTTACATCCATTATCGGTACAGCAATTTTTTTAAGACAAACATGCATGTATTACATTTGTATGTACAAGCTTTATACATTGAACAATCACTATTTTTTTGGCTAATTTAATTAAATTATGTAGGAAAAATGTATTAATGTCTATAAGAATTTCAACATACTAATATTGGAAAATATAGTATTTATTACAATCAATAATTAGATAGGTAATAAGTAATGTAACATCTGCACAATATTTATAAAGTAACTTCCCCCCCATCTTCTATTACACCTTCCATTTCTTCATCGCTTTCATGTATATCTTCCGTAATTGTTTCAGCAGCCTTACGTTCTTTAAGTCCAGCAGCTGGCGATCTTATAAGCGATAAATCTCTTTGCACTTCCTTAATATCACGTTCATTTTCTAATTCTGTTCCTTTGCGTAGCCTTTGCATGATGTGAAGATTTTGTCGTTTTTGTTTAATAGTCTCTACCTTTTTCATTGCTTCTACAGCTCTGTTCCAAGTAGTCCTGTCGTATTTGATGGGAATATTACGACGTTTTTCAAATTCGAAAGATGGATCTATCGCTAGTTCTTTTCCCACGGTTTTGCGGTATGCTTTGGTCCATTTGACTTTACGTGGGTTCTTCTTCTTTTTGAAAGCTGCATGACATTTTGATCGGCAGAATTTGAAAATCTAGGGAAAGTACAAATTGGATTAACAATTTGTTGAATTTGGTTACAATTTTATGCAGGAACATACCTTGCAGTCATTTCTTACAAACTGTATACCGTGGCCAGGATATATACGAGATGAACAGAAGTAGCACGTTTCTATGCGCATTTTTATACGTTATTAAACAATTAACTTGTTATAATCATTCAACAACACGTGTTGACGACAGTAAAACATCCTATGAAAAGGTTAGGGGATTTATTATTTTTTAGGAACTTTTATCGAAACGGGAAGGTTTAGTTGGTATCACTGCAATTGCGAACCGCCTTCTTTTAGCCTATTTCTCAAAATACACAGTAACCGGCTGTGTAGCTATTTATTAATTAATTTTTGTTGTACGGCGAGGGAAAACAAGTTTGTTGTTATTTATTTTTTCTTCATTTATTAATATATACAGAGTGTTGACAAAAGGTTTTAACAAAATTTGAGGCTGCTCTTTATAATATATTAGACCTATTATAATTTATGTTTCACACTAGTTTTCGTTTAAAAAATTCCTTCTGAGGCGGCACAAACTGGGGGCGTAAAAAACAGAGGATGTTGTATATCTCCCTGAAACGTAAATGCTGGTCAATTTCAGACGTCATAGCGATGAAGAACGCATATTTTACAATAGCTTTGCTAACCATCAATATTTAATATTAATAAAAATAAAGTTTGAAATAGGAGAGAGAGAGAGCAGAATCTGCGAAAAGATGAACATAAACCATCTTTTTAGAATCTTGGCCTTGCATTACGGCGTTCTAAAATGAGGAGTTCTTATTGGTTGAATACTGTTGTTTTTTCGCTGCAGTGCAAGGCAGGCTTTTTTATTTGGAGCAATCGAGGACGTAACGAATGCGGAAGACAAAGGTTGCAGTATACATATATCTCAAATATTAAATGACAAGCAATGCAACAGCTATGCGGAACTAAAAAGGCTGACCAAAAATAGGAGACGATGGAAGCAGATAGTGTGGAGACAAACCAATCCAGAGGATTAATAACCGAGGAGGATTTATATATATCTGTAGCAAAGTATCAATATAATTTATTACGAACAAATAAAGCATAAGCTATTAATTATATTTTTAACACCTGGTTACCTACAGCTTGTACAGAAAATATTAATCACAATACGGCTTTTATTTAAATTTTGACATTGACAACTCACATCTAACGCGAATGGCGTTTAGTTAGTATTTACTGACGTCTACCATGGTTGTACAGTTGTACGACAAAATTGCCTACGCGGTATTGAACTAGTCAACTGGTTTGATGGCGTTGAAAGCACTGCGGTTGTCAAATACGTACGTATAGATAGTTCCAAAGAAAAATTATTAGTAATATTGGAAAATTGTATAGAAAATGGCAGAAGCTGCGGTAGAAGATAGACCGCTACAAAAATTTTACTGTCACATTTGCAATATACAATTTGAAAATGCGTCTGCGGTAAGTACACGTAATTATGGATTTTCAAGTGTCTATAGAACAGGTAACAAGTTGTTTTCATACTGATTCTTTTTTCTAGAACTTCACTTGTCCTCACTGCTCTGGGGGATTCATAGAGGAATTGGAAGTTAGTGCTGATAATCCGCCAGAAGTAGTTGATGTTGATGTAACAGACGATGACGATGATGAGCCATATAATGTAAATTTGAACTGCAGCGATATGTATTGGGTATCTACAACGTTCTTGTTTTAGATGTTAAACTATGGCATGGATTTTACGGATTTATTTTTAACACCAGGACCACCAGAAGTTAGGAGGACAGGGCGACAAAGATATCCTAACGACGCTGCTAGGAGAAGAAGGTACGCAACTCTACATCCTCGTCATGGGATTGTTAGACCAAGGTTGGAAATGTTTTGTCACAATTGTTGCACCTGCACATTGCTGTCTTATTCCTAATGATTTTGTAGAATGTTAGGTTTTGATTCGCAAAAAATGTCCTATGTAATCGAAGTTATTGTCAACTCATTTTGCATAAATTTTGCCAGCCACTACATAAGTATTAAATTGTATGTACACCGTGAACTGTCTGTACTTGGAAGTATCTCTGCGAAGTGAGCATTGTTGCTTTTATTTTTAATGTTCTATGTATGCCTATTTTTTTTGTTGCATATTTAAAAGTAATTTGGTTTTCTATTGTGTTCACTTTTTATGTATATTGTCATTTAGTACTTATATGGATATTAATTTTTCTGTGTCGATTATTTTCAGAACTTTAACACGATTGTCTTCTTCAAATATAAGGCACCCCACACCATTTGAAAATTTAATTCAGGAAGTTATATTGAATTTAGGAGTTGGAGTGGATTGGGCTGGAGGTGGCAATATGCAATTGTTCTTAGGCAATCCTGGTGATTATGCATGGGGAAGAGAAGGTCTCGATGCAATTGTTACGCAACTACTTAATCAAATGGACGGAACAGGTTATAAATCAATATAATTTTTTATAAATAAATTTATTAGAGCTAGTAGTACCTATTATTACCTATTCATTTTTTAATTGCAATATTTTTGATGAAAATTTTCTCTTTGTATTATGGTTATTTCAAAAAACTTCCATCTAATAATTTTGCATAGTCAGCCAATTTTTTGTAATAGGTGTACTGTTGAGTCATGAGTACAGTTCAAAGGAATGTAATCCATGTATAATTAATTTGTACCTTTGTTCTACATTTGATTCACCCAAGTCCTAAGTAATGAATGAAAGCGTGTAGTTATATTTGTAAAATTATGGATATAAAGTTGTCTTTATTTTATTCTTTCAAGCAAATTTCAAAACTTGCTATACAGGGTGTTTCTTAATAACATGCTAATATTTAAGGAGGTTATTCTTGGGTCTATTTTGAGAAAAAAACTTCATATGAACATATGTCCTAAAGGTCTTAACTTTTGAACTACAGGGTGCTAAAGTTTTAGGAAAAAATTCTTTTTTTTATGATAACTTTGGTATGACCCTAGATATTTTTGTGAAACGTAGTACGCATCTTCTACGGATCAAAAGGCATTTTCTGCTGTACAACATAATTTTTTATTCTTGCCAGTGGCGTTCGTGCGGGATTTGCACTGAATCATTTTAAAGAGAAAAGTGATACGACACTGCTTTTTCTTAAAGTAAATATTATTTTTGAAATCCTCATTCCTTTCTGAGCAAATCTGGTCTCTTCATTTTTTTTCGTTTGACGTACGGTTTTCGCATAAAAAATAAAATTCATTCATTTGCACGTTGTTATGAAATTGGGTATTATCAAGGATTAAAAACGTATCTAATTTTATAATTTTACCGTTTAAAAATTATTCTCTTAAATAAATTTTTGTTTAAAGTTACATAAATTGGTTTTTGTCGTAAGTGGTCTAGCGAGATGCAAATGAATGAATTTTATTTTTTTATGCGAAAACCGTACGTCAAACGAAAAAAAATGAAGAGACCAGATTTGCTCAGAAAGGAATGAGGATTTCAAAAATAATTTTTACTTTAAGAAAAAGCAGTGTCGTCTCACTTTTCTCTTTAAAATGATTCAGTGCAAATCCCGCACGAACGCCACTGGCAAGAATAAAAAATTATGTTGTACAGCAGTTCTCGTTTTCGATGTAGTTATATGGGTAACTTTGTTAATATTATAGTTATGGAAAAACTGTTTGTACCTTAATGGGTCAATTTTTTAAGGCACAAAAACAGAAAGTCTTCTTTTGTTTTAAGCTACAGTCAAAAAGTGAGTTTTTCAACATTTCTATTAGGTGTTAGAGCTCATTTATCTCTATAGATGTTAAAGCATGCTATTAAGGTATTTAATAGATTTTTTTGTGTAGATTACATTGGCCTGCAGTTTTTTCATATTTCCAATTTTTTTTGAATTACAACACAAACATGTTTTTATTTAATGCGAAGCATAGTTGGCTACGACATCTTATAAAAGGCATTTTTAAGAGCTTTTCAAAATTATATAATTTATCTAATATTTTCTTGCAATAGGTCGCAAATGTTATATTTGTAACTTCATAAGGAAAAGATGACTATAACGGTTCAAAATCTCAACTAATTAATTTAATGTCCTTAGAATCTCGCTAATGTGTCCCAATTTTGAAGTACCTTTCCTGTTCCCAATGTAATTCTGAAAAGTTCAAAAAGTTAAGTATCACAAACTAAAAATACCAACTAAAATTCATGAAACAACTATCCATTGTCACACAAAATTGCCAAAAGAAAAATTGGAGGAAGATTAGGTAGCCATTATAAGTACAATTAATAAAAAGAATGCCGAAAACAGCAACCCAAAGAAATATTTCTAATGGATTAGATTCGTTTTTACTGCAAAAGGAAGCCTAAATGAACTAAAGTGACGATTAGGCATTGCGTTGTGTGGAGAATGTTATTGCCAAAATGATAAAAATAATAATCGAAATGGCAAAGCACTTATAAGTTGGTTGCATGGCGGAGAACTGCGGATGCCGGTCATACGGTATTCAAAGTTAAGCACTGTTCGCTCTGGTCCCCGCTCGGATGGGTGACCAATATAGGAGTATATCTGCAACCAACCGTGCTTCGGAAGGCACGTTAAGCCGTCGGTCCCGGTTGTCATACTAACATCTTTAGCAATCGTAAACCATTTAGTGGAACTTCTTCCTCTTTCGACGGGTAAGGCCAGCCTCCTGCCCGACATACGTTTAAAAAGGGCTCACAGAACCCGCACTAGTTCCGGGTATTAAACAGGCCATTGGCCTATAACAAGAGGAAGAAGAAGCAAAGCACGTATACAAAATAATACAGCTCCAAGCAGTACCATTAAAACAATTATGGTTTCTGAATTGACCTGCAATATATTTTCGAAATAATTCCGAACTATTTTTTCTAACCTTTCACGAACAAGAATGAATTATGTAAGTTGTTGGTCTTTTGTAAGAAACCCGGGTTCTCAAATAACTTTACAATTGTAAAGTTGCAGTAACAAAATTTCATGTAAAAATATTACCTACATAATTTTACTTAAAGTTCCCAATTTAGAAGGCCATGGTAATACAAATAATGTTAAGGAATTTGAAAAGAAACAGTCGTTACTTAAGTAACAAAGAGTAATATTAGCAAAATAAAAAAAATGTTGGGCATCTCAATTTTATTAAAATAATTTTAATGTATGTAATAAATCTCCCACTTGCATTTGTTATTTTGTAAATACCATTGAATTCGTCTTATAAAATTGACCCAATAAGAGACGGTTTTTTCATAACTATAATATTATCAATGGTACCTGTATATCTACATTGAAAATGAGACATCCTGTACACTTGAATTAAAAATTTTCAGAAATATTAACATATTAAAAATTTACTACTACTTTTCCATTACCACTTGAAATCCTTAAAACTAATTTTATTATTATTTTTTAATAGTAACCAGCTTCAAATGAATAATAGTCCATTAGAAATACGCTAGTGAATTTACGGTCGTTCTACGCTGGATATATTTTAAAATGTGTTTAATTTAGGTCCACCACCATTATCAAAAGATGTAATAGATGCTTTACCTGTGGTAGAGGTAACCGAACAACAAGTAGATTCAAAACTGCAGTGTTCAGTGTGCTGGGAAGACTTCATTCTAAAAGAGTGCGTACGACAACTCCCATGTCAGCATATATACCATGAGCCTTGTATACGTCCTTGGCTAGAATTGCACGGTACTTGTCCTATATGCAGACAGAACCTTTCTTCTGGTGATAACTCTACCAATGATGGAAATCAAGCATCAGGAAATTCTGGTGTAGGAAGTAAGTAGGCAGTTGGTTTGTGTTTATTCAGTTTACTAATTTAAATTTTATTTTTTAGGGAGTACCTATGACGCCCTGGAGCAATTGCTTTGGAATTCGGGAAATAGATCGAATAGCCCTTCTAGCTCAACTGCGACACGGGGTTCAGATAGCCCCACCTCTAGTAATTCAAGTTCTAGTAATAGAGATTCCAGAATGTAGGTTTTTTCTTGTATTATAGCTATCTTGTATTGGAAGTTAATCACACATCCGAAGTTTATTATAGTTGATATTTAATTTGCTTCTTTAACATATTTGATACATAAATAAGAGAAGCTGAAAATATTATTTTGCACTTATTTATTTAATGAAAAAGGTATAGTTTGATTACATGAAATATGTAAGTATTTGCCAGATATCGTAATATAAGAACAAATTTATCCGTTACTTTTACTGCTTACATATTTTGCGTAATAATTATTGTGAGACTGAAACTTCGTTAATAAACATTTAGAAAATAGTGCTGTCTTCACCATAAAGGAAAATGTTTTCTACTGTGTATTTTGTTCACTTGCCTACTAAAATTTTTTTTAAATTGTGTGTATCGTTTCTTTTAATACATGTTAACAAAATGTCATTTTTCATCAATGTCATTAAAACTGTGTCCAGCCTGTTAAAGCAGATACACTAAATGTTTGTGACATGTCGTGTATACATATAAAAGAAAAATGTAGTAGTATGTGCGAGTCGCTTATTAATTATCAACCAAGTCCCAATTAATTTTGCCTTAAAGACTGTTTTTTTAGTGATGCTATTAAATTTACATACGTATTTAGCTAGCCGAAGTAATTCAATTTATTTTGCTCGATTGATACAGCAAATTTTGCCTAGGACATTTATTTATACTTTAACTGTGATAATTTTGCACACTTTTATTCATAGTTTAAATTCCTAAAGTATAATTCAAGGTACTGGAATACTGCCAGTGATTTTATTTTAATTAATTTACAATTTAAGAATTGTCATCTTTATTTTTTTGCAAATAACAAAACTTTTGAATAAATAAAAAATTCTCTGGAGGAAGTGCATCCATATATAACATAACTGTTGAATGAAATATAATTATCAATTTAAAATAAATACAGTTCTGCTTTAACATACTGAATGCAGTGTAGTATTCAGAAAAATTATTCTCTCATTCCTTCAAGATCTTTCTCTACTTCCTTTTAATAACGATTTTATTTGAGTGAATTATGTTTCTTACTTTTGTGATCATATAACTATTAAAAATGTTACAGCAATAATTGGAATTTTATTTATAGAGCAAGGTAGGCTTATCAAAAAGTATATAAAGATATACAGGGTGAAAACGAAACTGGGTACATTCCCTTTTTCTATAATTTTTAAGTTAACGAAATTTAACTAGGCAATGTTTAATTATTACTAAAAACGCATTATATGATATATACAAGGTGAGTCAAGCTATACGCATTTTTTTTTAGTAAATTTATTATTAGGAATTTATTAAAAAATTTTAGTATGCATATGTTTCGGAGGGTGCTCTACAACGTGGCGCAGTCAGTTTTGTGATTGGACGTCAAATGTCAAAATAGCGATTGTCAACTGTTTATTTTTAAATGGAACATTACGACTTTTTTTGGCTTAGACGATGCTGTATGATGTTTACAATATGATCCTTACTGAATTTTTTCACAATTTTTACGATTCAGCCATAAAGTATGCATTCATTATTTGAGTCTAGTAGGCCGGTACGTACGCATGCGTCACCATGTTTTTGCATGGCCACCAAGATCGCCAGACAACACCCCCAGAGTTTTTCTTCTGGGGTTATATAAAATCCAAAGTTTACATTAAAGAGCCTACAACAGCACAAGATATGGAAGAACGAATCCGAACATGTATTCGACTGATACCTGCTGATATGGTTTTACGTTCCGTGTGATTCTTACAACGAAGATTTACTGTGTGCATAGAACGGGAAGGAAGACCTTTTGAACATTTTTTATAATTCACTGAAACATTTATAACATGTAGAAATTTTTGTTGACGTTCTTTGTGCACTATTACTTCATTTATTATTTTCTATCATTTAAGTTAAACAGAATTATTATTCCGATAAATAATTGCAAACTGTTAATTCCATTATTATTCTTACATTGCGTTTTATCTTGGCTCAATTCTAGTTGCCACTGCGGTTTCTAGTTTTTTTTATTTAAATTAAATTAAAGAGATAAAGATAAATTCTACGAGAACCTATAAGAAACTATAGAAAAGATACAAAACAGAAGTAAACACGTAATGATTATAGGGGACTGGAATGCCCGTACAGCAAACAGAGAAGAAGTAGGATTTGGAATGGAAGCATAGGAAAATTCGGAGGAGAAGAAACACTCAATAACAACGGAGAACGGATTATTGATTTCTGTATTACGAACCAGCTACTAATGGGAAATTTAGTATATAACTATACAGTGTCACATTTAATATGAAAACAGCCTGACATTGTCGTCATTTTTAGGAGTAGAGATTTGAATTTTTGCACAGCCGTAGAACTTCATGAGGTGCCTCTTTTGAGGTACTCAACTCAAATGTAAGTCGTAAACCCAGCCTACTGCGACCGCGCGAATAGGGTCATTCTTATATTTAATCGCGTTGACGATATGAACCGAGTTTCAAAATTCGAATTCTAAATTTTTTAGTAATTTTGCTCCCGCTTTTAAATGAGAATATTATATTATTAAACTATATTTTTGAAAAGTGCTTAATAATGCCCTTGAAATGATGTCCAAGCCAACTATGGTTCTCATTTTAAAAAATGCATGTTTGTGTTGTAACTCAAAAACCATTGTAAATTGAAAATTCTTAGTATCAGTTTTAACATCTGGAAAAAAATGAGTTATAACACCAAATAGAAATGTTAAAAGTTTCAGTTTTTGACTGTAGCTCAAAAACAAAAGAAGATTTTAAATTTTTGTTTCTACCATTGAACTCGTTTTAAAATATTGACCCAATTACATGTAAACGACGGTTTTTCCATAACTATATTAACAAAGTTATCCATATAACTACATAGAAAATGAGACAACATGTACTTTGTACACTGATAATTTTTAGCTCAGTGGGAATTTGTACGCAATAGTAACCTGTGGAAGTAATATCATAGTATAATTAAAGTTCCTTTTGTAACATGTTCGTTATTTATACTTTGGCATTATAACCTCAAAAAATATAAATTTTCGGTGTGCACAGGCACAGGTATATTATGTTATCTATGGTGTGCACGTAGTAGTTTTCTGAAAAGTAGTATATAAAATACGTAATTGCACTGCAGCTGAAATTACGTCCTTTTGTTAAATTTAAATGGCCCCGGTACAAGAAAAAAAAACGTGGAAGGAAATTAACAAGACTCATAAAGAACAGCGAAAGCGATGGAAAGAGGAGAATTTAATAAAGAAACATAAAAAACAGGAATTAAAGGAACAAGCAGCAGCCAATGAAAAACAGAGACAAGATGTACAAAGTGCATATAAAAATCTTTCAACTATTACCATAGCCGTACCTGGCTCAATTTTAGAAAATGCCCAAAGCACAGAACTTCGAACGTATTTAGCTGGACAGATTGCTAGAGCAGCATGCATATTTCAGGTAGATGAAATAGTGGTTTTTGATGATTATGGAAATGCTGTAAATGCTAAAAAATCTACCGTAGAAGATGCAGAAGGCGTAAAAACGGTCAGACAATGTTGTGTTCAGCTAGGAAGAATTTTGCAATATTTGGAATGTCCACAATATCTACGAAAACATTTCTTTCCTATTCATAAAGATTTACAGTTTGCTGGAATATTAAATCCACTAGATGCACCACACCACTTAAGGCAAAATGATGATTTTTTGTTCAGGTTAGTAAATAGTAGGGCCGATACCTTGTTTTAGATACTGATACCCTATCCGATACCCGATATATATATATAACAGCGTTTTAGGCCTGAAGGCCTATAGCTTCGATGCGTGATTTCCATAGTTTTCGGTTGGTTGCTTCGTTTTTCCAGTTATGTAGGTTGTAGTCTTCGATGTCTTCCTGTACGTTCTGCCACCATGTTTTTCTTGGTCTACCTTTTCTGTTTTTTCCTGCGATTTCTGTATTGTATGTAATTTTTGTTAGGTCGTTTTCGGACATCCGTGTTAGGTGGCCTAACCATCTCAGCCTGTTTTGGGTGATAGCAGTGGTAATGTGTATGTCTTTAAATATTTCTTTAAGTTCGTTATTGGTTCTTCTTCTCCATAAGCCATTTTCGTTTACACCTTTATAAATCTTGCGCAGGATTTTCCTTTCCCATGTTTCTAGCCTGTGTTTGCTTTCTTCTGTTACTGTCCATGCTTCACTGCCATAGATCACTGTGGGCCTGATTATGGTTTTGTATATGTGTATTTTTGCTTTCCTTGATATGTTTTTGTCGCTGAGCACTTTGTTTAATGCGCCCGCACATTTGGCACCCGCTGTAATTCTTCTTTTTATTTCACTCGCGCACTTTCCACTGCTTGTTAGTTCTGCTCCAAGATACACTAAACTATTTACCAGATTAAAGGAGTATTTCTTGTTACTTTCGCTGTTTATTATGAGTTTTAGATTTTCATTTTGGTCTTTGTTTCCTAGTATCATGTAGTTGGATTTTTGTTGGTTTATCTCTAATCCGACTTCTTTGGCTTGTTTTTCAAATCTTATTAAGATGTTTTTTAGTTCTTCTTTCGTTCTTGACAGTATCACAACGTCGTCAGCATATGCAAGTACTTGATATGAGCTTCGAAGTATATTGTTGTCTGTTTTGATCTTACTCTTCCTTATTATATTTTCTAAGGTTATGTTAAACAGGGTTGCCGATAGTGGGTCTCCCTGTTTTACCCCTGCGTTACTTTCAAATCCTTGGGAAAGTTGTCCTTGGTATAATATCCTGTTGTTTGTTTCTTTTAGTGTCATTCTTGTCAGTTGTATAAGTTCGTTTGGTATTTTAAGCTTATGCATTGCTTCATAAATATTTCCTCTGTTTATTTTGTCGAATGCTTGCTTAAAGTCTAGAAACAATGCATGTATTGGAATGTTTTTCTTTTCACATTTTTCTTGGATCTGTCTCAACGTGAATATGTGGTTTATTGTGGATTTTCCACTTCTGAAACCTGCCTGGTACTGGCCTATCTTGTTTTCTATATCGATTTGTATTCTGTTATTTATCATTTTTGCTAAGACTTTGTACGTCACATTCAGAAGTGCTATTGGGCGGTAGTTTTCTGGGTTTTGTGTGCTTCCCTTTTTGTAAATTGGGCAAATTATTGCTTGGTTCCATTCTGGGGGCATACGTTTCTCTTTCCATATTAGCTTTATTAGTTTGTGTAGTCTTTTCCGTATTTCCTCATTACTTTGTTTTATTTGTTCAATTACTATGCCATCTATGCCTGGACTTTTGTTGTTTTGTATTTTCTTTATTATTTCTAATATTTCTTTTTCCGTTGGTTCTTCGTTAGTTTGATTGGCATCGTTTAGGGGTAACTGGTCATTCTGCATTTGGGGTATATTGTTGGTCAGGTTCTTTTTGAAGAAATTTTCCCATATGTCCAGCATTCCTCTTACACCCATACACATTTCTCCTTGTTCGTTTTTCAGTGCGGCTGTCTGTGTTTGATGCCCTTTCTTTTCTTCCTTCAGATTTTTGTAGAACAGTTTTAAATTTTTGTTTTTGTAGTATTCCTCAATAGCCTCTAACTTTGCTTTTTGTGTTTCCCTTTTTTTATTTCTGATTAGTGCTTGTGTAGTATTCCTTATTCGCTTGTAGTTTTCAATGTTGATTTCTGTGTTGTCCTCGAGCATCTTCATTCTTGCTTTTTTCTTCTCTTGAATCGCTTTTATACAGTCCTGGTCGAACCAGTCTTCCTTCTTTTCATGTTTCACGGCTTCTAGTATCTTTGTACTTGTTTCTATCGCTGTTTTTATGTTTTCCCATTCGATGTCTATGTCATTTGATATTTCTTTTGCGTTTATACTTTCTTTTGTATTTGTGTCATATGATACTCTATTATCTTCTTTTTTTAGGGCTTCTGTAGTACTTTTGGTTCTGTTTAGTTTATGGTTTCCCTTGATTGTTAAGTTTGGTTTTTGTTGTTTAACCTCCGCTATTACTAGCATGTGGTCAGATCCAATATCCGCCCCTCTGTACGTTCTTACGTTTTTTACACTATTTTTATGCACTTTGTCTATTATCAGGTGGTCTATTTGGTTACGTGTTTTTTTGTCAGGACTTATCCAGGTTGCTTTGTGTATGTCTTTGCGCTTTAATTGCGTGCTCTTTATAATCATTGATTTCCCTGCTGCAAAGTCGATCAGTTTTTGTCCGTTTTTGTTTGTATTGTTGTGCAAGCTCTCTTTGCCGGCTATCTCAGTGTTTCTTTCTTCTTTTCCAATTTTTGCGTTTAGGTCTCCCAGGATAATTTTCACATCAAAGTTTGGTAGGTTGTCTATTGCGTCTTCTAATGTATCATAAAATTCTTGTTTCGTATCATCGTCTGTAATTTCTGTAGGTGCATGAACGTTGAAAATGGTTATTTTCCTGTATTTTCCCTTTAGTCTAAGTGAACTTAACCTTTCATTTGTTACTTTGTAGTCTACTATTCTATCTTTGAGTTTTTCGTTTATTATGAAACCGGTTCCTAGTCTATTCTGTTCTCCCCCTCCTGCGCACCATGTGTAATTTTTAAAATCGGTAATTGTTATTCCTTTCATATTTATCTCCTGAACTGCTAAGATATCAATTTTGTATTTTATTATTTCTTGAAGAAGTTCTTTGAATTTCCCTTCTTTATTCAGTCCCTGTACATTCCATGTTGCTATCTTGAGTATAAGATCTCCTTTATCTCGTTTTTCATTTGTTGTATCCTTGCTTGTGTGTCTTTTCTTTATTTTGGTTGGGTTTTGTTGTTCTTCTTTACTTTCTCTATTTTTTTTCTTTGTTTTTCCATTATTTGTTATCGTATCCATGTCCTCGCTTGTCTTCGTTGCCGTGCTTCGATCCAGTTTTTGTTTGATTAGTTTTTTGACTCAGGGTTTTCATTTAACTTCAAACTGCCCCCGTTATCTTCTGACCATATATATGTTTTCCCATCTACTTCCATCTTTCGATATCCTACTCTTGTCTTTTTACCCTTGTCTTTCTCCATTCTTGCCACCTTTCTTATTGTTGCTTGTATTTTTTGTTCTTCGGGTGTCAAATCGCAGTCCAAATATATCTGCTGGTTTATTAGTTTCTTTTTCTGCTTGAGAACTGCGATTTTGTCGTTGAAGCTCCTAAATTTAACTATGATCGGTTTGGGGTCTTGTTTTCCTACTTTGTATGCTTCGTCAATTTCTGTGTTCACTCCTAGCTCTTTCTGTAGGAACTCCTTTATTTCTTGCTTCATGTTCCTTTCGTTGAATTCGCTTCCTTTTATTATAAGATTGTTTCTTTTGCTACTTCTCTCTTGGTTTTCCAGTTTTCCTTTCAGATTTGTTATTTCCTCCCGTAATTCTTTTTTTTCTTCTTCCCATTTCACCTCCTTTTTTATCAGTTCCTCTTTAAGTGATCGTAGCTCTTCTCCATATTTTTTCATTTGATCTGTTAGCTCATCTACTTTTCACTTTGTACCCGATACCCGATACTGTATCTGAATTTCAGATACTTTGCAGTTTTTATATGAGGTTTAGGTTTGCAGGGTACTAAAAATTAACAACATAGTTTCTTCTCAATTCTCACACAATTTTGTATTATTATTATTAAAAAAAAATATGCCCAGCTTCAGGAAAAAATTTGTTCAAAAATTAAAACTTGATGGGATGCACTGAAATATTTTTCTCGATACCGATCCTCAGAATTACAAAAAACTTTCTGCTTCCGGGATTCAAACCGAGAACTCCGCATTGTGAACCTGCTCCTCTTATCTCTTGACCACTAGGACTTCAACCGTTTTTTAAAATTTTGTAAAACATTTCCTCCCAATAATTATTATGTATGATCTTTCTTTTCTCCACCATGCGAGTGTGTTTTACTGCAGTATTTGCAGACTGCCATTGCCTCGTTTTCAGTGTTATTTTGAGAAATGCTACCAAGCTTCAGAAGACAGTTTTTCATTGTTTGTACAAAAACACTAAACTAAATCGACCATGCAATTGCATAATTTTGCCTAAGACTTTACTAACAACACATATGGAACAGCCGACGGAATAATGGACAACCCGCACAAAATAGCCGACCTGCGCTTCGACGTCGCTATCCCGAGCACAACACGTGATAGGGACACAGTTAAAAGCAATTTTGCGGAGTATCTGAATTTCAGAATACTGAGTATTGGTATCGGCCCAGCCCTAGTAAATAGGTAATTAAAACCGATAGATAGATTGCAAAATATATATCTTACAGAGAAGGAGTAGTAACAAACAAACCTGTGAAACCAGGACGAGGTTCTCAAGTAAACGTGGGTCTTTTACATGATGTTAATGTTGACAAGTTGCTTACACCTGGATTACGTTGCACAATTAAATTGTTGCCAAAGACAGAAAATAGCAAAAAATTAAAAGGTTTTGTTGTTTCCCCGAGTGTACCAAGACAAGACACTGGAGTTTATTGGGGATACACTGTAAGATTGTCAAATTCTTTATCTCAGGTTTTTTCACAATGTCCGTACAAGCAAGGGTATGTTTATTTCTGCTATATTAAATAATTTGTACTCACAGTTTGCATTTTAGATACGATGTTTCTATTGGTACTTCTGATAAAGGCTCATCAGTAGACGAGTTTGAATGCCCCTCATTTCAACATTTGCTAATAGTATTTGGTGGTCTTCAAGGTTTAGAAGCAGCTTTAGAAAATGACGATATTTTAAATGTAGATGATCCTAAATTACTTTTTGATTACTATTTAAATACATTGCCAGGACAAGGTTCAAGAACAATTAGAACAGAAGAAGCAATATTAGTAAGCATGGCTACTCTAAGATCAACGCTGAACCCAAAGATTAAACCTATGCCGTTTGTTCAAGAACAACACCATGTTGACATGAATTAAATTCATGTTAATGAGAAGTTAATTCATGCAGTATATGTTATATTAATAGTCAAGATAATTGATTATAAGTTTAGAGTAAGGATGGTGAAACCTTTTTAAGCTTGTATACTGTAAAATACAAAAAAATTGTTAAATAATGCGCTGGGTGCCATCTGAAGATTAGAAAAAAATCCATTGAAAACCAGTCTGTACAAAAGTAATACAAACATCATTTTATTTTAAATATAAACTAATTAATAAAATAATGTACCTTCTACGAGTCATAACACTTGGCATGAAACCAAAAGTGACTGCTGACATCATTTGTATTGAAAATGTAAAAATTGTAAAAATCATATACAGGCATGGTCCGTAGAAATCAACTTTGCTTTCACAGCAAAGTTGATTTCTATGGACCTTGTTACACGGGGACCATAATTATTACATCACTCACCTTAAATCTTATGTGTAAATTTTTCAAGCTAATATGTACTCTATGTACTAGTTTTCATAAATAAATCTTGAACAACTGAAATGTAATAGTTTATTTGAGAAATTAAAATATTCACATTATTTTCAGGAAATGTCTGTTGAAAACTTTCTTTAGATATTCTTAATAGTAATGAAAATACGAAAAAAAATAAAGACCTCAGCTTCTAGCAACTTTATTGGGAACTTAGACCCAATAAACTATATTATTAAATGGTGGGTAAAACTCTACATATTACGCGAAGTTGAGACTTCCATATCTTTCAAATGCTTTAAGTAACGTAATTCATCTTTTTTATCTTACATGAAACACCCTGTATATTTTGAGATTATCTTGTACATTTTTTAATTCTCTTTCTACCTAGGGGTTTAACTAAAAAATATTTTCACTAAGAAATGGAATGCCATGTAAAGTGTCATGCACATAATAGAAAATGCATAGCTTAATTCCACGGCCTCCTAAATAAATAGACACGAAGTCGGTATTAATCCAGGAGGCCGTACTTAATTCATTTTGTTTTTAGAAAATGCATAAATCTAGTAGTCATGACCATTAAGCGTAAGGAAAAGGTATCAACTGAGTATTAATAATTATGGATTGCATTTTGAACAATTTTTTATCCTCTACATATTTGTTCTTTGATTGTTGAAACTCTTTATTTTAAGTAAGGGGTGCGCTGCTTGTAAGGTTGAGGACCTTTATGAGTGGGGATGAACCGAGGGTTTTGTGAACGACTGTAACTGTGCCATTGTAAATATTTAGTCTTAAGTTTACCTTCTTGTTATAACGTTCGTTTTGCTATTTTGTGTGTAATAAAGGATTTAAATTAACGTCTCTTTCTTTATTATTACATTGATATTATTCAATATTATTTTATGTTCAACTGTTCTGTTTTATAGATTAATTGGTAGTCAGTCACACTATGATGTGCTACTTTGTTTCACATTAATACAGTACGCGCCACGAAAACTGAGATAAATTTGAACCTCGTGCAGTAGTTTAGAGAAAATCTAAAAATATACAGGGTATTCCTACCGTTACTCAAATCACTTGAAAGATGTAGAAGTTTCAACTTTGCTAAAATGTCGAGTTTTACCCACCATTTCATAATATACACTGTGTCCATAAAGTAACCCCCCCCCCAGCTAACTTTAGAACGACTTGTTATTTTTCAATAAAATTTGGTGTGCTGTAATGGGAAATTAAATACTATTTTTCAGACCATATTAAAATTTTGGCGACTGGGCGCCATTTTGGAATTTTTTTTTTAAAGGAAAGGGGGTCGAGTGACACCTTACTGGAAAGGTATTTTAGTTCTGCGTCTGATCCTAGAGTTTCAAAGAAAAATATTTAGCCATAACAAAATGACAATGTTTGAAGATAAAGAAGTGTATTTAAAAAAACTAAGAATTAAAGATTAAATTAATTAAATTAAGTGTTCGAAAAGTTTACCATTCACTTCTTGGCACATAAAAAGTCGGCTATAAAATTCCTGCCTTACATTTTCCTAAGTTTCAGAAGTGATATTTCTGCAAACTTCTGTAATGCGTTGCTCCAGTTCTTCAATTGTTTCTGGACGGGTTCTGTACACTTTCGATTTCAGATATTCCCATAGAAAAAAATCTAAGGAAGTTAAATCTGGGGAGTGAGCCGGCTATTCTACAGGCCCCCGCCTACCAATCCATCTTCCAAGAAAATGTCTGTTGAGAAAGTCAGAAACAGGCCTATAGTAATGAGGCGGCGCACCATCTTGTTGGAACATAACGTTTTCAATATTATTTTAAGCCACCTGAGATATTTCTGGGAAAATTTAATCCTGCAAATGAAAAAGTGGACTACTGGATAAGAAAATCAAAACAATTTTGAACTGAGTGAGTCCATTGGTTTACAATCCGCCATTTTATTATGGCTCAATATTTTTCTTTGAAATTCTAGGATCAAACGCAGAACTAAAAGACCTTTCAAATGAGGTGTCACTCGACCCTTGATAAAAAAATCAAAACAATTTTGAATTGAGTGAGTTCATTTGTTTAAAATCCGCCATTTTGTTATGGCTAAATATTTTTCTTTGAAACTGTAGGATCAGACGCAGAACTAAAAGACCTTTCCAATGAGGTGTCACTCGACCCCCCTTTCCACTTAAAAAAAAATTTCAAAATGGCGCCCAGTCGCCATTTTGGATGATACAAAATTTTAATATGGTCTGAAAAATAGTATTTAATTTCCCATTACAGCACACCAAATTTTATTGAAAAATAACAAGTCGTTCAAAAGTTAGTTGGGGGGGGGGTTACTTTATGGACACAGTGTATATTTATTGAGTATTGAATAACAAAGTTACTAGAAGCTGGGACTCTTTGTAGATCAAACTGTGTATAGTGGGCTACCTGGATATAAAAAAAAATTGTTATTTTATAATAAATGATCTAGATATAGATAAAATTAATAAGATTGAGAAGAAATGTATATTCATGTAATATAAAACCAAATTAAGTACAAAATTAAATATATCCTGCCAAAGCTTTGATCAATTTTGCAGAGTATATTTTCGAGACCTAGGAGTTTTCTCGGAATAGAAGCATACTGCCAATAGTAGCTTTTCTGTTGGTTTGGAATCTCCCTAAACTGTAGATCCGGTCTGCTCTCTCTACAATACTGTTCGTTACACACAGATTAGGCAGAGGTTAGAGGAAGCCCTAAGCAGCATCAGCTGTAAATAGGATACACACAAATAATATACAAATTAAATTACACAAACATTATATCAAATTGCATGTTAACTATTGGCAAATCGCTTATATGAAGACATAAACTCAGTTTTTATTTATAGTACATATTTCTCGATAATGCATTATTAGGACGCTTTTTAATGCTGACGAAATTTTTCTATTTCGAATAGATTTTTATTTTGATTTCAATGGTGTATCACACTGTGCATTTTGTTGAAGTTCTCAGCATTTTATTACAGAAATAGTACATTATACACTAAGGGAGAGAAACGTCTTATTTTTCCTGATATGTAATTTGAAGCCCGAGGGCTACAAATACATCGAGGGAAAAATGGCGGTCTCTCCCGAGGTGTATATACTATTTTTTCCACGATCGGCAGTAGAAACACTTAATTTCATAAATAAAGAATTATAATAAATCGGAGCGAAATTACAATATTTAGAAGGCTTTGGGATGTTTCCATGCAACGTACCATGACAACAGACATTTGTTTACAAAAATAAATATGAAATGAAATAAAAACTCCCCTAGGAAAATTGTTGTCTTATTTCGTCCCTAGAGTGTAAATGCTTTACTTCTGTCCCAATTTTGATGCCATAGAAACCGACTTCTACTCCCGGTCGTTGAAAAATAAAATTTCATAATGGCGCTATGGAAAGATCACAATTTAATTTATTACAAAAAAATTATAGTAGATCATGAACTGAACATTTTTACAAATTATTTTACAAAAATTAATTAGTAACAAAGTTTCTGACATACACAGACTAACCGACATAACAAATTTGAACAACAGGTTAAGTAAATACAGCAGATAATACCCAAACTGCACTAATACAAACGATTATTGAAATAAATGTTCTAAGTGCAATCCTTAATTTTGAAGACATTCTCAGAAGCTTGCTAAGGTGAACCCTTGGAACTTCTAGGAATTTTCTGTAATCTGTGTAGGTTAGAATCTTTGTCACTCATTTGTTTTTGTAAAAAATAATTAAACCTACTGTCTAGGTTTATAACGAAATTTATAAATGCTCATATAACTTTAATGTATCTAGATGTCAAAGTAAATAAAAGTAGTGTTTTGTTTTATTTGTATAATACCATTCAGTTCAGGGCCTTCTATAACTTGCATCACCGTATCTCTTTAAATAAGCGAGATCCCAATAGGCAACATGAAATTTTATACATCCATATCAATTCTGATACGAAACTAAATAATTTATTTAGCTTTTTACCTTCAAAACTTACCATTAAGGGTAATCTTGTAACCACTGGGTACATATAGTTTACTTTGTTTTAATTATTTGGATTTTTCTTCGTTGTTATACTACTATAACAAAAAAAGAAAAACAATGTTAAACTTCATTAAACATTTTATTCCCCAATGATTTATGTACATTATAAAACAACGATTAGTTCTTTTACTATGTTAAAAATTTCATCAAGTGTTATGGAACCTCAATCAAGAATTAAAACCTAGGTATATTATGTAATTCCTAACTCATAGGCCAAAAAATGTGTCCCTAATAAAATTCTAATGGAAATGAGGTTTATATAAAAAGATATAAAAAATATACTGGAACTTGGCACCAATTGGAATGTCCAAAGGCAATATTTAACAATGTCATAATTATAACAATAACAGTAATAAGCTCAATATTCAGTGCAAAACAGTTGTCAAAACTGATAGTATTTGAACAATTCCTATGTTTCACAGCAATTAAACATTACATTTATGAATTGAACTTTCTACAGTTTCTCGAAGGCTTGCAATAACAGCCCTTTGATTGCTTGCATTAATGATAGCTGTTCCTGAGACAATCATGTTAGCACCAGCCTAAAAGCAAATATATGTGTTAAAAAAGTATTTGTTTTTCTTTGTACATAAAGCACTACATACTTCCGAACAAGCATTAATTGTGTTTAACCCAACACCGCCGTCTACTTCAATATCTAATTGAGGATAATTATGTCTTAACCACTGTACTTTTGGCATCATATCAGTCATAAACTTTTGGCCTCCAAAGCCTGGTTCTACAGTCATAATTAGTATCACATCAGCTAAATCTATAAATTGACGAACATCTTCAATTCCAGAAGCTGGTTTTAGTGCTAATCCTACTTTCATCCCGGCTTCTCTTATAAGCCGACATGTTTTTGGAATTTCCTTAACTGGTTCGATATGAAATGTGTATAAGTTAACACCAGCATCAGCCATAGGTTCGATCCACTGGAAATATATTTAGTAATTGAACGGCACAAATTAACTGCAAGGATACTAACTTGTTCGGGGTTAGAAACCATCATGTGCGTTTCAAAGAAGGCAGTTTTTATTTTGGATCTTAAACATTTAACAACAGGATGGCCTATTGTTAGGTTAGGGACGAAATGGCCATCCATTACATCTAAATGTAAATAGTCCGCCCCATTATCTAACAGCCGCTGAGATTCGTCATATAATTGAGATAAATCGGAATTTAATATTGATGGTCCTATTTTACACCTTAATGGTCCTCGTGCCATTGTAATATTCTAGATTTTGTTTGGGGTATTGTAGTACACGTGCCGTCACTAAAGCGCGGAACGGAGCACAAAAATCAAGATATGCTGCTGCGTCCTTTGACCTTTCGCGAGGAGGTTTGCATAAAAACAGTTATCACACTAAATTCATTTGTCTATGATACTTTATTAAAAAACAAATCTTAAAGAATAAAACAAGCCACTGTTGAGGTTGTAATGTTGGGGTCACCTACCTCCAGTTTTCGACGTACAAATTACTAGTTGAGCAGTTTTTAATTCACATGGCATATTATTTGCTTAATTATAAATGTTTATACTAAAAAATGTTGATAACTCTGATATTATAACACGAAATTAATTATAGATTTAAATTTAAACAGATCATTAACATCGTTCTTAAAAATTCTTTTTGATACAGTAACAATTAGACAGAATAGCTATTAGATCTAATAGAAGTCGCGCTTGTTTTTGACTTTCTATACCTGTACCCAGCTTTTAAAGCTGACCATGGTACTTTTTATTCTAGTATTTCATTTTATTTTGCAAATACGGTAAAGCTTGTTGCTAGTATATTACTATAGTCGATCACTTTTTAAACATTAGTGGATTAACTGGACTGGATTAGTATCGACTTGACGCTTTTACACAGAACATAAACCTGCACTATTCCTAATAGCTACCTGTTTTGGTTCTGTAAAAACTTATACTTCATTAGAAAAACGAAGAAACTAACGGTACAAATTCACAAATAAACGTATATTTCACATATAAAATATGAAACTAATATGAAAGTACATATACTTATATGTTTAGGCCTAATGAAACGACGAATAAATTAAACAGCCGAATTTTGCTGCTAAAAAAATTTAAAAAAAAATATTTTGACATTATTAATTTTTACTGTCCTATACTCATAAGAATAGTATATTTTCTACGAGTATTTTAGAATATAAGCATTCTGATACAGTTTTTAATTACGGAATAACTTACATTCTACACTTGTTATAGAATATTTCATTCTAACACTGTTCTGAATATTAAAGGTTGCGTCTTTCGTCTATCAACTGTTTTCATGTTTTGTTGGCAGTTACAAGCAAAGTGTATTTTAGATAGAAAACTTAAAATTTTATTATTTTCTAAATTTAGTGACCTAAATAATTTATAGTCGTAGAAAAAGTAAAGTCTGTAACACGTTTGTAATGGCTATTCTGCACTCGTAGACCGTCCTCCTCGCCTTTCGGCTCAGGTGACTAACTTTCCACTCGTGCAGAATATGCCATATTCCAAACTTGTTACAGAATATACTATTTTCTACGATATTTTAGAATATAAGAAGTCTGTACAATTTTTAATTACGGAATTAACTACATTCTTATACTTGTTATAGAGTATTTCATTCTAACACTGTTCTGAGTAATAAAGGTTGCGTCTCTCGTCTATCAACTGTTTTTTGTTTTGTTGACAGTTACAAACAAGGCGTATTTTAGATGGGAAACTTAAAATTTTCTTATTTTCTAAATATAATGACCTAAATAATTTATAGTATAGTTTTCTCATTCATTTGATACCAAACACTTATACAGGACGCGAAAAAAAACATAATTAAAAAAGGTGGTGAAAAAATCTACATGTCATAATAGATGGATATAATTTGCATTATCTGTCATTATTTTCAGAGTAATGAGTAATGACATTTAAGGATTAATTATACACACGGATGTTTTTGTCATCGCTTTCTTTATTTGTTTTTTGGACCAAGGTGTCATAAAGATGATTGAACTCAAAAAAGAATTCCAATATCTAAGCAGTAAAACTGGTAATCAGCGGTAAGTTATATAAATAATCTAGTAAATTAACCGGTTGATTATTATTCGTGTTATTTGCCTGGGAAACAAGCCACTCGTATCATTATCCAAAACTGTAGGTAATAAATTGAGAAACAGTATTTTTTTTATTTTATGTGTCAAAAGAAGCCGTACATTATGTTATGCTACTAGCGAGTTTTGAAAACCGCCCTATTTTAAGGAATTGAAGTAACTTGAAAATTTAAAAATTTTTAATATTTTTTTAATATCCGTATCACAATAGGTACATCAGTGTCCTTAAAGAAGGCTACGATCTCTGCTGATGGCGATAGCTTTCTGCATGCCAAGGTGGTGCGCAACTCATGAAAGTTAGAATAAGGTAGGATCGCTTGTAGTTGAAGACACCAGACGCTAGCTATGCGCATCAGTTTATCAAGGAATCTACTTGATAATAATTAATAATTTGCAAAAGTTTTTTACCTGTAAGAAAAATATTAATAGATACCTATTTAATAAAAATTGAGCTTTTTGCAGAGAATAAATAAAGTATTAAAATTGTTATCAAATAATGTAGGGCGTCTCAACGGTCAGATTACTAGGCGCACGGCAATTCAAATAATTGTGCGGTCTTGCAACCTATCAGTAAACAGCATTTTAAGATCAAAGCTATAATGGGTGGGATCGGCATGAACGTTTCTCCCACTATCTTAATACCCGCGCACCTGCGCAGTTCTTTTCAATTCGTAATTTGGTTAGGTTCGTAGTCGTTAAAAACTCGCGCAATAAAACCACGTTTTCTGAGGCGCAATAAGAAGTAATTTGATTATTTTTATGTGACAGCTGGAAACGAGTATTGTCTATTTTTTAAATAATGTCCAATATGAAATATATTTTGGTTACTGGTGGAGTCATAAGCGGCGTCGGAAAAGGGGTTATAGCGAGTTCTTTTGGGACAATTCTGAAGAGTTGCGGAATCGAAGTGACATCGATTAAAATAGATCCTTACATTAACTTAGATGCTGGAACATTTTCACCATATGAGCATGGTAAGAGTATTTTGATTTTTAGTCGTAAATTCGTGACGTAAATACGAAATAAATTAATCAAATTCAATCTAGCTATGTTTACTTTTGCAGTCCCAATGATTTAATATAACTTTTCCGTTTAACATTTTTTAGCATGAATTTTTAAATAATAATTAGATAATAACTTATCGTTCCATTTAAAGTATAGAAAAAACGCTTAAAATTTGATTGTGGAATACTTCCAATACAAATTAATCATTCCACCTATATTGTACTATTTTTGAATTATGTGTGCTTTGCCATACCAATATCTTTTTAATTTTAACTTCTAGAGAACAGGTTGTTATTTTTATTCGCAGTTGTACATGGGTATTTGTGTATGTTAGACAAATAAAAAATTTGAGATGTTACGGATCACGAAGTAATATAAAACATAAGCTGGATGCATGAACCGTTTGTTTCTATGATATGCAGTTCTCAAATTTGCAGTACATCTGACAGAGAGATCTGAGACCAGGAACCTGTAAAAAGTACTCTATCGTCAACTGTCAATATGTCTATAAAGGCGAGCGTATATGTCAGTGATGTCTTAATGTCGGATTTATCAAGACAAAACACGTTTCAGTTTTAACCATTGTTGAAAATTATAACTTACAACAGATTTCCGATCTTGATTGTTATCAAAAAAATATTTGTGCGAATCAGTACATCCTTGAAATAGTACATTTAGTAGTTTCCTTGTTTCGTTGCTCTCTCTCTCTCTCTCTAAAATACTACAGAATAAAGCCATAGCAACCAGGGTTCGTGCGTACTCTTAATTATACAGGGTGCAGAATTGACGACGTGTCTACAGGGAAATGCATGTGCATTTTTAAATGTGGCATTATTATCTTCCCAGTGCAATTATGTTTAAATTGGTTTATTAATTAATGATCAGAATTAAAGTTGTTAATACTAACAGTATAAAAAGCCAAAGTAGTCACAAGAATGTCACTTCTATTACGCGATGAACTGGTCAAGCGACCGGTTGCCACGTAGCACAATTAGATGTGCGCTGGCCGTAGTTTAACCACTTATATTACGTCAGTTTTAGTAATGTTAAATATTTAAAATACAATAACATGCTTTAGGTGAAGTATATGTATTAGATGATGGTGGAGAAGTAGATTTAGACTTGGGAAATTATGAAAGATTTTTAAATATCACACTTCATCGGGACAATAATATTACAACAGGAAAAATATATAAAATGGTAATCGATAAAGAACGCCGTGGTGATTACTTAGGAAAAACTGTTCAAGGTAAGTTGGAAATGTGTTCTCACGAGCAAGTGAAGTACTAAAATTATAATTTGTTTGCTTGTTAGTGGTGCCACATATAACAGATGCAATCCAAGAATGGGTTGAACGGGTAGCACAAATTCCAGTATCAGAAAATAAGAAAATGCCTCAAGTGTGTATTGTAGAACTTGGGGGCACTATAGGAGATATTGAAAGTATGGCATTTGTTGAAGCTTTTCGACAGTTTCAGTTTAGGGCAAAAAGGGAGAATTTCTGTGTAGCTCATGTATCTTTAATTCCACAGGTGGGTTATTGTCAGTCTCACATTTATTATTCTAGAAGTAACAACATGCATGATTCTAGCCAAGATCTACCGGTGAACCAAAAACTAAACCAACCCAGTCTTCTGTTCGAGAGTTACGTGGCCTCGGATTATCTCCAGATTTTATAGTATGTCGATCTGAAAAGCCCATTCTTCAAAATGTTAAAGAAAAAATATCTAATTTCTGTCATGTTGCTCCAGAACAGGTAAATATGAAAGTATTATTTTTTGGTTTCCATTGTACCTATAAAGTGCACAAAATCATTGCCTGTGTTAAGTGTATATTATTACAAGTCACTTAATAAAATAGAATGATATTACACCAGCAAAACAGCCAGCTAGTAAAACTTAATTTTGAGAAATATCAATTTAAAGAAACTTCTGTTGGTTTAGGGTCAAGTGGGGTAAAAATGCAATAACTGAAAATTGGTATAAAAATGAAAAAAGCACATAAGTAATTAAGAAATTTATTTATGGCAAAACTGCAATAGGTATTATTTCATTTATAGTTTCGCCTAAAAGATATAAAAATATGAAGCGATCATTGTCAAATTTGTGCTGTCCACGAATTTTTTTCTTAAATTGTAAAAACATGTTAATATGTTTCATTTTTTGTTGCATAAGTTTCTCTATAACTGCAAAATAAATTTAAGTATAAGGAAAAAAGGAATATAAAGAAAAAAAGTTACCGAAGAAAAAAATAAGAAAGCAGAAGAAAATAGTTGAACCTAAATGGGAAAGTTCGAGTGAAGAAGAAGACACTGCCGTCTAGATGCTTGGGCAAAGCCGATCCTGAATTGCGCAATATCGTCTAATATTAGCTCGCATAGGTGCGAGTGTGATATTTACATCGAGATTTGCATTGTTAAAGCCGATTTTTTCATTGCTAATAAATTGCATTCAATAGAAAACAACAAATCCTTTTTTTTTTAAATTTATTACCAGACTTGCGTGTTAGTATGCCGTCAATTGGTGAGTGAATGCAAATTTGTCTTTGCATTTTTTCTTTAAAAATATAACTGCTCATAACAAATAACTTTGCGTAAACAGCAAAACGCAACAACAGTGTTAAAAAAAAACAAAATGAAACAAATTTTGGTCCCAACCGCAATTCGACCCCACAACTACTTTTGCAGTAAAACGCAGTACATCCGAACACACCCGCATATCCATCTGTACCACTATGAACTTGTGGTTTGCACACATTCCAGCTGTATGCCGAGGAGGTGGCAAGTCATGTGAGGTAGGATCGGCTGTAAGCCCAAGCGACTAGGCGTTATTGAAGAAGACATTCACTATGAAGATGAAAGTGATGATTGTTTAGATCGAGCAGCTAAAAATAGTAGTGAAAGTGAAGTGGAGTTGGATAAAGAGACTGAAATAAAAGTTGGGGACTTTGTTTTAGTATTATTGAAAGGTGGGAAAAGAAATGTTTTTTTTTTACAAATATGTGTGCACCATCTTAAAAATAGATGATTCTGACATTGAAGTGACGAGATTAAAAGATATTTTTGTGGTAGATCGCGAATGTACCTTAGGAATTGTTTTAATTCAACAAATTGCTGAAATAAGTGGAAAACGAGTTTTTTTTCCAAAACCACTGCCTGTGGTTGAAATTTAATTTGAATTTGTTTCATTTTCTCCCATTTTTTAACATATTTTATATTTTGTTTTAAATAAAGCCTATTGTTCTGTTCAGTGTAATTTTAGTTAATTATTAGAGTTTTGCATAATTTTTTTGAAAAGGTTTTTCAACATTATTTAAGTCTTATTGTAATTTTTGTTACTTTCATGATACCTACGTTTTATTTTATTTTTTACATATGCATAAAAAAACTAAGCTTACAGCACATGTTTTTAATGCAGTTTTTCTCGCTTGTTTCATTTTTGTCCCACAAAATGTCACGTATAGTATGGGAGTTCCAGACTTGTTTTGCATTTTCCCATGTCTGTTTCACTTTTTCTTTCCCAAAATCGATGTTAAAAGTGAAACACTTTTTATTATATTTTTTTTTGTTTACATCTAATTAAAAACAGGAGATGCATAATTCACACGATCATGGAAAACTGCATCTAGAGTTAAATTAGAAATTTTTGTTTGTGTGTTTAAACGCCTTTAAAAACTGAAAGTTTTATATTTTGTTGCATTTTTCCCCACTTGACCCTAAGTAAACAACGCTTATTTGCATCATTATAAGGCAGTCTTAACATTTTAGTTTTCAGTATTACGAAACTACGTACAAGATACCTGCTGTAATTTGAAAAAATCTTTGGCATGCATTCAACAATAAGTTTCAATATTAGTATTTTGACGTGCCTCTTATTTCCCTAAAATATTTATTAGTTCTAAATAATTTCGTATGTTAAAATTTTTCACGCGAATTCTTATTTGTGGCTATATTAATTAAGGCATGTAAGGTGGTGTCATAATACTGGTAGTTTCGAGCTGTCGTAAGCAAACGAAAAGAAAAACCTTGACCATACAATAATAGTGACATATTTCTCGAGTAGTTACCAGTTTTAATTTTAGTAACTTCTTTCTATAAATTCGTGCATTTAAGAAATTATAATGCTTGCAGGTTATATGCATTCCCGATTTATCTTCAATTTATAAAGTTCCTATTTTAATGGAGTCACATGGCATAGTAGAATATTTAAACGAAAGGTTACAATTAAATTTAAAAAGTCTACCAAGAAAGCATATGAAACAGTGGAGTGATTTAGCAGAAAGAATTGACAATCTTCGGAACGAAGTTTCCATTGCACTGGTTGGAAAATATACTCGTTTGGAAGATTCTTATACTTCGGTTATAAAGGCTCTGCAACATGCTGCAAATACAATAGGTTATAAAGTTGATGTTATATTTATTGAAGCTTCTAATCTTGAAAAAGAAATGCTTGATGAAGACCCTGTTGCGTATCATGAAGCATGGAAACAGTTATGTAAAAGCGAGTATGTATTTATCTTTTATTTAAATTATTTGAAAATTTATAACCTTTGTACCAGTAGTTTAGAACGTATTTACAAAGTTATGGTTATAAGGCACTGTATATTTTTGTAGAGGTGTCATAGTACCAGGTGGTTTTGGTAAACGTGGAATGGAGGGCAAAATTGAAGCAAGTCGATGGTGCAGGAAAAACGGTAAACCATTTCTGGGTATTTGCTTAGGTTTCCAAACATCTGTAATTGAATTTGCTCGAAATGTGCTGCACTTAAATGGTGCTCATACCACTGAATGCGAACCAGATTCACCGCATCCTGTCATCATTGATATGCCTGAGCACAATACAGGTGAAATGGGAGGAACTATGCGGTTAGGTAAACGAATCACAGTCTTTAAAGAATCTTCTGGCAATAGTAAAATTCGTAAGTATTTTTACAAACAAAAACCATTTACGCAGATTAAATATCATTGTGATTCTTTATTTTTAGGACGTTTGTATCATAATAAAGACAGAATTGAAGAACGACATAGACATAGATATGAAGTAAATCCTAAATATATTGCAGAATTGGAAAAGGGCGGCTTAGAATTTGTAGGTGGGTATTATAAAAATAAATCATTATGTAAACAAATTACTTGTTAAATGTTTTTATTTTTGCAGGTATTGATACTGAGGCTGAACGTATGGAAATATTAGAGTTAGAAAACCATCCTTATTATGTAGCAGTACAATTTCATCCTGAATATCTATCTAGACCTATGTCTCCATCTCCTCCATTTATGGGTCTCATTTTAGCATGTAAGGATATATTAAAATCATATTTAGCACGTGGATGCAAGTTGTCGCCAAGAGGATCAGATTATTACGATTCTGGTACGTGTTAAATAAATTTGATGTAGTGTGCTTTCCTAAAACGTTTGTTTTCAATTAGAAGATGATGAATATGGATTGACTGTCAAGCATTTACCTATTTCCAAAGTTAATGAATCGGATAGCAGTGCCTACAGCAGTTCTACAAACATTGTAGATTAATTTTATTAAGGAATTTTATTATGTATAGCAAGACATTGTCCACTTATAATAGGGTTATAAGAATAAAGTGCCAATGTATATTTCAGTAACGTAACTTTCATTCTTACACTGTAATTTAGTTTCTTTTTATCAACTTGTACTTTGGACCATTTTAATGTTGCAATTTTAGTGATTAAGATTATGACATTGTGCTTAGGCTATATTCAAATAACTCTTAAAGTATGCTTTATAAAAAAAATGTTCCTATGCTGTGCTTGATGTGTAATACTTGTTGAAAAAAAACTATGAATTTTTTATTACCTACAGTAATACTTTTATATTTTCCTAATGCTTTATTTTTAGAAGATGACAATTACTGTGACTTCTTAAACACTTGATTTTTATGGAACTTGGAATCTTTCAATTAACTATTATAATTCTTGTAAATAGTGTTTCAAAATCCGGCTTTTTGTAAAGTTTACTGTTTGAAAAATAGATAAAGGAAATGCAATATTTTGTCTAAATAAAATAATTTTCAATGAAGATGCGAAAATAACAAATAATAAGTAATATTTTTCTGTTCCTCATACGTTGCAAACTTGTGACGGTATGAAAACACAAAGTGACAAATATACAGGGTGTCTGGAATGTAACCCCCCAAGCGGAATACAAATGTTCCCCAGCACCAATAATTTTGTTTAATCTTCAAAATATTGATTTTTATGCTGCCATATTTTTCGTATTGTTAATTAACATTACTAAAACTACATCTTATATACATTTTTGCGTAATCAAAGAATCGTTAATTAAAAAATTAAACCTGTAATGGGGTGCATTTGTACAAAGCAAATAATCTGTGAATAGGTATAGTTAGTGCAGAGAAGCCGATTATGTTTGTATATTTGAAAAATAAATTAGGTTTATTTTCACTGTAAAGTTATTTTCTGCTATCTGTGGTACTAAACAGAAAACTTGGTATTTAAAATTTTTAAGTTTTGTTTAATCTTAACTTTCCCATACCTTCGATATAGGGATATAGATTTCATGAATATTCTTGAAATCTAGATTTTAATGGAAATACATGTTGGGGCTCCAGGAACGCAAAGGAGTGGGTTTTAAAAAATGATTGTGGGTGGATACCGATTTTGATGAAAGTTTAAATGAAGACTATATCTCGAAAATTGTAGTTAAGCTTTTCAAAAAAATTCGGAAGGGGAAGTTAGACATGTTTTTTTGGTAGCGCAGGTAAGTAGCACAGGATCTGAGAGAAGAGCTGAAGGCAAATCGACAACTTTTTTACGGAACTCTGTAGCTTTAAATAGCGGCCTCTACAATTTTTTGAAAATCTTGACTGGAACGCGTATTTACTCAAAAAGTACTTGTCTGATCGGGATCAACTACAACAGGATGAAACCAAATTAATTTCGAAAATCTGAAAACGATTGCAATGGTGGTTGTCCACAATTTAGAAAATTTTCTAAAATTGTCTACATGATTTTTTTAAACTTTGTAGACTGCAAGAAGCAAAGGTTGGCTACAATTTGATTATTGCTGAAAGTTACGATTTCTTTGTGGCGCTTTCTAAGATTTTTGAAAATCGAAAATTATTACTCAAAATACCTCAACACGATTAGTATAACCAAAATTTAATGCCCGTTTTTAGATTCTTTTATACTTTGTTACTGTAGAAAATGTAAATTCCAAATTTTTGAAATTTTCACAATATTTTTCAAAAACGCCATAGGTTTTTGTTTAAACTGTGTAGTTTTATAGAACCGAACATGGTTTTTGCTGAATACCACTGTGGCACCCTACGATTTTTGAAATCAAAAATTGGTAGCGCTTTATTAAACGGGAAACAATAAATAACCTGCTTAAAAAAATTATTTATCTTGACTAGCAGAACCAAAATCTAGTGTTAGTTTTTAGAAAATTTTATACTTGGACTACATGTCCTTCCCTCTAATCTTTTGGCTGATGAATTTAGGATTTGGTTGGCTACTGTAGAAAATGTTTGGATGTGGACAAGTTAGGATCCGAAGCCGGCATCATTTTTGCCGTCGTCACGAACTGACAGCTGTAGTACAGTTGCAGTGTGGGTGGAATGGAGGATTGCCTATATAGCTTGTTTTTAAAAAATCTAACGGTTGGTAAAATGTACAATGTTATAATTATAAAGTTTACATTTTTGCAAATACGGTAAGTATTACTATCTAGCATGGAAAAGGCTACTTGAAGTTAACACTTCAGCTTCTTTGTCTAGTTACTACGGTAATATCATTCCGTTTCAACGACATTTGTTTGAAAGTTAAGTTATTATTTCTCTCATCAATAACTCGGTAAAGGCTAAGTGGAAATATTTGCACTCTATTTTTCACTTATTGTTATTTTCCATCCTGAATTGCACCTTAAACGATATATTTTAGGACATCCTATACACTACGAAGTACAATAATTGCTCCCCTGCATAATTGCTTCGTATAGCTTTATTTTTTTAAAACCAGTTCATTTTCTGATAATTCAGTATTCCTTATTCTATCTTGTAGGAAAATTTGCTTCAAATGCATCAATTTCAGTATTCGTTTCCTACTGCTTTACTCCTGGGCTAGTAGAGCATGGCCAAATGGTCTTTCTAATTACAAATTCAAAAGTGCAGGTCTTCTCAGGTCCCCTAAAGTGATTGCTGAAAGTTCTCTAAAATCAGTGAGGGTCTCTGAGATTAAGCTCCATTTGAAGTCGGCTTTTCTTTTTAATGAGAATTATTAGTTCCATGTGTAGGTGGAGGGTTTCAAGAAAAAAAACAATCATTTTACAATTTTACTGTTGATTTGGATTAAGCCTTGAACGCTTAAAATATTTTGTAATAATCTTTAAATAAAGCTGGAGAGTTTTGGCTGCGACACCCTGTATATTTATAACCAGACCTAATTTGAAGAGAAAAACTTGTATAAAGTATCTTTCCTGAAATGTCTAATTTTCATTCTCTTAATAGATAGTAACAATTTCTTGGACGATTTATGTTTGCGTTTAATTTGTTAGAACAAAAAATTTGAAAGTGATTTTAATTTTTATTTAAAAAACAAAATATACATTTTAAAATGTAAAACTACAACTCATAAGTAATTTTTCTTAATATACAAATTGTTATCCTGCAATAAGTTCACTTTTGCTATAGTTGACAAAAATTAATACTAAAGTGCCATTAAAAGGCACTTTGTGTTTATAATACGTGGAAGATCAGTTCTTCAGTACAATTTTAATAGGTACTATTTTGATTTTTGTGTAACACAAATTAAATAAAATAAAAAGTCAATATAATAAAAATAAAATCCTTACAGGAATGTATTGTTTTATATAAATAAATGACAATATTTAAAAATAAAATACCAATAAAAAACTGGACGGAAAACTAATACTTTTACAATATAACTTAAGTCATAATTAAATATCACTACATAAACTATCATGTAACAAAACCGTTTTTATTTAATGCGTACTTCCGAAATTTGGCCTGATATTTTATAGATATATGTAAAGCCTTATTTCACATTTACAAACATTCCTTTGAAGTACTCGAATCCATAAAGTCACTTCAAGTACTCTTTTTGTAAATGTGTATTACTAATGCTAGTTCCACAACAGTCGTGTATTTGTACACAGTGTAGTATACAAAAATATGGATGCTAGATAAAAATACTTAATAGTTTTGTTTTTATGCACAAAGCTGCACATTAATTGAAATTGAAAATTTACTGTCTTTTAAAAACAGTATCAACGCTATTAAATATTATTTTTTTTCTTAGCCGACTTGCCTTAAAACAGCAAGTATAGTGCAAGTGGTCTAAACTATACATTCACTGCAGTTGCATATTTCTATACTAAATCCTTCAAGTAAGTCTACAATAAAGCGGCAGTGGAACTGGCCCAAGAGATTTGTAGCCACAGTCATGAAATTTTCTTTAATCTAAACTTAAATTATAAATCTCAGCTATAAACAAAACCTCTAAATTGTACTGTTAGGCCTACATTTTAACAGAAGTTTTTTACAAACACAAATATTTGAAGTGTGTAACGGCATCTTGAATGTACTATATAAACCACTCTTTCTTTTTCTGAACTTGGTGACCTGTTGTACCCTGAATTACTGCAGAATCAGGATCTATTGCACTCTCTGCTCCAGCATCTTCTTGCGTTAAGTATTCACCTTTATGCCTGTGCATGTACCTTCCAATTATGATGAATAGTATAACTACGGCTATAAAAATAATTGCCAAGATACCTGCAAAAAATTTTACAAGCATTAGTATCATGTCACTGAAAAATGATGATTGTATGGCATGAATGACAATATTTATGAATTTGCCTTAATTTACAGAAAACAAAATATGCTGCAAGAGTCGCAACAATTCATTATAATTATTAAGAAATTATACAGTAAACGACAATGTGTATCAAATATCTTTAAAAACAAGACTAGCAGCTTTTTCTTGATTTAATACCATTTAACATACGACACAATTACTATTAACTACTTCTTTTGCTTAAAGAGCTATCAAAAATAAGCAAAGATGAAAAATTAATTCTAACTACAGCTAATTGATAAGCGTAGTTAAAATTCCCATACCTTAGCTATAGGGAAGTATTGATTTCATGTAAATTTTCGAAATCTAGATTTTAACGGAAATTCACGTTTTGGGGCCCAAGGAACCCAAAAAAAGTTGTTTTAAAGAAATGTCTGTCCGTGGGTGGGTGCGTGACGCCTCTAAAGGCGAAAGTACTGAACCGATTTTGATGAAATTTTAAATCAAGTATCGAGAATTGTAGTACCTACTAGTTAAGCCTTTCAAAAAAATTAGAAACCGGAAACTGAAGTTAGACATGTTTTTTTGGTAGCGTTTTTTTCCAAAACTTAATTTTAGAAATTTGAGCACAGGATCTGAGAGAAGAACTCGTTTTTACTGAACTTTCTAGCTTCAAAATGGCGGCTGCTACAATTTTTTGAAAATCTCGACTTCAAAGCCCATTTACTCAAAAACTAGTTGTCTGGTCGAATCAGCTACAACTTGTTTGGAAGACATTTTTGGGTAGTATACAGTGAGGTAAAATTAATTTTGAGAACGATCGCAATGGCACTGCTTCAAAATTTTGAAAATTTATAAAAAATTATTATTCAAAAACTGCTTTACACGACTTTTAAAAGTTTCTGAGCCGATAGAGCTTGCAGTGAACTACAAATTTATTTTATACCAATCTCCCAAATAATTAATTATTTATTCAAAAACACAAACGCCGATCGTTATAAACTTTTATCAGTTCGATAGACTATTTAAAGTAGGTACTTTATTAAGATCAGTAAGAATTTTAAACTGTTTTAAAAATTAGGAATAAAAAT
The DNA here is from genome assembly GCA_958336395.1 of Ctenicera cuprea. Taxonomy (NCBI): domain Eukaryota; kingdom Metazoa; phylum Arthropoda; class Insecta; order Coleoptera; family Elateridae; genus Ctenicera; species Ctenicera cuprea. Next base: position 40,366,069 of record OY284490.1, read on the forward strand.
TCTTGTTAACACTAATAAACTAATTCAAATAAGCTATTGAACTGTTTAATGTTTATAACAATTGGCATATGCGTTTTTGAATAAATAATTGATCAATTTTAAATTTTTTTAAAATTCCTGGAAGGCATCAGAGTAAAATTTGGGAGATTAGTAAAAAACAAATCAGTAGTTCACTGCAAGCTCTATCAGCTCTGAAAGTTAAAACAATGGAGTAGGCAGTTTTTGGGAATAATTTGGATATTTTGTTTTTGAGTAATCGAGCATCAAATTTCAAATTTTAAAACATTTGATTTTCCTTTAGATTCACTACAATCCTATGTTTCCAAAGTTTTCAAACATTGTCTATAAAAAATCTAAATCGTTAGTACCAATGCGAAAAATTGATTATTAAACAAAATTGCACTTAATACAGTCATTTGTTTTGATTATTATTAGCTTTTTAACATAGTTTAATATTTTATTTAATTTATAAAGTAGAAATTGTTTTTTAACCATACCATTAATACAACTGCGGATAGTAAGTAATTCAACGTTCAAAAGTGTTGTGTTTGGGGTAGAAAATATTTCAATTATAAAATTTTTCCAAAGTTTGTCCAAAAAAACATTTTCACATCTTTTAATACCTTCCAAATATACGAAATTTTAAATTTTGAAGTAGGTTTTGGGTACACCATTTTAAATTTATAAAATATTACTATGGCTTTAATGTTGGCAACATGCAACTAAAGATTTACATTCACCTTGATAAGGAACTGCTTGTACTATGACGTATTTCAGATGTTTAAGAAAAAGTGTCTGTTGATAACAGCTTATTACATGGATTTACTGATATCCAATGACCTGTAACCTTGAAATTTATAATTATTCACGATTATTATCCAAAAAAGTTCAACTTCAATGTAGCTTCTGAACATCAAAATAGCCTGCTTTGTTATACTGGCTCTTAACGAAACTAGTGCCTTCACCCTTTTTCCCACCAATCTAGCATTTCCGATGTTACCAGAAACTACGCCAACTTCATGTATTCAACTTGTATATATTTTAACGGACTCTTGTAGAACATAAAATTCTCATTTTCAAAGTTTTTTTCAAATTTGAAATTGGTCTCATCTGCATGTAACTCATTAATAAAGGCTTCCAATCACAGAACAATCAGCTTCCAATAAGATAAACTCATATTCTTTATTAAACTGTCAAGTTTATTTTAGAGTTTACAAATCAGATTACCATTGACATCAAATTGAGAAATATGAGAAGTAATGTTACCTACCTTAACAGCCTGCTCTAACTCCCTTTTTTTCTGAATTGCACGGCACCACCCACATTTTTTTGAATATAGTTTTTCTAAATACCTTTCTAATAATACATTTAAATCATGTTAAACAAAAAAAATGGGCAAAACAGGTCACTGGTACTTCCTCATGTTTTTTACATTTTAAATATTCTCGCGCCATTGTGAACACCAAAAACTCAATATTTTGACGATGTTCACTTTTTTATATCTTCAACAACTGTTTCAAGGTTACAATAGCGCAGTCGTCAATACTTTTAAATTGCATAGTATATATTTTTTCCATTTTGTGGTACGCTTTCTTCTCTTTTCAACCATATAAATTTTTTATACAGTTACGTAAAAAAAATTCGCAAAAAATGCCACCAGGTTAGCCACGAATTTCAATAAAACAAAAATGGGGGTGAAAGAAACAATTGAAACAAATAAGCATCATAGCTGTCAAGTTAATTGGCTTATCGATTCTATATTTTAATTGTTTCTTTCGTCCCCGTTTTGCTTTATTAAAATTCTTGGCTAATCTGATGGGAAAGTTTTTTGCATTTTTTGAAAAATATTTTTAACCCTTTCGCTGCGCGCCCGGCACGGATCCGTGTCAGACATTGCTTCGCATTTAGCTTGCCTATACAAAGTCAGCGTGTGGCAAACGATCCTGTGTGCAGGTCAGACGTAGCTAAAGCATTCGGAAATCTAAAAAGAGCGCCATCGTTTCCAATTTTTTTTTCTCTGTCTAGGGTTAATGTAGCTATATAAAAATTTTATATGGTTGAAAAGAGAAAAAAACACTCTACCACAAAATTTAAAAAATATGCATTTTAAAAATATTGACAACTGCGCCATAATCTGGAAACAGTTGAAGATATAAAGTGTAAACATTGCCAAAAGCTAGTTTTTATTGGGCTTCAAGTTTGTAATAACAGCAATATAGCGCGGGCCGGTTACAGCATTATTTTGCAGTTTCCATTCTGCTCCTTATACAGGGTGAATATAAAGTAAGGAAAATCGATGCTACAGTCTTAAATAATAACTTTACGAAAAAAAGTTTCTAACAAAAGTTTCCTATCAAGTTTTTTGCCACAATTTGGCGTTTTTCATTTTTTTTTCAATTGTCATATGTTTTAGGTATGACGTCATCGACATTTTTTTAATTGGCAACCTATACTTTTTATGGCATGACAGTGCTTTTTATTCTCTATACAGCCATGTAAAAATATCATACAGTTGCATAATAAAAATTTCAAGAAAAATTACGATAAACATTTATTTTTGTCACTGGCAACATTTTTCATCAGGTACACACACTTATTGCAAGATAAACAAACGACAATAGTAGGCAATTGTTTGAAAATGTTTAAAATTGAACAAATGCAAATCTGTAATGTCAATTCGGTGACAGTTAGCATTAATAAGTGATTAAAATTTAGTCTGTGTCCTGGGTTAAATACAAATTGCTAATCATGGTATGTTTAACAGAAACTGAACCTACTGAAATTTTTATGATGATCGAGTACGGTGATAACAAGAGAAAATCCGGACACGCCGAACGATAGAATTTGGTTGTAACAAGATGGTGCTCCACGTCATTATGGCATTCATGTTCGTCAATATTTAGATGGAATTTTTACAAATAGGTGGATAAGAAGAAGAGGACATATTGAGTGGCCAGCGCGATCTCCGGATCTAAATTCAGAATGCAGTTCAAGGATTTTCTTATCGTATTGCCCACTGTCAGGCAGTGAATGGCGAACAGTTTGAACATTTGCTTTCTTAAATTGATGTTAAATATAATTTGAAACTAGTTTACTAATTTGTGGACCTGCTATTGTCGTTTGTTTATCTTGCAATAAGTGTACCTGACGAAAAATGTTGCCAGTGACAAAAATAAATGTTTATCGTGATTTTTCTTGAAATTTTTATTATGCAACTGTATATTTTTACATGGCTGTATCGAGAATAAAAATCACCGTCATGCCATAAAAAGTATAGGTTGCCAATTAAAAAAATATCGATGACGTCATAGCTAAAACATATGACAATTGAAAAAAAAATGAAAAACGCCAAATTGTGGCAAAAAACTTGATAGGAAACTTTTGTTAGAAACGTTTTTTCGTAAAGTTATTATTTAAGGCTGTAGCATCGATGTTCCTTACTTTTTATTCACCCTGTATAATTGTTTTGCCAAGCCATCATATCAAAAAAAGTTCCGAACATTTTAAATACATTTTGGAATCATGGTATAGTGATTTAGGCATTACCGTTATATAAAATAAACTAAAAAGTGCTGCTTTTAGAGATCATTGTAATATTAAAAAAAAAAGCTCAACTATTGTACATAAAGCAATCAGAAAAACAGAGTATACTGTCTACTGGCACATTAGTTAACAATGTTATTCCAATCCATCACCAGACTTACTTCCAAGAATGGCAGAATCAGTTTGGTTATAAGCTTTTTTCAGTTTATCCTCATCAACAATTGGAGGTGGCCTTGTTTCTGCAACATCTGGAGGATGTGTGATGGGTTCAACACCACAAAAGTCTTCAGCAAGTGGTGCTAAATAAAATGAAAAAATAAGTAATATAACAACCTGCAATAAAATTTTGGTGTACTTACTACTACTTCCCAATGACCTAACATTTGGTGGTCCGTTTTCTTGGAACAGCAATTTTAATGGATAAATGTCATCAAATTCAACTCTGGAAATGCATCCCACAAAACCTTCAGCCATAGTTTCATTTCGCCCAATGTACATGTACTGTATGTTATTAAACTGTGCATCTGCCGAAGCTTTGATATTAAAGTCAAATTCTTTAGGTTCATAATCATCTACCTGCATTACCAAGGTAGCTCCAGAATTTTTTCGAGACACTCGCAGATCATGGTACTGACCAAGACCGAAATGTTTTTGAGGGTAAATTATTTCTTGTCGCTCAAATCCAAAATCAAACACAATCCTTAAATGCCCTGAGTTAGATACCATAATAGTCATGTACTCTCCAGAAATGGCTGATGAAAAACCAAGCAGGAATCCTTTTGGATTTGTGGTGGTAAAACCAACTCGAATTTTTTCTGATAACGTTGATCTCCAAGAGCCCATAAAATCATACTTAACCATTGAGTTTTGTTTCAAATGAACTCCTATTTCATCGGCGCAAATGGGACCTTTGAATGCTGTCCAACGACAGTCACATGTATAACCATCGTATCGCTCCCAACAGGTTCCATTATTAAGACAGGGATTGCTTAAACACTTGCCAATACAACCTTCTGAAATACCATATATACCTTGACGAGCATAATTTCTTAGATCTACTAGGTTTCCATTCAGTAATAAGGCTCGAATACATCCAGTGTAACCATGCCTATAGTCTACCGTTGCTCCAACAACTAATTCAGATGTTAAATGGAGAGCTCGAACAGGCCCTGTGTCCTCTCGCACTTCAGATTTCAGAGCTCCATCAATTACCAGTCTTCCTCCTTTCCGATTACGTTCTACAGAAACAGAGTGCCATCGATCATCTGCTATTCTATATGATGTCTTATAATTGACGGTCAAAGGTGCCGAACCAGCTTGATACTGAAATTGTATCATATCTCCATTTGTAATACTTAATTTGATATAGTCTGTAGGCCCGCGAGCATGTAAAATAACTGCAGTGTCAACAGTAGTTTTGAATTCAAAATAAATATCTCCACTGTGTCCCATATCAAAGGTTGGTAAATTGATAGTAGAATCAGCAATACGGAATGTTACAACATTATTAAACAAATCATCGCCTTCACAAATCAAAGGCCCTAAGGTATAACGACCTTCTTTGTCGTCTAAAGCATTTCCAGTATCACCAAATCGAAGTTGTTTAACTGGTAAATTTTCTTTTTCTGTTAGATCACCAGAGTCTTCTGTCCAACTTTCATAGCCCGCATCACAATTGCACCACTTGGTGGGATCAATGCATGAACCCAAAATTCCACATTCACATTTTCTAGAACCAGGTAAAGCTCCACCCCAGTAATCCATTTTCTGATTGTGTCGTGATACCCACCAAGAAAATGGATGAAAATTGGCTTCATCGGAAGGAGAATTAAATAATCTAGATAACCGGCACGAATACTGTATTCGTTGTCTACAAGATGTAGAGCGATTCAAAAAAGCTTCAATTTGATCATCGTCTGCATCATATACAATATCCTGCCTAAAACTACCTGGTTCCTGAAAACCATCTACTGGTGTCGTCTGTTGATTTATGTGGTGTAAAACTGTAGCAATGCGACCATCAGCAAAGAATTCACATGTCACAGGGAATGGTGCCAAAGGTCCACTACCATCAACATCAATCTTTATTTCAGCTCTTTGATTGACTGCTTGCACATTTTTATATGCTTGACAAGACAACGCATTTAATGATGTATGACATACAGATCCTGCGTAGCCGGTACCTGTACAATCGCACATGAATTCCAAGGCATTTTGCTTACAGATACCCCCATGTTCACAAGGGTTAGGATTACAACGATCTGTCATACGACACGCATCAAAAACAACCTCGTCTACACAACAGTATTCTTCAGTAGTCCAATCTGTTGGTAACTTATAATTACCATCAATGCTTATAGTACGCATACAACCCACAAAACCAGGAATTTTTTGTCCTGTTAAGCCTATAGCACCTGTTACACCACCTGCAGAAACAAAAGTAACTTATTTTTGATGTTTAAACTTTTAGTCAGATTTCAAAGAAAAGTCTCGGCATACAGTTTGTTTCATAAAAAAAAACATACAAATGAATTTTAAAAAAATTGGTTGAAATGAATTACTGTAGTATAATGAGCAACAACAAAACCATGCTTGCCCCTAATTTTTTCTACAATTTTTACGAAAATTAAATGTAACTTGAGAATGTTTAACTATCCACATTTTACGACATACTAGGATTGTTCACGCCAAAATCATAATTTAGGCAGCGACATTGTTTGTTTAGTGGCTCGTGCAATTACTTGTACACATTACGAAATTTACTCTACTTCCCGGAGCATAATATATAGTTAAGAGCATGCACGAACCCCGGTTGCTATGGCCTTATTCTGTAGTGTTTTAGAGACAGCACCGAGACAAGGAAACTACTAAATGTACTATTTCAAGATGTGCTGATTCGCACTAATATTGTATTTTGTTGACAATTAAGATTACGAATTTGATTGTAATAACAAACATTTATAATTTTCAACAATGGTTAAAACTAAAACATGTTCTGCCCTGATAGAGCAGTTCGTGCATCCTCCTTATGTTTTATATTACTTCTTGCTCTACTTTAAACAGGAAACAATACATAACCTATCTTGAAACAGTCAGACCGACTAAAATTTTAGAGAGGTGTGGCTTATGGTTTAAAAATGACAATCCAAAGAGGAAGTTCAACAAGGGTTGAAATATAACAAGTTATTCATCCTATCATTAAACGTGTGGTTGATTTTCTCTACTATTTCAGAGACATTGATTTGGCAATTTTATTGATCATGCTTAAACATGTTTGATGATAGCAAGAATGACCCTTGTTGCAGTTGAACCTCCTCTTCCTGGATTGTCATGAACAGTCTCACGGCCACTTTAAAAACGGTTAGCCCATTCAAACACTTGCAACTTTTTGGGTGTAACTATCTTGAAATTGTAAACACAGTCTGTGTAAATTTCAGCTAGTTCGATGCTTTTATTAACGAGAATTTGAATTGTAATACGGTGCTTCAGAGACTATGTTGAATAATAAGTGAACGGTTTCCACGACATCAGTTGTGTAGTTTCTAGTTTGGAGTACAGTCAGTTAATGTGCATAACAAATTGCAAAAATCACTGAATTGCCTATGACACTGAGTGAATTCCGTTTTTTTTGCCATGAACTACCCTCATATTATTTGCATTCACCCACTACCAGTGTAACCAGAAGGGACACCACCTTTTTTTGTTAAATAACACCTTTTCTATTCGAACATAGGGGTGCGGCAATGTAAGTGTTACAAGCTGATATTTCTAAAATTATAAAAGATTGAGTAACAACATTTTTTCTAGTTTTATGGGAGGGAATATTATATTAGGCTAATAGTAAACTTTGAAAAACCACCCTATTTTAAGGAATAGGGGTAACTTAAAAATTTTAAATGGGACGACATAATGTTTAATATTAGCAACAAAATACGTACAGCCTACCCTTTTTATAGCTTTTTTGAAAAAACATTTACTATACCTTTAAATATTAAAAACCGAAATAAGATTAGTTTTTCTTAAGATAAATCTGTCTAAAAATAAGCAATGAGAATTAAATCAAGCACAATTTAATAAGAGTGAAAAATGGACGTTTGCAATTTGTTGTTCAAATTTTTTTATAGTTTTAGAGATATTTGTTTGTAACAGTTGTTAGTTGCCGCACCCTGTATACAAAAGTTACACGGTTAGCCGCTTGAGGGCATTGAAAAAAAATTCATGGTGGCAGTGAATTTCACGTCACCTAATTACTTTTTTTCTCTTCTGGTTTGATGCAGAAACAGCCAATTTACAAGTTAATTTTTCACAATAACTTCGAATAGCAACATATTGTTTTTATGATTATGAATAAAAGCTTATTCTCTTTACCTTAATGCGAAGAAAATAAAACTGTCTGAATAGATAAAATAAATAAAGACAAATTTCACTTATAATCCTATAAGCGCATTCACTCTTTCCGGAAATATTTTGCAGTGGATTCCAACAATGTATTGATCGGCCCGAGTGGAACATGAAGGCCCCATTATGTTGTTGGAATGCTCAATGAAAAATTTCCCGGACATGAATTAATGCTCGAATGTAGATTCAGTAAGAAAATCATAACTACGCTGCCTCAAAAAGTAATAATAATAATAATTCAGGTTTTAAATTTTCCTCAAAATTATATATGTATAGTGGTAATACAAATATATCCATAGTAAGTTACTCGCTATGACAATTTAATATAATTTATTTAAATGTCTAACTGACATATTTAACTTAAAATTTCCACTTATTAATTTCGCTTAGGTGGTCTAGGTATAACAAATTTGTAGGAAATGTTGGTGTTGCCATGGTAACCATGCTCAAATCAAATTTCTATTGGTCGGTAATTAGTCTTACAATTTTCTATTAAATATTCAAATTTTTAATGCCACTAACTGCTTTGAAAAAGCTTTAGCAGACTTACACATGAATATTATGGCCATGGCCAACTTAAATCTTTTATTGAACAGACTCTAGCAGCTCACTTTTATAGATGGCTGAATAGGGAATTTAATGCTCTATCAAAATCTATCAGAAAAAATTGAAAGCGCAATTTAAGAAAAATTGTTGGTGCCATTTTTGGTATAACCGGAAGTGGCTGAATGGCAAATAATGTTATAAAATGCCCATCTTCGAATAGTTAAACACCCCTGAGTTTAATTTCATATCATAATTTTAGAAAATAATTGGAGGTAGACATGGTTTTGTAGTAATCTGGTATTTGAGCATATTAAGTGTTATTTATCTAAACAATTGCATTAATAACCTACCCGCAATCATGTAGATACCTCCAGTGGTCATTTTTAAAAATCTTGTCGTTTTCATTGGTCGATAATCAACACTCAGAGTAAGCGAATTAATACCAATTGTTAAAACCACGGTATGCCATCTACCGTCATTAAACTGTTCATCGTAATTGTCTAAATTCACTGGCGGGTTATTTGGTGTTATAAGTTCCACTTTAATTCTTCCATCTTCTAAGTATATCTGTTAATATAATTGTAGATATTTATTTAAATTTAAATAATTATTTGTAAATATTCAAAAGCTTAATTAAGCATTACAAAATTAACCATGCAAATTTTATAAACTTTTGTATGTAAACAGTTACCACCAAAAAGTCTGCACCATACGGGAAACTTTTTTATTAATTTGTTTTTCTTTAAATGGGTTTTGGCATTATTTTCAGCATAATTAATAACCACAAAATTGCCAAAAATATTTGTTATGTCACATCCATTACACTGTGAATATATCATTTGAAATATTAAAATGGCCCGGAATGCCCTTATTTATTAAAAGATGGAAAATTGCCGTAAAGAAAAGTGTGGTTATTAATCATGCTAAAACTAATGTCAAAACCCATTTAAAACAAAAAACAAATTAATAAAAAATTTTCCCAAATCGTGCAGACTTTTTGGCGGTCACTGTATATTTCTGAAGTTTTTTTCAATTTACAAGTATATATCTATAACACACTTACAGCAACATGTCCACTGGAGGAAAATGAATGATACAACATCAACCCAACTTCTTCATATGTTCTAAAGGCAAAAGATGCATTTAACGAACTTACACCTTCATAACCCTTTAGACGAGCGAATGATTTGGGAGTCAAAAATGTTACTGATATCAAAGGAACATCCTGTAATTTTAAAACCACGAGATTCTTAAACTCTTCAAACAGTTGATAAGAAACTTACCAAACAACCATATACAGCATTTATAATATTATAAGATAATGAGCGTCCAACTTGAAAAGCTTCTTTCATTTCTCTAATTAAATTTGTAGAATTCAAATAAATATTTTCTATACATCCTGTGAAATTTTGCGTCACAATCAAACCTTCTTGTGTGTTAGGAACACCTCCAACATAAAACTAAATAGTGATATTAAAAAACAAGTTTATAGTAAGATGATTTAACAACACTTACCCCTCTGTTCAAATTTAGTTTACTAAATTCTCCCTTTATTCTACCTTGTACTACAACACGATCAACAGAAAACAAAATGTCTCTATGGTTTCTCGAAATAACAACATCATGCCAAATATTATCATCCAGTAGACTTCCAACTGATAAACTTGTTGAGATTCTTGCTCCTAAGGTAAGAAAAAAATTGACAAAATGAAACAAAATTTTGATGAAGCACTATCAAAATAATTCATCTGGTTTCATTTTTGCAAATGTTGAACTGTTGCTAAAATGAGAATATGTTTCATTTTGAACTTAAAAATTTGATGGTAAACTGTGAAATTTAATTAGTCGTGTTACTGATTTCATACTATTTTCATAGAATTAGATTAATTAACAATTTTTTGCACTTCCCGTTTTGCCAGAAATGATCGCAATTTTTTATTTTAAAGGAACATCATGAATACTTTAGAGATTTTTGGAATCAGAATAAAAGTTTAAGTATGATGGTACCCTCTAAATAATATCTAAATATCCAATTTTTTTTGGCCAATTATGATTTACAGCAATAGTTCCATGTACTCGCATAAGCTTGTACCTATGAAGAATTTTAATTTGAAAGTTGTGCGCTGTGTGAAAGGTTAAATTTAATGAAAAAAGTAGATTGTTTTCAAATGGAACAATATCGGCTCGTTATGTTGTTTAAATTTTATGATGCCCATAACTCAATATTTACCTGCAACCAGTTGTAGATATTTCCTTTACAATTACCCCTGATTCACAGAAAATGTTGAGTATTTTAATATTTGTAAAAAAAAACTCTTTAACACACTCGCTGCACCCCGTAATGCATTAGCGAACTTGAATGTAACTCTCTTGTGACGTCCTTCAGGACAAGTCGTTCCCTAGTGCACGCAATTTAAATAAATGGTATAATGATTCACCAGATCCATACATACAATACGGGACATGACTCCGTAACCTATTGTAATGACTACCTACTACGTTAGTATGCCTCTATAACCAGCCAATTCCTCGCAGTCTGCACATCACTGGATATAAAAATGGCTTAAATTTCATCTCACTACCAATGAGATTTCGGAAACAGTAAGAGATACAAGGTCAGTTAAATTAGATAAAGGTTGCCTATTTAGGCGAGCAATTTAATGATGGTTCTGTTTTCCCCGAAATACCAATGGTCTGCTATATACGATCAAGAAACTGAAAAAGTGGAATTTCTTTGAATTAAAATATCTCTGTTCATAGCAAAAATAAAATAAAATCATAACAAAAAAAGTTGTAGATCTAGTAAAGCTGTATTAAGCAAAATGATTTCACGATTGTATTTTGTTTTTCGTTTTTGAGATATATATAGTTTGTATCAGACTTGCATTGTTTTCAATGAAAATTCCTTATTTTTTTCTCTTTACATAAATGTATGCATTGATATACTTAATTTTAGATCTCACGAAAATATTAGATAAAAATGCTCCTAGTATCGGTCATTCTCATGGACATGGTATTCAAAACATTAAAAACAAAACACTTTGATTTTGATATTGGTAAAAAATTGAAGTCTAATAGGCTAATACGGTTCTTCAATTGTTTTGATCTCATACATAAATGATCAAATCAAAAAAAGTAGTACAGCAAGAAATATTAAGCAAACATATGCATGTTTGCCTTTTGTTTTGTTTTTTTAAACATTAAAATGTATGTTTTGAAAACCATGTATTTTACATCAAAAAGGTGTTCGTTTCTGTTTTTATTAACAGATGCTGTAACTTTGTGATTATTGTTATTAAATTATTAACATAAAACCTCTTCCTTCCACATAGTGGTGCAAATCAGTCCGGCCTGTATTAAAGATTATAATAGTATCCAAAATATTGAAGAACATAACGAGCCAATACTGTCCCATTTGTAAAAATCTAGTTTTTTCAAAAACACTGTTTCTAGTAGCTTAAACCTCTAACACAGTGAACCACATAACATTTAATTTATGATTTTAATTGTTCAATTAATATTTTACTTCATAGGAACCATTTTATGCAAGTCATGACACTCTTGATATTAAAATATAATTTTGGGCCTAAAAAAATTGAAATGTTCAAAATTTATTTAAAGGGTACTACCAATCGTAGTATTTTCCAAAAATGTCAAATTATACAGGGTATTTAATTTAAAATAAGAAATCTGGGAGGATTTCCAGAGAAACCAAAAGCGCAATAAATTTCCATCAAATTATAAGAATTTATGTGTATAACATATCACTCCAAATTTCATTTGTTTAAACCAATAAGTACAGAAAAAGGAAGTGAGCCATATTTCGTTTACACCCAGTAGGTATCCTTTTTAGTGTGAGATGCTTCTATAACAGTTTTATAAAATAACGTTTCAAACAAAAGTTGTATTATCTGAAGCTTAGCCAAAGTGCTGTATTAAAATAAAATACTGTATGAAATATCAAGTATTCGTTTAAAAAGAAGTAAAGTTTTGTATTTTCAACATACATTTGTAAGTACTTTTATTTAAAGTACTGCTCAGCTTCACGCAATTACAATTATACTAACGACAAACCTAAGTCAATATTAAGAAGCATCCTATTGTCTCGTAACTGCAAAGCAATGTAGTCTCCTTGTGTACCCCTGCTGTAGAGTAGCACACCATTGGCAACCGAAGTTTTAAATCTAAATCTAATGCTCTCTCTGTAAGCTGCAATAGGGTCTCTAAGAAGATCCAATCTTACATATGAAGTACCATTAAAATACATAACTTCAGATTCTAGAAAAAAAAAAGAATTTATTTTCTTACTTCAGTATTATTAGATATACTCTTACCATATTCACAGCCAAACAATTCTACTCTTAATGATATTCGATCCCGCCATCTTGTAGGATTTATTCTAATCCACTGAGCAATAATAGGTACTTCAAATTCGTTTTTATGAACAGAGTCTCCATCTGTATTACCTTTGAATAACTATTAAAAACAGATTTTTATTATATTTCAATTAATGAATAAATAAATAATACAGCAGAGTCGTGTTAATCGTAGCCCTGATAATCCAGATATCCGGTTATTTTTTTTAAATGTAGCTTTTTCTAGAATAAAAATAGAATATCTTCCATAATGCCATTTTCTTTTTTTATTTCAACACTTTTGTTGGGTAGTATTTTTAATCAGACTGTATTTTATTGTTCAAATTTCAGGGTACCCAACATTACTCATGTTTTTAATAATCTGCACACGTTCAAAGTATATTTGTTGATTCAAAATTTGTATATTAATTCGAATTAACACAACTCTACTGTACTAATTTTTACACTTTACTAAATATACATATTCTACTACTATAATTCTAAATATATGGTTATGGTTCCCCCCCCCCGTTTTTTATTATCATAGTAATTTAGGAATTTCACATTTGTTATGAAACACAGCAAGCAGGGGACATAACCATCACCTACATTTAGTGACAAAAAAAAGTTTGTAGAGAGTCTTTTATATTCTCTTTCCAAAGAGGAAATATTTACAGTAATATTTTACACATATTCAAAAAACAAACCTTTATTTTTTTTAGAAGTTATAGGTTAAAGAAATACAAAACTATTAAATAAGTATAAGTAATGTCAAACAGCACCTCGGCCTCTCCTTCTGGATCAGAAACGCTTCTCCACCCTTCTCCATCATCAGAAGACTGTACAATATATTCTGTCACATAAGAGCTTGTTTTGCTGCGACCTTGTGTTGCAATTGAACGAATTTCGTAACGGCCACCCAAATCCATCGTTAAAAACTGATAGTAATTACTCTCCGTAGGGGCCCATGCCGAGTCCCCTACAGCCACAGGTTAGCAAATATTATTAAGCAGTTAAGAGGCAAAGCTGTGTAGTAAGAAACTATTGTGCAAAATACAGAAATGTGCATAACAGAGATTTTTGTATGTTTATATGTATGAATAAATGAATTAATAAACTCTAGTAAATGAATTTGTGTCAACAAATAACACTAATGAATTAGAGAAGTTATAATGAACAGACTTTAAGACATAGGGAACAATACAATTCACCAGACACCTTCACCAGTAACATAAAACGACATAAAGCTAACATAAGCCTACACTTTCCGTTACTTGATATTTTAAAGTGTTTTTAAATGTAAAGAAGTTATTTGGTGTTAATTAAGAAGGTGCATTTTTGATGTCCCAACCATGTTAATTTAGTTCAGTTTTTAACAACAAACAATTTTTAAATACGTAGCTTAAATCAGTGAACCTTCAATAACAGTTTAAGTTTATAATGCGGTTATTGTGCTTAGAAGACCTTGATGTATTGACAGAAATTTGTTAAACAACGCCGTCAGTGCATCAAGGCATTCTAATGAATAAGAAGACGCATTAGGTGCATTTTAAGAATAAACCAAAAATTGAAAAATAAGGATGCAATTCTTTTGCCCCCCCCCCCCATTCGATGCAGCATAAAATTCTGCTTCGAATAAGATATAGTATATATATCCTAAAAGTCTCAGGGATTAATTAAACAATGCGTTTTGCACGACTAGCAATTCCGATTATTATAATATACACTGTCTATAAAGTAACCCCCCCCCCCCAACTAACTTTTGAACGACTTGATATTTTTCCACAAAATTTGGTGTGCTGTAATGGGAAATTAAATACTATCTTTCAGACCATATTAAAATTTTGTATCATCCAAAATGGCGACTGGGCGCCATTTTGAATTTTTTTTTAATGGAAAGGAGGGTTGAGTGACACCTTATTGGAAATGTATTTTAATTCTGCGTCTGATCCTAGAGTTTCAAAGAAAAATATTCAGCCATTAAGTGTTCGAAACGTTTACCATTCACTTCTTGACACATAAAGAGTTGATTATGAAATTCCTGCCTCACATTTTCATACGTTTCTGGAGTGATATTTCTGCAAACTTCTGTAATGCGTTGCTCCAGTTCTTCAATTGTTTCTGGACGGGTTCTGTACACTTTCGATTTCAGATATTCCCATAGAAAAAATCTAAGGAAGTTAAATCTGGGGAGCGAGCCGGCTATTCTACAGGCCCGCGCCTACTAATCCATCTTCCAAGTAAATGTCCGTTGAGAAAGTCAGAAACAGGCCTATAATAATGAGGCGGCGCACCGTCTTGTTGGAACATAACGTTTTCAATATTATTTCCAGCCACCTGAGTTATTTTTGGGAAAATTTTGTACTGCAAATGAAAAAGTGGACTACTAGATAAAAAAATCAAAACAATTTTGAATTGAGTGAGTCCATTTGTTTAAAATCCGCCATTTTGTTATGGCTGAATATTTTTCTTTGGAACTCTAGGATCAGACGCAGAACTAAAAGACCTTTCAAATGAGGTGTCACTCGACCCTGGATAAAAAAATCAAAACAATTTTGAATTGAGTGAGTCCATTTGTTTAAAATCCGCCATTTTGTTATGGCCAAATATTTTGCTTTGAAACTCTAGGATCAGACGCAGAATTAAAAGACCTTTCAAATGAGATGTCACTTGGCCCTTTCTATTTAAAAAAAATTTCATAATGGCGCCCAGTCGCCATTTTGAACGATACAAAATTTAATTTTTGGCTAAAAAATAGTATTTAATTTCCCATTAAAGCACACCAAATATTGTGGTAAAGTATCAAGTCGTTCAAAAGTTAGTTAGGGGGGGGGGGTTACTTTATAGACAGACGGTATAACGGGTGTCCAGCAAGTCTTTCAGTCACAGCGGCTATGGATTGTATAACGCATGTCTTTTATTCAGTCATATCTAAGTAATTTATTTGACATAAGTCAAAGTCAATTTAAATTAAAAGGTTTTTATTTTGAATTATTTACTGTCTGCATATTTCAGGTTATAAAATGTTTACGCAAGAACAAAAAACCTTTATTGTGAAATCTTATTTTCGCAATGGTCAACAATTAGAAAACGGAAATTGGAATTATTCCATCAATGCGTGTAAACAAGAATTTCGCCAAAGATATCCCAAGACATAGGTTATACAATCCATAGCCGCCCAGGACAGAAAGACTTTCTGGACACCCGTTATAATAATACTATTGAACCACTATCACCAAATATAACATGCAGTGTTATCTTAACATACTTGATACTATAACATGTTATTCACTTATTTAAGTTCGAGTTGATTAGCAGATAGTTAAAGCAAATTTGTAGAGGCTGTTTCTGAATGATGGATTCACTGTTGCTTTCTGATCAAATACAGTACGATCCCGATTATCCATGCCATCGAATTATCCAAACTTAACTGCAATTTCAAGAGTAGGAGCAAGCAACAGCAAAAGAGAGAAGGCGCTACAGCAAAAAACAAGAAAGAGAAAACAAAAAAAGATATGAGTATAAGAGAAAGAAAGAAAACAGAAAGAAAAAAAAAAGAAAGAGAGGAATAAGGATAAAAAAGCAAGAAAAAAGAAAGATTGAAAGAAGAGAGAAAGAAAAAAAACATGGAAAAAAAAGAGAAATAGAATAAAGCGGAACACATAGGGTGATTCAAATCAAATATAATTGTTAGTTACACTTACAATTCATAATGCAAATAACATTTCAGCTGTGCTCCGTTAAACGTATTTACACAACAAGCAAAACGGTTAAGACAAAAATAAAGGTTTGTTTACAATAACATCACAAAATAATTCAAACAAATAAAAATAAAAAGGAAAAGGAATTAAGCTAACAAAAGGAAAGGTACTTCACATGATGATAGAAATCTTTTCAGGTGCGAAGTTATCATCAAGTTAAAAATAAATCTCACCCTAATATCACCACCAGGTTCTTTGTAGTCTGCATAATCGAGACCATTAGTGCCATAGCTGATACTATATTCCATAACATATTCACTACTGTGGGGTCTACCTTGAGTCCAAATACGTGTAACATTCATAACTTGACCCAGATCAATAATTAGTTTCTGATCAAAATCATTGAGGACTGCGCTCCATGCATTGCCACCTTTGGAATGTTTTTAAAAAAATTATTTAGACTTATAAACAGAATTTAAGACCAGCTTCTACTTAGAAAACCCATAGGGAGATCAAGTTCTTAGAAGGCACGCAGCGTCGAGAAGTAAGTAGTAAGTATCTAAGAGTTTCATCTTTACTTTTTTATATTAGACATAGCATTGCTTTTTTTAAATATATTGGATGTACTTTTTAAACGATTCCTAAATATCTAGACAATAAAAAAAGATATTGAACTAAGGTTAACGCAAAGTTACAAGGTGCAAAGGGGACCACAGTATTGCATTAGAATACATTATTGAGGGCCTACTCGCTCCTTTACCCACAGCCACTCCAACTAAAACATGTCATGTGGCAACATACCCCTTCTGATACATCACATTAAAGCATGTACAACATTATCTAACAGTAATTAAAAATTAAAATCAGACTGTTTCCAGGCTATGGATTAAACAAATTTAATTTTTATTTTATGGTTAGATAGTATTTTTTAGGGCTTTAATTTGATGTATCACAAGGTATTATGTTGCCATTTAATTTACTTTTAAGTTAAGATGGCAGAGAGTGTGGTGTGGCCCCTTTTGCACACTTCCAACTTTGCGTTTACTGCAGTTCAATATCTTTTTTTTACTCTCTAGATATTTAGGGTGGATTGGTTTTAAAATCCTGTATAATTCAATAGTAAATTTAGAAAAAAATAGATATACATGTTGTAAACCTATCAATGAGCTATAAAAAAATAATTCCATGTATTTAATTATTTTCCTCTTTATATGTTTGTTTGCATGTTTTATTAGTTATTTTAAGTACCAAGTTGCAGTGTGATGAATCTAAAAATAAAAACCTCTTGGAAGATCGAAGCATATAGTTTCCCCAGATATATACAGTGTCTAATATAAGGGCCCCAAGCATGGAAATTTCTTAAACAGCAAGAGATTCGGTTAAATAAGAAGAATTATTCAGCACCTCAGGGGCTACTCTAACCCACATCAAATTCTAGAATTTTTTTATTTACAAGTTCTAGTTTTATTTCATTGAAGTTCATATTGAGTATGAATAAAATACGTTATTGCTTCAACAGATTTATTTATTATAACCTATAAGCATTTCGACATGTTGACATGCCATCATCAAAGGTTAGATTAAAAAGCTAGTGTTGCTATAGGAACAACAGAACTTGGTGAGTTGATCTTGGTAGTCTATGTCTGCATATGACTTGATTTCTTATTCCAAAAGTCCAAAGAGGTGAATATTCAGCCTACTAGAAGAAAACAGCTGTTTACAGCCTGCTCTGAGAAAACAGTTTTTCACTTAGTTATTTGTAAAAATTAACCCATCAAACCATACATCAGAGGAAGAGGGTAAAAGAACTCTATCCAATGACAACATAGCCGCCTTCGACGCATATTTAAAAGTAAAGTTAATGTCAATATTTAAAAAATTTAACGACCTATAAAAATTTTAATCAGAGAATCGAAAGCCGTGTAACAAGTGTCTTAATAATGTCAAAACCGCTTTGCGCTATGATTGATAATAACTAAATTATACAAATAATCGAATGCTATAAATTTTAGTTTTTACAGTCTATACTGAAAATTAGCAAAAATTCTAGAATTTGAGTGTGAATCATAGTTGAGATGCTGCGTTTAACATAATCTCTACCTCTTACCGTTTACGAGATCCCCATGCATGGGACTCTTATCTTGGACATTCTGTATACGATCTGTTCTATGGCTATGGAATACTGGCACCTAATTGCTGTTTTAAAATGCAAACAGTGCTCTTCCTAACATACTATGCAAACAAATTAAGTTTCTCATTAAATTCTGCAGTTCAGCATTATTTTGTGCGTTTTCGTTTGTTACTTCCAAATTTTGTTGATTATTTTGTAAGATTACTGGTATAAAAAATGCGATATTTAAGTGAAAAACAAATTATTGTTTTATTGTTAAGCTTATTTTATAAAATTTAGATTGTTTCCAAACAATTAAAATATCAATATTCCATGCCTCCATGGCTGACTTAATATTTTATGCATGTTTTATTTTTACTTTAAAATTGATTATCTTGAAAACTGTTAATGTCATACATATGGCCAAATTTTGAATTTCAATCTCTATCCAAATACGACGGCAAAAACATAATTTAAAGAAACTGTCAATGTTCGAAAACAAAAGTCAATCGAAGTATTCCAATTATCAGAAACTCTTCACTTTAAAAACACCCGAACAAAATTTTCTTACGGAAACTTAACGGAAATAAATCGATACAAACGTGAATTAAATGTAAATTTGATGGGCTGAAGTACTCAAATGTACACCAAGTCAAATTTCTTCAAAATTTTTGTCAAACCATAGCTTCTTTGTTTTCAGAGAACACAACCATTTTAAAGGCCCTTAAAGGGATGCAATGTTGGAACTTTTAATGTACTGAAAATATTGTGGGTAGGTAAATAGAAAATTTCTTCTTAATTTTACAAATATCCTAATTCCTTCAACTTCCTTTTTTTTTAATAGGTTACTGTAGTATACAGAATAAGGAAAGGATTAAAACAAAATCAACAACTTTGTTTGACACTAAAAATAAATGTCAAAATAAATCATGCAAATCAAACGATAAAACAAATTCTACCATCTAGCTCTACACAAATAAATAACAAATGTCATGCAAGCCTGCAATATAAAAAGGAATTTATTCTGTGCCACCTATAGGGTGGTACAATATCTGCTATGGGGCTATAACCCTCCTAAACGACTTTCAGTTTCATACACAAATAATAAAGTAGTAATGTCAGTCTTTCTCGCTGACAAGAAAATTGATAGGGAATTAAAATTTTTAATAAAACTTAAAAAACTATTAATGAACTCTTATATTTATGCACATATTGTTTATAATAAAAAAATATTTATGGAATGAATAATTTTATACATACACAATTATTACAAGTTTTTTTTCTGTAATAGAAAGCCAAATTAAAAGATCTCTACATTTAATGTTATTAATAATTAAAAAAACCAGCTGCATGAGTCTCTTCTCTGCCGCATAAGAGATCATTACAGAATAATAAAACTATATTTTTAAAAATCGTATTTACACCATCTAGAATCAAATTTCTGCACCGCCATTCTTATTTAAGCATACATATTTTTAATTTTTTATAGATTATACAAAATTTACAGGTAGATAAGTCTCTTTATGGAGCATTAGGTTTCTGAAAGTAGTTCCTACAATAAGAAACATCATGTTCAAGTAAAGGAACAGCATGCTCAATTATATCCGAAAATTCAAGCTCACAAAAACTGCTATTTTGTTTAATGTTACACTGTTCATTATTACACAAAGCAACTGCTACACAATGTTCATCATCAATTAATATTTCTTCAAATGTCCAATTTTCTTTTAAGCCTTTTATGTACAACTCGGTATCTGTAGTTAGATTATTCTTTTCTAAAACTTGTGTGTTTATTTTAAAACTGATATCTTGCAAATTTATGGTAATGCCAACACCAATTGCTTTTACATAGCTTTCCTTTAAACACCAATGTCTACAAAACATAGCTATCTGGTCTTTTTCTGCAACGCTGCGTTTTATTTCTACCCATTCCTTTTCCGAAAAAGGCCTTTTCATAATCCTAAAGTATTCATTTAAGGTTTTAGTTCCTGAATATTCTAATTTCATAACATCAATGCCCAACCATGTGCTGCCAATTTCACCAGCCAAAACTACAAAATTTCCATGATGGGAAACGTTAAAAGCTAATTTTATCGGTTCGCTTGAGTTTGGCGAAATAAGAATAGGTTTCCCCTTATCATCTCTCCCAAATTGTATTTTGTTGTAAGGCACTGATGTAGCTTCATGTATAAATTTTCTCATCATCAACCTTCCTATAAGTGAAGGTTTGAAATCTTTTTTGAAAACGAATCTTGCAAGTCTGTCTTTTTCTTCTGGTTGAATACAGGCTGTAGCTAATAACAAGTCTGATTCTGAAGGACTCCATTTGGAGAAATTAAATGCCCACCGTATGCTTTTAGCTGTCATTTTAATAATTTTCATATCATTTAATATCAACAATTTAAAAAGAATTATTTTTTGGTGCTTTTCTTAATATGTGTTATTTACAATGAAAGGTGCTTGACTGGTTACCTTGCTCAAAAGCGATTCAGGAAACCTGAAAATAAACTAAGAGCTACCAACTAGAAATGTATGTTGTTCTTAAACTAAAATTTTGAAGCAGCTAAGTCATTAGGTACAGTTTATAATACCATAAATAAATTTGCGAATTATTAAAAATAATATTATATCTCAATTTCTAAAACTTGGCTTGATAAATGCGAATTATTAAAAGTTTTTATTATCGTAGTATTTTAATTATAAAATGGATGATTTGAAATTTATTGTGCATATTCATTCCATAAATATTTGTGTAATTTTATTTGTTGTAAATTGCAGGTAGTTAAAAATTATATAGATGGACTATAATGTATAAAGTTTAGCAAACACCTTTGCTTGGATTAAAAGGAAACTGACTAATATTAACTAAGGGGGAAAGGTATAGAGCTGTAGCATGCAGAAAAGTACTGACTAACTTTCCCTCACAACTTACTGTAAGACAAGTCTGCAGTACGTTAATGTGGAACAGTGTAAAAAATATTAGTAATGTCCATGTTTTATGCTGTCCACAACTGTCTAATCTTAAGCTTTCTAATATGTAAGGATATGACATGTGTCCTCACACACTCCTTTTATATCTTTCCTTTACGGCGTTGCTTAACAAAGTTCATATTTGCTAAAATTGGAAATTTTCATACAACAGCCCATGCTTTAGTAGAGCTCACTTGCCTTACAGCATATTGATTTGCCTATTTTTGATACCTACCCTGCTACTGCTACATCTCTATACTAGCAGATATCCAACCCATATAGTATGCAATGCTTATTTAATTGTAGCCACTCACATAAATATTAATATATCAGCAAAAATCAATTAACAGAACTTCTACATTCCAAGCATCTTAAGGGAAATGTTTGCTAAACTTTAACATTTTAATTACGCCGACACAGTTTGCTTCCACTTATTATAACCAAAATGTTGTGATTATGGACTGAGTAGGTATATATAAAGGTGCTGGATTTTCTCATAAACCACTGCACAGTAGATTACAATGCGTAAAAAATGTAAAAGTCGATCTATTCATGTCGCAGTTTAAGAGAAAATCAAGGATCTCCGCTTACATGTAATAGTTACCATTCAAAGGGTGGAAATTATAACAGAAAACATGTTGTCAGCAAGATTTTAATTAAATTTTGGAATAAGACAATTTGCTTATACAGGGTCCACCAAAAGTATGGAAACATAGAGCATATATTTCGGTTTTTGAAAAAAAATTATTCTTTTGTTTTTGCGAGTAATGGCATCACATGAATTTTTTTAAATAAGAACTTATTTGGTTTTGGTCTAATATGATAGATGTTTCGCTTCTCTTTTCAATTATTTATCACTTTCATATGATTGCATAAGAAATTTGTAAGAAACTTAAAAAAATAAATTTAAAGCTAGTGCTGTCGTTTTCTAGTTTTCTTAACAATTCTCATGAAAACCAGAAAACAACAGCACTCTAGCTTTAATTATTTTTTTAAATTTTCTTACAAACTTCTTACACAACCATATGAAACTGATACATTATTGAAAACAGAATTAAAAAAAATCTATTAAATTAGACCAAAAAAACAAGTACGTTCTCATTTAAAAAATTCATGTGACACCATTATTCGCAAAAACGAAGGATTAAATTTTTCTGAAAAACCGAAAAATAAACTCTATGACCGCATAAATACATTGAGTAGAAAAGTATTTTAACGCAAGCAGTGATTTAGCCGTAAATAGCGTGTTCCCATACTTTTGGCGAACCCTGTATAAAAATGTTCTAATGCAAGTAGTTAAGTAGCTTTTATTACGTACACAACATTCATTGCGACACCCTTATACTTGATTATCATAATAAACAATCACAGAGGAAATAGGAAATCAATTATGCATTCAGAATAATTTTGAATTATTTATATAAAAGATACTTATAAATTTTTGACGTGAAACAAACTGTGATGTATGTAGTTAAAATGACTACAAAACTTACCATATAAAATTGCATTTTTGGGGCCCCTATCTCTTAAGGATGATGTGGCCGATACAGCAGCTCTTTGCATAAGTGGTGAGAAACATTCATATTCATCGTATATATCTAAGAAATATAAATCACAATTATTTCTATGGAAAGACAATTTTATTGTAATTAAAAGACAAATATTACTAATAGGTATTAAATGCAAGATGAGTCACCCTATTTCTCATAACCTTTAATTAACATTCCTTAACAACTACAGAAGTAAATCACATCTTGCAAATAAATATCAAATATTTACAAAAGTCAAAAAACTGCAGGAAGAATATATTAACATTAATAATATTAATTTGTTTACAAACTGCAACAATATTTTCAATAAATAACAGCCATTTTAAACAAGGTTATTTTTTTTAACTGTGAAACTCAAAAGTTAATTATTATAATTTACAAGAAACAAAAAAATTGAATGAAATTACCTGCTCTAGTACGATGTAATATAAAAAGATAAAAAATTAAAACTTTGGCGATCATAGCTACATCACAAAGTTACGCCCAACACAAACAGTCTGCACACCCAGGAAAACAATCTGAATTCGTAAAAGTGCGATGGCTTGAATCATACCAATATCTACCTACGTGAACGTACCAACTTAAAGTATATTTTCAGGGTGTTGTCGGCGTTATGTTGCGTTTGCGTTACGTCGCGTTAAGAAAGTTACGCCTCCTTAGAAGGCTCGTTGTATACACACAGCGAGTCAAAAGTATGGAGACACCAAAGTCTACCGATTTATATTAAAAAAATGTTCTAAATACATGTTATTAAGAAAATTATTAATTATACAGGGTGTCCCAGCCGAAACTCTTCATCCTCATAACTTCTTTATTTTAACAGATATAGTTTTAAAGATTATTAAAAAATATTTTAGGCGTTTAACACTTAATCCAAATCTACAATACAATTTTTGAAAAGTACTGCCGTTTTTAAATATTGCGTTATTTAGAAAATTTATTTTATAGGACTTAATATTTTTATTCCTGCTATTGTGAAAATGTATTTTACCTCTTTCAAATAATTTATTATATTCATATGCATGCGCATAATTATTGCGAATATTGTTAAAAATTTTAAATAAACAAAATAAAAAAGTTCGAGTTAATTTCGTTTCATCTTATACCACCCACAAAGGGCTCTCAAACAAGTTGTAGCTGATGCCGGTCAGACGACTACTTTTTGAGCAAGTAGACGTTAAATTCGAGATTTTTAAACAGCTGTAGCGGCCGCCATTTTAAAGCTAGAGAGTTCGGAAAAAATATGTTTTTGATTTGACGTAAGCTCTTCTCTCATTTGACTGTATGCCGCATACGGCATACCGTGTAAAAATAGTATAAACGGAACCGTCCGCCTTACAGCTGATTAGATGCGCTTCGGATATCAGACTTACGGAGTTATCAAAAATATGTAAAGAATGAAAAATATATTTTTTTCTATAGCACCTGTTAAAACGTGCTATTATTAACTAAAATTAGAGGGAAAAGTAGCACTTTACCATCAAGGGTAGATAAAGTAGTACTTTAACAGCAAGGATAGATAAAGTATTTTATTTTTTTTTTCTACATTAAATACACTAAATAGCAACCAAATAGTTATTTAAGTATCAAGGAATGTAAGGACGTAATAACATCCGAGGTAGGCGTATACGAGCTGAGGCGGAGCCGAAGCTTGTCGCCTGCCGAGGATGTTATTAGTCGATACATTCCGTGTTACTTATTAAATTTTTCACGCTACCGGCAATGTAAGTAGGCCTACAGGTAGAAATTTAATCATATTTTTAAAAGTTCGTTTTTACAGCTGTCATCGGAATTATTTTTTAAAAGCTCCATTATTCTAAGTTGTCTGTGTTTGTTACCATATCAACGAAGAGTTAAAATCAACATTATTTTCCTAGGAACGTAAGTGACACTATTAAGTTCCGTCGTCAAGGGTAACTAGTACACGAATGTTATCAGTCACTTACGATCCCTGTAGCTATGGATGTAAGGCCTACTTACACTGCCAGTAGCGTGAAAAAGTTATTAAAGCTATCCGCTCATTTTTTCGTGAAACTGTTTTTTTCCTGGCACTTAAATTAAATTTATCATTGATTTTTCTTCATTTTTTGGTCTTCTTTAACAATTGCTATAGAAAAAAATGTTGTATTCCACACGACGATAAAATTTCATTATTTTCTCGATGCTTATTAGCGTCTCGGCTGACGCCTCGACGCTAAAATCGCTCTCGAATATAAAGTGCAATTTTATCATCTTGTACAATAAATAACTATTTTAACTAGAGCTAATTGATAGGCGTAGTTAAAATCACGTAGCTGCCGAAAAACAAGTTGTAGCTGAATCAGATCAGACAACTACTTTTTAAGTAAATGGGCGTTAAAGTTGAGATTTTCAAAAAGTTGTAGCGGCCACTAATTTGAAGCTAGAGGGTTTGGTAAAAAGTTTTTGATTTGCCTCAAATTCTTCTCTCAAGTCCCGTGCTCTAATTTCTAAAATTGTTTTGGAAAAAGACGCTACTAAAAAAACATGTCTCACTTCTGTTTCCGGTTTCGGATTTTTTTGAAAAGCTTAGCTACAACTACAATTTTCGATATACCTCTTGACTTAAAATTTCATCAAAATCAGTCCATTACTTTCGCCTTTAGAGGCGTCACACACCCATACACCCACAGACAGACATTTCAAAAAAACCCAAAGCGTGTATTTCCGTTAAAATCAAGATTTCGAAAATTTTCATGAAATCAATATACATACATATATACCGAAGGTATGGAAAAATAAAAAAGCAAAGTTAATGTCAAAATCTTGAAAACTTGCGTTATCTTTGAAAATCACTAAATTATACACAAAAAGTGAAAACTGAAAATTTTAGTTTCTTCGGTATGTGCTGAAAATTAAGCATAAATTCTAGGATTTGAATGTTGATCATTGTAGTCATTGAGAAGCTGAACAGTACTTGTTAATTAACCGTAATTTCATCTCTTGGCTGTAAAAATGAAAAAGTCACAACATTACATCATTGTGAATGTACCTCTCAACACAACTTTCTTTTCTTTCTCACTTGCTTGTAGGCTTGAGCGGTTTTCTCTGTTTGACCTCCTGGAACTGGAAGCGGTGTAAATATTTAGTTTTCTTTTCAATATTATCAATCAAAATTATATCAGGCAATTACAAGTTGCTTATTGTTGATTAGTGGTACAGAAGGTTAAAAGTACATTGCACCTAGGGAATTTTCCTGTTGCTTTAAAGAAATGGCCGATACAGCAGGAAAGGTATCTAATATCTATTTAATATTTTGTCGAAAATTTAATTATTGAGTAAATTTGTTTTTGTTTAGACTATTACTTGCAAAGCTGCAGTAGCTTGGCGTCCTAAAGAAGACCTAATAATTGAAACTATCGAAGTAGCTCCACCCAAGTCCCATGAAGTTCGTATAAAAATTGAATTTACTGCAGTTTGTCACACCGATGGTTATACATTGAGTGGCCAAGATCCTGAGGGTATCTTTCCAGTGATTTTGGGGCATGAAGGTGCAGGCGTTGTAGAAAGTATTGGAGAAGGAGTTACTAATGTTAAACCAGGTATATAGATTAATATTTAGCCGACGTTAATATGTACCCACAGATTTTTTCTGTAGATGCAAATCGGTAGACAAAAATACTTGCAATTTATATTCATGTAATTATTACCTAAAATAAGATCATGGCCCTGAGTAATGAACAAAAATGGCAAATTATTGAATTTTGGATAGAAAATAAGTTTATTGGTGCAAACTCGAAGACGATTCTATGCATATTTTCAAAGAAGGCGTCCTGTACCTACAAGTATGGGGGACCACATGTAACATCTAATAAGATTAATACAATGGCACAGAAAACTGCATGTGTTGTTTGTAAATTTAAGTATTTTTTTTTTGTTCATAAACGATCAATTTAGTGGAGCATGGAACTTAAAATTGTTTCCTTTTATTTGTTAGAGCAGGTATAACCCAATGACTTGCACGAGCCTGTTTGACTGACAATAGTATATCAATTCTTTGTTGAATATTGCTGAGGGGCGACGGCTACAATTGTCGTTTGTCGTTTTTGGGACACAGTATATTTCTAATTATTTAAAAAAAAAATCTGTTAACATTGACAAACTAGCCTCACTCAAATACATTGTACCTATGGCATTCTGACTTTTTGTGTCTACCCTAAGGAGACGCTGATATATAGAAATTTTTACTGTATCTAAAGATTGATAAATTGTATAAAGTATGTTACGGTATTACTGCTTAACAATATGGAGTTTTTTGAAATGCTAGACAATTTCTAATGTTTGTTAAACATAAATTTTGTAAAATTAGATTTAAAAACAGACTTAAATTTGCAGGTGATCATGTTATACCACTGTACACCCCACAATGTGGTGAATGCAAGTTCTGTAAAAGCCCCAAGACCAATTTATGCTCCAAAATTCGTGCTTTTCAAGGCCAGGGAGTAATGCCTGATGGGACATCCAGATTCACATGTAAAGGGAAAAAAATCTTTCATTTTATGGGCTGTTCCACTTTTAGTGAATATACAGTTGTTGCTGATATCTCCGTTGCTAAAGTATGTATTACTCAGTGTAGTTATATGATACCATTGGCAGTGAAGATGATTGTACTTATTCTCTAGGTAAATGAGAAAGCGCCATTGGATAAGGTGTGCTTACTTGGTTGTGGTGTTTCAACTGGCTATGGTGCAGCTCTGAATACTGCTAAAGTAGAACCTGGAAGCACTTGTGCCAT
The DNA here is from genome assembly GCA_958336395.1 of Ctenicera cuprea. Taxonomy (NCBI): domain Eukaryota; kingdom Metazoa; phylum Arthropoda; class Insecta; order Coleoptera; family Elateridae; genus Ctenicera; species Ctenicera cuprea. The sequence goes on from OY284490.1 coordinate 40,393,995, forward strand.
TTGGGGTCTTGGAGCCGTTGGATTAGCTGTTGCTATGGGCTGCAAAGCAGCTGGAGCTTCAAGAATTATAGGAGTAGATATTAATTCTTCTAAATTTGATATGGGTAAGAGAAGTTAGAGCATGGAAAGAAACCCTGATACACTCGTGTGTCTGTGTATTTTTTAATGACTTTCTATTACTGTTAAAAAGGACACTTTATTTATCCATTTACAAACAGTTTAAATCGGTGTCCCCAAAATACCGTAAAAGATCAGTTGTATTGTATAACTCTTTTCAATTTCCAACACAAACACATTAATTTTTAGTGAATCAGTATGTTCATGTACAATAATTTATAAAACTAATATTTAGCTAGAAAATTTGGATGCACTGAATTTGTAAACCCTCAAAGTTATGAAAAACCAATTCAAGACGTGTTGATTGAACGAACTGATGGTGGATTAGATTTTACTTTCGAATGTATTGGTAACGTACAGACTATGAGAGCAGCTTTGGAATCGTGTCATAAAGGTTGGGGCGTTTCCACTATTATTGGTGTAGCTGGTTCAGGACAAGAAATTAGTACACGCCCATTCCAGTTGGTAACGGGACGTGTTTGGAAAGGCACTGCCTTTGGAGGTAACTACTTATTTTTTTTTATAGCTATACATAGAAATAATAGCAGTGGTATTGGTAGTACAAAAAGGGGAGAAAGTATGGAACAATGGTTTGATAATTTTTTTTTGTAAATTACCATCTGCATTTTGCCATATATAATTTTTTTCATTAACCCTTTCATGACCAGGCCAATATGTTAGTCCATAGCGTCCAGCAGGTTTGATTAAAAGTATTTTGAATATTGTTTTTAAGCGTAGAATATTATACTGTTATACCTAGCGACCCAGTACACATCTAAATTTGTTGTATAGCACACCCCCTGCTTGCATTTTTCCTTTGTACCTGTCTTAATTGCAAATTGGTATTGTTTGATATGGCCAGAATATTGTAAATGCTGGGGCAAAGCCAAGTACAAGTGTGTGCATTACGCCACTAACCAATTAAATGTATATTTCAGATCACTTGACCTAGTCTGCATTTCACCTCATTTGCCAAACAAAAAATTTGTTGCCACCTTTGGCAACTTGGTTGTGAAGAATTAATGCTATTAGCGCTGTGACGTCAACATATATTTTTTATTCAGACTGTCACTACTTTACTAGAAACATAACTAATGAAAGCGACAAGAAAGGCAGATCATGGATTGGCCAAGTGGAGATTCACGTATCCGTGGATACTTTTAAATTTAAAATAGATATGTGAAATTATCCATACATATATAAAAGCACAAAGTGTTTCTTTCTCCGGTTCCTACAGCGGCTACCGCTTCACCAATTTGGACCATTTTTTTTTAAATGAAAGGTCTCTATTTACAGATGGAACATGAAACATTTTTATATTTTTATTCTACGTCGATTTTTTAATAATAATTATTTTAATTTATAATATATATGAAGGTCGGCTAGACGCGGGTCACTTGGGGCGCCATCTACAATAACGTCGCGTGTCATTATTGGAACTAATGCATCACGTGATTTGACATTTCACCGGTTCTGTCAACGCTGTCTGTCAGTGCATTGTGTGCTGGGGTAACACTAGTTAAAATAAATTTAAAAGTTATAGATATCTGAATCCTATCCTTGCTGCATTCATTAGTTATGTATAGCAACCTCGGTATTTTTTGGTGATATTTAATGGGAAATTTTTTTCTTTTCAACTATATAATTACAAAGCTTGTGTGCAAAAGATAACTCATGTAAACAAAGCCATAGCATGACTACGTGTGACAAGCTTCACCATATTCCAACCGTGTATACATGGTTGCCAATTAATGGAACCCTCCCTGGCGAGAAGAGCAATTCCATTAAAAGCATCTCACGAAGCATAAGGAGTAGCATTCCCCCATGTACAAAATTTTAACACGTTCCCTGGCACAGCGGACACCGGTGCTTGCAGGACTACCTCCTCACAGTGCCCCAGCAGGCACGGGTGTGGCTGCACTTTCTTTCGCTCACGCCTCGCAGACGCTTCTTACCGGAGTCCTTTGGATATGTGACCGCTGTACATTACCAAGCCAGAGCGCATATTAACTAAAAACCGTGTTTGCTGAAATGTGTGCTTTGGCGTGCAGTAACAAAAAACAAAATTATTTGACAACATGCCACAGCGGACGCCGTTATCTATTGCTGAATATGAGCTTGTCGCAGCAGAGATAACAACGAAATCCAGCGTGTCAGCGAATATGTTAAAACAGAATTATAATTTATTATTTATATGCGCTGTCACGCCTGCTTATGAAAATAACTAAAATACAGAATATATCTGTGGAATTGTGATACGTTACACAAAGTAAACACGATATAGGTTGTGACATTTGCTTTGTGCATGCGTGCTAGTGATGTTTTGGTTAGCAATTTTATAAAAGTTACCCACTGTTACATATTTGTATGTTGTATTTTAATTTTAGGCTGGAAAAGCCGTGATAGTGTACCAAAGTTGGTGGATCAATACATGGCTAACAAACTGATTCTTGATGATTTTATTTCTCACACCTTCAATTTGGACGAGATTAACAAAGCTTTGCATTTAATGCACACTGGAGAAAGGTATGCAAATATTATATAATTAGTTGTAATTCTGGTAGTACATTATAATTATTTTTTTTAGTATTCGTGCTGTATTGAAAGTCCCAAAGTAATTGAAGTGTGATGATACATGTAAAGATTTTATATTTTAAAATACATTGTTTTCCAATAAATTTTATATAGGAGCGTCTGGCGTATTATTATTATTAATTATTGTATTTTTGCAAACAGTAGTATTTTCCATATAAAAGTGGCAGGTAAAAAGTGTACAAAAGAATTTTTGATTCTTTATTAAATATGGATATCCAAACATAAACTGTTAAAATCTACAACAGCATTTTCTGTGCTAACACTTGAGAAATTGTTGAATCATCAATGGCAACAAGTGATAAAATGAATTCTTTGTCCTCCTTTAGAGAATGCAAAGATTGTTCAGATAACAAGTTGGTAAGTTGTAAGCCTTCTTTTTTTCGAATATCATTTGGAATATCCCTTAGTATATTACAAACACTTTTAGTTAATATTATTTCATCTTCTAAATTGGTATGGTCAGGCTGTAGAACATCCTACAAAAAAAAACAGTTGTACTTAATTATTAAATCCTTGGTGACATTACAACAGATTACCTTTATTACAATTCCATATTGTTGTAAACAAAATTTTAGCCCATTGGTAACGGCATTTTCCTTATCTTTCATTTGTGATTTAGTAATCTGACACAGAAGTATCATAGTATCTTCCAGTAATAATAATGTTCTTTGGTAACCACACTCAGATTCCAATTCTTTTACTATTAAAAGCCACTCGGATGTAATGCATGTAGGTAAAAGCTAAAGTTTAAGTTTTAATTATTGTGGTTTCTCAAAAGCACAATGGTTTATTACCTTGATTAAGTTAGCTAGCACTTCAGCATTATTATCGACATTGTATCTGGGGTAAATGTAAGTTAAAAGTCGATTTCCTAACTCTTGGTATAAACTTGTAAAATAAAATTTATTGACGGAATTATGTATTTCAACTCTGCACAAGAAATCTGAATAAAAAAAAATATTAGGGTAAATTGGGCAGAACACTTTCTGTTGCTATAAAAACTTTTAAAAGCCGAAGTCCCTCCATGCTTCCCAAAAAAGAAGAAAAACGTTATGTTTATTATTGTCATGAAAAAAAAAGATTATGTGAAAAACATTATGCCAAACAATTGAAAAAATGCCAATGACATCACAAAAAATTGGTGGCACAAAAAAATTGTCGTTTTCCTCAAATTGTAGAAAAAACTTCCCATAATATATGTACATAGTTTGCTGGCACTTAAATCAAAAATAACGCTAAAAATTGGCGGCACTAAAAACATTATCGTTTTCTTCAAATTGTAAAAATAACTGCCTCATTGATAATATATCTAGTTTGCTGGCAGTTAAATCAAAAATAATGTCGCTACAGCCGTGGGGTCTTTTCATAGAACAGACTGTAGGATAACGGTAATTTCCAAATATCTTAGATATTCAGAAATAGGAAATACCTTTATTGCAAAATATCTAAGATATTTTAAAATAGAATTTTCAAATATCCAAGGTATTTTATTTATATTTATGACTAGAAAATTATTTGGAATATCTTAGATAAATTTAATTAATAAAAAACAGATACGAACGATTAATTAAATTCGAATCATCTAACAGATAAAAATAATAACTAATTTCTCGAAGTTTCCTCACATATGTGTGAGGAGACTTCGAGAAATTTGGTGTTACTATTTTTACTAAAAATCCTTATCCAGTTCCACTATATGTATATCTTACACATATTTTTATTATTTAAAAATTTACAAAAATTCTTTCAAGGAGAATATCAGTATCTAAGATAGTTTAATATACTTTATGAATATAAATTAATTACAAATATCTGAGCTATTTTCAATCCAATGATTCCGAACTACCCCTTAATTTATTTTATTAATCATAAAGTAATTTGAAAAATAATTTTAATTAGGTAATTTAATTATAAAGTTCTCGGTGATAATATTTGTAATAAAAAATATCGAAGATATTATTAATTTATTAATTTACAAATATCTAAAGAGATTAAAAAAGAATATTTTAAAATATCCGAATTAAAAACAGGGTTCTCACTTTACTGGAAAAATCAGGGAATTTAAAAATTGTTCCAAAAGTCAGGAACTTTGGCAAAAGTCGGGGAAGAAAATATCTTGCTCTATTTTGCTCATTATAAAACTAGGAATGAACAAAGAAAAAAACTTTTAGACTGTAAAACTCGGAAGTTATGCGTAGCATAAAACACGCACCATGTGAAATAAGGCTTAAAGCGACATGTGCCTTTATGAAAAATCTAGTCAGGTTAAATTAGTTCGCTGCCACATTTAGAATATCGAGATAGCTAAAAGAAAGAGAGAGAGGTTGATCTGTTGTAGTGCTATTCCAGTGACTGCTTTTTATTCAGTGTTTTAATATAACCTAGTAACTGTTCGTGTTTCTACGTTTTCACCCTTGCTGTTCATTTTTAAAAATATGTGAAAAGGTATTTTTTTCTGTGACGGGAAAAAAGTTTAACATTTTGTCTCTCTTGACAGGTACTAAAGTATCACTTTTTATGAAATTACTTTTTTTCCTTTTACCCGGGGATAAAAGTAATTACTTTTTCCCCGGGGAAAAAAGTAATTACGTTTTTCCCGGTACAACAGCTTACTAGTTTAAAAATTCAAATTCCACGTTGACCAATTTTCCGACTTTATTATATATGTTTTTCAATATATTACATTTTTTCCCGTCACAGAAACAAATAGTGTATTATACACAGGAAAAAAAGTAAGATTTTAGCTCTCGGTGTGAGTGTCTCCCTCCGCTTCGCGTCGGGAGACAAACAGACACCTCGAGATAAAATCTATTACTTATTTATAATAAATATCTATTATATTATTGTTTCTACAACAAAAACCAAGTAATTTAATTTTCTGTTGCATTAACAGAAAAAAAAACAAAAATGTCGAAAAAAACAATTATTGTATTTATTTTATTTTTTTTACATTTATTTAGAATAAACGGGTACTTTCTTTGACGTTTTTTTTTTTGTAAAGGTCAAGGAATTTTGATACATTGGGCGGGGAAAACCTGGAAAAGTCAGGGAATTTTTCTTTCAAGTTTTAGTGGGAACCCCTGAAAGATATCTGAGATGATTTTAAATATTTATGAATATCGCAGATAGTTCTGGAGATCTAGATATTTTTAAATATTACAAGTATCTCTTGAGATGTTAACAATTTGTGTCAAGAGGTAACTTAAATTTAATTTTAAAGTATACTTGCATTTAAATAGGGTTTACTTATTACCACATATGATGTGGTGGCTTCTGTATAGTTAATAACAATACGTACCTTTGTACTGCATATACTGTAAAGCAGTTGCAGAAGAATGTATGTATTTCACCATCAAATCTGTAGTTTCCTGTACAATATGCTGATTGATAATTGAAAAAGTAAAAAACTGGCATCTTGTTTTTTCCAAAATATTACCTAATAATGTAATTACTGGTAAAATATCCTGATGTAAGTTGTGTTTAATTGAAATTAACTAAAACAAGTTAATATTAAAATTGGATGAATGGAATTATAAAATAAACTAACATTTAACAACTGCAGTGTGTAGGATAACATTTCATATTTATTTTCTTCAAAGCATTCTTGTAAATGTGGCATAAATATTTTGAGTAGAACTACCTCATCTTGAAAATACTTCAACTCTAAAAGTGTACTGAAAAGATCTTTGTAACACACAATGTTTTCTAGGGTAGGCGGATGACTTTTAAAAACTTTAATTAATACTGTTTTTGAGAAATCATGTATTTCTATTGTAGGTTTGATACTTTTAAATACTTTTCTTAAATAATGCGTACAAGCAGATTTTTTTGAACATTCTGTATATAGAGTTGTTAACACAAAATCCGTATTCTGTAACAGTAGCAAGTAAATGTCCTTTATGAAGTTCTCCTCAACTTCAGTACTGCTCTGTGTTTTATTTAATAACAATGTTAACTCGTTCTTAAGAGATCCTGTTTCTAAATTATTAGTGTTATATTCACGGAAATATTGAGCTGACACGAATGCCAGTTCTTTGGTGTTTAGCAATCTAGCACATTTTAAAACTAATTTTTTCACTTTAAGAGCTTTATGGGAAACACTCATACTTAAAAGACGAATAACATCATCTTGACTACATAAATGAGCCCATTTATCTAGACAGGTTAAAGCTTCTTCATTTTGGAGTACGTTGGTATTCATAAAAGCTTTAAACCAAAGTTTTTGATGATCATCACATTTATTAATGCTTGCGATCATGGTTGCTGCATCAGCTTCAAGTATAATTTCATGTATAGTTTTAGGTTTTCTTGCAATATTTCCCAGCATTTGAATTAATTCTTCAGCAGGTTTATATTTATGAAGGTGTTCAATTACCAGGTAGGCTTCACCAGCAATAACTATTTGTAAAGGTTGGTCATGCTCATGCTTTACCTGCATAAAAAAATTAATAGACATTAATCAGCTTGCATAATAATTAATAACAAATAAAATAAGTAACAACATCCACAGGAATTTATTGCAGCCTAATACTTTCAAGGTGTTTATAAGTCATTATCAAAGAAAAGTAAACAGTTGGTGCTGCTATGGGAACAATAGCACTTGAGGACTTGATCTTGATTATGCAGGTGACTTGATTTCTATTTCAAAATTTCTAATAATGGCAAATTTAAGAGATTAATTTGCTCATTCATTAAAGGTTTTAAATGCTTCCAGTTTATCTAATTTACTTTTATCATCACAAAAGTGTAAACATTTTAAGTATTTGGCATAATTGGATTTATGTATGTACAATTATAATTTGAGTACATCATCTGTTTTTTCTTTTATATTAGACAAGTTGTTTAAAATGTTTTTTTGCACAATCGGTCATTTCTGACTATTTACTATGGGTGTTTTCATGACAGTAAGTGGAATTTACCAGTTGCTATATCTACAACGACAACAAAATTACTTACTGATCTAAAAACTGAACAGCAAAAAAACTTACCGACGCCTTTTTAAAAAACAATCTTAATTAGTCTTACATTAAAATTTTGTAGGTGTCACTCGACCCTGGATAAAAAAATCAAAACAATTTTGAATTGAGCGAGTCCATTTGTTTAAAATCCGCCATTTTGTTATGGCTAAATATTTTTCTTTAAAACTCTAGGATCGGACGCAGAATTAAAAGACCTTTCAAATGAGGTGTCACTCGACCCCCCTTTTTTTAAAAAAAACATTTCAAAATGGCGCCCAGTCGCCATTTTGAATGATACAAAATTTAATTTTTGGCTAAAAAATAGTATTTAATTTCCCATTAAAGCACACCAAATATTGCGGTAAAATATCAAGTCGTTCAAAAGTTACTTGGGGGGGGGGGGGGTTACTTTATAGACAGACGGTATATTTTATCATATTATTGAATTTATGTTCTGTTCTGGGTTAAAACTGTATAATTCTGTAAATTTGTAAAAATGTGTAATATACCATTAATACGATATTGCATTTAATCGAAATATGTGCCATGCAATATTATGTTTATAATATTCTTAGTGTTTTGGTTTTCCACATGAATTTTTATGGAAGTAATTTCTGGTTATTATAATGATTGCTATTTTATAAATAAACACTAAACCAACCTTAAATGTTTAAGCAATGACACAGAACCAATTCAGTGAAACCATTATAGAAATGTGCTTAAAATGCCTCAGATTTGATACATATAATCAAATTTTAGTAATGTTTCGTAACAGTTTAGAATCGTTTTGTGTAAACGATTCTTTGAATCATTTCTGAGGGCGGACATTTAATGTTTCTGTGGCGTTTCCTGAATAATTCACTATTTCAAGAAATCGTTTTGGTAACGCCACAGAAATGAATTTTATTGTTCTACTTAGGAAACTATTTGGATACATTTTTTTAATAATTAATTTATAAAATTTCTCTAAATATTTTAATAAATTGAGTATTATAACCATTACTGTATGCAATTTATTGAACAACTCAATTTCTCTATATTAATAACTAATATTATCTACATAAATCGTTAAAATCCTGTGTATCATAGATCAGTGCACTGCTTATGTGTTTTATGATGAAGAGAATTGTGTGGTATTATAATGTCTATGTCTTTAGGTGTTCTATAAATAGAGTATTCAAGTTTATTATTTGAATTAATTTTTATGTTTAAATGTATAAAGTTAATATACCTATTTTCTTCAGTTTCTAGTGTAAATTTGGATGCAACCTGATAATAAAAATTAAAAATTCGGTAACTCAAATAAACTATCAAAACATGCTAAAATGTCAACAATATAACGAAACCAAAATACAGGGTCAACAACAGGTGGTCGATATCTCCTTATTATTTAAAATGCAGAGAAATGTTTTAGGGGACTAAGAAGACCACATTTTAAAATTTATTTCCATTATACAGGGGGTTCCACATAAGAGTGGCATACCAAACTTGAGTTTTTTTAAATAAAACACCTTATTTAATAAAATTTATAGAGCACGGAGATCTCTATTCAACTATCTAAAAATATAGAGGGTATTTTATTAAAAAAAAATCGAGTTATGACCCATCAGTTACAAATTTTGCACTGCTGCAACAAACAAAAGTTTATTTAATTTTGGAAAATACGGCTTGTGCAGATTTTATTAGGGAGTTCAGGAAATGTCAAATTTTTCGAAAAAAAGTGGAATAACTTGGCAACGCCGCAATGGAATTCTAAAAACAAAACATATTCAAAAAGGCAATCAAAAGGCGAGTAAGAATATACAAAAATATACAAGGTGTTCTACTTAAAAAAACTTAAGTTTGGTATGCCACTCTTACATGGAACCCCCTGTATTTTTGAAAATAAGTTTAAAATGTAATCCTGTTGGTCCCCTAAAACATTAACTCGAAACATTTTTCTGTATTTTAAATAGTAAAGGAGATATCAACCATTGTTGACTCACCCTGTATAACTTTCTCAGACTGGTTTGATTCAAATATTTGATCTTCTAGATTTTCCAGAAATATTCGGATGAATTTTATCATTAAAAGTAATTTTGATTGATGTGAAGTTGAAATAACTAAATCAACTTCTCTGTTTTGCTAATTCAACATTTTTGTTAATAAAAAAAAAATATTACTTAAAAAAGGAATAATACACTCTTGGGGCAGTATTTGTGAGTATTTTACCTCAGCCCAAATGCAGAAAACATTTAAGGTGACAGCTTGTAAGATTGTAATTGAGACTCGAATTATATTATCAAGTATTTGGCTTAAACTGCTGGTGTATACGGGACAGTATCGTATAAGCTTTAGCAAGCAGAGTAATGTGTGACCAATATGCTCATTTATTTGTGCAGCTTTCCATTTCTGAATCCAGTCTGTGTTAAATCCTGAAATATTTTTTAGCATCTCGGAAGCTATATCTGCAAGTTGTTCTACAATTTCTTCATTCTACAAAAAATTAATACATTTCAAGCACTACATTACTAAATCATATTGATTTTAGCTTAATTTAAATTAGATGAACAAAACTATAGATTTCAATAAATTGTTGTATACAGGGTGTTGACGGAATCATTTGACAGCCCGTTTTTTGTTGAGTTTTTGAGATATGGTAACTAAACTTAGCACATTTGGAGTTATTCAATAATTTTTGTGACTTCCTGTTTCACCGGAAATAACTTCTGATCCTGAGACAGTTCTTAGTACACCTGCACTATTTTTGAAAAATATTAAGCTTACCTGCTTTTTTCGAGTCAATTTTTACTTTAAATTTAAGGTGCTATGACCGGGCTGAAATCACTAATTATGTCTAAACGATACAGGCAACAGGCGATCCTCGAACCCGAATCGAAAGTTGGATAGAGTGGGAGATGAATTATGTTTGGTGCGCCATAGCGATATCCTGCAAGTTCGTAGTGGCACGGATGAAAATGCGGGTGTACTGCTTTTGACTGCTTAAATAGTTGAGGGGTCGAATCTCAGTTGGGGCCAAAAAATTTTTTTTATTTTGTACTGCTTTTTTTAAAACAATGTTGTTGGTCTTTGCGGTCTGCCCGAGGTTATGGCTAAGAGCAGTTATAGTTTTAAAGAAAAAATACGAAAAGAAAGTTGCATTCGCTCACTGAAATGGACTGCATACTAGCTGCGCAGGTCCTAATGTGGTCGCTCGGTCATGTTCGGGATCAAGTTACCTGTAGCGACTAGATGTAAGTGAAATCACTCTAAGGGACAAAGACAATAACAAATAAATACAAACACGATTCTTTTATGCGTATTTTGAAGAAACCATTTATTGTAAACATTCTTTTTTCCATGACACACTTGAAACAAGTATCTCCTCAATTTTTTACTTCCCATACTTCAACTGAAATAAGGAAAGTTATGATTTCATGGAAATTTTCAAATTTCATACTTTAACGGAAATACGGGTTTTGGGGTCCAAGGAACGCAAAAAAGTGTTTTTTAAAAAATGTCTGTCTGTGGGTGATTGGGTGCGTTCGTTTCCGAAACCCCTTGACCGATTTTTATAAGATTTGGTGTGTAGAAGTTTTTTAGTTGCAGGTAGTTCTTTGTAAGGTCGTTAATTGGAACCGGAACCGAAAATTAGACCTGTTTTTTTGGTATTTTTCTAAACACTGTTTTGAAATTTTGAAGACATAGCGTTGTAGTGCATCTGAAGATAAATCAAATGCTTTTTTCAAAAATGCTGTATCTTCAAAATGAAGTCCGCTACGAATTTTTGAAAACTTTAACTTTAATGCTCGTTTACTCAAAAACAAAATATCCGATCAATACAGATTATTATATTGTTTGATAGCCCTTGATAAGCATAAACAAGTGATGCAAAAATATTTTGGAAAATACGAAAATTGTAAATATACTAGCGGATCTAAGTTTTGGACATTTTCAAAAAAAATTTACTCAAAAACTGCCCTTAACATTTTTTTTAAACTGTATGAGCCGATAGAGCTTGCAATGAACTACAAATTTGCTTTTTACTAATCTCCAAAATTACACTCTGACTTTGAAAATTTTGGGATTGACGCGTTTTCCGGAAGTTACGCGATTTTAACTACGCCTATCAATTAGCTCTAATAAAAAAAATATGTTTCATTCTTTGCATATTGTTGATAACTCTATAAATAAAGTTATTATAAGCATTTTTGATCCGCGCATTACCTATAGCTTTTATGTAGTCAGCGAGCGCGCCCCGTTTGTAACCAACGTCTTGAGCCTGGAGCGAGCAACTTGTACCGGCTTGAGATGACTAGTAGATGTAAATTTCAATCACTTCTTGACGCGTGAATATTTAAAACCTAAAAAGTATGGGAAAGTACCAGCGACCTGTTTCGTCCATTTTTAAACTTGTGTTTAGATTACTATCAATCCAATTTTGGATTTTTGGACATCAATTAATTTGTACCAATAATCTGCATTTAGATACCTAGTGTCTAAAGAATAGTGTCATTTGAAAAAATTACAAATTTACAGAAAAGTGATTTCTTCAAATATGAATGCCTGTACCCACAAATACTCGTAAAAAAATCATGTTTGTATGTTTTTGTTATCGTCTTCGTCTCTTAGAATGATTTGAGCCCGGTCATAACAAGTTAGATTTAAAATAAGCATTGACTCTTAAAAAATCAATCTCAAATTTTTCAAAAAATAGTGCAAGTGTACTCAGAATTGTCTCAGGATGTAAAAAAGTCTCGTTGCTATATCTCAAAAACTCTAGAAAATACAGGCTGTATAATGATTCTGTTGACACCCGGTATAGCAAAACACCAACCTGTTGATTTTGTTCTGCATCCAAAATTGTAAGTATTTTAATAATAGCTTCTAAGAAGGTGTGTGTATCTCGCAAAGCTTTTGTGGGTCCGCATTGTTTTACACAAATTATTATCTCACTAAGCAATTCCTCTGCCAAATTAAATGGCAATCTTAAAATTATCGAACAATAATATTTTGCAAGGTCCAACTCAATAACTATATTTGCAAGAACACATTTAGATAATGTTGGTATAGCTTTTATAAACTGTGAAAATTCTTTTATATCCAATAAGCATTCATTGTTTTTAAACTCCGTATTGATAATTAAAAGACTAGTTATATTTTGCAATTCCTGTGCGTATTCGCTATTAGTTTGCTTGTCGATTAAAAATTTCTTTGTTACAAAATATTCTCTTAGACTTTTAACTATTTTGGATATTTTCTCTTCATTACCTAAAACAATTTTTCAGTTAAAAATGTGTACATAATTATAGGTTAAGGCGATTGTAATACCTCCTTTATATTTAATCTTCGTAAAGTCTCCTGTTTTTTCCAAGTCATTTTTTAAGATGCCTTGCAGTTTAGCGCAATTAATGTTTCCTTCCATTTTCATTTATTTTTATATAAGAAAATAAAGCCGCTAATCAACTCAAGTCTACAAACAACAAGAAAGTGTCTACGCGTCCGATCAGCGGACGAATATGAATTCATACATACGCTTCCGATCAGCGAACGAATAAGTTTTATACGTGTTCGATCAGCAGGAATAAGATTGCAAAAGGGTCCAATCACCTGGACCGAGATAAGTGGCTCTGTAGCTAACGCTTCCGCTTTTCATTCATTCATTCATTTAGGAGGCCTTGGGTTTGATTACCGGCTCGGCCGACTGTTCTGGCTCAGGTTTTTCCACATGTAGTAGTCTATCCTAGCTATAGTTGAAACCAAAATCTTTTTCTGATTAACTTTGCAACACGGCGTTTCGTGTGCTGTTCCTAGTGGCCGGTAGTGATTGCAAATACTCGCTTAGCGAATTCCTTTTCACACTCAAATATTGGTTTGTTACCTTGCAACTTTTCTCGCCGCACATTAGAAGACATTACTTTTGTAATTCCTCTTTCATGATCCTTTAGTTCTGGCAAAAAGTTTTATTTGTACCAAGCAGCCATCTTCAGTATACTGCAAGCGTAAGGAACAAAAAATTACAGGGAAGTGGAAAAACAGTGAATCCGTTGACAAAGAAATAACTGACGCCCTCGTCATATTAGTCAGGTGACTCTGCTTCGCTGCGTGTTTTTCACAGTATATAGTATGTCTTTTACCTGTAGTATACTGTGCTTCGGCTTTTTGTTCCTTACGCATTTACGTTTTTAATTCATCGAGGATGGCTGCATAGCACTCAAAATGTACATCTGAACGTACAAATAATAGTTTTTGTGAGAACTAAAGGTGCTGTTTCTCATAATAAAGTTATTGAAATCTTGCGTTATTGTCTATGTTCATATATTTTTTATTTCAATTTGGTTTAATTCTATTTTTTTAAATAAACAAACTAATATTTATGAGCCAGCCTTACATTTCTCTCAAAAGTGTGTTTAATTTTAATTCGGATTACCATGTACACAACAATAAAAACTCGTGTACGTTATTTTAAAACAGCATTAAAATTAAAAAAAATTGCCAAGACTGGCATTTAAACCCGCGACAACCTGGCCCAAAATGCAATGCAAACCATTCTTAACCTCACGTGTGAAGACCACAAACCAATATACTAGTGAAGACCCCTCAGCTCAAAGGCCGCAGGTACCGGTCGGGTAGACACATCCATAATATTTTTGTTGATGTTAATTATTAAAAGTTGAATAATTCTTACATTTTGAAAATGTGGACCCCTTTCGCTGTCGATGATTGTAGTTATTTAGTTAAATGTAGCAAAACATCTCATGCGATAATATACCTTACGGATTTTAAATCTATTTGGCTAGAAGAAATGCCAATAAATGATTTAATTGCGCGTTTTCAGGTTAGTGTATAACCTTTATGTTAATCTGTTTAAAATAAATTTAAATTTATACCTATTGTACACTAAATGTTCTTTTATCGTTCCGAGATTTACTTTAATGTGTTAGTGTTATATTCATAGTTATATTATAGTAGGTAGTAAGACCGCAAATTTTTGGAAAAAATTAGTCGTTAGAAAAAATTGACAACTATATTATAGCACAATGCATGGTCCGACTGTGCAGCAACAAAAGAACTGTAACGGTCCGACCGCACACTTTTTTTTTCTTTGTGCACAGACGGACCATATATATTACATGTTGTAGCGTTTGCCTAGAAGTTCGTCTTGGCATGGATGGAAATACGGGTGTATAGCCTTTTCCTGCATAAATGGTTGAGGGGTTGAATCCCGGTTGGGGCTAATCTTTTTTTTATTTTATTTATATTGCTTTTGCGGTCTGCCCGAGGTTATGGTTAAGAGCAGTTATATTTTTAAAGAATAATACGAAAACAAAGTTGCATTCACTCACTGTTCATAAGCAGCAAAAGGTTCACGGCATAACAACTGTCCGACCATGTTCGAAGAAAATATTACTCTGTGGTCAGACCGTGCAGTAGTCAGTGCCACTTAATATTGATAATAAATTCCTGGTTTTACTTTTTAAATGTTTTTAAATTGTAATAAATTATATAGTTTATTAACACCTTATGATTAATCATAAATGTGTAAAGCTGTGTTCCTTAGAAAGTGCGTTACATTTCTTTTCGAAATTAATTCTGTATACCTTTGATCAAAAATAATATATTGTGTGTTCATGTCTGGTGTGTCTGTACATGGATTATGGAAGGAATGTTGTTTTATTGTTTTAATTAAGTCGTGCTGTAAATAACAAAAACGCCTGAAAATTAATTTGGCATTGATATTTAATGTGATTCATAATAGGTAATTATTACATTTGTCATGTTAAAATATTTTGTTATTGCTAATTTAACCCATTTTGGATATCAGAACATTATTATATCATTTAATGATGAAAGTGCATGGTTTCGATGTAATCTTATTAGTTCAAAAAACGATATCACAGTATACTTATATATACAGTAGCGAAAGCGCCCATATAACGCCTGGTAAGCTATAACTAGTGGCGCTCCAAGCGGTCGACAAGTTAAACTATCGTTTAAATTATGGCGGGTTTTAAATTCTAATCCAGTTCGTTGTTGTTACCATATTTTTAATGAGCAAAACAGAAAAATTACGGGCTACATTATATACGGGTATTTAAATAATACAAAGATAATGCCAGTAATATGATTTATTAACATTTATAAACTGCGAATCTTCAAAATGCAGCGCACTCAAAGTGCAGTTTTTATTCAAATATCCCACCTCCTTTTCACGTAAATCTTCACGTCTACAGTTTACAACCCACTGTTTTGATCTAGAACGACGAGAAAGTCAAACTTTAATGTATTAATATTTATTAGAATTTATTACCTTTTTGGATCTTTGGGAAATGTAAAAAAACTAACGTTAGGATTCTTTCCTTTGTTGTTTTCGCAGTTTACGGCGGAACATGCGCTCCCTTTCGAGACTCTCATAATAGATTGGTATATCACTAATCACATTTTTATAAAAACACTGGCAAACAACTTGAAAATTGTTCTTATGACGTCCAAAAAGCAGAGAAACACTACTACCGTCAGCTGTCAGATTTTAGTGTAACTTGTTCGCCGCTTGGTGCTATAATTACCATAAATCACCTTTACTTTCGCTACTGTATATATAAGTATACTGTGACGATATGTCATCTTACTCTTCCGATGTTCAAAGCCATCCATTTTTTTTATCATGCTATATTAATTGCAAATAATATATTACTGGCACTGTAAGGAATATGAGGGAATGATTATAGTGATGGTGATGATGACGACATAAGCCACGTTCATTTTAGGCATGTTGTGTGCTCCAAGCGTTGGTTTATCTCTTTAATGTACGTTTATCGAAGAACTCAAGAGCAAGTGAAAAGAATGTACGAAGCACTCTGAACTCGGTTATAGTTTGGTGACACATATTGGGAAGTTTGAAATTATTATAAAATGTACACTGTGGGCCAAAAGTTTCTATAACAAAACAAAATTGAAATAATTGCAAAAATATACTTGATATTCCACTGCAGTTTTTTTTTCATTTTATGAAATAATGTTTTAGTTTTATATTATTTCTTAAATTGCTGAATTCGGTCAAAAATTAATGATTTTATTAAGGTTTTTTAGTAAGACAGAGTATAAAATGCCATTTACAAAACAGTTAATATTGTTTTGAATCGAGTAGTAAATCTAAAACAAATGAAACAGTTGCGACAGTACCATACGGCAGTGGTGACTTCATTTCCAAGCCATGGTGAATGAAAATGGTAGTCATGTACAACATTTGTTTAAATAATTTGTTATAAAAAATTACATGTTATCTTTGATTATATACCTTTAGAGTATAGTCAATAGTGGGTATTTATAAAAATAAAGCATTTACTTTGAAGTAAAAGGTAGCGCCAAGAAGTAAAAGGTAGAAGTAAAAGGTTGTGCTTCAATTTGTATTCATAATCTTTACCTTTTCCTTGCAAGCAAATACTTCAGATAAATGAGGTAAAGGGTACAGAAGATTCGCGATTTCAGACAAGCTACAAGTTCAAGTATGTATGTAACTAAAAACAGTTTTATTTCAAAAGATACAAAATACAGTATTTAATTGTAATGCAGGATATTAAATGATTATATTATATACTAGGTAGATGTAAGTTGTGTACAGTTTTCCATTGTCGTGTTGGTACTTCTCCTTTATTCAAGGTCCTATAAGAAATAGATTAGTTATTCATTTTTGTGGTCATTTTAAAGCGAACGTGTGTGTAAATATACAGTTGTGATACTCACTAACGTTGTTATTATAAATAAGATGAGCCAATTCTTCTCGCCGTCTTTGGTCTTGTGTGCGAACAGCTTCCTCGTTCATTTCCTCTCTATGTGGCAAGTCCTGTTCTTCCTCTTCTTCACCTTCAATATCTGCATCTTCTAGGTACTTGGCTATGTTATGTAACACGGCACATGCAATTATAACTTTTGGAATACTGGGATATTTCACTCTGCATCCATACTTGAGAATAGGGAATCGCCGTTTCAGTTGTCCAAATGTATGCTCAATCACAACTCGCTCTGATGTAAACAGCCTGTTGAATGCTTTCTGATATTCCTCCTGGGGGTTGGGATAAGGAGTCATGAGACATGGCATTATGCCATACCCACTGTCCCCTAGCAGGACAGTGTTTGTTGTTCTTTTCATGACTTCACGCACTGCTGAATTCTTCCATATGCGAGAATCATGAACTGATCCAGGCCATCTTGCATCAATACTGGTTATAACATAATTCGCGTCGCATGTGGCCTGCACATTAATACTGGTAAATCCTTTTCTATTGACATATTCGTCTCCAAATTGGGCTGGCTTTTTAATACGAATATGTGTGAAGTCAACAACTCCAATCGCTGTTGGGAAATGGAACTTGGTCAACCATTTCTCCTTGCCCTGCATGATTTGATTTTCTGTTGTTGGAAACCGAATCCATTCGCCGGCCTTTTCTACAACACGCTCAAGCACCTTATGAAATATTCTGGACACTGTGGGTTGCGTACATCCCAATTCTTCGCCAATTCCGCTCTGGAATGCAGGGTCCTCACAATAACGCAGAAATACTTTCATTTTGTGCACAGGTGACAGGGCTGCTCCACGAGTTTCTGTATCCTCTCCCAGAATGTGGCCTGCCAACCACACCACATTGACGAGGTGTATGTCTTGGTTAATAATATTTCCTTGCACGTAAATGCACCATATGAGCCATAGCAAAACACACCACTGTAACCACCCACCCAAATTTGAAAGTTCAACTTATACAAACACTTCCAGACTTTAACACGTCAAAACCACTAACTTTAGTACACCTAAACATACACCACCTTCACCATACATGCTGTATGGTGGCTGGCTAACTAGTGAAAAACGTGAGATTCTCGCAAAAAAAGTTGCTGTTGACTAGATACGTTTTTTTAGAAGCAAATCTTTCAGTTCTGAAGCAAATGCTTCTTTTTATAAATACGAAAAAAGTGAAACCTATTATTTTGAAGCGCAACCTCTTGCCTCGAAGCAAAACCTTTTCCTTCATTTTTTTTATGCATATAACCTGAAGCAATTGCTTCATTTTTTCCAAGCAAAAGGTAATACTTCTTTTTATAAATATTCACTAATGATGTTATCTAAAAAGTAATACAATTAGTTCATTTTTGATGCAAATCGAATTTTTTGTTTTTCCCTTTTCGAACATTAAAGAATTTATTTACCTACTGACCGAATTCAACGATTTAAAAATATTATAAAAAACCTTATTTAATAAAATGAAAAAAATCGCAATGCCATATCACGTATATTTTAGCAATTATCTCTATTTTTGTTTTTTATAGAAACTTTTAGCCCACAGTG
Source organism: Ctenicera cuprea (assembly GCA_958336395.1). NCBI lineage: Eukaryota > Metazoa > Arthropoda > Insecta > Coleoptera > Elateridae > Ctenicera > Ctenicera cuprea. The sequence continues at coordinate 40,412,985 of OY284490.1, forward strand.
TATATATTTCTCCTTGGATAAGTTGGTATACCCGTTTGTAGCAGACCTGAGAATACTCAAGTTATACCTACATAGAATATATTGTTATTTGTCAAAATTAGCTCCCAATGGTACTCAGAGGTGTTAAGTTTGTTCCCCAGCACAGTATACTGTAATTGATTTTAGAATATGTTTAATCATAACGGAAGGGGAAATCACAAAATTACGATTGGCAACCCGCAGAACACGAACGAATGAATGACAATAAGAAAATTTTAAGATTTCCCTGTTTTGCGTGAGAGTTTTGGCCAAAATAATAAAAGCAAAGTTAAAATCACATTATTTACTGGAACATTTTGACATTGGTTTATAATTTTCACAAAGAAAAGTTTCAAAGAAAAGTATTATTTACTACACGTTTATTATTTAACATTTTTTTTTATTTTTTTTATTTGGATCTTTGGGAATGCTGCAACAAATTAGGACTTCCTAATGAATTTTAAATTCTTTCAGCTAGTTACTTACCTGTGAAATTTTAAACAGAAACAAACACAAATATCTCTTTATCACAATTCCTTACTCTAAGACTACTATGACGCCGGTATGGCTTTAAACATGCTAAGGTAGGTTTCAAAATTTATAAAACACAAATTTCTTATATGAATTGAAACAATGTTCCCAGTTGTTTCTGTAAATAAAAAACAAAGGGGTATCAATGCCTCCTATTTATTTATTTATTTATTCATCCAAAAGTTTACAAGCAAAATACATAACATATAAAATAGCCTGTAAACCCTACCGAGATATAGAAATATCTGTGTGTAGGCTTGGGTACTTAGAAATAGAAACTTACATACTAAAATGAGATTAAAGTGCGATTCGCACTATACGGAACGTCACCGTCACGTTACGTACCGGCAACGTCACGTCAAAATATTATTAAATGCAAATTCTATGTCAGCAGTCTCATTATCAGTCACCGTCCAGTACCGTCAACGTCACGTACGGCCAGACATTCTCGAGAAGAAATATTTGACGTGTCGGTGCCGGTCCGTTTCTAGTATTCTACTCGTTTCGATAGTAAAAGCAGTGTGTGAATTGTTATTAAAAAATGATGAAATACGAAGAACTTATAGAAAAAGTCCGGCAGTATGAAGCTCTCCTACATATTTACGAGTTTTTAATATTTTATGCACCCATATTTTTTTACGTTTATTCTGAGCAGACTCCTCTTCTTTAAGAATGAGGGCAAGTTCATTAATTGGCAAAGTATTATTAGGCATTGTCCAAAATTTAATACCACAATTTTTTCACAGAGCTGCTAGTGACTTGTTAACGCGACGGTAACGTTGGCAAAAAGACGGTATGGTGTGAATACACGGCTAAATTGACGTGACGTTGCCGGTACGTAACGTGACGGTGACGTTCCGTATAGTGCGAATCGACCTTTACACTACTTAATTGTTAAGAAGTGCACATCCAAACCATTGTCTTAAAATTAATAGAATTTAAAATAAATTTAACAGAAAAAACATAAAATTTGATGATATGATGTCTGTATTTCTAGAAATTACCTGATTTTTTGCTTAGAATCTGATTATCTCGAAAACCGTTGGATATAGGTATAACCATTATTTAATAAAATTTATAGAGCGCAGAAAACTCTATCCAACTATCTAAAAATACATGGGGTGTTCCATTTAAAAAAATCGAGTTATGATACATTAAAGTTGTAAGTTTTTGCACCGTTGCAACAAGCGCCCTGTATAACCAAATTCAACTTTAAAATATTTAGGGAACAGTACATGGCATTGCTAAAACTTAGCTAATTTTTTAATCTGTGGAAGTGCGGCTTGTGCAGGTTTTATCAGTGACGTCTGCAAATGTCAAATTTGTTTGAAAAAGTGGAATAACTTGGCAACGCCGCAACGGAATTTAAAAACAAAAGACATTCATAGAGGCAATTAAACGGCCAATAGGATAATGCAAAAATATACAGGGTGTTCAATTTAAAAAAAAAGTTTGGTATGCTCCTCAAATGTGGAACACCCTATATAAATAAATAATTTTATGTTATTAGAATGTGCAAAAATTGTTAAGTAGCCCGCGTGTACAATATCTTTTTGGTAACTTATTTAACAAAGATGTTCTCAAAGAATTTCGCTAAATTATCTGATACTTGGGAGCACCAATCCCATATTTTTCCACCTACTGTTTATTACCAACACCACCTGGTAACTATTCTAAACTTTTTACATTACAGACTACTGAACTATGTAATAATTCAGCCGATTGAATTTTTCAATGTAGCGTTGTATTGTAGTTGTAAACGAATTGTTAAGAAATCTACTGTTTTGCACGTTCGGTCATTTCTGACTATTTACCATGGGTGTTTCCATGACAGTAAGTGGAATTTACCAGTTGCTATAACTACGACGACAACAAAATTACTTACCGATCTAAAAACTGAACAGCAAAAAACTTACCGACACCTTTTTTAAAAACAATCAAAATTAGTCTTACATTAAAATTTTGTAGGTATTCTCATAACGGCCCCTTGACTTTTCCTGTATTACCGCCGCACATCCAATGCCCCATGCCTCTTCTATTTCGTCTATTTCAAACTGTACATCACTTTCAGAATCGCTCATAATTGAAGTGCAAAGCTAGCAAAAGAGCCACATGCACAATTTTATGAAAATTTTTTCACTTTTGACAAATAACAGGTTGGTTACTTAGTGATGTGTGCCATACCACTTCAATCATTTCGATGTATTTCGCTCGTTTTAATTTCTCAGTAGAAAATTTATATTTTGTTGTATAATTTTAATTCCGATCGTGCAATAATCGTTAAATAAGCACGTCGAACGTTAAGGGTTACCGTTCTCAGACAATAATTAGAGTTGTCGCTTCTCTCCTCCTCCAAATAATTGTCTTCGAACGGTAAAACTCCCTTACCGTTCTCCATACTTATATACTATTACATTTCACAAAAATTATAAATATATAGTTTTGAAAATTATTTTCTAATGATTTTAGGAACTGAATCCATTAGTTGATGATAGTTCTTTGAGTGCTGAAGATATTCTTAATAAGATAATGTCGTTAATAAAAGACATTCATCTTGAAACTGTAATAGCGTTAACAAAGGAAAATGATAGAATAATTTTAGAACTAAAGCGCAAGTTGCCAGAATTTTTTATTCGATGTAAGTTTTACTTACAAGCTGGAGATGAAAATATGGTACAGTATTTCATGTGTTAGTTATAAATTTAATTTTATTATTCATATATACAACAATTTTAGTTCTTTAACGAATTCACCATACCTTTGATACAAAGTGTTCAGTATTTAGAAGTGAGACAGAAGAAATTATTCGATTTGCTAGAGAAAAAAGACAAAGAGATACAGGAGCACCAAATGGAAGGAGGCGAAATTTCTAGAAGTTTGTAGTTGTTGCTTTATTGTTTTCAAATTAAAATATTATCTTAGTGACCTAATACTTTTTCAGAATCATTAATAACAAAAAAGTTTGATAAAAATGCTCTTCTTGAAAGTGCCCCTGAACAATTATTTGTAAATGTGTTTGGTAAATCTAAAATGTTTCTTGAAACATTTACCAAAAAATATGGTGCTATTGCAAATACTACTAGTGCAAAGTAAGTTTTGTTAAATTACAAAAATTGTTACATGTTGTTGATATAAGAATTTTTTCTAATAGGGTAAAAACTGAGACTACTGGTAAGCCCAGGAAGAAATTTAAAGGAGACCAACCTAGGTTTTAAATAAAAAGCGGGCAAACGTTACCATTAAATTAGTTTTCATGCTCTGTAATTACTTTTTAGTAACAAATGCCACACATGTACATAATTAATAGTGAATTAATAATTGGTTTTATTTCTACTACCTAATTTTGTAAATGCAATAAAATTTTTGCAAATAATAAAAGAATAATGTTTTAAATTTGATGTGACAATGGCAAAGATGATGAATGACTTTTTTAATTTAAATTTTAGCTCTACAGTAGATTATAAATGTGGGATAATATGCCAAAATAGCCATAAAATAGGTGGTGCTCATTTTAATAACTATCTGTTATGTTTTACTATACAGACTAATTGATTTAAAAGGACCCAATGAGGGAAGCCGTTATTATAAAATACAGGGTGAGTCATTTAAGTGTCGCCTCTCGGTATCAAATTTATTTTTAAAATAAATGGTTGCCCTAATGAGCTGCTTTATGCCATGCTTTAAAATTTTCTATACTATCACGTAACTGAACAGTGATGTTATCATTAATTTTCTCTTAAATGGCAGTATAAATATTTTCTTAAGCAGTTAGGTAGAGTTTATTCTCCTTATCCTGATGTAAATTATTTCTTGTCTTACATTGCAAAACTTTCTGGAAAAACTTTTTAAAAACCAGTTTGTGTAAGAAAGCCATGGATCTAAACAAAAAAACACTTAAAAGTTTGTGGATTTGTTTAAATTAGGTCATCAAACTTCTATCCGTCTTTTTACAAGATCTTATTTTCAAAATGGATAATAATCATTTTTGTACAAATGAATTAGTAGTATATGGTGTTAATGATTGGCAAAGCAAAAGAAAAGTAATGTAGTATTTGCAATGTTTTTGTTTAAATCTATGGTCTGCTTACTGAAATTTGTTTTTTACATTTTTCCTTAAATTTTTGTGATGTAAGAGTATGACAGTTTTATCTCATTAAAATGAGGAAAAGATCTCTATATAACTGTATAAGAAAACATTTATATTGCCACTTAAAAAATTATCGATGACGTCACTGCTTAGTCACATGACAGTACAGATGGTACAGGAGTGTGCGATGAAGTTGCTCATTAGACCCCAAACAACTTGTATTAAGAAAAACACTTAATATTCTCAATACTTGAGGAAATATGGGTGATGACACTTACTAAATGACTTGCCCTGTAATATACAGGCTCTATTTTATGAGGTACACTGAAGGGATCTTTGAAATGGTAATTGATAGCAAATTCGTTAAATTAGATAAAAGTTGCCTAATTACAGTAGCAATGTAATAATTTTTCGTAAAAAAATCATGACTTGCTAGAAATGAGTAAAAAATTGAGAAAGTGAAATTTCTTTAAATTCTCTGTTGATGGTGAAAATAGAAAAAATTATGAAGCAAAAAGTTATAGATTTATTAAAGATGTATTAAGAAAAAAATATTTTGTTGGTTGTCTTATGTTTAATTTTCGAGATGTAACACAATTACACAAACTTTTTTGTAAAAAGTCTATTAAAAACTAAAAAGCTTATTTTTATCTATTTTCAACAATATATGTGGTGATATACTTACTTCTAAATTCAAAGAAGTAATGGAATAAAAACATTTCACTTCTAGTGTCACTGTGCCATAAAACGAAAACAAAGATACAAATTAATAAAATATGAGCTATTATTCACTTTTAAATTATCTTTTTTTATTATTTTATTAAAATACCTATTTAGAAATATACTGTCTGTCTATAAAGTAACCCCCCCCCCCTAACTAACTTTTGAACGACTTGATATTTTACCACAACATTTGGTGTGCTTTAATGAGAATTAAAATACTATTTTTAGCCAAAAATTAAATTTTGTATCATTCAAAATGGCGACTGGGCACCATTTTGAAATTTTTTTTTAATAGAAAGGGGGGTCGAGTGACACCTCATTTGAAAGGTCTTTTAATTCTGCGTCTGATCCTAGAGTTTCAAAGAAAAATATTTAGCCATAACAAAATGGCGATTTTTAAACAAATGGACTCACTCAATTCAAAATTGTTTTGATTTTTTATCCAGGGTCGAGTGACACCTCATTTGAAAGGTATTTTAGTTCTGCGTCTGACCCTAGATTTTCAAAGAAAAATATTCAGCCATAACAAATTGGCGGATTTTAAACAAATGGACTCGCTCCATTCAAAATTGTTTATGTTATGTTATGTTCCAACAAGACGCTGCGCCGCCTCATTATTATAGGCCTGTTTCTGACTTTCCCAACGTACATTTTCTTGGAAGATGGATTGGTAGGCGGGGGCCTGTAGCATAGCCAGCTCACTCCCCAGATTTAACTCCCTTAGATTTTTTTCTATGGTAATATCTGAAATCGAAAGTGTACAGAACCCGTCCAGAAACAATTGAAGAAGTGGAGCAACGCATTACAGAAGTTTGCAGAAATATCACTTCAGAAACTTATGAAAATGTAAGGCAGGTATTTCATAACCGACTTTTTGTGTGCCAAGAAGTGAATGGTAAACATTTCGAACACTTAATTTAATTAATTTAAGCTTTAATTCTTAGTTTTTTGAAATAGACTCCTTTATCTTCAAACATTGTCATTTTGTTATGGCTGAATATTTTTCTTTGAAACTCTAGGATCAGACGCAGAACTAAAAGACCTTTCCAGTGAGGTGTCACTCTCGTGTCACTTCTATTAAAAAAATATTCAAAATTCAGTCGCCATTTTGGATGATACAAAATTTTATTATGGGCTGAAAAATAGTATTTAATTTCCCATTACAGCACACTAAATTTTGTGGAAAAATATCAAGTCGTTCAAAAGTTAGTTGGGGAGAGGGGGGTGTTACTTTATAGACACGGTGTATTTTTAAGCAATTAGAAGCAATTTTTTTCATACAAAGTTTTTGAGACAAAATTGCTTTAATTGTTTTTCACATCTAGACAATTGTTAAGATAATAAAAACAACTGATGAGTATTGTTAGTCTTCATAGTTTTGTTTTTAAATTTTTTTTTAATATTAGAAAACCAATGTACAAGCGCAATCCATACATATATAAAAGCTCAAAGGGTTTTTTTCACCGGTTCCTCCAGCGGCTACCGCTTCACCAATTTGGACCATTTTTTTTCAATGAAAGGTCTATCCTCAGATGGAACATGAAACATTTTTATGTTTTTATTCTACGTCGATTTTTCAATAATAATTATTTTAATTTATAATATATATGAAAGCCTGCTAGACGCGCTTCACTTGAGGCGACATCTACACCAACGTCACGTCTCCCTTATGGAACTAATGCATCACGTGACATCATTTAGCCGGTTCTGTCAACGCTCAGTCTGTCAGTGCATTGTGCGCTGGGGTAACACTAGTTATTATTAATTTTTGTTTTAAGAATCTTGGTGCTTGAAATTATTTGCTCATTTGGTGTTTACATTAAAATGAAAATTAAGCATTATAACTGCTATTCTAAAAAATAATCATTTTATTTTACTATTTTCCAAATAGGGCAAGCGTGCCATCACCTTAATCAACCCTGATATTTATGAATGGGAAACTTGACACCGAAAGGTAAAATAGCGAATGATTATCATGATAATGATGAAGATTCTGTTCAAAATAATCATGACAAGATACTCTTGTTAAGAACATCTTCCCAACTGTTTTCACGGCCCACTAATGTAGGGAGCATTTTAAATCAATATATTCTATCAATTTTAAATTAAGTACCTACTATGTCAAACTACTTCGTTAATAAGAGAAAAATATTAGCTTTTTAACAGTGTTAAAATGGAATATGGTTTCCATTAAAAAAATGCACATATGTGTTTTATCTTGAAAACTAAACAAAACGCAATCTTAAAAATATTTTTCTATAGTACAGCTTTAATAGATCTTTTTTCATTTTTCGATGTATAAAATCCAAAATCATATCTGAGATCCATTATGAGCTAGCAGCGATTAAATCAGGTACCTATGCACTACAAATGCCGATCGGAATGAACTTGAAATTTAAGTATTGACAATTTAATTAATTATTAAGCAATTTGTGATTAATTAATACAAAAAAAATCTGTTGCTGTAAATTTTTAAATACCTTATTATTGAACTTATTCGTATACTAAAGTTTAAGGTAAAGTGAAATATAAATTAATAACCTGCATCTAAAGTGAATGGATGTTATTTTAGTAACAAATTCATAATTCTTGACCTAATTAAAGATTATCATCTAGTAGGTCACTTAAATAAATTAAATTATAGCAAAGCAGGGTAAAAACTGCAATTTTATTCAGTTAGATCTCTTAAGTTCTGTTTTATTGCATTTTAAGTCGTTTTGTGTTCTTTTTTTGATTTAGTAGGGCTACAATTAACTTAAAACAAATCGCAAATACTCCATGACCTACTAAATAATAAATTAAATAGTTGGGAACAAAAATTTGATATTAAAATTGGTATTATCGGTAAAAGCTTTCGGATAATGCAAAATTATACAAGATCTTTGATTTAAGAAAACAAAAAGTTGATCATCGCCACTTTGAACTGTGTCATCGATTTTAATTTTAATAATTGCAGTGAGATGTACAGGGTGTCTCATTTTCGATGTAGTTATATAGGTAACTTTGTTAATATTATAGTTATTAAAAAACTCGTTTACATGTTGTTGGGTCAATTTTTTTGTATGAATAAAATACTTTATAAGTTCAACAATATTTATTTATTTTAACCTTATACGTATTTCAACATCTTTACATGCCATTATAAGTTTTATAATAAAGTAGGTACTTCTCCTGAAATTTTAGATACTTCAGCGGTTTTTACTAGTAGTTCTTTTAAAATTCATAATAGCAGGGCCATTAAAAGGACACAAGGAAAATATCAAATAAAAACAAATAAATATTGTTGAAGTAATAAAGTATTTTATGTATACTCAATAAATATGGACTTCAACCAAGTAAAGCTAGAACTTCTAAATAAATTAAAACTGGTGTTTATATGTTCAATCGATCATTTATATTTTATTAACATAAAACAACATTTAATTACAAATTTATACATAAAGTATCAAAACATAGATTTGTGTATGACTAAATTTCGAAATTTTCTTATTTATAATTGCAACTACTTTTTACAATGTGTACCTCTAGCTACATTTGTTAGTGATGTCATAAATTAAACAATTATTTCGTTATTATTTTGCACACATTTAGTAAATGTAATTTTTTTTAGTTTTTATTAAACAAAGTCAGTGAAACTCAGCTGTGTTTGGTAATGTAGTTAATGTTGAATAATCTAAATTTGTGTCCATCCAGTCTGGAACCTAAAATTTAACATTTTCTTTGTATAGATGCAAAAGAAAAAATAAAACATGTTTATTAGAGAGTTTGTGGTAGGGTAGTTTTCCATTATGAAAAGTCCCCTTATAGTTATTTATAATGAACGGTCTGTAACGTACCATATAGGTAATTGTTTTCATGCTGTTTTCATAAATACTGCAGCCAATGAAAATACTCTTGCAGAAAATATTAAAATAAATATATACATTTAGATTTTCGGAACAGGGAGAGAGCAAGAGTGATGAAAGAGTTGTTTAGTGTTGTGTGCAAGGGCATAACAGTTATAAAAAAAGAACTAATGAAAATTTACATGAAGAGTAGTTGTTAATTAATTATTTTATAGGCATAATACGTTGTAAACGTAACGACAAGAATTGCTGCAAGTCTCTAAGTTGAATGCGAAAAACAGTAAACATACATTGTTGCTACTGCTGCTGTGACGATTGCTGTAACTGGAATCCACACTTTGAGCTTTTCGTAGTGGTGGAGGTGCAGTAGTGTTTACTACAACCATCAGACTATTTGGTAATGCTTGTATTTTTTCCAACCAGATTTTTTGTCCTACTTTTAGTTTTTCACTTGAAGCATATAAACTGTAAGATTGCAATTTTACATGTGAGAATATTTTTGGATATTGTATTAGGTTGTTAATAATACGCAAAGTATATATTCCAATATTAAAAAACAATATTAATTGTTGGCATGGACGTACATGACTTGTGAATTATTATACCCTCTACCTATGATTTATGAATTATACTCATAGATCAAACGTGGAAATTTACTAGAATTTTGAATATATAATATCATTATTAAAATTTCGTGGTATTTCAAACAGATTGTAGTATTTTTTTGAGGAAAATGAAACATAAACTCTGCAATCTGTTGATGAACGAGAGAAATTTCGTACTTACGCTAATACACTTTTTGGTTTTTTTATTAATTCTGGATTTTTTGTATCTAAATCTTGGGTGTCCGTCATTGAAGAACCTACTTCAGAAATCTAAAAGTAATAGGATTTATAATTTAATAAGTTTACTAACAAAAGGTAAGTGATGTACCTTTTGTAGAGGAGTATGTTTATGACATATAGCAGAGTTATAACTTGAAAGTTTTTCATGTAATTCAGAAGCCGATTCAGAACTGCTCTGCTTATAATAAGTACCCCAAAAATACAGTACATTTTCATCAGTTGATACTACTGTATAAGTTGGTCCGCAACTAATCATCTGATATTAAACTTTTATGAAATACGCTTCTATGTAAATAGCATAGAAGCAGGTACTTACTACAATATTCTGAAGATTCCGAATAGTTTGAGGATAACTGTAAGTGGTACAGTTTCCTATTCCAAGTTGGCCTTCAGTATTTCTTCCCAATCCAATTACTTTTCCACTCTGTGTAACTAGAATTGTGTGCGTAGCTCCCATACTTACATTTGTAATTCTATCCTTAAGTATTCGTAATATTTGAAAATTCAGAACTTTGGTTTCATTTTGAACACCAAGTTTGTTACATATATTATCTCCACAAACTAAAACTCTTCCATTTGAATCTAGAAGAGCTGATGAGTTTGATTCAGCTACTACATTAGTTATGAGGTATTCACTTGGCAGCTTGATTAGTGTCGCTGTACAGCTAACAAATAAATAAATATAAATGTAATTTGGTATTTTACAAGGACTATAACTGGCTTTCAACATTATTTATATGTTGTGATATTTCTAGTTCTTTTATGCAATTTCCAGTTGTGTTGGTTACCTACTTACCAAAATTTTTCGTGTCCTAATCCCAATTGTCCATTTGATGATGAACCCCAAGAGTATACTTTACCATCAACTGTTAGAGCCAATACATGTTTTGAGCCACAGCTGATTTGAGTGACATTTGTAGTTATTAAAGAATCTTTAAATAATTTTAATGGGTTGATTTAGATTTATTTATAGGTAAACATGATAGTTTATAATATATTTAAAATAAATACCAGATCAGTAATGTATATTATCAACACTTGATTTTTTTTATTAATGATTGTACTTATAGATAATATAACAATGGTTTAATTCTTTTTTAATTATAATATTCTATACTGATTTTGAAAATTTAATGCCTGCATTTAAACACCAATTACTTAACAAATTCTTGCAAAACCAACCAAAACTACGGTAATTTCTTTGCAGGTAATGCGTAATGCCCCATGCTCAGTATTATCGCAAGCAGAGAGTTTGAGTTCTGATCACAAGACGTAATATAACTTAGCGATCCCGATTGTCCAATAAAGGAGTGCTGTTAACGGGTGCAAGTTAAGACGATAATTTCACAAGCGCGACGCGTAGTCTTAAATTAAATAGGGAGCCTTGGAATTAGCTAAGGTGCCTATTAGGGCCATCCAAGGCGAGTTGACAGATCGGGATTAAAATTGGTACTTATATCCTAAAATGGAGACAGAGTGTTACTATGGACGAGAATTTCCGAAAAGATGAAAACTGTAAAGTGAAATAATATTTAAAATTTCCAAACAAATATTTCTCATAAGATTCAGAACTAAATTTTTAATCGAGTTGGGCCGATACCACGTTTAGATACCGATACCGATACTTTCGATACCAGATAATATCTTTGTTTTAGATACTTTTCAACTGCCTGCCATTTGCTGTGAAAGTACGCTATGTAGTTAAACTATTTTTTAAAGTGAGTAGTTTGGGTAGTACGAGTAAGTTGGTAGTTAGTGGTTAACTACTTTCAAAAAGGAGTTTCCAAAGCTCCGCGTGTTGCATTTGCTCTTTGCGGAGTAGTCAGCGTGGGTGCAGTTTGTTATACTGCTGTGCAACGAACTTTAGTAGTGATATAAGGTTTTACGGTCCCTTACTGCTAGATAATTTGGTGTATGGCACGTTCCACTGTTGGCACTGTATTTGTTGCAACCAATATATTGCTATGATATTTAGAGGTGTTTGATTTGACTGGGGTATTGTGGTTGATGGAGAACAATTTTTGGATTGTTTGTTGCAGTTCAATTTGCATTTGGAGATTTATGAAGACTTGTAAGATTTTAATGTTCTGACTTATAAACTCAGGGTCGCGTATTTTTGCTAGAATTCCTGTTATAAATTCTAATAATTGTTATTTTTCGTATGGTACTGAAAGAAAAGAAAAACACAACAGATTGATACGAAGACTATTTATGTTATTTGTAATTATAATTTAAATTAGAATTGTTAAAAAGGTTTAGTTTATAAGAAGTTTTAGAGTTACTTGATTTGTGCGTCGATAAATGTCAGTTAGGATGTCAGTGTCAAAATGACAAACGAATTCAAAAGGATACTGATGGGCATGAGATTTAGTTGTTTGTAATAAAAATGAAAATCAAAGGAGGAAGAAAAAAGATATAAAAAAAAAGAAATTTGTTTAATTTGTTACGGCTCGTCTGTGTAAATAAAAACATAGAATTGAGATCCTCTGAAAGAAGAAAAGAGGAAAAACGAGTCTAAAAGCTAGATAACAGTAATTACGTGTATAAAAGAGGAAAATACAAGAAGTAATAACGAATTAAAGAAAAATCCAGAAGAATTATAAATAAAAGGTGATCGAGGAAGTTTGTACGTTTGTGATGGTAGTAAAACCAAATTGGTAATAATATAAAACACACAAGAAGAAGATTCAGATTAAGAGAGAGTATTTGTTGTTGCTCGAGAGGCCAGCAGAGCGTTTTGCTAGAGCGAGGAATAAGAAGACGTTAAGATAAGTGTTTATTTGTTAAAAAAAGACGATAGTAGTTAGTAAAATTTATTCATTTTCGGAAACCACATTTAGAAATTCAGTTATTTAATAAAATTATTATTTTGTAAAGTTGATATCGTTGTATGTTTATTTCTATTTAAAAATTAATTTAAACAATTTATTTTACAAGCAATATAACGACCCTGAGAAAGTTAAAAGAGTCTCATAGCAAGTTTAAATTTAATTGCGTGAATTGCAGACAGTTTAGGGATTGTTTTCTAGTAGTTGCAAGACCAAGCATATCATTGCAATATATGTAATAGATCTTGTTTTATTTTTTTGTCTACTGTAAAGGTGTATTCATAAAATGTTGGAAAATATTTGTATGGCGTGTTGCGTTTGCTCTTTGCGGAGTTATCAACGGCAGTGGAGTTTGTTGTACTGTTGTATAATGACTGCTAGTCGGTGCTACACGGTTTTGGGGCCTCCACCAGCAGACAGTTTTGTGCATGACACATTTCAGTGTTGGCATTGTATTTGTTGCAACTAATATGTTATATTATTTTATTTTTTGTTTTAATGTTTTGTCTACTAAAAAGATGTAGGTATTCATAAATTTTTGAGCGCAGAAAATGATTTTTTTTACTTTTGGGGTCTTCTAAATATTGGGGAATACGACGCGCGCCTAGTCATCTTGTGCCTAAACGCACCAATGCCGTTGGGTCTACAAGTTGTGCATAAATGCTTTTGAAAATATGGAAAGGAAAAGTTTTAAAAGTGTACGTCCAGACGAAGTGCTTTACTCATTTTTGTGTTTCTGGCATTTGATGATTTGAAATGCTGCAAAAGTATATGCTGCTTTTGCTTAATGTGGCACTTTCAGTGATTTCCGACACGCGTTTGATTTTGGAAGACTCGGTAGTAATGCAAATGGGACTGCTTGGTAGTCGGTATTGTTTTAGATTGTCTATGAGTATCTAGGACCTCTTCTTACATGGTAACAGCGAGTGCCTTTCTCAGAAACCCGGTATCTACAGTTCTGTGTTGAAATAAATTAATGGTCACTTATCTAGAGTATACTCTAGGTAAGTGACTATTAATTATCTATAGGTAATAAATATAGCTTTATTTTCTGCGAATATTGCCTAGTAGACCTAAACTTTATACCTACACCTACCTACCTACCTACCTATTAGGGTTGGCCGTAAAACGCCATTCCAATTACAGTGCCCTAAGCAACCTTGTCGACCATCACCACAAGTAAAAACTAAACCATTTTTGTTTAAGAACACGCTAAAGTCCTCACCAGCAGCGCACCTGTAATATGATGATAGAGTAGTACCTATTTTAAAAACACCAGTAAATGTTATATGTTCTTGCTTTACATCACAATGTTTTTTCCTCTCAAATATTCCACACAAATTGGATGTTTACGTCAAATATTTGTTCCACCGTGAGCTAACTGTCCGAATACATCTTTGCCCCATGTGTACACTAAATTATCTGTAAATTTAGTTATTATTATGGTCTATTTCATATACACATTGTCACTTTTTCATTAATTCACCTAAAGTTACAACAATGAAGTGCGTTTTGCTTGCAGAAAAGCTGATAATCCTTTTGCTTGGTAGTTCAATTGGTGATAAATCTAAGTTATCTCCAAATCCACTTAAATGGTATAAAACTGATCTATCTGTGAAAATACTGTAAACGAAATTTATTGTGGGTTAAATGATTTGATCATATGAAAAGTACTCTTGCCTTTTATTTGACAATGAATGTAGTGAAATCCTTCTATTTTCACTTCTAACATTTGAATACTGTAAGAATCTTGGTATTATTTCATCATGAATGTATTGAGCTGAGGGTCTATTGGAGTAATCCTTTTGTAAGATATCTCGTACCAGTTGTGATAAATTTTTTGAGTATATATCGGGAATTTCATCATATTCACACTAAGAAATTTACACATATAGTAAAATAAAAACTAGCTGCCTATGTTAAATACTAACAGTGCTGATTCTTTGTACTAATGCTGGCAGGTTGGGTGCTTCGAATGGTTTATGGAAACACGCAAGTTCGTACAAAATACAACCTACCGCCCAAATGTCGGATTTTTCATCATAATCTTTTCCTTCGCACTACAAATTATTTTTGATAAAATAAAGCATACGCTTGAAAATGTGATAAATATTTAGACAGCACTGTTTCTTTTCATAAAAATTTAAAACTTACCATTTCAGGACTTAAGTAATATGGAGTCCCAACAACAGTTTGAGCTTGTGCTCTTGTAGTCATTATTTTTGAAATTCCAAAATCTCCAATTTTTATCGTGCCACTTTTGTTTAAGAATATGTTTGCGGATTTTAGATCTCTAAAATATTAGCCATGATATAAACGTTCGACGCATTACGACATACATGGTCTATATCTAACCTGTGTAAAACTTTGTGAGCATGCATGTAGCTTATTGCAGCTGTTATTTGAGATAATATTTCTAAAATATCTTTTTCTTTAAACATCTTTTTGCGTTCTCTGCGTAGATTGATTAGTTGCGCTAAATTTCCGTTATCGGCATACTCCATTTCTATTAGCAAAGACCCTTCCTTTTCAAAACTTCCCATGTATCTGAAAAATTTTAAATTAAACTAAATTATAAATTAACTCGATGCTAATATTTTATTACACTTATGCTATACACTGTGTCCATAAAGTAACCCCCCCCCCCTATCTAACTTTTGAACGACTTAATATTTTACTACAAAATTTGGTGTGCTTTAATGGGAAATTAAATACTATTTTTTAGCTCATAATTAAATAATGTATCATTCAAAATGGCGGCTGGGCGCCATTTTGAATTTTTTTTTTAAATAGAAAGGGGGGTCGAGTGACACCTCATTTGAAAGGTCTTTTAGTTCTGAGTCTGATCCTAGAGTTTCAAAGAAAAATATTTAGCCATAACAAAATGACAAACGTTTGAAGTAAAGAAGTCTATTAAAAAAAACTAAGAATTAAAGCAAAAACAAATGAAATTAAGTGTTCGAAATGTTCACCATTCACTTCTTGGCACATAAAAAGTCGGTTATGACATTCCTGCCTTACATTTTCATAAGTTTCTGGAGTGACATTTCTGTAAAAAACGCATTACAGAAGTTTGCAGAAATATCACTCCAGAATCCTATGAAAATGTGAGGCAGGAATGTCATAACCGACTTTTTATGTACCAAGAAGTGAATGGTGAACATTTCGAACACTTAATTTCATTTGTTTTTGCTTTAATTCTTAGTTTTTTTTAATAGACTTCTTTACTTCAAACGTTTGTCATTTTGTTATGGCTAAATATTTTTCTTTGAAACTCTAGGATCAGACTCAGAACTAAAAGACCTTTCAAATGAGGTGTCACTCGACCCCCCTTTCTATTTAAAAAAAAATTTCAAAATGGCGCCCAGCCGCCATTTTGAATGATACATTATTTAATTATGAGCTAAAAAATAGTATTTAATTTCCCATTAAAGCACACCAAATTTTGTAGTAAAATATTAAGTCGTTCAAAAGTTAGATAGGGGGGGGGTTACTTTATGGACACAGTGTATTCCTTTAGGCTTTCGCGGTTTCTCGAACTGTCAATATTACATTTACTTTTGGCTTAGACCGCGTCGTCATTTGCGAACTAAACCCAGCATAAGCAGGTAAGGACCGACCTGTAGCTTGTCTGTTTTTTCAAGCATTTTCTTTAGAAGTTTGAGCAATATTTGTTCATAGGCCCTGTCTGCCCAAACAGGGCCGTGTGCTTAGATTATTTAAACATTGGGGCGGACAAGGATTTCATCCTATTGTATTTTGTTTGCCAGGACAATAACACTTAATCGGCTTATGCCTGTTAGCTGTTTGTGAACCCATACAAACTAACGTTTCGCAAGACATTGCAGCTTGGATCTTCAGAGTGAATAGAACACTGTAAAGGCAGACAAGCTACAGGTCGGTCCTTACTCGATTATGCTGGCTGTAGTTCCCAAATGACGACGCGGGCTAAGCCGAAACAAATTGTAATATTGACTACACTTATACTGTTTTTAACAATATTTTCTTTAGAAATATGTATATGTAGGGTGCAGAAACTTTTTTAAAAGTAAAAATACATATTTATCTAAGCAAATGAAAGGAACTAGAGATATCTCATGATAACAAAGAAAACCTTTTGCTAAATATACTTATCATGTATTTATGTCAATTTATAAAGTTTTAACAAATATGAATTTATTTCTGTGCATTTTTTACAAATACACACACATAACATACAAGCCGTAATAGACCAGAGAAAAATATAATGGCCACGATGCGTTGTGAATTCAGCGATTTATCCAGAATGGTAATACGTGTTTATTCACTTTATTGTTTCATTGTCGTATGTCTGATGTAAAGTATTTACTTGCTACTACAGTGGATAAAACAAACTCTTACCTAATTATATTTAGATGATTAAGTGACGCTAAAACGTTAGCTTCATTAAATGCTAATTCTTTTTCCGTATCAGCCATATCTGATAAAAAAATTTCTTTTATAACAACATCTTTATTATCAGACAATCTCTTGTAGAGAACAGCAGTTCCAAATGCACCTAAAAAATGATTTTATTCATACGCAACAGGTTTACTTACAATGTTTAGAAATTCTACCTTTTCCAATTGTTTTAATTCTTTCGTATCCCTCAAAACTGCCCTTTCGTGAAACCATTTTATAAAGTAGAAAAATACAAATTGATAACCAAGTGCCACGTATCCTTTCTCTACAAGAAGAATGCGTGCGTACGTAATACGTAGGCAATTGGAGTTTTCAGTTGGTATTTGTTTTGTGTGTAATGTAAAATTGCCATAGAAACATTAATTTAAGTGTATTCAATATTGATATATTGATGGATTTAGTGGAGCAGTTTTATTTTATTAGTAACAGAATTACGAAACCTCTTTATTATATTTTGTCAAGAATAGCTAGAAGGCCGACTGATGATGTATTCTATAACTATAATTTGTCCTTCTTACAATGTCGGATTAGCAGAGGTTCATATTTAATACCCTACAACTTCAAACAGTTGTTCTGAGTTAGACGTGCTGTAATTGTTGTGATTAGATATGTAAAAGTAATTATTTTGTATAAGTATAGGAAAGTCAAGGCGAAATGCTTCGCTCATTTTTAAACTTGTTGTTATATGAATAGTCGTTAATTTTAGCATTAACAGTTTTACTTACTGCTAATGTCGGCATCGGTTTTGGCAAACCAAAAATTGTATCCTCATTATTAAACCTTGATAAATGCATGTCAAATAAAACTGACACGATGTCCTATAAAGGAAGCATTTTGATTTTTAAAAACTTGCTGGATCATAATTAAACTCCGACACTTAGTTATTTGAAAAATAGTCATAAAAAACTCTAAGTGAAAATCTAAGCTCTGTAAATATCGAGTTATGATATACATGACGCTAGCAGTAGGTAGGGACGCTCGGGCGGTGGGGGATAGGTTGTCATGGTAACCACGGGTATGTACAGCGATAAAGGAAGTCACAGAAATCTTTTCACTTTACTATGTAGTCGTGTTGGATGACCAACAATGCACGGGCGTTGAAATTTTTACGATTGTAGTTGGTAGAAAGTTGTTATTAGTTCTAAACTTATACAGTTTCATAAACACAAATGCCTTTAATCATGAAATAATATAATTTGATTTACTCCGCGAGCCGCCACTGATATTTTTATAAACGGAGACGATTCTCGACTGCTTTAGAAATTTTAATTTTTAAGCGGGTTGTGATGCATTAGCAGAGGATTTTTGCGGGTAGTAACTATATTAAGAAAAGCGATGGCTTGCGCCATTTATATTTTCTAAGGGCATAGAGTAATTTGAGTACGGTATTTTTAAAAATAGCATCATGTTTCTTAACAGTTTTATGATATTTTTCGCATTTTCCATAAAGATGAAAGTTGCACTTTAACACACACATGTTATTCAAGGAAACAGAAGTCGAGAGTTTTGTCTTCTTTATTTAACAGATGGGGCCAAGTAATTGCTTTCATATGAAATAATTTTATTTGGACTGCTAAGAATGCGTTTCAAATTGTGGTCGAGGGCATAAAATTCGTTAACCTTGTCAAGTTTTAATCAGCGAAAACTACATGTGGTGTTATTAACTAAAGATTAGAAATAGCAATTGCTAAGTTAAAATATACATTTTTATTAAGAAGAATTAGTTACACAATTTATTATAAAATTTTACCACATAATAATAATAATATAATAATAATATTTTATTTAATACGTAAGTCACTATTACATGTAAGTGAATGTATTCGTCAAAAAATAACGTGAAACATAAAAATGTACATAACTTATAAAAATACATAGCTACAACCTAAGACATAATAATTATTTTTAAAAGTTTGCCACAATTATACAAATTCTTGTAAAGAATAGCAACATTTTTCTATTAGAAATAGTTTAACAGTTTTTTTGAATAAGATAACATTTTTGATGTTTTTTATGTATGTCGGCAAACTATTGTACACTTTCAGACCTAGATAGTTTGGTGAATTCTTAATTAATGTGAGCTTGGTTAAGGGTATATGAAAATCAAGTTTTTGTCTTGTATTTATCTGATGTACTGCTTCGTTTGCGGAAAATTTAGATTTGTTGTTGTGTACGTACACGCAAAGTTCCATTATGAATATACTAGTTAAAGTTAGAATCTTATACGATTTAAATATCTCTCTACAAGAGTAAGTGTTTGCAACACCGGCAATGCATCTGATAATTTTCTTTTGACATATAAAAACTTTTGAAGACAAACTTGAATCTCCCCAAAAACAAACACCATATCTCAGTCTACTATCAACCTGAGCATGATATAAGTTTAGGAGTTGCTGCTTTGTTAATACCGTCCTAAGATTTCTAAATTGATAAACCACTGAACTTAATTTAGAGCAAAGATAAGTGCAGTGGTTCCTCCAAGTCAAAAAATTGTCAAATTCAAGACCTAAAAATTTTACGTGATCCTCGTTAACCAATAGTGAGTTATTTAAAAATAATTTTAAATTTTCTTTACATTTTTGGCGATTCTGAAAGACCACCATATGAGTTTTAGTTGAATTCAGATAAAGATTATTTTTAGAAAACCATTCATGCACTGTTTGCAGTGACTCATTGCACTTTTCAGTCAATTGTTGACGCGATTTGTCAGAAATGATAAGTGAAGTATCATCCGCATATATTGTGAAATGAACATCTGAACTAATTTTATCAAGATCATTAACGTACACGATAAACAAAACGGGGCCCAAGACTGATCCCTGAGGCACGCCGATGTTAATATCAATGGATTCTGAGTTTACATTTTGGGTGTTGGACCCGTTTTTATGACACACATTCACATATTGTTTGCGATTTCTCAAAAATGATTTTATCCAATTGAGAGGTACTCCCCTTATTCCGTTGTCAAACAGCTTGCGGTAAAGGATACCATGACTAATACAATCGAATGCCCTACTGAGATCACAAAAGATCCCAACAGGGCACTCACCGTTGTCAACATAATCCATAATTTTTTCATAAAAAGAGTTCATTGCAGTAATTGTAGATTTGTTGCTCACGAAACCATGCTGATTGGCAGTTATAATACTGTTTTTGTTTAAAAATTCCGATAATTTTTTGAGAAACGCATATTCAAAAATTTTTGAAAAAACAGATGATATAGCAACTGGACGATAATTTTCTAGTAGCTGAGGGTTTCCTTTCTTGTAAATCGGAATAACTTTGCTAGTTTTTATACTTGAGGGGAAATGGCCCGAGACAAATGATAAGTTAATTAAAAAAACTAAAGGTTGTAGAATTAAATGTCCACTTTTTTTCAGTAATATAAGAGGTATCTCGTCCGGGCCAGCAGACCATTTACTTTTAATTTTATGCATAAGTATATTTAAAATTTCGTCTTCACTAGTGGGTGTTAGGAACATACATTTGTTTTGCTTTGTAATTTTTTGAGTATTGTCTTGCTTACATGCAGATTGAATACTAGTAGTATTAGGGATTTGTTTGATCACTTCCAATGGTGCGTTTATAAAAAAATCGTTAAAAAGTGAGACGACTTTATGTGGATTACTTATTATGTGTTCTCCGCTATCTTTTATAGATATATTATTCTGTTTCTTGGTATTATTGGACAGTTCTGAAATAACACCCCATGCAGACTTGCTTGGATTGTCGGAAGAAAAGATTTTATTCTGATAGTAAGTTTTCTTGGCCCTACTAACTAAAAGATTATGCTTTTTTTTTGCACGCTTGTAGACTTCAGCAAGTACAGGATACTCCCGTTTTAGTCTAAATAAATCATTCAATTTTGAACATGAAGTCCTAACGTGGTTATTAATCCAATCCTTCTTCTGGGACTCTTTTTTACTACTATATCTTTTCTTAAGTGGAAAATATTTGTTAAAATGAGTCATAAAAATTTCATGAAAATAGGTAAACGCAGTATCCATTTTGCTGAGCTTGTATAATGTATCCCAATTTTGTTTTTCTAATTCTTTACTAAAATTTTTAATTGCCAATTCCGTAAAAGATCGCTTGAAATTAGAGGTATGTTCAGATTTACATTTCGTATTAATAACATTTGACTGAAATAAAACAGTGCGGTGATCTGATATAGTATTATCAACAACGCAGCAACTTCCAAAGTCATGAATATTTGTAAAAATATTATCAATTAAACTTATTTTACTATCGCTCACTCTAGTAGGCCAACGAACGATAGACTTAAGATTGAAACTAGATAAAGCATCACATAAATTAACAAAGTCTTTCGATATCGCATAACCTTCGATATTAAAATCTCCGCACAAAATAAATCTAGTCTTAGGCTTAAAAAGAAAGTTTAAAACATTTACAATTCCATCAAAAAATATTTTGATATCACCACATGGTGATCTATAACAATTTAAAATGATGGTAGGTGAACTTACATTCCTGTTTATTAAACTGGCGCATATCTCAAAATGCTTTTCTTGACAAAAACGATTTAAATCTATAGCAGTCACATCCAGATTATCCCTGGTCCAGATGCCAACACCACCTGCTTTAGAAATAGATCGGCAATAATAACTACTTATTTGAAAATTATTAATTTGCATGTACTGTACTGAATCTGTTTTTGCGCCAATTTCAGTGAGACATAAAAATTTTAAATTATTATTATTTGCAATGTATTCAGCCTCAATGGTATTGATTTTGTCTACATTTAAAAATTGTTGCACATTTAACAGCAGAAGATCTGGAGCAAATGTTAGTCCTTCGTCTGCTTTTTCGGGAATAATATATGAAAGCAATGCCCACAACGATTTTTGTAAAAACAATTGACGATTGAATGAGCTCTAGTAGAATAAATAAAATGTACCCAAGAAATTCATACTAATAATTAATGCTTAAAATCAGTTACGCATTTCTATCATCACATAATATGTATATTGGTCAGCATTAGGTATACATACAATTTACATTAAAGCTTGTGTGGTATTTATATCACATTTTGAACAATTGTAGGGTTACAAAAGACAAGATAAAATTAGTACCTACAATATAAATTTTCTATGTATATGTACAGCTTTGGTTCCTTTAAATGAGCTAGCAGCGATACTGAAATATTTTATATTCTGATTATCAAAATTTTGAGAATTATTGTGAATAAAATCAGCCGATGGTATATTAATTTTTTAATACCTGATTTAACTATGCGCCATACAATCAGTAGTCAGAGCAATGTATATATTTAAAAGTAAAAGTTTATTTAAAATGTTCAAAGCTATAAGAACACAATAAAAAATATTTCATGTTCATTTTCATTAACTCTACTGCAAAAATAACATATTTCTACATTATCCTAAAATATAGCATAATATTTTGAGTTAAGGAGAACATCCAAAAACTTGTTTTACTAATTTAAAAGTTTATACCGTCGTCTGTGTTGATTTGTTAGAACTGATCAATGCAGACGACGCGAAGCGACGACGATTTATACACAAATAATTACATGGCCTACCGCTTGCGATAATTTTTACTACCTACTATTGATTCTGTGAACTAGAAAGGTTGTCATAAAATATCTTTTAACTAAAAAGGTAAGTTTTGTAGTTAACTATATTTAATTCTTAGAACATCTTAAATAAAAAGTAATTGGTTTTTATCCTTATTGATAGAAAATGCTATTGTATAAACTTTGTGCGCATGTTTTTCTTAATTTATTGTAGTAAGTATCAGTTTTGATTTTAAATTTAATTTGAGCAAAGTATAGCCAGTAGTATTAATTAAACATCAACATTGAAAATTCAGTGACACAAATATATAATTGCAGTTTGTTTTTTTTATAAATATATGTCGTTGTACCAAGAAGTTCGCAAGTGGAGCTTCAGTCGTGAGTTTATAACTTACGTTTTATGTACGAATGCTTTGAGCACGTGCTCAAAACTTATACAGAAGAGCTGAAATTTACACAACACGCCCGAATAAGTGTCCAAAACTTACACGTGACGATATATGAAATTATCACCAAACAGTGCTGTAAGGACCAACCACAAAATCTGTATTTCTCCTTTAAAATCTTATAAATTCTAACTATTGAAGCTTAGATAAACAATTTTGGTTTAAATATATATTTTATTACGTTTTTTAACACGTTGAGCATGCTTGCTTTCCTCCATCTAATTGTTGCTTTAGTACATCGTGAATATCGCCTTTGTTGCAGTCTTGATATGCTTCACCCTGAAAACGTACGTGCATATTTTAGATATAATTAAAATCTATAGTTATACGTACATTCCTTTCTGTTTGTTGACGTATTTTTCGGGCCAGTATTAAAAATGATTCTTCAACATTTATGTTGTCTTTGCATGACACTTCAATGAAAGGTAACTCAAAGTTGTCTGCAATCTAAAATCACATTTTCAATACAGATATAGTATGTGCAAGGAAATAATGACATTGAAATTTAGGTGAATTTTTTCTGGTTTATGTTGAAAATTGTTCCACAGATCAATTTTGTTAGAGGGAATGATAATTTTCAAAGCAGAGAATTTCGCCTTTAAAAATCTGGTTGCGGTCTTACTTTCCATTAGCTTTGATAAAAATAATTGTGATACTTCTCATTCTGTAAATACAGTGTTGCTTACATTAAGTTTTTACTTGCTTTACATACGTATTGTGTAATAGGGAAAGTACGGTAATGCCACTACATTTAATCATGCTACTACGTTCGTTGGAAAAAGGAAAAAAAAACAGTTAGGTATACTGTCTATGATAATATTACATTATTATATGTCTATAAGGCGATGGCTTAACCCGCCAAAAAGGGAGGGTGTTGCGGTGTTTACCTATTCGTTTGTCTCTTTGTCTGTGTGTGCGCTACAAAAAAAGCTTTTCCGAGCGACGAAACGACTACAAAAAGGACGGCCCCTATTCTCGACTCGTCCGTCAAATTTTTCGTATGCGTAGGTATATGACTTCATTGCATGTAATGTTATATGGGATGACGTCGTATACGTATACGAAATATTTAACGCACGAGTCGAGAATAAGTCCCCTGAACACTGGTTTCTTTTATGTAGGATAAAACGGGAGAATTCTGGTAACAAAAACAATTTGTCTAATTCGAATGTCTACAAGGATTGCGATTTTGTTGTAAATTGTAGCTTGAAGTTTTGCGTTTTTTTTACTGCCCCATTTATTTGCAAGTTCGTTCCAGTAATAGTCCAAGAAGAAGAAAACTTATACTTTGCGTAAAAGACACTTTTCCTCGTTATATTAATAGCTAGGCCCCGTGTATCTGTGAGTCATAGCAAGTACGAACTTTTGGTCTTTTGGAATTTTTGCGTAAAATGTACCTTTTTCAGTAATTCGTTGATGTAGTTTTGACAAAACTTTTCTCGATATATTAAGCAGAAACGATCTCGTGATCCATGAGACTTTAATCGTTCTGTAGATGTTTCTCTTACGCTTACGCATATGAAATACCCTAGGCCTAGTCCAACAAACACATCAAGTTTATCCAAATGTAGGCGTGTAGCGTGAAAAAGTATTTTTCACGCTACCGGCAGTGTAAGTAGGCCTTACATCCATAGCTACAGGGATCGTAAGTGGCTGATAACATTCGTGTACTAGTTACCCTTGACGACGGAACTTAATAGTGTCACTTACGTTCCTAGGAGTATAATGTTGATTTTAACTGTTCGTTGATATGGTAACAAACACAGACAACTTAGAATAATGGAGCTTTTAAAAAATAATTCCGATGACAGCTGCCAAAACGAACTTTTAAAAATATGATTAAATTTCTACCTGTAGGCCTACTTACATTGCCAGTAGCGTGAAAAATTTAATAAGTAACACGAAATGTATCGACTAATAACATCCTCGGCAGGCGACAAGCTTCGGCTCCGCCTCAGCTCGTATTCGCCTACCTCGGATGTTATTACGTCCTTACATTCCTTGGTACTTAAATAACTATTAAAAAAATTCGGCGATTTCAACAAATGCGAGGAAGCTCCCGTGGCGGTTGCCCGGCAGTTTTTTATTGTTATATTGTCTGCTTCGTTGTGTTTTTTTCACTTCGCTTTAGTGTTTGTTTCTTATGTTTTAGTCCACTTAAGATGACTGCTTAGCAGCCGAAATGTACATCTGAACGAACAAATATTTGTTCTTGTGAAAACTAAAGGGGTTTGTTTCCTCATTATTGTTAAGGTATGAAAATTTAAAGTTTCAAACATTGTCGCTTGGGGTAAAAAGTTTAATCCGCTCTCATATGGGGGGTGGGGGTAGAAAATACGAGTGTGTAGTGAAGGGCTAACCATAGTTTTTTGAAACATCAAAAGATATATGTGTTTGCGCATAAACAAAACATTGTCACCGCATGGGTAATTTTTTAACTACTAATTTTTTTAAATTTATTTTCATTTTTATTAGCGCAAGTTAGTAAAATGTTTTGATGTTTTGAAAAATTAAATCTAGGCAAAATAAGAATTCCGCAAACACTTCTGGTGAAACCGAAGGATCGAAAACTGTATTTATGTACATCAAATAATAGAAATTTGTGTGTATATTATTTATTTCAAATTTCATTCGATTATTTTGATATACAAAGAAAATGGGGGTAAGCTATGTTGCGTTTACGTCCGGTATCCATTTATTTTTCACGAACGTTTTTTTACTCTTTTTGTAGAACAACCAAATTAATTGTTTGAAATTTCTGGATTCAAATATCTGATTTTGTTGTGTATTGTGCAATTATACAAGCGTTTAATTATAAAGCGCTCCAAGACAGTTGGCAAGTTTTTTAAACCTACTTGAACCATTTAATTGTGACAAAATACTATTTAGCGATAATGAACGTCGAACGGTCACGTTCATTTTGCACATTTTCAACATGTAATTATCTAATTTTTTATAATTCTTACCTTTTCGCCATTTGTCAGATCCACACATCGGTCAGTTGCCTCGCATTTGTTTCCCGCCAAAACGGTTACTACATCTGCAGAAGCGTTCTGAAGTATTATGTATTTTAAAGAAAAACATTAACGTGATTGGAAATTTATAGCTACCTCTTCTATATTTTTCAGCCAATAGGTAAGATGATTATAAGATTCTAAATTTGTAACATCGTACATTAATAATATACCCATAGCACCACGGTAATAGGCAGTAGTTAAAGTCCGAAAACGTTCTTGGCCAGCAGTATCCCAAATTTGTAATTTTACTGGTATGCCGTCCAGGTTAATAATTTTTTGTTTGAAGTCTATCCCTGAAAATATAACAATCATTGAATGACACACTGACCAATTTACTACTGAAATCGTCCAGACGGCCAGACCTTCCCCAAGTCGATTGATTTATGAATAATGTAACGCAACAGGGTGTTTGTATACATTCGATATACAAAAAGTAAAATTACGTACCAATCGTGGATATATACGTATCGTAGTACCGTTCGTCACAAAAACGATGTACCATGCACGTTTTCCCTACATTTGAATCTCCAAGAACTAATATTTTATAGGTTGCCGTAAATTCTAAGGCCATATTTTAGCGATCATTCGGTGTTTCTTTTGTATTGTTGCACATCATATGGTCAACAATTGATTTTTCGTTTAGAACTAAAGCGCAGTCGCAATAATGAGTAAATAAGTTTTTATATTGTAGGTTTTGTGTTTGTAAATAAAGCGTCTATTTGCTCAGTATTGTTTACTGTTATACTCGTTTTGCTGATACTTATTTTTCTCTATAAAGTTTTTGTAAACATACCTTTTACGAATTATTGGTTTTAGAATGCACAGTTTTAAATTACGTTTTCCCAGTGTTTTGTTTCAAAATTTTTATGAGGGCGTTAACTACTAAGGTTATTACTTATTACGTCTCCATCTAGACATGCATAGACGAACATAAACACCCAGGTCTTCGCCGAAAATCGAATTCGGCACGTTTAGTGAAGTAGAGCTCTAAAGCCGACTTCGGTCCGCCCTTTTTCTACACCGAACAGTTTTCGAGGAAATTCAGTTTTTGTGAATATTGAGTTGCCATGAAGCTCTGAGTATTCCCTCAAAGTGCTCAGCTTCTATAGTTTCCGTGAATATAGCCCTCGTAAGATTTTCTTACAAAGTTACAGCATCTGGAAGAGGGGTACACTCTGAACTGTTAGAATTGTTTCCTCTTCGGGAGACTATTTTCACTTTTTGAGGAAATTATCTCGAAACCGCAGATTTTAGCAACTTTAAAGTTTCCGGTATTTTCACTGTGACGCCTTCTAGAAATTTTTGTAAATTGTAGTTTCATACTTATTTTCTCAAAAATGAGTTGTCAGATCTGCATAAACATTGATTATTATAACAGACTTAGAGGTACACTATTATGTTACTATTTACGAGCATTTTTGAAACAATGAATACTGTGTAGTAAAATAAATCTAAATAATTTTCAAATTTTTTTATATTTTCTAAAAACTACCGCACAATTTTAATTTTGTGGACTCATAGAGATAAGAATGAGCTACAATTTAGTGGGTCTCCCAATCCGCGAATTTATGTGTCACCTTTTATGAATTTTTAAAATTCTAAAATGCCCCTTAATTTATAAACGGAGGTCGATAAAACATTTCTGTATAAGCTCAACTGGTTAGAAAACGAAAGTAGTCTGGTTTCTGGTGTTCTTTAATTCCAAATATTTTTTTTCCAAAAAAGGTGTTAAATGTTATTAGTCTAGTTTTGTCAAAAATAATATTTTTTTCATTTAAAATTAAGTAAAAATGTAAATATTCAAGACGAGTCAGTTTAATACCAGAGTTTTCTAATGTTTTGATGGCGCAGCGGTACCTAAGGTTTACTGTTTTGTAAGCAGAAGTCCTCCGTTCTTATCCTGAATGAGCAAACTTTAGTATTTGTTCTAAATCAAATAGTTAAGAGAAAATGATTTGTAAAGTAAATTGTAAATTTAATACATCAGGTAATGGCACAATTAAATTAATACTTACTTAGTTTATTCATTCTTTTATTATCATTATTATTGTTACGTTAGGTTATAATAATGAAATATGTATTAAGTTAATTGCTTGACGTATTAAATTTAATACGTCAGGTAACGACTAACACTTATTTCATTATTATAACCGAACTTAACAATAATAATGATAATAATGAATGAATAAACAAAATATGTATTAATTTAAATGTACAGAGTGGCTAGGAAAACCCCGGCCACTTTTCTTGCGGCGGTCAAGAGATGGTCAAGAAAAATTAAATTAAAATACTGGCAACAACGCAGAATCCAAGACGTTTTAGTAGTTTTGATTTAATATGGGGCGTATTTAATAACTAAAACGTCTTGAATTATGCGTTGTTGCCAGTATTTTAATTTAATTTTTCTTTACTAAAGCGCCATCTCTTGACCGCCGCAAGAAAAGTGGCCGGGGTTTTCCTAGCCACTCTGTATATCATTACCTGATCTATTAAATTTACAATTCACTTTACAAAGCGTGTTGTTTTAACTATATGATTGTAGAACACCTGTGAAAATAAAATAAATAAATAAAAAAGTTGATTAGAACTCCAGACTCCTGCTTACAAAACAGGGAGCATTGCCGCTACGCCATCAAAATATTAGAAAACACTGTTGTTTCTGAGGTATTAAACTCACCCGTCTTAAATTTTTACTCAATTCATTCACCACATATAATACAAATTGAATTTAATAGGATAATTGAAGACATACCACGTAAAGTATTTTAGTATGGTAACTTAAGTAATTTTCTTGAATATTTAGCTACTGCAATGAGATATTTGACTAGGATAATAAATACGACACAGAACGTAAATTACATATTTCTCTAATTATGTACGTATGATAATTCTAAATTTTTTCTTAGCTCTTAAAATTACAAAATTATGAATTTTATTTCGATGTGTGCATTTGTAATGGGTAAAAATATATATCAAAATATGTGAAAAATGCGCCGCAAGCAATTTTTTTCAAAAGTAATGAGTATCTGTATACAAAATACTTAATTACTTTAACAATTTTCAAAAGTGTTCCATCACTAGTTTAGTAAAGTTTGGAGGAGTAGTTAAAAGTTTTATTTTCGATTGAACACATTGCTACAGCACACGGTATACTTTCCTGCTTGCTAGCAACAGTTTTTATTCTCTTTAGGTTTAAAAAAAAACATTATTCACTCTCTGCCGACGTCAATGGTGGTTCTAGGGTTTTAAACGTTATTTTAATATCATAAATCAAATTATCTTGTTTAATTCACTTAATCACACTGCTTACCAAATTTTCCGGCGATTAATTAAAAATAATGCACTTATAGATACAATGCAACGAGAATTTATTGAGGGAAACACGTCTACATTCAATGAGTATCTGTATATAAAATACTTAAGTATTTTATATACAGATACTCATTAAATATGGACTTTAACGAAGTAAAGCTGGAATTGATAAATAACGTCTACATTCGTTTGCATTTTCCCTTCGAAATTACATTTGTGCGTATTCGGAACTTTTCCAATTCCCATTAAATGCGATTTGCACATCCGGTGGTGTTTGTTATGTCTTCAGTATACCAAACTGCTGCGATAAGGTGATAGCGGTCAGCGGCGAAACTGGCGATAATACAAGGGAATTGTATTGTGTCCCCATTTGCAGTTTGAAACGAGATGTGAATCGCTCATGCTCTCTGGCAGTCAGTTATTGTATCAGTAATATGCCATATTTTGCATTGCCCAGGCTATTCGCTGTTCTAAAAACAATTGTTTCATTTTGACTAATTTATATGAACTCGTGCTACTAACGGTCTCAAAATATGTTTTTTCTTTGATTTTTAATTATATCAATCTTCTAAACAGTAATAGAAAAAAATATGGAATCATAACAAATAGCAGGGAGGGCATTACCCCGTTGCCCTCCCTGTACGGGCCGCCACAGAGTTTAATTAAATAAATAAGTTTCAAAAAATTGTTGTGAGTGCTCTTAATATTATGTTTGTTTTGCATTTAACATTTAATAAATCTTACAAACCTGCTTGTCACTGGTCTTGTGAATGCAAACTCTATTATTAGTTTTGAGAATTCCAACACTTGGAGAGACTCATTCTGAGATCTGAAAAAAAATTAAAAGGAAATTAAAGTAAAATGTGCGCTTTTAGAGTACGAAGAAATTGCCTGGATTTAGTCAACTGTCGGTTTCTTCATCCGTACATCATAGAGAAAAACAAAGAAATGTTTCAGTAATTGTTGTTTGTTGTCGGGACTTCCCTGTGAGTTCTTGTTCTTTGAGTCGTTTTTTATAACACCTTTAGCATGGGCTACAAGATAATGACGATTCTGTTTTAAGTTATAATAACTTCTAAAGCATTCTTTGGAAAATAATAGTATTAATAATGAATTACATGTTCAGCATGTCCACCGTTTTGTTTCACTACCCTCTCTAATCGAAAACCAGTAGTTTGTTGATTCTTTTGCAGTATATATCTTTATCAATAGAACTGCAGTGTTGCACTAGTCTTTCTCGGAGAGTTACTGAACGATGTGCAAAAAGAATGCTCTTAAAACCCCCATAGAATGTAACCTCAGGGGTTCAGTTGTGTAAAAATATTCGATATCGCACGATTGCCGAATGTATTGTGAAGAACCGTTGACTTTTCTGTATTTATGTTTAATATCTTTTGCCAAAAGAGATTTTTAATCGTGTTTTCCACTAGTAACAGCAAAAATAAACCTAATAAAACAATGGATTACACCCAGCATAATAAAGTCAAGTAAGACAAAAAGAAATCTTTATTCCTTGAAGAAAATATGTCCAGATTTTTAGTTCTAATAGCATACTATAACAAGCACTCTAAGATTTTCAAACATTTTATAAATGAAGCCAAAAAAAAGTTAATCGATGATCAAATTAGTAATTCACATAACAAAATAGAAGCGAGTTGGAATGTCATAAAAAAACTTGTTAATAAAGATAAAAATCATGTTCATGACTTAACTATTTCCATAGATAAAAAATATAATACCTATAACTACCGCAGACAAAACAAATATGCTTCTGAGTATGCAAACGAATTTAATAAGTATTTTTGTAATTTGGCGGTTGATCTAAAAGTTAATATCTCCATTTATCCAAATTATAACTTAAGAATGCTAATGGTTAATGAATCATCGCTTTTCTTACGACCTACTACCTTAAACGATACATCAAAAAATTTAATAACACGAGAATTCAACAGGGATTGATGACGTGCCAATTAAAATCATAAAAGTGTCTGGCGAACTTAATGCTGAACCTCTCGTTATAGTTCTAAATTAATGTTTTGAGCAAGGCGTTTTACATGATGAACTTAAAATAGCTAAAATGTTCCCTCTTCACAAAAGCAAAGACAAAACAAAATTGAACAGCTTTTCTCCTATTTCTATTTTATTATATTAAAATTTTTTGAAGCATCAATAAAGGATTGATTTTTTGTATATTTTACACAAAACAACTACTTAGCAATAGAGCAACACGGTTTCTGCCCAAAACAGTCTACATCAACGGCAATACATGATATCCTTCGTAACATTTATAAGGGCATTTGTCAAAATAATTGTGCAGCGAGTATAAATCTCAATTTGTCGAAAACCTTTGACCTGGTCGACCAGAAACGGTTGTCAGAAAAACTAGAATACTGGTTTTTGAAGTATTCCATTTCCAATTATTGGACTCGTATCTTAACAATAGAGTGCAGATTGTTCAGACGCAGCATACTCTGATAATGGCGCAACTACATTTTGTAAATCTCAACTGATGAATGTCAGCGATGATATCCCACAAGATTCCATTCGGAGACCCTTGTTATTTCTGGTGGATATAAACATCTACCACTTAACATGGTAATGGTTAATGTTTAATGGTCACATAACAATTTATGCTGATGGTAGTAGTATTGGATTAACCAGTAACAATTTCAATGAACTATCTCGAAATTAGTAACAGTTGTAGCTACATTGACTTGTTTCGAAATGGTTGGCAATTAACAAACTTGTATTAAATGTTAGTAAATTTTATTTGGTAGAAATAATCCTTTCAATTTCGTGAACTTACACTCGATGAAACAAGAACTGAACCTATTACTTATTGTAAAATCTTATTTTGAACACATTTAAATTAAGCTAATTATGTTATACGTAAACTAAAAGATAAGTGCTCCAATAGCATTCTAAGGGCTGTTTATTTTGCTTATTTCAATTCACACCTAAGCTATAAAATATTATTTTGGGGAAACTCTGGACATATGGATCATATTTTATAATCCCAAAAGCATGCAATTCGAATAATTGTTAAATTAGGTTCGCAAGAATCATGTTGTAATAAATTCAAAGAAATCAAGATGATGGCTGTTGAAAATTTATATAATGAGTATCTGTATATAAAATACTTAATCACTTTAACAATATCTATTTATTTAAACCTTATATGTATTACAGTCCCTTTAGATGAAATTAATTATAATAGAGAAATTTCAATTATTAGACAAATTGCATACAGTAATGGTTATAACACTAAACTTATTGATACATTAATTAAAGAAAAAGATTATAAATTAGCCATTCAAAAAATTTATCCGAATACCCTAACTTCGTTCGATACAATTAAATATGCTTCGATCCCATATTTTGGTGACAAATCAGAAAAAATTGCTAAAATTATAAATAAAACAAATAAATATAAAGCAAGCTTTAAAACAACTAGGAACATCTTAAATACTTTGTTTAATGCAAAATCAAAAACAGACGATTAGCTAAAATCAGGCATTTACAAATTAAATTGTTCGCATTGTAATTCGGTTTATATAGGCCAGACAATTCGAAATTTTGATATTAGGTATAAAGAACACGTACGTTGTTACAAATACAAACACCCACATAAATCCAATTACGCTAAACACTTACTAGAACAAAATTATTCAATGACATCTAATAACACCATAAAATGCTTACACTTTTGTGATGATAAACGTAAATTAGATATACTAGAAGCTTTTGAAATTCACAAACATTTAAAAACTGTACCGTTTATGAATGAGCAAATTGATCTCTTAAATTCTCCTCTACTGGACATTTTGGAATAAGAAATCAAGTCATCTGCAGACGATTACCAAGATAATTAAAAAAGTTCTATTGCTATAACAACACTAACTGTTTACTTTCATATAACCTTTGACAATGGCATGTAAACATGCCGAAATACTTATAAGGTTTAAATAAATAGATATTGTTTAAGTGATTAAGTATTTTATATACAGATACTCATTAAATATGGACTTTAACGAAGTAAAGCTGGAATTGATAAAGAAAATTTATATATTTACCACTGCTTACTTTTCACTTTCAGAAACAGAAAGGAGTTTCAAACAAACGCCAGTTTTCATCAATATTCCACTAGGAACTCCGCTGAAATTCGTATGGCTTTTCCACGCAATACATAAGTCATATACAAAACAGTTTGCCTGTTATTAAGTTGAAACATATATGCAAGGCTTTGATTATTGAGCGTGAATTTCTTTTAAAAATTAAGATATTCATATTAAACAAGCTTTTATTGTTAGCATCATTTTCAGTTATGTTCATCATGGTAAGATACCTAACATTTTGTAAAAATAAAAATGTTACTTTTGCAGTTTGACTAAATTTAAAAATAATATACATCTGCTGTCTGGTTGCTGCGATAATGTGATATGAGTGCCTGTGTTGTGTGTATTTGTTATGGCACAGTCTTATTGTGCACAATTTTTATTTATAAGTTTAATCCACAAAGGTTTTACACATTTTTGTTTGCCACAGTATGAGAACCGTCGCTGATGATCTTACTATTCTATATTGAAGCAAGACTTGGCGGAAAACATATTCTAAGAGACTAGGCGTAAAATAGTTATAGTACAGGCCTTATTCACACACATTGTAAAAAGATTATGATCATATAACTTGCACTTATATTTTTTATATCAAGTAATTAGGTTCTTAATTTAGCAGTTACACAGTATATTCATATGACTAACAACTAAAAAAATACGAAAGGTTTTTATAAAGTTAAAATTTATCCAAGTTGTGATGGTTTAACATCGGTGGTGGTTGCTGGTTGTTGTGTTGTTTGTTGTAACAGATTTTTACTAAACCACGAAGGTCTTGGTTTTTTCATCTCAACTATACGTTTCCCTTCCCAATACTCTGCAGGTTTCTCATCCTTTTCCCCATCGTACAGTACAACAATTTCTTTTTCAACAGGGGTAAGTCCTAGTTCATTTTGAATCGCATCTTGCATTACCTTTGTTTCATCAATTACTTTCTTGTAACAGGTAGCTGTAAAAACAATAGTAATTATTGTAGTACATTAGTTACTATGGGGATGTTGTTAGTCAGAGCGGAGTACATTAATTGGTTACTGTGAGGATGTAATGAGTTATAGAGGTTCCTGTGCACATCTACAACAACGCCGAGAACAAGGCTCCACACAGCTTGGACATACAACGTAATTTTATGTAGAAATATAAAGTTTATGTTGTGTTAAAACAGTTCGTGGACACTACTGTGTAACTGAAATATGATCGAACATAATTGTGTAGAGCTAAATATTGTAATTAGTTTGCTATAGAACCTTGTCAAACTAACAAGGTAATTTGTCAAAATTATCGAAACTAGCTGAATCCGTGGACTCCGCCTCACGCTTTTTTCCTAATAAAATTGTTAGCAAATGTATGAAGTTTTAGTTTCATTAAAATTCATGGCTAACCCGATGAAAAAGTATTTCGCATTTTTTGCAAAAACATTTTTATGTAACGACATAAAAAAATATATGGATGAAAAGAGAAGAAAACGCTCTACCACAAAATAAGAAAAAAAATGTACCATACAATTTACAAATATTGGCAACTGCGCCATAACAAGGAAACAATTGGAAGTTATGCAAAAGTGAACATTGCCAAAAGATAGAGTTTTTGGTGATATTTAATCTGATATATGGTTTATTGGATTTATAATTGATTATTTTCAGATTTTTCAAAACTTTAATAACTAACAGTTTCTGATTTTTGCTGTAGATCTGGTACTGTTTTGTTGCTACAGTTAAAATCAACCTTAAATTTTGGTAAGAGTTCTATTTTTACCCACACGGAACTGTATCTATCTGCAGAATCTAATCTAATACTTCTAACATTTTGGTGGGTCATTGCAAGATAATTCATCTATCTAGTTATTAATTTGGTAGCTTATACGTTTTAATATGAAAATTTTGACCTTTCAATGCTTGTTTACTCAAAAATGAGTCAGCAGATTGACGTAAATTTTTATATCATAATAGCTGTATGAGTTCAAAAATGGTATGTAATATTGTGTAATTTTGTTTTTCAAATAGAACACCCAGTATTTTTTAACACAGTCAAATGTAGAATTAAATTCTTTTTCAATTTGGTATACTTAAAACTAATATTTTTATATTATTTCGTGCTTCTTTTTTGTACAAAATCGCAAATTAAAATTGGTGTGCTATGAAAAAAACACAAAAACTTTCTTATATTATGTTTAAAATGACAAAACATTATCAAATTATTTTTCCATCTTGCTGTAGGTACGTGTTGAAAATTAATTGAAATATTTGGTTTAAAGGAAACTGGTGAGGGTGTTATACATTTTTAATTTGTTTACAAAGGGTAGGAACAAAGCTACAAATTTAAATTAAAAAATAACTATCTAAGAATACAACAAAAACATCACTTAAAACAAAAACAACAAGAACAACAAAGAAATGTATTTCTAGTTATATTAGCCACTATTAATGCAATAAATAGCCCCATAAAAAATCTATGAGTTGAGGTAAGCGGACCTATGTGCCCAGTACACAGCAAGATGGAAAAATAATTTGACGTTGTTTTGGCACTTGAAACATAATGAAAGAAAGTTTTCGTTTTGTTTTCATGGCACACCAGTTTCAATTATCGATTTACAACAGAAATAAGAATGAATTAAACATAGACACCCTGCAGAGCTAATCTATTTAAGCCTCTAGATGTCTGGATAGTGTATATATTAGTAAATAAGAGATCATTTTCTAAAAGAATGAGCTATCTGTTTTCAAGTAACTTTTAAAATTTAATTAATTACAATGAATGATAACCATATTATTTTATTAGTACTTAATTACAATAAATTGCAATTTCTCCTTGTAATGATGCTAATTGGTTTTCATTTAAAGAATTTTCTATAGAAACATTTTAATTTAAAATCAGTATAACTTATTGTTGTATTTTCTTCCTGCAAATATAGTGTAAGAGATTACTTGTACGAAAGATAAAAAGATATAAGCAAGGTCACCTATACCCTCTACAAGTATCTAAACTAAAATTTTACTTTTAACGCTTTAATTAAAGAAATCACGAATAGATGTTACATACTTCCATGCAACAGCGATCATTTGGTGCAATATATTTTCTGTTAAAATGCAAACATGTCTAGAGCAGAATTATATGTAATTTATTGTAAATAAAACAATTCTTAACTTCAACAGGATTATAGAATTTATGTATCTATAATAAATAGATTACTATATCTTGATAATCAAATCCAATTTTAATGATTTTGTACTTTTATTTTAGATTGCATTATTTTATTTCTGCCATAATTGTAACTCTTTTCCACAGAGCATAATATACACATAAGAGTATACACGAACCCTATTGCTATGGCCTTCTTCTGTAGTGTTTTAGAGAGAAAGCACCGAGACAAGAAAACTACTAAATGTACTATTTTAATGATGTACTGATTCGTGCTAATATTTTAAGTATGGCCCAATTTTTAAAGTAACATATTTGTACTTACGGCAGAGTACTCCAACTTCATGATCATCTCCGCAAACATTACAGACACGCAGTGTCTTTTTGGGAAGCAGAATTTTTAAAACGTAATCAGGGTGTCCAAATTTTCTTTTCAACCGTTTTTCAATCGTCCTTCGATTTCTAGGTACTGCCCATAAAAATCCATCGCCGAATATGTCTTTTATTGTAATACTTTTACTTTTAGGTAGCTGTGGATGTGCATCAAAGTTTGCACCAGCAATACAAAGACCATCTGTCAAAAGCAAAGTGAGGTTATGTGTTGAGAGGAGTTGTGATAAGATCGAAACCATGCATTTTTGCAAAGTATTATGTAATAACCCTTACCTGGCGGAAATCGTTTACCAAAATATGCCGCAATGGCATGGTCCAGTCGTTGCATAGCGAGGTTAAAGCGGTTTAATAACGCAGCAGCCATGATCCCCACGTTTTTCGATCAGCTGTAGAGGGACGGTAGATGCCCAAAAAGTGGTGCTGGTGGAAGGCACTGTGCCGTTCTTTCACGCGGTCGCAATCACTGTCTCACAACAGTCTTGACGATGGCTTGTTTAGGGTCTAGTAGGCTCTGTGTTCGGGTGCAAGAGAAATTGTGTCAGTTGGGACAATCGCCACAAGTTCGAAGAAAAACTTCCTCCTGTGCCCGGTTTAAATTGGGAATTTCGCCGCCTTTTAGGACCATTTTAAAAGAACGCCAGGTGAGTCTTAATTATAAAATTTTTTGCTATTTATGAATGTATTTTTTTGGAAAAAGCAAGTTCATATTAAAAAAAAATTCGGCGCAAAATTTTTTTTGTATGCTAATTTATACTGTTATTATCGTTAACGATGGTAGCTACTAGGTATAATAATTTTGGGCAATAATAAT
Organism: Ctenicera cuprea; assembly: GCA_958336395.1. Taxonomy (NCBI): domain Eukaryota; kingdom Metazoa; phylum Arthropoda; class Insecta; order Coleoptera; family Elateridae; genus Ctenicera; species Ctenicera cuprea. The sequence goes on from OY284490.1 coordinate 40,451,082, forward strand.
AGAAAATAATATTGATTGTTAATACAATGCAACAATTTTTTATGAACTGCGCATTTATAAAGGAATCAAAAAATGCAGCACAATAATAGAATTACTTAACAATTAATAGTGAAATAATAGTCTTGTTATACATTAATTTACTTCAAAACATCACGTTTCGTGGCGGGCAAAAGTGTTTGAAATTGCAGCTCTTCAGTGCTCTTCCTTGTTGCCAGGTTGATTTCTTTTTATTACCCGTTAAAAGTTACTCTTAATATTAGTACGTTTTTTTTGTTGTTTATTTTGTCATCGTTAACTAAGTCCATTGTATTTGTAGCCAAATGCACGCAACTCAACAACTAAAGTTGTAAATAATTTTAGAATCAAAATATCTAAAAAAAATATTGTTGAGGGCAAACAAAAATTGGTAGGTTTACTATTTTGGACAACAATTTACAGTGATGTAGAAAATTTTGTAAATAATTGATTTGTTTTATGCATTGATTTACATATTACAATAATCTGTGGGATTTGGTTGAATTTTTATGTATCAACATTGTTGGGACTATGGTATGGGCCACTCTGTTGGCCATAACCATGGCAATAAGAATGTTGTTGAATAACATTGCCAAAAATCAAACAATTCCACCGAATAAGTGTGCTAACAAAAACCTATAAATACAAAATACTAATTTGCGATTTGGCAACAACGCGAAATGAGGTAGCGCATGCGCAAATGTGATGCATAGTTTCCACTTTTTCAAATGGCCACTATTCCGCAATCTTTTTACTTAAACTGATTGGTTTACATACACATATTTCAACTCATATTGTTTGATGTTACATAAGTTTTGTTGAAATTTAAGTGAGAACCATCATTGAAATATCTTGCTAATTAAATTATAAGTAAAAAGTAGGCTAGCAAGCGGATCTAGTTGCGTTCTTGAAAAATACTGTGAGCATAATTCGTACAACTTTCTCAATTTCTATCTTTGTCGTGGTTACTTTCTTTTAAATAATGTGTTGTCGATTAAATACCTTAGCATCGCTATTACAGTTAATTGTTTGATTATGGATTTTTTAATAGGTACCTTACAAAATGTTACCAAATATTTGCTTGCGTTAATATAATATAAGACGTTGACATAAAAACTCGTTTTTCCCTAAAAAGGTCGTAATTAATATTTTCTAAAATGCATTTAATCTCGCAAACTATAGTAGGTATACCTAATTGTAATAAAATGATTTTGTTTGCCTTTTTTCATTTTGGTCTTATGTTGGGGTATATCTAAAGTTTCGTTAATTATGAATGATGCCCAGTCGTGTCGCCAAAAAATTCAGAAATGGTACATTTTTAAATAAAAACTTGCTAGTATAATTTTGTTCGACTAAGTCAGACATTTTCACAATTGCAATTTCAAAATAACACTAGAAAAGTTTTTCAAGTTGTTAGTCCCGGAAAGTAATTTTTAAAAAGTAACGGACGTTTGTTGATTAACTTAGGTTTATCTGTAAAAAATGGAGCATTTAATTAAGTTTAATACGAAATTATTAGTTTTGGTACAGTATTTATAATAATGCTGAAATTTTTTACTGAAAAAATTAAAAATAATGCTTTTCTGGTGGCGTTTCTTTGTGTGATGTTAACATGGAGAGTGAACAAGTACTTACACATTCCGTACACGTTACATATGTCAAAAAATTGGCTTTGTAAAACGTTTTATTTTATAGCATCAATAAATAAAATCATTTTAAATTTAGAAGGCATTTTACTTTTGCTTTTTGCATAACATTAACCTGTTTTTTAGAATACCTTATATTTTTGCTACTATAGCATTATATTTAAACATCTTATTTATCATAATAAGTACATATAATAGGTCTTATTGAAGTTTAAATGCTTTCTTTTATTCTACCTGAATTATGCCTCGCCAGTTATTAATAAGAATGTGAAAAGTAAAACTGATTAGTATTTTTATGGTAGAAAATGGTAAAATATAAAAATTAAATTAGATAAATATCCAACTCCGTTTCTTTAATAGTAAAGAAACTAAACGCACTAATAATTCCAGATAAATGCATAATATATCGAATAGTGCAACTTTTTAAAAGAGAGTTTTTCGCTTTTTTTCTAGGTTGGCAATTAGCAGCTTGAAAAAGTGTATGAATTATTTACAAATGAAGCCTCTTAAAATTAGTAACACATTGCATACAAGAATAGCTACTAAACTTTATATTCCTATTAATTATAAATTTACAATTATTTTGGAAACCATCTGCTTTAGTGGTTAATTATGTGTAATTGTTGCAATATTGCTAATAACTCTTTTGTTTGCTAATTAACCGATTTAATACTATTTATTTAATGCTACAATTTTTGTAGTAAATGAAGAGCTGATCGATTAATATATTATTTAATTGGTCAAATATTCAATTTTTATTGACTACGCTAGTTTATAACCGGAATTATTTAAACTAGTAACTAAATTCTAATGCATTTGCTTTACTCTGGCTCACTTAATAACCGGTTACTTACTTCTGTCTTTCATAATAAATTCATATGCTATCATTATTTTAGAAAAAAAAAACATTAGAATGTAGATATCTAGGTTTGAATTAAAATAACACATTTGTGCGATACTTTAACGCCCGTCTTACCTGTAAAATTTAGAAAATGTCGAAAACTATCAGCCAAACTATTATGATGTGGGTTGATCAAGATTGTCAAATTCAATGCGTAAAGTTCAGTTATTAGGCAAAATAGAAAATTACATAATCAAGCTGGTTTGAATTATCAATCAGACCTGACTTCCTATCTTGCTTGACTGTAAGAAAACAGGATTGCTGTCGGAATACTTGAATCACTTCAAATAATCAGAAAGACAGAAACACAAGTCCAGGAAAAAGTCCAAAAGAACAACTTTCGGGAAAAAAACTAAGGTTTCTCGGCCAGTCAAACAATGTAGTCTGGTGTAGCTGGTACTTTCCCATACTTTTTGCGTTTTAAATATTCTCGCGCCAATAAATGAGTAAATAACATTGTTTTATCAAAAATTAAAGAAAGGAAAAAGAATAAAAAAGATAACTCCCCAGCAGGAAATAAAATTTGCGATAGCCCGTGCAATAGGATTTCGTATCGTAACTGTAAGCATAGCGACTAAACCGGACGGTAAGCGGTAAGCGCTCTAGGGTTAATTATAGAGTGCGCTTCGGAGATCGGACCAAAAATCGCTGTAAATAGTTTATTTGAAAAGTTATCAACATACCACATGCTTCCACATACTTCCACCGTACTTTCACTAACTTGTACCCGTACTTCCACTCGCAATTTATCCCTCGCACCGCATTGTTTATAGATCAACAGTTTGTAGAAAATTTGCAGAAACAGGTAGTGCAAAGGACTTGCCGAAGTTTGGACGTTTAAAAGCTCCAAATTGCGGTGAAAAACTTCATATTATTACAAGAGGTACTGATGAACGGCATTATTCTACTTGGCAACTACGACTATGTGTTAGCGATATTGCTGCAGTTAGTTCTCAAAGACGAACAATTCCACCCTCATAAGGTAACACTAGCGTAAGTGCATTCAAAAGCGAATGTCTTAGCAGGAATCATAGAAATCATCGGTAGCTGTATCATAGGACCGTTTTTCTTTGACGAAAATTTAAACGCTGATTTTCTTAGATTTGATCTCCTCTTTTTTAGCCTCTTATTTTTTTATGAAGGTGAATCCGACGTTGCCAGTGACAGTATCTGGTTCCAGTTAGATGGTGTACCACGTCATTATGGTATTGATGTTTGTCGCGCTGTAGATCTAACATTTCCTAACGGGTGGATCGGAAAAGGATGATATTTTACTGAGTGGCCACCTCGGTCTCCCAACTTAAATCCCTTGAATTTCTTTCTGTGGGGATATTGCAAAGGCAAAGTTTTATTGAAATTCAAAACACTGTACAAAACTTGCTATCACAGGATCGCTCACGGTCAAGCTAAAAATGAGTTTGTGCATTTGCTTTAGTATTTAAGTTTGTAATTTTTCGAAGTTCGTTTCCCGTTTTGTGAACTGAGTATTACCAATAAATTATTAGAAACTATTTTATTATTACTAGTTGTCGCCATTAGTTAAAAATGGCGTACTAAGCAATTTCACCAACTAGGAAAGCTTCTTTAACTGTCATTATCATTACGTTTTATTTTTCAAAAGCGCATTACGTAATCATGCAGTGTTTTTACGGAACCATAAAAAACAACATTCTCCATCGCACAATGCCACAAAATAATTAAAGGATGCTATTTTAATAAACGTTCATTACGTAACTGCAGAAAAACAAATTACCGCAAAAAATTTTTAGCTTGTCCAATTGTAGGCCATAGTGAGGCGAACAACTTTTACTAGAAACATTTTTCGTAAAGTGAATCGGTAACGCGGTGGAACCATGTTTTCATTCTGTTGTTACACGCGGTATAATACATTTTATGCATTTTCTCTAAGTTTTTCATGGAGTTTTTTTCTCTCCATAGGCTCTTATTCGCTGGACATATTTATTGTTTTGGGCACTTTTCTAGAGCATACCGAGGAATAGGATTTGTTGAATAGAGAGTTTGTAGTATACTGTTTCTATACAAATGTGTCGGCGAGAAATAAAAAAAATTTCCGATTATTTGTCGTGAACCGAAAATCAAGGAAGGAAGCTCAATAGCCATGACGATGAGGTTCGTGTCAAATGTATGCTTAGAACGAAAAAAAAAAAACAATTCTGAATCGCGAAGTAGAAAAAAAATTCTATATTCTTAAAAAAGCAAGCAAAGATTCTATTGCACTTACAGGCCATAATAACCTTACAGTTACATTTTCTGAAAGTTGCTTCAGGGGTGAAGCTTCAATTAGTTGTGTATATTTTCTTTATAAATGTCCATTTTGATTTATTAGTTTTTTTTTATTTAGCGTTTGATAAAGGCCATAATTAATGAAGGATCGCGAATTGTAAAAAACCAGGAACAAATTAGGATAGAAATAGCTTTTGACATTGAACAACATGCCCATGTATTCAACTCCAATCAAGCTTTGACAAGCACCTCGTTATTGAAGAACGATTTAAAATTAATTATCATTCTCAGGTTAGTTTTGTATATAATGTATAATATATTATACCATAAAAGGTCGTATTCAAATTAAAAAATTGGCTCCTAAACACGGTTCCATTTACGTTATTAAGATTTGGTACCATTTTTCAAAAATATACAGGGTGAATAAAACGTAAGGAACATCGATGCTACAGCCTTAAATAATAACTTTACGAAAAAAAGTTTCTAATAAAAGTTTCCTATCAAGTTTTTTGCCACAATTTGGCGTTTTTCATTTTTTTTCAATTGTCATATGTTTTAGCTATGACGTCATCGACATTTTTTTTAAATGGCAACCTATACTTTTTATGGCATGACCACTGGTCATTGACCAGTTAGTGCTTTTTATTCTCTATACAGCCATGTAAAAATATCATACAGTTGCATAATAAAAATTTCAAGAAAAATCATGAGAAACATTTATTTTTGTCACTGGCAACATTTTTCATCAGGTACACTTATTGCAAGATAAACAAACGACAATAGCAGGTCCACAAATTAGTAAATTAGTTTCAATTCACCATCAATTTAAGAAAGCAAATGTTCAAAAACTGTTCGCCATTCACTGCCTGACAGTGGGCAATACGATAAGAAAATCCTCGAACTGCATTTTGAACTCTAGCAGGTGATATTGCTCGTATATGCTCGCGGATACGAATTTATAGATTTTCCAAATTGTCTGGTCTGTTTGTATACACTGTACTTTTAAGATGACCCCATAAAGAGAAGTAAAGCGGGTTTAGATCCGGAGATCGCGCTGGCCACTCAATATGCCCTCTTCTTCCTATCCACCTATTTGTAAAAATTCCATCTAAATATTGACGAGGTTGCCCTAATGAGGTGGAGCACCATCTTGTTGCAACCAAATTCTATCGTTCGGCGTGTCCGGATTTTCTGCATTTGGAAATAGAACAGCTAACGCAGGAACAAGTTTCAACCTCAAAAAATCCAAATACCGATCAGCATTCAATGTGCCATCAAAGAAAAGAGGACCAAGAATTCTGTCTCCTATAATTCCTGCCCACACGTTTACTTTTTGTGTGTGTAATTCTTCCATCCAATGTAGGTTATGTCGCGACCAATAACGAGAATTGTGCCGATTTACAGCTCCATTTAAAGAAAATGTGGCTTCGTCGGAGAAGATAATAGAATTCACAAACTGTGGGTCGTTATTGCACCTGTCCATCATTTCTTCACAAAACTGAATTTTCCTATCAAAATCATCTTCTGATAATTCTTGAACAAGTTTAACCCTATAAGGATGAAAATATTCAGTACAGTTCCTTGACTAACATTATTATCCAGGGCTAATTGTCGAGTTGAAGTATGAGGATTTTCGGAAACTGTAAGCACAATGTCCAACATTTTATCGTCTATTGCTATTTTTGGACGGCCAATTTTATCCAAATCTTTGACGTGGCCCGTTTCTCTAAATTTTCTGTTAATTTTGGTTACAGTGGACCGTGTAACAGGTTCACGATTTCGATGTACAGTATTAAATAAAGCGCACACATCACCGTACTCGATCATCATCAAAATTTCGATACGTTCTGTTTTTGTTAAACGTACCATGATTAGAAATTCGTATTTAACACAGGACACAGACTAAATTTTAATCACTTATTAATGCTAACTATCACCGAATTGACATTACAGACTTGTATTTGTTCAATTTTAAACATTTTCAAACAATTGCCTACTATTGTCATTTGTTTATCTTGCAATAAGTGTACCTGATGAAAAATGTTGTCAATGACAAAAATAAATGTTATCGTGATTTTTCTTGAAATTTTTATTATGCAACTGTATGATATTTTTACATGGCTGTATAGAGAATAAAAAGCATTATCTGGTCATGCCATAAAAAGTATAGGTTGCCAATTAAAAAAATGTCGATGACGTCATAGCTAACACATATGACAATTGAAAAAAAAAATAAAAAACGCCAAATTGTGGCAATAAGCTTGATAGGAAACTTTTGTTAGAAACTTTTTTTCGTAAAGTTATTATTTAAGGTTGTAGCATCGATGTTCCTTACTTTTTTATTCACCCTGTATATTAACATGACAACGTTACAATGCAACAGAGAGATTAGTAGTAAGATTACAGAAATAGGGCGGATTTAAAATATGAAAAATATAATTTTAATTTACCTGCTTTTTAATTTTTTTTCCACGTACAATATGAATTCAGAATAGCGATTAGTCTATAGGATCATTCCAATTTCAACGGAATTTTAATTGTACCAATTAAATATGAATTACTTGGAAAGTAATGCAGCTATTTAGTCTGTAACTTGATTAAAAATAGGCATTTAAAATCATTGCTCTTTTTTTTATATAAAATTATTTAAGTCTTGATTAAAACCAATCTGATTTAATGCGAAAATATACTAAATGTGGCGATTTTTACTTTCCTTTTCGGTTGTGTGAATTTGAGGTGAAATTGAAACTTTTCCTCATAAATTGCTCAGAATACGTCACTCTTGGATTGACGATACGTTTACATATTCTATCATTAATATAACATGCTATGCGCTTTTTTTTTTACAGTTTCATGTATAATTAAATGAAATTCTTATTTTTTTATATACGTTTTTGTGTAATGTAGAAGGACGTTAACTTCATTAACCTACCGTGTTTGTTGTATAATAAGTAAAGATCAAATTATTTACCTGCAGGCATTATAGTTGCACTTCCTGCACATGGACCCGTTGCACTGCATTACTTTTACTGCACCTCTGTTTCCTGAATATTACCTGAAATAGGCGTTAACATTTCAATTCTGTCTGTTTATTTGTTAGACAACTTACGACCTATGAATAAATGTCAAAAGTTCAGATGGTGTTGATCAATAGAATGATTACGTAGATCTTCCAAATTTCCCAAGCATTTGGAAATACGCAATATCGGCTGGTTGAAAGAGTGCAATAGCCCTCAGTGGAGGTGAGAGTGGCCTTGCTCCTCCAGAAGTGTGTCAGATGTTGCTTTCTTCTTCTTTTGCCGCTGACCACGCGTGCACCCGTCTGACCGTGTAGCGCGATTACGACTAGGTTGCAGATGCCATCACGAACTATACCAAGCGAAATCGTGTCCACCTTAATTCATCACACTTCCGTCGAGACAATTTTTCAATGCATTGTTGGTGCAAGAAATGTTGCCCAGAAACATGCGAAACTAATTACATATTGCAAAGTGTTGTAATTTATGGAAGCTTGTTAAAAGATTGGCAATGCAGGTTTTAAAAATCCGTTGTAACTGAAAACCTGTCAAACAGTTTGAAATGCGATTTTATTAGTGTCATTTGACTGTTTGGTAGTTTTACAGTTGATAAGCTGAATTATGCAAAAATAAGCGACTTACTTACTTATCATATTTTCAAAAATATTTTTGTATCAATGTTAATCGCGCCAACAGTGACTACAAGATCTCATCACATCTGGCACTTTATCTGGAGCGTAGCTACATGGTAGTCATATTATACGAATATACTACATGATACTAAAATAGTTTAAATACTATAAAAAACTTGTAAAAATAATAATATAGACTTTTTGAGAACTTTTCATTTGTTTCAATTTCTGGCTATAAACAAACAAAGTGCTGAAGCAGACGCCGTCTGGTTTCAACAGTGGTTTGGTCTGTGTAATTCAGTCATGCTTCGTTAGAGTGAATGCTTTGTTCTACAGAATATTTTTCATAAGCTCTAGAGATAGATGTAAAATAAACTTGTAATGCCCTAAGACGTTATCGGGAATTTCGCATTTATAGTTAGTAACTGAAAATATTTTTGTGGGATAAAAAAATCGATTTTTTTTGTCAGAAAAACAGTCCGCTGATCTGGAAATGAGGACACGATCTGGTTGTAAAGTGATACAACCACGTTTCCATACTTTTATGGCATGCTGTAAACACTAGAACCCATAATTTTATCATGTAAATAAAAAAATAACATATCTTAGTCTTAAACATTTTTTGTTATCCAATTCATGATTATGAGTGATAGTAGAATAAGAACGCAAATGAGCTGAAAGAGAAATGGTTTAGCGTTCCTCGTTTATTTAATAAAGGGGCACAAATGTTCCATTTTCAGAAGTTCATAGAAGGTGTCACAGAAAAATTAGAGGACACCAACCAAATTGTAGCTCATCCCAAGCACTATGAACCTACAAAATTTAATAAACATCGTGTAGCTAAATTAAGTTCATGCCGATCTGGCACCTTCAAAAAATCCAAGAGGCTACTATTTTGAAGCTAGAAAGTTCTGGAGAAAAGCATCGGATTTGCCTTAAGGGCTTTTAATTTTTGAAATGCTTTCGGTTTCGGATTTTTTTGCGATAAGTTTTGATCCAAAACATGTATTTCCGTCAAAAATATAACAATTATAATCATTTAGTTGTTCTCAATTCTGTGAGCTCGAATTTTAGAATTAACTATAGCATACAGGAAATATACGTAAAGCTTATTTAAAAGGTGTGGGATAAAAAAAGTGAACTTAGAATTAAATTTAATTCAGGTTCTGTGTTCTTTACGACATGGGTAATTATTATTGTACGTGTTACAGATTTCAAATTAAATATTTTTCTAGGTATTGAAGATCTTGCATGGGATGTGTTTAAGGGTTTTAAAAATACTTAAAGCATCAGGATGAGCACTTTAGGTACTAACTTATATCTACAAGTAAATAATATGAGAATGCAAATATTGGCGTTTCAACACAGTGAGTGTCGGTGAGTGTACTCTGCTAAAAAGGTGTAAGTTGGCTCAATTTTGAAATACCATGTTCACAAATTTATAATATCATTAACTACGCTTCCTAAGGAATGGCCTGATTTCGATGAGCTTTTGAATGTGGGGGTATATCAAAGATGCATTGGCCAAAAAGTTAAAAAAATTGTTTTTTTGTAGCAATATTTTAGAAACTGAATTTTGTAAAGTTATAAGCGGAATCTAATAGAAGACCTTAGAGAAAACCCAACGCTCTTTTCCCGAACTTTCTAGCTTCAGAATAGTGAAAATTTGCACTTGAACGCCTTATTATTTAAAAGCGAGTTGCCAGATTGGTACAATCTGTAGTTATTATAGTAGGCCTAGGGAGAATTGTTTGAATAATACCGCCTGTCTAAAAAGTACCCCCCCCCCCCCAACTAACTTTTGAACGACTTAATATTTTACCACAACATTTGGTGTGCCTTAATGGGAAATAAAATACTATTTTTAGCCAAAAATTAAATTTTGTATCATTCAAAATGGCGAATGGGCGCCACTTTGAATTTTTTTTTAAATAGAAAGGGGGGTTGAGTGGCACCTCATTTGAAAGGTGTTTTAGTTGTGCGTCTGATCCTAAAGTTTCAAAGAACAATATTCAGTCACAACAAAATGGCGGATTTTAAACAAATGGACTCACTCAGTTCAAAATTGTTTTGATTTTTTTACCCAGGGTCGAGTGACACCTCATTTGAAAGGTCTCTTAGTTCTGCGTCTGATCCTACAGTTTCAAAGAAAAATATTCAGCCATAACAAAATGGCGGATTTTAAACAAATGGACTCACTCGGTTCAAAATTGTTTTGATTTTTTTATCCAGTAGTCCACTTTTTCATTTGCAGGACAAAATTTTACCAGAAATATCTTAGGTGGCTGGAAATAATATTGAAAACGTTATGTTTCAACAAGACGGTGCGCCGCCTCATTATTATAGACCTGTTTCTGACTTTCTCAACGAACATTTTCTTGGAAGATGTCTTGGTAGGCGGGGGCGTGTAGAATAGCCGGCTCGCACCTCAGATTTAACCCCCTTAGATCTTTTTCTATGAAGATATCTAAAATCGAAAGTGTACAGAACCCGTCCAATTGAAGAACTGGAGCCACACATTACAGAAGTTTGCAGAAATATCACTCCAGAAACTTATGAAAATGTAAGGCAGGAATTTTATAACCGACTTTTTCACATTTCGAACACTTAATTTAATTTCTTTTTGCTTTAATTCTTAGTTTTTTTAAATAGACATCTTTATCTTCAAACATTTGTCATTTTGTTATGGCTGAATATTTTTCTTTGAAACTCTAGGATCAGACGCAGAACTAAAAGACCTTTCGAATGAGGTGTCACACGACCCCCCTTTCCTTTAAAAAAATTCAAAATGGCGCCCAGTCGCCATTTTGGATGATACAAAATTTTAATATGGGCTGAAAAATAGTATTTAATTTCCCATTACAACACACCAATTTTGTGGAAAAATATCAAGTCGTTCAAAAGTTAGTTAGGGGGGAGGGGTTACTTTATAGACACAGTGTATATAACAATTGTAAAATATTTTCAAAACTTTTAAAATATAATTGCTCAAAAATTGGCTAAACGATTTTGTTTAAATTTTGTAGGCTCATAGAGCTAGGGATGAGCTACAATTCTGATTGTGTCCCAGTTCGCCAATTTCTCTGTGACACCTTGTATGAATTTTCGAACAACAAATTTATTTAACGAATGAGGGATCATAAAACATGCTTGTTTAAGTTGAATTGCTTATCAGTGATAGTGGAATAGGATTTCAGATATTTAAGACGATTAATTTTCCCACTTTTATCCATTTTCTGACTGACGAATTTCCTCTTTGCTCTCCATTTTTTCAATCCAATAAATCACATAAAATTCTACGGTATGCAGCTGACCATGCTGGCGGCCATGATGCATCGGTGTGTCTGTCTTTCGCTCTTTGCTTCTCTACCGCTACGAATAGTGTGATCTACAGTCACTGTTGGCGCGTAAAATGTGGAATTTTTTGTCTTTTTACTTTTCCATACTTACAGTATAGGGCAGTATTGATTTCATGAAAATTTTCGTAATCGAGATTTCGACGGAAATACGTGTTTTGGACCTGCAGGAACCCAAAAAATGGTTTTTAAAAAACCTCTGTCTGTGCGTGGGTCTGGGTATTTGGGTATGTCCGCTCCACAACTCTCCAACTTTACGGTCCGATTTCAATGAGCTTTGGAATGTGGGGGTATATCAAAAAGTCATCGGGGAATAAACGTCTATTTACTCAAAAACGAGTTATCAGATCGAGATAAAATTAGATATTGGAAATGCTCTAAGGGTACACAATGTTACAAGCTACTAGAACTTTTGGAACCACTAAAACTATAAACTGAAAAAACATCAAAATTTTCACTTTTTCAGAAACATATTGCTCAAAAGCTGGCCCACGGTTTTTTTAAATTTGATAGACTAATAGAGCTATACTTCAGTTTGGGTCACAGTTCGATAGTTTGTCTGTAATGCTTTTTATGAATTATTGAAATCGTAAATTCACGGAACTTTGTTTAATTAACGGGAGACGATACAAATTTCGGTTAAAGCGAAATTCTTCATGAGGGATAGAATAAGAGTCACAATTTAATTTTTAGGTGCAGCAATATTTAGGGGGATTAACTTTTCCCTCCCACCACATTTTCGGTAGACGATTTTGTCCTTCCAGTTTTGGTATTCTTTAATCCTAAAGAATATTTTTTGAAAAATTCAAAAATAATTTTTTTAAATCGTTGATATATTCGGTTTTCATGGTACGACGTGCAGCTAGCTGATGGTGCTCTCAGCTTGGATTCCCAGATGTGACATATACGAAAGGTCGGTAGATCGTACATGAGTCATTGTTTGTTGTTGTGATTATTTTGGACAAGAAAATTCTTTATTATTATCTCTCAGAGGGGTTTCTAGTAATATCTGGTTAAAAGTTAAAGCTCAGAAGGTGCTAAACACAGGTAAAATGAAAAACCAATTTTTGCAAATTTCATTTAAAATAGGCATTTTATGTTTAAAATAACTTATAACTTAGACAAGCTACCTTTTAAGAGATAAATATGTTTCTTATCAACAATTTCTATTGAATCTATCTAATACAGTCCGTACTTTTGGGCCGACTTACGCAGGTTGTAAAAATATTTTCTGCAACTACCGTTTTGAAGCAGATAATCGTGACGCCAATTTTAGTAAAACAGCTGGGCCCCTGCTAGAGTGGTACGGGTAGGGGTAGGTTCAATCGTAATCACTATTGGCGCGTAAAACGTCGATACAAAAATATTTTGGAAAATACGATAAATAACAATTTCTAAAGTATACGAAAGTCCAGGCGAAGTGCTTTCCTCATTTTTGTTAAATTGTCAAATTATGCTAACAGTTAAGATGATATTTTAAGATAATTCAGTTTTTACACATGTAAATAGCATAATAGTCTATTGAAATTTAAAAGTTTATGTGTATCCATCCCTAGCTAATTTTGTTCTATTTAAAAAAAAACAGAAATTACACTTCAGCAAGGTTTGTCAACTAAACTGTATAAGAAAAACAAGTAACTTACCCAGACTACCCATATAAGAATGCAATCTGCAGCAGCTTTAAAAAAAGGGGCCCATGAGAAGTTCTTGGGGGGGGGGGGGGGGGGGCTGCCACTTTTTGTTCCTCCACTGGTCACTGTTAGGTTAAGAAATCATCACAACTACTTATAAAACAATTATTTATCTTTTTAAGATTTATGTTCAAATAAAATACGCAATGTTGTCTTTTATTATCTAAAATCGAGATTGTAATGTGCTTAACTTAAAAAATAATATCAAAGTATTTTTATTTCTTATTTATAAGATTCAGCTTTTAAGGAAGGAGAATGTGTGGAAATGTGTTTTGCAAATAATTATAACAGTTAAAATTGGGGCGATTCCCATAAGAAACTCTATGGGAAGAATGCGATAAGTCTGAAAAACAACAATGCTTGACCAACTATCTCATTGTCTTTCAGTGAAGGCTGCATCTTCTTTTACATCTTTGCAATTTTTAAGATGCAATAATATGTGTGTTTACTTACATTAATGAATGTGCTTTGTTTTAATGCTACCATCACACAAAATGCTGCCTTCATAAGCTTACCAAATAAGCAAACCTCTTAATTGTGGACCAATTCTAGTGCTTTCTTTTTTTAAATTTTTAATTTATTGTAAATAAAACAATTCCTAACATCAACAGGTTATTTATTTTAGCCTTATACGTATTTCGACATGTCTACATGTCATTTTTAGAGGTAAGAATGAAAGTAAACAGTTGATGGTGCTATAGGAACAATAAATCTTCTAAACTTGATCTTGGTTTTCTATAGCTGCGTCTAGATGACTTGATTTCTCATTCCAAAACGTCCAATACCGGTGAATTTAAGAGATCAATCAGTTTATATTTGTGACAGCGTCCGTGTTCCTTGTACCTAATATCAAAATTTCTAATTGATTGTCCAATATAAACCGAATTACAGTGCGAGCAATTTAATTTGTAAATGCCCGATTTTACTAAATTGTCTGTTTTTTCTTCAGCATTAACAAAGTGTTTAAAATGTTTTTTGTTGTTGTTTTAAAATTCTTACTGCAATAATTTGGCAGCAAGCAACGTTGCGTGCCAATGTCTGTTTGGTGCTTTTAATATTCAAGTAATGGAATAACTACGTTTAACGCTTTGCACTTTCTTGTTGGCCTAGAAATTGTTTTTAGAAAACTCGTTTAATTCACTTATAGTTGTAGAAGTTGAATAACTATGAAAACTAAATATGCAACGAACAACGAGCTGCTATTATTAGTCATGAACGGAGTCTTTAAACTTCACTGGCTGTAAAGTTTACTGATATTTGTAATTTAATTTACACAAAAATATTCGTGTGTATGTAAATACAACTGACAACAGTTTCTGCGGTGAATATGGTTAAAAGTATTGATAAATGTGTATTGAAGCGTTACCTACATACCCTAATAAGTAATAATTAACTTTTAAAAAAAAAGAAAACCGACTTCAAATAAAAACACAAAAGTAACATAAGTTAACTAAAAAGCAAAAAATAACTGTTTTTTATACAACAGTTTAATACTTATTTGTTGTTCCGTTTAATGTAATTAAGAAATTGTTGTTTATTATATAATTATTAATTGTTTTATAATTTTTAAGTCGGGTCCAAGTAAAACATAAACATTCGAATTTAATTTGTTATTGTAGCAAGGTATATAATTTTTGTTATACTTGGCACCGACTTCAAAATTATAAAACAATTAATAATTATATAATAAACAACAATTTCTTAATTACATTAAACTGAACAACAAATAAGTATTAAACTGTTGTATAAAAAACAGTTATTTTTTGCTTTTTAGTTAACTTATGTTACTTTTGTGTTTTTATTTGAAGTCGGTTTTCTTTTTTTTTTAAAAGTTAATTATTTTACAATTTTAAGTGATGGGTAGAACTAGTAAGGATGCTTCTCAAATGAGGAAACGATTGCTAGTTGAAACGGAAGATGAAATACGGAAACACTAAAAAAGTCCGTTAAAAAAATAGATTTTGAGGAGTATCTTCGAAGTTCAAGCTCCAATACCAATGAAATTATAATGGGACCACCTTGGAACTATACTGAACCCAACACCAAAAAATCATTAAAATCGGTTCATAAACAAAAAAGTTATGCCCGAACATACATAAAAAAAAAAAAATATATACAGACGAATTGAGAACCTCCTCCTTTTTTTGAAGTCGGTTAATAATAGTAATAAATGGGCAGTATTTTTTAATTTCATTTATTTTTCTAAAAGAAGAGAAATTGTTGTAAAGAATATATTACACAGCTTTGTTTATTTTCATGAATTCTTTTGTATACGTTATTGCTTATTGAGTAATACAGATCGAGCAAGAAAGAAACTTAATCAAGAGACAGTGCAAAATAATCCGCAAGTCTGAGATTAGTTCACAGTTTACATTACTTATCATTAATTTCAGAACTACGAATCACTCAAAGATACGCGAATTTTTCTCACCCTGCTCCTGGTTAAGTTTTGTTTGCTTGTTTTGTATAACTAGGTCACATTATTGTGTTATGTCGCAAAACCAAATATTCACAAGAGAAAAATACAAAAACATATAATGTATACAGCAACCTTTAACAGACATTAACAATGCCATCTCTTAAAAACAAAAAAAAAGAGTTATTTAACTATGTCAATTTGGACACGATTGGGATTGCTCGTTACTGTTTATATTATACAGGGTCTTTCAAAAGTATGGAACAATGGTTTTTGTGGCGTAAATATTAGTTGTAGATAAACGGTTTTTGTTATATTTTTACCTACCTTTCTGTATACTTAAAAATATTTTCTGACCAATGCAATGCTATAGGTTCTGTGACGCAATCGTCATTTTTAAGTAGGTAGTGCCATAGCTATATTTACGTTCAGTCGATACAGAGAATTTTTTAGCTTTTCAGTGATAAGGTGCAATCAAAAATAAATGTAATTCGGGTTAGCTATGAACAAAGAAGTGTGTCCTAACCTTGTTCGTATAATGTATTGGACGCTTATGGAGGGTTGTCATATCAGACACTATCATAACTCGAAATAAGAAATAAACAGACAATTAAGTTAAGACACGAGGGGTAAGTCACGACCACAAATGGTGTACACCATATTTCTCTATATAAGGAATTTCCCTTTTTTATTTTGAGATTTCTTTTAATTTTTCACGATTTCCTCGGATTTCATCGAAATTCTTTGTAGTTCCCCGCAATTCCTCGGGATTACCTTGTATTTCCTCGAGATGTCCTTGAATTTTATCGGAATAATTTGGAGTTTTCCAAAATTCCTCGATTTCCTTGGTTTTCCTCGAGATTTTCTTGGGGTTCCTATGGATTTCTTCGGATTTCCTTGTATTTTTTCGTATTTCTTCGGATTTTCTCTGTATTTTCTTGTATTTCCGTGTATTTCCTTGTATTTCCTTGCATTTCCTCGCATTTTCTTGTATTTCCTTGTGTTTCCTTGTATTTCCTTAATTTTCTTTGTACTTCCTTGTATTTTCATGTATTTCATGGAATTCCTTCGTTTTGTTTTAGTATCCTTAAGCTCATCGGTATGTACTTTGTATTATTTATTTTGTTTCTAAATTCATTAAATTTTGTTAATTTTATCATTGCATTTTCAACACTACTAATTCGAAACGATCCTGAACCCAATACATTTTCTATGGTTTGTAACTATATTCATACATCGGTATTTGCCAAATATATTCACTTAAAAATTGCTTCAAAACGTGTAACTTCATTTTATAGAATTTTTATAGCTTTGGCTAAGTACCAATTTAAATCATAAACGTAGTATTTTTCTACATGAGGTTATATTTGACTATATATGGATGTACTGAAGTTTCTTATAATCAGGATCTTTGGAAAAACATTCAGTATTCGTACTGTCATCTAAAATACACTGAACATACATGATACTAAAATGCCATAGAAACTTCATGTAAAAATAATAGTATATATTTTTTGAGAATTTTTCATTTTCGATAACTGCTGGCTATAAACAGAGAAAGTACTGAAGCAGAGGCCGTCTCGTTTTAACAGTAATTGTTCTGTGTAATTTAGTCATACATCGTTATACTGTATGCTTCGGTCTACTGAATTTCTTTCACAAGCTTCAGAGAGAGATGTAATATAAACTGGTTGTGCTGTATACGTTATCAGGCATTTCGGAGGTTAATTTAGAAAACAGCGTAGACTTTTCTTTTAGGTCAGATTTTGTTTATAATTTCACGAAATTTAGGTTTTGAAAATATGTTACCAAAATACTGGTCTAACTGTCACTTCCGGTTCTGAATTTCTTTTAAAAGCTTGTTTTCTCGATGAATTTTTTATATACCTCTACATTCTGTAGGTAGTCAAAATCGGACCATTCATTTATCAGTTCAGTTAATCACTTATTTAAACAGCACCATGCAGTTTAATCAGTATAAAACAAACGCGATTGGTTCTTTTCATAAAAGGGTAAATTTGTGATTGGTTCAGTGAATTGTGAGTGGTATAGTCATTAGAAATCTTTTTAGGGTATGTTATAAAACAGGAATAACTTCTACCTATAAGTACGTTCAGAATTAAAATAAGAGCCTACCGCAATCATAGAAGTGCGATTTGAAATAGTTTATTTCTCTTTACAATCAAAAGCAATTGAAAGAATTAAGAATGGTTATTATTATGAAATAAATAGCTCTTGTTGTTTCGTATCGTTTTTTTTATATTTTAATACCATTTTTTTGTAGATTTGACATTTTGTTTTTTCTGAAGTTTAAACGTAATGAAAAATGATGCTGAATCATGAAATATTTGTTTCTAAGTGTACTTTATTGTAAAGATAAGAAAATAAAGTTCAACTTGCATTTCTGCCATTGTTTCATTTCACATTGTCGATTGATTCTGTAGGTTTGAAAGCTTTTCGTATTTCTCTCTTAACATTTTGGTGTGTAATGGTATACAAGTTGTACAATATTAATAAGTTAAAAAATTCTCTGTCGAATTAGTGCAAAAAAAAATACCTAGTGTATGGTCAAATGTTTCAGGTTCTTTGAGACACTCGTTTTTCATAGGAGAGGAGCCCATCATTCGAATTTAATTTGTAAAAACCAAACAACAACAAAATTTAATTACCGCCCTTTTAATTTTGGCTTCTAATTTAAATTTTATTTATTTCTGTTATATATGTATACGAGTACGTTTATTAAATTAAAAAAAAAAACTACTATTTGTTGGCAATATTATAACTGCTAATAACTTTTCAAGTTAATCATTATTTACATTTACTTCTAATGGCGAAAGTTTTCGTAAAAATGTGCGCTTAAATGTAATTGTATTTTGTAGTACTATTAAACCAAATCGTTACCGCTATTGTTTAGTTTTATTGTCTAGTAGAAATTAATCTTTTAGCGCAATTATTTTTTTTTATTTTTTGAAGTAAAACGCTGTCAAGTTTAATTTTTCGAAATAATAACTTTTGAAGTAGAACTTCTTTGCCGGCGGGTGTAACGTTTTTGCCGGCGGTCGTGGTAACGAAATGCTGTAATAGAATACCATACTAAGCTTGTTTTAGATACATTTACTATCAGATAGTTGAGAATGTTCCTCTTCCCATTAGTTTTGCAGGTTTGACTTTTTGGTTTCTAGTATTTTTTTGTGGCAAATTTATTTTTTACGCTTAATAATGTTTCCTAGGCGTTTTCTAGTTTTTACAGTGAGGTCGTGAAATGCCCCCTTCCCTCTACTAACTTTTGAACGGGTTGATGTGAAGCTACAAAATTTGAGTTATTATTATTGGAGAATCAATACTATTTTTTTAAAACAACGACAGGGCGCCGTTTTGAAAAACATAATAAATGACACGGGGGGTTGAGTGACCCCTCATTTGAAAGGTCTGTTTGAGTAGAGTAGAATCCTAAATTTTGGGAAAATTTTATCGATTCAAAAACAAATGACAGGCTTTGTTTCTGTTCTCCATTATCTCGCTGCAACGTATCCTGGACGATAGATTGGTCTTCGTGGTCCAACAGAATGGCCTCCGTCATCCCCTGATCTTACTCCGCTGGACTGTTTGTGAGGATATCTTAAATCAAATGTTGTTCAAACAGAACCTCACTTTTGGATTTACTACGCATAATAATGGAGGCTTGTGCGAATACCGGAGTTGAAATTTTCCAGAATGTACGGTTTGAGACATTAAATAGGTTTTTCTACTGCCAAGAAGTTCAACGAGCACATTTTGAACATTTATTAAAAATAGTATTATTCAGTTTTTCTTGTATAAAACATGTTATGCTTTAGAATGTTGTCATTCGGTTTTAAATCGATAAAAGTTTCCCAAAATTTAGGATTATACTATACTCAAATATACTTTTCAAATGAGAGGTCACTCGATTCCCTGTGCCATTTTGTGAATTTAAGTCTGCATTTTTTTTCAAAAATATTATTTGTTCTCCAATAATAATAACCTAAATTTTGTAGCTTCACATCAAGTATTTAAAAAGTTAGTAGGGGGGGGGGGGTTATTTTACGACTTTACTGTATGTATCACTGTAGCTGTATTGCTGTTTGTAATCTCAGCCTGAACTTGTACGACTGATGAATCTCTACTGTAACTTTCGATCAAAATGTAAACAGTTTCCTGAATTGTGCTACTTTCGCTATTTAATCTCGCAAACGTTATTATACGACTGGTGCTGAAAACTCACCGAATGAATTGTGCTTGTAATACTATACAAAATGAATAATATTTAATATATTTTTTTCTCTAATTAGAGTAACATTTCTTGTAACTTAAGGTGTTTTGCATGAAATAACGCTGAGAGTGAATGGGTTTGATGAATTGATGAATAATTATTTTCTTTTGCATACTGATCAACCAAAGGTAATTATAAGTTAAACGACTGTTTATATTTTGTTTTGATTATGTTAATCTTTACTAAACAAGCTGCAGTGCTGTGTATTACTTGTATCTATGGTAGAATATATATTATTTGTATACACAGTCAACAGTATGACTAATTTTTGTATACAGGATGTATCAGATTGCGTGTTAACTATGGGGATCTCGCTTATTTGAAGAGATACGACGATGGTTAAATTAGAGAAAAGTTGTGGAATTTTATGCCCACTAATAATCTAAAATATTAGACCTATCTTGCTTAGTTTCTGAAAGAACTGGAAACAACTGA
Source organism: Ctenicera cuprea (assembly GCA_958336395.1). Taxonomy (NCBI): domain Eukaryota; kingdom Metazoa; phylum Arthropoda; class Insecta; order Coleoptera; family Elateridae; genus Ctenicera; species Ctenicera cuprea. The sequence continues at coordinate 40,471,726 of OY284490.1, forward strand.
AACTTCGGATTTTTTGTTTTCGGCTATAACTCATTTATCATTTATGTTACATATTTCTAATTGACGCATTATTAGGACACTTTCTCATGCTGAATTTAAATTTTTGATCAGATTTGGTATAACTGTTACCATTGCTCATTTACGACTGTCAACGTGTTTTTTCTTATGGTCGGCATTTTAAATTTTTTCATATTTGAATAGAGTTTTTGATTCTGATTTCAACGATGTGTCACACTTTGCATTTTGTTTAAGTTTTGAGCATATTATTACAGAAAATAAAAATTTCATAAGAGTGCCATGGAAAGACCACGTCATTTAATTTATTTTGAAAAATTCTAGTAGGCCATGAACTGATGGAAGTAAAATACAACACTACTTTTATCTTTACATATATTAGGTACGCGAAAATTTCAGCAAACTTTGTTTTGAGCGTAGGCAGCAGGTTATCTTATTTTCTACAAAAACAAATAAATTTTCTAACATACACAATTTACTGAAAATTTTACTTGCAGTTTTTATGTTTGCAACTGATATATAACAAATTTGAATAACAGGTTACATAAATACAACAGATTACACTAGAACTGCACTAATTCAAACAATTATTAAATAAATGTTCAAAACATTTGACACCTCTGTACATGTTCAGAAGCTCGTATAAAATAATCTGTGTGTTAGTAACGGTGTTATTCATTTGTTTTTGTAAAAAATAATTTAACCTGCTGCCTACGCTCAAAACAAAGTTTCCTGAAATTTTCGCGTACCTAATGTATTTAAAGGCCAGAGTAAATAAAAGTGGTGTTTTGTTTTACTTCCATCAGTTCATCGCCTACTAGAATTTTTTCATAGTCAATTAAATGACGTGGTCTTTCCATGGCACTCTTATGAAATTTTTATTTTCTCTAATAAAATGCTCAAAACTTAAACAAAATGCAATGTGTGACACATCGTTGAAATCAGAATCAAAAACTCTATTCAAATATGAAAAAATTTGAAATGCCGATCATAAGAAAAAAAAAGTTGACAGTCGAAAATGAGCAATGGTAACAGTTATACCAAATCTGATCAAACATTTAAAATCAGCATGAGAAAGTGTCCTAATAAAGCATGAATTAGAAATATGGAACATAAATGATAAATGAGTTATAACCGAAAACAAAAAATTTAAAGTTTCAGTTTTTTCCAGTTCTTTCAGAAACTAAGCAAGGTAGCTCATTTTTTTTTCAGATTATTAGTTGTCATATAATTCCACAACTTTTCTCTAATTTAACCATCCTCGTATCTCTTCAGATAAGCGAGATCCCCATAGTAAACACGCAATTTGATACATCCTGTATATTAGAAACTTATAGGAATCTTAACGTAATACACAGGGTAATCATGGGAACCGGGCAACTATTGCCAACTTATTCATTTTTAAAGATACAAAATTGGTTAAATTGGGAAAAACTTCTAACTTTTATTTCTGGTTACGATGCTGAACACGAAAAAGCAATTGCGCATCGTGTTTTCGTGTTATTTGTTAAAATGCCTTTTTTATTATTGTATTTTTTTACATATTTGAATTGCACATTTAATTCTCTTTAAAGAAGGATAAGGTCAAACTATGACTAAATTAACAAATAACGCCATATTTTAACTTTTATGTGGTTACATAACATAATCGTAACAGCCGTGGAACAAAAGCTACTTGTTTTATGATATAGGTCAATTTTTTTTGAATTAATATGTATAAGATTAATTATTACAGTAACTGTTCAAATTGGACACTTTCATTATTTAGACAGCAGTAAATTCTTGAACTACAGTATTCGCAGCTCGACGTAGCATTCCGTGGTCAATGTTTACAATGCATTTGTAATGGATTCGACTAAATCTCTACACTGTTGTATCTATATTTTATACTATGCCTTTTGTTTCATAAAATAAATATTTAGCTATTTAAAATTAATAGTATATTAATAAAACTGTGCCATTCAAAAATATAAAATAATACAAGGCGTTTCGTTGTAAAAAAGTCATTTTAACAAATAACTCGAAAACGCAATGCGCAATTGTGTTTCCGTTTTCATCATCGTAACCAGAAGAAAAATCTACATTTGTTTCCTAATTTAATCTACTTTGTATTTTTAAAAATTAAAATGTTGGCAATAGTGGCCTGGTATAGTCCATCTATATCAAGGCTGCCCAACCTTTTTGACAGTTGGGCGAAATTGACGATTTAAAAATCACTGGCGGGCCACTGATTACTGACGGTTCCTATTTTTGTTACCTAAGCTTTTTAAAGTCTTGTTTGGTGCAACAAAAAAATCAACATTTTGAAATTTAATTGTCGTTTATTAAAATAATAAAATAAATAGCATCTACTGCCAAATAAAGAAACAAAATTTTATGTAACGAAAATCTAAATCCAAGTAATTGGTACAATCAATGTGATTTCTGACATTGTTTTTGTTTTAATAATTTTCCTATGTTAGGCGTCAGGTCAGATGTTGACAGTAACAACAAATCAGATATATGTTGCTCAGTTAGAGATGTGCGGTATTTATTTTTTACAAAATTAAGATTTAAAAAAAAAACTTTTCACAAACATCTGTTGATCCAAATCTACTTAAAAATTGAAAGGCCAGGTCAGTTATTGCAGGAAAATCTTCCTTTGGCACCAATGTCCAAATTCTTCGAAAGAAGTTTGTGACTTTGAAGATATTTTTTCTGCAAAAAGGTTTTTTAGTGCAGAATGATTTTGCGGGTCAGTGAGTTCCAACTGAATATTGGCAGGATAACTGATTATTCCAGTCAAACTGATTGTGAAAGGATTAACAAAAATTTGTAAATTTTGTTTTGTCCTGGAATCTGCTCTCAAACGACTGTAATAAGCATCTAATTTTAGCTTCGTACTTAGTACTGTTGGCAATAATATTGAGCTTCTCTTTCAAATCTTTGAGTATGGGAAAAAGATCAATATTTTCGTTGGCTAAATTAATTAAAAACAAAACAAAAGGTCTGTCACTTTCCGAGCGGGACAAGGCGCATCGTTTGTTTTACCGCGGCGCGCGTCACTTGTTCAAATTGGCGGGAATTTTGAAACTGGTTCACGCGGGCCACTTATAATTCGTTCACGGGCCACAATGTGGCCCGCGGGCCTGGGGTTGGGCAGCCTTGATCTATATACTACATCCGGACCTCTTCCATCTAAGTCACTTTTTACTGACGGTTATAGGACACATAAATACGCGACACATAATCATAGGACATTTACTCACGGACAGTTAAACACGCCGACAATTAATCACACGGACATTTAAACACTGAGGCACATAATCACATGGACATATAAACACACTGGCGTATAAACACATTGTGTTTGAATTCTTATATGACTGCAGTAAAATTAAAATAGAAAAAAAATATGGCAAATGAAGCTTTATTGCAATCTAGTTTCTAGAAACATCTTAAACCTTTTGTTTAATGCAAAATTAAAAACAGACGATTTGCTAAAATCAGGCATTTACAAATTAAATTGTTCTTATTGTGATTAGGTTTATATGTATAGGCCAGACAATTACAAATTTTGATATTAGGTATAAAGAACACGTATGTTGTTACAAATACAAACACCCACATAAATCCAATTACGCTAAACACTTACTAGAACACAATCATTCAATGACATCTAATAACACCATAAAATGTTTGCACTTTTATGATGATAAACGCAAATTAGATATACTAGAAATTTTTGAAATTCACAAACATTTAAAAACTGTACCGTTAATGAATAAGCAAATTGATCTCTTAAATTCTCCTCTATTGGACATTTTGGAACAAGAAGTCAAGTCATCTGCAGACGATTACCGAGATCAAGTCACCAAGTTCTATTGATATAACAACACTAACTGTTTACTTCCTAATATAACCGTCGACAATGGCATGTAAACATGCCGAAATACGTATAAGGTTAAAATAAATGAATATTGTTAAAGTAATTAAGTATTTTATATACAGATAATCATTAAATATAGATTTTAACGAAGTAAAGCTGGAATTTATAAATTAAGTTAAGATTCTTAACGTTAAAGATCATATTTAGTGAAAGTAAAGATTACGTGCAGAATGTGTGTTTATATGTCCATGTGATTATGTGCCTCAGTGTTTAAATGTCTATGTGTTTAAATGTCTGTGTGATTAATTGTCGGCGTGTTTAACTGTCCGTGAGTAAATGTCCTATGATTATGTGTCGCGTGGTTATGTGTCCACAGCCTAAACGGGCTCCTGCTACTAGAAACCAAGTCTTTGCATGATAATTATATTGTAAGGCCCATATTTCTATGTACTGGTATGTACCGGGCCACTAAAGTATTCGATGCAAATAAGAAAATTGTGTTTACACTGTATGATTGGGGCGGAATAACTGTTAAAATATTAACATTAAATATTTATTAATAATGTTTTACCACGTGCCTACCACACAATCAATTAAAAACATTTTATTTCATATTTAATTCTATAAGTATGTTTGAAAATGTATCTATACTTAACTCGTAACCATATTCACTATCGAATCTAACGTCAAAGTAACTAAAATATCTAGTTGGCATTTATTGTTTATTAGGAGTTTCTTAGCAAATCGTAAAATTGCTGCATAATCAGAAACAATTAGGCGTTTGTCAGTTCATCGAACGTGGAAGCTGTAACACTTCCTGGTTATTGTATAACTGAGATAAAATAATACATGTTTAATCCTGTAAAACGCAAAAAAAACTAAGTACACCGTAGGGTTCATTTTCTAATTGAAATTCCTAAAAAATCTAACTTTGCAAACAGTTGTAAAACACCTTCATACATATTTTCAGTCAGTTCCATAAAATGAGCAATAAGTAAACATAATAAATTTTATTCTTAATCTCTTAATCTTGCCTCTGATAATGACATGTAAACATGTCGAAATACTTATAAGACTAAAAAATATTTGTTGTTTTTCCATTAGTTAAATATTCGAAATGCTAATAACTGAGAATAACATTGCGAAATTTAAATTTCCGATTCTAAGAGAATAATACTGTAGAAGTTCATCGCTTGATCGAGCATTGAATCTGTTGTAAATTTTAGGTGCGCATAATTGTATGCGGTTTCACTTTTATCGTGCGTATCAGAAATATGATAATTTTGTTAATTTTACTAGAAATGCTTATTTTAGGTTTCATGAATTGATTGAAATAAATTTTTTTCCACTACTAGCATTGAACGATATCATTATTTACTTTGTTTTAGAGCCAAGAAGATGAATTTCTTTCCTAGTGGTTACTAATATTTCATTATTAACAACTGGTTAATAATGAAAACAATTGCTACCAATCTTTAAATTCACCATAAAACTTTCATGTAAAAATCTTTTGATTTTACTGGTAATAACTGTTCACCAACACTTTCTGCACCTTCCCTAATTTCAGGTGGAGTTCAGTTTTCACTCAAATCATCAAAATTGGACATTTTATAACCACTATTATAAAATATATATTTTACATAAATGTCAATTGAAATTAACTATTCTCTTGTTTTCAAGCAAGGCTACTTTATTTTTGTGCATATTTGCATTTGTAATTTTATTTTTTATTAATGTAAAATTAATTAATTATAAAAGGAATAAGGGTGCTAGTAGTGGAAAAAATAATATATAAATCACGGTAGAGAAGACTTATCAGCCTCGCAACTTATTTCCATCGATGCTTTGCATCTCGGGAAATAATTCTGCTCGGCTGAGAAAAATGTCTTCTCTACCTTGGTCTATAATATACTATTAGTATGTTATTAAATTTAAAAAGTAGTTTTTTTTTCATGTTAGATATGCTATTGAGGTACACACACATAGTGAACATTTCTTGTATTTTTATTGTATTGTAAAAGTGCTAAGAGTTTTCTAACGAATATTGTATCCAAATAAAAAAAATAAGATGTAAATTGCCCAACAAACATGTAGGAAATTAGGATTCAATTTACATTCGACCTTGTAAATATTTGAATTGGATAAAAATCTTCCTGTATTTAAATACAAGCTATAGTAATATTTTAAAGGAGAGGCTTAATAATACCGGTAATGGTACTTTCTAAATACCAAAAAAACCTTAAAGTTAATAAACCATCCTTGATAAATATATTCAACGCAATTTACCAAACTATAACCTGCACCAAGTTCTCAAATCACCTTGCAATATTATTTGATGGTTTTTGGTAACATAACTAAATGGCATGTTATAACCAGGTTCACGGCAACCAATCATAGAATGAATACTTCACTGTTATATGAAGTAAAAACCGATACTTATAAACATTTATTAGTAATAATGATAATGATAAATGTCAATGCTAAACGTTATTTTTTAAAGCATTTTAAAAGCCGTTTCAATATTTCAAAACGTCTTAATCAAATTTTGTGACTTTTAAGACGTTATTAAAATCAACGAAATTATATAAAACAAATAATAGCAGGGACGTTAGAGTAGATCAGTAGAAGCCGAAGTTCCAAATGTTTAAAACAACGACACGGATATCCTTCACTTTTACCGGCACACTGGAAAATCAAACATATTGTCCTTTTGTAATTTTTTCGAGCTTTTTTGGAATCTAAATAAATTTCAACATTGAGAATAGAACAGAACATCTACGTTAGTAAAATCAGTAAAAAATAACCTGTAGAAATAATTACTAATAAAAAAAACAGAAAGAAAGAAATAAAATAACCATGTAAAATTAAAAACTGTGTGAAACGAACCCTGCAGTATTTTTGTATATTCCCTACTTTATTAATAAAAATTAGAAACAGTACTAAATTACGTCAAACATAACAATCTAAATTCTAAGTGTTATGCTTAAAAGCGTTTATAATAATCACGAGTAAGTGGCAAGCATGACTACCGAGTGATAATTGGCAGAAATAAATCCGTCATTGCAGAAAGCACAGAGCATAATATACAGGGTGTCAATTTTGAAAACGTACAATATGTGTTATATCTCTGGAAGTAAAAGAGGTATTAAAAATTTCTAGAAACCGTTTCTACAACATGGAGGGGGAATCATCATGACTCATAAGGTAACGTCCCCCATTCAACCCCTTAGGTTCTAGCTGCCTCAACAAAAGATTTTCAAATGGTAACACCTACTTTGTGATACCTCATTGAAAAGCTCTTAAAAATGCTATTCAATGGTAGCAAACATTTTTTACCCGATTCGTTTCGGAAAAATTAAGAAATAAAACTCAAAAGGGTTACAACCAATTATTATTATTATATATAAAATATTAGATTAAATGTTTAAACTGATTTCCATTATTCTCTAGGCAATAGTAAAGTCTACTCTCAAATTCTCTCCGAACATTTTGGAAGGTTTTGGAGTTTTGTAGACAACAGATTTTAAGTGACTCCATACAAATAATACGGTCAAATATGGAGATCTTGCGGGACATTATATTTCTTAATTTTTCCGAAACGAATCAGGAAAAAAAATATTGGTTTCATTATGTTTGCTACTATTGAAGAGCGTTTGTTAAGAGCTTTTCAATGAGGTGTCACAAGATGGGTGTTATAATTTGAAATTTTTTTGTTGGGGTAACTAGATCCTAAGGGGTTGAATGGGGAAGGTTACCTTATGAGTCATGATGATTCCCCCTCCATATTGTAGAAGCGGTTTCTACAAATTTTCAATACCTCTTTTACTTCCAGAGATATAACATATATTGTACGTTTTTAAATTGACACCTGGTATAATATACATTTATATTACTTCGTGGCAGAAAGTGGACATGTCCAAGTTTTTCAGAAATTAAAGAAAAATGTTTACAATTAAGACGTTTGTATGCAACATCCTGTATGTTGCATGACTTTCTGGACAAACTTAGGAGCATACTCCTGAGATCATTTTAAGTATAACATGTTGAATGAATATGAGTCCGGAAGGCTTCCTAACACAGTTATGGCTTTCCGAAGATGGAACGGTCTAATCACATTTTAATTATTATTTCCGTCACAAATTGGGATATTTGATTAAAATTTTATAGGGATATTTTACTATTGATGAGTTATATTTCCGCTTCTTTTCGTTCGAATCCATTGACCAAGAGCGTAAATTTGGGGGCTGCTTAAAATGTGCTAAATTATACGACGCGTAGCCTCTCATATCTGTAAGTTCCTGTATACTAGATTTGAACAAAACCCACATAATTACATTATTATTAGTAAAACACCTATACGAAATTTGAATAAAATATCTCAATTAATGGCGGAGATATTAATTAAAGCGTGATTAAACTGTTTCATTTTCGGAAGGCTGTAACTCTGTAAGGAAGCGTTTCCGGACTCATTTTTATCAAGAAATTTTAACGCGGAAGTATTGGTTTCATGAAAATGATCGAAATAGAGATTTTAACGGAAATGCGCGTTTTGGGGACGAAAGGGACCCAAAAAAGTGATTTTTAAAAAATGTCTGTCTGTCTGTGGGTGAGTGACGCCTCTAAAGGCGAAAGTACTGTACCGATTTTGATGAAATTTTAAATGAAGAGGTATATCTAAAATTGTTATTTATATTTAAATTGTAGTTGAGCTTTTCAAAAAAATCTGAAACCGGAAGCTGAAGACATGCTTTCTCGGAAGGGGTTTTATAAAACAAAATTTTTGAAATCTGAGCACAGGATCTGAGAGAAGAACTTAAGGCAAATCAAAAACTTTTTTACTGAATTCTCTAGCGTAATAATGGCGGTCGCTACGATTTTTAAAAATCTCTACTTTAATGTCTGTTTATTCAAAAAGTAGTTATCTGATCGGGATCAACTACAACTTGTTTGAGAGCGCCTTTTGTGTTGGTAAGTAGATTTTGATAATCTGGAAACGATCGCAATGGCGCTTCTCGAAAATTTTGTAAATAATCAAAAAAATATTTTACAAAAGTTGCCTCAACGATTTTTTTAAAACTTTGTAGGCTGCTAGAACTAAACATTGGATACAGTTTGGCGTTTCGATGAAAGCTATATTTTACTGCGGCCGTTTCTATGAATTTTCCAAAATTGAAAATGAGTAACCCTTTATTTATTAAACGGGGTTTGATAAAATTTTTTTGATTACGCAGAATTGCGCATCATGACTAGTAGTAGTAGTAGTAGTTTGTAGATACTTTTACATCGTAGAAAATGTTAATTCCAAATATTTGAAATTATCAAAATATTATTTCTCAAAAACTGGCCATACTTTATTTTTTAACTTTTTAGTCTTATAAAGGCGAACATGGGCTATACTTTGTTTTTCTGCTAAATACCATAATTACACTGTGGCACCCTCCATGAACTGCAATCTAATGTTAGTTTTTATTAAAGTTTATATTTGGTGAGGCTACACATCCCCCCCCCTTTAATTTTTTGGCTGACGAGTTTAGGATTGGGTTGGCTACTGTAGGAAATGTAAATTCCAATTATCTATTATTAAAAAAAAACTCTCACAAAAATTTTTGGACTTGGACGAGTTATGATCCGAGCATGATTACTAAACCTCAGCATTATTATAGGTGACGTCACGAACAGACAGCTGTAACAAAGGTTGAAATAGGGATGGAATGGAGGGTTGCCTATATAGCTCGTTTTCTCAGAAATCTAACAGTCAGTGAACTGTATAACGTTATAATTAGGTATACAATTTACACTTTTGCAAATACGGTAAGTATTACTACCTAGCATGAGAAAGGCCACTCGAAGTTAACACTTCAGCTTTTTTACTTAAAGCGACCTCGGGTATGTGCTCCTTATGTTTTTCCAGAAAACAAACAGAACAAAATAATGACTTTGCTTAGTAAATGTAAAGAATATGTAGACTCGAGAGGGCTTCACACATTTGTGACATTTAATTGGCAATTTTGTTTTTGTTCTGCACATGTTGAGACTTTCTGCATTGAATTAATATATTATTCACGAAAAAGATTACATTGCTGTATTGCAGTATGTTTTATTCCACTGAATATTCTTTGCGCATGTAGATTAATTTTCGGGTGTTATCAGTAAGTACAGAATGTGCAGTGCATAATTTCTTCACCAATGAATTGAGCGATCCTGTTTTAATGGTTTACGATATACAACTCAATTTCGATAAATATTTGGAAATGTTCACTTTCTTCATTGACCGAGCAACTTTGATGTGGTTGGTTGAAAAGCATCAAAATTGAGCGGTGTGATTGTTTTAATACTAAAATATTATTTCCTTAAAATTGTTTTAAAATTAAACTGCTGGTAACATTTTATATTCTTTCCAAGATTGGTCTGCTTAAGGTGGATCAGTGTGCGTATTTTGCATTACACACCTACTTTTTCTCAATTAAGCAACAAGACGCGGGACTAACCCACAAGAATTTTATAAATATTCATAAGCATGCGGTGTTCTTTTGTGAAAGCTTAACGAATAAAAATTTCAAGATTTTACACATTTGAATTGATCACAATAATGTGTGCCATACTGTTAAAGTGTTCTTCTGTTGTTTTGCCAAAAGGAGACAAACCACCATGAAATTAAATGAACTTATTTAATAATTAGTTACAATTAAATGTTTTGATCACTTAGTCAACTTATTGTATTCGCACTGTATTATTCAGTAGCCGAAGAGGAGGAGAAAGTTTGGCACGCCCTGCAACTGTAGTAGAATTCTTACTCTTACATACGTGAGGTCTTTGGGGATTCTTAGCAATATTCCACTCCTTGTGCCATGGGCATCTAAGGGAAATATCACGATGATCAGTCATTTCGCAAGTAGTTACGAGAAATTATTATTTCGCGTGTACGTGTGCTACTCTGTAATAAATGGTCTGAAACGGCTTATTCATTACAGAGCCATGTTATGCGTAGTTCACCTAATTTTGAGATGAGTTAGGATTCACTTTATGACATTACATTTTCTTTTTATGGTTGTAATTTTTTTCTTAGGATGATAGTTAACGGCAGTAGATTATTATTTATTTAAAATTCAATAAATAAACCAAAACCATGGGCTTACTCGTATCCATTATGTTATACGTGAAACATATTGGACAAGAGAACTAATTTTTAGGATAAGAATTTAGAAAAAGTTGTGGTTTTTTATTTAACGGTGGTTTTCCGTCATTTACAGTTCAAAGTTTTCGTTAGTAGAACTGTGTCTTTGTATTAATGAATTTACACGTTCTATTTTCATTAACTCGTGGTTGCTATTTTACATTTCAATTAAAAAAAAATATTTGAAGTTTTCATTAAATTGTTTTCTAAAGTACTTTTAAAACTCATGACCATTCATATTCTACGCTTATGAACCCTGTTTTATTTTATTTTACTATTACATAAGCATCAATTCTAGTTGACCCAATAAATAATAACTTATCTACACATGCTACATAAGGTCAAACATATGGATGTGTTGCCATTCTAAGCTCGTAGATAATTCGTTTACAATTTAATATATGCGCCAACTATATATTTAAAGAAATTGTGCCAAAACTTATTAATAATTGATTGCCTCATAATTAAAAACTAGACTAGAAATCCGGGCTATAATTATGAGTACCTACCCAACTCATTACATGATTTACGAAACAAAATTAATCAATGCGTTTTAAATAAACATATAACAAAAACATTCGCACTATGCAATCTTGAATGAGTAATCAACCAGACCAGACAATCAGCATAAACACTGCTTCAAGATTGCATTTCACGTTAATGTAAATGAAAACTGAAAGTATTCCAAGCATTTGACATACATACAGCAGTGAGGAAGAAAATTTTATTGTTAGTATGAAAATCTGAGGAGATGATTCTTGCAACCAATGTAACGGTCGGAAAGATGGCTATGTACCTCAAGCTTTTCTGTTTATTTACTTAATAATGTAGATTATTACTATGAGCCTTAATTTCTGTATGTCTACTTCTATGGCTGTTGTTTTTGTCACCTCAGTTAATAACACACCTTTACACGGTTTACCGTTTTGAATTTTACATAAACAAAATATGTTATGAAAGCGAATAGGAAAAAAAATAATTTGAAAAAAGTTACACGAATTTTCCTTTTCTTTTTAATATGCCACAAAAGTGATCCCATGTGATTCTGTTTTGTAAATTGCACTTGTGTAAACATGTTGTTAAAAAATTAGACCGGTCTGCTGTCAATGACTATTTTCTTAAGTTTAGCTTTTAAAGACTTATTTACATTTATTATCTTCAAGAAATTGTAGTATTATCAACAATTTAAAATGTATTAAGCGTTATTATGAAATAACTCGTGATAATATACAGGCGGTTTCGAAACTCGCAGACATGAAATATGGGACGGTATTCTACGAAAAGAATTGAACAAAATTAACTTTAAAAAAAAAGGGGAACCGACTTCAAATAAAACACAAAAGTGACATAAGTTAACTAAAAAGCAAAAAATAAATGTTTTTTATACAACAGTTTAATACTTATTTGTTGTTCCGTTTAATGTAATTAAGAAATTGCTGTTTATTATATAATTATTAATTGTTTTATAATTTTGAAGTCGGTGCCAAGTAAAACATAAAAATTCGAATCTAATTTGTTATTGCAGCAAGGTATATAATTTTTATGTTTTACTTGGCACCGACTTAAAAATTATAAAACAATTAATAATTATATAATAAACAGCAATTTCTTAATTACATTAAACGGAACAACAAATAAGTATTAAACTGTTGTATAAAAAACATTTATTTTTTGCTTTTTAGTTAACTTATGTCACTTTTGTGTTTTATTTGAAGTCGGTTCCCTTTTTTTTTTAAAGTTAATTATTTTACAATTTTAAGTGATGGGTAGACCTAGTAAGGATGCTTCTCGAATGAGGAAATGACGGCTAGTTGAAACGGAAGATGAAATACGGAAACACTAAAAAGTCGGTTAAAAAATATATTTTGAGGAGTATCTTCGAAGTTCAAGCTCCAATACCAATGAAATTATAATGGGACCACCTTGGAACTATACTGAACGCAACACAAAAAAATCATTAAAATCGGTTCATAAACAAAAAAGTTATGCCCGAACATACATAAAAAAAAAATAAAAAATAAAAAAAAAAACATATATACAGACGAATTGAGAACCTCCTCCTTTTTTTGAAGTCGGTTAAAATGTTTTCTACGATTTTTTGATTCGACCAATATTTTTGGAGTCATTAAAGTTTTAAAAAATCTAAAAATCCGAAAAATTTCAATTAAGCAGTGAAACGCTATTGGCTGTTCAAAACTGCAGGTCATTATTTATTTGTTTCTTATAGGTTGTTGCTTTTCTGCTTGAATTTAGTTTCTAGATTAGGATCATACAATGATTCAATAATTTGGTATCGTGCAATGATTTTTTTATTATACCTGAATCACAATCTCTGTTTTTGAAACTAAAAAGCGTGCAAAATCGGTTCTTTAAAGCACTAGTGCTTTAAAGTTGCCTAGGTAACAACAAATTCACCTATAAATTTTGAACAATGATAAATACATAACGAAACAACAACAATTGCTAACCGTTTCTATATCAACGATTATGACACAGATTACTTCGAAAAAGGGATTTCAATTTCCTTTTTTTTTTGTTATAATTTTCAGATTGTAGTGCAGGTATAATAAAAAATAGCGTATAATACACGTGTACAAGAGCCTTTAAGGCACGCGCGACGGGTTTAAAAGCACGAGGCAAAGCCGAGTGCCTTTTAACGGAGCAGCTTGCTTATACACTTGTATTATAATATACTATTTTTATCGTTCTCAGATTCTTATAAAACTTTAATAACTCAAAAATATTGGTCGAATCAAACTATAGTAAAGGAAGTTTTTGTTCGTTTTTTTTTGGCAGGAATGATAATTGAGAAGGCAAGTTACAAATATTGTTCAAAGTGTCCTTGAAACTCAAATTTATGTGTTCAATTAAGCAGTGTTGAAAACAGCATTTCAATATTTATTTGTTTCATAGTTCGTCAGTTGTTTTGATTTAGTTCCTAATTTGGCATCGTGCAATGATTAAACACTTATGTTTGGTTTTGAATGTTTTTTTTATCATTTTCAGATTTTAAACTCCAGTAACTCCAAAAATATTGGTCGAATTAAAAAGCGTAGAGTTTGGTTTATTTTTTGTGTCGTAGAATACAGTCCTATACTTTGTGTCCGCGAGTTTTGGACCACCCTGTATTTAAGAAGGGACAAAATAAATTTTTACTTCCTGTATTACTAAGTTTCAAAGATGTTTATTCGGCTGTATTCTTTCAATTTTATCTTTGGTGTTTTCTTTCTGTACCATGTTTATAGTTTACATGCTTTCGCTGACTGCAATCCATTGGTTTTACTAAATTGCTATGATATGTTGAAGCTGGGTTGTGTGGACTCAAGTATTGTAATTCCTTAAGGGCAGTCTTTGGAATGCTTGCTACATTTTATTTTACAATCACAGGTTTGTGAAGATAGTAAGTTATTGGTATTCAAAGTTTTAAACTCAAGGGTGCGTAGTCTTGGTGTATTTTCTTGTTTAAAATTCAAATAATGTGGTTATTTTATATCATTTGTATTTTTCAACATCTGTAGGGTTTGTATTTACTGAAAGATAGAGAAACACAATCAAATTGGTTCGATTATTGTTTATGATAATTTTAGTTATGAATTAGTTTAGAAATGTTTAGAAGGTTTAAGATAGAAGTTTAAAAGTTACTTGTTTTGTGAATCGTTAAATGTCATTTTTGGGAGTTATGAATGTAAGTGACGTTTTGATACTTTGACAAGTGCAAAATGGAACACTCGTTGATCATGAAAGTTGTTTGTCAAGAAGTAGTAGATCAGGAAAGAAGACAAAAGAAAGAGGCATTTTAGTTAGTTGCAGCTCGTTCTGTAAACAGAGACGCAGAATTTTGGACTCATGAAAGGAAAGAGAAGGAAAACCAGTCGTATTGAATGAAAATAGTGTTTTCTAGTTAGATAAAATTTATAACAAAACCGATAGAAGTATTTTGAATCATATTGAAAGTATTCAAAGGTGAGATAGTGTAGAAGCAATCCAATACATGTTTGAGGCTACAGTGGAGGAAACTGCAAAATTACATTAACGATCTTGAATAAATAAATGGTAATAAGATTATTATTTGTAGCCGAGTGATGTTTTTGTTTGAAATAATCTTACCAGAGAAGAAAGAGTACATCATACAACAGTTATCAAGTCAAGGACCACAACAGTAATTGTGAAGAAACGAAGATAAGTGTCTATTTTAAGAAAAGTAGATTTTTAAATTTCTTGATCTCATGTAGACTAGTATAACTTAAAATTGACATTTAATAAATACTTACAAGGGTATTTATTAAATGTCAATTTTAAGTTATTCTAGTCTACATGAGATCAAGAAATTTTAAAATTCTACTTTTCTTAAAACAGACACGTATCTTAGTTTCTTCACAACTACTAATATAACAATAATATTTGATTGTGTGTTTCTGTTTTATTCATATTATCCTATTTTTTCCTAAAGCTTGATAACGAACCTGAGATTTAAAAAAATTATTAAAGATAATTGGTAATTGCGAGATACAAGCAGCATACTAAAATTGTCTTCCGGTAAGTGCTTTGGGGCTGTATTTTGTAGGCTCATATCATAGCAATATATGTATTAGAATTCCAAGGTTCACTAAATTGTTGACAATTTGTTTGTATTATTTTAATAGTATATGTACTTTCTGGTAGCTATAATAAACAAGTAAAACTAATCTAGAATATAGCCAGATAATACTCATGTGAAAACAAATGTAATCATGCAAGATACGAAATTTCAGGAAGGCTCACAGACATAATATGTTGATGATGTTTATTTATTTATATGTATTCTCAGAACAAATTTAATTAAAAGACACAAAACGTGGTAAATAATGTGTTATGTGCATATACACTGTGTTCATAAAGTAACCCCCCCCTAACTAACTTTTGAACGACTTAATATTTTACTACAAAATTTGGTGTGCTTTAATGGGAAATTAAGTACTATGTTTTAGCTCATAATTAAATAACCTATCATTCAAAATGGCGGCTGGGCGCCATTTTGAATTTTTTTTAAATAGAAAGGAGGGTCGAGTGACACCTCATTTGAAAGGTCTTTTAGTTCTGCGTCTGATCCTAGAGTTTCAAAGAAAAATATTTAGCCATAACAAAATGACAAACGTTTGAAGTAAAGAAGTCTATTAAAAAAGCTAAGAATTAAAGCAAAAACAAATGAAATTAAGTGTTTGAAATGTTCACCATTCACTTCTTGGCACATAAAAAGTCGGTTATGACATTCCTGCCTTCCATTTTCATAAGTTTCTGGAGTGACATTTCTGTAAAAAACGCATTACAAAAGTTTGCAGAAATATCACTCCAGAATCTTATGAAAATGTAAGGCAGGAATGTCATAACCGACTTTTTATGTGCCAAGAAGTGAATGGTGAACATTTCGAACACTTAATTTCATTTGTTTTTGCTTTAATTCTTAGTTTTTTTAATAGACTTCTTTACTTCAAACGTTTGTCATTTTGTTATGGCTAAATATTTTTCTTTGAAACTCTAGGATCAGACGCAGAACTAAAAAACCTTTCAAATGAGGTGCCACTCGACCCACCTTTCTATTTAAAAAAAATTTTCAAAATGGCGCCCAGCTGCCATTTTGAATGATACATTATTTAATTATGAGCTAAAAAATGGTATTTAATTTCCCATTAAAGCACACCAAATTTTGTAGTAAAATATTAAGTCGTTCAAAAGTTAGTTAGGGGGGGGGTTACTTTATGGACACAGTGTATAAATTAATGAACCTAAAATGCGTTAAATATATACTTTCATTATAGAATCGATGACATCCTTCGAGTACTGAAATATAAGGAACTTCTAACTTGCGATAGCCTTTGCTATACATTTCGTACCAGCGTTACATTGCCCAACATTATGACCGCTAACAGCAAATGATACTGAACCTGAACATAGCGACCGGCGACACCCGCGCGGAGGCGAGCTATAATAAAGAAATTGGGCTTCGGATTTCGGACTAAAAACCGCTATAAATCCGTTTATATTTTTTAACTAGAACTAATTGATAGGTGCAGCTAAATTTACGTTCCGGGAAACGCGTTGTTGACATGAAAAAGTATCGTTTGTTTTCCTAATTTTTAAAATAGTAGTAAAAGAGTTACTTCAAACTGCCTATTGAACTGTTTAAAGTTTATAACGATTGGCGTTTGCGTTGTTGATAAAAAAATTATTATTAAATTTCGATATTTTTAAAAATTCCTAGTAAAATTTGGGACATTAATACAAAATAAATTTGTAGTTCACTTCAAGCCCCATCGGCTCAGAAAGTTTAAAAAAAAACTGGACAGTTTTTGAGGAATAAGATTTAGAAAATGTCGAAAATTTTGAGCGGCCTATAATTTTTACAGTTTTCATATTTCGAAAAATATATATTGATGGTGAAAACTGTTCGCAATGTTAAAGCAGGAAATGCAAATAATGAATTACAGCAAGTGCCATTTAACCTTGCAAAAAAAATGACGATAAGTTTAAAAGGCGAGAAGCCGTTACACTCTCAAGCAAAAGCAACGGTTTTTAATTACATTTCTAGTTTCTTTGCTGTATTTTTTATACGTAACCTAAATTATCGTTAATCCCTCCTCAAAGCAAACTGTTTCTAATCTTATGGCGCACGGCCTTTTAATTTGTCAAAAAATCCACAATTTCTCGTAAACCATAAATAAATTGACTTTCACTTTTTAGTAGAGTGTACCACACTGTTCAACAGCCAATTAGAGCTAGTTTAAGTTACGACTAACGACGAAACAAAGCGTAAGTAGCCGAATCAAAGCCCACTAAAATTTGCAAGGTTAGGTGGCACATGCTGTACCTAAATTTACTTTTCAGATACCTAGGTCTAAATGGCATGAAACAATCCCAGACGCGACATCGATTTTCAGTGCAAACTAGATAAGTTATTTATTTCGATTTTGATGATGTGCATTTTTACAGAAAGGTGATTTATTTGACTACAATAAATTATCCTACATACATCCTAAGTTTAGTTTATGTTTGTGTTTTTATACCGTTACGTACCAGCGAAACATATGTCACATGCATTTTCAGTTTTTACTTTTTTATACTTCTACTGAAAGTATGGAAAGTTATGTTTTTCATGCAAATTTTCGAATTTTGGATTTTAACGGAAACACGCGTTTTGGGACCCAAGAAACCCAAGGAAAGGTGTTTTTTTAGTTGCAGGTAGTACTGCAGAAGGTTTTTAATTGGCACCGGAAACGGAAATTAGATGTTTTTTTGGTATAGATTTTTGCTAAACATTTGTTTGTAATTTTGAACACATTGCATTGCACTGTATTTAAAGGCAAATGAAATGATTTTTTTTTGAATGCTGTATCTTTGAAATAAAAGCCTCTACAAATTTTTGACAATTTTGACTTTAATGTCCGATTACTCATAAACAAAATATCAAATCAATACAAATCGTCATATTATTTATTAGCCTTCAAAAGTATAATCAAGTGAGGTAAAAATATTTTTCAAAATATGAAAATTGTAAAAATTGTAGCCGCTCAAAATTTTGAACATTCCAAAAAATTATTCCTCAAGACCTACCCATATCATCTTTTTAAAACTTTCTAAGCCGATAGAGCTTAGAACTATAAATTTATTTTTTACTAATTTCCAAAATTTTACTTTGATGAATTTTTGAAAATTTTGAAATTTAATAATTGTTTTTTTAAACGCAAACGCCAATTATTATAAATTTTAAACAATTCAGTAGCCTGTTTGAAGTAGTTTATTTGGATTAACAAGAATTTTCAATTATTTAAAACATTAAGGAAAAAAAGATGCTTTTTAATATCAACAACGCGTTTTCCGGAAGTTACGTGATTTTAACTACGCTTATCAATTAGCTCCAATTAAATAATGTGTATTTTATTCTCTGCATTTTTTTGGTAACTAATCAAATAACGGATTTATAGGGATTTTTAGTCTTTATAGCTTGCCTTCGCGCCGGTCACCATGTTCACATTCAATATCTTAGTGTTTGCTGTCAGCGGTCATAGTGCTGGGTAATGGGTAGTGCTGGTACGGCAGCTATAGCAAAGGCTATCGCCAGTTCAAATCCCCGCCGAGGCGTTGTGTAAAAAAATTTCTTTTTTAAATTTTTTTAAAACTATCTTGTTCAGTCATTCCCTGCGCCAGAATATTTAAAACGTAAAAAGTATGGGAAAGTACCAGCGACCAGTTTCGCCCATTGTTACTTAACAGCAAACGTAAAGTTACCTTCAACGGCCTTGAGTGTAACCAGTGTAAAGTATCGTGCAATGTTTGTATATTTGAACTGCGAAAGAACATGTTTTTTGTAACATATGGATTGATCCATAAACGCAGTGACAAACTATAAAACAGTTGTTAACAGCGTCAAATATTTATCCACCACTAGACTGTTGGGACAGGTAGCGCTATTCGTTTGTTGTTTCTATTTGCGACATTGTTGCACTAACTAAATTTAACTATCGCTAACGAAGGTTCCCGCAAGCAATTACCAGATGATTGTGATGCAACCTGTAGTTGTAGGTTATAACTAACCTACATTGATATGTCAAAATCGTGATCATTATTGCTTAAAAATACAGATCAGTAGTTAATTCGCTTATGTTAAACATAAGCACAAAATCAAGTTTGAATTATAATTTTAAAATCTGTGCAGTAGGTTTCTACATTGCACGCTTGTTAAATGGTATTTATGAAAGTGGAACGACTTAAATCTTTGTGATTATAATAATTTTAACAGTGCGAAGTTGTTTTAAACGTTTATTATCATTACATTGTACTTATTGTATATGTTTAGTTTTTATGGGTTGGTGGGAAAACTTTTGTGTATAATGTTGAAAAAATATATGTGCTAATAATTAACAAATGGATGACGAAACCCGTCTGCATTTTCCCATGTTTTAAAAATATTTACTTTTATACTTTCGGATGCCTCGCCACCGAAAGGTAATCTATATTCGATATTACTAAGTTAGAATAAAATCCGATGTATTGTACACGGTGGCATTTAAGAATCACCACTCTACTATTTCCTAACCTATTGAGATTGTTGTTTTTTTTTTCTTAATAAAAGTTGTCTAATGTAATGAGCTACTTTATGCAACACTGTAAAATTTTCTGTAATGTTACGGAACTGAGCAGTGACCAATTTTCTTAAATAGCAATATTTAAATATTTTCTGAGGCAGTTATATAAAATTTTTCTTTTGCAATGATATATCTTACGTTACAAAAATTTCGTGAAAAATGTAAAAACTGATTCAAGTCGTGGATTTAAATGATTCGATGCTGACTTTATTTACAATAAACAAAAACAAAAAATTACACACCCCATCAAATTCACCATCCGGTATAGTTTAAATGTTTTGTAAGACGCAACTGTAGGTACAGCATTGCTTTACAATTAAGCACAAATATCAGGTATCTATAAATGATTGTCTCAACAATGCTATAGAAAATAGAAAATTTTTACGATCCGTACAAATTTGATTAGTATGCGTGAAACAAACTAATATTTGTCATTTTTAATTATTTTAAATGTCAAATTGTGCTTAGTAAACATAACCTACAGTTTCATTTTTGACATTAGAACCTAGGGGCATATCCAGGGAGAATATTGGCCATGGAGTTTTTATTTGAACCAGTGCTTAAGTAAATATATGATTTTTTAATTAAATATTTCGGTACAGGGTGGTCCAACACTTATTAGGTCCCTATTTAATTTTGCAACTAATCAAGATAGCGAAGAATAATGTTAATAAAAGTTTGTTGGTAGCGTTTGACCTACCTTTCTGTATACTTGAAAAAAAAACTTTATATGAGGCTGTAGGCGCTGTGAGGCGATTGTCTTTTTTTTAAATAGCAGCCTAACATTTGTTTAGCTCATTCGATG
This sequence comes from Ctenicera cuprea, assembly GCA_958336395.1. Taxonomy (NCBI): domain Eukaryota; kingdom Metazoa; phylum Arthropoda; class Insecta; order Coleoptera; family Elateridae; genus Ctenicera; species Ctenicera cuprea. The sequence goes on from OY284490.1 coordinate 40,492,707, forward strand.
GAAAATATTTTTCTCTTTTCACAATATAAAACTTAAATACCCTTACATAACCAAAATTTCGAGAAGAACTCGAAAAACGTCTTCATGTTAGCAGGCTCTGAATTCAAACAACAGCTCACCACAATCTCTTCAGTGAGCTTTGACGTTCATTCGTTATCTCTTAACAATCAAAAACAATAAAAAGAACAAAATGCGAATGTGCTAGGCTGTTGTTTGAATTGAGGTCCTGCTGATATGAAGAAGTTTTTCACGTTTTCTCGAACATTTTTTTATGTACGGGTATACAAGTTTTATATCGTTGAAAATAGAAATTAAAATTCCCTATCGATTGAATGCAAATAATAGTTAGTGTGGTATTTAAAAAAAATACGATCGCGTCACAGCGCTTTCAAAATTACTTAAAAAATATTTGAAATAGCTAGAAAGGTAAATACAAATGTAATAAAAAGCTTTCACACAAAGTATTGTTTTGTAAAACCAAAATTTACGCCACCAGAACGATTATTCCATCTTTGATGGACCCTATATAACAAAATTGTACTAATATAGTTTGTTGGACCACTAGCGTTCCTGTTGGATTCTGCTAACGTAACGCATCCGTCAAATTTATTGTAGTTTGCAATATTTAGCTTCGCTTTGACATCGTGTTTGTTGTTTTTTGAAAATTTTAAAAATGAACGTTGTAGTTGTTGATAAGTATACAATATTTCTGTAAGTATCCGTCTATATAGTAGTTGCTTAAATATTGTTTTTTAACTTGACCGTAAAATTAACGTAAGCCTACAAAACCATTAACTCATATTAATACAAGGTAAAATATGTAGGTTGTAGTAGAAAACCTTAGCTTTTCAGCTACCTAATTTGGACAATGATAACGAAAGCACAATTGGGATGAACACAATGAGAAAAATAAAATGTTTTTAATTTTATATACAGGTTGTTTCAAATTGCGTGTTAACTATGGGGATCTCGCTTATTTGAAGAGATACGACGATGGTTAAATTAGAGAAAAGTTGTAGAATTTTATGCCCACTAATAATCTGAAAACAAATTGGAGCTATGTTGCATAGTTTCTGAATAAACTAAAAAAAAACTGAAATTTTCAATTTTTTATATTCAGCGATAACTCATTTGGCATTTATATTACATATTTCTAGTTAACACATTATTAGGACAGTTTTTCATGCTGAATCTAAATTTTTGATCAGATTTGGTATAACTGTTACCATTGCTCATTTTCGACTGTCAACTCTTTTTTTTCTTATGGTCGGCTTTTTAAATTTTTCCATATTTGAATAGAGTTTTTAATTCTGATTTCAACGCTGTGTCACACTTTGCATTTTGTTTAAGCTTTGAGCATTTCATTACAGAAAATAAAAATTTCATAACAGTGCCATGGAAAGACCACGTCATTTAATTTATTTTGAAAGAATTCTAGTAGGCCATGAACTGATGGAAGTAAAACAAAATGCTAATTTTATTTACTTTGACCTTTAGATACATTAGGTATGAGAAAATTTCAGGAAACTTTGTTTTAATTAAGATTAATTGAAATTTAATAAATATTTCAGCTAAGATAATTAAAAATTATTATTTTGAAACTAAATCGAAAAGCGCCTAATATAGAAAGTTGCATATAGATAACAGTGTTATCCATATCCAAATTTGATAACCCTTTGACTCTGCGAATCTGCTAAAATGCGCAAATGGCCCAAAGATTACTTTTCTTTTTTCTACGCTGAGGCGTTTCATTCATGTTTATATTTTATTTCGTTATTTGATGTTGCGACTTTATTTATTGATTTGTTCTCGTACATATAACATAAAGACTTTATACTTAAAATTGTTGTTTCCGAAGGCAAGGTATTTGATCAAATGAGCGATTGATGATATTTATTCACTTCCTCTTTTTACTGCTATAACGTGACCTAACATTTTCTAATTTGGCAAATTTCCACTTGATTTCCTGTTTATTTTGCATATTTATTGAAGGTCATATGTGTCGCGATTTTTTAAGATTTTGCCATGACACCATAACTTCCCATTCATATTTTTCTGTATTTAAGGTCAAGTTTGTAATAATTTGTCGCCTGGCAGTTTCACACAAAATTACTTTAACACGGAACTGCACAATTATGATGAAGAAATTTACGAAATTTTGTGTGCGTGTGCGCACTGCACATTAAGAAATTAGGAAATTTTCAATGTTAAACTTTTTTGTAGGTTGTTAGTATTAAATAATATCCTGTAATAATGGATACTACTTGGAAGAGGTTATACGGACTGATTCAAAAGATACAAGTTTTAAAATATTTCTGCTATTTGAGTAGATAGGTAAAAACGTTACTAATAAAAGTTGTGCGTACCGACAAGTACTATAAACTGACATATACAAATCATATACAGGGTGTCCAACAAAAAAATATTCTTACCATATAATACTTTTCTTCAATGGAATACCCCATATTCTTCACCTTAATGGTAAGAGCATTGAATTTCCAACAAAAAATCTACATAAATTTCTTTGCAAATTCCATAGTTTTCGATACAAAATTTCGGAAATGTTGTCATACATTCGAGCGCACGCAAATAAGGGAATCGAGGCGCGCATGGAAATCAAATTAAGTTGACGGGTGTGGTATTAAGTTTTTAACATAGATGTCATAGTAAATATTCTTAGTGTGGCATTTTAATTAACTAACTACTACTATTAATATTGTACAAAACACAAGCACAGTGTCTGAACGAATAAAGTAAAAATACGAAATTTATGTAATAAGACACTGTAAGATCTTCATACACTCTGGGTATTAATCGTGAGCTCCAGAATGTACGATTTGCGTAAAGAGTTTGCGAAGTAAATGAAATTTTTAACTTTGAAAATAGATGCGCGTGGGCACGGCGGTTTACGTAACGTAATGAAAGTTATACATTTTTTAAATTTCAAGCATTTGCGTTTTATAATAAATTTTGAGGAGTGTTATTAACATTGCAATATTTTTTAGATGTGCCGATATTTTATCTTCCAAGGCTTGTTAAACGGCATGATAAAAGCAAAACAGTCACGTTGCCCACGTTGTATTTAAATATTGTAGCGCAAGTTAACATTAAAATATTAAAATGTTGTTGTGGAACAACAGTAACATGTGTATGTTTTTCTGGTCTGATCAACGTTCGTTTTTGTTGTGAATTTTTATTGAATTTTGCAATTTTGTTTATAGTTACAGTTTTTTTAAATCTTCCAAAATTATAAAAAAGTATCGCTAAAGGAAAGCGTAAGGTTAAAAACCTTTCATTAATTTTCAAAAGATGCTGATGCACAGACAGTGACTAATAACGTTTTCAAGGATTGCCAGACACATACCTTTATTTACAAAAATTATCTTAAACGAACAAACCATGCGTATAGTTAGAAATCTGAAAGGCTTTTTACGATGACTAATTATGTAAGCAATGGCATAAAAGGTTTATAATCTAAGATTTAAATTATTCAAATAATCAATGGGCTGCTAGGTTAACGTCCTTAAATATTCAAGTATGTTTTAGCAAGGATTAACGCATTCGCGACTAAAGTATTAATCTAATATCTATGCATATCAAATAGCATTAAATTAAATTGAGGGCTGCCTTCACTTAATAAATTTGGTTTTATTTTAATCAAGGTGTTTGGTGAGGAAGTCTACAAATTTTTGCAATGAACTTTTTATTTATTTTGAAAGCACGATATTAATTAACAAATTCGACGATTTCGCGGCCGTTTGTCAAGTCTTCCGCAAGATTCAAGGTAGTTGTAGAAGACAATGTGGGTGTCCCTACAAATGTCAGTTTCTAATTTTGACAGTGATGATTTTCTTAATAACTAGTTGGCACTTTTTTTTAGAATAAATGTTTTTAACAACAATGTTTCTACTATTTTTGATCGATTGAAGTTTAACATTAATAATTTCCGCAACGTTCTGATTAAGCACTATTTGCACTGTATAGCTGCTTATATAAAACATACAAGCTTAAAATACGTAATAACAAGTGAAATTGCTGGTTGGTACAACAAGAATTTTTATATTGTATTGCACTGTATTCCGGAAGTGATCAGTTGTGATTTAATTTCATATAAAATATTTAATTATTAATAAATATTTAACTATTAAAAAATTAATAGATTATTAATAAAATAAAACTCTTGGTAATTGTTTCACAAACAAACAAACAAACAAAATTGTCAAGAATTTTATTTTATTAATAATCTATTAATTTTTTAATAGTTAAATATTTATTAATAATAATGTTTCACCATGTGCCTACCACACAATCAATTCAAAATATTTAATTATTGTATTTCCATGAAGGTAGAATTTTTCCAGTGGTCGTGAGAAATGCGAAAATAAGACATAATCTAGAATAGTTTTGTGTGAAAATTTAAGCAGCTGTTTGGAAAACTGTATAAAGAAATAGAGTTCCTTCAGTTGGTAATTATTGCATGATGTTAAATGAGCAGTTTCACTTGGTACTGATATGGCTGGTATAATAGAGAGGCATTTTTAAGTAATTAATCCAAAATTTCTTTCGCAAGAAGTAAACTTCAATTAATTTATTTAAGTACTGTTGCTGCTTTGGCATAATATCGTGTAATTACTGTCCTTGTAAGAAATAAAGAACATAAAATCATTAACGACAATTAGATTTTAATTTCTCAACCTTTTTAACTGCCTATAGAGGTGTTTGTGTCAGCACAATTATTTTAGTAAATAAATAATATTAGCGAAGTGGATTTTAAAGACGTTAGACTTAGATGTAAAGCTACATTATAAAGATACAAAATCTGCACATTTGCGAATTGCCTTAACTATACTGTTGATTACAGTTAAGTCAGAGATCGGCACTTATGAAGATAATCGGTACTTTGCAACAATGAATACATAATTTTATGCTCTTAGCAGTGCATTTAATTGTTTTACATAAGGTTGATGGTTTTTAAATTGCAAATAACAACTTTAGAACGAGTCTGCATTGGTGCAGCAGTCGTACTCGTAAAGATCATGTGACATGTTAGAGTAAAAAATAAGCGCAGCACTTTGCCTGAACTTTTTTATACTTCCAAAATATATACTTATATTTGTGAAAACACTTGTTAAATTTTGTTTGTTCGGTTGTCGGCGAGGTCATAACAGATAATAACAGCGCCTAGAGGCATTCTGCCGAAAGAAATGCGCTGCTTCCCAATTACTGAAGCGTATGGTCAGTCGCATGATAATCATATATTTTTTATGAGAAAATAGTCGATTCCTTTTTATTTTTGGGAAAGCATTCTATGGTACTAGTGAACACCACAGACCAAAAAAAAACAAATTCATCTGACAAAAATTGGGGAATTGGGGCAAAATTATTCCTGTAAATGGTGCTGTACCTAAAAATTAAATTAAAAATTCGTTTCTACTATCGCTCATAAGGAATTTTGCCTCAACAGAAATGTTGTACTATTCCCCGTTTTTAAGTTATGTAGCGGAATTTTTGATTTTCAAAAATTTATAGAAGGCGTCTTATAGACATCAGGGGATTGAGACACCAACTATATTGTAGTCCTCTTCAGCTCGATGAGACTACAACGTCTTAAAAAAATCGTGTTATCAGTTTTTTAGAAACTTTTTTTGTTTAATTCTAAAATTTTAAAATTTATGTTGCAGTTTTCATGTTTTCAAACATTTCCCTACACAGGGTGTCCAAGATAAAGGCCCCATGCAAGGGGATCTTGTAAACAGCAATAGATAGAGATTCTCTAAAATGAAAAGAATTATTCAGCATCTCAAGTACTATCATGATCCACATTCAAAACCTAAAATTTTAGCTTGATTTTTAGTACAGACTGAAGAATCCAAAGTTTTCAGTTTTCGATTTTTGGGTATAATTTGATTGTTACGAAAGATAGCGCAAAGCGTTTTGACATTATTAAAACACTTTTTTACACAGATTTCGAATCTGAAGTGGGGGAATTTTTTGTCACCAGATTTGGGTTGGCAACCCTGGAGGCGCTTGGACCCCCCTATTCACGCTACTGTCGTTAAATGTTCAAGATATTGACAATAACTTTGCCTTTTTAAACAAATGCAGCCGTTTGTTTTTTTTTTGTTCCTCAAGAAAAGCTTTTCACGGCCTACTATGCGGAAACAGTTTTTGCTTATTACTCCGTTATTTGTAAAAATAAACCCATTAAACCTTATATCAGAGAAAAGGAAAAAAAAAGCTCTATCCATTGATGATATTGCCGCCTTTAACGGATATTTAAAAAAGCGAAGTTAATGTCAATATCTATGTAATTTAACCTCCAAAATTTTAATTTTATATTCGAAATCTGTAAAATAGTCTTAATAATGCCAAAACCGCTTTGCGCTATCTTTGACAACCAAATAATATACAAAAAACAAAAACTGAAAATTTTATTTTTTTAAATTTTATTTATAAGCTTCTAGCTTTACTTAGTTGAAGTTTATATTAAGTGTGAATAAAATACTTTATTACTTCAACAATATTTATTTATTTTAACTTTATACGTATTTCCACATATTTATTTGCCAATAACCAAGATCAAGTCACAACGTTCTGTTGTTCCCAACGCCAACTGTTTACTTTTTAATATTACCTTTGATAATGGCGTGTATACATGTCGAAATTCGTATAAGATTAAAATAAATAAATATTGTTAAAAAAATAGAGTCATACTTAGTTTTTTCAGTCTGTGCTGAAAATAAGCAAACATTTTAGGATTTGAATGTGGATCTCAGTAGTACTTGAGATACTGAATAATTCTTTTTATTTAACTGAGTATCTATCTATCTTTTACCGTTTATGAAATCCTTGAATAGTGACACTGTGGCCTCCTTGATTACAATAACTGAAGTTTATGCCGTTCTAGCAGTTAGCATTTAATCGTAGATGGGGGAGGTGATCAAAATAGCTTTAAATTTGCCTAGAGGTCTTGTATGCGAGCCCTGTTTCTGATCTCTAAAGGACAGTTTAAAAAAAAGAAAAAAAAATATGTTTTACTCTGCTTCCGGTGTGAATTTTTTAAACTTATTTCTTGATAAATCATTTATAGACATAATCCCACATTTCGAGTTTTATCAAAACTTACCCAAACATGATTTCGTTGGTGTCCAAGACACGTGTTTCCGTCGAAATCTCGCAATCGGAAATTTTCATGAAATCAATACTTCCATATACTGAAAATATAGAATGTAAAGATTCATTTAATTCTTGCAGTACTCACAATATAAAATAATTGTATTTTGTTGCTAGAGAATTCTGGTGTAATTTATTTGCATTATACTAAAACCTATAATAGCTTGTAAATTGTATTTCTGAAATAACTTTTGAATTTTGTACTATAAGACTGTAACTGATGAAATCGTATACACTTTGGTCCACCAAACGCCACCCTGTTTTTTTTTTAAATTAAGTCATATCTGCCAGAAATGGCACAGCATTTTATAATCTATGGAAAGCAAGTGCTAGCATTTTTACATCTGCATGGCTTCTTATTTCAAGGGTCATATCTTTTCTATGTTTGCTTACAGACCGGTAATTTAATTTTTAAATTCGTCCACGTGCTAAATTAGACCCAACCTCATGGACTAGGTGTACACCGTCCACACTTGAACAAATTAATACAAAAGGTTGAAAAACTTGTAATTAGTCTGTTGAAACAATGAAATGAGTAGTCAGGACATTTTTTTGAAGCAAGACTGATGTACACGTCCTTTTGCCACATTTATTAAGTGGCGACCCTGTGTTGTGCCAAAATAGTATACCTATAAACCATTTGTATTTCTATTATGATCGCATCGTTATTTTAATTACTCTAACTTACCATATCGTAATGTTACAAAATTGTAATTGTATGTTGAAACTGATCTTATACGGCAGGATGTTTCATAATTTTACTATTGTACGTCGTACGCTTAGATGACTGATCATAATTTACTTAATCTCTTCAACCTCTGTACACGTTATCTTTGACTAAACACAAGTCTACACTTTCCATTACATTATAAGTACAGTTTCAATGATGATAATTGCAGAGGAGCTTAATTTATAAGCAAATTTATCATCATGTTCACTGTTTTATAAAATTAAGGACATGTTTGAAACGAACAAATTAAAAGCGTTCCACATTTGCTGTCTATATTGATTCGAGATACCTTTCTGCCATAGTCAATGCTCTTAAGTGCTATCAACCAATTGTAATTTTATTATGCCATGTTTTCGGCAGTAATACGACAATTGATTAAACTTTTGTCTTATAACTTTTGTGGATATGATTGAGCAATATTTAGTTAGTAAGTTGTTAGCAACTGACACGAAAAATATCAATGAAAATTATCGCCAAGAAATTATAGTCGCAATGGTATTTGGATAGATTATTTAATGATTAAGAAACAAAGCTACAATCCTTGTTTGCTTAAATGTTTGGTGTGGTTGCTATGATCAAGAAAGTTGGTTTTGTTTGCACAGTCGCTAGGATATTCTGACCGAATTTTGTCAGCTGAAAACACCAAGGTGCTGATTTCTCAATTGAAAACGGCATGATGCTGTTTTATCAGTTAAAAACGAATGTGATTGGCAGGAATTTTACAACGCGTGGATTCTGGTTGGATCTTTTAGTAAAAGCGAAATAATCGATATTAATTCAGATCTCGATGTATTTATATGTTTTAAAATGGCAACTGTTGCTGTTGCAAAATTTAATAAGCGTTTAAATGCAATTACGAAATACAAATACGTTGCATTTTTTCTTCGCTACTTTTCCTTTTCAAAACAGTTGGTCAATGGAATAAATCCGCATCTTACGTGACATCTTCCATTAAAATTATAGTTAATTAAATTTATAACATGATTCTGTTCGAAAATCCTGAAATAGCAGTAATTATATTTAGATATAATAATTATATTCGTTTTGGGCCTTTCTCCTAACGCCGCGAAAATGTGCTTATACAACAATCGGCTAAAAATTGTCTGGAGACATACACAAACTAACGGTGTTTGATTGTTAATGTGATACATTTAATGCATTGATTATTTTAAATTTGTCTGTGTAATTTTCCTAATTTTAAAATAAGTTGGGATTTCCTAAAATTTATACATCGCTGAGAGGTGATAAAATTAAATTTCTCGTTTTAACAATTGTAGTTGATTCCTTATTTCTAATTATAAATCTATAAGCTACATAACATTTAATCATTTTTATTAGACAGAAAAAAAAATGGAAATTAACACAGTTGAAAACGATTGCAGTTTTATAACAGCATCCATTTTATTGCAAGAACACATGCAAGTTTAAAATTAGCACAGTAAATAATTTTGTAACTTGTGAAAGGTGTTGCCGCTATGATTTAATAATAACTAATAAGCAACTTACATTTAATTGTTGAATTATTCTTTAGATTGTTGTCTTGAATTTTTTTTGTTGCAGTCGGTTACTTTTTTGTTACGGTCTGTTTAATAATTAATGTTAATCCAGTTTTGAATTGAAAGTGATTAGCTTCTCGAAAGTTGGGGTTTTAACGCTTTTGATAAATCCCCGACAGTCGAATTTAAACGCATATCTTTAAAGATTACGTTTTCTATTGTAGCATTTGCTGCAAATGTAAGTAGACGGAACAGTGCGTGTACGTCGTAGATACTCGCCAATTCGAATTACCTCAGAAGTCATCTGTATTTAATCTACGGCTCTTTTAAAACGACCTGCATGCGTTTTTTTATTGATGTTTGTTTTTATTGCGTACATGGTGGAATACCACTGGTTCTGCTAGCTGCGATGATTTTCAATGGGGTGGGATGACCGTGTCTAGAGCGTAACGGAAGGCGCGGCTTTGGGTACACGGTCGGCCAAGTGACCGCTTAAACTTAGGTTTTCAAAATATAAGTATAGTAGACCTTTTTAACATACGATGCGGGGGCGTCAACTACAATAGTTTTTACTCCATCGAGTATGCACAAACGAATACAAAAACCCACGGTGGAGTTTGCTGCAAATAGAACTCTGCAGCATTTAGTGGAACAGAGTCAAAAAGACAAAGCCGAGAACCTTAACCGGTACTCCACCGCCCGCCCCTAGTAATAGATTAGTTCAGAATATGTCTTTGCGCATTTTTTTGTGGACTTTTTCGACTTTCGGAGATTTAACAAATGCTGTAAATCCCCGATTTTTGGAGAATTAGTTTGAAACATGCATACACCAATTGTAATAGAGCAAACCCCATTTGGATATATAATTTGATAATCTTTTTTGCTGTTCTGTATTTTTCTTTTGTTTTATAGTTATCGCGTGTTCGTAATCCACCCAAAGCTGTAGTTACTATTGTTACCAGGAAACTAGATATAGATATTTTTATAACTTTAGAATTACAAACAAAAAATGGATATACTCGGGGTGCTGAGGTACATGCCACGTGCACTGGATTTGCCGTTCCCGAAACTATACTCAATTGATAGGGGACTAAATGAAGTTCTTAAATCGTGATGCCATCGCTTGTGAAACTGTAAAATGTTTTCTAGTAAAATATAGCTCCTTGAACAGGTAATAAATTTAGTTTTCAGAAAAAAATACTTTGGTGAAACAAAATATCAAATAGAAATTGCTTTTTCTAGCATCAAAATTTAAAATAGGGGAAATAGCTGTTTTTGGCATAGGACCTTTTTTTTCTTCTCCTTTTTAGCCTATTTCTAGTGAGAAATCCTATTTTATTAAGCTTTTCGATTTCTTTGCTAAGTGTAGAATGATATTTGTGTCATTATTATTTCAGTTTACAACACACAAAATATTAAAAGATTAGTGCTGTTTCTGATTTTTGGGTTATTTCTTTTACTCGAAGATATTACATTATTATTTAAGAATAAAAGTTCAATTAAGGATAAGGTTTTTTTTTAATTTCCCTAATTTTTTAAAATTATGAATATTAATAAAATTTAGAAGTATTTAAAATATTTCAAATACTCGAAAATTTTTAAAATATTAAATTTTCCAAAAAGTTCACCAAATTCTGAAATATTTTAAAAATTTGCTTAATTTTTTTTTGTTTTGAGAAAATAAATTTTAAAAACTGTTTTAAGTTATAAATTTCCAGATTTTTAAATTTCCACAAGTTTTCAAAATTTTAAAGATTTACACACATTTTCTAAATTTACCAAAACCTGAAAAAATTTAAAAAATTTCAAAATATTTGGATTCTCAAAAACAAAATTTTGATTGGTCGTCCGACAGCTTTTTTTTTAAGGATTGTTCAACAAGAGCAATACTTATAATAAAATTTTATTTTTCTATAAAATATAAAAAACCATAATTACTTTTCTTTTTTCGAATAAAGTGTTAAATATTCATGTATTAATTTATTGTTCATTAATTGCATGTTTATCCTATATTTTACTCTATATTTTATATTTTTTTAATAATTGAACTTATTGAACTTTATTTTAAAATAATAATTTAATACCTTCTAGTAGAAGTATTAATCCAAACATCAAACGAAAACCAAAAACATGATCAAAAAATTTTCAAGCACTTTAATATTTTTAATAATTTCAAGTAAAAAAGACAACAAGATTCTTTTAATATTTTTTCATGTTGGAAACTTGGTCACAATAATGACACAAATATCATTTTAGACTTAGAATTTTCGAAGAAATCGAATGCTTTAAAAAAGATAGGTTTGCTCACCAGAAATGCGCTAAAAATGAGAAAGAAAAAGGTCCTATGCTAAAAAAAACGATTTCCCCCCTTTTTTTAACTTTTTTGCAGCGACAGCTTATTTTTTCTGAAAAGAAGATTTGATTCCGCGTTCAGAGAGCTGTAGAACGTGCCTCGAGCTTTACAAATAAAAAAGTTAGAGCTTATACTACAAACCATTAAGTTTGGGGAATTTTGTAACCCACTTTTTGACTTTATCCGACTCTATCTTCCAAAGGATTTAAGAACTTTATGTAGTCCCCTATCGATTGAGTATAGTTTCGAGAATAGTAAATCCACTGCACGTGGCATGTACCTCAGCACCCCGACTAACAGTGTATTAAAAAGAAATGAATATCATATCAGATAATTCTGTAGTTATTACTATAAGATAGGCTTTTAATTTTCTTTTTTTTGCACACCTTTTTAAATGAATTTTTGAAAATGATCAAGTAAATATAGTTGAAACAAAAATCAGTTTATAAAATTGAATAACTTAATTTACTTGCAGTAGGAAATATTCAAGGTTTGTTGAGTTATTGAAAAGTATTACAATTGTTGTTTGAACGGCAATTTGCACGGTATATTAATGTTAGACAGTGTTGACCATATAGGTACTGAAAACAAGTTTAAGGTACTAACTCAAAAGTTAAATGCCTGGTTTGCTGCCTCCAGAACCTATAATATTTCAAGGGAACCCAGGTATATAACAGGAAAACATATATTTCAATGATTTTGCATATTTATTCTTTTAATTTTCACTTTCTTTTGGATCCTGAATATTAGCCTTGGGAGTTGTCCACAACAAAGGATTTTATAAAACTATTGTTGAAGTGAATTTTAAAATATTGGCTTTAAGTGTTTTTTTGTTATCAAAGTTTGCATTGTTTGTTTACTTGGCAGTTGATAAACGCTCCACTTTGAATACAGTAGATAAAGAAATATTGAGTTAGATTGTTTGAATACCTAATATTAACCTTATCTTACTATAACCTTATGAAACATTTTTTACAAATAGCAAACCGCTAAAGATTGCTTTTAAATGATTTGTTTATATGCCTTATTTAGTTATATGCGCTACTTTTGTATTTATTATGGCTACGTTTTTAAAATTTGGTGAAAATATATATTTATTTCTGTAATATAAATCTAAACGAGTGATAGCTACACCCCTACAGAACACTCTATATTCAAGGTGAGCTAACGAGAATTGACATTGTCCTGGTGTGGGAAATCAAGTAGCAAAGTAGAATTTTTAAGAAAAAATAAGATTACTTAATGCAGGTTATTGTTTCTTAATTGTGAATTTAAGAGATCAATTTGCTCATTCGTTACAGGTGCAGATTTTAAGTCATCTGAACGCAGATATAGAAAACCAAGATCAAGTTATGAAGATTTATTGTTCCTATAGCAACACCAACGCTTTACTTTTAATCTTGCATCTAAAAATGACATGTCAACATGTCGAATTACGTGTAAGGTTAATAACCAACCTGTTGAAGTTAAGAATTATTTTATTTACAATTAATTAAAATTCTCGTGACGCAACATGTTCCTACTAATAACTAAAAAATCTCTGCAGAAAACATATTTTAAAAACATAAAACTTTAATGTTCTATGGAACTGTATATGCGCTTTAGGTGCGAATGAACCGGTGTGTATTTATACTTTTAACTAATGTTACGAACTTAGATGTACGTACAAGAAATTCTGCATTTCAGTTTCAAAACAAAGATTAAATAGAAAAGAAATGAAGCTGTAGCTGTAAAAATACAGTAAGGTTTGTTTAGGTAGTTAGTTACAAAAGTATTATTAAGTGGAGGATCCTGTAAAAATTATATTTGTCATTACTTAACTATTTTCTGCATTGATTAATGCTTGGAACAGTAGCAATTGCATAAATTAACATTGCGTACACCGAACTGTGTGTAATGCGACAATTAATAAACAGATGATGAATGTGTTAAATTCTGGTTGGTCAGTTGACGCAGCACACGAAGCAGGTGTAAGTTCGTACAAGTATTCTTTTATAAAGATGGAAATTATTTACTTCATTGCGAAATTGCGAAAAACAGAAATTTTGCATGAAGCTTGTTGTCTTGTACGAATATTGTTTTATAGTTTTACAGAATAGATAAGTTTCTTTTCTTACTGCTAATCGAACTCTCTTACTTTGCAATGTTGTGTAACACATTAGTGTGTCAATATCTTGCACAAGACACTACAAAAAGCGTTAATTTAATTCGAAAATGGATGTCATACCCTAGTTACTTATGGTTTACTGCGTTTTCATCTAGCATATCGGCCCACCGCGCATATTTGTGACTTTAGGACATTTCGTTGTTAAATTTTAAGTATGCCAATGTCATTTTTGTGTGCGTACAGATGCGAGTTGTTCAAAAAAAACAATAAGGTGTTATGCCAAATGATTATACAGATTATGTAATATTCTCTTGAGAAATATCTTGGAGACGTACGGCGAAATTTCATTTTTTGCGTTGGAGTTATTATAAATACCGAAAAAATGTTTACATAATGGCTACAAATTCATGTTAATATTTAAATTTGTATTGTGGCAAATCTGTAAACGTTGTTTTTCAGTGAAACAAGTTGAAGCTGAATCTTCTACCGTATTTTATATTCCGTGAACTTATTCACAATTCTGTTTAGGATATTTATTTAACTATCGTTTAAAAAATTATACAAAACTTATGTAAAGCAGACGTCAACGAAAGTTATGCAGGGCATAAACTACTATAACTTTCTTTTGCCAAAATAAGTTCTGCTCCTGTTTTCCAAATCGTCGATTATAACATTTGCATTCCGAATCCGCACGCGACCAATTGAGCATTCTAGTTTACATTTCGAACGTTTGCTTACTATTTAATTAATATTATGTACAATGCGTTGTTGTATTTTTGTGCATCGAATAAGTTAGAAATGTTAATGTAAACTTTACAGCTTTCTTTTAATGAAATGCTTAACATTAACCTTTCTTTGAGTTTTTAAATTTTTTTCGGTAGTAAACTTTCACTGTGTAATGAAATAGAAAAATTCCTAACAGTATTTTGTTTTCCATTACTTTTATTTTTTAGGGAAATAATTTGTAATAATATCAAAAAATTGCGATTGTAGTTACACCCAATTATAATGGCATGGCAAATTTCCAGCAACTTAAATATCAAACCAACATTCCTATATCATGATTCATGAAATAGAAAACTTAAACAGTTTGGAAAATAATGTTGAATTTTCACTATCTGATTTCTTAAAGCAGTGTATGGAGCTTTGGGTTTTTTAATAATTTTCATTCAAGTGATCGTCCGCCACCTGTTATGCTGAGACTGTCTAACCCACATTTGACCGCTGTGCAGGAATGTGAAAGTGATATGCTCGCCGACTCTCAACATCAACTAAAAATAACCACCGTTTTAATCATATTTTGCACCGTTAATATTAAGTTATCCTTACCTAAGGTGACCAACTCTCAAAAATAATAAAAAAACAGAGTATTTCAAATATATTTATTTTAGATATATGCACAAACAGAGTAGAGAAAGATTTAACCAAGAGAGCGACAAAAAACCCGATGACCCTTAAATGTCATATTTCTTACACCAATGCAAGATGAAGATCTAAATTGGAATATGTTTTTACTTTTTGGGGTGTGCAACCACAAACCAGCTGGAAAAGATTCTATAGAAATTATTAAGGTTTTCATACAGGGTGTTTTTGTAAAAATGTTTCTACCCGTAATAATAAGGAATCAGAAGAGCTATTGAGATAAAGTTTGTGGGAGCTTTTTGGGTGTCAAGGGTGGCACTTTTTTTTGGGTATCGATGATGGATAGCGATTCACCCCATCACCCACAGTCTGCTCAACTTTAAAATCCTAAATAGCACTCGACCACTTCTGACGTCAAGTAAAAGCCCTAGAAACATGCAGTCTTTTGGCGCAAAGAAAATTAAAATTGAATGATTCGTTCTCGAGTTGTTAATTAAAATGTATTTTTATTGTGTAGAACAGAGGACGGAAGTATTTACACAAATGCACCCCGTTACCATAGATTTTATACATTATTGAAGTGAAACTTCTTGCCAGCAGGAGTAACCTCGCGAATGCGAGACGGAAGTAATGGAACAGAAGTAATGGGACAGAAGTGAGGTCGTCTAGATGCAAACTGAAGCGATCAATGTTCAATTGTGCCATCACAGTCACAATTATAAACGAGTATATTTTGTTGGTTTGCTTATATGTATAACCATTCTACGAACAGCACATCTAGTGAGAGATACGATTTGTAACATATTTGATTGAAGATTGAATTACTTTCGAATAACATTTCCTTTCTACAAAAACAAGAAGAAATCATTTTCAATTTAAATATTGATATTTAAAACATTATTAACATTTTTATATGAAAACAAATCAGGCACTGATGAAATTTCCATATAACATGGGTAAACGGCAAAAGTCGCATCGTTTATACAAATTTTTTTTTTGTACAACTAGATCATACCGACAAATTCTTGTTACGTTTGTTATTTGCTATACAAAATGGCCGCTTGCAACCTTTTTTACCGGTACCGAACTTTTTTGTTAATAAGTAATGCCTAAATCGCCAATTATTTAATTTAAAAAAATTATTTAAAGGTACTTTACACAGAACTCATTCATAAATGACATCCAATTGAGTTTGATGTATTTGACAATGACATTAGAGAATTAGTAGATTAAAATTTAAAAAATACACAATACAGAAAAATAAACATTGGAGATTAGAACAACACAAACGTGCACTTCAACCACACACAAAACCTGACACAATAATAAATTTTCATCCTCGTTTTCTAAATTTATCAAACACAGATTTCAATGACCAACAGATAAAATTCCTAAATAAGGGTTTTAAGTTTGCTCCTTTTCCAAAATTTACCAATAATATTAAAGAAATTTTGGCAGTCAATTCTGAATTGATTCTTAAAGAAAGACATTTCCTATATGCAAATATTCAAATTGCTAATTTGTTAAAAGAGATGTCAATCAATACCAATAAATCAAAAAATAAAATAAATAATCAAAATAATTTATTACTTAAATCGATTAAAGAAAAAATTTCAGTAAATAATCTGATTTCTGTTAAGGCAGATAAAGGAAACACGTTAGTTATATTACCCAATGACATTTACTTACATAAAATTAATGATTTCGTAACCAATTCAAACTTAAAAACTTTAACTAGTAATCCTACCAAAAATTATCAAAAAGAATTAAATCAAACAATAGAAAATTGCCTGGTTTGTTTAACAGATTATCAAAAAAGACAAATAATACATAAATAATATAGTTACCAGTTTTGATTATAAACCAAAATATTTATTTAAAAATTCTTCCGAATTAATCAAAATTTGTCTAACTTACATTTACCACCACAAAGCAAGCTAGTTAGTTTTGATGTTATTAATATGTTTTCCCAAATACCTCCTCAAGAGTGTATTCTTTTGTTAAATAATATTCTTATTAACAAAAATGTTGAGTGAATAAAACGGACTGAGTTGATTCAATTATTTGAACTTTGCACCAATCAAAATTATTTTACTTTTAATAATAAAATTTATTTCCAAAAAGATGGTTTACCCATGGGAAGTCCAATATCACCTCTTTAGCTAATATATTTATGGAAAACCTAGAACATAAAATATTCGAATCAAATCAATCTGAGAAAGTTATATTTTGGTTTCGTTATGTTGATGACATTTTAGCATGTTTTAATAGTTCATTTGATTTAATTAATAAATATTTAATTTTTATTAACAGCTTGCACCCAAACATAAAATTTACGCTAGAAACTGAACAAAATAAGTCCATTACCTTTTTAGATTTAAACATAATAATTAATTCAACTAATAAATTTGAGTATTCAGTTTATAGAAAACCTACATAAACAGACATTACAATACCACACGTTTCTTGTCATCATAAAACACATAAATTAGCAGCATACAGGTCCCTGATACATAGGGCTTTGACGGTCCCTTTAGATGAAATTAATTATAATAGAGAAATTTCAATTATTAAACAAATTGCATACAGTAATGGTTATAATACTAAACTTATTGATACATTAATTAAAGAAAAATATTATAAATTAGCCGTTCAAAAAATTTATCCGAATACGCTAACTTCGTTCGATACAATTAAATATGCTTCGATCCCATATTTTGGTGACGAATCAGAAAAAAATGCTAAAATTATAAACAAAACAAATAAATATAAATTATAAAGTAAGCTTTAAAACAACTAGAAACATCTTAAACACTTTGTTTAATGCAAAATCAAAAACAGACGATTTGCTAAAATCAGGCATTTATAAACTAAATTGTTCGCTTTGTAATTCGATTTATGTAGGCCAGACAATTAGAAATTTTGATATTAGGTATAAAGAACACGTATGTTGTTACAAATACAAACACCCACATAAATCCAATTACGCTAAACACTTACTAGAACACAATCATTCGATGACATCTAATAACACCATAAAATGTTTACACTTTTGTGATGATACCTACACGTAAATTAGATATACTAGAAGCTTTTGAAATTTACATACATTTAAAAATCGTCCCGTTAATGAATGAGCAAATTGATCTCTTAAATTCTCCTCTACTGGACATTTTGGAATAAGAAAACAAGTCATCTGCAGACGATTACCGACATCAAGTCACCAAGTTCTATTGCTATAACAACACTAACTGTTTACTTTTTCATATAACCTCTGACAATGACGTGGCATGTAAACATGCCGAAATACGTATAAGGTTAAAATAAATAAATATTGTTAAAGTAATTAAGTATTTTATATACATATACTCATTAACTACAGTAAATGTTTAATATGTTCGCCGTTATTTGTTCAACAATGGTAAACTCTGTTTTCAAATTGAACTCGAACAGTTTGAAATGTTTTTTGGTTGATAGCCCTACAGTCTCTTGTTATTCTATTTTGTTAAATTTTAAATATCCACTGGGTGCGTCTTGTAAATTACATATTTTAAAAATTAGTGGCGTGAGATCTGGAGATCTAGCTGGCCACTCGATTGCTTCTCTCATGCTAATCCACTTATTAGGAAATAGTGAAGAAGGTCTTCATCCAATCGTAAGCTTCCATGTTCGTGATTTTGCTTTTCTAGAGCTTCTGTGATTGGACGATAATTAGCATCTTGCAGCATATTTAAGTAAATTTCTCCATGAATCTCTTCTATGAATAGATGATCGATAACAGTGTCCCCCAAGATGCCTACTCACACATTTATTTTCTGTGGGCACTGCGTATATCTTTCTCTAAAACTATGAAAATTTACATCACTCCAGTAGTTTTGTTTATTAAAAAACCATTCAAGAAAAATGTATTTCCAAAAAAACACGACCTTGTAACTCATCTGTTATTTACTTTAGCAAATTTTGAACATTTTCTACCATTAAAAATTACGATTTTAGAGCGTTTTAAATCTGGAAATTGTGAACTCTCATAGACCACAGTTGCCATGAATTCGATTATAGAAACAACGAAAATAAATTATTATGGTGCCTTCAAAATATTTAATTTAATTTAATGTTAATTCGTACAATTGTTATCTACTTAATTTTCAAAATTGTCAATGTTACCGTGTTAATGAATTGTGTTTAATTTCCTTTTTTTAGACTTCACTCCCCTCTTCTTGCCTCGCTTGAGCGCGAATTATAGCTTTTGCGGCAAAAATGTGCTATACTGGTTCTATTTTAAAATTCTACCAGAACCGATACATTAAAAACAATACTGTTTTGATTAAACCAGGAAATAAGTTCAAAACAGTAGTAACGAGTGTTCTAAAAAAGAGGGTGAAGTTAGCTGACGTTAAATTTTGTTTACATGAAGGCACGTCTGAACTGTTTCTATACATTTTATGTTACATAACCTCACTAAAAACCGCATTTGCTTAAATGTACTCGTTATTACATGTTTATTAACTGCTGAATAATAAAATTTATTTTATTACATGAGATGCTGGCTCGGCGCCTGACAAACAACTTAAAATTCTGCGTTTAAGACCATTCACAAAAATACGTATTACATGGTAAGATATTGAATCCTTTAAACTTCTATTTACAAAATAGAACGCAAGTGGTATGCATCACTACAACAGTAAATAAGCAGATCATTCAAGCTTCTCAAGTCAGACGCTAGTGACACAAGGGGTGCAACAGGGATCCATTTTTGGACCAATCCTGTTTCTTCTTTACGTAAATGACCTCAACCATAAAACAGGTCTAACTTCCCTTAATCTGTTTCCTGCAATAAATTTTCGCGATAGTTACTACCTGAACATTCCAAATTTAATTACTAGTTTTTGAGATTTTAGACGTCGCACAAACAGACCGAGAAGACGTTTTTTAAAACTACTTTTCGCAGTTCGCTGTTTAAAATTTATAAATATAATTCCGTCGAAATACAAAACACATTCGCATACTGAAAGCACGAAAAAGTAAAAATAACAGCTTGAATCTTCATTTTTCTTAGGCGAAAGTGCTTAATTACTGAAATTTCCATAGATGTTTCACAACACTATTTTCACAAGACTTTTTCAGTTCTTGAAAACAAAAGATGTTAAACACTTTCAGTTTGGGCGTGTTTTCGCATGTATGTTATATTTATATGCTTGTTATTTTTAATATAAGAATTTCTTTTCTTAATAATTATAAAACTCTTTCATTTTGTTTAATTGGAATTAATTTTTTTCTCGCCGCTTTTATTATTAACAGAAACTTTTTTATTGAGCATTTATTTGTTTCTTTATTTGGCGCCCTTTAATCTTCAGGAAAGCGAACAGCTAAAAAATAAATAAGTTGTTCGGTGTGTTTGCAGACGACTCAACAGCTAAGGCTATATCGCTCCTGTTCAACAGTTCAAATCCCTCAAATTCTAAACTCGCAATTTTCGAAAAATTGCTGTCTATTGTCAGTATTGAACGGGTTACGGTTGCCCGAATAAAGCGCTACGGAAAAGCTGCGAACAGTAACTGATGTGTATACAATAGTAAGTGTTGAAAGGTTACAAATATAATTTGCTTCATGGAAGTATTAAAAACTATCAAAGAAATTATTGAAACGCTTAAAGAATTCACTCTAATTCGAGTTATGCAACTAGTTTCACATGTTTAAAGGTTACCGGATACAAAACACAGTAGCCTAGATATCGGCAACAAAATAATTAGTATAATACTAAAGTTCTTAAAAAAATTGTGTGGGGAGAAGCATTTTCCGAACTTTGAAGATTTTTTGCATTAACAAATGTTTTCGAAAATAGCGAATCTTTCACACTATTTTACAGTGCATACACAACTATTGTATCAATTTCTATAGATTACAGATAAAGGAGAAACTCGTGCTCCGCTCCGTATTTTATAATGCATTCTTGGACTGAACATGTTCACTACAGCTTGGGAATTTTTACCTCCTTTTAATAATAAGTATTAACAAAGAAATTTTCACCTTTAGTTATAAACTTATAAGTGTTTATTTTATTATTGCGGTACTATTAATACTGTTATTTTTTCTACTTATTGGTTCATTTCCTATTTGTTTGCTGGTTGTACACAAAGTTAAAAAGCTGTCGGGCAACCGCCACGGGACCTTCCTCCCATCTGCTGAAATTTTTGAAAATTTTTTAAAATGTTTCGAACCTTTTGACGATTTTATCGAAATTTAGAAAACTTCTAAAATTCTCGAAATATTTTAATTATATGTTATACTATGTTTAACAATATTTTTTTATGAATTACTGTGAAATTCTTACATTTTTTAATATCCAAAAAGTTTGAAAATTTTTGAATACTGGACTGAATATAAAATTTTAAAAAATGAAGAAATGTTGAGAATTAATTAAAGTTTTGAAAAAGATTAAAAGAGTAAAACACCCAAGAGAGATACAGAAGAGAAACTGATCAGAAACTGAAAAGCTTGGAGATCCGGAAGGAAAAATGGACCCTAGAAGAAAGGTGGACCACATTCAAAGCCACAATAAAAGAGGCAGCAGAAAAAGCCTGCGGAACGAAAAGTAACAATCCCACACAAAAAAGAACAAAGTGGTGGAGCGAGGAGGTAAGAATGGAGACCAAAAAGAAAAAATGAGCATGGAAGAGATACCTGGAGACAAAGAATGAACAGGACAAGGAAGAATACATCAAATTGAGCAAAGGGGTCAAGAAAACTATACAACGAATAACAGAGAATTCTGGGCCAAAATAAGAGGCATGAAAGAGGAGAAAAGAAAAGAAATTAGAGGAATCAAAGACAAACAAAGCAAGTTACAGACAAAAATAAACGACATCCTAAGAGTTTGGAAGGAATATTACGAGGACAAATTTAACCCCACCACAGATAGAGAAGAACAAAACAAAGACCAACAAGAAGAACAAGGAGAAGAGATATCACGGATAGAAAACATAAGAAGGGAAGAAGTAGAAGAAGCGATAAACAAAATAAAAATAGGAAAAGCCGGGGGGGGGGGAAGATAAAATAGACCCTGAAATGATAAAATACCTAGGAAAAGAAGGAGTAGACTGGCTTTGGAAAATATGTAATACAGCTTGGGAAACAATGAAAATTCCAGCGGATTGGGAGAACAACTTGGTGGTACCGATACACAAAAAAGGAGAACAAGTAATATGCGATAACTACAGAGCTATATGCCTAGCACCCACCTGCTTTAAAGTATACACAAAAATAATAGAAAAAAGAATAAGACAAACAGTAGGAAACGAGATCGAAGAAGAGCAAGCCGCATTTATGCCAGGAAAACAAACAAATGACAACATATTTATAATAAGGGACCTAATAGACCGAAGCCTAGAGACCGGAGAGGAACTTATACTGGCATTCATTGATCTCAGAGCAGCTTTCGACTCAATAGAGAGGGAAGTAATATGGAAAAGTTTAGAAGACATGAACATCCCGAAACACCTCATCCAAATCACACGCAGTACATACGAAAGGGCAAAAGGGAAAATACAGATAGCGGGGAGAAGATCGGAGGCTTTTGAATGGAAGAAAGGAATTAAACAGGGGACGGTCTTAGCCCCCTGCTGTTCATACTAGTCATGAACAAACTGCTTAGAAATACTAGAGAAAGAACGAAAAGAATACAAACAATAATAGGATATCAAAATCTGGAACCTGTTAAAATTGACACCTTAATGTATGCAGATGACGTAGTACTGATAGCAGACTCCAAGATGAAGATGCAAAAGTTAGTAGACATATGGACGGAAGAGATAGGGGAATTAAAAATGGAAATAAACATAGAAAAGACCAAAATAATGTTCATAAACGAGAAGGAACCGGATATCACACAAATAAAATGCAATAACATTAATATAGAGACAGTTACAACATTTAATTACTTGGGAAGCATCATAACAGATGATGGAAACATAGACACAGAACTGGCAAGCAGGATGAGCAGATCAAATAAACTATACTATGCTCTAAAATCAATACTTGGGAAAAAGGAAATAAATAAGGAAACATAAATAAAAATATACAACACCATTATATTGCCGACACTAATATACGCAAGCGAGAATTGGACAATACAGAAAAAAACACATCGGGAAGCTAAATGCAATGGAGATGAAGCACTTAAGAAAATAGCAGGGAAGACGAAATGGGATGGAGTGGAAAACAAAAAAATAAGAGAATCGATCAAACAAGAACCGATGACAAATAAAATAAAGAAAAGACAATTAAACTGGTACGGCCACATGGTAAGGATGGATAAAAACAAACTAGTGAAGAAGACATGGGGGGCAAGAAATCACAGGAAGAAAAGAAGAGGAAGACCCGGGAAGAAGTGGATAACTCAAATAGAAGAGGCAGGAAAAGAACGGGGAAGAAGCATGGAAGAAATGAAACAACTAGCACAATCCAGGAAGGAATGGAAAAAATGGGTAAAGGAGACTAAAGAAAACTAACCCAAATCCGACACCCGAGAGGGTAATATGGAAGGGGAGAAAGAAGAAGAAGAAAATTTTAAAACTTTAACAACAAACATTGAAAGAATTTGAATTTTTAAATTTTTTCGACGAAAACAAAAACTATTTAAACACTTTCGGTTGGGGCGTGTTTTAGTATGTATATGTTATATTTATATCCTTGTTATTTTTGATATAAGAATTTCTTCTCTTAATAATTATAAAACTTTCATTTTGTTATAATCGAAAATAATTTTTGTGTCGCAGCTTTTGTTATTAACAGAAACTTTTTGATAGGTATTTATTTGTTTCTTTATTTGGCATTCTTTAATCTTCAGAAAATCACTGATCAGCTAAAAAAATAATTTTTTGAAAATTTTTTAAACGCTTGAAACTTTTTGATAATTTTGAAAAATTTGATAAATTTTGAACAATTTTGAAATTTTGAAAATTTGTGGAAAACTTGAAAAATTATGAAATATTAAAAAAATTTAGTAATTGCGTTAATTATAAGCAATACCTTTGCGTTGAAATCTAAATTCGATTTCATAATTTGATGAGTAGTTTCTATTAGCGATTCCTAATTAAACTGCTCAGGTAAATCTCCCAGAGGTGCTTTCTTAATGAAAGATTGTTCCTATTGTCATTTAACATTTAACCGATTTTGAAGCCGAAATTCGTGCGATTTTGCAATATGAAAAATCGGTGGTGGGGGACACTGGGGGGTGGTAGGAAGATCGGGTTTGCGCAGATCGGTTACTCGACCTGTTTATTAAATGAATCTAAAGTTCTTTTCTGAGAGCGTCTATTTTAAAGTAGAGCACCCTCTGACTCTCCCATTCCTTAATGCAGTAGCCCGGTTTTATAATATTTTGTGTTGCTAGTTGCAACCAATGTTTATCCACCGAAATCTCAAAATCAATTTCATAATTTGGTGATAGCGGTTTTTTGGCGATTACTCAATTGTTCTGTTCAGGAAACTACCAAAAGGTGGGTCCCAGTGGTGTTTTCTCAATGGAAAGTTGTTCCTATTGTAATTAAACATGTTCTTACCGATTTTGAAGCCGAATGCTAGATCGGCTGTTCGACATGCGTAGAATATGAATTCAAGGTTCTTTTTTGAACATGTCTTTTTTGACATAGAGAGCACACCTTCTTCCTCCCTCTCTTTTTGGAAACCATTCTCATTTTCTTGCGGTGAACCGTCTGGACTGTAAAGTGTATACAGACACACACAGCCATACAGACATCTTTGCAACGTCTGTTTTATCAGCCCAAGGCCATAACATCTGCTTATTAGTCAAAATGTTTAGGTTAAAAATATTTGCCATAAAAGTACCTTTTTTTAGGCATAACTCGTATATTGGCCAGTAAGCCCAGAGCGAAAAAAACTTCACTGAATAAACATATTTGCTCCAAGTTCTACATGACGATCATAATACCTTCCTCTTTAGCTATACTTCGTATAGCGAGGAAGGTAAAAAACACGCGAAATTGCTTAATTGAGTACTTTAACAGGTAAAAGCGAATGCATTCCTTTTCAGACTAAACTGTATGTTATTTTTAAATTTTGATAATATTTATAGGACGTTAGGTCTTTCACTTCTTATGTACACTTTTAATAATTCATTTTATGTTTAAGTTCAATCGACAAAATTTGTATGCGAATGTTTTGGCTCACTTGTAATACCTTGGTTTTATTGCAGTTGGTTTTTTTTCATGAAAATCCTGCTTGTTTTGCAATAAACATTTTGACCTCGTTTATGTAAAATACTATTTAGTTATATCTCAGCGGAGATAAATGTTTTAATAATTTGAAGTGCACACAATAAATTGCGACACCACATGTTAACGATTCACAGACCTGCTACAATTTATGCATACATAATTTTATAATTTGCCTCAGTTCGTAGTTAATTAATGTACTATGAGCGAGTCACCGACCCATTTATGTACCACTCTTAAGAAATTCTGTCTGTATAAATTTATCAGCTTAATTTTATTTTTAATTACATTGATTTGCACAAAATAAAAACATTCCTGCTATTTTGACTACACATAAAATTTTTGAAAATATTACTTTCTTATATCCAGGTAATGCACGTATAGGATCTGGTAATTATTTACCGTGAAACATTAAAAATACGTGATTTTTCACTATATTGATATTATTTTGCTTCATGCAATTGTACACGGGACAACGATAAATTTACGGTTTTCTGTTTCAATATGGAAATGTCGTAAACTGTAGACAAAAACTCGTCCTAAAATGGCAAAGTATGTACGAAATATGCTGTTGTGCAGTAAGATATACATATAAAATATGCAAATATACGCGCTAAAGCTATTATATTTGAAATAATACTTTCCAGTTGCAGTCTGCCTATATGAAATGCAAACACTCGTGAAAATTAGCACCTCAGGTATTAACAATAAAAATATGCAGATATGTTTGCCTAGACTCGACTTACAACTAGACTCGAATTCAGGGAACGCAATGTACTTTTTTATAATTATAGGCAATGTTGATAAAAATGATGATGTTTGTCTGACGTAAACATGCATAGATCAATTTCTTTTGTGTTTTGTTTTTGAATTTCTGAAGAAACTCGTTAATTTTCGTCGTTCCCCTCATGCGGACTTTTATACTTGAAGCAAAATATCATCGATGTAGTGATACCGATACAGTACGTGCTTTTAACGTTTTACCATAAATAATTACGTTGCACCCTAACGCCTATAGGCACGATGTTGCGCATTTTTTTAATGCACCAATTATTGTTTGCTTACATGCGTTTGAGGTGAAACATGTATTGTTTCGAAATCACACATATTTCTTCCACTTTCAGTTTTTATTTACTTATTATTACATTGTGAAATATAAATTTTTCAATCAAACATTTCAAATTATTTAAAGATATGTAAATACAGTTATTTATAACTTTAAAACATGATAAGTCTAAAGCTACCAGCTTTTAATTTATAATGATATTATATTAGGAGTATTTTTAGTTTAACAAATTATTTTTTTACGGATATTGTTGTATGTTATTAAGTAAAGTTCGTATTTTTCAGCTCCATATTTAAGAGTTTCTGGGACACGTACATCAACTTAATTCGATATTATGCAAATACTTAGAAAACTGTGGCTTTAAGCTTTATTTTCTGGAATTAATAACCTGTCATTAGTGAAAATGAACCTGCTGACTGAAATGTGTAGACATTTCTTCATTCAAGGCTCAAAGGTCGATTCATTAGCGAGATCTTTCTGGTGAAGGTTGCAACAAGCATTGCGTAATTGGTTCATTGATGGTTATGCTCATGTGTATAATGATCGTTGCCTCAGAATTTGCAATGTTTGTTCTGAAACTCTTTTAGGCTGTTAGAATTTATAATAAAATTTATATTTTTAATGAAAAAGTTTTGTAGTTGCGCTTACTATTAATGCACTTGCATCACGTAAATTATTTTTTGTAGTTTTTTTCCGAAAAATTAAAAAAATAGCAACACCAGAAATCTTTGTAAAAATTTAGGATTATATATGAAATGAACGTGTATAAACTAATTATCTGAGTGAAGCTTTTAATTTTGACTATTTTTATTTATATAGGGTGTTTTTTTATTGCATGCTGATATTTCAATATCTGATTCCTTAGCCGATTAGAAGTGAAAAAGCTCCTATAAACACATGTCCTAAAACACTTAGTTTTCGAGATCGCAATTTATTTAACATTACCCAACTATTTTTTTACGACGCCACTGACTGTTTTGCACTAGATAATCAATCTTTCTGTTGCATTTTAAAACTTCTTGGTTTTTTAAATTTTTTAATATCTTCCTTTGTACAGAAGTTACTCGACAAAATAGCAAATTATCACATCGATCTAAAAGACTCGAAAAGTGTATGCTCCATTGGACATTTTGCACAATAGCTTCTAACGGGTACAAGATATCAAAAAATTGCATGAAATCAAAAAGTTTCAAAGTAAAACGAGAAACCTGATTTTTTACCGAAAGATAGTCAGTGTCGTCGTAAAAGCAAGTAAGGGAGGGTAAAAGGGATCCTAAGCCGGAAAAAATATCACCATGTACATTGTTCCGAATGTTGGCAATGTTCTTTCACAGATATTACAAAAAATTGGCTGTGTACCATTATCACAAAAAGTGCGAGGTAAATTAAAAAAACTAAAAGAACAATAATTAACTTTATCACCCTGTATCTCGACAACGAAGTGTTTTAAGACATATGTTTATATGAACTTTTTCACTTAAAATAAGCTATAAGAAATCGCATCTTGAAATATCAGCATGCAATTAAGGAACACCCTGTATTAAACCACTATTTGCAAGAACGCCGGCTCTATTTCAGATGTTGACGTTGAAACTGTATTAAAACTGTACCTATCATTAAAATAGATATTTCATTATTTACTTGTGTTTTAATTAAGTTTATTGTACCACAAAAATAGTACATTATACACAAGGGAGAGAAACGTCTTATTTTTCCTGAGGTGTATTTTACGCCAGAGGGCTACAATTACATCGAGGGAAAAATGGCGGTCTCTTCCGAGGTGTATATACTATTTTTTCCACGATCGGGAGTAGAAACACTTAATTTCATAAATAAAGAATTATAATAAATCGGGGCGAAATTACAATATTTAGCAACGTACCATGACAACAGACATTTGTTTACAAAAATAAATATGAAATGAAATAAAAACTACTCTAGGGAAATTGGTTCTTATTTCTGTCACAATTTTGATGTCCTAGAAACCGACTTCTACTTCCGGTCGTGGAAAAACAGATTTTTTAAAATAACTGCACGTTACAATTTTTGTCATTTTACTAAAATGCTGTACTGTTCTAGAATTTGATAATACTTTACGGTTACAATACACGACTTGTCCGTTTCCAAGTAGGTTGATCAGAGTATTATGCATCTTTGGTGTCTAGATTGCATGAAAATTACGTAAATATTGCACGAAAGGTGTAATTAACATTAAAAAATATACAAGATGTTAAACGTTTACGATAATGAAGTTGGCATTGATAGTTTACCCACTAATTTAATTGCGATTTAATTTTACACATTCAGATACACAAAAAACAAAATAATGGCATTTGAATATTATGAAGTTAATTAAACTTGTGGATTGCAGGAAGTTTCTTTATAAACATGCTCTTCATAATTATATTTAAAAACTTAAATGTTACCAACGTTGTTTTCCACAATTTAAAATATTGCACATTACTTTGCGTTTTGCTTATTTTATTGTTATTGTTAAAAAACCATGTAATAACTCAAACTTTAATTTGTATTCCATGGCTGCGTTTTTTATGACTAACAACTCCATTTCAAAACAATACTTTTTTTTTTGATATTAAAATAATAATTGCTTTTATTGACGCGAATCGGTATTAAGTAACCTATTACTTGTCAAAATAATTAATACCTAGGGCCCGTTTTGTTTAGTGAAGATTATTACTAGAATTTGAATAACTCAAAAGTACCTTCTTTTAATAAATATTATTTATTGGATTGATTGTCAATATATGTTTGCTACAAACAATTACATTGTGATTTTTACTGAAAATTTTGTTACAGGACACACACCAAAATACATTAGCGTCAACGGCGGCCAACACAAGTGCGGCAGGATGCTGGCATCCTTGCAGCAGACCAGAAGTAGCAGCTACAGCAAGAACCTTCAGCACACTTCGAACCTACCAACCAGGCTCTCTACCTGAATACAAAGTAGACCCTTATCAACTTTTAGAAGATGACCTTAAAGATGTATACGTCGATATCCGAAAGGTGTGTCTTTAATTATATATGTTTATTATCATGGTTGTGTAAGAAAGTTATGGGAATTAGCTGGAGGCTACACAGAATGTGTGTTGTTTGGTTGGGTTCTCGTAGTGCTTAGGAATTGATAAGGAAGGCTTATTCTCTTTTCAAACGAGAATATTTGAACATTTTTGTTTTAGTATTTAATTGATTTTTTAATAAGAAATAAATACGAACATTTCTTTCTTAATACATATTCTAGGTTTCATAATAGTATGAGTATGTCTATGAATGGATTTAATTATAGAAAAAATATATTTTTAATTTTTAGGGATACAAGGAAATCTTGATGAAATGTTGTGCATGGTTCATAAAAGGCGAAAATGCAGTAATTTTTACTTTCCCATACTCCTACTGAAGTAAGGAAAGTTATGATTTCATAGCAACATTTCATGCAAATTTTCGTATTTCAGATTTTAACGGAAATACGCGTTTTGGGGTCCAAGGAACCTAAAGAAGTGGTTTTTAAAAAAGGTCTGACTGTGGGTAGGTGCGTTTCATAAGATTTGGCGTGTGAAAGTTTTTTAGTTGCAGGTAATTTTTTGTAAAGTCGTTAATCGGAACCGGAAACGGAAATTAGACCTGTTTTTGGTATAGATTGTTTCTAAACGTTTTTTTGAAATTTTGAATACATAGCGTTGTAGTGCGTCTAAAGACAAATCAAATGCTTTTTATCCAAATGCTGTATCTTCAAAATCAAGGCCACTGCGAATTTTTAAAAATTGTAACCTTATTGTCTCATTTTAAAAAACAAAATATTTAATCAATACAAATTGTCATATTATTTGATAGCTCTTAATAAGTATAGTCAAATGATGTAAAAATAGCTCTGGAAATGTGAAAAATGTAAATATACTAGCGGCTCAAATTTTGCACGTTTTCAAAACATTATTCCTCAAAAACTGTCCACGCAATTTTTTTTTCTTTTTGAGCCGATAAATCTTGCAATGAACTACAAATTTGTTTTTTACTAATCTCCCAAATTTTACTCTTGACACCGTCCAGAAATTTTTAAAAATTTTGAAACTGACGCCTTTTTCGGAAGTGATTTTAACTACGCCTATCAATAAGCTCTATTAACAAAATATTTTTTTTCAATTTCTGATAACTATAAATAAAGTTGTTATAACCATTTTTGTCTTGCTTTACCAACGCCTTGAGTCTAAAACGGGCGGCTTGTACCGGCTGGAAATAACTAGATGTAAGTTTCAATCACTTCTTGACGCGATAATATTTAAAATGTAAAAAGTATGGGAAAGCACCAGCAACCTGTTTCGCCCATTTGTAATTTGTTTTGTTAGAGTACCTTTGATGCAGAAATGTGTAAAGCTCATACAAGGCATCTTAATTTTTATTGGATATATTTTTTTATTATTAAACTTCGCTAAAGTGTTATTATTTGTAGAAATATCAAGAAAATTGATTTGAAATAGCAAACACTATTTTATTTCATTCAAATTTTAAATTTTGTAAAGATCGGCAGTTATTTGATTTTCTAATAAATATCACACAACCCACAACCGTAACATATTGTTTGTGGGTGGAAGAGAAAATGACGCCCGATAAGTTTTTTTTATAAAATTTTCTTTTACTGAATGAAACTACATTTACAACAAATACTTTACTATTTACTTCGTTAATGTGCATAATAATGTACAAATAAAGTAATTGATAACTTCAACATTATTTATTTATTTTATACGTATAGTATTCCGTTTACATATTATTGTCAAATGTAAGATTAAATTAAACAGTTGGTGTTGCTATAGGAACGATAGAACTCGATTGAAAGTTTTGGATTAAGAAATCAAGTCATCTGCAGTCATAGATAATCAAGATCAAGTCTTCACGTTCTATTGTTTCTATAGCAACACCAACTGCTTACTTTTTATATTACCTTTGATAATGACATGTAAACGAAATACGTATAAGGTTAAAAATTAAAATAAATAAATAGTCTTGAAAGTATTAACTAATTTATTTATATATTAAATAAAGTATAATTAAAAAATATAGATTTTAAAAAATGTTTAATGAAAACCACCGTGTATATAGGACATTGAAAATTGTTGTACGAATTGCTGAACAAACTACTTTTGGGCTTGATTTTGGTAATTTCTGCAAATATAGAAGAGTATATATATTTAGGATATTCCGGTTTTAAAATCAGCCGTTGCACCCTAATTAAAAACAATTTACCATTTTCTGAGGGCGGTGTTACATTTATAATTATAGACTAAAGTAACACTGTGGATACTGCACCAATATTTACATGTACCAAATTAATTCTTGACACGCTAGTTTAATTAAGGTCAAGGTAAAATTGAGCATGTAGTGTGTTGCAGTGCGTTATTGTGAACTAGTATTATATTTCCCGTTAGATAAATAATTCGATTGGGAAGTCGGTAAAGATTATGTTTATGAACTTGGTAAAACAATATCATTTTGAGAAAAGTAAATACAGCAAAGTAAAGAAAATGAGCGAAGCGCTTCGCTTGAACTTTCTTATACTTAAGAAACTTTTACTTTTCCAATAGTTTTATGCACAACGTTGTAGTCCCCAGCAGTGGCAGTACAAAATAAACGTACATTGATATTACTCTGCAAAGCACAAGCAAATGCAATATGTCGTACAAATAACAGAAGACACCGGTCGTGCAACGAAAAAGACATACTATGACGTGCAGTCAAAACGAGCTAAGCATTAACTACCACCTGACTGATAGCCGGGCAGACTTGTCGGTTACCGTCGTATTGTATTACTAGAATACTCAAAATTTGCTTTTTGTATGAGACAAAAAATCTATTTTTGATTTCTTGAAAAAATATTCTCTGGGATAGTTAAAGCCAACAAAAATCGTCCGATAAAAATTTGGCGAGAGGAGGAAGACTAATTATCTAAATATTATAAACATATATCTACGATTGTTGTTTTACGGGCGTAACCGTATCTCGCGTTCTTTTTTCCAAGCCTGCCTATCTAGCCAGTCGCCTTTTTCTTGGAGACTTCTGTATGCCATTGCTTCGTTGAAAATGGATGCCCAGCTTCTGGGCGGTCTTCTTCTTTTTCTCCGTATATTCGGAACCCATCCCCGTATTTTCTTTGGCCATCTATGGTTAGCCCTTTGTTGTAAGTGCTTATACTATCGTACTCTTTATGATGACTATGATGGATCTCTGTACGTTAATTCGTTGTCGGTTAATCTCGTTTCTTATCTGCTCAAGTCTTCTAAATATTGCCGCACCTAAATTCCATTTTCTAATTTCAAAAATTCATAGAATGCTTCACAGAGAAATTAGCGGGCTGGGACACGAAGCAAATTGTAGCTCATCTCCAGCTGCATGAACATGAAAATTAAAAAGAAAAATTGTGTTGCCAGTTTTGAGCAATATTGTTTTCAAAATTTCAACTTTTTAAAATAATTTTTAGTCCACAATTTTAATGCGTAAAAGAATTTTCGTTCGTATAATGTTGTATTGTGCTTCCATAGAGCTATTATAATACCAAACTTGATCCCGATCTGCCTATTCGTTTCTGAGTAATAATGTGTTCACAATTTTCGAAAACTCGCACCTAGTAGCCCCCATTTTGAAGCTAAGAGATTTGGAAGAAAACATTCGCTTCTTTCTAAGCTCGTTCTTCTATCTGATTTCGTTTTTAGATAGAAAAGAATTATTTTTCGGAAAAAATGCTAGTTGAAAAAAACATGTATAATTTCTGCTTCCGCTTTCGCATTTGTAAAAAGCCCTTATTGAATCTTTGATATAGATCTGCATTTCGAAGAGCAATCGGAGCATCCGTTCAGGAGTTACGAGACAGACTTTCTTAAAAACCATTTTCAACATATGTATTCCCGTTAAAATCTCAAATTTAAAATTTTCATAAAATCGATGCTTCCATACCGAAAGTATAGGAAAGTAAAAACGTAATGAAAAGAGCGGTGAAAACCGCCGATACGCGATATTTGGGCGCTGCGTTTGGGCGCCGCCATTAGGTCACCGGAATATTGATCGCTGGCCGTTTGGGCGTCACTTTCATCAGTTCAATATTCATTAAAATAGGTAGGATAGTATTTCAATACAGTTTCGGTATCTCGTATATATGCACGAATCTCGACTCCTTAGATTATCGAAAGCATAACGTAATAACTTATCCCATAATTTAAATCTGGGTTATCTCTTTATTATGGCAAGCGGGATATCCATAGTGTGCTTGGAAGACGAATCGCCCTATATATTGCAATATAACTATTAAAATTGCCAAATTAACTTAAACATATTCTAAAAGTATATTATTCAATCGCATTTTAAAGTATTTTTCCACAATACATAATATGTAGATTTTAACGCTGATTAGCCCAACGTGTTTTTGAAGGTAGAGAATTTAGAAAAAATACATTCGATGTGTTTCAATATCTTCTATCAAATATAACCCTAAAAATTTAAATTAAAAAAATACTGAATTACAACAAAGTTTGTCTATCTCAACTTTAACTATCGCTTCCGGTTTCGAGTCTTTTTTAAGTAAATTTTTGTCGAAGAGTTTGTGATATATAATTCCACATTTCAAATTTAATCAAAATCGAACCACCTATTGGAAAGATGCAACGGACTAAACAAACGAACGCAAAAATCGGTTTTAACTGACTAGCCAAATTAGTAACAAAGCCCTAGGCGGAACCGCACGTTTGGGCGCGACCGTTTGGACGCAGGGACGTTGGGGTGCAGGAATATTTACGCACAGGTACGTTTGAGCTCAGCGACGTTTTGGCGCGAGCTATTTAGGACAGGGACGTTTGGACGCGAGCCTAATTTGGTGTAGCTTATTCTATGGAATGTTAAAATTCCATAAAACTAATAACTACACAATATGGACAATAAATCCAATTGAAAAAACAATCTAACTTAATCCAGTTGTGTGTTCTTCAATTTATTGTAGTTAAAAATGGTGATTTGTGTTAGCTGAGTTGTTAATTTTGTTAATTATTCATGTACAAATTTTGAATCCCGTGTTTAATTTGAATAAATAATTGAATTGCTTTAACAATGTTAATTAATTAAATAAAACAACAAAATTAAACATTTTTCTTTATAATTTACAATTAATGATACGTATGTATAATTCCTGAAATTTCAAGATGAAAACTTTTCTGCGCCAAAACGTTCCTGCACCAAAACGTATCTGCGCTAAAACGTTCATGCGCCAAAACGTCTCTGCGCCAAAACGTCTCTGCGTCAAAACGTCTCTGCGCCCAAACATCCTTTCGCGCAAACGTCTTCGCGTCCAAATATTCCTGCCCCAAAACGTTCGTGCGCAGAACAGATAGATACACATACGTGTATCCGAAAACAATAAATGTGACATTTCAGTAATTTAAGGAACAAGTTCACTTGACATTGGATCCCAATAATTGTGAGAAACATGTAATAGATCGAAACGTCTGTAAGATCGTCGAATTTGAAGATATGGAAGCAAACTACAAAACCGTAATGTATGCCTATTACATAAATCTGTTTCCCAAAAAAACCTAAAATGTACTTTTCAGTAAATCATAGCAAAATTAAAAGAAATCTTATCGCGGTTAATTATACTATATCAAGTATTGCGGATGTGTTTTCAGGTATAAAGACGCAGAAGTAAAAGAACGAAATGAAATATTTTCAATATTGTAGACTGTAAAGTATCATTATGAACTAACGATGACTAGAAAATTATTGGCCGAAAATAGACCAGATACTGTAATTCAATTTATTAATGATAATATTGTATAGTAATAGTTATTGTTAAAGAGAGAATATAATTCATATGTCACGTGACACTATTTAAACCAGTTAGATGCATAAAAACGCCTAGTTACGTTTTACCACAGCGGTAATAAAAAGAAACAAAAAATTCTATTGCCTTATTTATTTACGTATGTTGCGTTGGTAACCACCTTAGCAACTACAATAAAATGACACTTAGTAAAATAATTTTGATTTGCAATAATGTTTTATTCATCTCTTACTAAATATAACTCGCGTTATGATTACTTATCGACGATTTATTCTCATTAAAACCGAAACGGCACATTCCACTCGTACATTCGCCCTCGTTGAATCTGCTGTTCGATTTCAACTCGAAAATATCGATAATAACCATATCTCTTGTTATATTATGGCTGATAATAATGTTAGCAATTGGAGAAAAATCTTTATGGTAACATGAAATTGATCACTTACCTAATCTCAAATCTCATCGACTTTTCGGTGCTATGTACCAGTAAGTGTTTTCTTTTCCAACTTCAGCAGTATTGCAAATGGGAACAGGTTTATTCACGGTTTGCAGGGTTAAGTTTGATTGGTTTTTTAATATTTAAGAGCGTTTTTAGTTAAAAAAGTTAAGTTAGAAAAGAGTAGTTTTTGATTTGTTCAATTTATTCCAGTTTTTCCTCTCATATATAATTTTAACAAAAACAAAGAAGAATCATTTACATTTTTTTAGTACTTATAGGGAACAAGTTGAGTAATGTTAAAAATAATGTTTTTACATATGTTTTTTTGTTTTACAATAATTGGACATTGTGCAGTTTTAGGCATT
This sequence comes from Ctenicera cuprea, assembly GCA_958336395.1. NCBI lineage: Eukaryota > Metazoa > Arthropoda > Insecta > Coleoptera > Elateridae > Ctenicera > Ctenicera cuprea. The sequence continues at coordinate 40,528,866 of OY284490.1, forward strand.
TAAACAATAAATTGGCAAATTGTGTGACCGTAGATGACCCGTCCACTACAGTGGACACAATGCATGAGAGGGTTAATACTCAGCTTTTTATAGAATCCTAGGGTGTGTACTTATGAACATAAAATTTAATTTCCTGAGTTCATTCTGATATCTCGAGGCGTCTTATCGCTTTTGCTATAATAAATATAGGATTGTGTGGTTAAAGTTTAGTTTGTGAAACTCGATTCTTTGAATACAGAATTGAAATGAATTAGCAACTTACCAGTTACAATTGCCTGAAATTCGCGAAAATCTATAAAATATAATACTTAATACAGAGAACTTCACAAAACAATGCATTAAAGCGGACTTCACGTCTTAGCTATATTCAGAAAATAATTACAAATGTCAATGTGAATCTTGATTGCAGTTTTCTAGATATGTGTAATAAGACGTAATGCACTTTTAACAAAGCCTGCTCTAATGTATTTTTTTGTGGTTCGCTAGGTATGTAGGTAAGGCATTATAGTCTAAGAGCTAGCAACGTCAGAGACTACAGAATTTTATCATGGAAATTTCAAATCTCTCCGTATTCTAAAATTGATTTCATCCACTAAAATGCAAGTCTGGCTGGCGAGATTCGTTGCGTGTCAATAGGGGTGGCCAATTTTAGAATACGGAGAGATTTAAAATTTCCATAATGAAATTCTGTAGTCCCTGATGTCTTCGTCTATTAGGAATGTTTAGATTCTAAATGATGCATGCTTCTGACTGTTTTACGTTAATATTAGTTTATTTTCTCCGATGATTTATGACTTAAATCAGTTTACATAATAGTGTTTACGGCGATTAAAGAATAATATTCAAATCGTTTGAATTTCAGCAATTAAGAAGAAACACATATCAAGAAGAACTCTATGAAATAGCTACATATTATTTTGATGGACAGGGAAAAGCTATACGACCGATGGTAGGAATTCTTATGGCAAGAGCAATGAATTATCACATGTATAAAGAAAAGAGGTGAGTAATACCTACTTTTATAGTCCGAATTTCTAGTCTAGTGTTTAGTCAGTATTTAAATTATGAGGCAATCAATAAATAATAATTTCTGGCATAACTTCTTTAAATATATAGTTGGTGCGTATATTAAATTGTAAACGAATTATCTATGAGCTTAGAATGGTAACACATCCATATGTTTGACCTTATGTAGCATGTCTAGATAAGTTATTATTTACATGGTCAACTGAAAATGATGTTTATGTAATAGTAAAATAAAATAAAACGGGGTTCATAAGCGTAGAATATGAATGGTCATGAGTTTTAAAAGTACTTTACGAAACAATTTTATGAAACTGCAACAACATTTTTTTGAATTGAAATGTAAAATGTGAACCACGAATTGATGAAAATAGAACGTGTAAATTCATTAATACAAAGACAATGTTCTACGAAAGATAAGTTCGAACTATAAGGGAGGGAAAACCACCGTTAAATAAAAAACTTAAGAATTGCAGTACACAACAACAACTTTTTCTAAAATCTCGGCCAAAACATTAGTTCTCTTGTTCAATACGTTTCACGTTTAACTTAATAGATTTGAGTAAGTCCATGGTTCTTACAGAAGGGTTCTGGCCCATAAAAGGCAGCTGCTTCTTCTTTTTTTGCAAGGTGATTAGCTGCTTCGTTTTCTGCTATTCCCTCATGCCCCGGCTTTTAGAGCCGCTTGACTGTCGAATAGTATGTATATCCGTGCTTTACGCAATCCTTTGCTAATGCCCTCTTGTGCGCATAGGCTAATGACGTATTTCAGCTTGGAAGATGGTTGGGGTCTTTTCCAGTGGTATAGGTAGCCTACATCTAGGCCCTACTAGACCTACTCTAACCCCTTCGTCCATCTTTGAGCCATCCGTATACCATATACTAGCTCCATTTGCAATATGTGACGCTATGGCTGTACTCTCCGCGAGGTTTTTGATGATCGCTTCGAGGGACAGTCAATGTCACAGTTTGCCAGCATTTTATCTGTGGGTTTGGTCAGGGATTCCAGGTGGATTATATCCACAATTCTTAGATGACCAGCCAGACCTCCTGGTTTAAAAGATGTTGCCTGTTCCTTGAGGAGTTCAGGTTTTGCTTCCTTCCTCACATGCAGGTGCAATGGTAGGAGGTCTAGCATAGCTTCCATGGCGGCTGTGGGACAGGATCGCATCACACCTGTTACCCCCATGCAAAAAAAGTCTCTGTATTTTTTGCTTATAGCAGTAATTTGTTCAGTTTTTGGCTATCATACTAATGCAGCACAGGTAACCAGGGGTCTCACGATCATTTTGTATGACCAATAGATTATTGTAGGTTTTAGCCCCCAAGTCGTACCAAAAAACCTTTGGCATGTTCATGATGCTATTTGTGCTGTGGTGAGAGTTTTTTCGATATGTGAATTCCATGGGAGTTTTTTATCTGGGATATATATATAATACTCCGCCCTGTGGACAACCTTTTTTTGCTGTCATCTTCGCCGACGCGCCACCGACCGTGGTCGAGATGTTCCTGCTTCTTCGCATAGATTTTATATAGTTTTTAGTTAAGGTTTCTATTCCTCCCTAATTTGCAGCTTCTTGCATGCTTTTATAGGAAGTGTTATCAAAAGCTCCTTCTATATCTATGAATGCACACATGGCCATTTCCTTTGCTACGAGAGTCTCCTCTAGAACATTCGTTAAACAATGCAGAGCTCCAATCGTAGATTTGCCTTTTTGATAGACAAATTGTTTGGGATGAAGTGGTTTATTCTATAGAATGTCACATCTAATAAAATAGTCTATTATTTTCTCAATTGCCATGAAGGTTGGGTGTCGCTTATAATATGTGCAAATAGTTTATATACAGGCTGAGTCAAGCTATACGCCTTTTTTTTAAATGAGTTTATTATTAGGAATATATTAAAAATGTTTGGTGTGCATATGTTTCGAAGGGTGCTCTACAACCTGGCGCAGTCAGTTTTTTGATTGGACGTCAAATGTCAAAATAGCGATTTTCAACTGTTTATTTTTAAATAGAACGGTACGACTTTTTTTGGCTTAAACGATGCTGTATGATGTTTACAATATGATCCTCACTTAATTTTTTCACAATTTTTAAGATTGAGCCTTAAAATATGCATTCATTATGTCAGTCTAGTAGGCCGGGACCTGCGGAACGTACTTTGATGTAAACACAAAACGATTTAATGGTTGTCGGTATGCATAGTGAAATCATTATTTTAATAAACATAAAAAAACAGACTTAGGTATTTAGATTACATTAAATAATAGTTATTTCAATAATAGAATAACATCGAATGAAAACTATAAGATTATAAACTAAACAAAATTTAAATAAATACTAATTAGTTTTTATCCAACAAAAAACTCGAAGAAGTGGAAATGTTTACTTACAAGCAATTGTTTCATCAAAAGTTTACTTATTTTACGCAAAAACATGGTGACGCGTGCGTACGTACCGGCCTACTAGACTAACATAATGAATGCTTATTTTACAGCTGAATCGTAAAAATTATGAAAAATTCAGTAAGGATTATATTGTAAACATCATACAGCATCGTTTAAGCCAAAAAAAGTGGTACCCTTCCATTTAAAAATAAACAGTTGAAAATCGCTATTTTGACATTTGACGTCCAATTAAAAAACTGACTGCGCCAAGTTGTAGAGCACCCTTCGAAACATATGCATACCAAAAATTGTTAATAAATTCGTAATAATAAACTCACCAAAAAAAAGGCGTATAGCTTGACTCAGCCTGTATACTGCTAGGATTAATTCTACAAAACAAAATGAACCAAAAAGAGCTCTGATAAACACTGGTCTAGAAATGCTTCCTTACGGAGTTACACCATGGAAAAGAAAATAGTTCCTCTTGAGATATGGGCCTGGAAACGCTTCCTTACCAAGGCTATAACTTTGTAAATAAGCTTGTCGGTTTTTGTACGTAGGAATTTTTGTTGTTGTTGTTTCAATGCTCAGAACGTATCCTCAAAGTTTGTACATACTACTTCCCTATTTTAAGTCGGACCTTCATGACAACTCGATTTTTCACAAAATTTAATTATCTCGAAAACGGTTTAATTAGCGACCTGCAACAAGCTTGTCTTGTTAGAATACGATTTTTATAAGTCAAAAGTTATTCAGCCTTAAGTCGAACATACCCCACATCTACGCCTTTGGGTATTGATTACAGCATGATTAGACTGTCATGTTTATACGAACTTTTTTAATATTTTTTGTTCAGCTATCTGCTCCCAAAATATTTAACATGATTTTGGTAATAACGTGTATATCTCAAAATCATATGTAAATTATGAGCAATCATTCAGGAAATTCCCAATGCTGTATTTTCCAAATATGCACCGAGTGAATCTGAAGCTAATTATATGTAGTCCTACGTACCCCTGAATTGGCTATTCGTACCTCATAACCCAGTTTGAGTAACATTGTTTTAGACGAACTGTCAAACGTTAGTTTCAAAACACATTAAAATACGTGCATGTTTAAGCTTACAAAACAATGGAAAACATACTCAACACATTGACTATTAATTTATTCTTTCTAATTATTTCAATTTTGTCTGAAACTGTTATTTGGGATGGATTAATGGCCTAGATACATGTGTTTTTTTAAATTTGATTAAGTTTTTTGGCTCTGAAGATAATTAAATATTTTTTCTAAACGACTAAACCATACAATCTGCGGTCGTTTAGTGAACTGAAAAAAAAAGCAAATATTTACAGTCAGACACAGTCATTCCACTTGCTACAGACACGTTTGCCAGTTTGACCCTGAATATTTTGACACAGACAATGCAAAATATCTCGCGTACAAAGAAATAAACGTTTTACTGGTAAAGTGAAAGAAAAGTGGAGAGTATCTAAAAATATTTTTAAAATAAGATATACTTTCCTTAGGATTAGTTATAGCACAGATAAGGTTAACCCTTATCTGTGGTTATAGTATGGCATCATAATTCAAAATTCTAAGTATTGTTGTTTAAATATGTTTTCTTGACTTATTGTTCAAATTTTCAAGCGCATAGCGTTTCTGAGCAACGCTGGGTCAGTGGGTAAGTCGTCGACACCATTGCAATAATAAGCAGCTCCATTTTGTTTATGGAAATATTTCTAAAAATTGGTAAAATTTTATAGTTTTAGATATACACAATGTGATTGGGATTTGAAATTTTTAAATAGAATTTACTATTGTAAGTCATAAGCTCATAACTCTAATTTCTAACATCTCTATGCGATGTTTTATCATAGATGATGTACTACTTGGTTTAAAAATAATTTCTTGTAGGACTCGAAGCTTTGATAGCGCTTAAAGAAAGACAGAGATAACTTTAATGCTAAGTTATAAACTTGTAACTTTATAAGACAAATAAAATATATAAAAAGGGTTTAGCTGTAGTGTTTTATGTTATGGTGTTCTCAGGAGAACATGCATTTAATTTTTTGTTTCCCACTGCATTCTTTTACTATCGAAATTTAATGATATAACCGGTGCGGTGCGGATGCTGCAGGGTGCGATGGCCCGGTAGGTGCTTCCTGAACGTAAACCGTAGCTCGTGGAGTGTCTATAAAACCGGATGACCTTGCATCCTTGATGCTTCGTCCAAGGTTGTGTTTTATTCATTAAAGTCTACTTACTCTGCATTATAAACAGTCTGTTCCGGATGTTATTTTCACTTTCTAATACGTGCAGAGGAACACGACCAATAAATTTGATAATATCAAAAAATTAAGCTTTTAGGATATTTTTTTATTCTAACGGATGTTTTAATTATCAACGGCGATTCGGTTATTTATTGTAAATGTGCACAGCAAACTACCCCGTGTAACTCGTTTACAAGTTTTACAACGAGTGAAAATTTCGAAAGCTTGAAGCGGAATACGCAATTTTATAGTACATTTTTTATTTGGTATATCATTTAATAAAGTACCAAGAAAATGATTAGAGAATAGGTTTTGTAAGTTTAAAACAGAGTACGCCACCTTTTTTTACAGTTCTTCCTCTACGGCACAAATTGGGATGTGAAAGATTATTTTTGTTTATCAAACAATGTATCGAATCGCTAATTCTTCAGAGTACATAGGTATTAGGAATGAAAAGTTCAAAATTACATGCATAATGCATACCGTATATTAACAAAAAGAAAACTCGCTGCACATTTAACACGTGCAATGAAACAATCAGTGACACACGAACACCATAAAAATGCTCTTAAAGCTAAATTGTTCATCAGTGGCATTAGAATAAGATTGTAACTTAATTTTTAAATATAGAAGTGTTTTGGGTTGGTCTAATTCTCCTATACTATTGTATTCTTATAGGCATCGGTGTCACAATATGTCATATCGTTGCCAGCTGCAGTGTTATGAGTTTTCTGATCTTACAGTAACTGTTAGGGTGAATAATGTTTTCAAAAATATAGAACGCGATTATCGGAAACTCCGGGGAAGTGTTTCGCCTATTTTTGTAATTATTATGTACATTTTTCTTGAAATTGTAAATATCTTACTATTGATGTATTTTTACTTTTTTTTATAAGCGTTTCAAATTATATTTAACATTATATTACACAAGAACGAAATTGAAAATGATTAAAAATAGTTTTAAGTATGCATTCAGTTGTGTAAATATTTACGAAACCACTTAAACATGCAGAATTAAATTAATAGAAATCGACTCTTTTTTATGATTTGTGTAAGTGGTAAAGGACTTTCTTAACATATAAATATTCAGTATGCGAGCTCTGCATGATATCATCTACTATTTAAAAGAATGTTCACGATGTTTGGTCTACTTTTTTTGTTATCAGATGTATGCAGGGTGTTACCATTCTTCTGAAAAGAAAATGTGCTGCGATATTCTCTAGCAAAAAATGACGTAAACTGTTTAATTCCGTTTGGTGTTTTTTAGTCAGTTTTTGAAATATAAAAACTGGCAACATGTCATTTACAAATTTTGTTTCGATCGAAGGCATAGAGCATAATATACAGGGTTTCCCAGGAAAGTTGAACTATACCTATGTAAAATTTGGTATAAAAAATTCATTAGACCTCTCCCTGACCTTAACCTCCCTTAATATACCTGAAGACTGTACCCTCATTTCCTTTGACATAACAAACCTTTTCCCCTCAGTTCCTTCCGATGAATGTGTTTCCCTCATTAGTTCCTCCCTTTCTAGTTCAGACTTATCTTCCGAAAACATATCCTGTTTCCTCTCCCTCCTCAACTTATATCTTAAACAAAACTTCTTTAAATTTAATAATCAATTTTACTCTCAAAAAACTGGTCTAGCCATGAGTTCTAACCTTTTCCCCTTGCTTTCCGAAATTTTCTTAGACAATTTAGAAAAAATAATTTTTAATAATACCCAATTTAAAGATCATATAATTTTTTGGGGTCGTTATGTTGACGACATCTTTGTTATTTTTAAAGGTGATTCTGATCTTGCGATTTTTTATCTTAATTGGCTTAACTCACTTCATCCCAACATCAAATTTACTATTGAAATCGAATCCAACTCCTCCCTTCCCTTCCTCGACCTCCTCATCACCAGAAAACCCAATTCCCTCGAACTATTCATATACAGAAAGCCTACCTCTACTGACCATATCATTCCTTTCTCCTCCTCCCACCCTCTTTCTCATAAACTTGCTTCTTTCAGATTTTTATTTTAGACGTCTCATTCTTACCCCCCTTAACGAACATAACTACAATAAAGAACTAAATATTATTAAACAAATCGCTGTCAACAATGGTTACCCCTTACCCCTAATCCTTTCCCTTTATCATAAACTCAAAAATACTCTCACCACCACTACCCTTACCCCCACTGCCTCTTCACCTCTTCCCTATACTCCTCCCATATACCGTTCCATTCCTTTTTACAACTCCTCCCTCCTCCCTATGATCAAAAATACTTTCAAAAAATTTAATATTATTATTTCCTTTTCTTCCCCTCATAATCTTAGTAACATTGCTTGTTAAAAACAAAGATCCTATCTTTCCTATAGATAGATCTGGTATATATAAACTTAATTGTTCCTCCTGTCCTTGTTTTTACATAGGCCAGACTGGTAGAAATTTCAAAAAGCGTTTTTCTGAACATTTTTCCTTAATTAAATCTAATAATATCTCCCTTTCCTCCCTTAATAATAAATTCTCCTTCGCCAACCATAATCTCCCATAAACATTCCTTTAATCCGAACTCCGATTTTGAGATTCTTAATTTTTCAAAAAAGGGTCATTTTCTTAACTTCCTGGAAATTTATGAGATTGTTACTCGTAATAACGAATTTTGTCTTAATGAGGTCACAGAATTTGACAATAACCTTATTTTTATTAAACTTCTTCAAAGTTAATTTAAATGTTTGTTTGTGTAACCCCTTCAGGGATTTGTTTTTCGAATTTCCAGTTTGTCTTAGCTAGGATTATGACTCGCGTTGTCTGCATTAAAAAACAGCTGCCTTAAGCATGCCACTACGAAGCCATTACAAAATATTATTGTTACTCTGAAGTTAAAAGGACACGTCTTGAGTTCATTAATATTTATTTAAATTTTTGCTTAACTTTAAATGTAAAAATTATTAATATTTGACTAAACGGCACTGGTAACAGATACTAACAATAATACAGTTTAAATTCTTAGCCAAAGTATCCTGGGGACATAAAATTTGAAAATATATAATTTCTCGTGCATTTTGCAACTTTCCTGAAAAAACCTGTTTAAATTAAATAGGATAGCACGTGAAAGTATAACACAAAAATTCGTAATCAGTATTATTATTATAATAACAAAAACCTAGGTACCGCACTCAAGTCATTGTTAGAAATTTTTATTGTTTAGGATTTGGGGGTGCACTTAGGGTCGTTTGGAGCTACTGCATTAATAAAAGGGGTGGTTTTCTTCATTCTCAGAAATATTTATTTTTTATGGGTAGCGGAGCACTTGTGGGTGGTTTGGAAATGTTGCTTTAATAAAGTTGATGATTTTCCTTATTTAAACAATTTGTAGTGTGTGGGGGTTGAGGATGAAATGTAGGGTGGTTTGGAAGAGTTGCTTTAATAAAAGCGATGCATTTATTTTTTTTTAATTTTTATTTCTCAGTGGTTGGGGGTTTTGTTTTAATAAGGGGGATAGTTACATTTTTTAGGGGTTGGGAGGGCGCCTAGCCACCTTTCTCAAGTCCTATCAAAGTAGTCACGAATAACCCATGATTGTTTTCAAAAAGCATAAATATCTGTAATGTAACACCAAAAAAAATTGTTTTGCATATGATGGAAGTAGAACTTCTGAATTCTTTCCGAACATATAATAAAACGATGGCACTAAAATGGTACTAAAATTGTAGTATGTAGCCATTTATGATTAATATAACAAAGCTTTCAGTGAAAGTTTAGTTGCAGTTTCTAAGAAAACTGAACAAGATCAGTAAATTTTAAAACTAATACTCCTCAACCTTACTAGTGAAAAAAATCACGTGGTGTGCTTTTTGCGCCAGAATGGTTACGTTGCACCCTACCTCCCATACTTTGTGAAAACCGGAGTCTATAACATAACGGATTAAAATGAAAATAATTAAACACAAAAGTGGAAACCACAACCACATGGTTGTATGTTGAATCATTATGAGACACGAAATTTGAACCAAAGATGTCAACACATTTCTTTCTCGATTTCTTTGTAAGAGTCAAGGGCGGACATAGTATAATGGAGATGCGTATATTACAAAGTTTCTCCATATAATTAAGATAATACTACAAGGTAACTTGAGCAGAGATGTTACCTACATTACGTATTCGATAGCTGCATACTGCTCGAAATTAATGTAACGGGTGTCCAGAAAGTCTTTCAGGCTATGGATTGTATAACGCATGTCTTTTATTCAGTCATATCTAAGTAATTTATTTGACATAAGTCAAAGTCAATTTAAATTAAAAGGTTTTTATTTTGAATTATTTGCTTTCTGCATATTTCTTGTTATAAAATGTTTACGCAAGAACAAAAAACCTTTATTGTGAAATCTTATTATAGCAATGGTCAACAATTAGAAAACGGAAATTGGAATTATTCCATCAATGCGTGTAAACAAGAATTTCGACAAAGATATCCAAAGACATACGTTATACAATCCATAGCCGCCCAGGACTGAAAGACTTTCTGGGCACCCGTTACCTAGATGAATTTCCAAATAATGAATTTTCACCATATAAATACTTTAATATTTTGTGTAATATTGTAATTACTATACTGCCGTATGAATATGCTCCGAAATTTGTACCTACTCCAAAACATTTAAGTGACGTTTTGAATGGTATCTGTAAAATAATTAAAGGTAAAAGAATGTAACTCACGAAAAATTAAAGCTTTTGTAGGCAAAATAGTAATATTTTTCTTCTACTTCTGGAAATTATTATAAAGTTATTTCCTTAATATTATGCACGTATCAAAGTGGTCAATCATGTTGTCCTAGCCACTTTGAGGGGGATTTGGCAAAATTTTCATAAACAACAAGTATTTATCAGATATATCATATTCATTCCATGCATATTGCAGCGTATCGAAAATGGTAATTCATGTTTACGTTCAATGATTACAGAAATTTCAAGGTATTTTATAAATGAATCATTGCAGTATCTGTGGTTTCATGTTTACGTTTTGCTAAAATTTTCAACCGCAACAATTTTTTCTACGGGGCTTTTACAGCTCTTGTAAAGCCCCTGTATAATAATGTTTATTTCAAAATTCAAAACAACACACAATTGTTTTAACAGTGTAATAGGAAAAATAAATTATTTTAATCGACAGCAAAGTCTTAAAAATAATAAAGGGTTATTTTGTTCCACAATACGTGAAAGTGTTATTATTATATGTAAGGTAATTTGAAATTAATGTGTTCAACGAATTACATTATCCTTCTTTGCTGGATTTTTGAAGATTTGAGCACTTTTGTTATCACTTTCTTCTGTAGGTGCTGTTTTCGGTCCTGCATTAATTAGTTATCGCTTTAAGTACCATTCTTACGTAAAAAGTATAAATTATTGGTAAAAATTGTATTCAACTTATTCTTGATTTCAAGAATATCGAATATCTTTTTAAATTTTCATATATGGATCAACAACCATTTCAAAACCCAAATTTGTAGAACTTCTGATCCAATTAAAATTTTTAGTAGCGTATCGGGCCTACAGTAAATCAGGATCCCTTTCCTCTGTCTCAACATTCAGTGGCGACGTATTCAGTAACATTCTCGACGCTTCTAATTTATGTTTACAGGTTTCGATGTGTCAGTGTACAGTCGCGCTGTGTAATGGGTGTCATGAAGCCGCGATAATGGTGAATTGAATGAATTGCATTAATATATTTCTTCTAATAAATTTGCTAGCAATTTTTGCAAAGAAGAGCGTGTGGCGTAGCCTACGGGTTCTGCTATGGTAATGTTTAAGACGCACTTAACAAAGAAATATTATATTAGCAATAAAATCAACTGCAGCTAACAATTGTTTGTCCAGCGATTTCGCTGTTTTGTTTTACAGTTTCGGACGCGCTTAACAAAGAAATATCATATTCGCAATGAAATTAGCTGCAGTTAGTAACTGTGTGTGTGTATTAGGCGAATGCTATAATTCTTGTAATCTAACTGTATCCTAAAATATCTGGGACAGTTAATGTTTATGAATTTCCACCCTACGTTCCTACCCCGGGTTTCTATCTATAACTGACCCTTACTATTACGCTATTCTCTATGTAAGTTATTAAAGTAGAGTTGATGCGTATAGTATTTCTCAGACCGTACAATATTTAATATTGGTCTGCAATGCTGCAACTGTAATAGTTTAATAACCGTAGATTTTTAGTCTATACATTACGGAATTAAAAGTAAAGGTTAGTGTTTAGGCAGATTTTGAATTATGTGTTCGTTATAAACACTGCGTTGGCATTCCGGTAATTACAATTAGACAACCAAAGCATGCTTACTCAAAAAGCGATCTCTGCTTTTTATTTGCATTGAGAAATACAGCTTACAAAGATCGATTTTATAGCCTAAACATTAAACACTCAACACGTTTAATATATACATTTAAAAATACTTCGTATTATTACAATATATAGTTTGATACATACCAGGAAATATAAAATCACTTTTCGAAAAATGCTTTATCAATTTTTAGGCGTATTTGCCACGATTTTAATAATTTATTATTTTTTATAGAAAAAGTATGCAGTGAAATCACGCCGTCATAATAAATGTTGCTTTTTGTTTTTCTTTCCATTTTGTAACAATCACGTGCTAATTTCTCACAGCCTCAATTCTTTATCCCAACTATAGTAGTTCAAAATTTCACTGCCCTGCAGCGGTTTTTTTTGAAATTAATTTCCATTCTATCTAACGATAACAATTTGGTTGCTTGTATAATATAAAGTGGTAATTTTCAATCGCTTTATTTATTGACATCTGTTTTTTTATCAAATACATTTATTTACTTGATTTTATATTTTAATTTAATTATTTTAGCGCCGTCCTGCCGTCACAAAGGGAGGTAGCCATGATATCGGAAATGATCCATTCGGCTTCGCTTATCCATGATGACGTTATTGACCAATCAGATTTCCGAAGAGGGAAACCCAGCGCAAACGTGCTTTGGAGTCATAAAAAGGTAGCGAATTTTACGCCATTTTCATAATTTATATTATTATTCAATGCCAAGGTATCGTTGATATGCATTGCAGGACTTTGCTGGTTATTACATAGTCACTTACAAACATATAAAAGAACGTCAATGTAATTAGTTAATATTCTCCTCAGAATATTACGTAACATGATTAAAGTACAGCGATTCATTTACAAATGGAAAAGCACATCCCTCCGTAATAGCATTTCAACACAAAGCATTTAAAAATACCTATAAATTGTGATTGTTTTTTAAATTTGACCAAAATTATTGGACAAAGTAATTTTGAACTTATTGGTATAAGCCTATCTAAACATAAGATTCTTGAGAAAGTAAGCAATAAGTAGGGCTGAATTGATACTTTCTCAATATACCCATACTTTGGACGGTATTGACCATCGATACCATGCAGTATCCAAAAGTATCGAAGTATCAAAAGTATCCATGTATCAAAAGTACTAAAAGTATCGAATGTATTAAGGTATCGAATTTATCGATTATCGAAAGTACCTACCACTTGTGTCTTTTGTTTGCAATCGGGAAATTGAAATGCTAATTTTGAATATTGAATGAAAATCTATGGTGCTATTTAAAAAGGGGAAAGTTGACGTTACTCTTGGCAAAACTTTCTGCAAAAATTTAAGTTTCTATTTTTAATAATAATTGAAATTTTTGATCAAACCATCTAATTGGATTTTTAAAAATTAATTTTATTCTTTTTTTTGCTCTTGAGTAAGAAAACAAAATCGCGGCGTTGTAACTTTCGATATTTTCGGTGCTTTTGATACTTTAGATACTGCGATACTTTCGATATTTCGATACTTTAGCAAAGTATCGATACCCTGGTTAATGGATTTCAACTAAAGCTAATAAAAATTTTAATCATCAATAGCAAAACAGCGATACAAAATTTGAATCAACTATCTCAATTTATAGCGAACGTAATAATTAAAGCGTGATTGGATTGGTCCATCTTCGGAATGTTGTAACTTCCTATGAAAGCTTTTTCCGAATTTTTTCTACGGTTTTTTGATCAGTTATCTGTTTTCCAAGTAATTACTATTATTTTTGGAAACACCATGTAACGGGTGGTTAAACAAGATCGCAGGATTTAGTTTTTTAATAAAAGTCATTATTTTTTGACGCGGCGAATTTCATCCTTCAGCTCAGCAATTGTGGCTGGTTGGTTAGCATAGACTCGAGACTTTAGAAAACCCCACAGAAAGAAGTCGCATGGCGTGAGGTCGCACGATCTCGGTGGCCAATTCTGGTCGCCAGTGCGTGAGAGGACACGGCCTGGAAATTTCTCTAGCAACAACTGCATTGTTTCCCGTGCAGTGTGACAGGTTGCCCCGTCCTGCTGGAACCACATATCGTCCAGATCCATACCGAATAATGCAGGCCACAAAAACTCCCTTATCATGTTGCGATAGCGGTCGCCATTGACTGTCACTGCATTGACAGTTTCATCCTGGAAGAAATATGGCCCAACCACTCCACCAGCCCAAAATCCGCACCAAACAGTGACTCTTTTCGGATGCATTTGTTTCTCATGAACTAGCCGAGGATTCTCAGCAGTCCAGATCCGACAGTTCTGTGTGTCCACAGATCCATTCATTTGAAAGTGCGGTTGCGCTTCATCGCTAAACAGGATTTTCCTTGAAAATTCGACGTTCACTGCTTGGTTTTGCAATACCCAGTTGACAAATGCACGGCGCTGCGCATGATCTGTTGGCTCGTGAGTTAACTGTAATTTATAAGGATGGAGATGAAGATCCTTTTTTAAAATTAGCTGTAAAGTGCTTCTCGAAATTCTCAATTGTTGTGCACGGCGACGAGTCGAGGTTCTTGGATTCTCAGCAACACTTGCAGTCACTGCGGCAATATTTTCAATAGACCGTCCTGGCGATGACGAATTGGTGTTTTTTCATTAACAAGTGAACCAGTTCGCTCGAATTTCTCAATTAATCGCTGAACTATCGAAGACATTTGGTGCGTTCTGTCGACCAAAAATTCCACGAACCCTGCGAACTGTTTCCGCAAAACTTTCCCCATATCTATCTATCTATATAAATAAAAATCAACTGCCGCATGTTTGGTACATCATCACTTGAGAATGGCTCGACCGATTTGGCTCATTTTTTTTTGTTGTGTTTGTAATTGTCAGGACAAGGTTCGTATGAAAGAAAATTTTGGGAAAATGCACGGGAAAAGTTGAAAAATTCGGAAAATCAAAAAGATGATTTTATATGGTATTTTTGGATGAGTTTCCTATGTTTTCGTTTTTGAATAGCTTTTCGAAGAAAAAAAATGCTTGCGTGGGGCGTGGCCCACGAGTTCAGCTAGTTTATAATAGGTTTTTACCAATAAAATTCGTTGTTCGTTCGTGAAACGTTCCATGTCTGATAATCGCAATGTGTCTACTTGACAGTTGTCAAACTTTGAGCACAGCATTCTTTATTGAAAGAAAATGCGGAGATAAGTAAAGAGTGTGCCAGCAGAGTCGTGGCGGCCACTTGCTAGATATTCTGTTCGATAATTAATCGGAGTTTATATACTTTATGTTGAAATAAAAATATTACCATTATTCGAAAAAATAATGACTTTTATTAAAAAACTAAATCCTGCGCTCTTGTTTAACCACCTTTTATATAAAAACTGTTCATCTAAAAAATGTATCCAAGTATCGAAAGTACGTAGCACCCGTGTCTCATTTTTACAACAGGTGCAATTAACCAATTTCAATATCAAATATTTATTGTAAATTTTATTGCGCTCTTTAAAAAGTGCAAAAATTTAAGCCTCTATGTTAAATAATAATTGAGATTTTAGATCAAACTATCGAAGTAGATCACGCAATGTAGTTTTTTAAATTAATTTTGTTTTCTTTGCTGCCATTGAACAAAAAAAGAACCAAATCGCAGTGTTGTCACTTCGAATACTTCGATATTTCGATACTTTTGCGTAATATCGATATTGATTTTTTCGTATCGCCCAGTGCTAGTAGAAACGTGCGTTTATTTGAAAAGTATTTAAATATTTAAACAAATTCTCATTTCTGTTTCCAATGGTTATCTGCGGTACTCCACATGTCTTATATGTTTTGTTGTTGTAATTCTCCTGTTCACCATTAGTAGATTAAACTAATGTTTCAGGTGTTGATAGAGGTTTTATGTTAAACTTAAGAAGCTTAACCTTAAGAAGCAATTAACGGGTGTCGTTTGGTACTATGTACACTGTCGCCGGGTCATAGTTAGCAAGGTTCATATACATAAGTTATTAGGTTGTTTAGATCTGACGCTTTATTAATTCCAACTTTAGTTCCAAAACTACAGGAATTAGTGACGTAGCAATTTTTTTATAAAATTAACTTTTAGTAAATCTTTATATAGCTAATCTCTGGTATTTACCAAAAATTTTAAAAGTGACTTACGTTAGCATTTGTAGTTGTAAATTATCATTGTTTTAAATATTGAAATACTTGCCGTATCAAATTTTTGTAAATGAACATTATGATGATGTTAATTTGCTTTAAGGGATAACCATTTCTTTAAAAACAATGACGTCACAAGTTTCGGTAGTCGTGGAAATAAATTTGAAATCAAAAAAGCGTCGTGTCTGGACAACCTGAATTTACACGGACCTTCATGCCGAGTGATCGTAAAAAAATGATTCAGAGCAGGCCATGACCGAAGTGTTAAAGTTGGCAATACTTAATATAAGCCAATTGTCAAATGTTGACAGCTGTAAAAAATTTTGGTTAGATACAATTAACTTACTATATAATCAAAAATTTTTTACAGCTGTCAACATTTGACAATTGGCTTATATTAGGTATTGCCAACTTTAACACTTCGGTCATGGCCTGCTCTGAATCATGTTTTTTTACGATCACCCGGTAGTTACTACCGTAGATAAAATATTAAACATTCTCCTACATAAATTTTAGGTTACACCAGAAGAACGACTAATTTTGATCTAGATTAGAACATTTGTAATTTTACTTCAAGATAAAACGTTTTTACTGAATTTTACTGATTTCGATTTGAAAGTTTCTTTTTCGGAAAATCGTTTTTTCTTGGTTCATTTCAAGGATTTCTTCTTCAGTTGTAGTACGTGGAATGAACTAAGTAGGCTGTTCCAGCAGTTCAAAACGTGTATAGCGTATTTTCTGAATTTGAATTTGTCTTTTTGCTTGATACCAATATCTGCAATGGTTTTACTTTTACAAATTTCATTATTATTCCATTAATTTGTTTTCTTTAACATTTTGTTACGCAACAGTAATTTTTGAAATATTTTATAGATTTATTGCACTTTTATAGTGAAGTTGATTGGTTAACATTACATAATGTATATCTTTTCTACCCGTCTAGTTATGCTGTTCCGGAAATTACTAGCTACCTGGCGAACGTAATAGTTTATTGCTCATTAACATGACCAAATAAAACACTCTTTCCTGAAAATAAACATAGCAAACCGGCTACTCAAATAATACATTAAGGAGTGTAATGCTTAAGGAAAGTTGGAACATTTTTAGATTAGTATATATTAATCGTAAAATTTTAGTTCATTTAATAAAATGTGCTTGATTTCACATGCAAATTCACAAGTAGTTAATATTTATTCTAGATTTGATTAGTTGTGCAAATTAGTTATTGTTATTACTTGAAAGTAGTTTCATACACACCATTTTTTATTAACTGGCCGGATTTGTTGTTTGTATTTTAAAATAGGTAAACAGTGTATACTAAATTAGTTCTGGAAAGCAATATGGTGTTAGAATATAAAGACACAAATCAGATTTGATTTAGTGTCGTTTTTTCATAAATAGGGGGGTTGCATGTTGGGGGCGCTGAAATCGATGTTGGCTATTTAATGTTGTCACCAAAGTTCGGCACTAGATGGCTCTGCCATCGACGTTCCGTGTTTAATTTGTTTCTTTTTATATCTTATTGAAATCATTCATTTATGGCAATTTTGAATCTTTACCACAACAAATTAAAATTCAAATGTCAACAAATTTAATACTTAACCTCGATTGCAGAACCATCTGCTGCCGAACCTAGGTAACAACATAAAATATCCAACATCGATTGCAGCACCTCCAGCGTGCGACCCTCTTATTATTGATACTTATATTGCCTGAATCTACAATCTCCTTGATCTCGTCCTAGATATACCGATTATGTAATTTTTTACTTTAAATTTGAAAATATAATTCTGGAAGACTGTATTCGAAATAAGACAAGCTGAATGTTTTCTAAAATTAGGAATGTTGTTGTAATACCGCCGCTCTACAATTTATATTTTATATTTTGATGCATCACGATTGTGATTGAACGTCTTTTAAGAAACTAGTCTTATTGCTTATTATAGTAAAACAATGTTTGCAATAATTATACTAGAACCGTAGTGGAAAATTTGTTCTAAAACATTTGATACCAAAAAAAATTGCACAAAATCGAGTTTTATGCAATTTCGCAATGTAAATGTAGGTTACACAGGGTCACTTACAACGCAGTGATGTTTAAATTTGTTGCAATCGAACAGCTTGTGCATTTAGTGGCCGAGCAACTGTGTTTGTGAGGTGCCCGTAGCTAACAATTTAATTTGTACTTCTCAATATCTAGTTTTACCTTTGAAAAAACTTACTGAAAATGTGGAGCTAGCTGTTGCTCCACGAATAACATTTCAGTTAAGGTCAATAATCAGTCGGTCCGAGTAGCTGTAAGGCGATTACATAATAACCGCGTGGTGTTCTCAATCCTTTCACTAACATGGAATCTTGTGAACTCAAACTCATAGGTGAATAGTAAAATACGCAGGGTATTGTAGTGTTACGCAAGATATTATTTCTATCAATTTTATTCATTTTTTGGACAGATATGTAAATTACTAGCATACAGATACAGAGTTGCCGTTTTACACGTTTTTCAGGCAAGGTCAAAGCGATTTTTAACCTAAAGATTTATTATCCTTTATTCTATCGTAAAACTTCAATATGGTAATTAGCATTGCATAAAATACTAATCCACACCTTTGAGAGTGTTTATTATAAAAGTAGTTAACGAATGTTTTAATTTAATGGAAATGTTGCAGTCGTATTACTGCTGCTTGTTAAAACAATAATAACATGAAGAAGATTTGTAAAAGCAGCTTGAAAAATAGCTGAAGTTTGGACTTCAAGTGGATTTTCCCATACTAGATATTAATACTTTTCCAAATTAATTTTGTTTCATCGTATACCATCCACAAAGGGCTCTCAAACAAGTTGTAGCTGATGCCGGTCAGACGACTACTTTTTGAGTGAATGGATGTTAAAGTCGAGATTCTCAAAAAGTTGTAGCAGCCGCCATTTTTAAATTAGAGAGCTCTGTAAAAAAGAATTTGATTTGCCTTAAGCTCTTCTCTCAGATTCTGTGCTCAAATTTGCAAAATTTAGTTTTGGAAAAGAATGCTGCCAAGAAAACATGCCTCTTCCGTTTCCGGGTTTGGATTTTTTTGAAAAGCGTAACTAAAACTAAAATTTTCGATATACTTGTTGATTTAAAATTTTATCAAAATCGGTCCAGTACTTGCACCTTTAGAGACGTCACACACCCACACACCTACGCACTCACAGACAGACAGTTTTAAAAATCACTTTGTTGGATTCCTTGAGTCCCAAAACGTGTATTTCCGTTAAAATCTTTATTTCGAGAAGTTTCATAAAATCAATATTTCCCTCTATACCTAAGGTATGGAAAAGTAAAAATTGAATTAGAATAATATATGATTGCACTTCAAATTTCATTTTATACATACAGGGTGTTTGGCGGAGAACGGGCTATAAAATTGTAACATGTTATAATTATCTTAGGATTAAAGTAGGCTGTCTACAGAATAATCATTACATTACGTGCTTGTCTTAATATCCATGAAATAAGAGCAAATCACATGTTTGATGGGAATAGTCTTGGGGTAGAAATTCGCTCGTCATGCGAGAATCCCATGTTTAATACCCATAAAAAAATTGTTTACATTGTTTTTATCTTTTATTTATGTGTTTACAACATATTAATTAAATACAAAGTGATAGAAGTATGTTAAATTTTTCGAAAATGCTCCTAAAGAATGCTTCGTAGTGTAACTAACTTCGGCAATACGTAATAAAAACGTTGATTTTTTTAACATTTTCAAATATGTTACAGTAATACTACGATTACTTTGTATTTAATAAAAAGGTAACATGAATAAAATATAAAAAATAATTAAGAAAAATTATACTTTTATGGGAATGGCATCGGGGACCTCGCATTGGGGAGCCTGTGCTCTACCTCAAGATCACTCTTACAAAGCACGAAATTTGTTTTTATTTCAAGAAAATTAACAAATCATGTAATACCTATGATAAAATTTTGTAATCAATCTCTTGTAATTCGAACCGAATGACAACGTGGTTGAAATAGTATGGTCCGTACTTTTTGAAACACCCTGTATAAAACACTATTGGGATATGCAATTTATTTTGGATTGAGGGTGTTGATGTTCGACCCATCCCCGTCCGAAGCCGGGTGAAATGCACTCGAAGATGCATTTGTCGGTGTACAATTTTTCAGAAGGGAACTGGTGAATGTAGGTAGTGCTTACCTTCAGGCGTTGGTGATAAGCCCTAGCAGGAGAAACAGATTAAATAAATGCAAAAACAAATAGTGGCTACGCGAAAAGTTCGAGTGCGATTATCTCTGGTGTTTTTATTTTACTGCTAATTTTGCTCTTTAAATCGCTTATATGCACTTATTTTAGCTTTAATACAACTAGCTGCTGCTTTTTTACAAAGAATTTAACATTTGCAATTATTAGTTTGATAAATCTAATGTTAAAACATTAATTAATGTACTATTTTTCGGGTTAAACGACTCTGCGAATAATTTACCGAATGTTTACACCACATTCTACAAATTCCCTGCTAGACCAAACAAACATCCCTCAGAGAAACAAATAGTGCCCTCGGGGAATCACCAAGTTCTGTGTTCTATCGAAAGCCACACACAATAGTCTATCGCGTTTATTTGTAAAAAAAGGCTAAAACATTGTTTTGTCTTTTGTTAACATCAGTAATCCGGAGCATTCCATTGCTTTGTGATGTTTTGTGAATAATTTTTATTTGAAATATAAAATGACTAAAGTGAAGGATAAATCCGTACCGGCAATTTGGCGTAAAGATTTTGGTTGGAGATTGGTTATTGAAAATAACAAAAGATATTGCACAAGCTGCATGAAAACCGTAAGTTACGCCTTTGTAATATTTTTTAAAGCTGATTTAAAAAATTACTGTCGTTTTCCCATAATATGCTTAAGTTAAATTTTTAATAAAAACATGGGTTTGAACGGCAAAGAAATTTATATCAAAGTGTATTTTTATTTGTTCTTAATTACATTTTTTAGTTTTTATTTTGTACTGAAATATTTGTAACAATACCTTATTCTTATGCAAAACAAATTAATGTTTTGTTTTTTTCCTGATTTATCAAGCTTATTATACGCGCTTATTTTCAAAAAATTGTTTTGTGCTTTGTTTATTAGGTGATTTGGTTATTTGGTTATTACAAACATTACATTATGAAACGAAACTTTCAATAGTTTTCAAAATCGGTAATATTTAGTGACGATGCTCTCGTTTCAGCACCGCTACGTAGGTTTTTGGCCTGAAGCTCTATTGTTTGTATAAATAACTACGATCTGAAAATTTTATATTTTTATTAAAACCATCAATGTAATTTAGGTTTTATTTAAAATTTTGTTGTTTTGTTGTAATTTAATTCCAATATCAAGGATTTCCGCATTCTTTTGTGTACTAAATAATACTGATGTTGCTAATATTATGTGTGCGTGCCCATCCGAATAAATACATTTTGATACAGTAAAATGAAGAAGTGCTTTGTGTTTTTGCGGAATGGTATGCGTCTTGCTAAGGTCACGCGTATAGTATGTGTACTATTATAGCTTATATATGACAGACAAAATTGTCCTGAACAGAATTTGAAATAAGGCTTATATGTATCCTTTTTATTATAAAATGACTAATTTAACATATTCTTTTTGTTGCAAAAACAGTAGATAAAGATTCGACGGTCTTTGCAGATCTTACGCAGACGCCGTGTAAGTTATTCCAAAATGTAGACCCATTTCCGTTTTAAGAACATAATTAATAAAAAAATTCTGGTTCTGAAAATGAATTTGAGCTCTTATGTTTTATGTAAGTACTAAATACTGAAGTCAAAATCGTACATACATAAAGTGTTAATTCCTGCATATTTTATAGATAGTTTTTCAAAACTTGCTGTGAATTGTCGTCAATCGCCTATTTTGTGGTCACTAAAAAGTAAAAATTAAATAATCATAGCTTGTATAAATAAGTTAAAAGCTTTTAAATAGCTGATTTCAAGATTTGCTACAGGTAGTAGTAGTGTATTTACTATTTACTTATTGCGCATCAGTAGCCGGGTACGTTTTCATAGCTGGAGAACACACATTAAATTATTCAGTCTTTCGCTTTCTACAAACAGGCAGGAGTTTCTCAACGTTATTGGATGCCAACACGTCTTTGCTTTTACTGGTCTGCATTGCTCTTTGAAATTGCCCTGAAAATAGCAACAAGTACGCAGCAAAGATTTAATTAAAATTGATTAATTCTTACAATTGTTTGTACTTGCTGTACATCGTGGTTTTTCCAGTAACTGTCAGTAAGTCGTGGAAGCACAGAAACCCTAAATTTTGGTGCTGCATTCCTAGTTTCTAGTGTAAAAATGTACCTAAGATTACATATATATTAAAAAAATTGTTTTTTAGAAAAAAACTTGATTTTTAGCGCCTTAATTTTGTTTAATATTATACGGAACATGAATGGCAAATTCTGAAAAGTTAAAAAAGGCCACAGACGTCGCGCAAACGTAACGTTATCTTCTCCATTTATTCTCTTTATAAAATTAGTGGATAATATAATAGATACTAACGGAATCCGTGGTCCACGCCCCACGCTTTATTAGCACTTTTTTTAATAATAAATAAGCTGTGTGCAGACGCAAGACGTCTACCGAATGTAGTACTGTATATTCTGAACTGACCATGCGTAACTACCTACCAAATGCGAATTTTGAATATTATGTAGTAACATCCATACCCTGCGTGATCAACATCAAATAATCTTTAAAATAAATAAACCCACTTTTTGTTCAAATCGGCCCCGTTTGTTTATGTTTTAAATTTAATTTTTCACATTTGAAACTCTTCTAACTGTAAAAATGAATGTATTTCCTTGATCTCTATTAATGGTGATTGCGTTCGGTAATTTTGTTTTTCTAAACTGTAAATGGTAATCCAGTACTCGAGGGTGATGAAATTATTGTAGGTAATAAAACAACATTTTTAGATATCTGCCTTCTCTCTGCAGAGTCGTTTTAGGTACTGAGTTGCGGCGTGTGCTGCCGTAAATGAAAATCGAACCAGAACCATTTGAAGGAATCCCGGTATCATGTGTTTCCCACGGAGTCTGATAATACAAAATAAGCATACACATGCAATTATGCCTATCTGCCACTCAAAGTTGAGACAAGTGGAAGGGATCCGCATTTGAAATATATACTAGCGAAACCCGTGGGCTGTACTCCACGATGTTGTTATTTCTGTTTTTAATAATAAATAAGTAAGTGGTGTAGCGGACCGGGAATCAAAGTTCTAGTTTTTAGAATTATAGAGCGATTGCCGTAGTTCTTTCTATATATTAAATCCGCATTTCTTCGACCTGTCTCAACTTGAGAGGAATACGGCTGTAGCAGAGATTATGCAACCCAAGTGACGCGCGATGGACATTATTTTTTAAGAGTTAACATAAACTTCTCTTGGACTTTCCGATACTTTAGATGTTGTTACTGATCATGTATTCAAAAGTATTTTAATATTAACGTTTCACGCTCCAACATTGACTGCAATAACATTCTACCATTCTTACTACTGTACCGGAAGTATAGCTGTATAATCAGTTGTTTTTGGAAAAAGATTCGTTGGAATTAAAGAAAACTGAAAATGAGAGGACAAATTCGTCCGCCAAAAATAAGGTGGTAGGGGGAAAATTCTCAATATTTTTGCTATATCCAACAATTAGTATCTATGCCATAAATTGAGATATTTGAGAATGAAAACAAATGTTTTAATCTACTGCCTGTTTACATTTACAATATATTTCCACTTTAAGAAAGAACTAGTGTTACCCCAGCGCACAATGCACTGACAGACTGATCGTTGACAGAACCGGCTAAATGATAAGTCACGTGATGCATTAGTTCCATAAGGGAGACGCGACGTTGGTGTAGATGTCGCCTCAAGTAAAGCGCGTTTAGCAGACTTTCATATATATTATAAATTAAAATAATTATTATTGAAAAATCGACGTAGAATAAAAATATAAAAATGTTTCATGTTCCATCTGAGGATAGAGACCTTTCATTGAAAAAAAAATGGTCCAAATTGGTGAAGCGGTAGCCGCTTGAGGAACCGGAGAAAAAAAACCTTTGAGCTTTTATATATGTATGGATGGACTACTTATTGAAATTTGAGATACCTACTGGATTCAAATTTAGTATTTTTATTTTACAACTGATACTTTACATTTAAACTAGTTTTCAGTCAAATTAATTTACCTGGAGCAGGGGGGTATTTTTTAGACACTGCGATTTTCCAACTTTGAAAAATCGTGTACCGCATATTAAAACACATACGAAACGTACTCTTGTTAAAACTCATAAAAGTAGCTTAATCGGTTATTCAGGTTATTCATTCTTTGTGAAAAATCGAGTTGCAATGAAAGTCCGAATACTTTTAACATCTAAGACAATATTATTTTAACAAAATTTGCAACACGAGTTTTCGCTTAACACTTTTGAAACAACTGTGATTTAATGATTCAGTGTATGGTCGCTATACGGCCGTGATAAAAATTACCACGGCCTCTGCAATTAACATCGACTAACAAGGTTAATCCAGGATGCTGGGATTCTTACCGATCCCTTCTTGATTAACATAGATTTGACATATCTATATGGCTTGCCGCATCGGACATTTACCTACAAATTCTGCAAGCTGCAGAGGCGCTACTGTCTGGTGGCAGGGTGGCGCCACCAAAAATATCTATTTGAGATTAAAGTAGTGATTGGTGGCTGGAATGCGCAAAAAGCAAAAAAATTGTATTGTATTTTACTTCCAATTGTATTTTGTTATGAGCAAAAAAAAAGCTACCTGACATAAATAATTAGATTTTAATGTGTTTCACCGCAAACCGCTAGATAACCCTACATTCCCTTGAAGTTTTTGCCGCAGCAGGCCGTATAGAGACGTCAAGTCGATGTTAATTTATTTTATTTTGTAACATTTACAAGAAGTCGTATTGTACTTCATTCAATGAAATTCTGGTAATACTTTATTGCGTAGAACTGATTTTCTAAACTGTTTTCTCATTTTGTGGATCACACTAGACACAGTGTTTGTGTACAAATCGCGTTCTCTTAACTAAAATATATTTCAACACTTTTGTGAAATTAAAATTTGTTCCGGGTTGTTGGTATCCTGTACAAGGGCACTATTCGTCACACTCGTGCTACATATCCCCCAATTTTATTAATTGTATGTTTTCGCCATAAAGACGTAGAGTGAGTACACAAAATTACTGTAATAACAGCTTAGAAAGTATGTCTAGGGCTGCACATCTACCCAGTTACTTGATAAAATATTACGCAGTGAGGAGTTATGTTACAAAGTACTTACTGATGGTTTATTTTGTAACCTTTACAAGGAGGCGTATTGTACGTCTTTATTATAAAAAATCTTGACAGCAATGCTTTTTGTGCCTGTTACATTCATTAAACATCACACTGCAAACAGTTTGTTACAGCAGCGTTATAAATTGTAACTTTAAAAATTATTGTTTTCTTCCTATATTCAGGAAGCCAAAAAAATTTATACATTCACACATTTTATCGAATCCGAATTTAGCAGGAGTTAATTAGACAAAACGAGTTACGTTAAATTGCACAGGTTATATTTGATCTAACTGATTTAGTTCAACCACTAAACAAACATAAAATATTGTCCTTGAAACTGTTCAAACATGTCCTGAAAAATGTTGATGCTACACTTTTTCAGCGAGAGACTGCAATGCACGATTAAGCATAAAACCTAATGAATTGAGAGTTCAACTACTAATTTTATTTGTATTTATGTCAACATTACAACTAAAAATTTCTATGCGACAGTGAACTTTACTGAATTGTTAGGTTAAAATACACATAATAATAATAATAATAATAATAATAATAATAATAATAATAATAATAAAGAATAGGTAAGTGTGTTAAGTATTATAAATTAAAAAAAAATTAAATAAGCGGATCCTTTTGCTTTTTATTTTCAAGTTTTATCTGAACCATATTTATCTTTAGACTGACTTCGATCATATATATTTAAAAATAAAATAAAATTAAATTAATTAAATTTTAAAATCTTTTATTCTTTTTATTATATTTATACATTAAAAAAAACAATTAAGTTGTACTCCTCTAAATATAGGTTAGTAGTGGTTACCCTGCTTGATGATATTAACCTTCTCAATAATCTTTAGGAGTATTTTCACAATAATGATTATTCTGCAAAAAAAACTACTAAAGAAATAACATTTTAAAGAACTAATTTTGGGAATATGCAAACAGAATTTTCGTTAAACTAAATTATAACTTTTATTTTAATTAAATAAATAATTTCAGTTTCATCACAGCCTAGAGTAAAAGCTGTGTTTGATTTTTTTTCAAATGATTCTAAAATTTTGAAAATATTTTACAATTTTGAAAATTGTATAAAGTTTTTGAAAAATGTTCAAATGTCATTTTGTACCCGATATTTTTTGCGTTTCTCAAAAGTTCTTAGAAATTATGAATATTTATTTAGTAATTTTTTTAATCTTCAAAATTGTTTCATATTTTAAAAAATTGGAAATTTTTAAAAAGTTTTGTAATTTGAAAATATTTGAAAATTTTAAAAATATTTGATTTTTGAAATTTATTAAAATTTATGAAAATGAATCTAAATTTTAAAAATATTCATAATTTTGAAATAGTTTGAATTTTTTTAAATTATCAAATTTTTTTATTTGAAACTGATTTCAAAATTTGATAGGAGACGTCATAACAGAGAAATTATCGAATTGGGATGCGAACCAAATATTATTTTTCAAAATTTTGAAATAAACATTAAAGTCTAAATAAAAAAAAATTCGTTTTGGTCTCTATATTGAAGCTAAAATGTATGAAATGAACAACATTTAATTTTACTTAATACTCTCTATCAGACACGGTACTTAAATTTCAAAAATTCGATTTTGAATATGAAATATTTCTGTTAAATTCGTAAATTTTCACAGCCACAATACATTTCTGTACTGAAAGTATAGGAAAGTAAAAACTGAAAGACTTTTCATTTTTATGCAATTTCTATAAGCAATTAAAAAGTAGAAATAAATAATAGAAACAAACATGATTCTGCTGAACCACTTCCATTTTCAATGGACAATTAACCTCGTCTTCGCATTTCACTACATTCTTCTAATGAAATGGAAACCACTTTCTATATGCGTGCTGCAAAAGTCTCTGCATACCTCACACACGTACAACTTTTAAATATCTTTAAGTGTCATTCAATTTTCTGAGTCGATTGTAGGTGTGAGGTGTAAATTCTTTGAACAGTACATCCGGAAAAACTATCTTGCTGTCAATTTTTTGTTTGTTTTGTTTTTAACATCGACATGATTGTAGGTACTGAAGTTCTTTTTAAAAATCCACATATTTCCTAATGGACTTACTTTTTTCCCTTTATTATGTGGAATAAAACTAACTATTTTTGCCTAGTCTTATTATTTCAGAATAACTTGTATGTAATTATCCTTTAGTTAAAAAGTTTTGATTAAAATTAAAATTTATTTGATAACGGGAGGTTTCTATTAGGAAAATTTGCTAAAGGTTGTGATCTAATTAATGCAGATAGAGAGTAAAAAAACTTAATCAAGAGAGTGCTGAAAAAATCGTTTGTCTTAGCGTGATACAAAATTTGCAATATCTATTATTACGAGGGGGGAATGAGAAGTTTGATAAAAATGAAACAAGGAATAATTTTTTCGGTCAAAAACAATTAATTTTTCAACGTAGTCGCCTTTTAGGTCAATACACTTAGTGCAACGTTTTTCCAATTTTTCGATCCCTTTCTAATAATACGATTTCTCCAACCCTTCAAAATAGGCGTTTGTTGCATCGATGATCTCCTCATTACAGCCGAATCTCTTTCCGCCGAGCCATTTCTTCAAGTTCGGAAACAGGAAATAGTAGCAAGGGGCTAAGTCTGGAGAATACGGTGGATGTGGAAGCAATTCGAAGCGTAATTCATGGATTTTGGCCATGGCAACTACACACGTGTGCACCTGTTGCATTGTCTTGATGGAAGAGAACTGTTTTCTTCGCCAAATGCGGTCTTTTTTTTTTCAAAACGTCGTTTAAGCGGTCCACTAAGTTGCAATAATATTCGCCGGTGATTGTTTTTCTTTTTTCAAGGTAATCGATGTGGATTATGCCGCGTGCATTCCAAAAAACTGTGGTCATGACCTTGTTGGCCGATAAAACCGTCCTAGCCTTTTTCGGCGCCAATAGAAATCCACTGTTTAGACTGTTCCTTGGTCTCCGGTGTACAGTGATGGATCCATGTTTCGTTCACAGTTATGAAACGACGTAAAAACTCTTTTTTATTGCGCTTGAACATTGCCAAACTTGCCTCTGAAGTTGTCACACTTGTGCGTTTTTGGTCGATTGTGAGCAAACGCGGCACCCATCGCGCGGATGGTTTTTTCATATTCCAATGTTCGTATAATATATTGCGCACACGTTCATCTGAGATGCGTACTATCTCGCGCACTTTCACTCTGCGGTCTTGCAATACAATATCGTGGATTTTGTCACTCATTTCTGGTGTGGTGACCTCATTTGGGCATCCTGAACGTTCGGCATCAGTTGTGCTTGTACGACCACAACGAAAATCAGTAAACCACTTGTGAATCTTTCTAATCGATGGTGGAGTCCCCATAATATTTATCAAGTTTTGTTTTGGTTTGCGGAATGGTTTTTCCACGCAATAAATAATGTTTAATTAACATCCGAAATTAATTTTTTTCCATGTTTGCAAAAATACGAGAGGTTGTCTGCTTAATGGCGAACTAATGTTTTGCTATTATTTTTGCTTTGTTTCAAACACATTTTAAGCACGTTAAACCTTTTGTATAGGTATATTATAATACCTACATAAAAAAATTGTCAATATTAAAATATATTGGTACTCCTAGATATGAAATTTCATGAAAATCACTAGTTTGTATTCCAGAAATATAAAGATTCAATCCTTGGTAAACTATTCAAATTAATTTCTTACTTTTATTAGAAACTTTCCAGATACTACGATGAACCCGTCGTCATCATGTACGACTTCCATTCAATGAATTTTGTATGAGTTAAAAAATGAAACCGCCCCACTTCCACTTGTTCTGACGGAGTTCTTACTTTCAGAGTAAGCGACCTGATGGCCTTGATAATGAAATTTCTTCGACGCTTTTTCTCATTGCCCAACTGGTGTAAGCTAAGGATTTTCAAATTTATCTCCATTGAACGCGGTTAACAACGCAGTTGTCTTATGTATTGTAATTACATGCATTCAATTAAAAATTAAGTTTATTATAATTCTTGAACTTCACAGAATTAAATATCATTTATTGCATGCGCTAAATGAACATTTAATTAGCCGAACATTACGGTAATTGCGAATTTCAAATCGTATAATTATTAACTTTTCCTCTCTCTTGCTAGTGACCCACATAGTAGCCTTCTGTGTCGATGGGCAGCCTGACAACACTAAGTTGTAGGTATTTTATTGCAAATTGTAGTTCACACGTCTTGTATTTTTTAAATTGTTTTTATATGTTTAATTTATTTAACCTTTTAAACAAGTACGCTGTCCTGAGAACAAGAATTAAATAGTAATTAAGAAATTCCGTGCTAAATTTGCTAAAACGCAGCGCTTCAATGTTATTTACAATGTACGAATAATTGTATTGTTCCGCAATTAGTTAGATTTTGTATTTTGGAAAATCCCGAAGAGAATGTTAATTTCTGTAGTCATTAAAAAAGAACTTGTTATAACTCTTCTAGAAACTCCTTTCGGCATTTCACTTTCTTCTCATTCACGTTCTTGTTTTTTTGTAATAATTTCTCTCTTTCTGCATACTCTACACACAAATAATCTTAAAAATTTTAAGCATAAAAAGTGAAAACAGTATTAATGTCACAAACTAGTCATTTTCTTGTTATAAAAACATGCATTTCGAATTTCAATCCTTTTTAAAAAGTAAATAATTTAAAAAACAACTAGTGTCTTGTATAATTATTTAAAAGACAAGTATAAAGTCAAGTGCAATCTGTAGTTGTGCGCGAGGATAGCACTTGAACCATCAGCACTAATTCGTGTCTTTTTTCCAGAAATTCTAAAAAGTTTTCAATTTAAATTTTATTATAAAAAGTATAACTTATAAATTTTAGAATATTTTAATAAAACAATAGCTAATAAAACGAACATGGGTAACAGAAATAATCTCGATACACTTCATTATAGGAAAATTTGGTTAGGTACCGACCAACAAACGAATATACACAGTTTACCTGATTTAGGTAAAATTCGGCTTCAGACCGACGCGACGTCTTTCTACGACGGAATAAATGCTACTCGAAGGAGGCACATGCTTCTGAACACCGTTGATACTCCCTCAAATTTAGACTCACTGGACTACGATATCACAAACAATATAACTAGTGATCCTGATTTTCCGATAAACTTGGGTTGCTTACTACGAGACGATAGCAATTGTCTTAAACTAACTAGCACGAGTAAACTATTAACCCAAGTTTTTCTCAGTAAACTCACGGTCATGAGTTGAGATGTCTGTAATGACCACACCTTACACAAATTATTACGATGTATTTTAAATAGTTTCAAATACAGCGAATCAGTGACGGTCGCCATTTTTTGCGTGTTTTAGCTCAGTCCATTAGTGTTTTTTATCGATTATTTTATTTCATTGACTTTACCACAATTTTATTTAGCCAATCAGAATGCTCAATTTCCGTGTCAACAACCAATCAAAAATTAATTTGTTGGTGAAAAATCGCTAGTGGATTTCAATAAGTGAAACAACCATGATTAAATTACGATAAATGTTTTGGTTGCTATGGTTGCTTTTGTTAGCGACAAGGGCGATATGTTAAGATATACCTGCGGCACAGCAGTTAACTAGTCGTAGCTAGTACTCGTTAACAATTGACCCAAGTTTATAGTTAAAACAGGATAATAAGTAGTTGTATTGCTTACGATTGTTGACACGGAAATTGAGTACTTGACTAAGTAGTGTGATATAATGTAACAAGTGACATGGGTAAAATCTATAATATTTTCCTTCAATTAGACCCTTTAAAATGTGCGTAACATTTATGTTATCGAGTTATATTTTAGAGAAGAGTTTAAACAAGTAAACAAGGCTTATTAACATGTTTTCAAATTTATTGTTTAAAAACCCATTTTCGCAATAAACTATACTAGTGTTACTCCAGCGCACAATGCACTGACAGACTGAGGGTTGACTGAGCCGGCTAAATGCTAAGTCACGTGATGCATTAGTTCCATGAGGAGACGCGGCGTTGGTGTAGATGTCGCCTCAAGTAAAGCGCGTTTAGCAGACTTTCATATATAAATTAAAACAATTATTATTGAAAAATCGACGTAGAATAAAAATATAAAAATGTTTCATGTTCTATCTGAGGATAGAGCCTTTCATTGAAAAAAACTTGTCCAAATGGGTGAAGCGGTAGCCGCTGGAGGAACCGGAGAAAAAAACCCTTTGAGCTTTTATATATGTATGGATGGACTAGTTCTCTCAAAATACCGTATGTTTATTTGGTAACTGGGTATAACTCCGAACCTTATTAGCTGATTTTGAAAGAATTTGATTGTGGTTGATGTTTAGTCTACGCGTTAATTTCGCTTGAATACAGCACTTAAATTTCAGGGCCCGGACTAGGTGATTCGGCGCTAGAGGCCAAATAACAAAATTAGTACTTTGCTTAAATTTATTCGCATAAAATGCTGTATCTCAAAAAAAAATGTTAAAACAACATAAACACGATTTGCTATATAGGAAGTTTCAGTAACGTTATTTCCCCGATTAGTTTTTCTTATTTACGGCTGGTATATAACCGGATTATTTCATCAATCGAAATCTAAAATATTTTTTTAATCTAGTAAAGAAAACATAGGAGCAGTTTATTTATAAGTTTGAGCTTTACTTCGTTGAAGTTCATTTTAATTTATTGTAAATAAATCAATTCTTAATTTCAACAGGTTTTTTTATTTTAACCGTATACGTGTTTTGACATGTTGACATGTCATTTTCAGAGGCAAATTTGTTGTGAAACAAACATTTAAAATCTGTATCTTTAATGAATGAGCAAATTGAACTTTTAAATTCGCCGTTATTGGATGTTTTGGAATGAGAAATCAAGTCATTTGGACGCAGATATAAAAAAACCAAGATCAAGTTGTGAAGATTTATTGTTTCTATAGCAACACCAACGGTTTGCTTTTAATCTTGCCTCTGAAATGACATGTCAACGTGTCGAAATACGTATAAGGCTCAAATAAAAACTTGTTGAAGCTAAGAATTGTTTTATTTACAACAAAAGGAGCAGTTTGCTTAAATTTTTATATTGATATTGCAGAAATGCAGAAATATGCAGAAATTACATCGTAGTCGGCTTTTTAATATAGGAAAAAACTATATCTGTATAAAATCGGGATTTCTTCCACCTATCTCACCTTTTAGTGGTGAGGGGCCGCCCGCTACTAAAAGCCACATATTCACGCGTCCATAATATAAGGCACAGATTTATTTGTACATTTGACCGCTAAGCTTTTTAATGCAGATAAGCAGACTCAGGTTGACAGTATTCAATTTATGTGCGGTTGCTTTATACATTTCATCAGTGGTGTCTTACTTTGTTTTTGTTTATGGGGGTCGACAGAAATTGTCTGGAAATAGCTCCTGTGAAAACATCCTTCCTAGAAAGATTCCCTGGAAAAAAGAACCCCGGTAAAATAATTGTTGAAAAAAAAAACATAGAAAACACACCCCTAAAGCACGCGTATTTGTTTGCTGGTGGATTACTATGTATAAATAAGAAAAACTTTTTCTGAAAAAGATACGTGCTTTTTTTCTTGCTAGTCGATTTATATGAATAAGGGCGCATTTCATTTTGGACTTAAATGCAAATCTCTAGCAACCTTTTTAGTCCGTATTTATTATTTCCAATACCATTTTAAAAATCTCTGTTAAGGCATTCCCCTGGAAATGGGGAAAGTATTTAGTTTAACTTTTATCTCGCCTTTTTGGGGGTTTTTATAGACTTTTTTCTGGCTTTTTCTTTATTGAGTTTTAATTAAAAATGATTTTCAGGATTGATTTTTTCTGGGTTTTTTCGTTTTTTTTTCACGAGATTTTCTTTCCGAAAGTTTTTGCCTATTGTTCCCAAAAGGATATGCAGATTCACAAGGTTTTTCTAAAATTTAAGCCACTTCAGTAAGCACTTGCGCCTCAGAGAACCAATCTATTATTATATCTATAGTAAATCTGAATCCCTATCCCCTGTTGCAACTTTTGGTAATGACAAACTATGCTCGTACATCGTAGGGCGATGCGGTACTTGCGTATTTTAGGAGTCAATAAAAAAACTTGGGGCGTAGCTCACGGCTTCTGCTAGTGTATGGTAATTCTACATAATGCTACAGATTTCAACACTATTTTAGGTTTGATTTAAGCGTCTTTTAACTCAGGGGTGCTCACACCCCTAATTCAGCTCTCAGGGGTGCGTGGGCACCCTAGCATTCCTGCAGTCGCACATCACAACAAAAAAATACAAACATATTATATTGCATTTATGTGCAAATGTACAACCTGCTACTCCAGTAATTTGTCAGTCTTCCGAAATAACTCTAAGTTTATTTACTGATGATATTCACGTAAATATAAATTATCAACGTTAAGATTAGTTCAGATGCTTAATTTACTATAAATATATAGGCATTTGACGTTAATCGGGAGATTATGGGCTGTCCCCTTCGTAAATTTTATATACGATTATTACTTGCAATTATGTTATTTCAATTTTTTCGTTCACTTTTAATCAGTTTCTGCTATAAAAATTCAGAATACCGACCATACGCGCACTTTTTTTGGGTAATTTTGAAAAGTTTAGCTCTTGCGCTTTTTAACAAGAGCTGTCCATCTCTTACCATTGCACTCATGGTTAGATTTTTAAAATTGTCGATGAAACTGCAGATGCACGGTATATTATTGTTCAGAATATTAATTAGAACAAAAGAAAATTAAAAGTAATTTAATCATAACGTTCCATAACAATTTTAATTTTTTCTGTTAATTAAATTTCATAATATAACACATTTTAAATAGCTTATTTTCTAGACTACCTCTGCCATTAACGAATCAAAGATGTGATAAAATTAAGATTTATTAAAATATTTAAATATTGTTTCGAAAGTTCATTAAACGCTGATCTTACAACCTTTCCATTTTGTGCTATATGTGAATTGGTGTAAGTTTTAAATAACATATTACAAAAATGGTTTTCCTTTAATACAGCTGGTTTACAATAATCGCTACTTTCTCTTAAAAAGTTGTTGAAGTTGTTTATAAATCGATAAAAGACCAAGTGTCTTCTAAGAGACTAATTTCACTCACGTTTTACGTTAATAATAGATTTCCAAGTAATTGTAAATTTTAAGATGTCTGTATGCTAGCACATAGTACCAAACATGTTCTTAATTTGCTTAATAATTTAAAAGTGGAGCAAATTTGCAATTTCTTGTGTTGAACTAAAAATCACTTTCGCCATTGCCATTGAAAATTAATTAATATTTTAATAGGACGACGATGATGAATTTTATTCGTATTACATGTGGTTGGTATTAAATTAGATATTTATTTAATCTGCACTTTTAGCAGAAACCGTGGGCTACGCCCATCATTTTTGTTTGTAACTCATACCCGGCGGTCGCAGCTCCGAACGTTTCCTCCGCTGAGTCGGTCTTGGGAATGAGAGATGCTTTCGCAAAGAGAGTCTCGTAAAAAACTTGACAAAAAGACCCGGAAAAAATCTTAAGGAAGAAAAACTCGCGTAAACTTTCCAGGAAAAGCATCCCCTGAAGAAATTCTTATCCTAGCCCTAGAAATCGTAAACTTGGCACTTTTTTTCATTACCAGGGGTGTGCTGTAAAGGAAATTTTCAAACTTTTTTTGAACTTGTTGTTAGACATTTGCATATATTTCCCAGACGAAATTCGCCCTTATTCATATAAATCGATTAACTAGAAAAAAAACAGTATCTTTTTCAGGGAAAGCTCTTTCTTAATTATGCGGTAATCCACTAGCAAACAAATACCTGTGTTTTTGTTTAGGGGGTGTATTGTGTTAGTTGTTTTCTTTGAGTAATTATTTTCTCGGGTTTGTTCCGGCGAATGTTTTTACCGTAGCTCCTTTTCAGACAATATTGTTGGTGGGTGTTTTTTCCATCATTGTTTTTTCCAGCGAATTTAGTCTCGAACTTTTTTCTAGGATGTTTTTTCCGTAAACCGTAAATGATCTTCAAACGCAAAAGTTTTTTTGATTGCATGTTATTCAAATAAACAGCCGGGAGCGGCAAGTTTCATCCTCGTGTTTGTGTTTGAAATAACAGCAGCGGATTAAACAGGATCCATTTTCTATGGAATATTATAGCGGTCCACTGTGCAAAGGATAATGGTTTTTATATCATTCCCCCGTAAATGTGTGGGTTCTCTTCACCACTAAAAGTTGAGACAGGTAGAAGGGATCCGGATTTAGTATAGATTCTAAAAAAAATTATACATTATTTTATAACTACTGAACTTGTTAAATAAGTTTTCAAATACAAGTATTATTAACTCAACTTATATCCTTAAACTGCTTTGTGTAACGTTTCTAGTGCTTGCGCAATGAAATTTACTAATTTAAAAATAGTTAACTTTTAGTAAACAATTATCTACTAATTGCTAATCTTCAATTTAATATTCTACTTTAGTTTTCAGTCTTTGCCTATTATGAAATGTCAACTACCTCTTACAGAATGATTATTTAACATTAATTTCCGCATTGGATTATTTCTTAAATACATATTACAATTTCTTATAGGTACTGCATTTGATGTTGATTGCAAGGAATGCAGTGTACGGTAATTACATAAAGGGGCGAGATACTTGGAGACTTTATTCTAAAATGCGAAACTATTATAGTATTGCGGTAAAATAGTAAAATTTGTTCTAGTGCAACTTTAAAAACAAAACCACCTTTCGTAATTTTCGGTAACCTTAGCATAGTTTGGAGTTTTTACTGAGCAATATCGGTGCCGATATCAAATGAAGTTTCAAATTGCTTTAAAAATCTTGTGTAATAGTTAATCACACTCATATACTATAATAGAACTCACTTATACAAGATTTAGAAAGCGTTTTAGCATTACACACAAGCAAGATTTTATTTTCATCGCCACATAATCACGATATTCCCAATTGCTTTTATTACAATATTTAAAATTTAAAAAAAAAATGATAAAAAATAAGAGTTAATCAAGAGTGAAAGTATTAAAGCTTATGGTGTTGTAATATTAATTTTTGTGTCATATTTAGCAAGACTAAATAATGTTAAAAGTAGGTTTAAAAATGTCACAGTAGCTATATGTGCTAAACAAAATTATTATAATGTATCTATCTATTTATATCAGACATTTTAATGTATCTTTTAATATTGACTGTAGAAATTTTAGTTTTTATTATTTTTCTAGGTTACAATGGCTGGTGATTTTATATTAGCTGTAGCTTCAATGATGATTGCTAAATTAAGGAACGATGATGTTACTTTAGTCCTTAGCCAGGTGAGTTATTATTTCGAATTTTAATATATGAATGATTCTCATATATTAAATGTAATTAGTATGTCCTTTAATAATCTACCGACATCTGAAAATGATGCTGTAGTTTGAATTTAAAACTGATGTCTTGTAATTCAATGCAATGTCAATCATGTACTTATAGGTATGAACTCGAAAGTGGGAAGTTATGCAACCCAAAGTACATATATTGATTGATAGTGTAATGAGATAACCATGTCTTATAAATCGTAACTGTTTTCTTCATTGCGTTTTGACATCAGTCAAGTTTACGTTTCTTTTTAACGCTTAATTATTAAAATTATATTAATTTAAAATATGAACACTTAGTATTCAGCGATTTATTATTAACGAAAAAGTAAATTAATAAAACTGCTAAATTAGAAGATTTACCTTAAGGGACAGACAGTGTTCACAAAATAAAAGCAATATGTAATCCATAGGTAACTTATATCTGATTAAAGTAAATGGCTTAGGGCTTACATCCACAGACCTCCATTGTTTTCAAGGTTTGTGCTTATATTCGAAAAAAATGTTATTCTTTGGCTTCAAAACTCTTAGTGGCAAATGTGCTTTTTGGATTTCATTTGACCTTTCACTCTCATACCTCATACTTAAGGTGACTAAACGTCTCGTTTTAAAGGTTTGCGTCCTGGTGTCCCCGAAAATGCTTTTGCGACGGCTATTTGTCCGTTCAAATTTGCGTTAAATAAAATTTGAATAATAATTAGCAAAACATAAATTTGAAGAAATTATTTCTTTTTAATCATTGTGCGATATTTTATTTAGAGTAATGTGCTGCTCCCTGTAGACTCTAGACTGAATTATTTTTCATTTCTTCTTCATTCGTATCCATTCTATTCTACGAGTATACGTCGCGGAATCCAAACGACTATAAACGCGAGGGTTGCTGGTGAAAAAATACAAAAATTAATTTTTTTTACATGAAGTATTATAGAGCAAAAACCTCCAGCAGCTACGGGGCTGATTAGCATAATTGTTATTGTGAAGGTTTTTAAAAATAAACGTGTTTGTTCACTCGTATTGTTGCGTAATAATACTCTTGATAGATCTGACACCATCACGAAATTAACTGACATAATCTAACAATATACCGTGTTTGTTAACGTTTAAAATAAAACATCGACTATTGTTGGTACTTTTTATATTTTCTGTCTTGGATGTCTCTGTCACATTGGCTGCAAAATTGAGACAGGTAAACTCTAACAACGAGTGCTCCATGCATCCTCCTTACGTTATAATTACTTCGAGCTATATAGTATATTTAGAATAAGAATTATTTTTCATAAAATGGGACGAAATTCTTGAAATGTATTTATTGTAAAATTACTTTTATCTCGTTTAGTTATTAACAACCTGCTTTAGATGAAATTTTTCAGTAATAATAATAAATAGGAATAATATAAATAGTAGGAAATAATATAGACTATATTTGAATGTTTGTTTTTAATTTCATTAATACATTGAATTGATTGGTTATTTCAGGTAGTCACTGATCTAGTTCAAGGAGAATTTATGCAGTTAGGTTCGAAAGAAACAGAAAACGAACGTTTCGCCCATTATCTTACAAAAACATTCAGAAAGACAGCTTCTCTTATAGCTAATTCATTAAAATCGGTAAGTTGTACTAACATGGACTGTGGATATGGTAACAACTAATAAGTTTTTAATTTTTACTGTGGTGATTATACTTGACTTTTTATAATCTCTATTAGGTATCATAATATATAACTTTTACATAGTGCATGCAGGGGCGATTTGCATTGTGTGTTCATCAATAAGTCTTTGACTCCTAAATTTTAACTTCAAAATTATAAAATTTAGCAACAAAGTGTTCAAAACAGTTTTGGATATTAAAAAGGCTGCGCAGTGCATGGTCAACAAGTTGGTTTTATAATAATCTTAAATATTAAAACACTAAAATGCCTTTCTTGTAGGTTGCCATGTTAGCCGGTGCTGACGACCAACTCTCAGAGTTGGCTTTCCAGTATGGTCGAAATTTAGGTTTAGCATTTCAGTTGGTCGATGACCTCTTAGATTTTGTATCATCTTCTGCAGCAATGGGTAAACCAACGGCTGCAGATTTAAAACTAGGTCTTGCAACTGCACCTGTTCTTTTTGCTTGCGAAAAGGTACCTATATATAAAAAAATGTTAACTATGTATTTGGTGAAATTTATTTACTATATTTTTTAGTATCCTGAATTGAACCCAATGATAATGCGAAGGTTTCAAGAACCAGGAGATGTAGAAAGAGCATTTGAATTAGTTCATAAATCACAAGGTCTTGAACAAACTCAATTTCTTGCTAAACAACACTGCCAGGAAGCAGTACGAATTGCCAATCTTTTGGCGGAGAGTCCCTATCAGAAGGCTCTCATTATTGTAGCAGATCTTGTTCTGAATCGTATGAAATAGTATATACATAAACAGTCACAAACAACAATATGTTGTAAATATATAAATTACTATTTAAAATTAGATGACTTAGGACGTCCCTTGAAATTGCTCAGTTTACAAAGCAACTTGTTAGCATCGTTTAATATGACCCAGATATTTTATTTTTATAAAATAGAAGCAAGGAATAGGTAGCATATTATTTTAAAAAACTAGTTGATTAACTGCAAAGTGGGTTTGGCTGGATACAGTTGCTATAAAGTTATAGATGGTTTTCTAATCCTCATAGGTCTATGATTTTGTTGAACCTAATCTACCCAAGTGGGATAAATTTGCACCTCAACTTTTGTTGCTTTCCCTGAGCTTCTAGAACGCTGGTACTACTAGTACTACTTCTGTAGTACTACATTAAGATTATTACCTTTGTTTAATACTAATCAAATTGAGATTTTTGATTTAATTTTTGTAGGGATGCTTTACTATTGATGATTTACATTTTTAGTTGTATTCAATCAAATTCATCAACCCGAAGCTAAGCTAGAGGTGATGATCGATGTATTTCTTAACGTGTTTTTTACACAACGATATTTTATAACTTTTGCCTTGAAAATCTTATACTTCACTCCATATAAAAATTCACAACAATTTTTGAGATAAAGCAATTTTTGTGAAACCCTCAGTTGCCATGAAGGTTCAAGTGTTTACTGAAAATGCGGAAATAGTTTGTATAAATTTTAAATTCTACACACTGAAGCAATAATAGTATATTCTGTAATGAGTGCGGAATAGCCATTCCAAACGTGTTACAGACTATACTTTTTCTACGACTATAAATTATTTAGGTCATTAAAGTTAAAAAATAAAACAATTTAAATTTCCTATCTAAAATACGCTTTGTTTGTAACTGTCACAAAAACAAGAAACAGTTGATAGACGAGAGACGCAACTTTTATTACTCAGAACAGTGTTAGAATGAAATATTCTATAAGAAGTGTAAGAATGTAGTTAATCTGTAATTATAAATTGTATCAGAATGCTTATATTCTAAAATAGTCGTAGAAATTTTTCTTTTAGAAAGATTGTTTTCGAAAAGCTTTTTTATGAAGTTATAGCCTCTGGAAAAAAGAAATCTGGACTGTTCCCACTTCTGAACCCATATCTATTGAAACATTTATCATTTCTTTAGTTTGTAGAATTTACCCTTAAAAGTTTTTTAATATATTTCCGCATTTTAAGGACACTCGGACCTTCATGGCAACCAAGTTTTTCAGAAAAATTGACTTTCTCGATAACTATTGTACTCGGCGACTTACAACAAGAGTACATTCGTTTTGAATTTTTATAAGGAGCACAATCTAGTTAAATGTTAAAAAAGGTCATTGGTGCAAGAAATATGTTAAAAGATATGTCAAGGACATTCTCCATCTAGGCCCCTGATTAAATGAATTTGAAGGAAATTGTAAATCATGAGTAGTAAAATACCCACACAAAATTTAAATCCAAAATCTTAATTTATGATGGGGATGTTATTGAAAGCGTGATGGGATCGTTACATCTTTAGGATGCTGTAACTCTGTAAGGAAACAATTTTGGTACATTTTCTTTAGTTGGTTTATTTTCAAATAAGGAAACCCCTTCTAAGTAAGCAGTGTCTTATTGTTTCTGGAACACCCTGTGTATACATTTTTTCGTATTTTTTCTTTAAAAATATAATTATTCTTAACTATAACCTCGGCCAGACCGCATAGACTAACAACATTGTTTTAGAAAAGCATTGTATGAAAAAAAAATAGTTTGGCCACACCCGGGATTCGACTCCTCAATCAATTATGCAAAAAAGCTGTACACCCGTATTTCCAACTGTTCCATGTAAGCAAATGCTAAAACATGTAATATAAATATTCCGACTGTGCTCAAAGAAAAGATTAGTGTACAGTCAGACCGCTACCGTTCTTTTTGTTGCTACAGAGTTCGACTGTACACAAAGAAAAAACTGCAGTGCGGTAGGACCGTGCAGTGTAGTCACTCTTTTAGAAATATCAAATTTTGTTCTTAATAAAAGTTGTTGGTAATTAACTGCTACATAACTTAAAACTATTACCAATTATACTGGGTGTTTAGTTATGCCTGTACAGCACGTTACTTTATTATTTTAATTAGAACACTTTGTATGTTATTGTATTTTTAGATTCTACATTAAATTCTAGATATAAAAGCGGTATAGTACTTTTGATCTTAAAATTAGTGGTTTTCAAGTTATTTTCACTTTTTCAAAAGTTTTGACTTTTGTGGTCTATTACAAAATTAATATTTTAAATAACAAAAACGGTCATCTATTGAAATTTTTGATAGGCTATCAACATTTTAGGCGATGCAACAGGTAATTATCAACCATTTTTATATATATAATAAATTTGATATTCTCAATAGTTTAGGAAATAATAGTGGGGTGACACTAACATGACTCACCCGGTTGGTCTATACGAGGATAAAGTACTACAATGGTAAATTCAGAAAACAATATCAAAATATTTGTATAACATAATGATTTAATATCATTTGGTACTTATAAATTTCTATTTTGAAATGAAATTTAGTATTTATTACTGCTACTTTGTTTAGCGTTTTCAGACCCTATTATAGCAAAATAGAGCAATTTCATTTGATGTCCTCAGTATACTACTTACTAGGTTATTTATAAATAATGTTTGTAGTTATTTAGATCTGCATGAGTGTATACATAGTTTTTGAGCTTACAGCAGGGCTTTGTATTTATAACTGTATATATTAGGATGCAATTTCAAATTGCTTGTTTATGTTAAATATATTTATATTGCTTCCATACAAAAACCTTGTAGAATACTTCCAAAAATGGCACATTAATGAAATATAGGTTCAACCACCTGGTTGTGCATAATGGATTTAAGTAATAATAGGTACTGTATATTATAATTATTGTCGTAAAAAGACATTATGAGGTAGCATGTACTTTGCAGGGTCATAGCGGTAAAGCCCATGAGGTCTCTAGTATGAAGGTTTTTAGGTTCATGGGCTCGGACCCTAACTTTTATTAATCGTACATAAACTGCGGTTATAATTATTATAGGGGTTTCATTTCGTTTTATTGTAGGTAAACCATGCAATGTTTTGTAGTATTCATAATCTATATAACCTATTTTTTTGTATTGAGAATTAGTGTATCTACTTATCGATTTTTCATAACATAGTGTACAGAAGAAGTATGTAACGATTATGGAAGAAATATTGAAATAATTTTGTGAATTAATAATATTGTTTTTTAAATATAACAAACACTTATTTAAAAATTCAATACAACACAATCAAATTTAAGTACCAAAGCAACCTGGTAGGTAACATTAATATTTACTTAACTTCCAAATTGTTTAACACGTAAGTAGGTACCTAACTAGTCTACTGTGTTTTCACAAACATATTTTAGTTATTGTCATACTGATGCTATTCTATAATTTACATTAATATCTTTGTTTAAACAATATGTATTTATATAGGTAAGTAGTTTATATAACTATTTAGTCTTAAACCAACTACTGCAGCAACAGTCTTGTATGTTATGGTAAATTAGCTCATTGTTAAATTACATTTAGTGCTGGTTTGAAGTCTGTATAAGTTGTAAGCTGTGCTTACTGTTCTTGTAATATTGTATAGTGTTAACTGTTTATGAATGAAGTATAAATAATATGGATTGAGGTACTGTATAGTTGTCTTATTACAGAAAAACAAAGTCATAATATATTTTAACAGCAGTTAACAC
Organism: Ctenicera cuprea; assembly: GCA_958336395.1. Classification (NCBI taxonomy): domain Eukaryota; kingdom Metazoa; phylum Arthropoda; class Insecta; order Coleoptera; family Elateridae; genus Ctenicera; species Ctenicera cuprea. Next base: position 40,571,932 of record OY284490.1, read on the forward strand.
CCTATAACAATATTTTTATTTAAATATTATTAAACATAGTACCTATGTAGGTACTTCTGTATTTAATTTTTAAATTACATTTTTAGTACTTTTCTTTACTTTATACACAGAAATTGTATTGAAAGCAGTCACTACATTTTGCCGTTACATGTTACCTAATAACCCACGATTATTTTGTAACTTTCATTTTACTTTTGTTCAGTTGTTAATATAATAGAAATTATAAGGTGTTTAAAAATGTAGTTTTCAATAGATGTGATTTTATGTTTGTTATATGTTGCAATTATAGCTTTTCTATTTATCGACATTTAAAAGTTTATAATTTATATTGCGAATCTTCAAAATGTTTACTGATACTTTCCGAGTTCTGATTTTGAAATTCATTGTGTTAAAATAATACATACTAATGATACTTATACTGTATAGTCATACCCAGTTGGATATATAAATATTTATAAAGCCTTACATAGTTAAAGATCGATAGTAACGATTGTTTTAATACACTCCTATAGACGTTTTGTATAATGAAGAGAAAAGTTGTAGGTAGTTGTTAAATTGTTGACTATGTATAGTTGGTATGTAAAATAGTCAGTGCATATTGAGTGTAAGTTTGTCCCCACCTTTTTCTAAATAACTTTCTCCAACAGTTTTTAAACAAATATAACACATAAATTAAAAAATAGCTGGGAAAAAAATTACGAAAACTTTTGCTGTGCTGGAAGTTTGAGTAAATTTCATGGGGTACTTTTCAATTTTGATATATGATTGGATTATGTCACAAATAATAAATTAAGCTGTCAAATAATATTTACTTTTAAAGCTAACAAATAAAGAAATCAGTAGTTGCTTACATTTACTCGTAATGATATTCTGTATGTCAAAAAAATTTTCTTAAGTGTAATATATATACAGGCTGAGTCAAGCTATACGCCTTTTTTTTTAGTGAGTTTATTATTAGGATTTTATTAAAAATTTTTGGTGTGCATATGTTTCGAAGGGTGCTCTACAACCTGGCGCAGTCAGTTTTTTGATGGGACGTCAAATGTCAAAATAGCGATTTTCAACTCTTTATTTTTAAATGGAACGGTACAACTTCTTTTGGCTTAAACGATGCTGTATGATGTTTACAATATGATCCTTACAGAATTTTTCATAATTTTTATGATTCGGCTGTAAAATAAGCATTCATTATGTTAGTCTAGTAGGCCGGTACGTACGCAGGCGTCACCATGTTTTTGCGTAAAATAAGTAAACTTTTTATGAAACAATTGCTTGTAAGTAAACATTTCTACTTCTTCGAGTTTCTTGTTGAATAAAAACTAATTAGTTTTTTATTTAAATTGTGTTTAGTTTATAGTCTTATAGTTTTCATTCGATGTTATCCTAATATTGAAGTAACTATTATTTAATGTAATCTAAATACCCGAGTTTCTGTTTTTTTATGTTTATTAAAATAATGATTTCACTATGCATACTGACAACCATTAAATCGTTTTGTGCAAATACATCATAGGTCTCGGCCTACTAGACTAACATAATAAATGCATATTTTACGGCTGAATCGTGAAAATTGGGAAAAAATTCAGTAAGGATCATATTGTAAACATCATACAGCATCGTTTAAACCAAAAAAAGTCGTACCGTTCCATTTAAAAATAAACAGTTGAAAATCGCTATTTTGACATTTGACGTCCAATCAAAAAACTGACTGCGCCAGGTTGTAGAGCACCCTTCGAAACATATGCACACCAAAAATTTTTAATAAAATCCTAATAATAAACTCACTAAAAAAAAAGGCGTATAGCTTGACTCAGCCTGTATATGATTTACCATGCAGGAAGTTTGAGTAATTTACCCCGAATGCTTTTAAGAAATTTATGAGTGTAATATATTAGTGGATTATTTCTTGCATAATATATTGAGTTGTCAAATTGAATGTATTTTTAAAACTAGCAAATAAAACAAATGAGTAGTTTGCTTAAATTTATTTGGAATAAAATTTTCTACTTTAAAAATATCTGGGTTAGATCTTTACATTGGCTAACCAACATGGCAAATGCTACATAGTGATTGGTTGATATATTATGAGTGGAATGATCATTAATAAAGTACTTAAACTTTTGTATGAGGTATTCATGATTTTTTGTAAATGAGTTATGTTGTTATCTTCAAGCGATTAGAATTGCACAACGAATTGTTAAAGAAAAAAGAAGTAGTAGATAACATTATTATAACTAATTAACACCAAACAATATGACAATGTTAAGATGGCATCTAAATAACATTTTTAAATTAATTACACAAATATTGTTAAAAGTATGTAGATGAAAGGTAACTAGATAATACATCTTGTTTAATTTTTTCCTCCAATTTATTGTACTAATGTTACACTGAGTGATTAATATAATTATAATTATGTATAGGTATTTGTTTAATATAGAAAGGATGTGCAATTGAAAATTCTGGGGTAAGATACCAATATTGATATTTTTGGTTAAAAATGTTTATTTCCCCGACTTACGATTACTTAAACCAAAAGAGTTTAAGAATTAAAGTATCAGCACCGAATTAATAAGCCACAAGTTTAAAATTTATTTATGTTGTTGGTGTTTTAAAACATAACACCTGCAAGTTATTCTAAAATTTATCATCAATGTTGGAATAATAGTAAACTGCTAAAAATGTATTTTATTGTATGTTCATGGATAAAGAGACTACCAATTTTTTATAATATCATAATTTAATTGTTACAACTATTAATAAAAACTGTTAAGATTTTGTTTGTTGTATGAAATTTCTAAACCAAAAACAATCTGTAATGGTCTTTATTCTGATTTCATAAATACATTATTAAATTGAAACTGAAATGATAAGTTTCGTTTTTTGTAAATGCAATCATCAAGTTTTTATTGTCATACCTATTACATTAATAAACTGCATATTTTGCAGTAATAAATAATTTGTTATAACTATGGTATTTATTTAAATATTGTTACTGTTTAACTATTCATTTACTTGTCTAAGAAAAATGGAAAGAAATTAGTATCAGAAATAAAAACGCTGCATAAACTTTTTTGTGAAATATAACTGGCGACAGTAATGAATCGTTTCTTTTTTAATATGTTGTTATGTGTATGTTAAAGCTTCAAGTAAATAAATCTGTATATACTTATTATTAATTAAAATAATAATAAACATTGTTATTGGATTTTATAATATTAGTGATGTATATTATTCTACACTGTAAACATTTGTTGTAATTGTAAATAAACAAAATCTATCAAACATACAAAAATAAAATGTGGTATATTATTGTGTGTAGGTATTTAATTTTCAATATGTAGAATATTTTACATTTCTTTGCTTTCAATTTATGGACCAGTAATTATAGCCAGTTCCCACCTGCATAACTAGTGCATTGTTATATTGAAAACCTTAACTAGAACTAAAATTTTCGATATACCTCTTGATTTAAAATTTCATCAAAATGGGTTCAGTACTTTTGCATTTAGAGGCGTCACACACTCACCCAGACACAGACAGCCCCAAAACGTGTATTTCCGTTAAAATGTAGATTTCGAAAATTTTCATGAAATCAATACTTCACTATACCGAAGTTATGGGAATGTAAAAGAGGCCCAAGAATAGATCCCTGGGGAACTCCCAAATTTTTATCTTAATTTCGATGCCAGTTATTAGAGGGCCCCAACACAAGTTTATATTTATAGTTAAAACAAACATATTAATCTTTATGAAAATTATTACATCTATAAAAAATATGAAAAATTGACAAATTCACTAAGAGTTTCACCAAATTTTCTAAAATCGCTAATTTTGTATTCAAAATAAGAAGTTTTCATTCGACTTTAGACAATTGCGTAAATAATAATTCCCTCTTGATACTTAACCTTTCAGTAGTGTGGCACGGTCTCAGAGACCGACCGATTAGTTTTTCCTCAAATGTATAAAATTGGGTAGGGGTAGGTTGCTGTAGCTCTCAGTACCTTCATGTCACGTTGCACTAAATGCCTGTACGTATCGGCAGGTGTCTGAGTGAAGTGCAGAGTAAGTTATTTACAATTTCGGTCCGTGACACCGACCACACCATTGGTACATTAGAGAAATTTGTTGGGTACGTATGACACTGGTTTAAATTTACCGTAAAATTGTATATTTATTTCTTGTTGTTGTTTAGAAATGGAGGATTACGAAAGGGAACAGGCAAGACTTGCACGCCTATTTGATGAAGTTGTCACAGATGTTGAATACGATGACGAAGAAGAGGAAGGTGAAATTGACCATGTAGAGGAAAGGGGGGAGGGGCGATAGTGAGTCAGACCAAAAAAAAAAAACAGAAAAACAAGATACAATTGCATAAATTGCAGAAAATTTATGTGTTTGGAGCACATTATAGTAATGTGTGAAGAGTGTTACCAAGAAAATGAGACCAAAATTTGAAAGAGGTTCCATCTCAACTAGAATACATTTTTCAGTTTTTTTTTAGAATTTCATGTTGTTTAGGTCTAGTTATAAGTAACTATAATAAAGACACAATTTTAAATTTTGTATGTTTTTAAATAAATAAAAATAAGGGTAGCTGTGCGCAAAACAGTAACTTTTTGAAATAAAAATTAATTACCAACATATAGATATTTTTTATTGCCTATCGTCCATTATTCTGAGAACACAAATGAACTACCCCTTCAGTACAACTGTTCCTATATTTTAATTCGAAGATTAACAGCCTAAAATTAAATTTTGAAAAAAGTGGTCCCAGAGACCGACCACACCACTAATGTTAAAAAAAACTACCACACCACTGAAAGGTTAAACAGAAAAATAGTGCACTGGCAATTCTCATGCACATAATCATAATCAGTCATACGAAAATGATCAGGGCCGGATTTCCTAATAGGTGGACTAGGCAGTTGCCTACGGCGACAACAGTTCAGGGGCGGAAAAATTTTGAAAAATATAAGAACGCATATATAAAAAAATTTTCTTATATTATGACGCGGAAATCTGTGCATCATAGTAGGTACCAGTGCAACTGATAAATTTTCTTTGTGCACGGTAGGTAAATGATACAATAGTTTTCTCTTATATCATATATACGCGTTTAAGAGAATATAACCAACGAGTATACCTACGTTAAAAGCTATTCTAATTAATTTTACGGTTGTTGCTTGAAGGACGTGACGTGTTATACGAATCTGTGTAAATTTTACGATGCATCTTCATCTTCATTAACACCAATTGTTAGCAATCACATACAGTGTAAAATATCGCCATATGTAAATGCCAACAGGGAAAACGAAATGGCACGTTTACCTCTGTAAATATTTACCTAATAAATTACCGGTGTGCTTATTAATTGCTTGTCTAAGCTAAATATTGCATATTTAAAGAGAAATGTAACCGGCATATATTATAATGCTTTCTATACATAATCTCACCCGCGGTGTTTTTCTGCAGGTGTGATGTTGAAATTACTGCTGATTTGTTTACAGTCATTGTTTTCATATCACAATGTGATGCTTTACGCAACCACACCGAAAACAGGTTATATCTAACCGTTGTTTCATAAAAAATAATAACATAAAAACGCTTGTGTAAAATCTTACCGTTGCATCGAAACACAATTTTAGCCGGCCAAATCGATTTCTCTAAAATAATATTAGAAAAATTAAAAAGGTACATTCCTTATATGCATTTAAGATCGCTGGATTCAATTTTTAGTTTTATAAGTTGATTGGAGGATTTTGGTGACATTTTGTAAACATTTTATAAATACTTTTGCGATGATAAACGTAAATTAGATATACTAGAAGCTTTTGAAATTCACAAACATTTAAAAACTGTACCGTTAATGAATGAGCAAATTGATCTCTTAAATTCTCCTCTGTTGGACATTTTGGAATAAGAAATCAAGTCATCTTCAGACGATTACCGAGATCAAATCACCAAGTTCTATTGCTATAACAACACTGACTGTTTACTTTTTCATATAGCCTTTGATAATGACGTGTCAAGATGCCGAAATACGTATAAGGTTAAAATAAATAAATACTGTTGAAGTAATTATAGTATATTATACACTAAAGGAGAGAAACGTCTTATTTTTCCTGAGGTGTAATTTGAAGCCCGAAGGTTACAAATACATCGAGGAAAAACTGGCGCGAGGTGTATATACTATTTTTTCCACGATCGGGAGTAGAAACACTTAATTTCATAAATAAAGAATTATAATAAATCGGAGCGAAATTACAATACTTAGAAGCCTTTGGGATGTTTCGATGCACCGTACCATGACAACAGACATTTGTTTACAAAAATAAATATGAAATGAAATAAAAACTCCCCTAGGGAAATTGTTGTTTTATTTCGTCCCTATAGAGTAAATGCTTTATTTCTGTCACAATTTTGATGCCATAGAAATTGACTCCTACTCCCGGTCGTGGAAACAGTATTTTATATACCCATAATCAATAACTACCTCTAAGGACCAATGGCAACATGTTAATACAATAATTGCGTAATCAGCTTGCCCGTTATCGTCAATTTCAGGTCATAATATTATCACTAAACGAAACTTCAATTTCGGCATATTTTCCGAAAGCTGCAATAATATTTTTATTTTGTAGGGCTTCAGAAATGCATCTTTAATAAAGGGGATGAATATCTTAATTTTTGACGGAATTCTCTGGTTTTATGTTATCCGGTATTTTTTAATTGCAAACAATGTTTATCTACTGAAAGTTGAAAATCGATTTTTAAATGTAAACGATGGTCGTTTTTTCGGCAATTATTAAATTATACTTTTGAAGAAACGAAAACTCGTTGGTGGGATTTCACGGGGGTGGTAGGATGTTCGGGCTTGCGTAGATCAGTTTTTCGATATGCGTAGAATACAAGTCAGAGCTTCTTTTTCGAGCGCGTTTATATTGAAGTAGAGCACTTCTCCCTTTATTTTTTTGCAAGATATTTGGTTTGATGCTGCCTGCTGTTTTGTAATTGCAAAACAGTGTTTATCTGCGGAAAGCCGAAAATCTATTTTCTAAAAACTGATAGCTCTTGTTTGGCACTTTTTCAATAAAAACCTTCCGGTAAACAACTAAAAGGAAACACCTAATAGGTGGTTTTTCAATGATCGATTCAAAGATCGCGCTTGTGAAGATGGGCTATTTGACATGCGTAGAATTTGAATCTAAGCTAGTTTTACAAGCGCATCTATACTGAAATAACACGTCTCTCCACCATCTCTTTTTTTTGGGACCAATGACGCTATTGTGTGGTTTCATCCCAGTGTGATTACCAATCTTTTAAACCTAAATTGGATTTTCTGGGTTAAGGTATCTGGGCTGTAAAGTGTATATAGACGCACTTGCGCTCACACACGCACGCATTTACGCCCACACACAGGCGCGCGCGCACACACACACACACACACTTGTGTAGTTCAAACAAATTTTTCAATACCAACCTGAAATTTAAATTATTGTGTAAAAATGACATTCTTAAATAAATAAAACACAGTTGACCTATTAAAAATTTTATTTAAGGAAGCATTTGAATTAACAGAAATTGAACAATTCAATAATATTATTGTAATATTTCTATTGTGTGAAATTTACCGCAGTATAATATTTTTAAAACTCAAAGAAAACAATTTCTATATGTTTGTTTGGTTTGCTAAAATTTAGAAAAAGGTACTACAGTGTAATAATCCCTAATGAAAATTGTTAGTAACCGTATGCATTTATAAATACAGCAGCCTCTAAAGTAGTTTCTCCTGTAACTTTTGGACATGATGTTTCCGAAAGGTAGGTCATACATTTAATAATAGATTCGACAGGCCAAATCATAACAATTGACCTTTAACTTACCTACTATATGCAAAAGTGGAATTACGGTCTTTTAAAATGCCGAAAAATCAAATCGTTCTTTTGTATAACTCTCAGATAATTTGAGATAAAATGTTAAAATTGATACACATTCTGATTAAAATCTACAAGGTTAACTCTGTTAATCTTGAGTTATTTGGAGTTAAACAATTCTTTTTATCACACATTTAAGTGGAAAGTCTTAAACCATCAGATGTAGAATTTGAAAGCAAAATTATTTACTTTTATAATGTTTTGCCAAAAGTCACTCCTGTTTAATAAAATCGCAAAAACTTAAAAATCGTCATTAAACTACCAAAACGGACAAGAACATCTAATTCTGTTTTTTTAAGTTAAACGTTACATTTGTTAGTTCTTTCTGTGAAAATGTAAATTAGAAAAACACTGGTTGCATTTTTCAATATTTGCTTTTCTTAAACTGCCAAATCCGATGAACCAACTTAACAACCTCTGGTTTCAATTTTTGGCAGTACTAGTTTTCTAGCTACCTACAGCTGTTCCAAACATACCACTTACAGGATAAAAGATGGTTTCTATGTTTATTTTGACATTCATAATTGATATCAAATGTGAATAGAGTATACAATAATTTAGTCCATGACCTTCTTGATCGCGAGGCAGACGTTTTTCCTACCTCGCGATCAGGAAGGTAGTGATTTATCAAATAAGAAAGCAATTCGATACTATAGAAATACTATCACAAAGAAAGAGAATGATGAGAACAGTATTTCTATAATAACGAACTGAATTGGTATTTGAATAAGTATATTATGTGGTATCGTATGGGCAAATAATGTTATCGGGTCTGACTGTGAAGGTTTCAACACATGTCTTTGATTGACACACACAATTTGCTTTACCTGTCATTACCTCCAGAATACCGACATTTAGAAATCAATCAAAGACATTTATTTAAACTTCAAGAGCCAGACCTAATAACACAGTGCAAAAGATTTGTTTATTGACCTACTGCTTTCGGAAAAAATTGCTCCCCTTTATTTTTTTAATAGACGGGTCTATATATTTGTTTCACTTTTTTAAATTTTCCACGATTTAAAACATTTTTTAGTTAAATGTGCTACAAAAGAATATTCCATTGTGGAACTCCAGATAATCTATATATCACATCCGGATTTCTTCCACCTGCCTCGCTTTTTAGCGATGAGGGGTCCCCGCTACTAAATTCCACATTTTAAACGTCTATTACATAAGGCGCATATTCGTTTGTACAGTGGACCGCTACAGTTTTTAATGCAGAGAAGCAAATTTGGGTTTTTGCTGTTTATTTCTATTATTCAAATATACTTTGCTGACAGCTGTCATAACGAAAACAAACGCCGAGGAAGAAACATCGCATCGGGTCGGCGAGACTGCAAATACCGGCAAGCAGGTTTTTACTACTTTTCACACATTTTTCTTCTGTTGAACCGCTTGGCCTGTTTCTAATACATTTATTTTTATTAATGAAAAAAAAAACACTATTTGGAACTTTACGAGTTTAGGGTTATGATTATTAAGTTGTGTTGAGTAGAACGCTAATAATTAATAATAGTTATAATTTAGGACTTCATAATTATGAATCGATCGAGTTTGTTCATTTCCTGTTTTTATCGGTTAGGATGATGCAAATTTCTATAGAGGTTTACGAGTTACACTACTGCTCTACAAAACATGAAGCCAGGCGTCATTGTAGAAGGTTAAAGTCAGTGCTGTGGTATTTTACAAACTCAAGCACTTTTTTGCACTTCAATGGTAATATGAGGTAATATTAACAATTAAATTTAATTTTTAAGTTGTAAATTTTAATTTTACACGCATGTGGTAAACGTGGTGTACTCTGGATTGTTAAAATCGCCGGCAATAGGAGAGGTTTTACAGTTTTTTAAGTGAATGGCAAAACATAGCGCCAGTATGCTATAATTACACAATGATAGAATATTTTGTGTTGAATATGTAATACTACTACTATTACTGTTGATATTTACAATCTCTTTGTGTTACTTGTAAACACAGATTTTATTTGTGAAACGAAGAACGTTCAAACAAACAGATAAAAGCTGTAAATAGAGAAGATTTTAAACCTGCACAATAAGGTTATTTTCAGCAATCATTTAACAACAACAACTAACTATTAGCAACGTACTGGAACGAATGTTCCACGTTTCAGAAATGACTCAGTTCCATGTGCATTTTCATATGCTTTACAAAAATTATACAAAGCAGCAAGATAGACGTTATCAGTAGAGACATGTGTAAAACTTCCGTCTACCTTGAATGAACTAACCCCCATTTCCTTTTGTTATAAATTCTGTAGTAGTTTCTTCATTCGTTAAAGCGCGTCTACGCAAAAAGTTAAAGTATAAGCAACAATAAGCCAAAGGAAAGGTAAAAGAAAAACAAGTTAATGTAATCGCGCTACATTAATTTGACATTTTGACCTCCTACAAAAGAGCCGTTCGGCTTCACTTATTGAATTGTTTGGAAGCTGGAGTCGTGTATCGAGTAAACCTTTATAGAAATCTGTGGGATGATGTCATATAAACACGCATGGGAATATCTCAATACGGTTGGAAAATAAATCACTGACACGATTAACAATATAAAATAGCCGAGGCGCACACAGCAATTTTTTCGGTTTAATAAAAATCAGTACCAAAGTTAAAATAATTTTATAGGACGATAAAAAATGTAGAACTGTACGATTGTTCAATACAATTTATAGCAAGCAATTTTCAACTAATTTAGGTATATCGAGTTTTCTTGTTTTTTTGTCCACATCTTTAAAAATAGATGGGACTGTTGGAGTCATGCGTCAATGCAGGAGGGTTTAACATTTAACTTGCTCTTGATTATGATCTGCTTAAGTAATTTTTCAATCAGCATAATATGGACCTTTGGTTCTTTTGCGGTAGACATAGGTAGTATTTGCAGTGTTGTTGTGATATTTGATGACAACAATGTATACTAATTCATTTAGGAGGGGAGCTTCCTATGTGTTCTCCACAACCAATCCAGAACCCACTTTATTGGACATTCTGGGATGTTTTAAAAGTAATGTAATACATTTTACAATTAAATATGTTATGCTATTATTATTTTACAATTATATACATTATGTTACTATCTACTTATACAGGATCCAATACATACAGATAATAGAAGAAAGACGGCGAGGCGCGCCTCAATATACGCGCGTTTATTATTTCAGGAAACAAACGAATTTACGAAAGCATGTTTATTATCGCAACTCCTTGCATATTTGAGAATATAAAATACTGCTGAATGCACTAAGAACATGTCTAACATTTCGAGACAGTATATTAATTATTTTTTTAAAAGAAGTATACAAAACACCGTGGGGCGTAGCCCACGGCTTCCACTAATCTCAAATTATTACCTTGGTAGATTTTGATCAAACTGCATGCATTTAATGCGTCGGATCATTAAAGCACGTGCCCCAATTGTATCATTCCATCCGAAACTGACTCAGAGTTACACACAAAAACACTTTGAAGAACTGTAACAACGCACTCTTGGATAAAGGTAAGTTAGGCCAATCGCTATGATTTGATCTTTTTGATCATCATCATAATCTATTCTCATGTACCCGAAGGTGTCGAGGTCTTTTACTCAGGGTAGTGTCTCCCCTTGTGTTGTCCAAATTTAAAATGAATACAGTTATCTTTGGTTTGAGGAATAGCGCAATTTGATTCAAAACTTTACCTTTAAAAACAATCTTAGAGTGTATTTTTAGAGATGCGAAGGAAAGATGGTTAATGTTTAACAATGTTTAACTAAATCTATTTGTTTTATTGTATATTATGAATTAAGTTTAAAATAGAAACAGGGATAAAGATGTTTAAATGCCGTTTCTTACCCCATTGATTTTACATACTAGGAATAATTAAAACATAAACATCAATTAGCTCTTACCGAGAACAAGATATCTAATATTTATTCTAACCGATGGGCCCTCTGATTCGTGTTGAAAAAAAATCTTGCAAATCTAATATAATTAAGAATGACGTGTGTCACATACAATACATTTAACGAGCATATATAGTGTGATCATAAAGTAAACGGTCCAAACACCCTTTCTTAATAATTGTTCGGGGAGCACCGTGACCAGGCCTTCCCCAAAAACCATCCAAAGTCGTAAAATGTCGACGAACCATTTCGACGTCGTCTGCTTTCATTTCCTGCAAATTATTAATCGTAGTCGTTTCCTAAATATATTAACATTTCGTAACGTTTACCAACATTGCGTGGAGCTATATTTGGATAATGGGTACTTCGAAACTGACAATAGAATTCATTTGTTTGATCAATGAGATTGAAATGCCGATGGTTAAAGTAGAAATTGATAAAAATGTAGGTAAAATGCTTTTAACCTTGACTGCCGTATAAATAGAAAACTAAATATGAACCGATTACAGCCTACAACTAAACACGATAAATGATAAATTACCTGCATCCGTACTTTCTTGTAATCCATTTGATTCGTTAGCTCTCGAAGGTACGTAGGAGTCATCGGTTTCTTCCTTGAAAACGTTACACGATTTAGAGTCGTTTTTCAAACTTAAGCATTAAATTACTATTAAATTTTGAAAAAAGATTACACATACCACGTGTCTGCAACATTTTTGTTGTCAATTCGTTGATATTTTGTATTCCACCTGAAAATAATTCAGTTCATAGTTAGGCTACTTATGATATTTTCTTAAAATATACTTTAAAATGATATCCAGGTTATTCGGTTATGCGAGGTATGTGGAATCTTTGTTTCGAAAGAATAATGTATTGAAAACAATTTTGAGTGATTGTTCTATTAATCTTACAATACTAATAAGCCATGGGTTAAATTTAGAATTTTCAACCTTTTAGATAATAGAATAGAGGGGCAGTTGTTATCGAAAATGATGATTGGCATTATGAAGGCTGTGATTATTATACTTACTTTTCTGGATTGCCTCTAGTAACATCAGTTGTTCCCAAAGGAATTTTAAGCGGTATTGCTCTTTGTTTAGCTAAAAGAGGTACTAACTCTTCTCCATTAACTTTTCTTTTATTTAAGGGAGAGAGCCTGCGTTTTCCCACATTAAACCGGGGGCTGTCGTTGCTTTGTGGTTTTACATTTTCTTGATTTTCTTTCCTTGGTGTAATTACGCGTTCATTTTTACTAATTTTATTTGGAGGATGTAGGGATAGTTGTTTAAAATCTTCATATTCTTTGTGGATAGTGTCTTTATATCTTTGACGTTCTTTTTCCAAAGCATTCAAAGTTCTTTCTGTAGACCATCCCTGAAATAATTCAAGGTCGGTGTAGTAACACGATTTCCGAAAGCAATTTTATATTTTGCTAAGTTTAACGCCAATTTAGTGTGCAAGCTACATATTAGCTCACCAAGGATTTCAAAAAATTTATTCCTATATTTCCAGGTGGTCTCCAGATGGTTCCACCAGGACCTGGTTTTCCCCATGGTGAACTTTTCAAAAACTTAAAACAGCTTCCTTATAGATTTACGTGGCATGTATACATAATTAAACTTACTGATCTTTGATGGAATACCAAATCATCGTGTTTTTCTCTTTTTTCTTTGAGTTTCCTTTCGGTTACCTGTGCATCTGCATACAAATTTCATTGAAAGAAAGTGAATTTCTAAATTAGATAATATAACAACAGGCAAGCACTATATGAAAAGTGGTTTGTTTTCGTGTGACGAATATTCATGAACTTTCTCTATTAGCAATGAATATATTAAATACGTATGTTGACAGTTTCTTCAAATAGGCTGTTGTGATTAAATGAAATTAACTTATACGTGGCGATAATAAAACAAAGTAGACATAAAGTAGCGTTTATTTTCACCTACCTAATTGCTTCTTATATTCGTCTTGATCATCCTGTTCGGTTTTATACCGTAATGTATTATCGACCGTTTTTCTTAAATCTTTATTCCACTGAAACCTTAAAAGAGGATCTTCTTTAGTATGCGCTATTTTTCTTCCCGAGTGCGATATGATGGGTGCCCCTCCACCTCCTCCACCTGTTCGTCCAACAATTAAAGGACTAACCAAACGCTTTGCCTGAAATTTAACATGTAAGTAGGATTATCACACCTACCTCACTCGTTTTTATTGCCTTCAGGAAGTCGTTATTAGGAAACAATCCTTCCAATCTTAGATTTCGAAGACCTCTTGGATGTGCACCATTTGTACCCCAAGGCCAATAATTATCAAGCATCTTTCGCATCTGAAATTTGTTTTGTTTGATTATGTGACAGAAAGTCATTTACACAGTTTGTTTTAAAAACGGCATTTGCCTAAAACTTGCGTCACTAAAGTGTTAGAAATAAAATAAATATTTAAATAGAAATAATTATTGGTATGTACAAACCTCATTCTGTTGTTGCAACTTTTTTAATCGTGCCGCTTCTTTTTGACGATTCCAAAGTGCCGGTCCTTCTAGAACCACGCGGTTTTTAAAATTTGCACTAGGCTGATTTTTTTCATGGAGTACTACCATTTTTTGAACTGAAACGCTTCTAATTTTATAAATATGAAACAAGGAGCTACTCCGTTACAAAATTCTATCGGAATTAAACTGTGTCAAGTCTAAACTGGAAATGTGCAGAATTTATACATAAGGAAATGTCCTGAGAAAGACACGGATTTTCTTTCAAAACGATCTGTTCGTGACGGGCACCGTTCCACTAAGCCCCCAATCAACCTCTTAAATAGGGCACGTGTACAACCCCTTTCCATCATTTAAAGTCTCTAACATTCCAATACACAATTTGCAAAACGTTTTATTATTGATAAGACGGCAAGAATTTTATGTAACTAAGTTTAGTAAAAGCGTTAAGGTTGGATATATTCGGTTGAACTCTCTAGGAATTCCTGCAAAAAGGATTATTCGATTACGTTATTCAGAAATAAGTTATAAATGTAGACAACTTTTAAATTTATTTACCAATTCTAGCTTTACTTCGTTAAAGTCCATATTTAATGAGTATCTGTATATAAAATACTTAATCACTTTAACAATATCTATTTATTTAAACCTTATACGTATTTCGGCATGTTTACATGCCATTGTCAATGGCATGTAAACATGCCGAAATACGTATAAGGTTAAAATAAATAGATATTGTTAAAGTAATTAAGTGTTTTATATACAGATACTCATTAACTTTTACATTGTCTTGTATTTCCGTATAAATACTCTTAATTTGAAAGTAAAACATGTATTGCCGATTACTTTAAATGATTTATTCTCAAATACTCCAATCGACAACTGGTAAAGTTCGCTGATATTAAAAGACTACATTTAGTGGTGAAATTCATTCATTCAACTGTATACGATTGTAGATTGCGATGAAAGCTCTGGAAATAGTTATTCGCAAAATGTAATTTATTCCATAAGTGATTTTAACAAACAAAAGCTCAGTTAGCCTTATACGTACTAAACTTCATCGATGAAGCACTTCGTTTCCTCATACATCCAACCGGTGATACTTTTACGTTTTCAAAAGCATATCATAACCTTTTCTTGCCACAATTACTGCAGGGCCTGAAACGACCAACAATTTTTATAAAGATGGGCCCGGAAACGCTTTGTTACGGAGTTACAGTGTACGGAAGCGGGAACAGTGGTACCTCTTCCAGGGGGTGTAACTCCATAAGGAAGCTTTTACGGCCTCGTGTGTATGGGGACCCTCTTTATTGCTTTCGTCTGCAGAACTTTCGCTCAAAGTTTGTGGAAACTATTTCATGGAACGCAGATGCAAAAATTAATGTAAAAACGGGCAAGTAGAAGAGGCTGATATATTAGAAGAACATTTTGAATTTTTGATTCCTTTGTCAAGATCTTGCCCGTTTGTAGTTCTCAACTTAACATTCTTTTATTTTGTAGCATTTTAAGTATTTTTTACAGCTGAATGTTTATTACAATATTAAATAATTGCTGTTCTGTACGATGAAGTTTATTAAACCATTTATTCGGATCAGGTGAACAATTTCATGTTACAGTAAGATAACATTATACAGCAAACTGTATGTACATCCCTTTCGCACCCATGCTTTGGCTTTGCACACTACAGACACTTCGACGTTTTAACAGTTCTAGCGGGTTTATTTTTTAAACGCGACTATATATTGTACGACGAAATTTTCATTAGATTACATTAAATCAAATTATTATCGTGCAAAATAACGGATGTTGGTATGTAAAATTACCAAAATTACTTTTAGAGTTCGTAAAAGTGTACAACAAATTAGGAATATTTATGAGTTAAAGATAAACAGATACAAAAGATGGGAACAGATCGATGAAAGATTTATAAGGATCACGATGGAAATGTACGGACTAACAACTACGATTGTGTGGATCTTTTGGAGTAAATGACGACGCAAAAACTGCAGACAAAGATATCCTTTTAAGATGAACTCAATAACATATTGGAGAAGATAAACAAAACACGCAAAATCATGATTTTAGGAAACCTCAATTGCAGAGTGGGTAAAGCAGAGGCGATAAAGTTGTTGGAGAAGAAGGGCAAAATGAAAATGGCAACAGGCTGATTGAGATACGCAAAGGACATGAATACAAAGTTGTAAATACATTTATTGATCAAAAAGACAACCTGTGAGAAGACGAACATCAATTATTGATCTAATATTAGTTAGGCAACAAGGAAACATAAAAACAAGAGAGATCGGATTATACAAACAACTTGAATGTGGCACAGATCATTATTTGCTAGTAGCAAAGTTCATTTGCATGGGACAAAAAAATCAAAACATATAGACAAAAATCAATACTGAACAACTTCAAGAAATAAAACAATACTAATATAAGATAGAACTACTATAGGTATCAGAAAAGTGTGAGAAAATTATATGCCACGCCTCGAAGAACAACTAAATTTAAATGTAGACGGCACACCCACTGAACTATACGAGCACGCAGTGAAGTGTGTACAAGTAGCAGCATACGAAGCCCTAGGACTTAAAGAAGATAGAAGGAACAAAACAAACCAAGAAGTTGAAGAAGTACAACAATCAAAATAAAAATTAAAAATATATGACGTGGTTAACAAATAAAACGCCTTACATAAAAGCAGAATATGTAAAATGGAGACAGCAAAAGAAAGAATGAAAGAAAAAAAATGAGCACTGGAGTAGGTAATATATGCAGATACATAGACAACTGCCTGGAATACGGAAAAAGACTCAAGGAATAATAGAGCACCAGGACCTGAAAGAATCGGAGCAGAATTGTGGAAGTATGGAAAAGACAAAATAATACAGACGATAACAAAGATATTTCATAACATTGAGAAACGAGAAACAATACCACTAAAATGGAACACATCATACATATCATCGATTTTTAAAAAAGGAGATAAGAAGAACTGTGGCAATTTTCGGAGACTTACCGTCGTCCCATCTATAGCCAGAATATTTGGAAGGGTAACCAAAAATACAAGAAAATAGAAAAAAGACTAAAAACTGTAGATGCTCAGGAAGTTATATAGATGTAGAAAACCGATAACTAAAATCTTTATTATTTGCTGACGACAAAGTGATTTTTGCAAAAACAGAAAAAGATATGAAACACATTACAGAAGTACTGAAAGAAGAATTTGAGAGTAATGGAATGAACATAAATTTAGAGAAAGCAGAGTACATATGTATGGGGAAAGAAGAAAACGACATTCACCTTGGAGACTACATCATTAAACACTGCAATACATTCAAATGCCTAGGATCGATTATAACAAACAATGGAAAAATAAAAAAACAATAGGATTAGAATGGGGAAAACAGCAAAAAGAGCACTACATGGAATATTATGGTACAAAGGGAACAAAAAAACATATTTATGACAGCATTGTTCAAAATATTGTATTATATGGCGGAGAAACTTGGAAAAGGACAACAAAATTAGATACAAGATAAGAACGGTTAATACTTGATTTTCTGAGAAGATGCTTTCAGAAAAGATAAATGGCCGACAGAAAAAATATGGGAGGAAATGGAAGTAAAATTCTCTTTCACAAGAAATCTAGAGAATCGCATTCTAACATGGTATGGACTTGTAGAGAGAATTCCGGAGGAAAGATGGCTGGAAAAAACTGGAAATTCTACTGGTCACCACGAGACGAGGAAAGCGAAGAAGTGGTAGACCCCCTGAAATAGAAAACTCAGGTGAACAACATTATGGAAGAAAGAGAGCTGAAACGAATGAGAAAATAGACAATTATGGAAGCTGAAGACGACAAACCCTTAAAGGAAAAGTCGGAGAAGAAGAAGGAAGTGTACAACAAAATTTTTTAACATCCATATATTTATTTATACCTTATAAATTATTCGCCAAAAGTAAGGGCAATTAATGGGCTGCATGTTAAAATTCAAGTCAGTGGGTCTGAAAGTGCCGCAGTACACTAAGGGGCTATTTTTATAGTTTTAGCGCCATATTATTTTCCGGTACTGACAAGTTTTATCTGGTTACAATTCTGTATCACGTACTACCAGAAATAAGCGACTTTTGGAGCGGATTTTACTCCAGTGGAGCGATACTGACAGAGGCAACTGAAGCAAGTGCTGCGCAAGCAACGAATTCATTTGTTTCTGGAAGCAAAGCAGGCTGGGTCCAGAGGAATTACAGCAGTTTCCATCTCGCAGCGATCTCACTTCCGCCTCGGTGCGTACGCGTTTATGTTCTCACGATCCAATGTTACTGCCGACGGCAAAGAAGTTTCACTTCAAAAACGAATTTATTATAATGAACACATCAACTGCAGTTAGAATGTTTAATTAGTTCGCCATTACACATTGTAAACTAAATTTATGTAAATACAGGAAAAGGCAGAAATAACTTTACATATTTTGATTTGATTTAAGAAATCTGTTATTGGGACTAGATCGAGTGAAATGTGATTATAATCTAAGCACAAGTCGTCGGTTTGACAGTTTGCGTATTAATAAGAGTTCATTTTTAGAGTTGGATGTTAAAAATCCGGTGTAACGGAATTTCTATTAGCGGACAGCGATTATACTCTTCATCTAATTTACGAACGTCTTCCTTACTTGCCAAAAGTTACAGCTTGGTGTGCAATTTAAACTTTTTGCATCATTGGTCTATACCTCCTTTTTTGAAGAAAATTATCAAATGCTAATTGTTACTTGTTACGGCAGAAAGTTACACGCAAGCGTTTCTGCTGCCACAGTTGAAGCAGCATGTCTATGGCATTGGTAGGTCGCAAACTTAATTATGGCACATGGAATGTGGAACACGGAGCATGTTCCATGACACAAGGTTAACATGCAGTTAAATAGGTAGGATAAATGCACACGTTTGGATATATGCGCTAGGTTACTGCGTATATGTTTAAAGGTGTGCACTTATCCCAATATAACCACCTGAAAAGTTGAGTGTAAATGTTATATACGACTACGGCCCCCGTATTCCTGACGAACTGAAGACGAGAATTGATGAAGAAATTAGTATATTTATTTCGACCGAGATGCTTCGGGATGCAATGGCTAATTTCACGTGTCGAAGCACGCGCACGTTGCTGAAAACGCTGGTCAAGTCCGATACATCATTTTCAGAAATTAATTTTCCTGGGATTCTTCAATAGTTATTTACGTCACTAGTCCGGGAAGTGACATATTAAAGTATGAGTTTAGATATTTGCGGACGAGGCGACGAAAGGAGCCGAGTCCGAAATTTCTAAACGAATGCTTTAATAATCACTTCACGGACGTGTATCGTACAAAATTTTATTTCATTACTGCCAAAACCATTTTTTATTTGAATATTTTCTTTTTATAAAAACGTCATTTTTAAAATTTATATTCTGTCAAATTAAATATTCGCTGTTGGTATTTCATTTTAAATCACTCGTTGCTTAGCTACAAATAGATGTGTTTGATGAATTTTTCTCCAAGCAGTCCGGGAAGGGCTGCTAAGCAACACTTCCCGACCTTGGCCTGTAATGTGCCATTTCCCGGACTCAAATCAATGACGTAAAGTGGTATACATATAGCGTACAGTATGAAATAAAATAATTAGTGATTTCCGCAATTTGTGTAAAACAAAAATACAAATCTATTCAACGTTGAAATGTGTCAGTTATTCCTGCCTAATTCCATTATAAAAATTAATTGTAGTGGCGTAAGGAAAGCTTTCCGATCTTTTAGAAAAACGGGACGACGGGACGAGGGGGTTAGTTGAAGTTCGAGGCCATATGGCGGGTACTTTAAGCCCTCAAGTCCCGTAAAGACACTTTCGTGACGCATTACGTATACTATTTTTTCTGCAATCGCTCTAATTAACTAAAAAGTCATCAATTCATAATATCGACTGACAGTTATTATTATTGACAGTGAAAAAAGTTTAATCAAGTATGTTAGGTGGACATATGTTTGTGTCTCAGAGGTAATATCTAAAAGTCAGACATGCTATTTCAAAACAGCACTGCGTAATGAGCAGAGCCCGGATTTATAAACATTTATTTTTAAAAAATAAACGCTTATAATGAGCTTATTAAATCAGAAAAAAAGCATGAAAATCACAAAATAAGCAAAATAAAAAAAAACTACATTTTAATTTGTTTGGCATCAGAATAAGGTATTGTTACAAATACTTCAATACAAAATAAAAACTAGAGAATGTAATTACCAACAAATAAAAATACACTTTGATATAAATTTCTTTGCCGTTCAAACCATGTTGTTATAAAAAATTTAACTGAAGCATATTATGGGAAAACGACAATAATTTGTTAAATCAGCTTTTAGAAATATAAAATATTACAAAGGCGTAACTCACGGTTTTCATGCAGCTTCTGCAAAATAATTTGTTATTTTTAATAAACAATTCCCAGAACCCGCACTAGTTGCGGGTATTAAACACGCCATTGGCCTATAACAAGAGGAAGAAGAAGAATATCCAATTCAGGAAAATTTTAGGCATTTTAAAATTTTAAGTTAAAATTATTCACAAAACATCACAACACAGTAGAATGCTCCGGATTACTGACGTTAACAAAAGACAAAACAATGTTTTTAGCCTTTTTACAAATAAACGCGATAGACTATTGTGTGTGGCTTTCGATAGAACACAGAACTTGGTGATTCCCCGAGCGCACTATTTGTTTCTCTGAGGAATGTTTGTTTAGTCTAGCAGGGGATTAGTAGAATGTGATGTAAACGTTCGGTAAATTATTCGCCGAGTCGTTTAAACCGAAAAATAGTAAATTAATTGTTGTTTTAACATTCAATTTTTCAGACTAAAAATTTCAAATGTTAAATTCTTTATAAAAATGCACCAACTAGCTGTAGAAAATCTAAAATAAGCGCAGATAAGCGGTTTAAGGAGCAACATAAGCAGCAAAATAGAAAAAATAAGCAAAATAAAAATGGTGTCAAATGATTACATTTTTCATGAATCGTGGACATACAAAAGGATTTTCATTGGCTTACAATAAAAGTAGTCACTTCTAGCAGGTTGCAAACAAATAGTACATTATAAACTAAGGGACAGAAACGTCTTATTTTTCCTGAGGTGTAATTTGAAATTTGAGGGCTACAAATACATCGAGGGAGAAACTGCGGTCTCCCCCGAGGTGTACATATTATTTTTTCCACGATCGGGGGTAAAAAGACTTAATTTTATAAATAAAGACTTATAATAAATCGGAGCGTAATTACAATATTTAGAAACCTTTGTGATGTTTCCATGCAACGTATCAGGACAACAGACATTTGTTTACAAAAATAAATATGAAATGAAATAAAAACTTCCCTAGGAAAATGGTTGTCTTATTTCGTCCATAGGGAGTAAATGCTTTACTTCTGTCACAATTTTGATGCCATAGAAATCGATTTCTACTCGCGGTCGTGGAAAAAATTAATTGTTGTATTACCTTTATAATAATGTTCCTATGCAGCTTAATGTTTAGGGTTTACTAAATATCAAGGAAAGTTGTGATATTTATAGTGAAAATTTTTTAAGGAAAACCTCATATTTGTAAATTCTCATACCTATTGTGACACAATTCGTGCAGTATAGCATAAAATACCACAAGAATTAATAACTAAAATTATAGAGTGTTCTAATAAACATTTCAGTTATTAATTCAATTAGTGAGTAAAACTTCAACGAGGCTCGATAGTTGCTTATTGATGAAACCTATAATTTATTCTATCGTTTATTTTGTGTAATCTAAATGTCATACGATGTTTATACTAAAAATGATATTCGAATTTTGGTATTTGAACATTATTACAAAATGTAAAAACATAAATAAAAAAATTATATTATTTGCATAAACATAATTTTGAAAAAAACAGTTTTGTTAATATTTAATAATGTTACAAGGGACATTATATTTTAGTATTTTTTAATAATATTACAGAGGCTCCGATTACCAGGGTACTAGGACTCTCAACAAAAATGCCTTTTAAAGTAAATTACGCACACCCAGTGAAAGTGCCTTACGGAATCGACGCCACTTGCTTTAGCAGAGTGGTTCCAAAATCATACTTTGGTCACTACTCCAGCGACGGTGCTGTATTTTAGTGTAGCATTCAAAGCGTTATTAATTAATCATGAAGTTCTCGGGAAAAGTTCTTAATTTCATTGACATTTTTGCGGAACCTATAACGAAGACTTCGTGTATAACCTGTTAATTTACTTGTAAATGCGGTGTTAAGTTATGTAAGTATGGGAGCGTTTCTGATTGCTCGTTTATATTACGATGACATGAAATATATTCTACTTTTAGTGAGATCACTCGTGTGTTTTGAGCTGGAACGTTATAAAACTGCATAACGACTTTTTTTACTGAGTCTTCTTTTAAGTGGCAATTAATCTTATGAACGAAATCGGAATCAACTTATTTTTTAAATATTGAAGTCTGCTACTAAGTACTAAAGACTAAGTTAATGAAAGTGTAGAAAGTTTTGATATAACCTAATATTTAAACACAAAAGGTTGGTTCGATTAAAGAGATATAACCAGTATTTATAAATATACGTAACGAAGGCATCATTTGAAAACTTGAAAAGAGTTCAACCTTCCAACATATGTGTGATGGGCGAATTTCTTCAAGTATACAGTAACTTACAGGGTCTCCCAGGAAAGTTGAACTATATGCAAAATTCATGGGAAATTGTATTTTTCCGGATTTTATGACCCCAGGATACAGGTTATTAGCTGTTATTAGCGCCGTTTTGTCAAAAAATAATAATATTGCATTTAAAATGAAGCAAAAATCTAAATGAAAACTGATAATTCCAAGACATGTTCTTTTAATGCGAGAGTAACAACAATACTTTGTAATGTCTCCATAGCGACATGCTTAAGGAAGCTGTTTTTCATTCAGAAAATCCGGGCCGACACCGGCGTAATGTATTAACTACATCATTATATTGGTTTTAATAAATTTGCTAACAATTGTTTTTAAGGAAAAGCGTAGGATGTACTCCACGGGCTTAGTTAGTTTTATACATTACTTTGCGATTGCATTATATCTTGTAATTGTAGTATTAAATACGAACGTTTGTCGAGCTCCCAATACATATTTCAATGAAGTATGGTTTTTGATTATGAATTCCCACCCAATTTATTTGTAAAAATGACCATAACATCGTCAACACACGAATCAGATCGGTTCATTCCGTCTCATACCTGCACGTAAACTTGATGTGGCTGTATTGATATTTTAATTTATGAGCAAAAATCGCTTGCAATATAATTAGTGAATATCTATTTGAACAATGACTGCTTTTACCTGTACATTTCTTAAGAATTACTTTATTTTTCAGTAACATTGTCTGGCATTTTATAAACATTATCTTTAACTGTGTACGAGATATCCAGGTGTTCTCGAGTGTGCAGTCACGTTCCGCCGCCGAGCTGCCCTGCCCACGGGCAGAGCTGTTCGGATTGGCAATAAAAAATCAGCGCTTTGCCACTCAATCAATCAATTTTTTGAAAAAACATTTGGGCGAGTGAAATTTCGCGACAAAGTTTACAAGGAAAGGGCAAAGTATTTTCTTAAACGAGTGATACATATCCAGATTATATCACGATGTAGCAATAATACGCATTATTTGTTCGTCGTTATGGTATCTACGGTGTTATTTATGCATGGCTATAGAAATGAAGCTCCTATAATAATATATAAGAAGTATATTTGGTTAAATATTTCGCTTGCATTGTAACAGCCAATGGCAGCTGTTTATGTTCGGGTTTCTCTTCTTGACCAATTAGACCCTGACTGGCCACGATAATCCTTCTTTAAGGAATCCGCGGTGTTATCGTCGTTGTATAATCATAGCAACACGTCAACAAAACCTTTTGTTTATTGCATTTAATAAAATTAAATATGCGGTAATATGTTAGTACATAATAAGTAATTATAATTAATAATAAATTAATTTTTCGTTAGTAGAATATTCTAAAACATACCGCTCGCGAATTCAAAATTATCTGTTATTCTGTCTTTCATTGACGAACTCAATTGTGTTAATGCACGGCAATATCACTCCTCTTCCGGACTCGTGATATTACCTAGAAACAACACAATTTCGTTGTCAATAAGGCGACAGAGTTATCAACAATTTTTTATTTCACATGTGGTTTTGCTGTTAATTATAAGATTGTCGGATAAAATTCTTGGATGTTGTTGAGCAATATTTAGCGATTGGCCCCAAATGTTTTGACACGCCGAAAAAACTCAAGATAGCAAAGCGCTCGAAAGGTTCTTTATAAATTTTGTCAAAACGTCGAGCGTGGTTGCTGAAAAGCAAAATTTTTATTCTGAACAAATTTCAACCACGAATGGTATTTGTATGGCCTTCTAAATTGACAGCTTTGACAACAGAAGCTGTCAAAGCTTCTAATTTAGAAGGTCGTGGGTATTTGGGTAGATTTTTTACAATTAAAAACGAAGCTTCAATCCTTATTTGTATAATTGTTTTGTGTATTTGCTATGATTATTTTCGTTGCAAGGTCGCTGAGATATTACCGACCTACTTTCAAATTTTCTCAACTAAAAACACCAAAGTATTGTTCTCCGTTGAACGTGGCATGTTGATGTTTCATCAATTAATAACGAATGTGATTGGCAGACATTTTATAAATTGTGGATTCTGATTTGTTCCTTAGACTTAAAGCGGAATAATCGCTCATATACGCTCGTGAAGGTTTGGATAATTATTAAAATTGTTTCGTTTGATTTGTTTTAATACATGTAGTGTAATAATCAACTGAATTTTTTATTATACGAGTTAGAAATATAACAAAAGGAAGAACTCTAAAGAATGTATGCAAAATGTTTACTTTAGTGCGACCAAATTTAAATTCAAAACAAAACATCCCGTTAACCAATACAACTATAAATTCCTGTTGTTTAAATTAGTCACGATTCCGAATTTATTAGCTACAATTTCTATTTGCTTTCAAAGAATACGCATGCTTCGTTACTAAATTTGGAATAAGGTGTTAGCTAAATGTTGCAGTACAAACTTTCACTCAGTTCGAACATTTTTTCTGTTTAAAATTTTAATTAATGAAGTTTTTTTAGCATATAGAAGACAACGACTTTTGAAAAACTGGAATCTATGGATTATTTATTCTGAATAATACGTGTTATTAATTATATGTAAATTCTGCACTATTGCAGTAGGTTCACAGAACCGAGTTCTCACGATTAAATCGTAGTTAAATACAGTATTCGAAATTGTATTTCAAATTCTAAATTATATTTATTTATCAATTCCAGCTTTACTTCGTTAAAGTCCATATTTAATGAGTATCTGTATATAAAATACTTAATCACTTTAACAATATCTATTTAATTAAACCTTATACGTATTTCGGCATGTTTACATGCCATTGTCAAAGGTTATTTGAAAAAGTAAACAGTTAGTGTTGTTATAGCAATAGACTTATCTTGGTAATCGTCTGCAGATGACTTGATTTCTCATTCCAAAACGTCCAGTAGAGGAGAATTTAAGAGATCAATTTGCTCATTCATTAACGGTACAGTTTTTAAATGTTTGTGAATTTCAAAAGCTTCTAGTATATCTAATTTACGTTTATCATCACAAAAGTGTAAACATTTTATGGTGTTATTAGATGTCATTGAATGATTTTGTTCTAGTAAGTGTTTAGCGTAATTGGATTTATGTGGGTGTTTGTATTTGTAACAACGTACGTGTTCTTTATACCTAATATCAAAATTTCTAATTGTCTGGCCTATATAAACCGAATTACAATGCGAACAATTTAATTTGTAAATGCCTGATTTTAGCAAATCGTCTGTTTTTGATTTTGCATTAAACAAAGTGTTTAAGATGTTCCCAAACTTCGTTCGATACAATTAAATATGCTTCGATCCCATATTTTGGTGACAAATCAGAAAAAATTGCTAAAATTATAAACCAAACAAATAAATATAAAGTAAGCTTTAAAACAACTAGGAACATCTTAAACACTTTGTTTAATGCAAAATCAAAAACAGACGATTTGCTAAAATCAGGCATTTACAAATTAAATTGTTCGCATTGTAATTCGGTTTATATAGGCCAGACAATTAGAAATTTTGATATTAGGTATAAAGAACACGTACGTTGTTACAAATACAAACACCCACATAAATCCAATTACGCTAAACACTTACTAGAACAAAATCATTCAATGACATCTAATAACACCATAAAATGTTTACACTTTTGTGATGATAAACGTAAATTAGATATACTAGAAGCTTTTGAAATTCACAAACATTTAAAAACTGTACCGTTAATGAATGAGTAAATTGATCTCTTAAATTCTCCTCTACTGGACGTTTTGGAATGAGAAATCAAGTCATCTGCAGACGATTACCAAGATAAGTCTATTGCTATAACAACACTAACTGTTTACTTTTTCAAATAACCTTTGACAATGGCATGTAAACATGCCGAAATACGTATAAGGTTTAAATAAATAGATATTGTTAAAGTGATTAAGTATTTTATATACAGATACTCATTAAATTCTAAATTGTTTTAAAATAATAGATATTAAATAAGACTTGGTAAATATAAAAATTAAGTAAAACTAATAATCAAAGAATTTTCTACGATGTCTAGGTTATTTAACAAAATTATTGATTTACGGTTTTAAGCATATAATTAGTTTTGGCATTATGTAGACGTTGAAAAGTAATAATTGATTAATCGAACGTTTCTGAAAGGTACGTTATTATAATGTTATGCCAAAAATGTTGATATTCTAATCATCATGAATAAACAATGAGCAACGAAGGTAGTAATCTATATATTATTTAAATAAAATTTTGGTACTGTTGCTAACAATATATGGTTATTAGTATAATTAAGACTTTATTATAAATAATATTTCTGTTAAATGATTAGTATTTTAACAAAGTTGAGCACTCAGTGGCGGTTTTTTCCATTGGGTCAAATGGTCATTGACCTCCCAATGAAATAAGAAAAAATAAATAATTACTTTTTGTTTGAGTACATAACATATTATACACTATAATACTTAAAAATACTTTATAGTTAACTTTTGTATGAGATTTCTATGCGAGAACGTTTATTAAAGAGCTGCCGCAAGATCCGAAAACGTTTGAATGTTTGAGTATTTCGCGCGCATTAAACGAATCTATGCGAGGGTCATTCGGCTGTCGGTCTCCAATTCAGCTATACGCCACCGAATAAGGCCGCCGGCTTAAAAGGCCTTCAAATAAATAAGAGTGAAATAGAAAGCCCATTGCGGTAAAATTCATATGACACAAGCTGAAAGAGGATAGAAGTATCTGAGTATTAAAGACTTCAGGGTCACGAACCCACAACTTCCGAGAATTATGTTGTCAGCTGTCCGTAGTAAGCGCATGCCAATATCCGCCTAATTTGCGGAATTCGCACGTACACGACGTAGTAGTGTGAAAACAGTTGTTGGTTTTGTAATTATAGTTTAGTGGTGTTGTACGATGTCCGTGCAAAATAATTTATGGATTGTGAATGCCATGTAAGAAAATGCTTTCACTTGTTTCCACTGTCTGCTATTTATTGATTGTGTGATATTGACTGCAAACATTTAAAAATCAAAATTCAAACACATTTTTTATCGATAAACCGCATGAAACATTTTGTGCATTTTGACACACTGGCAATGTGGGTATCAATTTACAATACTTTTATTAGAGACTGCTCATACAAAGTCTATTAAAGACTTCAATGAAAACGTTGGTTCAAATATATCATTTTGCCAACGTAAAGGACGGGTTTGAAATATAAGGCTACCTAAAACTAGAGTAAGAACATATTTTTTCCAAAAAAATACTTTAAAATGCCTCCAAGTACACCACACCACGAGCCGCCACTGTAAGAGCACTATATAAAGTAAGTACATTCTGTAAGTTGTAAGTATTTCTTATTGTTGAAGCACATTAAAAGAAACATTCTTAAATTATTATTGTTTTAGAACGGCAAATACATTTATACTAAAATGCTATAATAAACGTTTTACATCCTGCAATAGCAACCAGATCCTTATTTTACAGTATTTTATCAGTATAAAGTTCCATCAGCATTTGTATTCTTGAACTGTTCTAGAAATTATTTCATTGTAGTATTCCTTTCGTTTTAATGCTTATTCATTGACAATAGAATATAATGTATGTGAAAGTTTAATCAATATAGAGAATCAGATGCAAATAAAATGTAATAAAATTAGATAGATAGCTTTGATATGCAAATACTCTTAAAATTTCACCGTTATTAAATAAGTAAACTATTTTGTAATGCATTATATTTGTTTATGTTTACGAATTGGAAAACTCCATCAACATAAAATAGGTAAGAAAGTTAAAATAATTATTATTTCATTGCCAACTCAGTGTAGTCATATTAGTTTCATAGAATTGAAGTGAGGGGTTCTACATAAATACGTGACGTTTATAGATACCTACTGCAAACAAAAATTTCCATAAAAGAAAGTGCAAGTAGGTGATTCAAAACATAGAGGCATTTATTCAAATTAAAGAATTAGAAAAGCATCAAGTTTTTCTTCTCGCAAAATTTTGTGTAAATAAAATTTTATTTTATTGTACTCAAAGAATGGTAATGGTTTCAGTACAAATGAGGTTATTTTCCACACATAATATAAAATTTTAATAATTTACCATAAAATACTTTTTGGAACTAAGATGTAGGTTTATAAGAAAAGACTTTTATCTTTTTAAATGCTGTTTCGTTACTAAACATAATTTTATTATACATTAACATTGTAAGGTGTTGCAGTAGCTTATATCTGATTAAAATTTCCTTTTGTTTTTTTAAACTTTGTTCACACGGTAAAATTAAAAAAAAACAATTAAGATGTAAATTTTATGTTGAAATCGCATTACCATTAGGTTTCTACGTACAACTACAGTATGATCATATAATAATTTTACAACTTATTGTTTATTTGATGCAGCTTTTTGTAACAATATGAAACGCCGTTTTACTTCTTATCCAGAATTATAGAAAATAAAATTACATTTATTTTAAGTTTATAAATATTTCTTGCATCAAAAATTAAATTTTAGACGTCGGATATTGATTTTTTGAAATCCAAAGTTATTGTTTTCGCAATTTAGGATAAAAATACTATCTATTTAATTGTGCAGTCGAAATTTTTGGCATCAAAAATCCATTTTATGACGTGAAAAAATCACTTCTTGGCGTCTGTAAGCCGTACAGGCAATTTAATATAAAATCATAAAAAAGAAAAAAAAATAAATTTTTGTCGACAATTAATGATCTATTGACGCTATTAACGGGGTGCGTATGGTAGTATCGTGGACTAGAACATTACTGAAATATTGACCGCTAGGGAGCCAACTGCCAAAAAAGAGTGCACGTACAAGCACACTGGATCATAGTTAATAATAAGGCGGCTTGTACACTAGGGCGAATGGATGATGCGCACATCATAAAATCACAACACAAGTTAGTCCTTGGAATAGGCCTGTAATTATTCTTTGGTATCAATCATTTATAATCTCAGCATAAAGCGCACTCTTGAGGCTACTATATCAAACACGCGCAAATGAATTGGTGGGGCGACCGACTAACACTTCCCCATTAGATGGCGACATGTTCCGAAGTCAATAAATTCGGGTTTTGACGTCATAATTGATTTTTTAAGTTAACAAACAATTTTTTGGCGATCAAAATCATTTGTCGACTTTTTTAGATAATTAATTTTGGTCAATAATATCATTTATATCGATTTATTACTTAATTCTCAATTGTATAAGCGATTTTCAGATGTCACCAAATGATTTTTTGACGTCAAGTAATGTATTTCTGACGTAAACATTATTTATGGACGTCAAAAATCTGTTTTATTTACTGGCAGTTAAAACATTTTAAAAATTCTTACAATTAATAAGTAATTTTTTGCAAACAATATATACCAGATGATATTTGGTGATTTCTAGTTGCAACCGATGTTTATCCGTTAAAATCTCAAAATCGATTGTGCATTTCCTATACACCTGTGGTTTGGTTTTTGCGGACAAATACTCTAATAAACTGTTCGGGTAAACGACCAAAAGGAAACGATTTAATATTTTTCTGCTTCAGAATGAGTAAAACTTTCTTTTAATTTTATGTGTATTTATTAATTTTAGAAGATGATGGATAACAACTAACCACTAACTAACAAACCGTAATTATTACACTTCTTGCATAATAATGGTTGTGCAAATAAAAATTTTAAGTGCGTAAGAAATAGGAAAGTTAATACGTCGACCACCTTCCACGTCTACGCTATTTGGAATCAGTATAAAATTCTGCATCTGACAATTTTAAAAATTTTTATTTAATTTTTTGTAGGCATAAAACTGTTCTTCTGCAGCCAGGCGTTACTATAAAACTGTTTATTATTGTTTGCTGACCGTATCAGTCGATCCCGAGCACATTAATAATTCGGCAAACGGGTTTTTGATAAAAAGTCAAAAAATTCAAATGGAAAAAAATACAAATTAAGTAGACAGTAAATCAACAGCAAGTTGAACATTTTATTTATGATAATGTAGAATTGAATTTTAAGTTTAGTGCGCGAATCAGTTTAAAACATTTAAACGAACAATCACATAAACTATTTTTGATCTTTTATTCGTTCAAATGTTTTAAACTGATTTGCGCGCTAAATTTAAAATTCAATTTTACATTATCATAAATAAAACGTTCTTAATTGCTGTTAATTTTTTGTCTACTTGATTTGTATTGGTTGTTGTTATTAAACTAATTTCCTCTTTTGTTTTAAATATTGAGCGAGATATTTTTTTGTTTGAATGTATACCGACTGTAGTTGAGCATAGTTACGTCCTTATTTAACAACTAATTAAAACAAAATTTTACTGGTTAAAAATGTAATAAAGTATTGGATTATAGGTATCGCTGCAACCGTTAGGAAGTGCTGTTACCGAAAAACAATATGAATCAATATTGTTCTATTTGAAATTTCTGACTTTTTCTCAAAGAAACGTTACCTGAATTATTAAAGCGTCCGGAATCGACAGCAAACGCTAATAAGCAGTTTTATGGTAACGCCTGGCGGCAGAGGAACAGATTTATGCACTGTAGACGCAAAACAAAAAATGTATTAAAAATTTTAATATCGTCGAAAAACAATTAAAGTACACAATCCTACGCAGAATCTTATTCTGATTCCAAATACATAAAAATATACAAGATGTTGCATTTAAATCAAAAAAGTTATGAGCATTTTCGACGAAACCGAAAATGCTCATAACTTTTTTTTAAATTTAATTTAAATTTAATTCTCTTATCTGAATAAATAAAGGAAAAACGGGGTGAACCATATTTTGTTTACACTCGGTGCAGTTACAATAGTCTCGTAGAAAGAATTAGAGCTGCCACTTCGGGAATTATATTTTTCGGTTTCTAACTGCACAGCTACACTTGTATCCTTATAGATGTCCCGAGTAAGTCTAAGCGAATGCGGTTAAGTCACAACCAACTATTCATAACTGTTAAAGGTGAAAAATAATTTTTAAAACCAAAAAATTAAACATTTGTATGAAAAAATCCAGGCGCATTGCTTTGCTAATTTGTTTAGAAAACTTCATACCCACCTTTAAAACAAATAATTTTTAAGTTTCCAACATCAAATATTTATGACATTTTTGGCCGATAAATTTCTCCAAACTAAAAGAAACGTGCCAAAGAAATTTAACGTTAACTTGTGAATATATTTTCTTCGTAATTAGAGAAATTTAATTTTCCTTTTCTTCAAACATTTCCACACCAGAATAAATTAACTTGTTGGGTGTGTGTGTACTGTACGTGTGTGCAATGTGCATCCCCATTCTTTCTTACACAACGAGGCCATCCGCTAGAATATCGGTAACCAATGCCGCGGATGACTACTCCCCGGTAATGCACGGTTCTTCCGGAGAGATTGTACCAAATTCTTCTTCAGTCTTCAACATTCTGTGCTTGTGAGTGCTCCTTTGCACCTTTTGTTTTGGATTAGCTACATTCGTAAGATACTATGCGTTGGGTAAGTTGAAATTGATTGCTTTATAAGTATTTTATGCTCTGCTCTGCTCTGTGTAAAGATTAATTAGGTAAATACACCATGTTTCTGTTTCTATAACGTAAAGATGCAATTCCTTCTCTAAAGGGTCATAGATACCTAATTTGTAACAAATTACGTGGCTGCCTCATTATATTAGTAATGATTACCCTTGACATTGAATATTTTTTCAGCAATTATTGTGGATTGAATTATAATAGCATAAAAGAGTTCTGGTAATGTATTTATGCGGTGATAACAGCATATTAATTAACACTCATAGACCCCTGTTTTGTATCCCTTTTTACATAAACCTAAAAGTTAAAATCAAATAGAAAAATATTATTTGAACAAAAAACGAGACGTTTTGTGTATATTTCAGAAAAAGTTACTCTCATTGCTAAACAAGTAAGCGAGATCTTTTACCTTCTTAGTGGCCAAAATATGTGCCCTTCAATTCGAATGAATCTTTCTGGGCGACAAATCAAGTCAAGGTTTTCGTTGTAAAGAAATAATGCCTCCATACACCAATGTGCAATTTATAGAATTATTCATTTTAATATGTATTTCACGTTGGCCTATTTCTGCTGCTCAGACTTAACACCGACGCCAGGAAGAAACCAAAACCATCAAATTGTTTTTAAAACTTTTTTGGAAACCTTTGATTTAAATTATATCTAACTGATCTTTCTACTTCTCTAATTAAATTTGTTTATAATTTATTGTACCAATAACTAAAACAGCTTTTGAAAGTTTATAATTAAAATAGAATAAAGCACCCCATTCTACGAAAGCTCTTGGCAGCATGCTCTCTATTTTAGATATCAGTAATCATTTACGTGAAATGGATACTGATGGCCTAAATCTAACGTAAAGGTGCTGTTTAAACTGACTCATACTGGTTAATTTAATTTATTTTCTTACTGCAGAAAATAATTTGCAAGTTTGCAGAAAACTAAACGCCAACTCTAACAGATTATTTAGAAATTTGTATTGTGTTTGATGATGGTTAGCGGAGAAAGCAAATTATTTAAATAGAAAATATCCACGTATTTTTTGCAGTTTCACCATCTGTCGGACTTCTTTCTAATGTATATAATATATTTTTAATTTAACGTAATTTATTTTCGTAGAAATTTATAAATTATTTACGTAGTTTGGTTTTTCTGTTAAAATTACTCTCCACAAAACATTTTCTTAATAATAGCCCAATATAGTAAAGAAGGGAATTATTTTTTGTTGCTATTCTAGTAACAATTTTTTTGCAAATCTACTGGTAAGAATCTTTTCATGGAAGTTTTTGCCTTTGTTTTTAGAAATCTTTGTATTTAATGATTAAATCAGTAGTAATGTCGCGTAGTAGTCATGCGTAGGTAAATTTAATAAGTGTTAATTAAATAATTGAAGAGGTTGATTAAAACATGCCAATTAATTACTGTCTGCCTAATAATATACAAAAAAAAATATGTAAGTTTTTATTGGCATCCAGCAAAGATTATACTTATACTTATGTTTTTGTTAATTATTATTTCAATATTCAAGCCGAAGTTTAAATACTAAACACATTGTTGTAAAAAGCTTAATTCGTCTTTTTAGAAATGTATCGATCAAATCGTGATGCGTAAATTGATAAATTTATATTTTTGAATTTTGCAAACCTTTGATGTTTTTTTTGGTATTTTGCTAAAAGACGAATCACTTCGTCTGGAATTTTTATTGCCTAAAATCCCAGCTTAGTACACTGAGTGCTCTTTCAGGAGTGTAGCATGCACCCCACTAACTATCGGAACCGACTCGCTGCTACAAATTTTTAGAAATCTCGCTACAATAAGTTTCGATCCCAAGTCGGTCGAGTAGGAGGCATGCTCTCATCATACTAACCTATTGCGACCACCGTCTACGCATGACGCTTGCTCGCATATTGTTTCAACAAAGCCGTTGTGATACCACGGGGTATGATTTTTGGTAGGAAAAAATCGAGTTTTTCATTTTTTTAGAGAAAGATTGTTTAGATGTAAAAAACAACTAAAAATTAGAGGAGGGGAGCGCTAGGCCTCTTAAATTTTAAATTGTGTTTAAATGAAAAACTATAAACTGTTTGTGCTATGACTCACGAGCAATTTAATTTAAACAGAATTTTTATCTTCTCCGTTTATTAAAAACAAAGGGCAATTTTTGACTTGATTAATGTAACCATTTCTTTGGCACAAAAGCGAGACATTTTTACTCCTCTCTCTCCTTTCAAAGATACTAGTATTTTATAATTTTTAATAAAAAATGAACTACTCATTTTCAAGATCTCGCAACAAAAATATAATATAAAAAATTGTTGTTTCATAAAAAATTTAAAAACCAACGTTCGACGAAGAGAAAAAATTCAGATAAATTATCAACATTCCTCGCCAACAACCGTTTACATACAGGGTATTGCGTGACATTCTGTGTTAACTTAAGGGGCATATTACTGAGCTCATTTTAAGTAGAAACTGTCAAATAACCGTGGGTCCGGAAATGCTTCATTACAGAGTTACGGCCTCCCGATGCGATGATAGAATAGTCTAATCACGCTTAACTCCGCCATAAATTGTGACATTTGATTCAAATTTTGTATGGATATTGTACTAATAATGATTAACTTGTTTTCGTTATTAATTCATTAACAAGAGGCGTATATGCGGAGGTACGCGACGTATCTCTCAACCTATTTTGAGCACTTCTACATTTACGCCACTGGTAATTGGATTTCACCGAAAAGAACTGTTAATCATTAATAGTGAAATAGTCATACAAAATGTAAATCAAATATCTCAATTTTTGACAAAGATATTAATTAAAGCGTGACTGCAGACAATACCATCCTCGAGAGGCTGTAGCTTTATAAGGAAGTGTTTTCGATTTTGCGTTTATTAGACATTTTGTACTAAAAACAATCTCAGAAAAAGATTTTGAATTCATCTATAGCTAGGATAGACCACGGCATGTTTCGTTTTATTGGAACTCATCAGGTGGACGCAAACTTAGCTATAAACCAAAACTGACAGGCAAAACTATATCATGACAGAGGAATTACAACAGCAATGCTTTCTAATGTGCGGCGAAGAAAGTTGCAAAGCAATAAACCGATATTAGGGTGTGTAAGAAACACGCTAAGCGAGTATCTACAATCACTACCGGCCTCTATGCACAGCACACGATACGCCGTGTTGCAAAAGTAAATAAGAAAAAGATTTTGGTTTCAACTATAGCTAGGATAGACCACGACATGTTTCGTTCTATTGGAACTCATCAGGTGGACGCAAACCTAGCTACATTTGAAACCAAAATCGACAGGCAGAAATATGCCCTAGGTATATTTTAGAAAAGTTTAGCATAATATTTTAAAATCTTCAATTTGACATAATTTAGAATATTCCGTAAAATACAAGAAATTGATGTATATCTATCTTTTATATATTTTACCACGGTCTGGAAATTGACTTTGGCGGTATTTCCTTAAGCCGCACGACCGACATGACGCCGCCGTCATATCAACAACACCTGCTTAAACACTTGTTGTACGGATACCTTTACCAAGTTTGGTTTTTTGGTATAAGTATTTTTTAATATAGTGCAAGAATTTCTTTTTTTTTCTGTTTCTTTAAGTACACTTAAAACAAATATTGTTTGCTAAGGTGTTTTTTTAAGATTATTGGGCTCAGGGCTTCAGCCTCATGACTGTGTAGCATTACATAAGCTGTATGTTAAAATTTTAAAAATAGGTAATCAATGTCTAGCTGTTGAATATCGTGGCTAAAACCTACCGGAATCGATATTCATTTAGAGTCACAAGCAAGTAAATAGTTTAAACCAAAGCGTTTAAAAAAATGTCAATTGTTAATGAGGTTTTTTTTATTAATTTTTAGTTACGTAAATTAGATTGCAAAATCGAGTAACAATAGCATAAATGTCTCCCAACAATTTCAACATTTGATATTAAAGACATTTAAAGAAAATTGTTTTTGCCATCATTATGTAATTGCTTAGTCTCTTGATGAGTATACTCTCCCAGAATTTGTCACTATTAATTACAAAAATGTAGGTTAAATTAAGTACCAAAAGTTTTTATGGTATCTACACAAACAAACCTCTACTTTGCTTGAAGTTCTTTTGCAATTCTAAAACACCGTGTCACACAACCCGTATTGTCTTGTCAGTTGGTTTTGCGCACAATAAAATCATAGATAATTAAAAAAACTTGCACAATAATAAGTAGGAAGTAGGATAGTTACACCTTATTTTTAGTCTGTGATACCCCTATAGCATACCAGTAACCTAACGGATTGCTGTAGATAATTTTTGCAGTGTAATGTTTGGCAGTAGTTAAACACTTAACTTAAAACTATGCAATAAACTTATAACAATATTATCTAACTTAAGCTAGCTTTGAATTAGTTGCTTGCATCTAATAGGCAATTATAAAATAACTAGCAGAACCCGTGGGCTATGCTTCACGCTTTTTTAAAAGAATACATTAACTACTGAAGTTGCTAGTGTAGCGGATTGTGGATCGTAGTCCTAGTTTTATGAATTTTATAGACATTGCATTAATTCCATATAAATCGATTTTGACAAATTTGTTCCCGAAAATTAGCGATGGAGGGGGAAAATTACCTTTCCCCCCCTCCCCCCACATGTTGCTGCACTTAAAAATTAAGTTCTAAATCGTATTCTGCTATTAGTTTCGCGCACAGATGTTTTTAATTGTCTTCCGCTTACTAAAGAAAGAGGCTTGAATTTACTATTTTCAAAGATTCATAGTAGGCGTTACAGAGAAATTAGTGAACTGAGACGCGAAACAAATAGTAGCCCATTCTTAGCTCTTGGCAATGTCCAAACTTTGAAAATATTTTAACAGTTTTTGTTTGTAAAAGAAATCTTTTGTATAGTGACAATGTGTTCCTCTGGGACTGTTTTAATACCAAAATTAATCCCGATCCGTCAACTCGTTTTTAAGTAAATAGGCGTTAAAACCGAAAATTTATAAACACCGTAGCCATTTTAAAGGTAGGATGCTCAGAAAAACTTTGATTTGTCGTAACGCTTTCTGTCATATTCTGTTCTTACATTTATGAAATCCCATTTGTGAAAGAAATACTACCAAAAAACAGGTCTAACTTCCGTTTTTTTAATATACCTAGTACAACTTTTCGTTGTACGTACAACATTTTGTTGACTAAATTGCATTAAATTGGTCTAATAGTTCCTAAGATTTCGCGTTACACACGTGCACATATCTTCATTCTTTAAAATCCACAGTTTCATATTCCTGGAGGACCAAAACATGTATTTCCATCAAAATGTCATATTAGAACATTTTCGTGATCACAATACATTTCCATATACTGGAAGTATGGACAAAAACAAAAGCGTACGGATTCAGCTAGTTCTTTTTAAATGTGAGCTAGTAATGTACATGCAGCGTTTTTTCTACGCGAACATAAATGTTATAGCTATTTAGTTCTCAATATGTTAGTCAATGGAGTGTGGAATGGTTAGCGTGTATTTGTTTTATTTTGAAAAATGTCTGTGAGAATATCTTTCTTGTGGCGGTTCCTCTGCAGCTTTTTGCCAATAAAAGTGGCAAAAATAGCAGCCTCGGTAGTAAAATTTGTTTGTCTGTTATTGCAAAAAATTATACAAGATATTCTGTGTGTGGTGCCATGTCGGCGGGATAAATACACATATCCGACCCACTAAAATCATAAACAACCAAATTTTATCAACAGAAGTAACAATAAAACGTAATCTTTAACTGAAAACAATGTTATGGTGAGACAGTTGCGGATTTAGTATATGGATAATACACGTATATACTCGTGTACTCTATTTAATAATTGCCCGCTTGGTATAAAACTGTTGATGTAAGGTAAAATTCAAAGTAATTCTTTCATGTGTAGTATCATGTAGAAATTACTTTCATTTAATAAACAAATAGTTTTTCTTAGGTTTTACATTCGATATACATATTAGTCATAAAACAACGAGATACAGCCAAAACTATTGCTCATTTAATCAGTTTCAAAAATGGTTAACAGATGTGAACTCTGCGTTAATGTGATTAGATTAGGGGCGTTTCCTTATGGAAAATGAGCGAAGCACTTCGCCTGTACTTTCCCATATTTATACAAAATAATTACTTTTATATATCTGATCACAACAATTACGGCACATCGTACTGTTCTGGGTTCTAGAGTATTTAAATACCAGCTCGTGTTAGTCCGTCATTGCAGAAAGACAACTGACAACAAATCATAAATAACCTGCGTAGAAATTTCAGGGTCTTGTTGTTGTTGGTAGACTGAGACCGGGTCAGTATTGTACTTGTCCAAAGCTTTTATTGTAATGCCGTAGCAAACTGGGACAGCATTTTTGCGAAACAAAAAAATTGTTTATCTGTCTTAAATTACTTGAAATAATACCTTCTAAAAAATTGTATAAAATTGTATAAAAATTTTGCATAAATGATTGATCAAAATGTTCATATCATTACAAATTTGTGATAAATAAATTACCAAACCGCACTAAGAAAAGTTTGGAAAACTTTTCGGCTTGTTTCTACTGTCACGCGCACTCTTATGTTGTTATGGATGCTCCTGTAGCTTGCTGCTATGCTAAAGTATTACTAAGTTCATCAGAATACCTGACTACGTTACTTCATGTTTTTTTTGAGATTAATAGTTTTTTTGGGATAAAGATTTCTCAAGAAACAAAAAGGGAAATACAAACTCGGTTTGTTTAAATAAATATGTCATAAAATAAAACAAATAATGTATTTGTAAAGTAAGGAACTAAATATTATTTATATATTTTATAAAGTAGGTCCTACCATTTTAAAACTATCGTATTTATTAAATCATTTATGCATTAACTTCTTTGTTGTTGGTAATTATTAATTATGAGTTTTAAAAAATTTGGCTACTGAATTTCACATAGTCTAATTAGCTCTTTTCAGTATTGTCAGTTCGGTACTGATTTAACGAAGTGTGAAAGCACGATTTTACAGATGAACCGGTTTCGAAAGTAAAATCATCTTCGCTAGCAGCACCGAATTAAACTTTTGGTTTAGTGATTACTCATGTACTGCTTCTTGATTACGTTAGTGATTTGTATATGATTTATTTTTGACAGAAATATTACTACCGTCTTCATTTCCTTAACATAAAATGTCAATTCTGGTTCTATTACTTCCCTACTTTCTTTTTATATGAAAAATGAGAATCAGATTAAAATACATTTTTATTACAGCATTAGGTATGTTATAGTGCATTTATGAAAATTGACGAAGCACTTTACCTGGATGTTCTCATACTTCCGGTTACAATGGAATTATCTTTCTTTAAGCTTTTCAGACTGTTTACTATTTCGAAAAATGTTATTTTAAGCCATTTTCAGGGGAGAACTTAAGCCTATTTTGCAGAACCACTTTTCAGCCAAAGAAGAGCTTTTGCCCTATTAAGGGGAAGAGGAAGAAATCAACTTCTATGCTAAATTTAAAAAAGAATATATTGCTATTTGAAATTATTGTAAAAATTATCTTAAAAGTTTACTATTATGCACCAAACTTAAAACGAAATAAGAAAACAATAAATAGTTGACGTGTTTAAAAAAACACACACACAAGACAAAGAAAATTTTTGCGTAATATTAAAATTTGTAACAACAATGAGCGCTTCGAAAAAGGAATAGAATATTTAAATATGAAATCTATAGCCAACTTGAATTTTTACTTCAACGCCCTCTACCGACTAACCATTTAACTTTTCGAGTTACTGTTATGCATGGCTGAATAGAGAATTTAATACTTTATCCGAATCTATCAGAAAAGATACTACCTTAAAAAGTTGGCTTTCGGTGTAACCGGAAGTAGTGGCATGGCGTTTGTAAAGCGAATTTTAAGTGCCATAAGCACATGCAAAAGTTAGTTTTGGTATTTTGAAAAATAATTGAAATTTTAGCTTGAAACATGTGGGCTTACCTTGCTTACCGTAATTTTATACCCGGCGCTGGCCGCTCCAAATGCTTCCTCTACTGAGTCACTCTCAGAAATGAGTGAATGAATGTAAAGAAAATCCCGTGAAAAAAAAACAAAGAAGAGCCCGAAAAAAGAACGAAATAAAGACTGAAAAAACAGCCCTGGAAAATAGTTTAGAAAAGAAAACTCCTCAAAAATCTCCAAGAAAAACGTCTCCTAAAAAATTTCCTATCACAGCTCCAGAAACAAATACCTAAAAAAAAGGAAAAAAGTTAGTTAAATCGTTCAATTTAGCACTTCATCTCCAAGAGAGTGTCTTAAGCTTAACTGCGATTTAAAAACTGTTTTTGGAACTAAAAAATACGCAATGAAGAAATTTTGTTAGACTTTTACATATATTTCTTAAATAAAATCCGCCCTTATTCATGCAAATCGATCAGCTAGAAAAAAAATCGTATCTTTTTCAGGGAAAGCTCTGTCTTAATTATGCAGTGATCCGCCAGCAAGAAAATACACGCGCTTTTATTTAGGGGATGTTTTTTTGGTGATTGTTTTCTCCAGGAAATTATTTTTCAGGGTTTGTTTGTTCCGGGGAATGTTTTTACATAAGCAAAAACTTTTTCTTCCGTCGCATGTTATTAGTAACCGCATTTCGGAGTAGGTAATGTTTGATCTATCTCGTGCCGCCGGCGACAGACGTAGCATCTCAGACTGCGGTAGCTCGGAGCCTTGAGAGCATTCAGCGTTCTTATGTGTTACGAAATATTCTGTAATGCAATAAATCTTCGATAATAAGGTTGATGTTTTTGTTATTAGTGAAGTTTGATTATTATATCAAAGTCACAGCGCACGGCTGCCTATGTTTAACACCAACTCTTCGCAAGCTGCTGAAATCAAGTGCTGTTTTATGCTTCATCCTCTGAGTTTGTGTTCAAATTAATAACTGCAGATTATGTTAGTATCGCAACCGAATACTGCATGGATGTTATCCTGTTTCTATGTTACAACGTAGCGGGCTATTACGCAGGCGAATTTGTGCTTCCTGTAATCAACCCTTAAATATGTGGGTTTTTAGTGGCTGAGCCCAAAGATCTTCCACCACTAAAATCGGAGACAGACACAAACATATGCACAAACTAATACTTTCTTTAATATTAATTCAACAATAGGTATACATATATAGCACTGGCAGTGCTTAAGGGAAAGTACAAATTATTCACGCATGAAGCCGAGAAGCTTATAAAAACAACTTGAGAAATTTCTTTGACAGATACTTTTTAACACCTACTGTGTTGTGTAGCTTACTCCCAGTTGCTAGTTAGTCATAGTCACATTGATGAAGTTATTACTTGAATCTACTTTACACGTCTGTCACAATCAGATTTTTCTGCATTGCATGAATGCAACGCACCACTTGTATTTTGGACTTTTGGTAGTATTCCTATTCATTAACGACGCTTCCGACGTAATTGTGCGTCTGAGAGACCGAGAGAGAAAAGTGGCGCTTTAAAAAAGAACAATAAGTTAATTACTGATGCCAGCCAGCATTCTTTTCATGATATGGAGAAGGAAAGTTAAATTCAGAACGTGTAATTTTAAGTATGATCTTTGACTCAGGCACACCTTCTCACGAGTTTCTTTTCAAACACACCATATATCATGCCCTTTAGATATACTTATTACGTTGATAAATTAATTACTCACGGTAATATTTAAAATAAGGTTAAACGTGATGCAGTTATATTATTCCGTTTGTATAAATTTAATCTAAGTGTGGCAATAGAAATTTCGTGTAACGTTGAGTAGTAAAACGAACAGGCAATCGGAAGTTCTAAAAGGTTCGCACAACCTTTGAATACCAATAAGTAGAAAAAATGGTTTGATTTGCATTTTATCCGTAGAATAAAATATTAGATACACTTTAATAAAGGTAAAAGAAGCCCACGGAGAAAGTGAAGGTTATTAAAACAAGTGTTTGTGGTTTCTCTCGGTCACACGTCAAAAAGGTCATTATGTCAATAAACTCACCCTAGATTATTGTTTTTTATGCACTTATTCTTAGCCGGAAAACAAGGCTCAGCAGAATTTGAAATACTTATATCTGTAATACTTATATTTAAAATGCTGTATTTGAAACAGATATTTACGCGTATTTTCTATTATACACCGGGTGATTTAGCCTAGATATTCCAAACTAATACTGCAAAACATTTTCAAGTTATCAAAATTAGCTTTTACAGGGGTCTGTGGTACTTATAAAATAAAAATATATATTTGCGTTATAAACAACATGGCACCACTTTCGATTACACTGGAATGAGGTCAACTTTTGTTTGTTAAATATCCCTTTATATGTTTTCCAAAAGAATCTGACTATAATTATCTATTCAGTTATTTATAATAGTTACTCAAAAAGTTGAATGGTTAACCGCTAGAGGGCGTTAATGTAAAAATTCATGTTGGCTATGAATATTTGACGTAAATCTGCTAAAAAGTTTCAAAGCAGGCAGTGGTATTACAAAAATAAATACTTAATGGAAACTAGTCTTTATTTAAACTTTTCAATTGTTTAGTGGGCAACTTTGTCAAAAATGAGTTTTTGGGCAATTTTCAGGCGTTTACTTAGGTCTACTTTTCAGGACAACATTGCAACAAAAAAAAAGGATTTTTCCCGGAAAGGGGTGGAACAAATAACATCAAAAGAATATTTGCTATTTGAAAACTTGAAAATTAACTATTTACGCATCAATGTTCTAAAGCAAGAAAAAACAAAACAAATAAATAGTTGACATGCTAAAACAAAAAACAAACTTTG
Organism: Ctenicera cuprea; assembly: GCA_958336395.1. Classification (NCBI taxonomy): domain Eukaryota; kingdom Metazoa; phylum Arthropoda; class Insecta; order Coleoptera; family Elateridae; genus Ctenicera; species Ctenicera cuprea. Next base: position 40,615,287 of record OY284490.1, read on the forward strand.
ACAGTTTAGAAAAAGAGTTTATCTCTTTTTCCTTCCCTTAATGAGAAAATCAAAGTTTCTTTTGCTAATAGAACAATGGTTTTAAAAATACTTAAGCTAACCCCTGAAAATGGCTTTAAATTGCGTTCTTTGATCAAGTAAGCCACTAAACAGACTGAAAAGTTGAAATAAAGACAATTTTTAAATACAATATAACAAGACCTCCCATTTTTATCGGAAAATTTTAGCTGTATGCACGAAACATTGCTGCTTGGCGACGCACGAGAACACAAAGCATGTTCATAAAATTCTCGACTGCGGAGCAGGAGGGAATTTTGTATGCTTTGTCGTTCGAGTGCGTTTGCCAATAAGGAATAAAGTTGAGTGATATACAACTAAAACTTGCTAAGAGAAAATGTGAGGTGGAATTTTAAATGATTGTTGTCATTTTGATTTATTTGGCAAGACAAATTCTCGAATAATTCAAACACAAATTTTGTAAATTTTATTAATTGAAACGATGTAACTGTTGTAAACAAATCTTCTTAGCGACGAAAACATAAGCCTTGCCGGCGGGATTTCATCGCAGTAACAAGTTTTTATCGAAACGACGCGACACGACGGTTTACTTTTCGAGATAAACCAAATACTATTGTTCCAAATTTTCGTTGTTGCTAGGCAACGAATATTTTGTAGTGACGTTGACTGCCGTGAATATTTTTAGCAGCTTTAAATATGAAATTCATAGACAACTTGAATTTTAATTTCAACTCCTTCTAGCGGCTAACCGTTTAAGGTTTTGAGCAACTATTATATATGACTAAATAGATAATTTAATGCACTATCAGAATTTATCAGAAAAATGTAAGGGGCTATCTAAGAAGAAGGTTAGTCTCACTTCCAGTGAAACCGGAAGTATTGACATGTGGTTCATGCAAATGCAAATTCAAAAGTTCCTAAGTGCTATAGACGCTTGCAAAAGCTAATTTTATAACTTAATTAAAATAATAGCTAGGAACTTCTAGGGTGAATCACCCGGTATAATTAAAACACACTGCAAATGCATTTAATAATTTGTTTTTTAAATATCTTTAAGGAAGTATTTTTTATTTCACAAATACTTAAAATGCAGTTTTGATGTCATTATTTTATATTATAAAGATAAGTATTAAATTTGAATAAAGATTTTCAAATTAAATTAGTTTTCGATTATTAATAATTATAGTAATAAGATAATCATCATAAAGGATGTCTTTGGTATTTGAAACATGATTTTTGTATTTTAAATACTAGTTGCCAATGCATTTGGTATTTTAAATATGTATATTATAATTATTTATAACATCAAACCGTGTTTGAAATAAAAATAAACATTTTTTTTCCTTTATGATGTCATATAATCAACAATAAGATAATACTATAAAGTTGATTTTGGTTGAGCCATTCTTGAAGTACAAGCAAAAGTTTTAAGCGAAACACTAAATTACACGACAGGCACTGACTGCATTATATGCAAACTAAAGTTTTAACCAAATAGACGGTTTGTTAAATTCAACCCTTCTTAGCTAGTAAATGACGCTAGTATAATTTTTATTTTTCCTTATTTCCAGTATGGGAATGTATTGTGATCGTAAAAATTATCGATTTTAAAATTACGACAGAAATACTAGTTTTCGACGTTCAGGAAGATAAAATTGTGTTTTTTATGTTTCTGAGCGTAAGTGCGTGCATGTGTACGTGTGTGTGTAGGTGTCTGCATGCTTATATGAAATACCTCGATACAAAAATATACGCAGACTCAAAAAGTTATTTTTTTCACAATCCGAAACCGTTTACGGAAGTTCGAAAGCTTTTTTCGAATAGGTATTGTAGCTCGAAAATGGCAGCTGCTACAATTTTTGAACTTTTAGGATTTAACGCCTGTTTAATCAAAAATGATTTATCGGTTGCTCATTACCGTTAGGGTTGTACAATATTACTATCTTCGGAAATTGTACGAACCATAAAAACTGCGAGTGAAAACATTTTCAGTTTCTAAAATTTCAAAAAAATATTGAGCTAAAACTGGCGACGGGATTTTTTCAATTTTAAGTTTCATATAGCTAAGGATTAGCTACAATTTGGTTTGCGACCAATGCATTAATTTATCTATGCTATAGCTCATTCTACGAATTTTTGAAATTTTATGTAACAAACGGAGTACCAGAAAATACTCTTCCTTGGACTAAATAATCAGTAATAGTAGCACAGGTTTCTAAATAAATTTAGAAGGGATAATCATCTGTCTCCCGTTTTTTTCTTGGATGAAAAGTATTTGCCCTTGTATTTGGTGTTTGTTAATCTCTAGCAATTTTTTCTACATAAACTAAAAAAAGGATTTTGTTTCTCATCGAATACTTGTCGGTATCTTCTGCACTGAAGTTTATAGCAAGCGCTTTGTTAGGACATCGGGCGAGGTAGCGATATACGGCATGCCCGAAGCATCTGATCTTCTATAGTAGCTACTCTTAGACCTCTTATACCCATAATTTTATTATAAAATTTTATTTTGGAACGAACAAGGTAATTGTTTCAAAGTAGGGGAAAAGTACAGCCGAAGTGCTGCGCCAGATTTTATGTTTTGTCAATAAAATGTTTACCTTTTCAAATAATTTACCTTCAATACATTAGCGAATTTTTCATATTTCATATCACTAACTGATGAGTTTTAAAGTTTTAATAAAAATTCTCTTGTAACCGCCTAACATATTTTTATGAAAAATCTGTAACAAAAATTGGCCTTTTCCTTGTTCCCAATTAACCCTAAGTAGTCTATTACGACCTTAACCGCCCCTTGATTTTTTGGCTACTTTGTTGTATTCAGTGTTTTCTTAAGTTTTGTTTATATTGTAATTATTAATTCGTATAGCTAATTGACAAAGAAACTAGCTGAACCTGTGGCCTTCGCTTAACGCTTTTTTAATAGCATGTAACTATTGCGTCGCCTTACGTAACAGTAAGAGATGTAAGAGCCCGTCGTCGCTTAAAGTTGAGACAGTTCCGGATTTAACATATAGAGCTGTTTTAATGTGTATTATACATATATACACACACCTGCAGCTTAATGCTTCGTACCTTAATACATCATTATAAATACAAATAAGTCCTTAAATATTTATTTGAAATCATCCAATATTTAATAAATGTATATTGATTGGGATAGATCTACAGAGTGGCTAGGAAAACCCCGGTCACTTTTCTTGCGGCGGTCAAGAGATGGCGCTTTAGTAAAGAAAAATGAAGTTAAAATACTGGCAACAACGCAGAATCCAAGACGCTTTGGTTGTTTTGATTTAATATGGGGCGTGTTTAATAACTAAAGCGTCTTGCATTCTGCGTTGTTGGCAGTATTTTAACTTAATTTTTCTTTACTAAAGCGCTATCTCTTGACCGCCGCAAGAAAAGTGGCCAGTGTTTTCCTAGCCACTCTGTATAAAGCATGTAATTTAAATATTGAAAAAACCATTATAGATGTTAATAAATGTAGAAAAAATGTATTTTAAAACTTCAAATACTTAATAAATCTGAACGTATTTACTAAAACAAAACTTCGGCTCTCGCATCAGCTGAATCAGCAAGCGTACATAAATATGATAGCTAATTGTTCAAAAAATTGTTTTGGGCCGCCATTTTTTAATCTACAGAGTTCAAAAGAAAAGTTGGATTTTCCTGAAGGTTTTGTATCCGATTCGATTTTCAGATTTATAAAATTCGTTTTTAAAAAATGATGCTACTGGAAAATATGACTAGCTTCTGTTCCCGGTGTCGGTTATTTAACTTATCTTTCGATGAATTTTTGATATATCTATGCGTCCGTTGAAGTGATGTAAGCCAAATATACAAAACTAAATAAATAAAATAAAATGGGCAAGGAAGGGGCCCACAATTGCACAGTTATTTTCTCAAGTTACGTCACTGTTTGTACAGTAATAAAAATTTTAATAATATTCTCGGTGTAATTTGTTTTAATATTATATGAACTGCTTGTTAGCAAAAGAAATTATATGAATTTGTTTCATATTTCATACTCTTCTAATGATAACTAAAAAAAATAAAGATAAATGAATAAAATAAAATGAATATGGTAGGGGTCCTTAATTGGTGCCTTTTTCTTGTTCGTACAGCAATGTTAACTTAATAAGTATAACCAACAAAACATCTTAAAAACGTTTATACTCTCTGTGTTGTCGAAACATGTCTGCAATTTATACGTGTTTATATGAGATCATTCTTTTCCAGCAAAATAGAAATAAGTAGACTTGCTTGATTCAATACTGAATATATTTTATTTTACTATTATAAAATATTGGCGTTCTAGACAGCACAACTTATGAAAGTCAACGTATATTCTAATTAGAGTACTTACGCATTTGTTGATTTTGCTGAATCTAGTAGGCAAGTATAATATTATTGCTATTATAAAATATTAATCGAACATACACCGCAATTTAATACAATACCGGCGTGTGTTGTCCGCGATTGGGTCAGCTCATGTTGGTTGAAACAGCGGCATCAGCTACATGTTTCATTTGTTAACTGAAAATTTACTTCGACCGTTCTCATTGGAGTAATAAGAATTTATAAATGCCATTCCTATCAAAATGTGTTCGTAGTGAATGTAATATAAACAGATTCCTAGCCTGTTTATTTTGTCAGCATGTGATTATCTGTTTGTCCAATTATTGTCTTTACTTTTCTTAAAGAATGATTTCAGTAATATGACATGACTGTGGCAACACATTTTTCAGCAACTGAAGTGTTTAGTAACCGATATCTGCACGCCGGCCGTGATCCCGCATCGCAAATGAATGTTGATGCGCTCACTTTGCTGCACAGTCGGCCAAGCATACTCTGTCAATCCATTGTTTAAAAAATATATGTAATTGTAGTGGTCTAGCAGCAATTACCACATGCAAATCTGCGCTATATGTAATCGATGCATACAGACTTAACTTGTTTCTGCGGGGGCGCGGCGGCAGTAAAAGCTGAGACAGGTAGAAGGGATCCAGTTTTAATATATAGATAGATAACATATTTCTTTAGGTTTTCTAATAAAAGCATCTTTTCAGAACTAGAAAGTGATATTTATTTATATTCTTACTATGCATCTATCAAAAGTGGAATGTGTATACTGAGAATATGGTTAGTCTTCATATTAATCTTTATTTTATGCTCAAATGTAAAATACAAAGAAATTAAAATGTGCACTTTCTGCAAGTCTATGACAATTTTTAATGTGTACCTAAAATAGAAATGTAAATGGTAATAAATGTCGGAGCATCTTATTGTTAAAGCTGGAAAATGGCAAAAAATACCGAAATGTGTTTAAATATGTGTTAAATACAATACAAACATTTTCAATGCAATTTTATTACGATCATTAAATTGGTTACATTTTTGTACTACAATTAACTTAAACCAGGAATTGTTGTATAATTAATGCAGCTGTTTCTTGGACTTTCTTTTTTAGTTTCGTATTTGCTAACTAAATTTTATTTGGGAATAAAAGTAAGTACACATTCAATAATGTGTATATAAGTCACACTTTCGATATCAATAAATAGTGTTAGAATTCACTAAATAAAAAAAAATAATAGAAGTTTGTAATGACAATACACATACTCGTAGATAGAGACAAAACATTGCACAACAACCGAGTTTGTTTTTTTCTCTATTGCATTCATTACCATAAATTTGTCGAGGCTTTCAACACTATTACGTGGTATCAATGTTAAGGTTAACGTGCAGTTTTCGTAACAATTCACTGCGATTTGCTGTGTAAGTTTGTACAGTTATCGTTACATAAATGGTATCATAATTTTTTTAATTGGTGCTAAACATTTCTTATTTTTCGATGTCACATTGCAGATAACTTTCGATTAGCATTATTCATTTGAACTTTTTTTGCCCTCAAGCTGGCAGTCATGAGAACCAATTTCTCTGGCAATAATAGCTCTCGAATGTGACTACAAAATTAAAATTCATCTTCATTTAAAAATCGATTGCACACATAGTTCTGATATGTAGCAGTATCAAATATTTAGTAAATATTTCGCTGTGTTAAAATTCTGAAAACTTAATTACTACTAGTTGCTGTTCGGCTTAAATACATATTTTATCGACTTACCGCAGATAAGTGAGATAATTTGTTAAAAGCGAAACGTTCCGCTTACAACAATTCAAAGTTCAAGAGTTCACGTTTAGGGCAAACGTGTTTCGAATGAGAGTGAAAAGAAATGTTGTACATGTAGACGTGAGCAGACTTCGTATCTGAAATCAGGAATGCAGTTGATTCAGATTTGATGTCATGATGAGCTTTTCACCTACCACTTTCTCGCTACATCTACATAGAAATATTTGCCAAACATAAGAGCCTACCGGTTGTGCTGATAAAATTGTTAACTGCAGTTACTTATAACACAATTAGGATCTACATTGGCTGAAAAAATATATTCAGCTTTTTACTTTCTTTCACACTTTCTTTTTTCTGTTTTGTGATATCTTTAGAACGACTACTTCGATTTTAATGTAGGGTCGATTAGGGTTTATCTGAAATTCATGAGAAAACAAAAGATTCCGAAATGGGAAAGTGTTGCTCTGTGCAAACTGATGTTAAAACTTATTCAATCAGCCTCCTATGGTACAGTGTGTGCCCTTGGGCGACAAATGGTCTCCGAATAAAAAACTTGTTTAAATAGAGTGGAGGAAAAAGCAAAAATTAAAAAAGCTCACCTTAATGTATATTTTCCCATAGTTATTAGTATAGGAAGAATTATCGTAAAAAATTCGATAATGCGATTTTCTTTATTATTACTTTATTGCTAATTTACAATCTACTCAACAAAATACAGAGTGATAAGTATATATTATAAAAGACTACTGTCTTGAGTCAGGGACCGCCCATGGACAGTGTTCTGGAATTTACAATACTATGCTTTCAGGCCATTTCTATTTGAGTCGCCTGTTTGCCATAGGTTGGTTGAACAGTTGTCTTATAAGTTGGCTGCTATGGCCGGTGTAGCAATCTTTGTATTTGATAGCATTGGATCTGATTACGTCATTTACAAAAGGTATATTGAGATCATCAAGGAGAGTTAAGTATGAGACATATCATGGAGCATTCTTGATCATCCGGAGAGTCTTCGACTGAAATGTTTGAAGAATCTTTGTGTTGGAAGGTTTGCTACAACCTCACAGCTCTATCCCATATATCCAAAGCGGCTTGAGTATCGACTTATACAGGATTAATTTGTTTTCAAGCCAGTTTATGTTTTTGAGTTTTAGTTTGAGTTGGCGCTTCTTAGCTCTAATGTGAGCTTCTTGTCAAGGTGAAGTCCAAGCTATATTATTACTTCTTTCTTAGATATGGGAGTATTATTTAAGCTGAGTTGTGGGCAAATAGTTCTTTTTGTTGTGAATGTTATTTGTACAGATTTATTAGTGTTGACGTTGATTTTCCACAGTTTGAGCCAGTCTTGGAGGACGCTGAGGTGATTCTGTATTTTTTCTGATGCCCTGTAATGACGGTGTCATTTGACAACGGTATATCTGTTGTAAATATTAAATATATAAATGGCCCAAGAATGCTGGCTTGTGGCACCTCTGCATTAATTGGCTGGTAGCTGGACAGGATAGCATCAATTGGAAAAGTCGGATTTTTAGGTAGGACTTGAAGATTAAATAAATTTGATTTGGTAGCTGCTTTTTTAGCTTGTATAATAAATCCTCTTGAAATTTTTCGCAGTTTGTATCTTTTGTGCACAACTTTGGTTTGTGTGCGTTCGTATGAGTACGTTTGTAAGCTTTATTTTTTATTTCATAACAACCCTTTTAAGCCATTTATACCAACGCAACCCATAAAAACTGCGTCGAAAAATATATTTCTAAAAATAACACATCCAATGCATACAAACCTTTAAAAATCAAATAATTCTAAAATATCGGAAATATCATTTTTAGAAGTGTGGCCCTAAAACATTTCGACGTGCAGTCTTACACCTTACAATGTGAATTTGTTTATACAATTGTTGTTCGACTGTGGCATCTATATTAATATACTATTATTGATATTAAGTGCAATGTTACCCAGTTACTACAAATACTGAATAATATTTTAAAACAGTTTACACAATAATTTAGTTCTTAATTGACAAAATACAAACACACTGATAACGGCGACCTGGCCAAGACCAGCTGGGCACGCGGCAACACGATAAGCGCAAAAACCATCCGCGCCAAATTCAAATAACCAACAGAGCCGTATTAAAGAAAAATTAAGGAAAGGATTTGGCAAAAACACCACAAGCGTATAAGGCATTAAAAAGAAAACAGGAGAAATTACAGGAGATACTTGAACGGATTGAAAATAAACTACTGAAAATGGATAACAAACTAGAGGAAGTAACACTAGAAAACAGAAATATAAAAACAGAAAACAAGCAGTTACTAGAAAAAATATCAAAACAAGACCAAAAAATTGAATGGATGGAAAAACAAATTAGAAAGAAAAACCTGATAATCAAAGGAATCTTTGATGAAGAAAAGGAAGAAGAGTTAATAACCATGGGAAAAGTAGAAACGGTATTGGAAAAAATGGGGATAAAAATAGATATGAAGAACGAGGTGGAAGAAATCAAGAGAATCAGGAGATATAATAAAGAAAGGCAAGGCCAATACTAATAGAATTAACGAAAACTAACAAGAAATACAAAATAATAAGAAACACAAAAAATCTAAGAGGAACAAATGTATGGATTGATGAAGATTACTCAAAGGAGATACTAGAAGAACGGAAACAACTAATACTGCAACTAAAGGCGGCGAGAAGAAAAGGCCACAAAGCATACCTAAGCTACAACAAATTAATAATAAATAACGAAACATACGAAGTGAGAAAATGGAACAACCAGACGCCAGGGGAAACCGAAAAAGAAATAACAGAAGAAGAGGGAGATAGCAATAGAAACAACAAAAGGAAGACAACCGTAAGATCCTCGGAATCAAACGACATAGAGGAGCAATTGAAGAGAGTAACAAAAACAAGCAGAACAAAAAACTAAAAGGCAAAGAAAAGGACGGAAACAAAGACGACGACCCTGGCAAACGATAGAAAATGAAAGAAGAGGAAGAAATAAGAATTGCTACATGGAATATAACGTCATTAACTGGGAAAGAACTAGAATTAATAGGAGAAATAGAAGACAGGAAAATAGACTTAATAGGAATAAGCGAAACTAAGAAACAAGGAAAAGGACAAGCAAATAACAGAAAAATACAGCATTTACTACTCAGGAAAACCACACAACCAAAGATCGAAGAGAGGGGTAGGAAAAATCGTAAGCACAGAAATGGAAAAAAGAGTAATCAAATATGAAGCAATATCATCCCGGATTATAACAATATATTTAGAACTAAAAGAAATTATGGTGTTAATACAGATATATGGGCCAATAGAAGGAACGGCGGAAGAAGAAGTACTGAAATTTTACCCAGAATTACAATTTAAAATAGATAAAATAAGAGAACAATGCCAGAAAATTATAATAATTGGCGACTGGAACGCAAGAGTGGGAAGAGATGTCAATAGAGGGAAGGAAGCCTAGGAAGATTTGGAGAGGAAACGTTAAATAGAAACGGCAAGAAGATGCTAGATTTCTGCCAATCAAATGAACTGATAATTGGAAACACGTTTTGGGAACAGAAAGAGGAAGAAAAATACACCTTCGTGGCAGAGGAGAGAAATTCGAAAAGTTTGATCGACTACATAGTATACACCAAAAACCTCGAACAAGTAATAGAAAACATAAAGACAGAAATAGAACCAGAACTATCGACACAACGTAGGATGGTCACAGCAACAATAAAAGAACGCATAGAAAAGACAGAGGAGAGACAGAAATATTACAAAATAAACATTAAAAGATTAAAAGAGAAAAACACCCAACAGAGATACAGAAGAGAAACTGATCAGAAACTGAAAAGCTTGGAGATCCGGAAGGAAAAATGGACCCTAGAAGATGATGGAAACATAGACACAGAACTGGCAAGCAGGATGAGCAGATCAAATAAACGATACTATGCTCTAAAATCAATATTTGGGAAAAAAGAAATAAATAAGGAAACAAAAATAAAAATATACAACACCATTATATTACCGACACTATTATACGCAAGCGAGAATTGGACAATACAGAAAAAACACATCGGAAAACTAAATGCAATGCAGATGAAGCACTTAAGAAAAATAGCAGGGAAGACGAAATGGGATGGAGTGGAAAACAAAAAAAATAAGAGAATCGATCAAACAAGAACCGGTAACAAATAAAATAAAGAAAAGACAACTAAACTGGTACGGCCACATGGTAAGGATGGATAAAAACAAACTAGTGAAGAAGACATGGGGAGCAAGAAATCACAGGAAGAAAAGAAGAGGAAGACCCAGGAAGAAGTAAATAACCCAAATAGAAGAAGCAGGAAAAGAAAGGGGAAAAAGCATGGAAGAAATGAAACAACTAGCACAATCCAGGAAGGAATGGAAAAAATGGGTAAAGGAGACTAAAGAAAACTAACCCAAATCCGACACCCGAGAGGGTAATATGGAAGGGGAGAACGAAGAAGAATTGATTTGAACTTATCATGATGTACGTAACGTTAACCAATCCTTAAAATTTTGTCGTTAGCGACTATGTATACGCGTTATTTTACTTTCAGTGAGGAATATATCATGAATTTGTTGTTCATGTGTTTACAGATAATATGATTTTATATTTGCCTATATAGGTAATTGGCAAATAAAACATCAATCAACATGAAAAATCGATACCTTGTTAAAAAATGAAAGTAATGTCATGATTTAACGAAAGTGAAATTTTTAAATTAAAAGTGCGCGATGATTTAAAAAACCGGATGTTTTCTTGTAATGACGAGTAGAATTATACTTATATTGATGTTTTTGCCTAGTAAATCGGTTTTAATTTCTATCACTTCAACGTTTTAACTTGGTAGGTGAAGATAATTTATTTGTAGTGGACGGAGTTCTTTTTTGTAGAATGTAGAACATAAATTTTAAGTCACGATTATGGTAACTGTTTAGTGTAAAAAAGTAATATTTATGTATATACGGTTGACGAAAAATGAGATTATATTCACACAACAAAAGTTTCAAAAGAAATTTCGTTGAACTATTTTTTCTTTTTACAGTAGAGAAAAAAAAGTATTAATTCATAAAAATTTTCGAATTCAACAATTTTGACGAAAAAGCATGTTTCAGACCTTCAGAAACCCAAAAATCTGTTTTAAATATTGCCTGTCCGTGAGTTTGTGTATGTGTATGGCAAAATAGAATTTTGTAAAAAAAACAGCACCGGAACTAAAAGTTAGACTTGTTTTTTTTGGAACAGTTTTTTTCTGAAAATGAATTTTTTAAATATGAAAACCGAACCAGATAGAAGAGCTTATGGGAAAGCTAACGCTTTTTTTTCGAAACTTCTAGCTTCAAAATGGAGGCCGCTACGGTTGTTATTACTTTCCCATAGGTACCTTCGGTATAGAGAAGTATTGATTTCCTGAAAATTTTCGAAATCTAAATTTTAACGAAATACATGTTTTGGGGCTCAAGAAACCCAAAAACTAGTTTATTAAAAATGTTTGTCTGCGAGTGGGTGTGTGACGCTTCTAAAGGCGAAAGTACTGGACCGATTTTGATGAAATCTTAAATCAAAAAGTATATCGAAAATTGTAGTCCTAGTTAAGCTTTTCGAAAAAAAATTACGTTTTTACACTTTTGCAAATACGGCAAATATTAGTATCTAGTTTGGGAAAGCCCCCTCGACGTTATTGCTTCAGCTTTTTTTACTTTAACGGCAGATCGAGATTAAATTTGGTATTGTAGACGCAATGTTTCTATGTACGACAATTTTTAAAATTATGAAAACTGTAAGTAAATATTATTATAAAACTTTGGAAATTTTCGAATACATATAGCTCAAACACGATTTTTTTTTTAATTTTTTTGACTTGTGTGGCTTGGGATGAGCTACAATTTGGTTCTGTCATAGTTTGCTAATTTCTGTTTCCTAAAGAAACGAGTTGTCAGATCGATGATACGCAATACGTACTAGAAATATTTTTGAAACTACTAAGACTGTGAAGACAAAACAATTAGAAAAATGAGCGAAACACTTCGCCTGGACTTTCCTATACTTATAAATTAACATTGTTTAATATTTTCCAACACTTTTGATATACACCTGTCTAGAAACGCAAAAGCAGTGTTTTAAAAAAACTATAAAATAAAAAAAAATTTTTGGCCCCAACCGAGGCGCGACCCCACAACTACTTATGCAGTAAAACGGCAGTACACTCGAACACACCCGCATATCCAACCATGCTATTCCGGAGCTACCCGTTATTGTTAAATAAGTGGCTATTGAATGCGTGCGCAATAGAAATGCATAAACGTTCAGAACTCTAGAAAGTATGTGAAATTCTTCTAAGGACAAAAAGATTATTAAGGGGCAAAAAATTTAATTTTTTGATTTTTTGTAAAAAGATTCTCCTAGAGAAAACAAAACAAAAAACCAAATTTTTAATTTTTTATCGAAAAAATTTGGAGGGAGGGGGAACAGTAGCCCCCCTAAATATGAAATTATCGCAAAAATATTATGATATTCGGATTTTGCTGTCAATGATGAGCTATATTGCTTTAACAGAAATATTTTATTGCCCCCCGTTAAATAAATAAAAGGGTACCAATTTTCAATTTTCAAAAATTCATAGAGGGCGTCACAGTGAAATTATAGAAATGATCAAAAAATAAAATTGTAGCAGATGCCTATCTCTATCAGCTTAAAAAGTTTAAACAAAAACGTGTGGGCAGTTTTTGAGAAATTTTTTTTTGAAAATTTCAAAAATTTTGGAGTGGTGCCATTGAGATCGTTTTTCGATTTTCAAAATTAATTATATTTCATGGTATAGTACCCTTGAAGGGCTACCAAACAAGATGTAGTTGATTCCAATCAGATAACTGGTTTTTGAGTAAATGGGCGTTAAAGTCGAAATTTTCAAAAATTCGTAGCGGCCGCAATGTTGAAGCTAGAGAGTTCGGTAAAAAATCGTTTGATTTGTTCTAAGGCTTTCTATAATTTCCACTATTCCAATTTCCAAAATTCCGTTTCTGAAAAAAATGCTACCAAAAAAACATGTCTAACTTCCGCTTCCGGTTTCGGATTCTTTTTAAAAGCTTATTTTGTCGATGAATTTTTGATATACCTCCTCATTCCAAAGCACATCGAAATCGGTCCAGCCGTTCCGGAGATATGAGCGTTACCCACACACCCACACACCCACACACCCACCCACCCACAGACAGACATTTTTTAAAAACCACTTTTTTAGGATCCTGGAAGCCCAAAACATGTATTTCCGTCAAAATCTCGATTTTGAAATTTTGCATGAAAACAATACTTCCCTATACTGAAAGTATAGGAAAGTAAAAATGTAGATAGTTTCCAAAAAATGTTGCTCTAAAAGTAGCCATACGTTTTTTTTAAGTTTTATAGGCAACTACATCTAGGAATGTGATACAATTTGGTTCAGTTCGCTAATTGCTCTGTGTCGTCTTCTATTTACTCAAAACCGAGTTATCAGATTAACATTTAATATTGTAAATGCCCTACTGGTACACAGTAATACGAACTAGGAACATTTTTTAACTACTAAGTTTGTGAAGGAAAATTCAAAATTTTGACATTTTCTTGAAAATCAACAAAAATTTTATAGTGCTAGGAATGAGCTAAAACTTGGCTCGTACCTCATTCTACTAATTTCCCTGTCCATTTTGGTTTTGTTTAATTTCAAGGAATCTTTTTCCAAAAAATCGATTTTTTCTAATCAAAAACTTTGTTAGCTCCAGTACGATATGCGATGAACGTACGCGTGTGAGTTACCGGCTGTTGGCACCACTCCCGCCTATGGCGTGCTGCTAGGGTTGTACAAATGATGCAAAAATAACTTATTTATATTTTCAAATACATATTTATATATTTAAAAACTTACATGCAGCAATTAAAAGAGATGTAGTTATTTAGATATAAAAACATGCGTCATAATTAGAATTCTGCTTAAATATATAAAAACATTTATTAATTATTGCTTAAGTAGTGCAACAATTCACAAAATGCACACATGATATATTTTGATCGTCGCCGTCGTTTATTTTTTTTGGTATACATGTATAACTTCTATTTCAGATTAAAATTCTCACAGTTACGCAAGTATAGTCTTTACAGTGAGACTTGGCACACCTTACCTGTAAAGGCTAGCTCATTACCTGCTCATAACTATCGAATTAAACTTGCTGGGTTTTTAAACCCTTCACAAAAACGTACTGACAGTTGCAACAAGTGCTAACAGAAGTTCAAATAAACATTTTCTTGAAACACATACACAGGGTGTTCCTTAATTGCATGCTGACATTTTAAGATATGATTCCTTAGCTGATTTTAAGTGAAATAGTTCTTTTAATCATATATCCTAAAACACTTCGTTTTCCAGATGCAGGATAATAAAGTATAATTTTTTTTTGCATTTTCCTAATTTACCTCAAAATTTTTGTGATAATTGGCTCAAATTTGGTACACAGTCAACTTTTCATAATATCTATGAGAGAACATTGCCAACATTTGGAACAATGTACAGGTGATATTTGTTTCGGGTTACGATCCCTTTTGCCCTATCGAACTTTTTTTCTTACAATAAAAATCAAATTTCTCGTTTCATTTTGAAACTTCTTTGGTATCTTGCATTTTGTTGATATCTTGTACAGTTCACTAGTTATTTGGCAAAATATCCAATGGGGCTTACACGTTTAGAGTCTTTTAGATCGATATGCTTAATTGGCTATTTTGTCGAATAACTTCTGAATGGAAGAAAATATCAAAAAAGTTTAAAGAATTAAGAAGTTTCAGAATGACACAGGAAGATTGATTATCTAGTGCAAAATTTGAGTTAATATCACAAAAAGTGTGAGCTAAATTTCAAAATCCTAAAAAAAAATTACTTTATCACACTGTATCTCGAAAACGAAGTAGTTTAAGATATATTTTTATGCAAACTTTTTCACTTAAAATCAACTAAGGAATCATATCTTAAAATATCAGCATGCAATTAAGGAACACCCTATATCTTAGAACCTGGCATGTTTGTTCTCGGCGAAAATTCTCCCTGAAAAGACTATACCTACTTTTATCATAAGGGACACAACGTCCATAGAGCCTAATTGTTATTAGTGTCGGTTTAGGATATTAGTACCTTATACAAGTAGAAAAGAAAAACAAAAATGCAATAAACCAAGACGATCAATCAAATACGTACAAACAAATTTGTTAAGTTTTTAACTGTTAGTTATAATTAAAAACTTACAAATAGCGATTTTCACGTACCATAAAAATAAAAATTCTCTACTGCAATTAATACTGATTATGTAATAAAAACAAATGTGCTACTGTCGCACAAAATTAATTAAGAATCTGTACTAAGAATAAAAAGGAGTTCAGGAAATAATAAAAATCCTTACTTGATTAGTTAAAACGCAGTAGTTGTGAAAGCGATGCCACACGCAATCATCTAATTGTTGTTAAATGGCTTGTGGCATTTCTATAATGTTCTGTTAAACTACAAATTACTACCTACTACCAAGTTTCCTACCACAACAAATATCTAAATGTAATTCCTGTGTTTGTAAATGTAACATGTTAATTAATCATTCTTTTCTAGGTTAGTATAATGTTCATTGTGAAAGATTCGACTTTTCTTTTGAGAAAACAAAATTAACAAAACTCCAAGGTGTTTAAGTAATAAGAATTGAAGATATTTGTGTTAACACCTAAAAAAGTATTATTGTTATATTAATATAATTCAACTCCATTTTTTATTTAGTCTCCGGACTCCGTTCTTACTACGAAACACATTATGTAGGAACTGATTTTAAAGTATAACAGAGGGATAACGTAAACATATAAATTAATATTCACTCACCCAAGGTCTTCTTTAAGAGTTCGGTCGATGCAACCAAAATTCATTCGCGAAAAACTCAGTGCAGGCTGCAGGTACCTGAGTTCGTACATACAGTGTTTCCCAAAAAGTATGCAACAAATGGAAACTTTTTCATATTTGATTTGTAAATTAATATTACTTTTTATAGAATTTTGAGCATTATCTTAAACCTTTTTGTAGAACTGTAATATTAAGAATTTGACTTCCAGTTTGGTAAAGTACACTACTTTTATATCTCAACGTTTTAAAAAAGTGTGTAAGATAAAACTGATTGTATTTTAAAAGCAAGCTTAGATATGAAGTTTCAATAGGTAATAACAATTTTTATTTTTATTTGTGTTTGTAATTAAAATAATATGTTGGTTCGTCACAAGAATGGACTATTTTTTCAGTAAATTTGTATTAAAGTTTATGCTCTTCTGTTGATAAATACAGTTATTTATTGGTGGAAAGCTCGCGAAAAAGTATGAAACCTTTAGGTATTTAAGGCATATTACTTGTTGCATTTAAGATTTTTAGACAATTTATGCAACAAGCAATATGCCTTAAACACTTAAAGGTTTGGTAAATTCTGACAAAAATTAACAACTATTATTAAAAAACAAAAGAGTATAGGATTTAATACCAATTTACTAAAGAAAATAGTTAATTCAAAAAACTTAATTTATTGCCAAACTGTAAGTCAAATGATAAATATTATAGTCCTAAATATGGTTTAAAATGATGCACAAAATAGGGTAAAAATTAAAATTTCGACAATAAAAAGTTTCCCATTTGTTGCATAGTTTTTGGTAAAGACTTTGTATAATGCCCCTAGGCATCAAACATTTACCATTCAGAATATCGCCAGTCTTAACATGAAAAGCAAGAAATATACATTATTACGCTAGCAAAGCATGATCAAAATATATTACTTAGTCTACAACATTATCTATGGTGCACTAACTAGACCAAAAAATCTGTAGAAACAGAATAGGATGCTTATTATGCCAGATACAGATTCACAGATTATTAACCTGAGCAATAAAGATGACTCTGAGTGAATATGCTCACCAATCCGTAGCCTACTGTTACTGAAAGTACGTAAGCCACGGGGAACCTAATGGAATCGTGATTATTTT
This sequence comes from Ctenicera cuprea, assembly GCA_958336395.1. NCBI lineage: Eukaryota > Metazoa > Arthropoda > Insecta > Coleoptera > Elateridae > Ctenicera > Ctenicera cuprea. The sequence goes on from OY284490.1 coordinate 40,632,479, forward strand.
TGTTTTTAAATAAAGGACTTTTCAAGAGTTTTAATAACACCCATAGCTTGTGTTTTTCTTTGAAATGATTATCGCGCCGAGATATACGTTTAGGGAGTCACTACCTAATATTCTTTCAATTAATTAGGTGGACGAATCTTAGTAACCGTGCTTAGTTACTAGATTCTAAGAACACAGGTAGGTGTATCGACGGGTTTAAGCAAATCTGAATAACAACAACATCAGCATTTCAGCAGTGGCAACTCAAACTTCATACTAACTGACCACGCTTCAGCTTTGGGTGCTAAGATTTCGTTTCTTCCTCCCCCCATACTCTGTTATCTTATGCCTACACGGGCTCATATTTTCACATTCCACCATTTACCTTAACGAAAAGGCCGTAGCCTTTTGTAGGTAATCAAATTAACTTTTGAAATCAGTCTGAAAGGCAACATTTATTCACAAATATTTCAAAAACTTAATATAATAAAGTGAACAATATAATAAAGCAATCGTCTCTCAAAACAAAATCCTACTGTAAAATATAAATTCGAATCCACGACAAAGGAGTACAAATCAGAAAAGCGAAAAAGTGTTAAAAGGCCCAAAAAGAAACGGTAGTTCTTTGAAGCCAAAACTGGTGAATAACCAGTTAAATCGTGAATGAAGAAGATTTAATTATATAACAAAATGTAGTCACTTGCTACTAGTACTCATTGTGTTATAAATCAATAAACCAACTGCTACGGTTTGAATGCAGCATTTTCATTTTAACATTTTTTTTTTGTTTCGGCGTAAACTAAACCAACTTTTTCTGATGGTCTATTATATTTAAAGATTTATTTTCGGTTTCGTTGTATCGTTATAACTTTAAATTATGGTAATATAAGTAAATATATTTAACTAGTTACGATTCAAATGTGTACATAACTTAAAGTTATTTTAAATCCTTTTACTGAATTTTGGAAAGTTATATATTGCGTAAATAAATATTTATTCCCCAAGAAAGTGATATAGCCAACGACAAGAGACACAAGTAAATAATTCATTAGCGTAATGAAGCAGCTAGGAAAAATTATGGCAGACGCGTGACATCCGAGATCTAACGTCCCGATTTCCGGAAGTGGGTCACAACGGCCGACGCTCACAGGCAGCACTATATGGTAACAAGTGCGTTATGGCGTTTCAATCTCGCTTTCACTTCACTTACAAAACCTGCTCTTTCTTCAAACAACTTTATAATAAAATTGAGTATTGTAGATAACTCGACACTTTAGGTATTTTGATTGCATTATGTGTTAAAAGAGAAAATTCAATGGTACTTAACACATCTTTGGCCCTGTTAACCTTGAATCATCAGTTTTTCGATTTTAAATATCTTCTATTCCATTAGCTTTCTTTTACTTCTAGTGATGACGAAACGTAGAAATTTACTTCTTTTAGAATGACAAGGTACTTTACGATGGAATTTTGAATTTAATGAAGCTTGAGAACATTTAAATTTATTTTAACTTAACGAATTTTATAGAGCTGTTTCTCCCCCTCCGACCAACGCCGCGCTGGTTTCTGTTACCTGGTAGCATATATATTTCTAATCTGTGCTGGTAGCCTTGACCCGTGCTAGTAGGTGTTTCTTCGTCAAAATTTTGATGTCCAATTTTTTAGTGAATATAATAAACGGTAAAAATGAGAACGTTTTAGAAAAAAGTGTACAGTACGTTCCTTGCTGGTACACAAAGTCTGACTTATGTAGATGCCTACACTTTTATATGGAACACTATATTACTATTTATTTAAAAGTTTATACAAAATTGTGAACAACATCTAGTTGATTTATTTCGTTTACAATTAAAACAACATAGTAGTATTTACAAAACAAAGTTTCTAAGGTACTGTTTTAAATATTGCAAAAACCCATTTAAGTTTTTAAATCATCATGTTAGCAATTGTCGCAAATATTTTAATTTTTACAATATACGACTATTGTCGTAAATATTGAATTACAGAAACGTTAGGCTATTGCTCTAATTCGACACTTGGATTATCTGCCTTCACATAGATAACTATGTACCTACTGTAAATACAGTTTACCAAAACATACCAAAATAAACCTATAGTAGAATAATGTTCTGTTTCGGTATTTTAGATATTGAACACATATTGCAGAAAACGGGCATATAACAAATCTTAATGTGCTGTTTTTAACGCTAGAGATGGTATCGTAGCACTTAAAACAATCTATGAGTTATTTGGTTTGATCATTTATAGGCTATTGTAAAATTTACATTTATTTATCAATGAAACAGTTTACTCTGTTTAATATAATTAAACTTGTAGTAAACCACACAATACACGACCATTGTTGCAAATAATCGTACTGAAGTCAAATTAGACCATTGCTGTGAACGATATCATTTAAAACAATATCACAATTGTTGTAAATATTTATAATTGAAGCAACTACCGAATTAAAACGAAACGAGACTAGCTATTGGTGCAAATAAAGAATTATCGCAATAGGGGTGTATTGTTGTAAATCGAGTTGCAGTGTGCGATTTCAAATAATACCATAGCATTGACAAAAATGCGAATTAAAACGATACCTTTTCACAATATGCGGATGTTGTTACAAATCGAATTATTACAATGTACGACTATTGCTGATAATGATTTAAAACAGCACCGTACTATTGCTTTAAACGCAGAACAAGTAAGAAATTAATACAATAGTCAAATTAATACAACACTCGAGTGTCGTTTGAAATAAAATCAGCAGTTGGCAAACCTGTATTGCATTAAATAACGTTAGCAATTTTACTTTAATAATTTTAAGCAATACTATAGTGTTGCATCAAATCATTATTTTCCTGCAACAATACCCGCATATTGTGTAAATTCACTAGATATTTACTGCAATAGTCGGGTATTGTCTTAATTCGCATTTTTGTCAATGCTATGGTATTGTTTAAAGGCATTATTTGCAACAGTCGCACACTGCATTAATTCGATTTACAGCAATACACGTCTATTGCGATAATTCTTTATTTGCAGCAATAGCTAGTCGCGTACCGTTTTACTTCGGTATTAGCTTCAATTGCGAATATTTATAACATCAATGCAATATTGTTTCAAATGATATTGTTCAAAGCAATAGTCTAATTTGATTACAGTTCGATTATTTGCAGTAATGGTCGTGTCTTGTGTGGTTTACAACAAATGTGGATTGCTGTTTTACTGAAGATTGTTTACCACAACAGTCGCATATAGTAAAAATACAATATTTATCGCTGTGCTCATTTAGAAATTTGAAAAATGTTTGTAATATTTAAAACATGCTGTACCTGAGATACTGTTTCAGATACCAACCATGTTGTTCTAATTGTAAACAAAATAATCGACTATGTATTACTGGCAATCTTACTTTTAACTTTCAAATAAATAGCAATATGGCGTTCCATACTTTTACCTTCCACTGAGTATACCGACATGGAAGATAAAACCAAATTTACCAACAATTTTTGAAATAATACCACATTATTAGTTATTACGATTACTATTATTTAATTTTATGCATTCTCAACCCAACATACAAACATGAGTATTTTATTAACACAAAGAAACGAAATTTATATAACGTCTTACTTGCTTACGGCAATATAATTAATTTTATGTACGTCTAGATGCTACTTTTAATGCTTACTTATGTCTTGATACAAATTACACTTCTTGAGACTTAAAATGTAATTTGCAACTGAAACACAAGTTCAAAGCTCGTTTTAATGATAATGTTTGCTTCTCTAATTCCGGAAATAGTATATTTTACACAACAATGCAATGATTGTCGTGGACGCACGGAATCTGAAATTATTTTTGTGGGAGCGCAGTGGTGCACTTGAGTAGTTTTATGCGTGGCATATAAAGTTGTTCCATATTAAAATGATAATTAAATTACTATGTATAGTTTATTCATTTATTGACGCCCCAGACATTTATATCAAAACTGGTAAAAGCAGTTGAAATATTATCATTCTAATGCTTTTTTTGCTTGAAAAATTACACATTTTAATAAGAATTCAAAATTTGCTTACCCAACGCTCAAGGTCACAATGTTGCCTGAATTATTTTCAATAATTTAATACCTACGCTTTTATACATCAAACTATGCTAATTTTAAGGCCTCGAATACTGCCCCGACAGTCGGGAAACTAACAGTTTTTGTTAAAGCTGCGACGCGACGGTCAGAAACCCAAACTCTGAATTAATGTATTATATTTAAATTTAACTTAATTTTTTATTGCGCATCAGTGGGCCGACCGTCTGCGCATGGTGCACGCTAATAGCTCGCGGCCTTGCGGGCGCGGTCTTTATTTTTAAAACGTCTCAGATGGCATAACATTGCATGTACACATTAGAAAATAATTAATAATTTAAAGTTTAGAAACGCAGTGGAATAAAAAAAAGCTTACCTACGCCGTCCCAAATGAGCTATTCCTCCTGCTTAAGCAAATGCTACAGTATGGAACATAAATATACGCATTGAAAATCAGACTGTCGTAACTTTACTAAAAGCGATTAGTACCACGACTGCCGGGGTAGTATCCACTACTAAATTTTGAAATGAATTACACTCTATTCACATTTGATACCAGTTTTTAATTGTTAAATTTCATGGTACTACTACGTTTTTGTTGTTAGTATGTTATGACTTGTTTTTGTAATAGTAGGTATTTTAAAATCAAAATTTAGACCTTCGAATAATTACTACAGCAACATGTTATTCACACTATTTAAATTTTATTTAAACTGTCAAATTAAATGAACTAACTTATCCCCTCTGCTCAATTTCTGACCCTAGAGTATTTTTCTAGTTACCTACAGCTGTTCCAAAATTCGGTGACATGATAAAGGATGGTTTTAATATTTATTTTTGATATTACGTTTATACCTAAAACCAATATTTTGAAAATTATAAAAAAATTCATATTTTTTTTTGAAAGAAATTCAAACTATGTCTTTTTTTCTTATTCGTAAACAAATGAAAGCGTATCAAATGCTTCTTGTTCTGTGATTGGTCTGTTTGAGAAACTATATTACTATTAACACACACTGGGCTTTGAGATTATTTAAAAATAAGAGATAAATCCGAGAAAGAATTTGCGCATTTGCGCTTTTATTAAAAGAGTAGCAGAAATTTGAAGTTCATTTGAGAGCTATTTAGGCAAGTACGAATAAAATTGTTTTTTTTATTTCAAAAATAACCATAAAAATAATAAATCTTACTGTTTATTCCGTTTTATAGATAATACCTTATAATTATATTAAATTATTTAAAGAACGGTTATTCAATCAGCCCATTAGACAGATTGTGTTATTTCGTGACCGAAGTTTTTTATTAGATGAATTTTCCATCTTTACTGTTTTAAGACATTATCAGCAACACGTACCGCATCTTTTTAGTAGAACAAACAAGTTTATTTATTTTAAATTTTTCCAAAACGTTTTTCATATTTCCATTTAATTATTCGAGCTTAATAGAAAACAAGGAACGTCTTTGCTTTCACATAAACATAAAAATATTTACTTACTCCTAATAGTTAATTCTCATATTCATCACTCATATTATTTTGATATCTGTGTGGTTCTAATTGCTAAACTAATAAAAATCAAGACTTTTGCATTATGAAATTCAAGTTAAGTAAAAAGATTTTTTAATGCTGTACCGAGCGTGCCACAAAAAAAGTACATTAGAGCAGGCGGCCTCGACCAGCGTGCGTGACATCTTAGATATATTCAGAAAACTACAATTAAGATTAACGTTTCTATTTGTAATTGTTTTCTGAATATAGCTGGTCAAGGCCAACTCTAATACAGTTTTTGTGGATGTCTTACGTATATAAATGGGGTTTAATGAAAAGAAATTAACGATATTGCGATATCATTTTGCGAATAAAAGCCTGGGTCGTAGGTAACTGATAATATAAGGCGTACAGCATATACAGAGCGATCAAATAAAAACTTAATGTAACGTCGGTGATTAGTTTGCAAATCGCGGAGCTATTATCATAGTTGGGCGGTTTATTATTTGACCGCAATTGCTCACCTTTATCATTTTCCCCAATTAGCAAGTGAGAATGGTAAATTGTTTTTAATATTTATTATTTTTATTTTACAAACGTACATGACAAATGTCAATTGTAAACCTTAACCCATTTAACACACATAACAAAATAAAAATTAGACGCTTGTTTGGTTTAGCGGTAAAGACGAGGGCTTGTAATCTGGGGAACCCAGTTTATATCCCGTGACAAATTTTTTTTTTTTTTAATTTAAATTTAAAAAAGTAACACCTGTGGAATAATAATTACGTGTAGAAAAAAACGGCGCAACGACGTTTTTAATTTTTACATACTTTTATTTACTTACTTTTCTAAACGGTATTTAATTTCGTTCGTTTGTAAAAATGGTTTTAACCAAGCAACATAAAACTTTTTTAAATTTGAATTACAAATTAAATTTTTAAAAATAAATACAAGATAAAAATTAAATTAAATTATGTACATGAGCCAAGCTAGTAGTAAGAAATTTCAAAAATATATACCAATTAAAAAAAAGCAGGTTTGTCACGGGATTTGAACTAGGATCACCAGATTACAAGCCCTCGTATTTACCGCTGAGCCAAATATTATGTGTGTTAAATGGATCATGGAACTGACGTTTATCATGCACGTTTGTAAAACCAAAATAATAAATATTAAAAATAATTTACTAAGCTCACTTGTTAATGCAATTGCGGTCAATTAATAAACCAAGCAACTATGATAATAGCTCCAAGATTTGCAAACTAATCACCGACGTGACGTGTTTGTTTCAAAGACGGCTGCGATTAAATTTTTATTTGATCGCTTTGTAGATGAACTACGTTCTCTAAATTGCAGAATTAAAGATACCACAAAATATTTTCCCAAATTGGCTTCATTAAAATAAAAAGTGTGCACCTTTATATTTAATAAAATATTTCAAAAATTAGCAGTACGATCTTGTTTTTTACGGCATAAGTATGTGTAACAGTTATAAAACAATTTTGATTTTTTTGATGTAAAAACAATTTTAATTTTGTAAATGTAATATCAAAGTTTTTGACTTACTTTTTTAAAACTAATTTAATGGTCACGTATTCCCTAAGAAGATACCTAAATGTACGCGTGAATTAAATATCCTCCATGATGTTCCTAAGACCCCGTTAATTTATGTTTGAATGTTAATGCCAATGAAACTTTCTCACGCGGCATATTTGTGCAAAGAAGATAAACTTTCATGAAAATTATTCTACACCGTTATTGTACTATTATTCTATTACTTCTCAACGTTTCCCACACATCTTTTATGCGGGTATTATACATATACAGCCTGAGTCAGCGGATACGCCTTTTTTATCTTGTCTTAATGTGTAACTTTTAGAAGAAAGTTTGTTTATAAAGTCATATATTTAAGCGCCCTCACATTGAAGTTTTGATTTAACGTCAATAATGTCAAAGGTACGGTTTTATCAAATAGAATCATAATATTATTTTCGGTGAATTTGAAAACCTCTTTTCATTTTTTCTTTATGTTTAGAGTGGGAAATTGTAAAAAAATATAGATATTAGGCTGTGTTTCTTTTCGCAACATATTTTGGTCATCAAATTACTAGGGGTCATAATAACAATCAAATGTTATTAATTTGTTTCGGACATTACGTGCTGAAGTTAAACATCGATTTATTCGTCGCCATCTAATTTATTCTTATATGCATTACAGTAATTTATAAAATAAACATTACTATCAAAATAAGAAAAAAAAAACTACTTTAATAATGACAGTGTGTACAAACAAATGTTATTATAACCAGTGGCGGCTCTAGACTTTTTAACGCCAGGGCAATGCAATATAAAGCCGCCACCTCCATAAGCTCTAACAGAAACGTCCATGGATCTGTCTGCATAAATAATTATATCTATACATTTTTCCATGTAACAAAAAAATAAAATAAGATTCTACGAAACCAACGAACAATACAAACAGAACTGAAACTATAACAAAAAGAGAAAAAATATATTAAGAATTTTGACTTTGCGAAAACCCAAAAAAGTGGTTTGCAAAAAATTGGTATTCTTTTATTTATTAAACGGGAAACAATAAATAACTTTTGCTTAAGATGAATTACTCATCTTGACAAGTAGAACCAAAATCTAAAGTTACTCTTTAGAAAATTTAATATTTGGTGGGGCTACACGTCTCCCGCCACTAACGTTTTGACTGACAAATTTAGGATTGAGTTGGCTACTGTAGAAAATTGAAAATCCCAAATATTTGCAATTTTAAAAAGATTCTCACACAAGCATTTTTAGACTTGAACAAGTTAGGATCTGAGCAGGTATGATTACTGAGCTGTAATAAAGGTTGAAGTATGGATGGAATAGCGTCTTGCCTATATAGCTTGTTTTCTTAAAAATGTAACAGTCGGTTCTTTTGCAAATACGGCAAGCATTAATATCTAGTATGGGAAAGTCCACAGAAAGTGAGCACTTTAGCTTTTTTGTTTTTCAGTTCAAACGCTGGTTACGAATTGCGACCCCTAAGTGCCAACTTCAACGTATCAACAAGCGCGTCGCCGCGAGCAGTTAAACGAAGTAATATTTTGCTATATTACAAAAAAATTTACCGCGATGTCATATTGTCTCATATCTTTTCATATACTTGTATTAATTTTTTTTATTTTATTTGATTATTTCTATTTTCAACCGGTTCTTGCCGCCCCTAAAATTTTGCCGCCCTAACGTTTCAAACCGCCACTAATAACAACACTTACTTCAATTATTTTAGTCGGTCAGAACCTGTAGCAACATGAATTTTTTGTAGAATATTTTGCGAGAAGACGCCTTTTATAGAGAAATGCTTTCAAAACGAGAAAATGTAGACAAATGTTTGCGGAACATAGAAAACTTCCAAATTATTCAAAAATAAAATTTAAATTATGATTTTAAAAAAGTTAAACATCGGATCTTTTATGTTTGACGTCAAATCAAAAATTCAATGTGTTCATGTTGTAGAGGACGCTCAGAAACATAGCTTCATAGTCACATTTTACTCTTAAAGTTAGACATTAACACAATAAAAAAAACTTATCCGCTGACTGCATACTGCGTTCGTATAGTAAGAGCAGAGCAATGTTTGATATTTTTTATTATACTCGTATTACATTATCATTTATTGTAATCTATTCTAAAGTTTTGCTTTTTTCAGATACACCATTTTACCCTCATGGCAGTCATCATAAATTGCTGGGGTAAAGCGGAAAACACCAACGACATTTCGGAAAAGCAACCCGCGGTTAAGTTAGATGTAAATTTAAGGAAAGCATTGCTAAAAGCACTAAACGATTTAGAAACCGAAGAAAAGCTTAAATTGGCAACAGGATTCCAACCAGATTCCAAAAAAGTTAAACCATTTTCTGACTCACTTGTAAACGGAATTTTTGAAAAAGCACCCGCTTCCACCTTTTCTATCATAACGCAGGCTTCAAGTTCAGTAAAACCGACAACTACTGAAAAAATTAGCACGACTGTAAATCTGACGGAAAAGCCGATCGTTGTAATACAAAAAAGCAGCGGAATTCAACATAGGCCTATAACTTCCTTCATTCCTACTACTCAACCAGAGTATGATCCAATAAGCGATTCTGAACAAATTATTGCCAGTGCAAGTAGCAGCTTTAGGGAAGCGCCAAAATTTCAGTCGTTTAAAAACGATGCACCACAGGCAAGAAGTGTACCTGAGAAAGTTAACCCTAATTTAGTTAGCATAACAAAGAAGCCGCGCACAATTTCACCGCACGTTGACATCACTACTGCAACACCCATCATAACATCATCAACCGAAGAAAGCGAAGCTAAAGTTGAAGATGTGCAGTTTTTTGCCGCTCCTCTGGTGGCGGCATTTACAGTGCATCACGATGAACAAGGATTACCGAAACGTGTTGAACCACTTATCAAAACCGCCGGACAAAATTCTGTTTCGACAAAAGATCTTGAGGAACAACGCTTAAGGCAGGTCGAATCACAGCGTCAAAAACAGCATGAAGACAAATATAAAGAAGAACAATTAAAACTTCAACAGTATCTACGGCATCAGGAACAAATTAGGCTACAATATGACCTGGAAGAAAAGCAAAGACTATTAGAAACACAAATACGTAGCCTGCAACAGCAACAGCAACATCAGGATTATTTGCTACGTCAGCAACAGCTATTTCAGGAACAAAATTTGCTACAACAAAGGCAAAAGCTTTTAGAAGAACAAAAGACACTGCTCAAAAATCAACAAAATACGTCTCCACCACCTATTTCTCCTACTCCGCCTCTTACTGTTGTTAATTCTAACCAGAATAGATTCAACAACCAACTAAATAATCGCTTACTACAGCAAAGTAAGGGTGCAAATAAAGGTTTTTCTAACTCAGTTTCATTTGAACCCAGCATTACATTTCAACCTGCTCCCCAGGTTGATAACGCACTATTACTACCAGTAAATCAACAACTTCCGGTTAGGAACGCGGGAGATTTTCGCCAAAATTTATTTCAACAACTCCCGATTAAAAATTCAGAAGATTTTTTTCAACAACCTCAATATCCACCACTCTCTGATATACCGTTTGTAAAATTTAATTTGAGACAACAACAATTACCACCAACAAGAGATTTTCAAAATTTTAACTTCAGGCAGAACATTCCCGCATCTTCGCAAAGTAATCGGGTATTTAGACATGAATTGGGAACTGGAAACTTTGTGAATAATGAATTTGATGCTCGAAATAATTTCTTTAACTCTAACCGACTTCAAACACCTCAGAGTAATAGATTTTTCCGTTCAAATCCCGATACTTTTAGTATAACTCCTAGCATATCCCAAGACTTTCACAACGCTCACAACGTTAGACTTCCTGTTGCACGTAATCAACTCAATAATTTACTCTATTATTCAGGAATATCCAAAGGAAACCAACAAGAAGACCTTAATATCGTTTCCAAGATATTATCCTTAAACCATCTGGGCACAGATAACTTTTTTGGTAGTTCAGAAGTACTGGAGCAAAGGCTGACGCCTCCACAAGAACAAATATTTGTTAAAACTTGAAACTATTTGTAGAATTTACATTTTATCATTTAATGAAAATAGTCACTATTTTATAAAAATATATGCAGTGGTCGATTAGGGTGATTTGGTGTAAGCGCACTTTAGGAGTAAATTCACTTCCCCCCCCCCCCCTCTCCAACATAAAATTCTTAATTTTATGACTGTCCACTAGTTTAATAAAATTGATAAAGGTCGTCTACGATCACAATTCGCACGCTACTGTATCACAGGTTGCAGTTGTACTGCTCACAAATACTTTAATCTGTCCTACAAAAGACCGTAAAAATTGTACACAGCTCTATTATATGGTTATTATTAGTTAACCCAAAGAAAATTTGAGGGTGTTACTTACTGCATGAGTTGTCGTGTTATATTGCACAAATATTTTGAGATCTTTAAGCTTGTATAAAACGCGGGCGGTGATGCATTTACGTCGTACAAATTTTCCCTCAGGAAAAATGCACCACCTTAGTGAGGGGGGGACCACCACCCTAGTTGGGGGGAACTGCATCAATGGTGGTACTTACAAAAATGAATAAACTTCAATGACAAATGCGCTATCTGAGAGTATTTTTTCTTGAACACTGCGGTGTTATTTTTAATTATTATATTTCAACACTTCAGACTTGAAATATAATTATTTACACAGTTTTTTTATATGTTTAACTTCTTCCTTAGTGTTCATATTTGTAAAAATTTGTTTATTAAATTTAAAATGCATAATAAAAAATGTTTTGAAAATTTTATTTATTCATTCAAAAAATAATACGACACACGTTAACCAAATTAGCAAAAAAATTTGAAATTTGAGGAAAGTTCAGAAAACTATTGCAATTTGGTGCAGTTACCTGAAAACAATATTAAAGCCTCTTATGATTATGACAAAAATTATCCCCTGCTGCGTTGTCACCTGATTGCTGTTTGTCAATTTAGGGGAGCGTTTACCACAACTCACTCTATCTTAACAATAAAAATATTCTAGATGTAAGCATTAGTAGACTGCTGCCTTAAAGTTTAGATACAAATTCCAATAAAACTCTTTGGATTAAAAAATTCAATTCCTTTATGAATTCAAAAACAGTACAATTATTATTATTATTATTATTACTATTATTACTCTATGTATAAACATTAAAATACACTTAAGTCTTGTTAGAGCTAAAAGTAATTGGCGTCACATTTCACGAGAGTTTTTCATTTGCCTTCTTATCATCACTTTATTTAAGTATAATTATTTTTCTAGTATGCTTTACTTTGCTTTATTTATGTTATTATTATTATTCTAGTTAATTTATATTGCAGTATTAATGTGTATAGCCCTAGTATAATAGTCGATAATATATAATTACTAATAAACGTTGTTTCGTTAAATCTAGCGTTTCAATAGTAATACATATCATAGAAACTTTATGAAATGTAGACATTGTTTATTTAGATACATTTTGATAGGCTTAAAGCTATTTGTGGTCTACACAATAAATCCCTAACTGTCCTACCATAACACGACGACGGACTCTTACAACTCGAGACAGCTTATTTATTATTTTAAGCGAATGCTTATGTAGCAGTCACTTACGTCACAGAAGTTATCAAATTAGCGTGAAGCAAAGATCATGGGTTCAGCTAATTTTTTGTACGAAAGATAATCGATCCCTACTGAAAATCACCTCAGTTGCCTCATAAAACTTCATACAAAATGAACCTGGTTGTTTCAAAAACCGCATAAAACCACATACAACCTGATGAAAACATTATCAGGTTATATGAGGTTTCTATATATATTTTCAGTAGGGATGTTTAATATTTTGGCAAAGCTTAATTGAGATTAAAGAAAACCAAAAACGGAAAAACAAAAATTTGGTGGGGCAAAAATTAACCCTCTTAAATATTGCTGTATTTAAAAATTCAGTTATAAATCGTCTACTATAATTCCTCATGAACAATTTAACTTAAACACATAAATAAGATTTATCAATTTTCGCTTTTTCAAAATCAAAGAAGGCGTCACACGAACTAAATTGTAGCTTAGTTTCAGATCTATTAGCCTATATAATGTTAAAATATCTTGTGGCCAGTGTTTTATCAATATTTATTGAAAATGTCAAAGTTTTGAAATTTTTTTCACTTCACAGTTTAAGTTGTTCCAAAAGTTCTCGCAGGTTGTAACATTGCGTAATTCTTCCTATTCCCTAGGACAATTACAATATCAAATGTAATGCCGATCTGATCTCATTTCGGAGTAAATAGGCGTTAATATTACAATTTTCATAAATTCATAGAAGGCGTTACAGTTAAATTAGCGGGTTGGGACACGAACCATTTTGTAGCTCGTCGCTAGCTCTTAAAGCGTGCAAAATTTAAATAAAAAACAAAATCCTGTTTGTGGTAAAAATAGAAACACTTTTTTTAAACATAGATAAAACAAAGTATATTTGCACAGTTTAAAATTTAACAACACCTCAAAGATATTCACAGAGTAGAATTAATTCTTAAATACAAACCGTATTGGTATGATTGGGGGACCATTTTAAGGTGTCTAAGTATCAAATTACTTTAAAGAAAATAGGATTTACCAATGTATGTTATTAATTATATATTACATAAGATAATAAATTACTGTTAACGACTAACTGCTTCCATCCAAAACTCTGGTATGCCTAATAAAACACCCCAGATTTTCTTATTTGGATCGGGCAGACTGTCTGCAGGTTTAAAGGTAAAATTTTGCAGTAATCCTGACACCAATAAAAACATCACCTGTCTTGCAAAAGTTTCTCCAGCACATAAGCGTTTACCTTAAATTCACATTTTTAATTTGTAAATAATTTTGAATACTAAAAGGATTTTTTACCTGCACCAAATCCAAAGCTGTAATCTTTTTTCAATAAATTACCCTCGTTGTCCAAAAATCTTTCAGGTCTGAAATTTTCTGGATCGCCCCATACTCTTTGGTCATGGTGAGCGTTCCATACATGTGTTAGGACTACCGTATCCTATAGCCATAACAAAAATTATACAGGGTGTTAATGAATTGTAGAGACAAACTTCTAGGGCTTGCAAAACACAACAAAGCAAACAACTTTTGTTAATAAATGTGTGGTCAAAAGTGTTTCCTTTAGAAAATAGAGCCTCTTAAAGATTCTTTAAGAAATACCTGAAAATAGGCAACCCAAATTGCATTTTTAATTATTTTGCACAGGTCACACGGAATTTTGAAAAAAAAAAGCTCTAGACATACATGCATTCAAATAACGTCAATTTTGACACAATTCGATATTTTTTGACTTTTCTTGCATTCGTTTCTTTCTGTGCTTTTTATAATTCGTTTTTTTTCGTTCTGTGATTTTCTTGATAATTATTTTCTTCGTTATTTTCGTTCTGTGTTTCGTATTTTTGTGTTATGGCGAATTATACTTTTGCCGAACAGCATGACATGATGTTCATGTATGGAGCTGCTTGGGGTAACGCACGCGAAGTTGATTTTTGCTTTGTAATTTTGGTTTTTTCTATTGCTTAGTTTTAAAACATTTTTTTAATTAATTTATTTTAAATTTAATTTGAATTTGAAAAGTGGGAAATAGGGCTTTATTTATCCTGTATTAATTTCCGTCGTTATGTAAACAAATAGTAGGTAGTAAATTGAGTTGCCTACATTTAAGCGCTTCTTAGAGAATCTTTGAGAGGCTCTATCCCTGAAAAGAAACACTTTTCACCACACAATTATTAAGTGAAGTTGTTTGCTTTGTTGTGTTTTGCAAGCCCTAGAAGTTTGTCTCTACAATTAACACCCTGTATAATAAACAAAATAGTAGGGGAAAACAAAACAAACTGTAAAACAATTTGCAAAAGAGTAAATTGTATTAAAATACACTAGGCTTATTACTTTTGGTATAAAGTAGCCTCCCAGAGTCGTGTCTTGCATACACCTTCTTGGTATACCTAAGGGATTAATGGGATCCTTCCGAAGAGCTTCTCGAATGACTGCTTCTGTGTAAGGCATACTGAAATATATATACCTACGTGTACTTCAAATTTAATTTGTTAAAAATAATATACTTCTTTCTGTCGTCAAGGTTTGGCAAACGACATCTGCCCACAACCCTGTCAATTTCTTCTTGTACTTTCATCTGTACATTTGGAATATTTAATAAATAAGCCCATAACATATTTAAACTTTGTCCTATTGCTACTGGAGCGGGAAACATGTAATCTATTAATGTCCATAGTAATTGTTGTTCTGGAAATTGTTAATCTTGTTATTATTACGAATATATTAAACATTTTGCAGTTCCTACTTTTACAAGGATTGCAAAAACTATTTAATGAAAATAGAAGTTTTTTTTTTCTTGAAGATAATTTTATTATTACTAATGTTACTATTAAATTAAGCATATATTCTGAAAATTCTCGTTTTTACAATTTCAAAATGCACTTTTGATTAGTAATTTCCAATTTTCAGTGAAGTGCAAAAAATTTGAAAAGAAATGGAAATAAAAGTACATGAACTGTGAATTATTATTATTGTAGTTTACCTGTAAATGTGGAATGATCAACATTTTCTTTTTTAAGTTCTTCAATTTTACTTAAATATATGTCAGTCAAATCCGCATGATGATCATCCGAAAAATGAAGTTTGTGTACCAGAATTTGTTCCTATACAACATAAAATCAGCAATAACATTTTATAACATGTTCTAAGCACGTACGTTTAAGAAATCCACTAAACGTTTATTTTCTTCAATAATGGGCGTATATCCAAAAAAGTCGGGAGCAAGATATCTTAACCAAGGTGTTATGCTTATTGCACCGCCTGTACCGTCACCGCTTCGTAAAAATCTCAAAATTCCACGTGTTAGTTCTCGTAATTGGTTATTATCAAATCCACGACCCACTAACATGTACAAAATCGAGTTTAGCACTGGTGCAACAGTAATGTCTGGCATAAGTATCTGTCCTTTTTTTCGACAAATATCCTACAATATAAAAAATGGCGATGCTGGTTTAAAATTAGCACAATAATAATGTTGTTACATAGTCTGTTGCTTTAGGTTCCGATGTAAATAGCTCGATCAGATCTCGAATCTCTTTTTCGAAAAGGTCTTCAGTTAGTGTAAATCGTCTGCCAAATCCAAAATCTCTTAGATGTCGAAGTGAAAATCTTCGCTGTTCCTGCCAATATGGGCCATCCACAAAGAAAATTCCTGTTAATATTACAAGTATTAATAATTGATACGTTATTGCTGCTACCATAAATTTATCATACGAGGAAGTTAGGCATCTTAAATTGGAGTTTGTTTATGTTTTATTTCCAATTTAATGTTGATCAAAAGGTCAACATTTTTTCTCCGACTCAGTGATAATTAAAATTGGATTGCTCGATTTTTGTTGCGTATGTAAAGCACATTCCAATCATCAACTGATTGCAAAAATACTTACAAATATCAATTACATATGTTTACAGTAAGATATGGAAATATTTTTTAACATTCGTACATAATTAATTGTAATGAAATAACTCGATAATATTGTATCTTCTAACTGCATCGTGTGTATTCGATCGAACAGAAATTATTTAGAGTACAAATAGCCAGTGGCGGCTCGTGAAGGAGGCAACGTATAGCGTACACCACATTTCTTAAACGTATAATACCGTTTAGATTTTACTAGAGTAGAGCGATTTTATAAAAGATTTCGCGGTGGCAAAAGTTCAGATATGCGCGCCTCACATAGGTATCTCTGTTTCTCAGTGGCGTAACAATAATACCCGCATTTTGGGAAAGGGGGCGGCCTCTTGCTTTAATTTATCTTCTATACTAAAAAAATCAAATAATAATCTCTGTGTTTGATACTAATTTTAACTTACAAGGTAAGTATGTCTACATCGTACTGCCCTAATTGCGATGTATTGATTGTTTTAGTGATTTCTAAATCTTAGTGTTGTTATCTTATCAGTTTGCATTGCGTTTGCATAGTTTGCGTACTACAACATACATCATTATCGTTGGTTCAGTATTTCTGTTTCTTTTAAACAAGCTTTTTATAATATACAGTAAATTCAAATTAAGGTGGAACATGGCAGATTAACATGCAAAAAGCAAAATTGCTATGTCACTAGAAGAATTTTATTATTACTAGTTACTCTAAATACAAAGATAACCTTTTTGCATCACCTAATGACAATTATTTGAAAATTTATTAAAAATATAACTTTAAATAAATTATATATTAATAGTTAAGTCACTAGTGCGTTGATATAATCGGTTCTAATTGACCAGCTTTTAAAAGAAAAATTTAATGGATACTCTTACAAAAAACAAATAGAAATAAAAAATCATGGGCGATGTACTTCAAAATGGCCAGGGCTGTTACAGACAGACAGTAGGAAGAAATCTAGAACGTTTAATCCTGAATGGTATAAAAGAATGGAGTAGCGATATTAAAAATAAACTATTTTGCTGGAATCGCTTACTATTTTCATCTATATCTAACCTCTCAAAAGTAAAGTCCAAAAAATGTATTCTGTTTTAAAAAAATTTTCAGCTGCAATTAATAAACGGTCGTCGAACAAAGAACATTTATGCGCAACTGATAAATTAAAATTATTTGGCAAATCACTTGGCTTTAGACGAATGTTGACGTTATTAAATTAAAGTGCATAATGACAAAGTGAGCTTTAATAGGGATTTTATCTTCTTCTTCTTCTTCTTTCTCTATTTCCCATTTATGCGCTAAGGCGTTGGGTCCTCTATCCATCTCTTATAGATGTTGCGGTCCCTCACCATTCTCCTGACCTCCTCCATGTCTTTGTTTCTATTTTTATTTCTTGGTGTCTACCTCTGGTTCTTCTCCTTCTGCTTTTATTTGATAAATTTTCTTGGAGTATCTTGTGTTATCCATGCGCCTGAGATATCCGTACCACTTCAATTGTTTCATTTCTATTTCACTGTTTGCTGATTATTGGTCTAAATCATCTCTTATGCTTCTGTTTATTATTCTATCCCTTCTTGTCTTGCCCAGTACTCTTCGCAGGTATTTCATTTCAGTTGCTGTTATTTTGGATCGGTGTTTATCCAGCAGTGCCCAGGATTCTGTCTCATGGAGTAGTGTGGAGAGGAATATTGTTTTATACAGGTGCATTTTTGCTTTTGTGCTTAGTTCTTCTTTACCTATCACTGTTTTGTTTATTTGGTGATATATTCTATTTGCTTTGCTTATTCTGTTCTTAATTTTTTCCTCTATTCTTCCATCCTTGTTTATTATCATTCATAAGTATTCGTACTTTTCCACATATTCCAATTGTTGTTCTTCTAATGTAATGGGTATTCTTGCTTCTCTTTCTTCTCTCGTGATGTGCACTATTTTGCTTTTTCCTACGTTTATCTTCATACCTTTGTCTTCTAGGTTGTCTTTCCATATGTTAATATTTTCTTGCAGTTGTTTTGGGTTTTCTGCCATTAACAGTATATCATCTGCGTACAGTAGGTCTTGGGTCATTATGGGATTTAGCTTATGGTACCCTAGTCTTGTTCTCCTTCTGATTTCTTCTTTACATTTTTTAATTATGCTGTTCATGTAAACCACAAACAGCAGTGGGCTCAAACTGTCGCCTTGTTTAACCCCTCTATCTATGTTAAATTCTTTTGATTTTTGTCCGTTTATCCTTACTACTCTCACCACTTTTTTGTTTATACTTTTGATCACTCTTATAAGCTTTGGGTTTGTTTGTAGTTCTTCCAGTGCCCTCCATATGTGCTTTCTTGGTACTTGATCGAACGCCGCCTTAAGGTCTAGGAATGCTAGGTATATCACCCTGTTCTTATCCAGCATCTTCTCTGTTATCGAGTAGATTTTTAGCTCTACTGGAGATAGACATATTGCTCTGTAGTTCTCACAGTTTGTTGTTTCTCCCTTCTTATATATTAGCACTATTATATTTCTTTCCTAGTCAGTCGGTATTTGTTCTGTTTCCCATGCTTGTTGGAAGATATCTTTCAGCCATTTGATTATTCTTTCTCCTCCTTTCTTGAGTAGTTCTGGGGCGATATTGCCTTCTCTTGAGACTTTTCCATTTCGTGTATGTCTTAAGGCTATCTGAATCTCTTTCTCAGTTATGCTGTTTTCTTCTTCCTCATTTCCGTTTTCTGTTTCTTCTTCTACTGGGGTTTCTTCTTCTTGTTCTTCATTTGTTCTTTCGGTTTTAAATTAATTTGGTAGTGGTCTCGCCAGGCTTTTAGGACTCCATTTGTCGTTGTTTCTAATTCCCCTCTTTGGTTCATGATGTTTCTTATCGGTTTTGCTCGGTTCCCTTTTAGTCTTTTGATGACATTCCAGAACTTCTTTTGGTTCTCTATGTAGTTTTCTTGTATCTTCCAAACTCCTCCCAGAATGCCTGTTTTGCTTGTTTTACTGCCTCCTTAGCTTCATTACGTTTCTGTATGTAGTTTGCTCTTTCTGCTTCCGTATTTGTATTTTTAAATCTGCTCCACGCTTCTTTCTTCAACTTGATCTTACTCTTCACTTTCTCGTTCCACCATCTTGTTTTTTTTCTTATGTGCACTATAGTTTGTTACTTTTTTCCACATATCTCTTCTGCGGTTCGAATTATGGTTTCTTTAAATGTATTCCATCTTTCATTCAGGTTCCAGGGCGTTCCTAATTGTTGTTGTTCGATTTCTCTTATGTTAAGTGTATTATTAAGCTTGTGTTCATATTCTTCTCTTATCTGTGGGTTTTCTAATACCTCTGTTTTAATACTTCTTTCCAATTTTCGATTTGGGTCTCGTAAATTTGGGTCTGCAATCAGGAGTCTGTGGTTAGTACTTAATTCCGCTCCTCTTATCACTTTTACATCTTGTAGTGCATATATTATACTTCTGGTAATGGTTTTATAATCAATCACGCTTTTGTGTTCTAGGGCTTCGGCTTCGTATGTTTGTACATTGTGTTTCCTATTAGGAGCTCATTGGTGATACAGAAATCTATCATTCTTTCTCCGTTATTATTTATTTCCCATTTTTTGCGTAGAATAATTCATTTAATAAAAGGTTTTTGTAAATTGGAGTTGCCGTAATTTTTTTACTTTTTAATCCTAAAGTTAAATAATGCTTGCCATTGCAATACACAAATTTTGAACCCACGGAACGCCACTGGCACTTACTAATACTAAACCGTACGCCAAATTTTATTATTTTATATTCAAGGGTGTCTGAGATATTAATTAAAATTTAAATTTCAATCGTCCCTGTCAAGAGGCGGTAGCTCTCTTCAGAAGCATTTTAGGACACAGTTTTTTTTTTCTTAAATAGCTGTAAGTAATCAGTCACCAAAGTTTGAAAGGTAAACTTTGGATCACCCTGTATAAAAAATTAACTATTAACGCGTTTTTATTATTTTGTGTTTCAAGTTTTTAAAAACGCAATTACCGAGTTCTTCTTTTAATATAAATATGAAGAATGACGTGCCTCAAGTTAACCAAAATATTATTTTTCAATTTGAAATTTTGTATTAACCACGGAACAAAATTATAAAATTAAAAAAAAACTAGTCTCGATAGTTTGTGATGTCACTGATATCTCTTGTGAACATTTAGCAAATTATTATCTACTATTTAGACTTGGACTTTATATTTCATGGCTCCTAGAGGTCAGAAATAATTTTATTTTCAGATACTCAAAAATATGTGAAGGTAATTAATTAATTAAATTTAAATATGTAGCATGAATACACAAGTTTAACACTACTAAAATTCATTATAAAATAATAGGGGTCGTTTTATTAAATGATGAAACAAGATTTCGATTACCGAAAGTATTTCGTTAATTGATTTTTCTTAAATGGCAGCCAAAGACAGAAAACAATGTTTGCCTCATTTATGTGATGTCTGATAAGTTTCTAAATAATTTTATATTTTACTTAATTTTGTAGTGTAGGTCTATATAGTTCAAATTAATAAAAACATCGTTTAAAACTAGAACATTTGATAAACATGTTGCGCCTTTTTTTTCTGAATACTACTATGATAAAGCTGTTTACACGATCTTCGTTTTAGAATTAATAATGGTTGGCTGTTTTCCCTTACATTTCGTCATATTGTATCTATTGATACATATAGATGTGCAAAAATTAGTGTTTTTACCTTTCTCGAACAAGTATGTATACACTTGAAAACTTTCGACATCAAAATTGGTATAGACATGTTAAATGACCATAGAAACGACCTCCTATTGAGAAAAGACCTATAGCGGGGTTTGTTTTGGTCGTTCACCTGAACAGCTTAATCGAGTAATTGCCAAAAAATCACAAAATCGATTTTCGGCTTTCAGCAGATAAACATTGTTTGTGCTCAAAAAAGGAGCCCAGATTTGTATTCTACGCATGTCGATCTGCGTAAAACTGTAACAATGTTTTAAACATTTTCCAAAAACAATCAAACTTAAATATTTAAAATTTTTTTAAAATGTCTATTGTTTTGACCTGGAGGGACCTAATTGAAGGAATTTATTTTTATTTTAAAAGCTGATATAAAATTATTAATTGCTTACGTATGCCTCCATAAATATTAGTTACTACAAAAACAAAAGAAGAGTTTACAAAAGATTTTTATAAAAAAAAAACATATGTTTTCCCAGTTCAGAACATCATGCACAAAAAACATAAACGTGAAAATAAATACAAAATCAAAAATTTTTATATGTGTATTCAAAATCCTTTTACAACACATTCTGGTTTAATAAATAAATACTGGCATGATATTCTTAGGAGCAATTGCTATTGAAATAAAAGCACAAGTGTGTTTAACATTTTCTCACTTTTCGTTGACATATACTTTGATTCTTTTCCACTTTAGTATTGGTTATTTTTCTTTGACTGGCTTGACCTTTTTCTAAGGTTGTTGGTACTAGTTTCTAAAACTAAATGATATCATCAGGATCGTCAAAAGAAAATTCTTCATCACTAGGCTCGAATTCGTCCACGTATTCCCTAGCCGATGGTTCTAAAATATCATCATCAGAGAGTTCAGAATTGAACTTCCATCAGAAATGGCTCTTACGTGCAGAACTTTACCAAAAACAGATTTGGCAGCAATGGGGCTCATACTTCATAATTCCATAAAAAATTTTAAACAAAAAATTAAATTTTTTGGCAATTTTAACATGCCATGCACAACGTTCCCAGGTGGAAACATAAATAATTAGAAACAAATTTCAATAATTTGACTTATTCACATAATTATTAAGCCTCAACAAAGATCGAGCATACCGTAGCAACTAATAAATCATTTTGTTTGATGAAACTTACCTTATATTTATAAAAACTCACACTATAAACAATCTGCCTAGAACATAATCTATCATGAAGACACACTAAAAAGAAATTTGTTTATTAGACATATGACGCCCTTTACTGCCTAGGAATCATTTGCCAAGGTTGCCACACTGTTCCCGTAAGGGAACAATATGCGTCCGCGTTGGAAATACGAAATCACAGAAAAAATCAAAATTTCAATGTGGGTGAGGAAAGTCTTGTGGCGATTGCCCGACAGCTTCTTTCGTAATTGCAATAATAAGTCAACACTATTTCTTGTCTGTATAAGGGGAGGGGGCAGAAGGAGATGACCTAGTAAATAGATAAAAAAAAGTTTTGAATTGAATTTTGAAACCTAAATGTTGGTTTAGATACGTTGATGATACCTTCGTTATCTGACCTCAGGGACGGGATTCCCTTTCCGACTTTCATTCACTCTTCAATTTATAACATACTAGCATCCATTTCACCATGGAGATTCAATTTAATGACAACCTTTCTACTCTCGACGTCCTAGTTGGTCGTCGTCCTGACGGCAAATAAGGACATTCCGTGTACCGCAAACCTGTACATACAGACCGCTACATGTATATAGTCCTTGCCACTACCTAAACGTACATTCTCATCATTATCCGGCCAAAAATTCTGTTATTAATTCCTTAGTTCACCGAGCCTCTGCCATTTTCCAACCATCCTATCTGAAAGACGAACTTAATCCCATTACCACAGTTCTTACCTAAAATAGCCACAACAAACGAGACATCCAGCACGCTATTACAAAAAGACCCAACCCGCAAACATAGAACGTATCAATACACTCACACCACCTAAATCTGTAGCATTTCTACCTTACATACATAAAACCACCGAGCGCATCAGCAGACTACTTAAACAAAACATAAAAACCGTTTTTACACCTTTTCAAAAAATTTTGAACTTCCTTCCTCCGACAAGTTACCTACCCTCCAATCCTGCGGTGTGTATAGTGTACCTTGCTCCTGTGGGAAAGCCTACATCGGTGAGACGAAGAGGCCGATCAGCGTTCAAGTCACTGAACACGAGCGTTGTACTCGACTAGAACGTCCTGCAGCGTCGGCTATTGCTGAGCATAAATTCTATAAATTCTATACAGGCCACAACATTCAATATGACAAGACTAAAATCCTGACCTGTTCTTCGAACTATCTCAACCCTGTGATCCGTGAATCCATATAAATATATAAAACTCTTAACAATGCTAACCGAGACCGCAGCTATCCTCTCCACAATGCTTACAAACTACTTTTTTCGACAACACAACACTACACACAACAAACCCGCCTTGCAACCGCTCAACTACTACAGTCTGACAGCCAATTACAGACACATTAGTCACACCCGCCCCTTATAAACCCGGTGCCTGTCTCGCCAGTTGTGTTCCAGATCTCAAAGTGACCACAGCCCTGAAGATGTTCCGTGCAACCGAGGACGAAACGTCGGTGGTTTATTCACCGATGACGCGGCTCCAACCCAGAAGCTTAGATGCCTATAGACATCTTATTGCGAAACACTCTGTACATCAGCTTATAGTTATTGCATTTGATAGTATTCAGTGTCACCACAAATCAATCAACTTTGTGTTGTTTATTATTTTATTGAAAAGTTATTGTCTGAAAATAGTGTAATGCAGTTGTTTATCCTTGAAGTTTGTTATTTTTAATCCTTTAACAAAAAATGTTATATTTGTAAAAATTATAGAAATATGACGTATTATTAATCTTTCTTGTTAGTTTTTATTTGTTATTTGATATATTATGCATTGCTGCCTTGTAATTAAATGCAATTTAATTGCACTATACTTTGTTTATTTAATTTTTAAGTTTACTGCAATCTTTGTTATTTTGCTACGCGAGTTTCCTAAGACGAATCTCAGTTACAAGTATTAAAGAAATTGTGCTTAGATATATTACAATAGACTGTTCTCTCTATGAATAAGTGCAACCGTAAATCTTTGTAGGCTTTAATAAGAGAAATAAATTTTGAAAAATTGAATAAAATCTTTTTTATTCAAAAATTTAAACTTTCAATGTTGTTTTATAACGTATTAACGTAAAACCTGACTTTGGGTACGTAGCTTTTCCTCACGCGCATTCACGATTTTTTTAAACTTTCTAAGTTACTGATATTTTAATAGGACATTACAGATAATAATTTTCCAAGCAATAAGCAACATTGGAAATTAAAATTTTGTTTTAATTAATTTTATTTTAAAAATTATTTTAACTTGTTAGAAAAGACTAAGAAGATTTTTGGTTGCATCTATAGGTAGTGATTATGATTACAGCCTATTATAATCTGTTTAAGCGTAATTTTTTAGTTTTTTAAATAAAAAATATTAAACTGATTCCTCTTAGAAGGCTTACTCATATATCGGGTACCAAATATTATATTTAAACAAATAAATTTTTAACTAAATAACACGTTTTTATTAATAAAAATCCTAGTATATTGACATTCCTAAGTTTCTCGAGAAATTCCCGTACTAAGGAACGAAAGCACCCTCGCCTGCGTACGTCAGTTTTCACAATACAACGCAGGCGACGGAAAAACAACGGGAACACCGAAACGCCAGTCGTAATTAAAATTACACTTTTTGTTTACTGTCAAAATAGTCGCTACTCATAGCAACAGATTTTGCGAACTCAAATATGTGTCTGGCCTGAATTTACCGTATGTTCAAATAAAAAATACTTCAAGGTTGGCCATGGAAAATAAAATTTCTGTCTTTGCATGCTTTAGAATTTAAACAAACAAAACATAATGTCACTTAAAAGTTTTAGGTTAAGCTTTTTAATTTGTTATTTGTAGTGACACTGTGATGAAAGTTAAATTCTAAAGCATGCAAAGACAGAAATTTTATTTTCCATGGCCAACCCTTATGTATTATTTATTTAAACATACGTAGGTACTTTTTTAAGATACTTATTTAAAAATAATCTCAATTTTAAAGATGTGCTATTGTAATACTCTAGAAATTAGTAGTGCATCTAAGCATTTCATTCAATATAACAAAAACTTTATTACGCACCTAGTAATTCTCCAGAGCTTCTGCCTCTTGTTACAATTGTATCATTTCTCCCAAAAAATTCTTCCCTGGACAGCACTTCCTTACACAGATCATAACCAAGTACTACAATCGTAGGTGCAGGCCCTAGGTACAGACCAAGAATATCAGTGTTGTAACGCTTTCCTAGGATTTGCGTAGAAATATGTGAAAAATAGTAATTTTCTTTTAACAGAAACCAATAGCTTCCCCATATTGGTAACCGTGGTGGACCTGTAAAGCAAAATATTTTGTTATGTATAATGGTTATTTGATAATTATTATTAACACCATAAAACATAATTAATTACCTGGAGGAAAATTTTTGGGTTTATTTTTTGAAAATTTAAACAAATACACTAGTGTAAGCACCAGAAATGTAATCAAAATTGTAATAAATACGACCATTGCGCCCCTTTATCTTTATTTAATTCGAAAACTATTAAACTCTGTTACATTAGTAGATGCAGTGTTTTTGTACTGATAAACATTAATCACTTAATGGTATTGATAAATAAAGTTCAATACAATTTATAATTTAAGAGACTGCGTAACTGACGAAACTGAGCAAAACAGCGCGATATCAGCCTATTAGTAAATTTACAACTTAAGGACAAACATTCATGGACAAAATAAGATTCAAAGCCACAAACTTGAACCCACTACGCGAATGCATTATCCACTACCCTCAAAACATATTTTTGATGTAATATCTCGGCAGGGTTGGTACGTT
The DNA here is from genome assembly GCA_958336395.1 of Ctenicera cuprea. Lineage (NCBI taxonomy): Eukaryota > Metazoa > Arthropoda > Insecta > Coleoptera > Elateridae > Ctenicera > Ctenicera cuprea. Next base: position 40,658,749 of record OY284490.1, read on the forward strand.
AATTAAAACTAATTTGGAAAATAATACTGAAAATTTGATAATTATTGACAATTGATTCAGTTTTAAAAATTAAAAAAACATTAAATAAATTTAAAGTAATTTTGTTTGTTCCCAAGTGTAGATAGTGGTTTAATATTATAAATATTATGTACAGTTTATCATTGTCATATCAAATATACACGTTTCTGGTGGTCGTTAATAAAAAAAGACTCAGACGACTCCTCCATGGGAAGAAAACTGCAAAATACCCCAATTTTCAATTTTTACGTAGATCTAAATTGTATTTTATTGCTCTGCAAATTTTAATTATTTTTCATCACATTTCACTGTTCTTTACGGCGCTTTGGAACTTTGGGAAGGCGTACCAAAACATTAGCTTTTTCTGAGCGCCCGGGTTTATTTTTACATCGTGCTACTTGCTAAATAAATGAAAAGTTTCTAAAAATTGACAAGAATAAATTTTATGCGCAAAATATCGGTCGTCTTTTTAGTAAAAATAAAATGTAATAATTAAAAAAAATAAAAATGTTACAGAAGAAACAGTAAAATCACGTTTAAGATTCGGGATTTTCCTCCATGTAAAAATTACTTATTTAAATTAATTATGAGCATATGTTTTGCAGTTATATGTTTAGGTAAATGTTGATAATAGCTATAAGCATACTTAAAACTACTTGGTCTTTATAAATGAGAGAAATCAAAAATTAACTTGATAACGAAAATAATATTCTAACTCTAAAAGAAATGTTTGTGCTCTTTTGCTAACATTTTCTAACAAAATAGTTTACGGTATTTAAAAATAAATTTAAACATCATTTTTGACAGTTTTATCTACAATGTAAACTAAACAAGTTTTGTGACACATGTAAAATTCCATTAGATTCCCCATGATCGCAGTTGACAGTAACCTCCCGGTATAGTACAAAAACTAAAAAGGAAATTATTTATTAGAAACATATTCGAACAAATGTAGGTACCTATTCGGAATCACTACTGTTTAAATAATTTACATCATACTGTACTGTTATAGACCGTTTTACGTCATACTGCACTGTACTGTAAAACGCGTTATTACAGTACAGTAGGTTTTTACAGTACTCAATTCAAAGCTACCTTTGCAGAACAAATTTATTAACAAATTTATGAAAAAAAACAAGAAACTAAGAACATTTTGGTAAGACAAAATTAAAATTAATGGTACAGTTTTCATTTTCACTAATTTGGATTGAAGGAATTTCCACACAATCAGGTAAGGATAGAGTATTAGTACCAAATACTTGAGTCTCAAACACGAGCAACATTGACTTTACCATGGAATATTTACTCCACAAAGAAGTACCACAATATTTCTTTGACTAGAAATGTTAGAAGTTGTAATACAAATATTTAAAATGCCAAAAAAACTTACCAAATCATACAAATATGCCAACATAACATCCTCATCAGTTTTTTCAGCATTATACGAGTTTTTCCGCCGCCATTCTGTAAATACGTCATATTATTTTTTATACCGCCCTTCCGACTTCACGGGAATAAGATTAGCCGTAGCTTCTTTAGATTTTCGCAAAATTTCTTCGGAATGCTTCTCATTCATTTTTAATTTATTGGCGATTTGCAAAAGTAAACAAACATGCCAACTAGCGGTTGTTTGTGTAAATTGGCGGAAGTTTGAATCAGACTCGGTTTATTATAATTTTTTTAAATTTTAGTTTCAGTATGAAGTAAAATGCGTTACGTCATTCGTCCGGTATCAGATATTACATACTCATTGCGCAATAAAATTCGGACTCGGCTTTGCCTCGTCCTCGTCCGAATTAACTACTTATTCGTACGTAATATCTATTTTACCGGACTAATGACGTAAATAACTATAACATATTTTTTTAGCAATGTTTAAAATAAATTTCTCTCAGTGTGCATAGCTTCAAAACGCGCCTGGTTGCTACAGAAACGTAATATTAAAACTTTAAACGTCTAATTAAATTTATTGACGTAATTTCGATCTTATATTTCTTTTATACACAATTGTATAATGGATCGGTCTACCAATCCGTATGTTATATACACAAAAGACATGTGTAAGCGTAGCCATGGCGTGGGGTTTGCAGTGATGTCGGAACACACGGCTGCGCTATGGGGGCGCATGCATGACGAGGGAAAGAAGCCGTACGTCGATAGGGCGCTAGCGCGGTGCGTGAAATCCGGCAGTTGCGGTATTTATCATGGGTCCAATATATTGGACCCATGATAAATTCCGCAACTGCCGGTTTTCGCGCACCGCGCTAGCCCTATCGATGTACGGCTTCTTTCCCTCGTCATCCATACGCCCGCATAGCGCAGCCGTACGTGTTCCGACATAACTGCAAACCCCACGCCATGGCTACACTTACACATGTCTTTTGTGTATATAACATATGGATTGGTCGACCGATCCATTATACAATTTTGTGTAAATTACAACATGTACCTGGTGGTACATGTTGTAATTTTCTAAATTTTGGTGTATAAGTCAGTTTTATAATTTATTGTTAAATTTTTGTAAACAAATCACAATGGTAAGAAGATGCTTGTTTCAGTTACTGTGTTCTGAGTTTTTAAATTAACGAAACTTTAATTCCAGCGAGAGTGCATAGGAGTTCAAATTGGAAATGCAACCTGGGAGCTGTACTGTTTGAACATGGTATTCAACGTGATGGCACATTCTGGCAGCAGAGGCTTTCTGACGTCTAGTGACAAATGTTATGATACCTTCTTCTCAGAAGTGGAAAATGAAAAAATTGTACAAGAACCATAATGGTCGACTTAGAACCCACTGTCGTAGGTCAGTTATCAGGTTATTTAAACATGAAAATTATCAGTAATGTTGTTGATTTTATTTGGAAAACTTTTGCAGTAAAATGCGTAATTTCTGACGGCAAGTGAATGCAGCGTTTTTGTACCACCCGATTGTAGCCGAATGCGTGGCTCAGAGCTCTTTCAATACTCGCGTTGAAATACTAGTATTTGGTATTGAGTACTACTTTCCTCTGAAAATTATAGTAGGATTAATAAAAATTGCTTTTCCTAAGTTCATGAAGAACATTTTTTAAATCTGCAATACAAGCAAAGTTTACTGGTTTAAACCTAGGTGATTCAGCATAAAATTCTTTTTTATAAATTATTTAAAAAACGTGGAACGAAGAAAGTAGTATTTATTACCATAAGCCATATATGTATAGTAAATCTACGATCATTATCGCTAATAAGATCTATAATCAGAAAAACATACGTTAGGAGAAAAATCTATATTTGACAGTATGCAGGCAAAAGTAGAACTTTCAGATTGTTTGCTACCAAATTATAAACATGATTATAACAACCTATGTATGACAACCTTAGTTTCTTGAAAACTATGCTCCTAACAGCTGGATATTAATTGAAATCTATTAGCAATCAATATACATTAAATTATATCACCCAGCTCGAACAAACTATTAAAAAATAAACAAAAAACAAGGCCCTAGGACTGAAGATTCAAAAATATGTTTTGCGTTGAGACCGGGGCGGAGGTTTGCAAGAGCTTGCTGTGCTGGAAGGCTTTCGCCAAGACCTGATGTAGCCGCTGCTTTGCTCTTGAAGAGGCTCGCGGTGCTCGGAGACTCGGCCGAGACCGTGTGTAGCCGCTGCTTCGCGTTTGGCTTCAGAGCGTTAGTTAGCTCGATCCGGAAGTAGGTTAGAGCTCTTGGAGAAGCTACAGGGTTGTTTCCATTTTATTCTTTAGACCGTTTGAGTCAATTTTTGACAAAAAAAATTTTTGTTTTTAAACGCGTTGTTTATACGTGATTTCGTTGCCCAGCACCGTCAACAAATTGCATAGCAACGTCGTCGTCAATTAAGTAATTTTAAAACCTAGTGATTTTCGTTTCACTGTATTGTGAGCGAGTGAGAGTGGATGCTGTGCCGGGAGAGAGAGAGCAGAATCTGGCATGTCTGCAAATCAACAAAGCCAAATGTGCTGTTGTACGACCACGCCCCCCTCGACTCTGAGTGGCTGTGAGTGCAACATCGAATTGGACTTTCTCATATTTTAAAGATTTCGTAGAGTGAGGATGTAGTTTGCTAGTCGGCGACATTTAAATTCGTTAAATTCTGTCACCCAGAAAATTTGGAAAATATTTAAGCAGCACTACTCGATCTGTTTGTTTACAGAAATGTAATTATTTAAACTATTTACATAATTATAAAGCCAATCAAATTTTAATATATAATAATAGTTGCATTATTTAGATAAAACTGTTTGCGAAAAAGAAATTTTACATTGCGATTAATGCCAAATTGCCATTTTTAATTAACATTTTGATAAATTAAATCTATACGCCCCTCTTTCTGATTCACAAAATGGTCAATCACTAAATCATTAAAATTGATGGAGTTTGGAGTGACGGTTTGTTGTCGTATTACATAAGACAGAGACCACAAAAACAAAAACAAAGTAAAGTACTTTACATTTCGCGCCCACAAATTGAGTTAGCAGATTTATACAAATTTTCACACATATTCTGTATTTGTTGTATTGCCAGATTAATTAGTTTGTAAGTTAAGATAGGGTAAGTAAACTACTGCTTTAAATCGGACTAATATTCCTACATGCACGCGACCCTGCTTCCCCACAAGAACGTTTATTTATACCATAACATAAACACTGTTAGCCTGTCCTGTCAGTATTTGGCGTACGCAGACGACATAAAATAAACAAAGAGAAAACCAAATAGATGTGCATGCGAAGAGATGGCGAGCAACAGTTACAAAATATTCAAATAAACAACTATGTATTTGAAGAAGTAGAATGTTTTAAGTACCTAGGCAGTGTCCTGACCAAACAAAACGACACCAAGGAAGACATCAAGGTTAGAATAGCGACAGGAAACAGAAGTTACTACGCACTACAGACTGTCTTAAAATCGAAAAATATATCTAGAACTGCAAAAGTCAAAATATAAAAAACCATAATAAAACCCACAGTCACATATGCTTCAGAAACATGGGTGCTTACCGCAGAAGATAAGCGTAAACTGGAGACTTTCGAAAGAAAGGTGCTGCGAAAGATATACGGACCAATCAACGAAGGAAGTGTATGGAGAGTATGAAGAAACCAGGAGATGAGAGACCTATATAACTAACCCAGCATAATTAATACCATAAAAAGCCAAAGATTGGGGTGTCTAGGTCACGTGATGCGCATGGGAGAAGGAAGATTTCCAAAAAAGCATACCAATCGAGAGTAGAGGGCGGAAGGCGAAGAAGAGGTAGGCCGAGGAAGAGATGGGGTGACGAACTGGAAGAAGACCTCAGAAAACTAAATGTCAGGAGATGGAGGACGAAGGCGCTAGAGAGAAGGGAGTGGAGAGCCGTAGTTGAGCAGGCCAAGGTCCTAAACGCACTGTAGAGCCAAGGAGAAGAAGAAGAAGAATAAACACTGTAAAAAGAATGCAGACAAAACAACAGCATAAAATAGAGTGAAGTTAAATAAATACTGAACATAACACCTCTTTTTGTTTCTGATCTTTGCTACTATGGAAAAAATACCTTGCGTCATGATAGTTTTGATGTTCTATTTCGTTTGCTTACATATCCGCTGCAGAACTACCACTTTTTTAGAAATTTAAGAAACCAATACGTTATTAGCAATCTTGCATCTTAGTTTGGATGCTTCTCTTTGTGAAACCTCTTTATTCGGAACTGATGAGCCGCCACTGCACTGTATTATGTTTTAGAAAAGTAATCTCCCTTACGAGCCGCCATTTCTAATAATAATCTCATTGAAATTGGAATTTAAAAAAGTTTTAGGTAAAATTTTTTACTATGTTTCAACTGAAAGCGTTTCTTGAATTGCATGATTTACTAGAAAACGAAAACGGTTATGTCATGTTCGAGTTAGGTTGTATAAATCGCTATAAAACCGTCAAACCGCGTGAGTGAGTTACATTAAAACTTAATATATGTAATTAACATTATCTCGCATCTATCTAGTTTTAGGTTTCTTGTAGTTTTAACTTAAGTTTTTATTACCTAATAACATGTTCAATGTAGAACACGGAATCAAGTATAAATAGCTGTTTTGTTTAAGTTATTGTTAAATGATCATCATTCATTAATAGTTTTGGTTTAAGCAATGCTAGAATTAGTATATTGTTTTGCTATTGAAACGTCTGCCAGATTAGACAATGTAGAGAGGGTCTGCGTTTTAATAGATAGACAAGCAGCAATAGTATTTAAACATATTTTAATGATAGATTGCATAACCAAACAACTATTTCTCTCTTCAACTGCGGGTAATTATTAGCTAGCATAGATAATACGATTTTCCCGTCCCGTCACGTCTAATGTCAATGGGTGGTTACAACTTCAATTTGCACCAACCTTCATCCCAGATGGGCTATAGGCTATAGAAGAGACATAAAGAAGGGGTGCTAGAACACCGTCCCACAGTCCGTGTCCGCGAGCTTCGGAACAACCCTGTATGTAGGTGCCGTTTATCTACGAATAATCAAGTTCTTCATGATGGTGCTCGAATTTGAAACAGGTTCTATACGTTTTATTCTTTGTTTCGTGTCTACTGTACAGTCGACATCGAGTTTTGACCTATCTGCTGAAATTAATAATTCGCAATTGTAAAAACAAGAAAAATATTCGTATGTGATAAATAAAACCCCGGTGCTTGTTAGTATAGATAATATACAATTATTACAACATTCTTTTGATAACACGCGTAATTTCTTTCTAGTAAATAATTTATTTGTAACTGCTTAAAATTGTGGTCAACATTTTACTGTAATAATTAACTTTATTGCATCATGAATCATGATAACGTAAAAGTCTGCCGAATAGACAAAACGAGACCTTCCTCGCAGATTTCCGGTGCCTTTTTTCTCTACTCTCTAATTCAACTACAGTGGAACTCTCTAACTCGAACTGCTGTAACTCGAATTATTCTCCAAGTCAAATTTTTGTCATGAACACTGATGTTGCGTTGTCTTTTTAATGTATTTTTAACTCCATAAGTGGAATATCTATAACTCGAATATTTCTGTAAGTCGAACTGATATTTCACTCGTAACTCGAATTTTTTCCGGTAAGTCACTAGTTACAAGTATTCGCTAAACATATAATTCGAATATTTAGGGGAAGTCCCTAGTTACGCACAGTGACGAGTATTTCTGTGGTATTTCTTAGACATGTTCAGTGGCAACCAGAGTATTCTCGCGTGCGGCCAATTTTTTTTCGAAGATTACGGGAAAGTGGTAAAATCAATCAGTGGTAAAATTTGCTAGTGCATTGTGAAACTGCATTCATATCTAAAATGACAAAACGAAATTGAAAGTGCTTATCACTTGAGCAAAAATGTTTGTTAATTGCCGAGGTAGAAAAGGGCGGAAAAAGAAAAAAGATATTGCTGCACAATTTGGTATTCTCCCTAACACTTTATCGACCATTTTAAAAAACAAGGATGTACTTTTAGAAAAAATCAAAGACTATGGTGTTAGCACTAACGCAAGAGACTTACAACCTGTGTCTATGATGATATTGACGAAGCTATGATCAAATGGACAACCATGGCACGTAATAAGAATTTACCCCTGGCGGGAACCATAATTAGAGAAAAAGCTAAAGAATTCGCAGATGCTTTGGGAGATGAAGATTTTTCAGCTAGTGTAGGATGGTTAGATAAATTTAAAAAACGGCATAATATTGTCCAAAAGACGATATGTGGTGAAAGTGCTGCAGCGGATTTGCAAACTCGTGACCATTGGCTTCAAACTGTTTTGCCCAATTTAATAGGTCAGTACGATCAACATGACTGATTTGTAATGCCGATGAGACGGGGTTCTTTTTTAAATGTTTACCAAATAAAACACTTGCATTGAAAAATGAAAAATGTTATGGTGGAAAAAGTAGCAAAGAGAGAATAATTGTTATGCTTATGACTGGGTCCGAAAAGCTAAAATTGCTCGTTATTGGTAAATCAAAAAATCCACGCTTTTTCAAGGGTATCAAATCACTTGATGTGGATTACGAAAAATAACAAAAAGGCATGGATGACAAGTGAAATTTATGAAAAGTGGCTTTTAAAGCTAAATAAAAAGTTTCGTTCTCAGAAAAGGAACATTTTACTGTTTGTTGATAACTGTCCTGCACACCAAACGGATGTAGGGGATAAACTGAAAAATATCAAACTTACATACTTTCCTCCTAATATGACCTACAACTGTAACGTTACTTGGGACGCAATTAGAGACCTCAGTAAAACATGGGATGTGAATGTAAAAGAACAAACAATTGCCAATTGTTTCCGGAAAGCAGGGTTCGTTAAAGATGAATTGCTGCAAGATATTGATTATTGGGATGAAGAAGATTTTCTTCCACTGTCCGAATTAAATGTTCTATGGCCTCATACAGAACCGCAGCAAATATGAATGATGTAACATTTGAAGATTACGTAAGTGTGTAATAAATACAAATAATTTTTTTTGTATGTTTTTTGGTGTATTTTCTGTGACTCGAAGTTTCCCTTACTCAAATTTTTTTTCTTGTCCCTTGAGATTCGAGTTAGGGAAGTTCCACTGTATTACCTATCATTTTTTACAAAAGAAGGTATACCAACCTGTCAAGTAATCAAACAAAACCCAACCTCTTGTAAGTTTTTGCGTAATGAAAAGGCATTTCTACACTTTTCTCATACCTTTATTTCAGTATGAAAGCTGAAAAGTTTAAATTTCTGAAACAAAAAAAAATCTACGGTGATAGTGGACAGGTAGTAGTAGATTTATGCTGCCTGTGCAAATCGGGTACTTGGTATGTGTAAAATAGGTATCTGAGCTTCTTTTTTGAGCACGTTAATATTCAAGTAAAGCACATTTTCCCACATCTCAACTTTTCGTGGAGTTCTGGTAGAGTTATCTACTGTGCGATCAAATATTTTTTTTCTTCTCGACATGTGCTAGTAGCCCGTTACGATATTATGGAACTTGGATTTCACCTTTCCATCTTGTCTTTGGTCGGCTTAAGTTTCTTCTGTCGCGTGTTCTGAATTGTAGGATCTTCATTTATCAAGTGGCGCATAGTTTCTTTTATAAATCAATTAAGTTAAGTACTTTTTGCAGTGACACCAATCTTTACTTCTGCTGAGGAGCGCCAATTTAGATTTTAGAATAAAATAACCGTAAAAAATTCATGAAGAAAATCCCTAGAAAAATTCCAGATAAAAATCCTTTGGAAGAAACACTGCTAGTAAAAACAGCGTTTGAAAAAATCATCTAAAAAAAGCTTCGGTAAAACACCCTCCAGGAAAAATATTTTCCGAAAAAACAACCCCGGCAAAAAGGATTTCTCGTAAAAAACAGTACCAGAAAAAAATCCCCTAAACAACAGCACGTGTATTTTTTTGTTGGTGGATCACTGTATAGTAAAGAAAGAGCTTTCCATAAAAACGATACGTGTTTATTTCTTGCCGATCGTTTTATATGCATAAGGGAGGATTTTATTTCAGAATTGTGTACGTAAATGTCTAACAATATTGTTTTAATGCAAATTTATTAGTTCCAAAAACATTTTGAAAATCTCCGTTAATGCACTCCCTTGAAAATGGGGAAAAGGGATAAGTTTAAATAATGTAACTTTTTTCCAAAGAATTGTCTCTGGGAATGTTTATAGAATTTTTTCCTGGGAATTTTTTCCCGGGAATGTTTTCCTGAAGAGGTTTCTTTCACAACTCATAAATGTAATAAATATCTGCGTATTCAGCATTATTGAATCTCGCCGCTATGAACATTTAAGTAGTGCTAGTAATTTTAAAATAACACTACGATAAAACCAACTAAATTAAGTATTTATTGCAGAAAATGATACCCGTTTTTTTCATGCCGATCGATTTATATGCATAAGGGTGAATTTTATTTTAGAATTGTATACGTAAATTTCTAACAATATTGTTTTAATGCGAGTTTATTAGTTCCAAAAATATTTGAAAAATCTCCGTTAAGGCACTATCGTGGATCTCCGTTAGGGCTCTATCGTGAAAATGGGAGAAAGTGCTAAGTTTAAATAATATAATTTTTTCCAAGGAATTGTTTCTTGGGATTTTTAAAGAATATTTTTTGGAATTTTTTTCTAAAAGCTTTTCTTTAAAGGTTTTTCGTTCTTCAAATCCGTTTTCCGTTTGTTTTGGTTTTCTTACGAAATTTGAAACTCACTTGAAAAGGAGTTGCGTCTCTGAGAATCAATTAATAATAAAACAAGAATATCACAAATTCTATTACGCATAATAAACTGACCAAAAAATATATACCTAATAGAAATTTACGCAAATCGCGATTTTTGTGTGCAAACTGATTTAAATTACAAACACCAAATTTATTGCGCAACTACGGCCTGTCTTTCCTACATATTATCATGGAGGCCTCTGATGGAGGTCATAGCCCCGGCCCCCATGTGTTAGGCTCCTATGATTTATTGTGGATATCATGCCTAATGATTGACGTTTGATACGTGATATGATAGTGTATTGTTTTTCTTAGCATGGTATGGATCACTGTCCATGGATGACTTAATTATTCAGAAAAATTGAACTTTTTCTATAGAGTTATTGCGTATTTAGTACGAAAAACAAGATATTCAAATATTGTAATTAAAAAATAATGTAAAAAACCCACATGAGGCAGACAGTTCTTGTAGTCTCATTTAAGTAAAATGTAGTAAAAAAACTAAAGCTTAATAAGAAGTAATCGCTTGACTCACATAGTTTCATAAATACAATTGATAAGAAACCAAATAACTGGCTTCTTTGGTTCAATATAGTAGCTCAAAACTGTAGAAAATTAAAAGGATAATTTACTAAGAACACTTTATAATTACCATGAAGAATTTGGGCCTTTGGGGGCTTATGATATACGAAAATAGAAGTCGAATACATCGACAGGCACAAAAAGAAGTGTAAAAAAAATTATTCCATGAAAACTGCCCACACTATTGTTTAACTTCCTGGGTCGATAGAGCTTGCAGTGAACTACAAATTTGTTTTTTTGCTAATCTCCCAAATTTTATACCGACACCCTCCAGAAATTTTTGAAAAATTTGAATCGTTATAAACTTTAAACAGTTAAATAGACTATTTGAATTAGTTTAATAGACTAAATTAATAAGATTAACAAGAATTTTCATTCATATTAAAAATTAGGAGAAAACGATACCTTTTAATTTCAACAACGCGTTTTCCGGAAGTTACGTGATTTTAAATACGCTTACGGAATGTACCAGCGACTTGTTTCGCCCATTTTTTCAGGCTTTTAATCATCCATCATATTACGATCTCATGTCAAAAATAGTTTAAAACATCTCTACATTACAAAACAGAAGATTGTATTCGTTATTGACGACAGAAACGTTAACATTCATAGTTTTCGTCAAAGTGGTATTGTTTTTCGTCAAATTTTTACTACATTATTTAAAGCTGTCGCTGAACGTTAATACACTTCGAAAGTAGAAATGATGCTCTGGAGGCTTTTTCTAAAAAGCGAATTACCGAAAAATGCAGAAAACACTGAAAATTATTCTAATGACCAATTTTTAATTCTATTAGCTTTAGTGCTTAAATGGAAATTAGAATTTATCATCTTTAGAACAAACGGCATTTAGGACTGACGGCAGATAGATCGGTAAATGTCACTCGTCAATGTCATGTTGGTTTAGTGTTGAAGCCATTGCTGTTTATTCCACGATTAATTTCATTTATGTGCGGTTATTATTGGGTTCTTTGCAGTTTGATAAATTGTAAAACATACGTGTGTTGGTGAATATCTTCAGTGAACACAAATCCTGTTACTAAACATGCAAATTCAATCAACTTTTTCGGCATGAATATTGGATACTACGCCCACGGTTAGTCAGAATGTACAATGTAGAATTAATTCACACCCCAGTTATTTAGTATACAGTTTAATTTAATTATAAATTGGACGCAGGAAGTCCTAGTCGGGAATCAGGCGTGGTAAGTGATTGTGACACGATGGCAGAATTGGCAGCTCTGCTTCGATCTGAAATTCCCGAAGGGAGAAGTAATTTAACAGACAACCATGGAAATCTGGAGCGAGTGGCAGAATATTGTGAAGCTAATTATTTTCAGTCCGAGAATAAGCGGGTAGCATTAGAAGAAACCAAAAATTATACCACACAATCGCTTGCTAGTGTTGCATACCAAATAAATACACTTGCTTATAATTTTTTGCAACTACTAGAATTGCAGGGTGCGCAATTAGCTGAAATGGAAAGTCAGATGAATCATATATCGCAAACTGTTATGATTCATAAGGAAAAAGTTGCGAGGCGTGAAATTGGAGTTCTTACTGCAAACAAATCAACTACAAGACAGTATAAAATTATAGCACCAGCAAACCCAGAGAAACCAATTAAATATGTTCGTAAAGGTATTGACTTTACAGGTAACAATTTTATAGTCGATATTTAATAATAAGAGAACATTATTTTCTTGTAAATCGTGCAGTTTTGGATGATATTGGCCATGGAATCCGTAGTACAGGTACGCCAAGACAACCGAAGCAGAGGGGTTCAAGTCAGGGTAGTATTCAGTCGATAGTTGGCATCAACAGCATAGGCAGTATAGCTAGTGGCAATTCAGTAGGTCCGCCTCCTACCACAAAACCACCTACTCCCCCACAAGTATCCCGTACAAGCAGCAAAGGTATATAAATGTTAGTATTCAGGTTACAATTTTATAAACTTTCAGCAATTTTTTTAATTTTTAGTATCGGTTTCTGGTGGAACTTTAAGTAAAGGTAAGTTAATCATTATACTAATTGTTAACAGCTTTTTATGATGCGAAATACTGATTTAAATAGGATCCAGAGAATATCGTACGCCACCAGCTGTAGCACCTCCACAGGTTCCAAGTCATTATGCTCCCAATTATCCTATTGGTCATCCAAGAAGATCTGGGGAAAGAGGACCTGGTTATAGCACACTTCCAATGGCCCCAAATCAACACCAAGCCATGTCTCCTCCCCAAGTTGGTATGGTACATCCTTTGAATTCTCAGCAGCAGTTACAGCAACATCCACAAACACCTCCTCCACCACCTCCACCAGTAAGTGCAGGATATGTGGCAGATCATCATATGAACATGCCACGTAAGTTTTGTGGCAGTAGTGTTTTTGTAAAATAATTTAAACACTAAAGTTGTTGATTAATATTTAATAGTTGTGCTTAATTTTATAGCTCCACCGTCTCCATTAGTAAATTCCCAACAAGAAATGAGTCTGCCAGATAATGTCAACCATCATTCAATGATTCATTCAATGACGCTACCACATCATGCACCAGTGCCTCATGGCACGGTAGGTATGAATACATTATCCCATCATCAAAGATTATCACGAGGCAGTGGAGCACATTCACCTCCATTACCACCACCTCCACCCCCTGAGGATGAACATGAAGCATTCGGAAGACCACGTACTTCGGGAGTTATGCCAATCGTACCAGATGAAGAAGATCTTCCCGGATGGGTACCTAAAAATTATATTGAAAAAGGTATGAAACCTGGTAACTATTTTTCACAGAAAACTATTTTAGCAGTGTTTAAGTTCAAATTAAAAGTGCAAATACATGTTTGAGCAAAAACGTAAATATAAAATTTTAAAATATACCAAATTTTGATTAATAATGGGTGCGGCAACTAAAGTGCTACCAGCTGATATCTCCAAAACTATAAAAAAATGAACTACACAATTTTTTTAGGTTTATGGGACATACCGTTATTGTGAACATTTTGAATGGGATAATATATGATTTTTTCTTTGCTATACTTTCACTTCATTATTGATTTTATGAAAATTCTTGAAATCAAGATTTCGACAGAAATACATGTTTTAGAAGACCTCCAGAAACCCAAAAACAGTAGTTTTTAAAAAATGTCTGTGGGTGGGTGGGTATGTGTGTGGTGCATCATAACCTTGGAACGGATGGTTTGATTTTTATGAGTTTTTTAATGGGAGGGTATATCAAAAAATATTTTAAAAAAATCCTCAATCGAAAGTGGGAGTTAGACATGTTTTTGGTAGCATTTTTTCCGATCTGATAATGGAGTCTGATAGAAGACCAAAGGCTTTTTCTTTTCGAACTTCATAGCGTCAAAATGGCGGTCGCTACATGTTTTGAAAATTTTGACTTTAGCACCTTTTTACTCAAAAGCAAGTTGCAATTTTTTATCGTAATAGCTCTTAAGAGACACAGTGTTACTGTAATGCACAAAAATGTTCAAAAAGTTATAAAGCTATAAAGTGAAAAATATTTGCATAATTTAGAATTTTTTCGAAAAAATAGTGCTCAAAAACAGGCCACACAATTTTTTTTTTTAATTATAAGCTTGTAGATCTGGGAATAAGCTACAATTCGGTTCCTATCCACCTCACTAATTTGTATGTGTATCCTTCTATGAATTTTTTAAAATTTGTGCTTTAACGCCTATTTATTTTAAGTTGAGTAATTAGATCGTGATAAAATTTGATATTGGGAATGTCCTAAGGGTACACAATGTTACAAACAGTTTTGGAACTACTAAAACTGCAAAATGAAAAGAATATCAAAATTTTAAGTTTTTCAGAACAGTATTACGCAAAAACTGGCCACACGATTTTTTTTAAATTATGTAGGCTAATAGAGCTAAGGATGAGCTATAATGGAGTTCGTGGCTCAGTCCACTAGTTTATCTCTGATGCCTGCATTTTATCTCGCAACTTTTAGGGGTTCTAAGTCTTTTGAAAAGATCTGAAAAAACTAGGCTAATATAATGGACAAAAAGAAATAGGGGGTGCTATTTAAAAAAAATTAAATTTGTTATGTTCTAAAATTTAACAAATTATAAAGAAAATTGTTCAAAAAAGTAAAAATTTTGAAATAAAATGCAAACTCTTTTCAAGTAATCACAAACCTTTTTTTGTTGGATAACTTTCGTTGCTTGCTGGTTGCAATTAGGGGTAGATGATATCGTAATTCTAATATCTAAACTCGATATGGGTTTGATTTTGAAATATCGGTATATCGATACATTTAAATATCGAAATACCGTAACATCGATACCCAGCAATCGTAAGCAGATTATGCTGAAGGAGGTTGACTGAACTATCAGCATTAACCATAGAACAACGCATTTCAAGAACATTAAACATTCAAGAGGTTATAGACGATTTTGTTAATGAAAAACAGCCCAAAGTATATTTAAGATAAAATGTGATACAGTTTGTTTTTTATATTGATCAACCAAGTTGTTTTATTTTTTATTACACTGTTGGTTAAAAAAAATTAATTTTTTTTTGTGTTGGTGCAGATAAATTTGTATCTAATATTGTAAATCGTCTTTTGAATGCTGCATACATTTTCGTTTTCAGCTCTTCATCCCTGCTACTACAGCGGGCGGCATGAACTTGGTTTGCATCAGATGGCAATTTTTGACACTTAGGGCTTGTACAATTTCAGAATTCAGATATATTGATATGTTTAGGATATCGATATGATACCGATATATCAATATTCGAAAATTCGTGATATACCGATATTGAACAAAATATTGATATTATTCATTAACCTCTAGCTACAATTTAGATTTTTTATTAGTGGTGCCATGGTCAGCTCAATCCATTGGTGGTAAATAGATTTTCTTGACAGTTGGCAAATCAATTTCTAGACAATTACACAACAAAGAATTGAAAACTATCACAATTCTTAAAAACAAGATGTTACATTTAAAATAAAAAAGTAGGCGTTGCTTCCAGTTAAACCAGATGATACAACATAACTACTTGTACATTTTGTAATGAATATTTATGAATATATTTGCTGTATAAAATCTTGTTAGGATTATTGTTATAAATTGTATAATTAAAGAAATTATTTCGAGTTTACCAGAATTCAGTTACATCCACTATATTGAATTTGAACTTTTTTTCAAGTGCCTCTATATTGAAGTAGAACACTCTTCCGTGTAAAATAACTTATATCATTCCACAGTACAAACAAAGAAAAACAGGAGCACATTACACATACACAAGTTGATAACAGGGACAAACTGCTGATATAATTTTGGATTGATATTTGGAACTTCACATTTTAGCAAAAATGGAATTTTTATTTTAGCATATCTATAAACTTTGTTGTATTTTGCAGAACAAAAGCGTAAGCACTAATTCTAGGAAGATGATGTTGTATCGTTTGTAAAGAAAATTTTCACTTTGCAAATAATACAATATTGGAATTTTTTATAGAGAATTTTACATACGTGTAATAACCAAAGATTTTTAGTCGCAGAATAGCATAAAATTTCGTTAAAATTCAAAAAATAAACAATAACCTTACTCAAGTCCATTACCTTATAAGTGAAACATATTGCCCCATTTTTGCAAGGTTTCTACAACTGTGATAATTACTAAAAGTTAATGTTGTAAAAAGTACCTGGTTTTCTGAGAAAAAGGTGTTGCATAACAATGAATAAGCAGGGCTTTATAAACTTCAACATGCATGTGCTTGTTATGATAGAAAATGGGACTTATTAAAAATCGTTTTGGTAATATTCCTAAAGTTATAAAATCATTGAAAGGCAAAAATTTGTTGCTATTAGAATCATTTGACCACTTTAATTTTCTATTATCGGTAATTTGGTGTTTGACGGAAAAAAACGGCATTAGGTTGTCGCAATATGTTGAACAAGTACTGCATCACGATCCTGGTTACCCACAATTATTAGAAATTGCATATATATTAAAGTCTACAAATAATCCAGTCAGTTGTTCACCGGCTCCATTAATGAATTGTAATGTTGAGAGGTAATTTTCAATGGTAAAAGGTATTTTGTGGGACAAGAGAACTAATTTTTCGGCATGAAATTTAAAAAAGTTGTTGTGTACTGCAATTCTTAAGTATATTATTCAACAGTGGTTTTCCGTCCCTTATGAATGATGATAGTTCAAACTTTTCTTTCGTAGAATTTTCTCGTTGTATTAATGAATTTACACATTCTATTTTCATCAATTCGTGGTTGCTATTTAACATTTGTGTAAAAAAAATATTTTTGCAGTTCCATAAAATTGTTTTGTGAAGTACTTTTAAAACTCATGAGCATTCGTATTCTACGCTTATGAACCCTGTTTTATTTTATTTTACTATTACACAAGCATAAATTGTAAGGCTTAAGGTCAAACATATGGATGTCTTACCATTCTAAGCTCGTAGTTAATTCGTTTACAATTTTACGTATGCGCTAACTATATTTAAAGGAATTATGCCAGATAGTATTAATAATTGATTGCCCTGATAATTTAAATACTGACCAAATACTAGACTAGTAATCCGGACACTAATAATAACAGGTTATAGTGATGCTTTTTTTTCAGTTGTGGCAATATATGACTATTACGCTGATAAGGATGATGAACTAAGTTTTCAAGAAAGTGCAGTTATTTATGTATTGAAAAAGAATGACGATGGATGGTGGGAAGGTGTTATGGATGGTATAACTGGACTCTTCCCTGGTAATTATGTGGAACCGTGTGTGTAATTAAAATAACAAATTCCACATCTTGTAGTTTATTCTATATTACATTTTCTTATAAACTAGTAAACCATTGCATAGGTACAAGAATATATAGCAGTTTGAAAGAAAATATAATGTATTGTGTATTGCATTTATTAGACCTAAGTAACATTTTATAAAATTAGAAATATAAGCAAGTTTTATAGAGGTTTGTGGAAGTATACTTATATATGTAATTTCAATGAAATAAATCCAATATAATTTTTTTTCAATGTATCTCTGTAATGTATGCTGTGGTAATGTTTAAATATTTAGCATACTTAATGAATGACATGGTAGTAGAAGCACCAGTAATTGAGAATGAATAAAAGAAGTGTAATATCAATAAAAGCAATTCTCGCTCTATACAGTAGGACGACAAAGGAATGTGAATTAAACTTTGGAAGATCACTTAAAACGGAAGTTGATATCTGCATAAATGCTATTTACTGCAAAAATAAACTAGGTGAAATTACAAACTGTGCTCAAAAAATATTTGATATTGGAGAATAGAGATATTTATTTTCTAAATCTTATAGGTCATATACATACATTTGACAATGTTTATATACAACTGGCTGGTTTGAGCAAAATTAACTATACTATTTAAAATGTCTCATAGACTCCAATGGTACGTTGGCTAATATATGCTCTTGGACTAATAGGCCATGCTGGCCTCTTCTCGGCACTATATACCCAAACGGCAGTCAACGTGTTAATCCAGGAGGCCTTGGTGTCTCATTGTACAAATTTTGTGCAATTAAATCAATAAAATGCCACAAATTAATTATTTTCTATAGCAACTGTTAAAACGTGCTATTATTAACTAAAATTAGAGGGAAAAGTAGCACTTTACCATCAAGGGTAGATAAAGTAGTACTTTAACAGCAAGGATAGATAAAGTATTTTATTTTTTTTACAAACTATAGCAACCGAAAAGTTATTAAAGCCACCTACTCATTTTTTCGTGAAACTGTTTTTTTCCCGACACTTTTAAATTAAATTTAACATTGATTTTTCTTCATTTTTTGGTCTTCTTTAACAATTGCTATAGAAAAAAATGTTGTATTCCACACGACGATAAAATTTCATTATCTTCTCGATGCTTATTAGCGTCTCGGCTGACGCCTCGACGCTTGCTAGCATGTTATGTTAGTTAGTTATGTGATTGCTGCTTACATTTTAATAAGTAAAATTAGATAAATACTATTTTCAAGAAAGTTGTCTCAAGTAATACATTTTTTAAAGATTTTCTTTTATAAGCAGCGACTTAAAGTGAAAGCACTAAACAATTGTAATTTATTTTGTCTAAAACTTCATACTTCAAGATTTTTGGTATTACTGGTGCTAACAAATATTTACGCTTTTTTGTTCTTAACGTTTTTATTTGTGTCGGGAAGGAGACATTCTAGTCAGTTTTGATTTTTCTATTTTCACAAATCTACTGTTAGATCATGTGCTTCTTCTTCTTCTTCTTATAGTACCATACCCTATTCAGGGCGTTGGCTACCTCTCTCCTATGTCTGTGTTTGGTGCGCGGCGATAGATAATTTGCACAGACAGACATAGGGGACCTACAGTTTAACGTGGGCTCCGAACCACAGGAAGTGCATGCACTTCTTCTCCAGAGAGGTTTTCCTGGGGAAAAATCCACCTCGCTGGTTTCCCGCTGCCTTGCGAGGGAGAACGACCGGGCCGGGGATCGAACCCGGATCCGCTGCATTGGTAGCCCACGCTCTTACCACTGAGCTACGGCCGCTCTAGATCATGTGCTAGAGATCCTAAAAGATAAACTACCTACAGACCTAATTCGATAAATGAAATGGGTTCACCGGTATCGCTCGTTATTGCAAACATACACCTGGAGGACTTTGAAACCAAAATTACAAAAAAAAAATTGAGTATTAATATGTTTGGTATTCTGGCTATAAACTTTTTGACTGTACGTTGTACTACCGCTGGTAGTCGAAGGGTAAAGAATTATTTTTAACATCCCTTGTAAAAAATGAAAATCAGAAATTACTTTCATTTTGTATTTGCTACCATGCATGTTATAAATTAAAAAAAAAAGGATAAACAGAATCACGGTGACGAAAAACGTACATCAAAATATAACAAGTCACCATCAACCAACCACTACCACCCGCAAGCGTAAAAATTGCATAATATTACCTACTTTTATTGCTTTATATCCTTGTTTTAAAATGGCACTTGATGGGGATTCCTAATTATAAAATAAGTTTTTTTATTTAAAAAAAATGTGTTACAGTAAGTTACCTGTCTAAATCGATTGATTCTACATTTCTTTATATTGTTTGAAAGTACCCTGTGAGATAAATCTTGTATTTGTAATAATGTTCCTTTAATGTTCAAAAATATAAAAATATTTGAAAAATCATTTTACTGAAAATTGTTTGTACACCACTATGTGATTGTTCTTCGGTTGGAGGCTCCTTATTTTTTCTAAACTTTGCAAGTAGGTGGATGTGCTTGCACATGCTACATTTAATTAACGAGTCTAAACATGAACAACAGTATTGATGTATACAAATTTCACAATTTTTACAGATTAATTGGTAAGTACCATTTTTATTAATTTCTTGAAGAAAATAAATTTCATGGTTACCTTTTGAGGGTACTTTCCAACCGTCTTCAACTTGAATAATTAAAGACGGATTCAAATCTTGCATATTTTTATGTCGAGAACGAATATCTTTTAATTTACTACTGATTTTTCCTTTATTTATCACAATTAGCCTACCAATTAACTTGTCTCGTTCGATGTAAAAATTACACTCCCACAAACCACCACATTGACAAGCTAACACCGCACAAAGTGCGCCAATATTAAACGAGGTTGCGCAAGTCATGAAAGCTCCAATAAGAAGTAGGAACTGCTGTTGCACGAACTCGCTAGACGCTAGTGACCATCTCCAGCCACTAAGCCAGTCGCATCTGAATTTTTTTGCAGGATTTCATATAAAAATGCAAGGAAGGCTGTTACAAACTGGACTGGACTTGCTGTCTTTGGAATCTAAGGTGTAGGTAGGTACCATCAAACTTAGTTAGGTAATTGAATACATACGTGGGGTTGAATCTAACTGACTTAAGGTCATGGATAGAGGCGGAACAATAGCTGTTGCAGGCCGCGCTTCTTTGTACGCATAGACGTACATACTCCATGATTAATAATAATAATAATGACACTAGTGACCCGCTCACGCGAGAAAGTATACCTAGGTTAGGGCCAAGCTAGAATTGGCACGATTTAGATCCTGGTTAAAATAAAGTGATTTTTTTACTTTACCCAATGATTTAAACACCTATTTATAATTTGAGTTTCTCGTTTTTTGAAGGTTTGCATTTGGTGATTTTCAATATCATATAATAGTCTGTTATAAGGGAATCTAAATTACAATACGTTATTTAAATAATGATAACGCAAAAAACACAGAAATGAGAATATTGAAGTCTTAAATAATGCAGAGGTCTCATTTTACGATTTTAATTGGAAAAATCAAAAAAGGGCGATGCACTTCCCCTCGACATTCTCATACGTGAGAAAGTTTTACTTTTTCTATGTTCAAAAGTATTTACGCACAACGTTGAAGCCCCACGGCAGTGGCGATACAAAACAAACTCCCATTGAGTTATTCCGCAAAGAGCAACCCGTCGTACCGATACCGGAATATACTGATTGTGCAACAAAAAAGAAAGCTGTGATATGACGTGCAGTCACAACGAGCTCCGCTATAACCACGGCTGGCGGCTGCTTCAGCGCAATATCATTGGTTTGGTTCGCATTACTCTCGGTTAGCGCGAGCTGCCTATGGGCACGTATTGTATGTTATTAAAAACAAAAAAAATTTTGTATAAAAAACGATTTATTGATTTTTCGGAAAAAAATTCCTTCTGTTAAAATATAACTGAAAACAGAAGAACAAATTTGTTCGCCAAAATTTTGGTGCGAGGGGAAAATTAAATTCTCATATTTTTGCTGTGCCTAAAAATTAAGCTGTGAATCTTATTCTACTGCCATTCATGAGCAGTTTAGCTTAAACAAATATTTTTTATCGCCTTCCGTTTTCAAATAAAGAGTTATAAATTCACGATTTAAAAGAAAATCATAGAAGGCGTTACAGAAAAATTAGCGAAGTGGGACACAAACCAAATTGAAACTCGTCTCTAGCTTTATGATAGAAAAAAGTCGTGGCACTGCTTTTTGAGCAATATGTTTTTGAAAATTTCAAAATATAGTCATTTTTTAGTCACAGTTATAGTAGTTTCAAGAATTGTATACCACCTTCATTCCGATTTGATAACTCGTTTTTGAGTAAATAAGCGTTAAAAACAAAATTTTTGAAAATTCATGCAAGGTGTCGCAGAGAAATATATAAATAAATAGCGGCCTGGGACGAAACTGCAGCTCATTCCCAGTTCTACGAATCTACAACATTTTAATAAGTTTGTGTTACCAGTTTTTGAGTCATATGTTATTAGGAAATTTTTAAAACTTTCAAATAGTTTTTACTTTACAGTTTTCATGCGTTAAAAAACTCTCGTACGTATTGTGTCTCCCTAGAGCAATTACAATACCAAATTTGATCCCGATCTTTCCACTCGTTTTTGAGTAATAATGCGTTAAAGCGTAATTAAAAAAATCGTAGAGGCCGCCATTTTGAATGTAGGAAGTTCCGAAAAAAGCGTTGGATTTTCCCGAAAGTCTTCCATCTTCCAGATTTCGTTTCCAGATATATAAAATTCTGTTTTGGAAAAAAAATACACGGTCTATTTTCCGCTTTCGGTTCCAGGTTTTTTAAAAGCTTATTTTGTTTATGAATTTTTGAGATACCCTTACATTTTGAAGCTCATCAAAATCGGACCATTATTTCTAGAGTTATGAGGCGTCACATACACGCACTGACACAAAGCTTTCGGTTTGTAAGGGCGTGCTTTTGAAATGTTTATTTATTATACGATTTTCATTGGTAAGTTTCGAGCACCTGTAGGAAAATTTGCGTTTGAAAAGCTTTAGTTGTGAGAAATCCGTGTACGTTTTTGCAAGAGTTTATTGGGATAGGGTTTAGGGTTGTTCCTTTTAGGGCGTTTCAAAAAAATTGTAATTTTGGAAAATGATTACTGCGAAGCCCTCATCCGGAAAATGAACTTTTGATAACATGATAAATCTAAGTGGCTCTCAGAGAGCATCTACAATTTAAAAAAATAATTAACTTTTAAAAAAAAAGGGAACCGACTTCAAATAAAAACACAAAAGTGACATAAGTTAACTAAAAAGCAAAAAATAAATGTTTTTTATACAACAGTTTAATACTTATTTGTTGTTCCGTTTAATGTAATTAAGAAATTGCTGTTTATTATATAATTATTAATTGTTTTATAATTTTTAAGTCGGTGCCAAGTAAAACATAAAAATTCGAATCTAATTTGTTATTATTGCAGCAAGGTATATAATTTTTATGTTTTACTTGGCACCGACTTCAAAATTATAAAACAATTAATAATTATATAATAAACAGCAATTTCTTAATTACATTAAATAATTTTAAGTGATGGGTAGACCTAGTAAAGATGCTTCTCGAATGAGGAAATGACGGCTAGTTGAAACGGAAGATGAAATACGGAAACACTAAAAAGTCGGTTAAAAAATAGATTTTGAGGAGTATTTTCGAAGTTCAAGCTCCAATACCAATGAAATTATAATGGGACCACCTTGGAACTATACTGAACCCATCACAAAAAAATCATTAAAATCGGTTCATAAACAAAAAAGTTATGCCCGAACATACATAAAAAAAACAAAAAAAAACAAACATATATACAGACGAATTGAGAACCTCCTCCTTTTTTTGAAGTCGGTTAAAAATAGCATTTATTTGATATCTACATTTAAATATATGTAACACTTTAAGCAACCGGTAAATGTAGGTGTGGTACTAACAATAATAAGATTACGCTATTTTGTTTCGGGGAACCCTCTAATTAGTTTTCAAGTACTCATTAGAAATTAGAAATTCATTTAATGAATAGCGAATGGGTGTATTGAACTGCATAAAAATTTTAATTATTGAATGTATCTTTGAAGGCCCTCTCTATGCGGCATTGTTAACTATTATAAAGGATAAAGAGCTATCCTGCAGCAGTCCATAAGTTTCCAGTTTCCTGCTGCTTCATCCTTAGCAGGATAAAACATTCGGATGTGGTCGTGCTATTTCGTAGCATCCGCATGCTGCTAGTTAAACACAATGCAACAAGAAATCAACACAGTGGTCTGCGAGTGAGTGGGTTGCAGGTGTGTTTTCCAGCTGGTCGAAAATGTTCGTCGAAGTGACACTCAAACGCACGAATTTTGAATGGATCGTTATTACTTGGTGTAATATCAGTTGAATGGTACTATGATGCTAATAACTGCTAGAGAAATTAACAGTGATGCGAGTTTGTGTAGTTTAAGTTTACAATGTTAACACCCGGAGTTCGGACGAGTGCTGTGTTACTGCTGATCACCTTTGCTATACACCTGAGTGCTTCACCGTTGGATCCTGTTCAACACACCGAAGGTAAATTAAATAGCTACGTATTTTCTTTCGTATCTAGATTTACAATTATTTACCATTTCGAGTTTCAAATAATGATGTTATGCAAGTTAAATGCCGCAAAAGGTGAAAGGCAGAATTAGTAAGACTCCAATAAAAACCAACAAATAAAAAAGTTGTTTTCAACGCTCATTTAAATGCTAACCATTTGATAACTCTTTCGAATGAATACTAATTTGAAAATTCGCGTTGAATATCTGCAAATTGAATATACAAACTTCTATAGGTAGGTAGGTAAATAGGTTTGATATCGAAAAGTTTAATAAAGGTTTTTCATTTTTGTGAAAAATTTAATGCTGAGTAAATTTACTGAACAGGTATAGAAATTACGAATTTGCATTTGAGAATAAAAGTTTTCAACCATGTGTCGTTCCGACACTGTTGTTTATCCATTAATGAAATTTCTAATACAGAAATGAATAAACAAATTACTAAAACGTGTAAAATTGCGTCGTTACTTCCTGACATTTTTTTTCTTCATATGCAGGATACATTTCGATACCGATACTTCCATGGCGGGTCGTTTAGTAAATGTGCGGATTACTCTCCTACTGATCCACCGTGGCTCAGAAAGACCACACAATGGAAAATGCACTTTAAATTTGAACAGTAAATAAACCGAACATATATTTAAGCTACAGTGATAGGAATTTTGAATCATCAACATTAACAAAACTTAAGTAAATTATATCCAATTTGATTTTAAAATACGTAAAATGTACGTTTGCTCGTACGCGAGATGTTTTGCATTGTGGCTGTCAACCTATCCAGTGTGATACATTTTTTTAGCAGGTGCTTTGACCGCGTGTTTTTGCATATATTTGATTTTTCATAAATAAGGAGGTATGTACTTACCTTCAGTTTAGCGAGTCCGGTGAATGTGGTGGCCGCAACAGGGGCGCGCCTTGCAGGGCGTGCGGTGCGCTCACCTCACGCGGGCGCCGTCGCTAAGGGGGCAAATCTAAAAGAAGCAAATAAATAAAAAACTCGTCCGGCCCCCTCGCAGAGCCCAGTTTTTATTTTTTTATTAAATAGAGAAACTAGTTCTGACCGTTTTGGTGCAACCGCAAACCTAAGTGAAGTTAATACAAAATTTTAATTTTTTTTAATTCAGTTTGTTCTCTGGTTAAATGAAGTTACAATAAAAAAATCAAAAAATAGCCAATTTTGTGCGCAAAATTGTGTATTTTTTCAAAATTTTCCGAGGTACTCCTCTCTGTAGCGCTACTTACGGTGGGGGCGCCAAAACAAAAGATTTGCACAGAGCCGCCTAAAACTTTAGGCCTGGGTCGCAGCACATATCACTCGTTCTAAGTCGTTTTCTTATTTCATGAATAGGCAGTGTTAACACATTTTAAACAAATTTGATTGTTTAATCATGAAAATATAATTTCAATTTTATTTTTATACATCCGCAGTTTTATTGAATACTAAAGATACGATGAATGCGTTTATTGGAGGTTTCGAAATAAATTTTATATTTGTTTTTAATACAGTAATAATAACTAAAGAAGTAAAGAACCTTCGACGAGTTTTGACGGCAGCTATAAACAACCACGTGCGAGCTCCGCGAATCCCACAAAAATCAATAAGAGAAAGGATCTTTGTTTCATGTTGTTTACGTTTGTTGAAGAAATTCGGTGAATGCAAGTTTGTTGTCCAGATGCATTGATTGCTTAACAAGTATTTTACAAATTCATACAAATTTTTGAGTTTTAAACATAAGTCATTTTGATGAAATTTTTATTGATAATTGGCAAAGTTGTTCTATTGAATGTGGACAATGGAAAGACTGATATTTTTGTTCCAATACTAAAAACTTCAAAACCTCAAAACTTATTATTCCATATAAAACACGAGGGGTAAACCATGAGTCGAAAGATTACTTACTCCTTCTATTCTATTCTCTATTCTCAAAGATTACCACTACATACTGATTGGATTGCCTTGATAACTTGGACTCAGTGGCGGTCCGCCCTATTAGGCAGGGTAGGCAGTGCCTACCAATAATATTTCGAATTAAAAAAATTAGAGTTCTAAGTTTTAATAAAAAAAGGTTACCTTTGCACACAATTCTGTTCCGCATACCGGCATACATACCAGCCACGACACAATCAACCAATCTGTTATTACTAATACGTCTGCTTGCACATTGGTAAAGGAATGCAATGGTCCGATGCAAATAAATAGTGGTGATGTCAGGGCGCAATAACCACCGAATAGGCGCGCCTGTTCCTGGTTCCTCTAATTTTATTTGCATCAGTCAGTTAGGGGCAATCAGCAGCTTGCAGGTTTGTATTTATTTTATACGTTGTTTGCACTTTGTAGCGAAGATAAAAACCTCATGGATCAACTTTTAAAAGACAAATACTTGTTTTGTTGATATTTGATAAGGATAATGAGCTTAATTTTTGAAATACAGAATTTTTTAGTTTTTTCATCTTAATGATTATTTTAGGATTGGCATTTTCCTATCCAAATTTTGAACAACCCGATACGCCACTGCTTGGATTACATTGATAGCTCGGATTGATTGCTCTTTGATCCTCTCGAATTACAATACATTGCAATATTTTATCAATGTGCATGCAAACGCATGAAGAATAATAGATTGGTTGATTGTGTTGTAGCTGGAATCATTCGGCTCGATAAGCTTGTCCTCGCTTATGCAAAACGGTGTTTAAAGGCAAGGCTTATTTGATTTGCGGTTGTTTTGTTTTGGAACTATTTTGATATTGTTGCTTTAACTGTAAGTGAAATTTGATTACATGCTGATTAATACATTTACTCCTACTTTTTGTTTGGCGCCCAATTTGTAATGTTACGTGGTGGTGTTGAAAAGTATAAGTAAAAACTGTATGTAAAAGTAGCTTTTTTATTGAAATTTTGAATTTGATTTTTTATTTGAAAAGTTCTGGGTAGGCACTGCTAATAGGAAGGACCATTTCTGCGTATTATTGCTGTTCATTATTATGATGGACTATGAATAGAAATTGTGGGACAAATACTTTTATAAGTAAATTTTTATAATAAATAAAAAAATTAGCTAAAAAGTGTGTATCATCGACTGTTTTGAATCAACAATTTTAAAAAGTTTTGCTGTCTTGGTGTTAATGTGGATGTTAAATCTCTCTAATTTTGTGGCGTTGGTAATAAAACGGCATGTTAAAGATGATATGATAATATATGGTATTAAAGAACGTTTGCACATTTTACATTGATACTTGGATTTTGTAAAATGAAGAGATGTTAAAAAAGTTATTTCATGGTCGCTTGATTATCAGGAGAAGATTTAGGTATGCCAGTTTATCTGGTTATTCTGTTTCTATAATGGCTACATCATGAAAGGCCTTAAAAAAGCGTATATCAAGATCTTGGGATTTTTGTAGATGAAGAGTAAACTAACCTAACCTTGGAATATGCTGTTTATCTGTTGAAATAGGCATCTATTAAAGAATTTGTCTCAGATGTATTAGGAAACGCCAGTATTTCCATATAATGAATAGCCAGACATGATAACGCATATCTAATGCATGAAAAGAATGTCGTTTTTTAATTTATCTTAGACAAATGCTCTATTATGTCTAAAAGCATGGAAAATTTTAAATTTTGATTGAAACTTATTCCATCAAAATTATAACATTTGTATCGTTAAATTATTTTATTATTGCTATTCTAAATCCCTAACTGTCTCACCATAACACTACGGCGGGCTTTTGAATCTCGACTAAATTTATCACCATAACTGTTTATGTTGCTGTCGCTACTGTTGCTATAATTTGGTTATTTATGGCTTACTTCTATTCTGGAAGGTCGGGAATGTCGCATAGCATATTTAATATAATTTCTTTCAATAACGGACAATTAATATAATAAAAGCATTTCACATAAAACATTATTACAATTTTATTAGAAACGCTATTTGTTAATCGCCAGTTCTGTGAATACAAATAGGAGTATGATTGAAATTATATGACATGTAAAGCCAATAATTGGACAAATAATTACTCGCCCCATATTTTTTATACGCACGACGCCGAAGTCGCAGGGCTGATATTCGCGCATGCGAAAACTGGCAGCTCTAACCCATAAAGTAAATTATGTTCTATGTCTGCTTTGAATGCCCGAATTTTGTGAATTATGTCAACGAAGTACACATAAACTAAAATCATGAGTGCTCGAAAAATTATCAGGAGCTGGTTATCGCAAAATGAGTGAAGCTACAAAAGCTTCAATTCAAAACCTTGTGGGAAGGAGTGTGAAATAGCCTATAATTTGGACTTGGAATGCCCGTTGTAGACTTTGCAGTTTTAAAAGCAAGTGTGACTGTATTTAATCGCAGTTATTTAGTAATAAACTTCATTATTGTTTCAGTTCTCAGTTTAATTATATTTAATGTGATTTAAAAAAAGTTGGGGGGGATTTGGTTCCTGCATAAGGGTGCCAAAATTATTACGACGGCCCTTTATCTAGCTACGTTATTGGACAGGTTATTCGCTTTTCAAATGCATGGCAATCGGTCTAAAACCCTTGAATCGATACACATAGTGAGTAAAAAGGAGAAAGTATTAGAACATCAATTTTTATGGTTATGGGTTTGCTGACATTCTGGTAATGTTTCGTTTCTTGTTTGTTTGTGTATTGTTAAGAAGGAAACAAATACCAGTTGAGAAATGAACAATTTTAAAACCTTGTTAGCTCAACGAGGCTTGTTAAAAAAAGAATATAATTGGAAAGAGAATTGTTTCCAAATCAGACTGATAAAACTGCTTAGTTTAAAAAAGAATTTAATTAATTTCGAATTTAAAATCGGCAAGCAAGCCGAAAATTAATGAACATCCATTTGAACAGCATATTTGAAAGTCGGTTAATAAGGTTAAATGTAATAAAATTAGTTTTTAGCAATTTTCAAGAAAATGAGAGTTCAAAGGGATTTTAGCTGTTGCTTGTTTGTGCGTGTCTGTTGACTTAGCAGCGATGTTTTTGAAGCAAAGAAATTGAAAATGTCTAACCCTTTGAAACTTTTGTACAATGTTTTGGTAAATAAAAATTTATTTGCAAAGTTTTAGTTATTCTGAGGTTTCTTGTCAACAACTAAAATGGGGAAATTTTAACGAAATATAAAGTTGATTCGTAGAAGTGCAGAGACAAATAAACATTTTTTATGTAGGTTAGGCATTGATTCATTGCATTTTTAAAATACAAATATTGCAATATTTGCGTTCGTAATGTGAACACTAGGTTTTACATAAAGCTATAACAGTGGGTATTAAGCGGCTGATATAACAGTAAACGACTGCATGTTGACGCTAACTATTCAGGCAATACAAACACTTTTTTTAAATATCGTAAGCTTATAAAAAATTTTGTTAAAATTTTAAAACTTAGAAAATTGATGCAAATTTTGTACAATTTGTAATGAACTAACTGTAAGAAATTTTTTTAATTTTTGAATTTTTCATAAATTTTCTAAAAAATAATTTTTTTAAATTTGAAAACTTTAAAAAGTTTTCAAAATTCTTGAAAATTTTGAAAATTTCTTTCAAGTTTTTGATAATATTAAAAATTTCAATAAATTCAAAAGGTTTTAAAAATTTTAAAGGTATTTGTTTTTTAGTATTTTTTAAATGCTAATAATACTAATTCGTTGAAATCTAAAATCGAATTTCTAATTAAGTAATTTTTTGCGACTATCTAATTAAACCGTTCAGATAAACGACCAAAAGGAAATCTCTCAATGAACAGTTTTTCCTATTGTCATTTAACACGTTCATACAGATTTTGAAGTCCAAATTTATAAATTATTAAAAAAAAACAAAAAAATCAAAGGTAGGGGTGACCGTGGATGGTAGCAAGATCGCGCTTGTGTAAATCGGCTTATCTACTTATGAATCTGAGCTTCTTTTTTGAGCGCATGAATATTGAAGTCGAGCATCTCTCTCTCTCTTATTTTGAAAAAGTTTGAAGTAGTTGTTTAGCTAGTAGTTTAATGTACATACTGATATTGAAGTCAAAAATGGTTTTTGAATAACCAAAAATTTATAGAGGGGAGGGAACACCGAGGGTGGTAGGATGATAGTGCTTGCGTTAGTCGACATGCGTAGAATCAGGACCATCTTAATACACCGGGCCGGCTCATGCTGTAGCGCTGTGGAGGGGATGGCGCCCGTAAAATGCATGCGGTGTATAGGGCGTTTTATATGTTTTAATTAATTTACGATATTGAAGTATAATAAAACGTCACCATTTTTCGAATATTTATTTTATTGGGGTTTGCATTAATAAGTAAATAACACAAATGCAGAATTTCATATTTATTTCCATAAAAAGACGTACGTCGAAGATACATATATTCAGTATAATGTTAATGAATCACTACTAAATTAAACATTTAAAGTGGAAATAAACGGTAATAAAAAATAGAACATTGTACTTAAAAATTAAACACTATTTAGTTCAGATACAGTACATAGTATCTACACTACAATTAATTTTAATTGACAATAACAATTCTTTATTATGTTAAATGAAAGGTATTCAATTTTCTTTTTTTAGACTCACGTTTAACATCATTATTAGTTTTTGTATAATTATTCAATAATATGTTAGAAAAAATCATTGTTACTTTATCAACAAGATTTTCTGCTGTTACACAAACAGTTGTCGAGATCTTCAAAATTAATTGAATCGAAATGCTCTACACTTAATTTGCATAAAAGACCTCTTTGGTTTGTAGCTGCAATATATTGTTCTTCGTATATTTCACTAATAAGTACTTTAAAAGTTTTAAACATTGT
Source organism: Ctenicera cuprea (assembly GCA_958336395.1). Taxonomy (NCBI): domain Eukaryota; kingdom Metazoa; phylum Arthropoda; class Insecta; order Coleoptera; family Elateridae; genus Ctenicera; species Ctenicera cuprea. Next base: position 40,689,771 of record OY284490.1, read on the forward strand.
TATTATTATTTCTAATAAAAATTCTTTTGGCACTTTTAAACCACCCCTGTCTAAATCTTTTATATAGGAATATGCTTCCGGGCTGCAGTCGTATTCCAAAATTTTGTCAATAGTTAAACAATTAATGCAATTTTTACATGTAAGTTTTGATCTTAAACTATTAGCTATATATCCTGCTATGTAAATTAAAACCATATGGTAATTTTTTGTAATTTCAACGACGTCAATGTGCCTGTCGAATTCTTCATAAATTGCGTGTATATAATCATCTTCATTATCAATAAAATGCACATCGTTTATTTCAGAAATCAGCGTTTTGATTTCAAACTGGCCTTTACTAGCAGATTTAATTTTCAGTAAACTTAATAGCTTAATTTTCTTTTCGGACTCTAATATTTGAGTTACAGAAACGTTGTAACTTCCTCCACTCATTTGTCTGTATTGGCCAAACCTTCCTTCAAGAGGGTCTGTTTGAAATTTTCCTAAAAACACATATTTAAAATTTAGTTCTGTTAATAAATACTTGCATATTAAAATTAACGTTTCACAAGTATGTATTAACGCCTCTTGAGTTTGTTGTGTAAGTTTACCATGCCGCTTTTTTACGTTTTCAACTTGTAATTTGTCCCAATTTTTTAACCACGTTATAAATTTTTCAAGAATTTGAATATTTTTGTCATCTACTTGTTTTTATAGGATCACAATATGGGTCTCTAAGGCGAATACCTTTGTAAGGGCTGTCGCAATTAACTATTTTCCACCAAGAAGATATTGTGTCTAAAAAATGTATGGTTCCATCAGCATTAATTTTTAAGTCGCTCTGAAGCATTCTAAGAGCTGATATATTTTTTTCATCAAATAATCTGACGCACAATGATGCATTTTGTCGTTGTATGCCATTAGGATTTAATACTGCAGCATTTAATACAAAATAGCACACAAAAACAATATAAGCAATAGCAATAATTAAGGCAAAAGTAATATGAACTATTGGTGCCTACCATTTCACTGTTTCGAGTGGACAAGACTGGTCCTGGCACGACCAGACACGGCATCAGCCGTAGGGCGCTTTCCCCTCCACTTTAGAAACTTTTTACGAGCATGAGCCGGCCCGGTGTATTAAGATGGTCCTGGTAGGATACAAATCCGAGCTTCTTTTTTGAGTGGGTTTATATTGAAGTAGAACACCCTTCCCCACTCCTACCCCAATTTATTGCAAGAGTTATTCGGTTTTATGATGTATGGTATTTTGAAATTGCAAACATTGTTTATCCGCTGAAAGGCGAAAATCGATTTTGCAAATTTTTGGCAATTATTGAATGAAACTGTTCAGATAACCGACCAAAACGAAACACGCTATATGTCGTTTCTCAATTGGATGTCGTTTCTAATTATTGTTATTTAACACGCCCGTTCCGATTTAAAGGAAAAATTACTTAACATTGAAAACAAATTAATGGTGGGGATGACCAGGGGTGGTGGGAAGATCGCGTTTGCACAGATCGGCGTAGAATATGAATCTGACTATTCGAGCGCCTGTTTGTTGAAGTATAGAACGCCTGCCCTTTTCTTATTTTTTTAACGGGCCAATATCGTTTTGTTGCGGTTTCATCCCCGTGTGAAAAGCAATCTGTTAAACCTACAGTGGATTTTCTACGCCGTAAGTCGTCTGTGCTGTAAAAAATATACAAACACACTCGCACTTGCGCAGTCGCTCGCCCACAAAACGCAAACACGCACACACGCACGCACGATCCCAATGCACAAGCGCGCATGCGCTTTTGCACGGACACGCGTACGTGTACGCAGATGCAATGCAACGAATGGCGTTTGCGTTTTTGAATTCTTCATTATTTATTTTAAAATTTTCAAGAATTCGTGGAGCCAGTAGCAGTAAAATTTGGGACATACAAAATAAATTTGTAGTTCACTGCAAGCTTCATCGACTTATAAGGTATGAAGGAGCGGACAGTTTTTAAGAAATAATGTTTTGAAATTTTCAAAATATTGAGAACGTGCCATTTTTACAATTATTTTTCTAAACTAAAGTTTACATCGCATGATTATACTTATTAGGGGCTATTAAATGATATGACAGGTTTTATCGATTGGATGTTTTCTGTTTCAGTAATAGCCTAATAGGACAAAAAGTGGGAGTAAATGTGTTAACCAGCATGTAATCAAATTTCATTTACAGTGAAACAACAATAGCAGAATAGTTCGGAGACGAAGCAACCGCAAATAAACAAATAAGCGTTACCTTTAAACACCGTTTTGCATACGCGAAGCCGAGCTTATCGGGCCGAATGATTCTAGCTACGACACAATCAACCAATCTATTATTTTTAATACTCTAAAATTACTAGGGCTGTTACAGACAGATAGTAGAAAAAAATCTAAATTGTTTAATACTGAGTGGTATAAAAGAATGGACTGGATAACTGCTAGCGACATTAAAAACAAGGCATTTTGCTGAAATTTCTTACCATTTTCATCTACATCTAACCCCTCAAAAGTATGGCCTGAGCAGGATACTCTGATTTAAGAAATCTTTCAGCTGCAATTAAAAAACATGCGTCGACCAAAGAACATTTGTCTTCAACTGTTGGATTAAAATTATTTGGCAAATCACGCATTTACTTGGCTTTAGACGAAGGTTTACGTCAAATTAAAGTCCGTAATAACAAAGTGAAATTTAAGAGGGATTTTATGCATAGATTAATGCATTTAACAACAGTCTTAGTAAATTAGAGTTTATGTTTTTTTCCTTTTTAATTTTAATGTTGAATAATTTGTGCCATTGTGTCCAAATTTTGAACCCACGGAACGCCACTGAAAAGAACATGTATAATTTCCATATCTGGTTCCGATTAACGACCTTACAAAGATCTACCTGCAGCTAAAAAACTCCCACATAACAAATTTGCTTAAAATCGGCCAAGGGGTTCCGGATATAAAAGAGAACTAACACACGCACAAACCCACCCATATACTAGACAGCTTTTAAAAACCACTTTGGACCAGGGTGCGAAGATTTAAATCAACTTGATTTAAATCAAGATTTAAATCGCGATTTAAATCGTTGCGATTTTTTTAATCAATGATTTAAATCAAAATCGTCAATTTTTCGAATGTTTATTGTAGAAAAACAAGAAACTGTGAAAAAGCAATTACAAGTTTAGTATCAAATGCAAATGTATAATTTTTTATTAAACTTAAAACAAATTAAACATAAAATAAATGGTCAATTCTAAGGATTACATGGCGCATGCTCAAATACAACATTACACTTATATTATTAAAATAACGAAATAAAAACATCAGGCGGAAGTCTTCAGTCTAAAACTAATTTCTGTAACGTACAGATGTACAAAATAAATTCCCGTTTGTGTTTCACTTTTTCTTTATTTAGGTATATTTAAACATATTAGTCTTGCACATGTTACAAATGCACAGATGTGGACGGAAAGCTTAAAAACATGTACCGTTTTATGAAAATAAACACAGGTTTCAACACATCAGAAAAATTGATTTAAATAAAAAAAATCAAATTTAAATCAAAATAGTGTTTTTGATTTTTTTTAAATAGTGATTTTTGCACCCTGCTTTGGACCTTGCTTGGATCCCAAATGGTGTATTTCTGTTAAAATCTGAAATTTTCTAATTTGCATGAAATCTAACTTTCCATACTTCTAGTAGAAGTATTGGAAAGTAAAAAGTGTTAAGTTTGTTAAAAAACACGTTTTAATGTAATCAATATTTACGCGTCGTCAATCAATATGCTGCTCTTTGACTCACCGTGTATGTAGAGATGAGATATAATGTATTAGAACACTAATTTATTATATTATTATACATACACATATTATTTACACGACATACAATAGTTTTTATGCGATTTCGCAGATTACGAAAAATAGTGGCTGTGAATTAGAAAGTTTTAAGAGCTGTTTCTTATTGAACAGTGAACACGGCTGAGTAGTTTATCATATAATTGTTTAAAAGTTTTGCTTTTCTGCAAAACTTCGAAGACAACAATCAATTTTTTTATGTAGTTTATCTGTCATCGCCGTAATGTATATTAAAGAAAATTTTAAAAACAATTTTAAAGTCGAGCTTTAACGCATTGTTGGTTTGTAGTCGACGGTAGTTGATACACGTAGTGGTTTTTAGTTAAGTAATGTGAACTTATTACAGTAATGTAACATTTTCCGTCCATTATTAACATCAACCTGTTCTTAAACTAGCACGAAATTGTTTTTACTTTTCGTAATACGTGTGCGGTGTGTAACATCATAGCTTTTAAAATTGCAGGACGTTGCTCTGAACGCAATTTGCATTCACACTAATTTAACGTTGTCTTAAGCACGCAACTCAATGTTAATATTTAATCAGTGCTTCACGGCATAAGTACGTACGTGTACACCCGATACTGGTGATGCATTTTAAGGACAAATGTAAACTACTAAGACACAGTGCCTGGCTTGCCTACCTTGGGGATAATTCGAAAACAAACAAGAATTGCCTTGAGGTGTAATACAGTCGTGATAGCGGTGTTATTCGTAAATATACGTCCATGTCGTACATTTTTTTACTTTAAGTTTTTGATGATTAAAAATTTTTTTCTAACGCTTTCCACGGATCCGTATAATTAAGCTACTAAAAAGATTTTTTAATAACTTCTAGAATCTCCCAATGCGTATGTTACCTTTGTTATAAAGGTCAAACACTTAACGTGGGTTTTAAATGTTGACCTTCTCCGAACTGAACGTTTAGAATTCCCAGTTGTCTGTTCCAATGAAACGGCTTCATTCGAGTATTGAAGAAGTGAAACATCAACATTAAATTTGTCTTGATTTTATAATCGGAAACAATGCAAATGTTGCAATACGCAATCTCTCATTAGCGCAATCATGAACTTTAGCTTTAGTAATCAGGATGATATATTTTGCTAAAATTACGTTTTTTCCATCTAGTTTATGAAACTGTTTGTGGGTGACTTTTTTTTTATAAACTCGTCACCTTTGTAATGCCTGTTGATGTCGTCATCGCGGGTGTTCAGAAGGCCGACATTTCTTCAACTAAATCGTTTGTGCTAGATATTTGAAAATTGCGCTACTAAAATGTTCAGCGCCTCTCAATAAATAGGAAAATTTAACGGTGAGAAGTAGCTGTTTGCAGTGAAATTAGCACAATAATTTTTTTGATCATTTTAGTAAAAAGATTTAGATAATGTTTTGTAATCCTATTTGTGTTATTAATAATAATTATTATAGTTGTATGTGAGTTTTAGATTTATTTTCGCCAACTTTAACAAATACACTTCTCTAAGTAAAAGTTATAATGTGAATTAAACGTAAAAATAAACTTTTATTGTAAATAAAACAATTGCCAAAATTATAAACAAAACAAATAAATGTAAAATAACGTTTAAAACAACAAAAAAACCTTTTAAACACTTTGTTTAATGCTACAGAAAAATCAGACAATTTACTAAACTCAGGCATCTACAAATTAAATTGCTCGCACTGTTATTCGGTTTATATAGGACAAACCATTAGAAATTTTGAGATTAGGTACAAGGAAGACGTACGTTGTTACAAGTAAAAACACCCCCATAAATCCAATTACGGTAAACACTTATTAGAACACAATCATTCAATGACATCTAATAACACTATAAAAATTTTACACTTTTGTGATGACAAACGTAAGTTGGATATACTAGAAGCATTTGAAATTTATAAACATTTAAAATCTGTACCTTTAATGAATGAGCAAATTGATCTTTTAAATTCACCGTTATTGGACGTTTTGAAATGAGAAATCAAGTCAACTGGACGCAGATATAGAAAACCAAGATCAAGTTATGAAGATTTATTGTTCCTATAGCAACACCAATTGTTTACTTTTAATCTTGCTTTTGATAATGACGTGTAAACCCCTTGAAATACGTATAAAGCTAAAATGAAAAACCTGTTGAAGTTAATAATTGTTTTATTTACAATAAATTAAAATGAACTTCAACGAAGTAAAGTTCGAACTTATAAATAAAGTAAAAATAAACGACTTTTTAAATGTAGTATATTAAATGAGTTTCTTAAAACTAAGACACAAGCAAAAATGAATAAGAAAAACGTAAAATATTTTATTGTAAATTTCCTGGATACTGGATGTTGACGTACATAAACACTAACTTCGGGTTTAGTAGTAGTAAATTGAATATTCATATTTAACTACGGCAAAATTGCAGCATGTTGTGTAGTAGTGCCTGTGCCTTGCATGTACGTACTCTTGTTAATAATTTTGTGTATTTGTCGTTGTCTATACATTGAGACATCATTTTCAGGTGTTATGTCGATTGAGTTTGTCAATAGTTTTAATAACTTTGACTACACCACTCACATTTCCTCGAACCAATCACAAATATCCCTTTTCATTAAACGAACCAATCGCTTTTGCTTTATACTGATATAAACTACTCAAAAGAATTAAGGGGTCAAAATTTCAAATGCTTGAAGTTTTTTTAGGGCCGATGGCATTTTAATGAAACTTGGTATACGCATTGTCGAAACATTTATTTTAATGAAATGGTATAAAAATTGGATATCATCTTAACATCTACCACATCATTGAACACTATATTAAAGTGAACCAGAAACTAAACTGAAAACTCATATCAAAAAATTAATATTCTTAAGAATTCTCAATAAACCCAAACAATACCTAAACCTAATATCGTGCAAAGCTTCCTCCAGCTTGAATTACGGCATTACACCTGCGTGGCATACTGCGAATGAGTCTGCGTATGTTTTCCTGGGGAATACGTCGCCATTCTTCAATGAGAGCTTGTTCCAGTTCTGCCAGCGTATCTGGTGGGTGTAGACGCTTGCGAATACGTTGTCCGAGTTGATCCCATAAATGTTCTATGGGATTAAGGTCAGGACTGAGTGCTGGCCATTCCATAGTGGCTATGTTATTCTGGCCAAGATACTCAGTGACTACTCTAGCCGTGTGGGGACGAGCGTTATCCTGCATAAATAAAAAATCTTCTCCCACGGCAAGTGCTTGAGGCAGGACATGTTCTTCAAGGACTTCATTAATGTACCTTTCTGCCGTGAGAGAGCCATTTCTGATGACAATAAGTTCAGTGCGACCGTTTATTGAAATGCCGCCCCATACCATTACTGAACCGCCGCCAAAAGCCACGACTTCCTTAACACATGCTGGTAAAAAACGCTCGTTTGGCCTTCTCCACACCCTAACTCTACCATCATTTGTCCATAACTTGAACCTCGACTCGTCTGAAAACATCACTCGACGCCACTGCCTCAATTGCCAATGTTCATGTTCACGTGCAAAGAACATCCTCCTTCGTTGATGATTTCTGGTTAACTTTGGCTTCTTTGCTGGGTGTCTAGATCTCAAATTGACTTCCCGAAGTCGATTTTTTACCGTTTGGTCGCTTATCTGAACTTGCCTGGCTCTGGAAAGGTCGATTTGAAGACCACGAGCGGTTGTCGAACGGCTGCGAAGGGCTTGAAGTCTCAAAAATCGGCCGTCTAGTAGGCTCGTTGCTCTGTGGCGACCCTGTCCAGGCGTCCTGGTGACAAGACCAGTCTGTTGGTGCCTCTGCCAGAGCCTCCACACCACAGACTGGCTTACATTGAGTTCTTGAGCAACACTTCGCTGCACTCTACCTTCTTGTAGTAAGGTAACTGCTCTTGACACTTCTACCGGATTCAGGTGTCTTCTCATTGCTCGTTTGACTACGAGACACCAATATTTTACGGTTGTATTAAAAAACCGCCGTCTTGCAGTAATTAAAATCTTATGCAAATACTCAAATTTTCGTACAAAACAAACTTGTTTATTTACAGTTTCTAAGAAACGCGGAAAAAACAAACGAACGGAGTAAAACATTGTAGCTGAATACTTGATTGATGGAATATATCAACACCTATCTTCTACCTGATATCATAAGGAAGATATACCTTCTGAAAAAAGTGACCCCTTAATTCTTTTGAGTAGTGTATAAGTGATTAAACCCACGGTAGCTTCGGATAATCGCTCTTAAGTCTTAAATTAACGCGTTTAAAACTGATGTGCACTGACTTTCGGGTGTATTTCTTATTATTTTAATACAGTTTTTCATTGTTTCGGCCAAAAGTAAGTATCATATTTAATTATAACATAATTTATGAATTAAAAAGAATAATTGTCTCTGTCGTCCACAAGCAAAAAGCAAAATACGAAAATCGTCGACGGCAACCGATGATAACGATGTCAATGTCAAACAACATAAATCTCGAGTGTTCAAATCATAGTTCAAATCATGACCTACCCAAATTTTAGTGTACACCTATAATAAATATAATAATAACATGCTAATACGCATTAAAAAACATAAATATATATTTACATCACAATTTGTTCTTGTTTGACAGGTTATATAAACCAAAATATTAGACCAAAATAATGTACATCCCTCAAAAATCTTTTGAAATACCACTTAACGATTTTTCTCCAAAACCATCCATTTTTACAACGCTTCACAGCAACAGTAAATAAGACTACCAAAATAAAAAATTAAATTTACAAAAGGACGCCACTAGAAAACATTTAAAAACACGCAAACAACACCATGTTAAGAGCGCCGATTACCGAAAACACCTGAGCATTTCCGACTAGTTTAGTGTCACTAAAAATGCGTCAAAATTAATGTGAGTGATATAGTCAAGACGAATACGATTTGTGATACGATTTTTCTTTGATAAATTATTGCGGTAAGTTAACTCGTGCTAGTTAATATTTAGGTAACCATCTTAACTACCACTCGTGATCTTGCACCATAATTTTATCGAAAAATCGCAATCGCTCGTTGTATTATTTATGAGTATTAATTTAAACATTTGTGTGTGTGTCTCAGGATTGAGTGCCCAATATGCAATACTTTTAATATCGAGCATGACTAATGAGTAATGCTAATGACACATTCAATGACGGCAAATAAATACTATTTATTTGTAAAGCAGTTAAAAGTGTGCCGAGTAATTGTCAATTGTCTGCTACAATAAATTAATGTTACAAAAACGGGCTGTACTGATATTGATTTTTACAAAACTAAAAGGTAAATAACAGTTTTTAAGGTTTTCGGAGCAAGGAAAACTTATTTTAAAGCATGTCATTTTTATTGGCTTTTTGTTTTTCTATACATTCAGTATAGGGTTTGATTTCATAAAAATTTTCGTATTCGACATTTCAGCGGAAATACTTGTTTTGGAATAGTATTTTTTTAAATAATGCTGTAGTGTAGGTATGTATGAGTGTGTGTGGGTTTGCTTCGTAATTCCCGAATGGGAAACTTGTTATTGTAGTTGCTCTAGAGGGTCCGACACAATGGTACTAGATGCGAGCATTTTTAAGAACGTGGAAACTGTGAAGCAGAGGTACATTCTAAATTTTGGAAATTTTCAAAATATTATTGCTCAATAGCAGACCACATGATTTTTTTGAATTTTATTGGTTCATTGAGTTAGATCTGAGCTACATTTTGATTGGTAACCCTACCAGTTAATTTCCTGTGCCGAATATTAACCGAATATTCAGCAAATATGCGGCATTTTGTGCACTAAATGAAAACAATAATATATTGCATTTTATTCGTAAAATTTGGTGATATAAATAAAATACAACGAAACAAAGTTGTAGTTTTGGTAGCCAAACGGGAACCCTATGCGCGTATGTGAAGCAGCTAACCCACGCGTTAATTACCAAAAAGTATTTGGCTGTTGGCCGAATAATTTGGTCGGGTTGTCTAATATTCGGTACTTAGCCGAATAGTTGGCCTAATATTTAGTACCTGGTCGAATATTTAGCCAAATATTCGGCACTTTGACCGAATACTGAGCCAAATATTTTGTCAAATATTCGGTATCTGGTCAGTGACCAAAATCACTATTAGGTAAACTCATATGAAAAAAATTGATATTTGCTTTTTATTCTAAAACGAAGGATCATAAAACATTTCCGTTTAAACTAAATTTGTCGTGAGTAATAGTAGAGTAAGATTCACAACGTAATTTTTAGGCGCAGCCATATTTAGGGTGTTTCATTTCTCCCTTCCATTCAATTTTCGACTAACAAGTGTTGCTTATGGTCTCTGCTTTTCTTTACTCCCATTAAATCATTTTTGCAAAAATAAAAAAAAAACTTTTTTCACAAAAAACTTAAAAGCAGTTTTTAACTACAATTTTAACACGGCCCTTGCCGTTTGCTTTTGTAGCGCACAATTGAACCATATAGCACAACACAGCACCCGCGTAGCAGGTGACTTTATTCATTTCGCTTGCAAAGCAGTTTCAAAAACCTTTCCTATCTGACGCTACTAGATATAAAACACACTGTATTTGAATAGCCCTGGAAAAAACTATTATTGTACGTCAATCTACGTTAACATTGTGACCTTATGGTACCACTTAGACTTACAACGTTCATGCAAAAATGCTTTTGAAAATATAAAAGTAACATTTTCTGAAGTATTATAGGGAACTTCAGACGAAATGCTTCGCATATTTTTTTGTATATTTATTTTTGACCTACTTCTGCTGGTAAGGTTTAACACGACGCGCGCTTGAAGGTTTTGACAAACTCCCGTTTTACATTTTCAATGTGCCGACATCTATCACACCCAAAATTTTACATCTCTTCCGGACGATGTTGCATTTACAAAAAGCTTCATCGAAATTCAATTCCTATTGTGATGTGCATACCAGTGGACCAACGGCGCTGGTTCCACGTGAAGCTAAAAATAAAATTTACATACCTTACTTTTACTATTTACTTAAGGTGGATTTGTGCAGCACTTATTTTCTCAATAAACTATCAATTATAAGTACATTGTAGTTTATGCAGCCTTTATTTAATTTGAGAATTAAGCATAAAAGTTGATTATCTCACAATGTAATGTAAATGAAAATCAAGTTTTATAAGTCAAACAGTACAAAACTCATGGACAATTTTATTGAAAGTTTAATGTAAATGAAAAGGAATGTTACATAAATTCACTTTGGGGTTTTCAAGCGCTGCTTTAGCAGGTATTGGCATTATCAGTACATTCGGGGATATTGTTTATTATTTTTTCACAGGTATGGTCATGCCAGAAATATTTGTATGTTAAAGTTTAGGAAAGCATTTTTAGACCGAGTTTCAAGCTGTTGTTGCTGTCCGCTCATATATCTTTTAGTCTCGTTCAACTCGGAAACTTGCAATTTTTACTCATTTATAGGGTTTTATTATTAATATTTAAAATGTCAACCGTCAAGAACTGATCCAAGATTTATTTCTATATACAGGATGTATCAAATTGCGTGTTAACTATGGGGATCTCGGACATTCCGGGTAGTGTTTTGTTTTACTTCCATCAGTTCATGGCCTACTAGAATTTTGTCAAAATAAATTAAATGACGTGGTTTTTCTATGGCACTCTTATGAAATTTTTATTTTCTGTAATAAAATGCTCAAAACTTAAACAAAATGCAAAGTGTGACACATCGTTGAAATCAAAATTAAAAACTCTATTCAAATATGAAAAAATTTAAAAAGCCGACCATAAGAAAAAAAATGTTGACAGTCGAAAATGAGCAATGGTAACAGTTATACCAAATTTAATCAAAAATTTAGATTCAGCATAAAAAAGGTGTCCTAATAATGCGCTAACTAGAAATATGTAATATAAATAACAAATGAGTTATAGCCGAAAACAAATAATCCAAAATTTCAGTTTTTTCCAGTTCTTTCAGAAACTAAGCAAGATAGGTCTAATATCTTTTTAGATTATTAATGGGCATAAAATTCCACAACTTTTTTCTAATTTATCCATCGTCGTATCTCTTCATATAAGCGAGATCCCCATAGTTAACACGTAATTGATACATCCTGTATATCTATATGTATTCTTGCTTTTTTTGCTGGGGTCTTTACTTCAAGATTTATTCCAATTATACTTACCGTTTAAAAAATGCGAAATATGTTTGAATTTTCATTTCAAGAGTTGTTTTTTTCTACGGAATTTTCTAGTTCTTGCTATTTTAACAATTTTGTTTTAAAGAACGTCTCTTCAAAATTATTGAAATATGTATTAAAAGAACTGTACCTACATCTTGTGGTTCTGCTTTGAAATTCCTTATTACAGTCTATTTTATACGCATACTTGTCATCAAAAAGTAACCGAATCTGTAGGTTATGGTTTTATAAAAGAGAAAAGTATGGCGTGAATCGATAGATATACATATAACAATATATGTATAATGAACTGTGGGATTTGATATGAAATTTATTAACTTATTAAATAAGACGAATGAAATTTAGAAAACAAAATACAACAATGTTACAAAGCCGCACTCTCTTCTTCATATTTTCGAACACTAGTAACTAGGCAATTGTATGGATGAGCGCTATACGTTTTCTTTTTCATAACCTACGCAAATTTCGTTACTTTTCTATAATACATTTGTATAAGTGCAAAACGAAAATAATTGTATTCGTTTTATTAGTAACAGCACTCATTATTGAAAATATGGTCCAGGTATGATTCACTATTATTCACAGGTTCAAAGCCCGCAATGATTTTGCACAAAATTTGGTAATGGTTTACGGTAAATGACCGATGCCTGTCAGGTTGTTTGTCCAATGACGATGAACATACTTATTTGTACACCTCCGCTTGTTATAGCCAGATCAGTGTGAATGATTTATGACTAGTTAATTTCGTTGGTAATTTTTATTTCTTTATTGATATAAAAATATTTTTACTTTCAACTGTTTGCTTCAAATTTTGGTTGGTTGTTGTAAGTTCCAGGTCTCTTGGTGCTTAGTGCTCGAATTTTTTAAACATACACGATAATCTAACTGCAAAACGTTACATACATTGTAAAAGTAAAGGTTAAAATTATTGGGTACAATCGACTCGTGCAAATCTGGATTGTTATTATATTTGACAATTAAGTGACTTCCAGTTTAAATAACTATAATGATTATAATCATTACTTTAACATTATTTATTTATTTTAACCTTATACGTATTTCGGCATGTTTACATGCCATTGTCAAAGGTTATATGAAAAAGTAAACAGTTAGTGTTAGCAATAGAACTTGGTGACTTGTTCTCGGTAATCGTCTGCAGATGACTTGATTTCTTATTCCAAAATGTCCAATAGAGGAGAATTTAAAAGACCAATTTGCTCATTCATTAACGGTACAGTTTTTAAATGTTTGTGTATTTCAAAAACTTCTAGTATATCTAATTTACGTTTATCATCACAAAAGTGTAAACATTTTATGGTGTTATTAGATGTCATTGAATGATTGTGTTCTAGTAAGTGTTTAGCGTAATTGGATTTATGTGGGTGTGTGTATTTGTAACAACGTAAGTGTTCTTTATACCTAATATCAAAATTTCTAATTGTCTGGCCTATATAAACAGAATTACAATGTGAACAATTTGATTTGTAAATGCCTGATTTTAGCAAGTCGTCTGTTTTTGGTTTTGCATTAAACAAAGTGTTTAAGATGTTTCTAGCCGTTTTAAAACTTACTTTATATTTATTGGTTTTGTTTATAATTTTAGCAAATTTTTCTGATTTGTCACCAAAATATGGGATCGAGGCATATTTAATTGTATCGAATGAAGTTGGGGTATTCGGATAAATTTTTTTGAATGGCTAATTTATAATCTTTTTCTTTAATTAATGTATCAATAAGTTTAGTATTATAACCATTACTGTATGCAATTTGTTTAATAATTGAAATTTTTCTATTATAATTAATTTCGTCTAAAGGGACGAATTTATAAATAAATAACTATAGCTTAATTATAATAAAAAAGAAGAATTCGTTTATTATGATATTGTAAGGTAATTTATTCAACAATAATGTTCTCCAGTTTATTAAATCAAAAAAACAAATAAGCAAAAAAATCCGTTCTCCTATTGTTTTCACCACAAGATAGTTCCTAGTGTGGTTTAGAAAGTAAGAAGGATATTAACAATATCCAATTTCACCAATAACTTATTACGTTAATATGTTATGATCTTATTTATTCGGGAATTGCTACTTTATTAGTTCACTTAGAGGATGGTTATATCTACTTGTGCAATTTGTGTCCTTGAATTTAAATTTTTATATGCAACGGCTACCTTTCTTTCAACAATAGACAGTAATAATTATTCTCATAGTATTACAAATTGTTCTCATTTGCTTTTGTAAGTACTTCACTTAAAATATAAGATCAGCATATTAATACAGTCAAGTAACCCTGTAATTTACTATCATGGAAACTGTGACATTGAGCAATAAAGTGCCAATCATATATTGTTTAATGGTGGCTAATAGAAACTGCTGTGGTGTAGACGAAGGTTATTTGCCATGAAATTACTTTTAAATTGGGATTATCGTAATGACTTTCTTTGCTACAAGTACATTATCTCCTTCGGCACTACTATTAATAGTTACCTAATACTAGTTGTTGATTTATAAGCATAATTCAAGTAAAATCAAGTTGAAATGATTCGAAGGTATCCCAGAAATATATTAATAAGATCAACGTTAAACTTATAAAAAAATAAATAGGAAAATATGAGCATTCTTAAGTTGGATTTAAAACTTAGAAACATTACATAATTTTTGTGCGTACATCGATTCAATGTTACCTAATCTGGATTTTTATTTCGTTGATCAGTTTTGGCGTTTGAACGATTTCATTCAATACACCAAATAAATGATCAGTAATAATATAGTGGACTAAATATTTAACTGGCTTTATAATCATGATGAGAAAATTACTAAGAAGAGAAGTCATCGAAAAAACAGGTTTTAAATTCTTGCAGTTATTTTAAGCAAACAAGGTCACTATCATAATTAGAATATTTTAACCCACACTTACCTTCCAGCAATTTGCTTTGTTTTTATTAGAAACAGCGTTGGAGTTGTCTTGTATAAAAGTTTTTCCTTAAAACGTAATGAAACCGCACGAGTTTCACTGAAAAAAGTACCAAACAGTAAAAATGATGTTCTGTGGCTTTGTTATGCTTACGTTGGCAGAAGAACTTGAAATTAACGTGCGGAAAAAGTAACGCCAAGTGAAATGTTGCTACTGTTTAGCCACCAGATTAAATGAAAAGGAGAGCTTTGTTGGTTTTTGCAGGGATGCTGGTTGTTTGCTATCTGAATATGAAATGAGTTTACATTGTTTTTATTCGCAGACGCTTATTTCCTTACGTAAAAACGGTTCGGTAGTCCACATTCTTTTATAAACAATCGTATTACTTTTACTAAGGTAATTTTGTTTTCCGCCAACCGAAAGTAGTGATAAAAATAAAGCGAATACACATGTGGATTTTTGACATTAAACGCGTTTAATAAAGCAACCTTAAACAACTGGCAAACAAAATCCACGTTACTGTATGGTGGGTTCCTGGGCACAAGGGTACACCAGGCAACGAAAAGGCCGACGAACTCGTAAGACGCGGAGCAAAGACGCCTTATACAGCTGTGGAGTACAGAAAAGCAACATTAAATATAGGAGGTGAGGTTATGGAAGGAACGAATGAAGTCCTCGTACTGGGATAAAACACCAGGACAACGCCAGGCAAAACTTATCCCATAGTTATTTCCTAAAAGAAAGCAAAAATGCTTTGTCTCTCATTAAGATGGAACTAAAAACCATCACTGGTCTTTTCACGCGCCACACATCACTAAAATACCAAATACCCTTCAAGATTGGTAAGGCTGAGGACCAAATTTGCCGTTTATGTAATGCAGTGGCGTTCCCTGGGTTCGAAATTTGGGTAGGCAATTTAACATTAAGATTAAAAAGTAAAAAAGTTACTCCAATTTACCCAGACCTGTTGTTAAATGAATTAATCTACGCATCGATATACAACCATCGATATACAACTACAACACGGCATTACGGCAGCCTGGATACGCTTACTCACATATAGCAGGCAACAGCAATCAATCAACTCAAGCCAAAAACCAACAAAGTCAAGTCCTAGTTGCCCCTCCGCAACAGCCAAATATTAATCTAGAAACTATGCTAACGAAAATGATGGAGAAAATGGATGCACTCCTATATCTCCTCACTACTGTCGTAGCAAAACTATCTTAATGGCCCTAAACAATCTGAAAATTGCAGTCTGGAATGCCAATGGCCTGACTAACCACAGCCTAGAGATTAGAAACTTCTTATGTGCTCAAAACATCGACATAATGCTGGTCTCCGAGTCACATCTTACCAGCAGAAGCTACATAAAAATCTCAAATTACACAATTTATAACACACAACATCCCGATGGAACAGGCCATGGAGGAACCGCGATTATAGTTAAAAGTAATATTAAACACTACGAATTGGACAAATTCAGTGAAAACCACATGCAAGCTACAAGCATTGCGATAGAAGACTGGAAGGGACAGCTAGTCATCTCTGCTGTCTACTGCCAACCCAAACCGACAATTAAAACAGACCAGTTTGCGCAATTTTACCAAACGCTTGGGCACCGATTCATTGCAGGCGGAGACTACAACGCAAAACATCCACAGTGGGGGTCGAGATTAACCACAGCAAGAGGACGTCAACTCTGCCAAGCAATTAGAAACAACAACTTGCAACATCTAGCTACTGGAGAACCCACGTACTGGCCCACAGATAGGAGGACGGTTCCTGATGCCATAGACTTCTGTGTAACCAAAGGCATATCGAGTAACTATCTGGAAATAAAGTCCTGCTTTGAACTGTCTTCCGACCACTCACCGCTACTAGTAAATGTCAATACGCAGGTCATTAACAAAAGCACTCCGCCAGCCCTTCACAACAAAACAACGAACTGGGAAATATTCAGGTACGAGCTAAATGAAAAGCTACAACTTAAACTACCGGTAAAAACATCGAACGACATGGACCGTGCAATTGAACACTTTAACCGCTCTATCCAACGGGCAGCATGGAGCGCAAGTTCTGACAGTAATCCAAAAACAAATATAAAACAGTGCCCCACCTACATCAAAGATATGATTGCAGAAAAACGCAGCCTAAGAAAACGGTGGCAAACCACCCGAGCTCCGGCGGATAAACGCAAATTAAATCAAGCGATCAAACAAGTCAAAATCTTACTAGGCAACAACAGAAACCGAGAAATCCAAGAATACCTAGCTGGACTTTCAGCAACAGAAGCTAATGATTACTCCTTGTGGAAAGCGACGAAGAAAATGAAGCAGCCACAAAAACCCATACCTCCCATTAGGAAAACTGACGACACGTGGGCAAGGGACAACAACGAAAAGGCGTATGCATTTGCTGACCATCTGGCCAAGGTGTTCGAGCCGTTTCCATCACAGCTCACAGCTGAGGAAGAGTCGCAGATTCACCAAACACTAGAAGCGCCGCTCCAATTGGACCTACCTATAAAAAACTTCAAGGTGAATGAAGTCAGAAAAATGATCATGAAACATACACACACCAAAAAGGCTTCCGGATATGACTTGATCACCGGTAAGATATTGCAAGAATTACCTACACGTGGCTTCTATTTTGTCACCATGATCTGCAATTCAATTCTCAGATTGGGATATGTTCCAGCACAGTGGAAGGTGGCACAAATTATATTAATACCCAAACCTGGGAAGCCAGCTCAAGAAACAAGTTCATATCGTCCAATCAGCCTCTTACCGATAGTATCGAAAATATTTGAAAAACTCCTCCTGCAAAGATTACTACCTATGCTCGAAGCTAAGGAAATGATTCCTGAACATCAGTTCGGATTCAGAAAAAACACGCGACGATTGAACAGGTGCATCGAGTAGCTAAGAAAATCAGACACGATCTTGAAACAGGTAGATACTGTTCAGCGGCGTTCTTGGATGTTTCCCAAGCCTTTGACAAGGTTTGGCATGAAGGTTTGCTGTATAAAATCAAAACTCAGTTGCCACATAACTACTACCAAGTGCTACAATCCTATTTAACAGGAAGGTACTTCATGGTGAAATATCAAGATGTGCAAACAACTCTAGTGCCGATCAAGTCAGGAGTACCACAAGGCAGCGTACTTGGGCCAGTACTGTACGTACTGCATACAGCAGATCTGCCAAAAACTAGCTTAACTTCGATTGCCACTTTTGCTGATGACGCAGCAATCTTAGCATCACATAAGGATCCCAGAATAGCCTCTCAAAATCTGCAGAAGCATTTAAATAAGATTCAAAAGTGGCTCAGATGCTGGCGCATAAAAGCGAACGAATCAAAGTCAGTACATGTCACCTTCACCTTAAAGAAGAATAATTGCCATACAGTTCAGCTAAATAACTGCGTTCTTCCACTAAAGGACGCTGTGAAATATCTTGGAATCCACCTAGACCGCCGTCTTACATGGCAAACGCATATATTAACCAAACGCAAACAACTTGGTCTCCAATTTTCTAAAATGCACTGGCTAATGGGTCGGAAATCTCGGATGTCACTGGAAAACAAAGTGTTATTATACAAAGCAATTCTGAAACCGGTGTGGACCTATGGGGTACAACTCTGGGGCTCTGGAAGTGAATCCAATATTGCTATACTTCAAAGATTCCAATCAAAAGTGTTACGCTCCATTGTTGATGCGCCATGGTTTGTTCCAAATGCAGTGATACATCGCGACCTCCACATTGAAACAGTGAAAAGTGAAATTAAAAACTTTAGTGCTAAATACAAAGTTCGGCTACAAGAGCACCCTAACGCGCTTGCTAGAGCGTTGCTTAATGTTCCCAGCGTTAAAAGACTAAAAAGACTCGATCCACTGGACCTCCCAAATAGGGAATAACATATTTGTGTTAAGCATCTAAAGGGGCAAGCCAGTGGGCTAGCTCCTACTATGTCACCTTTCATTGTTATACATTTTACTTGTTCACCTCAGAACAGATTGTAAAGTTCATGGAAGCTATTAAAAAAAATCCCTATTAAATTTTACTTTGTCGTTATGCACTTTAATTTGATAACGTAAACCTTTGTCTAAAGCCAAGTTAATGCGTGGTTTGCCAAATTTTAATCTAACAGTTGCAGACAAATGTTCTTTGGTCGACGCACGTTTTTTAATTGCAGCTGAAGAATTTTTTAAAACAGAGTTGTTTCAGATTATACTTTTGAGCGGTTAGATATAGATGAAAATAGTTTATTTTTAATATAGCTTCCAGTTAGCCAATCTATTTTTCTTTATACCATTCAGTATTAAACGATCTAGATTTCCTATTGTCTATGTATAACGGCCCTAGTCATTTTGAAGTACATCGCTCATGATTTTTTTATTTTCATTTGTTTTTTGTAAGAGTATCCATTAATTTGTTCCTTTAAAGAGATTTTCATATTTACTGCAAATTTGTAAACTACGTATAAAATAAATAAACTCACAATAGCTGTACGCTGAAATTAACTGTCGCTGACCGGCGCAAGTAAAATAATAAAAACTACAGAGGCCGTGCCTTTGCCGGGCTTATCGCCTTGCGAAATTCCTACCATTTCTTTGCATGTGTTCATCTGATTATTGCATGTATTAGGGTTGTAACTTTACACGTACACGTTTCGTAGTTTTTAGAAACCTTTACTTTATAGGGGTTGGTGTGCTACATTTTAGTTTGATTTTCGTCGGAAATTGGCAGTGTTGTTTTTTTTACAAGAGAAATACTTAAATCTAACGACGAAAAGTAATTAATACTGGCTACACTTATAGATTTTACTTAATCCGTCAACTGCAAAACCACGAAATCCTTCTACGAATGTTCCAGATATAACTTCAACCAGAATATACTACCTTTAATAAGTTCGTAGTTGTCGAATATGAAAAAATATGTAAAACATAAAGGTAGGCCATCGAAACCCCTACCGTTAAAGCAAGGGTTGGTGTTGGGGTACCTGCTATTTTTTATATGTATGTATAAACGATTTTCCAAATTGCATTCACCCAGTAGGTAGCACCCTTTTCGCGGAAGACACTGCGTTGTTTACTAGGAATAAATTTAGCAAAAACTTGCTATAATTATTTAAAACTATTCTGGATACGTACATCTAAAATGCGCATAAATTGCAAATAAACCCGACTAAGACACAAGCTTTAATATTTTCTTTGGGCGAAACCGACGAACAGTCAAACATTGTGTCGTTTTTAAGAATTCATTTAAAATCTACCTTATCCTGGACTTTCCACTGTATCAAAATATTATCTAACCTTAGTTATAATCTATACTTATTATGGAATTTGAATAGTTCTATATCTCTTCCATATATAAAAAATTCATACTTAGGACTCGTTCTCTCATTGTTATGTTATGCCATTATAATATGGGGGCACTAGGCCTGCAGGTGACAAGTTATCTGCCCTTCAACTAAGAGCCATTCGCATAATAGAATTAAATTATACAGCTGATTGCAGAAACGCTTCTTTTAATATGAGTATTCTTACACTACCGTTCATCCATATTTTGGAATGTCTTCTTTTGGTCTATAGTGTCCCGAAAAATCACAGATTTCTAATAGTTTTACTAGATACAGACTGCTATATCAAACATGTAGCCAGGCGCCATTTTGTAGTTGGTCAAAATCAGTTTTATGACATTTCACAAATTCAAACATTTCCACGTTAGTATAAACAATTAAATTAAATTTTTTAGTAGTATAACTTATTTTCGAGGCAAGCATGTTTTGCCGTGGGTTATAAAAATTGCCGGCAAAAGAGACACTGTTTTCTGTTTTTTAAGTAAGTGTCAAAAATTTGATTAGTTATGCGATTTTGACAAAATGATAGTATAGTTGTTTTTAAATATTTAATTCTAATATTCTGTTAATTATAACTGAAACCTCTTTATGTTACTGGTTACTTTCCCTTGTCAAACGAAGATCGTTTAAACAAATGAATAGAATGAGTATCTGTATAATCTATATAAAAGACTTAATTACTTTAACAATATTTATTTATTTTAACCTTATACGTATTTCGGCATGTTTACATGTCATTGTCCGAGGTTATATTAGAAAGTAAACAGGTAGTGTTATTGTAGCAATAGAACTTGGTGACTTGATCTCGGTAATCCTCTGCAGATGACTTGATTTCTTATTCCAAAATGTACGTACGTGTTCTTTATACCTAATATCAAAATTTCTAATTGTTTGTCCTATATAAACCGAATTACAATGTGAACAATTTAATTTGTAAATGCCTGATTTTAGCAATTCGTCTGTTTTTGATTTTGCATTAAACAAAGTGTTTAAGATGTTTGTAGTTGTTTTAAAGCTTACTTTATATTTATTTGTTTTGTTTATAACTTTAGCAATTTTTTCTGATTTGTTACCAAAATATGGGATCGAAGCATATTTAATTGTATCGAAGGAAGTTAGGGTATTCGGATAAATTTTTTGAATGGCTAATTTATAATATTTTTCTTTAATTAATGTATGAATAAGTTTAGTATTATAACCATTACTGTATGCAATTGGTTTAATAATTGAAATTTCTTTATTATAATTAATTTCATCTAATGGGACCGCCAAAGCTTATAAATAAAGAAATGAATAGAAGCTATAAACACACAAGACTTTAAACCTACACAATACACGGTTATTTGCAGCAATCATTTTACCACCCAATAATTATTTACTACGGCTTGGGACCAGTGTTCCACGTCTCAGAAATGGCGTTGTTCCATCTGTATTCTCATATTCCTCACAAAAATAGCGCAGAAAGCAAGACACGTTACCAATAGTACTTCAAAAACGAGAATCTATTTTGTCTATCTCGAAGGAAGTAACCCTCATTCAACCTTTTGAAGTAGAAATAGAACATACACAGTATATGGATATTTGCAGTCTTAGAAATAATGTAGTTCTATGTGCATTTTCATATGCCCCACAAGAATTGTACAGAATACAAATAGGTTACCAGTGGAATGGTACTTTTTATTTTCCAAGTTAATGTACTCGCGCTAATTTGACATTTTGACCAGCAAAATAGCCGGCCGGCTTCACTTGTTTCATTGGTCAGAAACTGGAGTCGTGTATCTAGTAAACTTATTAGAAATGAGTGGTTAAAATAGACTACATGTATATCTATAAGGAAAACTAATTATTTTTTTGAAGTGCATCAAAAATTAATTGGCCCCTTGGTAATTCAACAAAGTTATTGCTTCATCGACATAACCTACCTAAAAAAGACATTTATCTACGACTGCTTGAATAAGGAGTTATAATCTCATTCATTTGCGTTAGGTAATGGAGTTCAATATCGCACTAGTTTAAAATGAGTTGGATAATGAATTTGTTACTTAACTCATTTTATTTACACAAACAAAACTAACGCATTTTTTTATAAGAAAACTGGCTGGTTGCCATAGTGTTGAACAAATCGAATCTATCTCGTTCCTTTGATTTTAAAACAAAAGTATTTTAAAAGTGACTTGACGTTTGCAAATAAATTAATGCGAAATGTCAAATATCATTTCAAGCAAAAAAATTCGATTTTTAACAAATTTAGAGCAGTCGTAGTTAAAATTTTGTATGTCACACGTCGGATAATGGAGTATTATGGCACTCATTTGGTTACACGACTCGGTCTTCGACCTCGTTGTGCAACTTTCAACCTCGTGTTATAATAACGCCTTTATCCCACTAATAACATAAATGGCTATTATAAACGTGCTTATTTAATTAAACTATGCTGATAAAAACTTAAACAATCATAAAGGGTTAATTACGACAATTAAAGAAGTTATTAGCGCAAAAAGAACAATTAAATAACATCAGCACAAGGTAGCTGTAGTAACTTCAAAGCCGAAACAACTGTATTAAATCAGCTCGAAGCAGCGCAGGAGTGAAGTTTGGTGTACAGAAGGAAGCAAAATAAGACAAGGTGCCGTGTGTTTAAAAAACAAATTAATAGTTTAAAAAAACTACATAAGTTTATTGTAAATAAAACAGTTCTTTGATTTCTTATTCTAAAACGTCCAATAACGGTGAATTTAAGAGATCAATTTGTTAATTCATTGAAGGTACAGATTTTAAATGTTTCTGAATTTCAAATGCTTCTAGTATATCCAACTTACGTTTATCATCACAAAAGTGTAAACATTTTATAGTGTTATTAGATGTCATTGAATGATTGTGTTCTAATAAGTGTTTAACTTAATGAATGAACAAATTGATCTCTTAAATTCACCGTTATTGGACATCATCTGGACGCAGATATAGAAAAACAAGATCAAGTTATGAAGATTTATTGTTCTTATAGCAACACCAACGGTTTACTTTGAATCTTGCCTTTGATAATGACGTGTTAACACGTTGAAACATGTATAAGGTAAAATAAAAAACCTGCTAAAGTTAAGAATTGTTACATTTACAATAAATTAAAATGAACTTCAACGAAGTAAAGCTCAAACTTATAAATAAAATAATTAAGTTTTGTTCCATGATAAAAAAAATATTTATTTGTTCCCAAAGAATAAAATTTTGTATTTATTGTGTGTAAAAGGTTAAATGTAAATTCAGTAATAATAAGCTAAAAATTAATCTTACCATACCTTAACCTTTACATTTTGTTTTTTAAATAAAGTAAATTTTATATTAAATAAAAAAGAACCTGAAAGCCGAGGTAGTAAAATTTAAAGGAATTATAAATTGTGTTTCGAGTCATTACATAATATAGATATGCAGATACGTTTTTTTTTTATTTTTACTTTTGTTTTTTTTATTATATAATATATTACATAACGTGCCCCACTCCTGAAAGACATGCAACTCAACATACACACCACACACACCATCCATGGACACGCCGGATTTAACTTATTCAGAAAAATTTCCGACGGGCAGAGGACTCGAACCTACTGCCGTTGGGAGTCTAGTTTCAAAGCCTGGGACTTTAACCACTAGACCACCTGCTGGCCCATAGATGCGTATTTAAGAACCGACAAAACTAAATACTTTTTATATTTTTGTCGAACCCAACGTGGCTTTTCGACATACTTATTCACAGCAGCTAATTGGACCTTTGCAACTCCAACACATTTTTGAACTAGGTACATCCTATTGCGGGACACCCTGTACTTTTGCTAACAGCATTATTTGATCAAATCAGTTTACTTTTGAAGAAATTTAACTATAAAAAAATTATATGCTCTTCAGATTATTAAGTACAATTTATTTTAAAGGTTTTGCTTATAACGAAAGACAGGACTTGTAGTCGCAGAAGAGCAAAAAATTACGTCAAAATTCAATAAGTAAACAAAAACCATGGGCGCACTCAAATCCATTAAGTTGTGCGTGAAACATTGGACAAGAGAACTAATTTTTCGGATGAAAATTATAAAACTGTAATAAAAAAGTTTTTTTTATTCAACGGTGTTTTTCTGTCCCCTATGAATGTTGATAGTTCAAACTTTTTTTTTCGTAGAATTTTCTCG
This sequence comes from Ctenicera cuprea, assembly GCA_958336395.1. Lineage (NCBI taxonomy): Eukaryota > Metazoa > Arthropoda > Insecta > Coleoptera > Elateridae > Ctenicera > Ctenicera cuprea. The sequence continues at coordinate 40,714,251 of OY284490.1, forward strand.
TTGTATTAATAAATATACACGTTTTATTTTCATTAATTCGTGATTATTTTACATTTTAATTAAAAATTTTTTTGCAGTTTCATAAAATTGTTTTGTGAAGTACTTTTAAAACTCATGACCATTCATATTCTACGCCGATGAACCCTATTTTATTTTATTTTATTTTACTATTACACAAGCATCAATTCCAGCTGACCAAATAAATAATAACTATCTACACAAGCTAGCATAAGGTCAAACATATGTATGTGATACCATTCTAAGCTCGTAGATAATATGTTTAAAAGTTTAGGTATGCGCCACCTGTACATTTAAAGGAATACTGCCAAAATTGCTTAATAATTGATTGCCTCATAATTTAAATACTGACAAAATACTAGACTAGAAATCCGGACTATATTCATAACATGGATTTAGTGATGATTTTTTACGTATAAACTGCATATATGAAAGTATGTTTTGCAATTACGTGAAAGAATATGGTTGTGTTAATTTAGTACAACAAATATCTAAGAATAAGAAATGAAAGATTCTTTTTATCATGGCGGACTTCATTACGCAGATTTGATAATTTCAATGTTGATTTCTGCTACCAAGTGTATTTCATGTTTTAGGTCAATTTTCTGACTTGTTTTGCTTTGTATGACTAAATTATCTGGAAATTAAAGCTTTACTTTGGTTAGCAACATCTATATTTACTAGGACGTAGTTTAATCTAAAAATAATTTATAGGTAACATGCACAACCCTTTCTTCGTTAAACGTGATATCTAACCCTGCATCTAAAATAAGTAAACCGCAGGTCTGCACGTTATTTCTTGCATTTCTAAAAATATACCGTCAAATGGGGTGAAATTGATTTTATGGGTGGACTTTGATAACGGGTAATATTTTGTTAAATTAATTTAAATCTCCCGCAATTATAATCCGCCGACGTCCGCGCGATCGTCAGTCGAAAGAGTGAAGTTCCGCCATTATTGTGTTGTGCTAGCGTACCGGTAAGTAGTTGCTATAATATTTTTGTAAATATTCTATCAGAATACTTCAAACTGACGTTTAATTGACACTGTCCAAAATTATAAAGTATTTCATGAGTTTTTACAATTTTTTTTACAATATCGGTTATTTACGATGAAGTGCTTCCTACTTAACCTCACTTCATGTGAAATTCGACACAAAATACGTTTGTTTGAAAATTATTAGTGGATACATCATGTGGGGTCACTTTGATCACACTTTCGGGGTGAGATTGATAGTTATCAAAGTCGCCCCATAGTTTATAAACAATAACATTTTCGCGATTTTCCGTTGTTTGCTTTGATCTAGACCAATTTTAATTTTAGGTCAGCTTCATTCACAAAGTGTACAAAAACCTACAATGGGCCGTATCTATAAACGCAAAGTTGGAAGCAGAAGTTATAAGAACTACAGCGATAAGGATGTGGATAAAGCACTGGAAAAGATAGTTGATGCAAACTGGTCCATTAACAAAGCATCCAAGGAATTCAAGATTCCTTACGGAACCCTATTTCATAAATACAAAGGCATGCATGTGAGGTCACATGGAGGGCAACCTGTTTTTACCAAGCAAGAGGAAGATGCAATAATTCGGTCTGTAGTAACTTGCAGTGACTGGGGTTTTCCGCTATGTATAGAAGATCTACAAATGGTTACAAAATCGTTCTTAGATAGGCAAGGACGACAGGTTACCCGTTTTAAAAATAATATCCCTGGTCGAGATTGGGTTTATTCACTTATTGAAAGACATCAGGCTAGTCTGACCCAGCGCCTAGCAGCTAATATAAAACGTGCACGTGCTAGCGTTTCTCCTGAAGTAATTCGGCAATATTTTGAAAATTTGCAAATTAGCATTGACAATGTGCCTCCGTCAAATTTGTTCAATTACGATGAAACAAACATGGCTGACGATCCTGGGAAAAAGAAGTGGCTATATCGCAGGGGTAAAAAATACCCGGAAAATGTTATAAACCATTCAAAATCAGCCATTTCCATCATGTTTTGTGGGTCAGCTTCAGGTGTTCTCCCACCTCCCTACGTAATTTACAAATCCGAGCATCTGTGGGACCGCTGGACCGAGAATGGTCCCAAAGGACATCCTTGTTGTGAGGACCGTGCGTTGTTGCAGCTCTGGATCCAGATACAACAGGACGAAAAGTGGTTGGATTGAAGCCAGCTGCTTTACTGATTGGTTTAGGAGCACGTTTTTACCACACGCTAATAATTTGCCAGGGAAGAAGGTTCTAATTGGCGACAATTTGTCGTCACACTTTACTGATGAAGTTTTAGATTTGTGTAACCAAAATAACATTGCCTTTTTGTGCCTCCCTCCAAATTCAACTCACCTGACGCAACCACTTGACGTTAGCTTCTTCAGGCCCTTAAAGACTGCATGGAGGTCACTATTATTGGAGTGGAAAATGCAAAATCCAAAACAATCTTCTTTAAAGAAAGAAATATTTCCACACCTTATGCAACTTACTTTAGCAAAAATGAATTCCTCGGGAACTCACTCACCTCGAGCAATTAACCACGATTTAAGGTCTGGATTTGAAGCAACGGGAATTTACCCACTGAACCCTGATAAAATTTTAAATAAAATTCCGAACTCTGATGATAATGGTGATCAATTTGAGGCAGATTTTGGTAATAATCTCGTGTCCTATTTGAAAGAAAAACGTTACAACAGCACTCCTGTTCGAAATTCGTCACAGAAAAAGAAGCGGTTAACTGTGGAAGCTGGAAAAAGTGTTGCTTGCCCAACAAATGAATCAGACGAAAGTGTAGAAATGAATCGTATTTTGGAAGAACTGTCCGATGAGCATGAAGATGCAAACTCCGACGTTGCTGATGAAGTAGATTATTTACCCACTGACCCTAAGAATCTTGTGCCTGGTACATTCATTTTAGTAAAAGTGTTGTCTGGAAACAGACATTCTACCAAGTATAGATACGTTGCCAAGGTTGAAGGGCAAGTAGACGAGAATGACTACAATGTCTTGGGGTTAAAATCATTAGACACCACAAAAATAACTTTTAAAATTGTTCCTAACGACTCGTTTACGGTAAGCTTGGAGGACATCATAGCCATTCTAGAACCTCCAGCATAAACTTCTGGAGGGCGCGGAACAAGATATGTATTTTCGAAATCGGTTGATGTTTTTGAACGTTAAATTTTGTTTAGTTAGGTTTTGTACCTTTTCTGTACATTTATGTTAAGTTTAAAGACTGTATTATTTTCACTTGTAACCAAAGAAAGTGCCAAATTTGAGTTTTGTTATTTTTATAGAAAATAAAGTTTCATTTTGATATCAACTAAAGTTTTATTTTCACTTTTGCGAGGATAGTTTATTAAAATCCAATTCTTATGACAAATGATAGGTGGTGACTTTGATAATCTATGTAAACTTATGGATTATCAAAGACGCCCCAAGCGCACATAACATTGATAAAAAAAATATATTGAGAGTGAGGGAATATGGATTACATTGATAACTCTTAGACCCGAAGCATTCGTTGTAATGCAAAAACACAGTGCCTATCAAAGTCACCCCAATTTGAGTATGACTTTGAGAACAAAGTTATTATTATTTTGGAGCAAGTATACAATTATTTAAATTTTTTTTAAACCCTGGATGTCTTCATTAGGCATAGTGCGAATATATTATATTTTTTTTGACGCAAAACTAAGTGTAGTTTTAGTGTAATTCACAATTTATTTAAAAAAGCTATCAATGTCGCCCCATTTGACGGTACCTACCTACCATTATAAACGCGTTTGAGGGTGATCTGATGGTTCAGCAATTAACACTCAAAAATGCTTTTGTAAACTCGTTGACCGTGAGTAACAGTGACATCAAGCCTTAAATTAAAATTAAACTTCCGTATTATTTAGTTGGATCTCTGAATTTATTAGTTATACGCTTTTGCAGTGATAACTTCAAAGTGAAAAATAGTCGTGACGTAGAATTTTTTTTATTACCACATGTACGTTATAGTCTTGCCATGAGTAACAATAGCGGATAATTTCGTAAGACATAATGGTCCTTGCTAATTGTCCCTAAATCAAATGAATGTGGAAATAATATAGTTATATTTCGTACTGTGCATTTACGCGTTTCGGAATCAGGAAATGACAAAACAAATTGCGTAAGTACGTGTAATTACCAAGACCTAATTAAAATCAACGTAGAAACTACGGACGCTCACAAGGCCACTAAGATTGAAAGTGCGAAGTATATTATTACCATCTCAATGAGCGTATAACATTCATGGCGGGTGAAGTCGTTATAACAATTTGCGTCCACCAAATTGTAGAATTTATAGGGGATACGCGACACACCAATAATTCAGTGGTACAAGAAAGTGGAGTATTTTCGCTCCCTAAGTCAGTTTCCATGGTGACTGAACCTCCACCTTGAGATTCTGCATGCTCGAAATCAACAGTCCGATATTGGAGAACTAACAGGCCGTAAAATAAACATTCGATTGGAATACCATGTGCATGATGCCGAATTGTAAAACCAAACACGTAATCGACGCTTTCCGCCCTCGTTCTTATATGTTGAAGCAAAACAGAAACTTTTATGAACTTGAAATATGCGTCCTTTATGTTTTTAGGCAAAGCTTGCCATACGAAATGTCCTTACAAAATATTCTTCCCATACAAATGTAAAACGATAAACTTACAAGCAAGCAATCTTTTGCCAAATTTCTAAGTTTAGGTAGACACTAAAAGGTACTGGAAGAGATCATTACCTACAAATTGAGTGCGAATCCTAGGTATTTAAGTAAAATAAATATAATTTTCCATAATTTTGTTAGTTCCTTTTTTTTTGTTAACACGACAACGGGTCCGTACATCTGCTCTTAGTTTATTGATTGTTTGCGGCGAATATTAATATTGCTGTTGCGATAATTTGGATATTTTTGTATTACCTCTATTCTGGGGGGCGGGAATCTTGCACAGCACATTCGATCAAATTTCGTTCAATAACAGACAATTAATATAATAAGTATACAAGCAACATCAATTTTATTAGAAACAGCATTTGTTCATTGCGAGTTCTCTGAATACAAGTATGAATATGATTGAAATTATATGACAAGTAAAGGCAATAATTGGGTAAATAATTACTCATGCGGACAAAACAAATATGCAAGCAAATAAGCCACAGAATAACAATTAAACCCATGAATTATACCACTTATAATGAGAATCGAGTATTAATTGTACCAATGAAATACTGTCCGTCTGTTTGTTTGTAATACTACAGCTAAGCGGGACCTTACATTATACAAAACAACTGAATCATATTGTGCTTACAACGTTGTAAACATGTCTGGCAACCGCGAGAGTGCACGATCATGTTTACAAATTCCACAATTCATTAAGTGGAATATTGGGAGCTAGAGTTAAAATAACGCTAAAATTTACGATCAGAAGAGTTAAAGCAATCGCAAATTAATATTTAAAACTAGCTGAATCCGTGGACTACTACCACGCTTTTCTCGTAAAAACAATGGCAGCAAATTCATTGAAAGATATAATAACATGTGTCGAGATGTTAGGTGTTTACTGAATATCCAATCGCCAAAAGTTGTGACAGGGAAAATGGATCCGGATTTAATATAGAGTATAGAGGTATAGATGTAGACTAGGACTTCGATCTGCGGCCCATTACGCTACCAACATAAAAAAAGCAAAATAAGCGTAGGGGAGGGGGGCGTTGGGCACGGGTTCCACCAGTAATGAATTAAATGTAGAATAATCGGAGCTGTAACTATTTAAATATGTATAACGTAATTTGAAATATACTTTCGTTCAAATAGTTGAAGTTATATCTTTTTAGAAATTTATTGTAAAATGGTGTTTTGTGTTTTTATAAAAAACTTATTTCAAAGGAACCGAAGATCATAGAAATGAAAAAATTGATGTTTTGTGTAATGCAAGGGTTTCATTTTTATTGTTAATCAAAAAACGCGAAAACATCGATGATATTTCATTTTCTTTTAGATCGTAACTTTTACCAATTCAGGTGTAATCCAGAATCTTTTTTGTTTAGGATCGTGGAAAATCTAAAGTTTTCGGTTTTTGCTAACACTTTAGTTTGGCGGTTTGGACTTGATAAAACCGCAATTTAAATCATTGATTTAAATCCAGTGATTTAAATCAAGCTTACCCCGTTTCTCAGGTACAAAAATAACAATAATTCGCATTTTTAAACGTGTGGATCTAAAAGCTTATATACAGGGTGAGTCAATAGTGCGTTCTCCTAGGATATTGGGTGAACCGTTAGAGATACGATAATTTTTCAAATACAAAAGTTTTAGGGTGTCATAGTATCTATCATTCAAAATTATTTTCACTTCTATAGGGTGTTTCATTTTTACTTCACAGATTATTGATCATTTTTTTTTTAATGGGACACCCTTTATTGAACTGCATATTCGAATGCACCATCAAAATTGCTACAAGACCATATTTTGTATTTGGAATTTGGCTGCACGGTTGCCAAGATATTTAACTTTTCTTGAGATTTACTGATTTTGCAGAGTTCCCATTAAAAAATCATTGTGACCTACGGTTAGGAAATGGAGCAAAACAAATTCATGTGAGTAGTTGTCAAAGTATGCCCTACCTCTTGTTACAAAACTAGCTCAAAATATCGAATACGCTGTTTGTGACAGACGGGCGAACTTGACGAAAGTGAGGGCGTTAAAACTTGTTTTTTTCAAATAGAACACCCTGTATTTTTTAAATTATCAGTTGCAGATCTTAATTACCTTTTATTTTTGTAAAGTATGTCCTATACCTAAATGTTACCCTTTTCGATATAATTTGACTTTTTTCCAAATATTCATAAATTTGGCCAAAAATTAGGCATTTCTTCTTTCGTATTCATAAAAGTAGTATTGAATCTTGGAAAAATAAATCATTTTATTTATAGAAATGTAGAAGTACAATGAATAAGTAACGACAAACAATAAAATGAAAAAAAAAATAAAGAACAAAAGAATAAAATGCCTATTGCAAGATATGTTCAAACTGTTCTCCATTTTGACGTCTACAAGTTTTATTCGCCGTAAAAATTGCAAACTTTGTGTAACATATCTGGAGTGACACTTCGAAATGCTTGGCGGATTCGCTGCATCATATCTTCTTTCGTCGTGGCCTGTGTTTTATACACGATGTCTTTAACATATCCCCCCCAAAAAAAATCTAGTTTTGTCAGATCGGGAGATCTTGGTGGCCATTGAACAGGTCCTCCTCGTCCTATCCAATGATCTCCAAATCTGGCATTCAAATATTCTCTCACTAAGATAAAAATGAGCGAGCGCACCATCGTGCTGAAACCATAATCTTTGACTTATATCTAATGGAAGATCATCTATCATTCTCTCTAACTCGTTTTGCAGAAAATCGTAGTACATCGGTCCGTTCAAATGGCCGTCAAAAAATGTGGTCCAATAAGATGTCCTCCAACAATTCCTGCCTATACATTTATGGACCATCAATGCTGGTAATCCACTGTTCTGGCAAAATTGGGGGTTTGAGTGTCGTAATAGTGACAATTATGTTTATTATTTATACCTATTTCTGTGGAAAGTTGATTCATCACTAAACAAAACGAAATCAAAAAAATTAAACTGCTGTCGCGTCTTGTTGATTACCCAGGAACAGAAATTAGATCTCTTCTCGAAATCAGTTGGGAGTAGCTCTTGTACCAACTGAATGTGATACGGGTGGAACTTATGTTTTCTGAGTATTCTCTACACTGATGTCTGGCTTATATTAAGTTCTCTATTGATTTCTCTAGTACTTCCATGGGGGTCTTCGGTAACACTCAAAACCACCTCCATTTGAGACTCTTCATTTGTGGCAATCTTGAGCATTTCTTCTTTGTTGTATGCCACATTACCTGTTCTCTCAAATCTCTCTTTCAGTCTTTCGAAGGCAGTATGATGCGGATGTCTTCTTTCAGGATAACGCTATGCATAAATGCGAGAAGTCAGAAGGGAATTCCTTTCGGCTTCTCCAAGAACGAACACCATATCAACGCACTCCTCTTGAGAAAAATTCATTATAATACACTTCGAAACTAATAATGGATGAACTCACTTATTGATATGTATGTCAAACTTTTTTTTGTTTCGTCTCGGCATTCTTGGGATTTATTCAAAACTGTGTGTTTTTGTGAAAATATGCTTTTTACCACAATAAGTTTCTTTCTAGCACTCTCTTGAATACCATGTAACACATTGTCAATGCTCATTGCTTTGTTTTTTTTTTGTAAAGAATGCTACTTTGATGAATCCGAAAGAAGAAATGCCTAATTTTTGGCCAAATTTATGAAATTTGGAAAAAAGTCAAATTATATCGAAAAGGGTAACATTTAGGTATAGGACATACTTTACAAAAATGAAAGGTAATTAAGATCTGCAACTGATAATGTAAAAAAATACAGGGTGTTCTATTTGAAAAAACAAGTTTTAACTCCCTCACTTTCGTCAAGTTCACCCGTCTGTCACAAACAGCATATTCGATATTTTGAGATAGTTTTGTAACAAGACGTAGGGCATACTTTGACAACTACTCACATGAATTTGTTTTGCTCCATTTCCTAACCGTAGGTCACAATGATTTTTTGATGGGAACTCTGCAAAATCAGTAAATCTCAAGAAAAGGTAAATATCTTGGCAACCGTGCAGCCAAATTCCAAAAACAAAATATGGTCTTGTAGCAATTTTGATGGTGCATTCGAATATGCAGTTGAATATAGGGTGTCCCATTTAAAAAAATTGATCAATAATCTGTGACGCAAAAATGAAACGCCCTATAGAAGTGAAAATAATTTTGAATGATAGATACTATGACATCCTAAAACTTTTGTATGTGAAAAATTATCGTATCTCTAACGGTTCACCCAAAATCGAAGGAGAACGCACTATTGACTCACCCAGTATAGTGTGACCCGAAAATATTTTGTTATAGTTTACTGAAAATATTTGACATTTCGTATTAATTATTTCACTCTCTACAGCATCACTTCAGAGGTAGCATCATAGAAGCACATTATGATGTTTTGTAAACGTTGCTTTTATTTTGAAAAAATATGATTTTTTTAAATTGTGGTTCAGTACATTTTGAATAGTGTAGCCTCGGTACATTCAAGAAAATTAATACTATGTAGTATTTAGCATTTGTTTGAAGGTTAATGGTATTCAGTAATAAATAATATAAACTATTGATCATAAGGGATATTTATTTTTCTTACGTAACCCTGAAATACTCATCATCTACAACATGGTTCTGGCCTTGTGGTCATTTTCGGCTATTTTCTTCATAATTTCTCTTAATTTTTTAATATCTTGTATTGATCTTCCTTTTGGATAAAAGTTGTATTTTTGTTTCGACATTCTCTATTAGTTATTACCACAGCTAAGTTTTTTAGAACTACACCGTGTAATATTTACAAAAAAATATACGTACCTAATATGGGTATGTGTAATTTGCCCGTCACGGTTAGGAAATGCTTTAAATTTTTTCGAGCCGTTTGTTATCATAAATGTTCTTTAAATTCAAATTATTATCGTAAGCTCGCTGTTGGGAAGCGATAATACCATTTTTATGTATGTACGTAGGCATTAATATATTTCCATATCTTCAATTCCAATATTTGGCAGGGGTTACAGTTCTGTTTCCAGTTTAAGAAAGATAAGAGAACGTTATACCACCGATATCAGGATAGTATGGTGAAACTAAACCCGAACATTTATTATCATTTAGTTTCGTGTATTTCAAAATAAAATGAAAGTGATCCTGCGTGTAAGCTCTTATCTCACCCTTAACTTTAGGCAGTTTATCTTCCAGTTAAAGCGTGAACTTGCGAACAAAACATTTCGAACCTCCATTATCTTTAAAAGACCTGAGCACACCCTCCGCAGACTCGATCAATGCATATTTTATGCTGACACATTACAATCAGCAAGTTTCGCACTCGATATTTTGCACCCAATTTTAGAAGTTTTCAATTTAGTTTTCTAAGAAAGAAAAAGGTATAGACTTTATAACTGGCGGTATAGAGACCTGAATTCGATTATCCGTTGCGGGAGAAAATTGATACTTTGTGTATGATAACAACCACCAAATTAGTATACGTTTCTTTGAAATGTTCATGCTTAATTTATCGCTGTTCATATTTAAACGACTTTCTCAGAAGCACAAAATTTATTTAAAATTATCTTTTTCTCAATGGTTGGTTGAATAAATGACCCAATTGCCACTACTTTAAATTATCTTCGCTGAATACAGTTATTTTCACCCTCAAAAATATTTCTGAAATTAATGCAGTCGTTTTAACTTGAATTTTCCATCTTACTTGCATAGTTTTGCTGCAACTTTGCTTGAAAACGATTTTATTTCTAGTTAGCTTCATTTAATTTGTTTGCGGATATAAAGAATTTTGCCAACAATTTATTACTGTTGAGCCATGTAGAGACCCCTTGGCAAACTCAATTTGGTGTAATAAGAAGGGCGGATCCTGGCTGTATTTCTTTCTATTGAATTGAGGATATCCTTCGGGATTTTGTGATTCAATAATCCAGATTTGAGATTGTTTGTTGTACTATCTCTATCCATTTTTTAAAGCTTCCAAGAACGATATGAAACTTCAGAATTTGAAATGCGATCGACATCCGAGTTGTTTTAATCGCTTGCATTGCGCAATACAAACATAAAGAAGATTTCATATTTTAAGTTATTTTTTTTATTTATATCAAGAAAATAACGTTGAAAATAGCAAATGAAATTTTTCATTTAACAATTTTTTTGTTATAATTACATATTTTGTGTTTAGTATTTGAAGATACCTTAAAAATATTTTTATTATACCTGCATCATAATCCTTGTAAAACAAACCAAAAAGCGTGCGTAAACCCAACATTAAAACACCCCGGTGTTTTAAAGTTGCTAAGCAACAATGACGTCATCAATTGTGAAGCAACAAATTACAAATACGCGAAAAAAAAATAATTCGAATTCACATAGCAACATAAACAACAGAAAACGCTAACCAATCTCCAGGTAAATGATATGACGTCACATCATAGACTACTATGTAAGATGAATCAAAATCAAAATGCTGCTTCCTAGCTATATTCTTCTTATTTTCTAGATTATGATGCAGGTATAATAAAAAATAGCGTATACTAAGCAATTATTGGTAGTGTTCCGTTCCTGACAGCACATGCTGGATATGACCGTGTTATGACCGTAATTAAAGTATTATTAGCGGAACCCGTGGTCTACGTCCCGCGTTTTTTTCCGGTAACTTTTTAAATGTATTAAATAAGCCGTGTCGGGTTGCAAGTATTGAATGCGTTTCCCAGTATTGTATATTCTCAAATACGGAAAGTCGGAGACTAAACTCATCGTACTTAATTACTAAGTAATCATGCGAATGTTTGTTATTTTTAGTTACACATCTTCCCAGCGTAATCGACATCAGATAACCTTTAAAATAATGGTACTCACTTAGTGTTTTTAATTTAAACTTTGACACTAGCAACTCTTCTAACTGTAGAAATGAATCTATGTCCTTGATTCCTATTGATGGTGGTTGTGTATGGTAGGATTCGTTAGGTAAGGTTGGTGTTATCTAAAATAATGGTTTTTTTAAACTAAATGGTAATCCAGTATCCGAGGGCGATAAAGTATATGTAGGTAATAAAACAACATTTCCAGATATCTTCCCTCTTGAAATCTCAGCTACAATGCAATGTGAAAATAAATAAACTTGATTTAAGTTATTTATGATTAATCAGAGTACGGATTTATAAGCATTTATTTTTGAAAATAAGCGCCTATAATAAGCTTAATAAATCAGAAATAAAAAATAAAAAACCACAAAATAAGCAAAATAAAAAAAAACTAAAATTTTTATTTGTTTTGCATAAGAATAAGGTATTGTTACAAATATTTCGATACAAAATAAATCCCAGAAAATGTAATTAACAACAAATAATAATATACTGTGATATAAGTTTCCTTGCCCTTCAAACCATGTTTTTATTAAAAATTTAACTGAAGCATAGTATGGGAAAACGACAGAAGTTTTTTAAATTAGCTATAGAAAAATAAATACTGCGAAGACATAACTTACGGTTTTCATGCAGCTTCTGCAAAATGTTTTGTTATTTTCAATAACCAATTGAGGAAAATCTTTACGCCATGTTGCCGGTACGAATTTATCCTTCACTTTAGACATTTTATAAATTGAAATTCACATTATTCACAAAACATCACAACACAATGGAATTCTCCGGGATTACTAACGGTAACAGCAAACAAAACAATGTGTTTAGCTTTTTTACAAATAAACGCTGTAGACTATTGTCTGTGGCTTTCGATAGAACACAGAACTTGGTGATTCCCCCAGCGCTCTATTTGTTTCTCTGAGGGATATTTGTTTGGTTTAGCAGGGGATTTGTAGAATGGGTGTAAACATTCGGCAAATTATTCGCCGAGTCGTTGAAACCATAAAATAGTACGAATAAATCATTAATGTTTTAACATTAGATTTTTGAACGAAAAATCGCAAATGTTAAATTCCTTATCAAAAAAAGCACCAACTAGATGTATAAAAGCTAAAATAAGCGAATATAGGCGGCTTAAGGAGCAAATTAAGCAAAATAGAAAAATAAGCAAAATAAGAGTGCTGAAAATGATTTTATTTTTCATGAGTTGTGCATATACAAATGGATTTTCATGCGTAGAATAATAGTACATAAGCGAAATGCTTGAAATCCTCGCTCTGATGATTATCATCGCGCGCGGCATCTTTGCATCTTCTACATTTCTTTCCAGAGTCGCTTTTGTTACTTTTGCTCCTGCCGTAAGTAACAGTCTAGCCCGATGGAAGGGACCCGTACGCCCAAAATATGTGTTCCCCGGGGTGTCTGATGCGGGAATGCCAGTTATCGACAGATTATGTCAAACACACAAACCTTAAACATTAAATTTTACCTATCTTTATCGAACACTGTAGCGGCCCGCTGTATAAATGAGTGTGCGCCTTATACATTGTACGCGTAATTCTGTGGCTTCTAGTAGCCGGGCCCTCTCATCATAAAAGTTGAGACAGGAGGAAGGTATGTGGATTTACTATATAGTTAGATAGATAGTGCAACCCGTGGGCTATGTTTCCCGCCTTTTTGTTAACAATAAATAAGCGAATGAAATAGGTAGCATAGCGGGTCGCGTATCGAAGTCCTGATCTAGTCTAGGTAGTAACTGCGGATTTCTTTCCCCTGCTTCAATATTTACTGACGACGCATTTAATAACATTTTTGGCACATCTAATTTATTTTACTTTACCCAAAGCATACATTTTATGTATCTCATCGAGACCACTTTTTGCATTCAGGAAGCGTCTGATGTTGGATTGTATTTTATCAACGTATTTGTCGAAGCGAAGCTTTTTGCTCTAATGGTGGAGGTACCGCTGTCCGTTTATTGAAGTTCACTACATAATCTCATTTCCGATATTTTCAAGAGGTCAACTTACAAGAGCAACCACTTACAAATGTTTTAGAGATGATGATAGTTCAAGACCAAGGAAAATTTTATTTTTATGAAATTCTAAAAGTTATTTATTTGAACGTACCGCTAAAATTACTGTTTATCATTACAACCTTGTCAATGTAGCATTCAAGGGTGGCTGTTAATTAATAAGTAATAAGAAGGACAGCATCCATTTTCCGTTTTTTGTCAGAAGTTAAAAATAGTAGTATACGACTCGTTGCTTTATTTTTCATCAGCGTCTGAGTTTTGCGAGGAACTACGAGTGTTAGGGTGTACCATAATTTTATTACTAGTTAAAGATTGATTTTTTATAGAAATGTTTAGTTTTCCACAAATAATTTCAATTTCGGTTTTTCAACGAAACATAACATGTTTGAAGGTACAGCGGTAACAGCATAGTTTCGGTTTTGATAGATTTGAAAGGTGAAGTATATAATCAACATACACCTGGAATAAAATACAACGGATGAATTTGTTTATTTTATTTACGGGGAAGATAGATTTAAAAATCTGAAACCGGAAGCGGAAGTTACACGTGTTTTCGTGTTATAATTTTTTCCAAAGGAAAAACGGATTTTTGTAAATACGGAAGCATCTTGTACGAAAAGACGCCAAGCTAATTTCTTACTTGTTTCTCAACTTTGTAGTATTTGTAGAACTTTAGAAACTGTCTAAACTATTTTTTAAATACTGTTTGTTGTTGCTGGGCCAATAGAGATAGCGACTATATTTTCATTATAAAATTTGAATGCATTCATTCCTTTTCATTTAATCAGCGAGGCCAATTAAAAAATGTACTTCTGCCAAATTGCAATAATAGTAGAGTAAGATTCTAAATTTGTTTTTTTAAGATACAATAATGCTTAGCGTACTCTTCCTTAACTTCCTCCAAATTTATTGGTCTAAGAAGAAAAGCAAAAACACAGGAAATTATGTAGGTCTAGCCGAGTTTAGTGATTACGGGTTCATAACCATTTGCTCATAACAATAACACTGCCTCGAGTTGTTAAAGTCCGATGTATTATATAGAAGAAGAAAGAAAATACATATGCTGTGCGAGATAATTATATAATTAATAGCTAAGTGATTTAACCGTAATTATCTAAACTCGCCAACAACCTCCTTATACTTACTTATACTTATCTAAGTTGTCTGGATGATGTACGATGTGTTAAAGAATGCGTGACTAAAAGTGGAGCTTTTAGAAAAGCATTTATAATTGGTAGTAAACAGTTTGGAGGGCGCAATTTGTAAGACAATAATTAGTTGAATTCGTGGGGTATGTATTTGTTTGTTGTTAGTGCGATAAATACACATTTCCCAACCGCTAGAATTAAACTAAGCCATAAATAACCAAATTATACCAATATAAGTGACAGTAACAGTAAAACAATCAATAAACTGACCCTATATGCAGAGGGCCGCCGGCGTGTAACAGAGATAAATCTTTCCGAGATGCAAGATTTAGTCGTGTTGTTATGGTGAGACAATTAGGGATTTATTATAAAGCAGACTGGTCTTTGAAGTTTCTTATCAAACCATCTTTTTAGTGAAAATAATAAAATGTATTTTTGTCTGTTTTATACGCGATTGGGACAGATACCGTAGGCGAATCTGCTGCGTAACTGCATATAGTGGAGGATGGTAGAATGTTCTGACCTGTCAGTTACTGTCGGGGATAGAACATTATAACATAAAACATTTTTGAAATACAAAATTGTTTTAATGATAATTCTAAACCCGTTTCATAATTATTAGTTCTTCCGTTTGTTAGCAATGAATATTACTTGCATTATGTATGTCACCAAATTTGATGCAATGCAATTTTTTCTTATGTCGGGTTGTTTTTGTAAAAAAATAAAGTCAGTTTAGATGGGTTATTAATTATTGCAAATAGTGTTAATATAGTAAAATACTATCCTCTTAGCTTGTAATGACGGGAAAGATAAATAAAAACTTTTAAAAGATAACGTAGTGTAAGTTTTTTTCGTAAATAACGAAAGGTGTAGTGATATTTCAGCAAATTTTAATTTATTTTTTATATCCTAAACCAAAGCCGGAAGTCGTGAGTGCTGTGGTAGTTTCTGGGGGTTGCAGGTCAATTGGAATTAAATCATGCTGACTTGAATTTTTTCAGACGACGAAGCTTATTTAATTTTTATGATGCGGTGAAGATTTCGGAGCTTTGGGATTTTATTTTGTCAGCAGCCGAATTTTCTTGCAGAGTAAGGGCTTTTTCTGTGTAAATTTTCCCGAGATCAAATATAAGTATTGTATTAGGCTTAGTACAATTTTCTGAGTTGTAGGGTAATGAAAGGTTTATATTTTTAATTTATATAAGCACAGTGTCTTATAGTCGAATATCTGAAAAATTGATTCAAACATTATATCAACCTCACATTTTTTTAAGTGGGTGCTTTCTGTGGATACCACTAATATTTTATATCACTTCCTTTAATATACTTACGTTAGAAAATTTTTGAAGAAACTGCAGATTTCCTAGAAGGAAGATAACCATAACATTCATTAAAACAGCTTCTCACTTCGTCGTAAGCTTCTTGTCAGAAGCGAAAACAGCCAAAACGTATAACAAAAAAAATAAAAATTTTAACACTAACAAAATTTTCAAAAAGCTTTTTGTTTAGTTGTTTATTAACATGACAAATTAGTAAGTTTTAATAATGGGTTATTTGTTTCAAATAATATAAATAAACTATTAGACATTCTACGTGGAAATATCTGTTAAACCATTTATTTTTACTATTTCAAGTCATGCCTGCCTACCAGATCAATTAAGTGCACATTTTATTTTTTTGGTGCATTACTTCGGTACTAATTTATCATTATTTTAAATAAACAATTTTAATTTTTCGTTGTCAGTTTTTTAGGAACCATTCTAATCTTTGTGCCTACTCTTCTTTTTTTGTTTTTCTTTTAATTTTCCAAGATAATTAAGAGCAATCAACAATAGAAGATTCTTCCAAATAAATAGCTTGTTATATTCACGGCCATCTAGATTAATATCGACTGATGTCTCTATACGATCTACCGTGTTACGAAATATTTTGATTCTAGAAAGACATGATCTATTTTTACGAAGTATGGCGTCATCTAGCGCTTTTAGGTGAATGCAACACAAAATATGTAACTATTTAAGCCGTAGTTATCAGTCCACGCAGGAGTAGGGGTTTATTTCTGTGCTTATAATAACTATAATTGGAAGTAACATGCAATACATTTTTTTTTGTATTTTCTGCATTTACCCCAACCAATTGCTAACCTAACCTCAGATATGACATTCCACATTTTTGATACACCGATTAGTAGAGTCCCTACAGCACGCGTACTTTCGAAAAAAAAACGCCTGAGTCTGCAGCGGGCTTGTACCGGCTCTACCGAGATGACTAGATGTAAATTTTCATCACTTCTTGACGCGAGAATACTTAAAACGTAGAAAGTATGGGAAAGTACCAGCCGCCTGTTTCGCCCATTTTTAATATATCTGCTTCTTTGCTTTTGGTCTCAATTACGGTGAGAATTATGTCCACCTGATGAGTTCAAATAATAACGAAACATATAACCATAGTTGAAACCAAAGCTCTTGTTTTCTCATTTCTTGCCACACAAGCTTTTCCGTGTTTTGTGCTAAAGGTCGGTGTGATCGCTGATAACTGCTTTGCAGTTTTCGATCACATTTTTGTCGGTTTGTTGCTTTGCTACTTTTCCTCGCCGAGCATCATAGGGGGCGTTACTAGTGTAATCCCTCTTCGATGATTTGTTTTTTGATATACGTTTAACATAATCTAAGCGTTCTTGATAAATGTTGTTTTCTACTTTTTTAAGAAAACTGCGTTTTTGTTATAATTTTTTCATTGTACGCATATTAAAGTTTTATATGATTGAAAAGAAGCAAAAAAATGGTATCGATTTCCGACATTAAAAGTTTTATTGAAAAATGAAAATATTGTACAATTTCCGCTTAACCGGAAGTTAGTAAAATATACACAAAGCACCCACTCTATCATACTCCTAAAGTTAACATTGTTGTTGTATCTGTAGAAATACAAGAGTTACTCCTCGTGAGCGGTCATCGTGAAACACCCTGTATACACAAACACGCGAGGGCGCATTTGCACATAGGCACTATCAAGTATTTTTTGAAAACCACTGTATTAGGTTCTTAACGATCCAAAGTATGTTTCAGTAAAAATTAAATTTGTACCGATTACAATACCTTTATACAGGGTGTCCCAGAACTGGCGGAGGAGCTTTTAACTGTGAATTCTTTTCCTTAAATAGACTCGATTTGTCCATGAAACATGTTTCCAACTAGAATACTTTTAGAGTTATTGCTAATAGGGATGCAGCGAGCAGTACTTTTTCAAAATGCCGGATAACGGATATTCGGTATCCGGTTGCTTAGCCGGATAGCCGGATACCGGATTATTCGGCATAGTTTTTACTTTCGAGGTAGTTTTAGCTTCAACGCAGTAAAATTTAGGTTTCAATCACAGAGCATAATATGTACTTAAAGAGTATGCAATGCACGAACCCTATGGTCTTATATTCTGTAGTGTTTTGAGACAAGGAAACTACTAAATGTACTATTTCAAGAATGTGCTGATTTGCGCTAATATTGTAATTTTTTTCACAATTAAGATATGAAATCTGTCAACGAATTTGACTGTAATTACAAAAATTAATAATTTTTTAACAATGGTTAAAACTAAAATAAGTTCTGTTTTGATAGATCCGACACCGTCGAGAAATCAACTGACTAAACGGTTACGGTCTTTGTCGACATTTAAAATAAAATATTGACGATTGACGATCGAGTACTTTTTATGGGTTCCTTGTCTCGGATCTCTCTGTCACATGTACTGCAAAATTGAGACCTGCATATCATAGCAACAAGCGGTTCATGCATCTTCGTTATGTTATATATCACTTCGTGATTTTAATAAATAATACTTATTTATGTTAATTTATTGTAAATAAAAGAATTCTTAACTTCAACAGGTTTTTTATGTTAGTTTGATACGTATTTCGACTTGTTTGCCAAAAATTGTTTTATTTACAATAAATTAAAATGAACTTCAACGAAGTAAAGCTCGAACTTATAAATAAACTTATTTATGTTGTTTGAAATCATTTAAAATTTTCAACTCGCATAAATGCCGATGTCAATAATATAAATCTAGTAATTTTATAAAGATCTGCAAAATACTGGACTTATGGGGTTTTTGCTCTCTTGCATGTATAATCTCTTTTAGTTGAAGAAAAATCTCCGGCCGGATAATTCATATTATCCGGCCAAGCCGAATATTCTGTGAAATGGCCGGATAACGGATAAAAACCGAATATCCGTTGCATCCCTAATTGCTAATTAAAGTCCACCAATTACAGAAGAATTAATTAACTAGTCGTGAAGGTAGAAAAAATAAAAATGGATGTTTATATGGTAACTGAACTAAAAGCGTCATATAAAATAAGTCGAATTTTTATTTGGCCGACTATAAATTTTCAATGTCTTACTGACAGACGTTCAACGTGACAGTTCATTCTGAATTAGCTTAATAATTTGTGCAATTTGTGGCGGGAAAATGTATTCTTCTCAAGATGAAATGCTGATTCTTTAACTGGTTGCTAATTGTCTCAAGACATCAGAAACCTGCGGCGTTCAAATCAGGCTTGTTGTATGTGGGTAAGTGATTAAATGAGTATCTGTATATAAAATACTTAACTACTTTAACAATATCTATTTATTTTAACCTTATACGTATTTCGGCATATTTACATGCCATTGTCAAAGGTTATATGAAAAAATAAACAGTTAGTGTTGATATAGCAATAGAACTTTGTGACTTATCTTGGTAATCGTCTGCAGATGACTTGATTTCTCATTCCGAAACGTCCAGTAGAGGAGAATTTAAGAGATCAATTTGCTCATTCATTAACGGTACAGTTTTTAAATGTTTGTGAATTTCGAAAGCTTCTAGTATATCTAATTTACGTTTATCATCACCAAAAGTGTAAGCATTTTATGGTGTTACTAGATGTCATTGAATGATTTTGTTCTAGTAAGTGTTTAGCGTAATTGGATTTATGTGGGTATTTGTATTTGTAACAACGCACGTGTTCTTTATATCAAATATCAAAATTTCTAATTGTCTGGCCTATATAAACCGAATTACAATGCGAACAATTTAATTTGTAAATGCCTGATTTTAGCAAACCGTCTGTTTTTGATTTTGCATTAAACAAAGTGTTTAAGATGTTCCTGGTTGTTTTAAAGCTTACTTTATATTTATTTGTTTTGTTTATAATTTTAGCAATTTCCATGGGTAAACCATATTTTTGGAAATCAATTTTATTATTAAAAGTAAAATAATTTTGATTGGTGCAAAGTTCAAATAATTGAATCAACTCAGTCCGTTTTATTAACTCAACATTTTTGTTAATAAGAATATTATTTAACAAAGGAATACACTCTTGATGAGGTATTTGGGAAAACATATCAGTAACATCAAAACTAACTAGCTTGCTTTGTGGTGGTAAATGTAAGTTAGACAACTTTTTGATTAATTCGGAAGAATTTTTAACTGAATGTTTTGGTTTCTAATCAAAACTGGTAACTATATTATTTAGTATTTTTGCTAGCATATGGTTGGGTGCATTTATGTATGATAATACTGGTCTAATGGGCATGTTGGGTTTGTATATTTTTAATAAGCCGTATAGTTTTGGTGGTTGTGGGTTTGGATGTATTATTTGTCTTTTTTGATAATCTGTTAAACAAACCTGGCAATTTTCTAATGTTTGTTTTAATTCTTTTTGATAATTTTTGGTAGGATTACTAGTTAAAGTTTTTAAGTTTGAATTGGTTATGAAATCATTAATTTTTTGTAAGTAAATGTCATTGGGTAATATAACTAATGTGTTTCCTTTATCTGCCTTGACAGAAATCAGATTATTTACTGAAATTTTTTCTTTAATCGATTTAAGTAATAAATTATTTTGATTATTTATTTTATTTTTTGATTTATTGGTATTGATTGACATCTCTTTTAATAAATTAGCAATTTGAAATTTTGCATATAGGAAATGTCTTTCTTTAAGAATCAGTTCAGAATTGACTGCTAAAATTTCTTTAATATTATTGGTAAATTTTGGAACGTCCACCAAAGCGATGGCGCAAAAGTTGGACATCTGCATCCCAGGAAAATGACAACGCTTAGAGAATCATTGGATAAAACAGGACTAAGTCCTAAACTAAGTAGAAGAAGAAGAAGAAGGTAAATTTTGGAAAAGGGGGCAAACTTAAAACCCTTATTTAGGAATTTTATCTGTTGCTCATGGAAATCTGTGTTTGATAAATTTAGAAAACGAGGATGAACATTTATTATTGTGTCAGGTTTTGTGCGTGGTTGAAGTGCACGTGTGTGTTGTTCTAATCTCGAAAGTTTATTTTTCTGTATTGTGTATTTTTTAAATTTTATTCTACTAATTCTCTAATGTCATTGTCAAATACGTCAAACTTAATTGGATGTAATTTGACAATGGCATGTAAACATGCCGAAATACGTATAAGGTTAAAATAAATAGATATTGTTAAAGTAGTTAAGTATTTTATATACAGATACTCATTAAATATGGACTTTAACGAAGTAAAGCTGGAAATTATAAATAAAGTGATTAAATGCCATTCGTGTTAAAAACTAAAGTTGACCAGATGTTTTATACTAACTTTTGCAAAATCTAACAATTATTTTTGTTTACTAAGAAACGCATACATTTAATATTTCTGCATCTACCTTCAATTAATAAACCGTCTCTTATTGGGCAGCTTCATTTCATTGCGGCTCTAAAACCATTGAGGGTAGAAATTTTTTTCTTGGTAAAGAAGTGTCAGTTTAAAGAGTAGAATCTAGAGTTAAGAGCTCCTCCGCGAGTTCTGGGACACCCTGGAAATACATGCATGAAAAACCGAAATTCAACAACCTGTTTTTGGCAACTAAGGATATAGATATTGAACTACAAAATATGAAATTTTAATTATCGAATTATCTGGACACCAATCAACGTTGTCTTTGAAAATTGTTCTATGATATTAATAATGTGGAAGATAAATATACACTAATTAATCTTTCGCCGAATTTGGTAGTTATTAAACTACATTTAAAAATGCCTGCAAAGTAAGAGTCTGTAATTGTTTATTAGTTCTTAAATTGTATAAAATAAATTTTTCGTTGAAGAAATTATCCAATGCTATAGAAATGTAGCATTAACGGAGGTAAACATCCCGCTAGCGTTATAAAATGGGCCTATTAAGATGCTGTACGGTAATTAAGCTACCGTATAGCATGAATAGTGAACGAAAAATTTAAAAATTGAATAGATATTGCAAGAATGTAAACTGAAAGATATAAAATAAAAATAGGAGCACATGAGTGTATACCGGGTGTTAACAAAAGTAGACTCGCCTTCTTTATTTTCATTTATTTAATAAAATTAATATAATCAAATAAAATTTTGAAAACTTGTAATGCATATAAAACCACTTTCACCCTGTATATTTTTATCTTTTTTAAATCAGGATCAAATTCTGAGTACAGTGGTATAATACTTCAATTGTTTTGCAATTTTATGTTTCACGTCAACAGTGCTATGACGTGAATAAAATTGTACTTAGACTACAATCGTTACTTTAAATAGTATATTATGCAACGAATCTATAATAATAGCCATTATATAAGAGTTACATACACTATTTGTTCTACGGCTAGTTAATTTAAAAAAGAAACCAATAAAAAAATTTATTTGAACAATATACTTGGAAAAAAACTCGAACTGTTTTGCGATGTTAACTGAGAAATGTCAACAACTCTTGTAACCATGGTTACCAAAAACAATGCTTTGCTGCTATTGGTCATATTTGGGTCATTTCATGATGAAAATCTATATCGAAATGGGTATCATTATAGTATAGGCAGCGCACACTTAATAAGTTAATTAAAAAATGGTAGTAGAAAAATTAATTTTTGAAATTTGAGTACATATTTGTGAATCTAGGAAGTTTCAAAAACATTTTTTTCAAAATAAATATAAATTTTTAAATAGAACCAATTGGCTCATTGTGGTTTTTAGATAGAGTATTTTGTAGCTGTTACATTGTTACAATGATGCCCATAACTTGACATTTTGTATTGGATATTTTGTGATTGCATTTGAAAAATTTTACTTATTTTGAAAAAACTGTTTTAACAAGTTTTAAACTTCCTAGATTCACGGAGATGAACTTTAAATTTCAAAAATTATATTTAAGGTAACAATTGACTTTATAGGAACTATTTTATTCACATCATGGCAGTTATGACGTGAAACGTAAAACTGCAATTACAAATTTTTGACTTGTCAAAAAAACAATTGCAGTATACCACTGTAATCAGAATTTGATCCTGATTTTAAAAATGTAAAAATATACGGGGTGTTCTATTTGAAATAAGACGGTTGGGTTAGTTCCGGTAAAACCGGAAGTGCAAAACAATTAGTAGTAACTAGACGTCATATTATGTGGTTTTGTATGCATTACAACTTCCCAAAGTTATATTTTATTATATTAATAAATAAAAAAAATAAAGGGAGTAGGCCTACTTACGTTGACACTTGTTATAGATTCTTATATGTTGAAAACAGAATTGCTCCGAAATACTTTGAGATTTGCCAAAAATACTATGATATTGTTAACTTGCAGATACGTGAAACATATTATACACATTTGATGTCTTTAAAAGCTTCTAATCGTATGACGTAATAAAACCTGATGATTCTAATTTCATGCACATGCAAGTTCCTATGTTAAATATATTACTCCCTTAAAATAATTCGTTTAAGAACGGCTAAAAAAAAGATATGTGCCAAAATTTTTTTTTAATGTACAATAGTAAAACTGACATTTTAATTTTTCTTTTCCGTTTTTAGTGAGTTGGGCTTTTTCTTTCATTTTGGGAGAACGTCGCTGTAACAATGCAAGTTTCCTATGGATGTTTCAACTTTTGCAATCGCTCCCTTTATATGGTCAGAGTTTACTTTTGAAGTAATATAAACCTATTTTAGTACGGGTTGTGCTTGTAAATTTCACGTTGAAAATTGTTGGGAATCCATTTTTGATGCTTAATTGCGAAAGCTTTCCCCATAGCCAACTTAAAGAGGTCACGTTTCCGGGAGCAGTTATTTTTGTTGTGGTTGAGGGAATACTAGCAATTAAAAACTCCAAAATTAATTATAAACAATTTTTTAGAACTTTGAGTCGTGTAAAAGTATGACGGACCATTTTACTGTTATTGCACGCATTCGTCCTATGAGGTTAGGAAACGTATTTCAATTTGAGGATGATGAACAGATTTTACGAAAAAGATGACTATGTTGTTCTTTGTGGTAACTAAAATATTACTAGCTGAACCCGTGGGCCACGTCTCACGCAAAGCTTTGAAATCAATAACATAAACATTCTCTCCAAATAATAATAGATAAGCTGTATGGAGGTGTAAGAGCATAGTTTGTCGTCTCGTATAGTTGGGACAGTTCCAGATTTAATATATAGAATGTTGGATGGATTCCAGTAGCGTATTATTTGTGGAGCAAAATAATGCTAAAGTTTATATTGTCATACCACTGACAATGTTACTATGGATATCGGAAATATAATCAAATTGAAACACTTTAACGCAGCATTTTGTTTCTTGCAAAATTTCTCTTTAATTAGTACAATGTCTATTGTCTGTCTTTACTTTTTTTTTTAAGTTATTAAATAAAATAATATAAGAAACCAATATGCGCTTTGTATATTAACGCGCCAGTTATTGACCAAAATAGTTGATTTAGTACATTGTAACAAATTTTACATTTTATCTTTTACTTTTTTACAAATATTAAAAATATTTGTTTTAACCTTGGGGAATGGTTTTATGTTCGCAAACAATTATTTTTAAATGTGGAACCATTAGAACTTCTACTTTATACTTTCAGTATACGGAACTATTACTTTCATGAAAATGTTTGAGCTTCAAGTATTGACAGAAATCCATGTTTTGGGATTCTAGAAACCCAAAAAGTAGTTTCTAAAAGTGGGTGGTTGTGTGTGTGCGCCCTATATCTCTCAAATGGATGAACCGATGGGCTTTGGAATGGAATGGTATATCAAACATTCATAGACTAAATTAGCGCTTGAAAAAATCTGAAATCGGTAGTAGAAGCTAGACTTTTTTTCTGCCAGTTTGTTCACAAACTGAAATTCGTGCCTTCTTACTCAAAAACTTTGGTTTGTAACTTTAGGTATAGCGCCGCTTGCCGTTCCGGTGTAACGTATATGTAAACCACATCACCTTGATAGCAGGTAACTATTCATGTTGCACGCGATGCACCTACAAACCTATTCGCTGGGGGCCGCTACTAAAGATAAAGCGAGCTTTAATTAAAAATTGTCGAAACAAATATGTCAATGTATAATTTAACCATGTAATGTTATTATTAGTACGTCTTGGGGCTACAGCGTTGTGCATAAATACGTTTGAAAACAAGAAAACAAGCAACAACTTGTAAAGTATAGCAAAGACCAGGAGAAGTGCTTCTCTAATTTTTACCTGCATCGATCTCCGTAATCCTGTCTATTGTTTCTGACATACGGGTGTTAATAAAGTATAACTACAAGCTTATCATATCTCAATATTTTTTTTACGGACACGTAAAGAAGTATTTACTTTTACGGATGTTTTCATGTACTTGAAAAAAAAACTCCCGCTTTCCATTTGGAGTAGTGACGTCATCAAGTTTTTTTTAAATGACGGTACATATTTTTAGTTTATGTTTTGGGTTCCTATGGCATTTTCTTTATGGTAGTATAATTTTTTTTAAGGTTACACCAGAAAAATTTCGATATTACGTCGTTTTTCGTGTTCCTGTGATAGTATTAATTTTAATGCATTCGATCTAGCAACTCTATAACCATTAAATAAATAAATAAATATATTCAGATTTGTACATCAGTACTGATCCTTGTCAAAAGGCGAGTTGTTATAAAATAGTAAAAATAACTAATGATCTAATCTATAAAACATTTGAAAACAAATAATCAACTTTAACAATTACAACAATTTTACATTTGATTTTGAACTGCATGTTAAAATGATTATTGTTTGATAATGTAAAAAGAACGCTTCATTATAATACAACACACTAGTCAAAAGATACAGGTTTTATTATAGTTCTGCTATTTGAAAACGTAGGTACAAAAGCTACTAATGAAAGTTGTGCGAACCAACACGTACTATAAACTGTCATATGAAGATCTTATACAGGGTGTCCAAAGAAAATCATTTATAAGATAAGACTTTTCTTAAATGGAATGCCTAATATTTTTGCATCTTAATGGGAAGTCCATTTAATTCCTAACAAAAGTTTTAAATAACTTTTGTTTGTAACTGCTATAGTTTTAGAGAAAAAAAACTTCATAGGTATTGTCATACAGCTAGCGCGCTCACGGTCCACACTCTAATAAGGGAATCGTGGCGCGCGATGGGAAAAAATAAATGAAATTGACAGGTGTGTTATTCAGTTTTATTACATAAATGTCATATTTAACATATTCTACATTTAGTGTGGCATTTGAATTACCTAACTACTACTACTATTAATATTTCACAAAAACACAATGTATGAACGAATAAAGTAAAAATATGTCGTTTATGTAATAAAAGTTACTAACACACTTGTTAGCGTCATTTGTTTTCCATCGCGTGCCATGATTTTCTTATTTGCGTGTGGAACGTGAGCGCGCGAGCTGTATGACAATATCTATAAACGGTATTGTTTTTTTCAAAAACTAGGGCATTTACCAAAAAAAGTTATTTAAGCCTTTTGTTGGGAATTAAATGGACTTACCATTAAAATAAAAATTTGAAGCATTACATTAAAAAATGTATTATTTTTAAATAATTTTTTTAATGGTATAAGATTTTCATATGTCAGTTCATAGTAAGTGTTAGTTCGCACAATTTTTATTAGTAACATTTGTACCTATCTTCTTCAATAGCGGAAATATATAAAAATCTGTATCTTTTGGCTCGGGCTGTATATTGTTCAGATAACAAATGGAATAGACACTGCTTTGTTTTTTTACATCAAATTGTGTTGACAAATTCTTGTATGTGTGACTATTACTTGTTTTAATTTGTATTTAATTATGATCTTCTCAAAACCCCCTAAAATCGAAGGCGTCTTGCGATTGTTCAACATAAAACGATTAGTGAATTTGAACAGTATTTGTACTATTACCAAGCTGTTTATGGTGGACACTTTTTACAATCAATAAACAAAATTAACCCTTACTTGATGAAATAAACAGAACCACATCTATTTCAGTTGTTTTTTAATCATTGGGTACAGAGGTTGTTTGATTCCAAGTGGCTTGATCCAAGAATTAAAATTAATACTTTTATAAGAATACGCAAAATTACGAAAATATCGAATTTTTTCTGATGTAACCTTTAAAATAATTATTGCTATTATAAAAAGAATGCCAGAAGGTACTCAAAACCAGTGAAGGTGTCAGAGGGAACATGCCCTGCCTGTCAACTGGGGTACCCACCCAAATTTTTAGTTTTAATTACCCTTCTTTTCAAAAGGGGAGGGTAATTTTTTTCAAGTACTTTATAACATCCGCAAGGGTAAAATACTTGACGTGTCTGAGGATTTTTCGAAAAAGGTAAAACATTGAGATATCAGTTTGTATCCATACTATATTAACACCCTGTACATTTCTGGAGAGTGTAGTTATTTTAAAATTTCGGTACATTTGTTTGTGCAAAAATTATCTGAATGAATAAGAAGAAGTCTGAATCCTGCATGTTCTCACCATTAATGGTTTTGTCAATTGATATAACTTTATAAACAAAATACTTAAAAAAATTTGTCATGTTGTCATGTCATCCGTTTGTCACATTGTTCACACTATACTATAATTAATGATATATTGCTGCATGAAAATGCTTTTCTATGTTTAATTCATATTCAAATGACGACTAATAAGAATTACAACGAATTTAATGATTTATGCCTTGTGAAAACTGTGACGATCAAAAGCTTTTAACCAGTTCGACTGCTGCAAAATTAAAATTAACTAAAACCCTTTGCCTCTGGAGAGTCGGGTTCATGAATATGCTCTTTAATTAATTACTGAATACATTTAAACGAAGTAGGTAAAAAGATTATTTTATTATTGCGGGTTCGCTTTAGAATTTCCTGCTAGATAGAAGAATTTTGCGCAGCTTTAAGAAGTTCACCTTCTGTCAACAGTTATTGATTGCCTGATGTTGACTTTGCTCTTTCCTTTCTATGCACTGCAGGAAGGAAGCCATGATTTGGCCGCCTGCCCTTTTTAAAGGCCCTTTTTCCACCTTAAGAGTAAAACCACTTCTTGACGATGTTTTTTCTTCGTTGATCAATAGCATTAAAAGCAAAATTTAATTGAAATGTTAAATGTACTTATCTTTAATAGTAATGATAACAGCTTGTTTCGTAAACAATAGAACAGGTAACCCTAGCACTTGGCTAGAGCCACATTGTAAGGTTCTTCTGTCGACCACAGCAGATTAAAAATTCACGAAAAACAAAAACGAACTCTGCAATGTTACACACCGCAATACTACGTTAAACATTTTAATTTAATTACCTCGGTCTCTGTTCTGGCAGCATAAAAAAATTGTCGGTATTCTAAACACAGAATCAATTAGTATTCCGGAATTGAAGTCGTAAGTTAATGAAGTACCCATTTTAAGTGTTTTTTTGCATTTATGGGTGTACAAAAATTGATTTCTACGTCTTTTATTAATATTATGAATTAAATTCGTTAAAAATTAATTCAAACTAACGGGTGTCCAGAAAGTCTTTCAGTCAGGGCGGCTATGGATTGTATAACGCATGTCTTTTATTCAGTCATATCTAAGTAATTTACTTGACATAAGTCAAAGTCAATTTAAATTAAAAGGTTTTTATTTTGAATTATTTACTTTCTGCATATTTCATGTTATAAAATGTTTACGCAAGAACAAAAAAACTTTATTGTGATATCTTATTTTCGCAATGGTCAACAATTAGAAAACGGAAATTGGAATAATTCCATCAATGTGTGTAAACAAGAATTTCGACAAAGATATCCAAAGACATACGTTATACAATCCATAGCCGTCCAGGACTGAAAGACTTTCTGGACACCCGTTATTTAAAATGTAACTAGAGGGAACCTGTAGCGTGAGCTGCTTTTTTGTTTTTTTTATTAATAAATAAGCTGATTAAGTAGGTAGTGTAGCGGGATGAGGATCGAAGTTCAAGCTGCAGCTAAGATTATACAATGACGGGTATTACTTTTCCAAAGTTACCCAAAAAACCATCCGGAATAGCTCACGGGTAGTCAGTTCTTCTTAAATGCGAGCTGGTAGTGTCAATGCAGCAGCTTGTTCCTAGTACGATTGTTATTGCAACTCGATCTCGCAATATTTGGGTCAGGTTTAGTTTCTGTTTATTAATTCTTAGCCTATTTATTTTTAAACATGAGCGTAACATCGCTCACAAGCGATAAACAAAATTAAATCAAAACATTCCATCTCATAGCTAAACCTGTGGTGGCCGTATTTATTTTACAAATTTATGAGCAAGGATCGCTTGTAATGTAATTTTTTATTATTTGTTTGTCCGACTACCGCATTTACTTGTACTTATTTCCCGATTTAATACATAGATTGACGTCCTTCGCAGCACAACTTAACAAAATGGAATGTAAATTCGTAATGCAGTTGCATTGGTGACCGAGATTGAAAGGAGCTTGAGTTAAAAGTAATTTGGTTTGTATAATAAAAACGCATGTACTGGAAATAGGCCAAAGTATTCACTAGAAAAAAAATATGCGAAGCAGTAAAGACCTTCCCGCCGTTAGCGGCCTCATGCAATGTTCTCGTAGTTTGTATTCGTAATGACGCGCTATCAACAGATTATGTTCCAAGAATACAAACAAATAGTAGTGCCCAACTCTTGCTTTTCTGTATAGAATTCTGTAGCGGTCTGCTGTATAAAGGAGTGTGCGTCTTATGTAATGGACGCGTAAATATGCTTGTTCTCGTAGCGGGGTCTTTTGCTCCTAAAATCAAAGGCAGGTGGGAGGGATTCGGATTTAGTATATAGATAGGTGTATCTGCTATATCGAGTTTAGCTTAAAATAATCGAAACAGGCAATATAATAGTTTACTAGTCTTCTACGGGATGTTTGGTTATATCCAATATTTTAAGCGTGGGAAATAAAATTTAAAAACAAACAAACTTGCTGTACATTGTAATATTACAATAAGGGGGCTAATTTAGACACGATTTTAATTATGAAGAAAAGAACAATAATAATAAATTATATCTTTAAATACAACATTTCTAATATGTTCAGACATTCTAGAAGCGTATGTTTAATTCCTGGTTTATTATCGACTGAAGTGTCGATATTACCTATATGGCCTGCCGAGGTTTCCAAACAATTACACATGCTGCAGAGGAACTACTAACCGGTGCATCGAAAATGTCATATCTGGGGTAAAAATAGTGTTAGGCTAGCGTAACTGCGAAAAATATAAAAATGCATTGCATTTTACGTCCGATTCCAGTTATGCGCATAAAATGATCTCCTGCGTGAATCCATAACTACGGCTACCTGACTTCAATAATTAAATTTTTAACGTATGGCTTTCATCGGAAACTACTAGATGGCGCCATATGTTCGAAGTATATGATGTTGCTGGGGAATCAAAATATTTCGGAACACGACAGGCAGTATAGAGACTTCAGTCGATATTAATCCAGAAAGCCATGGCTATGCAAATAAAATATTTTTAATGTTTCAAAGATTAACGTTTTAAACATTAAATGTAACTTAGAATTCGAAAAAGAACTTACATGCATTTGCTGTCATTACCACGACAACAATTCATGTTTTTGTTGTTCTTTAATTTCAATTTCAATTCAGTTTTTATAGTACGCCACATTATTGTAAAGTAGGTGTACAGCACTATGTTTTTCTCTTTTTTAGCTTTTAAAATTAATGCACCTGTACAGTCTAATACAACTATATTTTGTCTTGCTACTCATTTCCGCATAAAATAGTTTCTGTGTTTATGATTAATTCAAAAGTGTTCGTTTGTGCTTTCAGTTAAAAGCTTTTATGGGTTTGAACTTTGTGTTAAGTAAACGAGCAGCTAGGTAAGAAGTAGAAGTTGCTCTTAACACATTTGTGTTGAAATCCAATTAAAAGTGGTATCACTGCAAATGGCTTTAACAACACCCAGTATGTGTAAATAGTTAGCAGAACAGTACACAGTAAATGATTGCTAATAGTACTTGTTAAGCTTTAAATTGATTTAGTGTAATCTGACATTATGCTCCTTTTTTGCGTAGAAAAATAAATAAATTTCTGTGCACTATTCGAAAAAGTGTTAAATATAAAAGATTACCGAGCCTCCTTTCAGGACGATTAAAAAGACTAGAGCTCCGTGAAAATATTCAACCAAGCTAGTGAGAGTGTTAAGCAAGAAAATAAATTGTCCAAGCCAGTAATTGCAGGTCATGAAAATTCATAAGTTTAAATTACAATAACAATACTTTTAATATTACTTGATTTCTGTAAAGGCAGGGGGTTTGTGTAATGTTGTCCTTCAATTATAATGCCACGGAAAAATGTGTATATTAGCGCTTTCCAGGTTCTGCAACTTTAACTGAGGTTCTATTTACACCTTGTTTCTCTGTTCCAATATCTTTTTGTTTTTCTCTATTATAAGTTGATTGTATTTACTAATAACTGTAAATAAAAATGCGCCGTTTCTCTACTAATATAAACATTCAAACTCTTATAATTGGTACAATCGTTTTGGCCGAAAACTTAAAAATAAACGGTCTTCCTCAATAGAGTGGGTCGAAAAAAATTAATATTTATTTTTCGGAACGCTTAAATGCGGAAAAGTTGCCTATTGTAATAAGAAGAAAAACGGCATAAAAAAAATTAAAATCGGTTAACATCTTCTGTTCGCGCATCGTACTTAAAGTTAATGAAAAATTGCAAAAATCGCGCATTTTGTAAATTTTTTAAGTTAGTTAAAACTTTCGAAATAAACACGCTTTAGTTTTTAATGCTTGTTTTGTGGTTTAAATAGCCTAAATAAATTCAATTCTGATCAACAATCTAATTTTTTCTGTTCGCGCAACGTCTTAGAAAAAACAGAAATTTACCAATTTTTTGCAATTTTCACTGTGCAACTCTTCGCTCGTTTTGCTAGAACAAAACGACCCAGAACTCACCACGTGGAGGTGGTTGCACGTCGAGTTTCACCTACACCCTACCCAACCAACCATCCAATTGTTGGGTGTGGTATTTACATTATATTTACAATTATTTACAAAGATTTTCCATAGAGTAGGATTCTTTGGCTTACTGTGTTTTTTACTTTTTTTTATATCTACTACACATTTAAAATCTGATTTTTTGGAGAATTGAGGCATAACCGATCTAGACTTCAGTGTTGCTCGGATATAGCCATCTCTAGCTTCATGTCCACATACTTTATTCGAGGCCTCTGTCACAAGTTTGACGCACCTCTCCACAGCCTGGGTGTGACAGGGAAACTTTTGTATTTGTCTGATGGACGTAGTGAAGAATTAATGAGTGATTTAATATCATCTTCACTTAGGTCCCGCAGCATTGGGGAAGGATACACCACACAAGAGTTCCAATTAATAATTTCAGTGTAATCGGAAGCTTGAAAGTTTATCTTCGGTGGTACGAAATTTCTAACAGTCTTCTTCTTTGGTATATAAGTTCATCAGATCCATCCGGAAACTTAAATCAAATAGTTGGCTTCATACGTGCCTGTGTGGTTTGCCATAAAAAAGAGCAAATATTTTACTGACGGACCAAAACATGTCTTTCAAGCAATCAAACATCACGGTATTTATGCGACGATTTAATTCAAGCTTTCGATCCAGTAATACAACGACATGTGTTCTTTGCGCACCCAGAGAATGTTCTGTTGGCAATGCTTGTCGATGAAAGAGAACATATTCGAGAGCTCGGTTACAAAAGGATCTTAAAAGCAAAACAAACCGTCCCAAAGAAGAAGACTGTTAGAAATTTCTTACCACCGAAGATAAACTTTCAAGCTTCCGATTACACTGAAATTATTAATTGGAATTCTTGTGCGGTGTATCCTTCTCCAATGCTGCGGGACCTAAGTGAAGATGATATTAAATCACTCATTAATTCTGACACTACGTCCATTAGAGAAATACAAAGTTTTCCTTTCACACCCAGGCTGTGGAGAGGTGCGTCAAACTTGTGACAGAGGCCTCGAATAAAGTATGTGGACATGAAGCTAGAGATGGCTATATCCGAGCAACACTGAAGTCTAGATCGGTTATGCCTCAATTCAAGGATGGTTAGTTGGGTAGAGTGTAGGTGGAACTAGACGTGCAACTACCTCCACGTGGTGAGTTCTGGGTCCTTTTGTTCTAATAAAACGAGGGAAGAGTTGCACAGTGAAAATTGCAAAAAATTTCTGTTTTTTTCTAAGAGGTTGCGCGAACGGAAAAAATTAGATTGATCAGAATTTAATTTATTTAGGTTATTTATACCATAAAACAAGCATAAAAAACTAAAGCGTGTTTATTTTAAAAGTATTAACTAACTTAAAAAATTTACAAAAAAGGGTCGATTTTTGCAATTTTTCATTAACTTTAAGTACGATGCGCGAGCGGAAGATGTTAACGGATTTTAATTTTTTTTATGCCGTTTTTTCTTCTTATTACAATAGGCAACTCTTCCGCACTAAAGCGTTCCGAAAAATAAATGTTAATTTTTTCGACCCACCCTATTCCTCAGGCCTACATTATAAGCTAGTGAATGCAAGCTCGAAATTTTGGTTTGGTTATAAATTTATTACAAACGAATTTTTGTTCTTTAATAAAAACGCATTAAATTGAGTTATTTCTTAATAATAATAATAATAATAATAATTTATTTATTTAACCATTAGGCATTACAGTGCATCGGTGTCGTCAAACAAAAAGATATAGTACATAAAAATACATACAAAATAGGCAAACAATATTAGTCAAATGACAGCTGGAAAAATTCATCTAAACAGTAAATGGTTACCTGTAATAATAAATTTTTAACCTTTTCCTTAAATTGCAGATCAGAGTTAATGTTTTTAATAGAATCCGGCAAATGATTGTATAATTTTATGGGCATTATGTAAGAACCATTTGCTACCATCGCAAGTCTGTGTGCAGGTATAACTAAGTTTCCAGTTAATCGAAAATTATATATTTTATTAGCGCCAGCTTTAGCATATTTACTTAAGTTGGATCGTACATAAACCACACTGTTCAAAATATATAGTGATACAACAGTGAGAATTTTTAAATCGCGAAACAACTCTCGACATGAATAGTTAAAAGGCTTTGAGCAAATGGTCCTAATAATCCTTTTTTGGCTAACAAGGACTTCATTTACATAGACTGCATTTCTCCAAACAACAACCCCATAACTTAGTAATGAATTAACATAGGCATAATAATAAGATAACAAAATATTGACATTAACTAAGTTACGAAGCCTCCACAACACAAAACAATGAGAGGAAAGTTTTTTTATAATGTAATCAACTTGATTACGCCAAGTCAGTTTTGAATCCACATTTATCCCTAAAAACTTAACAAATATAGTAGATCAGTCCTGGGATCAATCCCAGGATTCGGGATTATTGTTTTCGATCCTCAAATCGCGGGATTGAAATAAATTTTTCATTACATTTTATTTACCGTTTTCTTTTGTAGTTCTACTTTGCAATCTAAACAGTAGCAACAATTAGCTCAAGTTGCGTGTAACGGCAAATCCGCAGAAAAAGTGTTAGATAGTAATTGTGGGGAACTGTTCACCTTGGAAATGATATAGCAGTTTTAAATTTTGCGGTCGGTGTTTTCTACACAAAATTCTTTACGCAACAGGACTATGCTAAAAGGAATGTGATAAAATTCCTTTGATCCTTCAGTCACAGCAGTAGCAGAAGCATGTTACATTTTATCAATTCAGTGTATTTTAAGTGCTAGTAGTTGTTTATTTACTTCTGAGAAGCTGACGTTCTAGAAATGTTCACGTGCGTGTAATGATTGCGTCTCGTAATGTGCCCAAACAAAATGGTTTTGAGGGAATATAATATATTTTGTAAATGTTACTATATTTTGAAATATGAAAAGTGAAACTTGCGAAATAAAACTTCTAACAAGATTTATTTTTATTGTTAAAACAAAATAATGAATATTAAACTCGTATTTCTGTAATCCCCTGGCTATGTATTACCAGTAGTTAATTCCCTATATATTTAGTAGATGTCTAAAGTACAAAATTCCTACTATAAGTAAACGTCGATCTAAGCACCCTTGCTCGACTTACAAGTTTCAGAGATTAGTATAAAATTTATTACCGTAGACTAGGGCCTGAAACATTCAACATTAAATCTTGAATGTAATGGTTATTGGTTTTGCCTGGCTGCTATAACAGTCTACTGGCATGGCTTAAGCAAAATGAACTTTTTACAACTTGGATTTTAATGTTCTATAACCAAAGCTATTTTGCTTCTAGGAAGTTAATGTGCATCTTTTGGTAATTGAAGCAACGTTCCGTCGAATTGATGAGATGACAAAACTTATATGCTTATACGAGTTTATTTTCAGTAATGTACTAGAAATTATACATACAGTAAAAAGGAATCCGAGATTCCTGGCTAATTTAATTGTATTACTGAAATATAGGGGAAATGCTACAATAAAGAACTCGCGAGGGAATGAAGAACGAGTAGGGACATCTGGCCTGGAAAAACAATGATACCGAATGAATACAAATTCTTCTAGATTGAACATTTTCGAGAGCTATATGTATTATGTATATATACGTATATAATAAACATTGTTGGTTTCTGAAAGCAGATTATTTTAGGCATTTTTATTTCCAACAAATCGATAGCTTATAATCTATCGACAACTATTTTAGATAATATATTATGTGGCTAGATGTCTACCTAACATAATTTCCACTATACTTTTTGTACAACTAAAAGTCAAATATAAGTTAGTACTTACTTCAATTTTATTTTTTTTCTCGATGTACTCGTAGTTTTAAGAAAAATAAGAAAGCATCAGAATTTAAATGCTACCTCTTATTATGTACTTGAAACATATGAATATGAGAAGAAAAATGAGCAAAACATTTGCCTGGACTTAAGTATACTTTGGAAATTGTTACATATCACATTTTCAAAAGTATTTTAGAATCAACGTTAATGACTATGATAATGCGTTTCTTTCATTGTATTTAGAAACCGAAATAAAATAT
This sequence comes from Ctenicera cuprea, assembly GCA_958336395.1. Lineage (NCBI taxonomy): Eukaryota > Metazoa > Arthropoda > Insecta > Coleoptera > Elateridae > Ctenicera > Ctenicera cuprea. The sequence continues at coordinate 40,750,327 of OY284490.1, forward strand.
TTTTTTTTAAGGTATACGAGATTAAAGAAACCAGAGACGATACAGTAAAAGTCATCAGCGACAAATTGGGTGAATTGGGGAGTATTCAACATCTTAATATTATTGTACCTACAAATTAATTTTTTAAATCATATTCCACTATCACTCATGAGCGGTTTAGCTTAAACAAAAATATTTTACGTTCTCCGCTTATTAAATAAATGCACATGTATTTTAGATTTTTAGAAATTTATAGAAGACGTCGCGTGGCAGAGAAATTAGCGGACTGGGACATCAACCAAATTGCAACTTATTCCTAGGTTTATAAGCTAACAAGTTTAAAAAAATCGTTTAGCTATTGTGATTGATATTTTTTGAAAACATTCAAAATTTTGATTATTTTTCACTTCATAATTTTTATCGTTTTGAAAATTCTCGTGTATAGTAACTTAAGGCTTATCACTATACCTAATTTTATACCGATTTGTTTCTTTGTTTAGGAATAATAAGACGTTAACGTCAAAATTTTTAAAAAATCGCAGTGGTCTCCATTTTCAATCTAGAAAGGCCGTGAGAAGAGGGTCAGATTTACCAATCTTATCAGATTACTTTTACAGATATAATAAATTCGGTTTTCGAAATTAATGCTACCATAAAAACATGTGAAATTTCTTAAGCTTATTTAGGCGAGTATCAACAGCAACTTAGTTTAAATAGCAATGTTTCAAAAAAACATAGAAGGCGTTACAGAGCAATTGGAACACCGACCAAATTGCAGCTCATGCTGATCTCTATGAGCCTACGAAATGTAAAAAAACGTGTGGACAGTTTTGAACTATACATTATTGAGTAATTGCAAAACTATGAAAAACAAAACGAAATCTTTTTTAGCATGTTCAGATACCGTTCCAGAACAATCAAACAAAAATCCAAAAAATCCCATTGTGGGTTTCCCGCTATTTCGAAAAGAAAGTCAGTCATGTTGGATTTCATGCATGCATTTAGTTTTACGAATTTAACTCCCAAACTGCTGAACATAGAAGATTGTTTTTTTCTTACATTATGGCCAATATCAATTTCTTACTACGAGCATCCAGTTTCTCAAAATTTCAGGATAAAAGGAAGAATTATGACAATTACGAGAAAAACGTTTTCTTTATTTGAAAATAAAATTTTACAGAGAATAAATATTAAAAATTTCTTCCAACAAATGTTGTTGGAAATTTTGTAAGCTTTAAAGTGATGTACAATAACGGCAAGATATCTGACACATGACAGATTTTCAGTCTTCTCTTGTTTTTCTCTTTTTGTATCATTAACGTTTTTTAATTATCTATTTTATGTTATTCTTTTTTTCCTTGTTACAAATAAATCTTGGGAAACATTTAAATGCAATCTACTAGTATAACTACTAGTGTTGCCGCTGACGTTGTGCTGATAGTGGCCCATCGCCTTCAAGTGAGATGGTTGAAGGGTCATCGTTTTCAAGGGTGATGCTTGAGATGGTAGCTTTATGATCTTCAGTGATAGAACTACTATTGCTACATCTATGGATTGCACATTGTCTTCTACGCTCACAGTTTTTAGCACAATTTGTGTTGCAGTTGCGTGTTATGAGTTTTAGTAAATTTGGTGGAGCAGGATCTGCAAGTGTTGTGACTGGAAGAAGTCGATCACCCTCAAGTTTTCAACCCCATTTGGTAGGTCTCAATTCTTCTTTTCGCCACTACTAAACCTGATAACTGATGTTGGGGGTAGTACTGCTATGTTGAAAATACTATTTTTACGCTGCTTTGCCACAGTCGTTATGTAGATGCGAAATCTTGGTGCTTCCACATTTATTACTTCTTCAGCACCATACATTGCCAAGAACATTTTTTCTCCTGCAGCTGCCACTACATCTGTACTTGATGTGGGATCATTGAAGACATCTACTTGCTGGCGCAGTACTTCATTTTCCTGCAGCTTCTTAAAGGCTGTTTTCTTTCCTTTTCTGTAAGGAGCGGAAGTTGCATCAAAACTATGTTAAGTAATGCTTTCTGTATTCATTTTTGGCTATCGTAAACCGTGTCTGGATTTTTTGCTTTGGGAATGAGTATATAAGTGTTAACTGTTGCATGAATTATCATCAACATCAGTAGACGTCCTAGTTGATGAAAACATACACGCTTGCTCATCCCAAGAAGGGTTTCTTTCCAACGAAAAGAGCATATTTAGATTTATATACCTTTAAAGCAACACCACCATGCAGGTGGATGCCATGCTTATCAAGCAGCTGGAGATGTAGAAACATAGCACTTCTGGGTGGTGATCATAGCTCATGCAAGAGCAGGAATTCATATGCTCATTACTGGGGTAAAAATCCAGACATGATTTACTGTACTCAAAAATTACACAAAGCATTGGGTGACATGGTAAAATGCTTCTTATTCCTGCATGCATTCACATGTTGTCATGCAACTTCTGCTAGTTGGGAAGAAGCAGCCTTTAAGAAGCTGTAAGAATATTAAGTACTGCGCCAGCAAGTACAGAGCCTTCATTAATTACTGATACCCACGCGACCACAAAATAGAGGAAACCCAACTTACACTGTTGGTAAGCTTTTTATCCAAAAATTCCCAAGCCGTTTGTTAACATATCAAAGCTTGCTTGTTTACATACATAACCTCACTTTGAGTGTTGACAGTGACACTTACAGAGAATTTTTAGTTACCACGAGTACCAATCCTGAACTGACATCAGCATCTAAATCTAAAACTCCCTAAATCACTGCGGACCAAAGGTCACGTGGGTATCAGTAATTAATGAAGGCTCTGTAGATGTCTTCAATGACCCAACATCAAGTGCAAATGTAGTGGCAGCTGCAGGAGAAACAATGTTGCTGAAGAAGTAATATATCTGGATGCACCAAGATTTCGCATCTACATAACGATTGCGGCAAAGCAGCGTGTAAGTGCTATTTTCAACTTAGCAGTACTACTACCAACATCAGTTATCAGGTTTAGTAGTGGCGAAAGAAGAATTGAGACCTACAGAATGGGGCTGAAAACTTGAGGGTGATCGACTTCTTCCAGTCACAACAATTGAAGATTCTAAGTTGCAGGCTTCCGCGGCCGTTGTTAATAACAGCTAGGCTTCCGGGTTGGAGCCGCGTCATCGGTGCATGAACTGCCGACGTTTCGTCCTCGGTTCCACGGGAACCGAGGACGAAACGTCGGCAGTTCATGCACCGATGACGCGGCTCCAACCCGGAAGCCTAGCTGTTAATTGAAGATTCTGCTCAACCAAATTTATTAAAACTCATAGCATGCAACTGCAACACAAATTGTACAAAATGTAGAAAAACTGATTTGCAAGCACGTCAATTAGCAGACAATGTGCAGGCCATGTATGTAGCAATAGTAGTTCTATCACTGAAGATGATGAAGGTACCATCCTCATCACCACTCTTGAAGACGATGACCCTTCAACCATCTCACTTGAATACGATGGACCACCACCAGCACAGCGTCAGCGATTACACAAGTAGTTCTTCTAGCAGCAGATGTCATTTAAAATGTTGCCCAAGATTTATTTGTAATAAGAAAAACGAAGAATAACAAAATGGACTATTAATAAAAACATTAATAATACAAAAAAAAGAAAAACAGGTGAGGATTGAAAATCTGTCATATTCTTCTTTGTGACTGGCACTGCGGGCACATCCATTTCCACAGCTGTTAAATAAGATATCAAGCTTACAAAATTTCAAAAATATTTGTTTAAACAAATTTTTATCATTTTTTGTATATAAAATTTAGTTTCACTGAATTTTTGGGAGTTTCTGGAGGTTAATGAGGAAGTGGTGGACGACAAATTTTACTTTAAATGACTACCTCAAACCTAATTTGCACTGCACTACACTATATAGCAATTTTGTTTTTCCCGAAAAAGAAATTATAAATAAACTAGTGTTACCCCAGCGCACGATGCACTGACAGACAGCGTTGACAGAACCGGCGAAATGTCAAGTCACGTGATGCATTAGTTCCAATAATGACACGCGACGTTATTGTAGATGGCGCCCCAAGTGGCGCGCGTCTAGCCGACCTTCATATATATTATAAATTAAAATAATTATTATTAAAAAATTGACTTAGAATAAAAATATAAAATTGTTTCATGTTCCATCTGTGGATAGAGACCTTTCATTTAAAACAAAAATGGCCCAAATTGATGAAGCGGTAGCCGCTGGAGGAACCGGAGGAAAAAACCCTTTGTGCTTTTATATATGTATGGATTTTTCTTAGGTCATAGCTATATGTATATAGACAACGTGTAACAATAAAACAATATTAACAAAAAACCTAATAATGTGTATCTAAGCAAGTATTTTCTCCAGAGCTGTGCTCCAGATTGATTCAGTTTCTAACTCGATATAAAATTTGTAGTAAGTTTTAAATTGACTTCGAGAAAAAAATGTCGCTATAGAAACAATCTTCCGAGATAGATTCTGTTCTGGAAACTTTTGAACTTTGATTAATTTGTGTTCATTTTCTACTTTGTCGATCTGGGGAGATTGTTTCCCACGAAATTGTCAGAAAACTGCACATCTGGGATTAATTTAAAATATTTGAAGCGGAACTGTTTTTAAATTATTTTTTAATACTTGATTATTTCACTTAAAATATACCGACAAATCACTATGCATTTGCCGTTTCACCACCCAATAGAAAAGTTTTTCTCGGATATTTTGCAGCTACAAAATTTTATCTGTTATATTTCTACAAGCACTTTTTATTTTAACGGATTTAATTTCATTTCATATGAAAACTTGTTGCTTAGTAATTTGACGATGTTACCTAATGGCCGTTGTTTAGTCAAACTACTTGAAGGCAATCATGGTTTAGTTGTTAAATGAAATTTTATTCGTGAAAATAAATAAAAGAAGTGTGTGTTAAAAGCACGCAAGTTCTAAGTGAAAACACTTAGAGTGTTCTCACTGAAAGTGTATTTTGATTCACCGTTTAGTCTAAGACTCGCATAGCTTGCGGCGCTGTAAAACGAGTTCTGCATTGTCATCGTAGATCGTCAACGATGGTTCCTTTCAACCCTGAGAGAAGAAATACCATCTACGGTTATATTGTAATGTTATTGTAACGTATATTTGGTTCTTCACATTAGACAATACAGGGAGGGGGGGGGGGCGTTTTAATAGATAGATAAGCAGTGATGTTACTTAAGCATATTTTAATGTTAGATTGTATTACCCAACAACTATTTCTCTATTCAACATCTTAATACACTGTTAGCTAGCATATACCATACGATTCTCCCGTCCAGCCAAGTTTAACATCAGTTCGTCCTTACAACGACGATTTAACGATTTAAAATAAAAATGTGTGGCTTTGATTACTTTCTTTACTAAGTTTTAAATGTCTTGATTTTAGAATTTTTTTAAATAGTTTTTATGGTGAAAGGTAAATAAAAATATTTACAAAGCAACACATTGGCGTAGCTTATTTTATATAGGAGTTAAATTGGCGCGCATAAATTTAAGCAAACTTCACATTTGTTGTAATAATAAATACAATTAGTTTGCAAGTTTGATATATTATGCAAGTAATAATCTAGTCATGTACCACTCATGAATCTGAAAATGCAATCGGGGTAAGTAATTCAAAATTCCTCTATAGCAAACCGTGTTTATTATTTTCGTTAAGGATAACAAAACGTTCGCGAATGAGTTTAAGCAAACTACTGATTTGTTTTATTTATTAATTTAGAAAGTAAAACTAGTTTGAGTTCGATTCATTATTAGTCAAAATATTCAATTATACACCACGCTCGAACTGAAAAATAACCGGAGAAAATTACTAAACTTCCTCAATAGCAACAAGTTTTTGTAGTTTTATGCCCTTGTTATTTTTCAATTCGCGCGCAGTAACTGTTGACTATATCCCTCATCTAGGAGTCATCCAATCACAGGCCTCATTTCTGTAAAGAAAACCTCATTGCGGGTCGATTAATCGATCATTTTGTTTGATGGCTTTTGCGACTTGAAACAGTATTTGTCTGTAGGCATTTGGTATTCGTATTTTGCAGTGTACGTTTTATCCTCGAGTTTATAACATAGTGTATTTTAAAATTTAACAATTATTCCGTGTATTTGAGCTGAATTAAGTCGAATATTTGTTGTAATTTTTGATGGCAGTTAAAATGGCATTGGATTTCATTTCATTGATGTTCAACCTGTTGAAACTCTTTATTTTAAGTAAGCTGGGTTGCTTAAGGTTAAGGACCCTTATTAGTGGGGATGAACCGAGGGTTTGTGAACGACTGTAAATATTTAGTCTTAAGTTTACCTTCTTGTTATAACGTTAGTTTTTTTTATTTTGTGTGTAATAAATGATTTAATCTAACGTTTCCTTCTTTATTATTACACCACCAAAACTGAATAAAAACAGTAGGTATAAACGTAATTTCAATATTAATTGTTCAATTAGGCAACAGATAGTTTAAAAAATAAATTAAATTTTTTATACGGTAACAACTCGTGCATAGCATTTTTCTCCCAGAATAAATTTTATCCACTTGTTCTACAGATTATGACAATTTTTACTGGAAACATGGTCAACTAATGAGTGCGACAAGGAAGGGGTAAGCAACTAATGAGTGCAACAAGGACACAAGCTAATTGAAACGCCAAATGGGGATTCACGTATCCACGAATACTTACTTGAAAATGGATATGTGAATTTAAAAAAATAAATATCAAAGTATCATGAATACTGAATCCCCACTTCCTCCGTCTCTTATCTCCCTTCTACGTCGTTCTCACTAGTTGCCTTTACCTTGCTCCAATTTAAATACTGACAATCTGTAGACAAAATTACTGAATAAAACACGTTTAACGAATTTCTTAAAATGGCTGTTCTTTTTATTTGTTTTTAGTACGTTATACTGTTTTGATTCATTTATTTTATTTTATGCATTGCATTTTAAGGAAGTTTAGACGAGTTTAAGGGTTTGTTTCTGTAGTTTTTATGATTGTCTTCTAAAGATCTGTGCGAAAAGTTTTGTCAATTTATGCAGGTTAAGAAAACTTGAAAATTTTGGATATGTAGGTACATAATTACATAGATACAAATCTAGGACGCGAGTTGACGTTTGTTACACAAAAATCTTTAACTTTGAAGAATTAGGATTGTTCTACCATTGTTATTATTTGAATTGATCTTTATAATTTCAGTAAATTCTGATTTTAATATTTATTTGGTGAATTGTGGAACATTTCCTGTGCCATTGATTTTGTCAAGTTAGAGGGTTGACCCTTTTCCCATAAATTATTGACATAATGTTTTATGTATTTTGTAGCAAGGGTTTTGTCCCTTGTTTAAACTTTAATTTGGATCTTTTTGTCACTTATGGATTAAACGTGCAGCATATGATACGTTCAGTTTAGAATAGTTTTTGGTTACACTGAAGTGCCCATCTTGTCTGTTTATATAAGTTATTTAAATTGTATACATTGGTTAAACTTAAAACTGTATTTTTCTATAATTTATATGTAACGAAACTTATTAGTGATATTAATTTTTATCCAGCTTATCCAGTGACAATTTTCAATTATAACCGCATGCACCGCTGAGTATTGCGTGAGGTTTCGTTGGGGGTCATCCGCTACTGAAATTGGAACGGAGAACAATGTTATTATTGATTTAATTACTGGAGCAATTACCGCACGACATACAGTTATGTACCACAATCATACAAAGAACAAGCAAAATTTTCATTGCGAAAGTACTTGAAATAATTAAATGAATTGTATTTCTTTCTTTAATATTTTAAGTTTATCAGTGTTTTATGGTTTAGTGTTTCAAAGTTAATTATACAATTTATTCTAATTAGGAGTTCTACAAATGCTTTGAATGTCTGGATGAGACATTTATGTTTTAATGTATTTGTAATTTCCAACGACCGTTCTTAACATTTTCGGCTAAGTTTTAGATATTTCGAATAAAAATTCTGATGTTAATTAAAAACGCAAACAAGGAAAGCTTTTAAGAATTTTTAAAACTTCCGAAGTATTGGCGTTTAGGTACGATGTTTTTGTTGCTAATTATTTAACCTTTTTTTTTTGTAATTGTACTAATTGCATTCTTTGTTTTAGGCTTTGTGTTAAATTCGTTTATTCGTCATTACGAGCCTGCACGATACGACCCAACTATTTTGGGTTTGCAGCATAAGCGTGTAAGACGTAGTGTAAGTCAGAAACAGGATGTTCGCTTGGAAGTACGAGGACATGGCCGGTAAGTCACATTGAAAAGAAGGAGCTAATCTATAATTTAAACAGAAATTAATGTTTAAAATAACTTTGGTACAGTTAGTACCAGTGGCGTTCCGTGGGTTCAAAATTTGGGCAGTCATAGGAAACATGTTTTTAACATTTAGATTAAAAGCGAGATTAAAAGTAAAACAATTACGGGAACTCCAATTTACTAAGACTTGTTGTTAAATGAATTAATCTACGCATAAAATCCCTATTAAATTTCACTTTGTCATTTTGCACTTTAATTTGATAACGTAAACCTTCGTCAAACGCCAAGTTAATGAGTGATTTGCTAAATAATTCTAATCTAATAGTTGCAGATAATGTTCTTTGGTCGACGCATGTCTTTTAATTGCAGCCGAAGGATTATTTAAATCAGTATCCTGTTTCAGACCATACTTTTGAGGGGTTAGATGTAGATGAAAATAGTAAGCAATTCCAGCAAAAGAACTTATTTTTATGTCCCTAGCAGTCGGCCAGTCCATTCTTTAACACCATTCGGTATTAAACGATCTAGATTTTTTCCTACCGTCTGTCTGTAATAGCCCTAGTAATTTAGGAGTACATCGCCCATGTTTTTTAATTTCTATTTGTTTTTCGTAAGAGTAACCATTAAATTTTTCTTTTAAACGCTGGTCGACGAGGTTTTCCATATTTGCTGCAAAGTTGCAAAATACGTATGAAATAAATAATCACTCAATAGCTTCACGCTGGACGTGAATGCCTCTGACCGCAGCTAGTAATTTTAAGAACCGAATGAATCTGTGCTTTTTTGATGATAAAAACGTTCTGAAATTCTAAAAGTATTTGTTTCCATATGATCATTGCAATATTTTATACATGTACATGCAAACGTATTAAGAACAAGAGACTGGCTAATTGTGTCTTACTTGAAATATTTCGGCCCGATAAGCTGGTCCTCGCGTAAGCAAAACGGTGTTTTTATCGCTTGTTTGTTTATTTCCGATCGCTTTGTTTCAGAACTATTCTGCTCGATTCTGCTATTGTTGCTTTAACTGCAAGTGAAATGGAATTACATGCTGGTTAACACATTTACTCCCACTTTTTGTATGGCGTCTAATTTTTAATATTGCGCGGTGGTGTTGAAAAGTAAAAATAATAACTGTATGTAAAAGTAGCTTTTTTTTATTGAAAATTATGGGTAGGCACTGCCTACCCTGCCTAATAGGTCGGATCGCCACTGGTTACTACTCTTCTATTAGTCGGAAATTTTCTCAATTAAGTTTGCACAAAAATCCATGCAAATAAATCACAGAAGAGGAGTAAGGCAGATTTATCGAAAATTATAAAGATAGCCCCACCAAAGAAATATTGATGTTATATTGAAATGCTGTAAATTTTAATATAGATAACTCTTTAAGGGGAAAACACACCGGTGTAACCTTAAAACGCCAACAAAAAATTTAAATATTGAAATACGTATCAACAAAAACCACCTACACAAATCACTCGCTCTAAATCGCCAGTGACATTCTTCTACTCTATCTGCGTTTGAAATTTCAGAATGTCAGTGAGTATTAATAAGGCTCGTGACTTCTTTTAGAGTTTTATGCGCCAAGAAAGACAAATTCATTTTGAAAAAGCGAATAAATACGAATATTTTTTGAGTTACTGTTCCTTTATACAAAAATATGCAAATACGCCTAAGATAGTAAAAATAGTGTTTTCTTCATGTTTGTTATTACTACGATTTGCTGCTACAAATTACCATTCATCATCATTAATATTAACCTCGAGATAATATTTTTAAACAAAATAACTCAAGGAAATTTCACAATAAAATAATTTTTAATACAAATAATTGAAATTCCGTTTTGAATCTTGGTTTTATATAAACCTATTCAGTTGGATCATCCGTTTTTAATGTAGCATTGTCTCATTTTTACTTCAGTTAAAATCGTAACTTTTTTATTTGGTATTTTACTATCAATTGTATATGATACAGTAATCTTGGAAATATGTTCTATTCTACACATTGCAATTATTAGGTCTTTTGAAATTTCTTATTCATTTTAAAACTAGCCAGCCTCAATAACTAGGTATCGATTTTAAGTAAATTTGATTTACACAAAAACACGTCGATTTAGATATGGATGGGGAAGTATAACACCAATATTGATTTAATTTTAGGTTTCACCGCCCCGCCGCCCCCCCCAACCCAGTTACCCCTACTTTGAAATTTAAAATTAGCACTCCTTACCTTGTGATACATCATTTTAAAGGTGGAAAATTCCTCATCTACTCACGTTAATAAATCGGGATTCAGTCGATCCGTTTATGAGTGAATTTTCGAAAATTGCAAGATGAAGCCACAAATAATTTATTTTCAGCAATATAATTATCGAAAATTTACTTATAAACCCGTCGACTGAATCCAAATTATTCAACGTGGGTAGATGAGGATTTTTTCCATCTTTGAAATGATGTATCACAAGGTAGGGGATGGATGCTACGGAGTATTTTTAGAAATAAAATATTTTTAACTCTTATCTGGTGAACGGATCGACTGAATCCAATTTTGTTAATGTGGGTAGATGAGGATTTTTTCCACCTTTAAAATGATGTATCGCAATCACAAGGTAGGGGGTGCTATTTGAAATTAGTACAAAGTTGGAGTAGCTGGGAGTGAGGGGGTAAAACCTAAAATTCAATCAATATTGGTTTTAAACTTCTCTCTCCATATCTAAATCGACGTGTTTTTTGGTTAAATCAAATTTACTTGAAATCGATAGTAATTAAGGCTGGCTAGTTTTGAAATGAAAGCACTGTATATTTCCATGAAAAATTTCATCACATTTTTCATTTTTTTTAACGAACCAGGGAGTGCAATATGAACGAAATAATTCGATACAAAGAATTATTAAAATTCTAAAATGACTTATAAATGGCATCAGACTTTAGAACATGTACTTTGATAATATAAAAAGGTAAAATGTTTCATTTTGCTTCGAAAAAAAGCTATAGATTTTGTTAAACAGAAAGCGGTCGGCTTTCAACAAAGATAATATCAATTTATTGTAAATAAAACAATTCTGAACTTCAGCAGGTTTTGTAATTTAGCATTATACGTATTTCGACGTGTTTACACGTCATTATCAAAGGCAAGATTAAAAGTAAACAGTTGGTGTTACTATAGGACCAATAAATCATAACTTGATCTTGGTTTTTTATATCTGCGTCCAGATGACTTGATTTCTCATTCCAGAACGTCCAATAACGGTGAATTTAAAAGATCAATTTGTTCATTCATTAGAAGTACAGATTTTAAATGTTTATGAATTTCAAAATATGGAATTGAGGCTTATTTCAATTTATCTGATGAAATAGTTGGATAAATATTCTGAATACCTAATTTATATTTTTTCTCTTTAATTAGTGTATCAAAGTTGAGTATTATAACCATTATTGTATCCAATTTGTTTAATAATCGAAATTTCTCTATTATAACTAATTTCACCTAAAGGAACCGTTAAAGCCTTATGTATCATGGACCTGTATGCTGCTAATTTATGTGTTTTATGATGACTAGAATCGTGTGGTATTGTAATGTTTGTTTGTGTAGGTTTTCTATAAACAGAATACTCAAGTTTATTATTTGAATTAATTTTTATGTTTACATCTAAAAAGTTAATAGACCTATTTTGTTCAGTTTATAAATAAAGATAATATTGTAAAGTTGTTCATTCAACGAAGTTACGTGTGGACGTACTTGTTTGTTTTCCATTATTTTCCATCAGTATATTGTAATAAACTAATTGCTTCGTAATTGATTTATAAACTAACTTAAAATTAGAACTAATGCGAGCGCTTCGCAAATTAATTATGGTGACCTTTGTTAAGTACACTAAGTTTCAATTATGTAACAGCTTTGGATACATTGCAGCGTAAAAAATAGTTTTTGATAACACCACATTGGTAAAGAAAATTCAAGTATCTGCAGAGAATATTTTCATATTTTATACACATTATTAACTGGAGTTTATTTTAAAGCAGCGTAAAAGAACTTCCAAGTTAACATTCTATGAAATAAAAATATTGACTATGGGCAGTTTTTGATAATTATTAGTTTAACTGTTAATATTCTGTAAATTCTTGCCTAAATTTAGATAATTTTGAAACAAAATTCATGACTAAAAACCAAGCATACGAAAGGTAAGGGGTAAATCAAAATCTTCACGAATGTGTATATACCTAATGCTTAGATTTAGGACTACATTGCATGTAGAATATTGTCTTATAATTATAAATATTCACGAAAAGTCTGACTGTTAGAATTCGTAATTGTATCAAGTAAAAATATCGTATCACGTACAAATAAGAATGAAGAAGAATACCAGGGCGCTGGTTTCGCTGCTGCTCTGCCAAAACGTGCCGGGTTCGTGCTCCGGCCTCGCCATGGGTGTTTTGTTTGTGTCCGTCTTTGACTGTTAATGCTATTCATAATTCAGTACAAAAATTAATATTCCATATTCAAAAAGGTATTTGCTAAATAATTTTTTTTATTTCTAAAATAAGGAATTGAAACATATTTTAAGTACATAAAAGGTTAGTGCTTGGTGATAGTGGAATGCAAAATTTAAAAAAATATAATGTCCTTGGTAACGCGTAATTATTTATTTGGTTAAAAATAATAATTCCTGTAAATTTATCTGTATAATAAAACCAGCTGTACTTTTAGATATTTTATGATGTAGCTATTTTGATGCTGTACAAAATAATAATTTAGGGTTATGATTAGGAATCCAAATGATAACTCAAAAAAATGGGCAAAGCACTGCGCCTGAACTTTATTATCCTGTAGATATTGTTCCTTATTTTCTACCTAATAATATGGGTTTTTTTGAAAACGATTCCATGGCATTAAAGAAATCTAGCGACTTTATAGTAAATTCAACAGCCAAAAATTGGGTGGGAGGGTAAATTAACTGTAATTAAATATAAAGGGTGGTTATAAATTCAGAGCTAGTTTATTTGCTTATGTATTATTGACGATAGAAAAAATAGTATTTAAGTAAAAGTTTTACGTTTTATGGTTACCAATATTTTGGCATTCAAAACAAAATGGCTGACTACCGGTTTAAACGGAAACTACTATATCTTTCTTTTTTTTTTTTAATAGAACACTTTGTATTTCTTAGGTTAATTCGATTGTAGGATAAATTCTGTTTAAAAAACTATAATGCAACTGTTGCCTAAAACTAATAATAAGCGAGATATTTTATTCAAAGCAACGTATGTAACCAGTGGTAATGATATGATTCTAGTTCAAGTGATACTAGGTGGCTATTAGTATTAAAATGACAAAAGCAATAAACAAACGTGCAATACATGTTAATTAGACATCAGTTGTTTATTCTATTTAAAAAATCTCAAAACATAAAATCCATGGGAGTCAGGTGACCTAGATTGACAGCTAAAAGTGCCTTGATTGGCAAATTAAAAGAAATTTGTCTTAGTTTATCCACAAACTTTATTGCGACAAAACAGTTATACGTTTGTTTATCGCTTTTAGTATTTTCTTAACAATACCTTCCTATGATCAATGTATTTATAATCATTACCATTGGTTACATATATTTTTTTAACCTAGGTCACCTGACCTAACCAATGAGTTTTTCGTTTAGAGATTTTTAAAATTTGATACACAACTGATGTCTAATAAACATGGATTGCACGTTTGTTTATTGCTTTTATCATTTTCTTACTAACAGCCTCCTAAGATCACTTGATTTAGAATCATTACCATTGGTTACATACGTTGCTTTAAATCAAAATATCTCGCTTATTATTAGCTTTAGACCGACAGATATATTATAGTTTTTTAAACAGAATTCATTTTACAGTCGAATAAGCCTAAAAAGTTGTGAGTTTTGTTTTATATGCCCAAAATACTCGTAACCATAAACTGTATAACTTTTACTTAAATACATTTTGTTTCTATCGCCAATAATATATGAGAAAATCAACTGGCTCTGAATTTGTAATCAACCTGTGTATTGATGTACTTACAGATATGCGAATGTTCTAACTCTTGTGATCAATTTAGTTTAAATAGAAATGTTATACAGTCTCCCGGTGCAAACTAAATAGTAGCTCATCGTTATCTCTATGAACATAAAAATGTAACAAAAATTGTTTGGCCAGTTTTTGAGCAATATGTTTTTGAAAATTGAAATTCAGTTTTGTATGTTTATACAAAACTTTAATACAACAAAAACAAACATAGAAATAAAAAAACTTTAGTCTTGATTAATGTTAGGGTCTGTCTTATTTTCCAGTTTTAATCGAAAAAATTGAAGTATTATTTTTTAAATAAAAGAAATCAACAATTTTTTGATTTTTGTTTGTAATGTTTCCTAATTCTGGTATAATAAAAGTATAGGAAAGTAAAATACTTGAAATACATAACGAAGTATAGTTACAGATCGTGTTTGAACATTTTTCGTCAAGGTAATAATTATATGGTTTGGATGATAAGCCTCAAAATTTAAAAAATCTTTTACTAGAAGTATTATAACTAAGGTGTAGGTACTACCTATACATACATGATTTGCAATGTGAGATGCAAAAACCACAGATTTTAGCCGGTATCTAGGTATTCTAAAGGTAATTCAGTTGAAACGTACCGAGATTTACCAGAAAAAAGGCCATTCTGTTTGCACTTTTTCTGTCTTTAGCTTTAGTCCTTATGCTCGCATAACATTCTAAGAAAAACCTTTAAATTTTTGATAGCTATCAAGAACAGTAACCTTTTATATTTTATTTCTTATGAAACTAAATGTGCCCGTTCATTCGATCATAAATCTAATATCACACGACTAGGGAGGTTACTTAACCATTACATTATTTACAAAGAAGGGGCGTAATAGCCGCCACAGTATAATATTGATTTCTGAAAGGGAAAGCCATTCTGTGTTCCGACTTCAATTTAGACAATTGTTCCCTTTCAACAATTTTCCCTAGTTTCGAGAACTTTTATATTTTACAAAAACTCTTGTTTCTGTTGTTTTACTTTTAATGTAAACAGTTCTGATATTGATTTATGGTCTGAATTTCCTGTTATATTGGGATGGCGTTCATAACGTGCGAATTTTCTGAAATTCTGTAATTGATATTGAAGAACGCAACATTTTTGGTCTTGTTTCAGTTTGATGCATTTATTGCCGATATGCCAATAAGGAAAATCTGAAATTGAACCGATAGTATGGCTATATCTTACGCATTTAACGCTTTGCTGCATGATCCACATGAGCACATCACACTTCACACCCTCTCCGCGTGCAGTGTAAGGGATTTGGCAAACAATAAATAACTGAATCTGTAGCTTTAGGCTTTGTCAGGGGTTGAACGTACCTTTGTTGGATTAAAATATGCGTGGAAAATTAATGTATGCACATATTTTTCGATATATTTGACAGATAGCTTTAGTTGTTGGAGTAACAACGCACTCACAAAATTGTTGGTCGCATTTTTAGGCGATTGTAACAACATCGGTTATTCACTAAACTAATAAAAGCAATAAATAGGTGTAGAGACCTTAAAGTTTTCACAAAGTAAATAGCTTTCAGAACAAATGCCATACAAATTTAACAGCTAGTAACAGCAAGTAATAACTAGAGCGCGGATTTCAAGCATTTTGCTTATGCATTATTATTGTAAACAAATGAAAATCCTTTTGTAACTCCACGATTCATAAAAAATGTAATCATGTGACACTACTTTTATTTTGCTTATTTTGCTTTTTATTTTGCCCCTTAAACCACTTATATGCGCTTATTTTAGCTTTTATACAGCTAGTTGGTGCTTTTTTTTAATAAGAAAGGTAACATTTGCAATTATTAGTTTGAAAAATCTAATGTTAAAACATTAATTAATTTACTATTTTTTGGTTTGAACGAAATAAGCGAATAATTTACCGAATGTTTACACCACATTCTACAAACCCCCTGCTAGACCAAACAAGCATACCTCAGAGAAACAAATAGTGCGCTCGGGGAATCACCAATTTCTGTGTTGTATCTAAAACCACATACGTAATCGGTAATCCAGAGCATTCCATTGTGTTGTGATGTTTTGTGAATTATTTCAATTAAATTATAAAATGACTAAAGTGAAGAATAAATTCGTACCAGCAACTTGGCTAAAGATTTTCCTGAATTGGTTATTGAAAATATCCAAATATTTTGCACAAGCTGCATGAAACTAAAAAATTTCTGTAGTTGTCCCATAATAAGCTTCAGTTAAATTTTTAATAAAAACATGATTTGAACGGCAAGGAAATTTATATCATAGTATATTTTTAGTTGTTGTTAATTACCTGTTCTAGTTTTTATTTTGCTTATTTTGTGATTTTTCGTGCTTTTTTTTTTCTAATTTTTCAAGCTTATATTATAAGCGTTTATTTTCAAAAAATAAATGCTTATAAATCCGCGCCCTGTTAATAACCATTCTTTTTAAAATTATGATATAACATACGTATAATTAACATACCATAATATAAGATATTATTTTTTGGATAAAACTGTTGCTTCAATGTTGAAATTTTGATAGCCGTAAATGTTTCCTTTAAATGTATCGATACATCGTCCGTCTAAGTTGGAAACCAAATAAACCAGCAAGAACAAGTAAGGTGAACTTCCCGTTTGTTCTTGTAAAATATCCAGTTTAAACGGTGAAAGTGATTTTCAAATGTTTATTTATTCACACCCTTATTCGTGCCCTAGTTTTGCAAGGCGAACAGATCCTCTATTTGGTAGGTTGCTCAAACTTGTGTTGTAAATCAATCGTAAGAACCGAGAAGTATTAGATTTTTTTTATAAGGAACACTATATTGGATCAAAGCACCCTATCCTAAGTACGTGTATAGATTTAAGAAAAATAGGAAGCGGCAAAGAAATAAAAATGAAAAACCGCGTCGTGGTTTTATTTTATTTATGCATACTACGTGTTCAAAATGTAGCTATAATTTAATAGAGCTTTATATTAAAGTTCGGTGGTGTGCTCGTATGCCGAATACAGAACATATACTTCAGGACAGCATATAGATATGTGTAAAAATGGACAGCTGAATTTCCCTCTTGTATTATTAACATACATGCGAAGCATTTTGGAATTTTAAGCGTTTTTACCTTATTTAATTAAAGGATTGGAGGTCGGTCATACACGAAAATAAAAAATACAGAAATTTATGCATGCGAACTACGAATGTACATTAAAGTAATTTTTTACTCTGTACTGAATGTAAAATAAACGAAGAATCTTTAGAACTTGTTATATCTGCCGTATTTAGATAAAAAAACAATAACAACCTTTAATGTTTTTTTGTTTTATTATTTTTATCGGACCATGTATAAGTTTTGATAAACTGATATGACGTTTTTAGAAATTCTCATTACGAAACAAGTTGAGATAAACATGCGGTACTTATACCTCGCTGGAGTTGCATCCAATAAAATGATACTATTTCATTTCCAGGTTTTCTCTCCAATTCTCTTTTTAATAATACCACCAAAGCAATTTCTAGCTTATACTTTAGAAACAAGACTAAACATATTTAATTGAAAGCCGATTATATTGACCGCTTCACTTTAAGAAAGCGTTTCCACTACATAGTAAATTACTGTTACAACAGGCCTAAAACTATAATTTTACTTCATGTTATTTTCCTATACAGTCCCGTTGCTGCTTTGAAGTAACTATGGCGATCCGTAGGTATCACGATGTTTATAAAATAATTTATTTTTGAAATACTCTAAATTTGTCTCCTGCCGGATGTACGTAAGTTATAGTGATGGGCATAATCGAATGATTTTCATAATCAATTAATTGCTATTCGAAAGCTATTAATAATCGAATGATCACTCGGATGTTTCTATGCTATAAAACGTAGTATAAACGGTCTCCGCTTGTTTCTAGAATGCTTTCTATGCTATAAAAAGTAGTAGAAATGCACTCCCTCGGATCTACCCCATAGAATTTAAGCCAATTTGAACTCGGTTAACTAATACTTACGTTGATTTATTGAGGGAATTTCCGTTAACATCTTATATGTACTATTACACCGCCTGAATGTTTACCGTAAGTAGATTGTTAATATAAGTAATAGAAATCCAAAAAAAGTCACTAGGCAGGCAAGGATCGGAGCTGCATTATCGTTTAAAAAAAGCATCTAAAATCAATAAACTGTAAAGATTTCAATAAAAAGTATGCGAAATAGAATTTTCACTTAAAAACGACAAAACACCGCAATCGAATTTCTGTCGTATATTTCATATTTTGTTGCCTTAAAAGTGCAGATAACACATGTTGCTTTCAAGTCCCTCTTGGTGGTGTGAGGAATATTGATGTAAGTAAAGATAGATTTATAGCTTTGGGAGGAGTGAAAATTACGAGCAGTAAAAGAAATTTTTTTAAACTGACAGTAACAGCGAGATCAAGTCACATAAGTTCATAAATTCATCCGGAATAAAAATTAAAATTTTAAGGATGCTGTTACTATTTTCGGTAAAATTAGAGGAAAAGTGCCTTCTAATGTGTTTCTAAACCGAGAACATAATGAAGTGAGTGACTGCGACAGCTTAAATTATGAAATCTGCCGAGCTTATTTAGTGGAACAATGCGGGCTACGATAAGGTTGATGTTGCTTATAATTATAATACTGACAATGAGAACTAGGTTGGTGTAATACTAAAACATGTTAAACTTGCTTAATCTGTTTGTGAATATTTTTTTAACCTTTTAAAATATTATTAATAAAATGTTACTTGATGTAAACTTCAATTAACATACTAATCATAATTTGGTTAAAGTTCTCTCTAGGTTCTATTCGGAAAATAAGAGCGACAGTGCTTTGAACAACCCAGAAATGCATTAAAGCTTATCCCAGCTAATTTTAATTAAAATTCTACGGTCACTTCGTTACGACGCGACGGTACAAAATTGAATTCCTCCTATTTTATTGAAATTGAAGAAGCGGACACTGTTTTTAAAAGTGAAGAGCACTAGATTGGTCCATTGTGGTGATCGTGGAAGGTAATTAGTTTACTTTTTACCGGTCATCAAAGAAACGTTTGTCAAAGAATACAATTAGAACTGAACGCTTTAGTTACATAAGGTAGGTTTGTTAATTGAAAGAAATATTGTAGCAAAGGTGATCTAGATAAATAACTATTATGTTACTAGTGGGATAAACGTTATTATAATACGAGTTTGAAAGTTGCAGGATGAGGTCGTAGACCGAGTCGTGTAATCAAACGAGTGCCATAATAATGCATTGTCCCACGTGAGATATACAAAATTTTATCTACGACTGCTCAAAATTTGTTAAAAATCGAATTGTTTTGCTTGAAATGATATTTGACATTTCGCATTAATTTATTTGCAAATGTCAACTCGCTTTTAAAATCCTTTTGTTTTAAAATCAAAGGAACGAGATAGATTCGATTTGTTCAATACTATGGCAACCAGCCAGTTTTCTTATAAACAAAGCTTCAGTTTTGTTTGTGTAAATAAAATAACGCAAATGAATGGCATAATAAGTCTTTATCCAAGCAGTGATAGATACAATATATTACAGACTTCTAGCAGACGCGTTATTAAAACACTTTGTATGCTGAATCTAATTTTATTATCCGATTTTCAGCTATCATTGTTGATTGAAGACTGTTAAGTTTTTTTGTTGTCGACTTTTATTTTCATATGTTGTTTTCATATGAAATTTTTATTTTCTGCATAATAAAAAAGTTGATAGTAGAAAATTAGAAGCGGCAGCATTTATATCAAATTTCATAAAAATATTAGATTTGGCATAAAGAAGCATCCTAATAATGCTTTACCTAGAAATATGGGGCCAGCGGGTGGTCTAGTGGTTAAAGTCCCAGGCTTTGAAACTAGACTCTCAACGGTAGTACGTTCGAGTTCTCTGCCCGTCGGAAATTTTTCTGAATAAGTGAAATCCGGCAGGTCCATGAATGGTGTGTGTGGTGTGTATGTTGGGTTGCATGTCTTTCAGGGATGAGGCATGTTAGACCGGTGAATAGCGCTGAAGTGCGCTGAGCCCGGGTAAGGGGGTGGGATGGGAATCATGGAGTCGTGCTCACGCACGGCCTCATGATTCTTAAAAAAAATCCCTAGAAATATGTAAAGTAAATACAATTGAGTTAGTTATATCCAAAAGCCAATCATCTAAAATATCAGTTTTTCAGTACTTTTCAGAAACTAAGGAAGATAATTCCAATATTTTTAGATAATCAGTCAACATAAAATTTTGTAGCTTTTCTTTAATTTAACCGTCTTCGTATCCTTTTAAATAAGCGAGATAGCAAATATTAACACGCAGTTTGATACAACCAAATAAACAATATATTTTTATATTGCCAGTTCCTTCTTATTAGTGTAAGAATTCGAAGAGAAACCTCTGTTGTGAAATAAGGTGTAATATTTTGCTCTCAACAAAAAGAAAAACAAGTTTTAGTTTTGATTAAATTGTACATGCTACCATGACTCAAGACATAGCCATTCAACCTTGCCAGGTAACCGTTTAAACCGGTGACTGACTCCATTAGTCATAATGTTCTATAATATCTGTATTTTAATTCCTGTTATAAACACAAACATCATTTTTTAGTGAATATAGTATTGGAATTGGACCTCCTGAAACGTAAAAAAAATGGCTTTTAAAAAACTTAGGGAGGGATGTATGCGGGTGACGCCGAGGATAAAAATCCACCGTTTTCGTCCAAACTTTCTAGTTTCAAAATGCTGCGATATATTTTTTTTTCAAAATGTTGACTAACGCTTCATTACTCAAAAACGAGTTGACAGATTGCCATTCAATTTGGTATTATAATAGCCCCATGGGAAAGCAGTAGTACAACATTATAAGAATTATTGTGCAAATAAAAATTGTAAAGTAAAAAATATTTTGAAAATTTGCTCAAAAATTAGCGATTTTTTCGTTCATAGAGACAAGGCTGAGCTACAATTTGGTTTGTGTACTACTCCGCTAATTTCTTTTCGATGCCTTATGTGACTGAGAGTTATAAATTAACAAAAGCAAATTAGCTTCTAATTATTTAACGTGATGAAAGTCGCCACGGACACTGCAACAGATAATGCAACGACAACACAGTTTTTAAGAACAACTAGCGGAACCCGTGAGCTATGCCTCACGCTTTTTTCAAATAATAAATTGACCACTGAAGTTGCTAGTGTAGCGGATTGTGGATCGGAGTCCTAGTTTTATGAATTTTATAGAGATTGGTTTAATTTTATATAAATCGATTTTGACAAATTTGTTCGCCAATATTAGGGAGGGAGCGGGAACGTTATCTCCCCTAAATATTGCTGCACCTAAAACTAAGTTCCAAGTCTTATTCTACTATTAATCATAAGCGCTGTAGCCGAACAGAAATGTTTGATCGTCCTTGGTCGTAAAGTGAAGGGCACGAATTTGTTTTTCAAAAATTCATACTAGGCGCTGCAAAGAAATTAGTGGACTAAAAGGCGAAACAAATAATAGCCCATTCCTAGCTCTATAGGCTTACAAAGTTAAAAAAAATGTGTAGTTTTTGAGCAATAGGTTTTTGGCAATGTCCAAACTGTGAAAATATTTTCACTTTTATACAGTATTGTGTTCCTCTGGCTCTATTGTAATACCAAAATTAATCCTGATCTACCAACTCGTTTGTGAGTAAATAGGCCTTAAAGCCGAAAATTTACAAGCACCGTAGCCATTTTAAAGCTAGAGCGCTTAGAAAAAACTCTGGATTTGTCTTAACGACCCTTATCATATTCTGTTCTTCCATTTATAAAATCCCGCTTGTGAAAGAAATGCTATTAAAAAACATGTCGAACTTCCTTTTTTTGTGGTATACCTAGCTACAACTTCTTGTTGTTTTGTTGAAAATCGGTCTATTACTTTCCGAGATTTCATGTTACTCGCACGTGCAAATACAGACCGTCATTGTTTTAAAATCCACTGTTTTGTGTTCTTATTGAGCCAAAACATGTATTTCCGTCAATATGTCATATTTGAACATTTTCGTGATCACAATACATTTCCACACTGGAAGTATGAGAAAGTAGAAAAGCGTACGGATTTAGCTAAGCCAGTGGAGTGTGGAATGCGTAGTGTATGTTTGTTTATTTTGTAAAATGTCTGTGAGAAGACCTTTGTGGAGGTGGTGCTCCTGCAGTTTTTTTAAGAATAAAATGGCAAGAAATAACAGCCTCAGCAATAAAATTTCTTTGTCTGTTGTTGAAAGAAATTCTATAAAATATGCTGTGTGAGATGCCATGTCGGCGGCATAAATACACATTTCCGACTCGCTGGAAGCATAAATAACAGCAAATGTAAACTTTAACTGAAAACAATCAATAAATTAATCCAACATGTAAGCGGCCGCATTTGTATTATAGTGATAAATCTTGTAAGATGTAAGAGTTAATCGTTTTGTTATGGTGAGATAGTTACGTATCTAATATAGATATTGTAATTGTCACTTTATAAGCAACTATCGGAATTATTAGATTGAATAGCAATACAGCCTATAATGTAAACCGAAACAAAACAAAACAGACTAATAGTAAAAGAAGTGATAATAATAACTGCGTTTCAACAAAAACAGAACATGTTTGAAAGGTCCTTCTTCCCTTTCTTTGCACTTAGTACATCTTCCATCTAAGGACCAGTCGGTTCGCTAATCCATCGCGGAAATATCTTTCTTGCAGATTGTAAATTTTTGACTTTATGGATTTTTAAAGGAAAAGAAACAGAGGTATCAAGTGCCAACAATTTACTTTCAGTAATTGTTTAATTATGTAGTTGTCGACAAATGGCAATTTAATTTATGCAAAAACATCAATCTACCTTTCAGACGTTCTCTGCCTATACTTCTAGAGTAACATCATAATTGCAATTTTTCTGCCCAAAAATAAAAGTTTGGAAAAATTAAAAAGGATCATACTTAAGTATCTTATAGCTTATTTGACCCCAAGTAAGTAGAATTGTTTAAATTAAAAAAAAACTACTCCAAAAACGCTACTTTCAGGGGGGCCACTTTTCTGGAAAACAGGAAAAACCGGGAAAAGTCAGGGAATTTAGAAGTTTTTTTATTATGGTCAGGGAAATCAGGGAATTGTACCAATTACGACGTAAAGTCAGGGAATTTCACGAAATAGTCAGGGAAAATTCTGTAAAATGCAATTATTTTAATACTTTTATTTTTGCCTGCAAAACGAAAATTTTGTTACCTAGGTATATGTTTATAAAATTTATATTTATTTCATTTGGTTTTTCCTTAAAGTTTAGATGCTGTGTTTTGTTATGCTTGTTAAAAAATTTCCATTTGCTATAAAGTAATTTAAGTTACTTTGCTAATTTTTATGTTGGGTTACAATTTTTATTTAAAAAAAAAGCAGTTGAAATTGGCATTTGTACCATAAAAATGAGTCAGGGAAAACTGAAGTTTATCAGTCAGGGAAATCAGGGAAAAGTCAGGAAATTTGAAAAGCAGTTTTAAGTGGTCACCCTGTACTTTGCATTTGACGTCTAGTCAAGGTATGTAGAGGATTCTCCAAAATAAATGCAGGGTCCAGCTAAGAAGACTGACGGTTTTAAAGTTTAGATAACTTTTGAATACGATTTAGGATAGTTGTTGAAAACATGTGAACATGTAAACTGCGTCTGGGAGTTGTGTTTACAATTAAAGTTCGATAGGGAAGTTGAAGTAGACCGCAGAACAAAGAAATACGTGTGATGTGTTTTTTCATGGAACTAATATCCCGCCACGGAAACTTAATTGACCACCTCGATCCTAATTTGTCTAAACCGGACCGCTTTTTGTGGGGCACCTTAAAGGCAAGGTGTATTAAAAACATACAAACAATATTTCCAACCAAAAAATACGAATTAAAATGACAAATTGATAAATACCTTCAGAAACTGTAAGAATTGTTATTATTGTATTTTTTTAAACGTATTAATTCATTAATGTAACAGAGTTTTTATAAGTTCAAATTATTTTGTTTTAGTTAAAATAATCTCCCATCTTTTCTGCGTATGTAAGCGATGAAATATTTGTTTATGTATTCATGGTTAAAAAAATAATTATTCAAGTTGAAAACTGCCAGTCTTGTCAGCCAATACCAATGCTAATCTTCATATGTATTTATTGCATGAAAACGGCAAAAGTTTTGTTAACAGTTGTGTTCGCGATTTAAATAAATAAATTGTTAGGGTTTGTGGACGGGTTAACCTCTAAGGTTACAGCGTGTCTGTTCTACAGTTCGGGCAATTTATTTCCTGTAACTCACAAATTCTAAAAAGTTGTTCGTGGAATGACTATATAGGCACAAACTGTATTAAATAACTGTGATTCCGAACCAATTCCGTTCACTAATTAGATTGACACCTAATTATAATCGTAATTACATTACACCTATTGGCTTTTTGTTAAAGACGCCTTTTTGTTTCTTTATATTTATTATGCGAAGGCCGGTTCGCGTTAAATATACTCGGACATTTGTGAATATACCATATGTTCAAATAAAAAATACACAAGGGTTGACTATGGAAAATAAAATTCCTGTCTTTGCATGCTTTAGAATTTAAACAAACAAAACATAATGTCACTTAAAGTTTTTAGGTTAAATTTGTCATTTGTAGTGACACTGACAGAGTGATGACAGTTATTAAATTCTAAAGCATGCAAAGACAGTTATTTTTTTTTATGGTCAACCTTTATGTATTTTTTATTTGAACATATATTAGCGACCGTTTTATCTATCTAGATTAATTATCTTATTAATAAATCACAAAGCTAACCTTTTCTATAGGTTCTTCCACAGTGGCGTAACGCGAAGTTGTGGGACCTAGGTTTAAATCAAATCAAAGGCCGTATAACATAAAAACTATAATATCAACTAACCATATTTATGAACAGACAGACATATCTATATGAAGTAACAAAAAACGGACATAATATGTAACAAAAATATTAAAAATAAAACTAAACAAAATTTCTTTTTCTGGCTTTTGCGTTTGCAAATTTTTGTATCAACTTATTCAAGTCCAGATTTTGTGCAGCGCTGTTTTCAATCGAAAATTTTCCTAGAGAGGACAATCTGTCTTAAATCATTGCATTTCTTAAGTAATTCTGAAATGTTGACAATCACGAAACAACTACTAATTATTAATAGTTTGGTAATCGAAATTGATAGGTTATGTTTTCTTCTGTTTTCTTCGATTGGTTAACATGAGTAATAATGTCCGGCAAAATAAGCAAAACTACTAATAGTCCTGTAATCGGAATTTTAAGAAAAAGAATCATTCATCCGTTTAACGGGCGAATATCCGGGGCCATATGTAATAGGCTACATTTAATAAAATAACTATCAGAGCTTACAAAATTGAGCATCTGATTTTAAAGGATTTTTAACAGTTTTGTTTGTTGTTCTTTCTAATTTTTGTTTTCGTTTTGTGGCACCCGTTTAAATGCACATAGTCTTTTGAACATTTTACTGAACACTTCACTTTAAACGTTGTTATTGAAGCGATTTTAACGATCTTGCAAACTGTATCTAACAGCAAGGCGGTTACCATGATAACGTACTCCCACGCTCGCTTGGGTGTTCAGCACGGCTACTCGGAAGAAAAATCTGTCATATTACTCACTAAAATTATCGACTAGTTTAAACATAAAAAGAAGTGTGCGACTAATTTACTTAATAACCAGTACCCTAACATTTTCATCCTACCGATATATCGAGCTATTCGTCGAAAGATAGCCGTTGAAGAGAATAATCTGGTTTCGAACAAAAATTGATATTTGCTTATTTTTAGAGGGAAAAAAAGCTCTAAAAGGCCGGGCCGTAGTTCCGTCGACCCGCGGAACCCTAGTAGTTACGTCACTGTTCCTTCAGGATTGACGTCAAAGCGTGTGAATGACCAAACATTTTCAGATATCAAAACCATATTATGCCGTCTAGCCCATCTTAGTCCATTTTGAGTTTGAATTTGAATTTAACCTTGATCTACAGTTATCTGTATCTGTATGGTGGTAGCATAACTAAAACTAAAATAAGTTCGATTAAAGTGCATTTTTCCTGACAGATACGTGGAAACCGCACAAAAAAAACTTGTCAGAATTATAAATAAATATAGGACAATGTCAAATTTTTTAACAATACTCTATTTTTAGGGCGAGTACCTTGCGATTAAAATTTTTCACTATAACACGGAATGTAATTTTAAACTAGCGGAACCCGTGGGCTATGCCTCAACTGTTTTTAAAATAGTAAATAAGCTGCTCAAGTTGGTAGTGTATAGCGTACCGTAGATCGAAGTCCAATTTTATGCATTTTTTATAGATTGCTTTAATTCTATATAAATCGATTTGTACAAATTTGATCGCCAAAAGTAGGGAGGGGGAGGAAAGTTAGCCTCTCTAAATATTGCTGCACCTAAATATTAAGTAGTTGGTTGCTACTCTACTATTACGCATAAGCACTGTAGCTTAAACAAATTTTTTTATCGTCCCCCGTTAATTAAAAAATCAAAAATTCATAGAAGGCGTCACAGAGACATTGGACTGGGGCACGAAACAAATTGTGGCCCATAGCTAGCTCTACAGTGTGTCGAAACAAGAGATGTATTGGACAAACTAATTTCAATTTGATGTTTTGGAATTAAGCCCTCCCTGTCTTAGAACTAATTTTAAGCTTATTTTAAGATATTTAAGATATTTACAAATGAGGTGGGCCTTGGCAGTTATGTAAAAACAATTTTTGCTTGAAGTAAGTACCTTTTCCGTGAAAGATATGGAAAAATGTTATTGAGAAAAGTTGTTTAGAATACAATATTATGTTTTTATGCCAAATTTCGGAAAGATTGGCCTACTTTGATGAAACTATATATAATATAATAAAATAAATAATGGTATTGTATTGTTTTGTTCGGGAAAAAAGCCGACTTCATCAAAGTGGGCTAATTTGCTTGACATTATACTTGAAGACGTAGCATTTAATTCTAAACAACTTTTTCCTATAAAAATGCCTATACTATCTATTGTGGAAATGAGACTTGATCACAAAAATGTTCATTTCGCTGCGAATTGGTTTGGTTGGTCAGTTCGTTCTATGCCGCTCGCTTGCCTACAACTAATTTAAATTTAAAATTTGTAATCGACTGACAATTACAGGCGTTCGTGATTTTCAAATGTGTACAATAGACGATCGATTATTTGTAAAACTAAATTAATTGCTACAGTACACGCAGTTTGCCTGCTGTTAGCATCTATTTGTTCCATCTCATTACGTGTTTGATTATCTGCACATTTCTGATACAGTTTACAGTGTTACAACTAGGTAAATTGTTTCGATACAGAAATACGGTACGTCTATTTTTCTCAAAGCGATTACAATTAATTACCTTTTCTGAATAATATTTGTTTGAGGTGTGCAATGTCTAGCATGAATATTGGTAAATATAAGTTTTACAAACAACGGTTACGTAACTTTAGAATCTTAAAGCGGTTTACTCTATTTCAGTTTCTCAGCTATTGTGTAGAATTAGCGCGTAGTGGTTAAACGTTGTAAGTATAATATTTTTATTTTCCCCCGACCATAGGCAGTTCACTAGCATTTGATTTTATTTTTAATTTTAATCAAACCATATTTTTCATTTTGCTTACAATAGAAAATAAACAACCGATAAATCTTTCAATCGAGGAGAAAAGTCTTTGACAGTAGCTATTCCACTGCTGCTGCAGAACAGTCACTTTTTCGTAATTTTTAAAAACAGTAATTTTCCCCTATTAAGTTTTAAACAAAGCTCGAAATTTTATAATGTCTCAAAAAGTTTAAATTTACGCGCGAGCTGCTAGATGGACAGACGCGAGATACCTTCGGCCTACGTGACTATTTCTAGTTTTACTTAGGGATGGTTGTACCACAGTTCTACTGTCTGCATACCAGTAGAGGTCCAACCTATTAGGCAGGGTAGGCAATGCCTACCCATAACTTTTCAAAAAAAATCAAATTCTAACTTTCAATAAAAAACTTTTACACAGTTTTTACTTTTTAACACCGCCGCATAACATTAAAAATTAGGCGCCCAATTAATAGACCGTTGCTTTTAAACACAGTTTCGCATACGGGAGGGCTGAGCTTATCGGGCCGAATGATTCCAGCTACGACACAATCAACCAATCTATTATTTTTAATACGTTTGCATGCACATTGATACAAATACTGAAATAATGCAATGATTAGATGAACAGATGCAAAGAAATACCAGTAGGCATTTCAGAACGCAATAAGCACGGGAAAGGCAGGGCCCCTGCGCCAGTCAGCAGCAGTTAGTTGTTGCAGCGTGCAGCTGTTGTGTATTTATTTACTTCATACGTAGTTTACAAATTTGTTGTAAATATGAAATTTCTTGTTGACCGCAGCTTTAAAGAAGAAAAGAAGAAAGATTTAATGGATATTCTTACGAGAAACAAATAGAAATAAAAAATTAGTAGGTATGTATGAAAATTTCATCGTGCATTTACGCGCGAAATTAATGGATTTGTGTGTGTAGAATTGAAAACGGGTGTTTCGGTTTTCCATGCATTCTCTTTGAGGGCGATGAGTAATGGACCGTTGTGGGAATTCGTGATTTAGTACCCTTAAGTGATAGAATAAAGACACACGAAAATGGTAAACAGCACATATTAAGTGAAATGCATTTGGGTTTATTGGAAACTGCAAATATTCAAGCGCAACTTGATAGTGCATATTGGTTGAATATTAAAAAGCACAACGCTCATGTTATTTTTCAAAAATTATAAATTTTATATATTTTTTTCTCGCGAACATAGGTGTTGTAGGTTTCAAACAGGCAACGCCCCCTTTTCCACAAAAATGATCTTCTGTGCTGCTTCTTACTTTGGATGCTCTATTTATTGAATTTTGTTTCGTGAAAAATGCTACAAAAAAAAACATGTCGCTTCCGATTTCGAATTTTTTCAATCGCTTATTTTGCTGGCGTATTTTTGATATACCCCCTATTTCGAAGCTCTTCAAAATCGGACCATCCGCTCGGGAGTTCTGATGCACCACACATATACCCACATAGCCACTCAGTTCCCAAACGTGTACTTTCGTTAAAAACTCGAATTCGAACATTTTCATGAAATTAATACTTCTTTATACTGAAAGTATAGGAAAATTACGATTTTTTTGAATTTGATACAAAAATAATAAACGACTAGTAACGTAATGGCTTTGAGTTCGCTTTTATTTCATTTCATACTGAATAAATATTCACTTATTCACTTTAGTTTTAATTTTTTTGTCCTGAAATCCTTGCAAAAGTAATAGCTTGCGCTACCTTGCGCCACCAAATTTAGAGCTTGTACTAAATTATTTACTCAGAGAATGACTGTATGAACTGTATTTTTATGAACCCACCAAGTTTGTACTTACATACAGTTAGTTTCAAAGAAAGTTAATTGAGCGGTTAAATTGTGATGTGAAAATCATTTATTGGATAAAAAAAATAAGCTCATATATGTACTTCTGTTATACATGAATAGCTTTTCTGACCGATCATGGGTCAAAACACTATTGAAATTTCAACAGTAAATCAACGAGATATTTTTAAGCAATAATATTCGGAATCTTGGATCATGGTTTGCTATTTTCTAACTTTAAGTTTATTGTATCCTATTTTGTTGATTTGTAAAATTCCTTCAATTTTTATAACTTTTCTAGTAAAACGTATGTCTCCTGGTACGCGAGATGTTTTTCATGTTTTTCAGTGTCAAACTGTCAAACGTGCTTTCAGCAGGTGGTTTGACCGCTTATTTCTGTAATACCTGGTTTCTTCGACAAAAATAAATAGGAGGGTATGCACTCACCAACTTTAGTGCGCTAAACGACTGGAACTATCATGATGTGATTGTGTCACATGATAATTACAATAATTTTCCTAAAAACATACATGGCTGTATTTTCTACAACCTTGCATGAATATTACCCAATACAATTTTTGGTGATGAATCGGTGTCACTGTTCGAAACAGACCAGAACGTTCCAATGCCGATTGATTTATTTTGGTGCAACCTTTTTATATGAATTTTACGTTCTAATAATGTTAATATTAAATAAAACAAATGTTGAGAAATAAAGTTTAAAGCAGTTTGCGTAGAGATTTTCTGTTTGTCTTTAGGCCGTTTCATATTAAATTAACCAATAAAATCGGTATTCGAACTTTTTTTTCTAGCGATCATAATAATTTATACTAGATGAAAATTATTACTACCAATAAAGAATCTCGGTGGTTAAAGATTTCGACTAACGGTAACGTAAAGATTTAAAATGTACCTATGTTAAGGGTAACTACAACTTGCTTTTCAACTATCTATCTCCCAATACAGTTTGATACAGCTGTATGTTAAAGGTACTGAGGACAAATAAAACATTGGTAAAGACCACATTATAGTTGTTTTCAGGAAAAATGTATGGGTCCCAACGGTCTTTAATTTTTCTGAAAGTTCCCGATTGATTGCTAAGATTAGAACAAAATAAAGAAAAGTCGCTGAAAGTGGAACGTGTAGCTTATAAGTGTGCATATTACCAATGTTACAAATCAGATAACTAGTATGCTCGTTCGGCTTACGAATTTTAAGCATGGCTGCCATCTTGAATTTTTTTAAATTGCAGCACGGTTTACATTTTTGAATAGCTTATTTTATTCTCTCTTCAAAACCCATAAACTTGTAGGGAATGTAATGAAGAAAAACCGCAAAACAATAAAAATATTAATTTGATCTAGTTGGCTATGCTTGTTATTTTACCGTTAGGTGTAGTTAGCGCGTATAGCTATAAAACAATAGAAATTAACAAAAGGCGATCGAATGACAGTTCAGTAGTGTCAAAACCTTATTATTTTATCATTTTTTAAATTAAACACTTTTCAGAGCATTGATCAAAACACATATTAAGGAACGTTAGACGACAGATTTTACGATTCTGGGCTAATTGTGTGGTAGAGGTTTTTGGATTGTCTTCAATATCTAACAGTTCTTCAAAAGACTTGTCATTTATAGTAGTTGTAGCAGTACGCGGTCTTCCAGTTTTAGGAACATCTCTCCCACAACCAGTTTCGATAAATTTTTTAATTATTTTTTACATACTGTGGATTTAGCAATTGGGCACGTTCTAGATGGGTGTCATTATCCAATCATCATAAGGATTTCAATTCCTTCTTTTTCGCTGATACGAGGGCGTAGTGAGAAGTTTGGTAAAATTGCAACAGAGGGCGTCACAATCGCAAATCGCAGATGACATTTGTCAATACCATCTGTCACTAGGTCACATTAAAATTTTCAGACACCTGGCACTTAGTTCAGTTTTAACAGCCATTGAAAACAGACAACTTTTTCGTATTTTTGCAAACATGGAAAAAAGTGAATTTCGTGTGTTAATTGAACATTATTTTTTGCTTGAAAAAAACATTACACAAACCAAAACAAATCTTGATAATTATTATGGGGACTCTTCCTCATTTGGATATGAAAAAGCTATCCGCGCGATGGGTGCCGCATTTGCTCACAATCAACCAAAAACGCACACGTGTGACAACTTCAAAGGCAGGTTTGGCGATGTTCAAGCGCAATATAAAGGAGTTTTTGCGTCGTTTCATAACTCTGGACGAAATATGGATCCATCACTATACACCGGAGACCAAGGAACAGTCGAAACAGTAGATTTATACTGGCGAACCTGCGCCGACGAAGGCTAAGGCGGTTTTATTGGCTAACAAGGTCATGGCCACCGTTTTTTGGAATGCACGCGGAAAAACAATCAACGGCGAATATTATTACAACTTATTGGACCGTTTCAACGACGTTTTCAAACAAAAACGACCTAATTTGGCGAAGAAAAAGGTTCTCTTCCATCAATACAATGCACGGGTGACTACGTGTAGTTGCCATGGTCAAAATCCATGAATTACGCTTCGAATTGCTTTCACATCTATATTCTCTATACTTAGCTCCCTGCGACTACTTCTTGTTTCCGAACTTGAAGAAATGGCTCGGCGGAAAGTGATTCGGCCCTAAGGCCGGTATTACACTATCAAAGATTTGATAAAAGATCTTTTATAAAAGATTTTATAAAGTATTCTTTTATTCAAAGATTAAAAAACGATTTGAAAACTAGTATTACACTACATAAAATATTTTATCACAGTTGTCATCATATGATGGACGAACAACAGCTTTATGCTTGTGTGGCTTCAATTAGTCAATTGTCATAATTTGTGCAATATTAAAAAAACAAAAGACTAAGAGTAAAAAGCAAAGAAGACGTGAGTGGGTTAAATCATGGGTTTCGAGACGTGACGATCTGGGTATACACCAAAACTTATTGAAGGAACTCAGAGTTAAAGATATGTCATGTTATAAAAATTATTTAAGAATGGATGATGCTACATTTCAGCTGGTTGTATCAAAAGCTGCTCCTTTTATTGCGCGAAAGAATACCCATTTAAGAAATTGCATTAGTGTAGAAGATCGCGTTCTTGTGACTCTTCGGTTTTTGGCCACTGGAGAAAGTTATTCCAGCTTAAAGTATTCTACGCGAATACCACAATGTACATTAAGCTCTATAATACCCGAAACCTGTGATGCCATTTATAAAGCACTTAAAGAAGATTTTTTACATCAATGTGTGTGCTGATCACATTGGAAATGTCTTGATACGCCTCTAATCTTTTATTTCTATTTTTGTAATCTTCGTGTTGAACATTACACAAAAATTCATAACTTTCATATTCAGAAATTAAAGTTTTAGTACCATCAAGTGACCACGTGAACTTAGTTGACGCCATTTTGTAAAGTGGTTGTTAAATCTTTTATCAAATATGGTCGAATGTAACTAACTTTGATAAAAGATATTTTATAAAAGAAATCTTTTATAAAATATAGCCCATTACATTGTAAAATTTCTTTGGCAAAGATATTTTATAAAAGATCTTTTATCAAATCTTTGATAGTGTAATACCGGCCTAAGGCCGGTATTACACTATCAAAGATTTGATAAAAGATCTTTTATAAAAGATTTTATAAAATATTCTTTTATTCAAAGATTAAAAAAAGATTTGAAAACTAGTATTACACTACATAAAATATTTTATCACAGTTGTCATCATATGATGGATGAACAACAGCTCTATGCTTGTGTGGCTTCAATTAGTTCAATTGTCATAATTTGTGCAATATTTAAAAAAACAAAAGACTAAGAGTAAAAAGCAAAGAAGACGTGAGTGGGTTGAACCATGGGTTTCGAGACGTGACGATCTGGGTATACACCAAAACTTATTGAAGGAACTCAGAGTTGAAGATATGTCATGTTATAAAAATTATTTAAGAATGGATGATGCTACATTTCAGCTGGTTGTATCAAAAGTTGCTCCTTTTATTGCGCGAAAAAATACCCATTTAAGAAATTGCATTAGTGTAGAAGATCGCGTTCTTGTGACTCTTCGGTTTTTGGCCACTGGAGAAAGTTATTCCAGCTTAAAGTATTCTACGCGAATACCACAATGTACATTAAGTCATTAAGCTCTATAACACCCGAAACCTGTGATGCCATTTATAAAGCACTTAAAGAAGATTTTTTACATCAATGTGTGTGCATCCACTGCTGATCACATTGGAAATTTCTTGATACGCCTCTAATCTTTTATTTCATTTTTTTAATCTTCGTGTTGAACATTATACAAAAATTCATAACTTTCATATTCAGAAATTAAAGTTTTAGTAGCATCAAGTGACCACGTGAACTTAGTTGTCGCCATTTTGTAAAGTGGTTGTTAAATCTTTTATCAAATATGGTCGAATGTAGCGAACTTTGATAAAAGATATTTTATAAAAGAAATCTTTTATAAAATATAGCCCATTACATTGTAAAATTTCTTTGACAAAGATATTTTATAAAAGATCTTTTATCAAATCTTTGATAGTGTAATACCGGCCTAATAAGGAGACATCGTAGTACTCGGAAGGGTTCGAAAAATTAGAAAAACGTTGGAAGTTCGGAGTTTATCGACCTAAAAGGTGACTACGTTGAAAAATAAAATGTTTTTTGTCCGAAAAAAATATTTCTTGTTTCATTTTTACCAGACTTCTCACTCCGCCCTCGTATTTGCAGATCAAAAATTATTTTGTGTAGCAACGGTGGTTGTCACCACGAGTATATGTATGTGTGTACCTACCACCTACTATCTTTTTTGCACCACAATCCATGGAGAACCTTAGCCTGCTCAACGGTGACTTTTTATTCCTTTTTTTTGCATTGGTATGCATTTCGATCTCTTCATTTGAAGCATTCTTAGCTCCTTCTGTTGTTCATCAATCCAACCGCTTTTAGGTTGTCCTTTTCCTAGTCTTTTCACTGATTTGCGTTACAATACTATTTTACACATCTGCTCTCGGGCATTGTCACCAATGTGCTAACTAATGAATTTCTTCTACTTAATTAGTAATTACTCTTTATTATTATTATGTTTTGTTGGCATACATAGGGTTCTGATTTCTTGGTTTGACCCTTGTACTAATAAAGTTTTCTTATTACCACATTTTTTCGTTCGTTTGCTGACACGCCTTAAATCTAACTAAAAACACAGTAAGCAAATTTTAATGATGAAGCTTTAGCTATAACAGTTTTGTTATGGTATAGCTAATCAATCTCTTATTCTAAGAGTTCCAGAATTACTTAACTGTTTGGCAGTAAATCAAAGCCTAACTCGCCCTACTATATTTCACAGTGGTGGACTATATATTTAAGCTAAGGTGTTGGTAAATCATAAGAAGTATGAATTATTCGATGTAAACCGATGTCTCAAATGTAATTATGTGTAAGCGCTTTATAATTTGTGTTTTCTATACTTAAACTGAAATTTTAATTAAAGTGATATACATCACGTGATATTTTGCTTTAAAACATTACTTTCATAATATATTTTGCAGAGCTTAAGTATTTTTATCTTAAGATTTTTTTAAGTTTATTGTTCCGACATTGATATGTGTTCTATTATTACATCAACCACTTTTAATTATAATTTATCACCGATATTCAAGGCTTTAATGTTGGTATTTATGTAAATGCGTCGTAATTGATTAACGTTTACGTAAAAAGTCATTATTTTGGCGTTATGTATATGTACAAAATACACATTGCGTGTTAGTAATGTACGTACGTTATTATATTATGTGTTTTTCTGTGCGGGGTTACAGGCATCGTTTGATGGGATCATTAGCCCTTCAAGACCTAAACTAGAAGTCAACCTAAGGGCATACACGTCCAGAAGTTAGTTAACCCTCTACTCCACTTGGGTTCTCGGTGAATGTTTTTATTATTAATCCCACCCTTCTAGATTGTCTTTTGTGCTGTCTATAGGGTATATTGGTAAAACAGCAGAAATTGAAATTAAAGTGTTTTATTTGATTCACGTAGTTGTTAATAAATAAGGGATTTAAAAATGATTGATATTCTAAGTTAATTAAAGTTTAAACGTGATTTATGAGCTTTTATAGAAATTCATCTCAACGTGGGGCCGCGACTTCGTTATTCAACGATATTTAATTTTGCACGGTGTAAATTCCTTACAAATGTCATGCCTAATTGTTGCTAGTTATAATTAAATACTAAAAACACTATCTATTTCGATGGGTGCGGAAAGTTAGCTGCTCACTTAATGCACTAATAATAAAAATGTCATTGGTCGGTGCTGTTTTGTTATTTTTATTGTTAAATATACGAGCTGCTGTTTATATATCTTCCTTATACCATTGCTGGATGATTTGTAACATTAAAAGGTGCTAACAAATGCCACCCATCATGTCGTTAGTGCTTTTAGATGACCTATTAGATGGGAATCTGATGCACTAAACAGTTATAAAAAATGATTAACTAACAATGATATTGTTAGTATTAGAATTTTAAGTTATCAGCCAACTTCATATCAGCTATCATGTCATATTAAGAACAAGCTGATTGTCAATTGTCAATTTACTTTAGGCTTAGACCGCGTCGTCATTTGGGAACTACACCCAGCATAATCAGGTAAGGACCGACTTGTAACTGGTCTGCCGTTACAAGCATTTGCTCTAAAAGTTTGAGCAATATTTATTCGTAGGCCCTGCCTGCCTGCCTAAACAGGGCCGTGTGCTTAGATCAATTACCTATTTGGCATGTACCTATTTTGTGTATTTTTGTATGGAGAATAAGATTTTCTAGACAAAATTTTAAAAATTGTGAAGATCTAAAAAATTTTGAAGACAATATTGCGTGACCTTTCCCCTCCAATTTGAGACAACTCTGGTGCTCTTATTTAAATCAAAATTTGTACAAATACCTACTAAGCTAAATTAGTAATGCTCACATGTTCAATTTAAAAAATGTGCAATTACTGAGAAAGTTATCGCCAAAAAGAGATTAGACTGTTTTTTCTGCAGAGGAATGTAACACTACAAGGAACATTTTCACACATATAACACCCAGTATATTACCCAAAAAAGTAATGTAAAATATAAAGCAACTGAGGTCTGAAATGTGATTCGTCAGTTTCCAAATAGCAGATCTGTGAGAAACATCGTATTTAAAGTGAAACACATAACTGTACTCGCTTTGGTCTATTACGCGAGGCAAAAATAAAGAGATCTCTTCTATAGCTAAAATTCTTTACATTTTTCAAGCTAGTGTAGCTATTTATAACGGACTGTAAAATGAAAACTTTATGAATTTAAAGCTTTTGCAGTGAAATAAATTTTGATCTTCTATACATATCAGTTTTAGGGTAATAAAGCGGAAGAAATTTTTCCGGCGAGGAAATGAAAAAGCTGTAAACTTTTTTATTACCCCCGTATATTATATCTCCAACGAACTTTTATTGAAGTTCAAAAACATAAAGTGCATCAAGTTATACCTGAAGAATTAGGTTACGCCAGACAAGAAAATATGGAACAGGAAGGTAATTTCAGAATTTTTGTTACCATATAGGTATTTGTTTTCAGCTACATCCTCCTTTAGTTTTGTGCTTTCATGTCGAGTTGAATTTTGATAGTATTCAGCGAAAACAATTTAATAAAAATTTAAAAGCGTGGTGTCTGAAAATGTCTCGTTGCGTGGTATCGTAGACCCTGTTCAGTGTTCAGTGTGTGTTTTTTAGATGCGTGAAATAAGCGAGTGTTTCAGCAGATCGGTTTCAGCGCCTCATTTTGCTGCAACGTGACTTCGTTTTATACGAAATGGAGCGTTCAGTTTCTGTTGTCAATTGCTATTATGTAGAATTGAAAGACTGGAGTTTTTTTCTGCTTCTACCAAAATGCAATGATTGTACTTCTCTTCCATGTATTACCGCTTAAACATGTGAATCGATTCTCTTTCAAATTGAGTACATTTTTCTTGACGGAACGCAGAAACTGTTATTTGAAAATAAGAAAACGCGACATTTCAAAACGCGTGAAATATAAATGCAGATACAATGCCGTTTTGTCCGTAAATTAAGAAATAAGTGATATAACGTGTCAGTTTGTTTTTTCGATTATTCATAGAAGCTGATATTTTCATGGTGTTTAAAGTTTCTAGGTTCAAGCAGACTTCATTAGACAATTACATAGTACAATGCCCAGAGAAAAACGAAACTAATCCAA
The DNA here is from genome assembly GCA_958336395.1 of Ctenicera cuprea. Taxonomy (NCBI): domain Eukaryota; kingdom Metazoa; phylum Arthropoda; class Insecta; order Coleoptera; family Elateridae; genus Ctenicera; species Ctenicera cuprea. Next base: position 40,788,340 of record OY284490.1, read on the forward strand.
TTAAATAGTTAATCGTGTTAATGAAAGCAGTGAGTAGTCGTTGGGAGAGTAGTAAAAAAGTAGTAAAACTAAGCAATACCTTTAACAAATACTAGCAGAACCCGTGGGCCACGTCCCGCGCTTGTTTTTAGTAACTTTGTATCCGATGCAGGCGTCTCGGAAAGAAAGGCCTGTGAATAAAACGAAAAAAGATCGGCAAAACAGCCGTGAAAAACAATGTTAAGAAAGGTAGAGTAGTTGCAGGATCTCATGATCCGTGCGCAGTAAACCAAAATCTGCTACTGACGTCACGAACTGTTCTAAAGACCAACCTGAAAATATCGTTGCCGAAATATTTGGTGTCATTTTTCTGCGTGCGAATTTTTCCGTGGTTTATATTTAAATTTCCCTGTGTTATTAGAGGAAACAGTTTTTTTGAAGACTACAGCGGTTTATTTACTGTGTAGCTGTAAGTAGAAGTACCCAAATTTAACATTTTTATGGAATACTTATTAAAACTGTTTTTAGGTTATAATCCACCTACAGCGTTTTCTTTGCAAAAGTAGTGCGTTATTTAAAAACTTCGCAGCAGTATCTGTTGTACAGTAAGTAACAATAATATTCTATTGGCAGTAAATTAAAATTTATTTGCAGATCACTAGTAATTATGAGCAACGCCAAACGAACAGTGCACAGTCAAGGCCGTGAAATAATTTACAGCGTTTATAAATTTATGAAGGAAGAAAAGGATGCCAAAGAACTTATTATTCCTTTAAGCAGTTTGATCGAAAGGGTGTCGCAGGCAACTGGCGTTGGATCAGCCACCGTCAAAAGAATTGTTAAGGAAGGCAGGCTACAACCAGATGGTGGCAAATTTACTTCCCCAAGGAAAACCATCAATAAAAGCAGTCCGAGGTCTACGTTGGATCAGTACGAAGAAGAAACTGTACCCACAATTATTTATAGATTTGCAAATATTCACAAAAGAAGACCAACGATGCAGGCTGTATTTGAAGCAGTGAAAGATGAAGGCATTAATTTTACTGGAAAGATACGTTCCTTTAGGAAGTTAGTGCATAAAATAGGATTCCGTTGGAAAAAAAGCCAAGATAATCGACAAGTGCTGATTGAGAAAACAGAAATCCGAGCGAAGCCACTTGAATACTTGAGGAAAATAAAACAATACAGAAGCGAAGGTAGGAATATTATATACTGTGATGAAACCTACTTGCATAGTTCACACACTGCACCTAAAGCTTGGGATGACGGATCAAGCAAATGTATGAAGTCTCCAGTTGCCAAAGGACAACGTTTAATTATTGTGCATGCTGGCGGTGAAGAAGGCTTTGTTCCGAATGGTTTACTTACTTTCAAATCGGGCCTTAAAACTGGGGACTATCATGACGACATGAACAACAAGAATTTTTCGAAGTGGTTACAAGAGAAATTGCTTCCAAATATGCAACAAAATTCTGTGTTGGTTATCGATAATGCATCGTACCACAACGTAACCACCGAACCAAATCCAACCTCGGCTTGGAAAAAAGAGGACATGAGGAGATGGCTAACGGAAAGAAACTTACCATTTCAATTACAAGACACAAAAGTGGAATTATATGCAAACATAAACCAGTTAACAAAGTATATGTGATCGACACAATTTTAGCCGAACAGGGTCACGTGGCACTGCGCTTGTCCCCATATCATCCGGAACTCAACCCCATAGAAAAAATATGGGCATTGGTAAAAAATCATGTGGCTGCCCATAATACAACGTTTAAAATGGATGATGTCAGGAAGTTGGCAGAAGATAAATTTAATGTTGTTGGTGTGCAAGAATGGGCAAACATTTGTTCACATGTGAAGAAGGTCGAGGACGAATATCTTGCCAGGGAATATATAATAGATGATGTGCTGGAACTTATTATAAATGTTAATGACAGCAGTGATGACTCGGAACTGTATTGGTCTTCTGACGATGAAGACGATTTAGGTTGTAAACCATTATAATTATATATAATTTTTGCTTTTTATTATCCGAAGACACTTTGATTTGATATTTAACTTAAAATTGTTTACATTCATTCCTTTCATTTTAATATGGATTGTATTTGCATTCAATTTGAATTTATGTATAATATTTAATTGTGTAATCGTGTTGTACAATAATTGCATTAAATTTGACTTCATGTACCTATAATTTGTTTTATTGTGTTCTGATTTTTGCTAAATGAAAACACTTCCCTTTAATATTTCAAAATATTTACATTCATTCGTTTCCTTTTTTTTTGGGGGGAAGTGGTTTATTTAATATATTATCATTAATTTGGTGAAATTTAAAGAGTTAAATTGCACACTTAACGCATAGTCTATTTTAAATTTGGCGCCTACATGCTAGCCTGATGTTTTTAGGTTGAGCCGAAAACACTGTTTGGGCGTCCTTTTCTACAGCCTTCTCACTCCCGGCGGTGCGCAATTCGCGGATCATGAGATTTTGCAACTACTCTAACCCCGCGTAAAGGAGCTTCAAAAAAAATACGTAGAAAAGATCCCATAAAAACTTCTGACGAAATTCTTTTTAGATAATGCGGGACAAAGGTTAGCTGAACTTAGCACTTCTCTCTATTTCCAGGGGACTGCCTTAATGGAGATTTTCAAAACGTTTTTGGAAATTAAAAACAATAAATACGCCGCGCCGCAAATTTTTTTTTGCATATAATTGTAAATGAAAATTTGACCTTATTCAAATACCACGTATCTTTTTCAGGGAAAGCCCTTTCTTAATTATACTGTGGTCCGCCAGCACAAAAATAGATGTGGTTTAAGAAGTTTTTAGCGATATTCTTCGGCGTTTTCCCTCCGGAATATTATTTTACCGAGTTCTTTTTCTGCCGATTTTTGTCTCGGCGGGTGTTTTTTGTGGTCGTATTTCCCAGCACATTTTCTTCCGAGACTGGGACTTTCAGAAACGTTTTCACCGTGAACTGAAATTGGCTCCTGCATCCTTTAAGCAAAAGCAAAGTTATGGAATTGATACACTTTTCCCAGCGAATTTGTTCTGGGTATTCTTACAGGGACGTTTCCGTACACGGAAATTGGCCCACATGAGCAAAAGCTTTTTGTAGCTTCAAAATGGCGGCCGCTACGATTTTATGAAAATTTTGACGTTGGTGCCTTATTACTCAAAAACAGGTTCAGAGACACAATGTTACAGTGTACTAAAATTTTCGAAGTTAAAAGTGTAAAAAATGTCCATAATTTCGGAGGTTTTCAATAAATTCCACACAAGTAACTAAATACCAGATACGCGTTGGGACAGCAAAGCTATCATCATCAGTGGTAAACTGTGTCGGTGTCAGTTTACCACTGATGATGATAGCTTTGCTGTTGAAATACGTATCTGGTATTTAGTTACTTGTGTACTTGTGTGGAAGGGTGCTGTATTTTTTGAATGTTGTTATTCCACAGTTCAAGTGTTTTTTTCAGCATCGATGACAACTAAGAGTGCATAAGGTAGATAGCAAAGCACGTAGTGCATAGGAGATGAACATAGCATAATCACATCATAATAGGTAGAAACTGAGCTTTGCGTCACGCACCTCCCTGAAATTGCTGGTAGCTTACCATTTTAGACCGTGGTTATGGCTTCTGTTATATCTCCTTCTTGCAATGGCTGATTAGGAAGGGTTCATATTTAAATACCCTAAAACTCTAAACAATTCTTAGTTAGATGTAATTGTTGTGATTAGATATAGAAAACTATATCAAAGCCCAACAATGAGCGTAGAGAAATGAGACCGTTACTTACATTTGCGATTACAACTCATTGTTGCAGTAATCATAGAATTCTTGAATATTGTAGAAAGGTTTATTAGATAACCACTTTTTTAATTTTGATGTGAATAATTTTATGTTTGTAGCTGCTTTAATTGTATTAGGAAAGTTATTAAACAATTTGATGCCACTGTAAAGTGGGCCATTTTGGCTGTATAGATAGATACTTCAAATAGATGAGATATTTCCAACCTGATTATTTTGCGTAATGGTGCGTATTGATTTTAAATTATTATAAATACGTGGACTTTTTTACTTCTTAGTTTAGAACTAATGAAAATTGTGAATAATAATTTAGTTTCATGCTAAAGTATTGGAATGCATGCATTGTAGAGTATGTTCGTCCAGCAAATGGAAGAAACCTATACTTTCAGCATATGGAAGTATCGAATTCATGAAAATTTTCGATTTTGAATTTTTGACTGAAATACATGTTTTAGACGTCCAGCAATCCAAATAAAGCTGTAGGATGTGTCGGTGGAAGTGTGCGTTATTTCCCGAACGGATGGAACAATTTTGATGAAGCTTGAAATGAGGAGGACTGGACACTTCGCCAAAAGACTACAACGTCTAACGCCATAAAAAGTTCGTAATGGCCACCCAATGTCTTTAACGCCCAAAGGCTCGAAAGGGACACATCGGACAAAACCCAAAAGTAGCTAAAAACACAACACCCAACGTGCTCATGTTGCTCAAGTATTTAGGGGCCATAAAACCCAATGTGTTCACATTGTCCACTTATGTTATAGAATTACAACGCTTAACAAAAGGTCCCACAATGCCCACTCGCGCTTTTATAAAACTGCTTTGTAAGTCAACACTCATGAAGGACACACCGCCCAACGTAGTCACATCTAGGGTTGCCAACCGTTCTTCCTTTAAATACACGAAACTGTAGACAAAGGACAAATAGGGCCCCTTTTAAAAAGAGGACAGTAGGTTACAACTCTAGATTGGACATTTTAGGCTTTGTGTTCTTCATAAGCTTTGACTTGCCAAACCGATATTATATCAGCGCGAGTGGGCATTGTGTGCCGTTTCGTTGGGCGTTGTGACACGTTGGACTTGGTATGCACCTGTCATAGATTGGCTGTTATGATCATGGGGGCGTTGTGGTAATCTTGAACAATTGGGCAAAATGGGCGTTGTGTTTTGGTCTACTTTTAGAATTTGTGGCCCTAGTGAGCAATGTCTTCCTTCCGAACCGTTGGGTGTGTTGGATATCGATGGGCGTTGTGTACTTTTCATGCCAATTGACCTAAGATCCGAATTAAAAACCTGAAGCGGAAGCTAGAAATTTTTTTTGACGGCATTTTATTACGAAAAAAAAATTTTAGAAATCTCATAAGAGGACTTGATAATAGATCTTACGCAAATCTAACGCTTTTTTCCGAACTCTAGCTTCAAGATGGCGGCTGCTGCGTTTTGTTAATGTTGAATTTAACGCCTTATTACTCAAAAACAAGTTGCCAGAAGGGTGCTATCTTCTGTTATTATAATAGCCCTAGGGAGACACTACGATGGACGCGCTGCTGAAACTCGTAACATGATTTTTTGTAGTAGTTTGTAGGCGTATAGAGCTAGGGATCAGCTACAATCCGCTAATTTCTCTGTGGCGTATTTTATATATTTTTGAAAATGTATGCCCTTTTATTTAATAAACGGGAAACGATAAAATATTTCTTATTAACCTAAATTAATGTGAGCGATAGTAAAATAAGACACTAAGCTTAATTTTTTGTTGCTTTATTTAGGAGGGTAACGGTAACCCAAAGATTTTATTTTCATTTCATTGGCAACATTTTTCCAGAAATAAGTGTATGAATAGATTAGACTTGATTTTAAATTTCATGCCCTCAAATTTTATACAGCTTTTATATCTCCAAAACTTGTAGTTTGTGACTTTTATATACTTTATATGCATGCAGTATACGTTATAATAACTTTTACTATCGGATTGAATATTATCGCGTAAGTTATTTATTATAGCATATAAACCATACAATGTTTACTGTTATCATTTACGTACTATTTATTCTAGAAACCGTTGATTTTCTATAGAATATTAACTGTGCTTCAATTATAAATTTATTCCTAAATCTATTTATGTTTCTTATGAATTCAAACATTATTTCATAAGTCTAGTTTTAATAGTTAGGAAAAGACCTAGAATTAACTATCCATAAACATTTATCAGTCTATGAAAATGGTTTGGTTTTGCGTTTGCTACTTTTGGATCATGCAGGAAAACTAAGGATTACTTTTTTTCCGTCTCGAAATAAACGTTTCTAGAAAAACCGTCAGACGCCACCGTATATAAATTCTACTAACAAATACGTATTATAATACATTCAAATAATATCAAAGATGATTTATTTTCCACCAAACAAAAAGAATACTATTCACAAACTAAACGAGCTGTGAAATCACACGTTTTATTACGGAATCAATAGATGAACGTATTTCGTAGAAGACACTCGTAATAAATTTCCTTTTATCCAGTTTGAAGGTTGATACAGTACATTAAAATTACAAGTGATCTCTGGTATTTCCACATCATTCTGCTTCGGGATCAACGTATATACGCGACACATCTCATCCTGGTTTAGAAGAGTACAAAGCGAAACGGAGCAAGTTGACATGACCCAATAGAATGGTTTTACGATCCTGCGATCCCTTTATACCTTCCTTACTCTGTTGCTTTCGAAATCCCTTTTCAAGATTGTAGAGATTAGATTTCTTTTTATATTTAGGAGGAGATATTGTATATGTATACTTGCCTGATTAAGATGATATGCTTAAAAAGTATGTTTTTACGAGAGCAACAAAAATTAAAAACACATTGTTGGTCTTCAAATTTAATCCAATCATATTCTACACTGAGCTTTATGATCAATGTTAATAATATCAGTTAGTTGGCTGTACAATGTAGTCATGCTGAAACCGTTTAAATGCGGTATTTCCAACGATTTGTTTATCAAACAGTGCTGAAAAACTAATTACGGTACATTTTTTCTGTCCACCATATTTACATAGTGCGCTAGATTATAACTTTCAGTGTTATAAATATAAAGTTGCAAGTTGCATTAAAACCAACGCAGCTTTAGATTCTGTTGGCCCATATATTAGTATGCAACATTAATATCCATTTGAAACAGATTTAAAGTATTATGTATGGTAATGAGGCACTAGACCGTTTATGTTATAGATAGCAAGGTGCGCTTGAAATATGGAATGGCTCTTAAAACCGCCACAATAATTTAAGGAACCGCAAAGAGCGTCTAGACTGGTCAATTTATTTAGCGGTTGAAGTAGCAAGGAATTATTTAGTAACTTAGAGCAATCAATTTCAGTTTTATGACTCCATTTCCTCACCGAACAATTTCAGGATCATTGGATTACGGCACTGGAAAGCTTTACAGATTTGGGTTAATTGACTGCTGTAGGTTCGAGCCATTATCAAACAGGAAATTGTTCCTGTTACATAAAATCATCCCCAAATCTTTAAGCTGCAAATAATAACTAAGAATTATGTTTGCATGCGTAGAGCACAACGAAGATGTGTAGTAATAATATTAAATTACTCATATTAGAGTTTTTGTACAATTTATTAGTGGAAAATTCAGGTAGAGATTGTTAAAAGTGAGGAAATGGTATTTAGTACATATAAGACAATATCCAAAGATAAACAAATGTAAATTAAATGAAGAAGGCCAAATAAACGTGAAGCTAAATCATCGAAATATGGTGTTGCCAGAAAAGGCCCTTCCAGAAAATATATGTGTAATTTTAAGATTAACAAATTGTAACACGAGAGCAATTTCTGTTTCAGATAATTTGTCTGTAATTATTATTTCCAGGAAATCTCCAATTCAGGCACGTCTCCTGCAGTTGCTTGAAAGTGAATACATCAAGGAAAATTCCTCTAAGCGTCGTAATTTACCTGGTGCAAATAGTTGACAACCTGTAGTTGCGTTAAAGTCAATATTTCAATATTTATAGTAGTAGTAGTAGTGGTATATTTGTTGGCCATTCGGCATAGAGAAAATTACATTGAGGGTACATTACATGAAACATTAAATAGTGTAAAAACGAAAATACAAAAGCGTATAAGATTATACATACATCACATATAACATTAAATTGTAAGGTTGCAAAAGTTCATCTGATTAAAATAAAAGCAAATAAAAATTAAAATATCCAGTTAAATCAACTGCAAAACTCTAAAAATTCATCAATTGTATAAAATGGATGCTCCAAAAGAAATGTCTTAATTTTACTCTTAAACAATCGATCACTTTCTATGCATTTATACGAGTTATCCAGGGCATTGTATAGACGCGCGCAAAAATGCATATACGATTTAAGAACCACACCATTACGTGAAAAGGGTATGCGAATGACAGCAGCAGATCTTGTAGAATAACTATGAAAGTCCGAGTTTGATTGGAATAGGTTTTGATTCTTGTACACAAACCGCAAACATTCAAAAATGTATAAATTTATGACAGTCATGAACTTGTAAATTTTAAAGGCATCCCTGCATGAGTCACGCCAACCAAGACCAGTGATTGTTCTTATTGCTCGTTTTTGAGATTTTAAAATGTGTTTAACAGATGAGGCATTACCCCAAAACAACAAGCCATATCTGTAACTGTTCAATATGAGGCAACCAGTTTAAATTGCTGTCTAAATATAAGCCCAAAACTTTACAGCTCGTGACACATTGTATTTTAACACTATTTAACAACATATTTGTACAATTGAACGGTATGGCGTTATTAAACAGCATTACATTAGTTTTATCGACGTTTAGTATGAGATTATTTGCTGTAAACCATTTCTGAATTTGAACAAATATATCAGAAATTTTTCTTTGCAATTCGTCGACCCCTTTAGCAGATACTACTATGCTAGTGTCGTCAGCATACATTACTACACGGCCGAAATAAATTGCTGAAATAAAGGTGCATCTGGAGAATATTTTAGGTATTACAGCAAATTTACTTGTAATGTAAATGTACAGGTTTCTGAATTTCCTACAATAGCTGGAAGCGACATTCTCGGATTATGTACCTAAAGTTCATTACTGTTTCTCTAGAACAAAGTGTTTCGGCATCTTATCAAAATCGCAAGAAATTTTGTGTTGAGCTGCCTCAAACAAACACAAACTTCTTAGCACCAAGCTAATCATATACTTATAGAAATTGGCAAATCAAAATATGCTTCAAAAGTTTAATGTACTTTTGTTACAGATACGATTGCAGCTTGTGCACATTTTAAACATTTTATGCTTCTATAAAATTCTACAGTACGAACCAATAAGTTGAAATTGTTTTCTTGTCAATTAATTTATCTAGATTTTGTCATTCGAAGTACATCATAATTCGACAAATTTATTTACAACAAAACTCTGATACGAATAAGATACGATCAAAATTTCCTCCAAAAATTTTGTTATACCTAACATTCGACGTTCCTTGACAGTTGGTATAAATTTCAAATTATATTTAAAAAAAATTATAATTTTCTCTGCATTTTAAATTTTTTATGTAAAAAACTTTTTTTGTTGTTTTTTTCAGTCTTATAGTTAAGAGTAAAAATTAAACAAAACTTCATTAAGCGTTTATATAAAAATTAATCTCAAGTTTAAGTGAAACACTGTAACAGAGAAAATTACTTATCCAGTTTAAGATTTCGTATAAAAGTAAAAAATAAGATTTAACTGTGAAAAATATATATATCATAGGTCTGTTTTCAAATTTAAAATCAAAATTTTCAAAAATCTAGTATTATTTACCAAACTAACTGCAGTATTTGCAATTCCAGCTATGTCGTACAAACAAAATAATTTTCCCAAATAGGATACAAAGCCATAATCGCGTGTCACAAAATTTAAAAATGATTCCGCTTTATGTTAACATTCTTTAGACAATTCCCATTCCTTGATTTTAATAAAGTTACTTACTTAGAACCCAATTATTTTAACGGATTATTTCTCGAAATGTTTCATATCGCAAAAATTTTAAATAGCATGCATTTTCGTAATGAGTCCTAAAACTAAGAAAATTGATTCAAAATTAATCAACTAATATTTTAATTTATATTTTTAAAATTTTAAATGTTCCCGCTTCCCTTTTATTTAATTTTGGTCGATGTTACAAGTCTCGGAACCTTTTTGTTATTATATTTGTCACTTTCACATGTTACGTCAAACTTAATTACTACAATTTTTTTTATTTCCTAAATTGAACGGCTCATCATGAATCTCAAGAAAAAAGAAAATAAAAGTGTCTTATGACGTGGAAACTTTTCATAGTTTTAATCTTGTTTTTTTTATTGCAAGAAACTTTAAATCGATATCTAAACATAACCTATATATTTCTTTATTTTTTTAATTGTAATTAGTCAGTAACGCTCGGACACGTGGTTGTAGGATGCACAAACGTTTGACGTTTGTTTGACAGCCGTAAATACCTTGTCACGTGACTGGAGTGTAACTAAACGCACTAATTACGCATGCCGTGCAAGCGAACTCTGCTAATAGTATATTATAGACCAAGGTAGAGAAGACATTTTTCTCAGCTGAGCAGAATTATTTCCCGAGATGCGAAGCATCGAGGAAAGTAAGTTGCGAGGCTGATAAGTCTTCTCGAACCTTAGTCCTCAGGCTATAATAGTAGACTTTTCTACCTTGGTGTATAATATACTATTAGTTACCGTGCAGTCACGGGACAAAATAGCCCCAACGTATTTTCAACTGCAAACGTTTCTGTGCCCTCCAAACACGTGACAATTTTCGTCACATGCCGAGCCTTTATGTTACAGTATTTTAATTAAACTTAATATTACTTTTTTTAACCGAAATGTCGTTTTCAGAAGTTTTGTTTTATTTTTAGTTAAGAATTTAAGACCTAAATGCTTAAGAAAGATTTTCTATACTAAAAATTAAAAATATGTTTTACTCATATTCAATAATAATTTAGTATTTAATCTTGAAAGCAGTCCCAACATTCTAAAGTTGAATAATCTCTAAACGTTTGAAGATATTTTTAATATTTATGAAAATCGTTAAAGCTTTGCAATTTCCAGGACAGTTTAGATGCCCTGAAATTATGTTTTGTTTATTTTTTTCTAATCAAAATTTTCTCTTCCACTTTTCAATTTTTTGTATATGTGTATCTATACTACTAAGTACAACTACACCTATATATTTAATCCGAAACTGTTTTACATGTCCCAAATTTTAGTGGTGAGGGGGCCTCGTTACTAGAACCATATATTTACGCGTACAGGATAAAGCGCGCATATTTGTTTGTACAGCAGTCCGCTACGAGTTTCAATGCAGATAAGCAAATTTAGGTTTATACTGTTTGTTGGTAGTATTGAAACAGAATCTGCTGATAGCTAGCACTACAAAAGCAAACTCCGACGAGAACCATCACATCGGGGCCGCAAGGTTGCAAATACCGGTAGGCATATCTTCCCTGCTTTACATTTTTTTCGTATATGCTTTCTTATTAAAGAAATGTAACTGCATTACGAATTTACCTTGACTTTTAATAAGTTGTGCTGTTTAGAGCGCTAATATTTAATAATAGTTATAGGGCCAGCGGGTGGTCTAGTGGTTAGAGTTCCAATCTCTAGAACTAGACTCCCAACGGCAGTAGGTTCGAATCCTCTGTCCGTCGGAAATGTTTCTGAATAAGTTAAATCCGGCGTGTTCATGGACTGTGTGTGTGGTGTGTATGTTGGGTTGCATGTCTTTTCGGGGTGGGGCATGTTAGACCGGTGTATAGCGCAAGCCCGTTGAGACAGGATAAGGAGGTGGGATGGGAATCATAGAGTCGTGCTCTCGCACGGCCTCGTGATTCTTAAAAGAATAGTTATGACGTTTAAGACTTCATAATAAATTATGAATCGGTCGAGCTGGTCTGTGTATTTCTATTTTGCTAGGCTATAATTATTTTATAAATTAATGTCATATAAACACGTACGGTAACATCACAATAATAAATCGGTGACATGTATAGCTAACATAAAATAACCCAAACATTTTTGTCTGGGTAATAAACCTCAGTACAAAAACTCAAATTTTTATTTAGGACGATAAAAAATATGAAAGTTTAACATGATACAATAAAGAAGAAAATTATAGCAGGCTCATTAAACCCCTATGGGTGCGCCACTAAAAACAAACAATACATATGACGTAGCCCATGGATTTCGCTAGTTTATATTAAATTTAATACACAATAACTAGCAGCATTTTGATGAAGTTTTTTAGTTTTTTTACATTTTTAGAAGAGTTTAGATACCGTTTAATCAACTTTCACATTATTTGCAAAACAAAACAATATTATGTGATTTAATGTATGGAATTGTTTTGTGCGAAGTGTTTGTAGATGCTAAGTAAATTTATTTTATATGTTTCTTAAACGAAATAGTAAAATAGTTGTAAACATTTACGGATATAATTTAGGTAAAATAATCTGTATTTTATCACCTATATAGTATACTGCGAAATGCTACATAGAGGTGTGCATTTCACGTGCATACTCGTTCAAGTATGTAAATTATTTCAGAGAGATGCTTCTGCTTCCATAAAATAATCCTTTCGTACACATCAGCGCATAAAACTGTATTTGGATGGTCGGTGCATTTTCGTTTTCATGAGCACGAGTATATGTATGCACTTACATATATGAAATTACATTTGGCTGTTTGTTTCATTCTGGTTTCCGTGAGCTTTTGAAATTGCGTCTAGATCGCATTTGCATTTGTGATAAATCTACGCTCTACAATTCTACAGAGACATTTTCTATTCATGGCAGCCGTGAAAACTAACCTAAACATAATATATCCCGCGATCTTTGAAATGGTGCCTTGAAGTCATTGCTTTCACAACCTCCTATTGTCGTTGCAGCGCGCAAACCAATTTACTGATAAGGTATCCCGGACGTCCCAGGAAGACCGCAAGCTGACGGTAACCTCCGTGTTATTTGTGTGCTTTTGTTTGGTTTCTTGCCACTGCAGCAACCCCTTGGAAGCCATTTTCGTGTAGAGTGACGTCATAAACGGGAATTCGTGTGTAGATACTTTCTGCTGACATTTCCATATTCTCACGTCGTTATTTTAGAGGTAAAACGTAAAACGTCCTCGTAAGTTTGCAAAAACTCCACCTTGTGTCCGGGTTGTTTTCAAATTAGAAAGCTTTTTCATTTCTTTTTATAATTTGCCCTAAAATGCAGCAAGGTACATATTATTTAATTTAATTTGACTACTGTATTTATTTGCATGCCTACTTTCGATGGGTAAGTTGTAACAATATGAGATAGCAGACGTAAAGCTCGCAAAACAGGGTGTTTCTAAATATAGATTTAATACTTCAAAAGACTGCGCAAGTTCTAAGTGAAACTTCCTTACGTGTTTTCACCGAGACTGTTTTTTGAATTCTATGATTTAACAATAAACGAAAACGATTTCAGTTACAAATCTGGTATTCAAGTCATTTTCCAAATATTAATTTAGAAAGTCCAAACAAACATGGATGGACTTTTGCATACAAGAGGGACTGAAATGCTACAGTGAATGTATACAGCTTCAAGCACCATCAAAGTTTACGCCTACGACGCGAGGGTGCGCGGGCTTTTGATGAAAAATTCATACCATCAAAATCATGGCCCTGTGATGTCTATTTTTTGCTCAAAACATTTCTCAAAGAATATTCTTAATTTTGTTTGCTTAATGTATGTATATGTTAAAATCTACAAATAAAATAGTTTGTCGCTTAGTAAAAAGACTATATCGAAAGCAAAATATCATATTTATAATTTCTTTGAGCAAAAAAATTTTTTTTTCAAAAGTGAAAGTTAGATTATAGACACCATGTGGTTTTTTAAAAAAAGTTGATATGCCAAGTACTTTTCGTACGTTATATTTGTTAAAAAGTGCTTTATTTGTAAATTTGCGATTTAGACATTTTTTTTATTAATAAAAGGTTTGGTACCGGTGAAAAAGGTCGTAAAAGGCCATTTTGTATAGCAAATAACGTAGTTAACAGGAATCTGTCGGTATGATATAATTGGAAGCAGAAAAATTTTTTTTATGAAGGAGGCGATTTTTACCGAATTTACATGATTATATCATTTCCATTATTCTAACCAATCAAAATTGGCTATTTTCAAAAACTGCAACAATTACAAGTGTATTACACTAAAACATGTAGTATTGTCATGGCGACTGGTATTTTTCGTGTGTTCTCATTTATTATTTTCGTTTTGTATTTGCGCTGTTCCATTAAATCCATCCAACACGAAAATAGTTTCGAATTTACGTCTAGACAATCCATTGGACAATTTGGCAAAAAACCATCAACGTCAACAGAAACTTGTTCTAATAAATGCAATAATATTTATAACAGTTGTACATTTCATAACTATAATAAATAATCAATACTTTTTTTTTCAATTTGGGTCTTTATTTGTAGGAAACGATATAATCTAGTCGACTACCACTCGACTATCTTAGTATATTTAAATACTTTCCCTCCTTTTCGAACAAAACTAGTGTTGCTTTTTGGAAACATCCCTCGCGATCCGCTCGAGAGGATTCCAAGCAACACAAATTTTGTCGGGAAAGTATAAAGTATTTTTCGAATATACTAAGATAGTCTTGTGATATTATAACTGAAAATTTCATCAGTCTGACCGCTACGTACAGTGGATGCGTACTGGGAGTCGGCAGGCAGTCGCTGGCAAGTCTAAGCATTAACCTTGAGAGGCAGCAACATGGCACCTTGTAACATCCGTTTCGCAGTTTCGTTTCACGTGTTCACAAGTTACTCTTGCCGGGCGCCGCTAAAGAAGTTTCACTTTAAAAAGTAATTTCAAATAGAAACTGTTGGATTAACAGATAAACCTGATACCGGAAAGGGTGTGGATTAAAGCTCTACCCCATTCTTGTTTATTCAACTACAATATGAAATAAGTAGGAACGAAGGAATTTGGTTAACCATTCGGTATAGGGAAGTATTGATTTCGAGATTTTGACGGAAGTACATGTTTTGGGTCTTCAGTATCTCAAAAAATGGTTTTATGAATTTGTCTGTCTGTGAATGGGTGGATGTGCGTGTGCTCTTTATAACTCCCGAACGGATGGTCCAATAAAGATGATTTTTGGAATATGGATGTGTTGAGGTATATGTAAAATTAAAAGGCGAAACAAGTTTTTAACAAACTCGGTAACCGGAAACGGACGTTAAACATGTTAAACGTGTAGTTTATAATTCAGAAATTTTGAGGAATATCAAAATTTGAAATCTGAAACTGGAAACTGATTGCAGACCTTAGGATCAATTTAACGCGTTTTCCCTGAACCTCTCAGCTTTAAAATGGCGTTTGGTTTTAACTTTAACTTCTTATTACTCAAGAAGAAGTAGACAGAACAGGCTCTAATTTAGTATTGTAACACGCAACACTTTCTATACACGAGAATTTTCGAAAGAATGACAACTGTGGAGTGAAAAATATTTTTAAAAGTTTGTAAAATTGCTCAAAAACCGGCCATACCAAGTTTTTCTTATTTTTGTGTGTTCATAGAGATAGGAATGACGTACAGTTTTGTCGGTGTCCCAATCTACTAATTTCTCTCTGACGCCTTCTATGAATTTTTGAAAATCTAAAAATAAATTTTATTCTGTTGCGCATGACAAACTAGAAATAGTAGCAATTGTTCGGGGGATTAGTTTCCCCCTTCTTACCCAACGTGTCGCTGTCGAATTTGGTGTATCATCTCTAGCTTCTAAATACAATGATGCAGGTGCGCTTCAGCTGTTGTTGTTGAAAAAGTATGGAAAATATGATAAACAACAATTTTCAGTGTACAGGAAAGTGTAGGAGAAGTGTTTCGCTCATTTTGGCTTTTTCGCATTTGCACTTTATACTCTTAAATGTATTAATTTACTTTGTTTCAAGATGGTCTTCTGTCAATTTGTTTTTTGTACGTTTACAGTAATTATTTTTTTTATAACCTATTATCTATAACCTTTGAGGTTAGATTGTTTTGTATAATTTGATATTTAGTACCCTTTTGCTACTACACCAACTTTTTTGATGCATTGTTTTAACTACCTCTTGTTTTCAGGGCACATTTTGAGTTTTATTCCTAAACTATAGAATATAGATTATTGTTGGTATTTCATTATTTCAAACACACGCAGTTCAGCAACAATCTCTCCGTTTTTTAATAAGATTTGCTTATTTTTAATACGAAAACAAGTGTTGCTGAAAGCTATTTACTGAGAATTGGAATAAGGGAGTATGGTTCAATTGTCTGTATTTCTGTTAGCATTTCTACATGTAAGTTGAAGCGTCTTGTCTAAATAATATTCTTGAATTATTGTGTTAAAATAGAAGGCATATAGAAACAAAAAATATATTGACAACGGGTTACTCAAAGAAACGAATTTTTCATGTCGAAACAGCAACATTAAATAATAATATATATTAGACCTAAAATCTCACACATTGTAATTTTAATGCTAATTCTATGCTTAACAAGTTGCAATGGTTCAGAGTGGTGTTAAATTTCGTTAAGACGAGTTGTTGCTACTGCCGTTATTTACCTACAGGACATCTTTGAGAATTTCTTTTTATTCGTCATTTACATATTTAGGTTTTTGCCTATTATTAGGCTTAATTATTTTACCGGTATCACTTGCGATTAGTTCTGTTTTCTCCTTTCTAAAATTTGTTGATTAATCACTTATACCCATAGATGGTACATATCGTAAATCTTAATTTATGTTGCTATGTGGGACATCCTATCCCACTATTACATTTTTCAAATACATTCTCGTCGTAAAATTCTTCGACCTTATTTATTTTATCTACATATTTTCCTTACAATCTTAAAGAAATAAGGGGCTTATATATCTAGAGTTAGACAACAACTAAATGGAAATAACGTACATTCAGTACGTTTACCTCAACGTAATTTGTCGTACTGGCACACCAAGGTTATTATGCAGTCGTGATGCAGAAAATTTTAATTTAGTCATTAAAACAGAACGCCGCCTTTTAAAGAGGCGTTTTGGTTAAAATAATTACAAGAAACTTTTTTGTTACAGTAAATTGCAAAACATTTTTTGTGAAATTATAAATGCTTTTGAAGAACAGGTAAACACGGCAATGTTGAAACATTGTTATTCAAAATTGCATTTTAACATAGACATAATTATTTTATAGTAAACGTAGTCTAAACAACAATTTATTTAAAAATGTTTATTAAAGTTTAAAAAGTAACTAAATGTGTCCGCTGTCCTATTCGATCCTGCATCTTTACCATCCTTTCTTACCTACACGTAAATGTGGTAGAATTACGTAAGTTTTTCATTTACTATACGTCTATAAAAAAAAGCCCCCAGCTTTTAGCAACTTTATTATTGAACTTACGCCCAATTCTGGATTATAAAATGGTTGGAAAAATTTCTTATTTTACCGAAGTGGAACTTCTACATCGTTTCAACTGTTTGAGTAGTCATATTCAGATGTTTTATCTTAAATTGGACACCCTGTATATTTTTATAAATTTTTTTGTCAGTAAATCCTAGGTATCTCTTAAAACTATACCCATTTTTTGCGTTTTCTTGTACATTGTTTAATTTTCTTTCTGCTATACCACATAAGTAGCGGTTTGTTTGTTTCACTTAGAAATAAGGTCTGAAATATAAAAAAAAAAGTTATACGAGTAATTCGTAAAAATGTGCAATTTTTCCTCGAGTTTTACCCATCGTTTAATAATATTTATATAGTTTATTAGTCATAAGTTAAATAATAAAGTTGCTACAAACTAGGGCCTTTTTAATAGATTGTGAGAAATTTTTATGCTGAAATCGATTTTCTAATTTTCTAAGCAAACCAGTGGTAAATAACCCTATTTGGGTTCTCTTTCCGCGTTCATTTTCTTTTTTGTGTATATACAAATAATGCTATTGCACTCTTTGCAAAAAATTGTTTAATAATTGCAGCATATAGTTTTTTATTATATTTACTTATGTTTGGCCCATTTTTTGTTGCTAATGTGAACACCGACGTCGGGGGATACTCCACTATCCACTACATTTGAAGTTTCTTGGCCTTTAGCCTTTTGGTAATGCGTGTGTAGTATGGTCGCCCATTTACATATCTCGCTGGAGTAATTTTAAGCTGGCTTCGTGAAATGTAATAATTACTGCAATATATTAATTAATTAATAATTAAAATATGCAAAATTCAGCCTAGTACTTGACCTGACGTAACTAAAATGTTAGAAAATTTGAACCTCTGTATTTGCTTAAATTTTTGTAGTAATTCGAATAATTTGCGTCACGAAACCTTCCTAAAACTATATTTAAATTGATGCTTTTCAACAAACATTTCTACTATCCATTGCACTAAATGTAGTGAGAAATTGAAAGTTCTACCTCATGAACTTCGAGATGAAGAATTATAGAAGTTGTGTCATTGTTCTACAAAAGAAATATGTTTAGTATTAGTTTACAAATAAAGTTTTACTTGCAAAACACTGTCTATAGTAAATCCGCATCACTTCGTTTGTCTCAACTGTTATTGGTGAGGGGCCCATACTACTAGAACCCACATATTTACCTGTTTTTACATAAATTTTAGTTGTTACTGTTTTATACTTTTAGTATAGGAAAGTATTGATTTCATGCAAATTTCCATAAAAATCTCGATTTAGACATGTTTATGGAAATATATGTTTTGGACATCTGAACCCAAAAAGTTTGTTTTTAAAAAATATCTTTTTGTGGCTGGGTGGATATGAATGTGTGTGGTGCATCATAACTACCGAACAGATGGTCAGATTTCGATGAGCATCGGAAGGTGGGGGCACGTCAAAAATTCATCGGGAAATCAAGCTTTTACAAAATCCTACCGGAAGCGGAAGTGAGACATGTTTTTTTGGCAACTATTATTTGGGGAACAAATTTACTAAATCTGAAACAGGAATCTTATAGAAGACAACCTTAGAGCAAATCCAACGCTTTTCTTTTTTAAAATGGCAGCCCCTACAATTTATTGAAAATTTTGACTAGCGCCTTATTACTCAAAAACAAGTTAAAGGATTCAATACATATTTTTTTTCGTAATAGCCGTATGGAGATGCAATGTTATTGCGCAGAATTTTTTTTTAAAAAACCAAAATCTATGAAGTGATAAATATTTTCAAAAAATATAATAATTAAAATCAATGTAGTTTTTTATTGTATAGCTATTTATTGAACAAGGGAAGCAGATTTTGAATTTTTTACACAGAAAGTAAAAACAACATGCAAAAATAATTGTTTACTATTTAACGCCAACTTTAATCACTAAAATCAGAGCCAGAGAGATCATTATTTAGTCATTTTTTGTGTTTCCACAGGTCATTAAATCATTATATTTTTTTTTGAAATTGAGTTGCAATTTTGTTATCGGTATTATCGATGTTATCGATATGATCGATATAGCGATAATTGTTTTTAGGTGGTGGTTTTTTGATATTATCTATAACATCGATACATCGATAAATATTCCCAGCCTTAGCAGCGAATTATTTCATCACTGTACAGTTTTTATTATTATTCTACACATTAATTTTTACTATTCATTAAAAGTAAATATGGCTTAAACATTTCTAAACTACCACCCAGTTCACTTTGAGAAAATAAGATCACATTCTCAAACACACAGCGTAGTACCAAATAAAATGCAGTTTCCCACTAGAAACTGTTAGGTGAAGTATTGAAACTGTTAACGGGATGGCACATATTGAACTTTAGTGTCTTTAAAAATGTCTAGTTGCCACCACCTCCTAACTTTTCTTAACGGAAAACTCAATATCTGCAAATTCAGTTAAGTCTATGCATTCTTCGAATACCGCCTTAGGAATTCATGAATATCTTATGCATTCAAAATACACAGAAGAACATTACACAAAACATTAAATTAACTGCTTCAGCAAGCGCTAGCCTTTGCTCATCTTTATTTTTCTTTTTTTTTCACGACGAAAATACTGAAATTACCCTTGCATAAAAAATGATCTGAATATTTATTAAACGAGAATGAACACATCTGTCACTTGGGCGAGGCTGTTTTTTATGTTGTAGCTTATCTTGTGTAATAGGTATAATTACAAAAGTTTAATTTTTGCAGAACTTTCCGGCTGCGACTCACACCTGACAGGGAAGTGTTTGCTGAGGATGTTTCGTTCGATTCAACGACGGGACCATTAAATTTTGATCCGAATGTTGTGTACAGTGGAACGTTGGAAGGTAATTACCACAATTAAATACTAAGTTTTACAAATTGAAGAAAATTAACTTATAAGGGAATATCTGCGAAAATACAGCATAAAGTTAAATGTAAACTGAATGATCTGATTTCATTAGCAATCCTGTTTTGCTTTCATGTTTAGAATTGAAGTTATTATCAAAGGGTACTTTTCAGAACGATGCGACGTCGTATTTAATGTCTAACTCTTTTTTGAACAAACTAAGTGGAACGATTTAAAAGTATTAGTAATTCCAATTAAAAGATAAACTTTTCACAATTACAAGACTTTCTTCATTAAAAATTTCTTACTTTGCGTAATTAATACAGAAGCTCGTTTTAAAAGTTTTTCGCATGAATTGGTGCAATATTGCATTCTAGCATGTAAAAGTTTTTGTAAACGGGATAACAGAACAGGATAATAATATAAGTGTCTTTAATTAAATACAAATAAATTTTTATACCGTCTGTCTATAAAGTAACCTTCCCCCCTCGCCCAACTAACTTTTGAACGACTTGATATTTCACCACAACATTTGGTGTGCTTTAATGGGAAATTAAATACTATTTTTTAGCCAATATTTAAATTTTGTGTCATTCAAAATGGCGACTGGGCGCCATTTTGAATTTTTTTAAATAGAAATGGACTCGCTCAATTTAAAATTGTTTTGTTTTTTATCCAGAAGTCCATTTTTTTATTTGCACGACAAAATTTTCCCAGAAATATCTCAGGTGGCTGGAAATAATATTGAAAACGTTATGTTCCAACAAGACGGTGCGCCGCCCCATTATTATAGGCCTGTTTCTGACTTTCTCAACGGGCATTTTCTTGGAAGATGGATTGGTAGGCGGCTCGCTCCGCAGATTTAACTTCCTTAGATTTTTTTCTGTGGAGATATCTGAAATCGAAAGTGTACAGAACACGTCCAGAAACAATTCAAGAACTGAAGCAACGCATTACAGAAGTTTGCAGAAATATCACTCCATAAACATGAAAATGTAAGGCAGGAATTTCATAACCGACTTTTTATGTGCCAAGAAGTGAATGGTAAACATTTCGAACACTTCATTTAATTTCTTTTTGCTTTAATTCTTAGTTTTTTTTTAAATAGACTTCTTTATCTTCAAACATTGTCATTTTGTTATGACTGAAAATTTTTCTTTGAAAAAAAAAAGACCTTTCCATTGAGGTGTTACTCGACCCCTCTATTCGTTTAAAAAAAAATTTTAAATGGCGCCCATTCGCCATTTTGAATGATACAAAATTTAAATATTGGCTAAAAAATAGTATTTAATTTCCCATTAAAGCACACCATCTTTGGTGGTAAAATATCAAGTCGTTCAGAAGTTAAATGGGGGGGGGGGTACTTTATAGACACAGTGTATATTGAATTTAACATGGATATTATGAATGTAAAGTTCTACATAAGCAAATTAAAATTATTGATTTTGCCAATGTTATTCTTTCGCGAGTCTGTTATGTCCATTCAATGCTGCTTCCTCATCGGTATTCGGTACTGCTATGGTTAGTTGTAGTCGACTGTAGCTCTAGCAGTTCTTGTTCGTAATTACAAGTTCCAAAGTTTAAGTAGATCGTATTCGGAGAATTGTTCGGTTACAGGACGTTAATTCGAAGTTTTACAATGGATTTGATGGGAAACTTGCTTCGTGATTCAATTGCCAATTAAATTATGAGGGTTTAGTGTAGTTGATGGTTTGAAGTACAGGAATTTTTTAGCGAATACGGAAATTAAACAAGAATTTAGATTCAATCGTCAAGGAATATAGAAAAACAGAAAAATTTTGTTATATTTGTAACCAGAACGGTTTATGTTTAGAAATAAGACAATAAAAATTAGATTATTAAACAAGCAACTGAATTATTGTCCCAGGTCATGAAAGTTGTCCAACTTGTGTTTATCAGAATATCGACACGAAACTTTAAAACCCCGAAGTAGTGAATTTTTTATATTAGATTACTAAAGTTGACAAAAACCGTTGCTATTACATCAAACCTTTATAGAAACTTCTAACGTAATCCAATTTCTGCTAACATCTTGTTAATCTAAGTTGTATTAAAATATGCTTTTTAAAATTAACTCGGCGCTTTAGAATTTGTGCATCTTCCTTAAATATGAAAACTAAACTTCTAAAAACATATTAATCAGGCGCTGAAAGTTGTTTTATAGTTTATTTCATAGCGTGGTTTTGTAGTCTCTATTTAAAATCTCTTGCTGCTATGCAAAATGTTTACAATATCTGTTAGTAAACATCCTTAATTAAATGTGTCATAGTCAGCCTCCACAAAACCAGAAACGTTTTGTATTAAAATCGTCAACGTAGATTTTAAACGCTTTCCTTCCTGCCCATCTGTTATCTTCTGTGCTAGACCGTATTTTATTCGGAAGACTAATTTAATTTTGTTTGAAGGCTCGCGGAAACAGCTCAATTTTCTACTTAGCTAATATGATTTTGAATGAATTCTATTGTTGTCTTTTTAAATGCGTCGCCTCTGCCGGCGACGCCACCAAGCCTCGATAATGTTATTACACTACTATGGCAAAAAAGAATAAATTTGTCAGAGCCGGCTTAACTAATTTTGGGTTTCAGAGGAAAGCTTTTGGGGGCACTTATGTATGAAAATTTGTTTAGTGTATATTACTTTTATTAGGAAGAATTAGGAACATTTCGAAATTTGCAAATAAAACTAAAATAACCTTTAAGTATACTTTTATAGAGTGTTATTTAAAACCAGTAGAAATTGCATCATCAGCGGCGTAACTACCGGGGTTTCGCGGGTTCCACTGAACCAGGACCCTAAGTAGCTTTTTTTTTACAAGACTCCTGTATGCAAGGGGTTTATTGATTTAAATGAGTAACTGGCCCTTGTTAAATCACTTGAAATTTCCAGTTTTGCTTTTAATCCATGAGTGAACATCCTCATTGAAAGTTAACAATGCAGCACTAGTATACAATTTTTGTTATTTACCACCGACTGGCGAAACGAAAATGTCTGGAGTGATAGTGGCGCAGCAAGGAGGAGCAATCTCAATTTAAATGAAAAAGTCGATTTTTAATTTGATTTTTATTTAAATAAATAGCTTTTTTCCTACCCGGATTTTAATAAGGCGATAATATGAGTGAGTAATATGACAGTTTTTCTTCGGAGTAGCCGTGCTAAACATCCGGACGAGCGTGGGGTACGTTACCACGGCAACCGTTTTGCTGTTAGATCGAGACCTACGATAGATCAGGCCACCGCATTGAATTAAGATGGCGGCGTGGGGAGTCATAAAAAGCTTCGCCGTTCTACTACAAATACGCACAGGCTGTACATATTAATCAGTGTATTGCATAACACTTTTGAATATTATAACAATATTATGCATCCAATTAGGGGGTTAATATATTTAAGACAATTGCATAAAATGAAGTTTCAAATAAAATTTAAACAAGTTACAAAGAAGAGAAGAGTCAATTTCCAAAAAAAAAACTTAAAAAACGCGCTCCACGACCTTTGACTCGAAACGCTGCGAAAACCGTGACAGATATGAAAAAATTTTACATGCAAAAGTTGTCGGGACTGAAATTTCCTACAAAAAAGTCCGTAGAGCAATAAGTCTATTTTCAATTGTTTGGACGCGTCTAAAGTCGCGACATATGAAAATCATTTCTCACCGAATTCATGCGATGGAATTTTCGTTGTTAAATTCAATATCGATACTTTTGCATTAAATAAAATATTTGAAAAAGTTCACCGTTAAACTAGACGGTTTAAAGAAACTTGTGAGACTTAAAATTTTTTATCGCCCCTTACAAACAGTCATGGTAATTTAATGAAATTGTGGGACGTTTATTTCGTTTTTGCATATCTTCTAGAGCACAATGTTATAGTACAAAAAAATGCCTTTAGTAAGAAATTTTATCCTCTAAAAAATCGATCTTTTGCTATTGCATCGTGTCAAAATTTTTATACGAGAAGTAATCCCATAAAATCGTATGGCGTTTACATGTACCCGCGAAATATTATGCAAATTTGTGTTGTTTTTGTTTTCATAATACTGCTATAAGAAATAATACTTCAGAGAAATGTAAGTTGTGTTTAACTAATATTTTTTTTGTAGTAAACTAATAATCGATGAAATTTTGGCCAATAGAACTGACCGAATTATTTTTGACCCGTGGGTTTACTGTAATTTTTATTGAGGATGAGTTCTGCAATGCATAATAATAACTAGGTGAACCGGTGGCCTACACGATAACTTCTTTCTTCTTGCGTGACTGTTAACATAAACATTCACTTCAAATACTGCTACAAAAATAATAAATAAGCTGCGGCGAGATGTAAGATTATAGCCTGTCGTCACCAAAAGTTGAGATAGTTCTGATTTAATATATAGACTAATAGAACCTGTAGCCTACCCCCCCCCCTTCTTTATTTGGATAATAAATGAGCGAATGAAGCAGGGTAACGCCTTAAGGAATTATCCGTTAATAAAGGGCCCGGTTCTGATGATTTGCCACCCAGTTTCCGTATGCATTGTTCCGATAGTTTAGTCGAACCTTTGTTTTTATTTCCTAAAATCTTATTAGATAATGGTGTGTTTCCGTCTGTATGAAAGCACAAATTCATTGTATCGGTATTTGAAAGTGGCAACTGATTTACGTTACTACAGACCAATAAATATTCAATTTGCCATACCTAAGGTACTAGATACATTGGTTAGTATTGCCTTTCAACAACTTTTTAAGAATACAATTGTACAATCGGCAGCATGGGTTTCATCCCAGTAGAAACACATGTACTAATTTATTTCCGTATGTTAATTTTATAAATGATTCCATAGAAGCGGGATTCGTGGTTGACTCTGTATATACCGATTTTAGTAAAGCATTTGACAGAGTTAACCACAAATTACTCTTGGCGAAGCTGAAAGCTTATGGTGTTGATGGAACTTTGTCAGCTTGGATTATTTCATTCGTTACTAATCGATGTCAACAGATAAATGTTAATAATTTTATATAATTATAATTTTATATCCTTCTGTACCATCCGGGGTTCCTCAGGGATCTCATTTAGGGCCTATTTTTTAAATATTTATTAACGATATTGGATTGTTTTGGTGTAACTCTGTGTTCTTTGTGCCATCTTTCTAAATTTATTGAGCGCACTGTAAATATGTTTAATGGAGCATATTTTCCACAATAACATTTATGAACCATACCATGTAAACAACTAATATTTCACTTCATCAAGCAAATTATCTTTACTTTACGACTTATTACTACTATTATTCTCTATATTGAATTTGGCATATTAATTAATGTCAGAACCGCATGTAAGTATCACATTTTTTTGACACGTTTGCTAATTACATAGCCCTGTTTATATAACAATTATCGATTTATAGATTCCATTACAGTGCACTCTGGAAAATTAAACCATGCATCCATTTGCCGAGTATCGTGAATGCAAGCAATTTACTGTAAAATAGGTCGTGAATAATTTAATTTGCTACGAGTATTTGGTTCTCAAATTAAATCCTGCAGATACGTTAATATTTTAATAACTGTTTTTAATGATTTTACAATGTTGTTATTGTTTCATCAACAAGTACATTCAGTACAGGAAAGTACTTATTGATATATGCAAATTTTGAGCTACTTTTGTTTGTATTAATTGTCGCATTTTCTATATCTGAATTTAAAAATATGGTAGATGACATCAAAACAAATGAAATGTTGTTTTTTGCACTCTCTGGAATTAGAATTAAGGTCTCTACGATTTTTAACATTGTCGATTTAAACCACAAAATGTTATCGTGTTAAAGTATTTTCCAAACGATGTAAACTAAAAACTTTAAAGCCGCTTGATTTTAATTTAAAGGTGTGATCTAATAGACATAGGAAATAATTTTATAATTTATTTACACTGATTAGTTCCTTACATAAGAATTTGCAATGTTTATTTTCAGGAGTTTTGTTAACAAATCGCTACTTATTTTACTGTTAACACCAACATTTGGCAACAAAGAATATTTAAACATGTGTAATTTTATTTTATACACATTTAATATTATATTAGATTGTATTATTTTCTAGACTTTATTTCAATTCACCACTATATAAGTTAGAGCCTATGAAGTCAGCTTGAATAATTTATAGTAAACTGTAAAAAGGATTTTAGAGATGAAGCAACAAAAAATCTAATAAGACTTAAGTTTACCTCGCGGGAGAAAAAATTTCAGTCTTCAAAAGTCGTTTCTAAGTTGTCGCTTATCAAAGAAAGTTAACAGGGTCTTTCCTTTGTATCCCTTAGAAAAGGAACGAAGCGTGTCAGTGCAGATTACAGTTTTATTTGTTGGATGTAACTGAAATTTCCTTTTTATACAACAGTATTTGCTTAGAACAGTTGCTGATTTTATTGCAGCGTATTAAAATATTTTCTAACAGCTGGGTGCTGCCGTTTAGTAGAAGCTGTGCGTTTAATGTTACCAGTAGTACAAGTATTTAGGAATGTGTATGTAAATGTAAATTAATGAAATCTTCCACTTCAACTGGCGTCTTGAATGCACAGCATTTACGTTTGTTGACTTTAGAAGGTGTGTTTAATTTCACTTGGTAGGCTTGCGTTAACATAATTCCGCTGCTGTGAATTCCTGCAAAACCATTAGCGATTCAGTATGGCACATTGGTTTGGAAGATGCATTGTTTCATCCAACCAAGCGCATACTGTTTGAATAATAAAACTGCTATGCATTAACTTCGTTTTATGAACACATAGTAACAGGTTTACACACACCTTAACACTCTATATATGTAGCTATGTTACAACCGCATAGCACGCGAATGGCACTTTGCTGATATATAAAAGCCATATATTTGTAATCAACAGGAAAGTTTCACTACCAATGTTTAACTAAAAATACATTAAAGTTTATGTGCCTGATATGTTGTGTATTATGGAATATGTAAAACTGGTATTTTATATTAATGCTTGTTTATAATTATACTACAAGAATCGGTTCCAATCCTTCGATGCTAATTTTCGGTGGTAGTTATTTGAAAATAGCAGAACCCCGTAAATAAAATCCTTGAAGAAATTCGAATAGAAGCCCGCAAAATAGCCTTGAAAAAATCTTTGAATAGCCCCAGAAAATTCCTTAAAAATAATCGGGAAAACAAGTAGTTAAACTTATCAGTTTTTCCCATTTCCACATACACATGCATCTAGAATTTGTAGGAAATAGGTTTGTAATAAACAGTTTGTAATAGTAAGCGGAACCTAATCTTCTGCTATACATTTGTTTGTCGCCACACGATAAATATACACATTTCTAATTTGCTAGAATTGGAGTAGCCATACATAACCAAATTACTAACAGAAGTGACAGTCGTAAATTTTATTGAAAACAATCAATAAACCTAGGCAACATGTGTGTGGACCCGTTAGTGAAAAATCTTTCTGGAATACAAGATTTAGTCGTGTTGTTATGGTGAGACAGTTACGGATTTATTATATATAAATAGGTAGATAGATAATAAGATAGATAAGAAGATATAGATACGGATATTTTGAGGACGTGGCAGCTAAAAAACGTTAGAAGTTGATATGAGCCAGAAAATGTTTGTTTACGGAGTTATAGGCTTCGTAAAATGAAACTAACTAATCGCGCTTTAATAAATAGCTGCGTCATAAATTAAGATATTTGATCCAAATTTTGTTATGACATTTTACTATTTAGAATTTACATTTCTACTTGTTTTAGTTTAAATTTATTAACCAAGGGCATACATGTGGAGGTTAGTCGGTGTATCTCAAATCAGTTTTTTTAACATAGTTAAAATTTTCCTACTTTTGCTTAATCAAAGTATTCTTTATGCAGACAAACACTAAAAAGGTAGTCTTGTTGAAAGTCGTCAAATCCAACCCACTCTCGAAATAATTCTATTTCTGCGAGTGTTTACTGAAAATATGAATATAGTTTTAACAGTCTTTGAAGGTAAGTTCTAAAGTTAAAAGCAATAACAAAAATTCTACTTGCCTAGGCCGGGAAAAGTTTTCTTACAAAGTTACAGTCTTCGGAAGAGAAAATAGCCCTAATAGAGAGTGTTGCCTCCGCCGCGCCGGGGCCTTTGGAAGAGAGCACAATTCTAATAGGAACCTATGCCTCAATAGGGATTGTTTTCTCTTCCGGAGACTGTAACTCAGTAAAGAAGCGTTTCCAGGCCTACGTTTAACAGAATTTTTATTTATTTTGATTTGTAGAACTATTCTTCAAATTCTGTGCAAACTATGTTCACATCTTGAGGAAATATTCAGACCTTCATGGCAACTATACATTTTGCAACAACTAAATTGATCTCGAAATCCTCTAATTTTATCGACTTTTATCAATAAGAATTGTTTCGTGTGTTTTTAAATGAAGATTTTTGGGTTAAAATTTAAAACATGTTGATTGCCTAAAAAATATGTTAAGAGTGTCTACTCCCTCGGTTATGGCTTTAAACGAAAACTAGGGAATCTATTAATCATTTGTGGCAAAATAATTGAACAGAATGTATGCAATTTTTTCAATTTATCGCTGAAATAATAAATTAAACGGGATTAAACTCTACCATATTCAGCAGGCTGTAACTGCCCAAGGAGGCGCTTCTCGATCTATGCATATGTGATCTTTTCCTAATATGTTTGACCAGCTATCCGTCTACAAAGTATTTATTATCATTTTTGAAGCACCGTTAATATAAAGATTGTCAACTGAAAAATTCATTTTAAGATAAGATTTACAACTAATTTCTAGGTGCAGCAAAATATGGGGTAGAAAATTTCCTCCTTTTACTCTATTTTTGGCTGGTGAATTTGCTGTATTGTCTCTGTTTTTCTTTATTTTTAAGGAACTTTTTTCCATATAAATGAAAAACTGTCGTTTGTTTTTCTGAGCAATATTTCCGTTCATAAATATACTGCAATAGTCCAGTCAACGAAAAGGTTGTAGAGGAAAATTGAAGGAACACAATTTTTGACTTTGGGACTTTATTTGGACTAGTTAGGAGCTAAACATACTAAAAGTCCCCACTCCTAGGAGGTGAGCGGGGTGCAGGGGGGCACGTAGAAGGTCCCTTTTTTCGGTATTTCGCTTATATCTCGGAAACTATGCGTCCCCAAGTAGCACAAAATATTGCTATTATATGAATCAAATATCATAATAATATTTGTGAACTTTAAATATTATTATAATATAACATATATTAAACTAATATTTAAACTTGCTGTATAGCAAATATTTGTAAGTAATATTAAGTCATCGTTAATAGAATATTTTTCCACAATATTATCAACCAAAGTTGTAGAAAATATTATCTAAATATTACGCGCTGCTGTATGACAAATATTAGTTTCAAATATCAGAAAAATAT
The DNA here is from genome assembly GCA_958336395.1 of Ctenicera cuprea. Classification (NCBI taxonomy): domain Eukaryota; kingdom Metazoa; phylum Arthropoda; class Insecta; order Coleoptera; family Elateridae; genus Ctenicera; species Ctenicera cuprea. The sequence continues at coordinate 40,817,889 of OY284490.1, forward strand.
TACTTACATCTTTTTTCAAAATATTACTATGATAAGGTAAACCAAATATTATTTAAATATTAATAACCAATATGAAATTAATATTAAAAGGTAATATTTAAGCAACATCACTCAGACATTTTTGTATAATATTACGGTGTTGAGATTTACATAATGTTATTTAAATATTATTACATAATATTTAACCAATATTTGCAGGTAATATTGAAAAAACATATCATTGACATTTTCAGATAATATTAGGCTGTTGAGATTTACACAATGTTATTTAAATATTATAACACAATATTTAACCAATATTTGCAGGTAATATTGAAAAAACATAACTTTGACATTTTCAGATAATATTACGCTGTCAAGATTTACAGAATGTTATTTAAATATTATTAGATAATATTTAATCAATATTTGTAGGTAATATGGAAAAAACATATCGTTGACATTTTCAGATAATATTAGGCTGTTGAGATTTACACAATGTTATTTAAATATTATAACACAATATTTAACCAATATTTGCAGGTAATATTGAAAAAACATAACTTTGACATTTTCAGATAATATTACGCTGTCAAGATTTACAGAATGTTATTTAAATATTATTAGATAATATTTAACCAATATTTGTAGGTAATATGGAAAAAACATATCGTTGACATTTTCAGATAATATTAGGCTGTTGAGATTTACACAATGTTATTTAAATATTATAACACAATATTTAACCAATATTTGCAGGTAATATTGAAAAAACATAACTTTGACATTTTCAGATAATATTACGCTGTCAAGATTTACAGAATGTTATTTAAATATTATTAGATAATATTTAACCAATATTTGTAGGTAATATGGAAAAAACATATCGTTGACATTTTCAGATAATATTAGGCTGTTGAGATTTACACAATGTTATTTAAATATTATAACACAATATTTAACCAATATTTGCAGGTAATATTGAAAAAACATAACTTTGACATTTTCAGATAATATTACGCTGTCAAGATTTACAGAATGTTATTTAAATATTATTAGATAATATTTAATCAATATTTGTAGGTAATATGGAAAAAACATATCGTTGACATTTTCAGATAATATTAGGCTGTTGAGATTTACACAATGTTATTTAAATATTATAACACAATATTTAACCAATATTTGCAGGTAATATTGAAAAAACATAACTTTGACATTTTCAGATAATATTACGCTGTCAAGATTTACAGAATGTTATTTAAATATTATTAGATAATATTTAACCAATATTTGTAGGTAATATGGAAAAAACATATCGTTGACATTTTCAGATAATATTAGGCTGTTGAGATTTACACAATGTTATTTAAATATTATAACACAATATTTAACCAATATTTGCAGGTAATATTGAAAAAACATAACTTTGACATTTTCAGATAATATTACGCTGTCAAGATTTACAGAATGTTATTTAAATATTATTAGATAATATTTAACCAATATTTGTAGGTAATATGGAAAAAACATATCGTTGACATTTTCAGATAATATTAGGCTGTTGAGATTTACACAATGTTATTTAAATATTATAACACAATATTTAACCAATATTTGCAGGTAATATTGAAAAAACATAACTTTGACATTTTCAGATAATATTACGCTGTCAAGATTTACAGAATGTTATTTAAATATTATTAGATAATATTTAACCAATATTTGTAGGTAATATGGAAAAAACATATCGTTGACATTTTCAGATAATATTAGGCTGTTGAGATTTACACAATGTTATTTAAATATTATAACACAATATTTAACCAATATTTGCAGGTAATATTGAAAAAACATAACTTTTACATGTTCAGATAATATTACTCAGTTCAGATTTGCAAAATGTTATTTAAATATTGTTGCATAATATTTAACCAATATTTGTAGGTAATATGGAAAAAACATATCGTTGACATTTTCAGATAATATTAGGCTGTTGAGATTTACACAATGTTATTTAAATATTATAACACAATATTTAACCAATATTTGCAGGTAATATTGAAAAAACATAACTTTGACATTTTCAGATAATATTACGCTGTCAAGATTTACAGAATGTTATTTAAATATTATTAGATAATATTTAACCAATATTTGTAGGTAATATGGAAAAAACATATCGTTGACATTTTCAGATAATATTAGGCTGTTGAGATTTACACAATGTTATTTAAATATTATAACACAATATTTAACCAATATTTGCAGGTAATATTGAAAAAACATAACTTTTACATGTTCAGATAATATTACTCAGTTCAGATTTGCAAAATGTTATTTAAATATTGTTGCATAATATTTAACCGATATTTGCAGGTAATATTAAAAAAACATAACTTTGACATTTTCAGATAATATTACGCTGTTGAGAATATACAAATTGTTTTTTTTAAATATTAATACATAAAATTTAACCCATATTTGCAGGTAACATTTTAAATATTGGAATGAGGATGTTTACTGATGAATTAAAAGACACAAGGGTCAGTTCCTCATGTTAATGTATCATTTCTTGCTTGCAGTACTTGGTGTACTGGTTTTAGAATCTTGATTTAAAAATAAAAATAAAACAAATACATTTTATATTTTGGATTTTTTCCCATGGCTAATTTTTCCTCTTTATTTTTTGCCTTGAACTGTTTTGCTTAAATTTTTCGTAGATGTTTTTCTTTGATTATTTAAACTTGATTCTAAAAATTTAAAGCCGTCCCGTTTATTCTACCGTATTAATTTCATAGTTTTGTCATTTTGAGGAAATTTATTTCAGGAATACTACTGGGTGCTAGTAATTTTATAAAAAATCTGTTTATGTACTGGTAATACGAAAGGTAGTTAAAAGAGATATTGGTCGGCTACGTTTCGAAGCATCGATGTCGGTTTTATGTAATTCTAGTGCCTGGTGTATTTACTTTTCTGCCAATGGCCATCTTTGTCTACTGGATGGCTTGGTTTTAGAAAAGATAAGGTTAATATTTGTTGAAATATTTAGCTTATTTTTGTTAAATATTACTAAGAAATATTAGTTGTATATTAGGCTGTTATATGCGTACAGAGAAACAGTAGTAGAGCGAAAAGTTCTAATACAATAAGGAACGGAAAACCCACATAAATAAAAAAAGTTTTTTTTATCTTGCTAAACAAAAATTGATTTTCTTTAAAATTATTTTATTTAAATTTTTAAAACCAAAATTTATAATTGGCTAAATAAAGAGATGAAACTAAATAGCTTTATATTCTTATTTATAATTAAATCAATATTTACAAATGCAATTTGAGAAAGTTAGTTTTAAGGAAAATAATTTTTATAAAATACAATGGAGTGCGTGAAGAAGTTTGCAACTGGAAACGTAGGCATGATTATTTATTATAATATTCTTTTTAGTGTAGTGGAGTTAGTCTATTAAGAAACGAGATATAATATTATTGCTGGGCGTATTTTATTACACGATTTTGATATCATGTAGATGCTAGGATGCTTTTTAATAATAGAACAAAAAATAACCTTCTGTAAATATTTAAGGTAATGTATGATTCAAATACAATCGCCTAGCAATATCCCTGGCAACGTGCCGCCTACCTGAGCAGAAAAAAGGCTTTTACTTTTGGAAATGTTTCTAGGAAATTTCAGTTTTGGTCACAAAGTACCTGTTTACTCCCTACCTTTGCGGGTGGTGATTTAATCTACGGGGCTATGTTTTTGCGAATAACTTACAAGTGAGCTAGTGCTGCGAATAGGTAACTAGCGAGCAGAGTTCCTTCCCATAAGTGATAATTTGTTTTCTCGTTAGCGTTACATCTTTAAATAAGGTAAGTTAAGTTTACATTTTTTAGTAGTTTTGGTGTACCTATTTATTTATTTTTATATTTATAGGTCGAGATTCTCCATTTGGCAGGCGGTGAAAGCGCACATATTCCTACAAATGACCAAGTTATTGGCCAACGAAATGACTTTGCGATATTCCAGAATTTGCAATACGGGAAATTGCCATTTTGCCATTTGCACATTTTTAAAGCTATTGTTTGTAAGTATTTTGCTAGATTTTCTTAATCTGTTAACTAAAACAGCTTGTAGTTTTAGCTGTTACACGCAGACGTTTCGTAAGCACATCCGACACGAAAATGAAAAAGTCAGTGTAGGCATTCCTGGTCACTTCCAAAAAGGTTGGTCTCATTTATTCATAAGTTATTCAGAATTTCTTCACTTACATGTACAATTCCCTACCCAAGTTCATTTTTTTACTATGAATGTCGGAATGTAAGAAGAATGTGTCACGTAACTTTGTGAAACCATGCCCGAAAATAAACTAATTAATAGTTAATACTCGCGTACACAGTTAACTATATTATATTTTAATTTTCAGTGACACCACGGTTACGGACAGAGGCACGGGGAGATATATGTCAATTAATTGTAAATGTATATATAATGTAAAAAATGTATGTATAATAAACTACCAGGAAGGACGTTTTTGTTTTTTTAACATTGTGTGTACTTTATTTTCAAACACCATTAAACAAATATTTTTGACCAATATCATATATATATTTAAAAAAAATATTAAGAAAATATTTTGAACAAATATTGTATACATCTTTAAATAAATATTATAGAAATGTTTTCTTCTAATATCAACGTAATATAAAAAAATGTTACATACAATATTTCCACAATGTAGTTTTAAAATATTAAAATAATATTTTCAAACACCATTAAACAAATATTTTTGACAAATATCAAATAAATATATTTTTCAAATATTTAGCCAACATTTAGGTCAAATATTGTAAGCATCTTTAAATTAATGTTTTAGAAATGTTTCTTTTGAATATTAACGTAATATAAAGAAGTGTTACATTTAATATTTCTACAATGTAGTTTTGAAATATTAAAATAATATTTTCAAACACCATTAAACAAATATTTTTGACAAATATCATATAAATATATTTTTCAAATATTTAGCCAACATTTAGGTCAAATATTGTAAGCATCTTTAAATTAATGTTTTAGAAATGTTTCTTTTGAATATTAACGTAATATAAAGAAGTGTTACATTTAATATTTCTACAATGTAGTTTTGAAATATTAAAATAATATTTTCAACCACCATTAAACAAATATGTTTGACAAATATCATATAAATATATTTTTCAAATATTTAGCCAACATTTAGGTCAAATATTGTAAGCATCTTTAAATTAATATTTTAGAAATGTTTCTTTTGAATATTAACGTAATATAAAGAAGTGTTACATTTAATATTTCTACAATGTAGTTTTGAAATATTTAAATAATATTTTCAAACACCATTAAACAAATATTTTTGACAAATATCATATAAATATATTTTTCAAATATTTAGCCAACATTTAGGTCAAATATTGTAAACATCTTTAAATTAACGTTTTAGAAATGTTTCTTTTGAATATTAACGTAATATAAAGAAGTGTTACATTTAATATTTCTACAATGTAGTTTTGAAATATTTAAATAATATTTTGTGCTACTGGGGCCTAGCGTTAAGACCATTCTATACAAAATTAAAGCTGACAAAATATGCCACAAGATTGACTGCATTTATTTTTTCGCTATCTCGCATAGTTTCCGAGATATCCTCGCTCAAAATGCGCTTATTTTGAAAAAAAATTTTTGCCTCACGTTTTTTGCTTTATTTGACTAGCTAACTCTTCAGCCCTTCGTCCTACGAAAAATTCATGAAAAAGGAAGTTGTAGAGCATTAAATTTCCTTCAAGAATATATGATATTTTACTTTTTATCTTTAACCGTTCAACAGTTAGAGCAATTTTAACTTTATGTGTAAATTTCCAGATTTGGCAGAAAAACTTAACTTTCGTATTTTCCGTTATTCCACTGCTCTAACTTTATATATAAGCCAATATATACGTATTTATATGTATAATTAGTATGTACTATATATATATAAGGCACATAAAGAAATTATATGTATATATGTATTATATAATATAGTTTCAGGTACATTATGTAGTTCTTCAAAAGTAATATTGTTTGGTGTCGTTGAATACTATTTTCGACACCCCGAATCTAATGGAACCACTTTGAAAGCTCCATCTCTCACCCCTACATATGATGGAAATTTTTTGATAATACTCAAAATTGACAATTTATCATTACCGAAAACGTGAAGGTACGTGGTCTTACGATTGAGACGATAGCATGCCCGATAGCAATACACTTTGTCTTTGTTTCTTTGACTCTTTTCTTTTTTTTCATCATCACATCCTCCAGAAAAGTTAGTAGGGTTTGAGGGAGAGTTTCTGTATCCTTTAGGAAGTCATCACTAGGGGGATATTTGTCATAAGTGTACAATTCACTCTGAATATCCTGCCTAATGATTTCGGCTGCTTTTTTGACAATCCTGAGTCGCTCGTCACATACGTTGTCCTCCTTGTGTTCGTACCAAGCATTACGTATCAATTGTTGCCCAGCATCTCTAAAACGTAGCACTGGAACATTGAATCTGCTCGAACCTTCAGTCACTAATATACGATCCCCATACTTTGCTTCAAGTTGTGCTTTTATTGTTTTCCATACAGGTTTGACACCGGTGACGACACCAAGTATTTCGGTCTGTAAAAATTGGCAGTCAGTAGTCTCCTCAATGTAGGCACAAATTTCATCCATTGCTCTTGTAACATGGACAGATTGGGGAACGCGAGTGTCACTTATCTCTTCATCACACACAAAACACCTGCTACTCATGGTGACGGTAAAACACTCTCGATATCGAACAACCGTAAGATGTAGCACATGGCGGATAGGAGAGCGGCCGTAGAAATGTAATGCTCTACAACTTCCTTTCTCATGATTTTTTCGTAGGACGAAGGGCTGAAGAGTTAGCTAGTCAAATAAGGCAAAAAATGTGAGGTAAAATTTTTTTTTTAATTAGCGAATTTTGAGCGTGGATATATCGGAAACTATGCGAGATATCGAAAAAATGAATGTAATCAATCTTGTGGCACATTGCATCAGCTTTAATTAGAATGGTCTTATGGCTAGGACGCATAGTTTCCGAGATTTAAGCAAAAAACCGAAAATGGGGACCTTCTACGTGCCCCCCTGCACCCCGCTCACCTCCTAGGAGTGGGGACTTTTAGTATGTTTACCTCCTAACTAGTCCAAACAAAGTCCCAAAGTCAAAAATTGTGTTCCTTCCATTTCACCCTCCTTTTGAGCATTCATTGACTGGACTACAATACGAGATGCCGTTCAGCGTGTAGCTATAGGTTCTACTTAAAGTAGAGACTTTGCCGGGATTTTTTAGTGATGGGGCTTGCCTTACTTTCTAATGATGTTTCAGGTGGGGCACAATAAAAATAATTATCGTTATTTTATTTTAATTTTTGATATATTGATATAATTAAAAGCAAATGTAATATTGCTGTAATTTTATTATTTGCTGTTAGCTAACGTTAGTAGTTAGAGTAATTACGTTTACCACTTATCGCAATTTTTGTGTAAAGGTAGTTAATTAAAAAGCCAACGAAGAGAGATTTAAATCTTAAAGAAATACCACCGCAAACAACTTCGTGTACAAATCGCAATTACCAGCAGATTTGTTATAAAAAATTGCTGTACGAAGACCTAACTTTTTTGAGTTATGCCTTAGAAATTAAAAATTAATAAGGACTGAATTTATATTCGAAGCGAGAATTATTTAGACTCAGTTGGATTAAGGTGTGCTTCACTGGGATAATTCGTCATTTAGGAATACTTAGTTGTCTTCTGATTGTTAAACCCAAGAACTCTACATGTGCTATTTTTTCGAATATGTGTTTCATTATCCCATTTTCAGCAGAACTGTAAAAAATTTGACGATTTTTTTTCTTTTTAAAATAGACGTCAATTTAGATTTTTAGAGAAAAAGATGATTAACGCTACCAGAAATTATTATTTCAAGTTTTTAAAATGTAACATCGTAGCAGCATGCTTATAACAGAGATGTTTTCAAACTCAAAATTTCAAGTTGATATAGAAATGTTGGTATCGAGTGGGTGGATGTGAGCACACTTATCAACCGGAAAATGGGAATTTCTGTTACTATAAGAAGGGTGATGTTGATATCTATTCACATTTAAATGACGTGTTTTTTGCCAATTCAAAGTTTCGTAAATTACTGAAATTTTATGCGTATTTTTACGACAATTTTCTATCAAACATGTGTAGTCAGATATTGTAACTGCGAAATGAATTATATTTATATAGTTTATACGGCAATGCAAAATAGTTTTAGCACAGGCTAATTTAAATCCTTTTCGACTAAGCTTTTTGAAGTTACTTTAACATATTTCTAGTTCATTTGTTAGAAGCAAGCGCAATTTATAGATGCAATAAAACGCATAAGCGCACCGTGTTTGCTGCGGAAGCATGTTAATTAAATTTTAAATAATTAACAAAAAAACAACGTAAACAAAGAAGACAGGAAGTAAGAAAATTAATAACTCTGGTTGGACTTCTTTTTAATTATAATTAAAGAAAACACAACATTACGAAATCGAAAGATGGTTTTGACAAACTTTGAAAATTTATTGTTGCACCTCCAATTGAAGGGTTAACTAATGATGGGCAACAAAATTAGAATTTTTCTTACACTTTAATAGCAATGCAGTTTAATTGTTTTATTAGAAGCTTATCACTTCTAATAGCTTCATTAATTTTCATCATATAGAAATTTTAACCTTGCTTTAGTTTTAAACAGATTTTATTTGAAATTTTAGTTTTACTGGAAAGGGATTGCTAAGAAATGCTGTTTAAAATTAGAAGGCCAGTTAATTTAGAAGTTAGTCTTGTTCGGGTTCATTTTCGCAACATTTATAATGAGCTGTTAGAAGTTAGTATTGTTCGGGTTCATTTTCGCAACAGTTATAATGATTTGTTGTTATTGACTTTGTTTATAGATTATTTAGCTTTCAAAATGTTTGAACGTTGCACAGCTTACAGTCGTTGTGTTTGTTCCTATCATGATATTTTTTCATAGAATTATGGAGTAAGTTTTATTTTATGTGTATAAACTTTTCCAAGTTTATTGTCGAGTATGAAACATTTTATATTCAGAGTTTTACTTCTGTACAACCGCCGAAAAGTAAATAGGAAATTCTAAAGGGATTCTTATTGAATACAACTAAACCGATTGCTAGTTTTGCTTCCTGAATTATTTGTCGGGTAGAGGGGAAGTATGGTGATGATATGATGATGTGTGGAGCTGGTCGTTACGAGATTAATAAAGTAGCTAAATATTAGGCTAAAGTAGGTGTTCTGCAAAATTTTGTAGCTACGTTAATAAGCAATCTTTTAAAATACCATTTTTTATTCAAAGCGCAACGTATCTAAGATTGTAATAAAGTAAAGTGAAAGATGGTTTAATAAAGTGATCGCGAATGATCGATAAAAATTGTGAAACTAGTACAAAATAGGATAAATGCAATCTACGTTTCTAATGTATCTAAACTAAAAGCACAAGGCACATAATCTTACGCAAAATGTTTAGCTATTTGTGTAAAAACCGGAAGATTGCCGGGACTTTAAACCGATTTATTTCATTTATGCTGCTTAACAACATTGGCTGCAGTTCTCCTACCACGGTTCGTCGTGATTAATTGCGTGCGTTCTTATTGGTCACCGCTTGACTTTACTACAAATAGCCATACAAGTTTAGAAGTTGTCACTACTTATCTGATCTACTGTATGTCTAGTAGGAAGATATATTTAGTTATTTTTGTTTTGCCGAAAACAAGGTTAGAGTAAAATTGTTTGCCATTACTTATTTAATATCTATAAGTGTTTGTTAATATCGCTACCATGTCATCAGAAAAGAGTACGAAAATGTTTTTAGCCGGTATGGTATACAGGGCCGTTTTTACAGTTTTGCCGCCCGTGCGATGTTTTTGTACCGTTTTAATTTATCTAGCAAAAAATGTATCTATTCATTTAAATATATCTCGTAACAGCGTTTTTATTTATACTACATGTCGGCTCTTGTGATCTTGCAACTTTTGAGATTACTGCAGAAGAATAATAATCTACGGAAATCTAGACATACCTATAAGGTAATTTGATATTTCTCCCTTGATTATTCAGCTGATAGAATTTACAAATTACTCATAATATCCCAGTCGAGAATGGTTCCTAAACAAGTAATAAAATAATTTTGTTAACGTCCGGTAAATAGCAACATAATAAGTAATTGTGTCTTTGAATTTTGCTGTAAATGTACATTTTGTTTCCATTATCGGCAATTACCTAATGTACAGTATGATTCAACAAAATTTTCGACAAAGGTTGGCAATGGAAGGCAAAACTAATGTCAAAACTTAACTTTAAGGCATAGAGCATATAAAAATTGAAATTTTTGTTTTCTATGGTCAACTTTGTTCGGCATTTTTTTTTATTATACTGTGTTTTTTATATTCTTTGAAATTTTGCAGCCGCTAAACTTTCGCCGCCCTATGCAACTGCGTAGTCCGCCTATTGGCAAACCCGATCCTAATGGCACTACTCTCTGTGACAATATTAATTCTTGGGCTTACCAGTGATTCATACGTTTTGAGTCCTATCGATCAAAAGAAGGTCGCATTTTGTCACGTTTTTCTGAACATTGGCCTATTTCCACTTTCTGCGCCGAACGGCCCCACCTAGTTAAGTCAAACATGCATGAACAGTTAGGCAGTGCCTCAAGAAGGTGCTGTAACATTAGTGAGGTTGGTTTGTCCAAAAGAGTATATTAACCTGGATCGTGATTCGTGAATCGATTACTGTGAATTTTAATACTTTGATGACCGCTTAAGAAGTGATTGTATGGGTAATATCTAACAATAGAGAATACAAAGCGCCTCCACATTTTTTATTTTTACCATTTATGGTTGGAAAGTGATGTTTGTTTTTATGGGACAATTTCAGACGTTTAACAAATTTTACATATTCTAAGGTTGTTTTGCGCATAAAATTGTTTCCGGTAGAATGTTTTCTGAAATATGAAGAATGAGACCACACGAAGTATCAGATAACGTACGAACAAAAATTACACTTTAAAAACACTTACTTACATCTTATTGTATGCTTACTGTTTTCTAAAATACGGAAATATATTATGGAAACTATTGACTTCTAAAACATCTTGGAAACCACTCCCCCTGTTTTTTAATGTCATAACCATTATTGGTGGATTAAATTTGATTTTATTGAATACAACAAACTAAACAGAATCCTGATTTTTTAATAGCTATACAAAAGAGACAATCAATAAACTGTGATTTTTAGATCGTTTTCTATGTATAGTACCTAGAATATAAATATAGAACAGTAAGAAAAGTGGTGAAAACTTTGTAGTAGTACCATAAGAGCTTAGAATTTAACCGAAAAAATCCAAAGCTCGAACGTCATTTAACTTATGAAAACAAAATACAACAAAAAATTTTTTTACCGAACTTTAATAGTTTTAATACTTTATAGAGTTGGAAATCATCGATTTAATGCCATGTAGGGTTAAAAAATCTTGCGTTCTGATAAGTTGTTATAATTTATTATGTACGAATAAAATAATCACTGTCAAAATCGATTTAACGTAAAATGTAGATAAACCAAGATATACAATAGATTTGGCATCACCATACTTAAGTTACGTGACGTTTTGTGACATCTATGTCGGATGAGCAAAAAAAAGTCTTCAGGTGTGACTATGGAATTTGCTTTATCTGCCGTTAATTATAGAATTACGGCATGTGACTGGGGGGCTGTCGATTTTTGCGAAAATTCTAACCAATTAATCGGTTAGAAAACTATTCGATATTCGAATAATCGGGATACAGAATAATTCGGCGATTAACCGGTTCGTCATAACTATTCGTTAACCGCATAGCGAATAGTTCGGTTTTTGAATACTGCAGGTTATTCGTTAAGAAAATGGCGAATAGTTCTAATCTATTTTTTAAATAAATGTAAAAAGCTAAAAACAAAACCTTTTTTTTTCTCCACAAGTTTACAATTTCTTAATAATTATAATGTAACAACTTACAACAACCTACAATCAATATTTTGGCACATTTTTTGTGAAAAATTTTATAAAAATTGTAAACTTGAGTACTTATTGGATTTAGCTATGATACCGTACCTACAAAGAAGAGCCTTTTAAGCAGTGAATATTTAATGGGTAAAAATGATTATTATACTTTAATAGAAAAGTGTTTTATTAAATTAGAGCATTTTCTATTATTGTTAACTACTAACTAGTTACAATTTATTAGTAGTTAGGTTATTTCGGGTGAAAAATAATTAGAACTATATTAGAAACAAACTTTATTTAATATTGTTATATAACGATTTCGATATTATATCAAGTTCAGCCAATCAATTTTTTTACTGAAGGAGAATTACCAATTTCGGAAACCCAATCCTCTAGTAGCTCAATAACTAAATACTTCGACGCGTTTAAAATAGTTGCGCTAACCTAATTAATTCAGTGGCGGTCCGCCCTACTAGGCAGGGTAGGTAGTGCCTACCCATAATTTTTTTAATAAAATGATTCAAATTCGAAGAACTAATAAAAATAATTTTTACATGCAGTTTTTACATTTGAACACCACTGCGTAGTGTTAAAAATTCAGCGCTGAATAAATAGACCGTTGCCTTTAAACACTGTTGTGCATACGGGAAAGCGACCTATTTCGCTTCAAGTGATTTCCAGCCACGACACAATCAACCAATCTGTTATTCTTAATACCTCTGCATGCACGTTGGTAAAGTTATACAATGATCAGATGCAAAGAAATAGTAGAGATGTCAGGATCCAGCAAATACCGAATAGGCGGCTAGGCGTGCCTGTTCTTGTAGTTCAGTTCAGTTGCTAGGTCTGGCGAAAAATCACCAGATTTGATATTTTGAAAAATAGTCTGATGATTGGTTAAAACTTTTTCAAAATCGCAAAAATCTAGTGATTTTTCAATCATTGCAAAAAATTTAAAAAATCTGCTTTTCATAACTGAATAACTAAAATTGCAAAAATGTGTTTTTTCTCATAACTCGATAATTACATTATTTTACAAATAGCGCCATTTGTTAATCTACCAACTGTTTCGACTACTGGGATGGAAGTCCCAGTGGATCATTTACAAATAGGCGCAATAAAAGCTAGCTGAGAGTATACAAACTATTAGTGGTGAATTACCGCACAGGCGCACCAGACGCTCACCTGAACCGTGCAGGAGCCTCAAAACAAATAAAGCAAGAACTCATTTTTTATTTTCATAATTTTTTTTTAGTTACTTAAAACAAACCATAACTTACCGTTTATATTGATAGCGGCATATGTCTGCGGTCTGCGCAAACAAGAGATCATTTGCTTTGTCTAGTACACAGTGTTAAAGTTCCGGTCAGCGCTCGCTACGCTTATAATGAACGTGGACGTTTACACGGGCGTTATGATACTATTGGTGAGATAATGCAGTGCTGCAGACTATCAACCTATTTGTCCATTTTTAATTTTTAGAAGGCTCCCTTGCGCATGGGACTTGGGTATGGTCCGACTCTTTAGATAGGTCGAAGAAAGGAATAAAGGAGACTTTGTCGGTAGTATTCTTAAAGCACTATGTTGATAATTAAAAGACCCATTGTTTTTAACTTTTGTGCATGTAGCCCATTAATTGGTTTTTTGGTATAGTATATGTTATACGGCATAAATAAGTACACGTATGTTAAGAAAAATTTGTTGTACACTTTTACGAACTCTAAAATAATTCTGTTGATTTTACATACATATTTTTTTTTTCACTATATCAGTTTTGTTTTTTGTTACATACAAAACTTCGTTACAATGTAAGAAACATTACGTCTCATTCCATGTGTAGTCACGTTGTACTTAGCTCGCTAGAGCCTTTACAGTTGGGCTTGTCGATATTGTGAAAAGTCAAAGCATATGTGCGAGCAGGATGTACTAATACGTTTTGCTGGGCGTTAGAAGAGTAAGAATTGTACGTATAATGGTGTCTCGCTGTAACATGCAATCATTCACGTGATGCGAATATTCGTTTAAGAAACGTAATCGTGCAGAACAGCAATTATTTAATATTGCAATAACCATTCACCTGTAAAAAATACTAAAACTGCTACAAAACAAAATAATATTGAGAACTACAAATGGACAAGATCCTGACAAAGAAATCAAAATTTAAAATTTTCTTTCAATGTATCATCCTGGTTTAACATTTTTACATCCACATTCCCTGCAACATTTTACACTTTCAACACAAATGCTAGTACAGGTGACGTCTTTGCAATAAAGAGCTACTAAATGTGTTAAGGTTTAGAGGGAAAAAGCTTTCAATGAGAACACGTGAAGAAGTTTCACTTAGATCTTGCGTGCTTGGCACACATTTATTTTTTTTATTTGACAAATTATTGTTTATAATTTATATATTATTATAGTGCACAGTTCAAGCTCTGATTGCCTATTTTCTATAACAATGTTTGGTTTTTTCTTTCGAATTTTCTAGGCAGGAATCTAACTTTTGTGCTAAACGAAATCGCAACTTCGCATGTAAGTTTCCCATATTACCAATGAGAGTCCCTCATAGAATAATATGAAATACGTAATAAGTTTACGCTTACAGGAAATAGTTTTCCAAGTTGCTCGCGGCACTTGACGCTTTGGAAAGTGTAGTGACGTACGTTTTCGCCTAAATGAAACAATACGAAGCTCGGTTCTCCAACTTTTAATTGAGCTCCGGATTTACACCCGGCCAGACAACAGCACTCAAGGGGAAAATTAGAATAAGAATTGAAATATGCTAAAATAATTGTTTTGGCTTGGCGGAACTAAAGCTTAATGGCAACTTCTATATTATGAACTATTATTTGAACAGAGCAATTTTCGCGTTTATTGATCCGTAGATTTGGCGCTATTTATTAATATTATATCAAGCTAATTAAATGTTTAAATTACAGTACATAAGTTGAATACCTCGTCTGCAACTGTACTTATTAATGATGTTATAATTTTTATAGTAGGTGGTGCTTATTAATAGGTAGCGGTTGCTGATATCTTTAGAATGTTTTAGTTAATATGACCATCAAATCAAGTACTCGTAGATTACTTAGTATTTTTTTATTCTGCTTTAGAAAATATGTCAAAACCATAAATTATACTAATGAACAACACACAAATTGACAGTCTGCAAGTATGTACTATGAAACGAGCATTAAATATGGATCATCGCAAACGTATGCTTAAAGCAACTGTATTTTAAATTAGTCATTAAATTTGCATTTTATATAATGCATGAACAACACCAAGTCGTACACGATTGTAATAATGGGCGCGATATTACTTCGTAAAACTATTTAACGTTAGGAACTTAGATGCTTTCGGTAACGTCCTTGATTATGCACCCTGTAGTACATTTTAATGTAGTCTCTTAGCGAGAATATTACCAGTAGTGTTTGGTTAATGGACTTGTAAGACAAGCTTTGAAACTTTGAAGGTAGGATCTGCTTTTGTAGGGTTTGTTCTTACAAATATATATAGCAGTGGAGTAAACTTCTACTGGAAATGCTGTGTAACACCGCAGTTCTAGTTTTGTTAATAAATATGTAAAAATGTTGCAGGAAGTTTGAGCAAAGGTAATTGGTATGCAAATTATTATAATTTTATAATAACAAGTTTGAATGAGAAATAAGAAATTAAGCTTCATCACAAGGTCTGTAGCCAATTCACTACGTTTGGCTATTCACATTAAGCAACACCTGGTGATATTTAGTTTAAGTATGCTTTTTTACGTTTTCTTATTATCATATAAATAAAGTTACCTATAGGAAATAGAGGGGAACCAACATACTTTTCGATTATTGAAGAACACGGTACGAGGGTTGGTACTTCTGCTTTTCCTATATTTCTTTATTTTAATGTTTTTTTAACGTCGACTTGTTTTTGCTATTAAGGCCTAACACCGATGTCGGAGAATAAGCTCACCACACCTGGAAATTCAATCGTACCTCTGTCTTCTACAGGGTAGAAAATTGGAGATCTTTAACATGCAACAATATCGCACATTACACGTGACTCATAGATTTACATCTTCTCCGAAAGATGGCATATCTATCGTATGTTTATTCAACTCCCTACCATCGCTCTCTGTCCCACTACCTTTTGTTTTTACTTTTGAAGTATTGATTTCATGCAAATTAGCAAAATCGAGATTTTGACGAAAAGGCATATTTTGGACCTTGAGGAATCCAAAAAAGTTGTTTTTAATAAATGCCTGTCTGTGGGCGGGTGGGTATGTGCGCTTCATGCACTCCCAAACGGATGGTCAAATTACGATGAGCTTGGGAATGGGGGGATATATGACATTTATTGGGGAAATACGTTTCAAAACAAATACAGCACCGGAAACGATAGTTAGACATGGTTTTCTGGTAGCGGTTTTTCAAGTAAATCTAAAAATGGAATCTAATAAAAGACCTTACGGCAAATCGAACGCTTTTTTCCGAACACTCTAGCTTCAAAATAGTGCCTGTTACGATTTTTGAAAGTTGTGACGTTAACGTCTAATTACTCAAAAACGAGTTAACAGATCGCGATTAAATTTTTTATTGTTATAGCCCCCATACGTAGAAACACAATTTTAATAAGCACAAAATTTTTTGAAAACTTAAAAACTATGAAGTAAAAAATTTGTTCAAAATTTGCGAAATTTTCAAAAAAAATATTGTTTACAAACTGGTAATATGATTTGTTTTTAATTTCTCCAGGCTGATAGAGCCATAGATCAGCTACAATTTGGCTCGTGTCCCAGTCCGCTAATTTCTCTGTGACGCTTTCTATGAATTTTTGAAAAGCTTTATGCCCCTCTTTAATAAACGGAAGACGATAAAAATTTTTGTTTAATCTGAAGTGTTCACGAGTAGGATAAGATTTAGAGCTTGATTTTTAGGTGCAGCAATATTTATTAAAATAATCAAAATACCACCGTTTTGTAAAAAAAACTTAGCATAGGAGCATCGAGGACAACAAGAGTGCACAAAATAGATAGCGAAGTTCGTAAGAGATGTACATGATAATGGACAGAAGCTGAAATGTCAACTCATCACGTAGTTTATGATTGTTGTTAGTTGTGTTTCTTACAATGGGGGATTAGTAGGGGTAAATACCCTACAACTTAAAACATTTCTTTTTGAAAAAAGGATATCGCAAAATTCGATAAATTAACACAAGTAAACACAATCGAGCGAAGAGAATTGTCAAACATGATCATTTCCATAGTAACCCGAAGCAAAAGAAGACTGCTTTACGTTTAAAATCAAAATTTACATTTTCATTTGTAATGAAATTACAAAAAATGTTCCTCAATTTTTTATTATTAGACTATAGTTGTAGAAAAAATATAGTATAGCGTGCGCGAAATGTCTTTAGCGCACGAAAATGAGATTTTTTTGACGATCGTTAGCCGAGTTACACAAATAACTATTAAATATAATAGTAATTAGGTGACGGTAGCTTAGAGGTTGTGCGTTTGGCCTCTAACGCTGAAGGTGTGGGGTTCGATTCCGCGCCGCAGCCATGTAGCAATAAAAATCTATGCCGCAACCCGCCACTCACATTCGCCAATCCGGTGTAGGCAGCCGTGGGGTCTTAACGCCTGAAACCTTCTCTGGTATTTAGTCATTCGTATTTGACGTTAAATTGTAGGTCCCCCGTTCTCCACCTTAGCGCTAAGGAGAGTACATGGCCAGCATACGAACATATGATAAGTAACAATCTATAAAGTATAGAATAGTCGAGGCAAAGTGCGTCCCTCATTTTGTTTCCAAATGTCTCAGGTTAGAAACCGGTTTTCTGGTTTTGCTATATGGTATATTAACTTGGTTTGACGTTTCATGCAAATTTTTATGACGGTTGTGACATTTTATACAAAAATTAGTGCCATCCAACATGTTTTGACATATTAGCAATTAACGATAACAACGGTCATGTGTTCAAAAAAAATTACATAGTATCAGGAGTACAAAAAATTAGATTTTGCTTTCTAATTAAAAAATATCGCTTTTGAAATAAACGATATTAAAAAGCATGTCTATTTTCTGTTTCTGATGAGTAGCACTTATTTTCCCGATACATTTATGTTGTCTACATTTCAAGCTTCATCGAATTTGGGTGATTAAGGAACCTACTTTGAGGATTGAAAACGCGGTGTTCGTGAAAAACTCGAAAATGAATTTTGTTTACTAATCTGTAGTTTTCTATACTGGAAAAGGGGCGAATGTGGAAATGTAAATTTTCTCACGTCGGCGTCGGTAGAGATATCAATTAAACGATTTACTTACGGATATAATATTAGCCTTCATTATTGGACGAACTTTAATTATGTTCATTAAAATGCTTGTATCTGTGTAACTAGTCAGATTGTGGAATAGCCAAATAAATTTTAATGAAGAAATATTTGTACATCAGATATTAAAATGTAATTAGTACTAGCAATTCAGTAAATTTTGTCAACGTACAAAGTACTATCGAGAGCAATTGAAAGTTACACTTAAATTGTGCCTCTGTCAATAGGATTTTTAAAGTGTTTGCTTCTATAGGATTCACTTCAATGTTGACATACATATCTATGACAACACATGCAATTTCTGTTGAAAATCCCAATTCAGAACATTAAAAATATCGGTCCTAAGAGTTAATTTTCATTTGCAACCGCATTATATTTATAAATTTCAAAAACACTGCAAGTGAAAAGCATATCAAACCTTACTAACATGACATGGTTGTCAGTAACATGGAAAACGTGTAAAATTCGGGGCTTTTTTTACGAATTTTCTAAAACTTCAGCGAACCTTGACGGAATTTAGACCAAAATAAGTGAAATTCGGGGAATTTATAATCAAAATCTGAGAAAATGTTAATTGAAAAATTGGTGGTGGTTGGTGGGCATGTTTGTGATAGTTTGTGTGTAGCAAAATCTAGTTAATGGTAATAGTTTATGGATCACAAAATGCTTGTGTGTTTAATTTATTATTTTAGAGCAAAATATTTTAAATAAATGTAGTATAGATATTTTTATAAGTAAAGAAACCTAGCAGATGATACAATTTTAACACTAAATTCAACTTTTTAATTTAATAAGCTAAATTTTGAGTTAACCATACAAGATCATGTTTAGACACGCGAATTTCGCAACATGGAATTTTGCTTTATTTGGTCGGGGAAAACTTGTAAAACTTGGGGAAATTTAATATCTGATACTGCTGACAACCCTGTTACATCAATGAAATCAGATTTTGTTATATCTCAAAAGTCCACAAAAAAACATTTTAATTTTTGCTGTAGCATAAATGATTATGGAATGATTTAACATTAAGAAATTTGTCAGTTTTAAGTTTTTTCGGTATATTTGAAAAAGTTGATAACATAAGTCAAATTCTCCTCGAAATTCTGCTCATTTTTGCTCTACAATTTAACCGACTTTGTAATTT
The DNA here is from genome assembly GCA_958336395.1 of Ctenicera cuprea. Lineage (NCBI taxonomy): Eukaryota > Metazoa > Arthropoda > Insecta > Coleoptera > Elateridae > Ctenicera > Ctenicera cuprea. Next base: position 40,837,432 of record OY284490.1, read on the forward strand.
TCATCATAACAAAGATAGCGATGTTATTCAGTCTAAAAATAGACACCCTGTATGTATAAAAATTGTGAACACAGCTACAGCAAACTGGCTAGACAGGAAAGCTCACGCTTCAGAATATTTAATTATAATTTAGAGTTTTAATTTTATTTTAGTCTGTTGAATTAACTGAGTTTACAGTGGCTTGTTGTCGCACATTTTTATATTAAAATGAAATACTCATCTTAATTTATCCACGTACATTTATTTAAATTTTTTGCTGCCTACAAAAATATATTTATGTATATATAATTTTTTCTACAATAATTAAATAAGCTCCAAACATTATGTACACATAAAAGAGTGTATTTTATATTAAGTCTACCATATAAATTGTAGAATTTAATATTCGCTTTGTGGAAGAACCGTCATAATGTAGGTAGTTTACTCGGGGTTTCTTTATGTTGCAATTGTATTACTTTGTGGAAATTCTACGAAGAACCATATTATTAGTACTTAATGTGGGTTGGTTTAAACCACAAAATTTACTAACTGTTGTTTGTTTTTTATGTTTTTGTGAATATTACTTAGGTCTGAACTGGAGGAAATAATAAAATTATTTTATTTTGCTTTCACATTTAGAATGTTAACCTAATTACAAGTAAAAACAGGTTATACCACGTTTTTCTTTGTTCCAGGTACGTTATATTCTTGTTCTCTTTACTCGCAAACCAGGTGTAAAGGTAAGCAGCAAACTATTTCCTGATTTCACCATAGTTTCTAAATTCAAAAATTTCTACTTTACTAAACTTCTCAAACCATGCTTAAAACTTCACTGCTCTTCATTCTGCATAATGCTTGTAAAAATAATTTGTTATGTTATTACATGTTTGAATAATTCATTCATCGTTTGGTAGTTCGTTGTTTGCAGTGCCGTGACAATGTATTAAGTTAGTATTAAACCTATTTAAAATTATAATTAAAGCGCGGATTTCAAGCATTTTGCTTATGCACTTTTATTGTAAGCAAATGAAAATCTTTTTGTATCTCCACGATCCATGAAAAATGTAATCATTTGACACCACGTTTATTTTGCTCTGTTTTGCTTATTTTGCTCTTTAAACCGCTTATATGTGCTTATTTTAGCATTTATACAGCTAGTTGGTGCCTTTTTTTATATAAAGAATTTAACATTTGCAATTTTTAGTTTGAAAAACCTAATGTTAAAACATTAATTAATTTACTATTTTTCGGTTTGAACGACTCTGGGAATAATTTACTGAATGTTTACACCACGTTGTACAAATCCCCTGCTAGACCTAACAAACATCCCTCAGAGAAACAAATGGTGCGCTCGGGGAATCACCAAGTTCTGTGTTCTATCGAAAGCCACAATAAGTCTATTGCATTTATTTGTGAAAAGGGTAAAAACATTATTTTGTCTTTTGTTAACGTCATTAATTCGGAGCATCCATTGTGTTGTGATGTTTTGTGAATAAATTGAATTTGAAATTAGAAAATGCCTAAAGTAAAGGATAAATCCGTACCGGCAACTTGCCGTAAAGATTTTCCTGAATTCGTTATTGAAAATAACAAAATATTTTGCAGAAGCTGCGTGAAAACCGTAAGTTACGCTTTTGTAATATTTTATATTTTTAAAAGCTGATTAAAAAAGTTTCTGTCGTTTTCCCATAACATGCTTCTGTTAAACCTTTATTGAAAACATGGTTTGAATTGCAAGGAAATTTATATCAAAGTATATTTTTACTTGTCGTCAATGACATTTTCTAGTTTTTATTTTGTATTGAAATATTTATAACAATACCTTATTCTTATGCAAATAAAATAAAAAATGGTTTTCAAGTTTCTTACAAGCGTTTATTTTCAAAAAATAAATGCCTATAAATCCGCGCTTTGGTTATAATCAGATCACCTTTACCATGGAATTTTAAATGTAAAGTCTATTAAATTTTTAAAATGTACAATATAATACAGAAACAGATGAAATATAGAACCTTCTAAATTCTGGAGAAATTCATACGAAAGTGTACAATATAAATGAACATTAAATATTATATCTTAGCATCCCTCACGTACCTAATTTCAAACTCGTTCGAAATCTGCGACTGAGTATTATTTATGATGTAATTTACAGCTAATATTCATGAAGTTACGGAAAGGTAGCAGGTTTGTGTATACATTCGAATAACTTGTAAGAACTCATTTTGTAGAGGATATAAATATAAATTTACAGTGCGTTCGCGTTGTTCGAAATAGCATTCGCACAAGCATTTATTCAGAACAGTTCCTAGTTTCCATTTGAATTTTTCTCTAAAAACCAAACTGAATGAACCACCCCTTTTGTAATTCAAACATTATATTATGCAGATACTGGAAAAGTTTTTCGATTATGCCCTGTCATTATAAATATTGGTAAATCGAACCAGAGGGAAAGATAACATTAAAAACTTATAAAGTTGCCAGAAACTGACCGTGACTCTGCACCCCTGGGATACGTTGTCGGTGATCAACGGAAACTGAAACATTAATTGTTCCGCTTTCGCTGTACCTCGAAGCTTTATTTTAAACGTCGAATAAAGTGAGAATGCTTCCTTGTTGTGTCTGGAACGGCGTAACAAATTTAGTCGAGCTACCTCCTTGAAATCTCAATATTTTATGTAGGGATAAGGATAAAGTAGTTAAAGCTATAAGGAACGAACGGAGTAAATTTACTTCACGCACATTTTTAAAAGCTTATAAAGGCTTATCGCCAAAAAAGTTCGTGTTTCTTTATAACAAACTGCGATTCCTATACCAGAGGAAATATGGCAAAGACGTCTTGATTTTAAGATTCTCGTGAAATATTCGCTTGCGGTTATTGCGTTTCATTAATTTTTTGTGTGTTTCTTTTTCGTCGATTTCTTCATGCCTAGTTTATTCAAGTCGGACACATATTTCTTCGGCCGATCTAACACATTGTTCGATGCTCAGAACTAAAAAAATTATAAGAAGAACACGAAGTGCTCGCTAGTTCTTAAGACATTTTTTTCTACTTGTATACCATATGAGCAGGTAATTTAGAAATTAATACATATACATTAACATTATACAGGGTGAATAAAAAGTAAGGAACATCGATGCTACAGCCTTAAATAATAACTTTACGAAAAAAAGTTTCTATCAAAAGTTTCCTATCGAGCTTTTTGTCACAATTTGACATTATTGATTTTTTTCAATTGTCATGTTTTAGCTATGACGTCATCGACATTTTTTTTAAATGGCAACCTATACTTTTTATGGCATGACCAGTTAGTGCTTTTTATTCTCTATACAGCCACTTAAGAATATCATACAGTTACATAATAAAAATTTCAAGAAAAATCACGATAAACATTTATTTTTGTCACTGGCAACATTTTTCATCAGGTACACTTATTGCAAGATAAACAAACGACAATAGCAGGTCCACAAATTAGTAAACTAGTTTCAAATCATATTTAACATCAATTTAAGAAAGCAAATGTTCAAACTGTTCGCCATTCATTACCTGACAGTGGGCAATACGATAAGAAAATCCTTGAACTGCATTTTGACTGTAGCAGGTAATATTGTTCGTATATGCTCGCGGATACGAATTTTTAGATTTTCCAAATTGTCTGGTCTGTTTGTATACACTGTACTTTTAAGATGGCCCCATAAAAAGAAGTCAAGCGGGTTTAGATCCGGAGATCGCGCTGGCCACTCAATATGTCCTCTTCTTCCTATCCACCTATTTGTAAAAATTTCATCTAAATATTGACGAACATGAATGCCATAATGAGGTGGAGCACCATCTTGTTGCAACCAAATTCTATCGTTCGGCGTGTCCGGATTTTCTGCATTTGGAAATAAAACAGCTAACGCGGGAACAAGTTCCAACCTCAAAAAATCCAAATACCGATCAGCATTTAATGTGCCATCAAAGAAAAAAGGACCAAGAATTCTGTCTCCTATAATTCCCGCCCACACGTTTACTTTTTGTGGATACTGTGTGTGTAATTCTTCCATCCAATGTGGGTTATGTCGCAACCAATAACGGGAATTGTGCCGATTTACAGCTCCATTTAAAGAAAATGTGGCTTCGTCGGAGAAGATAATAGAATTCACAAACTGTGGGTCGTTATAGCACCTGTCCATCATTTCTTCACAAAACTGAATTCTCCTATCAAAATCATCTTCTGATAATTCTTGAACAAGTTTAACCCTATAAGGATGAAATTTTTCTGTATGTAAAATATTCAGTACAGTTCCTTGACTAACATTATTATCCAGGGCTAATTGTCGAGTTGAAGTATGAGGATTTTTGGAAACTGTATCGTCTGTTGCTATTTTTGGACGGCCAATTTTATCCAAATCTTTGACGTGGCTCGTTTCTCTAAATTTTCTATTAATTTTGGTTACAGTGGACCGCGTAACAGGTTCACGATTTGGATGTATAGTATTAAATAAAGCGCACACATCATCGTGAGTTTTCTTGTTATCACCGTACCCGATCATCATCAAAATTTCGATACCTTCAGTTTCTGTTAAACGTATCATGATTAAAAATTCGTATTTAACACAGGACACAGACTAAATTTTAATCACTTATTAATGCTGTCACCGAATTGACATTACAGATTTGCATTTGTTCAATTTTAAACATTTTCAAACAAGTGCGTACTATTGTCGTTTGTTTATCTTGCAATAAGTGTACTTGATGAAAAATGTTGTCAGTGACAAAAATAAATGTTTATCGTGATTTTTCTTGAAATTTTTATTATGCAACTATATGATATTTTTACATGGCTGTATAGAGAATAAAAAGCACTAACTGTTCATGCTATAAAAAGTATAGGTAGCTATTAAAAAAAAATTCGATGACGTCATAGCTAAAACATATGACGATTGAAAAAAAATGAAAAACGCCAAATTGTGGCAAAAAAACTGATAGGAAACTTTTGTTGGAAACTTTTTTTCGTAAAGTTATTATTTAAGGCTGTAGCATCGATGTTCCTTACTTTTTATTCACCCTGTATATAATTGCATAACTAGAAACTTTTAAATTGTGTTGATTTAACGTTTGAAACCTGTAGCGTTTGTAAGTTTGAAGGCGACACTTGAATAACAAGGTATAACCAAAATCAACCAAAATTGTTTATTATGTATGTACTTGTACATGCTAATAAATGCCGTTTTGAATGTGATCAGTAACTTAAAGTTAATTGATTTTGAGGTAGGATTTTGGTATGTAAAATTAAACTATTGCAAAGATTGGCTCTCCGTATTATTTTATTAATTATTTATTTACAAAAACGTACATGGATAGTTTGTGCAGCATTAAACATTGCATCTAATACATGATTTAGATTTTTACTTTCCTATACTATTAGTATTGATTCTGTGAAAAGTTTCGAAATCGCGTGTTTTACGGAAATACATGTTTTGGTCCTCCAGGAACCCAAACAAGTGTTTTTAAAAAATGTCTGTCTGTGGGTGGCTGGATGGGTGGGTGGGTGTGAGGATGTGTGCGCTCCATAACTGCCAAACGGATGGTCCGAATTCAATAAGCTTATTTATCGGAAAAATCAGATTTAAAAAACTCCGAAATCGGAAGCGGAACTTGAACATGTTGTGGCAGCCCTTTTTTCGGAAAACGAATTTTGTTAATCTGAAACGGGAATCTTATAGAAGGCCTTAGGGCTTTTGACCGAAGCTTTAAATTGGCGGCGCCGCTACAATTTTCTTGAAAATGTTGATTAACTGCGTATTACTCAAAAACAAGTTGACAGATCGCCTTTAAATGGTGTATCATAAATAGCTATATAAAGACACAATGTTACTGTACACAAAAATTTTGAAAAGCTAAAAGCTATGAAGTGAAAAATTATTTTAAACCTGTGGAAATTTCCAAAAAAATATTGCTGAAAAACTGGCTACACGATTGTTTTTTAAATTTTGTAAGCTCATAGAGCTGAAGATGAGCTACAATTTACTTTGTGTCTCAATCCGCTAATTTCTATGTGACAGCTTCTACGAATTTTCGAAAATTTAGATTGTAATGCCTGTTTATTCAAAAACGAGATTTCAGATCGGCACAAAATGTGATATTAGAAACGCCCTAGGGCTATACAATGGTACAAGCTACGAGAATGTTTGCGGTTACTAGAACAAGTGCAAAAATAATCAAAATTTTGAATTTTTCAAAAAAGTTTTGCTCAAAAACTGTCCAAACTATTTTCTTAAAAATCTGTAATCTAATAGAGCTAGGAAGGAACTATAATTTAGTTCGTGTCATAGTCCGCTATTTTGTCTATGATGCCGTAAATGACTTTTTGAAAATCGAAAATTCGCTTGTTTGATAGACGGTAAAAATTATCTGTTTAAGCTAAATTGCTCATGGGTGATAGTAGAATATATAGAATTCAGTGCGTTCATTTTTCTCTTCCATTTGGTTTTGGTTTTCTTTAATCCCCAGGATTCTTTTTCAAGAAATCAAAAAATCGAATTTATTCTTTCTCTTAAAAAGCTTTGATAAATTCGGTTACTCCTAAGTCATAGTACGACGTGCAGCTGGTTGTGCGCTCAGCTATGATGGTCCCTATGAAGTAAGATATACCAAAGGTCGATAGATGAATGATTGTTGTTTGTTGTAATAGTCTGCGACAGGAGAATTCGTGATTACCGCCAGAGGGGTCTCTGGTTAAAGATTTAAAGCCCAGGAATGTGTTAACCGCTGGTAAAATTAAAAACAAAGTTTTGCATATTTCATTTAGAATAAGCATTTTAGAATAAAAATAACATAATTCACGCAAGATAACCTTTAAGAGATACATTTATTTCTCATCAGCCATTTTACAACTGAAATGAGAAAAACCGTTAAAAAATAACCCAATTAATAAGCCATGAGTACATAGTATCCTTATCAAGAATAGTTGATGATAAGGAAGACTTCGGTGGTGTTACTTGTAACATCAGAGCAACACGGTGGTCTGAGTGATTCAAAGCAGGAACACGATCGAGCTGATCTTCAGACCTTTTTGTATTGATTTCAACAAAATCATCTTTTTAAAAAAAGCTCACTTGAGTTGTGTTTATTGTCCTGTGGTAACATTGCTGACAAGACAGTTGACTCGGTCTATTATCTTTAGACGATTAGAAGGAAAAATAAAGTAAAATTATTAATATATTTTCTTAGTAAAATTTAATTTTCAAATTGAAAAGAAGTCCGGGTGATCCAGTTGTAGAGGATCAGAGAGAAGAAGCAGACATTTTTTCTGTAATTCTGTGGATCGGTATCGAGCTCGGTAACCATTCGACGTTGGGTTACAATTAACGGCGCTTGCCTTGATTACTGACTGACCAGGACAAGTAACAAAGTCATAAACAACATGAAACATACAATTTAACACATGTGTGTGAATGACATTTGAATGAATGTGCATGAAGGGTGGCATAAGCTTCAGGAGCATAGCGGTCTAAAGGCCAAAATGCCCCACTACCTTCTATTACACACAAGCGAAGAGCCTACCCGGAGTGAAAGACCTCGACACCTTCGGGTGTAAGAGATGAAAGGTTAAATAATAATAATAATAATAAATTAAAAAGAAAGTCTTTTTCGAAACTTTTAAAATTGTTTACTTTTATCCTGAAATTGTGAGAAAATGGATACTTGTAGTTAAAAATTGATAAGGGCCTTTTATATTGGCCATACCGTAAGAAAACTAACCAATAAGACAAACAACCCTCTCTGTTCGGCGGTTTGAGGGTTATATTCGTAAAACGAAATGCATGCATGAAACCCAACATGTCTGACTACATTTTCAAAATGGGGGGAAACCCGCAACTAGATTGTTTTGGAATATTCTGAAGGTTCACGAGGATGCGATGGACAATAAATGCCAATACTATCTTTTTATTTTAAATTCCTACCTCAACCTCTATTTGTATATTGTCTCAAATGCTAGTGTGCACATAATTTGAAAATTAGTACGACTATTTATAAAATATTTTCATCAGACTTTTTTTTTAACTGGCATATCGTTGAAAACTTTAAGTTTAACATTTCAGTGAAATTTTCTGTCTTAAACATTACATAAAATATTTTACATTGGATCCGGAATAATTAATGACTTGTGTCTTGACTGTATGAAGCAAATATATCAAGTTAAGCAACAGATAATATTTCCTTGATTTAACATCTGAAAGTGCGTTCATGCTTTCCTCTTAATGTAAGTTTCGCTTTTTGTTCTCTGGTTTCTAATTCCATGCCGATTTCCCGTTTTAGGAACTATCATTAATTCAAGCATTAAAGGAAATATGAAAAATTATATATGTGAAACAAAGCAATTTTGGAATATTGTATGGAATTATACAAATTCTTTTTTTATTAAATTTTATAATAAAGATGTAACGCATATTGTTACATGTCTATCAGTGTTTGCAGGAAATTGCACAGTAGCTTCCCTGCTATTGACATATATGTAATAGTTCTGTTATGCAATGACGCAAGGGTGTACGTAGATTGATAGAGGTACCATTTCATCGTCCCCGCGGTTGACGCAACTTGATTGATCGCACAATATGACCCATGACGGTCATCCAAATATATGCCATGTCTAATTTAGCTGAGCTTTGTGCTAATGCACGCTTTATGCATTAACGAAAGCAGTTGTATTGATATAGTGCCATGATCTATTTATTGCGTTGTGAACTTACTTGTATTTACAAAACATTTCAATCAGTAGAGATATTGATTTATGTTATTAATGGAATTTTCATTTGGAAAAACGCACCTCAATTATTTTATTGACTGGAAATGTATTTTTAATGATATTTTATATAGTAAACATTGGAAATCAGCTCTCTGTATGCGAAAATATATACAGGGTGTATAAAAAGTAGGGAACGTCGATGCTACAGCCTTAAATAATAACTTTACGAATAAAAGTTTCTAACAAAAGTTTCCTATCAAGTTTTTTGCCACAATTTGGCGTTTTATATTTTTTTTTTCAATTGTCATATGTTTTAGCTATGACGTCATCGACGTTTTGTTTAAATGGCAACCTATACTTTTTATGGCATGACCAGTTACTGCTTTTTATTCTCTATACAGCCATGTAAAAATATCATACAGTTGCATAATAAAAATTTCAAGAACAATCTCGATAAACATTTATATTTGTCACTGGCAACATTTTTCATCAGGTACACTTATTGCAAGATAAACAAACGACGTTATTCTTTGTTCTAATTTGTAACATTTTCTTTCTGACTTGTTTCCTTTGTTCAATTGCATTTTTAAACTGTTCGTCAAACGTGATATGTCGTTTTTCCTTGGTCTCTTTTCCAATAGTTTCTTATGCGGCCTTTGTTATTGCGGTTTTTATGCTCCACAATGGTCTTCTTATTGTGTGCATCATCTACCTCTTGCAATTTGGTATTTATTAGACTTGCATATTGGTCTCTATGTGTTTTATTTTTTAGTTTACCCTTATGCCAGATGAGTTTTGTTTACTCTTCTTTTACTTTTAAGGCTCTCGATATTCTCCGACTCATTTTGATGTTTAGTAGGAAATAGTCTCTTATACTCCGTATATTTAACAGGCTTGTAGCATACATGGAATCAATAAATACGTGGTCTATCTGATTATTTCTATTGCCATCTGTTGATGTCTAACTCATTTTATGACTATTCTTGTGTGGAAAGTAAATTTCTCCTATACAATTAATTTTTGGATGTAGCCAAACCAACCAGTCCGAGGCCGATATGTTTGACTTATATATTTGTATGTTTTAATAAATTTTTGTAGGGCATAAAATTCTTTTTTCGACTGTTTTTTCACATTTAGAATTGGTTAGTAAACGAAGCAGAACAATGCAATAATTAATTTTTCAACATGAAGATGGCTGTGAAATCAATATTTATGTTAGCAATTTTTAACAATTGGGCGTTGCAAAATTATTGAAAACATGTTATAGTAAATTTATGATAGAAAATCGAAATTAGTTTTGACATGGTATGTTTTAAATTTCAATAAAAAATATTAAAAAACTGAATTTTCTTTTGAAACAAACTGGCGGCTATAACACAATTTTTTTTAGAATAGTATTGTTCACTTTTTTTGTTTCTGATTAACAGTTTTTAAATACCTTTGCGAAGAGACATTTGAATTATAAACATTTGAACAAAAAACTCGCAAGAAAAATTTGCTTCTATTATATTATTTTCACTATGTGTGAAAATAATGGAATGGAAACGAATTTTCTTCCAGATATTCTTAAACGTCATGCCGAAAATATTTATTGCGTATCTGCAATTTCATCGCTTGAATTTATTATCATTATTATCACAAAAAAACAAAAGTAAATACTCACTAACGGAAATGTTTCTACAACTGACTGCCATTTTAAGGTGTTGCAAAGTTGTTTTTATTGTTTTCGAAACCCGGCTGATTTGATTTGTTCTTCACAATTTCAAAAGTTTTGATTTACAAAGCAATCTTGGCAGCAGTACATCTTTAAACATTTGAGTATTTTATTGCAGATAAAAAAGGCGAACATCGTTAGTGAAAACAATTGAAAGATGCCGAAGTTTCAATTTTGCTAAAATTTGTAATTTTACCCATCGTCTAATAACATGCAGTTTATTGGGTAAAACTTAAATAATAAAATTGCTAGAAGTTGGGCCCGATGGTACCTTCTTGGCTTAGATTCGTATTCTACGGTTGTTGAACAGCCGATCTGCGCAAGCGCGATCTTCGCGGCCACCGCGACCGCGCGGTTATTGATTTTTGTTTTTTTCTAAAATTTAGGAATTTCGACTTCAAAAGTGGTATGTGCATGTTAAACGACAATAGGATTAAATTTTCGTGGAAGAAATACTTGCAGGGGGTTTCTTTTTGGTCGTTTACCTGTACATTTGCAATAATACATTTTAAAGTTTGGTCAAGTAAAGTAGGTACGGATGTGCAAACTTGCAAATAAATAGAAGTCTAGTTCTAAGTTTACTACCGCTACTATAGTCAGGATTTCTCGTTTTATTTAATTAATTTAAACATATGAATTTTTTTTATTCGCACATTACTATATTAGATGTTAAAACGTAAAATGCGATCACCTATGTTAAAATTTATAGCACCTGTCTGTTTTATTCAGTATTCGTGGTATCACTGAGAGTATGTGCTTGTGTGCTCCCAAACCAACCTAACCAGGGCCAATCCTGTGGGACTGTTTATAGCGGAATCCATTAAACCAAATCAGGCTTTCTATATAAATGTTCAATATAACAATAGATTGAATTTCCATTAAATAACAAGGGTTTACGTAGTTCTGAAAAACATCTTTTGTTTCTAGTGAGATTTAAAGCTATTTTTTTTTACTTAAATTAACACCAGATTGTTGACTTCCTCGCTTATAATTAACATGTATATCGTACACTATTTTTTATACAACTGTTTATATTATTTTTCAAATTGTTTCACAAAAATCAGCTATGTCGTGATGTAGTCACGTTAATGCACTGACAATTGAAAATTGTTTATTAGAAACTTCAGAAAACGTTTTGTTCGCGTTTTTTAAAACAGTTCGTATTGTTACTGCAATACTAAAAATGGAGCAGCAGTCGTAGTAATGTTGCAATGGCAACGAGAAATTCGTTTACTTCCAAAGGAATTAATATGAGTAATTGTTCTAATTCTAATGTGTATGTTACTATTCATAAATAAATTATAAACTAATTACCACTAGTGTTAAAAATCTTTTTTTACTAGTGTTAAAAATATTTTTAACATGCTACTTTATAAAATAGAATTTCTAGCCCTAGGGTAACTTGAACTAAAAGTGTCATTTTTAATGTCAGTTGTATAAAAAAGAGTTTTTACATGAAACCCATATTAGATGTTATCCGGTTTTATTTGATTTGTTTCGAAGCCGAATTGGAGTATCCATACGAGATGGGCGTTTGAGTCAACTAATCTTGTTTTTGAAACTCAAAGAAAGTTTTCATATAAATATTTTCTTTCTTATATAGCATAAAACCTTTTAGCCAAACAGACTTGACTGAACAAAAATAAGCTTTTAGTGCAGCAATTGTGAAAGGCGTTGATGACCGTTTTGGGAGATCCTGGGAGGAGACAGTTTAGTTCAGTTTGAGCCAGCGGAAATGAGCTAAGCTGTAATTTACGGCTGCGACAGCGTCTCTGGTGGCCCGAGGACGCACTACGTACCATGCGGTTTAGTTCCGGTAGTTTTCCTGTAAAGACATATTTCCCTAATATTTTCTTGAAATCCTTTGTTACATTGTTTTAGGCTAAAACCTTTGTTTGACAATTTACTACGAAAACTGGTGCCCGAGGGATTTTGATTATAGCGTATTGGAAAAGTAGTTGGTGATACTCTTATTTTTTTTTAATTCTTTATCGTGAAGTTTGTTTGTACTACAAATCTGCAAATTTAAAAATTAATGTTTGATAATGAGAAAAATCTGGACTAAAGCAATTACTTAGATTTTATTTTTTAATATGCCTATATACATATAAATGAATTTAATACCGACAAAAAGTGTAAATTTGGATTCAAAATACGGTTTTTACTCATTGGTCATTTCTACATCCTGCAAACTTTATGGTCTAGCGTGGCCTAGATACGGGTGTATATTTTCTGAACGACACACGGGCGGCGGTAAGCTGGGAAATTGTATTTCCTTAATTAATAAAATTTCTAGTTTCTTAAATTTTCTGCAAATATCTTTTGCTTTTGATTATCGTGTCTTAAAATTTGTCTGATGCGTTAATTAATTTGATCAGATTTTTGAATTTTTTGAAAAGTTTCACAAATCAAAAACGTGTTTTTCTACAATCGTTCGGGAAATAGTCGGTCCCGCCAATTTCCGAGAAAGTGCAAATATTGTTAATATATCCATGTCAACAATACTCAAAAAATGCAAATTCAAATTTTGAAAACTATCACAAAAATTGGAAATACGAGGCAGGCGGCAGAATTATTCAGATATTTTCAGTATTTCCTGTGCGATTGTAGAAAAAACGTTGTTCATAATACGTTCGGGAAGCGTGTTTCCCACCCTTGTTTGATTACAGAAATCGCTATCGCTGGTTATGAAATTAACTATTTTATTATAAAAATGTTTCACAAGGTTACAATTGTTGACATAGACTTCGCGACTTCGTGTCTGTAAAATTTAACAATAGTCTTATTCTATATACTTCTACAATGGCATAGGATGGTTAAACCATTTTTCAGTTTACAGCAAATATTTACAAGTTTCAGAAATGCGATCGAACTTTAATTCATGCTACTGTTAAATTTTTACAAGCAATAACTAACTGCAAAATTTATTTGCAAATAATTGGAGAAATATAGGAAATTATGAAATAGCTTTCTTGTTTTAAAAAAACATTTCAATTGTAGTACTACTATTTGGAGGGTAAGATTTCTTTTTTCCATTAATACCATTACAATTTTTGCAGTTTGACGGCGGGGGGGGGGGGGGACAGAAAATTGAGTAAATGTAATGTTTCATGTCAACACACATATATTATCGTATCGATATCCGATTATCCAACATGTCGTTGTTCAATATTTCGCAATATTAAAAATCGATGAAGATTGTTAGTTTGTCACTATTTACTGGAAACATAGAAAATTAATGTGTGCGACAAGGAAAGGGGACAATGGGCAGTCCAAATGGGGAGTCACGTATCTAATGGACACAGTTAAATTTAATTTTAAAATTCACGTATTTATGGACACTTTTACTGATGTTTTTGTCGCATTCATTAGTTGCCTATATTTGCAGTGCAATATTGACAACCTGTGCCGTAGCCATATTATAAAATCCGTAATTTTACATTCTATTACATTTTTCTAAACAACATTATCGCGTTTCCGCAGTTTTTGGGTTAGCTCATAGATAATGTAACCTAGGGTAGAGGGCAGTCTCTGTTTCATTTTCTCAATTGACCAACGCTTCCTATGCGAGAAGGAAACTACTAAAATAAATACAAAAAAAACGATGGCAGATCGCGCTACACAGAAGCAGGAGTGTTGTTTTTTTTGAATTCCAAATTTTACAATGCTTATTAATAAATTATCAAATTTGATCAAATTGACAGGTTCTTTTTTAAGGTGAAATAAAAATATACTATTTTACTGGTGTGTTCAAGAACTAGTTTTTTTTAAAGAATCATGAGGCCGTGCGTGAGCAAGACTCCATGATTCCCATCCCACCCCCTTACCCGGGCTCAGCACACTAAGTGCTATACACCGGTATAACGTGCCCCACCCCTGAAAGACATGCAACCCAACATACACACCATCCATGGATACGCCGGATTTAACTTATTCAGAAAATTTTCCGACGGGCAGAGGACTCGAACCTACTGCCGATGCCGTTGAGAGTCTAGTTTCAAAGCCTGGGACTTGAACCACTAGACCACCCGCTGGCGCCAAGAACTAATAGTAATAATCCTTTGAAAACATCAGAAGGGCAAAAGATTATTATTTCATTTCAAAAAATTTGTTAAGTATCAAATTTGATATGTTTAAACACTACCTTGACAACACTTATGAATATTTATGCATTGCTGTTTCAGAATATAAAACAGATTTACAAGATTAATTTTTATTTACCTAAATGCTTTGAGGTAAATTCTTGGTTGACGAGTATCATTTTCTTGAATACTATAAGTAGTATAAAAAAACGTAGCAAAAACAAACAGTAAAACTGAAAAAGCTGAATTGTGGACTTCGAGTGGACTTTCTTATACTAGATATTTAGTTGTTTCACTGTATTGCTTTTATATTTTTATATTCAAAATCAAAAGAGCTATCCGATTTTCTGAAGAAAATACCATGTTGTCATTTATCATATTGCCATATACTATTTCGGTGGCAGTCAGCTTGAAAACGGAATTTTGATTTTTTTCGTTATTTTTCTTAGTTAGGAGGTACTCTTTAAAGTAGCTTTGAGAGCGATGTACCTAATTATTCAAGTAAAAAAGTTGGTCTATGGCCACTTTTAAATGAATAACACTGTATAGAGTGGCTAGGAAAACCCCGGCCACTTTTGTTGCGGCGATCAAGAGATGGCGCTTTAGTAAACAAATATTAAATTAAAATACTGACAACAACGCAGAATCCAAGACGTTTAAGTTGTTTTGATTTAAAATGGGGCGTATTTAATAACTAAAACGTCTTGGATTCTGCGTTGTTGCCACTATTTTAATTTTTCTTTACTAAAGCGCCATCTCTTGACCGCAGCTAGAAAAGTGGCCGGGATTTTCCTAGCCACTCTGTATATTAAAAAATGACTTGTAATATTTCTTAACAACTGACTCATTCGTGACTATTAAAATCCGCGAATTACCTCTATCGCCGCTATACCAAGTATACCTAAGAGTATAGTATTTTTTTAGTCTCTTAAATATGGCATCTTTATTAAATTTAGTTGATGCCAACTGCATGGTAATTAGTGGCAAATATTTATTAAATTTTTAAGTTTCATAATGTCAAAAAAGAGACACCGATTTTACTTATATCATCAATAAAACGCTTTTATTAAAGTGTCCACCAATAAAGTTTTCTGTGATGTTTAGCTCCCTATGAACCCTCTTTTTCAGCTGGTAGAACTATTTGACTTCTTTTATACAGAAATTTTGTATTTCTTTAATGATCTGTTGTAGGAACAGTATCGACGTAATCACTAAATGAATGGAATGTGACCGAAGGGTTACTTTACAATCACTTAAAATGCTTGATTTGGTTGTTGCAGAAAATTACATGTTAACAAGAAAAAACTAAATTACGAATCTCTCCAAACCGCTAACAAACTGAACAGCTGTAATTATGTGCCAATATTATTATTCATGTTTGTTCCAAGACCGAAGTTTATTAGCTAAATCAAGCCCCACGTTCTCCCACTTAACCCACAACAAGTTATCAACATTTTAATATTTATTGGTAGACAGGGTGTAGTAGTAAACAATAGAAGCGAGTGAAGAAGGTGGTTAAAGTACATAGATACTAAAAAAAATGACGCTTATAAAAAATAAAGATAGAAAGATAAGGAGAAATAGAAGGTATAAGAGTAACTAAAAAAACGCATATTTTTAACTACATTTTGCTTAGTTGCTTTTTTAATTTAAGTTAGCTTGCTTTTTTTATTTCCGACGGAAGGTTACTAATTATACACTTCACCAATATTGTATGTAAATGGCCCTTTATAAATGGTCAGTTTATGGTTAGGAATAGTAATGAGATTCTTCCGTCGGATGTTAATATTATGAATATCAGTTCTAAAAGTAATTTTTTATGTGCATAAATAGGTAATTTATACAAGATAAGTTTATGGTGCAAACAGCTAGAGTGGAGCAATCGCCTCTTCTCCATATCAAGCAATGGAATAATTTTTAATTTATATGTAATATGGTGATTTTTTTCTTATCCCAAAATTAATGCGTAAACAAGAAATTTGTACGACCTGAACTCTTCTTGAATATTCTCTAGAAACGCAAGGATCATAAACTGAATTAAATAATGAAAATGAGAAAAAACAAGAGAACTGCGAAGAATACTCGTTGAGTGATGAGATCGTAATTGCCTAATTTCAAATATAGCGCCAGCGGGTGGTCTAGTGGTTAAAGTCCCAGGCTTTGAAACTAGACTCTCAACGGCAGTAGGTTCGAGTCCTCTGCCCGTCGGAAATTTTTCTGAATAAGTTAAATCCGGCGGGTCCATGGATGGTGTGTGTGGTGTGTATGTTGGGTTGCATGTCTTTCAGGGGTGGGGCATGTTAGACCGCTGAATAGCTCTGAAGTGCGCTGAGCCCGGGTAAGAGGGTGGGATGGGAATCATGGAGTCGTGCTCACGCACGGCCTCATGATTCTTAAAAAAAATTTTCAAATATATATCTTTTAGATTTAAAAAGGTACTTTGAGTACAGTTTTTTATACGTACTTTATACCTTAGGTTTGAGTTTATGATCTTGATTAAACCCAGATTTTTGGCAGAGTCAACAAATTTCAATTTTACCAATATTGAAAATTAAAAAATGCGATTTATCTCAAGTGATTAGTTTTTTCACTTTTATATTGTCTTGATTCACTTCAACACTATTAAGAGAAAATTTTAATTTTTTTTAAGTTGCTGAAATTAAAGATGTTCCAACAGTAGGTCAGATCGATGTTGAGAACAGTATTTTTCGTTAAAGAAATATTGTTTTGTGCATTGAACCTTTACTTGGCCCCACCATTAAAATGATTTCATTAATGTTTTTTCTCGATCTCACAAATCTCTTTAATGGGCTGTAATCACGGTTACACATTGCGTTTGGTAAGGGCATTACCTGCGCATTATCGTTGTGCTGTTTTTTTTTGTTTTTCTTTAGTGAATATGGTTTAGCTGTATTGATTTTGCGTTTGCCAATAATTAATAACGAGTAGAGGCAATTTGTGAAAAAAGCAGGTAATTAATTTTGCTTGTCAAAATGTCTGAAAGCAAATTCGAAGATAATTTCATTTAGCAGTGATGATGCTCACGTCAGGATAATATCGTTAAAGGGATGGAGAGGTAAATATGAGCTAAACGAGGTCCTATATACCGTCGTTAATAAAGATGGAAGTCCAGGGTATAACGATCACCACACTTTTCACGAAAGCTCTAATTCGATTTTCGTTTATGCGTCAGCGAGCAATTCAATTCTGCTTGTGTTTAGTGGTTCTATACAGGTTCAGCACGACTAGCCTCTGATAACAGAATATTGTAAAACATGCCTTTAAGAATTTACATTTTAGATTCTAAATAACGAATAAATACATTTGAATTTTCATGTGATTGATTTGGTAATAAAAGTTTATGGTGCCCTCATGAATTTATAATGGGTAATTTCGTTTTATAAATGAAACTAAATACATTCTTTTATATTAATAAGAGATGTAGAGACATAAATTAAGCTGAATTTCTCACCGTTTAGTCAAACTTCCTCAGTAAAAGATGTAATGATACGAAGTTACGCACATTTAAGTAAGTTGTCTCGTTGACCTCTATCTTAATTACAAGCAATTATTGCTGTCTTAAGAAGTTTATTAAGTGCATAAATCTTGGGTAGTATCTTAGTTAATATATTATGTGCCTTCAGATAAATGATTCAGGAATTATTCAGACATTTATGTTATAGCTCTTTGCTGTTAGCGTTCTTTATTTTTTGTTAAAAGAACATGTTTTTTTTGTAATGTAGGTGGTTTGCAATTTTTTTCTTTTAGCAATAATTATTTTCTCTCTTCAAATATTAAAAGTTCCGCATACTTGCACAAAAAATTTGGAAATAAACGCGAAAAGCCCAATTTTTCATTGATTTTATGAAATTTTTTGATATCCTGATTTCGATTTAAACAAATAGTCCACCTGTGACCTGTGGGTGCATGGATACTTTCGTTTCCTTGTATCTCCGGAATGGATTGTTTAATCGGTAGGGACTTTGGCTTGGGAGTTTGTAAAAAAAATGTTGTAAAATAAGCTTTTAAAAGAATTCGAAACCGGAATCGGAAATTTGACATTTTTTATGATAGAATTTTTTTTCAGAAAATTAAATAAGGAGTTAAAGCAAATCCAATGCTTTTTCTTTCGATCTTTCTAGCTTTAAACTGGTAGCCGCCACGATGTTTTGCAAATTTTGACTTTAACTCCTTATTAATAAAAAACATTTACGGCGTGCAAACTTTTTTTTGAAGTTTGTAAAAATTGGTACCAACTTTTTAGAAATTAAAAATAATATTAGTCAAAAACTGGCCACGCGATTTTTTTTGATTTTTTTTTACGGGCTGATAAGGATAGGCATGTGCTGCAATTTGCATGGTGTCCCAATCCGTTAGTTTCTTTGTGACGCCTTTTGTGAATTATTTATGTATTGAAAATTGATGCTAGTTGATTTAATAACCGAGATACTATTAAATTTTTTTGCTTTTATAGGTGCAGCAAGATGGAGAGGGAGTAATTTACCCCCTTGTATCCGATTTTGCACCGACGACTTTTCTCTTTTGTCTCCGGTTTTCTTTTATCTCAAAAAATAGTGTTCTAAAATTAATTTTCTCATAGAAAAACATAAACGTTATATGATGAAGCGGCCGTGGTTACGCCTTGGCTCGTTTTGATGCACGTCATATTATGTCTTGTTCGTTGCACAACCGTTGTCTTCCCATCCGTGTGTAGTGTAGAAACAAACGGGTTATATTTGTAGGACGTGTTACAGAGACTTTCGAAAACAGGAAAAGTAAAAGTTTCCTAAACATAGGAACGTCCAGGCGAAGTGCTTTGCTCTTTTTTTCTCTTTGCGAATGGGGGAGAGTTTAAACTATTAAAATTTAAACTGTCTGGAGCACAAGATGTAGTAGATTAAATAAAAAACAAAATCGAGGCGACATTTAGAAAAGTATGTTTTCTCTCTATTTGCATCAAATCCATCTTCCCTATCTAATAAATTATTACATGCAAAAATACACCTCTAAATGTATTGAATCTAGCACACAAAATGTAATAAAATTAAATGTTCTAAATGGAGGCAATTTACAATTTAACAACAATGTGGTACAAATTAGATGCCAAAATCTATGCCCAGAATATCTCAATCACTCATGTTCTAGGTTGAATTTCCTGCTTTATTCTGATTTTCGCAGTTTGTCTGATACCATTTGGGTTATTTCTGTACGCTTTACATTACTCTTGAATTCGGTCACAAACGGAGATGCCAAGGCGTAAGGTTGAAAGATCGTGATCACTCAATCTGCAATCTTCTCCCTATCCACCTGTTTTGAAACTTTTAATCGAACTAATGACGAGCATTTAATTGGTAGTGGGATTTGCACCATTTTGGCGCAATTATTTTTTTTTATATTTACTTAACGTCACCTTATTTCTGCTGCAAAGATTTAAAACGACCGACGTCAAGAAATAAGCTCGCTACACCTGGAAATTTTGACATACTCCGATCTTCTACAGAGTACGGATTTTTAACGTGCAAATGGCATCGCACATTACACGGGACTAGTTGTTAGAAAATTTTCATGATTTTAATTAGGATACATTGCCGCAATGTAGGGTTACGGGTAACTTATTCTCCGTTACTTGAAAATATCGATAAACACATTGACCTATGATCGGTATTTGCAAGGAAGAAAGGACTAATAATATCATCCCCACAGATTGCCGCCTGTACATACGTTCCTTCTACTTAAAGTATGCAAAATCTCCATTTCATCTATTTTGAGCAACCTCTGCATCATAATTTATTTCTCTTGCTAGAGAAGGCTTAGTGTCACACTTGACGTTCAACTGCATTTTGCCATTCTCGACTCTGAATTCAAGTAGGAGTCGGAAAACCATTATGCCAAGCATTCCACAACTGTACGAATTTAACTGCTTGCGTTTTCCTATTTGCTTAACACTCAAATTACTATTAAAGCATACTTTGGTGTTTTTTTTATTAATTTTACATACCACATCACAAATACTATTCTACAGTAATTTTAACGGATTATTATTGGTCAGTACGGTAGCAGTAAACGTCGAACACGCCAAAGCTGCGCTGCAGACCGATCTCAAAAAATATAGCCATCAGTGTATAACTCTCATTCATAAAAAAAAGATTGGCTGTTACGTTCTGCGCCTCTAAGAGTAGTCACTTAAATTATATAGCATATTTTTGCACACCTCCCTAATATACATCTTATTGCAAATGCCTTCGTTTATGTATAGACATTTTCTAAGCCAGTGAAGCATAACATCGATTTTAGCACTTCCTGTATGTGATACTCGCACATGAATTGTTTTTTTGTTTATATTTTCTTAAATTCTATGAAACTCGAATACCTGTTTTATTATTATAAACCTTCAAATCATTTAATTTTAGAGGTTTACCGAAATGCGTACCAAACGAGAAACGACGTAATTACAGTGTCCAATACGTGTCTTGTTAGTTAATTTACGGAAATTTACGTATTTCCTCATACATAATTTAAATGATATCTCTGTAGTCATTCAAACTCCAGTATTATACAGCCCGAGTCAAAGATACAGGTTTTAATATATTTCTGCTATTTAGGTAAAATACAGAGTGTCCCATATAAACATTTATTATAAGATAACAGTTTTCTTAAACGGAATGCCCTATTTTTTTAATCTTAATGATAAGACCAATTAATTCCCAACAAAAAAATCTGAAAAACTTTTTTTTTAATGCCATAGTTTTCGAGAAAAAAAAATTTTGTAGCTATTGTCGCAGTTTGCGCGCTTACGGTCAACGCGCAAATAAGGGAATCGGCGCACGATAGAAAAAAATGAAGCTGACAGGTGTTATTCAGTTTTATTACATAAGTGTCATATTTAACATACTTTTAGTGTGGCATTTTAATTAATTAACTACTACTATTAATATTCCACAAACGGAACGAATAAAGTAAAAATATGACATTATCTACAACAAAAAAGCTGAACTAGTCTAGTAAGTAAAAGAGCGTAATAACAAAAAAAGAATGAACTCGTTGGTTTTGCAGCCTCTCGTTATTATTGCAGTTTAAAAAAACTGATAGACATGTTATGGGCCAATTTTTGAGTGTATTTCAATAACGGAAACGGGATTTCAGCTATCTTTTTTTTTGTTATCAAGTTACGCGCCAAAATTGAATTTTTTTAAAATGTGAAAGTGTCTTATATCTCAGTTATTGAAAAGATAGAAGGAAAGTGTAAAGACACTTTTTAGAGATAATTTTATAAAGAATGTAAATATGTCAGAAAAACTAAAACAACATTCATTTGTTTTTGAATTACCACATAAAATTGGTTTTTTTTTAATAGAAACCATAGTTATTTGTGATTTCATTGAAAAGGCATTTGTATTGCGGTTCAGAAAATGTATAATTTGTTATAGAAATTTAATTGTTAAGATATTTAATCCTGAAACATATTTAAAAATGTGAAGATAATAAATTGCTGTCTGTATTTTAGTATACTTGAAAATGCCTTAACCGACGAAACACACACAATAAAAGTTTTTTAGTGAAATTTATGATAAACTATTATTATTATTATCTTTACATAATTTGTTTTACTTATTTTTTCTATTTTGGTTCTTTACTGACTACTTTATGAAACTCATTTGGATTTCATTAAGCAACTCTTTAAAGAATTCAAAATTTTATTTTGTTAGGTTGGTGACAACCATGTGACAACAAAACCTTCACGCGTTATAACCATAACCTTTAAATTGTAAGTTCTAAAAATTAAGATTATTTAGCGTATTTTCCGCTACTTTGCGTAGCTCGGGTGGGGTGCAAGATAATTCTTCTTCCATCTTATCTTCAAATCTTTTGTATTTTAAAAATTGAATCACTTTCAAACAGAGTTTGTCTCAATTTTAATTTGACAGTAGTTTGAATTGTTTGAAATTATTTTAAATGTCACCAACAGCCACAAAACCAAAACAAACTTGTCCAACAACACTTGTCCATTACAAAACTCGCCGCAAGCGGCTCGTTTTCTAACTTGGACGCGTGCTCTAAAATCATGTCTTATGAAACTTGTTTTTTAATATACTATTAAATAACGGTCGATTTACAATGACTTTTATTTTTTTTGTTTTACTAATAAGTAGGCTATGAATTTAAAAAAAAAATTAGAATAGGTAAAAACAAATAAAATTAGAAACCAGTAATTGTGCTGCATAACTCTTTAACCACTTTAAGTTAAGAATTCACACTAAAGCTTTTAAAGTTTACAAAGATGGTGATTTATAGCATAGAAGAAAAGTATATGTTTATAGCTTTTATTGAAAGTCGGAAGAAATTCAAAATTGGCAATAGGTTTACAGAAAGGCGGCAACCTAATTTGCGTGTATTTGAAATATTGAATTCTAATTTACAACGATTTGGTAGTTTCGATAAAGATTAACCCAGAATCAAAAATGCTTGAAAATAGTAGCCGAAGAAGATGAAATAAATGCTTTAGCTTCTGTTATTAATACTCAAAATACATATTGCCGCGAAATGGAAGAACGGGTAGGCACAAGTAGAACTAGATCTTTAAAAATTAAAAAAAAACATATAATATAGAAAAAGACTTTTTCTGATTTACACGCCGCGCCATTTCGTGTGCTGTGCCTAGAGGCCGGTAGTGATTGCAGATATTCGCTTAGTGAGTTCCTTTCTCACTCAAATATCAGTTTGTTGACTTGCAATTTTCTTCGCCGCACATTAGATGGCATCATTGCTTTTGTAATTCCTCTTTCATGATTTTGTTTTCTGGGTATATTTCTGCCTGCCGGTTTTGGTTTCAACTGTAGCTAGGTTTACGTCCACCTGCCGAGTCCCAATAGAACGAACCATGTAGCTGTAGTTGAAACCAAAATTAGTTTCTGACTTACTGTGTGCTGTGCCTAGAGGCCGTTAGTGATTGCAGATATTGGCTTAGCGAGTTCCTTTCACACTCAAATATCGGTTTGTTGCTACTGTTTACTGCTACTTCAATACCAAATTCTGTGCCGAAAATAGAAACAGTGGATAGTAATTGTGTATTAGTATTTTTAACAAATCTGTTTTAATCGCAATAGTATACGAAAAAATAATACAGTTCCTTTGGTTAACCCAAATTGTCTCGGCATTTAAAGCGCCCACAGTTTAATTTGACATCCATAACTTTAACAATCGTTGGTACTATTATACATTATTCCAGAATTAATTATATAAGGAAGGGCTGGATAATAAAGAGTGTTTTATTATGCAGACGGTTTATTTAATTAGCTCTCACTTGCAGAACGGTTTTATTAATTTTATCCAGTTGGATTGCTTCGCAACTGAAATTATTTTCCAGCTTTGACCATATTAATCTTAAATCCAAAGATTTTAATTACCGCCCTGAAATTTAATATCATTGAGACTTACAATCTTACGGAAATATGCGCCTTGTGTTAAAATATAACGTGCAAAGGATACAGTTACATTGTGGGTATTACAGTTCTGTGTGTATAAATGTCCCCATGCGCTTTTAATAGGGCATAAACCCCCCAAAACATTCAATCTCAGCGTCGGACGTGCCTCGAAGCAACTCGTAAAATGCACAATGCTGACTATACTATCTACAAGACCGTTCTTTTATATTATCCCATTACCTCGAGATTGTTATACAGCTATACCACTTATTCGCCTACGCTGGCTATATTACTTCCTTATTAATATTTTGCTCATTAACATTGCAATGATGCATCCAATCCGGGTCAGATCGGGTGACCACACAACTAACTGTCCAGAAACGAAATCTTGGCCTATGTGGGAAGTTGGTTCGAATGGATAGAACGTACGTTTTTAAGGGCAGAACGTGCCCTTTAATTTTAGCTTGCTTACACCACACGGAGGACAAAAATAAATATAAAACAGAATTACAATAACAATTTGGGGTTTTCAACCTGACTGAATATTAACATGGGCAACTGAATAGAATTTCGTCTCAAATAAACGCACATTCAAATAACGA
Organism: Ctenicera cuprea; assembly: GCA_958336395.1. NCBI lineage: Eukaryota > Metazoa > Arthropoda > Insecta > Coleoptera > Elateridae > Ctenicera > Ctenicera cuprea. The sequence continues at coordinate 40,861,960 of OY284490.1, forward strand.
GCCACAATTTTAAAATAATCGAGGTTTTGAAAACGCCTCGCGTTGCGGAGCAACATATAATTATAAATTTAAAAAATGTTATTTAAATGCAATTTAGTGCTTTATATATATAATTGCGTTCCTACTGTTCCCAAACAGAATTTGGTGGTATATAAGTGATTTTATCATACTTTTCTAAACTAGTTAATTGTGAGTAAACTTTAAGTAAATATAATATTATCTTAAAAGTTTTGAGTAGTGGAGAATATCTTAAAAAAATCAATTTGGTGATGCCCAACATTAGCATATTTGAAAGTGCCAAAGCAGAGGTCTATTTTAACACTTACCTTACGGTTGTCACACCGGCAAACCAAAAGCCTCTTAATGCTTCGCTTCGCGAAACATCTGTCGAAAAGAAACATAGTAAAGTATAAAATAAGCTGGTTGTGCTGACTAGCATTATACGTTGGAATCTGCTCGCATAGCACATATTATAGTTAGAAACTGAAAATTTGTTTTTCTACTCCCATGTTTTAATTTATTTATAAAGTGTGCGCTACCTATACTATAATGATGCCCATTTCGATACTGATTCTCATTATGAAATGACCCAAACTGACCAATGGCAGCAAAGCATTGTTTTTGGTAACCATGGTTACAAGAGTTGTTGGCATTTCTCAGTTAACATCGCGAAACATTTTTTTTAAGTATTATTTTTAAATAAATTTGTTTAATGAATATTGTTTTAAATTAACTAGTCGTAGAAAAAATAGTGTATGCAACTCTTATATAATGGTTATTAATACACTCGTTTGAATTACGACTTTCGCTGCCGCTCGTGTCGTAATCTCACTCGTGTATTAATAGCTATTATTATAGATTCATTGCATAATATACTATTAAGTGTTTTGTGTGGAAAAAATATCGAGTTTTTGAATATTGAGTTAATTAAATCATATAACCCAAATTTAGCGTCTTATTCTACCTTCATTCATGAGCAGTTCAGCACAAACATAAATGTTTTTTCGTCCCCCGTTTATTTAATAATAGAGCAGGAGTTTATTTTACAAAAATGCATAGCGAACGTCACGAAGAAATAAGCCGACATGAACTTCAGCCAAATTGTAGCTTGTTCCCAGCTGTAGGATCCTACAAAATTCAAAAAAAAAAATGTGTGCTCAGTTTACGATACACATTTTTAAAAATGCCCAAAATTATGAAAAATGTTTCAGTTTACAGTTGTTAAAGTTCAAAAAAATGTATGGAGTAACCTTGTGCAGACCTAGTGGCTTCAACTCATTTTTGACTAAATAGGCGTTAAAGGCAAAAATTTTTTACAAATTCCTTGGTTGTCATTCTGAATCTAGAGTTATTGTAAAACAGAATTTTAATTTGTTGTAGCGCTATCTATCATATCCAGTTTCCGCTTTTGAAAAAAATTATACCCAAAAACTTATCTAACTTTCGTTTCCGAATTTTTTTATTTTATCTAAACACATAGACGCCTAACCCATGGGGCAGTGGGGTAATAGCCACCATGACAATAAGTCTTGTGCATATGGAAATCTAGGAAAATATGAAAAAAATTTTCGCAAAGAAAACCCGAAAAAAAGTCTCAAGAAAAATTTAAAAAAAAGCTGCAGGAACAAACTCACATAAAAATTCCCAAAAATAGTTGTTTGAAAAAATTTGCGAAAAAATATATTATTTAAATTTAAATGTATTTGGAATTAACAAATTCGTATTAAGAAAACCTTGTTAGACATTTGCATGTAATTCAAAAATGAAATTCGTTCTTAGTCATTCAGGGTGTTTTAAAATACATGGGGTCCCATTCTGAAGCAGATTGTTTATGTAAAAATAAGTCACAAACTTCCTATAAACATGTATTCGCAACAGCTTAGTTTTCCTGATACTGGGTGTTTTCTTATGCCTTATAACTTTTTTGGGTATATTTAAATTCCACAACAGCCACGTACGTTATGGGGTAATGGGGCCAATGTAAAAAATAAATTTAAAAAGAACAAAATGCATGACCCTTCTATTTTTAGTTTTTGATTCGCCTTTTGAACTTCTTGTTGCAATTTGAATGAAAACTGTGCCTTTAAATTATTATTTATTTTTTTCTTATTAATTTTTTTAGTGGCCTTATTATTTACACGTACGCTCTTGGTGCCCTTTTTGTAATGTAATTGCAGCCAAAAAGCGTATAAGGTATGATAAATTTGAATAGAAAATTCCAAGCCGTTTCTGAAATGTTTTAAAATAATTAAAAAAATAAAAATTCAACACCTCGTACCTCGAAAACTAAGCTGTTGGGGATTCATGTTTATCGGAAGTTTTTGTCTTATTTTTAGGTAAGCAGTCTGTTTCTGAACGGGGACCCATGTTTTACAAAACGCCCTGTATTATATATGAGTCATCACGAAAAATAACACGTATCTTTTTCAGGGAAAGCTCTTTCTTAATTATACAGTGCTCCACCAGCAAGAAAATACACGTACTTTTGTTTAGGGGATGTATTTTCGTGGGCTGTTATTATTTCCGGGAAATAATTTTACCGGGGTGGTTTTTTTTGGGGAATATTTTTAATGATGGATGTTTTTACCGGGCCTTTTTGCCGGTGATTTTTCCGGGGATGTTTTTTCAGGGATTTTTTCAGCAGTCGAATTTTCTACATCATTTCAGGAACATTTTCTTCGTAAACTGAAACTGGCCGCCATATGCAAAGCGAAGTTAGGCGCCAGAAGTGAGGCGCCACTGTCTAAACCTGTACCATTAAACGACTCATGGCAGCTTGACTGTTTTTCTATGCAAGTAAACACTACAAAAATATATTTTTAGATTCACTAAAAATTCGTTTTAATCTTTTAATATAACTTTTAATGCAAATTATCACAAGGTTAGGTAATTTGTTTGATTCATTTGATTTTGTATTATTATAAAAGTCTGTTTTTTAAAATCTGACCTTTTATACATCATAACGTTCTAATGTTGTTTTCAAGTATGGAATCGCACTGAAAATCTTTTGTACTTAAATATTAACTTTCATGACGAAGACGTTAAATGCCATTTCACTTTCTAAAACGTTCTCTGATTAGTTTTAAAAAGACAGTAACAATTAATCGGTTTAATATATTTTTTTGGACGGTATGTTTATTTATCAATTCATCATAATAAAATGAAAGTTCCGGAAGTTGAGTTGTGTGACTAAAAAAACAGGAACTATTTTGCCAAAGAGGAGAATTATCACCAAATCAATTTGATTGCTATCTGTATTGTGAGTAAAAGTGATTTGATTGGTTGATAAGTTCAGGTTTGTACACCAATTTTCGTTAGAGAAATTTAATACACAATTCACTTAGTAAACTCGCTCCTATCTGGAACATTTTCTACCTGACCATACAAGTTGTTAATGTAATGTCCGTAATATTCCAACTTTATGTTCGATATTATTGCGGCTGGTCCTTTATCAGCTCTACCAAACTATTATCCTTTCATTTAACCTAGCGGGCACGTACTGCTACACACAGGCTGCATAATAGGTGGTTATACCCTTACTTTTGGAAACGTTTCCCGTTTCTAATAACAAAGTTTTTCGGTGGAATATGAAAACCGCATTAAACGCTTAAATTTAATTTAATCCGTCGAGCATACTATTCTAAGTAATCTCGAAACATAAACCTTTCAGCAGTTGATTAATGACAGAAATATGTTTCCTTACAACGAGTATAAATTACAATCAAAACTAACCCGAAGCTGTCAGATATGTGCCAAAGTATTGTTTGATTGAAATTGGCGCTTTCATAAATATGTGTTCAAAGCTTCAGAAATTTTCCCCTTTCAGCGAATTTCAGCGAAAATGCGAGTCTGACAAAGGAAAATGCAGTAAACATGTAGGTGCTTTTACACCGTAGTGAACTACGTAACTAAGATATAACAATAACAACACATTCGCTGCTTTGATTTCAAATATTGTTGTACAATTGTAGTACTTCAAGTACTTCAAAAGCATTTAAACATTACCTGTTAACGGTAAGCTTACTGGAAAAACATCAACTTGCATTACATCATATATTTCAACTCGAACCAAAACGTATAACAGTCATTCAGGAACGTTTAGTTATCTGGACAACCCTGTATACTAATGTTTAAAAAAAGGTTGTAAAAGTATACGAAATGCTCATACAATAAGTTGTAAAAGTATACCAGGTGTCCACGAAAACATGTAGCAACCGGCCATTTTCTTAATTTTTCAATATTTAATTTCAATTTTTTTTGGACAATATGCACATAAAAATGCATATTACGACGTAAAACGGTGTTAATTTGAACTTCCGGTTTAATCGGAAGTGATAGCAATTTTTTATTTTTAATGGAACACCTTGTATACGTTTGCATATTTAAATAGATCTTTAAATTTCCTTTACAGCCATGTATAATACTTACCCATTATCCTTTAATTTTGGCCGCCAGGGGGCGTTTTTAAAAAATCGTAGTCAGCATAAAATTATTAAATAAATAACTTTATTAATTAAAAAATTGCTTAACTCAAGCTTAGTAAAACTGCTTTTTATTTATTTTGTTCTGACAGTTAGCGTCACTTGGTATTTTGTTTTCAAAGCCTACTTAGTTGCAAATACATAGCTTTTTTTAACATCCGTTATGAATGCAATAATTTTACTTTTTCTTGCCGTTTTAAAAATAATAAGGTATGTTATTGGTATTAAATTAAAGCAATTAAAATGGCAATTTAAAAAGTGTTCAAGTAGGGGGAATTAAAAAAATAAGTTGTGACCGTTTAAAAAATTGAGAATTTTTTTAATTTTTTCTAATGTATACTTGCTACACTAAAATGCTTAAACAAATTAATAAAAAAAAACACTTAAAGTTCATTATTCTTTTGTTTTCAAAGCAATTTAAAAACAATAATTATGAATATTATGATTAAATATATAAATTTAAAGGTCTATCGAAAGATGCAAAAATATACAAGGTGTTTTATTAAAAATAAAAAATAAATGCTAATCAGTTCCGGTTAAACCGGAAGTCAAGATTAACACCGTTTTACGTCGTAATATGCATTTTCGTGTGTATATTACTCAAAAAAATGTGAAATAATAAATTAAAAATTCATAAAATGGCCGGTTGTTACATGTTCTCATGGTCACCTTGTGATGAAGCGGGACCATCGTAATACTCTATCTATAAGGGTATTACGATGGTCCCGGATGAAGCAAACAATCCAGTTTTCAAAACGTGATCTTTTGTAGTGTTCTACCTATTCAAAAGAAGTTTTGATTACTTTCAAAGAAGTATTAAGTATTTATTATTTTTGGGTCCTATTCGATCTTATTCCAGTAATCCCAGCTACACGATGTAAATGTTTTGATGCATTTGCAAAGCGCACATGCGCATAGGAAGGTCCTTCCGTTATATGTATAAAGGGCAAAATGTCTAATGCCCTTTTCATATGCAATTGATGTTTAGTCCTGATCGGTTGTCCTGACGAGCTAGTACCATTGTTCTCAATAAACTATTTCACATGCAATCCGTCCGTAGGCAGAAACGTCAGGACACCCCTTCCGTACGGCCGACAGCGTACAGACAGTATGTGTGGAAACCATTATCTTTATGAGCTATTTCACATGTATGCTGACACTCCGTTTTAGAGAACTCTGCAGTGTTGTGATTGTTACAAAATCCAAGTGTAGCTCAACAGTGCCCGTGAATTTTATGATTCGCCAACCAAATTTATTAAAATTCTTGAGATTATGAGACATAATAAGGACAACAATTTCCGTTCGCACCTAAATTTTTATTACTGTGATCCAAGAGCCAAGATCGATTTGAGATTCTTGAGAAAGTTACAAAAATAGGGATCTGAAAAATAAGGCATACGAGGAAGTGGCTGCTATAGACAGCTTTTCGTAACAATACCCACATAGATCTTTTTTCTGTTGTTTTCTGAGGTTCATAGATTTAATCAAACAAATAGCGACAATAGCGCTCTGGCTGTACCCGTGCAGAGGCATTTTTAAACTAACTACTCCCGTAGAAAATTGTGAAATTGATGCGCAAGATGGTCCTGACCGTCAAGACTGACCATCAGTTGCATGTGAAGCCGGCTTAAATCATCGAAACGGGCAAGTCACTAGCACAGAGCATGCACGGTAACTAGAGTCTAGTGAAAAATTGTCGTGCCAATCGTTTGCCGATGTGAAATAATTTTGCAAATACAGATTATCACTATTTAACTGGAAACATAGACAACTAATAAGTGCGACAAAGAAGAGAAATAATGAGTGGCTCAAGTGGGGATTCATGTAGCCATGGATACATTTAAAATGGATATGTGAATTTTTACATTAACTTTAAACGTATTCATCAATACGAGTATCCCGTTCCTTGTTACTGATGTTTCCGGTAACATAGTGGCAATCTTATTACACATAACCCATGATAGAGTACATGATATAGTATAAAGGATGGTATGCTACAGCGCACAGTTTCAGAGCCACTGTGTGACGTCATCAAGTGTAAAAACAACGGCAAATTTAAAAATTTATTCGCGACAAGTCTGCAGCGATGAATTTTAATCGTTTTTACAACATATAAATATAATAATTTAGTTACGATGGTAAAATACAAATAAAATTCCTCTGGGAAACTAAAATATTTCACATTGGATGTACCTATGCTCATAATAATATAATGTTCAATAAACAAAAAATTAATTTAGGGAGATCTATAATTTATGACTTTTTTTTTTGTCTTACTATTATAGTTGGGGTTATTTTTTACATAGCGCTTCATAATAAAGTATATAAAGTAAATGAAACTATATCATGCACATAACCATGAAAATATAGGCAAGCAGCAGTTCACACCGGATTTATCACAGAACAGCGCCGGTTTTGTGTTGATTGTTACGAAAAAATGGTATACTACAAAAACAGACCTACTTTGTCCCAAAAGTTAATCGACTTAAACAATTTTCAACTAGCTTGTACAGGGGGTCAAAAATGAGTTTCTTTATTGTTAGTTACTCATAGTATTATTTGTGTTTCTAGCCCGTCCACGAGTATAAGAGTATACTTTTTAATTTTCTGAATATTTCTTATACAATTATTTTGCACTTTTTTTTTAAATTTTAGTAAAATTTCACGTAAGCATTAATATTTTATGAGCAATTTTTGTAATAAAATTGCACTGAAAAATAAAAAAGTCGTTTAATTCACACCAGAAATAAAGAAAACCATTTCTTTAAGCTGTTGTACTATAAGCTACTTCAAAATGTTTATTTTAAATAAGTTTTGGTCTAGAGCAGAAAGTATTTTGTAGTATACCTTTTCTTCGTAAAATCGGTAATAAAAAATTAAACCATCTAAATATTTAAGTAGTAAATCTCTGTCTCACTATTACAGACGACGGGCTTTTACATCTCCAGTCACTTTATTAATTGTTTTTGGCAAATGTTTATGTTGCAGTCACTACTGTTGGTATAATTTGGTCATTTGTGGTGTACTTCAATTCTGGCGGGTAGTAAACAACTGTAAACATATTCCGTTCAGAATATTTATCGCGCTGAGATGATAATCTCCCACAGCGCATTGAACTATCATTTTTTTTCAGTAACAGACAATGAAGATAATAAAGCCATTGCACACACAACATTATTACAATTTAATTAGAAACACCATTTATTACTAGGGCTCTGATTTATAGGCGTTTTTATTATTAAAAAATGTTAATATAGACAAGACGGGCTAACAGTGATATATGGGGCCGCGAAGCCATGTTTTAAAACGATTGTTCATTAATGTTTGTGAAGTGATAGCTGCAGATTATTAACCCAGCAATTTAGCGTGACAAAGAAAGTTTTGTTCAGTTTTACATACTGAGCACTAATTTATTTCTATCATTAAATCCGGAAATATGTATAAGTGAAAACAGAAATTGGACAAATAGATATTGAACAATTACATTATAAGCGATCTGCGTTCAGTAATTTCTAAAATAAATACGCCCAGGTCAGAGTTACCTATGAAATAAAAGGAATCGATTTGATTTTGTTTAGGCTTACAGTGAATAAACAAACTAAACTTGGGAACAAGAGCTACAATAACAGACGCGCTCGTAACATAACTCGCATTTCAGAAGAAGTTACTGTATGTGGGCTACGGCCACCGCTTGGGTTGTATAATCTCGGCTGCAGCCGCATTCCTCCCGTGACAGGTCGAAGGGATATGAATTTAATGTGTAAAATTACAACAATCGCTATATGATTCAGAAAACGAGGACTTCCAGGAACGATCCGCTACACTACCTACTTCATTTACCTATTTATTATAAAGAAAAAGTGTGAGGCATAGCCCACGTGTTCCGATAGTTTTGTTATTAATGTTTCCGATATAAGCGATGATGGTTGTAACAGAGTACATGAGTGGCCTGATTTACCTCGTCGCTAAACAGCTTTGAGGCATAATTTAGTTGGTTAATCTAACATCCGTTCTATCATACGTATTATATTTCAGTTGTGCATACTTTTGTGGATATCTGCATAACTGCGAACAAGTAATTTTTTAATAGTTTAATGTATATTTAAAGTGATTTTGCTTCAAAATTTTTCCCGAGCGTGTAATCAGTAAATAATAATAAATTTAATTTTTTTAAGCAATTTTATTTATTATGAGAAAATTGATTCAGTCATTTAGTTGCTATCTGGGTGGGTCAGTGGGTAGGTCGAAGTTTTTTTGGGTTGCTCGGGCCCACCCTTAGTTAAGTGCGTGGATTGAAGCTTGAAATTGTAAATGTACGTGGTTGCGTTCATTTTCTCGTATCTCCGGACGACTGTTTCAAATGTTCGATGCTGATGACATTTAAAATGTGGTCTATGTGGCTTTCTACAATTAAACATCTTTTAGCGCGTTGTTTCGGTATCCAATTAAACAATTTTTTGCAATTAATTTCCTTCAACATTTAAATTTACGTTCCGTTTTTTGACACAATTGTTTTTCCTAAAAATCCGGTCAAGTTGCGTTTTCATAATAATGTCATAGGAATAAAATCCTAACAATTATTTCGACCAAAGATTACAAATTATTTCATGTCATTTCACTGCACTGGTGGGCGTGGAAGCGTGACGAATTAATAATGGCATTTTTCACAGTTGATCCCAATCATATTCTGCTCATTGCAGCGACACTGTTATAATAGTTGGATTAGATATCAATTTTAAGAAATGTTTATTATTGGAAATTGTACAGTGTTTGTGATTATTAATTTACCATTGCACGTAAACGGTGGGATAGCGCCCGACTAATGAATTGCAACAGGATTAGAGCTTACTTGTTTGCATCCGCGGTGCCTTGTCATTTTAGTAAGTAATTTGTAATCATGTTTTCGTTACACTGGTTAACACCCTCTAAAGCTTAATATGTGAGCTGCAATTGACAGGCTATCAAGTAAGTAATCATACGAGTTATGTTTTACTTCTGTATTAACTATCGCTATATGGATAACTAAATATGTCACTTGGATTATGTATGAAGCTTACCCTAAAATTAAAGAGCCGATTAGATTTATTGCTTCAGGTCTAGGTAGGTAGGCAATTAGTGCTACTATATGAGTATTATTTTTTACCTTCCCATAATTCCAGTATTGGAATTCATTGCGAATCGGTTTAGAGACAACAATATAAAAAAAAACGAGCGAGCGGTAGCTCTTCTGTCATTTACTTTAACAAACTTTTTTTCAAAAGTATGACTGGATCGTATTTTCTACCAAATCCACGTATCAAATGTCATCTCGTACTTCCGCAAGTTACCGCAGGTTGCAGCATCTATGTTTTTTACAGTTTACCACTCCGTAGGTTGTTAAATATTTTGAAAGAACTTTTCGAAAATCCTGAGTTTTTTTTAGATGAAAATAACGGTTTTAGAGCGTATTTAAAATTGAAAATGGTGAACGCTCAAAGATCACAGTTGCCATAAAATTAGGGTAGTCCGGCAGATTAGCTGATGAATTATTCACTTCGAGTAAAAAGTGGGGTAAGATATTTTTCTGGTCTGTGGTCTCTGAGGAAATTTCTGAGGAATAGAGGCACTTCTCATCTCTGCTCATGCCACCATGGGCGCCATTTTTAAAATATGACTCAAAAAATACGCTATAACTTCACAACAATTGCTATTCTTTGAAATATTTCTTTATTTATCCAGGGTAAATCGACCCCGAGGAGTTCAAATCTAACCTGAGAACTCACAAATCGGACCTGCGTAGTAGGGAATTGCGTAATTTTGCCTACCTCACAGAGGTAAATTAAAAAATACCAAAAAAATACTTCTTTTAGATATAAACCACATGTATTCCAAAAGTTAACAAAATGTCATAGTAAATGGTCATTTTTATGAATTAGGAAGAGAATGTACAGTAATTAATTTATACGCAGTTTTACCTGGGTTTGAGAAATCAACATTGCAAACAAACGGGATGTTCACTAACCTTTAGTCGTCGCACGAACATCTCCCGCATTTAAAGTGCAGTGCATGGCAGACCTGCTTTCGAGCAACTACATCTGTCGGGGCAAGCTCCTTGGCAGTCACATTTTTTGATTTTTCTGCAGAAGTTTCCTGCAGGAGGCAATGTGGTCCATTTCACATATAGAAAAAGATTTGTTGTTAAGGCGCAGATCTTAAATTTGAAGTTAATTGCATTCGGTGAAATGCACCTCTCACCTGCCAGAGAGGATCAGATGCTATCGAAGAACTTTACCCACCCAAAGAGCTAGGGATCGGGAAGCGTTGGTACCTTGTCCAAGATCTGGCTCCATACGTAGCCTGCCTGGAGAACTGCCCACGGGACATGCAGGTGCAGCGCATCTTTTGTTGGGAGGAAGGTGTTTTCTATGCTTTTCTCATTCCTTATGAAGAGGTCCTGACTTGCTGCATTCACTTGCCCCTCTTCACAAAACCTGTCGTACATTATAACCACCCCCCTCCCGATATGAGGGAGTTGGTCATCGACCTGCTGAATGGATAGTGTTTTTGGTAGCTGGCACAGAGCCTGAGTTACCGGCAAGCCGCCAATGTCCTTCGTTTTACATTTCCTTTAAAACACGATGTGGTGTCGCAACCTGATGGGAGCATGGAAGACAAGTAACCCTCCACACTTCTTTGATTCCAAATTGTGGGCCATAGTCTAGATGTGAATATATCTGTAGCTATTTCCTGTGCCTAAGGCAACCCACAGCGTGTCACAGTTAAGTCGAGACGACAATGCTGTTACAAGGACAACATCAGTGGCCACTGTACGAAAGAGTATGCGCTTCAAAACTTTGCTGACACCGTGTGCTGCGTGAAGTAGCATACTCGTGTCAGCTTCTTCGTGTGTGCAAGGTGCTAAGGTGTCCAGGAACACTGCTTCTGTGCAGAGGATCTCTTCATGATGCGTGACCAAAACTCTTTCAGAGTACCCTGTGTTTGATGTTACAATAGAGCTAAGAAACTCGGAGTTCCTGCTTATTTGCGTCTTTTCCTAAGAATTCAACCTAGTTACGAGGAACTAGTTTGCCTGCCTCTACTCTTCGTCATGCACCCTTTCCCCTCTTCTTGCGCAGGATAGCCTTCGGGGACTCGGCTAAACGATACTTTTTAATATCAACAACGCGTTTTCCGGACGATGTTTTTACTACACCTATCAATTAACTCGAATAAAAAAACATATTTTTCATTTTTTGCATATTTCTGTAGTTAAAGTATTTATAAGCATTTCTTAGGCGAGTAGTTAATTCCCAAGTGCCGCGCTTTAAAACGGCTTGCATTTGAAGCGGGCGGCTTGTACCTGGTGTATATGTCTGGATGTAAATTTAAATCGCTTATGAGGGGGACGACTATTTAAAACGTAAATCGTGTGGGTAAGTACCGGAGACCTGTTTCACTTATTTTTTTTAAATTATGACGATACACTTCTACAAAACATAATTTAGCTAAAAACATCAAAGATAACTAGATTACAAAATAATTCTTACTTTCTTACATTACGAAATACTCTTTCAGATGATTGAGCAATAAACAGTATGTAAGTTCAGAAAATAAGTTTTTGAACGTTAATAACAGAAAAGATATCTATAAGCTCGTACGTTTTATTTTTGACCGGACGGTTGGTTTGTGTGTATAGTCAAAGCTGCAGTATGTGTTTGTATATGTACTTTGATCATTTTGTCGTGAATGTTACAAGTTTTGAAGTTTTTTTTTCTAAACATTTGGTAAAACCAATTATTCTAAGAGTTTAACTACTGTGGTTGTAATTCTGTATATATGGAAGTAGCACTTTGAAGTTTATCTAAGAAAATGTAAAATTAAGGGTGAACCTATTTTGCAAGCACACACAACTAAACAAAGCTCATCAGCGCTTATATTTTCCTAGGTACGTCATGTTGCAATTACCATCACTGTTTAATTAACGTCGATTAACGATTTTTCTAAATTTTACTTACCAGGACGATGTATAAGTAATAAATACGATGAAATTTCATATCCTCTATAGGTAATTAGTTAAAATGCCTTGACTATTCTACAGCCAACTAACCAAATCTCTATACAAACGGAGTTTTTCTGCAAACGCCTTACAGTAATTTTCATCGCATTTGTACAAAAATATCGTGTATTTTTTAGGCATGTTATTTAATATCTAGTTTTGGAATTATTTAATAATACGTGTATGATATTAACAGTTGAATGACTAAATCAGTTAATAATACGATTTTTAAAAGATTTCCAGCTAACAATATTTAAACGATTTTTAGAGATTAAGAATTACAAAACAATAATTGTTATACTGATTTTTAATGTAATAACAATTTTCCTAAACCATATTGACTTTACTGAGTTTGTGCTTAAAAACTGTCAAACTGTTGCCCAAGTTTTAAACAACAACGAGCATATCAGTTCTAATTGTTGCAATTTAGTATTTGCGTTTTTGATATAATGTTAAAAATTCAAGTTGCAGTGATTATGAAGACGTGTCGCTTGGTCGCTCTAATTTTTAACGAAATTTAGTGCCACTTCAGTGAGCACAATAAATGTACTAAAACGGCCAAATTTGTAACACACATACTGCATTTGGATTTTTGTGCTTTCTATTGAATCCGCAGTTTTGGTTGCAAGAGAAACATTGTTGTTCTACTCGTTATTGTTTCAAGAGCAGTCACTGCCAGTGGCCAGAATCGGTAAAATGAATCATTGTTTCGAACTTTCTGGCTAAAATGGACGGGCAAAAAGTAATAACATAGAAAATTGCTTTTTCGTCGGCGCCACCATTAATGAATGTAATTAATCTCGCTTTGAGTAAACAATTCCAACTTCTAACGTTTTGTACTTGTGCAAAATGCATTCATTTGTAGATAAGCATACATTAATTTTGAAAATGTGCTTCGTTTTACATTTGAATTAATTAATATGAAAAGATCAAAATGGAGTATAATTTTGAATAATTACTCGAATTTAACTGGTTCTTAACGACTACTTGAAAAAAACCTTTTTGCGTCAAATGTTTTTGCTTGGGTCTCTAGAACCCAATTTTCCATTTCATCCCATTAAACTGCTGTTAAATTCGAAGACCGACAGGGCCAACGATATACGCACTGATAAAAGCACAACTGGTGCACAGAACACGTAGGAGCTCGTTAGAGAAATGGCAAGGGAATACTTTGGTTTCTGCATTATTACAGTGCTTGATGGAATAAGGATGCCTGTGCAATTTATATTTAACGACCCGTTTGGTAATTAGGGCCCAAAGAAAAAAAATATTTTATCATTATGCTAGGAACTATGTAACAAAAGATAACTGCTGATATAGCAAAATAAATATAAAATACAAAATATAAATACAAAACGTATGCGGGTTATGGCTTTTTACTTTGTTACTTCCAGTAGTCCTAAGTTGTAAATAACCGTTACTGTTTGACTGTGATACTCAATTTATTCAATATAGTAAAACGACAACGAACCGGCTTCATTACTCTTTGGTGTCTCATAAATGCACAATTTGCCGAGAGTTAACACGTTGCGCTCGTTATTTGCTGTATTTCTCAGAGGTTTGAAATTCCAGTAAGTTTTTGGTATGGCGCCGTTTTACTTTTTGCCCCGAATTCTGAAAAAGAATTAGATTTTCCGCAGATCGCTGCATATTGTCCGGCATCAAAAATTGAATTTTAGACGTCACAAATTAAATTTTACTCGTCGGAAATTGACTATTTCAAGTCGATAATTAATTTTTTTGACGTCTCAAAATCATCGAGTTTTGAATAAAAATATTTTCGGATTAAATCGTGTAATCGAGTTTTTGGCGTAAGAAATGGAAACTGTTTAAGCAATTTAAAATCAGACAATAAAACAACGAAAACATTATTTTATAGATGGATTATTTTCAGACGTAAATTTGTAACGTCAAAAAACGGGTTGCTTGTGAGAGTAGTGTGAGCTAGAAGTATATTACAAATATTGACTGATAGGGGAGCTACCTACCAAAAGAGGGCGCACTTACATCCGCACCGGCTTGTCAAACCACACTGGACAATACTTAATAATAATGTGAGATGTGCGCTAAAGCAAATGGAAAATGCGTGAATAATAAAATCACAACGTAAAATAGTCCTGTGATTTGGCGATAAACATTGTTGGGTATAAACCTTGCATAAATGTAGCATGAAACAAACTCGTGTGGTAACTAAATCAAACACGAGCAACTACTTTGGTGTGACTGAGCTACTATACCAGCTGTGCCGTTGGATTGCAGAAAATTCTGACGTCAATAAATGTTTTTTTTTCGCCAATACTTTATTTTTTGACGTCAATAAATTCATTTTTGGCGTCAAAAATTCGCCATTGACGTTTGAAAACAATGCATGATGGCTAACAAATAGCATTTATGTTGATTTATTATCTAATGCTAACTTGTGTAGGGAATGAAAATAATTATGGCCAAGGATTACCTAATTTTATTGACATCGGAAAACGCTGCCACCTAACGGGTTGTTTATGAGAATAGTGTGGACTAGAAGCATATTGCAAATGTTTACTGATAGGAGAACTACGTGCCAAAAGAGGGCGCACGTACATCTACATTGACTTGTCAAATCACACTGGACAATATTTTATAATAATGTGACAACTACGCTAGGGCGAATTGGTGATGTGTGAATCATAAAATAATCCTGGCATTGGACGTATAAACATTCTTAGGTATAAAACTTGTTTCAGCTCGGCATAAACCGCACTCGTGTTGCTATTAAAATACGGAACACTAATTTGATGTGGTGATTGATTATTTCGCTACTACGCCAGCTGCGCCGTTTGACGGCAGCAGTTCTGATTGACAAAAATGTTTTCTTTGACGAAAATAATCAAAAAATTAAGTATTAACGTTTAGAAATAATTCATTGTCGCTATACCGATTTATTACGTAATGCTAAACTGTGAAAGCAAATTTCAGATGCGACAAATGATTGTTTAACGTCAAGAAATTCGTCTTATTTAGAAATTATTGAATAGCTATTTAAAATTTGTATATTAAAGAAATACTTTTCAGGTCAAACACCTACACTGTCTGAAAATAATTAATTATGGTCAAGGAACACATTTATTCTGATTTCTAGTTAATTCTAAATTATGTAAGTGAATTTCAGACTTTTTAACTGTTTCCGACGTCAATAAATGATTTATTAAGTTAAACACGTATAAATACACTTTTGACTTCAAGAAATTATTTATTCACGTCTGAAAAAAATTAATTATGGCTAAGCAACAGCATTTATGTTGATTTATTATGTAATTGTAAATTGTTCAAGCGATTTTCAGAAGTCAGTATATGATGTATTGAAGTTAAAAAATTGTTTTTGACATCAAAATCAAATTATTTAAGGGATCTTCAGGCGCCAACAAATGATTTATTGACTACAAAAAATAATTATTTGACGTTTAAAAAACGTTTTATTTATAAATAATTAAATAACTATTTAAAATTGCTACGGTAAAGAAATAATTGTCAGACGTCAAAAAACCCAAACCGCCTGAAAATAACTAATTATGGTCAAAGAATATCATTTGTCTATTTCTAAGTTAACTGTTTAAGCGATTTTCAGACGTCTACTAATGAATGTTTGACGCCAAAATATTATTTATCGACGTTGAAAACTTAGTTTTATTTATTATTAATTAAATATTTTTTTGTAAATAGCTACATTAAACGTATAATATTTAGACTGCAGAAAATCAATTTTTGACTACTAAAATGATTGCTAAAAATTATGATATGACGCCAAAAAACCAATTACTGATTATTTTTTGACATTAAAAAATAAAATCGTACGACAATAAAAGTTTATTTTTTGACATAAATAAAATAATTTTTAACGGTAGTAATTAATTTTTTAAGGTCAAAATATCATAATTATCAGACGTCCAAATGTTTTTTGTTGACGTCAAAAATTATTTGTTATTTGTAAAAATTATATGTTTAATGTAGCCATGAAAAAGAAACTATTTAATTATTAATAAATGAAACGATTTTTTCCACGTCAAAAAATAATAATGTTTTGCGTCAAAAAATCATTTCTAGGCGTCTGAAATTCTTTTACACAATTTAGAATTAACTAGAAATCGACATAAATGTGTTGCTCGACTATAATTAATTATTTTCAGACGGTTTAGGTTTTTGACTTCTGAAACTTATTTCTTTAACATAGAAATTTTAAATAGCCATTTAATAATATCTAAATTAGACGAATTTTTTGACGTTAAAAAATGTGAAATATTAATCAGTCGCCACACCAAATTAGCTGCCCGTATTTTAATAGCAACACGGGTGCGGTTTATGCTGAGTTTAAACAGGGTTTATACCCAAGAATGTTTATACGTCTAATCCCAGGATGATTTTATGATTCACACATCACCCATTCGCTCTAGCGTAGTTGTCACATTATTATTAAATATTGTGCAGTGTGGTTTGACAAGTCCATTTGGATGTATGTGCGCTCTCTTTTGGTAGGTAGCTCCCGTTTCAGTGATCATTTGCAATATGCTTCTAGTCCACACTACTAGCGCCTGGTGTCTTCACCAACAACCGATCCTACCTTATTCTAACTTTCATGACTTGCGCACCTACTCGGCATGCAGCTGGAATGTCTGTAAAGCTAGCGCGCGCCGTCAGCAGAGATCGTAGCCTTCCTTAATCACACGCACGTGTTTTAAAATTAAAAACGTCAGTTGTATATGTTGCTTTAAAAATTAAATAATAAAAAACACGTACAATATAAAATAAAAATTATTATTTAATAATTATTTTTTTAAAGAGCTACAGTAAAGGGTAAAAAAATATTTGTAACATTCCTTCTTGTAAAAAATAAAAATCAAAAGTTACTTTCGCTTTGTATTTTCTACGCTGTACCGTACATGTTATAAATTTAAAAAAAAAACAGGATTTGTTGTTTTGTATTGAATGCAATTTATTAGCAATGAAAAAATCGGCTTTAACAATGCAATTTTACTTTACACTTTCATTAACTTGCTTTGCTTTCGATGTAAATATCACAATCCCACAAACAACCACATTGACAAGTTAACACTGCACAATGCGAGCCAATATTAAACGAGGTTGCGCAAGTCAGGATCGGTTGTTGTTGAAGCCACCAGACGCTAGTGTCCACACTACTCTCATTAGCAACCTATTAGGTGGCAGCATTTTGCGACGTCAATAAATTATCTTAACTTGGTACGCTTCAACTGAATATACCAATATAGTAAAAAGACAACGAACCGGATTTATCACTGTTTGATATCTAAAGTTGTAGACTTCCGTTACAGCATACGTCTCACTCCAGAATCGCACAATCCAGAGAAGTACAAGTCGCTACATAATTGCTGACATAAAAAATTGAGTTTTAAACGTCGCAAATTAAATTTAAGACGTCGGAAATGAATCAATTGTCGTAACAAATTAATTTGATTGGCGTCTAAAAATCATCGAACTTTCAATAAAATTATTTATTTATTAAATCCTGTAATCGCGTTTTTGACGTATGAAGTTTATTTATTGAAGTCAAAAATCTATTTTATTACGTCAATAAATCATTTTTTGACGTCTTGGAACCTTTCAAGCAAGTTATTAAAATAAAGTAATAAAAAAAGTTTTAAAAAATTCGTAAATTACAGATGTATTATTTTCAAACGTCATTAAATGAATTTGTGACCTCAAAAAAACAAGATTTATTTATAAAACTAGCTTTGTTAAATAAATAAAGCATGTAAATGTAAAAACGTCAGAAAATGGAGTTTTTGACGTGAAATATTATTTTATAACGTCCAAAAACGTCTTTTGGCAGCAAGAATTAATTACCTGACGGCAAAAAATATTGTGACATCAATAAATTTTGAAGGCAAAAGTAAAACGGTGCTCCGTGGTTTTCGATTCCCTTTAGGCAAATAAAACTAAGATATTACTTCCAGATGAATGTGGAAATTACTATTTGTTCTATTCCTGAAATTCTGAAAAATATGTAAGGAGGCATATCATATTGGCGTCGCTTGATAAAATCGACATTTAAAGGACTAAATAAAAATTATTGGTTCATCTGGGACAACGTAAACACCGTTTAATAATATACCTACAACTGAAATTACAATATAAATTGATGAGACTTAATGTAAGAAAAAAGTTTAGTTTGCACGTTCAACGTTTCGATTATAGGAAGAAATATTTAACGATGGGATCTAATCATAAACGGAAGTTGCAGCAAGCCCAATAATATCTTCGTATTTCCCAACATTCCGGTCGTCTTTGAAAACATAAATGAGTTGATTAGACCAACCGAAGTGGTAGTTTATCCTGTAATATGGATTGCAAGGCACGTATCCTGCCTACTCATGATATATGTTTGCCTGCTTCCTTCCATATCGGCTTCGAACACCGTTGACCGATATAACATCCCCCTAATTGGAGCTGATGTGTTTGAAATATTACATCATCGTGCAATATTACGAGCATAGAGATTATCGTAACTTTAGGAAGAGCGTATTTATAATACCTATTTACTTTGAGTAATTAATAATTATACATAAATTTTTGGTAATTTGTTCTTTATAACTTCATACGAATTTAATTCTTTATGACTTCTGCTGTTTTTTAAATAAATGAATTTGTAAGCCAGTAAGTTGCCCAGATAACTCGACGAATTTACGGAAATACCCGTGTACAATAACCTCAAAGGTCATTAGATGCTCGGTGGATTTCTGGCAAAGCGATTAGCCGAATTAATCTTTCCTACAACCTTCAATACCAATTGGGGCGTCTGAGACTCCGAGTAATATCTGACGCTGAAAGCTGAGACCAACTCAAAGTGTTTCCGCCCATTTGTGTAAAGGGAGATTAGCAAGACCGCACTGACAGCAGCACAATTACTAAAAGGACCAATTAAAAGAGATTAAGCCCAAGAAACACGGTCAAAGTTTAGTTATCGGCGTATTCGGTGCTCTTAGTTTCCTATTTGTAATACTGTCACCCATAAAACTACATTATCTCCCCATACATCAGACACTACGTACAGGAAATTTATTTCGTTTCAAGTATACCGTGTTGAAGGTAAAAACGACTGCTAAACCAAATCTCTGGAGTGTTATATATGCCTGTTGAAAAGTTTTCCTTCAAGAAAAACCACTCGACGATCGGTTTTGTTCTCTTAGCACTTTTTTGTTCCAGGAATTAAACGGCTGTCGCTTAGAATAACTTTAAAATAATGTTTCGTTTATTAACTTACTCATCTTCCGAAGAAACTATTAATTATATCTACACTAACTTGTAAAGAAGTGCCTTTATGTTTATTAATCGAATTATTAAACTATGTAAATAGAGTTACAAACAGTGCTCAAAATGTAAGTCATTTCATAGCTAGTTTTTGTATTCTATAAAAATGTTTTTCAGGTTGTGTTTGGAAGGATATTTTGAGGAAATATTTGATTTCGTGTGAGATTGCAATCTCCAGGGCTGTGTTGTCCTGACTGAGAAAATTGTAGAAACAAAATAAAAGAACGATTTTCAGAATTTAGTTATTGGAAGGAAATTACCATAAACTTATTTACTTTTGTATTTCTGAAGTTCTTTTTCTGTAAAAAGATAACTTTTCTCACTTACATTTCCGCTGCTTAAATTATTTACGTATTTCCACTTCAGTATATTTTATAGTAAGCTGTTTATTTGCTTATGCTTTGTAGTCGAATACGAACTTTCGTACCTACTAGAAATTCGTGTTATTGATACAACTTGAACTTTTAATAGAGCTCGCTAGGATATACAAACAGTTGGCTTTCGCGCAAATGCGAAATGAGCTAATCAGAGTTCCGTTTGAATGTGGATTGCACGTTTCATGCACTTCAATAAACATAGAAGTTTAGAATTGATTTCGGAGTTCTATTAAGGCACAGGTACATGCTACACATTATGTTAACAGGTCCATCTCAAGTGTAAATATTGATGTTGAAGTTCAGAACAATGTCTTATTTGGAATTCAATTTCCAACAATGGAACAATTAACTCATTGATAATATTGCATGCTTTTGTACCTTGGTATGGAAGTTCAAATGCCTACAGATACATTTTAGTATAATTTAATTTTAAATTGCTTAAATATTAAACTGTAAAGTGCTCTCAAAACGAGTTTTTAAAATTAAAAAAAAATCGATATTTTACTATTAGAAATTAATAGTATATAATAATAAATAATATTCACAATCTTTTACAGATTGCGAAACAAATACCAAGTGTTCTATTTTATTATTATACTATTAATTTTGAATAGTAAAATATTACAATACACACAATCAACTCAAAATATTTAAAAAAAAATGCATTAAAAACGGGCGAAGCACTTTGCCTGGACTTTCCTATACTTGAAATTGTTACTTATTATATTTTTAAAAGTATTTTTATGTCAATTGTTGTCGCCTTAAGAGATATTATAAGATCACATTATCAAATTAAATGGACTTATTTCATTGACATATTTTTTCCGAACCTACTTTAGTTAAGTTAGCTTTATATCTCGCTTTATCTCTAGCGGAGTTTGCAGCTACATTGCATGCTAGATTCAAAGCCACCTGCTATTGGGGTGCTATGTTGTGTTACGATTTAAATATGCGCTAAATTTTAGGAGAGAAAAATAATTATTATAAAACCTGTTAAAGTAAATTAGCCGACTGCGACACCAACCAAATTGTGGCTCATACCAAGTTCTATCTTCTCTAGTGCCATACCCTATTCAAGGCATTGGCGATCTTTCATATTTCTGTGTTTGGTGCGCGGCGATAGATAATTTGCACAGACAGACATAGGGAACCTACAGTTTAACGTGAGCTCCGAACCACAGGAAGTGCATGCACTTCTTCTCCAGAGAGGTTTTCTTGGGGAAAAGTCTACCTCACTGGTTTCCGACCGGGCCGGGAGTCGAACTCGGATTGGAGACCCGCGAGCTTGCCACTGAGCTACGGCCAAGCTGTATGAGCATACAAAATTAAAACTAAATCGTATTGCCAGTGTTTAATTAGTTTTTTTTTTTGAAAATTTGAAATTTTAAAAATATTTTCATTTCACAGTTTTTATTTTTTTAGAAATTCTCCTTCACAGTAACATTGTGTTCTTTTAGAACTATTATAAAATTAAAATTTCTGCTGATGTGGAAACTCATTTTTGAGTAATACGGTGTTAAATTCAAAATTTACAAAAAAATTAAAGCGGCCGCTATTTTAAAGCTGAAAGTTTAAAAAAAGTGTTGGATTTGCTCTTTTATGACATGTAAAATAAAATATTTTCCAACTACGGTGCACTAAAATAAGAAAATGCTGTAAATACCGTATTACTAGTTTTTGGAATAGTGAAGTCGCCTCTTGATGAATATGCCAGTTGTTATGTAACAAAGAACAAAATTGATATTAAAATTTCTGGTAATAACTGTTTTTAGCAGATCTACTATGAGTGCGGTAACTATTATAAACGGGGACAAAAAAATTCGTTGCTTAATTAATAATAAGTAAAGCAGGGTTAAGCAGTGTCTTAAGGGCCTGAGGTGTTCAGGGGGCAGGGTGGCAATGATAGGGATAAAAAGTTAAATTTTTAACTCAAAAATTTCAGCCTTTTTTAGTGGCAGTTTAATACCTATGCAGAAAGCGGAAGTCGATTAGGGATTACTTTAAATTATAAACAAAATAAATCTCATTCTTTAGTGAACATAATAGAACCTTGAACTTTGTAACAACCGACAAATTAGCAGTAGTTTGCGGCGACGACATTTATGCAGTGAGTAAGAAGAAATAACGAGGTCATTTTATATCGCCAATGCCAATCTTCTTAATGCGCATGCCCCTTATTATACTGCACTTGATTTGACCGAGTATAACTTCGTTTTCTTAGTTTTCTTTAGAAAAACATACGACTATTTTACAACCATAACCTCGCGTAGACCGCGTTGACCGACAGAAAACACCGGGATTTGACTTCACAATTACTTATGCAGCAAAAGGATTTTACACGCGTTTCTCATCTGCGCTACTAAGAACCTTGCAAACATGAAATATAAATGTAGGTATCACACTTATCAATCTCATGCCATCGTTTACACAGTAAGAGTATTTTTTTAAATTCTTCTAAAATAATGGGCCGCAATACAAAGTTTAGTGGGGGGGGGGGGACTCTCGCTCCCCAAAAAGCAGGAGAATGTTTTTTTTTATTTGAGATGATATTCTTGATTTTGTTAAGATGTGATCTTAAAATATTACAATTATTGTGTATATTTTATTTATTTTTATTTCGTTTATACTGTAGATGTCTATGTAGAATCTATCCAAATCAAAAGAAAGATCTGTTCCCAGTTGTTTGGGAGACATTAAAAGTTTAAGAACCTCTTCTATTAGTTTTTGATGTGGCGTAGAGGGTACTTTTTGTAACTTTAAATTTGCGGATCTGAAGAAATTAGAAGGTTATTTAACAAATCCCCGTTGTTAGGTTCTCGGCAGAATTTTCTGGTGCTGTGTATAGTGTTTTACATCTTTGAATCTGGATTCCTGATTCGTGGTTAGACGTCTTGGAGCTCTAGCTCTAGACACACAATTTATAAACAAGGGGCAAAGGGGTCAAAAAATTAGTTTTGCCAATGAGGTAAGAATTGTATTGTTACTCTAAAACATTAGTCTCAAAACGATATTTGTACTTTTTCTTATGACTCTAACAAAAATTTAAATATGCTGAATGCATTATTAAGTTTTAAACTATTATTAAAAAAAATTGATTATGTTTGTTGTATATTGTGTATTTGTTACATTTTTATACAAAGTAAAAAGTACTTACGTAGGATTTCACTATCCACATTATAACATAACTTTAGTCATAGATAAGAAATATAATACACTTAAGTCATCTTAATAAATATGTAAATTAATATGGTGTTCTAGGTTCTTACTGACATTTCAGGTCACAAATCGAAACATATCGCACTTTCAGTGCTTATGGCAACCTCTACTTAGCACGCTTGATAATTAATTATAAGATAATATCGCTACCTGCATGTAGACGTAGAGTAGGATGTTGTCGAATATAAAATATTAAATTCGGAATGAAAATCCGATATTATTTTTTGCATTTTGTCACGCAAATTTTCAAAATTTGCCCACAGTGCGACTGGCCCTGCTACTTGAAGCCTCAACTGTAAGGGTCTCTTATATAATGCGCTTATTCGTATGGACTTGTATCTATCCTACCACCAGAGTTTTCGATGCAAAGGTAAATTGGCTTTGCGCTGTTTGTTTCTATTAGTGGAAGTTTGACGCGATTCAATGTGGGATGTAGCCTTCATTTACAAACCAGACTCGTCAGCGCGAGCTTCCGCGGGCTTCGCGGCTAACTCTTTTCATTCACGATGCCATCTTAGCGGAAGAAACATCAAATACGCACTTGCATTTTCTTTTATTGAGTTACCACATTTTATTCAAGCTGAGATTTTAACAGGGCACATATTTGGGTGTTAACGTATTTTTATTTACTTCGTGGAGCACGGACGCAATTGTTGTAAAATTTGACTTATCCTAGAGGTGTCTGCGTAGATTGCCAAGATGCGACCACTTTCATCATAAGCCATAACTGTTGTAGATGCAACACATGTGAATAAATAATCTGGACACGGCTTATCTAGTATTTTTTAAGTTCAGAAAAAAAACGTATGGCGCGACTCACAGGTTCTGTTACTGTTAATTTAAAGATAAAATGTTAATGTTGAAATTCAAATAGTTTTTAATAACCAAGAAAGTACGTCTGTAACATCAGACTAAACATAAAGTAAGTTATTACATTATTTTTATAAGTATGCACTAACTCCGCCCATTTCTTATTCAATTAGTTGAAACTCCAGAGTAAGAACCAATACCACGATTATATTTAATTACCGTGCTAACTGTTTCTTAGTGTAATTTAAATTTAGTATTTTATTTTATGGGAAGAATCTATGCTGCTAAGGCTAAACACTGACGTCAGAAAGCCGAATCTTCTACAGTCTTCTACAGAGTAGGGTTTCTTTAACGTGCGTCGACATCGCACATTACACTGGCTGACAGTACTGGTCTTCTCCGAAAGACGGCATATCCTATTGTATGTCGCTCATTTAACTCATACCATCGCCATACTAATTAGGTTTTGTACTTTACAGTATATTTTGTTTGAATTTAACAGCACTTTAAGAATAAATGCCACTTCTCTAGACAGGGCCGGTTTTCTGACTAGGCTTCATAGGCCCGTGGGGCCCTAGGGGTGCCGGCTCTAGGAGGACGCCCGAGGTTCAGCAAATAAAATTTTTCTGTAAATATTAATGGATGCCACAATATTTTCGGTAAACTAACCTTTTCGTTTTAACACAAAACCTGGATACGTTGTGTATCACAATAATAGCCAATTTGATGTGTCAAATTGTGTATTTTGCTAAAAAAAATATAAATTTTCCGGGGGAGAACTCCCCGGTCGGACCCCAAACCATTGTTACAAGGGCGCAAAAGGTGGATGTGCCTAGGGGCGAATTACGCCTAAAACCGGCACTGTCTCTAGAATATCACAGGTGCTAATTACAACTGCAGCATTGTCTCAAAGTCTAAATAGTACGAAAAATACTTAAAAATCGAAATTTTGTAATCTAATGCTGTATAACGTAATTATCTCGCGTCATTAGTAATACTAATTCAACCTAAATGAGTATCCAAATGCTTTTTTAATGTTCTAAGACGCTTCATTTTCGAAGACACGATCAGCATCTTGTTTTGCCTTACTAGTAAATACATTTAAAGCATTAAGTAAACGATAACGCCACGTTCAAGATAATTTTGAAATTTCAATAGTTGCTAGTATTAAGTTTTAACGTTTTGCTGTAAATATGTTTTGTTCGATGCCGAAACTACCAACTAACTTAGCTATTTGTATGGAACTGGTTTGCCGTTTACAGTAGTTCTTATTGGAATTTTTATTTCAGTTGTGACTTACATACGTGTGAAGAATGTTTGATTCTACAAGACAGTCTTATATAATATTTAAACGTTCGTACAAGATACAAGCAATCGATTACATAAAATATGTTCGTAAAACCTTGGTTGTTTTATTTTTTAAATTCCAATTTTGAAATAGCTAACATTTATTTATAGATATGAAAAACTGTAGCTAAACTCTTGTAATTTTTCGACTATATAATAAATAATTCGATAATAATCTTGTATAAATTTTGATTTTTTTTCATATCGTTTATAAATACAAAAAAATACCAATCTTTTTTATTTCAGTTTTTGGATTTTTAATAAATTATTATTTTCATCTCATGGGCAATATATACAGAGGATTTTGTAGTTCGGAAAATATATGAAGTACAAAGAGAGTAAATTTCCGTAGTTTCAGTTCAAACTCGAAACGCACTACAAAAACATTCTTAACCAACGGGGAGGTTACCGCTGAAGGGTTGTTCTGTGTAAACGATTGGACTTTAACGATTACCCGATGTCCAGCAGCTCTCTCCTAAAAGGCACTTTTAGTTCTTTGATGTTTGGGTTGTTATTTTCGGCTAGCTGTACCGACAAAATTAAAGCTTTGCTCTAGATTTTGCTGAAACTCTACGCATTCGCTTTAGTTTTAGTTTGTGGCTAACTCAAAATCGGATTATTGTTGACAAAGGTTTCCTAATTAGAACTCTGTAGTTCATGGAATTGCCTTTTCTAATTTAGTTGTTAGAATGTTGCAATATTAATGGACACATACGTAGATTAATGAAGTAATCCTTATCGATTATTTTTTTTTAATTTGTACTTATTATTTTAGAGGTTGATATTCAAACTTACAGGTTGATTTGATATAGTCAACCTTTACATGAATAAAAAATTTTAAGTTAATGTAATCTATTGCAGTGAAAACCTTGTGGCGAGTTGAAACTTACCAAAATCGGCTTTAAAAAGGATTAGTATGTACTAATGATGGGTCCATTTGTGGCAGATACGGCTGAATTCGAATAAGGCTGCGAGGGATTTACTTTTATTACTTGAAAATTACGTTTGTATAAATTTCATTACAAGCAAAAATAAGTATCTATCCTTTTAAGTCTACCGCATAAATAGATAGTACGTTTTTGGTCAATATATTCAAATAAACAGATTATGTAGCATAAAGAAATAGTTAAATGGGTTGATTTTTAATTTTTAAAGCACGTCCTAATTTAGTTAATTTCTCTTCTGTGTGTACTATTACATAGTACTAAAACATTCCGTTAGATCATGTCCTTGTATGTCTATTCTAGTGTAACCCTATCTATTCTTAACTGTATTGCGGTAAGCAGTCCGGTTGACCACTGTCCTGCATTCCAGATTACAAACTTTCGAAGGTTTCCCTACTTCAACTGCTCTAGAGTTCAAGGTATTTTGTTTCAGTAAATTTTCCTAAATCCCATGGGGTCGTATATAGTTCTTATAGCGGAAGCTATGAATAATTAATTTTCATCAACAGGTTTATGCAACTTTCATGAGATTTTAAAATTAATTTTTCAAGGTATTTTCGATAACATTTTTGAAAGAATTGAATAGATAATACAAGGCTTTTTATCATATTTTCTTCTCCTTATTAGCAACAATAATATATCATGCCGTTTTACATCACAATAAGCATGTAAGCTAATTATTTGTGAAATGGGATAAAGCGTATTAGTTTTCTTCCTTCGCCGCGAAGGTAGCGTTATAAAGCTTCACTAAAATTGATTTTGAGAACTTCATTTATTTCTTTGTTCGCAAGTTCATAGAGTTATTTTCTGGTAAATCATACTTTTACGTATTTCGTGTTGTCTACTCATTATTTAAATAAATGAAAGCTTTCGGTGGATTATTAATGTTCGGAGCATCAAAATGTTTAACGTCAAATTCTTGAATGTTAATAACTTGGGCTAATTGTAACTGGGCTGAGGAGTTTTAAATGGGTTGTACATTAGAGATGAGTGAAGCATTTTGCCTGGATTTTCCTATTATTATTATTATTATTAGCCGTCCGGTGTGGTCCAAATCTCACTGTACACTAAAGCTCATCGGCTCGTTGTACCCTACAAGTGTTTTCTACCCCACCAAGCTAGTCGCACTGATAAAGCTCAGGATGCTGTTGACAGGCACAGCAATCAATTCTTCGGGATCTGAAAATTAAAACTCAGTGTTATAGCCTTTTAACGCCCAGAGCAGGGCATTCGCAGATAATGTGCCAAGAGGTTGCGTCTTTCTCTCAACATAGTTTGCAAGTTGGATCCTCTACCACCCCAATGGCGTTGAGGTGTTTCCAGAGGCAACAGTGTCTTTTAGAAGTTTTGTTATCATTCTTAGTTGCTTCCTGCGCAACAGCAAAGTTTCATCCGCTTTACCTTTAGATGGTTCCCTCATGAACTTCCCCTCCAATTCAGCGTAAGCAATGTTGCTCACGTCCTTTACATCCCCTTTCGCTACTTGATACGAAATACCCCACGTGGATTCGGAACCCGTATGAGTCTCTTCCGCCTCTCTTTTGGTTAATTGATTAGCCTTTCGTATCTCATTTGCAGGAGGAGGTCCCGTTTGATTATCCCGAGAGTATGGATATCTGACCACCAGATCCTTCTTGCTCCCTTATAACTCCGAGTTTCCTTATCTTACCAGGGGATTGTTGCATCAGACGAATTGAACCGTGAGCTAGACCGCCGCGACGGCTTTAGCGATTCACAAACTAGAAGATTAATCCCAGGGGCGCCGCGCCGCCTCATATGGTCATCACTAACCGTTCTCCATAAGTGGCGGCCGTTTTCCTATCCACCACCTGCGGACGCACTTTGTAGGTAACGCAACTCACAGTGGATTGTCCTACACTTAAAAAATTATTTTATCTTATCTCAAAAGTATGCAATTTTGTATCAACATTTTTCGCACAAACAGTGACTTGTAAGACCACACTAACGGGTGGTGGTAGCTCAGAGGTTGGGCGCTTAGCCTTTAACGGTAAAGGTCTAGGGTTCGATTCCCCTCCGAAGCCACGCAGCAATAAAAATCTATGCCGCAACCCGCCACTTACATTCCCCAATCCGGTGTAGGCAGCCGTGGGGTCTTAATGCCTGAAACGTTCTCTGGTATTTAGTCGTTCGAATTCGACGTTAAACTGTAGGTCCCCCGTACTCCACCTTAGCGCTAAGGAGCGTGCGTGGCAGAGAAGAGTGCCGGTGCCCAGCGGTGGGACGTAAAGGTTGATTGCGAAGACCACACCAATGCTCGGCTAGCGATAACCTGTTAGTCTATGCCTGCAGTCATGGTTTATATATTGAGGGATTAGAGAAAACCAAACATGGAAAGATAAATATCTGCCTAAAATTGGACGGGTATGGGAAATTTATACCTCCTTAAAATTAAGTTGTGGACCTTGTTCCACTACACATCCCCCGTTTATTACATAAGGCAACATTTTCTAAAATTCATAGAAGGCGTGGAGGATAAACTGGCGAACTGGGACACAAACCAAATTATAGCCAATTCCTACTTTTATAAGCCTACGGAATTAGTACAAAACCATGTGGCCGTTGTTGAGCAATATTTATTTTAATGTTAAAAGATTGAGAAAAGGGTTTTTTTCTTTACAGCTTTCATTTGTAAAAACATTTTTTTATATAATGAATCCGTGTTTCCCTAGGGCTATAACATTACCACATTTCACCCTGATCTGCAAACTCCTTGTTTAGTAACAACGGGATAAATTCAAAATTATCAAAAGAAAATCGAAGCAGCAGCCATTTTAGTGCTAGAAAGTTGGGAGAAATGTATTCGATTTGCTCTAAGGTCGTGTATCAGACTTCGGTTTCAAATTTACAAAATTTTATTTCTGAAAGAACGGCTTCCCAAAAAAACATGTCTAACTTCTGCTTCCGGTACTTAGCTAATTTTCCCGATGCAGCTTAATGTACCCCTAGATTCCGAAGCTCATCGAAAATGCCTTTCCCGTTCATGAGATAGGACCCGCATATACATACATACTCACCCATCACTTAAAATTTTTTTTTAAACCACTTTGTTGATTTCATGGATGTCCAAAACATGTATTTCCGTCAAAATCTCGAATTCGAAAAATGCAAAAAGTTAAAATAACCAGATTCAGGCAGATTAATGATAACTTAAATAGAATCTGACTGAAGGCATAAAGCACCCCCCTCCTTAGGTAGTCACGTAAAAGCAATTTAATAGTCTTGATCTAGAAGCTATTGCTAAGCATGGTTACATATCGCAACCCGAAACATGCACCTGCTGTCAGTTAATTACCGACCTTCCCATACGTTTTTGGAACCAGCATCTTTCCTCTTAGACCGTCTCCCTCCCAGACCTATTTAATCATAGGAACCGTGTATATTGTTAACACCCTCTTCAATGGACCGTAACAGTTTTGTAGTGGGCTAATTAAACCTTAAACACATTATTAGGCAATGCAACGTTTATTCCATAATATAACAAAATTTAATATAATGAAATGTAAACAGTACAATATAATAAAGTTATTCGGCTATATCAAAGAAGGAAACGTACCTTACAGCAGTACATATATCAAGGAGTGAGAGAGCAGTTAAAACAACTGAGATTGCGCCATTATTAGTCTACAGTATTTTGTACTATTATGATTAGCAATAGTAATGAATTGGCGCTACTAACCTCTTATTATGTTATTATTCCACCAAAATCTGGTAGATAATCTTAATTGTACGTTACCTACTGACATTGCCGTAGTAAATGTATCTCTCGTTGTGTTTCGCATAACTACTATTACACGCTCCTAATTGAAATCTAAAGCTAGCTTAATTATCCAAATGGAAC
The DNA here is from genome assembly GCA_958336395.1 of Ctenicera cuprea. NCBI lineage: Eukaryota > Metazoa > Arthropoda > Insecta > Coleoptera > Elateridae > Ctenicera > Ctenicera cuprea. Next base: position 40,892,349 of record OY284490.1, read on the forward strand.
ACTAATTAGCAATTGAAGCTCGATAACGAACGCTCTATATGTAGCATTTCGTGTATTATTAAATTTATTGCGACGTCCTTTATGAGTAACAACTTATTTCAGATTACAAAATGTATAACTAGGAATGTCAATTAAGTTTAATATTAATAGGTTTCCCTGAAAAGCAATACTTGTTTTCCATTTCGACAATCTGAGATGTTGGTGCTTTTTGAAGCAAATTAATGTTGTGTATTCGATTATGCTGATTAGTGTAATGTCGAGAGTCGAATCGTTTATGTTTCATCAGTTTTCAAGAGAAACACGCGATGTCACTCCAATATGAATGATATAATGTTGAAGATGGATGTAAATACGTAGAAACATACAACGCCCCTCCATTTGTAAAATTGATCTCGATGTTTTTGAGTGGTTTGGTAGACCTAATAATATTTTACCGTTTCCTACTAAAACGTGGTCTGTTTTTAAAATTACTTTTGTGAATTCAATATTTACTAAACATCATAGGTTATGAAAAAAGCAAATGCGTTGTTCAGAACGGTTCTAGATCTTATTAAAGAAGTAAACAAGTTTCTATTGCAAATCACCTTCTTTAACTTGATTTAGTTACACAACACCCTAAATGGCCACACAAGTAAGATATAGTAAGCTTTATTGTGGCGACAATAGTTGTTTTGGGAGTATAACTGTAATGTACTTTGAGATTTAGAGACTTACGCAATGGTTTTACAAACAGCTGGTATTGTGTTGTTGCCGCGAAATAGAAATACGTTAAAATTTATTATATGATACAGGATGAAGCAATGCTTGCGATACTCTCTTAATTATTTAATTTAAAAAAGTTGTAATAAAAGTTACTTAGAGCAATATTTTCAATAAGTTCTATTGTGCCCCCAGTGTAATTTTGGCCTCATAGTGGCAGTCCTGTTTCTTTAAAAAACGCTCAGGATTTCTTCAATTGAGTTATTGTTGATAAGTTCCATCTGGTTCTCCAAAGTGCTTTTGTCTGCTGCGGACCGATAGTTCTTCGCAGTAACATAGACAGTGATAGGGAATTTCATCTTTCTCTTCAGAGAACCTGCAACGCGGATTTTCTGCAAGCCCTATCATATGTAGGTTTTGTCATACAGCAGTGCCTTTTAAGTTGCTGCCATTATTTTCTGTCTTCCAAGGTTAATGATTTTTTTCTGACGTTTTCTTGGATGGCCTCGCGATAAGAAATTTTGATTTCCGCATGCCTGGGTGTTCTAGCCAGTACTTGCAGTGATTGTATTGTAACCAGCTTCTGGTTTGCTCCCTGGCAGTGCTATAAGCCATGCTGCTGGTTGGCTCTGGGCCTATCACCTGTTCTGCTCTGCCGTGCTAGCCGATCTGCTTTATTTTCATGTACTCCACGTTATCTTGGTACCCGCAACTGGCATAGCTTGCGATATTCAGGTTTTACCAGTAATATGTGGCATTTTAAAGCCAATTTGGAATTGAATTGGCAGGACATCAGCGCTTTTAGCTCCGCCTAGCTCTCGCTCTAATTCTGTAGAACCTTTGCAACATAATCTGGATATAGGTGAGAATTGCTGTAATTTCAGTCTGAAACACTGTAGCAAATCGGCTCAGGTTTATTCTAATAGCCTTGCCCGGTCCGGTTTTGTAACTGCCCAAACCAATGCCGTTTTCTGATCTTGCTCATCTGTAAACCGGACATTTCCGTTTAAGTAGGGTATTATTTTGTTATTCCTCCTTACGTCCCGTTCTGATATAACTAAGTCAAAGGGGTTTCGGAACTCGAAAGAAGTTTTCATTTTATCCGAATGCACCTGTAGAATGAAGTTTTTGTCTCTTTGTGTTTATTTTTAACGTATTTCGATTGAAACTTTTTTTTAACTTTACAGCTTTTATTTTTTTGAATTTTTTTGTGCCCAGTTACATAAAACACAGTTTTTAGTACACAGCTCAGGGAAGATCAATTGGCGTGGTGAAGTTTTAGAAGTATCCCCGATACTAGGGTACTCTGAAGAGTGTCTTGATGAGGTCTCCCGCAACTAGGAGACCTGGTTGTATCCCACGCAACTAAGGGATGGTTCTTTCGCTACTAAAAGAATTCTTCTTTGCATTGAAAAATATCGTTGAAATCTTACCATCTGTTCCGGAGATAAGAGGCGTACACACACACGCTAGCGCGCGCTCGCACGTTCGCACGCAGGCCCGCACACCCTTTCACAGGCAGATATTTTTTAAGAACCACTGTTTCGGGTTTCTGGTGCTTCAAAACACGTATTTCCGTCAAAATCTCTAATTAGAAAATTTGCATGTAATCAGTACTTCCCTATACTGAAAGTATAGAAAAAATTCGAACAGTTACTTAATAACTTTTTTGTTTTAAATAGAAACGAGATCATCTTCTTTATTACAGCTCTAAGATTTAAATTTCACCCATGCTTTAGTGTATAATCAAAAACTCATAAATTAGTTTGAAATGCCTACTTAAAAAAATCAATACCTACAGTTTTTTTCTGAAAGTATCTGCTTGAATTTGATATGGGTTTTTTTATAAACGAAGTCTTGACGTCATTTACTAAAGTGAAAGATATATTAACTTCTTTTTCAGTAAGTTTATGAGAAAGCAACCTTGTGATAATAATAGATGTCCATTAGAAATTAGACATGAAACGGTCGATCACTTTGCAGGGACACTTCGAAAATTTAGCAGTATATGAAAGGCGGTGAATGGCGAAACGTGAAAGCACGGGTCTGCATTCGATTGCCTATTGGATTACTAATAGAAATTTATCCATCTACACGTTTCGCTATTCGTAAGAGGAAAATAAAACAGCCCTTTTCGTAAATCGTGCTTTTTTCTCCAATGCGGTTTGAAACAGGATTTGAGGCGATTTTGTTGCGTAACTTTTTTTATGGATGCGTAGCTTCGAAAATTTCATAAAGATAAATGCCTTTTCATTCCATTTTGATGTTGGAATGAGTTTTGGACAAAAGCGAAATCATTTATCAAGCGAATAAAATTTTCAGTAACTTAGTAATAAAAATGCCATTTGGCACTGAGCTTTTATAGACCCTTTAGGTATATATTTTAGTTCGCTGCTTTCAAAGAAATGTGTTACGGTGTTACGTTTGTGTTTTTAATGTTAATTTCCATTTTTGTTATTAAAGAGATTACAATCCTAACAAAAGCCTGGCAGTATTACATACTCACAGACTTGCTCTTTCTCTTAAATGTATAAAATTTGTTTTTTGGCAGATTTATAGTCCATGAAAATAATTTCACCGTAATGTATTACTTCCGCCATAACTTTCAGAGTTATGAATAATGCCGAAATGTTATACTACTCTCCTTGATAAAATGTTTTACTGTAAATGACATTTGGTCGCCTTATGTGTGTTTGCTCTTGAATCAGGCAGTGCGATTATTTTGTGTCGTTATTTTCTTTGATGCCGTAGAAAATAGCTATTTTTAAAGATTTATATTTTTAAGACGAGAATCTGCGTGAAACATTTTCTGTGATACTTTATGTATGGCCTGAATGAGTAAAATAAAAAAAAGGGAAACGGCACAAAAGCCAAGTGATAAAAACTGTGTTTTAAGTTCCTTATGCCTTTTCCCTATCTTTAGATTTTTTTCGAAAACAAAACTGAGGTTGTCCGTTACATATACTTTTTACTGACGTGACTTAAATGATTTTATATTTTTATTAAAACAGAAAATTGGTGCTTCCAACAAAATTTTAAATAATATTTTCGGAAAACATTTTAAAAGGAAAACATTGAATATTTTTTATTTCTTTGTTATTTGGTAACCGAAAAAACAGTGTAAACCAATAATTGAAGGTTTGCGTAAATATACCAAAATACTTAAATCAGGAAATTAGAAACCTATTTCATTACAATAAGTCTGTAAAAGAACACGTCCGAGTGGTCCAGTGGTAAGAGGACCAGGCTTACAATACGTGAGCCCTCAGTTCGAATCCCGGAAGAAGCAGAAAAATTTTTCTGTAATTCCGTGGATCGGTATCGAGCTCGGCAACCATTCGACGTTGGGTTACAATTAACGGCGCTTACCTTGATTACTGGCTGACCAGGATAAGTAACAAAGTCATAAACAACCAATTAACAAATGTGTGTGAATGACATAGAATGAATGGGCATGAAGGGTGGCATAAGCTTCAGGAGCGTAGCGGGTCTAAAGGCCAAAGGCCCTACTACCTCCTATTACACAAACGAGAGCCTACCCGCAGTGAAAGTCCTCGACACCTTCGGGTATAAGAGGTGAAAGATAAAAGAAGAAGTCTGTAAAAGCAATAGGTTTTATTGAATTTTTCTTAAGCAGAAAGATAGGAAAAGTTACAAAAGAACGATTGGTAGTTTGTTGTGCCGTTGCGTCAGCTTCGTTGTTGTGAGAGTCGATTGCTTGTTTGTTGTCTTGGAGTCGAATATTTTACAAAATTGAAAGGTTTTAACATATACGCCTTTTCACCAAATAACCTATGACATTTGTTATGTTCAATTGTGACATATGACCAAAAAATGGTATAAAGCTTGGCTGTGGAAAACGAAGCTCGTGTCGTAGCTTTGTAAAGTAACAAATTGAATAACGTGAAAAATCATTTTCAAATACCAGTTTGCGACTGTATGAATTAAGTTTCGACATGAATTTTATTTTCCATGACCAAGGCTTATAATTTATTTTTTTCGATCATACGATTTAATAATGGCCTAACACAAAATTTATATATTTTGCATTTGTACACAAAACTGGTCTAAAATTGTACAGCTGGAAGACGCTGTAAATCTTCATGCTAGAGAAAAAATGGGTGAAGCACTTTATCTGTACTTTTCTATAACAGAAAAAGTAACTACCTTTTATATTTTCAAGAATAGTTCAACAAAATATGTATGAGTTACTTTTAAAAGAATGCTAGAAACAGAATTTTCTTGGGAGACGTAAACTACCCTATTTAAATTAACTGCCTTTTAATTTTTGCCGGAATTTATTTGATATTTATTTCTCGGGGCAACCCACGAACATTTTCCACGTATAAACTTTCAATCTTATTTACCACGAAACCATAGTCTTAAACTATTTGATATTTTTATATCAACCAGCCATTAAAAGGGGACTTAAAACGTACTAATTTTCACCCTGACAAATACTATAAACCAGTTCAAATTGGTTACAATTCATTTGCACCGAAGCGACCTTTAATTTTAAGTTTCGATTTAAAATTTCCAAGCTATATCCTGCGCGATTGGCACAAACTTCATAGACACGTTTAATTATAAATCACTAAGTCAATTAAAGGCAGTAAAGGATACAATTTGATTACTCACCTGGTCAAAAATCACTGAAACACGCAACAAACCAATTTGTTCCCTAGGTAACAAAAACACCTGAAATCCTAACCTGCCATTGTGTGACCACAGCGAGGCCAGCAAACATCATTGTTCAACTACTCCTTATTTTATTACAGCCAGCAGTGGACTTTTTTTTCGAGTAAATAAATTACTTTTGTGTGTAAAAGATTTTATTTACGGAATACAGAAATTAGACCGTCAACCATTTTGTCTAGAAAAGGTGTCGATAAATCTTTCGATTAACAACCCGACGAGCTTTTTGGCTAACATCGGGAAAATCAGTACTACCATACTACCAAATCCAGGCACGTACCGTTTTGGAGGGGTTAATCAGTGCAGGGACGTGCCGTTTTAGAGGGGTCGTTTTGTTTAATTGTTGCAATTTGTTAACAATGTAATATAATTTAATTACATAAAATACACACATAGATATTTAGAATTGCATAAATACAGACAATGAAATTGTATACAATTTTTACCTACTGTCTGATTTTAATGAGGTTGTGATAAATCAAGTGTTTTAATAATTGACATAAACCGCACAACATATATAAATGAATTTACAATTAGAATTCAAGAGGCCATCAAGCTGTTTTTTTTTCGGACGTTCATTTTTCAAGTTCCAAGTCTGCATAAAATGCAGTGTATTATACAATTAGGTAAAAGCAACTGTTCATATACGCGTATATTGCAAAGTTTTGAAAAGTACACCTTCTGCACCTTATATTATGTGTTTACTGTAGCCATACGTCCTCATAAAAGTTGCAAATTCGTTTTCCAGCTCTCAATAGAATAAATTTCATTTGACTGAAATCTTTTACTGGACATTAATATGATCGAGTGCTATCTATCTGAAGTTTGGTTCTCTTCTCTCGTTTCAATTAAAATCTGTTACATATTTAGAAATCAGCTAAATCTAGCATAGCGTGTTTGACTTGTATGATCAAATACTCCGGAGCACACAGTAACTATAACCGCAACTCTTGCCCGAGGGTGCAGTGTGGTTACCCCTGTGTGCGCTGTTTCCTTAAACTTGACTGAAGTTGAAATGCAGGCTATGAATCTCTAAGTCCAACGAGAGTGGACTTACCAAGTCTTACGCTCCGAGACCAGTTTGCATGTGGCGTAAAATACACACGGCACCGAGTGCAAAAGTTATAAATCAAACCATGAGATTGCTGATAAACTATTAAAATCTAACCGCTCTGCCGCTGTAAAATTTACCGACGACGCCCTAAAATATCACACTGGAAACTCGATCCAAAGGATGTCGAATAAAAGTTCTTTCGTTATATATAACAGAAAAGTCGGAAACTATAAAATAATAAAAATCTGATAAGTTAAAATACTTCTAATATATAAAGCCGAGTAGTGAAACCTTTGGACTATAAAAATGGATCTTTGGAACCTGTATGTTAGCGCTATAATCGTGTAATACATTCCGTTAGTTAATTTTTCCTTGCAAATAAGAACCAGAGATCCCTTTTTGAGTAACGCTTTGTTTGTCTAATTGTAATTACCGGAATGTTAGCGCATTTTGTTTTATTAACGTACACATTAACACTAACCTTTGTCTCCACTTCCTTAATGTTTACTTCATTGGTAAAAGAGGTGGCGTACAGATTATTTATTTTTTCTATGAAATAACAACGTTGCTTATGTTTACAAATATCCTTAAGGTAGGAATTCATGAACATTCACTGACCCTGATTATTTGAGATAGAGTTAGATTACAAGAATTATAGCAATCACAAATTAAACGTCTAATCTGAAATTTCTTTGTTAAGCGCGTCTTAACCTTAACAATAAAATGTCAGAACGCGTGGACTATGCCACACGCCTTTCTTTACAAACATTTGCCAACTGCAGCTTTTATTGCTAATATATTTCTTTGTTGAACGTGTCTTAAACAACAATAAAATAGCAGAACCCGTGCATCACACCACACGCTTTTCTTTACAATAATTACTACTATTGATGTAATTCATACATTGCGCCGGTATTGCAGCTTTATGACACCGATTACACTGCTTGATTGTTACATAAACATGACACCCGTAAACAAAATGGATAAGGTACGTCGAGAATGTTATTGACTACGTCGTCACTAAACGGCGAGACAGAGGGAAGGGATTTGGATATACTATAAGCCCGCTACGCTACCTACTGTATTCGCTTATTTATTGTTAACAAAAAAAAACGAAGGACATAGCCCATAGGTTTTCATGTTAATTGAGATTCCTTCCACCTGACTCAACGTTTAGTGGCGAGGGACCCTCCCTACTAGAAGCCACATATTTACTCGTCTATTATATAGGGCGCATATTTATTGGTGCAGCGGACCGCTACTGTTTTCGATTTATTCTCTTATTTATTGTTACCAAAAACTACGGAGAGCATATTTTACAGGTATTTATGTTAATCGGGAACCCTTTCACCTGTCTCAACGTTAAGTGTAGGCGGGGGGGGGGGTCTCGCTACTAAAAGCTACATATTTACTCATCCATTATACAAGGCGCTTATTCGAAGAACACACGTATTGGGTTACGCATCTTTTTCATCGTACTAGACTTGTACTTACGGTAGAATTAGGGACAGATCAGTACCAAATACTCTGGAGATAAATGCAGGTCAGATCATGCAAACGATACCGTGCGCGAAGATAATAATTATAAATAACTCAAATCAGGTTTAAAGATTGCATTAGAGCTGAGATTTCAAGAGATATCAGCAGATATCTGGAAATGTTGTTTTATTACATGCAATTATTTTATTACCCTGGGATACTGGATTATCATTTACAGTCAGTGGCGTAGGAAGTACTATTTTTTTGGGGGGTGAGGAGGGTCAAAAATCATAATCTAACCTAACTAACAACGCATACCTGATTTCCGATATGTACTTTTTTTGCACTAATGAATAAGCAACCTAAAGCAATGGGCTAGTACCTGCATCAAAAAAATAGTTATTAATATAGTTGGTGTAAAATACAAACTTGTTAAATGATTTTTTTATCAAGGTTTTTTCAAAGGGCCGCTGGGCCTCCTGCTTCAGATGTCAGGGGGGCCTGCCTCCTTCTGGCCCCCTGCTTCCTACGCAATTGTTTACAGTTCAAAACTACAAAATTTCAGTAATTGCTCCAAAATAGGTCACTCCATTTTTTTTAATGGAAAAATCAGGGAATAAGCTAGCTACAGTTTGGTGACTGTCCTAGTTCGCTAATTTCCCTGTGACGCCTTCTATGAATTATTGAAAATATTGATTTTAACACCTATTTACTCAACAACGAGTTATCAGATAGGGATAAAATTTGATATGGGAACTGCCCTATGGGTACAAAATGTTGCAAGCTGCGAAAACGTCACAAAATTTATATATTTTTTTTAATACATATTTATTTCTCTAGCCGCTCTACAACAAGGGTTTAATGTTAAATTGCTAAGTGCTTTTATTTAAACGCAGAAAACGTGAAGTGACTATATATACGAAAAACCAATATAGTCAGGTTTTTCGTTTCTTTCGATTTTTTGAAGTTGCTACAATAGAACTAATAAATAACTTCAGTGTTTTCGGTAAGTTCCTAAGCTTTACAAGAACTTAGATGTTGAAATAGTTTTCCGGATACCTACTATAAAATACATATTAAGAAATTCTAAAAGTTTTGTTATTAAACCTTATTGAATATTCATGAAGTATTGCAGAGTCACATAAAATCTTGCTAAAAGCAGAGTGCCACGATGGTCATAGTAAGTTTGCTCTTAAATATAACATTTAATGCGATAGAACTGGTATTCTGTACAGAAAACTTTTAGTAGCATTTGCTTATTCATTTGTGTGCTGAGAATGCATTTAGCCCGAGTAGCATATTGTTTTACTTTTACATAGAAATTTGAATTAAACCGTGTCGCGTCGCGTCGCTTATTAGAGAATCCTTTTGTGAGATCTGCATCTTCTAAAAAAAAGTTGTTTGATTTATAATGTTGCCTTTTTTATGTAGAAAACAAAAATCAAATTAATTTTCCCATAGTTATGTATATTTACATAAACTTTCTGACAGTGTTTGTTCACGCATTAAGATTTGTACGTTTTGCAAGACTATAGATATTTTTGGAAAAACATATCTCAGCGGAAGAAAAAGGAATTCTATCAAACTTTGAGTATGGAGGTTGATGGATATCCACGGTGACGTAAAATATTAATAAAGTTATAGGCTTTTTCGTTTCCGAACACCCCTAGTTCCATTTCAGGCAGCTGTCCGCTGAGAATGGCAAGAAATGTGTCGGTTCATTTCTCCAAATACACAGACGTATTTGTCTTATTGCCCTTCTGTTGGTGTGAAGTTGTTGATTGATCACTAATTCGATAATATTACCGATGTCATTTCGACATATTGGTTGTTAATTGAATTGTTTGGAAAAACCAACATACAATATTAAAGTCGGTTCAAATGCTGCCGATTCAATTTCTACTGCGCGATTTTGTTACTGTCTACAACAAGGAGCGAAATAAAGTCAAAACTCTGTATATGATTTTCGGTTGGTAGATGTAATCATAATCGATTAAAATTACTCGTTAACAGTTAAACCAATTTGAAGTGAATTCAAAATAACATTAAAAAACGTAGTATATTAACCATCTATCTATTTATATTAAATCCGTAATTGTCTTACCATAACAAAACGACTAAATCTTACATCTCGGAAAGATCACTATAATGCAAATGCGGCCGCTTGCATGTTGTCCCAGTATATTAATTGTTTTCAGTTAAAATTTACGTTTGCTGTCGCTTCTGTTGGTATAATTAGGTTATTTATATTTATAGCTGGTCAGAAATGTGTATTTATCCCTCCGACATGGCAACTCACAGCATGTCTTATATAATTTCTATCAATAATAAACAAACAATTTTTATTGCCAAGGCTGCTATTTTTGCTACTTTTATTATTAAAAAGCTACAGGAGAACCGCCACAACAAAAGTCTTGTAGTGTTTTGGTTTTTTTTGAATCGTTGAACTTTTAGAGAGATATGTAGGTTAAATTTGGTAAAGCCGAGGAAGTAGTAATACATGCACAACCATAAATAACCAGTAAGTTTGTTACATTTATATAAAACCGGAAAAGTAATGTTTCGATTTTATTCGAATCATTAAATTCCAAGAATCTTATTTAATTTTTCTTTAACTGTTGATGCAAGAAATTACCTTTGTTATATTTACCGTACCACCAGGTTACCAGAAATATTATTTATTTTTAGTAAATCTGAAAGAGGAATCAGTTTTGCTGTCACCGATCACTGCCAGAATTTTTCTTTATTTTATTTACCGACCAACAGGCTTTAAAAATTTTGCCACGCAAAATTCATTTTATTTCAACTAACCTTTGAAGTAGTAATTACCCGATAATTTTGATATTCCTATATACTTTCAAAGGTAGTTTCTAGCTGATTTTCACTCTGTAAAATTCCATAAACCAGTTAAAATTAATTAAAATTCATTTGCACCGCATTGATCTTTCAATTCGACGTTTAGACGTTAAATTTTTATGCAATAACACGTGCCATCGGCACAAGCTTCATAATTACGTTTAATTAGCAATCACTAAGTTAACTAAAGCCAGAAAAGGATATAACATCAGTACGTACAATCACACAAGAAACTAACTTTTCTTTATTCAAATAACCAAAATATGTGAAAATCTAGCGGGCAATAGTGTAGAAGCAGCAGATTATGCAAACGTCAACATTTAGTATAACTTTACTTTATTACAGATAGCAGTGGACTTCTTGTTCGAGTGAATAAATTACTTTTTGTGTGCAAAACTTAATTTTCTTTGCAGAAAACAGATTAAATCGGCAACCATTTTTATCAAAGGAAACAGTAGTATCGATAAATTAATCAATTGGTCCTCCGACAGGCTGTTCAGCTTTCCTCGTAAAAAGAGCAATACTCAGTATATTCGATGGACAACTAGAGAGACTAGAGAGGAACGTATCGTTCCGGAGGGGTGTTTTAGTCTAGAGACTTACCGTTTCGGAGGGGCAATTTAGCTTGTTTGATATTTAATTTTTGAAAACAATAGACTATAATTTAATTACATGAAATACACACACACAAATAATTAAAATTGTATAAATAGCGGTAATAAAAATTGTATATAACTTTTATTAGTTTTCTGTTTATTTCCAACGAGTTTTCTGAGTTATCCAGGGTAATTGGACTTCTCCCGAACCTTAAGTTCAGTGAAGGGTTGACGTATTACAAGATGAACAAATTGACATTGCACCCCAGACTGCCATTTTTATATTTCTAATCCTTTTTGACAGTTTTATTGAGTGTAAGGTGTCAATGTATGAAATTAATATAAATTTATATATGTTACATGTATTTACATTTCCTTTTCTCACATTATATTCTTGGTTTCAGATGATGAAAAAGCTTCGGTGCATGGAATTGTTACAAAAGAGGGATTGTTCGACGGCATGGTGTCCACGACGACTGAGGATTACTACATTGAGCCTGTTAGCAGATATCTTAGTTCAAATCAAAGCCAGAAAACCCCGTCCTTTCATTCTGTCGTCTACAAAACTTCAGACGTAGATAACCCTCGCTTGGGATTGCCCTGTGCCTCGCATTTGTTGCATTTTAACAATTTAGAACAAAACAACAATTTAAATAGCGTATATTCTGTAAATAGAACAAAACGATGGGTGCTCGAAGGGGACTCGAGAGAACCCTACGATGAATTTAGTTTTTGGCACCGTAATAAATCGAAACATCCCTTCAGCGCGCCTTTCGACATCAACACCCCCTTTAATCAACCGATTGACGAGGAAATGACGACGAGTAATAGAACTTCGTTCGATTTCAATTATCGACATGTAAATAAACGAGCGACAATTGATCCTAAAAAGACTACGTGTATGTTGTATTTGCAAGCTGATCATCAGTTCTTTCAGAAATATGGAACTGAAGAGGCCTGCATTGAAGTTATGACGAGACATGTGCAGCGAGTTAATTCCATTTACAGGATGACAGGTAAGCCTAAAAATAGACTAGTAAGTAGCAAAAAGTAGAGTATAGTTGATTTGCTAGTATGATCAACAAAAAGAGCGATACAGATTGACCACCGTAATTTGAAGTGATGTAACTTGATTAGTGGAATTTATTAATCATAATGTTTGTTTATATACACTGTGTCCATAAAGTAACCCCCCCCCTATCTAACTTTTGAACGACTTAATATTTTACTACAAAATTTGGTGTGCTTTAATGGGAAATTACATTTTCATAAGATTGTGGAGTGATATTTCTGCAAACTTCTGTAATGCGTTTTTTACAGAAATGTCACTCCACAAACTTATGAAAATGTAAGGCACGAATGTCATAACCGACTTTTTATGTGCCAAGAAGTGAATGGTGAATATTTCGAACACTTAATTTCATTTGTTTTTGCTTTAATTCTTAGTTTTTTTTAATTGACTTCTTTACTTCAAACGTTTGTCATTTTGTTATGGCTAAATATTTTTCTTTGAAACTCTAGGATCAGACGCAGAACTAGAAGACCTTTCAAATGAGGTGTCACTCGACCCCCCTTTCTATTTAAAAAAAAATTTCAAAATGGCGCCCAGCCGCCATTTTGAATGATACATTATTTAATTATGAGCTAAAAAATGGTATTTAATTTTCCATTAAAGCACACCAAATTTTGTAGTAAAATATTAAGTCGTTCAAAAGTTAGTTAGGGGGGGGGGTTACTTTATGGACACAGTGTATGTAGGATTCTGAATTATTTATATTAAAATGTAAAGACCACGACATATAACATCGACTTGACGTACCTATACAATGTACCGGATTACGCATTTTTTTTTACAAATTTGACTTCTGCAGTAGCGCTACTAACTGATTGTTTGGTGGCATCAAAATCGTATGTCATATTTGAGTTAGTGATTGGTAGCCTAATTGCGGTAAAAACGAAAAATTATATTGCAGTTGTATAAGCAAATAACTTCCTACGTGAACTGATAGGTACGGCTTCTCGATTTAAATAATTAAATTTTTAATGTGCTGCTTTCACCACAAACCGTCAGATGACGCTACATTGCGATAAGCTTTTGCTGAATTTAAATATATGGTGCCTCGATAGGCCTTATAGATACGTGAAGATATTAATTCAGGAATCCTTACTCATTTTTAAACGCTGACTGAATGTCAATATAGGATGCACATATTACGAAATAATACAAAAAGCAAAACAAAATTGACATTTCCATCCGTGTATGAATGTTGTTTATGTGCGTAATATTGCCGCACAGAATTATGACGGTGTTGTGGAAACGCATTTGGGAGTGGGGGGTATACTTCTGCTTAAAGTATGCAGCGCTCTGTGTCATTAGCCCTTGGCAAACAAAAAATTTCATCGACAAACAACTTTTAATAAATAATTCGAAACCGGAAGCGGAACTAAATTTTGAAAAACTGGTCTTTCAGAACACCTTAAGTCAAATGCGGTACTAGGTATGGTGATATATTACTATAAATATAAGGGAACGGTGAAGTGAAACAAAATCAAAATAAATTGCTCAAAAATCGCCACGCGTTTTTATTTAAACTTTGTGCCCTTATAAAACTTAGAATGAGCTATAATATGGTTTTTCATCCAATGCGCTAATTTTTCTGTGACGCCTTTCATGAATTTTTGAAGTTTAGAAATCCATTCCCTTTTGTTTATTAAACGGAGCACAATAAAAACTTTTGGTTGAACCAAATTGCTCATCAGTGATAGTAGAATAAGATTCTAAACTTAATTTCAAAGATTCTATATAATATTTAGGAGGGGCCTCATCTTCCTCCACTTTGCACTTCTTGACTTGCAAACATTTTTTCTACTTTAATCTGAACCCTAACATTTCAAAACTTTTTTTTCCGAATTTCTTGTGAAGGGCTAAAAAAATTGGCTGGTAACTGAACTTTGTTCTATGGTTTTGTCGATTAAGCGCGGTATTATTGAGTTATTAATTAAGTAGCTGACCATGTCAGAAATATAATTCGATGTTAAGGCTAGAACTTTGTATTAAATGTATTTGAAAATATAATATGTATATACAGAGCGATTAATTTTTTTTATTGCAGATGCCTATAAAAAAGAATGGTATGTCGATGATTAGTTTGCAAATCGTGGAGCTATTATTATAGTTGCGCGGTTTATTATTTTACTGCAATTGCTCACATTTAATATTTTTAAACAATTAGCAAGTGAGCATTGTAAATCACTATTAATTTTTATTATATTATTTTACTACTTGCATGATAGATGTCAGTTGGCAAACTTAAAGCAATTAATTCACATAATGAAAAAAAATGTAAAGGATAACGTGGTGTAGCGTTGTAGAGGTAGGCTTGTAATCTGTCGGTCCCAGTTCAAATCCCGTGGCGGACTTGTATTTAAAAAAAGTTACATCTCTTGCTGCCATCTTATCTTGCACCATGCTTATAATTGATTATAATGTTTATCTTTGTTAAGTTTAACAAAGGGGTGATTTGAAATAAGTTTTTATTTAATTCAAATATAAAAGACGAAACAATCAGAACGACAAAATTTCTGACGGGTCTTAGAAAAATTAAGAAACAAATTCGTTTATGCCTAGAAACGAATAAATAATATTTTCAATATGTTGTGCTTTGTTTCTTATGTCGTTTTGACGTAAAAAAATAAATTAAAAAGGAACAGGCCTGCCACGGGATTTGATCTGGAGCCGCAATATTACAAGCACACATCTTTTCTGCTAAACCAAGTTACTGCTTAAAATGTTTTTCTATTATGTGTATTAATTGTGTCTTGTTTTCCAATTGACTTTTATCATGCACGTTTCTAAAATAAAAATAATAATATTAAAAATAGTTTGCAATGCTCACTTGATAATTGTTTAAAATGTTAAATATGAGCAATTACTGTAAAGTAACAAGCCGCCCAACTATTACAACAATAACACCGCTATTTGCAGACTAATTAGTAATCATCGACATGCTGGTCTTGTTCCACAGGCGACTGCGTTTAGGTTGTGTTTTTTCTGTCGCTGTATTTTTTAGTATGGAAAAGTTACGCGAAGTGTTTCTTCTATTTTTTTGCTTTAACTGTATAAAACAGGTTTAGAGGAACAGCAATAAACATTTATCTATGGTAGATGCTTTTGTAACGTGTTATGGTCATTCCGTATGATATTATGTTTTATACTGTAATATTTTTGCTTTTTCTGTGTGGTCAGAAAATTAAATATTTTCAATTTTCATCCATATTATAGAAATGTCATAATCATATTAAATAGTGTGCTTAATCCCGTATTATACAGGGTCGCTATTAAAGATGGAACCAAAGCTCTCCTGCGGTTTGAAATATAGATATCAAAATTGGAAGGCTTCCATTTGAAATTATTTTGCATATTTTGAGGTTAAAAAAATTTTTTTTTGACACATGATTTTTGAGCGCGGCCGCCATCTTGAATTTTTTTAATGGCAACATGGGCTTTGTGATACATCATTAGAAAGCTTATTTTTTCTCTTTCTTACTACCTTAATCGTGTATGGTGTTAAAGTAGAAAATAATGCAGAAAAATTAGAAAAACCCTTGCCGTATGCGTAGCTGGCTAATGTATTGCACTTTAAATCTAGATACCTTTGCAATAACGAAACGTCATAAATAAACAAAAAACAATCAGCAGGGGTTTAATAAGTGACAAAAAACACAGTACATATGGTTTGGTATCGTTGGCCAGCATATTGTTGGTCCTTTCTTTATTGAAGGAAACCTTAATTCCGAGAGATATCTCCAGCTGCTGCAGGAAAATGTGATTCCTCGTATTATGGAACTCTTTCCAAATCCTCTTAACGCAAACACAGTCAACGAAACCATCTGGTTTCAGCAGGATGGTGCGCCTCCTCACTATGGAAATGCAGTACGCAATTATTTAAACAACATTTTTCCTCGAAAGTGGATTGGGAGAAGAGGAACTGTGGAGTGGCCCGCTAGATCTCTCGATTTGTCTCCTTTGGACTTCTTTTTGTGGGGTCATTTAAAAAGTCGCGTATATGTAAACAGACCTCATAATTTAAATGAATTAAAAGATCGCATTCGTGCTGAAATAGCTGCTATTCCTAACAATTGGTTGCACAATTCCATAAAAAGTTTTATAAATCTAATTCATTACTGCCAAGAAGTAAATGGGGAACAGTTTCAACATCTTCTTTCTTAAATAGTTTTTTAGTTAATGGTTTTCACAATTAAATGTTGTTATTATGATTGAGGTTTCATTAGAAATGTTTCTATTCTTGTCACATTTTAATGTGCTGATTGTTTATAATTGATGTTTTTTTTTAATTCAAGGGTATCTAGATTTAAAGTGCAATACATTAGCCAGCCACGGATACGCCAAAGGTTTTTCTAATTTTTCTGCATTTTTTTCTACTTTAACACCATACATAATCAAGGTAGTAAGAAAGAGAAAAAAATAAGCTTTCTAATGATGTATCACAAAGCCCGCGTTGCCATTTAAAAAAATTCAAGATGGCGGCCGCGCACAAAAATAATGTGTCAAAAAAATTTTTTTTAACCTCAAAATCTGCGAAATAATAGCGACCCTGTACAACAATTTGCTTTATTAAAAATAATTTAAACTTTTGGTTAACAAACGGCAAATTTGAATGCAGGAGTAACAATGCATTGATTATGTTTATGAATTATTAGTTATATTTACATTGCAATTTTAGTTTAACTGCTGTTAGTTTCGGACTACTGCAGCCACTTTACAATATAGATAGAAAATTTATATAATTATTTTTTTCCGTGTTACATGTATGTTCTATAACATACTCTGCTTCCAGCTGTTCGATACTTGGTACGGTTGAACTTTAAACATTGATTCTTCCTGAAATCTGGCGGTGACGCATTTTTGATGTAAAAACTTTTTAAAAAACCAATTCTTTAACTACAGTTTTTAAGTGAAGAGTGTCCCGGAACCCATTTTTAAGCTTTTCAGCTTACGCAAGATTTTTCTTAAAGACCTAAATCGCAACTCTCATAAACTTCGCAAGAAGTGTGAATGGGAGGACTGGGAACGTCTTTAGTACGCTAAAGAATTGCTTCTAATTAACAGCTTTTATATTATAGTTTAAAATTCTTTGTAGCTTATAATATGTGTAATGCTTAATGGTATTTTTGTAACTTCCGCACTTTAGATTTCATTAAGAATATTGTGTCTGCATTTGAATAATTGAATACGTATGACTTTTATACAATTATCAAATTTTAAAATTAAAAGAAAACGTGAGGTTAAATTTTGGGATTGCTAGTATTAAACATTAATTCAATAATGTAATTTTTTGTGTCTGTCGAAAGTAGATAGAAAAATGCTACATGATGTATTTTCTCGGTTCTTCTGTTAATCCAAACTGCTGTAGATGCAAACTAAAATGAAATAAAATTTCAAACTCAAAAATATGAAGTACTCGAGAACGATGTTTTGGGCTGCAGTTTTGGAAACTACTGAGCGAAATATGCCAATGTCAATGTTTTGTTATGTTATCATTTTCTGTGTTAGTAGCTTAAGAAAATATTATCACATCTGACAACTTATGTTGATGCAATAATGTTATCATTTAGGAAGCTTTTACGCCACAAAACTGCTTGTCTTTTGATTCTTGAGAATTCGCATATCTATAAATACGCGAATTTTTTTCTTTGAATTTCAAAGTATTCGTAGATACGTGAAATCCCACCAGGTTTGCTCATTAGTTCCCTATTATTTCTTTGTCGCTCTCATTAGTTGCCTATATTTTAAGTAAAATAGTGGTAACCTGTATATTCGATACGGTTTAAAATAACTACCTAGTCTATAAAAAAAGACCTCGTATAGCAAATATGCGCGAGCATTATTTTAAAAGGAAATAAATGTTTATTCTCCTTTGTGGACAATTACATTTCTAGCTTCAAATCCATTGTTACATGGATACGCTTTTAGAGCGAGGCAGTTTTTTCTTATATGTGAAGAGTGTTGTTTTCTTCCATTTTAGGACAAAATAACTCACATTCTAATATTAACGGTGGTTGCCCATTCTCCTTTATTCTGCTTTTAATGCGTTTTTTTTTGTTTTTAATTACTGTTTTTATATAATTGTATGTATGTATACGCAT
This sequence comes from Ctenicera cuprea, assembly GCA_958336395.1. Classification (NCBI taxonomy): domain Eukaryota; kingdom Metazoa; phylum Arthropoda; class Insecta; order Coleoptera; family Elateridae; genus Ctenicera; species Ctenicera cuprea. The sequence continues at coordinate 40,910,895 of OY284490.1, forward strand.
CGTAATAAAGTTATTGATTTTCGTTGGTTGCTTTGTTATTGAGAAACTTTATTAAACCTACTTTTACTGTGTTCAGGTTTTTGAACATTTTTATTAGAAAAGATCCAGGAGTAAGTCATAATCAAGAAAAATAAGAAAATATTTTCGGTGGGTTATTTTTAACATTGTGCCTGTAATATACTGTTTTGCTTGATGTAATAACTTTATTGTAAAAATCTTACCGTAGCAAAAAAAAGGCACCGTATAAAAAATTCAATGAAATGAAGTTTTACACTATGTAAAAAAGTACGGTGATGAATTTACGTACGAGATTTTTATATGTCGGTACTACTGCGGAGTTGTTTATATTTTCATAAGTCTGCTGAAATAGTAGGCCCGAGTTTTTCTCAATATCTGAAAAATTATTGTTAACTCTCTAGGCATAATTGCGTTTTATAATAGTTATAATTTTATCAGATAATTGATAAACTTAGTTTGTTGCTCTTACTTAATGACTAGACTTAACATTTATTTGTTGCAGTTTTCGCGAGGTGACGCAGCGAAATTGAGAAATTGTCAGTCTAAACGACATTACTAAATTTGCTCCAAAATTATATTTAAATGAACTTTAAAAGATTTTTTTCGGGATAAGCTCGAATACGAAGTCTCAGAATTTTTAAATTTTTAACTGTTACATTTTTAATTTTAACTGACAATTATTAAGGGTGAAATAATCAAAACAAACTTTTGCATCACACTATCGAAATTAAATTAATTTTAAAAGCAAAACATGGACAACAATTAACAAAAATGTTTTAATAAAACAAACATTTGTTAAGTACCTTGTTTGCACTTAATCTGTAGTAAAATTTGTTTTCTGCCAAGTAAATATCAGTGTTTTCGTGTGGCAGAATGGCTTTATCTGTTTTGTTTGAATTTGTCTTGTTATTTTTAGTTTTCTTTCATTACAACGAATCTATTTCCAAAAAACTGTTTTAAAAACAATTTATGCTGTTATTTTTATGCGTAAGCTTCAGTAGCTCTTATATTACGACTATTATACAGATATGCTCTCGGTACAGTAGTAAGAATGGCAGGATGTTATTGCAGTCAATGTTGGGGCGGGCGTGAAACGTTAGTTTTAAAATACTTTTGAATATATGATAAGTAACAACATCTAAAGTATTCGAAAGTTTAGAAGTACTTTGCTCAGTTTTTGGTAACTTTTAAAAAATAATACCTACCGCAAGCCGCTTGGGTTGCATAATCTCAGCTGCAGCCGTATTCCTCTTGATTTGCGACAGGTTGAAGGAATCCGGATTTAATATATAGAAAGAATTACAGCCATCGCTACATAATTCATAAAACTAGGACTTCGATCCGCGGTTCGCTGCGCTACCTACTTAATTAGCTTATCTATTATTGAAAACTAGAAACAAAAACATCGTGGAGTTTTGCTAGTATATATTAAAATTTATAAAATTGTTTTTTTTTATATTATTCTGTTTTTAAACCCTTGTGTCGTTAAAATCGAAATTACGGCTGACAAACAATGTTGGGATAATATACTCGTATATTGAGAATTTTTTACCTAAACACTATTTTTATGCAGGAATTCAAATTTTACTTTCTAATACTTCTTACTGAAATAAGGAAAATTATGATTTCATGCAAATTTTCAAATTTCAGATTTTAACGGAATTACGCATTTTAGGGTCCAAGAATTAAACTTTAACGACCTCCAGAAATTTTTTAAAATTCGAAATTGATTAATTATTTATTCAAAAACGCATATGCCAATCGTTATAAACTTGAAGTAGTTTGATAGCCTATTTGAATTAGTTTATTAGGATAAACAAGAATTTTCAACCCGATACTTTTTAATATAAACAACGCGTTTTCCGGAAGTTGCGTGATTTTAACTACGCCTGTCAATTGGCTCTAGCTAACAAATATATTTTTCATGCATTGCATATTTTTGATAACTCTTCAAATAAAGCTTTTATATCGATTTTGGATTCAGGTTACCGTGCTCCTATCCTATGCGGCTCGCCGTAGTTATCGTAGCACTATTTCTTTATGGTACACGATACCGTAGTGCAGAGGCTGAGCTAGCTCAAATCAGCGCTGAGGCGTTACCTTTTTATTTATTTATTTTTTATTTATTTTTGTTAAATCAATGTAATATGTAAATTGATTGCCGCGAGAATATTTAAAATGTAAAGAAGGGAAAGTCCCAGCGACCCGTTTCGCTCAATTTTTAAATACTATTTACTTTGATCATTACAATTTTTGCAAGGAATTTTATAAATTCAGTGTACTATTGCTGTATTTTAGCGTCTTTGATTTTAATTTAGAAGAAAAATGATGAAAGTTGTTGTTTAATTAATTTATAGGCAACTATATAAACAGGTTTTTGTACAACTATCAAAACATTTTTAGAAAGGCCTGGAAAATAAGGCATTAATGTAAATATTTTGTTGTTGTTTTCGCTTTTGGTTTGATTGTTGTAAAATTTGTGTATTCTATAATTAAATATTTTGTATATCATTTCCACTCCGACGTCATGGCGCGCGTTTGTTTATCATTGTTGTAGTATTCGAGTGTTTTTAGGGCTGCTAATTACAAATCCGCTATCTAAATCATAAAATTCAAGATTCAAGCTTAATTATTTAATTAAGTCATCCGAATTGCATAAAAATTGGTATTCGTGGGGTTTTGGGGCTGCTTATTACGTATCCATGATCTAAATTTTAAAATTCAAGATAGCAGACATATTTTATAAAGTTATCCGAATTGCACTGACATAGATACAAGATAATAATAATTACACATATTAAGTTTTAATAGCGGTTTTATAGCGATCCTACAACTAACTAGAACATGACATAACCGTTTTCGCTATCTGTTAAAAATGAATCATACAATTAAAAACTCACTTTCATTGACAACACGCTAAGAAGTTTCACTTAAAACTTGCGTGCTCGGTACACATTTAGATATTTATTAAAAGAAGTTGGTTTTGAAAACCGTAACCGTAGTATCTAAGAAGTTCGTTGGATTCTATTTCAAGTGTAAATTTTAATTTGTCTGGATTTTATTTATTAATAATTCAAGAATTTTGTTTTTCTTCTAAAAATATATTTGCAAAAAAACTGTATAACGGAGCGTCCATTTTCTACGAAGATTTTGTTAGCGTCATTAAATAGAGATTTTTATTGCCTTCGATTTGATGTATAATACTAATATGATCGATTACATTATGTTTTTTCTTTATACGGGGTGTTCGAAAATTCATGTGCCTTAGTAAAGGGGCATATTGTACGTTTAAAATAAGACAAAAAGGTCCTGTAAACATATTTCCAAAAATGCTTGCCTGAAGGCGTTTAAATATGACCTCAAAGATACAGTTGTTCTTGAATAACTATTGATCGTTGTGAGCTAGGTACTTCAAATTTGATATAGAGGTATCCTTAACACGTTGCTACTGCTGCCTAATTTTTATCATAATCGGTTTTGTGGAAATGGTTATTTCAAGGCCACGTCACCTACCTTAAAGCGATTAATAGTTATTTAAGAAAAAACTGCATGTTACAGGTCATGTTTAACCGCCTGTAATTCCTTAGGGAAGCATTTTTGAAACATGCTTACAGGACCTTTAAGGCCGTAAGTATTAAAAAAATCTTTCTTTAGAAATTTTGTGTGGTCTCCCATTTGTCATGAATAATTTTTTTGGCAACAGTTTACAAAAACATGTTTTACATATAAATAGATAATACATTAAGAGAAATCATTGTATAATTTTGTTCAATAATTTTGTTCTGTACCATTTCTGCAAATTCTCAAGAATCTTTAATAAGTCTGTTTACATAACATTTTGAGATACAATACTTTTTTTAAATTTTGACAAATTGTGTAACGATGACTGGTTTCTTATTCGATAATTTTTTAAGCAAAACCTGTAAAGATTTAAACTATTTAGATAATAATATTCCGCGGCCTTCTCTTCATATAAGACACCTCTGGCTAACTTATTCAAACAACAAGTAGTCGAAATACAAAGCTGATTTACTAATGCTCAGATATAGATTTTTTAATTTTAGTGCCATTAATGCGAAAAAATATCGAAGAAAAAAGTTATTAGCCGCATTAGCATCTTAAGGAGGCTGTAGCTCTGTAACTAACTTTTTTCGGAGAGGTGTTAATATAAAGTTTTATTATTATTTTGATGTGTAGCATTCTAGAATCTACTGTTAAAGTATGGTAACCTGTTTCCCGAACACTCTGTATAATGATGGAAGCAAAAGATATAATCTAAAGAAATGTTTCATATCATTTTCACATCCTCGAGACTACCTATGAGCCTTATTGTAAAGGTAATTGTATTATAAAGCAAACAATATCTAAAGAAACTAATAGTAATAAGGTAATGCGAAAAGATAAAATAAAGGTTGTATACTATACTATGAGTTGATATTCAAGATGACTCCAGTTGATAATAACTTGAACCAACTCTTATAAAATAAATTGCTATCCAAAAGCTTTTATCTCCTGGGTTTATGTTTTGTTTAAAAGAAGAAAAGCTAATTCTAACAGATTTTTCTGAATCTACTTACAAATTTTGGATTATTTTCTACGTCCGTGGAATAAATTCGTTTCGTACAATGTAATTTAAAAAGTGTCTTGTCACCTTTTAGATTTTTCCTTTTCACACCCTCTTCATAGTTATTCATGTAGTAATAACGTTGCGGCACAAACACGTTGTGGGACTTTAATGCAGCCTGAGGAAAACAGAATTTGTTTAAAATACGCCCAGAAAACCTTTCTTGGCTCATGAGTAATTTACAATTACTTAAACGCATAATTATATGACATTTTGCACTGTTTCAGTGCATGTTCCGCTACGAAGTAATAAGGACAAACTTTTATCCAAGTTTCCTGTGTATGCAATCAATAAGTTGCTTCCTAAAGCCGCATTTCTCTGCGTAAATTTTAAGTTACTGCTGAAAAAGGGCAGTAAAAGTCACGTGTTCCCTTTTGAAATACCTAAGGAATACGTAAATACTAATAATAATTTTATTTTTCCTGGAAAAACTTTCCTAACAGAGAATATTGATTTTCTCGAATTCTGCTTTGTTTTAGTAATTCATTACATCCAGGTACCAATAACTTTCCTTGAGATATTTATACTCTTGTGTAACGTAATACGATGACGTGAAAGGCTTTGTTTCTAACATAATTAACAAAACGTAACAAAGGAATTGTAATATACACATTACATCCGTTCTCGTTAAAGCTCAAATGTTACCATCATTTAAAACAACGTTCTTATTTTTAGCAACCATTGATCATATTATAATGTTAATTTACTAACAATAGCGAATGTTAAATATTTGATAATTATAAACATAAATTTATGTTACGTTTTTACTCTCCCATATCTGTTTTGTTGCCAAAACTATTTTGTTATATAAGTATTTATAAGATGTCTAAGAGTTGCCCACTATATAAGATGAGATGCTTCGGACATGTGGTACGCCACCCGCTCTCCTAATTAAGTTAGGTCCCAAGAAAGTGCTTGAAATGTGAGAAAAGATTTAGTTTTTTTTTTGGGAAATCGATTGTTTGGAGTTAGGGACAAACACCAAAGAAGAAAGCTGTCGGACAACCGCCACAGGACCCTTCCCGTGTTTATTGAAATTTTTGATATATTTTTAAAATTTTGGCAATATTATGGAAATTAGAATATTTATAAAATCCACGAAAAAATTGCAAATATATGTTTTTTAAACTTAAAAATTTTGATTTTTAATCAATATGTTTGTAAAATTTTGATTACTGAGAATTTTCTTTTTAAATCATAAAATTGGAAAATATTGAAAATTTTTAAAAATTATAAAAATGTTGAAATTTTGAATATTTTTGAAATTTTCAAAAACTTTGAAAGCAATTTAAATTATGGGAAAGATGTTATTCTATGTTTTATCGTCACCCGATTATTAAACAAGGGCCATAACTTTTCGATTTTACTTTCTCATACCTTCTGTATGTAATTTCGAAATCTAAATTTTAATGGATATACACGTTTTAAGCCTCAAGCAACCCAAAAACTTGTTTTTTAAATGTCCATCTGTGAGTGAGTGTGTGTGACGCCTCTAAAGGCGAAAATAATACACCGATTTTGATGAAATTTTAATTCAAGAGGTATATCGAAAAATTTAGTTCTAGTTAAGCTTTTCAAAAAAATCTGAAAGTGGAAACGGAAGTTAGATATATTTTTTGTAGCGTTTTTTACGAAATTAAATTTTAAAAATTTGAGCACCGGGATCTGAAAGAACTTTTTTACGAAACTTTCTAGCTTTAAAATGGCGGCCGTTACAACTTTTAGAAATTTCCACTTTAACGCCCATTTACTCAAAAAGTACTTGTCTGATCGGGATAAGCTACAACTTGTTTGACAGCTTTTTGTAGGTAGTATACGATGAAGTAAAATTATTTCGAAAATCCGAAAACGATCGCAATGGCGCTGCTTCAAAATTTTGAAGGTCTTTAAAAAAATTATTCTCGTGTCCACACGATTTTTTTTAACTTGCGGAGTCAATAGAATTTGTAGTGATTTCTAAATTTAATTATTACTAATATCCCAAATTTTACTCTGACACCTTCGAGAAATTTTTGGAAAATTTGCAGTTGATTATAGTTGTTTATTCAAAAACGCAAACGTTGATCCTTATAAACTTTTATCATCTCGATAGACTATTTGAAATACTTTTTCATGACGAGCAAGAATTTTCAACTTTTTTTAAAATTGAGAGAAAAACGACACTTTTTAATACCAACAACGCGTTTTCCGACAGTTACGCGATTTTAACTACGCCTACCAATAACCTCTAGTTAAAAAATATATCTTTCATTTTTTGTATATTTTTGATAAATCTTTAAATAAACCATTTATAATGATTTTTAGTTCGATATCCCCTGTAGGGCGAGCGGTTCCGTTCTTACGGTTCTTATACGGTATGAAAAATATATGTTCCATTTTCTGCATATTTTTGATAAATCTTTAAATAAACCATTTATAACGATTTTTAGTCCGATATCCGCTGTAGGGCGAGCGGTTCCGTTCTTACTGTTCTTATACGGTATGCGACATTGTAGGGTTAAATATATAAATTACGAACTGACAAGCTTGTTTTCTTAGAGATCTGAAAATGCTCGTAGAAACGAAAATTGTTTGACCCGATGAATGTTCGTGGCATCTAAGCATTCCAAAGTTCATTGAAATCGGTCCAGTAGTTCCTGAAATTTCGCACACTTATTTGCATAGATACACATGCATACAGAGAGACATTTTTAAAAATCTCGTTTTGCTATCCTGTAGGTCCAAAACATGTATTTCCGTCAAAATGACAGTATTTAAAATTTTCACGATCACAATACATTCACATATAAGAAGTATCTACCAGATCTTCTGCTGTTAAATGTGCAACAATTTTTAAATGTAGACAAAATCAATACCACTGAGGCTGAATACATTGTAAGATAATAATAAGTTAAAATTTTTATGTCTGACTGAAATTGGCGCAAAAGCAGATTCAGTACAGTACATGCAAATTAATAATTTTCCAATAAGTAGTTATTATTGCCGATCTATTTCTAAAGCAGGTGGTGTTGGCATCTGGACCAGGGATAATATGGATGTGACTGCTATAGATTTAAATCGTTTTTGTCAAGAAAAGCATTTTGAGATATGCGCCAGTTTAATAAACAGGAATGTAAGTTCACTTACCATCATTTTAAATTGTTATAGATCACCATGTGGTGATATCAAAATATTTTTTGATGGAATTGTAAATGTTTTAAACTTTCTTTTTAAGCCTAAGACTAGGTTTATTTTGTGCGGAGATTTTAATATCGAAGGTTATGCGATATCGAAAGACTTTGTTAATTTATGTGATCTAGTTTCAATCTTAAGTCTATCGTCTATCGTTCGTTGGCCTACTAGAGTAAGCGATAGTAAAATAAGTTTAATTGATAATATTTTTACAAATATTCATGACTTTGGAAGTTGCTGCGTTGTTGATAATATTATATCAGATCACCGCACTGTTTTATTTCAGTCAAATGTTATCATTACGAAGTATAAATCTGAACATACCTCTAATTTCAAGCGATCTTTTACGGAATTGGCAATTAAAAATTTTAGTAAACAATTGGAAAAACAAAATTGGGATACATTATATACAAGCTCAGTAAGATGGATACTGCGTTTACCTATTTTCATGAAATTTTTATGACTCATTTTAACAAATATTTTCCACTAAAGAAAAGATATAGTAGTAAACAAGAGTCCCAGAAGAAGGATTGGATTAATAACCACGTTAGCATTTCATGTTCAAAACTGAATGATTTATTTAGACTAAAACGGGAGTATCCTGTACTTCTGAAGTCTACAAGTGTGCAAAAAAAAGCATAATCTTTTAGTTTGTAAGGCCAAGAAAACTTACTATCAGAATAAAATCTTTTCTTCCGACAATCCAAGCAAGTCTGCATGGGGTGTTATCTCAGAACTGTCCAATAATACCAAGAAACAGAATAACATATCTATAAACTATAGCGGAGAACACATAATAAGTGATCCACATAAAGTCGCCTCACTTTTTAACGATTTCTTTATAAACGCACCATTGGAAGTGATCAAACGAATCCCTAATACTACTAGTATTCAATCTGTATGTAAGCAAGACAATCCTCAAAAAATTACAAAGCAAAACAAATGTATGTTCCTAATACCCACTAGTGAAGACGAAATTTTAAATATACTTATGCATAAAATTAAAAGTAAATGGTCTGCTGGCCCGGACGAGATACCTCTTATAATACTGAAAAAAGTGGATATTTAATTCTACAACCTTTAGTTTTTTTAATTTTCTTATCATTTGTCTCGGGCCATTTCTCCTCAAGTATAAAAACTAGCAAAGTTATTCCGATTTACAAGAAAGGAAACCCTCAGCTACTAGAAAATTATCGTCCAGTTGCTATATCATCTGTTTTTTCGAAAATTGTTGAATATGCGTTTCTCAAAAAATTATCGGAGTTTTTAACCAAAAACAGTATTATAACTACCAATCAGCATGGTTTCGTTGGCAACAAATCTACAATTACTGCAATGCACTCTTTTTTTAAAAAAATTATGGATTATGTTGACAACGGTGAATGCCCTGTTGGGATTTTTTGTGATCTCGCTAGGGCATGCGATTGTATTAGTCATGATATCCTTTATCGCAAGCTGTTTGACGACGGAATAAGGGGAGTACCTCTCAATTAGATAAAATCATTTTTGAGAAATCGCAAACAATATGTGAATGTGTGTCAGAAAAACGGGTCCAACACCCAAAATATAAACTCAGAATCCATTGATATTAACATCGGCGTGCCTCAGGGATCAGTTTTGGGCCCCGTTTTGTTTATCATGTACATTAATGATCTTGATAAAATTAGTTCAGATGTTCATTTCACAATATATGCGGATGATACTTCACTTATCATTTCTGACAAAGCGCGTCAACAATTGACTAAAAAGTGCAATAAGTCACTGCAAACAGTACATGAGTGGTTTTCTAAAAATAATCTTTATCTGAACTCAACTAAAACTCATATGGTGGTCTTTCAGAATCGCCAAAAATGTAAAGAAAATTTAAATTTATTTTTAAATAACTCACTATTGGTTAACGAGGATCACGTAAAATGTTTAGGTCTTGAATTTGACAATTTTTGGACTTGGAGGAACCACTGCATTTATCTTTGCTCTAAATTAAATTTAGTGGTTGTTTTTGGGGAGATTCAAGTTTGTCTTCAAAAGTTTTTATATGTCAAAAGAATATTATCAGAAGCATTGCCGGTGTTGCAAACACTTACTCTTGTAGAGAGATATTTAAATCGTATAAGATTCTAACTTTAAATAGTATATTCATAATTTAACTTTGCGTGTACGTACACAACAACAAATCTAAATTTTCCGAAAACAAAGCAGTACATCAGATAAATACAAGACAAAAACTTGATTTTCATATACCCTTAACCAAGCTTCCATTAATTAAGAATTCGCCAAACTATCTAGGTCTGAAAGTGTACAATAGTTTGCCGACATACATAAAAAACATCAAAAATGTTATCTTATTCAAAAAAACTGTTAAACTATTTCTAATAGAAAAATATTGCTATTATTTACAAGAATTTGTATAATTGTGGCAAACTTTTAAAAATAATTATTATGTCGTAGGTTGTAGCTATGTATTTTTGTAAGTTATGTACATTTTTATGTTTCACGTTATATTTTTGACGAATACATTCACTTACATGTAATAGTGACTTACGTATTAAATAAAATATTATTATTATTATTAAGTATGGGAACGTAAAAAACATGTTTCGGAGTGGTTGAGTGCGTTTGTTTATTTGTTTGATCATATTTTTTGAACAGATGGCCCAGTTTTGATTATTGATCGAAAAAGTAAGTTTTAAAAGTCTATTAAAATTTATTATTATTTTCTAATTTTTTGAGCTTGAAAATTTTAACTTTAGTGTGTGTTTACTGAAATATGTTGTTATGGAAAAGTGTTTTGAAAAAATCAAGACAGTGGCATTAAGAATTTTAAAATTGTATATATTTAAACAACTATTTCTTAAAAACTGGCTAAGTTGATGTCGGCTAATAGAGCTAGGGACGATCAACATTTAGCAGTTATATTTAAAGAATTATTTTCTGGTCTGGTATTTTCTGATGGTCTTTAATATCAATCTCGTATGTGCAATAATACAAGAAATTGAGTTTTTTCTTTGATTAACTTGTAAATTTTACAATATTTCTGCATCTAACCACCCTCATGTTCTTACGGCTCTTCTGAGTTTACACGAATGGTGCAACGAGTAAGGGATTTCTGATCGTATCTAGTAACTGTGGGGGCTAGAAAGTTATGAATAATAGTCTAACATGTAATATGTAACGTAATTATTTTTTAAGTATGGGAAGTGTATACGTACTGCTGAATTCAATTTTTAGATTTGTAAATACGTGCTGTTAAAAATTCAAGAGGGTTGAACACAACAGTTCCCCTATGTAAATGCGGTACATCTGAAATATGACCTCTAGAGAATCTTGTCTCGCGTGGCTTAAATTTGAAGGTTCTGCTGTATCACAAATTTCTTGAAAACCATAAAAAACTGTTTGAAGAACTATAGTGTCAAAAAGAAAATAATCAGTTTTAAAATTGCTTTATGTACGTTTGTAAGTATGTAAATTTTCGGCTTTGCAGTGATATGTACATAATACCATATTTGCCTTTAGATCGAGAAATCGGGGTTCAGTTTTAGCCAAGGTCGGCGAAGATTTAATAAGGTGCAAAACTGTGGATCCTCCCCGTATGATAGATGTTAGCACATTTAACAACCCTACTCTGTAGGCAGACAGAGATTTGAAAACATTTTCTGATGATGTGGTCTACACTTCGGCATCAGCCTTTGCGACAGCAATAGGTCGCTTACAAATAAATATATTAAAATATAGAGGAACTAACTGTATACTATAGACAGCAATAGTAAAAGATTTACTTTTTAGTGGTGCGGCATCCTCACTACTACACAGCACATATTCACACGACCATTGCATAAGGTTCAGATTTTTTTGCACAGCGGTCCACTATATTATTTAATTAAAATAGGCCTAATAGAATGTACACACTTTGTCTGTATGATTGAAATATAATCTGCTGTTGTCAGTTCAAACACAAACTACGAGGATAAAGGATGCAGTTCGAACTCCCGGCTGTTTATCTAAACAGCTGGCGCACTGCTCCATTTGCGAAGAGTTGTCAAACAAACAAAGCCGTGCCCGGCGATTTCAAAATAATTAACATATTTAACTAATACAAGCAATAACTAAGACGTAACACAATAACTGTTGTATTTACCTTCGGTTGAACACTTTGGTCTATTTCTGTTGCATTGATTTTTATTATTCAACAAATACATTTTGAACTTGTTCCTTTTTTAATTTAGGCCCTAATGCAACTGCATTACGAATTTACTTTAACTTTTATTCAGTTGTGCTGATTAGAACGCTAATGTTTAATAATAGAACATTTAAGACTTGTTTGTTTATATTTTGCAGGTTAGGATGGGATGATATATGTCATATAAACTAGTAATGGGATATTTCGAATGAAAATAATTGAACACTTTGATTATCGAAATATCTCGAGAGGTTACAAAAAACCAGTGGAAAGATTTTATGATTTTAAAATTTACGGTTTTGTTCATTTCGGAAGCGAGCGTTGAAGCGATACCCCGTACAGTAGCCAACTGCATATGTCCAATGCAAATATATGATTCGATGCCACCAGCAGTCGTATGAGTATTATGATGCAAATACATTAATGAAGGCAGAATTTCCGGAATACGGTTGCATAAAGACGGCTTATTTCGCCGCGCAAACACAACCAGATAATAATGTTTTGGCTTGAATATTACATAGGAATAGCAAACACAGCAGTTTCCACCGCATTGTTTTGTATCTCGTGGTCATTTAAGCACAGAGTCAGTCGTATTTGTAAAAAAACTATTAATATTAACAATAATACTGTATTACTGTTGATAAAAACAAGTGGTACATTTTACCAGAAAATGAAAATTTATAGAAGAATTGATTTAAATAAATCAGAAAAATATATCCACTTTTGCGGTTTATTGTCATTCGAATGAAAATCATTCGGTTATGCCCATCCCTAATATAAACATCATTTCAAGCAATAAAAATCGATTTTAACAAATTTTTGAGCAGTCGTAGATAAAATTTGTATGTCACATGTGCGATAATGCATTATTATGGCACTGGTTTGATTAGACGACTCGGTCTACGACGTCGTCGTGCAACTTTCAGATTCGTGTTATAATAACCTTTTTATCTCACTAATAACATAAATAACTATTACAATTAAATAAATTACGCTCTTATTTCTTTACCATGATGTACATTATACAGAATCGAATACAATCAGATAAAAGAAGAGAAACGCTATATATGCGTGCGTATTATTGCAGGAACCAAACGAATTTATTTAAAGCATGTCGTAATCGCATATTTGGGAATATAAACACTACTGAACGCAGTAAATGTAGCATTTGCTATTAGGCAGCCATTAACTAGCTTACACAGCAGAAAAACGTATTTAACACAACAAGTAATAAGAAAGAAAACGAAGAAGCAAGGACAGTTTTCATGTTAAATTGGATGGAGTGGTAATAATTTTTCTCTTTAAAACCATAACACGAAACCAAAAATCCGTCCGAGTAAGATTAGAAGACCAGGGTAGCCAGGTCCACTAGGTCCAACCCATTTGATGGAAAGTCTGCGGTTCAGTACCGCTCTGACTTGCAATATTGTGTGTGCATGCGCCCCATCGTGCTGTAACTACGTATGTTATCGTCGTTAGGCTTAGAAACATCCTCTCCATTTTGAGTAGCCCTATACCATATTAGAAGGACAACAAATCACAATCCATAGCGTAGTAGAAAAATAAGACACAGAATTTTGACACTTCGGGACATTTGTTTCAATATTTCTATTTTCAACGATAATTTGGTTCAAAGGTTACCATTACAACATTTTGAATTACCACTGTGCATATATCTTTATGTTCTTACAACTACGATGTTTTTAACATGCGATGTATTATAATATGCATTTAAATAACATTAAAATATAAAATTTCTTATAAAACATAAAGAATTTATAAGCGTTAGTAATATGCTGACTTAATCTACAAACAAGGATTTTATATTGTGCGTTTCCTTTTCAGATTTCAATCAAGACGGAAAACTAGACAATATCACTTTTATGATAAAGCGTATAAAAGTACACACAACTGAAGCCCTTAAGGATCCTTTATATCGATATCCAAACAACTACGGAGTGGAAAAATTCTTGGAACTCTTTTCTGGTAAGTAGAAACGAATACATACATATCGCATTAGATACAGCAAGTTTTGAATGCAACAATTGTTTACAATTTAAATTTAATGTAAGAAATGCCAGGTTGTAAAATGTAGTATTCTTATTGGTCTATTGTGAGGGAATTAAGTGCGTGCCTTAATACCTCTGGAAAAATGAGGGAAATACTTCGTTTAAGATAAGATTTTAATCTTTAGAATTAGGTTTCTCCTGTTGAAAGGCATTTGCAGCGTTTAGAGAAGGCATTATTAAGCGTGCTTTAAAACGTATTTTTATCCTTGGTAACTGCACTGTATTTCGATTTAATTTTATAATTTGCTGTGCTGGTAATATGATGAAAAATGGTTCGTGATAGTTACAAATTGAAAATTCAAGCATGTATTAAAATTGCGAAATCAAAATTGAAATATCGTAATGCATGTGCCCTGTCATCAAACGTTCATTTAGAGTGCATTCAAGATTTTTAATTCTATTTAACCACTCGCTGCACGTGCAATACATTTGATTAGTTTGTATTCATTAACGTGATTTTGCACTCGTTTTGCCGTATTTAGCGTGATCATTTTACAAATGGTCGAATAGTAGATTTGCTGATGTTCCGAATAAAATATTTGTTGATAATTACTTCAACTCCCAAAACAAATAGACTAATCAGAATTGTCGCCGTGTAGAATTGAAGAATTCCGGTAATATGGTTGAAAGTTACTTGAGGCGTCTGCATTTGTTGACTTGCATCGCTCCCACTGTTAATTTCTCTTCGTATCCATTTATCCTCTAGTCGTTGTAACACCCCTGTGCTTTTCAGCTGTTTTATCCTGAAAGTTATAAAGATTAATTTAGATAAATTAACATATACTAAAGTTAGAGCAAAACTTATTGTGAGTACCTAGTTTAGGCAAGTAACTTTTTTTAGCAACTGGGCCTCAAAACTTTTACAACATTAAGTGGAGAATATAAATCATCAGCAGAGTTTAAACTTAGGTAAACATCTTAAAACAGTCATGTCAAGAATTTCAAATTTTAGTTGGCCTGTCTACGCAAACTGAATTTTACTATGTTTACTTTCAGATATTAACCTTTGTTTTAAGGCTTTGTCCTCGGAAATAATTACATACTTTATCAATGTAGTTTTAAATTTTTTTGTTCAGGCTATTTGACTTTTTCTGTTTTTACTTTCCCATACCTTTGGTATAGAGAAGGAAGTATTGATTTTATGAAAATTTTCGACATCTAGACTTTAACGGAAATACACGTTTTGGGCAGTACGGAACCCATAAAAATGTCTCTCTGCGGGTGTGTTGGTGTGTGACGCCTCTAAAGGCGATTTAAATAAAATTTCAAATCAAGAGGTGTATCTAAAATTGTAGTGATTTTCAATAAAATCTGAAACTGGTAACGGAAGTTGGACATGTTGTTTTGGTAGCCTTTTTTTTACAAAATTTAATTGTTGAAATTTGAGCACGGAATCTGAGAGAAGAACTTAAGGCAAATCGGAAACTTTTTTATCGAACTTTCTAGCTTCTAAATGATGGCCGCTACAACTTTTTGAAAATCTCGACTTTAACGCCCATTTATTCAAAAAGTAGTTGTTTGAGCGGAATCGGATAAAAATAATAAATATCTTTTTCATTTTTAACATATTTTTGATAATTTTTTTAATAAGCCATTTAGATCGATTTTAGTTCGAAATCCGAAACGCATCTAATCAGCTGAAGGGCGTGCAGTTCCGTTCTTACTATTCTTATACAGTATGCGACCTTGTAGGGTTGTCTATATAAATTGATTTTTTTTTAGAAATCTAACATACGGTGAAATGAGAGAAGAGTTTAAGGCAAATCGAAAACGTTTTTACACTTTTGCACATACGGCAAGTATTAATATAGTATGGGAAAGTCCACTCGAAGTTAACACTGTGGCTTTTTCTTAAATAGCACTGTATAGTTTTTCTGATATATACCGACAGAGCATTAAATTATCTATTTAGTTATGTATAAAACTTACTCAAAAGGTTAAACGGTAAGGCGCTAGAGGACCTTAAAGTAACAATTCAAATTGGGTACGAATGTCATATCTAAATCTGCTAAAACTTTTTCGAAGCGGTCAGTGCCAGTGCCTAGTCAGTACAAAATTGATTATTGAAAAGTGTCTCTATTTAGCACAGATTTCTATAAAGGTTTACTATATATATACGCCTCTAATTTCTGAACAATCACACAAGTAAAGTCGAACGGCCATTTTGTAGGAGGTCAAACCGTCAAATTAAAATGTAATGAAGGGCGATTACATTAACTTGTTTTCAACTAATAATTGCAGTAGGAGCACTATCTTATAGCCCCCTTTTTTGTACTACTACAGAATATATATCTAAAGGCAATGGGGGTTACTTCATTCGAGGTAGACGGAAGTTTTACTCATGTTTCTACTGGTAACGTCTATCTTGTTGTTCGGTATAATTCTTTTAAAGCACATGAGAATACAGTTGGAACACTGGTTTCAGAACGTTGTAAATAGTTAGTTATTGAGTGTAAACTGATTGCTGAAAATTATTTCATTGTACAGGTTTAAAATCTTCTCTGTTTACAGGTTTTATCTATTTGTTAAAACGTTCTTCGTTTGACAAATGAAATCTGTGTTACAAGTAACATAAAAAGATCTTAAACACGAACAGTAGGAATAGTAGTATTACATATTAATTATAGTGTAATGATCGCATATTTAAGCTATTTGGCACTTACATATAAAACTGCAAACCCTCTCCCTTTTGGCTTCGATTTTTACAACCCACCGCACAACAAGCTTGTCGCATGCATCTAAAACTAGATTTTACAACTTAAAAATAAATTTAGTTGTTTATATTAATTTATATTAAGGTTGAAATGCAAAACAGAACTTAAATTTGTTAAATGTCACAACGCCGACTTTGACATTCTACAAAATGGCGTCTAGCTTCATTTTTTGTTTAGCAGTATCTAGTAAACTTATATAGAATTCTGTGTTATTTACAGTTTTTAGGCTGTTTAGTAGCTAACGTTGTTAAAAAACCATTTCCAGTGGTTTACTTAAGTCTGTATATTTTCAACCAAAGAATAGTTTTTTCGCATTAAAGGAAAAGGGAAGAAATAGAATTATATGCTAATTTATGAAAAAAAATCTTCTTATTCTTATTAAGTAGGCTATAAGCCTGTTTAAAAAACCCACTTCTAGTGTCAATTATATTTCTTCAGATATAGATGTCCAACATTACGTCCACCTTTTTGGTGGCTACCACTTTCTCTGTTTTCTTTGGCTGGGCTTCCCCGTGTAACATTTGTTATTAATCTGTTCTCCTCCATGCGGTTAACGTTTCAGTATTTCCTTCTGTTACACATTTTTTTATTTCGCTAATAAAATCTTGCTAATCAAAATTTTGCCTTGAAAATCGACTATGTTTGCATCACACTTAAAGCGAGAAAAGAAATAAAATAAATGGTTGACGTGTTAAAACAAAATACAGACTTTCTAATAAATTGAAGTTTTGAAGTGAAAAAGTGGTAGCAGTTTTTTCTACGGAATCTGAATTTTTACTTCAGCGCCCTCTAGTGGCCGAATCACCTGGTATAATTGTATCTTTAGCAAAATTACAGACCATGATGCGGTGTTATTTATTTTGTAATAACATATAATAACATTTATGTTTTCTTACGTTTGAAATAATCAAAAAATTTTTTATATGTTTTTATTTAGTGCTGCAAGAGATGGCAGCTCGCAATTCCAGCAAATTATGGAACTTAAATTTTGACAATCACCGCGTTTGGTCCTGCTGCCCTCTAGTAGATAATATTTTAAAACAAACCCTAACATTAACTGTAACTATTTATGCAGGTCATTAAAAAAATGTTTAAAATCTGCACTGTACTTTAATGAACAGAACCACTGAACTATACTTATACTGGAACGCGCGCTCGGCCCGCCAGCCCGATCCGAGAGAGAGGGCCGCAAGGATCATCTCTGTCCTACTCTCGAGAGTATGCGCATGCGTAGAGCAGTCGATTGTCATGTCGCAACGTTTGAAAAGGAACTCACGTTTTTGAAACACTGGGAAATATGTATTAAGGTGGTTTAATGGATGTAAGAGAATATACATGTTTTTAATAAAACGTACATCCGAAACTAATTTACACTTTGTACAATCAGACGCAATCAAACTCACAGACTTAAAATTAAGTTTGATGCCATAAATTTTTAAAATTGGGTTAGTTTGTTTTGATTTGACAGCTTTACCGCTGTCTTCTCCCTCGCGCAGCGCATGCGCGGAGGGGTATGAAAAGGACAGGAATGATCCTTGCCCGCTATCTCTCTCGGCTCGCTTCTTTTCTATGGCAGAGACCGCCAGTGCGCGTTCCAGTATAATAATAAGTATAGTTCAGTGAACAGAACGATTCTTCCGGTGCTATACCGCTTTCGTAATCTATATCAATATTTAGAGCCCAAATTACTGGTTTATGTAGCATCTTTCGTATATAAACCTTATAGTAAAACTCAAATTATATATTAGGGTGGTCCTTATTTATATATGAAAAAAAAATTTTTTGATTCGTTATACATACGCCCCCTAGTTTGTTCCTTTATATGAGTAAATAAACCTGTAAAAATTTCAGCTCCAAAAAATAATGTTAACACGTGCCTCTTCGAGCTTAAAAATTGAATAAATCAAAATTTTACAATTTTTGTTTTAATTTTTAATTTTTTATTAATTTTTAAAGTAAAAAATAACTATTTTGTTATTCAAGATTACTAATATTACGTTTAGGTATCTATTTTGCAGTTGTTGGCAGAGCTGCGCAGGGTAACATCTGGTAGTTGTAATTTTGAAATCGTGACCAGAACAACGACTTTATGACTACTTCGGTAATTTTAATATCCAGTTATTATAATATTTAATTTCTGTTTTTTGGCTTATTTATATACGCTGAAAATGTCTTCTTCGAGTAGTATCGATTTGAGAAAAAAATCATTTTAATTGAAAATACCAAAAGTCGAATTACAGGATCTAAATTGTCTTCTAATAAGGACGTTCTTCAAGTTTTTATTTTTTAACTTACGGGTGATAAAACTAAGTGTATAAGAGAGTGCTACTTTTACTGTACAAAAATGTACTATATTTTGGAAAACAGCCCGAATACCAACAAGATTACAACAACCATGCGTTCAATTATTAGAAAAATTATACGACTGGAGAAACTTAGAAAATAATCGCAATAAAAATACAGCAGAACGACAGCGAACGAATGAGAAAAACATTTTTCATTAGTTGTACCATTTTTTCGATATTTCACACGAAAACGCTCTAAATATGATTACAATAAATGAAGACAAGGATTCTTACTTTAACAAAGAAAAAAGGACGACCAAGCTGAAAGCTCGGCGTGGACAAAATTTTAGAAGGAATTGAAGAGCGAAGAATGAAGAGGGAAGACAAAGAAATACAACGAAGGCAAAAACATAGTGAAAAGACGTCATCGACAATTAATTAATTAATATTATAAGTATAAGAAATAAATTTTTCTTTGTTTATTATTATTTTTTTTATCTACGTTGCGGATTTAAAAACAAAATCTAAAAACTGCCATCCTGCAACTGTTACTGCCAATAAGTTTACAAATCATTTGTTGTACCTAAATACAGAAACAGCAGCATTTGCATTTTTTGATGAAAGCCTGCCACTGGAAACTAAAATTCATATGGCCGCAAAGATTAATTAGCAACATGATAAAGAAGATATTGTAAAAGAAGAACTTGAAAAAAGGCTATTAATGAAACCAGAAGATTTAAATACATTTGTTTTGAGAAAATTAGAAAATCTGCCAATGTAATAAACTTTTTCGCCGTTTTAAAATAGAAACAGAGTTTCTTCATTGTCATCCAGAAAAATTGAAACATAGAGAAAAGTAGCTTTAAGATCTTCTTCTTCTTTATCTTTCACCTCTTATTGAATTGCATCCGGATCTGTATTTTCTCCATTATCTTCAAATTATACCTATGTCACATCGATAATGTGCTTTTACATTAACAATACAATAAGTTTTGATTTCAGTTCTTTTGATTTTGATAAAATATGAATTAAAATATTTATAATTGTTTCGAAAATAACAAAATGTTAATTAAACAGTTATTTTTACTTTCAAGGATTCATAAAAAATTAATATAAACAAAAAATTGTAAAATCAAAATTATTTCAATGTTTAAGCCAAAAGAGGCACGTGTTAATATTATTTTTTTTGGCTGAAATTTTTACAGGCTTATTTCTTTATATAATGGAACAAAACCGGGGGGCGTATTTGAAAAAATTCAGACTTTCATAAATAAGGACCACCCTATTATATATATTTAAACCGTCATTCTGACAGAATTCAATTACTGGTACTACGTTAAGCCTAAAAAGTAGAGTTCACATGTCATACACCCATGAAATGTCTTTTGCTCCTTGTTTTGCATGAACTGTAGTTTTTGTTAAGGCATATAGCTAACCCTCATAATTAGAATATGAATGGCATTGACTTTACAATGAGGCAAATATGCTACCTCCTTTTTGTTCTGGCAGTTTGGCTTTTGTAATTGTTTAGCATAGAATTTCCTCTGTATATTCTAAATTAATATCCCAAACCGTGCTTGATGTGACGGAATGGACGTAGAGCTTTTTCTATGAAACTTGAGCAAAGGGTTTAATTTAGTAATAGTAAAGTAATAATAGTTTGCAGACCAATTAATAATAATTTAAT
This sequence comes from Ctenicera cuprea, assembly GCA_958336395.1. Lineage (NCBI taxonomy): Eukaryota > Metazoa > Arthropoda > Insecta > Coleoptera > Elateridae > Ctenicera > Ctenicera cuprea. The sequence continues at coordinate 40,931,640 of OY284490.1, forward strand.
CGGCTCCAAATGCCCTGCTCTTTGCTAAATACGAGTTCCCTGTTCTAAGATCGTTGGCGTCAGATTGTTGAAATTGCCATGCTGTTCGGTAATGTACGAAGTATTATTTGTGATTGTTGTACAGATGCTACAATCTCTGTTTCCGGTAATAAAGCGAATTTTAAGGCTACGTCGAATTACTCTTTTTGTCTTGTCTCCCTAGAACAACCCGCTAAACATGACGCAGATTTTATCCAATTTGACAAAAACGTAAATTTGATCACGCTTTTCAGGATAAAATTTAATCCTGAAAATAGCAGGATTTATACATCCATTTTGTTAGAATATAAATGGCACAAATAAAAACAAATGGTTTTAGTTCAAGTTTAAAAATACGTTGCGCAAATTATATTTATCATAATGTTTTCAAGTTCTGATTTTGTAAATAAAATACACGTTTGAAAGAATTTGTGTACAGTTTCAGCTAGTGCAATCGTTCTCAGAAATTCCAAAGAGCGTAAGGGTTAAATGTTAATAATTTTTAGAACTAACAAATTCAGGTACCGAAATCATTTTAAGTTTATTGTTTTTGATTTACTTCAGTTCTCATCTTCATTGCGATATTCTCATTGCAATACTGCCTGAATCAAAAGGTATGGGTTTTAATATATTTCTGCTATTTAAGAAGATAGGTAAAAAAGTCACTAATAAAAGCTGTGCGAACTTAAAACTGACGTATGAAAATCCCACAAAAATATATTCATAAACTAATAATTGCCTTGACGGATTTTCCCTGTTTTTTATCCTGATGGTAAGTCCATTTAATTCCCAACAAAAAAACTCAATAACTTTATTTTTGTAAATGCCATAGTTTTCGAGAAAACAAAATTTCATAAATATAGTCAAACAACTTGCGCGCTCACGGTTCACATGCAAGTAAGGGAATCGTGGAGTGCCATGGGAAACAAATGACGATGGCAGCAGTGGCGGTCCGTCCTATTAGGCAGGGTAGGCAGTGCTTACCTATAACTTTTCAAAAAAAAATTAAAACTCAATTAAAATAAAAAAACAGTTTTGACTTTTTATCACCACCGCGTAACATTAATAATTAGGCGTTAAATAAATAGAACGTTGCCTTCAAACACAGTTTCGCATACGCGATGACCGAGCTTATCGGGCTAAATGATTCCAGCTACGACACAATCAACCAACCTATTATTCTTAATAAGTTTGCATGCACATTAATAAAATAATGCAATGATCAAATGCCAAAAAATAGCAGGAATATCAGAACGGAATAAGCATTGCAAAGGCACGGCCTCTGTAGTTTTTACTTTACTTGCGCCTGTCAGCGGCAGTTAGATTCATCGTGCAGCTCTTGTGTGTTTATTTATTTCATACGTAGTTTGCAAATTTGCAGTAAATATGGACATTTTCTTTGACCAGCTTTTAATAGAAAATTTTAATGGATACTCTTACGACAGACAAATAGAAATAAGAAATTATGGGCGATGTACTCCAAAATAACTAGGGCCGTTACAGACAGACAGTAGAAAGAAATCTAAATCGTTTAATACTGATCAGTATAAAAGAATGGACTGGCTAACTGGTAGCGATATTAAAAATAAGCTATTTTGCTGGAATTGCATACTATTTTCATTTATATCTCAAAAGTATAGTCAGGAAACTCTGTTTTAAAAAATCTATCAGCTGCAATTAAAAAACGTGCCTTGGCTATCTGCAACTTTTGATTACAATTATTTGGCAAATCACGCATTAACTTGGCTTTAGACGAAGGTTGTGAAATTTAATAGTTATTTTATGCGTAGATAAATTCATTTAACAACAGGTCTTGCTAAATTGGAGTTGCCGCAAATTTTTTACTTCTTAATCTTAATGGTAAATAGTTTTTGCCATTTCTTACCCAAATTTTAACCGCACGGAACGCCACTGGTTAACAGGTGTGTTATTCAGTTATATTACATAAATGTCATATTTTTACTTTATTCGTTCATTGTTTTTGTGTTTTATAAAATATTGAAAATTGGAGTGAGTAGTAGTTAGGTAATTCAAATGCCACACTAAAATATGACATTTATGTATTAAAACTGAATAGCCCACGCATAGATTCCTGTATTGTTACACATTACACAAGACATACGACTTCTATATAAAAATTGAAGTCGGACGCTATTTTGTAGAAGGTCAACGTCAGTTTGTGATATGCCACGAATTCAAACAGTGTTTTGCATTTTAGCATTGCTAAAGATTATTACATACAATTACTTATTGTAAAATTTAATCGGGAGGTATACTACAAGCGTGTTGTGCGGTTCGTTGCAAAAATTGTCGGAGAAAATGAGCCAGTTTGCGGTTTTAATTTGAAATTTTGACCTCCTAGATAATGGCCAACCGGCTTCACTTATTTGACTGTTTATAAGCTGCAGTCGTGTATCTAGTAAAACTATATAAAAATTTGTGAACACATCTGCCAACGTCATTGATTTCCATCCGTGCCGCAGTTCCATTATTTGCGTGTGGACCGTGGGCGCGCGAGTGTATGACATTATTCGGTAAACTTTTTTTTCTCGAAAACTATGGCATTTACAAAAAAAAAGTTATTTAGATTTTTTGTTGGAAATTAAATGTACTTAACATTAACATAAAAAATATAGGGCATTTCATTTAAGAAAAGAATTATCTTATAAATATTTTTTATGGGACACCCTGTATAAGATCTTCTTTTGCCAGTTTATAGTACGTGTCCGTTCTCACAACTTGTATTAGTAACTTTTTTTACCTATCTTGTCAAATAGCAGAGGTATATTAAAACCCGTATCTTTTGACTCAAGCTGTATATAATTCTGAAATATCATTTTACAATTTTCAGGGAATATTTTCTTATATACCATTTCATAAAACTTAGCTTAATATGACGCTCAACTGAAAAATGAACAGGTATTAATGATTTTAAGTGTAAGATCTTAATTTAATATGAAAGTTTTAACAAAAGAATTTAGAACGCGGAAAATGTCGATACCGTAAAGATGGGGTAAAAACTGATCATCGAAGTTGCTTTTTCCTGAACCTGACGACCCGTGTTTTTCACCTCAACGGTTTGTTAACCTGACTTCCTGTGACACATCCTACTAAAGCGTGAATTAAGGAGAATTTTACAATAAAAAAGTGTTATCTCAAACCCATCCTGACTAACCAAAATGCTTTTAGAATTTGAATTACTCTTGGAAATGTCCAATTTATTCTGAAAGGTTTAGTTTTTACTTAATTATATTTTAAAGTTATCCCTCTGGTATCCATAAAAATATTAAATTTCTTATCAACATTTTTACTGTGAAATCGTAAAAATGTAAAATGGTGTGGTGTAACGCAGTAGTTTCTAAACTTTATAGAAGTTATTCTAATAATAAAATTCACCACTTGATTGTTAGTAATTTGAACAATTTTGAGTTTTACACCTCTTGTTTGTGTGAAAAATCTTAACTTTAATTTCCAAGTAATTGATTTAATACTTACACAGATTCTATCGGTTCTATTCCTCTGAAACTGTTGCTAACTAGGTAAGAATTTCCTTTCGAGAAATATCTCTCATTAAGGCTGGATATATCACATCCGATTCGAAAATTCTTAACCACTGTTGCCATTACAACTCTGTTTTCTAAAATAACTATACCATCTTTACACAAAATTTCTGCTAAGTTCGTTTGATTGTTTATATCCAAACAACCATGCCCGTTTAATATCCCTTTCCATTCCCGCAACACAGTACGGTTGGGCTCCACTCCTTGCTGAAAAATTATTATAATAATTTTTAATTTATTCAAAGCTATTACAATTTCATTGAGTATACATAAAATGCTTTATTACTTCAACAATATTTATTTATTTGACCCTTATACGTATTTCGGCATGTTTACATGCCATTGTAAAAGGTTATATTAGAAAGTAAACAGTTAGTGTTGTTATAGCAATAGAACTTGATGACTTGATCTCGGTAGTCGTCTGCAGATGACCTGATTTCTTATTTCAAAATTTCCAATAGAAGTGAATTTAAGAGATCAATTTGTTCGTTCATTAACGGTACAGTTTTTAAATGTTTGTGAATTTCCAACGCTTCTAGTATATCTAATTTACGTTTATCGTCACAAAAGTGTAAACAGTTTGTAGTGTTATTAGATGTCATAAACTGATTGTGTTCTAGTAAGTGTTAACGTAATTGGATTTATGTGTGTGTTTGTATTTGTAACAGCGTACGGGTTCTGTATACCTAATATCGAAATTTGTAATTGTCTGGCTTATATAAACCGAATTACAATGCGAATAATTTAATTTGTAAACGCCTGATTTTAGCAAATCATCTGTTTTTGATTTTACAATAAAAAAAGTGTTTAAAATGTTTTTAGTTGTTTTAAAACTTACTTTATATTTATTTATTTTGTTTATAATTTCTGCAATTTTTTCTGATTTGTCTGAATGTGAATGGCTAATTTATAATTTTTTTTTAAATGAATGTATCAATAAGTTTAGTACTGTAACCATTACTTATGCTACTTTTTTAATAATTGAAATTTCTCTATGACTTTTAATTTAATCTAAAGGGACACTGAAAGCCCTATGTATCAGGGACCTGTATGCTGATAATTTATGTGTTTTATGATGACAAGAATCGTGTGGTATTGTAATGCCTGTTTGTGTAGATTTTCTATAAACAGGGTATTCAAGTTTATTAGTTGAAGCATTTTTGTGTTTAAATCTAAAAAGTTAATGGACTTATTTTGTTCAGTTTCTAGTGTAGATTTTATGTTTGGATGCAAGCTGTTAAAAAAATTAGAAATTCATTAATTAATTTAAGTATAAAAAAATGCTAAAACGTCATCAACATAACGAAACCAACATATAACTTTCTCACATTGATTTGATTCGAATATTTTATATCTTCTAGATTTTCCATAAATATATTAGTTAAAAGAGGTGAGATTGGACTTCCCATGGGTAAACCATCTTTTTGGAAATAAATTTTATTAATCTATTCTAGTGTTTCACATGGCTTAGAATACTTACAGTAAAATTGTTGTAAACGAAACTATTGCTTCTCAAGCACAACGACAGCTTTCGTGCGACACGTACATCTTCCATAGATTTGAAAGGTAGTTCCACTGTCAATATAGCCAATTTTGCCACTAATACTGCATTTACGGCCGAATATAGCATGTATCCGGGAATAAACGAGAAAAATATTAATATTCTTCCGGTGTAACTTATTAGCCCGAGGTCAAATCCTGCCAAATAGCTTTAGTTTAGACAGTTAGATATTTTTTCCGAACCTGTTTATCTACCTTGATTCAGAAATCCTGAGCAAACGGAAAGAAAACAACTTGGTAGCGAAACAAGGGGTTCTAGTTTGAAAGTTGAGTGAAGGAACTTAATCGTAAGCCACAGCGATATCGTTAGAATCGAAAACATTAAGCAACTCGCAATCCACAGTTCTTGGTTTAAAGTTTTCAGATAAGATGAAGACGAGGCTCGTGGTTCAGGGCGCTTTATATAGAGATGATACCTGTAAAAAATACAACGTTTAGAAGAGCACAGTCTGTGTTTGTTACTTTTCCAACATGAGAATTTGTTCAAATTCGGTTATTCTCAGGTGAATATCAATCTTTTCTGACAACCTATTAGGACCGGTATGCGAACAAGGTAGAACCTACCGAAGCGTCTAGCTTAATTGCATGAAAGCTTGAGGAAACGCATGCTCACTTGAAACCAATAATTTGAAATTTGAAAATAACTGGGAATAAAATGTAGGCGGTTTACTAAAGCGTTTTATATATTTTATAACATATAGAAAACGAAGTTCTTGGATTTTTAATAGGAACTTCTAACGTTTTTTTTTATGCCTGCTGTCATTTTCTAGTCATTTTTTAAATTTATATTACAATGGTTTAATTTAGAAATTATTTTATTAAAACTACTTGCAATATCGATTGCGATTATGATAATGATTAATGAAATAGTACAATCAGTGAGAAGTAATCATTTCTGTAATGAAATCGATATATAAAAGAAATACTATAAGTACGCTCAGGGCCGTAACTACCAGGGTTCGGCATATTAATAGGGAACACGGGCTCGCGGCACCAAAGGGCCCGGCGCAACTGAACATTATAAACAATCTTTGCCGATTTATTATGTTGGTGAAAACTGTGACTTGGTTAATCATAGCTATATTACAAGCCAAACTAAAACTTATACCGGTTTAATTATATAATTAATTAGTGCATTTAAATAATAGACGAAATGTTGAAAAAAATATTCTCAGAATTCAGATGACACGACAGACTCGATAACTCGTAGCTATTTCTTTCCTAGAACTTTCTCGTTGTATTAATGAATTTACACGTTTTATTTTCATTAATTCGTGGTTGCTATTTTACATTTCAATTAAAAAAATATGTTTGCAGTTTCATAAAATTGTTTTATCCATTCATATTCTACGCTTATGAACCCTGTTTTATTTTATTTTAAAATTACATAAGCTTCAATTCCAGTGACCAAATGAATATATAATAAAATAACTACCTGCACAGGCTAGATAAAAATCAAACATATGGATGTGTTACCATTCTAAGCTCGCAAATAATTCATTTAAATAGTTTAGGTATGCGCCAACTAGACATTTAAAGGAATAATGCCAAAATTGCTTAATCATTGATTGCCTTATAATTTAAATACTGACCAAATACTAGACTAGAAATCCGGACGTATCGATCGTGGTGGTTAAATTAGAACAGCTGTGATTTTTAAAGATTATCCGAGCCGAAGCCGATTAATAAATTTCGTGAGAAATACAGGTTTACATTTTTTTTGAACGTAGCCAATATTTAAAGTAATTTTACGTAACGAATTGGAATCGAGTTACAAATCGACGTAATATATATTTTCTATCAAATTAGTAACTGGTATGCTCATTGAATGAACTTAAATTTCTGTCACAATATCGTTTTCAAATATCTATGTTAAATCCGAATCCTTTCCACCTGTATCAACTTTTAGTGGTGAGGGGCCCCCGCTATTAAAAGCCACGGATGTACGACTTCATTATACAGAGTGTTCCTAAACTAGCGGGCACGGATTCTGGGGCGGTAATCTGCGAAGAAACTGAAGAAAAAGTTCTGTACGATTTTTCGATCCAATCAAAATTTTTGGAGTTATTTAAGTTTTGAAAAATCTGACAATGATAGAAAGAAAACCTATATACTCAAATTTAATTTACAAAACTACAAAAATAAGAAATAGTTGAAGAAAAATTACAAATGTCGTTTAAAGTGCCTGGAAAATAGATTTACGTGTTTAATTAAGCAGTGCCACGCTATTAGTTGTTGAAAACAGTACGACATTTGTAATTTTTCTTCTCAATTATAATTTGAACTATCTCTTGTTTATTGTAATTTATCGTAGATTTATATTCAGTACTTGATGAAACACTTAAATTTGAGCTTGAATGTTTTTCTTTGATTATTTTCAGATTTTTCAAAACTCTAATAATTCCAACAATATTAGTCGAATCGAAAAATTGTAGAGGAACTTTTTGTTTAGGTTTTATGATAGAATATCGTCCCACAGTCTGTATCCGCGAGTTTTTGAACACCCTGTATTATTACTATTAATCATTGACCTAATAACTCAACAAAAATAACTAATTTATTCAGTTCGGGGTCAAATAAAACTAATATAATTAATACATAAATGTATTAAGTTTATTTAAAAATTTGCCAACAATTTTTTCGAAAGATGTTATCAAAGAAAGCAAAGTCCACGAGTTCAGCTAGTCTGTATATTAAATCTGAAGCTTTTCTATATGTTTCAACCTTGGCTAATAGGGGCTCCTGCTACTAGAAGCCACAACTTTACGCGTGCATTACATAGGGCGCTTATTCTTATGTACTGATATCCATCGGACCAGTGCAGTTTTCCATGCAAAAAAGAAAACCGGATTGCGCGGTTTATTTGGACTAGCAATGCAATGCTAGCCTTCATTTACAAACCAGACTGGACGGCGTGCGGATGCATTGCTCTACGCCGCAGCTGCATATGCGATCCTAACTTTTGATTGTACGAATTTACGTTGACTTTCAATGAGTTGTGCTGTATAGAACGCTATTATTTAATAGCAGTAGCACAATTTAAAGACACAATTTACTATGGAAATATCAAAAAACTTTTATTAATCAGAATAAAGTATTTAGAATGTAAAACTCTCAAATTGGTTTTCAAGCAAAGGTGCGCCAGTTAAGCATCTAGGCTTCATAATGAATTCCCTCATTTTTGTTTTTCTTGTGATCGACTTTGTCGATATTTTAGTACAACTGATCAAAGCTCGGTTAGGATGATGTCATATAAACAAGTACTCGAAGATCGCTAATATAAATAATATAAAACCTATTGTTTTTTCAAAATTTAACGTTTTTATTGCGATATTACGAATTTACGGTGTTATTACAATACGAATTTTCTAGGTTTTTGAAAAAAATCTTCGATCACTTTTTATTTCATAAAATGTAAGAAGACTAACAAAAGTTAAGAAATTATTATTATATAAAAAAACTTTATGGAAATATCCAGGATACTTGCCTTGGGGACGAGTGCTCAAGACCATTTTCACCATACAACCAATGTCATAAACGACTGTAGACGTTCTACTTTGATCATAATTATATTACGATATGGTTAAAATACCATTGCCTGCACCCGTGAAATAACACCTGTATGTTATGGATCTGTTAGTTGTTAGTACTACAAAATTATTCAATGGAAATATCTCAGAACACACAATTATTTTCATAGAAATAATAGTCGTCTTGAAATAATATAGAACAAAGTTGTATCTAATCTTAAAAGTGTTCACGTCAACGCTATGCTGCATTTATAATGTAGTGAATAATTCAACAAGTCCTCGAGGAGGGTGAAATTTATGCATTATTTTGATTATAATTTAGAAAACATATTTTTGTGTTACTCTTAATCCAAATTAACTTTTCCATTACTAAGTTGTTCTTCAGATCCTAAGGATTGTGCTTTTGGCTGCAGGAAAAATTATTAGAATATTAAAAACAATTATTTAGAACAAAGATAAATTTCGGATATCAAAATGGTGCAAAAATAAGTAAAGTCAGTGAGATTATTATAAAATGTTAAGTTTAAAATTATTACCTTGTCACAATTTACAGCTATTGTTAATTAATTGATAATCACAATTATTAAAAGCAAACAACCAAATAAGAAACTTATGTGATTTTTCTTATATGTTGTTTTAAACATAGTTTTTAGTTTCTAGCAGCTTATTTTTTTTACTCTATTAGAACATAATTATAAATTTTGCATCTGTTCCAAAATCAATCGAATGCTAAGCAGATGTCCACATTTTAAACATTTTCTGTAAATCCCTGCTTTCAGCACTTCGGTGCTAAATAAAAATAAATCATTCTTTCCACCCTTTTGAAGAATAACATGTACTTTATATTGGTCTCCCCAACAAACCTATCACGTCAATTTGGTCTGTTATCTGATCGCGAACTTACACTGCACGCTATAGATATCAATCAGCGTTAGTCCTATGCTGTGAAAAAATAAAAAAAAGTTCTTTGTATATTTATTCTGTTGTTGTACAAACACTAAAAAGTAGATATTAACCCGTAATTAGATATTTGTATTGATTTGTTATTTCGGCAATGTCTTGTTTGTTTATAATATATGAATTCAGAAGTCAAACAGTATAGAGCTCGTTTGTTCATACGTTGTTAGTGCTTAAGACCAATATTTACTGCTGTTCGAGAAATGCTAAATAGGTAGAATATCATACGATTACATAATTTTGATTATCCTGTTTGTATGAAGTACCATGTAAACACATCTGGAAACTCATACAATGAATAATAACATGAATTAGTTTATTCTAACTATAGCAGTGCTCTATATGCTGTCATGTTTGTTGAAAGGCCTTGAATTATTGATTTAGGAAATTGCGATACTTTTTTTTGTGAGAGCAGCAATTTGAAAATTACTTCCGTCAAAAATCATGTAAATCGTTGAAGGAAGAGGAGTGACGTTTATATGCACATATTCTTAAGTTTAAACTGATAAAATAATAAGATAGTGTGGGGCACGAAATTGTATCATAACCACGCTCGTACGGTTGTAAATGTTCAATAGACTACCCCATTTAGGAAATAGATAGATTTCATCTCCCCTTATCTATAGGTTGAATAGCGTACGAGATTTGTAAATACGTTTCTATCAGACTGTATCAAAACTGTGTCATCAATCGCAGTTATATTATAGAGTTTCAAAGGAGTATGAATTTAATGTATTCACTCCTGCAAAACTAAAGGTGTGAAAACATAAAACCGGTTTCAATTTACAACAGTCGGGATAGCAACCGCTTTTTCTTAAAGCTATGGCAGTCGCGTATGTTCATATTCCACATTATAGCGTTTTCTGTAAGCAGTGGGATGGCTCAGATCGAACCCCGACGAGGGTAAACTTTTTAATTCCATTGCTATTCATAAAAGTGGTCATGGATGCTTATTAATTGTTTTATTTATTTTGTACCTGGTGGAATGCGATTAGTTATGCTCCTTAGGATGGTTTAATTGGAATCGCCGCGCCCGCAAGGGCACGAGCTAGTAGCTCGCAACAAGGTGCAAACGGTACACTTACTGTCGTAACTTTTACGTAGGCGGTTTATTAATACCCCGACTGTGGGCGACTTGGGGTATTATCAAGTGCCTTTAAAATATAGAAATACGAGTATTTATGATACTGTAAATTACTTTGTTGGTGTTATTCAAACCCCTGTATTTACATTTTCACCATTTGATTACGATGTTATATATAGATTGTATTCGTTTTAAATATTCAATTACAAACCCAAATTGATAAACCCGTGCTCGCGCATTATTGGGTAAGTAATTATATACGAATAAATGGATGTGCATGAACTTCTACGTTTCACATAATTATAAATCTGACTATAATGAGTCGTTAACAATACGGTTGGAGGCTTGATAGTAGCGCATTTCACAATTGCATTCGTCGAATTAACATCGGATGTACTTACCAATTGTACAAATATGGTTGTGAATATCCTACGCCCACTAAGCCTGGTTTCACAACCCCAGCAGCTAGCATAACGTCGGCTTTTCCTTTCGAAATGATGCTTAAACCAGTGTCGTAATTGACTGAGATTACATTGCTTCTGAAAATTTAATTGGCAGATGATTATTGAGATCGAACCCAACCAAACGCCATACTTAAACTTTAAAGTTTCCTGCACAATATTCCAGATATCGCCCAAATATCCGCTTAGTTCGTTGGATTTATTGCTTGATATTATATAGGGCTTCATCTACAATAAAAACCAACGTTATTTTTCTCTCGGTGGTTACTTTTATATTTGAAAAAGACGCAAAGAAACTTTACGTTATCAGCTATCACTCTGACAGTTTTCCCTTCCAAAGCTTTTAAATCACTCCCTCCAGGTTTTGTGAACGTTACATTCAACAGCGATATAAAGTCCTCTTGATCGCTTTTCCATATGTAAATATTTTCGCAGTTGAAGTTTCCTTTCAGAGTGGCTTTGTGACAGAAATCGTCGGGTATTCCCCTGATAAAATTCATCTAAAAATAACATTCGCCTTTAAATGCTACACCAAAATGGGATCAAAAAGAAAGTTACAATTGTAAACTGGCAAATCAAGAGGAAAGGCGTTTCACTGCGCATACTGTTCATAGAATGGAGTTGTGAACCGAAATGAATTCCGAAGCAGTTGCTTTTCGATTTACGCCCTTACATTCGTCAATGAGCAACACAAACACCGCGTCAGGTTCACACGTTATGTCGAATTACTCCGCCTTTTCAAGCCTAATTCAAATCAATTCCAAATTACCGCACTTAATTTGAAAGCAGAAATCGTAAACAAGTGTGCATTTATTACAATTATACAAATTATGCTTTTGATTTCGCCACTTCAGTTTTTCAATTGAAGGTGATTTCAAAAGCGATTGTGAAATAAATTGGCACATCTGTTGACGGTACGTGACGGTGAAGAGCCATAATAATATATGAGCCTTCACTCCAATGAGTCTAGAGGGTTCAAGTGCCACTGGGCGAATTTGATTGTGTGATTTATTTTAGCACTGTGCTCGTCAAAATATTATTGGAGCTTAAAGCTTTTGCGTCCGCTTCTGAAAAAATATACTCTTGACTTTATTTTTACATTTTAAAGAGATTTATACCACGCCAGCTTCGCAAGGCTTAAAATTCTAATTTTTGTGGCTTCACAATTTCAGTACGTGTTGTACCTGTGAGGTCTAGAATGCAACTAACTTTTTTAAACACATTCAACAAAATTTGAGCTTTTTTATATTTGCTTGATAATGAAACCCCCAGAGAAATGTTAATAATTTATTATTAGACTGTTCGTTAAACAAATAATGTAATTTATCTTTATTATTTGGGCGTAAGTACTCCTAAAAGTCAACAAGTATAGGTATACACGAACCAACATAATGTATGAACATAAACAAATAAAAACGAAGGACAATTTTAAACTGTTTGTTCTAAAAATATTGGATGAAAAGATTCTCTGGAAAATAAATGTTTTTTAACATTTTGATTGTAGTTTCTTGTTTTTTTTAAATATACTGTAATCTTTATCATGGCACCTTTATGGGAAATCCTTTACTTCCTTTCCTTGCCAACATTTTTTGGGCAATTTAGAAAACACTGCGGAAAACCCTTTAAATATGTCGATGTTTTTTTGCTATTTCCGACAAATTCCGAAACCTAAATATTTGTTTTGCATTTAAACAATATCTACCCTTCTATAAAAGTCACAGTCAAAGTGGAAAATTTCAACGATTTTTCATTCCTTTATTTAAAAGCCATCAGAACTATCCAGAAAAAAATTAAAGTTTGACATTTACAGGAAGAAAGTCCATTCACATAGGTGCAACTACAACTTATAAACTTGCCGTTTTTAATTCACTTATCCACAGGTTAATAAACGTTCCGCAGTCATCATAACCAGGGATGTGCACCGAAACGTAACTGAAAACCGGGAAATACCGCAAATTTTTTTGCATTGTAATCGAAACGAAAACCAAAAATAATAGTTTTCTAAATTGTAACCAAAAATCGTAACCCTAATTCGAAACGGAATTTACCGGAATTTTCGTTCCGGCAAATGTTGAACCTAGTTTGTTTAATAACAATAAGTACTTAACATTTGTGTTCGGCGTGTTAGCCTTTTTGGTTTACCATTAGGTTTGTAGCCAAACCATTATAGACTAGGACAAAATATTCTGTGCTGTGAACTTACCTCAAGTGAGTGCGACAGTAACTGTGCTAATTTGAGTTATGTCAAATGGGAAAATAGAGCGAAACCTTTAATAAATTATTTACAGATTACGTCACCGAACAACTTAAATGTCATAAAGCTGAATTTTCTTGTTAGCGATGGTTTTTATTATTCTTGGTATTGTGTAGATGGTAAAATACTACTGATTATGCATTCTGAGATGCTTTTAACGCAATGGCCGAGCCTGGAGAGAAGCGGAAAACTTCACTCAATTATTTATTATTACTGCCACCGCTGTTGCTATAATTTAGTTATTGAATTTATGGTTTAGTAACGATAAACTTTAAGTTGTAATAAAATTTGTATTTAGATATATATTAAAGCCCTAACTGTCTCAGCATAACAACACTACGAGATCTTGCTTCTCCACAAATTTATCATCGTAATATGACGGAGGCCTCTTGCAACTTCACTCAATTTATTGATTGTTGACGTTAATTATTTTTAATTACTGCCACCGCTGTTGCCATAATTTGGTTATTTATGATTTACAAACGATAAACTGAAAGTTGTAATAAAATTTACTTTCAGTCAAGACAGAAATACTTGGTAGTTGTTTACACTAGACTTTTGAAGTACCAATGAAGGTCTACGTCGGAACAAATAAACAGTGATATATCATCAATCTATTCTAATATAATAAAAAACAACTTCTGCATGATTAAATTGATACATTTTCGTTTGTTTATTAGAGGTAAGATATAATATTGCCCTAATGCAACTACGTTACGAATTTACATTACAAGCAATTATATACATTTTACAATAAGTTTGGGGTGGCTCCTATAAGATTTAATAAATGATTCTGTTTAACGTATATTGATGATGTACGCCTATGTTTCAAAATACGATAAGAATTCATAACAATAACAGACTAACAAACTGCTGCGTCTACAGGCATTTACGATGAACTAGCTGAACCCTACAACCTACGCGTTTTTACCGAGAGATAAACCGCAGGCTAAAATTTGTACACCGATTTCCCTTTAGTAAAGGACTTCTCCCGAACTTCCTTCGAATTTCACCGACTTCCCCCGGATTTCCTTTGGATTTCCCCGACTTCTCTCACTTTCCCTACTTTTCTTGGACTTCCTCCACTTTTCTGAGACTGCTTAGACTTCCCCAAGACTACCCTCGCATTACTCCTTGTATTTCCGAAATGTATTTGTAATGTACAAGTTGGTATACAAATTAATATAATTATAGGTCATACAAACCATATAAAACTATTCTGACGTTAAATACAAAAAATTTTAAAGTATGTACAATATATTTTAAAAGTCATTCAAAAATTTCAAAATTCCCATAATTGTTCTTAAACATAATTTTGAATATAGTTAAAACTTTAAATTTTTTTTAGTTTAAAAATTATTCATAATTTTTTTTATAAAATTTTGAAAACTTTCGATAGTTTCTAAATTTTTGATATTATTACAGCAAAATTGTAATCTTCAAAAATTTCGAAATTTTATGAACCACCGCTTAGTTTGCGATATCGAACACCTCTAAATTCAGCAGGCATAAGTTAGTTGTCTGATTCGTTGTGTTTTTCTACTATAGCGCAGTGTTTTTGTTCCTTACGTTTATAGTTCACTGAAGATGGCTGCTTAGCAACCGAAATATGCATCTGAACGTACAAATAACGGTACTTCTGAGAACTAAAGGGTATTTTCTTCATAATTATATTATTTTCTTACGGTCGGCTCTTTTCTAAAGATCTGTTTTTATTTCAAAATTTCTAAAAATAATATTAGATGTAATAAACGTTGATGCTTTTCTTACGAGTTTTAATCAATAGTATGGTAATATCTTTTGGCAATAAATGTGAACTTTAAATAACTTTTTTATCTTGCCTATTATTTTTTCAAAAGATAATCTTGTGTTAATAATACTAAAGTATCTACTCGTTTCGTTTTTCAAGAAGATTATCATCTTTGCCGTTATTTTAGTTTAGATTTAACTTTCGAAACTTAGCGTTTATATTGGCTTCGTTCTTAACCATTCCCTTTTATGGGGTAATATTTTCAGCAGTAAAGACGAAATTAAGACCTAACTTAGCAAGTGTAATCCGTGATTGGCGAAGTTCTTACACGAAACGAGAAAAACGTTAATCTAGAAATACTGGCATCTTTAAAAACTACTGCGCCCATCTAATTAGAATCTCATAGCTTCAACTGATTGTAATAATAAGATGTAGAACAGCATCGAAAAACCTACTTTTTGATTTAAGTGTAATGGGGAAAACTTAAAGGGAACATTGTTATTAATATGAAATTTATGTATGAAGACGCTGGTTTATAATAATAAAATCGAGTTTGATCGGAGTGAATTAATTAATTCATTTATTTGACACTTTAAAGTGTATCTCAAAATTATAGTATAGGGTGTTTCACGGAGTAAGGGTCATAGCATTTTAACCCTGTTGTAATTTAGTGGTAACCAAAGTTGGTAATAAGAACATAATTAAAGGTAAAAAATAGTTTCAAAATCAGAATTTTATGGGAATTGAACCCGGGATCTCTGAATTGGTGAGCGACTGCTCTACCTCAAGCCTATTTGAACCAACATGTGAACTCCTCTTATTTCAAGGATATTCATGTCATAAAATTCGGTGGACAACGTACGAGTTTTTTGATCCTAACCAAATTACGCTATGGATGCCTAAAATGTTATGGCCCGAACTCTATAAAACATCCTGTATTAAAACATATAACATATTTATTTTGAATTTATCGCAGAATCAATGTGTACGAAAGCATATCCATCCAATAAAGCAGACGTAATATGAACTGGGAATTCGATTCCAGGTTTAATGGAACAGGTAGGAATCCTGCTGTATCTGAAATTTAGTTATTCGAATCATATAAAGCGGCATTGCTTTGTAACGTTCTGCTTGTATGATGAAATAGTGGAGATACTGGGAAACGTAACTAAAATTTACATAGTGTTTGATTGTGTTGCCACATACACTATTTGGAATGCTGTTATATTCAATTAAATTACGCGTTTGTTTATTAGCAGGAATCGCCTTTTTATTTTGCATTTTATTTAATATATAGTCGTCAGGATAACAAATATTATTTATACTTAGAAAATTAATAGAATTGAACTACACTAACCAAAAAGCGACATTAATGAAGAATTTTATAAATATCGCACTGAGTGTGAAACAGAAAAAATGTTATATCTCTTATACTATATAATTATGAAATAGGACACACAAAATAGCGTTATCTAAATAGTATTCAAGAACATGCTAAGTGAGAAGAAGTAAGAACTTAACAAGTGCATTCGATAAATATGTAGTGCCATTATTTTTTTCAACTACAAACAGGTTTGGAGTTTCTACAAAAATGTGCTACCGTCCCCAGTTTATTAAAAACAGCGGCATAAATGGTCGATTTACAAAAATTCATAGAAGGCGTCACAGTCAAATTAGCAGGACTATTATAATCTTTAAAGCTTTTGTCGATCTGGCAACTTGTTTTTGACTAATAACGCGTTAAAACTAAAACTTACTCTCACATTCCAAAGCTCTTCCAACTCGGATAATCAGGGGTGACGGCCCCTTATTACTGGAACCCACATATTACGCGTCGATTATACAAGTTACAAGTTATACATTTTTTTGCATAGCAGACCGCTACACATTTGAAATAAATAAAATAATTTGGGTGAACACCATTTGCTTGACTGATTGGGTCGCGACACGCTTACCTTTCATTCCCAATCCTAACAGCAGGGCCGGCGCGGTGGTCACAAACCCGGTCAGTGCACGCTCGAGAACATCGGGACATAGCAAAGTTTGTTACACTTGCAATGCCATACAGCACTACTGAAAAATAGGACAATCCTTAAGATATGTACAGGTAAAAGCAGTCATTGGAGAAATAGATGTTTACCAATTACGTTGCAAACGATCTTTGTTCATAAATTTTAAAAATTATAACAGTCATCTTAGATTTACGTACAGCTATGAGATAGAATAAACCGATTTGATCTTGTTCGTGTTTACGATATTATGGTCCTGTTTACAAATAAATATACTAGGAATTCATAATCACAAACCACATTTCATAGACCCAATTAATGCGAGCTCGAGTTACAATAACAAAAACTCGCATTTAAAACTTAATTTATAAAACTAGGGTTTCGATCCGCTGTCTGTTACGCTACCTACTTTATTCCCCAAATTATTATTTAAAAAAATAAACAAAAAAAAGGGGGTCATAGCCCACGGGTTTCGCTAGTCTATATACTAAATTCGGAACTGTCTGAACTTTACGCGATGACGGGATTTGCTCTTACATCTTGATTTTGAAAGCTTGTGTATTTAAAAAAAAATGTTATTAAAAGCGTCAGGCGTAGGCCACGGGTTCAGCTAGTATGTATACAATTTCTGAATAAAAGTCTCTTTAAACCATAATAATTAGAGGTTAATGTTAGTGTGTCATGTAACAAATAATGGTCTCATATCTAGAACTACACTCCTAAATGCTGGTAAATATGTCTTGAGGCTATTTTAGATGCTCATTGGTGCTTCATTTCCAGTCAAATTTGAAGTTAACATTTAATATTGAGGAAGTTGTCTATTGATAAATACGTTGTTCTCCAACAATAGCAGCACATTTATCTATCTGTCCGTGACAAGAGCTGTACCTGTCACATCCCATGTTCTAATGTGTCCGTTCTTCGCAGCATTAACCTCTACTATACATATATGTTCGTTGAATTATGGCAACCCTGTCCGATGTATTATAGGGGATTGAATATTAAACGGAGCGTTCGCCGTGTTAACGTGAGATAACGACCCTCGGCATACTTCCCTAATAGCTTAATGCACTCACACAAAATCCTCTTTACGTACCTACAGATAATAATTATTAGAAATTTAAATCTTTGCTGAAGATAAGAGAACGAAAGATCAGCGCCTTTAGGCAAACTGCAAATTGCTCTTTAGAATCTATTGACACTAATTGTGTGGTTTAACTATCTTCAGTAATAGAGTGGTTGCGAGATAATACCAAATTTGATGTAAATTACAATTATAAATTGCCGTACATTTGCCGAGTACTGGAAGGTTACCAACAGTAATGAGAATAATAGCAAAACTGTCAACGCTACGATATACAGCTGCATTTTCCGATATACTCCATATTTATTATGGTCAGTGTTACGCAATCCACACAACCTTTAACATTAATTAAAACTAACTATCCCAACGAGTTCACACCCTGCTATAACGGTAGGTAGTGTCTATAAATATTTTTGTTTTAGTTTTTCTTGTTTGAACATATTTCAACAGCTGTATTAAAGCCAGGCAGCTATCTGCACTAAAAAGAAATTCAACGCCCGAGTTTCTATTCTACCACATAAATATGTACTATACCTTCAAATCTAAGTTGGACTAGAAAGCAATGTTCTTTTTAGGCATGTTCAGGTACAAATCGTTTTTGAGCGATAAAGTGCTCGGTGTGCCAAACTCCGCCTAAAGAATTCCTTTACACTTTTGGTTAACTATTGCAAATTATTATCTACTTCTTAGGGTTACTGATTTGCCGATCGTGCAAAATTCTTATTGTGTGCTGAAGGAAGGTTTTGTGAAATAATTGAGGCTGTTTAAATAGTTGACGATTGTGGTTATTGCTTAATGGCCTTAATGGAATAGCATAACAATATAATAGTAGCAGTTAGGGCTAAGGGCAACCATTGAAACTCAAACATTCTTTCATCTTTTCGGGCCTTGTCCGGTCCCAATATGTCGAAATTAAAGTTACTTCACACACGGGGAAGATCGACCGGACGCCTTCCCCCTCTGTGAAGTACCTTTAATTTCGACATATTGACTGATTGAATAAAGGGGCCGAAGAAGGCCCTAAACATCTCAAGCACTTTTGAATTTTAATGGTTACCCTTAGTCCTAACTGCTAATATTATAATGACCTAGGGTAAGAATAACAATCATTGAAATTCTATAACATTAAATGATGGAAAGTACGTCGTAAAATTTCCCTAAATTTATTTTATGTTTATAACTATACAGAGTGGCTAGGAAAACCCCGGCCACTTTTCTTGCGGCGGTCAAGAGATGGCGCTTTAGTAAAGAAAAATTAAATTAAAATACTGGCAACAACGCAGAATCCAATACGTTTTAGTTATTAAATACGCCCCATGTTAAATCAAAACAACTAAAACCTCTTGAATTCTTCGTTGTTGCCAGTATTTTAATTTAATTTTTCTTTACTATAGCGCCATCTCTTGACCGCCGCAAGAAAAGTGGCCGGGGTTTTCCTAGCCACTCTGTACATGGTAAAAATAATCCACCGCGTTACATGGCTTCCATACTAAAATACTTACCGAATCGAGTTGGTTAAAGCAAAGACATACAAGATAACATAAACGCATTTAAAAATGTAAGCAGCGGTGAAAACTTTCGGTATACTAAAAAAAACTCAAATGGGAAAATTATTCATACGTAAATGTCTTTTTTTCATTCCGATACTTTTAGTATAGGAAGCTTTTAAAAAAATTCGGCACCGAAAGCGCCAGTTAGACATGTTTTTTTAGTAGTATTTTTCTTGGAAAACAAGTTTTCTAAATCTGCAAACGGAATCAGATATACAGTGAATTTTTCTTTTTTGTATGCATACCAGCTATGTATACTTTTATAAAAAACATGTCAACGCATTGTTTTACTGCAATCTGTAGGCAACCAACTATACTCTCAATTTTAAAGCTTCAATTTTTGAAAAGAATAGTCTGTTGTGGAAACAGTAATCAAATTGTGTAATGTCAAATTAATATTAGTTTTGATTTTTTGAATTTAGCATAAAATTTGTGTATTGTTGATGTTTTATTTTCATTAAATAATAGTTTTATTAAAAAAAATTTGGTATTCAAATAATTTTGCGTTTATTTATAAACATGCTCATTGAACATAATCTTACACTATGAGGAGTAACCTTTCTCTCTATTATTTTCTGTACAGTTGGTTGCCTATAGATTGCAGTAAAACAATGCATTGACATGTTTTTTATAAAAGTATACATAGTTGATATGTATACATAAAAGAAAAACTCACTGTATAACCTAAGGACATAGCTAATGCTTTTTTCCAAACATCCTAGCTTCAAAATCGTGGCTACTACGATTTTTTCTAAATTTTGATTTTAACGCCTTATTACTCAAACGAATTGACAGATCGGGTTCAAATTTGAGATTGTCGTAGCTCTACGGGGACACAATATTACTGCGCACTAGAATTTTTAAACGCGTGAAAATTATAAATTGAAGATATTTTTTAAGTTTTAAATTAAAAAAAATATTGCTCTAAAATTGGCCCCACGTTTTTATTTTTTATTTTGTAACCTCATGGAAATGGGGTTAGCTACAATTTGGTTCATGTCTCAACCCTCTAATTTCGCTGTGATGCTTTATATGAATTTTTGAAAATATTTTTATTTACTCAAAAACGAGGTATCAGACCGGGATGAAATTCATTATTGTAAATGTCCTAGTGGTATACAATACTACAAGCTAGGAGAACTGTTGAAACTATTAAAACTGTGAAGTGAAAAACATTCATGCTTTTTATTTAATAAATGGGAAACGTTAAACAAATTCTTATTAAGCTGAATTGGTCATAATTGGTAGCAGAATAAGATTCACAACATAATTTTTAGGTGCCGCAGTATTGAGAGGCGTTAATTTTGCTCCTCCTACCAACGGACGGATTTGTACTTCCGTTTTTGGTTTTCTATAATCTCAAGCAATCTTTTTCCAAAAAAGAACTCAATATATTTTTGTTTCTCATAAAACAAATTTGCGGTTTCTAATAATACAACCATAAGACAGCAACCGTCAGGCCAGACCGGTTATCAGGTGGTAGTTATGACTTAGTGCGTTTTGACTGCACGTCATTTTGTCGCAAAGCTGACTGTGTGTTACTTAAAACATTCATTATTATCATGATAATTAAGACTGCATAACATTTCACAATGTGTGAAGTATTGATCTGGACACCTCAGAGCTATATTTAGAAATAACCAGACTGTGCGCATTTGTGCTTTGTTGCACATTGCATACAGTATTGATTAGCACTTAAATGCATTGGCTTGACCTACCAAGGTTCCTTTATAAGCGTATGTAGCCGTCATACGAAGTTAGTTGATTGTACCATCTCCAATAAGAGTTATCATCCTTATACCTCTCACGTGGGAGCGCTTTCGCCCAGACTACTATTATATAAGTGTATTTTAATTTAAGTAATCATGTACAACTTTTAACCAAATATATTATTTATAAGTTCGAGCTTTGCTTCGTTTTAATTTATTGTACATAAAACAGTTCTTAACTTTAACAGTTTTTTTTTATTTTAGCTTTATACGTATTTCAAAGTGTTTTCACGTCATTATCAGAGGCAAGATTATAATTAAACAGTTGGTGTTGCTATAGGAACAATAAATCTTCATAACTTGATCTTGGTTTTCTATATCTGCCTCCAGATGACTTGATTTCTCATTCAAAATTGTTGTTTTGGAGAATTGTATTCATCCCTAGGCAGTCACGAACGACAACTCTTAGTTAATCTTAGACAAATCGTAACGTGACAATATTAAACTTTTTAACACAGGAAAAGTAAAAGTTTCTCAAGTATAAGAAAGAAAGTCCAGGCGAAATGCTTTGCCTGTTTTTGACTATGATATAAAGATCAAAATAGTTAATAGATGATGATTAGATAATTTTATGTAGAGTATCGCGAATTTAATTATAATTAAAAAATATAATTAGTATCTGTATATAAAATACTTAATCACTTTAACAATATCTATTTATTTAAACCTTATACGTATTTCGGCATGTTTACATGCCATTGTCAAAGGTTATATGAAAGTAAACAGTTAGTGTTGTTATAGCAATAGAACTTTTTTACTTTCATATAACCTTTGACAATGGCATGTAAACATGCCGAAATACGTATAAGGTTTAAATAAATAGATATTGTTAAAGTGATTAAGTATTTTATATACAGATACTCATTAAATATGGACTTTAACGAAGTAAAGCTGGAATTGATAAATAAAAAATATAAAGTTACTAATGATTATCTGTATATAAAATACTTAATTACTTTAACAATATCTATTTATTTTAACCTTATACGTATTTCGGCATGTTTAGATTACCGAGATCAAGTCACCAAGTTCTATTGCTATAACAACACTAACTGTTTACTTTTTCATATAATGTTTGACAATGGCATGCCGAAATACGTATAAGGTTAAAATAAATTAATATTGTTAAAGTAATTAAGTATTTTATATACAGATATTCATTAAATATGGACTTTAACGAAGTAAAGCTGGAATTTATAAATAAAATAAAGTTACTAGTTACTTAGATACAGTCCAAACTTAAATTTTTTATTTGTAATCATAGTTGGCTTTGGAAAAAAACATGAACTTAGAAAACTGGGAGCCTTTCTTCACTGTTTATTTATTAATTTTTACTTTGCAGTTTTAACTGATTTTATTAAAAAAAAATGGGTATGCATACTTATAAAACAATTTTCTTATTTTTAATGCAACTCCCTGCATATTTTTACATATTTGGAATTAGGATGAAATTCTGTCTGTCTATGCAAATTAAGTGAAATTTCTAACATCCCAAAACTATATTTGGCTTACCCAAATTTTGCAAAGTGGAGAGGTGGCGGCGCACACGCGTCTTTTAAATGAAAAAATTTTGAAGAATTTCAGTGATACCCATAACTTGTGTTTTTTTTTACTTGTGCGCGAGTTTTGATTAGCCCCTGGTATAGTCATAAAGACAAAATAAATTTTGTGTAATTTAACTCGCATTTATACCAAAAAAAATTCAAAACGATTTTTATTAGATGTTTTTAAAATGTTAATAATTCATTGATTCTGCACTGTGTGCTATTTACTATGTACGTAGATACGAATAACCATTTCTAACTTTTATGTGTATGTTTTCTGTTAGTAAACTGTTTGCGATACAAAAAAAAACTAAAAAGAATATTTGTTCCAAGCTCGGATTAGAATCCGGGACTGCTGCTTACGTGGCAGTAGCCCTGTCCACTTTGCCCTAGACACATTAGAAAACGTTGTTGTTATTCTGGTATTAAAAGGAGCAAGGACACGTCTTGAATTTATAAATATTTATTTTATTTTAAAGGTAAGTATTATGATTTTGTTCTAAACAGCACCAATTTTAGCTAATGATAATAATACAGTTTAAAATTGTAATTAAATATCCTAGGGAGATAAAATCTGAAAAACTATAATATATCGTACCATGCAGTTTGCATATAGTTCAACTTTGTTGGGAAGCTCTGTATATTTCAGAAAACAAAGTTTTAGTCATTCGGTATTAATAACATGTGCCCGCTAATGTTTCATCGAAGAGATAATCACAAATCTAGCAGTGTGAATACTATAAATATGAAATTTTATTGAGAACCAATTTAAATGCGATCCAAAGTTGTATGTAGCATGTTGTTGCAAGACCGAACGTGTTTAAGTAAATTTTGTGATTATTGTACTCAAACCTCCAGAAATCAAGGCACGGGTAGTAAATGCGTTTTAAAGATACGTATATGATGCTGCTAGTGAGGCGTCCGTTGTATCGATCAAATTAACTCGATTAATGCATTCGAGTGCAGTTTTTTCATGCATAGCACGATTTTGCAGTCAAATTGCACTGAGCCGCAAATTTTTGCAGGTATTTGCATCTGACAGATGCGAATAGACAGTAATTTAATCTTGATGTACTGTCATAGACACGCGCTTCATCAAAACTTTATTAGGCTCTATTCAAGCGAATTGGAATATACGGCATAATTTATAGCAGTTTCTGAGCTTGAACAATTCAGCTTTCCAGACTTCATTTTCTGTTTAATACCTTGCTCTTGAAAACCTGTAATAAAATTTATATTTTTAAATAGGTGAATGGTACTTGGCAGTTAAAACCTCTCCAACGTAATTTAGAATCTTTAATTTCTTTTCCTTTGTTCAATTCAAAGCTCTGTACGTAAGTGCCACTAACCCTCTCTCAATGAACTGCTGCTCTTTATTTTGCCCGTCTCGGGGAGTCGGTTGTTTGAAGTCTACTAGAAACGAGAAAGGGTAATTTGGCATTGTGATAAAATGGAACTGTAGGTATGTATACGCTAGATGCTCCTTTTGTGCGAAGTACTTCAGGGTTTTAGTTCGATGTTCTGCGCAGGTAATTGACTAATTTCCCTCAGGACTCCCTTCTGTGCACGTCTAAGAACCGCCAACAACAGTTTGTTAGGCTTTAACTTATACTTACCTTATGAATATTTGCTT
Source organism: Ctenicera cuprea (assembly GCA_958336395.1). Taxonomy (NCBI): domain Eukaryota; kingdom Metazoa; phylum Arthropoda; class Insecta; order Coleoptera; family Elateridae; genus Ctenicera; species Ctenicera cuprea. The sequence goes on from OY284490.1 coordinate 40,956,403, forward strand.
TATAGTCTCTCTCCTCGAATTTTTGCTGCATATATTCCATTATTATACCGGAGATAACTTTTAACTGCTGCTAAAGATACTTTGCATATACTTGGATAATTTACTGAGTTCGCTTTTCTCGAATACCAGATGCCAAAGAAGTTTAAGTTTGGAGAAAAAAATTTATTTTATTGATCTTCAGTATTAGTGTAGTATTATTGAATTCAATAGACCGACCGCGGCGCGGCGGCTCTTACATAGAAAGAAGCACAGTAGCACGTAAACCGCAAGCAATAATTTAAAAAAAGAAATTGTATTGTATTGCAATTGTAGCATCGAAAAGTACTAATTCATACACTCACATTTTTTACCGTCGACTAGAGCTCCCAACATACATAATTTTCATACCTAATAGCTAAGAAGCGTCGCACATGCGACTTTATGCAGGAGTCATTATGATGATCGTAATGTGTGGAGGTGGCGCTATACACAGTTTTACCGTTGATTGAGGGAATCCATTCCCTCAATCAACGGTTTTACGTAGAAGATTCGCACAGATTAAGTGTGCTCAAACACGTGTCTAGTCGCTTCTTGCTAATATATATCGCATATACAGGCTGTTCAAAAAAACGCAGAAAAGAAAAATTTATTTATTTGTAAGAAACCTCTTTACGTTGATGATTAACTTTGTTGAGAGATGTGTCTATATCCCATTATTAATTTTTTAATCGCCTTATTATAAGACACTATTTTTGCATTTCTATTATTGTAAATATTTCTTAACTACGTTGATATCTACTACTGCTACTTTAACATATATTTTAAGTGATTCGTGATTTATACTTTTAGTATCTTTGTAGGTTTGTTATAAAGATTTCACAGCGGCAGTACAATAATAATAATAACAGTGGCACTGCTAGACAAAAATTTGAACATATAGAGTGTTTTGAAATTTTTAAATCGGAATCGGATAGAAGACTTTACGGCAAATCCAACGCTTTTTTTCCGAACTGTCTAGCTTTAAAATGGTGGCCGTTACGAATTTTTGAAAATGATTATAGCGCCTTATTACTCAAAAACAGGTTGTGAGATTGATTTTGTCGCAATAGCCCTAACGAGACACTATGTTACTGTGACCAAAAATTTTCGAAAAGTTAAAAGCTATAAAGCGAAAAAAACTTCGGAAATTTTCAAAAAAATATTACTCAAAAACTGGCCACGGGATTTTTTTTAATTTTGTAAGTTCATGGATTCATAGATCTGAGGATGAGCTTCAGTTTGGTTCGTGTCCCAGTTCGCATATTTAGGATTTTTTTTAAGTTTGAGGTTTACCACGTATTTACTCAAAAACGAGTTGACCGAAGTCTTTCGGCGCCTGACCGAAGTACACACAAACAGCTAGCTGTCGACCTTTGCTTCACTATTCTTTCTTTGATGATGATGATGTTAAGTATAAATATCTCAAGTATGGGAAAGTCCAGGCGGAAGTTCGCTCATTTTTGCTTCTGGTTCTTGTTGTATTAGATTGTCTACATCTTTTGAAAACACCTTGTATATTACACGAGAAATAACGTGATATCACATTTTGATACTTCTTCTTCTTCTTCTTTTCCTTTTATAATAGGCAACATGCCTGTTTTTCTTCACACAACTTTATGGCGTGGACTCTGTTGATGTCCACCAGCTCTCTGCCAATCTTTTTAGTGGTCTTCCTGGGTTACGATGTCCTTGTGGTTTCCAGTCTCTGGTTATTTTAATTAATCTATCATTACTTGCTCTTTCAATGTGTTCGTCCCAGCATTTTGATACATGATACAAAATTGATTTTTCCGTTGATTAAACTTGTTTTTTCTTTATTGCAATTAAAAACGCTTAACGTTAATTGAGCAAGTTTAAATGTGATTTATAAAATATTCCTGTACAGTACACGCTGCGAGCCATTACTTTGCTGATGTTTGCTTGTTATTACAAGTTTCTCAAGTTTCGTTCTTGCAGTATTTATTTAAAATACAAAGTAAATAATAAAATAGCTAAATCTACAGTAACTACAAACACGCTAATTGTTTAATTATTCTGTTAAACGCTTCAGGTAAAACGACGCTAAGGATAGGCAGGCAACAAGTAATATTTAGTCATCAACAGTTTGTTAACAAGGGTTACACTACACTGTAAAAATAAATGTGTAAAATTACGAAAAAAAATAAGAGGAAACATTATCAAATTTATTTGTTACTAAATGTACATCAACATTGTATATCCACGTTAGCTGTACTCTTACATGCACCGCGCCGTATGTAAATACTATAACAGAAATATTAAGTTATAAAATCGGAAATTAAAATTACTATAGGTAACTACGTAGACACCGTGAGTACTATTTTGGGGCGGGGACTATATAGGCACTAAATCCTATTTTGTTCCAAATTGTATGCACCATCTTGATTAACTTGATAAATACAGAAAAACAAAACACTTCGCCCATGCGCACTATAGTCGTTAACCATTTTTACTTTCCCATACTTCTACTGAAGAAAGGAAACTTATGATTTCATGCAAATTTTTGAATTTCAGATTTTAACGGAATACGCGTTTTGGGGTCCAAGGAACCCAAAAAATTGGTTTTTAAAAAATGTCTGCCCGAGGATGGGTGGGTGCGTTCGTTCTAAAGACTTTTTAAAAATTTTCAATACTTAGCGTTGTAGTGCATCTAAAGACAAATCAAATGCTTTTCTTCTAAGTGCCGTATCTTTAAAATGAAGCCCGCTACGAATTTTTGAAAATTTTTGACTTTAATGCCCAATTACTCAAAAAAAAATATCCAATCAATATAAATTATTATATTATTTGATAGCCCTTAACAGCTTTAATCAAGTAGTGAAAGAATATTTTTGGAAAAATGAAAATTGTAAATATACTAGCGGTTCAAAGTTTGGGACATTTTCAAAATTAATTCCCCAAAAACTGCTCACACCATTTATTTAAAACTTTCTGAGCCAATAGAGCTTGCAATGAACCACAAAATTTGTTCTTTACTAATTTCCCAAATTTCACTCTGCCGCCCTCTAGGAATTTTTGAAAATTTTGAATTAATTATTTTTTAATCCTAAACGCAAACGATCGTTATAAATTTTTTTCACTTCGATAGACTATTTGAAGTACTTTATTAGGATTAGCGAGAATTTTCAACTATTTTGAAAATTGAGGAAAAAACGATACTTTTTAATATCAACAACGTGTTTTCCGGCAGTTGCGTAATTTTAACCACTCCTATCAATTAGCTCTAATAAAAATAAATATTTTTCATGCCTTGCATATTTTTAATAACTGTATAAATAAGGTTGTTATAACTGTTTTCGTGAGCGCATTAACTACCTTTCACGTAGTATGAGCGCGTCGCCTGTAAGTAATCAACGCCTTGAGTCTACAGCGGGCTTGTACTAGCTGGAGATGTAAATTGCTATCACATCTTGACGCGAGAATATTTAAAACGTAAAAAGTATGGGAAATTACCAGCGACCTGTTTCGCGCACTTTTATAAAATATAAACTGTTTAATTACAAATCGGAAAAGAAATCATAAATAAAAGTGAAGTTATTAGTTATTTAAGTATCAAGGAATGTAAGGACATAATAACATCCGAGGTAGGCGAATACGAGCTGAGGCGAAGCCGAAGCTTGTCGCCTGTCGAGGATGTTATTAGTCGATACATTCCGTGTTACTTATTAAATTTTTCACGCTACCGGCAATGTAAGTAGGCCTACAGGTCGAAATTTAATCATATTTTTAAAAGTTCGTTTTGACAGCTGTCATCGGAATTATTTTTTAAAAGCCCCATTATTCTAAGTTGTCTGTGTTTGTTACCATATCAACGAAGTTAAAATCAACATTATTTTCCTAGGAACGTAAGTGACACTATTAAGTTCCGTCGTCAAGGGTAACTAGTACACGAATGTTATCAGCCACTTACGATCCCTGTAGCTATGGATGTAAGGCCTACTTACATCGCCAGTAGCGTGAAATAGTTATTTAAGTATCAAGGAATGTAAGGACGCAATAACATCCGAGGTAGGCGAATACGAACTGAGGCGGAGCCGAAGCTTGTCGCCTGCCGAGGATGTTATTAGTCGATACATTCCGTGTTACTTATTAAATTTTTCACGCTACCGGCAATGTAAGTAGGCCTACAGGTAGAAATTTAATCATATTTTTGACAGTTCGTTTTGACAGATGTCATCGGAATTATTTTTTAAAAGCTCCATTATTCTAAGTTGTCTGTGTTTGTTACCATATCAACGGACAGTTAAAATCAACATTATTTTCCTAGGAACGTAAGTGACACTATTAAGTTCCGTCGTCAAGGGTAACTAGTACACGAATGTTATCAGCCACTTACGATCCCTGTAGCTATGGATGTAAGGCCTACTTACACTGCCGGTAGCGTGAAAAATAATTTATTTGTATTATACCTATATAAATTGCGGTAAACACTACTAGGAAATAAAATTTCTGAGAACTAAACAATTCAACCAAATGTGGACCAAGTACTGTAATCTAGAATGTATACACCGCATCTTAGTCTAAATTTGATTATTTGTTTCCTGGACCAAATGTTTGATCCTCGCGGTGTTTAAAGTAGTCTATGTTTCATAAAATTACAACATCGACACTAAAATTTACTCTTTTTGGTGCAAATTTACAGCTGTATTTCATAATGTTACCGTTCTATTACGTAAAATTATAAATATTTCTGGTTTAGTTAGTAGATATTAAAACAATTCTGTTTATGATTATGTAAAATTCAATCTTCACACAGTAATTTTCCATGGCTGTCTACGAAAATCGGTAATTGCTATACAGGGTTATTCATTCAAAAGTACCAACTTTGATATTTAAACAGATAGTCATATAGATTTCAAAAGCAAATTTGTAAAGCTCTTCCTAACTAAGAATAATAATTAAAAAATTGGAATTTACGTTTTCAAATGGGCTGCCGGCGAAATAATATTACGTTCTTAAAAGGCAACGGCATTTTTTTACAGAATCGGATAACTCTTTTATTTCTGAATATTAAAGTATACAGGCAGTATAACGGAAAAACTAACCCTTTTTGAGTTAATCGCTATTTATTGTGGAGTAATGTGTACGTTATGCATAGTTATGTATTATTGCTACCTATGTTGAGGTTCTTATTTATAAAAAATAACTAGATTGAAATATAAGACTAGAAATTGGGTACCTAAAGGTCGATTCTCACTATTCGTGCAAGGCGCGGGCTCGGCAAGCGCTCGGCGTGTGCAAGGATTTTATGGAGTATTCACACTGTGGCAGGTTACCAGCGGGTTTCAGTCGTGCTCAGCTTGTTCGACAGACACTGTGACAAAGATGTTTTCAACTATCACATTAATAAAAATTGCGCTAATATTGGACGAGGAAGAAGAAAAGATAAAAAGACCACAAAAAAGAAAAAGACGTTACTGGGTACATCAAATCTCCAATGTTTACCCACAATTTTGCTTTGTGAAGCGCATCCGAATATTTTTTGTGGGAAAAATCGTACAACTCTTCGTTTTCCCCACATACTCTATCAGCATTTCATCTTTCTCCGAGGTAAATGTCGACCTCTTCTGATGCTTCATCGTGAAAGAATGACCAATTGGCTGTGGCTTGCCCGCCGCTTGTATTCATACTTCACGAGTCTTGTCTAACGTGCTCGGCTTGGGCCATGCAAAATATTCTTCCAGAGAAAGCACGCGGGCTTGGCTCGGCTCTTGGCGGGACCGGGCCCGACCAGTGTGAATGCATATCGTTAAAACGCATAAGAGTAATGAAAAAGAAATCTTGCCTGGACCGTGCCGAGCGCTTGCCGACCCCAGGCCTTGCACACAAGTGAGAATCGACCTTAACAGCGCAAATATTAGCAAATGTGAAACTAAGTGTTTTTAATCCCGCGGCAGAAAGGTTACATAAATATGACAGATAAATTTTCCCATAGATTCTGGTTTCAGTTTGTTTTTAAAAGCTTATTTGGTCAATGAATTGTTGGCGTATCCTTACATCCGTTCGAGTGATATGAGTCACAAAAAAATAAAGAAATAAATTGAATAAGATTGGTAAGGGAGGGGTACCTATTTCTGTCTGTTTTCGTCACTGTTCGTATAGCAATAAGAATTGTAATAATTGTTTCGGTGTAATTTGTTGGAGTATTATATGAATTATTTGTTAGTAAAAGAAATTAGATGAATTTGTTTTGTATTTTATACTCTCCCCATGAATGCCCTGTAAAAATAAAAATAAATAAATAGAATGGTGTAATTGGTGCCTATTTTCTGATGTCCACGATTTATACATGTTTATATGAGGATATCGTAACCCAGCGTAATAAAACACTTTAATATAAATTATGTTTTACTATTATGAAATATTAGCGTTCTACACACCAACTTATAAAAGTCAACGTAAATTTTACTTAAAGCACTTACACAGTTCATTTTGCTGAATCTAATTAATAAGCAGATATACTGTTAATATTATTATAAAATATATGGAATATACACTGCAAGTTAATAGAATACCCGCGTGCTTTGTCCGCGATTAGGCCAGCGCATGTTAGTTAAAACAGCGGTATCAGTTCTGTGTTTTTACCGCTGGTATTTGTCGGTCGTGGTCGAGAATCGCTGCTTAGTTTTCTGCTTCTTTTTCGGGAATGAGGGCAGCAGATTTGTTACAGTATTGCAACCGAATATTGCATACCATGGAAGCCTGTTTCTGTGTAATAGTGTAGTGGGCTATTGTTCAAGACAAGGGAATTTGTATCTTTTGTAATATGTGAGCCTTAGTGACGAGAGTTTCCCGCGACTTAAAGTTGAGACTGCGGGAAGGGTTCCGGATTTAACATATAAATATTCATAACCAAAAGGGCTATCCGATTCTGTAAAAAAATGCCATGTTGCCATTTAAGAAAATAGGGTTTTTAGGTAACAGTCGTTTTGAAAACGGAAAATAAATGTATTCGTTATTTTTCTTAGTTAGAAGTAGACTGTATATAATATGTACTATGTAATATGTGTCTGGTATTGTGTTTTGTATGGTTGTTTAATTAAAGAAAACATTTGTACATACAATGATTTATTTGCTCCACAGTATATTTATTTATTTATTATATATGTACTAGTGAGACGCCAGCGCACAATGCACAGACAGACTCGAGTTTTTTCCGACCTGTCTAAATGCGTCACGTGATGCATTAGTTCCAATAATGAGACGCGGCGGTTTTGTAGATGCGCCTCAAGTGAAGCGCGACTAGCAGAGTTTCATATATATTATAAATTTAATTATTATTATTGAAAAGTCGACGTAGAATAAAAATATAAAAATGTTTCATGTTCCATCTGAGGATAGAAACCTTTCATTGAAAAAAAAAATGGTCTAAATTGGTGAAGCGGTAGCCGCTGGAGGAACCGGAGAAAAAAACCCTTTGAGCTTTTATGTATCTATGGATATATAATTTAAAAATCAAACAACTTTCACAATGTTGTTACCCGATTTTAAATATGATAGTATCATAAAACTATTATTCAAAATTTTCTATACAACGCACTCACCGAATAAATATTTTAGCTAGAAGCAACGGTGCAAAATGTAATTTAGAAAGCTGAATGTAGTCCCACTTTTATGCAATACGTGGTATGAAGTGTTTTGTAATTCCAGGATTTGTCCAACTGCTTTGTATTCGTAGGCATACTCTGCTCCCTGTCCGTAACATAAAACTCGCGTGAAGACCCACGATTTCCTTGTGATCTTATTTTAACTTGAGTTTTTCGATTAAACTTGGAACACCAGAAACCTGTCCAACAAATGTTAAACTTCAAAAGTGTTGGTTATTAGAATTTTATCATCGCATAATTGATTGTTCGGCGAATGTTGAAATCTTGTTAGTAAATATACATAGGTTTCTTAGCTGTAATAAGATAGGACATAAATATGTCGGCTGGAACAGGTTTCGTCGTAAGTACGTATGTTTTATTAGTGAGAAAAACGTAGGATACTATAGAAAACGTGACAAACTTACAAAAACCCTAATATTTCCTACGAGATTTGTCATTGCAGTTTGGAAATATTGCAACCAGTATTAGAAAATATTTTTATAAGAATAATCAATTGTAATAATCATTGGTACAAATACGAAGTTATTAAGTCTAAAAAAGAATGTTATTACCAACAACTATAAAATAATTTTGAATATTCACTATTCTACCATCTTTTTTAAACGCGTATTTAAGACATGTTTGGATAATTGAGATATTTCATATATTGAAGAAATATTTGAATATATTTTTTTTAACATTGAGTGTTTACATTTTGCCGTAAATAACTGCAAATTTATTTAAACTGTAATTTTAATTATACTAGGAGCCTTCTCTTATTGCTGCATGGTTTACTAAAAACAATTGAATATTAAAGCACATTCTTGTATAGTTGTGCCTTCCCATAAGACCAATGTTAATTTGAATGTGCCGCCAAAACTAATAGCTCAAATAAAACACTTTGGTATAGATGGCTACAATGAAAGCACTCTGTTTTGGTTGTAACCGTTGCTTATCACCAATGCTAAATTATGAATTGTTTTGTAAACAATTTCTGCTGAACTGGGGTGCTCAGAAACCGTGAAGGTATATAAAGCCGTTATTATAAATGATAAGAAAAGGCATCCGTGTTCGTATATCAAACTTGAGTTTCTGTTACAAATGGTCAAGGATACAAGATACCGCGAAATTAAGCAATAGTATATTGTAGGAAATATTTGACCGTTACTTATAAGTTTAGCCTATATTGACAACAAAATAGTTTTTTGAATGTAAATGCAGTTTTAAATAGGCAGTTATACTTTTGCAAGACTTTTACAAATATTTCAGTACAGAATATTTGAAAATATCTGACTTATAAAGACTTAGCAAGTTACAGAACAATAAAGTAGTTGAAAATAAAGTTGTTCTTAAATAAATAAGGAAAAATTAATATTATCTGAATTACAACAAAAGTATATTGTTTTTTGGTACAAATCATTGTGTTTCACATTTTCAAAACATTTCCATGGCAATTTGTTCTACAACAAAATATTTTATTTAAATAAGTTTGGCAAATATACAGATATACGCAGCCCAGACGAAATCCCGTAAAATTTTAGTGGAATGGGTAGAGGGAAGCCTAAAGATCACATTAAAAAATCAAAATAATATTTTCCTTGTCTTGCATATACAGAGTGGAGCATTTTCGATTGATTTAAAGGGTTTGGCTCGCTATAACCATCAACGATAAAAGAAAAGGATTAAAACACTCTCAACGAACACATCTTAAATAACTATGTTTTTCTATTAGAATTAGAATGTTTTAAAAAAATAGATTTTGATGGAAGCTGCAAAGACAAAGGAAATGCTTTTCTTCAAACATATTCACGATGAATTTGTGATGTACTAGCACGTTTTAAATTTTATTAAAATCGTTTTTAACTGTATTTGGCCGACATTATGTTTTACATAATTAATAGCAATATCAATATATTATAATATATCGACCAATTCTAATTCCCGTTTCACCAACTAATAAAAAAATTCCATCTGTATATTTTTGACGTACAATATTGTATCGCTAATAAATTTGTATAACTACTCATTTGTTCTATTTGTTGTTTTAAAAATACAGCTTATTTGACAATGCAATATATTACGAGAAAATAATTCACTCATAACTGAATCTGAAAAAGCAATCGGGGCAAGTTAGTCAAATTTCCTATGTGGCAAATCGAGTTTATTTTGCTTAAAAAACACCATATACATACCACTCATTAATTGAAAAATTATTAGTGTAAATTACTCAAACTTCCTGCATAGCAACTCGTGTTTGTTTTGCTTAAAAAAATTTTGTTCACGGTGCTATTGCAACACACAAAACTACATTCGCTGGTATGCAACAATTTTTCATAATTTTTAACCATATTAGTTTTCAGTTCACTCGTGAAATAACTGTTGAGAATATATCATCATGTGGTGCATGCAGTGTTTTCTATTTGCAAGTTTAAAAAAATAGTTGCAGGACATGCGCGTTTAGCCGTATTTTTACTAGCGCTATCTATTCTACAAGGGAATTGAACACGTCGTGTTTAATTTGGTTCCTATACAAGCATTGGTAATTTTTTTTGGGCCAGCGGGTGGTCTAGTGGTTAGAGTCCCAACCTCTAGAACTAGACTCCCAACGGCAGTAGGTTCGAAACCTCTGCCCGTCGGAAATTTTTCTGAATAAGTTAAATCCGGCGTGTCCATGGATGGTGTGTGTGGTGTGTATGTTGGGTTGCATGTCTTTCGGGATGAGGCATGTTAGACCGGTGAATAGCGCTAAGTGCGTTGAGCCCGGGTAAGGGGGTGGGATGGGAATCCTGGAGTCGTGCTCACGCACGGCCTCATGATTGTTTTTTTTAAAGTAATTTTTACTTTTCACGATTTAAAACATTGACATCTGTACGCCTTGAATGAGCATACTTGCTGACTTCTGCTATAAAGAAATTGCACTTACCAAACACCAACGGCGTCTTGTAACATAAATTTGTAACACAAAAAATCTATTTAAATTTTATTCTACCATAAGCTTTCAATATGCAAGAATTAGTTAACATATACATAATCCGTCGTTTATTTACTTGTGTGGAGTAAAGCACGGTAATATAGAAATACCGTGACAGCAGCACAGATTTAGTTATTAAAATGTTGGCAATTTAAGATATTAACGAATCTACACACAAAGGTATTTATAAAATTCATACTTCAGCTAAATTAAGTTAGAGGCCTGTTTCACCCCTGAACAACTTTTTATGGTTAATTTGATTTCAAGGAAATTTGAAAATGTTCTAAATAAGCAGCTGCCTATGCAAAAACTGTTATGCACACTACTATTTGGTTTCATTTTTTGTGAAAATGTAGATTTTACCTCGTTGCAAAGCAAACTGTATCAGCTTATTTTTTGTAAAACTGCGCAACAATGTTTTACTTTTTACTGCAGCAAAGAATTTAATATTATGCGAGCAATATTTTTAATTATTAAATTAAAGTTGTCTTAACGTGGTTTAGTATTATTTAATAATATTGTTTGGATAGTTTTATATCTTTAAAAATTTCACCAATAAATTTTAAGTTAGCCATCAAAACGCAGTTTTTATTGTTGGAAATAATTATCATTATCTGAACGATATTTTTAAATAATAAAAAATATTTGTAAGATATTGATAATTCTTGAATTTTAAATATCCTAAAATATCGTGTATTTTAACTATTTAAAATATCGTTCAGATAAGTTTGAGTTACCTTGTTATAAAATATCTTGTCAGATATGTTCTAAATATTTTAAAATATCAAGCTAAATGTGTTTTTTTAATTTTTAAATATCTGAAATGTTGTAAGTCATTGAGATATGAGTAAATCGGCGCCACGCTTTCTATGAATAGACGCATTACCATTATCTATTGTAACGGTGTAAATTGTGTTTTTGTGTAGCAAACTGCAAGGTAAAAGTGAGTTAACAATTAACCTACAAAAAATCAAATTGCATCTTAGGGAAAAATACATTTAAAACAATAAATAAAGTGCATATAATAATAATATTTCAAATCGTTTCAAGCATTCTGATGAAGTAATTCCAACTTTGCGTTACCGCCAATGCTGCTAATCGGCTGCTAACGAAAGAACAACGCACACCGCCACAATACGTCGAGTAGTTTGACTATTCGCCCAGAGTGGGGCGCTAATTAATAATATCTCTATGAATAACATACCTGAACAGATATATGTTAAAATTATTGTTACCTATCTCGCCAGATACTTTAAAATTATGCATCTCTGATCGGATATTTTAATAATTCAATCATATCTCAACGACATTCTAAAATAATTAAAACATATCTGACCAACTATTTTAAAATAATTCAAACATATCTTATCGATATTTTAAAGCAACTTAACACATCTGAGTGATATCGTAAATTATTTAAAACGTATCAGAACTTATTTCGAGAAATAGAATTATTTAATCGATTTTTTTTAAATATCTTAAAAATATTGGTAAGATAATTCAATATTTCGCAATATTAGTCAAATAACCTTAATTACTTAAAAATATCGTCAAGATAAGCTTGATAAATATTGTCTAAATTATGTCAATTATTTAATAGGATCAAATAGGAACATTTTAAGTACTTTTGAAACTGTAACGAAATTGTTGTTGCTATTATGGTAAATTAGGACTATCTGCCGATCTTATTAATAATTTTCAGTAATAAATGGTACAAATTATGTCTTCTCTTAAACTAACACATAGGCCAATTGCTGCATCGTACTTACCATTTCAGCACTCAATAGAAAAGTTTAACCCCGATATGGCGTTTAAAACTGTATTGCTAATTTTTGAGCACTACTCTTTTGTTCTATTTGTTACTTTTAAAAATAAAATTAATTTGACGAGTGTATATGTATATTGTACGTCAAATAATCCAATCATGAACCACTAGTAAATTGAAGAATAACCGTAAAAAGTTACTCAAACTTTCTGTAAAGCAACAAGTTTTCGTATTTTTTCGCCCGGTTATTTTTCAATACACTTGTGGTATATCTGTTGAAAATAGTTGAATACATTGCGCGGGACTATTAATAGAGGATGCTTTGAGAACGTTTACGTATAGCAAAAGATTGTTTCTACCACTTTCCTTATATTAAGCTGACAATAAACTAATTATAATAAATAAACACTAGAGCACTAAATTTAAATATCTTTTATACCAAGACCGGGAAAATAAATATAAGGACTACAGTCTCTAAATTTAAAACGCGTCTACGGTACATTCTTTCACATTGTAAAGAACAGAAAAGATAACGTAAAACTAAAAATTTCCGTTGTGTAATCAAGCTTTGAATATTACAACACAAGCTCGATCTCCGCGTTCCTTTATTCCACCCTCGTCGCGTCGTAGCGAAGCCACAGCAATTTTTTACATTTTACAGAAGTTCTTAGTTATAAAACATTTTCTCCCAGTTCTTTTTCATTTACTTCTAAATTGCTAGTGATGCATATATATTTTGTTTTCGCCGCAGTAGAATTCAGATCCCCACCTTTTTATTTGATTGCTCGAAATTATTACTGCTCAACTTTAACTCCCGTCAATTTTAATAATAGCCACTTTGTATCTTCTTCGAGCATAATTTACGAGAAATATAAATTTATGCCAGGAGTTCCGACTTTTATCTGCTTCCATAATGAAGTTACGGAAGGGAACGAGTTTCTATTATTCGCATTATTGGGATTTGTTTGGTGGAGCAATTTGTCCTAAAATTTGAAGATATTTAGTTCAGGTTTCATTGACGTACCCTTAACAACGCCTTCCATCAAAGTCAGCATAATAAGTACGTCCTGCCATTGTTGTCATAAATTATTTCTTCCTAAATAAAGGCTCTTAATGGCGTTCAGAAAATTTTAACTGTTGCTTTTATAAAAGTACGTTGGCGTACTTGTTAATACTACACCCTTAGCTAATAATAGTTGTGCTTGGTACAATATTTCTTGTTTTTTCTAATTTTAAGCAATAAGATATAAACATAGGCATTACCATTAATAACAGGAATCGCTGAAACAACGGCGCTATATAGGATGTATCAAATTGCGTGTTGGGGATCTCGCTTATTTGAAGAGATACGACGATGGTTGAGTTAGAGAAAAGTTGTGGAATTTTATGCCCATTAATAATTTAAAAAGAAATTGGAGCTATCTTGCTTAGTTTCTGAATAAACTAAAAAAAACTGAAAATTTGAATGTTTTGTTTTCGGCTAACTCATTTATCATTTATGTTACATATTTCTAGTTAACGCATTATTAGGACACTTTTTTATGCTGAATCTAAATTTTTGATCAGATTTGGTATAACCGTTACCATTGCTCATTTTCGACTGTCAACTTTTTTTTTCTTATAGTCGGCATTTTATTTTTTTTTTCATATTTGAATAGAGTTTTTAATTCTGATTTCAACAATGTGTTACGCTTTGCATTTTGTTTATTACACAAAATAGAAATTTCATAAGAGTGCCATGGAAAGACCACGTCATTTCATTTATTTAAAAAAATTCTAGTAGGCCATGAACTGATGGAAGTAAAACAAAACGCCACTTTTATTTACTTTGGCATTTAGATACATTAGGTACGCGAAAATGTTTTGAGCGTTGGCAGCAGGTTAAGTTATTTTTTACAAAAAGAAATGAATGACACAGTTACTAACATACAGACTAGAGAGTTTATTTTATAAGAGTTTCTAAACATGTTCTACAAAGGTGTAAAATGTTTTGAACATTTTTTTAATAATTGCTTGAATTAGTGCAGTTCTAGTGTTATCTGTTGTATTCATTTAACCTGTTATTCAAATTTGTTATGTCAGTTGCAAACATAACAACTGCAAATAAAATTTTCAGTAAATTGTGTATGTTAGAAAATTTTTCTGTTATTTGTTTTTATAAAAAATAAGATCCCCTGCTGCCTACGCTCAAAACAAAGTTTTGTATCTAAAGGTAAAAGTTAATGAAAGTAGTGTTTTATTTTACTTCCATCAGTTCATGACCTACTAGAATTTTTCCAAATAAATTAAATAACATGGTCTTTCCATGGCACTCTTATGAAATTTCTAATTTCTGTAATAAAATATTCAAAACTTAAACAAATTGCAAAGTGTAACGCATCGTTGAAACTAGAATTAAAAACTCTATTCAAATATAAAAAAATGTAAAATTCCGACCATAAGAAAAAAAAAGTTGATAGTCGAAAATGAGCAATGGTAGCAGTTATACCAAATTTGATAACAAATTTAGATTTAGCATAAAAATGTGTCCTAATAATGCTTGAACTAGAAATATCTAACACAAATAATAAATGAGTTATAGCCGAAAACAGAAAATCCAAAATTTCAGTGTTTTCCAGCTCTTTCAGAAACTAAGCAAGATAAGTCTAATATTTTTTTAGATTATTGGTGGGCATAAAATTCCACAACTTTTCTCTAATTTAACCATCGTCGTATCTCTTCAAATAGGCGAGATCCCCATAGTTAACACGCAATTTGATACATCCTGTATAATATTAATAGAATTAAAAACAAAAATAGTAACAAAATCCAGAGGGAATGATAAGAACAATAACAGATAAGAATCGAAAATAAAGAGAACGATTGCACAAACAAGAGCCAATCAAAAATTTCAAATTTCGGGTGCTTTCTTACTAATTCCTGTCTCATTTCTTTTTTCCGCGCCCTTTTTGTGTTTATCTCCCTTCACACCCGTGTAATACCCATAGTTTAATTAACACGATCTGTATACATACTTATTAAATATACCTGTTAATATTTGTAATTAATTTTGTTAATAATATATTAATAATTTAATTATTACATAATTTACATATTAAACACGATTTTTGGTCAATTTTATAATTCATAAAGTCACAACCGTATAAATCTGAGTCTGTATCAATTGCTGCATACATATTTATGAAGGAAAATCTATGAAAAGTAAAGTAGAATTAAAAATTTTGTAAAATTTTAATTAATTAAATATCTAGGGCGTATGGCCTCATACATCAGCATTGTGTTAATTCATCAAACTGGCCGACTAAATATTTTTCAGCCCGTATAAATGCAATTAATGGCTCCCACTTTTCAACGCATGAGGCTTCATTTGCTTTTTCGGCAATATAGAACACAACCCCGCTTCGGAAAAATGCAATTTTGGTTGTATTAATTGAACATTTTGTGAATGAAATATTTCAAATAGATTTGGACGATCTGAACATTACCACTGTAGTAATTTGAGGACACAAAACATATTCAGGTTTTTGTTTATAAACTTCCCCATAGTTATTTTTTTATATTTGTTGAAAGTAATTTATATCATTACGAACATTTTCAAAATTCCTCACTTCAAGTGACCATAACAAGGGCAAGATGTTCTTTTTTTGAGTTTCACGAGAAAAGATAGCTTGGAATTATCACTGGATAACTTAATAAAAATATAAGGGCCCCACGCCCTTAATATTACTGCGTCTAAAACATATGGTTAAAATTTGTAGTGCAGCGAATTTTGTTTTTTTTTCAATAGGTATCGTCAAAGGGAAATTATGAAACTTAGGGGAAAGTGTGGGTATGTGCGATCCCAAACGGATGGTACGGTTTCCATAAGCTTCGAAATGTGGCAGTATATCAAAAATTTCTCGGGGAAATAAGAAAAAAACGTTCTAATGAGTATCTGTATATAAAATACTTAATTACTTTAACAATATGTATTTTATATACAGATACTCATTAAATATGGACTTTAACGAAGTAAAGCTGGAAGTTATAAGTAAAAAAAAAACGTTCTACCTTCACAATCGCTAAAGTTTTAACTTTTTTTTTTATCAGATCGAGATGAAATTTGATATTGGAAAATTCCTATGTGTACAAAATGTTATAAACTAGAAGATTTTTGGAAGTACTGAAACTGTAAAGTAAAGATAATTAAAAAATTTAGACATTTTCAAAAAAACATTGCTTAAGAACTATCAACACGATATTAAGAATTTTGTTGGCGCATAGAGCTAGGGATGAGCTTCAATTTGGTTTGTGTCCCACTCCGCTAATTTTTCTGTCTTGCATTCTATGAGTTTTTGAAAATCGATAATGTATGCCCTTTTATTTAATAAACGGAGAACGATTATAAATTTCTGTTTAAGCTAAATTGCTAAATCATGGTAGTAGAACAAGATTCCGCGCTTAATTTTCAGGTACAGCAAAAATTAGATGAGTTAATTTTCTCCCTCTCACCCAATTTTAGCGGACAAAATCGTTCTTTCGTTTTCAGTTTCCTTTAATAGGAATCGTTTTCCAAAAAAACAAAAAATCGATTTTTTTTTCTCATAAAAAACATAAGAAACATGTAAGATTTCTAAATACAGAAGCATGGCTATAAGCAGCTCACGCTAATCCAGCAGGCGGCTTTAAGTTATGCGACCAGCAATATTACGCTGAAGTAGCCGGAAGCAGTGGGGTGGTAGCTATGGCATAGCTCGTTGTTACTGCACGTCATATTATGTCTTTTTGTTGCACGACCGGTATTTATACAACGTGTTGCGTTTGGCTTTTGCGGAGTAATATCAATGTGGGTTTGTTTTGTACCGCCACGCGCCACTGCTGTGGGGCTACAAGGTTGTGCGAAAATACTTTTGAAAGCAGGAAAAGTGAAGTTTCGCAAGTATAGAAAAGCTCAGGCGAAGTGTTTTGCTCATTTTTTATCTTAGCAAGGTTTCGAGGCTGGAAAATATTTTTTAAGTGAAACTTCTTTGCCGGCGGGTGCAGCATGCGATCGTGATCAAGCACTATAACAGAAGTCATGTAACGGATGCATAGGCGCACCTATCTTTTCCGGCAAGCTTTTAGATTCTGGCATCGGTGCGTCAAAACGTAAGTGGTCACGAAGTGAGTTGCGCGCGTTAAGCAGGCCACAGAAAGAATAAAGGATACTTTGTCGGTAGCACTCTCAAAGCTCTTTGTTTTGGTTTATAATTTATAAGGTACAAATAATACATGTTTATTAAAAAAAATTTGTTGTTCACTTTTACGAAGTTTCAACTAATTTTGTTAATTTTACATACCGATATCACGCCACCAATTTTGTTAAATACAAAAGTTCTTTACAATCTAAGAAACATTTCGCCGCATACAATGTACAATCGCGTTGAAAAACTAACCTCGGCAGAGCCCTTACAGTTGAACTTGTTCATATTGTTAAAAGTTAAAGCATGGGTGCGAGAAGGATGGGCGTTGGAAGAGTAAGAATTGTACGTATAATGTTATCTTGCTGTAACATGAAATCATTTAAGTGATCCGAATATTTGCTTAAGAAACGTAATCGTGCAGAACAGCAATTATTTAACATTGCAATAAACATTCAGCTGTAAAAATACTAAAAATGCTACAAAATAAAAGAATACAAAAGGTCAAGATTCTGAAAAATAAATCAAAATTCAAAATTTTCTTTCAATATATCATCCTCGCCTACTTGCGCATTTTTACAATTTTTAAATCTACAATCCCTGCAACATTTTACACATTCAACACGAATGCAATTTTTGCTAGTGCAGAGGCCGTCTTTGCAGTAAAGAGCTAATAACGGTCTTAAGGTTTAAAGGGAGAAACGCTTTCAGTGAGAACACGTGAAGAAGTTTCACTTAGTACTTGCGTACTTGACACACATTTCTTTTTTATAATAACATTTTATCCTCCTAGGACTACTCATTATCCAACTTGTCTTAGAGTAAACAGACGTTAAACAAAAATTTAAAAAAACTCGAAGAAAAACACTGTTTTTGGTTCACAAAAAATGTACAATAAAAAACGCGTTTAATAACTTGTTTTCCTTATGAGTTGCAATTGGTGTTCCAAATTTCATTAGAATAGAAGCAGTCGTTCCAGATATGTCGAACACGAACGTGTACTTGCCCATATAATTCCCATTGTTGGGTTCTAAACCGTGGATTATCGTCAAAACCTCGAAATCGAATTTTTTACGATCATATTTCATTCTCGTGCAGTACTTGCATTTCCGGAGAACTCATGTGCCGCTAAATATATGTACACCACAAATTTCGTAAGGGCTTGGACCCGTAAGTCGAGACTTAAGACCTGATCTACGCCCGAATTCGAACCGGAGTCCTCCTGCTCGGAGCTGCGCACTGACTACGTGGTTTCGGACAGACATCATGTAGCTAAACTAAAATAGTAATTTTTTGAAATTCATATTCAATATAATCAATATTTTTGTGGACGATAAGCATCATCTGATAAAAATATGAAATAGTACCTAAACTATTTTCTACGTGCCGATGCCGTGTAAAATATTCGAAATAAATTACTGTAAACTCAATTCAGCTCCTTTAAGTTAAAAATAACTCCTAAATAATTAAAGTATTAAGTGTATTTCTATTTATATAAAATAAATTAAAGGGTGTACTCGTGTATACTATCAATTTTTGATACAAAATTCCTTCATATTTAATTACTCAAGGGCGAATTTGAAAATTTTAATAACCTCCAAAATATAATTAGTGCCAAACAATATATACAGGCTGCACAAAAAATAGGTACAATTATTAAAAGCCATAATAGATTACAGTATATGCAAACCAGAAAAAATCATTGTTAAATGAACCCTAAAGGTACGAGAAAATAATCGTTCTAAATTTAGCTTAATACCGTTTAATTACTGCAGGATAATAATAAAACTTTGAGTTTAAAAATATATTATCGGTAGAAAAACTAAAGCTGAAAAGTGAGAGTAAGAAATGTACAAAAACGCTCTTATCACCGGTAAGGTATGTTTTTACGTTTTCGTCACATTTAATTTAAATTACAATTTATGTAATAAGTAATAACTTAGGAAAGTTGTTTTTTTCTATCTCAGCAGTTCTCAAACAAAATGTTATTTTATTTTTTTTTTATTTTTTAGTTAAAAAAACTTAAAAATGACTTTTGAAAAATGAATTGTACTTTGGATTCTTCGTAGGCTTATCTGTTATAGGTTTGAATATTTGTACCTGTTTTTGATATACCCTATATTTATATTTATTAAACATTGGCCTGCTGCGAAACAGACGTCACCCCATTTTTACCCTAGGGAGTCTAGCTCTAGTTAACTACTTCTACCAATCATTGCGATTGCTCTTCCAGTATTTTCTCGAAGATGGAGGGTTGGACAAGTTTGTTATTTAAGGAATCAGTTTATATAGGAAAAGTTAAGTGTTTTTCCCACAGAGCTTTTTCACGTAAAATTGCTGCAGTAACAAGTACGCGTTTGCTCTTAGTTAAAGTATTATAATTGGGTATTCTACGTAAGCTTTACGAAGTTCATTCAAATAAAAGGGGGAAACAGATGAGTTGTAATTATGTACTTTAATTTAGAATTTAATTTGAATGGAAAAGAATTAATAAAATCTGAACTTCCATTCAATGTAAATTGAAGCATTAGTTTAGTATACTTTTATACTCGTATTGCTTCAGCCGTTTTAAACAAACTGAACAATTTTATCGTTTGCGATTCATTATGGAAGTATAATATATACACAGGGTGTTGGTAAAGTCAATAGTACAGTAACTTTTGGAATTACATTAGGATGTAAAGCGGACGGAGCCAAAAAGTCCTCGGGCGTTGTGGTCCTAGATGCAATAGTGTTAAACATTTATGAAAAAAATATTGGTAACTGCTAACTTCTTTATTGTGTAATATTTTGATTTTTCTTATTACTGATAGAAACAATTATCAAACAGGTTTATCTGTCAATAGAGTGACAAAAAGAGTATTTAAAAACAATTGATACATTTTTAACAATTCTGAGAAAATTATCTATCTACAACCAAAACAGCCGAAAATTTGCTACTTCCTCTTACATTAATGATGTACCTCCAGAGATCATACAATTTAATTTACCAACACCCTGTATATATGTTACCAGACAAACCCGAAATCTGACCAGGCCAAACGCAAAGCTCCTACTGTCCCTAAGAACTAAGCAAATGTCCTAGGCTAAACTAAAAACTAAAAATTTTCAGGAAAACTAGAAATGAATTAAGTAAGGATAAACTAGCGCATATGCGCAGGTCCGAAGAGTTTCGATTTCCAATGCCACCTAAAACGAGTTTGTCCTAAATCGATTAGGCATATGTAGTTTATCCTAAGGAACTTCGCGCTTAGCCTAGGAAATTTGCTTAGTTCTTAGCGACAGTAGGAGCTTCGCGTTTGGCTTAGTCTAAACTAGAATATCCAGATTTCGAGTTTGTCTGGTACATATACAGTATGTTCGAAAAGTGGAATATACTATATATCTCAGTAAATATCCATTTTATGGAAAAATATTTCAAATTAAACTTGTTTAGTATTTAGTTGTACATAACACGCGCATATACTTAATCATGATGGTACCCATATGTTCTACACATTTAGAGATCGAGATTTTTTTCTCCTTCCAATGATGTAAAGCCTTAATACACTTACATAACAAACTTTTCGAGTTAAAGGTGAAAAACTTCTTCATATTAGCAGGCTTGGAATTTAACAAAAGCCTATCACAATCGCATTTTCTTCTTTCAATTGTTTTTGATTGCTAAGAGATAACAAATAAATTTCGAGACACACTACTGCAATTGGGATAAGCTTTTGTTTAAACGCATGGCCTGCTAATATGAAGAAGATTTCCGCGTTTTACTCGAATATTTTGCTATGTAGATGTATTAGCGTTTTAAACCATCTGGATTTTGGGTTGGAGGGTACCCGTACGGGTACACGCACTTAGGCCGCTGAAACGGGCCCATTGTGCTGCCTCCAAAGCAGCTCCTCAGCCCGGGAGTCACCCAAGCCACCCAATTCTTTGGATGAACTTGAGGACATCCGCGGTTGGGGTGTTGCTGATAATGGCCATGTCAGGCCAGAAGTCCCCCAGCATAGATCCTCTGATTGTTGCGAGAGCAGGGCAGTGACAGAGAACGTGTTCTGCCGTTTCGTCCTCAAGGTTGCATCCGCGGCAGTTGGGGCTAGTGGATAGCCCCATCCTGTGCATGTGTTTCTTTAGGGTGCAGTGCCCCGTTAGGATTCCTACGACCAGTCGGAGATTCTTCCTGGACAACTGCACGCAGTACTTGGCTATCTTCAGTGAGGGTGCTGCAAGAGCAGCCTTCGCTTGGCGACAGCTTTGAATATTTTCCCACCTTCTTATGAAGCTGTTGAGGGTTTCTTGATGTAGCATAGTGCTGAGTATCGTCGGGGAGATGGGGGTTACAGGTTCTGGCCCCCAAGGAAGCTGTTCCGAGGCCAGTCTTGCGACCTCATCAGCTTCCTCGTTGCCTCGATTGCCATCATGTCCCTTTACCCAAACGAGTGAAACGACATTGTCTCTAGAGATATCTTCGAGAGCTTCGTAGCACTCAAGTACTACTCCTGAGGTAATCTTACAATTACTAAGGGCCAATAAGGCAGCTCTGCTATCACTAAAAATACCAATACTTTGGTTCCTTATTTGTTGTTCAAGGACTGCGTTTGCACCGTGCATTATCCCCACTACTTCCGCTTGGAAGACGGTGGTGTGTTTGCCTAGTGGTATACTTTGGCGAAGGTTTAGGTCATCGGAGAAAACTCCGGCGCCCGTACCGTGCCTTGTTTTGGATCCATCAGTGAAGATGGATATGTCCGGATGGTGGGTTGCCCCAGCGTCCGCGTGTACACTGAAGTGTCGATTGAAGGTAAACTTGGGAGGGAGGCAGTCTACCACCGCGTCAAGAAGAAACCATCAAAAAGAGAACCAAAATCTCTATGAAATAAGTAGAATACAACGGTACCTTGTCTTTAAAAACATGTAGTGTTATACCTTGCGCTTTTTTTTAATAATAAGTTTTACCATGTGAAGTAAAAGTTAACACTAAACAACTTTAACTTGAAATATTTTTTCATAAAATAAATGTTTGCTGACATATGGCTCATTCTCACATAACGGGAGAATTGTTGTCCCGGCTGAATTGCAATTCGGTACTTTTGAATTTCAAAAAAATTATGCCAATACTAATTGCAGAGCTAGTTTATCTGTTACAAAATGCATTAACTTTATATATTATGTGACTTTATTGGCATTTTCCAGCATCGTTAGTAACCATAATATCATTTCGGTAACGTGTCCCAAACAGGATTTTCGATATTTGAAGGTCAAATACTTTTATTGTGCTGCTTGTAAAAACTGCACATGGGAATAATCATGATTTCACATCTATCTTCTGTCCTCCATACAAATAGAAACACGTTAATACATTAATATAAATTAATAATTAGCGATTCTTTCTTGTCCCAAGGTTTGTTGTCACTTAGGTAGTGTTCAGTGTCAATTAGCCTACCGGCTTTATTAAACCTTGTATCGAGTGCTACTTTGTTGTGTATTCATTGTGAGACAGTGTTGAATGTATCGCGAGTAAGTCGTTTTGCTTTTATTGCATGACTTTTTTCTAATTGTAATTTGAATGACATAAATTACGAGCGTACCTTTAATACATGTCAATTCGGTAACACTAGTCATGATAGAATAATAAATTAATTTCAAAAATTTACTATTATCTTTAACTTGCTCGGTGTTCCTTTACATAACCTCAAAATTATTTTCACCAAGGTGCTAAAACAGATGTGAATTCATTCGATTTAATGTGAAAATGTCAGTTCGGTACTGGTCATTTCGGTAACGTTCAGATATCTTTTGTGGTGTTACCGGAATGATTCAGACGTTACCGAAATGACGTTAACAGTAAAAGAACTAATACGTACTAAAAATATCACTTCTGGCAGGTAACAAAAATGGATAAAAAAAAATTCGCAGATTTGAAAATTAAATCCAAAAAAGACAGAGAAGCTGCATATTAAAAATTTCATCAAAAGAAGCTTAAAGAAAAACAAATAAAGATAGATAAAAAATTATTTTCCAATATTATATTAAACCAAAAACTAACGTCAGAATATACTGGTATTTTGGCATGTGCATCGAAAGAAACAGAGGAAGTCTCACAACTTAAGATTAAAAATCCATTGCTATCTTCTGGAATATGTTTTCTCTGTACTTATGGTTTTAGTATGCAAAATATGGGAACTAAATGCACGACTTGTAGAAGAACTTTTCATACAAACTGTATTTTAAGAAACAAATTACACATAAGTGGTAAAAATATAGTTAAATGCAAATCTTGTATGAAAATTGCTTGATTTTATAAATTTTTGTTTGCTACTGCAAATTTTGTTTGAATATTGCTTAATTTTATAAACTTTTGTCTTGCTACATTTATTTCAATAAATACTTTTCAATTAAACTAGTTGCATATTTATTAACACTGCATGAAAACCTAACAAGATCATTGCGGTAACATCCTCATCATTTCGATACAGAATATCATTTCGGTAACGCACCTCATTCATGCAAAAGTATTAAAGTAATTATGAAGTATAACAGAATTAAGGCAGCAATTAAATTCTTGCATATGAAAACTGTTAAAAACATTTGAAATCCTATTGAAAACTTCAAAATGTTTGCTGATACCAAAATAAACACATTGGTTTTCCTCAAAAATATGTATTATGCGGCTTTATGGAAGAAAGGAAACCAAATAACTGTAAATTGAAGCAACCTATAAAGTTATAACAGAACTAATATGCTTTGGTTAGAATTTTAATGCATTTTATAATGATTTCCGCAATTCTTCTGATTTTGAGGTGGCTTGAAAGATACGTTACGGAATTGACGATTTTCCAAATATCTTTTTGAAAAACATATGTCTATGACTTTTAGAAGCAGTATCTTTCGTGGCCAATATAAAAATAATATACTTTGAGGTTTTGGCCAGCCAATCAGGCCAAAAAATACAGTGGGAAAGCACTTTTTTTTTTAATTTTTACATGTGTAATTCTCCCGTTATGTGAGAATGAGCCATATATAGTATATTCCATACGTTTCGGACACACTGTATATGAAAGCTAAAGCCAAAATATTGCCATAAGTATCAAATTTTATTGAATTTCTGTTTTTATGTAAATAGTAACGTAATTCGTTTGTAATTTTATCGCATTATGTGCCTGTCTTGATATCCAGGAAATAAGAGGTAATCACGTGATTGGTGGGAGTAGTCTTGAGGTAGAGCACTCGCTCACCAATGCGAGTCTCCCGGGTTCAACTTCCAAGAAAATTTTTTTGTATTAATTATTTTTATTAATTTGTGTTTGTGCGCTATTTTCAACAAATGCAAAGTAAGAGAAGTATTTTTTTAAATTATTTGTAATTGTTCGTAAAATATTCAACGTCTTTATTGCGTATTTTTGTGTTATCTGCGATACGTAATAAGGAATTTTTGCGAACGTATTTGACGAATTAAAAAAAATACTTCGTATTTAATAAAAATGCAGTGAAGACAAATAACACAAAACATTAATTAAAAAAATTAATTTAAGGTAATTGAACCCGAGATCCTTGTATTGGTAATTGAGTCCTCTACCCTGCGTTTCTACTAAATTTGTTATCTGCAAGAATGTAATGTGATAAGATTCTATAGATAACCTACTTTGATCCTAACCAAATAACAACGATTAAAATGCTGTGGCCCCTACTCCATGAAACGCCCTGTATAATCGATTTGTTTATGAAAACAGTGTTTTCTTTGTAGAAAAACTATATATAACATTAGACCTGTTCAATGCATTATCTTAACTAACCGCGTCACTTCGCGTTTCAACATTTTTACGAAATGAGAAATGAATTGCGAAAGTACAATAAAAACGGCATTAATATTTTTGACAATTCGGGGGCACAAAAATTCGTGTAAAGCATAATGCGGTGAGAAATTCTTAAATCTTCTTTAAGACTGTCGTAAATTTAGCCCCGTGAAAATTGTGTCTCATATTCCAGTGATGAACGGCGGACGATGCAATCTCCTAATGAGTTTTCCCGGTTCCAATTTCACTTTATCTGATAAATACTTTTTGCCTTCGTTTTATATTAAACAGTATCGAACTTAGGTTATCACTTTTTATTCTCTTTATTACAAGCACTAGGAGATAGCAAATTATTCAAGATAATCTCATTTACATTCAATTTATATTCTCCTTTAAGCTGCAGCTTTTTGTTCCGGAATATTTTATCTTGAAATTTGCAATTATATTCCGTTCTCTCTAGTTAGCGAAATGCATACTTTTCTTATTTTCACTTACGTAAATAGTGTTCAGAGAAAAATGGATATGCAAAGTAGCAAATTTATAGATCGGAAAAAATCCCTATTTTAATTGCTAATGAAACCCATAGCATGTATATTATCTTTAAATGCAATAATGGTGTTTTCTATTATTATTTACTAAACGTTGAAATAGTACATTATACAGAGAGAAACGTCTTATTTTTCCTGAGGTGTAATTTGAAGCCCGAGGGCGAAGCCCGAGAACTACAAATACATCGATGGAAAATGGCGGTCTTTCTCGAGGTGTACACAGGGTCGCTATTATGTATGGGACCAAATCTCCCCTGGTCAAACGGTTTGAGATATGCGTTTCGTATTTGGTACATGTTAATTTGAGGTTATTTTGCATATTCTGAAGTAAAAAAAATTCTTAAAATTTCTTAAATAAAAATGAATACAACAACATTATTAATTAACATAGTTAACAGAGGAGATGTTCAAATTGCTGCCCATTTACTTCTTGACAATAATGAATGCGCTTTTTAAAATTGTCTAGAGTCGCGCAAAGAATTGCGATAAATAGCAGCCATTTCAGCACGAATACGATTTTTCAATTCTTCTAAATTGTCAGGTCTATTTAAATAAACGCGACTTTTTAAGTGGCCCCAAAAAAAACCTAAAGGAGACAAATGTGGTGACCGAGCGTGCATAGTGGGGAGGCGCACCATCTTGCTGAAACCAGATGTTTTCGTTGACTGCATTTGGGTTATCATGATTTGAAAAGAGTTCTATAATTTGAGGAATAATATTCTCCCGCAGCATTTGAAGATATCTCTCCGACGTAAGGTTACCTTCAATGAAAAATGGTCCAATGATATTGTGACCAACGATACCAGCCCATACGTTAACTTTCTGGGGTCGCTGGGTGTGAACTTCTTCCATCCAATGGGCGTTGGTGTCAGACCAGTATCTACAGTTGTGCCTGTTTACAGATCCATTCAAACGACAAGTATCCGAGAATACAACTGAATTGGCAAAATTGTCATTTTCAGAAATAACTTCCATTGCCCACTCACAAAACTCGAGCCTTCTGTCGAAATCGTCTTCTGCCAATTCCTTTATTGATTGTACTTTGTAAGGGTAAAACTTATTTCTTTTTAAAATTGTTTGTATGGAACGTCTACTCATATTGTGGTTTAAGGCAAGTTGCTGCACAGACGATTGAGGTTGCTCAACCACATCCAGTACAAGGGAATTCTCTTCATTTGTGTCAGATCTTGGTCTACCAGATTTAGGACGATCTTTTGCGTTTCCACTTTCAGTAAATCTTTCTAAAGTCCTACTTACTGTAGATCTACTAATTGGATTCCGGTCGAGATGTGCCGTATTAAATAAATGACGTACCTCGCCGTGTGTTCGTCTTCTGTCACCATAACCAATCATCATGAGAATCTCTATCCGTTCTTCTATTAAACGATGCATATTGCAGAATTTTAAAGATTATTTGCCAGGCAACACAACTACAAGAAGAATTAACAATGTGTGATGTTTATTTTGTCACCTATTAAACTCTTACTACTTGTTTTTGCTTGTGTTTTGTTTATTTATGACGTTTTGTTAATGCAATGGTTACTAGATTTCACTAAATGTGCAGCGACGAATTAAGCATGCCCCAAATGTTTTTTTTTTTATTTTTCTGCGTTATTTTCTTATGTAACCCTAGACATGTTTAATATTTCTGAAAAGAGAAAAAAATAAGCTTTCTATTGATGTATCACACAGCCTAGGTTGCTATTTAAAAAAATTTAAGATGGCGGCCGCGCTTAAAAACAATATGCAAAAAAAATTTTTTTACTTCAGAATATGCAAAATAATCTCAAATTAACATATACCAAATATGAAATGCATATCTCAAACCGTTTGACTAGGGGAGCTTTGGTCCCATACATAATAGCGACCCTGTATACTATTTTTTCCACGATCGGGAGTAGAAACACTTAATTTCATAAATAAAGAATTATAATAAATCGGAGCAAAATTACAATATTTAGAAGCCTTTGGGATGTTTCCATGCAACGTACCATGATAACAGACATTTGTTTACAAAAATAAATATGAAATGAAATAAAAACTCCCCTAGGGAAATTGTTGTCTTATTTCGTCCCTAGATAAGAAATGCTTTACTTCTGTCACAATTTTGATGCCATAGAAACCGACTTCTACTCCCGGTCGTGGAAAAATGTATATTAATTACAATTCGCGCTAAATGGATCAAGTGTTAATCGTGGAAGAATAAAATTTAGAAAAAAAATAAAATGTTATTGGAAACCCGATTATGTTTATGTCATTGCTTTAATTTTTGAATTCTTGTATACATATGTATATAAATATTTAACAAATATTTGTTTCTTTACAGAGGAGGATTACGACGCCTTTTGTCTAGCATACATGTTTACCTACCGGGATTTCGAGATGGGCACTTTGGGTCTTGCTTGGACAGGAGATTTAAAGAATGCAGGGGGAGTTTGTGAGAAAAATGGCGTAAGTGAATGTTACACCTATTCATAAACCGAGTTTCACGCCGGATAATATACAACACTCGTTAAACATATTTTTACGCTACATAATGATCGCATGGCTAACGCAACTTTTGTAAATTATCCACGTCCGTTGACTTTGCAATATACTGTGCTGCATAAAAGATGATACCTCATTTATTGTCCATTATCAGTGCATGTGTGTGGCTTGGTGATTGTAGTATAGTGTACTGTGCAATTTGTCTATTAGCTCTACAGAAGCTGTCCATTGTGGACAATTAATTAGCTTATGTATGTTTGTAGTCGCTTCTGGCTTATTTACATTACACCCAATTTGTCACGCTTTCAAGACCCTGGCCATTTGTATTGTGCTAGCATACCTATACTATGGCCGTTCATTGAATTGTCTCATTGGGTTACAGTTAATTACTACCTCGTTGAATGTTTGCCGTCCCATGGATTAATCCACTTCCTGAAATAATGGAAAAAGTAATAAGCAATGTAGAAAGATAGTTTAAAGCGAGAACGTATGTAAACTTGTTTAAGTGCACAAAATATGCTGACATTTCAAAAACAGCTCCATGTTTAAAAATATATACAGGCTCATAACATGTGGGACTCACTTTCAGGATAGATTCAGAATCCAAAAATAATGAAAACAGTTCTGATGAACATGGATCCGAAAACACTGTGTTACGGAGTTACAGCTTCCTGAAGATGGACAAATCTAATCACTTTTTTGTCGATAAGTTTCGCAGTAATCGCACTAAAATTTTTAAATTTTATATGTGATGAAGATATGTTTTTTCTGAATTTTTGTGTGGAGGATAAGATTTTATAACCAAAACTTTAAAAACTGTAAATTTATATAATATTTAAAAGAATATATTACGTGACCCCGCTGAGACACCTGGTGCAGTTATTAAAAAACATAGTACAAATATTAATCTAATTAAGTAATGTTTACATATGAAATTTCAAAACAGATTGACGGGAGGCTGTAACTCCGTAACGAGGCGTGTCCGGACCCATGTTACATTGTAATCGCTATACACGAATATATAAAATGTTACAACACTTAAACTGGTTGAATGCTAGAGATTTTTAGCATATCCAGCATTCAGTTTTATTTATAAAAAATTTACAGGTAATATGCCCTCTTATTTTAAATATATTGTTTAGTGTAGGGATATCCATGATTATCTATTGCAATGATATGCGTAGTCTTGTGACTACTAGAAAACAATTTCCTAAACTGTTTGCAATTCACGCAATTAAATTTAACTTTCTATGAGACTCTTTTAACTTTCTCAGGGTCGTTATTTAGCTTGTAGAATAAGTTGTTTAAATTAATTTTAAATAGAAATAAACACACACAACGATATCAACTTTACAAAATAAGGTTTTATTTAATAAATGAATTTCTAAATGTGGTTTCCGAAAAATCAAATGAATTTTACTAATTACAATCGTCTTTTTTTAAAAATAAACACTTATCTTAGCGTCTCCTTTTTAGGATATTCTTCGCTCGAGCAAAACGCTGTGTATCCAACTTCTATTTCGCTCTGCTGGTTTCTCAAGTAACCACAGATACTCGCCTTTACTCTGAATCTTCTTCTGCTGTTTTATTTTATTTCCAAATTGGTTTTACCACCATCACAAACGAACAAACTTCCTCGATCGCCTTTTACTTGTAATACTTCTGTTTTTTTTTTATAATTCGTTGTTACTTCTTTGTATTTTTCTCTTTTATTCTCGTAATTATTTTTATATAACTTTTAGACCCGTTGTTCCTCTTTTTTCTTTCAGAGGATCTCAATTCTCTGTATTTATTTACACAGACGAGCCGTAACTAACTAAACAAATTTCTTTATATCTTTTGTCTTCCTTCTTTGATTTTCATTTTTATAACAAACAAGTAAATCTCATGTCCATGAGTATACTATTCTTTAATACGTTTGTGAAACTTGACACTGACATCCAAACTGACATTTATCAACGCACAAATCAAGTAACTCTAAAACTTCTTACAAAATAAACCTTTTGAACAATTCTAAACTAAATTATAATTACAATTAACATAAATAAAATTCGTATCAATCTGTTGTGTTTTTCTTTTCTTTCAGTAAAGACAAACCATATGAAAAATAACAATTATTAGAATTTATAACAAGAATTATATCAAAAATACGCAACCCTGATTTTAAAAGTTACAAAATCAAAATCTTACATAAATCTCCAATCACAAATAGAATTGCAGCAAGCATATCAAAAACTGCTCTCCAGGAATCACAATACTCCAGACAAATCAAACACCTCTAAATATCATAGCACTATATTAAATCTCTGACCGTCTCACCATAACAACACGACTAAATCTTGCATCTCGGAAAGATTTATCACTATAGCACACGGGCGTATTGACTTAGTTTATTGTTTGATTTTCTGTTGCTATAATTTGGTTATTTATAGCTTCCTTCTAGCGGCTAACAGCAAACAACCACATACAGACGAATTCCACTATTCATTGACTTACAAATTGCGGGCTTGACTAGGTTCCGCTTATTATTAAAAAGTGTTTACTCTAAAACTGTTTACTACCAAATATAAAATAAATGGTTTTGTAGGACGTCCACTTTAAATGACTCATACTTAACACGTATTAATTATATCATTACATTTCTATATGAATAAGGGCGAATTTCATTTTGAATTATATGCAAAAGTTTAATAAGATTTTTAGTGCGTATTAATTAGTTCTAAAAACATTTTTAAAATCTCCGTTGGGGCTTTTCTCTGGAAATGAGGAGAAATGATAAGTTTATCTAATTCTGTTTTAGCTTTTTGTAAGAAATTTTACTGGGGTTATGATAGGCTTTTTTTCGAGGAATATTTTCCTTAAGATTTTACGGTTTATTTTTATTACGGGGCTGCTTTTTTAGGCTTTTGTCTCGATTGTTTCCTAGTCTGTTTTTTGGCATTTTTCAATATTTGTTGGCTAAACGCATTTTTTAAAAATATTTTAAATATTGGTGAACTTTTTTTATGTCTTTTGGGCTCGATTGTTGCTACTGACCTAATATTTCCATTAATAAGCAGTATGTGACCCGCGAACAAACGCAACTACAATTTTGAAGAGCTGCGTGCAATTTTATGACTTTTCAGAAGATAGGCTTAATAAATTTAAAACATGTTAATTCATGTGGAAAACATCAAAACTAAGTAATTTCATAAGTTATATTTAATTTTAGTTATTAATCTTAAAATATTCTTGAGTTTTCTTTGTTTGGTCATCAACTTGCGTCTGTGAAGTAAAGAAATAAACACAAACTTTTTGTATTCATATGCAAATTTCTTAAATTAGTTTGTTATTTTCTCTAAGAAAATATGATCACCGTACTTTAGAGGGGCACAATTTAAAGGCCTTTCCCTCCCTTTTCTTATTTGTTAAATTTTATTATATTATATTTATAAGTTAGACATATTTTTTGATAGCATCTTTTTCACATTCAGAATTTTATAAATCGTAGAACAAAAGAAGGGCGTTATGACAAAACAAAAGTTTTTTTCGGAGCACAGCTTTAAAATGGCGGCCGATGCGAATTTAGTAAATTTTCGGCTTTAACGCTTATTTACTGAAAAACAAATTGACAGATCGGTATTACATTTGGTATTACAACAGCCGTAGAGCAACACAGTGTTACTATGTAAGAGAATTTTTGTACAAATGAAAACTGTGAAGTGAAAATATTGTAAATATTTTGGACATTATCAAAAAACTTCTGCTGAAAATCTGCAACGCGTTATTTTTAAATATTTTTTTAAGCTTATAGAGCTAGAGATGGGCTACAATCTGTTTCGTGTCCCAGTCCAATAAATTCTCTGTGACGGCGTCTTCTATGAATTTTTGAAAAATGTAAATTCATGCCCCTCTCTTTAATAAACGAGGGACGATATAAAATTTCTATTTAAGCTAGTTCTGGAACTGGGGTGTGTGATAACAATAGGATACTGTAGTGCAAAATAATAAGTTATAAGTTTTGTTGCAATGTAATATGAGCGATAAATGATCTATTTTCATAATAGACCCATGATTAGGCAATAGGATAGCTTCTGCCAATTAAAAAATGAACAAGCACAGTTTGTAAGTAGGTTCCAATCTGATCAATAAATTTAAAGTCAGTAAATTGTTCTACATTTAATATAGATAACTCTTAATAAGCAGTGCGTTTCAAATAAAATGCAAAACTGCTATTTTAGCTGTCATTTCTGTACAATAAAACCATGGAGAAACCGAAGCAGATGTAAAAGTCCAAAACTGACAGTTCAAAAAATAAATAAATATCGTTTTTTTTGCTATTTGTTTAATATCTGCTTCATTTGGAACGCACCGATAAAATACAAAAATTAAATTGTTAATGCAAAGAAATCAAACAAAATATATGCAAGTATAGTATGTATGTTAGTCTACTAACTACCAAACGCGCTAACAAAATATAAAAGTTTCTTAGTCAGTACAACGCGGTACAAAGGCGTTTAACAAGTATAGGCGCACGCGACAGGAAGCCGGCGCTGCTTTATCGAGACTCGATGACTCGGGGAATCCCCCAACTAGCAAGAACAAGAAATATGCTAGCAAGACAAGAATTAGGCTAGCAAGAAATTTGCAAGACAAGAAGTTGTTTTACTTCTTGTCTTGCTTGGCAAGGAGTTGCCGAGGAAGACAAGAAATCTTGCTTTGTGCATCACTGGTTTAAGCTAACGTATTCATGAGTAATAGTAAAATAAGATTCAGAACTTAATTTGTATATGCAGAAATATTTAAGAATGTTAACTCTCCTAACAACTAACAAATTTGTCAAAATTGATTTACGTAGAATTAAAGCCATCTCTATATAAAATTCATAAAACTAGGACTTCGATCTACAGTCCGCCACACTGCCTACTTAGTCAGGTTATTTATTTCAAAAGGAAATGGGGTATAGCCAACGGGTTCCGCTAGTAATACAAGAAATAGACATAATTTATATGTTAAAGTTGTAATTAGCAGTGTTGCCTACTATACAGTTTTTGTTTTAATAAATGGTTTTAATAAATTTATTTTGTTGAATAGGACACTGTTAAACAAGCAGAAAACGTTAAGATATTTAATATCAGACTATAAGAGAGATTTTTAATTATATTTAGATTCCGGATCTATTCTGAAAGAGCGCCCCACATGTTATGATTCACCCTGCATAAAAGAGAAATCTTTTTTGACTTAAACACACACGCACAGATTGACACTATTTTATTGGAAACAGAAGCAACTAATGCGTGCGGCAAGGAAAGGATAATCAACAAATATGCGTGAGGGAGATGGGCGGGCCAAGTGGGGATTCACTTATCTATTGGTACTTTTAAATTTTAAATGGATATGTGAAGTTTCTCTAATAAACTGAAAAGTATTCATGAATGCGTTAGTCTCCACTTAGCCTGTCTCGTATCTCTCTTCCTTGTAGGGTTCATTAGTTGCCTGTGTTTCTAGGTACTGTTAAATTAAATTTAGGATAAATAAGTTAATAACTTTTGATCTTTTTTGTTTATATCTATATTTTACCATTTTTGTCAGTGTCTATTTTAGAAGATCCTTTGAAGATACAGAAATAATATAATCATTCTCTAATTCATTCATGTAATAAGTGATGATGAGGTTAAAATTAGTAAATTTCTTTCTTGGATTGTAACTTGCATGCGTTCTTAATTGTTGCTCTAAATAAAACATCTTGTAGGTACAATATTGTTGAATATCAAATATCCAATTACTTATCTTCTGGATTTATTTTTAGAAAATTCCTCTTCTAAAAATAAGATTGTTTCCAGCAATAACGTGAAATAGGTAATAAGAGGTAATATTGCATGGTGACGTAAATAAATTTTAGCTAGCAACAGCGCCAATATAAGCAGACACTTTGTCATTAACGTAAACTCAAGCTAGGCACTTGAAGTAATGAAGTAGTCCGTAGAAATAAATTTTCCGACTGGATTCAGTGAACAAGTGCTGGTCAAAATTAAATTTCTAAAAATATTAATTTTATAAAGAACATATTTTACGCTACAAAACTTAAGAAAAGAGATACTAACAGGCCAAGTGCAAGTACGTATTTACAAGTAGTATCAGATGCGAAATTTTGTTAAAGGAATTCATTGTGTATTTTCTCTTAGTTAATAATCCAAGAAGGTACTTAGTGGTGATCAATGTGTTAAAATAACGATCAGTTATTCAATGGCTTGGTTATATTCACATACACTGTTATACTACATAGAAGCAAAAACCTCGGCGCTGTTCATGTACGTATATAGTATATTAGTAGTTTTAACAACTGTATACCTAAAAATTCTTATTTTTCTCTTATAATTCGATTTTATTATCCACCCCGTGCATACAACCAATATCAGCGATGTCGCCTACCGCTGAGTCGTAAAACCAAAAATGACTGCTGGCAGTAAACAACGCTTATGTTGTTATTACTTATTATTTATAATTTTATCTTTAAATAAAGAATTTTAACGTCAAAATTACGCCTTTTTTGTTGTTTTTTTCGTGTATGTATCGTTATTGTTTATGTTTAACACAGATTTCTATATAGTTATTTGTTATCAAACCTTCACCTAGTGGTGGCGCTGATGATCATTTGCACAAGGCGGGTAATCTCTAATGTATACAATTTCCGACAGTTGAATGTAACTTATTACAAGCCTGCGATATATTTTCTATTTTAATTAGGTTAAGCGTTATTACATTGTGCTAAATATAATTTGCAACTTCCAGCTCATGTGCTTGACACTTTTACACCCTTTATTTATGGTGATGTGGATTTTCTGTGCTCAGGCCATATCAACATATCCTTCCCATCTTCTGTATCCGCTTTTAATTTTGGTGCAACTTTGTTGTAATATTAATAATCGCTATCTATGCTCTGAATCCTTTTCTCAATTCTAACCATTTAAACTAAACATAAACTATAGTTACCATAGCGTTTGGATTAAAAGAAAAAATTGATTACAAATCTACGATTTTGTTATGTATGCTATGTAATCTGTCAATGTTAACTACAAAATTATGATAAATACAACAAATAAAGTTAGATCTAGATCTTCTTTTTAGGAAAATATCAAAGGCACGATCTCAGGATATTTAAAATTTAAAAATATAATTCGTTCCAGCTGATGCATTTATATATATAACTTACTAGTTTCGTTTAATGCGTTGCCTTTTGTGTGCTTCACAAACTAATCAAAATTCATAAAGAACAGGCTAATAGAAACCATGAGCATTTACTTCAAAGTGTTATTTTCATTCAAGTAAAAGTAGGTCAGGAGTCTGAGAGGCGCCACATCCCTTAGAAATTACTTATTTACCAAGTTCATTGTCAAGTTTATTCTTTGCAAGAGGCTAGGGTTGCGGTAACCAATTATAATTCTATAACAGAAATCAGAAATATTAAAAAACATTTCGTGCAGTTTCTCGATCAAAAGAACCAAACTAAAATCTGGAAGTTTAACATTTCCTCTAAGGAAACCGCACAAATTCTTTATTGAAAATTTGTAGTTATTGTGTGTACTGCTCGGAACAACCTTACAATAAAAGTGGGTATAAAACAAAGAGAAGACGTTCCTCCATCGAAATGGCTTTTTTTTTTCGTTTTATTGTTGTAGCTCATATGCGAATCCTACACAGGCGAGATTTCAATCAAAGAATCGTTTATCCGATAGAAATAGTGGCGTAAAGAAATTTCCGTTTCACATCACACTTATAATCGGATACTTCGATTGGATAAGCTGCTTATCTGATCGACATTGGTTTAGAGTTTACAGTAAATCCGAACCATTCGTCTCCATAAGCAGTTAAACCTTGCAGAATGTTTATACCCTATACTGTCTGATTTGTTCAAAACTATCTGTTAATGTTAATTAAACAAGGTAAACGCTCACAAGAAAAATATTATGTTTTAAACTTCGTCCTAAATAATTTTACGATGTACTATCGAGAGCAATCCGCTCGTTTAATGAACTGCAGTTAGGTGTATGTTCCTCTACTTATTTATTTGCTATAGAAACCAAAAGCACATTTGACAGTTTGACACTGGATATTTCGACATACACAATGCAAAATATCTCGCGTACAAGGAAATATACGTTTTACTGACACAAGTAAAGAAAGTGCAGGGGATTTTAAAGTTCTTAAAATAGAATATACTTTGCTCAAGGTTCAAGTAGAGTATATCTATATATTCCGAATATCTATATAGTAAATCCCTAAGTGTCTCACCATAATACGACGTCGGGTTTTCAAATCTTGATACAGTTTATGGCAATAACTTATGTTTATCAGCCGTGTTTTGGTAATAGATTGTTTGTTGCTAAACACTGGTCCGCGTGCAGCGAGTTCAAAAAGATATTCCTATTGCAGACACGTACATAAAATAATATTTGTTTGTATTATTGTAACATAATCATAACGCAAACAGGCTCGTGGCATGCCAGCAGAGCGTCCGGTGCTTACATAAGCTACACACACGCATTCATTTTTGTTGAGCCTTAACGGTTTCGTACACCTCTTAGAAATTACTAACTAAGCTAAGCCTAGATTATTACGGGGTGATGTTATTGTTCATAAAGACCTGCTGCTGTATAATTAAGAAAGAGATTTTCATGAAAAAACAAAAGTATTTTTCTTTGGTGATCAATTGCTATGAGTAACGGTGAATTTCATTTTGGAATTACGGGCAAATATCTAACAAGATTCTTTTTCTACGTATTTATTGGTTATAACATTTTGAAAATCTATGTTAAGGCACTCTCCTGGAAATGAGGAAAAGTGATAAGTTTAACTAACTTTTTTCCGCTTCTCTATTAAAGGTGTTTTTATCCGGGAATGTTTTTCGTGTAGATTTTACGGGTTTTTTTTATGTCATAATAATTTTTTTGGGGTTGCATTCTTTGGTTTCTTTCTCGGGGCTGTTTTTTCGTTTTTTTCCACGAGATTTTTTTGGGGGCGGCTCTCAATCCTGAGATTGACTCAAGGGAGGAAACATTTGAAGTTACCAAAAACAAAACGTAAGCGTAGTCCACGGGTTGTGCTAGTTGTGACTTTAATTTGTTTCGTTAATTTACTGTTAAAACTGCAAGTGCATTTCCCACATTGTTACTCACTACGCTGGGTCCAGTACATACTTGAATTATAGCTCTCCAAACCGGATTTTTAAAATGTTTGTTTCTATGGTACATAATATTAATTATGTTCAAAATTTATACCAATATAAGATTAATTATTGTTGAAAAAATGCATATTAAATTTTGCTTTTAAGATTATGTAAAATGTTACAGATCTATTGTTTTGAAAAAAGTAAAAACTGCATTAACAAATAATTTTAAAACGTTTACCAGTGTTCTAATACAATTCAGACCAAATTGTTTCAAAACAGCATTTCACAATCCCTCCTGCTTTCACTCAATTTTACCATCATCTCTGACAACATTTATGCAAACTTGGGGGAAAATCCTGTTGCATTATATTAAAACATAGCCAAAATCGGTTATAAGAGTCCGATGTACCTACGAGATTTTTCGGGACAATAAAATTTGCGAAAGACAAGAAAATTCAATATTTTTAAAAAATTATTCTCAAAGAAAAAGAGCCCACACTTTGTGACTCTCTTTCGGAATTTTTAAAATTTGTAAGTTAATGCTCATTACATTCAATAAACAGCGGATGAAATGCAATCACGTTAGGGTCATACTGTTAGGGGAACAAAATTTTTTACTTAAATTTCAGATGATAATAATAATAATATTTAGGAAGATAATCTTACACCATTTTTTTTTGCTGGCGTGTTTTATTTTCTGGTCTTTGGTGTTCTCTATTGCTAAACAAGCTTTTCTTGCAAAAATAAAAATAAAACTATGTTTCTGTAAAACAACTTTCAGCTGCTCGTAATTTCTTCTATAGTAATCTGTTAAATGCTGATGCTGCACAATACATTGGATTAAGGTTTTGTAATCTTTGTTTCCCGTGTTATGTGCCTATCCCATTGTACAGTTTAACATAACATTTCTTATTCGTTTGAGGCTATATTTCTATATTATACATTCTATCCGTTCTTATTTTTACATCTATATACACTTCTATTCTTTACAGTGTTTTATTAATTCTCCTGTGCGCATTATTAAACCGTCGTTTATGTCTACCCCATTCGACAAATATTTGCCTTGTTAGTATTTATTCTTAAATTCCACTTCTTTAATCCGTGAATTCTCTATCTTCTTGTACTAAGTGACATCTACCAATCAGATTTGAATATTTTTATCTTATCTGCCAATCTGACGTTGATTTCACAGAAATTCATCACGCCATGGTGATTTCCAAAATCACCAACGTGAATTTAATTTCTCCCATGTTTCTATTTTGTTTCTTTGGTTACGTACAAAGCAAATAAATATAACTTGTCATTTTTTGAACTTAAATTTCAAACATAAAATGCTATTTTCTAGCTGAATGTATTTCGTGCTGGTTTTGATTTCCTATAAACATTACGTTCTCTGAAATGCAATAACACTAATCACATGCTACAAAAAAAAACTTCTGCTAATAGGGACCATTTATGGTTTACGGTGAAAATATGTCTGAAAAAGTTTGGGAACCTATTCGCTAACAAAAACATTGATGGAAAAAATGGAAAATGTCTGAAATAACGCTCCGGTAAAGCCATGGTCTAGTATAAACATTCCCCGGAACAAACAAACGCGGTAAAATAGTTTTCTGTAGAAACCAACAACCAAAAAAAACATCCCCATAACAAAAGCACGTGTATTTTCTTTTTGGCGGATTACTGTATACTTGAAAAAGAGCTTTTCTTTAAAAGGATGCGGGTTTTTTCCTAGCTGATCGATTTTCGTGGAGATTTTACGAGGTTTTTTCTCTAATGAATTGTTTCCGGGTTTTTCTTTTTGTTTTTTTTGGGGGGGGGTTCGTTTTTTCCACGGAATTTTCTTTCCGCAAGAAGCTCTAATTGCCGAGACCGGCTCAGCGGAGGAAACGTTCGGAGTGGTGAGCGCCGGGTATGAAGTTACAAAAAACATCGCGGGGCGTAGCCCACTGATTCTGCTAGTTAAAATGAATGTCTAGGAATTAGAAGAGAACATACAGATTTGAATGTAGATTCTACCGGCGCATGATGAGAAACCTCGTTTCACGTCAACAAATGCGTGTTCGAGAAAATGGGGGCCATTAACTAACGTAATTTATAAATTGTAATATTTTTTTCATGAAAAAATGTTTATCTTCGTTCTTGTAATTTTTTTTTGTTTTAAATGTTATTTTGAGAACATTATCAACAAACATTAATCCTTTTAGTTTATTTTGCCATGTAACATTTTATAATTACCTCCAATAGTTTTTGATTTAGTCAACATTAAAATGTGTCGGTGTACTCCCTGGACCACGTCTGTGACTTACTTTTGTATTGAATCTTAGCAATCTGTTGCCTGTTTGTATAATTTCATTCTAGAATAGGCCACTTAAAATATATGTGAACAGGTGAAAATTAATTCGATTGGCCTGTGAATAGTGAATGTTCCATTTAATGGCCCCTTTAAGCTTTAATAAATAAGTTAGGTATTCAGTCCGAAACAAAATTAGTTTATATTTAATATCCATGTGCTTTCCCCCTTATTTCATATTCTTTTTATTTTATTGCAGCATTATAGAGGAAGTATGAAGTCCTTGAATACAGGCATTGTAACTTTATTGAACTATGGAAAACATGTGCCACCTGCAGTTTCTCACGTTACTCTGGCTCACGAAATAGGGCATAATTTTGGCTCTCCGGTAAGCGTCAACTTTATTACATTTTTTTTACGTTTTAAATGTATAAAATTTGTGTGAGTATATTAAATGTAAGTACAAATAAAAAAGCCGATAATGGAAATGCTAGCATTTGAAAAGAAGGAAATAGCAAGAAGTAGATAAGAGGCTTGCGTTTATTTCTGTAGCTTTTTGTGGAATTATTAGTTAAGTCTCAATTTTATTACGTATTTGTTTTTGAAAACGTATATTTTTACTTCGAACATTTTATATTATAATTTCATATATACATTTTTCTTAAGCGGTTAATACAAGCTGCCTTATTTATTTTTTTCTCTAAATTGGCAATTGATTTTACGCAGATTTAAACTGAAATCAGAAAAAAAAACAAATTAATATTATATTATTAATGTCGTTATTACTGAAAGTAGGTTTTCCGTTTTTTCTGTAATTATTCCCTTATATTTTTTATAAATTACTGTTTAAAGTAACAAGAGTTAAAAGGGCAAAATTATGGTAATACGAAAACTTAAGAGTTCTATAAAGTAAGAACAAAGTAGAATGTATGATAATGGATTTTACTCATGAAGAGCTTAATTAATGTAAATTTCTTCTGTACACAAAGCATGACCCTGAAATATGCACCCCTGGAGGTGAGGACGGCAACTTCATTATGTTTGCAAGAGCAACATCTGGAGACAAGAAGAACAATAACCAATTCTCTCCTTGCAGTCTTAAGAGCATCAGTCCTGTGCTTAATTTTAAAGCTCGTTCCCCTAAAGGATGTTTCACAGGTAGGTCTACTGATATAATAAAATGGTTTTATTAACAAATTATCGCTTAAGTTAAATAAACGTGTTTTACCATAGTAATTGAAAATCAATTTGTTTATCAATACAAATTCTTTAAATGTGTTAAAAAGAAAATAAAATTGCATGATTCTGATTAAGATATTCACATTCATACTTTCACACTTCTGTCACAGAACCACAAGCATCCTTATGTGGCAATGGAGTAGTAGAAGAAGGTGAAGAATGTGACTGTGGTTGGGAAGAAGATTGTCGAGATGAATGTTGTTTCCCTCAGAGAAGATATCCTCCACTTGATGAACCTCCTTGTCATCTTACACCAAGAAGTATTTGTAGTCCTTCACAGGTAAATGAAACTTGATTATTTTATTATTTAGTAATATATGTATAAAAAATATTCCAGGGTCCATGTTGCACATCACAATGTCAAGTTAAGTTTGGAGATAAATGCAGAGATGACAATGGATGCAGAGACGCAAGCTTTTGTAATGGCAGGGGACCACAATGTCCACCCTCAGTCAATAAACCCAACAAAACCATCTGTAATCAAGAATTTGTGTGTTTCATGGGGGTAAGTCTTAACAAAAATGAGCGAAGCACTTCGCCTGGATTTTCCTTTTTAATAAACAAAAAAAAAAAACAATTTTTATCCGACTACTCCAACTTCATCCGATTCAATTAAATATGCCTTGATCCCATATTTTGTTGACAAATCAGAAAAAATTACTAAAATTATAAACCAAACAAATAAATATAAAATAAGTTTTAAAACAACTAGAGACATCTTAAACACTTTGTTTAATGCAAAATCTAAAACATGATTTGCGCAGATCAGGCATTTACAAATTAAATTGTTCGCATTGTAATTCGGTTTATATAGGCCAGACAATTAGAAATTTTGATATTAGGTATAAAGAACACGTACGTTGTTACAAATACAAACACCCACGTAAATCCAATTGCGCTAAACACTTACTAGAACACAATCATTCAATGACATCTAATAACACTAGAAATTGTTTACACTTTTGGCATGATAAACGTAAATTAGATATACTAACAGCTTTTGAAATTCACAAACATTTAAAAACTGTACCGTTAATGAATGAGCAAATTGATCTCTTAAATTCTCCTCTATTGGACATTTTGGAATAAGAAATCAAGTCATCTGCAGACGATAACTCACATCAAGTCACCAAGTTCTATTGCTATAACAACACTAACTGTTTACTTTTTCATATAACCTTTGCCAACGGCATGTAAACATGCCGAAATACGTATAAGGTTAAAATAAATAGATATTATTGAAGTAATTAAGTGTTTTATATGTCCATAATCAACTTTTATAATCGCCCAAAATTTTGAAAATATTTTTTACAGTTATAGTTCTTTAAAAAATGCTTCTACATAGTAGTAACATTGAGTTCCTTTAGAGATATTACAGTAACTACAGTTTATTCAAAATAATTAAAATTTTCAAAAGAAACTGTAGCAGCCGCCATTTAGAAGCTAGAAAGTTCGAGGAAAAACGTTGGATTTGCCTTGCGCTAACCCCTTCTATCAGATTCTACTTGTACTTTCATTAAACTCGTTTCTAAACAAAATGCTACCAAAACAACATGTCTAACTTGCGCTTCTGACTCTGGACTTTTTAAAGCTTAATTTGTTCATGAATTTTTAATTTTGTTGATAAATTTTTGATACACCTCCACATTCTGGCAATTCATGAAATCGTTCTATGAGGTATAAGAGGTGCACTTACATATAGGTATACATATTACCCACCCACATTTTTTAAATTCAATTTTTTTGAATTTGCTGAAGGTCCAAAACATGTACTTACATTCAAATCTCAAGTATAGGGCAGTAAAAATGGTTAACACATAACTCGCACGGTGTTTTTCAGCGAAGATACAAAATTTGCTTAATCACCTTCATGGAAAACCTTTTTTCCATATAAAAGTTTAGATTGCAGCCATTAAATTTAAATTACGGACCATAAGAAAATTTTTTGTTTACTAAAGTGTGATAAGAAATATTGCATAGCTTTATAATTGTGAAACAGGTTATGTTTATTCTTCACTTTTTCCAGTAAAACGATGTTTCATACAATTTAAAATTCACTTTCAGTGAGAACACGCTAAGAAGAACTTGCGTGCTCGGCGCATATTTCTTTTTTTTCAAGAATATGGATTTTAGAAATACCCGATATAATAAAAGATCTTAAAGCAAATCGTAACATTTTTCGAACTCTAGCTTTAAAATTGGTGTAGATATGATTTTGAATATTTTGACTTTAGTTTCTTATTATACAGTTATTTCTGTTATGTATACTT
This sequence comes from Ctenicera cuprea, assembly GCA_958336395.1. Classification (NCBI taxonomy): domain Eukaryota; kingdom Metazoa; phylum Arthropoda; class Insecta; order Coleoptera; family Elateridae; genus Ctenicera; species Ctenicera cuprea. The sequence goes on from OY284490.1 coordinate 40,999,692, forward strand.
ACTTAAATTTTCTTTTTTTCAGGAATGCACAGGTTCTATTTGCCTTGCATATGGTTTAGAGTCATGTCAGTGTATTCCAACAGCAAGCGATCCTAAGACAAAAGCATGTGAACTATGCTGCAAGCTTCCAGGTGAAAATCAACCATGTCTTTCATCTTTTGAGTGGAACGAAATGCCTTACGATGTACCAGATATGTATTCTAAACCGGGGACCCCCTGTAATGATTATAATGGATACTGTGATGTATTTCAAAAATGTCGAGAAGTTGATCCTTCTGGACCCTTAGCAACTCTCAGAAAACTTTTGCTTTCTGAAGAAAGTATTGCAAGTTTTAAGAAATGGGTAATGGATTACTGGTATGTCGTTGCTTTAATCATCATAGGAGTGACTTGTCTTTTGGTAAGTTTATTAAAATAAATTTTCTACTTTTTTTATATATTAAATTTTCTTTCGTTCATAGCTAAAAATTCTTTTAATTATATGGTTATTAAAAACACGTAAGTTCAGTAATGATTTGCCTAGTATGCAACCACTTTTGTACATCCTCTTGCTAATAAACAATATTTTTCATAAGTTTTAAAATTTGGACCGAGTAACACTTGAAAGGAAAAACCTTATGCTAGAAGTTTGTTATATAAACAGCTCGTTTTATTATTGTCTATTATTGTTATCGTGAAAATGATATATTTATACAGAAAATGTTTCAGGTTTTCAGCACAAAACTGTTAGGTAAGAAACCAAACATCAAATTAAAATCTGTTACTATAATGCACAGTTCAACAACTGAAGCTGTGCGTTTGCCGCCAGATGGGGAAGGTGGTGTTACAGTACATCCTGCAGTTCGTTCAAAACTTCCACTGAAACGCAGAGTACGTGATGGAAAGCTTCGCAAAAAGCATAAGATTAAAGACAACAATAACAGCAGAAGTCCGAATAAAAATAAGAAATCTCCTAAAAAGAAAAAGAGAGTTTCTGCACCTGTTGGAGCAGAGGAAACCAGAAAGAAGGATGGAGATGCTGCTGTAATAGAAGTACCACCTAGTAAAGTTAAGAAGTCCCCTCAACATACAGCAGCAGCAGCAAAAAGAAAAAAGAAGAAGAAGGAAGTCATTGACTACAGCTCTGCACAAGGTGATATTGATGGTAAAAAAGGTTTGTTAAATGCAGAGGTGATACAAAATCCATTAACACCAGAAGCAGATTCAGTTGGTAAGGTGCAAAACTGGTTGCTAAAGTCACAGTTGGCTTTACCAAAATCAAAGTCTACTCCTGCTGGCCTCACAGATAAATCCAATAGAAGTCCTCACAAAAGATCAACAAACAGACCTAGACCAGAGAAGAGTAAGGCACGCAGTTTAGGGAATTTGCCTAGTGACAAAGAAAAAGTGCGGTTGCAAGTTGTATATAAACCTCCTTTCAAATTTAGTGTTAAGTTGCGAAAACCTGAGAAAACCAGTGTAGTTATTGAAAGGCATGCGGACCGCCCAAATAAAAAGGTAGATAATAAGAACACTCCCAGAACAGGTGTGCTTGTTCGGACAGTTAAAGAACATGAACATAAATCGCATAAACAACCAGTTAAACCCACTGCAGGGCAAAATGTGATCAAGTCTGAAACACCTGCAGTAATTCCTCCTGCTACTAGTCCATCGCAAGTCAACATTCCTAGTTCCAAACTTCCTGATGATATTGATTCTAATGTACATACCGTCCAATCCGATTTAGAGGTTCTTCTGTCTGAAAGTGAATTCCTCTTTTCGGATGACTGACACATCCCATTTTCTTTTGTTGAACTAATATCTTTTCTATTTTACAAGGCTGTGGACATACATTCCGCATACTTATGGATTGCTAAACAAAGCAAGTACTTAAATTGAATTTTACAATGTATTGACAAATAGATTAACAAATTAATATTGACTTTCAATAAAAATGTACATAATTGCTTCTTGTAAGGATATTTTTACAGTGCCATTTTTGTACTGTATAGGTATCTGCATTTACCAAAACAAAAGGTTGACAGTTGATGCAATTGCTTAAAAGTGTACTTGTAAGCATTATCTCTGTAAGATATATCTGTGTCAAATCAACAAGCGATTACTTTAGTGTGCCAAATAATAGTTTGTTATACCAATCACAAAGTGTTAGTTGAATGAATATTCTTCACATTTATACCTCTGTGTTTGATACTTTAATTTTACATTTATAAATTTTATAATTCAGGTTCTTCCAATTTGATTCTTACTTGTAATTTATTGTTCGTATTTAAAATATTAGTTATATTATTAACTCATGAAATAATAATTTCTTTTGTTATTAATATTAATAGTAGTAGATCAGTATTTTTAATTTACTTACGTAAAATGTACTTAAATGTTTTACAATATTAATAAACTAATGTTTTACATAAATTTTATATTGAAATATGTGATAATCCTATTGTCTTAAAATTCTTGGTCACGTTAATTGTAATTCAAAGAATGCATCACATGATAAAAAAATCCTATGGCTTGACCACGGAAAACAAAGCTCCTGTTAGAACTTACTTCATATACAGTGACCGGCAAAATGTTTGCAACATATGGGGAAAATTTTTATTGTTAGAATTTTATAGAAACATTGATCGAATCACTTCTGCATCTTGGATAACCCAAAAATTGATTTAGACGTAGATCACTCGCAAATTTCTGAATAGTTATTTTGTAGAAAGTCAATTTCAATTTGTGATAAGTTACAAATTGAAACAGTATTTTACAATTCATTGTTGATAACGACTAATACATACAGTTTTAAATTGTAAAATCCAGTGGCGGAACAAAAAGCGTTAGGGCCCCCCCGCAACACACCAGTATGGGCCCCCAGGCCCAAACTATGAACATAAAAAAGTATCATAAGAAGCGGCGTGTTCGTCGAGAGGTTTTTGTCGCAAAGTTATTAATAATAGTGTCTATAATCTAAGTTTTTTATACATTCGCTGTTGTCCCATAGTATTGCATAAATAGGTTTTTATTAGTTTAAGTTTTGAAAAAGAACGTGAAGATACACTTACGGGTAAAGTTAAAAACAGTAACAATGCACTGCTTACATCCGGTAAATTGGATGCAAAACACCTATTTTCAATAAATAAATAATGTGCAAGGTTCAACATTGTCTCTAATTTTGATAATAATTGTCGCTTAAACCTTTATTTAAACTAATAATTTGATGGAGAAAATCATTTGACAAATCTTTGTCGTAAATGGATTGCAATTTTCTTGATCTATGGTATAATTCATTCTCATTTAAAGTAATAAAATTTTGTGGATAAAAAATTTTAATTTTCCAAAGTTGCGTTAACACTTTTAAATCTTTCTTCTAATTGAGTAGTTAGAATATCTACTGTGCAGTAAAGAATTTTGACTTTAAAAATTTCTTCCGCATTGTTTAGTCTCTCATCTTCAGATAACTCATCAAAGAATTTCTTAATTTTCTTTCGTCTATTTTCAAAAATAGGCATTATTTTGTACGTGTTAACTGTGTCCACTGCCTTTTGTTTAATTTTACGAAATATTTTCTCATATTTTTAACTCTTTGTAAAGTATTTTTTAATTTTTAATTGTTCATTGGCTAGCATCACTTTTTTGTAAACTTTTTGAACACAAGTGAATATTTTCCAAAAATTTCACACCGAAATGTTAACATAAAAATAAATTCAAATTGTTCCATTTTTTTCGGATAGCTGCAGCTTTGTCTACTTTGTCTCTTTTTCTGCTCGTTAAAATAATATTATTGAGAACTTTGAGAATGGAAACAAAGTTGTACCTTATTGCCGATACCAATGCCATCGTGGTGACCACCTAGTTGTACATAACGACTTAAGTGTGTGTTTTATATCCTCTATATATTTTTGTCGCTTGTAAATTACCCCACCTTTTAATACTGTATTGTAGAAGAAACAAAATAGTGGCGCTGGCGCCATGAGATATTTAACGTCTCATAAATAACTAACGAATTGTAAAAACAACTAAATCCAGCGGAAAACATTTGTAAATCTTGAGAAATGCAAAAAATTTAATAATAAAACCATTGTTAATTCTTCAGATAATAAAGTTAATTGAAGAATTAACATTGTTTCTATTATTAATTGTTATATACGGACTTTACAAATAAAGCTTAAAATTATTTTTTATTTTTGTTATGGTTCCCTAGACGTGTGGGTCCCCTAGCAATGCGGGGGTGTTTGTTCCGCCACTGGTAAAATCTAACTTTCAAGGTATGTTGTAAGCGTGTCATGCCGTTCGTTGGAAAAGGTCCGGTTGGCAGTTTCTAAATTAGGTTTTAAAAACTAATTTGTTAAGGTGGCGATTGTTACAGAATGTAGTAAATTTTGAATTAAATATGCAGCATTTCAATTTGAAATTTTGACGTTCTAGAAAATGACAGAAAGGTTTTGCTTATTGGTTTGTGGGGGAGCTACAGTCGTGCACTTAGTAAAACTATATAGCAGTCTCTTAGGTCACCTGACTTCAGTTTATCGGGAAATTTAAAAGAATTAAATGAAATGACGGAAAATCGCCTTATTTGACAAAATATCAAAAAATTTGTTAGAAAAAACTGTTCAAAATGAAATTCTAATGCCTTGTGCAAAGTTTGGAACAAAAATATTCATAATAAAAAATAGAGGTTTTTTAAATATTTTTATGTTAAATCACCAAATTTCCATTTTTTTTAATGAATTGATTCCAGTGAAATTCATTTGTTTAGATGATAATCGTACACAAATTTTGTTTTTAGCACACTAATTAAAAAAAATCGTTTTTCGTTAGGTACGTGCTTGTTGCAATGGTTTGTTTCTAATAGCCATTGCAGTTTCTCAATATTATTTCTGTGCTAGTAAGTATACCTCAGGATCAAAGATATTGAATTTTTTTAGGCATACTGGCACAGAAATAATATCTTTAATTAAAAACTGCAATGGCTGCAAATCATTGCAACAACCAGGTACCTAACAAAAATTGATTATTTTATAGTTCCTCTTAATGCAAGTGTGCTAAAACTCAAAATTTCGATCAAGTGTACCACCATAAAGTATTTTTAGCGCTGATTCCAAATATCCACAAGTATATAGGGTGTTCCATTTAAAAAACAAATTAAAATTATATGCCGTTATGCAAAAACAGTAGGCGTTGTTTAATATTGGGATACGGCATTTTGTGCTATACATTCTCCCAGTTAAAACAAAAAAAAGTTTATATCAATATCTTTATTAATAACAAAGTTATAGGCTGTAACGCGATTTACAAACACCCTGTATAATAAGGACATTAAAATATTGCATAAGTTAACCTAAGGAGGAAGGTAAAAAGAAAAAGAGTACACTGCTGATAAATTCAAATGAAATCTCTTTATTACGTTGCTAGGGTAACAATGTATACATGCAGCAAAATTTTTTTTCAAATATCCCCGCGATAAAACAGTTTGTCTAGATTACAAGAAATGGTACATTTATTTAATAGAAGGCCGAATATCTAAGGTCCATCAATTGTTTGTTGAAAATTGTTTCATATGTTTTCAAAAAAGTATTGATTGCTACTGTGAGTCAAATTTAGAATAATTGTGGATCATAATGGTATGTGTATTGGCTCTACTTTTGTTGTAAAATTAAAATTAGTTTATAAAGTTCATTTTGTAATAAGGTATCTTTCATTAGCAGTCCAAAAAAACAAGAAATTTCCTAAAATGTTGAACTATTGCATACACAGATATGTTACATTTTAGGTTATGTAGAAACCAAGTTTCCTACACCAGTAACAATGAATAAATTGGAAGATGCAAAAAGTAGGTACTATGTCCAGTGGGACACTCATGCCAGACACATGTGCACGGTACTGTGTTCTCTAATGGAACATCAGAGTCTAGTGGATCTTGCAATTTGCTGTGGAACAAACACCATTCATGCCCACAAATGTGTTTTAGCTGCAAATAGTCCATATTTTAGGGTAAGTTAATTACTTTTAGAAAACCTAAGAAAATATACTTGTAAGATGATTTACAAGTACACATATTGTTAATGGTTAATAATAAAGACATATTTCATTTTTATTTAGGAACAGCTAGAAAAAAATGCAGGAACTGAGCAAATTGTTATAACTGGGTTAGATTTTGCTGTTGTGAAGTCGGTTATTGAATTTATGTATTGTGGTGAAACCAATATATTAGATGGCAATTTAAAATATGTAATAGCTGCTGCGAAATTTTTTCAAATGCGTGGATTACAGACGCTTGTGTCAGACAATCAGGACCTTCGATATCAAGCAGGTAAGCTTTCTTTAAGTTTGTTTGCTCTCAATGCACCTGTTTGCTCTGAGCAGTTTTACATGAAGTAATCAGAACCCTTTAGAACAGCAATTCAGCTGCTTGAACTAGTTTACAAAACAACGCAAGTTTTATTACACCTATGGTTCTGAGCAATTGGTGCAATGCAAATGAGCCAACCTAGTAAAAAGCTTTAGTAGGTACTAAAACCTAAGGCACCCAGTTAATGTTTACCTACACATAACTAAAAGTATTTCACTCTTCAACATGTTGACTGTCTACCATAGAAATCAATGTGAATGTGTATTGTTGACAATTTTCCATAAGATTTTAAAATACCATATATGGGTCGCAGTACTCTACACTGTGTGCTTGTTTATGCCATTGAGTCGCAACCACATTTTTGTTTTTAGTACATACCTATCACAAGTCCACAACAGAATATAATGTTTTACACTTGAAATTGTATAAATGAGCACTGGTTGAAACACTTACTAGATGCGGCCCATATAAGGGCTTAGGACTCCTCTCTGCAACCCATATGTTGGTTGTTGGACAGTAAACTTATTAAACTAATAATGGTAGCAAAGGGGTACTTTTTGATGTTCTGCTAAAATTGTTGTATACTAAAATCATAAAGTAATAGTGAAGCTATTTACTTTACGGTAAAATGTATGCAGGGTATCTAAAATAAGGGCTCCATAGATGGGGATCTCTTAAATGGTAAGAGATAAAGATTTGGTTAAATTGACGAATTATTCAGCATCTTTAGTACTGCTCATATCCACATTCAAATCTTAGAATTTTTTCTTAATTTTCAGTGGAGACTGAACAAAGTAAACTTTTCAGTCTAAAAACCATTTGATTTATCTTTAGATGCACTACAACCCGATGTTATCAAAATTTCAAAACAGTGTTTATAAAAAAAATCTATAGCAAGAAACATGTCTAATTTTAGTTTCCGGTTCCAATTAAAAACAGTTTACAGAACTACTTCCAACTAAAACACTTCCTCTACATACCAGATTTGATAGAAATCGATCAAGGGGTTCCGGAGATATATGGGAACTAAACCTAAGTTAATTAATTACTACACAAGAAAACAGTTTTTCTTTAGTTACTTGGTTAATTTTCTTTTTTTTTAATAAAAAAATTCCTTTGCAATAGTCTACAAAAAAAAGTTGAGTCTATAGGTATTCAATACAAACTTAAAAAAGTCAAAGAGTTACAGGTTATTCTGCTGGAGGTATGCCTACAACAGTTAAATTGTTAATTAATTTTCAGAGTTGATACATATTCCTCCACCAACATTTCTACCAAAGAAGCCTAAATATCCAAATGCCTATCATCCACTGAATAATGCTACTGCACCGCCAGCGTTTGATTCTTACAAAACGCCTGTGCAAAGTGACCCTTACGTACATAGAAAAATTAAACGCAAGTATGTCAGATCTGAAGCTGAAAAGGCTTGTGCGAAAGAAGCTGCTGCAAGTCGATTAGCTATAGAAGCTCTACAAAAAGAGCTAGCAAACACACCACAAATGAGTTCATTTGTAATTGAGGAGTCTTGTAGTGAAACCACTGTTGAGAATTTTATACCCCATTCAGATGAAACGTTCATTGAAAATTTAAATCACATTGACGGTGTGCCCCTACAAGTTGTGAATTATGGAGATTTAAATGGCTCAATTTTAACAGCAAATCAAGTCATAAGCATTAATAAGTCAGATTGTTCTAATAGTACTATACCGTTTGGAATTTGTGCTAATACTACTAAAGATAAATTAAAACATATTCTTGGAAGTAACTTGCCTAACAATATTGAAATCATGTACAGGACAAATGAGGGAGATATTGTGAATGTAACTGCTGATGTGCTACAGAATTTATCAGGAGATGCTTTGCAATATCAAATAGTTGACGAACATGGACAAATAAGAGAACTTCAAGAATTCCAAAGTAACGAACAAAATTGTTGTTCAACAAAGTATGAAACAACTCAATGTGTTCCACCTTTGGGAGACACTATAAGCTCTGAAAATGAAAATTATGTGCCTTGCTCAAATTTAGTAATTCTAAATTCGAATCAGAGTAACGAAAGCTGTCAAAATTTCGAAGTATTAAATAGTCAATTAGAAAATACTCGTGAAATTTTTCCTGATATTATAAACTCGTATAATCAAAATACCATTGAAAACCACAACAATGTTAGTGCTACAACTAATATTTCAGAATTAGAAAATGATGTTATTGTCAACAATCCACTAACTAGTCCTTCTCAAGAAAAAGTACTTAATGCTAAAACGTATGAAGCTGATTTTTTTACTGATATCCTGAGCAAACCTAAAGAAACATCACCTCAGACAAAAGAAAATACTGCGTTTAGCAGATGTGATGTAAATCGTTTCTTAAATTTAAGCGACACAATACTTGACGAATCTAAGGAAAACAAATGGCTGAAAAATGAAAAAAAATGCGAAACACCTTTAAAAGAAAATAAAGAAAGGGTAGCTTTGAAAAAACCTAACATATTAGGTGTTCGAAAACTCAGAACAATGACTGCAGAAAACAACGTAAATGGTAACTCTAGTTTACCAGATGAAGGCAACACTATACTTTCACAGTGTGAAATGAAGGACGGGAACAATGATCAAAAGAGCAGTCAAACCGTTTTGACTCACATAGCTTTAAGTAGTGACAATATTTTGGACATTCCTATGGAGAATTTAGTGAAAGATGACAAAGAGAATGATAGCAGTGATTCTACAGTTACATTTAAGAAGATAAAATTAACTAAAATCAATGAACCTCCTGTATCAAACATAGTTACGGATCCTATACATGATGAAGTGCAAATTTTGGATACTGCCCAAACTCATTCACCGAGCAAGACAAGGTCCAGTTTAAAGACTATTCAAGATAATATTTGTGAGGGCAGCTTACATGAATGCAAAGAAGCTGTTGATGATCACGTTTCTCATGTGAAATGTGATAAACGTCAGCGGATTATGCCTAACCGCAAAAAAAAATCAAACTAACAAAGGGTTGGTTAGTTTTACAATACTTCCTGTTTGAATTATTTAAAATTGTTTTGTTGTTAAGGATTTATAAACTAATTAATATAATTAGAGGAACTAAATATTAAATTTGTTTTGTTATTGTTAAAATTAAGTTATTACTTTAATTAATTTACTGTAATTACTTATTGAGTAAATTATTGCATTTCGAAATAAATGTCTTTATTATTGTTTTAATTTGATTTTTAGGGAACATAATGCTTTTATCATTTTTAATAAATATAGCAGCCTGTCATTTAAGCAAAATTTGTATATCAGATTAAGTTTATTTTCATTTTTTTATTGTTGGCCTATTTTTGTTGCTAAGACCAAATTAGAAGAAGAAGAATTATTCATCCAACAAACCAGCAACTGTAAGAAACAAAGCAGATCAAAAAAGCAGGTGAAGTTATGAAGTACCTACTTAATTAAAAGAAAATTTGATGCAATATGTAATTTATAAGGTCGAGCTTTACTTCGTTGAAGTTAGTTTTAATTTATCGTAAATAACACAATTCTTAACTTCAACAGGTTTTTTATTTTAGCCTTATACGTATTTCGACATGTTGACATGTCATTTTCAGAGGCAATATTAAAAGTAAACAGTTGGTGTTGCCATGGGAACAACAAATCTTCTTAATTTGACCTTGGTTTTCTATATCTGCAAAAAACGTCCAATAATGGTGAATTTAAGAGATTAATTTGCTCATTCATTAAAGGTACAGGTTCTAAATGTTTGTGAATTTCAAATGCTTTCAGTATATTCAACTTAGGTTTATCATCGCAAAAGTGTAAACATTTTATATGGTTATTAGTGATGTCATTGAATTATTGTGTTCTAAAAAGTGTTTAGCGAGCGTATTTGGGTTCATGTGAGTGTTTATATTTAAAACAACCTAGGTGTTACTTGTACCTAATATCAAAATGTCTAATTGTTTGTCTTTTGAGGAAGAAGTTTTGGGGAGTTGATTTTTGCTTTGTAATTTTGTTTTTTTTCTACTGCTTAGTTTTGAAACATTTTGTTAATTAATTTATTTTAAATTTAATTTGAATTTGAAAAGTGGGAAAGAGGGCTTTATTTATCCTGTATTAATTTCTGTCGCTATGGAAACAAATAATAGATAGTAAATTGAGTTGCCTACATTTAGGCGCTTCTTAAAGAATCTTTGAGAAGCTCTATCCCTGAAAGGAAACACTTCTGACCTCACATTTATTAACAAAAGTTGTTTGCTTTGTTGTGTTTTGCAAGCCCTAGAAGTTTGTCCATACAATTCATTAACACCCTGTATAAACCGAATTACAGTGCCAGTAATTTAGTTTATAAATGTTGGTTTTAGTAAATTGTCGTTTTTTTCTTTAGCATTAAATAAAATGTTTAAAATTTTTGTTGTTGTTTTAAAAAGTTATTTTACATTTGTTTATTTTGATTATAATTTGACAATTTTTTCTATTTATTGCCAAAATATGAAATTGACTCGTATTTAATATGATATGTAACGAAGTAGGATACATTTTCCGTATATCTTTCTCTTTAATTCGTCTATCAATAAGTTTAGCATTATAACCATTATTGTATGCAATTTGTTTAATACATCGAAATTTCTCTATTACAACTAATTTCACCGAAAGGAACCGTTAAAGCCCTATGTATCAGGGACCTGTATGCTGCTAATTTATGTGTTTTATGATGACAAGAATCGTGTGGTATTGTAATGTATGTTTGTGTAGGTTTCCTATACACAGAATATTCAAGTTTATTATTTGAATTAATTTTTGTTTAAATCTAAAAAGTTAATAGACCTATTTTGTTCAGTTTCCAGTGTAAATGTTGTTTTTGGGTGCAAGCTGTTAATAAAAATTAAAAATTCATTGATTAACTCAAACGAACTATCAAGTCATGCTAAAATAACATCGACATAACGAAACCAAAATATAACTTTCTCAAATTGATTTAAAAAACCTGTTGAAGTTGAGAATTGTTTTATTTACAAGAAATTAATATGAACTTCAACGAGGTAAAGTTCGAACTTATAAATAAATTGTATTTTGGACTAGGTATGTTAATTAATACTTTTTGTACCTTTGGCGACAATTCATTTTGACCTTTATAGCTGTAGGCCCATCGAAAATCAACATTTATCACATTTCATTGTATTAAAGCATTTATCCAAATCTGTTTATGCACACAAAGTTCACTTTGTGGTGAACAGCAAACCACGGTATGCCTACAGTACTACGAACATTTAGTTCAATGTCAGATAAAAAGTGTCAAAAGTCGATTTTCTAGATCGTTAGTTACTACTTGGTCATTTATTTTTATTATAAAACCAATATACCAGTACCTACGTTCCTTTTATAAATTGTGTAAATTAAAGTGACGTTACAGGTGCAGCGCTTGTGATGTGCGATCTTGTAAATAACAGGACATTTAAAAAATCCCCTTAAGTTAGTTAGTATCAAAACCTGTTTGAAAATACGTTCTTACTAAGAAATGATTACCACTAAACTGTAGTATCTGCAAGATAGGTAAGTGTTTTCAAGATCTATTTGTACTTTTACGCGAAATTCAATATAGATAAATAAAGAGCGACCGTAAAACGTAACATAATCCAGGATGTCTTTTAAAACAAAAATGCTTTACTGAAATTTTACAGTACCCAAAAATCATGCGATTGATTTCCACTCAGATTTAATTTAAATAATTGAATAACTTCTTTAAAACGACAATTTACAAAGTAAACAATTATCAAACGAAATCAATCAAATGCGAAAGTTGGACGTGTATTTAATACTATTCTTTTTAACTTTCTAGATTATTTTGAAAAAGTCTAATTAGTAATTTATAGTTTTTTAAGGGTGAATAACAATGTTAATAATATAAAAACTTAGAACTGCAAAAAGGGAATCCAAAAATTACAGACAAAAAAACACAAACGAGGGTGAAAATGTAGCGTGTGATGGTATTTTGTACACTACAATAATAACAAAACCTAAATTCAAATACCTACTAGTCCAATAAACCTGTACAGGTACACAAAAGTATCGTCTCGCAGTGGTCCGGATCGCAAAATTAGGCCTCAAAAATCAATAACGCGCTAAATTTTGATCCAAATTTAATTAAAGTTGGTGTTTTTTTGTCTGTTGATTTCGAATTTCGAATATCAAAAACTTTTAAAATAATAATAATAAATTTTAATTAGGATGACCTGTAATTTTTTTTAATTTAAATGTGCCTACTAAAAACATGCAACCAAAATTTGGCCAAGCAAAATTTACAGAATTTTATCACCAATTATTAGGGGTTGTAAACAGACATTATTAAATGTTTTTGATAACTCTTCAAATAAAGCTTTTATAGCGGTTTTTACTTTTTAGTAGCGCATCTAAATCAGTTGTAGGACGGCGGCGGCGGTTTGCCGTGCTTGCTTATAGCTTACTATTTTTATATAGTACGCAACATCTATTGTACAGGCTGGAAATCACCGCTGGAGCGTTACCTTTTTTTCAAATTTTTTTTCTTGTTTTTATTTTTCTTAAAACAATGTTATTCAGTTATTTATTATCGCGAGAATAATTAAAATATTAAAAGTACGTAAAAGTACCAGCGACTTGTTTCTCCCATTTTTTGAGTTATTATAAACAATATGGAAAGCATTATAATGAGGATTCGGGTAAAAATGCGACCATTTTATGGATTTTAAAACATTTGTGGGTCAGAGGCAAACGAATATTTTTGAAAACTTATCTCATGAATAGGTGTTATATATATATATATGTATATTTTTGCATCGAAACACCCATAAAAGATTTTTCATACTTTGTTACTTGGTTTTTCTGAAGAGTTTTAGTTTAAACTGTTTGGTATGTCTGGTTATTTTCAGACACTCCCTCTTCTTCGCTTGTAAATTTTGTAACTAGGTATCTACACAAATAGACTTTTTTTAGCAAATAAAAGAATAAGTTATTTAAACATTTAAACTGCGCTAAAGAACGATTTAACAAAACATTGGTGTAAATTAGAAACCCATAAAATTCGGCAGTAGGTATCTGTCTACAGGGTGGGGCAATAGTGCGTGGGAGTTCGATAGCTCGTACACCGTAACAGATAAAGAAATCTTTCTAATGCAGATGTAAACTGTGGGTAAACGCGCATACTTAGAAATTATTTTCAAATATACAGAGTGTTACAAAAAAGTGTGGCACGCTTAAGGTAATTTTTTTAAATGGAATGCCCTGAATATTTTTGCATATTTAACACTTCTCTTGGGATGCTGATTCATATCTAAAATATTAGCGCCATCTAATGTCCGGTTTAGAAGTAATAATATTTTTTTCAAAAAAATTGATTTTTACATTACTCCACTTAACAATTCACCACTTCCACGGCCGCAGGTTTAAAGACGAAATTAATTAAGTAAGGACCTTATTGTAGGAGGTTTTAGGGTGCTCTTATTTAAATATCGTAGAGCCATTATGTACAGGGTGTTCAAAATTAATTTTCAAATTTTGAGAACTTCAAAGTTATTCTTCTCAACTTTTTCAAATGGAACACCCTGTATATTTTTAACGATGTTATGTAGAATTAAATAGCGAACATTTTTTGTATGTACATCCTTATGGCTATTTGTAACCACTTTTGATTTATTAAGCAAAAAGCACAAAATTCAACAATGTTTATTTAAAAAATTAAGGTTTTTTCAAATAAAACAAAAGAAAAAAAATTATATTAAGTGCTCCACATGTTGCCTATTTTGATTGACCCACATTTCTATGCGTCTTTGAAATGAGGTTTCTACTTTTCTTAAAATTGCCAGTGTAATACTTCTAAACGCATGTATTATCCTATCCTTCATATTTTGGATTGTTGTTGGTGTATCTGTATAAACAATTTCTTTCACGTATCCCCATAAAAAGAAATTCATTTTTGTAAGACCGGGATATCTAGCAGGCCATTTAGTGGGTCCATTCCTTCCAATCCATTGATGTGGGTAGATATTATCTAGGTCGTCTCTTAATGCATTTAAATAATGTGGTGGAGCACCATCTTGCCAAAGCCACATCCTATTTCGGATCCTTTGAGGAAGATTCACCAATAATTGTGGCAGATAGTTCTCCAAAAAATGAAACTTATTTTTTTTAAGATTCCACCAACTTATTCCTACTAATGAGCTCACTTCTCTCTGATTAATATGGAGATCCTCAATCGTTTTCAACACAACAGATAACTCATTTTCTTCGTTCACATTTTTAATTCGTTCACGTTTTTCGTATTGTACATTACCGGTTTCCACAAATCTATCAAGCAGGTTTTGGAAGCTATCAACTTTAAGGAGCCTTCGTTCAGGATACCGTTGGTGGTAAATTCTATTGGCAAGCAAACAATTTCTTTCCGAGTCGCCCAAAACAAAAATCATGTCTACAAGTTCTTCTTTATTAAAATTCATTTTGGAAAACTCAAATACTACAAATAAAAACTGATGGTCGATAACTGCGAGAAATCTACGTTTGACGTTTGTGCAATACAATTGCAAGCGAATAGATGCTTTATTGTTTTGTCGAACACAAATTTTTTTCTTCTGTTTTATTTGAAAAAACCTTAATTTTTTTTAACAAATAATGTTGAATTTTGTACTTTTTGCTCAATAAATCAAAAGTGGTTACAAATAGCCATAAGAATGTACATACAAAAAATGTTCGCTATTTAATTCTACTTAACATCTTTAAAAAATATACAGTGTGGTCCATTTGAAAAAGTTGAGTAGAATAACTTTGAAGTTCTCAAAATTTGACAATTAATTTAGAACACCCTGTACATGATGGCTCTACGATATTTAAACAAGAGCATCCTACAACCTCCTACAATAAGGTCCTTACTTAATTTCGTCTTCAAAGCTGCGGCCGCGGAAGTGGTTAATTGTTAAGTGGAGTAATGTAAAAATTTTTTTGAAACAAATATTGTTTCTTCTAAACCGGACATTAGATGGCGCTAATATTTTAGATATGAATAAACATCCCAAGTGAAGTGTTAAATATGCAAAAATATTCAAGAAATGACCTTAAGCGTGCCACACTTTTTTGTAACACCCTGTATATTTGAAAATAATTTCTATGTATGTGCATTTACCCACAGTTTGCATCTGCATTAGAAAGATTTTTTTATCTGTTACGTTGTACGATCTATCGAATTTCCCCACCCTGTATGAAAGATTGAAGAGTTTAAATCGCACTTCTGAAAATTTACAAATTATGACTTTGACCTTTTTTTGCCTGTACCCTTCACATAATATATTATTAAAAATTGATAATTTTGTTCTAAAAATTGATACAACTTATGTAGGTTAATTTATTTAACTGTTTAACAGAATTGAGTAGATACGAAGCAAAATTGAACGGTCTACAGCTGAAGGTTGACTTTACCAAAACTTATTTTTTAATGAAATTCATTGGAAAAAAGGTATAAAAATAAAACAACATTGTTAAGAGTTTCGACTGGGTTCTAAACGTTATGGAATAATAAAGTAAAACTGAGAATGGTGCTTGGTTCTTGTTGCAGGTACCGATAGTACAGTCTGTCTATAAAGTAACCCTTCCCCCTAACTAACTTTTGAACGACTTGATATTTTACTACAACATTTGGTGTGCTTTAATGAGAAATAAAATACTATTTTTTAGCCAAAAATTAAATTTTGTATCTTTCAAAATGGTGACTGGACGCCATTTTGAATTTTTTTTAAATAGAAAAGGAGGTCGAGTGACAGCTCATTTGAAAGGTCTTTTAATTCTGCGTCTGATCCTAGAGTTTCAAAGAAAAATATTTAGGCATAACAAAATGGCGGATTTTAAACAAATGGACTCGCTCAATTCAAAATTGTTTTGATTTTTTATCCAGGATCGAGTGACACCTCATTTGAAAGGTCTTTTAGTTCTGCGTCTGATCCTAGAGTTCCAAAGAAAAATATTCAGCCATAACAAAATGGCGGATTTTAAACCAATGGACTCACTCAATTCAAAATTGTTTTGATTTTTTTATCCAGTAGTCCACTTTTTCATTTGCAGTACAAAATTTTCTCAGAAAAAACGTTATGTTCCAAGACGATGCGCCGCCTCATTATTATAGGCCTGTTTCTGACTTTCTCAACGGACATTTTCTTGGAAGATGGATTGGTAGGCGGGAGCCTGTAGAATAGCCGGCTCACTCCCCAACTTTCTTAGATTTTTTCTATGGGAACATCTGAAATCGAAAGTGTATAGAACCCGTCCAGAAACAATTGGAGAACTGGAGCAACGCATTACAGTAGTTTGCAGAAATATCACCGCAGAAACTTATGAAAATGTAAGGCAGGAATTTCATAACCGACTTTTTATGTGCCAAGAAGTGAATGGTAATCATTTCGAATACTTAATTTAATTAATTTAAGATTTAATTCTTAGTTTTTTAAATAGACTTCTTTATCTTCAAACATTGTCATTTTGTTACGGCTGAATATTTTTTTTGAAACTCTAGAATCAGACGCAGAACTAAAAGACCTTTCCAATGATGTGTCACTCGACCCCTCTTTCTACCTAAAAAAAATTTAAAATGGCGCCCAGTCGCCATTTTGGATGATACAAAATTTTAATATGGTCTGAAAGATAGTATTTAATTTCCCATTACAGCACACCAAATTTTGTGGAAAAATATCAAGTCGTTCAAAAGTTAGTCGGGGGAGGGGAGAGTTACTTTATAGACACAGTGTATTATAATTGCCTTTTAAAATTGAACTAACCTAAGGGTTAAATTTTTCGACAAACCATAGACATTTCCTCATGTGATTCTAGAAGAACATCAATTACTTACATACATCATTTCAAGGATGATGGCACAAAGAACGCAATTATAATTTCATATTTCTTGCAACTACAGGCACACCTTTTAAGATGTTTATGAATTTTGAAAAATCTATTGAGGTATGTACCTTGTACGTATATACGTACATACACATATAATTATTCTATAATCTGTTATGATGAATTTCTATTTAATTTATTCAACAGACCTTGTTGGTAATGAACGACTGTTATTGACATTATATTACATTTGGTATTGTGAAATGCAATCTTCTAATTTTGAATAAATTTAAATGACTAAATCTTATAAATAGCTACCTTTTATGCTGCGCAAATCTGTGTACAACCTAATATTTATAAGCTTAATTTCAAAGTCAGTGTCGTATCATATTATTGCGAAAACTGCGTTTTTATGCACGTTAATTGAGAAATTCAATTATCAGGTATTGTTCATTCCACACCAGTGATTATGTTTTACATTTTTTTTTCTTTTGTGTAACATTAAGGTTCTAGAATGCTTATTGGAACATCCTTTAAGTTATATGAAGTAGCTCTTCTAAAAAATGAAAGTACAATTACATTTTGTTTAAATAGGATAACATATATTTATTATTCATGTAAGATTACATAATTTTCTACTATTTTTTTTTCTAAAAATATTAAATTGGTACATAAGAACATACATTTATCAAATTCAAACCACAAAATAATAAAAACGGATTTCAAACATAAAAGTATTCTTTAAAAATAATGAGTTGCCTACACAGCTTGCTACGATTAGATCGTTCTTGGTGATGACATTTCGAAGATGTTCTCGATCTAATTTTAAAGGGCAAGTGATCGGGTAGCAGCAAGAACATTACATGTAGCTGCTTCTATTTGTGTAATGTAGTATACCCAATTCTTATATAAATAAAACATATGTTTCTTTAAATTACAATTATTTTTCAAAAGAAAATTTTGTAGTTTGTGCTTATAAACGTAATTTGTCATTGCTAAGTAGAAAATAATTTGCTAATAACATGCATAATATTTGCCTTGGCCTAATTTAGTAGAAATTTGTGATTTCGATATTTGGGTAGGTCTGCCAGGCAAGACGTCTCTTCTACAGCATTTGGAAATAAAACATGCACATATATTTTAGTATTAAGTAAATAAAATAAGGACAGTACATCATTTCACTATCTTTAAATTTTAAAAATATAAGTAACTGAAATAGCATAATTACGGTGACCGTATGTTTTTTATTATAAAGCACAGTTCTTAACTTTAGAGCGTTGTCCTTTAGATTTTCTTTTTCACACTGTACCATACAGTAGGCTGCTTCCCTCACTTTAGAGCGATAACGTAAAAAAAATAGTAAAAACAGTTATAAATCTTTTTTTACATAGTTTATGCAGATGATGTCGATATAATTTTTTGTTTCTTTGTTTTGTAAAAATAGCTGTACCACACATATATAGGAAACATATAGTTGTCGCTTCTATGCAATTTTATACGAATTATCTACATGCTTATAACAGTATCACGCCTATATGTTTGACGTTATGCGAGCTCGCTTAGTTACTTATTATTGATTTGGTCAGCTGAAATGAATGCTTGTATCATTTCAAATGAAATGATGACAAGGTTCTTAAGCGTAGAATGTAAATGGTTACAGGTTTTAAAAGTACTCATTTTAATCTATCTACTTTTTTCATCTAATACCATTTCTTCTCCATTTCACGATGCTTAATTTCTTTCCCCATCTGAAGATACGAAGTGCAGAACCTTTCTGGTTTAGCTCAATAATAAAGTAACACTAAACGAAACGATGTATCTTAAATATTGCAGTTGTGGTTGTAGAATCTTGCAAAATCGTGCAACATGTTTCATGTATAACTTAATGAATTTGAGTACGCTCATGGTTTTTGGTTACTTATTGAATTTTAACAAATATGTTTGCTGTTCTGGGAGTAAAAGTCCGTACATTAGCCAAAACAAATCTTGTGGTAAAATTTAGCTTTATAAAAAATTATCAATTTCCATACCAGCATAGTTCGGATTTCTAGTGTAGTATTTGGTCAGTATTTAAACTATGGGGCAACAAATTAATAATAAATCCTGGTATAACTTCTTAAAATACAGGGTGTTAATGAATTGTAGGGACAAACTTCTAGGGCTTGCAAGACACAACAAAGCAAACAACTTTTGTTAATAAATGTGTGGTCAAAAGTGTTTCCTTTCAGGGATAGAGCTTCTCAAAGATTCTTTAAGAAGCGCCTAATTGTAGGCAACTCAATTTACTACCTACTATTTGTTTCCATAACGACGGAAATTAATACAGGATAAATAAAGCCCTCTTTCCCACTTTTCAAATTCAAATTAAATTTAAAATAAATTAATTAACAAAATGTTTCAAAATTAAGCAATAGAAAAAACCAAAATTACAAAGCAAAAATCAACTATTTGAAAAATTTACAATAACTAATTCAAAAATTAACAAAATTATAGTAAATGTTCAAAATGTCGCCACATGCCCTCCTCGACCTATCCATCTGTTGGGAAAAGTGTTATTTAAAAATTCCCTGATTTCCGCCGAAAAATGAGCAGTTGCACTTTTGTGCTGCAGCCACATTTGAGGAGGAACATCTTCCAAAAGTTCAGGCAGGACATGACACAAGAAATTTAAATAAATTGCTCCTGTTAACCTTTGGGGTAGCAGATATGGTCCAATGAGTCTATCGCCAACAATCCCGGGCCAAATGTTCACTGAAAATCTTTGCAGGTATCCTTTTTGAACCACAGTATGGGGATCTTCATCGTCCCAAATGTGGCTGTTTCTACTGTTGAATATTCCTTCTTTCGTAAGAGATGCCTCGTCACTAAACAGAACGTTTACTTGGAATTCTCGATCCTCATTACAGCGCCGCAGAAATTCCTGACATAATTCTACCCTTCTGGGAAAATCTGCTTGAACCATGGCATGTACCTTCTGTGGATGGTACGGATGTAGCTGCTGCTCATGTAGTACCTCCCATACTGAAACATGGTTCACTCCCATTTCATGAGCGATGGCTCTTGAACTAGTAGAAGGATTTTCAGCCACTCTCTCCAAAACTTCTTCCTCAAAATCCACCGTTCGCCTTGTTCTGGTAGCTCCACAGTTGTGTCTGTTGACAACGAATGTACCTTCCTCCAGCAGCCGACGTGAAACTACACTAAAGGCCTTGTGCGATGGATGATTCCTATTCGGAAAATGTTCTTGGTACAGGCGAGCAGCTTCGCGTGCGTTACCCCAAGCAGCTCCATACATGAACATCATGTCATGCTGTTCGGCAAAAGTATAATTCGCCATAACACAAAAATACAAAACACAAAACGAAAAAACGAAGAAAATAATTATCAAAAAATCACAGAACGAAAAAAACGAATTATAAAAGGCACAGAAAGAAACGCATGCACGAAAAGTCAACAAATATCACAAAAATATCGAATTGTGACAAATTGACGTTATTTGAATGCATGTATGTCTAGATCGTTTTTTTTCAAAATTCCGTGTGACCCGTGCAAAATAATTGAAAATGCAATTTGGGTTGCCTATTTTCAGGTACTTCTTAAAGAATCTTTAAGAGGCTCTATTTTCTAAAGGAAACACTTTTGACCACACATTTATTAACAAAAGTTGTTTGCTTTGTTGTTTTGCAAGCCCTAGAAGTTTGTTCCTACAGTTCATTAACACTCTGTATATAATTGGTGCATATATGCAATTTTAAACGAATTATTTATGGCTTTGCAATAGCAACACACCCACATGTTTGACCATGCAGAGCTTGTTTAGATACGTATTATTCATTTGGCCAGCTGGTTTATTATCTCGAACTATTTGACAACGGAGTTGATAAGCGTAGAATATGAATGGCTAGGGGTGTTAAAAGTAATACACGAAACAATTTCATGAAACATTGCAAACATATTTTTGAGTGCAGAACCTCTGGCTTAGCTCAACAATAAAGTAACACTAAACAAAACGATGTACCTCAAATATTGCAGTTGCAGTTGTGCAAATCTTGCAAAAACGTGCAACATGTTTCACGTATAGCTGAATGGATTTGAGTGCGCTCATAAAATTCATAAAAGCCCGGTCTTTGCGATATTAGGTTCAACGTATATCACGCTATTTCAAAAAAATCTCAAGCACAAAAACAATGTGTAACATTTTTACTTGCAGTTGTACCATAATTATGCATTTTATAAAAATAGTAATTTTAATATTCTACACCGAGGGAAATTGATATGTCAATCATACATTTTGAGGAATTGACAGGTCTTGCCAAAAAAATTCGTTTCTATTTAGAAATGCATTGTGATACGTGGTAAATTAATATTCAATAAATGAATTCGTTTTTTCTATTATATCAAACGTTTTTACTGATCTAATTAATAACATGTGTTACGAAAAACTATTTTGACCAATTTGTCAAGGTTAATATTTTTTAAATACGAACATTGAGAGTGAATCATAGGTTATTAACCTTTCTCCAAGTGCAGTACATACCTACGTGTTAAAGTAGGTAAACGTTGATGTTGCAAGGAGCAACTTGAAAACCTGTGCATTATATGTAGATAAGTGGTACAAGTCGCAATTTTTAGCACATTTATTGATTGGCATATTTACAGTTTTATTATTTTTTTGATTACTTAGGTGTTGTAGTAGATCCACCTAGAAAATACAGCTGTCATTTTATGTGTAGTTTCAAAAAAATAAAATAAAATGAAATAAAATTAACTAAGATTTGGACTTTTCTATATTGCAAGACTGTAAACTGTAACGTGTAGAAAACTATGCCACAGTTGCCATTGCCATTCTGTTTTAGTATTTTCGACTATACACGGTGTTTCATAACATACGGGGACGCACTTTAAGGATGGTTTCAGATCTTGAAAACAATGACAAAATTCGTATAAACATGTCTGCAAAAACGCTTCTTGACGGAGTTACAGCCTCCTGAAGATAGAACAGTCTAATCACTTTTTTGTCAATAAGCTTCGCAGTAGTTGCACAGGCTTGCACTAAAATTTAAAATTTTATATCTAAACATTACACATTTAGCTTAGTATTTCAACTATTGTTTCTTTGAATCAGTGCACCAGAGGCAGACCTGGGCAAGTACTCGATACTTTTCTTTAAATTTGTACTCGAGTACTGTAAGTACTCAGTTCAAAGTACTCGTGAGAACTTTTCTTTGTTAATACTCGTTACTCGTACTCGTGAATTATCGCAAGTACCCGTAATAAGTACTCAATGTATTTACAAGTATTTTTTCGATTATGTGATTCCCCTTATTCGGACATTAGATACAAAACCAGTTGAAAATATAATACATGTATTTGATTTCTTATATACATATTACATAACTGTGATTCCCCTGTCTACGTAAAAATTGAACGGGGATTTAATTTATTATTATTTATTTGATTATTATTTTTACAAAGCAAATGAAAAATTCAAACCTAATAATTTTACCTGTCACCTGTCAGGCGGAAGTACTCGTGTGCTGTACTCGTAATTTTGCATCACGAGTTGCGAGTACTACTCGTTACTCGTATGTGTTTAACTAATAAGACTCGTAACGTTGTACTCATGAGTACTTTAATAGAGTATTCGCAAAAAAAACTCGTGAGTAACCTCATTCAGTACTCGGCACAGCTCTGACCAGAGGTGTCTAATATGAAATGCATTTGCACATTTTTGTATGTAGAATACGAGGTTATCAACAAAAATTTAAAACCTGGAAGCAAATATAATGTTCCCTTGTGAAATCTAACAGTTTTGGGTTTTTGATAATTCAGTTTTTTTGAAAACTCAAGTTTCGGGCCCATTTCTATTCATCAAAATTCGTATTATTGGTCTGACTTATTCCAAACGTTTGTACAAACTATTTTCTGTTCTTCAGGACACTCTCGAACACTCCAAAAGTTATTAGACTATTACAACTTCAGAAGGTTGTAACTCTGTTAACTGGCCATATTTCGGAAAGAAGGCGGAAAGAAAACGATTTTTTCAATTATCTTTTCATTTTTAATTTTTTATTCTTTTCGAAGTCGCATGTCAGATTTATTACATGCAATACGAGTTCCTAGAGCTGTAGCTATTCGCTGGAACTTTTCTTTGCGTGTTGTATTGACGCTAAAAGAACATAGAGAACTTTTATTAGAAGTGTTTGAGCAATTATTTATAATTTAAAAAATGACAAAGATACCTACACTAAGCGATGTAATAAATTGAAAAAAAATCACATACATTTTGAATTTCTTCTATTACTTTTTATTTATAATTTCATACTGTCCTTGACTGATAGTGATAGAATGTACAAGGTTCTTCAAACAACACAATTAGACAGTGTATAGTCAAACTACAATTTCAAAATCACTTAATAATTTAAGAAAAAACAGAAGTGATATTATTTAATAAAATATTCCGTGAAAGTATTGATGCTGTTGGAGCACCTCTTTCCTCCCAAGCGCATTAATTCTGTAAAAAATATTTATTTATACATACAGCATGTTTTGTTGGTAATATTTGATAAAAATAAGTGTCTTAATTTTTAGAATAAAGATTTTTACTTTTTAATCTTAATGTTAAATACTTTTTGGCATTGCCTCCCCAAATTTTGAATACACGGAACGCCACCGGTTACCATTGTTATGATAATGCTTACTGTGGCTAATAACGATAGAATGATTTTATTCAATTTCATTTCATCTTCTGTATCTTTATGGTGCACAGACATAATTTATATTTTGGTTTTTCGTAATCAACAGTACCTGTGTCACTTCGACGCTTAATCTTTACAGCATTCATTAAAAAATTTCAGTGTGCAGGTGTCGTCGCTGTAGGTTTTTTTTCAGATATATCCACTGTTTTATCCCATTAAATATTAAATGATCTTTCTTCTACTGTCCGTCTGTAACGACCCTAGTAATTTTGGAGTACATTGCACATGATTTTTTATTAATATTGATTTTCCGTAAGAGTATCCATTAAAATTTTAATTAAAAATGGTCTACAAGAATTTTCATATTTACTGCAAACTACGTATGAAATAAATGAACGCACAATAGCTGCACGCTGCACCTAAATTTCGCTGACCGGCGCAAGTAAAGTAAAAACTGCAGAGGTTTTGATTTTGCTGTGCTTATTGCGTCCTGAAATCTCTAGTACTTTCTGCATCTGATCATTTCATTATTTTATTAATGTGCATGCAAACGTATTAAAATTATAGATTGGTTGATTGTGTCGTAGCTGGAATTAGTTAGCCCGATAAGCTCGGCTTTACCGTATGCGAAACTTTGTTTAAAGGCAACGGTCTATTTATTTACAAAAACAAAACACTATTTTTATTAAATTTGACGTTCAGATACATCAAACGTATATGAACATTTCAGAAAATTTGTTTTGGGCATAGGCGGCAGGCTAAGTTATTTTTTTACATAAAATAAAGAAATGAATGACAACGCTTCTGACATACGCAATTTACTGAAAATTCAACTTGCAGTTTTTATGTTTGCAACCAACATAACAAATTTGAATAACAGGTTAAATAAATACAAAAGATAATACTCCGCCTGCACTGTTTCGGGGTGGATTGAGTAGCCCTGAGCGGTGTTGCCGGTCCCAAGCCCGGACAAAGGAGGATGGTTGGGGGGCAAGGTTAGCAGCCTACCTCCCGTAAAACCTTAACTTGCTCCTAGAACTATTACACCAGCCTCGGATGAAGGACGGACTTAACAATATGACAACACGGCGCGGAAACGGAAAAAGAAATTATGGAAAAAGAACATAATCCGGCTAGGATGCTGGAACATCACATCCTGGAACAACAAAGACCAGGAAATTATTCTAGAAATGGAAAAACATAAAATGGATATCTGTTTAATATCAGAAACAAAGAAGAAAGGTAAAGGCAATGCAAGATACCAAAACTACATCGTGTCCTACAGCGCAGCGGAGTTGACAAGGGATCTAGAGCACACGCAGGAGTAGGGATACTAATTCATAAAAAGCTCGAAAACAATATTGAAGATGTGTAGTATATAAACCACAACATAATGTATCTAACTATCAAGTTAGCGGATGAAAAAATACACCTAATAAGCGTCTACGCACCAGATATAAATAAACCCGTAGAAGAAAGAGAAACGTTTTATGATGATTTGCAAGAGACATTAAACCATCTTCCAAACAAAGACAAAGTATTTATCTTAGGCGACTTTAACGCCAGGGTCGGCAACAATATCATCCCCGAAATTATGCATAAATTTAATGAAGAAACAAGGAATGGAAATGGAGATATGTTAATATCGATATGTGCCCATAATGAGTTGCGAATAAATAATACGTATTTTGATCATAAAGACCACCACAAGTATACTTTTACAAACACCAGAGGCCAAAAGTCAATGATCGATTATATAGTTACAAATAGGAAAGTACATCCTAGTCAGATACTCGACGTGCGCACGTTGACATCTGCAAACGCCGGAACACCACACGGACTAGTGATATGCAAGCACCGAACAGCTCGAATAATAACAAAAAAGAAACAGCGTAACCATGTATCTAAATTTAACATAGAGTCATTGAAGAATGATAGTACAAAAGACCTATATGAAAGGAGACTAAAAGAAAAAATTGCCCATAATGCCATTCTAGAGGAAGATAATGCTGAAACAGCCTGGCAGAAAATTAAAACTAATATAATAGACAGTGCCACAGAGGCCATAGGCTTAAGAATAACTGACACAAATAGACCCAAAAATAACAAACCCTGATTCACCCAGGAGATTAAAGAACTAGCGAAAGAAAAGAGAAACGCATACATAAAATATATTAATAATAGAACACCAGAAGAATACGAGGCATAAGGCTATCAGAAATAGAACAACTAACGAGATTAAACAACTTAAAAAACAATACTGGGAAAGGTTTTCGATGGAGATGGAGCATGACCTATACGGAGGGTAGAAAAAAGTGTGGAACATGTTACGAAATAGAAACAAGTTAGTTAATGAGGAAGTACAAGTAAACACCATAAAAATAGAAGGAGCGAGTAGCGCACTTTGAACATCTCTATGTCCATACAGAAACAAATAACGAAGAACGGGAAAACCGACCACCCTCTCCAACACAAGACGAAGATAATGACAAGATAACACTAGAAGACGTAAAGGTCGCGGTACGAAAGTTAAAAACACGAAAATCACCTGGAATCGACAACATCCCCAATGAACTGATCAAGTATGGGGGGAGTGACATGCAGAAGGAGATGACGAATTTGTTTCAAAGGATCGAAAATACCGGATTAATACCTGCAGAATGGAGAACCAGCATAACTGTACCTATATACAAAAAGGGGCCAAAAAACAACCCTGCCAATTATAGAGGCATAACCTCAATACAAAAAATACTAACCAAAATTTTAGCAGAAAAACTTAATGATAAAGTAGTCATATCTGAAGAACAGCAAGGATTCAGATCCAATAGATCCACAATTGACGCAATCTTCATTTTGCGGCAACTAATAGAAAAGTCTATAGAGTTTAACAAGCCTATGTTCATTTGCTTTGTAGATCTAAAACAGGCATTTGACAGAGTGCGACTAAACCCTGCTAGAACAAAAGAACATGAATAAGAAGTACATAAATATAATCAGAGAACTGAATAGTGATAACAAAACCATAATAAAAACTGACAACGGTCTAACACAAGAAATTAATGTACAAGCAGGTATCAGACAAGGTGATAGTCTAAGCATATGTCTCTTTAACATTATGATGGACCAAATCATCAAAAGCGTTAACGAAGTAAACGCAAGATACACAATGGGTGACCGATCCATAAAAATTTTATGCTATGCCGACGATGCCACTCTTATGGCAGAGAATGAGGATAACCTACAGCGACTACTCCACAGATTTAAAATAACAGCTGGAAAATACAATATGCTCATATCCTGTGAAAAAACTCAATCTATGGTAATATCTAAAAACCCAATAAGATGTAAGCTCGTAATTGACGACCACATTATCCAACAGGTAATGAGTTTTAACTACCTGGGAGTGGACATATCAAGTGATAGATATTTAATGGATGAGGTAAGAAACCAGGCGAATAAAGCAGCAAGAATTGCGGGTTACCTGAGAGATATTATATGGCGAAACAAGTACATGAGCTCAGAGAGTAAGATCCGAATATATAAAACCTGCATCAGGCCTGTGCTTACCTATGCCGCAGATACAAGAGCTGAAACAACACGAACCAAAAGAACATTGAGGGCAAATGAAATGAAGACACTGAGGACTATCAAAGGTGTGACGCTGAGAGACAGGATACGTAACAACACAATAATAAATGAATTAGAAGCACAGGATGTCGTAAGATGGACAAGAGCACGCCGTCGATATTGGAGAAAACACGTGGATAGGATGAGCCCAGAACGATTAGCTAAATGGGCTAAATCACAAAGGCCTAACACCAAACGCCCAGTAGGAAGACCACCAAAGCGATGGTGTGAAAGCTGGACATCGGAATCTCAAGAAGGAAGGTGATAATAGAACAAACAGGACAAAGTCCTATTATAAGTGGAAGAAGAAGAAGAAGAAGAAGAAGATAATACTCAAACTGCACTTATGCAAACAATTATTAAATAAATGTTAAAATTGCAATCCACATTGCAATCCACATTGCAAAACACTTTTGACACCTTTGTAAAACATGCTCAGCAACTCTTCTAAGGCGAACTATTTGAATTTCTGGGAATTATTGTAATCTGTGTGTTAGAAGCAAAATTTTCTAAATCTTCACATTCCTAATGTATCTGAACGTCAAAGCGAATAAAAGTAGTGTTTTGTTTTAGCTACATAGTAACGGTGAGTTTAAGGCCTACTATAATCTTTTTAAACATTAAATGACGGTAGGCGTTTTGTGAAACAAAAACATCCGAATGATTCAAGGAATAAAACTATTATTAGAAACAAATGCAGCCTTGTTGTTTGTTTCTTTTTATTTTCAGCCTACTACAATAGAAGTTTCTTACAGCCTACTACGAGAAAAGAGCTTTCGCTTATAACTCCTTTATTTCTGAAAATAAACCCATCAAAACCTTATATTGGGAAAAAGGGGGAAAAAGAGCTCTATCCAGTGATGACATGGCTGCGTTTGACACATATTTAAAAAATGAGCGAAACACTTCGCCTGGACTTTCCTATACTTATAAATTAACATTGTTTAATATTTTCCAACACTTTTGATATACACCTGTCTAGAAACGCAAAAGCAGTGTTTTAAAAAAACTATAAAATAAAAAAAAAATTTTGGCCCCAACCGAGGCTCGACCCCACAACTACTTATGCAGTAAAACGGCAGTACATTCGAACACACCCGCATAACCATCCATGCTATTCCAAACCTGCGCGTTATCGTTAAATAAGTGCCTATTGAATGCGTGCGCAATAGAAATGCATAAAACGTTCAGAACTCTTCACTTCCTTACAAGAATACAACTGCTGTAGAAAGTATGTGAAATTCTTCTAAGGACAAAAAGATTATTAAGGGGCAAAAAATTCGATTTTTTGATTTTTTGTAAAAAGATTCTCCTAGAGCAAACGAAACAAAAAACCAGATTTTTAATTTTTTATCGAAAAAATTTGGGGGGAGGGGAAACAGTAGCCCCCCTAAATATGAAATTATCGAAAAAATATTATGATATTCGGATTTTGCTGTCAATGATGAGCTATTTTGCTTTACCAGAAACATTTTATTGCCCCCCGTTAAATAAATAAAAAGGTACCAATTTTCAATTTTCAAAAATTCACAGATTGCGTCACAGTGAAATTATAGCAATGAGCAAAAAACAAAATTGTAGCAGATGCCTATCTCTATCAGCTTAAAAAGTTTAAACAAAAACGTGTGGTCAGTTTTTGAGATTTTTTTTTTTGAAAATTTCAAAAATTTTGGAGTGGTGCCATTGAGATCGTTTTTCGATTTTCAAAATTAATGATATTTCATGGTATAGTACCCTTAAGGGGCTACCAAACAAGATGTAGTTGATCCCAATCAAACAACTGGTTTTTGAGTAAATGGGCGTTAAAGTCGAAATTTTCAAAAATTCGTAGCTGCCGCCATGTTGAAGCTAGAGAGTTCGGTAAAAAATCCTTTGATTTGTCGTAAGGCCTTCTTTAATCTCCACTATTCAAATTTCCAAAATTCAGTTTCTGAAAAAAAAGCTACCAAAAAAACATGTCTAACTTCCGCTTCCGGTTTCGGATTCTTTTTAAAAGCTTATTTTGTCGATGCATTTTTGATATACCTCCTCATTCCAAAGCACATCGAAATCAGTCCAGCCGTTCCGGAGATATGAGCGTTACCCACACACACACACACCCACACACACACACACACCCACAGACAGACATTTTTTAAAAACCACTTTTTTAGGATCCTGGAAGCCCAAAACATGTATTTCCGTCAAAATCTCGATTTTGAAAATTTGCATGAAATCAATACTTCCCTATACTGAAAGTATAGGAAAGTAAAAATGAGCGAAACACTTCGCCTGGACTTTCCTATACTTATAAATTAACATTGTTTAATATTTTCCAACACTTTTGATATACACCTGTCTAGAAACGCAAAAGCAGTGTTTAAAAAAAAACTATAAAATAAAAAAAAAATTTTTGGCCCCAACCGAGGCTCGCCCCCACAACTACTTATGCAGTAAAACGGCAGTGCACTCGAACACACCCGCATATCCATCCATGCTATTCCGAATCTGCTCGTTATTGTTAAATAAGTGCCTATTGAATGCGTGCGCAATAGAAATGCATAGAACGTTCAAAACTAGTCACTTCCGTACAAGAATACAACTGCTGTAGAAAGTATGTGAAATTCTTCTAAGGACAAAAAGATTATTAAGGGGCAAAAAATTCGATTTTTTGATTTTTTGTAAAAAGATTCTCCTAGAGCAAACAAAAGAAGAAATCAATTTTTTAACTTTGTAGCGAAAATTTTGGGGGGGAGGGGGAACAGTAGCCCCCCTAAATATGAAATTATCGAAAAAATATTATGATATTCGGATTTTGCTATCAATGATGAGCTATTTTGCTTTAACAGAAATATTTTATTGTCCCCCGTTAAATAAATAAAAGGGTACCAATTTTCAATTTTCAAAAAATCACAGAGGGCGTCACAGTGAAATTATAGCAATGCGCAAAAAAATAAATTGTAGAAGATTCTCAGCTCTATCAGCTTAAAAAGTTTAAACAAAAACGTGTGGGCAGTTTTTGAGATATTTTTTTTTGAAAATTTCAAAAATTTTGGAGTGGTGCCATTGAGATCGTTTTTCGATTTTCAAAATTAATGATATTTCATGGTATAGTACCCTTAAAGGGCTACCAAATAAGATGTAGTTGATTCCAATCAGATAACTGGTTTTTGAGTAAATGGGCGTTAAAGTCGAAATTTTCAAAAATTTGTAGCGGCCGCCATGTTGAAGCTAGAGAGTTCGGTAAAAAATCGTTTGATTTGTCCTAAGGCCTTCTTTAATCTCCACTATTAAAATTTCCAAAATTCCGTTTCTGAAAAAAATGCTACCAAAAAAACATGTCTAACTTCCGCTTCCGGTTTCGGATTCTTTTTAAAAGCTTATTTTGTCGATGAATTTTTGATATACCTCCTCATTCCAAAGCACATCGAAATCGGTCCAGCCGTTCCGGAGATATGAGCGTTACCCACAGACAGACAGACAGACAGACAGACACACACACCCACAGACAGACATTTTTTTAAAACCACTTTTTTAGGATCCTGGAAGCCCAAAACATGTATTTCCGTCAAAATCTCGATTTTGAAAATTTGCATGAAATCAATACTTCCCTATACTGAAAGTATAGGAAAGTAAAAATGAGCGAAACACTTCGCCTGGACTTTCCTATACTTATAAATTAACATTGTTTAATATTTTCCAACACTTTTGATATACACCTGTCTAGAAACGCAAAAGCAGTGTTTTAAAAAAACTATAAACTAAAAAAAAATTTTTGGCCCCAACCGAGGCTCGCCCCACAACTACTTATACAGTAAAACGGAGGTACACTCGAACACACCCGCATATCCAACCATGCTATTCCGGACCTACCTGTTATTGTTAAATAAGTGGCTATTGAATGCGTGAGCAATAGTAATGCATAGAACGGTTAGTATTCTAGTCACTTCCAACTGCTGTAGAAAGTATGTGAAATTCTTCCAAGGACAAAAAGATTATTTAGGGGCAAAAAATTCGATTTTTTGATTTTTTGTAAAAAGATTCTCCTAGAGCAAACAAAAGAAGAAATCAATTTTTTAATTTTGTAGCGAAAATTTTGGGGGTGAGGGGGAACAGTAGCCCCCCTAAATATTAAATTATCAAAAAAATATTATGATATTCGGATTTTGCTATCAATGATGAGCTATTTTGCTTTAACAGAAATATTTTATTGCCCCCCGTTAAATAAATAAAAGGGTACCAATTTTCAATTTTCAAAAAATCACAGAGGGCGTCACAGTGAAATTATAGCAATGCGCAAAAAAATAAATTGTAGAAGATTCTTAGCTCTATCAGCTTAAAAAGTTTAAACAAAAACGTGTGGGCAGTTTTTGAGAAATTTTTTTTTGAAAAATTCCAAAATTTTGGAGTGATGTCATTGCGATCGTTTTTATATTTTCAAAATTAATGATATTTCATGGTATAGTACCCTTGAAGGGCTACCAAACAAGATGTAGTTGATTCCAATCAGATAACTGGTTTTTGAGTAAATGGGCGTTAAAGTCGAAATTTTCAAAAATTCGTAGCGGCCGCCATGTTGAAGCTAGAGAGTTCGGTAAAAAAATCGTTTGATTTGTCCTAAGGTCTTCTTTAATCTCCACTATTAAAATTTCCAAAATTCCGTTTCTGAAAAAAATGCTACCAAAAAAACATGTCTAACTTCCGCTTCCGGTTTCGGATTCTTTTTAAAAGCTTATTTTGTCGATGAATTTTTGATATACCTCCTCATTCCAAAGCACATCGAAATCGGTCCAGCCGTTCCGGAGATATGAGCGTTACCCAGACACCCACCCACAGACAGACATTTTTTTAAAACCACTTTTTTAGGATCCTGGAAGCCCAAAACATGTATTTCCGTCAAAATCTCGATTTTGAAAATTTGCATGAAATCAATACTTCCCTATACCGAAAGTATAGGAAAGTAAAAATGGGTGAAACAGGTCGCTAGTACTTTCCCATACCTTTTACGTTTTAAGTATTCTCGCGTACAGAAGTGATTGAAATTTACATCTAGTCATCTCCAGCCGGTACTGACTAGACTTTATTAAGATCGGTAAAAATTTTCAACTATTTTAAAAAAGAAAAAAAAATGGCACTTTTTAATAACAACGCGTTTTCCGGCATTTACGTAATTTTAACTACGACTATCAATTAGCTTTAGTTAAAAAGATATTTTTTATTCTTTGCATATTTTTGATAACTTTTTAAATAAACCATTTATATCGATTTTTAGTCCGAAATCTGAAGAGCGAGCGGTTCCGTTCTTACTATTCTTATACGGTAGGGTTGCCTATATACATTGTTTTCTTAGAAATCTAATATGCGAGAAATGAGAAAAGAGCTTAAGGCAATTGATTTTTACTATTTACAACGTTATAATTATAAAATTTACACTTTTGCATATACGGTAAGTATTAATATCTAGTATGAGAAAGTCCACTCTAAGTTAACACTTTTTTTAAAAAAAGGTTGCCTAAAAATCTCAGACTTAGTAATAATTGCTATCTATATTATGTTTCTAATAAAATTGCAATAACTTTCTGCATTTAATGGTTTTATTATATTATTAATTGTCTCTTATTGCAAGAAATTAAATTCAATGCGCTGTGCGAAATTCTCATGTTAGCGCTATAAATACACTTAAGGTAAGATGTTGACAGTTTATTTTAAGCCATAATTAACCAAATTATACCAACAGTAGTGACTGCAACATAAACATTCGCTGAAAGCAATCGATAAACGTGAGTGAAGATGTAAGTCGTTATATTGTGGTAATAAATATTGTCGAGATACAAGAGCCCGTCGTCGTGTTATGATGAGACAGTTTATTATCACTTTTGCGTTAATGGCGTTTAGCAAGTTTGGTTTGCATTGTAAATTTAATTTGTATTTTTGATTCATCGTTTTTTGCGGGGTTCTACCCCTTTCACATTTTATGAGTTAGATTACTACTGTCGACTGCAATTTCTATGCTTCGCATAGATTATTTTTGTTAATTAGTGTTCAATAATGTTTTTTAAATAGATTTTTCCTACTTGGGTAAGTCAACTAATCATCCACTATTGCCAATTAGTTAAAATAATTATGTCCTTCTCTTTTTAATTATTTAAAGTATATAATGATGACGTTCTGCCGAAACATGTAGCTACCCACTTTTCTTTCTAATTAATACTTGTTTTTAAGTTAAACTTTTGTTGGGAAGACTTGGGGTTTCTTTTTCTTATTCCTTTTCAAGTTTTGCAATTTTTATAATCTCCAACAGTCATTTTGTATTGAAAAACAGACAAACGCAAATAAACGATGTTTTTGGGCAAATATTTTATCACAAAAAAATTAGTTATTAATTTACGATATTCTGCAAGTACAAAACTGCAATAAGTAATGCATTTATGACTATGAATTGCTTTTGCAAGTTCTTGGTAGTGTCTAATTTCTAAATATTTTCACAGATTGTGTCGAAATAGTTTTACAGATAATAATCTTTGTGTAATTGTGCAAATTTTTGTGGCTTCTGAAAATTTTGCATTTAAAATTAATTATTATACATACATGATTACGTTTATTGTCTCATTTCGTAAAAATGTATTTT
The DNA here is from genome assembly GCA_958336395.1 of Ctenicera cuprea. NCBI lineage: Eukaryota > Metazoa > Arthropoda > Insecta > Coleoptera > Elateridae > Ctenicera > Ctenicera cuprea. The sequence continues at coordinate 41,033,802 of OY284490.1, forward strand.
TCCTTCAAATAAACCAGAGTGTTGCTTAACAAAACCCGCTTTCTAACAATATTTTTATTGTTTAACCAACACACTACTACAATCGAGTGCTAGGATAATATATGCAGTTGATACAACTGTGTAAATTCACTTACTTCGTCATAATTACTTACCCATTTACACGAGCTTTAATGTAAACCAGTTCGACCACTTCACTAATATGAGTTGCGAAATCTTCCAAATAATTCTTTCGAACGATTTTGGTTGTTAGTAAATTTCAGAGTAAATTTTGTATCTGCGTCACTGAAATAAAAGGACAAAGTAGCACCAGCATGATGTCATCGTAAAAAAATAACTAATTGTTTAAAAGTTCAGTTGAATGTGTTGCCTTTGGATATATTACGCAATCGAATTGTTATATAAGGCCGGTATAACCTCAATTTTTTAAAACTATGTCATTGATATGTTCCAGCATTTGAGTTGTTTATTATTTATTTTGAAACTATAACAACTGCAACAAATAAATGATAGTTTGAGATAAATATTAAAAAATAAACAGTAACACCACAGTTATGCTTATAAACAATTATATTGAAGCCGAAACTAGGTAATTTATAGGCAGTAATAGCATAAGAAGCGATTATAATTTTGTTGAATAAAATTCGTGAATATTGTTGACTTTATTTGTGATTGCTAAGCAATATTTTGCTCAGAAAGTGACTCGAGACGTTTTACAAGACCGAAATTGCCAAAACGTCAAACGCGGTTATTGATCTATAGTAATTCCCTAAATATCTCACCATAACAAGACCTCCAGACATAATATGGTTTTGAGCTAATGTTTACATGTTCAGACACATAAAGTAGCGCAGTAAGAAGCTGTCAAAACAGTGTGAGCCAGAAGTCGTCGGCTTTCATCCACGGCTATTATTATTGCTAGACGCGCATTCGTATCTATATATGTAGGCTTTGATCATAATAGTAATGTTAAATATTAAATTTGTTTAATGCACTTAATAATTAAAAACGAAATAATATTTTTCTTTTATTGAATACTTCGGCACATTCTAATTACAATTGCCTTTATTTGCTACAAAAATTATATACTATAAACTTGGGTCCCTCTCAATTGCGGGCCCCAATGCAACTGTATTTGCTGCATTAGCGCAGTTACGCCACTGTGCACGTATTAAGTACATGTCTTACAGCTCAAAGCAGCTTTATTGTTATGGTTTAAAAAATTACTAAAACAAGCATGGGGTGTAGCACACGGGTTCTGCTAGTATAATATTTCTTCAGGATTACGAAACGAAGCTGTGCCTGTTTGTTTGCACAGTCGCTAAGATATTATGGAGCTAGTTTCAAATTTTCTCAACAGTTATGCCACCAGTGAGTTAAAAAATAATAGCGTGCCTGCTTGAAAATCGATAGGTGATAATTTTTTTAAACAAAACCAATACTAGTTATAGTATGCAGGAAGTTTAAGTAATTTTCAATTTGCAAGTAGATACCAGTACCATAACTTTTCAAAAAAATCAAATCATAACTTTCAATAGAAAAAATTTACTTTTACACAGTTTTTACTTTTTAACACCACCGCGCAACATTAAAAATTAGGCGCCAAATAAATAGACCTTTGCCTTTAAAAACAATTTCGCATACGCAAAGACCGAGCTTATCGGGCCAAATGATTCCAGCTACGACACAATCAACCAATGTATTATTCTTAATACGTTTGCATGCCCATTATAACAAAAAATGCAATGATCAGATGGATAGATGCAAAGAAATAGTAGGGATTTCAGAACGCAATAAGGTAAAGGCAAAGGCACGGCCTCTGTAGCGGCCTCATGGCACCGCCAGTCAGCAGCAGTTAGTTGCAGCGTGCAGCTATTGTGTGTTTATTTATTTCATACATAGTTTACAAATTTGCAGTAAATATGGAAATTCTCGTTGACCAGCTTTTATAAAAAATTTAATGGATAGTCTTCCGAAAAACAAATAGAAATAAAAAATCATGGGCGATGTACTCCAAAATTACTAGGGCCGTTACAGAGAGACAGTAAAAAGTAATGTAGATCGTTTTATAGTGAATGGTATAAAAGAACAGACTGGCTAAGTGGTAGCGATATTACAAACAAATTAATTTGCTGGAATTGCTTACTATTTTCATCTATATCTAACCCCTCAAAAGTATAGTCTGAAACAGGATGCTGTGTTTTAAAAATTCTTTCAGCTTCAATTAAAAAAAACGTGCGTCGATCAAAGAACATTTATCTGCAACCGTTAGGTTTACGTTATCAAATTAAAAAAAATAATATATCGAATTGTAAACTTAATTTTAAGTAGTTTGCTTAAATTTATTTGCGATAAAAGTTTGTACATCGTAGCAATTTTCTTAAGTAAAACAAATATGATTTGTCGTGCAGCACGTTTAAGTGATTTATCCAGATTATTTTTCAGATTCAATCGTGGTATATAAGGGGATATAGGAATATTTCCGCATAATATATCGAATTCTCAACTTGTATTCTGAAAACTAATTAATAAAACAAATGAATATTTCGCGTAAATGTATTTGCGATCTAATTTTACGTCAAAATATATGTCAATTAATAACGACTGTGATGTGATTGACAGATATATTACAAATAGTAGATTCTGATTGGCTGTTTGTGATAAGAGACCAATCGCAAGTAATTTAACTAGTGATTCCGATTTATTGATGAACTTGGGAGATTCTTAACGAGTACCAGTTAAGACGATAATTTTGTCTTAAGATAGGAATTGATCTCTATCTTTCGCACGATGTGGTGCAGCAAAGATCTTAACTTGTCACCGTTGTCGGTGGTTGTTTTTACGGATGTTTCGATCAACTTAAGTTAATTCTTAAGAAGTGCTAGACAACCAGGAACCAAACCATGGAAACATCTAGGCAGTTGGCAAAATCAGGTAAAAGTTGAAACATTTAGCGAAACCCGCGTATTCGCAAAAATTTTGAAAAAATGCCGTTAACACAAAAAATTTGCAGAAACAATTTTAAATTCGAATTTTTGGCTTCTAATCTAGTTGAGTAAGTATTAGTTGTCATTATATTGGCTCATTCATTGCATTTCTAATAACAATTAACAAAAGCTAAGCTTCTCAGCTGCATTTAGTGAGGATCTAAACGAGCCACAGCCGATAGGAACCGGGAACGTAATACCACGTAATACGCTTACGCCGCACCCGCACTTTATACAATTTATGGCACACTTGACACTGGCAGTCTAGTACATTAATCAGATTCTTGGAAAATAAGTATTGTTTTTATAAAATTGAAATCCATGAGACATGTCTCATTGTGGAACATTACAACATTTTGTATCTAGACAATTAATAATTATCGGAAAATGCTACATTCTAAATTCAAAAGCTAACCCAAAGCAAAACCACGGGAATTACAAAAGAGAACACCTAAAGGGCGTAATTTTATACTGAAAACGGAAATGCCTAAGAAGAACTTTTTCATGGAACTCGAAAAAGATAAAAATCAAACAGAAAATTAAGCAAATAAAACACAAAAAAAAGTTTTTATAGTTTCAGAATCGGAACAGTGAATTTACGAGTGTCTCATAGTGGAACAGATTCGACAGTACAGTTAAAAAGTAGTTTCAGGTATTAGTAAACTATTGTGAGTGTTTTATTATTCCTCATTATTAACTATAACATCAGAAAAGTATACTATACGAAAGAGAATCGACATATTTCACCAGCAATGAAGATTTGCTGCTTGTTTATACAGAAAAAAGTTCCATTGTGAAACACCGTCCCATACAACCTCACTCTTCGACTTAAATCGTCCCCATGCGATTTTTGGGTATTTTTGATCTTACAAGATGAATCACTGGAACTTAAATTTTGCAGCAGTACGAAAGTAAAGAAAAATCCACAACCACCATGATACTAAAGCGTGTGTAAATGTGCTAACATTAATATGTGTTTGACAAGCAAATAGAACGTTTCTAAAACTATATATCGTGTTAAGACCTCTACATCGAAACGAAAATCAATTTTTAAACTTTGAACAGTTTCTATTTCAAACGACAGAACTTTTCTAACACTCTTTATAGATGAAACGCAACGAACGGGAAAACTAACAATGAACCAATAAAAATAGTAAACCCGAAGCTTGATTTTCAAGGAACTTTTTGAGGTATTTATCAACAGCTATTGTAATTTATGTACAAACATTGATATTATAAAACTATAAAATGTTTTTCTCGTATAATTAGTGCGTATCACGTAAATAAAACGTAGATTTGCAAGAGTTGTTTAATCTTAAACATATACGAACAGCAAATAAAATTATATATGTAAATTCTTAACATTTTAATGTTTGCTTATTAAATAGGTCAGTGATGACGCCGTCGACTGCGCAGATTTCTACGTGTTTGTACCTGTATTTGCATAATTTCTGCAATGTTTGTAGTTGTAGTTTTCACAGAGTTATTTACATTTCAACAATTTATTGAAATTCTGTAACAGATAAAGTTAAATCGCCATACATTGTTCAAAATACTCGTAGGTATAAGTTTTTAATAGTGTTCCTCCACAGCTCGTAAAGTTAAAATGTTTTTTTTGACGGAAAACGAACGTGGATACGATGAATTAAACGTAAAGTCGTACTTTCGGTTTGAATATAAATTCTAACGGTTTGACGGGAAAAATATTACAAACGTATAAATGTTTGTAATCCACAAGCGGGCAACAAAGTTTTTAATTTTCGGATTGAACATGAAATTCAAAGGGTTTGGCAGGTTTTCGGGAACGTATAAACGTTTGTAATTCACGGTCGGGTGATAAAGTCTTGCTTTCGTATTGAACAAAAATTCAAAGTCTGTGACGAGTTCCCCGGAAATATTACAAACGAACTTCGTTTTCAAAATAATTGTATGTGTAATAAGACCGGAGCGGGAGAGCTAGTGAGGTATTTAGAGTTTAGGTAAAGAATTTTTTATCTGATTTCAGAGCGCGTTTTAAAGGAAAAAAGGGCTGGAGAGAGAACTTCTCCTACTCTTACTAAATTTCGGGGTGCGCGTTTGAGCTCAGAGGGAAAAGGAAAAAGAAATGCCGAACTGGTTTGCGTTAAAATTTTAAGGTTACTGAACTAAATTAAAATAATTATAACAACGCAAATAAATTCTTTTCGGTGGAATTTAAAAAAAAGACGAGCCCGTCACAGCGTTTCCAGGGTTGGCCACAAATGTTTTTTCTACTCATATATGTGAAAATAGCAATTTTTCCACGGCTTGCTTTACATGAAAGTGATATTTCTTAACTCCAGAGATGAAAATATGTTCACATCTAGAGATGAAAATAAGAATGACAAATTTAATGGAAAGATTGCATTTATTGCTATGGAAACGACTTTACAAACAGTAATTTCAGTAATTTGCACTGTGACAGTTCGTTTTGAATTAAATTGAACTTGAAAGTTTTGAACTTGAAACTGCAATATCGTAGAAAAAATAGCATTTCCTACACGAGATGAAATGCGTTTTTTTCGTTCGCGAACCTGCCCCACTCGCCGCTAACGCGGCTCGTGAACAAATGTCCGCTCACGAAAAAAAAACGGTATTTTCATCTCTTGTTGCACAATATACTATTAAAAGTATGCGGAAAGGTATGTAATAAAACTACTTTTTCCACTACTAGCATTAAACGATATCATTATTTACTTTGTTTTAGAGCCAAGAAGATGAATTTCTTTCCTAGTGGTTACTAATATTTCATTATTAACTACTGGTTAATAATGAAAACAATTGCCATCTAGTACTCACATTGCCTATTTAAAATTATAAACTTTCATGTAAAAATCCTTTGATTTTACTGGTAATAACTGTTCACCAACACTTTCTGAGCCTTCCCTAATTTCAGGAGGAGTGCAGTTTTCACTGAAATCATCAAAATTGGACATTTTATAACAACTATTATAAAATATATATTTTACATAAATGTCAATTGAAATTAACTATTCTCTTGTTTTCAAGCAAGGCTACTTTATTTTTGTGCATATTTGCATTTGTAATTTTATTTATTTATTAATGTAAAATGAATTAATTATAAAAGGAATAAAGGTGCTAGTAGTAGAAAAAATAATATATAAACCACGGTAGAGAAGACTTATCGGCCTCGCAACTTATTTTCCTCGATGCTTCGCATCTCGGGAAATAATTCTGTTCAGCTGAGAAAAATGTCTTCTCTACCTTGGTCTATAATATACTATTTTAACCGACTTCAAAAAAAGGAGGAGCTTCTCAATTCGTCTGTATATACAGAGTGCCCAGATCAGGGCAATCATGTTGGCATTAACTTGACAGTTTACTAATAAAATTCGTTAAGGCCACATTACTTGAACGGTGCAAAGATTATCGATCACTGACAACGTGGACATGCTTCTACTTCTGGGTGAATGTCGAAAAAATGGGAGTGCTGCCAGTACTTTGTATGCGCAACGCTTTCCAGGTAGACAAAACATTTAGAATGCTTCTTCTGAATTTACAAGAGTATGGGCAATTTTCAAAACCAAAAGTAAGGGCACGGCAAGTTACGGTTGAACATAACGAAGTAGCTGTAATTGAAATGGTTACGGATAATCCCCATACAAGTCAAAGAGCGATTGCAAATGCCTTAAACAATAGCAAAGGTTCTGTTTTCAATATTCTTAAGGCGAACAAATTTCACCCCTGCCATGTTTATACCATACACCATCTTGAAGATAGGGATTATGAGCATCGTGTTCAGTATTGTCAATTTCTTAGACGACAATTAAACGGCAATGCAGAATTTTTAAGTATGGTATTATTCTGTGATGAAGCGAGGTTTCCAAACAACGGCATGGTTAATCGACATAACTGCCACTATTACGCCCAAGACAATCCCCGCTGGATCAGGATAACTCATTTTCAGAGAATCTTTTCTCTTAATGTGTGGTGCGGTGTTATTGGCGATTTTGTAATAGGTCCACATTTCTTTAATGGAAATTTAGATGGTGAAATGTATTTAAATTTCTTAATTAATGAACTACGGGCTCTCCTCCAAACAGTTCCTCAAAACGTACGGAATAGCATGTGGTTTTTAAATGATGGTGCACCTCCGCATTTTCATAGGGATGTGGGAAATTATCTTAACCAACGTTTTGAGGGACGCGTAATTGGACGAGGTGCATTGCATCCTTGGCCTGCCCGTAGTCCCGATTTGACTCCGCTAGACTTCTTTTTGTGGGGCAAAGTAAAAAATGATGTCTATGAAGTGCCCATTCGAAATGAAGAACATCTACGCGAAAGGATAATTCAATGTTGTCGCTCTATCACACCGGAAATGTTAGCTCGTGTTAGAGGTTCGATGTGTAGAAGAATTATACTCTGCGAAAACGAAAGGGGAAGGCAATTTGAACACCTGCTTCGTTAGTTTTTGTACTATGTTCCTATTAAATTATTGTAGTTATTGTTGTCAAATATTAAATTTGAGTTATTAAAGTAACCTTAAATTTGTACTTAATCATTAGTAAATAATTAAATATATGTACTGTAAAACAACTCCGATCTCAATTTTTAAAAAATGGTAGAAATGCATAGTGATCTGGGGGTTGCATTGTGAGTTGCCCATTTAAAAAAATTTAGGCTCGGAGTTTTAAAATGGACACTCTGTATATATAAATATATATTTTTTTATGTATGTTCGGGCATAACTTCTTTGTTTATGAACCGATTTTGATGATTCTTTTTGCGTTGGGTTCAGTATAGTTCCAAGGTGGTCCCATTTTAATGTCATTGGTATTGGACCTTGAACTTCAAAGACACCAGGGAACTCCTCAAAATCTATTTTTTTTCTAAGCGTTTCCGTCTTTCATCTTCCATTTCAACTAGCCGTCTTTTCCTCATTCGAGAAGCATCTTTACTAGATCTAATGAGTATCTGTATATAATTATAATTTTGAAGACGGTGCCAAGTAGAACATAAAAATTATATACCTTGCTAGAATAACAAATTAGATTCGAATTTTTATGTTTTACTTGGCGCCGACTTCATAATTATAAAACAATTAATAATTATATAATAAACAATAATTTCTTAATTACATTTATGTTACTTTTGTGTTTTTATTTAAAGTCGTTTTTTTATGTTAATTATTTTACAATTTTAAGTGATGGGTAGATCTAGTAAAAATGCTTATTTTTTGCTTTTTAGTTAATATGTCACTTTTGTGTTTTTATTTGAAGTCGGTTTTTTTAAAGTTAATTATTTTATAAGTATTTTTTTGTAAAACTAATAGTAACGCCATCAGAACCATTATTGCAAACATTTGAAGGCCCTGTATATTATTTTACCGTTAATACAATATACTAATCGGACTGCAGGTAAAGTCTATAAGCCAATGTATATTGTAAATGAAAAAAAGCTTCGTTTTTACACTAAACAATCAAAACCACCTACTTTGCAAGTACAGCAAAATATGACTACGAGTACTACCAGTTTATAAATTATAAGCAGATGTAGAATTTTGAAGGAATTTGCATATGAAGGTGTCGATTAATCTTTATCCAGAGTGCGTGCGATAATCAAGCGACCTTTTACAAGCTAGTTTTTTGGTGCGTTATGTAAAGCTTTGAAAAAAACTGATAGCAGACGACTTCAACTTTTAAATTTTCTTCGAGGTCGATTTAGCAACAAAATTTGTATTTCAAAAACGTCGACTTACTGTTTGAAACTGGCTTTAGTGTTATAAAAGTTTAAGTTATACCGCAGGGTTATAAATAATATATACTGTGCTTTCTCGCGATCTCCTACAACATTTCTATAATGTAGTTGCGGTAACATTTCATCTAAACTACCGCTAATATTCGAAACTAATTTGAACTGCTAAGCCATACAATATCACACTCTTATTAGGGAAATTTCATAAAGATTTTATATCTAGTATCTACAGATATAATTTTGTATTATTAATTTTCAGTGGGAGTAAATCGAACTTACGATACTCAATTATCTAATTATCCATTGTATCAAATAAAATCTCTATAAATATAGCAAAAATTTAAAGTGCTAGGAAGTTGAATGTTAAAACCTCGATATTTTCATAAAATTATCAAGTTTGCCTAGAATCTTGTGTTTATGAATCATGAGTTTATTTTATTCTAACAACGTTGTTATCATTGCAGCTGTTTCATGTTTGACTAAAACATGCACTGTAGGGGTTCTAAACTGTTCTTAGAACCTTTCTATATCCGCCCTACTCATTAGTTTCTTAGTACTAAAAAGTTATATTTTACCGATATCGCCTTGCACAAATACGGTCAATGTCACCCGCAAGGTTGTGTGTATTCTTTTATCTGTATAGTTCTAAGCGAGCAGAAGTGAGAGGGATTTATAAAGTTACTGCTAGACATGTAGTCGCCGCTTTTCATAGCAGGAAGTGCGTAAATCGAACAGGAATATCCGATTTATTCAGACCTGCCCTTCGGCTTCATTTCCAGTTTTTTTCCATTCTACAGTTGCATGTTTTGAAAAACAGAGAAAGAATTTAAATGTCAGGAGTACCGAGTATCCATGCACATAACGAACACAGTAGAAATGGCGTGATAGTGAAAATTAAGCTGTATAAACAAGTTTGAAGGAAAACCTGAAATCAAATTAACAACAGTTTGCAATAATAATACAAATTTTATTGTTTTGCCCTTCTACAAAACTCATATATAATTTATGCAACAGCATATTCATTGAATAATTGAGACATGAAAACATAAGTATGATAAATTAGCTATATTATGTTATATACTTTCAGTTCTAAAATAGCCTGATTAAAATAATGTAATTTTTATGTAACAAGCTTAGCGCTGCACAGTAACAATGTTTACTATTACTTCGTTCTACTTTAGAAAAGGTATACTACTTAGAATCATTTACAATTGAAGCTTTGTCATACTACAAAAATTGTCATATTCTACGTTTTCAGCAATATTTCATATCGTAACCAAAGCCTGGATATACATTGCGGTGAAACGTCCTTATTCAGCATAGATGACCCTATCTAAAAGTCTTTATATATGGGCCGAGTTTTTTACAGCCCATTCGGCCGTCTCTCGCTTCTTGGATTTATGGATTTTCAGGATTAGGATTGGGGGGTGAAAAAACTCAGGCGCACTTAGGCCGAAAAAAGTTCATTGTGCTTCTCAACATGGATATCACCCAAGCCACCCAATTCTTTGAATGAACTTGAGGACGTCCGAGATTGGGGTGTTGCTGATGACGGCCATGTCAGGCCAGAAGTCCCCCAGCATGGATGTCCTAATTGTTGCTAGGACAAGACAGTGGCATAGAACGTGTTCTGCTGTCTCGTCCTCTAAGTTACATCCTCGACAGTTGGGGCTGTCTGCCAGCTCCATCCTGTGCATGGGCTTGTTTAGAGTGCAGTGCCCAGTCAGGATTCCTACAACCAGTCGAAGATTCTTTCTGGACAGCTACACACAGTATTTGACTGTCTTTGGTAAGGGTGCTGCAAAAGCAGCCTTTGCCTGGCAACAGATTTGCCTACCTTCTCGTGAAGCTGTTTAAGGTTTCTTGATGTAGCATAGTGCTGAATATTGTCGGGGAGATGGGGTTACAGATTCCGGCTCCCAAAGAAGTTGTTCTGAGGTCAGTCATGCGACCTTATCAGGCTTCTTCATCACCTCGATCACCATAATGTCCCTTTACCTAAACGAGTAAAACAACATCGTCTATGGAAATATCTTCGAGAGCTTCGGACCACTGAGTTCTACTCCTGAAATAATTTTACAACTACTCAGGGCCAGTAAGGCATCTCCACTATCACTGAAGATACCAATACGTTAGTTCTTGATTTGTCATTCAGAACTGCATTTGCACCATGCATTATCGCTACTACCTCCGCTTGGAAGATGGTGGTGAGCTTGCCTAGCCGTATACTTTGGCGAAGGTTTAGATCGTCGGAGAAAACTCCGGCCCCGCGGCCCGTTCCATACCATGTTTTGGATCCACCAGTTGAGATGGATATATCAGAATGGTGGGTTACCCTAGCATTCACATATATGTATACCGAAGTGTCGATTAAAGGTATACTTGGGAGGGAGGCCACCGCACCGAGAAGAGGAATCTTCAAAACTGCCTAATCGAGAATGCTGGTGTGTCTGCCACCCACATCTTTTGTATACCATAGCCCCTTAAAGCAGTCTTTATGGCTGACTCCTCCACTATCAAATCGAGTGGGGGAATGCATAGGACCGCTTCTAAGGTCGCCGTGAGGGTTGAACGAGTACTTCTTGTAATACTGAGACAGACAAGCCGTTGTACATGTCCCAGTTTGGTTGCAGTTGTAGCCTGTCTGACTCTAGGCTCCCAGACCAGTGTTCCGTAGCATAGTATAAGCCTAGTTATGGGTGCATACAGCCACAGGGTTTCTGGGGATAGCCCTTAGGATCTTCCCAGCTCTCGGTGACACTGCCAAAAGGTTATGCACGCTTTTTCAGTCTTAGCCTGTAAGTGTTTCTCCCAATTTAGCTGTTTATCATGAATGACTTCCTGATATTTGACGCTGTTTGATAATTTGAGGGAAGTACCGAATAGGAGGGGTGTACGTAAACGTCCAACCTTCCTCTTTCTTGTAAATAGTACCATCTACCATCTGTCTTCACGAGGTTGACAAACAGAGACTGTTCACTACACCAATTTACAGTTTTTAAATGTTTGTGAATTTCAATCGTTTGCAGCATATCTACACAATCTATTTACACAAAAATGTTAATTTTTTTTTTATAGTGTTAGTTGATGTCATTAAATTATTGTGTTCTAATAGGTGTTTTTTAAATTCAGCTAAACTTTAAAGCAAATATGATGGTATATTGAATATGCATTAAACTTAAATAGACGTATACATTGAGCTTCTTTATTTATACTAGCGAAAGCAGTGTGCACGACCCACGTTTTATTGTTTTTAACATCTTTAAAAATACGCAAGCTTTTTAAATAAAATGCCGCGTCCGCCCTACGTGACTGTTACATAAACAGTGAAACCGGAAAACATTCCCTCCAAATGCTCCTACCAAACTAATAAATAAGCTGTGTCAAGATGTAAGAACGTAGCCTGCCATCACCAAAAGTTGAAACAGCAATCCAAATTTAATATGCAGGGTGTTTCGTAAGTACAGAAACTTCATGAGGTGATTTCTGGAGTTATTTCATGAAGTACAGTTTATATGAACATATGTCCGAAAATGGTTCCTTATGAAATTACAGCCCTCTGAAAAAAACAGTCTAATTACTTTTTTGCCGATAGCTTTTGCAGTAGTTGCACTAAAAGCTTTTAATTCTATATAAGCACATTTAGTTTACTATTTTTACTTATTTTTGTTTGAATAGGTAAACCATACATGTCTCATGTGAGGGCGGGTCAAGTAATATTTGATTCTAAATATATTGGATCTTTACAATTTTTGAAGTTTTGTCTAGAAAGAATTATTCGCTATTCAAACATACACGAATAGGTAAATATGGGTCCGGAAATGCTTCCTTACGGAGTTACAGCCTTCTGATGAGGTTTGAATTGTTGAAATTTTGCAATTCCGAAGACAGTACCTCTGTACCGAAGCGTTTTCGGACAAATATTTACAGGAGTATTTTCATCATTTTCATGTGTAGAACTCGATCAAAAAACACTTGAAATATCTGGAAAACTGTTAGATAGAACGGCTTCTAAAAACAGAACCTTTTTTTGTGTATGTTTGTATGGTAAATATATGGACAAAACTTCAAAAATTGTAAAAATCTAAAATGTTGAGAACAAAATTGTTACGTGACCCCTCACATAAGACTTATTCAAACAGTTCCAAAAAAATTTTATGGAATGAGTGCAAATATCACATATAAAAAAGAATTTTACTGAGATGAAATTTCAAAAATTTATCTCGCTCTGTATACATAATTAAGCGTTAACGACTAGTGCACACCGCTACGCTCGAGGCACGGTCATTCTACAGGAAAAATCCTAGAGAGCAATCCATCATCTAAACAAGAAACAATTTTAAAAACACGTGTAGACCACTTTAATTAAACACAATTAAACTTCAATACAATTCAGTTGTCGGCTCACGTCACAGTTCTACCCAACTCATCGTCATGAATGCCAACTCGAACGCTGAGGTCAATTTTGGACTAAACGATGGAACTCGTTTGTATAATCGCACAGTGGCATACCAGACACCCCTGCAACCCCCGCACCGCGAGGGGGCAAGCCTTTTAGGGGCCCAGGGATCAAAGGCTGTCAGAAACTAAAGAACTAAAGAAAAATTAAAAAACTTTAAACTGCAAAACATAAAACCATAAAAAGTCAGTAAGCTCGAAAATCTATAGCCTACATAAAAGCATAAAGCCCCATGTCAGCAAAATAACTAGATACTTGAATTTAGAAATAATTACGACAGCTTTGGTTTCAATCGCGAACGTGCGTTTATATAAAAATTTAAAATATAATAAAATTGTGGTTACTTTTTAAGTATATGTATATAAATATGAATCTAGCTAAATAACTAGGTGGCATCTATAAGAGAAAATTGGGCAAGAAAAAGGACAAAAGTATTAAAAAAACTCTTAAAACTTGTTCCTTAGTGTTTCTGCATATCAAAATAGAAGTGTAGTAGAAAGTACTAAAAGGTTTAAGCATCGACAAAATCTTAAATGAATTCGCCATAAAAAAATACGCTAATGCAAGCCGTTTTCTTTAAACTAAGCTTATCAATGGACAATATTGTGTTTTTACCGCACACGATAATTACCAACGAAAATAAGGTATACCTGCTGGAGTGTTATAGTTGTAGTAACGTTTAAAATTATTTTTTTAATAATCGTGTTGTTATGTTAGTAGTAAACGTAGTTATGTCTTAGTATTAATTTGCCTATAACAAAACTGGAGGGGGGCTTATTATAAAAGTCTGCAGGGGGGAGGGGCTTACGATTTGCGTAAAGCCACTGTAATCGCATTCACACCTGTTCACCACACAGAGTTAACTGACTTAAGAAAAAGGAAGCAAGCCTTTGCCCCTATCTAGATTGTTTATTGTTATTTATAAATAAAAAATAATGTATGTACGAGGATTTCCTTTCGCGTAACTCAAATTAACGCAAATTACTGTCGCTGATTCTGGCGCACTCACTCAAGACAAGTTCACATTAAAGAACATTTTGGCCTATAAGTAAATTGTTTATCACTATTAAAACAAAACCTAACTAGACTCGTAATATTACAGGATAGTATTATGCACATAAATACATGTTTCTAAAGTTTAAAACGTCAAAATATCGCTGTAAATATTCACTCCAAGCTATTAAAAAAGCAGCACTAACGACATTTAGGAACCGTAGACGGTACTTGTATACTGTTCACACATTGTATCTAACTATAAGAGCTCATATAGCTAAGTGTACGACAGACAACACGTGAGTTAGGTCATTGCTCGTTGACATACAAAAGTTTAAGAAATATCTCAATCAGTAGGCTTCCGGAGTCGTAGATATATGTATGGATACACCGCCCATGTTACGTAAGTACGTCTGCCGAAAACAGGTACTGCACCTACCCACACGCATTATTGTTGCCTACTTATAAAACATTTTCAACTTGCTCGTCATCGTTGGATATAAACTGCCCCAGTTTACTTCGAAGAAAGAGCTTAATGCTCTTCCTCTTCCTATATCGCTTCTACAAAGTCAACGTAATTTCCGGTAAACGATTAATTATTTAGATTATACCTGTTAAATTCCTTAAAAATAGAAACATCAAAAAGAGACTTTTAGTATACGCAATAGCAAAATTTTTTAAATGTCTTTAAGGCCTTGTACACATTTGAGCATTCTGGCGTAAGCTAACGTTACAATTATATTAAACGTTATATTTAAATGGTCAGGATTCACCGCGAGCAATTGAATGAATGCGATGTATGCTTTTGATTGACTCATATTTGACTAAAATATCGGCAAGAAACCGCGACAAGAGTATGTATCAGATCCGAATGATACAGTTATACCGCATTCAAGTTGCATTACTCTGTTACGTTACGGCATATTGCTTAAATGTGTACAAGGCCTAACATTTGCATAATAACTGCCGAGGAACATTAATCATAATTTTCTTAAACAAAGTATGATTGTTGTGAAATGAAACGGATTATTATAAATTATTATTTTAAGGTTAAGCATCCATTCAATTAAAAAAAAAATATTTATTGCATTTGTAAATGCCATAGAAAAATAACAGTACACAAGTTCGTAGTTATTTGTTACTAGAAATTTATTTGTAATATTTAATTTAATTTTTATAGGACAGTAATAACCCATTTGTCAATAAAAATTTCTTTATGAATGCACCATATGACGCAAAATAAATAAATAATATGTTCTCTTGTACGGTAGTAAATGCGTAAATACATAAATAATATTAATACTATGAATGTACAAGGTATTTTACTAACCAAATCTAGCTTGGCATAATTTTCAATTATTTATTTTTTACGATTTTAACCTTATCAGATCCATACATCAAAATATAAAGATATTGAAAAGCGTATATAGTTTTTGTATATTTTATTGTATAATTTGTTTGCCGTATATAAAATGGTATGCATAGAAGAAACAATTGTTGTATTACAATACCTTCTGCTACCTTAGGGGAGAAGTGTGTACCTTGAGACAAAAAAAATTAAAGTTGGATTTCTTTAAAATGTTTTACAGAAAAAGGTCCAAACTAATTACACTTTGTAATATGGTTTATTAACTTCAGTAATATTAAAAAACCTTAACAAAAACATGAAAACATAAACATAAAATTACCGTTCTTAAATAAAGTGTGTTATGTCTCAAGGTACAACTGGTCAGTGTACCTCGAGACACGTTGAAGTGTTCCTTGAGACATAATAAAAAATCATTTTATTCTACTTTATAAGACGAAAAATCTATGAAAAATTGCATCTCCCGACTTCTTCTTTCTGTTCCTCCTGTTATATAAGGTAGTGGTAATTTCATCACTACATCTGTGGCTTGTATTTCATAGACAGTCTCATCCTCCGTTATGAATGTGTTGCCTACTTTCTTTTTTAAGTACTTTACGCCTATTACATCATTTCCAACTTCAATAATTTTTGCAACATAAAATTTACACATTTTTTTTGTTGCTAGTTTGACCAGTACAAAATCATTATCTTTCAAATGTTCAAAACTTTCTTCGTTTTCTTCTTCTATTTCATGTTCTCCCCACTCAACATCTTGTAAACTGTCATCTGATACAACAAACTCTTCATTATCTTCTGAGCTGCTACTGACTGCAGTTATGAGTCTCTTAGCTGTTAATTTCTTTTTGCATTCAGTCTTCTTTTTTTTACTAGTCGCTTGGTCTTCAATCTCCCGCTTCTCCGGTGTATCAGTCAGTATCCTGCAACGGCCTGGTTTTCTACCACCACGTTTGGAACCTTTTCTTGCTTGTGCCTTTGGAAAGGCTCTTATGCATTCTGGTGTCAAATGAGTCTTCTCTGCTAATGTACCAGGAACAGGCAAGTCATTTTCTCGATCTACAAAATATTGGACATTTGCTGTAACCAGATTCAAAGTTAAGTAAAAGTCACTTACCTGCTGTTGCACTGGGCTGTTCAGACCCATTTGTTGTGGATGTTATTCGTAAATTTGTCTGAGAAATAGAGTTATTTAGTGAAGCTTCTGAGTCAAATGGCCTGTCTGTCACAAATGAGGACAAAAACTCATGGTCGCCAAATATATTTCTATTAAGTGGATATATCCCAGATACTCTAAATCCAGATTGGATGTTATCTGCTGAAAATGCTTTGGGATATGCTTTTCCAATGCACTCTGCGACATCATAGATAGTCATAGGTTTACCACTGTTTGACAGAAGCCACTCACTACACGCTGTATTGTAATACTTTTTTAACGGGCCAAATACTGCCCGGTCTAGTGGCTGCAACTTATGACTTGTGTGCGGTGGTAGTGTGAGCATTATAATGCCATTTTCTTTTGCATAATTCAAACTTTCAATAGAAATATGGCTATCGTGGTTATCCAAAATCATTAAAATTTTATTTGTTTCAATGAATGAGAATGCTTTACTATATGCCGCAAATACTCTAAAAATATGTTAGAATTAGACCAACCACTTTGATGAGCCATTCCCACACTTCCCACTGGAGCTCCCTTTAACATATGGTCTTTGTAATGGACTCTAGGAAAGACAAAAAGAGGTGGTACTGAATTTCCTAGTGCATTAATACCAGATATTATGGTAACGTTCGCTCCCCTCTCACCGGAAGTCACGCTACCAATTTGTTTATTTCCTTTAGGTGCCAGAATACGAACTGGAGTGTGAACGGTTGATACACCGGTTTCGTCTAGGTTGTAGATGTTTTCTGCACCAAACTCGTATCGGCTCATAACTTCTTCCAGCTTGTCAAAAAAGAGGTTAACGTTGGCCTTGTTGAATGCCGTCGATCGAGCTAAACTGGTTGCCTGTGGCTTACGTAAGCTTATGTCCCTATTCCTTTTTAGAAAGAATTTCAACCAATCTATCCCTGCTTTTTGATTGACCGCCCATGAATTCGGATATTGGATATTATTTGCTGCTGCATAGTTATATGCTAACTTCCTAACTTCCGGTATTGATAGGCCATAATGCATATTTGCACATTGTTTTAAATAAGAATTTATTTCATCTTCTTGAATATCAGTAAACACTCTTTTTACAGCATTGGATGTAACGTAAACAAATTGTTCCTGTCCACTTTCTCTGTGCTTCTTTAAATGTCTGTTTAAAGTAGATCTGTCAACATTATATTCGATAGCTGCCTGCCTTAAGGTGAATTCATTATTCAACACCTTATTAGCTGCTGCAGTAATAGCTTCAGGGTCGGGGTGTGCTCTTTTGACATTTGTTTTACTTCGAGGCATCTAAGTAGACAAAACAAAACGAAATAAAATTAGAATGTGTACCTTGAGACATGTCTCATGGTACACTCAGTGTACTGTCTCAAGGTACACATTACTGTGTCATTGAAAATTCTACTCCAGGGGTGTCACATTTTTAGGCTATAAAAATTTGAAATGCGAAAATATGTGCAGCAACCGAATGCCAAACTTGATAGTATAAACAGAATTCACTTAATTTACTTACTTTTTCTTTTACTTCATACGATGTACATGGATTGATATTTACTTCAATATTGGCAAAACACTAAACACCGCACAACTTCTCTGCTAAATCTCGTTTTGACATAAAAATACATATGGCGCCACCTCTTAGTGTAAGTGTAAAACCCAACAGGATTTTAGCGCGGATATTTGAAAAGTTCCATAGAAACTTTAATGTCTTGAGGTACACACTGTCTCAAGGTACACACTTCTCCCCTACTTTTGCAAAATTTCAAATTCTTACATAAACACAACAAATGTCTATCTTTTTTTCAAAAACTACAGCGGCATCACAATTTTAATAAAAAAATTAAAATTCAGTTTTGAAAAATGTTTCATTTCATTTTAATTATCTTCAGGCACTATTTTCTGAAACAATCTTTGGCTAAAATTTGTTTGTAGGGTGAATGTGCCCTTCGTCGGCCACGTCCGGTAGTCAACCACAAAAAGTTCAACATAATAAGAACTAACGATATTACTTTGTATTTTTTTTACTACACCAGAAGTCGGCCACGCAGCTGCTGCTCAATCTAAAAAAGTACAGAAACATAACCTTAAACTTGTAACTAACATGACTCAAGTTGCGGGAAAGTGTTGTGATGGTTGAGAATTGGTAAGTAAGACAAACGTTTTCTGTACTTTACATGCTTACACAAATTAGTTCATAGCTTTATTTAAAAGTTCAGTTTTTGAGTGTTGATGATTTATAAGTGTTATTAAGGAGTCAACGTCAATATTTTATGACCAAAAAATGCTTAAATATTTAGAGAAACTAATTTTCACTATGGCCGAGTATTGGATACTTGCGTTTTGCCAAAATCTAGTACTCAGCCACAGGGCAGACTATTGGGTATTTGTCTAAACTAACCATTTTGAGCCTTAATTTTTATGTACATAGATATTAAATGTAGTATCGCGATTATTTACTCAAACTACTAAAAAACCAATTGAAAACCAATAGTCGGCCGTGTTCAAAGTTTGAAGGCTGACTATTGGTTGCAAACATCCCGATAGGCGACTATTTTTATGTATAGATAAGTAACGTTGTCATGGGAATTTATATTATTTTCGTCTTTGTCTTTAGGCGTTTCATTTTGCCCATCGTTTTTGTAGCTTTGATCTCAGTGCGGTAGATTATTCAAGATACATACAGCATACGTTAGAGAACCTACAGGAAACGTTAAAGCAAAGTCCAGTTATAACTAAACATGAGTTTAGGGCCAGCGGGTGGTCTAGTGCCCGTCACTGCCCGTCGGAAATTTTTCTGAATAAGTTAAATCCGGCGTGTCCATGGATGGTTTGTGTGTGGTGTGTATGTTGGGTTGCATGTCTTTCAGGGGTGGGGCATGTTAGACCGGTGAATAGCGCTGAAGTGCGCTGAGGCCGGGTAAGAGGGTGGGATGGGAATCATAGAGTCCTGCTCGCGCACGGCTTTATGATTCTTTAAAAAAAACATGTGTTTGAAATAACAGAAAAAGTGTTAACCTTGTTGGAAGATAAACTTAATAAAAAAGAATTTAGGAATGTAGAAGACATTCTAAAAGAAATTAGAGACATAAAACAGAATACTTATAACAAAGCAGTTAATACTTACGAAATTAACAACGACGGAGCACTGACGCTCATTGATGAAAATTTATATTTGAACAATGAAGTCGATCTCAGTGATGAGCAAAATATCTTAATTTTTGATTTTGATAACAAAGGTGAACAATATGACATCGATGAATCAAAATTAGTAGATTTGGAAGAGATAGAAAGTGAGATAAAAGATGGGGAAAATGCAACGCAACAAAATAAAGATGGGAAGAAAAATAAATTAAAAGATTTAGAGGCAATACAAGAAGAGAATAAAAAAATTGAGAAAAAAGTAGAAAAAATGAAATATATGAAGACAAGAAGGAAAAGAAATGAATAGATTCAGATGCGATACAAAGCTACAAAAACGATGGGGAAAATGAAACGCCTTAAGACAAAGTCGAAAATAAATATAATAGATTTAGAAATGATACAAAGCGAGACTAAAGACTATGACAAGAGACATATCTTAACTGCTAGTGAACCAAATGAAGATGTTTGTGATCATTTATATGTATAGTTCCCTAAACATTGATGAGAACGCGATATGTGATAATAAAAGTGAAGTTCCTAATTCTAACCTAGACAAATCTAAAAAAAATTAATGTTTTACAAAACATTACCATTACGCCAAATGTTTCGAATAATTACTTTGCGAAACACCTGTTTTTGGCATCACCATTAAAATCTGCAAAAAAGAGAAACTTGGAAAAGGTTCCGGCGGCTATTTCGTCAGAAATCTTTAGAGAATATTTAAGAAAGAAACACGAGAAAGAACAAGCAGAGGAAGAAGAAAAAAATAAAATAAAACAAGAAAGAGTACAACGTGCTGCTGCTATAACAACTAAATCATACGATACAGCCCAAAGATCTACCGAAAATGAACAAATGATGTGCAAAATTAAAGAAAAATGCGAAAATTGCGGACTTGATTTGGACAGTGGTGCAGAAGACGATGATCTTAAAAACGTCGGTTGTGATAACTGTCCAAGATGGTTTCATCTTAAATGCACGAAGTTTTTAGGCCTTGCCTATGAGGAAGTAATTTTCTTGCAAATTTTTGTTAATGTATCTCTTTTAAGAAAGTTAATAGTTACCTGTATCAGATTTCTTTTGTTAATACTTAATTAAGCTACCCAATTTTATATTTTATTTTGAATCGAGTTTTCTTTTTGTTCTGTTTCAGATAAGATTTATTTTGTTAATATCTACTCAATTTTGTATTTGATTTAGAATAGAATTGTGCATTTAAATAAAGTTTTTTACGCAGTACACGCTTACAATAATTTTTTTATTTTGTTTTTATGGTGGGCTGTTTACTGGACCTAATGTGGCTGAACATAGATTTTTAATGGCTGACTACTAGCACAGATAAGGTTAACACTACAGATATACGGTAAATATGTGAGCTATCGGCAGCTTGTTTTATATGATTAATAATCTGCAAAAAGATGGCGCTACAATGACAATTTATAATTAAGTCACAGATGACTGTAATTGAGCAGATTACTTAGCACATATTCAAACCAAAAGTTAGACAGTCATCTGCCATGTTTAATTGTCAAATCGCAATTTTTCGTAAATAATTAATATTGAAGCCAATTCTATTTAAATTATATTCATGATGTGACAGATGCACTCAAATCCCCGATAAAACAGTTTCCAACACATTTCAACAGTAATAAACAAATAGCGACAGCAGCACCCTAAAATTGGTCTGGTGCGTTGTAGCCAAACTAACGCTAATTTCGTCTCCAAATATGAGCGGACATTTTGTATAAAGGGTCGTATATCTGTAGTGTTAACCTTATCTGTGGTATTAAGTATGTTTAGCATCAATAAAGAAATTTAATTTAAACTTAATTTATTTTATTATCACAAATAAATTTTTTTTTAAATAATATTTACAGTTGAAGGGCTTGAAAAAGAAGCAGAATATCCACTAGCAGAACTTTGTGGTCTTGTGCTAGCCACATTGGCATTCGATGGAACATGCTGACCTGGTATTAATTTGATATCAAGATCACCACAACAATTATCACATACAATGTATGCTAAACGAATCACCATGGATCTGCTGCAGTGAAAAGGAACATCCGAGATAGTATGATACTGTAAATAGTAGAATAAATATAAGAACTTTAATGGCAAATACCTTCACACAATAAGACATTTAAAAACCGACGAATTATAGTTTTAAAATGACACATTTTACTTTTAATTGTAGAAAAATTAGCCATTTACTTATGTAATTATATTACAAGGCAAAAATTACTTACATCACATGGAATATCTTTGCAGAAATCATATTTGCCATTTTCTAACTCTAGTGTACATGTCGCTACTGATGGATACACTGGATGTGCGGCATCACCGACCGCATTACGAAGAGTATAGAACAAATACTCGAGCGAATACACTTTGAAAAAATCCGCTTCATGACCTAGATTAGAAAAAGCTCACGAAATCATTATTGCATTTACAATATTATAAATATTTAGTGGGCAAGTAAAAAAAAAGATCAAACTAAAAATTAAATTTACATACCATAATTCAGACAAAAATTCCTTAGCACATTTTCTACTACATCCTTGTTATTCTCCTGAACATACACAGTTGGCGAATGACCTCTTTGATTAGTATTGAATTCCTGCAAAATACAGTGTTAAGCATATCAAAGAGAATACAAATGCAATGAAACTTACAGTCATGAATGTCATGAACTCGGTTGTTACTTGATCCAAATTGCTTTCTGCATCTCCCAAAGCAGGTTCAATTTGATGAGTTTCGTTAGATAGTTTCAATGCTTGATACGCATATCCTAGCGGCAAGGGACCTAAAAATCTCTAACTGTAACTGTACTCTGTTGAGAAATTTTAGATTAAAACTATAAACGACATTCTTTTTAAAAAATTGTTATGTAACCCAATAATTTTCTTTGAACTACCGTAAAGAGAAAAAATACTAAATCAAACAGTTAAATAATAGATTCGTATTTAAAAACAGTCGAATACAAAAATTTTTTGGGAATGTCAATACATAGCTAGGAATTTCACAAACAACTTTCATTGGAAATATTTTTTTCTAAAATGAATATTAACGGTGTCTCCATACTTTTTACTCGCTCTGTATGTTGCACTACCTTGCATACGTTTGCACACAAAAAGGTAATATTAAAATACCTAACATTTAAACAATCTTAATATTGTATGTTTACCTGGTTTGATCTTAGCATGATAAACATTATCTGGTGTCACAACCCCACTTTGAAGCGTAAATCGAGATACTGCCAACTCCGCCGGAATAAACTGCTGGTTTGTATTACAATAACCATAATGATTTACGTGAATCAAATAAAATGTTTGTTCCGCAACACGGCCACCTTCTATAGCAACATGGATTGTATTTTCAATGTCGTCTTTCATTCTCTGCAGTTTCGCCATGAGTTCATGTTCTCGTTTTTGAATTAAATCAATTTTTATACCAGTAGTACTATATTTAGCCACTTTTTGCCCAGTTTTGTCAACTTTTGCCTTTTCTTCGTATGGTTTTTTCTGTTCTGGCGTCATTTTCTATTTGATAACGTTAACAGAAATTTAGCAAAAAAAATATGAAGTGGAAATTACTAGGGCGAAGTACTTACTTGCCAGTGCGAGCCGACTGCGTCAGCAACATCTTTCATGCTAGCAAATTTTCTTGGACTATTCGCTTTAAAATCTAGCATAAAGAAAAAAAAGGAGTTTCGAGCAGGTTTGTTCTTTCCCATCTTCTTTAATTAATCTTCACTTTTATAACTTCGAGAAGAAACTGAAATATAAATTTAGAATTTTTTTGTTGAAAGATCTACAATTGATTATGTACCAGGGAGTATATTAAAGTATTGCAATAATGTGTATTGCTTATAAAATGTTATCAACACAGTAAAGTAATTTCGGGAACTATTGGTCACGGCCGTAACTTCCGCGGTTAGGTTTTTTATTTCAATCAGACAGACAAGACGAAAACTTCAAATGTCACCGTACAAATTTCAACAATGTAGAAAGCATTGGCGTACTTTAATTTTTTTGTTGTAAAACCTCAAATTTTATTTTGCACTAAACTTTTTCGAAAATCTGAGTGAAACCGATTTGATGTACATAATGATTTAACAAAATTTTAAATAATCACAGATTTCTATATAGGTTTACTAGATACAGGACTCCAGCTTCTAAACCTCAAACGTAGAATAACAGTAGACCCAGTATGCTACTAGCGTCTAGCCCCTCTGCTTTACCATTCCTTAAAGTTTGGCGGTGTTGTTCTAAAGCATTCTGTATATTTAGACTTGCATGGAACAAAACCAAAATACAGTGAAATTGTTAAATTCTTTCTCACAATTATACACTTATATCAAAAATGGTTTTACCTTTCACATCATGTAAATGCGATGATTTAGTTTTAGTTTTTTTCGCTTTGAGCTTACCGGCCCATATATGAGTTATGCCTAAAAAAGTAATTTCATGGGAAACCATTTCACTAAAACATTTTAAAAGTATGTGCTCTTTGAGGCTTTTGGAGATCGATAAAGCGGGCGCTACAATGCTGTCTGTGTGTGTGGCTTTGTGTATGGCTGTTTGCACATTACAGGACACCATTCGATTTGATAGACTAGGACAGCACCCTGCAGTGAAGCATATCCGTCCCCCCTTCAGGCGGCGAAACTCTTCGGGACGCCATGATCGAGGTACGCTCGATCAACGCGCCTGCCCTCAATACAAGAAAGAGCACAGGCTACCAGTCCTGGCATCAGGCTGCGAGCCCTAAGCCCCTACTGGTGGAGGGAGATTATCTAAGTCTCTACTGATTCTGCAGATCAGTGCCCGAGCTGAAACGCAGCTCACCCGTCGAACCGCACTAAGACGGCCCTAACCTGTACTTAGGCTATACCACTGCCACCACGAGTCCTACTCCGCGACCAAAAACGGGGGGTTTGAATCGCCCGCGGGCTTGGCATTGGTCCCCGTGGTACCAGTCAAAGAAAGTCACTGGTTGGACTTGTCGGCGCAGCGCGTGCCAAGCAGCAGGTCCCAGCACTGGTGAGCTACGCACCGCCCAGACTGGTCGGTAACCGGCCTGATCATAGTGGCCGGCACCTTAACAGCGTCGGGTGTACATAAGTACGAACCCTCTGGGACGACACTTTGATAGTGGGCCTGAGCAGGCAAAGTGCGCTTCACCCCTAGAATCCTAGACCCCAGTGCCAGCTACACACCACGCCATCGTTAGAAAGCACCATCACTTGCCGGAAATCCTGGATATCCGGACAAGGAACGGGGTTTCCACTTCAGCGATCATGCATTGCACACCACTCCATCGTTAGAAAGCACCATCACTTGCCGGAACGCCTATTTACCCGGACAAGGAGCGGGGTTTCGACTTCAGCGATCATGCTGCCAGCTGCACACCGCTCCATCGTTACAAAGCACCATCACTTGCCGGAACGCCTATTTATCCGGTCAAGGAACGGGGTTTTAACTTCAGCGATCATGCCTGAGGCGTTAGGACACATACTGAGGACTGGCTGCAAGTGACACCCCTAGGACCCAGGTCCCTCCATCCTGGAAAGCACCATCACTTGCCGGAACCACTATTTATCCGGTCAAGGAGCGGGGTTTCCATTCCTGAGAGCGCTACCGCTTAGGCGTTAAGACCCATATTGGGGGCTCGCTTGTTTACACCCCTAGAGCACGAGGCTCTCATAGCAACCTTTTCTCCTGTGGTACACTTTCATCCGCCGGACCCCCATCCGCCTAATTGATGTGAGGCTACCCGGTCAGAGAGCGGGGACCCCCTACTACCTGCCGGACCATTTTCCGTCCAGCTCACGTCCGAGCGATAACGGGCTGGTACGCTCGCGGTACCCCGGTCAGGTAGCAGAGTTCCATTCAAGAAAGCGGGCTATCGTCGAGATGTTAGGACTCATCTCAAGGGCTACACTTCACCTCGTGAAATCACTCACCTAGTCTCCGTGGTCCCAATTAAGGAAACCTTGAACCTCTCCGAAGAGGGGTGGGCGTACCAAGTTGAAATCACCGAAGTGACCGTTACAACGCCGACCCCGCACAAGGTGTCTTTGTTCACGCCTCTCACCTAGGGGAGAGTCCTTGGCCGCCCCGCCCACTTTACAGGACAGAAAGCTTATCGCAGAAAATCCAAGTTAGGCTCAAAAAATTGGTAATTGCACTTGGATGATATCGCAAGAAAACGAAGAAGGTCCGCCAAAAAAACGGCGGGGTGAGGGGAAGGGTGCTGTATTTCAATAAAGACGCGCTTAAAAAAGAAACTTGTAGAAAATGTATGATTTTCGACTTCAAATTTATTACGAACATGTGAAATCACAGTAAGAACAAGTTTCCATTGAGAAAATACCTATGAAAAGTTTCATTTTGGTCTTTTACTTTAACAGTTTATATGAGTTGTCCCACAACTACAAATTGGGTTTTGCAATTTCAACGGATAAACATTGTTTTGCAACTTTGCTATAAAATAGTGGATGACTGCTCCCAAAACTGGATGGTGGGGATGTTGTGCTCTACTTTAATACAGATGTTTTTGAAAAAGGACCTGAACAGTTTAATTGAATAATAGAATTGAAAATAGATCGTGTCTGCAAACAAAAAATCCAAAAAATGAAAACTTTTAAAATAAGTAAAACCTTCTTTAAAATTTCAATAATTTTCTTTTTCAAAAATTTACAAAAAAATTCCAAAACTTCTAAAAACATGTTTTTAAATTTTTAAAGTACCATTCGTTTTATAATTTACATTTTTTTATAATTCTGAAAATTGTTAAAATGATTTTTTATTTTCAGAAGCTCCAAAATGTTCACGTAATTGTGAGAAAAACAAATTTTTATTTAATTAAAAATTTTCATTATTTTCAAAAAATGTTCTAGCTTCAAATTTTTTAAAATTTCAATTTTGAATAATTTGAAAAATTCAACAATATTCGTTTTCCAAAATTTTTAAAATCATTTTAAATATTGAAAACATTAGACCGTAATATAAAACATTCCCATACTGAAGTGGGGAAAGTTATGATTTCATGCAAATTTTTAGTCGATTTTAACGGAAATACCCGTTTTGGCGTTCCAGGAACCGTTAAAAGTATGGAAAAGTAACAACGATCTGAATCGCTTATTTGTAAAATTTATTATAGTTGGTTCATGAAAGGATTATAGAATTAAAATAAATAATTATTATCTGAAATGTCTTTGCAGGTTGTATGAAACGGTTTCTCGGGCTGCAAATTGAAAAACCTTGAAAAATAAATGTTCCGTGGCAAATGCTTTTACTAGAAACAAAAGAACTTTATTTAATAATTAGATAATGGCATAAATGAAATAAAGCGGGTAATTTTAAAGCAACTAATAAAATTTAAAGACCCTACACGCATAATTGTAATAATAAAATACGGACTATCGTTTGACTGCGAAGCAATAATTTATTTCTTTATGTGTTGCCAATTACATTTTGCAGTGAATTAAAAAAACTCCTTCGAACTAACGAGTTAATTCAAGAATTCAAGATATTTAAACTAATTATTTTCTTTTATCCGAGATGGTTATTGTGTTTCTTATAACCACTAAAATTTGCAACCCACAATTATAGTTCCAGTTAAATTGCATTTTAAAAATGTTGTTGCATAATAGGCATTTGTAATTTGTTTGTTCCAATAAGAGCAAGTAACATTATGCGAGCCAATGACCACATTAATTTTTGCTAAATGAAGTACATAGTTGTGAAGTCAATATTGCCTAAAGCGTTACAAAACTTTCACCACTTTTAATTATCTATGCACACACGTCAATCTCTGATGCAGTTTGTTTTACTAATTTTCAACTTGATCTTGTGATTTCTAATTGATTAACATATTCGGTGAGTCATCGCGAGCGTAGAAATGTTTTTAATGACTTATAAATTAAAAGTATGTATACGGTGCATCTATAAACCCCCTTTGAGACTATTGAGAAAGAAAATACTATTTATATTAAGGCGTTAAAGAGTTCGAGGCGGACTTATTACTTAAAATCTTTAAATAACGCTGAATAGAGGAACTATTATTTAATCAATAATATTTTTTACAAATATCTGGTAAATACACTAGCTATTTTACATGTACTAATATAATAAAAATATTCAGTTTACAGAACGTATAATTTTTTTGGTAGTCTCTATTACAATCTATTATACAGGGTGTCCAACATAAGGAGTGCATGCATCGGCATCTCGTAAACGGTAAGAGATAGAGATTCGATTAAATGAAAAGAATTATTCAACATCCCAAGCACTACTATGATCCATATTCAAATCCTAGAATTTTTGCTTAATTTTCAGTACAGACTGAAAAAATTAAATTTTTCAGTTTTCGTTTTTTGTGTATAATTGGGTTATTATCAAAGATAGCGCAAAGAGGTTTTGACATCATTAAGACACTTTTTTACACAGATTTCGAATCTTAAATTAAAATTTTTATAGGTCTTTAAATTTTCAAGATATAAACATTAACTTCACTTTTTTAAATATGCGTCAAAGACGGCCATATCATCATTAGATAGAGCTCTTTTTCCTCGTTTTTCTGATATAAAGTTTAATGGGTTTATTTTCACAAATAACGGCGTTATAAGCAAGAAACCTTTTTCTACCTCGTTAATAAGGCGTTTACGTCAAAATTTTCAAAAAATATAGCGGCCGCCATTTTGAATGAGAAAGTTAAAAAAAATACCTTAAATTTGCCCTGAGTCTTTTTTATGAGATTCCGTTTTTAAATTTAGAAAATTCAATTTTTGAAAAAAACATGCTACCTAAAAACAGTTTTAATTTTAGCTTCTGGTTTCGTATCTTTTTCAAAGCTTACTTCCCCGATGAAATTTTGATATATCCTTACATTTGAAAACTCATCGAAAACGGGCCATTCGTTTGGGAATTAAGGAGCGCACATACCCACCCACGTACAGTCAAACGTTTTTAAAAACAACTATTTTAGTTTTCTGGAAGTCGTGAAAGGAACTCGGTAAGCGAGTATCTGCAATTACTATCGGTCTCTAGGCACAGCACACAAAACGCCGTGTTCCAAAGTTATTCAGAAAAAGATTGTGGTTTGAACTATAGCTAGGATATACCACTACAATCTTTTTCTGATTTACTTTGCAACACGGCGTTTCGTGCGCTGTGCGTAGAGGCCGGTAGTGATTGCAGATACTCGCTTAGCGAGTTTCTTACACACTCAAATATCAGTTTGTTGCTGCAACTTTCCTCGCCGCATATTAGAGGGCATTACTTTTGTAATTCCCTTTCATGATTTTATCTTCTGAGTATATTTTTGCTTGTCTGTTTTGGTTTCAAACTGTAGCTAGGTTTGCGTCCACCTGCCGAGTTTCATAGAACGAAACATGTAGTGGTCTGTCCTAGCTATAGTTGAAACCAAAATCTTTTTCTGATGCACATTACTTTTTGTTATTATGCCGATTAAATCTTAAAGTTGCGCTACCCAACTGTGACGTAATGCGATGACGTATAGCCCAATAGCCAATCAAAAGCGTTTGTATAATTTAGGAGGAAATATTCAAATTTTGATACTTTAATAAAATTTTAACAAGTCGCAATATTCTATGACCAGTTGTTATATGCCAAAATTTAAAAAAAAATAATTTTAAATACATTTAAATTTGATGCAACAATCTAATTTTAGTATTTCTGCCTTTAAATAAAGTATATGTTTACTACTAAAACGTTGTTAATTTCATGCTTCTACAAGTTTTTGATGTATCTAGATGTATTAATTTTTAAATAATATAACTACCCAATATTATTATTAGCTATTTTATTGTGTACCATAGCTAACCATGCATTATAAGCTGCCAATTATATTCCTTAATCAAGGACGAACTAACAGAACCATCTACAAAAATTAAATTTACACATGAATGAATTTTGTCGGTCTTTTTATCATTTATAATACAAGGTTTAAATGCAATACAGCGTCCATGTTTAGTAACAATGTAATTACTTTATATTCATTAAGATATACATGCGCCTTCCTATTAAGAGATACAGATACGTTTTGCGCATAAAGATTAGAACCTCAAATATACAGGGTTGGGCAAAACTACGGAACAATGCAAGTATCTTTAATACGACAGCAGCGATTTTGACAAAAAAATTTACATGAAAGTTCCGATATACAGCGGATACAATGAAGGTATTGGCGGTTTAAGAAGACTTTTTAGGCGGTTTAGCCGGAAATGATATCAACTTTTTTATTTCAAATAGAACACCTTGTATATTTTTTGATATATCGATAGAACTCTTTTTTGCGAGTTCAGTTATATAAGGTTTCATGCTTTTATTTTCATCAACTCTAGAGATATTGAACAATAATGTTTCGTAATTGTTATCTAGCAGCTCATGGAAACAAAAGAATGTGAGAAGCCTAAAAACAGTTTGTAAAGTTGTCAAACGTACTTGGTTCGCGTTGTCTTGCTTTGATGTTTGATAAATTGAGCGGTGTGGTTGCAGTAATCAGTTAATTAACCAAAATTAATTAAAACTGTTGAATTTAACATCAGAAATGGTTTGTTCAATTAACAGAAAGAGAACGAATTCAAATTTTAATTATGGTTGGTTTTGGTAAGCGTCGTACTCGAACTCAGCAAGGAGTTTGTACTTTATTTAACAATTTTCAATCTTTCTGTTAATTAAACCATTTAAATTCGGCAGTTTTAATTAAATTGGTTAATTAATTGAATACTGCAACCACACTGCTCAATCTATCAAACATCAAAGCAAGACAACACGGACCAAGCATGTTTGATAACATTACCAAACTGTTTAAGCTTTTCACATTCTTGCGTTTTCATGAGCTGCTAGATAACAATTACGAAACATTATTGTTCAATATCTATAGAATTATTGAAAATAAAGGCATGCAATTTTATATCACTGAACTCGCAAAAAAGAGTTCTATCGATAGATCAAAAAATATACAGGAGGTTCCATTTAAATTAAAAAAAGTTGATATCGTTTGCAGCTAAACCGGAAGTCTTTTTAAACCGCTGATACTTTCATTGTATCCGCCGTATATTGGAACTTTTATGTAGAAAATTTTGTCAAAATGGCGGTTGCCGTATTAAAGATATTTATTGTTAATTGTTATATTCATTGTTCCGTACTTTTGCCCAACCCTGTATTCTTCTAAAAATTGTTTTGTATACAACGTGATTACTTGGTTAGTTATTAGTATAGAGGAAAAGTAATCTGTCTTAAAAAATTCAACTTTGGTATTTTGGCTGATGTACCCGAATATTAGTTTAGTATATACGAGTTTGAGAACATTAAAAGCCTGTCTTTCGCTACGTTTCCTGTTTGTTCAATGCTCTTGATACTAGAAATATGAATATAATGATACATATCGTTATGTAAAACTTACCATTGTCGTCTGTTACACCACACCAAGATTCTGATATGCTTATTTGTATCAAGGTTAACTGAAAACAAATTGCATTCTTCAGTACTATTTCGTCTGAACATTTGACTATAGATCTACTTCTGCTTCTATACTAAGCGTCTGTTTTAAAACGACCTACCCTTAATATCTAGAAAATAAAAGAAACTACAGAACGTAAAAGCGAGATTGTAGGATGCAAAAAAAGCTTCAGTATCACGTCAAATTTGTTGAGTTTCACATCTTCATCACCAGCCGCTCCAACCAAAATTTTTTAATGGAAACGCCATGTAATATTAAAATAAAAAGTTTGAAAAATAGCAGCAAAATAATTTAGTCAAGCCATGTGTAATTCAACGTCTTGT
This sequence comes from Ctenicera cuprea, assembly GCA_958336395.1. Lineage (NCBI taxonomy): Eukaryota > Metazoa > Arthropoda > Insecta > Coleoptera > Elateridae > Ctenicera > Ctenicera cuprea. Next base: position 41,065,444 of record OY284490.1, read on the forward strand.
TGTTAAATTTAATTAATTAAAAAACTAGCCATAACAACCGAAATCTGTATGGAGCGTAAGAAATCGTATATGCCAGCTAACATGAGATATTTACTAAAGTAATTGGAGAATTTGAGAACAAATTATACGACGATCGTTCGAAATGTACGTGGCCTAACACAGAGATGGCGCTAATTTGGCGGAATTTACATTACCATTTTTCTGAACCATCCTTTCTTAGGTTAAATATGACAGTATAGAGCAATCTGTCAATTAGTCTGTGTTTAACAGTGCGCTGAAGTAACCGCCTCGAGTGATTTCGCTCGAGTTGCGAGCAGTGATAAAGTACTTTCATTTGAAAGGCTTAACACCAAACGACATCAAAGCAGAGTTGGATTCGACATTTTTGAAGTCCGCTCCTTCGTTTTCAATGTTTAAAAACTGGGTTGCCGAGGTTAAGCGTGGTCGGGTGAGCACAAAGGACGAACCTCGCAGTGTACCTCTAAAAACGGCGACTACCCCGGATATGATTGAAAAAGTCCTCCGTACCGTAATGGATGACTACTGTCGAGTAAAAGTGCGCGAGATAGCAGACATAGTGGGCATCTCAAATGACAGTGTGCACAGAATTGTAACTGAAAAATTAGAAATGCAAAAATAGTCCGCGCGTTGAGTGCCACGTTTGCTCACACCGGAGCAAAAACTAAATCGTTTGATTGTTTCTCGCGACCTTTTGGCACTTTTTTGCAGCAATCCGAAGGATTTTTTGCGCCGTTTCATAACCGTCGATGAAACCTGGGTCCACCATTACACTTCCGAAACCAAGGAACAGTCCAAACAATGGAAAAAAGGCAAAAACGGTTTTGTCAGCAGGAAAGGTTATGGCAACTGTATTTTGATATTCTCGTGGAATTATCTTCGTCGACTACTTGGAAAAGGGAAAAACAATAAATGGCGAGTATTATGCCCCTTCGTTGCAGCAATTGAGCGATAAAATATTTGGCTCGTAGCGATTTTTATCTATTTCCAAACCTGAAAAAATGGCTCAGTGGTAAAAGATTTTCATCCAATTCCGAGATAATCTTTGTTGTAAATAGCTATTTTGAAGACTTGGGTTCATCGACCTACAAAGACGGCATTGCTGCTTTGGAGCATCGTTGGAATAAGTGCGGTGAGCGAGCAGGGGACTGACTATATTGAAAAATAAATAAATTTTTTGCCTAAAAAACTTGCGTTTATTTTGTTACATTTCGAACGATCCTCGTACTGCTGTTTAGAAGTTAATGTGGCAAATTTTTAAAAGTTGATAGCCTGGAAAGGTGTGTTTTCAGTTTAACCGTATAAGGCTGCAGCGAAAACTCCCCAGCCCTCTAAATTCTTTATTTTAAGGATACCGTTTCAAAGGTTATAATAAAAATTTCTTTAAGCGTTCAATGCTTAATCCAAATCAGGTTTGTAACTTTTCATGTAGAACTATTGTTTTCTCTCCCTTGTCTTCTTTCCCTTTATAGGTTTGCCGTCCCCAACCTCCAATAATGTCAATTTACCCAATCTCCTTTTCTTAATCCTTTCTTCGTCATTATCTTGTGGGCCGGTGTTTTCCAATTTATCGCTAGTTGACCCCCTTTTCTTTCCCCCAGGTGACCAGTTCATAATTGCTTTGGGCCACCTCTCTTCGTTCATCCTCTGAGCGTGGGCGTACCAGTGTTTCGTTAGTGTTTCGTTTTCCAGTCTTCGTGTAATTGATGTTTCCACTTCCATCTCTCTCCAGATCTGTTCCGTTCTTATTCTATCTCTGCGTGTATATTGTAAGCTTTGCCTCATGACATCTAGTTTCACCGTTCTTATTTTATCCTTTATTTTGTTCGTCATAGGTCATAGTTCTCTACTGTAAGTTGTTATACATTCCACAATTGCTTAAAATTTTTTGTTTGTTTGTTTAGTAAGATTTCGATTCCAGATTGTTCCCTGGAGTGTTTTGGTTGCTCTTTTTTCTTTTGTTATTTTATCTTTTACATCATCCTCTATTTTTTCGGTAATAGCTATTATTGAGCCCAAGTACTAATATTTTGTGCATGCTTTTGTAACTTCTTGTCTATGTGTAAATTAGGTGATGTCCCTCTAACACACATATATTTCGTCTTCTCAAAATTTATGGAGAGTCTCCACTTGTATTCCTCGTTCAACTTCCGCAACATGTATGTGATATTTTTTCGTCTGTGCCACAATCAGTTGGTCATTGGAAAACATTAATAAGTGTAGTGTTTTGTCTCCTATAAGTAATTCCCATTCTATTCATTGCGTTCTATAGCTCTTGGGACGTTGTTGTATGCCTTCTATAAGTCCACAAAAGTTATATGTGTACCGATGTTCTTGGCTCGATTTTTTTCGATAATCTGTCTAATACAATGAATACTGTCTATACACGACTTTCAGATCTAAACCTACACTGTTCTTTGCCAAACTCCGCCATAAATTCTTCCATTGTACGTTGTATTACTCTTCCAAACAGTCTACTCATTGCTGGTAATATGCTAATTCCTCGGTAGTTCTGGCATACAGCTTTATCTCCTTATGTATTGATAGCAGATATGATTTGTTCTATTCGGTTGGTATATTTTCTCCTCTTTCTATTTTCTAAAACATTTCCGTTACTTATTAGCTTGTTTTCTCCATATTTTATCAATTCTATCTTGATGTTTCTTGGTTCTTTTGATTTCTTATTCTTACTTTGTCTTAATGCGTTTATTACATCCTCCTTTCTTATCTATCCTTTCTCTCTCAGGGTGGATCGTCTTAAAACGGACACCACTTATAGGGTATGGCATGCTAATAACCGGAAACTATATAAACCACAATCTCGAAGGGAGGAAAGTTAACCATTTTGTTTTGTTAAAAATTTCAAGATTAAATTTTAAAAACTTCATTCCTAAACAGACGTCAAATTCTAGGAAATGTCACTGGAACATTTTTATGCGATAATTAATATCTTCAAGGCTTTTCCTTAGTTTCGCAAATGATTAAAGAAACATTATTAACGTCCTTTTATAAATTACTCTTTGCGACTACGTATATATTGATTGCTAATAGATTTCAATTAATATCCAGCTGTTAGGAGCATAGTTTTCAAGAACTAAGGTTGTCATAGGTTGTTATAATCATGTTTATAATTTGGTAGCAAACAATCTGTAAGTTCTACTTTTGCCTGCATACTGTCAAATATAGATTTTTCTCCTAACGTATGTTTTTCTGATTATAGATCTTATTAGCGATAATGATCGTAGATGTACTATACATATATGGCTTATGGTAATAAATACTACTTTCTTCGTTCCACGTTTTTTACAAAACCTATTATATCACATTAAAAAAAACGGCTTGCCAAACTTCAAAATATTGGTTTGCATTAAAGTATATAAATTAACTAAACATTTTCCCTGATAAATGATTCGGTCTCAATTACTTTTAATATGCATTTTAACCTGGATATTGATTCATAATTTTCTGCACGTTTTATTCGCCGGTGGTTCAAACAAAGACTTTTTGTTTGAACATATTACACCCCAGAATTTACTTACATAACACCAGTTTTACCCCTTAATTGCTGTCTTTTTTAAATAAAATAAGATTAATTAAGTAGTCCCATTTTACACTTTTAATTCACTCAAACACAGATCGATTTTATTTACAATCATTACTACTCTGAATCATTATCTTGGATGATAGTTTATAGAAAGCAAATAAATTACGGAATAGTGAAACTATACGTTTTATTAAAAATCCAATTAAGTTTACAACTTCCGTAAATATAAGGCGTTTCCAAAAATAAGCAAGAGAAAGTTATCTTATATTTATCAAATGTTATTAAAACATAATTTATTTACTGTAAATTGCATAATAAAGGAAGTCCCAGAAAAGAAATTAAATGATGCGGATATGCAGCGGTGTATTTAAAGGTAAATTTACACGCATGTGCTTTTATAACTGAGAATAAATCATTTTCAAGATCGGTAACACAGTGAATAAAAATAAAAATACTTCCACTTACTTCTACGTACTTCCACATACATCCAGATACTTCTACATACTTTCACTACTACTTACTTCTATTTACTTCCACATACTTCAGTTTTACTTCCAGATACTTCCACGTACTTTCACTACCTTGCACACCTACTTCCACTTACGGTTCACCCCTCGGAAGAACGTTAAAAAACAGAACCAGAAAGGAAACTCAATTGAAATTCTATAAAATCATGGCAGTCCCACTATGGGAGCAAATCCTAGATACTAGAGACAGAAGCCATATGATATACAAGCTACAGAAATAACATTTCTACAATTGATAAAAAGATGCATACGAGAAAATCGATTAAGAAACAACGATATTAGAGAGGAATTGGATATATATATTCGCAGTTAATGATAAAATTAAAAACTGCTTCTGATGATCAAATGCTCAAACTTGGTCTTGCATCTATTCAAGAATACAACAAAGACTTGACCGAGAATTTCATAAACGAAATGATTCATTTTGACTATTATTTAATATATAATGATAATTTATAAAAAAGAATTTTATGCTGAATCACCCAGGTTTAAACCAGTAAACTTTGCTTGTATTGCAGATTTAAAAAATGTTCTTCATGAACTTAGGAAAAGCAATTCTTATTAATAGTACTATAATTTTCAGAGGAAAGTAGACTATTTAAACGTCTAAAAATTTCAAAAGTTGGTGATATCATAAATAGCAAGTACGCGGAACATAAACCACCAATACAAATACTCAATACCAAATACTAGTATTTCAACGCGAGTATTGAAAGAGCTCTGAGCCACGCACTCGGCTACAATCGGGTGGTACAAAAACGCTGCATTCACTTGCCCTCAGAAATTACGCATTTTAAAGCAAAAGTTTTCCAAATAAAATCAACAACATTACTGATAATTTTCATGTTTAAATAACCTAATAACTGACCTACGACAGTGGGTTCAAGTCGACCATTATTGTTCTTGTACAATTTTTTCATTTTCCACTTCTGAGAAGAAGGTATCATAACATTTGTCACTAGACGCCAGAAAGCCTCTGCTGCCAGAATGTGCCATCATGTTGAATACCATGTTCAAACAGTACAGCTCCCAGGTTGCATATCCAATTTGAACTCCTATGCACTCTCGCTGGAATTAAAGTTTCGTTAATATAAAAACTCAGAACACAGTAACTGAAACAAGCATCTTCTTACCATTGTGATTTGTTTACAAAAATTTATAAAATTACAACATGTACCACTAGGTACATGTTGTAATTTATACAAAATTGTGTAATGGATCGGGCTACCAATCCGTATGTTATATACACAAAAGATATGTGTAAGCGTAGCCATGGCTTGGGGTTTGCGGTGATTAGGGGTGTTCAAAGTTATCGATATATCGATAACTATCGATAAGTTATCGATATATCGAATAACGATAACAAAATTTTTAGTTATCGATATATCGATAACTTATCGATAAGTTATCGATAACTTATCGATAATTTATCGATAACTTATCGATAAGTTATCGATAACGTAACGATAACTTATCAATAATTTATCCATAACGTATCGATAACATCAATAACTTATCGATAACATCAATAACTTATCGATAACTTATCGATAATTTATCGATAATTTATCGATAACTTATCGATAGCTTATCGATAGCTTATCGATAGCTTATCGCTAACTTAGCAATAACTTACCGGTAACTTGTCGATAAGTAACAAAAAACAGAAGAAAAAACTTGAAAAAAAAACTATAATCAAAAAGTTTACGTTTTTAATAATTTTCGTTGTTTTCAAATATCAAATTGTATCAAACTTACAAACTATGTAATGCTTGAAAAATAGTAATGTACTTTTGTTTCTGATATTTTTTTTGTAAAATGACATTTCAAAAACGGTTTTTTCTTAATAACTCTGTTTTGAAAATTTTATTATCACTTACAGTTAGTAATCTTCTACAGAGAGGCTTAAAAGTTTTCTTGTATTTTCTAAAATGATGTATTCTATTCTAATCTAATCTTATACATCATTCTAAATACCAGTCTTTAAGTTCCTTTCTTTAAAATATCTTAAATTATAAGTTATCGATACGTTATTGATCTGTTATCGATAACTTATCGACAAATTGTCGATATGTTACCGATATTGTATTGATAAGATATCGATAAATCATCCATAAGTTATCGATAAGTTATAAATGAGTTATCGATAAGTTATTGATAAGTTATCGATAAGTTATCCATAAATTATCGGTAAGTTATCGATAATTTATCGATAAGTTATCTACAAGTTATCGATAAGTTACCGATATATCGATAAGTTATCGATATATCGATAAGTTATCGATATATAGATAACTTATCGATATATCGATAATTATCGATATTTTTTCGCAAAAAGTTATCGATAACAAAAAACAGTGATCGAACACCCCTAGCGGTGATGGCAGAACACACGGCTGCGCTATGGGAGGGCATGGATTACGAGGGAAAGAAGCCGTACATCGCATCGATAGGGTTAACGCGGTGCGCGAAAACCGGAGATTGAGGCGTTTATCATGGATACAATATTTTCGGCATCTTTTGTATTTAGCTTTTAGAAGTATAATACGACAGTGCCTTAAATATTAAATATTGGACCCATGATAAATGCCTCAATTGCCGGTTTTCGCGCACCGCGTTAGCCCTATCGATGCGATGTACGGCTTCTTTCCCTCGTAATTCATGCCCCCCCCCATAGCGGAGCCGTGTGTTCTGCCATCACCGCATACCCCACGATACGGCTACGCTTACACATATCTTTTGTATATATAACATATGGGTTAGTAGACCGATTCATTATACAATTTTGTATAAAATATAAGATCGAAATTCCGTAATAAACTTAATTAGACGTTTAAATTTTTAATATTACGTTTCTGTAGCAACCAGGCGCGTTTTGAAGCTATGCACACTGAGAGAAATTTATTTTAAACATTGCTAAAAAAATATGTTATAGTTATTTACGTCATTAGTCCGGTAAAATAGATATTACGTACGAATAAGTAGTTAATTCGGACGAGGCAAAGCCGAGTCCGAATTTTATTGCGCAATGAGTATGTAATATCTGATACCGGACGAATGACGTAACGCATTTTACTTCATACTGAAACTAAAATTTAAAAAAATTATAATAAACCGAGTCTGATTCAAACTTCCGCCAATTTACACAAACAACCGCTAGTTGGCATGTTTGTTTACTTTTGTAATTCGCCGATAAATTAAAAATGAATGAGAAGCATTCCGAAGAAATTTTGCGAAAATGTAAAGAAGCTACGGCTAATCTTATTCCCGTGAAGTCGGAAGGGCGGTATAAAAAAGAATATGACGTGTTTACAGAATGGCGGCGGAAAAACTCGTATAATGCTGAAAAAACTGATGAGGATGTTATGTTGGCATATTTGTATGATTTGGTAAGTTTTTTTTTGCATGTTAAATATTTGTATTACAACTTCTAACATTTCTAGTCAAAGAAATATTGTGGTACTTCTTTGTGGAGTAAACATTCCATGGTAAAGTCAATGTTGCTCGTGTTTGAGACTCAAGTATTTGGTACTAATACTCTATCCTTACCTGATTGTGTAGAAATTCCTTCAATCCAAATTAGTGGAAATGAAAACTGTACCATTAATTTTAATTTTGCCTTACCAAAATGTTCTTAGTTTCTTGTTTTTCTTTTTTCATAAATTTGTTAATAAATTTGTTCTGCAACGGTAGCTTTGAATTGAGTACTGTTAAAACCTACTGTACTGTAATAACGCGTTTTACAGTACAATGCAGTATGACGTAAAACGGTCTATAACAGTACAGTATGATGTAAATTATTTAAACAGTAGTGATTCCGAATATGTACCTACATTTGTTCGAATATGTTTCTAATAAATAATTTCCTTTTTAGTTTTTGTACTATACCGGGAGGTTACTGTCAACTGCCATCATAGGGAATCTAATGGAATTTTACATGTGTCACAAAACTTGTTTAGTTTACATTGTAGATGAAACTGTCAAAAATGATGTTTAAATTTATTTTTAAATACCGTAAACTATTTTGTTAGCAAATGTTAGCAAAAGAGCACAAACATTTCTTTTACAGTTAGAATATTATTTTCGTTATCAAGTTAATTTTTGATTTCTCTCATTTATAAAGACCAAGTAGTTTTAAGTATGCTTATAGCTATTATCAACATTTACCTAAACATATAACTGCAAAACATATGCTCATAATTAATTTAAATAAGTAATTTTTACATGGAGGAAAATCCCGAATCTTAAACGTGATTTTACTGTTTCTTCTGTAACATTTTTATTTTTTTAAATTATTACATTTTATTTTTACTAAAAAGACGACCGATATTTTGCACATAAAATTTATTCTTGTCAATTTTTTGAAACTTTTCATTTATTTAGCAAGTAGCACGATGTAAAAATAAACCCGGGTGCTCAGAAAAAGCAAATGTTTTGGTACGCCTTCCCAAAGTTCCATTGCGCCGTAAAGAACAGTGAAATGTGATGAAAAATAATTAAAATTTACAAAGCAATAATAGTTATTTATTGTACAAGATGATAAAATTGCACTTTATCTTCGAGAGCGATTTTAGCGTCGAGGCGTCAGCCGAGACGCTAATAAGCATCGAGAAGATAATGAAATTTTATCGTCGTGTGGAATACAACATTTTTTTCTATAGCAATTGTTAAAGAAGACCAAAAAATGAAGAAAAATCAATGATAAATTTAATTTAAAAGTGTCAGGAAAAAAACAGTTTCATGAAAAAACGAGTAGGTGGCTTTAATAACTTTTTTCTATTTCGGTTTTTAAGGTTATTCTTAAAGCACTGTTTTAGCTACAAAACAGTGTTTTAAGAGAGTCTTTTAACGCATTGTTTTTAGTAAAATTTCACCAACAAAGATTGGTATTCATGATATATTTGTGATCAAATTTGGTAAATTTAGTATGTATGCCAACATATACATACTAAATTTACCAAATTTGATCGCAGCAATTTTTTATAACGTTTTTTCATTAATTCTCCTCAATAGAAAAAATAGTATAAACAACTCGTTTCATAAGGCGTCTTGACGCACTCGTCCATTGAAAAACTTGGTCGCTACGCTACCTCGTTTTTCAATCTTAGACTCGTACGTTAAGACAATGCCTTATGCAACTTGTGTTTTAATATACTATTTAGTTGCTATAGAGTTTGTTAAAAAAATAAAATACTTTATCTATCCTTGCTGTTAAAGTACTACTTTATCTACCCTTGATGGTAAAGTGCTACTTTTCCCTCTAATTTCAGTTAATAATAGCACGTTTTAACAGTTGCTACAGAAAAGAATACAATTTATATCTACGTAAAAATTGAAAATTGGGGTATTTTGCAGTTTTCTTCCCATGGAGGAGTCGTCTGAGTTTTTTTTTATTAACGACCACCATAAACGTGTTTCCCGCATATTTTCACGAATTTTCATGTAAAGGAAGTCCATTTCAAACGAAGTTGCCACCAAAGTCAAAATAAATGATGAATTTCTCCGGACTATTATTTTAGAGATTTTGTTTAATATTAATTTGTTACATACATGTTGATTTAGCGTTTGGCAATTCATGGCAGAGTAACTATGTCGTATTAAATAAATTACTTTTAGCACATTTTCTGCAAGAGTTAATCAGCCTTGGCGTAATTAAAATTCTCCGAACTAGAAACATTAATTTAGAGTTTTGAAAAATTTGTTCTACAGGGAATTATTACTCCACTGTAATACTTTACTATCATTACCGTTAACCAAACTACATTAGTAGTAGCCTTCCAAAAAAATTGAAATGTCCTTTATAGTTAATTTAACACAAACAGCTTATTATTATTGTTATTTTGTTTTCAACTTAATTAAGCTAGTTGTAAAACATTGTACAGGGAAATGAATGCTTTTCAAATAAGGTATTTTTGTAAATATTTACTAATGGTATTATTCTTAAAATTAATTATTGAATAACGCAGTTGTATGATCAATACTACTTAAAAGAGTATTCGTAATTGGTGCAAATTAATTCACTTAAACATACTTTACAAATTACAATGTCAACGAATTCAATCTTATCTTAAAAGCTTTTACTGCTTAATATCACGCAAACAATAAAGTAATCGTAGGAAACATTGGCCTAATTTTTCAATTGTTGAATCCTTGGTTATTTGATTATTACCAAAAGATTGCCTCGCCATATGATTATGAATACTAAACACCGTCTCGTCTGAGAATGAAGTCATTAAGAGCAACTTTTTTTATTACACTACGTATGCCCGAAGATACATACACCATATAAAGAATTATGAGATATCATTTGCAGAAAGTTGCTATACCGACCTTGTGTAGCACAGTATATGTATAATAACCTAAATGAATTGTAAATTATTTTGAAAAAATTGCAAGCATACGATAATTTAAAAAAAATACAGTAATTAAGTTATAGTAGTACTTTTTAAATATTGTTTCCGTAGTTAATAAAATTACAAAAATTCACAGTTCACTAGATGGTGATATTCCAATGGAATATTCTTAAACCTATTCCACATAAAATTTCATGTTGATAAAGTGATATGTCTAAGTAGCTTTCTGTTGTACCATTTTTCATATGGTAAAATAATTAGATCAGATTAACATAGAGATAAGATATGGGATCGACGGTCATTTGGCTAGATTTATGCCGCTATCAAAATATGAGACCCTGACAATTACCTTTTATGAAGTGAAAGTCATTGGCAGAAACTTACAAGATAAGACTTTGAAATTTTATACTGTCAGATTGTCTGCAAGGAATTTTCGTTTCTGTTTTTAATAAGATGTTGCGTAGGTGGGTTTTCATAGTAAGATACGACGGTTACTATGGACAGTGTCATGGGATGAACTGTTGCAGGTAGAACTAGTGACGCACAGAATGTTTATTAGCCAGAACTATAGTTTTTGAACAAAATATAATGAAACTGACTAGTATCATTTCAAAAGAAGATATATAACTTTGGCCTATACAGGATGGTTCGTAAATAATGGGCCAACATACGACAGCTTGCAACTCAAAAATAGACGAAGTGCTTTGTTTCGACTTTGCCGTACTTTCAAAATAATTACGTTTCGTGTTCGAAAAAACATTTTATATTATATAAGTATCGATATCGATAAACATAGCTATAAATGTTAGACTAAGACTTACTGGTTAAGATTAGAATGCTCCTGACAAGCGTCCTATTGCTCCTTTGGAAAACTTAACTCGTTCATAACTGATATAAAAATGATATCAGGAACAAAAATTTTGTGTTTATCATCAAAAAAATTCAGAAACAAATTTTCAGCTCATAGCTCTAGAAACCTAGAAATTGTATAAAATTCGCATAGTCCTTATATTAAGCAATATATTTTTTTTTCAGTTTTCAAAGTTTCAAAAATTTTCGTACACAGTATAATATCCTGTTCCTCTATAGGGTTATACTACAACTATTTATATTTTTTTGTTTTTAAACAAACAAAAATTTTCTAGTGAAAAAAACTATTTTATCTGCAACAGTGAGTAAAGTGACCACTTTACTCACTCATAAGGGTGAGTAAAGTGGAAATTTACTCTCTAGGTGACATTACCTCATTTTATATTTTTTTCTCGTTTTCAAAGTAATGCGATGCAAATTGCAATTAGTAAAGTCAGCAATTTTATGTTTTGTTTTCAAGGCATTGTGATGCAATGCTTTCATTTTTAAAACGTCAAAATTTTTTAAAACGTCAAAAATTTAAATATTTTTAAAATTGTACATATTATTCTGTTGTAGATAAAATTTTATATAGAACACATGACTAAAGTGTCTTTTTTTGATTTCGCAGATTTATATCACTCGCTGACGCTCGTGATTTAAACTTCTGCTCGATCAAAAAAAGTTCCACTTTGCTCACTTGTCCTATAAATAATTATTTTCTCGTTTGCATTTCTACGAGAACTTCATAAGAAAAAATAAAATTGACGTTTAAATTTAAAAATAAAAACCGAGAATTGCATGGGCCTACTATAACAAATTTCATCTTAATTCACCAACTCATTTTTGAGTAAAGAGGCTTTAAAATCAAAATTTTAAAAAATTAGCGAAGAACTTTGACTGAATTTACTTATACTTTAGAAATTTTTACTTTTTTTATGTAAAAAGTGTTTACGCACAACCTGCATGGCAATACAAAACATCCACCTCACATTGATATTACTCCGCAAACGGCAAATGCAAAACATTGTACACATACCGTTAGACACCGGTTGGTCAAGAAAATGACGTGTAGTCACAACGAACTAAGCCATAACCACCACGTTACTGATAACCACGGTCGGGGCGGTTGCTTCAGCCAATGTCGTTGATCCCGTTTGCACTCACTCGGTTAGCGCAAGCTGCCTTTGAATCCGAGAATAAGTTTATACGAATAAATATTGTTTTTCTTTCTGAGAAAAATTCCTTAAAATTACAGAAACCTAAAAACGGCAGGACAAATTCCTCCGCCAACGTTTGGGTGGAAGGTGAAAAATTACCTTCAGTAATTTTTGCTGCACTTTAAAATTACGCTGTGAATCTTATATTATACTATCACTATTTAGCTTAAGCAAAGTTTGTTATCGTTCCTCGTTTATTAAATAAAGATGCATCAATATTCGATATTCGAAAATTCATAGAAGGCGTCACAGAAAAATTGTTGGACTGGAACACAAACCAAATTGTAGCTCATCTCTCAATTAGCCTACAGAAAAAAAACCGTGTGGCCAGCTTTTCTACAATATTGTTTTGGACATGTCAAAATTTAAAATTTTTTTTATTTTACAAGCTTAATAGCTCCAAAAGTTCTGGTAGCTTGTAAAATTGTGTACCCTTAGGGCATCTACCACATCAAAGTTTTAAGTAAATAGAGGTCAAAGCGTCAGAGAAATGTGCGGGCTGAGACAGAAACCAATTTGTAGCTCATCCCCAGAAAGGGCTTTCAATGCCTAACCTAACATCGACAAACCTCGATCCCAAACTATAAGCCTAGAACTTTAAAAAAATTGTGTGGCCGGTTTTTAAAGAATATGTTATTGAGCATTTCTAAATTTTGAAATAATTTATAGCTGCACAGTTTGCATGCATAAAATGTTCTCGTAATATTGTGTTTCCCAAAAATTTTATCCAGATACGCCAATTCGTTTTTGAGTACTAAAAGGCGTTAAAATTGTCAAGAAATCGTAGCACTTGCCATTTTAAAGCTAGAAGTTTTAGAAACAAATAATTCGCTTTGCCCTAAGGTCTTCTATCTGTTCTCCGTTTTTAGATTTACAAGATTCGTTTGTATAAAGAAATGCTACCATGAAAACATATGTTCCTAAGTTATGAGGCGTCACACACACACCTACGGACAGATTTTTCAAAACCACTTTTTTATGTTTAGAACGTGTATTTTGTCAAAATTCGAATTAAAATATTTTCATGAAATCAATACTTCCCTATACTGAAAATATAGAATAGTAAACAAGTAACGGCTACAATTTTTAAAATAAATAATTAAGTACAAAGCGCTGTATATGTCCTAAAATCTTCTGTCAGGTCCCGTTTTCAGATTTGCAAAACTCCGTTGTAGATAAAAATGACACCAAAAAGATATTTCTAACTTGCGCTTCCGGTTTTAGAATTGTTTTAAAAGCTTATTTCCCAATAAATTTTTGACATATTTCCATTAAAATGAAGCCATCTCATTAAAATGATGCCACACATAGATAGGGTGATTGATAACATGTGGGACACTCTTTCACGATAGATTCACGATGGATTCAGTATTTGAAAACAATGAAAACAATTTCTAAAAAAGAAGCGTCCGAAAACGCTTTCTTATGAAATTACAACGTCCTAAAGATTATTGTCGATAACTCTTATAGTCTAGGAGCTGGAGCGATATGGTGTGACTGAAAGTTAACCCGATGGCACTAGGGTTTATTGTTAGAGGACGGTTCAATGATCAATTCATCTCACAGACCGAATCTTCGCTCTCATTTAGTTCTCGAGATACAGCATCCGCAAATTTTTGATTTTTTTTTACTGCAGGTTAACCCTTTTGAAGTTGCGATTACTTGAAAAGCATTCCATTCTTATACACTTCCACCATTTGCCATCATTTTTTATCGTGTCCGTTTATCGGGCTGGGCCAGTTAAAATGGGAGCAAAAATGGACTGCGAGTTAACCCTCCCGAACCTGGTGGAAAATGTTTATTGGTGAAATGGCGAAAATGTCCATTTTCTGTCCAAATAATGGCCAATTACTATGAAATGGACCGGTAACTTTTGATGGCATATGGTATCTTAACAATTGGCAACACCAATAAACATTTTCCACCAGGTTTGGGAGGGTTAACTCGCAGTCCATTTTTGCTCCCATTTTAACTGGCCCAGCCCGATAAACGGACACGATAAAAAATGATGGCAAATGGTGGAAGTGTATAAGAATGGAATGCTTTTCAAGTAACCGCAACTTCAAAAGGGTTAACCTGCAGTAAAAAAATCAAAAATTTGCGGATGCTGTATCTCGAGAACTAAATGAGAGCGAAGATTCGGTCTGTGAGATGAATTGATCATTGAACCGTCCTCTAACAATAAACCCTAGTGCCATCGGGTTAACTTTCAGTCACACCATATCGCTCCAGCTCCTAGACTATTACAGTAGTTTAGTTACACTAAAACTTTAAAATAGTATATCTCATTTACTCGTTTAGTGTTTCTACGAATTTTTCTTTTTCAATGAGCCCATCAGAAGTGTTTCAGACGGCAAGGGTCTCGTTTTCGATCATGTTTTCTTTTATATATTTTAAATTACTATTTTTAAATTTTTGTTTGGAAAATCTTAATGGAGATCTTACTGTTTTTTGAAGATGTAAAAATAGTTCATATAAACTTTGAGGATAAGTTCTACAAATCAAAGCAATAAAAACAGTTCATATAAACACGAACCCGGAAATGCCCGCATGTTATGAATCACCCTGTATAGACGTTTTTAAAAAACTGTTCTTGAACTCTATAACGTAGTTTTTGTTCAAATTTTATAATTGAAAACATTTCCTGAAATCAATACTGTCCTATATCAGCAGTCGATATACGTCAGTTACGTAGGAAGGCGAGGAAGTAAACATATTACTGTTAATGGCCGGTTGTAAGCTAAGGGGGCACTTCTATGGGGAGCATCGTAACCTTTTACAGATGTTTTTGAAAAGTCAATTTAAAAATTTGGTAAACCATACAAAAATGCGTAAAAAGCAATTAATCAAATTAGCAGCATCGCCCGTAGAGTATATGATTTTTTAAAAAATGTATAGTTTTGAAAAATCCCTTTCATTAATCATGCAAATTAATTGTGTTTCAGGAAACCATAAATCCAAACCATACTGAAACGCTATTAATTGTGGCACCTGACGGTATCTTAAAACTATTTAAATCTAAAATTGAATTCCAAATTGTTCAAAATTGAACAATACTTTGATATAAATATTTTTCAAAATAGTCCTAAATCAACTTTACTAAACAACTCCTGTAGGCTGAAGCAATCTCTATAACATCAGAATGGCTTTAATATGAAACATCATTGGAAAATATTTCATATTATTACATACGTATCAAAGCAAAACTCGTATGGAATAGTGCATCAATTTGTATCGTCTTTCAAGCAGCACATGGCCGCGATCTCAAGTTATTTAAGTTAATTTGAAATAAGAAAACTATTATTTTCCGTCTCACAAACAACAATCCACCTTGAAAATCTACCAAAATTGTGTGCAATTGCCCTGAAATTACCTGCTTCTAATTAAGTTATTGTTGCTGAATTACAGTGATCATTAATAATTAAATGTCTATTTGACAAAAAAAAACATTGTTAGTATTCGTTTAAAGAAATCGAAGTCATTTTATGTGTCAAAATCAGTTTTGCTAATATTCCTGTAAAGAAATGAAAATTTCTTTGTTTTCCAAAAAACATTGTTAAATAAATTGCGGTTGAAGAGAGAGTCTGCACTTACATCAAAGCAATTTTAAAAAATCTAAACAACATGTAAGATTTTTTTTATTTTCTTAGATCTTTACATTGTTTATGAATTATTTAATTTTTATTCCTGAACCATTAAAAATTTATCACCTGTTAGTACAATTGTTATTTATGAATTATTAGATATACAATATGTTTTAGTGTCGTCGTTGTACTTCTTGAATGTAGGTTTTGATGTCATTGGCAATCATTAATTATTGTTCCTTACAGTTTAGTTGAACGTCAGTTGTAGTGGTTTTTGTAATCTGTTGCAATTCTGTACATTTCCGTCCGTAAAATCTGGAGTAATGTCTGATTTTACACTTTCTGCATATTAATATTAACTAGCTGAACCCGTTACCTTTCTTCCACTTTTTTTTGATAAGTTCTAACTGCCGCATCACTCTTCCTGAAAGTTACATAACATACCGACACGAGGGAAAACAAAGCCCTGGTTCACAGAAGAGGTAAAACAATTGGCGCAAGAGAAAAGAGAAGCTTATCTCATATACAGATCAAACAAAACAGACGAGGAACATCACAACTACGTAGAAGTCAGAAACAGAGTAAATACACAAATAAGAACCCTAAAACGAGAATACTGGGAGGCATTTACAAAAGAGATTGAGCACGATCTAAACGACAAAGAAAAAGCATTAACGAATGCATACAAATTAAAAATTTAAGCGAAAACCAATGGACAAAATACCTGGGTACCCTATATAGTGAAGAAAACAACGTTGACGAGGATCCCACCCAGATTGTGGAAAACAACCAAGCAATAAATCAAACAACATTCCGCCAAAATGAAATAACTGAATCTATGAAGAAACTGAAAAATAGAAAAGCTTTTGGACCCGATACTATACCTAATGAACTGATTAAATATGGTGGAACAACATTAGCCAAGGAATTAAAGAACTTCTTTCAGAAAATAATAGATAAATCCACAGTACCAGACGAATGGCGACAGAGCATTACAATTCCAATATTTAAGAGAGGAAACAAGAACGATCCCTCAAATTACAGAACCATATCGCTGTTAAATACAACAACTAAATTATTCACCAGCTTGATTGGCGACGAAATAAACAGAATAGTAGGCATAAATGAGGAACAGCAAGGATTTCGTAAAAACGGATCGACTACCGACGCAATATTTATTATACGACAACTAGTTGAGAAATCGCTAGAGTTTAATAAACCTATGTACACATGCTTTATAGATCTAACGAAAGCATTCGATTGTGTACTGCTAAAAGATGTGCTTCAAATATGCCAGGAAAACGGAATACCCGAAGATTTAGTGAGAGCAATAAAAAACCTAAACACTAACAATACGACTAAACTACGATTACAAGTTCGTACAGGAATCCGACAAGGAGATAGCCTAAGTCCGCTAATATCTAATCTTATATTGGATAAAATTATCACAGCAACACAGAACCTAAATCTAGGGTATAAACTCAGCACAGGCGAGATCTCAATTGTATGTTATGCAGACGACGCAATAATTATAGCAGAAAATGAGGACAATCTCCAGCGACTACTACAAAAATTCAAAAGAGAGGCTGAGAAATACAATATGACAATATCGGTAGAAAAAACAAAAAGCATGGTAATAGCAAAAGAACCCCAAAGATGTAAATTAATGCTTAACAATAAAGCAATTGAACAAGTAATGACATTTACAGACTTAGGTGTAGAAATATCTAGCTATGGAAATTTAACAAAAGAAATAACTAGCCCAACCATTAAAGCCAATTCAGTAGCAGGATGTTTAAAAGACATAATATTGAGAAATGAGTTCCTTAACATAGATAGCAAAGTGCGCATATACAAATCATGCATAAGACCCATCATGACCTACTCAGCAGAGACAAGGGCAGACACCAGTAAAACAAAACATCTACTACGAAAAACTGAAATGAGGGTGTTACGCACAGTAACAGGGAAAACCTTGCGGGACAGAATTAGAAGCGAAACCATTAGAGAAACATGTAAGGTTCAGGACATTGTGAGATGGACTAGACAGCGCAGGCGAGATTGGAACGAACACGTAAGCCGAATGGACAACCACAGAATAGCAAAAATGGCAAGAGATGGAAAAGTCGGAGGAAGAAGACTACCTGGACGACCATTAAAGCGGTGGAAAGAAAGTTGGCAATCCACATCCCAAGAATAAAGTACTGGAAATAACAGGCCTTTAAGGCCTAAATTACGACCAAGAAGAAGAAGAAGTATTTATTTTCAATTTTTTAATATTTAATAAATGATTATCAATTGAAGTAAATCTTTAAAACGTGTAATTTAAATATTGAATATATCATTATAGATGCTAATGAATGAAAAAAACATTTTTTTAAAAACTTCGAATATTTAATAAATGTAAACTTATACATAAATAAAACTTCAGCTCTCCTCCTTCTCCTCCTATGACGCTGCAGCTCAAGCTTGAGCCTCGGCCTCCCTTATTTTCTGCCTTCATATTATTCCACTGTGCATGACGAATGTTTTCCAGTTCCGCACTCCCATGATGTTTCTTGCCTCCTCGGCGACTCTATCCTCCCATCTTTTACTGGGCCTGCCAATTGGTCTTTGCTTTCCGTTCCTCCTATAAGCGCTCTTTCGGGGCTCCCCGTTTCATCCATTCTTATAGCGTGCCTTGTCCACTGTAGCTTTTGGTTCTTTTAGATGTTTATATATTTCATAGTAGTTCATATTCTCCACGTCGCATTTTTGTTTACTGGCCCTATTATGTGTCTTAATATTTTCCTTTCGAAAGCGTTCACTACTTCTGTGGGTAAATGTCCATGTCTCGCTTCCATATCATAGAATATGGCGGATAATTGTTTTATGTATCTTGATCTTCGTGCTTCTATGTACATCTGTTGATCTGAACGTGGATAATATAGAAAAGTATGTTTTGCTTTTGTTTGGCCGATTACAGCCTATATTCCAAACTAATTACTTAAAACACAAATACTAGCGATACCTTTTAGTTACAATGTTATTGGTTTCTTAAGTAAATTTTACACGAAAACATTATTTTATGAAGAGACCAAAGAAACCAAAAATTGCTGTCGTTTTTAAAATGGCGGCCTAGTTTTGTAAATCATATTCTATCAAATTCCAGGACAAATATTGTATAAAACTAAAATAATCTTTAGTGAAAGTTGTTTAATTTTTAAATATTTATTTAGTAAATATCTCAAAATAATTATAAATAAAAGATGTTTTAAAATAGTCACAAAAGGCGTAACTTTTAATTTGATATGTCCTAGAAAAAAAAAGTTTAATTTGCGGGAAATATCAAAGGTTACACTGTAATATTGGTCATAGATTAATCATCAATATGTTACTCTTCTTCTTTGTCTTCATCAATTAGGCCTTTAGTCGTTCCAGCTTTTTCTTTGGTAGATTCTATTTTTCTTTTGCCTCTCAGATTAGAGAGTAAAATATATTTTGAAACTTTTTCTTTTTTCATTCTTTAGACATTATTATTTAATCATTAGATTTGTACTTAGGAGGAATTGTGGCTTAGAAGACTTATTATTCTACCCCTACTACATTTCTAAGTTGCTCACTACCTAGATCGACCAACTCATTAGTTCTTACATTCGGCCTCTTGATAAAGTGCTCCGAATTTCTTAGACCAGTAGTACACCTCCAGTGTTCTGCAAATTTTGCTTGTGTCCAGTTCGTAACCGTCTTGCTGGCGGTTTTGCACAAAATCCCGTAGGACGGTTCAGGTTTAGTGTCTCACCATTTCTGACGAATTGGTCAGCTTACTCATTGCCATTAGTCTCGAAGTGTCCTGGCACCCACATCAGGGTAACACTGTTGTGTTTCGCGCCAGTTCTGTCAGTCTCATTTGGCATTCCGAGATAATCTTTGACCGTCCCTAGTAACTTTTAAGTGCTGCTACAGCAGCTTGACTGTCACTGAGAATATAAATGTTTCTGTTTGTATACGCCTTCCTAATATTTATTCACAGTTGCACACTCTATAATAGCACTGATTTTCGTTTGAAAAACCGATGTATCTTTCGCTAGATTAAGACTGATACTTTCCTTGGAACTTTCATCCCAAACTCTAGCTCCAGCACCAACTTCGGTTCTGGAGCAGTTTGTGTACCAGACAATGCCTTGCAATTTAGCGATAATTCTTTCGTTTTCCTATTTCTACTACCGTTGCCGGTATAAAAACCCGATATGGTTTGTTGTAGAAGTAACTTGGCACCATTTTATCCTGTCCCATTTGTATAATGGGATCACCAATTTTCCTCAGAATGCTCCTGTGACCTCTTCGCTCATGTTTCAGGTTCCACCGTCCAAAGCATCACAGTCTACATATAAGTTTCCGCTCTAGCCTCCGCTCTAATAACCAGGTGTAGCGGCGAAAGACCAAGTAGGGCGTTTAGTCTAGCTATAGATGTGGTTTTCATAGCCCTACTAATGCCCTAGCAGCCCATTATTTGTAGTCAGTCCAGTTTAATTTGCGCTACTCCGTGGGTAGTTTTAGGCTACCAGTCTAAAACAGAATGTGTTATTGTGGGTAATTAAAGTATACATCCAGTGCATAACCCTAGGCCTAAGTCCCCAAGATCTTCCAAGCATACTTTTACAGATCCAAAAAGACATGGAAGTTTAGTTAATAGTTTCTTTTAATATGTGGGTTCCAGCTGAATTTTTGTCCAGGATGACCCTTAGATATTTGACTTCGCTGAAAAAATGAAATTGTTTCCCATATAACTTGGGTTCTTTGCAGTGCCTTATTATCTTCTAGGGATTAGCCGACAATCTCTTCTGGTCACACCACTCTTGTATAGTACTTAAAGCCGCTTGCATAACGTTTGTTACTGTGTACAGTTATTTGCCCTTAATAAGAAGCACCAATCATCCGCATATTCGAGTGTAAAATACCCATGATAGCCGAGTTTCCTTATCTGACCGTCTGCCACTAGGTACTGCAGAAATCTCCTCACCTAGCACGGATCCTACGATTCTGTTTCTCAGCATTGATTCAACTCATTTGATCCATGTATGGTGTACACCATAGGCCTATGCAGCCCTGATTGAAACTATCGAAGTATTGTCAAAAGCACCCTCAATGTCCAGAAAAGCTTCCAACGCTAGTTTCTTGTGCTTTAACACATCTTCTATACGCAATACAAGCTCGTGTAGTACCCTCTCTCTGAGAAACCCGCTTGATAGACAAACGAGTTTAAGTGCAATGAAGAGTTCCTTAGCCCACGTCTGTAATACGCCTATCAAGAAGTTTTTCCAACGTTTTAAGAATAAACGAGAATGAGCTGATAGGTCCAAATGCCTCAAGTCTAGTCGCATGCTGTATTCCCTGGTTTAAGTATAAAGTTTAACTTAACGTTTCGTCACATTTTGGGAATATATTCCAATGCTACACTAGCTCTAAAACTGGCTCACATTGGTGAGGCAAGGTATGAAAAACTTTGCTGTAACAGTGCCGAAAGGATGCTACCGGTCCTCCAGAATGCATTAGTTTGAATGTATTTACTGCTCATTTAACTTTATCAATATTCACCACTTGAGTCGTCAACGCCCAGTCGCCATGCGCCGCCCTAAAATTAATTATGTCTATGGTGTGGTCATCGTTTAACTCAACAATGTTAAGTGCTCGTGCTCCGGGAAAGTGTGTTCTTAACAGCAACTCTAAAGTCTCTCATTAAGTTCTTGTGAATTTTTGTTGGTTTTTAGTGTAACCAACCTCGAGTTCGAATTTTTCGCAAGAGTCTTGCACTGCTGTAAGTGTTTTCCAGCTTCTCGCAGTACTTTCTCTACGTGTCTTGTTTTGCCTTTTTCATGGCATTATTGTAGGAGGTTAGTGCTGTTTTATATTGTTCCCAATAGTCATATGTTTTTGCTGCATTGAACACTTTCCTTACATTTGCCCTCATTGTCGTCAGTTATTTTGTCCATCAGTTAACTTGGTGTTTCGAGTTCCTGACTACTATGAGGCAACTGTTGTGGTATACTTTTGTGACTGCCTCTGTCACAAAAGCGGTTGCAAGCTCTAGGTACGTGGCAGTTTTTATTCCGTACAGAAGTTCCTTTGTTTCCCGTCTCGAATTACTCTTATATGCATCCCAGTCGGTGCGTGTAGGGATTCTTATAATTTGTGGTTGCATTAAGTTAGTCTCAATACTGTATCATATGAATCTAAGATGCGATAAAAACGGATTTATTTGATACATGCCAGTCATAGACCTAGTGCAATGATACGACAATGATGTCGATAACTTCCTGCCGCATGCCGAGTTGCTGTAACAAACGTAGGTTCGTTGTTCCGATTTATTGTTACTAGATTAGTACCAGAAAGTTAGTCGTTGGCGTTAACATTGCTGCTGCCCCATATACTATGATGCGCATTGGCGTCGCACCCAAGGACGACATTTTAAGCCCTCTTTGTACAGTTTTCCACGAATTAAATTCTCTCCTGAGGAGGAGGTCCTTTGTAGTTATCATAGGAAAAGTACGCCAAGGTTATTGCAAGGTCCTTTCCCATGCTTCCGCTTACGTTCGTGACCGTAACTTCTACAAGATCCCTGCTACAGTGCGCCTCTAGGGGTAGAGCCATGATGAAGTATACATGTTTTGAGATTATTTTGGGTGTGGTCATCAAATAGTCTTTCCCTACCCCACCTAGCTCTTTGATCACCCCCTTGTAACACCAAGGGTCTTGGATAAAAGCTATATCAAATTTACCCCTTCACCTTAAACATGTCTTTAGACATGCTCTTGCCATTTTCTTCTCGTTTCACATTTATTTTCATATTAAGATGTCTTCATTTTTTCTTGTCCCGCTACTAATTTTAATATCTCAATATTCTACATACAAGATTTACAATAAGTGTTAAATTTATCAATAAAACGGATATAATGCTTCATCTCCTTTTTTATACGACTTTAATTTAAATTGATGTCAATATTTAACATAAAGATAAAATTAAAGTCATATAAAAAAGGAGATGAAGCATTACATCATTGTTTTATAGACAAGTTTAACATGCTTTACGGTAACCCTGTGAAATTGTGTGGGCAGACATAATGTTATTCATTTAGCCCAATTTTTGTATTCATTTTTGTTTATATAAGTAAATCAGGGACTACCCATGTAGAAGGTGACGTCATATTCTTATAGCTTTTTGTAAATTATTTATATATTTAAACTTTTGTACTATAAATCTAGCAAACGATACAAAAATACGTAAAAAAAATTTTTTTAGTGGCTTAAGCGTTTCTGTGAATAGGTAAGGTATCCATGGACACTTAAAACTTAAATTTTGCATTACTAACTTTATTTATTGTTTTGTTTTATAGAACTCGTATACGTATAAATTATATGTCAAACATTTTACTAACATCAAGTTCTCTAAAAGAAAAATTCTTACTCTCTCATTTCGCATTCAAGCGTTTAGTCACTTCTGACAAATGAAGTATTAAATATTTTTAATGGAAATGTAATATTTGTTATAGGTTTTGTATAATGTGTATTGATTTTAATAATAAAAACAGTAGTATACTATGTTTAGGGAACGATGCTGTTTCGTATTTGAATATTTCTGATTATTTCACACATAATATGTCGACTAATCACTACGGCTCATTCGCAATTCCAACAGCCAACAGAAAAGTTAACATCGGATATTTTCGACGTACAACATTTTATCATGAATAAATTTAAGCAACTATTCATTTATTTTATTACATTGACAGTTCGAACTATTATGCGAGAATTAAACCGTGCATATTCCACTTGTGAATCTGAAAAAGCAATTGGGGTAAATTACCCAAACTTCCTATTTACCAAAGCCTGTTATTGTTATGTTTTAAAATAAACAAATCTCAGTTTGACATTTGCCGTAACAAAAAAAAATACCGGTTGATTCCAACAACAATTACGGTTGGAGTTTTGGGTTACGGTTTAGAAAAATTGTTAATTTTGGTTTTGGTTTTGATTACGATGCGCAAAAGTTTCTAAATTTTTCTAGTTTTCGGTTACGTTATCGTGCATGTCCTTGCTTAAAAGAAAATAGTGGACATAATTCAATGCTTATGATGAATGAAAGCGTAGAGATTGCGATTTGTGTTTTATTTAGATGTGTGTGCTTTAAATAATCTTTAATTATTTTATTTTTGACATTAGTTTTTTTAAGCCCACAAAATTTTATGTTTCGCCGGTATACATTTATAGTTACATTGTGTTCATATAACAACCAATCTACTTTTATGTAAGCAGATGAAAAAACTTATAGTAAATTAGATAATGCATCTTGTAAGTTTAAAAAAATATTTTTAAAATGCCTAAAATCGGTTTAGCTAAAACAGACTCAAATAAAACTGAATGAAACTAGAGTGCCTTGACGGCAGGTTCGCGTTTTTCTTAACGTCATATAAGAACTCTGATTTAAATAACAAACGGATCTTAAAATGTCGAGGAGCATTTTAATAATATATTCAAATTTTTACGATGCTATATCTAAAAACATTTAATTATTGTATATTTGTTATTCTTTACTTATACAGTAACTTTTTCTTTTTTGTATACATACCAGCTATGTATACTTTTATTAAAAAAAACATGTGAATGCATTGTTTTACTGCAATCTATAGGCAACCAACTATACACTAAATTTCAAAGCTTCAATTTTTGAAAAGAATAGTCTGCTGTGAAGTGGAAACAGTAATCAAATTGTTTAATGTCAACTTAATAGCAATTAGTATTGATTTTTTGAACGTAGCATATAATTTGTATACTTTTAATATTTTATGTTTTTAAAATAATAGTTTCATTAAAAAATTTTTGATATTCAAATAATTTTGCGTTTTATTCACAAACGTAGCATAAAATTTGTATACTTTTAATATATTGTTTTTAAAATAATAGTTTCATTAAAAAATTTTTGATATTCAAATAATTTTGCGTTTTATTCACAAACATACTCATGGTACTCATTGAACATAACCTCACACTATGAGGAATAACCTCCCTCTCTCTATTATTTTGTGTAGAGTTGGTTGCCTATAGATTGCAGTAAAACAATGCATTGACATGAGTAAGTAAAGAATAACAAATATACAATAATTAAAAGCTGATATGTATACAAAAAGTAAAAACTCGCTGTATAATTATGCAGTAGGAAATCCTCAAAAAATAGAAAAAAAAACAAAAATTATAAATTAAAATTGTTGTTGCATATCTTATTTTGTTGCATATTTTAAAGAAAAAGGAGATACCGAGTGTTTCGCGAAGTAGCATAGCATTTTAATCATGTTGTAATTTAGTCAGAATCAAAGTAAGCTATTTACAGAATTTTATAACATTACATGCTTCTTGTACCATCCATGAAATACAAACAAAGTACGTGTTTAGTCGAAGTAGTCTTAACATAGAGCATTCGCTCACCAATATGGATACCGAGTTCAATTCCCATAAAATTCCTTTTTTTTCAAATATTTATTATCTGTTATTGGCGTTCTTACAAAATTTAGGGAGGGAAGTATTTTTCTTATATTCCATGCTTGTCAGCCGTGTGGTTCCTAGCATTAAATTTTTTTAGTGAAATCTAGGGAGAAACTGTACTCAAAGTGATCAAAATGTACTGAAACTAGCCCTCACGTGCCAAATTCAAATTTTCGGTTTTAACTTTCAAATTCAGTGATTATATGATTACAAACAAAGTATTTATTAATAAATTTTTTAAACTATAAATATAACAAAGTTTTATATCTAATTTACAACTTACTTCCTAATTAAAATATTTACAAAACTTATGTTTGTTCTTGTAATTTTTTATAATTTTTAGACACATCGCACAGTTTAAATGTGGACTAAATAATTCTGCGACGGACATGCGCAGCTTTCACCTGTTCGATACAATGTTAGTTCAAATGCAATTATACGTTTAGATAGAAGAAACACGCGAATTAAAAAGGTATAAAGCAAGGACAAAACAAGCAAAATCCAACCCGATTTGATTCTAACCATTTATTGAACGGAATCAGTACCAAATGTTTAGTGCATTTGGTACTACTGAAAAAATTTAGACGGCATTAAAAATGTACTAAAAGACCAAATGTGGTACTGACGTATATGCAAATGTACTGAATTTATTATAATTCTACTGACTGGAACAACACTGCCAACTTCAGCGATGCCTACCAGTTAGTCGTAATAATTTTTGTGTAAAACCAAAAATTATGGCGCTTTTATTTAATACTTATTTTTTCATATATGTAGTGTTATTGTTTATGTTAAGCACACATTTCTATACAGGTAATTGTTAGACAAAAATTCTCCCGGTTGGCGCCGATGATCATTTGTACGATCGTAGATTTTTCAGAAAGTGGGAATTTATAATTCATGCGGTGCAGGAAATAAATTGATTGAACTGTTGATGACGTGCAGTAGTATAACGTAAGATGAGGCGTCCATAAATCCTAACAGTTTATTTTATTGATATTCTAAGAGTAGTATTACAAACACGCAAGCTTATTTCTTCATTATAATTTTTCAAAATCTGAATTTGGAAACGATTTTGCCGAACCCTTTGACTTTCCACTCTTCAAGTAGTGCCTAATTTGAATGAAGTGGTGTAAACTTAAAAAACAGGTGAATGCTGTCCATGTCCACCATTTTAAGGCACCGAATGGATTAGATCAATATTATATGGATCTGCCAAAAAATCAACACAACTTCACATATTCGAAGCTCTTGTAACCAGCCAATCTGATATGATTCTAATTAAACCTGATTTCTGAGTGAAAAAAGTTGTGTCTTCGTGCTTGCAACCTGCAGTCGTAGAAGGAGGGATAAACAGTCTTAGAAAGTTGCTCCCCCCTCATGGCTAATTCTAACCATTCTAAAGCCATGCAGTTAGTCAGTAGTGGGTTGCATTAACCTTCTATATCTCTTGAATTGAACTATAATACAGTTGTTCAACCAGAACTTGCTTTTGTGAGTGGCATTTAAAGTATTTAAAAGTTGCCTGGTCACTTGCAGCCTAACCTACCGTTGACCCACAACTACCTTGTCTGCAGTCACAACCACTGAAAGTAAGCGAAGCAACTAACAATCCTGCGGCACTTGATTCCTCGCGCTCTTGAGGACAGTGTCTAGTGTCTTATCGAAAACTGGACAAGTGGAAGAGAGTGAGATACCGATTTAGTGTGATAACGGTGCACTTTGACCTATGACCCTCAATTTATAGTATCCGTGGATGTGTCGGTCATGTGATTAATTGTTATTTGTTTGGGAAAAAACGTACTGCTTGATATTTCCTAATTACTTCTCGCGCATAGAAGATAATTAGAAGAGAAGCGGTGACATTGTTTTCAAAGACATTAATATTAATAGATAAATTGACTTCGTTATATCAGGTGAATGTGTTAAAGACAGTTATCTCTAATTTGTTTGCATTATTTACAGTAGCATTTAACAACCATTTATAATACCATGCTTTGTTTTTACAACATATATAAATCTGTTTAGCAATAAATTTTCATTGATAATTAAAATTTGTTGAAGTAACTCAGTTGTTCTTCAAACGTCAGCCCGTCGGTTGCTTCTGTTGGAACAGTGCGCGTCTTATATATAGGCGTTTAACAGTTTTCAAATCTATTAGTTTACATATCCAATAAACGCAGCAACCGGAACAATTAAGGTGTTTACATCTATAACAAATAAAACAAAAATGCTTTAATTATTGCAAGTGAATTATTAACTCTAACGTGCTAATTGTGTTTATAATTTAAACAACCAACAGTGTTTGGATTTCTGTTAGTGACTAACGGTAGTAGATATTTGCGAAGATGTTGAACTGCACTGATCTGGAGTGCATTTTGCACCATCACCATTACTATGCCCATTTGCACCATCTGAAACACGGTACTCATGTGGAAGATGAAAGCGGTAAGTTGTTCTGAATTATCCTTGATGATCGCTTGATTGTGTGTTACCTTGAATGGAAGGTAACTTGCGAGTCTCGTTAATCTGAACTTTACAAACTTAGACAATAACTTCTTTACCCAAAATTAATTATTTTTGAAATAGCGATGAAATTCGAATAAATAATATTTTAGGTACATTCAATTACCTACGAAACCACAACAACATTTCTAAGTACATTAAACGAATTCGTTATACACATATTGCATCACTACTTTCAAAATCGTGGCTTGGATGTTAAAGGTCTTCAGATAATTCATCTCTACTTACTAGACATATTTATCAGTTTAGAAACTTTTGATTATAGTTTCCTGGAATAGTTTTTATTACAGCTGCATGTGATTTTGACATTTAGCGACTAAAAAAATAGCAATAAAAATTATGTCTGGGTTTGGGATAAATTTTTAATGGAAACTATTTGAAAAATGAAAACAATTATAGTACAGAACCAGGCGACCACAAAAAATGTTTGAATTTAAATTTTCTATCATCATATAAACATAGCAGTTGAATGTAATTAAGTACGTAGTAAGAGTAAATGCGAGTTTTAACACTAATATATATTTTAAAGCTTCAAAAGAGAGAAAAAACATTAAGAAAAGACCTGTTTTTGAAAACAAAACAGTTTTTAAGTAGAACAACTATGTAAATGTGACAACGAAAACAACCAAAAGTTAATTTATATAATGCCATGTATCAAAATTCCCAAAAAGAATGATTATTAATATTTGTAGGATTTTTCGGTATTTTTCCTGCTACGCACTTCTAGCAAACAAAGTTGTAATTGATATCAGATAAGAGTAACATTAACACAACATTATTTCATAATACGAGCAATATTTATAAATAACTGATTAATGAAAAAATATTTGCATTAAAAGCTGATTGAAATTCAGGTATTTCTAAACAATTACTATTTATAACACAATCATCAGGTGTGCAGATGATTCGTAATTTTAATTCAAGGCCACTCTTGTACTGTATTTAGACTGATCTTTATCTCGTAGTTTGTTTGACATCGTTTGAGCTAGCACTGCTGGAACAACTCGTAAGTTGTTGCTTGTTTACTAGGGGAACGTTTTTTTTTCAAATTAAACCAAGTTTATTTAACAATACAACGAACAACAATGTTTTTTAAATGATACCATTAAATCCTGATTTATGTCTTAAGTGGATTTAACTAAACATGGAAAGTAAGAATTTCAAATGGCTT
Source organism: Ctenicera cuprea (assembly GCA_958336395.1). Lineage (NCBI taxonomy): Eukaryota > Metazoa > Arthropoda > Insecta > Coleoptera > Elateridae > Ctenicera > Ctenicera cuprea. The sequence continues at coordinate 41,094,752 of OY284490.1, forward strand.
TGAAGAGAGTTAATTTGTTCCTGCAGTTTTATTAATTTGAAAAGTAGTAAAAGTACAATTCATTTAAAAAATCAGTGAATTTTAAGTGAAAATATAACCTAATTAATTGTAATAATTAAAACAGTTTTCGAATACAATTATGTTTTCCTAAATTAGGTTTCGAGAGTAGTCGAAATAATTTATTATAGAAATTAATTTTTGCAGCAGAAAACACAATAACAACAACAAAATAGACTTCTAGAAGTAAAGCTTTTTTTGAAATTTACAAAAGAGGAAAATGGGATTTTATATTAAAACAATAGCGCAGTAGCATTTAATATTTTTAATTACATACTTTTTTTAATTATAATATACAAATACACATAAAAATTCTTGTAGAAGAAGGCATAATAAAATGTGGACCAATAATTGAATTTCAACGAAGTTGGTGAGGCCAACCGTAACTGGAGTTAAGAAAGAATTTACTTTGCAGACTATAATTATTTCTAACAACCGTAAAATTTCGTAGAATTTAGGACGACTGAAAGCAAAACTAGGTACGAATTAATACAAAGTTTTATAGCACATTCAGTGAAATAAATGTTGAATTTTAAATTTTAGACATTTTAAATTAAAATACTTCAGAATTGTGTTTAAAACGTTTTTGTTATTCTACCATTAACTATTCACATTCAATATAGCGTTCATTAAATCCTAGAAGTTTTTTGAAGACGCATTTTTTAATTTTTATCAAATCTGTAAATATGCATGTTTTAATATAAAATTAGATACCTATACTAATTAACGCAACCAAATTCTACGATTCTCATTTTGGGAATCCCTGTATCACCTACGTCAGCTTATAATTCTAACAGAGTTTGCATTGCCTTGAAAAACGATGGCTGATCAAAGGAATTTAAAAAAATTGATTAACAAAACCTGTTTGTCTGGGAGTTTTAAGATGTTTGTATTTTCCGCGATGTTTTCAAGAATTTTATAATCATATGCTTTAAAATGTCATAAGATGGTAAAAAAAAACATTGTAAAATGGATTGCAATTGTAGGATCTCATTTTGAGTATGTAATTATTTTTATGTACAGTTAGAAAAACATTCGTTACTTCAGACAGGTTATAAATATTTCATTAATATTAGCTCACTTTTTAAACGACATATTTTACTTTCGGTAGCCACATGTTGTTATAGTAAACATTTAAGTGATTGCAATTTCCTGTTCATGAGATCTGATTAAAAAACTGATTAGATTATAGACGTTTGAAAGCAATAACCTTACAAAATTTTAAGTATGTTTTCTGTAGTTTAGGGTAATATTTCCTGTTTCAACACAGTAAGTGCTATTTGTAATTGATCTACATGTTAATATAAACAAATATAAGGTAGTACTATACTTGTAATCTTAGTTTTATCAGCTGATTTCAACTACTACCAAATACAAATAAACAGTTCACAAATAGCAATACAAATTTAAGAATTATCTGAATGCGACCACTTTCTACATAACTATTCAGGGTGTGCATTTGTGCAATACTATTTTCGGAAAAGAACTGAAAACGTATGTAATATAAAGCAGATTGTCATATTAAGAAATCACAGTTTATACTACTTACAAATGCAGGCAGCATTCGAAAACGGTACTTTGAGATTTCTAAATTATTTTAAACCAGCAGAAGCCGGTTTTAGTTTGTTTTGGTTTTTCTGTTAGCTTTTGAATATCATATTAGAAATATTAGTGGACGAACTGTAATTAGTTCTTTAAAAGGTGACTGACTTCTTACTTAGTAAATAGGCCAGAAACTGTAGATCGTATATCAAAATGTTATTACGGTTAATATATTTAAATTTATTGAATGCCACACCTTGACATATAACAGTAAGATCAAAACCAAATGCATTTGGAAAACAAACAATAACTGCAAAATGTTTATTTAACTTTCTCGTCTTATACGATGTGTAAAGTTTGCAGAACTCATATTATTCTTTGTAATTTATTTACTGTAAAATCTTATAACATTCTTTCTTTGAAATGACTGTCAGTCAGTACTATCCTAACCATGGGGCTAATTGGGCTACAGTCCTAAGGCGTCGGGCCCAAAAAGGCGCTGGGCCTAAAAAGGCGCCGGTCGATGCTATATAAAATACATATCGTTTTTAATAGTAATGCTTTACGGTACTACATAAAATAGGATCGTATTTTAGCTATATATTTGTTTCCTTAATTTTTTTACAATAACAAGTGGATCACAAATATGTTGTTGCGTCCACAATAGTATCGGTATCAGGGGTGGTTTTCTGAATGTTACGGTGCCCGGAAAAAACATCCCTGGAAAAAACAGCCCTGGAAAAATATCCCCAAAAAAACTCCGCGGAAAAATAATCTGCAGAAGAAAAATTCTCGGGGAAAAAAATACTGCGGTAAAAACATCCCCTGGAAAAAATATCCTCGGTAAAAATAGCCTCATCGCAGTTTTCATTTGCACAAAAATTCTCTTAGATCGTGACAGCCCTCTAGGGCTATTTTAATATCAAACTTTATTCCGATCTGTAAATTCGTTTTTGAGTAATAATGCGTTAAAGTGAAAATTTTTGAAAAGTTTATACGGTCGTCATTTTGAAGCCAGAAAGTTAGGAAAAAAAGAATTGGATATGCCCCAAGGTATCAATTTAGTTTTCAGTTTCAAAAAATTTGTGTATCAAATGCTACCAAAAAAACATGTCTAACTTCCGCTTCCGATTTCCGATTTTTTAAAAGCTTATTTTGGCAATGAATTTTTGATTTTGAATGTTTTGACATTCCGAAGCTCATCAAAATCGGACTATCTGTTCGAGAGTTATAACGGCATAACCCATACTCACATCCAAACCCACCCATACAAACCCACCCAAACAGACATTTTTAAAAACACTGTTTGAATTCCTGTCCAAAACATGTATCTTTTTCATCGAAATTTTCTTTTGGGACTTTTTTTCCGAATTTTTTTCCGGTTTGTTTCACCGGATTTTTTCTCCCAAGCTGTTTTTCCTAGGGCTTTTTTCCAGGGCTTTTTTCCATGATTTTGTTTTCCTGGAAATTTTTTCCAGGAGCTTTTTACGGGAATATTTATCCGGGGATGTTTCATCCTAGATTAGAATGTTACCATTGCTGTTAGAGCGCTGCAAATTGTTAGCCCAGTTGCTCTAAATTACTTAGGACGTACTGTCACTGAAGATTGTTGGTAAAATATACAATTTTGTAAAACTCTTCTTAGAAATGTTTGGATAACTTTTCCTTGCTCAAAGAATCATAAAACAATGTCGGCAGCTATTACATATAAATATAATATTAGAAGTAAGGATGTTATAAAATAGTAGAATTGACAAACTTCTGGCAAACATGAATTATCTGGACGATAGTCTGCTGAGAATAATATATTTAAATGTCATTAGTCTTATGTTAATGTATACAACAATGCTTACTTATATACGTCATCCAAAAAAATTCCCCGAAAAACATTTCAAACGTTTCAATGTTGACGAAAATGGCTCGCCGGGAAAACTTCCGAAAAATATTTGAAATAGTTTTTGAAAACAATCGCACTTACATATTTTTAATGGGTAAACGGTTTCAAACCCTGTACTGGTCTACTTTCTTTGCATTTCGAGAAGTGTTCAAAGAATATTTTAATACTGCTACAGGACCGTTTCCAAAATTTTGTGTATGTCCCACAATAATTTTGTTTTTGTACAATTCTTTTCTATTGGCACCGTCATATTTTATTTTTTTGCACGAGAATAATAAATTAAACCTTCTATACTAAAATAAATCTTTTTACTTGAACAAATCTTTTAAAAAATAGCCACCTTACAAAGTTTCAATGTCAAGATTGTTATCAAGACGTAAAAGCTTTTATTTGTTATAATGTAGCGACGATTTACTGTATATAAATTTTATTGGTAATAAAAATTCAAACTAAGTTTTTCTTACACTATCATGTATTCAGATGCGCCCCGAGTACTTTTAAAAACCCGGAGATAAATATAGCAAAAAAGCCGTCGGTCAACCGCCACGGGACCTCCCTCACATTTATTGAAAATTTAGATTTTTTTTTAGAATATTTTGTAAATTTTTACAAATTTATGGAAATTTAGAAAATTTTAAAAATTCTTGAATCAATGTCAAATGTTCCGTTTTTTTTTAACTTAAAAATTTTCGTTTTTTCAACATTTTTGGAAAATTTTATAAATTGTTAAAAATACTAACGACTTGTAAAAATTTTGAGTATAAAATCATATTAACTGTCAGGTAAAACTTTTATTAGTCAAAATAATCTTTTTAGTTAAAGTTTTGTGTGTTTTTAAACAATACCTAAAATGCTGTAACACACAAGCAACACCATAACATTTAAACAATAAAGTGACCTCTAGTATGCACACAGAAGGTTAGAGATTAGTTATGTTGAGCATAATAATAATTCACATACCGTACTTGGCGTTGAGTGAAACGTGCATTAATATAACGGTACCAGACGTGAATTGTTATTGACAATTACGACACCAGGCAGCGTGCCAAATTTATATCAATTTTTCGAATAAACGCCGTTTTCAGTATTATTATAATACTGTATTTGAGATCACAGGTACTTTTATCTTATTAAAACTTGTTTGCCATTCCAACAGTTGACTGTGGAGGCAAAAACCTTATAATTAACTGAGACAGTACAGCAGAACTCGTTTTAAATGTGTAAAATATGTTGCAAAGCATTCACGTATTTTACTTATCACCAATTTATATTCATATCAGAACATTTATTCATTCGCAGAAAATTTTTATTTGTTGATTATATAAAATATTTACATTATTTGCATAGGCGATCATAACCACACTTTGTCTGACTTACCCATGTAAACAGCACATACGTTAATATAAATCGTTTCAACGCGGGTTACGTACACGAAAGTTTAGTAAGGTTTTTTGTGTTAAATGCTGAGTCAGCTTTCATAACTGTAAACTTACAAAAAATTGATTATTTTAAAAAACAAAAGGATAATAATATAATTGTACATACATTTCGCTAATTAATTGTTCCATACAAATGAAAGCCTGCCGGGACCGGCAAATTTGGTAGATGGACTGGCCTGGCCCGCCGTGTTCTTTAGGTACATGATTTGAGGCTAAGCCCAACAAATTATGGGGCTGACCTAGCCCGGTCCGTTTTCTAATTATGTAAATTTGGCCCGGCAAATTTGGCACGTCTACTCAACTTTCGTAAGGTTTTCTGTGACATTTTGGTTAAGCCATGTCTTTAGCTCTGCCAGGTCGGTTAAGCCTTGCTGGTATGGTCAGGTCCTGTTAGGCACAGCTGGCCAGGTAAAGGTCCGGCTAGGAATTTAAAATATCTTAGCCCGGCCCATGGGCTAGGCCAAGCCAGGGCTTCGGGCCGGGATGCCTACCTCTACAGAGATCCCTTTTTAAATAAGCAAGCTTTGTTAGTGTAATTGTAATTGCCCAAATGACAACGCATTTTGCTTTTTATTGGCTTGTATTGCCAATATGATATTTCTTTGTTAAGCGTGTCTTAAACTTTACAATAAAATAGCAGAACCCGTGGACTACGCCACACGTTTTTCTCATCATCATCATCATCATCATCCAGCCCATATTTGAGTCCACCGTTGAACATAGGCCTCCCTTAACTGTTTCCACCTAGATCGATCTTGTGCGTCTCTCATCCAATGTCCTGTCAGTCTTTTGATATCATCGCTCCACCGAGTTGGGGGTCTTCCTCTGTTTCGTTTGTCTGTGCGGGGTCTCCACTCGATTATCCTCTTCGTCCATCTGGAGTCGGTCAGTCTCGCGATGTGTCCTGCCCAATTCCATTTCAGCCTTGTTATTTTCTCTATAATGTCGCAAACTCCAGTTCTTTTGCGTATTTCTGTGTTTCGTACACGATCTCTCAATTTGATACCGATCATAGCTCTTTCCATTTTTCTTTGGGTAACTTGGAGCTTTCTTATAGATGTTTTTGTTAGCGTAAGAGTTTCGGCTCCGTACGTCAGAGTAGGCAGGACACACTGATCGTATACTTTCCTCTTTAGGCTCATTGGTAGGTTACTGGTTAAAATATCTCTGAGTCTTCCGAAGGCTGCCCATCCCAGGCCTATTCTTCTTTGTAACTCATGTGTTTGGTTGTCTCTACTTAGTGTAATTTCATGACCAAGGTATTTATATGTTCTCACTTCTTCTATAATTTCGTTGTTTATTGTTATTGTTCCTCCAAGTACCATATTTGTTATTATTTTTGTTTTTTGCGTGTTTATACAGAGTCCCACTTTTCCTGTTGCTCGCACTAGTTCGGTAAGCATCTCCTTTGCTTCGCCCAAGTTGTCTGTCACTATCATTATGTCGTCGGCGAATCTTAGGTTATTGAGTTTTTCGCCGTCTATGCTGATCCCTCTATTTTCCCAATCAAGTGTTTTGAATACGTACTCCAACACTGCATTAAAAAGTTTGGGAGATATAGTGTCCCCTTGCCTGACACCTCTTTGTATTGGAAACTTATTGGTCACCTTGTGAATTTTTACGCTTGCCGTTGAGTTCTTATATATGTTATAGATAAGGCGGGAATATCTGTAGTCTATACGCGCTTGGTCAAGAGCAGCTAGAATAGCTTCTGTTTCGATAGTGTCGAATGCCTTTCTGAAGTCAACAAATATAATTGCCAGGGGTCTGTTGTATTCGATAGTTTTCTCTATTAGCAGTTTTGCTGCTAACAGGTGGTCGTTTGTGCCAAACCCCGCTCTGAATCCTGCCTGCTCTCTTGGCTGATAGAGGTCCAATTTACGTTCCAATCGGTTGTTGATTATCTTGGTGAATAATTTGTAAAGGTGAGACAGTAGGGAGATGGGTCGATAATTTTCTAAATCCGTGTTGTCTCCTTTTTTGTGAATAAGTATCATCAACGCATTATTCCATCTTTTTGGTATTTCGCTGTGTGATAGGCAAAGGTTGAAAAGGGTTAGTATATTTTTTATCAAGGTTTTTTCTCCTGATTGTACTTCTTCGATTAGTAGTTCGTCGTCTCCAGGAGATCTGTTTCTTTTCATTTGTTTTAGGGCGTTTTCTAGCTCATCTTTGGTTATTTCAGGTATGTCTTCAGATCCCTGGTTCTTTACTCCCGTTTTCTCGTTTAGTTCTTTGTATTCGTCTTTGGTTGTTGTTGAGCGGCTCTTATACAGCTCTTTGTAAAAATCTTCCACCACTTGTAGCAGAGTGTCTCTGTTAGTTACAATTTCTCCTCTGTTGTTTTTGAGCTTCAGAATTTCATTTTTTCCTTGACTTAACTTTCCTCTGAGAACTTTCAGGTTTTTGTTCTTCTCTATTGTATCTTTTATATTATCTGTGTTGTAGTTTCTTATGTCTTTTCTTATTGTTTTTGATATTTCTTTGTTTAGCTGTTTTATTTCCTCAGGGGTTGAACTTCCTTTTTTCTTTATCTCCCTTCTGTGGCTTAATAGCTTGCGTGTTTGAGGGCCTAATTTGCTCTTTTGTTTTTGTCTGGGACAATGTTTCTTTGCTGCTTGTAGGAGTGTATCGGTTATTTGGTTGTTCAGGTCATCGATATTCGTTCCCTGTGTTGGATTTTCTGTTAGACTTTCCGTAACTTCTTCTTCGAACTTTTCTGGGGTTTCTGGTGGTGTCCATTTTATTGCTGTTTTTCTTCTTATTATTCTATATCTCTCTTTCCCCAAATTGATTTTTATTGTTGCTCTCACCATTCTGTGATCGCTTCCGACGGAAATTTGGTTAATAACATTTACGTTTTGAAATATTATTTTCTTGTCTGAAATGATGTAATCGATTTCGTTTCTAGTTTTCCCATCGGGGCTTTCCCAAGTCCATCTTCTGTTAGGTCTTTTATAGAAGAAGCTATTCATCAGAAACAGGTTATTTTCTAACAGGAAATTTATAAGAGTCTCTCCGCGTGGGTTTCTTTGGCCACTTCCAAAACTCCCCAAGGATGTCTCATTATCGTTGTTTTTTAGGCCTACCTTTGCGTTAAAATCTCCGCATAGGATGGTAAAGTGCGTTTTTGTTTCTTCTAAGGCCGTTCTGACGTCGTCGTAGAATTCCTCCACCTCTTCGTTGGAGTGTTTTGTTGTGGGAGCATATGCTTGAATAATCTTGAGGTGATATTTTGAGTTCAGTTGAAGCGTTAAATATGCTACTCTGAGTGATATGCTTCTAATTGTTTTGATGTTGTCTGTGTGCCTTTTGTTGATGATAAATCCTATTCCGCCTATTAGTTTATCTTCTTCTCCTACATGGTATAAGGCGTGTCCTGATTTTAGTATCTTAAAAGCTTCTCCTCGTTTTCTCGCTTCGCACAGTCCTACTATATCCCAGTTCATGTTTTTAAGTTCCTCTTCGAGTTCGAGGGTTTTCTCTTCTGATGATAGGGTTTTTACGTTATAGGTTGCGATGTTGAGTTTGATATCTTTTGTTGATGTTTTTCGGTGATATGTCAAATTTTTGTCCCCCCCAGAATCCGTGGGACAGACTGCTACTGCAGTGTGAGATTCTGGCTTTCTTCGCCTACTCACCTGGGGTATTGAAATCGTTTTTGAACTTGACATGGTTTTCTAGGGTTAAGGTTTTAGGGGTTTAAGGGGGGAAATGGCAATAGAACGCCACGCTTGCCAGGCGGATTGGCGAGTGGGTAAGGGTGGGTATGGATAAATGGCGCAGGGGGGGGATTTGGGTTGGGGGACATGGCTCTTTCTCGGTGCTGGGAGGTGGGAGAGAGCCAAGGCTCGCGTGGGCAGGGTCGCTTCCCTGAAGTAGATCTATCCTTCACCGGGAATGTGGAGGAGTATCTACCCGCTACCCGTTTTTCTATATATTCTATAATTGCTAGCAAGTTTACTAGAAGATATATATTGAGGTAATTCATACATTACACCGCCGGTATCTCAGCTTTATGGCACCGATTACACTGCTTGACTGTTACATAAATATTGAAATCCGTTAACATAATATATAAGGTGCGTCGAGAATATTACTGAATACGTCGTCATTAAACGTTGAGACAGAGGAAACCGGTTTTATTATAAGCTCGCTATGCTACCTACTTTATTCGCTTATTTATTGTTAACAAAAAACAGAGGCCATATAGCTGACGGGTTTTTATGTTAATTGGGATTCTTTCCACTAGACTCAACGTATAATGGCGAGGGCCACGTAGTTAAGCGTCCATCATATAAGGCGCATATTAGTTGGTACGACGCGGCAAGGGGGGCTACAGCTTTTAATAAAGATAAGTAAAATTTAATATTTACGGTTTGTGTGTCTGATTGGGACATAATCTGTCGATAGATGTAAATCCCACGTCATACTCCTCGGGGAACACACATGTTAGAATACGAATCCCTTCCATCGGGTTAAACTTTTACTTACGGCAAGATCAGAGACAGATCAATACCAACAACTCTGGATGTAAATGCAGGTCGGATCATGCAAACGATGCCGTGCGCCAAGATAATTATAAATAAATCAAATCAGATTTAAAAACTGCACTGAAGTTGAGATTTCAAGAGATATCAGCAAATATATGGAAATGTTCTTTGTTTACCTACAATTATTTTATCACCCTTGGGTACTGGATTACCGTTTACAGTTTAAAATCACAAAATTTCAGATAATACTAACCGTACCTTGCCGAACCTGCCATACACAAATTTTGCATAATGTGAAAATTTAAATTGAAAGCACTAATGAACACACAACAATTTGGAAGGAAAGTGTGTACTTTTGTTTTAAAGATTACCACTTATGTTGATCATACTAAACAGGGTTATATCACAGATAAGGTTAACACTACAGATATACGGTAAATATGGGAGCTATTGGCAGCTTGTTTTATATGATTAATAATCTGCAAATAGATGGCGCTACAATGACAATTTATAATTAAGTCACAGATGACTGTAATTTAGCAGATTACTTAGCACATATTCAAACCAAAAAACATCTGTCATGCTTAAATAATTAATATTGACGCCAATTCTACTAAAACTATATTCATGATGTGTACCTAGTTTTTTAATTTATTGCAAATAAATTAATTTATCAATCATTAATCAGACACAGTTATTGCACAGTCTAATTTTAAAACTTTATTTTCTGTTTGTGGTGAATTAAATTTAACAATAATTCCAAAATCATCTACATATTTTTATAGGACTCATATAAATCATAATAATCGAGCACTTGCCACTAACAACAGTCGACATGTTGAATATTTATTATTTATCAGGAAAATATAAAATACGCGCTTTAACCAGATCCCAGACAAGGTCAGGTTTTTAACGTCATCTGTGACAGATACATTCAAATTCGCGATAAAACAGTTTCCAACACATTTCAACAGTAATAAACAAATAGCTATAGCAGCGCCCTAAAATTGGTCTGGTGCGTTGTATCCACACTAACGCTAATTTCGTTTCCAAATCTGAGCGGACATTTTTTATAAGGGGTCGTATATCTGTAGTGTTAACCTTATCTGTGGTTATATATACAAAATGCTAAACATTTTCATGATTACTTAGTAGTTACGTATGTTTGGTTCAGTCGCCGACTTTTCCGTATTTGAGAATATACAATACTGCCGGACGCATTCGGTACATGTCGTGCAACTTGACACGGCTTGCTTATTTCATTTTAAAAATAAGTTACCAGAAATACTTGAGCCGTAGACCACGGGTTCCGCTAGTGTACATATATTTACTGAAACCATAACAGACAAAAAATAATAATAGCTGTAGTTCTATGGAATCGTTTAGGGTTGCTAACTGCTAAACTTTTGCTTTTGCATGTCCAAATAGATTAATTAGAAACACCTTTTCGTTTTTATTTTTACTCAATTTAAATTTCTGTTTGTTCTCCGTTTATAAAATGGCACCATTACTATTACCCACTGTTACATGTAAATTATTTTTTTGTGATGAGTTACGTTCTTCTTACAGACTTTTATTTGACTTTTCATGATTTAGAAAAAATATACCATCACATATTTTTACACAAAATAAGAAATCAGATTCACTCATAATTCACTGAACAATGAGTTGATAGTTTGTTTAATAACACCAATTATCCTTGTAGTAAAATGTTTTGTTTGATATAATTTTGTTTTTTCTACTGGAACACAAACATTAACTGTTTTTTATGTTTCTAATAAATATTAAATTAAAGGTCATAACTACAACGACCATGTATTAATAATTCATTAATTAGGTATCGCTAATAAATTTTTATGACAATAAATTTTTAAATAAGGCCAAAATCGCTAGTTCCTTACAACGGTATTCTAATCAGGGCTGTTCCAATTGATTAGTTGCTTCGACCGCTAAACTATTAGGGTATTTTTAATAACACCAAATTTCAATTTTAATGTAACTAAAATTATATTTTCCAAAGCATTAATTAAATATTGCGATTGATTATTTTAAATCGTAAAGCTCTTGCAAAAATGTTTCAAACTGCAGTTTGCATAAAAGACCATTTACACTCTCTGTAGATTATTAATTTTAGCAGTGTAAAATGATAAGATAACAGTCACTCTTTCTTAAGTTAAAAAGTAGCCGCTTATTGGATGATTGGTGCACCAATTTGGCGTAATGTAACGTATCCTCATTGCCATCACAAATTGTCCGAAACGTTAACCTTCAACACACAATTCTCTTGTTTGTTCACATGACTTCGGTTCATGATGTTGTTTCCGGAACACTTACTTGTGATAATCGGAAAAATTAGAGATTTCATTAAATTAAATTGATGTGACTTGTTATGTTTGTAATAGAACGAAGGGTTTTGGGGAATATGAATGTTAAATGATACGATTCACGTAAAGAGCACTGTTCGTTCCATATCCTAAATTTATTATTGCAAAACAGTTTGATATTGCACAAGTTACTACCAGTTCAACACACGAGTTTGAAAAGCTAAAGAACCGGTGTTGCATAATCCCTCAATCTTTAACGTTTTACCCTTTCACGTTTTATTTACGAATGCATAATAAAAGTGCACGGTTATTTTTACGGTTATATCCGCATTGTATAGTTAGTGCGACATTTTTTACATTTGTATAAAAGTGTAAAATTGTACGAAAGAATTATAAAAAGAGTCGAAATAAATAACTCAAGTGACTGTAATTTCAAGTTTAACTGTTCCGGTTCAGAAAGACCACCTCCACACAATGTTCCCATAACATAATTTATTGTTCCAAAATATTGATGGCTATTTTATTTTGAATTGATATTAATAACTTAAGTTTTCAGATTTTGAAAACTAGAGTTTTTAAAAATATTAATACGTGTGGCTCTGAGTGGAATTATATAGGTTCGATTCAGGACGCAAGTGAACTTGGTTTATACCAGTGTTTCTCAAACTGAAGCACGCGTACCCTTGGTGCTAGGCGAAAAAAATTTCAAAGTTTGTTTGACGCACGTAAGACTAAATACTCCTACAATTGGTATAAAGTATATCTTTATAACTTATTATATCGGCATTATAAAACTACGATAATTCTATTGCCAGCTTTTACTCGATGCAAATTAGGAAAATGCAGCAATTAGAAATTTACGGAATGTTTCCAAAATCGTGGTAAACATTTTGAGAGCCGGCGCTTCCTCAAACCGTTTAATAGCGCTTGTCAATGCCTTCGCTCTAAATTTAAGATTTTTAATTCAAATTTTGTTTGGATTTTTTACTATTGATTACTTACATTTTCACTTGTTTTTCTTTAAATCAATTAACGAAGGACGGAGATGAAGTGGTTGCTCGACCTACCTCCTAACTTGTATTTAACACACTTGGAATTTTCTACCTTTTGACTTCTAAACCTTACTGTTCATATCATAGGCGCCAGGGGAAGGGGGGCTAAAGATCACGAACAAAAACTTTACATTTTAATATCATAAAAATATAACGGTTTTAAGTCTAATAATAAAATCCAGAAAAATATTAACTTAACCAAAAAAACTAGAGTGTTTCCTTAAAATGCGAAAATAGTTTGTACAAATTTTGAGAAGAATATTTATATATCAAAGCAATAAAAAGCAGTTTCCTCTTCCAGAGGCTGTAATTCCGTAAGGAAACGTTTCTAAACCTATGTTTCTTGGACCTTTTTTTCTTGACTAGACATTTGATTGTAGAACCAACCTTTAAGGTCTGTACGAACTGTTTGCGCATCTTAAGAAAACACTCCGACCTTCATGACTACTCGTACTTTACAAAATTAAATCTGTCTTGAAACGTCGAGCCCTTGGTTATTCGATTTAAACGAAAACGAGTGAGTAACAGCAATATCAAAATAGCCGTACAAAATGTAAATCAAATAACTCAATCTATGTCTGTCTGTGCAAATTATCTATCGCCGCACACCAAACACAGATATAGAAGAATAAAGAAGAGGTCGCCAACGCCCTGAATAGAGTATGGCACGAGAAGAAGAAGATAATGGCAGAGATAACACATTTAAACGTGATTAGGCCATTCTATTTTCCGGATACTGTCTTCAAAGGGCTTACTATAATTTTGGAAACACTCTGTGTATAAACAGTGTTAAACTAAAAAAACTAAACCTAGTTGCATGTCCATAAAATTTTATTGAGGTATTTTAATAAATTTAAAGAAATCACGGGTTACTGTATGACAAAAGTTTGAGAAACACTGGTTTATACAACCAAACCAAGCTTGGACTAAGTTTGCGGAATATATGTTGTGGCTCAAGAGTTCTCTGAAAATGAAAGGATTAGCGGTGGCACTAGTGTTTCCGGTGGTTAGGAATTCATCTAAAGTTGTAGATCTTCCTTATTTAGGTACTATCGTTAATTAAACTCAGAAAGGCCACAAGCTACGTTAACTGTAAAATGGAATACATAGAAACACATTTATTTATTATAGTCAAAATTTTAATTTTAGCTTTCTCCTGTGTTAGTTTTCTACATATATGTTAATTTTATTTGTGCTAATAAAATAGTAGAAGAATAGCACGATAAGATAATATAAATGTGACTATACGTGTTAAATTAATTTTCTACAAATTAACGTAACATTTACAATTTTTAACAATATTTAATTTTACTGTTCGTCAATAATGCAGTACTTAAAAACTAATAACTGTAGAGAAAGCGTTCTTTCCACAGACCATCAAACCAATTAAATTAACACAGTTGCAGAAAGAGTTTTGTTGTTTCCGCGGTATTACCGGATGTAGTAAAACGACAAATCACAAAGCCAATGCAACATTTCCGGTTAGAATTAAAGTGAGCAATATTCAAAACAGCCCCATGAATTTCGTCATTTCACAATGTCCCATCGTTTGCTACTGGATCTTTGTTACAGTTCAATTTTTAGCTTATTTTTCTCTTGGTAGTTAAGTGAACCGTTGTACATTTTGCATTAATTTGGCTCTTTTCAGTTTAGTGATTTTCAAATTTCTGAAGTGTTATTCCAGCTCCTTGTTTTGTCAAGGATACTTCTAACAATGCTTTTTTTTTAATCAGCTCTTACTTCCAGTTAGATTTCGATTCTTGAGTTTTGTGATTTTTTTGTGAAGTTTTTAATTAATCATTTATTTCTATGAATTAATCAGTAAAAATTCCTTATATTTATGAGACGAGATATTGTTGCAGATTTGAGTTTTTGAGTAAATCTTGTCTCAAAGACCTATTTCTTGAATTTTTTGACTTCAAACACCGCAGGGTTCTTTAATCTTAATTTCTGCAATTTGAAGCCGATTTATATATTAGAAACAATTCATTCATAATTAGCAGGGCACTCATATCTAAGCTCTGTCGTTTGTACATGCTTATACCTGTTGGCATACGTTTGTACACAAATTTTTAAAGATATTGGGACATTATCTTACCGGTTGTGGTGATTATATTGGTTTTCCGTTAACTAAATCAGCTTCGGAAAAGTCAAATATTCAATCTTCATTGTATATATTGCAACTCTTTATATTGGCTAGTTCCCTGTAGCCAATGTCTAATGAATTTAGTTAATTTGTGATGTATTAATTTGCTGATTTCATCTGAAAACATATTGAATAAAATAAGGTTATGCAGTCTTGAACTCAAACGTATATAATTAATTTAATTACCTACGATTTGCATTGTTGTTATAACTATTTTTCACACTGCGTCAGCTCACTTCAATAATTTTTAAGTTAAAAACAAAGTTTATGTTGTTAGAATCCATCTTGTTGTACATTTGATATTGTTTGAAAAATTGCATCGTGTACAAGATAGCGTAATTTACGTAATTTACACCGTACGGTTAGTTTGTGCATAACATCTAAAGAATATCAATTTACAGAATTTTTACATTTATGCAAAGCTGTTATCGAAACAATTCTGTGATTTATTCAAAATTTGTAATTTATATTTATTTGAATGTTTGTGACATATTTTTCTTTGGGCAGTTACAAGACTTGTAAACGAGTTGATATTTATTACAGTCATAATATACAAGTCGTAAACCAAATGATGTTATTTTATTAGCTCATATAAAACATTGGTGTATTTAAACGGCAAGTATTGATATTAATGTTTTCTTTAGCATTGAAATATTTTTTTACGTGTTGCTAGTATTTTTCCGTTTAAGAAAAAAAAAACTAATATATTTTATTATTTGGGTTTTAATTACGCTTTGCTTGCATATATGTGATTAGACAATTTAACGTAACTATTATTCTTATGCTGAATTACCGACATTGTTTTTTGACATTTCTATGTTTTACAATCTATACAATCTTTAATTATTTAAATAATTTGGATTACATTTACTCAGTATTAATTTTGTTATATTGATTTGTTTTGGCTGCATAGTTTTATATTGTGATATTTGATTGGGCTTATCTCATAAATCTCTTAATGCTATTTGTTATTGTTGTTGTTTATTTTAGTGTTGTGTCGCTGAAATTAATTTTTAACACTGATTCGTACAGTTGTAGGAATTGGGTCATTACTAGGTATTTTAGAATTTATTATCACCTTTTTTTATGGTTTAATTTTACCATCGTGGCTCACCCCATTTGCTTAAGCAGCCGAGTGACCCTTGTTATTGTTACCTTCAGAGGTCCAATACAAAATTTACGTAACTTACAATGTTTTAAGTAACTACAGGAAAAAACCCATATCCCATGCGCAGCTGTTGTTTACTATTCGAATACATAGCCCCTGGAGTTTTGTTGTCGTGGAATATTGTTGTAATAAATATCAACTCACCACAAATTCTTAAACACAAAATTTATGTTGATATGGATTAGGTCTTATACAAATTGAAGCATTAAATGCATAAATCGCGTGATCTTGGAAACAGTTGCTTCATAGTCATCTAATCATTTAAATTAAAAAAAATGCACAATCTTAAAGAAGCAAAGGATTTAAAAATAAATATAAATAAATATAAATGAAAGGATTTAAATCTCATTGAAACATTTTCCAAAATAATGCACTGTTACGTGGCTGGTGGTAGATTAATCGTCAGATTCTCTGGCTTTGGAGCTAGTCTGCTAAAGGTGGGTAGGTTCGAATCCCACTCACTGCTCTTCCTATAGTGTTTGTAAGTGTTATTCTAAATTAAGACATCTTAGTCGGGGGCGTAAGACCTCAGTAGTTGGAGCCCCCGTAAATCGCCACAAGATAAATACACTGTTATTTGTCATCTTATTTAATAAATAGAAAAATCTCTAGAAATGTTCGCATTGGAGTTATTACGAATTCTTGCGTGACGTTCGTAGAAAGAAGGAGCTACAATACACGGTCCACAACGTAAAAATAAACATACAATATTTTACTATTTTGAGCGCGCACAAATGTTTCCTCGGTTAATAAAAATAAATCAAAATTTTCGTTTGTAACAATGAATATTTACGAGAATACGACTGGATTAAACTGATCTGTGTTAGCTACAGAAAACGTAACTTGTGAATTTACAACATTATGTAAATTACATGTCATTTATCATCATAGTACTAACTATTCAAGTCTTCTGAATAAACGTTGCTACTTTCCCAGTGTCATGATGACATGTTTAATATTCGTTTTACATCCAGTGTCTAGATAAGGAAATAGCACCTTATTGTCAACTATAAATGTCTCTTCAAATAACTACGTCATTGTCATGGCTATTATAAAGCGTAAACCATAGAAGGAGCAACGTCGGAACTTTTTCCTTGTTGCGGTACAAAAGATAGGGAAGAGTTAATCTAACCGATTTACCAGTTTCCTAGTTGAAAAAAATTTGAAAATATGTACAGAAATTAGAACTAAGTGTTAATACGTTAGAATTATTTCAGGCACAATATTTCAGATTAATATTGTGGTGCCATTTTCATAATTAATCTTATCGTTATTGTTATTCATTAAATTTAACCCAACTTAAATACTAGGTAGTGTTACATCCTTACACTTCACTTAAATATTTATGAGGTCCAGAGGTTCATAGGAAGTAATTCATAATATTTGTTCATAGCTGAACGTCTGCAATTTAAAGGGAATACAAGGTTAATTAAAAGGTTAACTCCCACGTAACTTATTGTGGAGTCCGGTCAAACGTCACGGTAACCGCAATAAGTTAACATCGAAAGGTTAAATTAAAAGAGTAAACGCTGTAGAGTAAACGCATCATTTAAATTCCTACTAAAGTCGTTGGAAATAATTTAATTTTTTAAAACTGTAGAATAAGAAAGCTAATCTACATGTGCTTTACTGCAACAGATTCATTAGAATATTGTTTTTAAATTTTAAATTACTCCGTTTGATTTTTGACGTCTTCTGACATATACAAAATGTCCTTTGGGAGAAGGGATTCGAGCATCAGTTGTAGTGGGTTGCTTTGCCCACTTGCCTTTAATAAAACGTGTATTTTTCCGCCAAACAATACTGCACCCTTTTTTAGTTGCTACAGCTTATAATATAGCCTCCGATTATAAGTTTGGTGGCCATTTTAAATAAAACTGTTTCTTACAAAATATATAAACATTAATTTGAAGGTACTGTGAAAATTCCTGATTAGTATAGAATTCCTTGCAATTTATTTTGTGTTACACTTTGTATTTCCTATTACAGGCAGATTTAAAAACATAATTTTCTTTCTCCGTTGACTTCCTTCTTTGTTTTTATTTAAATATCTACGACATTACTTTCTATTTCAAACCTTCCTTGTTGAACACCAGTCATTTTTCCGTTTCTTCCCTTTGGCTTGCAATAACCATTGCCAAAAATTTTACATTATTCAATCGAAGCAATCCGTATATGCTTACAAGTAAATATTTAACTAAATATTAATGCGACACGACATTGGAAAACCGAAGCCTAATGATAAAGCAAATTATTATTTAATGTTAAGCAAACAAGTTGGCTTTCTCTGCATTTCTGTGAAGACGCAAATAAGCCACCTGATTCTCTCAACTGTGATGTCATTGTCATTATTGTAGATTTGTAGTGCTAGCTTTCTACATTGTTGATGTTTTCTGTCATTGAGTATATGTTCCAAAGGCGAAGTGTTCCTTTTAAGGCCATTTTTAAGCTAATTCCTTTTTTAAATTCTCATGATTTCAGAATTTGTTGGAAAATATCAAAAAGAATAATTATTAGTGCCCAATAACAATAAAGTTGTACACAAGTCTTTTGTTGTCTAACTGTCGTGATATACTTTTAAGACATAGAAGCTAACCGCTAAGCAACTTGCAGAACACATTTGTAAAATTTCAAAACTTTCTCAAAGGATAAACGTATTTAAAGTACCTATACAAAATTATACAAGAATTCACGAATTGATTTTTAAGTTTGCTTAATAAACCGTTTGCTCCTAATTGATAATGAAAATAATACAAAAACAAACATCTATTTTAATTATTAAGCGTTCCGCTATTTTAACTTAGTTTTTAATCTGTGTAATAAAATTAATAGGAAGATTAAATACAAATTTTGATAACTACAGTATCTTGCTGTTACTACACGAGATTTGACAGTATAGGTATCACTGTGTTTCACTGATTTTGTAATTAACAGTTATCTACATACGTTTAGGAAATTCCCCTGCTATTTATTATTCCTTTACATAAATAACTATAAAATTATAACAAACAGTGTAAATTGTAAACATATTGAAAGTATTACTACTACTCTATAAATATAAGAGAAATAAAATCATAAGAATGTGTGTTATACAGAGTGAATTAAAAGTATGGAATATCGGTGCGACAGCCTTAAATAATAAAGCAAACGTTGTTTGGTAGACGTTTCGCATCATTCTAAATTTATTTCACTTATACACAAAGCCTTTAAAGTACAATAAGCAACTTTGTTATTTTAAAAGGAACATTCTGTGTATTATTACATTTTTTAATGCGCAATTTTGTTCTCTATCAGATGGTATAAAGTATTTTAATACCTAAATTGTACGGTTTTGAGTTACTCGCGATTTTTGTTCAAATTGACAGTAGTCTGCTAATTTAAAATAGTAATAACTGACAAACGAAATGTTTCTTTATTGCGATTTTTTACGGTGCCAATGTAACAAATGCACCGTTCAAAAGATTTTTGAGTTATATAAGGTGGTTTGGTTTTAAGTGTAAATTTGCACAAACTTGAAGCAACAATATCGCATTTTTTTTAAATAGAACACCCTATATATTATGATGTCATCTTACTAGAAATTTTATTCTTTCGCCTTAACAAAATTTTCAAGACCTGTTAGTTTGTATCAAAATTTTGGTTTTCACAAAAACCATTAATATTTAAAAAAAAATAATTATCTCAAAAAGTACTAGTTTTAACTGTAAAACATGGTTTACGAAATTGGAAGAAAAATTCTTTGAAGTTTGTACAAAATAACTCTTAAAATCAAATACCCTGTATAATTCAAAACATTTTCACTTTTGCATTTATTATATTTATTTATTATATACCAAATAACTTTTTTAATTTACCTTTATTCGTGAAGTTATTATTTAAGGCTGTGGCATCGAGATTCCTTACATTTAATCCACCCTGTATAAATGACTAGCATCCATCGAAACTAATATAATAGCCAACTTTGGTAAATTGCAGCTTTCTCGGTTATTAGAAGACGCAAAAGCGGACATCATCGATGTCACTTTACTAGGGATTTTTATCTATTATGCGAAAGCTTAATCAAAAACTGCATTATAATAATATATTCTTATTACCTTCTGTGTTTTCCCAATACTTGTTAATTTAATTTTTTGTCGCCACTGCTTTTACATATGAGACCACATTAATGTTTTTATTCTATTTGACATTTGTTTAAAAAAATTACTATCCAACCGCAAGGTTTATTAAGCTGTAATTACTGTTGTGTTATAAAATTCCGGGTAAATTTGCTTCTGAAGTTGTAAAAAAATACCAGATACATATCAGGGCAATAGTGATGTCCTTGAATAATGTCTGGTTTGTGGTATTATGTGAATGCAATTATTTTGCATAAGCTGCTTAGAAACCATTTTAAGTAATACAAGATTAAACGCTTAACTTGATGCAAAATCTTACGTGGAATTTAAACGCGCATTATAAAATTAAAGCGAGATTGTTATCTAACAATGTTAATTAACTAAATAATGTCAGTCTTCTTTTACAAACAAAAAAGCTTATTAAACCAGCGGAATCATTACACAGCAATCAGATTTGAAGAGAGTTAACAGACTAATTATATACCAACGACGCTGATAAGAGTTTTACATATTTTTTTTATTACAGATATATTTTTAAAGCATTATTTCGGTGTATACAAACTGGAAAAACCTGAAACACCTGTACTATTATATAATTATATTACTCATTCCCAAAACGGCAGCGAAAGTAACCATACAAAGTAACCTCTGGTTTAATGTAATGAGATTAGTTCAGTCTCTCAGAACGCAAAATGAATAGACCTACTAGTTCTGGGTTATTGTATCTTGTATCTATAATGCTTATTATTTGTTTCTTATTTATACAGGGTATTTCAAAAGGAATAGTCATATTTGTAGGAGGTGGAACCAAAAAACGTAAATAAACTCATGTCCGGTTCTCTTATCCAGTTATACAAGATTTTCCTCATTTTGCTTCACTGTCACCTTCATCGGGTTTGCTTTGAAATAAACAAAACAATGGAGCAGTGAAGCAAATAGTTGCTCAGCTGAACTTCGCCTTTCATTACGGATTTATTTATTTAAAATTTCTTAAAAGTGTGTTTTTGAATAAAGGCAATTTATTATTATTGTTATTATTATTATTATTATTATTCTACATAATTTTATATATATTTATCTCCATTTAGCACCAGCTGTTACATAAACTTTCAGAAACGTAAAAAAGTCTTAGCCTGTTGCACTTGTTAAAAATGTTTGTGCTAAGTAGTATTCGTAGCCTGTTTAAAGTAAAAACAGTAAAATTTACTACACTTGAATATGCAGCAATGCACAACTCTCTTCATCATTACTGGTTTTACTTTAAACTGACTTACTTGACTGCACTATTACAAGCCAGGAACACTACTTGATACAAGACATAAACTTACTTTTGTTTTGTTCTGTTAATTTTAAAGCAAATTTGATAAAGATGACATTAAAGTAAAAAGAAGAAAAACTTCTATAACTGGGTAACTGGTGAGAATCGAACATGAGTTCATTAAATTTTTTGCTTCCCATAGCAGCACCAATCACCTCCGAAAATTGTGACTATAGCTTCTAAAACACCCTATGTATTAGTAATTTGCAAATTTATTTAGTTCATTGAAAATAAATTAGTATATATAGCAACTTCTATAACGTTAAAGAAAAACTTTATAGAAAAAAAAAACATTTTTTGAAAACTTTTACAGAAACTTGTTTTAACTACAATAGAATAAAATGAAAAGCATGTTTTCTCCATCATGTTGAGGTTCGAATTGAAAATGCGATAAGTAAAATATTCCATTTCATCTAAATTTCCTCTTCAGAGGTTAATTTTATTTCGCCTCTTCCGTGTTCACAATTATTGTAACTATGTAACTTGATACAAATTCAAATACATTTTTGTATATATTTACACAATAGTTTCGGTTTTCAGCTAGATTTAATTACTTATTTAAAATTTTCAAAATACTGTTTTCGCGTAACTGAGGTTGCAGAAATTATTGGCAACAACAGCGAAACTGTTATATAAAAATTAATTAATTCGCGCCAAGATATTTAACAAATACATTTTTGTATGATTTATTTTTTGTAATTTTTATAAAAATATATCTAAATTTGAAATTAATAAAAGAAGATACTTAATAGTGTATCTGACACTAATCACATTGCTAATCAAAATAATAGCACCATTATTTTCAATATTAAATGTATATTTTTACTTTTATATTTATTATCTGACAAAATAAGAAATACCTAGCATAAGTTGTTTCGAGCTGTAAGACATGTACCTAATACGTGCACAGTGGCGTAACTTCGCCGATGCATCCAATGTATCTGCACTGAGACGGGCCCAAGTTATTTTTTTTTGGTAATTATAAAAACAAGTTAAAATAGGCCGGCCAAAGTATTCAATAGAAGAAAAATAATAAATATTTCTTTTTTAATTATTACGAGCATTGAATACATGTAATATATTGAAAGGTACTGTAAACTGAAAGTAGCATTAAACAAAATAACAAGGTACTAAACTGCATGTTGACTTATTTTACATGTTGTCAAATACTCAAGGGGTCGAATAAATGCTAGCACTGGGAGACCCCAATAGACGCCGCGCCGCGCTGCCATAATTAATTACGGCCGATGTAACGTAGAATACACAAAATTGAAAAAAATTTAAACCGCGCGCGGTAGATAATGGGGGATGGAGCAAGCGGTACACTCCGAAAGTTAACCATTTTTAAGTAGATTGTACCCGATTTCAAAATTACAAATTATGGGCGTAAACAACCGAATAGAACAGCCTGGCTTTCCTCAGTTTGATGACGCGTGCTGTAGCTGCGTTCTTTTTAATTCGATGTTTTGTCTGAAATAATCAGCGCGCATATAATCTCATCTTCAACCCAATGTTTCATAATAAATGAGGGCTACCAGAGCAGTGGAATGCGTTCTAGTAACCCAAACATCTAGTGTGAACCTAAATTTGCGTATCTTTATCGAAAACTGTAGCAGTCCGCTGAACAAAATAATATGCTCTTTGCGTAATGGACACGTAAATGTATATATGTAGGTTCTACGAGGAATGGAAGCCCTTCGCCACTAAATATTGAGACGGCTGGAAGGGATTCGGGTTTAATATATACATCTGAGTAGCCTTCAATTAACCCCTTGACGTTTTTCAATTGCTTTGAAAAATCATCAGTTAATACTCTGGACCATTAGGTACAATATGCAAAATTTAAAAATTGTGTCTTAAATCGTTCTGATGCACTTTTTGATCAAATAAATTTAGGCTAAATCTTCTTATTTTTCCTTCTATTTACAGTGTATTTACATCTTTTGAATGCAGCTTGTATAATTCTATAATTTTTTCAAAGCAAATTTTAGATAGTGTTACATTACTCAAAGATTCGCAATGGGCTGTGTAAGTCGTCTCTAAAAAAACGATAATTATGAAAAAATTCAAAAACGGTAATCCGTACACATAATACATCTGAATTGTTTCAAAATTTGACACTACAACAAACTTGCAACATTTTAGGTAACTAATTCTGAAACTATGTTTACAAATTCTAAATTTATGTCGTGGCATCAGAGTAACTTCCTTGGTAACAAATTACGAAAGCAGTTAGAAATTCCGTATCGTATGAGCTGCAGTCCCTTCAACAAAAGAAATACAAGCTCTGTTGCAGGTGCAGTGAAAGTTGTTTGATTGAAAAGGGTGTGAAAATATTCATTTGGATTTACTAAGCATTTGCAAAACAACGCATAATTTTCAATAAACTTTCTTTTCTTTTCGCACGAGCACCACAACAACAGCGATAGTAGCCTACCATTTACAGTTCATAAAAGTTATTTGAATTCGATTACTACACTGTGCATATCATTAAATTGCTATAAATTATTACCACGGTATGAAACATTCAACTATTCAAGTAACCATGTTATTAATACGTTATTGAAGGGTTATCACACTACTGTTGCACGTTTTTGTAATAAATACCAAATCACTAGTTAAAGTTTAACAGTTCAAACGATACAATATACATTTAAATTCATTGCAACGACGTTTTCAAATTACTACATAAATATGGTTATCTTTTATTTAATTTTTAAGTTGCGTGCGTTTCATTGATTTCATTCTAAAAATGTTGTAATAGTGCATTACGATGTTCGGGTATTATCACCACAACAATGTAAATAATAGACAAGAGTAAACGTCATTAATATTCCTTTAGCAACTACAGAAATACTTTAATTATAATGTAAATAAATTTTGGTATCACACATTAGCTTATCGGTGGTACAGTATAATACCATAAACGTGTTGGGCTTTCATACACACATTAATTTTACACTAAAACTGGTTGCCTGACAATTTCACGAGAATCCACTGTTATGAGAAAAATATTCTGCAATGTCTCAGCACCACTTGAGTGTTTTTTAACGGTAGATTATTCGATTGAAATTGTCTTTTGCTGTCCAAGTTCGTGAGTGTTAAAAATTAATGCTTCCCTTGAGAAAATCAAAGCCTCGAATGGCGTTTGGATAAAACTTTTTTAGTTAAAATAAGTTAATAACAATTTCATAATAATAAAAGTATATTTAACTTGTTGTTGTTCGGATTGTGCCTAGCTACGTTAATATGTAATTTTGTGAGCCTGTTAGAAACTTTATAGCTAACTCTACCTATATAATAGATTTTTGATTTCTAACAGGCTCAAAAAATTAAATATTAACGTAGCTATGCACAACCCGAATAAAATCCATAAAGATCTAGTAAACAATAAAGACACAATAGAAAAATTTTCAAAAATTGTATCTATCAAATAGACTGTTCTAATTGTGATGCAATATATATAGGACAAACAGGCCGCAGTTTTAATACAAGAATTAAAGAACACATTAGATCAATTAAATACAATCATAAATCAACCGGCATTTCTCAACATTGTATTACAAACAATCATTTTTCAAAAACACAGTTACAAAATTATACACATAGAAAATAATGGCAACCGTTTAAATAAATTGGAAAATTCAGAAATTAAAAAGGCAATAAATAATAATCAAAATATAGTTAACGACCACACCGATTTAGGTAATTCACCCCTCCTTGACCGACAGACAACAAAGCATAGAAACGCATGTGTTAACACTTTAAATCAGGGCGGCAACGACAGAATTCTAGAAATGAGTAGTTTTTAGGTTTTACTTTTAGTTTTATTTGTAAACTCCTAAAGATAACCGAGATGGTTGAAACTCGAGTCGAGTCAATAAAAATCAAAAAATTGTGAAACAATTACCAAGTGTTTTGTTTGATTAATAAATTATTAATTTGTAATAGTTAAATATTTATTAATAATGTTTTACCACGTGCCTCCCACACAATCAATTCAAAATATTAAAGTATATTCGCTTTGACCGCGAAACTTGTAAGATAGAACCAAGTACATTCGAAAATATAAAGATTTAATTGGCACATAAGTGACCAAATTGTGTTAGCCTAATTGGTCGGTTTATAAAGCGTGAAATAAACAAACATAATTATTAATTATATTTGATTATTAATTAATTACATCTTAATGCTGCTGATAATACACCAGCGTTTAAAGTTCTTAAATTTGCATATCCTGGTGCTGTGTATAAGACATCACATTACCTTGCACATAAAATGTTATTTTTTTATCTATTACAGTATTATATTAAATTATATTTACTGCTTATTTTTGATTAGCACCATTTTTATGCTAATTTTTGTCTCCTTGCTCAAAGCTGTTTGTAAATCCCCGGTGTGAAATATTTCACATCAAATCGCTGTTTATATTTCTAGCTTCTCTGTTATGTGTTGTATTATTTACTCAACAACATAAAAATACATACATATAATGCTGTTTTTCTAAAAACCTACGTATGTAATGATGTGGAAATTCTTAGAAATTGCCTATAAATGTCAGCTACAAACGTCACGTATAATGTTTTTGCATGCATATTAACACATATCTGATAACTTTCGGCAAGATACCATACATTTCTAATAATTACATTATCACAGTCTTAATTCAATTACGGTTACCTAATTTTTGTCACGGTTTTGCATGTTTATGCGAATTGGTTTCAGCAAATGTTGATAAATAATATAAACATCATTTAGCAGTTCTGTTGGGGAACAGCCAAAAATCTTAAGTGTTACGTTCAGAGCTGAAAGTCAAAACACTTTTAAGTTTACTCATTCATTTTCTTCAAATTATCATATATTAAGTTTCATTATATTATTAAAGCGCTAATTTGATGCTGCAATTTCGCTACAGCCATACGTATGTGTATGTGGCCTTTTTAGACCCGTGTTAATTACGGTATTTCACCGTGCTTATTTATGTTCATGTCTAAATAGATATCAGAAAATATTCCTATGGCTTACATACAATTACCAAGCAGGTTTATTCAATTTAGATGCAGCAGCGTTAGCTGTCGTGTTTTACGAATGTTTTCACAATAATGAAAATGTTGTAATAACCTAACCGGTTTAAGAATGGTCGTGGAACTATGCGTGTCAATCCAGCAGAAAAAGGTTTAACTGCAACAAGAACCATTCCTGTTGTCATTAAACATGTTAAAGGTTTGATCAATGAAAATCTTCGAATAACTGTCTCTGAAATAGTGGACAAAACCAACAACACGGTTAAAGACAGCAGGAATGCCTCTTGGTGCAGTAGAACAGCTTCCTGAATTGTCACGTACAGTCTCTCGGCTATTTGAAAAACCCTTAGCCATTCAAATACTTGTGATTTCTCGCGTTAATTTTTTGAAACTGTGAGCGAAGTTTGCGTGAAATATCCGCCGGTCTGACACTTTCATTAATAAGAAATTTAATTTAAACCAGCGGAGCCGGTGGGCGGCACCTTTCGCTTTTTATGTAACTTAAAACAAATAATGAATAAGCTGCGTTGAGATGCAAGATGTGTTGCGAATGTATCCCGGAGTATTGTTATTTATCCCGGCCCACCGTAATCAACATGAAATAATCTTTAAGTTGGTCCCGTTCGTTAGTGTTTAAAATTGTCATGTCACATTTGAAACTTTTCTAACTGTAGAAATGTCTCTCTTTGATTTCTAACAATGACGATAGCGTTTGCTAGATTCTGTTGGGTTATTCTTATCTAAAAATTTGTTTTTTAGAAATATAAATGGGAATCCCAATACCCGAGGGCAATAAAATAATATTAACTAATACAAAAACCTTCTTCTTCCTCTTGTTATAGGCCAGTGGCCTGTTTAATACCCGCAACTAGTGCCGGTTCTGTGAGCCCTCTTCGCACGTATGCCGGGCAGGAGGCTGGCCTTACCCGTCGAAAGGGGAAGAAGTTCCACTAAATGGTTTACGATTGCCAAAGATGTTAGTATGACAACCGGGACCGACGGCTTAACGTGCCCATCCGAAGCACGGTTGGTTGCAGATATACCCCTATATTGGTCACCCATCCGAGTGGGGACCAGAGCGGACAGTGCTTAACTTTGAATACCGTATGACCGGCATCCGCAGTTTTCCGCCATGCAACCAACTACAACCAAAAACCTGTCCTCTAGAATTCTCAGCTGCAATGCATTTTGTAATCCTTGTTTAAGTGAAATGATGGTTATTGCGCGCCGCTTTGTTTGCTTATGTGATCTGCATCTTTCTTCGGAGCTGTGCCGAGATAAGCAGTTAGCGGTCCTAAGTGCAAGTGTTGTTCGGTGGAAGGGGTCCGTGACTCGAGAACATGTGCGCTGCTCGCAAATCCGATTTGCAAATGCTAAGTAGGTATTGTCGGATGCTATTACGGTTATACATGCAAATAGCATACATTCAATTTTCCTATCCGCGCCGAACACTGTACTGGCTGACTACACTGCGTTGCATGCGAACATACGCCTTATATAATGGACGCGTGCAGACCTGGCTTGTAGTATCGGGAGCCCGGCGGCTGTAAATGGTGAGACAGGTGAAAAGGATCCGAACTTAATATAGATCCGAATTTAATATATAGGCTATTGGCTATGTTGGAATAGTTTTAAATTACCTACAATTTGCTACTACGCCCGTCATGACACCTCTTTAAATAAAGCGAGTTATGGACTTGGGGAGTGTTAGGTGGCCAACCCTGTATATATACAAAAATGTAATTATAAAAATAATAAAAGTTTCAACAGTCGCCAAACTTTATTGTTTTCTGTATCATGCATAACTAACTAGTTAAAACATTTTGCTTTTATTCAGAGACGGTGAGATGTGCAGCTTTATTTGGGAATTGTCTCTAAAAAAAATATTTTTGGGTTTTTTATTCTGTAACTTTTTACAATTTTTGGAATCTCTGGAAGAATTTTTAAATTTTCCAGTGTGGCAATAAAAAATGTTAGCATGCCATTTGATTTCTTTTTAATACCTTCTATCCTCGTTGTTATTTTTTTCCTTGTATCAAGGTAAGAACATACGAAATGTCAGGAAATACATGCTTCCACATGAACATACGAACATGTTCTGCCTCTTCGAAAACTATTTCTAGGAATGTTACCTTGTATTTATCAAAACATGTAAATGTACATTACGTTTACGGTTCTAATATCTAGAAAACTAAACAATACATTTAAATAAATGCAAAACAACTTGCATTACAATGATCGTGCATATGAATTTCAATGCCTTACCAACTCCGGATATCCATATATAAGGTGCCGCTAGGAAGGAAGTACAATTAATTTCAACCTTTCGGTGTCCGCGACCTTTCGATACCAGATAGGCGTTTATCGGCGTGAAATTGTTTAATACACCAAAAAAAGATACTACAATAAAAAGGAAATAAAAATAACTACCTATTTGAGTTGCCTAGTTGTCTCCTTAAATTGTCCAATGCAATTTTATACTTTATAATTACCTTGTTTTCTTGTTTAATTTTAATTTTATTGTGCTGATTAAAACCGGGGAAACTCGCAGGAACTCAAAAGGACGACGGCATTTTCATAAAATAATAAAATTGTATTTTCAAGGCTTCTTTGCTATAGTTGGATTATGAAAACGTTTTGTTTAGATATGAGGTTAATTATGCCGCTCAGCAAACCGGGTTTAAGTTACTACAAACGTTATTTTAAAATTGCTATGGCAATTACCTAGAGCTGTGGACGTTAATAAAACCACTTACTAAATTATTCCGAGGCTTTGTTAGCGGAAAGTTTATTTTATAAGATACCTTTAGTCCCCCAAGGTCAGGTAGTTTTTCATGATATTTAGCTCAGTGTGTACATATATAAATGCCCTACATTACTCTAAACTATGTAATAGTGAGTGAGTTTATTTTCTTATCTTCAACAAGGTTAAATTGTAACATATAAAGCTTTCTTTACTGGAAATGGAAAATATTGTTTTTATTTGAGAAATTGTGATA
This sequence comes from Ctenicera cuprea, assembly GCA_958336395.1. Lineage (NCBI taxonomy): Eukaryota > Metazoa > Arthropoda > Insecta > Coleoptera > Elateridae > Ctenicera > Ctenicera cuprea. The sequence goes on from OY284490.1 coordinate 41,124,326, forward strand.
GACTGATAGAAAATTATAGCATTTGTTAAAAAGCTGTCTGTCGTTGAGTTTGAATAATTACGATTGTAATATGTAGAAGTAATATTAGTTATTCAAGGTAGAATGCTGAAACATAACAATTTTGTTAGTAATCACAGGATTATATGAAAGTATTTCAAAAACAAAACAATTTTATCCTCTGTTTTCACCGGTATCAAATTTTGCTCAAAATAAAAGAAAATAAATATGTAATATACAAACATCATGTTTTTTAAACAACATTTTATATTTTGTTATTTGATTATTTATATCCTTAAAGTTTCGTTGTAATTACTCATTATTCGCTCTTGTGTGAGAAAATATCTCGTAAGCTTTCCATGAAACTGATTATTAAGTTCAAAGTTCAAAACTGTTACCTTACTAGTCATAGCTTGTTAACTTTTGAACCTTTTAACATTTCCAAGAACAGCAATATAGTAGGTAAATAAAGATAGTCACCTGTTCGAAAGAAATCCTTGCTAATGAAGATGCGTGCTGGTTGGAATGTTTGTAATTATGGGTCATTTGCCCAATTAACTAACATTCCATATTTCAGAGCGATCCGAATTGATTGAATGTGACGTCAACAAAAAATATCTAAACGTTATTAGCACTACTTTCCACTTTATCACAATTGTTTGCTTGAACGCACAATGCATTGCACTTTGCATTTATTTTGTAATTTAAATATTTTAATTTACTATTTATTTGACATTTTACGGGTTACTTCTACTTTTGAACTCCTAAATACATGAAGTCGTCAAGTTAGAAATTTGTCGATCGTAAGTCTGAGCTCAAGACTTTATTTGATTTTCTGTTAATTTAAAAATCAACTAGTACAGTCCGTGGGCTACGCTCCCCTTTTTGGTAACTCCGAATTATTCCTCGGCTAAGTCGGTCTCAGAATTGAGAGCCGCTCACGCTTGAAATCCTATGGAATAAACATAAAATTAAGCCCGAAAAAACAGCCCCTTTTAAGAAACCGGAAGAAACTTTTAAGACAAATCAGGAAAAACATCTGCCGAAAAATGTTCCTATCATAGGCCCAGAAAAGGTTTCTATAGAGGAAGTGTCCTAACAGAGATTCTGTTAACTTCAGTCGATATTTGATAGAAATTATATTATCATGTGTAGGTAAATCGTTATATTAAAATGAACTAGCACAACTTGTGGGCTACGCCGCCCGTTTTTTTTATAACTGCGAACGTTTACTCAGCTAAGGCGGTCTCAGGATTGAGAGCCGCTCTCGGTTGCAAATTATGTTGCAATAATTAAAAAAAAACGCAGATAAACATTATGAAAAAGAAACCGGAAAAACAGACCCGTACAAAAAATTTAAGACAGAAAAATCTCCAGGAAAAACATTTCCCGAAGAAAATCTTATCATAGACCATGAAAAGATTTCTAAAAAGAAAAACTAATTAAACGGAGCGCCTTAACAGAGATTCTGGTAATTTAAAAATAAACTAGCACAACCTGTAGGCTACACCTTCTCCCCCCCTTTCCCCGCTCTCGGTGAAAATCCCGTGGCAAAAAGAAAAAAAGACGCGCATAAACATAATCGAAAAAGAAACCGGCAAAACAGCTGTGTAAAAAAATTTAAAACAGAAAAATTTCCAGGGAAAACATTTCCTGAAAAAAATTCTATCATAGACCCAAAAAAGATTCCTAAATAGAGAAGCTAGTTAAACGGAGTGTCTTAACAGAAAATTAATAATTTTAAATAAACTAGCACTACCTGTGGGCTACGCCTCCCGTTTCTTTGTAACTCGTTTCCTCCGCCAAGTCGGTCTCAGGATTGAGAGCCGCTCCCAGTTGAAAATCTCGTAGCAAAAACCGAAAAAAGACGTGAAAAAACATCATCGAAAAGAAACCAAAGAAAAAGTCCGAAATATAGTCTACTAAAAAATTTTAGATAGAAGAATCTTCAGGAAAAACATTTCCCGAAAAAATCCTACCATAGACCCTAAAAAAGATTCCTATAAAGTAAAGCTAGTCAAACGGAGTGCAGTAACAGAGATTTTTGAAAAGTTTTGATATCTATTAAACACGCAGATACAAATTCTATTACACTTTTGTACCTTATTCCAAAATAAAATTAACCCTTATTCATAGCAATCGATCAGCCAAGAAAAAAGACGTATCTTTTTCAGGGAAAGCTCTTAAGTATACAGTGATCCACCAGCAGGTATTTTTGAACGATAACATAATCCTTAATAATTGAGGCTTCCTTACTAGTACTTGCTAAAGGTTGTTTGAAACCGTAAGTCTCAACAATAACGAATGCGCCTGTATTAATACTGCAAACTAAAGCAATCTGGTAGAACCACTCCACCGAATCTGTTCGCTGGACCGTGGCTACGTTGGCGTTGGTCCCCACTGATCTCTCTGCTGGGATGCTTCGAGTCTGCTTGCGTTATGAGAGCTATCAGTAAATACTGTTACAATAATATAAACAAGTATTCTTTTATAAACGTGTCTGAAATAACATGATTTTTTGAAACTCGCTGATAAACACAATTTACTGCCAAAAACACGGCCGATAAACTGTGTCGAAATGTAAAAGCCCGTCGTCGTGTTATAATAAAACGATGATTTATTATATAGATAGATAGATTAGATGGATAGATAGACATTACTTATTTTAAGAAAAAATGAGCGACTGTGAGTAAATTATAACAATAATGAGGAAAACCCCTTTAGTTCTCACAAGAACAACATTCTTGTGAGAACTAAAAGGGTTATCCTCATTACTGTTATTACTTATTTTTTCAAAATATTAGCGTTTAGTAACGCTAGCATCTACAACGTGAATGTGAAGGTTTTGATTAGTTCAGTTTTTGAATGTAATAAAAAAAATAGTTTAAGAAATAGTCCGGCTGGGTAAAATGCTCGGCGTACACCCATAATGCGTAAGAATTGACAGAAATACATTCACTAGTGACTCCCTCTCTGAGCTAACTAAGTAAAAATAAAATAATTTCAGTAGCACAGCATACACCGCGGTTGCAGCAAGCCGCTGGGGCTTCCCCCCGTGTTGTACTTGTTCTTGAGTCATTTCTTACCATTCTACCACCTACATTCTAGGTGGTTAAAAGATGCTAAAAAATACAAGCAGGACCCTATACGGAAGATCAAGTTCGTAAACGATAGGTTCCCTTGCGAATTTCCCTTTGAGTTGAAGTTCCAAAGAAATCAAAAATAAAAACGTTTTTCTTCTTTTGACGCCCATCCGTGTATACACTGTAGGTTACACACAGACTTGAAAATTCAATTATTTAATTGTGTTAGTAAAGTCAAAACTAGCTTCCATGCTTATGAAGAATAAACGTCTAAAATAAGTAGCTAAACGTTTTAGATATTCACGAAGAGGAAAAATTTAACTTCTCTGAATTTCGAATCTCTTGTTTGTTGTGTATTTCACCCAAAGACTTTGATCAACACATGCATTTTCTTGGTACCTTTGTTGATAGAGATTCCCGAGTATTTACATTACTTTATAATAGATTGTGTCGAAAACACATTTGATAATTGTCAACAAAAATACCTTGTAATTTTTTTTTCTTAAATTAAACTTTTCTTCGTGACACATCTACAAGTGTTAGTATCACATGCAGTTTGTTCTACCTGCACATATGAGAGTCCACAAATTGTGAATAGATACAGAAAATTTCACGTATAAGTTTAAATTATTAAAGTCTGTTTTTTAATAGCCCTGTGAAATCATTAGTGAAGTAGACCAAAATTTTCGTTTAAATATCAGGAAATGTGATATTTATAAATCGACTTTCACATATTTTATACTGACCGCACTCATGTTCCTTATAAAGTTCTAGGTGTTTTAAACTAGTGTAAATTCTAATCCACGAGTTGATTTTATCGGTTGTAACTTGTTAGATTTTAAACCTATTGAAAGATTAAACATTCATAAGACAACATACAAGTATTCTATAGAATACTGTGGGCTTAACTACAATGTATTTTATTAGTAATAAGCATAATTATTTATGTATACTTAATGTATTTCATTTTATATGAAGACACCAATTTAATCATCAGTTAACCATAAGTGAATTAAATAATAATATTATTATTAATAATAGTAATAATAGTATATCTCATATTACCATAAAATTCATCAATAGCAGCAATTACCGCCAAAGCTCTAAGTGCTTGAAAGTATTTCGCACAAAGAGTAAAATACCGACAAAAAGTCGTGAAGCAGAATTCAAATAATAATAATAATAATAATAATAATATTAACCTGAAAACACGGAAAGACAAAAAATTACAAAGCTACATGAGATATATGTATCGAATACAAAAACTTATACCAACCTCAGAGCAAGTAGTTCCAATAATAATATCGGTAAACTGATTGGTGACATTTAACTTTACGCAATACATTAAATTAATAAACGTAAATTTAAATGAGTATCTGTATATAAAATACTTAATCACTTTAACAATTTCTATTTATTTAAACCTTATACGTATTTCAGCATGTTAACATGCCATTGTCAAAGGTTATATGAAGGTAAACAGTTAGCGTTGTTATAGCAATAGAACTTTTTTACTTATCTTGGTAATCGTCTGCAGATGACTTGATTTCTTATTCCAAAATGTCTAGTAGAGGAGAATTTAACAGATCAATTTGCTCATTCATTAACGGTACAGTTTTTAAATGTTTGTGAATTTCAAAAGCTTCTAGTATATCTAATTTACGTTTATCATCACAAAAGTGTAAACATTTTATGGTGTTATTAGATATCATTGAATGATTTTGTTCTAGTAAGTGTTTAGCGTAGTTGGATTTATGTGGGTGTTTGTATTTGTAACAACGTACGTGTTCTTTATACCTAATATCAAAATTTCTAATAGTCTGGCCTATATAAACCGAATTACAATGCGAACAATTTAATTTGTAAATGCCTGATTTTAACAAATCGTCTGTTTTTGATTTTGCATTAAACAAAGTATTTAAGATGTTCCTAGTTGTTTTAAAGCTTACTTTATATTTATTTGTTTTGTTTATAATTTTAGCAATTTGTTCTGATTTCTCACCAAAATATGGGATCGAAGTATATTTAATTGTATCGAACGAAGTTAGGATATTCGGATAAATTTTTTGAATGGCTAATTTATAATCTTTTTCTTTAATTAATGTATCAATAAGTTTAGTATTATAACCATTACTGTATGCAATTTGTTTAATAATTGAAATTTCTCTATTATAATTAATTTCATCTAAAGGGACCGTCAAAGCCCTATGTATCAGGGACCTGTATGCTGCTAATTTATGTGTTTTATGGTGACAAGAATCGTGTGGTATTGTAATGTCTGTTTGTGTAGGTTTCCTATAAACTGAGTACTCAAATTTATTAGTTGAATTAATTTTTATGTTTAAATCTAAAAAGTTAATGGACTTATTTTGTTCAGTTTCTAGTGTAAATTTTATGTTTGGGTGCAAGCTGTTAATAAAAATTAAAAATTCATTAATTAAATCAAATGAACTATTAAAACATGCTAAAATGTCATCAACATAACGAAACCAAAATATAACTTTCTCAGATTGATTTGATTCGAATATTTGATCTTCTAGATTTTCCATAAATATGTTAGCTAAAAGAGGTGAAATTGGACTTCCCATGGGTAAACCATCTTTTTGGAAATAAATTTTATTATTAAAAGTAAAATAATTTTGATTGGTGCAAAGTTCAAATAATTGAATCAACTCAGTCCGTTTTATTAACTCAACATTTTTGTTAATAAGAATATCATTTAACAAAGGAATACACTCTTGAGGAGGTATTTGGGAAAACATATTAGTAACATCAAAACTAACTAGCTTGCTTTGTGGTGGTAAATGTAAGTTAGACAACTTTTTGATTAATTCGGAAGAATTTTTAACTGAATATTTTGGTTTATAATCAAAACTGGTAACTATATTATTTAGTATTTTTGCTAGCATATGGTTAGGTGCATTTATGTATGATACTACTGGTCTAATGGGCATGTTGGGTTTGTGTATTTTTAATAAACCGTATAGTTTTGGTGGTTGTGGATTTGGATTTATTATTTGTCTTTTTTGATAATCTGTTAAACAAACCTGGCAATTTTCTAATGTTTGTTTTAATTCTTTTTGATAATTTTTGGTAGGATTACTAGTTAAAGTTTTTAAGTTTGAATTGGTTATGAAATCATTAATTTTTTGTAAGTAAATGTCATTGGGTAATATAACTAATGTGTTTCCTTTATCTGCCTTGACAGAAATCAGATTATTTACTGAAATTTTTTCTTTAATCGATTTAAGTAATAAATTATTTTGATTATTTATTTTATTTTTTGATTTATTGGTATTTATTGACATCTCTTTTAATAAATTAGCAATTTGAAATTTTGCATATAGGAAATGTCTTTCTTTAAGAATCAGTTCAGAATTGACTGCTAAAATTTCTTTAATATTATTGGTAAATTTTGGAAAAGGGGCAAACTTAAAACCCTTATTTAGGAATTTTATCTGTTGGTCATTGAAATCTGTGTTTGATAAATTTAGAAAACGAGGATGAAAATTTATTATTGTGTCAGGTTTTGTGTGTGGTTGAAGTGCACGTGTGTGTTGTTCTAATCTCGAAAGTTTATTTTTCTGTATTGTGTATTTTTTAAATTTTATTCTACTAACTAATTCTCTAATGTCATTGTCAAATACGTCAAACTCAATTGGATGTAATTTGTGAATTAGTTCTGTGTAAAGTACCTTTAAATAAATGTGCAAATTGTCTCTAATTCTAAACCATCTTTTTGATTCTTCTTTCAACCATCTTTGTTTAGCATTTCTGATTATCTTCTCAGTTATGCTGTTCTTGGTTTTGGTGGAGATATTAATGTAGTTTGGAATGAGCTTCTTTTTCTGACATTGTTGATTAAACCAAACGTTCTGTGTTGCTACACCATGTTTGATCATGATCTTCTTGTACATTTTAGCTTGTTCTTCTAACGAAGATGACATCACTTTATTTATCAATTCCAGTTTTACTTCGTTAAAGTCCATATTTAATGAGTATCTGTATATAAAATACTTAATCACTTTAACAATTTCTATTTATTTAAACCTTATACGTATTTCAGCATGTTAACATGCCATTGTCAAAGGTTATATGAAGGTAAACAGTTAGCGTTGTTATAGCAATAGAACTTTTTTACTTATCTTGGTAATCGTCTGCAGATGACTTGATTTCTTATTCCAAAATGTCCAGTAGAGGAGAATTTAACAGATCAATTTGCTCATTCATTAACGGTACAGTTTTTAAATGTTTGTGAATTTCAAAAGCTTCTAGTATATCTAATTTACGTTTATCATCACAAAAGTGTAAACATTTTATGGTGTTATTAGATGTCATTGAATGATTTTGTTCTAGTAAGTGTTTAGCGTAGTTGGATTTATATCTCAACCAAAACCAAGAACAGCATAACTGAGAAGATAATCAGAAATGCTAAACAAAGATGGTTGAAAGAAGAATCAAAAAGATGGTTTAGAATTAGAGACAATTTGCACGTTTATTTAAAGGTACTTTACACAGAACTAATTCACAAATTACATCCAATTGAGTTTGACGTATTTGACAATGACATTAGAGAATTAGTTAGTAGAATAAAATTTAAAAAATACACAATACAGAAAAATAAACTTTCGAGATTAGAACAACACACACGTGCACTTCAACCACACACAAAACCTGACACAATAATAAATTTTCATCCTCGTTTTCTAAATTTATCAAACACAGATTTCAATGACCAACAGATAAAATTCCTAAATAAGGGTTTTAAGTTTGCCCCTTTTCCAAAATTTACCAATAATATTAAAGAAATTTTAGCAGTCAATTCTGAACTGATTCTTAAAGAAAGACATTTCCTATATGCAAAATTTCAAATTGCTAATTTATTAAAAGAGATGTCAATAAATACCAATAAATCAAAAAATAAAATAAATAATCAAAATAATTTATTACTTAAATCGATTAAAGAAAAAATTTCAGTAAATAATCTGATTTCTGTCAAGGCAGATAAAGGAAACACATTAGTTATATTACCCAATGACATTTACTTACAAAAAATTAATGATTTCATAACCAATTCAAACTTAAAAACTTTAACTAGTAATCCTACCAAAAATTATCAAAAAGAATTAAAACAAACATTAGAAAATTGCCAGGTTTGTTTAACAGATTATCAAAAAAGACAAATAATAAATCCAAATCCACAACCACCAAAACTATACGGTTTATTAAAAATACACAAACCCAACATGCCCATTAGACCAGTAGTATCATACATAAATGCACCTAACCATATGCTAGCAAAAATACTAAATAATATAGTTACCAGTTTTGATTATAAACCAAAATATTCAGTTAAAAATTCTTCCGAATTAATCAAAAAGTTGTCTAACTTACATTTACCACCACAAAGCAAGCTAGTTAGTTTTGATGTTACTAATATGTTTTCCCAAATACCTCCTCAAGAGTGTATTCCTTTGTTAAATGATATTCTTATTAACAAAAATGTTGAGTTAATAAAACGGACTGAGTTGATTCAATTATTTGAACTTTGCACCAATCAAAATTATTTTACTTTTAATAATAAAATTTATTTCCAAAAAGATGGTTTACCCATGGGAAGTCCAATTTCACCTCTTTTAGCTAACATATTTATGGAAAATCTAGAAGATCAAATATTCGAATCAAATCAATCTGAGAAAGTTATATTTTGGTTTCGTTATGTTGATGACATTTAAGCATGTTTTAATAGTTCATTTGATTTAATTAATGAATTTTTAATTTTTATTAACACCTTGCACCCAAACATAAAATTTACACTAGAAACTGAACAAAATAAGTCCATTAACTTTTTAGATTTAAACATAAAAATTAATTCAACTAATAAATTTGAGTACTCAGTTTATAGGAAACCTACACAAACAGACATTACAATACCACACGATTCTTGTCACCATAAAACACATAAATTAGCAGCATACAGGTCCCTGATACATAGGGCTTTGACGGTCCCTTTAGATGAAATTAATTATAATAGAGAAATTTCAATTATTAAACAAATTGCATACAGTAATGGTTATAATACTAAACTTATTGATACATTAATTAAAGAAAAAGATTATAAATTAGCCATTCAAAAAATTTATCCGAATATCCTAACTTCGTTCGATACAATTAAATATACTTCGATCCCATATTTTGGTGAGAAATCAGAACAAATTGCTAAAATTATAAACAAAACAAATAAATATAAAGTAAGCTTTAAAACAACTAGGAACATCTTAAATACTTTGTTTAATGCAAAATCAAAAACAGACGATTTGTTAAAATCAGGCATTTACAAATTAAATTGTTCGCATTGTAATTCGGTTTATATAGGCCAGACTATTAGAAATTTTGATATTAGGTATAAAGAACACGTACGTTGTTACAAATACAAACACCCACATAAATCCAACTACGCTAAACACTTACTAGAACAAAATCATTCAATGACATCTAATAACACCATAAAATGTTTACACTTTTGTGATGATAAACGTAAATTAGATATACTAGAAGCTTTTGAAATTCACAAACATTTAAAAACTGTACCGTTAATGAATGAGCAAATTGATCTGTTAAATTCTCCTCTACTGGACATTTTGGAATAAGAAATCAAGTCATCTGCAGACGATTACCAAGATAAGTAAAAAAGTTCTATTGCTATAACAACGCTAACTGTTTACCTTCATATAACCTTTGACAATGGCATGTTAACATGCTGAAATACGTATAAGGTTTAAATAAATAGAAATTGTTAAAGTGATTAAGTATTTTATATACAGATACTCATTAAATATGGACTTTAACGAAGTAAAGCTGGAATTGATAAATAAAGTAAATTTAAATACTTTGTCAACAATGCAAAAATCAGTAGCAGTAAAAACCTGTAATATTCTGAAAACGCTTAACATCTAATAAACCTTACATGCCAAATTAGTGACAAAAAATTTCAAAAGCTTGTTGCATACCGACGAGTGTTAGTTATTACTGGATTATTGTCCATTTCTTGCTGTGCCTTAAAGTTAATTAAACTGTAAGCAAAAAAAACACGTGCTGCTACCCAGGGATTAATTTTCCCCGCTTATTAATATAATATATCGATCTGTAGAGTTAATTTTCTTTTTTAAACTAAGAAATAAAACAAATGAGTGGTTTGCTTAAATTTATTCAACAGTTGTACCACGAGTAAATTAAAAAATAAAAATTAAAAAACTTATTGCGTAGCAACCAGTGTTACTTTTGCTTAAAAACCTAATTTATTATACAAATAATATGTTGAAACGATTTTTAAAGCAAAACAACAAGATTTGCTATTCAGAAAGTTCGAGGTAACTTACTTCGATTACTGTTTCACATTGTATATGAGTGGATTATTTCAAGCATAACATATCGAATCGTCACATTACCTATATTTATATAACAAATATAAAACACATATTTAAATATAATTGCAATAAATTTTTGTACGTCAAAAATATCTGTGTTAAACAGACAAATGCGACGTAGTTATTGGTCGATGTATTGTGAGTGAGAGATATCTGCTCTTGATTCGATAAATACAAAATTTTAACAAAAATAAGCATTTGATAAACACATCCCAAAATTGACCATTTAAGTCGTAATAATTATACCAAAATTCCTGTGAATATCGAAAATTAATTGCCAAAACAAAAGCAAATCAATGTTCACACCGGATTATTCACGTCAATTCTATATTTACGGCAATCTTGCTATAACTAAAATGTTAATCAATCAACATTTTTGTACTGGAAGAAAAATAATGAAATTATCAACTGCTTATTTTTTGTTATTTAAACATCTCTTATGATTCTCTAAACAACTTGCTGAATAACTTTTTTCTCTGTTTTGATAGTTAATATCATTTCTAATTTTCGGCATGTATGTTTGATCGCAATAGGCTTATATTATTGACTGAAAAACGTTTTGCACTACGAAAAAACTCCTCTTGCTCGAAAAATATGTTATAATGATTAAAAATAAAACACCTGCATTTTAGATATTTTTCGTATATCGGCAAGTACAAATCAAAAAATTGACTTAAAAAACAAGAAAAACATTTTGGTATCTTCTTATAGAATGAAACAAACGGGAAACACACTGTATATGTCAATCTTTCTCTTATTTTCTAGCATCAATTACTAATGGATTAGTCTAGCAACTGTACTGTGTGTTTAAATTTATTAAATATAATAATATTAAACTCAATACCTACATAACAAATAACTATTACATCACGACCTGTTTGCTACTGGTTGTAGCGCATATAGTTATAGAACCTAATTTAGCAATCTATCTCGTGTTTAATTGTACAATGTGGTAACAGCCGCTATTACATCCCTAAATACACCCGTCATTTTCTGTATTCTTAGAAATCTTATTCTTCAGTCATCATTTTCTTAAATTCTGCAAATCAAAGTCCATAGTACACAAAAATGGTGACCGTTGGCCATGAGGTTGCACAAAAGCAGCAATCTACAACCTAAGGCGTTTAATGGACTTGGTTGGCGTTCCAGTCATTAATTTCCTAAAGTAGTTTTTGCATGAAAACAGGTATCAGAGGAAGACGATGAGTTGGAAGGTTTGAACTAAATCGCAATTAAGATGCCTTTCTTACTTATCTTGGTTATTCGTTTAGGGTGTCACTGTAATAGAACAATATGTACAATAGCACAGACGAATTTGAACAACTATGCAGTGATTTAAAACTGCGATTTAGAATGATCTCGATATGAATTGTGTAGCAGCAGTATATTGATAAAGAGTTAAACATTAGTAATCAAATTTGTTTATCGTTTTAAAGAAAATCAAATGAAAGAAAATGTTTAAAGGTGTTTTCCATTAAATAGGTCAATAGTGTTGAAACGCAATAATTTATTTTGCTCACTTACAAGTAATTACATGTTGTTTTTTAACGTGTTCCAACTGTTTGCACTTTTAACACTGTACTATCGGTATCAGTGCTTTTATTACTAATTAATTATACGTATATACCCCAAAATTTTCATAAAAATAATAAGTTTTTTTCATCTCTAGCCCATTTTCGTGCCAAAAGGGAACATTAATAATTATATTTAAATAAGCAAAGCACAATCTTTGTTATTATAATCTATATTCTATGTCATGGTAAACAGGTAATTTCAAAGTATCTAATTACGTTAATTATGAAAAGTATGGTAAGCTACACAGTATTCACTTTACATGTTTTTTATATGTTAATTACTGTTATCTATTTTTGTTTGACTTTTAATATTTACTTTAGACTATCAAAAATTTCCAGTTGCCTGTCTACTCACATACAATTTTAAACTGGTTTTAGTGAATTAAACATTACTAGCAGATATACCCAGCGTTCTCCGGGTGCAGTTTCAGTCAATTTTTTATCCAATTCTCGCCATATCTATCTCTACTTTTTCGTTCCAGTTCTGCCATAGTTTAGAAGTAAATTGCAAAAACTCCGTTTTTATGGCGTCATTTTGTTTTAAATTTTGTTCGACAACTTAAACACAAAAGTTTGTTTTGTTTTAATTTTCTGCTTGATTGTGCACCAAGGCCCTTAGCGTCCGGCATTTTAGTAGCTCATCTGGTGGTTTCTAATTTGCGGAACGCACAAGCATAAGTTCTGCTTTATATTTATAGATAACAACATTTATGTATACAGGATGTTTTAATAATGGCATAAACTCTTGCAGCAGCAAATGTGATGTGTAATAATAGTTATTTATGTATTGAGGGTGTAAAGAGGCGTTTATGGCGTAAGACGTAATTTTGTGCCCGAGGCGGCAGCCGAGGGCTAAGAATACGTCGAAGGCCATAAAAGCAAGCTACGCCCGTGGTACATACACAACTTTATGCACGGATGAAGATTTTTTAATTTAAAAATATTTCTAAAGTAAATTGAAAATATTTATAAAATAAATTGAATTTTGCATCCACATCTAGCGTTGCTTTGATTAAATTTGAGATGTGAAGCGTAACTATGGTAGCGGGTAAACAACGGTAGCCATATTGCCTAAAATCTCAGTTTCATTTTGTGTCCGGTAATTGTGCGGTCTTTAAAAGGTGGAAAATGAACAAAGTTGATGAGGCTGCAGAAAAAGCAAGAAACAGTAGCTTTTCGATTTCTAATAAAAGACGTTTATGACAAAGAAATTCGTGTATAATTGTCAATTTATGATACATCCGTGCATAAAAAATATTGTAAAATTTAATGTGTGGTCTAATTTTAAAATTATAACGAAATTAAAATTTAAAAATTTGGCAGCATACATCGATATAAGAATAAATTAATTTTATTGTTAAAACCATGACAACCACAACGAGATTTTTTTTCTAATTTTTCCTTTGTATTTTATTTTTATTTTAACTTGCTGTTTAACGCCCTGCAGAAATCATGAGCCATTTGTGAAACACCCTGTATATTAATATGAATACTTATAGAATAATAACCAACCTTCGAAAATCACTTTAACTATTTGTAACAATAAAATAGGGTGAATGTACCACTCACGCTTAGGGAGGGCATAACCTTGAAAAGCTAAATTTTTAAGTCGGCAGTATTTCCAGATGTATACCTATTCACGTTAATTGGATATCGGTGGACTGAGTTCTTAGAAGGGGTTTTTAAAGTGTAACTGATCATAATGATTCATATTTACATGATTGTTTCTATTTTGCTTTTCTTCACAACGCAAGTTTTGTTTAGTTATCTTCTGGTTTTTATTTGATTAAACCTATTAGCATTGATTATTAGCCGTATGCTTTCTTGACAGTTTTGGGAAACTTGCAATACTTGGGTATGTTTAATTCTTTTTAAATTTAATTAGTAGCGTAATTGGTTTTTAATGGGAATGGTGATAGTTTTGAAAACAGGCTCATTAAGGGTGTGCGTCTTATCAACCACTTACCTATTAAGTGGTTTCTATATTCGTGTAAAAAGCGTCTCTAAGGTACAGAATTTTAAAGAATCGACTCACTGCGCTGGGAGTACATTTATATGAATACGTCCTCGTTTTCATATTCTAATGTTGTCGGAAAGCTACCACAGAAACTGCAAATTAACAACTTTCACGTTTGCAAGACTTTTTCTGAGTATAGCTGTACAGGGCTTCCCAACAAGGTTGAAGTATAAAAAAATGCATGAAAAAATATATTTTTCCAGAATACTTTGTCTTAGAATTTATTGTTATTACTAGCTGATGTTATTGAAGTCCCGTATAACCAAACTAAAAAAAAATTTACCTTTAAAATTAAGCAAAATCATATTAATATTTATAAATTCAAGACGTGTCTTTTTATTACCAGAATAACAATGTTAACATTTCTGTGAGGAAGTGGGTGGGGCTGCTGTTTTATAAGTAGAAGTCCCGGAATTTAAGCCTGGCTGGGACAACTACAATTAGTTCTACGATCGGATAGCAATAATAACACGATTTGTACAGTAAATTGTACATTCAATACTTCGGTATAGTACCTCTCAGTCCAACCTATTACCCAAATGTCTCTGTTAGTTATTTATAAACAAGTTTCAAACTATGAGCAAAATAACCATCATGGTGAAACCATATCTGCTTTAAATCCTCTTTATCCACCTTCAACTGTAAAGTTATTTTGTTCTGGAGTAAATTTAGGTAGGACTAGCTAGTTAGATTGTATTCAATAAACACTGGACCAATCATATGACCTTGAAAAGTACCTAGCCACGCGTTTACTCTTCTTTTATTTTCAACCATTTTTTTATTATTTTCTTCGCAATAGTTGTTGCGTATATCGATATCACCATCACGAAGTGTTTGTTGTTTGTCAAACTTGTACGTTTTAAAATTGTGCTCATGTAGGATATGATGATTTTGAGATGCCTGAGAAGTGGTAGGACCCGCAGCAATAGCTGCCAACCGAACTGAGTTGGTCGAGAGAATTTTTTCCTCCACTTTGCGGATAGTGGATTAAGTTGGTGTCATCATGTTTTCAGACATTCCAACAAAGTATCATGGATGGTCTTGTACTTACTTCTACCAAAATACAGGCGACCACCAGGATGCTCTAGTCCGCTGTTAAATAATTTATTGTTATAATAATTTGTAAAAAGAAAAATCAACAACAATAATAGAAACAGTCATTTGCTTCCAGTGCTAGACATAAGCCTTCTTCAATGTTTTTTTTTTCCTATTTCTCTATTTCTTCTTTTTCTTCTAGTGGTTGCATACATTTTGCGAGGTGTGCCATATCTTCTCACCTCTTGTTTTGATATTGCCATATCCCTCTTTAGAATATTCCTTAGTTTGTTGAAAGTTGCCCATGTTGGGCCTATTCTTCTTTATATCTCGCAGATTTGATTGTATTTGCCTATCTTTATTTCATGACGTAAATACTTGCACATTACCACGTGTTCTATTACTTCGTTGTCCATTGTTATATTTCGGCTTAACAAAAGATTGGTTATAATTTTTGTCTTTTCAAAATTAATTTGGAGATCTGCTTTATCTGCGGCGTCTTTTACAGTTGTCATTACAGTTCTTGTTTCTTCTAAACGTTCCGATATCAACACTGTGTCGTTAGGAAATAAGTAGAAATATCAGGTGGTTTGGCCTTTCTCCATTTACATATATTCCCATATCTTCCCACGTTCCCACTTTATCAGTTCTATTTTAAACATCAATTTTGAAATAAATGAACATTTTTACATATCACGGATTCCCTACGGCTGTCGCCGCCTTTCCGTCCCCAGTTTCCAGTTCTTTCTGTCGTAGCACATATTTTTTTGTAAGTTTCTTGTTCCCATTGCCTCGTTTACGTCATCTCTCCAACTTCTCCTTGGTCTTCCTTTCTTTTTTTTCTGGTGGTACCCATTCTAATACTTTTCTTGGCCATCTTATTTTGTTCATTCTTTTTGTATGTCTGAATCATGTCAATTGTTTCTTTTCAATTCCCATTACAATATCTCTCTCGATGTTCATACTTCTTCTAATGTCTGCATTTCAGACCTTTTCAAGCCTCGATCGCCTGCAGCTTCTTCTAAAGAAGTCCATCTCTGTGGCTAGTAGTCTTCTTCTAATAAATTTGCCAAGTCCGAGCCACATGGTATAATACTTTGAACAATTGTTTTGTAATTTCGCATTTTTATTTTGATTCTAATATTTCTATCCCACAGTACTGAGTTGAGGGTTCCGATGGATCTTTAGTTATTGTTTCCCGGATCTCTTTTTTACTTGTTCCTTGTTTGTTAAAGATTACTCCAAAATATTTAGATTTTTCTACGCATGCTATCGTTTCATTTTCCAGTGGTAGGTTGTTGCATTCGTCGCTCCCTACTATTAAATACTCGCATTTATTCAAATTCATCGTGAGTCCGGCTTGTTGATACGTTTCATGTAGCTTTCTTATAACTTAGGTTTTGATCATCTTCGGCAATCACTACCTAGTCATCAGCAAGAAAATCAACATAAATACCACAAAAATTTAAAACACATTATTTCGAAATGTAATAAATTAAAATTTTCTAATCTGATATTTTTTTCTATCATTTACATTGTAAACCTCATTTCTGTTGTAAAAAACTACTTTATAGAAATACTCTATGCATAAAATTATATTTGCAAATGGTATATTTTAAAGTTTGGCTTTGTAAAATCTGCTCTCTTAAATTGCAAGTTTTTATTTGTTCTATAATTCCTAATTTACGTAGGTGATGTTTATGTAAAACATGTTGCTCCAAGAGAACTTGAGTTAATGGAAAATTTGAATCGATGTTTTTTCCAAAACTTTTTATTGCCTCCCCGAACAATAAAAAACAAGAAGGAATTTCCAATACAATCCAATGTTACTGCATTTACATCTGAATAACAATTTCAATCTGAATTAAGAATAAAATTTCCAGTTTCAACAAATCGAATGTTTTTAATAAATATCACAAACATTGCTATATAGGAATTACTGAAAAATTTTGGGGCTTTTAACTTACTATTGTTGTACTTATAATTTAAATTTAATTTCAAAATTTTATTGAACCTAAATTTCGATTGCGGTTTAATATTAGTATAGTACCAATTAATATTACTAAAGACAAGCTACATTTTAATGAAATGTTATGTTTTTTCAACATTTTATGTTTACAGTTTTATTGGTTTCTAATGTTTTTTCATACCAACTGTTATTATTCGCTGACATCTCAAAACCGGCGTTATTGCTTCTCTGATAAAGTTTTCTATTATTCTATTCAGATTGAGTTAACTTGTTAGGATACTGGCCATAATAAAACTTTCCATAAGTTTTTCCAGAAAAGACATTTAAAATTGTTGTCCCATATTTCCTTAATAGATTGCGCTAAAATCGGAGTAATATGTACCGAAACAACCGATCACTCACCCTTTAGAGATGTCGGTTAAAGTAAAGAAATTGATACATTTATTTATAGACAACACGTTTGCGAATACTAATTTAAACAATATTTGACTTTTAACCTTTTTGTACGATTCCACGGTTATTAGTTAACATAAACTACGACGTATACTGTACTTAATACTACACCCGCGTATATTCAACTATACAGTGTACATGTTCAAACAATTGACCAGAATGAAACCTGGCAGGGTATCTGTTTGCAGCTAAGATGTGTTTCTCGAATCTAGATATTTCCACTTCCATACCACCTTTGTACTCAACATTCTACAAGTTTTGTAAAAATAAAAAGTCAACAGTGAGAGCAATCGGTAACGAGGAGTGTTATAGGCATTTCCATAAATAGCCTGTCTAGTTATTGTAGAATAATCTGAGCTCTACCGCCACTATTTAGTATTTATTGGTGGACTAACTGCTAGCTTTTATCCGATTTCCATTGCCAATATTTTGATCTTATAGTTTTCCTACATTCAAGGTTTCTGGAATGTAAAATAAATACTAACATCCGCGCGCTAGTACGCGTACCTACACACAGACGCGCACCAATAATACACATACACACACGAGAGTATGGTAAAACCAGCTTTTCGTTCAAATCTGGTAATCGATTTTTGAATCGACGACAATACCTTCTTTGCTCTTAAGTATACCTCCGATATACCGGTTGTGAACGTAGTAAAAAATTAGTAGTATGTACTGTACAGTAACACTGATATTTTCCAACTAGGTATTTATTAATAATCAGTTCATTGTGCACTTTCGGCGTTGATGGTAAAACGCAGATCTCACATTGCTTATAAATAATATTAACAATGACGTAATATGTTTAGTATTACAGCATACCGATTATGTAAAGTTATGAACAATAACCAACAGTGCATTAATACCAAATTGCTTGTTTTATAGGCATATAATAATTCATTTTGCAACGGAGATTAAATGCGCGGGGTGATTCTGATAAAAAGATTATGTACTTATACAAAATTTTTAGATTTTCTCTAAGAACATTCTGTTAAACTTTATAATTCACTAAAATCGAACAGAGTCTACCATGAAAGTAAAAGGGATAATTAGATTAAAGAAAATGGTTTTAATTCAGTTATTTGGTAACTACTCCACTGATTTTGGTGAACGTGTTTAATATTGGAAACTGATAACGTTGCTGCTACATTTATAACGCCATCAATACCATACCTACAATTGTGTTTGAGTTTAAATTTTGTATTACGTACCGCTAAAAGTAATAAAATAATTCTATTTTTAAATGAATTAAATTGAATCCTTTTATAATATCTAGAAAAAAACGGAAAACCCGATGGAAAATCGTGTGATTTTGTATCACATCTAAAACATATCGGAAAAACCGATTATTTTGTGTTTGTAACAAATTCCATTAAAAAATAAACTGCAGAATCTTACTATGATAGAGAACGTGGAATGTATTACGAAACCTTTAGGCCAGAAGGAATAATATTTACATTTTGATTCTCATCAAGTCGTCATTTATTCTTTATTATGGTAAAACATTTCCCAGAATATTGTATCTTTACTCGTAAAGGTGTGAAAGATAATCACCAAGTGTGTTTTTATGCAAATTTTGTTCATAAATTGTCAAAGGATTTAACTTAAATTATCAAATATATTAAACCACTAGGATGAGTTCTACATTTTATTTAATATAAAACAACTATCCTAGTTGATTCAGTATCAATTTTACATGCTTCACCGTTTTCGCTAGTATATTTTGTATTTGTGTTTTGAGTTTTTTCGCTAACATGACTTTTTCTTACGTAAGCATTTTTTCGATGGCCAGCCAATTTGCAATATTTGAGGCAAGACTTGGCCTAGTATTTCTCTGCAACCTTTTTTCCGTTGCATTTTGTTGATAATGGGAAAAACCTTAAGAAAAGACGTACTTACTTAAAAATAAACCTATTAAACCTAATAAACTTAGTCCAAAATAGTTTTCATAATTCTTTACGGAGTTACAGTCTTTCGAAGATTGGGACAGTCTAATCACGCTTCAAATAATATATCCATATAAATCAAGATAATTGAATCAAATTTTGTTATTCTACAATTCATGATTTACATTTTCACTTGATTGCGATCAAATCCATCCGCTAGGGCTGTAGATGGGGAAAGTGTTCGACGTATGTCAATGTATTTTTTGCACACTCGATATTTGCTAAGTTTTGACACAAAAATCTTGTCCTGCATACTAAAATATACCTACAATGTACTCTCTGAAAGCCGTTAAATACAACGGTTTCACAATAGGTCAATTTTTGTAAGAAACCTAGCGGCATAAATGTTTCCTTAAATTGCGGAAATAGTCTGCAAAAATTTAAAGCGTAAGTTCGCCAAAGCAAGAC
This sequence comes from Ctenicera cuprea, assembly GCA_958336395.1. NCBI lineage: Eukaryota > Metazoa > Arthropoda > Insecta > Coleoptera > Elateridae > Ctenicera > Ctenicera cuprea. The sequence goes on from OY284490.1 coordinate 41,144,238, forward strand.
AAAAGTTACTATAAACTTGGGTCCAAAATCGCTCCTTGTTCCTGTTCCTCTTCCGGAGACTGCAACTCAGTGAGTAAGCAATTTTGGGCAAAGTATATTTGACTTAATCGGTCTATTGGCAAATAAGAAGCCCGCCACCTAAGTGTTGTTCTATTATTTTTCGAACTCCCTGTATCGTAATTGTATTTATAAGTGAATTGTATACATTTTTCGATATATCTGGTGTAACTTTTAAATTATAATTTTCATACTTGAAGCTTGAGGCTGCAGGTTGCACAGACCTGGTCTGCAGTTTCAACATGACATTGCTTTTGTCAGTCCATTTTTCATCTCGATTTCAACAAAAGTGACGAACCATTCACGTTCGATAAAAGTCGATAACATGTTGCGATTTGCGTTCAGTTTTTAATGGGTACATTTTCCTTTGTAAGAGGAGATGCTCGAGGATATTGAAAAATAATCATTCTAACAAGAATAATTGTCAAAGGGCAATTTTAACAAGCAACAATTCTAAAAATATATAAAATCGAACGTTTCGCAAAATTGCACTTGGAAATAGGTAGGTACGTTTATACTAATAACATGTTATTTTCAAGGACGACCTATTAAGATACGTTATGAAATTTAGGGTATCATAATACCTTAGGAAAACTATTAAGAAATGTTATTATAATTATTATATAAATGAAATTGAAACCATATGCGGTTAATTAGTTTAATAAGAAAAGGAAATGTGAAGCAGTACATAGTCGGCTTAATTACGGTACACGCACTAAAAGCGTTGCTAAAGGCACATGACTAATAATAATTGAAAGATATGAATCTCGTGATTTTATCAGATTAACTTTATGATTATTAGGTTACTTAGAGATAAAGGCCTCATCGAAATATATTCACGTGACAAATTAAGAAGGGACATAATTATGCAATAAAAATTGTGAAGTCACGGGACAAGTGTGATCTACACGTGATGTAAACAATTTAAGGGAACCGATAAGCACGTGCGGTTTTCACACCCATATAGTTTTCGCGTTGCCTGTTTTACTTTAACCTTGGAAGAAAGTGACAAACTTATTTAAATGTCTTAATTACCCTGTATGTCCATTTTTGCGGCGATATCAGCGGGCTGATATGCAAACAGCGACCTCGTGGGATGATACGCGACTGCGCTGCTCACCTGTACAGGTACTTTAAACTGCCCAGCATTCGTATATTACCGGTCGCGGAGGTGGTCCACCTACCTTCAGTTCTTACTCTAGTAACATCGTAGTTTATTACATTTTTACGAAACTATGTAAATATGATTACATGTAGCTATAAAATTAAACAATTAATGCTACAAGCATTTTATTTAATTAATGTGGCTGTGAGGTGATAAAAAATTTCAAAACTGAATTCAGTTAATCTTGTTAGGTTTTTCAAATGTACCAAAAACAATGCAAATGAGTTTTTTTGTTTGAATAAATTGCGTCAACTAAATTTTTGTAAAATGACTTAAAACAACAAAAAAAATCAATATTTAAATAAGTGATCATGTGCGTAAAGTGCCTTTCCTGGTGTGATTTCGTAACATTATCATAGACCACTTGCCGCGTGACACTTGTAAAGTTTTATCTAGTTAACCAGTGCTTTCTTATCAATAAAAATGATCAAGCAACATTTAATAAACGCAAGGTGAAATACATTTTAAGGTTTTGTTAAAAAAAAACTTACAGATTTAGTTTGTTCAACGTCCAGAAAACCAAGTATGCAAATGACATTAGTGTGCAGTTTTACCGTTATTAGAATTAATTAAAAGTGTTGATTTTGTGCAAGTCCTGGTCTGTTAATTTTGTTTCAAGGACTGCGCGATCTGATTCAGTACACAACAATTTATAACATCACCCGGTTTAAAGTATGCGTAGAGCGAAATTTAGACATTATAAAATAAAGTGCTTATTACATGAGAATTGCATAATACTCACTGTGAATAAAAGTATCGAACAACGAATCTAACAAAATGTGCACCAATTGTCCTGTGGTGGAGTATAGAGAACGTGTGGAATTTATTTCCATAGTGGAATTCTCAACTGAAGGCGGTGAGTCACTAAAGAACCACCAGAAGCACTTGTTTAGCATAGTTACATAATTTTTCTTCTGTGTATTATGGTTTGAGACACCTACATTTTCTTAGAAACAAAAAAAAACAAATAAGGTGTTGCTATTAGCTACAAATATTCGGAAATGAACCTTGGGGCATAATTGAAATTTATCGTAAAGCTGCAGAATCCTGGTTTATTTAGGTTTTAGGTAAAATTAAATTCAGGAAACCTCACTCGGAATTATTTCCTAATAATTATTTTTCTAATGTCTAGCTTACATAATCTTCTACAAAAACTAGTTAGGTAGCTTAAAAATTCTAAATTTTTGCATTTTTTGACCACGAAATGTAACCAAATTCAATCGTACATAAAACTGTGTTGTGGGTACTTCTATATATTTTTTCTATAACTAAATTTTACTACACGCGTATAGCTGCGGGGAAACATAAAAAAATATAATAGTTTTAATATCTTCATATTTTTATAATTTAAACAATTTACAAATTATTTATTCAAGCCTGTAGAAGCACCGTAGATGCAATCCCATTCAATTTAAATGGTTGTAGTTTTAAAAATTATACGTTTTATTTAATGTTGCATTCATATTAAACCTTGTTTTAAACCCGCAGGTGGATAGGTATGTTAGCAACGTGATGTATTACACACTTATTGAACATTTCTGTAAATAAAGGAATTTATTGCGATTTAAAATATTAAGGCAACTTAATTAAATGTATTCTTTAAAAAACTTAATTTTGAAACGATGCTAGATTTGTACAGCGTACAAGTTTTTTAACGTTACCATAAATTAACACCGAAATTGGGAGAAAAATATGAAAAAAATTCCCTTATTATGATACGGTTTGGATAAGCTCTTGTTCCGGAACCAGCTACTATTTTTATTAAATTTTGTATGTAGCTAACAATAACAATAGCTGGGGTACACTGTAACGGTGTATTAATTTTAAACTTTAGATGATGACCTTATGCTCATATTTATGTTGTTATTTGATACGGCACAAGTATTACTTAAATTGAATTGTTAGGAAAATTTTCAAGTTGAATAATCCCAAACTCTTGTAAGTGTTTATTTCATTATTAAAGGTTTCTGTGTGTAAAATTATAGCTATTAATCACATCGCAATTACTCATACAATTGTGACTAATAAAAATAATAAACTGCTTTTAAAAACTGAATTCACCTAGAAAATATGTAGGAGTTACTGTAAATTTAGACCGCAATAAGTTTTTCACAACCTGTGGAAAATAGCTCGAAGGAATTAAAACCCAGTACCATCAATGTCAAATTGCGTAAATCCAATGACCTTGCTTTAAAAAGAAATTGTTATGTAAAGAATTACACTAGTAGAGTACCTGAATTATATCATATTTATAAGAGTATGCGGTTAAACAAATTGACAAGTTAAAAAGTATAATATTAATAATAATGTTTTCTTATTTTATATGTGGAAAAACCTATACCATAAAAATGTTGGCAGCACTTTACTACTTCATTTACGACATTCCTATTAAAATCATCAAACTCGAGAAGTCGCCTTACGAAATCCTTGATTAATTTTATTTCTATTGTTTGTTATCCTTTGGCTTTCAAAACTAGTTATTTTATGCTAATCTTATAATGAGTAATTAAGGAGGTAGTTAATTTAAACATGCTCATGAATTTTTAGCTTGTAAAGCTGTAATCAACAAAAAAGGGTGTATGGTTTTTCTGATCTTTGTAAAGTGTGATACCATCCATTGTGGATGTGAATATGTTTTTAGCCCAATTCACTTAAAATTGTGTTTAATTTTCATTAACAAATGACCTGATAAGATAACTCAGGCAGACGGTGTCGTCGTACTTCATGCATACTAGCATAATTATTCACGATAAATTTAGATATTTCTGTTTTAAACTAGAATGTAGCAATTAATAACCATTTACAACAGCTTATTTACACATGAATTAAAAAGCACGTTTGAAGTTTTAGAACTTTGGAGTCTTGATAAAGAGCAAATAAATGTAAGGCTAATTAACAACAAAGTAGATAGTAGATAAACTAATTGTCGTTCAGAATAGTTTATAGTTTTTACTTTCAGTTCAAAGTCAAAATCAACAAAGAAAAAATTATGCATTTATCATTGAATCCAACGCTTAGTTAACAATAATAAATTTGTACGTCTTAGAAAACAGCATTACCTATTAAAGTTACATTATATCTTGACAGAGAAAAATATGTTTTATAATAACAGTTCTTGGAAATACAAATAACCAGAGAGCTGTAATACGTACTGTTGAGGTGGAATTTCTCATTTTTGTATAATAAAAATAATTTTTTATTCTTGTTTATTCTCCTGTTCTCATATATACCAATTTTAAGAACGCATTGATATAATGTCGCATGACAGTTTTATCTTCCATAGCAACATAGTATGAAATGGTAAACTTAAATAAAGAAAAGCACAATGTAAAAGGAATTCTTTATAAGTTATGAAATATCTAATATAATCTACAAAAGACACACTTTTTAGGCAGCATTTAATTTTTATTTTTAAGCTATGTTAAACGTGATACAAGACAGTGCAACAGCAGCAAGGATTAAAAAATAGTAGTATTTAGTTCTTTTATGAATTAAACTATAAATAAAAATATTTTTTTATGAATACGTAAGGACACCTTTGACCGATTTGGATGAAATTTGGTATGCATACAATTAAGTGAATTTGCATGTATGCCAAACAATAATTTTATAAAATTCGCTAAAGGGTGCCTTTAGTTTTTCTACAGTAACTTTTTTGTGTTAATTTTTTACTTTTTATGGCAGAATCAGGTGCAGAATTTTATTTTCTAAAAAAAGTTATTCTTGTGCTTTTTTTGTACGGCGTACCGTTTCAACTTTTATAAGAAATTATGTCGCCTGTCAGTTTTAATTTTAAAAAAGTTACTAAGTTTGCTATGATTTTGATTCATTTATTGATGTTTTGTCTATAAATTATTTCTTCCTAAATTCTGTTTAGTGTAGTAGTTGCCTTTTAGTGTTGTGTTGTTTTTATAGTAGCATTTTGTGTATAGATTTTATGACGGTAATTCAGCAGCTGCAGTGCAAGAATACCGAAGACGTCTCACAAACAGCACAATTCCTAGTGCCCGAGTGCCCCAACATCTCGTAAACGGTGCGCCGTGCGAAAAATACACAAGAATATATTTTTTAAGAGAATCCAATTCTTGATCTGATATACAAAAAGTTTAGAAAAATTTTACAAAAAAAGTTACTGTAGAAAAACTAAAGGCATCTGCCCGTAGCTGACGCCCTCTAGCGATTTTTATAAAACTATCGTTTGGCATACATGTAGATTCACTTGGTTAGTATGCATACCCAATTTCTTTCAAATCGGTCACTGGTGTCGTTACATATTCACAAAAAACTATTTTTTAGAGGTCAGATTTTGGGGCCATTAATCCCATTAAAAATCATAATTGGGAAAAACAACAAAATACGGGTCTCTTAATGTTCCAAAATTCCAAACAATAAAATTAGAACCCCCAGTACACAAAAAAGCATACCTAATCAACGCTAATACGCAACGTACGGTGTAGTTTTACCGCGCATCAGTTATATTGTCACATATACGTACAATACTTTCATTATAATAAATTGGTGTCTGTGGTTTGACTTCCGTTGGCGTTACGTAGATGCTCGGTTAGGTAGTTAATAAACAAATAACCAATGCTAGTTTACTAAGAATCAAGCCAATAATAAGGACTAGTAATTTTACACTTTACGTTTAATTCATACTAGCCACACCCGTGGGCGACGCCGCACGCTTTTTTCGGTACTACATTTTATTAACTGATACATTTTGTGTATATTAAAGAATATAGTTTACATATAAGAAACACTTGATATAACAGGTGTTTTCTACAATACTTAATGGTAATGGTAATGAACTTTCCAAAATAATTGTAAAATTATGATTAAATTTAAGCAAAATATACAACTTAATAAAAGATCTCCATTTTTTTTCAGAAATTGTTTTAGAAATGAGGGCTACAACTCCATTTTTAATTAGTAAATGTACTAAATTCATTCGTATCTTTGAATAGTTTTCTACTATCAAATAATTCGAACAGTTAGCAACAATCGAATAATTCGATTGCCATTAGCAAGTTATCCGGAAGCTCTTAAAATCAAAATCAAAAGCATATGCACCTAACCCAGGAGAGTCGTGGGGGTCATGACAACAATGACAATAAGTACGTGGGCGCCAGTAATAGTTACGCAATAAACATTTTGTGTTCGTGATTCAAATCTAGTCTGCATAAGAAGGTCGCGATTAGGTATATGATTTTGGCCAATTTATAATTTCGGTAATTATTCGCCTTAAATAGAATGTTTGATGCTGCTGTTTTATTGTTAATTGGTTTCCTTAAGCGCAAGTGCCAACTGAAATGAGCTAAATTTTTTAACGACCTTGTAAATCTGGAAATGTGGGGAGAAAATGGGAGAAAAATGTTTTCTCAAAGAATTTGTTCTGAAGCTTTTACAGGGACGTTGTCTCTGTACACCGTAATTGGCCCCTATAAACAGACACAAAGTTAGACGCCACATAAAGAATGTAAAACACTAAAACTAACTTTTGTGATGTTTAATAATTCCCAATCTTTCTGTAGTTCACCGTCCGTCGCGGCGTTGAACAAAATGCGCTGTCAACACTTTGTACTGCTATAAATGGAAGCATCTGCTTTCGAGTGAAATGTATTATTACTTACAGTAGGGAGAATAGGTGTTACATTGACATTTATCAAATTTTATTTTTCATATTATTAAATATTGGCATTATAGACAGCACAACTGACAAAATATTACGTAAGTTGTATTCCAGAACTCGCTGCCGTGCTAGCTCGTTCGCATCTGGCGATCCGAGGTATAAGCGCAATTCGCAATAACTCAAACATTTATTTTGAGTTATAGGATCCCGTTATCGTACAACATTCGCTTAAGTTAAAGTTTCAACACTGCTCTTATAACAAGATATTAATTTTAAATACAATAACAAACTTTAACGCCAAAAAATATCCATGGTCACTTTAACTAATAAATATTGTGTTAACTACCTTTATCGAATTAAATTATTTTAGGTTAGAATACATTTTTTTTATTAAAATCAGATATTCAAGTAACACGTATAAACTAAGGAAGAAGCTGTATAGTATAATATTAACTTTGCTACATCAAATTTATTTTGTTTTAGTTTAAACTTTAAGTGAAACAGGAGCAACTTGTAACCAGTTTTTAATGACTTACTTTTAACTCATTAGTATTAGAAAAACAAAAAACTCAAAATTAGAACTCGCTTTAAACTGGCCGTAAACAAAATAACCTTTACCAGTTTCTGTTATATACTATCTTAGATTTATTCTTAACGTAAACAATAATTTTCACGTAGGACGTTTTACGTCTTTCTTCATATTTTTTGTAGCAGTAAATTTTTTTATTTATAAAATATAACTTGCGTACCAAACGTGTTAAATGAGACATTACAATAGATTAAAAGTCTATAAGAATGCTAATTTCAATGTCAAGGAAATTATTAACCTGTGACTAATTTGTTTATTTTTCATTTTATACTTGCAAATATGGTTTTCTTTTAATGCTTTATTCAATTCATCGGTTTGCGGTTTTGTGACAACACCAAACGTTGACGTGTTCCTGATATACCTGTTATCGCAAGCTACGCGTAAGCTGGAAGTTCTTATTATTTATAACAATAAAAATAATAATAAATCGCCTTCTATTTCCGGCGAAGTTCAGCCTAAGACTATTCTTTTACTTAACCGCATAAAAATACAATAATTACAAAAATAATTCATTGAAATTTCGCACTGCACGATAAATAGCTCTAAATATTGCCTTCAATTTTGGAAAAAATATATAAGTTCAACATTTTTTTTAAATGTAAAGAAAGTAGCAAGTCTTATAAATTATCAAAATATTTAAAATATGTTTTATTAAATATATTGGAGATATTCTATTTAGCCAATCAGAGTGCTGGCGTTCTGTGTCGGGAACGTCAATACGATTTGTTACTGAAAAATTCACTACTGATTTAAAAAGCGATTATTATTCAAACCAGTAATATAGATCAATCACAACATCGCATTTGCCGTTTCAACAACCAATAGAAAAGTTTAACCTGGATGTTTTTGACGTACAAAATTTTATCACGAATAGGCTAAAGCAAACTACTTTTTTGCACGATCGGACATTTCAGCAAAAAAACTTACCGACGTGACGCCTTTTTAAAAAACAATCAAAATTAATCTTACATTAAAATTTTTAGGTATTCTCGTAACGGCCCCTTGACTTTTCCGGTATTTCGGAATCGCTCATAACTGAAGTGCAAAGGTAGCAAAAGAGCCACATGCACAGAAGTTATGAAAATTTTTTCACTTTTGACAAATAACAAATTGGTTACCTAGTGATGTGTGCCATACCACTTCGATCATTTAGATGTATTTCGCTTGTTTTAATTTCTCAGTAGTAAATTTATTTTTTTTGCATAATTTTAATACCGATCGTGCAAAAAACGTTATAAGCACGGTTACCGTTCTCAGACAATCATTGTCAAACAAGCAATTGTCTTCGAAGGGTTAAACTCGCTTACTGTTCTCCATGCTTAATATACTAATTTATTCTATTTGGTAGTTTTAAAAATTAAATTAAATTAATTGTTGGAGATATTATTCGTGAAATAAACCAATTATATACCACTAGTGAGTTACAAAATATTCTGGAAAAATACTCAGACATCCTACGTAGCAACTTGTCCAAGAAAATTATTTTCAGCGGAATAGCATCGCGAAGGATTTTCAAGGGAACCTAACAGTCGTTTCTACGCAACAAGTTTTCGTACATTTTTGTGCAGTTATGTTTCAATTTAATCGAGAAAAAAACGACTACTAATAAGGGGAACAAGTTAAGACCGTATCACGTAAAAAATCACCATAAAATTTGCTGTATTTTAAAATAGTTAGAATACATTGTAATTAATTGTGACACAATCATTACAAAAATATACGCGTAACCTCAATTTTTCTGTAATAAACTTGGTTTGATAGTTAATTTAAGACAATTCAAATCGCGCTTCATCGGGCTCGTGAAACTTTTTTATGGTTTTAATTCTTGCACTCGTTAACAATAGACCCAAGTTAATTGGAAAATTAAAATCACTAGTTATATTACTTGTGAGCAAAATAATGCTCTTTTAATGTAGTTCTACCTTATTTTTTAATATCTCCTATATGTTGTACTTTCATTATAATTCTGACAGGCAATATAACATTTTAAATTTTATTCTCAACTGCATGCAATATGTGGAAGTATAATAAAGAGACTATGCCAATTTGTAAATGGACTAGGTGTTTTAATTTTTTTCGTGGCGGCTGCGGCTGCGTAAAAGAAGGGTTATTTAGAGTAGTTGGAAATAAAAATAAAGCAAAAATAGAATTTAACCAAGAGGTTTATAAAAACCCAAACGTCACTGATATGAACCTTATATCTCGTAGTTCTGCTAACCTACACATTTAAAATCATTGAAACATTTTATTGAGTGGCCAAAGAAAATGCAAACAATTAAAAAAGGTTACCATCACACAACCTCCACAGGCATATTATACTCTCAAACATTTATTAAAATCAATGCTATAATAGCATAGGTAGATAAGTACCGCGTATCACAGTACACAAGGTTTGTTTGTAATAAACATTTAAAAAGAGAAGTACATGGTGGTGAAGGACAAAACGCTAAGTGTGTAGATTGAGTGTAGTGGCAAGGTCAAGCGAGTAGCCAATAGGATATCGAGTACGGGTTTTAGATGTTGGCATCAAACAAGCGTGCGCGATGCTTCGTCTACCGAGCTATTATGTCATTGATTAAAATGAATGTTTAACATTGCCTCTAAAATTACACTTTTACGAAACAATGAAACAACCTGTAACAAACCTTTGAGTAATCACGATTAGGTGTATTTCACGCTGTACAGATTCAACTAGTTTTTCGGTTTTTTTGTATGTGCATACACATAAACAAAGCTGCCATTTTCTCTTTGTTTCCTTTTTCCTGCATCTTTTTACTCGTTTTGCTATAATGTTGTTACCTACTAAGAAACCATTTAGCTGTAATTGTAGGTCATGATCAGTATTCAACGACCTTTATAAAATAAATCATATCTTATGTAAACCGTCGGTATACCGTTTACTACACGATGTAAACAAATGAGCAAAAATTCCTGTCAAGTTTTTTGTGTTATTAATTTTAATGTGATCATCGTATTTATAGAAAACGTCCATTAGCTGTGTTGTCTTCCTTCTTTTGTATTTACTATCTCTTTATAATTGAACTTATTTTTTTTAAGGAATTTTAAGTTGAGTTTCATGAGTTTTAAAGAAAGAAACCTTACAAAAACAAATGAATATGGTTTATGATTTATGCATATCGTCATTGTTTTACTGGGAACATAGACAACTAATGTGTGCGATAAAAAAGGTAGATAATGGGTGGGCCAAGTGGGGATTCGAGTATCCATTTTAAATTAAATATAACAAAATTCACGTATCCATTATAGATTTAAAATTAACCATCAATAACTGAATCCTCACTTGGCCCGCTTATTACTTCCCACCCTTTTGGCACTCATTAGTGCCTATGTTTCCAGTAAAATAGTGACAATTTGTATGTATATAATATGTACAAAGCTTTGTTCTATAAAGAGCACAATCCGAATGCCAACTGTGAATGTGAACATGGCTAAAATATACAAAAAATATAAACTTTTTTTGATTTTGTCTCTCAAGCTAGCGTTTTTTTCTAATAAAGTTTGCTGTAGTCCGATACTACCATTAAGAATTACAATAGTAACAAAAATATAGTCCGGATTTCTAGTCTACTATTTCGTCAGTATTTAAATTGAGACAATCAATTAATAATAATTTCTGCTATAATTCCATTAAATGTATAGTTGGCGCATACCTAAAATTTAAACAAATTTTATCTACGAGCTTAGAATGGTAACACATCCATATGTTTGACGTTAATCTACCTTGTGCAGGTAGTTATTATTTATTTGGACAGCTGGAATTGATGCTTGTGTAATAGTAAAATAAAATAAAACAAGGTTCATAAGCGTAGAATATGAACGCTCATCAGTTTTAAACGTACTTCACGAAACAATTTTATGAAGCTGCAAAAATATTTTATTTTATTGAAATGTAAAACAGTAACCATGAACTAATGTAAATAGAACGTGTAAATTCATTAATACAACGAGAAAGTTCTACGAAAACAAAGTTTGAACTATCACCATTCATAAGAGACAGAAAACCAGCGGTGAATAAAAAACTTAAGAATTACTGTACACAGCAACAGCTTTTTCTAAATTCTCATACGAAAAATTAGTACTCGTATCCAATATGTTTTACGTATAACCTAATGGATTTGAGTACGCTCATGGTTTTTGTTTACTTATTGAATTTTAACGAAATTTTTTTGCTTTTCTGCGAATAAAAGTTCGACCTTTAAACAGAAATAATGCCAAATTACACTTTTTTTCGAGTATGTTATTTTGATATGCAGCTGTTAATATCTGCGACTGGGGTTAGCTGATAACCTTAAAATTGTTAAGGTAGAATGTTAATGCAAACTAATTGTCCTCGTTCAGCTAAGTCTAAATTCATATAGTATATTGGTAAACGTATAAAGCTGTATCTTTGATTACACGTTCTTGTGCCGCAAGCACGTTTGCGAGTATGTAATTTCTGTTTTTTGTTTTTTCGCTTGTGCAACCTGTTCTAGAATACTAACGTTCACTGCACCGAAAAGGCACCTGAACACGTGAGAGAAACATGGGGAATACCTGTTTCAGATAGTGTGACGTCATACACACACACATACATGCATCAGTTGCGTTTATGTTATAATATGTGTCTTATTTCATTCATTACGTCACAATTACTTACGCACGTAAATCAGTCCAAAATCTAGGATTAGAGTAGATACCCAACTAATAATCATAGTTCTTCTACTTGGTCGTTGAAATAGGTTTTATGTGTAGTAGCACGTACAGATCATTAATATCAATAGTAATATTTTTGTTATAATGAGAGGATTAAATTTGTTAATTAAATCCAACAAAAAAAGCTTTTCATTTAAAATAATTTTTTTTAAGTGTTACCCATTTTTCACAGACTAAATTCTGTTGTTAATTGGACAAATAAGAGAATGCACAAAAACGGAACAAATAATAACCGCGATTTTTTCATTGCTAATAAATTGCATTCAATACAAAATAAAAAATCCTTCTTTTTAAATTTATTACCAGACTTGCGTGTTAGTATGCCGTCAATCAGTGAGTGAATGCAAATTTGTCTTCGTATTTTTTCTTTAAAAATATAACTGCTCTTAACAAATAACCCCGCGTAAACAGCAAAACGCAACAACAGTGTTTTAAAAAAAACTATAAAATAAAAAAAAATTGGTCCCAACCGAGATTCGACCCCACAACTACTTATGCAGTAAAAAAGCAGTACACCCGAACACACCCGCATATCCATCTGTGCCACTACAAACTTGGTGGTTTATATACATTCGAGCTGCATGTCGAGGAGGTGCGCAACGCGCAAGTAGGATCGGCTGTGAACCAAGCCACTAGACGCTAATGTTGATATGCCCATGATGCATACCGCCGGACGTCGCTGCTGCACAAGAGGTAGTTAGTAAGCTACGCATCCAGTGTGTAGTAGGGGCCAGGTGCAAAAGAGACGTAGTGGGCTCTTTAAGCAAGCGAAGCGAACCGAAATGTGATGCACCCTACATTTTCTCGATAAGTGGGCGTTTGTAAGCACCCAATGATTAGCGAAACAGATACTTTATTATTGGGTTGCATTTTCTTCTTCGAAGTTTTTCACATTTTTATCAAGAAATCAAACAACATGGTATGATAAGAAAAACGTACGTTTCACAGATATATTTCCCTGGGAGCTTTTTTCTCTGCAAACGCTGTAATCAATTTTTAATATCTACAGTCCTAGCTTGTTCACTTTCGATGAGAAAAATATATACACAGTCGTTTCTGAGTGATAGTGCTTCTCAAGTATTTTTTATTAAGTTTCGTTTGCAAAAAGAGCGTCCTGCACTTGCCACAGTCAATTTGAATTTTAACAACTTCTTAATCACAAAAACTGCGATAGAAGCGCTAGAAAAAAGTCAATTTTGTATAACCTGACTATATTTTGCGCTTTTTTATATATCTCCTCTTTGGTTGCGGAAATCAATTTTGAAATATAATTTCAAATGTATCGGAAACACGCTTTAATCCCCCAAATCTATTGCAAAGTTGAAAATTTATAATATCAAGAGCAGCGAGCATGGTAAAAGTACAAAATTTAATTAAACACAGTCCAGAGGGCCGCCAGTTCACGTACAAACACTTTCAACAAAATTAAAACAAAATCTGAACTAAAAAACAACACAACGCTTTTATTATGTATTATATGCCTTTTTGCTTACGGTTTTGGAAAATATAAACATTTTAATAACTATGAATCGAACTTGAATTCTGTAAGTCAGCAAACCTGTATTAAAAGCACCCGCTATGCGGCACCAGCGCTGGTCGACGCGCTTTGGGTATAAATCATGGGCCTATTTTGTTTTACATAAACAGATCTAATAATTCTAATAATATTTCTAGAATCTACCAACTTACTTTTATCAGGAAATTCAAAGAAAACGGACAATAGTATGTAAAATCTAAAGTAAAAATATATATTCTATTAGAGGGGACCCGTGGGGCCCCCAGAAGGCTACACCAATAGAAGCTCCGCCGTTGTATGCAGCAATGGGTGTTTTTGTTAATCATTATAGTAGTAGATATTATGGTTTAACTCAATTTTTTGCATTTTCCCGTTTTGGTAACTGATAATAGATATCGTTTGATATTCTAGTTACAATTAAAATCGAATGATAATATATAAACGCATAGGCAACACTTATTTTCAACAAACAGTTGCTGCTAGAATAGCATTTAAATTCAGGTCTGTAAAGTTCTACGTATTAGGTATGTTTTCGTCAAGCATTCCTATTGCTCTAGATTACAAATTGCAAACATTTTAATTTCCTAATAGTGTTAGTGTTTTTCCGTTTCCTCATCTACATCTTCTAAAATTATATTCAAACAACGTTTAGAAAATTAGTTTTTGTGAATGAAGTAAGACGTTTTTGAAAGATTATTTTTATTTACATGTTCAGTAACACTACTGATTAAGAGCTTGAGGCAATTTGCAATAAAACGTCTTGTACCTAGTAAATGTCAACATATTCAAATATTTAATAATCTCACTATAATTAAAATTAACATAACCATCTAATCCAATCTACACGTTTTAAGCATTCTTACAATAAAATTGCTTATAAATTTATAATTAAACCTTAAAAATGTTTCTATAACAACTCTACTAGTTTAAACCTATAACGTAAAAACAAGATTTATTTTTTTACATAGTGAAGAACAAAAATCATCAACGAAAAATCCCAATTTTTTGTCTGGCTGCTAAATCGTGAACCAACCTCTACTTATAATATTTACAATTAAAAACGACCTGTTGAAGAGCTGGAAGGCAGACGAGTTCGGAAATTTGAAAACCCGAACGAGAATACTAAGCCAAACCAACATAACCGTCAAAAAAAGGTTGTTTTGTATTTTTTGCTTCCAACTGAGGTCGTCTAACCTGTAGGATGCTTGGATTGAATTGGTTAATTAGATCGTGGAGCGATTTTCATAATATTGTTTTAAAAGCAAAATGGTCAACACCAACATTATTTAAGCCATGCACAAATACAAAGGCAATAATTTTGCGCAATAATTGTAAAAACAGATAACATTGTTATGCATTTTCGGGTTTTATTCCTCAGCTATTGTTATACGTATTTCGGAAATATAAATTTGCAAATTAATTGCAATTAACAAAAAAGTATGCTACTGATGAATTAATTCAGTTGCAAATAAAGTGATTTACAAATACGTGGGATTCAAAATTAATCATAGGAATATACACTGTGTCTATAAAATATCCCCCCCCCTCCAACTATTTTGAATTTTGAATTTTTTTAAATGGCAAGGGGGTCGAGTGACACTTCATTTAAAAGGTCTTTTAGTTCTGCGTCTGATCCTAGAGTTTCAAAGAAAAATATTGAACCACAGCAAAATGACAAATGTTTGAAGATAAAGAGGTCTATTAAAAAAAAGCTAAGAATTAAAGCAAAAAGAAATTAAATTAAGTGTTCGAAATGTTTATAAAAGTCGGTTATGAAATTCCCACCTTACATTTTCATAAGTTTCTGGAGAGATATTTCTGCAAACTTCTGTAATGCGTTGCTCCAGTTTTTCAATTGTTTCTGGACGGGGGTTCTGTACACTTTCGATTTCAGATATCCCCATAGATAAACATCTGAGGGGGTTAAATCTGGGGAGCGAGCCGGCTATTCTACAGGCCCCCGTCTACCAATCCATCTTCCAGGAAAATGTCCGTTGAGAAAGTCAGAAACAGGCCTATAATAATGAGGCGGCGCACCGTCTTGTTGGAACATAACGTCAATATTATTTCCAGCCACCTGAGGAAAAAGTGGACTACTGGATAAAACAATCAAAACAATTTTGAATTGAGCTAGTCCATTTGTTTGAAATCCGTCATTTTGTTATGGCTAAATATTTTTCTTTGAAACTCTAGGATCAGACGCAGAACTAAGAGACCTTTCAAATGAGGTGTCCATCGACCCCTTTTTCTATTAAAAAAAATTAAAAACGGCGCCCAGCCGCCGTTTTGAATGATACAAAGTTTAATTATAGGCTAAAAAGTAGTATTTAATTTCCCATTAAAGCACACCAAATATTGTGGTAAAATATCAAGTCGTTCGAAAGTTAGTTAGGGGGAGGGGGGTTACTTTATAGACAGACGGTAGATTACAGACAAATATGACGTATTACTAACCACCATATATTAGAAATTTTGTTTGTACATGAGTTTCAACTTCTAAAAATTGATTGTAGTTACTACAGCGTTCGATTTCAAGAATAAATTCTCCATTCTAAGCAAAACATCAAGAGAAAACTTTTTCAAATTATTGTGTTCATTTTATTATTATTTATATCTGTTGTCCTGCCTGTTATTTTATTGAATTTTAAAGTTGTTTTGTACGTTCCCTGTAAAAGTATAAAAGTTTCTAGCTTAACCACACAATGAGGACAAATTTTATCCATGTGTTGTCACTTTTATGACAGTAATAGTCCGAATATGTTATTTTCATGGTTTCGCTAAAAACGCTAGTTTGTTTGACCTTGTAGTAGAATGAGTTTCCGGTAATGTTCGAATAGTAAATTTCCTGTGCTATAAAAATCTAGTTTCGCTCTGTTGTAGATTCATACAAATTAAAGCTTCCATGCAGCAAAGAAATTTATTAAATTAGGCTTATATTGGTACTATAATAAAGAAAACCGAAATTAGTATGGTATGAAAAACCAAATGATTATTATTCTAGTCTACTAGACAGTCTAGACCTAGACTTATTCGAGACTAAAAGTCTACCTCTGTCAAATGTGACCTTTCCAATCATTAATAAACTTCAAACAATCCTGCCCAAATATGTACGATTTCAATAAAACCTCGTCGAGCCGGGAGAGTTTATTTGCAGGACATTTCTCTTGGAAACAGTTGTATTTACAAACGTTACCTAACAAATATTTGCAGTTAAATTTAGACGAAGATTGAAATACTGGCCCTTAATCGTCGTTGCCCACAATTAATAGTTAAGGTAACGTAATTTATTACGACCTTTCCAGACCACTAACATCACCACAGATTTTACGTATCATGACGAATGTGGATTGTATTTTCTTCTTTGTTTTACGTTAACATATACAGAATGTTGAGCGCAATTTATTTATTTTTATTGCTATCTTGACCTTTTTCCAAATAGATGTTACTTTTCCGTATGTGAAAAATTAAATCAAATTTTCCATCTTTGGTAGCTGGTCATTATAATCTAAATAAAATTATTAAAAATATTATTGCTCTGATAAATATATTTAAAATTATAAGTTTCATCTTTTTTGTTGGTTGATTCCTCACAAACTTGTACTGTTCCAAAGAAATGTTGGCTTGTTTTGAATCACCTGAATACGCAAAAATATTCTCTAGCTTAGTTGCAAAATAAAATATTAATGGTATTTGTTTTTTTGATGTTGTGGCAATAGTCTTACTACTGTATATTATGTATACAGGGTGTCCCAACGATACAAAATTCTTTAATAAATCCTTTGTTAATTAAGTTAGCACAAAGATATTGTACACGTGGGCTACTTGACAATTTATGTACTTTAGAAAATTATTGTCGTTCATACAGGGTGTTCCATATTAGAAGGACAAACCAAACTTATCATTTTTTTTAATTTAACACTTGTTTATTTTTGCATATTATTATTAGCCGTTTTATTGTCTCTCTGAACATTTTTTTGTTTTTGTAATTCCGCTGTGGCGTTGTCAAGTTATTTCACTTTTTTCAAAAAATTTGATCAATACTATTTAGTATCTCCAGATATTATATAAGTTGAATTTGGTTACACAGGATGTTTGTAAACTTATACGTCTAATGTGTCATAAACTCGAATTTTTTTAAATGGGGCATCCTGTATATTTTTAGTTAGTTGAATAGAACTTTCTGCCCTCTATAAATTTAATTAAATAGTAGTTAGACCTAAGTCCAACGGTATTCGAGCAAATTTAACCCTAAGTAAAAAATCAGGTAATTTATAAAAATCAGACATCATAGGAGGCATTGATACCAGTTTGCTTTTTATTTTTACAAGAAGCAACTGCAAACATTGTTTCCATTCAGGTAAAAAATTTGTTTTTTTTTTTTAATTTTAAAAATGTAGAGTGCATAAGTTTCCATTCCATACAATAAATCTTGAACCAAGATTTGATTTCATTGGAATTTGTTTAAAAATTAATCGAAACAAATTCTTTCAATATTTAATTTGTAAACTCATTGTTACATTCGTTTCAATTTAAATTAAAATGATACTTTTAAGCAAAAAACAGGTATAGCCTCCTATGATTAGGTAATTTTTAGAAATTCAGGTATTATTGAAATAGGAAGCATTGACACCTGTTTTTGCTTAGAAAAATTTCACTGTGAATACTTAAAGTGTTTAAAATCTGTTTTAAATAAGTTTTTAAGAAATGTCAATCTGGCCACATCTTAGTTCAACATTTAAAATATGGAATATCAAATAAATAAGGCAATCTAACACTTTAAAATTGAAAAAAATAAAACTTCTTACATGAATTGAAACAATGTTCGCAGTTGTTTCTTCCAAAACGAAGGAGATTCAATGCCTTCTACGATGTCTCGATTTTTGGAAATTACCTTGTTTTTCCATAGAATCTAATTTTTGGGAAAACCGTTGAAATGAGGTATAACCGTTATTTAATAAAATTTATAGTGCGCAAAAAGTTTTATCCAACTATCTAAAAATAAACTGGGTGTTTTATTTAAAAAATCAAGTTATGACATATTAGTTGTAAGTTTTTACATCGTTGCAACACACACACACACTCTACAACTAAATTTAATTTTAAATTACCTGGGAAATAGTAGATCGTGTTAACTAACATTAAGCCGAAAAAGGTTATTTAATCTATGGAAATATGGTTTATGCAGATATTATTAGTGACGACTGCAAACGACAAGATTTTCTTAAACGTTGAAATAACTTGGGCAACGCCGTAACAGAATTTAAAAATCAAATTTGTAGAGGCAATTAAACGGCCAATAAAAATATACTAAAATATACAGGGTGTTCAATTAAAAAAAACAAGATTGGTATGCCGCTCTAATGTGGAACGCCTTGTATAAACGAAAACAATTTTAGTATGATGTGCCTAAATTGTGAAGTAGCCCACGTGTACAATATCTTATTGATAAACTAATTAATAAACGTGTTATCAAAGATAACATTCGCATCATTCCAACACCGTGTATATGTAAATTATAAATCTTAAAAAAATAACATATTTTGGTCACATAGGCCATCTTCAGGCTAAATATATAATATTAGAAATAACAAAGGGCATTAAACATAAGACATACACTTACCGATATTGTTATACGATTAGAAACGTTTTAATGGAAATCCATGACATCAAAATAAGCAAAAAATAAACAATAATTATGAGGTGTGCACACGAAAATTAGCATAAAAAAAATAAATTAAATTGGATACCTATGTACAATAAAACTGCAAACATGAGGCAAAGGTTAGAAAATAATCCAAATCAAAATTATAAGAAATACATTAAAATAAGAAGAAAATCACCAACATGGCAAAAGTTCAGTAATGGGGGGAGGGGCACTGCATTCCCAAGATTAAGTTATAACAAGTAAAATAGATTAATTAACTTTGAAAACTACAGGCGACGTGACAACCTACAATCCTACAAGTGAAAGTGCGAATATGAAAATGCAATGAAAATAATACCAACATTGGCATGAACTAACACATAAGTAACTAAATAACATTAAAAAGGGGGGTAAAATAAGGTGTATAAATCAGAAAACAATTTTAATTAACAAAATATAAAACTTTATTAAGAATATTATCAGAACACCAAGATGGGTCTCAAAAACTTCTAACGAAACAGAATTATTAATATTATAAAGGGGTTTAAAATCAGTATTGGGATCAACAATTATTATTCCTTATCGTTTTATTAAAAAGTTGAATTAAACTGTTTACGCATTTTGCGAGAAGTGTAGAAATGCACTGTAAGTTCTTAATTTCTTATCGTTTCTGATAAAAAGTAGTAGTAGAGTCCAATGGAAATTAATTTGACCTTGTATACTGTTCGTGTAGATCAGTTTTATCAACTTTTGTTTACAATAAATAAAAATTTCTTAATCTTGTTACTTGTTTCTGTATAAATAATTAAAAACGCATTTTTTTTCTTTTGAACTGTATGATTCATCAAACTGAATTACGTTTTTTTATATTATCCAACGTGTTTAATACTATTGATTTCTATTACCGCCAGTTTAGTAAATTGTTAAAATCGTTTTTAGTCATTCGATTTAACAATTATTTGTGTTATAATTTTACTGTAGCATATAATTTGAAACATACGAATAGATTGATTACTGCGCATTTTGGCAAACTACATTTTGATGTTGTTTTACAAACAAGAATCAGTAAGGTAATAAAATATTAAAATATTGTCTGATGTTGCCAGTGGCGGTCCGTTCTATTGGGCAGGGTTGACAGTGCCTACCTATAACTTTTCAAAAAAAATTGTATTTTTTTAATTAATAAGTTACTTTTACACGGTTTTTACTTTTTAACATCACCACGTAACATTAAAAATTAGGCGCTGAATAAATAGATCGTTGCTTTCGCATACGCGAAGGCCGAGCTTATCGGGCCAAATGATTTCAGCTGCGGCACAATCAACCTCTCTATTATTCTTAATACGTTTGCATGAACATTGATACAAATAATGCAATGATCAGCTGCAAAAAAATAGTAGGGCTTTCAGAACGCAATAAGCACGGCAAAGGCACGGCCTCTGTAGTAATCTACTTGCGCTGACCGGCGGTGGTTAGTTGCAGCGTGCAGTTATTGTGTGTTTATTTATTTTATACGTAGTTTGCAAATTTGCAGTAAATATGGAAATTCTCGTTGACCAGCTTTTAAAAGAAAATTTGAATGAATACTTTTATGAAAAACAAATAAAAATAAAAAATCATGGGCGATGTGCTTCAAAATGACTAGGGCCGTTACATGTAGTAGGAAAAAATCTAGACCGTTTAATACTGAACGGTATAAAAGAACGAACTGGCTAACTGGTAACGATATTAAAAATAAACTATTTTGCTGGAATTGCTTACTATTTTCATCTATATCTAACTCCTCAAAAGTATAGTCTGAAATAGAATACTGTGTTTTAAAAAATCTTTTAGCTGCAATTAAAAAGACGTGCATCGAGCAAAAAACATTTATCTGCAACTGTTAGATTACAATTATTTGGTAAAATTACGCATTAACTTGGCTTTAGATAAAAGTTTACCTTATGAAATTAAAGTCCTTAATGACAAAGTGAAATTTAATAGGGATTTTATGCGTAGATTAATTTATTTAACAACAAATTTTGGTAAATTGGAGTTGCCGTAATTTTTTTACTTTTGAATCTTATTGTAAAATATTTTGTCTTTGAACCCACGCAACGCCACTTTACAAACAGAATCATACCCAAAATACATATTTTCAAAACCGATTGATCACAGATTTATACGAAACGTTAGTGAATATGAAAAACGTTCAGAACACAAAAAACTCCACTGTGGAAACGTTTCTTACTAGTCTAATTAACACAAGCAATTTTTTTCGTAAGATTCCCTCAATAACTGTAGATAAAATAAAGAACGTTTTATAACGGACAATATTTATGGGAAAAAAAGTTTATGGGTGAGAAGGTCATCTTTATTTCTTTTAATTGAAGCACCGGAGACCACAAATTCCTAAGTTTCGCTTACAATCAGCAAAAATATACAGAAAAATTTAATTATTATTTAGTAACAAACTTGCACAAATCATCGAAGGTTAAAGATTAGCAGAATTATACCAAACTGTTTTTTTTAAGTAGTATGTATACAAGGTGTCCCAAAATGGTTTGAAATAACCACAAATTTTTCAGACCAAATGATGTCGATTTAACCCAACTTACCTAGTATATACAAAAATGCTTGGTTACGGAGCTACATCCTTCCAAAGATGAAAAAATAACAGCTTTGGCAGTAGTTGTTGCATTAAAAGTTTGAAATTTTATTTGTGTGCATTCTTCATTTAATTTAGTATTCTACTTATTTTTGTTGAGTCCACCAGAGATGTCTCATATGAAAGGGTTCGTAATATTTTCTTTTAAATATTTTAGATCTTCACTAATTTGGAAGCTTTGTCATAAAAATTTTATTTCCTGTACAACAATACACAAAAATTTATCCACTGTTGTTGGCATAATTCAGATTTTGTTAAACATCAAGTTGAGGATCTTCTTAAGATGCAAAAAACATAATTACCCTGGACATCAAAACAATAAAAAAATTCTGTAGACTGGATCTAGAAACGCTTCCTTACGACACGACGTTACAGCCTCCGAAAGAGTGAACAGTCCAATCTAGCTCCTCTGCAGAAACTGTAACTTCGCAAGAAAACTTTATCGAGGCTATGTTTATTGGAGCTTTTTTTGTTGCTGTGATATGCAGAAGCTACGCTTCAAGTTTCGTGCAAATTTTTTATGAAGAATGAATTACCACAAACACTGTTGAATGGACTTTTAACTAGAGTACAGTTTTTGTGTATTCTTGAATGGAGAATACGATTTTTAAAACAAAACTTTGAAAATTGTTAACATCTAAAATATTTGGAAAAAAATATTACGTGCCTCCTGTTTCTCCACCCGTATACGACACCTCTGGTGCACTTATTCCAACAAAAATACGTAGATATATTACACTAAATGAAAAGTGCATGCAAATACTAGCTTTATGTACTAGTAAGTTTGAAAGAAAAATTATCTCGAACAAGTTAAACTATTTTGACCACCTATTAAAAAACAAAAAAAAGGTTATGAAATTTTGTTTGATATTTTTTCTATGAACACACACTTGTTTTCTGGAATTCTATATCTAATTCAACGGTAACATTTTTAAATACACTAATAGATGAATTCCACTGACTAGGATATAATTCATATACCTTAAGTATAAATTGTCCATAACAACAAATGCACAATCTACTCGTATGTCGTATGACTATGAAGTGAAATGTCTACCAAGAGTATTCCTCATCACTATCTTCCACATTTTTAAATTTTTGAGCATTTTTCGGACTGGGGGAATGCATATCAGCACACCGTTTCTTTAAAATTTCGTAGAGATCATTTTTAATATTCACTTGTCCTTCATCTTTACGTGAAATCGGCGTTTTTGTAACCGGTCGTAATTTCACATTTGTAAGGTCCTTCAACACACTAATCTTATTAGGCTTGTCGCTCGTTTCTCCTTCTGAAGGCTGACTTTTCCCTTTAACAGGAGTACTACACAAATGTACGGGCAAGGGAGGTGGCATAGGAATCGTAAGAGAAGTTATCGTTGGCAGAATCTCAATGTCAATGCTCCTTTCTACCTTTCCTGATGTTAGCAACTTGGTAATTTGTTCCCTCGATAATCGTAGCTCTTCATGAACTGTCTCTAATTGATCATTGGGTTTCGAATGTTGACAGCAGCACGATGTTTTTCGAGATGCCTTGAAAGATTTTCTTGAAGATACCGATAGCGTCTCCGTACAGTCTTCATCGAATGTCTGAGACGAATCCAGACTGAAATTGAGGCCAGAATTCCAATCATCTTCGGAATTTGCCATTTCTTGTCGCAGTTTCAACACGGCCTGATTCACAGCAATTCGCCGAGTGGGTCTAAAAAACCAGTCCGGTAATGCATTTAATAAGGTACGCATTGTCTGGCGAGATCTTAACTTTACAAAATAGTTTCCCATTACTGGCCTGTTTCGTAAATTTAACGCTATTTCAGTTAATTGAAACACTTTATTGTTTTTCTACTAAACGTTTGACAGAAGTTTTTCTTTCGTGGATGACGTGATTTTTTAATATTAATTTGAAAAATTGTTGACTGTCAGTGAATACTAGATAAATTGGTTTCAAACATAAGTGTTGCACTAATAAAATAAGGCAAATTTTAAAAAAGTTCATGAAAATATTACAATAAAATATCTCGTGCTATGCCACTTCTAGTATATACACTGTGTCCATAAAGTAACCCCCCCCCCCTTCCAACTAACTTTTGAACGACTTCATATTTTTCTACAAAATTTGGTGTGCTGTAATGGGAAATTAAATACTATTTTTCAGACCATATTATAATTTTGTATCATCCAAAATGGCGACTGTGTGCCATTTTGAATATTTTTTTTAAATGGAGAGGGGGGTCGAGTGACACCTCGTTTGAAAGGTCCTTTAATTCTGCGTCTGATCCTAGAGTTTCAAAGAAAACTATTTAGCCATAACAAAATGGCGGACTTTAAACAAATGGACTCACTCAATTCAAAATTGTTTTGATTTTTTATCCAGGGTCGAGTGACACCTCATTTGAAAGGTCTTTTAGTTCTGCGTTTGATCCTAGAATTTCAAAGAAAAATATTCAGCCATAACAAAATGGCGGATTGTAAACCAATACACTCACTCAGTTCAAAATTGTTTTGATTTTCTTATCCAGTAGTCCACTTTTTCATTTGCAGGACTAGATTTTCTCAGAAATATCTCAGGTGGTTGAAATAATATTGAAAACGTTATGTTCCAACAAGACGGTGCGCCGCCACATTATTATAGGCCTGTTTCTGACTTTCTCAACGGACATTTTCTTGGAAGATAGATTGGTAGGCAGGGGCCTGTAGAATAGCCGACTCACTCCCCAGATTTAACTTCCTTAGATTTTTTCTATGGGAATATCTGAAATCGAAGGTGTACAGAACCCGTCCAGAAACAATTGAAGAACTGGAGCAACGCATTACAGAAGTTTTGCAGAAATATCACTACAGAAACTTATGAACATGTAAGGCAGGAATTTCATAACCGACTTTTTATGTGACAAGAAGTGAATAGTAAACATTTCGAACACTTAATTTAATTAATTTAAGCTTTAATTCTTAGTTTTTTTAAATAGACTTCTTCATCTTCAAACATTGTCTTTCGTTATGGCTGAATATTGTTCTTTGAAACTTTAGGATCAGACGCCGAACCTTTTCAAACGAGGTGTCACTCGACCCCCCTTTTCATTTAAAAAAAAATTCAAAATGGTGCCAAGCCGCCATTTTGGATGATACAAAATTTTAATATGGTCTGAAAAATAGTATTTAATTTCTCATTACGGCACACCAAATTTTGTAGAAAAATATCAAGTCGTTCAAAAGTTAGTTAGGGGGCGGGGGTTACTTTATGGGCACAGTGTATATTCTAAAGTTTGCTAGATTTTTTATACAAGAACATATTACATTTTAACTAATTTAAGTTTTCTGGTATTGCAAAAATTTGAATATTTTGACGAATAGATAGTTTCGAGTCCCCGCTATAAGAAAAAAACTGTTATTGAGATGTGGGGCGTGTTTGTATGTACACTTAAGAGCCCAGAATTCTACACAGGGAAAACCCAAACTTGTAATTAAAATATTCGTAATAACATTTGCGTAAAGCTGGGAAAAGGCGAAATTGGTTGGCCACCAAATAGAGGAAGTTCAGCATGTCCTATTTTACGACTACCAAATAGTTGATTTTCTAAGCTTGGTATCTCTTCCACCTTCCGTTTATCCTCATCACTATATAATTTTGGTTTTTGAAAGATTTGTTTTAAATTTGCCGCGAAAGTGTGACATAACCAAAGGAATGACCGTTTATTATAATAAAATTCCCGCAAGGTTTAATATTAGACAAGCTAGCAATTGCTTAAAAGTCGAACCATATTTCAAGTTTTAACGTAGTATAATTGGTTGCTTCCAAAAACACAAAAGGTTTAAAAGGTAATTTTATTTCTTCCCCATTTTACTAAACTTTAGTCATACAAAAACTTTTACAAAATAATTTTCAGATAATGCAAACATAAAATGAAAATTACATTAAATTACTATTTACAACCAACCAATGGCAACCAAGTTCGTGTAGTTTTAAATCGAGCGTTATACATTTGAAAATCATTCTCAGTTCATTAATAAATATTTCAGAGAGATTTGGCTTATGAAAAAGAGTACATTAATGAATCTGTTAGCAGTGCCGACTAATGAGTTATTGTTGTATTTATGTTGTGTGAATAGCAAACACAAAAAGCCAAATTATAATTTGAAAATTATTGAGCTTTCTATTTAGAAATAGTCTATTAGTTTTGTTCTAAAGAGATGTTCTAGGTTGTTTTGATATTCTAAATGCAACTTTTGAATGGTATTTTTAAATATTTTAAATATTTTTTTAAGAAAAAAATAAGCACAAGACATAAGCAATTTTAATGGACATTTTCTACAAGTTCAGTAGTTTTCAGAAATGCACAAAAACCTTAAAACAATTTATGTATTAATGTTATAAACCTAAAGTTCGTTGGTGTTATCGCCACTAAAATTTAATATTCTGAAAAAATCAAAATGTTATTCAAATACAAATTTTTAAAAGTATTTTTATATCGATTGAAATATATTCTGAACGCAGTAATTATGGCAATTTTGCAATCTTTTGGCAGAATTGTTGTTAGGGAAACATTGTTTATTTATAAATAATTAGAACCTTTACCTTGTTTAAACTAAGGGATTCTGTTTTACATTCTAATAGTTCATCACAGAACAAGCAATTTCCTTGAAAATGTCGTAACTCTCGACGCTTCCGCTTCCTAAGTAATAACTGTTGTAATAAACAAGGTAGTCTATTAGTAGTAAAACGTAATTTATTGTTTACAACAATTTGTTTAATATTTTTCTTAACAAGGATTTTATTAAGTTTAAACCTTGATATAAGCTGGCTCCTTGCTACCATGACCATGCAAGTATGGGACGTATAGTTTAAAGAACAATACTGTGGCAATTTAACGCACGTCACTGCGTTCACTTAGCTTATAACAAACTATATGTAGTAACATTAGTACTTTTCGCTCTTTTTAGTTTATATTTTTTGATATTACTTTAAAGGTGTCGAAGCAACCTTTAGATTTTAAAATTTGGTATAACGTTATACGCCTTCTCGCAGCGCCGCGCCAAGCGGTGGAGCAAAGGGTGCACCGCACTTGGTCGCCTGAACCCCAGGGGCGGGCAAAAAGCGGAAAATTCAAAATATAAAATTAAAAAACAAAATTGGTACTTAATAAAATTTAAAAACAATATTTTTTGAACAATTGTATGGATTTACTGCGGGTGCAACGTATGCGAAAGTCGAAAGTTCGTTGACAGGTTTATTATTAAAGTTTGTAATATTAATTTAGTGATGAGCACTATCCTGAAAATTTTATTGCTATTCATTTTTAGGCATTTTAAGGCCAATAAATGCGCAGATGTCTAAAATACTCAAAAATAAATATCGACGAAATTGTTCAAACATTATTAAAATTATAATTATATTACATTTATATTATATTTAAAAATAATACGCCGTATGATGATGCGAAGGATTCAAAGAGGCACTGAATCATTCGTATCAAACGGCTTTTTTTTCTTGTAAATAATATAAATAAGTTAGTAATAAAAATCTTTGAGTACTTTTACTTTTACCTAATTGTGTTTGTTGTTATTTGTGTTATTTATGTTATTTCGTATTTTTACTTTTCTATACTTTTAGTACACCTAGGAAAGTATTATTTTCATGAAGATTTTTGAAATTGAAATTCTGACAGAAACACATGTTTTGGACCTCCAGGAAACCAGATAAGTTGTTTTTAAAAAACGTCTGTCTGTGCTCGCGTGGCCGTGTGTGTATGCGCTCCATAACTTCCAAACCGATCGATGATCCGATTTTGATGAGTTTTAAAATGTGGGATTATATAAAAATTCATCGGGGAAATAAACTTTAAAAAAAGTCCGAAACCGGAAGCGGAAGTTAAACAAGTTTGAAAATTTTGACTTTGACGCCTTATTACTCAAAACCGAATTGACAGATCGGGATTAAATAATATGTCGCAAAAGCTCTATAAAGACAAAATTAAGTGTGCACACAATTTGTTTAAATCACAATTCCCACAAGCGAACAATTTTTAAAATATTTAAAGAATTTATTATTTTTTTAGGTACTTATTATATTTGGGGGATAATACAACTGTAGGTCTAAAGCGAGATAATTTGATTTTGATTTAAAGCAACGTATGTAACCAATGGTTAATGATTCTAAATCAAGTGATCATAGGAGGCTGTTAGTAAGAAAATGATAAAAGCAATAAACAAACATGCAATCCATATTAACTAGACATCAGTCGTTTATTAAATTTAAAAAATCTCCATATAAAAATTCACAGGAATTAGGTCAGGTGAGCTAGGTTGACAGCTATAACAGCTATAACACCCTAAAAGCGTTTTATTGGCAAATTAAAAAAAAAGTGCCTTAGTTTATCTAACCACCTTTATTGTGGCAGATGTTACACGTTTGTTTATCGTTTTTATTATGTTCTTAACAACAGCTCCCTATGCAATGCAATGTATTTATAATCATAATCATTACCATTGGTTACATACGTTGCTTTAAATAAAAATAGCTCGCTTGTTATTAACTTTAGGCCGACAGTTGTCTTATAGTTTCTTAAAGAGAATTTACCATATAATCGAATTAGCCTAAAAAATACAACATTTTTTATTTCTAACTCAAATAAATAAAGAAAAGTTGTTTAATTCAAGGCTAATAAGGGATAATGACAGGTTTTCGAGATGGTTAAATTTGACGTTTATATTGTCTAGACAATTTTATTTAATTAAATCCGCTTATGTTCTTTGTACTGAAAAACCAGGGAGTAAATATAATTAAAAACCATCACCTTCGTCGTCATGACGTTTTAATGGTGTCATAGAATGACAAGTACACTTATTAGTTGCCTTATACGCATGCATCTTTTTCCGCATAATTTAAATTAAAATTTTCAGTCTGTATAATTCAAACTTATCATAATATTGCAATACTCTTGACATTTCAGGTTTCACTATTTCCTATTTTTGCAATTACTTTGTTTACCAATTATAAATAGCTTCAAGTTTAGTTTATAAATCTTCAGTATTCATTTTAAATATTTATTTACTTCACTGTAGATGAAATTCCTTGAAGCGTTAAAGAATCTAATTTGTAAAAGCACTAACTATATAATTACATTTCTTGCGGAAATCTACATTTTGTTCCTAATAACCATCTTTAGCCAGTGGGACAACAGCAGTATGTAACTACTTCCGGAGGCAGACTTATTATTGTCACTCCTTTTTATTTATTTATATAACATGCGTGCTGTTACAATAATAATGTTTAATGTAACTAATTTCTCGATTTACGGCAATATTGTTGTCTGAATTCAAGGCAAAGTCCAAGGTAGGTATTATTAATATAGCATTCCTATTTGTTGAAGGGATTTAAAGTAGTAATATTAGCAAACACACGTAGATGTCTTATACTGATACTAATCCGGTAAAATGCGGTTTCATCCGGAATAATTTAGCATATCATTAACCATCAAACCTGTCTCATAATAATTACCAACATAAATTAGATAAAGTAGATTGATGTGAATCTTCGATCTAACTTGAATTACTTTAATAGAGCAACAATGACGTAATGGTCCACATTTAAAATTCTTTTGAAAAATGTCAGGTGAATCCTTGCAAATTACTGTACGTGTCAGCATGCCAGACTGCAATTACTGTTGTGACTAAATTACATCAATTAAAATTCTTTATTATAATTTCTTTGTGTTTAAGCGGTACATATCTAACAAACTTAAGTTTAAGTAAAATATGAAAACCAAAACGTTTTTATAACTACGCAATAGTAATTTGCTAATATTTGTAATAAGAACATTAAAATGGGTATAATTTGTACATTCCATGCTAAATATTTTCGTTTGCTACTTTAAACAGCGACGAACTTTGTATAAGTTTTTATTTTTCATAAATTAATATATAACTTGCCAAATAAAATTTATTTTCCGTTCCTACACGTGCGGTTTTAGTAAGGTTCAAGGATTAAAAAAATTAATTTAAATTCAAGCATGGAAATTATAAATCTTACTCGTGTATATCTAAAACAAATTGCATTGCAATAGACTTGTAATTTTTAATGTATAGTCAACGACAACGCGCGCACGCATATACACAGAGTTTGGTTAAAATAATTCATATGCCCCAGTTGTTAAAAGTTTTAAACACTCGCTAACAGTGGCGGCGAAGTTCCAAAGGAAGTGGTTCTGTAAATAGAGTATCCAAAGTAATATGCTCCGCAGGCTAATTTTTTTTGTGAACGGGGCGTGTTCTGTTTAGATCCTCTAACGGCGATGTCTTATGTTTGGGAGAAAATAGTTATTTGTGAAACAAGGGAAGAAAGTGATACTTTTTTTCCCGCGGGTACAGCAAAGCAGCACATAAGGGAAAAAAAGGCGCTTGCTTCCCGAGTTTCACATATGATTTTTTTGTCGACCCTGAGAAATTGATCAAAAAACGTTCATTTTAAAATTAATCTACATTAAATACAATAAATTATTTAATTTTACAGTTGTGTGAAAATTTACTTTTGCAAGTAAGATGCCTGAGTTATCCACTATAACCATGATATAACCGAGAGAGGTGGGTTCGATTCCAGACCCGGCCGACTGTGTTGGCATAGGTTTTTCCGCGGTTTTGCTGAGCCAAAAGGAGAATACTGGGACAGTACTTTCTGCGGAGCAACCTCCTTTATCCAAATTCATTGTTCTTACCATTCTTTACTATCCTTTCTCCGCTGAAGAAGGGTTTAGGTTTACGAGGAGTGAACCAACACCAATTTTCTTTTTTTTACCATGGTATACAGAACGTATCTAAGTAAAACAAACAAATCGCAACAAAGATTCGCATTTAAAAGCGAAATCAAAACAGCTCTGGCGTCCCCTGCCACGAAAATTTAATTTTGCTCCCGCTAAGCCATGAAATTAAGGTCGAAAAGCCTACTTTCTAACAAGGTCGACGAAAAAAATACTTAGCCAAAATACGTTACTTCTGTGTACTAGATAGCGAATTCCTACACTGATTCACTTAGCATCGCCACAAAACAAGAAATTATTTTTAACGCTACATTCATCAATCCATTTGTACCGCCCGTAATTTTCATGATTAAATTTTGCTTACGTACTACTGTTTTTCCCTGTTACTTCTCTGGAATTCAATAACCATATCAGGTAGTGAACATCCGTCTTGTTTAATTTGCAATTTTTGTTCGTACGAACGTTTAGAAAAGTCACAAAACTTTTTCGCAATTTGGTTATTATATGTTGATTTAATTAACTAAAACAATTACAAACGGCACGTTTGAGGAAGTATTATCTATAAACGCGCAGATGAAACTGAAAACTAAAAAAATCATTTGGCGCTGCACGACTGCAGAACCAAATGGACGTAAAAATTACAAAGCAATTGCGTAGTATGCTAGCCTCTCATTGGACAATTACAGCTCGAGCTGGAATAAATCGGTGCACAGATCTTTACCTGACAAAGGCATTTCGCGTCTATCCGTCTAGGCTGGCTGCTGGTAGCTTTTGCTTTAACACTATGTAAATTAAAACGTCGCCGGGCATCTTATAAAAATTCGAGCATTGTTTTAAAATTAATAAAATACATAATTTGTTTTATTAAAATTATTTTTGAAATGTGGCGGTTTTACAGCATCCAAGCTAGTATGAAATGGCCGCCACTGCTCGCTATTCATGCTACTGTTTATGCTGGCTCCAAACAACTGTTGTGTTTGACAAATATACGAATATTTGTGTAGTTTGCGAATAACCGCTTCTTTATTCATCCGACTTCCTTGTGTTTAGTAAATATTCGTATTGGTGCATATGTAGCAGGCAAATGGTTGTTTTAGGCAAATAGCTTCTGCCTAGGGAAATAGCTATTGACTGGGCAAATAGAGAAATGGCCGTTTTTATTCATTAATTTTAATTGTGCACATGGTGGAACGCTACTTGTTGTTGTCTCGAATGTTTTTGCTGGAATGGTCGCGACCG
This sequence comes from Ctenicera cuprea, assembly GCA_958336395.1. Taxonomy (NCBI): domain Eukaryota; kingdom Metazoa; phylum Arthropoda; class Insecta; order Coleoptera; family Elateridae; genus Ctenicera; species Ctenicera cuprea. The sequence continues at coordinate 41,176,184 of OY284490.1, forward strand.
TAAGGGCGCGAGGTATTATCGCAAAACCGTGTGCACAGGTGCTCTATTTACCTGCGACATATACATGTCAATTAGCTAGTGAAATGTGATTCGTCATTGCAATGCACCAAACGATTGTTTAGCTTTGTTTACTTTCCGGATCGTGTCGAGAGGATCCACAAATGCTTTGATGTCGTAGCCGCCAACCGTTTTCTCTATTATTCTCGGGGTCGGTTTACCAACTTTATGGGAAAAATTCGCGTATGCGAATATTTGTGAAAATCGTCCGTCTACGCGGCTTAGCAAGCATACAGAAATAACGAACATTCGCCGAATACGCATGTTGTAGAAGCCGATATGACAGATTTAAATCATTAAAAAAATTGTTTACCATAACAAATAGTTTTTATTCAATTCTATGATGTATCCATGTCATATTAGGTGTTATATCACTAGTTCAGTTTACAATACTGAAAATAAAAAGTTCGTGTCAATTTTATGTCAACCAGTTGTTACTCTAATTGAATATTGTACTGGACACCGTCAAATGAGATCACTATTTGAATATTCAACAGGTAGTTCTATAAGCTTTAGATAACACAAAATCGGCAATTCATCATTACTATTGACAAGAAATTAATGATAAGGATTATTTATGAAACCTAGATTTTATAGTAGCTGTGCTATTGACCCAGAATCACCGTACATTTGTTTTCACATGGCATAATTGCCGCTTAAAATTGTATTAAATTTAGTTAAACTGAGAAGTTGTTTGTTATTAAAAGGTTTCTCCACGGTCATTACATTCAGTGTGTGGTTTATAGAAAGTAAAAGTTTTTGATTTCTACTGTCATTTGTTGAGTTTAACAGTAGGTACTTTCTAAATATTACATACATTAAACCTGGTGTGATTTACATTGTGCTGTTTTGGAGACGTTTTTGGTAACCAAAATAAACTTTTTTTTTTCTAAGAAATTATGTAAGCGCAGTTGTTAACATTATTACGGTGTTTCCTTGTTGAATATCGTAGTATTTAATCAGCTTGTTGAAAAAACTTATTTTATGAAGTAAAAAACAAAAATAAAATTTTGCAATAAGTTTAAATGTTTTTAGAAAGCATCCAGATTTCATATACTGAATTATTTATATGATCATTTACTATATGACGCAAAGATCAGTGAACCATAACCAAATAAAGTTCTTAATAAATCTCTACACGATAAAATAAAAGTTTAAAGAAAAATAACCCATAGACGAACATATGAGTAATATTATAAGTTTAATGGGCTAACCCAAGAAACTTAATTTTACAGTGAGGAGCATGGTGTAAAAACTTTTCCATTAAAATTCCTGAAAGCATACACATTACAACACCATGATGCGAACACAATAACGCTTATGGACTTGCATTACAAAATAATTGTCTTGTGCATAACAGGTTGTAAATGGAATAATTGTTATCTTGCATTTGACCTTCAAATATCATGTAGGATTTCAATAGTACACAAACTACTATTCATTCCTGATTTTTCCAACCACAGTACTGTTTAAATCGCTGCAAGTAAAATATTCAACATCCCTTTCACAGTACTGCAAATTAATACTAATTTGTATTTTAATATAGAGGAAAAAGTCTAACAAAAATCTATAAAAGTACCTTTCACTAAAGAGATTGTTATACCAAATTTTATTTAAAAACGAAGTGGACAATTCATTACATTTTTAAATTAAATGAGGGAATGTCACTTAGCACTTACTTTATCAATTCGACTTGCATTGTCATGCAGAAGATAAAAGTACTTCTAACATACCTTATCCGGATATGCTAAATTTGAAATGTTATATTTATTATTTACTTATTTGTTGTACTTTCTACAACTTTTAATTGTCATTAATAATTAATTATGTATTATATAAAAATACCTACGTTCTGTTTAACTAATATTACATAATTAATAGTTTCAGCCTTTACTTGGTGATACTGCATTTTAAAAATAATAAAAACACTACAAAACTTTGTACAAAATATCACATTTAATGATATTATTAAAAAAGGATTCGTTGTAGTATCCATTTTTTATATTAAAATTGACTTCTAAAAAAATTTATTTAAAAATGACAAATGACTAAATTTAAAAATATTACGATTCTGTAGCAACATCGCTCAGGTTTCTAAAAACAAATTTCAAAGTTTTGCCAAAAATTGTAACCATGTTTCTACTCTGCGCTGGGCCAATCTATTCCGCACCGCCACAGCTTTGTCTCTGTAGGGCTGCTTGGCGGCCTCAGTCATATGACGCCATAGACGACCTGCGGTTTTGGATGTTTCTCCTGGCCGCCAGGGCAGAGTTTAGATACGTCTCTCCTAAAAATTAAAAAAGGGTTAGTAGAAAGTTCAATTTCCAAAATTGACGCATAGGTTAGGTCAGTTATACTTAAAATTTTGAATTTTGACGTCTTAACAAATGACTAAATTTAAAAATATTACGTTTCTGTAAATTGTTGAGATTATAAACTAATATTTTGAAATTTTGGTATCTTATCTACCCCTTCGCACTGTTACATTTATTAACCAACCATTGTAGCGTACCAATTTGCGTCTAGTCCCTTGTTATTTCTGCCGATTCTACCTCACATGACTTGCGGACCTCCTCTGCATGTAGCTGAAATGTGTGTAGTGGCACAGATGGACATGCGGGTGTGTTCGCTCGTCCTGATTTTTTACTGCATAAGTAGTTGCGGGGTCGAATCTAGGTTGGAACCAAAATTTCTTTTTATTTTATAGTTTTTTTTTAAACACTGTTGTTGCGTTTTGCTGTTAACGCGAGGTTATTTGTTAAGAGCAGTTATATTTTTAAAGAAAAAATACGAAGACAAATTTGCATTCACTCACTTTACAACAAATTTAACATAATGTGTTCTGTACTTTATAGCAACCAAACGGGATCGGTAATTGTAATGAATCTTCAATTGTCGTGAGCCAAAGTTCATACGACTGAGTGTTTTATAACTTCTATGGATAGTGAGATAGAAACGTTTATTTGCGTTTCTCTCAAACATTTTCTTATGCAACCCTATAATGCCTATGAATCTTGTACGTTGTTGCTCAGAACTCAGTGGGCCATTTTTGGTGACATCATACCTCTAAACTACAATCGGAAAAGTACCATGGTTGCGTTTAACGGTTTACTATTTTCAGTGCATTTGATTTTATAATATTGGTTTTATTATTGCCATGCTGAATGGGACTAACGCTTACGCCGCCGCCCGGTCGCTGTTTAAACGTCTTTACATTTAAGTTTTACGAAGTAAAGTATTATGTTCTATGATTTAAGTTAAATACAGTTGGGTAGTTGCAGCTGTGTTACAAGTATTATTTTGCAACTTAAGTTATTAAATTTATCCTACATTTTATTAAATTTATCCTACATTATAAACGCGGTATACGCCGCGGGTGCAGCTGGTAGAGGAATACGTGACAAATTTTAACTGTGTTTAAAAATGGTCATGTAACAACTGGACGATTATGTTTATTAAAATGAAGTAGATGACACTTGGCAGTTTGTTACTGTACCTGTCAAAAACTCCTTATGGCTCGAGTCGATGAACTGTGCAACATATTTCCACACATTCCCACAATTTAATGTACATATATTTATATGGAACACATGATTATTTAACGAAAAACAGCACAGAAAAAGTTATTTGGAAAAATAGCAATCGCCCCCCCAGTTTGAGGCGCCCCTATAGTAGTACTATAGTAGATAGTAGTACTTACTATTACTAAACCGTATACGAAATTGTATTACTTTATGTTACAGGGTTCTTGATATAATAATTGAAACTAACTTTTAGTCACACAACTGTAGCTCCTTAAGAAAACATTTTAGGAAATACGTTCATGGCAACTTTTTCTCTTAAAATGACCTAAGAAGTCACCTCCCGAAGTCTTTAGGTATACTGTTGCAAGACCCTCTTGTACAGCTTTATTTAACAGGGAGTAACTTTCATTTTAAACAGATTCCCTTAAGTTAATAAATAACAACAAAAATTTAAAGTTGCTTCTATATTTTTTTCTAATACGAAAGTTGTAAATAGGAGACTGCAAACAAAAACTTTTTGGGTCAATTTCAGTTCATATTCTTTGTTGAAGATACGCTTAGGCCGAAATTGCTCAAATAATAAAAAAATGTATCTTCTTTTTTCTCTTTCTTCATGTTTTTCTTTCTTCTTCTCTTATCTGCATTTTTCATTTTCCCTCACCGTTTTTTTTTCATTTTTAAAATATACAAAATGACAATCATTATTGAATAGTTGATGGTTACGATGGTTCATCATCATCAAACAGCCATTCCCATTCACTGCTAAATATAAGCCTCCCCTTGGTCCATCCATCTTCTTCTGTTTTGTGCTGCCAATTCCCTGCCACTCTTTATACCGTCCAACCACCTTGTTGACGGTCTTCCTCTATTTCTTTTTGAGTCACGTCGCCGCTGTAATATTCTCGATGTCCATCTATCGTCCATCATTCTTGCCACGTGTTCTGCCCTATATTAATTTAATCTGGCTATTGTTTTTATTACATCGGTTATTTGAGTTTGTTGTTTTATCCATTTGATGGTCATGGACTTATACCTAACGCCGTAATGCCCTATCCATGTTTCTTTGGGCCACTTTTGTTAGTTAGAGTAAGACGTTTCCACTTCGTATGTCATGACAGGCATCACATAATAGTATAATAGCATAATAGTATCGTGCCTTTAAATATATGCCTTAGTCTTTCAAATGCCACACATGTCAAGCTAATGCGTCGATTTATTTCGCCTGTTTAATTATCTCGGGATATTCTTATTTCATGTCCTAAGTATTTATAATTTTCTACCACTTCTATAGTATCGTCTCCAATTTTTATGTTTTCACTTAAATTCAAATTTGTTATTATTTTTGTTTTTTGTACATTGATTTTACGATGATTACTTTTTGAAATTCCATAGCATTAACACTATTTCTATTTTTATTATTTTGCAATTTGTTATTTATTAATATTACTAGGTCTACTGACTTAAATTTCATATTAGTTTTAAAAATTTAAATTGTTTTTTAGGATAATAAACATGAAGTAATACATGTTACCTTTCGTGCACGCATAATTATTATTATTATTGTATTTTATTACTTAAATAATAAATGTTATAACAGTAGATTACCATCAAAATTTCACATATAAACTTACGAGCTACATAATCGAAAATTTTATTTAAACTGTAAGCATAATGTTTTAAATATTACATACCCTTTTTAAAAAAATATGTAAACTATACTTTCTAATTGTTATATCACAGTTTCTTCATTTAACCTTTTCAACCGTTGTTACATTTTTGGAGATTTGTTAACCTCTATAGTTCTAATAAATTTGCGTTGATTTATTACACTGACAATTTCTAATAGTGTTTCTCCATAACCGACTTGAAAAATTCTCTTGAAGTTAGTATCTCATGAGAAAATAAATTTTTCCAGATAAACTAAGTAGGAAATCGAAAGAATTAATCGTAGAAACATTTTAAATTAAGGTAATCTTCACAATTTTGCAAATTGACCCAAAGCACACTCCGCAAACAATGTAAACAAAATTAAACAATACCTACTTCAACTTTTTGTCTGCAGTAATAATAAGTGAAAGTAATTTTAATAAACTTTTCTTTCTGGTTGCTGTGTAGAACTTTTATGGTGTTTTGTAAATGAGCGTTTTATTCACACCTACTATAGATTACACCATTCCATAATCGTTTGGGCTATTGGTATGGTACAAGTATTGTTTTTAACCTTGCGTGCCGTCGTTTTCACCTTGACATTAACTGATTCTGCACGGTAGAATAGTTTTCTCCAGGCAAATAGAAATTTACCGATGCATAGCTGTGTTAATAATAGCCAATTTATTTTTATTTCTGAAATAGTCACTGCTAATTGTAAGAGATTAATTTAATTACGGATAATACGTAGGTTTATCTTAGAGTCTCGTAGGTGATAACTTGCCAACACTAAAACGATATCTACCTACCAATTTATTAAATATCAAATCTTCTTTGATAAATTAACAGAGGTGAGTAGTTTTTCGTGCTTTTGTTAATGTTAACCTTACTAGCTTCAAGTAATTATACTCATTTCCTTTTGTAAAAGACGAAATGATGTATTCCTTTGGCCTTATTGAAAGTGTAGGATTACATCTTTATACCCATACCTTAAAAATGCAAAATCGTGAATTAATCTAAATATCAACGACAGTTTGCTGGAGGATCCTGTTAAGTGGTTTTTTATAGTAGTTTTTAATTGCAATTATACTTCCTGCTCTTTAACTAAGTTATGGAATGTAGATAACTGAGATACCCAAGTTCTGCGTAATCTTTTCTTTCCAAATAATTCGACCTTGTAGTTCTCAGGGATATTATAAATTTACACCCAGTATGTTTTTGGTTCCCACGTATTCAGTGATGCCATTTCTATTTTTTTTTTCTGAATCCTAGGACGTTTGTAAGCTTGCAATCAATTGTAGCCATAAGAATGAAAAAAAAACACAAACACGATACTTAATAAAGATTAACTTTTTAGCACAGTACCATTCAAGTATTGAAAGGAAAACAAAACGATTACCTTATTTTTAACCTGAAGTTGTTAATATTGTTCCATAGTGTTGAAACACAATGAATGGATGGTTTAATTAACAAATTAAGTGTATGAAATATGTATAATTTTGGAGTTTCAACGTATTTGCTATTTCTATCACAAAAGTAGAAAACAAAATTTTTGTTTCAAGAATATAAGGACACTTTTATTTGAATATAAGCTTACTGTAGTAAATTAGGAATTTCAACAATTTTCTGTAGAATTTAAGTGAAATTAACAATGCTAACACGGTACGGTTGTTAGTAACAACAATACCAATTATGTTTCTTTTAATTCATAATTCAAATTATAACAGAATTTAAATGCTTTTATTTAAATTGTTTTTAATTTTTAGTTTCTTTGTAGGTAACAAAAATACTGGCTATTTTACCTAAAATTAATTGGTACTGGCCAATAATTTGCTTTTATTCATTTTTTCATGATTAAAGAATAACAAAATTTTGAGTAACAGATAAACTGAACTTCTTGTTAATATTCTTTTTTAGCTTTGATTGCCTCGCTGTTTGTCATTTTTTTAAATATAATTAAAAACGACGGTTCGAGCAACCGTGAAAGTCCCATGATACATTTATTTCAATTAAGTTGCTAATCCATTCAAATTAAATTGCCAAAGCAATCACTGAAGTACATAAATTTTAATTAAATTAATAAAATACTGTAGCAGAGCATAGCACTGCATGTATTTTTTAATTATTTATTAATAATACGTACAACATGTTAATAATTTAATTCCTTAAAAAAAGTTATTTGTAATATTATTATAATATGATTACAAATAATGAAGGTGTCAATGAAAGTACTTTTACATTTTCTCATCTACTGGCGCGGAAGTGTTAAAATACCAATTATTTATGCAGACGTCATTTTCTATGTATTTTTCTATATAAAAACGTTATCTTCCTTGGGGTTTTGCTTTTTACCGTTTTATTTAATTTCCGTGTGATGAAAATAGTTATTCATTAGTGTAAATTGTGCAAATTGTATTTATTAATAGCTTTCATGCTTTCGCTTTGCGTTTTAATACTATACCCTTTTGATTAATTAACAGTTAATTAGTCATCTCTGTACTTAATCTAAGCGGATCCCGTGGGCTATGCCTCACGTTTTTTTTTTTTGAAATAATAAATTAACTACTAAAATAGCTAGTGTAGCGGACCGTGCATCGTATTCCTAATTTTATGAATTTTATAGATTAGTTTAATTGTATATAAATCAATTTTGAGAAATTTGTTTGCCAACATTGGTGGGGGGGAAGTTAACCCTCCTAAATATTACTGCACCTAAAAATTAAGTTCTAAATCTTATTCTAGTATTGATCATAGGCATTTTAGCCGTGAAAGTCCTCTGCTTACTAAAGCTAAGGTCATGAATTTACGTTTTTCAAAAATTCATACTAAGCGTTACAGAGAAATTAGTGGACTGGGACGCGAAAAAAAATTAAGAACGATACCGTTATTTTGTATATGAAGAATTTCGATATTAAGATCAAGATTAAAAACATGATTGTGGATAATTATTTGACCAACAAAGGAAAATTTAACCTTAAGATGCTCTTAAATACATTTCGTAAACTTGTTTGTCGTATATAAAAAGAGGCACAAGAATCACAGATAAGACGGTAAACACCGACTTATTTTAAAATGGGAGAGAGGTTTTTTTGCGTACTAATAAGTCTTTAAGAAAGGTAGTATAAAAGAAAAATGATATAAAAATATTAAATTGTTTAAAAGTATTAGTGATAGTATAAGGTAAAGGGTCTAAAAGGGGATGGGAAATCGGTGGAAGGAAGTGAGATTAGTAACATGATGGATTAATTAGTTTGCTAAAACAGTGGCGTAATGATTTTAAGAGGATAGTTGTTATAAACAGTTATTGTTTTTTTTTTTCATGCTAATTCTAAAGTAATGGTATTAAACTTCTAAAGTAAAAACGATGTTTCGGTGTAAAGTAATTAACCAATCAAAGATAATAATAAGCTTTCATAGAATCTCCGTTAAATATAACAAAAATATGACGAACACATAACCTACGTGTAAAATACCATTGACAAACCAATTTATATGAAGCACTCCTCGTAACTGACTTGGTTCTACGGTAATTTAGCTGCACAAGGACAAATACGCAGGTATATCCCCTATATATTTTATGATGTACAAGTTGTCGTAATAAATATTTAATTATCTTATGACACACTTAACAGTATACGTGTGAAACCCCCAGCTCTAGCTTCAAGCATTTATATTTTCCTGGAATACAAACTGTTACTCTACCACAAATAAGGTATGAAAATTGTAGCTAATTTGAAATATAGAACATCTTTCCAATTTCTTAATTGAAAAGGTCTTGAATTATTAATAACTATAATGGGACCCATTTGTTATTAAACAACAATAACAGCGTCTAAAATTTCGTACCCACTTTCTTTTGCACACTAAACTGGTAGTTAATTTATGCTAACATTATTTAAAATAAAATAATATGGTTATATTTCTAAAGAGAACTATTAATATACTCTGAAACGCCCATATATCATGACATATTCCTTCTAAATTTTAATTTATTGTAATTAGGTGAAACTGTCGTGCATATTTTGTTTTAAATAGCCGGATCATTTGAAATTTTAGTAGTCTCGATTCAACGCAGATGTAACACAATTACAACCAGTTAACACGCTTTAAAATGTGTACTTGACGAATTGCTTTTAATGCTTTACACGCTGCATGCATTGCATTCAGAATACGGTCGTGCCAAATTAATTGTGTAGGTCAAACTTATTGTATTATAGGTTTCAACCCTGGAAATTCAGCGTTATGTATTGAAGGTTTTTTATTACCAAATTTTTTTTTGTTGTGGAATCTCTAATTTTACCAATTCAACATTGCTTAAAACAATCGCGAAAGCGATTACCACAACAAATTAAACAAACTTTTTAATTCAAGACATACTTTAGACTTGATTTTAGTTCATTTACCATGCTGATATTGGGTCGTTTATGTTGATATTAAGTGCACACTCACCTACTTCTTTAGTTTTTAACGAAAAGGAGCACAAGTTTTACTGGATAAAATTATGAAATGTAAAACGAATTTATAAATGCGCAAAATAGGATATAATTTACTTGAGGTTAGTTAAAGTATACTGAGAAAAATATCTTATTTTTTCCAACAAAAATGACTTTGCTAACTCGTATTTTTGTAACACATGCAATAATTTTTGTGATAGATGCTTCCAAAGCATGTATATTGACTTACTGTAGCTAAAACATATAATTATGCTGAGATAGCTTGAACAAGATAGTTACATTTACCAATATTTTTTAAGTGATAGCAAATATGAAATTAACAAAAATTATTATCCGTAGCAGCAAATATTTTACCCGAGGCTATCTATACTAAATCCTTAACTGTCTTACCATAACAACACGATGGGATCTTGCTTCTCGACAAAACTTTTCACCATTATAAGACGGCGCGCGGCCTTTACTAATTCAATTCAGTTTATTGATTGTTTACAGCAAACATTTATAATTACTGCCACCGCTGTTACTGTAATTTGGTTATTTATGGTTTACTAACAATAAACTTTACGTTATAATAAAGTTTGTCTTCAGACAAGACATAAATGCTTTGTGATTGTTGACACTGGACGTTTCAAATACCAATGAAGGTCGACGTCGGAACAAATAAACAGTAATATATCCAGAAATTATTCTAATATAGTTTAAATAAAATTTTGCATATTTGAATTGATACATTTTTATTTGTTTATCGGAGGTTAGAAATAATATTGCCCTAATGCAACTACGTTACAAATTTACATTACAAGCGATTGTACGGGGTGTTATGGTGGCTCCTATGAGATGAAACATAATAATTTTGTTTAACGTACATTGGCGATTTACGCTTATGTTTCAAAATAGGATAAAAATTCATAAGAATAACAGACTAACCAACTGCTGCGTCTATAGGCATTTACGATGAACTAGCTGAACCCTACAACCTACGTGCAAAGTTGAAAAAAAATTGCGAGTTCAAGATTTTGATGTACGAACGAAATAAACATTTAAAAAACCGAACCGGAAGCGGAAATTGCAAGTTTTTTGGTAGCATATTATTCAGAAACGGAATTTTTAAGAATTTAATAGCGGAATCTGATTAAACACTGTGGGGTAAAGCGAAGATTTTTTTAAACGTACTAACATTAACATGGCCGCTGCTTTTTTATTCATAAACGAGTTAACAGATAGAGCAAAACGTCATTATGTGAAGGAATTCTTTTATAAATAAAAAAATTGTGGCGTAAATTTTTTTTGTAGCCGCTGTTAGAACCAAAAATGGAATAGGATTTAATTAAACATTTTGTTAGGTGATAGAGCTCACGAACTATGATTTAATTTTTCCCCAGGGCCTAATTTCTCTGTGACGCCTTCTCTAAATTTTTGAATTCTCACAGATCCATATTAACATATTCAATCAATAGAGAAGAATAACCCACGATCATTCTGAATTGATCATAAGTTATAGTAAATATAAGTATTTTCTAAATGTGGCAAGTCCAGAAAAATTTAAACTGACATTTTTAAGTTGAAACAATTATAATTGATACACAGTCTATTTGGCACAATAATTAAACGAATTCTAAAGATTACAGGAAATTGTACATGATATTTCAAAATGTATGGGTAGGGTTGAGAAGATTTAATAATTTCAAAATAGAAGAAATGTCATTTTAGTTTTTTATAATTTTCTTTTGAATTTTCTTTTAATCGTAGATAGGACGTTTAAATAGAAGAACATCTTTGAGATCTTCCGGTAAACTTAAACCTTTCACGACGTCATGAAAGTTATGAGGTTTTTGAATTTTGTCCTCATATTTTTTTCTAATCCAATTTTGAACTGCATTTCGGCTTAGCTCAAAAAGCGAAGGAAATTCGTTCATGTGAGCTACTGTTTGACAAATTTCCGCAGTATCATCGAATGTCTCATCCATAGATTCTAGTAGTTCGCTCTTCATATCGGAATTTAGCGAAAAAAACTTGTAATAATGACAAATATTAGGAGAGCAATCTTTAAATAACTCAAAAACTCGTGTGGTGGAACATTTCTCCTCAAGACCAAAAATGAATGTTAATAATGGAGAATCACATTCTATGTGGCTGATCCTTCCACGATAATTTCCTCTATAAATACACGCTTCAAATTCTTCGTTAAATCCATAATATAACCTTATCCAATAGAGATCAGTACTACAAACTTCCACTCCTACCGTAAACAAGGTGCAAAGTACGGCGATTCTGTCATTTCTTTTTACACCATGCTTATCAAAAGCTCGTATCAATTCTGGCAAGCATCGGAGTTGGTAATTCTTGTAGTGCTCGACAAATTTATACACGCAAGGAGAACTCAGGATCAAATTTAGACATTCAAGCCAATTGGATGTTGTAAAGAAAGATAATTCACTTGTCCAATAATATACCAGAAATGGCTTTTCCTCATCCAAAAGCTTTTCATGATCAAGCCGATTCCAAATTAGCTTAAACAGTTTGAGTATTCCACAATCCATCGAAAGTCGAAGGAAGAAACTGTCGTTGCTAAACAACAAAATGCGATTTAAATGGGTACGACCTAGACGAGCTGCAATCAAAGCTTCATTTTGTAACGTGATACAAGAATATTCCTCATTATAGAATCGAAACAGCGTTTTAAATATTTGAAAATTGTTCTCTACTGCCGCTAAAATTAATGGTGTGTAGCTATCATTCGACATAATACTTATATCAGCTCCGTAGTAGAGTAACAAGTCGACCATCTCTCTGTTTTGGTTCATAATTGCACGATGTAGTGGGGTTTCCCTAATGTTATTCAACGCATTTAAATTCGCACCCGATTTGATCAGCGCTCTTGCAACCTTTGTCGTACGACGTGCTGAAGCGAGGTGAAGAGGGCTTTCTCCCGTTTCGGTAGAAATGTTTACATCGCAACCAGACTGTATAAGAGAAATGATGAAGGATGAAGGTCTGCCTTCTTTAATACTGGTTAATACTTGGTTACTAGAATTTGAAGCGCCCATGCTGTAAATAAAACATGATGTTTTAAACCGACATCATATGAAATGGGAAAAAAGTTACTAGTATAAGAAATACGCACATTACCTAGTTGTATGATATTTTAAAGCATATAATTTGGACCAAGAATTGAAATTTCAACATCTGTATGACAAATCGCGATTCAGTTGTCACATTTTTTATGCATGTTCTGAAAACCACGACCTTCTTGATTCAATCGTATGCAACTTCCTTATTAAAGCAAATACAATATTTATTTTGTATTATTATGGCCTATTCTGGTTTTTAAAATTATCGTCGGTTTATTTCTGCCGCTAAGTTTTATCAGCGCCGCCGTCAAACGATAGAGCCCAATATAATAATACAGATCAAATAATTGTCAAGATGATGATAAATTTATGGGGACGTCTCATTTTGAGTATAACAAACCGCCTTCCCACCTGTAAATAATGGTAGTCAAAAAAACTCTGTGTTAGTTTTCCACATAAAAATAAATATATGCAATTATTATGTTACATTATTTTGTTTTAATTTACTTACCAATAAGATTTTATTTTTTACTTTTACTTAAGTAGAGGACCAGACTCACAATGCGTGAGTTCTCGGTTCGAATCCTGGAAGAAGCAGAAATTTTTTCTGTAATTCTGTGGATCGGTATACCATTCGACGTTGGGTTACAATTAACGCCGCTTGCCTTGATTACTGACTGACCAGGACAAGTACCAAAATCATAAACAACATAAAAACATACAATTAAACACATGTGTGTGAATGACATTGAATGAATGTGCATGAAGGGTGGCATAAGCTTCAGGAGCGTAGCGGTCTAAAGGCCAAACGGCCCCACTACCTCCTACTGCACAAGCAAATAGCCTACCCGGAGTGAAAGACCTCGACACCTTCGGGTATAAGAGGTGAAAGATTAAATAAAATAAAAATAAATATTTCAGAAAAATGTCTGACCAAACTTCGGTGGCGAATTCTACTAATACCAAAGACTATAACCCCTCCCGGGAGGGGTTATAGTCTTTGCTAATACTAAACACGAAAAAATTTAACGTGCACATCCGAAAACGTATTCTTACAGAGTTACAGCCTCTCAAAGATGGAACCGAGTCCTCTCCTTTCAATTAATACCTCTGCCATGAATTAAAATATTTAATTTAAATTTTGTTTGGTATTTTGCTAGTGAGGATTTACAACTTCGCTTTTGTTTTTCTTTAAACTTGTCAACCAGGGTAGTATAAATGGGGGTTGCTGGATTTATATCTTAACGTAATTATTGCTCTAACTTTTGATTTGAACATCTTATTGTGCATACAAAAACATACAAATAAGGGACTGTTGTTTAAAGTCGCTAATTGCAACTGTTCTCGAAATAATTAAATTTTTGTTAAAAAAACAAGTTGCCAGTAAGGTCTGAATGTTTTTTAAAATGCGGATCTAATTTTTTTAAACTCTGTTCTTAATGTTACTGTAGATATAGGCGCTGAAATGCTTTCTTATAAAGTTACAGCTTCCCAATGGGAGAGCAGTTTATATTGTTAGGAATGTCCCTTCTTCAGGAAGCTGTAACTCCTTAAGAAAGTGTCTCCTAAAACAAATTTGAAGGACATATTTAATATAACGAAAAAATTCAAATTTCGATTTTCAAAAAGGCTGCCACCGAAAAAAAACAATTTTATAAATGAAAACAGTATTTTTTTAGAATCGGGCAGCCCTTTCAGTTCTGAATATAAAAATATAAGGACAATATAGCTAAAAACTTGTTTTCGAGTTATTTATATTCGGATGCTTTGTACGTTATGAATGGTTATTTAAAAGTGTTTAAATCACACGTCGGCTACAGAAATAATCTAAAAAAAATTATTAAAAACGGTAAAACAATAACATACAAACGGTTACATTACAAAACATCTACGTGCATTAAGTGTTCAAACTAATGTCCTAGATAATTTTAACGTCTATATACACGATTAACAATATTTTGTTTCATATTCGATAGCATTGAAGGTGCTATATTATTGAATTATCGTTGTATATTTTCTTGTAGTGTTTTTTTGTCATAAATACCTTAATAAATTGCTTCTAGAGAAATGGATTGTAAAAAGAGAAGCAGTGGCCAACGAGGTTGCCCGATCTCACCCTATTAGATTTATTTTTATGGAGTTGTTTGAGAAACAAAGTTATGGTAATATTTGCACGCCATTAATAAAACTACAAGAATAAGACGAGAAATCAGGAACATAACACCCCAAATCCTAACGAATGTGAAATAAGGTGTTGTTATTCGTGTACACTGGTGTAAAAATCAACAAGGACATCAATTGGAACACTTTTTGTAAGGAGAGTGTTATAATGTAATGTAATCGATTGTATAGTATTTGTTATTTTTGTCATCTTTGTTTAACTGTTTTAAATAATTTATTTTGTATCTTGATCGTTTCCATAGCCAACTTATAATTAAAATAATTTTAAATTACCATCAATAGCTTAGAAACAAAGCATTCGTCAATTAATTGGGAATAACTCAGAAACAGTAAGTTTTTTTGCTATATTGCCCTTATATTTTTTTATTCAGAATTGGAAGGACTAATAACGTGTTGCTATAAAAAATTTTGTTATTATCAGTCTCGAATTGGTATCTTAACTTTTCTTAGTCAGGAAGTACCCTTCAAATTTACTTGAAGAACAATAATATGTCCATGTGTTTAAATAACAAGTTAGCCTGAAGTCGCTTCTAAATTAATTACACTTTAGTTGTAATTTTATCCATTTTAAGTGACGTCGTTACTTGATTACTTAATGTCAGTCTCAGCTTGGTAATAGTACGCATTATTATAAATTTATAATAGTTATCTTGGTAATAGTCAAAATATGAAAATAGGAAAGTTTCGAGGTTTAATAAAAATCATGCAAACTGTCTCATCAGTTACTGTTAGTAGACTCTGACGTCACTATCCAAGACTGCTAAAATATTGAATTTATAATAGTATAGAAACTTCCCTAGTTGTTGGGATTTCTAATATAAATCAAATTTCTCTAGGTTTGACATTTCATTTTCATGTCTTGAAATTTAGTTTTTTTATTATTTCGTTTTTCGAGCAAGCATTAGTGCCACTATAACGTTAAATTGTTAAAATCAAACGCGGAATGTGTTATCGTGAAGCTTTCTTCAACTGCATTCTTTGATACATAAAGCATTTAGATAACATTGTTATTTTGAATATTTTAAGCCTTGGCTACGTGCAATTCAATTAGCTCTGCTATAATCGCACTGAAATGTAAGAAACGCTACAAAATATGCTTCATTTTAACTAGATTCGCACAAAACGTTAACCAAAATGAAAGAAGAGAATGCGAACATTCTAACCTTGTTTAAAATGCACTTGATCTGATTTCTACTCTAGTGTATAAACATTTCCGCGTGCTGCAAGTAACCTTAATTTCTTTTACGCGTTTGGTATGAAAGTTGTTTTATGATCGGCAGATGAGCTTGACTTACCTCAATTAACTGTGTACGCTTAAGTCTCCCATGATACCTACTTGGAAAGTGCTGAGGTTGATTATTTCAGTGGATTTATTACCATATTGTTTGTACTTTTATTATGCTGTACAGATACGTAAGATTAATGAATACAGATACTCATTAATGAATCAATTTTAAATGAGTCTTGCAGAAGGATGAGATGCATTTTCCTTTTTGGGTCACTGTGACACGGCGATTTTTAGAATCAGTAATTTTTTACCTTAATGGTTAGTAAACACAAAATTCTTTAAATATTTACATGTGATGTATCTGGAAGAGGTAGCTTATGTTGTTAATTAGGTCAATTATGTGCAGAGTGAATGCGTTTAGAACCGCGAAAAGAAATTACTCTGTAGATACCTCTTATATGACTTACTATGGCACATTTTTGGTTTGGTACACAATTGACAATTGACTGTTTACGAAAACCCGTTTTTTTTCCTTTTGTAAAATAAGTTCAAGCAATATAACATAATTTAAAGAATTGACTACTAATTTGTATTTAATATTGTAGCACATTATGCGCGCAAATTAATTATTATTTTGATACCGAAAGAAATTTCACTCTTACTTATTAATCTTAATTATATTTTACTTACTATGAGAATACAATTTTTTGCTCAAGTTCAAGGTTATGCTAAGCACTTCGCGGTCCAAGTAGCTTGTAGGTTTTCCGCCTTTCACTTTCAATTCAATGGCTTAAATTACTGCATTAAGTTTACTGGGTCTACAGTGCATAAATGTACCAAATAGTAATGATAAATTAATACATGTTACTGTAGACATATTTTCTAATTTTTAACGAGAAAATATCATTAACGTTTCACTTTCAGTGTTGTAGGTTGATGGGATAATTAACTAAAATCGGCAAATGATACGCAACTGATTTATGGAAGAAACGTATTAAAACCATTTATTTTTATGGCATAAATACATAAAATTAAATGTTAATTTAATTTTTTTAATTTATGTTTTCTGTGATATACAAAATTTAATAAGCGTAACATTCAACGCAAGTAATGAGTCAGTAATTCAGTTTCCAATTCTTCCTTACTGCTAATAAATTTAACCAAAATAAATAAAAACGCCTCACCGGTAATTTTAAAACTATTTAAATTTTAGTAGCTTTCTTTAATTTGTTTAGAAGATACATACAAGAAATGTAAAACTTTTACTATGATTTATTATATTTTTGTGCCAATTTGACTTATACAAACACGCACAATACATATTTACATTGCTTTTATCATGACATTTTTGTGGCTACTATAAGGTGAGACATACTTATTAATGTTTGTTTTAATTACTTTAATAAATATTTTTAAACTGAAAATGTTAGTTTCAAAATTATAGTGACGTAAGTCAGACGAATCAACTAAATTTGAAGGTAAAATAATAAGATTATTATTGTAGGTATAATATGCATAGCTAGATACATTTTTGACTTAATTGCTAACGTGATCTAAACCACGATTTACAGGACACATATACATATTTTTCTATAATATTAAATACTAGCGGAACCAGTGGGCTGCGCCCCACCTTCTTTTAAATAGCAAATAAGCTGTTTGAATTGGTAGTGTAGCGGGCGGTGGATCTAATTTCCCGTTTTTGAATGATATAGAGAATGCTTTAATTATTATACATAAATTGATTTCTTTTGGATACAAATTCATAGAAGGCGTCACAGACAAATTAGTAAACTGGGACACGAAACAAATAGTAGCCCATTAGAGCTCTATAAGCTTACAAAGTTTACGAAAATCGTGCGGCCACTTCACAGTTTTGTAAAAAAAATATTCTTTTACATAGTAAAATTGTATTCTTCTAAGGCTATTGCAACACCAAATTTAATACCTATCTGTCAACCCGTCTCTACGTAAATAAGCTTTAAAACGGAAAATATACAAAAATCGTATTTGTCAGCATTTTAAAGATAATGTGCTCGAAAAAAACTTGAGATTTGTCTCCTTTATCATAATATTATGATAGAAAATATTATTCGGCTTTAACATTTCTAAAATTCGGTTTGTGAAAAAAACGAAATTTTCCTCCATCACAATACATTGCCATGTTGGAAGTATGAGGAGTAAAAAAGCGTACGAATTTACTGAAATGCGAGGAAGTACTAACGCACTGTAAACGCAGCTTGTTATTCTTATTCCAGCCCGCAATATTTGTTGTTTATGTTAAACAAACGAACCGATTCGTTCTAGCTCAGACCTACTCGTAAACATGAGATTTTCGTAATGTCTACACTACAAACTATAAAATAATTAAAAATCATGAGAATTGTCTGAGTTCAAGTGGGAACATGACTTTTGCATTGTTCCATTCCGGTTTTTCCATTCAAGAAAAAAGAAGAAAAAAATTTCGATTTTTTTTTTCTAATTTTAAACTTCGATTTTTCCATTTTTCTCTTCGAAAAGCCATTCGAAAACGAAAACATACGAAATCTCATACAAAAATACCATACAAAATCATCTTTTGGATTTTCCGACTTTTACGGTGCATTTTCCCAAAATTTTCTTTCATACAAACCTTGTCCTGACAATTACAAACACAACAAAAAAAAATGAGCCAAATCGGTCGAGCCATTCTCAAGTGATGGTGTACCAAACATGCGGCAATTGATTTTTATTTATATATATATAGATATAGATATATAGATATATAGATTGGTTCTATAAACAATTAAGTTTAAATTATGTGTAATAAGAAGAAATCCTGCAGTATGATAATTATCCATTCTTTTGCATATTGTCATATTAATAACTAAACATTAAATTTAATTCCCGTTTTTTGTTCTTTTAATTCTAATTAACATTACGTTAGAACTGAATAAAAACTTAATTGAAAGAAGCAAATGCAAAGCATTTATACAATTGTAAAGCTAATATCGTAAGCTGTTTCTTCAAGAGGTTGAATTAGGTATGTAATTAATTACAGTTTTGAATTGTTAATGTATCTGTTTACATTTTGTCGTATTTCTATGTATACTGTTACTGAATAAAATACTACCATTTCGGTTGTAATGTAGCTACAGAAATTATTTACGCAAATTGTAGATAGTTTTTGCGAATATATTAATTCTTGTAATCAATAGTAAATCAATTAAACTGCCAATACTTCCTTTCATGTATTTAATTTAAAGCCAGTCGACTAGCATCAGTGAAATTATAATTTTAAACGTTTGACGCAGTTTTCCTTCAGGCGTATGTTTTTATATGGAATTAATGAGTCAACGTGTAGGCGATATTTAAGTGCAAGATTTTTAGTACCAACTCGTACCAGAGCTGTAACTGTAACATAATTCTTAACATAAATACCATGCATAAATAAAAACTAATTAATCTGAGCACATACAGGAACTAGTTTTTTTTATAATTTCTGAGCAGCACATTAGTTGCGACAAATAATTTTAACTATTTAATTTTTAACATCAATTTTTTTATTTAGTTAAAATAGTATTGTCGAGTAGCTTTCATTGTACATATAATTAAGAGTATTTACTGAACCTTAGTTTTAACTGTGGCATGCAATCAGTAAACTATATTTTAAATGCAAACTGCTTTGCTACCACAGAATACAAAAACTAGCTGTTTAATTTACATTTTTAAAGTACAACAATTTATTCACCAGGAAGCGAATACAAAATGTAAACTGTAATATTAGGACTTTTTAGAAAACAGCTACACACGTTTTATTTCAAGGGTGCTAATTATTGCTTGTGCACATCAATGTTTTTCTTTCTCATTTTACTTATTTGTTAATTGGTTGTTCATATTTGATTTCCTGTTTAAGATGATAAAACTAAATAGAAGTTACACTCAACATGTTAATTAGAAAACGCATTGAAAGACATTTAATGTCAACTGACTTGGCTGTTATTTAAAAGCAATGGACATTCACAATTTTTGCATTCCGTGAATTTACAAATTAAAAATACAATTTTTTTTAATTGTATACAAAAACTTGTACTTATTTGAGGAAAATAAGAACAGATTTGATTTGAACTTCTTCTATAGTCTTAATTACATCGCCTGCAAGGTGATAGATGCTTGCCTATGACGAAAATCGCATGTAACATCTAGTACGAGTGTGAAAGTGTTATCTAATTATCTTAAAGTGACTATATAATCTATAATATCATTTGCCAATTGAATCAGTGTTATTATGTCACTATGCAGTGAAGAATTAAAAAATTCGTCTAAATTAAACTGATATTAAAATCAAAAGGAGCTTTGTTAATGAGAAAAATAGGAGTGATAATAAACAGTACTTACAGATCGAGCAACATAACAAAAGATAATGAAAAGAAGAATAAAATACGGAAACATATAAAACAGTAGAAAAACTGGGAGACAATAGTTATTTATGTATCTAGTGCGCGAAATTATACTTTGGTGCTTGAAAATGAAAGTTTTTTGTCGAGGCGGCAGCCGAGACAAAAATCATTCGAAAGCACCAAAGAAATTTCGCGTACGAGTTGCATATAACATTTTTTTCTACAGACTTACTGAAATAATCAAACAAATTAAGTAAAATCATAATAAAATGCAAAAATAAAGATTTATTTTATCGCAATCTAGTTTGTTTCTTTGTTACTACGGAAACAAAATTTAACAATTTGTCAGTTATTTCTTCCTAAACAAGTTTGGTCTGCGTCCTTTTTAAAAAACCTATTTTTAAATGATGGAAATATTGGAAATGGAAGAAGATATACCTTTTGATATTACGGAAGTGGCTAATAATGCAATTGCTAACATATTACCCGAAAAATCAAAATGTTACCATTGTCGTCATGCACGAAATATTTTCCGCTCTAGTGCGCGAAATACTTCGTGCACGTCAAGATAAACAACTCCAATGTAACCGAGATTAACGTAAAAATGTCATCAGTTTTTGACATCTGTAAAAAAAGTTACAAATTTTTTTCTCATCTTTCTATAATCACCTCATTCACACACTTCTCATATTAATTTACTTATAAATTTTAAATGCAGAACGACCATCAAAATCCTTTGAAGTCTTCTAATGTTGTTTTGCATTGCTCGAACAGGAAAGCCCAACGTAGATTTTAAATAATAATTATGCTGTTAAGTGGCATGTTTTATGCGAAGTAAACATGAAAGGGATTTTATGAAGGTAATTACATTTAATGAATACTACGTGTGCAAGTTCTATAATTCGCTTAATTCTATGTAGCAGTTACGAAGTGTTACTACACGGTCTCTCGGAAGTAATTTTCTTTTATTGCGTTTCTAAAAGATGTGTGTGTTCTTGGCCATAAATTAGAATTTCTATTCTACCCTAATTGTGAGTATCAGAAATCAATACTTTCTTCAAAATATCGTTTAGCAAAATGAAAATTTTAAAAACTTAGCTAATCAGCATTAATATACGGGGTGATTCAGAAATACATGTCAAAATTTAAAGTTAATGTCTGAAAGGAAAATATATTTATTTTTCACTGATTATCTAAAATAATATTCACAATGACAATTTCATATTACTAGACGATTTTTCTTCTGTTGCCGTACAGTGTTTGCCCTTTTTGGGGGAAACTATGAAGCCTCAGTTGGACTAGTAGGGGGATTAAAAATTATATTATTATATTAACTTAGAAATTTTTTTAAACACATATATTATTGTTATGCGCTGAAGTAATATGTTTTTTAAGTATTTATTAATTTTCTAATGTTTTCATTTTTAAGGAAATTTAAAAAAAATGCAGTTTGTTTCATAAGCACAAAAAAGTTATTTTTAATGTGTGTCTGAGTCTGAAAAATATTTTTGCGATTTGATAGGAAAACAATTTTCTCCAAGAACAATTTTCTGGAGTTTACAAAAATATAGGAATATTAATTACTCAAGTCTGACAAATATATTTTGTGAACATAAAAGCTTCTATTAGTTCAGATGAGGTGGCGCGATCGCGTTTAGCGTTTTACTCGGACAAATTTGCCATGCACCAAGGCATGTAAGGCAAATAGGTTGGATTAAAAACATTTTCTTTTAAATGAACAAAATATATATAGGCAGTAACTAGCCTCAAGGCAATGAATAATCTAGATTTGACATTAATTTGGCTAATTAATTGTTGTCAGTAGTAGACATGTGGCATTTATATATCGGATCGTGTCTCAAGTTTATTAATCCTGTGCAAAATGTTTCTACAATTAGAGGGTGTAATAGTTTTTTCAGTACAAACTATTTTTTCGGTTCAAAAAGAAAGTCAAACATTTAAAACAACACAACCAAAAGTCAAAAGTGACAGCGATTGCAAAGCCTCTTTCATTGTTATTAGTGCTTTTTCAAATCGTGTCGGTACTTTTATAGTATATCCTACTGACCACCTCGTGTGAACGAATAAAAGCTTCTATGGTCACAAAATATATTGTTTAGACTTCACTTAAATAATATTATTTTCTAGACTTGAAAAAAATTATTGTTGTTCGTAGCAAATGAACAATGCACAGTGAAATAATTCAAGTTATCTTAAATTAAAACAAACATGTCCTAATTTGGAACCTGCGTTTGTGATTGTCAACATCACACACCTATCAACAATAATTAATAATTATGCATGCGTATACATACGGTAGTTTAGAACAATACAGACCATTAAATCGTTAATGTCATCTTAAGTAATAAAGTCAGTTGATTGACAGGATGTTCCTCTCATTACTGTAACTATAAGTAAACACATTAAAACCTAATTGTTTTAAGAAAGAGCTGAAATTTGTATGGCCACTTAACGTGTTTTCCTGTTCTGCTAACAACCACGAATAATAATTGTATGACATAAACAAATCGAATCAAAGATGGTAGCAAAAATTTTAAAATGTTTTATACAGGATGGGGCAAAACTATGGAAATATCTATGGACGTAAAAATGTTTCTATGTTGCCATTTAGAAAAACTGACGACAAAATCCCCGTGTTTTTATTATTACCCAACAGAAAAAAAACGGAATAGGTGGACAAATGTCAAAAAATGTGGTAAGCAATTTTTATTAAATACATTTTGTAATACAATCAATATTTACATTTCTACAATCAATATTTCATACTTTTCTCCCGCCCTATATGTAAAGGTTCAATGAGCATATTTCCTAGTTTATTAACTCTGTCCTCTACCATACAAAACCTATAAATAAATGTCTAAACATTGCTTTGAAAAAAAATGAAGTTGTGTTGTTTCACCACGCTTGCTAATAAACAATTATGTTTTTTTATGATTCTACACCATATCAAGAACAAACTCGGTAAATTTCCATAATTTGTTGACTATAATTCCTATACATGAATGAGCATTTGGTGTATGTCGCAATTGCCATAACAATTACGTTATACTAATCCTCTGTATCTTAAATTTGTGAAACACGTTTTAGATTGTGTTGAATTCTAACTATATTTTAAGGAAAAGATGTACGAAACAAATTTTAATTTTAATCACTCTAAAACTTGTTCCACTGATTGTTACATAGCTATATTGTTGTATAAGATAATCTCTAATAATAGTTACGTTTGAAATAATGTTACATAAAGAGGAAATAATACGTCAAATTTCTAGAGTTCATAGTTCACCGATTAAAGCAGTTGTGGGTAGTACCTAAAGAGGGTCATTGAATGTTGATTACCTCCTGGGGATTTGTCGATAACCTTATTTCCAAAACCAGTGCATTGGCGTCTTTTAAGCGAACGTAAGTGATGAAAACATTGAGCAATAAAAACACAGCTAAATTACAAACAGGCTGTAAGAGAAACTTTAATTCTTTTTCCTAAGTGGTAATATTACAATCACAAGTATTTATTTTTATGATGGTTGATTTAAATTGTAACGTAATTTATTTCAGAAAGTATAAATATTAACAAAACAACAACAAACAGAAAAGTAAAAAATGTATGAACAGGTATATGAAATCTATAGAACTTAGTACGTTATATAATACGATAAAAATAATGCAAAATAGCAATAAACTTGATATACTTAGTATATTAATTATTTTAAACAATATAATCGCAATTAATTAAAATATACATGTGAAGATTTTAACTACCGCATTTAAATTAAAACAATAATATTTGTTTTAGAGATTACTTAATCTGTCTAAGATTAATAATAATAATTAATAAACGTCGAAGATGTGTTTTCAGTGTTTGTCGGTTATCACTTACAGTTGGTATTTAAAATAAAATAACTAAGAGTAGTAAACAAAGTAATAAGAGGAACATAAAAAGTAATTGCAAATCGTTTGCTTCTTTTACACTACGTGAAGCGTAAAACGACTTTGTGCGGGATTTACCTTAAATATTGCATCCTACATGTCACCAAATGCTAGTTGTTCGTGTTTTGATATTTTGACCAACAGTAATCAATGGTTTGTGCACCATAAACAATGATGTAATAAAAATTTAATATAAACAAAATAGTTATCACTCACATTTATGGAATCCTTTGTGAGTATACATTGCATTTATAAATTTACCGGAAAGGCTAAGGAAAAATTATCTTAAAACGCAGTTTTCAAAAATGTATCAACATAAAATTTCTTAAAAACTGCTTTTGCAACAAGTTCACTAACAAAGAAGCAAATTTTAAAAGAACAATGTTTGGATTATGCTACAATATCCTTTCTTATGACTAGAGCGTGAATTTCAAGCATTTTGCTTATGCACTATTATTGTAAGCAAATGAAATTTTTTTTGTAGTTCCACAATTTAGGAAAAGTGTAATCATTTGACACTACTTTTATTTTGCGTATGTTCTCTGTTTTGCTTATTTTGCTTCTTATTTTGCTTATTTTGCTCCTTAAACCACTTATATGCGCTTATTTTAGCTTTCATACAGCTAGTTGGTGCTTTTTTGTTATAAAAATTTAACATTTGCGATTATTAGTTTGAAAAATCTGATGTTAAAACATTAATTAATTTACTATTTTTCGGTTTAAACGAAATAAGCGAATAATTTGCCGAATGTTTACACTACATTCTACGAATCCCCTGCTAGACCAAACAAACATCCTTCAGAGAAACAAATAGTGCGCTCGGGGAATCACCAAGTTCGGTGTTCTATCGAAAGCCACACACAATAGTCTATCGCGTTTATTTGTAAAAAGGCTAAAAAAACATTGTTTTGTCTTTTGTTAACGTCATTAATCCAGAGCATTTCATTGTGTTGTAATGTTTTATGAATAATTTTAATTTGAAATTATAAAATGCCTAAAATGAAGTATAAATCCGTACCGGCAACTTGGCGTAAATATTTTCCTGAACTGGTTATTGAAAATAACAAAATATTCTGCAGAAGCTGCATAAAAACCATAAGTTACTCTTTTGTAATATTTTATATTTTTAAAAGCCGATTAAAAAAATTTCTGTCGTGTTCCCATAATATGTTTCAGTTAAATTTTTAATAAACACATGGTTTTCACAGTAAGGAAATTTATACTTGAGTATGTTTTTATTTGTTGTGTATAACATTTTTTAGTTTTTATTTTGTATTAAAATATTTATAACAATACCTTATTCTTATACAAAACAAATAAAAATTCTGGGTTTTTTTTTATTTTGCTTTTTTTGTGATTTTTTATGTCTTTTGTGATTTAGCAAACTTATTATAAGCGCTCATTTTCAAAAACTCAATGCTTATAAATCCGCGCTCTGGTTTTTCTAGAAATATGTTATTAGACATAAGAGCTTTCTTTTTTTCTGACAATCTTAATATTGTGCAAACATTTTCAACAATATGTAGCATCAATGAAAATATGTTTTCTTTCGAAAAATTTTTTCACGATTAGCGAAGGGAAGGATTGAGTAAAAATGTGTGTTTAATGATAATTAAAACTAAAATGTTCGATTTTCAAGTATTCGTTTCTACAAATATTAATTTTGCCTGTTATGTTATGTTGTAAAAGTCGCGTGCTACGCCTTTGTTAGTGTATATTATCATACTTAAGCAGTTAAAAATTAAGATTAGCTTTAAAATTGTAACAAACAAAAATTTAAAGTATGTAGTTAATAATATCTCCAACAGTAAAAAAATATCGTTTAAAAATTAGTCATACATAACCCGTCATACAATCTGTTACCATTTATTTCTTTTTCATGCCTTTATGCTGGTGTTTTAGTTGCAGCACTTAAAAAATGATACCTAGCATGAAATTAACAGTCGAAATTTTTGAATAGGAATCTGTAACCACCTACGAGTGTATTATAGATAAGGTGACCATACGTTCCGATTTTGTCGGGACAATCCTGATTTGCAGACCCGTGTCCCATTTTCACCGTAAAAGGTGACTACGGCTACGAAGTTATGGCCTCCCGAACCAAAGATGAAACTATTAAGTCATGCTTTAATTAATATCTCTGCGAACAAGTGAGGTATTTGATTTCCACTTTCTATGATTATTTCACTATTGATGTTTTACATTTTTACTTCTTTTTGTTGAAATAAAAATAATACATAAAAATACATTGAGAGATACGTGCCGTACCCCCCCCCCCCCCCTTCTTCTTAATGTGTTACAACGATAACAATCAAAATGTTAAATCATTATTAGTGCAATATCCTTACAAAATTCCGTAAAGAAGCGTTTCTGCATCCATGTTTATTAAAGATTTTCTACTTAAACTGACTTCAAAAATGTGCTCTTTACGTTTATACAGAAAGTCATGCAACACCCTGTGTATTAACTATTGTTAGCGACCAAGGTTGATAATGGATTTTTGCTCTTCGTCGAACGTAGTTTTTTAAATTTTAATGAGTTTTATTTTTTTGTTATCTTTTTATTATGCAAGATCTTAAAAAAAATGAGTTAACATAAACATAGATTTTTTGACTTTTAACCAATCAGATTCCAATTACAGCGACCATTCGCCCACGGGAAATTATCGATAGTTTTTAATAATTGTTTTATTTAATGTTCATTATTTTAAATAACGCCCAAAAAATGATTTATTGAAATGTAA
The DNA here is from genome assembly GCA_958336395.1 of Ctenicera cuprea. Lineage (NCBI taxonomy): Eukaryota > Metazoa > Arthropoda > Insecta > Coleoptera > Elateridae > Ctenicera > Ctenicera cuprea. Next base: position 41,203,413 of record OY284490.1, read on the forward strand.
GGGAATTTAAAAACATTTATGGGGACAAATTCTAATAAAATACCCGTCTTGCGTGTCAAATTATTACATATACGTTATTCACACATACTAAAACTAATCAGAATGCAGTATTGACCAATCTACATGGTATTGCCCCGACAATTTCTAGGCAGTTTTTCATGTACTATAGCTTTCTTAACAACCGATAAACAAGCCTTTAGGAATGTCCTCACAACGCTTACTTACGTAAATGAACAAACAAATTATAGAGTTATAATTTAGTGTTTATCGCGTTTAAAATTAACTATGGTATTTTTATTCATAAAATAATCGTGTCAAAACACATTTTAGTTTTAGAATTTTTTGATTATATTACTCAAACGGTCACAAATCGTGTCAGTTTGGCAGAAAACCCCTAGCAGTGCTCGCACGAGTTTTTTAGCTGCCATTCTGATACTCTCTGCAACTATGCAAGAAGTTTTCGTAATATAAACGGAAAATCAAAGCTCTTATCGTATTACTACAGAAAATACTTTAAAAATGTGCTATCGATATCAACATTTTTCTAAAAGGAAATGTATATTGGATTAATAGGAAATTTAATTATTTTCAAATTAATAATACATTCCCACTATGGAAGTGTGGGAATGGAAAACGAAAAACATGTAAACTGCGGAAAACTGCACGGGTACAATTTTGGTCTAGTTTAATTAAGCTAAAACTGGCATTTGAAGCTAACTCTGGGTCTCTAGCGACAGAAATCGTTTATTTGTTTATTTTAGAATGTTAATTTGATGTTTCGTTTGTCACTACCAATCTAATGTCGACATTCCCACAGAAGTTCAAATAAAAAAAACTCCTATAGACAGGGACACGGTTGGACTCAAGGGAAAATTAACATTGACGTCGTTAATTATTGTATTCACTCGTGTATAACATTCATAAACGCAACTAGCAGCGTACATACATTTTGCTGTTATTTTTTAGCCTCCATGCATATGGTATGGTATAAAAATTAATAGACCTACAAAATATTAATAACCCATAAATATAAACCTTTCTTTGAAGCAGTGTTTTTTAGCTAAAAGTCACCTCCCATTTTTATGGTATTTCCACTCTTGCCTTATCGTTCATGAACAAAGTTTGTTTACCTTTAGCGTGCATGAGATTTCGTGTTGTCTTTTATGGCTCTTGATTGTAATTTTCGTACGTCGCGTCGGTTGATGATAAGTTGTGGCAACCCACAATGACAGGTCGTGTAGCAGGTTGCCATACATTCTATAAAATATTTCTTTAGAATTCTCCCTTCCGAATACCAACATGTTTGCTTCACAATGCAAGTAAAAAAAATATATCAAGCTACATTTCATTTGTTTTTTTATTTACGACATGTTTATAAGAACGAAGTTCTGTATTTAAAACTGCGAAAAACTGCAAATGTCTTCTATCTAACTATAACCTATTAATTAAATTTTGATTTTATATTTAAACATATAAAGCTGTTAATGTTTTAAAGGTACATATAAATAATTTCCGCCTTATTTACATAATTACAATCAGATATAAAATGCAAATTCATGCTAATCAAATACTTTAAACATGAGATTTTTGAAATAAAAAAAAACAGATAAACCACCATCAATGCCAAATATAAAAACCATATGCTCAAATATGAGTATTAAATTATTTAAAATCAAAACTAAGAGGCTTTACTACAAAACGGAAAATGCAAAAATGAAAAAAAAACTTAACACTCTTGATAAAACTTGCGACAATCAAGAGGTTTGTCTAAACGTGCTGTGGAAAATCAGGAAGAAATAGAATGAAAATCATAAACTTTTGAAAAACTTACAGCTTCTTAAACATCATGTATTTTTAAAAATTTATATGGTGGAATAACAATTTGAAATTTAATAATAAGTTCTAGTTTTACTTCGTTGAAGTTCATTTTAATTTATTGTAAATAATACAATTCTTAACTTCACAAGTTTTTTATTTTAGCCTTATACGTATTTCGATATGTTGACATGTCATTTTCAGAGGCAAGATTAAAAGTAAACAGTTGGTGTTGCTGTAGGAACAAACAATCTTCATACCTTGATCTTGGTTTTCTATATCTGCGTCCAGATGACTTGTTTTCTCATTCCAAAACGTCCAATAACGGTAAATTTAAGAGATCAATTTGTTCATTCATTAAAGGTACAGATTTTAAATGTTTATGAATCTAACTTACGTTTGTCATCACAAAAGTGTAAAAATTTAATAGTGTTATTAGATGTCATTGAATGATTGTGTTCTAATAAGTGTTTAGCGTAATTGGATTTATGGGGGTGTTTATACTTGTAACAACGTACGTGTTCCTTGTACCTAATATCAAAATTTCTAATTGTCTTTTCTATATAAACCGAATTACAGTGCAAGCAATTTAATTTATAAATTGCTGAATTTACTAAACTGTCTGTTTTTTAGCATTAAACAAAGTGTTTAAAACGTTTGTTGTTATTTCAAAAATTATTTTACATTTATTTATTTTGTTTATAATTTCGGCATTTTTTCTAATTTATTGACCAAATATGGAATTGACGTGTATATTATTTTATCCGATGAAATAGATTGATAAATTTTCTGAATAGCTAATTTATAATTGTTTTCTTTAATTAGTGTATCAATAAGTATTATAACCATTATTGTAGGCAATTTTTTTAATAATCTAATATCAAAATTTCTAATCGTTTGTCTTATATAAACCGAATTACAGTGCGAGCAATTTAATTTGTAAATGTATGATTTTAGTAAATAGGACGTTGTTACAAATGAAAACACCTACATAAATCGTTATTCTTAAACACTTATTGGAACACAATCATTCATCTAACAACACTTTAAAATTTTTACACTTTTGTGATGATAAACGTAAGTTGGATATACTAGAAGCATTTGACATTCAGAAACATTTAAAATCTGTGCCATTAATGAATGAGCAAATTGATCTCTTAAATTCACCATTATTGAACGTTTTGGAATAAGAAATCAAATCATCTGGACTCAGAAGATTTATTGTTCCTATAGCAACACCAACTGTTTACTTTTAATCTTGCCTCTGAAAATGACATGACAACATGCCTAAATGCGTATTAGGCTAAAATAAAAAACCTGTTGAAGTTAAAAATTGTATTATCTATATCTATATATATAAATAAAAATGAGCGAAACACTTCGCCTGGACTTTCCTATACTTATAAATTAACATTGTTTTATATTTTCCAACACTTTTAATGTACACCTGTCTAGACCCGGCTAGTAAAAGTAAACAGCGTTTATAAAAACTTCAAGCCTGAAGAGCGTAACTTAAACGTACCATTACCACGCTGGCTCCGCAACTGAGTACATGTAAAACAACCGAACTGAAATGAACCGGCGGCACGAGTAAGGAAGCGTGTTGATGTTTGAAAATGTATTAATAACTCGAGAAGTATTATTTTTAGCAAGAAAATACTCTTATTAATTTGTATTTAGAATTTCAAAACCTTTCTGATTTTAAAGCCAAAATGCCACGTTTCCATTAAAAAAAAAGTTATTTGTTACCGTGGCCGCCATATTAAAATTGGAAACTCAAGTTTTTTTCTTAAATACAATCGAGAAGAATTTGTCCTACAACTTTGCTCTTGAGTTTGTGAGTCTATCTATTAAAATAAAAAAGTTGGCCTACACTGAACATTAAACGACTAGTACAAGAATACAACTGCTGTAGAAACCATGTGAAATTCTTCCAAGGACAAAAAGATTGTTAAGGGGCAAAAAATGCTATTTTTTGATTTTTTGTAAAAAGATTCTCCTAGAGCAAACAAAACAAAAAACCAGATTTTTAATTTTTTATCGAAAAAATTTGGGGGTAGGGGAAACAGTAGCCCCCCTAAATATGAAATTATCGAAAAAATATTATGATATTCGGATTTTGCTATCAATGATGAGCTATTTTGCTTTAACAGAAATATTTTATTGACCCCCGTTAAGTAAATAAAAGGGTACCAATTTTCAATTTTCAAAAAATCACAGAGGGCGTCGCAGTGAAATTATAGCAATGAGCAAAAAACAAAATTGTAGCAGATGCCTATCTCTATCAGCTTAAAAAGTTTAAACAAAAACGTGTGGGCAGTTTTTGAGAAATTTTTTTTTGAAAAATTCCAAAATTTTGGAGTGATGTCATTGCGATCGTTTTTATATTTTCAAAATTAATGATATTTCATGGTATAGTACCCTTGAAGGGCTACCAAACAAGATGTAGTTGATTCCAATCAGATAACTGGTTTTTGAGTAAATGGGCGTTAAAGTCGAAATTTTCAAAAATTCGTAACGGCCGCCATGTTGAAGCTAGAGAGTTCGGTAAAAAAATGTTTGATTTGTTCTAAGGCCTTCTATAATTTCCACTATTCCAATTTCCAAAATTCAGTTTCTGAAAACAATGCTACCAAAAAAACATGTCTAACTTCCGCTTCCGGTTTCGGATTCTTTTTAAAAGCTTATTTTGTCGGTGAATTTTTGATATACCCCCTCATTCCAAAGCACATCAAAATCGGTCCAGCCGTTCCGGAGATATGGAGCGTAACCCACCCACCCACAGACAGACATTTTTTAAAACCCACTTTTTTAGGATCCTGGAAGCCCAAAACATGTATTTCCGTCAAAATCTCGATTTTGAAAATTTGCATGAAATCAATACTTCCCTATACTGAAAGTATAGGAAAGTAAAAATCAACTGCCGCATGTTTGGTACATCATCACTTGAGAATGGCTCGACCGATTTGGCTCATTTTTTTTTTGTTGTGTTAGTAATTGTCAGGACAAGGTTTGTATGAAAGAAAATTTTGGGAAAAAGCACCGGAAAAGTCGGAAAATTCGGAAAATCCAAAAGATGATTTTGTATGGTATTTTTGTGTGAGATTTCGTATGTTTTAGTTTTTGAATGACTTTTCGAAGAGAAAAATGGAAAAATCGAAGTTTAAAACTCGGAAAACTGAAAATTAGGAAAAATCGAAATTTTTTTCTTCTTTTTTTTTGGATGGAAAAACCGGAAGGACCAGCAACGCGGACCTGGCCCAGCTAGTTTACAATAAATTTATTTAAAATTTAATTTCGGATCTCAAAAATGCGTTCGTTTTCAATATCGACTACGATTTTTAAAGCACATTTTATTTCATCACCGTAAATATACGATTGCATGACAACTTTTTCACATTTTTGGGTAAATACAAAATGTAAAACAAAATTTCACTTCTTTGACATAAATCTGTTTTTTAATAGTATATTTGCGAATTATGATGTTGGCTATAAAAATGCGTCAAACAGATTAGCTACATCATAAAGAAAAGCTCTCAAAAAAAATTGTCATAAATTTTTTTATCGGGTCCTTGTTGCTTTCAATAATTCCTACTGCAAAATGTTATGCATATATGAATAAAAGACTGATTTGTCAGTTTAAATTCTATTTAAAAAATTTCATTGAAACAATTATCTGATTGGAAAAAATAATTGTAATTTTTGAAAATGAAAGGCAACAAATTAAAACGTTATTAATTTGTACAAGGTGGCCACAATTATGCTGAAAAATTTATTGGATGCATTCTAGGCACTGAAATAACCTAAAAAGTTCCCCTACATATGATAAAAAAAAAGAAAACTCTTTGTTACGGAGCTACAGCCACATGAAGAATATTTGAATCACCTTATTGTCGATAACTTTTGCAGTAGGGGCACTAAAATTTTGAAATTATATATCTGAGTAACATCATTTGGCTTGGTTATTTTGTCAATTTTTTTACAGCCCATTTTGTGTCCCATCAAACTTTTTACAAAAGACAATTTTGCAAAAAAATTGTTTAACCCTGAAAATTGTTGGTTTTAGCGACTTTTAACAGTACCTTTTTTGTTTATTTTTGTATGGACAATAAGATTTTAGAAACAATACTTCCTACTGCACTTATTCATACATAAATTAATAAAAATACTAAGCTACATATACATATGATACTCGGATATAAAATTTTATTATTTTAGTGCCACTACTCTGATAGTTATTGACAATAAAATGATCAGGCGGTTCCATCTTCAGAACTCGGTAAAGAAGCGTTTTCTGATCCATGTTTTTACTTATTTTGGTACCTAGAATACGTAAATAAATTTTTATACCATATTTCTGTATCACTCTATATATGCGGAGTAAAACATTGTATGGAATAGGCATAAAATTGACCCAAATCAAAATTAATGATAAATTTCACTTATTCTGCCTTTCGTTATTATTTTAATGGCGTTTTTCTAGTTAGAAGGACCATAAAATTGGTTTTATTCCATTTTTTTTTAGTACCATACTAGTTATAATTAAACTACAAATCACTAAGTTGTATGGTTTGGTGTTATTGTCGTATATTTCGTAAAATTTGTAAAAAAAATTGTAATTGTGAATACGAAGATTTATATACAATTCCAAAACTTAGACTTTTTTTCTTAAGATCCAGAACTTTAAGAAAGTGGTACACCTAATTATGTAACCATTTAAGAAAAATTAATTTCACATTAAAGTTTTAAGAAAGCTCGAAATGGTTTCACAATCTGTTCGAGAATATTTAAACAAGTCTGGGAAATGAGACATATCACAATTTTATTGTTTCAGGTACGTAAGCAGAAAGAATTATTGTACAAGAATACATTATCATATATTAGAGTACATTTATAACTATGTTTTACCGGGTGTACCTACTAAAGGTCAAATTTTAATATTAAAATGTCATAAATAGACTTGACGTATTTTTTCCAGCCACTCCTTACAGGGAAATACATTTTTTTTTCGTTTACTATAAAATTTGACAGACGGTAATAAACATTATATCAACTGCTTAGTTTTCTGCATCAAAGTTGCTTTCGATTTTTTAAAGTGACTAAAATATATTATCGCCCGGAAGTGTATATTCTGCTAAAACACTTTGCTTTAATAAGTTTCTGAACATAAATCAAAATATCAAAATTTAAATAAAATATAATAGATAATTCATTTTTCAATTTTATTAGCCTATAATCTGCTTCAATTTACTTTCGTTACCTACATTAATTGCATGATGTTCACTTGCACTTCGAGATAAGAAAAGCTTCCACCTTGTCTAGTTGTCAGTTTATTCTAAGTTCTTACAGAAAGTTGGATAATTATAAGGCCATAAAACTACTCTTTTTATGATCATAGCTATTATATCTAACACAAATAAATAACTAAATTTTGGCAAATGACCTATTGGTATGAGAAACACGAATTACATACTTTCTTAAATAAAAGAAAGTGAATTGTATTCATGTTATAGTCGACCCTAAGACACTATTAGCGTCTGTGATGATCTTATAGATTTACCGCAAGAAAATTTCCGGGTTGTTATATGGTAGGTTATTATAATTGCAAATATAGAGGCTTGAACGTTTAATTTATTTAAATTAAATTGATTTCAACTAAAACCATTATGCGGCAAGAAGTAACATGAACGGTTTGCAAGGATTTTCCAGTAATTAAATCCCTATTTTAATTTGCACAGTTTTGCTATTTACTTACACTTTTTTTTTATCACAAAACAGGTTATTAATTCGCGCACACGTGGGAAAAAATCAGATGGTTTTTTCCTAAGGTTTATAATTCTTCTTCGTTGTATTTAAAAATTAAGATTTATCTTACAATTAAAATGGCAGCAAAAGTTTAACGTAAAGCTAATATGTTTAATTTATTATTTACCTTATTAAACTAGTACACTCCCTCTGTATGCATTATTAAATAGTGCATAATTGCTGTTATTAACAATTTAAAGTAAAGTGCAGGCACCTTACAGAACGCAATGTCACTATTTAAAAATGTTATTTGCGAGAATTTTTTTATTCTGGTAGAAGTGGAATTTTGGTCATATCAAACAAGAGAAATGAGAGTAATGGCATTTCAGTGATTCAGTCAAGCCAATAAAATAATATCGAGGTAGTACACGAACTTTATTTTGTAAGATGATAGAACTTTGGCTTAACCGAGTATTATAAGTCGACACGGATCTCGTAACATTAACGAAATAATGAAGGTTTTTTAAATAAATATTTAACTATTAAAAATTAATAGTTTATTAATAAAATAAAACGCTTGGTAATTGTTTCACAATTTGTGAAACAATTACCAAGCGTTTTATTTTACTAATAAAATATTAATTTTTAATAGTTAAATATTTATTAATAATGTTTCACCATGTGCCTACCACACAATCAATTCAAAATATTAAAAAAAAAAGGTTTTTTTTAAATAAATATGTATGTAAATAAGTCAAAAACAGTAGCGATGTAAGGAGTGAATATAAATTGTTTTTTTTTTATAAATTGACCTGGAAGTTTTATTGTATTAAATTTTTTTTACTAAATGCCGTTAATGAGAACAAAGTTTTGACGTCCGAGATGATTACATTTTAGTATCAATTTTTATTAAAAATTTTGCTGAAGCTATATGCTTAGTATTAAATTCTAAGCTGTTGATGCTTACCTGTAATCTTTTAATAACTGTAGTCCTATTGTTTTCTACTTCACATCTATTTGTAGCAGTATTAACACAATATTGCTATTTGTGACATTCGTCCCGGACCCATTGAATGAAAAAATTCCAGCTAAAAGTTGGAATTTTCTCATACTTGTACGTCAATAATCACAGATATATTTTCGGTATGTTATATGATGCACCAACATTATTGCTTTCTTATTGTTATCCTCTTTTATCAGTTACATTTATTACCTTCTATTAAATACCTACCAATAAATGGATAAAACTAAAGTTAGATATTAACAAACGTTACGGTTATTACCTGCAAACCTATACACAGAAAATTTATGGCGAATGAACAATGAACATAATAAGATTTATGAGGTACTAAATATAGAATTAATATCAGAATTTTCGTAACAACAATTAAAATCTAAAATTAGTAAAATAATGTTTCATGTGGTTTGTGAAAACCTTCGGGCATGAAAAGTTGTATTTAAGAAATATATATAATGTTTTTATTTCTTAACTGAAAACTCGAAAATACGTAAAATCGTAATTGTTTAGTAATGAAAGTAGCTGCATCTTCTATTACAATAAATTACCATTGTGGTAGCCTATACTGCGAATTTCATATTTGCTGTTTACCTTGTGTTAAAGCATATATATGCAGAAAATTAATCCGATAGCGCAATACATCCTTGCAATATTTTTTATTGCAATTATAATAAAGGTTGCAATTGGTATGAATTGTAATGATTGTACTTCTCTATAATAGCTGTGATAATTAACGATTTTTTCACATTCATCGATTTGCGTTGCGAAATTTAATTCTTTTTCACATAAAAACCTTACCTTATAAGCATTAAATAGGTGAAATTACACTTTAGTTATAACAAAGCGGTCTACAAGATACCGTTTCTTAGAAAAGATCAATTTAAATAGTAATTAAATTACAATTTTCATCGCATGCATGATCAGTATTAGAATAAAAATAGAACGTTAGCCAATTTTAAAGAGAATGTGGTGTGATAAATAGAGAAAAGGTGTATTTATTATTCCGCTTGGAAAAAAATCCAGTATAAGATCGAAACGGCAGTGCTGATTAATCGCTGCAGTTCTGTAAGTTTTTTTAAAATTGTTTTTTAAGGTGTGCTACGTATGTCATTAGTCATTATTAAAAATTGAAAGCTTGTAATATTTTTCCCTGTAGAGAAATCCATACTTTAAGATGAGATGATTTTAGTCCTATAAATATGTAATGTCATCTAAAACGTAATAACTTGGCTTATATATAATAAAAAAAACAACATTAACAGCAATGCCCAAAGGCTTTAACTCAGATATCTAATATAGAACAGTAAACATAAATAATGTTTACGAACAGGTTGCAAAATTCTTTGCCAATGTTATGCAAAGTTCAAAAATACTTTTGTGTGGTAATTTAATTTTATAATAAACTCTTCTCCTAGACCTTCAAAATGTACGTTATTCTAGACATTTGAACTTCTATCCAACTTTTTGTTGAATTTATACTAAAAGTGTACTTGATTTTCTGATCAACAAACACATAAATAAAATTGCTCGTGGTTTTGTGCACTTATTTTTTTTATTGAACGTACGAATTTTTAGGAAGTGATCTGTGATAATTTTACATTTTACAACAAGTGTCTAAGAATTTACTCCTACTACACAAAAACAGACCTAGACTTTCTATTTATAGTCTTTGTAGGGGTCTTTACTTTATATTTTTAGATACATGTTACCTGATGTTTGAATTTGCGCCAAGGAACACATCACGATTACCTTGAAAACCTCGCTAATTTATTTCTGTTCCATACATTGATACTCCTTATCAGTTTTCAAACCTCAATTTTGCTTTCAATTGACTTATTTATGCAAATATAAAGAAAAGAAAATAATTTTGTTTTTATGCTCAAAAATACAATTAATACAGTTTTCAAATTTTATTATGCTTCCAGGAGACTTCTAATTGTTCATCTGTTGCAGGCTTTGGATACAAAGCCGTAGGAAGTTCCGTATTACTGCGTATCAAACCTTTCAGATTTAAAAACAATAGGTAGTTTAATTTTCTAACAATTTACTTACGCATAATTTTAAGCAAATGTGATACATAATTAATTAACCCCGATTTAATTTCATAATAAAATTGATTATACATCACACTACATTATATAATTAGCTACACAGGTCATTTAATTAATTAGCTAACCGCGTAGGATTACATTGTCCTGTAAGTATATTGGATAGTTAGAAAGGAGTGAATGAAATATTACTATTATGTATGTATACACAACACATTCCCACCATGAATAATGCAATAAACTGCAAGGCTGCATATTTGAATTTTTGCATTAAGTGATTTTTAAAATTCTTGGAACCGTTGCTCTAATCTTAGTACCAGCACCAACCATTACTTTCTCTTTAAATGACTCCACTTCAAGATCAAAATAGAATTAACTTAATATTTATGCCCTTTTATTTAATTCGTGCAATTTCTAATATAAACAAAGATACAGTGTGCTGGTATAACCTTACTAATTAAATTTCCAATAGAAAGGATTTCGTCTCAAATCCCTCAAGTCCTTTGTCAACGGAAGCTGTTGTAGTTTGTGAAATTGGTTATTAATGTATTAGGAAGACTTCATTTGCTGCTGTTTGCCAACATCTACCTAATTTTTTCGTGGGCGTTTTTGAGATATTGTGGGAATCTTAGTTACTACAGAATTTATAAGTAGCAATGTATTTATAAGTGTTTCCGCTAGTTTCAAATACTTCATAAGTAAAAATAGATGTTGCTTCCACTAATTTTAAGCTGTTATACAACGTAAAATAAATTTTCTTGCCTCGCCCAATTTAAATTTGTTTTTGTTTCTAAAGCAGAATTTATTTGTGAAAAAACGTTTACTATAATTTATTCAACAGTTACACTACGAATAAATTGCACAATAATCGGGTTATTAAAGTTAGCAACGTGTGTTTACCTCTTAAACAAAACAAACACGAGGTACTATGTAGGAAGCTTGAGTAATGTGCCCCGCTTATTGTAAAATCACGATTGAATTATTTCACGAATAATATATTCAATTATAATATCAAGAATTATTTCTGAAAATTTTTCCGAACTGCACGTGCTTTTGTTGCTATGGAAATAAACGCGAATAAAAAAAATGCGTTTTTCCAATTAGCAAAACAAAAGGTATGAGTGAAAATTAAGAAAAAATTTACGAATATAAATATTTAAAACATTAACTACGCACTTTTCCATTTTCATTTTTTCATAGCACCCTCAATAAACAAACATAGTGCACGTGCTATTTGCAAGCGCAATATACATGAGTGGCACCACCACAAAAATTGTCCACTTAAATTTCAGTATGAATGGTATTCGAAAGACTATTCATTAAACAGAAATTGATTTTTGAAATTAGTTTTCATAAAATTGAATTACGCACGATTTCACTTCCTTGACGATAGGAAACAACATTTTGGTTATCTGCCAAATGTTCCTTTAAAATAAATAGGAAGTTCAAATGTTCTCAAAATTGTCAACAGCAATACCACAAGTAAATAAAATATTATCGATAATTCTGTCGCTTCATTGACAACGAAATTGTGCTGTTGCTAGGAAATATCACGACTCCGAAGGAGGAGTGATATTGCCTTGCATCAAACACAATTGAGTTGGTCAATGAAGCGACAGAATCATAGAAAATTTTTAATTCACGAGTGGAGTTTTTGTGGAATATTACTAACGTACAAACGCGCAATTTAATTATTAAAGGCAAAAATAATACATTTGTATCGATGTGATTGCTATAAATACAACAGCGATAAAACTGGAGCTTCCCAAAAAATTGGGCAAAACAGGTCGCCGATACTTTTCCAAACTGAAAATCGAAAATTTGCATGAAATCATAAGTTTCCTTACTTCAGTAAAAGTATGGTAATGTAAAAAGTATGATCACAGCCAGTCAGGGTGCGATTGGTTAAGAGTCTGAAAATAAACGGCTGCCATTGGTTGTTACAATGTGAGTGGAATATTCGCTCAAATCACGTTGAACTATCGCTATGATTCTCACACATGAAATTGTCGATATAACTCTTTTTCATTGGCCGAAAAACTGCATTTTTATTAGTCAATATTGCTAAGTAATACCCCACACTTGTGGAAATTAATGATTTACATAAACTTTATTACAAATGGATCTATTTTATAACCTCGGCTTGAGTACTCTTTTAAATTCTCAGGGTTCTTTTACTTGTATTAACAACAAAACGTGGCTTCCCTTTTTGATTGCAAGACCTTTGGTTCTTTCTTTTTAAATGTGACATTAAACATTCATGAATAATCTTTTACAATTAATTACCAAACACTTTTGACATTTAAAATTAAATTATATAATAAAGTTTTATTTCTTTCTTTTATTTTCACTCGCTTCTTTTTTTAACACAGTACCTTAATTTCTGCTGTAGCTCTTTCTCCTTCTGTAGGTCGCAATTCTCTTCTTTATATTAATTATGTTCTGCTTACGTACTCTTTCTCTTAATCTTCTTTCTCCAGTTGTAAATTTTTTGTTTGACATTTATTAATATTTTACCCATGTCATTTCTTTTAATCGAAGAATCACATTATCCTGGCAACTTGTCATCTCAGCTTTCATTGTCAAAGCAATTGTTTTTTTTTTTTATATAAATTTTACTATTACCTTCTTCGTCGTTTATCTATATTTTATTACAACTCACATTAAGTAAAACACTGTCTTACAAACAGGCAAAACTTTTAATTAATATTTTGTACTTCTTTATACAAATTTTACATTTTCTTTGGGAGCGTTACCTATTTACGTCCCCTCACTTCGATGTTCTTATTCAGCTCCCCGTTTCTATAGTTCCCACCATTAAAACTAAATTTTTACATCTTAACAACTTGATTACTTTTAAAAGTACTAAAATTTCTTTTCTACCTTATTTCCAAATTAACTTATTCTACATTTAAAAAATATAATTTAACAATTAAATAAAACTAACTTATTCAACACTTTTTACAAATTTGAAGTCCTCCCCCCAAGATTATGCATGTTTTATTACTAACATAAATATATCCAGATTTCAAAGCGAAACCACGCCAATTTTTAATTATATTTTTATTTAATTCAATTATTTAATTTAAATTAAAGAATTCCTGAACTAGAAACGAGTCGTCATGCCAAGGTAATAAAATTATAATTTTAAAATTAATCTTTTTATGAATATTTCGCCAGTGTGGTTATAATATCACAGCAATATATATATCACGTGACATGTGAATTGAGACGGTCAGCCTAATATTATTTTTAAACCTGTCAAATAAAACAAATAATTAGTTTGCTTTAATTTTAACACGTTAAAACTGTAGATGTGTATACGTAAGAAAATAATCAATAGTAATACCACATAAACATTGAATTTATCGGTTAATAACCAATAATTTGTTGCAGATTGACAAAAAGAATGCAAATTTGGCAATTAATAAAAACTTTTACTGGAAACTTTGCACGATTAACTCGATCTGCAGAAAATTTAAGTTAGATAATTGAAAGAAATTCAAAAACTTGAGTGGTATTCGACAAGATTACTTTATGAATACGAAATTAAACGGACTTTGTTCGTCGTTGTTTACAAGCGTAACCATGAAGTAACTAGGACGTAACTAAGCGTTGCCAAAGTAATCAACTGTAAATTACATACCCGAAAAATTATCGAATTTATCGGTCTAATTTTCATTTAGGTAGGTTAATGCTCCATTTTGATTGGCTGTAATACGCATGAATAAAATAATCTGGGTAATCTCTATTGGCTGCTGCAATAACAAATGCAAGGAAGTGCTTGGTCGATACGTGGAATAATTACTGATATAAATCCACGGCCATTTGAAAAGCAGGCAGTTCCTTAAAAAAATATCTTTTGTGTCTGAAATTCAAAGTATTAAGTAAAAACATACAACACATTAAAAAAAGCTTGATCAAGCCCCCCCTCCGGAATAAACTTAGTTGGCTTTTGAATGCCATTATTCTGGAATTAATAAATGATAACGCAAATTGTGTATCAATCTGAGACATGCGGTTTTGTTTTCACCGCTCCATTTGAAAAAATTGTTTTTATTGTTTTGTACTTATCGATAAAACCAAAAAATATGTTCATTTTTGTACTAAATTTATTAATTAATAATTATGATGCTATTTTCTGGATAAGAAGTTGTCTATGATTTATTTTGTTAAATATTAAGGTATCATTTGTTTCTAACTTGATTAAACTTAAATAATTAAATACGAATATAAAATTGTGCTTGCCGTAATAGGCGACAAAAATCGATTATAGTTAAGGTGACCAATCGTCCTCGTTTAGGGAGGACAGTTCTTCTTTTGTAGGTTCTGTCCTTCCTCGAAAAGTGTCCTCCTACCTGTCCTCCTTTTCGATATTTTAAAACTAATCTGTTAATCTCTGTATTCAGAGAATATGAAGGATATTTCTTGCTCCGAAATTTCCAATATATTGTTAGAAAATGATATATTGACAAAAAATATTCATTAAATGAAAAAATACTCGTTTAATTAAATGATTAAAAGGGATGTAAGCATAATTAGTGTATTTTTGTTTGAATTAATAAAATGTTTCATTTATTTACGTTGTACTTTTTTCTTAAATTTTTTCGTCCTCCTTTTCATTGTGTAAAAATTGGTCACCTTATTATAGTAAATAATTCATAATTGCTAGTTAACTTTACTATTGTCAAAATAAATTAGCATAGCAGCAACAGAAAAAAAATCGACTAATATTTTAAAATTAAAACAAAATCTGAATATTTTATATTTGCTACGTAAAACGAGAAATATCGCAGTTAGTTTGTTTTAAGCAAAATCAACCGTGTTTATCAACAGAAATTTCGATCTAAAATAGCTTAAAATGCCGAAATTGATTATTTTCACAAAGTAAAATTATCTTTACGTTAAATTATTCAATATTGATGAAATATTTGTATATTAACAATTATTCTACAATTTTGGTTCTTCCAGCTCATTATAAAACTAACTAATTTTTTTTTAAACGTGCATAATTAATTAAAAATTACCTAAGACTTAAAATATTTAAAATACACTTGCTTATAGTTTGTCATCGCATTCTTTTATGTTATCTTTATTGTCTTGCAAATAATCATTGTTTGATGCTTAACTGTGTGCACAGTACAACGTTAACGACATTTGTAAATAACATATTTTGTGCGATTTGTTGGAAAATCGCTGTTACATAACTTCGTTAACTTCGTTATGTATAATGGGGCCGCCCACTTGGGATTTTAGAAATCCGTGAACTTGTCAAGTAGGAAATATTACGCTGCTTTCTTTTCGTGTGTCAAATTTTTTGCATTTTTTTTTCTTTGTCACAGCATAGAAGTTAGAAACATAAATTTGAAAAAACAAAGACATTATTTTAAAGAATTTATCGAGATTATTTTTCGAACGCATGAAATTCCAAACATCGTATATTAATCCTGAACGATTTTTATCTTAATTGCGCTACTAATGCCGCATTCAAACCAGTGACGGCATTTGAAGCCACACCTGCCTTTCTGGGATTGGTAAAATCGATAAAACCGATAATGTCATTAACTTCTCCTTAAAGCCATTTTGCGTTATTACTTTTTCCAATAAAAAATCAAACAAAATACGATGTTACTATTTGTCTGTGTAAATTAAAACTTAAAAAAATAACACTTTAAAAATCATTCTGTCGCTAATTACCTTATCGTGCATTAGTAGTTATTATAATTATCTCGTTGATCAGCTAACGTCAATTTGCGGTTATCTGGTTAAGGAACAATTATAATCAAATTATTATCACCATTGCCAGTCTCATAAGTGACTTCTGGTGAGGTGCATAGATAGGATTACCTATGAAAAAATATATTTATACAGGTATGAAATTTAAAAAATATAGTTTCTTTAATTAAATTTATCCACTTGGTTCTGGTTTCATTATCATCACACCTGATTGGGTGTATAGGGGTAGCAACAAACTAGTATTATCTGGAAAGTCTTATTGTTGTATACAGTGACATGCTCTTTAACACTACAGATAAGTACAAAGGTTAATAACAGATTAAAAAATTACGATCTTTAGCTCGAAGAAATAATGCGTTGATGCTTTCATGCCTTACTCTATTTTTCCAAATATTTAACAACACTGCGTATTTGTCGTTAAGCAACTTAGGCATTACGCACATGTCATATCTTTGGCGTTATACTTTTACTAATAATTAACCGAGAAACAGTTAATATAATCAGGTTTCGCTGACGTGCGAAGGAATTTTAAAATTTACGTATTTAAAGTTTAGGAGGAATCTTGCGCACATGCATTATTGTGGAATAATGCTCTTAATATTAAATTATTTCGTCATAAATGCATTCTTTAAATTCAGTCAAGTTTATATAACAAGTCTTATAAAATAATTATAACATTTTGAACGATTTCTCCCAAGAGAATAGAGTTGTTTCACACACAATTTCTCAAGCAATGCAAAATTAAACTGCAATGACTTTTATTATTTAAAACTGTAGTTTGTACCTTCCTTCCTATACAAGAAAGGTATGGTAATCTTCAAAATTTTGGAAGTTGAGATTTTTGACGGAAATGCACGTGTTAGGGTCTGAGAATACCGAAAAATTCGACTTCGCCATGGGGTGTGTGGGTTTGTGTGTCTCTGACTGTATACGCGTTACAGCCCAGACGATTTAATGCAGAAAATAGGTTTAATAGATTGGAAGTCGCACTGGGATGAGACGCGTTCGAAAAAGATGTTCGGGTTTGTATTCTACGTTTGTCGAATAGTCGATCTGCGCAAGCCCGATTTTTCTACTACACCCCGGTCACCCCCGCCATCGACTTTTTGTTTTTTCAAAAATTTCGACTTCATAATCGACGTATACACGTTAAATGACAGTAGGAACAACCTCCCATTAAGCTCGTTTCGTTTTGGTCGTTAACCTGAACAGTTTATTTAAGTAATTTCCAAAACACGACTATGATTTTTGCAAATTAGATTTTTGGATTTCAGCGGATAAACATTATTCGTAATTACAAAATACCAGAAATCATAAAACCAGTTAACTCTAGCAAAAAATAAGGAGATTGGGAGGGGTGCTCTAATTCAATACAAACGCGCTCGGAAAAAAACTTTAGATTACTATTCTACGCATGTGGGAAAGTCGATCTGCGCAAGCGTCCTCCCCCATCGAGTTTTTATTTTTTAAAATTCTAGGAGATTTGACTTAAAAATCGGTATAGATATGTTAAATGACCGTAGGAATGACCCTCTACTGAGACAAGACCTATAGTGTGTTTTGTTTTGGTCGTTTACCTGAACAGTTTAAATGAGTAATTGCCAAAACAACGTCTCATCATTTTTGCAAAATCGATGTTCGGCTATTAGCGGATTAACATGGTTTGCAATTACAAAATACCAGACATCATAAAACCTCATAACTCTAGCTAACATAAGGGGGCTGCGGAGCGGTGCACTACTTCAATCTAAACGTGGTCAGAAAAGGAGCTCAGTGTTGTATATTCGCATGCCGAATATCTGATCTGCCTAAGCGCGATCTTTCTACCTCCCCCACCCCCATTTCTTGTTTTTCTACAATTTATGAATTTTAACTTTAAAATTGGTATGAACATGTTAAATGACAATAGGAACAACCTCCCATTGAGAAAATAATTATAGCGTATTTTGTTTTGGTCGTATACCTAAAGTTTAATTGAATAACTGTCAAAAATTTGTTTTATTAATTTACAAAATTCTTTTAATTTCCTAAAATGTTTTAATACTTTCTAAATTATAAAATTTTATTACAATTTTTTAAAAATTTTAATGTTTTAAGTTTTCAAACTTTCAAAAGTTTATAACAATTTCAATAAACTATAATTTACGAAATATTAGAAAAATTTCAAAATTTAATATATAGGCGTGGAAGGTCTGTCTCTTGGCGGTTACGCGACTGCTTTTTCCTTGTTTGTTTTACACATGGTCTTTAATTATATTGTGCACTAAACTATGCGCGATATTCATCATTAAATTCCTTGAAGCAGAGTGCCTTGGAATGCCCTACGCTTCGATAGGGTCAGACGGTGTTTATTGTATTACTTGTTTTTTAATTCTTTATTAGGTGAGATTAGGAGCACACTCAAGGTTATAGATTACCTGTGCAAGATTAGTAGGTACTCATAAAACATTCATAATCTTTCGTTTTAGGTAGTCTACTACAAAACCTTTAATTAGTTAGTGTTGTTTGACGCGTGTGCCGCAAGACTAAACCACCATGCTCAAAAAAGGTGAGACGAAAAATGTATTTTATTCAGAATACTCATTCGTGATTATCGGTTGAAAAGTTCACCCCATTCTAAGGACAGTCAATTTTGAACAATTCACGTTTTTCTATTAATTTTACTTGAATGCAAATGGCTTTAATGTCATTTTTTTTGATTAAAGAGTGAGACATACTTGAAGATCTAAAAATTGCTTTTAAAATTTTTTTAATACTGTCACTGTAAATAAGTTTTCTAGATTTTACAGAACCACGTGCTTTATTAACATTTTACAGAAACGTATGTGCTCGGTTATACAAATATAATCATAGATCTAAAACCGTTATTAAATTAATTAATTGCGTTTGTATATTGTAAGATTAGATTGCTAAATAAGATTTTCGTAATGTGGACCTTACAGCAAATTTATGCATACTTCTAATTTCCTCATTTTACCTATTGGCCGTGATCATTTTTAATAGCACCCCTAGAGTGATTGTCAAATTAGATCACATTGCTAATTAATATATTAATTAGTAAATTTAACACCATTGAATTATTACTTATAAGTAGATTCCACGTGCGTAAGCTATATTTAACAGAAAAAACACGGAAGTTCTAAACTACTGAAACAACTTTTTAATTTCATCTGTCAATAATTTACTTCTACCTAGAAATATTATGTTTCAAAATTTATTGCGAATTTTTCCACCGGGAAAGGTCATACGTATCTATTTCGGGAAGTAATTACTACACGGTGTTAAATCGGTATCAAATTAAAATTTTTCGCGTTTCACCACATTAATATTCATTATTGGAATCAATATTGTTTAAACCTTTTGTATCGATTAAAAGTAACCATGATGTATGTTAAAAAGGATTAAATATTATTAAGTGTTTATAACTCCCTTTTACTTATTTACATATTTTACTAAGTAACGTAACATCCACATACGCATTAAAAATAACTTTAGTACCATATCTACCTCCTGAATGTAACTGAAATCAACTATAACTTTTGGATCTGCTAGAATGGTTTGAAATTTATACAATTTATCTAACAAAATTGTATAAAACTCCTTCACATATTTTGTACAACACTGTACAGAGTGGCTATGAAAACCCCGGCAGCTTTTCTTGCGGCCGCGGCGGTCAAGAGATGGCGCTTTAGTAAAGAAAAATTAAATTAAAATACTGGCAACAACGCAGAATCCAAGACATTTTAGTTGTTTTGATTTAATATGGGGCGTATTTAATAACTAAAACGTCTTGGATTCTGCGTTGTTGCCAGTATTTTAATTTAATTTTTCTTTACTGAAGCGCCACCTCTTGACCGCCGCAAGAAAAGTGGCCGGGGTTTTCCTAGTCACTCTGTATATTTTTATGGCCACGAAACAATTAAGAACAGGGAAGTCGGCGTGTATTTTAATTCACGTTATAGATATGGCAGAAGAACTGTAAATATAATTATGTAATTATGTTATTTAAAAATTACTCTGAAACAATCCCACTTAGGTTATTTAAACAGATTTTCTTGTAGATTTTGCCGTCATTTGCTGTGAATTGCACCAAAAATGAAAAATACGGTTTAAGTTAGGTACAACTCATAAAACTTATTACTGAAACTACTTTCGTATTACAATTTCTTCTTCTTCTGTTGCTTCTTCTAGTGGAGGTCAGCTATCATTAGGGCTATCCGCACTTTCGATACTGCAGATCTAAACAGAGTTGTGGTGCTTTTTCCATACCACTCCCGGAGATTTGCAATTTGGTAAACCATTATTGTTGTGTACCAAAATGCAAAATTTAGCAAAATCACTTTACCAAGTATAACTAAATAAAATCGGATTTCTTAATTCCAAAAACCATTTTATCTTTAAAACAGTACCTGTCTATGTCCATACGTCTACACAAAAGTAGTAAAACTACCCTTGTTTTGGTTCAACGTTTTTTTTAAATAATTTTGATTGTTTCTTGGAAGAGCAAAACAGCTTAAAAAATTCGGACGTGCGTTAAAAAAAAGTGGTAGCACAAAGTATAATAATTTTTAAAATTTACATATAAGTGGGACCTGCATACATGACCATCAAAGCCGGATCCGCAAACAGGCAAACCTAGGCAATTGTCTAGGGTCGCCAAACAAAATGAGGCTCTAAAAATTTCCTAAATCATAAAATTATTTTGTTACGTATTTTTATTATATATCAGTAAATTCAAAATTCACAAAATGACACCAAAAAATCATTTCTTGACGTCTAAAAACCGTTAAACAATATTACTTTCGGCTTAGACCGTGCATTTGGAAATTACACCCAGCATAATCAGCTAAAGATCGACCTGTAGCTTGTCCGCTTTTACAAGCATTTGCTCTAAAAGTTTGAGTCATGGTTTAACTGGGTATAAGATGAACTTTGAGAACAGCTTGAACAGCCTAACAACATAAACAGAGAAGATGGTTTTAGACTCAGTAAAGCTTGGACTCCAGTAGTTCATCCTCTAAGGACTCGTAAGCATCATCGATCTCACGATCACACTAACGGATCCGTTTCCGCCCAACGGTGACAGCCAACTAGAACTCCGCCGTTCTGCTCGACTGACTCAAATGGGTTTAAATACCTCCGCACCCCGGATTTGAATTCAATGCTGTCACCACTCTAAAGATGCAAACTGCAATTTCTTGCAAAACTTTAGTTTGTATGGTCTAACAGCTAACATACATACGCCAATTAACTATTCTTGTCTTGACAAACAAGATAAATTGATTTTTGGCGCATAAATAAATATTTGGTTGAATAATTATTTATTAAAGTCAATACACCCGATATGTAGTATTAATAAATAAATAGTATTTGTAATTCCTATAATAAACAAATAATTTTCAGACGGCAAAAAATTCATTTTCTCACGTAAACTAACCAATCACATACAAAAGAAAATACATGTTTGGCGTCAAAAATGGTTTTTCGTTGAAAAAAAAATCATTTCATGACGACAGAAAAACATACGGCGAAAAATAACACAAAGTCTTCTCCACGATAAAAAAAACTTGTTTAATCGTCAAAGTATAAATGCATTTATACTTTGTTGATTAAACAAGTTTTTTTATCGTGGAGAAGACTTTGTGTTATTTTTCGCCGTATCATATCCAACTCCACTTAAAGATGGATTTCTACTCTAGTACAGAAAAACATCTTTTGGCGTGAAAAAAACTATTTCCTGGCGTCAATAAATATTTAATATAAATAATAATAGTAAAACGGTGATCTGTAGGGTGGGGCAGAAATATAAATTACTTAAGGGCGCCGGTAATACAAATCCGGCTCTTCTGACGGCCATTGTAAATTACTGTTCAACAACATACGTTCTGTTTCGAGATAAATTCATCATCTGGTGTATTTGGTCAGTTACAAATTTAAATGCACGCCTACTTGCATTAAAAAATATACACGTTGTCGATCATTAAATTAAACTGTAATTCTCAGTAGCAGCATCTTCATATGAAACTTTTCCCACCTTATAATTACCAAACATTAGAAAATAAGTATTTTGAATTTGTATTAATCTCGTTGGCACATTTTCTTAACAGTTCGTATCAATACAGGAAATCAGATTAAGTGAAGTAAATATTTATATGAAAAAGATCGCAGTATTTTCTTAAAATTCTTGTTTTTAATTTCATTTTACATGCTATCATGTATAATTGAGCTAGAATTGCGTAGAAAAAACATTTAAAAACTTTGTACATTTGCATTTTGCTCTTTTTTTGAGATATGCACAACAATTTTTAGGTATTATAAAAGAAAATTTACCAATTAATTTGAAGGTTGTTTGAAATGACTTTTAATTTTTATTGCCTTATCTTTCAAGTGCGATGTAAAAGATGGAATTGTCGATTAGTGTTCCTAATCAATAGCTTTATAGAACTAGAGCGCAAACAGTGCTACTGTTAAGGGTGTGATAATTCAGTTGGAACTGAATGATGAATGAATATTTCATTAAAAAAAACACAAAAATAAGTTTTTCTCTTAATACTGTACTAATATGTCTAAGACGTTTCGAGAAAAGGGGATTTTCGTTATTTTACAACATACACTAATGCAGTAATGAACGTTAATTTTATTCTATTACTCTTAGTTTCACTGTAAAAAAATTTCTAAACTTAAAAAGCTAATGTATCTATTTTATTACTTCAAACAAGAATGGTTATGCAGTCCTGAAGTCCATACAGGAATGTAGGTACGCCCTCAAACAACATGCACATTTAACACCAATACGTATTTTTTGATGGCAAAATACTTGCAATTTGTACATGCAATACATATAAAAACACTATTTTTTACAACATTTGTCGGAAATTCAATACTATAAGGTAGTAAGATACTTTTTACACCCTGTATAAATAGTTTTACAAAAACCACATTAAATTGACTTTTTGTTAAAACTAATTATTATAAATTTTTAATCAAAAATTTGCGACAAGCTTCCAAGCATATTGTACAACCAGAAGATGTTTGCGTATGATATTAGAAAAATTTTGGTTTTACCACTTGAAAAATTCGGAAACGCTAAAATATACATTTAGTTATGATTATTTTTCATTTTTGTGATGTTATGTTGGTTGCCTATACTAACGCGCCATCGGATAAATCACGAAATAAAGTGACTTTTGAAGACTATTTTATCTGAAAAGCGAAACATAATAATTTCTTCTAATAGTATTTGTAATGAAAATTGGGGGACGGTGTTTAGAATTCTTCAGTTTGTATTCGTTTTTGCAGTTATTTATAAGCAAGTCTTGTTATTCCAATGAATATCAGCTGCTCCTACACATAAAAAAGCTACATTTGGATCAAATTATCTATCATTATGTATAATTAAACAGACACAAAACAGAAAAATTGCCTGTAGCTATTTTGGTATTGCGTGTTTTTGAATCAAAAATGTATAATTTCTTAATTCCCATAATTAAGAACTAATTAGTAAAGTCGTTCTAGTGCAACAGAAACAATTATTGTGGGTCTAAGCAGCAATTACTGTAAAGCCTACGCTTCCTGTTGTAAACTATAAAAAACTTGATATTGTTTAAGTAGTATCATGCCATTCCATTTATTCTTTATTGATGTAATAGTTAGATATAAAATATTATTATTTTAGGCCGTAGGCTCTTAGAAAGATATAATGTAATACAAAGGTTAAATTACTCAATTAGAAGAACTGTTTAGGATATTATAAGCCAAACGGATTATTATTGCTTAATTTTTAAATTATAGGTTATAACATAAATTTCTAAAACGTTGTAGCTCCGCTTTAACTTGCCCTTTTGTTTCAGCAATGTCTACGGAATCAGACGGCGAGGACTCCATCCAGCGACTTCTTAACGACACCGGTGAGTACCTTTTTTAATTCCTATTTCAAAAATAACTCAAACAGTGTTTGTTCATACTTTATTAAATTTATTTCTTAATTACTTCTATTACTCCCCCATACTAACTACTAAAATTCGCATGTTAGTATCCACACATGCAACTAGATATAAAATGGAATATCAAAATAAAATGCACCTTAGCTTATACCATTGACTATACTCTTAAAGGCATATAATCAAAGCTTATACCTAAACTCTAATTTAAATTCATAAATCAAAATATACGTAAATAGTAATGTATTTTATATGCACGATGTTATACCTGAACTCGGTGGCGTAGCGAAAGACTCAGCAACTCGGGCAATTCGGAGGAGGGGGGGTTCTAAGGGGGCACAAATATTACCCGTGTATGTTAAATGTTTTATAAAGAAAACAACTTGGAAATCAGTTAAAGTTTAAAAAAAATCTAATGTTATTTACATGTGCCTTAGACTAAATCCGCTATATATACAAAAGAAAAGAAGTGGTGAAATCAATTTCAGATACTGAAGCGGCGGGTGCAATAATTGTCTTTCTCGGATAATCTGCCGCCGTCAAACGCTGAAGGTGTCCTATTTGCCATAAAAGCTGCAAATCGGCAACTGCAAATATTAACGTCATAAAAAGAACAATATACCATACAGTATGTATCAAAAATAGGTACAAATATTAAGCTTTACAATAGATTACATACAGTACATTGGGGAGACGGGTCTAGTTTTCTCACTTTTCAGTATAATATTTTTTCTCAAATATAACAACCCTGATATGAAAGTCCTAGTAAAACACGTATCTAATTTTTAAACCAGAGAAAAATCACTTCAATGTAGGTCTTTTACTATACTTAATTAATATCTGCAACCGTGAAAGCTGACTACTGGCGTAAGTATTTCCAATAGCCGTGGTAAGGTTTCCAGTGCATTGATGATGGGCTAAAATGAATTTTATACGTTCTCTTCCTAAAATGATAGGCTAAAATGTTTTAAAACAAATTTCATTAACATTGCAAAAATATATTCATTAGAAAAAAATGCAATATTACATATACAAGTATTGAATAAAAAAATAAAACGTTGTGTAACTCTATCCGACCGATACCGGCCACCACTAACCCGGCCGGCACCGGCTGCCACTGGTGCGACCGGTACTTTGTTGTGATTGCGTTATCATATTCTGTATTTTAGCATTTGTCTTCGCAAGCGTGGTGGAGCAAGTGTAACAGTAGCTTGCACCAGATTTTGGAACCTAGTTTGTTGCATATCAAAGTATGGAACACTCTGCTACTAGCCAAAAGCAGGACTACCGGTCAGGTGAGTGCCGGCCGGTAGCGGTCGGCTACTCACAGTTAAAAAAAATTACTATTTTCACTGCTCTCAAAATTAAATCAGCCAAGTACGAACCTCTCTTTGTCTTCATCTTATAATGATGAAGTATGTTGTTGTAATACCTGCTATAAATGAAAGGATTAATAGGATAAAATGGTATCCACTATGTGAATACCAACCCTAAGCTACGTATTATTAAACTAGACCCCATTATATATTTAAATTTGAAATCTCCGCTCAAAAATGTCACCATATTTTGATGCTACTACCAAACTAACTAACCCGTCGGAAAACTAGACCACGTCTCCCCTACATACCAGAAAAATTATTTGATTTTTTAAGAGATCCTTTAAATACGAGAAAATAATTATTGAAAAATTGCCCAAAACTGTTTGAGTACTGCAGGAAAATAACAAAGCGTTGATTCCAAAGACACATTATCGGTAGAAAAACCAAAACTGACACGAAGAGTAAGAAAGGTTGTACAAAAAATATCATCATTTTGACACCTACTAGGTAGGTTTTTACGTTTTTGCCACATTGGATTTAAATTATAAGTTATGTAAATAGCCCAAGCAGTTTTCAAACAAAGTTATATTTTATTTTTTTAATAAAAAATGTTTTTTGCAAAATGAAGACACCGCTGAGTTTTCCTTGAGCTAATCTATTATTGATTTAAATATTTGTACCAATTTTTGATACACCCTGTATAAGTTTGCAACTGATTTATAAGTTTGAACAGCGTTCTTTTAAATGTCGGATTGAATATTATTTAAATAGTGCTCAAAAGCGAAAATCAGAAGAAACAGAAGAGTAAGCAGTACAAAAAATTTAGTGCAGTGCGAGGATTTGCAAAAGGCAAAACGCAAACTGCAGAACTGATTTTGTTAAACATAAAAATCAAGATCAATTATGCAAGTGATATTGTTTTTCTATTGATTTGCTTTAATTGTTATTTATTATAATACTATTACTAGCAACAAATATTTGCTTTGCGTTTATTTCAAGACTGAAATGACCAAAATCTACTATCTCTATCAGTTTAAACACCCCAAAAATAGAAGGACCCCCAATTGTTTCTACAAGGGGGCCCCGTATTTGCCGCTACGCCACTGTCCTAACTACCTGTGCGTGAGATTGTAATTATTACAAATACAAAAGCGTTTTATTGAAAGCTCATTTGTGGGTTCATGAACTGCAATCATTTGAAAAATTACTTACTGTCTTTTTTCTGCGGTCAAGGTTAGATTTCAAAACGCGAGCGGGGTCAGCGCTGATAATGTGACTGCTATACTTGTTTAAACTGAATTTTAAAAGGTATCGTGCTATGTCATTGATTATGGTCAAGTTCACTTTTTTACAGTAATTGATATTCTCCAGTGAATCATCATTTATTTGATAAAAGAGCCGCCGGCTAATAGATTCGTAATCTTTCAAAATAATTAAGAAAACACGTGTGATATGTGATAAGATATTAATAAAAATAATTTAAATTTAATTTTTGCAAAGATTACCATTCCATTGTTATGTCATATATCATATAAGTGCCAAATGCAGATGACGATGAGAATCTTCCTCAGAGTCCTTTGCTCTCGACAGGGCGTGGTGACTTTCTCTTCTATGCATGTGTGCTAGCGTGCTTAATAAATGACATAGCCATAGGGGACCTACAGTTTAACGCGGGCTCCGAACCGCAGGAAGTGCAAGCACTTCTTCTCCAGAGAAAATTTTATAGGCAGAACACCTCGCTGGTTTTCCATTGCCTTGCGACGGAGAACGGCCGTTGAAAATCCGATGTTCCGGTACTGGAATTTAAAACCCAGACCCCAACCATAGCAGTTCAAGGCTCTAAGCGCTAGCCCACGGCCGCCTCGTGATGATACGAATAGCGATCATGAAATTTCAGAATGCAAAAAATTTAAATATGGTTTTTATATCATTTTACATATCTTAACTTTTTTTACCCTATAATATTTGCCAAAAATAGGCCTTAAATTGACGTACGTCATAAAATTTACGAGATCTTTTGAAATTATTTAAAGAAAATTAAAGTGCATCAACCTTATTTTGCTTTCATATGCAGTCGAAAATTGGTGTATCTTTTGAGTTCTATATTTCTATAAGAGAAAGAACAAAATATAATGAGTTGCCGGGAACGAATTACCAATCCTTTTTCAAAGTGAGATAATAATTCGATATACCCATCACACTTTTGTTATAATGACAAATAAACTGCAGGAATTTCTTTTTTCCACTACTAGCATTAAACGATATCATTATTTACTTTGAGTTAGAGCCAAGAAGATGAATTTCTTCCCTAGTGGTTAACAATATTTCATTTTTAACTACTGGTTAATAATGAAAACAATTGCTACCAATCTTTAAATTCACCATAAACTTTCATGTAAAAATCTTTTGATTTTACTGGTAATAACTGTTCACCAACACTTTCTGCACCTTCCCTAATTTCAGGAGGAGTGCAGTTTTCACTCAAATCATCAAAATTGGACATTTTATAACCACTATTATAAAATATATATTTTATATAAATGTCAATTGAAATTAACTATTCTCTTGTTTTGAAGCAAGCCTACTTTATTTTTGTGCATATTTGCATTTGTAATTTTATTTTTTATTAATGTAAAATCAATTAATTATAAAAGGAATAAAGGTGCTAGTAGTGGAAAAAATAATATATAAACCACGGCAGAGAAGACTTATCAGCCTCGCAACTTATTTCCCTCGTTGCTTCGCATCTCGTGAAATAATTCTGCTCGGCTTTTTTTGTCGGCGAGTGTATATTTTCCACTGATTTCGTTATAAAAATGGTAATACAGGGTAATACTGTGATGCATTGGTTTATTTAAATCTAAACAAACACCAAAACTAGCATTTTGCTGTAATAATATAGTATAAAATATTGAAAATGCCCTAAGTGAATATCCACAGCCAGCCTTTTAAGTTCTTTATTAGAGGATATGCGCTTTTAAAGGTTATTACAAAATATTTTCAAAATGTAACAATTATTTCTTTTAAATGTATTAGTGTTTCACAAGAGTTTTGAATTTTTCTTATTCTTGACTTGCTGTTGCTCAAAACGCAAGAGAGACAAAGGCATGACAAGAGTTATAAGACAAAATAAGAACATTGTTTGCAAGGAAACTGCAAGAATGATCAGTTTTTCTTGCACTTTCCTGCATTCTTGCACTGTTATTATAATTCAGGTTTTCAAAACGCGAGCGAGGTGTTTAAATATTGATAAACAGACTTTTTACTTTCCTATCCTTAAAATATAAAAATTTTAAAAATTTTAACTTTAGCGCTTTATTACTGAAAAACAGGTTGACAGATCGCGTTCAAATATTTTATCGTAATAGCGCTTCAGAGACACAGTCTTACTTGGAAGCTATGAAGCGATAAAAATTTCCAAAATTTGGAAAATTTTCAAAACAATATTGCTCAAAAACTGACAACACGTTTTTCTTTACTTTCGAAAGCCGAGGATGAGGTAGAATTTGATTCGTGTCTCAGCTCGTAAATTTCTCTCTAGCGCCTTCTATAAATTTTTGAAAATATATTTACTCAAAAATGAGTTATCAGATCGGAATGAAATTTGATATAGAAAATGCCCTAAAAGTACACAATGTTACAAACTAATAGAATTTTTAGAACTTCTAAAACTTTAAAATAAAAAAAACTTATTCAAAAACTGTGATCTTGCAGTACCGTAGATATTTTTATTTACAAATTTGAAATGTATTATTTAATATTTATCAAGTATTTATGCTTGATTAATTATTTATTTGCGATGATCGGTGTCGGACCTACGTTGTGTTTTAATTATTTACTCGTGTTTGATGTACCCTGTCGCTATCGAGGTTAAAAAGGATACTATTTTAAGCTGATTTAAACAACAATAAACCTTTTGGTTTATTAATTTTGGTTTACGTAAAAATTATCTTTCGCGTAATACAGTAACCGTGGTTTTACATCGGTCGTGTAAGTAAATGCATAATGTAGTAATCAGATACTTTAACTTGAAAAGCATACCAGAAACAGCAATTTTGAAGTCCGATTTAATCTTTTGTTAACATTTTTTGAGGGACAATGTTTCCTTAATAAAATTGTTACGTGGTTAACATGCCGACGTTCAATTTGAAATTACGAACTAAATGGAGCTTTATATAGACATATTTAAAAGTTTTATAATGACACAATAACCGCATTCAAAAAAAACCTAAATGACATTTTTCTATTTATTTACATAAAATAGAGTTCAAAAATGTATCATTCTAAAGGTAAAGTGGTCAATTTTTACATTCAGCATATAATATACGTTACATCAATTGACAAATGATGACATGCGAAGAGAATGAGGTAGTCATACATATTTGTACATTTTTATTAAACTATAAATACAGTTTCTTTTGTAAAAAAATACATTTGATTAATGTTTCTATGCATGCAAGCTTAAACTCTAAGCTATAATTTTTTTTATAAAAAAATCTGCATGAAGTAAAATGTACGTGCTGATATATAATTTTAAATTTCGTACAGAGAGCTATTGTAATTTATACGGACAAACAAGTTCCCGCCATTAACCTATTCTCTGCTGGCAATCTAGCAAATTTAATGTAGTATTAGGCTTCATTGTGCGAGAAACAAACTATTACAGAAAACTGTTTGGTAATAAATGCTGGATTCTCGTATCCATAATTAGAAGCTAATTGTTATTTAGTAAGGTTCCAAACCAGCAATTAGCTACGAGAAGGCTACACCTAAGTAATATAACACAATTTGTATAGAGAGCGCGATGTACGTAAGTAAAACAAATTTTAAAGCGATTCCTGCCATCTAGTGGCTGATAGATCGTTATTGTGGTTATTTTATAATTGTGTCCGTACTTGTCAGACGATAATAGAAACGCTAATTTGGTTTCGAGTTTCAATAACTGTTGCAAATGATAACTTTAAGTAGTCGGTATTGGTTACCAGTAGATGTCGCAAAGGTTTCAAATGTGTAATTAAGCATGTATAATTTTTTGCTATAATTATTATTACACACATATGTCAAAAATAGCAATAATTTAAAATGACAACCATTGGATGTCTATAAAGAGGATGCATTAACAAAATACAAACTATATTGATTATGAATTTCATATTTTTCGTTTTCTACAATAAGTGTTACCATTGACTATCTATAAAGGTATATAATCAAACGTGTTACTTACGAACTAATCTTAATTAATGTAACTTGAACTACTTAAATAGATTCACATTTTCTGCAAACAATTTTACTTGCAATATTGGGGAGACGTCATTTAGCCGAACCCGAAGTCAATAATCGAACCATTACTCCTGAAATTTCTTACTTTCTTAGCAATACTTTTTTGGGAACTTAACGAATTTATTTACTGATAATTTAATGAGCTCTTGATTGTTATACTATTCTTGACTATCGACCGCATACACAAACGATTGTTAACTTTAACGGGATGTTAACATTGAGAAAGGGTTCTCTAAAACTGAGAATTTGGGCCCAAACTATCAGTGGTGCTCCGCAGGTCCAAAATTTGGGTAGACAATGGAAAATGCAAAAATAATTGAACATTAAAATTAAAAAATTAAAATATTCTTTTTTTAAATTAAGCTTGTTATTCTTGTCAAATATTAACAAACAACAAAACATGTATTTGTCTACCAGCGCCCTTGCCAGATCAGGTGTGCCTAACCGGGCCTCGCCCAGCCAGCTGGGCTCAACTGTGCCACACTGGGCCAGACGGACCTCGCCGGGCTGGCAGGGCTTAACCGGCTTAACCGGCAGGGAAAAGCCGGAATTTCAAATAATGGTACAGAAACATCCAGGACAGTATCTACTTATAAAAACAAAAAGGTGTTTTCTTTAGTTTTATTTTTAATATTTTAGTTACATATTATGTTCGTTTATTGTTACATCGTGTAGATGTGTCTTTGTCTGTTCATAAGTATTTTTAGTTGATATTATAGTTTCTACGTTATTTAGACCCATATTAGGTATCTAGTTATTTTGTTTGCGTTTTTTTTAATATATTAAAGTGTTTTAAAGTGAATCTGGAACCCAGGCCCCACAACTTCTCGTTACGCCACTGATCCCAAGTTTAGCGAAAACACTGGATCACTATTTGTATTACTTGTGATAACCATAGAGTTATGTCAATGTTTAACAACCAGTTTTTGTTTTTTACCTCGTTTTTTGAACGTTTTTCTGTTAGCCTGTAGTTCTACAATTATAATATGTAAAAGTAGCTTATAATGTAAGCTGTAGTTTTAACACGCAATCCTTCTGAAGTCGAGATTAAAGCAATGTATTTTTCACACGCAAGTCGACCTCCATTTGATATTAAAATGAAAAACTATACATCGTGAAAATGTTTACGTAACTTTTTTTTCTATATCAAAACGAAAAAAAACTTTGGTTTTTCTTTCTGAAATATATTAAATTTGAGTTAGTAAGGAGACATAAAAATTCCTGTACAATATTTTGCATTGATGTTAAATAATAAACGAACAAAGAAACGTGAATTCTTGTAAGTTACTTACTTTCTATAAAATATCCGTTATAGCAATTTGTAATTTATTAAAGGGGAAATAAACCAGTTGGGGTTAATAGAGACATAAATTAAAGCAAAGTAATATATGCAATGTTCTATTTTCGTATTGGTTTTGATATTGCAATATTCTACATAGGTTGAAAATATCACGTATGTTATGTATGCAATAGGATATTACAATTACCGTTTTATAACTGTATTTTTTAGAAGTATTTCTTATTTTTACGAGGAAAAAGGAAGCGGTTTACATGCTGGTTTTTACAAAATGAACTTTCCATCTGGTTTCGGTTTATGTAAGGTTTTGTATTTATCTTGCGGTTATTCTTAGACTCCCACTTTCTATTCCATGATCAAATTTATAGCCTAGCTACCTACAATCACACTAAGGGGGTCTCAACTCTCATTTTCATATTTTATCGAAAAATCAAGTATTCGCGGAAGCTGACCAACGATGAATTAATATTAAATTGGTAGAAATTTGCGGTTAATAATAGTTTGCTAATTAATATGCAGAATATTCCGAAGTCCGATCCGAGAGAAACCAACCCGTCTCGCTATAGACAGATAAATTTGGTTACTTCCTTGACCTTGTTCGAAATTTACACAACGAAACAGTGAAAGTGTAGCTACTCCCAAAATTATTGCTTGTAGTACTTAAAACATCTGTTGAAAAATTTACTACGTAACTATATACTGTAGCATACGTCTGAACTCTAAATCGACGGTTTATAATTATCATCTGCTTAATACGAGAAAGAGTAGTAAGCTATTTTTGTATATTGGAAGGTTAACAACTTATGTTTTAAAACATATACTCCACCTTCCACCAGAATAAGGTCTTAGAGAAGTTACAAATTATATTTTATGCTATAAAAGTTGTAAATAGATGAACATTATACAAAATCTATTTTTTGGCTGTCGTTTTCCTAACTTGTACAGGTAGGTAAACAAAGAAAGTGAAAAAAATCGCTAACTTGGGAAGGGTATATTGTCTCAAATAATATACCTAAAACTATGGCACGGTGCAAAAAAATTAATACACATGCAGACAAGGTCTGATGTGTGATTATCAAAATGCATAATGCAATAATCGATTGTAAAAAATAAGCGGTGGTATTGATTCATCAATCAATTCGATTAATCGGAGAATCGATGTTTTCCGAAAATACTCGAAAATAACCGAATAATCGTTTAACCAAATAATAGATTAATGTTCTTTCGCACAGCTTTAATACAGATACCAGTATACGGTCTGCATATAATTGCCGATACCCTCCTGAACAGCCGTACAATTAGTATAATATATTATTTTTTCTAAATCTTCGGCATTTTAGTTTTACCATTATCCATCCAGTACCATCCTAACCATTGGGCTAATTGGGCTATAGCCCTAGGGCGCCGGGCTCAAAACAGCGCCGGGTCCAATAAGGCGCTGGGCGATGCTTTATAAAATATATCGTTTTAAATAGTCATTCTTTACGGTACTACATTAAATAAAAATGTCTTTTTAGCTACCTATATATTTGTTGTTGTATTTTTCAATTTTTTACAATAATCCCCTCAGTGGATTTCAAATATGTCGGTGCGCCAACTAGTGGAAGCTAGACATATACCGCTAGTATATGTAACGCTATTAATCTACCAGGTAGACAAAACACATCTGGTCTGGTTATAAGACAGTGTAAGTGCGCCTGCGCTAAGTGCGCATTTGTGTAAAAATTGAGTAGAAAGTGTTCGTTAGTGTCCGTGAAGGATACGAGCCGCCGCGCCGTCTATTTGCCCGATTTCAGACTCGTGTGTGAACCTGTGCTGTAGCAGTTGTCTCGTTGTGTGAACTAGTGGTGGTTTGTCTGAATTATGGTGTCCGTAAAAAACATCCCTGGAACAATCAGACCCGGAAATATTATTTCCGGAAAAGAAATTCCCTGAAAAAACATCCCCAGTAAAAACAGCTTCTTTACAGTTTTAATTTGTACAATTCTCTTAGATAATGACATTCTATTACTCTAGTACTAAACTTCATCCCGATCTGTGAACTCATTTTTGAGTAATAATGCGTTAATGTGAAAATTTTCAAAAAATCGTATAGGTCGCCATTTTCAAGCTATAAAATTAGAAAAAAAAAGAAAAAATTTGATATGCCGTCGTAAGGCTTTCTATCAAATTCCGTTTGCCAGTTTCATAAAACTTGTTTTCCGGTATAAATGCTACCGAAAAACAGGTTTAACTTCCGCTTCGGATTCGGATTTTTTAAAAGTTTATTTTGACGGTGAATATTTGATTTTGAATGTTTTAACATTCCGAAGCTTATCAAAATCGAACCATCCGTTCGGGAGTTCTAACGCGTAACTCACACATACAAACCCATTCATACACCAGACAGACATTTTTTTAAACCACTTCTTTTGAATTCCTGGAAGTCCAAAACATGTATCTTTTTCTATCAAAGATTTATTTCGGGGCTTTGTGTCTGGGGGCTTTTTTTACTAGTCTTTTTTTCCAGGGTTTTTTCTTAGAGCTTATTTTCTGGGGCTTTGTTTTCCTGGGGATTTTTTCCATGGGATTTTTTGCGGGGATATTTTTACGGAAACGGCTGTTTTATCCTAGATTTGAATGTTACCCCTGCTGTTAGGGCGCGGCAAATTCTTAGCCCAGTGCTTCAAAGTTCTTAGGACGGCCCTGCATTCCACACCGTACCGTTGTACTCTGAAATTTCTGTCATTTTTCTACTAACTTAACTACAGCTAACTAAATACCAAAAATTGCAAGCTCCTATTTGACGTAAATGCCGGTGATCTGAAAGAACATGCTCAGCATTGTATACCATATGTCACATAAAATGATAATTACAAACATTACGTAATGAAAATGCAGACCAAGCGTTGTCTGGAGTAGACGCACAAATTTTGCTGTAGTGGATTTACACGAGGTGCAACTCTGCAATGTAGCAACAGACTACATTCTGCAGTTTTTCTAAGTGTCTATCACTGATGAAATGTTTGCAATAAAACACACGTGTAGGAGATTGTTGCCATTAGGTATATTGAAAGCACGTGTAAGAGAAATACGGCATATTGTCAGTAAAAAGAACACAAATATCTTACGAAAATATTTTGTTATTCTCAGTCTTTGCTACAAATCTAAATGCCTGAAAGGTTTATATTATGAAAAGCCTGATCGGGGCGCGGCGTATCGATACGGCATCACTTCGTATCGACAAGCCGATATGCTATTGGTACTCGCATCGATATATCGATACGTATTGAATTATCGACATATAGATATGTGTCAATACAAACAAATTCAAGATTTATCGTTACAGAAGTTTTCACTGTTATGCCGAGCGGCCCGAGAAAAGACGGTGAGCACGAAAATTCTTTATACGAGCATTTGACAAGCAAGCGGAGAGCGTTTTTACTGCATTTTACCGAATAGAAACATTCGAATGATTTTATCCAAACTTATCATTCGATTATTACATTCGTTCGAATGGCATTCATTCGATTATGAAAATCATTCGGTTATGCGCATCACTTGTCGAGACGCACAAAGTACAAATGCGGTGAAATATTGATATAAATATGAAAGTGCGATACGAAAATGTCTGTATCGATACAACAATATAGATATTTCAGCCATATGGATACGGCAATATGTATTGATGCTGCGGCACTTATCGACATGTATCGATACAGAAATTTTCATATCATACACCCCTAATATTATGAATACATCGATTTGTGCATAAAGCTTTAAAAATTAGAGTTTAGGAATCCTAAAAGTAGTAAAGCAAATCTGTAAATAGGTTATACTATTGGTAGAGTACAACTTTATGGTACTACACAGTAACACCTTTTGTATTATGTTTGCAAAAACAAATTTTGTGCTTTTTGTTGCTTTATCTAAAGTTTCGCAATTACTTTTTTCCCACTACAAATTTTCGTTATACAAGTTATACATTTTTATAAATAAAAATTGACTAGCAGTTTTTACTCTTGAAGAATTTTAAAACTTTTAGAGAATTCCATTATGAAATCATCATCAATAGATTAGTTTAACCCGGATATTTTTGACGTACACAGAGGTTTAATTTTATCGAGTAAAATTTCATTTGTACGAAAACTTGGTTGATTAGTAATTTGAAAAGTCAACTGTCATGATAAAATAGCAAAACCGCAAGTTAAGCGATTTTGTCTAATGGCAGTTTGTTGAGTCAAATCATTTAAATTGTTTTTATGGTAAAAAGGAAATAAAAATGTATTTATCCATTGGCAAAAATTTACCTTCCTTTTTCAGCTGACAAACTCATAAAATATCGTCTTGATATGGCCTTTTTTTGTACAGGGGTTAAATTATCGCTAATAATTTAAAGCAAATTACTCATTTGTTGTATTTGCTTGTTTTAAAAATACAATTGTTTTAAAAATTCGATATATCATGCATGCGAGAAATAATTCACTCATATACTCCTCATGAATCACAAAAATCAGTCGGAGCAAGTTACTCAAGCATCCTGCATAGCAACTTATGTTTGTTTTGCGTAAGAAAATTACTCTGGGCGCGATAGCAATCAAAACTAACACTCGTTACCGCGTAACAAGTTTTCACAATTTTTTGCCTGGCTATTTTTCAATTTTGCTTGTGTTATAACTGTTGAAAAAACGACATTCTGTAGAAACGTGTTCAATTCTGTTTCGTAATAAATCGAAAATCTAAAAATCATGGATATTTCGCAATAGTTACCTTAATGTTTCGGTGTTTTCAGGATTGTTGGGTTATTTAAATGCTAAATAACATACAAAGTGTTTAGAAATTGCCGCCGAAAAATTGTGTGTTGATTCCACACAAAAAAATAACAGGGACAGTTTCTTTATTAATTTAGAGTTCTAGAAATGCATCATAAGGAAGCTGCAACCCCCTGAATGGGGTGTCCAAGAGTTACTCTTTATTTAATAGCTCAAAAACCCATTAAGATCAATTAATGAAGTTTGGTTTAACTTCCCTTCCCCAACAATTCAATAATAAGACACGTTTTAGTTTTTAATTAAAATAAAATAAATTAAAACCAATACCTATTAAAAATTGCGTGGACTATTCTCCACAAAACTGTTTAAATCGATTTTTATCTGAAACTGTCCACACATTATAAATTACTGAGAGTACTTTTTCGTGTATTTTTGCCGTACACTCTAGTTGCAGTATTAAATTATAGAAAAGCTAAAATTTCAAAAATACGGAAGGTAAAGGCCAGCATTCCTGTAATTTTGCACAGATGGTTAAAATAATAATCTTAATGATTGTTGAAATTTTAAGCAAAACTAACTTCTGGAGTTCGTCGTCTGGCATTGTACTTGTAGTTCCCTTAGAAAACATTTTTGGAACTAGAATTATTCGAACTTTTCTTTTTGTTTTTCATGTAGATTCTACACACAAATTTTTCGACAGCATTCCGCAAACACTTTGTATTTTGGCTACATAGCAATAACAAAGGCAATCTTTTGCGATAGTATAAAAAATATTATATTTTACAATGCAAAAATATCTTCTAGAATTTAGTTTTCTTTAAAGTAAAGAACAATCAAGGGATATGACTCGCAGTTTCTGAACTTGATTAACTTAATTTTTATTCATTACAGTGCTACAACATCAAGCACCTATAATTATAATGACGTTTTAAGCTTCTTAAAATTACACAATACAGCACGTGCATAAATCGTGCACAATTCAAGGAGCGACAATTTCTTTGTTATAATTTAAGTGAACCTTTATGTAGTTTCTTCATTTTTTACTAGCGTCTTTCGGATGTTACTGTGCTAAAGTTTTGCGAGCATCCTCAAATGTCGTAAATATGTACCTGTTGTCTCTTGTTCCACAGTAAGACCTAAGACTTTATAGACTTTATATCACAACCCGGAAACTAAAATAAGGTGCGACTATTTATTGACCGTGAGAAGTCGGTTTGTGTATTACTACAACCTCTGCTATGAATGAATTTGATTAATTGCCAAGTAAAATGGGTAATCGTATATGAACTGAAAGTATCTTAAAAATTAAACTTTGGTGAGTTGTAGCGTAGCTAGTACGTAGTTTTGAATAGGAATTGTTTTGTTGTAAATAACTCGGCATCAATAAGCATAGGAATTGTCAAACGATACTCCTAATTTTTCATATAATTTAAAACTAGAACATCAACCATTGGAATCGTATAAAACTAGAAATATATTGTAATCGTGCGAGAAACATCATGTACGGCTTTGTTGCGATGTAGAAAATTACGTTTTTACTATTTTTATATTATTATGGCACGTGCTCACGTATAATGTTTATTGTTGAGCAATTCTGACTAAATCACCCTTGTTTACACTTTCAATAAAAAAAATAGAAGTGGACAGTAGCAACCGCACGTATCCCTTATCACAGGTTCTATAAATAAAGTTCTACTTACTTGGTTTGATCTAATTCGATATAGATATATAAAGTGAAAAAATAAAAAACTCTGACGTAACAATTTATAGTATTAAATAATATTGACAGCCAAGTTGTATTTTTTTATTATTTTGTAAAATATGTACTCGAATGTAATACACGTCTTCCAATATTTTATGTTTATTACTTTTTCGAAGAAAAAGGTAGTCATGCAATGTTAGAACAGAAGCAGATCGTAAAACATGTAAATAAACAATTTAAGCGAAGTGTTTGTCCAATTTGAGCTGTGTAATACACGTGACGATAAAAACAAGAGTTTTCTGAAAAACTATGCATCGTATTGTTCTGCGAAATGAGATCTATTTCTAAAAACTTATCTCAAACATTTTATAGTACTACTCAACAGTAGCGTTCCGTGGGTTCAAAATTTGGGTAGGCAAAAATTATATAACATTAAAATTAAAAAGTCAAAAAATACGACAACTCTAATTTACCAAGACCTGTTGTTAAATAAATTAATCTACGCATAAAATTCTTATTAAATTTCGCTTGGTCATTAAGGACTCTAAACCTTCGTCTAAAACCAAGTTAATGCGTGATTTTCCAAATAATTTTAATCTAACGGTTGCAGACAAATGTTATTTGATCGACGCATGTTTTTTAAGTGCAGCTAAAAGATTTTTTAAATCAGAGTATCCTGTTTCAGACCATACTTTTGTGGGGTTAGATATAGATGAAAATAGTAAGCAATTTCAGCAAAATAGCCTATTTTTAAGGTCGCTACCAGTTAGCCAGTCCATTCTTTTATACCATTCAGTATTAAACGATCTAGATTTCTTTCTACCGTCTGTCTGTAACAGCCCTAGTAATTTTGGAGTACATCGCCCATGAGTTTTTATTTCTATTTGTTTTTCGCAAGAGCATCCATTAAAATTTTCTTTTAAAAGCTGCTCAACGAGATTTTCTATATTTTCTGCAAATTTGCAAACTACGTATAAAATAAATAATCACACCGACGCAAACAAAGCAAAAACTACTACGAGTTCGTGCTTTCGCAGCTCTCTGCATCTGATCATTGCATTATTTGTATTAATGTGCATGCAAGCGTATTAAGAATAATAGATGGGTTGAGTGTGTCGTAGCTCGAATCATTTGGCCCGATAAGCTCGGCCTCGCGTATGCAAAACGGTGTTTAAAGGCAACGCCTATTTGTTTATTTGCGGTTGCTTCGTCTCAGAACTGTTCTCCTATTGTTGCTTTAACTGTAAGTAAAATTTGATTACATGCTGGTTAACACATTTACTCACACTTTTTGTTTGACGACTAATTTTTAATAATAGCCGGCAGTGTTAAAAAGTAAAAATAAAAACTGTATGTAAAAGTAGCCTTTTTTTTTTATTGAAATTTAGAATTTGATTTTTTATTTGAAAAGTTATGGGTAGGCACCGCCTACCCTGCCTAGTAGGACGGACCGCCACTGTTACCCAACCATTTAAAAAAAATCTGATAATCTATCTGATGATTATCCGAGAAAAAGGCACGTGTTGGTTAATCAAATCAAGCGCATTTTATGGCCTTGTTTTTTTCAAATTACCTTCACTTATTTTTGTTTATGAATAGACACGTGTAAATTATGTTTGGTTTGTTCTTTAAATAATAGCCATTGTTTGCAACGACACACACGCTGATACACTCGAAAATCATTTATATTAGTTTGCAAATTCTGGAAAATACCTCGCAGTTGAATTTTCGTATATTTATTTCGGGACACCACCGTCAAAATCACATGAAAGTTAGTGTTGGCTAGACTGTAAGCTGGATAAGTTCCATTTGCTACAAAATAAAATCCGTTCTCAAACAATGACGCACTTGGATCAGGTACCTGACGAGGCATTTAAAACGTCACTCACACAAACAACTTTAAAAATGTGTGTTTGAGGACAGTTTTTGGTGGTATTTTGTTATTATGAATGCCTGCCAATAATCTGACAGCGGTGGAACGTTAACCACATTAAGTTGTACTTTGATTTTTCTCTACTGTTCGTAAAGGAACATTTATTTATCAGGGGTATTTTATTTTTAATTTAATGAAAAATTGAATTTCTATAGATGGACACATCGAGGTGAAGGGGCAAATGTATATTATTTATGTATCTTGTTTATATTTGAAAATACCCATAAGATACTTATTAAAACGAATACCACGCTTTCAGTTACAAAATAATATACTAGCCAACCTCGCCCTCGGGGGTAGGGGGCAAAAGTGTATTACTTCCCCCCCCCCTCCCCGAGAATTAGTAAATACTGTCTCATTTCTTTTTAACAAAAAAACCCAAATTTGCAATTCATAATATTATTACTCTTTTATTAAATAAATTTAATTTTATTAGTATTAATAACATTATTAAGCTGCTCCCCCTCTCGAGAAAAATTTCTACTAACCGACTGGAATATACTTCATCTATGTTAGCTTTAGCAGATCTAAATAAAATCTTATTGGACAATTTTCCGTTGAAAATTCGAGAGTAATATACCTTGAATAATAATAATAATAATATATATCTTTATTTTCCACATTCGAAAACAAGAACAAAAATTACACAAAAGATAATACAGAAAAAACATAAAATAATTAATTATAATATAATGCTGTTGGAAAAGAGGAAAATGCCAATTGAAAAGCGTTGCTAGTAAGCTGATCATTTAAAAACTTTAAAAAACTGTTTTTATGCCTTAATATTAATAATAATATTAATCCGTATTATTAATTAATAATTTTTAATTTCTTATACCTTCGGTATAGGAAAGTATTAATATCATGAGCATTTTCGAAATAGAGATTTTGGCGGAAATACATGTTTTGGACCTTCAGGAACTTAAAAATGGTAGATAAGGTTCTCAAATTAATTTATAGGTAGGGTTAATTATGCCCCTCTCACCCAAGTTTTGGTTGACGAATGTGTCTCGTTTTTGCTTTTATTCGCAAGGAATGTTTTTCCAAAAAATTACAATATCGATTTTTTCGTCACAGCAATGTTGCAGCGTACTACTGTTTCTGTGTGTAACGTATACACTTTACAGTCCAGACGCCTGAACGCAAAAAACTCAAATTAGGTTTAAAAGATTGGTAATCCCAAAATTTTGAAAAAAGTAATATTTCTAACAATTTTCAAAATTTTTCAAAAGTTTTGAAGGGGGTTCAAAACTTACAATTTTAAACAAAATTTTAATTTTTTTTAATTATTCTACAGATTTAAAAGTTTCTAGAATTTTTCAAAAATATAGTATAAATTTTTATTTTATTTTAAAATAATTTGAAAATTCATAATTTTCAAAAATTTTACCATTTTCATTTTTTGAAAATTTTGCTATTTTAAAAAAATTCAAACAATTGATTTTAAAAAGTACAAAATGTTTAACCATCCTCTTAATTTTCAAACTGTAAAAAAAGTTTTTCAATGTTTTGAAATTAATAAAAAAATTTTCTTAATTGCAATTTTCAAAAAT
This sequence comes from Ctenicera cuprea, assembly GCA_958336395.1. Taxonomy (NCBI): domain Eukaryota; kingdom Metazoa; phylum Arthropoda; class Insecta; order Coleoptera; family Elateridae; genus Ctenicera; species Ctenicera cuprea. Next base: position 41,245,550 of record OY284490.1, read on the forward strand.
TTCAAAATACGAAAATTTAAAAAAAATTTAATTTTCGAAATATAAAACGTCTCTTTCGTAGCGTTTTTCAGAACATTTTTATCTTAATATGTCTAATGCTGTCTTCCTCCTTATTAAACATTTTTCAAAATGGTGACGATACTTGCTTTCTCGTTTAACGTTTTTATGCACCAACTTACTTATCTATAAAATACACAAACATTTTAAATCAAGGATTCAACAAACAATTAGGTAAAAGTTTTTGTGAATAATTCGCTATTGTGAGAATTTGCTTCATTCTATATTAAAATAAACAGGAAGATTTTCTTAGTCAGTTTTTAAACTGTCTTTTTTATCTTTATAGCTTTAATAAAAGTTGTAAACCTATCGGACTTGTAAATGCAACATAAAAATGTTTCTAGGAAACATTTTGCTTTCTAATATTTAAGTATATTATTACATATACACTTCGACGTCTTAAAATAAGTTATTGATTATTACCACCAAATTCAATATATATATCGTCCTCGACGTGTCATCTTCATACCAGAACATTTAAAGTTTTTTAGTTATCTATAAATAGAAGCACATGTGATGTCGCTAAAGTAGGTTATGCTGTAACATGAAATACTCAAATAAATAAAGGACTTCCTAATTCATCGCTGAAGTATCTTTCTGTCATTTCTGAGTGTTAATTGTAGAACAGATAATAGTAGAAGCAAATTCCTTTCTGTTTCTGTCATAAATCAAAAGTGAAATTATGGAAAGTATTTTTTATAATCTTAACAGCTTGATATCTAAATTTTATTTAATTGAACGTAAGAATTGCATAATTCCGGAATTCTTTTAAACGGAACTGCGGAAGTATAGAACAAAGACAATGTTAACTACTGTGGATTTTCTATTTTGGTTAGATTTTGTTAATAAATACGTATAATAACTTAGTTACAATAAACTAATTCCTGGAAATCACGGAAAAAAGCAATTTTATAATTATTGCGATTTCTTTCCGAAAACGTGTTCCTGCTGTCTATCTTTTTAAAATATCGATTAAAATATTCCATGGCAGTGAGCAATTGCAGATGTTATGTTTAACTTATTATTCTCAAGAAAATAAATAAATGCCTTAGAAATGTTTAATAACTGTTTTCATTACTCTTTTATTCAACAAGATTACCTATGGAGGAAATTAAATTAGAGCGCAATAAATACATTTTATTGTCTTGGCACTGTACATTTCAGAATTTATTTTCTCAAGTTATTTTTGAACACTATAAAAACAGAGACTAATGTAAATCAATCTAAAAATTAAGGTAGTATGCACTATATTTCACATATTAGGAATTCTTTGGTTATCTCGAGAGATCAAATTTGATTTTAATCAAAATGTGGTGAATATCGCAATTTTAAGTTCTTTTTTAGTAGATTATACTAAAATAATAAATGCAAAATTTATATAACGCCATTTAGGCAACAAAATAAGTAAAACAGTTCGCATAAACATTTGTCCGAAGCCTTTCTTTACGGAGCTACAGCCTTCTGAAGATTGAATAGTCTAATTAATTACTTTTGGTCGAAAACTTTCGCAGTAGATTCATTAAAATTGATATCTATATCTATTTCTATATCTATATTTGTTTGCATAAGTGCATCAGCGATGCTTCATATGGGAGGGGTCACATAATATGTTCTTCTAAATATTTTAGATATTTATAACTTTTTTGAAAGATGTCTGTAAAAGCTTTTTCTGTATACAATACCACACTAAAAAATGCAAAGACTGTTCCCTCTCTCAAAGGCTTTAACTTGTAACGAAGCATTACCGGACCTATTACATGTTTACGCGAACGTTTTTCATAGTTTTGATGTGCAGAGGCGGCGTTGCCAGAATTTACAATTCACAATAGTGTTTTTTTTCACCTTTAGGTTAAGTTTACCTACCCCCTGTATATGGGGTCAGAGCTTTCTCTCGGGAAATGGTTAAAAGCTGTTAAATAAATTATGCAAACTACAGATATGGGGGGGGGGGGCGGTACTCTCTAAATTAACCGTTGCGATAATCATGATTTGGTTTCAAAATAAAATTATTGGAAAAACTAGAGATTAACCTGAACACTTTCGAAGTGAAAATACAGAAAATAATACAGGGTGTTATTGAAATACGTGCGGATATTTTAACCTCTAGTAGTAGAACTTACCAAACTGAACCACTTTTCTATTTATAATTTTTTCTAAATCGTATATTTCTTGTAGCATCCCCCCCCCTGAATTTACGAGCCGCTCAGTAAGTAGATTAAGTTTAATGTGAAAAGACAAAAAAAAATATGCAAACACTGTACAATTTTTTTGTCGTGCACGAAGGTTTGCTTACGATTATCAGTGTTTTAATTGACATGATAAGAAAACTTACCTTTGCAACAAGTGTTCAAAATGTAATGTAATGCATTTTTTCCATGCAAGCACGGGCTCTTCGTAACATGGATTTGCGCACTCGGGGAAAAACTATCAAATTTTTGCGATTAATTTCTGCAGTTATTTTTACACATACTCTTAGTTTTTCAAATTCTTTACAAAAAAAAAGGAAAATTTAAATACGGTGGTCGCGCAGGCAGTAACACCGGACCATTTCGACCAATCCACTTACCCGGAAAATTATTATCCAATCACACTAGTATTTAATAAGAATAATGGACTGGTGCACTATAATGGAGGTACCTGCATACAGCTAAAGGCAGTTAAACGTACGGTTAAATTTTTTTATTACGAAATCCCAAATAGTCAATGCCGTTTAGACGAGATGGTGCGGGTGCCCTAACTCTAGCTCTGGCAGCATTTCCACCTACTTCACCCTACACAAAGACAATGTCCGTTAATTTATTGTTGAAAAAATCGCCATTTTATTACTAAGTAACAAATTTATTGCATACGATCAATGCGGTCGTGCACATCGAATGAATTCACCAATAACCAAGCGTCAATCGCAATATCAATTACATAACAATTTATCAGTATCTACCTACCTACATTTTGCTCGTCTTAATCCGAAGTTTTTATTGTGCTGCATTAAATTAAAATACAATTCCAGAGGCGGGTACCCACATTTTTAGTAAAACGTTTTTGATCTTTATCTCAGTTTTGGGGGTCTTTCGAAAAAATGATAAATAGACAAGTGGTTCAGTTTGGTGAGTTCTATAACAGGTTAAAATATCTGCACGTATTTTATTAACACCCTGTATAATTTCATTCCAATTCCGGTATCAACAATTTTCAGCCTATAAGCATAATCCCAATTACGTCTAGAGAGTAAGCTTTCTCAGCTTCAGTTTTAATATCTTACTGTAATCACATGCCATACTTATCTGTTATCTGATTATCTCTATCTACTAAGAAGTTGTAGGGTTTAAATATTTTGAAAATACTTAAATGGTGTCAATTCTCAAATTCAGTACAGATTTTGGGCTGCACCAAGAGAGGCAGTTACTTCCACGTGTAGAACTTAACCTCAAAGTTTGTGGAAATGGAAACCATGTGTGTATCTTAAGAACATACTTAGATTCAGGGCAATTCGATTTTGCAAGTATCTTTTTTGTGTATTTTTGTACGCAGCATAAGATCTTATAGACAAAAATTTAAAACTTGTAAAAATCTACAAGAAGAACATACTAATACGTCTTTTCCAGACCCGTATTCATTGGAACCTTCAATAGTATATTATATACCAAAAGACTGAAATGCTTTATTTAATCCCGGGTGTGAAAGTTAATTGCCTGAACGTAGCGTAGCGGAGCGAGGGCAATAATCACACGAAGGATTGAATGAAGCACCTCAGTCTTGTGATATACACGCTATTTTATGCACTTTCGAATAATTTGAAATAAAAATAGTCAAAATTTTGAAATATGCTGTCAACGTGATAATCCAGCTTTTTAAAACGTCAAAATTAAAATCGTAGTTTTTGATGGTGACAAAACATACTCGGTAACTTATCAATTTATATACATCTTAGCAATTTATATACATTTAATTAATCCCTTGGGACTTTTGAAAATATTTAATCCTTCCGGCGTTAAAAGTGACACTTTAGTCCACGAAAAAAGTAATCAAATTATTACTTTTACTCCCAGAAGTGAAAAACCTATTTTGGTGCCTAGAATGCTTCATGCTAAATTTTACACCATAATTCTAAATTACCATGTATATTATTAATTTCACAATATTGTTTTATTTTTATTCACATTCACAGCATACTACTACAGTCATAGATAATAGATGTAACGATAAAGCTATATATTTTCCTAGAAGTGAAAATGACAAAGATATAATAATGATTATGTCACGTTAGGTTAGATAGCAAAGCAATCAGAAGTGGTACTTTGGTACTGTTTGACGGTGCACTATATTACATTTATAGAATTCGGATAAATTACTGGTTTACGAATTTTAAATCGTATCGACTTTTTTTATAACTAAATGTAGATAAGATTATATTACATTACGAACTATATACTATCATTGGCGCCAACCACTAAGGGCGTTTTCGGCTTGTTCTTTGAAAACAATATTGAATTTACTGCAAACAACTTTACACGTTTATGTAAAATTTAAAAGATATACAAGGTCGTATACAGGGTGTTCCAACGATGCGTAACTCTTTCATAACGCCTTTGTTAATTAAGTTATCTAAAAGATATTGTACACGTGGGCTACTTAACAACTTTCGTGCACGTTCTAAAATTATTTTGGTTTATACATGGTGTTCCATATCACAGAGGCATACAAAACCTATGTTTTGTTTTTAATTGAACGCCGTGTATATTTTTTTTTATTCGTATTCGCCGTTTCATCGCCTTTCTAAATATGTTTTATTATTGAAATTCCGTTGCGATGTTGTCACGTTATACCACTTTTTCTTTGAAAAACCGAGGGATTTTGGTTTACCATGGTTTAATAAAAATAGTATCGAGCGCAAAAACTCTATCCAACTGTCTAAAAATATACAGGATGTTCTATTAAAAAAAATCGAGTTATGCCACATAAGTAGTAGGTATATTACACCGTTGCAACAAACACCATTATTAAAACATCTGGGGACCAGGGACGTGAACTGAAAAAACGTTTCGGTTTTTGTTTACGGTTCAAATTTTTTAAATTTTTTTCCGTTTCGGTTACGGTATACTGCTACTACAAATTATGGTTTCGGTTACGGTTACCGGTTATTTTTTGTTTTTTTTTTAATGAAAAGCAAAGAAAATTCTGTACAAGATTACGTACAAAAACTTATGCCATGCAATTAAAGAAAATGGAGTTATCACCAAAAACGGCAGCACTAAAAAAGTTTTCGTTTTTGTAAACTGTAGAAAAACCTGCTGACTAAACTCATCTTAATTAGTAATATGCAATCATATGTTAAATGTAGTACTATTTGTTGTAGCTGTATTACTGTTACATTGCTTTTTAATTTGACATTTTCACCTCTTAGCGCCTGGCTTCACTTAGTTGATTGATCAGAAACTGTAGTCTTGTATCTAGTAATCCTATATAGAAATATGTGAGTTTATGTGACTGAGACTGTAAGAGAGCTTTTTATTAAATGCTCAATTACCTATCTCCCTGCGATATATCACAGTAACTAGCTGGCCCGTGCCGTCTGGTAAGATTTTGTCGGTATACAGCATAGCACCATCGGATAACATCAGCGTAGTTTACTGGCAGTTTAAATTTGGCCGGCGGATGACGTGTTGTTTATGTATGCGTTGCATATTTTAACGTCTGCTATCAACAGACGCCGTGGCTCAGTGATAGAATGCGTGTACAGCGTTGTGAGACAGATTGGTCGAGAGTTACATTTTTTACATAGGTTTTACATAGGTTATCGTTATTGTTTTTTGTTGTGTACATAGTGACATGCTACACTTTATGTTCGCTAAAATCTTTAGCAATAGCTGCAGAACACAGGCGCAACAATGTGCACGCTATCGGTTCACTGACTGCCAATAACACAAAAATTAAGTACTTGGGAGTAAAAGGGAAACATTCATCCTGCTGGATCATGTTATACGATGACCTTACACCGGCAAAAACTTTGCATTCGTGTTTGGGAAACATTAATAACCCTAATCATTGTTTTGGCTATAACCTTAAGGTTCAACCAAAAGGGCTAAACATGCGAAATGCGAAGATTAAATAGTAAATACTAATGTCGGTCCTACATTTGTCGGAACGAAAAAATACCGGTATATTCTTAAAATAATTACGGTTACGATTTTCGGTTACGGTACAAAAAGACACCTCAATTTCAGTTTTCGTTTCTGTTGCGGTTCGGACAACTTTGCTTGTCGGTTACGGTGCACGTCCTTGTGGTAGACCAGTACATGGTCTTGACTAACGTTTTGCAGAAAAGTTTGTTTAATTTGTGAAAATACGGCTAGTGCAAATTTTATTGCCGAGATCTGAAAATGTCAAATTTTTGGAAAAAAGTGGAACAACCTGGTAATGCCGTACGGCATTTTAAAGACAAAGCTTATTCAGAGAAGCAATTAAAAGGCGAATGAGAATATGCACAAATATACATTTTGTACATACATGGTGTTCGATTAAAAAAACAGGTTTAGTATGCCCTTCTGATAGGAAACACCATGTATAGGAATTGTAGTAGCCCACGTGTACATCTCTTTGATAATTTGATTAACAAAGCAGCGTTATAATTTCGCATAGTTGGGACACCCTATTACACTTACATTACATACTAATAAATACATTTGTTTAAAACATGATTCTCTAATTTCCTTTTAGTACATATAATTGTTCTTGTGTTAAAAGTATCTGTGTACGTTAAATTTCGTATTTGAGCTATCGATTAGTTGTTCGTTTTGTGTTTGTTATGCTTTGATCACCTGATTGTGAATGTGATGTCTTTTGCTTTTTGTAACATTTTGCTTTTTTTCGCAGATTCAGAATTATCCGGTCTGTCTCATCTCGGTAAGTACTGTCTTCCCCCCTAAAGTACATTAATCTCTAGAAATTAGATTATGTGTTGTTGTTGTTGTGGTTGTTTACGTACCTATTTGCGGTCGATGCACTTTATAGAAAATAATTTGTCAATAATAACAAATCATATAGCTCATGGTACTAAAATCAAATTATGATGCAGATCAGTTATAGATACTTAAAAGACTGCTACCATTTAACTATTGTTGCAAGTATCATTGTTTATGTCGTATTAGTTTTTTCCTCAATTTTAATTCAAGAAAGTACATCAATTTTACATTTCCTTAAAATGTAAATATTTTAAAAATTAATTTTGCAATGCAGATTTAATCATTCGTGACCGATGTTGAGTTTAATACTGAATATCTACTTTCTTTCGTATTCCAACTTCCCGTTCCTTTTATAACTAACATAAAGGAAGCAATTTTAGTAATTGTTAATTTGGACGTTAATGTAATGTAGTTGTAACTGATGGATAGATATTCATTCTTCTTCTAAAAATTGCCTTTTTGTTAAAATTGGTCATACTGCTAGTAAAAAGCGGACGTGTTCATAAATCATTCCTAAAATGAAACCATTAGATGAATAATACAAAGAAAAACCACCATATTATTTAAAAAAAATTAAAACACGTTTGCAACCTTGACTATGTCGTAATTATACCATTTAATCAGACTTTTGTATGAAGTTCATGACATCAGAGCTTTACGAATTATTAAAAGTACAAAAGCGAACCTGTCGATTACCTAAACAAGAGAATAAAACTACAATAATAGCGTGTAACGTGAAGTACAACTGATACCATGGTCATAAAACTGAACACTGTTTTTAAATTAGTGAATGTACATATTGTAAGGCAAAAGCAACGGTACTGAATTCGTGCCGTTTTATTCACCAGCATGTAACGCATTGTAAATTTTAGATCCGTCATTGCAAAAGCAGTTATATGTCACACTTTGATGTCTAAACCTATATAATACGTACTGGGCTTTTTGCTGTTTCTTTGTAAGCCGCTTACGTTTGTGTGTTTATTTTGGTGTAGTGAAAATACTACAGATACACTGATAACCTCATATCAAGGTACATATTTAGAAATTAACAGGGTTTACAGGAATTTGATATTTACGTGCAGTTTGATACACTATGGTCGTTAGTCACTTATTCGTATAAAACAGATAACAAAAATGAGTAGGATTTGATTATGTTTTTAGTCCTGTAAAACAGTTACGGGTACATGTAAATGGTACCACGGTCAATGTTATAAGCCGGGGCCGGCCCGTTCTGTAATGTAGCTAAAGGCAGGAGACACTTGGTATATGTAATTGGGGCCACGAACAATATTTACAGAAGCGTTAGTCGTATTTTTATGAAAAATAAAACTGCAGTATTTACTCATTAAAAATACATTCTATTTATTGAAACGTACACAAAGCCCAGTGTCTGGACTTTTAGTGCTAAAGCAGCAAAAAATTTCGTAAGTAAACAAAGACTCGAATTCATTAAGATATACCTGAACCATATTGCACAATTTTTGCAAGTTTTTGGGCTACAACTACAACTGCAATATTCTAGATACATTGTTTCGTTCAGTGTTACATTCTTATTGAGTTATGCCAGAGGTCCTGCACTCCCTATGTTGAGATGGAGGAAGAAATGGTATTAGATGAAGAAAGTGGACAAATTAAAATGACATTATCATAAAATTGTTTTGTGTAGTACTTTTAAAACCCGTGACCGTTCATATTCTGCGCTTATGAACCTTGTTTTATTTTATTTTACTATTACACAAGCATCAATTGCAGCTGACTAAATAAATAATAAGTAACTTAGCAAGCTCGCATAAGGTCAAACATAGCCCGGCCTCTATAATAATCACCTAAATCATTTATTTAAAAATGCAAAGAATACAATAATATATTTAGAGAATTTATTTCTAATTTATTGCCTTATACTTTCAACACTGACTAAATACTAGATTAAATATCCGAACACTTTAAAAAACAAACACAAAATTTAAAATAAACAACATATTTACTATTTTTTTTAGCCATAACATACTCATTTTACAACCTATTAATTAACCGATAGAGATCTCCTAAATACTGAACAATTTTTTTTGTTAGTTATAACATATCCCCAAATTGTTGTACGATAGCGGAACAACCAGCTGCAGATTAAAATAAATATTAAATATTTCTATTAACATAAATAAGAAATTTCAAGGTAGGAAGTATTTACAAAATAGTTATTGATATCAGTTAATCTATGGTTGTTTTCTAAGCTCACTGGTGGGCCAAAATACTTCTAGCGTTAAATCAGCCGTGGCCTCGTATACATATTGGCAGGTAGATAAGGGTTTAGCCGTGGCCCCATTTACAAACACCCACCCTTATGTGCGGGTAGTACAGATAATGATTTTTTCGTAACTTCCTGTGTATATTGTGTAGGCCTGTCATAAAAACCGCGATTCATTTCACGTTTATTAAATTTGCACGAATTAATAAGTTTAAATTTCAAAAATAAATTTGTTTGGGCACACCACATAACTAGCATCAGTATATAGTTATATGATGTCTTATAAAAACAAAACGCTCAAACATTTAGTAACGGGACCAATAGGCAATTACCAAACATCCAATTTAGTCAATTTGAAATCGATCTCTTAATAATATGTCTTTATGTAATTGGGTTTACGCCCAAACACATTTCATTAAAAGTTAGTAGCATCAAGGCCAGGGCCATATCAGAGTTGTTTGTTACTAATCAATTGTACTAAAGTATTAATCGTTTCGTGTTTTCCTCTCTGAAGGGTGTTTTCTATTCCTTATACATTTTTTATAACCTGCTTAGCAATGACCTTCAAATTTCAAGCTTGTATTTAATGCTCACCATAGGTTTCTCTTTTAATGATTATTTTTTAGACAAATGATATTATTATGGATCACGATTTGTATTTTATACAGGGTGTAACACAAATGGTGGGCTGGCTATACATAGACGTATTTTACTCACAAAAATGATCAAAAAGTGCATGTAAACGCGTGTCCTAAAATGCTTGTAAAGGGAGCTAGGACCCCTTAAAAGGGTAGAATTAAATTTAAGTATTAATTAATATCTCAGACACCCTTTTATAATTAAGTACTGAAATTTGACATACGGTTTACTACTAGTAAGTGCTGCTATCTAACACCATCCAAATAAAATTATTTTAACCAGAGGCGTTCCAAACTGGTCATTTTTATTTAATATTTTTGTAAGACGTTAAAAAAATGCATGAAAATGGTACTCTTATTTTTTTTTGTACGATTAGCCATTTTTGAGAACACAAATTCCAGAAAAAGAATTCCCGGAAAAAATTCCAGAAAAATTTATCCCGGAAAAAGTCTTCGAAATAAAAACCCAGAAAAAAAACGGAAAAATTCTTGGTATAAAATAGTCCCGGAAAAAATTTTCGGAAATCAAATCTCCAGGAAAAAAACACCACATTCTCGGTAAAAACAATACATGTTTTGGCTTCCAGGAACAAAAAGTGGTTTTAAAAAAATGTCTTTCTGTGGTTGGATGGGTTTGTATGTGTAAGTGTGGGTTACTCCTCATAACTCCTGAGCGTATGATCCAGTTTTGATGAGCTTTGGAATATTCAAGCATTCAAATTCAAAAATTCACCATCAAAATAAGCTTTTAAAAGATACAAAACTGATAGGACACTTTAGAGCAAATCCAACCCCTTTTTACTTTTTAGGAATAGATTCATATTTTGGACCTCCAAGAAACCAAAAGAGTGGTTTAAAAAAAATATCTGTTTGTGGGTGGTTGAGAGCGAGTGTGTGTTTATGTGCGCTCCCTAACATATAGACGGATGTGGGAATGTATCAAAAATTCATCGGGGAAATAAACTTTTTCAAAAATCCGAAACTGGAAGCTTCTTTTTTCCGAACATTCTAGCTGTAAAATAGCGACTGCTAGGATGTTTTTTAACTTTGAATTTAGCGCATATTTACTCAAAAACAAATTGACAGATTGGGTCAAATTTTTATCGTAATAGTCCTTAAGGGACACAATGTTACCACGCACAAAAGTTTTCGAAAGTATAAAGACTGCTTAGTGAAAAATATTTTCAAAATTTTGGAAATTCTCAAAAAAATATTGCTCAAAAACTGACACTTTTTTTTTAAATTTTGTATGCTAATAGAGCTAGGAACGAGCTATAATTTAGTTCGTGTCCCAATCCGCTAATTTCTCTGTGATACCTTCTATGAATTTTTGAAAATAAAAAACTCATACACCTTTATTTATTAAACGGAGGCCGATAAAAAATTTTTTTAAGCTAATTTGCTCATGAGTGATGGTAGAATAAAATTCTGTATTTAATTTTTAAGCATAGCAGTATAGCGGGGGGGGGGGCTAATATTCTCCTTCTCCCAATTTGTGGTGAACGAATTTTTCTTTCCGTTTTTAGCTTTCACGGCGCGTCTGTTAAAATGAGTCGATTATTGCTTCACTACTGTTTCTCTTTGTAGTCCGTAGTTGAATAAATGAAAAGTTTTTCAAAAAGTTTAACCCCATATTGCTCAAAAACGAGTTTAGAAGGCAGGCTGAAGTTTGGTATTAAAATAGTTCGAGGGGAACACAGCGAGGTTTTTCGAGGTTTTTTTATCTTGCGCTTATTTTACCTGGAGATTGTTTTCTGGGCCCAGACGAGTTCGTTACTGAAGACCAAACGCCGGCGAGGCATTCCAAAAACCACGATACTATTAATTCATTTAATTGTTTTATAAAATTAAATTATCAACTTCATTGCAGAAATTGATATACATGAGTCAGAAATGAAATTACCCGTAATGAGATTTAACAAGAACCAATTTTATTGTTGCATCTGTAATTATATTGATGTATAAAGCGAGTATAAGCCGTTCAGCGGCGTAGTAAAAATAAGTGGCAGCAATCCTCGAAGGTTGTTTAATGTTTAATTTACCTGGCAACTCAGCTAATGGTAGTTATTTTCACAGTTGTACTGCTAAATATAGAAACGTCTTGTATTTACCGTTCCCTGTTGGGGAGGAGGCGCCATGGTTCTGTTTTAACCAGTTTTCTCCTCCGTAAAACCATACAAGTCCAATTGCATGCAGCGCCGGTTTGTCCAGGTCATCCTTTAATTAAGTCCTTATTAAATCTTTTGCAGCATGATTCTTCGTCATGTACATTTACAGAACACATTTTACTTAAAAGAAAGCTGAGCATGTGCAAAATCAACTTTTATTTCCTTACTGTGCCAAATTAATTTATTACTTACCAAAAGCTATATTAAAATAACCATTTAACTACATTTACTTTGTTTGGCTAATGATTTGTAAACAAATTAAAACTTCTATCGCCAATACAGTATGTTAATTTCGCTAATCGTAAACCTCTCAAAAAATTTTCTGTAAAGACGTAAGTAAAATACGCAAGCAAAATTTAAGCGCAATTGTTGTTAATATACAAAGAGAGGCAAAAACTAATTACAAGAGCATACAAATATTTTCTAAGATAATTAGAAATTAGTATTTACTTGCGTTTTTTTCGGGTTTATATACGCTGACCTTTGTTCAAAAATAATCGAAGGTATATGGCAGGTAGGTGTTTGTTTTAAAAGTGCTATTTTTACACCTGTGTTTACTGTTAAGTCTTACTTTTGACTTACATACCCAAATGCAAATAAAATGAGGAATCATAAATTACTGGAATTTTACATCGATAATCTTTTCTTGAATTAATAAGTAAATACGGTGAATTAATGTTGTTATAAATACATGACTGTATATGAAAATGTAGTTGAACACAAGTGACCCGATTTTAGCAATACTTGAGCTGCTTGTTATCCAGTAATATGGGTACTAAAGTAGGCCACGATTTGGTAGATTTTGTCAAATTAAGCTCACGGTCAGGGTTTCTTAATAAACACGGTTGTCCCAATTGGCAAATAAAAATTATTTGCCAGAGACAAAGCAATTTAGAGTCAATTATTTTGTAAAAACAATTACGGTTAGTATATTGCTATAAAATACAGACAGTGGCGTCTGGCGTAGCTGTAGCAGACAGCAGTTTATATATCTCTAATCGAGATCGAAGAAGACAAATTTTTCTTAATTTTATATTACGACCGTAAAAGGCCATGAAATATCACATATAAATTCATTTTAGTAACAAAAAAATTTAATCTAATTCATAGCCTGATTTAAACATGATTGTATGGTGTGTGGTATTATTACGGAAATTAGCCTTGTGTATGTTTAATGTGAAATGTACAATCTATTGGGATTTGAAAATGAGGTATTCTGTCTCGGCGTCTACTGTGCCTCGGTAGCGCAGTTGGCAGGGCATCAAGCTTAGATAGATTTTGGCAAATATGTGTTTATTTAACATATCGATCTACGTCCTCACATTCTCCTACTTTTTGATTTTATACTTTCAGCTAATGTATTGCTTAAAAACGCACCTTAAGATTCTAGCCTGCACCCTCCGACAGGAGGCTTATTATGTTCCACCCTCGTCGCTAATGCCAATCTCTATTGTTGCCACTGTCACCGTTTCCACATCTTCTTGGATATTCAGCCGCAACAGCATTTGATTTACAGTCTCTGGATCTCCCTCTTTCTCACTATGGTATCCAGTTAGACCTACCTGTATTCTCTTTACCTATTACAAATTCCTTTGAAGAAATCACCAACACCGTTTACCTTTTTCTCAACTACTACCTGCTGTTGTTTTCGTAGTTGGACCGAGCGGCAGATATTTACCTGTTCCGCCCTTATGTGCTTCTAGATTATGCTCAAAATTTAAAATTTTAACGGTTGAAAATAGACGTAAATTAATTTCTTCCATCTTTGTTGACAAAATTTTACGTTAGTTAATTGACTGCCCTAACCTGTTGGAATATTTTAAATTTCATGTTTCTCGTTATTTAAGTAGGTACAAACCTCTATTTCATTTAAGTCCTTATAGCACTAACTTTTCGATGAACTCCGCTATTTACAAATTGGTTGCTGTATCCAATAATTTCAGCCATTTAGATATATTTGTTAAGACTGTTATGCGTTTATATTCATATAGAAAAGCAGTAATTTTAAAGGTCAATGGATATATTGCAAATAAAACAATTCCTAACTTCAACAGTTTTTTTTATTTTAGCCTTATACGTATTTCGATATGTTGACATGTCATTTTCAGAGGCAAGATTAAAAGTAAACAGTTGGTGTTGTTATAGGAACAATCTGTCTGTTTTTTCTTTAGCATTAAACAATGTGTTTAAAATGTTTCTTGTTGTTTTAAGTTATTTTACATTTATTTGTTCCTACTTGCCCGAGTTTGGAATTGTCACTGATGGTTTTAATTTAACTTAATATTTTCTTTGTTTTTTATAATTATTATTACCATCATAATTAATGTCCTTATCATATTTTCCATCTTATTCCTAGATATGATTTTTCTTTGTTATATTGAAATCTTAATATGTAAATAAATAAATGTTCTGTGGGTATAAATAGTACTGGCTACACTATATGAAAAGCCCGAAAGGCAATAAACTTAATTTCAACTAGTACTATAAAAATAAACATTAGATAAAGAAAATGGTTGAATTACGTAAAACAATGTACAATAAAACCTGAAGTAATAAAAAAAGTAACGAGCATACTGGGCAGTAAAGCATACTAAACAATAAACACAATTATTGTTCTCTTATCAAAAAATGTACGATTAGCATTCAGTTTGTCGTTAACTGACGTAATGTATGTTGCACAGTTATACTTCATGGAAACTATAAACGTAACATATCATACGTCGTGTTTTTAATTACAATGTAAAATAATAAAATAAAAATCCTCAAGAAGCTGTTACGAATTACAGTGCTAAAAAACCCCGGGCAACAGTCCCATATAAACGGTCCCCGGACAGAAAGTTCACCGGTTACAAGATCCCCAAACAAAGGGTCCCATAAAAATATGCAACACAATTTTTATAAAAAGTTAGTTTTTACAAAATATCTTATATATAATGAAATTACTGTACAACTAAGTAATTATACGGGATGATTGTAAAAGGTCTTACTTTAGATTATCATTACAACAAAATTGATAATTGAAACAGCAAAGTACACGCAAAAACTATTTTGCGGCTGACGGCAATACAGGAAACTAAACTCTAATTGTATTGAGGAATTATCATTCCCTCGGGGAATGATCATTCCCTTAAAACAAAATTAATTAAAAAATGAGGCAATCCAGTTTCAGTGCTAAGAGCATTCACGTTATTGCCCGGTTTAATGACATTGCCCGTAACCACAGTACACCGTGGGTCAAAAAAGGGAGAATCTTTTCAAAGGCATATAAAATAATATTTTCTTGATATATTTATAATTTTTGATTTTTTTTTAAATATCCGAGTCTACATTAACACATAACACACTGTTCTACAATCCATCGATAATGTGTGAATTGAAAATATAAATTAATTAACAAACGTACACTATTATTGTATAAGATTTCAAATAAGAGTTTACGTTTTTTGGTCCACAGTGTATATATATACCTACTAGTGTGCCGTAACATATCGATATAAAAAATTAAACTAAAATCTCTTACTGGGGAGAACTTGTTTGGCCCATTTACCGTTGTAAGGAGCATTTTGAGAAAAGAAAATGATTCTCATTTAAAAGAGATAAAAGATTTCAGTGTGGTAAATGCTTACCAATTGTTCACATGCGCCAAGGAAACCCAACTTATCATTGCTAAGGCTCGTTAAATCACGCGTTAAATACAGATTGTGTAAAACCCAGCATAGAAACGGTTTCGATATCATCAAAATTAATACACTGCCAATCATTTGAAGTGGATAACGTATGAAAAAAAGATGTAATACGTAAATTATGCGATTTTATTAAAGGAAATTGGTACATAGTATTTATTTTATATATTACCATTGACTATACCCTTATATAATCAAAGATATTACCTATAAATTTCAGAAAGGAAAGATCAAGTACGCACATGTTATTGGTGTGTTAGAAAGTGGTTTGCTACAAAGAATTGCTCAACATTTTTATGTCAGCCAAAGCGTAATTAGTCGTGCATGGAATAAGTTCCTGACAACAACATCCGTCTCATTATCGACATGGTGAAGGCAGGCAACAAGCTACAACTGCAGGGAATGACCGATATCTAACCACTACAGTTCGAAGAAACCGAACAACTGACGTCGAAGAAACATGCCCCAAGAGGTAACAAATCGGCCATTTTAGTGTCTACGGTACAACAAAGACTCCACGAAGCTGGACTCAATGCAAGACGTCCTGCTCATCATCCAAAATTATCCAGAGAAGACTGAAGTATTCGTTTGCAGTTTGGAAGAGATCACCTACATAAGACACATGAGTATTGGGATTGGTTACATTGTTTGTTCACAGATGAGTCTCTTACTGCTTTATAATTTTATATGGTGATGATGGACGAAAACGAGTCTGGTGAAGGCTCGGAGAACGATACATCGAGTTTTGTATGCAACCGCTTGTCCCTTTTGGTGGCGGCTCTATAATGATTTGGGGCGGTGTGCGAACAGGTGGCCCTACAGAACTCGTACAGTTTAGAAACCAATCTGTAACAACTTGGCGTTACATGGACAACATTATTGATACATTGCGATTCCAACCGCCAACGCGATTGATCCGAACTTCGTGTTAGTAGACGATAACGCCTCAAAGAAAGGTTATCGTTAATTAGTATCTCTAAAACGCCAATATCACTCGTATTATCTGGCCAACGCGTTCACCGGATGTAAATCCGATAGAAAATATTTGGTTTTCATTAAAATGACAGTTACGAAAGGGCATTGGATGAATTGAATGATGCCATTGTAGAAAAATGGAATGAAATACCTCGTGCAACAATTGATAGAACTATAGGAAGCATGCACAGAAGATGTGAATCCCTTATACGTGCAAGGCGCGGTTCCATACTTTATTAGATAACTGAAAAATTATTCAACTGATAAATATTTTTTATTTTGCTATTGTCATCGATGTTGTACCATATTACTGATTTGCCTTTTTATGTGTTAATTTTTATTGGCTGAATCTGTTTTGTCTTGAAAACCGTATATGGAATAAAACATATCCAATATCCACCAATGTAACGTAATGAAACCATATTATTATTGTATTAGAACTATTTTAATAGACGATTCACTTCAAATAATTGGCAGTGTACAACTAATTTATTGTACAGCCTAATCAATAATAATTAGTACATTAGCAAAAGGTTTATTTACTTTTTTCATGTTTATAATAGGTATGTATCTAATATTACATGTAAGTTTCAAGCTATGTTATTACTATAATTATTAGTATGGGTGTAGTGTATCTGTATTAATTTAAAATAATTTGGAAATTAAATATGTTTAGTATAGTAAGAATAAAATGTAACACTCTATTTCTCTGAGAATGGATAAATCAATTTAAAGCTTGTGGTAGATTTCTGTAAATGTGCCACATATTTTTTTAATTTATTGCTGTGGCGGTAGAAGTTGCAAAATCATCTACTGAGTCTAAAAGTTTCGTCTTCACAATATAATGTATATTTTACTCTTTTAGACCCTGAATTTTGCAGTTATAATATGTAGCTATGCTAACATAATCATTTATTAATAACGGTTATTGTGTTCAGAATGTAGTCATTTGTTGCTGTTTACTCCTGTCTGCAATTTTAAATCTTTTATAAGATGCGGCGCTTGGATAATTTATTAGGTAAGGATCTTGCCCAGACGGCCTTTATATTTTAAACATTCTTATTGTATTAGCGATTCCGTGTAACACGGATATGTGGTGGAACAGGATTAATGAGTGACTGTATAATGAATTAAAATTGGCACCAAAATTTGTCGGTTTCTTAAATATCAAGTTCAAATGTATTATGTAACCTAATCTTGTTCATTTGTCCCTGATACTTGGACCTTTGTTTTAAGTAACATAATTTTATAGTTTACATCAGTTTCTTTTGTAACAGTTTTATTATATCAGCGCAACACATGATTATGTAATTATATCCGCGTACCGCATGCTTCGTGGATATAGAATTATGCCAAGTGCAATATTACTGCGAAGTATGATAGATTTTCTTCAGTAAACCAACTATAAAACATTTTTCAAGGTTCCGATTGCAATAATGCACGTGTAAAATGCAAAAACGTACAAAGACCACCACGGTATACATGTAATATATTGCAACACTGTTATTAACTAGAAACCAGCAGTTTAATACATATTTTTTGCAACAATTGTGTCACTACCGTATTTAGTTCATTTATTAGAATCCTTCACCCAAATTTCTTCAGGTATTTATTTGCAAGGCAACCTACAGGCACCCTTTTGCAATATCTACGTAAGCATTTAAAAGTCAAGATAATTGGGAAACCTTTCACTTCATGGCGCCAACAATTCACAATCAATATAAATTAAACGGCAACTTTAAAAGTTATTTGTGGCGACATATATTTCTTAAAAATATTTGCTATTGTTTCTGTGTAATCACACGGTGGGAAGTTCGCTATTATGAAAAAGGTTCGATTTATTCGGTACTCATTTATTTAACATTTTATAAAATGCAAAAGCAATAGAAGAACTTCTGCTGACGAATCTGAACTAAAAATATTCTAAAATTTGTAAATGTAAGAAATGAACTGGTTTATTATTAAGCGTGTTTCCTAAATGTCTGGGCAAGCAGGTGCCGTCCTCAATATTATCAAAAATTAAAAATTGTACAGAAATTAATGTAATTGAAATGTATCACCAAAAACGAATTTGTTTTGATTAAACTTACATAATTAGAAATTATATATCATAATTCACGAAATATCTTATTTGAGCACTAGCTCAGGTTGACGTACCAAACTAGCGTTCAGAAGTTTAAGTGTTAAGGGTGTATAATCTGACGAACTAAATTGGGTATAAAATTAAATTTAAATTTTCAAATATTTCTTATGTTTTTTTATTAATATAGCAATTATATAAGGACAACATAGGCTATGCGACGAATTATCAGAAAACGTATTGTTTTCTCTTTCTAAAAACCTTAACATGTATGGGGTTAATGCTTATAAATAGAAAAAAATACTTTGGCGTATGGCGTATGCTATATACTAATTCATGTCTAGGAACCTTTGCACTGACAAATCGTTAAAAATTAACAAAAAAAAACAAACAGTAACAGTTTAATATATGACAAAATTAACACAGTACGCATTGTTAGTTTTTTCACAATTTGTACCATATTATGTTCAAATAAAAAATACAGAAGGATTGGCCATGGAAAGTAAAATTACTGTCTTTGCATGCTTTAGTCGATTATTACACGAGTATACATATCGAACCGTCAAATTAATTTTATTTTTAAAACAAATGAGCAGTTTGCTCAACTCGAATAAATTATACACGTCAAAAAACGTTTCTGAAATGAATAAAGACGATTTGCTATGTAAGACGTTACTCAGATTGCGTTTTCAGTTTTACGTTTGATATATAAGTGAACTATAATATACCGAAATCTTAAATTAATTGTATTCCTAAAACTAGCAAACAAAAGAAAATAATACGTTCTTAAATTTAGTTATGATTAAATTATGTACGTCAAAAATATCCAAGTTTTATATTTGGCTGCTGGAACGGCAAATGCGACTATATGGTCGATATATTATGAGTACGATAATCAATGTTTACAATAACTACAGCTTGCACGGGTAGGTTCCGACTACGTGGGGACGATAGGGGTGAAAACTCCAATAGAAACATTTTTATGGGGGACGAAACTCCATAGAAATAACTTTAATCTAAATTGCTGGTAAAGAATTGAATTCATGTTTCATATAAACTAATGCTGTTTCGCGTAGACCTATTCACACTTTAAAACCTCCAATAAAACAAGTGTTTGAGGATCGGCAAGTTCTAGCCCCCCCTTCTCCCGCACTATTACAACACAGTAAGTTTTGGCCCCCATAGAAACTATTTAAAATCCGGCGCCTATGGCTGCAAAAAATAAAGATTAATGCATTTTATACAATTTTGTCTTAGATTTTGCGAATATCGGCAAGCTTTCGTCAAAATATTTAATAATTTAAATACGAAAATTACTATTTGGTTTTAAAGTTTTGTGAGCTCTGATTCTACAATACTGGAGTAACTTGACACATCAGTCAGATAAAAGCAATTGCACCAAAAGCCGCACTGGTTTTCAATTCGTTTTCGAAATTTCGAGATAGTTTTGATGCGCTAATGCTGCAACAGTTTATTATTAGCATAACCCCATTCTTAGAACCAAATTTTTAATTTGGCGCGACAGCGTAAAATTTCACGATTTCGTTGCGTTTTAACTTTATCTACAACAGTTCGCAATACCTTTGTTTCTGAATATAGTTTAATTAGTAGGTATAGAGTTAAACAGTTAACAAGTTGACGTCACGACAAACGAGTAAATTGCAGAAATAACGAAACTGCATTCTGGAAATTATACTTAGTTATCAATAAATTTTAAATGTGTTATTTATTTTGTTTTAATAATTGTGTTATAAACAATGTACCTATTTATTTTTTTACGTAACACCATGTAAGTTGTTACCACCATTATGTGGTTTCGTAAACCGAGAATTACACCAAAAGTGATTTGCGAAGTAAAACGCCAATCATTTTAGTTTCCTATTTCATGGCGGAAATGACAGTTTAAACTAGATAATAAATTTAAACTCAATAATAAATATAGGTTTTGTACGTTACTGTGCCTCGTAAGTTATTTCCGAAACGACACAAGGTTTGTTGTATGCGCAGCACGAAATTAATTCTACAGGAAATGCGTTTCGGTGTATTAGGCTTGGTATATTAATATTTTCAAAATTCGGGTCAGAGTTTGTGTTACAAAATTTGTGACGTCCATATGACGTTAGAACTGCCTAAAATACGAACCGAACCACCTCGTTTCAGTCCCTGTGTTTTGAAATATCCGATTATTTCACAGAACTAACCTCCAACTTTTTATAAATTTGGCAAGTGCATTTGGTGCGTCTTCAACAACCTCATCGTTTAGTAAGAGTAAAAGTACCTTTAAAAACGTTAACGGAATCGTAAATTTAAAAAATATTTTTATGCGTACAGTTCCAGAAAGTCAGAGCAACTTCGTCATGACTTAATTATAGTGTCAAAGAGTCAAAGGTTTCCATTTGGCAGACAAATCTAAAAGTAACTTGGGTATTTTGAAAAGATCAGACGGTTTTATTGGTTACACATAGTGTTTAAAAATATTCCATCTTTAGAAGCGCTAATATCGAATTTTCATAGCACATGCTTCATGCTTTATGCTCTCAATATTCATCGTTATTGAAGGGCTACCGTAATATGTATCGGCTAAAAATAGAATATACATTTACCCTTAATTTAGGCCCTCCGTTATGACGTCACTATCAACCACCATTGTGACTGCCTCACCTAGTTATGACGTCAGAAATAGGGTGCAAATCCATTACGTATATTAAGTGACGCTGTCCTAAATGTATTTAAGTGGCATTTAAAGATTTAGGGTTTACTTTTGGACAGGGAAAAATAAACAGACAACAACCTAGTATGAAAGTGGTAGGTGGGATGCAGCTATTTACAAGCAAGATTTCTGTAAAAAATTACTTTTAATCAAATATACTTTACCTTCGACAGCTTGGATAAGGAGTTACTATGTCATTTACTTGCGTTAGGTAATAAAGTTTATTATCTCACTAGTGGGATAATGGATTCATTACCTAACTCATTTTATTTACACAAACAGAACTGAAGCTTTGTGTATAAGAAAACTGGCTGGTTGCCATAGTATTGAACAAATCGAATGAATCTCGTTGCTTTGATTTTAAAACAAAAGTATTTTAAAAGTGAAAATAAATTGTTGTAAATGTCAAATATCATTTCAAGCTAACAAATTCGATTTTTAACAAATTTTGAGCAGTCGCAGATAAAATTTTGTATGTCACACGTGGGATAATGCATTATTATGGCACTCGTTTGATTACAACTTTTATACACTTTTAAACTCGTGTTATAATAACGCCTTTATCTTACTAGTAACAAAAATAACTAATATATGGACCTACAAATAAAAAATTGATTACTATTTTTATAACCAATTTTTGTAAGTCTTTGGTTTCCAATTTTTGATTTACCCAAGTTCTTGAAACTCAACGTATATGTATACTTATGAACATAACATGGAATTAAAATTAACCTTGATTTATCCTTGTTTTCGTATGCTTAGCAATGTAGCAAAAATAAAAAGTTTAACACATCGTGCCCTTACGTAAATTGTTAATTCAAAATTTACTTAAGGTTTAGTGAAGATATAGTAGAATTAAGTTTATTATATGTAAATTTTCTCTTAAGGTAAAGACATTTATTTTGTTTTCTTATTTATCACAATATAAAGTTCATATCACTGGTTACCCGTGCGTGCCGTAGCTGCGCACAAATCCTCCTGTATCAGAAATGTTTGTTTAATTAGCATATATTTTAAGCAGAAACAACAGTAAAGTATGTGATATTCACACATGCAAGGTCTAACTTGTAAAGCAAGTTAATGATTTATAAAACTCATTAAGTTCTCATATTGCTTCTATTAGGAGTCATGCACAGCAATATTATCGCGTTTCCTGGAAGTCATGTTTGCTTTGATTTTTGATAAACAGCTACCTGTGTTTACATGGTGAGATTTCAGTAAAACGTGATAGCTTTAAAAAAATTTAACGGGATTAAATACAATCCGTTGACTAACTGCGGCCGCGACTGCGTATCTTCCGTCGTTTACTGTAATTAACCGTAGCTATTTTTGTTATTTCTAAATGACCTCAAAATATTGTGTGTATTTGTATCAGTCAAGAGGTCAGTTTGTCCACGCAATTTCGATTAATTTCTCAATCAATTTGATTATTCTTTGATAGCTAGCTACTACGAAAATTTCCACAAGATAATGGTCGTATTTTATAGTTTGTAGGAGGTTACATTTATAGAAAGCTTCACTATTGAACTTGTGATAAGCGAAACGTGCTATTGAACTGAGATAAGCTTCTAAAAAGTTTAATTAAAATTGGATTTTCAATATATTTTTAGCCTTAAAAGAAAATGACATGGTGGGTAGTTCTAAATGCTATTTGTTAACAAAGAAAACATAAATCACAAATTTTTTAAATTTTACCAACACTGTTTTAAATTATTGTATCAAATTGTATTTGTTTAGAAGTAAAGTAACGTAGTTAATTTGTTCATTAAATAATTTCATACTTGCACTGTTTCCTTCTCTATATTCATATACCAGTAAAAGTTATTTTTTAAAAAGCAACTATGTTAGTACAGGTTGCAGCTTACTAATTATTAGTATTATTAACAAATCCAAAGCGACTTAATTTTAGTGGAAAGTAAAGCATGAATATTTTCTTTAATAACCGTTTTACAAAGATTAACTAAACGACGTAATATAACAAGACCTAGATCTATATACCAATATAGTGATACCTATCGATATTCCATCGTCTCGGTACGGTAATAGGTATCGAAACGGCGGTAGGGGAGAGTGGTGACAATTGTAACAGGGTACCAATGTAACAAATGCAAAAATATACTTAGATTATATTTCAAATTTCGCGCCATTATCTTCATATTACAGTTGGCATGCTCTGCGGCAGTTAGTGTAGTTTGGCAGAAATCCGTACGTTCCCCGTGGTTTGAGAAATACAACAAGTTATTTTAATACTGTAAGTAAAATCGTGATAGTAAGCGTTATTGATAATAAATACAGGAGATTACACACAAATATGCGTTTTGTTGTATCATTAATTTACTTGAAGATTGTGTTTGGCCTACCAACGTATATTTTAGGGTTATGTTTGACAATTAGTGGCATTTAATTTTATTTTGAACGAAATCCGTCACGGGGACAATTGTAACACCTGTTGTGGGGACGAATGTAACATGTTACAATTGTACCCGATTGGAAATATATATTTGCTATAGTACGTGTTTATATCGGTATATATTTCTTATTAGATCGCAATGCCGAGAGTTAGAGTTAGAAAAACGGTTAGAGGACCTGCCATTGAAGTTATGAAGCAAGCAGCAGCACTCGTTATGGAACAAAATCTCACAGAGAGAGAAGTTGCTCGTGAGTTAGGTATTTGCCACATAACTTTAAATCGGTATCTTAAGAAATTAAAACAAGGCATTACCGAACCAAATGTGGGTTACAATTCTCATAATAAAATTTTATCCACGGAAGACGAAAAAGTGTTTTGCGACTACATTCGCAGTTCAGCTGATTTGTATTTTGGTCTTACCCCCACGGACATACGTGCTTTAGTGTACGAGTTTGCACTAAAAAAGAAAATAAAAATTCCCAACCAGTGGCACGACAGAAAGATGGGTTCAAAAGATTGGTTCGCCAACTTTATGAAGAGGAACCCTACATTGTTCATACGAGTTCAAGAGGCTACAAGCCATGCTAGGGCTGTTAACTTTAATAAAATTAATGTGGGCAAATTCTTTGATGATCTGGCGAAAGTAATGGCGCAACACAAACTTGCAGCTTCAGATATCTACAACGTAGATGAAACTGGGATAACAACAGTACAAAAACCCAGTAAAATTGTTGCCACCAAGGGTCTTAAACAAGTAGGTGCAATAACATCGGCAGAAAGAGGCACGTTGATTACCGTTTGTGCTGCAATAAGTGCAATTGGATTCCGCCGATGTTAATTTTTCCTCGGAAGCGTTTCAAACCATATTTTATGATGGAAGCTTCCACGGGTTCAATAGGCGAAGCTAATGGTTCGGAATGGATGGACAATCAAACTTTCTTTAATTTCATTAAGCATTTTGCTACCCATACTAAGCCGTCTATAGATAAAAAAAATCTGTTGCTCCTCGACAATCACGAATCCCATTTAAGTCTTTCTACTATAGATTTTTGTCGTGAAAAGGGTATCGGTCTCCTATCTTTTCCTCCCCATACCTCCCACAAGCTGCAACCACTAGACAGGGGAGTGTACGGTCCCTTTAAGACATACGTGAACAGTTCTATGAATGCATGGATGAAAAATCATCCTGGGCGCACCATGACGATATATGACTTACCCGGAATCGTCGCACAAGCGCTCCCGAAAGCTATGACGCCTACTAATATAATGAGTGCATTTAAAGAGAGCGGCATAAGTCCATTCAATAGGAACATTTTTGAAGATTTTGAATTTGCACCTTCGGCACCAACAGACCGCCCCCTAGCTTCAATGATGTTTCTGATGCAGTAGGAGAGACTCGTGGATTAGATTATGAGAATGATCCTGTTCCTTCTACGTCAGCTTCGAATCAAAATATTGTAGTAGAAAGTGAACCTGTTCCTTCAACATCGAAAGAGAACACTACTGGAGATGAAGATCTTAATTCTTCTAGGGAACTGCTAGAAACTATCAGACCCTTTCCAAAAGCAACGGTTAGCAGTAGAAGGCTAACAAATAAAAAGAAAAGGAAGACAGCCATATTAACGGAAACCCCAGAAAAACAAGCACTTGAGGAAGAAGATGCTGCAAAAAAAAAGAAAAAGCGTTGATAAGATTAAAGGAAAAGTTGACAAGGTGAAAAGAAACATTTCAAAAAAGAAAAAGATGGACAGTTCTTCAGACGAAGAAAGCGATGCTTTGTGCTTGTATTGCATGAAGCCTTTCTCATCTGATGCAAATGGTGAAAAGTGGATACAGTGTCAGGACTGCAAGGGGTGGGCACACGTTGCTTGAACAATGGGGACCAGGAATCGTTCTTCTCATGCATTAACTGCACAGAATAATCGATTATTTTAATGTTTATTATGTTAGGTTTTTTCCTTTATTATTCCTTTTTATGTTATCCATGTATAATATTTTAATATGAATAATAGTTTACTTTTAACTAACTAAAATTAATGAATGTTGTTCTTGTTACAACTGTCCCTTCTCAGGTTACAATTGTCCCCAGGTTGGGGACAAATGTAACAAGTGTCATTGATACAAAAACAATTTATTTCTTGAGGTGCAAATAGAACAAATGAATTACAATTATAACATTATGTAGGTAAAACATGCACTAATTTAATTATAAAATTGGGTGCCTTTAAAATTATGTTTGCCAATGTGGGATAATTTTGAATACAAAGTGTTACAATTGTCTCCGGTCTCCCCTACTCATCGTTCATCGATATAGCGATAAGTAGCGATACGGCGATACGCATTGATACGGCGATACGTATCGATAGGTCAATGCGACGATGTTAAAAATTTGGTAATATTATAAATACAGAACTTGCTGAATTATCAGGGGAAGTCCCTTATTCCGCGGCATCAGTTGCGTCGGTCGATGTATCAATACGATACGCGTATTGATATGCAGCAAAGAAAGTATCGAAATATCGATATTCCACCGTGTTTGTATGGTGATTAATATCGATACGGCAGTACACATCGATATGGCGATGTTAAAAACATGGCGCTATTAAAAATATGGACGTTTGCAGCATTATCAAGGGGAGTCAAATTTTCAGCGACGCTAGTTGCAAAACGAGTAATTGGACCTGGGGTCGACGTATCGGTAGATCTAGACGCCGATAAGCAGAACAGTAACGTGTCCGTATATCGATATTCCAACCTATCGTTATAGTCATACGTATCGATACGGTGATATTAAAAATATGGAAATATGCTGCATTATCAGGGGGAAGTCCCGTATTCTGCGGCCTTATTTGCTTTTGTCGATGTATCGCTAGGATACGCGTATCGATACGCTCGATATGCAGCAAAGAAAGTATCGCTATATCGATATTCCACCGTGTTGCTATAGTAATACATATCGATATGACTATACACGTCGATATGGTGATGTTAAAAATATTGTGACATTGAAAATATGAAAGTTTGCAGCTTTATCAAGGGAAGTCTCGCTTTAAGCGGCCTCGGTTGCAAAAGGAGCGCTTGGAACTGCGATCGATGTATCCATACGATTGGGCACGCAGAACGGTAGAGTTTTTATATATCTATATTCCAACGTATCAATATGATTGTAAGTATCGATACGGCGATATTTTAAAAGATATGAAAATTTGCAGCATTATCAGGAGGAAGTCCCGTATTCTGCGGCCTTATTTGCTTTTGTCGATGTATCGCTAGGATACGCGTATCGATACGCTCGATATGCAGCAAAGAAAGTATCGCTATATCGATATTCCACCGTGTTGCTATAGTAATACATATCGATATGACTATACACGTCGATATGGTGATGTTAAAAATATTGTGACATTGAAAATATGAAAGTTTGCAGCATTATCAAGGGAAGTCTCGCTTTAAGCGGCCTCGGTTGCAAAAGGAGCGCTTGGAACTGCGATCGATGTATCCATACGATTGGGTACGCAGAACGGTAGAGTTTTTATATATCTATATTCCAACGTATCAATATGATTGTAAGTATCGATACGGCGATATTTTAAAAGATATGAAAATTTGCAGCATTATCAGGAGGAAGTCCCGTATTCTGCGGCCTTATTTGCTTTTGTCGATGTATCGCTAGGATACGCGTATCGATACGCTCGATATGCAGCAAAGAAAGTATCACTATATCGATATTTCACCGTGTTGCTATAGTCACACATATTAATACGGCAATACACATCGATATGATGATGTTAAACATATGGCGATATTAAAAATATAGAAGTTTGCAGCATTGTCAAGGAAAGTCTCGCTTTCAGCGACCTTGGTTGCAAAAGGAGCAATTGGAACTGCGATCGATATATCCATACGATAGGGTACGTAGAACAGTAAAGTTTTTATATATGTATCTATATTCCAGCGTATCGATATGATTGTACGTATCGATATGATTGTACGTATCGATATGATTGTACGTATCGATACGGCGATATTTTGAAAGATATGAAAATTTGCAGCATTATCAGGGGAAGTCTCGTATCCTGCGGCCTTAACTGCCTCGGTCGATGTGGCGATACGATACGCGTATCGATACGCTCGATACGCAGCAAAGAAAGTATCGATATATATTTACCGTGTTGGTATGGTGATGCATATCTTCTGCGATTTTAGCTGCAAAACGAGCAATTGAACCTGGAGTCGATGTATCGATACGATACGGTACCCAGAACAGCAAAGCTTGCGTATATCGATATTCCAACGCGTCGATATGGTTGTACGTATCGATACGCCGATATTAGAAATATGGTAATTTACAGCATTATCAGGGGGATATTCCGTTTTCAGCGACCTTAGTTGCAAAAGAGAGCAATTAGACCTGCGCCGATGTATCAATTTATTGATAGGATACGTAGAGGAGAAAAATATTGATATATCGATATTCCACTTTATCGATATGGTTATACGTATCAATACAGTGATACGTATTATCTTATTGATGCCATTTGCGCATTGAATATAGATACAAAATTCTTCGTATCGACCAGGTCTAAATATAACTGACAGTAATTAAATCAATAATAATTTAAATTAGTAGAAAGACCTTGAAATAATACACCGAGTTAAAACTCCATTCGATATCAGATTCCAATCAGAATCTTTGATTAAACAAGTGTAATTTTTAAGAGTCTCGATGTACGTTTTTGTAATATATAGGAAAAGGAAAGGCAAAGAGGCATACAGTATTAGGTTCTTGTTTTACAATTTTCTGGTTGGTTGGTTAAATAAATGTAGCATTGATTAAACAATAATGTTAATTAGCATTGAATAAATATAAAGCTGTCATTAAAATTGCTGAATACAAACATTGAGGTTTCTTGCATTGCATATTTAGAATTTAATGTTGAATCCTACAATTAAGATATAATAGGTTATTTAGAATTGTAAAATAATTTCAGCCCTAGCAACAATTCTGTATTACTATGCACATTTCTTTACTTTGACCCATTGCTTAAAGTATACGCAAATTTGTTATAGATGTGCAACTTGGAAGCATTATTACGGCACATTTATACATCAAGGGACAAACAATTTCTCGTTTGATAACCTAGTTACTTTCGCTGTACTTTAATATAACAACAAAAATATTAATGCTTGATTTTAATAATTATACTGTTTTTTTCTTCTGTGTAATTTAAAGATAATCTAACCGGATTTAGATAAACTTGTCTATGGGCAATTTAAACATAATTTATAATCATCTTCGACATTTGTTTGCTTTAAGCTTCCAACTTAAGGTGGTAAAAAATGTAGCACCGATTTTAGGTAAAATCCCTTAATCAATGTAATATAAATCCTTTTTTGTAATAAAAAATTCTACAATTTTGTAAGTGTGATAGTCGATAGATAAAGACTAAGTTAAAACGTAACAGAAACGTGTGCCATCCATCACTGATCAAACATCTGACTTTGATTCATTACGATGCCATTGTGTGGGTAGGAAGTTAATTCGGCAATTGTGCAAGATTATATAAATTTAGTAACATTATGTGCGTGCCTACTAAATTTATTTTTCTGGTAATATGTATATTTGAAGAAGTATTAAAATGGCTTTTCTAACACAGCTTGTAAAATTACAATACAAATAAATAATAATTTTACTATATCTTGAAACCAAGCGTACAGTTTTTTTGTTTATGAAATTTTTGCTATAAAATTTGTTGCTATGCATATTTTTGACTCTCTGTTAACAAGCACCGTTCTATTTATAATGGATAACTTTTGACCGCTGAGATGACAAAACTATTATTGAACGGTATGTGGTTATTTTAAACTTCAAGCTGATTAACCAATCCTTTTATGAGTATTGAACCAATTCTGAAATGCACAATTTACGTTTATCAGTTATGAAATAGACAAAAAAAATAAGCAACTGAAAGTTCACTACTAATATGATTCTCTGTTTTGATTCGGCAACTGAAATGATTGATGTCATCTCTTCCACTACATGCATTTATGGCAGAAAGCCAGATAAAATTGTATTTCTGACAAAATCGTAAATACTTTCGGATTTTACTCGAGAAAGGTTCTTTAATTATACGATTTATACGTTTACCAGTCTAGACGTTATAAATAAGTATCACAAGTGAAGAGGTATTTTTTGCGCAAGTTTCGTGTTGACTTTTGATATAGCATGGCCAACATTATAAACCGGTAGGTGTGTGATTTTGTTAAATAATGATCGTTTCAAAGTTTATAGGCCGCTTGCAACTGGTTCATTTTAATCGATTCAAAGCTACTGTTTTCTGAGTTAATGAAGATAAAATAATAAAAAACTACTGAAAATGGTTTTCTTGGAATTTTAATAAACGTTTTAAACTAGTTTCTGTCATTTTAATATCAAATCAAGCTGTTCAAAGGATTTTAGGACAATTCAAAACCATTTTAAATGATTATTGATTCATGTAAAACATTGCTCTGTTTAATTTATGTTTACGGCTGAAAAATTGCCTTGGAGATCAATTTACACACTGTGTCATTTTTACTGCATTTAAAGAAATACAAGTTTTGTTTCCTCAAGTTTACATTTTAGTTATATAATTTTCAGGGTTATGAAAGTTTAATCGTTTAACCTTTGAAATTGATGATTAGTAATATTGTAATAATTAATCCTGATATTGTGATATTCATAAATTAAAATAAAATGTAGTTGATTAGTTACTTTTACATTTTAAATTTGAAAGGACGGACAGTTAGTTAAGTAGAAAACGAAAAGCTTTCCATTGCCTTGTTGATCTTCAACTTTCCACAGTAAAAAAAAAAATCGGGAATAAAATTAAATCAGAACTTATAAGTAACCACGCCAATATACGAAAATAAGTCTAGCAAATGACTTATTCGGTGTTGCTACTTACTTATAAGTTCTGATATATTTTTTCCGATTTTTTAAGAGATTTTCTTTTAGTAGAAGACGGGAAGTATCTTAAATCGACAGAAAGAAGCAAAAACTGCATAAGAAAATTTTCATGAATGCTGTAAACGGGCATTTTGCCAAAGGTACATACAATTAACGTGTTCAAATCATGTTTTCATCAGAATTTTTACGAGTCTTTAAAGTGAAAAGGACGTTACATAATTACGAGGAATTTTGGATTGAAGTGGTAAACATTACTCAAACATTTATTTTGAGTTTTTTACTTTTCTGTTTATCGCATCTTATAATGTTATATTTTTACTTTTATTTGATTTTAATGCATCTTATGTGTCCAGGCTTTTAGGTTTTAATAATTTACCTACTGCCATAAAAACTTGGCTAATCATATTGTTAAATCATTATAAAAATGTCTAGAATTAATTTAGCATAATGAAAATAATCTAACCGGTTCTAAAACCAAAATAAATTTATTGGCAGAAAGGCGGTCGAGCGGAAATAGCCTGAATTTTTAGTACACAATTATGTCGGAATTTAGCCATGCAGGATATCGAACTACCCGAGTCTTGTAACACTTCTAGCTGTTACTTTGTTCTTTTTCAGCAACGTTACCCCCTCAAGCGGGAATTTACTGTATTTGAGTTTTTATTATTACAAACAGTAAACAAAAACAAGTTACTAGTAGGTTTTAACCAAAAGTAAGAACAAAAGAGAACATTGACCGAATCACGGAGGACGACAGAAGAACGACCTCGCCGAATCCAAGCCAGCCAAAGACCGCGAGACAGTGGCGTTGGATTTCGAGGTCACAAACCTTCTCGTGTATCGTGTTGTGCTCTTGTCTTTTTGCACATGCAGGTCTGCCTCTTAATGGGTGGTTGAACCTAAAATTATTTGACTCACAAAGTTTTACTGGTATTTTGGTCTTTGTGTGCAAAAGCTGAAGTCAATAGCTTGGAAATTGGAGCCAAAAAACTTTTGTGTAACATCACTCATCAAGGACCAATGATTCAGGTGCATCCTTTAGTTTTATCGGATTTCATATTGACAGAATTAAAAGCAGCCGCTCTAAATGAACAAAATTGATTCGTTATTTAAATAAAGGTACATCCGGCGAACTTCTTGTATGTTCTGGGTCCACACCTGCATGTGTCATGCATTTTGTTGTGTAACGTATTACATGGTTTCTCTTACAGAAACTATTTCCTGCTGCCCCCTCGTTCACCCACACGTTATTGCGTTCTTGGTTTTCTATTCGATCCTTGATAAGTTGCACCTTAGTATTACATACCTGGTCTGGCAATTAATATATTATGGTCGTTTTATTTTGGTTAAGCGAATTTGGCAACCAAAAACACCAATTCTAGCTACTTTCGATTTGTCGCAGATGCGCATCAAAGCAATTTTTGGAAGCCAAATTAAGTTTACAGCAAGCAGGCAAGAAAGAAGTTTATAAATAAACTCTAGGACAATGGATAAAGCTAGGAGTGTATGAAGTTGAATTACAACTATTTATCAAATGTCGCTTTGTTACAAGGAAAGGAGAAAAATTAATTATGTTTTGTCTACAAAGACAATGTCGCGTTTGTAGCACTTCGCTTCGCACAATAAAATGGCATTGCTAATGAAATACTACTACAAAGCGCCAATGGAAAATAACAAAATAAATATAAATGAAGTACGTCCTATCTGCTCTAGCCCTTGAATGAAGTTTAAAAATTCTATATTTCTATCAGACATTCGACGATTACAATTTTAAATTAACGTAACAGCTTGTTTTGGTTTTAAAATTTGACCTTCATATTAAATTGTATTTTGTGAGTTCATTGATTTTTAGTTAGGTACAAAGAACACAAATGGCGGGAAGTCTGTAATTTTACCCTTCCTGGAACACGTTCTAAGTGGTTTCCAGACTAGACAGCTGTAGAGAACAGTTCTTTGGCCCAAAACTTTTCTCATATTTCCGGTTTGGGTGAATTTGCATTTACTAATTTTATTTTTCTAACACGAAACACGTCTTCATGTATATCAAAATTGTGCCAAAAATATTAACGCTGCACGCATACAAATATTGTCCTACAACGTTACACATTAATTGGGGTTAAGGGCCATCCCCCAGCCCCAGACAGTTGTGTTGCGAGGATACAGCTTAGATCGAATGAACCGGCCGGCAGTGTTGCCAACTGTGTTTTGGTAAATGTCTGAAAATTTACCTTAAAAACACCAGAAAGCACTACATATCTTTTCAAAAAACACCAACAAACCTATCCACACCGAATTTCAAATTTTTAAGTATTTAAAATCATCTATTCTCAAAATTGTTTATTAAAAAATCAACATTGAAAACACTTATTACAAATACATAAGCAAACCTAATTTGACATACAAATCAACGAATGCCAATGAATGACCTATTATTTCTTTAGTTCATTTCATAGCATGCGCAGTAAAAAATATGATATGATCAGGACCGGCTCAAGCAGCAAATGCTGGTGGGGCAAATCTACATATTGTCGCCTTCCAGACCGCCCTATTTCACACAAGCATAATATTTATGCAAATTGAAAAACATTTTAGGGGTATTATAAGTAAATTTAAATCTTTTTATCTTGCTTAATTTTGAACTAAAATATTGTTATTTTTTTGTTTCTGTAGACAAATAAGTATATACTATAATATGCACGCAGGAATGAAATTTAAAGGAATAATTACTAATTTTTGCTCATTTTTTTACTATTCCTCTAATATAACAATAAATAAATTTGCATTGTTGCTCGAAGAAGAAACGCAAACCAGAAACTCAACGTAAAAAAAATATTTTGACACCTAACTTATGACGATCGACGATCCTTTCTTATCGCAACTTTTGTTTTGTAACCGAATATTATTAGGCTCTCTTGACTGAACTGTATTAAACGTTTTAAGTTTTTTTTTCAAAATGGTAAATTTTGTAATTTGATAGCGTTTTGCTACAATTGGATTTGTATGGCTATAAAATCGAAAAAGTAAATTTATAAATTTTGTTTAGCTGCATTCTTGGTAACCACACTTTTTTTAAACTAGCATTAATGTTAAATTAATTTCCACCCCTTGAAAGTGCTGCCCGGGGCAACTGCCGCACCTGCTCCGCCCTAGAGCCGGTTCTGTGTATGATACTGCCATAACATGCAATAAAAGTATAAATGGTGCTAAAGGTATGTCCATATCGAGGTTAGGAAATGTAAATAATTTTTAGTTATAAAAAAAAGTTTATTGCAAATGAACGTAAACATACGATAAAGACACTAAATTGACCTAAATTTAAAAACACCGAATTCGCCAGTAATTACTTTACAAAAACACTAGGATTTAGCCGTGGATGAAATTTCAATTTTTGGTGTATTCAGCTTCAAAATGTTCAAATTTAATGCCGAAAGCACTAAGTTGGCAACATTGCGGGGGCCGGTTCTACATTTCGCGGGGTTGAATGCAAAGTTTCTGTACGGGGCCTATGATCCACTGGTGCACCCACACGCCCTCCCTTATGACAAAACATGTATTAAAACAGAAGTGTTAGTTTTATTATAAAGCAAAATTTAGAAAAGCTATTAAAATTAAAGGCTCGCGTCCTTCCCGCATACTAAAATGCTGAATACGCCATTGCGATAACCAATAGACGTAAGAAGGAAAAGAAAACAACAATTACTTTAATTGTTTTAATAATTTAAATTACTATTGTAATGAACAATTATTATGTAAAACTCAAAACTAGACGTAATGTTATAATGTACGATAAACATTAAAAATGCAACAATATATTAAATTAAATTAATTATAATAAAAGCATCGCATGCCCAATCACAAAAGAAATATTTACAAATTGATTCCAACATTTTAACTAAAAATCAGTGTGCAGTTCTCGCATGTCACATTACCGCCTCACCTTCCCATTGGGATTGCGGGTGAATACGCTGCTAAACTGTTCTACGGTGATGCCAAATGATAATTATAGATGGTGGTGTAAAATAAACTTATATATAGACAAAATAAAGGTAATTTAAATGAAAACTGGCATTGAAACTTATTCAGCATGCTGCATATTTTTAAGAAAAATTATAATCTAAGTACTTATTCCTAAATTTTTTGTCATAGATTAATTTTTGTGGTTTTGGTCAAAGCGCAGCGCCGAGTGCACTGTACCTCTCGCATCCGCCTAGGATCGAGCCTAAGATGGAAAAAACGCTCTTTTCCTCATGTGCCCAGTTTTTGGAAAACCAAAACGCATAAGGTGACGTTTTAGTATATTAGCAAAAGGGATCAGCAGACATCATAAATAAGCTGCTGTTCCAACTTTTATATTTCGTTTAATCATGAAACTGTTTTATTTCAGTGTACTTGCATAACATCTGTTAACACACGGTTGCGAAAACAAATTGATGTGTGATTGATATAACAGGTCAAATAAATCAGCCATTCTACTTTAGTTGGTCTCTACTGATATCAGAGTTTTATGAAAATGTTATTTTTGGAGGCTCTTTCGCAGCTAAATCAAATAAACTTTTAATTTATATAGCAGGTGTGAGCTGAATTCAGCGATTTTACATAAAAGTTTCAATTTAAAGCCATGTAATATAAAGAGAGTGTACACATTACTGGTGTAAAATTTATTAGTAGGTTTACGAGAAAGCTTTAATGTATATGTATATGCAAATTTATAACAAAAATAAAGACAAGTATAAATCTTTTCGTGAAAAAGTTCTAAAATATTTTTTGAGTAATTTTTGCATACTGTTTAAAAACCAAGAAATTTGAAAACCATAAACTGTTTTAAAATATGAACACCATTTTTAGTAGCAGAAAGTCACAAAAATAGTTGTAAAGTAACGTCGAAAAAATGCGTTTTACGAATAGTGGAAGGAATTCTCTATTTTTTTCCAATTTTTCTGCACCTACTTTGAAGAAAAAAATGTATGCAAGAAACACTGTTTGAACCAACTATAGGCAAGGACAAAATGTGACGGTGACTTGCGTATAGTAGGACGATTCGTTATTGGTTATTCTAATCTTATATTGCTACTCTGACCTCACTTATACGCAAAATCTCATTTCGTTACGCGTGGTAAAGAGGTGACATTGTTCAATAATTTCAATATACGTAATTAATTTGACTTGTCCTTTTGCGCGCACCATCAGTTTGCGTGCACTGTACATGAAGTTGTACTTCCGTTAATAGAACAATTGCATTGCGCTGTTACTTGCTGATGAGGGGAATTTTATGCAACCAGAATTAGGGGTTGAAGTAATTTTTGAAAATACATGGGGCTATTTGCACAGTTGAATTTGCGTAATGGAATTTTTTAATAATATTGTCTAATTTGAGTAAATTATCTCGTTTCATCTAGCTTTCTCTATAGTTCCTTTAGTTTTATTCTCAATCTTATCGTACAAGTACTTTAATAACTAGAAGAACCTGTCAGTAGTTGATAATAAATAGATTAATCAGAATAGGATTAAAACATTGGGTGTTAATTTCATTTTTTTTTGATATGATGCAACGTCTAGACATTATATTTTATTGGTATTACAAGTGATGATTAAAAAAGGTAATTAGCATAGTCGCTTGTGGAAAACTTCAGCTTTTACCGAAATTAGCTCCTATTACGCGTGTGTAATTTATTGACAGTGCACTTTTACTTTTTTAAATTATTCATGTAAATTTTAATGTAAATGAATGCTAACATGCTGCAAGTGTGAATTATCTAAATATTTTAAACAGTTATTTTAAGTTAAATTTGGACATGCAGTTATTGCGTGTGTTTAAATATCTACCAAAAAATTGGCACGTGTGTACTAAAAAAATGAGAAACCTTCAATTTTTTTCGTCTGTGAAATATTCGATTACATATACTTTGCTAATTAAAAAAGCTGCAGTTGAAGGCTGTGTTGAATTTTAATGAACATAGAAGAAGCAATTTTTAGTTTTTAATTCATTGCAAAATTTCAAATAGAAAATCTAAGTATGTGCATGCATGGTGAAGCATTTTTGAATTTTTCCTGAGGTCCCAGAAGGTATCCGGATGTTACCCAAGGCGCCATTATTTTGACCTCACCTTACTTGTTTTGTTACCGTGATCTTTTCCAAGGCTTCACGTTCCACGCTGTTTTTCGCCAATTTTATGCAAGGTTCAAGAAATATTCCAACTTAGAAGGTAACGAACGCACTGATTATTATTGTTCAAGAAAAGCCGTTGAGATGTTTCAGAGAATTAATATTAGGTACTTTAGGAGTGCAGGTTGTTCTTTAAGTTTATCGTGAGGTGAGTCAGCTTACACTTGATAACAAAAGTTCACTTCAACTTTATCACTCAACGTATGCTGATACTATAGTCCATATTTGCATATAATTTGTCCTCGTACTTTGGTTTTGCTTGAAAGGAAGGTTGATAATTGGCATTGTCAACGGCGTGTCTCGTATCTTCACTCTACGAAACATTATTTCATTTCCGCTCATATTTTTTCCGGTAAATCTGATCTAAATGCAAATAGGTAGATAAGGAATCGTACTAAATGTATTGCAAATACTGTTTTGGAAATTATACTGTTGGGGTTACCCACTATACATGATAAAAACCTTTTTACCAAGATTGCCACATGACGTTACCGTTGCAAAAAAAAATGTGAAACTACATTCCAGAAACCATTTGAGAAAAAATTACAGTGCGTGCGAAATTCTAGGAAAATTGATTACACAATAGGTTACCAAATAATATAAACACACCGGCGAAACCACGTAGTTAAGGTAAAACCAATGTAATTAAAGAATATTATGGGCAGATATTTGATGTGTGTCCAGTGCCGGATTAATTATATTGAGGGCCTTGGGCTACGACATGGTCGCCCCCCCCCCTCTTCGGTAAAATAAATAGTTTGTTTGTTTAATCTTTCCCCTCTTATACCCGAAGGTGTCGAGGTCTTTCACTCCGGGTAGGCTCTTAGCTTAATAAAAAAAATAATATTGTTCCGCATCTGACAATATTATTTATTTGTCGTAACAGTTGATAGTATAATAATAGTAGCAACATCACCAACATCTATGAAGTTTTTTTTTAACTGATAGGTACATTTTAGGAAATATAACGCACACCTAGTTTTTTTTGAATTTTGCCAATTTGGTCTATTTGCCTTACTCTTAGCACATACGGCAGTTTTTGTAAAAAAAATTTTCTAATTTTGGCAGTTTTTTAAAATATTTTTCATGTACCTTGCATCTAGCGCCGTATTTATTATATTTATCAGCGTGGTGTTAGATGCTTGATATTTCAGAATTGTCCTGATACGTTACTGTAGATTTTAAATGCAAAGTTTTATTTAACGTATAATATCATGTTTTCGGGTTTTCCGACATATTTTGAAGTTTTACTTCATATAAAAGTAAATAAAAGTTGATTTATTTCTACAAATAGTTTACAAAAAAAGTTTACAGTTCAAGTTTTCCTACAGTCTAGTGGACCCAAAAATAAACTGCAAATTAATATGAACCCAATTTTTAGAAAGAACGTAAGACCGTGTGGTCGTCTAACAATTTTAATATTTAGGGGTTTGTATTTATAGTGTCACCAAAACTATTTAAAAGTAACTGGTGCAGTTTAATTAAAGCGTATAAAGAGTATTTCTTCGTAATTATGACACCTGCAGTTGCATTTTTTGGATTTTAACACAGTATTTGGACTTTCTCGACAAGTAAGTTAGATTAGTTAAATGTGCATTAATATTTAAAATGCTAAAGATAACTTCGCAAAATGTAGTTAATTAAAAGCTGGATTGCCAAACACAAAGAGTGGACATGTGACGATAAAATTATATTTTGTAAGAGTTTTTCTGACAAGATACGTACTAGAACTTAATTTTGCAGGTATTATAGCAGGTTAAGTACTGAATTAATAACTTTTGATTATTGTCACCGTTTATTGCATTTTTTCAAAATATTTCGATACATATTTTATTGGTTTCAGTACATTTTTTCTTAAAAAGAAACGTATTTCTTAGGTTTTTGAGCAGCTATAACATACATATTGTTATGTTTTTTTACGACAAAATCCGCACACTACTGATCAGGCGTCTGGACTAAATAAAGATTTCAGAGTAAAAGCTATATGCACTAAAATAAACATAGAAAAACGTTCTTTGGTTTGTCAGAACTACATTTCCAGAAAGTGTTACCTATGTGGGTTACTTATCGTCATTTTGTATTCATTATTTATAATAAAAGTTATAGGTTTAGATATCTATAGAACGCCGGTTTAGTATTTGTTACATCTTTATAATATACTGGGTGTCTGCGCGAAAAGTTTGGGTGCGACTATCTCTGATGTATTTAAGTTAAAAATTTGAAATTTTACGGTGTCAGTCAGCACATAGGGGGACGTAATTCACTATAGTTATCATGTCAGTACTCTGCCCCCAGTCACCCTCAGTTCAAACAAGTACACTATATTTTTTTAACGGATTATGAAAGAGGACATCTTTTTAAGTATGCCTGCATGAAGAAAGTGCTAAGTCAAAAAATGAAGTTTTTGGCACGCCAGACAAAGATTGTACAAAAATAGTTAATTGTTGTTTTCAATAATAAAAATAAAACATTTTTCTGCTATAATTAGTCATTAGGTACTTTATTTAAATGTTTTTATTTAGAAACAAAATAATATTTTGCTGTAATCACGCCATCTTGATTTTTCAAAATCGTGTGCCATTTGAAATTTTTAAAGTGGGGATGGCCGGAGGTGGTTGGGAGCGGAGTACTGACACGATAACTATAGTGACTTACATACCCCTGTGCATTAACTGACACCTTAAAATTTCAAATTTGTAACTTAATAAATACCAGAGAAGATTGCACCCGAACTTTTAGCGCGGACACCTTGTATATTTGAAAATTATTTTTTACACGTCAAAACCTTATTTATTGACGTCAGAAAATTATTTATTGACGTCAAAATATATTTTTGTAACGTCAGTTTCTTGCTGACATCGAAAAATATGTTTTGGCGTCAAAACATCATTTTCAAGACGGTTAAAATTTATTTATTAGGTCAAAATTTAATTTCGTGGAATCAAAAATCAATTTTTTGACGTTTGAAAATATTTTTTTTGAATGTAGGTATTTCAAAACAAGCTATATAATTTTTTATAAAGTAAATGAATTTTTTGACAACAATAAATAACTAACTGACGTCAAAAATTGATTTATTAATGTCAAAAATTCGTATTAAACTTAATTTTTGACGTCAAAAAATCAATTGCCGACCTCTGAAATTTAATTTGTGGCGTGTCTAATGCATTGTTTGACGCCAGACACATTATTTAACGAGTTGAGAAAAATGTAATTTAGTTTTACAGAATTCAGAATAAAAAGTGAAATGGCGTTCTATAATTATCAGAACTTCGCAGGTATAGTTTTACAAAGCAATTCAAGCTTTATAAGTGTGATGTTTTATAACTGAAACAAAGGGTATTATTCAACTAAATATGGCACAAAAAAATATTTTGCAGAATATTTCGTCGAAATAAATATTATTTTTTTAATTAGTTGTATTGGGCCTTTCTTGATAGTTGGGCCCTAGGCTGTAGCCTACTCAGTCTAGTAGGTAATAATACTACTACGGTACTGATATAACACCTACATACATCTGTAAATTTTATGGAGGTTTATGGACGAACAGGAAAATATTAGTAAAAGTCTTGTGAGTTGTGACTTTGTTTTATCGTTTAACTAATGCACTTACATGTATGAGTCAGCTGTAGTTAGATTTTATTATTATATTTTCGTTTAAAATATTAAGAATAACAAACGTATATTATTATAAATTTTAGGGTTAATTTTAACAGGCGATTAAGTTTCAATTTGAGGTCGTGCAGTTATATTGTGTCAAGTAAACCTGATGCACTATAGAAAGTGAAAACTGAAAATACCATCCTTGTACTGAATGTCATTTGGCCTTCTTTTTGCCCCGAGTGGCAGTTATGCAATTTCGTTAAACACGTATATTTAAAAATAGCATTTCGTATTTGTTGGTTCTCTTCCTGTATCTTCGTATATTATCAATTATCACCTTTGAGCTTGCTGATAGATCTATTTTAGTAGTAGGTGAGTAGGTTTTTTGCAGCATTAGTATTTAGAGGTCGCTCAGTATATGTAAAATTTAACTTCATGTTTAAATCAATGTATAAAACGATTTTTCCTCCGGCTGTTTGTATGTTGCTGACGTTATCTGTTAAAAAGTCATGAATGATGATAGGTGTATTAAGAAAATATGTATTTATTATTCAACGCCTTGCTACAGAACTACCTCGCCTGTTCTACGAAACTGATATATCTACAATTCAAGTTTATGTGTAACGGTTTTGATAAATGTTAGTCGGGACCTGACGTCTGTTTTGTAGATATTGACGTTACCACATGTCGATAAGACTATTGGGTCAGTAAGGCAGGGGACAAGTGAGAATAAGTAAATAAAAGCGTTTTAGGTACGAGCAAATACTTGATAATTTTGATAAGTAATGGAAGGATGTGTATTTAAAAATCTCCTTGAGGATGTGTTTGACTATGATAATAAAAATTCTATGTATTTGACCA
This sequence comes from Ctenicera cuprea, assembly GCA_958336395.1. Classification (NCBI taxonomy): domain Eukaryota; kingdom Metazoa; phylum Arthropoda; class Insecta; order Coleoptera; family Elateridae; genus Ctenicera; species Ctenicera cuprea. The sequence continues at coordinate 41,287,051 of OY284490.1, forward strand.
TGAGTCGCGGGTTCCAAGGTTTATTACCTGTTCTTTGTATGAAACTGAAGGTATTATATGGGTATGGATTATTTGGGTTGTTGACTGGCAGAATAATTACCAAGGAGCCAGGTAGATATTTACTGTCGCGGGACTACTCTTAAGAAAAATTTGGGTTCAGTTTCCTGATACCTGAAATTTTACTTGAAACTTGGTTCCACTTACAAAAGGAATGGCCAAATATGAGATGGTGTTGCTAGCCAATAAAATAAATATATTCAGTAATTACCATACTGTTACTACTTCAGAAACTAATTAATTTCGATTATGTTATTTTATGACTACGAATGGTTACTGTTTCACATCATGCAACCTTCACAAATGAAATGTATTTACTAAGCCATACATTGTGACTAGATTTACAAGAAAATTTAGTAAAAAAAAACTAAAGTATTATTATTACATCAATTATAAAGTAATCCAAAAAGGCACTTAAAAGTCCTGTATGTACATAAAGTCCAATTCAAAAATTTTACGTAGATGCAACTTCGACTAGAGAAAGCAACGGTCGGTACGCTTAAAGTGCTTAAAAATACGTCAAACTTGTCAAAGGTTTCATCCTAACAAAGACCACTGCAACATGTGACCAAAGTACAGATCTCCCAAAAACTAAGTAAACAAGAATCCAGAAAAATCTTCTACGGATGAATTTTAGCAAAGATTTTACCTATGTTTTGTTACAAATAACCGTAGTTAGGAAATTACAAAAAAAAATTGAAGTTGAAGTTGTATTCTTGATATAAACAGTGATATGTAAAGATCGTATAATCCACAGCGCACTTTTTGATAGATGTAGAAAATATAAATAACCAATTTTGATAATTATTGCAACAGTATTAATGAATAAATTATAGTTTCTCCTATAGAGTGTTTTTTTAGCGAAACTCGCTTTCGCAATGATGACTCTAGTTATATTTTTTTATGTATAGTTAAAAATTATGCGAATCCCTCACACTACAGGTAGTTACATTTTTAATTGACGTCTTTTCCAAAACTATTTTATTGATACCGTTGTATTTAAGTAATTGTTAGATCGAAATACTGCTAACATAAAAATATATGTAGCTGTTCAAGTCATATTTATACAAGTAAACTTGAATAGAAGCAAAACAAAATAATTATTTTTATTTTTGTGGAAGGAATAGTTTCATATCGAAGAGATCCAGAGATCAGTAAATAAAATTCATCAGACAAAAGAAGAATCAACCCTTACTCTACTGTTGCTGACGAGCCATGTACTGAATAAAAAAGAGCGGTATTTTGTAGCTAGGGGAGGTCTGCTTATGCAGCGAAGGTTTTTATTTTACAAGAATTTTTTAAATCTTTGCTAATATTTTTACAACATACATTTTATTAATAACAAATTTTATGCCGATTTAAAATCCTACATTCATGGTAACAAAAGGGCGTTTTGGATGAAAATGAAGCGAAAAAAATATGTTCCACTTGCTGTTTTAGTTTTGATACAGCGTGCTTTCAGGGTTCATTACATTTCAGCTAAAATTGGACAGTCCGTATCAGAGAGGAGGAACGAAATGTTGTAATGAACTAATGAAATTCTATGCACTCTATGCACTTTGATAATAGGAAACTGTTCGTTGGTTTGTGCTCTTTCACGAGCCAAAAAATACATGCAGCTTTTTCACATCCTGTACATATAAAGTACAATTTTTATAGTTTTCTTAGCATACTCAACGTACTACATAAATTCACTGCGTTACATAAATAACAGATTTGAAGTACTCTTTGTTTAGCTAGAATTAGATATGACATCAGACGAAACCTGCAGTCTATTGAAAAAACAAGATGAGTAAACTGCACGCAATAATGTTGATTAATTAATGGTTTTTATTTATTCTGAAACAGGCTAAAGCTGAATTACAAGAGAATAGGAAAAATGGAAATATTTAATTAGAAATGAGAAACAAACAACATATTATATGGTAGTAAATAGTAGGGCTGCACCGAGTAGGCCGAGTACTCGGTGCTCGGTCAAAATTTTCGCCGTGTAATCAGTACTCGGTCTTATATTCACTACTCGGCCGAGTAACAAAAATTAATAAAAAAAAATAGAGAAAACAACGTTTTTATTACTAATTCTCAACAAACAACTACAGAACGCACAAACAATCATTTGCTGCAAGCTGTAAGTCACAAAAAACAGTAAGAAGCGAGATACCTAATAATAATAAACATAGTTTTATAATTTTTAACATATCTAAGTACTAGTAAGTACGACGGGGAATCACAGAAAAATTTCTGCAGCACCTACGGGTTAAGTGACCAGTGATACAGTCAAATATACTCAAAGCGTGGAAATTTTCATTGCTCGGCGGCCGAGTACTCGGTACTCGGCTAATGCCTTAAAACGAGTACTCGGTACTCGGTCAAGTAAAAAAACAGGACTCAGTGCAGCCCTAGTAAATAGTATAAAATATTCGTAATGTCTGAGTTGGTGGGTTCAAATCGCAATATGTAATTTAGGTTTAATTTGCAGTAGCGTAATATTAACAACAAATTTTATTCCGATCTGACCACTTATTTTTGAGTAAACAGAATAAATCAAAACACTACATTCTTGATTTATAAGGGTGCGAAGATTTAAACCAAGTTGATTAAAATCGTGATTTAAATCAAACGATTTATATAGAAAAAACATTAGTTTAAATCAATTGTTTTATGAATGTCGTTTTCATGTGAAATTTTCCAATTAATACAATAATGTTCATAATTTGGCAGTAAGTTTAGAACAGAATAGAATTACATGAAAGTGTTAAACAATTATATAGTTTAATGTTATTGTATTTATTTGAATAATGAACTTTAACGAAGTAAAGCTTGAACGTATTAATTAAATTATATAGTGTATTTGAATTGTATACTTTATAAAGTAATTTTTATTTCTACGCAAATCCATACATAAAATAAAAAATAATTCTGTATCAAATCAATAGGTTAAAGGGCCGGGGGCATATTACACACCTAGGGAATCATAACTAATACAGCTTCATGTGCAATTATCGCTAAAACTACTCGAGGATGCATAAACAGTACCATGTTGAATGCATACATGTACGCAATATGAAAAATTCACGATAACTTTTTAATGACTGTTCAATATTTATACTCTTTCATTGTTTACATGGCGGAATGGTGCTATTTATGCTCCCTGGGATTTTAGTGATAATGTCATTGTCGCCGGCGCAGCGGGGTTGGGGTAAGGGGACAGACCCGTTGCATAACTCCTATGCTCTGATACACGGTAACAGGGGCGAGGAAAGATCATGGAATTACTTAGATACGACTATATGGTCTTTCTTAAAAACAACAATCCAATATAAAAAAAAAGGATACATAGCATGTGTATGTGAAACATTACGTTACACTTGTTATTAAAATATTTAAACAACACTGCATATAATACCTTATTAGTTTGCGCATTTTAAACAACAGCAATGAGTTTAGTAAAAAAAAAATTCGATTCAAACGTAGCAAATAGATTTTTTGATTTAAAAAAATAAAAATTAGTATATTTTGTACTGTGTGAAGATATTCATGCAAAAAAATATGTTCTACTATCTGTTTCAGATATTTTAATTTAATTTAATAAAAGCTTGCTTTTCCGTGCATTTTTAATAAACCCCCTAATATAAAATTTTATTAAAATTGGGCAATCCATATGAGAGGTATGAGGTAAGCAACGAACGAAATAAAATTTTAATTGAGTTACTGGAATTTTTTACATTATATAAATATCGACGGTAGGAAACTGTTCATTCGTTTGTACTTTTTCTTCACATCCTGTATATACAAAGCACAATTTTTATTTCACCTAGAATAGTTAGATATGACAGCAGGTAAATGATGTCCGTTTAAAAAAACTCGGATGAGTAAACTGCACAATTATGCCGTGCAATAATGTATAAATTATTTAAAAGCAGCAGTTCATAACATTGCTGTATACGTAACCCACATTTTCCGTAGTGCTGAGAGAGCGTTTACGCAATTAATAAGGCGTATGTATACAGGCATTGTTTATTGACATGTTTATAATTATGTAATTAACATTTGTGGTTTGCTTATCGTGTGACTATCAATACTCGAATACTATTTTAGTAAAATCTCTGATAGCATATTACACACTCCGATTTATTAGCAGAATTGGGAAGATAAGATATCGATACCCCATTTAGTGAGAACTTTTCTGAATTTACTCACATGGCTTTTGAGATATCAATAGAGCGGTTCTACGTAACAATCAGCAGTTTGTGTACGTTGGTTCAAAAATTTATAAATGTTATATGCAAACTATTTTTCATATGTCTGTAAATATATTTCACATTTATCCGCTTATGTAACAGAAATCAAAATACCACTGAATTTATCACAACACAATGAATAAAGGGAGGGGGAGCGTTACAATTTATTGATTCCTGCTGAAGGCTAATGTAAAAACAATTACGTGCAAAAAGTTATAATATTTTAGGGGAAATTTAATCAATTTAAAACCCATTTTTATAGGGCATATTTACATAACATAATTGATTGGTGATTAAGTTGTTCAACGTTTAAACTTTTTTGTTTTATAATTTTAATAGTTTACTATATAGTTCAATTTCTGTACTGTCTGTAGTACAGTGGGGCGGTAAATTAAAATTTGCGGTACGGTCCGCTCTATACAGCATCAAAAAGCAGTGCACATTTAATATAATACGTAAATTGGTGAAAAAAATACTAAATAAAGAACAAACTTTTAGACAAACAGACATAAACAAACAAAAATTTCTTTTAGGAACAAATATAAAAACAAATTTACAGGAAAATTCTCTCTTTCTTGATTTAGCAGAAGACAACTTATTTGTAATTTAATTCCATTTTGGGGGCAACTTTGTGCTGAATTGCTAACACGCAATAGGTATTTAAACGTTCTTGGGCTATTGCTTTTCTAAGATTGTTATTGGTATTTCCCATTTTTGTTATATAATCTGCTCGCTGTGGCAACTGTTACAGGAAGTGAGGAAAACCACTATACATTTCCAAAAAATCCTGCCAACTATATTTTTTTAATAACACATGATTTAACCTCTTTATTGGCATACTCTACCCCGTAGACTACTTTTTTTATTATCACTGCATTAATAAACAGAAATGCTACCTTATACCATATTTAGTTAAATAGGGAGAAGAATTATACTCGTAAAGTTTGAATTGTTTTGTTAAACACTACCTGTGAGATACTGATAACTATGAAATGCTGTTTTGATTTTATTCCGAATTCTGTAAAACAAAGTAAAATTTTTCTTAAACCGCTAAATAATTTATGACCTTAAAAATTGAACTTTCACATCACAAATTGAATTTCAGGCCTCGGAAATTGATTTTTAAAATATTTATAAGTCTAAAAATAATAATATTTTTGAATAAAAATATTAGCTATTAAATTCTGTATTTATATTTTTACGTCAGAAATTGAGTTGCTGCGTAGTAAATCTATTTTATGACACCAGAAAATTATTTCTTAGCGTTTGGAAAAGCTATTTAAATTAAATACTAAAAGAACGAAAAAATTGTCCCTAAACTAGTAAATACAAAATTATTTTCAAAGTTAAAAAATTAATGTTTTACGTTAATATTCTTTGACGTCAATAAATCAATGTTTGTTGTCAATAAATCAATTTTTTACGTAATTATTTATTGGCTTCAAAAAATCAAAATCAAAGAATAATTATTTAATTTTTCTTTAAATTTCTACATAAAGAAAATGATTTTCAGATGTCAAAAAAATCAACTTATTAATATATATTAGGTATGAATGTTTAATAAAACGTATTAACAGCGTTCCACACGTTACCAAACCTATAAAATTTACTGTAAACAATTAATACAAACCGGGAGTCAAAATCCCAATAAGTAATCCACATAGCTTAAAGGTACTTACTGGAAATGTAGTCCTGACAGACCAAAAAAACGTTTTCTTCGTATAAGTTTATTTTAGTGTACATCGCATTTATACTGGAATTTTTATTTAGCCCAGTATTGTGTGGTATATATTTTCTCTTCTGCGCGTATGAATTACTAACAATTTACAGGGCCGAATTAGCCATTAAGCAGAGTAAGCAGCTGCTTATTTGCAGGAGCGGCCAAAATGAAAAAATTAAAATAAAAGAAAAGGTATTTCTACCTGTTTCCGTTTAGGTGAAAAATTATTTGTAATAAGCAATAACAATATTATTGTATAACATTCATATGTTGATTTGGATATGCTTCAAAGGTGCCGATATAAGAATATATCCAATGCTTCTTTGGGGATTTTCTAGTGGGCGCCGTGCAACGCTTCTATAGCGGCCAGCTTGTAGTAAGTAACACGTACAATTCTCTTGATGGTAAATTTACAGAAGATTTTGCAGCAAATTTACAAATTTTTATTTAAAAAAAACTCTAAACAAGTGCATGCTAAATTTAGTTGAATTTTTTTTCCATTTTTTTCGGGTTTTCCTAGCTAGTGCGGCGGCACGCGTCTTTAGCGCCCCGCCCTATAATAAGTAATACGTGAAACACTCTTAATGCTAAACTTTGCATAAGATTTCGCAGCAAATTTACTAATTTTTAGAAGAAAATAAACTATAGAAGTTCATGTTAGGTTCTGTCGAATGTTTTTTTCCATTTTTTCGTTAGGGGTTTGTAGCAGGCGCGGCGGCACGCTTCTTTAGCGCCCCACTCTGTGATAAGTAATACGTAAAACACTCTTAATGTTAAATTTTGAAGAAGATTTCGCAACAAGTTTACAAATTTTTAGAAAAAAAACTATAGGAGTTCATGTTAAATTTTGTCGAATTTTTTCCCAATCCTTTTTTAGGGTTTTTCTAGAGGGCGCGGCGGCATGCTTCTATAGCGGCCCACCCTGTAATAATGATACGTGCAATGCTCTTGATGTTTAATTTTGCAAACGATTTTGTAACAAATTTACAAGTTGCTAGAAAACAAAACAACAAAGTAAGTTCATGTTAAATTTGGTCGAATTTTGTTACCAATCCTTCTTTAAAGTTTGTATAGCGGGCGCGGCGGCACGCTTCTATAGCGCTGAATAGGATCATGTTTAATTTTGTCAAAATTTTTTCCAAACTTTCTTTAGAGTTTTTCTAGTAGGCGCTGTAGCATGCTTCATTAGCGCCCCACCCTGTAATGGTAAGAAATACATGAAATATTTGTTTTAACTTTTGTATGTCGATGTGTAAAACTTCACCTGAAAGTTTGTGAAAACGAATATGGTGATTTTATGAAAACGCTTATACCTTCAGGGCAAGTCGAATTTACAAAAACATAGAATTATTTCGAAGATTGTTAGATTTAGTGACTTTTAATACGGATGTAAGATTTTTGTATGTACAAAATTTTATGGATACAACTTCAAAACTTATAAAGATCTCAACGATTCGGAAATAATATTACTCGATCTCTACCCCTCATATGAGACACCTCTGGTGCATTCATTAAAACAAAAATTAGTAGCACTAAGCTAAATGAGTATTGGTTAGATATAGAATTCAAAATTTTAGTACAACTATTACTAAAGCTATCACCAAATAAGTGATTCGGTAGCTCCATATCAAAGCGCTTTAGAACCCATGTTCATAGGAACTGTTTTACTTATTTTTATTATATAAATTTCGTATTATAATTTTAAATTACCCTGTATATTGGAAACTGGTGGCATTGTCTATGGGAAAACCCCATACTTATATGTTAGAACTTCATACTTTATAATGATTTCCCAACTTCTAAAAGTATGTTGAACAGGTACTAATTTTAAGGAAAATCTTTAGTTTCTTTAATAAACCATTATGAAAAAGAAAATAATATAGTAACCAGAAAATATTTACGGTAACAGGCAATTTTTTTAGCAGTCAATGTTCTTTTAAAGGAACTATGCATAAAATATGTAATTTTGAAATGTCAGTAAGAAAACTAATCATGTTTTGCGTTACAACTGCCTAACTTTAGAAATTTAATTTGCTTTTATATTACTGGCAGTGGTTACGTCACATTTGGCATAGGTATGCAAAACAAATTTTGATTGTAATGCTTGCCGAAAGTAAGTATACAAGTTTTATCGCAAATATCTTTAGTATATTTAGACATTTATCGAAATACAAAATTATTGTAGGATCCATGTTTGGAATGGTGTCTAAGTTCACCCAATATAACTTTTTTTTTGACGTATGGGGATATGTTAAGCAAATGCAAAATGTTTTGCGTTTGAGACCACGAACAATACAAGATCTTAAAACCGAAATTCAACACTTTTAGGTCTATTTCACCAGAAACATTTGCAAAAGGGTTTTCGTAAGTGTAGTGAATTAGGTGGTGGCTATTTTGAAAGTAAATTACGCTTGATAAAATTCTATTGCATAATACAATAATATAACAATTTATTGTTCTTAAATGTTTGAATATAATAAAGATAATTGTGATAAAAGTTGTGCACTTACTTTTGGCTAGCACAAACTAATTCCAAAGTAAGCTTTTATTGTACACTTTTTACTGTTTTTAACATAAAATTTTATATGGGAGATGTCACATAAAAACAGGAATTAAATAAAATCCTCACATTTTTCTTTAGTTTATACGTGCTGATTACACAGCCACCTTTGTCCTGTTGCCGTATACTTGCCAACACAGCATAAATTTTAGTACAAAGGTTAGAAATAGATACATTTCGCAAGTGAACCTTAAAGTAATGCTTTAAAAGTGGTTAAAATAGCCCCGTTTGTTCAATAACCGTCAATAATTAGACTGTATTACTGTTTAATTAGTGAAAATGCTGCGTCGAAAGCGTAGGTGACACCCATTGTTAGTAGAGACCTCTAAATTTAGAAATGTAATTTAATTAATGTGTACTGAGGTCGAGTAAATGACCTTTGCTTACCTATTAATTAACAAAATATAGAAGTTTGATTACAAAATTTGTGATGTGTGACGTACAAAATAGCGTTTATACTGTTGTCATTCACAAAGGTTACTTTTCGCGTTTGCATTTGTAGAAACAATAAAGGAAAGTTCATTTCTTAATCTGTCCTATTTTATTGTCACGATACGACATAAAAAATAATTAATATTTTCTATACCAATGCGGTTGCAAAATTAGGGTACCTATTTCCCAAGTAGTCAGGTTTGTATAGTCTTTAATGTTTTTTTCTGTTTAAAAAAAATTGGTGTACTATTCTAAGTAGTTTATCTGAGGATGCCGCTAATTCCACTAAACGATAAGGATAACATCTTTAATCTAGATATTTTATTAATGGTCTCATTGTTACTAGTAATGGTTTGCTATTGTGAAACTTTAATAACAAAGGAATTTTATTGTTATTTTTCCTTATATCTCGATTGCAATTAGTTAGTAATGATATAAAATCCAATTCCAGTAAACACAGCTAACAAAATTGGTAGTGTCCCTCCTTTTGAAGTGACATGTACATCTTAAGTATTTTTTATAAATTCAAAATGGCAAAATAACTAAATCAGATAACGACATAGAAAATTTAAATGTGTGACTGAGTTACAATTGGAACCAAAAGGTTAAACCGTTTTTTTTTAATACAAATTAACGGTATCCTTACACATTTTAATTAGATATTTAACATCATCCGTTCCAGATAAGGTTCGCTTCAACGTACAGTATAATGTCGTATACAAAAAGTTGTATTTAACAGTTATTTCCATTGGGTCTCATGACATGGAAAGAATCATCCCATTATTCCGATTTGTTCCAGTATTTTCGTGTAAAATGCTTGAAGACAACATTTTTTTACTTTCATTAAAGTTATTTTTGACCCAGAGTTGTTATAAATAAAAACTGTATGTAATAAATAATGAATTGCTATTTTCGTCTTAACGTGCTGTTTATAGATTTAACCCGGAAGAGCGTGTCGTAAAAATATAACCTGAAGTGTAAAGATGAAGATATTTTTGTATATAATGATGTAAATTACCGTAGTCTACAATTTGTTGAGAAAATCTTGAAAAGTGTGTCGTCTCGTAAGTTGCATGCTGTGGTGTATGCGTTTATGACGAACTAAGGTGAAGTCGACTTGTACGTTAAAGAGAGATCACAATCACTGTACGAGGTCGTTAACTCATTCCAAACGATACCAAATCATAATTCAGCATTAGAAATTAATTAAGTTTAGGCGCCGCGTCTTCGGTACAACATTTCGTCTGTGGTTGCACGCAACATCCTCAGGGCTGCGGACAGAAAACTGGAACACATTAGTTGTATTCCAGCACCAGCAATGTTCACAGCCTTGAAGATGCCTCGTGCAACTGAGGACGAAACGTTGGCAGGGGTGTAACCAGCCTGTAAACCAACATACCATTAATATTGCCCTCGGACGGTTGTACAAACTTACGGGAAAAATAAAAATAAAATACCTAATTTTGGTTTTAACAATAATTTCTGTATTGCCAGACTTCCATCACATCTATTTCTCGACTAACAAGTATTCTCAGCGCTTTGTACTTATTTTTACCTTCCGTTTTGTTATGTTTCTTGTATTTTGGTATTGGTGCAACGACCTTTTGCGGTTCTATTTTAAGCTTTTCCTATTTGAAATTAGAACTTCTCGACAGTATTTAGTAGTAAACCCTCTCACAGTGCGCATAAAAATAGGCTAGGTACAGAAAGATCTAGAATTACAAAATATAAATTTATTTATTAAAGCTGTTTGGAATTTCCAATTGACGTTAACGTAATCAATTTTAAAGGCAAATACCTGGTGGTATAATTGAATTTTAATACTTAATGTTAGTTTGAAAAGGCCAGACTGCCAGACGGTAGAACAAAATACAGTAAACAAAAATTATGAGTAAGGTCAAGTTGAAATTAAATATTACTAAGTCTTTCTTGTTTTGTTTGTTCGGAATTTTAAAAATGTTTAGGAAGGTTAGTATTGTTTTGGCAATGTCTCATAAAAATGAAACAAAATAAATGTATCTAAAAATATATAAAACTTTGATATAATAACATTTGAAATTTGCAATTCCAAAATCGGTAGATAACGAAATTATATAGAAAATTGGCTGCAAAGACAAATTATAATTATTATTTTTCATTATGATTCTTTAGAAACGATAATGGTTAGGATTCAACCTAATCTAGTTATAATCACTTTTGAGTTAGCGTAGCAACATGTATAATCTCAAAGGTGCTTTGAACTGGAGGATATCCTAAAGTGTTTTTTGAGAATAACTTGAACAAGATTTTTCAAGATAACCCTTCAAAGTACACAGGTTATCTTACTGGGAACGATCTTAATGTAAAACTTTCCATTCTTCTACTACACAGTAGTCTAGGAATTTGCGGTTTAAAATTCAAAATTATCTTTGTGAGATGGGTATCATGTACGGTTTCTTGTTTATATCAGCAGATTAGCACACGTTCAAGAGGACGCTTCCTAAATTAACATAATATCAATTATTATTATTATTTAATCGTTTTAACTGAATGAATCAAATTTTATTTAAGGGCAAAGAATTATGAAAATCCTAGGGATCTCAATTGTATGCATACGTATATCAGTATATTTAAAGGACATTCTTGCCTTAGAGAAAAATACGTTTTGGGCCCCTCTAACATACTTGTAATACTCAAAATGTAAATATAATTTTTTGGAATAGGCAAGTATTTGTAGTTTCCAAAATCTATGTATAGGTTCTAAAAAATACGGGCTCCAGTATTGCTTACACATTTCTTACATTTACTATTAAATTTTTTTATATATTTTATTTTTGTTTTATATTTTTGTCAAGCCAAAACTAGAAAATTTATATATGATTTTTGGTAATTACAGTTTCCGCCATTATTGTTCCATTTTTACTTTCCTATATAGTGAAGTATTGATTTCATGAAATGTTTTGAAATCTAGATTTTAACGGAAATACACGATTTGGGGCCCAAGGAACACAAAAAAGTGGTTTTTAAAAAATGTCTGTGTGTGGGTGGGTGGGTGTGTAGGTTGGTGGGTGTGTAGGTTGGTGGGTGTGTAGGTGGGTGGGTGACGCTTCTACAGGCGAAAGTACTGGACCGATTTTGATGAAATTTTAAATCAAGAGGTATATCAAAAATTGTAGTTTTAGCTAAGCTTATCAAAAAAATCCAATACCGGAAACGGAAGTTAGATATGTTTTTTTGTAGCATTGTTTTTCAAAACCAAAGCACGGAATCTGAGTGAAGAACTTAGGGCAAATCGAAAACTTTTTTACCGAACTCCAGCTTTAAAATGGCGGCCGCTACAGCTTTTTGAAAATCTCGATTTTAATGGCCATATACTCAAAAAGTAGTTGTCTGATCGGTATCAGCTACAACTTGTTTGAGAGCCCTTTTTAAGTAGTATACGATAAAATAAAATAAAATTGATTTCCAAAATCTAAAAAACATCGCAATATCTGCTTCAAAATTTAAAAAAATTTCGAAAATCAATTTCTCAAAAACTTTCTACACGATTTTTTTTAAACTTTTTGAGCCTATAGAACTTGCATTGAACTACAAATTCATTTTTTAATTATTTCCCCAATTTTACTCTCACGCGTTCCAGGAATTTATGAAAAATTTGAAATTGAATAATTATTTTTTCAAAAACGCAAACGCCGATCGTTATAAAGTTTTTTTTATTTCCATAGACTGTACTTTATTAAGATTTGCTATTTTAAGAATTAAGAAAAAAACGATACTTTTTAATATGCGTTTTTCGCCATTTACGTGATTTTAACTACTTCTATCAATTAGCTTCAGTTGAAAAATATATTTTTCATTTTTTGCATATTTATGATAATTTCCCAAATAAAGCTAATATAGCCATTTTGTCCGAATCTGAAGTGGAATTTGTAATCCACATAGCCGCGCCGGCGGGCGCTTACATTGCTTTGGTGCAGGTAGTCACTGCTTCTATGGGTAGAGTTACGGTATGGAAACTAGTTAAACAGGCTATCGCAAATTCAAATTCTCGCTGCTTGTTTTATTAGAAATCTAATACTAGCTGAACTGTACAACGTTATAATTATTAAATGTTACACTTTTCAAATACGGCAACGGCAAGTATTGGTATCTAGTATTGGCTACAATTTGTTTTGTTTTTTTGAAAATTACAATTTCACTGTGGCGGTTTCTATGAATTTGGATGGTTGAAATGGAAATTATAAAATGTACACTTTTGCAAATGCAAAAGTTTTAGTATGGGAAAGTCCACTCGAAGTCCACACTTCATCTTTTTTCTTCTATGACAACATTTTTGTGCTATTTAAAAATATTAATTTTGTTCATACGATTGTGCAAGAAAATATTAAAACAAATCTAGTAAAAATAATCACAAAGTTCATTTGAGTAAGGTGATAAAATCGTCATACCAATTTTGTCAAACAATAAATTATTTCACGTAATTAATATCAGAATTATCAGAATATTATGTTTTACCAATATTTTTTGCTAGCTTGAGTACATGAATTTTATCTTCAAGCATCAACACGACAGGTTATGTAATTAGTGTCGTTATCTCCTATAGGACAAGGATGGCTTTAATTTAACTGATGGCATTGGAAATCGCAATTTCTGTCCTCTAAATGTCGTTTTGATTTCCTTTATAAAAAAACAACTCATTTAAAAAATATTTACTCGTCGGAATTATTATTATCTTTGTCGTCAGATCGTAAGTTGAATAGCACATTAATCTTATACAACATTTGTTAATTACTCGAACTTGCAACACAGGTTACGTTAATGAACTTTTAGGCTTGTGTTTCCTTGTTTAAGACCGATATTGGGTACTAATTCCTTTCATAAAACAAAGACATTACACATGATACACGAAAAATAAATTTGGAGTGGCTATCCACCTATAAATTACGAGCAATATTGAAATACTCACTGAACTATTTATACCTGATTCCTATATTTGAAATTGGAACTTTTTCGCATTTTTGTGTGATTATGCCGCCCCAAACCAGCCCAGAGTTTTATTTCTTAAGGGTTGAGGTCACTAATTAGTTTTAAGAACCGTTTCTTTCTTTTTATGGCATGGTGATATCAGAAGTGAAATACGTATTTATTCAATTTTTAAATGTAAAATTAGTTATATCAAACCACATACTGGTAAAAAATAGACAAAAATGTTCAATAGAGTTGTTAAAATAAAATATGGTTTCCATTTAATAAATACATGATTGGAAAATAGAACTAAAGTCTTTTAGTTCCAAAACAGCAGCAAATTTCGTGCAAATTCAATAAGTAAACAAAAGCCATGGACGTACTCAAATCCATTAAATTACACATGTTGCACGATTTTGCAATATTGCTACAACTACAACTGCAATATTTGAGATACGTCGCGTCGTTTCGATCAGTGCTCCTTTATTTTTGAGCTAAGCCAGAGAGGTTCTGCACTCTGTGTCTTGAGATGGAGGAAGAAATGAAGCATCATGAAATGGAGGTAGAAAAGAAATGGTATTAGATGAAAAAAGTAGAGGTAAAATGACATATTTACAAAATTGTTTCGTAAAGTACGTTTAAAACCCGCGACCAACCATATTTCACGCTTATAAACTGAGTTATTTAGCGACTCGAATAATAAAGCAGTTGTCCAAATAAATACTAAGTAACTAAACGAGCTCGCATAATGTCAAACAAATAGGCTGATGATACTGTTATAATCACGTAGATAACTCGTTTAAAATTTCACAAATGCGACAACTATATATTTACAGGAATTATGCGGGCATTTATTATTAATTTATTTCTTTATACTTACAATACTGACTAAATACTAGACTAAGAGTCCGAACACTGATACAGAACGTTGTCCCCTCTTTAAACTTTTTCGTTATTTCAGCATAATTTGATCCCACAAGTTGTGTAATACTTCTGTTAGTTCACCCTTCATGAAACAGTCATTCAGCAACGTTCCGTGTAAATCCCAAAAAATTATAGCCTTAAATCTTAATATTTCCAGCAGATGCCATTCGAGTTTTCTTGCTGGTGGTGAACTACGATGTCATTCCAATGATTGTCTTTACCTCCTTTACATGTATAAAGTGCTGGACCCACGTTTCACCCGCAGTAGCTAATTTAACAAAACAATTGACGTGATTCTGCGTAAAATGGATTAAAATATACTTTGTGCAAGACATCCATTGTTCATTTTCAAAGGCGTAGTTGTTTCATAATTCTATAGTCGCTTTGTCACCAAAGACCTTTCGAACATTTTTTCGAAATACCCGCTGAAAGCTCAACTGATCGTAAGGAATCTCTCAAACATCTGCTTAAGCTACAATATTTCTATATGTTATACAGGGTGTTCCGCAATAGAATGTCTACAAATCAAATATGTGTTTTTGGATTTAATTCGAGTTCAAAGGGTGCAATAAACAGATGTCCGCAAACGTACCCTTTTTGTGATACAACCCTCTAAAGATGGTGGAGGCAAATCGCATATTAATTAGTATCTCTGCCAAAAAATGTGAAATGTCTCGAAAAAGGTGCGTTTCCGGACATATGTTTATTGTACGATTTCGACTCGAATTGAACATTTGCTTCATCTATGGACATTCTATTGCGGAACACCTTGTATAATCATAAGGTTATATAATAGAAAAACGATAGGTGTTTGGTAGGTAACATTTGCGAATCGAATAACTATTGTTATGCATGGCACGGTTCTCTATATTTCTCAGAAGTTTAATTATTATTATTAACGGTAATATACCCTAGCAATTCGTTTAAAAAACTCTTAATGCAGCAAACAATTTGGCAAAGAATAATACTTTGAAATGATTTTTTTGATATACAAAGAGTGCAGATTAAAAAATTCTTTATCAGAATATTACCTTTTCCCTATTAAGTACTTGTCAAGGTCACTTGCTCATACAATAACAAACATGATCACATTGGGTTTCAAAGAAATCCGAACACACCACAAAAAATAAGCTAGTGGCAATGGTTATTCGAGGAAACAGATAAGAGCTTTGTTTTCTACAAGTAGGAAACTTGGAAATTTGTCTGGACAATACTTTTTTTAACGGTACGTTACTACGTACGATGCTAGTTTTTCTTTGCCCTGCTAGGATTTTTCTTGATCGCTTGAATTTTGTACGAGGCTTGTTACAGCAAAGGGAAATATGAATTAATGTTTATTGCTTGTGGGTGGTAATCAGACAATTACTTTCAATGATGATAATATTACAGCTAGGTACAAATATTTTTATACGATTGTGCAATATTTTTTAAAAATACGAATTATGTTGAAAGTTTATTACGTATCTAGTACATCATTGTTAAGAACACTTTTAGGGCTTGTATTTTATTTAAATTTAACTGATAACACTGCGGCTCATGGTGCAAAGTGTCATACCTATAATATACAATGAAATAATATACTTTGTAATTTTGCAAATCATTTAATCAACATTAGTTACTAACTAGCAGATAGCGTAACTTAAATCATGTATTTATTTTAAACGGAGAGTGGTTTTAATTACTTTTATTAGGAGTTTGGAACTAAATTAAACACCTGATCGTGTAGTTAAAAAATACGCATTCATATAATTCTGGAATATATTAAAGGTTACAATGCCTTTGGGTCGAACTTACAAAGATCTATGCATGTAGCTCTCATTTCTTATTTTTTATTGTCTTGGGGATGTCGACCGTTAGATGAAATAATTAGCTAAACATAAACTAAAGCTAAGATTAAGAACATTAAGAAACAGGAGTCATCACTCATCACAAATCGAACCTGAATCGGAGGCTTGTAAAAGTAACAGCGATCTGGTTTTGATTTTATTTGATTTATTTAATTGTGTGTGAATTTTCATTCCAGCTGAGAGTGGTTTTAATTACTTCTACAAGGAGTTTGGAATTGAAGCCAAAGCCGCCCTTAGAAATTTGGAGGCTCTGGGCTAAGAACTTGTAGCGCCCTAGCAGCAGTGGTAATTTTAATGTTCATACATGAGTCGAAGTCGGGCAATAGGCGGCGGCTCGTATCCTTCTCGAAAACTAGCAGCCACTTTCTAGCCAGTTTTTACACAAACGCGCACTCAGCACAGGCGCATTCCCACTCTTATAACCAGATATGTTTTGTCTACCGACCTGGTATATTGATAGCAATACTAACAGTATATGCGTAGTTTCCACTGGTGAGCGCACCAATATATTTATGATCCACTAAGCGAATTATTGTAAAAAATTGAAAAAAACTAATGTATAGCTAAAAAAAGATTTTGTTTATTGTATGTAGTACCGTAAATAATTTAAAATGATGTTTTATAAGGCATCGCCCGACGCCGTTGTAGGCCTTGGGGCTATAGCCCAATTAGCCCAATGGTTAGCATGGCACTGAATTAAACAGCTGATCGTGTAAATAAAAATTATGCATTCATGTAATTCTAGAATGTATTAAAGGTTACAATGCCTTTAACGATTGAAGTTTACAAAGATATGTGCATGTAGCTCTTATTACTTTTTTTTCATTGTCTTGGGTGGAAAAATTAGCTAAACATAAACTAAAGCTAAGAACATTCAGAAACAGGAGTCATCACAAATCGGACCTGAATCGGAGAATTGTAAAAGTAACAGCGATCTGATTTCGATTTATTTGATTTATTTAATTGTATGTAAATTTTTATTAAAGTATTTTTTTTATTTTGTAGAAACATGCAACTTCTTTGATTTGGTCCTAGTATGTTTAATGTCCAATTTTCAAACAAATTAGTAATTTACATAACGTTATTTAAATGTTTGCAATTAACAAATAAAAACGGTAAGGCTAGAACGTTTTCTTATGACTACATAATAATTGCATGTTATAGTTACATGCCCCTTATTTCATGTGGTATTAAAAGAACAATCGTTTTAGACGTTATCAAGACTTTAAAAGCGCAATAAATCTATAGGACCGTCATTTTCCACCAACTTAATACATATACCTGCGAGTGACGTGAAGAGAAATGGCATTAATAATTAATAAAAGCTTGCAATATTGATTGTTGGATCGATTTATTTGCGCTATTGCATGTGACATTGAACTTGTTGTTAGCTTTGTTGTCCTGGCAACAACCTGCTTTGTTTTCCTTTTTTAATAATGGATAATCACAGACTGCATTAGTTTCCAAGTTAACTGGTAGATATCTTGTTATTCATTTCTTCTTGTTATTTAGAGGATAAGTTATGATAAGATATTGGATTCGGTTATCAATAATTGTAGCGTTTTGTGCAATTAATTAAAATTACTTAAGACTACTATTATTAGTACTTCCAGCAATAAATAAAGCAGACGTCAAGGTTAATATTTGGGTTTCGTGAAAGTCTCGTGATTTGCATGTCTGTTAGCATAACTTTTTAGCAATTGGCATGTGAGTCTGATTATAAAACGACTTTTTCGTGTCTACCATTTACACCGTACATGAGCGTGTTAGGAAGAATTTTCAATTAACACGCAAATTTTATAAATTAAAAGCGTTTTACAAAATTTTAAAAAGTAAATCCTGCAGCATGTACAATGCATGTTAAATGCCTTAAAATTCGTACCCTGTAATGAGACGATGCCATCCATAATTTTACTTCCTCTATCACATATAATCTTTATATAATTGAGGTACAAACATATTGCGTGTACCGTGGTGTTTTTGTGTTCACGCATTTATATACAAAACATAAAAAAATGTTTTACATTGTCATTAACACATTATATTAAAATGTGTTCAATGTTACTAAAAGTATTGCTGCCAGCTTTGTATCAAGTTTA
Source organism: Ctenicera cuprea (assembly GCA_958336395.1). Lineage (NCBI taxonomy): Eukaryota > Metazoa > Arthropoda > Insecta > Coleoptera > Elateridae > Ctenicera > Ctenicera cuprea. The sequence goes on from OY284490.1 coordinate 41,305,875, forward strand.
ATTACCATTTCGATTTCGCCATACCCTTTAGAATTATAAGAGCATTTAAGCTTATTATAGTTACATTTTGCAAATAATACATTTTGAATCGAACCTTGAAATGAGTATTCAATTTCATTAATTCTTCTTCTGTAAAATACAGCCAACGCTCTTAAAAACAGGTTTTAATTTAATTATTGGAAGTACGATTTGAGTTTCTAAAATTTGAGATTAGTTAGGGAATTACAATTTGCTGTTGTTACCTCACTTTATGATGTTTGTGTAATTTTTATAAAACATTGTCTTAACATTTTTATATTCTTTTACTAATTGGTTACTAGGACATAACAAAAACAGCGTTATCTTTATATTAGGCGGAAATAAATCTAATACGACTAAGAAGTTTGTTCAAAATTATTACTCCATTATTGTGCGACAGGCTGTTTCAGTCGCCAATATCCTACGAATCAGAATAATTAATTTTTTTCTGTTTCGTGCTGTTTAACCCTATTTTGATTATATCTAGGGTGTCTCAGAACGTCTAAGGCAGGCTTCTAACTAGTGCCGTCTCATCTCCTTCTGGCACCCAATGCAGTCGAAATTGCGCTGTCCTTGCCCGTAAATTTAAGCGTGCGCAAACCAGGTTTTCACAATCACACCCCTTCCCTTAGCCACCAGTATACAAGAATTAGCCTAATAAAACAAATAATTATTGTACGAAATACTTAGAAAACCAGTTATACAATAGTACTTAACTCAACTCAACAGTCAGCTCAGCACTGAACTCCCACGTAGTGTTGCCAGATGGAAAATAACTGTTGCTTTAAAAAGTTGTCAGATTGCACCAGATGTCGCGTCTCGAAAAGTAGCCGGATTTTATCAGATTTTCTTTAGTTGTTAATACATTTCACCAAATGTGTATAAACCTTTTCAGAATTTCTCTTCAGATTTAATTAAAAAATTAAAAATGTACCTAAATAATAAAACAATTACATCAATAATTTAAAATATTTATTTCTTATTAAGTAGGAGATAAAAGCCAATTTTCGCATTTATAGCCTCAGGTCATGCTGCATTTACCATAAACAGGACTTTCCCGTAAATTATTTAGGGAAAGTCCCGTCTCTATGTGAATGCTTAAATTTCTAAACTATACGTTGGCTGTTGCAGTTTTGCCTCTTATACTACACAGTTTACTATTAAATGTTAATTCTCATCCTAATTTCGCTGCCAGTCATTAGAAGGTGCAAACACAAGTTTATTTTTATAGTTAAAATAAAAATATTTATCTTAATGCAAATTATTACTTCTATAAAAACACGAAAAATTTACAAATTCGCTAGAAATTTCACCAAATTTTCAAAAATCCTATTTTGTGTTCAAAATTAGAAGTTTTCACCTGATCACTAAAATCTTTCAAAAATCATTAGAAGTGGTGAAATGTCACCAATTGGCAACACCGCTCCACGTAATATTATGGCACGTCATGCGCCGACTCATTGCCGTTGCTGTAGTTGGTACACATCTTGGTACACATACATCTATGAATCCCTGAGTTAGAATTGTTAGGGTAGGAGAAGAGAATCCCAAAATAAGGAGAGTTGTCACGGTTCGTCGTGTAGAAGAAATGTACACTTCCTGACTAAATGAATTGCTGTTTCGTTTAGTTTAATTATTATTTGTATAAATAAAATTTACTTGATTTGTAATTAGGAATGCCTTCCAATTAATACCTACTTAACTTTAACATTAACCTTTTATTTTACCATTTAAACCAAGCACAACCATTGAACACCGCTACCCTATGCCTCTGCGTAGAGACGGCACTGCTCCTAATTCAATTTCTATGCAAGATACACAAAAATGCTTCAAATAAAAGTACTAAGGAATTAAGAGGACCACATTTTAAAATTATTTTTGATTATACAGAGGGTATTTAATAGATAAAGTCCGGAATAATTATAGTCCAAAAACAGCAAAAATTTTGGTTAAAATTCAATAAGTAAACAAAAACCATGGGTGTGCTCAAATCTATTAATTTATACGTGAAACATGTTGCACGCTATTGCAAGGTTGTTACAACTGCAACTGCAATATTTGAGATGCATCGTATCGTATTGAGCTAGGCCAAAGAGGTTTTGCACTGCGTATCTTAAGATGAAGAATGAAATGAAGCATCGTGAAATGAAGCAAGAAATGGTTATAGATCAAGAAAGTAGATAGATTAAAATGACATTCATAAAATTGTTTCCTGTGGAACTTTTAAAACCCGTGGCCATTGATATTCTACGCTTATGAATTGAGTTATCTGTTGATTCGAAATAATAAAGCAGCTGACCAAATAAATAATAAATAACTAAACGAGCTCGAATAAGGTCAAACTCATAGGAGTGATACTATTATAATCACGTAGATAATTCATTTAAAATTGCATAGAAGCGACCATTATATATTTGCAGGAATCATGCGGGAATTTATTGTTAATTTATTGCCTCATACTTTCAATGCTAACTAAATACTAGACCAAAAGTCCGGACACTGTTAATGGAACACCTTGTATATGTTTGCATATTCTTATTCGCTTTTTAATTGACTTTCTAAATATCTTTTGTTTTGTTACGTTGTCAAACTAACATTGTTCTAATTATATATAATCAGAACAATACATATAAAAAAAACTTTCTTATTCAACGTAATAATAAAATTTGCAGCGCAGTTTTTTTTTCATAAAATGTTACTCTACATACAAAATGAGGATCCAGGTTACTAGCTCTCATAATGAGGACGGAAAATAACGCAATCACAGTTTGTTAACGCCTTGGCAATGCTTTGATGTTCCATTAGCAATGTAAATTGTCAGAAATTAGCTTTCATTCTTATTTTCTTGTTGTTACAGATGCACCAAACGAGAGCTTGTACATGATTGGAGGTGTGTTGATTGCTATGTTCCTGGTTGGAGTAATCATCGTTTTATTGGCCGTCACTATTAGGTAAGTTACGTTCTGGAAATGAATTAATTTCGGAAGTTCGAGAAACAAAGGTTACTATGAAAATTGTGGTATTAATATTTATGCTGCACCGTTAAAAAATTATTTTATTCGAAACGACAGGAAGAATTTACAAAAAAGGTACAGTCTGAGTAAATACGGATAGATCTTACATCAGTAAAATCACAATTATTTTCATTTGTCACCCAATTCTCTATTGTCGTTGAATGCAAAATAAATAATCATATCACATCAGTTATGGATTATCTACCCATCGAAAGGAAGGTCTTCTTGTGAAATTTTTTCTTTGTAACAGTATACTATCTGCACTTTTATCATTATTTTATGTTGGAATTATCTATGCTAAAAACGGTATCAATCTGCACGTCTTATAACAATCTGCTTTTATACTTTTGTTGCAAGTATTTTAAGTTTAGTGCCACATGGAACGCTCTACCATTCATCGCTGCTTATTGTTTTCTTTACCTTGCCCTTTTACTTTACTACTCTTGTGTCTTGTATATCTATACAGGGTCCGGCATGAATTACTGGCGGATTTAAAAATGTAATTTTTGACATATCTATTGGGCCATGATATTAACATAATGTCCTCCTACACATTCTTAGTTTTGTGTCTCGATGCTATTTTTAGTTTTTGAATATTTCATCAACAAACTTTTTAAGTTCATGGTTTTTTAGCAATGCAGATTGATTTATTTATAATTTTGTGTTTTTCCTTTGTCGAAAACGATGTTAAGTTTTTTTTGTTGTTTATGTTTAAACTTCTATAAAAGTTCCATTAAATTGTTAAATCCTTAGCGAAAACAATTATTTTTGTTGCGTATAATAATTAATTTGACAAAATTATTGGGGTGTTTTCATTTTTTGAATTATTAGTTAGTTCAGAAAACTTTTAAATTATTTTGAAAGTGCTTAAAATCTATAATATTTACTGAAAATTATCACTATTTTGGGTGATTTGGGCACCGAACCAACTAATTTTTTTCTGTGCTACATCAACGTAAAATAGCGACCTTCACTATCAGCTACTGCAATTACCAATTTACCGTATTTTTCAAAATCTAGAATTGCATGAAAAAAGTGACCACATCGCCTTCACCTTTCAAAATTTTGATAGTTATATTCGTTAATCTAAAAATAATGTTGGTTGCCTTTCCATTTTCTTTGGGTTACCAACTTACCGTGATAAATTTTGATAACCGCTTTGAGGCATTTACTATTTAAAGTCCAAGAAATTTACACTTGCTAGTTTAAAGAGCGTCGTTCTGATTCAAGGCCGTGACCTTTAAATTATTACAAATTACAATAAATTATCATTATCGTATGAATGGATTGAACTTGTTGGTAAAATGCGAATTTATTAATTTCTTGTGGACGCTGCATGTCATATGACGGAATAAGAATTCTAAACCAGTACAAAATTGTATAACTGTCGCTTAGCGGTTTACAGCTAGTTTTCTTTTTAATTAATTAGACAAACGTCAAAAATCGTGAGTTTTTGAAGCGGATCATATGTGGGTGGAATACTAGATACGCGATGCGTGGGTAACCCAATTTCGTGTTACCATGTGGAGAAATCCTGCTCTACGTAAATTAATTAGTGTATTTACAAATTGACTTCCAGCTTTTATGCCACGAGCGTTTTAATGAAACACGGTTGAAGAAGTAGAAAGCAGTCACAGCTCCATCACGTGCTGGAAATGTTGGGTTCCACTCGTTATTCATAGAAGTTTTTTCTGCGGTAGTAGGAATTATCACCAGAATGGTTTCCAGTTATTATTAGCACTAATGTTAACTGAATCATGAATTATCATGCGTGTGACATAAGTCCTACATTCAATTAATTTTGTTCTTGTTTTTTGTGACTTGGTTTTCCGTTAAAAAGGTCATGACTCGAGTTATCAGTTTAAATAAAAAGCATCCGATTGCAAATTACGGAATTTGAATGATGCCATTCTTTGTATCATTTCAATAACATTTCTGCTTGCAGTTTTAATACTTATAGTTATAAACCATATAACTTATTATTTGGAAAATCTATGATTAAAAGTAAGAAGAATAATTATGAAGCAACGGAAGTATATTATTTAAGAACTCTGGAAACGTTGATATCATGTGACAGATCATTCCATTAAACAATTATTAGGTACCGCCTGTGAAAATACTACAATTATTCATATTAGTCATGAACTGTCCTATGTTAGAGTTAGATACAAATTATTAAAATTCCATTGTGTTGGCACCGCTGAAACAAAATGCTATAAAATGTTATTGTTTCTGATCGTGGCATGAGTAACAATTTTTTAAATATTATACAATGGAAAATTGAACAATAATTAATTTTTAAAAAACGCACAGGAGTCAAATGCTTCTTAAAAGTTATGATTTAAAAAACGCTGAATTCCGGTTACACAAAAAATGTTAATCTTTCTGTTGCTAATTTGATTTACTTTTTCTTACCAAATTTTGTGATCGACTAAACATTTTATTTTCATGCAACGCTCAAGAAATTTTATTACTTTATAACATTGACAATTTGTATCCACAAAAAACGCCAATTATTGCAAGGCGAAGATTTAGGAGTCCCTTGGGGCTACCAGCAAAAATCGAAAAAAAAAAATTTTTAAAGTCAGTGGCGTATTTGCAGTCAAAAATGCTTGTATTTCAGGTGCAACATGTTAAACATTACTTGATAAGGCCTAAACCCCCCTATCTCCCAAAAACTTATCCGGATGGGGCCTCTCACTTGTTTTGCAACCAGGCCAAAATATTCTAGCTACGCCACTGGAAACCGAAATCTGATGGAAGCTTTAACGAAAAATACAATGGTTTTACCGGAACGATGTAACTTTACAATAGCAGGCACTACGATTTTTTTTAAATTACCACACCGTATTGCTCAAAAACTAGTCAACATATCAGGATCAAATTTGGCATTAAAATAGCTCTAGGAAGACACAGTGTTACTGTGCACAAAAATTTTTTAAAACTTAAAAGCTATGATGTAAAAAATATTTTCAAAATTTTGGTAATTTTCTACAAAATATTGCTCTAGAACTGGCCACACGATTTTTTATTAAACTTTAGAAGAGCGTAGAGCTGGAGATTGGCTACAAATTGGATCGTGTCCCAGTTTGCTAATTTTTCGGTGATGCTTTCTATAAATTTTTGAAAATATGGGATTTACCGCCTGTTTACCCAAAAACAAGTTATCAGACCGGGATGAAATTTGATATTGGAAAAGCCCTAGGGGCACATAATGTTACAAGCTACGAGAACTTTTGAGACTACTAAAGCTGTGAAGTGAAAATAATCAAAATTGTGGCTTTTGTCAAAAAAATATTGGTCAAAAACTGGCCACATGATTTTTTAAAATTTTATAAGCTAATAGAACAAAGAATGAGCTACAAATGGGCTCAAAATTTTATGCATTTTTGTTTAATAATTGGGAAATCATTCAAAATTTCTGTTTACGATAAATTTCTCATGCGTGATGATAGTGGAATAAAAGCCACAACTTAATTTTTAGGTGCAGCACACTATTTAGGGAGGTTAATTTTCTCTTCGCGCCAGTTTTTGGTGGACAAGTTTGTCGCCTCTTTATTGGTTTTCATAGGCTACCATGAAATTTCTAAATACAATCAGACATACCCAAGCCCAATATAATTTTAGTAAGTTGATGCTGTAAGACGTGTATTTTCAACATATTTTCCATTGAAACAGAACAAACATTACGTCTTATATATGTAAAAAAATATAAAAACTGACCGAAGTCGATATCTGTTTACGTCCGTTAATAATATTGCGATAAGTATACAATTCTTGAGTCGAAAGTTATAAACAATACCAGTAATTATGCTAATGGTAAAGCGTCATAACTGTTGTAGGAAACCCGTTCATTAATTGCAAACGCTTGATTATACAAAACAAATGTGATTTTCCAAATAAAGATGCAATGCATGAAAATTTCACCGTCTCTAATTCTAAAAATGAAAGTTATTGCATGAATTACAAATTCTGTGAATATTAATATTTGTTTAATTTTGTAATAATTTTCATAATACTAATAACAATAATAATAAAGAAGACGAGCATTAGCAAGCAAAATATTGTATATAGATATTCTGTAAATATTAAAATTTGTTTAACGTTGTACTAATTTTATTAATATTAAAGATGACCGGCATTAGCAAGCAAATTGATAATTAAGTGGTGCTTTTTATATATGTATACGAGTACATTTAATTAATTACAAATTATCACTAAGTATACGTTTCAGATTTGACCTTTATTTCAATGTATATATGATATGCCTAAAACATTATAAATTAGACACTTGCAACTTTGTTTGAGTTTGAAGATTATTAAGGTTTTTGCAGGAAAAAGACCATTATCTCGCGAAGGTCTTCAATTAAATGTTTAATTAATAGTTAGTTTACACTGGTACCAATTCCGCGAAGATACATTCGTATAATAAGCATTACATGGTTTGATAAATAGATGATGTAATCTTGCCGCATGGTCGTTTTCCAAAAGCTAAATTGGAAAAATTATTTACTGCCTGGACAAAATGTTTCTTAATTGGCATATATATTGTATGAAGTGTCACACTTTTTCAAAATAAAATTTTATTGTTCAGATGCTTATTTCGTTGTTAATTGTGTCGGATTGTAGTTTTTATTTCCTTATTGTTACAACAACGTTTCAGTTTAGCTATGTACGTTAAGGACGCTAGATACTCGAAAAACGTTTAATAGTGATATTTTCGTACTCTATGGGTCTATGGCTAATAAATCGACTGCAGAATGTTTACAATCGCTGTAAGTAACATCATGAAATTCCTTTATTTCACTGGAATAGTAATTGAAAGGCTGCTCTTTCTTATTTTCCTATTTTGCGCATTATTCCACGCTTATTTTGGCATTTCAAGTTCAGAAAATAAATAAAGATATCTATCATAATCTGCATATAAGTGCGACATATTATAGAGATAATACTATATACGTTGTCCATTAATTTTACTACCAAATTAAGAAACAAGCTAAGGTTAATTAGTAGTACATAGTCGACTTTAGCACTGAACTTTGCCTTGATTTGTCCAACATGTATGTATTTGATATCCATAGCCATATAAGTAAATTATTTATCACAATTTTAGTTCAGTAGCTGCAAAACACAAACATTTTCAATCCAAAAAGGACATTGCTTATTTTTTTAAACATATCTGCCCTTCACATATTCTGCCTCATATCGTTTATTTTTCTTTCAAGATATCTGTATAATTTTTGTGTCCTTTATGAAAATTAATGTTTTAAGTAATAACTGATATCCAAAGAATCGCAACTGCCAAACAATGAGGCGAGGTAGATACCTTGAGCCAGTCACAAAATTAGAGACGATATACCTTGACATGAAACCGTTTCAGAAGCTCCAAAAATGCGTTAAACACGAACTTCAGAAATAGCCTAATACGGATAATGTGTTTATTTTCGTGCTAGTACCATTAAAACATTACATGCCTGGTAATTGATTGCTGTTGTTTAATTAATTGAATGGAAGCTAAATTAAAACACATCAAACTGAAAAGGAAATAAAAGTCGTTTGTTCAATTACGTAAACGGTCACTATTATATTTAGCGAAATGAAAATCATACGATATTTTGGGGGATATTATATGATCCGTGTAAAGTACAAACGTATCAACAAAAATATTTACACAACGACTTTTTAAGTGCTTTTAATTTGTGTTATTGTTTTCTGCGTTTAATAGTTTTTGAGTATTAAACGTAAAACAGCCCACAGGTCCAATTTCCTGAAATAGTATTGTAAACTTTGCTTTTACGATCAAAATTGACGTCATGCTAAACTTGTCTGTTTATTAAAAATTTAGAAAAACAATAATGATAAATGGTTATTTTAGTGTTACTAGTTAACTTGCTTGCAGTTGCCGCGATAATTACACAGGTTGTCCTTCCTTACTTTGTTCTGATTGTTATATAAGTTTAGCTGAGGTCTAAATTTACCTCGATGTGCATTCTCCTTTCCGCCAAACAATTTGCAATGTCACTTGTTTGGGTGCGCAATTGTGGGTGCTTGCCAAAAATTTCGTTTAAAAGGTTTGCTTTATATCATTAACGCATAAATTTAAAGCAGCAGGTGCTCAACCATCTCCTTGAGACTGTCCTCTTACTATATTTCTTTTTCAATTTGTTTAGACGTAACACTTGAACTGCCAGGTAGCCATCACAACAATATATGTGAAAAAAGTTTAAACTAGCAATTTCAGTAAATCTCTGTTTGTTGCTAGTATTGAACCGGGGTTCCATGGTTTTGCTATATAATGGCATTTATTGCATTTTCCTTTAACCATATCAAAATCTCCATATTCACGTGCATGCTTGACATATTGTGTGAATATGCCGAAAAGTTTACTTTTAACAGAAAAAAAACGACTTTCATTGAAATGTTGTTTCTATTGTTTAAAATAACGTTAGTTCTTAACAAATTTTAAATTGTTTTAAATAATATCGTAACAAAAAGCTAAAAACATAGTATGCCTTTCACTTTTTATTATAATTTGTTACGCGAGCAATTTCATATGAAAAGGGTTGCGTAAAGGTTGCATTTAATAATTACGAGAGATTTATTATTTGTTTCGATTATGCCATAGGTATAGGAAATTCTATTATTTTGTATGTACTTTTTATTGCATGTTTCCTAATAGAATAGCTGTCACGATCTTCCGAAAACAATTTAGTTATCACAAAAATTTATTATTTAACAACTAAGACACGAGATGTGCCTGGTACGAAATATTCACATATTACTAATTTTGATAAAGATGGCAGTTATTTAACAATAAATTTTAATATATGTTGTTAACTGGAAGTATTTCCGTTGATTCATCATCAGTGCTTATATAATTACAAAACATTAACGTCGGGTTTAGAATAAACAGAAATGGTATTGCTGCCTGCTATTCGACACCAAATTTATGTACTATTACACCGGATGAAATACTTCTGCAATTGTTTGCGGAAAAATTAACTGCCTTATTTTAATAAAAGTGTCAAGGGGCGTTAATAGTTTATGATCTAAACTGCAGGTATTATGCCCATGGGTGGGTGGGGACAGTTGTTTCCCTCTTGGAAAGACGCCAAAATGTCCCGCTTTTGAGATATTGTTCCGCTTTTGAAGAAGATCAGAAAATCTTTCCGCATTTTTATTTTTATTTTCTATGTTTTACACAAGAGTCATAGTCACATGATCAGCAGATAATGCACATGCACATGACCATACTGATAACACAACACTACTCACATATCCGGTTAAAAAGGGTGGTATGACTTTTTGTACAGACTTAAGCAACACATTTCTGAGGTCATTTTTAGTAGAAAATGTAGAAAATTTGGAAGCGCTTTCGTACAACCCCCTCTAGAACTCTAATCACGATGTAATTAATATCTCTGCCAAAATTGAGATATTTGATTTACATTTTGTATCAATATATATTATTGCCGATTTACACTTTTACATTTTTTTTGATAAAATTTATTTACTTGGGGGCGTAGCTGTAGAGGGGTGATTAAAATGCGTTAAAAGATACGTCGCGTATTCCCCACGTATACAACCCTGAGCAATGCAACATCATTTAAACTTTGATGCAAATATCTCAATTTATGGCGGAAATATATTAATTAAAGCGTAATTCGACTATTCCATTTTCGGGATGCTGTAACTAACTCCCAAGGAAGTGTTTCCGGACCCATGTCTATTTGACATTTGCCACTTAAAATGGCCTTAGGAATGTGCTGCGTAAGTTTGTATAGAAAGTCGTGCAACATCCCCTATATTAATGCTTTCTGGCGACGAACTTGTGGTTTCTCTTCCTCGAACGCTGTTTTTTAAATTTTATTGCGGTTTTTTTCATAGTCTGTTTTTATTATACGCGTCCTTGACAATAAGTAGACAAAAACATAGTCGTTTGTTGAAGAATGGCGAAAAATGGTCTCATTAGACATGACTCAAGATTAATAGAAAGCGCGGGAAAGCCCCGACAATTACATTTAATGCAATATTTGCTGCGGATGAAGAAATTAACAATTAATTTTATAGGCAATTTCTTGGTATTCCAAAATTGCTTATTGTCTTTATTCTTTTCAAGTTTTAGGAGAATCCCTCTCAGAGGGGAGGGAGGTTATTTGCACCCAAAATCCAAAATAAAAAAAATTCTGTGCGCCCAAGATTGTGCCTTATGTCATGTTATTATAGAGCAGTCTAAAATTTAAGATTAATTTAAGTTGATTCCCGCAGGGAAAAGTTTTTCATAAACTTGTGAGTAAATTTTTTGATCAAAAATAAGAAAAAAGTTTATATAAACAATTAGACATTTATGTCACAAAACACTTTCCTACTGAGCTACGGCCCCTGAATGGGAAGCATAGCTCGGCGCACTTTGCGATAATTGCACTATTTGCGTTGATCTAAATTAGTGTATGTTTTGACTGAAATAAGATCAATCAGTACGGCATACCAAAAAGCTTCTCTGTATATTGGCTGAACCGTTTTTTGGAAAATTATACATTTGCATCTCCTAAACTTCATTTTTTTGATAATAATTAATTTTGAAAACTCCGTTTTATAAATTTTGTAGTAGAATTATTTGTCAAAAACGATTGGAAACCCCCATAAAGACCCTTGTCCCTGAAAGAAGGTGGTTTTTCAAATATTTTTGTTCGGTTAGAAATTTCATTTCACAAATTAATTTATTATATGAACGTTTTTTTTTAATTTTTAATAAAGAAATTCATGCACAAACTTATGAAAATGGTTTTATAAATACTCTCTATTTCAGTATTACTGATGCGAGACAACATAACACCAAAATAATATAGAAACCATAAAATACAATTCGTAATTAACAGACCTACTTTACTATTTTAAATAAGCGTAGAAAGTTTAACATGAAAGCACACAATATTCGGAATTTAATCTTAAAAAATAGCACAAATCATTTTACATACTTACCTTTTTTCGTCGTCAATCGTTAAATACGATTTAAAAAAATGACGTAGATAATACGTATTTATGTAAATCGAGGTCGTCAGTGATAGAAACTGAAACGCCCGTTTCATCACCAATGACGCGATTTGAATTACAGAGTATGTTCTTTATTAAGTACATAAGTGTACAAAAAACATTAACCTAGTGGGATGGATTTATGAATCATTGCCAAATTAATGTATGCAAATTGTTTATATTAGCTGAATGGACATCCTGGGAATTTCTGAAGTGTTGGTGTCACTAGTTGCCTACCTGCTAATTAACTAATTTACACAATATTACCACTAAATTGGGCTTACGTTAGAGAGATGAGACATGCTAATCTGTTCTGTAGTATCATGCAGTCATTTGGTTATTTTTGTTCACAATAATTAATCAAAAGTGATAATGTTTGCCCCTAATTACAAAAAGTGCTCTAGGTCGCAATAAACTTTCTTATTATTTTATTAATTACGTCGACTGTTGCCTTGTATCCTTATCCTACTATCACACAACTTATTATTATTAGTTTATTACCATGCGTTTGATTTCACCGTGATTTCCCAACCGGTTCTTCATACGTTTATTCACTCATCAGAAATAACCTTGCGTTTTATGTTTTTCCCATTATGAAAATGTCGAAAAAGCCCATTATACGATATGATGTTTTAACACAGGAAATTCGCACTATTTTAAAAAGAGGCCGAAAAGCTATCTCGCCGATAAACAAGTTTCTTTGTTGCTGCAAAAGCCGCGGTATCAACGGAAACAGTTTTGCAAGAAATTGTAAACGCAGAATAAATACAAGGATAGATTTTTTAAGGAAAATGTTTTGAGTAAATTTTCTATTAGTTGTAAATTTGTAAATGTTAAGAAATTCGGTCAATTAGGAAATCCACCAAAAAGAACGTAAAGAGTAAAAAGTAAACAATAAAAGACGATTTGACGTCAATATACATAATGTAAGTATTCCATAAAAAAACTGTCTTTTTATCATCCAATAAACGATAGTTTCGTTCTGTAGGTTGAATTATTAAAATAAAACGCTCTCAAACTCTTGAAGTATTTTATTGATTCGCTCTTTCTGTGAATATTTGTCAAGGTTTTTGAATGCCAAGTTCAAGTACGAAATGCACATTTTTCCACCGTTAATTTCTAAACGAAGAATGTGCTATTATATGAGATTTAGTAACATACACCTAAAAATTATTATTTATTACAAAAAAATTAGTTATCTCGACAAAGAGCCATAAGGAACATTCATTTTATTACTATTTAGTGGTTTAGGTGTCAGTGTGGAGAAAAAAATTGCCACTTATTTGTGCGAGTACAGAAATTGAAATAATTAGCACCCTATTAACGATTCGTATGATTAACATTAAACAATGTACTCACTTGTATGTGCTACGAGATATTAATTATTTTATTCCAATGCAATGAGGCAAGCAAAAGTTGCGTAAAATTCTGGTTTTTGTTATTGTGTTGTGGTTTCTTACGATAATTAATTATTGGAAATTTCATTAATGTCTTCTCATTTATATCTGAATTAAATATAAACAGTTATTTGTTATTTAATGTTATTATCAGTAAGATGACTTTGTTTTTATAGTTTTGGAATTTATCAAAACCGCTTGACAACAATCTCTATTAAAAATTACCTTTTTAGTACTTACTAATTTGCAAAAATACAGTTAAGAAATTATGACCAATTTGATTAATTTCAAGAAAAACAAAGGTAATTGAAATAAAATAATTTTATTGCAAGAGTTTGTATTTTCCAAGAAAGGAATTGCATCCAGACGTTATAAATAAATTGATTTGTTTGTCTTCTGCAGTTTTGGATTTTTTTTTGGTCATACTTTTACAAAAATGAAGAGAATATTGTTATTTACTTACCAAGTAGCAAACCTTTGAGTAGCGTGTTTAGCTCCATCAATATTAAAAGAGAATAAGAATACCCAGTACTTTTAGTAGAGAATTTTTGGAAACGTACCATTTTTTAAATATTGAGTTATCGTAAAAAAGTGAGTTTGTTATGTAATTGTTTAAAAAAAGTGTTGTACCGAATCTCAAAACACGGAAAAACTATAAAGTGCTATTTAAAAAACAAAATATAAGTACAAAAATTAAAACCGACCAATTATGCGTTAAAATGATAAAAAAACTTTTATTAAGATTTAAGACTATTTTTCCATAGAGTCACTAATTACGAAGCTACAGACATTATGCGTTACTTCTTATTCGCTCTGTATATTTAAAATAGAGTGACTTTACAAAAAAAAAATTAAATTTTATCTAAAATAATAAAACAAATTTCACATTAGCAACAGAAAAATTTTACCCTTACAAGTTGCTTCTTTATGTATTTGATTGGTGTGCTGTGAATACAAAATGGGCGATTTAGTTTTGTACATCGACTATTGTTACTTTTTTTCATTACTTATAGTGAGGAAGTACTACATCAACTATCAGAAATCTTTTATAAAATTTGATTCGATCCTAAAAACATCTGTCTCTGGTCTTTCTCATTTTCAGGGGATATTTTAGCAAGGCAGGTTAGATAGAGACTATGCACGGGCCTATGAACCTCAAAATTCTTTACAACCACCTTACAATTTTATAGCTTTGTTAGTGTAGGTATCCTTTGCACCTTTGGTTCCAGGATCCATACTTCCTTTTAATGGTAAAGTAAATAGTGGGGTTTTCTACTCGTTATGTTAAAGGGGGACTCGTAAATCCATAACAGTATATCAGGATAAAAGTTTCTTCGTCTTGAGTAAACTATTATTATTATTGTGAATTGTTTTTAGTTTCGTTTACTTTCTGACCGCGTTTGGGTGAATACCGATTTGATAACTTGTTTTGAACTAATTTTGTAAAACTGTTTGACGAGTGGTGTTTCCCAAAACCCATGATTTCCGACTGTTATTTTATCATCGTGATTTCCAGTTATGTGGGTTCTATGTATTCTCAGCTGTTCGCTGCGAGCGCCACTAGACGTGGCGTTTAAATCTCTTTGCCCCTCTGCTCTCCTCGTCCATAGTCAATGCGCCAACCGCTACGTCACAACCTTTCTATATAAACGCGGCCTAGGACAGGAAACGCTTCAGACTCCTACAAGCAGTCGTTAGTTGAATTTTACCAAATTTCGAAACTACAATCGCGCTGGGAGCGTGTGTGTTAATTCATTTTGCATTTAAGTGCAGCTAGTTAATTATCGCAGTTTTATATCTCGAACTTCCGAATTGTGTTGTGAATTTGAATAATCTGTGTTTTTGACGACGGTCTCACAATCAGACCTATTTGGGATTACTTATTGTGCTTTTACGAGTGTTTTGCTTCGGCATATCTTATAACCACCAGTACATAAACGGCCTCAAGCTGGCTATCTTTAGTTTTTCTTCGAGAAACGCCAAAAATAAAATGGTTGGCAGTAACGGTACTATGATTGCAATCCGTCTTGTCCGTAGCAAACTCAGAAAACGAGAAGAACACAGCAACAGCGTCCATCCAACGGACGTTGTCTTGCAAACAGCACCTACAGCAACAGCAGCTCCGCAACCACCACCAGCCACCGTTCTACCCCAATCGGATCCTTTGCCGTATCGTGGACAATTTTTGTGGCAGTATCCACCACAGCCACAATACCTGTACAGCAATAATAACCAGGTAAATACTGTGATAAAATTTCCTTTAATCCTAGAAATATGGTATAGCATACACTTGTATTTTTTACCATATATCTAGGTAGATACCATCTGTCCACTTAAACGACCTAAAAATTGATTAAAACGTGATTTAGTTACGATTATCATGTATTTGAAAACGTTTAGGGCATTTGAACAAGCATTGAATTTTGGACAGCTTTCTCATAGACAAGCGGTAACTGTATTTTATTTGCAAACACATAAGGCCACAAAATCATATATAATTTGTTTTTAAACCATTTTCACCTTAACACGGTTTAAAAAGTTGTATAACACCAGCAACCCACTTTAGTTACCTATTACCTTTTTTGTGAGATTTTATGCAATCGGCGGATGGTGAAAACCCAATTCAAATTATCAATGTCAACTTCAATTTGGGTTTACCTAACAATTAAGTAATTTTGCCTTGAATTTACTTCTGGCTAACCGACTAGTACATTGTTCTTGCTCAGTGATTCGTTTGAGGAGTGCCTGACCTACTCGTGCATAAGTCATTTTTGCAAAAACTGCAAAAATGACTATGAAAGCTTTCATTTCGTAACTTGAACTTTGTGTTTTAAAAAAGTAGGTAGATAATTAAAAATGGCAACATTAGATTAGCGAAATCGTTAAGAAATTAATTCTGGCAAAAAGAAACTATTTGAAAGTCGCGATTAGAGAAAGCGAGGTGTCTGGGGACAAGCAAGCCTGGCGCGTGTAAAAATTGCGGGGGTATTATACTTGAAGTTGAAGACCTTGTAGAAACGCTAAGGACGGTTATATTTGCCTCAAATAGAATACAAACGGCCACATGCAGGCGAACGAACCTCCGACATGTAAAGTTTGCTTTCTTGCTCCGTCATCACTCTTTTCTCTCTCTTTGCAGCTAATTAAAGCATGTTAAAATTACTAGAGAAAGGTCACAAGTTTGCAGTCACAAACGTTTGTTTGCATTCCTACTTGACAAATCCTTTATTATGACGAAGCTTGTAGTTTCAAACATTTTCAGTTGTCATAGTTCATAGTATACATTCAAATAATCATTTATTTTTGTGCTACAAAAGCAACAAGTGTGTTATGTGAAGCATGAGGGTCTTTTCCGGTTCTAAATTTGCGAGGGGAACTTCTGTAGTATACATAGTTCGTTGACTCTATCCAATATTGATTTTAATCTTCAAAATTGTCTTCTACAACTCATTTGTTTTGTAATAAGATTAGTATAGTAGCCATAATATCCCCGAAATACTAAACTGTTTATGAGAAAGTTGAGTTATTCAACAAATAACGGTTACCGCTTATCAGAGGAAGTTGTTTGATTTGAAACCACAAAAGACCGCTAAGTAACAGAATTTTCAATATTTTTTATCTTTCCAGGAAACGCTTGTACAAAATCTACCCACAGAACGGCCAGGATTCGTCCAGGGATTCCGCAAGAACCTTGGTGGTCGCTGGAGGCGTCTTGTTAAGAGGAAACCCACCCCAGAGGTCTACACAATACCTCCCGAACTAAGACCTCAATTAAAAACCATTTATGTGTACTGATAGCTGTCTGTCTTGACGGACCACTGTCGATAGATCTGCAAGCCATCAAGTACGTCGAATGCCTAATTCAACTGAACAATGTGCTAAAGCAGCGGCATTGTGGCCTCAAGACTTGGAAATGGCTTTCCTTCATCTTAATAAGACTGATTATTCATTCACTATTTTAATGCTGTGTCTTCGTACTATGACGATGCAGACGATTAATTGTTCTACTAGTGTAAATACTTTTAGAAATAATTATTAGTATTTGTAGTTTGTATTATAAGCTTATTATTCTGATGTTATTCGACACTTTAAGACAATGTGATTTTATGAATAACGGCACAGTTTAGAAAAATTGGACATCTTTGATATTTTTATGTATTTGTAATTTGTAAAAAAAACGCTTACTCTGGTTAAGTTAGTTTAGTTGTTAGCTTTTATGTTTGGCTCATATTGAGCTCTATGCTAATGTGATCATGCAATTTTTTCATGTGCACGCTATCAATCTCTTAATTTTGACCAAATGCTCTGTGTAAGTTATTAGATTATGAGTGGTCGTCATGAAACTGCTACTCATTACTAGTCAATGATTTTCTGAACAATTACTGCACAAGAAATTTAATAACGAGATTTTTTTTTGATTATTGTGAACTTATTTTCAGTATTAATTAATTTATTTCAATATTTATGGATTTTGCTGTAGCAAACATCTATTTAAACATTAAAACTCTAAAAGAAATACAATAGTTACCGATGTATTAATGCCAATGTGTTAGTAATCAGTAGAAAATGCCTTCTCAGTTGAAATAAACTATTTTTGAAGATTATTTTGTTTTGATGTTATTTAAAAAAAATTGACCTTCAAGTGCTACATTAGAATGCTTTCATAATCTAGGAAAACAAGATACAAGAATATTTTTATTCTTTTCCAAGCACGAAAAGAATTTTTGAGGTTAAAAAATCGTATTTGTAAGTTTGTGAATTTACAAGGAGATAGAGATGTTTCTCAGTGTTTTACTATTAGGTATTCCCTTTTTGAAAAGAATGCAAAATAGTTCTCATAAAAAAAGTACTAAGTACTTGCATATTTACTCCACAAAATCTACATTACCATGCAAATGCTAGTTTAGAATATCCTTGAATCTCTGAATTTGTCTTCCAAATTCTACTTTGGTAAATACCAGTATAAATGATCCAGAGTAATAAAAATAAAAATAGCAAAATAAATATTTTTTAATTGTGTATATTGCTAAATATTACAGTGCTGTTTCCTATTCTAAGAAATATTTAACACAATAAACTGTTCATGTTTTGATGTGTATTGCGTTTGTGTACAATAATTTTATTATGCTGCAACACTATTTTAAGCCCGTTTTGATGATAAATGGTCACTTTTATCAACAAAAAATGTAGGTATGTAGTAAACACAAAACAAAGATACTTTAATTTATTACCAGAGTTTTACTGAGTATTAACTATAAGGAATATTAGTTGCAAAGAAAAACATGTTGATCTGGAAATGTTTCTAATCAATCCGTAAAAGTTGCTCATAGTTTGATAACCAACAGAAGCAGACAAAAACCAGTAAAGTAAATGCCATTTTTAACTATTAACTTAACTATTGTTTGTATAGAAAATGATACATTGGAGGATCATCTAGCACTTGCCTTATTAAATTGCAAGACGGATCAAAATAGATAATTTAAGAAAAGAAATTGATTTAGTCACATTACTATGTCTTAATTAAATCAAAATTTAATAAGTTTAATGATTTATCCGTAAAATGATTTGAATATTCAGAAATTTGCAGAAACCTTGCAAAAATTAAAAAAAATTAGAAGCTCCCGCCATCTATAGTGCAGTAGGTCTAGTTTACCGGTACGTTTTGATATAAAATAAAGTAGGAAGTAATTACTGCTCGTTATAAACTTTAATAAAACAGGATACTGTATGATTAGATGGAATGAAATTTATGTAACATTTTATTACTTCTGTGCTCCTGGTTGCAGACTGAAAAATTAAGCGAAGAAGAAACTTTCCATCTCGTTTACGGTTCTGGAAATGGGGGCCTTTGAACGGGGGTTCATCGATGGTATAACGTATAAAAAATATACAGGGTGCCCCATGACTATAGCTTAATGAAATGTTCGTTGGGCCAAGTGTAGTTAAAAATGTCCTATAAACATGGATGTTTATTATGGTTTATGACTTTATGGTTGTCGCGCGCTCTCGACGGGAGCTGAGGCAAGAGGGGACGATTCACGATTGCCCCGCTTTTGGAATTTGATTTCATACAGAGAAACAAACATCTCGTGCACGCAATTGGACAGGGCAAGCAAAACAGGTGTAGAACCACGTAACATAGGCAACCCATTCTACAAAAGTGGCCACCCCGTTTCAGGAAACTAAATCGGACAGTTGTGGCAATTACCATTGGCGTTGCACGTACAAATTAGGGCACAGAAAACATATTTTCATACAAAAATGAATTTGGCGCGTCACACCGTTTAAAAACGCTGTAAAAACATTTAATAACGCAAAAGTAAATGATAGGATTTATTAAATAATATTATTGTAGAAAAACATATTTGATTTATAAATTACAATAGCTGCTCAAAATGAGTTCACGAACGCCAATGAAACACAATAACATTGCAAAAGGAAATCAGCACGGCAGGCAACATTGGAAAATAAAATTCACTACATGGAAATTGGTCAATGGTCACGTGGCTCTTCACCTTTTTTGCTCGCTCTGTATTTGTTTAGTATTTGCAATTTATAAAGTATTTGGTATTTATAACTGCCTGCTGCCTATAGATGAAGAAGCAGTCACGGAATGATGAACGATTTGTTTTGATGTATAAATGAAAAATATTTATCAACTTCAACAGTGTTTATTGATTGTATGTTGACATTGTTGATTGAAAGTAAACAGATCGTGTTGCTATAGGAACAGTAGAACTTGATGATTTAATGTTGGTTATCTACGTCTACAGATGACTTTTCTTATTGTAAAACTTCACTATAGGAGACACAGTTAACAAAGATCAAGTCATCAAGTTTTCTTGTTCCTATAGCAATACTAACTCATTACTTTAACCTTGTCTTCGATAATGACCTGTAAACATGTCGAAGTATGTACAAGGTTAAACTAAATAAATACTTAATGAGTGTCTGTATATAAAATACTTAATTACTTTAACAATATTTATTTATTTTAACCTTATACGTATTTCGGCATGTTTACATGCCATTGTCAAAGGTTATATGAAAAAGTAAACAGTTAGTGTTGTTATAGCAATAGAACTTGGTGACTTGATCTCGGTAATCGTCTGCAGATGACTTGATTTCTTATTCCAAAATGTCCAATAGAGGAGAATTTAAAACATCAATTTGCTCGTTTATTAACGGTACAGTTTTTAAATGTTTGTGAATTTCAAAAGCTTCTAGTATGTCTAATTTACGTTTGTCACAAGCTTTTGAAATTCACAAACATTTAAAAACTGTACCGCTAATGAATGAGCAAATTGATCTCTTAAATTTTCCTCTGTTGGACATTTTGGAATAAGAAACCAAGTCATCTGCAGACGACTACCGAGATCAAGTCACCAAGTTCTATTGCTATAACAACACTAACTGTTTACTTTCTAATATGACCTCTGACAATAGCATGTAAACATGCCGAAATACGTATAATGTTAAAATAAATAAATATTGTTAAAGTAATTAAGTATTTTATATACAGATACTCATTAAATATGGACTTTAACGAAGTAAAGCTGGAGCTTAATAATAAATATTTAGTTTATTGTTTATTGCAGGTATAAACAAATAATTTGATAAACAACATGCGTTAAAAAAACAAGTGGTGGGCTTTGGATGCCACTGTTTTACCGATCCTGTCCAGTATAGCGTCTGCTATACTGGGAAGGATCGTCAAACTAGTGGCATCCACATCTCATTTGACTCTTTTTTTAAGCATGTTGTAGAAGATGAAGGAGCGTGTTGATTATTTTCTGGAACAATTTCTACCTTACATCTTTGAATAGTTAACAAGGGTCTATTGAAAAATGAACGCAGAAACAGAATGAAAAATGATATTATGCATCTTTCGTTCATAAGAGATTATACACAAACACACAATAGTAGATCACGTACGATGGCGCTACAGCTCATACTGCAAGGTATTATTTGACTTTTCTTTACAGGATTTTGATTAATTTTCTGGAACAATTGTAGAAGCTTTTGGCCATCCTGTATTCCAGACTTAAACCGCTGCATCTACTTTTTCTAAGAATTTTTTAAGAGCAATATTTTTGTACATTGCCCAAAAACTTTCGCAGAACTCAAGGGAAGAATTCGGCAACAGTGCAAGTTTATTGATGCAATCTTTGCCGCAGAGTAGTTAATATTCTAGTGGTTCAATTAGAGACGTGGTAGTAAAACTAAACTGTGGATATATTGAACACATAAATCATTATTAACTGCTTTCCAAATAATGTTTTATAATTTATTACTGTTACAAATGTTGATTTAATAAAATTGTGCTTTCTCTCGAACCCCATTCTGACATTTAACGCTGCATGCCAACGCGTTAATATTGCCAACCTTATCAATTTTAAAACTGATTACTTATGCGGTACTTCTAAGGATCGCTAGGGCAGAAGCAGCATTAAGTTTGTTAATGTATGGTTATAGTAAAAATTTAATATGGTTACGTTAAAGTACCGCTGGTATATTAACAACTATTCTTTTAATGCGTTGTGAGACAAGGGATTAAAACAAAATAGCTCATCATCTCGTGGCCCACGCTTTAGATGGTATACAAATGATTCAAGAACAGTAGAACACTCGAGGAAGTCTTGACAACTGGGTACAATTACCGAAATTATTTTGTGTTTTCAATAATTTAGCGTAAATGGGGTGTTACTGAAATTTAAACTAATTACTTTGGCTTGCCCTCCTCTAGAAAAATCCTATGGAAGACTCTGATAGCAGTTGTCATGCCAAAATTTAGCCACATGGTCGCATCGATGATCATTTGCACTAGACCCATACACTTACTTGTAATAAACATGGAAAATAACAATACATGTACGAAAAAATATGTAATTCACTTATAACAAAAGCAAAATTGTAACATTATTATTTACCTATTATTTATTTAAAGTTAAACTTTGGTAACATCTCTAATGGTTATCCTTTTGTAGGGGTTAAGTGTCGGACACATGCCTAGAGAACATGTTTTACTCCAATTGGTCCAGTGCCGGATTTAGAGAGGGGCTCTGGATCTTACAAGCCCCCGCTGGTAAATACTGGCGGCGGTAATAATTTACCTTTGTTTTATCGTCGACCAATGGCGCCAATTACAAATTGCAAGCGGTTGGGACTGAATAGCCAAATAGCTCACCATCGATTTCTAGTTTTTTTTAATTTACGAATTTCAAGTTCAAACTTGGTATAACCGTGTTAAATGGCAATAGGAACAACCTTCCATTGAGAAAAACGGCTAGAAAATTTCTCTTTGTCTAAGCAACGACCAGGTCAGGGAGGAATTTCAATTTTGAGATTTCAGCGGATAAACATTGTCTCTAATTTCCAAAAATAAGGAGGTGGTGCTCTACTTGTATATAGCTTGAATTTGTATTCTAGGAATTACAAATAACCGATTTCAGCATGCACAAGCAAAAGAAACGACGTTATGAATTTATATTGTGCTTTTACTTGACTTGTTTTATAAGCACTGCTATTGCAACATACCACGAACCGTCACTGTTTCAAGCAATAACTGGTGGCAGTGGCGTAACAAACACCCCCGCAACCCGCGCACCGCGGGGGGCCCAAGCCTTTTAGGGGTCCAGGGCAATCAGAGGCCGTCGGAAACTAAAAAGGAAAATATGAAGAAAAACCACAGCCATTGTACTTTAATACATAAAACCATAAAAAAATATTTCAATTTTTATTCTGAGTATGCTATTTTGCGTCGACACGTTACCGAAATGTATGACCTCACCTGTCAGTCAGCTTGATAACCGGTAGCCTAAATAAAAGCATAAATCCCCATCTCAGCAAAATAACTAGACAGTTGAGTTGAGAAATAATTAGTTCCGTTACGGTGTCAATTGCGAACGTGCATGTATCTATATATTAAAAGCAGAAAAGTCGTTGTCTTAGCTTTCTGCGATGGGGGACACGCGGACTTCTAGCTAATCATACCACGCTCTAGTGCTAGCTTCAATCGTGGACTCGCTGTCGAGGGGTATGTTTGCAGCACGGAGTGTCCCACATTTATTAGTAACTTAGGCCACGGGCTCCACTAGTCTATATAGAGTGATCAAAAATAAACTGATCCTCAGCGGGCTGTGGAATGAAAAGTCACGTCTTTACTAGACTAAGGAAATGCTTATAATGTCAATTTCAGGTTAGGTTTTAATTATTATCTGACATTATAAACATTCCCTTAGTCTAGCAAAGGGAGGATAAGTTTTTTTGGATCTCTTGATATATTAATGGCCGATCTTTGACTTAACTTTCTGCTTCCCTCATCATAATTCCCTTCCACCTGCGTTCAGTCACGCCTCAGCTGTCGGGAGAAAATGGAGAAACCAAAAAAATTGGAAAAAACACGCAATGTGCAAGTAGTTTTCTGTAAACTAAGGTTGTTAATAGACAAAATTGTGTTTTTACCGCAGAAGATTATCAATAACAAAAATAAGGCAAGCTTACCTGCTAGAGTGTTGTTTTAGTAATGTTCAAAATAGTTAATAAAAATTCTGGTATGTGACTGTTAAACGCAGATACGTCTTTTTCGTAATTTGCCTATAACAAAACTCTAGGTAGAGGTGGGGGCCTATTATAAAAGTTTGCGAGGGGTCCTTAAGGTTTGCGTTACGCCACTGAGTAGTGGGAAATAGTGGCGCTACTTTTAGTAAACACGCGCTTAAAAAATCTCGTATAAGGCGGGCTCAAAAAGAAGCTCGGTTTTGCTTTCCAAGGATACCATATTCTAAAACCCTATTCCACCCCACCATCACATTTTCATTCCTCAAAAAATTTAGAAATTTGGTTTCAAACTCGTTATGGCACGTGATTTTGGTTGTGGATGATGTCCTTTTTTGAATAAAGAGACGACCCTCGACGTTTAAAAAAAAACAATTTGTAGGGGTCGGGATGAATTTGAAAGTGGTTTAAAGGTGTTCAAATAAAGAGGATTGTTTTCTACATTTTTATAAATTTTTAATTTTTTTGTTGCGGTTTCAGTTGCGGTACATGTGAGGGTGGTTTATAGGTGTTGATTTAGTAAAATAGATGATTCTCGTAGTATTTCTAAATTTTGAAATTGGTTTAGAGATGTTGTCTTACTAAAGAGGATGATACTCGTTGTTTTACAAATTTATATTTATTTTAATAAAGAAGATGATCCTAATTATTTCTACAAATTTTCAATTTTTAGGGGTTGGAATAAACTTAAGTGTGGTTTAACAGTGCTTTATTAAAGGGAAAGATTCTTGTCATTTTTATAAATTTTCAATTTCTAGGTGTTGGAATATTTTTACTGCCTTGCTCTTGATCGGAATTTGTAGAGCTGATTTTCTACACATTTATATAAATTTTATACAGCATCAAATGAATTGTACGCGGTATAACATCAAAGCAATACACTCAAATACTATTGTTGTCATTGCCTACAGCGCATTTAATGCACCGATTTCCATGTGGATTCTTATTAAATAAATTTCGTATCCGTGTAAACAGATGTCGGTATAGCTCTCTGCGAATAGCAATAACTGTCGGTTCTTGATGAAAGTTCTTTGGAATCCCGTTTTCAATATGTTCAAAAATCCCCGTGTGAATTATATATTACAAAATTTGAATTTGAAGAATAGATGCGTAAATTGTCGAATGGTTGCCGAGTGGTTGCCGAGTGGTTGCAGAGCTCGATACCGATCCACGGAATTACAGAAAAATTTTCTGCTTCTTCCGGGATTCGAACTGAGGGCTCACGCATTGTGAGCCTGATCCTCTTACCACTGGACCACTCGGACGTTCAAATTTATGAACTGTAAGTAGTAAACATTAATTATCTTAGTACTTTTATTAAAAATGGTTATACTACAGCACAAAAAGCTTTTATTATTGAGGCATACTTTTGTACATGTCAAATAGTTAATCGCAAAAAGCAATTTTCAATTACGGAGTGTATGGCAGCATTTCACCAGAGATTTCCAGAAGTGGCAGTCGAGTACAAACAGTTTGTAAATATTTTGAACCATTCTGTGGATTTATTCGGAGAAACTGGTTGTGTAACTAGAAAAGAAGGTAGTAGTCGACCTAGAATGAGAACCGCTGAAAATATTAACAATATTCAAGAAATAAATTACAAACTTACCTATCACATCAATCTGTAGGTTAACAAAGCAAACAGACCGTTCCAATTGTTTGTATGAATTAATCAAAGTGATGACTTACATTTCCATAGAAAACTAGAGCTGAAATTTAAATGATCACTCGGTATATTATCTATGTTTCTGCCTATTTCGGAAAGAGTGATGCTTCTGCAGTTAAATACAAAACCTCTTACCACTAACCTATAGTATACGCTTTCGCAATAGATCAAGACAAAGACGAAGAAGATTAAAACCCCAGAGCCGTGCTATGGGTAGGCGCAGCAGGCCCCTGCCTAAGGCGCTACATTGAGAAAGGCGCCAAGCGCCCCAAGCGCTGAAGTTTTTGTCCTTCGCCAGCTCTTGCAGGCACGTAACTATGGGTGGCCCTAGGTGAGCTATGGCTTACCTAAAATTTTGCTGGCTCACCCGTAGAAATGAAGAAAAAAAATTGTTGAATAAACTTTTTTTTGGTTTAAAAATCGAGATAACATTACTAAAGCAAAATTGCTCGAACTAAAATAAATAGAAACTGTGAAGCAGTCTCTGCAGAACCAATATTAAATTAAAAGTTGAATTTATAAAATATTAAAAAAAAATTAAAATTTGCGGTAACGAAATGATTGGTTCACCCAATATTGTAGGTCTAGCAGCGTGCCTGGCCTGAGGCCTGGTAAAGTTGTGTAAAACCCGTTCTACGAACAGATGAATAATGCGCTAATAGTATATAGGGTGTTATTGAAATACGTGCAGATATTTTAATCTGTAATAGACCTCACCAAACCGAACCACTTTTCTATTTATCAGTTTTATTAAAACTGCCGGCACCCGCCTCAGCATTTGTATTTTAATTTAACGCAGCACAATAAAAAGTTACTGCGACTTGATACTGAGGTAGGTTAGTGGTGAATTAGTGCACTAGGTTATTGGTAATTGGTAGTTAAAACAGTGTATTTAAATTTGTATACCTGACAGTATCAGAATTATACAGGGTGTGTATAAATTAGTGAAAGAACTACAGGTGGCGATGTTGGTCATAAAATTCTGAGTCGAAAATCTTAATACCAAAATGTTGGACAATGCTTCCTCTGTCCTCAGGAACCATTTTAAAGGAACGTACATTTGACAACATTGGATCCACACACCACAGGTGTTTTGTAATAATTGCACGGTAACTAAGGATCTCCGTTACATCGCAATACTCCGTCAATGTTTTACAATGCTGCCATATGTATTTTTTACAATAATAAGTTAACGAAGAAATGTTTAAAACACGCTTTTGGGGCTGAAAAACAACATCTATGAAAAAATATTTATTACAATTCTTATATCTTCTAATTTGCAGCTCTTTCTGTCAACAGATAATGAATTAAAACACTTATTAAAAGACTTCATTTTCAAACTTTGAAGATCCCGTGCATATTCAGGAAGCATGGTACAATATTTTGGTATTAAGATTTTCGGTTCAGAATTTTATGACCAACATTGCCACGTGTAGTTCTTTCGCCAATTTATACACAGTACTAGTTTCTTAATACTACAGTTACCAGACCATCCTTTCTTAGAACCACACCTTATCAAATGTAGTAGATCTTGAAGCGCAGGTAATTCCAATATTGTTATCGGCTCCGCAGCTTTCCCAGATTTTTCTTCCAACCAGTTCAAGTTGAATCTGGCAGTTCCTATATGTTTAAATAAGAACTGTTCCATAGCAGGGACAAATATCTGGATCTCATAATATGTTGGTAAAGTGCTCCAGGTGCAGGAGGAAGATTTTAAACCTGTTCTTCTTTCACGGAGTACAGATACCACCTTAAACCTTTAACTTCTGCAATTGTTTTGGATTTATACAAACAAATATAAAATAATTTTATTGTTTTACTGGAAAGATATTGTCAACGACAAACCAAACAAGTTCTTCTTTTCATCACCCAATTTGAAAAAACAGTATGCATTTCAAAGTTTTTCTTGCATTATCTCAAGTATTTTCAATTTTCATAACTTTGCTATAGTTTTTAAAAAGTCCTAGCTTTTTAAATTCAAAGCAAGTCCCACAGCCAATGAAGTATCTTAATTTTGGATGTTTCTGGTTGAATTTGGTTTACTTTTTAAAATGTAAACTGTAGTCAATACCATTTTCAATTAAAATATTTATATATGTAGTCGGAATGGCATTCATATTGAGAACTGTGTTATTAGGATTACATTTATAATCTGTTTGTTAGCTACAATTCGTGCAATGCTCTCATTTTGTGACATGGTACTTCATATCTAGAGCAACTGCCAACTAATATATGTCAGCCTTCTTCTAACTGAAACGTTATGCTATATTTATATCTATAACATCTTATACCCGAAGGTGTCGACGACATTCACTCCGGGTAGGCTCTTCGCTTGTGTAGTAGGAGGTAGTGAGGCCTTTAGACTTTAAACCACTACGCCCCTGAAGCTTATGCCACCCTTCATGCATATTTATACAATGCCATTTACACATGTGTTTATTTCTATGTTAAAATGTTTTTGTGTGACTTTGTTACTTGTCTTGGTCAGCCAGTAATTAAGGCAAGCACCGTTACTTGCAACCCAACGTCGAATGGTTACCTATATTTCTAAGTCTAATTCCCATGTTTTTTGTTCTTACTTTTATGCAGCTTAATTTCTTCGCGTTGATCTTCTTTCTGGCCAATATGCACTTACTTTTGTCGTCAAACTGTGCTCTAACCTTTTGAAGGGGTAGCTTATAAATTTTCGCAATTTTTCAATAGCTTTTGTGTGCGTAAGATCTGAGTAGCATCTCTTTCGATAAATCACATTTTATTGCAGAAGTTCTTCAGCTGTGTATTTTTTAAACAGCGATTGCAAAGTCAAAGGATTATTTTAGTTCTGCAGTATCTCAGATTGTCTCTATGGAGTGCAATGCTGCACTACTACTTTTACCACTTTAGCATATAAAACACGTTTCAAAGTCACTCATGTTACAAAATGTAAAATTTAAATTTTCCGTTTTTTTTCGGGTACTGGTATTTTCAGATTTTTGATGAAAAGTGAAGAAAATTATCTGCAAGAATATGTGAAAAAATTACGTCATGCAATTTAAATTTTAGAAAAAACTGCCCCATTGAAAATATACGGGTTTGTCAAAAGTTTGGAATCACTGCTTGCCTTAAAAGCTTCTCCACTCCATGTATTTATGAAGTCATGGGCATATTTTTCGGTTTTCGATTACGTTTCGGTGCATGTCCCTGATTCGAAGGCTTTGAGAGACCAATAAAGCGGGCGCTGCAGCGGTGGATTTGTTTTCATACTTTACAATATTTTCAATTATTCAACTTTTAAACAGTTTTAAGTTTTTTCAAAAAGTTTTGTGTTTAAAAGTGTGGAATCAGTTTACAAAATTTTGCGAAGAAAAAGAATACGTGCTAAACGAAGCAACTTCAGAGTTGAAGTGGAGTTAAACTTTGAAAAGTTGTTAATAAATGTTAATAAGTACAGACTTTTTTCTTTTACAATAGCTAAAACTTTATTGAAAGGATAATATATTTTCTTTAATAATAATAATTATAAATATGTAAACATTAACAATTTTTTTGACAAGACCTACCACACAAAATTGTCGAAAAAATTGCACACTCTACAGAAAAAAAATGTCGAAAAAATAGCACTAGTGCAAATTCTCGCTGTAATTCGATGAAAATTCCGTTGTTCTTATGGCATTAATTACACATGAAATAAACTGTCAAAATAATTTGAAAAATTTCAAAATATTAAAGTTTAGAAAAAACTTTGAAAGCTTAGAAATTGTAAATATTCTTAAAATCTGTTCCATCTTCGGAAGGTTATAACTCCGTTAGGTGTTATTTTGGACTAAGCTGTATTTTCAAATACGAAAGCCCCTGCTAATGAGTAAACCTAGACAAAACTGTTTTGTTGAATTTGGTACCAAATTATTATTAGCTCCAACCTAATTTTTGACGATATTAGAATTACTTCCAGGTAATGAAGTTGCACGTTTAAACTTTTTTAGCTCTAAAATGGTAATCGACGTTGCTTACTGTAACATTCAATTTAACAAGCATTCAAAGGTGTTACTTAACTCACTAAATTCGATTAGGCATGCAGAAAGTTAAGTGGATTTCTGCTCCATTATCATAATAATAATATTTAACTAACCGTTTCGTATTTGCTGTAAATTTTACAGCAAATTTTACATTAACTTTTTGTTTGAAGTTGTAATCAAGATTGATTTATGACGTTGTATTTGCAATCACTTACTTTATGCAATTTTACACATTCCCTTTTTCTTCTACAAACATCGAACAAAGAAAAATGCGGTTTATAAGATTTAATGAACAACAAAATATCCCCTCTATATTAATTCCGATCGGAAGCAGTTTACTGTGTGCGTTTAGGAAATGATATAAAGCGGAACCTACTACAGATAAAGTCAGTTAACCGCGAACTCAAAGATGTTATATATTCAAGTAATTGCAGGCATAGTTTTGTTGACCTGCATTTCTTTAGCAAGGAAATTCGAAGCTTACGCGCAGCCTTCGACGTTGGCTTTCTATAATCCGAATTTCAATGATGCCGGACTTCGTTTAGATCCACTTCTGGTATCTGCAACAAATCACAAACGCAGTGACGATAGTTATAATAAAAAAACAGGTGCATTGCAGCATCATCAGTTTCATAGTAACAAAGGCTCGAAAGGTAAGAAAGGATACAAGAAACATCACGATCACAATCTAAGTGCTGATGTGAAACACGGAGAGAAATTACATGAAGGTTACCACGAAGAAGATGGAGGAAAAAAATCGTCTCATCACGACGAAGCAGAACATTACAGTAAACACCATAAAGGTGGAAAAAGTCACAAGGCAGCCAAATTTGGAGAGAAGAAAGGACATAAAAAAGGACACAAAACCAAAGGCTGGCATAACAAATTTTTCAGAGATGAGTATCACAGAGAACATAAATTTTATGACGATTTGCATAAAAGCGGTCATCATAGCAAAGAAGGTAATCATCACAAGTACTACGACAGTAAATCGGGAGCACGCAAGAAAGGATCGCATCAAAAATCTGGACATCAAGAAGATTATCAAGGCAAAAGAGGACATCATGATAAGGGTTCGCATGTTGACGAACTTAAAGGATTTAAAGGAGAAAAAGGGCGTAAATCTCATTTTAATCATTCCAAGAAGTACGGTAATAAGAAAAATTCTTCTGGAGGAAAACAATATGCAGTTGTTGAAGAAGATCACGAAAAGTAAAAGCAAATGCAAATCAGATCATCAGATGTAAAAGTTGACGATGAAATCAAGCAATTTAATTTTGAGTTGTTTTTAAGAGACGTTTAGAAATCTGCTTATTACATTTTTTTTAGATTTTACTCAATTTTCCGTACCAATGAACAGATTTCTCAGTAAGTAAGTGAAAGTGAAATTTGTGGTTTGGTGAATAAGAGTTAATAACTTTTTTGTTGACTTAACAACTTAACACAATTTCAGTAAAAAGTGTTTGTTTTATTTTCTTTTTGTACATTACATAAGTCTTGTATAAAAATTAATTTATAAAATATAAGGGAATTACAACAAATGCTTATTTAAATACATTACGAAGTATCAGCAAAAGGTGTGTCGACGTATATTTTGCAAGTACAGTGAGGTGGTGGCGGCTTCAAAATGGGTTCATGTGCAGATCCTCTTCCTGTGTAGGAACAATAAGGGATTTCATGTATCATCTGCATCTTGAGCTTTTCACATATTTTTGCTCTACAAAAATTACATTAAAATATCAGTACATAATATGCAGCTCAAATTATCATGATATTGATAAATCTACGACTGTCTGGATAAACAAAGACAAAGTAACAATCAGGCAGTGTTGTATAATTTACGTATTAAAGCGATGTTACATATGAACACAAAAAAATCTCTAAAACTTTTATTTGTGTAAGTAAAAATAATTAGATGCTACAATTTGTACGATTTAGGTTTGGTTTAAGCGTAAAAAACAGATTTCTTGAACTACAAATTTGGGATTAATTCAAAATAATTAAGTTAAACTTTTCATAAAGTCAAACTTTGCGTTTAACTTAACGCGAGAGTTCAAGTTTATAAAATATAAAATTAGTTTTCTTACTCTGTAAAAATTTTAAAACAAAATTAAAAATACTTCTTTGGATTTTTGCAGGCAATTTAAAAGTTAAAATAAAATTACTTTACATAAATTCTCATATTAACATACATTAAGTTTCTCGGGATACGCTCCTAGCATTTACATACAGTTCGTTGTAATTTGGTTAGGAATTTAAGATGAAAGTATAAGTTGTCTACGGAATTTTATCACGTTACACGCTTGTCTTAACATTTACGAAATGAGAGGAAATCAAGTGTGTGGCGGGAGTGGTTTGCAGGCGAGCACTTGCTTACCAATGCAAGGATCACAAGTTCAATTCCCATAAAGTGCATTTGTTTATGTTCTCATAACAGTTTTATTAAATACGAAGCGATTTAAGTATATTGTTTTAATTACTCGAAAATGTAAACATTTTCTTATTATGTATTGTAAATAACACCGGCAACACGTAATAAAGACGTTAAATGTCTTACGAATGATTTCAAGTAAAAACTTCTTCGTATTAAAAAAACATCGTAACATTATAAATAAAACATAATTTCAAAAAAAGGAATTTGCAGGGAATGAACCCAATATCCTCACATTTGTAAGCGAATATTCTAGCTCAAGACCACTCACACCAAACATGCGATATCCGCCTATTGCATGGATGTTAAGGCAAATCTGTAATGTGATAAAATTCCGTAGACAACAACGACAACTTATTGCGAAAATTGATCCATTCCTAAAACATATATTAAAATATATAAAATAAGTTAATAACTTTATTCCGTATTAACTATGTTAATTAAAACATTATAAAAAATGTATAAAGTAAATATTTAAATTTACTCTTAATGACTATTCTCAACATGCCAATAAGAAAAATGCATGTTAGGATAATTAGGATAAAATCGATGAATGCGTAATAAAATTAGAATAGATTTGACACGAACTGAAAGCAACAAACAGATATGTCAATATAAAAATACACCATAGGAAGTGATCTATAAAAGTGTGGAAAATTTGTAAAGCCAAGATAAACTACTAATTATTAAATATTTTGGCAGTAGAGAGTATTTGCTTATTAACTATATTAACATTAGGTTCTAAATTAGCTTTACATTATGAAAATTGTCTAAATGATGCAAAACTGTGGTATCTCCACCAGGATCAAAAGGATGCTTTGCACTAAGAATATGTTCGGCAAAAACTGATCCGTTCTGGTGATTAAGAACATTAACATTATTGTTTTTATCTACGACTGCTTGGATAAGAACTTACTGTCATTCATTTGCGTTAGGTGGAGTTCATTTTTTCACTAGTAAGATAATGGAATCATTATCTAACTCATTTTATTTACACAAACAAAGCTGAACCTTTGTTTATAAGAAAACTGGCTAGTTACTATAGTATTGAAACGATCGAATCTATCTCGTTTCTTTGATTTTAAAATAAACAACTATTATAGCACGGATAGATTGATTAATCCTGGTCGAGATACTTCTTGTTGCCATTTCGATATAAGCACAATAGTACAATTTCTATGCTTACTGTTAAATTGATATACACCTCCTGATTTGTCATTCTTGGAGATTAGATCTTAATTTTTTGAAAACATAGATTCGAGCTTGAAATCATTTTTGAAAGCAACATGAAAATTAAACCTTTTAAAGATTTTAGCAATTGGTTCTCAATTATTATTATTAAAAAGGGGTAACGAGATAAATATTTTTATATTATTGTTAATTGTTAAAAGACCAGTATTAAACAAAATTTGTTTTTAATGGATATTTTTGTACAGGATTTTGTTAATTAATTTAAGAGGAAATTGGATTTTACAGCTATTTTGTTAAATTTATTTATGCCTTCTAGCTTTACTTTGATGAAGTTCATATTGAGTATGAATAAAATACTTTATTATTTCATCAATATTTATTTATTTTAACCTTATACGTATTTTGACATTTTTACATGCCATTTTCAAAGGTAATTTAAAAAGCAAACGGTTGAAAGCTTTTGAAATTCAAAAACATTTAAAAACTGTAACGTTAATGAACGAACAAATTGATATCTTAAACTCACCTCTGTTGTTTGGAATAAAAAATCAAGTCATATGCAGACATAGCTAACCAAGATCAAGTCACAAAGTTCTATTGTTTCTATAGCAACACCAACTGTTCTCTTTTACTGTCTCATACCTTCGATATAGAAAAGTATTGATTTCATGAAAATTTTCGAAACCGAGATTTTAACGTAAATACACGTTTTGGGGCTTAAGGAACCAACCCGAACCAAACCCTCTAGCTTCAAAATGGCAGACAGTACGATTTTTTGAAAATCTCGACTGCAACGTAAGTTGACTCATAAAGTAGTTGTCTGATCGGGATCAGCTGCAACTTGTTTGGGAGCCTTTGGTAGGTAGTATACGATGAAGTAAAATTAATTTCAAAAATCTTAAAACGTTCGCAAAAACGAAAATTTTGAAAATTAAAAAAAATATTTTGCAAAAACAGCACGATTCTTTTTAAACTTTGTAGGCTGCTAGAGCCGAAAATTAGGCACAATGTAGTTTTTGCTGAAAGCTATAATTTTACTATGTCTTCTACGAATATTTGAATATCTAAAATGGGGACCTCTTTATTTATTAAACGGGGTCAGATGAAAAAATTTAACCAGAATATTATTATTTCATTATTAGTGAAATCAAAATCTAACGTTAGTTTTTAGATCATTTTATACATAGTGGGGCTACTATAGAAAAAGTAAATTTCAAATATTTAAACTTTTCAAAATAATATTTTTCTAAAATTGGCCATACGATTTTTTTAAACATTGTCGTATAGAGCTAAACCTGTCCTATAGTTTGTTTTTTTTGCTGAACGCTCATAATTCCACTGTGGAACTTTTTATTTGGTAAACTGAAAACAACAGATAAATTCTGCTTAAAAGGACTTACTCATCTGGACTAGTGGAACCAAAATCTATAATGTTAGCTTTTAGAACATTTTGTTTGGTGGGGCTTCACGTTCTCTTTTCTAACTTTTTTGCTGACGAATTTAGGATTTGGTTGGCTGCAATATAACCCAAATAATTGTAATTTAAAACAAATTTCTCGTTTAAAATTTTTTTGAATCTGAGCAGGTATGATTAATAATACGGCATCATTTATCGTGACGAACTAACTGAGCTGTAAAAAGGTTGAAGTGTGAATGGCACGGAAGATTTCCTATATAGCTTGTTTTCTTAGAAATCTAACAGTATGTGAAAATTTTCACTTTTGCAAATACGGTTACTATTTAGTATGGAAAAGTCCACTCAAAGTAAACACTTCAGCTTTCTTAATCTTACCTTTAAAAAAGACAGGTACACATGTCGAAATGTGTATAAGGTTAATAGTTTACCGATTTTTTATGTTTTTTCCATTTTCTTTACTTCTGTGACGATAAATTATTTTCCACATACTTGCTTGTTTGTTATTTAAACCAAATCGGTAAGCTGACTTTTGGTCCTCTCTGTATGTTACTAGTGGAATAAAAGCGTTATTATAACACGAGTTTGAAAGTTGCACGACGAGGTCGTAGACCGAGTCGTGTAATCAAACGAGTGTTATATTAATGCGTTACCCCACGTGTGACATACAAAACCTTATCTACAACTGGTCAAAATTTGTTACAAATCGAATTTTTTGCTTGAAATGATATTTGACATTTTGCATTAATTTATTTGCAAATGTCAAGTCATTTTAAAATTTTTTAGTTTTAAAATTAAGGAACGAGATAGATTCGATTTGTTCAATACTATGGCAACCAGCCAATTTTCTTATAAACAAAGCTTCAGTTTTGTTTGTGTAAATAAAATGAGTTAGGTAACGAATTGATTACTTAACTCATTTTACACCAGTGCGATAACGAATTTCATTACCTAACGCAGATAAATGACATGGTGAAGCAAAATCGTGTTAAAAGTGTCACTTTAGAGCACTAGTGCTCCATGATCCCGGTGGGGATACCTCAAATTTACATAATTTAGCCAATTTTTACAATTTATTTATAAATCCCAGCTTTACTTCGTTAAAGTCCATATTTAATGAGTATCTGTATATAAAACACTTAATTACTTTAACAATATTTATTTATTTTAACCTTATACGTATTTCGAAATGTTTACATGCCATTGGCAAAGGTTATATGAAAAAGTAAACAGTTAGTGTTGTTATAGCAATAGAACTTGGTGACTTGATCTCGATAATCGCCTGCGGATGACTTGATTTCTTATTCCAAAATGTCTAATAGAGGAGAATTTAAAAGATCAATTTGCTCATTCATTAACGGTACAGTTTTTAAATGTTTGTTAATTTCAAAAGCTTCTAGTATATCTAATTTACGTTTATCATCACAAAAGTGTAAACATTTTATGGTGTTATTAGATATCATTGAATGATTTTGTTCTAGTAAGTGTTTAGCGTAATTGGATTTATGTGGGTGTTTTTATTTGTAACAACGTACGTGTTCTTTATACCTAATATCAAAATTACTAATTGTCTGGCTTATATAAACCGAATTACAATGCCAACAATTTAATTTGTAAATGCCCGATTTTAACAAATCGTCTGTTTTTGATTTTGCATTAAACAACGTGTTTAAGATGTTTCTAGTTGCTTTAAAGCTTACTTTATATTTATTAATTTTGTATATAATTGTAGTAATCTTTTCTGGTTTGTCACCAAAATATGGGATCGAAGCACATGTAATTCTATCGAATGAAGTTAGGGTATTCGGATCAATTTTTTGAATGGCTAATTTATAACCTTTTTTTTAATTAATGTATCAATAAGTTTAGTGTTATAACCATTACTGTATGCAATTTGTTTAATAATTGAAATTTCTCTATTATAATTAATTTCATCCAAAGGGACCGTCAAAGCCCTATGTATCAGGGACCTGTATGCTGCTAATTTATGTGTTTTATGATGACAAGAATCGTGTGGTATTGTAATGTCTGTTTGTGTAGGTTTTCTATAAACTGAGTACTCAAATTTATTAGTTGAATGTTTAGATCTAAAAAGTTAATGGACTTATTTTGTTCAGTTTCTAGTGTAAATTTTGTTTTGGTGTAAGCTGTTAATAAAAATTAAAAATTCATTAATTAAATCAAATGAACTATTAAAACATGCTAAAATGTCATCAACATAACGAAACCAAAATATAACTTTCTCAGATTGATTTGATTCGAATATTTGATCTTCTAGATTTTCCATAAATATGTTAGCTAAAAGAGGTGAAATTGGACTTCCCATGGGTAAACCATCTTTTTGGAAATAAATTTTATTATTAAAAGTAAAATAATTTTGATTGGTGCAAAGTTCAAATAATTGAATCAACTCAGTCCGTTTTATTAACTCAACATTTTTGTTAATAGGAATAGTATTTAACAAAAGAATACACTCTTGAGGAGGTATAAACATATTAGTAACATCAAAACTAAATGTAAGTTAGATAACTTTTTGATTAATTCGGAAGAAAATTTAACTAAATATTTTGGTTTATAATCAAAACTGGTAACTATATTATTTAGTATTTTTGCTAGCATATGGTTAGGTGCAATTATGTATGATACTACTGGTCTAATGGGCATGTTGGGTTTGTATATTTTTAATAAACCGTATAGTTTTGGTGGTTGTGGATTTGGACTTATTATTTGTCTTTTTTGATAATCTGTTAAACAAACCTGGCAATTATCGAATGTTTGTTTTAATTCTTTTTGATAATTTTTGGTAGGATTACTAGTTAAAGTTTTTAAGTTTGAATTGGTTATGAAATCATTAATTGTTTGTAAGTAAATGTCATTGGGCAATATAATTAACGTGTTTCCTTTATCTGCCTTAACAGAAATTAGATTATTTACTGAAATTTTTTCTTTAATCGATTTAAGTAGTAAATTATTTTAATTATTTATTTTATTTTTTGATTCATTCATTAACATCTCTTTTAATAAATTAGCAATTTAAAATTTTGCATATAGGAAATGTCTTTCTTTAAGAATCAATTCAGAATTGAATCTTAAACACTTTGTTTAATGCAAAATCAAAAACAGACGATTTGCTAAAATCAGGCATTTACAAATTAAATTGTTCGCATTGTAATTTAGTTTATATAGGGCAGACAATTGGAAATTTTGATATTAGATATAAAGAAAACGTACGTTGTTACAAATACAAACACCCACATAAATCCAATTACGCTAAACACTTACTAAAACGAAATCATTCAATGACATCTAATAACACTATAAAATGTTTACACTTTTGTGATGATAAACGTAAATTAGATATACTAGAAGCCTTTAAAATTCAAAAACATTTAAAAACTGTACCGTTAATGAATGAGCAAATTGATCTCTTAAATTCTCCTCCATTGGACATTTTGGAATAAAAAATTAAGCCATCTGCAGGCGATTACCGAGATCAAGTCACCAAGTTCTATTGCCATAACAACACTGTTAACTTTTTCATATAACCTTTGACAATGGCATGTAAACATGCCTAAATACGTATAAGGTTAAAATAAATAAATATTGTCAAAGTAATTAGGTATTTTATCTACAGATACTCATTAAATTGTTACAATATCTTTAAAAAATTTGAAATTTCCAAGGTTAATTTAGCACCTGCACCTAATGTTAATATAATTAATGAACAAATACTTGTCACGCCAAAATTTTGAATAATATGTAGTTTCCTTTGGCATTTTTTTAGATATCCCACACAGTAGTAGGTCATTTCCTATTGATACATTTTCATATTGTCATTTCCTGTTTGTTGCTTTCAAGTTGTATCACATGTAATCTTTTAAGTAATTTTATTTCGCATTCATTGACTTTATTGTAATTCTCAACACCCATATTTCTTATTGTGATGTTGAGGTTATGGTGGAAACGACTTGTTTTATTTTGATAAGTAAAAGCAACTTATGTTGTGCAAATGGTTTACAAATATAATTAAGAGATGAATTGGTAATGTTGGTCCAGTTTAAAACGTAACAGATAAACACGTAAGTTCTTTGCATTTCGAGTAGGACTCACCAATACTGTTCCAGTTAAGTAAAAACAATAGTGGGGAGTAGGGAAAAAATGAGTCTAGTACTCTGAGGGCTTTGGAAGTCACTGTAGCAGTATGGTGGAAACACTGCCCGTGTCCCGTGAAACCCGCATTAATTAAAGATGATATTTGAAAAAAATACTTACGTAAAATGACTAGTAGCATCTACCCTGATCACTCTGTAGCCACAGTCAGCTCCTAGCTTTCTAGATGCTTCTACTAGTCCCACTCCGAGTCCTTTACCGCGATCGGGTTTTTTAATAGCCAGCTGACTTATCTAAAAACAATATAAGGTTTTATAATTGTAAACAGCCAGGTAATTATTTTACCTCAAATATTTTATTGGTACAATATCGATCCCATAAACAGGGTGCTCTCTGCAAATAAGCGTAGAAATGATACAGTTGTTTTGTTTGGGTACAAGCCAGACTACAAGCAAGATCGTCTGTTAAGTCGGGGTCCCAAGGACAAGCAGCCTTATTAATGCAAGCACCGACGAGATCCCCATTAAACTTGCATCTGGCTATATAAGTCAACCCTTCCGCTAAAGCCTGCATTACATGGTTATCAAACGTTGGATTATGTTTGTGGCCTAATCCTAGAGCCACTGTAGTGGGTTCTTCAGGGTAATAATATTTCCACATTAAATTCACAATAGAACAGTGATCTGCAGGTTGTGCTCGTATAATAACAAACGGCAGTTCTTTCTAAAAATTAAAATTTGTACGAAAACAGTGCTTTAATAATTGCATGCTGACTGATAGATAAGTTTAGGTTGAAAACATGAATCTGATGCGTTTGCTATGTATTTTTAATGAAACTTACTTGTTGTTTTTTCCAAAAGAAACATCTTTTCTGAGTATTGGGTAAATGAAATGTAAATACACTTAAAAATTTTGATCTGAAAGGAACGAACATTTTAGCTACTTCGAATTTGACAATTTTGACAGAAAATGTCAGATAATTTTGTTTTTTAGTAAATGGGAATAGTTATTTATGTATCTAGTGCGCGAAATTATACTTTGGTGCTTGAGAATGAAATCATTCGAAAGCACCAAAGAAATTTCGCGCGCGTGCTGCATACAACATTTTTTCTACAGACTTACTGAAATAATGAAAAAAAAAAATAAGTAA
The DNA here is from genome assembly GCA_958336395.1 of Ctenicera cuprea. Taxonomy (NCBI): domain Eukaryota; kingdom Metazoa; phylum Arthropoda; class Insecta; order Coleoptera; family Elateridae; genus Ctenicera; species Ctenicera cuprea. The sequence continues at coordinate 41,345,851 of OY284490.1, forward strand.
AATGATAATAAAATACAAAAATAAAGATTTATTCTATCGCAATCTAGTCTGTTTCTTTGTTACTTCTTCTTCTTCTTATAGTGCCATACCCTATTCAGGGCGTTGGCCACCGCTCTCCTATGTCTGTGTTTGGTGCGCGGCGTAAGATAATTTGCACAGACAGACATAGGGGACCTACAGTTTAACGTGATCTCCGAACCACACAAAGTGCATGCACTTCTTTTCCAGAGAGGTTTTTCTGGAGAAAAATTCACCTCGCTGGTTTTCCGTTGCCTTGCGAGGGACAACGACCGGGTCGGGGATCGAACCCTGATCCGCTGAATTGGTAGCCCGCGCGCTTACCACTGAGCTACGGCCGCTCTTACTGTTACTACGGAAACAAAATTTAACAAATATTGATATTTGTCAGTTATTGCTTCCTAAAAACGTTTGGTCGTCGTCCGTTTTAAAAAAGAAGGTTACCATTGTCGTCATGCACGAAATATTTTTCGCTCTAGTGCGCGAAATACTTCGTGCACGTTGTCAGAATAAACAATTCCAATGTGACATTTTGCATACTGAGATTAATGTAAAAATGTCATCATCTTTTGACGTCTGTAGAAAAATATACAAATTACATTTGCTATTGATTAAGTGTCATGTCGACGAAGTTATGTATTATAATACCCACTATTATTCCTTGTATCCATTATAAAAGTTCAAGCTGGTGAGGGAAGCACACAGGTATTTGCACAAACACGAATTTTAGGGAGAAGACCATGCGAAGTATTACAATATCCGTATTTAATATCCGTTACCTTTAGAGAAATTACTAGGTAAGTTTGTTATAAGTTCCGAACAGTGTTGTATATTTTAAAAGATTATGGATAGTACATATTTGCCAAATATAGTCATATTTATTAATAAATATTCTAGCGTAATTGACATCACATAATCCTTAAAATAGAAGTACCCGCTTTTCGTTCAAATTGGTGTCGTTTATTAATGTTTCAAAAAATAAAATTTTGGCATAAGATTATTTTCTTCTTCTTCTTCTTTGACCTTTTCCCCTCAGAGGTTGGTCGTTCTCAGATGCCAATATTCTCTATCTTCCCAGTCGTCTTCTTTCAAACCCTTTTCTTGCATCGTTTGGTGTATGTATTGTTCCCATTTGACGGCTAGTCGTCCTCTTTTTTTACTGGTGGCAGCCACTGTAGGATTTTCTTGGGCCACTTTTCTTCTTCCATTCTTTGAACGTGTCCGTACCATCTTAGTGCTTTGTTCTCTAATCGTTTTGTAATTGATTTTTTTACCTCTATTTCTAGCCATATTCTTTCTGTTCTTATTCTGTCTCTGCGGGTATACTGTAAGCATCTTCGCATATAGTCTAGCTCAACAGTTCTTATCTCCGACTTTCTTAGTCATTGGCCACATTTCTCCTCCATACGTTGTTATACTCTCTATAATAGCCTTAAATAAGAACATTTTCTAACTGTAGAAATGAATGTGCGTTCTTGATTTCTATAGTGTTCTAGAATTTTAGCGTGTATGGCAGGTTCAATAAGGTAAGATTTATTTCATCTGAATTTTGTGTTTTTGAACTGTAATCAGCAATTTTTGGTAACGGTTTTTCCCAAAACTAAATTTTAGAAATTGGAGTTAAGGATCTGAGAGAAGAACTCAAGGCAAATCGAAAACTTTTTTACCAAACTCTCTAGCTTTAAAATGGCGGCCGCTCCAACTTTTTGAATATCTCGATTTTAACGTCCATCATCATCATCATCTGACATTAAGCTGACTCGAAGATAGATCCTGGATTACGCCAGGTCCACCGTATGCCAGTAGACTTTATGTGATAGGTTGGGATCGGATGGAGTGTTGAACAGCGTTAGGATGTCTGCAATGCACGACACCGCTGCTGCAACACCGTGTAGTTAGTAAGCTACGCATCCATGGGAGTTTTGAGTACGTAACCAAGACCGTTATGCAATTAAGCAATTTAACCTAATAAACTTTGGTATCAAAGTTTCACATTGTTCTTATTTCACACATATCTACTGTTCTAAGATTGCAAATTGCAAATTTCCGAATTTCCAAATAGCTAATAAACTATTTAATATTGCCCCAAAACTTGCTCTTTAAACTTTATTACCACTTAATTGTAAGGTTCCCGCAGCTCGATTTTTTCTAAATTTTTCCTCTGCAGTTGACACGTATATATTCCTAGTTTTTGTGCGTGTTTCGTTCCCCTTCCTACTTTGTTTTTCTTTTTCTTCGCCGGTTTTCTGCCTTTTCTTCTCCGTTAACCTGTTCTTTAACCGGTTCTTGATCCGATTCTTTAATAATTGCGTTATTTTTTCTTCTCTCTTCTTATATCCTTTTCTTCTCCCATGTCTGTTTACTCATGCTGGTGTTTTGGATGTTCCTCTCTAATGATGTATTCCCCGTATACTATGAACTTCCGATTTCCTTTTCTTCTGTTTGGATGGCATAAGCTTGCTGTAGAGGATGGTTGGCATATCTTCTCAGAATATGTGCACAATATTTAATTCTTAATGTAGTGAGTCGTTTGGTTACTGTTTTGCTTTCTAGAATTTCATGTGCCGTCGAATTGTTTTCTTCCCCTGTGTTTAGTTAAAATAGTTTGAGTATTTTCTTTTTCATTCTTCGAAGTGCCATACCATTGGCTTTCGTGATGGCGGTCGTTTTCAATCCCTATAAAGCAGTTGTGGCTATTATCTTGTTTATTCTTTTTAGTAATGTGTGTTTTTGGACGAGAGGAAGAATCATGTGTGTGGCTTGGTGTGCTTTGGTTATTTTTCGGTTTACTGTCTCTGGTCAAGCTTATGAGTCTGGTAAATGTTGGTTTAAGTTTGCGTGTTTGTTTTAGTTTACGGCTTTCTATTTTCAGTATGTTAATGACTGCTACTCTAATTCTTTCTTTGTCTGGAGCTCTTAACATTGCTTCACATTTCCTGATGTTTATTTCTAGTCCTGCCTCGATTAAGTTTGCTATCAACAGTTCCAGAAATCTCCTCGCGTCTTCCTCTTCTTCCGCTATGATTATTAGGTCATCCGCATAAGCATAAATCTTTGGCAGGTTAAGGTTTTCTTCGATTGGTGATGGTGTCTTTATTTGTGCAGCTGTTTTTTTAGGAACTTGTGCAAATCCATAGTGAATAGCCCGAGTGAGAGTGGGCATCCTTGCTTAACTCCTTTTGTTTTCTTGTATACTTTTGTTATTTGCCCAAATGAGAGTGGGCATCGTCAAGTTCACCCGTCTGTCACAAACAGCGTATTCGATATTTTGAGCTAGTTTAGTAACAAGAGGTTAGGGCATACTTTGACAACTACTCACATGAATTTGTTTTGCTCCATTTCCTAACCGCAGGTCACAATGATTTTTTGAAGGGAACTCTGCAAAATCAGTAAATCTCAAGAAAAGTTAAATATCTTGGCAACCGTGCAGCCAAATTTCAAAAACAAAATATGGTCTTGTAGCAATTTTGATGGTGCATTCGAATATGCAGTTGAATATAGGGTGTCCCATTTAAAAAAATTGATCAATAATCTGTGACGCAAAAATGAAACACCCTATAGAAGTGAAAATAATTTTGAATGATAGATATTATGACACCCTAAAACTTTTATATTTGAAAAATTATCGTATCTCTAACGGTTCACCCAATATCGAAGGAGAACGCACTATTGACTCACCCTGTATACCTTCCCCCACTAACTAATGACTGAAAACAGTGCATACTGCAATCTATAACATTCACTTTACTACAGCATGCAAGTGCATATACTTTAAATACATTCATTTGATTTGGAGATTTATAAGGGGATGAGGAGTATTTCCGAGAAAATTCCCAATATGGAAGTATCACTTGTCCCATCACTAGGCCCTACTATTAACCGCTTACGTTAAACCACCTTCAAGCAAATAATTCAAACGTAATTACCTATTTCGTGCTGACAGTATGAATGTCCGTTTATCATGCTAATATTAAAACATTCACGTACAGATATTTTAGCTGAAACCGAACATTATGTAGTATGGATTTAAGGTTATTGTATGACAATAATAGTTTCGTATATCTATGCAGTATATCATAAACTTGCATTCTGTTGCTGCAAATCGGGATCTGTTTGTTCATGTTTGTTTCATACAATGTACCAAACAAGCTTAGTTTCATTGATTTATAGTTGCATGGAGTCGAACTGCAATAAAGCATCTGAAATTCATATCTAACCTGACTAAATAAAATGGACGCAGCCTGAAATCTGTAAAGTAGATCTTGATGTAAATTATTAAAAAAGAGCTATATTTAAAAAACAATATTTCTTAATTATATGTAAATACGCCAATTAGAAAGTTGTTTGTAGTAAAAAGGGAAGAGGAGGGATAAAGATAGAGAAAGTGATTAAGAATCGAATTAAAAAATAGGAAAACTAAAGTATTGGTGAGCTTTGGTCCCACAACTAGTTTCATGGTAGGATGGTTACAAAAAGGACAGGGTGGTATGCGATTTTTGAATTTCATTAAACCTTTATTCCTGTTATTTTATTTTTATACAACTTTTGACGTTTATTGGAAACATCCAGTAAGGAAAAACTAAAAATCGTTCTCAATCAAAAAGGTGCACGTTCTGTTAAAAGAATATAATTCGAAGATGGTCTAGGGTTTTATAACAAACTAGCAGAACCCGTGAGTTACGCCTCTGCGTTTCTTGTAACTCCATACCCAGCGCGCGGGAATGAGAGCCGTTCTTGAAAAAAACCCAGTTTGTTAGTGCTTATATTATAGCTCTTCACTAAATAAGTAATAAGAATACAGGTTTAAGTATTCTTTGACATAGAAAGAATCAAGAACTGCGATTGTTTTAGAAAAACATATTATATGTGTTATCAAAGTAACATAATAATAATAATAATAATAATAATAAGCTTTATTGAATGCTACCATTACATAACAAAAACACATTTTATTTAAAGGTAAAGAGAAGCTGGCAGGATCCAACCGCAAGGCGAGATTCAGTAGTAGGATATACATACTACTAAAAGCCAAAAAAATAATAAATTTGTACCTAACCCTAAATGGTGGGATTAATACAATATTTAGGGTTAGGTACAGTAGGTATATCCTACTACGGAATCTCGCCTTGCGGTTGGATCCTGCCAGCTTCTCTTTACCTTTAAATAAAATGTGTTTTTGTTATGTAATGGTAGCATTCAATAAAGCTTATTATTATTATAGCCATGCATCGACTCCGAACATTTTTTATTGTTAGTTGAGACACCAAAGTGAGAACCAGTTTCATAGCAATATTTAATTATTAATTGTATTAATCTTAATACCTGTTTCCCAATGAATTATTTGAATGTATTATTTTATTTTATGGGAGGACTAAATGCATACCTGTAAAATCAATACAACAGTTAAAATAAAGTAAATTTAGTAATGGCACGTAAGGAGACGTGAGTGGTAAACAAAGTAATAAATTTACACTGCTATCAAGTGCCATCTACCATAAATAAAAATTATTTTATACATCCTATCTAGCAATTCGTTGGAGGTCACTGCACTGCTTCTGAAACAACGCTGAATGCAAATTTGTTTTAAATTGTACAGGGTTGGAGCTTTTGTAAACGTTGTTTAGACTATTGTACATAGAATATATCTGGAAGGAGAATGACTGTTCAAAACGAGCCGTAGTGTGTTGTGGGAGCGAAATTAAACCTCTAAATCTCGTAGAGATGTTATGTACATCTGTTCTAAACTTTATTTTGTTATATAGATAAGCAGATTTCTTGAAAACCAAAATTTGATAAAATAAACATTGACACAGTAATATGCCACGATTTTTCATCGTCAACCAACCAACATCTGGCCAGTTTATGCAATATATGGTTCTATTTTCTTATACCATAAATAAACCTTAGGCTGGAGTTTTGTATTTTTTGTATTCGTTCAGCACTGACATTGTCTATTGCGGCATGAAAGACCAGAACACAATTATTAAATTGTGATAGTACGAAAGCTTCACCAACTCGTTTTTTAATTTGATGATTTAGGTATGACCTATGAGGATAAAGCCTCTTGAGATATGATAACCCTGACCAATTAATTTAGATATTTGATCTCTGTATCGAAAGGTATTGTCTAGCACTAACCCAAGGCTTTTAGCTGTGTCAACAATAGGAATTTGAACATTATTAATACGTACATTTATAGTGTTTAGTATATTTTTACAAAGAGTTTTATTCTCTAGTAACAATAAAACTGATTTGTCGGGGTTAATTTTAAGTGAATGCTGAACGGAAACATCATAGATATGTTGAAAGTCGAAATTTATTTCCATTAATGCTCTTTCCCAATTGGAGGCTTTGAATTGCGTGTCATCTGCGTAAATGTAAATTTTACAAAACTTGACTAGTTTGAGGAAGACTGATGTATAAATTGAAAATAGCAATGGATTCAAGATAGATCCCCGTGGGACACCTTGCGACACCGGCACAGAACCTGAAGTTGTATTGTCTAGTTTTACAGCTTGTGTTCGATTACTTAAAAAGCTACTTATTAACATAACATAAAATTGAATATACAACATTCTTCCCTTTCTAGTACTTGACGTAATCATCAAGCTATTGAGGAATTTTTCGTACTCTCGTTGATCTGCGAACTTCGGTTGCGTTCGTTGAGTACTGAATCGGAAGTTGTCTTAAAGTTTCAGGGGATTGTGCTGGTGGCACAACCGTTGATGAACGTACTACTTCGAAATCGGTTGTTTGTTCAGGTTGATTGTTTTTAGCTGAAATCTGTTTCATCTGCACTGTTTGGACAATGGTAGAATTTCGGCTGTAAAAGACATCGGAAGCAAATTTTCATTTTGAACCCCCGGTTGCGATGTTGAGGCCAGTGGCACATTTTCTTTGTGAATGAGCGTTCCACTTGTGAAGGTAAAAGTACAGCTTCTTCTCTTACACGAATTTGATGGATGTGTCTGCGGTATATCTGTCCATCGATCGGTTTGATAACGTATGAAACAGGACTTGTCAATTACATTTCCAGCTAACCATTTAGTCCCAGTGCTAAACTTTTAAAATATCTCTAGCGCCGTTCTTAGTTTTCTCCTCATTAATAGTTCAGCAGGAGTCTTGCCGGTGGTAGCGTGAACTTTTTTATGCTGTCTATAAATAAATCTTGCTAATTGCAAGGTTTGTCAAATCGAGCGAAAAATGTTATAGCCAAAATCAGTCTATGCTTCCTTGTCCAACCCGCATGTTAATGCATAACTCGTTGGTTTATATCATATACATACAATTTTTCTACAATAATTAACACATCTGTTAAGAAAATTTGTACTTAGTTGTGTTCCATACCGGTAAAACAATATAATAAATTGTGAAAAACAGTTCAGAAGGAAACGGTCATTTTACAGATTTCTTCGCTTATAACCGTTTTCAGTACCACCCGAAAAATCGTAAAACTAAATACTGATGCATTCATTATATGTCCTTTAATAAGAAGGTAAAAATCCCATATCAGTTTGATGGTTTCAACAAACTCATCCATTTTAGCAACCAAGTGGTACAAAATAACTTCTACACAGGGTGTGTCAAACATAGGTAAAAATATTGAAACCCACAGTACACTATAGTACCTATATATAGTAGTAGGAAAAAATATTAGTTTGTTAAAGGAACTCTTAAGGTCCAAAAAACTAAATTTTTGAAACATTTGCTACAAAATTGTTTGAGTACTGCAGGATAATAGTAAAACTTTTGAGTTCAAAGACACATCGATGCACAGTGGGCCAGATTCTCAAGAAGCTGGTCAAAATTGAAAAATCATCGGATTTGCATAAAACTTGGGGTTTAAGAGTTTGCGAGGTCGCTGATCTCAAATCCGATGCCAAAATTTAAAAAAATCAGTATGGCGAATCCAATATAGCGGACTACTAAACAAAATTTCATCAGATTTATACGATATTTGGGTTTTAAAGGTTTTTATAATGGCTAAATTCAAATCCGAGGTCAAAATTGAAAAATTGAATATGGCGGATTTAATATGGCGGACTATTAGACAAAATATCATCGGATTGATACGATATTTAGATTTTAAAGATTTTCGTGCTCGCTGATTTCAAATGTTATATCCAAATTGTGAAATTAAAAATGGCGGATTCAATACAGCGGACTACTACACAACATTTTCGTAGATTTATACGACATTTGGGTTTTGAAGGTTTTGTGCTCTGATTTTAAATTTTGTGTCAAAATTGTAAAATTTAAAATAACGGATTTAACATGGCAGAGCATCAGACAAAATGTTATTCAATTCTTTATAATTATAAAACGTTCTAGGTGATATTTAATACGTTGACAATCTTGATATGTAATAGAAGTACAAAAAAAATTTTCAAAACTGAAACGCTTAACTTGATTTTTGTAAATTCTATTTATTTGTGGATCAGATTGGGTTGAATACGAGAGGAAAGTACTGCTATTCCAAGCAGGAACTACATTCTATGCAATTTTGACAAAAAAATCTAGTTTTTATTGTCTGCTACAAAAAATAATTTGAAAAAATAATTATTATTTGTAGATCTAAAACTACTTTTTACACTGAACTAGACTAATCAAAAAATAAAATGGTTGTTCTTCTATTAAATAAAGGAGATACTCTGTTTTGCCTAATATTGGTCATTATTTACATGCACTTCTCAAGTACCAGAGCACCTTACCCTTAAAGTAACCCTTAACTGTTTTAATATAGTTCACTAAGAACTCCCTTGACCTTGATGTAGTAGCAATAATTGCCACTGGCCCGCAATGCTTCAAATAGTTCACTGCGCTCGATAGTGATAGGCCTCCCTGCAAAAGTTGAAAATATTAAAAAAAGGACAACAAAGGAAAGTGAACAAGTTTGGTTACTGTTTGATAAAAGTCCAAGCTACATTGTCATGGCACTTTTGGAATGTTACATTGAGTTACAAATTATTAAAACTCTACTAATTTCTTGGTTTAATCAAAACATGCTCATAATGAAAGTGACTCTATATACTGAACAACTAAATAATGAAGACCGATATCAAAATCAACCGACATGCATTTTAAAGTGCATACCTTGCCGATTCTCGTTCGCTATCTTAATTGAATATATCACGAAATCTTAAAAATAAACTACTATTTAACGGTAGCGCTCTATGGAAAAAAGAAACGGAAGCTTGCGAGTCCTTCGAAACTATTGTTTGCGACGTTGTTATGGCGAGTCAAATGCGCGTATGGTCGTTTTTATGCCTATGCACAATGAAGTAGTAATCAGTTAACATAATTACATATTTTTTTAAAATTTGCGGTGAGGTTTTTATACAACACTTTATTCCACTTTTTATTCAATTTAGCCCACTGTGCGACGTTAGAAAAACAAAACTGAGAAGGAGTGTAACAAATGTTGATAAACAAAAACTGTCTTAACACCTGTAACAAGGTAATACTATCTTTTTTTAAAAGAACGTAGTTTAATAACTAAGCTGTAGCTTGTATTCAATATTTAATTGATAAAAATCATTTTAAAATCTAAAACTGAGTGGATTTTGTAGTAAGATTTGTAATTGTACAAACAATTTTCATTAAATGGTTAACAAAAATAATATCATTAAAAGTTGCATTTTCTGTTACACACTTTGACTTTTAAAATTGCAAAATTGTCTCAAAATATAAAAATGGCAAGACGAAACATATCAAAAGTGTACACAAACCATTACAAATAGTATTTATGTATATACGTCAAGTCAAACCAACTTCTAATTTGTATTGGTTTTTATTTTTGGTGTATTATCGAATTAATATCTATTACGTAGTGTTTTATTGTATGGATGTCGATTTACAGTAAATCTTATTTGTTGCGATTAAGAGCATACTGCATACCTAATCGAGGTTTGTAATTTAAACAAAACAAACTATTAAAAAACTCCGAATAAACTGTTACATAAAGGAAGTAATCATTCACTTACATAACGCTGGATATTTGGATAAAATCGCAATTTTGGCGAACTAATACCACTTCTAATCTTGGTTTGATAGCTGCAATAAATTCTGGTGTGATTTAAACGTGTAATTATTTATTGTGTCGCGAATTACCAGACGCCTTAGCAAATGGAACAACGTCTGTAACAGTCATTACGTTATTGTTACAAAAACCTACTGTTATTGTGTAACTAAACCGCAAGAACAATTTGTCCCCTACCATGAAGAGGTCGACAAAATCTCCCAGTTTATAAGTAGACAGCGTCTCTTTATCTCGAAACATAGCACGGCAAACACCAATATATCGAGAATAACATATTGGTGAATTACAAACCACTTCTTCTAAAAACAGCAATTTTTCTCTCCTATTTTACATTTTTCCGATCGTGTAAAAACACGCTCTGTTGTTGACCGTCTATAAATTCAAGTTTTGGGTTGTCTATACCGCGTGTTTGAATCTACGGCAAGTGCTTTTCTAACATGACGGGCGTGCTATTTTTCTTGGTGCTTATGGTAATAACGGAAGGTCACCCGGTCAGAGATGAACTTCTAGTGGATGCTGAAAAATATGACACCGCTGTGGTGGAGTCGACGGTTCGCGAGGTGCGAGCAGCTGTTCCTGCAAATTTGAAAGATCTTCTAGAAGCAGGTAAATTAATAAACGCTTCATTGCTCATAGGATTAATTTATCGCTTTCAATTACCCTTAATTTTTTTACCTATTCCTTTCTAATCAGTGAAATGTAAATGTAATCTAATTGGGGAATTTTAGATTATCAAAGCTTACTGCTTTAATTTCTCCTGCATAAAAACGAGGTTTGGTAAAAATCGGTTCTACTATAACAAAAGTGTTTGTGTGTATGCGTGTAATAGGCTAATAGGTATTGAAACTAAACAAAACCTAATTTTTAAGCTTTGGTTAATTGTTTTTCACTGGATTTTTTCGAATCCTGATATAACCGATTTTGTTGATTTATGATTCAGCGTAGGCGTTGCGCTTAATTTTTTAACAGTTTATAAAGTTTGGTTACAAGCACTTGTAGAGTTGACGCATTTTAAAGTTAATAATAATACTATTAATAATAACAATGTATTTAATTAACAGGCAACCCCCAATTATAGAGTGAAAAATAACTAAGATTACAAAAGCAAAAAGAATAAACTAAAAATTATAAACAAAGCAACTTCGTGGCCAGTCATGTGTGCCTAATTTGTGATTAATGTAGCTCTACATTATTGCAATGTCATGCCAAAAATATTATATCCACTGAAATTTTAATAAAATAATTAAACATTCTTACTAGGGAAGCGTTCAAATAATAATTTGTTGTTGGACACTAAATCTAAAAGTTAAAAGTTTCCTTAGATTAAAATCGAAATTCGAATATTCTAGTTATTATTATATTATTAACTATTTTTTGTAAGAACATATTTGTTGAACAAAATGTTTTTTTTCTGATGGCAGTACACTGAACACCTATTTTGTTTTAGAAATTTTTATTAAATATGTTTTTTCTGAATTTTAATTTTGTTCGCTTGTCCAGGAAGAACGACCACATTACAGTAGTGATCTGAATAATCCCTTTCAGTAGGATGGAAGGTCCGGAATTATTTTTAAGAAATTTAAGTAAAATATGCTATTTACAGTACCTATTAATTTGGCCTTTTATGTGACTGATTATTGCTTCATTATTTGAGTCATTTTAGTTACATTCCTGAAGAAAAAAGTAAATTTTAACTATGTTCACATAAGTTTAGTATTTTATAAAAATGCAGCAGAAGAATAATTGTATAAGATAGGCATATAAACGTCTCCATTGTAATGCTAAAAGATAGTCAAGCGTGCGTATTTAATAGCAAAATAATAAATACCAAATTGTTTCTTTAACAAGAACAAAACCAGTTCTTCTCGACTATAGAGAAGCAAGAAGGGTCGTAAGAACGCATTTGTTTAAATTAAAACAAGACAGTGACAATTTAGCCAGGATTTTTTTTCATAATAATTGTTTTATTTAATTTATATCAATTTTCATCATTCTTTTATAAAAATCAATTATTTACAACTTAAGTGCATTTTTTGTATATTATAAGATTTAAATGTTTAAAATGTGGATGTTTACTGAGGAATTGCAAAACCAAAGTAAGATTGGAAACTTTAAATGAACCAACCAGGATCAACTACTCATTTCAATCCATAATCTTTGAATTCTCGAGTCGGTAGGCAAAAAATACCATTTAAAAACTACCCTGGAAAAATGTTACCGAAAAAATCCCTCCGGAAAAAATAACCCTATGAGGAAGATTTTTCCAAACGTATTAAAAAAAACATTCAGTATTTAAAGTCACTGTAACACAAAAAATACAAAAAAAATATTATTTTATGTTATAATTATTATTCTATTACAGTACATTGTAAAAACTAGAAACAATACACTGCAATATACTTTTACCTCTTCAACTCGTAATGGCAAAGAAAGAAAATTATATTTGACTTATTGAAATTTCACTACTATGAAAATATAGTTCAAAATTTTTTCTTTTTTTTATATTATTAACTTTTAATATAGGATTATTAATCGCGGAGACCGATAGAGTTCCGCTACTACGTTATTTACGGATAGAAAACGATGATATATTACTATATTATCTTGTTGGTTTTACATGCAGACGGAAACAACAACGGGAAAAAGACAGTGGCGTAACTACAATTTGTGGACCTCCCCACCGTTATTGTCGGGCCCCCATTAGAAAGTTGCATTCACACGCCACGAGCGAAGCCAGCAAAATAGAAGAAAAGGGACATATTATGCGGGATCTTAAAAAACGCATGATTGAATCTTATATAACAAAATAATGGATTAAATTGCGTTAAAAAGAATAAAATATGTAATGAGTGATGAATAAACTCTGGAAGCCGGAAGTCAACTACAATACTGAACGAGTTCGGCGCAAAATTAAATTAATTACATTGTTACCATCTGCCTCCCCCTAAGCTGCTTAGCTTTTTAAGCGCTCGCCGGTGTTTGTTGACCGTCTACAATAATCATATAAAAGAAATGTGTGTCAAACACGCAAGTACTAAGTGAAACTTCTTAGAATGTTCTTACTTAAAGTGTATTTTAAATTGTATAATTTAACAGAAAAGATTGCATTACCGAACAACTGTTAGCTAGCAAAGATAATACGATTCTCCCGTTCAGTCAAGTATTATGTCAATGCGTGTTTACAACGGCAATGCGCAGCAACGTCCGTCCGAGCCGGGCAAATACTGCTAATACCAAGAAGGGGATAATTACGAATACGTGGCGTGCACACTTGCACAGTATAGGAGAGACGTAGAGAAGGGGCCCAGCGGCTAATCATGGCTCTGAAGTTTGTTCACTTTTTCAGCAATTGACATTTATTTTGTTTTCAAGTTTATTATGAACGATAAGAGTATAAAAATTTTAGTGTAGTAATCACAAATAATAGGGTAACAACATTACAAGAGAATATTTTTGTCATTTAATTTAAGGCTTAGATGTCCAAATAATCGTTGATAAGAGCGTGACGCATTTGCATCTCCGTCTCCCGTTTCCACGAACGAGTTTTAGTTCTACGAAATACGTAGGTGTCGCCAAACAATTACTATTTACATTCCTGCAACAAGTAATATTATTTTATATTTTTCTGAATGAATGGTAAGCAAGCATTATAAATTAAAAAAATTATGTGGAAACTTGGGGCTCCTAAAAACGCCTTAGAATGCTCGGACCCTACCGCGGTTGCGGGTCTAGCGGGCCCATAGCTACGCAACTGGAAAAGAGACTTTTTTCTTTATTAAGTGCGGCAACCATGCTAGTACTTTTCACGGGCGTATTCTTTCCGGGAGTATTTTTCTCAGAATTTGATTTTCCGGAGTATTTAACTCTGCTATTGTGTCCTGTGGTATTGTATTGTATTGTATTTTAAGGTCTTACAGCACTTAGGCCACTTTGTTGGGCCCATTGTGCCTACTACCTTAACTAAATCCTTAAAAACTACTTAGAACTATCCTATGTTAAGAGGTTTCCAGGAGCTGACAAACTGCTCTGGCCCGGATTCGAACACCGGGCCAAATAGAGCCACATACTCCGAAAGCCTCTGTGACCTTGGTTGCAAGCGCCTGCTCCACTCGCCACCTCCTTTACCAACACCACCACCTAAATCTCCTAACTGACTTGAGATGCATCTTAACTGGTTAATTACCGATGGTCGAATAGTGGTTTTAAACAAAAACCTCATTATTACTTAAATAGTTTGCTGTTGTTTGTTTGTTGAATATCTTTTGACAGATGCACAGAAAATTTATCGTTTAATAATGAAGTTGGCATATATTACTTTTTTATTCTAGCCATGTAACCGGGCCCCCTTGTCCTGTGGTATTTGTTGCTAATGTATTTTTACTAGAAATGTTTTTCTGACTGAACTTTTTTTATGAGTATTTTTTCCTAAGAATATTTTTTACAGGGTATTTTTCAAGCTTACTTTTACGCAGTATTTTGTTCGGGGGTATGTTTTCATATATTCCTGGCGTCACGCGGTGTCTGTAAAGTGTACATGTCTTAAGTTTTGTATTGGATTTACTTATTTTAAAATTTTGATCTTGATTTTAAAAAATCACTTGATGTAAATCGCAGTTTAAATCACTGATTTAAATTTCGATAAGATTTACAACCTTTCTCATGCATGTCCTGTCTCGGATGCGTTCATTCAGCGCAGAGTATTTAAATGTTTTTCTACATAAAAACAATACTGCTATTCGAAATTGTTCTAAAAACTACCTTAAAAATTGACTATTTCTGCATCAAACAAGTGAGAAAATCTAAAAGATAAATAGTTGACCTGTTAAAACAAAAAACAAACTTTGGCAGTTTACAATAAACGTTTTATTTAATGAGATGACAGTGAGTAGTGCGCGTTGTGCTCGTAAAAAGTGTTCAGCAATCTTATCAATACAAATCTATAATTAATAAATTTAAAAAAAATTTTAATGAGAAAAGAAACAAACCTTTTTTGACCGAAAGAAAAGTTATTTTTAAAAACATATCTAAGTAAACTGCTGAAAATAGCTTGAAAGCTTTTTTGACCATGCTGGACACTTAAAAGTTTAAATAAAGACATTTTCCCATTAAATATTTAATTTTGTAAAAACACTGACCGCATTGAAAAAGTTTTTGCAGATTTAAACATGAAATGTATGGCCAGCTTGAACTTCAACGCCTTTTAGCAGCTAACCGTTTACCTTTTTGAGTAGTTTTTACACACGACTAAATAGAAAATTTATTACTCTATCAGAATCTATCAGAAAAATATAAGGTGCTATATAACAAAAAAAAAATGAAATATTTATTATCTTCGGACATCTAGGTTAAATCACCTTCAGATTCAGTCTAGAAGGTAAAACTTTAAATCTTTTTTCGGATACCAATATTCAGTTTTGTATGCGTTTCTGTTGCTTACAAACCAACATGTTACTAGTTCTGGTTACAACGAAAGTAAAGCCAACGTTTTTTCTTAAATAGCACTGTATATTTTTTCTGATAGAGCCCTATATTTTCTCTAAACTTATGTATAAAAGTTACTCAAAAAGTTAAACGATTAGCTGCTAAAAGATGTTGAAGTAATAATTCAAGTTGGCCATGAGTTTCATCTTTTTAATTTAATCTGCTAAAACTAAAGACTAAAATTTCGGGGTGGTCGGTGTCACTATAAAATTTAATAATTATTGGCCAGTCCGTATTTTGTTGAACACCTTCCACATTGTGTGTGTATGGAAACGGCGTTCTCCTACAAACATTTTTCTGAATTTTTTGCATTTATGAAATTAAGTGTTTCTACTCCCGATCGGGGAAAAATAGTATATACACCTCGGGAAAGACCGCCATTTTTCCCTCGGTGTATTTGTAGCCCTCGGGCTTCAAATTACGCCTCAGGAAAAATGTATTTGTAAGCCCTGTTAAAGAATTACAACGAGATCCCACGCTAGAATGTACCCGGCCCGGGTAACCCGGTACCCGGAGTCTCGGCAATGCCGGGTACCCGGTACCCGGTGAAACTCTTCTTCACCTAAAAAGTGGTTCTGAAAAATAGCCCAAAATAAATTTCTGTAAATGGTTTAAAATTGGATTTTTTGTTAAAGTGAGCTACTGAAAAGTCTAAATAAAGACATTTCTTCATTAATATTCATGTAGTGACAATGACCGCTTTGATAAAGTGTTAGCAGAATTAAATACGTAGTTCACGGCCAATTTGAATTTCTACTTTAACGCCTACTAACTCTTGATTAACTTTTACACATGACTGAATAGACAATTTAATGTTCTATCAAAATTTATCAGAAAAAATACACAGTGCTATTGATGAAGAAAAGTATACCTCACAACAGATGTCTTTACTTCCGGTGTAACCGGAAGTAATGAGATGTTGTTTATAAAACGAATCTAAAGGTTTCTAGGTGCCATAAACACAAACCAAAGTTAATTTTAGTATCCTGAAAAATAATTGAAACTCTAGCTTGGAATATATAGACTGATTTATAAAAGACTAAACCATGAACAAAATGTTGCTATAGAAGCAAAACAAAACACAACTTTGACGTTTAGACCTTTACTAAAGAAACTGACGACATAAAAATCGCGTAATTTTAGTGGAATGATATTTAGAGCAATAATCACACAAGCCGCATATTTTTTACGTGTTCATCCGTTTTCTTCAATTGTATGTTTATGCGTAAAACCTTTAGTGGACATCTAACTCTCAATTTTAAAACAAGCAGTGCTCTGTTTTACTTAATAGCAACGTCCATGGCTTACTACACATTTTTTAAATTTATATAGTCGTCCCTAACTGTCTCACCATAAAACGACGACGAGAAAAATTATCACCATAACACCACGACGGGCCTTTACATCTCCACTCAGTTTATTAATTATTTTGTGCGAATGTTTATGTTGCGCTCACTACTGTTTTTACAATTTAGATATTTATGGCTTACTTCAAATCTGGTGGGTTGGAAAAAATAAAAAGTAAACATCTTCCGTTCAGTGTACTTATCGCGCTGACATCAGAATTTCACATCATTAGTTTCAATAACAGAGAATTATTATAATCAAAGCATTGCACGCAAATCATTATTAAAATTTTATTAGAAACAGCATGCAGTACTAGGGCTCAGACATTTACGTTATAATAATTTATGCAATCGCGAATTAATTTATTAAATTAGCAAATTCGGAGAACTACGCCCCACACTTTTCTCTTACAAAAATGGAAGCAAATTTATTGAAAAAGATATAACGATATATTTATTACATTCCGCAGGTTTCGGAATCCGCAAATATAACAAACAACGTGTGTCAAGATGTAAAGCATGTTACTGAATGTGCGGTTACTAAAGGGGAGGGATGGGATCAGGATTAAATATAAGAGTGTTTCCTAAGTAAGCTATAATAATTGGGAGGGTGATTCTTCGAGCCATTTTACAAGAAAAGGTTCCTACGAACATGTGTGCTCAGAGCTTTAGTTTTCGAGATTTTATAAATGTGTTACTTGTCAATAATCCAAAGCCCGCTAAAGCTATTAATACATTCGACATGAATTTAGTTTTGTCCAATTACTTGTGAACGAAGGGAGTGCAAGAGATAGAAAAGTTCTCAGTCTTATCATGCAATTTAGAGAAATTAATTATAGTAGCCAGTAGCGTATCGCAAGAAAGTTAAAGGGGAAAAGTATTCACGACCCTCTGCAAAAATTACTCTGTACATCATTTTCTGTCTGTTCTAGCATAGTTGCTCTTGCTAAAATATATGTGTGTACCGGATTTAAGATCAATATTTCAGAAGTTGTCCCAGCTATGAAATAAAATTTAAAATAAATAAAAATCTGCATCTCGAAAACTAAAGCTCTGAGCACACATGCTTGTAGAAAATTTTCTTCATAGAATTGCTTGAGGAATTACGCTCTCAATGATTTTAGCTTACTTAAGAAACTTGCCTTTGATCTGCGGCCTGTTACGCTACCTACTTTATTCGCTTATTATTTATTTTTAACACAAAATAAACAAAAAAGCGGGGAGGGTAACCCACGGGTTCTACTAGTATAAATTACATTGCGTGGTAGTTTAATGAAATTTAAGTTTTTTTAAAATGCCCAAAACTTAAATAAATTGCAATCATCGTTGCAATCAGAATAAAAAACTATTTATAAATAAACAAAAATTTCAAATGTCGCACATAAGAAAAAATAAGATGACAGTCAAAAATCAATACTCGTGGCAGTTATATAAAATTTGATAAAATAATTTGATTCGAGGTAACAAGTGTGAATAATGCGTTAGCGAGAAACATAAAATAAAGGACAAATCCGGTATAGCAAAAAACAGAAAATTATAAATTTCAGTTTATTTCTGTTCTTTCGGAAGTAATAAGCAAGTTCCCAATTGTGATTCACGCAAATTCGGCACTCTGTGTGTTATTTGAAAGGTTTGAGTTTCCTTAAAATAATTTTGCTGTTTGCAAAACTTTCGTGCTTATCTTTTATTTTTTTTGTCAAATTTGTCGTTCCTTCTCTACAATCAGGGTACAAAATGTGGATGCCGTAAATAATTTTAAGCTAGTGAAAAATCCCTTTTGATAATTATATTGACAAAAATTTTAGTTAGCTCGCTTAAGAAAAATAAATTGTAAACTTTCTAAATCATTTTTTATTTTTTTTTAATTAACCACTTATTACAGCAACATATGTAGAACGACTTTTATGAGAAAATTGACTTGTTTATGAATTAAGACAAGTACAGTGATTCCTTGAACTAATTAGCATAGTTTAAACGGCGTAGAAACTATCTTGAAACTTGTTCGAAAGAACCTTTTCACGGATGAAGTTACAAACACAGAAGTAGCATCGAAATGAAAGCACAAACCGATCTGAATAAGAAAGTTGTGTCTGCCTTATTCGCGTTGATTCGCCAGCTTATTGATCAGGACATATTAACCATAGGAGAATGGAACGTTTCACGTTATTAGTAATAAAGCTTATAAATTGTGCAAAAACCAATGATATAAATCGGTTTAGTGGGTTTAGGCATCTGTTACAGCAGACAAACCTAATGAGATTAGCAGCATAAAAATAATGAAAAATGAATGTTGATCTGAAACAATATTGGGTTTCTAAATGGAGATTAAACAACACGCTAAAATGTTTGAATTAGCGGAGAAACCCTACAAAATGACGCAATTGCCTGAAAATTTTATTCCGGTTCCTACGTGAATATTTACGTGAACCTTTCTTTATATAGGTACTAAAAATAACCGAATAACCGAAAAAAAGTAAAGCGTCTTATTGCTCTTCTTGCCTTTTGGAAACAAAAATTGATGTAAAATTTCATCTTATCCTTTATTGCTTTATATCGACCTTTAAGATTAGAACTAATTCGTTATAAACTGCTTATAAGTGAAATATGATTAAAGTTTAAATTTTAAAGAAAACAAGCTTAAAATCGATTTCAACATTATGGTTGGCTTTGCTTTGTATTTTTGAAAGATGTATGTAACATGACTAACAAGAACAAGAAAATGTTTGAATGATAGGCGCATTGGAAACTGCACACATTTTAGAAATATAAAAACTGGCTGAAGCACTTCGCCTGCTTTTCCATATCTCTATCAACTTTTACTTTCCGTATTCCCAAAAGTATTTTTAATAAGCATTTTAGTTTATAAGGTCACAAAACTTCTAGCACTCTGCCGCGCAATCACATGCCTTTATCACCTGCCTAGCGATGAAATTCCAGTACCTATAAGAATACATGTGTAGCTTTTTCCCCCAAGCAGAATAATACAAAAGAGTCTGTTTTATTTATTTTAACGAAAAAAGATTGCTTAAAATCGAAAACACAAAAAACCAGAGAATATAACAGACAAAGTAAAGCGGGAGGGGAGCGATTTAACCCTTCTAAATATTGCAGCATCTAAAAATAAAGTTTAAAGGATCTGTCTACTCACTTTTGAGTAAATGCGCCAAAATCAACGTTGCTTTAATTTGAGAGAAGACGGTGCACACGCACTCACCTACACGCACGCACGCACATGCGAATATAAGCACATACGTACGCACGCGCATGCATACACAGCCACACGTAGCCACACACGAATTCCAAACCTACACACCAGATCAGTGTAGATTTCCCATAATTATTCACCATTTTTTTGACAATGTCTGACTGAAAACACGAACACAGTGGAGCTTGGCATAGATGACTATAATAAGTGGCTCTAATTGTCTTGATTACTACTTACACTTTGTGGGGGGGGGGGGGGGGCGTTTAAAGTTAACTTCATATTTTCCTGTTTTTCTTAAGTGTGTACATGTGATAATTACAGGTAGACAACTGTTACTATTATCCTTTTGAGCAGAATTAAAAATTTAAAAGACGAAAGTAAGTTAATAAAAATATAGGTAGTTGTTTTGCACCAAACTGTAACCTTACTAAGCAAAATTGTGAAATGTTTGATGACACTGCATGTCGAGCTTTCGACAAATTGCTTCTTGTAAGCTGCGAGACGCTGTTAGAATATTTTAAATTAAATTCTGGAGGGAGGAAAGAATTGAAAAAAATAAAAATTCATTATCACTAAGATAGATTAGAATATTCACGCAATTACAACAAGCACCAAAATTATTTTTAAAATATATTTCAGTATGTGTATATTTAATTTAATCGTCTTTTAAATTATTTATTATTTGGGTTTTAAGACCATGTGAGTCAGTATTATCATAGTCCATACTATCACACAAAGACTTCATTGTCATAGACTTTTTGCTCTCATAACACTAAAGTTTCCAATATTTAATTTTTACAAACAATTAAGAAGTGCTGAAATTTATAACGTCTGTAAAATAAATATTATAAATAATTAATAATTTGCGCATTTTATAAATTACTTTTAAAATAGAGTTGCAGCCATTACTGTTGTTTACAGTTTATACCAAATATTACATATTTTGACAATGTGTTTCAAAATTTATACATTTTGACAAACATTATTTGCTCTCATATAGTAAAAATACCGTATTTTTAGAACCAGTATTTTTGCTATTAACAGGAAACGCGAGACGACACAGCAAATTTATGAGCCACAATTTGAGGGGGGGAGGGGGAAACTGAAACCTCTCTCAATATTGCTGCACCTAAAGTTAAGTTCTGACTCATTATTACTCATGAGTAACTTAGCGCAAACAGAAATATTTTATTGCCGCCCGTTTATTAAATGAAAAAGCATGAGTTGTCGACTTTCTAAACTTCATGAAAGGCGTCACAGAGGAGATGGCGGATTGGGGCTCGAACCAAATTGTAGCTCATTTATAGCTCGACGAACCTACACAATTTAAAAAAGATCCCGGGGTCAGTTTTTGAACAATACATTTTCAAATTTTGAAATTGTTTCTATTTCACAGGTTTCATTTGTTTAAAACTTGTCGTATATGTAGTAGTGCTGCTCGTACAGTTACTTTAATCCTAAATTTTATACTGATCTGCTCACTCGCTTTTAAGTAATGAAGCGTTAAAATCATAATTTAAAAAAAATTCCTAACGGCCGCTATTGTTAAGCTATAAAGTTTATTTAAAAAGAGTTGTATGCCCTAAGGTTTTCTATCAGATTCCATTTCCAGTTTTAGAAAATTTGTTTTCCGGGAAAAATGCTGCCAAGAAAACGTGCCCAACTTCAGTTTCCGGTTTCGGGATTTTTTAAAGGCTTATTTTGTCTATTATTTTTTGATATATCCCTACGTTCCTTTTACATGGGAGGGGTGATGCCCCACATCTTTTAGAAATACAGAAAAACACTAATAACCAAACCTAAATGTGCCCCCCTCCCAATAACAAAAAAAAAATTGGAAAAAAAGGTTTGTTCCACCCACGATTAGGACCCAGTTCATTTTTTTTTGTTATTTATTTAGTTTTTGAACTGTTCATCTTCTCATAACTTAAGTTATTAATTACTAGTGTTACCCCAGCACACAATGCACTGACAGACAGAACCGACGAAATGTCAAGTCACGTGATGCATTAGTTCAAATAATGACACGCGACGTTATTGTAGGTGGCGCCCCAAGTGACGCGCGTCTAGCCGACCGTCATATATATTATAAATTAAAATAATTATTATTAAAAAATCGACGTAGAATAAAAATATAAAAATGTTTCATGTTCCATCTGTAGATAGAGACCTTTCATTAAAAAAAAATGGTCCAAATTGGTGAAGCGGTAGCCGCTGGAGGAAGGGGAGAAAAAAACCCTTTGTGCTTTTATATATGTATGGATATGTATCATATTATAGCAATAAAATAGGTATCAATTTCAATATTTTATTACCTGAAGTATGAAAATTACAATTTACTGTACCAATCGTGTATTTTTTACTATTTCATAGTAGAACTGGTGTGAAAATTAAATAAATAAAGTGTTTGTTTTACCTACGGTATTTATACTTAGAAACCAACACTTTTAGGCGCATCGCTACTGAGACATTACAAAGTATTGTTGTTACTACTGGATTAAAATGACACGTCTTGAATTTATTAATGTTTCTTTAGATTTTTGCTGACTTTTAAATTACAAATTATTAGTTTTTGACTAAACGGCACTAATAACAGCTAATAACAATAATATAGTTTAAATACTCGGCCAAAGTATTCTGGGGACATAAAATGTGTAAATATATTTTCTCATGCATTTTGCATAATATAGTTCAACTTTCCTGGGAAACCCTGTATAGCATTGTTGAAAGGCATGTAGCGCATTCGCCAAACCCCTGAATGGAGATACACGCAAAGGCAGAATCAAAATTTGTTTTATAGTAAATGAACATCCAGACTTGTGAGCAATTTAATTAACATAATATCACACATTTTTACATAACATTTAATAATTTTTATTTTATAAATATTATATTGTACTGCGTTTACGTTGTTAATTATTAAAAGTTAGGTGTACCATAAAACTTGTATACTTAATGTTATCAAAACACACACAATAGAGTCTTGAAAAAGACTTATTCATCTTCAAAAATTGGAATGAGGACAACGGTTTTGGCTTACATTTGATGTAACAGGACGTTTAAGCTACTGCGCAACGGTTCACGAGGTTTGGCGTATGCTGTAGACCGCGCCAGTGACTTTGGATGTAAAACAGTTTCAGGAATATAAGTTTTTAAACTGACGTAAACATGAAAATGTAAGATGGCAAGCATCCCTTGACAGCAGAATTGTCACAGATATCCCTGTCATTTATTAATGTTTATAAGAACTATGTTATAAATACGCAGTAGATTTAAAAACTCCGTGACGATTTGAATTTTTAATTTTTATTGTACAGATTTTCATTATTTTACTGGAAACAAAGGCAGCTAATGAGTCTGCCAAAGAAGGGAGATAATGTGCAGGCCAAGTGGCAACTCACGCATCCATAGATACTTTTAAATAAAATTTTTAAATTCATCATATCTATTTTAAATTTAAATTATCGATGGATACAAGAATGCGGTGGTTGTAACAGTGTACGTAAATTGCCTGTTCGTCTAGTCGCGAAAGAGTGGGCCCATTTAAGGCGAATTAGGAAAAAACGTATTTTTAACTATTTATTTCGCTACTGCCAATTTAATTGCAACTAAAAACAACAAAAGGTGTAAATCGGTAATTGCCTTCAGTACAAAGATTCCCTGAAAGTGACACATGAGGACTCGATATTAAATATTTTTCTTGTAGTTGCAATTGCGGATCGTTAAAAAGTCAAACAATACTAGTATCAGTGTGTCCCACATTTAAAGCCCACTAGAGATGTCGGAAGCAGTTGGAGATAAAACTTCAGTTAAATAGGTAAAAACTAGACGAAGCAGGTCGCTGGTACTTTCTCATACTTCTTACGTTAAATTTGATCGCGTTAAAAAATTAGTAAAGCCGCAGCAGGAATTTGAACTTGCGATAGCCTGCGCAATTGGTTTCTGCACCGTAACTATACGCATAGTAGCAGCAACTAAATCGCACAAAAGCAAGGTAAGCGCCGCGCCCTACGGCTAATTACAAATTCCGCTTCAGATGTCAGACCAAAAATTGCTATAACAGCTTTATTTGAGGAACTATCAAAAATATGCAAAAAATAAAAAATATGTTTTTTAACTAGAATTGATAGGAGCAGTTAACACAACGTAACGTCCGGAATACGCGTTGTTGGTATTAAAAAGTACTGTTTGATCTTAATTTTTATAATTGTTAAAGATTCTTTTTAATCTCAATAAACTTATTCAAACAGGTTATTAAAATGTTTAAAGTTTATAACTATTGGCGTTTGCGTTTTCGAATAAATCAATAATTTATTTCAAATGTTTCAAAAATTCCTAAAGAGTGTCAAAATAAAATTTGGGAGATTAGTAAATATAATTTTTTGAAAACATCCAAAATTTTTACAATTTTCGTATTTCCACTAATATTTTTACATCACTTGATTATACTTATTAAGGAATAATAAATAATATTACAATTTGTATTGATTGGGCCATTAAAATCAAAATATTCAAAAATTCGTACCGTCCTTCAAAAACGTGTTCAGAAAAAAATCTATATCAAAAAAACATGTCTAATTTCCGTTTCTGGTTCCGATTTGAAACCTCCTACAGAACTACCGCCAACTAAAAATCTTTTACATACCAAATTTGATAAAAATTGGACAAGGGGTTCCGGAGATATATGGAAAAGAACGCAATCACGCACCCACGCACCGATCCACAGACAGACATTTTTTTAAATCCACTGTTTTGGGTTCCTTGGACTCCAAAACGGGTATTTCCGTTAAAATTTGAAACTCGAAAATTTGCGTGAAATCATAACTTTTTTTACTTCAGTGGGGAAAGTAAAAAAGCACATTTATGAAGCCAGTTTATTATTGCTTTGTTCTTTTACACACAATGGGTAAAATAAGCTTTCTAATGATACGAAATTTTGTGTATATGTTCCATTAAAAACAGTAAGTTTATTTTGTATTTCAAAAATTATAAAGCACAAAATAGAAGAGAAAGAGTAGAGATTTGAATTTCTGCGCAGTCGTAGAACTTCATGAGGCGCGGCGCATTTTTTGAGGTACTCAACTCAAAGGTAAGTTGTAAACCCAGCCTACTTAGACCTCGCGAATATGGCCAATATTCCATATTTTGCTTCGCGTTGGCGATATTGGAAAAAGTTGTTCAGAATCTAATTTAGACTCTAAGTAGCGAGTTTCAACACCAAATTCGCATTTTGAATTTCTTAGTCCACGCACAGTCGTGGATTTAGCGTAAACTTACTTAAAAAATTTAAAATGAGGATTTGGCGTTCAAACTCGCTACATCGAATCAAAACTAGATTCTGAATAACTTTTGTCGGTATTGCCAACGTAAAGCAAAATATCGAAAATATCGCGAAGTCGCACTAGGCTGGGTTTACAACTTAACACTTGAGTTGAGTATTTTAATAGATGCACGCCATGAAGTTCTACGATTGTGCACATATTCAAATCCGTACTCCTAAAAATAACAGGCTTCATCTTAAATGCGACACACTGTATGCAATCCCGAATAAATTATGTGTGCTTAAAAAATAAAATTTGTTTACATAAATTCGGTATTATTACTGAGTTTTTACCCATCTCCAATCGTGAACATAAAGAATATGTTACACTAAATTTGCGAAATTGCCTATTAATGGGCAAACTTGTACCTAAAACATGAACTAGGCGTCTACCACGGAATACGTAAGCTTTTACCGATTACGTAAAATAGACAATTTCACAAATTCGCGAAAAACGTTGGCGTCGTATGCGTTCGCAGAAAGACAGGTTATATTACAGATTATACTAAGAAAAAACATTTAAAAAGAGTAAACGACTAATTAGACAAAAACTTTCATGTGAAAAATTAAATACAAAGGTAAATTTGAGATACTTTAGAGCTGTTGAAAATAATAACAGTATTAGTAGTAGTTGTATTCAACTTTCAACGGGATCTTCTACTCTTCCGCTTAACAACAATAAACGGCACTATTAATTTTTCTATCGCTAAAATTAGGAAATACATAAAATGTTATTTCTCTTCAGAGCGGCAAACTGTTATAGAAGTATCTAAAATCCTTCCCTAGCCAGGAAAGAAGAGTGAGAATTGGTAACAGTAAAATATATACAGAAGAAAAATAAATATGAAAAGTTCTGTTCAAGCAATTGCCTTAGAGAGTTGTACTTTGTTGATTTAAGAAATCATTCGAAATGTGAATGAAAACAGGCAACCCCGGAGACTTCACTACTGACTTTTCGAATACAAGTCTAAAAGTATAAATCAGTAAACAAGAGTGGTAACGGATAATTAAAAATATAAAAATATGTGCTGAGCTACGAATGTTACAATTTTCAGTATGTTGGGCTTTGATTAACCTAGAAATTAAATAGTACAGAGCTATGTGCAAGATCGACTAACGTCATTCTTATAATTCCATGGGGACAATTGTTTAAATGTTTAGTTAATTACTAAATACATTTTTTCATTTGTAGGTGCAAAAGTAGCCTACATCCACAGCTACGATGACGGTGGAGATGGTAAAAACGACAAAGGTTATTACAAGCGATCCGACGACAAAGGCAATGACGGGTACAAACACTTCGACAGTTTCCATAAAAAGGACGCCGACAAATATGGATATGAAACTCATTCTGCATTTGGAAAGTATGCCCACGACGAAAATGAAGCAGGCGAAAAGAATGCAAAATCCACTGACGGCGAGGATGGTAAAAAAACTATTACTTCCATGACATCTGATAAAATAATATATAAGCCTTGGCATGCATGTAAATTAATGTCCAGATTATCTTTGAATTTTAAACGGATTAACAATGATTTGTATGTAAATACTATATTACGCGTACAAGCAACTCGGCTATTAAATCAAACCATTTACATACCTACTGCAATGTACTTCACCGAAAAGTTTAAAATGTATCCAATGCCGATCAAAGCATTTACACGAAATGTTTGTCATACGTAGAGTTCTTTGCGTGAAAACAAGCATATAAAATTTTTTAAATGTTTTGTTTTGTAGTTGAATGGTTTGAACAGGTTATTTCACGAAGTAACATTTTTGAAAGTAGGGAATGGTTTAAAAATTTAAAATGGAAATTTTAATTTTCGGCTAACGTGTTCTAATCCTGACACCACCAAGCAGGTTTTTTTAGTTGGTAACTAAACGGTTTGGAGTAAAATTAAATTATTGATTCAAAAGCATGACAAGGAATATTAGGAATACCTTTTTTTACCAACTCTTAAAATTCATTGACTTGACATTGACACTATAGCAAATAAATAATAAAAAGTTATTGTTATACCCAACACACAATGTTGATGTAGAAGCGGGCTGTGTACTAGTATATTATACAGGGTGTCCCAGAACTCGCGGAGGAGCTCTTAACTCTAGATTCTACTCTTTAAACTTCTTTACCAAGAAAAAAATGTCTACCCTCAATGGTTTTCAAACCGCAATGAAATGAAGCTGACCAATAAGAGACGGTTTATTAATTGAAGATAGATGCAGAAATATTAAATGTATGCGTTTCTTAGGAAACAAGAATAATTGTTAGATTTTGCAAAAGTTAGTATAAAACATCAGGTCAACTTTAGTTATTAACATGAATGGCATTTAATCACTTACCCACATGCAATATTCCTGATTTGAACGCCGCAGGTTTGTGATGTCTTGAGACAATTAGTAAGCAGTTAAAGAATTAGAATTTCACAATAATCTTGAGAAGAATACATTTTCCCCCTACAAATTGCACAAATTATTAAGCTAATTCTAAATGAACTGTCACTAAGCCATTGAAAATTTATAGTCGGCCAAATAAAAATTCGACTTATTTTATATGACGCTTTTAGTTCAGTTACCATATAAACAACCTTTTTTATTTTTTTACCTTCACGACTAGTTCATTAATAAATTCTTCTGTGATTGGTGGACTTTAATTAGCAATAACTCAGAAAGTATTCTAGTTAGTAACATTTTTCATGGACAAATCGAGTCTATTTAAGGAAAAGAATTCACAGTTAAGAGCTCCTTCGCCAGTTCTGGGACACCCTGTATACCAAGGGACTAAAATGCTTCATTTAATCCCGAGTGTGAAAGTTTATTGCCTGAGCGTAGCGTAGCGGAGCCAGGGCAATAATCACACGAGAAATGAAGCACCTAAGTCCTGTGGTATATACGCTATATTTTGCACTTCCGAATAATTTAAAATCAAAATAGTCAAAATTTCAAAATGTGCTGTCAACATGACAATCCAGCTTTTAAATCTTAAAAATTAAAATCGTTGTTTCTGATGGTGACAAATCATACTCGGTGACTTAGCAATTTATATACATTTAATCCCTGGGGATTTTTGAAAATATTTAATCTCTCCGGCGTTAAAAGTGACAGTTTAGTCCTCGAAAAAAAATGCTTTCGTTTTTTAGTAATCGATCAGTAATATTTGTACAATAATGACTATTCTAAGAGAATACCTACAACACATAACTTGTTGAATAGGTATGTGAATAGTTTGGTTTACTAATTTATAGTTAACGGAGTAAGAAAACAAACTACGTATACAACGTAGTTCAGAATTAGAATGCAATATTTTACACAATTTTACTACAAATAAAGCAACCCCTACTTCTTACTTTCCTATACTTCAAGAATTCGGAAGTACCGATTTCACGAAAATTTGCAATTTCGAAATTTGGACGGATATACATAATTTGTACCTGCAGAAACTCAAAAAAGTTGTTTTAAAAATGTCTGTCTGTAGCTAGGTGGGCGTGTAGGTTATGCCTCATAACCCCCGGACGGGTGGTTAAAAAATAGTCCATAAAATAGGTAACATGTTTTTAAATTATTTACTTTTCTAAATCTGAAAACAGAATCTAACAGAATCCATTAGGGCAAATTTTACGGGATTTTTCAAATTTTACAGCTTCAAACTAGCGGATATTACGTTTTCTTGAAAATTTTGACTTCAACACCTACAATTTCTCAAAAACGAGTTGACAGATCGGGATTAAATTTGGCAGTGCAATAGCCCTAGGCGAACACAGTGCTATTACATAAGAGCATTTTTGTGCAAATGAAAACGGTGAAATTCATTATTTTCAAAATTATTGACATTCTCAAAGAAATATGTCTCAAAAACTGGCCACACGATTTTTTTCAACTCTATAGTATATAGAGCTAATGAACTACAATTTGGTTCGGTTTCAGTATGCTAATTTATCTGTGACTTTTCCTATGAATTTTTGAAAATCGAAAATTTATACATCTTAATTTAGTAAACGGGGGACGATGCTAGAGCTTATTTTTCCCCTTCTACCCAATTTACGGAAAAACAATTTTTCGTTCCGGTTCCCAAGGAATCTTTTTCCAAAATATCAGGAATTTAATTGCTTTTCTCATAAAGAAACTTAAAAATATATTATGTTTTTAAACACAATAAGACAGGCCTGCAGGTACACTTTAACAGGTCAGTCACTAGCCGAGCCTGTACAGTGGCAGCACTGATGCAATCTTGCAATTCACTGTTCGTGCGCAAAACGTTGATACACAATTCCAAACAAACTTTTGACGTATAATAGGGCTTCTTCTAAGCTAGCCACAGGTTCCAGGTGAGGACTACTGAATTTTCTTCATATTTGGTACAAACGCTTAAAATATAACAATACAAATATTTTCGTTGAGATATTTTTACGCCTTAAGGGCGCTGGTGATGGCATTACCTTTCCTGAGTTTTGCTTATAACTGGTTTGTCATCAATATTTTGTAATTTACAATACTAGATTTAAGTACAAAATGTAAATTTAAACAAAAAAAGGTATAACTGTCTTTTTGTCACAGATTTTGACGTATATTTGCTTTTGCAATAATTTGTTTTTACGGTCATTTCTATTTTTGATCATATTTATGGAACCGATAATTAAAAGCAGTTTTCTCGGAAACGGTGCATTCATTGCCAAGGAAACATTTCTTCCTTTTTTGTGCGACATGATATTCTTTAAACTATAATAATAGAAATTACATGAAATTAACGATACAAAAGTTATAACTAAACATCAAGAAGGAGAGACGCCATCTTAGAAATACCTTAACTACAATATTGAAAATTATATATTTGAGGTAGTGTAACAAATTGAAAAAAATCGAAAAAAGGTTCCAGATATATCAACAATACCCAAATTTTATTGAACATTTTAAATATATTATGTAGGCATTCGTATAAATTAAAATATTTATAGTTTCAATACATATAACTGATTATTAGAGGGCGTATAGTTTTGAGAACTAACACGCAGAAGTTACTATTAAAAAAATCAATTTCAAAGAGCTATCAAGTTAAACATAAACTCGCGTCAAAATGTATTACTGTCGACCAAAGGACTTAATATAACACCTACATAAAATACCGAATGACACAGAGTGTGTTACATTCCAGAAATAAACTAGTAATAACAACCCATAAGGAGTTATATAATGGGGTTAATGGTTTATTGTATGCGTTTATGAGTGTACTTACTTGGAATTAAATTTATATTTCCGACAGTATCTTAGAAATGTAATGGATTTTGGAGGTGTAAAGCGATATTAGTAAACGGGTAAAGCGATCCTGCTTTACTGTCAATCAAAGTTATTTTTGATGCATGTGTAATGTGATGCATCCTTGTCTTTTTCTTTTTACCTTCCTAGCTATACGAAGAATAGCTACAAAGGAAGGTATTATGGTCGTCAGGTTAGATTTTGAGCAAATGCGTTCATTCAGCGAAGTTTTTTCGTTTTGCACTTACTGGCCGATATACGAGTTATGCCTAAAAGAAAGGTACTTTTATGCCACACATTTTTACCTAAACGTTTTAACTAATAAGCAGGTTTTAGGGCCTTGGGGAGACCGATAAAGCGGACGCTGCATAGGTGTCTGTATCCACTTTACAGTGCAGACACCTTAACGCAAAAAAACCAAAATTAGCTCAAAGATTTCAAATTGCAATAAGATGACTCCGCAAGGAAATGAGATTGATCCGCCAACAAAAAGGGAAACGGTGCTCTATGTCAAAATAGACTCGCTTGAAAAAAAAACTTAAATTCGTATTCTACGCATGTCAAATAGCGGATCTGCGCAAACGCAATTTCCTTATCATTTTCACTGCACTCCACCACGATTTTCTTTTTTTTTTAAATTTACGAATTTCGGCTTCAGAATCAGTATGAGCATGAGCAAACGACAATAGGAACAACTTTTATGACAACATTTTGATCACTCTTTTTCATCAATAAAATTCCGCTCACAGAACTTGTGGGCTACACCCCCGCTATTTATTTTGATAACTACATAACTAGCGCGGTACGCCGTATCCGGAATGAGCGCTACTTCCGGAAAGAAACACTCAAAAAACAACAAAAAGGCTCGAAGAAACAGCCCCAAAAAACAATTTTAAGAAAGCCCTTTTAAAAAAGCTACAAACAATCTCTAGAAAAAAATCGCATAAACTCTAATGCAAACATTCCTTTGAGAAAATTGGGTAAAAGGTTAGTTGAACTTAGCACTTTTTTCCATTTACGTAGGACTGCCTTTCCGAAGATTTTCAAACTAGTTTTGGAAGTTATAAGAACGTAGTAAAACATCTTGTTAGACATTGGAATATAACTCCAAAATGAACTTTGCCCTTATTCACATAAATCGTCTGAAAAATCTCTTAGCAAGAAAACAACACGTACCTTTTTAACAAGAGAAAACTCATCTCTTGATGTCGTTACAACAAAACAATTATACAGTCACAGAAATTCATAGAGCAATCTCCAACGCCGAACAGCTCCGGCAGGCTTAGCGTTTCTACCTTACAGTAAAGGCATTACTGATAAGATAGGTCGTGTTCTTAGAAGGTACAAAATAAAGACAGTCTTTAGAACTAATGAAACTTTGGGAAACGGTTTCAGATCTGCAAAGGATCAAATATCAAATTTAAAATCAGCCGGGATCTATAACACCCCTTGCTCTTGTGGCTCAAACTACATCGGACAAACTGGGCGTTCTATTGAGTTAAGATTGCGAGAGCACAAAGGTGATTGCAGACAAAAACGCATCACAATATCAGTGGTCGCTGAACATACTGGTTTAACTGGGCATAAGATGGACTTTGACAATGCTCTCGAGTACCCGCTTCTCGAATTTGAATTCTGTGTTCTATTCACTTTGAAGATCTGAAATGTTTAGCAAAACGTTAGTTTGTATGGGTTTACAAATAGCTAACAGGCATAAGCCGATTAAGTATTATTGTCCTGGCAAACAAAATACATTAAGATCAAATCTTTGTCCGCCCCAAGGTTTAAATAATCTAAGCACACGGCCCTGTTCAGGCAGGCAGAACCTACGAACAAATATTGTTCAAACTTCTAGAGCAAATGCTTGTAAGGCCAGACAAGCTACAGGTCGGTCCTTACCTGATTATGCTGGGTGTAGTTTCAGTTGGAGAAACCGCAAAAGCCTCAAATTCATTAAAGAGCTGAAAATGCGGAAACATAGTAGATAGTTATGTAGAATAATATTTGTGTTAGTTTTGTTTTAAATGCATGATAACGTTAGAAATACAGCTTTTCGGCCCGCATATACGAGTAGAAACTAAGCTATTCCGTATCGGCGAAAAGAACAGTAATTTTCCTACCTATGGAGGAAAGTAATGTCTCCTCGCGCTAGATGTATTTTGTCTCATGATTTACATCCTCAAGAGCATCTGGTGGAATTCTTGGAAAATCCTCTAAATCACATTTGATCACTACTCAAATTCATTTTTTTTTCAAACTACACACAACATGTCCACCAAAGCAATACACCGCGGGCTGGTAACTATAGGGTGATTTTTAGCGCTAAAGGAATCGTTACTGTTATTTATATTGACTTAGCGCTAAAATTTAAATTAAAAATAAATGTTATTTAGAACCTAGTAGATCTCAACCCGCGACAAATACAAAAAAGAAACAAGAAAAATAACAAACTTGTTTGCGATACTGTCATAGAAACCGCCTGCACAGGCTTGAATATTCTTATTAAATTTATATTTTGCCGTCTGAATTGAAATTTATTCTTTTTTTTGTAATGACTTGCTGCTGAACGAATGGTCGTCGAAAAAATCACATGTACAACTTTGTAGGAAAGTGTTTTTTCCGTCCTCGTGTTTTTATTACCTTCGGCTACGCCTCGAGCACCAAACTTCACATTCGGTCGGAAAAGTTGCACTTTCCTCCCATGTTGTGCAAATAACTATTTTTCCTCTCAGTACTTAAGAACTCGTATTTGTGTCCATCTTGTAAGTCTAAAATCAAATTTCAATAAGGTTTCAAAGGTTATTTTGAGAAGCGGGCTGTTTTTTTTATAAAGAATAACATCTTTGCATAAAATCTACAATAAAAAAGTTTTTCCTTTTTGTAACCTTATTCGTGGACAGACGTAGAGTCAAATTAAACAGAATTATCAAAACTTTTCAGTATTAGTGCACCAAATACGTAGTAAAGTAAATATCTCGCTTTGATATTTAATTGTAAATACAGTAATGCTACATAATAGCTTTTTGTATCAAGACTAGTTTAGATACTCGTTATTTAAGCGCTAAATCGACCATACCTGTAAAATTAAATTGTTTTATCAAACGTAATGGAATCAAAAATTATAGCTACGTAGCAATAATATTATTTACTGCTGAATTTTTATGCAAATATTAGTAAAAAATTTTTTGGTGCAAATGAAAAATTCTTGTTTGATACGTGTTAATTCAAATAAAACAGCTTAGATTTAAATAAATGACTGATGAACCAATTACAGACAAAGCCGCCTACGAGGACGGTCAGGAGCACTATGAAGAAGACGGCCAGGAAACCAAAACTACCTATCAAATCGTAGAAAACATAGATGAGTAAGTATATCATTTTCATTTACGTCCGTTTAGATGGAAATAAATATCATCTCTTTGAATCTCTGTAGTGAAGGCGACAGCAATCACTACACCGCAGGGGATGACGGAGGTTATAGTGAGCGCTACGCCGAGGGAGGTGACTCAGGCTCCTATGACGATGGAGAGGCTTATTCCGAGGGGCAATCTGAACATTATGAGGATGGGGGAGATAGCGGCGATTATAAATTAGGTATGAATTTTCTTCTGCATTAATCCTACATTCTGGAACTGCTAATGCGTTTTTTTTCGTTTCATACTGTACGTTGTACAAGAATAGTAGTTTATCATTAGTTAGTTGTCCGGATAGCAGAAAACAGTTTTCATTTCATCTTGACTGTAAAATTTTGTTAATTTTTGTCCAGTGTTGTTAGGAACAAATACAACTGTGTCGAAAATATATAAATCCATTTATACATAACAAGGTTGCTAAATATTTGGAAACACCCCTAAATCCTTCCTATTATTGGCTTTGAAAAAATGTTATTAAAAAAAATTTTCTTTTTTCTTAAGAGAATTTTAGTATTTCGAGCGCAACTCCAGAATTCTCTCCAGCTCGCTTATCCCGGTTCAGCGCATTATGTGTTTTTTTCACAAGTCTAAACGTGCCCCACCCCAAAAACTCTAACTTAATTACCGAGCCCGTCTCCGCTGCCAGAAATGCTCCGAATTTATATAAAAATCCAACTACTGCAAGGCTCGAACTCGGGTCGATCGAGTAAAACCGCTAGCTCTTAACTCACAGACCTACTACGACCGCCTAAATAAAAGTTACTTTGTTCCAAGCGTTTTACATAATGCAGTCTATTTCATGAAAAACGGCCTACTAATATCGGAGCAGTATCAAACAATTTAATTTTTTATTGTAACATAATTCTGTATATTTGAATCGTTTTTCTAGAATTATTTTTTCTTTTGTATCTGTATCTGTATGCGTAAACACGTTCTACGGTTGCATAGGAATATTGTTGAGAAAAACCACACATATAACATTCTATCGCATTATCTATCGAAATTATCTGTCTAAATATTATTCAAAACTAGCTGAACTCGTGGGCCACGCTCCACGCAAGCATTTGTTTTTCCATTTTTCTCTTCGAAACGCCATTCAAAAACGAAAACATACGAAATCTCATACAAAAGTACCATACAAAATCATCTTTTGGATTTTCCGAATTTTCCGACTTTTCTGGTGCATTTTCCCAAAATTTTCTTTCATACAAACCTTGTCCTGTCAATTACGAACACAACAAGAAAAAATTAGCCAAATCGGTCAAGCCATTCTCAAGTGATGATTTACCATACATGCGGCAATTGATTTTTATTTATATAGAAGATATACTAAATACGGATGTTTTCCACCTGTCTCAACTTTTAGTGACGACGACGGGATTCCGCTACCTACTACAAACTAAAGCAGTACGAATCCATTGAATAAAGCACATATTTGTATGTACTGGTGTGTGTCGGACCAGTACAGGTTTTGATGCAAATATGAAGCTTAACTTTACTCTATATGTATGTAAAATTGCAATAGCATTTAATGCTACCTTTCATTCTCAAGCCTGCCTCCGCCGGGAACAAATGCTGCCAAGCTTGCAGATACCTTCCACCTAGCTTGACCTTTATTGGGAGAGATGCAGATTAGATCATGCAAACGAAGCTGCGAGTGTCGATAATCATATTTAACTAATATAGAGTTTACAAATTGCATTGCAGCTGAGATTTCAAGAAGGCAGGTATCTGGAAATGTTGCTGTATTTTACCTACGATTATTTTATCACCCCCGTGTACTGGATTTTCAATTAAAAAACTATTTCAGATAGGATTAAGATACCCTAACCTAGCATACAGAATCACCATCAATAGGGATTAAGGGCAGACATTCAATAAACTATTTATTTATTTATTACAAACTGTAGCCCTACATGAACAAGTATACGTAACGTTTTCTACAGTCAGACGAGCTTCAAATGTAAAAATTCATTTGAAAACACTAATGAACGGGGCTAATTTAAAGAAAAAGTGTTTACATTTATTTTAAAAATTATTTGATGCCACTCTTGCTAGGTCGGAATGTTACTCCAAAATAATAAACGTTAACGTAATTAGTTAGTAGTTACGCACATTAAGTTCAGTATTTATTTCATAATCGCGTGCCTTCTTGGGTGTTTAAGAATATGCAATACTGCGGAACGCGTTTACTGAATGTCTTACTTTTCGGCACAGTTTATTTATTATTTTTACTTTTCGATACTGCTACTAGAAGCATGGAAAGTTATGATTTAATGCAAAAATCTCAGATTATAACGGAAATACATGTTTTTGGGTCCAAGGAACTCAGAAAAGAGTGGGTGCGTTTCCTCATATCTCCGAAATACCTTGACCAATTGATTTCAAATCTTGTACGTGGAAGTTTTGTAGTTGCAGGTAGTTTTTTGCAGGGTTTTAACCGAAACCGGAAACGGTAATTTTACATGTTTTTTAGTATAACTATTTTAAAATTTTGTAAGCAGCGTTGCAGTGCATTTAGAATCAAAACAAACGATTCTCTTTCGATTGCTGTAGCTTCAAAACGAAGACCGCTAACGTATTTTGAAAATGTTACCCTTAACGCCCAATATATAATCGATACAAATTATCATATCGTTTAATAGCCCTTAATAAGCGTAATTACGTGATGAAATATTTTTAAAAGCATAAAATCTGTAACGTTTTCAATATTAAGTAAATTTTCAAAACAATATTCCTCAAAAACTGTCCATATTTTGAGAGCCGATTTACCAAGCAATGGACTAAAAATTTGTTTTTTTTTTACTAATGTCCCAAATTTTCATCTGCTGACCTTTAGGAATGTAAAAAAAATTTAATAATCATTAATGATTTCTTTAAAAAACGCAAACGCCAATTGTTATAAACTTTACACAGCCCATTTTAAATAATTTATTAAGATAAAACATTTTTTATTCTATTTAAAAATTAGGAGAAAATTCAATACTTTTTAACATCAATAAATTGCTTTCCAGAAGCTACGTAATTTTAAATACGCCTATCAATTAGCTCTAGTTAAAACTTATATTTTTCACTGTGTGCATACTGTTGATAACTCTTCGAATAAAGTATTTACAACGATTATTGGTGCGAAGTCCAAAGCCCGATATCTAATAATTTGCTGTCAGCAGAGGTAGTAGCACAGTGCTAGGTGTCTTATGGCGCCGAGCGCTGGTACGGCATCCTATTGCATAGGCTATCGCAAGTTAAGTTCGCCGCTGGAGCGTTACATTTTAAAATTTTTTATTAGTTCTTTAATTTTTTTTTTTTAAATGTTGTTCAGTCATTTATTGGCTCGACAATATTTAAAACGTAGAAAGTATGGGAAAGTACCAGCAAAGTCTATTGCCCGGTTTTTAGAAATAAGTTACCACAATTAGCGTGGGGTATAAGCCCATGGGTTTCGCTAGTTTAGCACTAGTTAGTATTACCATTATAACAATTACCGATCTAATTTGATCGTTATAAAGCAACTTTAACCGTTACCTCTAACTTAACTAGAACGACTGGTAAATAATACAGAAAGCAGTGTTCTTACTTTTGATAGTGGCAAATCTCACAGAAAAAGAACGTATTGAAATTCTAATGATGATTAGGTATAGCTATCGATTTCAGTACTATTTTGACATTTATCAATTTATTGCTCTCCTTAATTTAGGCATAACTGTTAAACAGTTACTTCATAGCAACCAAATAAGATCGGCAATTGTTACTATACTATGCTAAATAGTGTCCATGGATAATGCAATAGACATATTTATTTGCGTTTTTCTCGAAAATGTTCTTGTAAAACCCTAGAATGTTATTACGCATACAGATACAAAAACAAAACGATTTAAATATACGGCGTGTCATTTAAAAAAGATCAAAGTTCGCTTATACTGCTTTGCTGTTAGTAGGCTGATTTTTATGAAATGTACTACATTATGTAGAGCACTTAGAATAGAGTAACTGTTATTCGAAACATTTTTTTTTTCTAAAGTCAATAAATAATAACAGAGATATGGAGCTGTTTTCAGTCTTTTTAGCAGCCCTGTATAATAATTAATTATATGAGTTATTATTATGTAACAAGAAACAACATTAAAGATTTAAAAGTATGAAAATGTATTTAGTAATATACAAAGACCGGACCTTTAGTCGCAAAAGAGCAAAACATTTCTATTAAATATAATAAGTTAACAAAAACCATGGGCGTACTCATTAAGTTATACGTGAAACATATTGGACAAGAGAACTAATTTTTCGGATAAGAATTTAGAAAAAGTTGTTGTTGTGTATTGGAATTCTAAAGTTTTTTATTCAACGGTGGTTTTGCGTTCCTTATAGTTTAAAGTTTTCTTTCGTGAAACTTTATCCTTGTATTAATAAATTTACACGTTCTATTTTGCAATAATTTGTGGTTGCTACCTTTCAACTAAAAAAATATTTTTGCAGTTTCAAAAAATTGTTTGGTGAAGTACTTTACAACGCATGACCATTCATATTCTACGCTTATAAACCCTGATTTATTTTATTTTACTGTTAGACAAGCATCGATTCCAGTTGACCAAATAAATAATAACTTATCTACACATGCTACATAAAGTCAAACGTATCGATGTGTTATCATTCTAAGTATATAATTCGTTTACAATTTGATATATGCGCCAACTATATATTTAAAGAAATTTTGCCAGAAATTATTATTAATTGGTTGCCTCATAATTTAAATACTAATTAAATACTAGACTAGAATTCCGGACTATATTAATATAATAATCTGAATCAAACTTTATATTCAAGATATTTCTTGTTTTATTTAATTTTTTTAAATTTTGGTTTTGCTGTTATTTTACTTTTTTGATGGTTAATTTGTTTCAAAACAATTAAATTTTGCTGAAATGTTTTGGTCTTGGTGTTTCTTTATAGCATACTTTTGTGCTTTATGATAACTATGTTGTTTTGTTAATATTCAAAAATTCATTTAATTGGAATTATTTTAACTGTAAACTATTGATTTTACTTTGTTATACATTTTATTGGCAGATTTTTGCTGCAAATAAGACAATTATGGGGTTGTTCAGTAATGGTGGGCATTACTCCCTTAATGACCCAGCGTAAGTGTGAAATACTATGAAATGCTTTTGAAATTTGAAAAGTAAATAAACCAAACATGTTTAGGCAACAATATTCAGAATTTTTATTTATGATACTCTACTTTAAGTAACCTTAAGTACTAAATTATATCCTATTAAATTTTAGACCTATACTTTTTCTTCACTTTATTATAGTGGATTCGACAGAGTTTCTCTCATTTTCTTGCTTAACTTGTTTCCTATTTCCTTGTATGAAACATGTTTTGCATTGTAGCTTTCAGAAAAATCAGGGTCAAACTTCATCCGGTGCTTTGACTGCGGCTTTCTGCAAATATTTGGTTTCTTTAAGAAATAATGAACTAGGAGAGTAAGTATCTACTTAAGTTCACTAAACGACCCCATTGTCTTTTGATAGCATAAGAAATTTAAATATATCTGCAAACAAAGTAGGAAAAGAAGTTTAGGTAAAAACATTTTATTAAACTTACACTGTACGTTTATGTGTTTAATGCATGCATATCCTCAAATCCACATATTAATGGAACATGCGGGCAACTTTGCTACGACAACTAAATTACACCTTGTTATCTAATGTATATGTATATATTTAATTGGATGGTTGTTAATGTTGTAAATGCAGGGTACGATGGCGGTAATTACGGTTCTGAGGGAAGCTCGGGACATGAAGGAGGCAGTTCAGCATATTCGGTTGATGGAGGAGAAGGCGATGGGGAATCCGAACATTACACCGCAGAAGATGACAGCGACTATTAAACTTTTCTACATTCTACAAGAAATTGTCGATGTTGTGCACATGCATAAAAAGACAGCCATAAATATAGATTCAAACTGTTATATTATTTTGTTGTTCATCTTTAATAAAACCATAAATAATTGTTCGTTGTTTCTCTTCTTACTGTGGTTTTATTACTTCTCATTTTGTAAGCACGTTTATTAAATCTTGTCTCCGCGGTTTTTTAAATAAGAATTCAGAAAGTAAATAACTTTTGTTCGTAGGATCCTAAATAATAATCCGCTATAACGACAAACAGCGTAGTATATTTTTATAATCATAAATAATAAAAATTCTCTGGCAAGTTAGAGGCGCCAAGTTAACACCTGTTTCTTGAATTCTCTTTTATTAATACATTTTTACGCACTTCCCAAAGGCATTCCTTCAGAAAGAACGCCGAGACCATTAAAAAGTTATTTAATATTTAAACAGGGAGTTGTACTGCATTCAGATCCTTTTCGCCCAGGATCTTTCATGCTGAGTAATTTAAAAACAAACAGTAATAAAATGCGTGCGCACTGCAATGATCTTTCAGTTTCATTTTATGTATCTAATAAATTTATTCCCAATAACAATATAATTTCTAATTAAGCACAATATACATAAATTGACGATAGCAAACTTTTCGTTAAAATTCAATAAAGCTGATATCCCACTGTAAAAAAATTCTCATATTTATTGTTATAATTTTCGATTAATATTGAATATATGCGCCAACTATATATTTAAACAAATTATGCCAGAACTTATCATAAATTGTTTGCCCCGCAATTTAAATATTAGACTAGAAATCAAAACACTGGCAAAAATATTGGCAAAAATATTTAACTTCGAAATGATATATTGTCTTAGAAAATTATAACAATTGTTATTATGCAAATACAGGCACACAAAGTACTATAAAGCTTGCGAGAAAATGTGAAATAAAAATTTTGTAGAAAGAACTGTGAGCGCCGTTAGCAGTTTAAAATTAAATTTAGGAACTAAAGTAAATTGCTTTGCAAATTACAATAAACTCTACAATTTGCTTAACTTGATAAAGTTCTTTGAAAGCGAAATAGCGAAATTTACTTCAAAACAGTGTACTTTGAACTTTAGATGCTCCATTAACTTGTGAGCAATTCACATATGTTTGCTCCAAATTTGTTGTTTGATGAAGTTTCGGTGTTAGCAAAACATTTGTAAGATAAATACAAATTAAAAGTTTTTAATATTTATTTTATACGTAAATATTAGTGCAAATATGTGTATTCAAAATTAAATATTACGATGTGATTTCGGTAAAATCATAAATTTTTCAACGAGCCGTTTAAGAGCGGTTTTAACGGCTATCAAATCAAAGAAAAATATTCAGCAAGTTTGAGTTAATCGTAACGAATTGAACGTTATAAAGAATAAAGCTTGTTTGAGCTTATGAATCTGAAATTACTTGCTTAAGAATTACCTACTCGCCAAATAAAGAACAATATTTCGCGACCCTGGAACCATAGGTTTTTAAGTGACATTTAGAACAAAAATCAGATTTCCAATAAACTGAAAACTGCACAAGTGTACATTATTCTGCATCAACGAGTTTTTGTCAAATTCAGCTAGATGGCGCTTCAAAAACCAAAATTCCATATAGTTCCAAGTAATATTTATAAAAGTTCCGTTGAGAATCATAAAGTGGTGTGTGAAAGGTGCAAAAGTACTTAAAACAATGCCAAGCAATGACTTTCTATTTCAAGAAAAAAACTAAAAATCACTCCTATACAGAGCGACGGAGTTCCAAATACATACATACCCATATATTAAATCCGCAACTGTCTCACCATAACAACACGCCTAAATCTTGCATCTCGAAAACATTTATCACTATAACACAGCCGCGGGCCCTTTATATTTCATCTCGGTTTATTGGTTGTTTACAATAAAACTTTACATTGGTATAACTTGGTTATCTATAACTACGTTAATTCTAGCGGACCGTAAATGTGTATTTAACGCGCTGACAACAAACAAATGTATAGCAGGAGAATTGAGATTTGGATTAGTTTCAGCTTACTATTACAAACTGTTTACTACAAAATTGTTTACTACAAATTCTAGGTAGATGCATCTGTGGAAACTACAATTTAACTGACGCATTCATTATTACTTCCTACATTACGAGACAGCTAGGATATTTATTATGTTTATTTTTCTTCGAAATTGTTCCGGGCAGTTTTTTCGGGCTTCGTTACGATTTTTTTCACGGATTTAACTTCGGGAAGCAATTCTTATTCAGACGGACTCAGCCGAGAAAACATTCAGAGCAGCACGCGCTGGGTATGAAAGTACCAAAAACATTAAAGAGCGTAGCCCACGGGTTCTGCTAGGTTTCGGTTAAGTTTCTAATTTTTTGAATATATTATTTAAAATTAATAAATGTCTCTCCAAATGTATAACAGTGTATCAAAATGTTTGAAGTACGTATTTAATTTAAACTGAATCAATAATTTTCATTTTATAACCATTTTTAACTAAAATTTGCGTCTCCTGTAAAAATTGTTAAAACGGACTTGAAACCTCATTGTTCGCGATTTGCGCTAATAGCTATTACATCGTCGGACGGTTCTTGAGAGAAACTTTTACAGTTTAGATTATTTCATGTTGGTCGAAATGCATGTAATTTAAAGGATGTACTTAGTCCCTACGAGAATCCTGCCTTATCTTGACATACATCAACAAGAATTGTATGTTTGTCCATAGGATAGTCATAAGACTTGACTGGTGTATCACTGAAATAACTTCTTGAGGTTGATCATAAAGAGGACTATCAGCAAGGAAGGTTATATGACCTAGGTATGATATTACAGAGAATTACGCCCCAAGGGATAAAGGTAAATATCACATAAGGGAACTGAGCCAGAATAGTTTTCTTACTTATTGTTCCCTGAAGCATAGACCAATCCTTACAGGCTTTATTTAGAAATGCGTGTTAAAGAAAGTGCTATGTTAACATTTATCCCATTGATAATAATTGTGACTTTACCAGTGACGGATCTAAAGGGCGCAAAGGGGAAGCAGGGAAGGAGGCCTGGATATCTAGGTGGCCGGTAAGTTCTAAGAAACATTGAAATACGTACAAATTTAAATTGAACTCATGTGCTTTAGTAATTTTTTCTTTGTTTCGCAGTAAATGCATTTTGCTATCCAAATTGCAGTGTTTGCAAAGCCATTTATTTATTTATTTATACCACATAGGTATTTCTAATTAAGTCAGTAGACTGCATTATGAACATAATAATATGCTTCCAGAGAAATGAAAAATTTGGAGATTCGCTACTATTTAAATTTTTTTAAATATTTTATTTATACAGACTGTTTTAAAAATGAACGACATCCTTTAAAGGGCGTGTTCCTCTCATGAAAATAAGAGAAAAAGTTTGTATTAACATGGGTCCGCAAATGCTTCGTTATCCAGATTGTAAAAAAATATCGATTTTTTTCATTTATTCGGAAACGATTGACAATTACATTTTAAAAATTACGCAATATCTATGTATGTTTATATGGCATAAGTGGATCATATTAGTCAGTTTTCTCCTTCTTCAGTGGCGTAGCTACAGGTGTGTATGTGGA
The DNA here is from genome assembly GCA_958336395.1 of Ctenicera cuprea. Lineage (NCBI taxonomy): Eukaryota > Metazoa > Arthropoda > Insecta > Coleoptera > Elateridae > Ctenicera > Ctenicera cuprea. Next base: position 41,389,436 of record OY284490.1, read on the forward strand.
TATGTCGGGAGGAAAAATTGGTGCGCCACTGTTTTTTTGTTTTTGATACAATTTTCAAAATGATCAACTAATTCATGGTTGAAAGAGTTTCTTCAGTTTTTTTCCTACCATTAACCGTTTTCGAGTAAATCACACTTCAAAGATGAAAAACACGACTAAAAAGTCAAAACAATCAAGTTAGTGACGTAATTAGTATATTAAACAAAAAAGTACTCAAAGCAGTCGCCTTGTTGTTATTTAATTACTTGTTGTCATCTGCTTGCTGAGTGCGTTAGATAAATTTTAACAAAAAAAACTGATTTACACCTTTGCAGAACAAGCTGATATCATGTTTGCTAGAGCCTTTGGAAATTGTGTAGAAGCAAGGCGAATGTATTAAGAAACGTTTCCTAACCGATTATTACCACACCGTTCTGTTTGTTTTTGTTTTCTGAATTGTTTTGACTTATTAGTCGGGTTTTTCATCTTTGAAGTGTGATTTACACGAAAACAGTTAATAGTAGGAAAAAAACTCCAGATACTCTTTCAACCATAAATTAGTTGAGCATTTTGATAATTGTATCAAAACAAAAAAAAACAGTGGCGTACCATTTTTTCCTCTCCAAATATCCACCTACAAACCTGTAGCTACGCCACTGGAAAAGGAAAAAACTGACTAATACGCTACATCTATGCCACATAATTATAAACAAAATTTAATTCCATATCATTCCCGAATAAATGAAATAATCGATATTTTTTATAATCTTCAACACCCTGTATCGCGAAAACGAAGCATTTGCAGACCCATGTTAATAGGAAATGTTCCTCTTATATTCGTGAGAGGAACGCGCTTTTAAAAGGATGCCGTTTGTTTTTGAAACACCCTGTATATTTTGACATACTATACGTACAAAACAAAGCAAAACTTCGTACAATAAATGAATGAATTTGTAAAACTAAAACGTTTTTAATTTTAATTCACAATTAAACCAAAAAATATTAAATTATCCGTAGCTTATTTTATAACGTGCATTGAAGTGCACTTTTTAACAAACTAACGCTTTCATATCATAATTACAGGCAACAAAAATTCGCGTTCCAAAGTTTTTTGTTTGCCGAATAGATCAAAGTAGATATATTAACAGCCGATTTTATTAAATTTTTTGCATTTTATCCGATTGACAGAAAGGTTGCATTATCAGTGGGATCTGAACATTAACGTCTCTCAATTTAGTAGACATTTTTGCTGTTTGATGTATAGCTGTCAACCTTTTCCTGACGTGAACTGGAAGAAGCTTAAATTATTCAAAGGATCGGATTATAGAAAGAGGAGATAAAACGATAAGCCATTTTCCTTATCAAATCAGTGCTTTTGAATTATATAAAAGACTAATCTTTTCCGACGTTTGCTGCTAAAACATTTTCTTTTACATATCAAAGTTTAACAAAAAATACTGCAAAGAATGTCAGCTTACATTTCTAAAACTGCTACTGAAATGTGGGTAACAAGAACACGACAAAGAAGGTGAATCAGTTGAAATTAATTCAGTACAGGTAAGTTTCTGATAATATAAAAGCTCACATTATGTTCTATTGTGTGTCTTGCGAAACGTTAGTTTGTATGGGTTCACAAACAGCTAACATCAGGCACAAGCCGATTAAGTATTATTGTCCTGGCAAACAAAATACATTACGATCAAATCCTTGTCCGCCCCAAGGTTTAAACAATCTAAGCACACGGCCCTGTTTAGGCAGGCAAGGCCTACCAACAAATATTGCTCAAACTTCTAGAGCAAATGCTTGTAAAGGCAGACAAGCTACAGGTCGGTCCTTACCTGATTATGCTGGGTGTGGTTCCCAAATGACGACGCGGTCTAAGCCGAAAGTAAGTTATAATATTGAAAAAATAATTCTTATATATTCCCAAGTAGCACAAAATATTGCTATTATATGAATCAAATATCATTATAATATTTGTGAACTTTAAATATTATTACAATATAACATATATTAAACTAATATTTAAACTTGCTGTATAGCAAATATTTGTTAGTAATATTAAGTCATCGTTAATAGAATATTTTTCCACAATATTATCAACCAAAGTTGTAGAAAATATTATCTAAATATTACGCGCTGCTGTATGACAAATATTAGTTTCAAATGTCAGAGAAATATTACTTACATCTTTTTTCAAAATATTACTACGATAAGGTAAACCAAATATTGTTTAAATATTAATAACCAATATGAAATTAATATTAAAAGGCAATATTTAAGCAATATCACACAGACGTTTTTGGATAATATTACGGTGTTGAGATTTACAAAATGTTATTTAAATATTACTACATAATATTTAACCAACATTTGCAGGTAATATTGAAAAAACATATCGTTTACATTTTCAGATAATATTAGGCTGTTGATATTTACAAAATATTATTTATATATTATTACATAATATTTAACCAACATTTGAAGTTAATATTGAAAAAACATAACTTTGACAGTTTTCGATAATATTACTTAGTTCAGATTTACAAAATGTTATTTAAATATTATTACATAATATTTAACCAATATTTGCAGGTAATATTGAAAAAACATAACTTTGACATTTTTAGATAATATTAAGCTGTCAAGATTTACAAAATGTTATTTAAATATTATTAGATAATATTTAACTAATATTTGCAGGTAATATTGAAAAAACATAACTTTGACATGATAGACAATATTATTCAGTTTAGATTTGCAAAATGTTATTTAAATATTGTTGCATGATATTTAACCGATATTTGCAGATAATATTGAAAAAACATAATTTTGACATTTTCGGATAATATTCGCTGTCAAGATTTACAAAATGTTATTTAAATATTATTACATAATATTTGACCAATGTTTACAAGTAATATCGAAAAAACATAACTTTTACATGTTCAGATAATATTACTCAGTTCAGATTTCCAAAATGTTATTTAGATATTGTTGCATAATATTTAACCGATATTTGCAGATAATATTGACAAAACATAACTTTGACATTTTCAGATAATATTACGCTGTTGAGATTTACAAAATGTTTTTTAAATATTAATACATAAAATTTAACCAATATTTGCAGGTAACATTTTAATTTTTGGAATGAGGGTAAATATCCTCATTCCAAAAATTAAAATGATGAATTAAAAGACAAAAGGGTCAGTTCCTCATTTTAATCTATAATTTCTTGCATCCTGCTTTCGTGCAGTGTATGTACTTGGTGTACTGGTTTTAGAATCTTGATTTAAAAATAAAAATAATACAAATATATTTTATATTTTGAATTTTTTTCCCATGGCTAATTTTTCCTCTGGATTTTTTGCCTTGAACTGTTTTGCTGAAATTTTTCGTAGATGTTTTCCTTTGATTATTTAAACTAGACTCTAAAAATTTAAGTTTATTCTACCGTATTAATTCCATAGTTTTGTCATTTTGGGGAAATTTATTTCAGGAATACTACTGGTGGTAGTAATTTTATAAAAAATCTGTTTTTGTACTGGTAATACGAAAGGTAGTTATAAAAGAGATATTTGTCGGCTACTTTTCAAAGCATCGATGTGGGTTTTATGTATATTTCCGAGTAATCCTGGTGTATTTACTTTTCTGCTAATGGCCATCTTTGTCTACTGGATGGTTTGCTTTTAGAAAAGATGAGGTTAATATTTGTTAAAATATTATGCTTATTTTTGTTAAATATTACTAAAAAATATTAGTTGTATATTAGGCTGCTATATGCGTGCAGAGAAACAGTAATAAAAAAAATATTTAAGATAAAGTATGATTCAAATACAATCGCCTAGCAATATCCCTGGCAACGTGCCGCCTACCTGAGCATAAAAAAGGCTTTTACTTTTGAAAATGATTCTAGGAAATTTCAGTTTTGGTCACAAAGTACCTGTTTACTCCCTACTACCTACCTTTTGCGGGTGGTGAGTTAATCTACGGAGCTATGTTTCTGTGAATTTTGTGAATAACTTACAAGTGAGCCATTGCTGCAAATAGGTAACTAGCGAGCATAGTTCCTTCCCATAAGTGATAATTTTTCTCGTTAGCGTTACATCTTTAAATAAGGTAAGTTAAGTTTACATTTTTTTGGAGGTTTGAGGTATTTATTTATATTTATATTTATAGGTCGAGATTCTCCATTTTGCAGGCCGTGAAAGCGCACATATTCCTACAAATGACCAAGTTATTGGCTAACAAAATGGCTTTGTGATATTCCAGAATTTGCAATACGGGAAATTGCCATTTTGCCATTTGCGCATTTTTAAAGCTATTGTTTGTAAGTATTTTGTTAGATTTTCTTAATCTGTTAACTAAAACAGCTTGTAGTTTTAGCTGTTACACGCAGACGTTTTGTAAGCACATCCGCCACGAAAATGAAAAAGTCAGTGTAGGCATTCCTGGCCACTTCCAAAAAGGTTGGTCTCATTTATTCGTAAGTTATTCAGAATTTCTTTACTTACGTGTACATTCCTGACCCAAATTCATTTTTTTACTATGAATGTCGGAATGTAAGAAGAATGTGTCACGTAACTTTGTGAAACCATGCCCGAAAATAAACTAATTAATAGTTAATACTCGCGTACACAGTTAACTATATATTATATTTTAACTTTCAGAGACACCACCGTTACGGACAGAGGCACGGGGAGATATATGACAATTAATTGTAAATCTATATATAATGTAAAAAATGTATGTATAATAAACTACCAGGAAGGACGTTTTTGTTTTTTTAACATTGTGTGTACTTCTACATCGGATTGAACTATATTTTGGACAAATAGTGTATAAATATTTTGAAAAACTGTTAAAAATATTGGTTTAATGAATTTAGATAACATTATTTAAATATTTTAAAACTACATTGTGGAAATATTGTATGTAGTATGTTACGTTAACATAAAAAAATATTAATGTAATATTATTTAAATATTATTTTTATATTACCGTAACATGTTACACACAATATGTCCACAATGTAGTTTTACAATATTTAACAATATTTTCAAAATTCATTAAACAACTACTTTTGACAACTATCATATATTTATTTAAAAAAATATTAAGACAACATTTTGAACAAATATTGTATACATCTTTGAATAAATATTATAGAAATGTCTTTTTTTAATATTACCGTAATATATAAAAAAATGTTACATACAATATTTCTCCAATGTAATTTTCAAATATTTAAATAATATTTTGAAACCATTAAATAAATATTTTTGACAAATATCATATATATATTAAAAAAAAATATTAAAACAATATTGTGAAGAAATATTGTATACATCTTTAAATAAATATTATAGAAATGTTTCCTTTTAATATTAACGTAATATAAAAAAATGTTACATACAATATTTCCACAATGTAGTTTTGAAATATTAAAATAATATTTTCAAACGCCATTAAACAAATATCATATAAATATTTTAAAAAAATATTAAGAAAATATTTTGAACAAATATTGTATACATCTTTAAATATTACAGAAATGTTTTCTTTTAATATTAACGTAATATAAAAAAATGTTACATACAATATTTCCACAATATAGTTTTAAAATATTTTAATAATATTTTCAGAAACCATTAAACAAATATTTTTGACAAACATCATATATATATATTTTTTTTAAATATTTAGCCAACATTTAGGTCAAATATTGTAAACATCTTTAAAATTAATGTTTTAGAAATGTTTCTTTTGAATATTAACGTAATATAGAAAAGTGTTACATTTAACATTTCTACAATGTAGTTTTGAAATATTTAAATAATATTTTGTGCTACTGGGGTTACCTTTGAAAATATGAAAAGTCTTTGAGCTGGTTTTATTTAAGACATAGTCGTTCTATTCTACGTGTATATTGCAAGTTGAGTGATAATGTTTGAAGTGACGTGTACTGTTTAAATTTAGAAAATCTAAAGCACAAACACACAGAGGTCCTTTAATTGTAGGTGACGTCATGAAAACAAATATCTAAAAGTTATCAAAATTTATTTCCACTTGCTATAATCATTTCTTTAAACCCACAATGCATTGCAGGTTGCAGTTGATTTACCAACCTAAAATTCTAATCTATAATTTATTTGACATTTGACAGGTGATTCGCTAGCACTCAATGGCGTTCTGTTAATTTTAAGGTAGGTGTTTTTTTTAATTGGTGTTCTTTAATGCTAAGAACTGCAACGTGAAATTACACATTATTTATTATACATAAGGTTACGTAAATATGACGTCTTCTATCTTCTATATATTAAATCCATAACTATCTCACCATAACATGACGATGGGCTCTTACATCTCGACACAGCTTATTTATTGTTTTCAGCGAATGTGTATGTAGTAGTCGCGTAGGGTGACGCAGCACATAGTAGACAGCTAGGCAGCGCGGCTCTTGCCTACGTGTCTTATATCTCGGCGTTATCAAAACAGCGTAAAGCGAAGGTCGCGGATTCAGCTAGAATATTAAGTCCTCCAACAAGATGGTTGATTACTTCATATATCGGGTGGCCTGTTTAAAACAATTCACTCCAAACATCTAAACAAAGCATAAAAACGCAGTAAACGCGAAGTTGCGAGATGCAAAAGAGCATTAAAATTGTGTGCCTTCCCTCTTGTACGTTGTTCCGCTTAATGTACTTAAGAAATTATTGTTTATTATATAATTATTAATTGTTTTATAATTTTTAAGTCTGTGCCAAGTAAAACATAAAAATTATATACCTTGCTACAATAACAAATTAGATACAACGAAACATTTGGCACCGACTTCAAAATTATAAAACAATTAATAATTATATAATAAACAATAATTTCTTAATTACATTAAATGGAACAACAAATAAGTATTAAATTGTTGTATAAAAAACATTTATTTTTTGCTTTTTAGTTAACTTATGTTACTTTTGTGTTTTTATTAGAAGTCGGTTTTTTTTAAGTTAATTATTGTAGTTATTGTTTTCTTGGTGCTTTTAAAGGGGGCTGCCTTTAAATATTGTGTTGTATTATCTTTTGGGCTTATTTCGGTTTTATGAGCTTTTCTTTCTGGGAGTAACGCTCATTTCCGAGACGCGAGCACTCGGTATACAATTATCAGAAAAAGAACGGGGCATAGCCCACGGATTATGCTAGTATAAATATAGATGATGAAAACCATAACCAAACAAACTAAATATTTTGTGTAAGTTAGTTTTTACAGACTTCCATTGACGTCGTTGGTGTATCGTTGTATAAACTCTACTTCTTCTGCATCTTTTTATGGCAGATTATATAACACCTAATTACCTTTTAATTGGCTGTTTTTATTTGTATAAACGACAAAAAGCATAGTTAAGGTGGATCTTTTTGGCCACGATGTTTTTAAGAAAAAGATTTGAATGCGTAAATTTCGCATGAAAGCGAACGTTGTACACCAAGCCAATAGGCGAGGTCTACAAACGCATGTTTGCTTTGGCACGTGTTGCGTACGCTATTTTTTCTACGCCCTTGTCTAAAGTGAAGAGAAATTACAACCATAATTTAAAAAAAATAGAGAACCGATTGTTACCTTTGATTAGTATCTATCTGACAGTATTGTATTTAATTTTTACCTTCCTCGCTATACGAAGAGTATCTATAGAGGAAGGTATTGTTATCGTCAGGTTGGATTTGGAGCAAATGCAAAGTATTTTCGCTGGCCAATATACTAGTTATTCCCAAAAGAAACGTACTTTTGTGTCAAACATTTTTTACCTAAACATTTTGACTACTAAGCAGGTTTTGGGGCCTTGGGAGACCGATAAAGCAGACGCTGCAGAGGTGTGTGTATACCCCTTTGAGGGCAACTGGTTACACAGTGTAACCATGTTTCAAACAATTTATTTCTCTTGGCCTAGTGGTTTCACGGCGATACCGGCGGCAATAAAATAACCATACGGGCGCTCTCTGTAACTTTCTAGCAGAAGCTTGCCCTGCTTTATGATTTGTGCTTATGCTTTTGGCAGTTTGTAAAAGTAAATGGTGGTGTGTTGTTTATGTCTTACAAAAGTTGTTTTCAACAATTAAATTTTGAAAATGGCAAGTAAGTAATTGTTTTATAATACCATACAGGCTGTTTCAATTTCGAGCCCCACCATGGGGATCTCGCTTATTTGAAGAGATAGAGAGTTGGTTAAATTGAGGCAAAGTTGCCAAATTTTATGCCTAACAATAATCTGTAAAGAAATTTAAAGTAGCCACTCTGGTTTTTCAGATATCTGAAAAAAACTGAAATTTTGGATTTTTTATTTTTGACTATAACGCATTTATCATTTATGCTACATATTTCTAGTTAACGCATTATTGGAACACTTTTTTATGCTGAATTTAAATTGTTTATCAGATTTGGTGTAACTGTTACCATTGTTCATTTTCGACTGTCAACTTTTTTTTTTCTTATGGTTGGTATTTACAATTTTTTCATATTTGGATAGAGTTTTCAATTCTGATTTCAACGATGTGTCACACTTTGCATTTTGTTTAAGTTTTAAGCATTTTATTACAATAAACAAAAATTTCATAAGAGTGCCATGGAAAGACCACGTCATTTAATTTATTTTGAGAAAATTCTAGTAGGCTATGAACTGATGGAAGTAAAACAAAACACTTCTCTTATTTACTTTTACTTTTAGATACATTAAGTATGCGAAAATTTCAGGAAATTTTGTTTTGAGCGTAGGCAGCAGGTTAGGTTATTTTTTACAAAAACAAATGAATGACACAGTTACTAACATACACAATTTACTAAAAATTCCACTTGCAGTTTTTATGTTTGCAACTGACATAACAGATTTGAATAACAGGTTAAATAAACACATCAGATAACACTACAACTACACTAATACGAACAATTATTAAATGAATGTTCAAAACATTTGACACCTTTGTAAAACATGCTCAGAAGCTCGTCTAAAATGAACACTAATATGCGTGTTAGTAACTGTGTCATCCATTTGTTTTTGTAAAAAATAACCTAACCTGCTGCCTACGCTCAAAACAAAATTTCCTGAAATTTTCGCGTACTTAATGTATCTAAAAGTAAAAGTAAATAAGAGAAGTGTTTTGTTTTACTTCCATCAGTTCATAGCCTACTAGAATTTTCTCAAAATAAATTAAATGACGTGGTCAGACTAAATCATCCGAACTTAAAAATATTAAATAATAACTAAAGTAGCAATACTGTCAACAAAAAAGAGCAAAAAAAAACTGATTGCCAATTTTCTTTTGATAGCACACTGTTTGTCAAATGAAAATTTGTTAAATTTGTTTATGCCATAACTTATTGCCCGATTTTAATTTTCTTTTTACTTTTGGATGATATATTGCCATTTAATATTTTTAAGTTGAGGCCGTTGGGGGTGAGTAGGCACTCAGTATCTTTTATCTCTTGACATATTGAGTGGATCGTTTTAAAATGAACACCAGGTTTGTCCACAGTTAAGAATTCTGACATAAACTTTGGAAAATCTAATCATAAGGATTTTACTGCGCCTGGCTTGTTCGATTGTCAAATCTAATTCCACCAAGCTGATTTCCGTTTTTCTCGAATAGCCTTACAGATGGTGTATTGAAGTAATTCTACAAATATGAAGCAGTTAAAAAGCTGTACTTCTGCACAAGTGGTGGCTATTTCAACGGATCTACACGTTAATGCGGTCCAGCGACGGCGTCAGGGTTTCTTATATGGGTGGGCACAAAAAAGCACAAAATTTTTGGGGTGGGCACAACCATCTTGATATCAAATAGGAAAAGTGTGTTTTTAAGTAACCGATCTATTAATTAAAAAATATATATATCGGAGTATAGTAGACAAAAATATCTTGCTATAGGCAATTTGTTGCACTTCGATTGATAGGTGGGGCACGTGCCCCTCCCCCTCCCGCGTCGTCACTGATGCGGCAACGCTATTGAAGAAGGGTTGTTCGATTATTGACATTTCCAAAAATATTACTGTAAATTGTGTAGCTAATAAAAACGAGTAATAAACTCCATTGTTCTGTATTAATTGTCATTTAAAACTGTATTAACTCTTGAATTTAACGAAAAAAAATTGGTGACAAAAAGATTTTTCAATAATTAGTTTCCAAATATACTGGCAAGCAACTTACGAAAAGTTACTCAAATAGAAAGTATCTAAAACAGTTTTTAATTTTTATGAAAGTTGTTTGAATAATAGTGATATAGAGTTACTTGAAGATACGTTTGCCCAAAATGCTCAAAAACAAATCACAAGAAATCATTTAAAGAGCATTATTATTTTATTTTTATTTAATCTTTCACCTCTTATACCCGAAGGTGTCGAGGTCTTTCACTCCGGGTAGGCTATTTGCTTGTGCAGTAGGAGGTAGTGGGGCCGTTTGGCCTTTAGACCGCTACGCTCCTGAAGCTTATGCCACCCTTCATGCACATTCATTCAATGTCATTCACACACATGTGTTTAATTGTATGTTTTTATGTTGTTTATGATTTTGGTACATGTCCTGGTCAGTCAGTAATCAAGGCAAGCGGCGTTAATTGTAACCCAACGTCGAATGGTTACCGAGCTCGATACCGATCCACAGAATTACAGAAAAAATTTCTGCTTCTTCCAGGATTCTAACCGAGAACTCACGCATTGTGAGTCTGGTCCTCTACTTAAGTAAAAGTAAAAAATAAAATCATATTGGTAAGTAAATTAAAACAAAATAGTGTAACATGATAATTGCATATATTTATTTTTATGTGGAAAACTAACACAGAGCTTTTTTGACTACCATTATTTACAGGTGGGAAGGCGGTTTGTCATACTCAAAATGAAACGTCCCCATAAATTTATCATCATCTTGACAATTATTTGATCTGTATTATTATATTGGGCTCTATCGTTTGACGGCGCTGATAAGCCTTAGCGGCAGAAATAAACCGACGATAATTTTAAAAACCAGAATAGGCCATAATAATACAAAATAAAAGTTAGGTTTGTTTTAATAAGGAAGTTGCATACGATACAATCAAGAAGGTCGTGGTTTTCAGAACATGCATAAAAAATGTGACAACTGAATCGCGATTTGTCACACAGATGTTGAAATTTCGATTCTTGGTCCATATTATATGCTTTAAAATATCATACAACTAGGTAATGTGCGTATTTCTTATACTAGTAACTTTTTTCCCATTTCATATGATGTCGGTTTAAAACATCATGTTTTATTTACAGCATGGGCGCTTCAAATTCTAGTAACCAAGTATTAACCAGTATTAAAGAAGGCAGACCTTCATCCTTCATCATTTCTCTTATACAGTCTGGTTGCGATGTAAACATTTCTACCGAAACGGGAGAAAGCCCTCTTCACCTCGCTTCAGCACGTCGTACGACAAAGGTTGCAAGAGCGCTGATCAAATCTGGTGCGAATTTAAATGCGTTGAATAACATTAGGGAAACCCCACTACATCGTGCAATTATGAACCAAAACAGAGAGATGGTCGACTTGTTACTCTACTACGGAGCTGATATAAGTATTATGTCGAATGATAGCTACACACCATTAATTTTAGCGGCAGTAGAGAACAATTTTCAAATATTTAAAACGCTGTTTCGATTCTATAATGAGGAATATTCTTGTATCACGTTACAAAATGAAGCTTTGATTGCAGCTCGTCTAGGTCGTACCCATTTAAATCGCATTTTGTTGTTTAGCAACGACAGTTTCTTCCTTCGACTTTCGATGGATTGTGGAATACTCAAACTGTTTAAGCTAATTTGGAATCGGCTTGATCATGAAAAGCTTTTGGATGAGGAAAAGCCATTTCTGGTATATTATTGGACAAGTGAATTATCTTTCTTTACAACATCCAATTGGCTTGAATGTCTAAATTTGATCCTGAGTTCTCCTTGCGTGTATAAATTTGTCGAGCACTACAAGAATTACCAACTCCGATGCTTGCCAGAATTGATACGAGCTTTTGATAAGCATGGTGTAAAAAGAAATGACAGAATCGCCGTACTTTACACCTTGTTTGCGGTAGGAGTGGAAGTTTGTAGTACTGATCTCCATTGGATAAGGTTATATTATGGATTTAACGAAGAATTTGAAGCGTGTATTTATAGAGGAAATTATCGTGGAAGGATCAGCCACATAGAAGAATGTGATTCTCCATTATTAACATTCATTTTTGGTCTTGAGGAGGAATGTTCCACCACACGAGTTTTTGAGTTATTTAAAGATTGCTCTCCTAATATTTGTCATTATTACAAGTTTTTTTCGCTAAATTCCGATATGAAGAGCGAACTACTAGAATCTATGGATGAGACATTTGATGATACTGCGGAAATTTGTCAAACAGTAGCTCACATGAACGAATTTCCTTCGCTTTTAGAGCTGAGCCGAAATGCAGCTCAAAACTGGATTAGAAAAAAATATGAGGACAAAATTCAAAAACCTCATAATTTTCATGACGTCGTGAAAGGTTTAAGTTTGCCGGAAGATCTCAAAGATGTTCTTCTATTTAAACGTCCTATCTACGATTAAAAGAAAATTCAAAAGAAAATTATAAAAAACTAAAATGACATTTCTTCTATTTTGAAATTATTAAATCTTCTCAACCCTACCCATACATTTTGAAATATCATGTACAATTTCCTGTAATCTTTAGAATTCGTTAAATTATTGTGCCAAATAGACTGTGTATCAATTATAATTGTTTCAACTTAAAAATGTCAGTTTGAATTTTTCTGGACTTGCCACATTTAGAAAATACTTATTTTTACTATAACTTATGATCAATTCAGAATGATCGTGGATTATTCTTCTCTATTGATTGAATATGTTAATATGGATCTGTGAGAATTCAAAAATTTAGAGAAGGCGTCACAGAGAAATTAGGCCCTGGGGAAAAATTAAATCATAGCTCGTCAGCTCTATCACCTAACAAAATGTTTAATCACTTTTTAAAAAATCGCTATTTAGGCTCTCCATTAATTTTTAAATTACAAAAACTTATAGAGGGCGGCACTGCTCAGAAGAAAAATTATATCCTATTCCATTTTTGGTTCTAACAGCGGCTACAACAATTTAATCGATTCAAACATTTAGCAAAAAAAGGGCCTTGGGGAAATACAAACCATAGTTCGTTCTAAGTTTTATTAGCTGACAAAATTACTAAAAAATCATGGGGCTAGTTTTAAGAAAAATAATTTATTTAAAAATATTTATAAAATCATAGAACGGGGTCACAGCAAAATTAAAGCTTGAAGGAAAGAATAAATCACAATTCGTTCTTGACTATCAGCTAAAACCTTTTTGAAAAATTGTGTAGCTAGCTTAAAAACAATTTTTTGGAGTTTTGATCAATTAAAAATTTTAAAAATTGATGGAGTACATCGGAGGAAAATTAAGGCATTAGGAAACAAAAAAAATTATAACTCGTTCCTACTTCTATCAGCTTACAAAATTTCAATAAATTTTCTAGCTAAAGAGCATTATACGGTTTTAAAATGCCTTGCATAGCTGTAATCCTGCAGCTTTTTCGCATATTTCAACGGAAAAAACAAACATGTTTCCCTATGCTGCTTGTTATCCGTTATCGGTGGTTATTTTGGCTAGTCTGGTCATTCTGGTCACGTGCGAATAAACAAGCCGTTGTTTACGCTCCCCACCGCTGGATGCCACACGGTCTTGCATCAAGGGATTGCGTTATCGTCCTGGAATTGTATTTAAAATTCCACTCGCTTTTTAGCCTAACATCTCACGAAACTTGTGTTTGACGGAAAATTCAACAGCGTTTAAAATTTGTATTTACTGTTTTGTAGTTTGACTTTTTGGCTGCCATTAATTTGTGTAGTTATTAATACCACAAATTTGCAATTTAAAAATAAATCGAATTTGAAATTATTTGATGATCCAAGATATAGCAAGCAAGCTTCGAGAGTGATGCAATCAATACAGCATCATAGATGTGCTAATTTTGCTCCAGTAGATCTATGGTATATACAGTGACCGCCAAAAAGTCTGCACTATATGAAAGACTTTTTATTCATTTATTTAGGAAAAATCTAAATAGGGTAATCGTTTGTGCTTCTATAAAGACTAGAAATTCAACGGACAATATTTGACGCGTGACTTCTGGTAGGTATATGTCAAATATTACATTTTTCTAAAAATATTGCCAAAAATATACATTTTACTGAAATTATGAAAAATTAAAGAAAAAGAAGTTGTTTGTAATAATATTCTATCTAAAAAATTACTTATTTTGATTTTACCTTCAGTGAAAGAAAAGTGAAGAAAAACCAAAAACGGACAAAAATTCATCAGAAAAAATTTAAGGGTGGCAAAAATTTTCGATTATCTAATATTCATAGATAGCGTCACAGAAAAATTAGCAAACTGAGAGACGAATCAAATTGTAGCTTATTCACAGCCGTGTGAGCCTACAAAAAAAATCGTGTGACTACACTTTAGGCAATATTTTTTTGAAAATATTCAAAAGTAATTTTCACTGCGCAGTTTTCTTAGTACAAAAAGGCTTTTACATAGTGACATTGTGTTCTCCTAGAGCCACTACACCATTTGATTTGAAAGACTAGGACAGCACCCAGCAATGAAGCATATCCGTCCCCGCTTCAGACGGTGTTGCCACCGCCCTTTGGGACGCCATGATCGAGGTACGCTCGATCAACGCGCCTGCCCTCAATACAAGAAAGAGAACAGGCTACCAGTCCTGGCATCTGGTTGCGGGCCCTAAGCCCCTACTGGTGGAGGGGGACCTAAATTTCTATTGATTCTGCAGATCAGTTCCCGAACTGAGACGCAGCTCACCCGTCGAACCGCACTAAGACGGCCCTAACCTGCACTTAGGCTATACCACTGCCACCACGAGTCTTATTCCGTGACCAAAAACGGGAGATGTAAATCCCCCGCGGGCTCGGATTTGGTCCCCGTGGTACCAGTCAAAGAAAGTCACTGGTTGGACTTGTCGAAGCAAGCGCATGCCAAGCAGCGCTGCCCCTCCCAGTTAGGACCTCGCAGGTTCCAGCACTGGTGAGCTACGCACCGCCCAGATTGGTCGGTAACCGGCCTGATCATAGTGGCCGGCACTTTAACAGCGTCGGGTGTACATAAGTACGAACCCTCTGGGTCGACATTTAGATACCGGGCGTGAGCAGGCATAATGCGCCCAACCCCTACGGTCCTAGTCCTAAGTGCCAGCTGTACACCACTCCATCGTTGGAAAGCACCATTACTTGCCGGAACCCCTACCGTCCAGCTCAGGTCAATCATCCAACAAGGCTGGTACGTAAGAGTTCCTGGTCAAGGAGCGGGGTTTCCACTTCAGTGATCGTACTACCAGCTGCACACCACTCCATCGTAGCAAAGCACCATCACTTGCCGGAACACCTGCCATCGAGCTCAGGTCCATCATCCAACAATGCTGGTACGTAAGAGTTCCTGGTCAAGGAGCGGGGTTTCCACTTCAGCGATCGTGCTTCAGGTGTTAAGACCCATACTGAGGGCTGGCTGCAAGCGACACCCCTAGGGCCCAGGTCCCTTTGCAGCAGCAGCCATTCCATCCGGGAAAGCACCATCACCTGCCGGACCGGTCAGGGAGCGGGGTTTCCATTCCTGAGAGCGCTACCGCTTAGGTATTAAAACCCATACTAGGGGCTAGCTTTTTCTCACCCCTAGAGCCCAAGACTCTCATAGCAACTGCGCTTCTCCATCCTGGGATACATCTTCACCCGCAGGACCCCCATCACCCAGTCAATGCGAGGCTACCCGGTCAGGGAGCGCGGACCCCCCTTTACCTGCCTGACTGACCATTTGCCATCCAGCTCACGTCGGGGGAGAAGACGGGCTGGTACCCCGGTCAGGTAGCAGGGTTCCATTCTAGAGAGCGAGCTACTGCCGAGATGTTAGAACCCATTTTGAGGGCTACACTTTACCTGGTGAAATCACTCACCCAGTCTCCGTGCTTCCAATTAAGGAAACCTTAAACCTCTTCGACGAGAGGTGGACGTACCAAGTTGAAATCACCGAAGTGACCGTTACAACGCCGACCCCGCACAAGGTGTCTTTGTTCACGTCTCTCACCTAGGTGAGGGTCCTTGGCCGCCCCGCCCCTATAGCCACTACAATACATAATTGATCTCGATTTATAGACTCATCTCTAAATAATCAAACTTTAAAGTAAAAATTTTCAAAAAAACTAGTACCGGCCGCCATTTTCAAGCTAGTAAGTTCGGAGAAAAAAACGTTGAATTTGCGTATGGTTCTCTTTCAGATACTGCTTTGAACCTCAATTTCTGGAAAAAATTTGTTCTTACCCAAGTTTCAGGTCAAAAATTATTTTGCACGGACATCTTACAACACCACTAAATTATGATTACACAAATAACAACTGTTTTCACACTACTACGTCGTGTACGTGCGAATCTCGCAAATTAGGCGGCTATTGGCATGCGTTTATCACGAACAGCTGACAGTATAATTCTCGGAAGTTGTGGGTTCGTGGTTCTAGAGTCTTTAATACGCAGATACTTTATCCTCTTTTACCTTGTGTAATATGAATTTTACCGCAATAAGCTTTCTATTTCACTCTTATCCATTTGAAGGCCTTTTAAGACGGGGGCTTTATTCGGTGCCTTATAGCTGAATTGGAGACTGACAGCCAAATGACCCTCGCATAGGTTCGCTTAATGCTCGCAAAATACTCAAACATTCAAACGTTTTCGCGGATCCTGCGGCAGCTCTTTAATATACGTTCTCGCATAGAAATCTCATACAAAAGTTAACTATAAAGTATTTTTATAGTGTATAATATGTTATGTACTGAAACAAAAAGTAATTATTTAATTTTTTCTTATTCCATTGCGAGGTCAATGACTATTTGACCCAATGGAGAAACCGCCACTGAATTACACACTAATAAAATTTAAAAATAGTGTAACATCGACAAATAATAATTTGTTTAGAAATTTCTGGTAAAACCATGTTCACAGGTAGTTACTTAAAAGGAAAATATTCAACATTTACAGATGGCTCAAATTTTCTAATAGCACTCGCATGAAACCACGAGAAAATACGCTTGGTGCTTGTTCAACAATTAGAGGATTATCTTCTCAAAATTAACACACTCGAAATATAATTCAAAATCTTATTCAACGGTTATTAAGTAGTGGATTTGCACAAGCACGGTATCCTCGCCATCCCTCTCCATCGTTGATTTTTAGGTTTTTAAAAATTTACGAATTTCAGCGTCAAAGTTGGCACAATGCATGACGTGGAATAGAAAATTCTGCAGGTTTTTTTCTGTTCAATGACCTGCACATATTTAACTGGGCAATCGCCAACGAAACGATTAAGTTCCGCAGGCGTAAAGGAAGCAAACGATCGATATATTGCTAAAAATTTTAAACTATTTCAAGGCATTAGGAGAGCTTTTGTGGTGAATAGCTACTTGTTTACGAACTGGTGATGTATTTAACTGCATATCCGCAGAATTGTGGATTAAATCAGAATCTCAGTTTATGTTTGCAATTTACTTTTTCCCAAGTACCGGTTTTTAACTATTTTCAGAAACCGTAAGTCCGGAAAATTTAATTTCATGACCTGAAGTGTAATAATTGTGAGAAGCCATGCACGACTTTTCGGATCTATTGTAGCTAAAATGAGCTGTATGTTCGTTCATATAATATTTTTGTTTTTACCACTAGAGTAAGTGTAATTTAATATTCACGTACATACAAGTTAAAAACCCATTTAAGGTTAACTGCCTCGGCGATGTAGTTTTCATATTACACCGGCAATATAAAAGTGCAGGTTCAATTCCGCTCTGGGGCAGAACCCTAGATGGTTTTTCACAAATATTTAAAGTCTAATCTTCACATTACTGTCGTCGTGTCAGCGAAAGGGGTGCAAACAATATTGATAGTAACACCGAACTATTATAATATAGATTTTAAATAAAGTACTTTATTTTACTTCAACAATAATTATCTATTTTAACCTTATACGTATTTCGGTACGTTTATGTGGCATTATCAAAGGTAATATGAAATTGTCAACAGTTGGTATAGGAACAGTAAAAATTGGTGACTTGATCTTAGTTATCAATGTTTGCAGATAATTTGATGTCTTTCACTCCAAAACGTCTAATAAAGGAAATTTAAGAGATCGATTTGCTCGTTCATTAAAGGTACTGTTTTTGAATGTTTATGAATTTCAAATGCTTTCAGTATATCTCATTGGATGTTTTTGTAATGAGAAAAATCAAATCATTTGCAAACACTGATAACCAATAACAAGCCACCAAGTTCTATTGTTCCTATAGCAACACCAATTGTTTACATTTTCATATTACCTATAATAGCAATTAAACATTTAGAAATGCGTATAAGGTTTAAATAAATAATTATTGCTAAAACAAAATAAAGTATTTTATTTAATATCAATATGAACTTTAACAAAGTAAAGCAGGAACTTACTAATAAATAGTTATTTAAGTAACAATGAATGTAAAGACTTAATAACATTCGAGGTAGGTAAATACGAGCCGAGGCGGTGGCCTGCCGAGAATGTTAATAGTCGATACATTCCGTGTTACTTATTAAATTTTTCACGCTACAGGTAGAAAATTAATCATATTTTTAAAAGTTCGTTTTGACTGCTATCATCAGAATTATTTTTTAAAAGTCCCATTATTCTAAGTTGCCTGTGCTTGTTACCATATCAACGAACAGTTAAAATCAACATTTTAGTATTCTGTTTGAAATAAAATATTGGAATCTGTACCTTGTTGCTTTAATTATTATCCTAGGAATGTAAATGACACTATTAAGTTCCGTAGTCAAGGGCAAAAAGTAAACTAATGTTAATGGCCATTTTCAACTTTTGTAGCTATGGATGTATCGTCTATTTACCTTGCCCGTAGCGTGAAATTGAAATTATTACAGTTAAAAATTGACAAAAAAATTACAAATTTAGATAATTTTCTAGTTGTGAACAGGATGAACAATGCATCTGGTAAATGTTCAATTTTTACTATTTTTTGTATAGTGCAGTATGTTTGTAATAAATTTTTCGCCACCTTACGTGATCGTAATTTATCACTAAAACTCACTGGCATGGAATAAGTCTGACGTAATCCAAGAGTGTCGGGATTGTCAGCTCCAAGTCACATGATGATAGTGGTGATTATATTGATACTGTAGTTCAAAAACCTGAAAATGTTTGCAATTTTTCCGTAAGATTGTTAATAGTGTATTAAATAAACAATTTTTTTTGTATGGGAAATCCGGTTTTTGATAAGTATTGAACTTGCCGACGTCTTTAGTACGAACAAAGTATTTTTCTCCCTTTTTCTTTTTTAAATTCTGTTTTTATAGATAGATCTTGCTTAATTTATTATTTTGTTAACGATTTCGCTTTCTAATATCGTCAAAAACAAACTAGCAACATAGACATGCACAGGGCCGGCGCTAGACTTTTTGTCGCTATAAACAAACAAAAATTTCGCGCCCTTGTCTCATATTAATAATTAAATGTACAACTGTTACCAAAAAAATGATGCACAGTTATAATAAACAAGAAGATTCACAAATTGACGTAAGATTTTGTGTGTGGATATATTATATTGTTAAAAATTTCACAGGTAAAGATTAATTTACGCAGAAAAATATTTCCTGTCCCACATTTTTTTGATATCAGTTGTACATTATTAAAAGCAAAGTAAAATATAGTAGGACTACTAAGAAAAAAGAAACCGGTTACATATACAGGATGTATCAAATTGTGTTAACTATGGGGATCTCGCGTATTTGTAGAGATACGACTATGATTAAATTCGATAAAAGTTGTGGAATATTATGCCCACTAATAATCTGAAAAGAAATTAAAACTATCTTGCTTAGTTTGTAAATACACTACAAAAAACTGAAATTTTGAATTTTTTTGTTTTCGGCTATAACTATTTGTCATTTATCTTACATATTTCTAGTTAACGCATTATTAAAACACTTTTTCATGCTGAATCTAAATTTTTAATTATATTTGGTATAACTGTTACCATTCCTCATTTTCGACTGTAAACTTTTTTTTTTCTTATGGTCGGCATTTTAAATTTTGTCATATTTGAATAGAGTTTTTAATTCTGATTTCAACGATGTGTTACACTTTGCATTTTGCTTAAGTTTTGAACATTTTATTAGAGAAAATAAAAATTTCATAAGAGTGCCATGGCAAAACCACGTCATTTAATATATTTTGAAAAAATTGTAGTAGGCCACGAACTGATGGAACTAAAACAAAACACTACTTTTATTTACTTTGGCCTTTAGATACATTAGGTCAGCAAAAATTTCAGGATACTTTGTTTCGAGCGTAGGCAGCAGGTTATGTTATTTTTTACATTTTTTGGTATAGATTTTTTATTAATACTATTTTAATATTTTTAATACATAGCGTTGTAGTGCATTTAAAGACAAATTAAACATTGTTTTCCAAATAATGTATCTTCAAAATGAAGGCCGCTACGAATTTTAGAAAATTTTAACTTTAATGCCCGATTACCCAAAAACAAAAAATCCAATCAATACAAATTATCATATTGTTTGATAGCCTTTAATAAGTATAATCAATTGATGTAAAATAACTTTTGGAACAATAAAAATTGTAAATATCCTAGCGGCTCAAAATTTTAGACTACTTAAAAAAAATTTCTTCAACAACTGCCACACCATTTTTTTTTTAACTTTGTCAGCCGATAGAGTATGCAATGAACTATAAAATTTGTTCTTTACTGATTTCCCAAATTTTGACTCTGACGCCCTCCAGGAATTTTTGAAAATATTAAAATTGATTAATTTTTTATTCCTGAACGCAAACGCCGATCGTTATAAACTTTTATCAGTTCGATAGACTATTTAAAGTACTTTATTAGGATTAGCGGGAATTCTCAACTATCTTGAAAGTTAAGGAAAACAAACGATACTTTTTAATATCACCAACGTGTTTTTCAGCAGTTACGTGATTTTAACTACGCCTATCAATTAGCTCTAATGAAAAGAAAAGCGCGCGCCGCCAGTAAGTAACCAACGCCTTGAGTCTAAAGCGGGTTTCTGCCGGGTAAATTATTATGTAAATTTCCATCACTTCTTGACACGAGAATATTTAAAACGTAAAAAGTATGGGAAAGTATCAGCGACCTGTTTCGCCCATTTTTTTTATTATTCGGGTTATCTCTAAACATATTAACGTAGGTTACTTTGCGGTATCTTGTATACTGAGAAAGAAAGCAAACATGCAAAAGAAATTGAATTAAAAAGTAAGAGGGAAAGAGTGGTAGATGATAAGCAAAGAAGTGTTAAACAGAGAGCAAAGGATTGGAGGAGAGCAAGGAAGGTTTCGTTGGCGTTTCTGCAACAGCTAGTGAACTAAATATGTATATATGATGAGGATTATTTAGGTAGGTTTCTAAGTTACTAGGATGCCCTTCTTGCATTAATAAGGAGCAATATGGAGCATAGAAGAATATTAAAGCATCCAAATTATTTATGCAGGGCATCCTAGTTTTAAGAAAAATGTGAAAATTCAATAAAAGAAATTCTATCAACAATAAAAACATTTTCGGACACGAGAAAAGACGAGATGGATTTATACAAAATATGGTTACTGAAGGCTTCAATCTTCTGTAAACATAAAATATTTACAACGAAACGGGGTTATATCAAAGTCGTGTGGTTTTAATTGAGAATGGTTCCAACATACAAGCCATCATAAAAATTCTTACTGCTGTTTCGGCGTCCCGAGAGGCGTGTAATTCAGACGAGGTAGCAGCCTGTCGTAAAGCCAACGGGTGCTTCTGCAATGCGTATAAAACAAAATGTTAACGCAGTGAGATGAGTTTCACATGTGCGGGTCCAATCACCAAATGTACTTTATATGGTCGCATCGAGCTTTTGCGACTTGCCATAATTTGGTGATAAGAATAAGATCCACTAAGCCATTTATCCATGCAGAGCTTTAAAATTAACCTATTTTTATGCCGTATCATCATGCGAAAACTCAATTTTAGTAAGATATATGGCACAGATTTTAAAATTATATTGTTAACTTCTAGAGACGATCCAAATATCTTAACCAGTTTCAAATATTAATTGTTAAAAAATGTCATGCTTTTCTTGTAGCTATACCTCGTATACCGGCAAAGAAAGTAATAAACTACCAAAAGACATTAGTCTCCGAAACACTTTCGGTTTCTGAAGTATTAGATATGCATTTAGTAAATAAATAACACATGTTCTTGGAAATTAGGTGTTTGGGTTTCAACTCTTTTCATACACTGTGTCTATAAAGCAACCCCCTCCAACTAACTTTTGAACGACTTGATATTTTACCCCAAAATTTGGTGAGCTCTAATGGGAAATTAAATACTATTTTGAAGCCCACAATTAAATTTTGTATCATTTAAAATGGCGACTGGGCGCTATTTAAATTTTTTTTTAAATAAAAAGAGAAGTCAAGTGACACCTCATTTGAAAGGCCTTTTAGTTTTGCGCCTGATCCTAAAGTTTCAAAGATGAATATTCAGCCATAACAAAATGACAAATGTTTGAAGATAACGAAAAAAATAAGAATTTACGCAAACAGAATTGAAATTAAGTGTTCGAAATGTTCACCATTCACTTGTTAGCACGTAAAAAGTCGGTTATGAAGTTGCTGTTTTACATTTTCATAAGTTTCTGGAGTGATATTTCTGCAAACTTCTGTAATGCGTTGCTCTTGTTCTTCAATTGTTTCTGGACGGGTTCTGTACACTTTCGATTTCAGATATCCCCATAGACAAAAATCTAAAGGGGTTAAATCTGGGGAGCGAGCCGGCTATTCTACAGACCCTCCCCTACCAATCCATCTTCCAGAAAATGTACGTTGAGAAAGTCAGAAACAGGCCTATAATAATGAGGCGGCGCGCCGTCTTGTTGGAACATAACGTTTTCAATATTATTTCCAGCCATCTGAAATAGTTCTGGGAAAATTTTGTCCTGCAAATGAAAAAGTGGACTACTGGATAAAAAAATCAAAACAATTTTGAATTGAGTGAGTCCATTTGTTTAAAAACCGGCATTTTGTTATGGCTGAATATTTTTCTTCGAAACTCCAGGATCAGAAGCAGAACTAAAAGACATTTCAAATGAAATGTCACTCGACCCCTTTTTCCGTTTAAAAAAAATGTAAAATGGCGCCCAGCCGCTAATTTGAATGATGCAAAATTTAATTATTGGCTAAAAAATAGGATCTAATTTCCCATTAAAGCACATCAAATGTTGTGGTAAAATATCAGGTCGTTCAAAAGTTAGTTTGGGGGGGGGGGGGATGGTTACTTTATAAACAGACGGTATAGAAAAAATTCCATACTTCCTAATCGGTATGGCAAAGAATTGCATAAGAAGAAATTGATTTTCAAATTTCGATAAAAATATACGTTTTAAGCCTCTAGGAACCCAAAAAGATGGTTTCGTAATAAATATGTTACATTCAAATTCTGTTGCCCAACATGAACGACAAACGTTCAAACGTGTGACATGGGATACGAGGTGTGGCTTAATAAGTTTCCAGACTTTTTTCATGAAAGAATATTTTTCTATTATTATTATTATTACAAATTCTGAGTAAACGACACCATTGACATTAAAAAGCAAATTAGCGTCGTGTCAATTTTCGATTTAAACGGTCAGGCTTTTTTTAACTTCGGTAATTGGTCCTTCTCAACGGTGGTTGTTTTTGACGTTACTTCCTTCCCTTTTTAAACTTTCATGTCAAATCAGGTACATGAGCTACTAACATTGCTTGAGCTTGAGTTTCGTTCGATTATAGGCCGCCCTCATACAATAATACAGTCTAGCTTAATTTACTGAAATTTACAGCGTGTCGTTTTGAACGTGTTGAAACTCGGCGTCATTAGTCAAATCTCCCCTGTATGTACTGTCATACCCCCAGTCTCCTTAATTCTCTCCAAGTTGAGGAATAGTTTCAGTTTGAAAATACATTAGCCACAATGTCGAAAAAAAATATGTAAAAGTAGATGTGATGGGTATCTAAAAATTAAGAATAGTATGGGTAAGTGTATGTGTACCTGTGGCCGCACTCTTACGGTATACAATTGTAAGTAATAATTGTAATAAACTTTTTCATGAGTTATATATCAAACTTAAGCTTAAGGAGATATGCTTCCAAAAATGCTTGGCATCTCTCTAACAGTTTAACAGCTTTTCTCAACTCGCTGCTGTAACCGCTTTACAGTATTAATGAGATGGTATAAACAATATTTTCTAAATACCCACAAATGAAGAAGTATAGCAGGTTTAGGCCTTGTGACCGTGGTGGCTATGGCTTAGGGTCACCTCGACTTGTGCATTTTTCACCAAAGACTTGAGATAGATGCTGCCTCAGACGCATAAGAAAATGCAACACAGCCTCTTCGGGCTTGAAACACATTTGATTGCGTATTTAAGAGTAAATCGCCAAATAAGCCTAAGAGAATAATTATAAAAAGTATAGTAAGTATTTCTTGTCAACCGATTTGGCAAAATGTACGTTCCTTAATCAGCTAAAACGCTTGAGAAACTGGGAATCCTATAGAAAACCCCTGACAAAAGTATAATAAAGTAGTGAGCAAGGCAAAAAGATCCCCATTGAGGTAGTACCGCAAGGGAGTGGTGGAAGACACACCCGAATGTGCAAAACTTTGAAAAGCTTCATCAAAAGACACCCTGAACTTTGTAGAAACCCTAAAACAACCTGAAGGTTGATATACGCAGATCAAGAAGTAAAATCTGGAGCTTTACTCCAGACTCACTTAGCTGGCTGCAGTGTCATCCAAGAGAATAATAAAGCCAGCAATATAAAGCTTGAATTACCTCTAAAGAGGGCTTAGAGAGAAAACTGGAAAATTGCTATTATTCAAAATATTTAAGGCCTCGGGTGAGAACGGCAGCACTACTTATCCAGGGCTGGTGGGACTATCCTTGCGCTTGTGCATGATGCTGCGGGCTATTTTAGCTCTATGCTATATACCAAAATGCTTGAGGCAGGTAAATGTGGTGTTTATACCAAAGTCACGGAAATACACCTATGTCCACGCCAAACCCTACCGACCTATAAGTCTCACGTTTGTTCTTCTGAAGACGTTGCTGCTAGCTGAAAAAGGGATATACTCACAAGGATACGCCCCCAGCATCTTTATTCAATAGAAATTTGAGGGCGTTGTATTTAATAAAATGCAGTTAGCCCTAAAAACCGTGGAATAGTAGTGCGTCGCAGAGAGACTATCGGTTAACCCCGAAAAAAACTCACTTCTGGCCGCAACACAAAGAAGAGCCCTCAACAACAGGAAACTTTTTCTGCTCGGCAAACAATTACAGATGATGGCTGAGGTCAAATGCTTGGGCGTTTTTAAAGACACCAGATTGACCTTCAAACGACATCTAAAACAGGTTACAAACAAAGCTACCAGGGTATTCTGGAACTGCCGACAAATGTTTAGAAACACGGAAAGAGGGGGGCTGAAACCAAACATGGTACATTTGCTCCACACAAAAGTGACAGTCCCAACAATCACATTCTCTTCCTTGATGTGGTGGCACAAGGCAAATAATATTTCAGTGAAAAACAGGCTAAGCAAAGACTGGCCTGCTAAAGAATAACAGGCAATGTGTTCTACCCCAACAGCCGCGTTAGTCATGCTAGATCTACCTCCCCTTCATCTAGTGGTGGAAGCTGAAACAAGACTAGGAAAGTACCGACTAAAAATAAATTAAAACGAGAGATACTGTCATTATTTAGGAGATCATACCAAAGTCTTTAAAATAATAAATAGAAACTACATCTTACAGATGCAGTCAAATAAAGTGAAAACCTCATTCGACTTTTAGAAAACGTTCAAATTTATTATACTAGAACGGGACGAGTGGAAGGAAGATAGAGTTTTCACTAAACTAAATAGGAACGTCATCTGGTATACGGACGGATCCAGAACAGACAATAGTACAGGGCAAAGAATTTACAGAGAAGCACCAGGCAATGTTTATAGCATAAACCTGGGTTGCTTTCCAACAGTGTTCCAGACCTAAATCACAGCTATTATCTGTGCCTAAGTTATGATGCAGATGTCTTACAGAACTAGAAGAATCTACATTATGACTAACAATCAGGTAGCCTTGAAAGCGCTGATGACATGTCAATTTAATTCCAAATTAGTTCTGGAATGTCATAGGAAACTGTTGAAACTGAGGAAACACAACAGGCTACGCCTGATGTAGGTATCAGGGCACCAAGAAATACATAGCAACGAAGAAGCTGGCAGTGCAGAAAAGCTAATAGGACCAGAGACAACCTTCAGGGAGCAGATTAAGAAATTGGCTAAAAAACACCCGTTTCAAGTACTGAACAAAGCACCCGAGCATAAGACATTTCAAGTCCCTTGTTGGGAGGGCCGTCCAAGAAAATCGCTGGAAAACTCCTCGCATTTATTAGGGTGAAACTAATGCATACAACAACTATCCTAACTGAACATTGTTGTATAAACAAACACCTACACACAAAAGAACTCGCAGAAAACCCGCGCCGCAGGTTCTGTGAAGAGGACGATGAGACACCCCTTCACTGTTTATGCTACTGTGGGGTATTAACGGCCCGCAGACTAAGACATTTTAGAGTACCAGTACTGGTACCCGAAATGATTAGAAAAATTTTAATTGACGATGTTCTGGGCATCTTTAAAGGTACAGGTGTATTATTGTGAGGCCAAAAGGGTTGTGACTACGGGCACAATAGGCATTTTAAGCTGCGGTGCTTGGGGGACAAGCAATTAATAGCAGCCCCAGGAAGGGAAAAGGGTTTTAAAATCTCTCACCATACCTGTTCACACATTTACCGAAAATCGGTGTTAATGCCTTGATACGTGTACAATTGCTGCTCATGAAGAATTTTCACAAATGTGCATTAGAATATTCCAGCTGTGCGCTGCTGATATCCTTCGGGTACTGGTTCTAGTCGTTTTAATTCGTATACGTGGTGAAGCGCACTTTCTTCTACATCAGGATTACTCATCGTCGTTGGCCTACCTCGTCCTGCTCTAGTCGATATTGCTGAGCCGCTTTCAGAGATATATATCTATGGATTTTACGGAACATACTTATTTCATTGAAAAGAAAGACCAAGCATGGAGATAACAATATAGGGGTACTAGCAGAAAGCGAAAAAAGACTAGAAAAAAATCTTAAACTAACCACAAAGAGAACTCGGGCAGAATTATAGCTTGTAGATAAAGAAAGCAAAGATTAAAATATTAGTTTGTGGAAAGAGCGGACATGGAAATACGCAAATAGGAATAGAAAACCAAGGAATAGAGAAAGTCTACGAATTTTAATACGTGGGCAGTTTTTTAACGACAGATGAAAGATTCAAACGAGAAATAGCCAGCAGAGTACAACAAGCAAAAGACGCGTTATATAGTAAAACACCTGCTAATATCAAACAGCATAACACGTAAAAGAAGAGTTCAATTAATATAAACGCACATTTGGAGTACGGCGCTGCATGGATATGAAACGTGGACAGTAGGAACACTGGAGAAGAAAGAAGCAAAAGCGCTGTAAATGTAATGCTACAGAATGATCTTAAAAAAAATTAACAATTAGAATAACAAATAAAGAAGTAATAAGAAGAGTAGGAGAAGACAGAAGCCTGTAGATGCAGAACATGAAAAGAAGAGAATAATATAGAAGGAAGAAAACAATGAAAAGGAAAACGCTAGAGGAAGACCAAGAATAGAATACATCAAACAAATAATAAAAAACGCAGGCTGCTGAAAATATGTAGAAATGAAAAGACTAGCGCCAAAACTAGAAGTATGCAAGAAACCAGTCGAAAGACTAAAGACAAAGAAAGATCTCAATTTTTGAATCACCCTATATATGCTTAATAAATAACACGACTCGTCTAATTTCCACTAAAATTTTTTATTGTAGAACATAAATATAAGTAGTGTTTTGTTTTACTTCCATCAGTTCATGGCCTACTAGAACTTTTTCAAAATAAATTAAATGACGTGGTCTTTCCATGACACTCTTATGAAATTTTTATTTTCTGTAATAAAATGTTCAAAACTTAAACAAAATGCAAAGTGTGACACATCGTTGAAATCAGAATTAAATACTCCATTTAAATATGAAAAAAGCGCGATCCTCATAGTTAACAGGCAATTTGATACATCCTGTATATTAAGAGCAGACAATAAAATGCGGTAAACGAAACCAAACCGCCGAATTCGACAAAATACGACAGCATTTGGGGAAAAGAACAGGATACTAAAGAACAAAACATGCCACTATACTTACGGCGAAATGTTTACCATCAATGCGTACTGCCTGTGTGAACATATAAAGCCCAAACTTAGACCCTCACAAGAAACATCGTAGATAAGCTGGCAAAACACACAAAGAGCAATAGATAGACAAATGCTAAATGTGAAGCTATCGGGTCAAATTATAAAAGAAAACATTCCACAGAGAACCGAATTAATCGACGCTATAGAACATACAGCTGCGCTGAAATAGAGATGGGCTGGTCATACTATGATCCAGACAGGCACAGGATAGAACAAAAAATCTAACAATAGATACAATGGACGACAAAAACAGAAAGAGGACGTCCACAAATACTATGGTTAGATGACTTAAAGAAAGTGACGCGATTTGGATGGATGCGACTAACGACCACAGAAATAATTGGAGATAGACAGGAGCGGCCTATATCCAACATTGGATGGAAGGAGGCTGACCAAGAAGAAAAGGAACCCTTGATATAGATTAAGCTCTGATGTTTTATTAAAAACTTAAAGAGTGACGTAGAATAACAGTTACCTAGACCAACTAAAAATTTAGTCGTACATTTTTTCGGTTATCAAAACCTTACACACTTAAACAGAAGTTGCTGGCAAACTGCAAATAAAAACACCCTAAAATTATAATAATTTGCTCTAACAGAGCCTACTTTAGCTCTAATCATTTTGAAGAAATTGACTGTGAAAGTATGTTTCAGAAACAAGTAATTAGCATAGTATTAAAATTAATATTAATACCATTTAAACCTTTTAAAGTAGAAATATATTAATAATGCTATAAAAGAGGCCTGCATAAACTGAGCACTTTCTTAGTCCCTTAATCTTTTGAACTAGTTTTACCTTTCAAAGTTACCTAAACTAAACACTCGGTCATCGTTGCAGGTCATTATCAATTTTTTTCTAGCCTCTAACCAATCAGATTTGTTTAAATAAACAACTGTGTAAATTTCAACCCTTAAGTTACCTTAATATATACTAGAAAATTTAATTTTGGCCCGTGTTTAGGATGAAGCTTACTATTGAACTTAGTGAACGGGCAAAGAAGTCTTGTTACTAGATAGTGGAAAGTTTACATTCGCTAAAATGTTAAAAAAACAACGAATGGTTTTGGCGATGTGCTATAAGAACATGTAAGGCGAAAGTGTGGATCGTAGGGGTGGTAAAAGTAATATTTTACAAACAAAAATGGAAAATAGTGTTGTGTTCTTTTGCAGATATAATTAATTCTAAGTTTTTAATAAAACAAGCCTTTTACCTGAATGGTAGTTTTATTTAAAATTTTAACAATTTTTGTAATTGAAAAAGTTTAATTTTAATAATTTAATTATTATTAATGACTTGCAAAAGAGCAAACTCAAGATTTTCTTTAAACCAATAAAGTGCACAGTTGAGTTGTAAACAAAATTTCTAATCCGGAGTCCAGTGCCCAATATACTATAACAGTATATACACACGATCGCACGCAGGCATGTGCACTCACGCAAGCGCAAGCGCAAGAATTAACGGCCGCGCACGCAAACACATAATAATGTTGCTTGCCGCCAAAGTCTTTTAGCTATATTTTTCACAATCACACTAAATTCACAACTAAAACTATGGTAAAGTAGAAATTGCATAATTACTGTGTCTTCGTGTTAACCACTTGGCCACGCTTGAGATGCTACACTTGAAACTTCTTGAACTAAAGCACATAATCAATGGCTGTTTCTCGGATAGGTTAAGCACTTATAGCTAAAGCTGCGAATCTGCTCTAAAGAGCAATTTGGCTGTATCAGCCAGAATGAAGTAATTGCACATTTCTCTAACAAAAGCCCATATATTAGAGGAATAGTGTTCTTATTCTTTTTGTTGCTTTTAACTGACTTATTCTAAAGTATAAAAGGTGAAGCAACGCCTATACAATCTAATTTTATAACAAGATATAGTAAAGTATTATGCTGCAGTAATAGTTCTATAATTGACATTTCATACAAGCAACGCAAATTAAATTTGGTTACAAATAGAAATGGTATTTAGGAGTAAGTCCCATTTTCATCGTTTATCATATTACGTTCACTAAGAATCACCCGCATATCTTATTTAACTGGAATAATATATAACTACCGTTTACAGTGTAAATAGATGCTTTAATGGTAAATCTTTCTTGATTCAAAAGTATTTGTGTTTTACACATTAAATGTATTTTGAGTGTAACAGTTTCAAATTTTTTATCAAAAGCTTACATAAACACGTAAGTATAACAATAATAATATACAGCTTTATATAAAGCTACGATACTAGACCCTACAGTCAATACTTTAACACCCCGCTCCCGCTTTATACTTTCCCAAACTTTTGATATAGGAAAGTATTGATTTCATGAATATTGGTTATTTGTACATCTCTTCGATCTAGTCTATTTGTTCTAGAGCATTTATAAGTTAGACATGTTAGACTTTGTCGAATGCTTTTTTGAAGTCAATGAAGCAGATATATAAATTCTGCCTCATATCTAAGCATTTCTCTGTTAAGACTGTTATGCAGAGTAGTGCTTCTCTGGTTCCCATGCCGGCTCTAAACCCAAATTGTGTGTGTCCGATGTAATTTTCACACTTCTGCTTTATACGTTCGTATACAATTCGTAGGAAGATCTTTAATGCGTTCGATTTTTTAGGGATAGTGATGAATATCGACTTTAACCAGTCTTCTAGTATGCTACCTCGTTGGTATATTAGGTGAAATAGTTTTGTTTTAATTTAACACCTTCATCATCTAAGAGTTTAAGAAATTCGGATTTGATGTCATCTGGTCCAGAAGCCTTTCCCACAGAACTTGTCTTTATTGCCTTCTCAATTTCTGCTACTAAGATATCTGATCCTTTTTCTCTATTTGCATTATCTTAACTGTATCTTGTTGGTCGTGTGTCGGCAAAGAGTTCTTGAATGTATGTTTCCCATGCTCTCATTTATTTGTCTTGTGTTGTAATGACTCTGTTATTGTCGTCCGTCAAACTACGGGTATAGCTTTTTTGTAATTCCTCATTAGTTCTTTAATTCGTTTATGAAGGTTAAAATCGTCATGTTTTTCTTGCAGTCGTTCTATTTCCTGGCATTTTTCTTTCAGTCATATTTCTTTGGCAGCGGTTATTCTTCTTTTTATTTCGCTGTGTATTGTTTGGTGATTCTTTGTATCTATTTTCTTGCATTTCCTCTTTTCTTCAATCATGTCTAGAATCTCTGTTCTTTATTTCTTACTGTCTTCAGTTTTGAGTCCTTGAACTGTTGCCATAAGCTCTTTATGTTATTGGTACTTTCTATGCTTTTAATGCTTTGTTTGATTACCTCTGTCACTTCTGTCTTTGCTTCTGGGTTTTTGAGTATTCCCGTTTCTACCTTTTTCTTCTGTTTCGGTTTTTGTGTTTTTTTCAATTTAACTCTCATCTTGACTACTACTGGATTGTGGTCGGAATGTATGTCGGCTCTCGGGTAGGTTTTGGCACTTAGTATACAGTTGCGGAAGCGTTGATTGATTATTACGTAGTCGATTTGGTTTCTTACTATTCGTTCGTTATTGTGTTGTGGTGAGGTCCTCGTATATAGACGTCGGGGTGGTAGGTCAAACCAGGTGTTTGTTATTGTCAGGTCCTTTTCTTGGCAGAACTCTATGTCCATTGTCCTACCTCTTCCGACCTTTGCGTTCAGATCTCCCATTACTATATTTATGCTTTGTTCATTTGTGCTGATCAAAAGGTCATTTATCTTTCCGTATATGTCGGCAATTTCATTATCCGGTTTATCTGCGGTTGGTGCATATACTGGTATATATTTACATTTGTGGGGTATCCTCGTAGCTGTAACATTATTATTCTATTAGAGCTTGGTATAAAGTTTTCCACATATTTTTCTATGTTTTTTGTTATTACTATAACTACTCCATATTCATTGTTGTCAACATTTCCTTAGTAGTATATAATACCATTAGGTGTTTGTTTTGAATTTTCCACTATCTCTCCATCGGGTATAGTTGACTCCTAATATATTGATTTCTAGACGTTCCATCTCTTTTTGTAAGTTGCCAGTTTACCCGATTCCTATTAACTTCTCACGTTCCACGTGCCTATCTTGAATGTCGATTTTGTTACGTTCCACCCGGAGATTTTTCGCACCCTTTGGCCATCCAAGGCCTGCCGGGGACTAAGGGCCGTTTCATTACTGTTTGTATTTGCCATATTGTTTTCTTGGGAATTTGTAATGTGTTGGTTTCTTCTTGCCTTACACATCGCAGTGCTACAACCGAGACCGAGGGACTTTCTCGCCGCCTGTAGGTTTTGGTATTGAAGCTGTACCGTCTCACTAAAACTCCACCTCCACCCCGTAATTAAAAAACCGTTGCCTTCTTCCATTTTCCAGTTTTGGTCCGCTCCGAGTATTTTATTTTCCCGGTACCCACCATATTTAGTGGGCATTCTCCTATCCGCCACCTGGGGAGGCGCTCGATGGGAGACTGGTAACTCCGCACGGTGAAATGTACAACGTAATAAATATAAAATTTACAGTTTTGCAAATACGGTAAATATTAATATTTGGTATGGGAAAGTCAACTCGAAGTTAACACTTCAACTGTTTTTGTTTATTTTGTTTGTAGCGTAGCAGGCTGCCTATCAAAGTCTAGACATAGATTAATAACTCCTTAGATCACTGATTTAAATGCTGCAGTAGTTCTGCTCGAAATAGTGACATTAAACTATCCTAGGTGGCAGTACCCGCAGGTACTGGAAACTTACTCAAGTGAATCGTGGTAGAATAAAAGCAATGAACCACTTAACTGGTCAACTTTGTTGAGGATTAAATCTTGAAGCAGGTAAAAGCACTGAGCAGGGTTCCCTTTCTACCTGTTCAAGTGTTATATTAATACATTTTTGAACTATTAAGCTTAAGTAATATTTTTATAAATACCTAGGAATACCAAAATTACAGCAAAAATAGTATACGTTATTTATATATACATTTATTATGTTTAACGTGATATAAATGAGGCATTTCCCAAGAAATTCATATCTTGTTTATTAAAAAAAAAACATCTCAATTTATGACAATAGTAGCTTTATTTAGGAATGTACTATTTATACTTTTAATTAAAAATAGAGAATACATTTTTGAACTAGCAGACGATTGTTGTTTAACATTGCAGAAAAGTCCAGTAATCTAAATTTTAGGATAGAAATATTAGAAATAATTGATTAATTAACTAATCATATTGCTAGTATGATGTTGCTTAAATATAGCTTAAATATACTATTATAATTATATTATAAACTTCTCATTGAAATGTGGACGGAATCTTGAACAAACATAGGTAGAAGTAAGCTTTCGTAATCTTAAATATGTGACAATTTGCGAATTTTAGAATACATTTTTAATCCACTTTTAGGTTTTCGAATATATTTTGACTCCCAGGTAGTTTTATTTTGCAAACGTACTAGTAAGCAATAGCGAATTATGAACTCTCTATGTTTTATGCAAGATTCAGTAGCAGTAAGAAAACCAGGAAGTATGTTTGTTACTTGCATTAGCGATCTCTGGTACACAATATTCATTATTTTTGTCTTGCCCTTTAAAGCTGGATACAATGCAGCAAACACCTGTGAAGTAATTTTTACAACCGCATTAGTTAGATCGTTGGGCGCGCACAGTCTTCCGAAAACAGATACATTGCAGGGATAAGCCTTTTGTTTTATAGTTCAGTGTCAGTTTTACTCTTTCTAATTTTAGGTTTTGATCGCAGACAGCGAGGTTCTGACAGACCTTTGAGATCTTTTTCGCATGTGCTGCATTTAAATTTCTGTATATATTTTCGCAATACGAATCCTGCAGTGTACCGTATATGATCATACATTAAATTGGCTGTATGAATGTGAGGGACAAACTTTCAATTATACTAGAGGTTTCTCCTGATTTGATTGTATATTTGAATAAATACAAGTTTCCGGTTTCGGATTGGTTTTTAAACCTTGTTTTCTCGGTGAATTTTTGATATACTACCTCATTCCAAAGCTAATTAAAATAGGTTCAGCCGTTCCGGAGATATGAAGCGCCACACACAGACACACATACATACCCACCAGCAGACAGACATTTTTTCTAAACCACTTTTTTGGGTTCCTGGAGGTTCAAAACATGTATTTCTGTTAAAATCTCAAAAACGAAAATCTGCATGAAATCAATACTTCCCTATACTGAAAGTACAGGAAAGTAAAAATATGCTACATAAGTACCTACTTTAAATTTAGATAAAATAATTTTGCATAGAAATAACAAAATTTTCAGAGTTAGTAATACTACAAATCGTTATTACTTGTAGTATTCGTAATTGCGCTTACTAAAATAGCAAAATCTATTGTTAATAGAGTAGTTCTTAAATACTCCAAGTCATAAGCCAAATAGGTGCCACAGTAAATAATTACGTATTAGTATGCACAGGTAAACGAAATTTACCTTTTCTGAGATTAGGAATTAGTTAATTGTACGAAGTTGAAAACACGTGACTTGGCTATAGCCCTTTCACTCAACTTAGCGTCGAACGGCAACATACCGCGCAGATAGTAGCGATAGTACATGTCTGTTCCATACGATGACAGCGACGCGATACAGGCTGCTCCGGTACTAACCAAATATGCATAACCATTAGTCAGATATCTAAGGAGTTATTAATCTATGGTCTAGACTATATTTTGTATACTGAATCCGGATACCTCATCCTCGGTCTCATCTTTTAGTGACCGCGCATTCAGCAACATGCCTTACATCTTGACACAGGTTACATTACTGTATTTATTCAAATAAGTTTGATACCACTGTTTGTAACAGAAAAGCGTGGGGGAGGAGGTAGTCCACTGATTTAGCTAATCTTATAAATTGATTTGCGATTGCTTAGTAATCCTAAATTTTAGCGATTATTTTTTTAACTGGAGCTCGTGTGAGATAATGAAATGTGGAATTTGTAAACAGAATTGTCCACTCTTGTAGCTGCCAGACATGTTTACACCATTCCACGGAAAAAATGTTTAGTTGTTTTGTATACTATAACGACCCGCTTAGTTTTAGCGTTAAGAACAAACCCACACAGAAAGACATTATTATGTAGGAAAAATTAGTATTCGGTTTCCGTTGCACGTGTTGAAGTTTGTTCGCTTGATTGCTACTTTGTTGCTTATTTATTTTGTCCGCATGAGTAATTATTTTTCCAATTATTTTCTTTAATTTTCATATCATTTCAATCACAATCATATTTATATTTACACAACTCGCAGTAAAGAAATGCTGCTTTAAATAAAACTGTAATAATGTTCTGTGTGCAGTGATTTTGTTACGTTTATAAAATTTATTGTCTGCTATTAAAATAAATGATATATTATGTGCCGCGCAAGATTCGCTACCCTCCAGAATTAAAGTAAGACATAAATACACAAATTACAGTAACAGTAGTGTGTCACTTAAACAACCGCCGAAAGAAATCATTAAACTGAGCGGAGATCTAAGGGCCTGTCGTACACTTAGAGATTTAATATCTAGATAGACTATTATTATTGTTCCATTCCATGACGACTAGTGGGGGTCGGAACAAGGTATAATATACATACATAAACTATTTGAACACGTGCGCACGTACGAGATACGTATCTACAGCCGAAATGGTTTGGTTTGGAAGCAGCGGGCAAAGCACGAGCTGGCCTGTAGTAGTGGGGGCCTGTCGGTCGTCGCGCGCTGTGATATGACAGATTTAATATAAGATAGAGAAATATTACACAAAATAGAACCACTTTCCACATTCATAAATACGTTTTTGTTTTGGAAAATGTACAAAACTTTTATAACCATTTGGTTCATTCTTGCGCGGCATCTCTTTAACTAGTGTGATGTCATCTAGTTTATCACCGTTTTCAAGCATACTACATACAAATACACTACACTAATGGCGGAAGGTAAGCAACGTGGGTGACGTTTAGCAAACAATATTACGTATAAGATACTCCATTTTTCTAATACGTATATGACCGCTTAAGTTTTACTAAAAGAAAGTCATGTTTTTATGGAACATAGTGATATGGTAAAACATCAGATATGCGAGTTCAAGGCGGGCACGACTGTTTTATAAGCGAGACCGCGGCTATGTAAACGAACCAAATGAAATTTACGAATACCCCAACCTGGGGAATTTTTGCCATAATAGTGTGGCTCAGAAACAAATGAGCTTATTAATGCTATATTTTTCGTTGACTTTCTTATTCTGTGTTTATGTTATCGTATGAAATAAACCTTCCGAGAGAAAACGAGATCATATTCCAATAGAATTCAACTTTCCTCTTCTTCTTCGTCGGATTTCCTATCCATGTTGGATAATTGCCTCCTTTACCACCATTCACCACCCTTCTCCAGTCCCCCATTGCCAACCATCTTCGTTCTGCGTGCATCGTGTCTTTCTACCTATTTCTCCGCCTTCCTCTTGTGTTTTGCGGGATTGCGGCGTAGATCTTTTTCGTCATCCTATCTTCACTCATTCGCTAAAGATGGCCAAACCATCGCAGTCTTTGTAAATTAATAGTTTTAATTATATTTGACTAGCCATACAGATTCTTAAGTTCGAAGTTTATTCTTTGCCACCACTCTCCTTTATCATCTCTTACAGGTACATATATCTTCTAGAGTTAATAGCCTTTCTTTCAGGTCCTGTAGGCCGTAAAGACACCTGTTCCTTAAAGTTACTTTTCGTTTCACTTCATTATTGCTGTTATTTTGGGCATTGATTACTCCTAGGTAATTGAAATGGTCTACTCTTTCGAAGGTCTGGTTGTTGACTGTTAGTGTCGAGCCAATCTGCTTTCTTTCTCTTGTTATTTCCATAACTTTGGTTTCCCTTGATTTATTATTCATCCCATTTCGTTCGCTGCTTTGCCTAGTTTCGCGGTTACTTCAATAAAAGTCAGGATGCTTCTACTTACTATCACTACATCATCTGCGTACGCTTGCATTACATGGCTCTTTCCAAAGATTGTCCCATTGATGTTAATTTGTGCTTTCTGGATTGCTTGTTCCAATGCGATGTTAAAAAACAAAAGCGCTAGTGAGTCACCTTGTTTTAGTCCTGTGTTTGCTGTGATAGGATCCGACTTATTTCTTTGTTTACGCACTATAGTGCGTTGCCTTTCGGAGGTTGCTTCTGCAAGTGCAATTAGCTTATGTGAAAATCCTATTTGATCCATAGTTGTGCAAAGTTTGTTTCTGTTTACTTTGTCGTAGGCTGTTTTAAAGTGTATAAAGATGCAAAATGCGGGTGTGTGGTGTTTCCAGCTTTCCTCAGGCGTTTGTTTTTAATAAAAAACGTTATCTGTTGTTGATTGCCTCACTTTAAAGCCGCATTGATGATCCCCGATTATTTCATCTACGTCAAGTTATTCTCTCTCTCCATCTCTTGTTGGGACGTCCTATGCTCCTTCTTCCTTGTGGTCTGTTGTCTCTTGCAATTCTAACTAATCTTGTTTCGTCAATCTTGGATATGTGCTCATTCCATTCTCTTTTTCTTCCATTTATCCACTCTGTTATGTGTGGTACCTGACATGATTCACGGATGTTTGTGTTTCTTATCCTTTCCATCCTGGTATTGCCAGTTGTTTTTCTCAGTACTTTCATTTCGGGCATTTTTTGTTTCGTTTTTGTTGTTTCTGCTGCCGTCTCTGTAGCATATGCCTTGTCTTAGGTATTTATTCCTCTATATAGTTTGGGTCAAACATCCCGCTATTCTTTCCACTTTACTTATTTTGTCTCCATCTGCGTCTTTGTTTTCGTTTTCATTGACTAGATGTTCGAAGTGTGTTTTTCATCTCTAGAGGATTCCTTGTTTATTACTAATTAATTGTCCTTCTTCTCCCTGTATTATTGTAGATTTGCACTTCCAGCTGCTCCCGATATTCTGAATTTCAATTTTAATAAACAGTATCCTTTGCGTTGTTTGTTTGTGATGAATTCAGAAACAAAATTTATTTTTTTTTGTTTATTCACAAGGTGAAGCTTTAAAATGTAGACCCACTTTCATCTTAACATACAAATTAATCAATCTAACAATAGAAATAATAAAGTATTTGTAACAAAAATTATTACAAAATATGTTAGTCTGTGGCCGCCGATTGGTGTAGCGGTCTAGGTGCTGGACTGCTACTCAGCCGCCTAGGATTCGATTCCCGGGAGAAGTAGTAAAGGATTTTTTTCTGTGACGGGAAAAAAGTTTAACATTTTGTCTCTCTTGACAGGTACTAAAGTATCACTTTTTATGAAATTACTTTTTACCTTTTACCCGGGGAAAAAAGTAATTACATTTTCCCCGGGGAAAAAAGTAATTACTTTTTTCCCGCTACAACAGCTTACTAGTTTAAAAATTCAAATTCCAGGTTGACCAATTTTCCGACTTTCATATATATGTTTTTCAATATATTACATTACATTACGGTGTGAGTGTCTCCCTCCGCTTCGCGTCGGGAGACAAACAGACACCTCGAGCTAAAATCTATTACTTTTTTCCCTTGTATAATAAATATCTATTTTAAAACCGGCATGCTCCATTGGAAAGCAGTGGACAACCACCAACGTACTCTGGTGTGAGTTGAGTTGTCTATAACTCGTAAAACCCTCTTTGAGAATTAGCGAGTTTTAGCTTCACTTTTCATATCTGAGATTTTCCTAGTCAAATCTTCTCTAGAGATGAAGTGCAATAAGAGTGAGTTTAAGAGATCAGTTTGCTCATTCATTCAAGGTACAGTTTTTAAAAGTTTGTGAATTTCAAATGCTTCCAGTGCATCTAATTTACGCTTATCATCCAAAAGTATAAACATTTTATAGTGTTATTAGATGTCATTGAATGATTTTGTTATAGTAAGTGTTTAGCGTAATTGGATTTGTGTAAGTTTTTATATTTGTAACAACGTAATATGAGTTCTTTATACTTAACTTTAAAATTTCTAATTCTAAATTACAGTGAAAAAAATTTAATGTGTAAATGCTTGATTCTGGTAAATCCTGTTTTTTTCTTTAGCATTAGAAAAATTGTTTAAAATGTCTTTAGTTGTTTTGAAAACTAATTTGCATTTATTTGTTTTGTTTATATTTTTTTTCTTTGATTTATCGTCCAACTATTATAGAGTGCGTATTTAATTGTATCTGATAAAGCGTTTGGATAAATTTTTTGAATATATAATTTATAATCTATCTCTATGTAACCATTACTGTTTTTAATTTGCTTAATAATTAAGTTTCTTTCACCACCTATCTTACTTCAGTTTTCGATGCTCACTCGTTAGATTGTTATGGAAGCTCACATAATTAAAAAGAATATAGTTTTGTGTGTATAACAAAACATTCACTTAAATATCCCGTTGTTGCTGTTTCTGCTGGAACCAGAATAGAAGGCAATCGCCGACGAGATTTTTATATAGACTTAGTAATTGATTAAATTGCTTTGAACAAAATCGCCTTAAATTGAATTAGGATTGGAAGAGACGTGGCTGTAGAGCGATTTATAGAATTACATTTAATTCCAGAAACAATATAATTTCTGGAACAAGAAATTTTCGATTAAATATTCCATTATAAACTAATATGTTGGGATTACTTGATAATGAACTGCCGAAATAGAACCATTCGAATTTAAGTAGTGAGAGATTAATGAAAGAGAGTTGTTAAGAACAAAAACATGGAGTATTTGCTGATTAGTCGTTAATGCTTTTTGTTGCTGTTTGTAGGGTTTGTGTTTTCTAAGAGACTAAACGAAAGGGAAACTTCCCATAATGATTATAGTTACTGGCGAGCTGGCTACATTGTTGGTTTGATGCGGAAAATGGTATTTAGACATAATTGTACTAATTATTCAAAATTACGGGTTATAATAAACATGATTACTTATACCTGCGTAATCATACTAAATAATTCTAATAAAGAAGTGTTCGCATTGGTTTAAAGGTTTATTTATAATTCTCTTTTATATTAAATTTTACAGTTTACAGTTTACGATTATACCGACAAAACAGTGGTCTAAATGTGTGTACTAAATGTATAATGTTAGGTGATTTGTAATTGGGTCGATTTTATAATATTTCTTAAGCATTTTTGTGGAATTAATAATGCACTAAAACAGCTAGCAATAATAACTTACTAATGTCAGTAGTAAATCAGTGATGACAAACTGAAAAATTGTTTCCGAACACTTTATAGCAGCCATACGTAACCTCATAAATTCTCCGATATTCGACAGGTGCAATGATAGATATGAGCCGTTCATAAACGGGCTTTATAACGAAACCATAACATTTTCAACACGTAATTAATAATAATCATTCTGGTCGATTGAATGATCGACTGACAAAGACAATTAATGTTCCTAAATGCGAATTACTACCACCTGTGACCCAAATTAATTTCATATTGTCATGTTACTTGTTGATAGAAGCATGATTCTGCTTACTGCTTTTGATTTATTAAGTTTCTTTAATGCTGATATTTCGTGTTTAGAATTTGTTGAATTAAGAATTTGCGCGTACCACTCAAGTACCTTTGAGCAACTCTCACAATTCAAGATGGCGGCCACCACCTCCATTAAATAATAATTACTATAACTGATTGATCTTATTTTGTAATAAATGTTTATTTAAAACTATATATATTTAGTCAAATTGTCTCAAAAAATTTAAAATTAATTGTTTTTATATATGTAACCATTGGTTTTAAATGGCGGAGGCGTCTGTCTTGAACTCATGGTTTTTAAAAAAGTAACAAAAAAAAATTGTAATAATTTATAATTTTATAACTTTTCAGATTTATTATTTTCAAACTATAAATTTAGAATTTTTTAACTCAAACAAAGTACTGCACTTAGCTATTTAATCTTTTTCTCAGTTTAAAGTAAAAAAAAGTTTTTTTTATACTTATAAACTAAATACCAAAAAAAATTGTATTTCTTTTGTGCAGGGCAAGCCTGTGTTCATACAATTTCA
Source organism: Ctenicera cuprea (assembly GCA_958336395.1). NCBI lineage: Eukaryota > Metazoa > Arthropoda > Insecta > Coleoptera > Elateridae > Ctenicera > Ctenicera cuprea. Next base: position 41,430,891 of record OY284490.1, read on the forward strand.
ATTTTTTGTGCAGCATAGCGGCAGACTTTTGCACGAGCATTTATTTAATTTCAAGACCTCGGTAGGAGCTAGAACGATATTTTCTGGCACACCAACTGGCAGAAGGAGTTTTTGAAAACACTGTATTTGTAGTACTTAAATTTTCAAAATTTAAGGCAGGCGGGGTATCTAAAGCATTCTTCTAGATGCGGGTTTGAAGGTGTGCAGATGTTGTTAAAGTTGATGCTTGTTTGTTCACACCATCAATGATTGCTGTTTCTTCTTCCATCAATGAGAAAGAATGGCCCTTTTGTAATACCTTAACTGTCTTTCCTTTTCCTATGCCAAAAATACAAGCTGCGGTATCACATCCACTAGGAGCATGTGCGACCAAGATGGCCGGTATAATGTTACTATGACTTTTGACAATCACAGATCGTTCTTGAATAGGTGATTCCATGTACATTGAGATTGATCACACCACCCTCTTCTAGCTGAGTGCAGATATGTAAGCTTAATGCCCATGTTTTCACAGTTTCTGACTTCAAAGTTATCCCGATGATACCTTTGAGACCGTGGCCAAAACGCATGTCGTGGTTTCAATTCGTGGTGTCATTCCAAATACCTTTTCTGAAGCCAGGCATGTACCGCATAACATGCTTTCTATTCAGAAATATATTCTTTTGGTAATTTATGTCAGTATTAAGCGGCTTATCTGCCGAACTTACCAATTTCGTAATTGGTGTATAGATTTCATTTATTTCTAGTTATTTTTAAAAGGTGTTTCTTTGTTATGCATAATTGTAAATAAATCTCCGTAACAGTTCAACCGAGTTTACATATTGTGGAACAGAGCGTGCATTAACAATAGTATTTTTGGAACATTTTTTTCTACGATGCTTATTTCAAAAGTTCTTACCAAGAAACAATTTTCGACCGCCATTTTGTGCCACCATTATGAATCAAAACGGCAGACAGTTGGACCTTACCTTATAAAACAGTATCGTATACACGAATAACTTCTATGCCGAATTTCATACTTTTAGCTAAAAGTGCAAGATTTAAAGTATATCTATCTATGAGTAATCCACACTACTAATAACCTCCACTTCTGCTAGTGCAAATCGGCCTTGTCAATAAAAACTCATGAGGGACACAACGCTCAACATTCCCGCATTTCGGGTTTCCAAACGACCTTTACTTGTATTTTTCTTGTATTTTTAGGAATCTTCCTAGGATTTTAAATCTACACGTTTCACATAAAACGGGTCAATTAAAACTCTATTTGTTATCGCCTAAACTCCCTAAAATGAGATTTCTTCATCTTCGTTTGGCGCTACAACCCAGGGTGGGTTTTCAGCTGCTTTACAATGGTCTGCCATCTTTTCCTATTGATAGCTATGGTCTACCAATTTCTGCATTTTAGCTTTTTCAGATCCTCCACTACATCATCCTTCCATCTTTTCTTAGGTCTGCCTCTATGTCTCGTTTCGCAGAGTCTCGATTCAGTTATCCTTTTTGTTGTTCTGCTTTAGTGAGAGTCCATGTTTCGCAAGCAAATATATAGCTATTGGCTATATCAAGGTCTTATATAACCTAAGTTTTGTCGTTTTGTTTATTAGTTAAATGGGATTTAATAAACTATTTTCTTTTTTAGCGCATAATAATGCGCCTGACTAATAGCAATTTTTTATGATGATTTAGTAACTTTCTGTCATTTTGTTTTTGTATTTTGGTAGGTAATTGTACAGGAAAAAAATATTATTTAAAATATACCAATAATTAATGAGACAATGTTGAGCGTTGTGTCCCTCTTAGTTTTGATTAACACAACCGATATTGCGCAAGTGGGCATTATGGCCTTTTTTTGGCCGTTGTGGTTTTATAGAATAATTGGGTGTTGTGAACACTTGGGCTTTATTGACCTGTAGCAGTTTAGGCGTTACGGTCATAGTGAGCAGTATGGTCCTTATGAATATTTGGGCGTTATGGGCAAATAGGGCATTGTGTCTCTAGCTATTTTTAAGGCTTTGTAGCCGTCGTAGCCGATATGTCTCTTTCCAGCCATTGTGAACATTTATTGGGTATTGAGGGCTTTTTATAGCGTTGAGCAAAGTGTCCTTGCCTCTTTTGAAGAAGCGAAACACCGCTGTTTTGAGCCGTGGTAGTTTTGGTCGAGCAATTTTGGCAGTTTCATTTTGTTGTATAAATTGAGTTTACCCTCGCAGACATTTTTATTTAATTAAACACACAATTTTAGTAAAATATATCTATAATTAATAGGATAAACACATATATTAAAGGTTTTATAATATTTTATTTTCCATTAAAAGTTGTAGCAGTCGAATCTTCGCTCTGAGCTACCTACAGCAAGGTTTTTAAATGTTAGAATGTATGGCTTTTTCTATTAAAATATTGAAATTTTAACTTTTCTTTGCACAAAAACGAGTTGGCAGAACGGTTTAAACCATAAAAACTGTAGAAAACACAAAGAAATATATAATTGCTCAAAACCTGATTACAATTTAAAAATGAACTGCTATTAGATGTTGTTCTTAAACACGAATTTTTCTGGGATACTTTCTATGAAGTTTTGGAATTTAGAAATTAATGCTCTCGTATGATTAAGTGAGACGATAAAACATTCCTGTGCAACCTAATGTTAGGAGAGCTAATTTTTGATTACTAATTTCCTTGGCAAACAACAAAGACACGTATGAGGCTAGTTCAACCCAAGATCGTTTTACATAAGCCCAGCTTCACACATTCCTTGTAACCGGGGGTGGAGTGTTGGAATTGAGTCGTGCAGGCGCCAATGACCGACAAGGGTCGCAAAGAAACGGCGTCACATGTAGAAACATGAAACAAAGAAAAAGACTCACCATCTGTCGCTATCTGATCTACTGTTGTTTAACTCACCGGGGGGCCCACCCCTCACGCCTTGGCAGAATGGATAATTCACAGGACTTCTAACATCTAATCACACTTTGATTGGCTACATCTCAATGGTAATTACTTCCAGGTTACATGCCATTGGGCAATTAATCTTTCTTGTTAATATACAAATTAACACCTGTAAACCAGTTTGCACTGCTGCACCCCCGAAAGGGTCAATAGGGGTGGATCGCCAAACCGCCTATGTCAAGTGGCACAGCGGGAATTGCATAGCGCTTATCGTGCCACAGGATCCAAGGTTTTTAGGCCTTGATTAGCAATTCCTTTCGCCAGCCCGTGGTTAACCACACTTGTACAAGTACACCTGGCCAAAACTCGAGAGCTCTCACCTTCCAAACAACACAGATCACTGTAGCTACATACCAGAACAGTATACTGATCATCTACTAATTAACCACTAGTGCACTAGATTATTTTACAGGTAAATCACACAGATTCCATGCAGAGCAAAACAAAAGCATGCTAAACCACTCTACATGCAAAACCAATCTGCCGATCTACCCCAGTTCAGAGCACATGCGTTTACGCCCCTTACTTAAGCCGGGTTATTTATGTATCCTGCACCCCTTGGCCGGAGTCGTATCTTGACCCAAATTCTCAATTTGTTACGCCAGTGGAATATTACGTGAATTTATTAAGACAAAACTTACATTTAAAAGCTACAATACAAAGTCATACCACCGAATACTTAAAACATAAAGAAAATTATACACCAAGATAAATGTATCCCTAACACTAAGTTGTATAGATGTAGTAATAGCTTATTTTCTCCTTCCACCTTCACTCTTTGGTCAACAAAAATTGTTTTATTGTCTGGTCTTTTTTAATTCCAAGCAATCGTTAAAAAATTCAATTTATTTCATGAAGAACTTAAAATATTTGTTTGTTGCTACTAGTTCTCACCGTAGCAGTTAATTTGTAGAAAACAATTTAGCAATACTTTCCTAATGTGCATGATTGAAATGCTCACATTAAAAAAAACACTTTTCTAAAATAGGAACGCTTTTGTAGTTTATTAAAACAGTATTTAAATATACACCAATTTGTATGTTTAACATTTAAAGACAATTAAAGTTTTAATGAAGCTGGAGCTTATATTATTTACAATATAAAATATTTAGCACAGAGCACCGTTTAAATTGTCTTGTAGCTTGTTTATGTGTCGTAGTTATTCATAATTTGTAGTGAAGTTTAACCATAATAAGTTGCTCGAAATAAGCACCTGTAATGAAACAAATTTTATTAATTTTAGGTAGACAAATAAAGCGAGGAATAAACCGTTTCACCAAAATATTTTCCAAGTCTTACTATGTCGCAGGCCAGACCACTTATTTTCTATACATGACGTTAAACAGAAATTATTTCTTGAACGTCATGTACATCGCGCTCCCGCTGAAATTTTAATAAGTTGCATCAATTCTAATTATTCGGAACAATGCCATTTTCTGTAAGATTAATAAGAGGTTTCTGCCTCCATTGTTACATGCAACTAATCAACCGCCCTTGGGCGTAAACAACTTCTCGTCATCCCAAGGGTTCTTTTATATTGGCACCATGCTAGGGGAAGACCTGTCGAAATTACTACTGCTTTGGCACCCTTCATTCCTTTGTCGCACAATTCTGATGTAAAATTACGAATGTGAGTCACCGTATAACATACAAATTAAATTTGGACATATGTAATGAAAGTTTTACTAATGCCATCCGTTCTAGCCTTTTATTATGGTCCTTAATACTGAAAACGTAGCTTAGTATTAAGCACAGTGACAATACAATTTTCGAGATGGTTTTTACGAGACTACTAAGTAAAATACTTAAATTCAGCAGAAATTCTTCTGTTTCGTTTGCATTTGTATTTTGCAGAAGATTGCGTGTGAGCGTTGAGTGTGATATTATATTTAAAGTAGTGTGGCATAACGAAAATTTATAGAGAAAATAAAAGTTCCGTAATCTGAAATGCAAGTTTTTTTGATCAATTACTAAAGGACAATAGTCTAAATTCACTGATAATAACCGGAAGTATCTTTGTCTAAGCCATTTTAATCTTGCCAAAGATCTAATTGTACGCCTAAACCTTTTGTAGTTTTTTTCAGCAAAGTTTAAAGTTCCTTTGTGATAATTCAATAGCATTTCAGTAATATTGCCTCAAAACTAACATTCCGTTTTCAGCAATCTCGTTGATCTATGAAAATCAGAAATATCAATCTCTTCCCCACTGAAAACACACTGTTTTATTTAAAATTTGTATCCATCTTCAAAAACGCCTAACTTGGTTATTTTATCCATCAAATTGCAGCCTCGCTTTTTGTTAAATTTTGATCGATAAAGAGTATCAATAAAATTGTTTAGAAGCTTCTTCGACACTTGGTCTAATTAAAAATACGAAGCCTCCCAAATTTATGCTCATAGCTACAAACCAATATTCACCCTAACCCCTAATATTTGAGAGCGTAAAGCTGTAAATTCTAAACTGACAAGTCTTAATCACCACATACAGCAAACTCACTGTACAACCGATTTATTTACATTAATGTAACAAAAATGTGCGTAGCTGCCCAGACACTACATACTCAAAATTAAATAATTAGAACTAAATCACCGAGCAATTTACATTAACTAAGTGATAACTAATAATTAAGGTCTCTGTTTGCTGAAAATTTAACATAGTTGACATTCCTCTAAATAAACCAAAGTTATGTTATTTGCTGAAAGTAACCTTGTTAATAATCCCGCATACAAATCGCAATTTAAAATGAGTAGCTTTAGGGAAAGCACACATCAAAGCAATATAACCAAATCAAAACAATATAAAAATTAGATATTCCCAGAGAGCTCAGCTTTACAACAGAGACCAATATAAAATGCACGAACAATATAAATTGCTGATTTGATCAGGGGCAGTAGAATAAAATTCAAAAGTTATATCTTAGATAGTGTAATAGTGTAATATTTAGGTGGACGCAGGTTTAAGAGGCGCTGAGAAGAAATGTATCTCTCCCCCTACTGAAAGTATTCTGCAATTATATTTATCAAATATTTAAGCCTGCAGAAACATACTCCCCGATTATGCAACGACAGAAGCAAAAATGTGATGGGTTTCGTGAGTAAAACTCTTGGAAACAATGTTTATAAACACATTCTTAAGTTTAAGGGTTGCCCTAAATAACTAACTGCTAACTTATGTATAAATCCTGCCTGAAATCAGAATTCAGTAGCAATGTTTACTTATGCCACATATAGCTTCTATATATGCTTCTAATACTAACTCACCAAGCAAAACCTTTTAATTATCGGCCGATCTGGCATCTCCTCCCACTTGTCGAATACGTCATGCGCTTAGTGGATAAGGCCGATAAGGGTAGTAATTATAATTGTTCCGGCAACTTTCCGTGGGATGTTAATTCTGCTTGGCTCGTGGTTGTTTTTAATGTGTGTCAATGTGGTTCATTATTTACAACACTAAGTTTAATATATTATGAGATTGCTATAAAGGTATATACACTCCGCCAGTTAATTGTTTCAAGCAATTAAGAAACAGAGATTTTTTTTGAGTAAGCACGCTTTGTTTGTCTAATTGTAATAATTACCGGAATTCCAACGCATTCTGTTTTCTTAACGAACACATAATTTAAAGTCTGTCTAAACACTAACCTTTACTTTTAACCCGGTAATGTTTAGACTAGAAATCCACGGCTAGTAAACTATCTATAGATATTAGTTACTATATGTAAACGCCGTTTGTTAAAAGAAACGTAAACCGATTGCACATTTTTCCCATGTTTGGATTTATTGACTTGAAATTCATACTGCAAGTTTTCAATCCAGCTGACATTCATTATATTCGCATTGTGTTGAATTAGAGTTTAAAAAAGGTAAATCGATGCAACTGAAAACTTCTTTTGCCATGTTGAGATTCATATACTTGAAATCTGGAACCTACATATTAAATCCGTAACTGTCTCATCATAACAAACCAGAGGCCTTTTACATATCGACAGTTTATCGGCTATATTTTGGCAATAAATTGTCTTTATCGGATATTTAGTGATAATATTGTAGCATAATGTAATGTAATACTTTCATAACGCGAACCACTCGAGGCAAGCCAAGCCGCGGCGGGAGCTCACGTATAATCTGGCCCAGCGACGGCCATGCAAAGAACAGTACTGCTAACAAACAGAGTACCCGAAGCCGAAGCCGACGACGTGCAAACGTAAATAGAATTTAATCAAAATTGTAATACTAACACAATGGAAATAAAAGAATATTAGAAGAGGTCACTTTATTCGTGTTTTATCGTATTAGTACATTTTGGTTAGTTGTTTTGATGAAATGATGTAATGACAATTATAAAATACTAACTATTTGACTTCAACAAACACCAGTCAAAAAGGTTAGAAATTTGAACTATCGTTTTAGCATAAAGATAAAATAGTAGCGTTATACAGAAGGAAATGCATAATAAAAACAATATTAGAACTACGCAGTGCTGTAGTTATTCTGTTGCACTGCAATAAAACGGTACATAAATAAATAAAACAAAAACAAAAAAGTTGTATTCCTGCTCATACCCGCTGTACAATAACCAAAGCTGATAATGAATAGCTGAGTTAATTTTTACATACGTTAATAAAATATGAATACAAGCTTATAATTTTATGATTTTCGGCGTCAAAAAGTATTTACTCTTGCGAATGTTTTGCTGTACTGAGGCCGGAAAAGCACCAGAAAAATTCCCATGGAAAATAATTGTTTCTGGGGATGTTGTATCCTAGATTCGTTTTTTTTTCAATCTACCACACAGTGAAGCGCATAACGTGAATAATCTATTCTATGTATAATTTCAAGCAAATAATATTTGACTTTCGCAGAACTCGCTAATACGTATATGTTATAATTATTACAACTTTATTCTAATTGTTACTAAAATCTCACAAAAATAAAATATGGCTTCATCTATATGCTTGATATTTATATACAACTATGTATGGTGTGTTGCCTAAACAACAGCAACATGATTTTACTTTTTTGATTCTGAATTATTTATGAAGAATACACATACTAGTGCTATTAAATCATACGGGTATGAGTTACAGAGTATTATTTGCATGATTATTAATATTTTCGTAATATTTCAATGGTAGTTTTATGACTTAAACAGTTAAACCATTTTTCTTGATATTGCTTATACCAGGTGATCGTAAAAAAATGATTCAGAGCAGGCCATGACGGAAGTGTTAAAGTTGGCAATATTTAATATAGGCCAATTGTCAAATGTTGACAGCTGTAAAAATTTTTGGTTAGATACATTTAACTTAATGTATCTAACAAAAAATTTTTATATTAAGTATTGCCAACTTTAACACTTCGGTCATGGCCTGCTCTGAATTATTTTTTTACGATCACCCGGTACCAAATACAAGTCGAAGTTATCCGAATATAAATTACTTCTATTCATTGCAATTCTTTTCCTCACATATTCTGTTCGTTGATAATGCGTTTTCCTAATACAGACTATCTTCGGGTGACTTTAAATTCTGTTTAAATGCCAGTTTTGTCATATACCGTTGATTGAGTTATTTTAATCAACGCATTTACATACCCACCGGCTTAGCGAGCAGCTTAGGTGAAATCATTTTACACATTTTTTTAGTTTACGCTATTAATACGTAGACACTACAGAGACACATTCATTATTGTTGAGATGTACCATGATTGATTTCTATTAACGAGGCGAATTTCATTTTGGAATTAGATGCAACTGTCTAACAGAATTTTTTTTCTGCGTATTTAATGGTTAAAACGGCATTTTGAAAACCTCTGTTAAGGCAATCGCCTGAAGCTGAGGAAAAGTGATAAATTGAACTAACTTTTTTTCCTAATTTTTTTAAAGAATTTTTCTGGGCCTATGAGGATTTTTTAGAGGCTTTTTTTCTGCTATTTGACGGGGGTTTTTCCGTCTACACATTATTTTACTAAATTGTTTTTCCGAGCTTTATTTCCGGTTGCATTTCCAGGGTTGCATTTCGGTTTTTGTTTCGATTTTTTCCACGGCATTTTCTTTCCGGAAGCGGCTCTCAATTCGACTCAGCGGCGTTTAAAAAAAACGGGGCACGTGGCGCACGGGCTTGGCTACTTTTACAGACAATTAATATAATAATACCTTTTTACACACAGAACATTATTATAGTTGTTATTACTGAGACTGCTATATTTTGCCACTTTTATTTAAAAACAGCTGCCGGCGCAACCACAACAAAGGACTTCTCACAGACATTTTTCAAATAAACAAATATACGCTACGCAGTCCGCGCTTCACTGATGTACATATTGGGAGTGGTTATAACATAAGCTTTGGCGTAAAAACAAACTGCTGATTAAATCCGTACTCTTTTCTACTTTCCCATACTTCCAGTATGAAAGTATAATGTGAAGGCGAAAATTTTTGAAATTGACATTTTGACGAAAATACATGTTTTGGGCTTACAGGAACACAAAACAGAGGTTTCAATAAAGTGATTGTGCGCGCGTGTGTGTCACGTGAAATCTCAAGAACTATTGGACCGATTTGACTGAAATTTGGTATACCTGGGTATAACGAAAAGTTCTCGAGCTATTAAGTTTTATTTTACGAAGCGGAACAGGAAGTAAAGGTCACACATGTTTTTAGCAGCATTTTTTTCACAAACGAAATTTCAGAATACGATGGAGTGCGTTAAGACAATTCTAGATTGTTTTCCGATCACTCTATATTTATATTTCGGCTTTAATGCCTTTTTACTCAAAAACGAGTTGGCGGATCGGGATTAGTTTTGGTATTAGAATAGCCTGAGAAGAAGACGATGTCTGGCAAAAATCAAAAGATTATTATTTTTCTATTGAGTTTGTAGGAGTGTAATATTTTTACGATTTATTAGTCGTCAAACTGTGTCTCAAAAGACACATCTACTATAGATTTTGAGAGAAAAAAACACATTACACTAATGGTTGACTTATAAATAACTATATCTGTCCCAGTAAAGTTGTACATAAATAGAGACTATAAAATATCTAAACAAACGCAACTAATAATTTGACCTCAGTTGCATTTCATCTTCAAAACTATTTTTAATAATTTTTTACTATTTTATAAGCTTGCTAAATAATTTTATTTTTCACAGTAATTTAAGTTACGGACGAATCGATACTTAGGCATGTTTTGAGAATAAATATGAATTACAGTAATATTATAACAACTTGAAAGAGAGTTAAAATTTTCCAATTATTACTTAACGGTAAAATAAACATTTTTAAGGAGTTTTCAGGGCGAAAAATAAAGAAATTTCTCTAGGTTAAAGAAAACTTTGCTTTCACACAAATAAGCTCTGAAAAAATAATAACTTTTCTTCATTTTGTACAATGATAAAGAATCTGAAACAGAATTTGAATCAGAAGGCAGTTATACAAATGCTATTGTATTTGTTCCTCCCACATTCAACATATTTCTGATTTTTATGCAGATAGATGAGTCTAAAAATAAATTTCCATTTATATTCGGCATTCAAATACAATTTTCCTTGTTCACTTGAGAATTTAAAAATCTTTTGTCGTGTAAATTTTATATTTGTAACCTTTAAGACAATGTAATCAATGGGGTGTTAATGTCAGAAGCAATGACAGGTAACGCGAAACACGAGGGCGCGTCCAGATGGCATCCGACAGCGATCACTGGAGCGAATATACAAGCTTCTATTGATAAGCATTTCTATTACAATATATACATACACACAGGCTTTCAGGAACTATATTTTTTCAGATTTACTAGTTGTAGCTAATTTTTGGAAAATGATCCAGATATAATAAACGAATTTCATTAGGCCCTATTTGAGAGACCGTAAAATGCCGTAGAGCAAGACGAAATAAATAAAAACTTAATTTTTAATTTTTGCCTTTTATGAATCGCTTTGTATAACACTATTCATCCTCCTGGAGCTATTGTTATACCAAATTTAATGTTGTGGTAATGTGTTACTGCCTAATACAGATTCTCAATCCCTATATTGTTTCTGTTTTTCTTTACTTTCCCATATTTCTACTAGAAGTAGAAGTTTTTGTTTGTAAAAACTTTGATATGGAAAACATATTGTTATAGTGGCATAGTGCACAGCCTTATAGCTGTAACCAAGAAGATGGTTGGAGAATGTCACCTCGAAAAAAATTGGAAGTTGTGACCAACACGAAAAGTGGAGCTTGTGACCAAGGTGCCCGGCCTTAGTGACCAACATGATATCTGAGGGTAGTGTCCAATGTGGGCCTGTGACAAAAAGTTGGGGTTTATGACGATCACGAAATAGTTTATTTTTACTTTGAATTTGACAATAATTATGTTTTAAGTTACCGCAAACAAGCAGAATTATTTTAATGGTAACATTATGATTAATTCGAATCGCCTTAGCCCTTTCTAGGGGAGATTTTTTAACATTTACAATTTCGGTAAATATAATGTAAATAATTAAATTAAATAAAGTTTTATGGCGCTTTAAAAACCCAAAACAAGTAAAAGAGAATAAAAACAAAACGATAAAGTGCATTTGAAGAAAATACTTATTTGATGTTCTAAGTAAGGAAGCCAACTCCCATGAGAGGATCTATAAAAATAACCCAGCTGGTCCATTAGGTACAACTGTTTTACATCTATTTCACATTTGTCTTCTCAGTTTATTTTCATTCTTGTAAGCTACAAACGGGGCATTTTTATTTAGGGGTTTATTCATGAGATGAAATGAAACAATTTGTTGCTTGTTTGCGTTAACGTGATAATAACAACTTTAAATGAAGATTAGTATTTAAATTGTAATTTTAACTCAGGAATTAAACTTTCGTAGCTATCTGTAAGAAGTATTTAGTTAATTAATGCGCGAGGAAATTAAATGAACTTTAATGTATAAAGTTAGTTTTCTTGATTCTTTCGCAAGAAGTAATAAGAAGAGCTAGGATAGTTAGGGTTAAAACCTCAAAAAACCACGCAAAAAGGCACTAAAAAATTTTAATGAGCTGAAAAGGGCAAAAAGTGGAAGACAAATTCAACAAAAAAGTAGAAAAAGCACTAGGCATTATATTAAGCTTCCAAGGCCAGCGTCCAGTGTGCTGTAATTTTAAAAGTAACTTAAGTAGGAAAGTTTCTAGTTAGTTGTTTGTGATTATCTGATAATGAGTACTCCATGAATTTTAAAATTTATTTTTATATTTAGAAACTCACTTTTAAATTAGCAACAAAATTTTAGATATTTTTTCCAATTTAGCAAAATCAGTACAAAATACTATAGAAAAGCAAAAGTTAAACTTCTCTAAAAAAAAGGCAAAGACGCCCAAAACGCCAAAATAAAACAAAATAAAAATTGCACATCTCAACTTATATTAAACAAATTACTATTATCCAACTGTGCTAGCTGCCACTGTTAAAAAAAATTCCAAATTCCACTTGTGCTTAAATGACTTAATTTTTCTTGCATGATATGATTGGCAATGAACTCAAATGTGACTTTGGTATTTAACTATTAACATGAATTTGAATTTTGTTTAACTATAACGCCAATCTGTTGTTATTGCGAAACTAAAAATATTAATACAAATGTATCTGTTTTAAATTACTTTTGCTCAAAATGGTTTTTGAGCCCTAAGGACTAAAAACCAGCTTGCTTTGGTTCTAATCGAAAAGTTTTACATGCACGGGAGTCTATCCAACTATCTACCTTTGTTCGATAAGTTGCCTGAATACAGGCGCCAGAACTTTTCTCTTATACAGCGTTCTTTGCAAATTATAACTACATAAATAGTTTAGTACACTTTGAAACAAAAAAAAAGCTTATTTGAAAGCGTAACCCTAAAGAGTTACAGCTTCCCGAAGAAGAACCGACCTAATCATGCTTTAATTATTACTTTCTCCATAAACCGAGATATTTTATACTTCTTTATTAGAGCGAATTGCCGAACAGTAAAATTGAATTTATACAATTATAACAGTAATTATGTCCACCGGTGGAGGGAGGCATCGGTAATATTGTGACTGGCCCAGAAAAAAATTTTCAAGAAAAATACGCTAAAGATAGGCGCTATTTACGAACAGTGAAGCGAACGATATACACAAATTAAGAAAATAAAAACATGCAACAATTTGAATTTTTTAAAGGAAATTTTGATTTAATTGTTGGATTCTGTGACTATCGTAATTAACTTTTCATTAAAACAACGCTTGTTTATACAATTATATACAAATAATAATAAAATGACAGTGTAATACGTTATATATAAAACAAGAAGTTTGTTATGGAATCGTAATATGTATTTATATTTTATATGCTTTTTGCAGCATCTAAAACCTTTTTGATTATTTTTGATATAATCATAGAATTCCGAATACTGCATGTTAAAATATCATATCGGTGAAATTTTGCTTTTACGACAGTTATCCAGCCCAGATGCTGGAGTCCAAAGACACTTGGGGGGCCCGCCCGTGAAGCTATTGCCGGGGGCTGGAGAAAAATGGGAATTCCGTAAGCAACTAAAATACAACAATAAGCATATTTTTATTAACAATACAATATATCAATTTTTTTTTAAGTTTATGGTTGGTATACGGGGTGGCCCAACACTTATTTTTGTACTCATTCGATAGACTCTTTTTTCCACGACCATCGCAGGTGTGCTATGAAAATCATTTGTTATCTCTTAACAATCAAAAATAACTAAAAGAACAAAAGGGGACTGTTACCATAAAATTTTTTTGTGCGTCAAGGAAGTCTTCAGGCTACCAAACTTGAAGAACTGCTGGGCTAGCCAATTCCGTTCCGACTTTACGTGTTTACTACACCATCCATTAATAAAATATAAGAGCTAAACTGGAATGCGCGAAATTTTAAATTTTAGAATCTCAGAAAATGTTAAATATTATAAATTTAGAAAAATTTTAATCAAATTTTAATTACCGAACCTTTTTGTGACCGAGTCAGCATACGTAACGAACACCCAACAAACTTTTGAATAAGGCAAACTGTCCGGGCGAATACCGAACGGGTGGCAACCATAATTTTACTCACGGCCTTTTAAATTGGGAACTTTGACAGCAGCTGTCAAAGCTCTCAATTTAGAAGGTCATGATTTTACTACTGATGAGTTACATTTACACTTTTTTGTTTAGACTTACTAAGTATGTATCTTAATTTTCATATAGGAAGCCCAACAATCAAAGGAGATAATTTAAGTTTTGCAAAAAATCGAGTTGCTATGAAGGTATGAGCGTTTCCTTAAAATGCGCAAATACAAACTTTTAGTGTGAGTTATAACCAGCAAAACAAGTTGAAGAGTTCCATTGGCCCAAAAGGTCTTTCTTACAAAGTTACAGCCTTCCGAAGAGTGAACTGAACAGTCCACACTGCCTCCTTCTTCCGGAGGCTGTAATATCGTTAGGAAACCTTTCCGGGCCTATGTTCATAGAAGCTCTTTTTATTGCTTTCATGCATATAACTTCTCAAATTTATACAAACTGTTACATACATATCTGCTACAAGCATTAAGAGCATGACTGCATTCTGGTTAGACTATTTGAAATCTCAAAATGCCGAGAACCACTAAATAAAATAAAAGTACTAAAACGCTTGGAATGCTTTGTTCAGTTTTAGGTGAGCATAAATCCTATTTTTAGTGGATGTCTAAAACATAAAGGAAATTCATTTCGAATACAGTTATCTGCATACTTGAATATTCATAACGGCTGTATGCAGGATGTTATGAAGTTGCAGTGTAGCGGTAAATGCATGTAAAGTAAGAGTTCAATTATAGTGCATAAGAGGAACTTCCGAATTTCTTACTTCATTAAATTTGGCAAATAATTCAAATAGAACACTAGAAGACAGTAGCTGTCACTGGAGCACTACGAAACCTTCCTCGTGATTTACGCTTATTATTGAATAAAAGTACATTAAAATACATCGCCATACTCTAGCTTTGCATCATATCCTGCATTCGTAACTATTTTTTTTTATAAAGACATAATATACTATTTATTTATTTTCGCGTTAAATTTTCAACATACCGTTGTAATCGGACCAGCTGTTTCGGAAATATGAGAAAAATAATGAACACACTCATCCACCTACAGACAGACATTAAAAAGACAAGTTTTTGGGTTTCTTAGGTTACGAAAGGTATTTTGTTGTTAGATGCTCAAAATCAAACTACTCTCTTACATACATTAAAAGACATTCTTTTTATTGGCTGCTTGAGTTTCAAAACGTATTTTATTGTTAACATTATATAATCATATCATTTACGAAAATTCAACTATTAGCTTTTTCAAATTTGTTGTCAGTTTCTAACATAAAAAATATTTTACACCTTACTCTCCGTGTACAAAAAGTGGTTGAAATATTTAAACTTAGATTTAGTTTAATTTATTTTTATACCTACTATCGACTATTTTAAAACGGCTATTCTGCCGACCCCAAAAACGAGAGACTTTTTCTGCTTCTTTTCGTTTTCTATTCCCTTTTGCTCTTTAGAGCGTCGGGTCGACTATCTATTATCAGAATCGGTCGAAGTCGGCCGTCATCCTTTTTAGTTCTTGTAAATCTTTGCCTCTGTGCTCTACTCTTTTCCTCCAACTTCCTTCCCATGACTCGCGTGGTCTTCCCCTACACCGTGTTCCCTCAGGTCTTGCTTCCAGTATCCGTTTCGTCTCTCTGTTCCTGCCCATTCTCACAACATGGCCGTACCGTACCACCTTAGCTGTCTGTTTTCTACTCCATGTATTAGTGGTTGTAGTTTCTATCTGGTGACTACATTCCTCACACGATCTCTTTTTACTCTTCCTACCAATCTAGTCAAGTATTTAATCTCGCCTGCAGTTACTTAACTTCTGGTTTTGTTCTGTATCGTCCAACTATCGGATCCATATGTTAAGGTTGGTACGTATGTGCTCTTGTATACCCTTAGCTTTATTCTAAAAAAATTTCAAAATTTTTATCTATGGAAATGTTGTTGTCTATACAAAAATACATTAAAAAATAGTCGTGTTAAAAGGCAAAAAACCTAGCAGTTTTTGAGATAATTCAATTATTGTGAAAAATCAAGTTTCCAGGAAGTTCTGAGTGTATTTCTCGAGTAGCAAAAATAGTTCGTACGTTATTCATAAGTTTTATACATCAAAGCAACACACAGCTCCAATAAACAGCCTCAGCAAAAGGCAACGATCTGAATTGTTAAAACTGTTGCCGCTTTTAGAGGCTGTAACTTCGTAACGAAGCGTTCCCGTACCAATGTTTATCGTTTTTCATTGTTTTGATGTGTACAACTTACCCCTAAAGTTTGTGGAAGTTATTTGGTCATTTTAGGGCGTTTGACGACATTTGTGCAAGAGCACATTTTTTTGTAATTTATGTATGGAGTATACGACTTAAATTTTATAAAAAAAAGTTAGCAGTAATTGTAAAGATACAAAATATTTAGACGAAAATATTACGTAGCCTCCCAAAATGAGACACTTTTGCTATACTTATTAAGAAAAATACTAAGTTAAACGACTAATATTGAAATAGTACAGAGTGGCTAGGAAAACACCGGCCACTTTTCTTGCGGCGGTCAAGAGATGAAGCTTTAGTAAAGAAAAATTAAATTAAAATACTGGCAACAACGCAGAATCCAAGACCTTTTAGTTATTAAATACGCCCCGCCCTATATTAAATCAAAACAAGCAAAGCGTCTTGGATTCTGCGTTGTTGTCAGTATTTTAATTTAATTTTTCTTTACTAAAGCGCCATCTCTTGACCGCCGCAAGAAAAGTGGCCGGTGTTTTCCTAGCCACTCTGTATAAAAACTTTTAATTTTCTGTAAGAAAGCGTTTCCAGATTCATGATGTTTACACTTTTTATCTTTAGGGTCAGTAGAATTCGCCACCGAAGTTTACCCGCACTTTTCGCAGTCTCGTATACGTTTAGGTAACTAAAAAGTTTCAAAATTGGTGAAAATATTGAAAGTGTTCTTAATTTCAAAATTTAATAAATTTCAATAGTTTGACGACTAAATTTCCAGAATAGTTCGATTGTGAAAAATTTGAAAATTTCGTTTGAAAA
Organism: Ctenicera cuprea; assembly: GCA_958336395.1. Lineage (NCBI taxonomy): Eukaryota > Metazoa > Arthropoda > Insecta > Coleoptera > Elateridae > Ctenicera > Ctenicera cuprea. Next base: position 41,447,930 of record OY284490.1, read on the forward strand.
ATGCGATCATTGTAAGTTAGATACAACGAACACTTGGCTTATTAAATTTCGTAGATTTGACAAATCCTCAGTGCAGTGTAGCCCTACATAATTATGCTTGAAAATCATCACAAGGTTGACAACAGAATTATTGCACAACTTTAATAACAAAGTTGAACTAAATTGTTATGAAAGTTAGACGATTTTCAATATCATGAATTTCTATGAATGCAAATCTTGGCTTCTACACCATTCAAACTTTAACGGTAGGTTAGGTAGTTAGTTTAGCTCTTACTGCTAGTTTACCACTGATGCTAATAGCTTAGCTATCAAAACACGCATCTGGTATTACTTTTGTACTTGCGTGAAAATATGTTTTAATTTTCAAGTGTTTTTATTCCGCACTTCGAGTGCTTTTAATGGAAAGTTTCGTAATTATCGAACATTCGTAATATATACACTTTCAGTTTTGAATTTATTGATAATATAAAAAACTTTTAAAAAAAAATTTGTAAAGTCGAAAATTTTGAAAATTATGAGAATTTCGAAAACTTTGAATCTAAAATTATACAACTAAAAGCTGGCCCCGCTGTGGTCACACCTCTCGGGCTCGAATTTCAGACGTGATTTGTTGTCCAGGGAAGAAAATTAGTTGTTGTGTGTTTGCCAGTGTTTGACCAGGTACCTTAAGAAATGATTGTATTTTTTACTGGCTTTAATTGACACAGTTTAATTATGCGTATTTACGAAGTTTGTGTTGATCGCACAGGGCTAGCATGAAAATTTTACGTCAAAACGTCAAATTGAAGGTCATTTCAATGCAAATATATTTAACCCATTTTAACTGTTTTACGTTTTTTTTCCGGGTGAAAATTCATAAGTTTTAGTCCCTTTTTAATGATTCTGGTTGATATAAAAATATCGGGTAGTTTCGAGGAAAATCAAAAAGCAATTTTATATAAAGACAATTCGTTGATTCACAAATTACGAAAAATTCTGGAAAATTATCGTTAAGCTAATCTGGGAGAATTACTTTCCCAGGATATAAAAATCTAATAACTTCCGGCAAAATTTAACAGCAGGCTGACGCTGTGATATGTTCATCGAACAGGTCAGAAAAAAGAAACTAAAACTTCTGGTAAACAATTTGTTAATTTGAATGGGACAGTTCACTTCTACCACGTCAAAATAAGAAATTAAATTAATAAAAAATTCTGGTACGTTTAAGCTTTGGATACACCGAGAAGGGTGACTCCCCCCGCCCAGTATGCCAAGTAACATACAATTTCGTCAAACAATGTGTTTGAAATAAACAGGATAATAATATCTTCCAAAATTGAAAGAAAACATAAAATTCTGACAAATTTCGTCAGCTAAGTTCAGGTCAGGTTCTTTGAATAAAAATTTACTAGCTGGTCTGGATTCAATTGAATAAATTTAAAAACTGAGTTCTGGGCAAGCTTTTTAGTTTTATTCCTCTTTAATATTTGGAGAGAGGTTGGATGGGAGGCGAGCTTCTCGGAAGAACGGCGTTCCAGAGCGATACTCGGCGTGTTAATGTCCACTTGAAGCGCCACCAGCGCAGCACGTTTTTAGAAAACTACGACAACAAAACAAATCTTGATGATTATTAAAATTATTGTCTGTGGGTTGTCTCATTACAGTTTAAATATGGGAAAGTTTATTTTTAGCTTATTTAACTACAATTAAAGAAACTATCATTTTTTTGGTTTAGAAGAACAACCGCAGATCGTCTTTTACAATGCAAATAGGCGCACGTATTATACTGTCTATAATGTACCGTGCAATCAACAAAAAACTTCATCAAAGGTGTCTTACAGAAAATAATTACGACACATTAAAAAAAATCTTAGATCACTTCAACTAAATCTTTTGTTGATTATTGCATTACACAGGGTGAATTATTAAATCTTTACGAGATTGTTTTCTGTCTTTTTCGTATTAAAAATTATTGTTAATTATACTAGGTGTTTAGTTATGCCTGTACATCACATTACTTTGTTATTTTAAATTAAACACCCTACACCCTGCGTATTGTAACATGTTGACATTCTAAATTTAATTCTATATAAAAAAATGTACAAGTACTACAATTTTAAAATTAGTGGTTTTCGAGTAATTCAACCATTTTAAACAATTTAGACATTTGTGGGCTAATATTACAAAATTAATATTTTGAATAACGTTCCATCATGGATAGTTTATTTCATTATAAAGTATACAGTGGTATGTAAAAGAAGCTGATTATTACATAGGGTTAATGTTTATTTTTGCAAAACTTCAAGTGTCAATAACTAATAATTTTCAAATAAAATACCTACCATTTTCTAACGCCTTCTCTTTTAACTCGATATGGGGTTTCTGTATACCAAAAAACAAAAATGTCTATGGTTTTTTGTGTTTAACTAATTTGCTTCTTATGTATTGCAAATTAAAACAGGTGTGCTTTAAAAACAAAACAAAAACTCTATTTTATAACTTTTACAAAGTGCCCTCCCCCCCCGAACTATTTCTAAAACTTTTGAGAATATCACATTTTTTTCTTAATAAAAGTTGTTTGTTGCTTAATGAGCTACTTATGCCACTGCCACATTCCAAAATTATCTGTACTGTGACGTGACAATTGTAATATAAATATTTTCTTAGACAATCAAACATAGACCGTCAAACAGAGATCTTTTCTCGCTTCCATGGTATAAAACTTTGATACTATTATATTACAAAAAATTCCAGGAAAATGTAAAACTTATATATTTTAATATTTGATATCTAAAATCTTATATAAAATTAAAAGAAGATTTACTTCTTCATTTGATGGTGTTAAAAAATACTGGGCGTTCAATTTGACAAACAAAAGTTATTGACATTTGAAGTTTTGTAAAATTGACATTAAATTATGAACACCTTATGTATATGTAAAACTTTTTGCTTTTAACATACCGCTGAATACTGTATAATGTGCTATTCTGTGCGACCTAGCAATGAGTGTACGTTTTTGGTATCTAAAATACCAATTTTGTAATATTACTCCATACATTTCGAGATTTATGAAAAAGAAAATAAATAACTCGAAAATCAATTATTTTAAGATCATAATATCTTAATACTTTTCTATCTAGAACTGAATGTAAAATAAAAACAAATTAATTTACAGGGATAACTAAACACTCAGTATAATTGGCAATAATTTTAGGTTACGCACACTAACCCACCAAACAATTTTTCTGTTAACAATTTTTTGCTACCTGGTACAATAAAGGCGTTAGAAAACAATCTCGCACTAATAACTCACTCTGTATATAATATTGTATATTGTGTTGGGATTTTTATCAGAAGCATGTTGGATTTTGTCAACGTTTTAAATATTACGGCTGTCTGATTTTCTCAGTCAATGTTTATTTCCGTTGCAAAATTTAAGGTGAACTTGAATCTAACGTTTTTCGGGTAGGTACTGGTACAGGGTGTATGAAATTACCTCGGCGCTATTATTAATTTTTACATTTACAGAAAGCAAAATTGAACGTCTACCTTTTGATAAAATAGGTCTGTTTAAAATTGAACATCCTTTAGGTATGTTTTAGCATATTTTGAAATACAAAACTTAAAGTATGAATAAAAAATTTCTAATGCTGTAAAAATAAAAAAAATATTGATGAACTACTTTTATCATTTTATAGCTAGTATCAAACTACTTCAGAGTTGAAACATAATTTGTTGTTAAACAACATAAATAATCATGAATAATATTTTTAATGTGCACTTTAGGTTACTACTGCATTGAAACTTTTATATTAAAAATTTAATATTTTTTGAGAATAGTTTAGTACAGGATATTTCGTTAAAAAAGATATCGGTAGCTGTAATAATAACAAAGATAACAATAGCGCCGAGATAGTTTGATAAACCCTGTATAGCTGCAAGAATTATTTAAAAGTTACATGCACGTCATGGAGGTTTTTGTAAATATGTAAATACAATTAATTGCAGCTATGGTTAATAGTAAATCTGGCTAAACTGACACATTTTTAAATACACCCTGTACTGTTTCTTTGCTTTTTATATCGCTGAAATTTATTTCTCGGTGTTCTGGGAACACTTCCTAATGTCAGAATAGCCCCAAAAAAATGTCTTGGTTCGCCTTTCATATTTCTTTTTTGCTTCGAGGACGTATGTAAATTTTCGCACTTTTCTTAAAAAGTCTTACAAATTACCGCTCTGGCACTATTCGCATTTCTCCATGAAACAGGTAAACTCCTGTCAGGTAGGTAATATCCTGTTCGAGTAGAATCGGTGTTATTCGTTCGCGAGCTGCTGTTGTCCGTGCAGTTTGACGAGCTGGGCTATGCTCCTAGTTTCGTGAGCGGCTTTGTGCGGTGTTACACAGCGTGTTTGTTCGTGCCATGTTTTGTTGTGCGTGGTCTTGAAACACATGTTATGTTTGTGTTTGTTCTGTTTCCGCAAAATTTGGAATACCAGCCATCGTTGTATAATAAAACTAACTAAGTGGTGAGTACGAGTTTGCAAACTTTATTCGAGTTTTTACTTTTATAATTATGCTTGTTTATGCATTGGGTGTGTTGACCGGCTACATACATCTACGTTTCCATTCAAAAGCAGCTGCCAGTTGAATAACTGCTTGGAATGCTTCAGACATAATGCACTTTGTCCAACAGGCCAGGGCCTGTTTGAAGTTCTCAGTTTTGGAGATGTTTCGATAGTAAACAATATTACAAAATTTCTTCGGAAGTTTGTTTTGAAACTGGCTCTAGAATTTCTCATTGCTCTTACATTAGTAGCCCAAGGCCCAACAACCTGCTTTTTTTGTGTAATGGAATGGTTTCCGATTTAGGCGAGGGAGGCCCTTAGCAACATCAGAACGTAGGGCATTTTTAGTTTTGTGAATAACAAAAAGTTCTGAATTTTATCAACATAATATCCTACAAAAAGGCTTTTTAAATATGCGATATTAATTTCAGATATGAAAATATTATCTTGAAAAATCGTTTATTAATTTTTTGGAAAAAATGATTATTGCAAATTCAAATTAAAAAAAATTGGAATATTTTAGTCACTTTTAGCCAAGAATTTGTTCTAGTGTAGGTTCACCCTAAAGCCACAAAAACGCAATTTTTTTTTCTGTTCTTTGCTTGAATAACAAAATATTCTATTCAGAAAAGAAATTCTGGAAGATCTGTAATAAAAGATCAGTTTATAAGTTTAATAATAGTTTTTTTACAACTCTGAACTTCATAATTGTAGCCATAAAAATAATTCATTCTTTTTGATTTTATGATACCATTCCCATTTTAATACTTTTTATAAATACGTGCAAGGGCAAATCAATGTATTCGTAGCCCAACGTAAAAGGAAACAAATGTCGTGTAATATATTAAACGTTTTTTTGTGGTCATAATATCCTAGAATAGAAACGTACTTGTCCTAAAAGGTATACCACTGCTGTAATTTTTTACAAGAAAATCATTGCTTTAACTGTCATCGCCGCATTATCGTCCAAATATTTATTGTCCCTTTGGTGATCTTTTAATTGGAGGAATAAAATTGGACGAATCGAGAGTAATTGAAAGTTAACGCTTAAATTGTGGCGCTATAAACCGGATTTTTTAATGTTTGTTTCTATGACGGCATTTCAGTTTTAACACACATATCTACGATAATTGACAACACATACAATTTTTTATTGAAAATTCCGTTTCGCAATACTAAAATAATTTTTAATTGCTCTCGATATACTACTGAACTTGGACTTTTCCGTACTTAACAATATTTACTACGCTTTTAAAAGTATTTTACTGCAATTTTATATGAAAGTTCCAGCCCTAACAGTTACTCGATAATCAAAATACTCTCAACCCCCGCATTTCGTAACGTAATGGGAAATCATAAAATCATACTTTGCAGGTACCTACAGAATAAGAGGGATTAGCTTTTTGGAGCAAATGATAGTGTGGAATAATTAGGGAATATCAGATAGACAGATACCAGAAAATAAAATTCGCCAAATTAGAAGGGGGCGGGGTGTACAACTAGGTAGTTAAATATTGCCGTTTCTAAAAATTATATCAGAATCTTAGTCTACTTATACTGATGAGCAATTTTAGTCTAAACATGGAAATATTTTTGTCTCACGAGTGTTAAATGACCAATCATCATTTCAGATATTTATAGAAGGTTGTACAGGTTAAAATTACAGCGTTATCAACTCAAAATATTTTAGGGGTACCTGAAGGTATATGCCTGCATTTCTCATACGATTTCAATCTGCCAGTAATCGAAGTTTTGTTACGCATCTTGCAGATATTTTGCGGTAATTTTATAGTGATAATAGGCTGTTGTGCCGTACGACACTCTGTGTCAGCTTTACTGGTTTGGGGTGTCTGGTGCCCGGTGTTTTGAATGTTATTTCACTTTCTATTAGACTTTGCTATATTATGTAACTACTAAGAAGTAAGCATGACATTACCATTAATAAGTATTAGCTCCCCCCGTGACCTTCGCCTCACTATGTTTTGATAACCCGCGCCGGCACGCCGCTCTACGTAACTGTTACATAGAGTAGTCGAGATGTAAGAGTCCGACGTCGTGCTATGGTGAAACAGTTACGGATTTTGTATATAGATAAATAGATCGATAGATTCTCGCAATCAGCCTTTACGTCCCGCTACTGGGCTCCGGCACTCGTCTCTGCCACGTATTCTCCCTTAGCGCTAAGGTGGAGTACGGGTGACCTGCAGTTTAACGTCGAATCTGAACGATTAATACCAGAGAGGGTATTAGGTATTAAGACTCCACGGCTGTATACACTGGATCGGCATATTAGAGTGGCTGGTTGCAGTTTCACTGCGGCAGGGGGTAGAACGCTAGACCCTTAGCGTCAGAGGCGACTGCGCAACTTCTAAGCTACCACCATCCACCACTCTCATAAGTCATAAAATATTTCAGAAATATAGAAACGTATTATATCAGTACTGCTTTATTACAAACGTAATTTTCTTTGGGTCATAGAATTCAGTTTTTGTATTCCATCTGAAATTATATTACACCGTTTTTGTTCTACAGAGCGATCAAATACAAATTTAATCGCAGTCGCCTATGAAACAGGCGCGGCATGTCGATGATTAATTTGCAAATCAATTGATCATATTTAACATTTTCTAAACAATTAGCATGCGAGCATTGTAAATTATTTCAAAAATTTATTATTTTTTATTGTACAAACGTGCATGATAAATGTCAGTTGGCAAGCTTGACACAGTTAACTCGCATAATGGAAAACAATTTTAGCTGGAAAGGCGTGTAATGTTGTGGCACCAGTTCAAATCCCGCGGCAGACCTGTTTTATGGTATGGAAAACATGAAAAACCCGAGATTGTTGATGCCTAGAAACGAACTATAACAATATTAGTAACTCACATCATACTACTTGACAAATATCACTGATATAAATAGTGCGTTTGACCGTAGACATAAAACATCAACGCTTTCTGTGTTGACAGCGAATATATTATTAATATTAATAATTCGTATGATTTAATAGTAACAGAGATACTCGTAATAAATGGCAAGGAATTAATTGAGAATTGAGATAAGGCTAATTTTATTATATTTTAAATAATTTTAAACTAGACTTTTTAAATCAAGGGTAAACCGCGTTTAATGATTTTGTACACCTACTTCCACTAACTCGGATACTTCCACATACATCTACCATACTTCCATGTACTTCCATTTACTTTCACATACTTCCATATATTTTCATATACTTCCATCGTACTTCCACTTACTTCCACGTACTTCCACTTCCGCTTACTTTCACATACTTCCACGTACTTCCACCGTACTTCTATTTACTTTTATGTACTTCCACATACCCATGTACTTCCACCGTACTTCCCATATTTTCACGTATTTTGCAAGACGATTTGTTACATTTTAAATATATAAAGGTTTACTTGAATAGTCTGGCGATCTAAGTGGCCAGAGCAGAGCGTATGTGAAATTTAACAGTAAATGATAAATAAATAAAGCGATTCAAATCCGTGTTAGAGGTATTTATAATCAAGATATATTTAAATAATGAATCATATTGTATTTATTTATGTGTCTTTTAATTGACAGTATATATTACTACATGCGTGATTTCCAAGTCGACTCGAATAGAAACCTGCATGGTAAAAAAGGATATTATTTTACTTTTACTCATCGTTACTTACAAAACGATGTCTGATTATCAACAAATGAAGTAAAAACGCTGAAGTGTTAAGCGGCAATTTGAGTAATTACACTTTAATAATCAATGCAAACACGTCCAGTTGTAGGTAGTAGTCACCTTCGAAGTTTTTATTCTTTATCCTAATTATGTAATTAAAACTTGGCTGTGTTTTCCTCATCAAGTTTGCGTAAAAGTCTATAAATTGATTGCTTGCGTTATCATCTACGAGTATGTAATATGGCCGTGACTGACTATAGGTACGTTATCGAATATCTTATTTATTTTTCACCAGTTTGCGAATCAGATCGTGAAACAAAATTGAATAACCAGCTTTTTTTATAATAGAAGCTATTTGAAGAGAAATGCTTTTCATAATCATGTAAAAGATTAATTTCTAATATGCAATGATATAGGCTCAAAATACAGAAAAGTTTTACGTTAAGGTACTCATTTTTTTCTAAAAATACATGCACGCTCGTCTTCGAGCGTGCATTATTCTTAAAATAAAACCCAATGTATAAGACATCTATCTATCTTCTACATATTAAAACCACACGGCTTCCACCTGCCTCAACTTTTAGTGGTGAGGGACCCCCACTACTAGAACCCACATATTTACGTATCCATTATATCATATTTCTTTTCACAGCGGAACGCTACACTTTTTAATGCAGATAAGCTCCTTTGGGTGAACAAAATTTGTTTGAATCATTGGGCCGCAAGGCGCTAATCTTCTATTCCCGATCAGATCAGCACGGCCGGCAAATGCGGTGAAACGTGATTGAACACTCGAGAACAACGGGGCATCTAATACGCACTGATAAAAAATTTGTTACAAAATGTCAATATTATTGAGTCTTTAAGATATGTACAGGGCATAGCAGTAGAAATAGATATTAATCTATTCCATTACATTACAAACGACCTTTGCTCGTGCATTTCTAAAATAAATACAGTAATCTCAGATTAACGTGCAGTTGGGAGACGGAATGAACTGATTTGATTTGTTTATTAGTGCGTTGATGATGTTACGGTTATCTACAAATAAATAGGGTAGGAATTCATAATCAGATACCACTCTACATTGGCCCTAATATTGCAAGCAAACAAACGTTCGCATTTAAGACTAAGATTACAAGAATCAAGGCGATCGCAAATTTATGTATAAAACTAGGACCTCGATCAGCAGGATGCTTCGCTACTTACTTTATAATAAGCTTATTTATTATTTAAATACAAAAAAAGGGGGAGAGGCATAGCGCACGGGTTCCACTAGTTTTTATTAAGTCGCTTCTTGCGCTCTCTGTTCACTGCGATGTTTATCCTATCTTACAGAATAATTTGTGCTTATTTCCGTGTACGAATAAATATAAAACTATGTCTTTAATTAATTTTTTACACAAAATCATCGTGGGATAATTACTTGATTTTGAAGCGACTTTAATATATGCATTTTCAAGGTCACGCGGCTATTTAGACACCACGAAAACGCTAATTTTGAGTGACTTTGAAGTGGCCTTGCAATTTGCATTTTAGAGAACATCATTGTGTTAAAGTTAAAAAATTTAAATCGTGTTTCCAATACGTAGAAAGCGCTATTTGAATTGACCTTCACATGACCTTGTATTTCGATTATTCACACCATTTTGGAAGCACTGTGATTTTGTGCCAAAATCAACGCCGTCGTTCTGTATTGAATTTTCTAGGTTAAACACCGTTTAAACGGTCATTTGAAAACCTGTAATAAATAAATAGGTAAAAACGTGAAGTTATTGGAGCAATCGATTTAGATTGTAATTGTGATTATTTTAAAACATGAATTTCAGGATTATTCAGCAAGTTCTCGACGAATGGTGTATGCTATCGTAGTGCCATTTGGACACAAATAGGCAAGGTAGTAAAACTAATTTAATTGCCTTGTCAACTCTTGGTGTTATGAACGGCCATGGTTAAATTATTAATATTAGACAATCGATATTGTGTTGTGGAAACACCATTTTTGCGAGAAAGTAGCGTTCTACATTTCCTATTTTTAATAAATACAGATTTTAAGAGAATTTGTCATCAAGTGCATGTTATGTGTGGAACCACTACTACAGTAAAATTCTTTTTTTTATTGACCTTGCCTAGTTTTTGAGTTTCCTCCTATTGTATGGGTATACATTTTAATATGCTTTTTGAAGAGTGTTATTCGTTGTTTTGTTCCGCGGTGCGATTTAAAGGGGGAGGCGCAGTATATGTACATATAAGTTTTAGTCATATTTTGCGTATCTCCCTTTTTTTCTACCAAAATATAAAAAAACCGCAGTAACAAATGTATTGAAATTGTTTTTTACTTTCCTATACTTTCAGTGTAGGGAAGTATAATTCATATCCATATCCATACATCCGGCTACCGCTTCACCAATTTGGACCATTTTTTTTTTTAAATGAAAGGTCTCTATCCACAGATGGAACATGAAACATTTTTATATTTTTATTCTACGTCGATTTTTTAATAATAATTATTTTAATTTATATTATATATGAAGGTCGGCTAGACGCGCGTCACTTGGGGCGCCATCTACAATAACGTCGCGTGTCATTATTGGAACTAATGCATCACGTGACTTGACATTTCGCCGGTTCTGTCAACGCTGTCTGTCAGTGCATTGTGTGCTGTGGTAACACTAGTAAATTTTTAAAATCGAGGTTTTCACGGAAATACATGTTTTGGATCTACAGGAATTGAAATATGGGGGTATATCAATAATTCACCGACAAAATAAGCTTAAAAAATCCGACACTGGAAATTAGACATGTATTTTGTGGTAGCATTTTATTTTCGAAACCAAATTTTATTGATTATTTTCCTGAACTTCCTAGCTTTAAATCGGCGCGGCCGCTACGATTTTTTGAAAATTTAACTTTAGCGTCTTATTACTCAAAACAGGTTGATAGATCTGGGTCCGTGAAGTTGGCAGGTCAATGATAGCACTAACGACAGCAATTGCGCCAATCGTTAGTGCTTCTTTAGTGCCCTACCAAGAAAACCAGCAAACCATCACATTTTCGAGTATTTAAAAAAACAAAATCGCCTGCCAGCTTCACGCTTAGCAGGCACACTTTGAGCACTAACAAAAAAGTGTTGCCAATCGTTAGTGCTTTGTTAGTACCCTTTAGTGCTCTAATTAAAATATCAGCAAACAAACACATACGTGAGTAATTAAAGAAAATTAGTTGCCTGCCAGCTTCACGCTTAGCAGGCACACTTTAAGCACTAACAAAATAGTGTTGCCAATCGTTAGTGCTTTGTTAGTACCCTTTAGTGCTTTAATTAAAATATCAGCAAACAAACACATACGTGAGTAATTAAAGAAAATTAGTTGCCTGCCAACTTCACGCTCAGCAGGCATACATTAGGCACTAACAAAAAAATTGTTGCCAATAATTAGTGCTTTGTTAGTGTTCTTTAGTGCTTTGAATAATAAACCAGCAAACCAACACATGTCCGAGAAATTAAGAAAAAACTGTCTTGACTGGCAACTTTACGCTAAGCAGGTATGCTAAAACTTATGGTTTCTATAAACAGTATGTCATCGTCGTCTGTGCGCACATAGTGCTTTCATTGACCTGCCAACTTCACGGACCCGATAGATCTGGTTCAAATATTTTATCGTAATAGCGCTATAGAGATAGAATGTGACTGTGCACAAAAATTGTTGAAAAGTGAAAGTGAAGTGAAAAAAATTTCAGTAATTTCCAAAAAGGTGGTATTCTAAAACTAGCCACAGGATTTTTATTTAAATTGTGTATCCTCATAGAGCTGAAAATGCGCTACGATGTGGTCTGTATCCCAACTCGTAAATTTCTATATGATGTCTTAAATATGAATTTTTCAAATTTCGAGTTTAACGTCTATATACTCTAAAACGAGTTATCAGATCGGAATAAAAATTGATATAGAAAATGCCCTAAGGGTAGGCAATGTTACAAGCTACTATAATTTTGGAACGACTAAAACTGTGAAATAAAAAACATCAAAGTTTTTACTGTTTCAAAAACATATTGTTCAAAAACTGTCCACAGTTTTTTTTTAATTTTGTAGGCTAATAGAGCTACAATTTGATTCATGTGCTAGTCCCCTAATTTCTCTGTGACGCTTTCTATGATTTTTTGAAAAGCCAAAATTCATGCTTCTCATTAACAAACGGGGTCGATAAACAAATTTCTGTTTGAGGTAAGTTGCTCATGAGTAATGGTAAAATCAGATTCAGAACTTAATTTTAAGGCGCAGCCTTAGGGGGGTTTATTTTTCCCCTCCTTTCTTAATTTTGGAAAACGAATCTTTCCTTCCGTTTTGCGTCGTTCTTTAATCCCGAGGAATCTTTTTCCAAAACATATATACTTAAAAAAAATTCCGTCGTAACGAAGTTATTACAGGAGCATCAATGATAACTTCAGCATAGGCGACGTAAATTGCATGACGCGTAGTGCATAAGAGATGAACAGTATAATCCCGTGATAATAGTCAAAAGCTTACCTTGTAGGTTCGTACAGCACCAAAATTTCTACCCAGCAGGTGGTTTAGGTGCCCTTCTTGCAATGCGGGATTTTTTATTTAAATACCATAAAACTGAAAGCAGTTCTTTGTTAGATGTGCTGTAATTGTTGTGATTAGATACATAGAAGTAATAATTTTGTATAAAAGCAAAGAAAAGTTTAGGCAGAGTCGAGCGCAAAGTGCTTCGCTCGTTTTATACTTTCAGTATAGGGAAGTATTGATTTTATGAAAATGTTCAAAATCGAGATTTTGACGGAAGTACACGTTTTGGACCTTTAGAAAAAAAAATGTTTTTAAAAAGTGTCTGTCTGTCTGTGGGTGGGTGCGATGGTACTATTTAAAAAAGGTTCGACTTGACCTCTTAGCATCGCCGGGTGCTGTTATAAATGTTGACCTTGCAGATTGATTGGATTACCTATAGGGGACTACTCGGAAAACATTCGATCAGCAGCACTCGCTTGAGTTATTACTTATTAATTAACGGAAAATACCCCGAGGACTGAATTAAAGTATTTTGTGCTGAAATTTTGTATATTATATTCCAGGATTTAATTGCCTAATTGGAGAGAGACTTGTTTCATACCCTTTAAGCCAACTAATTTTAGGTCAGAGGGTATGAATTTTCTCGTTTGAGAGTAATAAATAGATAAATAAAACAATTGTGTATCCGACCGGGTAATAGGTATTACGGCCAAACCGGGTATCCCCGAAACTTGGACGGGTAAGCCGGACACCCGTTGCATCCCTAGTATGTTTGTATGTGTGTGGTGCATCATAACTACCGAGCGGATGGTCGGATTTCGTTGAGCTTTGGAATCTGGGGGTGTATTAAAAATTTACCGACAAAATACGCTTTAAAAAAAATCCGAAACCGGAAACGGAAGTTGGTAGTGTTTTTTTGTAGTAATTTAAGAACTGAAACCAATAAAAGACTTCATGGCAAATCCAACGCTTTTCTTCCGAACTTTCTAGATTCAAATTGTCGGTCGCTACGATTTTTTGAAAACTTTTACTTTAGCTCAAAAACAAGTTGAGGGATCAGGGTTAAAGTTTTTATCGTAATAGCCCTATAGAGACACAATATTACTGAACACAAAATTTTTCGAAAAGTTAAAAGCTATGAAGTATAAAAATTCCAAAATTTCTATTTTCAAAAAATTATTGCTGTCTACACGATTTTTTTTATGTTGAAACTATTGAAGATGAGTTACAATTTAGTTTGTGTCCCAGCTCATAACTTTCTCTCTGGCCATTTCTATGAATTTTGAAAATTTAAGTTTTAACACCTATTTACTCGAAAACGAGCTATTAAATCGGGATGAAATTTTGATGTTTCCAAAAACATACTGCTCAGAAACTGGCCACACGATTTTTTTTAAATTTTCTACGCTTATAGAAGTAGAAATGAACTGCTATTTGATTTATGTGCCAATGTACTAATTTCTCTGTGATGCTTTCAATGATTTTTTAAAAACCTATCGTTAATAAACGGCAGACGATAAATAATCAAATTTTGCTTATTAGTAATAGCAGAATCAGATTCAGAACTTAATTTTTAGGCGCATCAATATTTAGGGGGGTTAATTTTCTACTTCTCTCGCTGACCGCTGCGTACTATACCTCCCTGTAATTGCTACGTAGGTAGTTTATGAGTTATGACTTTTGTTACTTGTCCTTCTTGCAATAAGGGATTAGTAGGGGTTTATATTTAAAGACCCTACAATTCGAAACAGTTTGTAGTTAGATGTGCTGTAATGGTTGTGATTAGATACATAAAAGTAATTATTTTGTGTATAAGTAGAGGAAAGTTCAGGCGAATGCTTCGCTCATTTTTTCTGTAAACGAGAAATACCTACCGTTTTAAACTTAACCATTTGCTTGGTATATGAAAAATAAAAGAAGTATCAGCAAATTTTTCTTCTGTGGAAAGACCCTATATTAAAAGGTCCCTTTTAGTGGCAATAAAATTATGTATATTAGATATAAAATCGTAAAACCTCCGGTGACATTTTTTAATCTGGATGTTATAGGTTATTATGGAAAAGGTTGATATAGTATGCTTTTACTTTCAATTCAACGTTTTTTTTTTAAATTCCGTCATCTGCGTTTGTCATCGTTGCTCATGAAAATTTCTCTGCAATAAGGTAATATATAGTAATAATTCAAGGTTGCAAGGTTAGTAAACATTTCCACAGTTGAAAAGATCCATAACCCTGCTTATGTAGATATAAATGAGTTTTTTAACTGGATGACTGATGCCCATGCATGGCTGATTTCCGTGTATGTCCTACAAATTTGGCCGCGCTACCGTAATATGAAGGACGCAGTTTCGGCGAACTGTGTATGCTCGACTCGTTTCAAATTTGAATACATTTCCGGATTTCCTTAATGATCCAATCGTAAAGACAACTTACAACTACTTACATATCGGGACAACATCCGGAGATGACGGAGAGTCTTAAGCTTTGCATTTTTATTTGGCCGTCTATAAGTAGCGGTCACAATGGTTAGTGAAGAATTGACAAAAATCGCTTAAAATATGTGGAGTTTTGGACATCTATTTAACTTTTTGTATTAGGTATTGCAGTGGCGTTCCGTGGGTTCGAAATTTGGGTAGGCAATGGCAAAAATTATTTAACATTAAAATTAAAAAGTAATAAATTACTCCAATTTACCAAGACCTGTTGTTAAATGAATTAATCTACGCATAAAATCCCTACTAAATTTCACTTTGTCATTATGCACTTTAATTCGATAACGTAAATCTTCGTCTAAAGCCAAGTTAATACGTGATTTGCCAAATGATTTTAATCTAACAGTTGCAGATAAATGTTATTTGGTCGACGCACATTTTTAATTGCAGCTGAAAGATTGTTTAAACCAGAGTATCCTGTTTCAGACTAAACTTGGGAGGGGTTAAATATAGATGAAAATAGTATGCATTTCCAAAATAGTTAATTTTTTATGTCGCTACCAGTTAGCCAGTCTATTCTTTTATACCATTCGATATTAAACGATCTATATTTCTTTCTACTGTCTGTCTGTAACGGCTCTAGTCATTTTGAAGTACCTCGCCCATGATTGTTTTATTTCTATTTGTTTTTCGTAAGAGTATGCGTTACATTTTTCTTTTAAAAGCTGGTCCCCGAGAATTTCTACATTTACTGCAAATTTGCAAACTACGTATAAAATAAATAAACACACAACTGCACGCTGCAACTAACTGCAGCCGACCGGCGCGGCGCAAGTCAAGTACTACAGAGGCCGTGCCTTTACGTGCTTACTTTTTAATCATACGCGGCGTTGTTAAAAAGTAAACGCTGTCTAGAAGTAACTTTTTTTTTTTTTTTACAATTTTTGAAAAACTAAACCGTTAGGTGAAAAATATTTTCAAAACAAAATATTGCTCTAAAACCGGCCAAACTTTTTTTTTAAATTTTATAGACTCGTAAAGTTAAGGTTAAACTACAATTTGGTTGTGTCCCAACCCGCTTATAACTTTGTGACGCCTATAAATTTTACAAAATCTATTTTTTTTAAACGGGGATTATAAAACTTGTGTGCTTGTGGGTGGTAGTAGAATAAGATTCACAATGTATTGCCTTTCTGTTTCTAACCATTTTTAACTGATAAATTTTATTACGTATGGAATCTGAGGGGTAAACTTCGAGTGGAAGTAAGTGTACAAGGTAGTGAAAGTACGGTGGAAGTATGTGGAAGTACCTGGAAGTAAAAGTGAAGTATGGGGAAGTAAATAGAAGTAAGTAGCAGTGGAAGTACCTACGTGGAAGCAAGTGAAAGTACATGGAAGTAAGTGGAAGTACGGTGAAAGTACGTGGAACTCGACGTGGAAGTAAGTGGAAGTATGATTGAAGTATATGGAAGTAAATGGAATTACGGTAGAAGTGCGTGGAAGTATGTGGAGTAAATGTGTTAATGGAAGTAGGCGTACAACATCTTTAAGTGCGGTTTACTCCTCGATGGAATCCTTTTACCAAAAGTTAAGAAAAACAAATGATCTTTTCTTACGAAAAGTTAATTACAGTTAAGTTAATTATTACAGTAGGGTATGCACCTGCCCGTATGCATGAAGTATGCAGTCTCGTTGTGCCGGACACATGATATAATATTAAGATATTATAATAACTGTAAAAATTGTTATTTAAAATTTTGAAATGTTTTAAATATTATTTATAAAAAACTAAGCAGCCATACAATAGTTTTATTTGACGCACTGTATGCAGTTTTGGAATATAAGCTAACATATTCAATATGCTGAGGATGATGTAAAGCGCTTAAATTGATTTTTTAACCGCTACTCCAATCTCCCTCCTGCACATTACCATTACTTACACACCTAGGGCCACCGTAACTGATACTGCTCCGTTATTGGTTCACACCGAGGTTCAAACTTATGAACTGCGTATACACTTTGCTGCGCTTGCGACACTGCAATTATCACCTCAAACATCGCAGGGAGTATAAATAGTAGCATTCCACCATGTACACACTAAAAGAGAATAAATATTGACCAGTTATTAAAATGATTTTAACGGAAATACACGTTTTGGACCTCGAGGAATCCAAAAAAGTGGTTTTTAAAAATGTCTGTTTGATGTGGTTGGGTGGGTATGTGGGTGGGTGGTGCATCATAAGTTCATAACTATCGAGCGGATGGTCAGATAGGGATGAGCGTTGGAATCTGGTGGTATATTAAAAATTCATCGACAAAATAAACTTTTAAAAAATATTCGAAACCGGAAGCGGAAGTTGACATGTTTTCGTAAATCAAATTTCATAAATTTGATTTAGGAATTTCATAGCAAACTTTAGGGCAAATCCAACGCTTTTTTCCGAACTTTCAGCTTTAAAATGGTCGCCGCTACGAATTTTTGAAAATTTTGACTTTACCGCTCTATTACTCTAAAACAGGTTTTAGATTTTCAAAAGAATGTTGCTCTTAAACTGGCTACACAATTTTTTTTTTAAATTATGTAACCTATAGAGCTGCAGATGAGCTGCCATTTGGTTTGTGTCTCGGCTCGTAAATCTCTTTGACGCCTTTTATGAATTTTTGAAAATTTGAGTTTTAACTCCTATTTTCTCAAAAGCGAATTAACAGATCGCGATCGGTATGAAATTTGGTATGGGAAATGCCATAAGGGTACGCAATATTACAAGCTACTAGAAACTAAAACCGTGAAATGAAAAACAGTATATCAAAATATTGACTTTTTCAAAAATATCCTGCTTAAAAACTGGCCACGCGATTTGTGTTGTTTCTTAATCTCAAGCAATTATTTTAACAACAATGAAGAATCGATGTTTCATTTTTATTATCATGTTCTTATTACAGCTATATCGATGAGTTAGAATCTAACTCAACCGAGCTCATTTGTGGGTTTCTTTTTTTATGTAGTAACTGTAGTTGGAACTGTATGATATAAACAACTATTGATAACATAAAAACGAGGTAATTCATGTTGAAATGTGCAACACCGGGGGCACGTCCGTAGGAAGTGTTTTGCCCATTTTATATTTTTCATGCAGTTCTTTACAAATCATTACTTCCTACATTAATTAGTTTTCATTGTATTGGTTATCTATAACCATAACTATTACAGGTCTGTTTATGCTTACGTCTATTTTTAGACGTTGAAAATACCGGTTGGTTAGCTAACACAACGTGTGTTTTGAGATTGGTAATTCCAAAGTCTAAGATGTTCACCTATTCACCATATTCTGTAATAATCTGCTGTTTATTATCTTACCTATGAAATGTTGTCCAGTATAAAAATAGATCTAATTAGGTGTTACGTGTTTTGTTTCAAATTTAGTAGTGACTAACAAAGTTCTGTAATTCAATTGTTGTTTCTCATACTCTGTAGCATCTTTAGTTTACAAAAATTCAATTTCCCCATTCACATGGCCACTTTGGCATTAGTATAGTGTATGGTGCACTTTAAAGGGTATCAGATTTTGTGTTTTTAATAAGAAATAAAGAAAACAGTAGTAGTATTTAATTCGAATTTAATTGGTAAAACTTAAATGTCTTACGACTTAGATTTTATTTTAAGAATCAAGCAATTGAAAATTGTCGCACCACTTCCTTTATCGACCTTCTGGATCATATCCCCTATCCTCTGCTGTTCTCGATATACCTACATCCTTTTGTGAGAGTAATGAAGTGTGAGTGTGGGGTTGTGCTAGAGCTGGAGACTCGTGTTAGTTTCACTATATTAGATTATACTTGAAACATTTATTAGAATCCTACGTGCTTCGCGCAAACCCAATTTTAGTGACAGGTATGTCATGCGAAAATTACGGGATAACTGATTATTGCTTGGCGACACCTGTAATCGTGATCAATATGAAAATAGCACCAGTTATTACTGTTTAGTGTTACCGTAATAATTGATATGTATGATAGTCTTTAGTTACCGAGTTGAAATTTCAACGACGTTTTACCGTTTAATAATTGTTTGGGCAAATATGGAAATAAATATGTACTTACACTGAAAACGTAGTCCCGTTTTATTCCATTGGTTAAAATAAAAACGTTGCCGTTAAGAAATAACTAATCTGAACAGTGTTTTCAATAAACTTTTCAATGTAGGTAATAAATAATTTGGATAAATACGTTACCCGTAATTGTTTAGTAGAAATAGTGCAATATTATATGATTTTTTTAGTATTATTACTATTGTATTTATTATACCAAACAGCGCCAACCAAGAACTACCATTAAATGTTACTGATTGTAATTTAGTAACATATTGTTTTTAAATTCACCAACCTTGGTTGGAGAAATGTTTTTGTAAATGTCTATATCCAATAGTTATGACTTAACCATATTCAGTATCGAAATTAATTGGTACATAAACTAATTAAGTAGTATTAGCTGGTATGTTTCAAGTTTAGTCTGGACTAATATGACCCAAAGGGATTGTAAATGAAGTGAGATCCTCTTGCATTGTTCAGTACAACTACAATTGTCATGGAGCTGTTGTACAATTTTGACGCCGCCAAAGTTTCTAGACGTTCAACATACTACGTTGCTGAATTTAGTGGGTCCATTCCCAAAGTGAATTTTGTTGATCAACTCAGTAGAACCAAAATTGTCGTATCCGCAAAATAAACTTTTTCTTTATTTAATTACAAATAAAGGGCCACAACATATGTTTCGGCCTCATTAATATAAAATCAAGGCCTTCTTCAGGCTGGTTAAATCTAAAAAAATTTGCAAACTTGTCACAAAATCATGCTTAGCCTACGCTTCATATCTTACCAATAAAATTATAAAATGTACCCCAACTCTATCTCTTCCTCCAACATCCAAATATTATATTTTACATTAGACGACGTCGACGACATTAAACTACGCTGTGTTAATTTCATTTTTACTTTTAGAGAGCCAATGCTTACTAAATAAAATAAAATACAAATTTAAGCTGCACAATTTTTAACTACTAATCTTCAGCAGCCATTTTGTTTAAATGCTAACTTTACGAATCAACTACATATAGTGTTGCATGTACCACCAACGGCACCTTAACCAATAACCATCAAATTTAAAACCCCGTGCACAAAATATACATTACAATACTATTACATTCTTATATCTATGTTCCGTATAACGTAGGGAGGAGGTGGAATAAAATCATTTATCTACGACTGCTTGGATGGTGAATTGGTGTATATTATTTTATAATTTTATGTGTAAGACATGAGACATGACTTTATTTGCAAATAAATAAAGAATAAATTTTACTTTGTGGACACGTGTATATTATTTTATAATTTTATGTGTAAGACATGAGACATGACTTTATTTGCAAATAAATAAAGAATAAATTTTACTTTGTGGACACGACAATTTTGGTTCTACTGATTTGATACTACGTTGTATTCTAACGTGTTTGCCTCGTGACATTTCCTATAAATGTTAATTTTCACTTTATAGGTAGGTAATTATCAATTAGGTAGCAGTTTTGTTTGTACTTGAATGATTCTATTTACAACATTTGAAAAGGTGAACATGCTTTTATGAGCGTTGATGGTGATAAATTTTATAGACCTGTATTCCACTTAAGATATCATTACTGCAGGTTTTAACAGTGATAAACTTAGTAATGTGTAATTTTGTCGGTGGTAGCCTAGATCAGTGTTTCTCAAACTGGAGTACGCGTACTTGTAATAAAATGACGATAATTCGCTTGACATTTTATCATATACCGCTCTGTGTAAAAATATACAGGTTTTAATATCTGCTATTTGACGAGATAAAAAAGTTACTAATTAAAGTTGTGAGAACCGACTGACATATGAAAATTCTATACCTATGTATAATGCAATGACCCATATTTTTATAACAAAGCTCCGCCGCTCACGGTCCATACGCAAATAATGGAATCGTGGCGCGCGATGGAAAACAAATAGGTTGAAAGGTGTGGTATTCAGTTTTATTACAAAAATGTCATATTTTTACTTTTGTCGTTCGTACATTGTGTTGTGTTTTGTGAAATATTAATAGTATTAGTTAGTTAATTAAAATGCCACACTTTAAAATATGTAAAATATAACAGTTATGTAATAAAACTGAATAACACACATGTCAACTTCATTTGTTTTTCATCGGTTTTTCATCGCGCGCCACATCATCTTATTTGCGTGTGAACCGTGAGCGCGCGAGTTATATGGCAATCACCATGAAATTATTTTTTTTCTCTCGAAAACTATGGAATTTACAGAAAAGAGCTATTTATATTTTTTGTTGGGAATTAAATGGTCTTACCACTAAAACAAAAAAATATAGGGTATTTTATTTAAGAATTGTAATGTCTTCTGAATATTTTTTTATGGGACGCTCTCTAAAAGATTTTCATGTCAGTTTATAGTACATGTCGGTTCGCACAACTTTAATTTAACAACAGCATTAATATAAGACTAAAAAAGCATTGCACCGAGATCTTTATTAAAATTGTATTAGAAAGAGCAGCTATAACTACTAGAGCTGAGATTTTTAGGGACTTTACGTATTAAAAATAGGAAGGAAAAAAGGTAGGGAATAATTTTATTTTAGGAACCAAAAGTTATATTTCAAGCAAAATAAAATTGTGATCAAACAAATTTTTAACAATCAAAAAAAGAATTGTACATTTCTAAGGAAAACTAAAAGCTTTAATAAATTAATATTTGCTGTTGCAATGGCAAACAATGAGTTTCTCAAGTTAAAGAGTAAGCTGTGACTATTGCTAGTTATATTAATTTTTATAAAGTGAAAAGATATTTAACATTTGGCATTTAACTAGCAGTTATGTTGTATATATTTGATATTCTAGTTTCCAACAAAAATGTTGTTCTTATAAAATAAGGACCTACTTTACCGATCTCGAGAACACGGGTTTCTAAAAAAAATATTTAAATTAATGGCGGTGTAATTAATTTTTTACTTTGATGAAAAACTTGCTAAAAAAATTACTAAAATTAGGCGAACTTTTTCTAAAACAGATAATAATAATTTTATTGGGTACAGGACACAACGTCCAATGGCCACATCGCCCACCATGTATTTTGTAGGTCCATATCGCCCACCGAGGACACAACGCCCACTCTGCATATTGACCGCAACGTCCACCGTGCCCACAACGTCCACCAGTGAAAATGCCCATAACGTCCACCGCGGACACAACGGCCACTCATGTCTGGTGGCCACAAAGCCCACCGAGTCCATAACGCCCAACCGTTCGGGTTGCCGTGACTGTCGCCTCGCACGATGTCCGATAGACACAACGGCCACCGCGACCATAACGTCCACTACCGTAACGGACCACAACGTCCACCGTGACCACAACGCCCACTACTGTAACGGCCCACAACGTCCACCGTGTCCACAACGTCCACTCACGTCTGAGGGACACAACGCCCACCGAGCGCATAAAGTCTACCACGGGTATATGTATATTTTTTAGTAACTAGTTAACCATAAAGAAAAAAATTCATACACTATAGGTATTTTATACAGTGCGATTGTGAAGTCTGGAACTAAGGAAGAATTCGATAAAATTGAAACTGGCGGATTTAAAAAAAATCCTCGTACACGTCAACCTTATTTTATAAAGTCTGTTCTCATAATTGTCATTTTTCGGTAGTCTTTTGTTTTCGAACTATGACGTCATCGCCAATTTTTTAAATGGCACCCCATATTTTTGCCGTTATATTTGGATAGAGGTTGAAATTCCGAATTCCGCCATATGTCAAAGTATGACATTGACATTGACAGTTTTCGAGAAAATCAAGTTTAAAGTAAAAAAAGCGCATCAAAAATTGAGTTAGCCATGGAATATTGACAATTAATCATTGTTTTAAAATGCAAACAAAAGAAAAAATTGTGACAGTGCAACATTATTTTGTGCGTTTCCGTTTGTTACTTCGATATTTTGTTGATTATTGATTTTTTACTACTGGTAAAAATTGTGCGATATTTAAGCGAAAAACAATTCTAATTACTCCACTCCTACCAGCCAATGGAAAAGAACACATTTAACTCTTTAACTTCTACCAACCATTCATAAATATTAAATGCAAGTTTCAAACTTTAAGTGTCATATGTCAGATTTTGTAGCTTTTCATTGAAAGAGTGACCCTAGTACGTATTTTTCAAAAGTAACAATGGGGGACGTTCATGTTTAAAACAGACATGAAACCCTCCATAAAACAATTTGCTTTCTCCATTACATGGGCTTACGCCATTAGCAGAGAGAGAGAGAGAGAGAGAGAGAGAGAGAGAGAGAGAGAGAGAGAGAGAGAGAGAGAGAGAGAGAGAGAGAGAGAGAGAGAGAGAGAGAGAGAGAGAGTTTTAGCTGGTCATAAATTTATTTGTCAATCTATTTTTTAACATTTCTTGGAGATTTTCAATAGAATATTCAACTGCGTCTAAAGATACAATATATTACCGACTCATAAATAATAATCTTTTGCAGCACTGATTTGTCGGTATGATCGAGTTTTATGCAGGAATTTGAAACGTTTAGTCTATTATTTCTGCTTAGTTCAATACAATTTTACTCGCATTCAATCGCAAACTAAACTAACCCCCGTTTTAAATTCGCGCCGCTTAGTCAAGCCGATTTCGCCGAATCTATATAGTTTCGTGTGTCATGACATACACCCTGCACGCTGACCCTGTATAACTTTGTATTTACAATAGCGATAGCGATCGGCACCGATGTGTTTACTAATAAAAATAAATTGTAAGTAATAAATTATTGTATGCTTGCTGCCTTAAAAAACTTTTTTCTGTATCAGGTTACCTTTATACCAAAAAAAAAGCCAGATACAAGTGTAACTTGATAAAAAAAAAGTTGCATTTTTTAATGCCGCAAGCATATCTTAAATTTCTTTCATTTTTCATTTCGCCGCCCCTACTGGGTTGCCGCCCCTACTGGGTTGCCGCCCCTACTGGGTTGCCGCCCGGGTCCTGTGCACCCCTTGCACCCCCGGCACGGCTCGGCCCTGCCCTCACTCCCTCAACGGACGCTTGAAAAAAGAAACAGCATTTAAGCATCCTATTTGTGACGTTTCACGTCTATTCAAAAATTTAATGTCTTCATTTTCTAGAGAGCATTCATACACAAAGAGCCTGCTAAAATATTGGGGTATTCTTTATTTGACACATTCATTGTTTTGCTTGGACACTTGATACTTTCGAAGTAAAGATGCTCGAAAATCAAACAAAACCCTCTGAAAATGTGAAACAGATGTTGCTTTTAACTGTCCTTGCGTTATTATTGGCAATAAATTTCGAGTTATTAGGGACTAATGCATATAAGAATATAATATATAACATTAAATAGTTGATGTATTCTTGATTAAAGCAACAAACAGGATTAATGAATCGTTAAAAAGGTGATTTACCTACTAATATTAATTTTAAATGTTGTTTAATATAAATAGTCCCTGCCACGTAAATTATATATTTTAAAATTAAACTATTTTTTGAAAAACTGTTGTTTTGTAACATATCCCTTACAATAGTTGTTAGAGTTACAATGTGTCTGATTTTCAATTTCCAACGAGAACATTTATGAATGTTACTTAGTACTTGCACAGGAAACATTAAAAGCAGATTTATGCTACCATAAATAAATTTTACACTGATTTCAAATAGGTAAAAATGTACAGAATGTTATATATAAAATAAGAAAGTTGAGGTCAGTTCCAGTAAAACAGGAAAATAAGTGAAATTTTAAGTCACTTAGCCAGTTTTTATTACCTAAAAATACTATCATTTAATTTTTGTTTATCTTAATAAATAAATAAAGCAAATCAGGTGGCTCCTTTTCAATTAACACCCGCTATATAGGTAATGGTTAGTTTTCTCTTTATAATATCAATGATTGTAAAGGTAGGGCCATGTGTAAATATCATTATCTCGCAAAATTAATTGTTGTTTCTTGGGAAATTGGGCCTCAATTTAATTTAATAAAACAAATAAAGGCGTTATATAAAATACCTAGTATGTGAATTTCTTCTTTATGGTTAACTAGTTAACGCTCGGTGGGCGTTGTGTCCCTCAGACGTGAGCGGACGTTGTGGACACGGTGGACGTTGTGGACACGGTGGTCGTTGTGGACACGGTGGACGTTGTGGGCCGTTACAGTAGTGGGCGTTGTGGTCACGGTGGACGTTGTGGTCACGGTGGACGTTGTGGTCCGTTACGGTAGTGGACGTTATGGTCGCGGTGGCCGTTGTGTCTATCGGACATCGTGCGAGGCGACAGTCACGGCAACCCGAACGGTTGGGCGTTATGGACTCGGTGGGCTTTGTGGCCACCAGACATGAGTGGCCGTTGTGTCCGCGGTGGACGTTATGGGCATTTTCACTGGTGGACGTTGTGGGCACGGTGGACGTTGCGGTCAATATGCAGAGTGGGCGTTGTGTCCTCGGTGGGCGATATGGACCTACAAAATACATGGTGGTCGATGTGGCCATTGGACGTTGTGTCCCGTCCCCATTTTATTTATAAATTCTAGCTTTACTACGTTAAAGTCCATATTTAATGATTATCTGTATATAAAATACTTAATTACTTTAACAATATTTATTTATTTTAACCTTATACGTATTTCGCCACGTTTACCTGCTATTGCCAGAGGTTATATTAGAAAGTAAGCAGTTAGTGTTGTTATAGCAATAGAACTTGGTGACTTGATCTCAGTAATCGTCTGCAGATGACTTGATTTCTTATTCCAAAATGTCCAATAGAGGAGAATTTAAGAGATCAATTTGCTCATTTATTAACGGTACAGTTTTTAAATGTTTGTGAATTTCAAAAGCTTTTAGTATATCTAATTTACGTTTACCATCACAAAAGTGTAAACATTTTATAGTGTTATAAGATGTCATTGAATAATTGTGTTCTAGTATGTGTTTAGCGTAATTGGACTTATGTGGGTGTTTGTATTTGTAACAACGTACGTGTTCTTTACACCTAATATCGAAATTTCTAATTGTCTGGCCTATATAAACCGAATTACAATGCGAACAATTTAATTTGTAAATGCCTGATTTTAACAAATCGTCTGTTTTTGATTTTGCATTAAACAAAGTGTTTAAGATGTTTCTAGTTGTTTTAAAACTTACTTTATATTTATTTTTTGCTCTAATTATAAAGAAAACAAATTTTTATTGTTAAAGTAATTAAGTATTTTATATACAGATAATCATTAGATAATAATAATTTTTGATCTTAAGGGCCTGTAACCTATACCGATAGGTATTTGTCTAACAATTCCTAATACAACTGCATTGCCGTGGTTACGTCACTATAATTTAAAATGTATGTGTGTGTTACAGATCACACTAGTGGACATATTTTACCAAGCGCAAATTTGAGTTTGCTCCGAATAAAAACAAATGTTTTTCTTCATTTGTTTTCGTATTTTCCTATCCCACGGATTTCATCTTATGTGTAACGGAAATTCAAAACTAAACAGAGTGAATTTAAGTTGATTGCTTTCTTATATTAAAAATAACCAGTAATGCAGATTCGCGAACGAAGACGGAATAGGATTGAATTTTTCGTTTAATGTCGACTAAGTGGAACTACCGTGTATGGAACCACTTTTACTCTTACACGTTTGCTATTTATATGCGATCGTGTTATTATGGGCATTGGTTGCAGTCGCGACCGAGTAACGATTTGTTTTCTTTTTCTCAGTCTCGTCCAGACCAAACAAGGTTTTTATAAATTGATTCGCTAGTGTAATACTGGTTGCAACGGTATGTGGTTCGTTCGCCTTTGGTAGGTAGACCGAGGTAGACTCGCTTTTTCCGACTTTCTGTCAATTCCAAGGCCAAATGCGTACTTCTTTGCGTTTTATTGCACTTAATACGTATTAGGATTACCGGTAACGAACGTTTAAATAGTAGATCAAAAGCTCAAAAATTAGGTTATATCACTGGCGTGAGGCAATGACAAAGTTAAATATAACACTGTTGTATCTTGCAAGTGCTTCTTTCCAGTTTAGTTATTTTTTAATCAACTTGTTTCGTAAACACCAGTTAGCTGTTTAAAGGATCCAAAAATTTACAGTCGCACGCCTTCAATGTACCTACCTTGTAAACTCACGTTTGACAGTTTGTCATTGGATGTTTGACAGACGCAATGCAAAACATCTCGCGCGTACAAGGAAATATGTTTTATTGGAAAGCGTGAAGAAAAGTGGAGGGAATTGTAATAATTTAAAAGTAAGCTAAAATTTCTTTAAGATTGCTGCTTAAATATGTTTCATTGTTTTACTGTTCAAATCTCGAGTGCTGTTCCCCTGATGTTTCTGACCCACGCTGGGGCAGTAGGGAAGTAATACCCATGAATAATAAACGTTTTCGTATTGGCATGAGTTACTTTCTAGATATCTATTGTAATTTTATAGTTGAACAAACACCTTAAAATTTAAAAAGAAAGCGCCCAGTTAATGTTATGCAAAGTGCACAAAATGCCAACCCCGGTTAGCAAAGAGAGAAATGTAGCACAAAATTTGTCATTCTGTAAATTGTAAATATGATAAAGTAAAAAAAAGTCTGCATGTATACAGGGAGTTTCGTAACTACGCACTTACAAGATGGATTCAGCAAGAATCTCGAAACAATCAAACAAGTTTATATAAAGATATGTTTGGCTGCAAACGCTTCTTAAAGAAGTTGCACGGTCCGAAAGTTGAGCACGACAAATTACCCTTTTCAGTGATATCTCCGCAAGTATTGGAGGTAATTGCTCGGCATTTTAGTACATTTTATTAGGCACTATAGATCTACGTTTTTGCTGAAGGGTGAACAGCGCTTAAAAATTTTCTACACTTCCATTAACACAGATACTGCCACATATTTCCATGTACTTTCACTTACATCCACGTACGTTCACATACTTTAATGTATTTCCACCCACCGTAATTCCATTTACTTTCACGTACTCCCACATACTTCCACTAACTTCCACGTACTTCTACCTTACTTCCACCTACTTCCACATACTTGCCATTACATCCACATACTTCCACGTACTTCCACTACTATTTACTTCTACTTCTTCACATATTTCCCCTTTTATTTTCACGTACTTCCACTACTTTGTACACCTACTCCACTCGCGGTTTACCCTTCGGTTTTTGCTTATTCTCCTCAAAATAATTGACCATTGGCGGAGCAAGAGGCGAATCTCCATATACGTTTTGGCATATTTTTCAGACGCACCAATAATGTTTGTTTTCCTATATGAATTTTGTTCTGCTTGCTAATTATGCAAATAAAAATTGCTCTTTGTTTTATTCGCTTGGGGTTCCGAGATAATTACACAAACGCTATATCCAACTGTTTTTGACATAAATACCTGTTTGTGAAAAATCGAGTCTGGACTTTTACCCTGAAACTATTTCCGCTTCTTGAGCAAACGCCTAAACCTTCGTGGCAACTTGACTTTTCACAAAAATTTAATTATCTCGCATACATACGGCTGGATTTAGCGGTTTTCAATAACAGTATTTTTGTATGGAGAATGATCTCCAGATCTATATTAGTAAGGTATAATCCTAAAGTTTTAAGCAATGACCTCTATGATGCAGGTATCATTTAAATAATCTCTTCGGCTCACGGTTGGACCCTGTAACTCGCTGGGAAGCATTTCTGAACATATGTTTATATAAACATTATAAATTTTTACCCGTCGTAAGTCGTAAATACGTCTCACATTTTATGAAACACCCATATTTACGTATTTAAGGTCTTGTAATTTAAAAGTAATTGTTTATATAAAACAAATATGTTTATTTGCCCCACGCATATACTTTTACCTTCCTCGCTATACGAAGTAGATAGGAAGCTATAGATAGAGGAAGGTATTGTGATCCTCGTGGGAGGATGATGTCATTCAGCGAATTTTTTTCGCTTTGGGCTTACTGGCCAATATACGAGTTATGCCGAAAAGTAAGGTACTTTTGACTAATCAGCAGGTTTTAAGGCTTTGGAAAACCGATCAAGCGGACACTGCAGATATGTCTGTATATCTTTTGCAATCCAGACGCACAACTCAAAATCCCAAATTTTGCTTATAGATTGGTAATTGCACTGGAATGACACCCGAACAAAATGATGTTGGTTCGCTCAAAATAGGGGGGGGGGGGTGCTCTATTTCAAAATAGATGCACTTGTAAAAGAACGTTAGTCTCGTATTCTCTACACGACGAATAGCTGATCTGCGCAAACGCCCCCCACTGCCTTCCACCATCGAATTATTATTTTTTCAAAAAGTTACGAATTTCCGCTTCAAAATCGGTATGATCATGTTAATTGGCAATAGGAACAACTTTCCATTAACAAAACACCACTGGGAGGTTTCCTTTTGGTCGCTTACCTGAATAGATTAATTGAGTAATCGCCAAAAAACAAATCATCAAATTATGAAGTCGATTTTAAGATTTCAAGGGATAAACATTGATTGCAACTAAAAAACAAAATATCATAACCTCGACTGTTTCTAAAAATGACGGGAAGAGGGGAGGGGTGCGCTACTTCAAAGTATACGCAGAAACTAATCATAGATTCGTATTTTACAATAGCCAATCTGCGCAAGCCAATTTTTTAATTACATTTTTTACATTTTTTATTTAAAAATACTCATTTTTTAGTTATTCAAAAATGTATAAATTTAAAAAAAATTCATGGTATGTAAAAATTTATAAGAGAATTTTCGAAGTTCTCTAAATTTCCATAAAATCGTGAAAAGTTTCGAAATATTTTAAAATTTGCAAAAATTTCAATAAATGCGTGGAATGTACTGTGGCGGTTGCTCGACAGATTTTCATGTAGAGACTTTCCGTATCTTTTTGTAGTTTTTGTACGTACGATTTCAAAAGCCGTAAATTAATAGGCAATTCCAAATGCATTTATTCTTTTATGTATGCGGTCAATTAGTAAATTAGCAGTAGCGGGCACTAGCTTTGTTGGTAAAATGTCATTTTCTAGTTTTGTTTTTCTGTTCTGGTCGTAATTTAAATAAAATAGGTACTCCAGTGGGAGTATAATTTCAGTTAACAGGATGCAATTAAGCGGCTTAAAATGTACTTTGTTTGCTGTATTCACAGTAGCAGTAGTAGTGTTTGTTTTAATAACAGTAATAATAATAGGAATGATTTATACGCAAGGGAAAAACAAGCAACAAAACAAAGCTAATCTCGGCATGACTGGTTCATTTACCCCATTTCAACTATTCTGTTGCCCTTGACTCCTGACTTCTAAAAGAACTGCAACTTCGAGTTCTTGTTTCTGAAACAGTGTTGCAGATAAATTCTGGTATAAGGTATACATTAAAATATTCCCAAACACGATTACTTTGATTAGTTCTAGTGAGATTGTTAAATTGTACAGATCTTGTGGCGAAGCTAAAGTTTTATGTTAGCGTACGTAATGATCTTTGGTTTTGTAGTTATCTTTAGTACCGAATTAATGCGGGCCTCCAAATACAGTCGAATACCATTACCAAGTAAAATTGAGAGTAACCTAACAAAATCTTGAACCCACCGTACTTAACGCGTCTGTTTAATTTCAGCCAAGCTTAGCGATTATAACTATAACAATCAGAGCTTTCGTTTAATTTTGACCCTTTCCAAATAGAGTGTGAACCAGATTTTCATACTTAAAGTGTGCCAATTACGTAATTTGAAACAATGCAAACATTAATACTGTGCAGTTAGTGATATTGCCGCATATGGCTGCAGTTACCAACCTTTACTTATTCCATGCTAATTCCGATAATAGTTTCATTCGATGGGGTATTCTGACGTGGGGCAAAAGAAAATGGATTAAGGGATACAGTGACAACATACGTGTTTTAAACTTATTTGAAAAGTATGGGGCTTTAACTTACCATTATAAAAATTTGTTGAAGAGGTCAGTACAGTAAAATCTATACCTATGGGACGAGGGGGCAATATGGGAGAGTCTTATATACCTTGGACTGTTTTTTTGTTTATAATTTGGTATTACCTCAAAAAAAGATTATCCATACAATCATTTAATCGCATACTTTAGTATAACGTGTTTTTTATGACTGGTTACATTAAAAAGGAGATTCATTCATAATTATTCCGTATGGGTTTAATATGCAATATTGAAATAAACCTAAATTGGCGCAAAGTACAAGACCGCTTTGTACCGTGGAGCTTGGTGTTGTGCGTTTTTAAGAATTCACTCTCTTTGAACAATTAATATCTGCATTTGTAATTCCATTGTAGACATATAGTAGAACACAAACCACGTGTACAGGCAACGGGATTACAAATGCAGGGCATGAGTAATTAATGCATTTTGGTTACCCTCCAGTCACGTGACACAATAGCCGCCAGGTATTTACAATTGTCAAACAAACGTCAAACGTTTGTGTACCCGCCAAACACGTGATCACTTGCGTCACTCTACCCGACCTTTATAAAACAGAGTGGTACTTCACCTTACATTACTAGTTACTACTTAACCCCAAAATCACAATATACGCTTCTAAGTAATAGAATGCAACAGAAGTTATTGTCCGTTAACTTTAGATCTAAATTATCAAAGCTGGCGTGCGTGTGTTAGTAGCAATGCGAAATTAATCTTAGTTATTTGTTTATATTATGGCGAAGCAACGTAACAATAATATAATTTATTACCAACAAATAACAACATACAACCTATCATTTATATTTATAACATTCGATACTTTTACAGCTTCTGCTGAAAATATTAATCACTATATAAAGGGTGGTTTTCATTTGAATTTTGACATTGACAATTGAGATCTAAAGAGAATGGACAATAGGAGGCAATATAGTGTTGCCAACAACGTAATATTTTAGATAAATAATATAGCTCACAAGGGGGATAGCCCGAAGTACAAGGTAGTCGTAGGTACAAGACTCCTCTATATTCTAATGTTTTTGTTATATTTTATGTATTTATAAATTAGAAATTGAGTAATTCATTTGATTTTATGCAATGCCGTTGATTGTTGTTAATAGACTGTGGATTTTGTGGAATTGGTTCAAATATAACGAAACTAATAGTTATCACTAAGGCACGACTTTTATGCAAATGCATATTTGATAGTTTTGATATGCTAATAAAATGCTTCTGTTTGTATCTATACGTAATAAAATTCAATTAAATGACACCAATTTTAATTTGCGTATTTTGCGGTTTTGGAGCATATTTTAAGAATAAATGCATATTTAGTTGTATTCTTTTATATTCGCAAAAAAACATTAAATTTTAAAATACCGATGGGGACACAATGAGAAGTACATTTGAATTATCAATAAGTGCGTGCTGTTACTAGGTATTCTTGAGCGGATGTCCCGGATTATACAAGGTAGAATGTTATTTCTAAGTTTTGGATTTTTTACAATTATTTCTAAGCATTATGTACTTGTGGTACTTCTAGGAAGTAGCAGATATTCGTTTGATTCTGTTTTTCGTGCCTTTCACTTCGTAAGAAATAGTAAAATAGTGGCTCGTCTTGTGTGTGTTTCTGTTTATACAAATGAAAAAATGCCAAAAGACAGCAGCTTGTCTTTATTATGGATAAAATTTATTGAATATGCATGTAGGCTCAAAGTAACAAAGACTTTTTATCGCTCTAGATTTTGTGCGATAAAAAATTCCAAGTGCATTTACATATTAAAAGTGCTTTACATCAAGGCTAATGTCAAAAACCTCGGGATCTACAAATTTTGATCCGCGAGTTCATTGCTGAAATTTCTAGATTAAACAAAAAAGAAGAATTTAATTTCTATTTACGCAATGCTTTAGTGAGTGCTAACATACCACTAACAAAATAAACAGTAATAATTTCAAGTTATTCTTAGAAAAATATACTAGTAAACATGTTCCAGATGAAAGCACTCTTAGAAAAAATTATAACGTCGAAATTTATATAACAATAACACGTAAAATTTGCTAAATTATAGGCACCCACTATATTTACTTTTTTGTTGATGAAACTACCGATAAATGTGGACGTTATAGCTATAGCAAATTTAATTATAGGGGTTTTAAATGTTACATATCTAGTACATCTTATCTTATTAGCACGAAAGAACTAGGTAAAACTAACAGTGTTACTATTTCTAGATTCGTAAAATGAAGGTCTCCCGAAGTTTTTTGAGTCGGAAACAGTTCCTATAATAAAAATAATTTTAATGCTATCTAATGCTGCACCATATATGATGAAAGCAGGGCGAATTTTAAATATTTTTTATCCAAATTTAATCTATACAACTTGTTTGGCTCATGGTGTAAATAATGTTGCAGAAGAAATTAGGAATCAGTTTGTCAGTATAAACGGTTTAATATGTATTGTAAAAAAGGTACTTCTTAAAGCGCCCCATGAGGGTGCAATTATTGAAAATTACACAAAAATTGCCAAATATTCCACTGCCTCCTAAACCAGTGCTTACCAGATGGGGTACGTGATTAGATGCTGTTCTTTAAATTTCGAAAATTAAAAATTATTTTGAGTTTTGAAGACTCTTCAAGTTGTATTATAGATTCAAAAACTGTAATCAACAAATCTCAACATGCAAAACAATTAGCATTTATTAAAGTCAATTATACTTTTGTAAGTACAACACTCAATCAATTACAAAAGAAAGAAGCCTTGCTATCCTATTCAGTAGAACTTATGAAAACGTTTGTAAAATCAATTCATCAAGTTAAATGCAATATTAAAAAAACTGTATCGCAGAAACTAACAAGCGTATTAAATAAAACCGAAGGTTTTAAAACTCTTGCGATGGCGAATGAGGTTCTAACTGGCAACTTTAATGGTAATGACGTGCAACTAGACCTGGACATTATTACTAATTTTAAAAATGCGCCAATCACTTCAGTTGGCGTTGAAAGAAGCTTTTCCGCTTAAAAACAAACTGCCTGATAAAAGCTGTTGTTTTATGTTATAAATCTTGAAAAACATATTGTAATTCATTGCTGTAAAATATAGAGATTAGGTATATACGCTTAATTTGTTATACTATACTTATGCTGGTTTGCAAAACTTTCCTTATTTAAATAATATTTTAAGTGTAATGTTATGTTGCAAGGTTTTTCACATGCGCCCGTTTTAACATAAAAATTAAAAATTCTTTGTTTACTGATTTCTCTTGCGAGTTTTCATAAAATGGTGCATACTTTGCATATAATGGTGCATATTTTGTACATATTTGGTGCATATATGTGCGCATATTTTGACGTTTTTTTGGTGCATATAAATCCGCGCCTTGGACTTATCTCAATCATAATGACAGTTACAGAATTTGAAAAGTTGTAAGATTTTTTCTTAAAATTGTGCAGTTTTAATAATATCAAGACTAGAGGCAAAATATGTGTCTGCTCCTTTTAGCAGTCTGTACTCAAAAAGTTTGTCGGAAGCAAATAACAATTTTCCGGTGCTAAATTTTAAATATTAATTAAA
This sequence comes from Ctenicera cuprea, assembly GCA_958336395.1. Taxonomy (NCBI): domain Eukaryota; kingdom Metazoa; phylum Arthropoda; class Insecta; order Coleoptera; family Elateridae; genus Ctenicera; species Ctenicera cuprea. The sequence continues at coordinate 41,482,703 of OY284490.1, forward strand.
CTTAACAGAATTTTCTTTCAAATATTGTGAAAGAAATGTCAGATATCGTTGGATAGACCAATTCAGGTATCTTTCAAGCAAACTAAAATAGTTTAAAAAATATTTAAATTTCTTGTTAATGTTGTTTGCTTTCACTGCAAAAAACTTATTAGAAATCACAAAAAAGATCCGGCCGGATATATGTCCGGTGAACTAAGCCGGTTACCGGATAATAACCGACTATCCGTTACATTCCTATTCATGAGCAACTAATAAGGTTTGAAAACTGCCAGCAGAAAAATACTTATGTTTATTTATAAAAGCTGCTACTTATATGAGATATAGAGCTGAAACAGGGAATAAAATTAAAAGACAGCAGCTAACGAAGGCAACATATTATTGACCTATTAACCTCTGTAAATAACTTGTGATTTAGAATTATTGTTTTTTCAAGTGGAACTCATTACTGAACCTGTGTGCTTTGTATAAAATAAAGGGAATTCAATGATAGATAAATTTGCTTTACATTTAAAATCCCTATAATGTAATTGCCTCGTACAGTAAGAACTTGATGAAAAGGATGTATGGAAAAAGTTCATCGGGCTTCGGGCATGTGTTTTAAAAGCATATTTTTAAAACTAGACTCAGAAATTTAAAAAGGGGATTTGATACAAGATCTCAAGACGAATATAACGCTGTTTTCCGAAAATCTCGACCTTAAAATTCCGCCGCCAAGATTAGTTGGTAATTTTAATATTAACACCTTATTATTACTCAAACATAAGTTGCAGAACGGCATAAACTTTAGTTATTGTAATAGTTCCGGCGAATATAATGTTACTATCTATGTACGTTAAGTTTTGCAAGCATTAGACATTTTCAAAACTTTGGAAATGTTCAAAAATTTTTTCGCAAAAACTGGCAACGCATTTATAAAAATAATTTTAAAACGTATGCTTGTAGAGTTCGCGATGGGCTACAATTTGGTTAGTGACCCAATCCGCTAATTTCTGTTCCTTTGGTCGTTTAATAAACAGCGAACGATAAAACATTTCCTTTCAAATTCTAAACAAACTTGTTAGGTACAGCACTATATTAGGAGGATCTAAGTTACTCTTCCTTTCCCAATTTTTGATGGTTGAATGAGAAGAAGAATTTGCTTTTTGGTCGCTGGTGTTTATAAATTGTAGTCATTTTTGTAATAAAAAAAATTATTATTTTCGTAAAAAAACGTCGGTTTCTAACGGCAGTAGATGTTAAACGTTGATGCAAAAATACTGGTACTGTACTGGTTTATATTAGTGCAAGCGGCTTAAGCCTAAACGAGTGCGATGAGAGACGTGTAGCTACATAGTAAAGTATGAAAGGCTTTATACACATTTGGTCATTCTGGCGTAACGTATCGTTACAGTTACAGTCTACGTTACGTTACGAGACTCGGAACTCATTTCTACCAACACCGCGAGCTTTCGATCAAATACGGTGCTGGCTAGTAATCCATCAGCTCGTCGGTAACTTACGGCTAAAAACTGGGATGGTGTAATGTATTAATGGGATATTTCGAACGAAAAAAATCGAACAATTCGATTATCGAAACGTTTCGAAATATCTCGAAAGGTTACAGAAAACTGTTCGAATGATTTTTAGATTTTAAAATTTTCGGGTTTGTCCGTTTTGGACGCAGGCGTCGAAGCAATACCCACTTACAGTAGGCAACTGCAAATGCCCAATGCAGATACTTGATACGATGACACCACCAGTGAGATGCGAATAAACATTTTGCTTGAACATTACTATTTATTAGGAATAACAGACATAGCAGTTTCTGCTGCACTGTTTTATTTTTCGTGGTCATTTCAACCAAGGTCGTGTTTGAAATTTTAATATTGCTCTAAAAAAATAAAAATATAAAGAAATTTATTATTATTTAGAATAATACTCTTTTACTGTTGATAAAATCAAAAATCCTTGATGTTATTTACGAAAATTTATCAATTTATAAAAAAAGTATCCCTTTTCACGTTTTATAGAAATATTACTCAAAAAACCGGCCGAAATTAGCCATGAAACGTGATGTGATTAATAAAAATACTATTCGAAGCTTAAGGTTTACGCCGTTTAGCCGAACGGCTCGAGAAAAGACAATGAGAATAACACTCCTCCATAGGAGCATTCGAGAAGCAAGCGGAGAGTGTTTTTGCTACTTTTTACAGCATTAAAAAATCCGAATGAATCGTTCGATTATTAAATGCTTACGAATGGCAATCATTCGATTATGAAAATCATTCGATTATGCCCATCATTAGCGGAATGTAACATTCTTTGATATTTGCTTAGAAATCTACAAAAGTATGGATCAGTCGCGTTGCATTGCGAACAAGCGCAAATGATACAATAACACCCTGTTGTTACATTACTTTGTTGTGACTGCAAGAGTGCTCAAATGTGTACAGATCTTAAAGAGTAGTCCAGTCTTACAGTTAGAACTAAAAAGTTATGATATGAAATGTTTTGGAAACTCAATTTTGAAGTATAAGAAAATACAATTACTTGGCTAATTTTAATATTTTTAGAGGGGGTGTTCTACAAACATTGCCACCTACGCGAAAAGGCGAAACTATGACAAATTTATATACAAGCCGCTGTATAAAATTAATAATGACATTTGGTTTTATGTAGTTTGCAACTGAAGCGAAGTTGTATGTAAGATCCATAACCGATTGAACAGCCACGCTTCTTCAAGGCTTATTGTTTAATCTGACTGCCTACATTCATTTGATACCAAGGTAAATAATACAATGGCTGACCTAATTAAAATCAGTTTTCATTGACCAGAACGTTATTGTCACAACAGTTGTGTAATATAGAAACTATTTTGAGCTGTTAAGTTTGAACTACCTCGATGAATTCATTTCAGTTGTTTTAAAACTATTTTAATTAAATTTTACCGATTTTACTAATGTTTTTGACACCTGCTTTAGTTTCTCCATGTTGATTTTCGCTCTACCTTAATTAATATCAGTGCTTACGCTATTTTCGTATGGATCATTTTGTGGTGATGAAGGAAACATGTCGTCAGATTAACTTATTTTGTCATAATTATCCCTGCGACAAAATATTAATGACTATGAAAACTTTCTCGTGCTTAATTTTGTATAGAAGCAAAAATAGAATTTGTTATTTCGTATAAAATTAGGTGAATCACTCGCAGTTTGTCATAAGGGCAACGTACCCACTTTTAAAATAACTCTGACAAATCAAACTTTTTGATTTGTGTATATTAAAATTCAGTGGATATAAATTCCTGGGTGTGAACCTTTTACAAAAAATTAAATAAAACTTCTTTAAGTCACTTTTTTAAATATTTTGGCAGTGTGTTAAATTACTGCAAAAGTAACAATTATTGTAAAACTATGATAGACTGGAATATCTTAACCGCTTAAAGTGATTAACTCGTTACATAAAGATTGATGCTGTAGTAGAAACTACCAAAAAAAACTAGCACAACTCGTGGACTACGCCTCCCGTTTTTTGGTGTTTTTTTTAAAGAAATAGTAGCAGCAAAAAGTTAATTGTGCTTTTGTAACTAATAAATGCACAGAAAAATATGTTGTTAGACATTTGCATGTAATTGCAAGATAAAATTCGCCTTTACTCATAGAAATCGATCAGCAAGGAAAAACACGCATCTTTTTCAGGAAAAGCTCTTTCTTAATTAGACATTCTTCTACCAGCAGGCATTTATGAATAATAATATTATCCGGAATAATTTAGGTTTAGTTGCTAGTGGTAATTGTTAAAAGGTGTATGAAGTCCCAAATTAAGAATGTGCCTATGTAGTGTCTATGTCTTAATACTATTAATAGTGTAAACTAAAGCGGTCAATTAGAACGACTCCATCGAAGCTGTTCGCTGACCCGTGTCTGATTCTGTAAGCGCCGGGCGCTATGCTGACATGCCATGATTATGTTACAATGTAACAAACAAATAATCATTTATAAAAGTGTCAGAAATAGGATTATTTTTTTACGCCGCACGCGGTTTTGTCGTTGGCAACAAAGAATGTATTAGAGAAACACAGCCGATAGATACAAATTAATGCTGATAAACTGTGTCGAGTTGTAAAAGTCCCTCGTCGTGTTTTGGTAAGACATCTAGGGATTTGGAGAATATATAGGAGATCAAAATTTATCGGAATTAGTGTGGGCCACATAACATAATAGTTGAATAATAATTATACTTAAAACAAACGACCTCATGAAAAAAATAGTAAATATAAGTATGTTTACGTACAAGTAGTCAGAATTTTACTAATATGGCAACTCTCACGGTATACCTATGTTATAGCTACTATAGTTTTGACAAAAATTCTGCTTTCTATTAAACGCAGGTTATGCAGTTTCTACCCTTTTTTATGTTTTTACGTAGATCACAGTACGTGGCGACGACTGCCTGGGGTAGTAGCCCCTAGCTAACATGTTGACAAACTCGAACACCCCTGCCGGGATTTGAACCCGGGACCAGTTAGTTGCCAAATGGACACTGAGCCACCTCTGCCACTATTTTGCAGTTATTATGCAGTATTATTGCTGCCGTGCTAACATAATTTAAATATCATTTTAATATTTACAAAAAGCACTTTGAGTAGGTATGACATTAAAAACAGCTTCAAATGGAATCTAAGACTGTTTGCATCTCGATTTTTACAATAATATAACTCATTTCGTCGTTCGTTCTTATTTGCATTTTCGTGGCTGCTTTGCAGAAGTATAAGGGAAACTATAACCGTTTTCAGAAAGTCGGCAGACAACGATCTGAATGTTTTGCGTCAATGGTTATATGTTAAACACATTAGGTCTTCCAGGGTCTGTTATTTTTCTCTTAAAATTTTCTAAGCATTTTTGTGGCCTCGCCATAAAATTTGAGCGCGGTGCTTGGTAAAGGCATTCGCATCGTTGAACTTTGCTAACATAATTTTGGCCTTAGCGCTTGTGTGTGTTTCAGTAGCTACTTATTTTTTAAAATATATGCGGGGGTTCTGAGTTATTTTTATTGTACATGAAGCTACACAACCATTAGTGCTATTATTATTCAGCAGAGTTATTGAAGGTTCGTACAATAGAAAGCGTGAAAAGCGAACCGTGTATAGGTTAATACAATAGGCGAATATATGCAATTGCAATAAATGGACTTTGACAATGGCATTGAGGCTAGCTGTTCGTAATATATTACCAGCAGTCCATAGTTTCCGATATGACACTGCCATTTGATGTTAGTTTAGCAGCAGCAGTATTATGAATTGCATTATGTATAGTTAAAAAAGGTACTTGTTGACATGATTTCAAATTTAAGATGATGATTTGCATAACAATAATATACTCTTTTAGTTTAAGAGTTGTTACGTTGTTACCAAGGTTAGATGAACGCGGGCAAATGGTTTGAGAAATAAATTAATCCCTTTTCTATGTAAAACCCTTGTTAGGGTACAGTGAGATAGGTTACAATCTAGAATCCATTTAAATACTTAAAGTCTGCGTGTTAATAGTTAGGTACTTTGGTGTAGCACATTTGACGACTTTGGATATAGATGGATTATCATGAAAGCTTGATAGTTTCTCGTTTGTTGTACTTCCCGATGTTTTCAAAGAAATTCGAGCACTAAGTATAAGGATGACTCCATTTGCGATGCTGCTTGATTGATCGGCACTAAGTAAACAGAATTTATGAACATATTATAGATGAGTAGAAACAAGCAAAACATGTTTTATTATACTTTTGCAGTTAGTTTTTTGATAGCACATTCTACACATGTATTATTACTCATTCTAAATAATGTTTAACAATATTTAAATCTTGTGCTCGTTTAGTCGATTTTATTTTTATCTTCGGACTTATCATGGTAAAATTGTATACTTAAAATATGTCTATATTAAATCCTGATCCCTTCCACCTGTCTCAAATTTGAGTGCTTCTAGAAGCCATATATTTACGCGTCTAGTATATTTGGCGCGTATTCGTGTCTACAGCTGACCGCTACAGTTTTCAATACAGATAATCAAATTTGGGTGTATATATAATCTTTGTTTGTAATAGTGGAACATAATCTGCTGATAGATGTCATTTCGAAAACAAACTTCAAGGAAGAAACCATAGCTGTGGGCGGCAAATTGCTTCATATATTTTTCTTCTATTGAATACTTTTGCTTATTTCCATTACATGTTTTTCTTATTAAAAGAAATTATGAACTTGGGCCACAATGCAATTGAATTACTTTTATTAAGCTGTGCTGTGCAGAACGCTAATATATAATAATAGTAATATAATTTAAGACTTCATAACTAGGAATCGATCGGGTTTGTTTATTTATTTATTTATATTTTGCTTGGTTAGGATGCTGTCATGTAAACATGTTAATACAGGTGGGAAATACATTGCTGATATTTTTATTCTGCTCGCCGATGATGAATTGCTGAAGTAAATTTTCACCCAAAGCATTGAGTATAATGTGAACTTTCATAAGTAGTGTAATACTTCTTACAATCAAATGCATACATTATGTTTTTGCTTATTTTATACAGGATTTAATACATACACACAAAAGGAGGAAACTGCGTTATATATGTGCGCTGATTGTTTTAGGAAACAAACGAATTTACGAAAAGCAAGTTCATAATCGCAAGTCCTAGCATATTTGAGAATATCAAAACTGCTAAACGCATTAAGACTCTTGAGACAGCGTATTTAGTATTTTTTAAATGAATTATACAAACATACAAACCGTGGCAGTAGTCCATGGGTTCCACTATCAATACATTAAACCCTGATTTCCCCCACCCCCAACTTCTCTCAGCTTTTAGTGAGGACGAGCCCCTTTATATTAAATCTTGATCCTCTCCACTTGTCTTAACTTTTAGTGAGAAGGAGCCCCCCACTACTACAAGCAAGTCGCATTGCATAGGGCGCATAGTCCTATGTATTGGTGTGTATCGGGCCGGTACCGTTTACGTAAATAAGAAAACTAGGGGTGTGGCCTTTATTAGCAAACAAATCATCGCGTCGGACGCATATTGATTCGGTCAGCGGAATTCGGCGAATTCGGTAAACATTCTAGAAGACGTGCGCTAGCAATACGAACTTGTCATACAATATTACTGAAAAATAAGACATTCCTTTAAAATCTGAACAAGTAAAAGCAATAATTAAACAAATAGATATTGATCTATTAAATTAGAAACTCAAATAATCACGCGAAAAAAAAAAGGCTGAGAATCTACATCCGCAACCGTCTCAACTTACCGCGACGACGGGCTATGCTCGAATATCTCGACACAGTTTATTTATTATTTTATTGGTAGTTTTGGAAGCGAATGCTATGTAACGCGGCACTTAATTTTAAACGTAGCGTATAAAAACATGGGCTTCTTTTTAAGTTACGCCATGGGATTGCAAATTTGTGAGTTAATTTTGCAGAATGTTGGGGTTTAATTCACAAAATTTTTCCTATATATTTTCAGTCGATAGCACCGTTTTTTGCTGTTAAAAGCTTCTATTATGAAAAACAAACATTTTTTAACACCCTGTATCTTGAAAACGTTGGATTTTTATAGGTTGGTTTATCAGCGCCTATAAAAACAGAATCTATATGCTTCATTGACAGCGAAATTAAAAATGAAAGGAAACGCACATAAACAAAGTTTTTATAACTATTTCTAACTGTACTGAAGAGGTGCAGGCAGGTAACTGGTAATTCCGTTAGGTCGCTAGAATATGGCCTAGATCCTCGGACTTGATGTGCTTGTAAAGTTCAACGATCAAGACGTATCTGTATATTTCTGTGGGATTATCTTATCTGTATTTGCTTGAAATGTTCACAGTAACGCCAAGAATAGTTAAATATTAATTTATTGGCTCTTATCTTATTTGTCATTAGTTTACAATTACTACACTGCGTGCGTAATATTTAAAGAATAAAATCTAAATTATGCTTCAAGTATTACTTAAATAAAATTTCGTATCGCATAAAATAATCATAATCTTAGAATTTTAGGAAATGAATGTTGCAATTTGTTAGTAGGGAAACAACACAGGGTGAGTCTGGATATAGCGGCGGCGCGGCGTTCCCTGGCTACCTTATTATTAAACACTTCTTTTACCAAAAAAGTGTTTTAATAAAAATTGTGGTACTGTATTTTATTATGTATTTTTAATACGTTTTGCTATTTGAAAAATTTATCGGGGAAATAAGCTTAAAAAAAATTTAAACCGGAAGCGAATGCTTTGATTTTTTTGATAATTTTGATATTAACGCCTTATTACTCAAAAATGAAATGGCAGATCGGGATCAAATTTGGTATTGAAGTAGCTCTATGAGGGCACAATATTACGATGTACAAGAATTTTTAAATGCATAAAAATTGTGTCGTAAAAATTATTTCAAAATTTTGGAAATTGTCAAAAAATATTACTCACCAAACTGACCACGGGATATTTTTTAAAGGCGTATGCTTATAGAGCTGGGGAAGAGCTACAATTTAGGTTGTGTCTCAGCTCGCTATACCCTTTATAAATTTTTTAAAATTTTAGCTTTTTCGTCTATTTACCCAAAAACGAGTTATGAGTTACGAAAACTTTGGAACTACTTAAACTGCGAAGAAAAAAAAATCTAAATATTGCTTTAAAATAGGCTACATGATTTTTGTAGGCTCATAGAACTGAGGATGAGATATAATTTGGTTCTTGTTTCAGTCCACTAATTTTTCTGTGACGCCTTCTATGAATTTTTGAATATCAAAAATTTTTTTCCTTTTTGTTTAATAAAATAGGGGACGTTTATTTCTGTTTAGGCCAAATTACTTATTAGTGTTAGTAGAACATGATTCACTGCATAATTTTTAAGTGTAGCGGCATTCAGGGAACCAGTTTATAAGGAATCTTTTAGAATTTTTTTTTTATTCTCATATAAAAGAAATGTGTACCGAGCACGCAAGTTCTAAGTGAACGTCTTAGAGTTTTCTCACTGAAAGTGTATTTTAATTTGTATGATTTAACAGAAAAATGAAAACGGTTACCACAGTAAATTGATTTACTAGACTGTGATGTTACTTTCTAGTTAGTTCTACGAGTCACTATAAAAAAACCGTCAATGCGCGTGGTACCCTTTGGGGATTGTGCGTTTATTTTGTACTTCCACTGTTGTGGGGCTTTAACGTTGTGCTCACAACTTTTAAACATAGGAAAAGTAAATTGCTTGTTTGTAATCATTTTCTGTTGGACTGTTAATCTGTTATACTGTTATTCTGTGGTGTGTTCATGTTACTGTAGTTCCTAATTAAATTATTTCGGAGGTATAGGAAAGTCTGGGCGAAGTGCCATTTTTTTCATTTTATTAAAATCAGGATACCTCAGGGTCTATTTTCCTGCTGGTTTGCTTTTAAGCAGGATATCTTGTTCGATATAAACGTTGTGAATCATTGCATTCAGCAACAATCACTGTAGTTTTGTTACTAATAATGCTACAAAACTTTCAATATCAATTACTTTCTGCAATAGTTCGGCTATTCATATCATTTAGTAGCTACTTGATGCGAATATTAAATACGACATTGTGTTCTTGAACAATGTATTGCCATGTAATTTTCTTATGCAACCAATTATATTTGTATACAGTCGGATAGGGAACATCAGTTTTAATAGAAAAATGAAAAAAATATACTGGGTGTTATTTCAAATAAGAGATCTGCTTGTTGTATCTCGAATCCCTAGTAAGCCGCTTAATAAAAAGATTTGGAATACAGTACAACATTCCGAGCAACTTTTATTAAGAACTTTTTTTTGTTAAACGGCATTTCAAATCTAATATAAGGGGGTGTAACTATACAGACTCACCATGTGTGTAATAAAAAACATAAGTTTTAAAGTTTGCATATAATATACCGAATGGCAACATTGTCCACATACAATTTCAGATTTAAAATGTAATTTTGTTTACCGCTTTTCCTATAACCATCAGCATACAGTTGTAAGTTTTAAACGAGACAACTTCGCAAAAAATTTTGAACACATATGAAACTTCTTTTTATTATTGAAAGTTTAACAGGACATTGTATTTTTCATTGTTTTACTTTTAGCTGTAGTATTTCCAAGCAAATGGCGGGTTTAGACTAAAAGTTTTATTTTTTAACTTCAAAGGTAGGGTAGGAAGTAGGATCTTTTGCGTTGATTCTGTAATGCTTTTGTTTCTCTAAAGAATTATAAACGAGAAGCTGTTGGTACCACGGCAGCATTCTGCTTGAATAAGTATCCGAACTTAACTTTAATTGGTATGAGATCAAAGGATTTAATTTAATTTTCAAGTATAATTTAATTTGTAACTTGGTAAGATCAAATAGCAGATCGCACCGAGTTTATGACGGTGATCGTAAAAGATAATGAGAATCCAGATATTTTTACTCAAGGCAAACTTTTAAGTGTAATATGCTTTATTTGCAAATTATGTTAATAGAAAAAGTGCAGTAATTTAGATGGACATTGGAGGAAATACTTTAAAATTTATTTCTGATTAGTATAAATACTTAATATATTTACTCCATCATTCAAATCCATTTTTACCTTGGAAATTGTAGTGCTTTTAATACCTTTTAATGCAAGTTGCATGTTTCGCAGCACGAATAGTATTTATTCATTTAAATGAAAAAGTAAGTTTATCTGCACATGTCACATAACTAAAGTGATCCCATTATGTTGTCCAGGTAAAATTAATTTCATAAAGCTGCACGGGTTTGATTGTTTATGGAATTATCTGTATGTGTATGCGCTGATCTGTAGAGCAAACTAATCTGACGAGTAAAAATGGTTTATGGACCGTGTTCGTAGTCTCTCAGAATATATATGCAAATCCAAACAAATCACCCTAATTATTTTCAGCCACACATTCATATGTATTTCAGATGGTAATCAGCGATGCTTGTCGCGTGAAAATTTATCACACTTTAGATTCCCTTTATTTATATTTATTACGTGTTTTTGTAATTATGGAATTCTTTGCTTTTAATATTATGAAATAAAACATTGTTAAATCGTACCAAACTGGAAAAGAAGATAGAAATAGAGGAATTGTAGCTTAGACTAGCTCGGCGGTCATCTTTTACAAGGATTAGTGTGTGTACACATAGCAAGTGTCATTTGTCTTCCGTTTTATTTCTCTTGGTTTCATATTAGCGTGAAAGTCAAGCTGAGGTTAAAGCTATTTTGCCAACATGAACTGTTCCATTGTCCTATTTCTATCTGCAATCCCTTACCTTAACTGCACCGATGGGCATTATCCTTCGTGATAAGTGGCCTTTATGTTGCTTACCTTTCTTCTTTAATCTTTGATTACACTCTGGAGCTGCTTCCAAATCAGTACGTAGTAAAATAAAAGCGAAACCTTCCAAATTGGAAGTTTATTAATAGCAAAAATCCGTCTATTCAATATTGTTTGTACAGTATGGAATTATGTTCAGTAAGTTACAAAGTTGAAATGACTTCAATCACAGTATTTTAACAAACTTATGTAATCAAGCGCGAATAACTTGGCTAATTGAAGGATTTGCTGAATAAGGTAAGTTATGAAAGTGCAAATTTTTAGATTAAGTTTGTTTTCAATTTTAGCTTCGTCGTTCCGCTTTCCATCATGTCGCAAAGCAATTTAATTTTCGTTACAGTTCATTCATTGATATTAGAAACGGAAATTCACTCATCTCCTGAAATTAAGGAACTAACGAATAGTGCTTTTTCGTGTAGTTCCTAGATGTATATGTAATATTTTCTACGTAGGCGATTGTAATTCAATGAAAAGTTACCCCAATGGTGATGTTTTTACTGTTTGGGTAGATAAATACAACTAATGTTTAGTCTGATATTTCATTAATTGAATGTTTTTAACGGTTTTTACAAAAACGATCGAAATAGCTCGCTCTAGAAAAATAAAACGCAAAGATAATAATTCAATAAATGTGGTGTTTGCAGCACAGTGTTTATCATAATTAGTTGTCCGATAAGTAAAAAAAAAAGAAATTATGCCTAATAGTATCAGATGGGGGATAATAATCTTAATTTCTGAAATAATGTTTTTTGCAATATTTTAATTTTTTCACAACCGCTCAGCCACCCGTAGATAGCACGCATAGGGATAGATATCGGAAATTTTCTGTGAAGTTATTGCTTTTATGAATTCTCCGAAGTTTTCCTAGAAAATACAGATTCCAAATTAAGTGAAAATGTGTGAGTTTACAGGGTAAAAGTACAATAACGAATTCTGATACACTTCTTTAAGATAAGATCAACTCATATTCGACAAAAATTAAATAATAGGTCCGCAGCGAGGGGTGGCTTTTCTGGAAAACAGGGAAAACCGGGAAAAGTCAGGGAATTTAGATTTTTTTATTTTGGTCTTGGAAATCAGGGAATTGCACCAATTTCAACGTAAAGTCAAGAAATTTCACGAAATCGTCAGGGAAAATTCTGTAAAATGCAATTATTTTAATATTTCTATTTTTGCCTGCAAAACGAAAATTTTGTTACCTAGGTAAATGTTTATAAAATTTATATTTATTTAATTTGGTTTTTCTTTAAACTTTAGATGTTGTACTTTGTTATGCTTGTTGAAAAATTTCCATTTGCTATAAAGTAATTTAAGTTTACTTTGCTAATTTTTATGTTGGGTTAGTATTTTTATTTAAAAAAAAAACAGTTGAAATCGGCTTTTGTGCCATAAAAATGAGTCAGGGAAAACTGAAGTTTATCAGTTAGGGAAGTCAGGGAAAAGTCGGGGAATTTGAAAAGCAGCACCCTGTTATAAATTTTGTACACCGACTGCTATCAACACAGATACTTCCACTTGCAGTTTCATTTACTTCTATGTACTTCCATTTATTTCCACGTACTTCCATGTGCTTAACACACGTCCCTAGTATTCATTTATACGTCATCAAACGTAAAAAGGTTAAAATCAGTTAGATATTATGTTAGTAAATTTTATTGGCTTCTAGATTACAAATATACAAAATGATTTTACAAAACATAAAGTTATAAGTTTACGAGATTGGTAATTGCACTCGGATGAAACCCGAACAAAACGTAGTTGGTCCGCCAAAAGAGCAGGGGCTGGGGGAGGGGTATTCTACTTCAATATAAGCGCCCTCGAAAAATGTCGTCACTAACGATTTTCTGGTATTTAAAATATTTACAAATGTTAAATGACAGTAGGAACAACTTTCCATTAACAAAATACCTGTGGTAGATTTCCTTTTGATCGCTTAGCGGAACAGTTTAATGGTAAAACGTCAAAGCTGCCAAATTGGAAAATCGCTTGCAGTTAGAAAATAATAAAAATATTAAATTGTTCAACATTTTTTTTAAATTCTAAATAATCTGTAAATTGTTGAATCTGAAAATTTAAAAATTTTGAAAATTTTCCAGTTAAATATTTTGAAAACTTTGTAAAAATTTTTGTAAAACTTTGATCTTTCAGATTTTTTTAACACTGAAAATTACGTAAATGTAAATTTTTCAAAAACTCGAAATTTTTAATTTGAAACATTTTCTAATTTATAAAAATTTTAATTAAAAATTTACATTTGCAATATTCTAAATTTTTGGTAGTTTTCCACATTGATCTGATTCAATATTGTCAATACTACAATTTACTTTCGGCTTAGACCGCGTCGTCATTTGGGAACTACACCCAGCATAATCAGGTAAGGACCGACCTGTAGCTTGTCTGCCTTTACAAGCATTTGCTCTAGAAGTCTGAGCAATATTTGTTCGTAGGCCCTGCCTGCCTAAACAGGGCCGTGTGCTTAGTTTGTTTAAAACTAAACTCAATTCACAATAATATCCAATTCACAATGGAAGTAGGGGAAAATGGCAGTATTCCTTTCTTAGACGTACATGTCACACGTAAACCAGATGGTAGCTTGGGGCACGCAGTTTACAGGAAGAAAACACATACAGACAGGTATCTAAATGCAAATTCGCATCATCACCCGATGCAGAAAGTAACTGTGCTAAAAACTCTAACAACCAGAGCAGTCCGAATATCAGATGCAGAACACCTACAACAAGAGAAAACTCACCTCTTGATGTCGTTACAACAAAACGGTTATACAGCCACAGAAATTCACAGAGCAATCCGCAATGCGGAACAGCCCAAGGCTAAGGAGGAACTGGCACCTCCGGAAGGCTTAGCTTTTTTACCTTACAGTAAAGGCATCACTGATAAGATTGGGCATGTTCTTAGAAGGTACAGCATAAAGACAGTCTTTAGGACTAATGAAACTTTGGGGAACGGTTTCAGATCCGCAAAGGATCAAATATCAAATTTAAAATCAGCCGGGATCTACAACATCCCTTGCTCATGTGGCTCAAACTACATCGGACAACCTGGTCGTTCCATTGAGTTAAGAATGCGAGAGCACAAAGGTGATTGCAAACACAAACGCATCACAAAATCTGCGGTGGCTGAACATACTGGTTTAACTGGGCATAAGATGGACTTTGACAATGCTCGGGTACTCGCCGAGTACCTCATTACTTCACTCGTATCATACGTGAAGCAATTGAAATTGAGAAACAACCTGACAGCATAAACAGGGAGGATGGTTTTAGACTCAGTAAAGCTTGGGCTCCGGTAGTCTATCCTCTAAGGACTCCTAAGCATCATCGATCTCACGATCACGCTCCACCGGATCCGTCTTTGCCCAACGGTGACAGCCAACCAGAACTCCGCCGTTCTGCTCGACTGGCTCAAAGAGGTTTAAATACCTCCGCTTTCCGGATTTGAATTTAGTGTTCTATTCACTCTGAAGATGCAAGCTGCAATGTCTTGCGAAACGTTAGTTTGTATGGGTTCACAAACAGCTAACAGGCATAAGCCGATTAAGTATTATTGTCTTGACAAACAAAATACATCAAATCCTTGTCCGCCCCAAGGTTTAAACAAACTAAGCACACGGCCCTGTTTAGGCAGGCAGGGCCTACGAACAAATATTGCTCAGACTTCTAGAGCAAATGCTTGTAAAGGCAGACAAGCTACAGGTCGGTCCTTACCTGATTATGCTGGGTGTAGTTCCCAAATGACGACGCGGTCTAAGCCGAAAGTAAATTGTAATATTGACAGTTCGAGAAACCGCGAAAGCCTCAAAGAATATGATTCAATATTTTCCAAAAGTTTTGAAAAATTTAGAAAATATTGAATTTATTGGGATAGTGTGAATTAGAATACGAAAGAAAGCAATGGAATTACACGAAGGTCTCCTTGCGGGTAGCCGACAGCTTTTTAATACTGGAGTTGCATAAAAATTCCACTTTTTTGGTGGGGGAAAGTCTTCCTCTTTTGTGTCGAATAAAAATGGTCACATCACGTATAGTAGGTCTTATAACACGTTCATGAAGACATCCTTTATTATTTTACAATTCAAATCCACAATGAAACACGTTTTCAGTGCTCCAGGTTATTAAGATTTTGTGAGTGAAGTTTACAACACTCAACTAGTTTGAAAAAACTGCGATCTCGGACTGGCAATGCATCGAAATCGCACCGAAGAGTAGCAGATTGAAATAAATAATCAGCCAATTCTGCAAGGCATCAGAAAGATCGAAGTCATAATAGTGATTGTTATTTCTTTGTACTTTCACATACTTCGATATATTTTCACATACTTCCACTTACTTCCACCGTAGTTTCACTACTGTATACATTTTATGGAATTCACAATTGCATTATTACCAAAGTTTTTGAAAATTATGCATTCTGTCTAAAGTAACAGGGCGCCTTTACGAGTAGAATAAGCATTGTTAGTAAGTTAGGGGAATAAGGAAAGTGCCAGAGTATTCATTAGGTATGCCCTTTCAGCTGATTATTAAATTTTAATCACAGCTCCGTTGAGCTGTTCGCTATAACTCGGTTAAAGTGTTAAGATGTAATTTTTCTAACAAGAATGGATTGTGGAGCTTGGCGTGGTATGGGTTTTAAATCATTTATTTTAGGTTAACTGCCAACTCGAAATGAAAGCCTGACTTTTCTCGCACTGAACTTTGTACAAGTGGAATAGAAGAGCTTTCGCAGTATTAGTGTGAGTTTTCAAATACACGGGAGTTAAGTTTGAGTTTTCATGCTTGTTGTAGAATTTTAATTGATCTGTTGTTTCTTCTATAAATATTAGAAAGCAAAACAATTTTTGAAACTGTTAAAACTTCTAACTAAGTACTATGCTTGTAGTGAAACTTGGTCAATCCCCCACCTCTCACGTACTAACCATATAATAACAGGTAACATACCAAAAGCTGTTGTTTAACTTTTATGTTGAGCATCACCATTAAGGCAACCGTGATGATATAGTTGTGGAAAAGAATAAATTATTGTGATTACTTATGTAATAAATAATTTCAACTTTTGAAATGCAACATGTATTATGCGGTTGAATATGCCAGACACGGTTTACTTCTTGATTTGACATGAAAATTTTATAGGTATTAGAATATTTAGTAGTATACCTTTTATACAACATGGTACTTGTGAATATACATAACCTGTGAGGTGGCCATCACAGCCAATCTCGTTTATTAAAGTGGCGGTACCTAGCGTACGCCTTATACGCTACAGCCTACTGTTATAAACATGTTAAATGAGCCTACTTCAGGCTGGATTGAGTTAAGCTGAATCAGCGCGCTTGCTCAAGTAAACGACAGTCAACGCGACCAAGCTACCAGTTATGACATTAGGCTGTGCGCCCTAAGTCTCCAGGGGGGAGGGGGGAGAAAGATTACCTAAATCTCTACAGATTATATAGCAGCTCACGCCTTGACGAAGGCGGGGGCTGCTATTTTCCCGCGGACTCGTACTTGGTCCTCGTGGCACCAATCAAAAGTCACTAGTTGGATTTTTCAGAACAGGCGAAGCTGCCCCTACCAGTTGGACTACTTGCAGTACCCAGTACTGGTCGAATTCGCACGGCCCAGGTAGGCCGATAGCCTGCCTGCCGGTGCCTTAATAACATCGGATGAGAAAAAACACGAACCCCTTCCTGGGCACCAACAGCCGCCCAGTACTGTGAAAACTCAGCAGTTTGTTACCAGCGCTTTTGGTATTGTAACTCTTGCTTCCAATATTTGGGTTAAGTTTAGTTTCTCTTTATTAATTCTTGGCCTATTTGTTTTGAACACAAGCGTAGCATCGTCCACACGATATAAAAAATCAAATAGGTTTATTTCATCTCATACGTAAACCTGAGTTGCTTGTATCTATTTTTAAAATTTATCAGCAAAGATTGCATGTAATGTAATTGTTCAATATTTATTTGTCCAATTGCTGCTTTTACTTGTACATACTTCCGGATTTAGTTTTAGACGTTAATTGGTACTCAGTATGTGAAACTAAACAATAATCTTTATTTCAGCGGGTTAACAATTTACAGCGTAACACTATAGCTTCCTTAATATGAATGAATCATCGTATCAAAACAAACAGCGGCATTGGGCGTCGGTGTAGGGCTGCTCAGTTAAATGTTTAACAGAAAATAGCAGACTATGTAGCAATTGTAAAAGCAAATAGTGTTAACCTAATTTTGTTATTGTTATAATTAATGGTAGTGTAAGGAACAGCTTAGTATCAGAAACAAACAGACAGGCAGAAAGGCCAGATTTCATAGTAAGGTTTAATATTCTGTGTTAAAATGTTTTGGTTTCTGAGTTCAGTTGAATTTTTCAGTTTACGACCTTACGCAACTCGTGGTAAACAAATTATGAAGCCGCTACTACAAAACGCTGCCCTATGCGACTGCTGCATAAACATTCTCTCAAAACAATAAATAAATGTCGCGATGTAAGAGCCTGTCGTCGTGTTATGGTGAGACAGTTACCGATTTAATATATAGATAAACAGGATATAACTCAATTTTTGTGATTAGTAATTTTGAAGTTTAGAAATTTGAAACGTGACATTAATACTGGCTGGAAATCTGGGGATTGCGGTCGCGGTGGCTATAACATTGGTTCGTTTCGTGCATTGCATGGAAAAATTAATATTTAACCATTGATATTACTTGTACAGTGGGGTAGCTACCATACATACCCCTAAATGTAAAGTGTTTAAAATGTGTTTAAAATAAACTTACTACTATTTTAAGAATTGTGTTGGTCTCTTGCCATTTGACTTCTAGTCAGAATTCTAAATCGTTTGATATAAATTTTGTAAGCTTTCTATATTTTCTATAACAACAAAATAAAATGATTTATGGTCCGAGATGAAGTTTAGTTATTACAATTTGTAGTAATGGTGTTGTGACATCATTAGTTCTCTAAAAATTAGAGCCGGTTTTTGCATGGCATGTTGAACACACAACCCTCATCCTCCGTGGAAGTTGAGTTTTACACGCATTGTAGGTGACCGCTGCGGCCCCTGAGACACGACTACACGCACGAGTGACCTCATGCCCGCCAGTTTAACCTGGCAATTTTTTGGAATAATTTGTTAGCCTAGAGAGCGTTTCTGAAAAATCCACTGAGTTGCAGAGATGTAAAATTTTTATACTGAAACGCAAGGAACGAATTATTTTCAATTTAATATACAGGTTAGTTAGCTAAATAATTTTATAACTAGTATTATGAAGACCTTTGTGGAGGATAAACTACTGTGTGTTAGTTTTTTTTTGTGTAAATATCAAGCCTCAATATTCAAAGTGGTATTTGTTGTTTACCTGATTTTCTAAACATCCTGATTTCGAATAATAATCCCATATGGATTAAAATAGTATATTCCGTTATTGTGATATTTCATGGAAATTACATAGAGAGTAGTTTTCGGTGTAGTTTGTTTATTTGTATTTATAATATATTTGTTGTTTAATATAAATATATATGGTAAAAGTAATAAAAAACGCTTGTGGAAATTGTAGAATTACGAGGGCGTATTAACAAAATATATTGATGTAATTTTTACACTCGCGCAACGTCTCAAACACCTAACTTTTGTTGTGTGAAATAGGGTGGAAAACGAACGAAATGTGTGAAATTTAATTTAGCGGATTAACTTTATTTTTGGGCCCTGCGCGTTCGTGTTAAATAAGAGACTTTTGTGTTTAAATTATTTTACACGCCTTATTTAAACTTGAACAAGGTATATGGTTCTCTTTCTCGCTTCATATTATAAGCATAGTTTGTGTAGATTTCAACCCCTTGAACCGAATAGTGTATTTCTGTTGTAACTTATTAACTTCCATGTATTCTTTTTACACTACACGTAATGTGTTAACTAAATTTGGAATTTTAAATATAGTGTAATTTTCAATTTTCGTGCTACAGATTCAAGAAAATTTTGTGTTAGATCGATGCTTTTTATTCGTAGCAATTATCAGTGAGAGGATTAAATTGATCTGAAGTAATTCTTTGCCGATTTTTATCCCAAGTTCAATTTCTGCTTGAGTGAGCTTGACCCGTCTTCTTTTCAACCCTTGTAGGCTGTGGAGTCAATATCTAGTACCCATTTTCTCAACTGCAATCGTTAAGTGAATTCTTTTGGCAGTTATTACGTTAGGTTGTCATGGCGAAGCCCAAGTAATTGTTACTGAAGCTGGTCAAACCATGGTGCGAATTCTTAGTTGCCTGGGAGAAATTCTTGTATCCTCATGGTTCACGCATTCCTATAAATTACGCTTGAAAAAAAAATAGTGCACAGGCAATATACATACATTCGCAGCCAGCTCTGCAGTACTATTTTTATTGCCACCAGTCTGACTACTACTGTATAATTGTTCTTAGAGCGGCGCACGTAATACATAATAAACAATTTAGAAAATTTCCAATTAACATTATATATATTTGTGTTTCAATGTAGAAATTTCTGCTGCATCCTATTTCCAAAACTGACGTTCTATAAAAATTATAATTATATATTTTTTCAAACAGATGCAATTATGAAAGTCTCGTATAAATTGTTTTATAGAGTATTATTTTCTACATTATACGTAGAAAATAAAATACGCAGAATATGTAGAATAATATGTAGAAAATGTATCGTAAATAAAACTGGTGTATCTACCTTTTTCTACATATTATACGTGTAAAGTATGTAGAATATGTAAAATATATATCGATAGATTCTAGAAAAACACCTGCATGAAATTATTGTGTTTACTTTACTATGTAGATGTAAGGCGAGACATGTTACTATTTAAATTACCGCACTGCAAAATGTTTTAAATTGTAAGCAGTTGATCCATAAAAAATTTTACGAGAAAATTCTGCGCCCTAAATTGCTACTTCTGGGGCGGAACTACCGCTCGCCTCCACAATAATTCCGGCACTGGTTCAATTATTTTACGTGTTTTTTGTTGCTACTTTGAGACATTTAAAATTTTAATTTATTAAACGATAAAGTTTTAAACGTTTTAAACCGATAGAGGTGGCGTTGCGGTAAGTGCATCCACTTTCCATTCAGGAGGCCTGGGTTCCAATCCGTGGCCTGGTCGGCTGTTCTGGCTCAGATTTTTACATGGTTTTTCTGGGCCCACAAGGTAAATACTGAGACATTACTATCCAAATTCCTTGCTCTAACCCTTCTTTACCATCTTTTCTTGGCTGAAGATGGGTTTTGGACTCTGGTGCGGAGTCCGAAAGACCCCTATAGCGGGCCGCCGCTTCGCGAAGGGTGCGCCGACAGTGAAATTTCTTTTGGTTACGTTTAAACTGTCTGATTTTGCATCGGTATTATTCTACATTTAGAAAGAAGATACAGAAAAAGAGCTTAATATTCTACATGCAGAATAACCATGTATAATAAGTCTATTTTACATGTAATATTCTACATGTCCAACCCTGGCTTTTGGATCTCCAAGAAAAAAATGTTTTGTTTATGTCCGTCTGTGTATGGTATTTCAAAAATTCAGGAAAATAAGGTTTGAGAAAAAATAAGAAATTACGATACAAAACATTTAATGCCCAGTTTTTGAATGAATAGGCGGCCAAGTCGTATACATTCAAAAATCGTAGTGGATCATGTTCAGGATCTAGTTTACTTTCGTATACTTACTATTGCATTCTTGCAAACACACAACCATTTGTGCACGTGCGTCTAAATCAGTGTGCTTACGTGAGCTTGTGTACGCACACCTATATGAAAGCAATTTGTATATGCAACGTCGTTTAGCAACAACGTAATAAATTGTGATTGCCATAATCGAATGATTTTCATAATCGAATGATTGCCATTCGAAGGAAGTCGATAATCGAATTAATTATTCAGATAAAATCATTCGAATTTTTTTCTATGCGGTAACAAGTAGTAAAAAAAGTCCGCGACTTGCTTCTCGAATGCTCCTGTGAAGGAATTTTGTTCACATCGTCTTTTCTCGGGCTCCTCGGCAAAACAGCGTAAACCGTCAGCTTTGAGTAGTGCTTTTATTAATTTCATCGCTAATTTCGGCCTGCTTCAAAGTAATATTTCTACAAACCGCGAAAAAAGATACATTTTTCTGTTTTATAAATCAATTTATTTTTTTTAATATGAAACCGGGTATAAAAACAATATCGGAATGGTTAAAAATCAAATCATTCTTATCTCGTCGTCTTCCGTGTTTCCATAAAAACGCTCGTACAGCGTCGACTACTGGGAATTTGGGATCGGATGGTTCGAAATTGGTATTTTCTGGAATCCTCAAGCACATTCATGCAGTGATACACAACTAACTAGTAGTATGGTGGGCAGTGGCTACGCTTTATGTGACCTCGGGATTGCTGCTTAATAGCTTAAGCACAATCTTGTTAATTTACGTACTCAAAATAATCTTCCGGCTTTTCACAGATTTAATAAAATTTAGTAGAAGAAATATAGCGGATTAGCGCCACCTACTGTTTACAACTCTTGCGTAGACCGCCTATTCCATCAAACCATCGGGAAAATTTGTTCTACGTTGCATATGATTCTTGTGTTCGTTTTTACACGATAAATGTTTGTTATATTTGTATATAAAACTATTTTTGTGTACATCAGTTAAATTCGATTTTAACATCATTAACGCAGAGTATATTTTATGACTCTTACAGATACCTAATCATAAATCTTTATAGAATTAAATAAAAGGTGAAAAATTTGGTGTAAAAAACATATGTTTCTTGAAACACTTTTACATTGCATTAAAATGCAGTGCATCTTATCCACTATGCGCAGTAAATGCCCGTTGTAACAATTAGAGTAGAATTATTCCATTCGGTTGTGTTTTACATCACAGTCGCCAAAACAATTTACAAGTCTAGCTTATACTACTTTAAAAAAGTTTAATGCATTTACGGTTTGCTAGACTTTTGTTTTGCGTTTTATACCTACTGATTATTCCTAATTTAATTCACAGGTTGTTGGCATTTTGCCTTACATTTGAAATTGTAGATTTATTACGATCATTAAGCTTGTTATGTATTTAGTATATATTTTAACAAATTTATTTTGCATTACTTGATAAAAATCACTGGTGCGCTTTTTATTTTCCCCTACTTTAAAGTTTTTACTTTTCATATTTTCAAAAGTATTTATGCACCATTTTGATTGCGTAAGACCCCTAGCCGCGCGTCCAATTGTCCTATGGTTTGGGCTCAGGATCAGAACAATCGTAAAAATTGAGAAAAAATTCAGTAAGGATCATATTGTAAACATCATACAGCATCGTTTAAGCCAAAAAAAGTCGTACCGTTCCATTTGAAAATAAACAGTTGAAAATCGCTATTTTGACATTTGACGTCCAATCAAAAAACTGACTGCGCCAAGTTGTAGAGCACCCTTCGAAACATATGCATACCAAAAATTTTTAATAAATACCTAATAATAAACTCACTAAAAAAAAAGGCGTATAGCTTGACTCAGCCTGTATATTCCAGCATTGTATTTATTTGATTGGCTTCACCTCTTTTATTTACTCGTCTTATCCAACCTTTTAAAATATTCCGTTCATGTATAACTTATTACAGGAATAATAAAAGGACCTCTAAATATTCATTTCTATTTTAGATCCATGGACACACGGATGTTTTTTGGACCTAAATCGGATGTCCATAATATATACTTTGTAATTTTTTTTATATTAGGACTATAAAAGCGAACGCATATAAAATGTGTGCTACGATAAGCACATCTACAAAAATTTCATGATATAATGCTATCGTTCAGGCTTTAAAATTCGTCTTGTTTCAGTGTTGTCGATTAAATTTGATACCCATGTTTCATGTCATTAAATTTGAGAATGCGGCAGTTCATATTAGTTTCTCAGGGTGTAATATTTCGTGAATGTCTGAGATGTTTCTACATGTTTGCAAACGCACCTTAAGGGTTCTCTGTTCTCAGAACATTTAAGTAAAGAGATCGGTAAAGCGCATTCCGATTGGCTTTGGGAGAAGTGAGAACATTTCTATTAGATTCCAATTTCGTCGTAATGAAATGCTATTAAGGTATACTAGGCATTTGTCTTGTTTCTCCAAATATAAATACACGGGACTCGATTTCGAAACGAAGCTTAAATTCAGGTGAGGTTTTGTCCTTTTTCTTACTCCCTTTTATGTCTTGATATGTATTCTCTTTGAATTTTTTTAATATTCACCACCTGGGCCTGTGCGTTTCAATTTGGGTTCCTCAAACAATAAAAATAGCTTGTAGTCGTGTGAGGATGTGTTGTGTAGAGAAGAAGAAGCCTAGACGGCCATACACTTTTTCGAAACAGTTTTTGTTCGAGTGTTTTTGAGATAGCTTTCCAGAGAATAGGCTGCTTTGTTTACACATTTATGGTTTGGACTTTAACTAGTGTACGTAAATAATGATGAATTTTTTATAAAGAGCTATTTTAGCTTGTAATTCGAATGTTTGTATTATTCTTACGTATCATAAAAAACGGTTAGTTGTTTATGTAGGCTGTTCAATTTTATCAGGTTACGTGTTTAGAGGGAGTGCTCCTGATGTAGAACAGTCGCTTACCAATTCTCGGTTCAATTCCCACAAAATTCGTTTAAAAAAATTATATTTCATTTGTATTAAGACCGGATTTATATGCACTAAAAAAGTCGAAATATGCAGGCAAGATATGCACCTAAACATACAAAATATCCAGTTAAATATGCAAAATATGCATTAAAAAATCAAAATAGGCACAAAATTTACTATTTAATGTTAACATGAAGAAAAAAGAAATACTAGAGACTTAGAGCACTAAGTTAAACGTGTTTCTAATATATATAAAATAAGTTTATTAAATTAAAAACAAATACAATTTGCGTTTAATTGCTATTAAAATGACAACGAAGATACTTTTCTAAATTTTAGGGAGTAAAATTTTGTCTGACATAATATTTTTATATCATGAAAACGATCGTTCGACATCGGAAGCTGTTACCGGTGCATATTTATACTGTGGCAACTTTTCTACGTCTATGATGCAGTTGATGAATCGTACAAAAGCCATTCAAAACTTGGGATATTTCGGATAAAAAGTAAAATTCAGGATTTTTTTGTTAAAGTAGCTTGAAGTTTATTATACGCTTTCTTTAGCAACTTCGCCTGGTAGACTTGCAAGAGATTTTGTCCCAGTTTTTTTTACTAGGATTTCACGTCTTGATTTTAGTGCTTTAATTGTCTGAACCAGTATTGTAAAATGAGTGGCAATGTAAGCTAATTCACTTTGTATTTTGTTGTTATGAAATGCCTGTTGTGATTTTTTTATTGCTACTGATGCTGCACTGTCAAAACTATCAACAACCTAAAACCAATGAAAAAATTGTTAGATATTACCACAATTTCCATATAAGTATAAGAGAACATATATCTTCTACGGCTGTAAAATTTTCTTGATTGAAATTTGCTGCTTTAAGTCAAGTTTCCCAACGCGTTAGAATTGGTTCTGGTGGTAATTTCAAAGTACGACATTGTTCTGTGTACACGTCTCTACGAAGTGGTGCTTTGAAAAACACTTTTATAGTGTTTGATATTAATTTGTTGACTATGGGGTATTCACTGAACTAAATTTGACTCAATTTAACCCGTGTGCAAGACAAGTAACGTGCAGCAAATCTCGATAAAACACTTGTAAATTTTTGTCAGCTTTTAACATGTAAACAACTCCATCTGCGTATGAAATTTATTACTTCTCGTAAGCCGTAGCACCCCTAAATAAAACAATATTTTCAATCAAAACTGAAAGAAAAATTATAAAAATTAAGTAGATAAACTTACACTGTGAATCATTTACAGATCTTGCTACGGTGTTAGAATTCGTTCTCTCCAAAACTTTTGTTGTTTCGTCAACTGAAATCTAAATATCACTTTCACCTATGTCAATTCGGATTTTTTGTATTTGCTGCGAAAGGAAATGGAAAATTTATATAATTGCTAGTACTTTCTCAAGTTATGGAACTTACCAAATCATAGCATTTGTTTAAATATTTTTTTCGTAGCGTGGAGTCGTTTGAAATTTTGCGTTTGGAATATTTTTCCAAAAACGAATTAAATTCCGTATTTTCTAATTTTGTCCAAGGAATATTTGCTGCCATAAATGCTTCACACATATTAAAAGCAAGGTCGTCATGGACTAATTGATTTTCACCTAAAAACAATTGTTGTAAAGGCTTTTGCTGTTTTTTTTTTGCAATTTCCTTATGCAAATTTGTGTTAAGGTGGTGGTTGACTAGATACTTTTTTCGCGTGATACATTTCATTTAAAAAAATTCATTTAAACAAGAATTTAATATTCTCCAAATATTGAACATAAAATTAACTTACGTGTTTGGAACAGATTTGACAAAAAATTGATTTCCCGTCAGTAGTGCGGTGTTCAGATTTTGATATCCAATCACGAATTTGTTGAGTTTTGCACACTTTCACTTTAGACATTTTTATAATAACAATTTTACTGCATTGACAACCAACTAATAACCGCTACTGTTGGAAACTAAAGACTGTTTTGCATAATATTTTTTATAGATCTGCGCCTTTTAGTTTAACCAATAGGAAACGTTCATTTTGCTGCCGGTATTTAGAGAGTTGATATTTCTTAATCCGGCATTTCCGCCCTTTTAAGTACTGAGTAAAATCAGATAAAAGATGTACAAAGCAATATTTTAGCATTTCTAAGAAAAAGTTAAATTTAAATTTTTTGAAAAATCCCAACAACGTTTAAGATTTTAAAATTTTCATAACGATATAATTAAAAACTCACAAAGTACTATATAAGCAAGGAAGAAATATGCACATAATGCAAAATATGCATTTATTGCAAAATATGCAATTATATGCACAATAAAAATGATATTATATTATTTAGAATCACTTGGAACGCAAAGAAAACTTTAAATTAATACGAAATCGACTAGAAAAAAAATATGCAAATGCGTATAAATCCGGTATTAGTTATATATGTTCTTACAACAATTGTATTAAATTTAAAGTGTCCAAAGAATTTTATAAATTACTCGAAAATGTTTAGAAAGAAATCTTTATAGTATCGCTAATACCCACTAAAACATGTTGAAGAAGAAGTTTTTTAAAATTATTTTTCAAATATTAAAAGAAAATATTCGGTCACTGTGTATGCAATAAAAATGTAAGAACATAAATAAAAAATAAATGATAAGCGAGTGCTGTACCTTAGGACCACTTCCACCAAACATGTGATATGGTTTTATTTGATAGATATTAAGAGAATTATGTAAATGATAAATACTTTGATTCTAACCAAGTTATAACATAGTTAAAATGCTATGGACCGTAGTCCGTGTCTATAACATGAATGCGATACATCGATGACATAAAGAAGTAAAAAAGCTATAAATAATCTACCTTAAGTAAAGGAACCTCTCTAGAATTCAATGCACGTAGTAGTCTTCATTACAGTAACTCTGATTCGACACTTAAAATTGTGTATATTTTTAATATTGAATGTCGGTCACGGTAGATATTTTAAGTCTTCCATTACTAAATCAAATGGGCACGTTTATAAATTACTTGAAAAAAGTCCATAAATCATTAATTCAAGTAGTTGTGTGAAGCACCTACAAATACAATTAAAATGTAATCTGTGTTATTTTTACCACTATAAAATGAAATGTGAAGAGAATAACACTTCACAGCACGTTGTGTTTTCATTTTTCCTCCATTGTTGATCTTTACTCTGTCAGCTTTCCTACCGTTCTGTCCATTATATAAACATCCCCGGAGCTGCGAAATGCCCTTTATTATTATTCGCCTAACGTTTACAGACATTTTAATTAAATTTTAATTAACAAACATTTCGAACATATTAATAAGTGCTCGCATATACGGAGAATACGGTACGTACACAAATTTAATCCGAAATCTGAAACTGCAACACATAAATTTAATCGTAATTTCAAGTTTGCGTATTGCTTCTTGATTTTAACTTGCAATTGAACAACAGATGTACCGAAGGCCCAATTGGTACCTAATTGCGGTCCGAATTAATAATCAACGTGCAGATTTACTATTTCTTAGATTAAATATGACATATTTATTGGTTTCACTGTTGCCAAGTTTGCTTAAAAAACCGTGGATTGGTTATATTTACAATTAAAGGTAAACAGATCATTCTCCCTGTATCTGCAACCATTATGCAATAGAAGTTGATGAAAAATAACAAGAAAATAATGCAAATTATTAATGCAGTGCACTGAGAAATTAACAATAAACGACATAATTGACAATGTCTAATATTTGGTAGCTGACCGATTATTTAGCCTAATATTCGGTATCTCGCCGAATACTCTGCACTCGACCGAATAGATTGTCGAATAGTTGGCCATCTATTCGTTATGAGGCCGTGAGAAACACTGGCAGAATATTCGGTATTCAGCCAAAATCACGATTCGGTACATCTCTTTTGCCGCAGCCTTTTTGCTACGGAAGTCCGTTTCAAGCCGAAAATTATAATTGCGATTTGATATTTAATACCCAGTATTAGAATTATTGAATTGAGTTTCTAAAGTAGGTGAATTCTGATCCAGTAGGTATTGTAATAACAAGTTAAGATTAAATTTCTTTGCTATTTCCACCCAATAATAAATAATATATCACAGCTACAATCTTCATACAACAAAGACTTTATACTTCAACTAAGGATTTAATAACTTTCATTACGGGAGATTATTAAACTAAATAAACGTGGTGGAAAGTCCGCGGCAAACTATAGCTGCGAATGTAATGATTAGCGGCGTATCGGTCAGTTGCATATTGGTCCGTGGCATATTGGTCCGCGGTAGTGATGGGCGTAATCGAATGATTTACATAATCGAGTATGCCGCTCGAATGAATTTAATAAACCAAAGATTCATTTAGATAAAATCGTTTGGATGTGTCTACGATAGGAAGTATTAAAAACGCTCTCCGTTTGCGTCGTCGTCTTTCCTCGAGCCGCTAGAGCATTATTAAACTTTTTAAATAGGACCCTGGGCTGAAACGACCACGAGAAACAAAATAGTGCGCTATAAACTGCTGTGTTTGCTATTCCTATCAGTAATATCCGAATGTTCAAGTGAAAACATTCTTATCTCGTTTTTATGCAATCGCGTTCCGCAAATTCTGCCTTCATTGTTTGTGTATTCGCAACATAATACCACGACTGTTGGCTACTGTACGGGGTATCACTTATTTTAAAATCGTAAATCATTCAAATGATTTTTCGTACTCTCTTGAGATATTTCGATAATCGAATGGTTTCATTATTTTCAAGTATCCCATCACTAATCTGCGGCGAAAGAGGCGCTGCGCGGCGCGGCGTACTGTATTGGATCCAATTAAGAGCAATACAGGGTATTAACAGAAAAAGGAGGAAAATTATATAGAAAATTCAGAGACTCATTTAGAATTCTTACGAACTGGGAAGAAACAAATATGGGGAATACGAACAATTATAGTAAAAATTCAAAAATTCGAAAGAATGGGCGAAAAGTAGATAACTTTACTAAGGAAATATAGAAATTGTTTGTTAAAGAGATATGTGGCAAGTGGTCTTTTTTTGAATTAGTGTTTATTAATTTTTAGTTAAAATAAACCAAACGATACCTACCGAATTTTACGTTTCATTTTATCAGCCTAATAGTAAATAATTCATTTATACCAAATTTATTAATCTGTCAAAAATTTAATTTTTATTAAACCCGTGCAAACAAATTTTACTATTTACCATAAAATTGTAGCTATTAGGAATTTAATATCATTTTTAAAACAGCTTATGTTTATACCGTTTTGTTCTTCTCCGTTTTTGCTAGTGTGAAAAGCCAACTCAAGAAAGCGATATTTTCCAGAAACGAATTATACTCTTTTCCCCCAAGTTCCATTTGTTTTTCGTGTGATGTTGTTGATACTAAAATTACACACTCCGAAAATCTATTTTTCCTTCGTATATGGAGATTTATATCTAGGAGACGGTTATACCTCGCCCAAGAAAAATGTTGATTCAACAAATTTACTTTGTAAAAGTGCTGATAGATGGTTCCAAGAAAATTGGATGTTGGAATTGTCGTTTCTTTTTCCCATTTGTATTTATCAAGAGGCACGCATCTATATACTTTTACACCTTCGTAGGTACATGTGGAATTGTACGCAACCAAAATAAGTATAATGCATTTTATCTACAAATTCCCACGCATACATTTCTTGTTAAACATTTTATGGGATTGAATTGGATGACATCGTTTATACAGGGGCCTCGGCTTGCGAATAATTGATATCATGAGGGAGGCAGTTCGGTTATATTGTGCGATTTCAACGGGCCTACAGTCAACGGTATGTTACATTAATGTAGGTTGGTTGGTGTGTCGGTGATATCATTTTACACATGGCAGGTTGCGGGAAAATATATGTTTGTATTTTGTGTAGCGTATTATGTCTATTTCTGCCCGCTTTTAATTGATTATCAAGGTTCAATTACTTCCATTAGTTTTGAAAGTTATTGTAAACCATAAGACTAGTAAAAACATAATTTATTTATAATGCTTTATATGGTTTGCCAGTCATCCTATTAGCAAGTGCAGATGTATGAAGGAAACCCTTAATTTAACTAACGTTCATTGCGTAATTGCGCAACACGGTACTGTTAATGGCCACCGTGACCGAACGAACAGCAACTAGTTGTTTTGAATGTATATTGTAATAGCTTATGATGTCATTTCATAAAAATAACTTGAAATAACTAAATTGAATGTTAGCTGCGTAGAATAACTGAATTTGCAGTAGGTAATTCCGAGTCTTTATTAAACCGAAAAATGTGGGAATTAAAAAAGAGGTCAATTACAGAGAACATTCAAAATATAATAAAAATACAATTTCAATGCAGATTTTTTTTAAACAAATAAGCATTCATTGGTGTTCTTCGATCCTAGACAGTTTTAAAATAAGTTACAAGGAAAAATATATTCAACCCCACCACGTTGTAATAACGTCCATTAAATTACTGGTTATGACGAATGGCGCCGTTGCAGGTTATATAATTGCTCTCAATTTTGTACTATTATACTTCCACTTCAATCAGCTGCTACCGTCTGTTAATAAGTTCATTCACAAAATTTTTCTTTTAAATAATTAATGGAGTGAGCTTCAATTATTTTCACATCAAACAATAATTTATCTTCTACAATCAGGGAAATCTAAAATTCTCAAACCTTTTGGTTACGGGCAGCTCGTGGTTTTCGTCGTGTGCATGACATCTCTTCAGAATATTTGATTATAGCTATGTTAGACTTGAGACATTTTCTATGTAGTTTAAAGAATTCTTCTACACAAAGGGGCGTTTTGTTTGTTATGAGGATGCTAATATCCTAATGGAGAGAAACCAGCGATAACGAAATCCCAAAAAAAGCCGTGTGGGTCCACGAACCTTTCTTGTTTACTACCCAATTTCAATTACGTTTTGTATTTGTATTCGAAACTCACCTCGAATGCATCCCCGTGGAATTCGTTAATTGCTTGTTTTATTTTAACGTAGACGATTAAATTACATACAATATGCATTGCAAAATGTTGTGTGCCGTGTAGAAAAACTTGTTTGAAAAAAGTGGTGACATCATTTATCTAATTATTTGTTTTTGAGACTCGTTTATAACACCCAATTTAAAATCATGTTTACAATTATTGTACCTGTTAATGATAAAGATAATATAGATAGGCTGTTTTACATTATTTTTTGCTAGTATTTTACTTGTTTTTTTAAGGAATCATGAGGCCGTGCGTGAGCACGACTCCATGATTCCCATCCCACCGCCTTACCCGGGCTCAGCGGACTTGCGCTCTTTCACCGGCCTAACATGTACCCCACCCCTGACAGACATGCAACCCAACATACACACCATCCATAGACACGCCGGGTTTAACTTATTCTGAAAAATTTCCGACGGGCAGAGGACTCGAACTTACTGCCTTTGAGAGGCTAGTTTCAAAGCCTGGGACTTTAACCCCTAGACCACCCGCTGGCCCTACTTGAAACTGCTCGTAAATTTTTTTAAATTTGGAAAACTATTTTTCATCTTAAAAATTTTTAATAACGATTTTACACAAAAAGTCTGAGTAATTGATTGGTTTCTACTATTAGTAATTGTAGTGTCCATACTTTCATAAACCATAGACAACCTTAGAATTCGAAAACAAACTTCTCTAAACACTACAGGTATGTTCTTTAACATCAATCCCTATAAAATTTCAAAAATAGCACTATATAGGTATTTTTTTAATTTTTAAATCTTTGGAAATGTTATGTTTTTAATTTTAGAAACTTTATGTTTTCAATTTTAAGAAATTTTATTTCTCAGAAAGTTTTACGATCGGGGGTTACTAAATATTTAAGGAAATCTGAAAAAAACATTCTCGGCAGTCACTTCATGCATCACACTCGGAATCAGCCTTTAGGTCCCACTGCTGGGCTCCGGCACTCTTCTCTGCCACGTACCAGTGGCGTCCCGTGGGTTTAAAATTTGGGTAGGGAAGGGTAAATGCACAAATAATTTAAAATTAAGTTTGAAAAACTAAAAATTCTTTATTTCAGAAATTAAGCTCGTTATCCTTATCAAATATCAACAAGTAACAAAACGTGTTTGGATTTTAAAACTCCACGAGAGTTTCCATTTTCGCTGCAAAGGTGCAAACTACGTATAAAATGAAAACAAACTTATGTGGTGTCATATAACCTATCCTGCATGCTGCAGCTGATTGCGGCTGATTAATGTACAAATAGTACTATAGCAGTGTTGCTAAGTCAAAAATTTTAATTTCACCTAAATATCAGATAAAAACATATTAACATTATATTTCACCAAATTTTTTCAATAAGCTGCTCATTCCCTTTCGTTAAAACATTAACAATACAAAAAATTTATTTTGTTAATTATTTAATTTTTAAACCAGTTCTCCAATGAAATTGTAATTGTTATTCTCTAAGTAATGAAATAATAAAATTAATACCTATTTTATTATTATAACATAATTAAACATTAATTTTTCAGTTATAAGAGGATGAAAATAGTTCAAATTAAATAAATAACAAAGTAAATTTTCCTAGCCAGAATTAGAACCCGGGTTTTCTGCATGGAAGACAGCTGCCTTAAACATGTCGCTACGAAGCCATTATAAAGTATTGTTGTTACTTATTTATTAGGATTTTTGCCTAATTGTTAATGTAAAATTATTCCTTGTTTTGACTAAACGACACTAATAACAATAATACAGTTGAAATTCTTAGCCAAAGTGTTCTGTGGCATAAAATTTGTAAAAATATAATTTTCCAAGCTTTTTGCGTATAGTTCAACTTTTCTGGAAAACGTATATATTTTTTTAAATTTTCTCACTCCAAATCTGAAAACTCTTCTTCTCCGAAAATAGAATTATTAGTGTCGTGGAAGAAATATTTTCTGAATTTTCACTCTTTCGCTGAACAAATTCTGTTTGAAAATTGTCATCCGATTTTAGAATTTTAATTGTTTTGTAGGAAATAAAAGTTATGCCCTTGAATATCAGACAGGAAGATTGGCGATAAGCTAAATTCGTACATTTGTCTGTTAAGCGAACATTGCCAAAATATTTGCACCTTATGGAAATATACGACGCGTACTTCACACCTTCGCTTGTGATGTATCTAGCAATAAAAAAAATTGATATCAGTTGTTCAAATATAGCAATCGATCTTTATAGCGCAGTTAGTTGTCATAGTTGTTGGTGTTATAAAAATAAAATAATTCTTTTGCAGTAAAACATTCAGTGTTTGAACAGGTACGTTGAGTAAGAGAGGTAGGCAGTTGTTCTCGTACAAATTGACTTTCACCGTTACAAATTTAGCAAACCACTTAAGCTACGATGACGGTGTCCTGGGAGAATGCTAGAGTACAAAATTATGCTGAATTTGAAGTGCCAATTTAGTGGGAAGCATTAAACAAAACTGGTGTAAAGGTTTTTGGACGTATGTCTATTTATAATACGCTTTAGAGTTCAAATGCCTTTTTAAGCAACTTACAGCGGTATCATACTGTACATAATAAATTACACTTTTATTAATTTTAATAATATTGTTTTTGATTTTTGTAATAAGCACGCTTTTGTCCAGCTACTAAAAACATTACAGGAATATTTGAAACTACTTACAATTCGTTTATTTGTGTATTTTCTGATCTACTTCAGGGCAAGTTGCTTTTAACTTCTGAACACATGTTCAAGTTTGGTTAAAAGAAACGACTAAATTTCTGCACGTTTGAACTTGTTGTGTGACAAATCTTTCTTAGTAACTTCAAAGACGAAATATGTACTGTATTTCAAGGGGTCAATGATTTTATAATATAGTCGTAACAAGCAGGCACTACTGATATAGATAGAAGAGTATTAAAAAATGTTGGTTTGTCTTCCTGTGATTATCTACATTTACATACATATTTTAAAATTGTTGAGAACCGGGTGCAGATGTGTGTGTGTGTGAAAGGTCAATTAGGTGAAGTACATCCTACATAAATAATTTTCTGTGCAGCTAAAGGGCAGGTCTGTGGCTGTTGAATAATGTGCGGTTGATTAAATACCTTGCATTTTCCTTATAACTAGCCGAGCTCTTGTTAATTACCATCATTACATGAATGAACATTATCTACGTTTATATAAATCGATTATTACTTCCATGATATTTTAGTACTTAAATTTTGTTAAGGAACGTGGAACGTTGTAGTGTTTGGCAAGAATATTGTTGAGTTTGTGATTTTTGGTTATGTCGCGCCGCCGGTTTGTTTTAGTAATTTGGAATTTTTTTAAAATCATCCCTGAATATTGGGCAGTATTGCAGTAAGTGATACGTCCTTGGTCGTGACGCTCTTTCGTTACGTGGTCGGTGTTACGGGTGGGATTCTACGTTGGCTTGTGCGTACAACCTCGGTGAATTGCTCGGGCAGCAGATTCTGTAATGGAGTTTACTCTCTGAACGAACTTCACTGGTCGAGGACTTTTCACTGGTCGAGAATTTCACTTTGTGGAGAAGGTTTTTCTTCACTATGACTTTACGTTTTGGTGAAGACATTTCCCCAGTTTAATTGCACTTTTGAGGAGGGCTGTTCCCCAGTCGGTCATCACGGTTCCCTCGTACCTAGTTGAAGACCTGCTTAACTGCAATGAAGTTAACGGTCTCCAGGAGTCTAAATACTTTTACGTAGCGAAACCATTGCTCATGGTATGTTAATAAGCAAACAACTATAGCATTAAACCATATATTGTTGAATTAAGCAAAAAGATAAGATACAGTAAAAAAATACGGAAGTAGAACGGTGGCAATACGGTAGCAACTGAGATATAGTAGCTAACGGTATCGAACGGTAGCAACTAACTAAGTAGCAATGACACGTTCTGGTGCAAACTGTGGGGGACTGAAATATTTAAAAAATGTACTATAGTTTATGCCCACGTTAAACCCATTTTTTTAGCGCTTCACGGTGGCCACCTCGAGGTCACGCGTAAAATTTAATTACATGCCCCTGTAAAATTTATTTCAATGCTAAAATAAAATACATTTCAGTAAAATAATACTTAAAAAGAAAGTTTCATGCAAATCAAATAAAGGATTTTTGTGATTTTCCTAAATTGTAAGAGTTATTTCTGAAGATTCTAGTAAACATACATTGATCTATAAAATTTTCGAACATGGTAGTTTTCTTTTATTTTAAACTGGGAGCTTAGTTAATTAAGTTTCACGTTTGTGGAAAAAACTCACGGGTTGTATCTATTTCGATGCAAAAGTGAAGCCCTACTTTAGTAGAAATGAGAATATGGTAAACTTTCGTAAAGCAGAAAAAGATGTAAACCTAATGTCCAAAATTAACGTTTAAATGAAGTGTGTAGTTATGACTGTTAGTTTAATGGATTAATGTGGGGGAATAGCATAACTAAATTCTTGATTTCTTGTCTGCTAGGTTGAGTTAAAGAATATTTAATAATTATTCATACATTTATATTCCAAGAGTGAAACGTCGCAGCCAAGGTCACGTAAGAATTGTGTTTTTGTTTTCATTAGCTATTCAGATTATTTAATTATATATTCCACAATACTTGTTCCTAAAAGTTTTTTTTACTGAGTTTTCCTTCAGATTATTCCTCTTTTATTCTTCGTCTCCTCTCTCCTCATACTCGAAGTTTATCCACAAAAAAATTACGAATTTCTAAAAAAGTAGACTATCGTAAAATTTGAATGAAGAAGTTTTAAATAAATTCTGACTTTTTCTAACCATATTGTCCACGCGTCAAGTATAATTTTGATTAACACCATGTGAAAAATTTGCAGATTGCGTTAGTAATAAATGTAGTAACTAGGTAACTACTGTATTTTATTTGCAGTTGTAAGTAATACGGAAAGTATGTTGGATTGCAGTAAAAACTTTTCGTATTACCTAGGCGTAGATAGAACGTAATAACTTTTTTACTAATTGCTTTTATTTTAATCATCT
This sequence comes from Ctenicera cuprea, assembly GCA_958336395.1. Taxonomy (NCBI): domain Eukaryota; kingdom Metazoa; phylum Arthropoda; class Insecta; order Coleoptera; family Elateridae; genus Ctenicera; species Ctenicera cuprea. Next base: position 41,518,656 of record OY284490.1, read on the forward strand.
TACTTATTATATGTTAATATTAATATTTCTTTTTTTTAAATTTCACTGCATTTAGCATAATTTTGTTGATTATGTTTAGCAATTGTACGTCATTTACCCTTTGCTGAAAATGAATACAAATGAACTTGCAGTTGCTAAGGTAGTTGCGAATAAAGGGTTCCGAAAATCTATGATTTATCTCGAGATATTTATCACCCGTTCATTAGAATACATTCGGTAATTATCAGGCTTTTGTTTGGCGTTGTTTGGCTTTCAGAGAGCACAAAGCGCCTTGTACAATGGAGGAACCGAAACTCGCGGCGTTTTCTAGCCCACCTCCGATTGAGGTTGATTGTCGTCCCTTTTTCTTGTTTGTTTTTCATTCTGTTGACGGACACAATGGCATTATCCCGCTTTTCCGATGAATATCGCCGAAAAGCTTTATTTACGGAAAAAAGGCTCTGTCTTTGTAGCATTAATTTTATTTCATCTTCGTATCAATACCTACTCGAAACACAGTTTCATTATTTTAAAAGCTTCAAGGCAGCGTTATTAGATACCTTTTAAGTTAATAAGCTCTTTTGTATTCTTTTTAATAGGTTTTATGAAAACGGCCCCTTTGTAGACAGGGATTTGTTTTCTTTATTGCTTTACTGCCTGATTCGATTGTGTTAACTGAATTAATATCGTTGTGAGGTTATTGCATCGTTTTATCGGTGGTAGTAGTTATTGTTATTGCCGACATAAAAATATAATGAAGAATACGGGAAACTACTTCAGTGACGCATTTTTGACTTTTGTGGTACAAAAGCGCTTAATGAGACGTAGAGGATTTGGAAGCTGCTTGAAATAAAATTCAATCAATATATGGAATTTTAAGCGTGTGAAACTACATTTCGTTTGAAATTTCACAACGTACAGTTTTTGATATAGAAAAACAGTGCAATTTTTTTAAATACTTTAAGAAGTATTAATTAAGTGAAATTTCAAAACAATGTGTTTTTGGTTTTCAAATAAAACTTTTTTGTATTTAATAATGATACATAATAATGATAATAATAATTATAATTAGTACCTATTTAGTTTTATTTAGTATAACGAATGTCCAACAGAATTTTTTTCGCATTAACAAAACGGCACACCTTGTACGGAGTTCCCAATCTATTGCCAGGATGTCACCGTGTTGACATAAAAACAGACTGTAAATTAATGACGGCCATTAATTAGGTCTCGCTTTTTTCCAGTACTCTGTAGAACCGCGTTGGTACTCAAACTTCTGTTGCCGCCAGGCGTTCTGAATTTAGAGTGTTCACACATAATTTAATCAGGCTCAGTCTGTCTGAGTGTAAGCTTACTGGACAGGTACTAGTTTTACACCCTCTTTGAGTTAGCTTTGATAACCCACTTTTTATGTATTTAAAGATATTTTTAACTAATTGTTAAAAAAACAGATTGTGCTAAAATTCATAACGAACTATTTTAGGGAAATGTTAAATGGCACCAAATGTCATTTCTAAAGTGATTGTAATACTCCATACACGTTTGTTAAAAAAAAAGTGCAAATACTAGTAGATGCCTGAATTATGATGTACAACTTCCTTAAGAAATTCTGATGACGAAATTTTACACTTGGTCACTTTGAAGTTGACACAAATGTTATTAACGAAGTAAACATTACACGCAACCTGTATGTTAGTGAGAATATTTTTTTTAAGAAATTTGTATCTAAAAAGAACTATCTAAATTGGTGCGATTTTAGTTTCAATACTGGTTAGTGTCACCCGTGGACCATGGCATCCGTTTTTTGTCGATTGTCACAAATAATAAATAAGTCGATGAAGTAAGTAGCGTAGCGCGCTGCGGAACGCAATCTCAGTATTTATAAATTAATTTGCTATTGTTTTTATTATTGTAATCGTTTTTTAAACACCAGTGTTTGTTATTGTGACTTGAGCTTCCAATATTTGGGTCAATTAAGTGTGGTTTCTGATTATGAATTTCTAGCATATTTATTTTTAAACATGACTATAACATCGCTAAAACACGCTTAACAAAATTAGATCGATTCATTCCATCTCATAGGCGCACGTAAACCCGAGATTGTTATATTTATTTTATAAATTTATGAGCAAAGATTATTTGTAATGTAAAAGTTGAATACTTATTTGTCCAATGAGTGCTTTTACCTGTACATATATTAAGGATTGTCTTATTTTTCAGTACTATTATTGTGACATTTTGTAACACATTTCTATAAGTGCGTTTCGGATGTCCCGCAGTTCTCGAGTGTGTTGTCACGTTCCACCGCGCTGACACGGCTTGTGTCCGCTGGCCGCGCTGTTCGGATTGGGAATGAGAGGATAACGCCACGCGACCCAATCAGTGAAGCAAATATTATTTGCCCAAAATGGTTTATTTGCGTTGAAAAGTGTAGCGATCTGCTGTCCGACGGAATTTTAAGCCTTTTATAATGAACGCGTAAATATGTGGGTTCAAGCGGCAACTGCAAATGAAATGCCCAATGCAGGTGCATGATACGATGATACCGCCAGTGGTGGTATAATGATGCGAATATATATAATATATACATTTCTGGGGGTGGGGTCGCTTTTCACTGCTTAAAGTTAAAGACAGGTGGAAAGGATCCGAATTTAGTAATGTTGTCTAATACTTAGAAGAAATTTCAATCATCAATTTACCACCCATTTCTCCAATAACGGTTTCCATAATTGTATTAAGTTGCAATATTCATATTTAATTCATAAGTCGAGAAAGTGTGCAATCTCGTCTTATTTAGAATATTTCAGATTTCTTATACATATTTTGGTATTCATACGAGAACTGGCTATTTCTCGGCTATTTAATTCTCGTGGCAACTGTTGGCTTTTTACTTGCAAAATCGTGGTTTAAGTTTTAATTAAATAAACATCTTAAACTGCGGTTAGTAGTTCAGTTTGTTTGTTGTATTAATAATTAATTATTCATATACGTTCGTACATAGGTTACATCACTAATCCATTTAAGCTATAGCTATAATCCAGGATAAGTTACCTTTCATAATGGATTACGCAACAAGATTATCAAACATTGAAATTATTGTGAACAAAGACCAGGTTTACCTAGTTTGAGTTAATATGTAAGTAGTGGCTTTCGTAAAAATTCAAGGGTTCAGTTAAAGGTGTAGTAAATAGCATAAGGTCTTAATTGTAGGTTGCAGCGTTAGCTACACAAATTGCACATTTTGTTTTTGCTAATTTAATAGGGTAAACGTTTTAGTACCTACTTCAAATGTATAGCGACAGAAAATACTGACTGTAAGTATGAACTTGAAACAATATGCATCCATAACCGCAGTTTAATGTGCATACAGAGTAGGCCTGGGAGTTTATTAAGTTGCTTACAGACTGTTAAAACACACATGAACGTTTGTTCTTCTATGGAACGCTGTTTTACTGCAGGAAATAAATTTTTGACGTCGAAAAATAATCAGTTTTAGACGTTAAATAGTATATTATAGACCAAGGTAGAGAAGACATTTTTCTCAGCCGAGCAGAATTAATTCCCGAGATGCGAAGCATCGAGGGAAATAAGTTGCGAGGCTGATAAGTCTTCTCTACCGTGGTTTATATATTATTTTTTCCACTACTAGCACCCTTATTCCTTTTATAATTAATTGATTTTACATTAATAAAAAATAAAATTACAAATGCAAATATGCACAAAAATAAAGTAGCCTTGCTTGAAAACAAGAGAATAGTTAATTTCAATTGACATTTATTATGTAAAATATATATTTTATAACAGTGGTTATAAAATGTCCAATTTTGATGATTTGAGTGAAAACTGCACTCCTCCTGAAATTAGGGAAGGTGCTGAAAGTGTTGGTGAACAGTTATTACCAGTAATATCAAAAGATTTTTACATGAAAGTTTATGGTGAATTTAAAGATTGGTAGCAATTGTTTTCATTATTAACCAGTAGTTAATAATGAAATATTAGTAACCACTAGGAAAGAAATTCATCTTCTTGGCTCTAAAACAAAGTAAATAATGATATCGTTTAATGCTAGTAGTGGAAAAAATTTCTTTTTTCACCCCAAAATTTATTTTGTCAAGTATTGTTTTAATGTAGAATTTGAGAAAATTAAATTATTAATAGCTGAAACAGTTTTTACGCCAAAGATCGATTTTATGGTGTTAAAGATTGATTTTGATGTCTGAAAATCGACTACACCATTTAGAATTAAATAATAAATTGCCGTCACTGCTTTAACCACAATTAATCATTTTTACATGTCGATAAATAATTTTTTGACGTCAAAGCAAAAAATTCAGAAAACGCTGCCGTCTAACGGCATAATCGGCGTTGTAGCGAAGTGTTCGTCAGTAGTCACACCAATTTCTTTGTCCGTATGTGATCTAGTTGCCACAAGAGTGCGTTCATGCTGCGTTTATACGACTCATCCCAAGGGTTATTTAATAAAGATGTTGTTTTATGATTTATGCATCACCCACGTGTCCTAGTGCGCATGCCACAATATTATTAATTATTATGCAGTTTGCTTTGACAAGTCTGTGCTAGTGTACGGATGTACGTTCGCTTTCTTTTGCCTATCGGTCAACATTGCAATATGGTTCTAGTATCGGTTACTAGCATGAGGATTCCGTTAGGTGGCAACATTTTTAAACGGCAGAAATTCATTTATTGATGTCAAAAGATAACTGTTTTTTCCCAAAAGATATTAATTGACGTCTGAAAATAATTTATTTATATTGACGAGTAGTTTTTTTGTTCTTTCATTATTTTACTTTAAATTTCCCGAAAAAATTATAAAATAAATGTTTAACGTCAATAAATTCAGTTACAGAATTGAACAGATAAATATTCCTATCCTCGACGATTTTTAGACGCCAAAGAATCTATTTTTGACTTAAATTGTGACGTCAGAAATTATTTAGCGATTTGAAGAAAATGTAATTTTGTTTTCCATAATTCACGATTTAAAAAACGCCGTTTTCGATCTTGTTCTTTTTGTTTGCTGATGTTTATGAACATTAGGAATGCTATGCCAAGCAGGAATTTTTATAGTTTTCTGTCAAGCCTGTTGTTTGAAATTTATACGGAAATGTTGGAAATTTATAGATCAACTTCAGGGTTTGTGGTTTCAACAAGACGGCGCTACTTGCCAAGCTGCACGGCCAGCCATGGCCATCTTAGGTATCGTCCACATTTGAACTCTCTGCCGCAACGTAACAACGCAATGTAACACGATGCTCAAGTGTGGACAGTTTACTGTATCATTCGCATTCGCCTTATCCATGCTTTTGTGGATTTCTTAACGAACAAGAAAGGATGTTACGTTACATCACCTGTTTTAGTGTGACCGGTTTCCCAGTTTTTATACAAAAGTTGACGAACAAGTGTTGGATCACTAACTCCTCTTCGTGCTGCTTCAAATACTCCCATTGTTAATACACATGAATCTGGATCCTCGTAATGTAACTGTGACGTTACGCTACGCGCCAGAATACTGAAGTGTGTACAAGGCCTTGCGTGAAACGTTTCTGCACAGCACCCCCTTGTTTCGCATTTCGGCAACATCCTCTGGTCTGATGTATAGTTAACAGCGCCTGATTTCTTTCTTTGGGATTACCTAAAAAGCCGTGTTTACAGAATCTGACCTCATACTAATAAAACCATCAGTGGTTCTGCCGCTCCCTGTTTTGTGTTTTTTTTTGTAAGGCTTTTCAAAGAAGTTTTCACTCTAAAAACAGTGATATAAATTATGTTTTTAGGGTTATTTTCTATGAATCATAATTTTTATGTAGGAACATTGTAGGAAAGCAGAGAATAAAATGTTTAGAGGCACCATAAAACATTTATTGGCCCTTTTCCCAGTTAGTGGTTAATCGTTTTTCCATTTGTCTGTCGCTATAATTAAAAACACGTGCTACTGATTTTTAATATTCCCCTTTTGAAATAACGATATTAGAAATTGAATGCTTTTACTTTTTAATGTGTTTGAATTTTTATTACAAATCGATTCGTTTTCCGGGTTTTACATTTTATATTACGCTAAAGTTATTTAAAATTTTTTTTAACTTTCCTGATTTTTATGCACTTTCCCTGGATTTTTTAAGCATACAGATGTATGATACAGAGGACTGTAACGGTTTCTTTAGATAAAATTAGTATAATAGGGAAATTTCAATTAATAAATACATTGTATATGGTATTGGTTATAATACTCAACATATTGATATCTATTTATCTAACAATCTAATCATTTATCTATCTATCCATTAATATTAAATCCGCAACTGTCTCACCATAACAACACGAACACGACTGAATCTTGCATCTCGGAAAGATGTATCACTATAACGCAGTCGCGGGCCCTTATATGTCGGTTGAGTTTATTGATTGTTTACGTATTAATACAAAGCAAACTTCGTGCTGATTCGTTAGTCGGCACTTCCCCTAATTTAATTTTTAAATGAAGTCAGCGCATCATTTAACGTATTTATCGCGCGCTGCAAGTACTTGCACTCGCGTATCTATAGTACACTTCATTGCATTTTTCCGTATAACTTAAAATAAGTAGTTTTTATAAAAGCAAAATGTTTAAAAGCATCGAGACTCGCGACAATACTCTTGACGAGATCGAGACTGAGACCACCCAAGACTCGGTCTCGGTATCGAACATACAATGAGGTCTCGGTCTCGTCTAGAATTTCGAGACGAGACCGAGACTAGTCTCGACGAGACCGAAGCACTATATAGTGCATAGCCCATAAAAAATTCTTTAAAATCAGCGGCAAAGATGTTACTTTTATTTAAGGATTCACCTAATAGTGATTTTGGTCACTGGACTAATACCGAATATTCAGTCAGTCTCTCACGGCCCAATACCGAATATTCGGCCAACTATTTAGCGAATATTCGGCAGACTATTCGGCCAAAAAAAACGAATATTTGGCCAAATATTAGGCCGAGTAGCGAACGTTAGACCAATTACTCGGATATATATTCGGCCAAATACCAGATGGTAGGCCAACTATTCGGCTACGCCCCGAATATTACTAATTTCGAGCTAATTCTTCGACCATGTGCCCTCTCTTTAGTGGCAATAAATGTGTGGGTTAATTGCTTTACATAATCGGATAGCGTCCAGTTTGGCTGCCCGCATTATAATTTCGTTTTAATGTATTTTAATCGTAATTATAACATCGAAAGTGCAATTTAGTATTGTTTTCATATAGTACACAAAATGTCGAATATTCGGAGAATATTGGGTGGACTCGAAAAACTATTCGGCTTATCCAAATATATTTGAAAATCTCCAAAAAATGGCTGTATATTGGACAAGCCTTAAAAATGGCCAAATATTCGGCCAATTAATCGGTCCACCGAATACTTGGTGCATCCCTAGTTAAACTTGTCGCTTTTCCTCATTTCCAGGGGAGTGCTTTACAGCGATTTTAAAAACGTTTTTGGATCTTATAAATCAAAAAGTGTGGTTATTTGTAAACATTACTTTAACATCGTCAATAGAAGAGATCGTCGACATGTTGTGGTGAGACAGTTGCGGATTTGGTATAAATAGATTAGTTTATTTATAAATTCCAGCTTTACTTTGTTAAAGTCCATATTTAAAAAATAGATATAAAATACTTAATTACTTCAACAATATTTATTTATTTTAACCTTATATGTATTTCGGCAGCTTGACACTTCATTATCAAAGGCTATATGAAAAAGTAAACAGTTAGTGTTGTAATAGCAATAGAACTAGGTGACTTGATCTCGGTAATCGTCTGCAGATGACTTGATTTCTTATTCCTAAATGGTAATAGAGGTGAATTTAAGAGATCAATTTGCTCATTTATTAACCGTACAGTTTTTAAATGTTTGTGAATTTTAAAAGCTTTTAGTATATCTTATTTACGTTTATCATCAAAAAAGTGTAAACATTTTACGGTGTTATTACATCTAATAACACAGTGCGTATTTATTACTTCCAAAAACATATTGGAAATCTCCGTTAAGGAAGGTATACTTACCTGGAACTGAGGAGAAGTGATACGCTTAACTAAAGTTTTCCCGCTTCTTTTTAAGGAATTTTCTAAGCTATGGTAGAATTTTTTTCGGGGGGTTTTATCTTTTTTCAAATTTTCTTTACGGTGATTTTCCGGGCCTTCCTAGTTTGTTTTGCGAGGCTTTGTTTCGATTTTTTCACAGATTTTAATTCCGGTAGCAACTCTTATTCCGACTCAACGGATGAAACATTCGGAGCGGCAAGCGCCGGTATGAAACTGCCAAAAAAGAACGTGGGGCGTAGTCCACGGGTTCTGCTACTATTAATAAAAGAGGAATGTTATAAATTAGACATTCAAACAATCAAGAACTTAAAGTATTTAAATACTTTGTGTACTGATAAAGATAAAACAGACGAATTACTAAAAACAGGTATTTACAAGTTAAATTTAATTGTTTCTACTGTAATTTGGTTTATACGTAGAGGCCAGACAGTAAGAAAATTTAATATCATATACAATGAAGGCATGCTTTGTTACAAATATAAACACCCACATAAATCCTATTACATTAAACAATTATTAGAACACAATAATTTAATGGCATCCAATAACATCATAAAACTTTTACACTTTTGTGATGATAAACGTAAATTAGATATACTGTTTCTATTGTTCCTGTATCAGCACGTACTATCTGTATAATAAATCCAGAACTGTCTCACCTTTACGTTATAAAGAAGCAGGTGCCGTTCTCACGAATTTCTCCGTTGCAGTGGTCTGTACTAACTCGGCGGGCTGCAGATACAAGGGTCGTAGTCCACGGGTTTTGCTAGTTTCTTTAAAATTGCTTTTGATAACGACCCGTAAACACGATAAAGCTAAAATACATACCTGCTTAGGTTATAAAGTATTTTATTTCATATTTCATTAAACTTTTTTTGCTTTTATTCAACCTGCCATTGAGAACAAGCAACAAAATATAACGCAGACTTTTATGGAGCCTATTACATGAATGTATAATTTTGAAGCGGTGTATTTAGTTCCAATGTAAAGAAAAATTTGTTCAGCTCAGAAGAGGTTGAGATTTGAGAATCGAATCGTACAACGCGTTAAAAGATTCGACATCGACGTTTCTTGAATTGCACGCCTAGAATTAAGTACTACTAGCACTGATTGCCCTGAGATAAAAATTCATTTTGACAACTACAATAGTAGTTTCTAATTTGTTTTTTGCTGAGTAACTCGCATTATTGTACTACTTTGAAAATTATACTCTACAGAAACGTTTTAAAGTTTTTCAGGTGTAAAAGTTTGTAACTTAAGATTTAGATTTAATTAAAGTAACTCTTGTATATAATCGAGGAATTTATGAGACACAAAATTTAATTATAATTTGAGAAAAAATATTTTTAATAAAAAAATTCTCAATTTCAATTTCTGTATAAACAATTAATTATGATGCTATATTTAATAAGGAACAATTTTATAAAATCCGTAAAAATGTAATAAATGGAAATTTCAAATATTAATAAAAATGTTAGTATATTAGTTCGTAGGTTTTGTTTCAAAATCGTTGCTTCGTACAACGGTTTGTAAAGAGCGACATGAATTAAAAGTTTTAATGAGATCTTGATGCAAAAAAAGAAATTCGTTTAATGAATTTCAATAAGACGTGTATTTTGCCGCGGGACTGTTGCGTGTTTTAACTTTTCTGTTGAACTACTTTTTTTTATAATTGTTTTAGCAGATATGTATATATTACTGTAAAATTAAATGCTAATTTTTTTTTATTCAAAAAAGAAGAGATGTTGGCTAAACTCAAGTCTCAAATTGTTTTTTTTTAACATGGTTGGTTTAATGGCAATGGGTTTGTAATGCATCGCCAGGATTTGGGAGATGATGCGCTGGGCAAGTGTGAATTCACGTATCCATGGGTGGTTTTACATGCTGCAGGTCCAGTTTCGTTTGATCTAAAGTTATGGCTGTATCAGTTTAGCCGAGATTTTTTTCCCTTTTCACTTTTTGACAGTTGTATACTTATTTTTGAAATGTGTGCAGTATGTCGAGAACGGTTCCTTTCCTAATATTATGTGAAAAACTGAGTATTGACATATGCAAGAAAGTGATAGAAATCTGCACCCTAACTAAGTCTAAATTGTTAAACAAAATTAATTTGTCAATATTACATAATTTCTAATATTACACCAAAATCTTTACCAGAATAATGGCAAACAAAAATGAAAAACCTCTAAATTAAAAAGAATTAATGATAAATCTACTAGCCTATTTCATTTGTAGCTAAATGTTGTTTATAAAAAATGTTTTAGGCTCATTATAATATCATACATTACCTCTGCCAAATTTGCAGCCGCCAGCCACTTTAAGCTAAAGTTCATCATCATCATAATCTATCCTCATATACCTGAAGGTGTCGAGGTATTTCACTCCGGGTAGGCTCTTCGCTTGTGTAGTAGGAGGTAGTGGGGTTTTTGGCCTTTAAACCACCACGCTCCTGAAGCTTAAGCTTAAGCTAAAGTTAATTTTTTTAAATTTTTGAATTAAATTTAAAAGTATTCATGGATGCGTGAATCCTTACTTGACCAATTTATTATGTCCCTTCCTTCGTTAGTTGCGTATCACGTCGCACATTAGTTGTGACATAGTATATAGTTTTAATACTTAACTTAAGGGCTATGGAGTAATTTTTAATGTGTTTCTTTTATTTTCAGGTAAGCTGTAATAAAAATTTTATATCTACATGGAAGCCTTTGAAAAATAGGTGAGTCCCTAAATATTAATCAAGTCAATGACTTCTAACACCAGAAGTCAAAGTGCTTTGATACTGACGATAGATAGATACTTGCATTTTGCTATTACTTGAACTTGAACTTGGAGCTAAAGGAACCCAAAAAAGTGTTTTTAAAAAAATGTATGTCTGTTGGTAGGTCGTGTGTATGTGTTTGGGTATGTAACGCCTCTAAAGGGGAAAGTACTGAACCGGTTTTGATGAAATTTTAAATGAAGAGGTATATCGAAAATTGTAGAGTTTTTGAAAATCTCTAATTTGATACCCATTTACAGCTTGTTTGATAGCCGTTTGTGGGTAGTATACGATAAAACGTAATTAATTTCAAAAAAATTGAAAACGATCTCAATGGCGCTCTTCCAAAGTTCTAAAAATGTTCAAAAAATATTTTTCAAATCTGCCTTCACATTTTTTTTTAAACTTTCTAGGCTGCTAGAACCGCAGATTGGCTACAATTTGGTGTTTTGCTGTTGTTTCGTGTTGATACAAGAAAATACAATAGTCGTATAAATTCTAAATAATATGCCATTATATTGAACAAAAAAGAACAAGACAATCGCCTATTTAGATTGCATTCATAAGTAGGCTATGGGTACCCGTGACTTCAGGCCAAAGTTAGTAAAGCTATTGTAAATATTCGGCCGGGGTTTCATTCTTTTGTTGGACTTTGTATAAGTCGATACAGATTACGCGAATAAAATCATTAATTTATCATTTTCTGCTCATATTGATGAGCACACACGTTAGCTTATTGTAAAACATTTATAGAGTATGACTTATGAATGCGATAATGTGCGCATTCGCACACACGTACAGCAAATGGACCTGCATGCATAATAATGACAATTATTCATTGGATGCAGAGTTTTGCACGGTCATTTTTGTTTTCGCTCTCAATTATAATGACGATAGAATTTCTGATAGGTTTAGACGAAATTTACGGAGTTACAAAATCCTCATGCTCCGTAACTACACTTCCATGAGCTGTGTCAGTCCTGTTTCAGCTAGAGAGCGTTGCACGGGTCGATGTTTTTCATTCCAATGTACCCGTGGATGTCTTTACATGTAGGGTTCACCCAAATCCAAATTAGCAAAAATGTTTAGACCCGTTTAACTCGGATTGACTAATCGGCTTAACTTCCCGCTCAAGTTTGGCGCGACCAAAAACATTTTTCCCACTGGTAACAGATATTTTGCGTTTAAACTAATAACTACTGCAGTAAAATCACCAATCCATGCTTTTTAAAATTCTAAAAACCACCGCACTAAATATACTTACATATATTTACGGCTTTAAGGCATAATTTAAAATTTTTAGATGCTTTTCTTTGTTTGGGCACAGAGACGATTGAACCCAAGGACGTTTGGGCGCAGGGATGTTTTGGCGCAGGGACGTTTTGGCGCAACCTGTTTGGGCGTAGAGATGTTTAGCGCCAGCATAATCTAGTGTAGGTTATTTATACATAATTCAATATTTGTATTAAAATCGTTGCACTATCCAATTTGAAAATAATTATTTTGAAAATAATTATTTTGTGGCAGATAACTTCTTAATTTTGCTAATTATATTTATGTAAAAATTCTGAGTCGCGTGTTATATGTTAATGAATAATTGAGTGGCTATTAAAATGATGATTATTTAAACAAAAAGGCATTCAAGTAATTTCTATTGCACCGATACGTTTCAGCGCCAAAACGGGCCGCGCCGAAACGTCTCTGTGGTCAAACAGTCTCACGTCCAAACGTCCCTGCGCCCAAAGGTCCCTGCGCCCAAACGGCTGCGGCGAAATGTGCAAGACCTTATAAACGCAGCCTGCATCCTCGATAGCACGTGAATAACAAGACCGACGAATAATTGCTACAGATTTTAATAATAAATACTTTTTTAGACGTTTAAAGACAAATTGATGACTCTTTATTTAGGGCGAACTCAAGTGCTATAACATACACATCTGTTAGCACTTAGTTTCCGTTAAATGTAGGCAGTAATAAAACGCTAAAAATTTAGCTTATTGTTATGCAGGGGTTTTCAGGAAAGTTTAGCTATATGCAAAATGCATGGGAAATTATATTTTGCTAGATTTTATGTCCCCAAGATAGTTTATTGTTAATATATATTGTTGTAATAGTATTATTGTTATTCGCTGTTATTGGTTCCGCTTAGTAAAACAATAATAATTTTTACATTTAAGATTAAGCAAACATCTAAATATATATTAATAAGTTCAAGACGTGCCTTTTCAGTTAGGTTAGGGATTTAATATATAGACAGATAGATATAGGTTTACAATTAACAAATTATCCATGGATTTGATAACAAGTTTTAAATTTTGATCAATGCTTGGCAGCTTTTAGTTTAGTGTTTATGTACAGTTTTTCTTTTATGTATACATATCAGCTATGTATACTTTTATAAAAAAAACATGTCAATGCAGTGTTTTACTGCAATCTATAGGCAACCAACTCTACAGAAAATAATAGAGAGAGAAAGGTTATTCCTCATAGTGTGAGGTTATGTTCAATGAGTATGTTTATGAATAAACGCAAAATTATTTGAATATCAAATTTTTTTTAATAAAACTATTATTTTAAAAACATAAAATATCAGCAATACACAAATTTTATTTATCAATTCCAGCTTTACTTCGTTAAAGTCCATATTTAATGAGTATCTGTATATAAAATACTTAATCACTTTAACAATATCTATTTATTTAAATCTTATACGTATTTCGGCATGTTTACATGCCATTGTCAAAGGTTATATGAAAGTAAACAGTTAGTGTTGTTATAGCAAAAAATCAAAACTAATTGCTATTAATTTGACATTAAACAATTTGATTACTGTTTCCACAGCAGACTATTCTTTTCAAAAATGAAGCTTTGAAATGTAGTGTATAGTTGGTTGCCTACAGATTGCAGTAAAACAATGCATTGACATGTTTTTTTGTAAAAGTATACATAGCTGGTATGTATACAAAAAAGAAACTCACTGTATACAAAAAAAAATTAATTTTGTGTGTCTTTGAAAAGGGATTGACTTTTTATTGGCCCATAGTTATGTTATGTTACAACAAGGCAATACACTAAATTATAAATAATAATTTTCTTCCTTTTGTCACTTATAGTATCATGCATTTGTTTATATAGAGGGTACTTTATTGTATTAGCTCTTTTATAGTTGAATTTTCAGATTTTCGGATTGCTGCGGTAGAACTCCAGCTTTAAAAATCCCGAAGTAAACCAATTTTCGTCCCCTTGCCTTGTTTGTTATTTCGCGAGTTAGTGGTAGTGGGTAGTCAGGCTGCTTTATAAGTGGAGAATTCACGTCCAACCATACAACAAGGGTCCAGTTGATGTGTTTCGTTATCTTTAAGAAATACGTATATTACTACACGTTTTTAAGCAGGACATAAGTAATTTTTATGTAGTATATTATCACGAGAAGCGGCGAAAAGAAACAATGAAAGGAAAGTGAACGTAGATAACTGTGAAAAGCAAGGGTGGAAGATTGTCGATATGATAAACTAGTAATTATAGAAAATACAACACTTATCTTAAGACACCGAGTAAACTTAAATTAACACTCACAGGGACACAGTACAGGGCAATGATAATTGCAGAGTAAAAGGGGAAAGAAAGAGGTTAAAAAGATAAATCAAGCGAATTAGTGGTCTCTTAACATCAAGAGGGTTAGATTTCAAATTGTGGAGAACAACTGTCAGTCATCACACCAACCGTGTCTGTTTCCAGTCGTCCCCCTTTTTTATCTCGGGATTTCAGGAGCGACCTATATTTACCCAAACAGAAATTAACCAACAGTCATAAACCCTAATTAAATAAAAGATTGGTGAACATCTGAAAATAAAATGTGTTAACAGAGCACGCACGCTCTTTTATGTCAATGTCGTGCAAAAACGTGCAATGGTAATAAGCTTCTGTTTGTCGTGCTTATTTTACAATTTTTATTTTGCTTTTAAAGATCTTTTTGTGTCATGCAACGTTGCATTTACTTCTTGGGACATATGTTAGTGGGTAGACTTTGGTTTATATTTCCGTTACGTCGTGGGCGAACACGTTAGGAAAGTGAATGCTGTAGTAATAGCTCTTTGGTATATGCATATTAATATTTTACTGGTGCGTTGATTCCCGTGTGTGTACCTACATGAATGAAGACCGAACCTTGAAGCGACTTATGTAAAAGCCTGTTTTAAATTTCTCTCAATGACGACGACCATCCCACATGTTTTTAGTTTATAGCTCGTTCATGAAATTGTTATCACTTGGGTGCAAAGCATTGAACCTCGCATTGAACTGAAATTTAAAATAAACATTTGATTCAGTATCTATTTTTATCTATAGTGATATATGTTTCCTTTCGTTTTAAATTGCTGCGTGCAGGTCTTACAATGCAACTGTTAACGGTTTATACTGTGAATAATAGTACGTGACATCAATGCCAGCGCATGTCCTAATTACATGGGCGTTAGGTAGAAAATTAATCAAACCATTGTTCAGATATTAGGGCGAGATTGTTTGCAGTGTGTAAATTCAATCATACCTAGAACAAAGGCTTTTATAAAATAAACTCGTTTTTTTTTGTACAATGTCAGTGTCAGATTTTTAACAAATTAGCATATTATGTAGGAAAGCAATAAGCTTATCGTTTTCGGAAATTGTTTATGGGTGGATAAGTAGGTTTGTATATTCCTTCTCTTCTTGCCTCACAAAATATTTAACAAATTTGAAAACGAAGACACCAGATCAAAGTGTTTATTTTTTTGAATTTCCATGTCTTAAGATTATACCAATAGAACCTCGGAAGGAACGAATTAAGCCAGAACGTTTTGCGCCAAAATGCCAATATTACCAATGCAATAACATTTTTTGTTTTCACTTAATCCAGGTATCCGTAAGCAGTTTAACGAATCGTTTCTGAGCTGCATGTGACCGGGATCCCAGTTGTCCTAAAAATCCCATAATATAGGAAAAAATGCGATTGTCCTAAAAATGTTCTTAAATTTATTTTGCAATCCTAAAATTCCTAAATTTATATTATTAATATGTTCTAGCTTTACTTCGTTAAAGTTCTTTTTAATTTATTGTAAATAAAGCAATTTTTAACTTCAACAGGTTTTTTATTTTAGCCTTATACGTATTTCTGCAACGCCAAAATATTGGGAAATAAAAAATGCTGGTTGCATGGACGTCACACCGGCTCTCAGTTTTTCTTGGTTGGCTCGAGCCGTGGGTTCAGTTGTTGACTTAATAAATAACATAAAAATAATTGAGGGCGCTAGGGTCTCTAAATAAATGTAAAGCTAATGTTACTTTCACTAAGACCCAAGTGAAAATAATTATACAAATAAATAAATGCATAAACACTTGTGAGAAATGTTTTATTAAATAAACTTCAAGTATTTTGTGCAATTGCGGTTGTTCAGGGATACGCAAGAACCGAATATTATAACGTAATGAAATAATGTACAAAACAACAGCCCCTAAAATAAATAGGGTAGCACCACGCAAGGTACAGACACCTGTAAAATTAAATAAGCACCTAAGATACTGAGTACGGCCTATATTAAAAAAAGGGGTTGTAAGCGCTTACTATTCTTTCCTGCACTTGTAAGATAAATATTCAGTGGCAAACAAAATATTTTAACGCACCGAAAACAAAATGCTTGCGTAGCGTTGCTTTACACTTTTTGGAGCTAGATACAAAAAAAATAAAATTACTCAAATAAAAAGAGGCTCCCAATATCCCTAACTTCCGCTCAACACAAATTAATTATTTAATAAATTAACAAATACAAAAAGAATTATATCGTACACAACGTACGCTAGATAAGGTAAAATGTTGTAAGTTATAAAATGCGAATTTTATAAATAAACTATATCAAAAGGATGCAAAATGCTAGCCTTAATAAGACCGCGTATAATAAACCAAGCAAATTATTGTACTAAGAAGCGTTAGAAAAATCTATTTTATATACACACAAAAATAATAACGATAATTAGATATATATAAACTTACATGTGGCGTCTGTACTAAAAAATCCAAAGTTCTGCAAGCATCGGCGATGAAGTAGTCGAGGAATAATGTAAAAATAACGTAAAAATACAAGATCTGACCTTTAAGTGCGTTGCGTTCGTAGTTATTCGTACAATCGTACTTATGTTTTTTCTGTTGACTGCGAGGAACAGTTGGGTGGAAGGCTTAATCTCTAATTTTCCAAAGTCCCAGGATGCGCAGCTCATCAAGAGTACGGCGTTTCTTATTAAGCAAAGAAAACAGCTTCACCTACGTCTAGCATGCCAATGTCGATGTTAAACAAATTAACGCAGCTAAACTTCTAAGCCAGTTGAACAAAAACGAAGAAAACAATAGAACGAAATACTAGAAGAAAAATTATTTATACTAACCTTGAGGTGTTAAACGGCTTGTAGATACGTAACTTTTTGTGATGAATGTATTGTAACAAATTATAATAATTGCAATAATTGATTAGATCGCACAATTCATTTACAACCACTTGTACAGAATATACGCCAAATTCAAAGTTAAAATCCCCTTAAAAGGAATGGATACGCGAATTCAAGCGCTGCCTTGAATGTTCTAACTTTTACCTCAAAAACTTTTCCAAGCCGCGTTATCTTATCATGCAGAATTACAATAGAAAACTAAAAATTCAATAAAAGTTAATGCAAACGCCACCTATTACTCAAACAAAATAATATATGAAATCAAAATTTGTGGCAAACTAGAAAATTGTCACATTTCGACATGTTGACGTGTCATTTTCAGAGGCAAGATTAAAAGTAAACAGTTGGTGTTGCCATAGGAACAATAAATCCTCATAACGTGATCTTGGTTTTCTACATCTGCGTCCAGATGACTTGATTTCTCATTCCAAAAGTCCAATAATGGTGAATTTAAGAGATCTCTTATATTCACTATTATTGAACGTTTTAGAATGAGAAATCAAGTCATCTGAACGCAGATATAGAATTGTATAATAAGTAGGGACGCACTGAGTATTCAGTGGGCCGAATATTAATTTAAATTAAATAACATCCGAGGAGGTTTATGTAGTAGATTTCACTAGATTATTAAGAAAAAGGCTGCATTAAAAGGCTTACCTCAAGCGAATGTTGTTAACTTCCGCATACTACACTAACTTTTTTAGTTTTATTTTGTAACTAACGTTCTTTCTAAATTTGGAAATTAAATCTAAGTATTATTTCTATCAACGAGTACTGTAGTTTTTCGGTAAACTTGTTCCATTCCGCCCAGCGTTTAAAGTTTTACCTTTGGCTGTTCTTGGGCTCCCCGCTTGAGGTTTTACCTTTGGCTTCTCGTGGGCTCCCCTCTCTGCCCAGCGCTTGAGGTTTTATCTTTGACCGCTCGTGGACCCTTTTTTCTACCTTCTCATGACTATTGTATTTCTAAGGAGGGTTTCCCTTATTTTGACTATCTCGAGGACACCAATCAGCCTACCCTGGCTAGGTTTTCTTTAGTCTGAACAGGTAAATACCGGGGGTAGATCTCTGTAAGTCAGCTGCAGCTGCAATTATTCTGAGGAAATGCTATTGAACAACTTCAATAAATGTAATAAACCTGCTCTGTGTTTTATTTCTCAAATTCAGCTACTTTAGATCCCGAGATCTC
This sequence comes from Ctenicera cuprea, assembly GCA_958336395.1. Taxonomy (NCBI): domain Eukaryota; kingdom Metazoa; phylum Arthropoda; class Insecta; order Coleoptera; family Elateridae; genus Ctenicera; species Ctenicera cuprea. The sequence goes on from OY284490.1 coordinate 41,537,152, forward strand.
GAACTTGCTATGCTGCTACATAAAAAGACGCAACATACGACGAAAGGGCATAAAGTATCACACACCTAGGGCCCTCAACGTTACACATGGTTTCTTTACACTGATTTATATAGTTTAAAGTGTTATACTACAATACTACGCCACTGCTGTGAAGAAGTGCAGCATTTGTAATTTTCTTAATTGCATTTCCAATAGCTTTTGCGATGTCATCACGTCACTTGCTTTACGACAGAAGAAAATAGAGTGAGTGCGCTTTATGTGTACAATTGCAGAATACTGGGTGACGTCATTACAGCTGCCTAATATCTAACCTGCAACAAGGCAGAATAGTATAAAACCCCTATCTGCAACAAAGATTATTGAAATGTTTTTAAGAAACTATTGGGTATCTATATTGTAAATCTAGTAACAGTTAAACTTTTAACTAAAAAAGTAAGCTGCTCGTTTTGTATAACTATGAACAACCATTATGGTTATGTAAATACAATTTCCATCGGATAACATATGAGAGATTTTTAAAAACGGTTATTGTTTATCTGCCTAAAAGTTAACCGCCATGGATTGCTTAAAAGATGCGGAGTAACATCCTAGTCTCGAATGCTAATCAAAAGTCAACCTTTTCAGTTACTATAAAGATATTTTTTTAATTATAAGTTCTAGCTTTACTTCGTTGAAGTCCATATTTATTGATTATAGGTATACAAAATACTTAATTACTTCAACAATAGTAACATATTTTTTTAGGATAATAATTGTGCAACTATCAAAGACGTTCATTGAGCATCTATCTGAAATTTAACCACCGTAGGTAACTTAAAAGATTTTAATGGTATTTTGGGTTTTGATAAAGTTAGCATTTTTAGTATATTTGTTTGTTAACTATAAGTTGAACGTTAAGAATACTGTGCTTGCGGCAACCACTACGGACATCTATTAGATACTTTGAGCACTGAGCAGGCCATCTTTGCGGGTAAAAAAATGATCAAATAATCAAGGTTAGCCTTGGTTGTGTGGGTATAATAACGTTATAAAGCGCATCCACAACTTATATGTACGTACAGCATTAGTGCATATTTCAAAGGTACCGTAGGTTAACCGAAGACAAAATTTTAAAATACGAGGTGGGGGCAGATTCTGTTTTTATAAAATTAGTGCGTTCCTGAAAACAAACTTTAATAAGATTGCAAGTTAGAATTTTATGTAAAAAGCCTAAATAGTTAAATAGTAGACCGGATTCTTTTTCAGTTCTCTTTTACAGCCTTGAACTTGCAGCATTATCCGCTTTATGTTAATTATCTGTGTGATGCTTATTGTTTCAATATCGTAAGCTACCTTGAATTTGCAAACAACAATTGATTTTAATGATTACCATTCTACTGATACCGGACGTGACTATAAATACATGCTTGTCAATGACTGCAAATCCTTCAGATTATTTATGGAAATCATTCATGTGATAAGTGCAAAATGTTTTAATGATGTTACTAAATATTTCACAACATTCGGGATACTTACCTGTTTTGCAATCAAGGAATTAACACAGCTGTTACCTTTGTATTTACATCTCATTGCCACCCAAAGTAATATATTCAAACCGATTTTGGGCGTTGAAACTAAATCGGTTTGAAATTCGGAAACTGACCCGTAATCGTGGGTTACACAGCGGAATCAAAAATTCAATTACGCTGGAAGCATTTTATTATCATTGCATGAAGTGTATACTATAAATCATTTTGAGGTTATCCAGCAACGTTAGAAGGGCTCGCTAGATTTTGAAATATCTTCACTTCCCCACAAATTTTAGACGTATATGAACGATAAAGTAGTTTTAATGGCTTAGATTATCTAACATTATAGTCTGTTTAATGGCGTTTTTCAAAATAAAGACACGACGTTGTTTCTCATACAGCGTTTGAATTTTGAATACTTCATTTTATTTTACTTGGAATAATTGGAGTAACGTTCGGTAAAGCAAATCGATGCATCATTTATCGAATCATTATCAACAAAATATTAGCACGTTTGACCTTCACATTTAAAATTCGATTTTACAATAATGTTAGAGTGGGATGAGTGTCGCTTTTGAGAAGGAGAATCTAAATTCGATGCGGTCCATTGAGCAGTTCCATTGAGGTGCAAATTTTTCTTGTTCGCACATCTCGTCGAAGGTTAGATTGGAGTCAGGTCCGTAAGTGTTTGCACACGACGCAAATCGTCGTCTGGCTCTGGTTCTTATGTTTAGCAAAACTTATATGCAATTAATTTGTATTTTAAACAATTTACATTATGTGTTTATATTGCACTTGCTTTAGGTGCTGCTGATAAAAGTCAGGAGAGAAGATGTGTGTTTTGTTGAAAGATGCTGTTTTCAAGTCCCACTGGAATTTGTGGATCTAATCCCGTTACAGCGTCACGAACGTCTCGAAGAAAATTGACTGGAAATTACGGCAATTTTGTAAATAGGTAAACGCTCTGCCCGCCACATGAACTTTATTACGTTATAAGTAGAGATATAACATTCCGATGTCTTCGTCGCAGATTTGATCTCTTTCAATCAACTGAATTGAGTAAAATATGTCAGATAAATATGACAGCCAATGGAAATTTCATTTGTCTTGCGTATTAAAAAGAGATTTATTATTGTTTCCTAAATTTTTTGCTTTGTTTTTGAAGAATTTCTGTTAAATTCATTTTTTTCTTTTTTCTATTTGTAATCCAGCGTGTGGGCGCTGTTTTCCAAAATGTTCATCAAAATCAACCTCTGCCGCCTTTCACTATCGACGTGAATTTAATTGCAATGTCAATAAATTTTTTTAGAGCTTGGCCTTACTGGGCTAAATCTAAATCACCAGCATGAGAAAATGAAATTCCCCGGTGTATAAAGTTGACTTGTTTTGTTAAGCAAGCTCTGAAACTTCAAATCTTTCGGTTAATTGTGCCTATTATAATATGTTTTATTGGTTTTCTTCTGAACCCTTGGTTTTTACTTTCTAATTCTTTCAGTATAACCTATCTAGTTAATGCAATAATTATTAGGGGAGCTTAGTCTATTTTTTTGACGGACGAATTTGTTTTTTTTATCTTCTTTATCAGTATCTATCTTTTTTCCGAAAAAAATATGAAATCACTGTTTATTTGTGTATATTTCGTTCCTTACAAACTTTTCGGCTTCTAACTACACCCATATTCTTATAGTCTGAGTACACGGGGGGTATAAATACTTTTGAAAATACATAAAATATGCGTAACAGTTGGTATTGTTAATATTAAATAAAATACTTTGTTACTGTTTCAACAATGTTTCTTTATTTGAATCTTATACGCATTTCGACAAATAAATAAATAAATATTGTTGAAGTAATAAAGTATTTTATTTAATACCAACATGAACTTTAACGGAGTGAAGCTGGAACTTAATAATAAAGGTATTGTTACTAATTAACCAAACAGCATAACTAACATTCACCAGTGAAAATCATGTCAAATAAAAACCACAATTTGTAAATTGCAAATCACAGGACCTTAATAATTTAACAATTACTATTGTACGTCATAAATGTATTAGAATTAGGCAACTCTAAAAGGTGTTGTGGAAATTTGGATAGGTAGGATTCATTATGTACCAGTGTATGTCGCACCTTTATCCTGCATATTTGATGTTATGCCTAAGGTGATCATCAGAGCGCGGATTTATAAGCAAATATTTCAATCAAAATAAAAATTTGAAAATGTAATTAACAACAAATCTACTTTGATATAAATTTCCTCGTAAATTTTCTTGCCGTTCAAACCATGTTATTAAGAATTTAACTGAAGCATATCGTAGGAAAACGACAGAATTTTTTTTAATCGGCCTTTAAAAATATAAAACATTACAAAAGCGTAACTTGCGGTTTTCATGCTGCTTCTGCAAAATATTTTGTATTTCCAAAAATCAATTCACGAAAATCTTTACGCCAAGTTGCACTTTAGAAATGTTATAATTTCAAATTTTAATTATTCATATAACATCACAACACAACGGAATGCTTCGATTTACTGACGTTAACAGAAGCCAAAACTAAGGTCTTACCTTTTTTTTTACAAATAAAAGCGTTAGACTATTGTGTGTGGCTTTCGATAGAACACAGAACTTGGTAATTCCCCGAGCGCACTATTTGTTTCCCTGATGGATGTTTGTTTGGTCTAGCAGGAGATTTGTAGAATGTGGTGTCAACATTCGGTAAATTATTCGCTGAGTCGTTTAAACCGAAAAATAATAGTAAATCAATTAATGTTTTAACATTAGATTTTTCAAACTAGAAGTTGCCAATGTTGAAATTCTTTATAAAAAAAGCAACAACTAGCTGTATAAAAGCTAAAATAAGCGGTTTAAGCAGCAAAATAAGCAAAATAGAGAAAATAAGCGAAATAGAAGTGAAATGATGACATTTTTCATGAATCGTGGAGATATAAAAGGATTTTCATTGCTTGCAATAATAGTGCATAAGCAAAATGCTTGAAATCCGCGCTGGAGTTATGAGACACTTACATATCTTGTAATTATGAACGTATGGCGCACTTACGTAGTGGAAAATATATTTTAGTTTAGCTCCCAAAAATTTCCAAAATTTCGCGAATATTCGCAACAAAAAATAAATTTCAGTAAATTTTACATCGCTGCTTAATTAATAATTAAATAATAATTTGACATAAATGCTAATCTATAAACCAATAAATAATATTATGGAATTTGACGCAAAACATTTTTTTCAGAGCTGTCGCTGTCTTTAATCAATTTTTTCACATCAAAGTTTGATTTATTGACGTTTGAAAATTTTGTTTAACTGTGAGATTAAAAAATTATTCAAATATTATTAAATTAAACGGATTTTTTGTGTCAAAAAAATCAATAACTGTCGTTCTAAAATCGCTTATGCAATTTAGAATTAAATAATAAATCCACATAAATGCTAATCTTTATTCATAAATAATTAATTTCAGACGTCAATAAATGATTGTTTGACGTGAAAAATGTAGTTCTTCCCGTATAACCACACAATACAGAACCTATATCGAACCTGTATTTAAATCTTTAGTCGATACAGGCTTTCTGTACCCTATGGATAGCGCGACGATAGAGATTACATATCGATTGGGTATAGTTGTCTTTACTAACTCTGTATATAAGATGTAAAGCTCCTGTACAGACAACATATAGTTAAAGTACAGATGCGGTTAAGATTGCGTATAGAGCACATGAAGGTACTGTAAAGATACGATATAGGTTTTTAAAGATACTATTCCGATGCTGTATCGTCCAAATTAAGGTGCGGTATAGATAATTCAAGCAATTAATTTTAGATAAAAAAAAATATTTTTTTACGCGGATATATTTTCTTTTATAATATTTTATACAACCCCTCTGTATTTTTTTAGCTAATTTCATTTACACTAATGTATTTATTGATAGATTTTTAATTTTAAAAATGCGCTGCATACTTTACCTTAGCGGGGAATCGAACTGGCCATCTTTGGTTTGTGAGTCGGTCTCCTTGCACCCTGAGCTAATCTCGCCTCTTATAAGATTCGACCGCTAAATGTTTTAAGAGTATTACAGAAGGTTATGATGGACAATATGATACAAATGTACTACCAAGAATTACAGTTAGGGTTAAACCGTTTTTTTTGCAGTTAAATTTATAGTGACGTTGCATAATATCTCGTTAAGGGCGTATAGTATGCTTGGATAAAACGTGATTAACAGGGACTACGTAGAAAACGCATTGGACGCTTAATAATAAAGTTAGACATTTTTGTGGGCTCTTGAAATTTTTAAAGTTAAATGTGTTTCATGTTTCTCATTTTCTAATTTTGTTTTTTACATTAATTTTAATGTAGAGTAAAATCATTTTATAAATAGTTGGTAAAGTGTATCGTTTGTAGCTTTGCTAAGTTTTTAATAAACTGATGCCGAAACAAAAAAAAAGACAACAGATTATTAAAGTATTAAGAAAAATAAACAGTGAAGAATTATAGGGGATAAAATATAAAACAGTTTTAGTAGGTTCAGATATTTCGAGAATCTTACTTCGAAATAATTGATGTCTTTGTATTATTTTACCACCAACTATTTTAAAGTACATTATTTCTGAATTTCCCGCCATTTCTGAGGTCAGAATTATAATTTCAAGAAAAAAATATTACGTAATATGATCATTGTATTGATGTCGGTTCGTACTTTGTACTGCTGGCGCTGGGATAAGCTTTAAATATCTTTATCTTTTTGGTGAGTGGACTTTCCAAACAGGTCTGTTTATAAACCCCCATAAAGGTTTAGGGCTAATCTTCAGCCATGCATTGTTTAACGTCCGGCTTGGTTTTAGATTTTACCGTTAAGAAAGTTTCTTTGCAATTGAGTCATTGTTATTGTGTTTCGCTGGAACTTTTAGCCGATGAAATATATTTATTTACAAAGTTTTTCCAATTACATGTTCAAAAACACTTTACTTCTAGTGCTTTAGGTGATTTTTTTGGCCTTCTGGGGGGGGGGGGGGGTTATTACCGCTACTACCATCACCACCCCCGTAAATCCGCGGTTGGACGTTATAAGTACAGCAGAACTGAGAAAATGCTCTCTGCTGTAGGCACATCAAAAGGTATAGTATTGGTTATAGGTGTAATAACAGTTTATGATGAAAGTTATCATTTTATTTACTTGTGGTTTATAGATATTGTGGTAAATGATCCCCCTATCGAAAATAACTTCACATTGGAGACAGCAGCCTTGGTTAATGATTATGTCATAAATTATTATTATAATTGTAGGAAGCACACAAATATCCAAGGTTCCATCAAATTCGTAAACTTTAAATTCTTGATCTTGTTGATGCGCCATTTTTAACGTTTTTATACACAAGGCCAACAAATAAAGATAGTGTTTAGATTGACGCTATACACAGCGGTTTTAGGCTTAAGATAAAACTGTAAAGACAGGCAGTATATATTTAGCACAGATTCGATAAAGACAAAATCGATAATTGCGCTACAGGTGCGATATAGCCTGCATGAAGATATTGTAGAGATTTGTTAAAGGTACAACTGTAAAGACAATCAGTATATATTATCTACAGATCCGATAAAGATAAATCCCTGCTTGAAGTACCGGTGCGGTATAGCATAGAATAAGATGTGATACAGATGTGATAAAGATAAAACTGTACTGGAAACGAGTATAGATATCATATAGATGCGGTAAATATTTAATCTATACAGTTAAGGTATAGGCTAAAGTACAGCTCCGATACATATTACACCTGTATCACGTAATCTTTACCGCATCTTTAAATATCTCTATCGCCTAGGACATCTTTATAGATTTGGTTATACGGGTTGGCGTAACAAAACTCATTTATTTTACATTACCTGCACGACCTTCAGAACCATTATCCGAAATTCGATGATTTCTGGATGCAATAATTTTATTTTTCACGTCAAAAAATCAATTTCCGTCGTCGGGAAGTCTTATTTGTGACATCTAAAATTCAGCTTATTGAAGCAAGATATTATTTAACGACTTTAGGAAAATATAATGTTGATAGTTCAAGGTGAGAAATTTATCGAAATAATAGCAAGTGTTTATGCTTACTACTACTTGAAGATACGCCGCTGTTAAAAATGAGTCGACAAAAACGGAAGTGTGATTTAAACCAAAAATTCCATTTCTTAGGGGCTGAGCAGGAGGATGATTCATGTGTAGAAAGTGTTCCGATTTTGTGTCAAAAAAAATTATAGTTACGTTGGGGCTAATTTCTAAAAATTTCATTTTACTTCTGATTTCAGCACTATTTCAGTTGCTGCCTGGGTGTAAGTTTTCCAATTTGCAATAAATCATTTATGCAGAATTATTAGCAATTTCAAGTTTAATCACGAAAGCTCCCCGGTAACTATAACTAATTTGTGTTTTCTATTTTCAGAAAACAGAGATATAACCGTATTGAACTGAAAATGTTAAGTATTATTTAACGTTTCAAACAAATATAGAGTTAAAATAAATTTACAGTCAAGCTTATCTATATTAACATAATTAATGGATAATTTCCCTATAGCTAAATTACAGTTATTGCTTCTATTGTTTTTTTTAATAAAACTTTCTTTAGGACGTGATGCAATGTTAACTTGACCCAGGTTTCAAAATTGATCCAGAAAGCAACCCTTAGAGTTAAGGGATCCTTTCTCGTTTTTTGTGAAGCCTAAAACTCTATCACTCTTGGTTCCGGACACCTCTATTCAGCTAATTATAGTTAATCGTCCGTGCGAATTTAGTACTAAGGGTATGCTTGCTTTTTGGACACGGTTTAAATCTGCGAAGCTGGTGAGAGAGACTGCTATTATTGTATACATCTATGGATTTTCTTAAATTTCAATTGAAATAAAATTCATTCTATGAGACTGTAGGCACTAGTTTTTCTCCCTGGCAAAAACTTTAATTTGTAACCTTTTGGCTATTAACTTTTAAGTTTTAACTAATTCACTAGCAGAATTTGTACCGTATTTTGCCATTGAAGCAAGCAAACTTCGAATTTTCATTGGAAATAAGGGCGTACTTATTGCTACTAAGTTCGAAGTAAATTTAATTTCGTCTTCGCGCTTTTGGGCGCATAACGCAAAATATTTCCAGTTACAGCCTTTCAGAATGTGCCTGTACTTATTCAAATTGGGATCTGCTTGACGTATGACAGAATGGTTTACAATTAACTCTTATAGCGTAGATATTCATTACCGTAATCATCAACTTGCTATAAGCTATCAGTTTAAATTATCAGTCGAGCTGTCTTGCAGCAGTCATTTTGTGAAATGGACAGTTACTTTAATCTCAAAACAACTGCAAATGTTCCGTACTGATTTCGTTAGGGACTTTTTTTTTATTTACTCTGTATTTGCCATTTTTATGGTCTGACTTACACTGTGGACGTTTCTGATTGTTTACTTTGGTGACGTGAAACAGTTTTGAGTACAATTTTATAAAAGGTTAGAGGGTGCTTCATAAGCTAGAACACCTAAATTTGTTTATTTAGTATTACAAAACGTCAGGGTGTTTGTTGAAGTTCATACTTAATATCACTTTAGAAATTATCTAACATCTGTGTTCCATTGCCCCCCCCCTCGTTCAAAGTAACATTTGTTTCTCAGTTGTAGGATTTTGAAACCAAAGCCAAAAACTAAAAATCACTCACAAATGTAAGATTTCATATACAAGGTGGTCCAATTTTTATTACGCCTCTATGTAATTCTGAAACGGATGAAGATACAAAAATTAATTTTAACAAACGTTTTTTGGTAACGTTTGAGCTACGTTTATGCACACTTAAAAAAATTATAAGCAATGCTGTAAGCGCTATGATATAACGGTCCAACTAGGGTAGCTAGAAACTAGGGTTCGTTACAACTAAAGTGAAGACTGAGAATAACAATGATACACAATGTTTATGATGTTTATATTGCAATTTAAAATATCTGATTGTTAATTTTATGCACTTTAGTGATTATTTAGAATTTACATTGAATGTACAATAAAACAATGAAATACCTTTTCTGGAACGGTACAACTACGGTTGTCCGACCCCTCTGGGACGCTTTCCTGTTGTTTTCGGTTGGTAGGCTTAATACGGAATTCCTTGCTGCGGTATGATCGCGCATCTATCTGATTTGCTATCGAACGATTCAAAATTAAATTGACAGCTCAGTGTTTCTGTAAACTAAAGTCAATGTTTGTGCACACAAAATTCATATATAGACTTGTTCAATAAATTCACAGATGTCTGTAAAGTAGTAAATTAAACATTACAGTGTTCTGCGGCGGTTAGTGTTTTTACACTAGGCTTGCCCAGGATGTGGTTTCGGCTGGAATTAAATGGTTTGTATTGTATTTTGGGAACGAATTTTTTAGGAAAGTACGTTAAATTATAAATATCTACTACTTTTTTTTAATCACTTTTAATTAAACTAATTAAAGAAAATACTGGAAGTTCAAATATTTACAGGATTGTGTGTAAATAATAAATTAGGGTTTCAACTCATGAAAAGTTTTACTCAACTTATGAAAATTAAAATTAAAAAATCGGATTCTGGCAAATAACAAAAATAACTAGAAATTCGGATTTAATAATATGTTATAATATAATAATAACTTCAACAAGAGAACATCTCCAAATAGAAATTAATCACAATTATTAGAGCAAGAAATTGTTTGGTTTAAACAGGAGAACAGGCGTCTTCAAATCAAAAGCAAACACCAACTCTCTGGTAATTAAATATTTAATTTGAACAAGAGACTCAACATCTCCAAGTTAAAATCAAATATCGAATGTCTGGTAATTAACGATTTAATTTGAACAAGAGACCTAACATCTTGAAGTTTAAATCAAATACCAGGTTTGGTTAACTTCTAAGTTCGGATTTTGAATATTTAAATCAAAAAGTTACTAACATGTAAAATGGGCCGGAATTCAAAATAATAATTTTTAATAAGTCTGGATTCAAATAAATTGACAAGGTAAAGTTTTCTTCGGGCCTGGATTCAAATGAAACCAAAGTGGAAGTTTTCTTGACTGTGCTGGTTCAGTGGTTTTATACTTGGTAACGAGGGAAGGGAGCTCTTATTAGAATGTAATTTCCCCCACAAAAAAACTTGTTTTATTTTATCAGGCCCTGAATTGAAACTTCAGTCTACCGTATTCGCAGCAGTGTGCTTTGAAATTGATTTGTTGTTTTTAGCGATCAAAAACAATTTATAAAAACAAAATGCTAGTGATGTCAGTCAAGTCTATTATTACAAGTTTATTATACACGGTCCATCAAAACTGGAATAATAGTTCTGGTGACGTGAATGTTGGTTTTAGAAAACAATACTGTATATGAAAGTTTTTATTACTTTTTTATCTACCTTTCTGTTTACTTCAAACTTTTTTTAAGTAATTTTGTAAGACTTGTGTCGTAGTTTTTTTTAGTAGCAAGTTACCTTTTCTTTTTCATTATTTCGATCAAGATTTTTCTTCCTTTTTCGATGGTATAAAACCTCTATACATAACAAAATTTTTGAAAAAAAAACGCCAAAAACTTTTTCATGTTATTTAGTTAGGCTCTGAATTTAATGAACAGCCTAGCACAGCCGCAGTTTGTACTTTTTGTTATTTTTGATTGTTTAAGAGATAACAATTATTTCAAAGTACACTGCTGCGATTGTGGTAGGTTGTTTGAATTCACGGCCTACTAATATGAAAACGGTTTTCGCGTTTTTCTCAAAAAATTTGTTATGTAAGGGTATACAACTTTTATGTCGGTAAAAGGAGAAAATAATTCTCTATCAAATACGCACCAAAAAATATTAGGTTGCTATTTAAAAACATGACAATCGCGTAATTGTAACGGGACAAACCTGCTGCAACATTGGTTTAAAGAAAACTCGCTGAAGGCGCTGCAAGTGGACGTTTGTAAGCGGAGTGACCAAGGCTAAACGCAGTTCGCGTTTTTCTCGAAAATTTTATTATGTGAGGTATACAAGTTTTATACCATTAAAAAAAATCATCTATCGAACAAGCACAAAAAATTTGGTTGGTTGCTACTTAAAAAAAAGCGATCGCGTCGCAGCGCTTACAGCAATGATTTTTCGAGAATATAGAAAAGTAGGCCTAAATTTCCAAAAAACTTTATTGACATTTTTTCCGTTATCTCGATCCGTTTCAAAATTAAATAGGGGCGTAATAAGTGTTGGACCAGCCTGTATACGCTGATTCAAGATTATGAAGACAAAGAATACTAAGTAAAGACTGATAAAGATTATGGTCTTTAGGGTCGGTGGTCAATTTATACAATTTTTGACATTTCGCTGGGAATATCTCCCTTCTTCAGAAATATTTAATAAAGATTTGGCAAGTCGCCTTAAAACAATAGCAATAAACAGAAGCACTAAAATCAATGATCATTATGCAATAAATATTTTTTTAATGTTTTATTACCATTGATTTTAGTGATTTTGTTTATTGCTAATGTTTTTGATGTAATTTATCAAAACATTATTAAATATTTCTGAGGAAGATGAAACTTCCCACCGAAACGTCAAAAACTGTATGAATTGATGACACCTAACCTAAAAGCCCTAATCTCAATCTGTAATTAATATAGCAGTAGTCATAAATTTATGATAACCGCAGGATATATTTATAATGTTTACGCTAATAGTATGTTTGACAACAGTACAGAGACAAGGGTCAGTCGAAAGCATGAAGACAATCAATTATAAGCAAATATCAGTGTTACTTGTCATCAAGTAAACAGGGTGTTCTGAAACTCGCGGTCACAAACTGATGGATGGTCTTTTACTAAAAAACTAAACAAAAAGTTCCTCTACTGTTTTTCGATTTGACCAATATTTTTAGTTAGTTAGAAACAACTGAAAATGATCGAAAAAACTTTAAAACTCAAATTTAAGTGTTTAATCAGGCACTGAAAATAAATTCATGATAGCTTACAAAAAAGAAGAAGAAACAGTTCCAAATGATGATTGAGAATAAAAATTACAAATGAGTCCGAATAACTCAAATTTAATTGTCAAATTGAGCAGTGCACGATATTACCTGTTGAAAACAGCGCGTCATTAAATATTTGTTTCATAGTGCGCCATTTGTTTGAATTTAGTTCCTAATTTGATGTTGTGGAATACCATTTATTATGTTGACATCGTTCCAAAGTGCGATAGAATGAATCCGAATTATTCTAACGTAGAGTATTATGCTATGATGAGCGGTACGTTTATACGCGGGCATTGTTTCGCATATTCAGATTTTTTGAAACTTTAGTAGCTCCAAAAATATTGGTCAAATAGAAAAACCGCAGAGAAAGTTTCAGTCCAGTTTTTTTTTCGTAGGATAAATACCGCCCCACAGTTCTGTTCCGCGAGTTTTGGGTCACCCTGTATACGAGATATACAGGGTGTATTTTTGAAGATGTACGCTATTGGTATCTTCTAAACCATAAGAGCTACAAATTTGGTTAAATGGGGAGAAAAATTACAATTTTTTACTTTCTCATACTTTTACTAGAAGTATGAAAAGTTACGATGCAAACCATAACCTTCTCTATTAAAACAGGGAAACCGGGAAAAGTCAGGGGATTTAGAATTTTTTTATTTTGGTCAGGGATAGCAGGGAATTGTACCAATTTAGCTGTAGTAGGATACGGAAGTCGTCTGTTGCTTAGCGATGCACAATACAGACAGTCCCGCATATTTGCTGTCAGTTTTAGTGTTGATTGGTTATTGTTGAATGTGATTTAAAGACGGCCGAGGAAAGAATTTATGGATCGTATCACTCAAAAAGGAGACTAAATACTTTTTTTCGTAAACGGCTCGTTAATTAGCATACAAAGTCTTCCTTATTTCACCAAATTTGTGGCTTTGATCGTTTCCAAGATACTAATAGTGGTCATCGTGCACAATATATCCGTATATTTTGGAAATTTTCATTTAATATGAAAAATAGTATGTAAATTGAATAGTAACAATTGAAAATGACCATTTTTAAGAATTTTTAATAACACCAGCGTTTGATGAGTTGTAATAAACTATAACATCGGTTGTTATATATTAGAAATAAAATAACTCTCCAAAGATTAAATGTTTGAAAATGCGGGATGTTCTTGTTATTTATAAGTACGACTATATTAGTTTTCCTGCCGGGTACTTGATAAGCGGATATTGAAAAATTGATGTTATGTTTGTTGCAACATCAATTAAATCAGTAACTACTTGTAATTAAACTGTTATTATTATTATTAGAAACAATGCACAGATTTACGAAAAACAATCTGCAAATAAGTACATTTATTTGTTTTGTAATAACTAGTTTTTGAATTAAATTGACGTAATTAGCGTTGCTATAGATATCTTTGATTAACAAAGTAAGCTTTTCAAAACGATACAGTACGTTTACGATCAAATGTAAATTGTACAATACATGTAATTTGTTAGAATACTTTGCTGCATTTGACGGTTAATCATAAATCCTACAAATGTGTCCTTTAATTATTAAAGTTTAATAAACAACATCATTATATTTAATTAGAAGGTTTTAGTTGTTAATTTGCTGATATTTTACGTTAAATTAGTTTAGCACGGCATACAATACTTTGTAGTAATATCCCGAATGCTTAGCACATAACAACCAATGAGAACCGTTTATTTTCAATTTCTTAACCAATCACGCCCTGACTGGCTGCGATAATGCTTTTTGTTAGTAATCTTCGGTGTTATCGCTGTTCTAACAATAGCAATCACTTCAACGTTTTTATTTATTTTTGCCTTTAGTAACGAAATAATGCGTTTGTACGTCATTAAGTAACAAATAATAATTAACTAAGTGTTTTTACTTTTAATAGTTAGTTCGTCATTCTATCTTTCATTGGCCAACTCAATTGTGTTGAAGCACGGCAACATCACTTCTCTTTTGGAGTCGTGATATTTCCTACCAACAATACGATTTTGTTGTCAATGAAACGACAGAATTTCCGATATTTTTAATTCACTTATGCTATTGCTGTTGACAATATTGACTACGTTAAGAATGAATGCATGTTACGATGAAAAATGCTCGAGGGCGAAACACAATAGCACTTTTCTACGAGCAATAAGCGTGAATTTTCAACATAGTCAAAATTGCAACGAATGCAATTACTACGGTACCGTTGAAACATAATTGAATAGTTTGCTAGCAACATGGTTGTGAATAAAAGCATGCTTACTGTGGATACCATACCTACCGTGTGATTATCGTAACTTTTATTATTACACACTATACTATCCAATTTTATTACCCTGCAATTTAAAGCTCATATGTTGATTTTTTTTAACAAAGAAATTGCATTGGTTAATTTCAGTCACATGACATTTGACTGCAATAATCGTAAAAATTAATATCTATTGTGTAGGCAGCACATGTTCAATGCGAACTGAAGTAATAAAATCATAGATTATATAAAAGAATTCCTTTGCATTAAATGTTATCAAACAGAAATGATTGTAGCTATTCAGTATTACATATTTTGTTGGTTTGTGAAACCCATTTTAACATTCTTTGTTGATTTACTTCAGAATTAATTCCAGGTTTGTTGCCGTCAAAATAGATAGAATTTATGTTCTGAATTCTGTTCTCTTAATTAAATTCAGTTTGCTTAAAGCTTCTTTGTAAACGTTGCTATAGAAAATTATTCTTTAGTTGGAAATGCAAGAAACTGCATTGCCTTCGCAGATTTAATGTGATGCTGTCCCAAGTGAGCAGCTATTGGATTTTTGCAAAAGCGGCGCTGTTCCATAATGGAAATGAAGCTGCTCGGAAAAAGTGTCGGCCCTTGAACCTACAGATTGAGTTTGTAGATGCTGCTTGTGAGCGCTCTTTACAAGACCTTGATCCTTTGCGTTAAACGAGAGTCAATTTCTGACTGCAATTTGTTATACATACGATTTTGATGTGGTAATAAAACTGCGATTACATTACATTCAAGCATACGATAAATTAATTCCTGTTTTTTATTTATTTCATTTATTAAGGAGTCACCCAAGTAACATTGTGTGCAGGTGGTTAATAGTATATTATATACCAAGGGACTAAAGTAGGTCTTTTAATCCCGAGTGTGAAAGTTTGTTGCCCGAGGCGAAGTCGAGGGCAACAATCACAAGGGATTAAAAGACACTTTAGTCCTGTGGTATATATACACTATTTTAGCACTCCCGGTAATGCATATTGAAATAACAAAAAAATTTTCTTGAAATATCAAAACATGTTAAAGTTTCTACCTTATGGGCAGAATATTCAATGCTGAAGGCGACGTTAGTGGTTAGAAATAATAAAGTTTTGAGCAAAGCAAAGCAAGCATCTACTACTTCAGGTTACCCTGCTTCTTCCATTCGCTCAACAGATGGAGTTCAGTATTTTACAAAAAGTGGAAAATGAAACAAATCGTTTATTTAATAGTGTTAATTAATTGTAATACTGTACATATAAATGTTAACTTGATTGCAAAGTAAATTTAATGCAAACAACTGTGTTGCTGCGATAGCACTTGTTTATTTTTATTTAATTGTTTAAATTTATTATTAATCGGCAGGGATTAAAAGTGGCACTGTCGTTCTTGAAATGAGGAGTACTACACTCCCGAGAATGCAAAAAGATTATTGTATTGTTGCCTCAGACGTACCAGTCTCCTTTGCGTGAACTGGATGGCTGGGGGCCCGGCAGGTGAAGGTGACCCCCACGATGGAGTGGCGTGGCTGCTGGCATGAGGGACTCGGGCCCTAGGGATGTTGCCAGCTAGCCCTCAGTATGGGTCCTAACACCTGAGCGGTAGCGCGCTCTCTGGAAGGGTAATTCCGCTTCCTGACCGGGGTACCTCGGAAGTGTACCAGTCTCCTTTGCGTGAACTGAATGGTAAGTGGTCGGCCAGGTGTAGGTGCTTTCCAGGATGGAGTAGCCTGGCTGCTGGCATAAGGGACTTGGGCCCTAGGGGTGTCGCTTGCCAGCCAGCCCTCAGTATGGGTCCTGACACCTGAGCGGTAGCACAATCTCTGGAAGGGGAATTCCGCTTCCTGACCGTGGTACCTCGGAAGTACCAGTCTCCTTTGCGTGAACTGAATGGTAAGTGGTCCGCCAGGTGAAGGTGCTTTCCAGGATGGAGTGGTCTGGCTGCTGGCATTAGGGACTTGGACCCTAGGGGTGAGGCGCACTTTGCCTGCTCACGCCCACTATCTAAGTGTCGACCCAGGGGGTTGGTACTTGTGTACACCCCACGCTGTTAAGGTGCGGGCCACTATCATCAGGCCGGTTTCCGACCAGCCTGGGCGGTGCATAGCTCACCAGTGCTGGAACCTGTGAGGTCCTAACTGGGAGGGGTAGCGCTGCTTGGCATGCGCTTGCTCTGAAAGGTCCAATTTGTGACTTTGACTGGTACCACGGGGACTAAGTCCAAGCCCGCAGGGGAATTGCAGCCCCCGTCTTGGTCATGGTGTAGGACTCGTGGTGGCAGTGGTATTAGCCTATATGCAGGTTATGGCCGTTATAGTGCAGCTCAACGGGTGAGCAGCGTTTTCAGCTCGGGCACGGATCTGCAGAATCAGTAGAGATTTAGGTAGTCTCCCTCCACCAGTAGGGGTTAGGGTTCGCAGCCTGATACCAGGACTGCTAGCTTGTTTTATTTCTTGTATCGAGAGCAGGCGCGTTGATCGAGCGTATCTCGATCGCGGCGACCCGAAGGGCCTCACTGCCCGGAGGAGGATGCTTCGTTGGTGTTGCATTTCCCTACAATAAACGTAGGCAATAGATTTTAATAATTTTTATTATCGATTTGGGTAAGCGGAATAAAAACCGAAGGAATAAAAACCGCGGAAAAAATTCCGGGGACAAAAACTCCATTTCCAAAAAATTGCCGAATATTCGGTTAATTATTTGGCCCAGCGAATACTCTGTGCAATACTAATGACCCTTAAGCTGTATGAACGTTTCGTCTAGAATGACAAGAGAAGGTTCTTTTGCACCAGTGCTGACTTAAATTTTATGTAACTCTATTCGATTCAAGCTTATTGCTAAATTATGCACATTATTGTAGTAATTAGAAAATTTCACATGAAAATGACACCCTAGTCAAAACCCAATTAATTCATATTAATTGTTTATTTTTAAATAAATCGTTTGGTTTAAATCACGATTTAAATCAACTTGATTTAAATCTTCTCACCCTGTTTGTTTATATTTTATATTAAAAGTACGAACAAGTAAAGAAGTCAAAGACAATAACAATAAATACGTAAGTATTATAATAATCTACTATGGTCTTTAATTCTTAGTGCTTTTAATAAAAAATATAAATAACCATTAGACGACTTTGTACTGTACTTTGGGCACAGTACTTACAAGGGCCCTTATTTTTTAAAAATCGGCTTTTTTCCTCGGCTTGTTTTTCCTTGCTGTTTTTTTTCGATGGCTTTTTTTTCCGTGGCTATTTTACTGTTTGTTTTTATCGGTTTATAGATTCATCGTTTCAATTGGCTGGCGAAAAAGATAAATACAAAATACTATTAGGCTATTCTGCAGTGGTAACTTGATTTTCAGGTATATTTTATAGGAGAATTTACATGTAATACATTTAGAACTGTTAAGGTTTATGTTAACTATTTTAAAGTTCAGTTGAATCGTTTTGATTAAATCGGATTACCTACTTTTTGTATAATGGTGTAAGTAAAAGTATGCTTTATTCACTTCTATTATTTGGTAACAATTGTTGGTATTGTTTTCTAGTAACCGCTATTGCGAAAGTACCTTTAAGCGTTGCTCAGACACTGAAGTGGGTGGTGCAAATGGAAACTCGTGTTTATTGGAAAGTTTTAAGTTAAGGTTACAAATAAATTTACTGCAAGTGGAACATAATTCTAAGGTAAACCAATGATTTTCATATTTTTTAGTTACATGAGAACAGACCGTACCTATTTTATCCGTAAGTGCAGACTTAATTACAAAATAAAGGGAATACAATTGCATCGTTAATTAAAGGTACATTACAAAGTATACATTCGCCACAACAGCTGTTTTCTAGCGTTTAATATCGTAGTATTGATTTTACATGGCTAGTATTTGATGGTTAGTTAGTTATTATGAATTCATAGAAAAAAAATACGTAATTATGATGGAGAGAAGAGTAGGTGTATTCAGTAAAAAAGTATACGCCACAAATACAATTTTATGTTGTAGTAAAATGTGTAAAACATTTTTGAATAAAACAATTCAGAAAATAGGTATATCTATATATTCGTCAATCTAATCCTACTCCGATAGATAGAACTAATATTTACGTTTACATCATTATTTGAATAAACCACGCAAAGGAATAATAAGTAATAACGCAGTAGGCGTACCTAACGTTAGTTCCACTTTCACTATTTTTGGATAGCAGCATAAATAATTGGAAATTTTGATGTTATACCTAAATAAATGTATAATATTAGTTGTATTGATTGAGATGGACGAAAATTGTTCGTTGTACTTCATTTTTCGTTGTATACGAGTATAATGTACTCAAACATGTAACGAGTTGACGTAATTTTGAATTAATTATTTTGTTACGTACTTTTTTTAAATTTATTATCGAATTTTTTATAATGACATTTTCTATGACACTTCAGTATGAAATCTACAAGCTTAGTTTTTTTGCCTTATAAAGATAATGAAGAAATACTGTAAATTAGCTTACGTAATTAAAACTACACGTACACGAAGTAGGTTAAAGCAACAAATTTTCTCACTGTGCAAGAGTTCTTAGAATGAACATCAGGCTTGCGTTGCAATAGTGACTAGAATGCATTTCTCGAATTGCCTGTTTCTTGTAAATCAGGCAACGCAGTACCTCCCTCGTCTTTTATGTAGCCACAAACTGGCAAGAACTATTTTGGTACCTACAATTCTACAAGCTCTTGGAACATCCCCCTAATAAAACAGGTTCATTAAGCTTAAAGTATGGATATTAGCAGTGGCGGTTTTTCATTAAAAGCACCAATGCTTTAAGGAACATAACTAGCTAGTAATCAATTAATTTTTAAGCGATGCAGGGGGCCCAATTTATTTTAAAAGATTGAACATCGAAAATATGTTTTAAGGTGACATGTCAACGCAGCCTATAGTTAGCATAATTTGTGTTGGAATTTCCGCAAAGCCTCGAAAGCAAGTAATGTGTAGGTGTTACGCTGATGAATGGAGGTCTTTAACATTTTAATCAAATGTGGTCTACTCCCTACTATACGCCCCTATTTCCTAACGTGAAACTCGTTCGAGCAGTTATATCAACCTACCAAGTTCATACATTTTCCATCCAAACTTCGTAACAGAGCAAACGAAATTATGCTTTGTTGCATTAATTTCTTATTGAAAGTGGTTAGGCAGACATTAGAGCGATACCCTTTGAAGCAAAAACAGGAGATGCAGGCGTATAGAACTATGGTTGCGCCCTCGAATTCGGTCTGTGTACATGACAGGTACATAATACGCCTTGTGGAAAAGTTACTTTCACGCCAACCCATGCACTCGGCCATTCTCGGTTGTTGTCGTTTCGGTTGTGAACAGCTTGAGGAGTGCAGTGATTATAGAGGTAGTGACTAGGGGCCAGTTTTTTTTTCTATGAACAGGTTTCTGAACTTTGTCTTTGATATCGTCTGAAGCAGATGCTGTATGGGCGGTATCTTTGTCTCTCTTCGTACAATTTAAGTGTTTCGCATCTCTTTCGTTCAGAATTCATCCTCTTAACTGTGCAATCATTTGAAATATTCATTCATGATAGTCAACTCGAATAGAAGATTTACCGTGTGGGAGTTTATTTTATGGAAATGTGTGGGTATGTTGGATCAATAGTTCCTAATGATTATTGATTCGTTAATCCTTACTTGTTGATGAACAGCATCTTTTGCATTTATATTTGTTAGACCGCGTTTAGCTGGAAATACGAGAACTTTTAATATGGCGCTGCGCTCAATATTTATGTGTCTATTATTTTTGTCAAATATTAAGCTTACAAGTACATAATTTTTCTTCCACGTATATCGTGCTGAGCTTTTTGTTTAACAAGCGCGGTAAGGTATATACGCTAAATTACACGATACTTTTACGCTTTTATAATACTCTTACGTGGAATACATCAATACACCCTACCATTCATATGCCTGTCATATTTCTAAAGTGTATCGTAAATTTGACTAACTGACAGTGCTACTTTCCCTTTATCGCTCTCTTTATTCAAACGCGGTTAAGAGGATGTACTTCTCCGGACAAAAGTAGTCAACCGAATAGGCTAGTATTTTATTAGTTTTAAAATTATTTACAGGGTGTCCCAACGGTTTGTATTTCTTTGATACCGGCTTTATTATTAAGCATATTAAGCAGTTGTATCTATAAAAAAAGTTATAAGGTTTTTTCCCTGCACTCTGCAAAGAGTGACTGACAACCCAAGGTTTCATTTTTTAATGAAACAGTTTGTATATTTTTTCATGTTATTCATCGTTTAATTGCCTCTTTAATTTGAACTTTTTCGGAGTAAAATCTGTATTTCCGCACATACTTTTTCTATTAAATGTTAGTCGAAACCATGCACATAGATATTTTAGAGTTAAATTTGGGTGATTGCTATAACAATGCAAACATTTCTGAATAATGTGTCATAATTCGATTCTTTAAATAGAACATCCTGTAGATATTTTTACATACTTCATAGAGGTTTTTGCCATCTATAAATTTTATTATACAATGCATTACAGAAATGGGTCAAGTGAGTTTTGGATGCCACTGCTTTGTCATCTTGGATATGATCGGCAAAACGGCATCCAAAGCCCAATTGATCTTTTTTTTGAACGCGTGTTACCTAAAACCGTCGGTTTTTATATAGAATCTATTAAGTGCTGATTTGATTTTCTTAGGAAATCAAAACTAGCACGTAATAGATTAAGCTAGAAAATCGAATTTGGCGTTTGGAATTTAAATTTAAAAAAGCTGTCGGGCAACCGCCACGGGACCTTTCTCGCATTTATTGAAATTTTTGAAAATCTTTAATATATTTCGAAAATTTTGAAAATTATATGGAAATTAAACAATTAAACTGTCTAGGTAAACGTCCAAAAGGAAACCTCTCAGACGTGCACATGTTCATACCGATTTTGAAGCTGAAATTCGTAAATTTTTGAAAAACACTAAAGAAATCGAAGGGGAGGCGCAATGGGGGTGATAGGGAGATCGCGTTTGCGCAGATCGGTTATTCGACATGCGTAGAATACGAATTTTAGGTTTTTTCGAACGTGTCTATTTTTGAAAGCACTCCTCCTCCCTTTTGTTTTGGCGGACCAACCTCATTTTCTTGCGGTTTTGTCCTAGTGGAATTACCAACATTAGAGCCAAATTTGGGTTCTATGCGTTACGGCGTCTGGGCTGTAATGTGTATAGACAGGCAGACGGACACCTCTGCAGCATCTGCTTTATTGGTCCCAAGGCTCTAAAACCTGCTTGTGTGTCAACATGTTTAGGTTAGAAGTGTTTCTAAAAGTACCTTTCATTTAGGCATAACTCGTTTATCGGCTTGTAAACCCAAAGCGAAAAAAACTTCGCTGAATGAACGCAATTCTTCGTTCCAAATACAACCTGACGATCACAATACCTTTCTCCATAGCTATATTTGTATAGCAAGGAAAATAAAAAAATGACAATTATTTGTTTGCTTTGTGCGTAACTTTTGAAACAAAATGGAAACATGGGAGAAATGGAATTCACAGTGATGATTTTTTCATAGGCATGAAGACGTGGTACAGGGGAGTCATTTAGGTGTCACCCAACTGTTACTTTCTAAACTATTGATAGTATCAAACTTTTAAAGTGAAACTTCTTTGCCGGCAGGAGTAACCACGTGAATGCTAGAACGGAAGTGCGAGGCGGAAACACTAGACACCCTTAACCTACTGCGCAGATCTGCCTAGATACAAACTAAAGCAATGAAATGTTGTGGCTTTGCTTATATATAGCCAGAAAATGAACAGTATATTCATGCAAGAGATATTTATTGATAATATATTTGTGTAAGATTGAATTACTTTTGAATTGTATTTCCTTTCTAAAAAAAGAAACGAAATATGATTTTCAATTTAAATATTGACGTTGACGAAACATTAATAACAATTTTATATGAACTTAAATTAGATATTGATGAATTTTCCATATGTACGCTATGTCTCACCGCTTTGAAAAACCGTTCACTAAACTCCTACCTATCTTTCCTTGCAAAGTGTGTTTTTTTTGCCATCATACAATTATAAATACACCTTTAGTGAGAACACGCTAAAAACTTTCACTTAGAACTTGCGTGCTTGGTACACATTTCTTTTGTTTACTCATTAAAACTTGTAGATGATTAACTGCTGCATAACCTAAAATTATTACAAATTATACTGGGTGTATAGTTATGTGTGTACATTACTTTGTTATTTTAAAATGGAACATTCTGTATTATTGTATTTTTAGATTGTGCATTTAATTTTATATATAATAGTGTTTAGTTACTGTTATCGTAAAATTAGTGGGTTTTGAGTTATTTTACATTTTGTTAAAAAGTTGACATTAATAATTGTGGATTAATATTACAAAATTAATATTTTAGATATCAATCCCCCAACGTTAATTTGCACAGACTATTAACACATTATAAAGTATTCGGCGGTTTGTTAAACTATTACCGAGAGTGTTCATAATTTAATGTTTATTTTGCAAATATTTAAATATCAGTAACTTTTGTTTTTCAAATAGATTTGTTTTTTATAAAATGCAAATTTAAAAATTGGTGTGCTATGAATACTCGATTTCATAACTTTTAAAAAGTCCCCCCTCTACCATTTCTTAAACTATTTAGAATATCAATATTTTTTTTATTAGAAGTTGTTTGTTGCTGATACGCTATTTTATGCCACATCCAATAAATGTTTTATTTTTTCGTAGAACACTTTCCTTACACATTTTTGTAACGTAAGAGTGTAAAAGTAATTTGAAAAACAAATCATATCATACATATAATAATAATAATCTACACAATGTGAAAATTAAAAAAAAAGCAAAACCACTAATTTTAAGATTATAGTGCCTCAGTATTTTTCTTTCTAATATTAATTGTAGAATCTATAAATGCAATAATATACAGGGTGTTACGTTTAATATAGCAAAGTAATGTGCTGTACAGGAACAAAACACCCAGTATAAGTGGTAACAATTTTAGGTTAGGCAGCGGTTAATTATCAACCACTTTTATTCAGTTGAAAATGTCGATATTCTCAATAGTTTAGAAAATAATAGTGGGCTGACACTCGAATAAGACTCGCCCATTACTGTTACTTTCAATATAATGTGGTTAAAAATCCAACTCACGTCGGTCGGTTTGTGTGAAGTTGTAAGGTAGTAAACTTTTAACGACAGATGCTTTTCTACAGGCTTACTAACTTTGACTCCCGTTTAGTCAAAAATGTTTTAATAATCACTGTTTAAGTTGAACGATTCTTTTGGAATCTAGAATGTTAACAGTATTAAAGTGTGAAATTCTTAAAGTTGTAATTGTGTAAATTGGCAACCTACTTTTTTTATACAACTTTAGGATAGGACGTTGAAGGTTTTATGCGTCAGCCGTTTTTAAAGCTTCCAAACAGAGAATGTGAACTCACATTTTATTTTAAACAAAAATATATTATTTGTCAGTACGACATTCGCTGTTTTTTGCCATAAAAAAATACAAGCTAAAATATACGGTATAAATTACTTCTTAGAGGTCGCGAATTTTCAGTGGACAAACATAATAACTCTATTTTGCGTCGCTGTATATTTTGACTAATTTTTATACAAAGTTGTGTTTTACAAGCAAAATATATCTACTAGTACTCTGATATGAGTATTGTGAGAGCAAAATATACATTATTATATTAAGTTAAGAGTGCTTTTCATTTTCTGTGTATATGCAAATGAAAAAAAGGTCAAGGTTGATTTATCTGATTATGCTAAGTATAGTTTGTAACTTGTACCGCTCAAAAACATTCCTGAAAATAAACGGCATATTAACGGCACTGGCCGTTTGGGCGCGGCCGTTTAAGCCCAGGGACGTTTGGGCGTAGGGACGTTTTGGCGCGAACCGGTTGGACACGAGGACGTTTGGGCGAAAGCGTAAATTACTGTAGGTTATTTTATAGAAGTTTCAATATTTGTTTTATTCGATATAGGCGGGACAGTGAGACGTTTTAATTTTTTTTGGAATTAATACGTTTTGTGTCAGAAAAATTGTTAATTTTGGTAACTATATTTATGTAAAAATTGTAAGTCTCATGTTAAATGTTAATAAATATTTAAGTGGGTATAAAAATGTTATTTAATTAATGAAATAGACAAAATAAAATAATTTTTTTATTGCACCGAAACGTTCCTGCGCCAAAACGGCCCGCGCCGAAATTTCTGCGCCCAAACGTCTCTGGGGCTAAACGGTCCCGCGTCTAAACGACCTTGCGCTTAATCGTCCTTGCGCTCAAGCGGCTTCACCAAACCAGCTGCGCCCAAACGTCCTAGACCCGTATATTAACGTCAATTTGAAGAGCAGCAAGTGTGCTTGTATGTACTAAGTTTTGATACCGGTACCGAGCATCACCCAGGGTGTTTCGTAATAAGATGTCCGTAGATCAAGGTCGTGTTTTACGACTAAACTTTCCCGAGGGGTGTCTCACTCGGTAAAATTGTGTACACCTATTGCCGTATTGCCGTGATTGCCGTGTTTGCCGTGATTGTCGACTTGATTGCCGTGTTTGCCGTGATTTCCGACTTGATTACCGTGATTACCGTGATTGCCGTGTTTGCCGACTTGATTGCCGTGATTTCCGGGTTGTTGCCCACCGATTGCCTTGTTTGCGGACGTTATTGTCGGTTATTACTGCGATTTTCGATGTATATCAATGGTTATTCCGATTCTGTACAGCCTTCTTTAGCTGACACTTTTAGTGTTATATTATTCCTATTTTAAACTTTGCCTCGTTCATCAAAAACAAGAAGGTAATTTCGTTTTCGATGATAATATTTTGGTGTTCAACTTGAAATCTTGTATATTTCTCATTACAATTTTATGTAAACAACATTAATATTTAGTGGGTAGGTAAAACCATTACCTGGTATTACCATAAAAATTATAATGTTATTAGGTATGATCTAAATACCAAGACAATATTAATAATTGTTACTTCTGTATATTATATTTAAAATTGCTTTATAAAATATTGTGGAAAATATGGGATGAACATTAGATAAACAAATATATTAATGCATTATACTGAACATAAATTATATTGAAATTCAGAACTGAAATTGGTTTGGGTTTTGACTTTTCTCTTAAGTTAAGGGATTTTGTCTCGGCGTTTTTTTCTATCCGAGGAGAAATGTCCTCTAAACTGCCAGTTAAAACTTCCAAGCACCCATTTTTTGCCATACTTTTCTGGGGCGTAGTAAATTTTGCCGCGTAGTCGCACCTGAAACAGATACTTTTAGCGTACAGAAATCGCTGTCAATATCTACAGATAGGTCGCCAGCTTTTTTTACAACTACTTTTAAAACATCCTATTTCGAAAATTCAAAAACACTTTTTACATAATTTATTGCTACGGTTCATATATGGTTTACGCCGAAAGCTTTTGACGATGGTTTTGTTTGTTCCTTATTGATGGATGTATCAGAATCGTTTGAATCCTGTTTCCTATTTTTACTTTCCCATACTTCTGCTGAAGTAAGGAAAGTTATGATTTCATGTAAATTTTCGAACTTCAAATTTTAACGGAAATACGCGTTTTGGGGTCCAAGGAACCCAAAAAAGTTTTTTTTTAATGTCCGTTTGTGGGTCGGTGGGTGCGTTCGTTTCCATGTATCTCCGGAACCCTATTTTTATAGGGTACATAGCGTTGTAGTGTGTCTAAAGACCAATCAAATGATTTTTTCCGAATGCTGTATCTTTAATGCACGACTATTCAAAAGCAAAGTATCTAATCTATAAAATTGTCATATTATTTAACAGCCCCTAATAAGTATAATCAAGCGATGCAAAAATTGTTTTGGAAATATAAAAATTGTAAATATACTCAAATTTTGGACATTTTGAAAACATTATTTTTCAAAAACTGCCCACACCAGTTTTTTTAACTTTCTTAGTCGATAGCGGTTACAATGAACTACAAATTCGTTTTTTTACTAATCTCCCAAATTTTACTCCAATTCATGCCCGGAAATTAAACCTGTTTTTTTTTTGTAGATTTTTTTATAAACACTGTTAAAATTTTTAATACACAGCGTTGTGGTGCATCTAGAGATAAATCAAATGCTCTTTTTCCAAATGGTGTATCTTTAAAATGAAGCCCGTTGCGAATTTTTGAAAATTTTAACTTTAATGCCCGATTACTCAAAAACAAAATATCCAATCAATACAAATTATCCTATTATATGAGAGCCCTTGATAAGGAAAAATAGTGATGCAAAAATATTTGAGAAAATATGAAAATTGTGAATATACTACGTAGATTCAAAGTTTTGGACATTTTCAAAAAACATGGTTTCAAAAACTGCCCACAACATTTTTTTAAACTTTCTGAGCCGATAGAGCTTGCAATAAACTACAAAATTTGTTTTTTACTAATTTTCCAAATTTCATTCTGACGCCCTCTGGGAATTTTCGAAAATTTTGAAATGGATTAATTTTTTATACAAAAACGCAAACGCCGATCGTTCTACACTTTTATCAGTTCGATAAACTATTTAAAGTACTTGATTAGGATCAGGAGAATATTCAAGTATTTTGAAAATTAAGGAAAACAAAACGATAATTTTTAATATCAACAACGTGTTTTCCGGCAGTTACCTGATTTTAAATACGCTTATCAATTAGCTGTAATAAAAATAAATGTTTTTCATACTTTGCAAATTTTTGATAACTGTATAAATAAAGCTGTTATAACTATTTTCGTGAGCGCTCTAAATATCTTAGCGCCTTTCACGTCTCGTCGTAGGAGCGCGCGCAGCTCGTAAGTAAGCAACGTCTTGAGTCTGCAGCGGGCTTGTACCGGCTAGATTAAATGTAAATTTCCATCAATGCTTAACGCGAGAATATTTAAAGTAAGGGAAAGTACCAGCGCCCTGTTTCGCCCATTTTTTCTGTACCTGAGCAGCAATAGTCTAATGTTTTGTCGGATATTTTTCTTTTTGCTGGCTTATTTGCTCTTATACAATGCTCAAACAATCTTCTGTGGCCTTCTGCAACTTGAAATATCATTACCATCGCGGCATATATTTTGCAAAATTGTTTATTTTTTCTCCATCTAATATTAAATTTGGTAAGTATTCCGTTGCACACCTTTACATCTCAACATCATTCTCTTGGAACTTACTTAGGGAATGTATGGTATCAAATCCGGAATAGATTAGCAATTGTATTAAATAGTTTGGTATGACATTCACTTGAAATTTTATCAAAAAAATCCATTTTATTTCTGAAAGGGAAGATCAAGAAATCTTACGATGATTATATACTCCTCAAAGTAAAGCACACAGTGGTACACTCTCATAAATAATAACCAAAAATAAATTTGTATTTATCTTTATTAGACGCTATTGCAGGATGGCATTTCTGATGCTTGTAGGGATTTCCACTTTAACTGCGTGACCTTGCACAAGTAAAGTTGATGCCATCGGTAATATTTGAGTTGATAAGTTATTTTTTTAACATGTTATTCATCTAATACTTATTAGTAAATAAACAATAATTATGTGGTAAACACAAGCTAAATAAAAATTAGCTGGGAATTACGTACTTTTTGATTTCGTCCTAAACGGGAACAAGCTTGGTTTTAACTAGTTCACATTATCTATGTACTGTAATAGTAATAAAAAATACAAAATTAAGACTTAGCTTTTGTCTAGCTTTGATTACACCCGCATATTTTTGTTAATCGCTCACTTATTTTCATTGATTTCCTTTGTATTGCCGTGATTGCCGAGTGATTTCCCTGTTTGCCGAGTTATTGCCGTGTTTGCCGAATGATTGCCGTGTTTGCCGTGATTTCCGTTATTGCCGAGTGATTGCCCAAGTACTGCCGAAAATTTGTACACCTATTGCCGTGAGTGAGACACCCCTCGAACTTTCCAGTCGAAAATTTTCAACTAGCATGCCCGGAACCATCCATTAATTAGTATTTTTGCCATAGATTAAGATATTTGATTTAAATTTGGTATGGGTATTTTATTAGTAACTATTCACAGTTTCACTTGGGCTCGACCTATCTCTTTAAACTTTTGACTTGAACATCTTATTGTACATCCACAAAATAAAACGTATATTGTTTCAACTCTAACAATTTTCGATATAATTTATTATTCGTGAAGAATCGAGTTGACATGAAAGTCTGAGTATTTCCTCAAACGGTACAAATTGTTTGTAAAATCAGTTCTGCGGGAACAACTGTGCCGTTGTTTTTATTTGTAAGAATAAACGCATAACGAGCACACATTGAATTACTGAATAATATTTCAATTTCTCACAAAGACTGGTCAAAAGCTACAAAATTTTCAAGGTTGTAAAAAATACATTAGGATTTAAGATGAACTTGTACCGGTTCCAAGCGGTAGCATAAATCGTTCTAGAACATTCTAGAAGATTCTACGGAAATGCTACCGTACGAAGCAACCAATGGGGAAGCTGAAAACCAACCCTGGTGGACTAAGGGTTTCCGGCGCGCGCTACCCTCGTTCAGTCAGTACAGTGGGTGATGGCGTTACGAACGCAACTGATTTCGCGCGTATAATTATTCTGTGTCTTTCAATTGTCTGTACATTGTTTTGTTTTGTTAGCAATAAATAGTTTTATAATTATTTACGTGAGTGTTATTATTTAGCATAACAACCACAAACTTCTAATTGGTGGATTTAAATCATTACCAACAAAACACCCATACAAAATTTGAATAACTTACTAATTAAGTATTACCTTCGCCATCTGTAGAGCAATGTATCTCGAAAAGGATGCGTTTATCGAATTGAACCCAAAACAAGGCCTTGATCCTATGTACATCATATTGCAGAACACGCTGTTTGGCCCGTTGTTCTGCGTATTCAGTTTTATTATTGCTTCTTTTCAGGCAAAACCGAATTCACCTGCCCTCAAATAGTTTATTACTTCCGGCCTTTTCGTGCCTTTCAAATAACGTTTTGAGAGAAATCATTTAGTTGTTGCGCGGTTCTAACAATGCCGACAGATGTTAAAAGTATAACGGTATAACCAATTTAATTTGATTTCTTATTGAGTATATCCGAGATCGTAGTGTATGTAAAAAATCAAATTTGTCAAAACTAGTAAAGGTAGAATTAATTATCGGCCATCTTGAATTTTATAATTTAGATCTTGCATTTGTAATTAGCAGCCCCAAAACACCTCGGATATCAATATTTATCAAAATCGAATAACTTTCTGAAATACTTCCGCCATATTGCATCCGCCATCTCGATTTTATAATTTTGAACCTAAATTCGTAATCAACAGCCTCAAATACTATCGACTAAATAATTAAACATACATGTGTGACACACCAATCTAGCTACTTACTAAACTAGAAGATATGCTTGACTTTTAGCGATCCCATGCACAGAGAGCGTGCCCATTTGATCGTGTAACCGCTGGACTCTCCAGAGTGGGCAACACACGTTTTATATCATAGGTTGATTTACTATTACAATATAACTTTATAAATGAGAACAACGGTTTGTAAGTAATAACCCGCTGTACATATTTTTAATGATAAAAAGTTTAACCATGGTATTTTTGTCCGCAGCAAACTATTGTTCTCATTTTTAAAATTATATTTCAATAGTAGGCAACCTATGGCATGCAACGTGTGTTGCCTAGTCTGAAGAAGAATCAAGAGGTTATACGGTAAAATGGACACCATGTATAAAGCGAGTTGAATTAAATTTGAAGTACGCCAAGTAAAGAAATGTACAAGGAACTGCTAAAAGTTAAATCATAAATGCAATGTATTTAAGCTCGGCTGCTACTTCAACGTAATCCATTTGTATGCGACTGGAATGCCCAACGTACTCGTACTTTAATTTAATTGCTCTTTGATGTGCGGAAGTTCTGTTTGCACAAAGCTTCACTTATTGCAATAAAATGTGATGAATCTCGGACCAGCTTTATTATTTCTTGTATTTGTATTATGAAACAGGCAGTGTTGCTGTTTGCTATATTATAATTAAGAACGTTAAATTAATTACCAGAGAAAATACAGTTCTTTGTAATTTAACGTTTTTTGTGCCGAAAAGGAAGTAAACAGAACTCTTTTCCAATAAAACATCAAAGACTGTACGAAAGGGACTTCAAATAACCAGAGGTAACCGAGGTCTCTTAAGTGTACTCCAGGAGACCTTGTTTGTGTTTTTGTCAGATATTTTTTTCACCAAACGGATGAAATACATTCACGGTGTACAAACTTGTCAGTGGAAAAGTTTCTGCGAAAAATTGTATTGTTTGCTGGGCTTTTCAAAAGGTTCAACGGCATGTGAAGCTAAAATACACAGAGATATTTACTTTTCGTTTTCTTTGATTTGTTTCTTGTAATACTTTTTCTTTCTCTGAAGAATTAAGTTAACTGTCGTTTTCTGTTTTGTAA
The DNA here is from genome assembly GCA_958336395.1 of Ctenicera cuprea. NCBI lineage: Eukaryota > Metazoa > Arthropoda > Insecta > Coleoptera > Elateridae > Ctenicera > Ctenicera cuprea. The sequence goes on from OY284490.1 coordinate 41,568,413, forward strand.
GAACATTTGCAGGTGACATTGATATAAAATTGAGGGGAGAACAATGGAACAATTTCTCTTAAGAATCCTTTAACGGAACCAATAGTTGAATTTAAACAAAGGCTAAATATGCATAAAGTACATTTGTTGTTAGCAAAATACATAATTACGATAATTATTAAAGGTGGTTATGAGTTTCAAGATTTCACGCACCTAAACAACCTGCAGTAATCAGAAAAACTGGCGAACGTATAACTGTGGGTGACGAAGATAAAGAAGTTTTAACGTGAAATGCAATTTTCCGAAAATTTAAGGTACGAAGGTGGAGTGAGAAGCCTGGTGAAAATGAAACAAGGAATAATTTTTCCGGCCTAAAAACAATTTATTTTTCAACGTAGTCGCCTTTTAGGTCGATACACTTAGTCCAACGTTTTTCCAATTTTTCGATACCTTCCTAATAATGCGATTTCTCCAACTATTCAAATTAGGCGTTTGATGCATCGATGATCTCCTCATTAAAGACGAATCTCTTTCCGCCGAGCCATTTCTTCAAGTTCGGAAACAGGTAATAGTCGCAGGGGCTAAGTCTGGAAAATATGGTGGATGTGGAAGCAATTCGAAGCGTGTAATTCATGGATTTTGGTCATTGCAACTACACACGAGTGCACCCGTGCATTGTCTTGATGGAAGAGAATATTTTTCTTCGCCAAATGCGGTCGTTTTTTTTTTTCAAAATGTTGAAACGATCCAATAAGTTACAATGATATTCGCCGTTGATTGTTTTTTCTTTTTCAAGGTAATCGATGTGGATTATGCCGCCTGCATCCAAAAAACTGCGGTCATGGCCTTGGTGGCCATTAAAAACCTCCCCAGTCTTCTTCGGCGCAGGTTCGCCAATAGAAATTCACTGTTGAGACCGTTGCTTGGTCTCCGGTGTATTGCGATGAATCCATGTTTCGTTCACAGTTATGAAACGACACAAAAACACATTTTTATTGCGCTTGAACATCGCCAAACCTACCTCTGAAGTGTCACACCTGTGCGTTTTTATCTAATGTAGGCAAACGCGGCACCCATCGCGTGGATAGCTTTTTCATATCCAAATATTCGTGAAATATATTGCGCACACGTTGATCTGAGATGCATACTATCTCAATTATCTCGCGCAGTTTCACTCTGTGGTCTTGCATTACAATATCATGGATTTTGTTAATCATTTCTGGTGTGATGACCTCATTTGGGCGTCCTATCAGTTGTTCTTGTACAACGAAAATCCGTAAACCACTTGTGAATCATTCCAATCGATGGTAAAGAGTCTCCATAATATTTATCAAGCTTTGTTTTGGCTTGCGTAATGGTTTCCACGCAAAAAATAAATTTTAAATAACATGAAAGTCACTTTTTTTCATGTTTGCAAAAATACGAGAGGTTATCTGCTTTCCATGGCTGTCAACACTGAACTAAATCACAGATCTCTCTGAAAATTTTAATTTGGCCTAGTGACACATGATATTGACAAATGTCATCTGGAATTTGCGATTGTAACGCCCTCTGTTGCAATTTTACCAAACTTCTTACTCCGTCCTCGTGTATAATTACCGATATCTTTAAATGCGGTGGAGATACAATTCGTTTTTAAACTAATTAATTTTGAGCAGTGGCGGATTGAGCTACTTGGTGCCACTAGGAAAGTGTAATTATGTGGGCACTGGCGTGGAGAAGGGGGCACCAAAGCTTTAAAATTAACGGATATACTCTGCAGTTGTGATTGAACTGTCTCAACAATCGTCTCTAGAGGGCAGTTTAAATGTGCAACTGCAGTATAAACGTATGGGTCCCTGCCCGCATTTCCAATCCTGTGTAAAGCGTATACTCGTTTGTTTGCGTAGCTTTGACATCTCAAGCGGTCACATAAATTTAAATAATTAACAAACAAAAATGCAGGAAGTATATTAAAAAAATCCAAAGATGTATAGTCGCTTAACAAAAACCCACTTATACTCTTTCTTGAAATTTTTTAAAGCAAATCAAACCGAAATTATTTCCAAGTAATGAAATTGCCTGCAATGAATCCGTTTTGTTACAATTAGTGTTTTCTTTGATATGCGTTTCTGCTCTTAACCCAGACAAACAACTTGGCTTCATGTTCGTGGTTTGCAAATGAGAATGAATGCCTTTTGAATTATTTTCAGTCTACGAACTTGTCGATTTTGCTTATCACTTTTAGTTGGAAATGCAACGAAAACGTTAATTTAAATTTTGTGGCTACTGGAAAGGTATTTAGATCATACATACAAGGTTTCGGTATACTATAAAGCATTATGTGGTATTGTGTGATAATAAACGGACAAGATAAGGTAATTAAACAAAGTACGTCTTCTGTAAACAAAGGTTTAGCTTAGTTGAACATCGCCAGCTAGCTGATCTTGAATGGCATGAATATGCAACCCAAAATACATGGCAGCTGTATTATACTATTAACTAATGTTATATTATACTTACCAATATGAAATAGAAAACATTTTCGCGTGATCATTGCCTTCTCTTTAAAACTGAGTTGGCCAAAACGAAGATAAAACTATTTTATTTAAGAATCATTAAAATGTGAAACCGCTTTTTACCACAATCGCCTACAAAAAGGTAAACTAAAAAAGGAGCGTATTCGGGGGTCGGATAGCACATCGTCGTAGCACGTCTTGGTAACTAGATATTTAGTTCGAATCCTGTAGCTCTGAGATGCTGGTATTAATTATTTTTGAAGTAAAAAATGGCTTAGAACTTGAAACTTCCGATAGTATGTGGTACAAAAAACATTTATAATAAATTAAAAACCAGGGAAGACCTACGAGCGCTTTGAATTTGATGATGTACGAATTTCTTTACCTGTTTTTATAAATATTCTACATGTGTATTACGTAGTAGTTCAGAGGTTAGGAATTATTTCCCGTTTTCTTCTCACATTTGTATAAGAGCAAGCTAATTTCACAATTAAGACCAATTAAAAAATTAAATTAAATTGAATACATTAAAATATCTTGTATCTTCTATTTTGAAAGGCATTTTGTCATTTTTAGGGTTCATAAATGGTCACTTTTTTAGATACAAGTCGCTTTTTATCTATGTAAGTCGCTAAAAATCGCTAATTTTAGCATTTGCTTAGTAAAGTCACTAATTTTCGAACTTTGATTCACGACATTTTTAAGTTTGTGGATATTAAGTCCGTTTTTTTTTGTTTCCCTTAAGTTGGCATATCAAGCGATTTTGGCCTGACATAGATGTGCTCGTAAAATGTTGCAAGTATTTTCTAAAGTTAAACTGCATGGACGCCTACGTTATGGTAGTAAATAATTTTGGTTCAAAAAAAAGGGTCAAAAGTGAATAATGTATATAAAATTTTAATTAATTTATAATAGTTTACAAGTTTTTTTTGTAATTTAATTTCTTAAAGATGTACCGATTTTTGTTTATTACTTCGATTATAATGCTGAACATTATGCAGTACAAACTAATTTATAAGCACAAGCGAGGTCACTAAAAGGTCATTTTTTCGCAGGCGAAATGGCAACCAAGTCACTATTTTTTTCGTTAAAATCAGTTGTTCGGCCCTACATTTCATTTAAATACCAACTTTTACTGTCCAGCATAGTGCCAATATATGAAGCGCTGGCGCTGTTTAGGCCAGTTAAGGGATTTTAAAAAAACTGTTTTTTTTTAGTAAATATGCTATTTTTTTCCGCATAGTTAATATTTTTTGTTGTAGAAATTTTATTTTTCTGAAAAACTTTTTATTGGAAAAAAGATTATATTAAAACATTATTTTTCTAGCCAAAATTTTTTTAACGTGTGGTATTTGACAAAAAACATTTTGATGATTTGAAAAAAAATTTGTTGTCTAGAACAAATAATTTTTTGGAGCCTAAAAATATTTAAGTGAAGTCTGAAAAATATATTTTGTGAACGTAAAAGCTTCGATTCGTTCGCACGAGGTCTTTTTCAAAACCAGTAGACATGCAGGGTTGGAAGTACGGAACAATGCAATATCTTTAATACGGCAACCGCGATTTGTAAAAATTTTCTACATGAAGGTTCCGCTATACGGCGGATGCAATGAAACTATCGGCGGTTTAAAAAGCCTCCCGGTTTAGCCGGAAATGATATCAACTTTTTTATATATCGATGGAACTTTTTTTTTGCGAGTTCAGTGATATAAGGTTTTATGCTTTTGTTTTCAATAATTCTAGAGATATTGAACAATAATGTTTCGTAATTGTTATCTTTTTTTTACAAAAGAATCATGAGGCTGTGCGTGAGCACGACTCCATGATTCCCATCCCACCCCCTTACCCGGGCTCAGCGAACTTGCGCTATACACCGGTCTAACATGCCCCACCCCTGAAAGACATGCAACCCAACATACACACCACACACACACCGTCTATGGACACGCCGGATTTAACTTATTTAGAAAAATTTCCGGCGGGCAGAGGATTCGAACTTACTGCCGTTGGGAGTCTGGTTTTAGAGGTTGGGACTCTAACCACTAGACCACCCGCTGGCCCTAATTGTTATCTAGCAGCTCATGAAAACAAAAGAATGTGAGAAGTCTAAACAGTTACGTAATGTTGTCAAATACGCTTGGTTCGTGTTGTGTTGTTTTGATGTTCGATAGATTGAGCAGTGTGGTTGCAGTACTCAGTTAATTAACCAAATTAATTAAAACTGCTGAAATTAACATCAGAAATGGTTCAATTTGTCTTTTAAAACCGCCAATACCTTCATTGTATCCGTAGTATATCGGAACTTTCATGTACAAATTTTTTTTTAAATCGTGGTTGCCGTGTTAAGGATATTTGCATTGTTCCGTACTTTTGCCCAACCCTGTATACTAAAGTACCGACACTAGGCAATAACAGCAAAGATGTACTGAGCAGGAGGCGCTGCAATTGCTATAATTGCTATAATGACACTTTGTTGTGGTGTTTTGAATATTAGAAGTTCCATTTTGAACCGAGAAATAGTTTTTACTGAAAAAATCTATTATTTTCTCTAATTGTAGAAACATTTTGCACAGGATTAATAAACTTGAGAAAAACAAATATAGTTAGGTGTGGCGGAATACGCCATCTGCTGGACGGTCAAGCCTCATTGTGCTTTTTTACTGTTCCGTCGGTACTTTGTTGTATATACTCTAACGCGATCCTGCCACCTCGTCTGAACGAGGAGAAGCTTTTGTTTTCAGAAAATACATATTTTCATACTTCACCATAATAATATTTCTAGATTTAAAAAAATATTTTGGTAAGCCATAAAACATTGTTTGTCGGCAATAAAAAATTTTTTAACGGAAAATGTGGTTTTCAGATTTCAATCTATGAAATATAAATTTTTTGTTCGTCACAAAAATTAAAATTTTTTTACATAATAATATTAGTTAGGCGGACAAAAAGTAAATATTTATTGAGTTAAAAAAGTAATATAATTTTGAACCTCCGAACTGGCCTTAGTAGCGCATCATACCAATACACTGAAAGTGGTACTTATTTCTATAGTTCATTCACTGTAGATCGGAATTAACGCTGACATTGCGAAATTCATCTTAGTTCTTTGTTTATTTTATGGCAGACCTGTCAGTTGAAATTAAATTTCAATTTTATATTGGTGCATCCCTAGCCACGTGCCGATATTATTTATTATCAACACGTTAGAAACGTTGCCTGTGCAGTTATATTTTTGATGCTAGTTATTTACAGTTCGTGCAGAAAAAAATTAATATTATAATTTGGCAATGAAAATTCAGATCTAAAGTGAATGGAGTATACCTATATGTAGACCACTTTACCATTACTAATAACCCTGACTATTACTGTTAATTGCAGTATATTGCTTCGGAACAATCTAACGACAAATGACACGTTCCTCTTATCGACTCCAGATTTGTAGTTAATTATTATCGTGTGCAACATGCACTTCAACTGAAGTTAGTGGCACAATTGTGTTCGTATCCTCCTTCCTCGCACATACAGTAGAATGTTTATTTGATTTGAGTGGCCGTAGACTTCGTTTTTCTTGCATCTGCAGTTACAGAACTATTAATTAGACCGGTTGCAGACGAGCCACTTTCCGTGGTTCTGTGACGGTGTTGCTGTAGCGTCTATTTGTTGAACGGTTTTGTTTAAGAGACGGCTTAAAATATTTATAACTAAAAACCGCTAATAACTACATCTGCTTCTATTGTGAGCTAACTCGAGAGTGAACGAACTACTCATGTTAGACAAGTAGGTCTTGTACATTTGAGCATTCTGATGTAAAGTAACAGCGTAATGTAACACAAGTGTTCAAGTGTGGAAGATGTTATAGTATCCTTCGTGTTTGTTCGCAGCGCGACTCACCTAGTCCATACTTTTGTCGTTTTGTTAACGAACATCAAAAAAATATTAGATTATACCACCTGCTCTAGCTTTAGTGTGGACGGTTGTTAGTTGAATATGAGCTAATGAATAATAATTGAGCAGATCACGAACTACCCGAGCGCGCTCGATAGCTCGGGATATTGATGGACGTGAACCCCTAGCGTCGTAATGTAACGTGTAATGTCACTGTAACGTTACATTACGCCAGAATACTCAAATGTGTACAAGGCCTCGGAAGCAAATTAGTAGTTGTGCAAATTTCTAGGTATGCCACTTTCTAGAGCAAATTCTCATTTATATGTAATGTATTTCCACCAGTAATGCTGCTGAAGTGCCAAGAAAATAGTTTGTGTCCATATAGGCTGAAAAGTTCTGCTAAAAGTAGAACCGATGAATTTGTGTAATTTGCTGCTTAAAAATTAAAAGTAAATTATATGTAGCGAAGAAAACGGAAAGAATCCGTAAACTTTCTAAGGGGAACTTTTTATGAGGAAATCTTGAATATTTCATTACCATTTCCTGAATTGTTAATACTCAGAAGATGGTATTTTTATGATAGACGAGTTACGACTACGTTCGCACTAGTGCGGTTATGATTTATAAAAAGACAAAAACTAGAAAAAGTGGAAGAAGCAACAGCAAACTACGACGATTATTCTTTCTTATACTGTTTTTGTTCTATAGTTGAACTTCGTAATAGGAAAACTAGGACGTTAAAAAAGGAACAAGTTTGGTTATGTAATTAATTAAATATAAAAGAAATGTAGTCGTAAAAAAGTATTGTAATAATTGTTAACGTTAAGGTATACACTTTATTAATCACAGAAACACAGATGTTATCGCTGCTATTCAACATTCAATTACAACAGTCTTGACAAACCTGCCAGATGGCTATGTAGCAGCTAATCTTATAATTGATTAACTGCACAGAAAAGCGAACGAGCTCAGTAATTGCTCACCGTGGACAGTATCTAAATTCTAAATGGTCAGGAGGCCCCAGGTGTATTTACTAAAATTAATTGTATATCTGTTCTCCAATGTACCCTTTACATCAAAATAACTATTAATTAGTGGCTTGCTTCTCTTCATTTGTAGATGCCATATTAACGAAAACTGAAAGAGTTATTGTGTTGTATGGTATTTAATCTAGAAGTTTTTTTTCACTTTGCATATTTATTAGTATCAGTATAATATAGTTATAAGAATAACAATTTGCGGTTTCTTTTTTAAATTATTTTTTTTATAGTGGACACAAAAAAAAGGACATCGTGTTTAGTAATTTTTTCACAAAAAATGTTTATTATTCAGGTAGTTAAAAAAGTCCTTGAAAACATTGTAAACAATTTAAAATAATGGAAATTTTTTTAAAATTCAAAATAAGGTAAAATTCATAAATTAGAACCACTCACCGTTCTTAGCAATTTGATCGGCGCAGTTATGCGGGTTCTCGAACCACTCAAAGTAGGTACTTTTCGTAACTATGGTGGTATCACAGATAAGGTTAACACTACAGATATACGACCCTTTATACAAAATGTCCGCTCATATTTGGAGACGAAATTAGCGTTAGTTTGGCTACAACGCACCAGACCAATTTTAGGGCGCTGCTATCGCTATTTGTTTATTACTGTTGAAATGTGTTGGAAACTGTTTTATCGGGGATTTGAGTGCATCTGTCACATCATGAATATAATTTAAGTAGAATTGGCTTCAATATTAATTATTTACGAAAAATTGCGATTTGACAATTAAGCATGGCAGATGGCTGTCTGACTTTTGGTTTGAATATGTGCTAAGTAATCTGCTCAATTACAGTCATCTGTGACTTAATTATAAATTGTCATTGTAGCGCCATCTTTTTGCAGATTATTAATCATATAAAACAAGCTGCCGATAGCTCACATATTTACCGTATATCTGTAGTGTTAACCTTATCTGTGGTGGTATCTAACACGCCAAATGTTCAGCATTTAGACTATCACCAGTATTAACATATAAAGCAAGCTACTATACATTACTACATTAGCAAAGCATTATCTAAATGAATGAATGAATGAATTATATTGATTACGGGGGTGGTATTACCCTTTGTGAACATCTTGTAGTGGTTGACCCTTTGAGGATGTTACACCTTTTTTCAGTGCATCAACTGGACGTGGTTAAAACCTGTAAGTGGTCATCATCCCGAGATCCTTAAATCATATAGATTTGTGCGAAATGGACATCCCCATATTCGTTACGAGATCACTGGTTAATACTCAAATAATGTCATATTATCAATTAACCAGGACGATGAACAGCATTTAATCTAGCCGGACTAATTATGATCAAAGCATGTAATTGACGGGACTGGTCAATTCTGGGTTTGGTCCTAACAATAATCTGTAATTGGCTGTAAGCCCAAGGAGCTAGACGCTAATGTCTCAGTGTGACTGTTGTAGTTGCCTTGTTACCCGCAATGATGTAAAGAAGAGTCTTCATTACATCACTTTACCCGCACATGTTCCCGATGTAGTGTTGTTTGAGGTTACACCTTGTCAAGTTCAGAAAGTTTGAGTTTAATGGCAAATTCTTATAATATTGTTATGTACAATAAACATATTGCTAATATAATTTTTCTAATACCATTATAAAATGTCAAAGTGGAACAGTGAAAAAAATAGTAAACTTCTAGATGTTTATGAACAATACGAATTATTGTGGAACACAAGATTGGACGATTACATGAATAAACGCAGTTTACACCATCTCGCACAACCGCTGGTTTTGCCATTTTTACAGTCAACTGGTTCGTCAAGTTGATTCAACAATTCACATAAGTGTGACCAAAAACTTAAAAGCAATTTTAGTGGCATCCGCTAGTTGACTCCACTAAAATGTCCTAGTCTGACCCAGCACTGGGTGCTGCTCTCAAGGATGAGTTGCACACTATTAGGCACCCCCTGGATAAAGGAACCCACTGCCCGCCCCTTCGCCTTGGTTAACAGCGCTTGGTTTATTCGCGGACGTTCTCTAGTCACTCTCACCTGTTCATGTGAGATGCGCGAAGTCGGGGCCAATACCAAGCGAGGTCTACTAAACACTGTTTTATTTTTTAGCAGGCAGTTCTGCTGTGAACTAATTAAACTTTGACAGTAAAATAAATAATAATAAAACATCTAACCGGAGAAATCATTATAAACAAGGTTAACCTACGGCGCAACAGCATATAAAATCTGGCACCACATGACCGACATACACCAGATATTAAAAAACAATCGTCAATTTATCGGATGAGATGAAAGTAAGAGACCTGCAGAATAAGAATAAATGAAAATAGTAGCCCTTAAGTGCTGTTTGACAAAAAAATATGTAGTAAATGAGTTATTTGAATTTCCTTCTATATACAGATCTACTAAAACAATAAAATAGAAACAATATTTTTTAAATTTATAAAAATTAAGAAATAATAACACACATATTTTGAAGACAAGGCTAATGCTAAAAATTATTTAAAATTATTGAATATTAAACCAACATTAAACAAATGTAAAGAAAAACAAAGCTGAAGTGTTCACTTCGAGTGGACTTTCCCATACTCGATACTCTTACCGTATTTGCAAAAGTGTAAATTTTATAATTATAACATTGTACAGTTCACCGACTGTTTGATTTCTTAGGAACCAAGCTATATAGGCAATCCTCAGTCAGTTCGCGAAGTCAGCAAACATGATGCTGGCTTAGTAATCATACATGCTCGGATCCTAACTTGTTCAGGTTTAAAAAATTTTTTATCGAGAAATTTTTATCCAGATTACAAATATTTTGAATTTACATTTTCCAAACCATAAATTCGTCAGCCAAAAAATTAGAGAAGGCGGGGGACGTGTAGCTCCACCAAATATATGATTTTCTAAAAACTAACATTAGATTTTGGTTCTACTAGTCATGATGAGCAATCCTGTGTAAGAAAAAAAAATTATCTCGCCCCGTTTAATAAATAATGGAGTACCCATTTTACATTTTCAAAAATTCATAGAAAGCGCTACAGTGACATTATAGCTTTCAGCAAAAACTAAATTGTAGCCAATCTTCGGTTGTAGCAGCCTACAAAGTTTAAAATATCGTGTGGGCATTGAAAACTACTTTTTTGAAAATTTTCAAAATTCTGGAGAAGCGCCATTGCGATTTGTTTCGAAATTAATATCTTTTTATCGTATACTACCCACAAAGGTCTCTGAAAAAAGTTGTAGTTAATTCCGACCAAACGACTACTTTTTAAGTAAATGGGCGTTAAAGATATTGTCAAAACAATTGTATCGGCCGCAATTTTGAAGCTAGAGAACTGGGTACAAAAGTTTTCGATTTGCGTGAAGTTCCTTTCAGGCGATGTGCTAAAATTTAGTTTCGAAAATAAAACGCTACCAAAATAACATGTCTAACTCCACTTCCGGTTTCCGATTTTATTGAAAAGCCTTACTAGAACTACAATTTTCAATATACTTTTTCATTTAATATTTCATCAAAATCGCGGCCCAGTACCTTTTCAGACACGCATACTCACCCACACACCCAGCCACAATTAGTCATTTTTTAAAACCACTTGTTTGGGTTTTTTGAGTCCCAAAACGGTTATTTGCGTCAATCTACATTTCAAAATTTTTCATGATATCAATACTTCTCTATATCGAAAGTATGGGAAAGTAAAAACACATAATGCACGAAACGCATTATTTATTATTTAATTCGGCTTATAAAACTAATAACAATCAACTTTTAAATTCAAAATACAACTTTTAAAATATATCTAATGTATTTTGTCACATTAAGACATCAAAATCCTTCGCAGTTAATCATCTTTTTAGCACAGTATCCCGGAAATTGAAGACCTTTTAGTAGAAAGTCTGCTATATCCTAAAAATAATAAAATATATACCAATATTTTTTTAATAAAACAGACATTATATAAGAGAAAGTGCGGCCGTAGCTCAGTGGTAAGCGCGCGGGCTACCAATGCAGCGGATCCGGGTTCGATCCCCGGCCCGGTCGTTCTCCCTCGCAAGGCAACGGGAAACCAGCGAGATAGATTTTTCCCCAGGAAAACCTCCCTGGAGAAGAAGTGCATGCACTTCCTGTGTGGTTCGGAACCCACGTTAAACTGTAGGTCCCCTATGTCTGTCTGTGCAAAATATCTATCACCGCTCACCAAAAACAGACATAGGAGAGACGCCCTGAATAGGGTATGGCACTATAAGAAGATATAAGAGAAAACTGATAGGATCCATATTTGAGTTTGTTTGAAAACAGTCAAAAAGTTACATGGTAGTTTTCGTACCCAACTTTTTCTACCAATCCAATAGTTTTGCTACTCCAAAAAGGGATTCAATTACACAGACTATATACTACATAAATTTTAATGAAAAACGTGGGAATACCGTTCTAATATTATCTTCCAAATGCACTAGTAGAAACAGAAGAAAAACTAGCAGTCCCATTGTTTTAATTTGATATTATTAATAGTTTCGAATGATACGATCCGTTACAAATAAGAAATCTCTGTAATTTTGAATATCTGAGTACCACACTGATCGACAACGCTCCCCTCTGGTCACCTCAGATACATTCAAATTTAAAAATCATTAAGACACTCTACCACCCTCTGTAGGTGCGTGGCAAATCGTATTAAACTATTTATATATTCGATAATTTTGAATAACTTACTTTGCAGTTTGGTATACATGCTGATATGGCGAAAAATACAATATAAAAGGGCGCACAAAAGCCTGCTACTTTAAATGATATCGCAAACAATACAATAAACCAAAATGCACAGCAAAGAGGATTAGCCATTGAATATTTCAAATCTGCAGTAACATGCAATTTAAAATATTTAATGTATATCAATGTCACTATTTTGACATAAGCTTGTAGCATAAAATTAGAACACACTGCGATGGCACAACTAAAAAACTGCAATAAAATGAGGGTTGGCAAAAAAAGGGGGAGGCGGTTCTGCTTCAGTATAGGACGGGACTGGTCAATTCTGGTTTTGGTCCAAACAATAATCAATACAATTAACAATTACTAACAATTAACAATAATTCATCAACAGTAAATACAGTATCACTATGTTATACTATTTGCCACCTCTTCAGAACTATTGCCAATTTATCACAATATTTGCATTCAACAAAGCACAAGATGTCATTTGCATACTAGCAAGTAGCTTGCTTAGTTTCAATTTGTATTTTAACTACCGGCTGTTCTTCAATTACAAGCTTAGCAACACCAATATCTCGTTTTTTATACCTCCATTGGTGCCGTTTATTTTCGATATGCCACCCTAACATGTACCTGTCAGTGGCGTTCCGTGGGTTTCATAATTTGGGTAGGCAATGGCAAAAATTATTTAAAATTAGGGTTAAAAAGCAAAAGAAACGGCAACTCCAGTTTACCAAAACCTGTTGTTTAATGAATTAATCTACGTATAAAATCCCTATTACATTTCACTTTGTCATTATGCATTTTAATTTAATAACGTAAACCTTCGTCTAAAGCCAAATTAATGTGTGATTTGCTAAATAATTTTAATCTAACAGTTGCAGATAAATGTTCTTTGGTTGACGAACGTTTTTTAATTTAGTGCAGCTGAACGATTTTTAAAACAGAGTATCCTGTTTCAGACTATACCTTTGAGGGGTTAGATATAGATGAAAATAGTAAGCAATTCCAGCAAAATAGTTTATTTTTAATGTCGCTACCAGTTAGCCAGTCTATTCTTTTATACCGTTCAGTATTAAACGTTCTAGGTTTCTTCCTACTGTCTGTCTGTAACGGCCGTAGTCATTTTGAAGTACATCGGCTATGATTTTTTATTTCTATTTGTTTTTCGTAAGAGTATCCATTAAATTTTTCCTTTAATTGCTGGTCAACGAGATTTTCCATATTTGCTGCAAATTTAAACTACGTAAAAAATAAATAATCACTTATTGGCTTCACGCTGGACGTGAATGCGCTGGCCGACGCTATTAATTTAAAGACTACCGAACTGAGCGAGGCCGGGTTTTTGTATGCTTAAAAAGTTCTGAAATTCCTACTATTTCTTTCCATCTGGTCATTGCATTATTTTATAAATGTACATGCAAACGTATTAAGAATAATAGACTGGCTGATTGTGTCTGCGCTGGACTAATTCGGCCAGATACGCAGGGCCTCACGTAAGCAAAACTATGTTTTAAACGCTTGTTTATTATTTTCTAAACATTTGCGAGCAAGAATTGTAAATAGTTATTTAACCCATTTCAAATTTTACATGCAATATTATGTAGTGACTTTTAACTATTTTTTCATTGTCTTTAAAATTTTAGCGTCGTAATTACAGTCTGATATTTACTTTTACTGTAAGACTACCTTCTACTGATTTATCAGCCCAATTTTGTTACAGTAAAGACGACCCAACAATATTTACAATTGTAAGGGATCTTGAATAATTGTCTGCGTATGTCTATTAAGATGCCTCTGTCTTAGCAGCATACATACCTTTCTAAGTAAATTGTTGAAACATTAATTATAACTCCATTTGAAGGAGGTATAGCCTCTTTGGCATATATCTCCTGAAGCTTCTATTTCAATGTTCCCCATTTGGAAGCCTGGAACCAAAATTAATTGGGTTTGTCTTGTGGATCAAAGACCTCTGTTGGTATAAATGCGAATGATTAATTACAATTTCGGTTACCTTATCTGCTGAATGCAGTTGTTACAGTAACGTTGTGTTTACGATAATTTACTCCTATAATCAACAGCATTTTCAATTAAGAGGAAGAATTTGAATAAAACTACCTGTGGATTTAAAGTTTAGGTTTAAAATGGACTCTCTGATAAGAGACGGGTTTCCTGTAACGTCCTTAACTAATCCACTCAGATAGCCACCGGTGTTTATAATAGGTTCACGTAATTTAACAGTGATTTAGCTTTGATCCTGAAGATACAGGAAGGCTTTGAACTGATTTGAATGCCGCCAACTGGTATCAATTATTTTAATACTAAAAATTAAACAATTTGATTAAACGTTAGTACAATACACAATTTCTTTGCAATTGTAAATACAGATTATAAGCAGATATTAGTTATATTTTTGAGCTGTTTATTATTACTTATTACAGTATACAGGCTGTATGAAAAATAGGTACAAATATTATAAAATACACAGTACATTGCAGTATATATAATACCAGAAAACAGCGTTTGTTTGTTAAAGGGACTCTAAGGTTACGAGAGAATAATTATTAAAAAGTTGTTACATGTTATCGGTAGAAAACCCAAAACTCAAAGAATGGTAACAAAATGTAAATGTATCAAAAGCTTTTTATCACCTGCAAGGTAAGTTTTTATGTTTTTGTCACATTGGTTTTAAATTACAATTTATGCAATAATTTCGTAGAGTTTAAATGCATCTTTCGTCAGTATCACCAGTTCTGAAACAAAATTTAATTGTATATTATTTTATTTTTTTATTAACAAAACTGAAATGGTTTTCGAAAATGAATTGTGCCACTGAGTTCTCTATTATTGGTTTGAATATTTGTACCGATTAATACACCCTATATGTTCTACACTCACATCGATTTTAGTTTTTATAGTACAAATGTATAGGCACCCGTGTGTCGTCGAATATTAAACCAGTCGCTGAAATTTTCTTTAAGGTGGTAAAATATCTAGATATTAACTGAAGCATAGGAGGGTAGATTTATTAGCATCGGCCAAACTTGTAAATCCACACCGTTGAGAACTAAAATTCCATAAAAGTTTTCTCTTGTAGGTCGGTTTTTGAAGAGAAACTTCTTTGTCGGCGGGTGCAATACACGATCGTGGGATCGGGCACCATAACGGAAATGGCTATAACTTAATGTAACAGATACACAGACGCGGCAACTAACTGTTCAAGCTTCTAGTATCGTTCCGTCAGTACGCATATGGTCGCGAAGTGGGTTGCGCGCGTTAACGCAGGCTGAAGAACGAATAAAAAAAACTTTGTCGGTAGCACTCTCAAAGCTCTAGGTTGATAATTAAAAGACTTACTGATTAAGGATTTTTTAAACATATAGCCCATTAATTACCTTTTATTTTGGTATATGATTTAAAAGGTATAAACAAAATACATATAGGTATGTCATAAAACATTTTGTTGCAGAATTTTACGAACTCTAAACTAATTCTGTTAATTTTACATACCGATATCTATCTATCAAAACTAACCTCGCTAGAGCCCTTACGGTTGGGCTTGTACAAATTGTGAAACTCAAAGCATCGGTGTGAGAAGGATGTACAAATACAGTTGGAAGAGTAAGAATTGTACGTATAATGTTACCTTGTAACATGAAATCGTTCACGTAGTGCGAATATTTGTTTAAGTAACGTAATCGTACAGAACAGCAATTATTTATTATTGCGATAAACATTCAGCTTTAGGAAATGCTAAAAATGTTACAAAATAAAATAATGTTAAGTTGAGAACTACAAACAGAGAAGATGCTGACAAAGAAATCAAAATTTAAAATTTTCTTCAAATGTATCATCTGCGTCTACTTGCGCGTTATTACAATATTTACATCTACATTCCTTTTAACGTTTTACACCTTCTTCAACACAAATGCAATTTTTTGTAGTGCCTCTGCAGTAAAGAGTTAATAAATGTCTTAAGGTATAAAGGCAAAACGCTTTCAGTGAGAACACCTGAAGTTTTACTGTTTATTATTACATTAGAATTATTAATTTACTAATAGTAAAATGCAGTCAACAGCCACTCCATAAAATGCCGTCGACATTAATTAAGTGCTGCAGTACATTAGTGGTTTTGTTGCACGTAATTGCTTTATGAAAATTAAGTAATTTCTAAATCACTTATTCAGAGAATATATTTCATCTAAAAAACTGGGTTTAAAAGCTGAGTAAAATTAAAAACATATTTTCCCAAATTTGCAACCTAAGAAGCGATTAATGTTCAGTTCTGTTATCACAGACAAACACCTTCAAACGAATGTCTTTTGTGGCTTTGCTTATATAGGAAGCAATCGAACAGTATATCATGCCAGAGATATGTATTTGTGCAAGTTTGAGTTACTTTCGAATTGTATTCCCTTTCTACAAAACAGAGGAAATATAACTCGACATTTAAACATTGACAATTGAAACATTAATAACAGTTGTATATGAAAAATAAATTAGAAATTAATGAAATTTTCATGTGTACGCTTTATCTCTTTATTGGAGCGAAATAGGCTCGAAAATGTGGCGGTTAATTTGTCGGTGCAGAACCAGAATAAACCGACATGTTCTTGTTAAGTACGTTATTTGCTATACAAAATGGCATTTCTTACTTTTTTAGCCGGTAAAAAAATCCCAAATCGACAACTTTCAGATTAAGCGTTTTTCAGCAAACATAACGGAATATCGACTTGATTTTTTCTTTGTTCAAAAGCATAGGCATCAGCGCTGTCTATGATCTCATTTCATTTTGTATAAAAAAATGTTTGCTTAAAGAAATTGCTAATGTGACTTTCTGTTTTCGGTGCAGTGAAATTTTTACTAAGCGACAAACTCTTTTATTTGTAGATTTTAACATAACCGCACCGCACCGTAGGCGTAAGACATAACACAGCATATTCCAAATCCCCAATGTTGCTTGAAGCTGTATGTAAAAATAATTTTCTAGTTGTAAGTTTTCTTAAATTATTAATAAACCACGGAAAGAAATAATACATATTTGTGATGTAATATAAAATTAATGACGTGTAAATAAACGAGTACAATTTGTATAATAATTTTTGTTTGTTTCTGAATCAGCATCTTCGAGTAACCTTACAAAACTATTGCTACACTCTTTATAAATTGCATTCACTGCATGCAGTATTGCGGTCACTCTTTTATGCAATTGCTATTGTTGCAGTTTTTGTTCGAACAATAAATCGATAAAACTTTTCATACTGCTTTTGGTATGGATCTTGAGTTGTGAATACAGGCTTGAAGAGCTCGTTTTCAAAAGTTTCATCCATGTTTGTTTTGTTTTTTTAATTAACATGTAAAACATGACTTAATGAAACCGTTTTCGTTTTCTGCTAAATCATAGAATTCAAAAAACAGTTTCAGTGGAACACCTTCAGAAATTTCACTTAGAACTTGCGTCCTTGGTACTGGTTCCTTTATTTTTGATAATACGTTATAGTGTAGTTCCGTATTTGTTCTATTGCTAAAGCTAATATGTTTGGTGACAAAATTATAAAACCGTAAACGTAAATGTTAATACAGAGATATCTTGAACCTATTGCAATAAAAAATAACAGTCAAAAATAAGTTCCATAGTTTACGTCGTTAGTCGACGTTGTCATTTACCGACATCAAAACTAGACCACTTGTTGCTCTACTTTCAGCGAATATTGGTATTATATCTGCCGTCCATTAACTTCGCCGCGGTATTTAATGTTATGAAGATGTTTTATCGTTGTGTTTGTTTTATTAAGAAACCTGCCGATAATTGATGTATTATGATATTTATTATTTATCGCTTACTACCTAGATACTCTGCTAAGTAAAATATTAAAATGTCAATCTTGCGCGTGTCAATATTTATTTTTGTATTAAGCTAACGTTTTCTCTTACTAATTTTTTTTTATAGCTGTGTTTTTGTTGTTACCGCCTATAAGTAAAACAAAAAATGTGGCAAACTATTGTGCATACAGATTGTTATTAGTTTGCAAGAAACATAGGCAGCTAACGACTCTAACGAGGAAGAGACATGTATCTAATCAATGCGTGAGGAAGGAAGCGCGCCAAGTGGGGATTCACGTATCCATGTTTACTTTTAAATTTTATCTAAGAAAAAATCACTTATCCATTGTAAATTTAAAAGGATCTGTAACAGTAACACTATGAAGTTGATTTAAATCAAACGATTTATATAAAAGAAAATCATTGGTTTAAATCAATTGTTTGTGTGTAGGGTGTCGTTTTCGTGTGAAAATTTCCATTTAGTACAATAATGTGCGTAGTAACTTGGCGAATTTAATTAAATTAAAATCATGACAGGTGCAGAGGTACCGCTGTTATCATTTGTGACGAAATCACAACATCTTAAGAGTTTCCATTACAAGGAAGAAACGTCTACTGCGCTGCCATCTTATCATAGTTATCTACTGGTTGATACAAAAAATACTCTTGAAAATGAATACAAATTACAACTATTTAATGTATGAGAAAATCCAGACAACGTGCCTGGTATTGTTTAATTTAAGTTGTTTGCCGTAAAACAACACCATATGCAAAATTGTATCGCGAATTCAAAAATGTAACAGTAACAAGTATTCCAATTTATTTAAAATAAGTTGGTGTCCTTTCCGGTGAAACCGAAAGCTACAGAATGTATTAAGCTATGTCAAATAATACCTGCCCCTGCACTAAATTTTTATTGTTTTTTTTAAATAAACAACGGAGAAATTCTTTGTTGCAAAAAACGATGTTTTTGCACCCTGATCCGTAAGTTTCTATGGATTCATAAATCCCCACCCATTACCTCCCATCTTTGTCGCATCAATTATTTCTCTATTCTGTTCTTGTCGCACTCATGTGTTGCCATTGTTTCCAGTAAAATAGTCACAATCTTGTACTACAAAATGATACAATACTTGTAACACTTTTGTTTATGTTTAAAGTGGAAACGACATTAAAATATATCCAAATAAAAAATATGGACCTATTTTCCACAATCATCATTTATTTGTTTATGTGCAATTATATTGAATTACAATTATAGGGATCATATTTCACTGTATTAGTTTACTGGAAAATATGTTTACTTTTCAACAACATCAAGTTTTGCGTCATTTTATTGTTACTATGAAGTTAACCGTTAGTTAAAAATAATTGAACCTTAAAGTTCATTATTTGTGAATCTAGAGTACTGTAAACATAATTTTTCTAAATTATATTTATTTATATTAACAAATAGGGAAAATAAAGTGGGTGGACCACTTTCGTTGACACGCTATTTTTTGCGTTAGACAATTTAGCAATTTTTTATTAATAATTTGTTTTGATTTTATACAAAACTTTATTACAAAATAAGGGAACATTGCAAGGGTGAAAAGTGTTGTTTTAAGTAATAATGCAAGGTTTTAATTTTTTCATTAAAAAACAAAAATAACTTCGAAATTTCTACGATTTTTGATTTTTTTCATAGAGTAATTTTTGCCAAGCTTGTTTTAATCTACAAAACCCTTTTTATTCAGGACCGTGGGGTGCCTGTAGATTGTAAATGTGTGTTTTTCCTAAGTTAATGCACTTAGTATACCGGTTTTAAAATCCTGATTTAAATCGTGATATTACAACAGCATTTGATTTGATTTCGATTTGAAATTACTGTATGCCTGGTTTGATGAGCTGGTTCATCGTATTACAAGAATTAGAAGTCTTAATCGCCTTTGTCGAAGGGTATTCTCTTGTATTGCCGTTAGGGCAAAGGAAGAGTAAGACGTTTTCCAGTCCATTTGGATTAGGTAGATTGATTTCAGTGTCGCTTGGCTTTTGTGCAAATATAGCTTAGTTACGTAATTGATTTTATTTTCCACCCTCAACTGTATGTTCATAAAAGTGAATTTATATGCAAATTCGAAATTAACCCGTCATTTTTTATTTGCAGAATCCAAAAGCAGATGAGGCAGTCCATCGTGAGTTATGAAAATTCTACCTTTGTGACTTTGATTATTCCTGGCTGTTATCGCTACAGGTAGGTGTTATTAGCGTTTAGGTATTGTTCAGAAAATGCAATGCAGTTTTCTGTTTAATTCATATAAAGCGTTAAAGCGGTAGAAAAATTTGTGTCGCGCTATTTATGGAAAGTAATCAAATTCAAATAGTCTATAAATATTCATATGGCCTAATTTCTATACAGATTTATATATTGCTTCAGCTTCGGTGTTTTGTACTTGGTCTTCAAAGGCTATTTATATTTGTATTCACATAATTATGTACTTGTTATCAATTTTAATCAAGTTTAGCTGTCAATCATTAGTACATTGACCTGGGGGGTTATTGTTTACTACTTCAACGGCGGCAAACGCAAATTGATACAGCTCAACGTTTTCACAAGGCTTTTCCTTTTATAGTTAATTAAATAATGTGAACCTGTTTTTGTTGGAAATTCTGCTTATAAAAGCTTTCTATTTGTACTAATTATATATAAAACATTCAAGTTCTTCTTCCGATGCAGAACACTCAATTCTGTATCATTTCAGAAAAATTACACTATTCAATGGTGCGGTAATTTAGTTAAGCAGTTGCAGTAATTGTTCAATTACGAATGGCATACCAAACGCACGCCTGCATGAACAGCTTGCAGGGTATTTTTGCTGAATACTAATGAATTTTTGCTAGAAAGACCTAATACTAAAAAGCGGTTCTATTAAGCATGAACACCTACTTGCTACAGGAACATGTTGAGTTGATGGCGTAGGTGAGCGTGTATTTCTGGGAAATAAGTATGTACCTTTTTAAAATTTTATTATACTCGTAACTCTTACTTCATAATACAGCCGTGTATTTTAAACAAGTCTTGACTTTGCCAGTGTAGCTATATGTAAAATAAATACAATTTCAAAACAATTTAATTTTAGATTAAAATTAAACATCTAGAAATATAATAATTTATTATACAGAATAATGCAACATGAATATTTGATATTTTTGTGCGCCGATTACGTAGCACTCCGCTTTTTTTAAATCAACTAATTTATACAATGCAGTTTATTATTTGGGTATTATTTTTAAAATTAGATATTCGAAAGTAATGGCCTCCGTCACAATCGATGCATAACCCTCCGCAGAAATCCCCATTAATTCTTATTAGGGAATATTTTTTAATTTCCTCCATAATGCGGACTTTAAGTGCTTAAATACCACGAGGCAGAGTTCCAAAGGCTTGAGATAACCCCAAAGACTTGGTCCAATCTTCCTTAGTGTTGGCGTTAGTTCCACAGAATTATTACCAGTTTTTCAACTACTACGAGCCCTATGAACTATACATATTTCCGGCCAGTTATAAGAACCTAATGTTTAGGGCCAAGAAATTTATTTTTTACCACTAAACGAAACTTATAAGTCCATCTCAAAATTGTGTTACACGAAGGAATTCTGTTGTCTCTGTTTATCAACTAACTTCCTAGCGTAATAAATTTCCACCACGAGCACATTTATCTGTATATTAAATCCGGCTTCCTTCCACCTGTGTCGGTGAGGGGCCTCCGTTACTAGACCCTACATATTTACTCGTCCATTATATAAGGCGCATATTTCTTTGTAGGCCGCTACAGTTTTCATTACAGAGAATCAAATTTGAGTTGACAGGAGATGGGGTTGTTGGGAACCTGCACGCTCATAACTCGCAGTTATTTCCAAATCAGACTTGGCCACCGACAGAAGCATCCGCGAGAATCGCTCTGTACCACGGCGTCTGCTTCTGGATTACAGCTTGTATTCACTTTTATTAAGTTGTACAGTCTACACGACTAATATTTAATAATAGGAACGATAACTAAGGTTATGGTACCACCCTCCTAAAACAATATAACCCGAAAAGCAACTGCTTTTTTTTTAAGAATCATGGGGCCGTGCGTGATCTCGAAATAAGGGCGGGAGGTGGAAAATTAAATCCCCTAAATATTAGTGCATCTAAAAATATGGTTCTTAATCTTATCCTACTATTACTGACTGAGCAATTTAGCTTAAATAAAAATTTTTCATCGGCCCCTGTTTATTACAGGAAACGGCAGGAATTTTCGATTTACAAAAATTCATAGAAGGTGCCACAGAGAAATTAGCGGGCTGAGACACGAACCAAATTGTAGCGCATCTCAAGTTTTACGAGCGTACAAAATTTAAAGAAAAATGTGTTGCCAGTTTTTGAACAATATTTTTTTTTGTAAATTACCAAAATGTAAAAAATATTTTTTACTTCCTAGCTCTTAACTTTTCGAAAATTTTTGTGTACAGTAACATTGTGTCTTTATAGAGCGTTAGATTTGTCCTAAACTATTTTATAAGATTCCATAATAGAAAATAATAATAACTTTCCTGTAACAACACCACATAATCCCTAATTCCCCATTGCTCACCATGTGTTTAAGATAGCTGAAATTTAGTAAATTATTGATCTCTAGAAGTTCAGATATCATGCGCTAAAAAAATTTATTTGCGATTTTGGTTTTATAACAAAATCTAGGTTGCTTTTAGTCCTTAGTTTTCTCAAATCCTCCCATCTTAAATTTCTGTTCGAGGCCGGAAAAGCTCTGCTTTATATGCTGACATTCTTATATAGCTTAACCCTTTGGGATGCTTCCTACATCCGCAGCGGTGCTATCTGTCTATCTATTGTTACAAACTATATCATTAGCATATTTTACTCGTCGAAAATTGAGTTTGTTACTTTGCATAAAATGAATGAACCAAGTAACAAATCGAATGTGATCATGCAGAAATCAAGTGTGATTTTCATATTTCCATTCAATTTCCCGGAAAAGATTATCTACACCTAGGTTATAAAGATGAAGATAACTTAATAACTTTGCCAAATGAATTACTTCCAAAATATTAACGGTATATTTTAGTCAAGTAGAAGCATATACAGAGTTGCTAGAAAAACCCCGGCCACTTTTCTTGCGGCGGTCAAGAGATGGCGCTTTAGGAAAGAAAAATTTAATTAAAATACTGGCAACAACGCAGAATTCAAGACGTTGTAGTTGTTTTGATTTAATATGGGGCGTATTTAATAGCTAAAACGTCTTGGATTCTGCGTTGTTGCCAGTATTTTAATTAAATTTTTCTTTCCTAAAGCGCCATTTCTTGACCGTCGCAAGAAAAGTGGCCGGGGTTTACCTGGCCGCTCTGTATATCAAACAAAATTAAAAAATCTTAAAAAAATTTAAAAGAATGTGCAATATTCACTTGCCAATTGTTTTAATATGTTAGCTATGAGCAATGACGGTAAAATAATAAACCGCGCACCTATGATAATAGTTCCAAAATTTGCAAAGCAACCATCGTCATGCCGCGCTTGTTTCATAAGCGACTGCGATTAAGTTTTTATTTGATCGCTCTGTAGTTAGGATCTTTTTTAAAAACTGTTTTGCTTTGCATTAATTGAAAAAGACGGCTTTATTATTTTCCGGATAAGCATATTTGATCACAAAGTTTCGAAAACAGTCGTCGGTAGTTGTAAAATTCGAGATTACGAAGTAATACTTAATAATTACAGAACGAAGTTGTAGATTTCCTTGTAGTTGCAGTAAAAATCGATGAAATCAGGCAATAACTTTGCAGTTACGTTAGATATGTTAAAGGTTTTCTTGACTGACGTATCATTTTCTTTGTTGAACGGTGTGTAATACGTATGTGTATGACAGGTACATAATAAAGGTAACAATAAGGGTTTAGTGAAGGTTATATCCGTCGTTTTGATAGCTTGTGATTGATATGTTATCAAATTGCTGTGGAGCTTTTAAACAGAGTAGACACGCTTTTTTTCATTTCGGCTACCCTCGCAAAGAAGGCGGCTGAGATTAATCTTCTTTAATTAATTAAAATAATTAATTAATTTTCGTAATTGAATTGCTTTTCTAGCTATTGTACCTTAGAGAACCGCTAATTTTAAAATAAACGTAGAAAGGGTGTAAGTAAGCTTTTACGATATTCGAGTACATCAATTTTAAAACAGATTTTCATTAAAAAATAGTCGTATTAAGAAATTCTACGCTGTCATGAATTTACAAGGTGAATTGTACACGCTTACTTTTACAGTTTGAACATACACATTAATACTTCGCTGTACCTAAATTGTTTTGTTTCATTTCTAACGATTTGAACTCGTTGGTGTTATTTCCATGCATTGGTTTTATTACGACATTCCTAATGTATACGAACGATTTAAATTATATACAAGGGTGAAACGCACAATTGATGCAGCAAAAACACAAAAACATGCAGGAGCAATTCTCAAACATGTTTACATGAAAATGACAGGGCCGTTCCTACGCCATTTGACGCCTTTAGGTAAAAAATGCCCCGCGGGCTAATGATTTTTCAAAAAGGGAGGTGGCCTACCCCAATAGCTTCAGCTGAAAATTAAATTTACAATACAATACAGTAAAAGGTTTAAAACATTGATAAACGTATCGTTTTTAGACATTTTTACATTATAATACCGGTGTTAAAATTTTACCGTTATCGAATCTCTGGAGGGTGGGGGCTGTTTACTAAATCACGGTAATAAAAAAAAAACATCATTTTAAATATTAGGCACGTACCATTTTACTATAGATATTTTGTGTACAAATAAACAAGGATTTAGTTAAGGTAGTATCTAAGGTACTACTCACCCGACAATGTGGCCTAAGTGTTGTAAGACCTGAAATACATTATTTATCTAATGCATAAACGCGATGTCTAAGTTTGGACCATAGAAATTGATCTTTGGATGCTGTATGTATGTGCTGTAATCGTATACACTGTGTTCTATAAAGTAACACTCCCACCCCCAATTAACTTTTGAACGACTTGATATTTTACTACAAAGTTTGGTGTGCTGTAATGGGAAATTAAATACTGTTTTCAGCCCATATTAAAATTTTGTATCATCCAAAATGGGGACTGGGCGTCATTTTGAATTTTTTTTTAAATGAAAAAGGGGGTCGACTGACATCATTGGAAAGGTCTTTTAGTTCTGCGTCTGATTCTAGAGTTTCAAAGAAAAATATTTAGCCATGACAGAATGACAATGTTTGAAGATAAATAAGTCTATTTAAAAAAACTAAGAATTAAAGCAAAAAGAAATTAAATTAAGTGTTCGAAATATTTACCATTCAGTTCTTGGCATTTCAGATATTGCCATAGAAAAAAATCGAAGGAAGTTAAATCTGGGGAGCGAGCCGGCTATTAATATTTTGTCTTGCAAATGAAAAAGTGGACTACTGGATAAAAAAATCAAAACAATTTTGAATTGAGTGAGTCCATTTGTTGCAAAACCGCCATTTTGTTATGCCCGAATATTTTTCTTTGAAACTCTAGGATCTGACGCAAAACTAAAAGACCTTTCAAATGAAGTGTCACTCGACCCCTATTCTATTTAAAAAAATTGAAAATGGCGCCCAGTCGCCATTTTGAATGATACAAAATTTAATTTGTAGTTAAAAAATAGTATTTTATTTCCCATTCAAGTACGCCAAATGTTGTGATAAAATATCAAGTCCTTCAAAAGTTAGTTAGGTAGTGGGGGTTACTTTATAGACAGACGGTATAGAGTCTCGCCAGTTAATGTTTCATGCAAATAAGACGCATATATTCTTTTTTTCGTAAGCACGTTTTGTTTGTCTAATTGTAATTACCAGACTGCCGACGATTTCGGTTTTCCTAACGAACACATCTACACTATAAGTATAAAATAAACATTACAGACTAGTTATTACTTGACATCACATACTATTTCATTGATAAAAGAGGTATTTGTGCGTACAGAATATTCATTTGTCCTATGAAATAACAACGGCTGCCTGTTTGTTTCTAATACTAGTTCTAATGCTAGTCTTAATTTTATGTACAGAAACGATATTTTATTGCCATCTCGGGTGTTTACAAACATCTTTAAGGTAGCAATTCATAAAAAAAACGTTATTTGTCTTAGATATTTTGGGATACAGTTAGATAGCAAGAATTATGTCAATTTTTCAAAACTAGCAGAATCCGTGGACTACGCCACACGCTTTTCTATACAAACAATTGCTAACTGCAGATGATTTTCTTGCTAATATGATATTTTTTTGCTAACCGCATCTTAAACTTTACAATAAAGTAGCAGAATCCGAGGGCCACGCCAAACGCTATGCTTTACAAAGAATTGCCAACAAATATATCAGAAGATATATATTAATGTAATTCATACATTCCGTCGGTTTTGCAGCGTCATGGCACCAATTATATTGCGTGACTGCTACATAAGCATCGAAACCCGTAAACATAATAAATAAGGTGGGTCGAAAATGTTACTGAATACGTCGTTATTAAATGTTGAGACAAAGGGAAGGGATCGGGATTTATTATAATCTTGCTACGCTATCTACTTTATTCGATCATTTATTTTTAATAAAAATAACACCCGGGGCATATCGCACGGGTTTTTGTGTTAACTGGGATTCCTTACACCGACTCAACTTTTGGTGGCAAGGGATCTCCACTACTAGAAGTCACATATTTACGCGTCTTATATAAGGAGCATATTCGTTGGTACAGCGGACCGCTAGAGTTTTCGATAAAGATAGCTATTTTATTCGCTTATTTTTGTCACCAAAAACTATGGAGCGCATATCCCACGAGTATGGTGTTTATGTTAAACGGGATCACTTCCACCCAACAAAACTTTAAGTGGTGAGGGTACCCGCTGCTATAAGCCACATATTTACGCGTCCATTATATAAGGCGCATTGTTAATTCGGCGGCGGGGCGCTACAGTTTTCGATAAAAATCAGCATTGTTTACGTACCTATCTAACGCCATCCAATAATCTTTGAAGCAAGCAATTTGGATAAGGGATGATTTCAGTAGATAGTACTGTCCCAGTATTTACCTTGTGGGCCAGGATAACCACGGAAAATACTGAGCCCGGACAGCCGGCTTGGTTAGGGAGTGGAACCCAGGCCTCCTCAATGGAAGGTGGGCCTGCTTACCGCGGAGCCACCTTTCTCCGTTTTAAACGTAAATTAACACGACTACAACTTAATAAGTGCCTCCCCCTACACCAAACTAAATAATTACTATTGATAAATTAAAATTTAAAATATTTTAAGATAGTAAAAAAGTAAAAACAAAAAATTAATCAGGACAATTATGGATGCGGCTGAAACTTTCCCTAACATCTGATTTTCCGAAAGGCACAATTTACTCAATAACAAATTGTTGTTATAATAAATGAATATTTTTTTACTGTTATTTCAAACTACATGGTTCCAATTGAATTTCAGGTGAAAATTCTATGGTGGAAATGGTAGTTGTCGCTTAAAGAAATTGGTTGCAAACTAAAAGTTACTAAACATGAAATAAATTTAAAATGTATACATTCATCAAGCCAAAATTAACATATTGTGTGATCGTTCTACCTGAATAATACAAGTAATAACAAATACACTTTTAAATGAAAACATTATTGCTGTTTTGTATAATACGTAAAACTCGGTGCTTTGCAATTTTTTGCATCTCACAGAATTGTTAAGGAGATGTACATTGTATTGTAATCTCTTGGGAAATGCAAAAATGTGGAGTTTAAAGTTTTGTTGCGGCATTGAAAGGAAATACTTTCGCAGAAAATTCCTTCATGCTAATTTTATTCTGTTCGAATCCTTATAGGCACTCCTACGCTAAAATACATAAATATTAACATATTTTAGCAACACGGAAAGAAGACTCAATTATTGTATAATCTTAGTAGCCTAAAATATTGTATCAATATTGTGAGGTATTGCATAAAAAGGTAATTTAAATTGATCATGTTTTATAAGACATGAAATAGTAACGTTACGTTAAGTGTGTAGTGTTTTGTAATTAGCAATTACTAATTAGGTGTTAATGTTGTTTGACTTATTTCTTCAGGATTTTATTTGCTTACATAAACAATTTCGTAATATATTTATGAAAAATTGGTTCATTAAAAGTTTAAAGATATTCTTTAATAATTAGTAATTCTTTAGATGGTACATAAGTTTACATCTACAAATGTATGTGCAATTTCAACATTTTGTACCAATTGCTGTAACAAGAGAATAAAGGGGTTGCAAATTATATTTCTATAAATGTAACCAAACTTGATTGATTGATATTGTCTAAATTTCATTTTTATAATTAGACAAATCAAAATTTATGACATTCTCGTGACATTATTATAAAAATAATACGCTAAGCAGGTCGCTGCTACTTTCCCATACTTTTTACGTTTTAAGTAGTTTCCCGTCAATAAATGACTGAATAACATTTTTTTAACAAAAATCAATGAAAAGAAAATGGTAGCGCTTCAGCGGTGATTTGAACTGGCAATAGCCTGTGCAATACGATGTCGCATACTGCATAAGAATAGTAAGCTACGCTAACTTCGGCTAAACCGCATGTGAGCACAGTAATCGCCCGCCCCGCCCCGCCCCTCTCATGGCTGATTAGATGCCGTACCGACTTCGGACTAAAAATCGCTATAAATTACAACAAACATATCTCTTTTCATAAATAATAAATGTAGAGGTACTTAAGAAATAATATTTATTTTAGAAAAAAAGGGTTATCAAAAATATTTAAAAATTGAAAAATATATTTTTTAACTAGAGCTAATTGATAAGCGTGTTTAAAACATCGTAACTTCCGCAAACGCGTTGTTGATACTTTTTTTCTTCATTTTTAAAATAGTTGAAATTTGTAAAAAACTATCAAAATCTCACAATCTTTGGAGAAAGAATTCAGGTGGGCCAAGAAGTTAAATATCTGGCCATTACCCTAGATGCTAAACTAAACTGGAACGTACACCCTATTGTGGTGGCCAAAGGTCGAACAAAAAACAGCCATAACCAAACTAACCAGCATACAGAGACTGGCCTGTTTGTGCATATGTGAAGTCATGAAAAGCACTCCAACTGCATCTATGGAAGCTCTTCTAGGACTAATCCCTCTAGATATATATCTAAACGGGGAGGCCTGTATTGGCGCACATAGAATGATATCCACTGGTAACTGGGACACCAACCATGAACGGCGTGGACACAAACGAATACAGGAGGCAGTGAAAGGCCAAGCCATTCTAAAAATGGGCACCGACTTCACCCTCCCCCAATACTCGTTTGATAAACCATTCAGCGTGAGATACTCTCGCAATGACTGGGCCCAAGGATTCCCCACCCTTCCTGTCAAAAGGGCTAGTTTGGCAGACAGACGGATCCCACACATCAGAAGGCACAGGGGCAGGAATACATGGCGTAAGACCAAGAGAGAACATCAGTGTACCTCTAGGTACTAAAGCCACTGTATTCCAAGCTGAAATCTTTGCCATAATGCAATGTGTTCAGGAAAATGCAAAACGTGGGTACACTAAACAACACATAAGCATCCTGTGAGATAGCCAAGCAGCCTTAAAAGCACCTGAATCACCTCATACTAGTTCTAAACGAACGAGGGAATGTTTAAATCACCTGACACTTCTATCAGAGAGGAACACAGTTTAACTCATCTGGGTGCGAGGGCACACAGGTGTAGAGGGAAACGAAAAGGCCCTCACGAAAACTTGGTGCATCTACCCCGTTTATAGGAACGGAGCCTGTATTCGATATACCCAAAAAAAAGTATCCAAACAGCAGTAGAAAAATGGACCGTCACACAACACATTTCTCACTGGGAGGATACACAGGGACAAACTGGGAAAGGCAATAATTAGGACATCTTCCTCCAGACTAACAACTGATGTACACCACTTAGGACGAACTCAGATCAGAAGGTTGGTGGGACTTGTTACAGGACACTGCTATAACCGAGCCATCAGATTCGAACACCTGAAATACTCAAGCTTCCCCTAACAAATCAGATGCACAACCTGAAAACGTCGATTAACCAAGACAGGCTTTTATTGACCCCATTAAAAACTTGAATTGGATTTTATTAAGCATAAGATTTACTTGTATTATCCTATTTATAATTTAATATGTTTATCCCTGAAATAAATATTAAACTGGAAGAAAAGTATGAATAATAACACCAAATATCCAACAATCAATCTATTAATAAATGAATAAAATCCAACAAACACAAACAATTACACAAAATTACAAAAAATATCGTTTAACTTACTTACTTGGAAGTTTGATCACAAGATTATTAATTAACACGTCTAATATTATTAATACAACTTTTGATTTAAATTAACAAGAAATTATTTTCCTGTTATAAAATACTTTGACAAAGCTCAGAGCTTTCAACTTAAAGCTCTGAGATGTTTCTAGCTCGTAGCTAGTGAAACAACTCTAAGCTTGTCGTGTTCTAGCCCTTAGCTAGAGAACAACTCTAACCTTTGTGGTGTTCTAGCCCGTAGCTAGAGAACAACTAACTTCCATGAGGAACTAAGCTTTTCCAAATCAATTTTGCATATAAAGTTTTGATGATTGATGTGAATACGTTTTGCATTGAAAAACAATTTAAAAAGATAATTTCTGACAAAAGTTAATTCCTCATGCAAATTTGCAATATAGCAATTTATAAAAGAATTTATATATCTTCACAATTTGTTGCACATACTTCTAACCCACTTTACCAAAGTTCAAAAAGATTCAGCAAAATTGGTAAACTTACTTACGCCATTAAGCTGACTCCAAATACCTAAGCAAGCATGTTGAAATATACGAAACAAACTATGGTATTGCACAATAATAAAATATGTAAATTATTTAAATACTAGATAAAGAAATGATTTTAAAATTTCCAATAATATATCAAAATACTCTAATTAAGGGCTAGGGTTACACTGCCACCTGAAAAACACCTCCAAAAAATAGGTGTACACAGAGGAGACACACTCTGTAGACTATGTGAAGAAGAGGGGGAAACAGCCTCACACGTAAGCACTCTACCGCAAGAGACAGCAGCTTTTCGGGGGAGCTCCGCCTGTACCAACCTTCACACACGAGCATCTTGTAAAACACATCCTGCAACTCGTTGAGGGCTCAGGTCTACTTTAAAAAAGGATCAGGGGTGCACAAAAGACCACAGAGTCGAAGTGCAAATTGGGCTCATTAACCTGACTAACACCCTGCTTAAAATCAATCAGTCAAATAAACTACTGCAAATACTCTATTGAACTGTTTAAAATTTATAACATTTGGCGTTTGCGTTTTTAAATGGATAAATAATTAATCAATTTCAAAATTTTCAAAAATTCATGGAGGGCGTCAGACTAGAATTTGGGCGATTAGTAAAAAACAAATTTGTAGTTTACTGCAAGCTCTAACGGTTTAGAAAGTTTAAAGAAATGGTGTCGGCAGTTTTTGACGAATAATTTTTTAAAAATGTCCAACATTTTGAAAAGCTAGCATTTTTGCAATTTTCATATTTTCACAAATATTTTAACATCCCTTGATTATGCTTACTTATTTAAGGCTATTAAATAATATGATAATTAGTATGATTGGATATTTTGTTTCATGAGTAATCGGGCAATAAAGTTAAAATTTTCAAAAATACGTAGATGCCTTAGTTTTGAAGATACGGCATTCGGAAAAACCATTGATTTGCCTTTAGATTCACTACAGCGCTATATTTTCAAAATTTTAAAAACGCGTTTGCAATAAAATCCATACTAAAAAAATATGTCTAATTTTCGGTTCCGGTTAAAGACCTTATAACTGCAACTAAAAATCTTGCACATAGCAAACCTGATAAAAATTAGTTAGAGGTTCCGGAGATATAGGGAAACGAACGCACCCACTCACAGACATGCGTTTTTTAAAAACCAGTTTTTTTTGGAGTTTTTGAACTT
Source organism: Ctenicera cuprea (assembly GCA_958336395.1). NCBI lineage: Eukaryota > Metazoa > Arthropoda > Insecta > Coleoptera > Elateridae > Ctenicera > Ctenicera cuprea. The sequence continues at coordinate 41,600,369 of OY284490.1, forward strand.
CAAAACGCGTATTTCTCTTAAAATCCTAAATTCGAAAATTTGCATGAAATCGTAACTTTTTGTACTTTAGTAGAAGTATGAGAAAGTAACAAATACAATATTATATTTGGTGCTAGGGAAATTTTAATCTTTGACTTTGTTCGAGTTATAAAAAATTACAAACACAGTTAAGGTATGAGTTACTTTAACATTTTATTTATTCTCAGTAAATGCAAATTATCCGTTGTCGAATTCAACATAAATCTAACTTAATTTCAAGAAACTCAATTTCCCAACTTCGCCTACTTTGTCCCTTCAGTGTTGTTGGAGCGGATAACAGTATTAGCCGTGTGAATGTGGGTTTTACTGGTTAGCCAAAGTCTGCATGTAAGTTCCTTAAAGGGGCAAGGACGTCTGACCTCGTAAAGGTAGCCCAAGATTGATCCAGCGCCGTGCCGGATAAAGTTACCACCCCATTAACCGCCCCAGTTTCAGTCTGTTTGTATAATAGATTGTGTTTGTGTTTACAGGCAGCTGATCATTTGTCAACTAATGACGGCCTACCTGTAGTAAAGTGTATGGTAAATATATGCTTCTTGCGGCCCAGATAACCTTTGATATAATTTACATGAAATTGCGGGAAAAAGTAGCTTTGATGAGGCCTTAATTGAAATAATTGTTTAATTTTAAATACCTTTTATAAGTTTACATATTCGAAAAATTGGTAAAGTCTGCGCTTGGAAACGTGCTCTTGCAACCGCGGCATGCATGTTAAGCAGGTTGGGTAAAATGAAAATTGCTAACGGGGACAGTATTCTCTTGGGAATAGTTAACAATAGTGGCTATAAGTTGAAATTACGGTTGTAGTAAAATTACCCACAAGCGTTTAAGCAAAAAAGGTACTTGCACCATGCACTGCTTTATTGATACTATATTGGATAGGTACATTATCATAGGTGCATTTCATCAAAACAGCAATATCTCAAACATAAAGGTGGCTTTACATTAACATGATTTTCACTATAAGGAAACATATGACTTGGCTTGTAACTAAACTTTTGACTACAAGCGCATCTGATTTTAAAATTTGGAGTTTGCATTTGCATTATAAAATATAACATACTGTTTTCTATGCTATAAAGTATTGACAACTGATAGCCTTAACTCTAACTAGAGGAATTCGTAGGCTATGCCTCACCTGTGTTTTTGTTTCTGTATTAAATTAATAATAAATAAGCTAATTAAGTAGATGGTGTAGCGGTCCGCGGATAGTTTGTCGTTGAGTTATGGTGAGACAGTTAGCGATTTACTATATAGTTAGATTATTTGAGTATTACTTTAAAACAACTTGTGGGCGGGCAGTATCCAATTTTGTTTTTAAAAACTATGAAGTAAATGCAAGAAAATATTTCGTATTTATACAACATTTAAATAATTAGTTGTTAGGCATTTACTTTGACGTTTAGCGCGACGTCATGTTAAATACATAACAAAACTCATAGATAAAAAGATCCGATTTGTCAAATCAAAATATGTTTTCACATAAGCGTCGACTCATGTGAGAAATATCACAATGTGAACCTACAAAAAGATTATAATTTGACAAAACATATCACAAATAGAAATCAGATATTGTAAACCTACTTTAAGTTTGTATTTACACAATTGCTTTGGCCCAAGAAAAATGTATAGAAAAGTTCCTTGTCTGTGATGACTTGAGGTTGTGTGAATTTTTTCCATCCCCAACTTTAAATCCACCAGTATCCTCTCAGGACATGAAACTTTTAATTTATGTTGGAACTGCGTAAAATAAGATCTTGGTTTTGACAACACCGAATTAATTTACTTTTTTCAACAGTAGGTAAATTAAAATGACAAAGAAGCGTTAAACAACAAAAAGTATTACTGTAGGTAAACTGTTAATTCTTTATATATACAGGATGTATCAAATTGCGTGTTAACTATGGGAGATCCCCATTTGAAAAGATACGACGATGATTAAATTAGAGAAAAGTCGTGGAATTTTATGCCCACTAATAATCTAAACAGTAAAATATCTAGTAGGCCATAAACTGATGGAAGTGAAACAAAACACTATTTTTATTTACTTTTACTTTTAGATACAGTAGGTGCGCGAAAATTTCAGCAAACTTTGTTTTGTGCGTAGGCAGCAGGTTATGTTGTTTTTTATGAAAACAAATAAATGACAAGTTTTCTAACATACACAATTGACTAAAAATTTACTTGCAGTTTTTATGTTTGCAACTGCCATAACAAATTTGAATAAGAGGTTAAATAAATACAACAGATAACACTAGAACTGCACTAATAAACAATTATTAAATAAATGTTCAAAACATTTGACACCTTTGTAAAACATGCTCAGAAGCTCGTCTAAAATAAACTCTCTAATCTGTGTGTTAATAACTGCGTCATTCATTTGTTTTTGTAAAAAATAACTTAACCTGCTGCCTCCGCTCAAAACAAAGTTTCCTGAAATTTTCGCGTACCTAATTTATTTAAAGGCCACAGTAAATAAAAGTAGTGTTTTGTTTAACTTCCATCAGTTTATGGCCTACTAGATATTTTTCAAAATAAATTAAATGACGTTGTTTTCCCATGGCACTCTAATGAAATTTTTATTTTCTGTAATAAAATACTCAAAACTTAAACAAAATGCAAAGTATGACACATCGTGAAATCAAAATTAAAAACTCTATTCAAATAAGAACAAATTTAAATTAAAATGCCGACCATAAAAAAAAAGGTTGACAGTCGAAAATGAGCAATTGTAACAGTTATACCAAATCTGATTAAATATTTTGATATAACATAAAAAAGTGTCCTAATAATGCGTAAACTAGAAATATGTAATATAAATGACAAATGACACAGCTACTAACACGCATATTAGAGTGTTCATTTTAGACGAGCTTCTGAGGATGTTTTACAAAGGTGTCAAATGTTTTGAACATTCATTTAATAATTGTTCATATTAGTGTAGTTGTAGTGTTATCTGTTGTGTTTATTTAACCTGTTATTCAAATTTGTTATGTCAGTTGCAAACATAAAAACTGCAAGTGGAATTTTTAGTAAATTGTGTATGTTAATAACTGTCTCATTCATTTGTTTTTGTAAAAAATAACCCAACCTGCTGCCTACGCTCAAAATTATGTTTCTTGAATTTTTCGCATACTTAATGTATCTAAAAGTAAAAGTAAATAAGAGAAGTGTTTTGTTTTACTTTCATCGCTTCATAGCCTACTAGAATTTTCTCAAAATAAATTAAATGACGTGGTCTTTCCATGGCACTCTTATGAAATTTTTATTTTTTGTAATAAAATGCTCAAAACTTAAACAAAATGCAAAGTGTGACACATCGTTGAAATCAGAATTGAAAACTCTATCCAAATATGAAAAAATTTTAAATACCAACCATAAGAAAAAAAAGTTGACAGTCGAAAATAAACAATGGTAACAGTTACACCAAATCAGATCAAAAATTTAGATTTAGCATGAGAAAATGTCTTAGTAATGCAATAATTAATAAAATAACACATAATATAAATGACAAATGAGTTATAGCCGAAAACAAAAAATACAAAATTTCAGTTTTCTTTAGTTTATTCAGAAACTAAGCAAGATAGATCTTATATCTTTTTAAATTATTAGTGGGCATATAATTCTACAACTTTTCTCTAATTTAACCATCGTCCTATCTCTACAAATAAGCGAGATCCCTATAGTTAACACGCAATTTGATACATCCTGTATATTTTTTTGTAGTTTAAGTATACAAATTGTAACTGTTTTCGTAGGAACGTAGGTAATTAATGAGTACAACAAAGAATGTATAGGCAGCTAATAAGTGCGACGAGGAAGGGAGATAATGGGCTACCCAAGTGGTGACTCGCATATCTATGGATGCTTTTAAATTTAATGGAAAATTTCAGGTAAACCTTTTGAATAGTATTCATGGGCACGGGAATCCCCACTTGGTCCGTCCGTCCGTTATTTTCTATCTTGTCGCACTCATTGGTTGTCCGTTTTTTTTCCAGAAAAACGGTGATTTGTATACAGGGAGCATCATATTTTTTCGGCACCATTGGAAGATTGTTTTTATTATTAGAGTTATTTGATTTGGTATATTAGGAAAGACGTGTAACTTTTTATGCTGGTGAATATGCCATACACGAAAAATCCATTGAGTGCCGCTTATTTGACATATTCTATAAAATACCTTTTCTTTAGAATGAAACACGTATATTTGTGAATATTTTGAAAGAAACTCTGATTATAAAATTTCAAATGCATGTAGTAACCTAAAGTGGATAATAACCAGAGCGCGGATTTATAAGCATTTATTTTTTTAATAGGAGTTTATAATAAGCTTGATAAGTCAGAAAAAAACTTGAAAATCACAAAATAAGCAAAATAGAAAAAAAAACAATTTTTATTTGTGTTGCATACGAATAAGGTATTGTTACAAATAATTCAATACAAAATAAAAACTATAACAAAAATAAAAATATACTTTGAAATAAATTTCCTGATCGTTCAAGCCTTTTTTTTTTATTAAAAATTTAACTGGAGCATATTATGGGAAAACGACAGACATTTTTGAAATCATCTTATAAAATATAAAATATTACAAAGGCGTAACTTACGGTTTTCATGCAGCTTCTGCAAACTATTTTGTTATTTTTAATAACCAATTCAAGAAAATCGTTACGCCAAAATGCCGATATGGATTTATCCTTCACTTTAAGCAGTTTATAATTTCAAATTAAAATTATTCACAAAACATCAACACAATGCAATGCTCCAGATTACTGAGGTTAACAAAACAATGTTTTTAGCGTTTTTATAAATAAACGCCATAGACTATTGGGTGTGGCTTTCGATAGAACACAGAACTTGGTGATTCCCCGAGTGCAGTATTTGTTTCTCTGCGGTATGTTTGTTTGATCTAGCAGGGGATTTGTAGAATGTGGTGTAAACATTCGATAAATTATTAAAACTGAAAAATAGTAAATTAGTTAATGTTTTAACATTAGATTTTTCAAACTAAAATTGCAAATGTTAAATTTTTAATACAAAAAAGCACCAACTAGCTGTATAAAAGCTAAAATAAGCGCATATAAGCAGTTTAAGGAGCAAAATACGCAAAATAAAGAAAATAAGCAAAATAAGAGTGGTGTCAAATGATTACATTTTTCATGAATCGTGAAGATACAAAAGGATTTTCATTTGCTTACAATAGTGCACAAGGAAAATGCTTCAGCTTGAAATTCACGATGTAATAATAACTAATAAGAAATTATTTCGTGATTATTCAGGTCGTTTAACAACAAATTGTCTAGTCATGAAGCAATTTGATGTTAGCTGTAAAACTATTTCACTCATAACTTTTTTATTATCCACCGTAAGTAACTATTGTATTCAGAATTTAATTGTCTTTTAGAATATAAAGAAATGCAGGATGTTGAATTTTAAGTGGAATAATTAAAAGACATCTTAATTAGCATAAGAAGTTATACATCTTTCCTAATTTAACCAAATCTGTTGCTTTAGTAACAGATGAGGTACCAACAGCGCCGAGATAATTTTATACACTTCTATATAGTGCTTCTATCAATAAATAATTCCTCTACATTAACAGTGCTGATGTGGAACTTATGTGCTTTATGTATAAGATCAATGGAAATGAACCCAAAATTGATTACTTGAATTCATCAAACTATGCCATTCATCTCAAGCTACAAATATTTAAATGAAACAGTACGAATAACAGTCTTTTGTTTACTGTATTGATTGCGCTATTATTTTTAATTGCACTTTATATTGTTCTCTAGATATTGAACTTTTTACTTTGAAATTGACTTGCTGTATCAAAACTGCCTGCCTCGTTAAATTGTTCTACAGCTGAGTTGGTCACATTTTTGCATTCTCTGTAGCGAGAAAGCGTTGTGCATTTTATATTTTAGTTGCCTCGTGGAATTGATGCTTACGTACCCCAAGTTTGTACCATGCATAAATTTAAAGCAGAGCAATCTTCAAGTCCTCGTTTGTACTTCGTAATTACTTTTTGCGTATATTTTTGCACTTATAATAAATATTTTTGTCACTGGATGGTCTCGTTTGCTGAAAAACCAGCTTTGAAATGAACATGTGGAAGTACGCTAGTTGCTTCTATTAATAACAGCATATAACCTCTGTTCATTTAGCTTATAACAAATTAACAGGAATATTTGACGTGAGTTGCAAATAAACTTTTCAGATTTGTTTTAATTTTACAATGTTGATGATTTTTTTCTGTAGTTGCGATTACATTAACTTGTTTTGGCACCAGTCAAGTTATTATTGAAATTTTGTAAAAATATATGCCTGAAAATAAAGTTGTAGATTTAAACAGGAAGGAATTTGGTTTTAATGCTTCAATGGATGTGTTACATAATTATAATATCAAAAAAATTGAACTGTTAAGAGCAGTGACTGGAATTGTTTTTACTAATCTAATTACATAGATTTTATGTAAATTAAGAGTTGTGGTTTGATTTGCAATAATTTTTAGATCGCATGAGCTGCAGTATACGACATTCCGTAATGCAATTTCATAATTTTGGAACCGCCACACAATAAATAGAAGAAACCGACGTCAACATGTTTAGCTTATACATTTAGGAAGGATTTATAATTTTGTGTTTGTATGCGAAAAATGAATTTTGTACTTAAAACTTTTTGTTTGAACTACGCCAAAACTGAGTTAGAATACACGGGAGGGCTCACGGTTTTTATACAAAATTTTAATGTGGGTTGTTACTCTGATGCACATTTAAATTAATTATTCTCATAGTATTAAAAGACACACTAGAAAGTATTAAATTTAAGGTTTTTTAAAAACGCTCTCTGGCGGCCAAAATTAAAAGTTAGCTGTAAAGGAAATTTCAAGGTCTATCCAAATATGCAAAAATATAGAGGGTGTTCGATTAAAAATAAAGAAATTGCTATCACTTCTGGTTTAACCGGAAGTCAAAAGTAACAGTTTTATGTCGTAATATGCATTTTTATGTGTATATTACCCAAGAAAAATTTGAAATTAATAATTTTAAAATTGAGAAGTGGCCGGTGTTACACCTGTTCTCGCGGCCACTCTGTATGTATGGAAAATCTAAAAGACAAAATATTTGAATCAAAGCAGCCTGAGAAAGTTATATTTTTGGTTTCGTTATGTTGATGACATTTTAGCGTGTTCAGATAGTTTATTTGAGGTAATTAACGATTTTTTAATTTTTATTAACAGCTGGCACCCAAACATAAAATTTACACTAGAAACTGAACAAAATAGGTCAATATAGATATACAGTGTGTCTCAGAATTGACGCAACAAGAGATTTATTGTTGTTTTGGCATCGCTCCATAATTCCGGTACGGATGCGTCCGCTTTCGCTGAGCTTCGGAATGGGGGGTATAGTAAAAATTCATTGAGAAAATAAGTTTAAAAAAAAAATTCGAAGCCGGAAGCGGAAGTTAAACACGTTTTTCTGTTGAAAACGAATTTTCTTAATTTGAAACCGGAGTTTGAGCATATCCAATGCTTTTTTGAAACTTGAATTTGAACTTTGTAGCTTCAAACTGTGGACCGCTACGATTTTGTGTTAATTTTGACTATAACGCCTTATTACTCAAAAACAGACCGGGATACAATTTGTTATTGAAATGGCTATCGGGGGACGACACAATGTTGCTGGGTACAAGAACTTTTAAAAGCATGAAAACTGCGAAACGAAAATTATTAGAAAAATTTTTGAAATTTTGAAAAAAATATTTAAAAATTGGTGACAAGTTTTTTTTTAAATTTTGTTGACTCGTATAGTTGAGGACAGGCTACAATTTGGTTTGTGTCCCAGCTCGCTAGTTAATCTGTGACACCTTTAATGAATTTTTGAAAACTCGCTGTTTTATCGGTTGCTTACAAAAAAAAGCTAGTTATCAGACAAGGATGAAACGTCATACTGTAAATGCTCTATGTGTACACAATGTTACAAGAAACGAGACCATTTGGAAATACTTAAACATTAGTGAAAAAAAGTATATAAGTACAGATTTTTTCAACAAAATATTGGTCAAAACTGTACAGAATTCTAGTGGAAAATAGAGCTAGGGATGAGTTACAATTTGGTTTCTGTCTTAGAGTGTGCTAATTTATCTGTGGCGTCTTCTATAAATTTTTGAAAACCTAAAATTCCCACGATTTTATTTAATAAACGGGAGACGATAAAACATTTCGTTTAAGCTAAATTGCTCATAAGTGATTTTGCAATAAGTGCGGGCCTCAATTTTCAGGTGCCGCAATATTTAGAGTGTTAATTTTTCTCCTCCCAATAGAGAATACGACCTCTAAATAGTATGTTATGCAACGAATCTCTAATGATAGCTATTAATACACGAGTGAGATGATTAATTCAAACGAGTGTATTAATAGCCATTATATAAGAGTTGCATACACTCTTTTTCTACGACTAGTTTATTTAAAAAAATATTCATTACAAAAATTTATTAGAACATCACACTTAAAGAAAACTCGAACTGTTTTACGATGTTAACTGAGAAATGTCGTAATCATGGTTACCAAAAACAATGCTTTGCTGGTATTGGTCAGTTTGGACCATTTCAAAATGAAAATCTGTATCGAAATGAGTATCATTATAGTATAGGCAGCGCGCACTTAATAAGTAAATTAAAACATGGGAGTAAAAAAAAGATTTTAACGCATTTCACACTTTTATGTTAATAGTTTTTTTTTATTTCTTGGCCGTCATTCTTTGTTTGCGTAGATGAATACCTAATTCACTACTACGTTTCACTTTATTATATGCATCAAAGTTACTCATTGCAGAAGCCGCGGCAGAAGCTATGACATACTAATGTGTAACAATGCCTTAAACTCAATTTGTTCAAAATTATTGGTTTCCAGTATGCGAACAACTAATCGAGATGTGGATTGTGGAATGAACTTTACGATGCAATTTTGAATTGATGCTTAACTCCCAAGGTGCTCGCAAACTGTGTTTAATTTTATACTTTTTCATGTTCCTCTGGGGTAGCTTGTTATTTTTATATAAATACGTTTGGAAATATAGATATAAATAGCTTAAAAGTATTGAAAGCTCTAAATATAATTCTCCCAGTTTTAACCTCTTTTACATATCCCTCGACCTATAGTTTTCTTACAGCAACGACTAGAATTACATGGAGTTACTTGTTAGGGGACATAATGACAGGCAATGTTATTTGTAGTAATTATTTAATTTATAGGTATACTTGAAGGCATTAAACTATACACGCCGATTAAATTGACAGTTTCAAACCTAAATTACCGATGTGGTTCCAAAGCGTTTTCAGGAATAAATTATAATGTTTAGAATAGTACCAATTTAATGCTAAATGGAGAAATCAGATTGAACCTTCCACTGCTAAGGGAGCGCGCAGTTATTGTGGTAAAATATGTTTTACTACCAAAAGACGTAATAATAATAACCTTAATCTATTTTCTCTTCGTGGTAATTAGCTTGGATTGAAGCAGACTTAATTCAAGCAGCCTGCTTCTGTACATCCCTCAGGTGCTTTCGGCAGGGCACACAGCTGAACATCCCTCCAATTATCCGAGAAGTCGTTGACATCCAAGAGCCTTTATGAGTTTCGTTCAAATTTGGTTGGATACAGCTAAATGATATCGTGGCGTTTTAAACCTGTAACGTTGTAACAACTTTTTATCTGGTTTGAGATTTTTTTGTGTAGTAGCTTGCCGTTGGCTATTGTAAAGAATTGTTTTAACATTTGTAGAAAGCTAAATTTTAATGATTGGTTAAAATAGAAAAATTATAGCCTAGTGTTAAAATGTAAACGAACTTTTGATGTGTGGAATGAAATTATTCTTCAATTAAATTTCTATTGTGCAGTTTAATTACATCCGTGGTGCAATTTGTTTCATGACAGATTTGCTTTTAATTGCAAATAACTGCAGAATCTGCACCAGTTGGAGAATACTTGTGTAGCACATAGAACGATACGCGGTACTCATACAAACTGCGGTTGGTGGATGCAGTCTAATTACAATATTTGCTAATCTATTTCACACAAACATTTATTATGATTGATGGTGGTTTTGAAGTCGGTTATAGATAATACATAGTATTGTGCTGGTTGCAGTTTTCGCTCCAGACAGGGATTTTTTTCAGTTTGTATTTAAACTTTTTATTGTTACCTATGTAGGAAATACAGACATCTAGTAAGAGTCTAATAATGTACCAACATGCAGTCTGTTTAAAGCCAACCGGAACATAAACATATCAGTTTTAGGGAAATGTTTTTTACATTATCTTTTATCTCTCTGGACAATTTATGTCCCTTTTTAACGTCATAGTCAGAAGGGGCTAATTTTTCTGAATAAGTTGGTAGTACTATAAATGTTTTTCTATTACTGGCAATGTGAAACAATAAATTTTGAAAGAATGACCATTGCGAGCTAGATACACTCAGCATTTAGATTGTAACAAATAACAGGCGTAGTTCAAGTGTTTCGCCGACATACAATGATGCGTTCATATTTCTTGATACTTTGGTATAACAAAATGCGAATTTGAACCTTAATCTTTAGTGTTATTTAAATTCCGTTTTTACGATTTTTAACAGTAATAGGGTATTTTAACGTTGATGATTATCAGTGGGTCAGAGGACAAAGTCGCACTTAGGCTACTTGTGCCCCTTAGACGATCTAGGTTTAATTGAACAGGTTGGCCGCTTCGGCAAAGGACCTGATCCTATTCAATGATAATTCCTGTATTTCACTTGGCTCTAAAGTGGGGGAGCCAAGGTGTTTGTACCTAAGCACCACAAAAGCGGCGTACTCACAGAGTATGTGTTTGGAGATTTCCTTCCAAACTCGGCGTCTTCTACACTGACATCCTCAATAGTGTGGAGATGTTTCTGTAGGTGACCGTGGCCTGTCAGTAGGCCTATCACCATTCTGATTTGTCTTCTGTTTAGGGTTAGACAAATTTTTGTTATTTTAGGCGTAGGACCCTTATTAAGCAGTAAAGACTGTCTTGGTGTTTGACGAGAGGTTTAAGATGATTGGAGCTGTGACAACGTCCAGCTACATATTTCGTGTATCACGCTTTTGGGGACAATCCCAAAGGCCAGTTGTGGTGCCATTAGAGAGTCCCTTGCTCCTCAGCTTCTTCATTCCCGTAATTCCACTATGGTCGGATTGGATGGATAGGATTTTCACATAGTTCTTAGCAGGGAGCTTTGTGAGAGTTTGCCGACATTCTTGGACCAGTCGTGACTCGATCTTAGAGGAGGTCAAGGTTATGATGGCCGCTTGACTGTCGGTACAGATTTAGATACCTATGTCTACTTTTATACCTTCTTCTGAGATTTTCGTTTGCACAGGCTATTGTAGCAAAGATCCCGGCTTGGGATGAAGGTATCGTATGATTTGCCAAATGAGAAGTCTATCACTACTCATCCGATAGATAGGATTGGTCGACCTCAGTCGTTAGGCAACTCGGGAATGTCCTAGGTTTTACTGTGTAGGTTAGTCTGTAGGCTGCCGCTCGGATCTCGAGTCCAATCCGCACCTTCATAGTCCGCTGTTGGGATTGTGCAGTGTGCACAATACATTGCTCCCGTTATACAGAGACAGGCAATACTCTGCAACCGAGTGAGTGCAAGTCTTGTGGTGGTCATTTCAGTTCTAGGCCAGCACTCCTTTTAAAATTGAACATTCCTTCAGAGTTGAACAAAATTTGTAATAATCAGTCGCAGTCGTAATTTGGTAGATGTCCTGCAATATATTCGCGATATTGAATAGTTTTAGAAAAATCATATAAGCACTACAAAAAGGAAGAAGATATAGTCGGTAATACTCCTATCTAAGCATTAACAACGCAACAAAAATAAAATAATTACGCTAAAAAACTTTGATGGAATGATAAACTAATTAAAAATTGAGAAATCAAAAAAATGTGGCAAAACCCCCCAACAATCTCTTTCGGACGAGAGCTTAATATCGAAGAAACAAAGGAAGTAATAGAGAATGAAAATACCAAATACTTCCGAACAAAGCCAGTAACAAAGTATAGTTAATGGTATTAAAAAACGTTTATAATTAGTGACAACACCTTGAAACATAACTGAAAATTCAATTGATAGTTGAAAGATTGCCAAATTTCATTCTACAATTAACACTTAAAAAGGTAATTGCAATACAAAAAAAGAAATTATAACTCTTCGTTTTCAGGTAAAGTAACCAAGCCAAGAAAAATCACTCGGAGCTAAATCCGGCGATCTTGGTGACTAGTTACTAGAGCAGCACTCATCTAACTGAAAGCACACATCTTCACAGTTGGAACTGCTGATTGTATAAACATAATTTTCTTTTTCTACCTCCGGAAGTTACGATGTCTGAAGCGCAATATCTAATTAGCCGTAGGGCGGTTCCCGTGATTCCGTGCGGTTTAGTCGAAGTTATCGCTGCTTACTATGCTTACAGCTAAGATACGATATCTTATTGCACATGCTATCGTAAGTTTAAATTCCCGTTGGGGCGTTACCTTTTTTAATTCTTTTTTTTCTATGTTTAGTATTAGTTAAGACAATGTTATTCAGTTATTTATTGGCGGGCAAATATTTAAAATGTAAAAAGTATGCAAAAGTACCAGCGACGTGTTTCGCTCATTTTTGGGCATTTTCTTTAACTTCAATACTATTTAGTAAATATCGAAAATTAGGTACCATTTTATTATTCAGCGTCTACTAGTAAACATATTTGTATATTTTTTAATTTGTTTATTTGATTTCTTCAACGTGTAAGCTAATTATTTGAATTCGAATTTGTAAAAAGACTTTTCATTCTTTAGGAAATCTGTGAACTCAGCACCCTTGAAACGAGGAGTGGGAAAAATAGTATATAATAACGGACAGAAATTGTTGTATCGGCACACGATCATTATTGATCAGAAAAGAAAATTTGGCTACCAAGATCACCGGATTAACCTCGGTGTTATTTTATTTTGTGAAACCTTCTAAAAACGTGTATAAACATGTTGGAATGTCCTCAAAATTTCTAATTGTTAATTAGCGACCGTTTGAAACTAAAATTTGTCACTGTTTAGGTGAAAATGAAGGATCATTTGAATACTTATTATAATTTTTTTTGATATTACCTTTCATTTGTATTTAAATTGTAAAGCTTAATTTTATTAAATTAACATGTGTATTGCCGTCGATGTGCAAAATATTGTTCTTCGGGACTACTTGGTGGCCAAGAACTTCCATACTGATGAACTTCCGGAAAGTTATGCGAAGTCACAGAATTGTGAAGAAAATTCAAAACATCCCTTGCAATGTGAGGTGTAGCTGAATCCTTACTAAACCATCGTGTTTAGGTATAATCTTGTTTTCCATAAATGAAGCTAGAAGTCGTAAACACATTTCACATCATATTAGAACAAGACTATTAATTAAGTAACACTCTATATAATAAAACTGATGATTTACATACATGTAAGATTTTGGTCAGTAAATGAAATAACGCATAAGTTGTAGAATCTGCAGTACAGATTAATAATCTGTTTCTCTTTCTAAAAAAAAGCAACCTAGTGGAACTAAACCAGTTAATACGGAGTTATACAACAGATATGTTAACCGAGTCTAACATAAGTTGACAAGAAAATCCGCGTGCTAGAAGATGGCAGGCGGCTGATATAGTCCAACCCAGTTTGTGAAGTCTTATATAAAACGTACCCAAGCCACTGATATACAAATTGTAGACCGTTATAGTATCAAGTTTACTTTGATTCTTATTTTCTTCGAGTTAATGTTAAAATGTAGCTGCGTGCCAAAATTAACAGACAGCTTTAGTTGCGTGTCTATAAATCAAACGTAGAAATTCTTGTTTTACTGCGACATTCTATTTTTGTACATGTGGTTTGGAAATTCCCTTTATAATTGAAATCAACAGTGTGTTCTTAATTGCCGTAACCTCATTCGTTTACATAGGGTCGTCAAAACACCCTAACCCTTGAATTAAAGCAGTCAGTTTCACGACAGTTTAATTCAGTCTGTCTTCTGCAGCGAACTACGACTTGCTTGTAACACCTTTCCAAATAGCAGTTTAACTCGTACATCAAAGTCAAATTTCTTAACAATGTAAAGGTGAGTTATGTATTCGTAGGAATTACAGAACACGTAAAGTGTTCTGTTATATCTCGGTTGTCGTTCAATTTTCACAATCTAATCAAAATTTATAAAGTTGAATAATTGAATTTCTGTCCATATGAATTTACCCTTGTTTACATTGCTGTAGTTACTTAGTAGGTTCAACTAACAGAAATTTTCATATGTTCGTTTAATTACAAATGTGGCTGGCTTGCCAAACGTTGATGTAAATGTGTTACGTACATCTTGTATGTTCGGAGTGCTTTGGAGAAAAAAGAAAAAATTCTATAGCAGGGTTCCCAAATGGTCCCTTTTTTGGGAAAAGGTCCGTATTTTTAGAAAAGGTCCTTTAAAGTTCTTAATTTTTCATAATGGTCCTTAAAATCCGTATGAAAAGTTCATATGAAGATATATCCGAAAATACTTCTTTACGGAGATACCGCCTTCTGATGAAAGAACACTAATCTAATCGCTTTTTTGACGATAACTTTTGCAGTAGTTGCATTACAATTAACTTAGTATTTCTAGTAATTTTTGTTGAAAACACAAAAAAGGTACTCCTGTTGGAAGTATGTAACAGTTTTAGAGATAATTCAATTTTTGTGAAAAATCAAGTTACCATGAAGGTCTAAATGTTTTATCAAGATGTCCAAATAATTTCCACAAACTTTGAGAGTGAATTCCACACATGAAAACGTTTAAAACGTCCCAACAAACAATTGTACTGTCTTCGGAAGTGGGAAATTTCAACAATTCAAACTGTTGCCTCTTCAGGAGGAAGCGTTTCGATACAAATGCTTATTGGAACTTTTTAATCGTTTTCATGTGTGGAACTCACTCTCAAAGTTTGAGAAAAGTATTTGGACATCTTGAGAAAACATTTAAACCATCATTGTAACTTGATTTTACGAAAACATTGAATTATCTCCAAAACTGTTGTAGCAGCTTTCAACAAAAGAACCTTTTTTTGTGTACTTTTGTATGGACCATCAGATTTTCTACACAAAACTTTAAAAATTGTAAAATATTAGAAAAACATATTACGTGAGACACCGTTGGTGCACTTATTCAAACAAAAAATTACACGAAATATTAAACTAAATCAGTAGTGCTCACATTTAAAACTTCACAATGTAAGTGCAACCACTGCTAAAATTAACGGTAAAAAAGTGATTAGACTGTTCTTTTTCCAGAAGACCGTAACTCCGTAAGAAAGCATTTTTGATATATTTTGTTCATATGAACTTTCCTTCATGAAATAACCCAATGAATCACCTTCTGAAGTTTCTCTGAGTACTTAGGAAACACCCTGTATAGTGTGTAATAGACCACCCGCGCACTATCTTTTACAGCTAAACCATTGAACCTACATGAACGGAATACAAAATTTGTTATATAAATCGTACACGAGGTATTCAGTATAAATATTTAGAAATTTTTTGGGCCTTTGAAAATGGTAGTTTTTTTACGGCGGGCCCTAGTTTTTTTTCTCGAAATTTTCAAATACGAAGGTGGGTCAAGTCGTAACCCATTTAAAAGGTATTTCTAAACCCAACAACTATAAAAAAAGAAAATATTGATAGCTCAACCTATTTCAAAATGACGGCCAATTATGTCTAAAAAGCGGCCATTAGATAAGCTTTTTCTCAACCATTTTCATCAACTATTGCACCAAGAAAATTGGTACTGAGCGGTAAAGTCCATTCAATTGGTTTTCCAACGATGTACCACATGAGGACAAAAATATCTCCTCTCCTCCTCAAAACAGCGGGAACATTCAAAATATATTATCTCAAAAATCTTAAAATGGACAAGAGGTCAGGTGATACCTCATTATATTTAAAGTTTTTCGATATCTCTCATCGTTACAAAATGGCGGTAAAAACTTACTTTCTATTATTATCGAACGAATCGCTTCTTCTACCGCATCTATGCTGATGTATAAGGTCTATTCACATAACATTTAAATCAACATGCGACAACTCAACATCGCACTCGCACTAAACCTTTATTATACCTTCTACTTTCCTGTCTCGACCACGCACTTTTATTTTTCTCTTCCGACTAACAAGTTGTGACACCACCATCACCGGCCTCCCCATCTTACATTTAAAACGTGCACATCTTATTCGCCAAAAACACCAACACACGCATTATTAGTTTCCCACCAGTATAATAAAGGTTTAGTGCGCGTGCGATGTTGAGTTGTCCAACACAAACTCGAAAACACTCCACGGTGGCTGTGTGTTTGTTTTTAAACCTGCGGAATTCTGGTGGCTACGTACTACCTTTTGCCAGTTTTTTTTCCTTTGTTAATAAAACCATAAGTACTCATAAAAGCATAAAATAACATTATACTAATTTTGTACACATTGAATTGTAGATGTATTTCTTGATTTTGCGATAAAATGTAACTTGGATGGTAGGAAATATAAACTTGTTTTACTTGGATCTAATTTATTTTGTCAGAAGTAACGGGTCGGAAAATTCCCTTAGGATATCCGGATAGTTGCAGTGAACTAAATTTTTGACGGTTTCTAATTGAATGGTTGATATGTTGGCTTGTAAGGCCCTAGGGATACTTGCACGGAATGGAATGGGTACATATGTGCTGCACTTCTATTAGTGTCGGAAGTTTACCGTGTTGAGGACCATTAAAACTTATAAACTCAATTTCAGAAGTGTACTTCAATTTTATATTAGGTAGGTTATAATTTCAACAGTAACTTGATGTTGCCTCCCACCTGATTTCTAATTAAAACACTTGGGGTTTGTGGAAATCGATGATAAAATTCATGTTATAACAAAGATAGATTAAT
The DNA here is from genome assembly GCA_958336395.1 of Ctenicera cuprea. Lineage (NCBI taxonomy): Eukaryota > Metazoa > Arthropoda > Insecta > Coleoptera > Elateridae > Ctenicera > Ctenicera cuprea. Next base: position 41,617,393 of record OY284490.1, read on the forward strand.
ATAAATGATTAGTGGTAAGGTGTTTATGATTTACAGTTTTCTCCTTAGTGCGTTACAGCAGTGAATTAACATCTGCTTTCACTTCATTCACTAGTTCGTTAGAAATCTTTAGTGGCATAATGAATATATTCACAAAACCTAATGGAAGGAACCCGTTTTGTAGGGTCTGCATTCCGTAATACTAGAAACGAGCGAATCAGTGTAATTAATTGAATTCAGAATGCTAATTGCTACTTTTAGTTTCAGGTAGTGTTCAAATTTACTGTGATCTTGTGTCTTTATCGTTTCCTGCGTTAAAGATGTTTTGCTTGTTTACTTATGAAAATGTATTACTTTGCTTGACATGCTTTTAAAAGAATTGTAAGTATTAAGATTTCAAATAATCTTTAGAATTGCATCTTGTTTTATATTATAAACAGCCTTGTAAATTCGTTAATTTTCCAGTAGAATGTTTTCCAACTATCTCATTATTATTTCGATAAATATTCTCTTAATAGTTGCAATAACTTATTTGCAGTTGAATGAATAAGTTCTTGAAGTTATATTACTCATGTATTCGATTATGCCATACCGGATAGGAATTAAATTTTAGGTAGGTAGTAAATAAATATCTACAGTCAGTAATATTATCTAATTGCGTAGGCTAAGCACGTGTATATTTTCCAGTTTTGTTAATTTTCTGTATATTATCTCGGGATCCCCCCACCTCTTGCAACTTTTAGTAGGGTGGGACCCCTGCTATTACAACCCAGATATTTACGCGGCCCTTATACGAAGACCGCTGTAATATTCCATAGAAATACGCTCTTTTTATGTAGAATGTTTGTCTTATTGTAGCGCGATCTGCTGACACCTCATGGCGACAACAAACTCGAACGCGAACACATCGCTACACGGTCGCGGCTGTAAAACCGGCCAGCCGGGCGGGCAGGTCACGCGGCATTTCATTTCAAACGCCTACGTGGAGTGGTTTGTCGTCTACTATCAATACATAAATGTGATAACAGTAACAGTAACAATAGACATTCAGTAAGTAATCTTATGATAAAATGAGATAGCGACACAGAACTGAAAATCTATGTGGTAGGTCCAGGGGACTGTCCTTGTTTAGTCTTCTTCTACATTGGATCGTAAGAAGGTCGTTCTCTAACGTGTTTGGATGTTTATGAAGACATTCTTGATATTTGACACTTATATTCGTAATTTCTTCTTGTGCCGTCTTTTGAAGATCTTGATGGATTACATGGTTTAGCACATTCCATGAAGCATTGACCCAAGCGTAATATGGCGTTATAGTGAACAGTTGTATACTCTTTTCTGACAATTCTTTCAACACCCTGCTGTTTATCGAGGCATAACATTGTAGCGTGCAAATTTGTCATGATCACCAAGTAACTGATGGATTGGTTTGTCTTCCTTCGAAAGAATTTCTGCGGGAAGAGTTGAAATACGTTCGTCTAGTGTTCTGCGCAAACATTCGCCTTATCGTGGCTAATCCTTGCCCAGATTCCACCTTTGGTTCTAATTCGGGGATTGAAACCTGTTGTTTTAACTTTTTGGTTGTCTTGGGGTTTCTTATTGTCTGGTTTAGCCTAGTTTTGTCGTTAGGGCTCTCTTTGTTTGCCATCTCTTTCTACGCGTTCTTTTCTCATAAATTTGATTCTTAATGGATACTGGACAGCATTTCTTTATTATCTGAGGGTTTTTTCTGGAGTTGCTTCTCAAGCAGCTTTTTGTATTGCTTGCGTTCGGGGCTATGCCTTCCTTACGCAAAAATCTGGTATCTTTTCTCTATCTGTGGGCGGCTAGTAGGTGGGTTCTCCCGTCGATAGGTGGTCGAGCCTATTGGTCATCATTGCTTGAAACAGTTGTCTGCCATTTGGTGTTTACAGCCTGGAACCCCATTGGTCATGATTAAAATGGTAATCGCTACCAGCGATGATCCGATTTTTTTATGGTTTTTTTCCCGACGGATTTTCCTAAAGTCCTTTCTTAAATATGTTTTTCAATTCTGTTTATGCGAATTTTTTTCCGAGAGAAGTTCTTATCTCCAGACGCACACGCTGGTTATGTAATTATCAAAAGAGCAGGGGGCTTAGCCCACGGGTTCTGCTAGTAGTAAATTAAAATTAATTATTTAACGTTACTAATGCATCTATATATCAAATCAGTAACTGTCGCACCATAACAACACGACTAAATATTGCTTTTCGGAAATATTTTCCATTATAACGCGGTCCCTTATATGTCGGCTCAGTTTTTTCATTTTTTTTCGGTGAAACTTCACTTTGCTATCAATTCTGTTGGTATAAATTGGTTATTTATAGCCACTTTAATTTTAGCGGATCAGAAATGTGTATTTATCGCGCTGACAACAGCAAATGTGAAGCAGAGGAATTCTACCATTCATCGCCTACAACTTGGGGTTTGGATTGGGTTTCACTTAGTAATACAAAGTATTTAATACTAAATTGTTTACTACAAATTCCAGCTAGATGCATCTGTAGGCAGTACACTTTTACTGATGCATTCATTATCATGCCGTACATCCCGAAACAGCTTAGATATTTATTATGTATGTGGGTTCTGATATTTACGTTAAAATCACGTAGGGTGATTGGGCATGAAGCTTGCCGATATCAGGGCATGGATATTAATTGCATCATTGATTTATATGAATAAGAGCGAATATAATTTTGGAATTATATGCAAATGTACAACATTTTTTAGTGCATATTTATTACTTACAAAAACATTTTGGAAGTCTCTGTTAAGGCAATTACCTGGAACTGATGAGAAGTGATAAGTTTAACTAATGGTTTTCTCGCTTCTTTTAATTTTTTTTGGTGTTATGATTTTTATCCGCAGAATGTTTTTTCTTCAGATTTTACGGGATTTTTCTGTGTTATAATTTTTTTACGATATTGTTTTTCCGGGACTTTTCTTCGGGACTGTTTTCCAGGCTGCGTTTCGCTATTTTTCGCGGATTTTATTTCCGGTAGCAACTCTTATTCCGACCGACTTAGCGGAGGAAACATTTGGAGCGGCAAGCGCCGCGGGTATGAAAGTACAAAAAGCCGGGGATGAAGCCCACGGGTTCTGCTAGTTTATTATTTATGAATATCAATGAATAGAATATGCAACCAAAATAACAGATGATGACACTGCCTGCATTAGTATCTTATATGTATACAATAAGGAAAAGAGATAGTCTTTATAATGAAATGTCATTGCAAATATGACATTCGGTGATTTATGGTTGTGATGCAAACAGAAAATGTCTTAACTTGACAGAAAAGAGTTTCTTAATGCTAGAATTTCTGACTGCTATCTCTGATTGTTAATTTTTTAATGATTTTTATTAAGATACTAATCCAGAAAGCTTTGTTATTTGGGTTGCAGATTTTACTCCATCCTGAAGTAACTAGAGTATAGAGTGTTTTGAATTGTGATGTTTAAACCGCTGAGGCAGCAGGTGAAGGTGGAAAGTCGGTAAGGAATAGAAAGAGCGAAGCAGAAAAGATAATCTAAAAAATAGATTGTCATACCGTGAGAAGATGTGATGTATTGATTAAGAAAGTAGGAACTGTCCCGACTATTTCTTACAAAAATGATGTCGGAATAACGGCAATCACCGAAAAGGAGAATGGAAGTGAAGTTATGTCCGAAGAAAGAAGGTAGAGTCGATAAAATAAAGGGACGACATGGGTGATTTGTGAGAATTACATGATATAGAGTCGGAAAAGAAAGTGACAAGATGAGGGTAAAAGTTATATTTTGAAAGAGTATATCGTTCAATTGCGGACATTGTTTGATGAAGACATGTAAAGAAAATTCACAGAGGTGCAACAATAGTAGAATTACTAATAAAGGAGTTAAGCTGGTAAAGCTTGATACTGCAGTAAAATAAACTGAACAACCGCAACACATGAAGTATTCTAGTATTTTTTGTAACGAATGTCTCCTTACTAACGATTTGACAAAGGTAATATTAGTTTATTGTTATTGTAAGTAATAATTTTCCAAGTTTCTTTGAATTTGGAGTTTCCTTAGCAGAAGTTATAGCAGTATTATTATAAAGTTTTGTTTGTATTAAGAACTCGTGAACGGCTTCGTTGCAGTTAACTTTGGTATTCATGTTGTAATTCGATCTGAGAATTGAATTTTGATTTAGATCAGTGGTGTACAACGTGGTTGTGTTTTTAAAATTTGGGGGACCACCAAAAACACATAAAAAGTCTCGGACTTACGATTGTCAAATTAAAATATAACTATTACCACAAATCAATCAAATTAAACCAAAGATCCAAGTTCACGTTTTAAATTAAAATAATTACATGTTATTTATTAAAGTTATCTCATTAACATTTTTTTGTATTTTATTATAAGGCAAAGAGGGGTTGTGTCTGGTTCACATCTGAATTTAAGTAAATAACGTTGTGTGTCACTAATTTAGATCATCTTCTCTTAAGTACATATTTGGCTCTAGTTGTGTTGAATTAACACTACGATAGAATAAACATTTTATTAATTAAATTATTTTGATGTGATTGTGTATTGTGAAATCATAAGCAATAAAGGGTTACATTTACTGAATTCTGTGGTACTTAAGATTTTTGTAGCAATAATATACCGAGTGTTTGCAATTTTATCAAAAATTTTGGCAGGTGCTCCACCTTTTAAAAGTTATTCAGAAAAGTTGCGAGGAAGAGAATGATATTGGGAACGATTATACCATGAACCTTTTTGAGAAAAAGCAATTTAATAAAGACCATAAAATTATTCAATGTAACTAATTGCATCTACTCTTACGATAACGCCCGAACGGTTTTGGTTTTTACGAGGTAGTCGGCAGTTGTCCTACCCTATTGGTGCAACGGCAATACACGCGTTAAACTATTCAAGCGTGCTGTGGGCTCCTGGCATACCAGATGACGCGCAGCTGGTGAGTTAAGAGGCAATCTATAGTCCCACGGTGTGTTAAGTCAACTTAAAAAATACAATCGGTAATTTAGTTCTGACTCGTATCACCAATGGCGCTGATTGCAGAATATATTTTGGTTGCTAAGATACGGTAAGTGAATTACTTGTTGACAGTTCGGTGTTTTAGTATTCTCTGACAGTTCTTGTGAAATTTGAAAATAATTTACACACAATTTAGATTACATATTTTACATTGAAGTTAGACTGTTTTATAACCATGGTGTTTAAATGTTGTGTTGTAAATTGTAAATTTACAAATAATGAGAAGAAAATGCATACTTTTCCAAGTAACCCTGATGTAAGTTATTTCTCTACATTATCAGTTTTATGCTGTTTTCACAAACATACAGTACCTTTTGTTTGTGGACTAAATAAACATATTTTGAAAAGTCTTCAGTTTAGTGTACAAAAAATGGACCCTTTGGATAGATACTGCAGCTTACTTTTTGACGAAATGTCGCTTGAGGCTTCGCTAACGTACAACAAAAAGGTGGATTCCATTGATGGGTTTGAGGACAATGGAGAAGAAAAAAAATTTCTTTTGCAGATCATGCTATGGTGTTTATGGCACGAGGTCTGAGAAGGAAGTGGAAGCAGCCAATATCCTTCTATTTTTCGCAAAGTGGTATGAATTCTACCGAACTTGCAAAAAACTTAAAAATTGTTATTCGAGCTCTCCATGGCATTGGTTTGCACATTGTGGCAACGGTTTGCGATCAACTTCCAGTGAATACAAGTGCCATCAAAATGCTGAAGCAAGAAACTGATAGAGAACACGCCTTAGTTCAGAAAGAAAACAAAATGTTTGGGTTTTCAGTAGATGGAGAAGAGGTTGTTCCTGTATATGACCCTCCCCACCTATTGAAAGGAATAAGGAATAATCTGTTGGAGTCCAAAGCTACATTTTTATGGAAGAAGACAACCAGTCAAATTGCTTCATGGGATGATGTTGTAAAGACTTTTGAAATTGATGTAGGAGATTTTAATACAAGAATGCTCAACAAACTTACAATTTGCCATATCTATAAAGAAAAAATTAAGAAGATGAAGGTGAAACTTGCTGCACAAGTTTTTTCACAGCGTGTTTCTTCTACTATGCGAGGATTGGTTAGATTAGGAAATGGATGTCTTCCTGACTCAGCAGCAGACACTGCAGATTTTTTGTTGTTTATAGACCAACTGTTTGATAGTGTTAACGGTTCTTCAATTAAACCTCAGCATGGTAAGTTCCTGAGATGTGCAGTAACTTCAAAATCTCTTCATGTGGAGTTTTGGAACGAATCCATAAAAGTATTGAATAGTATTAAATACTTCAGAAACAATGGAAAAGAATACACTCCCCCAACTGTAAAAAACTGGATTTCAACTCTGCAAGGTTTCAAATGCATATGGGAGAAACTAAACAGTGTAGGATACGATTTTTTTTGTCCGAGAAGTTTAAACCAAGATCCCGTTGAAAATTTCTTCGGATGTATTCGTAGTCATGGGTTCCGTAATATCAACCCTACATGTAATGCTTTTATAGCTTCCTTTAAAAGCTTACTCATCAATAACTTCACGTCATCACATTCACCAGGAGCGAATTGTGAAGAAGACGATTGTGACGGTGCTTTGGACTCCCTTAAGCAGTTTGTCTGTAAGTCTAGTGTAGATGTAGATGATGAAAATATGGATGCGGAAGAAGAGGTAGATGGAGAGGAAAATTTTTCATTTTTAAACCCTTCAGATACAACAGTTATTAATACCCATGCATATATTGCTGGATACATGGCTAAAAGTATTTTGAAGATGGTAAAAAGATGTGCAGAGTGTAGAAAAGTACTTGTTTCTTCTTCAAACGAATCGGACCATCAATTAATCGAGTATAGGGCCTACGGACCAAAAGCTTTGGTGCGTCCGAATACAGTTTTTATTCGCCTCTTCAGTAACTGCAATGAAGTCATGCACTGTTACTTACCTAAAATGTGTAATCAAGATAAATTGCAATCAAGATTAAAATCAAAATTGTTAAAATTAGTTAATTTTAATTTTGACTGCAGTTGTGAAAAACATAATTGTGTTCTTTTGTTTATTAATATTTTTGTTAATTTTTATATTCATACATGGACTAAAAATGTAAATAATATTTTGAAAGGTTTAGATTTAAGAAACATTAATGATAGTGTAAAAAAGATAGCTTACGATAGATATAAAAAGTTTAAAATTAAGAAACAAAAAATCAGAAATTTGAAGCAGCTACAATAGGTTATTTAAAACATTAATTTTTGCTCTCAGGTAGTTCTAGAGACTTTAGACATGTTAGTAGCTTTTTTTTAAATTTCAATTTAAATTTATTCGCTTATGTTGAATTTTGAAAAAACCCTGTATATAATGTATAATAATCCCTTGACGTATTTTTCTCAACGAAATTATTTTTTTGTTCTAAGCCTTATCAGTCATCGACATTACAATTAATATTATAAAACGTTTTAGTATTATATACTAATAATATTATATGGACGTGCATTTCATTTTTACTGCTTCTGCGTGCTTTTTCTTCCTTTTGTTTTAAATGTTCAGATTACACTTCCAAATTTAAGTAGTACTTCTGCTGTAATCAGTGATGTGGGTTGTCTAGAAAATATTAAATCAGAACCTGATTAATAAATCAAAACAACAAGCTAAGCTAAAGCTCTTTGTTGTCTACATATTCAAGGTGTTCCCCTATTCTCAGATGGGTAATTTTATAAGCAGGAAGTTTTCAGCAAAAACCTTGAGCAAATTTTCCTAAAAATTTTCCAATTCAGAACATATTCTTCAGAAAATGTCACCACACATCACTGAATGTAACATTATGTAATCTAAGCTGAACTGATATGGACATGTGTTTGTGAAAAGACCCTGCAATAACACCAGTAACTGTATTGTACGAATTTAACTTATTTCGTAGGTCCTCATTTATAAATTTTTTTATATGGAATTAAAACTCTTTATTTCGGATATATTTGTTGTTTTACTAATACATTTAAATGGTATAATTTTACCTACAATTTGAATTTCCCGCTATACAATGTTTAGCGCCATTTGCGATCTTAGTCAGTACTATTTCATGTATTGTAGTATGTTCATAGAGTTTCCTATCTATATAAAGGGTATTATATTTTTTATCTATGTATAGTCCTGTTGCTGTAGTTTTGATTGAGCTCTGAGATTGGTCCGGTACATATGATCGCTATAATGTTGTTAAGTGGGCCAATTAAATTGCTAGGTGTTTTAAAGCTTTTTACTCGTCGTCGTTAGATAATTTGTCTTCTACTTATTCTGAAACCTTTTTGTACCGTTTTCGGTGGTAGGTGTTTTTTTTTAGAAATATTGAAAATTTTTTACGCGAGGAAGTGTTCTATAGCTTTAATATTATTAGCAATGATTATATTGCTATTTGGCGGCATTCAATTTAATAAAATAATATCTAAAGCTGTACTGTTGATTAATTTTCCTCTGTTTCATATGCTATAATTTATTTTTCGTTAAACTAAATTAAGAATCTTCATGTGTTATTACCATTAATTTTATTTAATTTTAATTTTATTGTAATTATTGTTTTCTGACAAAAAAAAGACTACGGAGGCTTTATCATTTATTTCAACTCGTGGTCGAGCTGCCTGTTTTATGAAATGTTTTAGTAGTGATACGTTGCAACAATGGCAGAAATTCAGAGCTTTCTTTCTCGTTTCATTTTGACAAAGCCATAAATTATATGGAGTAGCTTTTAGAATAATTTTGTAAGGGTCCTATAATTTGCATGCGAGCCCTTCCGAAGTATGTTCCAGAGAAGTGTTATCGAGCAATTATTTTCGAAACAAAATCCCTCGGATTTTTTTAAAGACTCCAAACCCTCAAAGTAAGTTTGTGCGTTAAATTATAACCTCGTTGTCTCCGTGTAGTCCCAGTAACATTATTAAACAAGGCATCGTGTAATCGCGCGCGTCCTTTTGCCGTAAAGTTGTTATTTTTGTTACACCCTTGTCTCATGTAAATTCCTTGGCGTGTAGTGCCCAAGTTGCTCGCGATGCCCAGAATTTATTGTTATTGCAGTTAACCCTTTCATGACCCCGCTGTAATTCTGCGAGCGGCCAGCTCGAGAAAGCTGCTCTCTTCTTTCTCTTTACTTTGAACGCGCCCTACGTGCGGTTGTATACGATCTCGACGATAGTCACGCTCGGGGTGAACCTTTCACGTCCGTTAGGTGGATTTTTGTACGAAGTTCATTTATCACAGTGAGCCTCTGTGTTACCTAAAGGAATAGGTACTCGCAAAAATTCTGATTTATGCCGCTTATACTTAAATAAATGTTCTTGACAAGACTAGAAAAACGTTACATGTACGTATAGCACGGATATTATATTGTATAGTTGAGAACATGAAAAAAGCATTAATGGTGTAATATACCTAGTTCAGGATTTATTAGTAACATTAAAGAATATTGCGGGAAAATGGCGCCGGCGTTGTTTTTATATGGGTTAAGCGGAAAACAAACCGTATACTAAATTTCTTACTTTAAAAAGTATGCTGGTTTTATAAAGTAAATAACATGCGTTCAAAAAAAAAGGGCCAAGGGCTTTGGATCGTACGGATCCTACCCAGTGTAAATTGAAAAAACAGTGGCAGCCGAAGCCCACTTGACCCCCTTTTTGAACGCATTATACAATGTCTTTCTCTTACCAGCGATGAAAATCACTTAGCATTTATGTTGTGAACTTTGAACATAGTGCAATGTTTTTTTATTGAAGCAAGGGCATACCCAGATGTGTTACGACCTTATTATGTCTCATCGATAGCCTGAACCAAACTATATGTCTACAAAGTAAATTTGCATACCTGTGCATTTTAATTAATTTTCTTTAATAAGATTTATCCGCAGAAATGCTGTTGGCTTATTAGAACTATTACCTTTGGTTGCAACCATGCATTACGCTATGCAGCGTGAAACCTTATTAGTTGCTTTGTTGTCTTAAGATTCCGTAGAAGTATCTAATCCCTAATTTACCACAACGACGCCTCCATTGTTTCAATGAAACGGTGTATACAGGATGTTCAGCAACTCGAGGTTGATACGACTTTCAAACGTATAGATATCTCAGGTATCAATGAAAAGCTTATCATTTAAAATTTTGAACACAGTTATTATTAATGTAAACATGCACATCTACAAAATTTCATCTACGTTTATTAACTAGGGGCGGCAGCGGAGGGTCTGTCATATTTTTGTTATATATTTTAAACGACTAAATATGTTGCATGTTTGAGTAGATATTCTTATTTTCCATACTACTCATAAAATACTCAGGAACTCTTATTTCTTTGTCGCTTATCGATATTCGGTTTTGTGTTTTGAAGTATGATTCTCCTACGAAAATATTTCAGACGAATCTTTACAAAGTGATGTAAAAAATGTGATATGCATTCTCTGATTATAAATAATATATAATAAGACTGGTTAACCATGCATTTCAATTTTTTCCAAAAGTATACTGACTTTGAATGAATTCCTAAGCATAATTTGGTATGAGACGATTTTCGGACACGTTTATGGGACATTTTTACTCTATATTGCCTAATTAATACGGGCACCCTGTATCTAAATCAAAAACGCAATATTTTATGAAGAGTTTCATTCGTTCTTTTTATAGAGAAACAATGTTAAAAACAAGTAATGATTAAGTGCTGCTAAACCGTTTGTTATTATTTTTATTTTTATTAGTTGCCTCTAGCTCCAGAACCTCGAGTGGGTCGTCGCCTACACCCAGGTCTTGGTCACGCACTCGAAAGGCTCCCGAACTTCCTACGGGGTTAACCCGACGTCATACATGGGCAAACCCTAAAAGGAGGAGGTGTGATCACTCTGATTAAAGGGCCGCGTCACAAACCAAGTAATATGCGACTGTAGTTTATACTACCTTCTGTGTATTGGCTATGCAAACAGAGTTAAGTAGAATATCTATTGGAATTTTGCAAGCCAGTGAGACTGAAACTCGCATGCAGGCGCGAATGATCTCAAACTTCCTTCCGCACGAAAGTTAACCTTCACTCCGCGCGTTGAATCTATCTATCTATATACTAAATCCGGATCCCTTCCACTTGTCACCACTTTTAGTGGTGAACACAAGTCAATTTTTGCGCGTGCACTAAATGCTACATAGTACATTATTCGTATACCCAAAGGACCAGTGCAGTATTCGATGCAAAGAAGAAAATTCGCTTTTTGCATATAGTTTTGATTAGTTTATGTTCGAACGCTGTCCAAAGCCGTCATTTACAATCCAGACAGCACAAATCACTGTACTCTCGCAATCCCAACAGCGCGGTCGACGCAAGCAGGTCTACGAAAGTGGATACACTCAAGCTCCAATACAAAAATGTATTACAACATGTCATGCAAGATTCTGAAAATAAGGCATTCCTTAAGATATGTACAAGTAAAAGCAAAAGCAATAACCACGTGCATTTTAATACAAACAAGGGCAGATACAACTAAAACTAAAAGACTATTAAGGACGAATGAAATGAAAATATTAAGAAGCATAACAGGAAATTCATTAAGAGATAGAGTAAGAAATGAAATAATTAGGGAATCATGTAAAACAGAAGACATTGTACGTTGGGGAAGACAAAGAAGAAGGCAGTGGAAGGAGCATATACAGAGAATGGGAGACGAAAGAATCGCGAAGGTAGTAATGAACCAGAAACCGCATGAATCAAGACCGGCCGGTGGAAGGACAGTTGGACTTCAATCTCACAAGAACAAGATTAATAACCGAAAAAAAAAAACAGGTCCTAGACCTAAAATAAGAATAAGAAGAAGAAGAAGATTTTAATACGCAGTTACAAAAATGTGTTACAATACCAGGACATTCCTTAAGTTACGTACAAGTAAAACTAATAATTGGACAAAAAGATAATGAACAATTCATTGCATTGGGTTGTGGGAAAGAACGGCCAGAGGACTCTTGTTCCGCAATAATAAAGATATCTAAATGAAATTTGGTTCAATGGACTTCTTAATAAGAACAATTTTAGACAATTACATTTACATTTTTATGACTTACAGTTTTCAAGAAACAATTTTTATTTTAAATTTAATAAATTAAATTTAATAACTTATTTTTGTGATACAGCGTATTTAAAACTTCACCAAATCAATAGTAATAATATTTGTTATCAAATTTCTAAATCATGGAGAAACAACCAAACGGCCAATAAAAACACGATTTGCATTTAACAATAATTTAATAAAATTAATACTTCTCGAATTTAACTGATATTGCGAATAAACTTCAAATTTATATTTTTCTTTTATGAATTATTTTTGTTTTTATTATATATGTATATTATTTTTATTTCCTATAAGTATTGATAATTGAATTTTGAAAAAATATTTTTGTATTTATGTGTACCTTTCGTATGTATAATATATAAATATTTTTACTTTTAAACGGAATATTAAAAGGATATTTATTTTCGTTAATTATTACACAAAATTTATTCTGAAATACAAATTTAGTTTTAACTACTACGTATTTGGCCTGCCTGGATAACTCTAATATTTTTTTTTTACTCTTAAAAAGTTGATAACGCTGATTACTAATGTAATTTTAATTTACCATGCAACCCACATATTAAAACGGCTACACAATCTATTTGGGAAATTTAGGCAGCTACTTTTTTGAACATATCACACACATATACACACTTGGGGATCTGTAAATTACACAAATAGGTATTTGCCTAACAATCCCGACTCTTATTATGACACTTATTGTTTTAATAAGAATAGTCGAAGTTGATTTTAAATACAACAATAACAGCTCTGTACATTTAAAGCCCTTTGAGCTGATTTTGCAGCAGATAAAAATATTACATAATATATATTCAGTCTCAGATTATAATACTAATTATTGTTTAATGTTAAATTTGTTCGATACGCTTAATAATTTTGAAAAAAATATTTAATTTATTTCTTCTATTGAATCGATTACATTTGTATTTATTATTAAATATAAAAACTTTGAACTTGGGTCTATTAAATCTTGGGACGGATGCAACTGCATCAGCTGCATTGGCGTAGTTACGCCACTATGTATACATTAAACACATCTCTTTTATCTCAACACAGCACATTTATATATACTAGTGTTACCCCAGCGCACAATGCACTGACAGACTGAGCGTTGATAGAACCGGCGAAATGCTAAGTCACGTGATGCATTAGTTCCAATAATAAGACGCGACGTTAATGTAGATGTCGCCTCAAGTGAAGCGCGTCTAGCAGACTTTCATATATATATTAAATTAAAATAATTATTATTAAAAAATCGACGTAGAATAAAAATATAAAAATGTTTCATGTTGCATCTGAGGATAGAGACCTTTCATTGAAAAAAAAATGGTCCAAATTGGTGAAGCGGTAGCCGCTGGAGGAACCGGAGAAGAAAACCCTTTGAGCTTTTATAGTATGGATGGATATTTTTTAAAAGTAGTCCCCAAATAAAAACGTGAAGCCTAGCCCACGCGTTTATATAGTAATAATTAACACCTTCAGCTTTCCTACAGGTCCCGGGTACATTAGTTTTTATTATTATTATGATTCCTAGAAGTACTTTTAAATAATTTAACCGGAAAAATAAGCATAACTGATCAGCGTCTATTTATTGCTGGAATTCTTAGTCCAGGAGGTTATATAATTTGGTATAAGATTAATCTGAAGCTTCACGTTAAATACGATTACTTAGACAGTAAAGGGTAGTAACAAGAAGACGGTGGCGTATAATTATAAGGACCATCAACTCAAATAAAATTATTAGAGTCTGTGTGTAAAAAAGTGCTCCTTATTTTTTTCATGTTTTTTCTATTCTCTGAGAAACCATACAGTCACAGTTTACCTATCAAACAAAAACACGAACGTACTTTTTCCGTGAGCTCTTCAACTATATCTGTCTTCCGTTTTTCTGTTTGAACGCACGTATCCATTGCTGTCGGACAAATCGTTGACACTGATCGAAATTAACGTTTTTGGTAGACGTTTAACACGATTTCTTTAAGAGTCGGTAACCTAACGACTTTTCTCGCACGTAATTTTTTTTGATAGGTAGAAAAGTAAATGGGGGTTTTCATGCAATATTTCCTTGGATGACACTGACATTGACAGTTTTGTTTTACAACTGTCATCCAAGGTACCTTATTGCAGAATAAGGCCGAGTCAAACCAATTTCAAATTTCTGTTCTTAATCTGGTGCCAGTTTTCAATCATTTTATTTTTATAATAATCTGTAAATAATATACTGTTGTTTAGAATGCAGAGAGTAATAATAATTTTTCTAAACATAAAAATATTAAGCAAATGTTTTGTAGCTGAGTACATTCCTTTATGCTTGTGTGTCACTTGTAAGTTTACATAATTATATTGAGCCAATTAACGTCAAAAGGCAAGTGAGTCAGTCATCTTCTGATATGGTTGCAATGTTTATTTATAGTAAATAATAGGTGTGCATTAGTTAGTATTTCTGCATGACTAACATTAGTAAAGTGGTAAAGTACTGTTAAAAAAAACTTATGCGTACTTTTTGCAAAGAATTTTGCCTATTTTCACGGGTTATACTATGGGGCGCCAATTATAAAGTGAAAATTTGCTGTGCATTTCGCGTTATTTATTGCAAATTGTCCCAGTATTTATTATAATTATATGCTTTTTATTTTACTAAATTTTTGTAGATTTAATTAAATCTTTAAACATTTAATTAACTCTTAAAACATTTATTTTAAATTTTTACATATTTAGTAAATCTTTATACATTTGATTACAAGTTTAAATAAATCCTTATAGATTTACATAAATGTTTCAACACGTAATTTTAAGCTGTCACGGTTAATGTTAACCTGTCATATTTGTTGACCTTGGTAGACCCAGCCGACATAGAAGACCGTTTACACCGGTGGTAACATTCAACAATTATGAACACGTTGTTCATATTTCATAAATTTGTACAATAAATGTTAATTCATACATAAATAACAACATGAACCATTGCATAATTTATTATTCACACAATGAAAGTTTCCTCAACATTCCCTTAAGAAAGTAATTTTCAGTCTGTTTTGTTACAGCGTCGAACGCTACCACCATATCCAGCTTAGCGCCTGACTACTGGTGTAAATGATCTTGGTCTCCTAGGTCGGCTTGGCTTACCAAGGTCAAATAAATATGACAGGTTAACATTAAATGTGAAAGCTTAGAATTAAATGTCGATCCATGTATTTAAATCTGTATTGATTTATTTTAATCTGTAAGGATTTACTTAAATCCGTAAAGATTTAATTAAATCTATGAGAAATTTTCATTCAATTACAGAAAAACGCCTGTTATTATAGTTTCTTGACGAATTTCCAGTAATCTACAATTCCAGTTTTATAAAAATCATACCAGTTGTGCAATGTGCAGCGATGTACACGCCGGCAAACCTAAGTAAAAGTCGAAGCACTTTGCCTAAACGTTGCTATACTTTAGAAACTTTCTCTTTCAGTACATATATTCAAAAGTATTTATCTACAACGTTGTAACCCCAACAGCAGTGACAATGACAAACTGCACGCACCAGCACCTTGCAAAGGGTTGACGCAACACGTCATAAACATATATCTCATTTTTTACTGCACTAGACGAGTATTGGAAGTACAACGAACGACATATAATATGACGCAGTCAAAACCTATCAAACAAGCTACAATACAATCCTTGTACTTTAACTTTACGTCGTTGGTGCGATTTCGCAAAAAAAATCAGCTATTTTTTATGATTAAAGAAATTCAAGTTGTGATTTTTTGGAAAAGATTCCTTGGGATTAATGAAAACCAAAAATCGCAAGGCCAGATTCATCCGATAGAAATTTGGTGCGTGGTAGAAAAGGAGCACATCTCAATATAGCTGCATATGCAGCTGCAATTTGTGATTTATATTCTACTATCACCTCATGAGCAATGAGTCATATATCCACCTATCTATCTACATATTCAATTTCTAACTGTCTCATCATAACACGACGACGGGCTTTTACATCTCGGAGCATTTGATTTATTATTTCGAGCGACTGTTTATGTAGCAGTCACGTAGGGCTGGCGCGGTACATAGACGGCGGAAAGCAAAAAGATCTCCTAGCGTTGGAAAAAATAGATAGGCAAATATATAAGCGACAAAATAACAAAAATTAAGAGCAAAGTTATAGTATAAACTAAATGACAATAGTTCAGTAGCAAGAGCTAAACAATACAGAGTGATCGGAAATAATCAAATTTGCTCCCTGAAGAAGCACACGGCAAATATTCTGTTTATAACATCCTTATAGGAACGTCAATACATTATCAGTAAAATGAGATCGACCCACTTATTGCTCGGTCTTCTTTTGGTAGTAAATTATATATTCTTGAACAAGGACAGAAATGCATGAATGCAGCTAAACTAGCTAACGAATTATTACACTTCTAACGGGAACAAATTATTAATGTTTCCTATGAAGTTACGCCCGTCTGTCTGTTTCTTGCTGTTAGTACAACCAAGCGGGTTCGTACGATTAACTATATCATTGCCTACTGTTTAAATACATTGATGTATTTAAATATTTAAAATAAATGTTTCTGAATTTATTATTATTATATCATTGGAATATTTTATTTACATGTATTAAGAATTTAGTTCAGGCAATAAAGATTTATTAAATATTGGAATATCTACATAGTTATTCCGGATCAGTCCTAACTTTTTGTGTTGAGGGGTCCCCGCTACTAGAAGCCACATATTTACGCGACCATTATGTAAGGCCGATATGCTTTTGTACAGCGGCCCGCTATAGTTTTGGGTAAAGATGAACAAAATTGTCTGTCTACGGTTTGTATTTATGATTGACACATAATTTGCCGATAGCTGGCGTTCCCACATCAGACTCCGCGGGGAGCACACGTCATGTTGGTCTAACGGATCCGTTCCTTCGGAATAGACTTTTACTTGCGGCAGCATTCGGGACAGCTTAGTGCCAAAAACCACACTCCAGAGAGATGAAGGTCAGATTATGCAAATGTAGCCGCTAGCGAAGATAATCATATTTAACTCAAATCAGGGTTACAAATTGCACTAAAGCAGAAATTTCAAGAGGGCAGCTGGAAATGTTGCTGCATTACCTATAATTATTTTTTTAGCACTCTGCGGTACTGGATTACCATTTACAGTTTCAAGAAAAAAGTTTGCCGGAAAAATGCAACCAAACATGTCTAGCTTCCACTCTTCGGGTTTAGGTTTTGTTAAAAGGTTATTGTGCCTATATGAGTTATTGATATAACCCCAGATTGGGTTTGTAGATGTCCAAAACATGTATTTCCGTCAAAATATGATAGTATAGGCAAGTAGAGGACGGTGAATGTTCTTTGTTGTGCTTGTTTTATGTCAATTTATTTATATTTCCATCAATTTGTCCGCATCTGTTCATCACCTATACTTACTGTAGAAATTTCTCATTAACATACCCTTTCTTCTGTAGGTCCACGTTGCTTGAAATGTTTTGCATACGTGTATATTATACAATTCCCACAAAATTGTAATGTTCATGTACGACGAATTTTTCTATAGTTTTGCTACAACTGACTGTGTTGTGAGAACGCAATTTAAATGCATTCATCAGAGGTCGTTTCCAAGCAGTTTACCGTAAAGTACGTTTATTGCATGTCACATTTATTATTGAATCAGCCATCTACAACGTAATTCAGTTTAGGAGTTTACAGACAAAGTAAGGCGTCAAGACTACCGGAAATCGGTTGATTGATTCATTTATAATTTGTTACTCTGCTGAATAGTATAGACAGTTACAGAGGAGTGGTTGTAAAATTGTGAAGTGCGCTTAGGGAAGGTGTTGGCAGCATTAATACAGATTGCATATGGATTAATTAGAAATTAAAGGAAGGTTTCCTTTTGATTAAGAGACAGGATATGATTGCCTTTGGGACCTATTTACGCTTGTCAACTACCACCGCTATTCTCCGATCTATGAGCTTCCCTCCTCATATGCGTCATAAAGTCTCTTGAGATTAATTAAGGCTTTAATTAAATCCTTCCATATTTCCACTGTAACTATGTAAGAACTTGTATTATATCATTATAGAATCGTCATGCAAGGGTTTTATACATTAATCCCAACGAGAGAAACTTGTTGCTTACTGTTTAAGTTTGACGTTGTAAATACAAAACATGAGTTTTTGAGTTGCAATTTCTGTGTATTATAAAAACTGAAATAAATATTTAACTTTTTATGATTGTTATGTAATCGTAGATATTTTAATTGTTCTTATAATCACAATATTGTAGCGTTAGAAATGGCATTCTTTATGAGCCCCTAAGGCACTGGCGAGAAACGAAAAATGTCTTTCAACTACTACATTAGAGGGTACCAAAAGTGCCATTTCAAATAAAAATTTCGAAATACATTCAATTTAAAAAGATTTATTAAACGCGCAAGATTTAAGTACCCAAAAAGTGTCTATCGCTCGTTTCAGTTTCAAGAATTCAAGCAATGATTTTTTGTCGTTAATACGGCAACGGATCCGTAAGGTGCTGAGAAGCAGCGGTCTGCTTGATCGGACGCAGTAACTGCTACGGGTGTCCACGTAGACATCGGGCAGGGGGCTGGCAGGTTAAGCTAGTTATTCGGTGTTGCGGGGCTCTATAAGGAGCGGGGTGCTGCAGAGTTCTAGAAGAAGCAGGCTGCTGCAGCATTCAAGGAGGAGCTTGTTTGCTCCGAATCGATTTTGTAGCAAGGCCCTAGAAGGAGTTTGCTATGTGAGTTTCCTCCGGCCCGCAAGCGTGCGCTCGATCTGAGGGCACGCAACCAGGGCTCTGTGATGAAGGTACCGTGTTGGCTTGCTCGGTACCGCAAGCTTGCCTTAGATTCGGAAGAAAATTCTCAGGCGTTGGTTTTTGGGCTGATGACTCATACTTGCAGGATCTGAAAATCAACTGACTTTCCTGTGCAAATGCGCTGCCCCACTTGTATATATGATTTTTCAAGTTGCTGCTGCTTAGTAATGCCTGCGCAATACAAACAAGCACTTGAAATTATTTACTAACAGACTGGGCGAATTTAATACTGATGCAAAGAAACGCGCAACTGTTTATTTAACAGATGAGCCAAGTAATTATTTTTAAAACAAATAATTTTATTTAGACAGCGTAGAATGCGATTCCAAGTGTGCTTGCGGGGTATATATTTCGTTAATCATGTCATCGTTAGTATTTAGAATAGCTGAGATACAATAATCGCTTCAAATAAACTAAGGTATGTAACATGCGATCAACCACATTTTTATCTAGAGTGGCCTTTGGAAGTATTTTTCATGTGTTAACTTAAATCGTCTGTCTATTTATTTTAGGTTATGATAGCGTCAGATATGACAAAACCTCCATAGAGTGCACAAACGCAGTTAAGACACACTTTTTTCGTTCTTAGCCAACTCCAGTTAGAAAACTTTTTGATTGCATGTTACGTAAAAGGTGGCAGTGATGTCTTTATTTTAAGAGGTCGATACTACCACTATACTTTGTATTTGTGCCTTAAATATTATATAATTTAGTGGTTTATCGCAAAAAAAATCTATACGTCAGATAATGGTTGTATCATATTGCTTTGTATTAATAGAAGTATAAAACCATTTAATGATGTATCATCAACTATATCTGTAGATGGATTTTAATGAGAACGGTTTGTTTTCGTGGCGTTATTTATATATATATTTATACATAAATACAATTTATTTCACTATCTATGAATGTATAAAATTTGTATAGGTTAACAAAGTTTATCAATCGCTTATTATTACAAGTTTTAACAGTAACCAATAGGATCGAACTTCTTTAATATGATGGTGTGCCAGCATTAAAATTAAATAAAATGAAAAAATTCGTAATAAATTAACCATTACTAGCGAAATCCGTGAGCTATGCCCCACGCTAACAAAAAATAAACAAACTATTTAAGTTGCTAGTGTAGCGGACCGTGGGTCGAAGTCTTAGTTGTATAAATTTCATATAGAGATTACTTTAATTCTATGTAAACTGATTTTGACAAATTTGTCGCAAAAGTTAGATAAGGGGTTGGGGAAAGTTAGTCCCGAAAAATATATCTGCATCTAAAAATTAAGTTCTAAATCTTATTCTACTATTATTTATGAGCAATTTTTGATCGTCGTTCGTTGACTAAAGAGAGGAACATAAATTTACGTTTTTCAAAATTCATAGTAGGCGTTACAGAAAAATTAGTGGTTTGGGACACGACACAAACACTAGCCCATCTCGAGCTCTATAAGCTTACAAAGTTTAAAAAATCGCGTTTTCAATTTTATGGCAATGTCAAACTTTGAAAATATTTTCACTTCACAGTTCAATTTGTAAAAAGCTTCTCTTATATAACAACATTATGTTCTTTAGGGCTTTTCTAATATCTCTCAACTAGTTTTTGAGTAAATAGGCGTTAAAGCCGACAATTTACAGACACCGTAGCGGAAAAACTTAAGATTTGTCTTAACGCCTTCTATCATATTCTGAAATTGAATAACATTATACTTAATAGTTGAGATTTTGTGGCTAGTAATTATTGAGAGGTGTATGAAACCGTACGTCCCAACAATAAAGAATGCGCGTGTGTAGTGTCTATGTATTAATAGTGTAAACTAAAGTAATGTCTAAGAACGACTCCACCGAAGCTATGCGCTGTTACAGTTGACGTGTGCGCCTGCTGCGGGTTCGTCGAGTGGTTCGTATTATGAAAGCTATCAGCAGATTATGTTACAATAATACCAATAAATATTCTTTTATAAACTTGTCTAAAATAGGATCATTTTTTTTGCATAGGCTTCTTACTCAAAAAGGCATCTCTGCTTCTTATTTGCATGTAAAAATTCAACTGGTGGAATGTATATACGATTATAATACTTACATACAGATTACAAAGATCAATTTTTATAGTCTAAACATTAGACACTCAACGCGTATAATTTATAGATATAGATTAAAATATATAGATAGTTATATAATATAATTTTCTCGGGTTATTTTTTAATTATAACGATTGGTATGTGGTTTAATAATTTCAATATGTATCGAACTGTCAAATAAATTTTGTTTTCAATACTAACAATTAAAACGAATGATGAATTTGCTTAAGTTTATTCGCAAGAAAATTCTGCGCGTCAAATAATTTTTCTTATATATATATATGAGTTTATTATTTTTTACGTAATATATCAGATTAGTTGTATTTTAGAGCACAAGCAACTAAACCAAATGAGTAGTTTGTTTAAATTTATTTTTTAGAATTGTATTTATTTTGTGTGTTACTTTATATCTTTTCTCTTTATTTCAGGTAATTTTCTACTTCTACTACAAAGGAAAACGGTTTTTTGGTGATGGATGGGCAGTAACGAACATCAGTGGGTATTTCTTTTAATTTATTTGTGAGAAGTAATTTTTCAAGAAATCAATAGTAAATACTAAAAGATGTTCATTTTATTTATTAATGATAGTAAACAGTATTGTTTAAAACAATACACATTGCGTTAGGTGAAGTTTGAGATGATTGGTGCACTTATACATTTTTGCGGGTAGATTTATGGGGATTAAACTAAATCTTCTTATCTCTCTTCAAAGCAAGCTTCTAAGAAGTGGAGAAGTTGTTGACCGTTTTTATTTTACAAGTAAGCTTTTTGCGTGTTCAGAAGCGTTCGTTATTCAACGTGTCAGGTGTGATTTTATTGATGTGCTTTTATAATATTATTGTAAATGCAATAATGTAGTCGTTTTGTGATATTACCTTGCATGATAAAACACAAAATGGTATTATTAATGGTACTTTTGAAATTGTTCACTCAAACGGATTATAGTTACGAACAAAGTGTATAAAAGCCATTGTGCCTACCCTTCTGTAAACAACCAAACGTATTTGAAATCAATAGTAATCCACTTTTAATGAATTTTTGTTATATCACGAATAGCTTTGATATTTCTGTTTTTATTGAATACCAGAATATACCACCATACCACCCTTAAAAATTCATTCGGGATAAACTTCGCTGTTTGTTTTGTTTGTTATACTTATAAGTCCGCTTTTAATCTGTATGTAGAGATTATCCCCTTGTTGGATTTATATGCTGTGTTCGTGTTTTTACTGTTTCAAGCACTTCCGTTCACCGCTGTCCCAATTTGTGCCGTATTACGGAGATGTTTCCGTGAGCCAGACATGTGATGTGGTAGAGCTTTTATTTCTAAGCCAGGCAGTTAGAGTTTGGGGGAGCAGTTCGCGATAACCCCATCAATCCTAGTAACATCAGTAAGGCTGAAAATTGTACATTTGTTTAGGCAAGTCTTCTTATGTCTGCTCTTTTGCTTACCTTCTATTAAACTTGTACCTCATTCGGAGGTTTTTCGATTCCGGATATCTGCGGATTTTCGCAGATCATCCGTATCCTATCGATTACACTCGATGTGGTGTACGATTAAATTTCCAAACGCGTTTTCTTTGACGGGGCTAAGCTCTCAGAATTGTATCTTGTTTTACGTCGAACCATTGTGAAGTGCAAAAGTTGGCTGAAATGCAATAAATTTCATTGCGTGCGCTATTCTTTTCCACCCTCCGTTAAGATTTTGAAAAGGTCGGAACTGTAACTTAATTCATTCGGTTTTAAATGGGAGATATCTTCAATTGTAATTATGCGAAGGAAGTATTTAAAAATTAAAATTTCTATCCACATCCAACCCGAATTATTTAAAAAATGTTAGCTTAGAAGATATTTTAATGATCACTTTTGCCTTCCCCATACTTTAGCTGTGTTTTATTTTCACTAGTTAAGTTCACTTGTAACCTAGATTACATCTAGACTGTTTTATTTGCTAATTGTTCTGATCCTAAAGTGATCAGATCATTTCTCTCATCCCCTGTGCTGCACCGCCCGAGTAAAAGAATCACTAATGAAAATCAGTTCAGTTATAAATGGGAAAAAGTTTAATAGCCTAAGTTGTTTTATTTGTTTTTGTGCAGCTAGGTTGTACACATCAGATCAGATTTCACTGAACTGATCTGATCAAAGTGCAAATAAAACACAACGATAAAAACAGTAGTAGATTCTACTGTAATTAGTATGAAATCTGTTGTCAGTTACAAAATATTCGCACATTTATTTTCAAATTTGTCATTTCATCATTTACAAATTATTTACGAGCCTTACAGATTCCCATGTTCTGTGATTTCAGTAGACTTATCTTTTCAGTTATTAAGATAAGAGGGAAGCTTTATTTATGAAGCCACTTCTGCTCCCACAGGGTGGAAACTTTTGCGAGCTTGCAGTCTGTCTCGATTTAATTGGCCAGGAATTACTTTGCGTTAGTGTTAATTTAAATGTATGTGTCTCAGTCGTACTGTTTATTAGCAGGGAGCTTTTTATACTGTAAAGTTGCACGAGTTGCATGAGCTAGGAAATGGTACAATTGTCCTAGAATGTTTTCTGATGCTATGCAAACTTTAAGTTTTTATTGCTAGAGAAGATTAGAAGCAGCCAGTGAATGAATGATATACAAGATGAATTTGTTTTTAGATAAATGTGTATTAGATGTAGTGAAGTACAACATTTTTCCATAGAAAATTGTAAACTTTGGCTAAAATTTGTAGTAATAAAGGAAAAAATTCAATAATTTTTTTTTAATTATTCGACTGAATGTTTCTGTAATTACAAGACAAATGTCCAAAATTTCCAGTGGCATAACATCCCCCAATCATAAAAATGTTGTATTTTCTGTTGATATATATTCAAATCCCCATATTACGATATTAATTTATGAGAAATAAGTTGGTATTCACAAAGAAAATAAGAAAACTGGTTTTAAAAAAGTTGTTCGGTCAGTTTCACCTTTTTAAGATTCTTGTACCGATTTTGAATGGAATAAATAAAAAAATCAGTTTAATCAAAAAAGTCGTTTTTAATCAAAATAATCCCGATTTAAATGAAATAAATTGATATTTGTTATTTTTTAAATAAAAATCACCATTTTTTCCACTCTGACTGGGTATTTTACAATTCCAATTGCAATTGCAATTACAAATACTCAGTCAGAGTGCAAAAAATCGTGATTTTTATTTAAAAAAGAAAAAATATCGATTTATTTTATTCAAATCGGAATTATTTTGATTTAAAACAATTTTTTTGATTAAACTGCTTTTTTAATTTAAAAACAATTTAAGCACCGCTGTTTACCTGCACAAACTATTAACGTACTATCTGCCGAATTTTTGTTTAAATATTTTAATAACAACTGTAACGCAATGTAGAACACACATTTTTTATTTATGATTAGTTTTAAAAAAGATTCGGATCTAAGCAATGCCATAATATTTCCCCACTTCATTTATCCTGGATTGGCGTATTACAGCATTACAACGGGTCTGCTCTCTCACTACGCCCCCTCAGTTTACGCCAAACCCTACATCTACGCTTTGGGGGGACTTACAACCCTTCTAACGACTGGCGCGGTGTTAATGCGACATCCGGGACCACCTATTTGCGTGCCATTCCGAGAGCACGAGGTGCCGCGTTGACTCTGCTTTTGGACACCCATCCAACTACTGATTAGGTAGAGCTATGCTTAACTTTTCTGGTCGCACTAGAATGGGTATTCTAGCCGCTCCAACTCGGGACCCTCGTGGGGCATGTACTATATCAAATTTCATCTCGCTCTGATATACGAAATTTTAAGTAAATAGGCAATAAATTCAAAATTTACAATAACTTATAGAAGGCGTCACGAAGAAATTAGCGAGCTGGGACACAAACTAAATTGTAGCTCAATTCGAGCTATATGAGCTTACAAAATTTAGAAGAAATTGCTTAGCCAGTGTTTGAGGTGTATTATTTTAAAAATTCCAAAATGCTGGCAATCTTTTTTTCGCTGTTTTCATAATTTTGTAAATGCTTCTACCTAGTGTTATTGACCTCATAGACCTACTACAATACCAAATTTGATCCGGATCTGCCAACTCGTTTTTGAATAATAAGGCGTTAAAATTACATTTTTCAACAATTCTTGGCGGCTGCCATTTTGAAGTCAGTCAATTCAGAAAAACTCGTTGAATTTGTTCTGAGATGTTCTATCAGATTCTGTTTTGCGAAAAAAAAAGCTACCAAAAAACATGTCTAATTTCCGCTTGCGGTTTTGGATATTTCTAAAATGCTCTCATGGTTGTGAAATTTTAATACATTCCTGGAAAGTTCTAAAGCTCATCGATATTAGACCTCTCGTTTGGCAGTTACAATGCACAACATACATACGCACCCACCCATTCACAGACAGAAATTTTTTTAAATCCAATTTTTTATGTTCTAGAAGTCCAAAACCTGTATTTCCGTCTATTATACTCAATACTGAAAGTATAGGAAAGTAAAAATGAACGAAAAACTTTGCTTGGGCTTTCCTATAATACCTACTTTAGGAATTGTTGTTTATTGTATTTTAAAAGTTATTGTTTTATTAACTTGTACGCGCTAACAGTGACTATAGAATCGCAGTACTTCTACCACTGCACCGTCGCGAGAACGTACGGCAATAAGCTGCGGCATTTGTTTGCAGCAAAGACCCAATAGTAAATTAATCAGCTAATACTTGGGGGCGGGGGGGTACAGAAAAAACCTTCAAATATTTCTCTAAGTAAAACTTCAATTTATAGTCTTATTCTAGCAATTGTAAGCAATTCAGCTTATCTCAAGGTCCATTATTGGAGAACAACATGGCTTTAGATATATTGAAGGTGATGTACACTGTGTTATTATTATTTTAAAATACTGTATTTTTTTTGTTAATCAAATAGACAATGCAATAGTTTTGTGTTCTGATTCCTAAAGCACGAGGATGTGGGGAAAAGTCCGTGGAATGAAAATGAAAAAAAAGAACTTTGCGGTTTGCGATTACGTTTATTTTTCAATATAATCTCCTGCCACCTCAATACATTTGGACCAGCGATAATCCAAAGTCTCTATGCCTTGATAAAATTCAGAACTGCCAAGTTCTTCAAAGTAGGCATCCACAGTAGCTTTAACATAGTCGTCTGCTGAAAATTTCTGGGCTGCTAGGTATTTTTTCAGACGTGGAAACAGGCGGTAGTCCGACGGTGCTAAGTCTGGCGAACAAGACGGGTGTGGCAGCAAATCCAAGCCTAATTCGTGAATTTTTGGCATAGCAATAACACTCGTGTGGGGCCGTGCATTGTCCTGGTGAAAAATGACTTTTCTTGGCTAAACCAGGACGCTTTTCATTAACTTTTTGCTTTAATTTGACCAAAAGACTCGCGTACTATACGCCTGTGATCGTTTGGTCTTTTGGAAGGTAATCAATCAGAAGAATACCTTTTGCATCCCAAAATATGGAAACCATTACCTTTCCTGCAGATGCAACAGTCTTGGCCTACTTTGGAGGAGTAGAACCACTGTGACGCCACTGTTTAAATTTTGTTTTGTTTCCGACGTATAATGATGGACTCAAGTTTCATCTGTGGTGATAAATCGGCGAATAAAATCTACTTCGCGAACATTTTTGCATCTGCACAAATTTTTGATCAACACTGAGCAGTCGCGGCACCCACCTCGCGGACAGCTTCTTCATGTCCAACTCTTTATTTAAAATGTACGTTGCGCGTTCTTTGGAGATATTTACAGCCTCTGCTATCTCAGACGTCTTCAACCGACTGTCTTTTAACACCATAGCATAGCAAATTTGACAGTTGACGGTCTGAAGGAGTGAACTTGCTAGCGCGCCACGAAAACTGTCTGAAACAGCGCCATCTATCCCTCATTACACGAACTTTTCAACCCATCCTCGTAGCTCAATTCCGTTCTACATTATTAAACATTACCTTCCTTTGGCTATACTCCATATAGTGAAGCAACTAAAAAGAATGTAAAAAATATCAACTGTAGAATACGAAAGAATACTGCGGCCGCGGTAGCTAGGCGGATGAGTATCCGCTTAGTAACCAAGCGGACCCGGTTTTGCACCCCAGTTTGGCGATGGATGTTTGTGTGTGTCCGTGCGTGTTAGATGGGGGCTTATAACTGTGGTGGTTAACGCCTCTGTAATGCACGTTGAAAAATATTTTATGCATCAAATTTTCGTGCGTTTTACATATATTAAAGTGTTACCCTGCATCCTATACGCGTCAATTATATAAGGCGCATATTCTCATGCAACGCGCTGTAGTCGGCTAGTACAGTTTTCAGTACATAGATAAGAAAATTGCCTTTCCGGTATTACATGTATAATTGTAATGGTATTCGATGCTACCTACTTCGTATTTCTAAATCAGAGTTTACGGCAAAAACTCATGCTCTCCAGTTACCCCTTTCACCGAGATCGAATTTTGCTTACGGCAGAACCGCTAGCTGATCATCTTAGTACAACTCATTTACGACAACAACTACGTACAAAGATGTAGCAGCAAACAAAGAAGAACAAGAAACAAAATTTTAGCTAAGACTCGCCTAAAAAATTGTTTAAAATAAGCATTCCTTATTAGGAATTGGGGAAACCTCCAGAAAATAGTTTTTTCTTGAACTAGCTAAACGATTTTTTCAAATTTTGTTAAATGATAGAAGCATATTGCCCCAATTTTCTTGTGATGTCCTTTATGAGTTTTTCTAATTTTTAAAGTTGTGCAAACTTCAGAAAATTAATTTTCTTAAACTAGCTAGAAATTTTTTTGAAATTTTGTAAGCTGATAGAAGTAGGAACGAGTTATATTTATTTTGTTTCCCAATGCCTTAATTTTCCTCCCATATACTCCATCAATTTTTAAAATTTTTAATTGATCAAAACTCCAAAAAATTATGTTTTTAAGCTAGCTACACAATTTTTCAAAAAGTTTTTAGCTGATAGACAAGAACGAATTCTGATTTATTCTTTCCTTAAAGCTTTAATTTTGCTGTGACCCCGTTCTATGATTTTATAAATATTTTTAAAGAAATTGTTTTTCTTAAAACTAGCCCCATGATTTTTAGTAATTTTGTCAGCTTATAAAACTTAGAACGAACTATGGTTTGTATTTCCCCAAGACCCCTTTTTTGCTAAATGTTTGAATTTATTAAATTGTAGTCGCTGTTAGAACCAAAAATGGAATAGGATTTAATTTTTCTCCTGAGCAGTGCCGCCCTCTATAAGTTTTTGTAATTATAAATTAATGGAGAGCCTAAAAAGCGATTTTTTAAAAAGTGATTAAACATTTTGTTAGGTGATAGAGCTGACGAACTATTATTTAATTTTTCCCCAGGGCCTAATTTCTCTGTGACGCCTTCTCTAAATTTTTGAATTCTCACAGATCCATATTAACATATTCAATCAATAGAGAAGAATAACCCACGATCATTCTGAATTGATCATAAGTTATAGTAAATATAAGTATTTTCTAAATGTGGAAAGACCAGAAAAATTCAAACTGACATTTTTAAGTTGAAACAATTATAATTGATACACAGTCTATTTGGCACAATTATTTAACGAATTCTAAAGATTACAGGAAATTGTACATATTTCAAAATGGGTAGGGTTGAGAAGATTTAATAATTTCAAAATAGAAGAAATGTCATTTTAGTTTTTTATCATTTTCTTTTGAATTTTCTTTTAATCGTAGATAGGACGTTTAAATAGAAGAACATCTTTGAGATCTTCCGGCAAACTTAAACCTTTCACGACGTCATGAAAATTATGAGGTTTTTGAATTTTGTCCTCATATTTTTTTCTAATCCAATTTTGAGCTGCATTTCGGCTCAGCTCTAAAAGCGAAGGAAATTCGTTCATGTGAGCTACTGCTTGACAAATTTCCGCAGTATCAATGAATCTATGGATATCTATAGATTCTAGTAGTTCGCTCTTCATATCGGAATTTAGCGAAAAAAACTTGTAATAATGACAAATATTAGGAGAGCAATCATTAAATAACTCAAAAACTCGTGTGGTGGAACATTCCTCCTCAAGACCAAAAATGAATGTTAATAATGGAGAATCACATTCTTCTATGTGGCTGATCCTTCCACGATAATTTCCTCTATAAATACACGCTTCAAATTCTTCGTTAAATCCATAATATAACCTTATCCAATGGAGATCAGTACTACAAACTTCCACTCCTACCGTAAACAAGGTGCAAAGTACGGCGATTCTGTCATTTCTTTTTACACCATGCTTTATCAAAAGCTCGTATCAATTCTGGCAAGCATCGGAGTTGGTAATTCTTGTAGTGCTCGACAAATTTATACACGCAAGGAGAACTCAGGATCAAATTTAGACATTCAAGCCAATTGGATGTTGTAAAGAAAGATAATTCACTTGTCCAATAATATACCAGAAATGGCTTTTCCTCATCCAAAAGCTTTTCATGATCAAGCCGATTCCAAATTAGCTTAAACAGTTTGAGTATTCCACAATCCATCGAAAGTCGAAGGAAGAAACTGTCGTTGCTAAACAACAAAATGCGATTTAAATGGGTACGACCTAGACGAGCTGCAATCAAAGCTTCATTTTGTAACGTGATACAAGAATATTCCTCATTATAGAATCGAAACAGTGTTTTAAA
The DNA here is from genome assembly GCA_958336395.1 of Ctenicera cuprea. Classification (NCBI taxonomy): domain Eukaryota; kingdom Metazoa; phylum Arthropoda; class Insecta; order Coleoptera; family Elateridae; genus Ctenicera; species Ctenicera cuprea. Next base: position 41,647,047 of record OY284490.1, read on the forward strand.
TATTTGAAAATTGTTCTCTACTGCCGCTAAAATTAATGGTGTGTAGCTATCATTCGACATAATGCTTACATCAGCTCCGTAGTAGAGTAACAAGTCGACCATCTCTCTGTTTTGGTCCATAATTGCACGATGTAGTGGGGTTTCCCTAATGTTATTCAACGCATTTAAATTCGCACCAGATTTAATCAGCGCTCTTGCAACCTTTGTCGTACGACGTGTTGAAGCGAGATGAAGAGGGCTTTCTCCCGTTTCGGTAGAAATGTTTACATCGCAACCAGACTGTATAAGAGAAATGATGAAGGATGAAGGTCTGCCTTCTTTAATACTGGTTAATACTTGGTTACTAGAATTTGAAGCGCCCATGCTGTAAATAAAACATGATGTTTTAAACCGACATCATATGAAATGGGAAAAAAGTTACTAGTATAAGAAATACGCACATTACCTAGTTGTATGATATTTTAAAGCATATAATATGGACCAAGAATCGAAATTTCAACATCTGTGTGACAAATCGCGATTCAGTTGTCACATTTTTTATGCATGTCTGAAAACCACGACCTTCTTGATTCTATCGTATGCAACTTCCTTATAGAGCCCAATATAATAATACAGATCAAATAATTGTCAAGATGATGATACAGTTATGGGGACGTCTCATTTTGAGTATGACAAACCGCCTTCCCACCTGTAAATAATGGTAGTCAAAAAAGCTCTGTGTTAGTTTTCCACATAAAAATAAATATATGCAATTATCATGTTACATTATTTTGTTTTAATTTACTTACCAATATGATTTTATTTTTTACTTTTACTTAAGTAGAGGACCAGACTCACAATGCGTGAGTTCTCGGTTCGAATCCTGGAAGAAGCAGAAATTTTTTCTGTAATTCTGTGGATCGGTATCGAGCTCGGTAACCATTCGACGTTGGGTTACAATTAACGCCGCTGACCAGGACATGTACCAAAATCATAAACAACATAAAAACATACAATTAAACACATGTGTGTGAATGACATTGAATGAATGTGCATGAAGGGTGGCATAAGCTTCAGGAGCGTAGCGGTCTGAAGGCCAAACGGCCCCACTACCTCCTACTGCACAAGCAAATAGCCTACCCGGAGTGAAAGACCTCGACACCTTCGGGTATAAGAGGTGAAAGATTAAATAAAAATATATAAAAACTTTTACTTAAACGCATCTATCTATATACTAAATTCGTAACTGTCTCACCATAACAACCCAACGGTTTCTTGCATACCGCTAAATTTATCACTATTAAATGAAGGCAATTCTACTCAAGTTTATTAATTGTTAACGGCAATTGGTTATATTTCCGTCACTTCTATTGCTATAATTTGTTATTTATGGGGTACCTTAATTCTGGAGGGTCGGCGAATATAAACAGTGATATATCATTTTATTCTAATAAAACTTACAAAATTGAGCATTTTAAATTGAACAATTCACGTTTGTTTATTAGAGGTAAGAAATAAAAGTGTCTCCGACGTTAGTGCAACTGCATGGCGAATTTACATTACAGGCGATCATAAATAAATACCGTCTCAGGTTTACAAGATGAAATAAACCGAATTGATTCTGGTTGTCGCATTGACTATTTATGCAACAATAACAATGACAAACGAAAAGCTGCATCTAGCAGGTCGCAGAACTAGCTGAACCCTATGCCCTGCAGTGCTTTCCTATACTTTTATTATTGATTTCATGCTAAATTACGAATTCGAAATTATGACGGAAATACATGTTTAGGACTTCCAGGAACCCAAAGAAGTTGTTTTAAAAAATGTCTGTCTGTGGGTGGGTATGTGTGTGATTTGTGCGTGTTTGTTTGTGAAGCGTCATAACCCCTGAATGGATAGTCCGATTTCGATGAGCTTCGGAATGTAGAGGTATTTTAAAAATTTACGGACAAAACATTCTATAAAAATGCACGAAGCAACTTTACTACTTAGAATAATATATGACTTTTATAAAATTACGTACATCATATATTATAAGTAAGTAAATAATGTACCATTTGTGAAGTGACATAAACAGATTTGCCGAAATTGATAGAGATCATTTTTATCCATTATAAGCTTCTGCTTTTTACGGTGGATAGATTGGATGTTGGCTATCGATAAACCGTCTATCATACAGCTTCATGCGTGATTCCGTGCATTGGCTACCGTCAGTTTCTTTCCAAATAGAGAACTAAAACTGAACATTAATAGTTAGTTTGCTTTTGTGCCAGTTTATAGTTTGTTGCAAGTTATAATGAGTTTGATGTTGCATGTGCAATTGCGTTTCCTCATTAATGAAAGCCAACCTGATTTCTATAAAATTTTATATTACATAGTTGTTTGCATTGATTGATTATTTACGTAAATAGGTATACATTTTGATGATAAACTTCACTGAAATATTTTTATTTAGCATTGACACTACTTAAGAAAGGATAATTTTGTTATCAAAATTCTACCTTGTTTTTCTGTCTCCATAGAGAAGACAGAGAAGTGTTTTCAGACACTGTGCGACGTTTCCACTTGAATATAATTCGGAGGCATGAAGTTTTCCAGTTTCTACTTACTAATGGAAATTCGAAAAAGCATTTAATATTGTAAGCCTGCTGCCAATGTTTAACAAGGTCCTTTATACAAATTCAAATGAACAGTTACCTAGTTAATGTACATTTCAATGCGCCCTACTTTGTTGATATGCATAATGATTGTCTATGCTAATAGGCCTTTTAAATAACTCTTTTACGTTTACTTCATAGAGCAGGCATGGGCAACCTTTTGAGTAGCTGGGGCCAACTGAAGATCCATTTATGTATCGCGGGCCGTAAGTAAGATAAAAAAAACTACATTCTTTTGGAAAACTATTTTTAAAATATATAAATACAAAAAAGTATACAGAAATATATTCAACAAAAACAGAAATTTTTTAAAATGCGAAAATTCAAAGAGTAAAATGTATACATAATATTTCACTTTCGCATAAAGCCGGCGTAGTCCGCATTTTTTTCTCAAACAAAAGAAATAATTCGTTACTGTCGTTTATTTGTATCAGTTTAATATAATATTCGGTCTCGCGGGGCGGATTGCTGGTTAAATGACACATGTCCGGCGGGCCGGAAAAAAGCTGTACGCGGGCCGCATACGGCCCGCGGGCCGTAGGTTGCCCATGCCTGTCATACAGTATTAACTATTTTTTTATAAAATTTTTGTTTAAAAAAGAAAAGCTGTGTAAACTGATCTAACCGAGCGTTATTTCATGACGGAGCTCTTATTACTGTAGCTGGAATATGACCAGAAAAAGCTGACTAAATTGTATTATAAAATTAGTTGATTGGTTTATTCATATATTCTTTGAGGCTTTCGCGGTTTCTCGAACTGTCAATATTACAATTTACTTTCGGCTTAGACCGCGTCGTCGTTTGGGAACTACACCCAGCATAATCAGGTAAGGACCGACCTGTACCTTGTCTGCCTTTACAAGCATTTGTTCTAGAAGTCTGAGCAATATTTGTTTGTAGGCCCTGCCTGTCTAAACAGGGCCGTGTGCTTAGATTATTTAAACCTTGGGGCGGACATGTATTTGGTCTTAATGTATTTTGTTTGCCAGGACAACAATACTTAATCGGCTTATGCCTGTTAGCTGTTTGTGAATCCATACAAACTAAAGTTTCGCAAGACATTGCAGCTTGCATCTTCAGAGTGAATAGAACACTGGTCAACAGTGAACAGAGTTCTATTCACTCTGAAGATGCAAGCTGCAATGTCTTGCGAAACTTTAGTTTGTATTGGTTCACAAACAGCTAACAGACATAAGCCGATTAAGTTTTATTGTCCTGGCAAACAAAATACATTAAGATCAAATCCTTGTCCGCCCCAAGGTTTAAATAATCTAAGCACACGGTAAACGCTAAAATAAAAAGCCGTTGAAGAAGTTAAGAATTGTTTTATTTACAATCATTTTTTTTTATTATTTTGCGTACTTTGTGATTTTTCCTTCCTTTTGTCTGATTTATCGAGCTTATTATAAGCACTTATTTTCAAAAAATAAATACTTATAAATCCGCCCTCTGCTGATGAGAACTATCAAATAAAAAGTTCAGAAATATTTCATCGTTGCCAACTGTTTAACATATACAATAGTAGAAATCTATTTGAAGAAAACGGGTGAGTTTAGTACATTTACTAATTAAGAATAGAGTTGTAAATCTAATTTTCAAAACAATTTCCGCGGAAATCTTGTATTAAGTAGTGCTGTATATTTCGCTTATATTTAATAATAATTTTTAAATAACTTTGAAAGGTTTATTACTAGTTTTATTAAGTATTGTAGTAAATGCCTATTGTATCAGGTGGTTCTTATATGTAAACTATTGACTTTTAACGTTTAAAAAATGTTTTGGTTATTAAAATGCAATAGGTACATGTCTTGCAGCTCGGCATAGCTTATTTATTATTTTTTTAAATAATGGTTGCCAAAGGAAGCGTGGGGGGTAGTTCACGAGTTGGGCTAGTTGTATTTATTAACGTTAAGAAAATCAATTAAAATATAAAACGTTGTTAAAGAAACGGGATTGCAAGCCTATTAACGAAAATGTTTAAAATATCCACCATTTGGTCTATCACTAAGGCGTTGTAAATTAAACACTGCATCCGAGAGCATTTGCTGCTCTTTTGAATGTTACATTGTATGGTTTCGCGAAGCTCTTCTAAGTGCTGGGATGGACGGTGTATACTCGACTTTTTAAATGCCCCTAAAACCAGTAATCTGCACGATTAATATCGGAGGGTCTAGCTGGCTAATTATGATTAAGATTTATTCTAATAATATCACCATTGAACGTGTCAAATTTGTACGCTTATAAATGTAGAGTAGAGTTCCATCATGTTGAAGTATGACGTTTGTGCAAATTTCTCAGGAACCGCAGTTTGTAAAAATGGCGGCATTTTACTAAAAGTTTAAATTACAAAAAATACTCAGAAATACACATTTTCTTTGAAATGCTAAACAACCGAGCATTCTGTTTTAAAATCCATAGGTGACTTCATGTATTATCAAATCCCATATTTCTTTGGCTATATTTCATATTCCTAACATCAATAATTAAAATGTCATAGAAATTCTAAACCTTGTAAATTATGTACAGCAGGCCATAGATGCCGCGATTCTGTCGATCCCACCCAGTATAGTACACGCAGCACACGTGCTATACCGGGTGGGATCGACAAAACAGTGGCATCCGAGAAGCGGTTGACGCTTTTATTTTGACCGCACGGTACATTAAGCGCATTTTGCAGTTAATAACACTTTTTGAATTGGGTTAATTCACGTGTAAAATAGAAGATACATTGCGAATTGTTACGTCGATTAAAATCCGCTTCCTTTTATCCGTTTATTCGCAGACAGGTTTAATACAGAATTACCCCTTACAAGAAAGCAATTATGATCAAGCAGTTAATTCTCAAACGGGTGCCGAAATTAACTACGTTATCGGGGCGGGACAGTTTAATTAAACATTATATACATAACACAAAACAAAACACAATGAAATTGGGATATTGAGAGAGGAAATTTTAGAATTGTAAATGAATTCTAATCTTCCTCTTCGGCGTTGCTGCCTTTACGGCTACCCGTGTATTAAAGAGGTTTAGCGTTTATTTACTTCGTCTTCACTTCCACTTCAATTTCGTTTGATGAGGTACCACTGGATTATTAAGTTGGCTTCAATAACGTATCATGTCTCAAAAGCTCAGATTAGATGGTATTTTACGTTTTTTCGCACACCCCTACGTATATACAATTGCTGTGAGTAATGGGATTCAGCTAAGCCTTGCCTTAGCTCTTTCAATCAATTGCTACAGTAATTTTACTGCGTCTTAATCTACTATGCATATAGAATTTTGCTGAATGTTTCTTATCTACAGGGTGTCTCGAAACGGTTAGGAATAAATTTAATTACGCATTTTTTTGACCAAATTATGTCGATTTAACCCATCTTACCTATAACGGGTGTCAACGGAATCATTAGACAGCACGTATGTTTTAGAGTTTTTGAATTTTAAATGGGACACTCTGTATAGTTATAAGCCCAAACGGCCAAGTAGTGTACCGCGACCTGTCACACTCGAGTTAGAAAGTCAGAGAAGACGCGGGCCGACGACGGCCAGCTTCGAATACCTACTATGCGATATAGCGGGGATTAACACATTTCAGTTAAATGTTACTGGTTTTGAATTTTGTTAATAGGTTTTTTAATGTAATCATTCTTAATTTGTATGTAGGTTTTCCATAAATGATTATATACAGAGTAGGCCAAAATTCAGTTTACCGATTTGGTTTAAATAACAACAAGCAAGTATGTGGAAAATAATTTATTGTCACAGAGGTAACAAAAAGTGGAAAAAATCAAAACATCGGTAAACTGATTTTTGGCCCACCCTGTAGATCACAAATTCACTGTAAAACACGAACAAACTACTACAGACGCGTATATTAAAATTAAATGTTTAGCCTTTTGCATAACAAAATAACATAAATTTGAATTCTTGTTCTGCTTAAAAATTATTTGGTATTTTAATAAACAAAACAAAATTGAAAACCCAAATCTGGTGTACATTTTGTGAAATAAAAAGCGAGATTATTTACACAAAGCTACTAGTTAAAAAGCTGTAAGTCGCTTATATTTAAATTCAATCAGTCAATCTGAAGCTTGTCTTCATTTCTCTTCCCTGCTGTTTCCTTCACTACGTTTTTCTTCTTTTTTGTAATATTCTCATTGTTATATAGAAAAAAAGGCATTTAGAAATTATTTCACGTAAAATGTATTTTTGGTTCAAATATGTATTTCTCCTATTGATCAAAATCATCGACTTTAATAATATGTTTTTCATTACAACTCCTACTTCTTTGAATGCAGACGTATTTAAATTTGGGGGAATTAGATCCATTTTGATTTCGTCAGGTTAATAAAGCAGACTTTATGAATTTTTTTGGTGTGTTTTTGACAGAAATTATCAATTTAAAACGTATTTTCAAACGAAACCTATCAAATAATAATTATGCAATATAAAATTTTTCTCTTCGGCGTAGTCACGTTTCTTGATTACACCGTCTAATTTGATTCTAATATTATTTATTTAGTATAACTCTGTTCTCATCATTATCATCGATAAATATATTCTGCAAATCATCGAACTATAGCAAAGGTTTCGTGCTTGTTTCAAGAACAAAATAACTGTGAACAGAATAATTGTCAAAAGCTGTAAGAAGATTGCTAAGAAGTTTATAAACTGACAACATTTTACAGTTGGAAAAGTAATGTAAAAATAGGGTGATCAACAGCACTTTCTGTTAATATAATCGTCACAAAAATCTCGTAAATAAGTATTTAAAATATAACATTGAACAAAACCTTAAAATTTACATTATCGATTCGAAATTTTCTTTAACAAAATGTATAATGAAAAAACAGGCAATAAGGACGAGTTAATGGGGATTTTAAATAACAAAACCTTTTCTTTGTTGCTGCAATATTGACAGGTAGGTACGACACATTTTGAAAACTCAACGCAAAAATTGCAGACAATTTAAAATAAACCAGCTGAAGTATGCTAATCCGTATACTACTATACGAAACTGCTAGCAGTAAGAGAGAGAGAGAGATGCAATTCTGAGTACACCGGCATATTTTTGAAAATTTTTAACCCAACTTGATTTTTTCGAGTCAATAATATGACCGGGCTCAAATCGTTCTAAGAGACGAAGACGTTACAAAAAAATCCAAACATGAGTTTTTACGAGTATTCTGCTAGCAAAGCATTCATATTTAAAGAAATCACTTTTTTGTAAATTAGTAATTCTTTATCAAATGGCCTTATTCTTTAGACCCTAGGTATCTACATGCAGATTTGCGCTATAAATCGAATGATGTTCTCAAATTCAAAATCCGATTGATAATAATCTAAACCCACCATTTTTTTTGTGTAAGTATAATGTGTAAAAAATCGAGGAAGTGTTTGTGTCAAGTGTGTCATGGAAAAAAGAACGTTTGGCAGATACTAGCAAATTTGAATGATATTTTTAAATCCAAAATTGGCTTAATTTTCCATGACACACATTTTTTAAACTTCATACACAAAGAAATTGGTGGGTTTAAATGAATTTCAATCCAGTTTTGCATTTAAGGACATCATTTGATTCTCTTGAACATCCTCATTTAGACACCCAGTGTCTGAAGAATAGTGTCATTTAAAAAAAAATGACTTGTTTACATACAAGTGATAGTTTTAAAGATTAGTGCCCGTACCTGCCAGAGTACTCATAAAATACGCGTGTTTGGATTTTTGTGCTATCGTCTTCGTTTCTGACAATGATTTGAGCCCGGTCATAGCACTTTAGATTTAAATTAAAAATTGACTCTAAAAAGTCAAGTTGGGTTAAAAATTTTCAAAAATATGCAGCTCTACTCAGAATTGTCTCCGGATTCCAAAAATGTCAAAGTATACTGGGTGTCCCATTTGAAATTCAAAAGTTGCAGTCATTTCCGGTGAAACTGGAAGTCAAAACTATGTAAAAAGTATGCCAAAATGTTCCTTTTTGGGTAGGTACATATAACCTATGCTAAGTTTCGTTGCCATATCTCAAAATGTCTAATGATTCCGTTGACACTCGGTATACCAAAATACCCTTTGTTACGGAGCTACAACCTTCCGAAGATGGAACATTCTTATCACTCTTTTCTGGATAACTTTGAAAGTAGTTGCATTAAAGTTTCAAATTTAATTTGGGAGCATTCTCCATTTGAACACTCATTTTTGTGTGGAGGTGTCTCATACGAGGAGGCCGCGCAATATTTTCTTGGAAATATCTTATTTGGATTCTTTTATGTTTTCTCTATAAAATCTTATTTTTCATGCAAAAATAAAAACTGTACTCTTGTTCATCAAAGTCCCTAAACCCAACGGTTTTTAAGAATTGCATTTATCTGCAAAATCAAGTTGCGATGAAGGTCTGAGTGTCTTTATAAGATGCGCAAATAGTTTAATAGTTTTTGCAAATTATAAAAGTCAGTTTTGTGCATCATAACACCAAAAAAGTTCCAATGAACATGGTCCCGAAAAGGCTTCCTTACTAAGTTCGAGCCTCCGAAGGGGGATCATTTTGGACTGTTTCCTTGCCTGGAGACTGTAACGTCATAAGAAAGCGTTTGATGTGCAGCGATCTTGCCTTCAAAGTTTTTACAAACTATTACGCATTTTAAGGAGTTACTCAACTCTTCATGGGTAGTCAATATTACAATTTACTTTCGGCTTAGACCGCGTCGTCATTTGGGAACTACACCCAGCATAATCAGGTAAGGACCGACATGTAGCTTGTCTGTCTTTACAACCATTTGCACTAGAAGTCTGAGCAATATTTGTTCGTAGGCCCTGCCTGCTGTTTGTGAACTCATACAAACTAACGTTTCGCAAGACATTGCAGCTTGCATCTTCAGATTTTAAAGACAAAACCACAAACATTGCAAAGATATAAAATATATATCAATCAAAATATTATGCCCTTCCTCCACCCACAATAGACACCTCTGTGGCATTTATTTAAACAATAATAAGTAAAGTATCAAAGTAAATGGAGACTGTTCATTCCAAACTTTGAATGCAACCACTGCTAATGTTATCTACAAACGAGTGATTAGACCGTTCCATATTCGGAAGGGTATAGCTCTGTAACCTAGTGTTTTTGTATACGGGTATACTAGGTAAGTTAAATCGGTATCATTTGGTCCGCAGAATTCGTGGTCCAATATATTCCAGGCTTTTCAGGATTAACTACGATGTTACTAATTTAAGAAGCGGAATTTGTTGATGTTATTTTTTTTCACCTGCATATAACATTGCAACATTCTAAATGTAGTGGCGTATTAACAATTTTGGGAACTTTTTCTAATTTATTTAAGCTAATTTAGTAATATAATGTTTAACGGGATTATCTTTAAAACTTTTGTTGGAGGTTTTGTTGCTAGAAAAATTCAAATTCATTTTTGCAGCTGATTCTTTTTGCTACACTTTTATATTTTGTATCTTTTTTATAAAATTCAACACTTTCCCGAAAACCAAATATTTTCATGTTTCAGAAAACATTTTTGTTAGAAGCTGTGCGATGATGGTGGCTTACGTTGTTAGAGATTCTACATTATTTTTATTTTTGAAGATACCGAGTATCGTGTCTTTATCTTTTTCACTGCTATGATTTATTAGCTCTAGTTTGCTTTCGTGTTTTTGGAATGCCTTTTACATGTGCTCTTATTCTAACGTTACCGTGTAATTAATTGTGCGCGACAGCACCATCTATTAGTGCAACAAAGCGTTGTTCTATAGAAACATTACGCACTTAAATATTTCGCATTAAGCTGGTAGCACGAACAAAAGCATACGATTCGGTCATTTGGTTTCACTACCCACTTGCTTGACCAAGGCTTAATTACTTCAGATTCAGGTTTTTATTTCGTTTTATCGTGCAACTGCGTACAAAATCAAACCGTGTTGTATTATCTTTCATAGATATTTTAACTTTTTGTTTTTTGTAAAAAGAATGAAAAAAGTTATTAATATAGTGCAGAAATACTGACGATTTTTGTAGTAATTAGTATGCTTTTAATCATTTTGTTCATTTAGATAATTTTATTTATTTGAATGTTTTGAATAAAATTACAAATTAATCTATCAAAACTTTTTCTTATTAATTATTTTTTAGTATAGCGTATAAGAATATACAATTTACATGTAGATATTTCTAATAGCTTTTCTTGAACATTAAAACTTCTTTTGCCAAACAAACATTACAAATTAACATTCACACACTGAGGTCTTTAACAGATCGGTCATCGAATCAGGTCGCATTACCCAAAAACTGCGCGCAGGCAGGACCTACTAGATTATGCGGGCCAGCACCTCGTCCAGCGCAGTGGAGGGGATAACGCCCAAGAAATACACAGAATTATGCACAGTAAGATGTCGGCAAACACGTTTTTATTCAATTAATTCGTGGAATTCGGCATTTACTTTAACTGTGTTGTATATTATATACACTAAGTTAATCGGAAATAATACAAAATGCCCATCACATACAACATAAAGATACACATAAAATGTAGCGAAAAAAGCTTTTTTTTAATTACAGTATTTACAATTGGTCATTTACCTAATTTTCAGTTAAACTATAAGTAGCTAATAAGCTGTTTACTATGTAGTCTGCAATGTAAACTAAAATCATGGAATTGTAGCCAATTTATAAATTTCCGAAGAAAGAAAATATTTAGACCTACTACATACATATATTCATTTGAGTTAAATTTGAGGCATAGAACTTCACTATGTAAAAATGAACTATCGCAAATAGTAGCTCCCGGAATTATTTTAGAGCAAATTGATGAAGGAATATCTTATTCATCGTTAAACACTGCATCTAATGCATAATATACTTTTCAAAATAGTACAATCATTTTCAATAGAAATAAGAAAACCGTTTAAAAATTAACCAAATCAATGGGTAGCTGTGACTTTCGACAACTAAAAACAACCATGGAAATGATAAATATAATAATAATTATAATTATTACTATGTTTAATTTGCCAGTACTTATTAAAAATTATTAACAAAGTAATAATTATTATTATCATATCAATAATTGTGTTTAGTTGTCAAAGTCATGGCTGGCCAAGAAACTGTTTAGGGACCTTGATGGCTAGCCGCTATTAATTTAGTTAATTTTATACCGTTTCTACGTTTTGTGGAAAATGGTTGTAAAATTAGAAAATATAAATTATCCATTCGATGCAGTGTTTAATTCTGAACAAATTATTCCTGTACCATATTGCTCTGAAATGGTTAAGGAAGCCAATAATCGCAATAGTTTAATTATAAATGCTAAAATCCTATGCTTCAAATCTACTGAACAGCGTAAAGCTGGGCGCAATCCCCTCTACTTTCCTTGTGCTATAGCGGCATGAGCCGCCCATATCTAGTAGGTCTTGGTAGAGGTCTACTTAACTAACGTAATTTTCGTAATTGTGTGGCTATCAGACACATCACACATTAAGCATTCAGAATATGAACAGTATTAACATAATCAGTAAGCAGATATACGTTACTATGCTAGGAAAGCACGATCAAAATAATATTACTTAGGCAGAGCTGAGCGGTACTCTAGTACAAGTACTCGAAGTGTGTACTGAGAGTACTTTTAAGTACTCAGTACTTGTACTCGAATACTTTTTAAGGTACCTATACTTGATTGAACTCTTAAGATTTTTGTTGCTGTACTTGTTTGTACTCAGTACTTGAAATATGTACTCAGAGTACACGGAAAGTACGTGAGTACCTGAAATATAACCGAGTAGAGCAAATATTTTCGAGTTCGTTATCTGATATTTATATTCAGACATAAGATTTTAAAATACATTTGATTTTTAGTTGCCGTACTGATACTGTGTCAACGAGCACGTTCATTTATGTAAAATATGTCCGTGCTTTAGCCTGTTATGATAAAAAGCCGGATTTGTATGCACTAAAAGAACTCAAGTATCTCTGTACTTAACAAGTATAAATATGCACTTAAAAAAACTACTATATAAGTAGCATTTTAACGTTTACATTTGATTGCCAATAAAGTTGTAATGCGATATTTTTCTGAATTATCTGGTTGTTATAACGCTGTTTTTATTTGTTGTCCGGCTTTTTCAGCAGCAACACCTGGCGCTTTTTCGAGGATTTGTTGAAATTTTCTATTCTTTCCCGATGCCACCTTTTGTATTCAGAGCGTACAGTTATTGTAAATGAATTTAAAATTTATGAACGTTTACCACCTAAACAGAATGACGTCTTAGAAAAATTCGAGGGCCGTATATTGAGCTTTTTATAGAATACCAAGGATTAGAAGTCCTAGAAAAATATGGGTTTTAGTTATGATGTACCATGAAAAATGGAATTTTTGTTTATTATAAAAAGTTAAGCACATAATAAAAATAAATAATAAAAAAAGTACTTGTACTCGATTGCGTTTTGACTATAAAGTACTCAGGTGAATGTACGCTACTACTTTAACCTTTCGTACTCGGTACTCATTAGCAATTTTTTCAAAGTACTTTGTACTCAGTACTGAAGTACATTTTACCGGTACTAGGCCCAAATCTGTACCTAGGGAGATATTTCGTTCCGTAGAAATCCCATGTAAGCATCGTGTAGTTCACGCATTGAGTCTGCTACAACATTATATCTTCAGTATACTAAACTAATTCGACGTACCTAAAAATCTATAAGAGAAGAATAGGATGCTTATCACGCCGAACACCACTTAAGCGCTTATTAACCCGATCAATGGAAATTCCATCCATCTCATTGTGCGTTCCTCCTCTGGGGGGCTATTCTCGATTCCTGCGTTAAATTTTTTGTATACGTATACTGCGTCACTGCATTTAATTTTAAATACAATGACGTCATATACGTATACGAAACATTTGACGCAGTAGCAAGAGTCGAGAATAGCCCTACTGGAAAGACACCAGTTACATACATTTATAAAAAATGGACGTCCTTTTCACTTATAATATGTGGGGATCACTGGTTAATATTCTTTACATCAGCCTCATTGTCATTTAAGCAGGCCATAGAACCTCAATAATCAAGCCGAGCTACTTAGGATCTAAGCATGAAGCAAGTTGTCTCGATGGGCTTTATCAAGTGCCACTTGAGTGTTGATACACATTAACAGATATATAAATAATAAATCATCAACAGTAGATTCATGTCTATGCAAGACCAACACCTTGGCATTGGCATATGTATCAACAGTTTATCAGTAAACAACTAAATACAACAAACATAACCTTGCCACCTGCATAGCCGTTGCAAGGCTTTTATCCTTATTTCTGACGCAAACGTTTCTCACCTTCCACTGTTTCACAATAATTGTTTTGTAGGCGGCCAATTAAACTTTCAACACATTTTAAAATTAATGCAACATTTATTTAGAAAAGTTGCTAATTTTTTAATATAATGGAGTGTAAAGAGTAGCATATAACAAAGTAGTTCGTGTACTCCACACTTATAATAATGACGAATTTTTTTCCAAATATGTAATTATATGAGTCGAATCCTCGTGTGTATAATATATATGTATAATATATTTTAGGTAAATGTAAAAGTTATCTCATTACGGAACGCATGCATTTCATAACAGAATTACTTCAACGAGGCCTTGATTAGCGCTTGACGACTTGTCTTTTAAATTGTCAGGAATTTTGAATGGGTAATTTTATGTTCTATTTTACAAGTTTTCATTTTAACAGCCACTAAGATTTTCTTTGTTAAACCAAATACAACCATTACTTACAAGGCGCTTGGTGAATACTTATGTGACATAAAATCTCAAGCACATGTACATGAACATGACGTATGGGTACTACAATGTATTATCATGTGGGTTGCACTGTGTCGTTCATTCATGCAGGTTTTAAACTTGTATGTGACGGAATTCAGAGATTTATGTTTTGTACAACTTTTAATTTTTGTTTATCTATATCAAAACTTTATAAAATATTAACACTTAAAAGTTTGAATTTAATTTCTTTCCGTTTCTTGTTTCGCGAATAGTTTGTAGTTTCCACGAAACGTATAAATTATATTTCATCTTTATTGCACCCAATAAGGTGCAGCTGCTGCCAAGACTAGTGACATTTATTAAAGTAGCCTTACAGCATTTCAGTGGTTTTCTTATTACGTGCTGCTTTTATTTATATATCGTCTTTACTACGAATTACATTTCATTTATCATCATTATTAAGCTATGGCTAATTATGAAAATAGCTTTTGTAAATGCCTACAGTTTTTACCGGGATATGCGGCATCTCTTAAACTCGTTTTGCGCTGCGCTTTCTTTTTCTGCCTTTATTCTTCGTAATTGATTTCATTATTGTGTTAGTGTAAAGTTTTCATAAATCTAATGAATTATTTAGGTACTATTATTCTTCAGCTTTTATAGATGTCAACTGATAATTTCTATTTATTATTAAATTTTTCTCCATGAATTTCTATGCTATGAATGTCTAACATTAACTATTTTTAAATTAAAAGAGATCTTGCAGCTGGGAAAGATACTGCAGAAATGTAATCGAATTCTTTGTTCAGCCAGATTGGGAAACGTTGTTTATCGTACGTTCACTTCTACAGATGCACCAAACAAACGACATTTCGTGTTCATATAGAATGTTCTGCTGTGTTGCTAAAGCCGACGTTTAAAGCTTTAAACATATGTAGGATGGGTAAAAACCTATTAACGTAAACAGAGCCATGCAGTACATAAATTAATATTGACTAACCGAGGTCTTTAACAGATCGGCCGATGCAGCCAGGTCGTATTCTCGAAAACACCGTGCAGGCTTAGTCTAACTACACGTACTTCTCGTAATTTTAATGCTCTCAGACGCACCAAACATTCATCATTCAGAATAGCACCAGTATTTACATAAAAAGCAAACCAAATATACATTACTTCATTAGCAAAATATGTTTAAAATATGTTACTTACGGGGAAGGTATTTCCCCCGTACACATCACCTAGCCTCTAGTAGTTACCCCTTCAATATACTACAGCATATCTTCAATGCAGCTAAAAACCTTTAATAGAACGAAAGGACGCTGATCAAGCCCCCAGATTGCCGGTTAACCGATTGTTAAACCGATCAATGGCAATCCATGGCTTGTGTTCATCAGTCGGGAGCCCAAAAACCCCGAAAGTAAGGCCACAAGGAATCTGTGAGGAATACTAACCATCCTTCCAGCCCTTACAGGATCTGGGTTAACTGGTTAATGCTACTTCAACTAACCAGGTTGAGAGACCTCAGTAATTAACCCTAATTACTAGATCCCAAGCATAACAATACCTGTCGTCACGAGCTAAATAAATTCTCTGCAACAACAACAATTAACAATGATATTAACACATAAGCAATACAACATCAAACAGTACCCACAGGTACCTTATCAAATGATTAAACACAACCATATCATTATTATTTGTATACTGGAAATAGTTTTTAATTTCGCACAAAGCACACGTAATTTCACCACCTTGACTTAAGACTGACCTGCGTCACTCATATTTCGTCAACCGCCCCTCTTTCCCTTTATGGCTGTTTTTGCATTTCAGACGCCTGCATGACCACACCCTAATAATTCAAGCGTAACACTTAATCGTTTTCACAAATTCTTAATTATATGCAACATTTATTTCAAAGTTCTACAAAATTTAATAGAAGGCGGTTCAAACAGTACAAATAATGAAGTATTCGCCTCTTCAGTAAAACGTATTTTTACACATGCTTTATGCAATAATTTAAATGACGATTTAAATAATTTAAATTTTTTTAGGTCATTTTTGTATAATTTTTGGGTAATTTTTTTTACCTTTTAACAAAAATAGAAGTATTGTCAATATGTAAATAGTATTTTCTGAAATCATCTTCTTTATTTTTTTAAAGCTTTGGGATTTCATTGACTATTTAGTTTGAATATAGGGTGATTCATAACGTGTAAGGCGCACGTTTAGGATGTATTCAGAACCTATAATAATCGAAAGAAAGTTCCTATAAACATTGGTTCGGAAACGCTCCGTTACAGCTTCCTGAAGGTAGATTAGTCTAATCATCTTTTTGTCGATAATTTTCGCAGTAGTTGCACTACAATTTAGAAATTTTATATCTGACTATTACTCATTTAGCTAAGTATTGTAACAAATTTTTGTTCTGTTTTTCATATGGGGAGTTTACGTAATATTTTTTGTTAAAATTTTTAGGTATTTGCAGATTTTGAAGTTTTGGCGATAAAATCTTATTATCCAAAAAAAATACACTATAACAGGACATTCTTGTTATATGTTGCTAAATCAAACAGTTTTATAGATAATTCAATGTCTTTTCTAAAATCGAATTGCCAAGAAGCTATTAAGTGTTTTTTTAAAGATGCTTACATAGCTTGCACATACTTTAAAAGTAAGTTCTACACATTCAAACAACGAAATAAGTTTCGTAGCATGATGTTTTGTTACGAAGCTGCAGCTTTTGGAAATGGAACGGTGTTGCCTCTTCCAGAGGCTGTGACTATACAGCAGCGTTTCCGGATTAAGGAGCTCTTTTTATTGCTTTGATGTGTATAACTTGTTCTCAAAGTTTGTTGAACTTTAGCATCTTAAGGAACCATTTGGACCTGCATGGCAATTCGATTTTAACAAAAACATTGATCTATTTCAAAAACTGTTGAATTTAGCGACTTTCTACCACCTTTTTTGTGTTCTTTTGTATGGGGAATAAGTTTTTATAACAGAACTTAAAAAACTGTGTGAGACATCTCTAGCAAAGGCATGTAAACAAAAGTTCGTCAAAATATTAAGTTACACGATTAATTATCACTTAAAATTTAAACATTTTAGTGCAGCTACTGCTAAAGTTGTCAACAAAAAAGTTATTAGACTGGTTCATCTTCAGGCGATTGTATCTCAGTAACGAAGCGTTTTCGTGCTCATGTAATTAGAAGTTTTTTCGCCCATTATAAAGTATAAATCGGAGTGAATTAAAATCACTCAAAAGATACGGAGTTAATGTAGAGCAATTATTATCAAACTTTTTAGTTTTGCAAAGATGAGAGACGAAACAGTATAAGCAGAAAAAATATTTTTAATACGAGCTGAAATAACGGATTACAATGAGTATTTCACTCAGATTGTAACAACCAATGGCAGCCGTTAATTTTCAGGCTCTTAGCCAATCACACGTAGACTGATCGCGATGATACTTATTTTTAGGAAGCGAAACTTAAGTCTTATCGGCGTTGTGTAACCATAGCAATATGTCAAATAAAAATTTTGATTTTTGCATTTTGCTTCGGAGGACACGTAAAGCCGTCGGTCTCGGTTGTCATACTAAAATCTTTGGCAATCGTAAACCACTTACATTAGTGGAACTTTTCCTCTTTCGACGGGTAAGGGCAGCCTTTTGTCCGGCATACGTGCGTAGAGGGCTCATAGAACACTAGTAGCGGCAGCGGGTATTAAACAGGCCATTGGCCTATAACAATAAGAAGAAGAAGAAGCATTTTGTAACCAAATAATAATGTACGTTAGTACGTAACAAATAATTATAATAAATAATAAGTTAATTTTTTGTCGTGGAATATTAAAAAAAATCCATTCGTGAATTAAGAATTTTCGATAATTCGGTCTTTCATCAATCTGTTATTTATTAATTGTGTTGATTCAAGGCAGCATTACTTTTCCTTGGGAGTCGTGAAGTTTCCTAGCAACACCACAATTTCGTTGTCAATGAAGCGACAGAGTTATCGATAATTTTTAATTCACTTGCGATATTACTGTTGATTATTTCACTTTATACATGATTAACGAATAAAATACAAGTATTTTATTGTGTAAAGCTAATCATGCGCGTATTACACTGATCACATTGTAACAACCAACGGTAGCTGTTTATTTTCAGGGTCTTAACCAATCACACCCCGACTGACCACGATAATACTTTTTTTAGGAAGCTCCTTCCTGTGTTATCGCTGTTGTAAACATAGCAATCACATAAGCAATTTTTTTTATTTGCCTTTAATAATTAAATAATGCGTTTTACGTCAGTAAGCAAATAATTATGACAGCTAAGTGTTTTAATTTTTAATATTTAGTTCGTGGAATATTTTAACAAATTCTAGTCCTGAAATAAAAATTTTCTATAATTCTGTCTTTCATTGGGTGAGTCAGCGCGGTAATATTGTAACCGTAGCCCTCCTTTGGAGTCGTGATATTTTGTAGCAACAACACAATTTCATTGCCAATGTTGCGATAGAATTAGTCAATTTCTAATTCACTTATGGTAGGTATTGCTGTTGACTATACTGGAATTTCCTGTATAACTTACTTTTATTGTTACCTTAAGGCATAAATAATAACGTCATAGATACTGTAACGACGCATAAACAACTCTTTGTTATTTTTATATCGTGAAATAATCTTGACATAATATACGTGGCACTCGCGGCTTTTTTTTTAGAAAATACTTTGCGTTTTCCTTATAACCTTTGCTGCGAAATTCCACTGAACCGAATTGATTTTTAAAAATTACCCTTCGACCTTCGACCTTCGGTCTCGGGATATTTTTGGATCAATTTGCTTTTGTGAAATTTAAAAATACGACAGTTTCTATGGAAACGTCAAATCCGGTCAAAGTGTAGCCACAAAAATATCCACATCTCGCGATATAGGTATTAAAAATGTACTTGTAAATCAACAATGTAGGATTAAAATAAAGTATTTATAATTTTTTTCATCGTCGTCGTCTGTTTTGAACCTTAAAGGATTACTGCTGCAAATTATAGGTCAGATTTGTTGATTATAATAGTACCCACAATGATAATTAAATGCGTTCCAAATGCATTATTTGCTTATAACTGAAATGTCGACATTTCAATTATGGTGTATACAAAGCCGTGTACATAATGTGAAATCATTTACGGTTTTGAGCGTGTTATGAAATATTCCGGCTACTAAAAGTAAATTTAAATTAAACCACAACATTGTTCTTTGAACAGCAAATTGCAGACATCTCTACAGGACTAACTCCATTTACTATAACAAAGAATATTATAAAATTAAATTAATTGTAGTTTTCCCGAGTAGGAAATTTTAGCGTTTCATGAGAACAAGAAAATGTAGTTACTTTTTTTAGGGATGTCTGGCGAAGAGAGAATTTTTTATGGGACACTTGTTCTTCGGCAGAGAACGCCAAGGGCCGATTTATTATTGATTTCCATAAAACTGTGTTGCGTTTACAGGAAACGTCAGAAGGCAATGCCATAAAAGAACTACGACAATCAGGTATGCCACTGAATCAATTGTTAATGCGTATCGGACCCCTATATTGGCAACATGCTGTTGAATTTTTTAGCTCGATAACTCTTGGTTGAATGAGTGTTTTTTTTTAGAAATCTAAACTGTATTTATGAAGTGCGCCGTAACGTTTCGGTCAGTAACTGCACACAGCATTAATATTAAATGAATAGATTATAAAGGCAAAATCTTACAGGTCAACACAGCAACCGATAACTTAATTAAAATTTTTGTTAGAGCTCCATCTGTTAACTAAACATACTCATTATATTTTTAATACTAAAGACGGGACGCCAAAAAGGCAGAACGCCGTTTCCTACTTTTAGCTCACTTAAAACTCACAAAGCGAGTTGTTTTGTTCTAATTTGGGTAAATTTGCTGGTGTAATGTGTATGAAGCGTTCAATTTACTTCACGTTTCTCAAGTGTTAGCAGAGATGCGAGCGACATATAATCAGTATACAGTCATTATGACAGGATTACCCGAGTTAAAGTTCTTTGGAACACTTCCAAGCATCAGAGTCGAGAGGCCGATTATGCTTACAAAGCTTTGATAAATTTAGCTGCAGAGCTATATTCAAGTGCAAGCACCTTCTATTTTAAGACATTTGCTACAGTTTTAGCCGTGCCGATTAACAACTTCGTTTCAAGGTGTTACTAGTTCCGCAAATCAAGAGCAACCACCTACATACAGTGTATTGTATGTGCTTAGCTATGTTACAAAGGCCTGAAAATTACGTTGCGGCAAAGCTTTGGAAAAAGGTTTGAGGAAACAAAACCAGACATGGCAGATTAATTGAAAGCAATTTATAGCACGAAGTTTGCCACGTTCAATATTTCCAGATCGGAGATGAAAGGTGTTGTTGTGAAGTGAGTACTGTGAAATTTTTGTTGTAAAACATGTGTAAATTGTTCGAATTAAAGTCTTTAATTTAATCTGCCTGAAAGAATTCAGTTTCTTGTCCTTCGAGGTAGCTAAGATGGAAAAAGAAGAACCTAATTACCTTTTATAAAACCTTGTGTCAGTACTGTTTTGTTTTCGAAGCAAATAATTGTATGACTAGTTACAAACAAATGTAGTACAACTTAATAGTAAAAAAATGAATTTATGAGAAAGTACAGTTGTTCATAATGAAGCCATTTGTATAAATGATAATAGACACTTCGCTTTTCTTTGTTTTAATGAAACACTCTAAATTTTTACATACTTGGATTTTGTCTATCCTAATTAAGTGAAGTTTTGACTCAAAAAAATTTTATTTTTGAAATATTTTTTTATTAGTTAAAGTCTCTTGACCCATCTAAAGCCATGCTGATCAAGTTACATACAAACGACAAAAAAAAATTAAAGATGATAGATAGTTTTCTTGCTTGTTAATAGTTGTCATGTGCATAATCCACTGATTTTCGATTGCCATTCTTATGAATTCAGTAATCGAATGATTCATTCGGATGAAGCCACGAATGTAGGTACCTATGCTGTAAAAAATAGTGAAATCGCTTGGCTCACTTTTCGAATGCTCTTACAAACGAATTCTCGTTCTCTGCGTCTTTCTTCGGGACGGTCGTCAAAAATTGCGTAAACCTTCGGCTTTTAATTTTATTACATCTCATCGCTAATTCAAATCAAATTATTCTTATCTCGTTGTCCTCGTGTTTGATTGTATTCGCATTCAGATTGGGCATTTGCATCTGGCTCATGTAATGGCTATCGATTTAATGCTCACCTCCCAAGCAGAAGAAAAAGTTTCAAAATCGTAAAATCATTCCAACAGTTTTCTATAACCACTCGAGATATTTCGATAATCGAATGGTTCGATTATTCTCATTGAAAATATCCCGTCGCTAGTTAATAGTTATACCCGACAAGTCACCTCTCTTTAGGATGACCACAGTGGCTGTTCGTTTGTTCCAAACGAAGCGGCTCCAAAGTAAGAATTTTGAGAAGGGGACGTGGCCTTTTTATAACTTATAGTGGCAATATCTTATGTTTGGGAGAAAACATATATTTCGTTCAAATCCAATATTGTATAAAATTACAAATTCCTGCACTGATCCGTTTAGCATCGCCCTTAAAGAGAATACAAGGAAAGCAGAAGAAATTGTTTTTAATGCTACACCCACAAATCCATTTGCCCGGCGTGAATTTTACAATTAAATTTCCTTACATACTTCTGTTACTTTCTTGTAATTTATTAACCATATCAAGTAGTGATGATCCCTCCTGTTTAATTTGCAATTTTTACAATATGAACATTAGGCAAAGTCTAAAACTTCACAATATTATTTTTTTAGGTTAAGAGCACTGTACCAGCACCTTCAATAATATTCAATAATTAATTATTAAACACGTCGGTTATTTGGTTGTTATTTGTTGATTTAACTAACTAAAACAACATTAAACGGCACTTTCATGAAATTATTTTATTCAAACACACAGGCGAACGTAAGAAAAACGTCCGCCAGCAAATTGTAAATGAAAACTAAAACAATCATTTGGTGCTGCACGACTGCAGAACCAAATATACGTTAAAACTGCCAAACAATTACGCAGTATGATCGTGTCTGATTACAGCTAATTAGAGCTTATGCGGGATTAGAGCAGTTCACAGATCCTCTTTACTAGACGAATGCGTCTTGCGTCTATCCGCCTAGGCTTGCTGCTGTTCTAAAACGAATAAAGAGGATAATTTGTTTTATTAAAATTGTTACAAACAAACTGGTGCCACTTGGTGATCTTACTTTAGATTTATCATATTCGGCAAAATGTATTACATACTTGTCTGTGTTTTAGTGTTCAAATTGTTTTAAATAATAAATAAAATTCATAACCTACAAAACATATCGGTTATATCGGTTGAAATACTACCTTTACAAATCTGCAAAAAGTAGCTTTTAAAATAACTTAACGTGCATACGCGTTGGAAATAATGATTAAGAATTTTTTTCTATTTCGGTTTTTTAAGGTTATTCTTAAAGCACTGTTTTAGCTAAAAAAACAGTGTTTTAAGAGAGTCTTTTAAAGCATTGTTTTTAGTAAAATTTCACCAACAAAGATTGGTATTCATGATATATTCATGATCAAATTTTGTTAATTTAGTATGTATGCCAACATATACATACTAAATTTACCAAATTTGATCGCAGCAATTTTTTATAACGTTTTTTCATTAATTCTCTTCAATAGAAAAAATAGTATAAACAACTCGTTTCATAAGGCGTCTTGACGCACTCGTCCATTGAAAAACTTGGTCGCTACGCTCCCTCGTTTTTCAATCTTGGACTCGTACGTTAAGACAATGCCTTATGCAACTTGTGTTTTAATATACTATTATGATACCCTTAGATTGTGCCTGTTTTGGAAGAAACATTTTTGGATGGTCAAAATTTTACTTAATTGCATAGACAGACTCAGAATTAAATTATAATTTTGAACATGTAAAAATGTAGAGGGTGTTTCATCAAAAATAAGAAAATCGATGTCTTGTCCGCTAAGACCGGAGATGTGATAATAGTTGGATTTTTAGACCATGTAACGACCTTTTAGGGTGCATAAAAAATACAAATATTTCATTTATTTATATTTTAAGCCAAAAAGAACTAGGGAGTGCGCCAGGTTTCATTAACACCCGGTGTATGTAAACAAAATTGATGTAATTGTTTGTAAACCTAAACAGGAAGATGCGGTATTCTACATGGTATAAGAGTTTGAACTGCAATGTTTTAGTGTCGCGTCATTTAAAAACCCGCATAGTCAAGTTTCGGTTAGGTTTCTGCCCTTACAAGCAGGTATTAGCTTTAGCTTGAGTAAACGTACTCAAGTAGGAAACGAAAATCAATTTGAAGTTACTTTGTCATCAGCAGTGGTATTTTTCGTTTACCAGTTCATTGCGCGAAACGGTTTAGAACATAAAATGGCAGGATTTTGAAAATAAACAGCTGGTTAGCCGAACTACTTATTTGGTACTAAATTCAAGGGTAATACGTTTCTTTACTTGTTCTCTTTACAAAAAACACCTCTAAATATTCTCAATATTTTCAATACGTCTGCAAAGAGTAATGAAATTCAGAAGATTTTCAAAAACGTTAATCACTGAATTACAATAGTGTTCTTGAAATACTCGACTTTTAATGTAATTTTGTGTGTAGTAGTTCATCCATCAAGCTGAGATTGCGGGCTCTCATTAATTTTCGTGTTAAATTCGTTAGGTGTATTCTAGCGTGAAGTGAAACTGCTGCTCCAAATTTTGATCAGGATAATTTTTCATTCCTAGATAATAATTTTTGAACTGCTTGTAAGAATGAATAGGAGACGAGTTCATTATAGAAACTTCATCATTTTTGCTTGCCACTTTTTACAGGAATATTTCGTCGAGCTTACCATGTACGTACGTAAACACTCTTGTTTTGCGTAGGTGTGCATAAAATGTGTTGGTTGCACTGGACGTATGTAAAATAAATGGTTTTATAACGTTGTTTCTAAAAATGAACCTGCGGTATTTTTTCAAATTATCTGCTTGTGCCGGAACAGGAAACTTGTGTAGGTGATTGTCAGCATTGATTTACCGCCAGAAAATCGTACATTTTGTTTATCAAACAAAAATATTTTAATTTGTTTTGCTGTCAAATTAATTAGCTTTACTAGATCTTGCAAGTTTTGTTTTGCTTACCACAGTCTTGAATTAAACGGATTCTGGTGGTTTGTTGTTTTTGTTAATTTAAACATAAATAGTAATTTGCAAGTTACAACAATATATGTAAGTATATCATATCATACATGTATAATGTAGCTCATAATAACAAACACGTTCGTCATAATACATCATCATAATATGTTAACAAATACAGGGTGATTCATGAAAAGCGTTAGAGAACTCCGAGGTAAAACACGCTTGATTTGAGTTTTTGGTGCTGTTTATTATGATAACGTGTAAAGAAGCAGCAGTTTAGTGATTTTGCGTTGCTGAACAACAAAATGGCTTGGAAATTGTCATTGTTCAGCTATAATTAATACTAATTGGTTGCTTCCTTGTATGTTTATTAATTACCGATGAGTAAACGGCTTAAATATGTTTAGCGTTACTCGAACACTTTCGTTGTATTTCATATGAAGCTGTAAGTTCTTGATTTAAATACCAGTGCCACCCGATGTTTATTATATCTGTAAAATAGAAAAGATGATGAATCTTGAGTTAAGAATTGCAAGAATGGGTTTCAGTTAATAATGCATACACTTTAATAAAAACAAATGTTTGGGATTGGATTATTTCACATTTATAAAGTATAGAACACGCCCATTCTAAACTTATACAAAATTTAATTCCAAAACTTGTAATTTCGGAATAAAAGTAAAGTTTAATTTATATCAGATAATTGTTGTTATATAACAGATATATATGTAAGCAGCCATAGTACCTACGTAATCAAACTTTTTTTTTAGCCGCAGCCTTTTCACAGTGCCACTGAATGCATAGGGTGAACGTGTGAATCGTACAATGCCATCGAATGGCGACTGTACATCTGTCTTCTCGAACCAACAAAGCAATTTCACTTTAAAAATTCATACCATCAACCTCATGGCCATATGATATTTTTTGCTTTAAAATATTTCTCAATGTGTATTCTTAATTTTGTTCCCTGCGTGTATATCTTAAAATTTACAAATACAAAGTTTGTCGCTTAGTTAAAAGTTCACTACATCGAAAGCAAATAGTCATATTGGTAAATTCTTTGAGCGAAACATAATTATTATTCGGAAATATAATTAAGATCATAGACAGCCCTGGTGAACTGCTTTTAAATTTAAAAAAAAACAACAAATTGATAAGTCAAGTACTTCTCGAGATATTACGATATACCTATGTGTTATAAGGATGCGACATTTACGTATTACCCAATTTACTTGGAAATTTCATCAATTTCTTAATTTATTTTCATATACAGATGTTATTAATGTTTAAAATGTTAATATTTAAGTTTCCAGCATTTGGCTCGTGAATTTTAATAATACGGCACCTTCATTTTTGCTTCATTATTGGCTTCTGATTCACAAATGTTGTAAATGGGATTCATTAATATATTTTTTTTTTCAATAAAATAAAGACTAAGTAAAACTATGTAGGCATAAAGTATAAAGTTGTAAAATCCTAACTAAATTATCCATAAGTATACCTATAGGGCATAAAAAATACTATTAACCATTATGGAGGTAGCATCAAACCCTAGATATTGGGCGATGTCCTACTATAAAAACCTGCATTAAAAATGCTTCTATAAATTTTTTTTATGAAAACGGTTTGACGTCATGCGACAGAAAACATTCGTAAGACATACCTATGCTGCTGTCAAACATTTTGGTGAACTTTTATACATAAAATTGTTTGAGGAACAACACATTAGTGCGGATAAAATAAAATTATAAGATTCCTGTCGTGCCGGTACCTACCTCGAATTGATTATCAAGTTTTTCTGCAAAATTTTGTTTCTAATTTAGAAAAAATAAATTATTTCAGGAATTACAGTGGGTTGAATGGGCTATATACACTTATACAGTATGTTCAAGAAAATTTTAGATTAAGTGTGGCTTGGGAAAGTTGTTAAATTATTAATTTAAACTATTGCTTTTTTGTTATACTATTAAATAATAGAATGATACAAAATAGACCATAGAAATTCAAAACGAATGAATTTATATTGAAAAATTACTGAAACATATTTAATTGAATTTGACACTACTGACAGATATTTAATTCTGATGACAGGTAAAAATTGTACGAATGAAGTTTAAAACGCGACTTGTATTGTGCAAAACCACTCTTCATTAATTCTTTTTGATTTAACTGTCGTTATGAAAAATTCAAAATAAAACCAAGAAATAAACGCAGATGGTGTGCTAGCTTTATTATGAAACAAAAAGCAAGCACAGCAGAGGGGATTCGTTTTGAATAAAAAACTTCTCTGCACGTAAATGACAGTTCCGCACGTCAATGCAAACCCCCGAATAGGGTATGAACAAACAATGAAATGCATGTTTTGGTCAAAATTATATTCTCTTCCATTGGAGAAGTTTTTATAAAAATATTTTTGTGACGTCGCGTCGTCAAAAAAAAAATATTGTCATTTTTGTAGTACTGTACAGTGTGTTGCATACTGTATAAATATGTTTTGTATGAACTTTGTGGTAATAGCCGTCATACAGACACATTATCAAATAGACAGTAGTAGTAGTAGTAGCAGCAGCAGTAGAGTGTAATGATGCACTGACAGATTTGCACATGAGTTGGGACAAATTTCATATTCTATCCTTTTTGTGACTAGGAATTACTTTTTCACTATTCTTTATATTTATCAGGCAAAGTGCTGACCCACACATACACTTCTGTCTTTGTTTTTTTACATCGATTTAGGAAAACCCATAGATTTTTCTCCATTTATGACTTAGTCATAAAAGCATCAACTTAAATTTTTGATTGTCTGTCATAGACGTTTCGTATTTTGCAGATACTCTATACAATTTACTTCTTTCTAAAGATATGTATAAAGTGTCGTTCCATTGGAATATTATATACGTTTTAGTATCTGGAATTAAAATCTTATCTCTGAACGGGAGCACTTTCAATTCCTAGTCTTGTCCCTTGAGTATTACAGTTAAAAGCTCTGTGCTCGTTAGGTAGTTTCTTGTATTTTTTTCCTTTTTTAATCGTGGCCTTGTTTCGTTGCATAATTTACACATTATGAGGGATTTCTTAAACGTAAACCCTTGGAAAACTCGTTAGTTCTCTCCATGCACAAGGAAAAATTATTGAGATAACGTCTGGACGGTTTTTAAGTGCTGCGTGGGTGGTAGTATTTTTATTTATAACGTACAGGAAAAAAACAGAGTATTTTTTAGACGCCATCAATAAAGATGCACTGTGTTGTTGTGATTTACAGGATGTTACAAGACATAGTACTAACTTTTCAATATTTATGAGTAAAGTTTGCTGTGCATATAAAAATAAATATGAAAACTGTAAAGTGAAATTGCTATATTGTTTGTGAATGCGGGGGGTTCTAAATGAAATTTTAGATACACGAATATCGAATTTAGAAATTTAGATATAAAATATTCTATCATAAATGATTTCTAAATTAAGTGACACTTGGAACAAGTTGTTTATTAGACGCCCTTCTTACCCTCGTTTATTTATGGACAATAGTACAGCATGTGCCACCTAACCTTGCAAATTTTAGTGGGCTTTGATTCGGCTACTTACGCTTTGTTTCGTCGGTAGTCGTAACTTAAACTAGCTCTAATTGGCTGTTGGACAGTGTGGTACACTCTACTAAAAAGTGAAAGTCAATTTATTTATGGTTTACGAAAAATTGTGGATTTTCTGACAAATTAAAAGGCCGTGTAAGTAATATCAAGAAGAATTTTCAAAAATCAATACTTTCCTATTTTGGCGTATGACAAAATAATAATCACATAAATAATTAACAGCAACTAGATATTATACTAGCTTTCAAACTAGGGGATTGCTTTTGCTTGAGAGTGTAACGGCTTCTCGCCTTTTAAACTTATCGTCATTTTTTTTGCAAGGTTAAATGGCACTTGCTGTATATGACATTTACTTTAAGGGCGGAGTCGGCGAGTGTTTCTCATTCACGGCGTATAGATGTCAATGTTTTAAATCGCGACAACTATAAATTACTAGTGCTTGAATAAAAAGCAAATTAAACATAGTGTTGCAAATTCTCTTGCAGATAGATGTCGCTGGTAAAAATACGATTAAAAGTGGATGCTTTACAAATTTGTTTTGGCTAGCAAGTGTAGAACGTAACTTTGATTTCTTCGACATGTTTCAATTAAGAGGAATACGGCAGCAGCTGAAACTATGCAACCCAAGCGACAGATGGTGGGTATTTTTTTTAAGAAGTAGCCAAAATTACAATATATGACATACTTTCAAATATATCTAATTTAACGCCTTTATACTCAAATATGAGCTAACATATTGGAATCAAATGCGTACGACAGTGGTTAAACTCATGAAAACTGCGAAGTAAAAATTATATTCAGTATGTATACTGACACCCATGGTTTTTAAAATTTTTTAGTCTCATAGAATTGGTGATGAGCTGTGATTTGGTTCGTGTCCTGACCCGCTAATATCTGTATCTGCATTCTGTGAATTTTTGAAAATTCTTGCTTTAATGGCAATTTACTCAAATTTACAAATGTATTCCTGAAAAACTGCCTACGCGATTTGTTTATAATTCTATGGGCGTGAATTTTTAGAATCTTTAATTCATGCATCTTTATTTAATAAACGGGAGACGAATAAAATTGCGTTCAAGTTAAATTGCTCATTAGTGATAGCAGAATAAGATTTATAATACATTTTAAGGTGCAAAAAAATTTAAGAGGAGCAAGTTCCCCCTTTCTACCAAATTTTTGGCGGAGGTGCCCTCAGCTATGATTTCTTCGATGCACTGTACCCAAGGTACCTTATTTGAATCCGTGTAATAATAGTCGACGCCAAGAGAATGCGTTATTGCCCCTCAGAGGGGTATCTGGTTAATCCCTTGTTTAAGCCAAGGGCGGTATCAAACGCAGGTAAAATGATAAACCAAGGTTAAATATTTTTTACTCAAAATGGCATTTTGGTCTAAAATAGCTTGCAAACTCATGCAAGCTAACCGTTTTTGCATTTTTTATTAGCCGCTCCTATTGTAATCTACGTGTATACAGTTCGTACTTTTAAGACTACGTATGCAGGTTGTAAGAATATGTTCTAGAATTATTTTTCTAAATGGAATAATCTTAACGCCAACTATACGATAACAGCTGCCGCATCCGCGGTTTCCGTTCTAAAAGCAATTTCGTTGTCAAAATAGTAATATCAAAGTTTCTGAGCGACGACGACGGTAAAATATTTCTTACAATATAATAAATGTAGTTTAATTTTACTTTATCTTGTAATCATCACCTATTTTAACATAGTCCAACGTTCAGTATGCGAACACTGCTGCCCCCCCCCCCCCCCCATTCTTTTATTTTTATATAAATATTGTAGTGTTGCTTACATTTCGGAGTAATTGATACCTGCACAGTATTCTAAACATCCCAGTTCAAGGAAACACAAAACAATTTACAATTTGACGAATGACGAGATTGCTGATACGCAACTGTGGGTACAAGACACAACGCCCACTGACTACAATGCCTATTGGCCACATCGTCCACCATGTATTTCGAGGTCCATATCGTCGATCAGTGACACCGCGCCCACTCTGCATTGGTTGCACCACCCATCACGTAAAATAGCCATAACGTCAACCGTGGACACAACGAACACTTATGGTTGATGGCCGCAAGAGCCACCGCACCTGTAACTCCCAATGCCGTAACGGGCCACAACGGCCATTCTTTGTGGCGACGGAAACCGGAATTCGAAGGCGTTGTGGATTTGGTGGGCGTTGTGTCCGTGAGAGAGGTTATGCTCATTTCTATTGGTGGGTATTGTGTGGACGGTGGACGTTGCGGTTTGTATGCAAAGTGGGCATTGTGTTCGTAGTGGGCGATATAGACCTGCAAAATACAGGGTGGACGTTGTGGCTAGTGGGCGTTGTGTCCGCATCTCGCAACTGTTGCAACCAATAATACATGCTTGAATTGTAGCCATCTATACCAAAGCTGAACTGAATGCGTGTTTTTGATTTATAATAGTTATGGCGGCACAAACAAATTAACATTCGTCACAACACAACTGTATGGGGCGGGGCGCCAAGTGTAAAGTGAAAATTTGCTGTGCATTTCACGGTATTTAAGGCAATTTGTCCCAATATTTATTATATATACACACATTTAGCTAAATGCTTTTTATTTTAATAAATCGTTGTAGATTTAAATAAATTCTTAAACATTTGGTTTAAATATTCCAATATTTAATAAAGCCTTAGAGATTTAAATCAATCCTAAAACATTTATTTTAAATTTTCAAATATTTAGTAAACTTTTATGTATTTAGCCAAATCTGCACATATTTGTTTTAAATCTTTCAATATTTAATAAATATTCGCAGATTTAAATAAATTTTTACCGATATAAATAAATCCTTACAGATTTAAATAAATGTTTCAACATTTAATTTTAAGCTGTCACATTTGATGTTAACCTGTCATATTTATTTGACCTTGGTGAGCCCAGCCGACTTAGGACACCAAAACCGTTTGCACCGGTAGTAAAACGTAAGGCTGGGAGCGTTCAACGCCTAAACAAAACAGACTAAAAATTACGTTCTCAAGGGAATGTTAAGGAAATTTTATTGTATGAATAATATGTTGTTATTAATGATTGAACTAACATTAATTGTATAAATTCTTGAAATAAGGAAAACGTGCTCATAATTGTTGAACGTTACCACCAGTTTAAACGGTCTTGGTCTTCTATGTAGGCTGGGTCTACCAAGGTCAAATAAATATGACAGGTTAACATTAAATATGACAGCTTAAAATTAAATGGTGAAATATTTATTTAAATCTGCAAGGATTTATTTATATCGGTAAATATTTATTTAAATCTGCAAATATTAATTAAATATTGAAATATTTAAAACAAATAGGTGCTTGTTTATCTAACTACATTAAGATTTACTAAATAGTTAATTTAAAGTAAATGTTTTAGGAGTTATTTAAATCTCTAATGCTTTATTAAATATTGGAATATTTAAACCAAATGTTTAAGGATTTATTTATATCTACAACGAGTTCTTTAAATAAAAAGCATTTAGCTAAATGTGTGTATATATAATAAATATTGGGACAAATTGCCTTAAATACCGTGAAATGCACAGCAAATTTTCACTTTACACTTGGCGCCCCATGCAACTGTACAGCAAGTGCCATTTAACCTTGCAAAAAAAATGACGATAAGTTTAAAAGGCGAGAAGCCGTTACACTCTCAAGCAAAAGCAACGGTTTTTTATTACATTTCTAGTTTCTTTGCTGTATTTTTTATACGTAGCCTAAATTATTGTTAATCCCTCCTCAAAGCAAACTGTTTCTAATCTTATGGCGCACGGCCTTTTAATTTGTCAAAAAATCCACAATTTCTCGTAAACCATAAATAAATTGACTTTCACTTTTTAGTAGAGTGTACCACACTGTCCAACAGCCAATTAGAGCTACTTTAAGTTACGACTACCGACGAAACAAAGCGTAAGTAGCCGAATCAAAGCCCACTAAAGTTTGCAAGGTTAGGTGGCACATGCTGTACAATAATTTACGTTATTATTCAATTGTTTTCAATAAACTAGGCAGCAATAATTTCATCATGTTGTATAGAATATCCCTAGTCCATCCATATACATATATAAAAGCACAAATGTTTTTTTCTCCCCTTCCTCCAGCGGCTACCGCTTCACCAATTTGGACCATTTTTTTTTTTAACTGAATGGTTTTTATCCACAGATGGAACATGAAACATTTTTATATTTTTATTCTACGTCGATTTTTTAATAATAATTATTTTAATTTATAATATATATGACGGTCGGCTAGACGCGCGTCACTTGGGGCGCCCTCTACAGTAACGTCGCGTGTCATTTTTGGAACTAATGCATCACGTGACTTGACATTTCGCCGGTTCTATCAACGCTGTCTGTCAGTGCATTGTGTGCTGGGGTAACACTAGTATAATTAAACATTCAACAGTTTAATTTACTTTCTAATGAAATATGGTAGAATTTTACCCAAAAAACAATTTTCTGTGTTTATAAATAATATAATTATTATCTTTAAAAAATAAAATAGCTTGGATCTTTCAGACATGTTTTGAATATGTGTTAAAAAATGATGATATTGTAAAACTGAATATTGTTCAATATTCCGATATAGTTGTCGGTAGGCAGAACTTTCATATGAGACTTTCGCCACCTTAAGACAACCCTAAAGTCTACGGAACTGTGATTTAAAAAAGCTTAACAAAGATATTTGCGTTGAAAAAAACATTTCTTTTAATTGGGAATACAACCAGAACTTTTTTTAAGTTGTTTTAAAGGTGATGTTTTCTCTATTTAATAAAGCAAAAATGCAATACTCCCTTTGATAGATAAATTTCGAACAACTAAAATGTAATAGTGTATTTTGTAAATTCCATCATTAAGTGTTTTCCATAATTTTTCACAAACTTGTTAAGGATATTATTAATCACTTCAGATATTTGTAATGTAATGTAACGAACACACGAAACCGACTTATTCTTTTGATGCTTTTTAAGATTCCAATATTGTCATAAGTCAAAGTGGACACCCTGTAGGTACATCATTTACCCAATTATTAGCTCTTTGCTAATTATCGCTCTCGTTTTACTGGTCTTATTAAGAAGTACTTGTATTACTCAATGCTTATTTATACACTGAGTGTCTAATTACAGCATTGATTTTCTAAGCTGAACGTACTAATTAGAGAAGATAAGCGTTTAGCTCTTTACGTAATTATAATACTTGAGTAACAAACGACGTGAATGGTAAATATTGTGACGGGATCACCTGTTTCATGTAATAGAATTCTGACAGAAGTTTAATTTTAGCGTATATTCCCATTTTTATTGGAAGCCAGCAGTTTTTCTAGAAACATTTTTTTGGAAACCTTATACATGTAGAAGCTTTAATTAGAAAATGTTCTCGCTATAGCGTGTTTTGTTATTGGTTTGAATTTAATTTATATTTCCAAGTGCTCCAAACGCCATTAAAACGAACAAGGGTAATTGTTACAGTTTTTGAATACAATGAATTATATTAATTGAATGCGAATTTCTATGCTGAAAGAGGTTTTGTAAAACTGTCCAGTGTACTGCTGAGAGTGCTGTCAGTTTAGAAAGGAATAAGCTTTGTTAAATGTTTCGTAGCGATCCATCAAAATAAGATTTGTAATTTAAACTGCTATTTCTTAGTTCTTCTTCATAAAATGCAGTAAAAAATTTTAAGCACTTAACGCTAACGTTCATAGTGCAGTAGTCGGTAGTTCAGAGATGTGTTTGAAAATAAACTACACCTGCTTCTGTACACCTAAAAATGTTTTATGCTCACAATCTGGTTTGACATGGGTCTGTTTGTTTTCTCTGGTGTCTGTTTAACGTTCTACTATAAATAATTATAATAATAAACTACGCTTCCAGAACTATGTGGTTGAAGTGTTTTACCAAACCGGTTTCTGGTGTAGATTTTTCGGCGTTTTGTGTATTCACTAACTTTCATTGCTTTGAACGGTTGCGACTACGAATTTTTTCTATAAGCCGTTAAAGTGTTAACTTATATCAAGTAGCCCATAATTTATTAAATAAACATTGCTGCTTTATTTTCTACGTCTTATAATATAATATAGTATAGTCCGGCCGTAGTTCAGTGCGTATCTGCGAGTAAAATGACTTCGGTTCAATTCGGGGGACCATCTTAGATCTATGTTCGGCTTGACTGCTTGACACAACAGCTAAGCTTTCGCCTAGATTACACGGAGAGCTCTGTAAATGGAATCGCTAACTTGGTAACTTCCGTTTTTATTAAAAATTGATACTCAGACCTGTAGCCCACCAGTGTTGCTAGATGTACGTAATTATGGCAGGACTGAGCAACAAGTTTTCATAATTTTCACTTCGATTGTTTTTTAATTCACTCGTGGAATAACTATTGATTAAACGCTAAGCAAGACCAGTACATTGCTGGTATCACACCATTATCATTAGAACAGGCCATATCGGTGCATGAGTGCGAAAAACTTTTCGGATTAAAATTTTTGCATAGGATCGTGTTCAGGACGAAGCACTAATTATGAAAGTGCATGCTGCCGGCCGGAAACCTGGGTAGGTATTGTTTAAATTAAAATTGTTAAAACAAGAGAAATATTATAATTTTTGCATCCAACTAATGTTTTTCATATTCCTTGTTCAAATTGCTACAAACATTTTCTATTGGAATTAATTTTTCATCCAATCGTATTTGAGTAAAAAAATCATTCTGAAGAGCTCGATCATGTGCCGTATAGATTGCGTGTAAGAATGTTCCTACATAATCTTGACAGTCGTATATAATTTATCTAACTTGTAACAGTTGAAATGTCATTGGAAAACAATAATAATAGTACAGTATGAAAAATTGTCTTGGTAATTCCAATGTTGCGTTTTGTTTATAAGATTTACCGTCTTTGGGAACTTAATAGAGATTAATGAATTACTTATTTGCCATACGACGTGTTAGTTACAATCATTCTCACAGTTGAAAAACTCCGGTCCCTTGATTGTTTTTTCCAGTGTCTAATAATGACGCTGACAACTCGTGTATCATGCCTAGCACACACTTTCAGCGTTATCACTTGTGTATGTTACCATAAAAAATTGATTTGAATTTTAATTTGTAGTCTTATATTAAATATGCAAATTGCAGAGGTTTATTTTTATATCTTTTATCCGTTTCTCTGGCAAGAGTTGTGGGTCAACAGTGCTTTTATACTTTTGCACCTACTTTTAGAGAAAATGTATGTTTTAAAAATTGCCATCACTTTTATTGAACTGGTAACTTAACCTTAGAAACGAGCTCTATTACAATATTGGTGTTAAGTCGGTTGACCTACATGTCCACCTATCTGGCCAATCAGTTCCTATCAAGTGGTCATTAAATCTGTTATTTAGATCTTCTTCTTCTATACTCATGTGTTATAGCAAAGACTATACCCTCTTCCAGATGAAGAGGGTGTAGTCTTTGGCTATAGGCTCTTTGCAGTCTGTTTAGGCTTCACAATGAGCTTTGGTTGGCCATATGTTTTCCTCGGCCGTCGTCTGTCCCTTCTTGCATGAGGTTAGTGTTGTAATATCGCCCTTGGAGATAATCATTAAAATTTTCAAAAATTTGTGGTGACGCACCATGCTCTTGATATTACATTCTGCTTACGTTAATCAACGACATTAACCCCATCTATTTGATTTTAAAGTAATCCTAGATACTGATAGACTACTAGGTATTGCCCCATAATTTTATCACCCAGCTTGTTCATTTATTTAAAAGAAAAACAACAAATGTTATAAACTGTTTCCTTCTTTGTTATTCCTTGAATTAAACGAAGGACTACCGCTAAACATGCATGTGAAGTGTAATACACCGTTGAATGCTAAATTTAGATGGTAATTTATTTTTTAACATATAAATGGTGTTGTATGTGAGATAAAATGGTTGATACCGTTTCCGGCTAAACCGGAAGAACAATTTTGGCTTTATAAACATCACGCTTTTGTGCGGTTAATTGAAGGTTCCCAACTTTTATTATCATAAGTAAATAAAAAATATTTCTGAAGTCTAACACAATCCTGTTACACCCGGTATACTTAAAAAAATATTTTTTGCCGTTATTAAATCAATTTTCTAATTCAATTTTATGCTGGTTTTTTGATAAATTGTCTTAAATCTGAAAGATAATAATATTCACTGTAATGTGTGTAATGTCACTAATGTCTAATTTATTAGTTATTGCTTAGATAATTTTAAATCTGATTATATATTGCATTCTTGGTATTTATTGCAATGCGTATCACGACCACACTCCAGAAAAGGGGTAATTTTTACACTATTTAGAGTAGAAAACATAACGTATTCAACTTCAACCGATTGTTGGAATTTTAAATTTTCTCTTAAATAAATAAATGGCATTTGTGCCCCAGACTTCAGGAAATGTAATTTTTATTCATTATATTACTAAGAGTCTTAATTATTTTCTTGGTAATTTGTAGTTGGTTTTCCTTTGTTTTGTATAAAGTTACCCTAGGGCGCTGTTACTTGTTTATGCTTTTACAATGGAACGGAACGCGCTTTCATGTTTGCCGTTGAAAATAAAAATTTTGCTGTTACATTTGATTTCGCTTCATCACAGTTAATTGCATCGAATCAAATGCAACTGTTACACTAAACCTAGAAGTAAATAAAAAGTAACCACTTTCCTAGCAAGAAGACAATAAAAATGTAATAGTGTTAGTTACATGAATCTGTAATATGTTTATTTAAGTACATAACTAAATATTGTGAAATATGTGTTAATAAGAAACAAACCATACCTGCAAATTTGTACAAAATTATTCTGTAACAGTAGCAAATGTTTAAATATATCGGGTGATCAAACAGCAGCTGCCGGCAGCTTTTACAATGTTACAACATTTTCTATCGTGTTTATTGTTATTATTAATGACTAGTGTTACCCCAGCGCACAATGCACTGACAGACTGAGCGTTGACAGAACCGCCTAAATGCTAAGTCACGTGATGCATTAGTTCCATAAGGGAGACGCGACGTTGGTGTAGATGTCGCCTCAAGTAAAGCGCGTTTAGCAGACTTTCATATATATTATAAATTAAAATAATTATTATTGAAAAATCGACGTAGAATAAAAATATAAAAACGTTTCATGTTCCATCTGAGGATAGAGACCTTTCATTGAAAAAAAAATGGTCCAAATTGGTGAAGCGGTAGCCGCTGGAGGAACCGGAGAAAAACAAACCTTTGAGCTTTAATACATGTATGGATGGTCTGCGCGCGTGTCTAAGGAACGACGGCCTGCGAGACCTATTGTTCCGCATCTATGCATGACCTTTAGTGAACTAGATTCAGTCCACGCATGCACTGCTTTACTTAATTAAGGTTGATGCTACGTTTATTCTCAGGCTCTTAAGGTTCCTGTTCCAAAGGCAGCATAACTCCTGTGAGCAAGTGTTTCGCCGTATCATAAAATGTGTATTGATCTTTCTTTTCCCATATCATACTTTCTATAAGTTGGTTCATTAGCAAGACTCATTTTGTGTAGATGCTTCCTTAGTGGACAATGGCATGTAACTAGACCTACTACCTTTCTAAGTTACTTTGTATTTAAGTCGAGCAGCTCATTAGTCCTTGATAGTGTGTTTCGGATATCTAAGCAGCAATGCTCTTCCGAAATTGTGCATGTGTCCAGTTCCTAAAAGCCTTTCTTGCGTTTTGTACAAGATCTTGCAGGGCGGTTCAGGTCCAATGGGCATTACCATTGATCCCGCAATGTCCTGACATGGCATCCGCATCAGGTGCTATGTTAAGCCAGATCTGTCAGTCGTCTCTCCATATTTTGTCAACCATTGGTATTCCGAAATGATCTTTGATCGTACCTGGTTACTTTCAAGTGTAGCTTGACCATCATTGAGAATGTAAATATTCCTGTTTTTTATAGACTCTCCTGATACTTACAGATGCGCACTCTATAATAGCAGCAATTTCCTCTTGGAAAGCCGATAATGTCATTGTTTTCCCATTCCTCTCTTATCGGTATGGTGACCAGACAAGGTTTGATATAGGAATAACTTGGCACCGTTCTATCTTGTTACATTGCGAATGCGGAATCACTCATTTGACCGTGTCACTTCTTATCGTGATTTAGGTTCCATCGTCCGAACCATTGCAGCCTATAAGCTCTAGCGTCCATCATTACCATCAATGTAAGAACGGGAGACCGAGTAGGGCTGCCTTTCAGTGCTTCTTTAGTTTTCATAGTGCTGCTAATGCCTAGGAAGGTCATCCTTGGTAGTGGACCTAAGGTAAATTGAGCTACTCTGTAGGTAATCTAATGGTTGCTAAATTGAATACCGTGCACTCCAGAGGGCTTTGTGTAAATTTGCCACCAAGCGTTCAAGGGCTTACGGAGTAACCTAACGACTTATCATTAATGTCGTCAGGGAAGACCCGCTTTGCTAAATAATTTTTTTTATATTTATTTAGGGCCGCCTTGAACAGTTTTCTTTTTGAGAAAGTACAAAAACAATGCATCGTTCCTATTTTCTAAATGGAATTTGCAGCAACTAGTAGTGCAAAGATGTTGATTATAAATGATTTTAAATTTGCAAATGTAACAAAAAATATAAGTTCCGAAAGTGAATTAGTGCGTTCGGGGTGTTATGTGCGTTCATGTAAGGCGAAACTGCACACATAAGGTATGCTTCATTAAACTTTTGGCGTAGTATTTTGTTGATGGAAAAAAATGCCGCTTCTTCACATATACTAAATTTGCAGCGCAAGGGTTAATTAAACACGACAAATGTGGTCTGAAGTACGTATATACAAACACACAGCTGATTAAAGTTTGACGTCACGGTTGCACGATGTATAGGCCATTTTACTTTCCTATACTTTCTGCATAGGGAAGGAAGTCTTGCTTTCGTGATAAATGAGACTTTGACGGAAATACATGTTTTGACCCTCCAGGATCTCAAAATGGCCATGTCCTGTCTATGGGTGTGTGTGGCAACGAGTCTGTGTACGCTTCATAGTGGCAACAAATTTTTCAGAAACTTCTAGCTTCGAAACGGCGGGCACTACGATTTGTTAAATATTTTGACTGTAACGCTTTGTTACTCAAATTTAAATTGTCAAAGCTTTGAGCATTGTAATAACTTGAAGTAGACACAATGTTACGCTATTTTTCAAACCATGAAAATTGAAATTAAGAAAATTGCAAACATTTGGTATTTTTCAAAGAAATATTTCTCAAAAGCAAACCTCACGATTTTTTTTAACTTTGTACGCCCACGGAGCGAGGTACTATAGGATATTTCTGTTTAAGCTATGTCGCTTATCATTAAAATTAGGATTGATATCGCATTTAATTTTTGGATAATTTGGTGTTTAGGTGAGCCAACCTTCCCTGTCTTCTCAATTTTGTGCTGAACGGAAAACCGGCATGTAGCTGACCGTTTACGCTCCCATGATGTGCCGCGGATTAAGCCCTACGCTTCCGCCATAGTTGTATAAGTGGTCTTATAGTCGCTATTGGCGCATAAGCTGTCGATACAAAAATATTTGTAAATATGATAAATAAGAATATCTGAAATATAGGAAGTCCCTGCGCAATGATTTGCCTATTTTTCATATATGGATAAAAAATAACTTTTGTCAGTTTTGTCGTTTTATCTCTGTACATTTATGTAACATTCGTTTAGAGAAGGGTCAAGTGGGCATTGGATTATACTAGGTATGGTATTTTTTTGAACGCGTGTTATAGTATACGATATGTTGAATTGTTGATTGAGTTTGTTGCCAGAATGGCGGTAATGCAATGTTATGGAGGTATGTTAAGGTATGTATTTACACCTTATGTAATCGAGTTCTCTTAGTATGTTGAATTGTTGAAAATTTAACTTTGTTCTTGAATTATTTTACTTGGTTAACTAAATGGAAGATGTACGTTAGAAACTTTCTTGTAATAAAAGTAGTACTAAACTATCTTGTGACTGGGCTGTATGTCAAACTTCCTCGGTATTTACATTCCCTAGTGTACTATTAATTAAATAAGGCAAATAAAAGAACTTGCAATCCAATTTATATGCCGTTTTATGAATATTTTGTGTGTGTTTTCAGCTCAGTCTGTTTGTGGTTAAAGCTTGAATATCCGCAGGCATTTGAAATCTGCATTTTTCAAAGAAAATGAAATTTAAAACTGGGTTGGTTTAAAATAGGATTGGAGACGTGTTTGTCTCTGAGGTAATGAGTTAGTCATCAAAGGATATACGCTCTTTATACTTTTTCGAGTAATTTCGGTTTTAAGTTTCAACTCCCTGTTTAATTAACCGTCTACTTCTATTTTATATTGCTTGAATCTTCAGTGAGTGGCAGCCGTAGTTCTGGTTTGTTCTAATTACTTTATCATTTCAGGCGGATCGCGCCTCGAACGTCTTCATAATTGTTTTGGAATAAGCTTTGGGCTTCGTCTTTCCCCAGCGATCAGTGTTATTGCTATTTTATTTGCTAGGGGAGTTTTGTTCCACTGTATTCAAATTTGTGTGTATTACTGGAAGTGCAACGAGTCTAACAATTGAATAACATTACTTCACCATCCAGTAGTATTTAAATTTAAAATTAATTTGCTACGATTCTATAGTACTGTTTTGTTGCGCCTTAATCCACAGATGTTATTTTCCACACTTCATATTATACTGTGCCGCAATATGTTAATTTTAATTTGCATATCACCACTTTGTTACATTTGGTTCTAAATTATGGCGTTAGGGATAAATTATCCCTATTTCAAGTGATACGTCGCAAATAAATATATAAAAGCGAGGCATGTCGACATTATCTAATTAGCAACCGTATCAAGAAGGAAGTTATAAAAGCATTAATGTCAATTTCAACAAATAATTCCGGAGCTTTTGTTGTTCCACCCCCTACGTACTGATGGTGCAATCACTCCAGTTCTACATGAACAGCTGAAACCATGCACTGCATGTGTACCCTCACGAATTTTATTATATTGCTGGTCCCAGGGGGAGCGTATACTATAATTAAGTAAGGCACTGAATTGACAATATCCTAATGAATGCAAAACTAAACGTATTAGTGTGTTAGTTGGAATAATCTTCTAGGTCCTAGCAACTAATCTAAACATAAGTTAATTAGGTATTTTGCATTTGCATGTTTTGATTCATACCATTTAGGACAAACAATTAGAAATTTTGATATTAGGTACAAGGAACACGTACGTTTTTACAAGTATAAACACCTCCATGAATCCAGTTACGCTAAACACTTATTAGAACACAATCATTCAATGACATCTCATAACACTATAAAATGTTTACACTTTTGTGATGACAAACGTAAGTTGCGGAAATGCTAGAAGCATTTGAGATTGATAAATATTTAAAATCTGTACCTTTAATGAATGAACAAATTGATCTCTTAAATTTACCGTTATTAGACGTTTTGGAATGAAAAATCAAGTCATCTGGACGCAGATATAGAAAACCAAGATCAAGTTATGAAGATTTGTTGTTCCTATAGCAACACCAACGGTTCACTTTCAATCTTGCTTTTGATAATGACGTGTAAACACGTTGAAATACGTATAAAGCTAAAATACAAAACCTGTGAAGTTAATAATTGTTTTATTTACAATAAATTGAAATGAACTACAACGAAGTAAAGCTCGAACTTATAAATAAAGATAATATAAATGACCACGTATTTGAAATCAACAATTTTTTTACTTTACAGAAATACTTTTCATGCTTTTAATATTATTAATAATCATAATATAAACGTATACCACATATTTTAAATCTAACATTTTCAATTTCGTTGTGATGTTTTCAACTTTGTTAATATTACAGAT
Organism: Ctenicera cuprea; assembly: GCA_958336395.1. Lineage (NCBI taxonomy): Eukaryota > Metazoa > Arthropoda > Insecta > Coleoptera > Elateridae > Ctenicera > Ctenicera cuprea. The sequence goes on from OY284490.1 coordinate 41,689,153, forward strand.
ACACTTCGATATTTCTAATATGACGGTCATAACAAAAATATAATTACATATTTAAAATCAAACACTTTTAATTTTACTAGGATAGTTTTAACCTTTCGTAATAATGTCACGATCCGGTTTATTAAAATAAATTCGGATTATGCTCATGTCTGCATACGACCCAAATAAAGACAAAGACAGTTTTAAGATTGTACGTTAATCATTGGTTAACACTGTTGTATTGAAAAATATAGGTTTTTATAAATGAAAATCAAAGGAATAAAATTATGAAGTAAAATAACAAATTCAACTTACATTAGACATCCCTGTAAGGGATGTCCCAAAGGGACTGAGTTGAATCAGTCGTGAAGCAGAACTGTTATTTTGGAACTGATTGATTAAGACTAAGTTTTGTTTGTATAGCCTGCAACCATAATTACATAACATGTGACTTGATTTCATGGCTCATCAAGCCACGCGCCATGCAAGTCTTAAAAAGAACTTTTTTTAATGATTAATGAAGTTTTGCACCACCCAGTCAAATAAAAGTAAACAACTCTACTACAAAATGTTTGGTGGAATTGAATAAATTAAATAAAATTTAGAAAATATGTATAAACTCTTTTCTACTTCGTGACTATATCACTGTGAAACTACCGGGAGATCGAGAAAGGTTGTCCGAAAAAAACTACTTTCTACAGAGAGTATATCAATCTTTACATCCTCCACCTGTCATGCTGCTGTCATGTATGAAATGAAGTTAGCAATTTCTGGTAGATTCAAAAGAGGAAAATAATTATGAAAATAAGAAGTTATTTGCAATCAGTTTTAATTACGGTTAATAATGGAATTAATTAGAACATTATTTGTTTTATTAACTAATTAGAATATTAAGTTTTACAAAAATAAATTAACAAAATTAGTAATTAGTAATTACAGTTCATGTTCGAAATGAGCCCCATTATTGTTGATACAGCACCCTACTCTTCTTTTCATGCTGTTAAAAACATTTTGTAGCTGTTGCACAGTTATATTTGCAGTAGCGGCAGTAATAGCATCCTTCAGTTGCTCAAGTGTGTGCATGGGGGTCTGATATATCGTGTTCTTTAAATGCCCAAAAAGAAAATAATCCAGGGGTGTCAAATCGGGTGACCGTGGGGGAAATGCAATGATACGATCGTCATAAAATTGTTGTATGTATTGATTTGTTCGAAGGGCTGTATGTGCAGGTGCATTATCCTGCTGAAAATATCCCTGACGTAATTCATCATCGTGAAGCTGATTTATAAATGTGTTTAGAATTCCGATGTAGCGGTCAGCTGTTACGGTATCTTCAAAAAAAATGGGACCAATTATGCGTCTTCTGGAGATGGCAATCCACACGCCAATCTTTATCGGATGCAGTGGAGTTTGTAAAAATTCACCAGGGGCCTCTGCAGACCACATCCTGTAATTTTGTTTATTTACGTAACCGGTGAGATGGAACCAGACTTCGTCTGAAAAGAAACTTGAATCCAGCATTTCATCGTTATTTAAATTTTGGTTAAACCAATTGCAGAACTGCACACGTTTTTCGTAATCGGGACGCAGTAATTCTTGCATTACTGAAATTTTATATGGGTGTAAATGCAGTTTTCGTCTTACTGCCTTTTGACACGTTCCATAGCTTAACCCTGCAATTACAAATTATAACAAATTTTATATGCAAAAATTTATAGTTTGCGCTAACTGTCGTAATGGTTTTTTAGGGCTGCGTTCGATACGCGTCTGTCGGTTGGTTTTCCAGGAGATTTTTGTGTATCTACACTACTGGTTGTTTGGAAACGATGTACGATGCGCTTTACATGCCTGCTTAGATTATCGTAATCAAAGTCGACGTCGCGTCGGGGAAACGATTAGCGAATTCATCTACACACAAATTTACTGAATATTTCCATTCACCATCATTTTCATTGCGTTGGCCATTGCGGAAATAAGATTCAATAATAAACTTGTTGTGTTCAACGGAATACATAACCTTAAATTTACAAACAATTATTACTGTTCAACAATCCCTAATTAGTATTGAAAAATACTATTTGTATAATAATAACAGCGTCCAAGAATATAAAGTGAAATTAAGAAACGCAAACACACGGAACAAGCATAAACAAACGACGGAACAAACGTATTGCGCAGTATGGCTAATATCACACTAGAAAGAAACATTGATAACTACTTAGAAGGTAGTTTTTTTTTGGACAACCTTTCTCGATCTCCCGGTATATAGTATATACCAGATATTAGAAGTCACATTTACAAATTTTAGAGCAATATTTTGAACGTTGTTCATAATAGTCAATATAAATTCGTACCATGAAATTTTTGGAAAAGATTTACGATTTTTGAAAAAAAAATTATGTAATATAGCAAATTACTAGAAAGGCATGACTAAGGTTGACACAATCAAACATTATTTGGAAGAAATTGCACTATAAATTATATTATCGATCCGTAAAACTGAAATTAATAAAAAATTGATACTATTACAACTACTCTTTCTTTGGCCCTGTTGTTTTGAACAACTTTTACTATTTTTTAACAACTAAAATTTGAAATACCACAACTGACACTAACGTAGTACGTGCTACGAAATGAAACGAATAAGTTCCGATGTCGATGACTGAGTACAACAATCGTAACTTGTGCAAGAGACACTAAAAAATATTTCCACAATTTTGTAAATATTTCAAAATAAAGAATTTTTATTGGTCCATAGATTATGGACCAATAATTAGAATTCAGTAAGTCATGGGCCAAGCCCTTGAAAGCTATTAAAAAGTTATTTTCAAAAAAATGTGAAATTTAAATTATTATTAGCACTCAATCATTGTTAAATTGTAAGCACAGATCAGTGACGTAATCAGAGTAAAACATGCGTCTATACGGACTAGGGGCGTTTTTGCGGTAAAAGATGACGTCACCGGTGGTACCGATGAGTGTGAACCGTGCCGATCGTGTTCTGCTTTATTTAATAGGCATGATTCTGTTACCGTTTGACAAAATAAATAAAACATTTAATCTTTAACTAACATTTTTGTGCACGCTTGCTGTCACTTCTGTTGGTATAATTTGGCCCCCTTTAATTCTACGGGCCGAAAATGTGTATATATCGATTTATTATATATTGGGAGATTTGAAACAGTTGTTATATTTAAACTAAACTGGCCCGTGGACTACGCATCACCCTTTTTAGTTAATAAAAAAAATTAAATAAGCTGTTTTGAGCTGTAGCACATGTACTTAATGCTCGCACAGTAGCGTAACTGCGTCAATGCAGTTGCATTGGCGCTCCTCTTAATCAAGGGCCCCAATGCAACTGCATTGGCACAGTTACGACACTGTGCACGAATTCAGTATTACGTCTTACAGCTCAAAACAGCTTGTTTGTTATTATTTTAAAATTGATTGGAAAAATAGCATGGAGCGTAGCCAACGGGTTCTGCTAGTCTACGTTTAATACACAAACACATAGCAAAACCGTCTTAACTATTGGGCTAAATTATTATGTTATCAGTTTTCCAGGACCCGTTGCTCGTACCTACGTGTTTCTCCCCTCAGAAAGGAAGTCTCTTGTTTCTTTTCAGATTTGCAAGTACATATTAAGACTTGATCAACAAATTATTTGCTATGGTTTCGATACATAAAGCATCATGTTATTGCACCAGGGCGCCCAAACCCCCAAGACGGTCCTGACAAATAGAATGGTATTGTAAGAAAATATCAATAGCGTTAAAATGTGAGCTGCCATAGTTTTTGTCGTATGTTTTTAAACCGGAAGGTTTTGTCCACAGAACTTCCTACTCATCATCATTTCGACCCTTCGTTCTATCTCCCAGCAAAAGTCGGAACTTGTAGTCACGGTTAACCCAAGGGATATAATACTTTGATGAACGTCCTGCTTTGATTCCAAAGTTTCTGAAAGTTTTACGTACAGCAAGGACAATAATGCCTTAGCGGCAGATGCCGTTAATGGTGAGTGTGTCTCTGGATAAATCCGTAGTCACATCGGCCAAGGAAGAGACAGAGTTGTGTAAATAAACTGTTTAATGATAAACTTTGTTTCTGTTGGCGCATTAATGTTTAGGATGCATGACTAAATTTCAATTCTGTGTCTAATTTTAATTAAGAATAACACAGGTGACGATTCCACGCTGACGGAATTTATATAGTATAATTTGAGCTCGTTCAATTTATGACTTAACATCTGTTGAGTTGCAGGAAGGAGGATGATGTTATTTGATTATATGCGTTCGTTCATAGCTTGAGAAATTTACAGCGCTGCAAGAGCAATTTGTTAGATAAAAATTACAATTCTTTGCAAAATAATAGCAAGTCGTGTAAGTAACATAAATCAATATATTTGTACTTGGTAGATATTTAATTTAATAAGGATATGGATGTATGGACTATCCTTTAGTCGCACTTAAAACATTTCATACTTTTGCTCCTTTAACGAAATTTAATTTTCTCTTCAAATTCTTGTTATAGATACCTTCAATGTATACAAGCCTACTTACGCATTAACATCCAATTTGCCGCTATAAATAAGTACACTTATATCAAGCAGGGATTAAATGAGGATCGGCGAAATTGTTACCGGAAAATTACTTGAGAATTTTAAAAATTTAATTTCCGATATGAGAGAAAACGGGAAAAATCTTGGCTGTTATATTTTTTTCAGCTTACACTTTAAAATTAATAGAGGCGCTACACATATCATAAGACAAGAAGGTCAAAAACTTTTTACCTAAAATTGGTACAAATTGCTAGCTTGCAACAGCTTCTTTCGTACCGCATTCATTCAATAGAAAATGAAAGTACGTGGAAAATTAGCTATAAGTCAATAAATTCTAGAAATAGGGAAGCCTTGGGGTAGTTATTAACGATAATAGCATTAGGAAGGAAGCCGTTTTTCCAAGGCAAAGATGCGTTGTAAGAATATTCAATTTTTGCAGTTGACTGAATATCAAAGGCAAATAATATTTACCGCATATAAGTTCATTATCTGCTGACAATTTTAAGGTGCAGACTTGTTGGTTGTTTATAATTATAGTTAATGTAACTTTGCTTACATATTCTTTATTAATTAATTATTTATGTACTACAAAATAGGTTGGCAGAAGCAGTAGATAGTATTGTGTATGTATCTATCTTTTATATCCTAAATCCCTAACTGTCTCGCCATAACACGAAGATGGGCGATTTCCTCTCGATACGATTTATCACCATAACACGACGACTGGCCTTTACATCTCCACTTAGTTTATTGATTGTTTTCGGGAAACGTTTATGTTGCAGTCACTACCGTTGGTATAATTTGGTTATTTATGGCTTACGTCAATTCTGGCGGATCGGAAAAAACAAACGGTTACTATTTTCCGTTCAGTATATTTATCGCGCTGACATGAAAATCTGGCACAGCTCATTTTATGTAATAACAGACAGTTAATATGATAAAAGCATTCATTGCACACAGAACATTATTACAATTTTATCATAAACGGGCAATCATCACGAGAACAATCTTTGCTCATCAATTTATAAAATAAATAAATAAACTGGGAATTTTACATTTTATTGGCCCAAATAGTGGGGGCTCCGGTTACAACAACAAATGTACACATTTACGTTATAATAATTAAGGCAATTGCAAATTAATTTATTGAACTGGCTGAACCTGTGGATTACGCCCCACGCTGTTCTATTTAATAAATGATAGTAAATATATTGAAAGAGATATAATGATATATTAATACATGCGGAAGGTATCGGAATCCCCAAACGTAATCAATAACCGGTGTTGAGATGTAAGGTATGTTACTGAATGGGCGGTAACTAAAAGTTGAGACGGGCGAAGGGATCCGAATTAAATATACCAGGTGTAACAGAGAACCGGCTTACCCCCATTTTTTCGTCATTTATAAATAATCAATTCGAATTTGGTATGGTTGGTACGTGGATGGAACCCTATTATTTGACGCAGATTGCGACTTTCTGACGCTTCCGCTTTTGCCGGAAGTGACACCTACTATCTTATTTTCTATGGAACAGCCTGTATCTTTTTATATTTTTGAATTCGGGACGAAATTCTGTATACGATACTGTTGTTTAACAAAATGTTTGGTTCCATAATCATTTATGGCGGTAAAATAAATTTCTTATCTATAGTACGTTTCATAGTGAAAATTCAGTATTTTTCGCCAAAAAATTGTATGGTACCAAAAATGTTGTTAAACAACACTGTCGTATGGAGAATTTCATCCCGAATTCAAAAATGGAAAAATATACAAGGTGTTCCATTTAAAATAAGAAAGTTGGTGTTACTTCCGGCGAAACCGGAAGCTACAAAAAGTCGTAATCTACATCAAATAATAGACATGCATGTGTTAACCATTCGAATTTGAATTGATTATCGTTATGAAAAGGGAAAAACAGGGATGTAACGGGGGGGGGTAGCCCACAGCTTTTACTAGTATTATACAGTGTGTCTATAAAGTAACCACCATCCTATGCTAACTTTTAAACAACTTTATATTTCGGCACAAAATTGTGTGTGCTGTAATGGTACGCTAAATACTACTTTTCAGCATGTATTTAAATTTTGTATCTTTTAGATGGCGCGTGGGCGACTTTTGGAAAAGAAAAATGAAATAGCAACGAGGGTAGAGTGACACTCATTTTAAAGTTTTTTTTAATTCTGCTTCTAATCCTAAGTTTCAGAAAAAAATATTCATCCAGAACAAAACGACGACTATTTGAAAATAAACAACTTTATTTAAAAACTAATAATTAAAACAAAAAATAATAAGTCAAGTGTTCGAAATGTTCATAATTGACTTCTTGACACATAAAAAGTCTGTTATGAAATTCCTCTCTTACTTTTCTGAATTCTGAATTTTTTGATTTCTACAAACTTGTGTTATACGCAGCTTTAGTTCTTCAATTATTTATTTCTGTGGGGATTCTGTACACTATAAATTTCAGATACCCCCAAGGAAAAATTTAAGGGGGTTAAATCCGGGGAACGTGCCGGCCATTTCATTGGATCCCTCCAACAATGCCATCTTCCCGGAACATGTTCGTTGAGGAAGTTGGTAATAGACCTATAAAAATGAGCCGGTGCCCCGTCCTGTTGGAGCATAACGTTTTCAAAAGTGTTTCCAGCTACCTGAAATAATACTAGCTTCTCAATACAGCAAACAGTTAGCAAAGAAATAAAAAATAACCTACTAGATTAAAACCAAAATAATTTTGAATTAAGATATTGCGTTGGTGTAAGAGCCGCCATTTTATTCTGGTTGAATATTTCTTTTTGAAACCCTAGGATCAGTCGCAGAATTAAAAGACCTTTTAAGTGACGTATCTGTCACTCGACCCCACATTTGCTATTTTAGTTTTTTTTAAATGGCCCCCAGCCGCCGTTATGTAAGATACAATGTTTAAATATAAACAGAAAAGCAGCATTTCAAAAGTTGGTAAAGGGATAGGGGGGTTCCTTTGTAGACACACGGTATATTAGCGTTGTTACAACAGTTGTAGTATCCGTTTTTATAGTAGTTAGATAAATTTTGATAGCTGTCATCAGTATTGGAGTTTTGAAATAACTAAAATTAATGAAATAACTTTTACCAGGTTCAACCTTCTCTCTTTGTTTACATTTTTAAGTGGAATCATTGCAAGCCATTTTTATAGCGATCTGTGAAATTGTGTTTTAAATCTTTAAACATAATTGCTGTAAGACAGGCCATGACTAACACAAAACGACTTTAATTGTGAAAGAAAACTCGGAAAAATACAACGTCCCTAAAAAGCGAAATGAGGGAATTAAAGCGGTAAAAAAGTCTAAAATAAACAAAACTTGAGGAAAATCGCTTTTCTTTAGAGAAACGATATAAATCTCATTTTATACTTAAAACGTTCGTTAGCACAGAATTACAGCGCAACACTTACACCTGGGATTTTCTTAGAATATAATTTTTTCAACACGGAATTTATTTTAAACATTTTATAAATGCTGATAAACTTCTAAAAAGTAAATTATTTTCTACTATAATTTGAAAATATTGTAAAGTAATTATGAGATATCTCTAATAAAACGCAAAGCGCTTATAACATTGTGCTTTGTTATGTAAAGTTGCTGTAGTTTCATTGGGTTATTTTCTGTAATGTGATGACGTATAATGTCGTGAAATCATTGCTCTTGTTTATTTTGGAATTGTATTACAAAATTGCGTATGTGCAAGTATGGTCATCACTGACGCCAGTACACAAGGTTTATGCCAATAGTATGTGCTGTACTTATTATGTAAGAAGTTTAGGTAGTCACAACAAACGTGAGCAATCGGTAACACGTGAACGTTATATTTCATGGCATTCTTGCAATTATTCCTTTGTCTTATAATATAACAAGTTGTAAAATATTGTCATGGCTAATGAGTAATGACAGATTGTTCTTTTTAGGGGACTGTAAATGTACGATAAATTAATACCTACTGTATTATTGATGCTAACAGCTCGTTTAAAAAAATGCCGCCTTTGTTCCGCTCTGATAATCGTAAAACAATAGTTGGCCGTTAGATTTTCGAAAATATCTAGAATTGTATAGAATTGCAATAAAAAAATACAATCTGTAATGATTAGCAGTTTACAACTATTATTATAGTAATAATTTAAACATTTTGCTATAAGTAAAATTTCACACTTGAAACGTGTCTTTTAGTTATACAGGGCATAACCATTCTTTTGGGAAAAAGCTGGAGTACTTAATATTTTCGGGAAGGGTTGTTAATCCGCTCAGTAGGTATCGGACTAAACTCTAATCAGCAAATTTTAATCCTCTTTGTGAGTTCCGGCGATTGATTTCAAATTAACTTAAAGGTGATAGCCGACATTCTCGTGGAAAAGGGGCAAATTGTAAGATATTTTGAAGCAAAAATTGGGAATCTACTAAAAATCAAAGAATTTGATATTAAAATAGAAGAGAAGAGGGGCGTTGGTTTATCTGAAGTAATTTCAGGATTTTATCTAAAAGCGAGGCATACGACAAAAAAGCTATATTTCAAGCATTTTAACTGACTGAATAGTTTAAAAATTTTTTTTGGATAATGTAAGCGTGCTAGTCGGCTGTTTTTAAGTTTTAAGTTTAAGTTTATACTTATATTCTTTGAGGCTTTCGCCGTTTCTCGAACTGTTTGTATTACAATTTATTTTCGGCTTAGATCGCGTCGTCATTTGGGGATTACACCCAGCATAATCAGTTAAGGACCGACCGGAAGTTGGTTGCCTTTACAAGCATTTGTTCTAAAAGTTTGAGCGATAGTTGTTCGTGGGCCCCGGGGAGTAAACCGCACTTAAAGATTTTGCACACCTACTTCCTTTAACACAGATACTTCCACTTAATTCCACATACTTCCACAAAAGGTTTGGAATGACGTAAACATTAATGTTATTCCATGTTCAATGTACAAATACGAATTGAGAGCTGTGTTGGCCATTCGCAGCAGTTATTACATTTGTTCAAAATACCAGTATGCCCATCTGGCGCAGTTTACATAGGGTGGTCCAACACCAGGGGTCCCGCGCTTAGTACGCCCCTATTTAATTCTGAAAGGGATCAAAATAGAAAAACAAAAATGCTATTAAAAGTGTTTTTGGCAATGTTTCAGCTACCTTTCTGGATACTTTAATCAAAATTTTAATCAATGCCGTAAGCGCTGTGACGCAATCGTCATTTTCTTTAATAACAACCTAGCTTTTTTCAAACTCATTCGATGAAGATTTTTTTGTTTATTCAACGATATAAAACTTTTATACCCTTACATAACACAATTTTCAAGAAAAACGCGTAGTACTTCTTATTAGCAGGCCCTAAATTCAAACAACGGCTGCACCCGAATTGCACGCAAGTAATCGCTATAATCCTCGGTCACTTTAATCTGTGTCAATAACACCACCGAACTGCACGCAACTTACTTTTCACAGTTCAGGTAGAGCAGATTACACTAATTATCTACCTGTCCTTGCGTACAAATATAATCATTTAATTTAGTGTTAAATATATTATAAGAAATATACCTAATACATTATTTACCATTGTACTGGTATCATTAGATTTATAAAATCACACCCAACAGTGTTTTCGTTGTTCGCTTAATACCTTCCATTTCTGACAACTATTGTCACTATAGAGCAACTAATGAAATTATTAAAACCTAAAGGCTTTATATAATAATTTTAGGGGCGTAGTCATAGCAACACTGATTTTCAATACCTGTATAGTAACACCATATGCGGTTCCTAACACTGATATGGGGCGGATAATGTATAAGAAGTTAAATAATTCCATTAGTTAGGATTATCAATTTGCATGGTCAAAAACGGTGCGTGCAATTCCGACCAGAAATAATCCTTTGCAGGTAGTTTGCGTACAATTCGACTGCACCTCAAACAATAAGAGCCTACCGCAATCGCAGTAGTGTGCTTTGAAAAATATTAGTGCTGTCAATAAAATATAAATAGTTATTAGCATACTAACTTACTTCTCGATACCACCTGACATGTTTAGAAATATTTTTAAAAATATGAAGATCCTTTGAAATTGTCTTTTGTTTTGAAGTTTAAGTAAAGAATAAAAAAATAAACTTCAGGACGGTATTGTTTCAGACTGATGGTTGAATCCAGAACTCCTAATGTGAAGAAGTTTTTCGCGTTTTGTTATATAGCTGAAGAAGTTTTGTATCGTTGAAAAGAAAAAAAGTATGCTGTGTCGAATAAGCGCAAAAAAGTTGTAGGTTGCTATTTAAAGTGAAGTATCTGGTTTTGCGAGAAATGAGCATTCCAAAAGAAATGAATAAGCAAGGCTTTATAAACTTCAAATATGCATGTGCTTGTTATGAACGAAAATGGGACTTATTCAAAATCGTTTTGGTAATATTCGTAAAGTTATAAATTCATTGGAAGGCAAAAATTTGTTGCTGTTAGAATCAATTGACCGCTTTCATTCTATTATTGGCAATTTGGCATTCAGCGGAGAATTTGGTATCAAGTTGTCGCAATATATTGAACAAGTATAGCATCGCAATCCTGGTTACTCACTATTATTAGAAATTGCAAATATACTGAAGTCGACAAATAATCCAGTCAGTTGTTCACCGGCCAACTTTTACAGTTTTGCTCCATTAACGAGTTGCGACGCTCGGGGGTCATTTTCAATGATTAAAGGTATTTTGTCGGGCAAGAGAACTAATCTTTCGTCTGAGAATTTAGAAAAAGTTGTTGTTGTGTAGTGCGATTCTTAAGTTTTTTATTTAACGGTGGTTTTCCGTTCCTTATGAATGCTGATAGTCCAAACTTCTTTCGTTGAATTTTCTCGTTTTTTTTTTCATTAATTCGTGGTTTGCTATTTTACATTTTAATTAAAAAAAATATTTTTGCAGTTTCATGAAATTGTTTCCTGAAGAATTTTTAAAACGCATGACTATTTATATTATAAGCTTATGAACCGTGTTTTACTTTATTTTACTATTACACACGCATTAATTCTAGCTGACCAAATGAATAATAACATTATTATACTCAAGCTAGCATAAGGTCAAAGATATGGATGTGTTACCGTTCTAAGCTCGTAAATAATTCGTTTAAAATTTACATATGCGCCAACTATATATTTAAAGGAAGTATACCAGGAATTATTATTAATTGATTGCCTCATAATTTAAATACTGACTGAATACTAGACTACAAATCCGGACACTAATTTATCCATATATACTTATACACCAGTCTGTGTTTCATACATTTGTATATTATATACTTTAAGGATGATTTATGCGCGCTGTATGCTTAGAAAAAAAAGTACTGCGTGTAGACGAAGCAAGAATATCTGGTAACAATCCAAGGTAACCTAGATACTAGAATGCAAACATTTTGTACTAGATAATTTAAAACCTGAATGTTATAATAAAAGCGCGTGAAGTACTTTAACTGGATTTTCCCTTATAAGGGAAAATCCAGTTTATATATAGTTCAAAAATTTTATTCATATTTTTGTAAGCAACAAAAGAATTTGTATGAATTAAAAAACATCGGGAAAGTAAAATTCGTCATTCAAAGAACGGTATAAGGGTGAGGACTAGCTCCCTAATCGTTACTATATTTAAATAATAATTTAAAATTTTGTGTACCATCGCTGACGAATAATTTTGCGTTATGCGCAGGTTTCTATAGTATTCCGTTTATTAAATGAAGGGCTATTAAATGTTGATATTATACAAATTCGTAGAGGGTGTCACAGAGAAATCGAAAAATTGATGAAAATTAAATAGTAGCACTTTTCTACCTTTACTGACAGCCAATACTAAAAAGGAATCTTGACAAATAGTTAATTGAAAATTTCAAAATTCATAAAATGTCTAGTCTACACAGTTTTTCTTGTTTGAAAATTGTTCTACTTAGTAAGATTGTGTTTTCCTAGACCTATTACCATAACCAAAGTTTTGCCGATCGGGATGCTAGAATTTTGAAAACTAGAGGGTTTAGAAACAAGCATTCGATTTGCCTTGCCGCCCTTTGTGTTATCTAACTTCCGTTTCCTGTTTCTGGTCGATTTAAAAAACTTTTGCATTTGTTAAACTGCCGCGGTAGCTGGGTATTCCAAATTTTATTAAAACCGGCCGGTACTTTCTGAGTTATTGAGCGCTCGCGCATATTCTCGCATTTACATACATACACTCACACACTTATTCAGACGGATATGTTTAAACTCCTGCTTTTCTGGATTCCTGGAGACCCAAAACATGCATTTCCGTAAAAATGTCAAACTAATTTTTCGCGTTCACAAGGGAAGCTAATTTTATTGTGAAGTAGTAAAAATCAAATAGTTACAAAGGTGCAATCATTACATTTTGGACCGACAACACAACGTCTAAACTCTGAGGTGTGAATAATAAATTTATTTTTCTCTAGACAGAGTTTAAAATGTTTCATAATTTATTAGCAGAACTTTTGCTACCAATCCACGGACGTTTTCCCTTTTTTCTCCTGCAACTCATTTTTGTTGTAATTTTTATATTATAGAAGGTATATAGACGGAAAGAATACAAAATAAGTTAGGAGTAACTGCACGTACAGAAAGTCAACAGTACCAATAGCCAGAACACTATTGTTAAAGGATTACAGTTTGTACTTGTAGGGTCAACAGAAAAGTGATTGTAGATAGTTGATATCGACTTAAACTTTACGTACAAAGAGTTTGCTAGATTATTTTTGTGGGATGCTATTAAGAATAACTATTAATTTATTGTAATCGCTATCTGTACTTAATCTATTTCTATATAGCCTGTGATTCAGTTTTTGAAATGTTTAAATGTCTATCATATTCATCTGTAAACAGTGCCTTTATTTAAGTATATGAATGTTGTGTAATCGAATTAATAGGTACTCCTGGTTTCATATTTATTGGTTTTATGACGAATCGTTTGTATATTTATTTAAATATGATAATTATTTAGTGAAAGCAGGAATTTTGATAGTAATTTATGGTTTTATACACAGACATTAGGTACTAGTTCAGTGCAAAATATTTTACGTAACTTGTAATTTTTGGAGCTACGTTTCTCCTTAATTTAATTTAATATTTTGAGTGTCTGTATTACTTTGCTTCGTTAACTAACTAAAGTTGTTATAAAATGGCTGAAGCAACTCCGATACAACGTTTATTTTACAGAAACGCTGGTAGGTAGTTATTGCAAGTCTAAATTTTCGTCAGTCGGAGCAAATACGATTCTACTATGGTCAAGCACTTGTAAGGGTTAGGTTGCTATAATGCTCGTAGGTACTTTGTAGGATCTGTTGCTTAATCTCATGTTATCACCCTGGTTTTGAGCCGCCCTTCCGTTGTTTAATAATGGACAGGGTGCGATGTGTGCCTGCCTGTTCTGATAACAGAAGTTGACCTGGCTATTAGGAGCAACTTAAATAACGGTTTCAGTACCGGCGTTTTCTTTGTTAATGTTTTTTAACTTGTAATTTCGTTGTTTCGGCCCGATTTTGTAAAAATATTGGTAGTTTTTGTTTCCTCCGTATTATTTTTGTAAGCATTGGAACGATACAATGCTGTTTATTAAAGCAGATCTGCGGTTTGGAGGGTAGGTCGTTTATAAAATGTGTTACGTGATGATGAGAGGATTATTAAAACCCTTTACTGAGATCCAAAATATTTGTTGGTAATGTAAAAGTACTAGGTACTTGTTTACTACAGAGCAAGTTTAGTACGAACATGCCGAACTATTGCTTACTATTTCCACACGACTTTTAAATTTGAATTTTAAGATGCAATTTTCTATATTATTACCTTAGTTTTGTGAGTCTTATTTCAGTTTTCTATACTGCACAGGAACTACAGCAGTAGATCATTAGGTACATGTACTAAGATTTTCATTTAGATAGGACTGAAGTGCAATCAAAAACACTAAATCGTAGAAAGTGTCAGTTTACCACTGATAATGATTTGCTGTCGAAATACGTATCTGGTAGTATTAAGTTACTTGTGTGAAAGGGTGCTGCATTTTTCAAGTGTTGTTTCTTTAATCTTTAGTATTAATACTTATCGTATTTTCAAAAGTGTTTTTTTATCAACGTTTTAAGTGCCGGTGGTGATTGCAGATCGCACTAGTGTTACCACCTCTCTAGTCTACCTGTCAGCACGGTCAGCTGCATGCTTAACCGATTTTCTATATTTTGCGAGAAAAACATTGGGTTTGGGACGAAGAAAAGCAGAGACCAAAAAGAAAGTTCTTCGTCGAAAACTTGCATGAAAAGAGGATAATAATTCAGTTTTGAATGTTATTCTACTATCTATCACTCATGAGAAACTTAGCTTAAACAGAAGCGTTTTCTAAACTCTGTTTATTAAATAAAAGTCTTGCATTTCCGATTTTCAAAAATTCATAAAAGGCGTCGCATAGGAGAAATTAACCGACTGGGACACCATCCAAATCGTGGCTTATCTCAAGCTTTACAAGCCTGAAAATAAATAAAAAACTGCGTCTACAGTTTTTGAGCAATATTTTTTTAATATTTCCCAAATTTAAGTATTTTTACTTCACAGTTTTCTTTTCAAAATTCATCGTTCATAGTAGTAATGTTGTGTTCCTCTAGGGCTATTATAATAATTAAAGGTTATGCCGATCTGGTAACTGGTTTTTGAGTATAAAGGCAATAAGGTCAAAATAAAAAAAATCGTATCGGCCGTCATTTGATGAAAAAAGGGGCTGGATTTTTCCTAAGGTCCTATATCGGATATCGCTTATAACTTTTCAAAATTTAATTTCTGAAAAACTGCTACTTAAAAACATGTTTAACTATCGCGTCTGGTTTTTGGTATTTTTAAAAGCTTACTCTTTCGATGAAATGTTAATATACAAAGCTCATCGAAAGACGGAACATATCGACATACCCACGGTCACGAAAATTAAAACTTCTTTTTACGTTTCTGAATGTCTAAAATATACATTATCGTCAATATCCCGAAATAGATAATATTCATGCAATCAATGCTATCGTGTAGTAACAGTATGAGAAAGGAAACAAATATACTTTATCAAAACTCATTAATAAAATTGATATCGCTTTTGTTGTCATCTTCAACATTTTATTAGACGTGTTCCCGGCGTATTTTCGGTTTTATTAAAAAGTTCCTTCTACAGCACAAGTATTAAAAAATATGTATGGTAATATTTACACTTTATACACATATCATCTCGGCGACAACAGGCGTATGCCTTATTCCATTAGTGACATCTGGTTTAAAAGTTTAATTTCTTGTCTGCCTTAGTTAGATTTCGAATTGGGATAGGTTTAAGTTTATTGCAGTCTCAGAACTAAGGTCGTGGAGAAACTAACAACTGTGTTGAGCGTTCGGAAGTTATTAGTTTCAGCAGCTTTAGGGGTTGTTTCTTTGAATTGGATGTAGATCGAATTCCAGTTGCGAGTTTGGAAATTCCATCCTCGAATTTTATTCTGATATTCTAGGAAAATGGTGTCGTATCAGTTTCACTTCAGATAATTGCAACAGATTAGAGCGTGTTTCAAATAAAAACTGTTTTTATAAAATTAGGTAATGTTCTTATAGCGGCAGTGATTTAAGATATTCGTAAAAAGGAGTAGAAAAAATATGTATAGAGATATTTTGATAGAGATAAACGTAAATTGAAGTCATTTTTCTTATTCTCCCGAATGCAGTTTGATAGCAAGCGTTTGTTTCGAATCACTGCACTTTTTTATCAAGCGCGGTTTTGTGATAAAAAGTCGATGATAAATTGCCTGACACGCCCATTGAACTAAAGTTCAATGTAGAGATGCACGCTATCCTATCTCTCAAATTACTAACAACTTCATGTAAAACTCCAAGCTGCTACGCTCTAATGAACGTGGGAACGTAAACAAGATTCTTTGTATTCACGACATGGGGTGCTTCTTCATACTAAATTAGAATTAAATTTTAGCTTATTAATGATGGGGTTGCCAGTGGGGGAGAAGCTACGAACCAGAAAACAAATCATATCTGGATAGTCTCTTTTCATTAACTATAACATGCTTGCGTTATAATCTTGTCTTCCAACAAAATTAACCAGTGTGGTTTTGACATTCGTACGCACCTTAGGCTTTATGCATTATTGTTGTTAACACTTTTTTTAACCATTTGGTTTTGGGAACGGTTACTTAACTGCGCCAAACGTCGACTAAATGTGAAAGGCTAGTTTTAGGTAAAATTGAAGATGAAATTTAAAGGAATTTATTTAGTAAATTCCTAGTTGTCAGTTTCTTGGTTTGTGGAAAAAAGAAATTGGGAAAATGCAAATAAATAACGAAAGGACAGTGGCAGAATAAATAATTCCGGTTTTACAAAGCCTAAGGCGTAAATCCAGGCTCAAGGAGTGGTAACTCAATTTCCAGCGGGTTTGCCCCGTATTAAGTAAGGGTGTGTCCCTTGTGTCAGGTATCAGGTTACTAATAAACCAAAACTACCAATAAAACAATAACAACAAAATATAATGTAGACCAAATTGTTAAGAAGGTAATGGCTACTAGCGGAACCCGTCGGCTATGTTTCACGCTTTTTAAAACTAATAAATAAGCTACTCAAGTTGCTAGTGTAGCGGACCGTGGATCAAAGTTCTAGTATGTATTTTATATAGAGATTGCATTATTTCTGTATAAATTTATTGTGACAATTTTGTTGGCCAAAATTAGAAAGGGGGTAAAGGTGCCTCCCTCAATATTGTTGCACTAAATATTAAGTTCTGAATCTTATTCTACTGTTCTCATGCCACCATGAGCACTGTAGTCTAAACAGAAGTTTTTTTATCGTCCTCCGTTTACTAAAGAGAGGAATAATTTACGTTCGATAATTCATAGTAACCGTCGTCGCAGACAAATTAGTAGATTGGGTGGGACACGTCACAAATACTAGCCCAACCCTAGCTTATAGATGCTTGCAAAGTTTAAAAAAACGTGTTTTCAGTTTTTAAGAAATAGTTTTTTGTTCAAACTTTTGAAAATATTTTCACTTAGAAGTTTTCATTTGTAAAAAGCTTCTCTTATATAGTAACATTGTGTTCCTCTGGGGCTATTCCAATACCAAAATTAATCCCGATCCGTCAACTCGTTTTTGAGTTAATAGGCGTTAAATCCGATAATTTACAAATACTGTAGCGGCAGCCATTTTCAAGTTAGAGTGCTTGGAACATTTTTTTAGATTTGTCTTAACGCCCGTTATTATATTTTGAAATTCTATTTATGAAAGAAATGCTACTAAAAAACATGTGTAACTTGCGTTTCCTGTTTCGGCTCGTAAAATAAAACTGAATACCCCCACAACTTTTTGTTGTACCCACGTATACCAAATTTCATTAAATTCGGCCCAAAACTTCCCGAGATTTCGCGTGACACACGATTGTGTACTTGGAGTGCTAAAACATGTATTTCCGTCAAATTGTCACTTTCGGAAATTTTCGCGATCACAATAGATTTCGAAACTGAAAGTAGAGGAAAGTAGAAAAGCTTAAGGATTCAGCTAGCTAGTAATGTAGGTACAAGTAGCAGTTTTCTACGCGATAGTATTATGTTATGACTACTCGCAATATGTACCTCAATGGAGCGTGAAATGCTAAGCGTATATTTGTGTATTTTATAAAATGTCTGTAAGTAGACCTTTGTTGTGGCTGCTCTCCGGCAGCTTTTTAATATTAAAAGTGGCAGCCTCAGTAATAAATATTGAAGTAATGTGCTAAATGCAAAGGGAGTATTATATCAAGTGTGTTATTAAAGGATATTATGTAAAAGTAGCAAAACCCTTGGGCTACGCCCCCGTTTTTTTTACTTCTATTGCTTCCTCGTCGAGTCGATCTCAGAATTGAGAGCCGTAAAAGATTCCGTGGAAGATATCGAAAGAGCCCTGGAAAAGAAACCGGAAGGAAAGTGTAAACAGAAAAACCCCCGCAAAATCATCAGGAAAATCCCAAAAAATTCTCGCCGGGAAAAAAATTAGTTAAACTTTTATCGCTTTTAGTCAGTACAAAATGAAATTCGTATAAAACCGTAGGTCCCAACAATAAAGAATGAGTCTGTGTAGTGTCTATGTATTAATAGTGTAAAGTTTACACTGTAAACTAAAGCAACATCTAAGAACGGCTCACCGAAACTGTTCGTTGGGCCAGCTGACGTGGGCGCGCGCTGCGGCTTTGTTGAGTTGTTCGGGTTATGAAAGCTATCAGCAGATTATGTTACAATAATACCAATAAATATTCTTGTATGAACGTGTCGACAAAGGGAATGTTTTATTAACTTGTTGTGTGTTAAGTAAACAGAATTCGTTGGCATTCTGGTAATTGCAATTAGACAAACAAAGCGTGGATACTCAAGAAGGGATGTTCGCTTCCTATTTGCATGGAAAAATTTACTGGCGGAATGTATATAGAGTACAGCACTTACATACAGCTTACAAAGATTAATTTTTATATTTTATCCATTAGACACTCAACGCGTTTAATATATAGATAGATTTAATATACAGTGTGTCTTATAAAGTAAACCCCTTCAACCCCGCCAACTTTTGAACGACTTTATATTTTGTTAGAAAATTTTGCGTTTTAATGGGATGTTACTTATGTATTTTTTTTAATTCTGCGTCTGATCCTAATGTTCAAAAAAATATTTATCCAGGACAAAATGACAAATAATTGAAAACAAACAAGTTTATTTAAAAACTAAGAATTAAAACACAAAAAAAATTCTTTCCTTACTTTTCCATACGTTTCTGGGATGATGTTTCTACAAACTTGTGTTATGCGCGGCTCTAGTTCTTTAATTGTTTCTGGGGGCATTCTGTATACTAAAGTTTTCAGATATCCTTAAAGGTGGAAATCTAAGGCGGTTAAATCCGGGGACCGTGCCGGCCATTCTACGGGACTTCCTCCTACCAATCTATATTCCCGGAAAATGTTCGTTGAAGAAGTCAGTAAGACAGTAACATAGGCGTATAAAAATTAGGCGGTTCCCCTTCCTGTTGCAACATAACGGTTTCAAAAGTGTTTCCAGCTACCTGAATTAATAGTAGCTTCGCAAAGAGTAGCTTCTCAAAGACAGCAAACAGCAAACAAACAAATGATAAAATAGTCTACTAGATTAAAAACCAAAATGATTTTGAATTAAGATGTCCCGTTAGTTTTAGAGCCGCCATTTTGTTCTGGATCAATATTTCTTTGTTAAACTCCAGGATCAGACGCAGAATTAAGAGACCTTTTAAATTGAGGTGTCAGTCGACCCCTCTCATGGTCATAGAAGTAGTATTTATACCTTCCATTAGAGCACACCAAATTTTGTGCCGAAATATCAAGTGGTTCAAAAGTAGCAGAAGGGGGGTACTTTACAGAGAGACTTTATATACTTTGCATGTAAAAAACATACTGGAAATGTACCTTGTAGTAAGTTTGATGTAATCATAAATCAATAAAATAATATTGATCAGAGTTGTGGATCAATAATTTTTAAAATTTCATTTAACAAATGCTGTCTTCCATTTTGTTTCAGGTTTAGGAATAAATTCCCAACCGAAACTTGTTGCAGTTAATTATATTAATACAATGTAATTTACAAGTTTCTTTAAATTACTTTGCGTGCAATTGGAAACTGTGTCAGGTCCAAAACTTTCCTAAATTAATATTAAACTGAAAATGCTGTTATCATAATTTATCTTGTTTGTTTTTACTCGAAAGTGCTCGGCTTTAGCTTATCACAATTCACAAGCATTATTTTCCCGGAATTGCCGTTGCGAGAAACTTTAGATCACGTAAAAGTAAACAACATGGATGTCCAGTATTCTACACAGATAATTTTCTGCTGTGTCGACCCTTCACACTTTCATCCTACGCACACTATAACTTAGTAACAACAACAGAGTTTACTTTGGCCAAGGGAACATCCCTAATTTAACCTTCTGCAGTGATTTGGCAATGAATTGCCTTAGTCTTATCTACCTGTGCAGCCTACCGCTGTTTTCTCAGTCCGTTCGATAGTAAAACAAAGCGTCCTCTGTGTTTATGACAGCTGATAACACCCTGATTAGAGGAGCTTGGCGCCGCAGGCCATTTTGACGGCGACACCTTACCTACCTACAATATAATTAATAGCATGTGGGATTTTGTCTTGTCAGCTTGTGCAAACTTCTCGTCTTGACATGTTTGGATCGTGATCGCGCTTGTGTTTTTGATGCAGTGGGAAGATCTTTCAATAACGTGAGTAGGAAACAATACTCTAATTTTTGAATTAATACGTATCCATATTGTTATTGCAATTTCTAATTTAGACAGAGTGAATTTGGATATACCTACTATAAATTTTTGTTATGAACCCGATGATATTTTTATACAATCGAATAAACCAAAATCATTTTTTTTACAAAAATGAAAAATGTACCTACAGGGGTTCATGTAAAATAAGAGACTTGCAATATATTAGTTAAATCCTAGTAAGCCATGTAATAAAACAAATACATCATAAAATTCAGTACGGTCAATATTCTAACAACAGCGGACGCCGCGATCCACCCCAAAACACAGCTTATCTGTAGAAATAAAATCGTTTACTATTAAATTACTGGGTATCACACTTACAAGAAAAAGTTTTATAAAATAGAATGATAAAACAGCATTTTATCATGTGTTCGTAGAATTGATAATTTAGGAAATCCCCTAATGGATATAGAAAGATGACGTCGTTTAGAATTTTCATTGATAGTGAAATGATCAGTATTGACAGGACGATAATTTTTTATTTTATAGAAAGTTCACATTTCAAGGTTTTATCTTGCACCGGAGGTTGCGTTTAAATACGGCATACGTATATTGTGGAGGTATAAAGCTTTGCTGAACATTTTCAAATGAGTCACAATTTATTACTAGTAAAACATTAAGAAATACATTACACATCTTATCGTAGAGGTTTTAGTTTTTTTAGTTATGAAATATTAAGTGATGTACAACCAGGGGGCGTCTTACTTATAGGTTAAAAGTTTTAACCAGAATACGACTGACTCTGAGGATTTATTCAAGCAAGTTAGCTTGCTAGCAAAGGGGTTAATGTTTTGTTTTGTAAAAATTTTCTGTTTTTCTAAACCAAGTAGCATATTATATACCATTATTTTGCAAATTGTATACTTTTTTAACACCTCAAATTATTCAAAAGCTGTGGGGAAACCGCCATGGGATTTCCTTCGCGTTTACTGGTATTTTTTAATATTTTTAATATTAGGAAAATTATGAAAATTTTAGAAATCTTCTAATTTTAACATTTTTTGCGTTTTTGAAAATTTAAAGTATGAAAATTTGAAACATTTTTAAAACTCAGAAATATAAAAAAAGTTGATAATTTTGAAAATATACTTCTAAAACTATAACTTTATAGTTTTCAAAAATTATTTGAAACGACTTTTTTGAAATTAAAGTACCTAAATTCGGATATTTGAAAATTATTAAAAAGTTGCATGTTTGAGAAATTGTTGAAAATGAAAATTTTGAAAAATTATGTTTAAAAAGTTAAAAATTTATTAGTCTTAAAATTTTTGATTGCTGCATTTTTGGAATATTAAAAGTTTTTAAAATTTAGAAATTTATTTTAAATATGTATTGTCTTCAAAATTTTAAGCATTTTGAAATAATATTATTTTAGGGTTTTAGTAATTTCTAATTCAGGAAATATTTATCTGTTAAAATCTAAAATCGATTTAATTTGGTGATCTTTTTTGGCGATTATACCATTAAACTTTTCAAGTAAACGATCAAAACCTCCGGGAGGTGTTTCTTCTAGGGATGTACCGTATAGCCTTTTTTAAAAAGCCCAATAACGTATATATTACGACCTCAGTAAATTACCGAATAATTCGGGCCGGATAGTACTTGGCCAGATAATGAGGCCGAATAGTGAAAAGCCGAATAATTGTAAGTTTTGACCTGCCTGCTTATTTTTACTTTAGTTACAGTGAGGTTGCAGACTCGGCTGCTGATGCAGAAGGGAGTGTTGGTGTTATTTACTTATTTAAATTTGATGGTTTGTTTTTCACGTTTCCTGTACCTTTACAATTTAATTTATATAGTATTTAAATAGGAAATTAAGCACTCTACCATTTCGAAATTTATAATAAACTAATTTCTTACAACAATGCAAAAGCAAAAATAAATTACACCTAATTTTTTGCTTAAAATCAATTTTTTTCGAAAACCATTCGATTTAGGTATAAAATTTGTAGAGGGCAGGAAACTCTATCCAACTATGTAAAAATATATACAGTGTTCCATTTAACAAAAGATGGATTTATGACATAATAAAGTTGTAAGTTTTTGCTCCATTGCAGCAAACACCCTGTACAACTAAATTCAGTTTTAAAGCATTTGGGAATAGTACACGGAATTGACTAATACTTAGCCGAAAAATTTTGCGTAATCTGTGGAAATACGGCGTGGCGTGTGCAGGTTTTATCAGTGGTGTCTGAAATTGTATTTTTTTTTTCGAAAAGAGAAATAACTTGACAACGCCGCAAGAGAATTTAAAAACAAAAGACTTTCATAGAGGGAATTAAACGGTGGTACGCTAATGTAGAACACCCCATATAAACAAAAATAATAATAAAGTATCCACAAATTTTAAATTGCCCACATTGTACAATATCGTTTAGATAGCGTAATTAACAAAGGTGTTATCAAAGAATTTCGCATCGTTGGGACACCCTGTACATAAAAATATTTAATAAGCTTGTGAATACGTTACATTTATCTCATATCTGTAATTTTTATTAGCGTTTTTTTCATGCTCGTGTTATTTATAATTATAATGTATTACTTAAATGTTTTGTTGATGACATTAAATTGTTTCCAATGGTTTCTATCGGCAAAAAACATGAATTATAAATATTTTAGTTTAATTATCGCAGAATCGTAGAATACGAATCTAAGCGTCTGTTTCGAGCGCTTTTATATCGAAGTGTAGCACCCCCCCCCGCCACCTTTTTTTTGACGAACCAATTTCATTTTGTTGCAGTTTCATCCCAGTGTGTACTAACCTAATAAACCTACATTAGGGTTTCCGTGTTAAGTCATCTGGGCTGCATGTATACAATGTGTACAGACAGACACAGCTACAGATGCCATAGCGAAATCCGCTTTTGCCTTTCTGTCTAAATCTCAGCTTCCTAACTTTCCATGAATATTAAAGCAATATACTGTGTAACGGGAATGGTAAGATAGTACGAAAACCATCTTTTTCACTCAGAATTAAACATTTGTTTGCTTGTAGAAGAGCAATGGTAAGAATAAGGAAAATTACACTTGTGAAACATGATTCAAAAATTCCTGGTTTGTTTACTGATAGGAAGGATATTTTAAAGTTTAAACTCATCACAATATAAATTTATCATACATATTGCAAAAGGAAACCTGTTTTGCTGACGTTTGCAAACCTTCTTGCATAATCCATAAAGCAATTAGCACCAAATTGAATTTTGTACTTCTGTTTATTTTGAAGGAAAGTAGGCCATCGATAGGCAGTCGACCCTTTTCAGGCGTCTTCAAAAACGTAGCTGGGTGTTACGTCTTTTAGTATAAATGGAGCGAAAGGCCCTTTTATCGTATATGACCTTATACCTTTTTTGATAATTAGAGAGAATGTGATGACATTATCGGCAGTTCTCAATTTCTAAAGTGATTTTTTGTCAAAGGAAATGAATGTAGGTTCGTTCATAAAGGCTCGGTTGTCTTTTTCTTAGAAATATCATAAAAAATCGGCATCGTCTCCTCAATACTACATGCACAAACACTAAACCGTGATAAACGCTGCGTTTATTGATTTTATGATATGATAAGAATAATCCAGTATTAAAATTAAATACAATTGCTGTCTAGCGCAGCATATCCAATATCACGAGAATGATTGAAAATACATTGCAATACGCGGCTATCTTCAGCAACAACGTTGACAATCACGCCATTAACTAGGAAGTCATGGCAATTAGTCCTAAATCACGACAATCACGTCGCACACAATTTTACCTAGTGAGACACCCCTCTTCTAGTCCAGTTGAGATTTATAGGTCACAACAATAATGCCTTCTTTTTATTTATTTGTATTTGGAAACACGCTAACTAACGGGTGTCCAGAAAGTCTTTCAGTCAGGGCGGCTATGGATTGTATAACGCATGTCTTTTATTCAGTCATATCTAAGTAATTTATTTGACATAAGTCAAAGTTAATTTAAATTAAAAGTTTTTTATTTTGAATTATTTATTTTCTGCATATTTCTTGTTACAAAAAGGTTTACGCAAAACAAAAAACGTATATTGTGAAATCTTATTTTCGCAATGGTCAACAATTAGAAAACGGAAACTTGAATTATTCCATCAATGCGTGTAAACAAGAATTTCGACAAAGATATCTAAAGACATACGTTACACAATCCATAGCCGCCCAGGACTGAAAGACTTTCTGGACACCCGTTAGAATGTTAGATATTAACCAACATGTGATCCATAATAGGGAGGAATCAGCTTTCGCCATTTGGTATGCTTCAACTTTATTTGGAAATAAAACTGTTACTGCGAACAATATCACTTTGCATAAGCTTTAAATATCGATTTTCTGTTAAAGTCCTATCAATAAAAAATAAGCATTAATTACAAATGCCAGTCCACAGGTTTATTTTCTGTTATTCTTGCATTCAATGTGGATTATCGCCAGTCTGTGTTTTGACGCTTCCACTTAAATAGAAGGGGTGGCTTCATTATATTTTATTTTATTTACAAAACTGACTTTGTTATTACAAATTTCCTTGAATGTTTTTTGCTATATTTTGTATTAACTGTATTTTGTAAAATAAAGTTTGTTCATCTTCAACCACATATAGCAGCTCGCCTGATGTAGTTTAACGCAAGTTGCCGAGTTGAGGAATGCGGACGTCATGTTCTTTATTTCTTACATATTTCTTGCATATTTCTTGCAAGTTTTGCATGAATCAGTTTTAGGTAACTTTGTATAGGGAACTACTGATTTCATTGAAATGTTTGATTTGATCATTTGAAATGTTTTGGATCTCCAGAACTCATAAGTGGCTTTTAAATATGCCTGATTGTAGGTAGGTGGGCGTGTACGTGCTCTCATATCTTTCGAATGGATGGTGCGATGTTGATGAACTTAAAAAAAAATTGATACCGTAATTGAAAGTTACGCATGTTTTCCGCTCTTATCCGAGTTTTGACTAACGTTTTTTTCTTTAGTCTTTGGTTTTCATCAATCTGAAGGAATCTTCTTCCAACAAATCAAAAAATCCAGGATAATGCGATCCCGTTACTTTCACGATAGGTTGACTGAGTCGCTTGCTCGTTTATTATTATTCCAGTATTGGTATTGTACTTGCAGCAACTCATATGCTGCAATATTTTATTATTCTTATTTGTTTTTAATTTGCTGTTTACTATAAAGATGCTATCATAAAATTTTGTGATACTGCAAATCAATATTTTATTTCGCGTTTCCCTTAATAAGTGGGGAACCTAGGCGGACACCTAGTGCGGCTACACAAAAAAATGTATTTTTTAAACGAATTCTAAATTTTGGTACAGTTATAGGTTATCGACGAGTGTTTTAAAGGAGCGCCAATCGAAAATGTTGGCTTATTTGCGGAAATTACATTTTTGCAAAATTACTGCTAAAATACTGTAGTAGAAGTTTTTAGATCTTAAATTTATTCAAAAAATATCTCAACAAATTTATTTTCTACAGACTGTTCTTAAATATGGGTACAGAAAGGGACATTTTTTTTACCTTCCTTGCTATACGGAGTATAGCTGACTACCTAGAAGAAGGTATTTTTACGTCAAAATTGCGGACTTTGATTTATTTAAAAAAATTGAAAGCACGTTTTTTAATTTTATTCATTTAGTTTGTTTATTTTCACATTTTAATAATTTTTTTTATTAAAATTAATTTTTAAGATTTTACTAAATAAAATTCATTGCTTATTTACTGTTTAAGTGATATTTTTTTGTATAGTATAATCGAATCAAATCAAATTATTTAATTTGAAATATTAAGATTTTCATATTTAATTTAAGTTATTGTTGGAACTTTTGAAATATTAGCATTTAACATAATTTAATTACTTGTTGTTCAACACTTAACAGTTCTTTTAGCATTAAGTATTATGCTTTAGGTACTAATAGATGTTTAAATTTTTTTTATCGAAAATAAACGGATTTTTTCTAGTAATACAGCAATGTGTAACTGCACAGAAATCAACGAATAAGACTATATTTATTGAAAAGTACAATTGTATGCTAGTGCTGCATTTTAAAAGGTCGAGAAAGATGTTTACTAACGGGGTACAAGATTTATGTAAAATTTAATATTTTAAGTGAGGTAACCTAGGTTAGTTACTCATCTAAATCCATAATCGTTTGCATCCTTGCGCCATAAAAGAAGCGTGGTTGAGTTAAGTTTACTCTCGAGTTAAGTTTTCGAACACTCCCGGGAATGACTCAAAAAAACTAAATGAATCATACTAAAACATGCCGAAATAATAGTATGGATACATGATAAATAATGTGCCGCTTTATTATTATTCTGACTAGCACGCTTTCGGCTTTTACATGCAAATGCCCCGCTGTATAAAAGAAAGCCGTGACGAAAACGGCCGCGGAGGCGTCTTTTGCGCCGCAATCCATGCACGACTGAGCGCTGGCGGAACTGCGGAAGGGGAGTAATGAAGGAAAGGTTTGGAGGGCACGCAGGCAGCCGAAAGCTGAAACGGCCATAGAGCTGCTTTCAATAGAGAAAAAGATAGACTATTATCTACTAAAAGTGTACTGTGCAACTATAATATTGTTGTTTTCTGATGTTTTATTTTAATGTGTTGAAGTTTATTTTTAAACAGATCAAATATTTGTCACCATCTGTTTTAAGTTAAGTAGGATTTCACTACTTAAAATTACTGGTAATAATCTACGACTTAATAAAATCAAAAGGTGGTTGTTGACATAGACGGTCATTGTTTAGTAATTTTATTAAAACACTTGTAATCATTTAGTCATTATTTAATTCCCATCCCTGCAAAATCGATTTTCAGCGTTCAGCTGATAATTTGAGTATGTTAAGGAGCGATTTTCAACTGAGAAAACACCTATACCTAGGAGGTTTTCTTTTGATCGCTATTAAATGTTAGATTGATCAAAAACTGTTCATTAAATGCATACCCAAAGCGGTAGAATCGCCTGCGAGTCTCGGGCTGTCAGATATACTTACTGCAATTTGTTGATGTTGTTAACACTTAGTCAGAAACATACACAAATGTTAAAATTAGAGATACAGAAAAAAGGTATTATAATAAAAGTTTCGTAAAATTACGAGAAAACAGAAATATGAATTTACAAAACGATGACCAATTGTTTTTGGTTTTATGTAGTTTGCTTAATATAGCGCCAAAAATAAGAAACGCCGTTTTATTTGATCATTTTCAAATATTATTTAAGATAAACAATTTCTTGCAAAGTCTTGGATTGTGTTAGATATACCATAAGCTGCACACTTGTCTAAAATTTAAAGAAATCGACAACTTCTGCAAGAAATAGCTGGCAATGATATCAATTAAACTGTTAGAAGTAAAACAGTTCAATTAAATTGCTTTCTTACCCCCACCCTGAATTTTTAAAGAGCTGCTTTTTGCTCAGCCGTTTTCAAGTCTTTATCAAGACTAAAATTCCTGTAATTCTATACACGGATTTCGTTTATTGCTTTGATTATTCCAATATACAGAACTCTGCGGTGCAAGTTTGCAATGGAAATGAAAAAGAAATGTATGGGTAATGGGAATGCCGATAAAAGTCATTTAGGCGAAAAAGCTGCAATGTTTATTCGGTAAAGCACTCGGTAAAACGGGTGTCCTCAGTTTTGTCCAAGGTAAATGGCAAAGTGGAAGTTCTGTTAACATTCTAACTAAACCTAAAGTAATCTGGAAGCTCGAGTGTGTAGTTTTTTGTCTACCCACATAAACTTCGCTTTATGTTAGGTTGTTTGTAATGTAGAAGTAATTAATGCAGGAAAATTTTGGAAGCAGTCTTTACTCGATTAATAAAAGAATTTAATACAAAATTTTGTTAAATTTGCTTTATTAAAGGCGACTTCAAAGTTTACTAAAAGTATGATTTACTAATAATGAAGAATATGTCATGGTTTTGAAACACAGAATATAGAATTGTATTTCTCTGCGACTTTGAGGATTTCATATTCAAATACATAATACAGTTTAATGAAGTTAGTAGTACTGTGTTATTTCCAGGTTCTTTGTTATAGTTCGTGCTTGAAGAATTTCTGTTAAAAGAAGGTTTCAAGTTAAAACCGTCTGGGTGGCGAAGTGAACATCTTGGAGAAAAGATAGCATGTGGCTTTGTATAAGAGCCGCGGCTCATGCTTTGTTTCGAGTTATATTTAATTCTGCTGTTTTTATTTTCTTTTTTACTAGATGTTATTTTAAGAACAGAGTTTTAGATTTCATAAGTTTGGGAAGATTTTAAAATACGTTATAATTCCTGCAAGGGTGATTTGCATTAAAAACAATAAGTAATTCATCATTTTTTACATTTTAAGGAACAAATATTAATAACAAATATAATTTTGGTCTTATATTTCTAACATAAAACTCAAGCAACTTTTATACAATACATTAGAAAAGTAGCATCTGGCAATATCAATGTAATTTCACTTGTGTTCGATTAGTCTGGTTCTGACGCATAAATCCTGTCTACAATGATCGTCTGCCGTGCTTCTATATTAAATGAAGCTATTTTTGTAATGTAACATTTTCTAGAAAATTGATCCATTTCTTAATTTGACACTGTGATAAATATTAATAAATCGAGAAACAGTCAGCAATCATTGTTTTTTTAACGTTAAAACTTAAAATGTCTATTAACTTTATGTACAAAAATGGACAAACCCATGTGATGCCCTGGGTTGGAGCAGGGTAACAGGTTGAAAATATAAATTATAACTTGTTAATTAATATTTTATTGCAAAATCAAGATATACTTTAGAAAGTACTGGGTGGCTAGCGCAACTCGCCGCCTACCCAGCCCAATTAAATCTGTCGACCGCCCTTGCATCTTTCATTGGTATCAGTGAAAGCAAAGGGAAAATGCCAGAATGTTCATAATAACAATGAAATCATGCATACTATTGACAAAGTACAAAGATTAGATAGCCTACTTTTGCAGTAAATACATGAATAACATCTTAAATAATAATGTGCAAAACAACATAATGAATAATTAATTATATATATAATAAAAATATAATCATGTACATGTATGGGTACACATATAACACCCACAGAGTGAGACAGTCATTAATTTTCATAGTGATGAAAAAGTAGGTACGTGTTTTATTAATTATAGGTATATAAAATACTTAATTACTTCAACAATATTTATTTATTTTAACTTTTGTTTAATGCAAAATCAAAAACAGATGATTTGCTAAAATCAGGCATTTACAAATTAAATCGTTCGCATTGTAGTTCGGTTTATATAGACCAGACAATTTGAAATTTTGGTATTAGGTATAAAGAACACGTACGTTGTTACAAATACAAACACCCACATAAATCCAATTACCCTAAACACGTATTAGAACACAATCGTTTATTAACATCTAATAGTAATAACACTATAAAATGTTTACACTTTTGTGGTGATAAACTTAAATTAGATATACTAGAAGCTTTTGAAATTCACAAACATTTAAAAACTGTACTGCCAAGAATGAGCAAATTGATCTCTTAAATTCTCCTCTACTGGACATTTTGAAATAAGAAATCAACTCATCTGCAGACGATTACCAAGATCAAGTCACCAAGTTCTATTGCTATAACAAGACTAAGTGTTTACTTTCTAATATATCCTTTGACAATGGCATGTAAACATGCCGAAATACGTATAAAGTTAAAATAAATAAATATTGTTGAAGTAATTAAGTATTTTATATACCTATAATCAATAAATTTGGACTTCCACGAAGTAAAGTTGGAATTTATAAATAACGGCTTTTATTAGTTTTCTGCAGCTTCTGCACCTGAAAAGTTCAAAGAATTCTCGTTATATATTCTACAAGCATGTATTTTGTATTCTAACGGTTATAATACTCACGATTCGCCACTTAAGAGCTCTAAATATATATTATGAACCCGAGTAACAATTTATACCTTCATCTTGCAACTAACGTTTCTTTGTACTTTACCTCATTAGCATATTTGATGTAAAACGATCATGAAAGTACGAGCGCATCCTCAACTCAGGCTTTTATTTGCAGAAAAGAATCTTCTTTGAGCATAAGTTAAAATAAAATAAGACTAGAAATTTAAAGTGGGAATTTGTCTAGTTGAAGTCTCGTATTGTTGACTTTTAATTTAATTTACAGTTAGTTAATTCGAATCTATCATGTTTACTTTCGGGGCCGGATTTGCAGAACTATTTTACCGGAAGTAATGCGGCTACCGGCCGCCTGCCACGCAACTTTAAAATGTGAAGTTATCAGTAAAAAATGCAGTATCGCATGATTTTTTTATAGTTTTAAAATTCAGTGAAACCGTACTTTATGATTCTTGCATTTCGGGGTTAAAGGAAAGGTAAACCGGAATGACAGAATCGTTCGCCACTTGTGAGCAATCAAGCTTAACGTAAAATATTTTAAGGTATTTAATAAAGGGGCGTACAGTATTGGTTTAAAAAAAATCATAGAAAGTTATACTGCAAAATTACGGAAGTTGAACACGAACCAAATTGTAGCTCAACCCTGTCGCGATTACCGTACGAAATTTAAATAGTATCGTGAGGCCAGCAATATTTTTTCGAAATATTCAGGAAGCATGCTCACATATAGTGACAAAGTATAGGCAAGTAAAACTAGAAGACATAAGCGATGATACCCTGCACCTGATACGTGTATGACGCCACTTCTAGCTCGTAAAAGTCATTAAACTATAAAACTGTAACATAAACGACTATACCATTCACATTTCATTAAACCAATCACAAATTTTCCCTTTTATAAAACGAACGAATCGCGTTTGTTTTATTCTGATTAAACTTCATGGTGCTGTTTGAATAAGTGATTAAACCCACAGTAGCTTCGGATAATCGCTCACAAGTCTTAAATTACCGCGTTTAAAACTGATGTGCACTGACTTGCGGTATATTTATTATTATTTTAATACAGTTTTTCATTGCTTCGGCCAGAAGTAAAGTATCATATTAATTATAACATAATTTGTGAATTAAAAACAATAATTGTCTCTGTCATCCACAAGCAAAAAGCAACATATAGAAACGTCGACGGTGGCCGATGATAACAATGTCCATGTCAACCAACTTGAATCGCAAGTGTTCAAATCATAGTTCAAATCATAATCGAACCAAATTTTAGTGTACGTCTTTAATAAATATAATAATCACATGCTAATATGCATTAAAAACACATAAATATATATTTAAATTAAAATTGTATCAAGTTTGACAGGTTATACATATAAACAGAATACATACCTAATGAGTATCTGTATATAAAATACTTAATTACTTTAACAATATCTATTTATTTTAACCTTATACGTATTTAAAGTTAATTAAGTATGTTATATACAGATACTCATTAAATATGGACTTTAACGAAGTAAAGCTAGAATTGATAAATAAAGAATACATACCCTCAAAAATGTTATGAAATACCACTTTACGATTTTTCTCCAAAACGATTCATTTTTACAAACCTTCACAGCAACAGTAAATAAAAACGTCAAAATATAAATTTCAATTGGCAAAAGGACGCCACTACAAAACGATAATAATATTTATTAAATTTCAGTAATTTTATTTATTATTATTTGGTAATTTTTAACGACTTTAATAACATTTTTTTTTTCGAAAAATTTATTATGCAAGTTTACGTAAATGATACATCATTTAAAAGAAAAAAAAATATCATTTCAACGGTATGTTGCCGTAATAAAAAAATTGCAATTCAATAAAAAACTCTTTTGTTCATTTGGATTAAGAGTTGAACGCTTAAAATATTTTCTAATAACCTTTAATACCGCATCTCTTTAAATGAGCAAGTTATAAGTTTGAGGAATGTCATCTAGGATACCGTGTATGTATACTTCTAGTTTTATGTTTTGTTAATTTTTGACAAATTCTAATAATACGTTGTGTATGTGATGAAGTTCAAAATCTAAATGATAACAAACGGATATTGTTTTTGTCCCTGATCTCATTTAAAAAAAAATAATTTATTTATAAAACAGAACATCTACTTTTGTGGTTTATAGAAATATTACTCAAAAAACGGGCCGAAATTAGCTATTCAATGTCATGAAATTAATGAAAATACTATTCGAAGCTGAAGGTCTACGCTGTTTTGCCGAGCGGCCCGAGAAACGACTATGGGAATGAAAAATCCTTCATCGGAGCATTCGAGAAGCATTTGAGAGTGTTATACTATTTTTTACCGCATACAAAAATCAGAATGAATTTATCCGAATGAATCGTTCGATTATTAAATGGTTTCGAATGACAGTCATACGATTATTCAAATCAGCGATTATGCCTATCACCACAGATAAGGTTAACACTATATAACCTTATCTGTGCTATCACTAAGCCTAATTAGCAGTAAACAAAATTTATTGAGAGAGTTTCGAAAATGTTTACTTTTAATGAAATAATATTTAAATGTGAAAACTAGTTTTGATTATATCGGAAATAAATCTTCAGGTAAGAAGTTGATAATTGATATTGCCAAGTTTCTGCTAACAAACTATACTGTTAAGCTTGGACCTTGAGGTGCCCTGGAAGGGGCTGTTGTAGGTAGCATCCCCGGCAGATGTGCACAATACTGCACACTGCACAGGTAGTTCTAGTTTATGTTTGGGAAAAAAAGTGTTGAAACTCTGGTTTATGTTACATTAACGCAACGCAACAGTGGTTTAATTTCGTTATGTAGCAAGAAGCAGTAGAGAAAATTATTTTCTTCTATGGGTAGTGAAGTGAAGTGAAACTGTACGTAATTTCTTTTCATGATGGCGATATTTTCTGGACACACTACACTAGCAGCAGTAAGTGTAAGATACAATAAAATGGCATTTATACTAACAGTTTTGTAAATGACGACTTTATTTGAATTTTTAATTGGATTCTGGTTTTTAGGCTTAGCAATTACTTATTAATTATTTACTCTTACGGTATGTTGTGTAGAATAATAAATGTAGTATGAATAGCTAAGCCTGAACATAAAACATAACACTTATTTATTCACAAACAAATGGTAGTAATATGTCACTTTCCGGCTTTTAAAAAGTGGAAAGTCATACATTGTGTACCTAGCCGGAAAAGCCTTTTCCTGCTAGCTGGAAAAGACTTTTCCGGCTACTTAAACGTCATATCTTTGTCTGCTTTTTTCTGGTAGCAATCCTTCCGTCACTTTTCTTGCGTCTTCTCGCAAATCAGGAGGAGTACACTCTAACTCACTATCAGACATAATATGCGTTAAAATGATAATAGTTATCAAAGCAAATAATTTGAAAACTGTACTGACACAGAATATATAAAAATATTGACATGTTACCTAGCAACACTCTTTGTTAAAGTAGATTAATCAAATTATGATAAAACTGTTAATAAACATTAATGGAAATTATGTTTTAAACTCAATAATTAATAAATAACTGATTGTGAATAAAACTGATTGTGAATAAAATAGTATACAAACCTCGGTGAAAAGTTTTCCTGTCTCCCGACAGGAATGAAACACTTTCCACCTCGGTATGTAATATACTATTTTGCGCCTTTATATTATTCATTTAATTAAAAATATGCAGATTTTCAATTCTGTTCTATCCAAGACCTAATTGAAGATGTTTTGTGCGTAGGGTATTTAAATACCAAATCAGTTATGTTTTTATACCTTAATTATTCCACTACAACGTCTTTAATAAATATTTTATATGATGTATCGTATAGTAACTTAAGACTACATTTTTAGTGCTCGCCTCGATGTGTTGAATGCATTCCCTTATTTTCTCTGAATGCTTCCCCTTCAGTTAAGACATATAGTTATGCGGTGCTCGGTATGTATGAAATACATTCATTAAAAACCTAGATTTAAATTAAACGCAAAAACTGTTGAAGGGTTTTATTTCAGTTACCACAATTAGTATATTCGATGCAGTTGATGGTTTTATTAAAATTTTCGATGAAACGGATGCTTTAGGTTGGATTTAAATAGTGACAACAAATTAGGCAATACGTTTTGTTTTAAGTTTAAA
Source organism: Ctenicera cuprea (assembly GCA_958336395.1). NCBI lineage: Eukaryota > Metazoa > Arthropoda > Insecta > Coleoptera > Elateridae > Ctenicera > Ctenicera cuprea. Next base: position 41,724,083 of record OY284490.1, read on the forward strand.
TATGAAAATAGTTTTAACAAAGTGTGGAAAATTATGCCAATTTACCGCATTTATGGCGAAAAACAAGTTCTTGTAAAACATTTTGGATAGTTGCTGGTGTTGCTAAAGGTATCTCCTGCCGAATTCGCATCTTCGCTCCTTTTCTTTTACATTATTAGGTTTGTTTTTATACAAATGCTCTATTCGTGGCCGGGTATGCTTGATCAGTGATTTTAATCGGAATATCAGTAAAGTAATTGAAATCCAAATTTTGAAACCAGTAAATCAAGTACAAAACTCAGAAATGTAGACTTTACATGGCGCCAGGATGCAGCTAGGGGATTATGGATTTAAGTGAGTAACTGAGCCTGACTTAAAATATCCAGTTTTACTTAAATCTTTTAATCGGTCAGTAAACATTCTTAGTGATAGTTAACAATGCTGCACTAGCCTACAAGTTGTGTTATTCGTCATGGACTCGCGAAACAAAAATGTCTGGAGTCAGAGTGCATGCTGGTGCAGGAAGAAAGAGGGATCCTATTAGGGTGAACTTTAAAAGTAATAAAGCTACCAAAACCGGTTTAAAAACAATCTGTATAAAGCGCACAGCTGAAATGCAGGGCTTGTTGATAGACCAAAGAAACATGTATCTGTCGTAGTTTCATGGTGAAATACGTCATTTCGTGAAAAGCCTAGGCATTACATGAACTGCCGGCGTATCATGAAAATTCTTGTTTTTACACATACTGCCTAGGCTCTTCGTGAAACGCCGGTTTCGTCTCGGCGCATCGTATTTCGAGTTAGCTGTACACGATCTGTCGCAATTTAGAGATTGACGGTTCATGAAGTAACTACTACTACTAGTAAGTTTATAACACACGTGTTTAAAGAATGTTTTTGTATTTTTGCAAACAGAGTATTAATTTTCAGTTACAAAATAAATGTATTTTAATTGTACAATGAAGATTTATCGTCCATTCTCATCCCAATCAATTTTCTTTGGCTTCAATTTCACGTTAAATAGCAACAAAATCAGAGAACACAATCTGCAGTGCACCGGTAGTTACTTCATGAACCGTCAATCTCTAAATTGCGACAGATCGTGTACAGCTAACTCGAAATACGATGCGCCGAGACGAAACCGGCGTTTCACGAAGAGCCTAGGCAGTGTGTGTAAAAACAAGAATTTTCATGATACGCCGGCAGTTCATGTAATGCCTAGGCTTTTCACGAAATGACGTATTTCACCATGAGACTACGACATATCCAAATGTTAAATGTAGAAAATTTTTAAAGTATGTACCAAACTGAGTACATTGAACCTTTAAAATTAGTTGTCTCATAAGTTATATAATATATAAAACATTACTTAAATTGTAAATAATGAATTTTATTTAGAAAAGTCGTTAAACCATATTTAAATAAAATAACATTGAAACTAAAAAAAATTGATTTAAATTGAAAAATTAATTAAAATTAATTTTTTGTCTCTTGATTCATGGGGTTTGGGATCCATTGTTTATAAAACTTAACTGTATCATGGAAGTCTTAACATTAACGTTTCGATAATCCGTTATTACATACATTAACTACATTAAAAACCACAACTAAAACTCTCCACACATGTGAAAATAATTATAAAAGATGTTGATAATCATACTTTATCTATCAAAGACTTTATTTTTGTACACTTTACTTTTCAAGTACCTTCATAAAAAGTAATTAAGATGTAAGATCCGGCGATGTGGCTGGACGCTTCGGTTTTGAGGATGTCGCGAATTCGTCGTTTCTACCTATAATGATTATTAATGAGGATTTTCAGCTTACCGACAATTGCATAATTTCAAAATACTAAGGAAACGTAAATGCAATTTATAAAATGATATAAATAATAGGGGAACGTAGATTATTTTGTGATGGTGTGAGATTTGGCATGTAACACGATGTATTCCCAGTTAACTTACTTATTAATTTTATTTATAAGTTCGAGTTTTACTTCGTTGAAGTTCATTCTAATTTATTGTATATAGAACTATTCTTAACTTCAACGGGTCTTTATTTTAGCCTCATACATATTTCGACATGTTGACATGTCATTTTCAGAGGCAAGATTAAAAGTAAACAGTTGGTGTTGCTATAGGAACAATAAATCTTCATAACTTGATCTTGGTTTTCTATATCTGCGTCCAGATGACTTGATTTCTTATTCCAAAATGTTCAATAGAGGAGAATTTACGAGATCAATTTGCTCATTCATTAACGGTGCAGATTTTAAATGTTTGTGAATTTCAAATTCTTCTAGTATAGTCAAGTTACGTTTATTATCACAAAAATGTAAAAATTTTATAGTGGTATTAGATATCATTGAGTGATTGTGTTCTAGTAAGTGTTTTAGCATAATTGAATTTATGTGGGTGTTTGTATTTGTAACGACGTGGGCGTTTCTTATACCTAATGTCAAAAGTTTTGATTGTTTGTCCTATATAAACCGTATTAAAGTGCGAGCAATGTAATTTGTAAATGCCAATAAATTACTTATTAATTGTTGCAAGAAAAATCGAGGCTTACACTTGGTTTGGTTTAGTTATGTTATCTGCCTTCTTGTGCATTGCTGTTTGTGACAGGTGGTAAATATGTCTTTAGAAGATTCTTCTATTTAGACTTAATATTTAAAAAAAATTTTGTGCAATAGCTGGCCTTGTTTAGTTCCAACGTTACGCACCTTTTTTTTCGAAAATTTTCTTATGTAATTCTATAACATTTTAATACTATTATAACGAGAAACTGTCAGCTATCAAATAATTAACCGTTTAAAAAAATAATAATAAAGTGTTTATCTTTAAATAACATATAACAAGAAAATATTTGTGGTCACTGAAATGCGTGTTTTAAGTTAAATCGTTAACTCCAAGAATTTTTGCGATTAGTTTAAATTTACATGTTTAATGAATATAATTCATATTTTTAGAGCGTACTGTGTGTATTTATTTTTATGTATCCGATCTGCTTCTCTCAAATTTACAAGAATGAACGAACCAAGCACAGCATTTTAATAGAGAACGTGTAATAATTATATCATCAAATAGAAATTTAATTAAATTAATACGTTGCTGCATCCAGCACAACCACAACGATTGCTTTTGATTTAATACATAAAACCCGTTTCACACAACCAAATTTATTTTGAATGTGTTAACATGTATAAATGTTGTAGTAAGTGAATAAACTAGTCTAGTAGCTTCAGGCACGTGTGTGGCACTCATTCAAGGGCAAGGTAGGGTTTCCCTGGCCGTCAATCTTTAATCCGACTTGCGGTAAGGGTAAGATTAGGGTAATGGAAGTGTTGCCCTAGCGGTGAATTTGATAGTTAGATATCAAGGAGGTGCAATACAACCATTTCAATTCTTAAATAAAATTGTGCATCATACAATACCGGAAACGTCGTTGTATTATTTTATAATATATATTTTGTTTATTAAATGCAAAGAACTCTATTATTTTATTAATAGATTACCCATAAGCTCGCATGAAATACCGGTTTCTGATTGTGTAATATGTGTTTACAAATTGCATGAAAGGATTGGAGCCGGTAAATCAGCACATTCCCGTCACACCGTTGGCGTTGTTGTTCAGTATTTGTAAAAAACAAAACAATCCACGGAATATAATACAACTCAATAAATTAATTCAATTAACCAGCAACCTATAAAAGTGCAACAAAACTGCAATTAAATACGCTTGACTCATCTGAAATGGCATTTTAACACTAAACGTAGGACTTAAATTTCGAGGATCCGAATCCATGTGTATCAACATCGCGAGCATTCGGAGGAAGTCGTTTATGAGCCATTCGTTGTTTGTTGACTCGTATTGGACTAAAACTGGGAATTTGTCTTCACTAGCGCACCGAGAAGATTGTGGATCGAGCGCCCTGCGAAGCGAACAGCGACGAATGATACAAATCCAACGTGAGGCGGCCTTTACAGCCTACCTCTTTAGTTTTACGTGGCGGCACCCAACGTGAGACTTATCTGTCACGTTGCTCTTCAGGCCGGATTGAGTTATGCTCAATCAGCGCGCCTGAGCAAGTTAACAATGGTTCAACGAGAACAAGCTACCAGTCTTGCCATCAGGCTGCGAAACTTAAGTCCCTACTGGTCGGGGAAAATTACCTAACTACTGATTCTGCAGATCAGTACCCGAGCTGAAAACGCAGCTCCCTCGTGGAACCGCACCAAAACGACCGTAGCCTGCATAAGCTTACCACTACCACCGCGAGTTCTAAACCGTGACCAAGACGGGCCTGCTATACCGCCGCGGACTCGGACTTGGTCTCCGTGGTACCAGTCAAAGTCACTGGTTCGATATTTCGGACCAAGCACCTGCAGAAGTAGTGCTACCCTTACCAGTTTAGGCTACTCGCAGTCGCAATACTTAGTAATGGTCAACTACGCACCGCCTACATTAGTGGGTAGCCGGTCTGATAATAGTGACTGGTACCCAAACAGCGTCGGGTGTGCATAAGCACGAACCCCTTGGGTCGGCACTTTGACACTTGCCTGCAAAGTGCACCTCTAAGGCCCAAGTACCTAAGGCCAGCAGCCGGGCCATTCTTTCCTGGAGCTCACCTTCACCTGCCTAAATCAGTCGGTCTGCGACCACCCATTTTATAACCCCCAGGGGTCACCTCGTCGTGGTGACTGGGACGCAGAAAAATTTGTAGCCACGGCCCTGGAGCGGGGATCCCATAACAAGGAATGCGCTGCCGCTAAGGTGTTAGTCACCCATACTGAGGGCTTTTAACACCTTCCTTCGTGAAATCATTCACCCAGTTCTCCATTGTCCCAATTAAGGTAAACTTTAAACCTTTCCGAAGAGAGGTGGACGTACCAATTTGAAATCACCGGAGACATTGTTACAACACCAACCTCGCAGAAGGTGTCTTTGTTTACGCCTCTCACCTAAGTGAGAGTCCTCGGCCCTTCCGCCCGACGAATGATACAATAACACCCTCCACACTTTCTTTGTACATTATACTGGTATGTTATGGGGGCTAGTGTAAGAGAGAACGGAGGGGTGTTTTTTTCGCCACCTCTCTTCTATCATAAACCCTGCCAAAAATAGTCTGCTATTTTTTTGATGATACAACAGAGAAGAAACAATACATATATTCCCAGATTATACGACAGTGGCAAAGATTTGATGGTTTTTTTGATGTAAATTCTTGGAAACGGTATTTTATTAGGTTTAAGGGTTGCCCTAAATAGCTAACTGCTTACATATGTTGGCATTCTGCTTGAATACAAAATGCAATGACAATCTCAATTTCCAAAGTTATAGCTCAAAAAAAGCAAATTATCTGCGGTTAGGCTGCTCCTTCCACTTATCGAATACGTCGTGCTCATAACAGATAAGACCGCTAAGGTAGGGGTAGCACTAAATGATAATTGTTTCGTCAACTTCCTGTGAATGTCGATTCGGTTGGTTCGTGTTCGTATGTACGTGTTAGTGCGGTTAGTTATTTACAACATGAAGTTTAATATTTTTAAAAGATGTTTCTCTTCTTCATGAAAGAAGATTTTTGAAACACGTAAAATGGCCATGCTCACTTTGAAATACAACATTCGCCTGCAGCGATATTTTTCGATCGTTTCTATTAATTACAGCTTTCTCCCCTCCATTAATTTCCTTCTTTGATATCTTAGTATTACGTCCCTAAATTGCTAATTACTATATTTTTTGTAAGCAGTTCTACTCAAACGAGTTTTAAAGAACTTCCAATGATATAATGGTATGATTTTTGAATGATTACTTTAAAGCTAGATTTAGCATACATCTAAATGCAGTTTTAGAAGGATTGAATATTATCATAAACAAATTGCTTCGTTTACACTTTACATTTACAATAAAATTATTCTTTGTTTATTTTTGGCTATTCTTCTTCATTCTGTATTGGGTTGCTTGGCTATATATATAATAGACTTGTTCTTTGATGTAGGTCATTCTAATGTAAGCGCCGGGCTCAAAAGAGCTTGTTAATATGTACATATAGGTGGCGGAGATCAGTCTCAATTTTGGGGTTGAATGATCACGTCCTTTCGTCACCAACATATAAACAACCAGGTCGCGCTATTGTTCGGAGCGCTTTTAGAAGTAAAGATATTCCTGGAGGACTCACGCTCGTAACCTCTTTTAGACGGGTCCGGTGACACCTTGTGAAACCCTATGAATAATGCATTCCCTGAAGTAACAGGTTTCCGCAAAAACAATCAGACAATTTCTAAGAGCTTTCTGTGCTTTTAGATAGATTCTTTTGGTGCAAACTTTCCAGACGTCGTGCTAATGGATTGATGGTTAATGTAAACCACTTTGAAATTCGTATCGTGCTCTTTTGCGAAATTACTTCGGACAAGTAAATATTTCGTGCATCACATATAACGTTGGATTGGATGTTTTGCTTATTCAAAAATCAATTGCCTTAAAGATCCGAAACACTTCATCCGATTTCGTGACGTTCGCGGCTCCCGGAATTTATTTCTCTTTCAAATTGCTTGGAAGTTTTGAGCGTCGTCGCGGATATCTGATTGATGGCCAATTCACCGCCTCCCAGAACTTTAGCCATAAAATTATTTACGTTTTATTTAAGATAAACGTTAAATTCTTCTCTGCTACCCTCTCACTTTGTGATCCATCATGTTTGCAGCTACTCTAATACTTAATGTCGTGTAATTCTTCACTCATTTAAAAACGTTGTACGTACAGTGTAATATAATAATTGTTTATAAAATACTTCGGCTTTAATGAACCTAATTTTAGAGACCGCGTTGTAAAAGGGTTACACTGTAGTTAATAATTGCAACAAACATTTTGTTTCACAAATAAATTTATGTTCTATCAGTACAACTTTTTATTTGAGATTGTGCGTACAAAAATAATTGAAACTATTTTCAGAGAAATCATTAAACAAGTGTTAATACTGCATTCATGTAATCAAAAATACTAATAGGTGTATAACAATGACAACGTTATGTTCAGAAATGTTTTCATACCGTTTTTGTTACGAATGCAAACAGATAAACTTGATTAATCCGCCCTAAACTCTCCTAAATGCCTCAATATTTGTAGAACATGTAATATAAAAATACCCCTTTTTAACTAAACATAACACTCAGAATACAGCAACGTTTGATTCATCGTTAAAACAAAAATGAGAGGGTAGGTACTGAGAAAAAGCGACACTGTTTAAATTCGTATTGTTGTTTTCTGTTAAACTTTCTTGCTCTTTTAATTTAGAAAATGTAAGTCCTGTTTATAAAAACCAATCAGGCATATAAAATGGTAATTAAAAAGTTTTCTTGAATGTCTCGTGATTAAACTTACTTGGTATTAAATTTTGTTATTTGACGGTGTATTCAACAAATATCTGCTGTGAATATTGCGTTTATTAAAATTCATTATTTGTTTCAGGTTCAGACGTCATGAGCTGAGAAAATGAATCGTAGCGCTTTCGCCTGCTGCCTCCTGGTGTTAGCGCTTACCCAGGTGGATTCGGAGGAGGCGCAAACTTCAGGTATCGATTTTAGATTCACGAAACCCCTTTACAATGTCAGCATACCTGAAAACAGCGTGGCCAAGACCTATGCCGCTCCTGCACCAGGAGAAGTGCGAATCGGAATTTACGTTCCGCAAAATTCACTCGCAGATATTCGATATAAGATAGTGGGTGGTGACAGAGACAAATTTTTTAAGGCTGAAGATAGACTAATAGGTGATTTTTGTTTTTTATTTATTAGAACTAGAACCGGTAATAATGATGTGTTAAATCGTGAACGAAAGGACAAGTATATTCTTGAAGTGCGTGCAACTGCCACCAAAAGAGACGGAAAACATAAAATTACTCTAGAAACTGAAACATTAATTGTAGTAACGGTGTTAGATACAAACGATCTCAATCCATTGTTTTACCCGACGGAGTACAATGCCACGGTGTATGAAGACACGCCTGTTCACCAAAGCGTCCTGAAAGTTGTTGCTGAAGATGCAGATTTAGGGCGAAATGGGGAAATTTATTATAGTTTCGCAGATGACACGGACCAGTTTGCCGTTCACCCGATGACGGGGGTAATTTCTCTTACTAGGCCATTGCGGTATAATGACGGCACGTATCACGAGTTAACGGTTCTCGGACAAGATCGCGGTGCTATCTTCAGGCCAAGTACGGGAACAGTAAGCCAAGCCAAAGTCCGCATACGAGTGAAAAAGGTTAATCTATTTGCTCCCGAAATTCACATACGAAGGCATACAAAAATAGTTGAAAATTCTAATGCCGACATATATGCCATAGTCAACGTGTCCGACAGAGATAGTGGAATTCATGGCGAAATTAAGTCGTTGGAAATAGTAGACGGCGATCCCGATGGCCATTTTCGCATCCGTCCAACACAACAAAAGGGAGAGTTCAACATCGAGGTACTTAAATTACTAGATAGAGAAAGCACTCCTCAGGGATACACCTTACAACTACGCGCGGTTGATCGAGGTATTCCACCGCGAGAGAGTTACAAGTCTGTTCCCGTTCACTTAGCAGACTTAAACGATAACGCTCCGGTTTTCAACAAAGAAATATACGAGGTAAAAGTACCCGAAACCGCTCCTGTAAATACACCTCTAATAAGACTGAAAGTAACAGACGCTGACGAAGGTAAAAATGCTCAAGTATTTCTCGAAATTGTTGGTGGCAACGAAGGCGACGAATTTCATATTAACCCAGAAACGGGTATGTTGTATACAGCTGTTCCACTAGACGCTGAATTTAAGGCTTTTTATAGTTTAACCGTATCGGCTATTGATCAGGGTAACGCCGGAACTAGAAAACAGTCGTCGGCAAAAGTGAAAATTTATGTAGTTGATACTAACGATAACGATCCTATATTCGATAAACCAGAAATGACAGTTTGGGTGGACGAAAATATGCCCGCAGGAACATCAGTCACTACAGTCCACGCGAAAGACAGAGACTCGGGAGAAAATGCTTATATATCATACCTTATAGCTAATCTTGTTAAAGTACCTTTCGAAGTAGATCATTTTTCAGGTGTAGTTAAGACCACAGCTCTATTAGATTATGAAAGTATGAGACGGGAATATGTACTAAGACTTAGAGCTTCGGACTGGGGTTTACCGTACAGGCGGCAAACGGAAATGCAACTGACAATAAAGGTTAAAGACGTGAACGATAATAGACCTCAGTTCGAAAAAGTAGACTGCACCGGTTACATACCGCGTTATGTACCATTCGGAACTGAAATAATCACACTGTCGGCGATTGATTTTGATTCCGGAAATACAATAAGTTATCGTATTGTTTCTGGAAACGAAGACGAATGTTTTAACATTGACACAACGTCCGGTACACTTACCGTAAATTGTGATCTTAATGATTTTGGAGTTAACGAAAGGGAAATTAACGTGACAGCCACGGATGGCACTCACTTTGCTGATATAGTGAGAGTGCACTTTAAGCTTGTTAATGCTAAGAAAAATTTAGGTTCAAGTGGTGGATTACTGGCCGATGAAGCTGGTGCTTTTGAGTGTAAAGACACGGGGGTGGCCAGAAGGTTAACAGAAGTGCTCGCTGCTGCCGAGAATAATAACAAACCTCCAGCACAAGAAGAATTCGCAATGATGCCAACTCGATACGGTCAGAACGTTCACGCCCCGGAATTCATAGACTTCCCTGTTGAAATTAAAGTAAATGAATCTGTTGCCCTCGGAACAACACTTGTTAAATTAAAGGCACGAGATCGAGATTTGGGATATAATGGAAAGCTTATCTTTGGGATATCAGGAGGCGATGAGCATTCGGTATTTTGTTTAGATATGGAATCGGGAGAACTAAAAGTAATTGGATACTTGGACAGGGAGCGAGAATTCGAGTATTTTCTCAATGTAACCGTTTACGATTTAGGCAAGCCGCAAAAATCAGCATCGCGACTACTTCCTATAACTGTTCTAGATGTAAATGACAATGCACCCAAATTTGAAAAATCGCTAGCAAGTTTCAGAGTTACAGAAAATGCTTTAAATGGCACCGTGATATTTAGAGCGAACGCCAGCGATGCAGATTCCGGAGATAATGCCAAAGTAACATACTTGTTAGTCACTGATACTCGAGATTTTTCAGTAGATAAGATTACCGGTGCATTAACAGTATCTAATAATTTAGATAGAGAACGCCAAGACCTCTACGAACTGAGAATTAGGGCGACGGATGGCGGTGGCAAAGGCCCAGATAATCCGCCTTTGTATTCCGAGGCACTGGTTAGAATATCAATAGACGATATCAATGACAATGCCCCTAAATTCAGTTTACCTAGTTATTCTGTGAAAATACGAGAAGACATTCCAAAAGGGAGCGTGGTTGCGGTCGTCACAGCTTCGGATCCAGATCTTGGACCTGACGGCGAGGTTTTGTACTCGCTGGAGGATAGCGATAGTGACGGGACTTTTAAAATTGATGGCTTATCGGGCACAATTCGCACGACTAAGCCGTTGGACTTTGAAGAACGTCAAGTGCATAGTTTGATAGTGTTCGCGAACGATAGGGGCAACCCCTCGTTATCCTCTGAAACGTCGGTAACGATAAATGTGGTTGACGTGAATGAAAATGTATTTGCTCCGGTGTTCGGTGATTTTGTGTTATCGGGCTCGGTTTTGGAAAATCAGCAAGTTGGAACGGTGGTTATGCAGGTGAATGCTACTGACCACGATCCACCTGGCGAAGACAACAGAATCGAGTATTCCATACGAGGGGGCGATGGAATTGGCATTTTCTCCATCGACAATAAAGGTAGGGTAAACAGAAATTCACAAATCAATATGCTTTCAATTATGTGCCTTACAATTTGAAATATCTTCTGGTAAATTAGTAAGGGCTCTGCTGTAGTACATGTTAACGATGTGACAACACGATAATTGTTTCATGAGCTTCCACTGGACTGGAAATGTTTAACATTGAACTAGAGGGTCACATACCAACACGCAGTGCTCACCGACTTACATAAGTAGTGTTTATTTCTTAAAGACAAATTAATGTTTAAAGGAAAAAATTTCGCGTGTAGCTAGCTCTATACCAATTTTCAGTTAAATGAATTTTTAAAATTTTATTGTTTTATTGTCATTCACCACTTTCACATTGTTAGTTACTGTTTGTAACTACATTACCTATATTTTTAAATTCATGCTTTCTTGATGATGTGAATTATTTTAGTGGTAATATTCATTCACACCAATACTTGTTAGTAGTAAAGTTATAAGATTTAATATCCTACAATTCAATGAATATCTTAAAACTTTTATGGTTGTATAGCTTAAATTCGAATAGATTTTAAAAAGGCGTTTCGGAGCAGGAAAATTACTTGAGAAAAATACTGAAATGGTAAATACAGAAATAGTGGTCGATTTCTCTCAAGTTTTATTGAGCGAGCGTATGATATTTGCGATAGTAATAAAATATAAAGGTATAAAATAAGTTTGAAAGGTGTCTCTATGACACTAGATGACACTATTTTCACACATAACGGAACGTATATTGTGGAGGTATTTTCACACGTAGTAGATGCAGCTTCCTTTCTCCACCCGGAAGCATTTGATTATTGCATGGATTCCCGGGAATATTCCCACTTCACGTGTAGACTTGGGGCGGTTCCTACGTCTCAGAATTTCCGCTGCGGCTCTGACATTGCTTCCAAACTATGTGCATGTGGGATCTAATAAACTATGCCTCCGCAGGTTTGCTTCAACTTTATTACTTCCAAGGAGATGCTTCTACAACGACAATATTTGTACGGCTCACCACTTCTTCATATGCCGATATTAAATTTACGTTAGGGAAATGTCAGACTTCTTGCTCCTTCGAAAGGCATTTTCAGATTTTCCACAATGTTTCTCTCGAGATGTGCATGCGCAAAATGCTTTATAAATGTTCCGGAAACGCGCTGATTTAGCCTTGAGCATCAACTGACAGTATTAATAACGAAGAACAAGAAGTTCGGTGTAGCATATTTTCTGGCTCTTTGCATTGTGTTTCGTAAACATGCGTTAGTTCCCGAAAACTGAATGCTTCAGCAAGTAACATCACCGGTAATTGTTTTTATTATAGTAAAAGCATTCTAGATGCATCCGTACTTTCAAAACTAAAAAGTAAGAGTGTTAACAGGGTATAGTTACATACTCAACAAATATAAGTCCATTTAATAAAAATTGTATTAAAAAATAACACCAGTGTAGTACTATGTAAATATTATAAAACATTTACTGAGGTAAAATTTATAGCTACAAAATCATTTCTATACCTTAAATTATCGAGGTATTTACCTTTCTAAGGGTTTGTTTATACGATAACATAAAGATATGATAAGAACTCCAGACAAGAGTGCAGCATTTATGTTTTTTTTTTCTGACCCACACTAAATTCTCGTGCTAGTGGTTTTGTATGTTATCGTTTGATTTCTTGCATATCCGTGGTGTGGTTTTAAAAACAGCCGTGTCCGCATAGGACGCATATGGCAGAAATTTTGTGGGCTCACAGTGTTTTATAAAAACATCGTTCTCCTGTAGTAAACTTTCAAAAGTTACAAAAATTTACAAAATTTCATTTACCTAAGTATTGAAATAATTTTTTATTCAAAAACATTCCAGCTTCTCAAAAATTTCAAAATTTATAACAAAAATTTTTAAAAATAATTAAAATATTTTTAAAATATCCAAATAAAGCGAGGAAGGCCCCTTGGCGGTTGCCCGACAGATTTTTTTAAGAAGGAAGGTCATCATACGTTGAATATAGAAATATGGTTTTATAAAGAAATGTTGATAATATTAATAAGTTCGAGCTTGACACGTTCACATTCATATTAATATATTATAAATAAAATAATTAATAGGTCCAACCGGTATTTCTTAAAGACAAGATTAAAGGGAAACAATTGGTGTAAGAACAATAGAACGTGATGACTTGATCTTGGTTGTTTATGTCTGCAAATGATTTGATATCTTATTCCAAAACTTTTAATACGGTGAATTTGAGAGTTCAATTTGCTCAATTACTAAAGATACAGTTTTTAAATGTTTGTCAATTTTGAATGCCCGCAGTACATCTAATTTGCGTTTATCATCACAAAAGTGTAAAAATGTTATTGTTATTAATTAGATGTCAATAAATGACTGTTCTAGTAAGTGTTTACCGTAATTGAATTTATGGGTGTTCATAATTTAAACAATGTATGTATGTGATTTTTCGGTTTATCACCAAAATTTGGAACTTCTAATAATACTTACTAAAATCAGGCATTTAAAAATTACATTGCTCCCAGTGTAATTCAGTTTATACAGGCCAAACAATTAGGAATTTTGAAATTAGATACAAAGAATATATGCGTTGTTACAATTATAAATTCCCCCCATATAAATTCAATTACGCTAAACAAGTATTAGAACACGATCATTTAATAACATCCAATAACACTAGAAGTGTTTTACATTTTTGTGATCATAAACGTAAACATTTAGAAACTGAACCTTTAATAAATGAGCAAATTCTTCTCTTAAATTCAACATTATTGGACGTTTTGGAATGAAAAATCTACATCATCTGCGATGTAGATAACCAAGATCTATAGTTTCTATATGGTAACACCACTGTTTATTTTTAATCTTACCTTTGAAAATGACGTGTACACACGCTGGCAAAAATAAAAAACTGTTGAAGTTATTAATCGTTTTATTTCTAGTATATTAACAGTGATAATTGTAACCTAAAAAATATTAATACCATGGAATGAAATTACTCATAATAACAAATGCAGTTGCTTTGATATCTGATAAACCAAAAAGGGAACAGTAATGTGTGTTTAATGAGCGGCAACGTGAGTGGCCTTGCAACAGAAAATATTGCTTCATTTTGTAGAAATTGAATTCTGGCAGTGATGAACACATTTAAAATGAATTTTATTACTATTCACTTGTGCCAATATATGCGCGGCAGTTTTCAATTGCCTAACATAATGAATAAACTGAAAATTTTCTTGGAACTGAGGAACGACATAATAAATTAATATAAAAGTATAGAAATGAGACGAAAACATTTGATGGAATTTTAGGCTGAGTATTACTTTCGTTTTCTGTACTTCGGTGGATTAATGAGTTTTTCCCATTTCTTTTATGAGGATATTTTTGTTTACCGATATTTTCAATTGCATAATAAAACAAATGTGTTATTGCTGCTTTATCAAATGCAGCTGCCATCTAACGTGTATTACAAGTTTTGTTGATATAAACTGTGCAAGTGTTGTGCATTCTGACGGGTATATTGTCATATTGCACATTTATTGAATTCGTATAGAACGTCGTCTCTGAAATACGTTGCTGTAAAGGTCGCAAGGAAGACGTTTCCGTTTCCTTTTCAATCGGGAGTCTACATTTTTTTTGTAAGAATCGATTGTTAGCTGTTTAAATTGATGAACATTTATCATTGACAGACTAAGCGGTTGCATACAGCAAATTACGGCATACAAATAGGAAAAATAATGCGAAGTTTTCTTTGTATTTGCTAATTAAAGTCTAATACTTACTCGTAAATTAATACTGCCGAACCGATAGTAATAGACATTTTAATCTATGTAGTATTAGTAGGTATAGTCAGACTACAAAACCGGAAATATAATTTCGCTTGATGCTTGATCATCACCAACCCTCTATTATAGTAACTCGTGTAATATCGAATTCAGGCAATGCTCGAGAGACGCTCTACGGTTTCTACATGACATTTCCCGATCACATAGCATTTTCAATGCTTCTGTGTAGAGAATCAATTAACTGTACGAAATCAATAATGTCATAAGTTTCCAAGGGGCTTCTCCGCTATTATATTACATTCCCGTTCAGTAAACAGTTGAGAACATTTCTATTCACTTACAGGTGGTGTAAAAAGTTGTTAACGGTCAAAGGAGCTTTCAATTGCAACGCAACTAAATAACGAATGGTGATTTTATAGAGAGGTGGAGGGCAAAATGAGATAAAAGTACGTTTTCCTAAAAATAGCTCGTTCAAACAAGCTGTAAATAACAACCAACGTTATTCGCGTGTTTTTGTAAATCCGTTTGCTTTGTTTTTCACATGAGAATTTTGTAATTGCTATTTTCTGTTGATCTTTGCTAGGTAAACAGTACGTATATTGGTTTAAGGGAACGTTTCGTAAACTACAAAGGTTTTCTTCAGGTAATTTTATCAAGCAGTTTTAACTTAGTAAAAAGGGCAAGAAAATTATAACCGATGCGGCAAAACGAAACAAGTGTACAATATATTTAAGCGGTGTAAGTAAAATTAAAAACTACAAAAATAAGGTTTCGATTTCAATTCATATATTTTTAACAACGCAACTGTGTTAACACAGCTTTTAAGCTCGTGTCTAAAGAAGGTAATGAGTTATGTTGGGTAAATGAGCTTGGAGAGTATTTAAGTGCTAACTTACACATTGCGATTTAATTGGTAGTACACAAACCACTTAATATCTAAGAGGATTGGCTAATCTCCGCGTGCCAGTTTAGTTAACAACTAAATTATGGTGAGCGCATAATTGCGGTAATGCGTCTTTCTTCTGAATTGTTGGATAATTATTAATAAATAAAATATTAATAATAGTTTAGGCCAATGGTCTAACCTTTCAACATTGATACCCTAATTAAAATTGTTGTAGGAATTAATTGACAATAATTCAGAAAAAATTGCCAAAATTATAAACAAAACAAGCAAATATAAAATAATTTTTAAAATAACAAAACAACATTTTAAACACTTAGTTTAATGCTAAAGAAAAAACAGACAATTTACTAAAATCAGGTATTTGCAAATTAAATTGCTTGCACTATAATTCGGTTTATATAGTATAAACAATTAGAAATTTTGATATTAGGTACAAGGAACATGTACGTTGTTACAAATACAAACACCCACATAAATCCAATTACGCTAAACACTTACTAGAACACAATTCAATGACGTCTAATAACACTATAAAATGTTTACACTTTCGTGATGATAAACGTAAGTTGGATATACTAGAGGCATTTGAAATTCACAAACATTAAAGATCTGTTTCTTAAATGTAATTACCAGGATTTCGTAATTCGCCTTCCAGAGTAGCTAATGTTACATAATTCGTCATACTAATTTAGAAATATTTATTTCACAAAAGAATGTCTATTTACATTATATTTCAATTGGCCCCGGATAATTTTTTTGTATCACTCTTACTATACACGGCTCTTTTTTTAAACTGTGAAGTGTCAACTTGTTCTAAAATTTGGAAATTTGTAAATAAGTATTACTCAGTAACTGGTCATACGATATTGTATCGTTTTGTAATCTCATAGAGCTAGGGTTGCGCTACAAGTTGATGATTTCTCTGTGACGCCTTTTATGCATTTTTGAAAATCTAAACTAAATAACCTTTACAAAAGAAGAGCGATAAAACGATTGTGTTAAAATCAATTGATTATAAGTCGTACTAGAATAAAATTATAAAAAAACATAATTTTAAATGCTCCTCCCAATTTTTGGCTGACTAAATATCTGTTTGGTTTCAATTTTTTTCGTATCGGTTCCTACCTACAGTTTTACGGTGACCCTTACAGTTCTTCGTTTGGCGCATTTTTAAACTATAGCACAACCACCGCGCGTTAGGTGACGGTTCATTTCGTACGCGACGCAGTTACAAAACGTCCTCGCTAGGAGCCGCTCTTAAGTTAAAGCATCTCAGTAGCTACAAATAGAGTATTATGTTGATGTCAACCAATATTATTTAGCTATCTCCATGAGGCTACATAACGTTGATAAAAACATATTTTTGAAACTATGAAGCAATTTATAAAGTGCAGAAAAGTGCAAGCTCTTTTTACTTCTCTCTACTTTTAGTAAAGGGAAGTAAGTATTGATTTTATGAAAATTTTCGAAACATAGATTTTGACGACATGTTTTGGCCCTCCAGGAACCCGAAAAAGTGGTTTTAAGAAAATGCCTGTGGGTAAGGGGTTGGTATGTTTAGGTGTGGGGTGCATCAAAACTATAGAACGGATGGTTGAATTTCGATGAGCTTTGGAATCTGGGGGTAAATTCATCCATAAAATAAGCTTTAAAAAAATCCGAAACCGGTAGCGGAAGTTAGACATGTTTTTTTATAGAAGTTTTACCGACATGCAATTTCATAAATTTAAAATTTGAATCTGATAAAAACTTTAGGGCAAATTCGACTGAACTTTTATCTTTATAATAGCGACTGCTACGATTTTTTTAATATTTTGACGTTATCGTCTTATTACTCAAAAACAAGTCGACAGATCGGATCCAAATATATCGTAATAGCCCTATACAGACACAATATTACTGTGCACAAACATTTTCAAACAGTTAAACGCTACGATGTGAAAAACAATTTTATTTCGGAAATTAAAAAAAAAATGTCTTCAAAAACTGGCCACTCATTTGTTTAATTTTGTAAGTTGATAGAGCCGAGGATGAGCTACAATTTGGTTTGTGTCCCAGTTCGCAAATTTCTCGCTGACGCCTTCTATCAATTTTCTACTAATACTGTGAAATGAAAAAATATCAAAATTTTGACTTTTTTAAAAACATGCTGCTCAAAAACTAGCCCTACTTTTTTTTTCTAAATTTTATAAGCTTATAGAGCTGTAATTTATTTCGAGTCTCAGTCCACTAGTTTGTCTGTGATACCTTCTATTAATTTTTAATAATTGGAAATTCATTCAACTTTGTTTCATAAGCGAGGGATGATAAAATTTTCTGTTTAAGCTAAATTGCTCACCAGTGATTGAATAAGTCAGAATTTAATTTTTAGGTGCAAGTGTATTTAGGGGGATTAAGTCCCCTTCCCCCACCAAATTTTTGGTTGGCGAATTGGTCTTTCCGGTTTGGTTTTTTTAATCCCAAGGAATATTTTTCCAAAATTAAAAATTTTTATTTTAAGAAGCTTTAATGAATTTGGTTATTCATAGTACAACGTGCAGGTAGCTGATGGTGCCCTCAGCTGTGATGTCCATGGGAGATATACGAAAGGTCGATATCTAATCCATTGTTTGTTGTCATTATTATTACAAGAAAATTCTTTATTGCGTCTCAGAGGGGTTTCTGGTTCAACCTTAAAGCCCAGGAAGGCGTTAAACGCAGGTAAAATGAAAATCCAAGTTTTTCATATTAATTTAAAATAAGTCTTAAATAACTTATAATTCACTCAAGCTAACCTTTTAAAAATTTGTCTGCTGTCTGCTTTCCAATTTATATAAAATTCCGTTTATGAAAAAATGTGTTACTTCTGCTTCTAATATTAGATTTTTATAAGATTTTTTGGGAATACATTTTTCAATATACTCCCACATTCCAAGTTTATTTAAAATGGGACCATCCATTCGGGCGATATGAGGCAACGTACGAGCGAACGCAGTCTACCCACGCACATTTTCAACAAAAAACGGCGTTTGGGTTCCTTCAGCTAAAAATGTGTATTTTCTTAAACATCTCAAAATCCATACCATGTTGTTGCACACTCTCCTAGGCTGGAAGTAGTGGAAGTCAAAAGTAACAGATGTGTATATAAAAGCTACGTTTATGGCACTGCATAATCATTGTACATTAAACAACATACTTTGGGTGTTAGCTTAGTGTTCTATTGCCATAAAATTACAATATATTATTTATTTTATAAGGTATAATCGAGGCAGTAAGTATCTTCTTACTATAAAACCTTTTTTCTAGAGCGTATGTTAAAACTTAAAAGCCCCGCCTACAACGTTTGCTCACGTTTTATACGAAATGTTTAGTTATAGATAAGTTTTTTTTATATTTTTCCTAGTAAAATCACGCACCAACCTCCAAAGTCGTTAATCTGAAAGTAAGCTTCAGTACCGCTACGTCTTTAAAAGTTTTGAATTATTATACTGTTTACCGGTGGCGTTCCGTGGGTTCTAAATTTGGGTAGGCAAAGGCAAAAATTATTTAACATTAAGATTAAAAAGTAAAATAAGTTACAGCAACTTCAATTTACCAAGACCTGTTGTTAAATGAATTAATGTAGGCATAAAATCCTAATTAAATGTCACTTAGTTATTAAGCATTTTAAATTGATAACGGAAAAAGTTAATGCGTGATTTGCCAAATAATTTTAATCTAACAATTGCAAATTAATGTTCTTTGGTCGACACACGTTTTTTAATTGCAGCTAAAAGATTATTTAAAACAGGTGTTCTGTTTTAGACTATACTTTTGAGGGGCTGGATGTAGATAAAAATAGTAAGCAAAACCAGCAAAATAATTATTTTTAATATCGCTACCAGTTAGCCAGTCCAATCTCATATCGTTCAGTATTAAACTATCTACATTTCTTCTTGCTGTCTGTCTGTCTGTAACGGCCGTAGTCATTTTAAAGTACATCGCCCATGAGTTTTTGTTTCTATTTGTTTTTCGTGAGAGTACTCAGTAAATTCGTTTAAAAGCTGGTCGACGAGAATTTCCATATTTACTGCAAATTTATAAACTACGTATGAAATAAATAAACACGCAATAGGCGCAACTAAAGTAAAAACAGCGCAGGCTGTGCCTTTGCCTTGCTTATTACTTTCTGAATACTGTACTATTCCTTTGGATTCTGTCCATCTGATCATTGCATTATTTGTATCAATGGGCACGCAAACGTATTAAGAATAATAGATTGGTTGATTGTGTCGTAGCTGGAATCTTTTAGCCTGATATGCTCGGCCTTTGTGTATGCGAAACTTTGTTTAAAGCAACGGTCTATTTATTTGGCGCCTAATTTATAATGTTACGCGGTGGTGTTAAAAAGTAAGAACTGTATAAAAGTAACATTTTTTATTGAAAGTTAGTTTTTTTTTAAACGTTATGGGTAGCCACTACCTACCCTGCTTAATAGCACGGACCGCCACTGCTCTTTACTACATATAACATTGTCACTTTGATTTTGCTTTTGCTTGGTACAAATTAGCAGTAAACAGTTTTCCGTGATCAAAAGGTGACAAATACTAGCTACTCATTGTTTATGTCTTCCACGTCTTTTTATACTAGCGTTTCGATGAGCGCATCGTTTGAAGTTAATCAAATTTTTATTTTAAGTCACGATTGCCATTTCTCTTGTAATTATTTGTTGACAAATAAAATTAAAACAAAAACTTATTTTTTTTTGATAATTTTAAAATTGAAAGAATCGTGTTTGTGTGTAGTTTCTTATTATGCTGTCCGTTTCGCGATACACTTGTGTTGCCTCAGTTTGAGAAACGCCTGAAATGCCTGAAAAGAATTTGAATCGCTATTGAATGCGGTTTGATTGTAGCGACTGCGGCCTCCATGAATAATGTTCTTTGATTACCCGTTGCCTTCATTTGACTACTCGTATTCCGTTGATTGGGGAACAAATGGAAACTTTCTGCTATAAAAGTTAAAAAAACCTACATGTTGAAATTTCAGGACCGTCTCTTTTCAAACTACTTATTTTTCGTAATTAATAGATCTCCAGCACGACTAGTTTCTATTTTTATATATTTATGCCGATCACTGTCGTGTTTTTATCGTGTGTGGTAGATATTGACATATTTTTGTAGAGATCACTATGCGGCGACCTTTGTTCCAAAATCAAAATTTCTTAAAATAGAAACTGTGTGTAAACGATAATAAAATTTCTTAAAGAAAAATTAAGTTTTCTATGAAAAATAAAATGTCTTACCAGATAAAAATTGTTTTAACGAAAAAGGCATTTTCTTTTTATATACTTTTTTCTATTTTGTATTTTCTTTGAATATTTGTTTCTTTTTTAAACATTACTTATTCTTAAAAAATGGCTAATCGTTTTTTCCCTTGTTAAAATTTCTTTGTTAGAGTTCTTTCTATTCTGTGCCATTTGGCAACGTTACGGTTGCTCTTCAATTATTCTGTGTTCTAGTTTTCTACCTACCCGCCATCGTCACCCGCAATAGATGGCACTGCTAAATTTTAAATGGCAAAGACAGTGGACATACTAAAGTACGAGTTGACGTTTTTAAAATGGCAATGATGTGACATTTGAATTTTTGTCGTGTTATTTTGAATATCCAAATATTAATATAACTGCAATAGAATAGATATTCGAGATTTTACCGACAAAAACTATTACATTCACTAATTGTAGAAACATTTCGCACAAGATTAATAAATTTGTGAATAAGAAGTATGTAAATACTTTATTATACAGAGTGTTAATGAATTGTAGGGACAAACTTCTAGGGCTTTCAAAACACAACAAAGCAAACAACTTTAGTTAATAAATGTGTGGTCAAAAGTGTTTCCTTTAGAAAATAGAGCCTCTTAAAGATTCTTTAAGAAGTACCTGAAAATAGGCAACCCAAATTGCATTTTCAATTATTTTGCACAGGTCACACGGAATTGTGAAAAAAACGATCTAGACATACATGCGTTCAAATAACGTCAATTTCGACACAATTCGATATTTTTTGACTTTTCTTGCATTCGTTTCTTTCTGTGCCTTTTATAATTCGTTTTTTTCGTTCTGTGATTTTTTTGATAATTATTTTCTTCGTTATTTTCGTTCTGTGTTTCGTATTTTTGTGTTATGGCGAATTATGCTTTTGCCGAACAGCATGACATGACGTTCATGTATGGAGCTGCTTACGGTAACGCGCGCGAAGCTGCTCGTCTGTACAAAAAACATTTTCCGAATAGGAATCATCCATCGCACAAGGCCTTTAATGTAGTTTCATGTCGGCTGCGGGAGGAAGGTACATTCGTTGTCAACAGACACAATTGTGGAGCTACCAGAGCAAGGCGAACGGTGGATTTTGAGGAAGAAGTTTTGGATAGAGTGGCTGAAAATCCTTCTACTACTTCAAGAACATTTTGAACATTTACTATAATTTTGTTAATTTTTGAATTAGTTATCGTAAATTTTTCAAATAGTTGATTTTTGCTTAGTAATTTTGGTTTTTTCTATTGCTTAGTTTTGAAACATTTTGTTAATTAATTTATTTTAAATTTAACTAGTGTTACCCCAGCACACAATGCACTGACAGACAGCGTTGACAGAACCGGCGAAATGTCAAGTCACGTGATGCATTAGTTCCAATAATGACACGCGACGTTATTGTAGATGCGCCCCAAGTGACGCGCGTCTCGCCGACCTTCATATATATTATAAATTAAAATAATTATTATTAAAAAATCGACGTAGAATAAAAATATAAAAATGTTTCATGTTCCATCTGTGGATAGAGACCTTTCATTAAAAAAAAAATGGTCCAAATTGGTGAAGCGGTTGCCGCTGGAGGAACCGGAGAAAAAACCTTTTGGGCTTTTATATATGTATGGATTTGAATTTGAAAAGTGTTTTAATTTCCGTCGTTATGGAAACAAATAGTAGGTAGTAAATTGAGTTGTCTACATTTAGGCGCTTCTTAAATAATCTTTGAGAAGCTCTATCCTGAAGGAAACACTTTTGACCACACATTTATTAACAAAAGTTGTTTGCTTTGTTGTGTTTTACAAGCCCTAGAAGTTTGTCCCTACAATTCATTAACACCCTGTATATACTGGCTTTGTTAAATGTGAAGTGGTTTGGTTTAAGAAACAAAACAAACCGTGATAATTTGTTGTTATTTAGAAACTGACTCGCAGAAATGTTTCCCTGGTGGGTATTTTTGAATATTTAGATAAACGAAGGCGACCATTGACACAAAGGATAGGCACTTTTTAAGGCGGCCCACGTTATAAGGTGTATTTATAAAAACAGACGCGGGTAATGGGATTTTCAGCGTATCATGTCGGCACTTTATTCACCTTCCCAATAAAATTAATATTATTTATAGCGATACAAGCATACAACAGCTAAGTGGGAGTGTAAATGTACCTGTAAATCAGCAAATTCGGCTCGCCGCAACGGTCCATGCCTTGCACAACTCTGGGTTTTTATGCGGAAATGGGTGCATGCATGTACAATGAATTTTTTTACTGCAATAATGTATTTGTTTATTTTTTAATTTTCGCTTCACACAAGTTTGTTGCATCTAACCGATAAAAACTTTGTCTTCATTCTTATTGTAGTTCAAAATTTTGCCGCAAGACGTCAGCCATTTCGCTGGCGATCGTTGATTATTGTATTTGATACGAGTACATCCTAATCTGAGCTGCTGATAAGTACAGAAGCAAAGCTATCATCTACCTGCCATTTGGGTTGCCTATTTTAGTGCATTATGGGCAATTACTGTTGATTGCCCATAAGTAAAACAAATTTTGTTTTTTGATCAATAGATTTTGTCATAAAATGTAGTTTGTTGTACGACTTATACTTATGTGGAATATCACAATCAACAGTTCCTAGAGAAAATGCACTATAAATGATCTAAGAAATGCAGACGATCGCTCTGCTTTCTGTGTTTATTACGCTCAGCTGTTAATGTTTCAAATGTAATAAAGAAAAGTAACTATTAACATAGTAATTGAAGAATAAGCGCAACGTTGCCAAATATTATAGGTAGAGCTTTTATAAAGATACAGAAATTTTAACTAAGGAACAGAACTTTTATTAAAGAATCGGAGTTTTTAAAACAATAGAGAAAATGTTTCTTTTTAAAGAAAAGGGGATTTTAAAAGAAACCAGAGATAAATTTAAAGGAAATATATAAAATAAAAAAGTATATATAAAAAGAAAGCTTTTTGCTTAAATTTTTTTTATATTTTATTAAAAGTCGTATTTTCCTTTAAATCGTTTCATTTGTTTCCTCTACGAAATTTTAATTTTGGCACAAATGGCACTTTACTATACGATTTGAATATGGAACATACTTCACTGATCTCATTCGTACTTCTGTATGAACTGTGTATTCTAGCAAAATGTTTTTATTGACGGTTTGTTGGCAATGTAATTTAATTACAATGAAAGGTTGATTTAGGGGAAAATATTTTTTAAACAAAGTTTTTTATTTTTTTATATTCAAGGGCGTGTTTGTCATAAAATGATCATATTATTGTTCACAAACGGTTTAAATAATATGAACTCATAAAATACATGAAACACAAGTTCCTCGATTACAGTTGTCCCAAAAATACTCAAATTTATGAAAAAAATCGCGCAATGTTCTAAAATTGTCCCTAAATTTGTTTTGAAGTTCTAAAAAATTTTAAATTTATACTCTTATTCGATGTTTTTTGTGGCTGATGGTTTATTCTAGTTTTTAACAATGGTAATTGAAATTTATCGTAGTTATTAATAATTCATCGGGGAAATACGCTTTAAAATAAAATCCGAAACCGGAAGTGGAAGGTAGCCATGTTTTGTTGGAAAACTTTTTTTTTAAATCTAAAACTGGAATCTTATAGAAGAGTTTAGGACAAATGCAACGTTTTTTTTCGAACATTCTAGCTTTAACACGGCGATCGCTACGATCTTTTGTAGATGTTGACTTTAGCGCCTATTTCTAGAAACGGAAAAGCTAAATAAATCAGCAGACGTAAAATCCGCTTTAAAAACGTATTGGATTAATAATAGATATGAATGTATAAAATGTCGTAAAATCAAGTAAAATTTTGCCCTAAATTCACCCCCGAAATTCACCCCCGAAAAATGAAAAAACGTGCTGGGATCCCTAAAGTTCCCTCATTGTTCAACTCGTTGTTGCAATTGATCAGGCACTATAATAAGGTTTGTCTTCAAAGATTTCAAGTAAGTTATTTAATTTGCTGATAACTAATTTTTGAGCAAATATAGGCGTTAAAACCATAATTTTCAAATATTCATAGAAAGCGTCACAGAGGGCTGGAACACGAACCAAATTGTAGATCATACCCAGTTCCATGAGGATACAAAATTTAAAGAAAATCCTGTTGCAAGTTTTTGAGGAATATTATATTGGAAATTATCAAAAATTTGAAATAATTTTTACTTTACAGTTTTCATGCGTTTAAGAATTCTTGTACATAGTAACGGGGTATTTACCCAGAGCTGCTACTCGTGTAATACCAAATTTGATTCCGCCAACTCGTTTTTGAGCAATAAGGAGCTAAAATCAAAATTGTTTAAAAAATCATAGTGCCCGTCATTTTCAATGTAGAAAGTTTGGAAAAAAGCGTTGGATTTGTCCTAAGGTCTTCTATCAGATTCCCTCCATGTTTAAATTTAGAAAATGAATTTTTTGGCAAATTTCTGATGTACCTTGTTGGTTTCTAACTTTCTATACACCGCTCTTTATTTTTAGAAAACAGCTTTTTGTAAATTTTATATCTGGCAGTTTAAATAATTGCGTTGTGGTATTTGTTTTCCGTTTTAATGTAAATTGGCGGTAATATGAAGCATTTTAGGTAATAAATTATGGCGAAATTTAATGCGTTACTATTATTGTTATTATTATTATTATTAATGTATGTTACGGAGTTTACTGATTTGCTTATCTAGATTTAATTATGTTATCTGATACACTAATACATATGTGAAGTAGTGCTTCACATTGTTATGTTTCTGAAACAAGATGGCATGTTCCCACGCCCTTATGGAATATGGAGGTTAAATTAACCCGTAATTGCCTTTTAACATACGAATTTCACAATATTTAGCTTTCAATCTGTTTGTAAACTTCAGTTTTGGTAGATAAATATAAGCTATCTGTGTAAATCTGTGAAAGTCGTTAGTGGGATAAACAAATGAATTAGAGTGGGCCTTGGCCAGCCTGTGACACGTCTTAAATACATTTAGAATCATAGTCTAATCATGAACCTCAAATTGTAACAGTAGTTTCTAAATATACACTGTGTCCATGAAGTAACCCCCCCCCCCCCAACTAACTTTTGAACGACTTGATATTTTTCTACAAAATTTGCTGTGCTGTAATGGGAAATTAAATACTATTTTTCAGACCATATTAAAATTTTGTATCATCGAAAATGGCGACTGGGCGCCATTTTGAATTTTTTTTTAAATGGAAAGGGGGTCACTCGACCCTTTATAAAAAAATCAAAACAATTTTGAATTGAGTGAGTCCATTTGTTTAAAATCCGCCATTTTGTTATGGCTAAATATTTTTCTTTGAAACTCTAGGATCAGACGCAGAATTAAGATACCTTTCAAATGAGGTGTCACTCGACCCCCTTTTCTATTTAAAAAAAAATTTCAAAATGGCGCCCAGGCGCCATTTTAGGTAGTACAAAATTTTAATATAGTCTGAAAAATAGTACTTAATTTCCCATTACACCACACCAAATTTTGTAAAAAAAATATCTAGTCGTTCAAAAGTTAGTTGGGAGGGGGGGGGGGTTACTTTATGGACACAGTGTATATAGCTAGCACTGGTGAAGGCCTGCCTTAATGCAATTTTTTTATTGCACGGTTGATTTTTATAGCCTCAGGGTGTCTACTCGCCTGGAATTTCTGGAAAAAGCTTGAATTGAAAAAGCGCACTTGAAAATCGTAATGTAGAAATTAAAATATTCAAAATATTAGTTTTACCGCGCCAAAAATTCGTTCGCGTTCGTTTACAATCAGGCTAATCACGGCAAATTGTCACTTTGTATTGCAAGTGTCGTGTGTTGGCATGTGTTTAACCCCCAGTTTGAGGTTTAACCACACAACAAATCCCGAAGTATTTATTGTGTAATGTTGCAGTCATTAGTATTATTAATCGCATACGTTGCTGTTGTGTTTGTTAAATGTCATTTAACATAACCTTTTGAAAGTGACATGTTTTCGTGATTTTATGTTTTATTACATTGACTACGCCTTGTATTGAATTTACATTATTATTACAGGCACATAACTGCTTCAAAGGTAATTATAATTATGGATATTTTCAGGCGTCATATAATTTGATAAACGAGTCTTTATACAGGGTGTCACCTAAGTATAAAAGGTGTTCAATAAAGACAGACTGGTTCTGTAGAAAATTAGTATATGTTATCAAGTTCGCAGTTTACATCAAGTTCAATATATTCTTCACCCAATCCAATGCACTTATTCCAGCGCCGCTGCCACTCTTTGTGCATTCTAGCAAATCCTTCCTTGGAGAGGTCATTTAAAATTGCTTATAAAGCATTTACAGCGGCTGTTGCGGTATCAAAGCGACGACCCTTAAAATGTTTTTTGGCAGTTGGAAATAAAAAAACAGTCGCACGGTGCCAAACCGGGCTATAAGGTCGGTACGGAATCACTTCGAGGCCTTTACGGGCCAAGAAATCGTTCACTACTGCGGTAATATGTGCATTGTCATGGTGCAACATCCAGTTTTCGTTGAGCTCTGGACGCTTGTTGGGGATGTGATCCTTCATTCGCTGTTTTAAAACGCTAATATAATATTGTGCGATACCTGTTTGGCCCTTTGGAACCACATGAGTGTACAGCATCCCCTTGGAATCAAAGAACGTAATAACCATGGCCTTCAGAGCGCACTTGGACGCAGGCGCACAGTTCTCTCTACCATCTTTTAATGATTTATACAACTGTAAAAATTTTGCACGAGAAATCACTCAATCACCGTATGTCTCTTTCAATAGGTCATAAGTCTCTTTAGCCGCTTTATTTTGCTTAAAATAAAACTAAATCGCATGTCTATGCTCTGCCGGCATCTTACTTTAGAGGGGGCACCAACTATGGTGGCCTTCAACAGATTACAAATAATCTAAGCACACGGCCCTGGTTAGGCAGGCAGGGCTACGAACAAATATTGCTCAGACTTCTAGAGCAAATCCTTGTCCGCCCCAATGTTTAAATAATCTAAGTACACGGCCTTGTTTAGGCAGGCAGGGCCTACGAACAAATATTGCTCAAACTTCTAGAGCAAATGCTTGTAAAGGCACACTAGCTACAGGTCGGTCCTTACCTGATTATGCTGGGTGTAGTTCCCAAATCACGACGCGGTCTAAGCCGAAAGTAAATTGTAATATTGACGGTGTATAACAAGTTTACCATATATTGAGAGGTTCATTTTTTTTAAGATCAGTCTCAGTCTTTATAGTAGAACAGCTCTCGTAAAAGAGAAAGTTTAGGTATAGCTTCCTGGGCTCAAAGTAGACCGATAAAACCCCAAACATGCCTTGTTGAAAAGTGCTTTCTGAACAAGTTATGGGGCCGTATAGACAAAAATGTTTTATATATTTTTGACGATAACTCAAAAACTACTAATCATATAGAGTTGAAATTCGGCACGGTTATGTATTATAGGTCTACAAACACGATGGTGTTACTTATTTTCTTTGCTGTTTGTAGAGGGCACTAGTTACGCCGGCTTAGTATTTTGGCACATAACTTGTTTGCTGTATATTTTTGTAGCTTTTGTATTTAAAATTTAATTTTACAAAAACAAGGTATCCTTGTTTAATGTCGAAAAAATGAACCGGTTTCGAGAAATACTAAATAAATAAATAGGTGTAATTTTAAGCAAACAAAAGAAACTGGGAAGTAATAATAATAATAATAATAAACTACAAACATCACAAAACAACAACGTTAGTATAATTTCGATGTTTGACAGGCAAACCATAGTGCAGCCGATCTTTACCAAATTGACAAATCAAGTATGAAACTCAACAACATTTTCCAATAACTTGTTTTTGAATTTATTCAAATAATGTCCTAGTTTGCTGATTTAAATTAAAAAAAAAACTAAGCATCCAGTAAGAAAAACGGTTCAAACTTTTTTTGACAGGTCTGTTATTAAAAACAAGCGAAAACTATTGCCTATTTTTTATTCCAATTTCACAAAAGATTGTTAATTGCACTTGTAGTGCAGTCGATCCAGGCACAGAATAGGGACATCCTGCATGATTTGTTATGCTTTAAAAAAAATTTGAAACTCGAAGCAGATTTGTTTAAAAAAAATAAGGTTTTTCAGAAGTTAATTCTTGAAAATCTGAGAATACTTTCAGACAAATCCAACATTTTTTAAATTCTCTGGCATCGAAACGGTGCAACGCCCATACGATTTTTTTTCAAATTTATACTTCCATCCCTCATTTCGCAAGAACGAGTTCCTGTATCGGCATAAACTTATGTAATAGGACCGGCGACACAGTGTTACTATACAGGGTGTTCGAAATTATCGGGGCACCATTGCTAACTTGTCTATTATTGGAGCTGCGAACTCGGTTAAATTAGCAAAGTATTACAGTTTAGTGCGCTGATTACGTTGCTGTAATTAGTAAAACAATTGAACGTTGCGTTTAAGAAACAACATTTTGTTAAAATGGAATTGTATATTTTTTAATAACCTGAAAGAAAATTAGTTCTGAATATAAAAGTTTGTATGCAGTAGTAACCTAAAGGGGATAATAAAAAAGTTGTTGACGATTATGACGTATATCAACAATTTATTTCTACGGTATGAAGCAATGTGATGCTCGCCATAAAAGAATTTTATCAATAACTTTATTACCACTTTAGGTTACTGTTGCATTAGAACTTTTTTATTCAAAATTCAATTTTCTTTTAGAATATGAAAAATAATACATTATGTTCAATTTTAAGGAAAAAATATTTTAAGGAATATCTCAAAAAGGAGGCGTTTAATTTTTATATTGGAATAATTTAATATTTAGGGGGGCTAGCCCTCCTAAACCCATTTTCCCCAAAAATTAAAAAAGTTGATTATTTTTCCAACAAAAAATTTAAAGGAACGATGGTCCGTGGATTATTGCCGTATGCTTGCGCTGCAGTAACAGGAGTGGTGCGATCTTATAGTTACTCTTGGCGCTAAAACGTCGATTCAAAGATACTGTTGAGAATATGATAAGTAACAATTTGTCAGTCATTTAATTCTTAAAACGCTAAGAACAGTGTTTGATTCTGCAAACTTGTTATTTATGTTTTTCATGGTTGTATTGGTTGTGTTTGTATGTTTCTTTGTTTTTGGTTTTTAAATATACGGTAATTAAGATAGTAGACTGTCGTTTCTGTAAAAGACAATACCTAATTTGCATTCTAAGATAATGCAAACATAACAAAAATCAATTGTTGGTCGGTTAGTTGAGGCTGTATAATTTGCTCGCTAACGAACTCCCCATGCAACAGCTGCAATTTATTTTTTACGGTTTTTCTTATTAGTTTGCATTTCTTCATGTTTAATTTAAAACCTGGTAATAAAGTTTACTGTGGTGCAAATTCATAGGAAACGAAAATTTCAAATGAGACATTTAACGTGGCAAGCAGGAACTGTAATGAAAAAATAAATTCATTTTTGACAGGTTCTTACAAAACCTTTCACCCAAGATTGTTAAGTATTCAGGTCTCATCTTTTGGTTATATCCTAAATGAGAGTAATTCGTAATTCCTGGATGTTCAAGATTCGTTCGAGCGTTCTTTGTATGGAACTAATAATACCCTATTGGAAATGAACTTGTTCAGTCGTCATCCGTTCCGATATCGAATTGTTAAAATTGAATGGTTGATTGGATAGGTAATTGTCTATTATTTAGGATAATGTAAATGGCTTGGTACAATAAAACTTGGAAATGTCATCGGAGGCCTGCTTTTGTTATTTTCGTAAATCTTCTTTCTTGGAAAAAGTACGTTTTTGTTACAGGATTTATAAACGCCTCGTTTCGGATTACTTGAAGGGGCTTTTCGGTGGCTGTATTATATAAGGGTATCGTGCGTGCATTCGATTTCTAAAAGGAAATCCCAAATATCTGGCCTTTTTGTGTTTCCATAGTTATCGGCTCCTTTGTCCTCCGAAGTGCCATCGTTAGTTTTCTTTCTACAAAACTTGAATACATAATATCAAACAAAGTTTATCTTTCAAACTCCATTTACCGAAAATCGAAATTCAACCGGAAATTCCGACAAAAATATTTTCATGGATAAAGCAGTACGTCTCGACGTTGGTAGGGTTGGAATACAGAATGTTAGTGTAGTGACAGTAGTAACTGTTATTTTTTATTAAAAAAATTAAAAACAAGGTTTCTGTTTTGTTATTATATTTTCGTAGAAACTGCGAGAAAACGAGATAACTTCACCAACAAATAAACGTTGGCGCACCTAAACATAAGCTAATTATCTTATTAAACGGTTACCAGTCGATCTCTTCCTGTTTGATTTTCCCGATTTTTAGGTATTCGTAAATTTTGGCTCAAATAAAATTATAAACCGGTGAGAGACTTTTCATTATTAAATATGCCATGCAGCCTTTAATTTTGTTCGATTACGTCCAATAGGTATATAAGAAAAAAAATCGATATAAAGATTTTACAGAAAAAGGTAAATTGAGACTAGAAAACACTAGAGTTGATGAACCAGAGAATGGGAAGTGGGTAGTTTCCGTTAAACCTGGTCACTGGTACTTTCCCATACTATTTAAGTTTTAAATATTCTCGCTCCAACAAATGACTGATAGCATTGTTTTAGCCAAAACAAAACAATAAAAAAAATGCTAACGCCCCAGCGGTGATTTGAACTTACAAGCCTGTGCATAGTAAGCTGTAGAGGATAGGAGCACGGCAACCCTCCGCTTCATAACTGATTAGATGTGCTTCGGACCAAAAACCGCTATAAAAGCTTTACTTGAAGAGTTATCAAAATATGCAAAGACTGAAAAATATATTTGTTTACTAGAGCTAATTGATAACATTGTTGATATTAAAAAGCATCGTTTTTTTTCTTATTTTTAATATGGTTGAAAATTCTTGTTAATCCTAATAAACTACTTTAAATAGGCTATT
This sequence comes from Ctenicera cuprea, assembly GCA_958336395.1. Taxonomy (NCBI): domain Eukaryota; kingdom Metazoa; phylum Arthropoda; class Insecta; order Coleoptera; family Elateridae; genus Ctenicera; species Ctenicera cuprea. Next base: position 41,755,820 of record OY284490.1, read on the forward strand.
TATAGCCAGTAGCGAAAAGTTTTGATTGTAGTAATTGACTTGCATTAAGAATTGGAGTGCGTTATCTAAACTTATTTCTATATGTAAAATTATTACCTACATAATAACTGAGTAATACAATACACAAACGCAGCTTTGCAAGAATGGATACTACATTCTGCTCTACTTTTATGAAACTTTATTGATTTTGCAGAGTTAGATATTATCTTATGAAACATGCCCTGACTTAATATTACAAACACTTAAAATAAATTTATCTTTTAAATAATGATTTTTGAATTTAGAAAATTACTTTTCTTGTTACATATTAACTTTCGCAGACCGGCTTGCGTCGATGGCTTGTTGGGATTACAGGAGCAGGAGTGATTTGTGCTTCTGTTCGCATCAGTGTCTGGTTTGTAAATGACGGCTTTGAACTGCTTTCGAACGTACACTGATTAAAACATTCAACAAAAAGCGAATTTTCTTCTTTGAAACGAATACTGCACTGGTCTATTGGATACACGAATAAATGCCCTATGTAGCGGATAGGTAAAGATGTGACTTGTAGTAGCGAGGAGCCCTCTCCATTACAAGTTGAGACAGGTGGAAGGGATCCGGATTTAATATATAGATTTTTTAGAAAACGTTCAAAAATTATTTCAAGTGCATAGACCCAAACACATTTACCTGTAGAATGGCCAAGATATATTTTAATGTTAAAAAAATTTTGTATTTAAATTGTATCAATACTATTGTTAACTTTCTTATTATTAGATATACAGATTTGCTTACATTCGAAAAGAAGTGTACTTTTTCATGCTTATTAAAATGCCATTTACAAAAAAGCAAAGTAATATCTAATTTTTGAGTTTTTTATTAAACAGTAGCCTAAAGTGAATAATAAAAAAAACTATTAACGTTGTTAAATGACATAAATAAGCATGCATAGCTTTTTTATAATCGTTTTTGTAATACCTCTGTATGGAATCTGTTATATTCAGAATTTAATTTTCTTTCAAAAATATTTAATGATATACTGGGTGTTCCATTAAATAAAAGCTGTTTTATATAATGACTGGAAAGGTTCATTTGTTTTTTTTTGTATACGGCATCTCAATGAGATAAGCAGGTAGACTTCTTTCCTAATTTGGACAAATCTGTAGCTTTAATATCAAGAAAGTTACTTGTAGTACCGGGATTATTTGACACATCCCGTATAACATTACAAATCAAATACCCTATTGAAATAGCTAACTATAACTGTACTTGCACTCGACGTAATATATGGATTTAGATTCTGTGCTTGTGCTGCTTTTATCACAATAACGTAGAACAGTATCTATTGAAAACAACGCTGTCTTTGGCAACAAAGTTTAGTGCAACAAAAGCCGGTCGATAGACATGAAATGCTGAATTGTACATCAGATGATGTTAGTAAGTTAGTTACATGAACTATCGAAGCTTCACACAAATATCTGATAAACGATGCCACTGCTCAAGGCGAAAAAGGTGAATTAACAAGTCAGTGCTAACTACTTTAGCTAAAAACAGAAGTACAATTAATCTCTGTAAATGTATTTATCTCATAACGCATTTTCTGTGCTTTTGTGGTTTTACATCGATAAAATAATGATGATATATATTGTGTCAAAGATATTTATGTTTATAGCTTATGTGAAGTAGCGGTATATTTTAGTTTGATGGCAGTAGCTATTGCTATTGCCGAATCACTGTTTTGTGTAATGGCTTTATAATCTGCAGTTTACAATTACGTTTTGCTTATTACATTTGAAAATGTTTATAATATTTGATATGATAATTAATTCAATCTACATTATGGTAATTTATACTAAATAAAATAATTCTTAACTTCAACAGACAATTTACTAAAATCAGACATTTACAAATTAAATTGATCGCACTGTAATTCGGTTTATATAGGACAAACAATTAGAAATTTTGATATTAGGTACAAGGAACACGTACGTTGTAACAAATATAAACACCACTATAAATCAAATTACGCTAAACACTTATTAGAACACAATCATTCAATGACATCTAATAACACTATAAAATGTTTAAATTTTTGTGATGATAAACGTAAATTAGATGTACTAGATGCATTCGAAATTCACAAACATTAAAAATCTGTACCTTTAATGAATGAGGAAATTGAACTCTTAAGTTCACCATTATTGGACGTTTTGGAATGATAAATCAAGTCGTCTGGATGCAGATATAGAAAACCAAGATCAAGTTATGAAGATTTATTGTTCCTCTAGCAACACCAACTTTACTTTTAATCTTGCCTCTGAAAATGACATGTCGGCATGTCAAAATACGTATAAGGATAATATAAGAGACTTGTTGAAGTTAGAAATTGTTTTATTTACAATAAATTAAAATGAACTTCAACGAAGTAAAGCTCGAACCTGTAAATACATTATGTTGTTCTAGAAGTTTCTATAAATGTATTTATTTGCTGTAATTGATGACAACATTTGCTATGCCACCGTGTCATATTTAGATTCTGATAAATGGAGGTTTTCAATATTAAAAACATCGCAGCATAATAATGCTAAGATTAATTCAAAATCAAATTTGGGACTGTTTTGAGTCGTTAATGAAATATATGTACGACTCTGGTTTTCCGAATGTGGTTGTAATTTAGCAGTAAAATTATGTTTGAAAACGGGTATACGACACGGTTAGTGAAGTTAAAGTATTTTAAGAGAATGCAATAATCGTATTGTATAATCACACTATTAAATTTAATAAGTTTTTTGTTTCGCTGTGTGGGGTGATAACACCCCATCTACTTTAACAGAGCGATGATATTTTAAAATACACCGGATGCGTAACGTAATCACATAAATTAATTATGCACTCATCCTAATTGTTTAAAAGATCGGCTGATGCAGGCAGGGGTTGCGTACAGGAAATACTTCGTGATGCACATTCAGTGTTCAGAATATCACCAGTATTAACATGACGAACAAGCAGATATGCATTTCTACGTGCGCAACGTATGACTTACGGGGAAGGTATTTACCCCCGTGAAAATCCCTCGTAGCCTCTAGTAGTTAACTCTTTGAGTGCGTTACCAATTCATCTTCAGTGTACTAACTGGAAGCACTTTAAAATATGTCGCAAACAAATCCATGTCATTGCGGTCTCCCAACAGTAAGTCACTGGTTAATACTTTTTTAATTAACCAAGTTGAGGAACCGTACAAATTACTAGATTCCAAGAAAACAGCTAACCGTGTCAACGGATTTAATCAATTTTTAGCAAGAAGAATAACAATTAACATTTAAAATCAACACAGCAACAATTGTTGAAATAGTAAATTATCAACAGTAGTCAGTACACCACTACTTTGTTAATGTACCACCACCTTTACACAAGTATCAACAGTTTATTATTCATTAAACAATTAACTACAACAAATACAACAGTATTATTTTTATACCGTGACAACATGTCATAACTCCAAACGTTCGCTCGATGTCTGCGATTTTTTATTAATTGCCGACAACTCGCTTTACAATTCCAACAGCCCTTTGTTGGTGATAGCCCACCCTTAATGTTTAGCCTGCCGCATCTAGCCTCTTTTACTTACAAGGATCTTTTTATATTCCAGATTCCCGGTGAACCCTTAGGCGAACAATTAAACTAAAATTTATTTATAAAATTTCAAAACTTAATAAGAATGAAGTGTCGCGACCACAATATAATGAGGTGTTTTGATGCCTTTAAAAAAACCCATTCTAAGGAATAAAAATTGTGATACTTTCGTTTTTCATTTACTTATGTGTTAATTTTACCCTGGTAGCAGATCATACTTGGAAAATGAAAAGTATCTATGTTCGTCTTCTTTAACCAAAATTAACTTCCAGCCTAATACTGGGCACGCAAAGGGATTAAAGTTGTAATTCCTTTGACTAATGAGATAATATTGCCGCTTTAGAATCCAACTCCAATGTGCGTTGGTGTATATCTGTTTATTCAAAAGCTTCATGTTTTGTGGCATTTCTTTTAATGCTAGCTGTCTATTACGTTTTCTATATTTGGTTCTTATACCTACATATTTATAAAAGTCGCTATAAAACTTTCGAGTAGTACCTTCTGGCTTTAAGTTATATGTTTCGTTTTGTAATGTACTAAATTTTTATTGTTATGTTTTTTATCACTCCACACATTTAAAAAATCCTGCTCCGTATTGATCTAGGAATGAACTAATAAAACCTGAGTTACCCAAAATACTGTCCTTGGAATTTATGTAAAGTAGCTGCTAAATTTAAAGAAATGGTAAAAAGCTTGTAACAATAGTATAAAGAAAAATACGAAATATATCGTTAATAGTTGTTTCGATATTTACGACATTTTCTATGTTAATACGTTTTAGATAGTGCATTTCTGTTTTTCTTTATACAGGGTTATACAGGGGTTTTCAAATGTATAAAATGATGGTTCTGCTGATTTTTTTACAAAAAATACTTTATAGGAAAGTTTTTATTACATTTTTCTCTGCCTTTCTGCATTCTTTAAACATTTTTTTGATTAATGTTGTAGGCGCTCTAATGCGATCATCATTTTTTATAATTAGCAACAATGTATTTTTTTGCATTCATTCGGTAGGGAATTTTTCTCTCTATTCGGTTGTATAAAATTGGTATATCCGTTGATAACAAAGTTTTTAACGACCCCTCGAAATACTTCTTTATAGCAGCAGACCCTAAATTTAAACAAAAAGCTGCCACAGTCGCATTGGTATGCTTTGAAATTCACTTGATGTCTGTAACGCATCACCACGCCACTTTGCACACTATTCAGGACAAGTCTAGCTGTCGGTTATGTACCGCACAGCTGGAACCAAGTTATAGTAGTATTTATACCAAAACCAGGGCGTGAATCATACGCCCAGGCTAAATCCTTCAGGCCATCAGCCTGACATCTTTCCTCCTGAAGACAATGGAGAAGCTGATTGATAGGCATATCCGGGACGATGTCCTAAGGGATGCCCCACTGCATCGAAACCAGTTTGCATATCAAACAGGAAAATCCTGTGAGTTGGCTATACACGAGCTAACACACAGGGCGGAAAAAGCTATCAATAGCCAAGAAATTATGCTAGGAACCTTCTTAGATATTGAAGGGGCCTTTGATAACACCTCCTTCGACTCGATAAAAAGGGCCGTGGCAGGGCGGGGAGCAAAGAGACCCGTAATAAAAACGATTTACTCCACCCTTCGAAGAAGAAGAATAACAACCTCCCTGGGCTCTGTTACCAGGGAGGTGTCAGTCACTAGAGGCTGTCCTCAGCGGGGGGGTTTATCTCCCCTGCTGTGGTGCCTGGTCATTGATGGACTCCTCCTGGAACTAGAAGAGAAAGCCGTGTATGCACAAGGCTACGCGGATGATTTAACCATATTAGTAGGCGGGAAATACGGGGGAGTAGTATCAAACATGATGCAACAAGCCCTAAAAACCGTAGAAAGATGGCGCAATGGCCTATCCGTTAACCCGGCAAAGACCTCTGTAATAGCAGTCACACGAAAAAGAAACCTTCAAGACCTGAAGGGACTAAAACTGTGCGGACAAGAACTGACAATGGGGACGGAAGTGAGGTACCTGGGAGTCACTCTTGACACCAAACTGACCTTCAATTCCCATTTGGAGAGAATTTCCATCAAAGCGACACGGGCCCTCTGGGCCTGTAGAAAAATGATTGGCAAAACATGGGGCCTACAACCAACAATGGTGCTATGGCTTTATACAAAGGTGGTGATACCAACAATAACTTACGCTTCTTTGATATGGCGGCACAAAACCAGAAACAAAGCTGTTGAAAGCAAACTTAGCAAGCTGCAAAGACTTGCATGCTTAAGTATAACAGGGGCGATGACATCGACACCCACTGCCTCAATGGAGACGCTGCTGGACCTGCCTCCGTTACACTTTGTAGTGGAAGCGCAGGCACTTCTGGCGTCATACAGAATGAAGGTAAACGGATACGGGAGAATCCTCCACAGAACAGGGGACCATACCGAAATCTTCGACAAATTGAATAAAAATAGCATACTAAATATGCATTCTGATAGAATTAATACCGTTTTCGACTTCAGAAAACCTTTCAGGGTACGAATACCTGAGAGGGGCGGCGAAGAAAGAAAACAGGAATTGAGGAGTCGAGGAGGATCGATCTGGTATACGGATGGATCCAAAACGGCAACCAGCTCGGGAGCGGGAATCTTTGAGGCAGACACAGGGGATAGCATTAGCATTAACCTGGGCAACCTCACTACCGTGTTCCAGGCTGAGATAATAGCTATTACAACGTGTGCACAGACAATGGTGGAAAGAGGATATGCAAATAGACAAATCTACATCATGTCCGATAGCCAAGCGGCACTAAAAGCTTTGGAGGGGGTTGAGATACACTCCAGAGTGGTTTTAGAATGCGTCGAGGCACTTGTGACACTAGCAGAACACAACAGAGTAGTTCTGGAGTGGGTGCCGGAACATGAGGGCTTCGACGGAAACGAAAAAGCTGACCAATTGGCGAAATTGGGAGCGGAACAACCTATAGTCGGCCCCGAACCCACATGCGGGATATCATATCAGACCGCAAAGGGGACGGTAAAGGACTGGCTACACAGACAACACTGTATTCATTGGAATGACATTCCTGGACACAGGCAATCCCGGATGCTGATAAACAAACCATCCACAAATAAAACAAATAAAATTCTGCAACTGAGCAGGAAACAAATGAGGCCAATAATAGGACTACTAACAGGACATTGTGGCCTCAGAAGACACCTCAATTTATTGGGAGTGGAAGAAGACCCCACCTGCCGATTGTGTGGTGAAGAAAATGAAACACCAATTCACATCTTAGGTGAATGCCCTGCTTTAGGAGACAAAAGGCATATGCACTTCGGGATGCAATTTGCAGAACCCTATGAAATAGCGGAAGCACCCGTCAACAGGATCCTGAACTTTATCAGGAATACTGGACTGATGGAGTAAAAGAATGTTTGGGGCACAATCAGCTTAGAGCTTCAGTGCGGTGGGCGTAGCACCACACCCAACACGAATTAGTATTATTATTAACCATCAAAAACAGTGGAAAGAACGAAATGCCGGTCCTCATATCTATGCATAACTAAAATTTCATTTTTTTCTCTTTCATTTAGATGCACCATGGTAATGAGATTAATTAGATTTTTAATAGTTATTTATTATGTCAGTGGGATAAAGGCATTATTAACATACGAATGCGGTGAGTTGCCCGACGAGGGCGTTAGCCCGAGTCGGAGTAAGAGCATGAGTATGTTAATGGCCCTTATCACATGTATATAATACAATTTTTTTATCTACGTCTGCTCAAAATTGAAAATATTCCATAATTTTTAAAATTGAAAAAATTATATAATTTTGACAGACCATCTTTTTTATTTAACATCAGAGTAGCATGGTATTTTATTTAAAAACAGAGTAGCATTGTATCTACATAATTTATTATCGTCATAGCAACCAAAATTTTTTGTCAATAATTCAGTTGTTTTTAATTTTTCCTTGATTTGTGGTGAAAATTGTGAGAAAACCGGTAAATATAATTATGAGTGGTTGTGACAGTATTCCGTCGGACATAGAAGAAGCTGCAACGATGGTATTTCCTTCATTGTTACCAGAAAAATCAAAAATGAAGTATGAAAAATTGTCATATCTCAATGAATGGGATAAGTGATCCTTTTCCCATTGAGTTGGATAATAAATATCATTATGCAACTCAAATGAATGATATAATAGGTTCTTATATCTTCTAGCAGACGTAGATAAAGTTTTGTAATAAATTTGTACTAATAGACTTTGTTGACAGCACTAGCATTTTATTCTCCCAATTGTTTTTGATTGTTAAGAGATAACACATAAATTTCAGAGCACACTACTGCGACTGTGATAGGTTTTTGTTTGATTCCCGCCAAGGGCCTGCTAATATGAAGAATTTTTTCGTGGTATCCTCGGAAATTTTGTTATGTGAGGGTATACAAATTTTATACCACTGGAAAGAGGAAAAAGCTCTTATGAATGCAAAAGATAGGTGCCTGTTATTTAACAAAAATGACGATTGCATCACAGCGCTTACAGGGTTGGTCAAAACTATTTTTACTTTCTCATAGCTTCGATATAGGGAAGTATTGATTTCATGAAATTTTCGAAATCTAGATTTTAACGGAAATACACATTTTGGAGCTTAAGGAACCTAAAAACGTGCTTTTAAAAAATGTCTGTTTGTGAGGTGTGTGGGTTTTCGTATGACACCTGACACCTCTAAAGGCGCACTACTGGACCGATTTTGATGAAATTTAAAATTAACCAAATTATAGCAATAGTAGTGACTGCAACATAAATATTCGCCGAAAATATTCTTTAAACTGATCGGCGTTGTAAGAGCTCGTTGTCGTGTTATGATAAGACAGATACGGATTGATTATTAGATAACTTTTAATTTACAGATTACTTTAAATTTAATATTGCAGTAGGTTACGAAAGTTGTGGTATAAGAAACGAATTTTTATTTTTAGTACGTATCGCTTTTCCACCCTTTGTGGTGGTATGTGTTACATCTTCTATGGAAAGGGAATTTCAATTACGTTACACATTGTGCATACTTAGCCTGCTTCGAAATGGATGTGATATATGAAACTTTAATCATATCGTTTCACATTATATTCCTGTTATAAACAGACGCAGCTGCGGTTGAATTTAATAACGAAAACTTTTAATCAACTTTCTAAGTTGTACCGCTTAAGCGGAAAAAAATCTTAAAAGCAAATATAGCGACTATAAATATTACTCATTTTGAGATGAAAGTTTTTTAAACGCTCGCATACTTCTTGCAATAAAATGCTTATGTACGAGAGTAAAAAGTTGTAATGGTTGTAGGTACAAGCTTAAAAATGTCCAATTCGCTGCTCAAATCGCAGTCTAGTTGGGATTTGCAAGTTTTACTGTCACAATCTTCGACAGGGAGGTCCTATTTACAAGTGAAGTTCTTATAAAAGGGTACGCAGGTTCGATAGTCGTGTGATACAGACGTTAGATCGCATGTATTGCGGGCTCTGGAGTTTGCATATATCTGTCTGGGGCCAGATTGGTTTTGAATTTTATTGGCTCCTCTGCCTTGCTGTATTCGGCTCTATCGTTGCTCCCTCGACGCTCGGCCCGTTGACTTACAGCTTACGGTCCTCTGCCCTTTAACCCTGGACACGCTGTAGGCGATATTGAAAGCAAAGTAACGACTCCATAAACGTAACAACTCATACTCATCCAGCAAATCAATGCAATTTTTCGATTTTATGTTTTCTATCGGCATTTCTGTCATAGGGTTTGTATCCGAAGGAAAAAGGTTCCAATTTGAATATACATTATAGTCTAATGCAATGCTTTTGGGCTCAGATCATTTTTCTATACCGTTTTCATACTAAAATGTGGAAAATGTGATTATTTTATTTCATACATTTGTATGCATTATATGATGTAAAGAAGAAAAACCATAAATTCAAATTATTTTTAACAAAAACCTAGCTGAACATACGTTATTGTATGATCATTTAAATTATTCTCAGATATGAGCGACAATTCCTTAAGGGTTTCTTAGTTGGAAATGTAAATTTTGCAAGCGTTTTTTTTTGTAAAAATATGAATTTTTTTTTTTTTTCTACTGATAAACACTGGCTCGAACAGAAAATACTAACTAGATTTAACTAATAATAATTTTTGTGAGCGAAAAAAGTTATAACGAGGAAGGAACATTAAATTATGGGAATATGTTCGATCACATCCAAGAAACTGAGACAATTTATTTTAGTTTCGCAAAGTTGAAGGATATCATAAAATTCGTTTAAATAAGAGTTTCCTAGAATGAATGATGGAGTTTCAGGAGGTTTTGTTTGAAGGAGTTTAGTGTTGCGGTTTTGCAAATACATATTGTTATTCAATTATTATCTTAAACAGATTGCCTACACCGCTAGTAAATTTTTGCTATAACGGCAGTCAATTTCAGATATTAATTTTGAAAGTTCAAACAAACATGGGGGGACCTTTGTATAAAAGAGGGACTGAAATGCTGAAGTGAATGATATTGTAAAGATTGTAACAATATGTTGTAAGTTTACTCGTAGATCCTAATTCAGAAACAGGAGAAGCGTATTAAGAAAATTTTACTCATTTATTATTTGCAGCGTTATTTGTATTTTTACTGTGGCTCAATTCGCTTTTTTATTTTTACATGCTTAATAAAATTTAAAAAAACACACATTTAGATCCTGATTAAGTACCGCATTATTAATCGCAAATTATAGAAGTTTGAGCTTAAAAAGTTCCCTAAAATTTCTAAAATTTCGCGAATATTTGCAACAAAGAATAAATTTCATGAAATTTTACATCACTACATGCAGTATATAATTTACAATTTACTGCCCAAATCGTGTTCTTTCTATTTTGTTGTAGAACTAGAAATCAAATAAATTGCAAAACAAAATTTGTTCCGCCCAGAATTTGAAGCCTGCACTTCTACTTAGAAGGCAGAAGACACTTCATTACAGAAACAGTAGAAAACGATGTTGTTACTGTTTTATTAAATGAACACGTCTTCAATTTATGAATATTTATTTAGGTTTTTACTTAATTTTTAAGGTATAACTTATTTTCTTTTTGATTAAGCGGCACTAATAACAGCGAATGACTATATACAGTTTAAATTTTTAGCCAAAGTATCATGGATGTGGCGCCAGAGTGGCCGAGTGGTTAGGGCACTTGGCTGATACGCGGAAGGTCTTGGGTTCAAATCCGAGACTTGATGCCTGGCGGGCGGCCTACTCGGTCGCTTTTTAAAAATTGGGAACCAAACCCCTTGAGGGGTGAGAGAAGTAAGTTAGCCGTCAAAGGCGTGGTGCTTATCACACCACCTACTTGTTAACGAGTGCGAGACGGCTGGATTGCGGAACTGATGGTACGATGGCCCTGACCCACCGCATTGCAGGCCAAACTCCTCATCGGAGTGTAGTGCCACCAACTTTACTATCATGGATGTGGAAAAATATAATGTTCCATGCATTTTGCATATAGTTCTACTTTGCTAAGAAACCGTGTATGTATAGCTACTATTTGTATTGTTTTTTATTTATATCATATTAGCTAACACATTTATAGCGACTTGCAAGTGGCGTGTGTTTCTTATTGGCTTTCTTATTATTATTATTATTATTATTATTATTATTATTATGAACGTAAATTTCTCCTAAATATTTTTACTTGATGCATAAGCATTAGATACCCATGTGTACTTTTGATGCGTTAACGACAAAGTAAAAACTGTTATCTATTTTAAATATGGTTGCTATGGCGTTCCAGTAAAAGCTGAAGACTTAGCGGATGTTTTAATTTTTAATAGAGGTCGAGACAACCCTTCATTAAGCTCGACGTTAATTTCAGTTTTAACTTGAACTGTTCGTACTTTGTAATAGTGATTCTGACGCAAATGTGGCAACCGCAACATTAATTAAGCGCACTAATGCACGTTTGTTTAAATTCGATGTTGAATATTGATACAAACGGTACCTATACCACTGCTCATTTCAATTACGGATAGATGCGTAATGCAACCAGGAAATGATTTGATTTGCAATCTTAAAAGCAGTTGTTTTATTTGAGTTTAATGTGTCGGAATGCAAAAATATCCCCCCTGATAAAGCTCTTTTCGATGCATAATTTAATTTTCTCGCACGGTACGCACTCAGAAAATGTCGTCAACTTATAAACGTTGTTATATATTTAAAGAGTAGGAGCTTCCGAGGTTACTTTAAATGTAATTTTAACGCTTTTAGTGGAATACGAAAGAATGCACTTACGGTTATTTCATATTTCTGTTAGTTGTGTTTTTTTATTCGATATTCTATGTGCGTGGCTTGATTACGTGTGCCGTACATTTAGAGGCAATTTCTTTCCCCGACACTGCATTTTACGATTGATTTCGTATGCAGACTATGAGTGGACACGGTCGTTTGGAGAGGAATAAAAGCGTCAAATAGATTGAACGTCAGTTTTATTACCGTACTCTCTGATTGGGTTGACACTTGGGGCCAAACAGGGACTTGGGACTCTATGTATTGTTGGTTGATTGAACGCCAGTATCTTAAACATAAGGCCTCTTTTCTCTTTTTGTGTATTCATTATTTTGTTCCAAAGTAGATAAATCCGAGTAAATTATATTGCTTGATTCTCTTATGACAAGTGATTCGTTATGAGATATTTCACCGAATTCCCCAATTGCGATTTATTTATCGGTATCCCTTATTTATGAATAATAAAGTACCCAGTAGATGTCTGGGATTATTTGGATTACTATTTCATTTTCCTTTAGTTGTAGATGAAAGCTATAATTCCGGTCTTCTGGGAAATACCCTGGAGTAGTAATAACATTTTCCAATATACCCTATAATTCTCATTTTCTTATGATTACTGCTTGGAGGAGGTGTTTACAAATAAAACTGTTTCACCTAGAAATAACAAAACTCTCCTGTTACTAAAGCGTTGTGTTCTCTATTGTTCTTTCCGTTCGCAATCGATCTTATGCGATGGTAATTTTGTGGAAGGTTAGTTAGATATGTAATACTTCAAATGGTAGCGTTACGTGTTTGTCTGAGTATTTGTCTAACTATGTTTCCTGTATATTCGAGGTGCCTTCAAACTTTTTTTTAAGATTTTCCGCTGAAAAGCAACCTGGATTTAAGAGACACCGATACTATCTATTTCAAGGTTGGAGATCCAAACAAACAACACCAAGATGAGGCAAGTCAAAAAATTTACTGAATTATACGAACTCTTACAAAAGTTTGGAATAATGCTTGTAGAGGCGTAAATATTGACGTTATTTAAACGCCTTCAGTAAATGTTTTTGGGAAATTATTATTTTCATTTTGGCCTTTTTAATATGTTTTTCATTAATTTCGTTCTGGTGAGAACCTAAGAAATTTTTAGTCCCATTAGATAAAGAATTTATTTTCTTTTTGAATCATATAAGATTTTGACAGACGTGAATTCCAAACAACACGCGCCGCAATTATGACAGTGTGCTTTGAACCCAATGTTTGTTTAAAATACCAGTGCGCACTGTGAAACAATCATTTAATTAATCCAATTTGTAACGAAACTTTAGTCTAGACAAAATATGAAATGTTTAGAAATAATCTGTTTTCTGATCAAAAATAAAACTAAATAAATTAGGTCTAAGAGCGTTAAATCAGGGGACCTAGGTGGCCACTTTAATGCACCTCTCCTTGCAATATATAATAAAAATACTTCGTTTAGACAAATACGTCAAAATAAGTAGGAGCCCTTTGATATTACAACCCAAAAATTTGCAGCAGGTATTCCTGATTTTTGGGGTTAACATAACTTGGTTGTTTAAATTATCAAGATTTATTGCTGTTTCTGAACTATGTATGTAAAAAAGTATTACTAACGGTGGGAGGGCGATTCTTTTTTCTCCTTCTTTATTCAGCCTCTATTCGTCCACCATTGGACATAGGCCTCTCCTCCGTTTCGTCAGTCTTTCCCGTTCTGGCCAGTTTGTAGCCATTTTGTTCCACGTATTCCTTTTTATATCTTCTAGCTTAATTCCCAGTATTGATCATTCCATGCTTCGTTGGGTCAACAGCATTTTGTTCAATATTTTCTTCGTCAGTGCCCATGTTTCTGTTCCGTATATAAGCACGGGGAGGAGGTACTGATCTAAATCTTGTTTTAAATGTGTAACTTAATTTACCAAATGCACCCCATCTCTGCTTTATTCTTCTGTCCACTTCGTCTTTCTGGTTTAATCCTCCTTTCGCAATCTTTTGTCCTAAGTATATAAGCTCTTGCACTTCTTCTATTACTTTTACATCGTCGGCATACCTTACGTTATTAAGTCTTTCTCCATTTATATTAATGTCTTTCTCTTCCTTTTCAAGTTTCTTCAAGTCATCCTCCATGGCAGCTGTGAAAAGTTTAGGGGAGATGTTATTCCCTTGCCGAATCCCCTTTTCCACCTTTATCGCGTTAATTTGCAACTCTTGAGTAATTATTGAGATTTTCGAAAGCCTGCTTGATCTGGTGTTTGGTAATAATCTAACATATTGGCGTGTCTAGGTATTAATATCATTAGGGCTTGAGGTATTTTCCCTTCGTTAAGGCATTTGTTAAAGAGTATACTCAGATTTTTTCCTCTGAATTTCCCAAAGATTTCCTATGCCGTGTACACCAGATTTACTTCGTGCTTACCCGTCGGGTAAATCCGGCACTGCTTGTTAGTTTATAGCAGTTCACGTCACCATATTACATGTTCAATAAAAAAGGATGTTACTAAAATGTAACTGGTACTACACCAATACTGTACTTATACATATACGTTATACCGTTTAACGACTGTTCAGCTCAATCCATTCGTATCTGAGCCTTGTATTATTGTTACGCGCACAGGCTGGTAGATAGCGAATACTTCACCTGGAGCGTTAGCATTTCACCATCGATTTTTTATTGATTGTAGAAAGACCTGTTGAGATTAAAAGAACATCAAAAAGGAAACGAAAAATTCGTCCAGCAAAATTTGGATTGAAGAAGTCAAATTACTCCCCCCCCCCTCCCCCACAGACAGTGCTGTACCTAAAATAAGTTGTGAATTGTATTCTTATATCACTTGTAAGCAATTTGCGTATACATAATCTTTTTGTCGTCCCCTATTTACCAGATAAAGGAATATGAATGTTCGATTAACAAAAATTCATAGAAGGCATGATAGAGAAACTAGCGGACTGAGACACAAACCAAATTGTAGCCATTCGTAGTTCTATGATCCTACAGAATTTAATAAAATAACGTGTGGCCGGGTTTTAAGCAATAATTGTTTGAAATTTCGTAAAAGTTTGAAAATATGTTTCAGTTCATAGTTTTTAGTTCTTAGAAAGTGTTTGTGCACAGTAACGTTGTCTCTATCGGACTATTACAATAGAAACTTTGATCTTCCAACACTGTCAATTCGTTTTTAGATAATAAGGCGCTAGAGTGAAGAATTTCAGAAAAATTGTAGTGGACGCCGTTTTAAAGCTAGAAAGTTAAGTTGGTTTTGCCCTACTTCCATCAGATTTAGAAATTTTTTTTTTCCATAAAATGTACCACCAAAAAACATGTCTTACTTCTTTAGGTTTTGAATTTTTTATGAGCTAACTTTGTCGGCGAGTTTTTGATATACCCCCACATTCCGAAGCTCATCGAAAGCGGACTATTCGCTCGGGAGTTATGAGGCGTCGCGTCGCCCACAGAAATACATTCCCACCCACAGACACCCAGTTTTTAAAATCATCTTTTTTGGGTTTGTGGATGCTCAAAACTTTATTCCCGCCATAATTTAAACTCCTCAAATTTTCAAGGCATCACTGCTGAAATTATAGGAAAGTAAAAACGTTTTTGTGATGATTTGTGCTGCATCATACCAATTACTTTCGAACGAATTTTATCTGTGGAATGAAACAACAAACTTTTTAAATTTTTTTTACCTTTTTTGAGTAGTTTAATAAATAATGCCAATTTCGCTAAAGAAGAACATACTGAATTTATTCTTTTTTTTCCAAAAGAATGTCGTAAAACTGAGAAAGGTACAAAACTATTCAAAAATAATTAATAAGTTAGTAGGCGTCATTATTATAACTATGGTGCCATAAATGGCGGTTCTTGGGGGTTTACTTCTGTTTACGGATCTAAATTGTTATCTGGATAATTTCATTATGCCGGTTGAGCCGAATGCAGCAAAAAGCAAGTGCGAATTACTTATGTCGCGATTATCAGTAAAAGCGGTTCATACGTTAGATAGCAGGATTTACAAGGAGTAAGATCAGCAGTTAAGATAGACGGCTGTATAAGAACGCTTCCTATCACAATGTCATTAAAAGGTTGCTTCCTCATTTTAGGGCTTTTCATAGAAGCACTTATGGTTATGGTAGCATTTTGCAATATAATGATTTTGATTAGAAATGTCGCTTTAAAAGTGTAGTTTTGGTTAAACTTTGTTAGAATACGAAGCGATTCTAAATGGATGTTTTATAAATTAAAAATTAGAAAGTGTGAAGCATTTTGAATGTTGGTATAATTAAAAATTATAACTAGTAACTACATCTCACTATTATTTAACATATTGTAGAACATCTAAAAAATAGACTTATTGTAAGACCTTTGAACTACCAAAGCCTTATTCATGTTAGTCCCTAAATAGGATAATAGTATTTAATGTTATAATATTATACTAATTAATGTTATAATATTATATGAATTAATGTTAATATTATTTTATTTATATTGGTTAATCCTTGCTAATGTCTTTTAAATTACCCTTAAAATGTAAAGCAAAAATGAAATTTAATTTCTTAATTTCAATCCTTGGTCCTCTTCTTTACACCATTTACTCAGTAACTTTAAAAGATGCAATTAAATCTTGTAAATACCATTTTTACGCTGATGACACTCAGCTATATTTTAGTTTCAATCTGCATGATATTCAAACAGCCAACGATTTAGTATATTCTGATTTGTGTAACTTAATAGAAACTGCCGAAAAGCACTCTTTACATATAAATCCTTTGAAGTCAGTGGTTATGCTGTTGGGCAAATCTAAGGCTAGAAATAATTGTCTTGAGCATGTTAATATTAAATTTAAAAATATCAGTATTCCCCTAAAAGATTGCTCAAAAAACCTGGGACTTCATGTCGACTATTCGCTGCGTTTCAAGACTCATATTACGCATTCCTTACAAAAAGCTTACAGTAATTTAAAAGCCCCATGATTCTTTAGTAATTTTGTCAGCTTATAAAACTTCGAACGAACTATGGTTTGTATTTCCCCAAGGCCCTTTTTTTGCTAAATGTTTGAATTTAGTAAATTGTTGTAGCCGCTGTTAGAACCAAAAATGGAATAGGATTTAACTAGAAGAAATGTCATTTTAGTTTTTTATAATTTTCTTTTGAATTTTCTTTTAATCGTAGATAGGACGTTTCAATAGAAGAACATCTTTGAGATTTTCCGGCAAACTTAAACCTTTCACGACGTCATGAAAATTATAAGGTTTTTGAATTTTGTCCTCATATTTTTTTCTAATCCAATTTTGAGCTGCATTTCGGCTCAGCTCTAAAAGCGAAGGAAATTCGTTCATGTGAGCTACTGCTTGACAAATTTCCGCAGTATCATCGAATGGCTCATCTATAGATTCTAGTAATTCGCTCTTCACATCGGAATTTAGCGAAAAAAACTTGTAATAATGACAAATATAAGGAGACCAATCTTTAAGTACTAACTCAAAAACTCGTGTGGTGGAACATTCGTCCTCAAGACCAAAAATGAATGTTAACAATGGAGAATCATATTCCATGTCGCTGATCCTTCCATGATAATTTCCTCTATAAATACACGCTTCAAATTCTTCGTTAAATCCATAATATAACCTTATCCAATGGAGATCAGTACTACAAACTTCCACTCCTACCGTAAACAAGGTGCAAAGTACGGCGATTCTGTCATTTCTTTTTACACCATGCTTATCAAAAGCTCGTATCAATTTTGGCAAGCATCGGTGTTGATAATTCTTGTATTGCTCGACAAATTTATACACGCAAGGAGAACTCAGGATCAAATTTAGACATTCAAGCCAATTGGATGTTGTAAAGAAAGATAAGTTACTTGTCCAATAATATACCAGAAATGGCTTTTTCTCATCCAAAAGCTTTTCATGATCAAGCCGATTCCAAATTAGCTTAAACAGTTTGAAGATTCCACAATCCATCGAAAGTCGAAGGAAGAAACTGTCGTTGCTAAACAACAAAATACGATTTAAATGGGTACGACCTAGACGAGCTGCAATCAAAGCTTCATTTTGTAACGTGATACAAGAATATTCCTCATTATAGAATCGAAACAGCATTTTAAATATTTGAAAATTGTTCTCTACTGCCGCTAAAATTAATGGTGTGTAGCTATCATTCGACATAATACTTATATCAGCTCCGTAATAGAGTAACATGTCGACCATCTCTCTGTTTTGGTCCATAATTGCACGATGTAGTGGGGTTTCCCTAATGTTATTCAACGCATTTAAATTCGCACCAGATTTAATTAGCGCTCTTGCAACCTTTGTCGTACGACGTGCTGAAACGAGGTGAAGAGGGCTTTCTCCCGTTTTGGTAGAAATGTTTACATCGCAACCAGACTGTATAAGAGAAATGATGAAGGATGAAGGTCTGCCTTCTCTAATACTGGTTAATACTTGGTTGCTAGAATTTGAAGCGCCCATGCTGTAAATAAAACATGATGTTTAAACCGACATCATATGAAATGGGAAAAAAGTTACTATTATAAGAAATACGCACATTACCTAGTTGTATGATATTTTAAAGCATATAATATGGACCAAGAATTGAAATTTCAACATCTGTGTGACAAATCGCGATTCAGTTGTCACATTTTTTATGCATGTTCTGAAAACCACGACCTTCTTGATTGTATCGTATGCAACTTCCTTATTAAAGCAAACCCAATTTTTATTTTGTATTATTATGGCCTATTCTGGTTTTTTAAGCTCTGTGTTAGTTTTCCACATAAAAATAAATATATGCAATTATCATGTTACATTATTTTGTTTTAATTTACTTACCAATATGATTTTATTTTTTACTTTTACTTAAGTAGAGGACCAGACTCACAATGCGTGAGTTCTCGGTTCGAATCCTGGAAGAAGCAGAAATTTTTTCTGTAATTCTGTGGATAGATATCGAGCTCGGTAACCATTCGACGTTGGGTTACAATTAACGGCGCTTGCCTTGATTACTGACTGACCAGGACAAGTACCAAAGTCATAAACAACATAAAAACATACAATTAAACACATGTGTGTGTGAATGACATTGAATGAATGTGCATGAAGGGTGTCATACGCTTCAGGAGCGTAGCGGTCTAAAGGCTAAACGGCCCTACTACCTCCTACTGCACAAGCAAATAGCCTACCCGGAGTGAAACACCTCGACACCTTCGGGTATAGGAGGTGAAAGATTAAATAAATAATAAATAATATAATTAAAAATAAGACTCATTACCGTTTTCAGCGATGTATATTTCCCGCGAAAAACTTTTGCTAGTTAATGTTAAAGCATTTATTTTAACGAGCATGGTGTTGTTATTTATTGAAAAAGGGGAAATATCACTAAAAGTTATACTTATTTAGAGGAAGGTATACATTACAGGGCTGTCTGGGAATTGAAGCCAAGTTGCATGCCCGTTCATCTTCTCAAAATACATATTTTTTTCTGAAACCAATACAAAATATAACAGTACTGTATGTGGCTTCCAAAAAATAATCGATGTGGTTTATTAAAATAGAAATTGATTGGCTGATTGGTGTGGTTCATGTATGTTATAGAAAATCAGCCAAATAAAATAGTACGTTTGTGACGCCACGGCGCGGCGTCCGAAACGATAGCATTTTTACGTGTTTTTTAAGTAAGTGATAAAATATAGCGTTCACTTGGGCAGGTGACGTGACCTGTTCATAAAATAGTATTGGTCGGTGGTTTGTTTCATAAACCACAGTTGCTAATATTTAACAATGTTGAATTCGGGTGTTCTGATGTAAAAACAACCGAAAACGAAGTTGGTATCGGAACTTAATTGACAGTCACAAGAGTGATGGAGCAAAATTTGTATAACCTTTGATTATATACCTTTATATTTATATACCTAAGAGTATAGTCAATGGTATAACGCATAGTGATGTCAAAAAGTATCGTATTTTTCAAATTGGTAGTCAATTAGGTGCACTATTTATAGGGTGCGAAGATTTACATCAACTTGGTTTAAATCAACATTTAAATCGTTGCGATTTTTAAATTTTAATCAATGATTTAAATCAAGAACGTCAATTTTTCGCATGTTTATTGTAGAAAAACAAAAAAATGTGAAAAAGCAATTACAAGTTTAGTATCAAACGCAAATGTATGATTTTTTATTAACAGTAAAACTAACTAAACATAAAATAAATGGTCAATTCTAAGAATGACATGGCTCATGCTCATAGCATAAAATTAGTCGTCAAATACAGCGTTACACTTATTGTTAAAATAGAATTAACAACATTTTTATGTGAGTAGTTTCTTAAAAGGCAGAAGTCTTCAGTCTAAAACTAATTTCTGTAACGTACAGATGTGCAAAGTAAATTCCCGTTTGTGTTTCACTTTTTTTTTATTTAGGTATATTTAAACATATTAGTCTTACACGTATCACAAATGCACAGATGTGGACGGAAAACTTACATGTACTGTTATACAAAGATAAACACAGGTTTGAGAACACCAGAAAAATGGATTTAAATCAAAAAACTCTTGATTTTAATCCAAAAAATAATCGATTTTTTTTTTAATTAAAAATAGTGATTTTATTGCACCCTGACTATTTCAGATGTTGTTCTGTTTTAAACTTAGGAAACGCATAAAGTTCATTTGCTGTAGTAAAGCTAAAGAATAATCAGAATAAAATGAAAACAGTTCTGGCATAAAGAACAGATTTTCACCGACAAAATTTGCATGTCCACTTAGCTTTCTTACCCCCGCCGCCGGGGCAAAAATGTGGACAAATTTCATTTTCGCATTTACAATTAGATTGTGCGTGTTATAAATTGTAATAACTACACTATCACTATTTCACCAATGTGAGAATAGCGCCTACCGCCTTATCAATCCCTCAACACCAAGTGCCATAGTGTTAGTAATACATGAATTAATGGAAATACAAAAATGTAAGTAAAAGTTAACTGCAAGCTTGCAAGTTTGCATGTGGAAACCATGGCAAGTAACAACATGTATGCGCCTATAATGGCAAAATTCAGTTATTCTTAGTGCTAGAGACGCACAAATTAGAGGGTAGTGTTTCGGAACGATTTTACACATTTAAAGAAAGTTTCAAACAAGTTTCAAGGGCTGTTGAAACTTTCCAACGAAATTGAAGCTTAGTTGAAAGTTTCATTGAAACTTTTTAAGGCTCACATCACTAATAACGCATTCTAGGCATCAAAATAGGTATAAATGTTCCCTTAAACGGATGTCCAAAAACTCGTGGTTACGGAGCTACGGTCTCCTGAAGATGGAGTAGTGTAATCCTTTTTTGTCGTTAACTTTTGCAGTAGCTTCACTAAAATTTTGTTATAGTATTTTTGAGCATTACTTTTTTAGCTTAGTGTTTCTACTAATTGTTGATTGGTTAAGTGCACCAGAGGTGCATCATATGGGGGGCACGTAATATTTTCTTTTTAATAATTCAGTCTTAATAATTTTTGAATATTTGTCTACAAAATATTATTCTTCATTCAAAAGTTCAAAAAAAAGTACTCTGGTTAAATATTGCGTAATCTAACAGTTTTCTAGATAATCAAATGTTATTGTGAAATACAATGGCCATGACGGTCTATTCGTTTTCGTAAGATGCCCCAATCGTTTCCACTGTAGAGACACTTTAAAAAATATTTAGACGTTGAATGCAACTCGATTTTAGAAAAACATTGAATTATCTCGAAAATGTTAGAGTTAGCTACTTTGAACAATAGTACTTTTTTATACATTAGTGAAAATTATAAGCTAAATAAATAGATAGTAACAAAACTTCAAAATTTTATTGCAATTATTGCGAAAATACCAACAAATAAATGATGATACTCGTCCATCTTCAGGAGGCTGTAACTCTCCTACGAAGTATTTTCATATCCATGGCTAGAGGAACTTTTTTTACGTATTTTGTTACCTAGAATGTGTCATCTGTCATACAAATTCTGCACCATAGTTTTGAATCACCCTGTGGAATATGACAGGTTGTTGTGATTGTATGAAGTAAGTTCCGACATCAGCTTTGAAAAACTAATATTATCATTAATGTTTTGGTGTGGTCCAGAAAGACAAAATTCTGGACGCAGATATAGAAAACCAAGATCAAGTTATGAAAATTTATTGTTCCTATAGCAACACCAGCTGTTTACTTTTAATCTTGCTTTTGATAATGACGTGTAAACACGTTGAAATACGTATAAAGCTAAAATAAAAACCTGTTGAAGTTAAGAATTGTTTTATTTGCAATAAATTAAAAATTAGAGGTTGTTTCCTTTTAATTTCGATGTATTTCAAGAACGATTAGCTTTATGAGTTAATTATATATTTAAATCACATATAAAATATGTAACAATGCTAAATTTAAATAATAAATTAAGAACGTGCAAGAAGTTGTGAACTTTGAATAAATTCAAAAGCTTATTAAAATATATGTACGTTTCAGCTGCCAAGTAAGTAGAAGATAGCGTTCTCCTTCAACATTTCAATTAAAATTTAGATTCTAACAATAGGAGGAATCAAGTTTCAGCTTGTGCCAATTTTATGCAACTTGAAACCTCATAGTTCATCTGCTTTTAATCGCTTGACCGGAGTAATATCGATTGGGACTCCAATAATGACAAACGCGAAGCGGTCACCCGAAAACAGATTAAATTTCGCCAACCAAATCAGTGTAAATAAACCTGAAATGCAGTTCACTCCGGCACGTTCGCCTAACCCAACGTTCCTTCATATACGAATTATTATTATTGAATGCCCATGGGTTTCTATGTAACTTAAAGCTAATCGCGTTAGCCAGTCTAGTGAACGCGGCTTCCACTGACCTCTACTTTACCCACTGCCCAGGTCTATTGTAAACCTTCTCATTATTAAATACAATCGCCCAATATTGTGCGAATTGAATAACCGCACCTATAGAAATGTCTCAATAACAATTTCTGTGATGGACCTTCACGAGAAGAAGAGATATGGATCAGCAGCGAGTTCATGGTATAGATGCCGATGTCGTGTTATTTTCTGGAAAATTAGTGACGATATGTGTCACGTAAGGGACATCTGTCGCCTTGGGTGACTAATAATTTGATTGAATTAGAGTTTGATGGATGTAGAGGCAATAATCGAAATGACGAAGGTGGGAAGAGATTTGCCGAAGCGCAAGGCTGATCGGGTATTCAGAGAGAGTACAGGTTAAATGCACGCACCCGTATTGCCGGTAATTACTCCCGCGTGCTTTTCAGCCCAACACAAAGCCAGCAGTAGCTAATTGAGCCTTACTTAATGACCGATACCTGCGTACACATCGTTTCAGATGCGCGCTTTGTTCCGAGTTTTATACGCTGGTTTAATGGGTTACTTCACTAAAAAGCAGAAAAGCCATGGACGAATGTTGCCAGGGGATAGTAAGTAGCGCTGTAGTTGCGGTAATAAAAAAGACGTAAAAGGAAACGAATTACCATCGACGTATTAAGATTTAAGGGCAGCAGACCGAAGTAGGTTTGCTTGTGCGAATTTGCAACTGAACTGTGAAGTTGCGGTATGAGGTGAACCGATACAACCGCAGTTTTAGATAGAGGTTTATTGAATTACTCGTTAAATGAGGCGCATTTTGCTTCGTTTGCTCGTAGTTCAAATCTCAATGCCTTTGCTGTTTTTAAGAATCGACTTCAGCAGTGGCGGCTCATAGGGCAGGCAATGTGAGCGACGCTTTCCCTAGCGAACACGCAAAACAAACATTATTACATATTAAGATAGAGAAAAAAATGCCAATAAAAATTTTTTGGTATCATTTTACCGATCTTTCTACATACTTCAAAACAATATTTAACCAAGCGCTGTGACGCGATCATCATGTTTTTAATGTCAAACTAGCAATTTTTAGTATTTATGCTGTAGATTATTGTTGGTTTTTTATTTTCAATTGTATAAAACTTGTATATCCTCACATAACAAAATTTTCGAGAAAAACTGCTTCATATTAGCAAGCCAAACAAAAAGCTAACACAACGGTACAGTGTGTTTTCAAATTCATTTGGTATCACTTTACAATGTAAATCAATTAAGAGAACAAAATGCTGTCAACAAACTTTTTGCGTAAAATAAAATGTTTGAGTTTTGCGCTGAAATATGTCCGAATGTATTGGTGTTTGGGCTCGTACTCTACTTTTTCTTTCCCATACCTTTGGTACAGGGAAGTATTGATTTGATGACATGTTTCGAAATGTGGATTTTAACGTAAATACGCGATTTGGGACTCAAGGAACCCAAAACAGTGTTTTTCAAAAAATGCTTACCTGTGTGGGTGACGCCTCTAAAGGCGAAAGTACTGAACCGATTTTGA
This sequence comes from Ctenicera cuprea, assembly GCA_958336395.1. Lineage (NCBI taxonomy): Eukaryota > Metazoa > Arthropoda > Insecta > Coleoptera > Elateridae > Ctenicera > Ctenicera cuprea. The sequence continues at coordinate 41,780,100 of OY284490.1, forward strand.
TGAAACTTTAAATCAAGAGGTATATCGTAAATTGGAGTTCTAGTTAAGCTTTTAAAAAATCCCAAACCGGAAACGGAAGTTAGACATGTTTTTTTAGCATTTTGTTCCAAAACTAAATTTTTGAAATTTGAGCGCGGGATCTAAGAGAAGACTTAAGGCAAATCGAAAATTTTTTCACCGAACTCTCTAGCCTCGAAATGGCGGCCGCTACAATTAATTTTTAATATTGACTTTAACGTCTATTTACTCAAAAACTACCTTTCTGACCGGGATAAGTTACGACTTCTTGAGAGCTCTTTGTAGGTAGTATACAATAAAGTTAACTAATTTCGAAAATCCGAAAACGATCGCAATGTCGTTGCTTTAAAATTTTAAAAATTTTCAAAAAGGTTTTTAAACTACCCACACGATTTTTTCAAACTTTCTGAGCCGATAGAGCTTGCAATGAACTACAAATTTGTCTTTAACAAATCTTCCAAATTTTACTCTGGAATTTCTTAGGAATTTGTTAAAAATTTGAAATTGATTATTATTTATGTAAAACGCAAACGGAGATCGTGCGACTTCGTGGGGTTGCCTATATAAATTGTTTTCTTAGAAATCTAACATAAGGTGAAATGAGAGAAGAGCTTAGGGCAAATCCAAAACGTTTTTACCAAACTTGCTAGCTCAAAATGGCGGCCGCTACAACTTTTTGAAAATCTCGAATTTACGCTCATTTACTTGAAACGTTTTTCTGCTCGGGATTAACTACAACTTGCTTGAAAACTCTTTGTGCGTAGTATACGACGAAACAAAATTAATTTCGGAAATCCGAAAACGATCGCAAAGGCGCGCTTCTTCAAATTTTTGAAAATTTTCAATAAAATGTTCAAAAACTGCGCACGCGTTTTTTTTTTAAACTTTATAGGCTGTTAGAACGGAAGATTGGCTACAATTTGTTTTTTTATGAAAGCTGTAATTTCACTGAAAAAAAAAACGTATAATACCGTTGAAGTTTTGCTACAAGGATCGATGTTTTTATACGCTGCGAAATTTTATACAGGCTGTTTCAAATTCGAGCCCCACCATGGGGATCTCGCTTATTTGAAGAGATAGAGAGTTGGTTAAATTGAGGCAAAGTTGCCAAATTTTATGCCGAACAATAATCTGCAAAGAAATTTAAAGTAGCCACTCTGGTTTTTCAGATATCTGAAAAAAACTGAAATTTTGGATTTTTTATTTGTGACTATAACGCATTTATCATTTATGCTACATATTTCTAGTTAACGCATTATTAGAACACTTTTTTATGCTGAATTTGAATTGTTTATCAGATTTGGTGTAACTGTTGCCATTGTTCATTTTCGACTGTCAACTTTTTTTTTCTTATGGTCGGTATTTAAAACTTTTTCATATTTGGATAAAGTTTTCAATTCTGATTTCAACGATGTGTCACACTTTGCATTTTGTTTAAGTTTTGAGCATTTTATTACAAAAAATAAAAATTTCATAAGAATGCCATGGAAAGACCACGTCATTTAATTTATTTTGAGAAAATTCTAGTAGGCTATGAACTGATGGAAGTAAAACAAAACACTTCTCTTATTTACTTTTACTTTTAGATACATTAAGTATGCGAAAATTTCAGGAAACTTTGTTTTGAGCGTAGGCAGCAGGTTAGGTTATTTTTTACAAAAACAAATGAATGACACAGTTACTAACATACACAATTTACTAAAAATTCCACTTGCAGTTTTAATGTTTGCAACTGACATAACAAATTTGAATAACAGGTTAAATAAACACAACAGATAACACTACAACTACACTAATACGAACAATTATTAAATGAATGTTCAAAACATTTGACACCTTTGTAAAACATGCTCAGAAGCTCGTCTAAAATGAACACTCTAATATGCGTGTTAGTAACTGTGTCATTCATTTGTTTTTGTAAAACATAACCTAACCTGCTGCCTACGCTCAAAACAAAGTTTCCTGAAATTTTCGCATACGTAATGTATCTAAAAGTAAAAGTAAATAAGAGAAGTGTTTTGTTTTACTTCCATCAGTTCATAGCCTACTAGAATTTTCTCAAAATAAATTAAATGACGTGGTCTTTCCATGGCACTCTTATGAAATTTCTATTTTTTGTAATAAAATGCTCAAAACTTGAACAAAATGCAAAGTGTGACACATCGTTGAAATCAGAATTGAAAACTCTATCCAAATATGAAAAAATTTAAAATACCGACCATAAGAAAAAAAAAGTTGAAAGACGAAAATGAACAATGGTAACAGCTACACCAAATCTGATAAACAATTTAGATTCAGCATAACAAAGTGCCTTAATAATGCGTTAACTAGAAATGTAGCATAAATGATAAATGCGTTATAGCCGAAAATAAAAAATCCAAAATTTCAGTTTTATTCAGATATCTGAGAAACCAAAATGGCTACTTTAAATTTCTTTAGAGATTATTGTTAGGCATAAAATTTGGCAACTTTGCCTCAATTTAACTAACTCTCTATGTCTTCAAATAAGCGAGATCCCCATGGTGGGGCTCGAATTTGAAACAGCCTGTATATGTTCGCGTCCAATATGGGCATTGTTGTTTATAGAAGAAGGCCACGGGTATGTACACAAACGAGACAAAGCATGAAAAACCCCCAGATAAGTAGGCATTTGCGTGTTTATTTCCTAAGCTGTATGGGTAAGAAATAAAAGAAGTTATTATGTTTTATTTTTTATTTCACGCGGTCTGAACTGTTTTATTCTGCAGTTTTGTCTAGGTTCCTTGCACGACATGTATGTTTTCCTATATATAAACCTTGCAAGAAGCTAAGGTCGCATACCATCTGCTCCATGCCTGTGTTGCAATTGATACTTCAAAATTTTTTTTTGGATTAGTAGTTGGTACCTACGGTATTCTTTGTGTTATTCGGTCATGCTTAAAAGTGTACACTTTTTTACCAAAATGAATCGCCTAAATAATATTTGGTGTAAAAAAAATAACTAAAGCTAGTAATCCACCGGTAAGATTTAGGTGTTTTAAATTTATGTCGCCTCTTTGTAGTACATTATCACGAACCGACACTGGACTTTCCTCAAAATGTTTTTCAAACCGCGTTACAGGTATTAGAATTCTTTTGATTGTTTCTATTGAACGAACAAAGTGTGTCATTTTTGCCTAATAAGTAAATCTGCCGCACATATATTGCGTTAGGTTAGGTATCGACTCTTTTTGATCTTATTGGAAAATACATTTTGTTCGATATGAAAGAACTACCCGGGAAAACTTTTTCCACTTTTCAGGGCCGATTGGGTCTCTTCTCTTTCTTCGGGCCTACCAAATTAGCGTCTACTGTACTTTATGCCTTCTTTACGCTTTTCAGTTTATTTTTTTCCAGTTATTCACTGTTATGCAATTTTTGAAAAACAATTTTGTGTGAATTGTGCTACTTTCCGAATGATTTTCTGGTTATAATACTAATATTATTTTTGGATTTTCGTAGACTGTTTAATTATTTATTTACGTACAGACTCATGTCTTATTTTATTGTTAAACATAACCATTTTAAACGGATCGTTTTGTCTTAGGTAACTGATAATCCAAATTGAGTGGAAGCGCTGTTAACGTACAAACTCATCGAGAAACACTAGATTAGACCACTTTGAACAAAATAAACATGGAATTGATTTCCACTTGGCAGGAAAGTTTTATCTATAAACACGAAAAGGTGGAGTCGATTACCACAGTGAAATTAAGTTCCGATTAAAATTTGCTAATTGTATTCACTTATCACTTCTCATTTAGAGCAACGTAGTCACCGCTATAATAATAAACTCCAGTTTTAGGAACATGACCTTGTTACTTATTTGTTACGATTTTACATATGAATATTAACATCGATTTGACAAAATTGACCATAAACTTTAAACTTATTTGTTTATACAACTTCGCGCATCCGTTTCTATAACACGATTATAAAGTTATACTCATAGTTTTAATCGCTTTTCTATAGTTTGAAACATTGAAAATTTCACCCATGCTACGCAAATGTTCCCCCATGCTATAAATAAAGTGTTCTACATTGGATCTCCAATTTTCTAAAAAAGTTCTTTTAGCACGTATTATAAGAGTAATCATTTGAGTCACGTCAAGTAATGTTCGTACAGGGAAAGTCTTCAGAGCTAAGTGTAGACTTGCAGAGATATTAGCCCGGATTCGGGAACACTTGGCGCTTCCTCTAAGGCTGACACGTGACTTCACTGCAAAATGCCCCATTGATATTATAAAACCCGCGCGTATAATCGATAAACCAAGATGATTGAAGATGCGACATTGGCAACTTTGCCCCCGAGCTAAGTGAAATTGATGTACTAATACACCGGTTGTTACGCTCTAAAGTTTGTTTTGTAAACCTACTTAATAAATTATGTGTTCAAAAACTTAATGTACATTGTGTTCGATGAGTGTTTCTGTCTGATGGATCAGTTTTTTGCTATCGAGTTAAGCCCATCTCCACAAACGGTATAGTATTTTTGACTTTTTCAAATTGTTGGTTAAACAGGAATGTTCTAATTGTGTACTTATCCATGTGTCACACCAATAGAGATGTAACGATAAAAAGAACCTTACGTTTAAAAAAAACTGTATTTCATTTTTAAAAATATATGAGTATATGGTTTTTTTACCTTTCCCGTACTTCTATTGAAGTAACGAAAGTTACGATTCCATGCAAGTTTTTAAATTTCATTTTAACGGAAATACGCGGTTTGGGGTCCAAGAAACCCCAAAAAGTGTTTTAAAAAAACGTTTGGCTGTGGATGGGTGCGTGCGTGGATATGGGTGCGTTCGTTCCTATGTATCTCGGGAACCTAATGACCGATTTTTATAAGATTTGATATGTGAAAGTTTTTTAGTTGCAGGTAGTGCACTGTAAGGTTTTGAACCGGAATCGGAAACTTAAATTGGTTATGTTTTTTTGGTTTGGATTTTTTTGTAAGCATCTTCAAAACTAGGGTCGCTACATATTTTTAAAATATTGATTTTAATGCCAGACTTCTCAAAGTAAGTAAGTAAGTAAGTAAGTAATATATTAGCCAAATATCAATACAGATGATGTGGGCAGGTACACATAAATACAATAATAATAAGAGAAAAAACAAAACGGTAGATACATTAAATTAACAATCAGTAATTAATATATATATATATGTAAAATATGAAATAAGTTAAAATTAAAATATTCAAAACGTTTAATATTGCTCACAATTCAAACTCGTCCAAAGTGTAATACGCACGGCCCGCTAGCAACTCTTTAACTTTACGCTTGAATACGCTTACACGTAATATTTGTTTTATTTCTAGTGAGAGATGATTATACAATTTGATTGCAGTGATTATATAAGATTTATAAAAAGTATTACAATTTGAAAATGGCAGTCTTATATCTCCACTACCTCTAGTTCTGTAACTATGAAAGTCGGAATTTAAATGAAAAAGATGATTATTTTGATAAACAAATAATATACTTTCATAAATAAATAGATTTACTACAGTTGGAATTTTAAGTTGTATGAAGTATCGACGACACGATTCACGGCTACCTAGACCAGCCAATGTTCTAATTGCTTTTTTCTGTTTGCGCAATACGCCACTTAGATATGGCGAGTTACCCCAAAAGATAAGCCCATATCGCAGGTGCGATTCAAAAAGAGCAAAATACGCTATTCTTAAAATGCCCTTGTTACACATAGATTTTAATCTACGAAGAGCAAAGTTCGACTTATTTAATTTAGATATTAAGGAACTGCAGTGCGATGCCCATTTCAAACCATCATCAATTTCAAGGCCAAGAATCCTGCACGATTTAACAATTTTGATTTTTGTATTTTGAAACTGAAAATTATCGAAATCTGACTTATTAGGATTAAAGTTAATTATATTTGTTTTTTGTATATTCAGTTGAAGTTTGTTACTCAAAAACCAGCGTTGAGCATGAAGTAACGTTTCATTTAAAGAGTTTTTTAATTGATCAGGGTTTCCTCCACTAACAATGAAACTTGTATCGTCGGCGTACATCACTACTTTGTTTTTCAAGTGCTGAAAATTATACGGTAGATCATTCACAAATATTGAAAATAGTAAGGGGCCAAGAACAGACCCTTGAGGCACCCCACACATAATCTGATATGGTTTAGATAACACTGACGTAGTCGACTTACCAGTATTATGCATTACTTCAACAATTTGTTGTCGGTCTTTTAAATATGATTTCAATAACTTCAACGGTATGCCTCGGATACCGTAGTGTTCGAGTTTTTCAAATAATAAGACATGGTCAACTACATCAAATGCCTTGGACAGGTCACAGTTTATACTAGCAATACACTTATTTTCATTGACCCCGGTATAAACATTAATCAAAATATTATGCAAAGCTGTAGTCGTAGATTTGTTTGCACGAAAACCATGTTGTTGCTCACAAAAATATTGATTGCATTCAAAAAAATCCACTATACGGGTTTTAATGACAGTTTCGAAAATTTTAGAAATAACTGAAAGTATGGAAATAGGTCGATAGTTTGATAAATTTGTTTTACTCTTGCCTTTGTGCATCGGCCGTATTTTGACTATTTTTAAAGAATCTGGAAAAATACCAGTGACAAAACAATTATTAATCAAATGCGCGATAACGTGAGATAAAAATTCCGCGGCCATTTTAATGATTTTAACAGGCATCTCATCCATGCCTACAGAATTTGTATTTTTTAAGTTTTTAATTATTTCAATAATTTCCTCCGTAGTAGTGGGAGTTAGAAATAAAGAGGAACCATTAGTAGGCGGAAGTTTACATGTCCACCGAGGTGCATTAGCTATATTATTATGTATTATTTTTGGAATATTTGTAAAATATTCATTAAACATGTCCGCAATAATCCATGGGTCATTGTATAAAATACTGTCATTAATTATTTCAACGTTATCAGTGCAACTCCTTTTATTTATTTCAGTCCCAATTAATTTCCATATTGTTTTAATTTTATTAGAGGAGTTTGCAATAGTTTCGTCGGTATATTTTCTACGCGATTTTATAATTATTTTTTTTAATATCTGGCAGTATTTTTTATAGTAAGAAATTAAAATAGGATTCGGATATTTTTTAACAAGGCAATACAATTGTCTTTTTGTTGCACTGGATTTTTTAATTCCAGTAGTTATCCATTTCTTATTGTTATTTTTGACACGTAGTGTTTTTATTGGAAACGCCGTGTTATAAGAATTATATAAAGTTTCGTAAAAATTAGTTATTTTATCCCCATCATTATATACAGTTTGCCAATCAGTTAAGCGAAGAATCTCTAAAAATACGTCAACATTTTTTTTTGCCAATTATGCGACCTGAATTAGCTATTCGTGATTCACTTTTAGATTTAATGTCAGATACAAAGGGTACACTAATTATCTGTGAACAAAAAACAAAAACAAAATATCCAATCAATACATGTCATATTATTTAATAGCCCCTAGTAAGTATAATCAAGTGATTTAAAACACTTTTGGATATGTGAAAATCTGAAAGCTCCATCCAGGAATTTTTGAAAAAATTGAAATTAAATGATTAACACAAGAATTTGCAACTATTTTAAAAATTAAGGGGAACCCAGCGATGCTTTTTGATCTCATCAACGCGTTGTCCGGAAATAACTTTATCTTAAGTACGGCTACCAATTAACTCTACTCAAAAATTATATTTTCATTTTTTCCATGTTTTTGATAACTCTTCAAAAAACGGATTTATAGCGATTTTTGTTCCGAAATTCGATGCCCAATTTCTAATTATAGCTTGCCACCGCGGTTGTCACCGGTACTATGTTCACGTTCAATATCTTAGCGTTTTAGTGTTGGGTAATGGATAGTGGTAATACAGTTCCAATCCCCGCTGAGTCGTTACATTTTTCTTATTTTTTTTAATTTTTTTAAAATTTTGTTAAAACAATATTGTACAGTCATTTACCTGCGCTAGAATATTTAAAACGAAAAAAGTATGGGCAAATAACCACTGGTCTGTTTTGCTCATTTTTTTGTAATGTCAGAGTTGGTGTTAAAATATTATACATACTTATTTTTTATTTTTTTTAATATATTATTACACACAAAACAGTATAAAAAGCATCCAATTATAAAAGGTGATGTTCCATGACAGATTAAGAAGTACCAACCAGTTTGTCCATAACTGGTTGAAAATAAATTCACCAAAAAAAAATCAACAATTAAAACAAAAAAATGATAAAATACGATTTCTTATTATAAAAAAAAAGTTTATTAAAAACAGTTTTTTGTATATCTACACAGATATCTATACATTTGTTGTTTCTTTCAATAAAGTTGTTGGACCGTGATTAGGTGTCGAAATCTATACCGTCTGTCTATAAAGTAACCCCCCTCCCCCTAACTGACTTTTGAACGACTTAATATTTTACCACAATACTTGGTGTGCTTTAATGGGAAATTAAATACTATTTTTTAGCTAAACATTAAATTTTGTATCATTCAAAACGGCGACTGGGCGCCATTTTGAAAATTTTTTTTTTATAGAAATTGTGTCTAGTGACATTGAAAGGTCTTTTAATTCTGCGTCTGATCCTAGGGTTTCAAAGAAAAATATTTAGCCATAACAAAATGGCGGATTTTAAACAAATAAACTCACTCAATTCAAAATTGTTTTGATTTTTTTATCCAGGGTCGAGTGACACTTCATTTGAAAGGTCTTTTAGTTCTGCGTCTGATCCTAGAGTTCCAAAGAAAAATATTTAGCCATTACAAAATGGCGGATTTTAAACAAATGGACTCACTCAATTCAAAATTGTTTTGATTTTGTTATCCAGTAGTTCACTTTTTCAATTGCAGGACAAAATTTTTCCAGAAATAACTGGTGGCTGGAAATAATATTGAAAACGTTATGTTCCAACAAGACGGTGCGCCGACTCATTATTATAGGCCTGTTTCTTACTTTCTCAACGGACAGTTTTTGGAAGATAGATTGGTAGGCGGGGGCCTGTAGAATAGCCGGCTCACTCCCCAGATTTAACTTTATTATTTTTTTTTCTATGGGAATATCTGAAATCGAAAGTGTACAGAACCCGTCCAGAAACAATTCAAGAACTGGAGCAACGCATTACAAAAGTTTGCAGAAATATTACTCCAGAAACTTATGAAAATGTAAGGCAGGAATTTCATAACCGACTTTTTATGTGCCAAGAAGTGAATGGTAATCATTTCGAACACTTAATTTAATTAATTTAAGCTTTAATTCTTAGTTTTTTTAAATAGACTTCTTTATCTTCAAACATTTGTCATTTTGTTATGGCTGAATATTTTTCTTTGAAACTCTAAGATCAGACGCAGAACTAAAAGACCTTTCCAATGAGGTGTCACTCGACCCCCCTTTCCATTTAAAAAAAATATTAAAATGGCGCTCAATCGCCATTTTGGATGATACAAAATTTTAATATGGTCTGAAAAATAGTATTTAATTTCCCATTACAGCACACCAAATTTTGTTGAAAAATATCAAGTCGTTCAAAAGTTAGTTTGGGGGGGGGCGTTACTTTATAGACACAGTGTATACTAAATTCCTAACTGTCTCACTATAACACGACGACGAACTCTTTCATCTCTATAAAATTAGTCACCATAATACGATGATGGGCCCTTACATCGCCCCTTAGCTTATTGCGTGTGTTCAGCGAATGCTTACGTTGCACTAATGCTGTTGGTACAATTTGTTTATGTATGGCTTACTTTAATTTTGGTGGGTCGAAAAAAAATAAGCAGTAATATGTCGTCAATTTATTCTATAAATTTGAACAATTGGGCATGTTTAAATTTAAAAATTTGCATTTGTTCATTAGAGGTAAGAAATAAAAGTGTCTCCTTCCCTAGTACAACTGCATTACGGATTTACATTACAGGCAATCTCAAAACATTCTAAAATAAATACGGCCATCTCAGCTTTATGTGCAGCTAGTAGATGAAATGAACCGAGTTGATTCTGTTTACCGTGTGTTAACGAGTGACGCTCATGTTTCAAAATGGACTCAGAATTAATAACAATATCAAATCAACAAACTTCTGCGTCTACCAGTTCGCATATACGAAGAACTGGCCGCACCTGTAGTTTTACTATTGATTTCATGAAAACCTAGGAATTTGCGATTTTGACTTTGAATTTGATACAAGTAGCATTAACATGGCGGCCGCTACGAATTTTTGTAAAAAATTGTACTTTAACGCCTTAATACTCAAAAACGAGTTGTTAGATAGGAATGAAATTTGGTACTATAACAGCCCTAGAGAGGTACAATGTGTCTATCTAAAAGAATTCTTTTATAAATAAAAATTGCGGCCTAAAAAAATATTGCTCAAAAACTGGTCACACGATGTCTTTTAGATTTTTGGCTGATAGATAGGGATAGGCTACAATTTGGTTTGGGTTCCAGTTCGCTAATTTCTCTGTGACTTACTACGGATTTTTTTAAATCGGAAATTTATTACCCTTCATATAATAAACAAACGGAGGACGTTAAAAAAGATGGTTTGGGGTAAATTGCTCAGGAGTGATAATAGACTAAGGTTTACAATTTAATTGTTAGGTGTCTCAAAATAAGGGGGTTATTTTTTTCCCTCGCCCAATATTTGGCGGACGAATTTGTCTTCTGATTTTTAAGTTTTTATTACCAACGAATCGTTTTCTTAAAGAATTTAATTTAAAAAAAATGTATACGATTATTTTTATGCACGCTTCAGTACAGTAGTATGAATGGTGGCATGTTATTGCAGTCAATATGGGGGGGGGGGGGGGGGGGCACTTCACCAAACTTTAATATTAAAATACTTTTAAATTTATGCTGAGTAACAACATCTAAAGTATTGGAAGGTCTAGAAGAAGTACTTCACTCAGTTTTTGCTAACTTTAAAAAAAAAAAATAACCATCGCACTCCGCTCAGGTTGCATAATCTCAGCTGCAATCGTATTCCTGTCAAGTTGAAAGAGGTCGAAGGGATCCAGATTTAATATACCGGGTTATTCAAATTTGACCCTCACCATTGGGATCTCGCTTATTATTATAGCTAGAGGCTCGGTTACATTACGGCAAAGTTGTGGAATTTTTTGATAATTAACAATATAAAAAGAAAATTGATCTAGCTGTTTTTGTTGCGGAGATAAGGGCAAAATACGAAACAAATTGGTTTTTGTATTTTTTCTGCTATCTCCTTTATTAAGAAAAAATTTGAGAATCTGACCACTTTTCTACCTTAACTTTTTCATCTGCGTATTGTTATGGAATCACATTTGATATACTACGTTTTTTTACTAATTAAGTCAATTTATATGTGTGCCAAAGCGGTAATTTTACAAATTTTCGCTAGAATGCGCCAGTTACGGGCAGATACCGCTAGTAACTTTTTTTGTGTAAAATGTTTTTAACTTTTTTATAGTAGAATCAGGTGGAGAATTTAATTCTCTCAAAAAGTTATTTTGTATTTTTTTGTACGGCACACCGCGCCGTTTACGAAATATTTCAACTTTTGTAGGAAATTGAGTCTTTGGATACGCGGTAGAGCAGCGTTTGAGGCTCCTGGTTTCGAAACTGCTCTGCCAAACGAAATATCCATAGCAATTCGATTTTTCATAAAACTTGAATTTTTTCCTAAACAGTACGCCCGCCGCCTCCATACGAAAAAGACACAAGACTGAATTTTTTAGAGAATTAAGTTCTCCATCTGATTCTATAATAAAAAGTTTAAAAAAGGTTTACACAAAAAATACTGTAGAAAAATTAAGAGCAGCCGCTCGTAACGGGCGCCCTATAGCGAATTATATAAAATTATCGTTTATTTCACTTGGTTAGTATGCATACCAAATTTCATCTAAATCGGTGTAAGTATTCACAAATAACTATTTTTAGGGGGCATTTTTTGGGGGGCAGTACAGTACGCACATTAAAAATGGAAATTAGTGAAATCAAAAATTACGGGTCTAATATTTTGGTACCAGCAATAAAATTGGAAGGGCCTGTATAAAAGCAATAAAGTTTATATGGAAAAGTATAGGTGCTTCTTCAATTTTTTTCGATTTGTAAAAGTTTGGAGGAATCATCTCATAAAACCACAATGTTAAGTTATGCGTTACGGGATTAATATCAACTTCTGCTGTTTTAACGGCAATTAAATATTTCTTTTAATCTTCGCTGTTTTAAAGTATTTTATGAATGTTTTTTCTTATTGCTTTCTATTTTTCAGGTGAGTCAAAGTAAAATGAACTTTGTTGACAGCCCGTGACCGAAGAGTTTGGTGAGTTGCAAACAAATTTTCTTAATTATCAGTTGTTCCTGATAAATTAAAACAATGGAACATAAGTTACCAACGTTAATTGAGTAAGAAATAATATTCGGCTTTAACATTCCTCGTTAGAATAATGGTTAACAATTTCTAAAAATCTGTCAGGCGTGGAAAGTAGAAAATTCTTAACATAGACTTAATATCAGTTTTGATTTTTTACTTTGATGCACATACTCTGATGTCAAATTAATTTTTTAGTATTATTAATGTATTATTAATGTTGTGTTCTGCGACTAAAATTGGGCTCCTGAAACGGATACCTATAATCATCTCGTTTCGCCACACGACCGCGGAAACAGGATTAAACTACATGATTTCAGGAAAACTGTTTATCTAAATAAAAAGTTTATTGCCTTGGAATCTTGTACGCTATATTTGTATCCGCATAAGGTTTTTATGAGAATTTTAATTACAGACAACATGAAAATATCAATGTTATATTACCTACTATGATACACATTTCTACAAAGAACCCAAGGATGCGTTCAACACCGTTCAGTTCATACAATTTATGTGCTTTGCTCGGATTTTCTGAAAGGTTTCTGCAGAAAAGCTTGTTGAAATTGCTTCTTATCTCTGCATATCGCAAGGTGTATATTTCGTGGTTGTGGTTCAATTTAGAGAATTTCTTCTGCTATACGTTCATATATCCGCACTATTTCTAGCCATATAGATCGCTTTCAAATAACCTTTTGTATCCAAAAGTGATTTATTAACTTCCAGTTTTCGAACCTGCTTTGATATGCACAGAATATTAATGGTAGAATTTGTTATTGCAATGTATTGTGGAAAGTTTCTACGAAAACTCCTGTTACGTATATTTTTTTATTATTGTTTGTTCTGCTCAGAGAATGGAAAAATTTTATACGGCTCTGTGCTATTTCGTGGTGACAGAAGTAAATCAGAAAGGTTGGTGTAAAATCACACAATCTGTAACAACAATCCGATTTACGTATACAAGCGTATAATAACATTAAGTAAACTTCGTAAGTATAACCACCCAAGCGCGTATACACAATATATATCAATTTCACGTTTCACTTTAAGCTCCCTTGATGCCTCTGAAGTGCCGGAAAGTAAGCTATGGGTGTACGATACCTCTAACATCGTTAAGGGATGTATCCGCCGCCTACCGAGAATATCAGGTTCATATATACTTGAGAACTTTCTCGACTTAACGACTCTCCTTATAAAACCATACAATTTACATTGAGGCATCACGATCCCGAATAACTTATAACAGTATCGTATCGTCGCCGATATCGGTTTCCACAAAAAAAAAGTTGGTTTCGCCACTTAAATTTTATGCAAGTTCGATACATCCGTAATCTGAATATTCTAGCTTTTTCACACCATACTGTTTTCTTACGATTTTCTCATATTTTTTACTATACATTTCGCCCCTTAATATTTGAAACACAAATTATGCCACAATATATTCCTGTCGTGATTTTGAAGTAAGAGTTTGAAATCAAATACTACCTGTATTCTATTGGAATATAGAATATAATCAATGCAGGTTTATCAAATCATAGAAAGCTTCGAGGTATCCACTCGCTTCTCTTTCATTTTTCAACTGCCATATATCTTACAAATGTCGCCATTGTTGAAATAAGATTTATCTTCATATTCGCCGTATGTGAATCAAATACGGTATATTAAAATTGATGGATTTGATTGAAGAAATTTATGACCAGACGTGGTCGTATTGGTTTTGTAAATTCACAAATATAGGTTTCTATTTTTGGTAATCATATCAGGATATTTTTATACCTATAAGGTACCAATTCGTAACCCATCCATAGCTGTATAAAGGTGTTCGAAAGTATCGGCGCGCCATTGCTAAAATCCTTTTTATTGGAGCTACAGAGTCTGTTAAATTAAGAAGGTATTACAGTTTTTTGCGCTGATTGCGATGTTGTAATCAAAAAACAATTGAAGGTCGCGGTTACGAGTTATTCATAAAAACAACATTATTTGAAATGGGGCACTCTGTATATTTTTGAATGTCCTGAAAGATAATTAAAATATGAATATAAAAGTTTGTATGCAGTAGTAACCCAAAGTCGATAATAAAAAAGTTATTTGCGATTATTTATTAGGTATTTACAGTATCAAATTTCGCCCCGGTCTAATGACCCTTTTTTAAGTAAATAGGCGTTAGAAAAAAAAATGTCATAAGTTCATAGAAAGCGTCACAAAAACATCAGCGGGCTAGGACATGAACTAAATCGTAGCCCATTCCCAGCTCTATGAGCTTACAAACTTAAAAAATGATTTTGTAAGTTTTTGAGCAATATTTTTTTAGAAAATCACAAATTTTAAATACTTTCAAATTCAGTTTTTTCATTCGATCAAAAGTTCTCGTGCATAGTAGTCTCTCTGCAGCTATTACAACGGAAAATTTGATCCAGATCTGCCAGCTGTTTTTTTGGTTCAAGTCAAAATTTTCAAAAAAATGTCGCGCCCGCCTTTTTAAATCTAGAAAGCAAGCGTCAGATCTGCCTTTAGGTCTTTTATCAAATTCTGTTTTTAGATCTACAAAATACATTTTCTGGAAAACATGCGACTAGAAAGACATGTCTAACTTCCGGTTTCGGATTTTTTCAAAGCTTATTTCATCGGTGAATTTTTGATGTACCCCACACATTTCGAACCCCATTGAAATCAGAGCATCTATTCGGGAGTTATGATAAACTACATACACACATACCCACTCAAAGAGGGACAATTTTTAAAAACCACTTTTTGGGTTCCTTTAATGTTCAAAACATAAATTTCCATCTCGAATTCAAAAAGAAAAAGTCACATCTAGTGGTGGGCAAGTATCCGAAATATTTTTTGGAATGTTTTCATGGATACTTTGCACGGAAACTTTCCAGAATGTGTAAACTTAAAGAATCATTGAGTATTTCGTAGTTTGAACTTGCAATTACAGAAGTAAAGAGAGCCTTTATTGCTGTTCGAGGATTTCGGGTTTACTTAATTCATTGAGGTTACATACTTTGGGGAATTACAGTTCAAATATGAGGCCATATGGGCCAATATAGTCAGGGTAAGATTACCCAGTATCAGTATATGCAAGGGTAAACTAACTTGTAAATTTTACAACTGAAATAGGTAATAATGTCATAAAAACAGGTAAACGCATTGATGCATCTCGGAACACATTATTTATTTCATTTGTACTAAATAGTCGATAAAATATAAAGTTCCTTTTATTTTGGAAAGTTTCCAGTTGCCCGAGAAACTTTCCATTTTTTAAGTTTGATGGAAAGTTTCCATATGAAAGTTTCCCACTGCCCAACACTAGTCACATCACGTTTCGAATGTTTTCACATGATGCATCAAATTATCTTTAAGGTCTGAAAACGTTTGCCAAGTTTGATCATTGTTACCTACTTAAACCACTTTGGATTACCATTTACAGTTTAAAAAACACAAACTTTCAGATAAAACTAACCTTACTACCTAACGGAACCTGCCATACACAATCACTTTTAATAGGAATTAAGGAGAGACATTCATTTCTACAGTTAGAAGAGTTTCTAATGTGAAAATTTAAATTGAAAACACTAACGAACGCGCTGAATTTGAAGAAAAAGTAGGTACATTTACTTTATTCAATTTTGACGTTTTAAACTGCCGTATATTATTATACGTATTTGTTGGTACGTATTATTAACAGCAAACTCATTATAACATTGCTCATTATTTTTGCAATTGAAATAAAATTTTAGACCCTTTAAATCATTGAAATGAAGCTGGACTTCTCCATCCAATGGAATAAACACCCTTTCAATAGAACGATCAAATGCCCTTGTCTCCTAGTAGTAATCCTGGAGTAATCTCGAACGTCTTCTCAGCAGTACAAGAACTCGTAACAGCAAATGTGACCAGAATCTCCACATCCTTCTCTTCCTTCTCCCCCACTAAGTATTTTTCTTGAAATATTGATCTTATTTGCTAGCGAATCTTCGATATATCCCTCCGTAACTGAACTGGAGTGCCATTCATTTGCCGTGTCTCTTCAATACAGAAAAATCAGCGCAATCATTTGCCAGCAGGGTGTCCTGTATATTTTTCTGCATTCGGTTGACCTAGGAACTCTGCTATCTTCTGTGGCATCTTCGAGAAAGTGTTTAAATCGTCAGGCTGCACTGTACACTTTTCATTTTCGTAATTCAGAATCAATCGCTTATGCGAAACATTTCCTGACCTTAACTCCGTATACTTGTGAAATCATAATCGCATGGACGGAGTTGCACAAAGCCTCCTATACTATATGGGAGGCTTTGAGTTGCCACCATTAACAACGGTAAAGATCCGCTTCTTGTATGTTTTCGTATCTGGAATCTGGACAACCAGTACGCTGCTCACCACTTCCCCAGTTCTGCATCGCCCAGCAACTCCCATGATAAAGACGACCTGCAATACAACATTATTATTGTTACTGAAAATCACGAAAATCTGATCTATCACATAAATACATACTTACTTTTAGCAATCAGTACTTATTATCGGGAGCAATATCCAGATACTTTTCAAGATCTTCTCGGAAAATACGTTTGAGTTTTTGGTCTGTGATCTATCGAATGCTATTTCAACAAAAGCCTTCACCTGGTGGAATCTACAAATATTGACAATAATTTAACACCAACTCTACGCATAAACAATATCCTTAGACGTATTCGTATGTACACAAACCTGCTTATATCCACATTTTCCTTAACTGATACCATCTTCTTCAGCTGTTATTAATACGACCATAATGATGACTTTACATTTTTTTACCGATCGAAAATGTAAGCCAAAATTATCGTCTTATCTACTTCTTTTGCCTTTTATTTCTCACAAAACCACATGTACTCTTTTTTTACAGGGGATGATTTTCTGCCGATCAGGGACTGAACTACAAAATAATAAACGTAAACATTGGCATGATTAATTGATTACTTAGTAGTTATGCGTATGTTCACTGTTCAGTTCAGTTGTTGACTTCGCGTATTTGAGATTATTCAATGCTGCAGAACGCATTCGGTACATGTCTTGCAGCTTGACGCAGCCTATTTATTACATTTTAGAAATAGGTTACTAAAAAACCGCGGGGCTAGTTTTAATTAAATAGTTAAAAGTTGCAGTTGCAGGTATAACCAGAACTGTTCACTTTGCGCGCCGTTCAGTAAAATAGCAGTTTGCTTAGACGTTTCATTTTTTATTTTATTTTTGAAGTTTTCCACGACCGAATCTATTCGTTATATAATAATATAAAACTACCTATTCAGCTCAGACACAATGCGATGTGGTCCATGACATCATCTATAGTTTTCAAACGCCACACATTTCTGGCTGTAGATAGTACTTTACGGAGAATATGTGAAAGAATACTGCCGAAATCATATAAAAAACAGTTTATTGGTTTTGCAGCTGCAATCGTTTAATTTGAATAACATTCCCTAAATGGAAAAATTAGTTTTTGTTTTGTTAGTTCTCTCAAAAATTTAATTCAGGCTATATAAATTCAGGACAAGCGACTTGCACAAGGCTGAGAAAAGGTAACAAAGTCGCCTATTTTGCATAGATGTGCATGAATAATTAATTTTCGTATTGCTTTTTGAATGTATTTCAACCACCTGAATCGAGCTTGATGGAACTCGACAGAATACACAAACAACAGTAGAATTTACATTTTCACAAATGAACGTCGAGGCTTTTTCAATAACCACTCCAGCCATACATTCTCCGACCATCAATGCATCAAAAGGCGCGATTTTAATGCAAACTGCGAAATCATGATAGCGACTGCCAATAAAACATTAAAATTCTGCTAATTTATGCAGAAGCTGGTAGTTGTGGACGTGACGCTACTTGCCTTTGGCCTTTCTCAGATCCGTGGATTATGGTTTATAGTAAGCTTAAAATTCACAAAGGCTCATCCCATTGCTCTGAAAGTGATCCCGGGGAGAATCTACGTTATTAATTTTGCGTTTTGTAATAATCCCGTTGAGAAATTATTCATTTCTCTTAATGCGGTAGCTAGCTTTAAATGAAACGTCAGCAATTGTTAATGTGGAATGTATTAAAAATTACCACAAGTGTTCAAAAAATACACTTGTTTATTTTATATTTTCAAAAGCCTCCTTCACACAAAAACCTCAAACACGCAAGAATAAGCACCTTTGTTTGTGAATTGAATTTTTAAATTATCTCGCCAGTTTCATTCGAATGCATACCTGCTCTGTTTGTTCATTTCCATAATTAAATGTCTGATTTTTTAACATCAACAATATCATATTATTTAAATTCAAATTTACTTCAAAGCGAATGTGTTTGTATTAGATAAATGCGCAGCTAAACGTATAATTATGGACTAACTTCTGCAATTCTGATGTAATTAATTGAAGACAGTTTCAAGTATTTATGGTTTAATCCCAGGGTACAATTTTCATGTATTGGGTGTTGCACTTTATACACTGCCATTTAAAACATGCATGTATAGTTTATTTATAAAATGCAAAATAATGAGTTTAGTTTACTGAAAATAGTAATTGTATGTTCTCTAGTTCCTTCTAAACATAATCGTTCTTAAACTAAATTTTAGTTTAAACTAAAATTTAATATTCTCGTCTAGTGCACATAATTATTTTCTAGCGAATGTTACCTTCGCGGTTGAATTTATTTCCATCAATTTATGGGAGTAGGAAAAAGTTTTGGATTGTGTCAGTTACAAACTTGCGAAGCAATTTTGCCGTAAATTGATTGAAACTGAAACTCTCACGTAACTTTGACGAATTACTTTTATGTTTGTTGCTATAAATTAGGAAATTACGCATTTGGTGTAACCAGTATACTATTTAAATTTTGTTTGCAAGACTCGAACTTCGTTGAATCAGGTGAAAGCAGCTCTCCGCAACTTTTCTACTAATTTATTCAAGACATTTTCCAACACGCAGTTAGATTATAATGCAAATTTTACTTTTAAATTTCAGGTTACTTACTGTTTCCCCTCGGAATTACATCAACCTCTCAAGAGTTGTAATCACAAATTATTTTGTACTAACGATTCTTGTTAAAATAATAACCGTCTTTCCTGTTTGTTTTGGTGTTACCGCTTTGATTGATTAGGTACTTACAAACATGTTGCATAAATTTAATGTTGAGTAGGAAAAGCGGAAGTTTATATTTGGTGTATGTGTGTGTGTGTGTTTGCACAAAAGTCGCTTAATGAATTTAAGTAAGAGTTAAAAGCAGTTGCCTTTTTCTCTTTTTCGTAATAAATCAAATTAAGTTCCTCTCTCGTACTTTTTACTTCGCCTGTGAGTTAGTGGACCAAAGATTTAACAGAATTTTGCATTTTTACTGGCAGACACATGCAGTTCACAGAAGTGGTATTTGTATCTCTTCGTTGATAGATAGCTCATCCGCTGTATATCAAGTGGATTTTGATTTACACAGAATTTTTAAAATTAAGTAAATTTGAATTCACCGTACTAAGTAAAATATTATGACTGTTCGCTTAATACAGCAAATCGGTGCATTTACAAATAACAGAAATAACAGAACGCGTGGGCTACGCCCTCCGCTTAATTTTGATATCTTCATATCCGGCGCGCGCGGATTGAGCATGAGCGCCACTCCCCAAACGAAAAGCCCGTTAAAACCCAAAAAATGCCTGAAGAAACAGCCCTGGAAAATAATTTTAAAAACTCGCTGCTGCTTGAGAATTTTGTCATAAAACATCCCCTAGTTGCACGAGGCACTGCAAAATGCAAGCACACCGCGCCGGATGCTTAAAATGTAAATAAACACGTTCTGTCAAAAATTCCTGGGTTGCGCCATCTGCTGATGTTTTAAGATAATACAAATACAATACAATACCATCGTGCTTTGCATTTTGCATTTGGGGTGGTACAAAACGGATACCGTTGAGCTTCAAAGATTTAAAAAAGCAATCCATAGAAAAATCCCATAAATTCCATGCAAACATTCTTTTAATAAAAAGCGGGAAAAAGGTTAGTTATACCCAGAAAAGTTGTTGTTGGCTTTCCATCAGTGACGTTTTCTCTGGTAACCGAAATTGGCCCCCTTCTAACCAAAAGCAAATTTAGGCTCTACTGATGATATGAATAAAGTTAATAATCTGGCTGCACATAAACAATCTGCCTATGATATTTTTTTAAATTTTTTATTGCCAGATTAACAATATACAACTTTGCTGCTGCTAGACACTAGCAGTATTGTAGAATAACCAAATAACATAGTTTGCATGCTGCTAGGAAGTATTGTATTCGCAGGCAAGCATTAATGAGCCGATGATATTACATCGTGTGTATTTATCGTTTAGTTACGTTCAGCGGTGTATTTTCGGAAGGGACCAAGATGTAATGTTATACAAGGCCACTTTTTTCATGGCAACCTATATCGACTGCTTTTTTAGCGTGCAACTTTTATTTCCATGAAATACTCGTATTATATTGTTTTATATTCTTTTTGTTTAGTGCTTTTAGTGTATTTAGCCATCGTTGTCATATTATTATGTAGTAATAGTAAAAGACAGTATTGACGATGAACTACGGAGGATTATGACATGCAGAGCCGCGTGACACATCGCAACATGGCCGGGGCTGTTACTGTAGCCGCTATGTATTCTCGTTCGAGTTTGTTGTCGCAATGAGGTGTCTGCTGATTATGCTGCAATAAGACAAACAAATATTCTACATGAAGGAAGCTCATACCTGTGGAATATTATTGTACAAATGAAGATGGTATTTATATAAGGGCCACGTAAATATATGGGTTGTAGTAGTAGGGGCCCCACACCACTTAAAGGTGCGACAGGTAGAATACATCCGATTTTGCTACATAGATTGCTTAGCTGGGTGACAGAATAAACCAAGAAGCAAATCAAGTGTATAGAGATTTTAATTTGAAAACATTTTTGCGATTTTTTAATTAAGAGGACTAATTATGCTTTTAACGCAGTCTTTTCTGACAGTTTTAGTTTTATGGCTTTATTTATTAATTGTGTAATTTTGTTATAATTACTTGTCTCCCTTTTTTAATAAGTTTTCTGTACATTACACACAGTTAAATAAGACATGTACATTCTCTCCGAGGATATTATCAGAATTGCTTTGGTATCCCTTTGTCCGCATTTTGCTTGTCATTTTCTATTTCCTGTCTCATTTGTCCGTGTGTTCCTCACTCCATCCTCTTTCCAGCGAGGACTTTAAATTCTCAAATAATAATGTATTTCTTAAATAAAACTGCTGAGATGTAATCCAGTTGTGATTCTACATTCCAATGCTACCTAACATTTTGAATTGGTCATTTTCAGCCTCTTTCGCAAAATCTAGAATATTGGTGGGTTACATAAATAAACTGAACGCTGAATAAAATATAACACAAATATCCAGTCTTAATAACATGAATTCGACTTCCTGAAGCAACCAACCAAGGTATTGTCTGAATGATACGGTAATCTAAGCTCAGAGCGATTGACAAATACTATTTTCTTGCTTTTTACGAATACGAATCGATTTGTCAGTCTTCGAATTTGTGATTTGGCTGCACAAAAAAGCGGTCGAGAAGTTCGAGCGACTTCAGTAAATTTAAAAATCACTGCTGTTTTGTACACAAAGACTGTAAAAACGACTTGCTTTTTTTTGAGAAACCTTAGAGGGATTTTATATTAACGTAAACTGACTCTCCTGGGAAAAGCCACATTCGATCAACGTATTTTTAGAATGCTTACAATAAGAAGGTTTTAAAGCGGAAGTAGAAGTTTTATCAGATAAGTAATAAATAAATTGCCCGCTTTTGGATGTTCCAGGGATTTTCTCCAAATCTAACACTCGCAACGACTTGCTTGCATGTTATGTTTTCAAACAAACTATAAAATTGCAACTAAATAATCATAAAAATTCTGATTTATGTTATAAATTATGTAGAATGTACGTTTGGTGGAGTTTTCACTGTAACCGGTGTTTTCGTTCTGAATTTTGGACTAACATTCGCGGTTAGAAAGTATGTACCCAATATGTCCGGAATATAAAAGTAATTTCGTTAAAACCGGAAATCATCGAATGTAAGTAAATCTATCCTGTGTATTTTAGGCCTCGAAAATTTGTTTACTCAACTAAACGAATCGTGTGGGGATTGTTGGCTTCTTGATTCTGTATAAAACCGTTACAATGGGGCCTAAACTAAATTTCATTGTCAAACATCGGCGCTTTGTCGGATATTTACACTGTTCGTGTGCGTAAAGCATGTAGGTACTTTATGAAGTTGAAACGGTGTTTGCTTATCATGATTGCTTTCAGAAAGTTTTGGCAGATATTGAATACTGCTGCAAGTAACGATACTGTATAGAGACCTGAACTTCAACGCTGCCATATTATAATGTACTTCGGAACACCGACGCTTGAAAACATCAGCTAGTTTAGAAATGACATTATGTACCTATAAGCTTTATGGTTCGCAATATTTACAGGCCGATGTGAATATGTAAATTATACCTTGAACGCGGCTGAAACTCGTTTACGTAGGGTATTTAAATTGCTGCATTGTTTAATTTTGCAGAGTACGTTGTTTGTCTCGCGAAACTAAAATTTCTGAGAAACTTTTTGTTGCGTACTTTCCAGCTTTAACAGCATCGCCTCAAACTTGTGTATATAAATTTACAGCACTTGAACTTTTCGCGTTTGTTGCTGCATTTGCTGTTATATGCATGTGAAATATGCGGTTGGCTGCTTATATACTAATTTGCGTTTGTTAACAAATATTGTAACTTTGTAATTTACGAACGGAACTTGTTTAAATATTCCGTAAGGCGTATTGCAGCTTAAATGTGTTAATTCGTTATGGGACACTATGCGTCATTGCGACTTGTCAGTTGATTGCAAAATCTAATTAAACTTTAGGTAGCAATGTTGTTATATCTACAGGGTGTCACACATGTACAGACCATCAAATTTGAAGAAAACGGAAGAATCGCAATTACTTCAGAACGGTTTAAATTAAAGCCACAGCACACCTGCAAGTTTTTTTCTCTTCAAACAAACTAAAGCAATATTGCGAATTCGGTTTCAATTTTTTTTTCTTCTTATAGTGCCATACCCTATTCAGGGTGTTGGCTACCTCTCTCCTATGTCTGTGTTTGGTGCGTGGCGATAGATAATTTGCACATACAGACATATGGGACCTACAGTTTAACGTGGGCTCCGAACCACAGGAGGTGCTTGCACTTCTTCTCCAGAGAGGTTTTCCTGAGAAAAAATCCACCTCGCTGGTTTCCCATTGCCTTGCGAGGGAGAACGACCGGGCCGGGAGTCGAACCCGGATCAGCTGCATTGGTAGCCCGCGCTCTTACCACTAAGCTACGGCCGCTCTCAATTTTTTCTAATTACATTAAATTATTATTTCTATAGTAGGTCTAAAAACGCTTGCCAAGTTTGATCGAGTAATTGCGATTCTTCTGTGTTTCATCTGTAAATTTGATAAGGTGTAACTCTTCACGGAAACATTTTTGGATAGCAACATTTCAGGTCATCATGAGTTTTTCCCAACAATTCAGACCTCAGTTTGCTTCAAGTATTAAACAGACTGTATAGTAATAAAATAAGTGAAGGCATTTGCGACTAATAAGCAAAAAACTAAAGCATGTATATGTTGTATTCCCGTTGTCTCCCATTTATTTCAAACTGCAAGTACAGTTGGAGCTCGGTAGTGTTTCCTAAGTTAGAATATGTGATACTTTAGCATGCAGTTTTTTTTCAGAGTTTGTTAAACTAACGTTGCCATTCGTCGCAATATAACCTGTAGAACATGAGACGTTTTCAGTATTTTAATTAGAAGTTGGAACGGCAATCATTCCGCTCATTAATTAATATGAGTAAACGTCAAAATTAAAACAAAACTAACACTAGATTTGTCCCAAAAAAGGTGTTTTTTGTGAGATCCATTTGTTTTGAGCGATGTTTCCTTAAGCAATGCAGATATTTTAAATATATCAAAAATAACACAAGCTGACATCGCTGCATCCCTCAAATCAATGCCGGGTAAAAATGCCGTAGGTACCGGTAAAGTACATATTAAAAGGCCGTTCTGATTTTTTTATTAACATTTAACATTATGGAAAACAGCTAAGGTTTGTCCCATATTTAAAAGCGCACAAAAAAAAGGATATCAAAAATTACAGGCTAATAGCAGTGTTATGTGCGAATCTTTCTGAATCTATCTTACATAAATACATATACGCCCATGTCAAACCTTTGTTAACGATATACCAGCACATATTTATACTATTTAGATCAACTTCAACCAATTTGCTTAATTTTGTCGAAATTATTACTAAAGCCTTTGGCAACAATAAACAAGTAGACGTAATTTATACAGATTTTGAAAAAGCATTTGAGAAAGTTAATTACGACGTTTTACTGGAGAAATTGAACAAATATGGTTTCTCTTTTAAACTTTTGAAATTTTTTATTTCGTACCTGCGTGATAGGCGACAGTATGTTGTGTATCAAAACGCGCAATCTTGCACATATAACGTCAACTCTGGGGTAACACAGGGAGCTAGCATTGGCCCTTTGTTATTTTAATAAACGATCTACTCGAATGTCTGCAACATTAGTTGTCCAGTGTTTGCGGATGACTTTAAGCTTTTTTTCTGTAATAAACAAATTGAATATTGTCGCAACCTTCAAGCTGATAATGATAATATGCATTGGAGCAACGACAATCGATTATATTTTAATATCAGTAAATGTTTTGTAGTACGCTATTTTTGTTCTTGAGCCTTCTGATTTTTAATTGCCAGATGGATAGGTGTTTTTTAATTTCGAAAATCGAAACAAAAGACCTCGGTGTTGTTTTTCATCAAAAATTCTCATTTAACTAGCCATCTGGTACAAACAACAAAAACAGCATATCAATTACTTGGTTTTATTATCAGAAACTCGTACCATTTCACACATGCTGAGACTATTATAAAACTTTACAACATGTATATTGTATATAAGAACGGTTTTAGGATTTTCTTCGGTAGTACGGTTCCATTTTTATCTTTATCAAAAGCAAATGTTATAAAATATTCAGAAAAGTTTTTAAAATATCTATGATTCTATAAAACCACCAAGCAAGTATGCTTTTATGCATTACTACCAATTTTTACAAACCATTAATATTATTTAAGTCTTGATAATCGTCATTCGCTGTCTTCTCTACTACACCTTTTTCAACTGATGAATTCGCACGTTGACAATTCGTTTCTTTTAAGTAATTTGCTTTTATAGTGCCGAGAAATAGTCGTAGTTTTATTTGTACATTCCAAGAAGTAATTATGCCATAAATTCACTTGTGTATGGCCTCTCCTCGCTATGCAATGAAATGTCGGACTATCTTAGATATTTTATTTAAGCATGAAAGAACTTAAAAATTCATACAGTCAAATATTTAATAGATTTCCTTAAAATAGTTATTCTTTAATATATTTTTTCTATTTTGGTTCTTTACTGACTACTTTATGAAACTCATTTGGATTTCATAAAGCAACTCCTAAAAGAATTCAAAATTTTATTTTGTTAGGTTGGTGACAACCATGTGACAAGAAATTGTAAGTTCTAAAAAAGATTATTTAGCGTATTTTCCGCTACTTTGCGTAGCTCGGGAGGGGTGCAATATAATTCTACTTCCATCTTATCTTCAAATCTTAGGTATTTTAAAAATTAAATCACTTTCAAATTGTTTGTCTAAATTTTAATTTGACATTAGTTTGAATTGTATGAAATTACTAAATGTCACCAACAGCCACATATCAAAAACAAAAACCAAATTTTCCTAATCGATTAAATTTTTAAATTAAAATATAAAATAAGGTAATTTTTAACTTTTTTGGACCAAAATAGAAAAACTAGTATAAAATACACGTTTCATAAGACATTTAAGCGCACTTGTCCATTAGAAAACTCGCCGCAAGCGGCTCGTTTTCTAACTTGGACGCGTGCTCTAAAATCATGTCTTATGAAACTTGTTTTTTAATATACTATTTTTACATTTAAATTATTTCTTATAATCCTGTATCAGGGTGGCTACTTTTTTGGAAAACGGAAAAGACAGGGAATTTAGAATTTTTTTATTTTGAGTAGGGAGATCCGGAGAATTGTACCAATTTCAACGTAAAGTCAGTGAATTTTACGAAATAATCAGGGAAATATCTGTAAAATGCAATTATTTTAATATATTTATTATTGCCTGCAAAACGAAAATTTTGTTACCTAGGTATATGTTTATAAAATTTATATTTATTTCATTTTTTCCTTAAAGTATAGATGTTGTATTTTGTTATGCTTGTTGAAAAATTTCCATTTGCTATAAAGTAATGTAAATTTATTTTGCTAATTTTTCTGTTGGTTTACAATTTAAAAAAAAACAGTTGAAATTGGCTTTTGTGCCATAAAAATGAGTCAGGGATAACTGAAGTTTATCAGTCAGGGAAAAGTCAGGGAATTTGAAAAGTAGTTTTAAGTGGCCACCCTGTATATTTGCATTTATTTAGCTCATTATTATTTGGATTTTTTTTCGTTAAAATTGGTTGAAGCTCCTAGAGTTCGTTTATTATTATTTAATTTAATT
Source organism: Ctenicera cuprea (assembly GCA_958336395.1). Classification (NCBI taxonomy): domain Eukaryota; kingdom Metazoa; phylum Arthropoda; class Insecta; order Coleoptera; family Elateridae; genus Ctenicera; species Ctenicera cuprea. The sequence goes on from OY284490.1 coordinate 41,807,132, forward strand.
AGATTTATTATTTAATTTAAAACAATTCTTTATATTATTATCGTCAATACGTGTGCATAACACTCATTTAATTAATTTTTAATGTATTATTTTTGCTTCTTATAATTGGAAACTGTTTCTGTTGGTGGCATTTAAACAATAAACAAATAAATTACGAAAATAATTTATTAAAAACATCACTAGTTACGTGTCATCCTTAACGCAAAATGGGCAAATGCCTTAGCAAATGCTACTATAATTAGTTAACGTTGAATATTATGTCGTGTCAGTATAGTTTGATTGTGTAGTTAGTTATTCGAAATAATGTACTAGAAAATGACAATTTTTGCTAAAAGAGTTTTGAATCGACTTGGAATGCAACACTAAAACAAACACCAAACTTGAAGAGTAGATATTTTATTAATTGAATATTGCACAATTACTTTGAAGTCGACGAGGTTACTTTCAAAACAGTTGAGTTTAGTTTCAAAACAGGTCATTTAATGCTTCTTTTGGCCATTAAAAGTTCATAATAAATGCACATTTTGATGACAGGGTTATCCTTTTTAGATTTTATTAGCGAGGTTGATTCAGCAGGAGCGAACGTTTTTATTAAATCACTTCAGCGACGCTGCCGCATTCATTGTCATAAAGTGCATTATGCCATTTAATTTGATTCTTTTATGCAGCATTTTAGTTTCAAAAATGACAGGTTCGTTATTGAGTTGAGTATGAGCACACAGCTTACTGTAGTCGAACTGGGAACTTATCAACAAATTTATAATTAGAATTCTATTTAATTACAGTCCACTTACTTTCAGTTTGAAGAAGACACTTTAATAATTACTTGGTAAGTGTGCCAGTTAACTTCCAGAAGTAATCAAAATGAGCTCGTAATGTTTTCCTACATTTTAATTAAAAGTTACGAACTTATAATATAATTATTTTCCTTGCTGTAGGTTTATTGCCAGTTTGTGTGTTAGATGGTTACTATTTGGACAGTTTTTATTTTGGATAATTTATGTATAGGTAGTGTCGTAACAACGCTTTAGAGGACCGCACTGCTAAACTGGGTACCTAAACTTGTACATGCGGCTTGGAGAGTGAGGGTATTTAAACAAAATCGGTAAGCGAACATTCTCCGTACAAAATCAAATAAAAAAAAATTAGCATACACAATCCAAATATATTTTTTCAATTTTCAATTATCTTTTACCCCACTTTTTGAAATTTTTTCAATTTATAGTTTTTTATTCTATACGGTGACATTTACTTTTATTTTGTCATGTACCGAAAGAGGTGTCTCCGCGGTAAGCGCTTCCATATTTCATTCGGGAGGCCTGCGCTCCATTTACCGACTTGGCCGACTGACCTGGCTCAGGTTTCTTCCGTGATTTTCCTGGGCCACAAGGTGAATACTGGGATAGTGCTATCCGCGGAAATCTTCCTTTATCCATATTATTTGTTTTAACCGATCTTTGCCATCTTAAGATTGCGAAGATAGCGGCCCGTCCCTTCGCAGGCGAATGAACAAACAGTGATCTTTGTTTTTTCAACAGTTTGACAAATAAAAATTTTTCATGAACTTCTATCCGGCTTATTTAATTTATGATTCAATGTGAGTCAACAAGAAACAATAGCAGAACATGTAAAACAAAATTGATTGCTGTAAACTCCAATTTAAACAGTAGCGTGCTAGAAATCGTTTATTGTGTAAGGGTATCTATAAAAGTTGTAAAGGAATCTGTCAGAATGGTAAAAAAATATTACTGATAGAGATGCTTGGGGGGCTGAAACTATCCAATTAAGGATTTCAAACTTAACGACTTTTCAAAGTACCGGTAATTCGGTAATGGTTTTGAAAACTACCGGCTTACAGGTGAATTTCGATTACGTTTTAAATTACATAAAAAATTATAAAAATAAATAAGCAAAACTTGTAATTCAAAACGTAATATTTATTCCAGTTAAGAAAACCAGAAAAATAAACTTTAAAGGCTTGAAAATAGATTGAAATTGAAACGCAAAATAATTAATATATAATAAACTTACATAGCGAATCAAATTGAAGTACAAAACAAAATATAAAAAACACTGAAAAATAAGCTTAAAATTCAATAACGTTACCAAGTACGGAATTAGGATGATGTATTTTCTGCCAATTTCTTTCTTTGTTTTGTAAAATATGCATGTAGAAATTTTTTAATGGGATTTTTAAGCCATTTACCGGTAAACCGGCCTTCCAATCCCGATATTCAACCACCAGTCTGATTTTGAACTTAAAATTACGCAAGCACACTAGTTTGTTCCCGATCATTACGGTGCCTCGTTTACATAATCGTGCTTTCAGGGCTTTATTAAATCTGATAGAGGAATATAATGAAATAACTAAAACTAAAACTACAAGAAACACAAACATTTATTGGGTGCTTGTTCTCTACATTAAAACTATGTACGTGGTTTATTTCGATATGCCATACATTTTACAAAATCAAATAATTATATTTTATTTTGTTGCAGTTGACGGGTTTGTTTGTTGTTGTACAAGTTGCTTTTTTTCCGATATATTTTTTTAAATTTAGGGCAGAACGAATGTTTATGTAGTTATTTATTTTGAAATGCTATGGAATTTTTAAAACTGATAAATGTTCCGATGGCTGCTATAAAAAGAAGCCTTAAATTGGGAATACAATGCTTCGGGTTATCGGTATAATGAACATTATCCCAGAAGGGTAGATGGGAGCGAACTTACCTGTGAAGTTTCATCGTTTTTACCAACATTATCTAACCAAAGCTTAGAAGTTTATTTAAAATTATATAGTAGATGCGGATCCCTTCTACCTGTTTCAAATTTTAGTGGTGAGGGCCCCCCGCCTCTAGAACACATTTACACGTATAAGGCACAGATGCCTTTGCGCAGTGGCCCGCTACAGTATTCCATGCATATAGGCTTTTTTTTGGATTTATAGTATTTGTCTGTATAATTGGAACATAATTTCTGATAGCTCATTACGAAAACATACTCAGACGAGGACACATTACATCAAGGCCGCGAGCTGTTAATAGACGCGCGGTGGGCAGCTCTTTACTGTATCTTTACACAGAATTTCACCATGTAAAAATAAACTATTGCAAATATTGGCTCCCCTAATTTATTAAAGCAAAATAGTAAATAAATCATTTGATTAGCATTAAACATTACATTAAACACTACTTCTAATGCATAATTTACTTTTTTAAACATTCAAATCAAAACTGTGTATAATTGCAATGAGTTGAAACAGCAAAGAGAGCCATGCGCGTGTGAAAGAGATGCACATTTATCTAGCATGAAATTTAGTAGGCATGATTTTCACTTATTCGAAAACTTATTGCATGTCACATTATAACGTCAATAAATATTGACATGAAATTAAGTCAGGCTGAATGTCTTTCCTGTTTCATTTTTACAAACTTTTAGTGTTGTGAGAAATAATTATTTAATTTAGGTGCCACTGTTTTGTTAACGATATACAGTGTGTCCCCATTTAATATAAAGACGTATTTGTTATTTTTAGGAGCAGAGATTTGAATTATTGCACAATCGTAGAACATCATGAGGTGTGTCTTTTGAGGTACTCACACAGTATACTTATATATACAGTAGCGAAAGTAAAGGTCATTTATGGTAATTATAGCACCAAGCGGCGAACAAGTTACACTAAAATCTGACAGCTGACGGTAGTAGTGTTTCTCTGCTTTTTGAGCGTTATAAGAACGATTTTCAAGTTGTTTGCCAGTGTTTTTATAAAAATGTGAATAGTGATATACCAATCTATTATGAGAGTCTCGAAAGGGAGCGCATGTTCCGCCGTAAACTGCAAAAACAACAAAGGAAAGAATCCTAACCTTAGTTTTTTTTACATTTCCCAAAGATCCAAAAAGGTAATAAATTCTAGTAAATATTAATACATTAAAGTTTGACTTTCTCGTCGTTCTAGATCAAAACAGTGGGTTGTAAACTGTAGACGTGAAGATTAACGTGAAAAGGAGGTTGGATATTTGAATAAAAACTGCAGTTTGTGTACGCTGCATTTTGAAGATTCGCAGTTTATAAATGTTAATAAATCATACTACTGGCATTATCTTTGTATTATTTGAAAACCATTATATAATGTAGCCCGTAATTTTTCTGTTTTGCTCATTAAAAATATGGTAACAACAACGAACTGGATTAGAATTTAAAACCCGCCATAATTTAAACGATAGTTTAACTTGTCGACCGCTTGGAGCGCCACTAGTTATAGCTTACCAGGGGTTATATGGGCGCTTTCGCTACTGTATATATAAGTATACTGTGGTACTCAACTCAAATGTAAGTTGTAAAGTCAGCCTACTGCGACTTTGCAAATAGGTCTAGTTAAATCGAGTTTCAACGCAAAATTCGAATTTTAAATAGTTTAGTAATTTGCGCTATCCATACACAGACCGAGTTTAATTTTCAGTTTTGACTAGAGTTCCACGGAAACAATAGCGCTAGTTAAATTAAATGTCAACTACAATTGTGTTTTAAAAATTATTGTTGCGTCAAAACAACAATAAAAATCGCTACTTCAACGTTTAAATTTAAGAGAAAAAATCGAAATAATTAAATTCTTTGGAGATGGGGCTCGAACTAGCAAAGAAGTTGCACAAGAATTTAACAGAAGACATCCGCTGCGAAATCCTATTCGACATGGAACTGCAGCCGCCTTCGTCGTGAATGCAGTTTCTAATCATACCGGCAGTGTTTAATGTATCGTAGAAAATAAACGATTAGACTGTTGTTATTCGACTTAAGAAAACATTTTAAACGATGGAAATTTTCTTGGATGTCTTTTGTTTCCATGGCACTGTAGTCAAAGCTGATAATCAAAACTCGGACTGCCCAAAAAATTACTAAAAAATTCAAAATGCGAAGTTCACGTTGAGACCGGGGTCAAAATTTAATTCTGAACAACGTTTTCTAGTAACTACATTTGAGTTGAGTACCTTAAAAGATGCACCCCATGAAGTTCTACGATTGTGCAAGAATTCAAATCTGCTCCTAAAAATAACAAAAATATCAGCCTTCATCTTAAATGCGGCACACTATATATGATACAATTTAAATTTCCGACGTCGTGATAAAATAATAGTTTATATGCTAAACAACTAATTTTATTTATTTAAATCTTCTATTGTCGGATTATTCCTGCTGTTGCTGAAACTGGACATCCCCAACAAAGAGTAGGCAAAAATCAATTTCACGTTTAGATGATCAAACTAGATAAACGTTTGCGGGACATACTCATATTTTTCCTCGATAACAATTTATCGGCAATACCCACTATTATAATTAGTAATATCAACAAAAAGTATACAGGCTAGTCATTTCTAAAATGATGGACGAGCGAGCGTGTATTCAACTGTCATAAGCAAGGTCTATGATGCGCTGTGGTTTTTACCTCCTTCGCGTATAGCTTTATAAGGGTATTGATTGTATTCGGTTTTAAGGGCATCGAGCTAATGCGACATTTCATGGAAGCCTTTTTCGCTTTGAGCTTACTCGCCGATATACGATGTATGGATAAAAGAAAGTTACTTTTGTGGCAAACATTTTCTACTTTAACAATTTCACTAATAATCACGTTTTAGGCCTTACCGCAAAAATCCCAATTTGGGTTAATTACACTTGAATAAAACTCTGCCTTAATATAAACGCGCTAGAAAAAGAAGCTTAAAGTCGTATTCTTCGCATACCAAATTGCTGATCTATGTAAGCGCGATATCCCTACGCAGTGACGTAGTGAGGAATGTATCTGGGGAGGCTACCAAACTATCAACCGATTTTTAAAGTAATTTGTCAGAATTGCAATATTGAGATATACATTAAATTTGTTCCATTTCTGTCCCCTACGCTACAAAAACCAATATCAAGCTGCCAAATATTAGTTTGTACATACATCATAATACATATGTACTTAAGTAAGTTCGGGAATAGGAGCTTTAGCCCGGTAGCCCCTTGTTTGGCTACCCCACTGTCCCCACCACCCTCCCCTCTAGTCTGCCCTATCATTGATTTTTTGATATTTCAAAAATTTTGGCTTCAAACTCGCTATGAATGTTTTAAACGAGCTTAGTAACACGAACAACTGTTCATTGAGAACAATCTGTTGTAAAATTCATTTTGGATAATTTAATTCTCTAATCGCCAAAAATCTAAAGTGCAAATTGATTTTGAGATTTCAACGGATAAGCATCGTCATAAAACGAGATGACTTCAAAAAATAAAGTACTTCAATGCTTCCACACTATTGCTGAAGGTATAACGTGAACTATAAAATATTGGAATATGAATTCATAAATATCCAGAATAGCAAAAGTAGAACAGCTTCATAACCGTTATATGAGTTCAGTCTCTGGCTAAATTTAATACACAGAATATTATGCACATACATTTTTTCTGAATTGTAGGTAATCTATCTGTTATTACAATCTATCCATTTTAAACAGTTTTACGGTCTATAACATTTTCCATGAAATTCACCCTGTTATTGCTGTAAATTTTGTGGTGCAAAATTAAAATCGTTGTTCATCATTGACTATGAAGTCAACCTAATGAATAGTTAATAATCGCTAGCAGCGTTATTGGAGAGGATGCACAAATCCGGGAGTTTCACTAACGCCGAATTGTTTTTCGTACTTTATTTTTATTGTAGACTTTCCAAACAATATGTTTATATTCTTCCGGCGAAACCTTGTTACCATAACACTCTTCGTAAACCTATTCCGCATGCTGCATTTTCTTCAGTAAATTGTGTTCCAAGAGGGGAGCGTCTTCCTTTGTAGAACACATTTTGCACGTGTTTGATTTTCACGTCGCACATATCTAATGATTCCTTTATGATTAGCAATATTAATGTTATATACGTTTAGCTTGCCACTTGGAATATCTGTCGTAATAACAAATGAAATTACTTCACCCCTCTCATTAAATGGCATTATCTTTTCACATGCGTTTTGCATTTACTTTGACTAAAATAATTGTGTTTAGGTAGATTACAAGTGCGAATTAACCATTTTACAACGTTTCTCGTTTTGCACAACAACAAGCAGTAGCTTTTGCTTTAAACTGCAAACTGCTTTAAATTGGATTAGCTAATTTAGATTATTTAATTGTTTCGCCGAAAAAATAAATTTTGTTTAATATTTTGGTACCGTAGTGCATGTGTTTTACCTTGCCCAATAGAACGTCTTGTTTCTGCTAAAAGATTGCAGGTGATAGGAGCAACCCAATACAGTTAGGGCAATCCACTACAATTAGTAGGCAGGACATTATGCTTGTCTAATTACTTAAATAGAAATAAAACATTATAATAAAGTGCAATGAGTTTTAATCCCAACCGTCGTGTTTAAAATTTGGTCCTTTGAGCCGGATGGTGTTAACACCACTGTAGGCAACCAAGTTAACAGCAACCCTACCACAACAACCGTCTTCGGGGGAACGGTAAAACAGCGGAGCTGGTGACCTCAGCTGCTGAAGGCGAATTCGTTTTCCACCAGTTCTCATGTAGCTGTTATGGTTCTGTTTGGTTATTTTGGTAGCCAATATATATTCTAAAACCACACAAGTGCTTCTGTTGCGTTACATTTAATTAAATTAGTTTACACCACATTATGGTCTTTCGAACCAAGGCTTCGAAACCCAACAAATGGATTTTGTAGTAAATTCAAGAATATATGAAAAAAAAAACAGCAAGAATGTTCCTATGCCAGCTTTGTTAAAATTCCGGCCGTTGTCCGTCTTGGTTTACCCCTGAGAAGCTCTTACATTTTGAAAGTATTGTAGAGATAGGTTATATTGTATGTTTTTTATTTGCTCATTCTTAAAAACATTTTATTGGCTGATTTAAGGTATTGCACGAGAAATAATGTATACATTCTTAGGCCCGTTTTACATGAGACTGATCCCGATGGTCAGTCCCGACGGTCAGGACCATCTTGTCTATCAATTTCGCATGGTACGCATCAGTCAGTTTAAAAATGTGTCTGCAAGTAGATAAACAGAGCGCTGATGCCGGTATTTGTTTATTAAAATGCAGAATACGACAGAAAAAAAGAACGTGGATACATCTTATTGCTATTCCTATCCTCTTGCGGCTCCTGTGTAGGGTTGTTGTGATCTGGAAAGAGCTGTGGGTGTTGCGGGGTTCCGAGAAGGAGCGGGATTTTTATTTCGCAGCTCTTGGGGGAGTTTAGAGGTTAGCTCCGTTTCGATTCTGAACACGAAGTTACTCTCCGTCCAAAATTCAGCGCTTTTGAATTTTTTTTTATCGTCGTCGCCTAGCAGAATAAACAAACATTGACCATCATCGCATATCAAACTAAACAAACATTGCAGACGTGGCGATTGTAGCAGGAAACGGGAGTCGCACGTTCGGTAGTCGCCTTTTTGTTATTGTCGTACAAAGCCGACAAACCTGCATGTCTGCTGTCACTTTAGTATTAACTAATTTTCATTTGGACATGGGCGCATGTGAGTTAAAGATGATCGAAAGCAGAACTTATGGTTCATGTCAATGTCTATGGCAGCCACTTCTTCTTATACCTTGTTGCAGTTCCCTATTTTTGTAACTTTCTTCGAAAAAATGGATCTTCGCTCTTGGTCTTAGATAATATTAATTAAAATGTTGGTGTCGATAAGGAATTTGCTATTATTACTCATAATCTCATCAATATTTTGTTATGTGCTCTGTTGCAACACTGTAGAGTTGTCTGGAACAGGAACTACGTCGTACAGAAAAGGCTAACCTAACGGCTCTGCCGACGAGATCTACGGAGGAATCGTTATGAAATAGCCTATTTAGAACAAGCTCGTCAGCCTTAGCCTTACGCCTTAGACTTGAAAAAATGCACATTTGAAGCTTTAGGTTTGGTTAACCATGGTTAGGCAAATTTCGTTCGAATCAAACCACACATTATTTTTAGTGGGGAAAGCCCAATTTTTTTATTTTCGATTCAATCATGTAAGTGTACTTTTCAAAAAAATTTCAATTGTTGCTTTATTTGAGCTTTCATACTTTCAAATCAATAATCATTATATGAATTCGTTATTCCGACTGTGTTAGAATTTGTGCGGCTTGGCCTGCTGTATAAATGAATTGTTCGGACTGTTAAACAGACGCGATATAACCTTAAATATTGGATGTTCTTTAAATCCCAACAGTTTGTTTTTTTCTGGTGGAGTGGTCGTTTTAACCCACCATGAAAATGTTCTCCTGTGGAGTTTTAACATCTCAAACTGCTACAAGTGAAGTTAATTTTTGTACACAGCTCCCTTTGATTTGAGTGAGATTAGTTACATGTACATGTACATGTACACATACTGCCAATTCCTCTTATAAGAGCTCAACTAGTACAAAATCTGAAAAGAGTTCATCAAGAAGAAGTGATGAGTTCAAGCACGAGTTATTTCTGCAAACGATTGAAAAAGCATGAAAATAGTAAATTAGAGATTTTGTTTAGTCATATCTACAGTTGCTCACTATTTTACTGGCAACAAACGCAACTAACGAATGCGACAAGGAAGAAAGATCAAGGGACGTCCAAGTGGAAAGTCACATATCCATGAATACATTGTAATTTAAATAGATAGGTGAATTTTTTTAATCAAATTTCATATAATAATCCATAGATAGGTGAATCCCCACTTGGCCGGCTCATTATCTCCCAACCTTTCCACACTGAATTGTTTCCTGTGTTTCTGTATGCTTTTTGTATTTTGCAAAATATTATTCATCGCATTAAATACAACGAAAACAACTCTATTGGGGATTGTAAAACGATTTTTCTTAATTTGTGATTTTCGACTCGCAAGTAAATCCGAGAGAAAGCGTTATAAATATATCGAGTAAGTGATTTTGGAGAGGAAAGCAGAGGTTCGCGACAAACACTGATCGTGCGGGGAACCGAGAGTGAAGTTGGAGTGGCAATCCGTCACATTCCTCTCCGAGGACCGTACTGCTGCATAATTAATTACACTAGTTAAGCTTGGGAAACCACCTGGAACAGTAATTACATAAAATTGGTAACATTTACTTAAAAGTTCGTAAATTGCACAAATGCGTTGTAAATAATTAGAAATCCCGGAGAAGTTTTGAATTACCCTCTTTTCATTAAAGCTGATGGATACATCACTATTGTTTTGAAACTTTGATTCCGGCTACGGTACAGTATCTAATTAGTAATAGCTAATTATCAATTAACACTACTGATAGGAAAATTAGATAAATATCATATTTCGTAATAAAGCGTTCAAATCTGTTTAAAGCAGTATTGTAGTGCATTTGACGAATTCCCAATCCGAATTACAAATGAACTAATTTCCGCCCCCATCTGCAAATAATCACTAATTTACAGCCGAATACTAGTTACCGTATTGCCCGTATATCTACTCGTTTCCGATAGCGATTCTCAATTTCCAATATTCATTTTTTGATATTATTATAGATTCTGCGAGGAAAATTTAAGCATAGCTAATGAGATACGTCAATAGGAAAATATTTATAGTAAACCTTAAATGATAAACGACATATAAATAATTATGTCTTTAATTTAGATCATAGGTAAATTAGTTGTAATGTAAAATGTAATACTATAATTGTGCAGTACCACGATAATAATTTGGAATAATATTACACATTTAGCCGCAATTGTAATACAACTAACTTACTTCGGTACGATTTTAATTTTCTTCGCTTTCGACATTGATCGAAGAATTTTTGTAACGGTGCGCATATACTTACATAAGTAAATAAATAAAATTTTTAATGCTCTTAATTGTAGCCAAATCAAATGCTTAAAATATGCAAATATGCATGTTTAAATGTGTTAAATTTAGGGGAATGTGTCATCTAAAGTGCCTTCTAAATTAGTTGCGCGCACCAAAATTTTTCACGCCGCAATGGATTGTCCCAAATAGTCATGGTTTTATATAAAACGTTATATTTTGTCACGGCTGAATATCAAGCATCCACCAACGTCGACATTATACTTGAGTTTTTGTATTCCCACGCGGAGACGATGAATAGGGCAATAACATCTATGTAAGTTGTAAATCGCTATATTTTAAGTTTTTAATATCTGCGAATTTTTCTCAAATTTTACTACGGAGTTTTAAGTACAAGGTCTACCAATTTTAGAAATGTTTTAGAAGAGTTATCTTGATAATAAATCGTGGTTAGGTTATTAATTAATTATTTTTTTACTGATTATTGAATTTCAACATTCCATAATATACTTTCATTTTAAGTAGGTATAGAAAATAATTTCTAAACAATAGCAGAGAATGAAAGTTATTATTATTTTTGCAAAATTTTGCACTAAACCCATGATATATTTAATCACTGTTAGTAAGGAATTCTCAAAGTAAAAAGCTATTCAATAATCGCATTTGTTGTAGGTTTATAAGCGTTACAGTCTTAAAATATTCCATAGGTTGTCTGCTAAAACTGAACTTTTAAACCTTTTTTAAAGTGATGCCACACCCTAACTTACTTTTTCCGATAATATTCGCAGCATTTGCACTAAAGTTTTGAAATGCTATTTCTGAGCATTAATCTTAGTATTTCGCTTAGCTTAGTATTTCTATTAATGTTTGTTTGAATAAGTGCAACACGGGAGTCTCATATGGGAAGGCACATGTTAGTAGTAGTATTTTCTTCTTCTTCTTCTGTTATAAGTTTTTTTTGTGTTAAAAAATCATATTCTTTCGAGGTTTTTCAATTTTTATAAAAATCGGTTGCCATGAAAGTCCGAGTGAGTCCTGAGGATGCGAAAACAGTTCGTACAAACTTTGAGAATTAGTTCTACACAATAAAGCAATAAAAAGATTTCCTATAAGCGAAAACGATTCATACGGAGTTACTATATAGCACCAGAATATCCATCGGATGTCCATAATCAACACACTAGACGTCTACCGGATGTCCGTTTCCAACATCTTTGGATATTCAAATGTTGTCCATAACATGTTCTGTGGCGTGATACTACTAGACAGTTAATGGGTTTTACATAGATATATTATATTTTTAAATCCCGGAGATTCATTTTCCCCAAATTTATCCTAAAATGTTTTTTTTACGTATTGTCGATAAGACACTATAATAAGCACCTTAAAACAAACATTTTCCATTTTATTTCACAAAGTTTAACTTTTTTGCGTACTAAACATGTTTATGCACGTTTGAACACGGTAAAGCACAACATATGATTAGAAACCTGAATAATGTAGGGGCGAATTCCTCAATATTTATTTTTTTCATGATCGCTTACGGTACGGTCTGTCGCTCTCCCACAATCTGTTTGCGTTGCTACGGGATTTGATATTCTAGCGGAATCTGGAATATGAAAATTTGCTTCAAAATTACATCTTAGAAAATCCACAGATTTTTACGGGGTGATCAGCAAAAAAGTTAATTAATTATATGTGATTAATTTCAGAATAATGCCTTTTAAGATCACAGTAACACGATTTTTTTCGTGGCCTCCCTGGTTACGTTTTTTGAGCATCTTTGAAAATATGTAGGTAAATCATACGCATTGCTTGATTATGTGTGACTATTAATGTGCTGGAAATAATTGTAGATAAAGACGTATTATCTTACCTTTCGTAACTACGACAAAACTCACAACATATTACCGATAACTATTATATATACCTTTAAAAAAATCACACAAAACACGACCATACGAACAGCTTTATCGCTTAGCTCACCACAACAAAACTACAGAAAACTTGCTCGCGGTACCGAACGCCACGCACACAGCCGTCAAGGTTCCGGCGGTAGCAAGCGGCAAGTTACGACTGAAACTGTATTTACTGTAAATTGTAGAACTTGTAAGGATATGTTAAAAACATCCAGTGAATTAAAAATTCAATTGTAGCGAGTCAACCCGGCGGACACAATTTTAAAACATATAAAAAAATATTTTGTTGCTTTGGTTTTAAGTGGATTCAATACGCAGAGGGATCGCTCCGAAGCGCCGTACTTCAGAGAAGCTCGCTTCCCATCCAACCTTCCTCCAACTTTCATCAAGTATAAAACTCGACGGCCTGCTCAAAATTGAGAATTATTCTTTTAGGATTCTTTCAAAATTATTCCTGACTAGCCCGATATACCAGAACAAACCTGCTTCTTCAATTAACCGAATTTGAATTCACACCGTTATTTCCCCGCAAGTTCAATAAAGTCGAAGAAACCATTCTTCGGCGTTATTTCATCTATTATACTGCCAGAAATCTTATTTTAGTTAATTTGGGTAAAATTTGGGAAGCAATCCTTCGGTTTTGCACAACCGTCATTTGCCTGCAAGTTTGGTTCAGTTGAATAAAATCGTGGAAGCAATTCCTCGGTTTTGTTTGAATCCAAAAATTGCCAGAAATCTTATTCGCTTTTATTTTAGTAGCTTATTGCCAGAAGTTTCTTCGTTTTATTTACCGATTGACAGGTTATCAGAATTTTGCAACGTAAAATTTATTTTGTTTCAACGAACCTCTGAAGGCTTAACTACTCGATAATTTTTCATACTCCTAGAGGTTTTCAAACGCAGTTTTCACCCTGTAAAATTTTGGAATTAGTTTTACAATACAACGACCTTCAATTTTAATTAAAAGTTAAATCATCATGTTATACCATCTGCGATCGGCACAATCTTCGTACAATCGATTAAAAAGTCTTTTTAATCAATCAAAACCAGTAAAGGCGACAATTTCTGTAGTTACTTAAACAAACATTCACTAAAAAACACACAACAAACTTACGTTTTTTCATCCCAGATAACATCAAACCTGAAAAGAGTGCTCGAAGAAATAAGCGCAGCGTGGACAAGACAGGGATAATATAAATTGTATATAATTTTTATGCATTTACGACGAATCCTGGCTTCTGAGTTATCCAGGAAAATTCAACTTCTCCAGAACCTTCAGTTTATAGGAGGGTTGACCTGTTATACAGTATCAGTTTGATGTTCATTATAAATCCACGTATAGTATGTATAAGGACATACGGACATAAAATGTATTAAAAATGGACAATCTGTGGTTGTTCTGTGGTATTTGGAAGAGGCAACAGAAATTCTTGTAAAACTTTGTAACAAAGCTTTTCCGTGCTCATATTGTTAAAGTTAGTTCTTTGCTTTTATGTGCGGTTTGTGAAAACTATTTGACCAGTTGAATACTTAAACCTTCATGGTAACACGGTTTTACAAAAACTTTGAATTATCTTCAAAATTGTTGAATTTAACCATTTTGTATCTTTTTGGTGTATTTGTTACGCTGTCTGATCGCACGCTAGCGTGTGAATAATATACCACCATTTTCACGTTATGGCTTTAGAATATATTACTAGTATTCTTACGTTATGGTGTCATAGATGTGAAAATTTTGTACCATTATTCTCAAGTTATAATGCTGAGGATTGTTTGATGTTATTTTTAATGATTTAACACCGGCAGTGTGACGTTGCAAATACAATAATAAAAGAAAAATAAGAGGTAAGCATAGTAATAGAAAATTCGTTAAGTGAGGTCATATACTTGGTTGGTTGTTGTGAATAATGGTAAGAAGTCGGTTGGTAGAGCGGCCGTAGCTCAGTGGTAAGCGCGCGGGTTATCCGGGTTCAACTCCCGGCCCGGTCGTTCTCCCTCGCAAGGCAACGGGAAACCAGTGAGGTGAATTTTTCCCAAGGAAACCTCTCTGCAGAAGAAGTGCATGCACTTCCTGTGGTTCGGAGCCCACGTTAAACTGTAGGTCGTCTATGTCTGCCTGTGCAAATTATCTATCGTCGCGCAGCAAACACGGACATAGGAGAGAGGTCGCCAATGCCCTGAATAGGGTATGGCACTAGAAGAAGAATCGGGCTGTAACTCCGTAGGGAAGTTTTTCCGGAACCATGTTCATACGAACTTTTTCGTTGCTTTTAGATGCTCGGAGAACGTCCCTCATGTTGTGAATCACCATATACCTATATCGTTCCGAAAATATAAGCAACAAGACCTTTCACGCAAACTTCTATTCACTTTTGTTCCTTGCACTTTCTCCTGAATTCTGTCTTATTGAATGTAATAATTCAAGTTAATGTAACATTTGATATGTAATAATTATGTATACGTTGCGTTATTTTTTATTAAGACCGTATTTGCATCATTTGAATTTTAGAATCAATGCAGTTGACATCCCCCATTTTATAAACTTAATTGTATCTATGGTGATACTCCAATTTTGTCTAATTTGGGCAATTTATGCTTGCACAGCGGCTCATGTTATTTGAATGGACCAAGAACAGAATATGATGAAAATTTCATCCCAAGCTGGCCTGCAGGGAATCAAAGCACATACAAACTTAATAAGTAAATTAGCTCATCTGAGCCATCTGGGGCAAACTATAGGCCTTATTAGTCTGGCTAGCTATGGGCATAATTTCCATTTACGCTAATTCTAGTGTTATATTGCTTGGTAATTACGTTGCCAGTAAGGTGTACTGTGAATGAGCAGTGCTAGCAACAGTAGCAATAGGTGCTGGTTATAATACTATTGCAGTTTATTAGTGAAATTACAGGTATCCAACAAACTTGGCAATCACTGGTAGATTTTATGCAGCATATAATTTCTAATTTAATATTTTGTTTCAAAATATAAATATTATAATGTGTGGCATATATAAATTACATTTAAAAAATATAATGTTTATTATAACTGACAGTTCTTGTTATATTTTGCGTGTGATGTCAGTTTAATGTTTCCACATATTTTCTAGTAAAATCATTTTAAAGGAATTTGTAACCGGGAGTAAATAAATATCACGCACATAGCGTAATAAAATTTGTAGGAAGAAATAAATCATACGTTAACTGCAGCTCTACATAAAATAAATTGGACTCACAGGACGTAATTAGTCTGCATAATATCCTTCCTTATGCGGTACAGACCACACAGAGCATGCAGTTTGCGCCACAACAACGTTGCTACGTATTTTATAAAAGTGACCGCAAGTCATCTGCATAAGCTTGAGGTGCTTTGCAGATAAACAAAATTTTGTAATAATGCATTAAATTTATTGCAATTCTTCATGTGTTAGTAAAGTATATAATTTAGCATTGTTCTGTTCTAGTCTACACCAGTGATTGTCAATCTTTTTTTCATTAATTACTCTTTATTTTTGAAAATTCTTGAAAGAACATATGCCAAACTAATTTTAGTCAAATAATTTTTTTCTTAGTTTAATATGCACGGGTCGGTGCTTTTAAAATAACAGCAAATGTTTTGATGACAGATAGCAGACCAACAAACATTTGTTAAAGTTTAGTTAAACATTAATCCGGAAGCGATTCATTACGGAGTTACGGCCCTTCCGAAGATGGAACAGTGGAATCACGTCTTAATTATTACCTTCGCCATTAATTGAGATATGCTTGAAAATTATATGGCTATTTTACTACAAATCAACATTTTTCAATTGTTTTCTTGTAAATCCATTAACTAGGGGCGTGTATGGAATGGGTTGCTTGACGTATCTCTTAACGTATTTTGTAATCGCTCAATATTTTCTAACTTTTAACTTAAAAATCTCTGTACAAACATGCAAAGAAAAAGTGCTGTTGTTGAATGTCGCAAAATCTAATGCTTAAAAAATTGAGTTACCATGAAGGTATGATAGTGTTTCCTTAAGATGTGCAGTAGATGGTACAGACTTTCAGGATAACTTCTACAAATTAAAACAATAAGAAAATGTGTTAAACTCGAGTCTGGAAACGCTTCCGTAAGCAGTGACAGCCTCCGGAAGAGGAACCTGTGCCTGTTGGGCCCATATGTAAATCTGGTCGGTAATCTAGGAAATTCCTATTGCTGTATTTTCACAATCCGAATTGAGTAAATGATAAGCGGAGTATGGTAATATTATTCTACCAGCACACAAAATATGCATTGTACCAAAGATATTTCGTGGTACGTCCATTTTCCGACGCCGTACCTCTGAGTTTTATTACACTTTCGAGGGTACGCTTACCGGGGCTCGAAACGAGTTACTTTTTTACATAAAAGTACATATTTTTAAAGATGGTGCATAAAAGTACGTATTTCCACGAAGTAGTCACTAAAAGAGCATATTTTCAAATATTCCCGCTCTGTGGAACTAAATGACGCCGAGTGATATCAAAACACAATGGTGCGGCAAAAATTAATGTTTAAAAAATTTCTGTTTATTTTTTATTATAAGATTTTTATTATCTTTGGGTATGTATTTATCTGAAGTAGTATACAGGATGTATCAAATTGTGGGGACCTCGCTTATTTGAAGAGATACGACGATGGTTAAATTAGAGAAAAGTTGTTGAATTTTATGCCCATTAATAATTTAAAAAGAAATTAGAGCTATCTTGCTTAGTTTCTGAATAAACTAAAAAAACTGAAATTCTGGATTTTTTGTTTTCGGCTATAACTCATTTGTCATTTATATTTCGTATTTCTAGTTAACGCATTATTAGGACACTTTTTAATGCTGAATCTTAATGTTTAATAAGATTTGGTATAACTGTTACCATGCCTCATTTTCGACTGTCAACTTATTTTTTCTTATGGGTGGAATTTGAAATTGTTCCATATTTGAATAGAGTTTTTAATTCTGATTTCAACGATGTGTCACACTTTGCATTTTGTTAAAGTTTTGAGCATGCTATTACAGAAAATAAAAATTTCATAAGAGTGCCATGGAAAGACCACGTCATTTAATTTATTTTGAAAAAATTCTAGTAGGCTATGAACTGATGGACGTAAAACAAAACGCCACTTTTATTTACTTTGGCCTTTAGATACATTAGGTATGCGAATATTTCAGGAAACTTTGTTTTGAGCATAGGCAGAAGATTAAGTTATTTTCTTACAAAAACAAATAAATGACACAGTTACTAACACACAGATTAGAGCGTTTATTTTAGACGAGCTTCTGAGCTTTACAAAGGTGTAAAATGTTTTGAACATTTATTTAATAATTGTTTGTGTTAGTGCAGTTCTAGTGTTATGTGTTGTATTTATTTAACCTGTTATTCAAATTAGTTGCAATGTCAGTTGCAAACATAAAAACTGCAAGTGGAATTTTCAGTAAATTGTGTATGTTAGAAAATTTGTCATTTATTTGTTTTTTTTTAAATTAAGATAATCTGCTGCCTACGCTCAAAACAAAGTTTGCTGAAATTTTCACCTACCTAATGTATCTAAAGGTAAAAGTAAATAAAAGTAAAGTTTTATTCTGCTTCCATCAGTTCATGGCCTACTAGAATTTTTCAAAATAAATTAAATGACGTGGTCCTTCCATGGCACTCTTATGAAATGTTTATTTTCTGATACAAAATGTTCAAAAATTAAACAAAACGCAAAGTGTGACACATCGTTGAAATCAGAATTTAAAACTCTATTCAAATATAAAAAAAAATTGGCAGTCGAAAATGAGCAATGGTAGCAGTTACACAAAATCTGATAAAAATATTAAGTTTAGCAATAAAAAAAGTGTCCTAATAATGTGTGAACTACAAATATGTAACATAAATAATAAATTAGTTATAGCCGAAAACAAAAAAATCCAAAATTTCAGTTTTTTCCAGTTCTTTCAAAAACTAAGCAAGATAGTTCCAATTTCTTTTGATATTATTAATGGGCATAAAATTCCACAACTTTTCTCTAATTTAACGATCGTCGTATCTCTTCAAATAAGCAAGATCCCCATAGTTAACACGCAATTTGATACATCCTGTACACATACCTTGTTTTCAAAAATTTTAATACTTTCTATATTTTTTATTAGTTTTTCGTAAAAGTTTTTGTTAATGCATGTATGTTGGATATATTAATAAATGATTTCTTAAAAGTAATATTTTATTCACTTTTTTGGTACATATTTTTGGCACTGTAAGTCACTATTTACATATTTTGACACTTCATCTTTGTTTCGAGCCCTGGGCCTTACCCAATTTGGAAATCAGTGGTGTATATAATATATATACAGGGTGAGTTATTAGTAAGAAATTGTTTTCAAATGTCTTTATTATAGCAGGTACAAAAAAATTATTAAGAGAAAAATTGTTTGCTGGGTTATTGTGCATAACCTAAAAATATTACCAATTATACAGGGTGTTTAATTGTACATGTACAGCACAAAACCTTTTTGTTTTTAATTGAACATTCTGTATATTATTGAATTTTTAGATTCTAAATTTAATTCCTGATATAAAATTCTAAAGGTACTATACTCATAAAATTAGTGACTTGAATTATTTATTTTTTTTTAATTTAGACATTTGTAGACTAATATTTCATCATTAGTATTATAGATACTTAAAGCGTCAGCCCATCGGTATATTTTAACACCATCGAATGTAGAATTACATTTTTTTCAATTTGATATAGTGTTTTGTATACCAAATATTAATATTTCTGCTATTATTCGGTTTTTTCTCATATCCTTTTTTAAACTGAAAATTAAAATAGGTGTGCTATAAAAACAAAGCAAAAACTCTATTTTATAACGTTTGAAAAGTGTACCTCTCAACAATCAAGACTATTAATATATTTAATATATTTACATAGTAAATTACATCAGAGTTAGTAATTTTATGCAATTTTAGGCAAGTGTGACCACAGTTTTTCTATATTTTAATATACTTAAGTACTTTGTACAGAGCGGCCGTAGCTCAGTGGTAAGAGCGCGGGCCACCAATGCAGCGGATTTCGGTTTCGACCCCCCGGCCCGGTCGTTCTCCCTTACAAGGCAACGAAAAACCAGCGAGGAGTATTTTTCCCCAGGAAAACCTCTCTGGAGAAGAAGTGTATGCACTTCCTGTAGTTCGGAGCCCACGTTTAACTGTAGGTCCCCTATGTCTTTGCAAATTATCTATCGCCGCGCACCAAACACAGACATAGGAGAGAAGTAGCCAACGCCTTGAATAGGATATAGCACTACTATAAGACGAAGAAGAAGAAGTACTTTGTAGAAAGAAATAAAAAGCAAGTTTACAAATAGGGAGAAAACAGACATCCTGTATATATTTGGTGAATGTTACAGGAATGCAAATGCAGCCCCTAACTTGCATGTATTTACAATGTTACCCTTAATCGTAAAGTCCTTTCTTAAATTATGCTTAGGCGCTTGGATTTTCTTTAAATAAATACGATAGTTCATCAAATCCACCAGAGTAGAAAGAATTCGAGAAAGAAATTCATTTCACCTCTATCGTATTTCTTTGGTTCATGACCGAAATGAAATTTATCTCTTATTTCTTCTAAATCAAATTAATTTACGTCGAAACTTTAGAAGTTTACGTTATGTTCACCGATGACGCAACTTTTTCAAACAATGAGGATGTAAACAGACCCAATAGTCATTATGGCACTCAAGGTAATCCTCACTGGATGTGTACAGCACATTTTCGACGTTTTTTTTTCAATTAGTGTTTGGTGTGGGATATTGGATAATCGCATCACTGAACCGTACTTTTTCAATGAAAATTTAACAGGAGATAGGTATTTACGTGTTGCAAGATACACTTCTTAGGCTAGCTGCCAGCAAGATGGAGCTCATTACCGGTGGAAATTCTTTCTTTTTTAATACATTTAAAAAAAAAAGAGACATATAGTACAGGGTTATTCAAAAGTATGGAATAAAATTCGTATTTCCGTAGCGCGTTGATTTTTGAAAAAATGCTTGGACACTTAAATTGATTTAAATATAACTGCATCTTTATGGATATCTTTTGTTTTTCAACTTCAACCTCCTCACCCACAGCCACCTTGATTTATTTTTTTAAATAGCGACCTATACTTTGTTCGGGCTCATTGGAAAGCTAGCAAGAAACTGCATTTAAATCTATTATCATAAATGAACTGGGATCGTTGGTTATAGCGATTGAAAGAGGTTGACGTTGGAAAACAAAAGATATTACATAAAGATGCAGCTATATTTAAATCAATTTAAGTGTCCAAGCATTTTTTCAAAAACCATGGCGCTGGAGAAATACGATTTTTATTCCTTACTTTTAAATAACCCTGTATAATGAAATAAAATTACAGGTGAACCGGCTTTTGGAAACTATTTATAAGAAAATCTTAAATATTTGTTGTAAAAATGTATCCTGCCTGTCAAAATACTGAAATGAATATGTTTTTCTGCTGGGATTGTTGGTTAAATTTACAGTGCTCAATCAAATTAAACGAAATGTTAAGCATTGATTTTTCATTTGTATCAAAATGCAATCATGTGGAATTCATATTAGCTCGTGTTCGAATATATGGCAATTTCCTACCTGTTTTGCAATCACAAAAAGTGTTGAACTATATACATTGCTGATGTAAAAATAAATACATAGCGCGCTTTAAAATTAAAAAAGCATTTGTAAAATGTTAAAGGTTATTCAAACATTTCTTTTGTATAATAGTTTGTTTTGTTTGCGAATGTCAATGTATGTCGGTCGATATTGGAAATTTTCAAAGCAATATAATTTGTATACTATATAGGAACATTTAAATTCATCAGCAAAAAATCCAACATGAGCGCTAAAAATGAGCAGAAATAAGCAGTTCGCCGTAACTTAAAGATGAAGATGTATTTACAATAACCTGCTCTACGAAAAATCCATTTTAGGTTAAAAACAATGTTTGTCATTCAAAACGTACCTGAATTCTAAAACTAAAAAGGTATTTGCATCTATGATGCTCGTGCGGTACATACATGCCATTATCAGTCCGCTACTTGTGTGTATCTGTATGCCAATATATCCCATTATGACAGCTTGTTATCGATTTGGATACCGATTTGCATTTTGTAGGAAACTGGAACCGAACCGCGTGGACTAATTCATGTCCATTTATGCATAATAACAGTGGTTTGCTGCGTCAAGCCTGACGAAATATTATCCGGCCAGTCAAACGACAGGACCAACCTCTATAAAGTATCAATACTGTGGAGGATGACGGGCAATAGCCTTTGTCCAATTGTTGCTGCTGACATCCATATGCCATTGTTCTACATCATAAATACACACCATTTATATTATGTTTGCTGTAAACTGATCGTTTTGAAATACGCATTAACAATTGTTTACCACGCACTTTATGTGTATATTCACTTTCAGTTATCTCACATTTTACTCACGTGTTCTAATACATAGTTTGTTATTATTGTTTAACCGAATAAAAAATGACATTTCATCTTGTTAGATTAAAGTCTTTCCCTTACATTCATGTATACTAGGATAGGTCAGAACATAGGAATAGCTTCAGTTAATAACCGGTTTCATTTTGGTAAAAATTGAATTCTTCACTATAACATACATTCTTATACCGCGGTGGCAAAGTGGCAATCAAACAAGCAAACAATCTATCTATACAGGGTGTCTGCTAAGTACGCACAGACACTTTAGGAGGTACTAATTCGTTGAGTTATTTCATGAAAAGCAGTTTATATGAACACATGTACGAAGATGCTTCCTTGCGGAGCTACAGCCCTCTGAAGAAAGAACTGTCTAATCAGCGTCACTTCAGAGGGATTCAATTTGATGGCTTTTGTATTTATTAATTTTTATTGTTTTAAAGTTATTCATGAGGCAAGTATAAAATATAACACAATTGCATATCATTTCTTTCAATAACAAAAAATTAATATAATAGTAATAAAGCATGGCACAGAAATATGATTAAAAATTGTATTCGTAACAGCATTTATACCGGAGGCTGCGATTTAGGCACTACAACTATTAAGAATACAAAGGCACACAAATTTTAGGAACCAAAAGTTTTATTTTAGACAAAGTAAGCTTAGAAACAGGACCCAAATGTGTTACTTATCAAGAAAAATATATCTCACAATCAAAAAAGATTTTTTACATTTATAAGGAAAACTAAAAGCTACTCAAAAACACAAGTAAAAAGAATGTCTGTAGTGCCATCAGTTCTTTAATAAACTAATAATATTTGATGTTGCTGTAACACACAATGAGTTTCTCAATATTGTTTAAGGTTAAGCTGTTACTATTGTCAGTTTCAGTTAACATATTTTTATAAAGTGACAAAGATTTTTCCACTTAAAACGATGGGACTGGAATGTATTCAAAATTTGGTTATTTACTAGCACTTAGATAAAATATATTTTATATTCTAAGCTTCTAACAAAAATGTTTTTGACTTTGATGGAGAAAATAAAAGTTAGTACCAAAATAGGCATAAAACGAAAAATTAGGTGTGCCAACCTAAATTGTAGCCACAATAACCTAGAAATAGGCAAAATGTCTTAAAATTACTAACAATAGGCATTTTAAAGTGAATTATATATGGTTTAGATTGAAAACCTTTTTCCAAAACTCCCTCTTCTTCTTCTTCTTAATATTGGCGTCAATGCACTGTTTTATACCCGCAACTAGTGCGGGTTCTGTGAGCCCTCTACATATGCCGGGCAGGAGACTAGCCTTACCTAATAATATTCACTTTTAAGGACCTGTAACTCACACAAATAGACATTTACCTATCAAGCAGCGTAGGCGTAGCTCACAGGGTCAGTTAGAATAATGTTATTTTTACAACGAACTCGCAACAAAAGTAGGAACAAAAATGTACGCAAGTTTAAACAGTAACTTTATTAATAAGTTCTAACTTTACTTCGTTAAAGTTTATTTTAATTTATTATAAATAAAACAATTCTTAACTTCCAACAGGTTTTTTAATTTTAGCCTTATACGTATTTTAACGTGTTTATACGTCATTATCAAACGCAAGATTAAAAGTAAACAGTTGGTGTTACTATTATAGGAACAATAAATATTCTTAACTTGATCTTGGTTTTCTATATATGCGTCTAGGTGACTTGAGTTCTCATTCCAATAATGTTAAATTTAAGAAATAAATTTGCTTATTATTATTAAGATTATAAATTGGCCATTCAGAAAATTTATCCAACTACTTCATCAGATAAAATAAAATACGCGTCACTTCCATATGTTGGCAATAAATCAGAAAAAGTTGCCAACATTTTACCAAACAAATAAATGTAAAATCACTTTTAAAACAACAAAAAATATTTTAAACACTTTGTTTAATGCTATATGAAAAACCAGACAATTTACTAAAATCCGGCATTTACAAATTAAATTACTCGCACTGTAATTCGGTTTATATAGGACAAACAATTAGAAATTTTGATATGAGGTGCAAGGAACACGTACGTTGTTACAAATACAAACACCCACATAAATCCAGTTACGCTAAACACTCATTAGAACACAATCATTCAATGACATCTAATAACACTATAAAAATTTTACATTTTTGTTATGATAAACGCAAGTTAGATATGATAGAAGCATTTAAAATTCAGAAACATTGAAAATCTATACCTTTAATGAATGAACAAATTGATCTCTTAAATTCACCGTTATTGTACGTTTTGGAATGAGAAATCAAGTCATCTCGACGCAGATATAGAAAACCAAGATCAAGTTATGAAGATTTATTGTTCCTATAGCAACATGAACTGTTTTTTGTTAATCTTGCCTTTGATAATGACGTGTCAACATATCGAAATACGTATAAGGCTAAAATAAAAAAACCTGTTGAAGTTAAGAATTCTTTTATTTACAATAAATTAAACAGTAGCGGTTGGTGTAATGCAATAGTGTAATTATTGTCGAACCACGTTTAAAATCTCTTCGTGTTATGTTTCGAACGCCACAATTTACAGAATATAAGGAAGTTTTGCACATATTTTCCGTTCGTAAAGAAGGTTAAAAACACACATGGTATAATTAGGGACACGCACGATTTACTTGCATTAATTACATACAGTACAGCTGCTTTCAAAATTATGTTGGATACCACAGATGCTGTACTGAACGCCAATGTAGTTATATGTACTAGTATTAGTGTTTCTGAAACTCGCATGCTAAATGTTACATTTAAAAAAGAAACCAAATTACAGTTGCAGGCGAATGGTGTAATATCAGAATGACTGTGATTTACATCAGTCCGACCCGAATGTCCACATGACACAGAAATTAATTTTCAAAACACCTTATGAGGAATTGTAATTCATCTGTGCTAAAAATGTTTGCATTTCGTGACTATGGAATGACGATGTACCTTATAGTGTACCTACTAAACGGCACAAAACAGTGCGAACATGGCACTAACTCATGACGTAGGTAGTTGTTTTGTCGATGTTGATAGATAAGAAATGATGTGATGCTGCTTTTTGTCGTTTATTTAATAGTACGCCAATTTTTTTAGCATTCATTGTATTACTTTCTAATGTTTTTTGTATACAAAAATGTCTAAACTGAGATAACGGAAATTAAAAATCGAAAAACAGATGTTTATATTTTAGCACTGAAGTCTGTTTGAAATCAAGGACCTTCAAATACAGGGTCAACTACAATGTCTTTAAACCTCCATAGAACCCAAATTTTTCGGCAAAAACTAACCAACTTAGTTGGCACATTTGGGTAAGGACTAAACCATTAAAATCGTTTAGCATAACAGATGTATTGTCTTTATTACCAGTGATTAAAAAAAAAACATCGAATGGAGGGTCAGGCAGATTTTACGATACGCCGACAAATGCCAAAGAGAATTTAGAAGCGCTAGATATTCGAAGGTAACAAACCCGTAAATATAGTGCGCTATTTACAAAGGACAACTTGTGGAGATTTTGCTTTAAAGTCGTAAAAATATGATCATATTAATCATAATAATAATAATCAATACTTGCTTATGCTGAAAGTATAGAAAAGGAAAAATACAAGTATGTGCTTTACTGAAGAATCGTAATCAACCTGTACGTTCTACTGCTGGGCTACGGCACTCTTTTCTAACACGTATGTGGAGGTGCCTTAGCGTTAAAGTGGAGTATGGAGGACCTACAGTTTAACGTCGAATCTGAACGACTAATTACCAGAGAAGGTTTCAGGCATTAAAACCGCACGGCTGTCTAGACCGGATTGGGGAATGTGAGTGATGGGTTACGGCCAGTGTTGGGTAGTATCTAGATACATGTATCTAGATACTGGATCTAGATACTGTTCAAGTATCTAGTATCTGTATCTAGATACGTTTATAAAATTGTATCTTGTATCTGTATCTAGATCCTATTAAGCGGTATCTTTTTTTTAAAACAATAAAAGATCCTAGATACATTCAAGAATTATAATTTATTTTATGTAGTTTTCGAAGTTTATTAAAACATATCTTCAATTTAAAATTTATGACATTTTTGGACATGTAAATTTGAGCATTAATTACTTTTGCAGAAAAACCCAAATACGTCTTAAGATAGGTAATGGTAATAAATATTCAAACATCCCCATTTTCAGGGGATAAGAACTGTAAGAAGCTTAAGGTTTTATGTATACATTTACCCATTGTGGCAATACAATAACCGCCCTTGCTGTTTTGGATATTGGGAATTTCCAAGTAAATCTCATAACCAGAGCGGTAGGCTTGTCTTGACAAAACTTGAAGTGTCCTCAGTATAAATAGAAGTAGTGGACAAGTCCAGAATCAATTCTTGTGCTAGTCTGCTACACCTTGTGATTACAATTAGAAGAATGAATGATAACGAAAGTACTTTTTTGGAAGTGCCAGCGATACTGGATGGCGAGTTTTTTAAGTTGGTGTTGCGTTGTGATAGTAAGGTTGTCACACAGTGTCGAAACTGTCCCTCAAAGATTCAGGGTGATGTAACTTCAAGTGGAAACTTTATCAAACATCTTAATGTGCGTAATGAATTTTTTCATTTAAACTATTAATTAATATTATCATGGTTTATGAGCGCTTTCATTTCTGGAAGTGTAATTTTTTAAAGTAGGTATCTAATTTGTATCTGAGAAGGATCTAGATACATTTAAAAGTATCTTGTATCTGTATCTAGATACACTTAGTAAAATGTATCTTGTATCTGTAACTAGATACACTTTTTTAAAAGTACCTGTATCTGTATCTAGATACAAATAAAAAGTATCTTACCCAACACTGGTTACGGCATAGATTTTTATTGCTGCATGGCTGCGGCGGCGAATCAAACCCCAGACCTTTAGCGTTAGAGGCCAAGCGCCTAACCTCTAAACTATTGCCACTCTCGGTGAAGAATGAGAAGTCTATATTATAAAAAATAAAATTAAAAAGAGTACACTTATTGATCATATAATCAGTTATTTTATTTCTTATCTGCTGCTTTGTAAAGACTTAAAGTTTTTTAGGTAATTAATTTGCTGCATGTGAAGTACACTGTTAATAGTGTTCTTTTTTATAACTGGTATTAAATCAAAAAAAAATTTCGCAGTTATATAAAAAGGCGGATTTTTACACGCGTTGATGTTTTTTTAAAAGTATTATTTTATGCATATTAACTGAAGGCAGCCGGAGACAGCTTTGCATTCGACTTCATTTCTTGCGACTAATACACAGCGGTACATTTCAATGGTATTTCCTTAAGTTTCGCTAGCATGGAAATGCAATTAGATATGCAACTAAATGTAAATAAGGAAGTACACGTCGTAAGCCTCAGTACGTCTGTATTTTGCGTTGTTGTTCATTTATTTGTTTTCTTTTTTTTAATACCTCAAAACAACAGAGACGTATATTTTTGTATAGTTGGCCTATTAATTGATGTATGATGAATTGACTAACTCATTTTAAAATGTATCTTTCCAATGTTTAAATATACCGCAAAATTGTGAATCGTTAACATTTTGTTTTAATTTTTCACAAAATTAACACCATATGAATTAGAAAAGGCACTAACAATAACATGATAAAGTCCGAAGTTTATAGGAATGCATAGAAAAATATTGCGAATACATTGATGGTAAAATACACGTCACGATTGGCGTTGTCATCGTTTTGTCGCTAAGGTGTTCTAGACATGTGTGTCCGTGCTTTTCAGTATTCTTCGGACTCCCTGCGAACCACTAACAGGAAATTGGTCTCAATTTGGCGTGAAAAATTGGGTGCTTAACGTAAGCCTTTTGTACATATTCGTAAATTTGCAAGCCAAAATGTGGCGCCTGTGCTTTTTTGCATAAATAAAATTGTACATTTTATATTATTCAAATTATCTACTATAATTATTATAGATTTTACCTTTAAATTTAAAATGTGCGTTTTCTGCTGAGAGTGCATAAGAACTACTCTAATACTGTGCGCATTCCTTCTCATTGTTATTTCAATTTGATTCCTTCAAATATATTCTTCACTTTTTTATTTCAATGCAAACACTTATGTTTCCAGACATAACACCAGTAATAGTATATTTTTGTCAGCTTATGAACTATTTAGGGCGTCGCGTTACGTATGGTTTCTTTTTTTATACATACTTAATGAGATTGGGAACCTTTAGTATATTTCACGTAGGAAAGATCCTTCCGGGTAATAGTTTAAGGTGGCACGTCTTTCCGGAGTCCGAGCTTCGGATCGATCCCCGGCTGTCTCTGTCTCTTGGCAGAAATAAGCATTGGTCCACTTCCTGCCTAATGTTCTCATCAGTCAGAAGCTAACTAATGCTTGCTGTTTTCCATCCTGAACTTCTGCTCTTTTGTATTCTTTTTCAGCAATTCGCATTCCTGCTTTAAAACGCTAATATAGTTTGTGTGTAAGAGCTTTAAAGATAATTTTATGCAGTTTTACTGCAATTATATTTGTATATTTCGTAAACAAATGATAAATGTGTATCTGTTGTTGACAGAAAGTAATTTCAAGTTTATTAAATAGTTGTTAATTAGTATTACCACTTGATGAAGGCTTAAGTATAGCCGCGTAGGCAAACCTAAATTTTATTAATGGTTCAATAAATTGAATTTATAATTAGGTTAACTAAAATTAAACTCTCATAATTTTCGTTTTAATTATGGACATATATTTGGTATTCTAAAATTAATAAATCTGTCTGTATTATATTGTATATATAAACTCTATAATTGAAAGTACTAAAATTGCACGCATTGCGCCCAAACACCATCTGCAAATGAATTACATTTATATATAATACGTTGTGTTTTTCCAAAAGTATTAAGGGCAATGCAATAATACCGCGTGTGCCTGAAACTACGGAACATAAAAAACAGTCTATGTTTGTTGTAAGAAAAGATCCAGGAGCACTTTGAATGTTTTATTAAGCTTTTACATGACATACGCGCTGCTTGGGTTGTCCCAGGACCGAATTGGCAGCATGACATAATGCGTTATTTTTTACTCGCCCTGTATAATTGTTTAACACTTGCACTTTATTCTATTCTGAGCGTAGTGCCAAATTATGCACGGTATCTTACTTGTACTTGACATGAAAACGTCACCTCACTCACAAAGCAATTGATTTAATTCAATGATTAAAAAAATGTTTGATTTAAATCAACTTCATTTAAATCTTCCCATCCTGGAGCAATCTTTGTACATAGTAAATCCGAATCCTTTGTACTTGCCTCACATTTTTTCTGCGGGCGCTACTAGAAGACGTATATTTATATGTACGGCTGGGTTGCGGACTAGTACTGTTTTTGCTGTATATTAAGAAAATGGGATTAACACTGTTTGGTAGGATGACTGGATCGCAAAGCGCTGAGCCCTTATTCGCAATCCAAACTCCGCGACGCACGCATGTAGAGTCCTTCAGCCTAATTTTGTGACTAGACACTCAGGAACATGCGCAATTGCAATACGCACATATAAAAAAGCGAAATGTCGTACAATATTACTGAAATATAAGACATTGCTTAAGATATGTAGAAGTAAAAGCAGTAATTGGAAAAATAGTTATTCAACAACTACATTACAAGATAGAATGGACCGATTTGATTTTGTTTATTGTTTGTTGAAGATGTTAGGCTCATGTTTAAAAATTAATACGCTAAGAACTCATAGCCAAACTGTACCCAAATATTAGGAATTCGAGCTATAATAACGACAAATGTGCTGCGAACAAACAATTCGTTGTTGCTGCGTTTACACTACTAGCTCGCATTTAAGAACAATGGCAGCGATTTCTAAATGATTCCTAAAACTAGGACTTTAATCCGCGGCCCGCTCACTACTTACCTTATTATTAGCTTATTTATGATATTTAGAAAATGGAACATAGCCCGCAGGTTTCGCCTGTTTTGTTCTGTCATACCCGTTTATTGTCTGTAACAGCATTATTTCCACATTTCGGAAAACCATAGAAGACGTTGTAAGGATATTAGAGGACCTTCAAACAAACTGCATGATGTCGTTCCTCATCTCCATCTCTACGTGCTTACAGAATATTAAAAACATCGCGTGCCTAGTTTTTGAGCAATATTTTAATTTTTACAGTTTCTGCGGTTCTGAAAGTACTCTTTCATTATAATATTTTACCCTCTTTTGAGTAGTACTTTGCCAAATTTCATATCGATCTGCCAACGCAGTTCTGAGTAAGAAAGCGTTGTAATTAAAATTTTTCAAAATAAATGTAGTGGTCGCCATTTGGACGATAGATGAGTCGGAAAAATACTTTGCAAGTCTTCTATCAGATCCCATATTTATTTTTGCAAAATTCGAATTGTTTTAAACATAATTATGATACCAAAAACATATGTTTAACTATCTTTTCCGCCTTCGGAGTTTTGAATGCTTATTTTTCTTAGGTATTTCTGGTACACCCCTACAATTCAAGTTTCATCAAAATTAGCTCACGCATTCGATAGGTATAAAGAAAAAAAAACAAACGCAATCAGCCACCCACACCCACCTACGCTGCACATACCCACAGTTAGACATTTTCCAAGAAAACAATTTTTTAATTAATTGTAAAATATGTTATATGAGAAAGGTTTATACCTCTCGCCTGTAAGAAAAATGTCTTTAATAACTAAAAACGGAGGCTACTTTATAATTATTTGTATCATAACTATTATGATTTTATCAATGGATCTACAGTTTAGATGGCGACTACTTCAACATTTATTATTCTGGACCTTGTGCATCTCTACATCAGCCCCATGTCATATTTTCACAAACAAACTCTACCGGTAGCGATGTTAAGGGTGCGATGAAAAGCAGCAAAATGTCGTGAGTGAAGGGAGGTTGATATTGTAAGAAAGCCCGGAATGGACTCATACCGGTCAGTCAAGGCCATTGTATGCTGAAACAGGCGGTTGGTACTGTGATGGCTTTCAGTGATGGGGAGGGTATCTATATCTACGTCTATGTTCATTTATAGTGCACTCACAGCAAATATACATATATTTGTTAAGATCATGTATATTCAAAAATGCTATTAACAGTGGTTTCTGTTTTAGTCATAAATTGCGCAATTTGTTCACGTAACACGCGAAATATTTTCAAAGTTATACGAGATTTTCATTACTTTTTTATCCCGAAGTGCGTAAATCTTTCACGCAAGCATTGAACCGTAAGCTCAAGTTTTCTTTTGTTGGACCCCAAATCAGTTTACTGGCGCGATACAGTTCTGCACCAGAAACTACATATATATCCATCTAACAATCACCAGCAAAAAATGGCTAAGAAATATTCTTTGTTGCAATGACTTTTAATATTAAACTTGAAACTTACTTTTTCGCTCAAAGACGGCTTCCTAACCTCTAGAAATAAATTGAATCTTAAATCGTATTTGTCTTTCTAAGGAGATTGCAATTCACAACGATTGGCAGTTTTGTACGTACTTAATTTTCGTTGTAAGCTTGTACATAATAACTTCCTCATAGGGTTGCAGAACTGGATGGCGTTCAGTTATCAAATCGTCACTTCGACTACTATACATTGGCAAAAAGTAGACAGACGTTTTCTGCTGGTCTACAAATTCTACCTAACACTTTGGAATAATTTCGTCAAGGGCATTCAAAATCGGGTTTTCACCTACCTTGTGCCAACGGAAAATAATTATTGATCCTAAATAACTGCAAAACTGTTTATATTATCTTTATTTATAAAATCGGGCTTTACTTCGTTAAAGCTTATTTTAATTTATTGTAAATAAAACAATTCTTAACTTCAACAAGTTTTTGTTTAAGCTTTATACGTATTTCGACATGTCATTTTCAGAGGCAAGATTAAAAGTAAAAGTGGTGTTGCTATAGGAACAATAAATCTGCATAACTTGATGTTGGTTTTCTATATCTATGTCCAAATGACTTTATTTCTCAGTTCAAAACGTCCAATAATGGTGAATTTAAGAGATCAATTTATTCATTCATTAAAGGTACAGACTTTTATTGTTTGTGAATTTCAAATGCTTCTAGTATGTCTAACTTACGTTTATCATCACAAAAGTGTAAAAATTTTATAGTGGCATTAGATGGCATTGAATGATTGTGTTCTAATAAGTGTTTAGCGTAATCAAGTCATCTGAACGCAGTTATAGAAAACCAGGAACAAGTTACGAAGATTTATTGTTTCTATAGCAAACCAACTGTTTACTTTTAATCTTACCTCTGAAAATGACATGTCAAAATGTCGAAATACAGTGTAAGGATGGTTTTATTTACAATAATTTAGTTGATATTATTATTTACTAAAGATATTTATAGTATTCCTCTATATTTGATCTCAATTAACAGTGAAAAATCGAGATATAACTCGAACAAATAAAAAAATCATCAAGAAAATATCCAGAAGGTAGTTTTTTTAATCTTAGCAAAATTAATTTTGCTACGTTGCTCCACAATTATTTATCTAAAATTAAAAACCACTAGTCTTAACTCTTAAACAAATAATCTATTATATTGGAAATGTACCCTGAAAATTATGGAAATGTGATCATCATTAGAGCGCGGATTTATAAGCATTTATTTTTTGAAAATAAGCGCTGAAAATAAGCTTGATAAATCGAAAAAAACATGGAAAATTGCTAAGTAACATTAAAAAAAAACAAAATTTTTATTTGTTTGCATAAGAATAAGAAATTGTTACAAATTTTTTAATACTAAAGAGAAACTAGAAAATGTAATTAACAACAAATCAAAATATACTTTGGTATTTCTTTGTCGTGCAAACCATGTTTTTATTGAAAAGTTAACTGAAGTATATTATGGGAAAACGATAGAACTTTTTTAAATCGGCTCTTAAAAATAAGAACTATTACGAAGGCGTAACTTACGCTTTTCATGCACCTTCTGCAAAATATTTTGTTATTTTCCATAACCAATTCAGAAAAATCTTTACGTCAAGTTGCCGCTACGGGTTCATTCTTCTCTTTAGTCATTTTGCAATTTCAAATTAAAAGTATTCACAAAACATCACAACGCAATGGAATGCTCCGGATTACTGACGTTAACAAAGGACGAAACAATGTTTTTAGCATTTTTACACATAAACGCGATAGACTATTGAATGTGGCTTTTGATAGAACATAGAACTAGGTGATTCCCCGAGCGCGCTGTCTGTTTCTCTAAGGGATGTTTGTTTGGTCTAGCGGGGAATTTGTAGGATGTGGTGTAAACATTCGGTAAATTATTATATATTATAATAGTAAATTAATTAATGTTTTAACGTTGGATTTTTTAAAGGAGGAATTGCAAATGTTAAATTCTTTATAAAAAAAAAGCACCAAGTAGCTCTATAAAAGCTAAAATAAGCGAATATATGCGGTTTAAGGAGCAAAATAAAAGTGGTGTCAAATGATTACATTTTTCGTGAACCGTGGAGGTACAAAAGGATTTTCATTTGCATATACAATAATAGTGCATAAACAAAATGCTTAAAATCCGCGCTCTAATCATCATAGTGAACACATCAAAGATGTAGCTTTGTTCAATTCCAGGTTAAGCAAGTAGTAGATAGATGAAATTATATCAAAGTGAACCATCCCTATTAGCTGATTTCCAATATTTTTGAATAATATCTTAATAAAATATGCTTTATTGTTTATTAACAATTACAGCAACGTTTTATTAAAATAATATGAAAGAATGTGGTATACTCGTTAATTGTTCAGTTCACCAGTATTCTTGAGTTATTCACACCGGTTTAATTTGTCCATTGCAATCTCTTGCTAAATCTGGAATACTTTGATTCAATGCTCTAGACTGAGACTTAAAGGAATTTATATTAAATTGGACGTAACTGCTTCCTTAATGAAAATAACAAGAGAATTTAGAGTTTTATCTTCTAAAGCTCTGCTTTCATCTGTGCTCACACAATGGGTTTTGAGATTGATCTAATTGTAGACATTTTTATACTCATTGTTGAATACAGACAATATAACAAAAGTTTGATATTTTTCCAATAAGTTGTACGTTTTGTTAATATTGGGTTATGTTAATAATTTACTACTGAAGAAGAAAATTTTATTTTTCAGTTATATAAAATTCTGAGATTAACTGTCGTGATAATTGTGATGGAAGTTGTATATTTTTTATAATATTTCTACAAAATATAAAGTATAATATTTTTAACTTAATTACATTTTTAAAATTATATTTTAGTTTTACTGTCTAACAACTTAAGTGTATTTATTAATATTTTCATTTTCAATATTCACTTGTTGTAAATATAATCGTAATAGGTGTGGATGTTTCCAGGCTTCCTTCAGAAACATTGTTTCTAAATGGTTCTATGAAAAATTGTAAATCCAGTTCTTCAAGAATTTCTCATTTACATCGAAATTGCGTATTGCTTTTATGTTGTTGCGTATATATCAACACAAACGTCTAGAATTCATATCCCAAGGAGTTTTATTAAAGTGACCTTTTCATAAAGACGGTGTAACTATAATGATATGTAAATAAAGCTTTCGGAGACCGCGGGTTACTTGTTGGATCTTAAACAGAATCGAGGAAAAATGGTGGAACATCTATCGCAACCTTTGAAGCGCATTCACCGTGTTTTCATTTCTCAAAACTTTTTTCTAAGTTATTTTCCGTAACAGGTATATATATTTTTTATGGTTGATATAATAATTTAATTTAAAAAGTCACATTTACTGTTATTTCGTGAGATGTTAAGAATTTTTTCTTTTTTTCTAGGTGGGTATCAGCTTTTGATGTTCATGACAAGAAGAGGACTTACATCTAGCTAACGTTTGTTGCTAAACAAATCAGTGAGTTACCACCAAAATTTATTTTTATACCGGTCTGCATCGAAATGTTGTAATTGCAAACTTTTTTTTATACATTTACTGCCTGTCACAGTAGCTATTGGTCCGGTTATAAACGGACATGGAAGTTAACACAAAAATGCTAAAATAAATTACAATTCACATTAATATTAATTTTATCCAAAGCCGCTTGGGAACTGTGCATGTGGTAATGCGGTTCAATCAAATAAATTGCAACGAAATTCAGCATACAAAACAATTTTTAAACAATCTAAAACAGTAAAATCTGTAACTGAATCCACAAATTATATTACAGCGCGCGCTTTGGAATTTAATAATAAATGTATTGGTGTTTGCTCTACAGTAGACGTAGTTGACTTAATGGTACTTATTCTGTACTTTCTCATGAGTCGATATGAGTATAACACCTTTAAGTTATTATAATTAAGTTTAAACTAGCATCGATATGAACTTTATACCCGGCGCTCTGACTTTCAGGCCGGTTTTAAGACAAGTTTTTCAGGCCGGAATTTCCAACCGGTTTTTTCAGATCGGTTTTTCATACTGATTTCAAACCGGTTTTAAAAAAATTAGTAACTCACGGTTTCCGAAAAAAAATTTACCGTTTAACCAGTGAAACGTAACCAATCGACAGCGCTACTAAACAGATAATTATAAAATCAAAATTATTTATCAAGAGCAAATATGAAGAACAAAATAATAAGCTAGATCTTGATCTTTCGAACGTCGAGGACTGCGTAGAAACCGAGCCTGGCGCTTTTGCTTGTCTTGCTGATTCTATAGGGCTGATGCAGTGCTCTTGGAAGAGCTGGGGACTGTGAATGTGTGCATAGTATTGGGGGGGGGGGGGGGGGGTCATGTGCGAATATGCAATGGAATGAACGCGGTGGCTTTCCGATTCAAACGTACGGCACTGCAAAATTGTTTGAAAAGTCGGCAATTATCAAACGACAAAGAAATCAGCTTCATAAAAAATTATTCAATAGAATTGCGCTCTCTAAAACGTTACTTCTCTTGCTCCACCATAATTCCGGCAGTGGTCGCAATTCATTTTGTGTTTAGTTTTTTAATATATTGTGAGATATTTTAAATTTTTTAATTTAGTAATCTATATACTATATCGTTACCCGGCTCTCTTCCACCTGTCTCAACATTTAGTGGTAAGGGGCCTGCGCTACTAGAAGCCACATATTTACGCGTTTGATACGGAAATTCAGGTTCACAGAAGATGTTCGGCTTGGGGGCCTGATTTTTTTAGTGCCTATTTAGAAAGTCCAAAAATATTTTGAAAACTTTTGTTATGGCACTTTCCTGGAAATGGGGAAAAGTGCTTAGTTCCATTAACAGCTGTATTTTTTTTCAAAATAATATTTACGGGATTTTTTTAGAATGTTTTTCCTGGAGGATATTTACGGATATTTATTATTTTTCTTAAATTCTTTTTCTGTGCTGTATTTTTAGGGGTTTTATTCGTTTTTACGGCATTTTGATAACCGCAAATTTTGTTTGCCCATTTTTTAAATTTTTTTAGGTACTCAAGGTCCTTACAACAATACAACAACCACTTGCGCCATAGGCAAGCAATCTATGCAATAAATTCGAATCTGTTTACTCTGTCTCAATTTCTGGTGACGACGGACTATTCTTACATCTCAACACAGCGTATTTACTATGTTTGCCGGTACCGATGTTTATGTAACAGTTACGTACAGCGGCGCGGCATTTAATTTCAAAAGTTTGCGTATTTTAAAAGAAATCACCATTAAAAACGTAGCCGACAGGTTTTACTAGTATTATTTATTTATTTAGGTGTAGGGCGAAGCTTATGCATAGTTGTATACGTTTTCATTTACGTTTAAACTGTCTGGTTTTGCATCGGTATTATTCGACATGCGGAAAAATGTTTAAAACGTATATTTTACATCTAGTATTCTACATGCCCAACCCTGCTACAAAAATTTTTTTCACTACACGGCATTGATAGCAGTAACAGCAATACAGTTTAAATGGTGCACAAAGTAATCTCGGAGCATAAAATCTTGAAAAATATCGTTGCTGGGGAACCCTGTACAAACTTTTTAAAGTGCCGTTTGTAGCAATAAACAAATATCCACAGCTGGAAATGGAGGATTTTATTATAATAGAGCGAATGTAGTATTTTCAAAACGGAAGTCGCCGTTGCCCTGCAATTGAACCTGCATAATTGTCGTTATTGTTATATTAAATAATTTTTCACGCTACCGGCAATGTAAGTAGGCCTTACATCCGTAGCTACAGGGATCGTAAGTGGCTGATAACATTCGTGTACTAGTTACCCTTGACGACGGAACTTAATAGTGTCACTTACATTCCTAGGAAAATAATGTTGATTTTAACTGTTCGTTGATATGGTAACAAGCACAGACAACTTAGAATAATGGGGCTTTTAAAAAATAATTCCAATGACAGCTGCAAAACGAACTTTTAAAAATATGATTAAATTTCTACCTGTAGGCCTACTTACATTGCCAGTAGCGTGAAAAATTTAATAAGTAACACGGAATGTATCGACTAATAACATCCTCGGCAGGCGACAAGCTTCGGCTCTGCCTCAGCTCGTATTCGCCTACCTCGGATGTTATTGCGTCCTTACATTCCTTGATACTTAAATAACTAGTATTTGAACATCGTCGAATGTGGATGGATCCAGGTTAGTTAATGATGTAAAATTAAGAAAAAATTAATACGAGGATAGTTCAGAAGCATATTTCGTAAACTGTAAATACGATTTTTCTATATTTATAAAGTGGTAGAAATTGTCTTTTTGACTAACTGTTCACACGAGGGCAGTGCAATCATAACTTAAATAATTGTTGTGGTATGAAGACACCTACATGGATAAGAATTAAATAATTAATGATGAATAGGTAGATGCGGCAATTACTAATACTGTTTTATGTGTATTGGTTTATATTACGTTAATAAGAATTTTTTTGTATTCTTGTCAACATTTACTTCTAAAAAGTATTTATATATTTTTTTTAATTTGGATATAATGGCCGAGTAACTGCAGTTATAAGGGCGAAACCAGATGCAGACCAACGAATTACCTCGTGGTTAATTGTTAGCACTATTATTAGCAATCAGTTTCAATGAGCTCGTTTATAATGTTACATGCCTTCCGCAACTTCAGGACATAAAAAAATCAAATTAAGAACAAACTAGACGCTATTTTATTTAAAAAATTATTTGATGGTAACGGGGTGGAGCTACGTCGAAAATTGTTCTCTAGACAATTGAAAGTTGTGATAGTAATTACTGTAACATATTGACTTGTTTGCAGAGTTTGTGATTACTACGTTACTCTGTTAGTTTAGTAGAATTCAGTTCAAGAAGTTACATGGAATATAATAATTGGACACTATTTAACAGGAACCTCACGTACTTGTATAAGTACTTACTTATAATGGATATAAAATAAGATCAAAACCACGCCTTAATCTTCTTTATTTGACATTTAAATTCATCCCTAATTTTACTTAACCTGTAGGTGTGCATAACTCCTACAAAGTGTTGCGATTTAGACCCTGCGTTGGATTCCGGCGTCCGCTACTCGCATTACAGTAAATGATAATTATTATTAAACACATTAATGGGAATTTATGGTTCAGTTTCGTGCATAAGCTGCCTCCTAATGTTGCAGATTGCACATAAACTAGCTGATCACATAAACTGTTATTAAATTACTCGCCAGAAATGCATGCAGCTTGTGCAGGTGAGCTTAACCGAGTGCTTAAATCAATCTTGTAGTGTTGAGTTAATGTTAATGTAGCTTTTCACATAAATTTAGGTTGTACTTACTGTATTACCGGTTTATCAGGATAAGAATTGTATTTATTGCGAAAAGAAGATTTCCATTCCACATAATAACCTTTTTATTGCTTCTAACGAAATTTTTTAAATCCTACGGTGTTACCAATTCCTGACGTCGCATGACCATGCACAAGACCGAACCACTGGCACACCGAGGCCGACTCAAATAAATTTACACGAAAATAAATGGTTCATCATTTTGTAAAAATATATATATATAATATAAACTGCTTGTACTTGTTTGAAATTTTTCTTTCTCTACAAATCTACTCGTCTGATTTCTGTTTGTAATAATAAACTTTTAGAGTAAAAATCATGTTTTAATGTAAAAAAAGGTTAAAAATTATTTTGAAATCAAGTGGCATTGTAAGTATACAAATAGTAATTGAAAAACTTATAGGAATATAGTGTGGAGTGTAAGATGTTCCGGTAAATAGTTGTGCAATTATTGTGTTATAATTCTGTAGTAATATCACAAGAGCTATGTAATTGCTGATTATATTAGGATGCTTATTGCATTGTAAGAAAGAGTGTTACATGCTCAGTTAAAAAAATTTTCTGTCAAACTGACACGATCGTGAAATGTTTTCAGATTTTAAACGTTTTATTTTAATACTACATATTTATGCGACAACTAATGTTTCTTTGCATTTTCAGTATATTTTTACTTCTTATACTTTTATTATGGGAAAGTATTGTTCATCATCATCATCATCAGCTGGCATGGAGCTGACTCGAGGGTCGATCCTGGATTACGCCAGGCCCACCCCATGCCAGTAAGGTGGGTAGGAATTTATGTGATAGGTGGGATCGGGTGGGGTGCTGAGCCGCGTTAGCATGTCTGCAATGCATACCGCAAGACACCGCTGCTGCAACACCGGGTAGTTAGTAGGCTACGCATCAATGGGGTTTTTGAGTACGCAACCAAGACCGTTATGCGATTATGCATTTTATCTTAATAAACTTTGGTATCAAAGTTTCACATTGTTCTTATTTCACACATATCTATTGTTCTAAGATTACAGATTAAAATATCTTAATTCCCGAATAACTAATAAACTACTTAATATTGCGTATCGTCCGGGTGGTATTGCTACCCACAAATACCCAACAAATATCTTAATTTCCTAATGGCTAATAAACTGCTTAATATTTACCCCAACCCTTATTTAAACTTTATTGTCACTTAAATGTACAGTTCCCGCAGCTCGATTATACTTCCGTCTTTTCTAAATTTCCCCTCTGCAGTTGACCAGTATTAATTCGTCGTTTTCTTTCCCACTGGTGCGTACTTGTGTTCCTCTTACTTTGTTTTCCCCTTCTTCACCGTCTTTCTGACTCCTCTTCTCCGTTTGCCTGTTCTTCTTCAATCGATTCTTGATCCGATTCTTCCATTATTGTGTATTTCTATTGACGCCTTTAGTATTTCTGCTGCTGCTGCTATTGATTCGGCTCCTCCCCAAAAACCTTCTTTCCCTAGGTCTTCTAAGTAGGCTTCTGTTTGTAGTGCTGGGCCGTAGGTATGTGCTAGATGGTCGTAGCGCGGAGTCAAGTTTCTTACATTTTCCTCCAGTTGCAATTGGAAATTTTGTGGGTTTTCTCTGATGTGTGACACGATTTTTTCCTTAAGATGAAAGCTTCTTGTTTGAGCTGTTCTCGTGTCGCCGTAACATTCGCGTTTTGGTCTGCTATTGAGGTGAATAAGCAATTTCCATCTCCTGGGATTTTCCGCACTGTCAATTTGTGTCTGTCCGTATATACTGTTTCCTGTTCCATAGTAGGTACTGTGCCGCTTCTGATGATTTCCGTTGGTTTGCTAGTGTGTACACTTCCGTTTATATTTGCGCCGTTAGATTATATATACTTATTGCTTATACCTATATACATACATACATACCTACACCTTACACATTACACTATGCTAGTTTCATTAATTAATTAACTCAATAATCAAATAAAATTTACATTGGAAAACTACGTTTAACAGAGTATTTTAGAATTTTTATTTAAAGTTTTTATGCCTGTGTTAACCCTCAGTTTGAAATTTAATAGGTCAGAATTTTAGTCTTTTATTTTAAATAGCTTGTTTAGATTGTAAGCGAGCCGTTCTCTCCTGCTACATAATAGACCCTTTCTAGAAGGTTTCTACCTGCTCCTGTACCCTTGTGTTTAGCCACCCTATTCCCAGAATTTGTTTGAGTTCTTGACTGGCTGTTTAGCAAGAGTCGGCCCTATTGCACAGCTAATGAAATAAGATAAATTAAGCTCCTACTTTTACAATTATTTGCTGTTTAATATCTATGCCCCCCTGATCTACCACTATCCTGGAGGTATTCTATATGTTTTCTACAAGGTATTAATTTTTACTTGCCTATTTTATCTTATTGAGTATGTACTTATCTTTTGAGAGGTTGTTGGGTAACCGGTTTCCTTTCACCTGTTGTTAGATGAGCAGGTAATCCAGGTGTTCCACCTCTCCTTTCCGGTAACTCTTGCCTTTTTTTTGGATTGTTTTTGAGCACTGGCACACTAAACACTCAAAAGCACCCGCCTTGCTCTGGCCAAACAAAGGACCTCCGTGACGCGTTGTTGTGTTTTTACCTGTTTTACCTGTTACGTTGAGCCACAGGTATCAAATCACGAACCCTGCTTTTGATGTTCACTCTAGGATCGACTTTCACTATAAAATTTCCGTTTTAAACGGCGAAAATTCTCGTTTTACTTTTAAAGGCTAGAGCTGCGCTGTTACACGTCTGCTCTCGACCGATGTTCAAGCAAAAATCCCCTTTTATTATGGGAAAGTATTGTTTTCATAAAAATTTTCTAATTCGAGATTTTGACGGACATACATGTTTTGCACCTCCAGGTACCTAAGAACTATTGTAGTGTGCCGATGTCTTTTCGTAACTCCCGAACGGTCCGATTTTAATGAGCTTTAGAATGTGGGACTGGGGCCTCTGTAAACGGTACCTGATTGTGATATGCATAATCGAATGATGCCATTCAAAAGCATTTAATAGTCGAATGATTCATTCGGATAAAATCATTCGGATGTTCTATACGGTAGAAAGTAGTAAAAGCGCCGTCGCTTGCTTCTCGAATGCTTTTAAGAAGGAATTTTCGTTCTCATCGTCTTTTCTCGCTCCGCTCCAGCTTTGAATAATATTTTTATTAATTTTATCACATTTCATCGCTAATTCCGTCATTGTTTTAAATGATACCAGGGACAAAAACTATCCGATTATTAATATTATATAAATAATCGATTTTTATTATTTTTTTGTGAAGTGTACCACTTGTTTGTACCAGCAGTAAAACAGTATTGTTCTAAATAGTAATAAATTGCTTTATATTGTATTTTTTATTATTTATACTTTTTACAGCTGTATTAAAATATTCAAATACGACCTGCGTTGAAATGACCACGAGAAACAAATCAGTGTGCACTTTTGTGTTTTGGCTTTTTGCATCATAATACTAAGAGTGGTGGTAGCACTGTATCAGATATCTGCATTGTACATTTGCAGTTGCCTACTGTAAGGGGGAACGCGCACTTCCGAAATGAACAAACCCGAAAATTTTAAAATCGTAAACTCATTCGAATGGTTTTCTGTAATCGCTTGAGATATCTCGAGATATATTGATAATTGAGGGTTCGATTATTTTCGTTCGTAATATCCCATCACTACGTAATAACAGTTTTTGGTAATTTTCAAAACAAAAGTGCACACGATTGCGTAACATTTTGTAGGCTCATAGAGATATAGACAGGCTACAATTTGGTTTATTGTTGAAATACTATAATTCATGCACCCTCTAATGAACGCGAGATACTTAAACATACCTATTTGTTAACCCAAACTTTTCAGGTGCAGCAATATTAGGGGTGTTATTTTTCTTCTTCCCATCAAAATTGTGGCTATTTCCTTTAATCCCAAGGAATATTTTTAGTAAATAAGAAAAAAAATAATTTTTTTTCCGATTCAAAAATTGGAAAAATGTTTTGTTTGTAAGACATGCCCTAAGGCTACTGGCATACGCTTTCTCTAGCCGAGCCGCTACAGTGGCAGTACCAGTGCAAGTCGTTGTTCTTGAGTAAAACGTTAATATGAACATATTTTAAAAAATGATAAAGTTTTTAAAGTATAGGAAAGTCTAGACGAAGTGATTTCCTCATTTTTTTAATAACCGCTTCTACAATGCAGTGAAAATACATTATTTGTGCACTTTAAAGCCTTAGTGCGTTTTTCATAACAATATTCAAATAAAATCTACAGGAAATTAGTTGTTTCTCAAAATTGGTAGTTTCAAAAATTCCTTTTAATTAATAATTTTTTAGCTATTTAGTATAATCTGCCAGTCTGCCTTTTATTAAATTTACGATTATTCCATCATATCTGCCAGTGTTTAATAAGTTGATGATGATTTTTCTAATAGCGGGAAACCATAATCTGTTATTCTAAATTTTTGATGAACATACCGTCGTAGATCCATTATGTCAGTTATAAAATCGTTTAAGGTTCTAACGAACATTTCTGGCACTTTATCGAATTGTATTTATGAAAAAAATTTAATTATGTAACGTATAGGTATAATGCGCCCTTTGCTCTTTGTGACATTTTTTTCTTTCCCCAAGGGGCGCATCATGCTGACCGAATACTAGTCACGTGTAGATGATGTGGCCACTTGAAGTGGTTTTTACAATACTTGTAATTTCCTGGTGAACTTGCATTCGTGACATTTCACATACATGAAATGGATTTCACGTTTGCATGATATGCTTATTCGAACTCGCCTGTTTAAGTGCATACAGCTTTCAATTGGTGGGTCAATCGCTTTTTTACGGTTTACAGTTTTATCGGTAACGGAAGGTAAATGGGAATAGCCATGTGCGGTGCGCTGCAACTGCAAATTTGCAGCACGACTTGTTCAAACTGCATAATCGGTCATTCTGAAATGCATACTTTATGGATGTAATTTGTGTTGTTGTAAAATGAACGGATTCGTTGCAAAAATCCCATTTTTGCTGTAATGAATTGGCAATGAAACGAATCTAGTTTAGGAAAATGTAGTGGGACTATTTCAAATAAAAAAGGCATTTAAAAACGTTGGTTGTGACACACATTGAACATCTGTCCAGATTACAGCTTCTAGTGATATGTGGTTGATTTACAGATATTGTCAAATCCCGCTGACTTCTTTGAAGTGACACATGCTCGAGAATGATTTTTATTTGTTACTTGTCTGTACAACTGATATTTAATAAATAGCGGATTGTCAATCCGCAAATGGAATTCAACTACAATTTATTTTTAAATGTAATACGCTGAGGTGTAATCGAAATACCTGTTTTGAGGTTGTAGATGTTGTAATGGTAATCGTAAATTTGTGTTAACGAAACATTTTTTTCTGTTAATACAACGGGAATTTTATTTCATTTCATTGTGATTGTTTATAGTTAGACTTTAAAGATGAATCTGTCATGGATAAGGAAATTAATTTATTTTTTATTTTATTTTTATTTAATCTTTCACCTCTTATACCCGAAGGTGTCGAGGTCTTTCACTCCGGGTAGGCTATTTGCTTGTGCAGTAGGAGGTAGTGGGGCCTTTTGGCCTTTAGACCGCTACGTTCCTGAAGCTTATGCCACCCTTCATGCACATTCATTCAATGTCATTCATACACATGTGTTTAATTGTATGTTTTTATGTTGTTTATGATTTTGGTACTTGTCCTGGTCAGTCAGTAATCAAGGCAAGCGGCGTTAATTGTAACCCAACGTCGAATGGTTACCGAGCTCGATACCGATCCACAGAATTACAGAAAAAATTTCTGCTTCTTCCAGGATTCGAACCGAGAACTCACGCATTGTGAGTCTGGTCCTCTACTTAAGTAAAAGTAAAAAATAAAATCATATTGGTAAGTAAATTAAAACAAAATAATGTAACATGATAATTGCATATATTTATTTTTATGTGGAAAACTA
Source organism: Ctenicera cuprea (assembly GCA_958336395.1). NCBI lineage: Eukaryota > Metazoa > Arthropoda > Insecta > Coleoptera > Elateridae > Ctenicera > Ctenicera cuprea. The sequence goes on from OY284490.1 coordinate 41,852,063, forward strand.
ACACAGAGCTTTTTTGACTACCATTATTTACAGGTGGGAAGGCGGTTTGTCATACTCAAAATGAGACGTCCCCATAAATTTATCATCATCTTGACAATTATTTGATCTGTATTATTATATTGGGCTCTATCGTTTGACGTCGCTGATAAGCCTTAGCGGCAGAAATAAACCGACGATAATTTTAAAAACCAGAATAGGCCATAATAATAGAAAATAAAAATTAGGTTTGCTTTAATAAGGAAGTTGCATACGATACAATCAAGAAGGTCGTGGTTTTCAGAACATGCATAAAAAATGTGACAACTGAATCGCGATTTGTCACACAGATGTTGAAATTTCAATTCTTGGTCCATATTATATGCTTTAAAATATCATACAACTAGGTAATGTGCGTATTTCTTATACTAGTAACTTTTTTCCCATTTCATATGATGTCGGTTTAAAACATCATGTTTTATTTACAGCATGGGCGCTTCAAATTCTAGTAACCAAGTATTGACCAGTATTAAAGAAGGTAGACCTTCATCCTTCATCATTTCTCTTATACAGTCTGGTTGCGATGTAAACATTTCTACCAAAACGGGAGAAAGCCCTCTTCACCTCGTTTCAGCACGTCGTACGACAAAGGTTGCAAGAGCGCTGATTCAATCTGGTGCGAATTTAAATGCGTTGAATAACATTAGGGAAACCCCACTACATCGTGCAATTATGGACCAAAACAGAGAGATGGTCGACTTGTTACTCTACTACGGAGCTGATATAAGCATTATGTCGAATGATAGCTACACACCATTAATTTTAGCGGCAGTAGAGAACAATTTTCAAATATTTAAAACGCTGTTTCGATTCTATAATGAGGAATATTCTTGTATCACGTTACAAAATGAAGCTTTGATTGCAGCTCGTTTAGGTCGTACCCATTTAAATCGCATTTTCTTGTTTAGCAACGACAGTTTCTTCCTTCGACTTTCGATGGATTGTGGAATACTCAAACTGTTTAAGCTAATTTGGAATCGGCTTGATCATGAAAAGCTTTTGGATGAGGAAAAGCCATTTCTGGTATATTATTGGACAAGTAAATTATCTTTCTTTACAACATCCAATTGGCTTGAATGTCTAAATTTGATCCTGAGTTCTCCTTGCGTGTATAAATTTGTCGAGCAATACAAGTATTACCAACTCCGATGCTTGCCAGAATTGATACGAGCTTTTGATAAGCATGGTGTAAAAAGAAATGACAGAATCGCCGTACTTTGCACCTTGTTTACGGTAGGAGTGGAAGTTTGTAGTACTGATCTCCATTGGATAAGGTTATATTATGGATTTAACGAAGAATTTGAAGCGTGTATTTACAGAGGAAATTATCGTGGATGGATCAGCGACGTGGAATTTGATTCTCAATTTTTAACATTCATTTTTGGTCTTGAGGAGGAATGTTCCACCACACGAGTTTTTGAGTTATTTAAAGATTGCTCTCCTAATATTTGTCATTATTACAAGTTTTTTTCGCTAAATTCCGATATGAAGAACGAATTACTAGAATCTATGGATATCTATAGATTCATTGATACTGCGGAAATTTGTCAAGCAGTAGCTCACATGAACGAATTTCCTTCGCTTTTAGAGCTGAGCCGAAATGCAGCTCAAAATTGGATTAGAAAAAAATATGAGGACAAAATTCAAAAACCTCATAATTTTCATGACGTCGTGAAAGGTTTAAGTTTGCCGGAAGATCTCAAAGATGTTCTTCTATTTAAACGTCCTATCTACGATTAAAAGAAAATTCAAAAGAAAATTATAAAAAACTAAAATGACATTTCTTTTATTTTGAAATTATTAAATCTTCTCAACCCTACCCATACATTTTGAAATATGTACAATTTCCTGTAATCTTTAGAATTCGTTAAATTATTGTGCCAAATAGACTGTGTATCAATTATAATTGTTTCAACTTAAAAATGTCAGTTTGAATTTTTCTGGACATTTAGAAAATACTTATTTTTCTATAACTTAAGATCAATTCAGAATGATCGTGGGTTATTCTTCTCTATTGATTGAATATGTTAATATGGATCTGTGAGAATTCAAAAATTTAGAGAAGGCGTCACAGAGAAGTTAGGCCCTGGGGAAAAATTAAATCATAGTTCGTCAGCTCTATCACCTAACAAAATGTTTAATCACTTTTTAAAAAATCGCTTTTTAGGCTCTCCATTAATTTTTAAATTACAAAAACTTATAGAGGGCGGCACTGCTCAGGAGAAAAATTAAATCCTATTCCATTTTTGGTTCTAACAGCGGCTACAATTTAATAAATTCAAACATTTAGCAAAAAAAGGGCCTTGGGGAAATACAAACCATAGTTCGTTCTAAGTTTTATAAGCTGACAAAATTACCAAAAAATCTTGGGGCTAGTTTTAAGAAAAATAATTTCTTTAAAAATATTTATAAAATCATAGAACGGGGTCACAGCAAAATTAAAGCTTTAAGAAAAGAATAAATCAGAATTCGTTCTTGTCTATCAGCTAAAAACTTTTTGAAAAATTGTGTAGCTAGCTAAAAACATAATTTTTTGGAGTTTTGATCAATTAAAAATTTTAAAAATTGATGGAGTACATCGGAGGAAAATTAAGGCATTAGGAAACAAAAAAAAAATATAACTCGTTCCTACTTCTATCAGCTTACAAAATTTCAAAAAATTTTCTAGCTAGTTTAAGAAAATGAATTTTCTGAAGTTTGCACAAATTTAAAAATTTGAAAAACTCATAAAGGACATAACAAGAAAATTGGGGCAATATGCTTCTATCATTTAACAAAATTTAAAATAATCGTTTAGCTAGTTCAAGAAAAAACTATTTTCTGGAGGTTTCGCCAATTCCTAATAAGGAATGCTTATTTCAAACAATTTTTTAGGCGAGTCTTAGCTAAAATTTTGTTTCTTGTTCTTCTTTGTTTGCTGCTACATCTTTGTACGTAGTTGTTGTCGTAAATGAGTTGTACTAAGATGATCAGCTAGCGGTTCTGCCGTAAGCAAAATTCGATCTCGGTGAAAGGGGTAACTGGAGAGCATGCGTTTTTGCCGTAAACTCTGATTTAGAAATAGTAGTAGTAGAAGTAGGTAGCATCGAATACCATTACAATTATACATGTAATACCGTAAAGGCAATTTTCTTATCTGTACAGAAAACTGTACTAGCCGACTACATAGCGTTGCATGAGAATACGCGCCTTATATAATTGATGCGTATAGGATGCAGGGTAACACTTTAATATATGTAAAACGCACGAATATTTGATGCATAAAATATTTTTCAACGTGCATTACACAGGCGTTAACCACCACAGTTATAAGCCCCCATCTAACATGCACGGACATACACAAATATCCATCACCAACCTGGGGTGCAAAACCGGGTCCGCTTGGTTGCTAAGCGGATACTCATTCACCTAGCTACCGCGGCCGCGGTATTCTTTCGTATTCTGCAGTTGATATTTTTTACATTCTTTTTAGTTGCTTCACTATATGGAGTATAGCCAAAGGAAGGTAATGTTTAATAATGTAGAACGGAATTGAGCTACGAGGATGGGTTGAAAAACTCCGTGTAATGACGGATAGATGGCGCTGTTTCAGACAGTTTTCGTAGGGCGCTAGCAAGTTCACTCCTTCAGACCGTCAACTGTCAAATTTGCTATGCTATGGTGTTAAAAGAGAGTCGGTTGAAGACGTCTGAGATAGCGGAGGCTGTAAATATCTCCAAAGAACGCGCAACGTACATTTTAAATAAAGAGTTGGCCATGAAGAAGCTGTTCGCGAGGTGGGTGCCGCGACTGCTCAGTGTTGATCAAAAATTTGTGCAGATGCAAAAATTTTCGCGAAGTAGATTTTATTCGCCGATTTATCACCACAGATGAAACTTGGGTCCATCATTATACGTCGGAAACAAAACAAAATTTAAACAGTGGCGTCACAGTGGTTCTACTCCTCCAAAGTAGGCAAAGACTGTTGCATCTGCAGGAAAGGTAATGGTTTCCATATTTTGGGATGCAAAAGGTATTCTTCTGATTGATTACCTTCCACGAGACCAAACAATCACAGGCGTATAGTAAGCGAGTCTTTTGGACAAATTAAAGCAAAAAGTTAATGAAAAGCGTCCTGGTTTAGCCAAGAAAAGTCATTTTTCACCAGGACAATGCACGGCCCCACACGAGTGTTATTGCTATGCCAAAAATTCACGACTTAGCCTTGGATTTGCTGCCACACCCGTCTTGTTCGCCAGACTTAGCACCGTCGGACTACCGCCTGTTTCCACGTCTGAAAAAATACCTAGCAGCCCAGAAATTTTCAGCAGACGACTATGTTAAAGCTACTGTGGATGCCTACTTTGAAGAACTTGACAGTTCTGAATTTTATCAAGGCATAGAGACTTTGGATTATCGCTGGTCCAAATGTATTGAGGTGGCAGGAGATTATATTGAAAAATAAAGGTAATCTCAAACCGCAAAGTTCTGTTTTTCACTTTCATTCCACGAACTTTTCGTCACATCCTCGTGCTTAAGGAATCAGAACACAAAACTATTGCATTGTCTATTTCATTAACAAAAAAATACAGTATTTTAAAATAATAATAACACAGTGTACATCACCTTCAATATATCTAAAGCTATGTTGTTCTCCAATAATAGACCTTGAGATAAGCTGAATTGCTTACAATTGCTAGAATAAGACTATAAATTGAAGTTCTACTTAGAGAAATATTTGAAGGTTTTTTCTGAACCCCCCCCCCCCCCCCAGTATTAGCTGATTAATTTACTATTAGGTCTTTGCTGCAAACAGATGCCGCAGCTTATTGCCGTACGTTCTCGCGACGGTGCAGTGGTAGAAGTACTGCGATTCTATAGTCATTGTTAGTTAATAAAACAATAACTTTTAAAATACAATAAACAACAATTCCTAAAGTAGGTATTATAGGAAAGCCCAAGCAAAGTTTTTCGCTCATTTTTACTTTCCTATACTTTCAGTATAGAGTATAATAGACGGAAATACAGGTTTTGGACTTCTAGAACCTAAAAAAATTGGATTTAAAAAAATGTCTGTCTTTGAATGGGTGGGTGGGTATGTATGTTGTGCATTGTAACTCCCAAACGAGAGGTCTAATTTCGATGAGCTTTAGAACTTTCCAGGAATGTATTAAAATTTCACCACCATGAGAGCATTTTAGAAATATCCAAAACCGCAAGCGAAAATTAGACATGTTTTTTGGTAGCTTTTTTTTCGCAAAACAGAATCTGATAGAACACCTCAAAACAAATTTAACAAGTTTTTCTGAATTGACTGACTTCAAAATGGCAGCCGCCAAGAATTGTTGAAAACTTTAATTTTAAGCTTTGTTATTCAAAAACGAGTTGGCAGATCCGGATCAAATTTGGTATTGTAGTAGGTCTATGAGGTCAATAACACTAGGTAGAAGCATTTACAAAATTATGAAAACAGCGAAACAAAGATTGCCAACATTTTGGAATTTTTAAAATAATACACCTCAAACACTGGCTAAGCAATTTCTTCTAAATTTTGTAAGCTCATATAGCTCGAATTGAGCTACAATTTAGTTTGTGTCCCAGCTCGCTAATTTCTTCGTGACGCCTTCTACAAGTTATTGTAAATTTTGAATTTATTGCCTATTTACTTAAAATTTCGTATATCAGAGCGGGATGAAATTTGATATAGTACATGCCCCATGAGGGTCCCGAGTTGGAGCGGCTAGAATACCCATTCTAGTGCGACCAGAAAAGTTAAGCATAACTCTACCTAATCAGTACTTGGATGGGTGTCCAAAAGCCGAGTCAACGCGGCACCTCGTGCTCTCGGAATGGCACGCATATAGGTGGTCCCGGATGTCGCATTAACACCGCGCCAGTCGTTAGAAGGGTTGTAAGTCCCCGCAAAGCGTAGATGTATGCGCAAATGGAGAGTGGATGCAATGCCAAGGGTTTGGCGTAAGCTGAGGGGGCGTAGTGAGAGAGCACACCCGTTGTAATGCTGTAATACGCCAATCCAGGATAAATGAAGTGGGGAAATATTATGGCATTGCTTAGATCCGAATCTTTTTTAAAACCAATTATAAATAAAAAATGTGTGTTCAACATTACGTTACAGTTGTTATTAAAATATTTAAACAAAAATTAATTTAACAAGTTGAAAACATGTTTTTTAAACACGCTGTATATGCTGTTATTTTTGCCTTTTAGTAAAGCTTGCTCGACAATGTATCAGTTTTTTTACTTTCCATAACTTTTAACCTTTTTTTTTTGCAAAAACAACATTTGTAAAACATTGTGAACTGAACCCGTAACCTAATAAGCAAAAGTGGTCAAAAGTTTCGGATTTGTTCCCAACAAAATGTATTTACTTACTGTAGGGAGCTCTCTACAGGTGGGGTATTTTCCCATCTGCGGTTCTTGAAACTTGTCCTTAGTTTGTGTCCCAAAGGACTTTCCGCGCTGTGGAATGAATTATGTGTAGTAGGGAGCGCATAAGATCTTCTGGGTTACATTGACGTTTCAGTAGATTGATGGCAGTGTAAATTGCTCGACGATTACTTGAATAACTTTTTGTGATAATTCCGTTTAAAAGCGCATTTAATTTGAAGTAAAAGTTTTTTTTCGTTCGTACTTTTACTTTATCTTTTATATTGTGCTTTATTTTTGTGTGTAATTGAGAGAGCTGGGATATTATCAGTTGAATTAGACGTAATCGTATTGAAATTTTGAGTTAGACGTTACTAGAATACTGTTGTTGTTCGAGTAACCAAAATATATCTAAATAGAACATGACTGTACCACTCACATCTCATTGAACCAATCACAAATATCCCCTTTTATAAAACGAACGAATCGCGTTTGTTTTGTTCTGATTAAACTGCATGGCTCTCTTAAAATAAGCGATTAAACCCACAGTAGCTTCGGATAATCGCTCTTAGGTCTTAAATTAACGCGTTTAAAACTGATGTGCACTGACTTTTGGGTACTATTATTGTAATACAGTTTGTGCAAAGTAAAAATACAAATTGCAAAAATATTAATTTCGTTATACTCAATAAAGTATAGTACAGTGTGTCTATAAAGTAAACCTCCTACCTGCTGACTTTTGAACGACTTTGTATGTCGACAAAAAGTTTTGTGTACTTTAATGGGACGTTAAATACTACTTTTTAGCATATATTTAAATTTTTAATGGGATGGGCGCCTTTTAGACCTTTTAAACGTACTTTTCTTGCTATTTAATTTTTTTTTATAAAATGGCGCCCAGCCGCCATTTTGAAAGATACAAAATGTAAATATGAGGTGAAAAGTAGTATTTAATCTCTCGTTAAAGCACACCGAATTTTGTGCCGAAATATCAAGTGCTGCAAAAGTTAGCAACGGCAGGGGGTATTTTAAAGACGGGCGTAGTACTGTCCGTTCAAATCAAAAAGACATTCATATAGTCGAATTTTGTATTACTGTTAATTCATTGAGTGCATAACCATTTTTAAATTTTGGCTTTCATCATCTTTTTAATTCTATTATTAGCCTTTTATGGTTTTTACCAAACGTCAATACGAAAACTTCCGAAAAGTTCCGTGGAAAGTTTATTTAGAAATGTTGAAGGTGGTTCTACAACTATTTCGTTCATACTCTGTATGATGGATTGCAACTGAAATTGAAAACTTGAGATATCTATTTCCAAAGTTATCGCAACACTGTTGATGTATATATCAAAGTTTTACCGTGTTGATATACTTTTTAAGTTTAATGAAATACTTGTGGATGATTTTTCTTAAAGTAATTACACTTTGAATTACTTTATAAATATAATTGAAATGTTACTTAAAACTACGTAAATAATCCCGTAAACGTAAAATTATTGGCATTAATTTATAGTGATCCATAAACAGTACTACTGGATAATAATAATCTCCTAATATATAAACACGAGTAGTGTCTAAACTTTGTACTATAAAAATGGATCTTTGTACGCTGTATTAAGTGCTATAATCGTGTATACATTCCGCCAGTTATGTTTTCCATGCAAATAAGAAGCAGAGAACCCTTTTGAGTAAGCACGCTTTGTTTGTCTAATTGATCGGCATTGTTTTAGTAACACGTTGTTTGCTTCTAAAGATAAGGACCTGCTCTAGGTGAGTGTAAAATAACAAACATATTTCACGATGTTGATATCATGTTTACAAATAGCCACACTTCACTGATCGGGAGACATAACATTATGCGGCACGAAATAGCGAAAACATTATACTAACCGCATGCGATATCAAAATTTTGTTTTTGAGGTCGGTTTCGGTAAAAACGCCTGTGAAAAAAGGTTCACAACAAAGACGCTCGAAGAACTATTGATGGAGATAACGCTATCTGAAAAAAAGGCTCCGGTAAAAACAACTTCCATACTTTCGTCGGAAAAAAACAACCCCGGTAAAATTATTCGTGTAGAAAATCACCGCCAATAAAACATCTCTTAAACAAAAGCACGTTTATTTTCATGCTGGTGGATCACGGTATAGTAAAACAGAGCTTTCCCTAAAAAAGATACGTATTTTTACTTGCTGATTACTTTGGAATTATATGCAAATGTCTAACAATAGTTTTTTCGGCGAATTTATTAGTTCCAAAAAATTTTGAAATTCTTTGTTAAATCACTGTCCTGGAGCAAAGATACAGTGATAAATTTATTTAACATCTTCGTAATCAGCCTTTACGTCCCACTGCTGGGTACCGGCACTCTTCTCTGCCACATACTCTCCTCAGCGCTAAGGTGGAGTACGGGGGACCTACAGTTTAACGTCGAATCCGAACGACTAAATTCCAGATAAGGTTTCAGGCATTAAGACCCCACGGCTGCCTACACCGGATTGGGGAATGTGAGTGGCGGGTTGCGGCATAGATTTTTATTGCTGCATGGCTTTGGCGGGGAATCGAACCCTATAGACCTTCAGCGTTAGAGACTGAGCGCCCAACCTCTGAGCTACCACCACTCCACTAACATCTTACCGCCTATTTTTTAAAAGCATTTTTCTGGGGGTATGAAAGGAATTTTTTCGTTGGACGTTTTTTCTGATGATCTTACAGAGGTTTTCTTTTTTAATTTTTTTAGGGTTCTGTTTTTTCCTGGTTTTTTCACATTTTATTTCCTAATTTTTTCCACGGGATTCGCTTTCCGGGATCAGTTGTCAATTCCGAGACCGACTCAGCGGAGAAAGCATTTCGAATTACAAAAAAAACAACGGGTGGCGTAGCCCATGGGTTCCGCTAGCATAAATTAATTAAATGTCAAGAAAAAGTCTAAATATTACATTCTAACAGTAAATAACATCCACGATGTATAGCATGGAAAGCCTCATCTTAATATTACCCAGCACCAAATTAATAACATCCTCATAAACATCTATTTGTGACACTTTTAAATTAAAAATAATTAATTCACGACGCCAGGCCTAATGTTGCTTGGGTTGTCGAGTGACAGGCATTCCTAAATATACGGGAGAGCACTGTTATAAAATAACTTTTCTTAAATGCATTTATAGGTACTTATTATTATAGTTTAATTTATTTCGTTTATACGTTTTTGTTCAGATTTTCCTAGATTTGTAATGCGGGGAAAAACTGTTCTGATTATTTTCCATTTGGGGATGTGATGTATGAGTTATATGTCGGGAGCTGTCATTTCATGTCGTTCTAGCAGGATCTTTTGAACTGTTTCTGTTGATATTATTCAAAATATGGTAAAGGACCTTTTGTTGATGTTAGCTCGGATAATTATCGAAAGATTTTTTTCTGGTATATTTCTACTTGGTGATTTCGTTATTGGTGTAATACCAGATCATAATCGATATAAGTGAAATTGATATTGATTACGAAAATAAGCTAGGATTGCAATTTATACGTAACGAGATAAGGTAAAAGAACTGGTAATATTTATTTTTTAATTTATTGCTTGAAATGTGTTTCAACCAATTTAGTTTTTGCTTTGGAATACATTTTGTTGTTTTAATATTTAACGTAACTGGCAATTTTAGTAAGTGATCTTATTTTGCCCTGCGTACAAAAAGCCATCTACACAACGAAGTTAATAACAATTTCCTCAGAATCAATCGCATTCGATTCAATTGCTGCCTCGAAATAGTTTATACGGATTCAGGTGTGTTGAAGTTGAAGCAATTGAGTCTCGCTAGAATGCTTCGTAACAAAATAGTTTAACATTAACTTATGGCTCTTGGAACCTGACCGTTCACCCTTCTAAATTCTGTGGGGATAATCAGAGAGTTTAGCCAATAATTCATTACAAATTATTACCAAATGATTGTATGAAAGGTAGTCTTCTTGTTAGAACTGACAGTTTAGTATGACTAGATGAATAAAAGATTTTTTCGAAATTCGCCAAGTAACTCGGAGTTTTCTCTTATTACAAAACTTCGCATGTCATACCCTTTTCACGTATAATTTACACAAGGAAGGTTTGAACATAGCCCCACGCTTTTTGCCTTATCTTGTCCTTTCCATTAATGTAGGACATCGCGTAGCCCGAATGACATACATATTTGCCGCAGGATATGTTCATGTTACAAGTCGAATACAAAGCTTCAAAGTCCCCGTTTCCTATTTTGCTTTGGGATGAAACCGTTCTATAAAAGCAGATTTCAAAGATGGACTTTATCAAAACAATACACAAAGAATTATAGTTAAAATATACAAGTCACCAAAACACTAGGATTTTTGTCATTCTAGTCGGTCAATATGATACAGTAAGTCACTTTTTTAATATGTAAAATTTTGGTATTGTTGTAACACGCATATTTTGAGTTACTAATGTAAGCATATAACTGCTGAAGGTTTTTTTGGTCTTTTTAATTTTCATGTTATATTTACTAATAGTATAAACAAAATTAGATATTCAACAAGCACCGCGATATTTTCGGATACATTCTTCTCATTTTGTTCTCAACACCTTTTTCTATGTTATCTTTTTCTTTCCCATATGAATAGTAATTTATAAAACTTTTTGATGATAGTCAATTGCACGGATTTATATTTGTATTTTATTGTCAGTTTTCTATCATAATCATAATCAATTATAAATTCATAACATTCTGTTTTAACTTAAAAAAAAACTGTTAGAGTATAGTCTTAGTTAACTAATGTTTGAATTGTGTCTAATATAAGCAAAGACCGGACTTTCAGTCGCAGAAGAGCAAAAAATTTTCGTTATCATTAAATAAGGAAACAAAAACCATGGGCGTACTCAAATACATTCAGTTATACGTCTTGGACAAGATAACTAATTTTACGGATAGAAATTTAGAAACGTTGTTATGTACTGCAATTCTTCAGTTTCGTATTCAACGGTGGTTTTCCGTCCTTTATGAGTATTGATAGTCCACACTCTTCTTTCGTAGACCGCTCGTTGTATTAATGAATTTACGCGTTTTTAATTTTATTAATTCGTGGTTGCTATTTTACATTTCAATTAAAAAAAAATATTTTTGCAGTTTCTTAAAATTGTTGGGTGAACTACTCCTAAAACTCATGGCCATTCATATTCTACGCTTATGAACCCTGTTTTATTTTATTTTACCATTACATAAGCATCAATTCTAGTTGACCAAATAAATAATAACACATGCTACATAAGGTCAAACATATGGATGTGTTACCATTCTAAGCTCGTAGATAATTTGTTTACAATTTAATATACACTGTGTCCATAAAGTACCCCCTCCTCCAACTAACTTTTGAACGACTTGATCTTTTTCTACAAAATTTGGTGTGCTGTAATGGGAAATTAAATACTATTCAGACCATATTAAAATTTTGTATCATCCAAAATGGCGACTGGCCATTTTGAATTTTTTTTAATGGAAAGGGGGTCGAGTGACACCTCACTGGAAACGCCTTTTAGTTCTGCGTCTGATCCTAGAGTTTCAACGAAAAATATTCAGCCATAACAAAATGACAATGTTTGAAGATAAAGAAGTCTATTAAAAAAAACTAAAAATTAAAGCTTAAATTAATTAAATTAAGTGTTCGAAATGTTTACCATTCACTTCTTGGCACATAAAAAGTCGGTTATGAAATTCCTGCCTTACATTTTCATAAGTTTCTGGAGTGATATTTCTGCAAACTTCTGTAATGCGTTGCTCCAGTTCTTCAATTGTTTCTGGACGGGTTCCGTACACTTTCGATTTCAGATATTCTCATAGAAAAAAATCTAAGGAAGTTAAATCTGGGGAGCGAGCCGGCTATTCTACAGGCCCCCGCCTACCAATCCATCTTCCAAGAAAATGTCCGTTGAGAAGGTCAGAAACGGGCCTATAATAATGAGGCGGCGCACCGTCTTGTTGGAACATAATGGTTTCAATATTATTTCCAGCCACCTGAGATATTTCTGGGAAAATTTTCCTGCAAATGAAAAAGTGGACTACTGAATAAAAAAATCAAAACTATTTTGAATTGACCGAGTCCATTTGTTTAAAATCCGCCATTTTGTTATGGCTGAGTATTTTTCTTTGAAACTCTAGGATCAGACGCAGAATTAATGACCTTTCAAATGAGGTGTCACTCGACCTCCCTTTCTATTTAAAAAAAATTTCAAAATGGCGCTGAGTAGCCATTTTGAATGATACAAAATTTAATTGTTGACTAAAAAATAGTATTTAATTTCCCATTAAAGAACACCAAATATTGTGGTAAAATATTAAGTCGTTCAAAAGTTAGTTAGGGGAGACTGGGTTACTTTATGGACAGACGGTATGCGCCAACTATACATTTAAAGAAATTATTCCAGTAATTATCATTAATTGATTGCTTCATAATTTAAATACTAGATTAGGAATGCGGACTATAAATATATGTAAAATGTGAAATTGTATTTTTTTGTTATTATTTCGGGTATTTTTATTAAAGAAAACTATTACCCTGTACTTAATTTATGCACACAATATATTTAACTCATTTATGAATATTCCAAATTGTTTACAATATTATCTGTTTAATTACATTTTGCAACGCGCGTTAATTTAATGAAACCGTTTTTAAGTTTTTTTTTCGGAAGACTGCTGCTTTCTTTAACTGAAATTTCTGTAAACATGTTTTTGATTTTAAATTCTATTGTTTTTTTTAAGAATCATGAAGCCGTGCGTGAGCACGACTCCATGATTCCCATCCCACCCCCTTACCCGGGCTCAGCACACTAAGTGCTCTTCACCGGTCTAACATGCTCCACCCCTGAAAGACATGCAACCCAACATACACACCTACATACACCATCCATGGACATGACTCGTCGGATTTAACTTGTTCAGAAAAATTACTGACGAGCAGTGGACTCGAACCAACTGCCATTGGAAGTCTAGTTTCAAAGCCTGGGACTTTAACCAATAGACCACCCGCCAGCCCAGATTTTAAATTCAAATGTGCTTTTCGTTGATGTCGTAGTGAATTAGCATGATAATAAATTTTTTCTGTGTCACGAGTATGCAATAGGTCTACGGCGGTGCTCGGGTGCTCGAGTACCCACGAGAGCAAGGTCTGTGGTGCTAAGCAACCCTGAGGAAAGCCACGATTACGTTTTTAGGAATTAAGAATTCTCATATTTTTTTTTGTAAGATAAAAAAGTTACTCAATTTGTTAAATAATTAAATAATAGGGATTAGGGATCTAGCGAAATAGTTTTCGTCTTGGCCAAATATTTGACGAAAAGTCGGCATTTTGTACAGTAAAGAAAAACATCACTAAATTACAAATTTCTCCCAAAATATCAATATCTGGTATTTAACCAAATAATTGGCTTAACATTCGTTACTCGGTCGACTATTAAGTCGGATCCGAATATTACCTAATTAGTTGGCCGAATATTCCGTATTGGGCCATTTTATTGGAATATTATATGTCGCACATTTTATTTAGCCAATCAGAATGTTCGATTTCTGTCAACAACCAATCAAAATAATTTGAAGGTACATAAAATCACATGTGGATTTTTATAAGTGAAAAAAACACGATATTACGATAAAACCACTATTTGATAAGGCTGCGTTTGTTAGTGACAAGATCGGCAGCACGCGAAAGACGACGAATTTTTTCGATATGATTTGTGAATTTTAAATACGTCATAATTAATTATGTGTCGTATAGTTACTCTAATTGTTGAAACGGAATCGCTCGTTATAGTACTTGTGAGAAAATGGAGTTTCTACATTTAGCAGCTGATAGACAAATACAACCAAATTGGATTTATTATCCAATATTTTATTAATTGTTTTATTGATGGCCAATTGTTTTTGTCTATTTATCGACTTTGAAAAAAATACGCACTTTGGCATTTCTCAAGAAAATACTTAAGCATCCCCAAGGATTTATAAGAGTAAGGGCTTATGAGTATAGTTGGCAAGCTCGAAAACGTTATGTCAATAATTTTGTTGTTCGCGGACATTGTCATATCTTTAAAATGAGCGAAGTACTTTGCCTGAACTTTTCCATACTATTGAAATTGTTGACTATCATATCCCTAAAAGAATATATTACCTCCTACCTCTGCAGCGGGAGCGAACGAGAATAAGTCACTGGCACCTGCACGCCGCCGCCGTACTGTAGTTAGAAACCGAAAGTTTTTTGTTAAAACCAAAGGATTTTTTTGATTTTACATTTTTTTGACAAAAGCCATTTTCGTGATATCAATACTTTTCTATATTGCAACTATAAGAAAGTACAAATAATGTAACTTAAATCTGACAATAAAAATTTCAATACCAATAATGTGTATCTAAATCGATATACGTAACAGTAATTGACTTTCAGCGCGCGTTCATCCACAAAACGAGTATTGAATAACGAAATTGTTTGCGAACAACGGAAGTTATTTTTATAACCCTCACAATGTGTTTTCTAATAATATACCACAAATTTCTGAAAGTCGGACACGCCCAGGCTCACAAATAGTCCCACACCTAACCCACAGCTCATAAAAATTTGATCTGGCGTCGTTTTCGCGCTATATTTTCCAACTTCAATCGCGTTGAAATTGGTTTATAATATGTAACAGATTTACAATTTTACATCAATTTTGCTTGAAAATAATATTGAGCAATTTAATTAATTTTATACTTGACGTAATAATATAAAAAGTTCCTTGCTATTACACGTTCATACCTGTATTAAATTATTCTCATTTCTAGCCTGTTTAGGAACAAGCGTAAAACATTTTTGGTGCTTTTTCAGTATACGGTGTGTGGTTTGTTTCGGACAATTAAAAACTTAACCACGCGTGTTATGACTTACAACTACTAGGGCTTAGCTTTCATGAGGAAATTACCCATTTAGCTTGCGCTTTTGTTTCTTTTATCATGGTACCTGCTTTACGTAATTGCAGCATTGTTATTTTGCTGGTTGTCATCGCTAAGTAGATAAAAAATGGAAAACTATCTTTGTTTTATGATCCTTGTAGTATGGTACTTAAACCGACGACGTATACAAATGATAAAAGTTTTGAGGTTAAAGCCGACAAGAGCCACAAGTTTAGTTTATAGGGCACTGCAGCTTGATACGAGCCATTTATTTTAGGGATCGGAAACAATTCCTCATGTATGGGTTTTCTATTCTCACATTATGCTAGATGAATGATCGTCTTGGTCATTTCAGTCACGTTTCTTGAAATTTGAACTGCCCGCAGTTATATTCCAGTGTACTGCAGTGCAGTGTAGGCTTATCGTAAATCTCCCTGCAGGTTTATCTCAATATTTTCACTTAAATGTTTTTGAATAAGTTGACTAAGTTAGTACTGATGTTACGCAAATATAATTGCGGTATAGTTATATGAGATGCACGTCATATTTAACAATTATAAATTATGGGTTTGGTTAATAACGTTTTGTCCTGCAAGACTTATGTAGGATTACATACTACATTTCTGATAAAACAAGCGGCTTTATAGAGACACGTAGAAGGTTATTCTGTCGCTTGTGTGATCTTCATAATATATCATGAATTCAGTATTGTCTCATGAATACTAAGCGTTAGAGATCACCTGCACACACAGAATTCGCTTGTGAGAAAAGCTTGCAATTATAATTAGCAAGGAATGCTGCTGGTACACCACCGCAACAAAATTGCTGTGTGGTTGGTTGAATATATTTGGCGGTACTTTAATACTACAGTATCATTGAAATACGTAATCTATTTTAGTGGTGAACACACTTTTAAATTTTCTATTTAGGACATTTTTTGGTTATTCATTTTTTCCCACGTAGTTCACCTTTAGTGTAACTGAAATACAGTAATTTAATTAAACGGAAGGTAGTACAGTGACTTGCAAAACTATAAGGGTCATTTAAAAGTGTCACCCCGTTTTAGGACGTTTGGGAGCGGCCGCTTTTACACAGAGACGTTTAAGCGCAGGGATATTTGGTTGCTAGGACAAATCGGCTCAAGTTTTCATGCTTGAAATTTCAGGAATTATGAATACGTTATCATCAACAAGTAAAGGTGATGTGCTGCAAGAAGAAAAAATTTGCTAACGTAGAATACAATCCGACTGAAAAGGACAAAAACAGCTGATTAAAACATTTGTATGGAGTTTTGCACTATATGGTGAAACATGGGCGATCGCCACTTGTGAAAAGAAAAGACTAGAAGCCTTCGAGGTATGGTGCTACAGACGTATGCTTCTGGACGCTATGGTAGACTCCCTCTCTTTACAATATGCCTTTAATAGACACTTTAGTGTCTACGCGAATGCTGGACCAACCCAGCATATGGACATATCCATCTTCACCGATGGATCTAAAACAAAGCATGGAACGGGTGCCGGAGTTTTCTCCGATGACCTAAATCTACGCCAGAGTATACCACTAGGCGAAATTGCCCCTTTCTTCCAAGCTGAGGTAGTGGGAATAATGCAGGGTGCAAATGCAATACTTGAACGACAAATCAAGAACCAACGTATTGCTATCTACAGTGACAACAGAGCCGATTTACTGGCCTTGGGCAGTTGGAAAATCACCTCAGGAGTGGTACTGCGGTGTCGTGAAGCTCTCGACGATATCTCCAAAAATAATGTCGTTTCCCTTGTATGGAGAAAGGACATGACTGCAACTACGGCAATAAGGAGCCCGACGAGATTGCGAGACTGGCCTCTTTGGCGGCCAGAACCTGTAATGCCCATATCCCTAAAGACATTTAGGGATATGGACATGAAACTTTAAAAAGCTTTACACGCAGATGGGTTCAACACTCAAAGCTGTCGTCAAGCAAGGGTTGCTATTACTGCTCCCTCGCCGAATACAGCCAAATACTGCGTGCAACTGTCTTGAAAGAACTTGCGACTAGTTGTGGGTATGTTATCTGGACACTGCACCCTAAAGCAACACATGCACAGGATGGGACTGGCGGAAAGCCCAAACTGCCGTGCTTGCAACGAGGATGACGAGACGGCAGAACACATCTTTTGTCACTGCCCAGCTCTCGCTACAACCCGAGGATCCATGCTGGGAGACTTTTGGCCTGACATGGCCGAAATCAGCAACACTCCAATTGCGGATGTCTTCAAGTACATCCAAAAGGTTGGATCTCTTGGGTGACGACAAAGGCTGCAGTATATATCTTAAATAATAAATGACATGTATTGCAACAGTTATGTGGAACTAAAAACGCTGGCAATCGAGATAAACCAATCCTGAGAATTGGTAACCGAGGAAGAAGAATAATCAATTGTAAATTATAAAAAAAAAATAATTAATATTATTTCTTCTATTAATTATCAACACTTTTATAGCCAGTCAATTATTCATTGTCACTTAACACGGAATTCAGAATTTTACATAAATAATTGGCAAAGTTGAATTCCAACTTAACACAAAACAATTTTTTAATTTCAATAAATTAAAAAATACGCAATAAACGCCAACTTGAATTGAATTCAATTCTGTTATCAATTGGATTTATTGAGCAAATTGTGTAGTTCATTGATTTTAATAGTAACCTTTAATTTTCAGTGAAATAAACCGTAATTAGTTACGCCAAAACGTCCCTGCCCCCAAACATCCATGCGCCAAAATTTCCCTACGCCCAAAGCTTCCTCCCAAACAACTGCCGCACTAAAACGGCCGCGCCAAAACGTCGGGTTTCGATGTTCTCCAATATTTCCTAAACTGTTGACAATACTAATTTTTTTTTAAATAAAGGTTGTTTGGGCCCCAAATGATCTACTTTGTGCCACACTCCACAATCATTAGCAATGTCACTTGACAGAGCAGAGCAGAGGTTACATCGTCATCGATACTTTTCTTAAATGGCAATATGAACATTTTCTTAGGCAACCAAAGATAGTTTATTAACAAGTTCAAGCTTTACTTGGTTGACGTTCATTATTAATATAAATGAAATACCAATACGATTATACGACACATAAATTAGCAGCATACTGGTCCATGATACACAGCACTTTGCGGTTCCTTTGAGCAAAATTAGTAATAATAGAGAAATTTCAGTTATTGAACAAATTGAATGCAGAAGTGGTTAAGAGATAAAAATATAAAATGAGCTATTAAAAAATCTATGCAAATACTTCATCCAGCTTAATTAGATACGCTTCGATTCCATACTTTGGCAATACATCGGAAAAAATTGCTAAAATTATAAACAAATAAGTTATTTTATAAAATCAGGCAATCATCAAGCTTTATTTCGAAATACGTATAAGTTAAATTTAAATATCAGTTGAAGTTATTAATTATTAATTTGTTTATATTATTTATAGATGAGATGGTTCTCGTTTAAATGATATAAAACATTCATAATCTTTCATTACAAACCTCACTGCCGCTCACAATTTTTTTTATTAAGCAGAAAAATTAATTTTCGCAATAGTTGAGGAAATACAAATACTGGAGGGGGGTACAGTTAAATGATTCAGCCTGTATAGATTGTTACGGTTAAAGTATATACAACATATGCTTTAGTTTTAAAAAGTGCTAACAATTATTTTTGAAGAAAGGAGAAAATTGTAATAAATAGTATTTTCAAATATGCTTTAAAAATTAGTTTATGACTTTTTTAATCGTTTTTAGCGTTTTAGTGATTCTCGGCAATTTTGTGGGCGATTTGTGTGGAAGTTGCATTGTTTTTTAGTATTCGCTGGTAGATAAATTAAAGCTACAAATCACTTGATACAGAAGCGCAGCAGGGCAGAAACAACGAAAGAACGAAGTGTAGAAAAGTTGGAAATAGCTTTTAGGATCCTGCCTGATTTTTGATAGGGTTATGTGTTCGCCCTGTGATGACTTGCTCGATTCCATTGTCGATTCTATATCGAAAACTATCTGCAAACTAGAATAGGAACAGTTTTCAATTTTACGCTTGATGTGAAAAAGGTTTGTTTGTTGATTCTAAAAATTCAAAATAATGGAGTTGAAAATTGGAACGTTCCAATTTTCCTAAAAGTTGAAGCTTATATTTTTGATACTACTACCCTTTTTCATTAATCACAATTCACATTTTTAATGGAAAAACAGCTTGCATTTGAAGCATACCGGTTTTCAACGTGCGTTGCGTTGTTAGAAAACTATGCTCCATTGTTGTGTTAAATGGTGATACAGTGTTCTCTGCAGCACCACACATAAATAGTCGAAAGTAAACCGACAAATATTCCATTTAAAAAATCCCAGAAACGTTGCCGAACTTTTACCTCCAACTGCGCTTGACATGAAGCATACATACTCAAACTTGCTTAATCAGATAAAAACAAAATGAATTAATGATAGTCTTTAATTTATAGGGTGTATATGGTATCACGTCACTTTTCTAATTATTTTTAGTGCCTTCTAATCAAAAGTAATATTTGAATAATTTTTTGCATACACAACACAAAGTCTATTTTATAACTAGCGTCTAGCCCCTTGGCCACAATCTATCCGTGTTAGTATGCCGTCAATCAGTGAGTGAATGCAAATTTGTCTTCGTATTTTTTCTTTAAAAATATAACTGCTCTTAACAAATAACCTCGCGTAAACAGCAAAACGCAACAACAGAGTTTTAGAGAAAACTATAAAATAAAAAAAATTTGGTCCCAACCGAGATTCGACCCCACAACTACTTATGCAGTAAAAAAGTAGTACTCCCGAACACACCCGCATATCCATCTGTGCCACTACGAACCAGCCGTTTATTGCTAAATAAGTGCCTATTGAATGCGTTCGAAATAGAATTGCACAAATAAAAAGTCTGAACTTGGTGGGACAGATTGTTTCGCGAAGAAACTAGATACTTATTATTTTATATTTGTTGTTGTCGAAACCTGAGTTTTATAGAAGGGTTTCCTAGCCGTAAAAGAATCGGTTTTCTCTCTTAGTCCAGAGTGGTTAGTTGGGAAACAGAAATAAAGTTGAGTGTAAAAAATAAATTACATACTATAACGAATAACGTTTGTGATAAAAATTATGACAAAGAAATTTGTTAGTTAATATTAATTAATATCAGTAAAAAAAGGTTTTAAATTGTGCTTTAATCATCTGCCTATGGAAAACTAAGATAGATATCGGAAACTTGTGATTTTTTTTTAAATTTGTGGTTTTATCGATAAGTCTAAAAATATTTTGGAAGTGCCACCAACTATTAAAAAATATTAAAAAACGATAACAAATCTCATTTTCAAGTTGAAAAAATGTTTTTGTTTAGCATATGATATGTCACCTCAAATCAATGCAAAAAAAAACATTAAAACACTTTCAAAATTTTTTAACTTGATATTAACAATTTTATTTTATTAAATTTTATAAAAGCACATAAAAGTCTAACAAATTGTTTATATGAAAAATTAAATTTTTTTTTAAATTGCTGTAGCATTTCTTTATCGCAATATTTTAATGTGACATCATATTTTACACTTTTTTCAACCAAAAAATGTTTTTTTATTGTTTTTCAATATTTGTTAACAGTATTTGCAATAAAGAGTGCAAAAAAAGGTACAAATAATAAGAAATGATAATTTTACGATGCGTAATGAATATTTGAAGAAAACAAAAACATTCAACTCTTTAATTTTTTAATATTTACAAAAATGCTTAAAAAATTAATGAAACAATTTGTTCATAGGTGTTAAACGTTTCTTAATTTTTACCTAATTATTTATTAATCGGTGGACAGCGTGCCTGTAGTCACGTCGCGTTCCGAAGGCACTTTTGATCAATTTTTACAACAGCCCAAACTATTAAATTTAGAAATATATCTCGGACGATCGGAAATTTTTCGCTCTACAAAAAAGGTTTGGATACCTATCTTAGTTTTCGATAGGCAAATGATTAAAGCACGAGTTACAATTTAATCTGTTTTTTTGTCTCAGTTCTAATTGTCACTATAAACGTAGTTCATGTGGTATAGAATCTAGTAATCAACGACTTGAATTTAATTTTTACCCTCAACTTAATTGCCGTATAAAGAATTGCAGCCGTCATTACTATACTGAACTAGATGTTTACAAATATACAAAACACAATTTTACCGAATATAATACAGTTGCCCCATTAGTTACTTGTTAGTTAGGCCGACAAGCGAGTAAAAATTTATTTAAAAACCTTGTTGATGTATTTAAGACTCATATTCTGTCGTAAATCTAAACATCTCCACTGAAAAACACAAGAGAGGAACTGATTTGAGAAAGATAAATATAGATGTTTTAGCAGTTTTGTATAACAAAATGTAATAATGAAGACGTAAGATTGCCCCGTTTTTTATGAGTTCAAGTTTGAAATAACTGTTCCGGAACAACAGCTACCAATCAAGTGGAAGTAAAAACATACCTATAAATAAATACACTGCTTCACACGGATGATATTGTTTAGAAACTTGGGAAGTATTTATCTAATCAATGAACATATCTAAGTTTTTTTTTACTAATTCCTCCCTATACTATTTGTAGTAAAAGCAGTGGCGTAGCCGCAATTTTATAGGCCTTATATGCTTATTCAATTCTGGTTAATTTAAGTTTTAAAATTTGCATTTCTTAATAAGTGTAATTTAGGTTATATTATACAGTCGTAAGGATACGATACATATTTTGTATTTCCAATAATCTATAAATGCATTGAAATATTCCCATTTGAAAAAACTGTACTGTTTCATTTTGTAAAGAATAGATCAGAAATTGTCACGTTATAGCAAGGAAGGATTAAAAAAATTGTAAAGAAATAGTCACTTGGTAGTAAGAAAATTGACAAAGAATAGTCAATTTGTTGTAAGAAAATAGTTAAAAAATTGTAACGATATAGTCAATTTGTTGTAAAAAAAATAGTAAAAAAAGTGTAACGCAACAGTCATTTTGTAGTAGGGAAATTGGCAATAAAAAGTACAATTGCTGTAAGGATATTGTCACTTTATACTAAAGAAATGGTAACTTTATTGTAACAAAAAAATAGCAAAGTAGTGCGTTTAGTGTAATTAAATAGTGAGAAATAATTCATTGAAAAATGACAATGCAGATTTGATAGTAACCGATGATGTATAATATAAAAAAAAACTCGTATGGTCTATGAATTTTATTTATTATTAAATAGTAATTTAATAAAATTGTAATAATAAACCTAAACGCAATTCTATTAACTAAAACTAAACTTATTACGCCAAACAACATAAGAAGGCAAAACTATGTGTATGTTTAGTAATTATTTTCTTTTGGCTGGTTGTTTGACCGGATTCTATCACCGGCACGACGTATCCAAATTTTTATGAAGGAAGAACGGAGCTTCCGTGGCGGCATCGTGTAGTTTCTTTGTGCTTGCTGAGGGAAAATTATAAATACTTGCAGTATATTATTCCAATTATCTTCATTTTTTGAAGTTGCAGCTTGCCATTAGATACAACTTACCAATAGGCGTACTCCGTCGTCGGTAAAAAGTTTCATTATTGTCAGTTTGCTGCTTTTTTCCTTATACATTAAAAAAAATTATATTAATAGTAAATAACGAAAAGACTTTTACTACGATAATCAAGAAATTGATGCGATAAATAAACGTAGTATCTTGCAGATAGTACCCATTGGTTTACAGCTGACCAACTTGTTATTAACAATGAGAAAGTTGTTAACTACAATTCTATTTTCCAGTATTTGTAATCAACTGGTAGATTGTATTGTAAAATTTCAAGATGTCTCATTGCTGATCTTCTTTTTCCTATTTTGTGTTTTCGTATTACTCATCTAGCTGACGTAAATTTCTAAAACGGCAATAAAAATTAATACAGGCAAATCAAAAGAAACTAATTTATTTTTCAGTTAGAAAGTACCGACGTACTAAAAGAACTGAAAAAGAAGAAAATAAAATAAAAAATGAGCGAAACACTTCGCCTGGACTTACCTATACATTTAAATACATTGTTTTATATTTTCCAACACTTTCGATATACACCTGTCTAGACACGACTAGTTAAAGTAAATAGTTCGTATAAGTTGTAACATTTTGAAGCGGTTGAAGAAAGAGCGACCGCTGCGCTACAAGCATAAGGTTGGCTAAAATATTCGGACTGAATCAACGGAAGCGCGGAAATTGATATTGGAAAATATATTAATAACTTGAGAAGTATTATTTTTAGCAAGAAATTACTCTTATTAATTTGTATTTGGAATTTTAAAACCTTTCTGATTTTAAAACCAAAATGCCACGTTTCCATTTAAAAAAAAGTTATTTTTTACCGTGGCCGCCATATTAAAATTGGAAACTCAAGTTTTTTTCTTAAATAGAATCGAGAAGAATTTGCCCTACAACTTTGCTCTTGGGTTTGCGAGTTTATCTATTAAAATAAAAAAGTTAGCGTACACTGAACATTAAACGACTAGTACAAGAATACAACTGCTGTAGAAAGTATGTGAAATTCAAGGACAAAAAGATTATTAAGGGGGAAAAAATTCGATTTTTCGATTTTTTGTAAAAAGATTCTCCTAGAGCAAATAAAACAAAAAACCAAATTTTTAATTTTTTATCGAAAAAATTTGGGGGGAGAAGGAACAGTAGCCCCCCTAAATATGAAATTATCGAAAAAATATTATTATATTCTGATTTTGCTATCAATGGTGAGCTATTTCACCTTAACAGAAATATTTTATTGACCCCCGTTAAATAAATAAAAGGGTACCAATTTTCAATTTTCAAAAATTCATAGAGGGGGTCACAGTGAAACTATAGCAATGCGCAAAAAAACAAATTGTAGAAGATTCCCAGCTCTATCAGCTTAAAAAGTTTAAACAAAAACGTGTGGGCAGTTTTTGAGAAATATTTTTTGAAAAATTCCAAAATTTTGGAGTGATGTCATTACGATTTTTTTTATATTTTCAAAATTAATTAATAACACACCCACCCACCCACCGACAGACATTTTTTTAAAATTACTTTTTTGGGGTCTATGGACCCCTTTCCGACTATTTCCGTTAAAATCTCAACTTTGTAATTTTGCATGAAATCAATACTTCCCTATACTGAAAGTATTGGAAAGTAAAAAGGTGTAAATAACAAGAAAAATAAAACTGGATTAACATTAGTCATACCCATCCACCCTACTGAAATAAGTAACATACACAATAGCGTAAGCAATAATAAATTTCACGCGAAAAGCAAATACTTTTATTTATAACAGCACAGAGTGTTGACAGCGCATTTTGATCATCGCAGTGACGAGCGGTGAACTACATAAAGATTTGAAATAAATTTTTAAATGAACATCCCAAAAAGTTATGTATGCATCCCGTTTTCGCGTGTCATCTAAATTTGCTTTTGTTTATGGGGCCAATTTTGCTTTACGGAGACAACGTCCCTAAAAACGTCCCAGAACAAATTCGTAAGAAAAACAGTAATTGAAAAAACACTGCCGGGACTTTTTTTAGCCCATTTTGTTCTTGCATTTACAGATTTACAAGATGCTTGCAAAATGTGGATCACATCAGTAAGCACTTGCGCCCTGGGGAACCAATTAATAACAAAACAGTAACATCATAATTGTATTTATAGCAAATAATTACCGTAAATAAATTATCCAAAAACATACTTAATAGGGATTTATGCAAATTGCGACTTTTTTTATGCAGACTAGATGCAAATTACAAACACAAAATATTTATTTGTGTACCCATTTCTGGTAAGGGGAATTTGGCTCTCACAACTCCTATTCTTTTGATTTTAAGAACTTCCGGTTTAATTATTGCATTGCTGTCAGGTGTTTGAATTATTGGATAGTAAAAAACTATTCGAAAGATACGAATGAATTTAGTAGGTACATTCTCTATTTAAGAGTATAGTTGCAGCTCTCATTTCCAAATTACTTTCCGCGGAGATCTATTTTTAAATTTTGTTTTATATTTAATAACAATTTTACAAAACTATTTACTTTAATAAAACAAAATGTTTCAGTTAATAAAATGCATTACATGTCTTACATCTCGACACAACTTATTTTTTTATTTTTTTTTAAAGAAGTTACCTAAGAATGCGTGGGGCGTAGTTCGCGGGTTTTGTTAGTATTTCTTAACACCGCTTTGCTCTTGTACCAAAAATCACAGACTTTCTTATCGTTGCTTCGGCTCACGGGGATGTAAGTACGCCACTGGGTAAAAAAGCAATATGGAACGTGCTTTTCCAAAGCTAGGCTACAATATCACAAAATAATACATTTGGTATTATAGTTTCTGGCAGCTATCAGTGTGAAAGATGCAGACAGTTAAGTGTCGTGATTGTTGACAATAAAGATTCAATTTTATAGCAGCAGTCTACTTTAAACGACCTGAAAAAGGAAGTTATGTCTAT
Organism: Ctenicera cuprea; assembly: GCA_958336395.1. Taxonomy (NCBI): domain Eukaryota; kingdom Metazoa; phylum Arthropoda; class Insecta; order Coleoptera; family Elateridae; genus Ctenicera; species Ctenicera cuprea. Next base: position 41,877,883 of record OY284490.1, read on the forward strand.
AATAAACAAGTATAGTTAAAACAAATAAAGTTTGATGTGCAAGGAAGTCTGGTTGCTATCATTCTATGCTGCCTATGTATTTATAAATAAGATATGATCGCAGAGCGATTTGTATAAAACCCCATTATTAAGCAACCAATTTTGAAAAACCGCGTAAATCACGGCACTGCAAAATAAATTGCACATATATCACAATGTAGGACAGACAGATAGAACACAAAATTTATTTGTGACAGAATCGTTGCCGTGATGTAGTAATAAACTTAACCCGTAATTACAATTAGTATTGGTAACAAACGAAATGGTTTTGTCTACGCATGCGGAACGTAAAAACGCTTGTTTGAACACCGATTAATTGAACCGAACGTTAGGGAATTCAGTTGCGGTTCATTGTCTAATGCTGTTTTAGCTCTATGGCATACTTTGTTCCGTGGTATTATGTTGCGGACAATAGAGCTAATTAACTCGTCAGTAATTATCTGCAGGCGCCATTAGTACTACTATATATCTTGATGGAAAAATCTTGTAATATCCCTAAAATTTTGCTTACCTATTCTTTTCGGTTAATAGCAGTAATCAATAACAGAACGTTCATTTCTGAGATAGAATAGTGCTAATTAAGGTTATAACTCAAGAATGATGAGTCAAATGTTATTATCATTAGATTTATTTCAGAAAAAATGTTACGTTCTCGTCTTCTGCACAACAAAGTAAACTTAGATGTATTTTGGTTAACGTCAAAGCACCAAATGAAAATAAGTAATGAAAAATCAGTTCTTAACTAGTTGGAGCTTAATAACTGAGGGTACTAAAATTCCAAGTCTCACCACCAATAATTTTATCAAGAGCAAGCTACACGTTTCGGTCAATTAAAATTACTATCTTTACGCTGCAAACAGTATTACGTGCTTTTCCACATAACATTCAAAACAAAATGAAAGTTTTAACGCCAAAGAATTGTTAATTTAACAGCGACCTAACTAATAGTTTAACCTACTAAATTGCGTTTAATAGAAGCATACAGAATGTTACACGAAGTATGAATCATGGCATGTTAACTATAGTTTTAATTAGTCAGGATTAAGGTAAGCTCATTCTAGAATTTTATACCATTACCTTTCTGACACGTTCGTCTAATGGTGTAAAGGTGGTGCACCCGCTGAGCAATGCAGTGGTCCAGGGTTCGACTCCGAGGTAATACTATTTATTTAAACTATTTTTTTTCTATCTGTTGCTTCATTTTTAATAAATTCAAAGCGACCGGAGTATTTTTTTAATAACTCTGAAATGTTTCTAAGCAGTTCATAGTTTTACTACTTGTTGCAGTGTTATTTTTATTAAAATAATGCGACCAAGTGCTACAAAAACGGTTTTTTGGTCATAAACTACATTTTGATTTACGTCGCATTGTAATAATTATTGTTAAATTCAAGTGTATTACAAGGGCCAGCGGGTGGTCCAGTGGTTAGTCTCGGGCTCTAGAGCTAGATTTCCAATGGCGGTAGGTTCAAATTTTCCGCACGTCAGACATTTTTCAGAATAAGTTAAACCCGGCGTGTCCACGGACGTTGTGTGTGGTGTGTATGTTGGGTTGCATGTCTTTTCGGGGTGGGGCATGTTAGACCGGTGAATAGCGCTAAGTGCGCTGAGCCCGTATAAAGGGGTGGGACGGAAATCATGGAATTGTGCTCACACACAGCGACATGATTCTTAAAAAAATATTCTTCTACAGAAGAGAAACTTCAAATTGTTTCGTGCCTTGGGAGACACAGTCGTAGAAGAACGGAATCTTAATTTAGCGTACTACGAAAATAAACCTGTTGCTCGCAAAAGCAATGTAGGAAGAACTGTACAAAAATTCGAATACACGATGTATTAGCAATCCATGCAAACGAAAACGTAACGGAAAATAATGACGGCAATGCACAAAATGAAAAAGAATTTAACATTCTTGCAGCTGTAAAAGCTAATCCGAGTGTTAAAATCGGAACAATATCTAGGGAGAGCGGTTTCAGTATTTCCTATGTGCTTTGTGTGCTGAAAAACGGGTTGTATAAAATGGAAATATTTTCATTGGAAATATTTCCATGAAAATGGAAATATTGGAAATTTTCGTGGACTTATATTGAAAAGATTGGAAATATTTATATTTTGTTGATTTAAAATTTTAAAATACCGGTTTAATCTATAAAATCATATCAGTACGTGCTATTGGACACTATTATGTACTTGCATGTAGTTAAGAAAGTAATAAAAATGTATTTTTAAGCTTTGTAGATTATCTGACAATTATCGGGTGATCCTCGTTCTTTTCACTGACAGTCCGGGAAGTTCCTATTGTAAGACAAAACCCTGAAACGTTAGTTAAACTGAATGCTGCTACAGATGTGCCTGTAATTGATTTCTTTTGTAATTGTTGTTTTGTGCTGTTTGTGTTCATATTTCGTAATAAAAATATTAATAATTAGGGAAATTAAAGACAACGTGCGGAAATATCAGTGATGCTAGATTGGTGAATTTTTGATATTATCTAATGATTTTTTGTTTTTTACGAAATTTTTTCATAGTACCTACAGATTATAGAGTACATCTAAAATCAATTTTGTTGATAAAAATAACGTATAAAATTAATGGTATCAAAAAAGCTCGACGAAAATAAGACGAATAACGGATAATTAGTCATAATTTGATTTCAATTTTGAAAACCGTGGATAATGGTTGGGGAATGCTTCGACAAAAATTATCTGGGAAATTCGAGGGATTTTCTCTCCCAAAACCTAGCTAATTTCATCCTTACTCATCCTGAGACGCTGGGAAATATTGCACTGACAAAGAAAATGATGTGTACCGTCAGTGTAAATTTTATTCCGCCCCAAGACATTTTCTTGGATTTTCTAAATATACATTTTCTCTGGATAAATTTTCTAAAAATGTAATTCCGGAAATTTAACTATGAAAAACGTATTTTTTTCTTACAACTGTTTTAAACCAAAAGAACTTTTTGAACGTCACATAGAATAAAGTAAACAATATTATGAATCACTTTTTCAGAAATGCAATGACGATTATGACCTTTTAGCAACAAACAACAGGATGTTTTTCGTATGAACGTACTTTTCTTTGCTCGGGGAACTCAATACTCAAAATTACCGATACTGAATCACAGAGAATCCATATTTGACTGTACAAAGCCACACTTCATACCCATAGAAAATGAATCTTCTGTTACATAATTGCAAAATTAAGTTAATAATTCGCATCATCTTGTAGGAACTTTTCGAACTAGATGCACGAGAGAAATGTAGATGGCACGAAAAAACTACAATGTTTTGCTGTTCCCACTTTGTTGCTTACTAAAGCTTTCCATACTAAGCATAAACTTGTAAGGAGAGACTCGGTCAGCCCCCTTGGGTGTATTTTATTCAATTCAGAGATTGCCATAATCTCGAGGTCCAGGTTCTAATGAAAATTAATGCAGATGTAATAGATATTTTTGTAAATAATACTTGTTATAATTATGTTCGTTTATTTGTTTTTTTTTTTATAATTAGTCTTTCAAAACATTATTTTATAACGCAAGAAATGCGTAATAACTCGAATAACTGCTTATTCTCTTGAAAAATTTAGTGAAATGAGATTTCAGTGATAATCTCACACTAGAAATCTTAATATCTTTGTTATATTTGATGACTCAATGGGGTTCTGAAAAGTCTATTATGGATATAATTTTTGAAAGTTGTTAGCAACGATTGGTCGTCATCACTGTAATAAACTGAAATTCTCTTTTTATAATCAAGTCGCTATACGGTAATTTATGCCATCTTTCGGGGGAGATTTAAAACTGTGTAATGTGCGATGTCACTGCATGTTAAAAACCCTTAACCTGTAGGCATTCGGCAGAATTTCCAGGTTTGATTAGTTTATTCCTTGCCGTCGTCGGTGTAAACAACAGCAACAAAAATAGCTCGACGCTAAATAATTATTAAAACAATAAACAAAACTAACTTACAAGTATATCAATTATCATATCAATACGATATTTTTTTTATTACTTATTTTTGTTATAGAATTTTAATTGGAACTCTCTGATTTACATAAGTATAGGTTTGAAACGCTTAGAAAAATTAGTTTTGCCTGCAATTATTCTAGCACGAAATGCATAGCACCTGCAAAGCTGGTAGCATATAATCGTCTATAAAATGCCACGTACGTTGTATTTCTGACGCTGACAAAATATCATTTAGATTAAAACTTTTTTAATGAGTTACGATTTCAGGCTTATCATGGATGATATTATTAAATAGAGGACAGACATTCGCTTAAAGAACCATAGGCGTATTAAATGTTAATCTTCTTAAAACTTAATTATTTCTACCTATTTACAAACAAGGTTCTTATTTTGGTATTACAAGAAGTACTAGGACGGATATAAGACCAACTAATCTTCTTTCAGCTGGGGTGCTTTGCCCACCGAAAGGAAAATTAGTGCCCTGCGGTGGAAGGCTTAATTCTAAGATATCGTGCCGTAAATAGCAGTGATTTACAATTATTTATGTTTTTTTTTTGTGCTGAGCTACAACAACCATCAACAGTTTTGTTTTTCTGGTCCAATACGAAGTAGTCATGATCTGTTCGTGTCAATTTAAAAAAATCAAATTAATGCAGCTACATAATTAACGAGTGTTGTAAAGTTATAGTAAAAAAATTCAAACAACGAAAAATATACTAGTTGATTTTACTAGAAATTTCTTTGCACAGCAAAAGCTGCTCATTTCCTTTGTTGACTTTCATTTCAAACTGAAGTATTTGCGATCCAATTACAGAAATCAGCGGGTTAACCTCAGATCCACTTCGTAACCAGGTATTGAACGCGTTAACTCATTTACTTTGATGTATATCTCAGTGACGAAATCGTACATCTTTCTAACACTCGAAGAGAGAACGTAAAAGTATTTTCAAAGCATAATCTAGAATAACGAGTACGAATGTGTCTGGACGTTGCTGAGACGTATCTCCAAATAAAGAAGTGCTACGACCAGGACTATTTATAACCGACGAACTGTTTGGTGTAAATGCACAACCGTCACATGATTTTCACACATTATTGTTGCATACCCTTGTAACTTCTGTTTTGACATACAACATGTTAATTAAATGTTGATCATTATATTAGGAATTCACAAATTATTTTGAAATAGCAGAAAAAAAATTTTATTTTTCAAAAGTTAACTATTTTATGGTATATTGCAATATGGCATATCAAAAAAGGCAAAAAAGCGAGACAAACAATCTTTCAGATTTGGCTATTGATATTGCTTAAAGTTGCCTTTTAAGTGATCTCGAAAATCTAAACAAACCAAAGAAACACTCAAAGACCGATAAATGTCTACATTTTATTTTTGGTAAATAAAGTCAGGAAGTCGATTTAATTCTGAGCACCCAATTCCCTAAATACTCGATGAAACAGTAGCAAAGTAGACTCAATCCTCCCTAACTCAAACGAAGCTGAATCTCAAATTGAGAATTGTCCTATTGGATAAAACGGAAAATCTTTTGACGTCCAAATATTGCCAACCCAATAGGATTTTTAATATTTATAGCTGATTTTAACTTGAACTAAAAACACTCGAACTGTGGCATAACAACACTTAAAAAATACGACAAGCACCCTTCCACTAGCTAAATACCAGATACGTATTTCAACAGCAAAGCTATCATCATCAGTGTCAGTTTACCACTGATGATGATAGCTTTGCTGTCGAAATACTTTCAGTTTTCAAATGATTTTAAATTCATATAATAAATTTTTGAGACATCTTGATGTAAATATACGAATATTTAATTCAACTCAAGTTATGTCGATTAAAAGCTTTGAGATATCAACAATTTATTTGCTTTTGTTTTTAATATTGAAATATCTGAGCGCAAAGGCTTTTTGTAGAATTGTATTTGATCATAAACATAATAAAGCCCTTGAGCAAACAGTGATGATGGACGATAAATATAAAAACACGAACGCATTATAAATTCATTTGATCCAACGTAAGCGAAGAGCAACCCTGAAAGAGAACAAACAAAATATCCTACAGCTAGCGAAAGCAAAACCACTAATTAAACAGCGAAGTGGAAATAGAGGCGTGATTGTTGCCCTAGGGCTCACCAAGTGAGAACAACGTAATGCACCCCCAACGAACATCGAACGTTTAAATATTTACGTAAGTGATATCAGCCCCGGGCGTGGAGCAGAGCTCGAAGAGTCGATAAAACGATAACTCACTTGTTTTGCGACGTCTTATATAAACATCATTGTTTTGTTTCAAACCTCTAAATGAAAACTGCAAACGTGCATTTAAGTTGTTGCCAGAACATAGCAAACTTAAGTGATTTTAGTTTCCATTAAAAAATTTTAGCACGCTGCAAGACGAAGTGTTTTTATGATTTTAAAGCCACGTCTCGAACAGGGAAATTACTTTTAATAGTTGTAGATTGTATATTTTCTGAAATATAAAAATGAGCTAACCACTTTGCCTGGACTGTCCTATAATGTAGAAATTGTTACCTTTTCATATTTCAAAATTTGTTTGTATAAACGCTGTGCGCGAAAACAGTTACTAATAACTAATAAGATCGCGCCACTGCACCTGTTGGCTAGCAAGCGCAAGTTTTTTTTTATAAAGAAGATAAAATCGATTTTTGAGAAAATCTTTTTAAAGTAAACCAAAAGCGGAATGGCAAATTCGGCAAAATTACTTCCCTTGCATCTAAAAATTAAGTTGTGAATCTTATTCTACTATCACTCATGAGCAATTTAATTTAAACAGGGACGTTTTATTATCATATCTTAATAAATAAGGGGACTAGAATTTTGGATTTAAAAAAATTAATAGAAGGCGTCAATGGAAAATTAGCGGAACAACCAAATTATAGTTCATCTCTGGATTCATGAGCCTACATTATTCAAAAAGAAAGTCGTGTTTCCAGTTTTTTAAAAACATTTATTTCCGAATTACGGAAAGTTTGGAATGATTTTTACTCCCAGTTTTCATGCGTTTAAAAATTCTCTTAGATAGTAATAGTATGCGTTTCTAGAGCTACTACAGTACCAAATTTGATCCCGATTTCTCAAGTTGTTTTATAGTAATACGTCGTTGAAGTAAAAATATTCAAACAATTATAACGCCTGCTATTTTGAAGCTCAAAAGTTCGAAAGAAAGCCTTAAATTTCTTCTTTTACCAGATTTCGTTTTTAGAATTAGAAAATTTGGTTTCTCAAAAAATGCTACTAGAAAAACATATCTACCTCTCCCGTTTCCTGTTTCAGATATTGAAAAAAATACTTATTTGGTGATTATTTGTGATGTACCCCCATATTCCCTAATCTCATCGAAATTGTATCATCCTTTCGGGAGTTACGATACACAACTAATAAAAAGGCATTTATTAAAAATAAGGTGACCATCCGTACTTCTTTCGGCAGTAAACTACAGGAGTAATTCGTTTTCAAAAAATTTGTATTCGAATCTTAGCTCGTATTGCTGCACCTAAAAATTAAGTTGTAAATCTTATTCTACTATCACTTTAGCAGTACAGTACTGCTTTCAGACTATTTGTACTGTCCGATATACGTGTACTGTTTTTGTACTGTTTTCCTTGTGTTGTACTTCCTAGTACTTATTTCAACAAATAAATGCATCAATTAATGGCGATTCAAACAAGCAGCAGTTGTTCACGAAAACAGCTGAGTTTCTAGTTCAGGTAGCAGTATCGGCTATGTACAGTAAGGCCACAGTATTAACTTACTTATACTGTGGTAAGGTCGTCTGTTTTTGTGTTCTGTGTTTCACTTTTCAATAATCTTGTTCTGTAGTGTATTAGTTATGCTCAGTAATAGGTACCAAAAATCGAAAATTTTTATGAAATCAACACTTCTCTATACTAAAAGTTTGTAAAGCAAAAAGCAAATATGAGCTAGTTGTAAATAAACTGCTGTAAATATATGAATGCCCTTAAATGAACAGAATTCAAATCTTTGTGGAAAACGACAGTGGCGGCTCGTGAGTTTAGAAACAGCTGAGGCGGTGTTTAAAAGAGAAACTTTGCCTTCCTCAAGCGCTGGAGGGCGTGGAGCACCAGCACCCTTGTCTTCGCAAAACTTTTGTGGTGCCTGTTTCCTATTTTAATTTCTAATAACTGCATGTACAGATTTACTACCAGACCGGTGCAATAATGAAGCAGGTTGGGGCGGTGGGGCATACGTTGTCATGGTAACGACGTACTCTGGTACAACCTCGCGCATATAACCTAATACTAATTTAAGACTTAATCTTGCAGTGACCTTTTATTAAAGTACAGTAGTTTGTACAACCAACCTCAGTGGTCTAGAGGGTTGGCCCCCTGCCTAGTATGAAGAAATCCTCGTTTCGTCCTGGGTACCGGCGATACTTTTTTTTTTAGTAAGTTTTGTCGAATACTTTATCATTTTATTGTGTACATGGTGGCCCGCAACAGTTTATGTTCCTCTGGTATGACAAGTTCCCACTTTACTGGAAAACCTGTAAAAGTCGGGGAATTTAAAAATTGTGCCAAAAGTCAGGGAAATGTCAGAGAATTTTGTTAAATTTGGCAAAAGTCGTCGAAAATTACTAAATGGCCAGGGGAAAAAATATCTTGCTCTATTTTGGTCATAAAACTTGAATGAACAAAGAAAACTTTCAAACAGTAAAACTCGGAATTTATGCGCAGCTTATTTACAATATTTATTTTGTTATAATCTTACAAAAGCGCACAGTATTTATTTCTATATCTTATGTTTTTAATATAGGTCTGGGAATTTTGATATATTTAGACAGAGAAAACCTGGAATAGTTAGGGAATTTTTCTTTCGGGTTTTGGTGAGAACCCTGTATGATATGTTTAGCGATAATGGCAGCGCCGCAGGCGCAGCAAGTGTATGCGGCCTTAGCATTGTACCATTGGAATTCAGGTGGACGAATTACGTATAAGTAACTTTGGGTAAACGTTTCGGTAATTGATTTTAGCTTGCGAAGAAACGTTGCAATAGCTTAAGTGTAAGATGGGTAAAAACTGATTTCCTAAGAACAGAGCGATACAATTAAAATAAAATGGACGAATGGCGTACACATATAAATTAATATTTGCTCACCGAAGTCTTTAACAAAACAGCCGGTCGATGCAGCCAGGTAACAATCTCGACAAACTCTGTGCAGGTCTACTCAAGGTATGCACTTTTCTTTTTTAAATATGCAATGTTGCTCTCAGCTAGATCAAACATTCAGCATTCAGAGTGGCACCAGTAGTAACTTGGAACCTCAACTAGTCCCGCCGTACTAGCTAGACCCAAAAATTTGACTACGGCCTATTTCTACTAGCTTAATTAATTCTTTACATCAACAACAAACAAGAACAATTAAAAACAGTATTAACACATCAGCAACAATAACAGCACATTAGCAATAATAAATATCAACATATTATAACTGTATAAACAATAGTTATCAACACAGTGGCTTTATACTCGTATAGATGCTACATCAACTAGCTAACCGCAAGCAAGCTTCGTTTTACATCTTCCTTCCTTATTCCTGTATACCCTCGTAATTCAAGCATATCAGTTGTGCCAATTACACATTTAATACATTCTTGGATGCCTTTTAAATAAAATTAGAAAACGATATAGTGAAGTATAAAGATTACAATATAATAAAATTATTCGCCTCTTTAACGAAACGTATTTCCACAAAAGAAATTGAGAATTTATCGCAACAATTATACATTTTTTTGATTTTCGTATGTTCTTGCAAACAATTCATTCTCGTAACCTTTTTGTTCGATTATGAACCTCTAACGCCTGTAAAGCCCAAATATACCTGTAGCAGAATAAATTTATTATGTTAGGGCATTGCGTTACTCTGACTAAATATTTGGGTAGTCTAGATATGTGTAAATATGGTAGAGCAGCCGAGAGCGTAGGAACAAAACGCAGAGAACGTCTTGGAGGTAGGCGAAACGTGAGATGAAGAATGCTTTATCCGCTCCTTGACGACAGGATATCATTACTACACACCGCCTGCACGATAAGACTGGCAGCCCTTTATCCAAGTTGTACAATAGCTTCTGCGTTACTGCCAACTGATTCATTTCTAATTTGCGTTAAGTTTAAGTCTTACCGTTATAGGAAATGATGTAGTAGACTCAATTACGGTGTATTATGACATGCTGGCACTTTATGTATCCGTCTGAATCTACAGGGGCATTAAGGATGAAACTATTTACTATTTTCTGGTAGCCACTTATCGCGCTATCAATTGACAAATGATAATGTTTTCTCGCCACGTTTTAAGGAGGAAAAATACTAGTTACCCCAAAAAGGGGTAATGCTTCTTAAAATATTTATCGGGTTGAGGGGGGGGATGTGCAACAATAGCTTCATAAAAATATTCATTTGTATATAATATCTTTTTGGTCGAATTTGTGTTTATATTCTATGTTGTTATGCAATGAATTGATAGTCATCCAGTTAACTTCAAAGACGCTAATTTAACATAAGTTTAGCTAGACCCATATAAATAATTGCATCGGATGGTTTTTTTCGCATATGCATAACGTTTAATGATTTCTTTTGTACGGCGTTAAAAGGTTTCCTAGTTTTAAGCGTTTTTAAAACAGCTCAATATTAGAATTTGCTGTATAAAATATAAATGCTTTCACAAAAACAAAGTAAATGCCGGGGCTTCATATTGTATTGTGCTTTTAGATCGTCGACAATGGTACAATACTTTAAAAGCTCAAATAGCTAGCTTTAAAATGAAGTGCATGTTTTGTTTAACCCTGCTATTAAAAGTAATACACGAACCATTTCTATTCTGAGGGTGTTTTCATAAAATTTAATATTCTGTAACGGTGCCCGAAATAACCGTATTTTTATCATTATAATATGACAAATAGTATTTCCTGCATTAATTTATTTACATTAAAAATTTATACAGAAAACTGATTTTACTTATTTATTAGTCAGCTAGAAGAATTCAAATTTTCAGGAAAATGGCCTCTTAATATTCTGTAGTAATTGCACAAGATATTTTTTATTTTATTGCGTAATTTTTTATTTCGTACGAAAATCTGGCTGCCTGGTATTGAGACAAATTGCTATGAAAAATATAATTATATATGTATTGCGATTTTTCTTATTGCATAAAACTGTCACGCATTAACGCAGAAAAACCAAATTTGATTCAACGATTGCTAATTGCAATAAGATGACAGTACATGAAAATGAGGTTGTTTCGCCAAAAAAGGGGAGGGTGGGGAGGGGTACTCAATTTTGAAATAGACGCACTTGAAAAAGAACCTTAGATTCCTATTCTACGGATGTCGAATAGCCGATCTGCGCAAACGCGATCTTTTCCATAGCCCCCACCATCGATTTTTGATTTTTTCCAAAATTAACTAATTTCGCCTTTAAAATCGGCATTAGCTTATTACATAACAATAGCAACAACTTTTCATTGAGAAAACATCACGTTCAGGTTTCATTTTGGTCGTTTACCTGAACAGTTTAATTGAGTAAGATCAAAAGTCTAGAGGACGTGAAAATCAATTTTTAAATTTCAATGAATAAATATTGGTTGCAATAGAACACAAAAATTATGAAAGCGGGCGACTGTATTAAAAACAGGAGTTGGGAGGGGAGGGGTGCTTTACTTTAATATAGATGCGTTTGGAAAAGAACTTTCGATTGGTATTTTACACATGCCGAATGGCCGATCTGCGCTAACGCTATTTCTCTATTACCCTCCACTGCCCCCACCATCGACTATTTGTTTTTCCTGAAAATTACGAATTTGGGCTTCATAATCGGTAGGAGCATGTCAAATGACAATAGGAACAACTTTTCATTGAGAAAGCATTTCTGGGAGGTTTCCTTTGGGTCGTTTACCTGAACAGTTTAATTGTATAATCGCCAAAATAAAGATCAAATAATGAAATCGATTTTAAATGTCAACGAATAAATATCGTTTCTAAATAACAAATACTAAAAACAAAAAAATTTCCAATTTTAAAACAATTTCCTAAACTTAAAATTTTTAAATTTTTTCTAATTTCGTAGAGTTAAGTAAGCCAAATAAACTACTTTAACGATTGTAACTGTTACGTGGGGTATTTTATACAACCATGATACATTGCTCTGTAATTTTCCATCGCCAACATTATTTACAGTATACCCAAAACTTTATTATATAATAAACAAAAATACATAACTATTCTAACATTTACACAAAAACTATTGATACTACAATGTACAATTCCCGAATAACGCTTAAATAATAAATTGATAATATGAAATATCACAAAGCTCATCTAAGTTTGGGGAATGAAAAACCATACTTATGTAACAGTGTCAAAAAAACTTGTATACCTATAACTCTCCATTAAGCAATTTCTTGTCAAATAAATACTCTCCCAATGCTGCGTGCTTTTCCATCATTTTGTCAAGCTTGGACATCTTTCCGGCAAGATCGCGTTGACTTTTGTATTGCTCTTCTAGGAACTCGTCAGTCAAGTAGTCTACCAACTGAAAAAAAAAAACAATAACGTTTAAATAATAGCCCAACCATAATTGTGCTTTACTTACATGATAATCGTTGAAAGTCTCGTCTTTTGGTTCTTCACATAATTTAATTACATCTCGTATCTTTTTGGTTACATTTCCTTCAAGCTCCAACGCATCCTTTAAAGCAGAAATTCCGTTTTCCCATGTTACAGTAGGTGGTACAATCTGTACAACATAAAAATACAAAACAAGAAAAATGTCAATTTACCAATTCCAGATAAACACTCACATGCTTCATGATAAGTTTGCTGACGTCAGATACAAGCTCTCCTCTCATGAGTAAGTATGAGATCAACTTCATGGCATGCTGCCTTTCTTCACTAGCAGCTTCAAAGAATATTTTGGCAAAACCCGGTCTGTTAATTCTGTCTCTAGAGAAATGTGCTGCCATTGCGAGGTATTGAATGGAAGCGTTTAGCTCTACCTGTATATGATCTCTCACCTTTGTAACACAAGGGTCGATCATATCAATCCAACCATCAGGGATGTTAGGTGGCCCATGGGTACCTTTTCAAAAAAAAAAATAAAAAAAATTGCTTTATATAAAGAGAACAAATTACTGTAATAATAATTGTTACATACATTTCCACTTATTTTGCGAAAGCATATATAAATGAAGCGGGAATCGTAAAATTAAAATAGACCTTGACATAAAAATAATTTGGGGTTTTCATGATTTTGGCCCATAAATTTGTTACAGAAATACAGTCTTTTAATAATATTACTTATTTGGAAAACAATTCTTGCTATACCCGATGGGACAACGATTTGTATTTGTTAAACAACTTTTTTATTTATACAATTTTTCGAAAAATTCTTAAGGAAAATTACTCAACTCACATCACTTCATATTTCTACACATTCAAAAGTTTTTTAGGGTCTATGTCACAACGTCGGCTGATTATAACCTCGATCCAATATTTAGAATGTTCACATCGTCGACCGTGATCATAACGTCGACTAGTTGCGTTGATTACAACGTCGACCGGAATCACAACATTAACCAGTATGGATTACATCGTCAACGCCGAACAATGATCACATCGCCTACCTTAATCACAACGTCGACCGCGATCATAACGTCGACTAGTTTGCGTTGATGACAACGTCGACCGTGATCACAGCATTAACCAGTATTGATTATATCGTCAACGGTGATCAATGATCACATCGCCTACCTTAATCATAAGGTCGACTAGTTTGCGTTGATTACAACGTCGAGCGTGATCACAACATTAACCAGTGTTAATTACAACGTCGACGCCAAATAGTCATCACATCGCCTACCTTAATCACAACGTCGACCGTGATCATAAGGTCGACCAGCGTGATCCCACTCTCAGTTCTTTATTGGAAAAAATGAATAATTATTTTAAATATACTTTTTTTTTAAATATACTTCTGATTGTACCCAATTAACATTATTTAGGCTGCTTCTAAATGTATTAATTAGTTTTAGTAATTTATAATTTTTTTTATGATGCAGGTTATGTGATTATATATGATAATAAACAAATAAATAAATTTCAAATTTTAATTTTTAGAAATGAAGGTATTTTTTTTACAAAATTACATGTTTTTAGATGTAGGCGACGTTACGATCACGGTCGACATTGTGATCCACACTGGTCGACGTTGTGATCAAAATAGGCGATGTGATCATTGTTCGGCTCGTTGACGTGAACACGTCCGACGTTGTGATCACTGCAATATAGTCGTCGCGACGTTGTGAACACGGTCGATATGAACGATATGAACATGCTAAATATTGGGACGACGTTGGGATCAGTCGACGTTGTGACGAAGCCCTATTTTCTACCTGCAACTCTCTAGGAACCGCGGCGTATTGAAAGTTGTTTTTTAATAGCATACATGGACTTCTTTATACAACCTGACAATCGTTTTTTCTGCGATATGCTGAATTTTATATTGTAACTGTCGTAAATTTGTCCAGAAAACTACATCTATTGTTGTACACTGAGAAATCATTTTTTCTACTCTACTATTTTCCAAATTACCATACTTGACATATAAGCAACTGCTTTAATATTTTGATTGGATATAGGTAGTTGTTTTTCTTTTAGCGCAATAGTATAATACCTGTTTTAATCAAAAAAGTTAAAGCAATTCGTAAGTGTTTTTTAAATAATGTTTTTTCCAATTCCATGTTAAAACTTATCTGGGACGTACCAGACTACTAAAAATTATTTTTTAATGTACCGTTTCTGTAATCACAGGAAATCGGTCATAATCTATCCAAAATTATGTTCCGATTTCAAGCCGATACCTTAACTGAACAGCCCCTTATCGGTATTTCAAAAGACGTAGGTTTCTGTACTAATTTTTGACAGTTTAAATGTAATACCTATATCGAATTATTAAAGTGTTGAAATTAATTTGCGATGTAACATTAGCTATGTTGTTAACTGCACGATAAAAAAAGGACTAATGTCATTTTATATTCCAATTCTTGGCCTATCAGATAGTTGAAGTTCTTGGCCGGTTCTTTAAACATTTTCTAATATAAGAGAAAAAAATGTTTAGTACGTCAGAAGGAGAAAAAAATCCTTTATGAAATTCTACGAAACAAAAAATAAAACATTGTGTTTTAGAAAACTCTTTGAAGACTTCACTACTTGTTTGTAACAAATTGCATGTGTAGAAATATAAACGGTTACAAGCGGCGCAGTTTTGTTCGAATAGCTTTTGTGTAACTGTATCAATAAAAAACGTATTTGAAAATTACAGAACGTTGCCATACCCTCCATCTACCCTGCTCCACCCATCCTCCAGAAGATGGAAGAAACACTTACGGTTTTTTAAAAAGTGTTATTCAGTAAATTCCTTTCTATCGTTTTTCACGTTCAAAACTTTTAGTTAAAGACGGCGTTAACCATACTTTCACCATGGACATTTTCCAATCATTTTTAGTTTCCCAATAAAATATTGCTTAACGCATTAACAAGGGTGTTCCAAAAATGCATGTCTAAAATGCTTAACCGTATTCCTGACGTCGAAATAAGAAAAAAGTTCCTACAAACATGGGGCCGCAAACGCTTATTTTCCGACACACAGGTTCATCAAAAAATTAACATTTTTCTACTCTTCCAAAAAAACAGTTTGTTCTAATTTTACGATATTTGTTGGAATGTTATTTATAGTGGATCCTGAGCATAGAGCTTGTCTCCATATCTGCAACAGGGGCGCTGCTACGGGGGTATGTGAGCGATTTTTTCTTTAGAAAAAAAACTTGCGTGAAATTACTGAAAAACCAATAAGCTATTCCGAAAGAACCGTAAAAATATATAAAAAAAGGTACTTTTTTTGTTGCATATCTCTAGGACCTACAGTTTTCGATAAAATTGAGGATGCGTGACAATAAAAAAAATAATTTATTATTAAATACTTTAAAAACAAAATAACTTATGGATAAATTTCATTTTTATGTATTTCATATACTTCATTTGTGAATTCTTCGATGCAATGATTGCCGAACCCGTTCTAAAAGACCTGGAGTATTTCTAATCTGATCGCAGCCATTAATAATTCTTGCTCGAAGTGCATCGACGTCAGGAACTCGAGTTGCGTAGACTTCAAGTCTGGGGAACGGGATGGCCACGGCTGAGGTCCTCCTTCTCCGATCCATCTTTGCTCAAATGTGGTAGTCAAATGGTTCCTAACGGTTTGTGTAAATTGTGGCGCCGCTCCATCTAACATAAACCATAGACTATTTCTTACATGAAGAGGTACCGGGCGATCATAAAAAACATGATTCAGAGCAGGCCATGACCGAAGTGTTAAAGTTGGCAATATTTAATATAAGCCAATTGTCAAATGTTGACAGCTGTAAAAATTTTTGGTCAAAGATACATTTAACTTACTCTGTGTATTTTAGCTTTGTTATCGCAGCTTTTTTTGTGTGCAATGTTTGAACTCGAACATAAAACCTTTATTCGAGAAAGTTATTTTCGCATTGGGCAGCAGCTTGAAAATGGTGAATGGTGAAGTATCCAGATTTTCCTGCAACTTACGAGCAACTGCGAACGCAAAATCCGTCAAAGCATAGACTTGTTTCGCGAAACAGGAACTGTAAACCGTAAAACTGGTAGTGGGCGACCTACCAAAAGAACTGCGGAGAATATTCATGACATCGAACAAAGAATGGTACAGTCACCTAAAAAGTCCATACGTAAATTAGCCCAAGAAACGCAATTATCTTATGGTTTATGTTATGCCATTTTGCGCAAAGACTTGCGTATGTATCCATACCGTGTATCAGTCGGTCAGGCACTTCGACCTCCCGGCTTTTGCAAGACGAATTGAGTACTGTCAGTGGTTTTTCGCACACATGAAGAACTTCATTCTATACAAGACTTTTTTTACTGACGAGGCTTGGTTCCACCTGTCTGGTTACGTGAATGCGCAAAATTTTAGAAGCTGGCACACCGAAAACCCTCATGAATTTGTGGAAACCAATTTACATCCTTAGAAGGTGGGCGTGTGGTTGGGTGTTTCTCGTAGACGCATTATTGGACCTTTTTTTTTTCATGATACGGTAACAGCAGAAAGATACAGAAACCAATTATTACAGCCTTTTATTGAAGAATTAGAAGACGATGAATTAACAGAAAGTTTTTTTCAACAAGACAATGCTACGGCTGTTCAAACGCTGGAGTATTTACGAGAATTTTTCGACGACAGACTTGTTGAATTTCCGCCACGATCACCAGAATTGACCATTATGGACTACTTCATTTTTCCATATCTAAAAAACACAATTTTTCAAAATAGACCGCATACATTAGAAGAATTAATGGAAGCTATTATCAATACCTGTAATTCTATCGATGTTCCATGTTTGCAGAGATGTTACGATAACATGAAAACAAGAGTGCGAGCTTGTATCCAAGTTCGAGGTGGACGTTTTGAACATTTGGTTTAAAATTCTGTTAATAAAATTAAATGTTTCAACCTCTGAAAAAATTAATCTGATCAATAAATTGTAAAAACGTTACCTAAAGAATTCTTCTGTTATTGACGAAACTCGAATTTGTAGGTTAACTGCACAAGGCGCAAGCGTTTCACAGTCGCTTTTAAGACAATTCATCGAATAATTAGAAAAACCGCAACCGACGTTAGTTTGTCTCTAAAATTAAAATTAATGCTGTTCAAATTTATGTTTTTGCTTTATTTACATAACATGGATAAAATTTTGACAACTGTAGAAGTGATGTTGACAGTTCATTAATATGAATATATTATATTAAGTATTGCCAACTTTAACACTTCGGCCATGGCCTGCTCTGAAAGATGTTTTTTACATCTTCTAGTAAAGCTGGAAAAAGTTTGTAAAAATGTAAGGTATGTTTCCCCATTCAGTTTTTGTGGCAAGAAAAAGGGTACTGTATTAACTTATCAGCCCAAACATTCAAACTAAATTGCTATTGTTGACGCGATACAATGATTGCATGTGGATTTTCATCTGCCCAAACATGCAAGTTCACAATACCATCCTCCCTAAAACCTGCTTCATCAGTGAATAGTATTTCATTTCTGAAAATTAATCAGCAGCACATTTCCGAAGAAACCAACGACAAAAGCGACACGGATGAAGTAGCTTTCTGAGAGGACCCTCCAAGCTGTGGCCTTGGATGTTCCCAATTGATGATCAATTTTACTGGTACTAACTGCAGGATTTTTTTTCTAGTTCGTGCAAAATAGCCTCATCTATTTCCGAGGTTCTTGCTGATCTTGGTCTTCCTGGTCAGCATTATCACATTGAAAGAAACGTAACCAAGGATCGAAATGATTACAGAAAAAGAGTCGCATACATCAAAATGATGTACCTCTCTTTCACAGTTTCCGATCAATGATTTCAGAAATTTTTCTATCAGGAAGGTGCCGATTTGGAAAGGCTTCATTATACATTCTTCTCACTTGTAAAGAATTGTATCCGTAAGAACGCACCTACATAACGTGCATGTCGGTCATTTCCTCATTCGAATCATTTTCTATTATATAGTATATAATAATGTCAGAAGAGCAACACAAACAAACTGAACCACACACTAGGCAAACTACAATTAAGACAAGAACTGTCAAAGAATTCGAATTACAGGCATTTGTTTTGTTTCTACACATCATGCTTGTTAAATTTTTTATTGTCCGATTGCTCAATTGTGTTCGAGAACACATTTTCTTAATTTTACCGAATACTGTAGGTCTTAGGGATACGCAACAAGAGAACCTTTTCTGTGTATTTTTATCTTATTGTTTTTTTTAGCAATTCCACCCAGATTTTTTTCTTAAAAAAATCCTTCGCGTAGCACCGCCTCTGTTGCAGATATGGGGAGACAAGCTCTATGCCATATTATTGGTGACGATCCACTATACCATTCTACCAAATATCGTTAAATTATAACAAACTGTTTTTAGCGAGAGTAGGAAAACGTTAATTTTTTTATGAACCTTCAACGCACTCAACGTCGGAAACGAAGCGTTTCCGGCCACATGTTTATAGGAACTTTTTTTCTTCTTTTGACGTCAGGAATACGCTTCAGAATTTTTGACATAAATTTTTTCAACACCGTATATTTACTTACACCTTGGTTGTTTTTCTAATAATGCAATGTAAAATATCAATAAATTTTTAACAAAAATGAGATCAGTTCAACAAATTTCAATAATATTTAACTGGTTATAGTTTTACATTGATTTTCTTTGGTTACATCTAAAAATGCGTAGCTATTACACATTTGAAAGGATTTTAAATATACCTAATTTGATTAATTTCGAAAACGGTATACTACCCGTACACATTTTTTACTGTGTTTTTCATTAAAATATTTGTTGTTTTGCCCTAAACTACTAAAATAGTAGAATAATGTTGATATCTTTATATGTTGGCGCCCGCCTTCTCTCTAAATAACACTTTTCCAACTAATTATACAACCATCAAGTGACCTAACTACGTTCAATAATACAATTCCTTAAACTAATTGATTTTCATCTCTACTTGTTTTTTAACCGACTTCAATAAAAGGAGGAGGTTCTCAATTCGTCTGTATATATGTTTTTTTTTTTAAATGTATGTTCGGGCATAACTTTTTTGTTTATGAACCGATTTTAATGATTTTTTTGTGTTGGGTTCAGTATAGTTCCAAGGTGGTCCCATTATAATTTCATTGGTTCATCAGCTTGAACTTCGAAGATACTCCTCAAAATCTGTTTTTTAACCGACTTTTTAGTGTTTCCGTATTTCATCTTCTGTTTCAATTAGCCGTCATTTCCTCATTCGAGAAGCATTCTTACTAGGTCTACCCATCACTTAAAATTGTAAAATAATTAACTTTTAAAAAAAAAAAAAAAAAAACCGACTTCAAATAACACAAAAGTGACATAAGTTAACTAAAAAGCAAAAAATAAATGTTTTTTATACAACAGTTTAATACTTATTTGTTGTTCCGTTTAATGTAATTAAGAAATTGTTGTTTATTATATAATTATTAATTGTTTTATAATTTTTAAGCCGGTGCCAAGTAAAACATAAAAATTATATACCTCGCTGCAATAACAAATTAGATTCGAATTTTTATGTTTTACTTGGCACCGACTTAAAAATTATAAAACAATTAGTAATTATATAATAAACAACAATTTCTTAATTACATTAAACGGAACAACACATAAGTATTAAACTGTTGTATAACAAACATTTATTTTTTGCTTTTTAGTTAACTTATGTCACTTTTGTGTTATTTGAAGTCGGTTTTCTTTTTTTTTTTTAAGTTAATTATTTAAGGATATCCTTGTCGATAATAAACGTTTACACAAACAAGTTCATGGGAATGCAATGTAAAGATTATAGTTCCAATTTCATAATAAAATAAAAACAAAAAATTAAAAATAACTGCTGATTAGCAATGGCTGCGGAATAAATAATAACGAAAACAAACAAACTAATTAAAAAAATTCTGATAAATGTGCATACTTACATTGTAATTGAGCGGTTGAAGCTGCAAATGCACCAACAATCACTAAGAGCGCAACTAACGCCGTCATGATAAAACGAATTAAAACCTTTTATCGTTCACTAGTCGGCCCTTACACGCACTGGTGTAGAAGGAAACTAAAACAAATACACACCAAAATCAAATTCGATAACTGCAACAACCACCACTTGCTCTCTTCTTTACAACAATATGGCAATAACTGTGGATTTCCATTCGTTCGTCTAGAAAGAATTATCTTGGTTCCCGTGACCCCTCTGGCTTTACGCAGCAATTTAATTGATAATTAAAATGCGCAAACGTTATTTTTTCGGTTCTGGAGCCGATTGTTTTAAAGTAAATACATTATTCTAACCGTGTGTCATTCTTCTTCATTACGCTGGCGAGATACCAGGGTAGTTTAGTAATTAAATTGTTCGATTATCTCGAATTCTGTATTGTAGTTATATTTTTTATTGAACAGAGACCATGAAGATGTTGGTTGTTTTTGCTACGCTTTTAGTGGCTGCCCTTGCAGCTGACAAAGATTTTTGTTACAAAGATATTAGAGAGGCTTGCAGCAATCCCATCGAAAGTAAGACAATTTTTTTATTAATAATATGCAGGGTATGCTTGATTAAAATAGTTGATTTAATTTTAAAATAAAATAGATCGTGATTTAAATCAAGGTTCTAAAACCGACAAACTAAGTGCGTTATTTTTGAAAACCACCAACATTATTCTCTAAAAACACTCCACGGCTCCGAGTAAAAGGGGCTATGGATTAACACGGTTGGCAAAAATCACGATTTAATAAAGAAACATCGTCGTTTTGCCAAAAAATGATTGTTTTTTTGCAATATTAAAAAAGGTAATTTTTTCAGGTTCGTTTTTGTTTGTTAAAATACGTTTTTTAACGGTTTCTGCTTTTCCCATGCCCATGGACAACGTCAACAATTCCATTTTCTTTTGCAATTAAATTAAAACGATTTAACCTCGATTTCTTTTATTGGAATACAGTTGTTGAAAAAATATTGTGTGCAACTCGTGCGAGAAATGCCTTTAGCGTCCTTGAATAATATTTTGACTCGGCTAACGCCTTTCATTCTCGTTCTCTAAAGTATCATTTCGCGCACAAGTTGCACAAATAACTATAATTTAATTGCAGAAGAAAATGGAATTGTTGACGTTTCCCATGGCAGCGTGCGCTAAAGTACTTGTTCCCCAATTGAAGTTAAAAGTTTGATGTTATTATTAATTGACGGTCACTAAAATGTCACTTTACTGCCTAGGCGTTAAAAGACACTAGCGTCTAGTCGCTTTAAAATAACAACCGTTTCTACTTATTGGTACTTTCAAGGTCGGACTTGCGCAGTTAGTATGCCGTGAATTTCGGTGAGCGAATAAACTTTGTTTTCGTATTTTTTCTTTCTAAATATAACTGCTCTTAACCATAACCTCGGGACAGACAGCAAAATCCAACAACATTGTTTATAAAAAAGCAGAATAAAATAAAAATTTTTGGCCCGAACCGAGATTTGACCTCTCAACCATTTGTGCAGTAAAAAACAGTACACTGTCTTGGCTAGATGAATAGCCTCAGCTATGAAAAGCCTGCTGCGGCAGTAATTCTGCTACTTTTCTGCCTAGTTAAACAGTAATATTATAACTAGGCAAAAAAGTAGCAGATTCACTGCCGCAGCTAGCGTTTCATATCCAGCCAAGGCAGTGAATCTGCATTTTTGCCGTGTTGAACATATAATTTTTTCGCCGATATCTTATAATTAACATTAATTTTGTAATTATTTAAAATATTATTTTTAATGTTATCGCCGTCATCGTAGCCATCACGTTGCTATGTTGTGCGGTTGCTATGTAAAAACAAACTTGTTGATAATTTCTTAAATGTCATTCTGCTTGTTGTGGATGTCGAAGCAATCGGTTTTTAATGCCTAGGCAGTAAAACAGGGTGGTCACTTTTCTGGAAAACAAGGAAACCGGGAATAGTCAGGGAACTGAATTTGGAATTTTTTTATTTTGGTCGGGGAAATCAGGGAATTGTATCAATTTCAACGTAAACTCACAAAATTTCACAAAACAGTCAGGGAAAATTCTGTAAAATGCAATTATTTTAATATTTGTATTTTGGCTGCAAAACGAAAATTTTGTTACCTAGGTATATGCTCATAAAATTTATATTTATTTCATTTGGTTTGTACTTAAAGTTTAGATGTTGTGTTTTGTTATGCTTGTTGAAAAATTTCCATTTGCTATAAAGTAATTTAAGCTTACTTTGCTAATTTTTATGTTTGGTTACAATTTTTATTAAAAAAAAACACTTGAAATTGGCTTTTGTACCATAAAAATGATTCAGGGAAAACTGAAATTTATCAGCAGGGAATTTGAAAAGCAGTTTTAAGTGGCCACCCTGTAAAAGTGGACTTTTAAATCGTTCATTAAAGTTTGAAAAATTAGCTCGATTTAACATCATGATTTAATCTGTAACTTAAAGCAAGTTGTTTTAATCATGCAAGCCCTGCATTAAATAGAGTCAACAGTTCTGGTTACCGCGTTTCGAATTTCCAGTTAAAAAACGACCTAAAACGTAAACGGTGGATGTTAGTTAAAAAAATCATTACAAAAATTTATAAAAAAATCGATTTAAATCTAAATTTTTTTATGTTTTTAGCTAAATCAATTTTTTCCGTGCCCACATTAATATGCATTACTATCCTAAATTTGCAAATTTTATTGAAATTTAGATCCACTCAAGTGCAGTGCTAATTATGGAGATATAAAAGAAGTACTTCCCGACCTCCAAAAGTACGTAAGTACTCACATTACCCGTTCATTCGAGTATTTGCTTATGTCGACCCACTTTGGCAATTACAAAGAAAACAGAGAAGGTTTCGAAAAGCTTTTCCATGAGTTGTCTGATTCCAAATGGGAAAAAGCCATCGACTTGATCAAATACATCACAAAACGTGGAGGAGAAATGAACTTTGAAGAAAGGGCCGAGAAAGACAGCGTGTACGATGAGGGTGAGAAATTCCAATTCTACGAAGTGGAAAGTTTGGCAAAGGCTCTTGATGTGGAGAAGCAGCTAGCCGTGGAAGCCCATCGTATTCACAAAAAGGCTTCTGGCGAAGATTTCCATGACCCTGAAGTTTCTTCCTACTTGGAGAACGAATTTGTTCACAAGCACGCAAGTTGCATACGTAAATTGTCAGGACACACTTCGGACTTGATTGATTTGCTTAGTGGAAGTGATAGTTCCTTAGCTTTATATCTTTTTGATGAGCTTCTTCAGCAACAGTCCATTGTGTGATTGATTATGTTCCACAGTTTTTTTTTTGTTTTAGATTAGTAGTGCAGTAACAACTGGTAATTGTGAATTTTTGCGCCAAATAATTTTCATTGCTTATTAAATAATGCAATTTTGTTAACGTGTACTTCAGAATGTTTTGGAAATAAAAGTCATTTTAGAGTAATATCTTTTTTTTGAGTTTCACATTCGTAAAAATCTGTTGTGTCAAACTTGAATGTAGGGAATTATTACATAGATAAAACAAAATTGCATTTTGTGTTCTTTCTAAACTCACCTCCCTCTAAAATTGCACGACAGTTTAGAAGACATTTCCTCTATGCTAAGTTAATGTGGGTATATAAGTTAACATTTGGATAATGTAAACTTTCAGAACTAGCTGGTCATACCAAACCACATAAGAAAAGCGAACCTTACAAGTGTATAGAATACGAATTCAGATGTTGTTACAAATTGGCTCACCGGCATAGCAGAAATATAAATTAAATTCTTGAAAAAATCCTTGTTTCTGAATTTTTACTTTTGCATTACTGTGATGTGTAGCTCGAAAATTAAATATGTTCTGTAATAATATAAAACCAATGCTGAAAAGCATCAACTTTATTTTAGAGGAACTGATTAAACCTGACTTCAGTACTTTTTTACCTATTGGTTAATATTCGTTCAACCAAAATTACGTGACTAGTTATGGAAGCCCAATTTTTCAAACAAGAAACATATAAATAACAAAAAGAGATGAAACCACATTGTTTCGGTCACAGAAAGAATATAATTTGAACTGGTTGATGTTGTACCTTCTGAATTCGTTTCTGTGGCAAATTGACACAAATACAAAATACCGAAACTAGGACTAACAATTTTTTTATTTTTGAAAATAAAGCCTTTCTTATTATTGAAACCTGTATATTTTGACTTGATCGGTAGGGTTGCTAATACGGCATTGATGTTATGTTACTCAGAAGAAAATGTAAAGTTTGGGGCCAGGGCCAAAAGTTAAATATATATCCGGAAGTAAAATAGTCCCACATTCAGATTTCTGGGCTGGGACAACCGGAGAAAAACCCGAAAGGAAGACCCCGTTTGCAATATATAAAACAAATAATTGAAAATACAGGAAGCAGAAACTATCAAGCAATAAAAAGAAAAGCTTCGAATAGAGAAGAATGGATTGCTGCGACAAACCAGTCTAAGGACTGAAAACTGAGGAGGAGGAGGAAACAAGTACGAGTTAAATTTGTATTCATCGATGTAAATAAAATAGGAAAGCAAATATACAAAAAATACAAATCACATAAAAGTACTTGAACCAAACTGATTTTCGACAACAACACAGAAAAGTGCTAATAATTGTGGGGTTACAATGATGCAACCATATTCATGTAATTTATTCAAAAATATTTGGATATATTCAATATTTAGTGTATGCGATTTATCAAATGCATGCCTATAAGTATGGTACCGTTCAATTTTTTTCCTTGAAATGTTATATTTATGCAGGCTGCAACAGATAAGTTTAACCAACCATTTAATTTCGTTATTAAAGGAGATGGGGAGAAATTGCTAATTATCTAAATTAATTGAATCATGTTCAGTAGTGTTGAAACTTTTTATCGATATAACATTTGGACTTTCGGTTTAAAAGCAAATTATATCATAATACATTTTATGTTAACCTATTTTGTCCTCCTTCTGGAGGCCACAACTCCGCAAAGAAGCGTTTTTGTGCCCATATGTATCGGAATTTTTTTTAAATTTTTTTGATCTACAGAACCTTTCTTTAAAATTTGTACAAACTATTTCCGCATCTTATTCATTAAATGAGTAATAATTTTCAAGAAATATTTCTTGTATAGTGCAGTTGAAAGAAATATAAGCAATAAAAGAAATATTTACCCCTTCAAATGCAAGAAATTATTACAAACACAACTTACGAAAACGATAATTATGTTTCCCTGCTAGTTTCCAGGTAAAAAAAACACTACTAAGTATAATCTTATATTAGCAAACTTTTTGTACCCATAAGTGTATTGATAATAAAAATATTTCCAGTTTTAGCAATAGAAATAATTCCCTCTTAGGTAATTGTAGGATTGGTCGGTTACCGTAGTCCTGAACCATTTCTTTAGCCTTTTGGTAGAGTCTCTCTACTGTTTTTGGTATGGCTTCGTAAGAAATTGTTCTGCCATTAATTGTCGCACGCGATGAGTTGCCACCAAATTAATTGTCCGCGATTAATTATCGTGCAATGAATTGTCCACAATCAATTTTCATGATATCATTAAACAATAATACCAACAATTTGTGCTTTAATTAGAGTTAATTATTATAATTATTATTAAGCTTTGCTTGAACTTTCCCAGCCGTGTCAAAGGTCCTTTATGATTGTATGTGCACTGTAATGTGGTCTTGCAATTATTAATGATTCATATTATACAAAATACAGATTGTAGAATGGGAAGCGAAGTTTATGTATATACGTTTAAGAATTAATGTAATTTTATACTGCTTGTAAAAATCAGTTCATTATTTTATTTAAAATAGCCAAAATTATTCAAACCGTAATCCTCGTTGTCGGTTTAAAAATTACAAGAAGGAACAAAAAAAAATTCGTTGTTTTTTTTGTAAAATGAAAACAATATTGATTATTTTAAAATTAAACAATGTACCATGGAAAAAATTGAACCAGACATTATAAAATTATTTATGTTGTTTTTATGCAAAAATGGATTATCTTTAAAAATATTTTTTATCTTGATTTTCAGATTTCAGCGACGTTCTTAGTATCATTTTTGTGGTTTCTTATAATTGTAACAACAATATTTTATTGAATGTATTTGGCTTTGTTTCCGTTTTGTGAAGTCTTTGAGGATCAGACCATTTTTAGTAATTATTCTGGTGCTGCAACGGTATTTACATTTTTCTTTTCTTTTTTTAAGGTTGTGATACAGATCAACTAAACTAACTATTGTATATTTATTGTAGTTCCACAGATTTTTTTTGTAAATTTCAACCAAAAGTCGTATGAGCATACATACACAGTTATTAAACATTATAATATTCTGAAATAGTAACACTAACGACAGCTGTTTTAGATTTTTTTTTAAATTGGAAAATTAGACAAAGCGCAGTAATGAAGTTAGTAAGACCGCATGCCGAAGATGCACAGGAACATCAAAAGCATGCATCCTGCATACTTCAGGCAAGTGCATTCTTGCAGCCGCACACCGTAAAAACGTGAAACATGCATGCGCTTTGAATTTTGCATTTTTCAAGTGTACCTACTAATTTGCATCATGTCGTCCTCTGATAAAACGAAACGTGTAAGAAGATCTTGGTGGATACATCAATTAAATCAACAAAATTAGTCATCTAGTTCTTACAAGACAAAAATTTAAAAGACAAGCAAACATCCCTAATTTTCTACCGAATGTCTCAAAATACTTTCTTCTAACTGGTTGTAAAATTAAAATTAAATTTCTGGTTTTTACCACAAAAATGCATTATATACTACCGTTTGCAGCATTGTACAACTTGATGTACAACGAAACGCCATTTTATTTTTAGTTAAAGCAAATTTTAACAAAATAAAATTATATATTGACATGTTTTAAAAATATTTTAGGTTTATATTATTAATTTATCATAAATATCTCAAATAATTATAGGTTTGTACTGTAATTAAGTTTGAATTTAAAATGTCTAAGCTATTTTTAATTATTTAAAAATATCTCTGGGTTATTTTTCGTTATTAAAAAAAATATTTCTGAGATATATTCAATTATCTATTTAAAATTATCCTATAAATATTTTAAAATATTTAAGCGCAATTTGAATTTTAACGGTCTTAAGTAATTTTCAATTAAATTTATTTTCTCAATATCTTATATATTTAATAATAATTGTATTTTGAAATTTCCTAGCAATTTTAAATTAACTTCTACAAATAAATTTAATTAAAAATATCTAAGATATACGGAAATTACCGCCATCTATAAAGTTTGTCCTACCGTTAAGTCGTATTACGTCCGGCAACGTTGCTACCTGCCTGTTTATAATAGTATAACCTCATTTAATCATGCATTTATTTATTGGTACCGGCGGAAACTGGGCCGTTAAATAATAGAGAATACCAATGGTCTATCTTTTGTGACTGCAACATTTCACAACGATCTTGTTTTGCAGCTTGGTTATGTGCACTAGCCATGTGTAAACCAAAACAAACATTATATGTATTTTGTTCGCTGTTGCCAGATTTAATATTAACACTTAGCAGACGTACAAACATAGATGGAGGTAATTTGCAATGTTCAAAGATAATCAACAATTATTTCGTTGTTTTAAAATATTCAAGATATTTTAAAATATACCAATATGCAAATATGCTATATGTTTAAATAAAAAGTACACAAGGGTTGGCCATAGAAAATAAAATTACATGCTTTAGAATTTAAACAAATAAATAATATTGTGACTTAAAATTTTTAGATTAAGTTTTTCGTTTGTCATTTGTAGTGACTCTGACAGAGTTATGACTGTGCAATTCTAAAGCATGCAAAGACAGTAATTTTTTTTCTATGGCCAGCTTTTATGTGTATTTTATTTGAACATTCGGTACAAGATATAAAAAATTGAATCTTTTTACACATCTAAGATATTTTAAATTAAAATTGTTTTAAAATATCTATAATATAAATAAAATGCGTTAAAAGTATTTTGAGATAGTCTTAAATTCTAAATATCTTAAACCCGTTTTTAATTATTTATTAATATTCTATAGATATTTTTAAAACATTAAAAATTTGCAGAGGTTTTTTCAAGAAAAATAGCAATATCTAAAATATTTGCAATAGAATCGACAGAAACAAATTAGTTGTAAACGTATAAGACTTTTTAACGACATAGAACAACTACTTTTTCACAAATTTTATTAACGAAAAAGATTTCAAGAATATTTTTAATTAATTAATTTGTACTTGTCCGTTACATATTATGTTTTTAATAAAAACAGTCAAAATAAAAAAGCCATTCTTAATATGTTTATTCACAAAGTTCCAAATGAAAGCCTTAAACAAAAAAAATATTTTGAAGTCATTTTAAATTTAGTACGCTATTTGTATTATAACACCAGGGTGTTTTAAAATGATTTTAAGTTATCTCCAAGATATTCTCAAATAGGCGATGTAAAAATATTTCCAATTATGTACATTTTTGCTTTTATTTTGCAAAAATGTCTGTTAATAAATGGCAAAACGGCGTTCTATAGTTCAGTTTAGTTTGATGATTTTTATAGAAAAAACGATGAATTTAGGTTATTATTAACTGGACGGTCGAATGATGTCAACACTATATTAAGCAAACGCTTTTATCATTTTATCAGTTTTTAATGCTAATTAACACATATCAGCCTGTTTATAAATTTAAAATAAAATTAAAAATAATTCTGCATTGATATTATGATCTATAAATAAGTTGCTACGAAACTTATCGCTATTTCCCAATTGTTTGTTTACTTGCAGTTTTGGAATAACAAGACCTGGTGGATTGATAAGCTTCAAAATTATTTACAGGAATTGCATTTATTGAAAATGAGAAATGTTTTGCATAATTGATACCATAACAGCGCTTTATTTTAGTCTTAAATTAATATGCAGAATGTAAAATATCCTTGTTGATAACGATCATGAGCTACACGAAGTGAAGCAATAACTAAAATTCTCAAAATTCCAATTACTTTTAAAATTATAATATTTTCTAGTATGTTTATTTATGTTTGGTTCGGACGTTGGCATTGTAAATATGAAGATATTTTGCAAAAGCAGCTCGAGAACGAAAAGTTGGAGTTGTGCAGCAATTAATGGAAAAACTTGCAATAACGGGGAAAAATCTAAATTGGCACGTTTGTAAGTTTTGAAATACATGTATCTAATTCGTTTTTAAAATAGCAATGTAAAGAATCCTTCATAAGTCGAATTCTTAGAAGAGATTTTATCAGGTATGCCGCTATTTAAATTGTTCAACAATTTCTCATTAAATGACCAATTTTGTATGTGTACTTTCAGTAGAGGGAAGAATTGACCTCATGAAAGTTTACGATTTTGATGGAAATACATGTTTAGGACCTCTAGTGACTTAAAAAAGGGGGTTTTAAAAATTTGTTGTGTATTCCTTCCTGGTAGGGTTTTCTTCGAATATTGGCTTTTTCAAATCTATACACGGAATTATTAGAAAACTTTTATTCAAATCCAAGGCTTTTTTCCGAACTTGGAAAAACTCCGATTTAGTTGGTGTCTAAGTCTGCCAATTTCTCTGTGCGACGTCTCCTAGACTTTTTTTAAATTGAACATTCGTAGCCTTATTTAATAAACCTGTAACCATAAATTCTGCTTAAGCTAAATTTCCCATAAGTGATAGTATAATAAGATTCACAACTTACTTTTTAGGTGCGGTAGTATTGGGGGAGGTGGTCATTTTAGCCCTCCCATTCAAATGTTGGCTGATGAATTTTCTCATTGGTCTGCGTTTTTTTAAATATGTTTTTCCAAAAATTATAAAACTCGATTTTTTTACGTTTACTGACTGCTACTAAAAAATTTCTTTTTCGGTTACGGTTACCGATATTTTTTGGTTTTTCTTAATGAAAAGCAAAGAAAATTCTCCACAAGATTATGTGGAAAAAATTATATAATGCAATTAAAAAAAATGTTGGAGTTATCACAAATAGATTAGCGTAATTAAAAAAAATCTTTTTTGTCACATTGTAGAAAAACCTGCTACCGGGGGATTACATCAAAAATAACAAAGTATAGTAACTAATCCTTTCAAAGAACAGACTTTACGTCGTAGTCTGTTGGCCAAATCCGTCTTTTCACGAAATACCATGAGAATTTCTCAAATTATTTAAAACAACGCCGTTTCGACAATAACCTAGAATTATAGAAATCCTGGAAACATGACTACATTGTTTAAAAAAAGTCATAAAAAATAAATTACTATATGTGACTGGGACCAACCATGGGCTTATCATGAAATGCTCAATTATACCATCTCTTTACGATATATAACAGTGACTAGCCGGCCGGTGCCGGCTGGCAACATTTTCTGTATTCTAGCATTGACTATCAAAACACGCCTTGCCTCAGTGCTAGAATGCGTGTACAACGTTGTAAGGCGGAGGTTGGTTCGATTCTCGTGCGGGCTACATTTATCAAATTTAATTTTATTACTTTTTTAAACTGGGGTGCAGAGGTTACCATTATTTTTTGTTGTTATGTACATGGTGACATGATACTGCTTATGTTCCCTGGAATTTTTAGCGATAGTGGTAGCGCCGCAGGCACAGCAATGGTCACACTGTCGGCTTACTGGCTGTCACTAACACAAAAATTATGTACTAGAGAGTAAGACGCAAAAATGTATCTTGTTGGTAAGTATTCATATAATGTTATACCATGACGTCATACCTGCAAAAACTTTGCATTCGCGTTTGGGAAACTTTAATAACTCTAATCATTGTTTTGCTACAACCCTAGGGGTGAACTAAAAGGGCTAAACATGCGAATTGCGAAGATTAAATAGTAAATACTTATCGTTATTTGCTACAATAAACAAATGTCGGTTCTACATTTGTCGGAACGAAAAAATAACGGTACATTTTTATAATTGCGATTTTCTGTTTACGTTTCGGTTAAGGTGCAAGTCCCTGTATGTAATGCAACCTGAAGTTTATAATTAATTATTCGTGATGATAAGAAATGTCATATTAAAAACAATTTTTGTTTGTTTGTTAAAAGTTATCTGCGACGAGTCACAATAAAATGTCAGGCGATATCAATACAATTATGTTTATCATTTTTTTTTACTTTATAATTATAACAAGAAACTAAATAAATTTTAACCTCAAAATATTGAAGGTAACCTTGCCAATACAATAAATAATTTTGCGCTAGGTGGAGTTTACAATAATAGTACCCTAATGCAGCTGCAAGAATTATTAAATGACATCAAACTGCGAAATTCATACGTTTTGAGGGAATTGTCAAAGTTAGAAATATTACTTCGAAAACTTGCAAGTAAAGTGTGGGCTTATATGCAAACATTTTGGTAGCCTTAATGGTTTTTAATGTCATGTGCGTTGCACTGACTGACTAAATTAAGTTTAGGGAAAATTAACATTCACATTAAATTTTCAACGAAAGGTGATTCAATTACCTAGACTTTAAACGTAAAATGTTTTTATAATTTTGTTTACATTTTTATGGAAATTATATTGTGTTACAGTCCAAAATTGAAATGTGATTTAGTCAATTATGCTTCTTGTATTTAAAAAGCATGTTACAAACTTACGTTACGTTACCAGACATTTGTTGAAGAGAAACGTAACATATCATAAAATGTATAGTTACCTTTTGCTTTTAAATAATTTTTCATATATTCGCTGTTCGTGGATGTAAAAAAAAGACCTTTTTACCTTTTTACGAACTCAAAAAACCTGTCATGCACGATTAACTAACTAGACGGGAAACACGTAAACGCCTAAAAGTCAAAACCGAAAAATTGTAGGTATTAAATATTGGCTGTAATCCCCTGAAGGGGAGCGCCATGTGATAAAACCCATTTTATAATGGGATTAGTACTTTTATCGTTATGTGAATTGATTATTAATTTTTACTAAAATTTGCTCAAATAATTATTGTAATGAATGTTTGTTGAAAAACTGTGGCTTGAGTAGATAGCACAGAGCGATAAAAATATTACTCTGAAATTCATGACAGATAACGTAAATTCTGCATTAATCTAAGATATGCCCGTTTTTTGCACCACTCCGCTTGACTAAGTTTTTTTACGGCTTGTACAAGAATTTACTAATCAGTGTTATTGAGAAACGGAGAAAAAATACCACACTGAATTTTTTTAAATCGATGTGCGATTACTCCTATTTCATAATCATTCATGAACTAGTGGAACCCTTGGGCTATGCTCCCCGCTTCATTGCTTATTATGTTTTGATAATAAACAATTAAATGAAGTACACAGCGTTGCAAGCTGGGGATCGAAGTCCTAGTCTATATCTTCTATGTCAATAGTAAATTCGGATCCCCTCCCCCTGTCTCAACTTTTATTGACAGCACGTTCAGTAGCGTACCTTATATCTTGACACAGGTTATTTATTATGCTATATATTAAAACCGGATCGCTTTCTCCTGTCTCAACTTTTAGTGACCGCGCATTTAGTAACGTGCCTCTCGACTCAGGTTATTTATTATTCTATATTCTATATATTTATTAAATCTGGATCCCGTTTCTCTTTGTGTGAGACCGCACATTTAGTAATATGCCTTACATCTCATCACAGGTTATTTATTATGTTTGCGGGTTACGATACCTGCTGAATATTTTATTTATATCATTATATCTCTTTCAATAATTTTTTTAGAAGAAAAACGCGTAGTACACGGGTTCTGCAAGTGGAGTAGTCCACGAATTTAGCAAATTTTATAAATTAATCTGCGAACTCGCCATCTTCCTGTAGTTACAAAAACTCCAATTCGCAAATTGTTTTTAATTTCTTTAACGGTCCTTAATGGCCACACATAAACCTTGTCTCCGTCCTTCAACATGTAAGCAAAAGCCCTCCCAGTATTCTTTTTTGAAACATATACAGAATTGTTACACAAACAGCTTCTAGTTTACAAACATTAAATTCACAAAAATTAATATTAACATTTGAACACGATTTTGGTTGCCATTATAACGTCATTTTTGTACGATTTTAGAAAAAATACTTTATAAGTTAAACAATATTTATTTATTTTAACCATATACGTATTTCGACATATTACGTTGGAACTAATTAACAAATATTTGATTATGATTGTGACACATATAAAAATGCAATAAATAATAAGCTGCCATATTTGATATCTAATATATTTAGCTTGTTAAAAAATATGAATTAAATTTACAAGATAAAACAGAACAGTGTTACAAAAATTGTAGAAGCGGCTTAACAGTTACACCACGAGTGACTTAAAAAATAATCGGGATGGTAAATTATGAACATTTTTTGCATAACACTATTTGCTATACTCGGAAATTTTTTTGGCAAAACAAACAAATTGCTATGTAGGACGCTTGAGTACTTTACAGCTTTTATTTATCAAATCACGATTATAGTTTATCTACCGAATAAAATATGAAATTGTCAATTTAATTGTATTTTTAAAACTACCAATTAAAACAAATTAGATAGTTTGCTTAAATTTTAACGCGATAAAATTATGTCAGGTAAAAATAATCGGCTTAACTACTTATTGGCTGCAGAAACGGCAAATGCGATGTAGTTAATTGGTTGATATATTATTTGTGGATAATCCGTGTTATTTTCTAGGCAGAGTCGAACTGCCTTTTTCACCCAGATTCGGACTTACTAGTGGCTTTTATTTTACGTACTATTGGCTGGGAACCCTCATCCGATGAATTACCCTTATGTGTGTATTTGTGTAGATCCTATGTAGAACATGAATACGAATATCAATTTATGACATCGTTATAGGCAAACAACTGAATTTATTAAGTACTTATTTCTTTCATGCTGTCAGTGACATTTTTATGCCATTTATGTGCATATTACTATGTATTACCTTAACCCGCCGTACAATCATGAAAAGGTTCATATTCCCAGCTTATACGTTAAGGAGAGCATAAATTGTCTATAACTGTTCTCGCATAATGTAGAAGCGTGCGTGTGACACTTACCTCATTAGATATTCAAGTCCCTGAATCCCTAGGCCCTACATTTGACGATAACATTGCCTTTTGCAAAGCTCGTGTCAGGCCGAAGTCACGGCCTATTGCCTCACATCGTCACTTGAAAATATACAATCCGAATTCCAAGAAAAGGTGGCAAATAGTATTCCATCCATCAAAATCTCCATAATCTGTTGATAAAAGCATATCCACACCCAGTCTCCTCACAATGGGAATACTAAATATAAAGTGAAAATCGGAGTAGACATAAAAAACAACAGATTTAGATTGGCAGGTCATAAATCAACTCTGTTCTTGTAGGTTTTCTGTAGAAACCGATGAAGCTATAAATTCATTATCGATCTAATACGACGTTTACTTATTCCTCTTATCTTCTTAATAACCAGCTACTTTACGATCATTGTTGGCGATAGAAAAAATATTTGTAATTTTTTGATAAACAGTACGAAAGTCTGCAAATTTGCTGTTTATGGATGTTAATAAAGTATGGATACCACCGTATATCTGAATAGTGAAAAAACACCCCGGTAAGGTCAAAAAGTATTTACTTTTGCGGCTGGTTGGTGTACTTAAAAAAATCCCTCTCCTCTTTTGAAGTAGTGACGTCATCAAGGTTTTTTTTAATGACGTATATTTTTAATTTCAATTTTGGATACCTTATGGCATTATATTTCTTTATGGTAGTATAAAATTTGTTGGTGTTACATCACAAAAATTCCGAGATTTTGGTTATTTTTCGTGTTTTTGTGAAGGTATTCATTTTAATTTTTAGCTTGAACAATTACCAAGCTCTTAAATATTTGTAAAATTTTAGACTATTTCTGTATACATTCTTTAGTTCGTTCTACAAAGAAAAAGGCGAAGAAAACCGTTTGATGTCAATAATCAACTTTTCAGCTATCAGCAACCTTCAATAACAAACATGAAATCAGGTGTATTTTACAAAAACTTTAACGAAATGTTTCAATATAACCAATTTCGCATTGAAGTTTAAAAAAAACGGATTTTCTTGGAACAAACACGGTTGATTTTCTTATTTTTCGAGAGAATTTTAAGTATTTAAAAATTTTTATAATTTGCAAAATTTTTGAAAATTTCAGAAAGTTTATTAAAATTTTTAAAAACTTGAATTTTGAAGATCTTAAAAGATTTCCAAATTATGAACATAATCAATATCTTAAAAACGGTTATGTGTTGAAAACTGAACGTTTTTACAGTTTTTAAATTTGAATAATATTGAAAATATTTGAAAATTTTAAAAATATTAGTGTTATATAACAGTTTTTGAAAAATTGAAAATTTACAAAAATTTTTCACAATTTTGAAAATTTGTTTTGTTCTAATTGCAAACAATATCTATCCGTTCAAACCTAAAATCGATTTCATTATTTGGTGATTTTCGTTATTTGGCAATTATTCAATTAAACTGTTCAGGTAAACGATCAGAAGGAAACCTCTCAGAGATGTTTTCTTTATGGAAGGTTGTTTATATTGTCAGTTTACACCTTCGTACGGAGTTTGAAGCCAAATTTCGTACAATTATGAAATAAAGAAAAATAGGAAGATTGCGCTTGCGTAGATGGGCCATTCATTTTAATTCATTCAACATGTATAGGTTATTAATCTACTGTTTTTCTTCGAGGCGACTATATTAAAGTATAGTACCCCTCCCCACCCCACTATTTCGAAACCGTCGCCTAATTTTATGATTGCAACCAATGTTTATTCGTTGAAATCTCATAATCGATTTTTTACGTCTTTATACACCTATGGATGATAGTTATTTCTTTGCGATTTCTTAAACTATTCAGGTAAACAACCAAAAGGATCTCCCACTGGCGCGGGCGTTTTCTGAATGAAAATGTTCCTACTGTCATTTACTATACTCATACCGATTTATTAAGCCTAAATTCGTAAATTTATGAAACAGCAAAACTCGATCGTAGGGGCAGTGGGAGGTGACAGGGAAGTAGCGTTTGCGCAAACTTGACATCCGTAGAATACGAATCTAAGGTTCTTTTTCGAGCGCGTTTATATTGCGGTAGAGCACCCTCCTTCCCCACCTCTTTTTTTCGTTGAACGAACCTAGTTTTCTTTATGTTTAATGCGACTGCAATTACCAATCTGTTGAATTTGATTTAAGTTTTCTGCGTTAAGGCGTTGGGACTGTAAAGTGTGTACAGACACACAGACAGGCGGACAGACACAGAGGCACCGCTGCCATCGTCCGCGTTATCGGTCTCCCAAGGCATTAAATCCTGCTTGCTAGTCAAAATGTTTGCCATAAAATTAGAACTAATTTTCATTTGATTGATGGTAATTACATAATTTTGTAAATTTCGAAAAAAGATTATAATATGAAGTGTAAATATGGTTGCTGTAATTATTTTTGGTCATGAATTCAAAATAACTGCAAATGCTAACTTTTGTTCTTCGGCCTAGTTATGTTGTAAATTAAAAATACTGAAACATGTATGTTATTTGTACCATTTTGTTTTTATTTCCAAAAATAAATATTTTGTATTTATATTTATGCTAGGTAAATCAGGTAAACGTAAGAATTTCAAATTTTTTAGCCATACTACATTTCTAGTACTAGATACAGCATAACCCTTTAAGTAAAGAATTGAAATTCGTATGATAACTATTCTGGAATAAGCTATACTACATTTTATTTATTTTAATTGCGTAAGTAGAACATTAATCTAGAGTATTTTAATGCTTATATCACATGCTATAACAATATTAGGATTCCTAATGTTTGAACTACACCCTCTGGCATACCCGAGGGAATAGGGATCCGATGCACATTCCTCATTCGCGCACGAAGCGCGAATGTGTAGTTTACTTTCACGCCAATCTTTACCTTAACGATAAGCACACAGGGAAGTTTTCTCTTCCATTCTACTATACCCAATTTATTTGAAACAATCGTTAACTTGCGGTAGTAAACACAACTAAATAAATGCTGCAAAACTACTTAGATACTTTTCATTTTTACGTTTGCGTTAACCTACATGTAAGTAATTATTTAAAATATGCAACTATTTCTAAAAATTAGAGGGAATAAACTAATATCAGATGGAACACTACTTTTGTAACGACTTATTTAAAAATGCAAACAGCAATATTTTATTTTTTTTTTGATATATTGATGTTTGATCTTCGTAATACAGATGTATGAGATATCGAATCTGGACTATCAAATTTGGAATAAGAAGTAATACCCTGCCAGCAAAAGGTTTTGCGGTTTATAACGCACGTAATAAGATTTATAATATAATCAGTAGGTAATGGATTTTCAGGGTTTTATAGGTAAGAGGGGTAATTTACAGAAAGCTAGCAAGAATATGTTTTTTAAGACTGGCCAATTTAATGGCATTTTAGAGCATTTGACAATTTTAGAGTCAATTAAAAAAATCTCTACGTATCAAACTGTATATTATAAATAATTAACCACACTGACACGTGAAACCAACCAAACAGCAAGCAGAATCGGCATTTCACGGGAAGCTGGCAAAATATTAATAATTACTGCTACTCCTACCTTATCGGCCTTATCTGTTACGAGTATGACGTATTCGACAAGTGGGATGAGAGGTTCAAGCAGCCGACAATTTATAACGTTTTCTTTGTTAAGGTAGAATCGTGAAAAGTGTGACATAAAAATCATTGTCTGTACATTCTGAATTCAAGCAAAATTCAAACACGTTTTAGCAGTTTAGGACAACCCTTGACTCTAAGGATGTGTTTAGAAAGACTGTTTTCAAACATTTACTATACAAAACCCATGAAATATTTGCCTCTCTGTATAATCGGGAAATATAAGTAATTTTCTGCTCGGTTAAATATTTAATAGATATAATTGCAGTATATATTTGGTGGGTTCTCTCATGGGTAGGGAGGCTACAGCAACACGCTCTCCTAGATGTAATAATGTAACTGAAAGTCAAATATATCCCGTATACATCAATTTTGGCTTTTGTTGTAGCTTAAACGTAAAGTAAGTATTTACACAAATGTTTTACTTATTGTGAAACCCGTCTTCACATAATATATCTTTACATACAATTTATTCATTAAATACATTGGCCGTTGGCCTCTAGTGCTCCACCTTTCGGTACTACACCGTCTTACATCATCTTAAATCTAGTCCTAAATTAACAATTCTAACCGCAAAATAACATATTCTTAAAATTAACTTCAAACTAATATTGTTAGCACTACTATTTATGATCACGCTGTCCTGATCAGTCTCTAATTTTAACAACCCCACACTTAGCTATCTAACTCTGCTGTCCAGTTAGTCTCTAACCTAAGAACTTAAACTGCCGCACTTTGTACTTAATATATTTTTACAACAAAATATTAAACGCTACTTCTTCCGTAACCTTTACGCAACTCTCCGACTGCGTGGCGAGTCGCCGACGTTTCGTTCGTTGCTGGCTGCACGGCCTGACACTCAGTCACGAAACCGCTTTCACGGAGAGATGTGGATCGAACTTAGCGGCGTGGGACGCATCGATGTTTCTTACATATTGTATTTAAATAAAAAAGCATAACCCACGGGTTTGCACTGTTTAAAATAACTCTTTTAAGTTTACAACATTAGCTTTATTAACCAGCTTTTATTGCATTGCACGATATTGCGTAATACTGGTCTGGGCTTTACGCCGCGTCGGCGCCGTAGAACACTATTGATAGTAACTATCGATATACCGATAGTTTTCTCTGAGTTTTAGCACATGACTATTAGGAGTTTATATGGCAGTTTAGCACCATCTATGAGATAGTAAATTTTAGTTTAACTATACCAACCTAAAGCTATTTAAGTTTAAAAACTGGAATGCGGCGACGTTTACTTCATTTACTGGTTTTGAATCTTAACTGGTGCTGGAAAGCTATCAATGATACCGATAGTTTTAAATTGAAATCATCTAACTATGAATGGTCGCTACTATCGATAGTTTTCGAGCACTAGTTGACGAAATCCAATTATTGTCGTCTCCGAAACGGGATTATAGTTAACGTCCGGGTCCAGGCTTTGCAGCGGGACCCTCCTGGCTGATATAATACAGCCCCGCCTCGTAACAATTATCACCATTAGTAATTTACGAATATACGAAAACATAATTTTTGGAAGTAGCCAAGGCTTCTTTGGCGGAAAAGTCGATATAAATAACAATAATAATATTTATTATTATTTATTTGCGGGAATTCTCATCTTAGACATAATTACACCGATACTTATTCCAGAGAAGGGCCTTTTTCTCCTCTCTCCCAGCTCCTATGGGAGTAGCCAGGGATTAGGGCAGGGTAAAAAATGGAAAACCTCATAAAATTATTAGGCATAACGATAAATATATAAGAATAAACATACTTTTGAATCTGAACACATATTAATATGTATTATCATATTAATAATTGCGGCGAAAGCGATGCCCTAGGGCCGGGCCTGCACTAATATAAGGTTTATATATTTCTTTGCAGCTGAGATTTTAAAAGGGCAGATGTCAGAAATGTTGTTTTCTAACTACAATTATTTTATCACCCTCATATATCATTTACAAAAAAAGGAAACGTGGGCGTAGCCCACAAATTCTGCTAGTTGATAGTTGTGTGGTGAGCGGCCATAAAATATAAATTTGGATATCCGCAATGTTTTTAGTTTTTCTTTTCTGTTGTAGAACCCAACTGACATATTTTATGCTTGTACTTGTTCGCTTTACGAAAAATTTAATTCTAAATACAAACGCAAAAGCTAGAGGTAAATTGAAATTACAAAGAAGTAAATAATTTCATACTTATTACTCAAACATGTTCTATAACTAGTGGCAATTTGTGTTTTTGAAATTTAAAAAGTTTCTTTTATTATTGTTATTGTTAGAAAACTACATCGTTAACGGTACAGTCAAGATTTCTTTGATCTTTAAACCTTTCATATAAAGTTCGCTCTGGGGAGCCCCCAACTGCTATGCCTTTCACCAAGTTTGTACAAGCTTCTGTCCTCTGTGGGGAAATACGTAATAATATGACGGTATTAATGGAGTTCGATAGGTACTCTAATTAACTGTGTTTGAACGCACATACGTATAGGAAAAGTTATTCCGTTTTGTTATTAATATTTGGTGAATTCTACAGGATAATTATGTACTATACTAGCTTACCTAGCAACTTAAATTAAAGCACAAAAGATTTCTAAAACCTCTCGTATAATCAACTGATTTTTCAAGAGTAAACGATAAATTTTGGGATTCATATAAGTGAAGACAATCTGGTTAACATAAGGAAAATGAACTAATGTATAAATTTCGTTTTCAGGTGAGTCCAGTCTCTTAGCGTGATTCTATTGTGGTAAGTTCAAGACTTAAACGTAGTATCTTAATAACAAATCATATAGGAAAGCACTAGTTTAACAGTTAAATATAAAAAAAATGCGCAGTTTAATACAGGGTTGCTTTACTAAGTTAATATTTTGTTAATATCTGTTTTATATCTTTCGACTGATACAGCTTGAAAAAAAAAGCGATTTATTGTCTTTTTCGCACTGTTCTGTTCAATGTTTTCATAACTACCTAAAAGCTTCGGTTCAGCT
Source organism: Ctenicera cuprea (assembly GCA_958336395.1). Taxonomy (NCBI): domain Eukaryota; kingdom Metazoa; phylum Arthropoda; class Insecta; order Coleoptera; family Elateridae; genus Ctenicera; species Ctenicera cuprea. Next base: position 41,919,189 of record OY284490.1, read on the forward strand.
TTACCACGGCAAGTATCGTTTACAGATGTAAGGTTAAATCTAATCTGTTATAATTTAGAACATACAGAAGTGTTTTTGATCCTTTTTGAATTGTGTAAACTGGAGCTGGATATGGGCTACAATTTTGTTGGTGCCCCAGACCGCTGATATGTATCTGACGTCTTCTATGAATTTTTGAAAATCTCGGATTTAACGCCTATTTACTCAGAAACCAGTTATCAGATCGGGATGAAATTTAATATTAGAAATACTGTAGGGGTACAAAATGTTATAAGCTGCGAGAAAGCTTGTAAATACTAAAACTGCGAAATGAAAATAATGGTTAAATAATTTTTTTAAATATTTGGGTCAATAGAGCTAGTCATGACCTATAATTTAGTTCATATCCCAGTCCGCTAGTTTGTCTGTGATGCCTTCTTTGAGTTTTTGAGATCTAACATTCATGCATCTTTCTTTAACAAACAGGAGAGGATACAAAAGTTCTCTTTAAGCTAAATTGCTCATGGGTGATAAAAGAGTAACAGTCTCAACTTAATTCTTAGGTGCAGCAATATTTAGAGGGGTTAATTTTTTTCCTTCCATCAAATGTTTGGTGGACGAATTTGTCCTCCCGGTTTTGGTTTTCTTTAATTCAAAGGAATCTTTTTCCAAAAATCAAAAATCGGTTTTTATTTCTCTTAAAAAACTTTGATAAATTCGGTGAGTCGTACGACGCTCAGCTGATGGTGCCCTCAACTATAATGGTAATCTCTTGTTTAAGGATTAAAGCCCAGGGAGGTGTGAAATGCAGGTAAAATTGAAAATCAAGTTTAGCATATTTTATTTACGATAGGCATTTTAGGTTTAAAATAACGTATAACTTACGCAAGCTAACCTTTAAAAGAAAAATGTGTTTCTTATCAAGAATTTCTGTTGAATCTATGTGATACAGTGCGTACTTGTAGGAGTAGTGCAATCTATAGTCATTATTGCGTGTAAAACGTAGAAACAAAATTATTTTTGAAAATACGATAAGTAAATATTCGTAAATATGGGAAAGTCCAGACGAAGTGCTTTGCTCATTTTTTCTGTTTGTACCTGCATTGTTTACTTTCTCAAACTTTAAGAGTATAGGAAAATATTATCTCGTGAAACGATTTAAATTTGGATGTACTTTAAAAAACACAGTTAAAATACAAAATTCTTCTTGATGTGATGATAACAGTTAGTTAATAATGATAGTATGTCTTGAATTCTTTGTACATACAAATTCAAATAAAAAAGCTCATGTCCGGTTAAGTAAAGCTGTTTTTACACTTAACCTTGATAGCATTATTCAATACAATTTAAAATGAGTTTGATACATTAGCTATCCAATGTTTAAAGAAGAGAAAAAAATACAATAGAGAATGGATTCATATCGTACTAGTTTTCGGAATACATACTTCAAAATTCAAGTTTTAGATTATTATGTATACATATTTGCAACTTGATAGGCAAATAAAGAATTATTATACTTTTATAATTTTTATAATAAATCCCTACTTGTCTCACCTTTTTGCGACGACAATCCTTCTTGCCCGCGAATCCACAGTTTTACCAGTCCATTGTATAAGACGCAAATTCGTATGTACTGCAATGCGTCGCCCCAGCAAAGTTTTTTAATTCAAATAAGAAAATCCGGTTTATACTATTTGTTTGTATAACTGGAACATTATCTGGTAATTATAAAAACACACTCAGAAAAGGGAGCGTATAACACGAGCAGACAACATCGATGTTTATGTCAAAGTCACATAGCATGACCTCTGCGGGGCCACTATGGCTGACGCGGCACTTCATTTCAACAGCTTGCGTTGAAAGGGTGGAGTTTTTGATTGTGTTCATTGTTGTTGAGACTTATAGGTTATATAATGGGCATAAGCACTTCTAACGTATTTTAGTCTACAACTTGGCAAATCTTGACTGTTCATTACGTGACTATTTACAATATTGTGTAATTTATGCCTCCGAGTCAGCGGTGGGCCGGAAGAGTCCTTGATAGGAATTTGCATGGTAACTACCCCACGTTATATCATTATATCCTTTTTATTAAATTGGCTAAAAATTTTATTGAAAGATATTATTTAAAAAGCGCTGGACATAGCCCACGGATTCTGCTAGTAATTATAGGTATAGGTACAGCTGTGTTCTTATGAAAAGTGTGTAGTAATAAAATACTGTTTTTCTAATCTTAACTTTTTACCATTCAAAATGTTTTCAAAACTTTAGACATTGGCAGTTTATATTTAAAAAATATGTGGAGTAATTCAACTACAGTAATTGTTCTGTGGAAACTTGCGTCGTTATTATTTGGTCTGCACATTGTGTGCCCTGTCTGTTCTTGCAGAATTGTCGAGTTGTGACAACTTCATCAGAAGTTTAGGAGTAAGTAGGAATTATTGTCTGTAAATTATTTCAGTACTTGCAATAACAGAAGCGTAGCGAGTCATGGACACACACAGTAATGTATTATTTATCATTCTAGAACGCTTTAATCTTGTGCTAGTAAGAGAAGAAGCAAAGCATCAAAGCTATTAGCGATAAAGTGTGGGAAAAACACCAAAGCTATTGGTTTGGTGTAGTTTCCGGATATTGGATCTGTATATAGCAATTTCGAAACTTCTGTGTGTCTCTTCTTTCAATTTATTCTTGCAGAACGATTTGTTGAACGATGCCTTTGGGCTAGACAATTTTATTTCTTTCGTAATCGCAGCTTGCTTGAATGGATAGGAAGTTTATTGGCTTCGTTCTTGAATATCGTTTTGCATGCTTTATTATTGTACGTTTAAAATATATATAAAGTTGAGGTTAACGTGTAAAATTATGTAAATTACTTCAATTAATTCTAGAAATTTGAACATTGTAGTTCAGGCTGTAGTGCTAACACATTTGTACGAGATGTTATCCTAAAGTATTCAACACTGGTGCCGTTAGATTGTCAGTTTTCAACCAATGATATGACTTTTGAAATAAATCTTTGATGCAGGTTTTTACTTCCTTGCGTATAGGATATTCAGAAAGCATGAATATGCTTATTACTGAGAGGCGCCATACCGGTTTATACCTATCTCTGCTGTCTTGGAGTAAGAAAAAAAGTTACTGGCCAATAAAGTAAATATATGTAATAATGTTACTGGCACACCCTACGAAATCTTGTTTTATGATCTTTTAATAATCAAATCGATAAGGAAAATTTGAATCATCAGCAGTTTTACAAGCATTAACTACTCGATAAATAAGTAGTCCTCAATTGACTCTACAACTACATCTTGCTCTGTCTCTAAGATTTACTTAGCGCTGTCCTCCAAGCAGCCGCTTCGTGGTTGTAGTTGAAGTGACCCTAGTTGTGATCCTATTATACTCAACTTCAGTGCACAAAATGTAAACACTATTGAAGCAGACTTTAATCTAAAATGGCAAATTTGACAGAAATGCATGAACTTATTTTTGTCATTATAACATTTTTGAAGGGAAACTTCTTTGCCGGCAGGAGTAACCTCGAGAATGTGAGACGGAAGTGATGACAGGGAAGTGAAGTCCCCTAGATGCAAACTGAACTGAACTGTTCAGTTGTGCTGTCACAATCACACAACTATAAATGACTGTATTTTGTTGCTTTGCTTATATACCCAGCCTAGGAACAGCATATATAGGTACTTAGAGATGATTGATGATTGAATTACTTTCTAATCATGTTAAATTTAAATATTAACATTTCAAACATTAATAACATTTGTATATACAAATAAATTAGACAATAATGAAATTTCTATGTAAATAACGGTAAAAGTGTTAACTTTTTAAAGTATCGTAACTGTTATTTTGATTAATTGGTCGTTCACGGCTTAGGACGTTTGGGCGCGACCGTTTTGGAGCGGACGTTTGCGCGCAGGGACGTTTGGACGCGGGACCGTTTGGCCGCTAAGACGTTTTGCCGCAGGGACGTTTCGGCACAATAAAAAAAAATATTTGATTTTGTCTTTTTTTTCAAGTAATTAACATTTTAATAGCCACGCAATTATTTACCAACATTTAACACGAGACTCTTATTCTTACATAAATATAATTAGCGAAATTAACAACTTTACTAATTTATAATAAAATAATTTTCTAATTCCAAAACAATTAAAATGTCTGGCTATTTCCTACTCAACATTTAACAACTTGTTTTTCAATTGGATAGTTCAACGATTGTAATATAAATATTGAATTATCTATAAAACAACCTATAACAGATAACGCATTCGACATCACGCCCCTGCGCCCAAACGTTCCTGCCACGAAACGTTCCTGCGCCCAAACGAACAACAGTTTGAAGGTTGGATGGATATGGAATAAAGTGGCATCTGGCTGTTGGCAAAAACCAATAGCGATAGCTTTATTTGGAATATATCAACTTTTAAAGCTATGGACATAAGAGTATTTTTGCACAAAAAATAATTTTGAAAACTCTCTGTAAGTATTTGGCATATCGACTTTTTTTTGTTTAAAAGAAGATGCATTAGCGCTGTCTATTATCTCATTTTAATATCCGATGTAGAACTTTTTACTAGGCGACAAACTTTTTCATATGTAGATTTTAACACATACATGCAGCCAACAAATTTAAAAACAAACGTTGAGAAATATTTTAGAGCAAAAATAAATATCGTATGGCCATGATTTTAATTTAATTCCTATCGTTTTTTCCTCTATTCTCTCTAGTAGTTAGGCAACTGATTATACAACAGAGTTGCTACTGCATTTAGTTATGTCCACCATACCTGATAGACGGACAACGAATAATTTCCACGAAGCTCAATTGTTTTCGCTCACCCTGTATCGTCTGCATTGATCTGCGTGTGTCAGTTGCCACACATAAAGACTGTGCAATGTCTTCAAAAGCTTGCGACCTGACAACTGGGGAATTGCAACAGATGTCACCACGTCGTGAGTTATAGCGTTGATCGACGGTTATAGGGAACTGTAATTTAGGCACTAAACTTGACACGATAAACAAATTTGACATTATTGAATTATAACAGATTTTGTATTCAACTTGAATCGCGTATTTTGATTTGTCAAACGTGGTGATCTTTTACATGAAAATGTTGACGTATTGTTTCTTTCTAAATTCTACAAATTAGAGCAGACCGTGATTTAATCTTGATTTTTTCATATGAAACCTTCAAATTTTTATTTAATTATTGAATTCTACTGTAAATTTCCCATCAAACGTCTATTACATTCCCTATACCTATCTCTACTAGTTTTCCTTGTTTTTTCGATTTTAATTTTATTTAGACAATCTATTCAAGTTTACCGCGCAGTATTACTTTGATTGAATTACATTACATTACCTTCGTTATGCAAACACAAACCAATTCGTTCGCGAAATGATGCTTGTACTCTAGTTAACATCTCCACTGTAACTTGTCCATAAGCCCGTATTACACATTGCTGCATGTTTTCATAGGTAGTTGGTAGTTCCTCATACACCAGATGTTTTATGTAACCCCATAAGAAGAAATCGAACGGGGTTAGGTTTCGAATCTGTGATTTAACCACTTTCGTACTGCGGCGCTATAGTCTGCAGGAACACCATCATGTTGTAGCCACACATTTCTTCTAGTTAGTAGTGGTACATCTTTTAACAATTCAATAAAATCATTGTTCAGAAAGCTGTAACAGGTTTGTCCGGTCAATGTGCGATTAATGAAATATGGGAAGATAAACGGATCAAAACTCAATGGAAACAAATACAGTATTTTGATTTTTGTTTTCTTTTTTTTGCTAATTTTAAGCCTACTACAACAAAACAGTTTTTCACAGCCTACTACAACACAACAGTTTGCTGCTTATAACTCCGTTATTTGTAAAAATAAACCCATAAAACCTTATATCAGAGAAAGGAGGAAGCAGAGCTCTATCCAATGATGACATGGCCCTCTTTGACGTATATTTAAAAACGACAAATTAATGTCAATATCTTGAAACTTTAACGACCTATAAAAATTTTAATTTTAGATTGGAAATCTATGTAAAAAGGAGTCTTAATAATGTCAAAACCACTTTGCGCTATCTTTGATAACCAAATTATATACAATAAGCGAAAACTGAAAATTGTAGTTTTTTAGTCTGTACTGAAAGTTGAGCATAAATTTTAGGATTTGATTGTGGATCTCAGTAGTACTTGATATGCTCAAAATTTTTTCTCTTTTAACCGAATTTCTGTCTCTTACCGTTTACGAGATCCCCATGCATGGACCCCTTATCTTGGACTATTGTACACCTGGTGTGCATTCTTTTGTACCTAAATTCCATACTTTTTTTAAATGCTGTTGTGTCACCTCCAGTTATTAAAAATGCAGCTTTTTGCAAAATCCAATAAATCATGCAAAATAAAATACCCATTCTTATGATATTCCAAGTATTTCTAGAGAGATCGTTTTAAAAATTATAATCTGTAAAATAAGATATTGGTTTTCTTCCCGGTCTTTTTTTTGTTGTTTTTATCTTCCACAACTTCATCGTTTCTTCTGTATGTTTATATTTTAAGTAATTGTACAACAAGCAGTCAAATCCACGTCGTTAAAAATAGGCAAAATCTTGGCTATAAAGTTTCTTTAAAATTGTTTACGATAAGACGACAATGCTCAACACATACGTATGTCAGATACATAGTCCAGTCAATGAATGCTCAAAAGGGGGGTGTAGAGGGATATGGAAGGAACACAATTTTTGACTTTGGGAATTTGTTTGGACTAGTTAGGAGGCAAACATACTAAAAGTCCCCACTCCTAGGAGGTGAGCGGGGTGCAGGGGAGCACGTAGAAGGTCCCTTTTTTAGGCTTTTCGCTTATAGCTCGGAAACTATGCGTTCTAGCAATAAGACCACTCTATACAAAATTAAAGCTGATAAAATGTTCTACAATATTGACTGCATTCATTTATTCGCTATCTCGCATAGCTTCCGAGATATCCGTGCTTAAAATTCGCTAATATTGAAAAAAATAATTTTGACTCACTTTTTTTGCCCTATTTGACTAGCTAACTCTTCAGCCCTTCGTCCTACGAAAAAGTCATAAGAAAGAAAGTTGTAGAGCATTAAATTTCCTTCAAGAATATGTTTTACCATTTTATCTTCAACCGTTCAAAAGTTACAGCAATTTTAACATTGCGTAAATTCCGAGATTTTGCAGAAAAACTTATATAAACTCGTATTTTCCGTTATTCCACTGCTCTAACTCTATGTATAAGCCAATATATACGTATTTATATGTATAAATAGTATGTACTCTATATATAAGTGGCACATAAAGAAATTATATTTATCAAACTGTATTTGAAGTCTCCAGACGTCTAGGGAGCTGCTGCAGTTTTCTCAGACCCTTCCTCAACCAAGGATGATATAGAGGAAGCTGGAAAAAAGTGTATTTTGAGGTGGTACGGGGACCCACCTAAAGAGAAATCTCTAAACGTTTACCGTTACCAATCCTTTGTTAAATCGGTAGCCAATATCAAACCGGACTTCTCATGCCTCCCACCAACTGAGGGGGCAGCGAAACAACATTCTCTGAGGACATATCACCAAATCCAGATGTGGTTGGGACATGAGCTGTCTCCTCAGATGTATGGGTGGGAGCTAACCACCAACAAATTTCTAACCCCGGTGCACACTTGCACAGTGAGCAGCAGGCTGCATCGGATGAAATATTAAAAATGATTTTTTGTCGGTGCACAAAGGATTGTGCCACCACCAAATGCGGATGCAGAAAGGCATCTCTCAAATGTTCCCCTGCCTGCCAAAACTGCCAAGGGAACTGTCTTAATGGGGGCCCCCCTCTTGGACAATGAGAATGAAGAACTCGACATCGATCCTCTGCCAGTCATCCTCGAAGATTTATCCCCTTTCTCAACGGATGAAGAAGAAAACGAAGCAGAACCCACCCCAGGACCAAGTTCCCATGACGAGCCAGGACCTTCCCGCCCCAGGAGAGCCAGGAATTGATAACAATTATTACTGTATAATTGTACTATAAGGTGTAAATATATTATTAAATGAAATGTAACAGTTTAACAAAACCATTTACGAGTTAATGTGTTAATAAAAAAAGTTATGTACAAATTGTTGTTGACTCTGGAATCACCCTATTCCAATGCCTTTGCGAAGCGAATGTACAGTAATATTGCCTATGTAGAGAATTATTATGGCTCCTAAATAACAATAAAGATTCAGCGATCCTCGATAAATTGTCAATTTTGAGTATTATCAAAAAATTTCCATCATATAGTCATTGTATTTCTGTAGGGGTGAGAGATGGAGCTCTCAAAGTGGTTCCATTAGATTCGGGGTGTCGCAAATAGTATTCAACACCAACCACTATTACTTTTGAAGAACTACATATGTACCCGAAACTATATTATATAATACATATATACATATAATTTCTTTATCTGCCACTTATATATATAGTACATACTATTTATACATATAAATACTTATATATTGGCTTATACATAGAGTTAGAGTAGTGGAATAACGGAAAATACGAAAGTTAAGTTTTTCTGCAAAATCTCGGAATTTACACATAAAGTTAAAATTGCTGTAACTTTTGAACGGTTGGAGTAAAATATTATATATTATTGAAGGAAATTTAATGCTCTACAACTTCTTTTCTTATGACTTTTTCGTAGGACGAACGGCTGAAGAGTGAGCTAGTCAAATAAGGCAAAAAAAGTGAGGCAAATTTTTGTTTTCAAAATTAACAAGTTTTGAGCGCGGATATCTCGGAAACTATGCGAGATAGCGAAAAAATGAATGCAGTTAATTTTGTGGCACATTCAGCTTTAATTTTGTATAGAGTGCTCTTATCGCTAGGACGCATAGTTTCCGAGATATAAGCGAAAAACCGAAAAAAGGGACCTTATACGTGCCCCCTGCACCCCGCTCACCTCCTAGGAGTGGGGACTTTTAGTATGTTTACCTCCTAACTAGTCCAAACAAAGTCCCAAAGTCAAAAATAGTGTTCCTTCCATTTCCCTCTACAACTTTTCGTTGACTAGACTATACAATTGACTTTCTGATTTGAAATTTCATACCTTTAGTTTGTGAAAACACCAGCGGAAATTTCATTGTTTTCACCTTGGCAGCTTTGGAAGGCTTTTCCCCTCGTAAAGTCAAGCAACACATCTTAAATGAAAGGGAAGGAGACCTTTCATAATTTGTCTTTTTGATTTAAGTGTTAAAGCGTTTGTGTTTAATAGGCGCTAATGAGGTCTTTGCGAGTAACCTTTGCTTAACTTAGAGAAATAACATTAATTTCGCTATAAAATTAATTATAACTATATCTCATCTACCGCGGCTGTAATATTCTCAGGCCGAGGCACGGCGAGTTCACGAAGTTCAGCAGTTCATATATCATCTTTTGTTCACGTATTCAATGAAATCATATTTTCATCATTTGTTGTTATTATGAGCTGGCTTCTTTAGAATTTGTTTATGTACGCCTTTATATTACCTTAATAGCATTTTGGATTATACAAATTTTAATTTAATCAAAAACGTACAGTATGTTATTAATTATAAAATCATTTTCCACATTTTTCTGTTAATAAATGTACTAACAGAACCCCGTCGGACAAGCAACAAAATTGTTATTAAAATAATTGCTCATCATTTTCACACAAGTTGTAAGATAACTTTAAACTCATGAAATTGGACCGGACTTATTTTCTTTATAATCTGATTTTCGCCCATGTCTTCTTTTGTGGAAGGTCATCAAAGCGACCCTCTTACAGATTCGTTTCTTAGTTGATAGTTCTAGTCCTCGAGAAAATGGCCACGACAGAGCCATAGATGACCTGATTACGGACGTTTTCGCGATCCAAACTGCCCTTGAAATTGATTTTCACTATGCGAAAAGTAGCTGCGAATTTTTCGGTAGGAGTAAATTGAGGGGAACAACGAACGAAGGGACGGCTGGGACTCGTGTATTTCACATTAATTTAAAGGGTTTCTGTTTGCGCTTGATTTAGTTTTTTGTTTCTAATTTGTTTCGTTTTCCTAACTTCTAAAACTAAAAGTTTCTCAATCAATGCCTAGTGTTCTAAGAAAAGTCTTCATACTCATTTTCATTCTCGCTTTGCTAGTATGCAAAAAATTACATACTATCGAAATTTAATTCACTTTGTTGGATTCAGTGGCCTATTGCTGTAATAATAACATCGCTAAACTAATGCGGATGATCCATAATATTATGATGCAAAATTTATATGACGCATTTTAGTCGCCAAAATAAGCATAAAATTTTGTTTTATAAACATCGATGGGATAACGCTTCGTTGCAGAGTTACAACATCCTATAGATGAAACAGTCTCATCACTTTTTGTCGATACTTTTGCAGTAGCTCTACTAAAGTATTGCAATTCAATATCTGAGCTTTACTCATTTAGCTTAGTATATGTACTAATGTTTCTTTGATTAAACTCACCAGCGCTCTTTCATATGGGGGGGGGGGCACAAAATATTTTTTTACGTCTTTGTAATTTGTTTTGTTCACAAACTTAAAGGTTGAGTTCTTCACTTTAAAAACTAATAAAGTTCCTACAGATATTGAGCAGAAAACTCTTCGTTACGCAGTTATAGCCTTCGAGCGAGGTTTTTAGACTTTCGTAAAACGTTTGATGGAACACAAATTGGCTGTGACTTCCCTAGCGCAGCGTTTTCAGACCCGTGTTTTCGGAAACTTTTGTGGTTCTGATGTAACTTAACCTAAAGGTTTGTGGAAACTATTTAGGCATCTTTTGCAAAAATATTTAATTATCTCGAAAATTGTTAGATTTAGCGAGAAGAGTACAATGACGTTCAGAAGTAACGTCGCAAGGATGGGCCGTATCAGTTATTAGTAGAGCGCGGAGAATATAATAATTTGACACCACTTTTATTTTGCGTATTTTGCTAATTTTCTCTATTTTGCTTATCTTGCTGTTCTTATTGCTTGTTTTGCTCTTTAAACCGCTTGTATGCGCTTATTTTAACTTTTATATAACTAGTTGGTCCTTTTTTTTTATAAAGAATTTAATATTGCAATTTTTAGTTTGAAAAACCTAATGTTAAAACATTAATTAATTTACTGTTTTTCGGTTTAAACGACTCGGCGAATAATTTACCGAATGTTTACACCTTACTTACTTACGCAGCGGCTCTATAGCCATATCTGGCCTTGGCCTCCCCTAGCTTCGCTTTCCATCTATCCCTGTACAGAGCCCATCTTTTCCAATTCGTAATGTTTAGGAGCGTGTGTGTGTATTTTCGGTCACTCTTTCACTCCACTTTTTTCTTGGGCGGCCTCTGCCTCTTGACTTTTCCGGAATTTGCTCTTCTACCCGTCTTGGTATGGCATTTTCGTCCATTCTTCGTACGTGTCCTGTCCACCTTCGTCTTCCTAAGCTTATATATGTTACCAGATCTGCTTCCTTATATTCTCTATACAATTCATGGTTCCACCTCTTTCACTACGTCTCTTCTTCTTTAATTGGCCCTAAGGTTTTCCTCAATACCTTCCTTTTACACCACATTCTACAAATTTCCTGCTAGACCATACAAACATCCTTCAGAGAAACAAATAGTGCGCTCGGGGAACACCAAGTTCTGTATTCTATCTAAAGTCACACGCAATAGTCTATCGCGTTTATTTGTATAAAGGCTAAAAACATTGTTTTTGTTTTTTGTTAAGGTCGGTAATCCAGAGCATTCCATTGTGTTGTGATGTTTAAATCCGTACCGGCAACTAGGGATGCAGCGAGCAGTACTTTAAAAAAATGCCGGATAACGGATATTCGGTATCCGGTTGCTCAGCCGGATACCGGATTATCCGGCATAGTTTTTACTTTCGAAGTAGTTTCAGCTTAAATGCAGTAAAATTTAGGTTTTAATCACAGAGCATAATATTTACTTAAGGAGTATGCAATGCACGAATCCTATGGTCTTATTCTGTAGTGTTTTAGAGAGAGAGCACCGAGACATGGAAACTACTAAATGTAATATTTCAAGGATGTGCTGATTCGCTCTAATATTGTTTTTTGTTCACAATTAAGATTGGAAATATGTCAACGAAATTGATTGTAATTACAAGAATTAATAATTTTCAACAACTGTTAAAACTAAGACGTGTTCTGTCCAGATAGATCCGACTCCATCAAGAAATCAACTGACATAACCTAACATATATGGTTTTTATCGACATTTAAATAAAATATTGACGATTGACGATCGAGTGCTTTGTATAGGTTCCTTGTATCGGATCTCTATCACATGTACTGCAAAATTGGGACCTGCATATCATAGCAACAGGCGGTTCATGCATACTCCTTATGTTACACATATTATATTACTTCGTGGTATTCACAAATAATACTTATTTATGTTGTTTGTAATCATTTCAAATTTTTAACTGGCATAAATGCTGATCTCAATAACATAAATATAGCAATTTTATGCAGATCTGCAAAATACTGCACTTATGGGGTTTTTGCTCTCTTACGTTCAATTATTTTAGTCGATACTTCCAAATAAAATTGCATCCATAATCTGTTTTATCTGAGGGAAAATCCCCGGCCGGATATTTCGTATTATCCGGCCAAACCGAATATTCGGTTAAATGGCCGGATAGGCCGGATAACGGATAAAAACCGAATATCCGTTGCATCCCTACCGGCAACTTGACGCAAAGATATTCCTTAATTGATTATTGAAAATAACAAAATAGTTTGCAGAAGCTTCATTAAAACCATAAGTTACGCCTTTGTAATATTTGATATTTTTAAAAGCTGAAAAATAGTTTTTAAAATCAGATTCTGTACAATGGATACTAACCGAATACTATTCGTACTCATAGTTATGTGGATAATTTTTGTGCTCGTACCGCATGTATATTGTGCTTGCAGATATTATATTAGTAATTAAGCGCAACAGATATTCGTGATACTCTTACAAAACATAACTTTCAGTACTCATGGTGTTTGTAATTAGTGATAATTAATTTCGTTTTTCGACAATCAACTCAATTTTTCTGCTAATTTAGTTCTAAACCAAAATGCAGTATAGATCCAATAGGTTGAAGTCATTACTGATTTCTAATATTTTATATTTAAACATAACATGTCTCCTGTTTTGATATTTGGTTTGATGTGATAATTGACGTTACTTTTTATTTCATGATATCAGACTTCGTAGGTTTCTTGTCAATCGAAGAACTTATTTTAATTAAATTTTGCTTTATCCCTTACAATTCTGACTACAATCATCAGGTTTGAATTTGAAACAAATTTACTTGAAATTATCGCACTTACACATTTTAAATCTGGTCGTAATTGGGCAGCTCCAGCAAACTCATCAAAAAAATAACCGTTCTACATGATTAGATATAAATCGTATTTATCATAGTAGGCCTTGCTGGCTTACTTTCTATAAGCGTCTTACTATTTTGTGCTATCATATCTTGGCAGTCTGAAAGAAACGTTGCTGCAGCCGCGTAATATTGAGGATTACTGTTCCTTACTTTCTTATACTAGCAAAAAATATGGTTATTGAAGAAAAGATTGTGTCATCGTATTTGATGATAAACGAGTTCTATAAGGCAATCTCTGCGATATGATAAAGTGTTTCTGTATGGTTGTATGTCTTTCACTCGACATTTTTCAATTTAACGACCGCATTATCTTTAAATGGTGGATCAATAAACACTAACGTTGATGAAATTACTTGCCTGCTTCACGGTATCTCGCGAAAAATCTTCCAGTGTTAACAGTTACGATATTATTAAGATACATGTGCTATACGTTAACTACTCGGCAATTATAACCTTACTACATGAATTCTTAATTAACTTTAGAATGAAAGTATTTAAACAAAGCGCTTTTTCGTAAAACATATTGAATTTATGAATTTTTGAAACAAAAATTTTGTTTAACTTTATTACGTTGGGTCCTGAGGTCCTAAAATCAAATAATTATGGTACTCTTACTACAAAGAAGCAGCAAGAAGGGATTTTTAATTTCCCATATCTTCGTTATAGGGAAGTATTTCCTGATATTTTAATCAAGTAAAGGTTTCCCATAAATGTTTACATTTATTCATAATATATCGACCAATCACTACGTCGCTTTTGCCGTTTCAGCAGCCAACAGAGAAGTTTTACCTGACTATTAGTCTCCTTTGACAGTGTTTAAATTGACAACTACAATAAACATTTCAATTCTCAAACTTCATTTATTAGCTGAAACATGGTTTCAGTTATTGGTAATTTATTGTAAAATTGCAGTTATTCTACTTACTGTATATTTTTACCTCCCTCGCTATACGTTCTACAGTTCAGATTCAAACGCCTTAACGCAGAAAAGCCAAATTGGGCTCAAAAATTTTTAATTGCAATAGAATAACACCGCAAGAAAATGAGGTTGGTCCGCCGAAAATGGGGGCGGGAGGAGAGGAGTGCTCTGTCAAAAGAGACGCGAATAGCCTAACTTTACATTGAGAAAACATCACTGATAAGTTTACTTTTGGTCGTTTACCTGAACATTTTAATTGAGTGATTGCAAAAATACGGCTACCAGCCAAAAGTCTATAGGACATAAAAATCGATTTTGTGGTTTCAATGGATTGGATTCAATTGGTTGCAATTAGAAAACACAAAATATCATAAAAGCGGGCGGCTGCATAAAACATGGAGGGGATGCTCTGTTTCAATATAGACGCAATCGGAATAGAACTGTAGAATAGTATTCTACACTTCCCAAATGGCTGATCTGCGCAAACGCGATTTCCCTATCACCCTTCACCCCCACCATCGATTTTTTTGTTTTTTTTTAATATATGAATTTCGGCTACAGAATCGGTATGAGCTTGTTGAATGACGAAAGGAACAACTTTCCAAGGAAAACACCGCTGGGGGGTTTCCTTTTGGTCGTTTATCTGAACAGATTAATTAAAAAATACTAAAAACAACATTTCCACATTTTCAAAAAATTTTAAAATAAACAAAAATTTAAACTCAAAATTTATGAAATTTTCAGCTTTAAAAACATTTTCGAATATTCAAATCTTTTGCAATTTTTAAAAATTTTTAATTTTAAACAAGTTATAAATTTTCAAATTTGTCTAAATTTAGATAATTTTCAAAAATGTTCAACATTTTTAAAACTTTAAAAAAATATCAAGTATTTTCCACTTTTGTACTTTTCAAAATTCCATAAAACTTTTTATTGGTTATATAAAAAACTTTTACATTTATTAATATTCTAAAGTTTTTTAATTTTCAATAATTTTTTTGGTTGTTTTTAACACCTCCCGCAGTTTTTAAAATTTCTAAATTTACATTTTCAAGAATTTTAATAATTTTCAAAAATTTGCATATCTTCTATACTTACTACATACAATATGTCTCAAGATTTTTAAAATTTTCGAAACCTAAAATATTTTACATTTTCCAAACTTTCATAATTTCCATAATTTTTGAAATTGAAAAAAAATTTCGTAGTGCCTAATTAATATTTTCTAAAAATTAAAAAAAAATTAATTTTAAAAAATAACGGGTACAAAATATATTAAAAATATCCCAAATTTCTATAAAATAGTCAAAATTTTCGAGATAAATTAAAAATTTTTAATAACTTCCGTAAATGCTTGGAAGGTCCCGAGGCGGTTTCCCGATAACTTCTTTTCTTCTATGAAACACTTCAAATCAATCTTAAAACACGGCAGACTTTTTTTTTTTAATTTTGTTATTTATTTACACAGTAATGCTATGGAAACGAACTAACTTGCAATTTGATTTCAACGAAATCTTCAGAACTATAAGAAATTCTATATTTTTTTGTTTGTATTTCCTGCATCGCAAATTGTTTATATATTGTAAAAAAAGAAATTGAAATACAAAATTTGATCGCAAATAAATTTAATTTAATTAATTAAACTATTGCTACAGTTTGGTTTATTTGTTAGTTTTAAAAATAAAATTAATTTGACAGTTCAGTATATTATTTCTGCAGTAGTCGAATCACACACCACTTACGAATTGAAAAATAGTCGTGTTAAGTTACTCGGACTTCCTGCATAGCAACTCGTGTTTGTTTTGCTTACGAACATTTAGAAGATTTTTAAGCAATACTAACACAATTCTTTGCAACAAGTTCTGGTAATTTAATTCCATTATTTTTTGTGGCATTCTATGGATTACATTTTCATAGCTGTGATTAAACTTCGAGGTATCCCGCAACAAGAAATAAGTATAATTTAAAATAATTGAATTCTTTATTACATTTTAACTCGAAAATAATCATGCCAAATGCCACCCAGTCTACAAATTTACAGTAATAAAGAAAATTTATCCGAGTACATTATAAATTGTTGAAGTAATACATAGTGTTTAATATTTTATAAATGCAAATTGTATTTTAGATTTTATTTAATTATTTAAATTAACAACAGAAGCTTCTAAAACAATTTTATGGATGACAGGTTTTCGTTTCAGGTTTCAAAGACATTTAATCTTTCTTACCTCGATTGCTACTGTTTAAAGCTCACTTTTTTATTTAGAGAAAATAAAGATACCCACCTTGTTTGATTTTCATTGTGTTATTAGCCATAACTGGCATTGTCTAATTTTAATTTTCTTGTTAGAATTTGTAAGCGCTTTAATTTAATGTATCGCCGTAGGCATGTTGCCATTTAATATTTTTAAGGGGGATTGGTGGTGAAACGTAAAACGGTGAATTGAAATGGCGACTTGATTAAAGTTACAACACAAAATGACAAAAATAAAGGCATACTCAATTTTCTGTTTACGGCACACAGTTTCCCAAATAAATGTTATTAAAATTTGTTTAAACCATGAGTGGAAACGGATTTCCTGATTTTAATTTCCTTTTGTTATTAGTACTTTTTAAGCGCATCTTTCAGAGCAGGCCATGACCGAAGTGTTAAAGTTGGCAATACTTAATATAAGCCAATTGTCAAATGTTGACAGCTGTAAAATTTTTTGGTTAGATACAGTTAACTTACTATCTAACCAAAAATTTTTACAGCTGTTACCATTTGACAATTGGCTTATATTAAGTACTGCCAACGTTAACACTTCGGTCATGGCCTGCTCTGAAAGATGTTTTTTACGATCACCCGGTATATTAATTTATTTTTTTTATGACTACTATCAAAAGTAGGATATTATGCGTCGACTCTACATTTTGTATGTCCAAAACGTCGAGCAGGTCTATAACGCCGACTACAATTCTTGGGCCATTTTGCCGACTACGCCCAAAACGTCGCCGCCCGTGTCCAAAACGCCGGCACTTATTAAACGACGATACAGAGATCGATAAATTAGGGCCGAAGCCGAATAACGGCCGAACCTTGCGTATCCAGTACGCCGATTATTTCGCCAAGGACATTTTGCCGACCCTGACCAAAACGCCGAACCGAAACTACGACCAGAACTCCGACGATGTGCAAAATGCTGAACGCTTGCAACATTTTGCCGACCTTCACCAAAACACCGACAGAGCAGTTTGAGCAAAACGCCGACCATGTTTAAAATGCCGACCATGTCCAACATGCCGAACGCTCGTAAGGGACACTCTGCCGACCGCGGCCAAAACGCCGACAGAACCAGAGATAATGTAAAAGACAGACAAATAAATAAACATAGCGGAAATAAGCATGTACTTGTAATACTTCGTTCATAGGTGGCACTACACGCAGATTTCACGTAAAAGTTGGAAAACAGGAAAACACAAAGACAGTGGGTACGAGGTACCAAGACACCGTGGATTTTTTACCGTTTTGTTGGCATTGATCTTTTCTTTTTATTTGGTCTTTTGCGGATCTGAAACCGTTCTCCATAGTCTTATTAATGCTAAAGACTGTCTTTATGCTGTACCTTCTAAGAACATGCCTTATCTTATCAGTAATGCCCTTACTGTAGGGTAGAAAAGGTAAGCCTTTTGGAGGTGTCAGTGCCTTCTTAGCCTTGGGCTGTTTTTAGCACAGTGGCTTTCTGCATCGGGTGGTTATGCGAATTTGCATTTAAATACCTGTCTGTATGTTTTTTTTCTGTAAACTGCTTGCCGCAAGCTACCATGTGGTTAACGTGTAACATGTACGTATAAGAATAGAATACTGCCATTTTCCTGTAGGTCCATGGTGATTTGGATATTATTGTGAACTAAGTTTAGGTGTTCTAGGTAGTGTTCTAGTGTTTGGCGTCCGTGAGACCAAATTACGAAAGTGTCGTTTATGTAGCTGAATCAGGATTTAGGTTTAAGATTAGCTGCTGCCAAAGCTTTGGTTGTAAAGTCTTCCGTGTATATGTTTGCAAAAACAGTTGATAGCGGTGAACCCATAGTCGCTCCTTCAACCTGTTCATACAAGTTGCCATTCCAACTCAAAAGGGTGTTTTCAAACATATTTCGACCAATTAGTTTAGATCTGAAGATAGTTTGTCTCTTAGGATCTCTAGCACACCATCTACCGGTACTTTAGTAAAAAGAGAGACAACGTCGAATTGAGTTAAGATTGCTAAAGCACAAAGACGATCGCAAACACAGACGCTTCACAAAACCTGCAGTTGCTGAACATACTGGTTTAACTAGTCATAAGATGGACTTTGAGAACGCTCGAGTACTTGTCATAGTATCTCGTGACTTCCCGCGTATCATACCTGAAACAATTGAAATTGTAAAGCGACCTAACAACATAAACAGAGAGGATGGTTTTAGACTCAGTAGTTCATCTTCTAAGGACTCATAAACCTCATTGATGTCACGATCACGCTTCACTGAATCCGTCTCCGCCCAATGGCGACAGCCAACCTCCGCAGTTCTGCCCAACTGGCTTAAAAAGGTTTAAATACATCAGCATCCCGGATTGAAATTGAGGGCTGTAAGCCGTTGAAGTATTCTTGTCCTGACAAATAAGATACATTAAGATCAAATCCTTGTTCACCCCAAAGTTCAAGCGGACGGCCTTGTTTAGGTAGGCAGGGCTCAGGAACAACTATCGCTCAAACTTTTAGAGCAAATACTTGTAAAGGAAGACAAGCTACAGGTCGGTCCTTACCTGATTACGCTGGGTGTAATCCCCAAATGACGACGCGGTCTAAGCCGGTTTTTTTTGCACTTAGTTATCTAAATCCAAATTTGAAATTTTTACAAGCCATTTTGCTTTGGCAATGTGCGCGCTTGTGTTTTGGCAATATAAAAATTGACATTTAACTTAATTTCAAAAATTAAACGCAAGATGAAAAACTACAAACTCAGTTCCATAACTGAACTGAATTTGGTTTTCTTGGTGCAAGTAATTTTTTCAAATATGTTAATGTTATTACTACACAATGGTCACAAACTATTAATACATGTATAGTATTAAAGTTTTACAGCATGAACGTGTATGATGGTGTGTACATTCACGTATGATGAATAATAAAGTTTGGTTTCATGTTCACTTTAGTCCCTTTTAATTCTTCGTCAGCCCCCTTCCATCCAATAGCGGATATAGACCTCCCCAATTTGTCTCCAGCTGCGGTTTTTCTTATCCATCCAAATCCGGCAGTCTTCTTTAAATCATGCGACCATCGCATTTGTGGACGCCCTCTTCCCCTCTTTGCCGTTCATGGTCACCATTGTTGGATTTTTTTATTCCATCTATTGTCTCTCTGTCGCATAATTTTTTAATTCACTTCATTTAAAATAAATATTTATTTATTTATTTTATTTTTACCTTTGATACACATTTTCAGGCAAACGGTTGATTTTAAGCGTATGAACCAAGAATACCTTATTTTTACAGTTTCAAAATTCTCTTTCTGATGGTGACCTCGTAAAGATAAAACGGTTACAGCAAAAACAAAATTTCAGTTTAAAGGGCAAGTGCCACTTAACCTTCAGCTTAAGGTCGATTCTCACTTGTGTGCAAGGCTCGGGGTCGGCAAGCGCTCGGCACGGTCCAGGCAAGATTTCTTTTTCATTACTCTTATGCGTTTTAACGATGTGCATTCACAGTGGTCGGGCCCGGTCCCGCCAAGAGCCAAGCCAAGCCCGCGTGATTTCTCTGGAAGAATATTTTTCATGGCCCAAGCCGAGCACGTTAAACAAGACTCGTGAAGTGTGAATACAAGCGGCGGGCAAGCCACAGCCAATTGGTCATTCTTTCATGATGAAGCGTCAGAAGAGGTCAACATTTACCTCGGAGAAAGACGAAATGCTGATAGAGTATGTGCGGGAAAACGAAGAGTTGTACGATTTTCTTATAGAGTGTCGAAAATTCGCCTTCTTCATTACGCGTTTTTAGCATTTGATGTACCCAGTAACGTCTTTTTCTTTTTTGAGGTCTTTTTACCTTTTTTTTTCTTCCTCGTCCAATATTAGCGCAATTTTTATTAATGTGATAGTTGAAAACATCTTTGTCACAATGTCCGTCCAACAAGCTGAGCACGACTGAAACCCGCTGGTAACCTGCCACAGTGTGAATACTCCATAAAATCCTTGCCCACGCCGAGCGCTTGCCGAGCCCGCGCCTTGCACGAATAGTGAGAATCGACCTTTAGTTTATCGAAATTCTTTTAGTATTTCATAATGCCAAGTATCCAAGCCAAATTTGAAACAATTATATAGAAATTACGGTAGAATGAAAAATAAAATGATGAACTTTAAGAACCCACATTTTTTTAACTTTGGTCGTCGTACGTAGGTTTATAGGAACTTTTATTATTATTTTGATGCGTAGAATCTACTGTGGCAACCTATTTTTCGAACACCCTGAGAGGAACACAAAATCAACCTTCAGCGGGACTGTATCTGGAACAACGTTTTATGCTACATAATATATCACGTGTATTGCTGTTAACTCGATAGTCATAAATAAAAACAACCTTTGTTAAAAAGGGTCATGAAATTGTGATCATAAAATACGGAAAAATTATTCCAATGGTTAAAGGCATGCTTAAAGCCCAGCGTACGTATATAATTGCAGAGACACGATGGCGTTACAAAGGTTCATTTACAGATGAAATGTAAAAGCCCTACAGTGAATTCGTTAAGGTCATTTACATGACACACGCTCTGTAAATAATGGAACGTAATTTGAAACAACCAACGTAACATTTGCGTGCTACTGTCATTAAGAATGCTCGTGGCTTAACAGTACCTGACCGATCAATATGCAATTTATTCTTTAATATTTCAGTTTAGAGCTGCCGAGGCAATGTCTCGACTTATTCGCTACATTATTTCAAATATTGAACATAAAGTTTTTTACTGTCAATTTCCTGTCGGCGGCGCTGTAGTCGGAATTGGCTGAAACCGGAGTAGTAATCCTTCTGATACTTTATCACGGAAGTAGCATTGGGGTCGCGCTTTCAAATTTCCTTTTCATGCCATTGAAAGCAAAGAGCTGTTGAGCTGCATCGGATTAAAATGACGAATTGGATATTCGGTATCGATATGCTTGCGATACCATTGCATATTCCTCAAGCCAACCCAGAGAGCAGACTGTAGTGTTATTCTCGTCATGCAAAAGGATAAATATTTATAAGCCTTTTAGCTTCTTGCCCTTTTAAAGGACTTCGCGCATGTCTGTGCTTGTTGATGGATTATTTCCAAGATCATTTTTAAAAATGCGACTTCCGAGTCATTCATGATTTTTTCAAACATGAGCACAGCAACAGTTGGAACGCGGTATACTTAAATTTGTACGGAATTCCCGCAGGAATAAAATATTAGGTTTGGTACGATTTTTTTTCGGAAAACGGTATATGAGGCAACTGTCAATAAGTAACATTTGTCGACGCATTGCAATAAAAAATTAGATTTACCTGTATTGCCCTACCTAAATTGATGACAGATCTAGCTAATATTTCCTGCGTGAAGATTCTCGAAATACATATACTGTCACCGACGCAACCATAATAAATGTTATAGGGAGCGATGTACCGTATCAAATAAATTCCTTTGGGAGAATGTAGACAGCTACCTTGTTTTGTGCCGAAACCATTAAATTATTTTTGTTTCGCTCGACTATTCTTAGTGGATAAGATACATTAAACTTCACTTAATGGCATATTCGCGACCTACATAATTGTTTAGAAATTAAAACATTTAGGCAGCATTCCGAGACAGCTTTTGTAATTGCGTTTCTAGACGTATTTCTGAAGTGGACTGTAAATTACGTTTAGAACCCCTATTATTTTGTAGGGTTTTTGTGACATTAAGAGTCTACGTTTTGTGATAAATTTAAAAGAAGGCCCGGAAACAACAAAATTGAGGCGAACTACAAAGCTGTTGGTGAAATATGATTTGCAATGAATTCGGCAAGTGTGTCGTGGCAATACATTATTTAAAATCTCCGCGTTAGGGGGTGAATAAATTTATTTACGGTGTAAATGTATGAAAATTTTTAAAGCAAGCTTGTTCTTCGTTTATCGGGTTAAATGTAGAACATAAATTGACTTCGTTACGTGCCTTTGTTTGTGATACGCACACGAAGATATTTACGATATAGGAATGAATATATGGAATATGAAAGGCGTATGAATGAAAAAGCTGATCGTAAAATACGACCGTTATGTGATGGGATGACGGTTTAATATCCTATTCCAACGGTCAAGTTATAGATGTATGGACCTTGTAAAATTCAGATCCCCATTTATAACAGGATTTTTCATTTTTATGGGAGAATTTATCAGTTCTTGTACTTAGCCAATACATCAGATAAAGATCAACCTAGGGTAGCTTCGTCTTCTAAAGTGCAGGTTATAGTTTTAGAAAATTATGTGTATGGCGATTATTTCTTATCGCAGCCTTGAAGTTTTCCCTATAATAATGCTTTTTCGCTTGGGAACTCCATATTCTTTTGAAGTTACTACTTTGGTTTTAAGCGGTGATAAAAATTAGATAACCGTGAGATCGCTTTCTTAGATTGCAGACTCAATGATGCGCATAATCAGCGCTTCTTAGTTTAAAGAGCTTTATGAAAAGATTCAGAAGTTTCCTGTGTCCTATTGATTAATCTCCTTAATTTTATAAATTGCTTTAATGCGACTTTGCAGCTTTTGTGTACAAAAGTTTAAACACTTTGTAATTATACGATTGTTGTGAATGTTTTACGGACCACAGATAATAATCAGTGTAGGGTGGGTAAAAGCTGATTTACTTTAACAGAGCGCCGAGCGGTGTAATCCATAAATTAATGTTTACTTTTCCAGTCTTTAACAGATTTAACCCATGCGGCCAGGTCGCATTGTCGAAAAACACCGTGCAGGCCTGTTGTAGGTACGTACTTCTCGTAATTATGGTGTTCTCAGCCCCGTCATTTAAAATATCACCAGTATTAAACGAAACAAATATGTTTCCTACGGGGAGGTATTCTCCTCCCCCTTGAAATCCCACGTAGCCTTTAATAGTCAGTCTTTCAAGTGTATTAGGTACGTTATTATCTACAGTGCACCTACCTAATCACCTGTTATCACATTAGATACCGGTTAAACGTTTGTTAAACCCAGCAATGCAGTTTTACTTCTATGTCAGTGTGGTCACCATCTTTGAAGTTGTATGCTCTTTAATAAGACTTTTAGCTATTTTGCGTCCACCCAACAGTGAAAACTCCCGAAAACTAAAAGCAACTTTTTCTTTAGCTGCAGGTGGTTGAAAGTAAGTACCAAAGTGATATTATAACGTTTCCAGTACTGTATTTAATTTTGTATTTCACACGTATTACAAAACCTGTTTCACCCCATATATTATATGTTATATATTCTTTGTTCCGACTAAAATTTATTAAATTAGTAATTTTTATTGAAATAATTAGGGGTATAAGAAGAGTGATTTCAACATCAAAGATTAAGAAAATTACCGCAATTAAGAAGAATTGTAACGAAAACGGGATTCGTGCTGACGATTTGGGGTGAAACCCACATTCGAATGGAGACCTTTTTTCTCGATCAATAAATGTTTTTTTAGAAACAGTATTAGCATTTATTTTATAACCACAAAATCGTTACCTACAGCGATTGCTGTAATTGTACATAATAAATCCGGATTCCCGGATTTACACAACGTATCTCGAGAGAAATGGTACTGCAGCTGTGAATATACAATGCAAGCGGCACGCGTTGCATCTTGATTTTTTGCAAAAAGTTACCAACAAACACGTAGGGCGTAGCCCACGGGTACAGTAATTGCTTCTGAAATGCAAACTGTGTTTACAGCGCGTCTGTTATTATAATTCTTGTTCCTAATATTTGGGTCAAGTGTAGTTTATTAATTGTTAGCCTAAACAAAATCAAATCGGTTCGTTCCATGTCATAGCTAAACCTGACTTGAGCGTATTTATTTTATTAATTTATGAACACAAATCGTTTGTAATGTAGGTAATTGTTCAATATCTATTTGTCCAATTTTTGTTTTACTTGTAAATATTTCGCGATTGTGTGTTAGGAATTTATTGGTGCTCAGTGTGTAACACTAAAAACCCTTCTACGTCACGCATAATTGCTTACAAATCTGCAGCCTAACACTATCGCTTTATCGCTTCTTAAATATGAATAAATAATCGGTTTAAAACTCTGATCTGCGGCCCCTATATATCGCGGCAAGCACATCTTTTCTATAATAACATTTTGTTTTAATGATAAGAGCGCCTAAAAATTCCAGCCCTAGTAATTAATGCTGTTTTTAATTTAGTTGTATTAATGTTCTATGTACAATGCTTTAACTATATTAATTCTCTGTTATTGAAAGAAATCATATACAATGCGCTGTGCGAGATTCTGATGCTAATGTGTTTATAGTTTATTTTTTTTTTGATGCGCGAGAAGTAATAAAGTAAGCCGCAAATTATACTAACAGCAGTGACTGAAACAAAAAGTTACCGAAAACAATCAGTAAGCTGAGTGGAGGTGTAAGGGCCCGTCGCCTTGTTATGGTTAGACAGTAAGAGTTTTAATATGTAGATAAATAGATAAGATTAACTCGTTTTTTATACTTACTTCCTCTTTTTTGTAGGTCCTTGACTTGTTCTACATGGTTTTTCAAGCCTCTTGTGATGCGGACGTCCAGCTATCCTTCCCCCTTTTTGGTGGCCGTCCCCTTGATCGTGTTCCTTGTGGTCTTGCGTTCATACATATCTTTATGAGTCTGTTTTCTGGCATTCTTTGTACGACGTGTTCCTGCCACTTCCTTCTTCTTCTTCTCCCCCATCTCACTATGTCTTCTACACTACATTAATCTCGTATTATATTGTTATTCACCCTATCTGTTATTCTTTTTCCCGTTATTGTTCGTATTAGTACTTTCATTTCGTTTGTTCGTAATATTTGTTTGGTTTTCTTAGTGTCTGCGCGCGTTTTCTATGCTGTACGCCATTATAGGCCTTACACAGGCTTTGTATATTCTTGTTTTTGCTTCAATACTTAGATCTTTATTTTTCCAGATATCTCTAAGGGCCCCTGATACTGCCGCCGCTTTATATGTTTGCATTTTGACTTCTTCCGCTATATCTCCGTAGCTGGTTATTAATACTCCAAGGTATGGGTATTTCATTACTTGTTCAATTATTCTTCCGCTGGTTTCTAATTTACACCTAAGTGGTTCTTTGGTGACTGTAAGGCACTTTGTTTTGTCGGCGTTTATTATCATACTTAATCTATCTGCTGTTTGTGTAAACTTGTTCAACAGCCTTTGTAGTCCGTCCTCCGACTGTGCTATTAGCACTACATCGTCTGCATATCCTAATATTTTGATGGTTTTATTTCCTAATGTGTATCCTTCTTTTACTGATTTCGTTTTTTTCGTGTGTTTAATTTTTGCAAAATATTCCACCAATAACCTGTGTCTCTCTTGCCATGGTCCTACACGAGACATCTCTATACACTCTTCACGCACAACCTCTGCACTCTTCATGCGCATGTTCTTGTCTGTACAAAAGATCGCGCTGCAGGTTGCGTGTAAGTTCGTATTTGCACTATGTATTTGTATTTTTACTATTGTATTTTACATATAAATTTGCATTTTGCTTGATTGATTTTTTGGAAAGCTCCTGTTCACTAGTTTATTCTTTAACCAAAAAAAAACTATCTCATTAATATAACTAAGACTAAAGATGAAACTGTGACTATTAATTTCTTTAACATGCACGTAACCTAATTATACATCACTCTTGTTGTATTGTCTCAAGAAAAGCACGTTTTAAAATTAATATGTAAATTTTTTAATGGCAGTTTGTCGATTTTTGATATAATTTTGTAGTCGTTTTAAACAAAGGTTGGGAACTGCTGGTTTAAACTACGTTTCTTAATTTTGTTTCCACAGTCCGCGTGATCTAAGGAAAAAAACTATAAGTACCTTTTGAATTCTTAAAACTTATGAATTTAAAAAACGGCGTTAGTAGGAGGAACTAGCGTGATACATAATGACAGAAGTTAGCGAAAGAGGCCAGAAAAATGAAGAGTAAAATACAAGCGGCATTTTCTTATAAGCTTCTGGGGGAGTGTGTCATGTGCTAAGGAAAAGGGAAACTTATATCATTGAAAAGTAATCGAGCTAAACCAAGTGGGTATGTTTTACGTTGAATAATAATAATAGTTAAAGAAAACGTAAGTCTGCGGAGAGACTAATAAGGAAAGTAAAAAGGGAGTTCGGCAGAAAAGTAGATACTAAATATTGCCAACATAAATTCGCCAAATCACAACTTGTTAGTACTTAATATTTAGAAGAGAGTTTGATGCTTTGATTTAACTTAGCAATGTGTATTTTCTGGTTTCTTTTTTCAATAATTAAATGTTGTGATCTACATTAATATTTGAGATTCTTGTTAGAATTTTGCACCATTTTATAAATTTAAACTGATTTGGTTTCCTTAACACTGTATTACACCTGATATTTATAATTCAGAATTTTCTGGTGTACTGACATCAATTTTCCTAATATTAAGTTTAATAATTGAAAATTTTTCAAGGAAGGTAAATACGAGTGGAAAAATAATTAAAACTCTTTGTAAGAACTGCATAAATTGTATTTTTCGAGTCGGCTGCAATCTTCGCAGTGATAAACTAAGTTACTTCTAAGGAAGAAAATGTATTTTGTAGTAGTCCGTAATGAGGTACAGCCTGCAGATGACTGATTCGTGTTTCATTATTCTTATTGTTATTACAATTTGTGCAGCGACTTCACAATTTTGTATGGAGCACAGAGAACGTCTGTCGTCCTTTTTTGTTGTTAGTTGAAATATAAGAGAACTCACTATTATTGAATAAAATTTTCAGAGACAAGGTTTTATCTGTAGTTATTGAAATTAACTGTTTTCCTATATGCCCAGTATTATTATTAGTCGAGTTTTTATGAAACTTTTCGGTACCTATTATACTTCTGCCGTACGAACAACTACCGCGAACAACCTGCTTTTATTTGAAATTAATGTAAACTTGAAACATAATCTATGCAAACTATTTTCAATCGGAATTTAACTAACGAGTAAACTCCCTGTCATTTTCAATTATAGAATGTTTAGTTAGAGTTTCGTATAGAATGTTCCCGTTAAATTATTCGAGAATGGCAGAGCGGGAAGGAAACTTCAATGATAATTTAGTAATGGAACTTCAACTAAACGTAGTTGGAAGTTTCCTTACTTACACTCTTCTCATTGGATGAACACGCGTTTTAAAGTATACATACACATACGCGTTAATCTCTTAAATGTTTGTTCAACTAACTTCGGATCTTGTATCAGCTTCAAACTGAAATTTAGTCGTTTGTATATTTAAGCAAGCGTGTGTCTCATCTTCTAATTGATAAAATTTGCGGTATTTGTAAATGTATACCTTTAATTAATCTAACTGAATTATTTGTTCAATTGCTGTTAATAAATGTGAGTTCAGCTGCCAATGATATTCATCGCTCTAACAAACTGGAACGTTTTTCTGAAAAGGTTTCTCGTTATTCGCGTGGCCAATCCATTCCTGCTGGTCGCATCATTTCAATGAGAACTGCATGGTTTTACATAATATACGTCGAGCAATATAAATGTTGCGAGCTTTCTACTGATTTCACTGTACTGACCACTACCGCAAACCCATTACTTACATACCTTTGAAGTGCGTCGTCTTATTTGAATACAAATTTGGAATCTCAAGCTGTACAATTTCTTATGTCAAGTCAAGCGATTGCTCGTCTTTATACCCAGATTTCTGATCAAAGTATAGCAGCTACATTATTTATTGGTTTTATTTTAGTTTCTATGCACTTTTATCAGTTGCTGTGGTAGATACAGTTGTTAGTGGTCTCCACTTGCCGGTGGAAAGTATATTTTGTTGTAATAATTTTAACAATAATTTTCTTGATACATTCTTTTCTACTATTCATCAGCCGTATCATTGTTACCTAATAAAAACTGTTCTTTTTAGATGGGAGAAGAAGGATCTGCTTGCAACCTGTACAACCATTGTCAAGTTTTGAATTCATGCAAATTTTTATTCGAAATTTTGATGGAAGCAAATGTTTTAGATCTTTAGGAAACAAGTAATTTTTAATAAATTTTTATCTACGCGGGACGATTTGTTCGTCTGTTCGTCCGTTCGCACAAAATAAGCATTTAATGAAAATACAAAAAAGAGAGCAGAAGTTAGACATGTTTTTATGGTAGCATAGTTTTCGCAAACCTAATTATCAAAACATGCAAGAATCTGACAGAAAATCGAATTTTTGTGAACTTTCTAGCTTTAAATTCACAGCCTGCGAGTTTTGGCCATACGATTTTGTTTAAATGTTGTCGTCTTCTAAAGCTAGGAATGAGCTACCATTTCATTGCATCTTGGTTTGCTAATTTGTCTATGGGGGGCCTTTTCTGAATTTTTTTAATAAAAAAATTGAAACCTCTTTATCGGGGGGCGATAAAATATTTTTGAGCGATAGAATAAGATTCGAAACTTGTTTAAGCGATATTTATAGGGGTTAATGTTTCTCCCCCACTCAATTTCTGGTTGTGGAATTTGTTTCGGTTTTTTTTTAAAGCCAAGAAATATTTTTCCCAAAAATCACATAATGGTTTTTCCCTCCTAAAAATACCGCAGCTGTTACGGCTTGCTGCGTCATATTAGGTCTTGTTTGTTGCACAATTCTTATCCTCCCATCCTTGTGTAGTGCAGCAAATCAAAAGGATATTTTTTGTATGACGTCTTGTATTTGCTCTTTGCGGAGTAATCAACGTGGTTCCAGTTTGCTATACCGCTGTACAGAAACCGTTAGGTGCTGTGCGGCCCCTGCTAGAAATTTTCATGTGTGATGCATAATTCCAGTATTGTCATTATATTTGCTGCAACTCATATGTTGACATGATCCATTAATGTTGTCCTCGACCATCTTTAACTTGCATTCAATCATGTCCAAATTAAATAAGTATAAATACAAAATTAACAGCAAGTATGTAGGACTGTCTAACTTGTACATAACTAATAGGCGACTTCCGTTTCCTGCTACAATCGTCACGTCTGCAAATGTTTGTTAATTTTGCTATACGACTATTGCCAATGTCTGTTTGTTTTGCTATGCGACGACAGACGAGGGAGGGAAAGAAGGAGATAAGGGAGAGAGCGTGTCTGTATGTTTGTATAAGTGATTATTGCATTCATACATTCATATAACCAATCAGAATGCGAGATACATTGTGTTCAATCGATCATTTCCTACTTTACAATATACCTTGGAAATTAAATTCTTCGTGTAGCTTTCTTAACAAACGATAAACAAACATTTGGAAATGCCTCGGCAACGCCTTCTTCTAGTGCCATACCCTATTCAGAGCGTTGGCGACCTGTCTCCTATGTCTGTGTTTGGGGCGCGGAGATAGTTACTTTGCACAGACAGACATAGGGAACCTACAGTTTAAAGCGGGCTCCGAACTACAAGAAGTGCATGCACTTCTTCTCCAGAGAGGTTTTCGTAGGGAAAAACTACCTCGCTGGTTTCCCGTTGCCTTGCCGGGCCGAGATTCGAACTCGGATCCGCTGCATTGGTAGCCCGCGCGCTTACCACTGAGCTACGGCTACGGCAACGCCTTAGATAAGTAAATAAAAAAACAAATTTTATTGTTGTAGTTTGTAGTCATGACATAATCTTGTCAAATACAATTCGAACTTTGGATTTTTTGGTTATATTAACTCAAACTTCCTGCACACTAACACATCGTCTGAGATTGACCGAAAACTGCTCGCGGTTCTCTTTCGATTTTGTATAACTGTCTAACTGACATACGCTTTGTTACTCTACTACTATGCAACAAGTATTCGTACTATAACCAGCGCTTATGTGTAACACATAACGGGGAAACTATATTCTTGGACGTTGCAGTAGCCGACCGAAAAGGAAGGAAAACCCCCCTAAAGCGAAAAAATTCCGATAAATTTTTTTTTAACTGCGTCGACTTTATGTATTTGTAGAAAGTATGACAATAAGTATCACTATTGTTAGGCCTTGTACTAGGGGGATCAGAACTTGCTCCCAAAGTTAAAAACATTCTAGTTTGCAGTTTGTGGTTAGGCTCATTTTTGTTAAACATGGAAGTTATCATGTTTTTATTAAATATAAAGTTTTCCATATATCTTCAAGACGTTAAAGTAGGTAGGTAACTTCTCTTTAAGTTGAATGTTGTTGAATCCACGTCAGGTTTCAGTTTCCTACCGGTATTAGAAACGACATTCTACCATAGATTAACCTTCTTTCCAAAACAAACGTGTTACACGAGAGGACACGTTATCAAACTGAGAAGGCGTAAACTGTAGGGAGGTGTATTTCTGGAGTTGACAAGCCGGTGGAGAAAATTGTGACCCACTAATAACATAAAGCCGTGTTGTCATTTAATTTATACGCCTGGTGTAATTTCCTGGGAATACAGCGAAAAGTCGTGAGCCATTTAGACACTTTCAGCATTACACAACTTAGAAGTTATTCACCTTGTTGGTATTTGTAAACACGTCAGCCTATAGTAACTAAGTGGATACCTATGTATTTAAATCAACATACGTATTTAAATCATTTGTTTTAATTAATTAGTTTAGTTCTAAAAACTTTTTCTAGTTGCAAAAATCGAATGCTTTCCATAATATGGAACAACGTTCTTATTTATAATTTTAAATGTTCAAAGTATATTAGAAACGTTTAGGAAAAAATGTTTAAAAACTTAATTAAAGTAATAGCTAACAGTGTCTGATGTCAATAACTAACATCTATCAAAATACGCAAATACCAAAACATAATATACGGTTAACAAAATGATCGAAGCCTGGACTTTCACATACTTTAGATATTGCTACTTAGTGTGTTTGCAAATGTATATTTATGTAACGTTATACCGCATTGTAATCCAACGACTTGTAAGATCGCACCGCTTATATCACTGCCTAGTAAATAGCGAATGCTACAGGGAATTTCCTAGGGCATTAGCCGCCTAATCAGTATATCTTAGCTTTCAACCGAAAACGAATTTTTTTTAGAATAAATTCGAATATTTTATTTTTGGAAATACTTCTTGGTATTACAGAAAACCACAGACGCTACAGTAAATTTATCAGCCAACAAATAACAGGAAGAAGGAAAATTAACCACACTGGCATTGCTGCACCTAAAAATTAAGTTGTGCACCTTATTCTATTATACCTTATGCACAAGTTAACTTAACTGTTTTATCGTCCTCGCATTTTGGTGATTTAAAAAATCATAGAAGCCGTCACAGAGAAATTAGCAGGCTAAAATTTAGCCCATCCCTATCTTTATGAGCCTACAAAATTGCAAGAAAATTGCGTGTCCAGTTTTTTAAGTAATATTTTTTAAATATCAAATTTTTCACAGTTTTCATTTGCAGATATCTCCTCTTAGATAGTAGCATTTCGTTCTCCTAGGGTTATTTTAATTCGGAATATCGTCCCGATCTGTCAATTCGTTTTTGAGTAATAAGCCGTTAAAGTTAAACTTTTCATTAAAATGTAACTGCCGCCATTTTAAAGCTAGAGTGTTCGGCAAAAACGCTTTCGTTTTGTTTTACGTCCTCTGTTATACTCTCGTCCTGAATTTTCAAATTCCCGTTTTGAAAATAATGATAACAAAAAACATCTTACTTCCGTATCCGGTTTTAACTTTTCGACGCGATGAATTTTTGTTATATCTACTTAAGTGTTTTAAATTTCATTGAGAACGGTTCAGATTCCGCGTCTCATATACACAAACAGACAGACATACACGCAGACTAGCAGATATTTCTTATAAATTAGTTTCTTTGGGTTCCTGGAGATCCAAAACATGTATTTACGTCAAAATATCAGAATCAATTTTTTTATGATTACAATACATTCGCATAGTGGAAGTATGAAGTATGAAAGTAAAAACACCGCTAAATGTATACAGTATGTTTTATAAAAAGCCCCAGACTATTGCTACTTTCAGGGCCGGCTCTAGGACGGTGCAGGTGGACCAATTATTGCCCCTAGCGGCACTTTCAAGGGGCGTTTTAATTTAACATTGATAACGTTTTTTAAATAATTTTTTTTTATTATTTGTTAAAATTCAGCTAAACAAAATATATAAATATATTTTTTCAATTTTATGGCTATACAAATGCAATTACAGCAAATGCAATCAAACTGCAAAGCTTATTGAAAACACGTTTAAAACTTTTAACGCACAGTTTAGCTAAGCGAGCCTTGCAAGATGCGATTTTTCTAAACGAAAGTTGCGATAAGAAAGGGTCGTCGTTAATTAGGTATCGTAAGTTGATAAGGTGTCAAAATATTCCATTCTTTAAGACGTTATAGATTTTTAATTAATTTTATATTATAGGAATAGTAAAAAAAAGTGAGCAAAAACTGAAGATCTAATTATTTCAATTTATTTTATTTCTGCGCGCATATTACAATACGAGCGGTAAACCGCAAGTATGTGGAAGTAAGTAAGTAGAAGTAAGTAGTAGTGGAAGTATTTGGAAGAACGTGAAAGTACGGTGGAAGTGAGTAGACGTATGTGAAAGTATGTGCAAGGTGGAAGTACGTGAAAGTATCTGGAAGTAAAAGTGGAAGTAAGTAGTAGTGGTAGTATGTGGAACTATGTGTAAGTTAGTAGAAGAACGTGGAAGCCGGTGGCAGTAAGAGGAAGTATGTGGAGGTACATGGAAGTACGTGGAAGTATGGTGGAAGTACATAGAAGTATATGGAAGGACGTGGTAGTGGAAGTACGGTGGAAAGAGTAGAAGTAAGTGGAAGTACGGTGGAAGTACATGGAAGTAAACGGAAGTATGTGGAAGTACGTGAAAGTAGGTGCAAGTACGCGGAAGTATGGTGGAAGTACGTAGAGGTGCATAGAAGAAAGGGGAAGTAAGTGGAAGTTCGGTGGAAGTAAGAGGAAGTATGTACACAAATGTGCAACTAAGGTGGAAGTACGTGAATGTATGTGGAAGTATCTGGAAGTAAAAGTGGAAGTGAGTAGAAGTAAGTAGTAGTAGAAGAACGTGGAAGTAAGATGGAAAAAGTGGGAATACGTACGGTGGAAGTAACTCGAAGTAAGTGGAAGTACGTGAATGTTAGTGAAAGTAAGTGTAAATACGTGCAAGTAAGGTGGAAGTAGGTGGAAGTAAGTGAAAATATTTGGAAGTATGTGGAAGTAAGTGAAAGTACGTGGAAGTACGTGGAAGTAAGTGGAAGTTCGTGGATGTTAGTAGAAGTGCGGTGAAAGTAAATTGAAGTAAATGGAAGTATGTGAAAGTACTGTGGAAGTGGAAGTACGGTAGAAGTATGTGGAAGTTACTGGAAGTATGTCGAAATAAGTAGTAGTGGAAGTATGTGGAAGTAAAGTGGAAGTACGTGGGAGTAAGTGAAAGTATGTGGAAATATGTGGAGGAAATACGGTGGCTGTAATTTAATGCTTTTCTAGGTTTTGTAACTGCAACACTTGCTATGACCTTGTTAATAAACAAAACTTAGAATGCTAAAAAATCTTGAAGTTATATTTTTAAAAACTAATATTGCTTAAAATGTTTGCCTAGATTCGTTATTGTGCTGAAAAATGTTTTAATAAATTTAATTTAATTATTGCAGCTTTTTCTAAATTTCCATTAGCCGAGATTCTAATTTTTATCGAGTACTTTATGTTAATTTTCAAACAATATCCTGAAATTTTCAAAAATATAAATTTACAAATATTCTAATAAAGTACAAAATTTTTAAGAGGAGCATGTATGAACATCGGTATGATGTAATATTGACACATCGCGTCATATGACATAAAAGCATAATCAATGATTGGTCTACTAAATGTTTTTGTTTTCGCATTATAAATTTTATCCGGACACAACAAAGAATACGTTACAGTTTCTGGTTAATCATTAATAAAATTGGCATTGTTTTAAAAATTGGTCATTTTAGTATTTTTGTGCTAACACTTAATTATGTTTTATGATGGAATTTAAAAACCTGCAACTTTCTAACTCGCTGAAATTTGTTTAGAAGCTCGATGTAAATCAAAGATGTGTAGGAATTCCATCTTCTCTTACAAGCAAAGCGATGTGATTGATGAATACACGAAATGAAATGGATCATTGCTTTTCAGCGGTATTCTGACATTTTCTCTTAAGGAAGTATTTGTCTGGATCATCTCTCTGCGACATTATTTTTTTAAATTGCTGCATAAAGCCAGCTCTGTAGAAAAATGATCATACATATAGGAAGCAAACCGGATGGAAGTGAAATGATTTTCCGCTTGATTAGTTTATGCCTTCATTTTCGCATACCGCTTGTAAGTGAACTGATGTCTGCTCAGAAATCGTATTTTGTTTAGTGAAAGAGCTTAGCTCAAACTATAACAACGTTTTTATTTTGCTGGATTTATGTTTTATATTACATGAAAAAATACTCATAACACCGTGGTATTTTGTAAACTTATTTTCTTTATTTACATGTCTAACTTACAGAGCAAACACTGGTGTCCGTAATATCTAATATACGTATTACGAGCATGTAACGAACGGTTGGTGTCTTTATTGACTCACATTAAAGTAAATAATGTTAGCTTGTGTATTTACCAAGTGGCCTTATGTTGACTTACAAATTCGACCCTTTACTAAGTCAATCATTGGGGACGAATTAAACTATGTTAATTTGGCAAAGGGGCTAAAAAGATTGCTTCCTTGAAGTTTAAGGAAAGGTGAAAGGTCACCTTAGAGGATATTGTTGGACTAATTTAATTAAGTCCGTTGAGAACGGTAGCTGTAGAATAAAAGCGATGATACTAAATACAGTATTGAACAAAAATTTTCATGTACTTTGCGTTTGAACATTTTGATATGCTGTCTTAATAAATATAAATTAATCGTCAGTTCCAGAAATTTTAGTTTCTAACATCAATCGTCTTAACGTTAACCAATCGTGAAACTCATTAGACACACGGGAAGCACGTTTTCTGTTACCGGGGTAACACGATATAAATTGACGATGGGAACTGCTATTTTTATATTTAACACGATTGTAGAATGGGTAAAACTCGATTTATTTGAAGAGAGCGGTGGAATACATAGATTAATATTCACTCTTTCACAGATCGGCCGATGCAGCCAAGTCGCCTTCTCGAAAATCACCGGCTTACTTCTCGTAATTATGATGCTTTCAGACGCATCAAACATTCATCATTCAGAATAGCACCAGTATTAACATGAAAAGCAAAGCAAATGTACATTACTACATTAGCAAAATATGATCAGAATATGTCACCTACGGAGGAGGCACTTCTCCCGTGGACATCCCACCTAGCCTCTAGTTACCCCTTGAGTACACTGCAGCATCATCTTCAGTGCACCAACTCCATATACCTACAAACCTATAATAGAAGGGTAGGACGATTATCACGCCGCCGGACAAAACATTATTATTTATATACTGCCAATACTTTTTAATTTTTAACAAAGTACACGTAATCTTACCACTCTGACCTAAGACAGACCTGCGTCTCTCATATTTTGTCAACCGCTTCTCTTTGCCCTTAGGGGCGTTTTTATACATGCATTTTAGACGCCTACACGGAGCTAGAACCGAGAGAGGTGGCTCCGAGGTTAACGCGTCCGCCTTTTATTTGGGAGACCTTGGATTCGATTCCCGTCGCGGTCGACTGTCCTGGCTCAGGTTTTTTCCGCGGTTTTCCTGAACCAAAAAGGTGCGTACTCCTTTATCCAAATTTCGTGTTCTAACCCATCCTTTCTCGGCTGAAGAGGGCTTAGGGCTCCGGTGCGGAGTCGGAAAGACCCCTATAGCGGCCCGTTTCTTTAGGGGGAATGAACCGACACCTATTTTATTTACGGGAAAACGTCTTATTCGGACCGACTCAGCGTAGGAAACATTCGGAGCGGCAAGCACCGAGTATGAAGGTATCAAACAACATAGGGCGGCGTAGCCTACGGATTCTGCTACTCTCAAATAATTACTACCGAAAATTGTCATCAAGGCGACTGTTTTAGGGGAAATAGGTAGGTTAAAAGAGATTCTGTGGCTACAATTATTACTTTTATTACTGCTTGAATTGTTTAAGCTGTCATATTAGATGAGCGCAATTCCGGAAAATGCAGTTTACACGATTAAAATAAAAAGTAATTAAAATGCCTGACCATATCATCAATTTCTAACACTCATAACAAATATGGCGGCAGAATCAGTTCATTGTAGTAAAAATCATCTGGTTCATTAGAAGCAAATTGCTATTATAATTCAATTAATGTTTTTAAAGTATGATATGATTGTGTGACAATTGTGTCTGTTTCAAAACGTAATACCGGGAGGGTCCTTGTTTAGATATTGAAGGACGGAGACAAGGTTTATGCATGGCTATTAAGGACTGTTAGAGATAATACAAACGATTCGCGAATGGGAGTTTCTGTAAGTATAGGAAGACGACGAGTTTGCAGATTAATTTATAAAACTTGCTACGCTACACCTTTTTCTTCTAAATAATGGTAGCAAATTTATTGAAAGAGCTATAATAATACATTTAAAATATCTCACAGGTGTCGGAAACCGCAAACATAGTAAATAACTTGTGTCGAGATGTAAGGCATAATACGAAATGTGCTGTCACTAACACTTGCGACAGGGGGAAAGGATCCGGATTTAATAAATATGTATAGAATATAGAATAACAAATAATCTGGGTCGAGATGTAAAGCATTTTACCGAATGCGCGGTGACTAAAAGATGTGACGGAGGGAAGGGATCCGGATTTAATATACAGATATAGAAGATGTAGACTAGAACTTTGATCCGCAGTGAAACGCTACCTACTTCATTCGATTATTTATTATCATACCACATTACACAATAAAGCGTGGGGCATAGCCCACGGGTTCCACTAGTTCTTAAAAAGCTGACGCAAAATACTTGACTAATTTTTTCTTTTCAGTACTAAATTAAATACAATATAATAACCTTTTTAAACACTCAACTCACCTTTTTTAGAATTTATGACTTTCTTGCTAGCTTATTCAAAAAAGAACTTCTCGACAAAGTTAAATCGGCGGTTTTATTTACTTACAGTTTAGATTTCGAGGAATATTGAATTTATAACTTCGTTTATAAGCAAAAACGTCGGAAATGTTTCGCAAACAAATTTCGTTTACATTGCCTCTTTTTCTTGTAAAATCCAGATGTGAAATTTTTATAATACGAATTGTAGTCGTTGCATAACTTATATATCTAGCTGAGAATATGGGAAAAGTAGAGGCAATATCAGAAGCGATCTATAAACGATATTGGCTTTTGTTCTGAAATAATATGTTTTAAAGTTTAAAGTTTGAAACTTTTGTCATAATAACATTTGAGGGCTCAGCGAAATTGAAAAGGAAGTAGAGCAAACCGGTCCCGTTAATATCGGAAAATATTTTATAAAATATGAAGGTTGATTAGCACTTCCAGCACGCTATCAATTCCTAAGATAACTTTAGCCATCCATTTCCCGTCTAAAGAATTTATGGATTACCACTACTCTTGAAAATTCTTGTTTATAAGTTTAGAAATTCGTTCAAGTGTAAGGAATTCTGGCCGGTTATATTCCTGAAAGTTTGCGCCGTATTGCAAGTCGCCTGGCTACCCTTCATTTTCATAATGACAGTTCCGATTACAGTTTTTGCAAGGAGATGCCAAATAATCTCGGCCATAAAATTGTAAATTTCTTGGGGAATAGTTAAACTTACGTATCTCGTAATCGTAAAGCGTAGCTGTTTGTTCTCTTTTCCCTAATATTTAACGAGTGGATCAAAAGAGACGTTAGGTAGAAGCAATAGAAAATGGCCTCTGTGCAAAATATTGTAATAAGAAAATAAATTCTTGCATAAGTAAAAAGTTTTTCGAAATCAGAAATTATGTCATTATTATATTAATACACGATACTCACGAAACTTCTAAATTTCTGTAATTTAACTTAAGTTAAAACAGCTTCAGTAAGACGAAAATGATAAAACGCTGTTCCTTTGCTTGCTTTAACGTAGCGTGATGATTCAATTGAATATTTAAATGAAGCGTCGCGTCGTCTATGTTCATGTGTGGTGTCGGACGACGAATTGAAGCATGCAAAGTTTTTAAATATAACACCTAACTGCTGCTTTTTACAACGAGTTGTTTAGCAATGAGGAAAGTCTTACTTGGTCCGGACATAAATTTCGTGGTAAGTACTAAGACTTAAAAGGAATTATAAATTTGTTGCTCTCTTCCTCTTCAAACTTTATTACTTGTTTCTCGTGCAAAATGTTGTCGAAAGTTATTTAACTAAAAATTGACTTCGGAAGACTTAACACCTGTTTACTGCAACAAAGCTTAAGCCGCACTTCTCCATAAAGCTGCAAACGTAGAACCATTAGCGTTTTCTGAAAGTATGTCTGAGTTTTCAAAGAAGGAATTCGCTAGCCTGCATTCCAAAGGTGCTTTGATATACAATATTCCCAGTCTTACATTCCAAATGTCTGGTCCACGTCTCGTTCAGGTCAGTGTGCACTAACAAAGAGCGGACGTACAATAATTCTTAAGCTTGCAACAATGTCTTGTCAATTTCAGCTATCTTTAATTAAACCCAGGAGAGAAATTTTTACTAGGGTTCTTTTTTTATGAAATACCTTAAATCAGTCATTAAAACATCGTGGCTATTAACGTAAGTTTTCTAAATGAGAGCGTAGCACTAGGTCCAATTAAATGAAGTATACGGCATTCTCTTATACTTACAGGGAAATATAGAACAAAATGAATCCGTGAGGACCTACGGAAAGTTTCTTTTGAAAGCAACATTTCGGAGATCGGAAATATTTCCTGTTCCAATTATGTTCGCGAGCACGATTCATGCAGTAGGGGAAAAATATGAAACTCTTATAACTTGATTATCTGTTAGACTTGCTTCCCTTCGACTTATCCGCTTATTACTATTCTGGATGTGTTTTTCACAGCCCTCTGATGTGAAAGTCGATATACAGATAAAACGTGGCTATTGGGGAAGTTTTCAAGTGATGCTAGTTGTAAATTTCAAAGGCAAACTTTTAATAGCAAACTTTCACGTACTTGAAATACGAAGTAATAATAATTCGTTTGATTATTGCAGAACTTTCCTTGAAGGAATTCATAATTATTGCTTAAATTTAGTTAATTATGCCAAGTACTTTTTATTTACCGACTACATGTTTAACGTGACTTATTCCAGTAACAATTTCCGAGCCATTTAGTGACAGTATAATTTTAAAGTAATTTAAATTTTTAGTAGATTTTAATGTTAAAAACTGTTAATTGTGATATTAAAATTGAAGAATTTGAGATACCTAATATATTAGAAAATTGCACAAAA
Organism: Ctenicera cuprea; assembly: GCA_958336395.1. Classification (NCBI taxonomy): domain Eukaryota; kingdom Metazoa; phylum Arthropoda; class Insecta; order Coleoptera; family Elateridae; genus Ctenicera; species Ctenicera cuprea. The sequence continues at coordinate 41,959,075 of OY284490.1, forward strand.
TTATTTTTAGTTTTTGAAACGATTCTCCGCCGACGTTATTAAATACAAACTTTTACATTTCCATCCATTTCGAGTCCTAAATTTAAAAGGCTAAACGTATTTATTAAAGCGCTGCACTGATTGCTTTCAGTAATATAAGATAAATTGTGTGCTTACTTAATCCTCAATTCTCTGCCTAATGCGAGTAATCAACTTTTTTATGTAGACATTATGCATTATGTAATACCATTAAATAAAGAGTTACGCATATTGTTCGACTAAATCTGGAAGGAAAATCGGCATAATGTACTTCCGATAATCGGAAATGGAAAAGTAAACTCGCTTTTTAAGCGCTTCGGCTGAAACTTTAACCGTGGCCCACTCGTAAAAAGCGCAAGGACCCACGGGTATTCCTCGATATATAAACTGATGTTACTGAATGCTAAAAAAAACATTTAAACTTTACTTGTGCGAGTACTGCATTGAAAATTTAGTTGCCAATGAAATGTCGTATAGAAATATATGGTGTTTATTTTCATTCAAAATTCTGGTACGATTTTATATAGGTAGTCTGGTACTTCTCCCACGTTTGTTTTCTCTTAAAATGTTTTTCTATAACTCTGAACAAAAGGTTTGCTTTTCTTGTGAATAATATATTGTAAAACGAATTTAGAACGCTTTTGAATGTTCTCCCCTTTTAATCCATTATTTTCTTTCAGGTAAGACTTTACGAGATGTTTGTGGAACCGTTCTGTTTGAGGAAGGATTTATTTTCCACTTTCGCAAGCACACCTATTCCGAAATGATCCCTCTTCTGTTGGATTGAGCCAGTAAGTGCAGCTATTAAGGGTGCAGGAATGAATTGGTTTGGGTTTCAGTAAATTTACCAAATATGAATATCTTTCTTGCTAATGTAGCTTGTCAACTGTATAATTGATTATGAATTCGCTTTTCGCTTTTTCTCATTCCCAGCGGATGTTAACATCTTGCTTAATAAATACTTTACACGAGTTTGCTTCTTGTGTAATAGCGTGTATATACTTATTTATTATTTATTCAAAATTATCAAAAATATAAGTAAAAAACGTTTTTTAAGCTGTTCAGCAATATTAAATTGTGTAACGGTGTCAAATTGAAACCCATCCCTCAATCGCTTCTATATTATACTAATGTACTATAAAATGAGATTCGCTTTGCATAAACTTTTAGAAACTGGTCTATGGTGTACGTCCGTGGTCTATGCCCCACGATTTTGTTGAAAGCATCTTAAAATGTTAGCCAATTAATTACAAGAAATGTAATGATATAATCATAGACTAATTATACTGTCCATCTGACCAATGTATTCATTTTATACTAGCGTCTAGCCCCTTGGCCAACAGCCGATCCTACCTCACATGACTTGCGCACCTCCTCTGCATGCAGCTAGAATGTGTGTAAACCACAAGTTCGTAGTAGCGCAGATGGATATTCGGGTGTACTACTTTTTTACTGCATAAGTAGTTGTAGCGTCGAATCTCGGTTGGACCAAATTTTTTTTTTATTTTATGAGTTTTTTAAAACACTGTTGTTGCGTTTTGCTGTTTACCCGGGGTTATTTGTTAAGAGCAGTTATATTTTAAAAGAAAAAATACGAAGAAAAATTTGCAGTTGCTCACTGATTGACGGCATACTAACACGCAAGTCTGGTAATAAATTAAAAAAAAAGGATTTGTTGTTTTCTATTGAATGCAATTTATTAGCAATGAAAAAATCGGCTTTAACAATGCAAATCTCGATGTAATTATCACACTCGCAAATATGCGAGCCAATTTAGGATCGGCTGAATTCCAAGGGGCTAGACGCTAGTTCATTTTATGGGTTAGTGTGTACCCGATCTACCCGATCTATGAGGCCCCACCGTCGGTTTCATTGTGGTAGTGAGAACGCAGGAGTCTAAGCATGTCTTTTCTAACTGCAAGATTAAAGTTTATAGATATGGCAAATAGATAAAGACACCCCAAAGCACAATAAAAAAAATTACAGGTAAAAGAAGGTTTTGTTTACATCAGCCATGATATTATAGATTTCTTAATACCGCCTTTCTTAATTAAGTTATATACAGGGTTATTCAAAAGTAAGGATCAAAATTCGTATTTCTGTAGCGCGCTGCTTTATGAAAATAATCTTTGGACACTTAAGTTGATTTGAATATAACTGCATCTGTATGTGTTATCTTATGTTTTCTACGTCAACCTCCGCACTCTCAGCCAGCTTTACTTAATATTTTTAAACAGCGACCTATACTTTGTGTGGGCTCGTTGGAAAGCTTGCAAAAAACTGCATTCATAAAGCAACCGGAATGGTTGGTTTTTAAGTTACAGCGATTGAAAGAAAATGCACTTTTTACATATTTTGCTAATAATCTGTTAATATCAAGTAACTAAAGACATAGCAATTTATAACCAATGTTGGAAGTGTTTTCTTTCAGCATGACTTGTAATTTGGTCGCGAAATTCCAGCATCAACAAAACTGCAATTCTCTGCCTTTCCGATAATTGAGGCAGTTTTTTCTGTTACACTTCGCTAAATTTAAAAGTTGTACACGTTGTATTTGGCAAGCAAAGAGGCATTAAAAGCAATTGAACAATAATTTATAAACAACATGACATCATCCACCTTATAAATTATTGCTATGGCTTTAGTTACTTGATAATAATTAATGTCTCAATAAAAAAATATGAAAAAAGTGCATTTCTTCTTTCAATCGCTGTAACTTAAAAAACCAACCATCTCAGTTCATTTATGATGGTAGATTTGAATGCAGTTTTTTGCAAGCTTTCCAACGAGCTCCCACAAAGTATAGGTCGCTATTTAAAAATTTAAGTCATGGTGACTGAGGTGCGGAGGTTGATTTTGGAAAACAAAATATATCTCATAAAGATGCAGTTATATTTAAATCAATTTAATTGTCCGAGTCTTTTTTCAGAAATACGAATTTTATTCTTTACTTTGGAATAACCCTGTATATAAATAAGATATTGTAGATGTGGGCTACTTGACAATTTGTGGAAATTCTAAAATTATTTACTTTTATACATGATGTTCCATATCAGAGGGCATTTTAGATTCCATGGAACAAAATTAGGTCTTTTTTAGAAATCCAGTCATCATATGATGCATTAACACTTGTTTGTTTTTTGTTTTTTACAAGAAAAACCGCAAACATTGTTTCAATTTCTATAAAAAAATTAGTTGCTTTTGAATCTTGAAATACTAGATTGCCTAATTTTCGATTCCATCTTGAACCAAGATGTGGTTTGTTGATTGACATTTGTTTCGCAAATATTTAAAGGAAATTCTAAAAAGTTTTAAACTTCATTGTGATATTCGTTTCTATTTAAATAATTTTTTCAATACAGAAGCAGGTATCAACGCCTACAATAATGATGTAATTTTTGCAAATTCAAGTTTATAGATATAGGAGGCATTGACACCTGCTTTTTGCCTAGAAAAAATTCAATGTGAATACTTATGTGAATAGAAACAAATGTTACAATGTGGTTTAGAAATTAAAAGTGTATAAAATTTGTTTCAAATAAGTTTTAAACAAATGTCAATCAAACCACATCTTAGTTCAAAATTTAAAATATGGAATGGCAAATAAGGCAGTGTAACATTTCAATATATACAAAACACTATTTTTCTGATTCGAAATGCAACAACGTTCGTAGATGTTTCCTGCAAAAACAAAAAACAAACAGGTGTCAATGTGTCCTATACTGTCTCATTTTTTAGAAATTACCGGATTTTTTGTGAGTGAAACTTCTGTTTATGGCTTCTCTTTGAAGACATTTATTTAATATTTTAGCTTGGTGTGGTGTTGCATTATCCTCTACCAAAACAAAACCAGTATCAAATTTGGTTGGAAAAAGTATTACAATTTGTAAAATAATGACATGCGAAAACCTCACTGCAGTTACAGTTTCGGTACAGTACATCAAAGATATGTACTGTACATGTGCCTAACATTATAGTCCTCGACACGATAACAAAGCTGCTTCCAATTAGATGAAGGAGGATCACAGGTTCTTTGCTATATCGCTCCTGTGGTCTCTGTTTACCATAGATAAAAAATATAATACCCTTTATATAGATAGGAAACTCTATGAACATACTACAATACATAAAATAGTACTGACTAAGATCGCAAATGGCGCTAAACATTGTATAGCGGGAAATTCAAATTGTAGGTAAAATTATACCATTTAAATGTATTAGTAAAACAACAAATATATCCGAAATAAAGCGTTTTAATTCCATATAAAAAAATTTATAAATGAGGACCTACGAAATAAGTTAAATTCGTACAATACAGTTACTGGTGTTATTGCAGGGTCTTTTCACAAACACATGTCCATATCAGTTCAGCTTAGATTACATAATGTTACATTCAGTGATGTGTGGTGACATTTTCTGAAGAATATGTTCTGAATTGGAAAATTTTTAGGAAAATTTGCTCAAGGTTTTTGCTGAAAACTTCCTGCTTATAAAATTACCCATCTGAGAATAGGGGAACACCTTGAATATGTAGACAACAAAGAGCTTTAGCTTAGCTTGTTGTTTTGATTTATTAATCAGGTTCTGATTTAATATTTTCTAGACAACCCACATCACTGATTACAGCAGAAGTACTACTTAAATTTGGAAGTGTAATCTGAACATTTAAAACAAAAGGAAGAAAAAGCACGCAGAAGCAGTAAAAATGAAATGCACGTCCATATAATATTATTAGTATATAATACTAAAACGTTTTATAATATTAATTGTAATGTCGATGACTGATAAGGCTTAGAACAAAAAAATAATTTCGTTGAGAAAAATACGTCAAGGGATTATTATACATTATATACAGGGTTTTTTCAAAATTCAACATAAGCGAATAAATTTAAATTGAAATTTAAAAAAAGCTACTAACATGTCTAAAGTCTCTAGAACTACCTGAGAGCAAAAATTAATGTTTTAAATAACCTATTGTAGCTGCTTCAAATTTCTGATTTTTTGTTTCTTAATTTTAAACTTTTTATATCTATCGTAAGCTATCTTTTTTACACTATCATTAATGTTTCTTAAATCTAAACCTTTCAAAATATTATTTACATTTTTAGTCCATGTATGGATATAAAAATTAACAAAAATATTAATAAACAAAAGAACACAATTATGTTTTTCACAACTGCAGTCAAAATTAAAATTAACTAATTTTAACAATTTTGATTTTAATCTTGATTGCAATTTATCTTGATTACACATTTTAGGTAAGTAACAGTGCATGACTTCATTGCAGTTACTGAAGAGGCGATCAAAAACTGTATTTGGACGCACCAAAGCTTTTGGTCCGTAGGCCCTATACTCGATTAATTGATGGTCTGATTCGTTTGAAGAAGAAACAAGTACTTTTCTACACTCTGCACATCTTTTTACCATCTTCAAAATACTTTTAGCCATGTATCCAGCAATATATGCATGGGTATTAATAACTGTTGTATCTGAAGGGTTTAAAAATGAAAAATTTTCCTCTCCATCTACCTCTTCTTCCGCATCCATATTTTCATCATCTACATCTACACTAGACTTACAGACAAACTGCTTAAGGGAGTCCAAAGCACCGTCACAATCGTCTTCTTCACAATTCGCTCCTGGTGAATGTGATGACGTGAAGTTATTGATGAGTAAGCTTTTAAAGGAAGCTATAAAAGCATTACATGTAGGGTTGATATTACGAAACCCATGACTACGAATACATCCGAAGAAATTTTCAACGGGATCTTGGTTTAAACTTCTCGGACAAAAAAAATCGTATCCTACACTGTTTAGTTTCTCCCATATGCATTTGAAAACTTGCAGAGTTGAAATCCAGTTTTTTACAGTTGGGGGAGTGTATTCTTTTCCATTGTTTCTGAAGTATTTAATACTATTCAATACTTTTAGGGATTCGTTTCAAAACTCCACATGAAGAGATTTTGAAGTTACTGCACATCTCAGGAACTTACCATGCTGAGGTTTAATTGAAGAACCGTTAACACTATCAAACAGTTGGTCTATAAACAACAAAAAATCTGCAGTGTCTGCTGCTGAGTCAGGAAGACATCCATTTCCTAATCTAACCAATCCTCGCATAGTAGAAAAAACACGCTGTGAAAAAACTTGTGCAGCAAGTTTCACCTTCATCTTCTTAATTTTTTCTTTATAGATATGGCAAATTGTAAGTTTGTTGAGCATTCTTGTATTAAAATCTCCTACATCAATTTCAAAAGTCTTTACAACATCATCCCATGAAGCAATTTGACTGGTTGTCTTCTTCCATAGAAATGTAGCTTTGGACTCCAACAGATTATTCCTTATTCCTTTCAATAGGTGGGGAGGGTCATATACAGGAACAACCTCTTCTCCATCTACTGAAAACCCAAACATTTTGTTTTCTTTCTGAACTAAGGCGTGTTCTCTATCAGTTTCTTGCTTCAGCATTTTGATGGCACTTGTATTCACTGGAAGTTGATTGCAAACCGTTGCCACAATGTGCAAACCAATGCCATGGAGAGCTCGAATAACAATTTTTAAGTTTTTTGCAAGTTCGGTAGAATTCATACCACTTTGCGAAAAATAGAATGATATTGGCTGCTTCCACTTCCTTCTCAGACCTCGTGCCATAAACACCATAGCATGATCTGCAAAAGAATTTTTTTTTCTTCTCCATTGTCCTCAAACCCATCAATGGAATCCACCTTTTTGTTGTATGTTAGCGAAGCCTCAAGCGACATTTCGTCAAAAAGTAAGCTGCAGTATCTATCCAAAGGGTCCATTTTTTGTACACTAAACTGAAGACTTTTCAAAATATGTTTATTTAGTCCACAAACAAAAGGTACTGTATTTAATACTGACATCAACGTTTTTCTTGAAGGTAATGCAAAGGATTTTTGCAATAATCTGTAACCTTTTGGACTTTGCTTTAACAATGATAGTGCAAATATTTTGTCTTCAATTGTGAAACGTCGGCCCTTGCTTTTTTTGCTTTGCATTCTTAACTGAGACTTAATAAAATTGAATGTTGTTAAATTAATTTTATTTTTGAATAAGTCTTCTGAAACTGTCACTTTTGTTGCTTCTTTTACTCTTCTGATGTTGCTGGCATTCTCCCTATCTAACTTCCTCGCAGTTTTCCTTAAACCAGTGGCTATTTGATATAATTTTCTAGCCTTTGGACTTAATTGCCGTTTCCTTCTTACTTTAATCTCTTTTAATAAACTTAATTTTCTTCGCAAGTCTCTGCGAAAAATGGGTGCTTTTGGGGAATGTTTCATTTTTAGAATTTTTGGCGGTGGGCTTCTTAGTATTTCCATCTCAGGTAAAATTTGGGGAGCATCCAAATTATTTGAAGACGTCCCAGGTAACTGAAGATGTTCTGGTAAATGTAAAGTAGGAAAACTATTAAATGTTAGATTCGTCTTGTTATGATGTTCCTTAAATTTCATATCTTCGCTAAAATGTACATCGCAGACTCTAAAATTCTGTTTCTTCTCAAAAATAATGTTTCGCCCTACAGCCTCAATCCACTTCTTGTAAATCTATTAATTTACGATAATTATTTTAACAAATGTTTGTGAAAACAGCATAAAACTGATAATGTAGAGAAATAACTTACATCAGGGTTACTTGGAAAAGTATGCATTTTCTTCTCATTATTTGTAAATTTACAATTTACAACACAACATTTAAACACCATGGTTATAAAACAGTCTAACTTCAATGTAAAATATGTAATCTAAATTGTGTGTAAATTATTTTCAAATTTCACAAGAACTGTCAGAGAATACTAAAACACCGAACTGTCAACAAGTAATTCACTTACCGTATCTTAGCAACCAAAATATATTCTGCAATCAGCGCCATTGGTGATACGAGTCAGAACTAAATTACCGATTGTATTTTTTAAGTTGACTTAACACACCGTGCTGTTTACCCTCGTTTGACTCGTCAAACAAAAAAACATCAACTGCGGTAGTTATTCTGCCCAAGTGCGTATTTTCTTGACCATTTTAATCGCACTCTACGGTGGTAGTGATAGTAAAGGCGGTTTAACGTGTACAGCACAACAGTTTGTATCATGTTTATTAGTTTTTACATCGTCCTGCTAGGTAAAATCGTTAATCGAGGTATATTGAGCAATGCTAATCATTTTAACATGACCTACCTAGAAAAATATAAGGTTTAAGCTGTGTTTACTTATGATTTCAAAACAGGTTTATAATTAATTTTGTATTTTCTTAAATACACTTCAAAATGCCATGTCTCTATTTACTGAATTTGCACCGCAGGGGTTAAACAGTTTATACAATTGGTTTTACTTGCTAAACTTTAATAAAAATCACTTCAAAACTCAACAAGTTACGACAAAAATGACTAAAAACGCTTGTGCTCTTACTACAGATCAAATTGCAAACCAAGAGCGCAACAACCGCTAACCAAGCTGACGGCGGTTAAAATGTACCTTGCAATGTGGTAGCATTGCCGAAATACTATCATTTTCACGGCTTCCTCCATGTGTCTAAAGTGTGGGTAGAATATTATTCTGTGCAAGTCTTTGGGGCTTTCGGTTAACAATACTTATGGAAATTTGCAATCTAGCTATGAAGCGCTGGCCGAGACCTTACGCCAACATAGCACTAACTGTATGCAGACCTACACCAGGAAGGTGTTGACCAGACATAATAGCACAAAGAAATTGTGCCAATACTGAAGAAAATCTATTAAATTTGATATCTTGTAAAAAAAAGCAATTTATCAATATTGCCACCAAGCTAATTTAAAGCAACTTAAAATCTGTTTTTACAAATCACGGTTGCTTAGATACGTTTATAAGTTGCTTAAAACCAGCCTTAGAAGGGGTCTGGATCGGGCTAGATATAAATCTACCAGTAGTGTGTCGCTTCATTTTTGGAGCAGTGCATCCATCATCGAAAAGTGTTTTGTTATAATACTACAGCTTAATAATATTATACCCCAGGCAAAAAACATTCTTGAAAGAACAAAATAAATATTTAATTTCAAAACAAAGAGTAGGTAAATACAGCTCCTTGTTATGTTCTTGCGAAATTTCATTTGACGATCGCTTAGTAAAACTTTCTTGGTTGTTAGAGAACGTTATGTACAGAACTAAAGGACAACAAAACGGCATGTGATCTGCTGTCTGTTTGCTGTGCCTTGTTGAAATAGATCTCATTTATTACTCTTTCCAGAAATTGTCAAACAAGTTAAAAATGCTATAAAATCAAAATAAGGTCGTATTTGCCTGTCTTTATAGATATTTCTACTCATGAATTACCAATAAACTGAAACTTTAAAGAAAACGTGGCTCCGCGTCAGAAAAGGGTGAAAGAAAGTGATAAATCGCGTATTATAAAAACATTTACGCCATAAAAACGTTCCATGTCTTTTTATAGATACACAAAAACAGTTTATTGATGGCAAGTCCTTGAATGCGCCTGAATAGGAAATGCATTCGAAATTTTTTCAGTTTTGTTGTGGGTGCTGTCCTAGTTAATCGCGTATCTAAATTTGGAAGACGATATAATCACAGAGTTATTGAATTGGAAATTGAAGGAAAAGGGGAGAAAAAAAGGAAACCGGTAAGAACTGCAAAATGCAACGCTACCATGTACAGGAAATTAACATCGTGCTCAACTGTAATTGAACTTCAGATATTGCATGAATGTAGAATATAAAATGGTACAATGTAAATTACTTTTGTTTGCGGTTTGAATATTCCCTTATTTTGCATCATAGCTTATTACGACTTTTTTCGGGAACTTCCTTTCTTTGAATGGGTATACTGTTCGTAGTAAAAATGTTGATTAAAATAAAATTAGTTCTGCATATAAGAAAATAAGGGTTTATAGTACTCTATTTCACTCCAACGTAACTAGTAAGATTTTAACGAGGACTGCATTATAAAAAATTGTAATCCGCTTCTTCAAATCTCAAAATGGTTTCTTGTTCTAAAATTAGAAATTGCAAATATATTAGTTTCGTAATAGCTAATGCACAACTTAATATTTACCCCAAAACTTGTTGTTTAAACTTTATTATCACTTAATTGTAAGGTTCCACCCCGCAGCTCGATTTTTCTTCCTTTTTTCTAAATTTCCCCTCTGCAACACGTATTATTTATCGTTTTGTTTTCCACTGGTGCGTGTTTCGTTCTCCCTCCTTTGTTTTCTTCCCATCCTCGTCGTCTTTCTGCCTCCTCTACTCCATTAGCCTCTTCTTCTTTAATCGATTCTTGATGCGATTCTTTAATCGATTCTTGATGCGATTCTTTAATCGGTGCGTAAACGCTTCATGTCTCTCTTCGTATATCCTCTTCTTGCCCATTTCTCCCATGTCTGTTCGGGTATGCCGGGGTTTTGGATGTCCCGCTCCAATTATGTATTCCCCACGTGTAGCATGGTCTTCCGATCTTCTTTTCTTCTGTTTACATGGCATAAGCTTGCTGTAGAGGATGGTTGGCATGTCTTTTTAGAATATGTGCCTAATATCTAATTCTTGATGTAGCGAGTTTTTTGGATGAAAGTAAGAACCATGTGTGTGGCTTGGTGTGCTTTGGTCATTCTTTGGTTTACTGTCTCTGTTCGTGCTAATGAGTTTGGCAGATAAACGCCTACATAGTTGAGTTTGCTGTTTGTTTTAATTCACGGCTTCCTATTTTCAGTATGTTATCGGCTGCTCTGCTCTATTTCTTTCTTTATCTGGGGCTCTTACTATCGCTTTACATTAGCTGATCTTTATTCCTAGTCCTGTCTCAGTTAAGTTTGCTATCAGCAGTTTCAGAAGTCTCCCCGCGTCTTGCCCCTCTTCCGCTATGATTATTGGGTCATCCGCATAACAAGAATCTTTAGCAGGTTAAGGTTGTCGTCGATTGATGATGGTGTCGTCATTTGTACAGCTGTTTTTTCTAGCACCCTGTGCAATACCATCGAGTATAGTCTTGGTAAGAGTGGACATGCTTGCTTAACTCCTTTCGTTTTTTTTACATACTTGTGTTCTTTGTCCAAACCACTGCAACATTGTATTTTCCTTTAGACATGCTGTTTATATTATCCTATGCATTAGATAATGGGGTATGCCTTATATGAGTCTTTCAGGGCTTCCAACAGTGACGAATGACAGTGTCGAATATTCTTGTTAGGTCTAGGGCTACCAGTACCGTTTTTTCTCCCCCTCTCCATCTTTCATCCAGTATGCGTATCGTTACATATATCGTATACATATATGATCCTCCACAGATTTGTTGCTTAGGAGTGCTGCTTGGTACGTTGGTATTTACAGGGTTGTCTCGTCCAGTACTCTCCAATAGGTATATAGCGTATATTTTGTAGCCTACACTGCAAAGACTGAGTTTCCGGTAGACTGTCGTGGATTTTGGGTTGTTAACTTTTGGTAGGGGAATTTGCATGGTTGTAATATATTCCGTTGGTACTTCATTATGTATCCAGATTTCCTCTATCGTTTTACGTACTGTTTGTTGGCGCGACTTGTAGCAATTCAACTTGTACCTAGTCTATTCCAGGCGCCTTATTTTCCTTCAAACAGTATATTATTTATGTGATTACGTCTGTAGTTGGAGGTGGCCAGTGGTCCGTTTTTTTTTATTTGTCGCTGGGCATTTCCTGTTGTTCTCAATTCATTTTCCTAGTATATCATAGGTATGTACGTACCCTGATGATGATGATAATATTGTGTTAAAGAATATTTCTTAAAGAGATTGTCATACTTTGCTACAATCAACACGTGAATTTGTAAAACAAATTGCGTTCATTGTATCTTCAGATCTAAATTTAAAAAATCGTACATATGTGGTATATAATATCAAATATGTGTGATGTACGAAGTACATTAAAACTAAAATATGACGGTCTAAAACGTTGATCTACATATTTATTAATATTCGCAAATGAAAATACCGCCGCGTTTGAATCTGCCAGCTACTTCCATTTAATTTAACGATAAATCACCCTTTACTCATTCCATTCGAATTTTATGTAAGTGAAATTGATTTTGAAGTTAGAATTCATTGTAACCCTGGAAAATATGTTTTCGAGTTGAAAATCTGATTACGAAATATAATCGTAACCATTCCCGGTGTTTTGTAAAGACCATCATGTATTATTAATTATTTAGTAATTCCTATAATATTCTGTTTTAATATTTATGCAAAACCGTATTTGCCGCATGGTTGTACATAAATGATCTAACATTAAATCGTATTCAAGTAATAAAAATATTATATACTTACTAGCTGTATGGGCCTTATGATTTTAATCACGTTGTAATTTAGTTTGGATCAATATAGCTTCTCTACAGGATTGTATCACACTAATGCGTGTCCCAATTTCCAATAAAAAAGAGCACATCGCTTGTTTGGCGGGAGTGGTCTTTAGGTAGAGCACTCGCTTACCAACGCGAGGATCCCGGGTGCGATTTCTATAAAGTTCTTGTTTTTTAATTTTTTTTATAGTTTAGTTATGTTCATACGATATTTTTAATTAATTCGAAGTGATAAAAGTATTTTTTAAATTGGTCGCCAATGTTCACAATTTCTTTGATGCGTATAGTAAATAAAACCGGCGCGGCGATACATATTGAAAATGTTGAATATTTTACGAACACTTTCAAATATTAAAAAAAAAATTCTACCATTCCCACCAACAAATTATTTGATGTTATTTTATTAATATTACGTTAAATACTTTGACTCCAACCAAATATCAACATGATAAAAAAAACTGTAGCCCGCACTCCATGAAACATCCTCTTTAATAATATATGCAGTTTGAGTATTATTACGCGTATCCTTAATGTTTTAATTGGTCCTGGGTTATGGGGAACAACAAAAATTATACACTTGAAGCATTCGAAATGTATAAACATTTAATAACCTTTAATGAATGAACAAATTGACCTCTTAAATTCATTAGAAGTTTTAGAATAGGAAATCAAGTTATCCGCAAACACTGAAACCGAGATCAATTCATCAAGTCATACTGTTTTTATAGCAACAGCAACTGTTTATTTTCAATTTGCTTTTAATACTGACATGTACGGCTCATTCTCACATAACGGGAGAATTGTTGTCCCGGCTGAATTGCAATTCGGTGCTTTTGAATTTCAAAAAAATTATGCCAATACTAATTGCAGAGCTAGTTTATCTGTTACAAAATGCATTAACTTTATATATTATGTGACTTTATTGGCATTTTCCACCATCGTTAGTAACCATAATATCATTTCGGTAACGTGTCCCAAACAGGATTTTCGATATTTGAAGGTGAAATACTTTTATTGTGCTGCTTGTAAATACTGCACATGGGAATAATCATGATTTCACATCTATCTTCTGTCCTCCATACAAATAGAAACACGTTAATACATTAATATAAATTAATAATTAGCGATTCTTTCTTGTCCGAAGGTTTGTTGTCATTCGGGTAGTGTTCAGTGTCAATTAGCCTACCGGCTTTATTAAACATTGTATCGAGTGCTACTTTGTTGTGTATTCATTGTGAGACAGTGTTGAATGTATCGCGAGTATGTCGTTTTGCTTTTATTGCATGACTTTTTTCTAATTGTAATTTGAATGACATAAATTACGAGCGTGCCTTTAATACATGTCAATTCGGTAACACTAGTCATGATAGAAAAATAAATTAATTTCAAAAATTTACTATTATCGTTAACTTGCTCGGTGTTCCTTTACATAACCTCAAAATTATTTTCACCAAGGTGCTAAAACAGAGGTGAATTCATTCGATTTAATGTGAAAATGTCAGTTCGGTACTGGTCATTTCGGTAACGGTCAGATATCTTTTGTGGTGTTACCGGAATGATTCAGACGTTACCGAAATGACGTTAACAGTAAAAGAACATACGTACTAAAAATATCACTTCTGGCAGGTAACAAAAATGGATAAAAAAAATTCGCAGATTTGAAAATTAAATCTAAAAAAGACAGAGAACTATGAAATATGAAAAATTTCATCAAAAGAAGCTTAAAGAAAAACAAATAAAGATAGATAAAAAATTATTTTCCAATATTATATTAAACCAAAAACTAACGTCAGAATATACTGGTATTTTGGCAGGTGCATCGAAAGAAACAGAGGAAGTCTCACAACTTAAGATTAAAAATCCATTGCTATCTTCTGGAATATGTTTTCTCTGTACTTATGGTTTTAGTATGCAAAATATGGGAACTAAATGCACGACTTGTAGAAGAACTTTTCATACAAACTGTATTTTAAGAAACAAATTACACATAAGTGGTAAAAATATAGTTAAATGCAAATCTTGTATGAAAATTGCTTGATTTTATAAATTTTTGTTTGCTACTGCAAATTTTGTTTGAATATTGCTTAATTTTATAAACTTTTGTCTTGCTACATTTATTTCAATAAATACTTCTCAATTAAACTAGTTGCATATTTATTAACACTGCATGAAAACCTAACAAGATCATTGCGGTAACATCCTCATCATTTCGATACAGAATGTCATTTCGGTAACGCACCTCATTCATGCAAAAGTATTAAAGTAATTATGAAGTATAGCAGAATTAAGGCAGCAATTAAATTCTTGCATATGAAAACTGTTAAAAACATTTGAAATTCTATTGAGAACTTCAAAATGTTTGCTGATACCAAAATAAACACATTGGTTTTCCTCAAAAATATGTATTATGCGGCTTTATGGAAGAAAGGAAACCAAATAACTGTAAATTGAAGCAACCTATAAAGTTATAACAGAACTAATATGCTTTGGTTAGAGTTTTAATGCATTTTATAATGATTTCCGCAATTCTTCTGATTTTGAGGTGGCTTGAAAGATACGTTACGGAATTGACGATTTTCCAAATATCTTTTTGAAAAACATATGTCTATGATTTATAGAAGCAGTATCTTTCGTGGCCAATATAAAAATAATATACTTTGAGGTTTTGGCCAGCCAATCAGGACAAAAAATACAGTGGGAAAGCACTTTTTTTTTTAAATTTTTAGAAGTGTAATTCTCCCGTTATGTGAGAATGAGCCGTACACACGTTGAAATGCGAAAATAAATACCTGTTGTTAATTATTTTAATTATTTTACTTATAATGTTAATATGAACTTTATCAAAGTAAAGCTGGAGCTTATTAAATTAATTATTTGATTTATAAATTATTGTAAATGTTACTTAAACTTTGTATGTCTCTACTATCTTTCGCAGCGTGTGTATCGTTTTTTTTATAAGACGTTTATTTTCAATGCTTTTTACTTTCCTATACTTTGGGAAGTATTGATTTCATGCAAATTTTCAAAATCGAGATTTTGACGGAAATACATGTTTTGGGCTTCCAGGATCCTAAAAAAGTGATTTTTAAAAAATGTCTGTCTGTGGGTGGGTGGGTGGGTGGGTCTGTGGGTGGGTTACGCTCCATATCTCCGGAACGGCTGGACCGATTTTGATGTGCTTTGGAATGAGGGGGTATATCAAAAATTCACCGACAAAATAAGCTTTTAAAAAAAAACCGAAACCGGAAGCGGAAGTTAGACATGTTTTTTTGGTAGCATTTTTTTCAGAAACTGAATTTTGGAAATTTTTATAGTGGAGATTAAAGAAGGCCTTAGGACAAATCAAACGATTTTTTACCGAACTCTCTAGCTTCAACATGGCGGCCGCTACGAATTCTTGAAAATTTCGACTTTAACGCCCATTTACTCAAAAACCAGTTATCTGATTGGAATCAACTACATCTTGTTTGGTAGCCCTTTAAGGGTACTATACCATGAAATATAATTAATTTTTAAAATATAAAAACGATCGCAATGGCACCACTCCAAAATTTTAGAAATTTTCAAAAAAAGATTTCTCCAAAACTGCCCACACGTTTTTGTTTAAACTTTTTAAGCTGATAGAGATAGGCATCTGCTACAATTTTGTTTTTTGCTCATTGTTATAATTTCACTGTGACGCCCTCTATGAATTTTTGAAAATTGAAAATTGGTACGCTTTTATTTATTTAACGGGGGGCAATAAAATATTTCTGTTAATGTGAAAGACCTCACCATTAATAGCAAAATCCGAATATCATAATATTTTTTTGATAATATAATATTTAGGGGGGCTACTATTCCCCCTTCCCCCAAATTTTTTCGATAAAAAATTAAAAATTTGGTTTCTTGTTTTGTTTGCTCTAGGAGAATCTTTTTACAAAAAATCAAAAAATCGAGTTTTTTGCCCCTAATAATCTTTTTGTCCTTGGAAGAATTTCACATACTTTCTACAGCAGTTGTATTCTTGTACTAGTCGTTTAATGTTCAGTGTAGGCTAACTTTTTTATTTTAATAGATAGACTCGCAAACTCAAGAGCAAAGTTGTAGGGCAAATTCTTCTCGATTGTATTTACGAAAAAAACTTGAGTTTCCAATTTTAATATGGCGGCCACGGTAAAAAATAACTTTTTTTTAAATGGAAACGTGGCATTTTGGCTATAAAATCAGAAAGGTTTTGAAATTCTAAATACAAATTAATAAGAGTAATTTCTTGCTAAAAATAATACTTCTCGAGTTATTAATACATTTTCAAACATCAACACGCTTTCTTACACGTGCCGGCGGTTCATTTCAGTTCGGTCGTTTTACATGTACTCAGTTGCAGGCAGAGCCAGCGTGGTAATGGTAGGTTTAAGTTACGCTATTCAGGCTTGAAGTTTTTATAAACGCTGTTTACTTTTACTAGCCGGGTCTAGACAGGTGTACATCAAAAGTGTTGGAAAATATAAAACAATGTTAATTTATAAGTATAGGAAAGTCCAGGCGAAGTGTTTCGCTCATTTTTTACTTTCCTATACTTTCAGTATAGGGAAGTATTGATTTCATGCAAATTTTCAAAATCGAGATTTTGACGGAAATACATGTTTTGGGCTTCCAGGATCCTAAAAAAGTGGTTTTTAAAAAATGTCTGTCTGTGGGTGTGTCTGTGTGTCTGTGTGTGGGTAACGCTCATATCTCCGGAACGGCTGGACCGATTTCGATGTGCTTTGGAATGAGGAGGTATATCAAAAATTCATCGGCAAAATAAGCTTTTAAAAAGAATCCGAAACCGGAAGCGGAAGTTAGACATGTTTTTTTGGTAGCATTGTTTTCAGAAACGGAATTGTGGAAATTTTAATAGTGGAGATTAAAGAAGGCCTTAGGACAAATCAAACGATTTTTTACCGAACTCTCTAGCTTCAACATGGCGGCCGCTACGAATTTTTGAAAATTTCGACTTTAACGCCCATTTACTCAAAAACCAGTTATCTGATTGGAATCAACTACATCTTGTTTGGTAGCCCTTCAAAGGTACTATACCATGAAATATCATTAATTTTGAAAATATAAAAACGATCGCAATGACATCACTCCAAAATTTTGGAATTTTTCAAAAAAAAATTTCTCAAAAACTGCCCACACGTTTTTGTTTAAACTTTTTAAGCTGATAGAGCTAAGAATATTCTACAATTTATTTTTTTGCGCATTGCTATAATTTCACTGTGACGCCCTCTGTGATTTTTTGAAAATTGAAAATTGGTACCCTTTTATTTATTTAACGGGGGGCAATAAAATATTTCTGTTAAAGCAAAATAGCTCATCATTGATAGCAAAATCCGAATATGATAATATTTTTTCGATAATTTAATATTTAGAGGGGCTACTGTTCCCCCTCCCCCCCAAAATTTTCGCTACAAAATTAAAAAATTGATTTCTTCTTTTGTTTGCTCTAGGAGAATCTTTTTACAAAAAATCAGAAAATCGAATTTTTTGCCCCTTAGTAATCTTTTTGTCCTTAGAAGAATTTCACATACTTTCTACAGCAGTTGTATTCTTGTACTAGTCGTTTAATGTTCAGTGTAGGCTAACTTTTTTATTTTAATAGATAGACTCGCAAACCCAAGAGCAAAGTTGTAGGGCAAATTCTTCTCGATCGTATTTAAGAAAAAAACTTGAGTTTCCAATTTTAATATAGCGGCCACGGTAAAAAATAACTTTTTTTTAAATGGAAACGTGTA
This sequence comes from Ctenicera cuprea, assembly GCA_958336395.1. NCBI lineage: Eukaryota > Metazoa > Arthropoda > Insecta > Coleoptera > Elateridae > Ctenicera > Ctenicera cuprea. Next base: position 41,977,176 of record OY284490.1, read on the forward strand.
ATTTTGGCTTTAAAATCAGAAAGGTTTTGAAATTCTAAACGCAAATTAATAAGAGTAATTTCTTGCTAAAAATAATACTTCTCGAGTTATTTATATATTTTCAAATATCAATTTCCGCCCTTCCGTTGATTCAGTCCGAATATTTTACCCAACCTTATGCGTGCAGAGCGCAGCGGTCGGTCTTTCTTCAACCGCTTCAAGATGTTACAACTTATAAGAACCCAAAATTGTTTTCTGAAAAAGTAGAAGTAAGTCTTGCCAACGGCGGTAACCATCTTATGGCCGTAATTTTTATAATTAAGTGAAATGATATAAAGTACTTTCATGAATTATGTATAAATATAAATTCTTTTTTACTTTCCTATACTTTCAGTATAGGGAAGTATTGATTTCATGCAAATTTTCAAAATCGAGATTTTGACGGAAATACATGTTTTGGGCTTCCAGGATCCTAAAAAAGTGGTTTTTAAAAAATGTCTGTCTGTGGGTGGGTGTGTCTGTGTGTCTGTGTGTCTGTGTGTGGGTGGGTAACGCTCATATCTCCGGAACGGCTGGACCGATTTCGATGTGCTTTGGAATGAGGAGGTATATCAAAAATTCATCGACAAAATAAGCTTTTAAAAAGAATCCGAAACCGGAAGCGGAAGTTAGACATGTTTTTTTGGTAGCATTTTTTTCAGAAACGGAATTTTGAAAATTGGAATAGTGGAAATTATAGAAAGCCTTAGAAAAAATCAAACGTTTTTTTACCGAACTCTCTAGCTTCAACATGGCGGCCGCTACGAATTTTTGAAAATTTCGACTTTAACGCCCATTTACTCAAAAACCAGTTATCTGATTGGAATCAACTACATCTTGTTTGGTAGCCCTTCAAGGGTACTATACCATTAAATATCATTAATTTTGAAAATATAAAAACGATCGCAATGACATCACTCCAAAATTTTGGAATTTTCCAAAAAAAAATTTCTCAAAAACTGCCCACACGTTTTTGTTTAAACTTTTTAAGCTGATAGAGCTGAGAATCTTCTACAATTTATTTTTTTGCGCATTGCTATAATTTCACTGTGACGCCCTCTGTGATTTTTGAAAATTGAAAATTGGTACCCTTTTATTTATTTAACGGAGGGCAATAAAATATTTCTGTTAAAGCAAAATAGCTCATCAATGATAGCAAAATCCGAATATCATAATATTTTTTTGCTACTTTAATATTTAGGGGGGCTACTGTTCCCCCTCTCCCCCAAAATTTTCGCTACAAAATTAAAAAATTGATTTCTTCTTTTGTTTGCTCTAGGAGAATCTTTTTACAAAAAATCAAAAAATCGAATTTTTTGCCCCTTAATAATCTTTTTGTCCCTTAGAAGAATTTCACATACTTTCTACAGCAGTTGTATTCTTGTACGGAAGTGACTGAGTTTTGAACGTTCTATGCATTTCTATTCCGCACGCATTCAATAGGCACTTATTTAACGATAACGAGCAGATTCGGAATAGCATGGATGGATATGCTGGTGTGTTCGAGTGCACTGCCGTTTTACTGCATAAGTAGTTGTGGGGCGAGCCTCGGTTGGGGCCAAAAATTTTTTTTATTTTATAGTTTTTTTAAAACACTGCTTTTGCGTTTCTAGACAGGTGTATATCAAAAGTGTTGGAAAATATTAAACAATGTTAATTTATAAGTATAGGAAAGTCCAGGCGAAGTGTTTCGCTCATTTTTACTTTCCTATACTTTCAGTATAGGGAAGTATTGATTTCATGCAAATTTTCAAAATCGAGATTTTGACGGAAATACATGTTTTGGGCTTCCAGGATCCTAAAAAAGTGGTTTTTAAAAAATGTCTGTCTGTGGGTGGGTGGGTGGGTGGGTGGGTCCGTTACGCTCCATATCTCCGGAACGGCTGGACCGATTTCGATGTGCTTTGGAATGAGGGGGTATATTACAAATTCACCGACAAAATAAGCTTTTAAAAAAAAACCGAAACCGGAAGCGGAAGTTAGACATGTTTTTTTGGTAGCATTTTTTTCAGAAACTGAATTTTGGAAATTTTAATAGTGGAGATTAAAGAAGGCCTTAGGACAAATCAAACGATTTTTTACCGAACTCTCTAGCTTCAACATGGCGGCCGCTACGAATTTTTGAAAATTTCGACTTTAACGCCCATTTACTCAAAAACCAGTTGTTTGATTGGGATCAACTACAACTTGTTTGGTAGCCCCTTAAGGGTACTATACCATGAAATATCATTAATTTTGAAAATCGAAAAACGATCTCAATGGCACCACTCCAAAATTTTTGAAATTTTCAAAAAAAAAATCTCAAAAACTGCCCACACGTTTTTGTTTAAACTTTTTAAGCTGATAGAGATAGGCATCTGCTACAATTTTGTTTTTTACTCATTGTTATAATTTCACTGTGACGCCCTCTATGAATTTTTGAAAATTGAAAATTGGTTCCCTTTTATTAATTTAACGGGGGGCAATAAAATATTTCTGTTAATGTGAAAGACCTCACCATTAATAGCAAAATCCGAATATCATAATATTTTTTTGATAATTTAATATTTAGGGGGGCTACTGTTCCCCCTCCCCCCCAAAATTTTCGCAACAAACTTAAAAAATTGATTTCTTCTTTTGTTTGCTCTAGGAGAATCTTTTTACAAATAATCAAAAAATCGAATTTTTTGCCCCTTAATAATCTTTTTGTCCTTAGAAGAATTTCACATACTTTCTACAGCACTTCTACACACTTGTACTAGTCGTTTAATGTTCAGTGTAGGCTAACTTTTTTATTTCAATAGATAGACTCGCAAACCCAAGAGCAAAGTTGTAGGGCAAATTCTTCTCGATTGTATTTAAGAAAAAAACTTGATTTTCCAATTTTAATATGGCGGCCACCGTAAAACATAACTTTTTTTTCAATGGAAACTTGGCATTTTGGCTTTAAAATCAGATAGGTTTTGAAATCCTAAATACAAATTAATAAGAGTAATTTCTTGCTAAAAATAATACTTCTCGAGTTATTAATACATTTTCAAACATCAACACGCTTCCTTACTCGTGCCGCCGGTTCATTTCAGTTCGGTTGTTTTACATGTACTCAGTTGCGGAGCCAGCGTGGTAATGGTACGTTTAAGTTACGCTCTTCAGGCTTGAAGTTTTTATAAACGCTGTTTACTTTTACTAGCCGGGTCTAGACAGGTGTACATTAAAAGTGTTGGAAAATATAAAACAATGTTAATTTATAAGTATAGGAAAGTCCAGGCGAAGTGTTTCGCTCATTTTTACGAATGCGTTCGTGAACGGTACGTCAATTCGCTGATATCTCTCGAACTCGTACTTCGATTTTGATGAAAATTGGAATGCAGAGCTATATCAAAAATTCATCGACAAAATAAGCTTTTAAAAAGAATCCGAAACCGGAAGCGGAAGTTAGACATGTTTTTTTGGTAGCATTTTTTTCAGAAACGGAATTTTGGAAATTGGAATAGTGGAAATTATAGAAAGCCTTAGAACAAATCAAACGTTTTTTTACCGAACTCTCTAGCTTCAACATGGCGGCCGCTACGAATTCTTGAAAATTTCGACTTTAACGCCCATTTACTCAAAAACCAGTTATCTGATTGGAATCAACTACATCTTGTTTGGTAGCCCTTCAAGGGTACTATACCATGAAATATAATTAATTTTGAAAATATAAAAACTATCGCAATGACATCACTCCAAAATTTTGGAATTTTTCAAAAAAAAATTTCTCAAAAACTGCCCACACGTTTTTGTTTAAACTTTTTAAGCTGATAGAGCTGAGAATCTTCTACAATTTATTTTTTTGAGCATTGCTATAATTTCACTGTGACGCCCTCTGTGATTTTTTGAAAATTGAAAATTCGTACCCTTTTATTTATTTAACGGGGGGCAATAAAATATTTCTGTTAAAGCAAAATAGCTCATCATTGATAGCAAAATCCGAATATCATAATATTTTTTCGATAATTTAATATTTAGGGGGGCTACTGTTCCCCCTCCCCCCCAAAATTTTCGCTACAAAATTAAAAAATTGATTTCTTCTTTTGTTTGCTCTAGGAGAATCTTTTTACAAAAAATCAAAAAATCGAATTTTTTGCCCCTTAATAATCTTTTTGTCCTTAGAAGAATTTCACATACTTTCTACAGCAGTTGTATTCTTGTACTAGTCGTTTAATGTTCAGTGTAGGTTAACTTTTTTATTTTAATAGATAGACTCGCAAACCCAAGCGCAAAGTTGTAGACAGGTGTATATCGAAAGTGTTGGGAAATATAAAACAATGTCAATTTATAAGTATAGGAAAGTCCAGGCGAAGTGTTTCGCTCATTTTTACGAATGCGTTCGTGAACGATACGTCATTTCGCTGATATCTCTCGAACCCGTAATTCGATTTTGATGAAAATTGGAATGCAGAGCTATATCAAAAATTCATCGGCAAAATAAGCTTTTAAAAAGAATCCGAAACCGGAAGCGGAAGTTAAACATGTTTTTTTGGTAGAATTTTTTTCAGAAACGGAATTATGGAAATTTTAATAGTGAAGATTAAAGAAGGCCTTAGGACAAGTCAAACGATTTTCTACCGAACTCTCTAGCTTCAACATGGCGGGCGCTACGAATTTTTGAAAATTTCGACTTTAACGCCCATTTACTAAAAAACCAGTTATCTGATTGGAATCAACTACATCTTGTTTGGTAGCCCCTTAAGGGTACTATACCATGAAATATCATTAATTTTGAAAATCGAAAAACGATCTCAATGGCAACACTCCAAAATTTTTGAAATTTTCAAAAAAAAAATCTCAAAAACTGCCCACACGTTTTTGTTTAAACTTTTTAAGCTGATAAAGATAGGCATTTGCTACAATTTTGTTTTTTGCTCATTGCTATAATTTCACTGTGACGCCCTCTGTGAATTTTTGAAAATTGAAAATTGGTACCCTTTTATTTATTTAACGGGGGGTAATAAAATATTTCTGTTATAGCAATATAGCTCATCATTGATAGCAAAATCCGAATATCATAATATTTTTTCGATAATTTCATATTTAGGGGAGCTACTGTTCCCCTCCCCCCAAATTTTATAGATAAAAAATTAAAAATTTGGTTTTTTGTTTTGTTTGCTCTAGGAGAATCTTTTTACAGAAAATCAAAAAATCGAATTTTTTGCCCCTTAATAATCTTTTTGTCCTTAGAAGAATTTCACATAGTTTCTACAGCAGTTGTATTCTTGTACTAGTCGTTTAATGTTCAGTGTAGGCTAACTTTTTTATTTTAATAGATAGACTCGCAAACTCAAGAGCAAAGTTGTAGGACAAATTCTTCTCGATTGTATTTAAGAAAAAAACTTGAGTTTCCAATTTTAATATGGCGGCCACGGTAACAAATAACTTTTTTTTTTAATGGAAACGTGGCATTTTGGCTTTAAAATCAGAAATGTTTTGAAATTCTAAATACAAATTAATAAGAGTAATTTCTTGCTAAAAATAATACTTCTCGAGTTATTAATACATTTTCAAACATCAACACGCTTCCTTACTCGTGCCGCCGGTTCATTTCAGTTCGGTTGTTTTACATGTACTCAGTTGCGGAGCCAGCGTGGTAATGGTACGTTTAAGTTACGCTCTTCAGGCTTGAAGTTTTTATAAACGCTGTTTACTTTTACTAGCCGGGTCTAGACAGGTGTACATTAAAAGTGTTGGAAAATATAAAACAATGTTAATTTATAAGTATAGGAAAGTCCAGGCGAAGTGTTTCGCTCATTTTTTTACGAATGCGTTCGTGAACGGTACGTCAATTCGCTGATATCTCTCGAACCCGTACTTCGATTTTGATGAAAATTGGAATGCAGAGCTATATCAAAAATTCATCGACAAAATAAGCTTTTAAAAAGAATCCGAAACTGGAAGCGGAAGTTAGACATGTTTTTTTGGTAGCATTTTATTCAAAAACTGAATTTTGGAAATTTGAATAGTGGAGATTATAGAAGGCCTTAGGACAAATCAAACGCTTTTTTACCGAACTCTCTATCGTCAAAATGGCGGCCGCTACGAATTTTTGAACATTTCGACTTTAACGCCCATTTACTCAAAAACCAGTTGTCTGATTGGAATCAACTACATCTTGTTTGGTAGCCGTTTGAGGGTAATATACCATGAAATATAATTAATTTTGAAAATCTAAAAGCGATCGCAATGGCACCACTCCAAAATTTTGGAAATTTTCAAAAAAATATTTCTCAAAAACTGGCCACACGTTTTTGTTTAAACTTTTTAAGCTGATAGAGATAGGCATCTGCTACAATTTTGTATTTTGCTCATTGCCATAAGTTTACTGTGACCCCCTCTATGAATTTTTGAAAATTGGAAATTGGTACCCTTTTATTTATTTAACGGGGGGCAATAAAATATTTCTGTTAAAACAATATAACTCATCATTGATAGCAAAATCCGAATATCATAATATTTTTTTGCTACTTTAATATTTAGGGGGGCTACTGTTCCCCCTCTCCCCCAAAATTTTCGCTACAAAATTAAAAAATTGATTTCTTCTTTTGTTTGCTCTAGGAGAATCTTTTTACAAAAAATCAAAAAATCGAATTTTTTGCCCCTTAATAATCTTTTTGTCCTTAGAAGAATTTCACATACTTTCTACAGCAGTTGTATTCTTGTACTAGTCGTTTAATGTTCAGTGTAGGCTAACTTTTTTATTTTAATAGATAGACTCGCAAACCCAAGAGCAAAGTTGTAGACAGGTGTATATCGAAAGTGTTGGGAAATATAAAACAATGTCAATTTATAAGTATAGGAAAGTCCAGGCGAAGTGTTTCGCTCATTTTTCTGCCTGGTATTGAACACTTACTGTGCTAGTCAAATTGATGATTTTCTTCCTCTACTTATTTTTTATGGCGGTGCTGTTTTTCCGTTTCCCTATGTACTATTTCGTTTGGCCAATATATTTCTTATCACAATTTTTTCACGATATGGTTTATATTACGTGTGTTTGTTTACCTTCCTCTCTTTTTCCCTTTAAATTGATGTACAGGCACACAGGCTCACCTTGTTATGGTTTTGGCTAGTTATAGCTATTATTCTTAATACTTACTTGCACTGGTAATATTAATTTTTTTCCATAGTTATTTTCTACAATACAGCCTCGAGTCAAATGCACTTCTTGATTTAACACAGATTCAGTGTAACTTCTCAAATTTTTGTACGCGTATTGCATAAGATGCGTTGTTTTTAAATTGTCATTTGCACATTCTTAAAATACTAAGATTATTTTTAAGATATGCACGGCAATTTGTGCATTTGGTGTAACAGCATTAAAGTAATTTTATTGAATTATATATTTATTCGTTATAATAATTAACAGTCGCGCCGTACTAAAAGTCTCCCCTCGTAAAGTGGACATGGGATATTTCCCAATCTGCAAAAAATAGGAACAAATTGATCACCTAATTAGGAAACTAAACAGAACTTTCTTCCTGTTTTTACCACTTCCGATGGTCGTTTTTCTTTGAATAGAACAAAAATTTTTTTGTGGTCGAAGCTTTCACACGTGACCGTTTAACAGCACAGCTTTGGCTTTATTGTTATTTTTTGATATTCTTTTACTTTGTGCAGCTACAATAAAGGAGAAACGTTTTTGTTACAGTAGAAGTTCTTGCTAAACCTGCAAGTGGGACAGCGTGTAAAACATTATGAGAAATTGCAAGTATTGCTACCTCTAACACTGAATAAGGTATAAGAAATGGCTCTATGTAAACCTTGTTTTTGTTATACAAGCTCCTGCCATAATTTTTCATTTTCTTGAATTTTTCAATTTCTTCACGAGTTCGGGAAAGGTTAGAATAATGTATTCGCCAAAATAAAAACGTGTTTCCCCAGGACGTAGATGCCACGCATTCTGAGCTATCAATCTAGGAGGCTGTTGACAAATGCTCCGGGCAGGATGGTGGGGCCAGATTACACACAGTGCGAAATAGAAGAGAGTTAGAACTGGCGGTGAGGCAAACTTGTAAAGACAAATTCCCCTGGAACATGCGGGGCCGAACTTACGACAGCAGTCATCGATCACGGGCATCTATTACCGAGGTCTTATTCGCCTCCCAGTTTCTCTATATGGTTGAACAATCATTCTGTACCCTACACGAAAAAGAAATTATGTATTTGCATCATTACAAAAAAATACGCTTGAAGTTTTGCAGTTTTTTCCCTTGTGGATTTTGTTGTGGAAGAAGGTTCAGTTATTTTATCTACCTGATTTCAAAACGTTTATGGAATGTAATTAGGGTTACTAACTGCCTGGACTCGCCAGGATTAACCAAAAGTATTCCAACATGCTGCTGAATTATTCGCATTCCCTTGGGCTCAATGTTAATCAAATTTTGCGTAACACCGCTATTTCCTTAATTTCTTAAAATAATTAATCCATGCTGTAGGTATCTGTTACATATGCTGATACTGTCTTAAACTGTTTGTTAAAAATTTTGTTGACTATTTTTCATTGTTTTTTAAGTCTGTACGTCTTATAACAAAATGAACCTTTTAGTTTTTCATTACGTAGTTCCTGTAAATTGTAGTGTAATAGTAAAATATAAATTACTTTTGAGAGCAACCAAGCGAAATGTGTCTTTCAGTGCGGAGCAATGACAATTGTCTGTAAAAAATTGAAACATGCAGCGTATCTAAAAATCATTTTATACGGGAAATTACGCTACTTCTTTCCATTGTAATTACATTTCGCGAATATAATATGCTTTCTTTCAGTTTCATTTGTTCCCTTGTAACTTGAAATTCAGTGAGTCTTTTCTTTTGCTGTTATTAGGACGGAACACGAAAATAAACAAAGTTCTTCCTCTTTAAGTTACTTTATTATACCGTTTCGCCGAAGCCGCAATCAGATTTATGCAAACTTTCTTCTTATTTGTTTTAAAGATTCCTTATTCTAGAGCGAAACAAATTTTCAGATCTCCAACCACGCATTGCAAGAATGAAAAGAATGAACAGAAACTTCGGTCTTATAAATTAGAAATGAACCCAATTGTTGGGCTTTGTTACTAGAACTTCCCAAACTTATGTAATTAAAATTCCCCAAATTTGTCATTAATCAATTTTTATCTGTTGGCAGGCTCTGATATAAGTTTGCTCGGATTAATTAGAATTCTAATTATGGTATAACTTTAGAGATGCTTCAGCGTTTTTAGTTGGATAGTTCTAGGAGTTCCGTAGATAACTTCTTTACTCTCAAAAGTGTCATTATCTTTAGGTAGTTCGTTTTTATTGACCCCTAAATTAATAGTTTTTCAATAATTCATTGCCGCCATTGCGAACACATTTGATGTAATATGCCGATTTGGCATACAGCAAATTGTCATAAATCACACAACTATCCTACTGGGTTTACTAATTGATTTTTGTAATTTATGGTGTTTTAAGAAAATTAATGTTAATTTGTAGCAGTAATTTCCAATAATTAAGCCAGCGAAATAGGGATTGTAGCAAACGAAACGTGCTTTTAGTTTAATGAATTATTACGGCAACACATTCTGTATAACACTGTAAATATTCAAGTAAATTTTTTTTAGATCAAAATTTGCTAGAGCATAGTATCAATACAAAATCCGCTTTGTCTTCTCGTACTGATAAATCACCACTAGCACTAATGGCTCGTAAGGGAGGCAACGTGGGCGATGCCCTTCCTAGTAAACACATAAACCCAACAATATTATATATTTATTTCTAAATTCTAGCTTTACTTCGTTGAAGTCCATATTTATTGATTTTTATAACTTAGTGATTGGCCATTTTGTGAATCAGAAATAAAGGTGTACGAATGTCAGATATTATAATTTTTAATTGTTAATTAAAAGGGAGAATTTTTTTATTTCAACTTCGGGTCACCTTCGCGTAGTAAATGTTCACGAGCAGCCACTAAAATATAACGAACTGTATTAATTAAAGGAACAAAGACTATAGACTAACATTTCGTTTTTCTTCAAATATTTGTAAATGTAGCCATCTTGTGCATTAAAAAAAACGTCCTATTCAGCTGAACTGCATGAAATGTCTATGTAAATACATCATAAATTTGTTTGCTTCATTCTAACTTTATTTTAAACGGTCTTTGGCCTTTTAGCGTTTAAAAGTAAAGTGGACAGAAAAAAATCTGCCACAATCTATCTTTGTTCAGAACGTATTCCCAAAGCAAATACCGTCTAGGTTGACGCTGGAAATTCAAATATCTTAGGATAGTGAAGGAAGCCAAGAACACGCTTGCTAGAACGGAAATTGCTCCCATATAAAAGTCCTGCTGAAACGCAAGCAAAGCATAAATCAGGAACCGTACGACTGCAGAGACCGGTCAAACGATGTCCGAATGATAACAAGGTGATAAGTATAAAAAATATTTCACTGCCGACATTCCCGGTGCAATTTCTGGTCAAACTGGCAACTGTAAATTTTGTTGTTTTGTGTGATAACGGGACTGGCATTTGATAAGAGCAATAAAAATATGAAGCTACTCAACTCTACGAATTTTTATGGTAAACTTTCACGTCTCTTTTTCCGGAGTTCGTAATTAAATCTAACCAACAGGTTTTGATACCTTTTTAAGCGTCTCCGCTTCGTTTCTAGATTATTTTTTATTGCGAAGTTTCTTGCGGAATGAATTTTACAGCTTACCAAGTATACGGACAGCAATCAAACTTGGAAGCGGAATCGGTAACTTGAACGTAATAGGATAACCATGCAAATTTTTGGGCCTTGAAGATAGATAATTGTTTTGTTTTCGTTTAATGGGTTTTTCTTGCCATCCTTTTCATATACGCATTGCAGAACATTTCCGCCAATTAATGTTTTACTTTCTTTAACACTATGTTATAATGCGTACGGACATTTGTCAGGTAATCTCTTGCACATTACATTGTTTAATACGCAATAGTATCGATTGTAGTGAAAAACGAGAAAACCAAAAACAGAACTAGCAAATAGTAAGTAAATTGGATACGGTTACTTCTATAATATTAAATCTGACCTAGTTCATTATAAAACTGAAAATAGGCATGGTGTATTCGCTAAACCTCGATATAAAAGGCTTCTTTTACCTACAGTATGCAAAAAGCTTGAAGGTAAATATATAAGATTAAAAGAAGCTCAGAACTTTGATGTGTGGATGCAAAATTTCAGTTGTGTCATGATTGGGTAGCTATTTTTATATTTCATATTTATAATAAAGTATATGTTACGCCCAAAGGGCGAAATCGGTCAGTGACTAGTCTGAAATTCATACCCGGTGTGGGTGCGTTATGAATTTAATGTTTTATCCAAAGCGAGTGGTGAGTGTGTTTTTTATTTTTTTATTAAAGCCATTGGCCGGTGCAAAGTATCCATAACGCGTTTGCGTATTTCAGTAAAATCGATAGCAGTAAATAGTTAAACTTTGAGTTAAACTTTAAGTTAAACCAACCAATCTAATTTCGTTTTGTTTTAGCTAGAATGCCTTGAGAGATTTCCAAATTTGTTTCAGCTAATATGCTCGCAATGTTAATAAGAAATCAAGTTGCTACAGGTTATAAGTTATATTAAACTAAACCATTGAAGTAAATGTCAATACAACATTTGTTTCTATACTGCCATTGCTAAGTGTTTTGAAAATTTTGTTAGTATTAATTATTTTTCACGCTACCGGCAGTGTAAGTAGGCCTTACATCCATAGCTACAGGGATCGTAAGTGGCTGATAACATTCGTGTACTAGTTACCCTTGACGACGGAACTTAATAGTGTCACTTACGTTCCTAGGAAAATAATGTTGATTTTAACTGTTCGTTGATATGGTAACAAACACAGACAACTTAGAGTAATGGAGCTTTTAAAAAATAATTCCGATGACAGCTGTCAAAACGAACTTTTAAAAATATGATTAAATTTCTACCTGTAGGCCTACTTACATTGCCGGTAGCGTGAAAAATTTAATAAGTAACACGGAATGTATCGACTAATAACATCCTCGGCAGGCGACAAGCTTCGGCTCCGCCTCAGCTCGTATTCGCCTACCTCGGATGTTATTACGTCCTTACATTCCTTGATACTTAAATAACTATTAATGTATTATTGTAATTCACATCCTTAATTAACATGAAGTACGGCGAAGAAATCGATGTTTAACTTGAGCACGTGATGTCCGCAACAAATTAATAGCAATTACTTGTTATTATGACTGTTGCGAGTAGACACACAACCTACTATCTAAATTCCAAAGAAATATTTATTCCGCCCTAAAATATTAAGAAAATGGAAATATGTTTGCGGATAAGTATGTAGAACATAGAGAACTTTCAACATAAACTGTAATACGCCAACCCTCCACTGACCTGAAGGTTCGGGAAAAGTTGAATTACCCTGGATAGCTCAGAAGCCAGCATTTGTCAGAAATAAACAGAAGACTGTTTAAAAAAATTATATACAATTTTTTTATTTCCCTTATTTATACAATTTTGAATATCTGATTATGTATTTCGTGTGATTTAATTATATTACGTATATATTATTGTTTACAAATATTATATGACAGTTAAGCAAAATGACTCTCCGGAACGGTACGCCACTGGCTAATTTATCCTACCGGAACGGCACGCCTTTCTCTGGTTGTTGGTTGGTTGAAAAGAGGAAGTATTGATTTTCTTCCGATGAAAGCTGAACAGCTGTCGGAAAAACCAATCGAATATTTATCAACAGGCGCCTTCTGATCGAAATAGCTGCCGCTTACCTCTGTCCTTTCTGTAATTAAACTTTTGCACACGCAAAATGTAATTTTAAACGCTCGAACAAGAATTCCACGGCTGTCTGTAATAAAATAATATGTAATTAAATGTGTGTTTGCTTGATGCCCTGTTTTCACACTTTAGCCCTGGCTTCATTTTTTAAGTATTTTGGATACCTGGCCAAGGAACTATAGTTTGTAGTGTGTTTTTTGGTGAATTCCTGGGGTGTGTAAAGAAAGTATATTTTTACTGGCTTTAATTAACTTAGAAATTGATAACTAAAGTAATTATTAAGCTTGTGCCGATCGCACGCGATATACTATGAAAATTTAACCTCGAAGTGTCAAATTGTGGGTCGATGCGTTGCAAATGAATTTAACCAATTTAAATTGGTTCCTGGAATTTTACAGGATAAAAATAAGCTAGAAACTACCTTTGAAAGACTCCAGGAGTATCCAATTTATCGCATAATTAAGAATTCATTAGTTGAAATAAAATGAGTTTTGCGTAGTTCTGGTCGTCATTCTTGTAAAAATCTGTGAAAGTGACGGTACAAACAAAACACATTTTCTTGATCATAGCAGTTACATTAAACAATTAAATAACCAGGATTGTGGCTTTATTTCTTAATCGTGTTATAATATATTCAAATAGCATTTATAGTTTTTAACAATGTTAGATTACAATCTACTCTACTACATGAAGTAGTAAGTAACTTTGATATAAGGAAGGAACTTTAGTGGAAAAATCATCCAGCGATGCCTCTTGTATAGCAGTTGGTGTATTAATTCGTCTTCGTCTAGTTGTGGTAGATCATTCATAGATATAATTTTTTGGGAATAAATATCATGGATATTACATCGCATAATTTTGCTTTTGAGCAACAGTTTTTTTCGTCTTACCAAAACCTGCCTGTTACTAAGCAAAATATTGCTCATCAGTATTCACGATTTTTTTCCTTTAAAATTGTATTACTTATGGTATCATTGCCAATAAAATGTGCGTGAAAAATATCCAGTTTAAACTTTTCCATAGGTTGCAGAAACGGCAATTGCGTCCATTTTGTTAGAATTTATTAAAAAATTAATGTTATTCCCAATTACTACGTAGGGATAGAATTTGTTTGCTATCAAAAATATCATCATACATGAACCTGTACATTATTAATTTGCGACATATATAATTTTGTTGTTTCTGAAACAGAAACAATTTCACATTCAGTTCAGTTTTATTTTATTTAAAAAATTCAAGTATATACAACACTAAAAGGTATTGTTTAACTAAATGAATTACAATTTACAATTTTACATTAGCAAAGTGCACTTGTACCTATTTTATCGCCAAAAATTGTCTTCTAGTTTGAAACTCTTTAGAAATTTTAATACGAAAATACGTGTAAAATGCCAAAAACTGTAAAACATGCAATTAAAATCTATATTTAAAGAAGAAATATGCATACGCATGTATGAAAACATCTAAAATATGCATTTATGTATTTTTTTCAAATTCACGTATTGATGATGCATATATCAACTTAAATCTGCGTATGTTGACTACATACAAGAACATAAAACGTATAGAAATCGTATCCTTAAATTATTTCGATTGCTGTTCATTAAACACTTACAAAATGTTGCGCATCTTCCAGATTTTGATTTATGTTGAATGGTTGGGATTTAGATGATCTTAATATTTAATTAGGATTTTATATATGAAGTTGTATGAGGCAATTAAATTTTGTACTGTGAATTATTACGATGTGGTCTTTCCAGATTACTCGAAAGCGTAGAGAGCACTAACGAAACTTCCCTTAATGCCAATTTAATTTCATTTAAGTGCAAAAGCGCAAAATAAACCTGAAAACTTTTACCGCATAAAACTCTTTAATTCTCTTATAAATTGAAATTATAATCATGACAAATTAAAAGTTTTTATAATCTACTGAAAGCCACTGGACCGTCTGCATCATGACTAATCGCTATTGCCTTTATTAATTTTACGGGTCGAGGGCGGCGAAATTGTTGAGCGGTCACAGAAAAAGTAAACTTAATTGCGACCATAATCTGATATCAACTCGTAATCAACAGTGACAAAGCGGCTTACGACTTGACAGCTGAAATATTACATTTCCCCCTTCTTCTACTTCTTATTTGTACCCGTTGTTGTTATCACGCTTCGCACTTAAATGAATCATTCAAAGTATGTTTTATCTTCAGAAACGTTCGGTTTACTTTTTTTTAACAAATTTGTAAGTTAACACCTAAAAATGGGTGCGTAATATATATTTTATTGATAGTGCTGTAATATGCAGATACGTTAACCCCCCTAAACATAGTTGCACCCCTAAAAATCGAGTCTTTAATCTTATTCTGCTATTACTTATAAGCACTTTAGCTTAATTCCCTTATTTTTAAAATTCTTTAAAAGATATTTGTTTATCCAATAAATATTGAAAAATTTCAACCCATTTATCAATTTATGATGATTGTCCATTTTATCATTTTGTCGCCATTCTTTGTAAGATGACAATGTAAAGTAAAACAAATGCACTGAATGCTGCTACTTTTCTAACTAACTAATAAACGATTTTTGCACAGTTCATTAATGTAACACAATATACAAAAGTAGCAGAACCCGTGGGCTAGGCTCCCGATGTTTTTTGTAAATTTATACCAGCGCTGGGCCCTCCGAATGTTATAAATAATGTAAAATCCTCATCAAATCTAAAGTTAAAACATCCCCCACCCCCGAAAAGAAAATCCTACCATAGCTCCAGTGAAATTCAAAATCTGCAAAAAAATCATTTAAACTTACCACTTGTCCTCATTTCCAGGAAAGTGCCTTAACGGTGATATTCAAAAAGTTTTTAGAACTAATTAATATGCACTAGAAAATCAGACATATATGATATACTTCCAAACTGAAATTCGCTTTTTTCAGATATTTAATAATACAGGGTGTGTATAAATTGGTGAAAGAACTACACGTGGCGATGTTGGTCATAAAATTCCGAGTCGAAAATCTTAATACCAAAATGTTGGACAATGCTTCCTCTGTCCTCAGGAACCATTTTAAAGGAACGTACATTTGACAACATTGGATCCACACTCCACAGGTGTTTTGTTATAATGCACGGTAACTAAGGATCATTGAACGTAAAATCCATTGTTAGAGAACGAATATTGTTTTACAATGCTGCCATATGTATTTTTTACAATAATAAGTTAACGAAAAAATGTTTAAAACACGCTTTTGGGGCTGAAAACAACATCTATGAAAAAATATTTATTACAATTGTTTTTTCTTCTAATTTGCAGCTCTTTCTGTCAACAGATAATGAATTAAAACACTTATTAAAAGACTTCATTTCAAACTTTGAAGATCCCGTGCATACCCAGGAAGCATGGTACAATATTTTGGTAAAAAGATTTTCCACTCATAATTTTATGACCAACATCGCCACGTGTAGTTCTTTCGCTAATTTATACACACCTTGTGTAATCGATACATACGCAATTTAAACGTAAATATAGAAACCCGCAAACATAATAAATATCTAAGCTGCCTGGAGATGTGTTAAAGTGGAGCTCTTAGAAAAGCATTTATAATTTGTAGTAAATAGTTTTAGAGTAAACGCTTTTTAATAATAAGCGGCACCCAGTTGAGCCCGCAATTTGAGATATGGTTGAATTCTTCATGTTTTTATTTGTTTGTTGACAGTGTCATAAATACACACTTCCGAACCGCTAGAATTGTAAGCCAACTAAAATTTTACTAACAGGAGTAACAAGAACAGAAAAACAATCAATAAGTTGAGCCAACATGCAAGGGCCCGTCGTTGTTTTATAGTGATAAATTTTTCCGAGATGCAAGATTTAGTCGTGTTTTTATGGTGAGACAGTTAGGAATTTATTATAGGTTTAGATTTAAACTGGAAAATTACTTTATTATTATCAGTCTTTGTTTACATAACAATGTTTTTTTATAAATATTCATTTATTACTGGTTTAGGTATAGTGTAACTATATAACTAACGATTTAATAATAAATATTTGTTTAGGATGAAAAATACTTACATTTAACTATTATTCAAGAACTAGTTTTTTTACCGGCACCTTGTTTAACAGCGACGTTTTTTCCGGCGCTGTTTTTGGCCGACAACATTTTTATTTCTCAGTCCTGCCTTTGACGTTATTTCTTGGCTAGTAACTGGTTGCAAAACCAGTAAAAGCGACAGTCAGTTTCCCAAATCGTTGAGAACAAAAATTAAAAATTGATAAGGTTAATTTCTTCTCTTCACTCAGCAGCAATAAACTTGAAGTATTTGTTCAAAGCAGACGCTTTTATTATTTTCCGAAATCATAAAATAATACTTCTCATAACTAGTTTATTATTAACCTATCCATTGCTTATTAAAAATCGATAATAATTGCGTGTAATAAGTTTCATGATATACGAGAGGGAATTCATATATTCATGACCTAAGTTTAAAGAAAGTAAAACAGGCTTCTATTTAAAACATTGTCTTGCATGGATGCATTTACTTAAACGGGTTTGCGTAGTTCTACAATAACAAAATGGAAATAAAAAACTTATTTACTGCACTGAAACTTGAATGTCGCGTCTGAGCTTGTTTCACATAAAAATGCATAATTTGTTACTAGTTTAAAAGTTGGATTCGCAATAGAAAGTGACAGGGTACAGAATTGGCTTTGATATTACCAAAAAAACTGTCAGCGAAAAGTCACTTTTGAAGATAATTCTAAATTTTATGAAAGTTTCAGACGCGACATGCAATTTTCAGTGCAAACAAGACAAGTTATTTATTTCCATTTTGTTGTTGTACAACCAATTAGTCTTCAAAATGTTTCTATACCCCTAAAAAACCTCTTGGTCGTTCTGAAACGTCCACATCACAGAAAAAGTTTAGTTTAGTTTAGGAAATATGAAATTACCACTGGGGACTACATCTAAATAGATACATGACAACCAAAACTTATGAACCGGAGCATTACCCTGCAGAAGCAGCTCTGCCCTGCTTAATTCTTCTCGCCTCTTAGTCCTAATTTCATCTGGGCATTTTTATAACAAAGATGCATAATGTTGTTCTTGAAATAGCCAATAACAGCATCTCCTGTTGTTAATTTCAAAAGCTGGTTCCACCATTTTTTCAGTAGATGGAACACAGTTTCGAATTCTGTTGGTAACGCTATGGCGATTAGGCGTGGGCGATATTAAAATTTTAGTATCGATATTGATATAAAAATTATATCGATATTTATCGATATGCGAAATTTCTTGATATCGATATCAACAAAATATCCATATATCAATATATCGCCCACCCCTTGTGTTATTGTGTTTTTAAGAGATAGGTGAGAAAAAACTAAAAAACATCATGAGTCATCCAATATAGTTTATGTACCTTTAAAGCAAGCGAATTTGTGCACACTGCACAGTGATAAAATTTTGACAACTTGTCTGACCAGTTTTAATTAATGAATTTAATTAATTATCTACATATAGTGGAATTCAGATATCGATATATCAAAGCACGAAATATTGAATATCGTTATATAAATGATATATCGATATGTCGATAAATCGTCATATCGACATATCTATCGATACCAAAAAAATATCGACATGCATCGCCCACCCGTAATGGCGATGTTGTTCCATTGATTGCTTTTGCATCTGTGGCGTAAAGTGGTAAACCCACGTTGCTTCACGTTAATTAATCTATCAAACAAATTGCCTAACTGCTCAAAACAAGTTAAAAGTGCGTTCTAAACGTCTATTCACTGTTATTGATTTTCAGAGGACAAGATTTGCGGAATTGTGCGCAAAATTTTTTCAGGTTCCGTTCTTTGATAGTTCGTTGCACAGTCGTTTCGTTAATTTCAACAATATAGGCAATCTGTTCTAGCGTTATATGTCGATCTGAAAGCACAATTTGCTTTACGTTCCTATCTTATCTTTCGTTCAGCTCGTTTTTGAACGGGGAAATCTCATTTCGTCTTTAGCGTTGCTCCAACCACGTTTAAAATGAGTACATCGCTTTTTTATTGTAGAATATGGTACAGTTCGATAGTTTCCTGTATGCTGTATAAAATTTACTCGATGTATCGTACCTTTTTTTCTGTTAACCTCTTACGGTCCACATTGTGAAACAATTAAAAAAAAAATTTTTTTTTGACAGTAGTTTGAAGTTATAGGTATAAACAATAGTAAAATTCAAAATTTTAAAAATTGACTTAATAAACAGGGTGTGTCCCTGTATTGACCCATTGGACATTAATGTAAAGTACAAATATACTAAGTTAACTTTTTTATTGGTGAAATTCTACATAACAATTTCTTACTTTTGTTATACATAAGTGTACATTGCATTTTGAACAATAATGTGGAGTTTTTAAACCACAGAATGGTTTTTTGCAGCGTTGTCTTTCTTTTTTTCCACAGGCCAATGAGCAATTTGATCTCTTCTAACATAAAACTGAGGAATTGGTTTTTTCCTTTTTATTTCATATTCGGTATCAATGCTACTGTTAGCAGATGGTCTTCCACGTTTTTTTTCTTGGGACTTTCCTATACAGCATAGTGTCTCTGCTACTTCCGATCTAAAACCTAATAGATCAAGAATGTCCTTTCTGCCTAAGCCACACGCCATCATATCTTGCCTGTACCGTATCCAAGCATTTGTCACCGCCATGTCTACAGAATGGAAGAAAAGCTTCAAATACCACTTTCTGGATCGAAGACGAATTCGGTAGTATGCTATCAAGCCATCCAACAAGTCAACGCCACCCATAAATTCATTATATTTTTGTATAATAATGGGACGCTGCACATCCACTTTCTGCTTTTGTTTTTTATAGTAACGTTGAACTGTGTCAGTTGGGTAAGCCCCGCAAAACGTACTCATCAAAGTTACTGGTTTGATGTCAAACCATCTTACAACATACACCTTTGTACCCTTTACAGTCGCTTCATACTCTTCAAAGGCTCCTCTTCCTTTTGTTTTTAAATCTTTCTCTCCAGGGAATTGTAATCCAGGAACACGGTTGCATTTTACCGTTCCGAGTGAGCCAATCCCATCCTCCTGCAAGCTTATAACCAACTGCATGGAAGTAAACCAGTTATCTTGGTACACAAGGTGGTTTGAATTTTTGGGAATAATGGAAGCTAAACGTAGAACAATATTTCCACTTGCTCCAATGTCTTCCTTACGAGGTGCGTTTTGTATTGTACCGGTATATACTTCGAAGTTGTGCACCAAACCACTAGTATCACAAAGTACAAAAATCTTATAACCCCATTTGTGCGGTTTCTTGGGATTGTATTGTTTTAACGAGGATTTACTCTTATATGGCACTATTTGTTCGTCAATACTCAGCATTTGACCCTTATATTGATTTCTGACGACTTCCAATAAGTGGTCTAATAATGGACGTATTTTGAATAGTTTATCCCTTGTGAGATCATTTCTATCCTGTGGCAAGTTCTCATTGTTGTTGAAATGAATTAACTTTTTTATTTGTCCCCATCGTTTTCTCGCTATAGCATCAGCCACTTGATGAATCCTTGTTGCAGAAGCCCAGAACATTCGATGTCGTGGTAAAGAGAAGATAGACATGTAAAGAAGAGTTCCTATAAATTTTTCCAGTTCACTTCGTGTAATTTTTAGGGGCTTATTTGCATCTTGTTGCATGGCATACAGATTTGACTGATGAACAATGTGATCGAGTAATGCATCAGAAAAAAACAATTTGAAATAGTGTATGACTTCTTCGGTATCATCCAAAAGAGGAGATGTAAAGTCAGGTAGTACACATTCATTCTTTTCATTAGTGATATCACGCCACTGAGGAACATCTTTATTTTTTTTGGGGGCCGAGCTTGAACTGGTACAATAGGTACAATGTCTAAAAGAAATAGTTTGAAATAAATTATTTATTAGAAATAAATTATCTATTGATTTACCACTGTCTTCTGAATCATCAGAATTTTCTGATTCTGATCTAGATTCTTTAACATCATTTTCTGGGAGGTATTCATCATCGCTCTCAGAAAAATCTTCTACTTCGCTATCAACTGGAAAATAATCTCCCCAAGTTGTCATTTTTACTGTAAAATGAAAACAATAAAAGACCACTGACCCTAGAGATGTACAAAGCGCAATGACTGTAAATGACCCTTGTTCCTGGACAGGTACAAACTAATTATTGCTAATTTTGGCAATTGGCAATAAAATTTGATAAATTCGAGCAACTAACGTTATAATAAGCTTATTTATAAATAGTCTGATAAGGATATATTTTTTACAAGCTGTACTTACCAGTAAAACACACTAAAACAGCCTTTGATTATTACAAATTACAACGTGGTGCACAAAAGCAAACACAGTGAACGTTACATTGTATAGACACGAACATTGGTACGTTCCTATACTGACCCAGGGGCCCGTAAGAGGTTAATGATTTATAATTTTGCAGGCGACTACTTTATGTATTAATTCTAGGTATATAAAATACTTAATTACTCAACAATATTTTTGTATTTTAACTTTATACGTATTTCGGCATGTTTACATGCCATTGTCAAAGGTTATATTAGAAAGTAAACAGTTAGTGTTGTTATATAGCAATAGAACTTGGTGACTTGATCTCCGTAATCGTCTGCAGATGACTTGATTTCTTATTCCAAAATGCCCAATAGAGGAGAATTTAAGAGATCAATTTGCTCATTCATTAACGGTACAGTTTTTAAATGTTTGTGAATTTCAAAAGCTTCTAGTATATCTAATTTACGTTTATCATCATAAAAGTGTAAACATTTTATAGAGTTATTAGATGTCATTTAATGATTGTGTTCTAGTAAGTGTTTAGCGTAATTGGATTTATGTGGGTGTTTGTATTTGTAACAACGTACGTGTTCTTTATACCTAATATCAAAATTTCTAATTGTCTGGCCTATATAAACCGAATTACAATGCGAACAATTTAATTTGTAAATGCCTGATTTTAGCAAATCATCTGTTTTTGATTTTGCAATAAACAAGGTGTTTAAGATGTTTCTAGTTGTTTCTAACTTACTTTATATTTGTTTGTTTGGTTTATAATTTTAGCAATTTTTTCTGATCTGTCACCAAAATAAAGACTACTTTATGTACTGTTACCATAGAGATTTGTCATTTGGGAAGTGTTTCTAGAACAAATTAATGAATATATCTCTATAATTGTAAACGTTTGTATGTGAAATGCATCATCGACCACGTTTCGTTGAATGTCTTAGTACGAGAAATAATCCTTTGCCGTTTAGTATAATAGGCAGCATGTTTATGATGGTTAGGAAAATGTAGCACCTTTGAAAGGCCAATCTATTAATATGAAAAGTTTGAGAGCTCAAGTTTTTAGAAAGAAATTTTAAATTCCATTTAGCGAAGCAACATGTAGTTATGTTTTTAATGTGCAAAAGAAAGTTTGAAACACCATGAATACTTTTTTTGTATTATTTTGTTTAAGCAAATCCTGTGCTGCTGTTGATTTTTTAATGTTTTTTCGCGAAAGGAATATCAGAAGATTGTAATAATATTTTATGAACCATTTCATATTCAAATGATCTACTTTGCATTATACAGCGCCCCGGTCAGGTCTATGTCGTTGCGGATAATGAACATTAGATCCACTCTGGTGAAGTGTTTAAGCTGCCTCGGCACATTCTCGAAAGCTTTTTATTTTGAATGACGTAGAAGTGAACTCGTCTGGAAATTATACATGAATAATGAAAAGTGCCATATTGTAATTTTTTATGTGTATGCGTTAATTAAATTCGCATCAATCAGTTTTCGTATTTTGACAGTTATAAAATGAAATTTTATGCTGAAAGGTGTTAAGTGTTTTCCCAATACTTCCAATAAAAGTGGAGCAAGCTTGCAAGAAAAGGTTAGAAAACTAAAGGAATATTTTAATTCGGTTTAAATTTTACCATATCGAAATACTACGATTTTACCATGAACTAGTACTTTGATTTATATCTAACGTGTAAAACTATAAATTTAAATGTTTTATATTAATTTATGATTAGAAAATACTTTACGTACGCCTTTATATTATCAGAAAATGATATCCGTTAAAAACGAATATTAATTTTATTAGTTGATGGCGGTATTGCATTCCAGCGAAAAGGAAAAAATATATACGATATATATATCCTTACATCATTGGCTTCCGTTATCTTCAGAATGCCGAGTATCATATGAGTCTACATTTATTATAATCTTACTACTATTGGAATTCATCTGGAGCATCTATTATGCGATTCAACAAATGTTGCCGTTTATAAACATAACATCTAGCATCTGATATTTCTCTTTTACTTTAAAAATATATATAAAGACATCGTATTCAATCCGTATAACTGCAAGAATACATCTACTGTAACTTTGTAACCTATAAATATAGACTAGAATAATAAAATAGAATAGAGTTTATTGCCAATGTACCTTTACATTTCAACTTGTAAACGAACTAAAATGATTGTGGCACAATCCACAAGGTGCCCCAGTACGATGTACATACTTTATTTAATAAAATAAAGCATTACTATTTTTCTGCGCAAGCAATTATCAAAATATACGTTCTACAATAATAAAATTATGATTATATCGAAAGTAGTTAAACTAAAATGATAATTTATTGCAGATGGAAGATAGAAAGCAGAATCCAAGAGATATTAAATAAAATACAGTTAGAATTCCGTATATTGGCAATAAATCGAAAAAAATTGCCAAC
This sequence comes from Ctenicera cuprea, assembly GCA_958336395.1. Lineage (NCBI taxonomy): Eukaryota > Metazoa > Arthropoda > Insecta > Coleoptera > Elateridae > Ctenicera > Ctenicera cuprea. Next base: position 42,000,758 of record OY284490.1, read on the forward strand.
ATTGTAAACAAAACAAATAAATATAAAATAACTGGTAAAACAACAAAAAACTTTTTAAACACTTTGTTTGATGCTAAAGAGAAAACAGGCAATTAAGTAAAATCAGTCATCTACAAATTTAATTGCTCTCACTGTAATTCGGTTTATATGGGACAAACAATTAGAAATTTTAAAATTAGGCACAAGAAACACGTACGTTTTTACAAGTATAAACACCCCCATAAATCCAATCACACTAAACACTTATTAGAACACAAGCATTCAATGACATCTAATAACACTATAAAATGTTTACACTTTTGTTAGTATAAACGTAATAAATGAACCAACTGATCTCGTAAATTCACCGTTATTGGACGTTTTGGAATGGGAAATCAAGTCATCTGGACGCAGATATAGAAAACCAAGATCAAGTTATAAAGTTTTATTGTTTCTATAGCAACACTAACTATTTACTTTTAATCTTGCCTTTGATAATGACGTGTAAACACGTTGAAATACGTATTAGGCTTAAAATACAAAATCTGTTGAAGTTAAAAATTATTTTATGCACAATAAATTACAATTACAATCTTTTTAAATTTTTGCTTTTTTCGTTCCGACAGCTACAGAGTGATTCAGAATTATGGTTTAAAAGATGGTTTTATACGAGTACAAAAATAAGTAAAAAAAAGTTCCCATGAACATTGTTCTGAAAATACTTCCTTACGAAACTACAGCCTTTTTAAGATGGAACAGTTTTATGACTTATTTGTTAATATAATAAGTTTTGCAATAGTTGCATTTAAAATGTGAATTATACTTCTACTAATTTTTGTTTGAATGAGTACATCAGAGGTATGTCGTATAGAGAGAGTTACCTAATATTCTCTTTTCAGTATTTTAGATATTTACAATCTTTTTTTAAACTGTTACTATTTTTTAAATTGTAACTATAAGTAACTATTTTAAAGAAAATCACCATTAAATGTCGCCATTTGTCACGTTACTATTTGAAAAATTTATTGCTTTTCTTACTTTTATTACTTGAGAAACAGTAAAAGTAAACTTTTCGCGCCAATATATGAAATACAACTTGCATTTCAAAGTTGGCCAGTATGCATTTTTCCAAGGTTAGGTGACAACAGTACTTATTTTGTTTTGCTTACATATGTTTTCCAAGGAAGATACGGTATATACGCTATGGAATTTTTGTTGAACCATACGCACACACTGCAGATATCCAACGTAATAGAATAATGAGCTGAAAGTGCGAATATGGATTTTTTGTTCTGTGATTTCTTTTGTTTGCAATGTAAATACTTATTTGTGTCACAAGGGAAGAAAGGGATGCTTTTTTCCCGCGGCTGCCAACACACAAGGGAAAAAAGACATTTTCTTCCCGAGTATCACATAATTCTTTCGTCGACCTTGAAAATTTTACCAAAAATATTCTTTTTAAAATTAATCTAAACTAAAGTTTTTGAATGACAGTTGTGTAAAAATCGACTATTGCAAGTAGGATGCCTTTGGTATCTACGGTAACCAAGACGTATCCATGGTATATAAAACGTATCCAAGAAAAAAAAAACAAAGCGTAAACAACATTCGGATTTAAAAGCGGGATAAAAATCACTTTGCCTCCTGGAGGGAGACAAACTAATTTTGCTTTCACTAAGCAGCAATTGTCTTCTTGCAACCACAAAATGAGGGTCGAGAAAAAGCCTACTTTCTAACAAGGGCGACGAAAAACATATTTTGTAACATGATTAAAATATTTAAATGATTTCAACCGTTAACTCCCAACCAAGCCCATAAATCTTCAATTAGGGTCACTTTTTGGGTCACTTTTGCAACTTTATGGATGTCACTTGTATGCTAGTCATGGTAAATTCACGAGTATCATGTATTATGTCAATATAATAAAATACTACACGGTACCAGGTGTGTGTTTTGGTGATAAATGAATTTTGCGTGGACAGTTTAACTGCAGCTCTAAAGTGCTTGAACGTGCACCTAACAAAGTTTGTCAACGAACCTATCTATTATTTTTGTAAAAGAAGCCGAAAAATAAAAAATCTACATGCCAACAGGCGTCTGCATCTGAGGATGAACTTTTCACAGAGAAACGAGTTCTTTTTCTCAGTTATTTCAATTTCAAGGGCCTCCACCGAAGAGATTTTCTGTTCAGGAGAGTGAATGGCCTATGGACAAGGAGATTTGAAGGATGTAGAATAGCATCAAAGTTAGACCAGCAATTTGAGCAAACCCAGATAAATGCTTAATTTACTCCATGGGGGACGAGGCAGAAGATATTCTAGCATCGTACAATATTCTTTTGGATGAGGCTGACGATTATGATGTCGTAGTTAAACATTTTGACTGTCATTTCATTACGAAGTTACAGCCTTCGAGAAAGGGGCCAGTCTTTACACTTTTGTAAAAGGTTTGATGGAACAGAAAACTATGCGAGCCCTACCGAAATGTTTTCGAACCCGTTTTTGCAGGAACTTTGGCATTGTTTTGACGTGTAGAATTTAACAGCACCTACTTGAAAACATAAATACCCACAGTAATAATTACGGTCTCAAACTAAACCTTAAAAAGACGAAATTAATGGTGATATCAAAAAAGCAAAACATTGACGCCAATTTAACAGTTTCTAACACACAAATTGAAAGAGTCAGTTCATACAAATATTTAGGGGCATGGATCACAACAAACGACCAAAACAAAGAAATCAAAGCCAGAATAGAAATAACGAGACAAGCGTTCATTGAAATGAAAAGGTTTCTATGCTGCCGAAATATTAATTTGAATCTTAGAACACGAATGTTACGATGTTATGTTTTCTCCACGTTGTTATATGGCGTAGAAGCATGGACCTTGAAACAAGCAAACATTAAAAATATCGAGGCTTTTGAGATGTGGTGCTATAGGAGAATGTGGAGAATACCATGGACGGAAAGAATAACTAATAGGGAAGCACTGCGGAAAATGGAGAAGGAATGTGAGATAATAAACACGATCAAAAGAAGAAAATTGGAGTATCTAGGTCACATTATGAGGGGAGAAAAATATCTGTTGCTGAGGCTTATAATGCAAGGGAAGATTAGAGGAACGAGAAGTGTAGGTCGGAGAAGAATTTCCTGGTTGCGCAACCTAAGAGAGTGGTATGGCTGTAGTTCAAACGAGTTGTTTAGAGCCGCTGTCAACAAAATAAGAATTGCCGTGATGATTTCCAACCTCCGATAGGAGACGGAACTGTAAGAAGAAGAAGAAGTAGAATTTAACCTCAAAGTTTCAGGAAACTATTTTGCATCTTAGGAACACGTCCCGGTTTACTTAATCGAACAAAAATTAGTGGAAATAGATGCTAATCTACAAGTAAAATGCTCAGATATAGAACTTCGCATTTTTAGTGCAGCTACGGCGTAAGTTATTGACTAATAAGTGATTTCATTATTCCACTTTTAGAAGGCTCTAAGATTTTCGGGCCGATGTTTATGGGAACTTTTTACCACATTTTGGTACCTAAAATGGGTCATATGCATTTTGGACCATAATTCTCAATCACCCTGTATATTGTATTGTTATTTTATTACCTCTTTCTACGCACTTTCTGAATGTTTTAATTTTTTCACACTGTAAATGTAGACTTGCAAAGGGCGAACAAATAAAAAGCTTAACCAAGAGGGTGATGAAAAAAGCTCCTGTCTCTAATTATTTTTTTTAAGAGAATCCTGAAGTTGCAATTCTCTTAGTTTATCCAGGCTCAGCACACTAAGTGCTATATTCACGGGTCTACCACACCCCATCCCGAAAACCCAACCTAATTAGCCCAACATGGATCTATCGAATAGGACGCAAGCCCTTAACCCACTGACCTACTGCGACCGCCTGATTGATCCTTAAACGTCATAATAAAATTGTATAATGAATACCAGATAATACTAATCAACGTATCAATCTATGACATGCGGTTTTTTATTCACTGCCGCCGTCTTAATTGAGTTTTTAGCTCGCTCTGTAGTACTTGTACGAAATTCATTGATATTTCTTGTACCTGCAAAATGATACCGATCATACATTATGTGAGGTACCTAGCAATGTAGTGATAAGTTGGGATTTCCCCCAAATCGTCACTTAATGGGGTATCCTGACCGATAAAGCTGTGGTAGTTTGGTGCTTCCTAATACGTTCAGCTCTTCTTTGTGGTGACACAAAATCATCACGTTATCCAACCTAAAACATTCGACTCTCATTCAGAGATTTTCCCTCCGTCTTGAAGCGGGTAATTTTACGCTTTAATTACTTTAAAATTCCTACTTCTAAATTTATCAAATAGCTTCAGGGACTTATTTTATTGCAGTAGTGAATATTTTTCTTTCCCGGTTTGATGAAATTATGGGGTTAAGTTTTCTACATAAATTTGCATTCGTCAGCGGCGGCGGGAGTAATGTATAGTAAAATGAATTTAACTGTTTCAGTTTAAATCTTATAATCACACAAATGTAGGTCTTATTCCCACAGATAAGCAAAGCTCTGCTCTTCCATTAGCAACATTAATTATGCAAGTACTGATGTTACTAATGATTTAAGTTGGTCCCCCGGCCGTGTCATGAAGTTCCTGCTAATAAACTTAAGGTATACTTACCCATTTATTACAGAGAAGTGATAATAGGGTTTAAATTTTGTTACACGTTAGTTACGGTTAAAATGTAACGAGGGCGTAGTGACACAGTTATCTAGTTTGAGGAAGTAATGCAACAACACAAATAGTCCTAAATACGGGTCACGAACTTATTAATTATTCAGGAAGCTAAATTCAAACCTAATTAATCCTTTCTATTATTGATAATGCAATTTAATGGGAGGTTTGTGTTCTGACTCCCCTTTCAGAATTCTAACTATGAATATTCATGGCTAAGGAATTTATGCCTTATTTCTCATTATTCTCAAAACTGAATAGGAGAATTTATCTGTAAGTTTTATAAGAAATCCCAAAAGAAATAAATTCGTTCTCCTCATTTGCGTTTTTGCTGCACAAAAGATCTCGAGGATGTTTGAATATATTTCTTATCCGCTAGCATAATACATACGAAATGATTGATCGTTTTCTTTGACGACGACTCAGGTTCACGCAATCTGCCAAATTTTCTTTTTGTGCTTAACTTTGCTAACATCCAACTTGTTTATTTGAAGTAAATTTTTAAAGGAAATTTTATTTATATTTGGCGTGTGTTCGACAGCTGTAAAAAAGCCGTATTCCTTGGATCCCAAATTTCTTGTAAATTATGAAAAGTTCACTGACTTTATTGGCCTAGAAAGTTTAAATGGGTCTTGTTGTTTCTTGGAAACCCGCAAGTTCTTTAAATTTCTTATTAGGTTGATCGATGTACGTTGCCTTGAATTTTTAAAAGCCGTGAAACTACTTAGTGGTTCTGTTTCCGGCTTGTAGATGGATGTTTGCTGATTTATTTAAATTTATGTCTCCGATGTTTCTCAGCTAGGGTTTGTGCCTATAAAAGGTAGCGTTCGAATATACAGGAACTTCACTTCTTAGGATTGATTAAAACCTAATTTAATTTGTTTTTGTGTCGACCGTACAACAAGTAACGAATTTAGAGTGGCCTTGGAAAGTTTAGAGATTATCTTTTATAAGATTGAAGTTTGCTGACGGGAGTCGAGCAGTTTATCAGTTTGTGCTATCATTTGTGAGTTTTACAAGATTTTACAAATGTGTTAAAAAAACTGTTTTTTTTAGAACACGAAACGTTTATATTTTTTATCACTGCCAAGAGGTACATGCGGTTTGAGCTTATTCTATACAAGATTATTTTGAAGAATGAGTAATTGTTGACTAAAGCCAGAAGCTAAATTAATTCATGTTTTTCCTCAAAATTAAAATTGGTTGCCTAATTTTTACTGCACTTACATAATTTAGCCTCAGGGTTACGATTTTATATACGCATAAGTGGAAAAACTTCTTGAGAAAAGAGTAGAATGTTGAATTCTATCCACATAATTGTGGCGTTTTCATACTACCTAAAGCTGTAACTGAACGTTAATACACTTGCGAAGTAGAAATAATGTTTGGGATTAACTTATTCCAAAGGATAAAAAACCGAAAACGTAGAAAACAACAAAAATTGCTTCATTGTAACATTTTTATACATAAACAACGTGGGTAAATATTAACTGTTAACGTGTCATTAATTTGGTAGGAATTCATTGATGTTAAATTATGTGTATTTTTGAAAAACATAACATTTCACAACTTATAACTTAAAATACGACTAAAAAAACTTAATTTTCGTTTTTTACTTCAAAGTGGCATTGCAATTGTCCTGCAAATATTGTTTCAATATATTGGTGTCTAGATGGTGTGAATAAACAATCGGAAAATATCAAAAAACCGCTTGACTGTGTAAGTTGTTCCATGTTTTTCATTTTTTCTACTAAAATCATACTTTTCTCCGATTTTCCACATGCTCTTATTGAATTACATAAGGTTAATAACAATCCCGAACAAAACACTTAAATTTTGACGAAAAATATAATTTTATTTAATTTTCTGGCTTCTTTAAACAATTACCCAAAAATATCACGAGGGATCCGGGAATAATTCAGTACGATATTTGTTTAAAAATTTCAAAGACAATCGTGACCTTATGTAGGGAAACTGGAAATGTGTGTCTCGAAAAGCAGGAAGTGGTAGACCAAAAAAGCAAACCGGAGAGGAAAACATTTGCCCTACTTAGGAAAAACTAGTTATAGTATAAATAATATTTTAGCTAAGCATGATTAATATAGCTTTCGTGTCACAGCATATTATAAGCAAACATGTATTCAACGCTAAACAAAACCCTAAACAGCATATATACAAATACAGTGGAGTTTATTCCCTACAATGCTCAGTCTGTAATTTGTGTATGTTGGTCAAACTGGAAGGTCTTTTGAAACACGATATAAAAAACATGTGAATGCCTATCAAAATTCTAACCCAAGTACGTCAAATTTCGTCAAACATTCAACCTCGTTGATGATTATAAACCTAAAATCTTACATATATGTAATAACGGTAAAAACTTAAACCTTCTGGAATCCATGGAAATTTATAAATTAAGCAGAAATGCACAAGTTAATAATACTCTTAATAACTACCTTGATTTAAATAATCAACTTTACTGAATTTTTTATAAAAGACCTCGCATAGAAATTAAAAATCTTAGTAAACATTGTTCTTGGAATTTCTCTTGTTGATATTTTTGTATTATCGTTACATTTTATTTTATGCATATATTGTTCAACAATTTTAACTTTTTAACTTTACTTTATTGCCCCCTCCCCCACCTGTTCCTTCTACTAGCAGCGTTTACTGCATGTCTTTCAGTGTACTTGAAAATGTCTTAACCGACGTAACATGTAATACAGTACAATAAAAATTATTAGTTAAATTAACGACAAGGTTATTATCATTATCTTATTTAAAATGTTTATTAAATATGTTCCACAAGTTAGATAACTGTTTAGCAGTCTGCCAATTAAACTTTTAACACATTCATATGCTATAATATCCAGGCTTCAAAACTTAATATAATGAAGTGTAAAGAGTACAGTCTAGTAAAGTAGTTTGCCTCTCTCAAAGAAACGTATTCTACATAAGGGAAATTGTTAAAGATTATCCCACAACTTCAGTTCAAACTCTAGCACAGCAAGTGAACTTTTTCGTCGCAACGTGCACAACCCATAATGAAAAATGATTTAAGAACGTTTCCCCACAGAATGACCTTCACCCATTAACTTCTTCCACAAGATCTCGTACAAAAGCAAGCATATTGTCGATGACAGCTTGCTAAAACTTTTCATTCGGGTGACGAATGGTTTTATTCGTCGGCGCGCGTACGTACGCTTTCAAAATTTGAGAATGTGGAATACCGAAAACCCACATATTAATATGCAGCTAGTACGGCGCACTGTGGCTGAAGCTTTAGCATCGTATTCCACTTCATATTGTTCGAAGATGATTTCTATTACAGTTAGCTTAAGTTCACTTAGTTAGCTTGGTTATAACTTTTTATTCAACTACGTATTGATCTAAGTGGGTAACCACAGCATTGAATTTTAGAAGTCATTTTGTTTTCGTACGCTTTTTAAAGCAACATTTACGTATTCATATTTTAATGGTGACTTAAAATAATATCAAATTGCGACTTATCTATTTCCATATTTTTATGATTTTAAGTAAATTCGGCAGAATGTGTAAGTTTTGCTTCAAAATTGTATCTTTACAAAGTCTTGCCTCGTAATCCTCTTCTGGTAGGTGTAATCTTATCCCATACCAAGATATATGTAGATAGGTTCTTCCTCTCAATTTACATAGTAAATAGGTATTATAATTATTTGCTTAATTAACTACGCTTACGGTTTAATGAATCTGTTTGACTCCCTTATTCCGTATTCACTTCCTAAACACAAACGTTGTAATACGTACCGATATTCAAAATAGAAGTTGTTATTGAATTTCTAATTTAGCTTTCATTTTGGAACTTTATTCGCAACGAAATTATTGCAAATACTCACAAATTGACTACCTGCACAAAATATTAACATTCGGGTAAATACAAATTTATTTATAAGTTCGAGCTTTACTTCGTTGAAATTTAGCATGTTTTGATAGTTCATTAGAGTTAATCAATGAATTTTTGATTTTTATTAACAGCTTGCACCCAAAAATAACATTTACACTAGAAACTGAACAAAATAGGCCTACTAACTTTTTAGATTTAAACATAAAAATTAATTCAGCTATTAAATTTGAGTACTCAGTTTATAGAAAACCTACACAAACAGACATTACAATACCACACGATTCTTGTCATCATAAAACACATAAATTATCAGCATACAGGTCTATGATACCTAGGGCTTTAACGGTTCCTTTAGGTGAAATTAGTTATAATAGAGAAATTTTGATTATTAAACAAACTGCATACAGTAATGGTTATAATACTAAACTTATTGAGCTTATTAAACTTCATCAGAAAAAATGAAATACGCCTCAATTCCATATTTTGGCAATCAATCAGTAAAAATTGCCAAAAGTTATAAACAAAAAAAATAAATGTAAAATAACTTTTAAAACACCTAAAAACATTTTAAACACTTTGTTTAATGCTAAAGAAAAAACAGACAATTTACTAAAATCAGGCATCTACAAATTAAATGCTCGCACTGTAATTCGGTTTACATAGGACAAACAATTAGAAATGTTGATATTAGGTACAAGGAACACGTACGTTGTTACAAGTATAAACTGGGGGTGTTTAATCTAATTCTAATTACGCTAAACACTTATTAGAACACAATCATTTAATGACATCTAATAACACTGTAAAAATTTTACACTTTTGTGATGACAAACGTAAGTTGGATATACTAGAAGCATTTGAAATTCATAAACATTTAAAATCTGTACCTTTAATGAATGAACAAATTGATCTCTTAAATTCACCGTTATTGGATGTTTTGGAATGAGAAATCAAGTCATCTGGACGCAGGTATAGAAAACCAAGATCAAGTTAGGAAAACTTAATGTTTCTATAGCAACACCAACTGTTTACTTTTAATTTTGCTTTTGATAATGACATGTAAACACGTTGAAATACGTATAAAACTATAAAGACAAAACCTGTTGAAGTTAGGAATTGTTTTATTTACAATAAATTAAACACTAATTGTATTTGTAACTGTGTTATATTGACATTTTTTGTGAAACTTTCGAAACATCAAATTAAATTATTAGACAGCTGCTTCGAATGTGGCCGCTACACACACATTGGCATTTGCATTAAACTAGCACGTTATTTCATACCTTCTAAACTCCATTAACTAACACAACAAAGTGTGATTAGCGCAACACAATTTATAGTTTCGGTACTTCATAACATGTTGCTCTGGTTCAAAGTGTCTGCGTCACTAGCTAGCGTTTATATACTTTATTACAAAGGAAGCTGTCATTTTTGATGTACTGCACGAACTCGAGTTTTACGCATTTTTTCGATATTGATCGAAAACCACAAACTCTTGAGGTTAGTTTAGAGATACGAAGACAGTTTTGTCACAACAGGAATATCGGATCCTACTCTGGAATGAGAAACTAAACTGCAAGCTCTTGCCGTATGTGTGAGCGAGAAAAACCAACTACGTTATACGAATAAGATTTAGAGGTAGAGCCTTTCTATCGAATGCGAATCTTGAGATGAATGAGAGCGGTTGATGTATTTGACACTAATAAGCAGGGTTGATGAGAGGATTTTCGGGCCCCTTGAAGGCATAACCTTTATAGAACCTCTAATATGCGTCAATTTAGATAGAAATTAATTATCGCAATTTAAAAAGATTAGATAAACATAATTTCAGACAGCTAATCATATATAATTCCAGACTTAACTTATAAAGAAATTGGTTTTAAATGGTTGCCTACCTAATTCAACAAAATTAGAAAACTAGAAAGATGCACACGTTTGGGGTAAGTGTTAACGATCTTGTAATATGTACATTTACTCAAGTTAAATTACTAATCATCTCTGCAATACAACACTGCATTAATTAATTTTGCTTCTAGTATTGTAACAGTAATTCCTTAAGCTTCCCCACAGGCATCGTGGAAAAATTCGAATTTCCCTTAAGATGTTTTTGTTAGATACGCAGTTTCACTTGAATACATTTTAATACATTATGTGTTCTTTAACAAATACCTTCTTTATTTTTTGTCATTTTTGTTTAACTATATTTCTCTATTTATTTTTATAATAGCTCGCTTGAATCGAGAACAGCTGCAATATAACGGTCTCTAAAAGGTCTTAACCCAACATCTACAATGTGTCCGAAAAATATGGAATATTCTACATGTTTCAGTATAAATACCCATTGTATGGAAATTGTGTCAAATTAAAGTTGTGTAATATTTATTTTTGCATTACAGAAAAATACTTAATTATTATTGATTTTTTTTTTGAGAAAGTATATTTCTTTTTGCAATCTGTTATACAACAATAAGCAAAGTTTAGGTTAGAATGACATGAAACAATGACATGAAGATTGTAACCCTGCGGTTACAATACATAAGTTACTTAAAAATAAGGTTTGTATAAAAATAACTTAATTAATAACTTAATTTAATTAGTCAAATCTATGTGGTAGGTCTAGCGGTTTGTATCTATGTAACCTTTGAATATTTGCACTATTGTCTAGTAGGTTCAGAGCCAACGCGTTAGAATGATGTTCTAGGTTGCTTAAGTATTTTTCACTGTGTTTCCTTACCGCGTCTTTCACTGTGTCAACTTCTAAGTCACGTAAGATGTCTGCGTTTCGTACAAAGTATGGCGCATCACACATAGCACGTAGCACTTTACACTGAAATCTTTCTAACATTTGGATGTTGGAGTTGGCTGCCGCACCCCATAGCTGGATGCCATAGGTCCAGATGGGTTTGAAGACTGTGTTATATACGAGGAGCTTGTTGGTTAGCGATAGTTCTGACTTTCTTCCAAGGAGCCAGTAGTGTTGGCGAGATTTCATACCAAGCTGCTTGCGCTTTTTCCAGATGTGGGACTTCCAGGTTAAACCCTTGTCGAGGTGCAGGCCTAGGTATTTGACCTCTGTCAGTTGAGTTAGTGGAATATTGTTTACAAGGACTGCTGGAGATTTACCTTTGCATTTTGTAAATGTTATGTGAACGGACTTTTCTTCATTTAATTTAACTCGCCATTTTTTGGTCCATTGTATTACTTCGTCTAGGCTATGTTGTAGGAGATTTACGGCAACAACCGGATCACTATGTTTCACCATGATTACCTTGTCATCAGCATAAGTAGCATATAGTGAGTGTGGATTTGTTGGCAAGTCCGCTGTTAAAATGAGGTACAAGATGGGGCCAAATACACTGCCCTGTGGCACCCCTGATTTGATTTTGTAGCTCTGTTTGGTCTTGTCTGAATTTTACCTGGAAGTATCGTTCCTCTAGGTAGAATTTGAGGATAATATAGAAAGGGTGTGGAAGAATGCTTTGAGTTTATACAGTAGGCCTGTGTGCCAAACTTTTCCGAAGGCCTGACTGTCATCAAGAAAGGCAGCTGTGCAGTATTGTTTTTCTTCGAAGGTCTGATTTATTGCGTCTACAATTCTATGGACCTGCTGGACGGTAGAATGGTTAGCACGAAAGCCGAACTGATGTTCTGGGATGATGTTGTGTTCTTCGAGGATCGGAGTTAGTCTTCTGGCCAATAATTTTTCCAGTAGTTTACTTAATACGGGTAATAGACTAATTGGCCTATAGAAACCAACTTCGTTGGGAGGCTTACCGAGTTTGGCAATTAATATTACCTGCGCTACCTTCCATTGTTCTGGGAAGTAACACAGCCTTAAGACAGCATTATACAACATGGTCAGCATTACTATGCTCTTGCGCGGTAATTCTTTGATTAATTTCCCCGTTATTAAATCATATCCCGGGGCTTTCTTCGGGTTTAGGTGGTATTTAATCAGTCCCTTGACTTCTCTAACTGTGAATAGTTCCATGGGCAGAGCGAGTTGGTATGGAATATCCAGGAAATCCTGTATTTCCATTTCCTCATCAACGCTTATTTGGGATGGTAAAGGTTGGAAGACATTTACTAGATGTTGAGCAAACAGATCGGCTTTCTCTAGGTTAGATTGATTTTTAAAACAACAATGCCAAGAATAACACTTCAGTTTTTTTAATGACGATGATGTCAAACTTTAATACACTTACATAACAAAATTTCGAAAAAAACGCAAAAAACTTTTTCATATTAGCAGGCCTTGAATTTAAATAAAAGCTTATGGCAATCGTATTTTGTTCTTTCAATTGGTTTTGATTGCTAAGAGATAACAAATTTATTTCCAGGCAGACTTCTGCGATTGTGATAGGCTTTTGTTTACATTCAGCGCCTGCTAATGTGAAGAAGTTTTTCGCGTTTTTCTCGAAAATGTTTTTATGTGAGTGTATTAAAGTTTTACATCTTGAAAGTCGAAAAAATCTCTATCAAATGAGTAGGGCATAGTTGTACCTTGTTAAAAAAAACTATAGTGTTATTCGTTGCGTTTTTTTTTTTCAAAAAAATATTAACTAAGTATTGCCCTGTTGTGTAAATATAAATATTAAACAACTGAGATATATAGCATACATATTCCATACTTTTCGGACACACTGTATATCCAAAAAGAAAGAAAGCTGGCTGAAACACATTTTAACTGACACGGTTTAATCTATTAGCTTAAAATTTTGTATATGGTCCTGGTAATATAATTTTATTATTAGCGTAATTATTATGTAAATCGGTGACTCATTTGGGGGAAGGAGTTCATGTAGTAATTTTTACTTTGTTTTTTAACTCGCAAGGTCTTTTTAATATTTGGAATTCTTGTGATTTATATGAAATTACGTAAAAATGTACTTTTCTTGGAATTTGCTAAGATCGACCCTTTTGATAATTAAACATTTGTTAAAATGTTCGGCTTTATTTGGAAAATTTTATAGACGCCTGATTATGTTCCACATTTAAATACGTATCTAATTAGCAAAGTGAATAACAATCTTTTTAATATAATTTCGTATAAGTAACTAGAATTTGTTGTTAGGGATGCAACGGATTTTCGGTTTTTATCCGTTATCCGGCCATTTCACCGAATATTCGGCTTGGCCGGATAATATGAAACATCCCGCCGGGGATTTTTCAAGTAAAACACAATTGAAAGCAAGAGGACAAAAACCCTATAAGTCCAGTATTTTGCAGATCTGAATAAAATTACTAAATTTATATTATTGGGATCAGCATTTATGAATGCTAAAAATTTGAAATGATTTTACACATCATAAACAAGTATTATTTATTAAAACCACGAAGTAATATAAAACATAAGGAGGATGCACGAACCGCTTATTGCTATGATATGCAGGTCTCAATAATTGTGCAGTACATGTGACAGAGAGATCCGAGACGAGGAATCTATAAAACGTACTCGGTCTCCAATCGTCAACCTAAATTTCACTATATTTAAGCTGAAACTACTTCCAAAATAAAAACTATGCCGGATAATCCGGTATCCGGCTGAACATCCGGATACCGAGTGTCCGTTATTCGGCATTTTCAAAAAGTGCTGCTCGCTGCATCGCTATTTGTTGTTACCAAATTTCAAGTAAATAGATTAAACGACGTCCACGTATTAATTTAAAATATGTCTCTGAAGGAGCAGAAGTGTCTCCTTCTGGGGCGGGGTCTTTGTAACACGACTTTTTTGGATATAGATAAGTGGGTTAAATCGACATAATTTAGTCTAAGGGATTCATTGTTAATTTTATGCCACACCTTTCAGAGACACTCTGTAATATCAAAGATCGAAACTGTAAACATATAACGAGTGTCCAAATAGTCTTACAGTGCTGGGCGGCTATGGGTTGTAAAACGCTTTTTTTTTTTTCATTCATAACTAATATTTTTTTGGCATAAAACGTTTAAATGTTGGTGGACAACAGTTTCAGCATCTCCTATAATAATTTTAATAAATTGTTACTGGTATTTTGCTTCTCATTAATAAACATTAATTAATTTTTATTTAACCATCATAAAACATTAATTATGTCATCTTAAATGACGTTTTGCTTTCGGAGGACTTTTTTCCTAGAATCCACCACAAGAAGGTATTGGCTCATTGTTTATTACTACCCTGTGGCTTAATATTCTGCTTGAAAGAAACACTTAATAATTGTGTTTTGTGGTTTTTTTGTTTTGAATCTCAACAGTATCTTATTACTACTATTTTTTTACTATATTTATGTAACATATTTACCTGGTTATTAATTTACTCCTAAGCTTTAAAAGTAGTGTATTAATTGAATTAGATAGGTTAAAGTATCCTCAAATTTTTGCAGGCTCTGAAATAATTACAGAAACGAATATTTGAATATGAAGAATTTAACCCGAGTATTTCCTTGTTTTGTAGTGACATGTATTATATATCGAGTTAGTATTACTGTTCTACCGAGCTATCGTGGTTCAGGAAAGACCGTTCTAAATAATGTCAATCTATCACAAAGACATTTGTAGAAATATGCGAGTTCTGTTCCAAAGCAGCCGCATTTCAGAAATGATTTTTATCGGACCTGTATAACATGCGATCGACATTTAAAATTCCCGTTAGCTGTGAACATTTTTTGCGACTAAAGTTTTTTTTTTTTTTTTAACAATTGGCAATGCACCTAATCTTTAAGATTAACTAACATTTTGTTTATATCCTAAATTACTATGTACTTATCGACTAAAGTGTAGTTTTATATTAAAGTTGTCCTGAGTGTTTGGTGGACACATGAAAGGAAATTAAATATTTAAATTGTTCCCGTACGGGCATACTTTAAAATATCAAAGTATTGATATAATAGTAACTCCCATATAAAATGGTACGGAGATCTAGTAATACTTTGTATAACAATTTTATCTACTTTTCATTTTTCACTGACGCCGCCGTTCTTAATAAAAAGAACTTTATCATAAAACCGAAGAAGTACTTGTGAAACATAATTTCATTTAAATTGAATAGAAACGTTTATTTTTGTGCTTTTGGTATAAATGAATAGACGGGAAAAGCTGTAGAAGGCATCTAAAACACTAGACGTACTAAACTGAAACTACGTTTTATTTATGTCTGAGATTTATGGATTTTATATCCCCCATTCACGAATAGGCACTTTAAGAACACATTTTGCATCCAACAAAAATTTATAGATCTCGGGAACTTGATATTTGAATTTCCAACCGCTTAGTTCCTACATTGTAAATTTTAGTAACCATTTATATTTAATGAAGAGTAGTGTTGCTAATGGTGCAAGTTGGTCCCTCAACGACCCACCCTTGCGGTAGTCCAATTACACCCTAAGATTTGCTATTCCGCTCTACATTGATGTGTTGTGCACGGAGACATTAACTACAACCTTGTTAATATCTAGAACAAATTTAGAACACAGTTTATATGATGAAGTGGTGGTTCTGTAGAGACGTTAATGGTTTCTATTTGAATTAACTAAATTATGAAATATGTTTACCACAATTAACCTATTCATTACACGAGGCAAGCTTACGGTATATTGTTTAATTGTAAATTCATTAAAGACTAGTTAATCATGTCTTAAATTATCGGTTTTATAAGGTGATAAACTAACCGCTGTATACGAGGGATACCTCTTATTTAAATTTAGTATTTTTAACACCTACAAAATTATTTAAATGAATTCAGTCTATGGAGTTTGTTTAGCACAGGCTATTATAAACGTTTATAGAGTTCAAAGTTTTGCGAGCTTTATGACAGTTGTGTTTCGTTATAGAGAATCAGAGATTCATTTTAGTAATGTGAATTACGAATAATCATATTATAAAGTTCATTTCCAGAGCGAGTTGGATTAGTTGGCTTAACCGAATTACTAATTAAGGACGATGAAGAAAACGAGGGAGTGTGTCAACATTAGTTTTGCAAATTTCAAATTTTCTGATATATCAGATTAATTGATGGGAAGCGCTAGCTCCCTCATGCTTAATTGATCCAATATTTTTTGCTGTGCAGGGGTTATAACTTAATTAATATAAGTAAAGTTCAGTGCATATCGTTCTATAATATTTAATTGTTTTGTGATTAAAGAAATATTTAAAAAAATAGTTATGCAAGGTGATTATAACGTCACTACAACGTTAAATTGCTGTAAAGTTTTAATTATTATTAATGCTAGAAACGTGAACTAGAAATTAAAACGTTTAGTCGTAATTATATGATTTTCTAAAATATTAAACCAACTATGGTTTCCAAACAAAATGCTACACCAGAAAGAAAGAAAAAAGAAAATGTATGAGCATTTTATTTAAAGGTTTTGTCAATTGGTGCTGCCTTTACGAGGTAGAATGACTTTTTTTAAATTTAAACCACACCCGTATAGTGTTTAAGATATTAAAACTGGTCATAGTCACCAACTATATACTTTAGTACATCCAGTGACGTCCTAGGTTTAAAGCTAACTGGTATAAATACACTTACAACACTCTCACTCGCGCATTGGGCTCTGCTCTTAATCACACATACACTGCACTAACTCGAATGGTTTGGTCCTCTTCAGCCTGCGGACTAGATGTTGGTTGTGCAATAGTTGAAGAGCTTCCACATTAACATGCCGATGAAGTCTGGCTTCATGCTTTCCTGCAAATCTTCTAATCTCATCCTTGACAAGGGGAATGCCAAGATCACGCTGTATAATATCCTTATTGCGTACATACCATGGCGCATTTACCATGTTACGCAGTACTTTGTTTTGGAACGTTTATGGTCTTGATGTTGGACTCTCTGGTGCAGCACCATATAATCAGATGGGTTTGAAGATCTGGTTATAGATAAGAATTTTATGCTGCATTGACAACTTAGTGTTCCTACCCAGGAGCCAATAGTGCTGTTTATATTTAATGCCAAGTTCAGCCTTTTTCTTCGTAAAATGTTTCTTCCATGCAGCTTCGCATCCAGAGTCATACCTATTTACTTTTATTTGGCCTACTGCAAGCAAGGCTGTATCGTCACCGAAGGTAGCTGTGGTTATTTCTTGCATCTCTTGAATATCATTGGTGTAGAGCAGGTACAGGACTGTTCCCAATACACTCCCCTGAGGCACACCCGCAAGAATTTCTTTGAGGTCTGAGTATTCATCTTCCTATTTAATACGAAATAGTTTGTCAGAAATATAAAATGTTAAAATTTCAACATACTGTTTCGGGAGAGTCTTATTCAGTTTATGGATCAAGCCTTCATGCCACACCTTGTCGAACGCTTCAGTACGTCGAGAAGGACAGCAGAGCACACCTGTTTTTCTTCTAAGGCCGTTTTTATTACGTCCATGATTCGATGTACTTGATCTATGTTAGAATGTTTGTGCCTGAAGCCAAACTGCTAGTCTGGAATCAGTTTATTATCCTCTATTAGAATTCTCAGCTTTTTTAAGAAACAATTTCTCGAAAAGTTTGGAGATGATCAGATGCAGTGATATGGGTCTATAAGACTTCACGTCATGAGGAGGTTTTCCGGGTTTTGGTAACATCATTACTTCCGCCACTTTCCAGATGGAGCGGCCATGCTGCAATCTAAATGCCGCATTAAAGAGGTAAGTAAATATGACTATACCTCTGCTGGGCAGTTGCTTCAAAATTTCGCCTGTGATCAAATCGAATCCTGGAGCTTTTCTTGGATTTAAATTGGTCCTAATTTCCTTTGCTAGCTTCTTTGGAGTAACTGGCGTAATTTCTTCTGAGAGATGATTTTCTGAAACGTCAAGTGTGGTCTGTACTTGCATCTGATTAGGTAGAATGACGTGATCAAATTTTATTATTGCAGTGACAATACTATTGTTAGTTGATCACTACAACAAGCAGGTGACGGCTACCTTACTGCAGTAGAACAGCTTACCACAATTCAATCTGATATGGTTTGTTATTGCTAGAACTTTTAATGATCAATGTTCGCCAAGATCTCTCTACATTGAATCTGCTGATAACTGATTGTGGGAATACTTGAAAAATAAAGTCTACATAGTCAGTTTTATGACATCGTGAACCAATTTGGCGAAACATTTAAGAAATCGCTGCAATAATGCTCCCAGATGCAATTTGTAATTTATCACCTATGTTGACCTTTGAAGAGCAATAGAGCACGCGAGAATGGTGAACATTCGCGAACATCTCTAAGTTGTTAGTTACCCCTAGTATCATTTTTTGATTTCCTAATTTAGTTAGAAATAAAACTATGAGTATAAGATGTTAATTAAAACTTTTCCAAATGTGCTGTGAAAAAATAAGACTTAATTTTAAGTGAATTAAAATATGGGGAATAATTTTGCACGCTGCTTGAATGATATCACAACTAAAACTCTTTATTTCAGCCTTACACCCTTTTATAATATTTGCATCTAGTAATGAAAGAGTATTTCTCTATATTAATATAGGTTTACAATGTGATTCTGCTTAGCTTCCTATAATATCCATATTCATAAATCTGTTAGTTTTAGCATTAAACCTCGCTCACTTAATATATAAACAGGGGCCGATGTTCCCAGTTCTAAGATTCAAGGTACCTATGTAAAGGATTCGAAAGTTTTGAAAGTCTGAAACACAATTTGTTAATGGTAAAAATATCAAGGATTTAACAGAAAATTGTTAATGAAAAGCATATTCTTTGGAACATTTAGATCTAGAAGTTTTATTGTAAAATTCAAAGAAGTTAAACGATACTTAAAACCGACAGAACTATTACTAACCTATTAAAATAATAATAATAAACAAACAGAACGCCTTGACTTAATACTAAGCACATTGCAAAGAAAAGGAGCAAAGGAGACAAGAAGTGTTGTATAGTTCTAATTTATTGCAAACATTTAAAGGTTGGTAAAAACTAATTTAATTTGACAGAGCACAAACATATACATTAATACTCACTCGCCGGAGGTCTTCACCAAATTGGCCGAAGCAGGCATGTTGCTTCTAAACACATCAAGCAATCAGCATTCAGAATATCACCAACATTAGCATGAAAGACAAGCAGATATACATTACTACTACCACGTAGCCTCTAGTAGTTATAGTAGGTAACCTCTGGAGTGTGTTACAACATTACCTTCAATGCACTGACTCGGCATATGTTAAAACTTGTAAGAGAAGAATAGGACGCATATCACGCCGGATACCGATTAACTAATAGTTAACCTGATCAATGGAAATCACATGTCAACGTGCTCACCAATCGGGATTTGCCCTCTTTCCGAAAGCCACGAGCCACATAGATGTGAGGAAAATAGGCATCCCTTTCCAGCGGTTACCGGTAATACTTTTTAATACAATTAGTCACATTATCAATCAACCAGGTCGAGGAATCTTAATTGGTTCACCTACTTTAGATTTATGCATACTTCGGCGGGCTTTATCAACTTTTATTTGCGCTCGACAACAACTGCGATAACAATATCACGACATCAACAATTTTACTTCATCAATAGTAGCCTAGTACTATGCTACACCAACTCGCCTTTACACAGCTATCGACAGTGTATCAGTAAATAATATTGTTACTGGCGTAGCAATGCAATAATTAGTGATCTCCCCAACTTTTCTTTAACATCTATTTCTGCATGAACCATGTTTATTTACCTTTATAACTATTATGTACTTGACCAATTCGATAAATTAGTAATAAAGTGTAAAGAGCATAATGTAATAAAGTTATTTGTCTCTTCAAAAATTGTTTTCTACACCATAATAAATACTTTTTTTTTAAACAAGAAATGTAGATATCGATTATTGTGTTATAAAGTAAAGTCGGTGGCACTACACTCCAATGAGGAGTTTGGCCTGCAATGCGGTGGGTCAGGGCCACCGTACCATCGCTTCCAATACCCAGCCGTCTCGCACTCTTATATAAAGTACGGAGTGGTGTGGTAAGCACCACGCCTTAGACGGCTGCCTTACTTCCCTCACCCCTCGAGGGGTTTGGTTCCCAATTTTTAAAAAGCGACTGGGTAGGCCGCCCGCCAGGCATCCAGTCTTCGGGTTTGAACCCAAGACCTTCCGCGTAGCAGCCAAGTGCCCTAACCACTCGGCCACTCTGGCGCCATTGTGTTATACAAATGCCAAAGTTGATACTGGAGCGTAAAGGCGTATTCATGTTCAAAATTATTTCTAATAAAAGTTTGCGTTATATACATATTTTTGTCTCTTCTTTTAAAAGGATCATGAGGCCGTGCGTGAGCACGACTCCGTGATTTCCATCTTACCCCCTTGCCCGGGCTCAGCGCACTAACATGCCCCACCCCTGAAAGACATGCAACCCAACATACACACCACACACACCATCCATGGACACACCGGATTTAACTTATTCAGAAAAATTTCCGACGGGCAGAGGACTCGAACCTACTGCCGTTGGAAGTCTAGTTTTAAAGCCTGGGACTTTAACCACTAGACCACCCGCTGGCCCTCATATTTTTGTAAACCTTATTTTATTCTCTTTCCAAATATGTACTAATATACGGGGTGGTTCATTTATAATAAAAGTTTATGTCAATTTTAGCGCATTACATAGTAATCTGTATTGGATAAATTACTACTTTAATATGTTTTGATCTGTTATCATTATTAGGAAGAACGCGTTGGTAAATCACATTGCGAAATAGTATCGATCTTTCTATGAATGAATTCGATGTTGGTATTTTTTGTTGGACGTGTACATTAATTTACGTAAATATGTATTACGCCTACTATTACCTTGCAACAAAGTAAAGCGGCAGCTAACAAGAGCTTAAAGAAAAGTCCAATCATAAGTACTTTTTCACAATGCCATCTTCTAAATGGAACATTTGTGTTGCAGCTTCTTATATTGCCCGCTTTTAAACTTTGCTAAGACGCCACTACCTCTGATTAAAATGTCAGGAGGATAAAAATTATTGTGCCTGGGATTTGACAGATATCCTCTGAGTGCGTGGCTTAATTTGCTTTTAGACATCTTTTGCGATATTAAACACGTTTTTTGGCTCAAAGCTCACTTCCCGTACTTTGTTATTAAAGAATTTCCTAATCGCTTTGCTTTTTTTTTCTTGTAATCTCCGAAATGATTTGTTAAGTGAAAAGTTTTGTTTACCTCTTAATACAAATTAATTGAGATGTAAAACCGGACGTTTTAATATTACAATTAAACTGCCTACAGAGTTCTTCAAATACCTTTTCTGCATTTTACGTGTATGTCTTTCTATATGACGTTTATGTGAAAAGCATATTTTTAAATTATGAAAAGCTTGTTATACGGCAAAAATGTAATTTTCAATTTTTGATAGCAAAATTTATGGCATTTTTCTTTAAAACTGATAAATTTAATATTAGACTCGGATCAAATTATAAAATGTAGAATTCTACTACATACTAGAGTCAATAACAGTTGGAATTGATAATTAATAGATTTTCATTTTTTTTTTTCTAATAATTCATCTCTCGTACATTTGGTATTATACGTTGTACATAATGACAATTGTTTTTACGAAAAACGTGAAGCTAAATCTGTTTTATCTGTGTTTAATATTTTCATCCTAAAATTCCACAGCGTTCCTTCGCAGCACTTTTTATATAAAAGGTAATTTCTGCGTTATTAATATTCCAGCTTTGTAATTTTGCCTCTTAATAAATATATACTTTGGGTTCCCGCGCAATTTAATATATTTCTTCATCAACGTAAATTTTGCAGTAAAGTTACTATTGAATTTTATTACAGCAGTAAATGTTATATACTACAGCTTTGAAATGAATTTAATTTATCAAAGGTCATTGCAGGCTTCTCATATTTTATGATTTTTTATTTTATAACTCTTAAAGTGATCTAGGAGAATTAAGTGAAGCGGGGTAGCGATTGTAAACCAAGAACATACACCGAAATAGAATAACTTTTTGGTTTTCGATTACGGTTAAAATTGTCATATTTGATCCGAAACTTCTTTGCCGGCGGGTGCAACACTCGATTGTGATAACGTATGTCATGTAACGGATGTCTAAGCGCGGTCGTCTTTTCCGGCAAGCTTCTAGGTTCTAGCATCGGTGCGTCAGGATCAGTATGTAAATGGTCACGAAGTTGGTTGAACATGTTTACACAGGCCGAAGAAGGAATAAAGGACATAATGTGAATGAGGTCGCATAGATGCAAACTGAAGCGATCAATGTTCAGTTTTTCTCTCATAGCCACACAACTCTAAACGAGTGTATTTTGAAGCTTTGCTTATACACCCAATCTACGAACCGCACTTATAGTGAGAGATATAATTTATAATATATTTGATTGAAGATTGAATTACTTTCGACTAATATTTCCTTTCTTCAAAAACAAAAAAAAATATTATTTGCAAGATCGCCAATTTGCAAATTAAGCGTTTTTAACACGAATAGCGTAATATCTCGAGAAGTACTTGGCATTTCGATTTGATTGATTTTTTGTTTAAAAGCGGATGCATCAGCGCTGTCTATGTTTTATTTTTGCCCAAATAAATTACAATTATAACTTTTGCTTCGATGTAGCGAACTTTTTAGTAAGCGAAAAAGTTTTTTACTTGTAGATTTTAACATATACATGCAGTGAACAAAATTAAGATTACATATGAGCAATATTTTTATGTAAAAAATAGATATCATATGATACTCTGATATGATACTTTGGAAAATATGCAAATGAGATCAGCATCCTGGGGAAACCCCCGAAAACTTTGATGGCAATGAGTAAAGAAGTGGATATAGGTCACATTAAGAATTAAATTTTGAGAGTGGTGGTAGCTCAGAGGTTAGACGCTTAGCCTCTAACGCTAGAGGTCTAGGGTTTGATTCCCCGCCAAAGCCATGCAGCAATAAAAATCTATGCAGCAACTCGCCACTCACATTCCCCAATCCGGTGTAGGCAGCCGTGGGGCCTTAATGCCTGAAACATTCTCTGGTATTTAGTCGTTCAGATTCTACGTTAAACTGTAGGTCCCCCGTACTCCACCTTAGCGCTAAGGAGAGTACGTGGCAGAGAAGAGTACCGGTGCCCAGCAGTGGCACGTAAAGGCTAATTGCGAAGAACGTTTCAGCCGAGACGTTATAAAAACATTTTTGGAACGTTCCAAACATTTGCCAAAGAGGTACTCAGAAACGTCTTGGCTGGAGATGTTGCAAAAACATTCTTGGAACGTTCCAAACATGTTCCAAAAAAGTCCTCAGAAACTTCCCGGATGGAACACTTAACACTGTTAAAAATTGTATCAGAGGCGTTTTCAGCACTACAATACCGTGTGATCATTTAAAATTTTAAAAGATTTTTGAAACGAGTATTATTCTGTATTATAGTATAAGTATAATAGGAAATTATTTAGAACTGGTCACAACTTCAATTTCCGCAAATTTATAAATAACAATTACTTGTAACTATAGTTTATTGAGCATTATAACAAAAGTAAATAGAGGTAATTTAATAACATCCGATTTTATGGAAAACAATAATATACAATCTATACTACACCATAAAACAATTGCGCAAACCCAGTAACTCATTTGAAAGTTTCAACAAAGCACGTTTTTGGGACAACCCAATGGACCGTTCCACATATATTCTTTGAAACATCGCTGCGGCACGTTTACGAACGAAGCACACATTTATTATCTAATTATTTTCATATGTAAATAATTTATGTATGAGGTTTTACACTTTTATTTCTATTTCGCATAACTCATTTTAGCAAAAATTACTGTCGCTGATTCTGACACGCTCAATCAAGACAAGTTTGCAGCACAGAACAGAACTTTTTGTCTTTTCTCTAATCTGTACCCAGTTCGCATTCGCATTGCTAGACCGATATAAATAATTGTTTTGACTGCAAACCCGTGGCCAACCAAAAGCACTAACCACGTGAAATATAAAGGCTAAATACTTATTATTGTTTGCTACATAAAATAAACTTAAGTTTGAACTTTTCAGGAGCAAAATCCCGAAAATGGTTAGGTGTGTGTAACGTTTCAGAAAATATTAATTTCGGTTTTCGTTTCGATTGTGATGCAGAACATTTTCCGGGTTTGGTTAGGTTTCGGTGCAGTTCCCAGTTAGAAACATACTAGGTTTTATTGCTAGTGTTATTATTTCCACTGCAGATCACTCCGTCTGTCAATTTGTTCGCACATTGTATGTGTTAAATTGAAAATAATACACGAGTTTATACGTTTAACATTATAATGCTGCACAGCGTGTAAAGATTTTAATAACCTCTGCTAAGCTCGGTAGGAGAAAACGCATTTAATTCGATTATTTTGTTAGTAATCTTAATTAAAGCACATAGTTTCGGAATATAAATGATGATACAATGATCGCTGCTATACATAGTATTACGTGTTACCTATAGACCTATTGTTGTAAACATGGTTTGATAACATAGAATAAAACTTTTCCGTCAGTATAAAACAACCACTTCTCTTTTAATTAGTTTTACGCATTTGTTTCTTAACCAGGGTTGTCGTATTATGAAGAACAATATGAAACTTCTATTTAACACGCGAGTTTCACATAAATTTCAACGACATAGCTTGAAAGTAACATAACCAAGTCGGATTAATTAATGTTCGCTGCTGTCACGTTATTAAATGAACCTTTTTACCCAGATTATTACGCGCGCATGCTTGATGTAATCAACTAATTAA
The DNA here is from genome assembly GCA_958336395.1 of Ctenicera cuprea. Lineage (NCBI taxonomy): Eukaryota > Metazoa > Arthropoda > Insecta > Coleoptera > Elateridae > Ctenicera > Ctenicera cuprea. Next base: position 42,026,032 of record OY284490.1, read on the forward strand.
ATGATATATAAAATTGTCAAGACTACCAAGCTTGTGAAATCAGAGTCATGTGTTTTTCTTTTCAACAAACAGCACATGTTTCACAAATGGTAGGTATTGCATATTGCAAAACCCCGATGCAGCCATTTTTCCTACGGTTGTCACATAAAGGTTTTCAGGCACGTACTTGAAGTACATCTGTTCTACATATCTCTCCTTAAAAAGTAGAAGCGGAGCAATCGACATCGTCTCGAAGTATTTTAATAACGCAGAAAATGTTACGGATATTTACGACAGTTTTTGTTTATCTAGTAGAACCCGTTTTTTTCTTTATTCGGCATACTTCCTACTTTATTAGTATTATCTAAAATTCTTAATAAGAGATCATATGTCTAGGAGTGTTGATATTGTGAACGCTTTCTTATCGAAAACGTTTCTTTCTGTGTAAAATAACCAATATACTATATTGCAATTAAAACGTCGCTGTATACTTAGAAAACTGCGTAGTGGATCTTTTTTTATCGGGTGGTGAATTTTATTACACTTCAGAAAGAAAATACATGTATTTAAAAAATATTTAAATTCTCATAGTTTTTTTAAAGAACATTTTTGTTTAAGTACTGATTATGTAGTGGACAAACGTTTCTTTAAATCAATAGAAATTATTGAATAACCGGAAGAATAGTAAAATTGCTTCTCCTAAATGTTCACTCCGCACAAATTAAAACATTTGACTTGTCAAATCTCCATAAAACAATTGATTACGCTGACAGACGTTTGTCTCATATTAGTTTTTTGTCGATTTTTGCATAATATTTCAATATGTATTCAGTTGAAGAAGAAATATGTTATTAAATGCCACACTAACGAAGATAGTGGCACCATCATATACTGTCTACAAGTTTGGGAATATTTTGAAAATGTACTACAACTGGTTAGGCAGTGCATTAGGCAATCTGTGTTTGAAATAAAATTTGCTTTAGTAAACTATGCGAAGCAGGAATTTAAATGATTTCATAAACGCTGCACCGTTTCGAAGAAACCCTTTGGCCACTCGGTAGCTCAGAATCAAGCTTTGATCGCTAGAGGTAGTACTGCGGAAATAATTAGATATGATTAAACCTTCTAACATAAATTTATTTTATCCTTTAATTTACAACTATAGTTATCTAATACTATAAGTGTTTGAACTAAATAAAATATTTCCCTCTGTTATAATAAAATTATAATCACTCCTGTAAGAAAACTAATTTATACATTATTTTAATTAAAATTCTTCTCGAGTCCTTTATGTCTGACACCGTCCATACGCTTTTCAAATTGCAGTCTGTTGCCTGGACTCCCAATCGCTCGTTGCGGCGTCTGATAACTAAGACCGGAGCACACCACTCAGCTCAGCTGCTGGTTTATCGAACAAAATTCGTTTATTGCCACTAAATTGTACAAACAGTATTATAGATTTAATTCCTCATTTAACCACGTCTATATGAAGTTCGTCCTAGCTGGTCTGTTTATACTGAATTACCAAAGTGCATGTGTTCACCTTACTGCCCGAGGTGAGTTTATATCAGGAATTTTGAATGTAATATAATCTTCGATCACGATGTTTCTTAAAATTTTCCCCAAGTTACTGCTTTCGGATTTGTACCTAATAATGCCGTGTGCCTTCGAAATTATTATTTCATTTATGATCGTTATAGAAACCTTTCAGAATCAAATAGGATTTTTATTGTTTTACTTTTTAACTATTGTAATTACGCGAAAAGAGATCAACCTGGGTTGAAATTCATCAACGCTGCCTGCTCAACCTTCATTGGTTCGGTATGGAAGTGCGTTGAAATCTTCAACCGCAGCTTCCGGAATTTAAATAATTAATGAAAAAAGTGAGTTGAAATCTTCAACGTCTAACTTTAACCCTTTATATAGGAACAGAAGCGCGTGAAACTCTTTACAGCGAACTGCAGGTGCTTAGTTAGGAAATACTGTTAATATTTTTATCGATACTTTTCAATGGTGCTTGATTTTATACCCTTAATCTTCATCCTTTGGGTCATGTGAGAACTTTGTAGTGGGGACGATTTGTGAAGTAGGGATCTTTTCGCGCGGTTCAGCCTCCCGTTTTGTACTCGTGACGACGCGACGCCAGCGCGTATAGTTGCAAACAAATAAATAAACATTCTCTGATTTTTAATATCAGGCTGTTCATATTTATTAATTTATTTCGGCCCATTACAACCAACACATACATTTTCCCTATGGATAGGGTTGCCACCAGCGGATTACCGAACAGTAGGATTGTGAATTTATCTAATTTATAACAGTAACTTTGTCCATACTGAGGGGAGGTTGGGTGAGAAATATGAATGGTCCGGAAAAAAAGTTTGAAGAAAAATGGGCAATTTATGAGTAGTGAAAACAAACGATAACGAACAATTTAAAAAAGGAAAATAGTTTTTAATAGCTAATTTTTGATTGAATCGTCATATGCTGTGGGCGTAACCAATTTTTCATTAAAAAAAGAAAATGTATTTTAAAATTAATGTACTTACACATAAATATTAAATAACAGTCTAATACATTTATTATACATAAAGAAATAAACTTATTAGCGTCGTAATTTCTATTTATGTATTTTATTGCTTTTTGCAGCATCTAAAAGCTTTTGATTACTTTTGATATAAATATAACCATAGAATTCCGAATACTGCATATTAAAACTTAATATAGTCTGAAATTCAGCTTTTGCGATAGCTATGTCAACGCCAACGGTTCTTCAACTGAGGCTTGCCGACCTTTGGAGATCCGGGGAGCTATTGCCGGGGGCCCGGGAAAAAATGAGAATTACTAAAAATATATAAAAATACAAAAATATGTTTATTTATATTGATAAAAACACGTATTCATTACTTTCAAGTCTGTTGTTATCAAACTATATTTAAAAGCATCCCAAAATAGGGAGCATTTTGACCCCTTATAGGTATATTATAGCAAATACTGTATAATTATATAGTATTTGATTATAGTTATAGTAGGATTATTATTTTTAATGCCGGCGACTGCAACGCAGCGGCGCTGCCACCAAACGCTTCCAAGCCGCCTACTGTCAAGAGGCAGAGGTCCTAACCTTTTTTTGAACGCAAAGGGGGTCCTCAGACTACCAAAATGAAAGTACCGCAGGTCTATTTCGATTTTGTTCGCCACTCCACGTGACTACAACATGAATACGAGTAATAAAATATATAAGGGAGCTTAAGTAAGGCGCGAAATTTTTAATATTAGAAATTTTTTAATTCTAAATTTTGGAAAATTTTAAAATTACCAAACATTTTGTGTCCGGGTCACAACACGTAACGAACATCGAACAAATTTATGAATTGGCGAACTGTCCGGGCGAATACCGAACGGGTGGCAGCAACCCTTCCTATGGAGCGTGATCAAGTTCACCAGCCGGTATTAATTTTTATCAACGCTGGGTTGTGAAACACTGTTTGAATTTGTAACATATCACAAACTGACATTGACCTTCAACAAAATGGCGTGTAGCTTCATATTTTATAAGATGTATCTAGTGTAACTATATACATTGAAATCTGTGAATATAAAATATTTAAAATGGTAGAAAAATTTATCGAACATGTACTGAATGATTTCAAAAAATTGTAATATTGTTTTATAAGATATTGTTTTCTGGTAGTCAACGTGACAGTGATACATGAGACAATATTACACCTACTTCGTAATAGTTCAATGAACTCTTAATAATCGTTCTTTCCCGTTTTAAATCTGGTATCATATTTAAAGTTATCGAAAAATATTGAAAACCTGTTTGTTATTCCGGACTGAAGTTTATATTTTTGAGTTCTGCAAAATAATTCTTTGTAGCTTTTTTTTTCAGCATCTTACAAACGCAATGCCATTTGTTTTATAATTTTATATCAATAATATTCCTTAATTTCTTTTTCTTCGTCTTAAACCCGGTGATGCCACATTATAGCGTTAGATTCTCGGTCCAAAATTTATAGGTGTTCGTGTTTCTGTCTCTGGCTATTCCATCATCAGTTATCCTCCCTAGTCGTTGCTTTATTAATTATTTATCCAGTTTCTCGTGGTTGAGTAGCTGCAAGGTTTATAGAGGGTGATCATGGGAACCGGGAAACTATTGCCAAGTGTTTTATTTTTAAAGATTCAAAGTCAGTTAAATCAAAAATGAAAAGTAATTTTGTCCTCTGCTTACGATGGTGAAAACGAAAACAACATTGTGCACTCGCGTATTCGGTTTTTGTTGTTAAAAATAATTTTTTTAAACGGCACACTAGTTTTTCATTTTAATTTCTTTAAAAAATATGAGGCCGTAATATGATTAAATTAACAAACAACGGCACACCGTAACTTTTAATACTTTAATAAAATAATCCCAACAGCCGTGAAACAAAAGCTTTTCATTTTATGGTAAAAGTCAAACTTTCATTATCTATTCAAATTGGGCATCATCATTATCTAATCAGCAGCGATTTCTTCTAACTACAGTATTCGAAACTCGACGTATCATTCCGTGGTCAATGTTTACTAACGCATTTGTACTGAATCGACTAAATCTTCTGCAATGTTGTATCTATCTCGATAAACATGATCCTTTGGTTTATATCCTTACAGAAATAAGTCTAGCTGGTCAGGTGATCTTGGGGGCCTACGTACACCCCCATATGTTCCAATCAATTGGTTTTAAAACTGTTTATTTACGTAGATACCTATACGTCAGTCATCCAAAATGTCATCTAAACCATATGCTTAATATTCTAAATAAACTCTTGCTTTCAACTGCCTTCATAAACGTGAAAATAAATGTTATTTTGAAATAGGCAAGTTCACGGTTTCACGTTAAATAAAACTTCATGCGCTCTTTCTCTAACTATAAAGGGATAATTTTGGTTCCAGTAATGCTGATATTGTGTATTCACCATCTTTTGTTTGAAAAGTTAAACTTGTCTGATCACATAATATGCATTGCAAAATTTTCAATTTGATCATGTTTTTCTAAAACCAATGACAAAATTGGATTTTGCGTAAGGCATCATTAATATGTAAACGCTGCACTTTTTTGGTTGCCGAAGGTCTAAATTTAGAATTATACCGAAAGAAAAATTAAGATTACATTGCATTGCGTATTGAATGTCGGGGATGAGCTTCAAAGTAGGCTAGTGTCAAAATTTCCAGGTCTTTAGAAATATGTTGCTGTCGATAGGCTTTTCGTTTGTTCAACCCGACGCAATACATTGTACATTTAACGCGATAAGTAAAAAGTTTGTTAATTACTGTCCAACCTTGCGACTTGTTATGATCTATGTATAATAAACATCATAAATTCATTGTGTTTATGTGAGGCCAGTTTATTAATACCATCAGGTGCGCCTAACTTTGATTTTGCTTAGGGGGCTAATTTTGGTTTACGGAGAATATGTCTCTGAATGAAGACCCAGAACAAATTCGCTCGGAAAAGTTTATTAATTCCATCAGTGGCGCTTAACGTTGCTTTTGCTTATAGGGGCCAATTTCAGTTCGCGGAGAAAACGTCCCTTAAAGAAGTGCCAGAACAAGCTAGTTGGTAAAAAGTCTATGGAGGAAGCATCCGCCGGAGTAATTTTTTCCTGAAGCTTTTTTGTTCTCTAAATTGTATTCCAGGGCTGTGGTTTCCGACTTTTTTTTTACGTAAATTATTTTTTCCGGGAGCAGCTCTCATTTCCGAGACGCGCGCAGGGTATGAAGTTACTAAAAAGAAAGCGGAGTCGTAGTTCTGTGAAAATGTTCGATTCTGAGATTGTGGTATGACTTTTTTAGAAAACCGAACGAACTCAATTCGTATGGTTATTTCGATACCCTAGATACAAAATGGCGGCTGCTACTTTTTTTAAATGTTTGCTTTGATGCCTACTGTTTACTGTAAAATGGGTTCTCAGATTGTCAGCAACTTTGATTATTGTGATAGCCTGAAAAGGACACAATGTTACCACGGGCTAGAAATTTTGAAATTATAAAATCCTGCAAGGCGGAGTCCGAGTGGTCCAGTGGTAAGAGGATCAGGCTCACAATGCGTTAGTCCTCGATTAGAATCCAGGAAGACGCAGAAAATTTTGCTGTAATTCTGTGGATCAGTACCGAGCTCGGTAACCATTCAATGTTGGGTTAACTAACGGTGCTTGCTTTGATTGTTAGTGGCTGACCAGGACAAGTAAGAAAACGACACGAAACGTTAGAAGAGTGGTATAAGCTGTAGGAGCATAGCGGCTTAAAGGCCAAGGCCCCACTACCGCCTACTACACAGCAAAGAGCCTACCCGGAGTGAAAGGAAACCTCGACACCGTGAGGTGTAAGAATAAGAGAAACGAAGAATAAAATTCTGCAAGATGAAAAAAATTAACTGCTGCTCGGGTTTTTTTAATTTGATAGGCTCATAGAGCTAGGGATGGGTAACAATTTGGTAATTCCACTGTTACGCGTTATTAAATTATTTTAAAGTTGGAAAGAAATGCTCTTTCAGGGTTACCATAAAGTTAAATCGCTCATCGGTGATAGTAGAATAAGTTTTTAAACGCCGTTTTTAGATCATCTCATCATTCATGCATTTTTTGTTGCAGATTTATTTCTCGTCTTTGCAGTTCTTTATTCCCAAGCAATCTTTTCAGGAAATATCATAAAATGAATTTGTAACCAGTCAAATACCGCATGTTCTAGAAACGGCGGGGTAAATTTATGAAATAAAAATAGATCGCGCATTTGCGCAAATAACAAATAATGCAAATTGTTTATTTATTTCTACAAAGGGCAAGTGGCTTGTTACATAGAAACACAAAAGAACTTTCTCTCATATCTTCCCGTTAATGAAAGCGATCAGACAAGACAAGAAAATAAAATAAGGATATTACAATAAGAATATGAAAAGCAACCAAAGGCAGCTCAAACAACAGCCCACTAATGTACAAAATAGAGTTTAATTTGTTTTAGAAATTGTGAATATCGCATAGCCATATCGAGATTCATTATGATATACGCTTGATTCATTCGTTTCATTATGTCAATTATTGGTGTTCGCATATTTGGCCCTTGAATAAAAAATAAGATGGAAGATCGGACTGGCCGCGGTGGTACTTTGAAGATTAGAAGTGCTAAAACTGTGCTATCAACAATAAGGTTATTCCAAATTTTATAACAACATACACTAGTAATTTTGCCTCGACAATCTAAGCTTTGTAAATTAAATTCTTGTCGTGAAAAATTTTTCGATTGCTTTTAATTACAGTTGGCATGGAGAACGCTAAATAACCGATGCATATTCTAATTTAGATTGCACCAAAGTGCAGTACAGACTTCTGAGTGTAGCTATATTCCTAAATTATGCAGATTGTCGAATAACAAAGCGCAATAAACGGAAACCTTCACTTACAACACAATTTATATGTACTCTGTAATTTAGTTTTGAATCATATGTGATACCTAGGTCTTTCACATTATCTACTCTTCTTAGTTATTCGTTGTTCATTTTGTAGTCAACTAGGACGGGAACTAACCTTCTTGTAAAAGACATAACAGCACATTTAAGAACATTAAAACTTAGCTTATTCCCAATACTCCTAGAACAAACACTGGTTATGTCTTGCTGTAACTTTAAACAATCTAACGGAGTGTTGATAACATAATAAAATTTAAAATTATTCGCAAATAGCAAACACTGCGCTGATTAAGTACAAGGGGAAGGATCATTAATAAAAATTAAGAATAATAGTGGCGTAAGATTTGAGCCTTGGGGTACCCCAGAGTTAACCTCAAATTCTCCTGATGTATTTCCAGATTATTTGACTACAAATCTTCTGTTGCATAAATATGATGCATAAATAGCCAAAGTGTTAGGTGATACACCAAGAAGGTAAAGTTTCGTAAGCAAAACATCATGATCTACTTTATCGAATAATTTTTTAAAGTGCGTGTAAACAACATCAGCTTGTATTTTCGCTTCTAGAGCTTCTATTATGTCATAATTGAAAAAAATTAAATTAGTTGCCACAGGTTTTTTTTGGTACAAATCCGTGTTGCTTATCAGTATAGTCCGGATTTCTAGTCTAGTATTTAGTCAGTATTTAAATTATTACGCAATCAATTAATAATAATTTCTGGCATAATATCTTTCGATATATATCTGGCGCATATATTAAATTGTAAAACAATTATCTACGAGCTTAGAATGGTAACACATCCATATGTTTGATCTTATGCTAGCTTGTTTAGATAAGTTATAATTTATTTGGTCAACTGGAATTGATGCTTATGTAATAGTAAAATATAATAAAACGGGGTTCATAAGCCTAGAATATGAATGGTCATGAGTTTTAAAAGTACTTCACGAAACAATTTTATGTAACTGCAACAATATTTTTTTTAACTGAAATGTAAAGTAGCAACCACGAATTAACGAAAATAGAACGTGTAAATTCATTAATACAACGAAAAGTTTTACGAAAAAAAACTTGAAACTATAAGGGACGGAAATCACCGTTGAATAAAAAACTTAAGAATTGCAGTACACAACAACTTTTTCTAAATTTTTATCCGAAAAATTAGTTCTCTTGTATGGTTTCTGTTTACTTATTGAATTTTAATGAAATTTTTTGCTCTATTTTTGCCGGCGCTATTTTTTCCGAAGACATTTTTGCCGGCCCTATTTTAGTCGGCGACGTTGTTCACCGGTGCTAATTTTACCGGCTCTATTTTTGCCCGCGCACTTTTTGGCGCCGCTGTTTTTGCCGGCGAAGCTTTTGAGAGCGCTATTTTTGACCGAAGCTATATTTGCTCCCGCTATTTTTGGCGCCGCTATTATTCAGGCGCTATTATTGGCGTATACGAAATAACTTATTTTGAGATTTTCGTTGTGGAATGGTTGTAACGGAATAATTTTGCAAATGTACATTGTAGCCTCAACTACCTAGTGCGATGCTAGGGAAAGTACAATACAAGAAAGTGTGGGAGGAGGAGTTTCAATGGGTTACGGCTGATGTAAATAATATTTCTAATGGGTCGTGCAGGTACTGCAATAGTATTTATTATACAACGAGCATGGAATGGTACTCATTTGTCAGGATTACTAAAGGTTACAGCATTCGCCTATGGCTCATACTGCGGAGAAACGGACATTCTATGCGAGTTGTGTACTTTATCTACGACTATAACTTTGTTGACCTTAGATTATATTTTTGTAAAAGTAGCCCAAAAAAGCTTTGATACTTTCTTATAAAAATAACTTTATAACTTTTATTGCGTTGCTATGATACTACTTCCTGAAACTCATATCCCACGGGTTGAAACTCATATCTCACGAGTTGTCACGACAACCCGTCGATATGACATGCGTATACAATGCACTACATTTACTAATTAATAATACGCATATACTCGGTAATATTCGTAGAAAAAATTAAATTTAAAATTGTTAATGCTCGAAGAAGCCAAGTTTGTTGTTTTTGTATATCAACAATGTAAACAAAACATGCACATTACGTATGTATTTTAATTTTTATGCTAATAATTTTTATATTTTGTATAAAATAGTCATAATTTTGTTTTTAAAGGTCATAAAATCATAATTAAAATATTGGTATTTTGTGTTGGGATCGCTGCGATTGGTTTCGTTATTCCCTTCGGCATTTTTTATTTGCTCGTTCTGTTTAACCGACTTTTTTTATTTAATCTTTTTTGGATTTTGCTGCTTATTATCCCGTCCTTTATTTTTTATCATAAATTAACAAATTCATGTTATGATTCCTACTTATTATTCACATTTTTAGATTGTGCGTGTGTGTATTGTCTGTTATTATTGTTCTCAACAGAACAAGAGTTTTTCTTGTTGCTGTTCTTATTGTTTTGCCGCATTTTTCATAACTTCAGATTTACTTCAATAAATTTATATTTATGAAATCTGCAGAACAATTGTTTATTGTTATTTTTAGCAACTTACAAATACCTAGTCAATTTCTTTTATCATTTTGATTCAATATAAAATCTGAATTTCAAAGGGATAAAATCCTATCAAATATTATTAAGTGCCAACTGCCAAAATATGATCGTGATTCCCTAGACGTTTTGTGACAGGGATGAAATTTAATTTAAAATCTGTTACCAGGCGGCTCAATTGCAACGAATTTTATCAGATACCTCTTTATACTGAAGAGTTACATAGAACGAATCTGGATATTTTTTGCACGGTAGGTAATTTGCGTTCAATAATGTGCCATGCAAATAAATTATTTTTTTATTAAAAAATCGCTCAACTGCGTTTGGTTACCTCTAAATTCGGAATATTTAAAAACGAAGCAATTTTAATAAAGCTGAAGGTTAATGAGTTTGCACAAACTAAACTATTACATAATACGTGTTAGTAGACTACGGTATATGGTATATAGTGTATCCCGGGAACATGTTCGTACAGGAGCATCTGTATCAGTTATAAACATCTAACAGGTGCCTTGTATCAGGAACCTCAGCTCGTAAATTCAAAGTTTGTTAAGCATCGTGATTTATGCTACCTATAGCGAAGACATGCGGTGCTGAGATTATTCCGAAGATTTAAGAGTTCTATAGGTACATTAGCATTTGTACCCTTTTCAGCAAACAAAGATCGTTTACATTTTTGTGAAATGTAAAATACATACGTGTGTTTTGTGTGATATTAGTCCATTGGGATTAATCTACCGCTCGGGAGATTGCTTAAATGCGAAATAAAACCTACATTTAACCAAAAATACGTCATTTGACAATAAAAATGGCTCATTCTCTAGCTAAACGTGCATCATAAGTTGTCTGACAATGAAATTTAAAACTGTGCAGCTTTGTCCCTTTCACGGATCTCTCATTTTGGATGTGTAATCAAGATGTGCCTCGGGTTGTTCGTGTTTTATCAGCAAACTCCACCATTTCATATTCGAAGTTGTTCTGCCACCTGAAAACATTGAAATACGTTAACACTTATCAATCTTTGTGTAGGATTACTTTCATTTTTGAACCGTGCATAATTGTGATTGATTTGATTGTAATCATACACTCCCTTTTAACTTAGTTGCAACTTGAACGTATTGATTGTTGAAATAATGCAATTTGTCTCTTAAATATAAATCTAAGAGCAGAGCCAATGAAAGGATAAATGTCTTTATTTAGTAAGTCGTTTTACAGTAACGCATTACATTAATAATTCCTATAGTTGATTAAATTTCTATAAATACCCCAATAGAACAGTAATTTTTAAGTATGAATAAAATACTTTTTTCACGCTACCGGCAATGTAAGTAGGCCTTACATCCATAGCTACAGGGATCGTAAATGGCTGATAACATTCGTGTACTAGTTACCCTTGACGACGGAACTTAATAGTGTCACTTACATCCCTAGGAAAATAATGTTGATTTTAACTGTTCGTTGATATGGTAACAAGCACAGACAACTTAGAATAATGGGGCTTTTAAAAAATAATTCCGATGACAGCTGTCAAAACGAACTTTTAAAAAAATGATTAAATTTCTACCTGTAGGCCTACTTACATTGCCGGTAGCGTGAAAAATTTAATAAGTAACACGAAATGTATCGACTAATAACATCCTCGGCAGGCGACAAGCTTCGGCTCCGCCTCAGCTCGTATTCGCCTACCTCGGATGTTATTACGTCCTTACATTCCTTGATACTTAAATAACTATTACTTCAACAATATTTATTTATTTTAACCTTATACGTATTTCGGCAGGTTTACATGCCTTTAACAAAGGTTATATTATAATGGCATGTCGAAATACGTATAGGGTTAGAATAAATAAATATTTGTTTATTGTAAATTAAATTAACTTCAACGGGTTTTTTAATGTCTGCAACTTAGAATATTATTATTTTTTGTTTTGGAAACCAAATTCTCTAATCTGAACTGTATATAATTTATTTATAAGTTCGAACTCTACTTCGTTGAAGTTTATTTTAATTTATTGTAAATAAAACAATTCTTAACTTCGACAGGTTTTTAATTTTACCCTTATACGTATTTCGACATGTTGACATGTCATTTTCAGAGATAAGATTAAAAGTAAACAGTTGGTGTTGCTATAGGAACAACAGAACTAGATGACTTGATCTTAGTTTTCTATATCTGCGTCCAGATGACTTGATTGCTCATTCGAAAACGTCCAATAATGGTGAATTTAAGGAATCAATTTGCTCATTCATTAAAGGCAAATGTTTGTGAATTTAAAATGCTTCTAGTATATCCAACTTACGTTTATCTTCACAAAAATGTACAAAATTTATAAGTATTATTAAGTATCATTGAATGATTGTGTTCTAGTAGGTGTTTAGCATAATTGGATGTGGGAGTTTATATTTGTAACAACATACGTAGTCTTTGTAGCTTTTTCTTTAGCATTAAACAAAGTGTTTAAAATATTTTTTGTTGTTTTAAATGTTATTTTACATTTATTAATTTTGGCATTTTTTTCTGATTTATCGCCAAAATATGGAATTGAAACGTGTTTCTTTTTATCTGATGAAGTTGAATAAATTTTCTGAATAGCTAGTTTATAATTTTTCTCTTTTATTAGTGTATTAATAAGTTGGAGTTTTATAACCGTTACTGAAATTTGTATAATAATCGAAACTTCTCTTTTATAACTAATTTTTACCTAAAGGAACCGTTAAAGCCCTGTGTATCATGGACCTATATGCTGCTAATTTATGTGTTTTATGATGACAAGATTCATGTGGTATTGTAATGTCCGTTTGTGTAGGTTTTCTATAAACAGAATATTCAAGTTCATTATTTGAATGAATCTATCTTGTTCGGTTTCTAGTGTAAATGTTATTTTTTGGTGGAAGTTGTTAATAAAAATTAAAAATCATTCATTAGCTCGAATAAACTATTAAAACGGGCTAAAATGTCATCAACATAACGAAACCAAAATATAACTTTCACAGACTGGTTTGATTCGAATATTTGATCTTCTAGATTTTCCATAAATATATTAGCTAAAAGAGGTGAAATTGGACTTTCCATGGGTAAACCATCTTTTTGGAAATACATTTTATTATTAAAAGTAAAATAATTTTGATTTATGCAAAGTTTAAATAATTGAATCAACTCAGTTCGTTTTATTAATTCAACATGTTTGTTAAAAGGAATACTGTTTACTTTTAATCTTGCCGCTGAAAATGACATGTCAACATGACAAAATGCGTATAAAGCTAAAATAAGAAACCCTTTGAAGTTAAGAATTGTTTAATTTACAATAAATTAACATTTGTTTATATTAACCTTATACATATTTCGACGTGTTTACATGCCATTATAATATGACCTTTGATAATGGCATGTGAACATGTCTAAATACATATAAGATTAAAATAAATAAACATTGTTGAAGTTAAAAGTATTTAATTCATACTCAAAAATTTTTAAATGTTTTTTTATTATTAATTTTCATAATAACTAATATTAATAGTGAGTTCATTTATTCTCGAAATGACATCACATTATTATGACTAGCCGTACTTCGATGCTTAAGTACCAATTAGTGAGTCTCAGTTTGCAAGTGTAGCAGCAAGTACATTGCAGGTTTACCCTGTATTGCTTGTTAATTCTGTAATTGCTGCATGCAGCATTAAATAAATGATAAAATCTTTACATTCTGCATCTGTTACAACTTAATCTTCAGTTCCGTGTACAGATAATTTATAGAAAAATAATATTTAAAATACTATTTATACCACATTTATGCATAATCTATACAGGGAGAGTGTCTGTTTAACACTTCAAAAAAACCTAAGTGAAAATTAAGAAGATTGGCCCAAAATGTTGTTCTCCGAAAATGTGCTTAAAATTGAAACAAAAACAGTATATTAGCAAGACTACAAAACGGTTCGAGTTACAGCGATCAAATGAGGTAACAATGTTGGGACATATTCATTCCATAGATAATTTTATTCCGTTTTTCTAAAATGGCTACGCTTATAAAGAAAAAAAAATGAAACGAATTGCTTATTTTGAAACATACTTTGCAATGGCGTAACTATTATTTAAATTTTAATTAGAAAAAAATTTTATTTTTACCCGGCGAAGTTTTTTTTTTTTGAAGTATTTAACAGACACCCTGTATAGTAAATCCGGAACTGTCACAACTGTACGCGATTACCGGCTATGCTCTTATATCTCGACACAGCTTATTTATTATTTTATTTGCGGTATTTGGAGCAAATGTGTATGTTACAGTCATGTAAGGCGACACAGCACTTTGTTTCAAACACTAGGGTGGGACGTAGCGCACGGGTTCAGCTAGTTCTAACAACATCTGCTGCCGACATCAACAGTAGAAATAAAGAAATCACATGATTCTATGAGTTTACAGTGATTAGAGATTATTATAAAATAATCTCATTTGCGACAAGACTACACACAGAAGATCGAAATTGTTCACTACAATTTTCACAAGAAATTACTGGTATAGTAAATCCCTCAATTACTTGTGGATTCTACATTTGTAACAGTCGCATGGATTTTACTGGGTTACCAATATCTGGTGTGTATTTATTTTCAAACTTTTATTAGTTAACTCATGGCACATGCCTAGGGTAATGCTGTGCTCTATTACAGTGGTCGTTAACACGTCGATCACGCGATGTTATTAAATAGTCGATCTCAGTCTATTTTGGTTGTCTCCTACATGTTCCTTTTGTTCTATTGTATTATTTTTGCCACTTTCACCAAGTTAATACCCCTTACCCCTATTCGGAATATAGTCTTGTGACGTTGTCTGATACATATACAGTAACTTAATTGCAATAGATTTGTTGGTTTATTAATTATTGTAGTGCGCAGTACTGCGTTGTGTAACATTAGTTACGTTGGTTGTTGTATTGTTCATTACATAAATAAAACAATCAATTGTAGTTTTGCGACAATGATGAGCACCAGTAACCAGAGTAACTTGTAAAGGCATAGAACGGAACAGCGAGACAGATATCAACCGGCGCCATTACGGACTTCTGAAGGTTGACACTTACATGGTTATTCTAGCGGCTGCCTGCTAGCACACAGAGCCGCTTCCAGTCCATGGATGCAGCGCATCCCATTCAATTTCCAGTTCTTTGTATTGCGTTAATGTAATTCGTTTATTGAATGAGTGCCCATTTTAAAACTCCGAGCCTAAATTTTTTTAAATAGCATTAACGGCAACACACAATGCAACCCCCAGATCACTATGCATTTCTACCATTTTTTTTTTAATTGAGATCAGAGTTGTTTTACAGTACATGTTGTATCTACTAATGATTAAGTACAAATTTAAGGTTACTTTAATAACTCAAATTTAATATTTGACAACAATAACTAGAATAATTTTATAGGAACATAGTACAAAAACTAACGAAGCAGGTGTTCAAATTGCCTCCCCCCTTCGTTTTCGCAGAGTATAATTCTTCAACGCATCGAACCTCTAACACGAGCTAACATTTCCGGTGTGATAGAGCAACAACATTGAATTATCCTTTCGCGTAGATGTTCTTCATTTCGAATGGGCACTTCATAGACATCATTTTTTACTTTGCCCCACAAAAAGAAGTCTAGCGGAGTCAAATCGGGACTACGGGCAGGCCAAGGATGCAATGCACCTCGTCCAATTACGCGTCCCTCAAAACGTTGGTTAAGATAATTTCTCACATCGCTATGAAAATGCGGAGGTGCACCATCATTTAAAAACCACATGCTATTCCGTACGTTTTCAGGAACTGTTTGGAGGAGAGCCGGTAGTTCATTAATTAAGAAATTTAAATACATTTCACCATCTAAATTTCCATTAAAGAAATGTGGACCTATTACAAAATCGCCAATAATACCGCACCACACATTAAAAGAAAAAATTCTCTGAAAATGAATTATCCTGATCCAGCGGGGATTGTCTTGGGCGTAATAGTGGCAGTTATGTCGATTAACCATGCCGTTGTTTGAAAACCTCGCTTCAATAATACCATACTTAAAAATTCCGCATTGCCGTTTAATTGCCGTCTAAGAAATTGACAATACTGAACACGATGCTCGTAATCCCGATCTTCAAGATGGTGTATGGTATAAACATGGTAGGGGTGAAATTTGTTCGCCTTAAGAATATTGAAAACAGAACCTTTGCTAATGTTTAAGGCATTTGCAATCGCTCTTTGACTTGTATGGGGATTATCCGTAACCATTTCAATTACAGCTACTTCGTTATGTTCAACCGTAACTTGCCGTGCCCTTACTTTTGGTTTTGAAAATTGTCCATACTCTTGTAAATTCAGAAGAAGCATTCTCAATGTTTTGTCTGTTGGAATTCGTCTACCTGGAAAGCGTTGCGCATACAAAGTACTGGCAGCATTCGCATTTTTTCGACATTCACCCAGAATTAGAAGCATGTCCACTTTGTCAGCGTTGGAATACATTTTGCACCAAAGATTAGTGATCGATAATCTTTGTTTTGCACCGTTCAAGTAATGTGGCTTAACGAATTTGATTAGTAAACTGTCAAGTTAATGCAAACATGATTGCCCTGATCTTAATTATAGAAATATTTTGTTTTAAAATAATAGTCGGCAGTGACTTGTATTGTGTGTTGCCTATTTAAAAAAATTTAGGCTCGGAGTTTTAAAATGGGCACTCTGTATAATATTTGAAATAATTATAGTTATTTACAAAAGTCAAATATTAGATAAATTACAATTGTAAACAAAATGTTCAAACATTTGTGCCCCGTTTGCCGCGCGCCGTGAGGTTTGAACTGCCAAGCGCCCCCAATTCGCATTGAAAATTCGTGGATGACCAGATGCGGCTTGCCTATTGCATCTATTACTATACGCGCTTGCCGAGTGGTAGCGCATGCGTATTCAGTGTTATTCAATTGCGCTATGGTATGTGTGGATGCGTTTTGAAAACCAGATCCGTAAGCGGTGGTAGGCCAGTCAGTACAGAGTCTATGCTGTACGTATAAACCGAGTATTTTCGTTGCGTTGATGTGTTTTATTAATTTGGTCATTTTTAAATTATTTAAAAAAGATAGGCAAACATGGGTACTGAAAATGAAAATTCGTGCCATTTTATAGTGGGAGATATACTACAAAAAACAAAAAAATTTAGCATTATTTTCACTCAAAGTTAAAGAAAATGGTCCAATGATTTAACTAATTTAAGCAGGCACGAATGTTCCCAACAGCATATTCATTCTCGTGTTTAGTATAATAAAAAAGCAACAGCAAATATAAACACTATTAGTAAATTAATACACGGTGTGTTTCTTATCCAAACACGAATTGGCGCCAGCTTGGGTGATAAAATTATGTATTTTGTCTCAAATTTTTCAAAATTTTTTGGATCCCCGCTAGGACAAAACCCACGGCGCGCTACCTGGCGCTTTTCTTGCACTGCGTAGCGATCGGACGGTTGGTTACGATCACAGATGATCGTTCATAACTTTTGTGGAAATTGAAAAAAATATTCTCACTTTTGAATACACATCTGTTAAGTAAATGAGCGTCGATTACGATGGGCCGTTTATTACGTAGCAGAGCAGGATGTTACGTATTTAATGTGTGGGTCGTCTCAGTTCATTAAAATTAATATATGTTTTTAATATGACTATAAATTCATGCTTTATTATTGATTCAGATTTAGTGAAAAATGCGCATTTTTAATATTTCGAAAACGATCAATCAAGCTTCGTTGTTTTTAATCGAAAACTAACTCTATAAGTAATTTGAACTCAAACGCCACCTACGAACTCAAATCGGAATCGAAAACACCCGAGAGTAATATATATTTATGGGGATTTATAAGACGACAAACAAGTTTCGTCTTTTGCGTTCTGCTTATTTGTTTGGGCGAATTAAAAAATTAACCGCAAAACACATTATAATGCAAATGGCTACTAAAAAATGTCGGTGCTAAATGAATATTAAGTTACCAAATCAGCATAAAAATTCGAATGCATATGATTTCTGTTCTTCGGGTTAATTAATAATAAAGTTTGTCGTAAAATAATGGAAACGAGGCTTTCAAGACTAATACAAAACGTCTGTTGTGTACGCTGTAGCTTCATTTTATCGATGTTATCGCTTCAGATTACCATGGCCACTTTTATCGTTTTTTACACGTAGTGGTGGAAGCTCACGTTTTATGCGACCTTTTTAGCCGCCAGCACTATACTAGGATCATGTGTCACTTGTCAAAGATTGTCTTTGTAGTCATTTTGTCTAGAGATTTGTTTTACCGATTTATTATATTTGTTTTTTCAATCGGAATGTAGACAACCCAACTAACATATGTCGTATCATAGTTGCATAAAGCATTTAAAAGGTTTGCTGATTTTTTTCCTGAGGCAGTTGTTCTGCATTTTCTTGAACATACGGTATATATCCTTTTAGCTGCTTTGCTTACCTAACTATTGTCTTGTTTCGTTTAATCGCAGTATTTTAACGTTTTTGAATGTTTTTGTATCAATGTCAGAAATGCTGGCATTGCTTTCCGTATATTATTTTATTAATTGAGGTTAAAATACGGTTAATGAACAGGTATCAGTTCGAATGGTCAGAACATGTTTTATTATCCTGATGATGTGTAAAATCTGCAAGTGTTTGGGAAATATGTTTATTTTCTTTTCTTTGCGCAAAGTTGCTTTGGTGTTAGTTTTTTAATGATACAAGTCTGTCTAGTCTCGCTCACATTGGTCGTAGAAGTTTCGGTATGAGGAAAACGATACCAACGAACGTTAGACATGCTAAGGTTTTATCACGTATCGGTTTTCGTGTGGCGTGACAATGTATTATAATGCTACGACAAGTCTAGTTT
Organism: Ctenicera cuprea; assembly: GCA_958336395.1. Classification (NCBI taxonomy): domain Eukaryota; kingdom Metazoa; phylum Arthropoda; class Insecta; order Coleoptera; family Elateridae; genus Ctenicera; species Ctenicera cuprea. The sequence goes on from OY284490.1 coordinate 42,044,891, forward strand.
CGCGAACATCACAATAAGTAAATTAATATCTATTCACACTAGTTGCCTTGTTACAGGGAACGTACATTATTAATGTTCGGTCACATTTTCGTTTACTGTACTATAATAATTTATAGATAACAGTGAGCACGAACGATTTTCCAGTTAGTTGTGTGTCATGTCATATGTGATAGTATACATACGTATTTGTTGAAGTGTTTCCAAACGTTTTATGCATAAACTATCATGGAACTCGCTTCATGTGAAGCAGTTCAGTAAAAGTGCTGCAAGTCCAATTGATTTCTCATTATTAATTCACATCACATGATATTTAACTGATAATATTTTAGGAAATGTGTAGTTTAGAAATAGACCCTAAAGGTTGCGCAAGATATTGCCGTTATTTATTTATCTTATTTCTTTGATATACTGTAACATGACATCGCAAAAATACAACATTTCAGGTTGGTTGGGTTGGCGGGCTCGCAATCGAATTGGACTTCGTTTGTGTCATCTGAATTTGGTATGTGATACGAAATTGCTCATTTATTTTATTTTTGTACGAGGGAATTGTTGTATTGCTTTAACTGTTTCTGTTTCTGCTGTCAAAATAAAGGTCGGTGTTTTCAAATGGAACGTCAAACTACTTTCTACCTTAAATTCTGCAGACGTAAGGAAATGTTCTATAGAATGCCGACCAACATGCAATGGGAAGACCCAATTTGATGCCAACATTTTTTAATACACACCTATTTTCATTTGAGATTACTATGTAAAAACTAAGCAAATATAAAACTTTCCGGCAGAGTTAAACTCATCAACGATGTACAAAGCCTTGCTGAATCAGAATTGTAAAATTGTCTCGAATAATACGTTAAGTAAACGACAATAATTATAGAAAATGGTCACAAACTAAGATTAAAATAATAGGATAGCTCAGTGGTTCTCAAACTGTGCCCCCGTTCCCTTTGGGCGGTGCGAAATATTTAGGGGGGGGGGCGAAATGTTTTGAACTGTTACTCGAATAAATGCAAAATAAACACACAAAACAATAGGAAATTTAATAAAGCAATAATCATTTTAAAAACAATAACTGCATGTCATAAAACGTAACATGATATGTAGATGAACGCGTGTGTGCATAGTGGGGGGGGGGGGGGGGGGGGGAGACATGTGACTATACAACGGTACGAACGCGCCGCCTTTTCTCTATTCAAACGTACCAGCAGTTATTAAACGACAGTTGGCTCCATAAAAAAATAAAATTGCGCGTTTTAAATAATTACGTCTGGGGCGGAAGTACCACTCGCCTCCACCATAACTCCGGCACTGGTCGTAATTATTTTACGTTTTTAGTTTTTCACTATTTTAAGATATTTTAAATTTTAATTTATCAATATAAATTATTTTACTTTGGTGTGGGGGGCACTGGTTTAATTGTATACGTGTTCATTTACGTTTAAAATCGAGAGAGGTGGCTCCGCGCTAAGCGCGTTCACCTTTCATTCAAGAGGCCTGTGTTTCATTCCCTGGTCCGGCCGGCTGTCTGGTGTCAGGTTTTCCCGTAGTTTTCCTGGATCACAATGTAAATACTGCAACAGAAACGGAAATCATCCCTTATCCAAATTCCTTGCTTTAACGCTAACCCATCCTTACCATCTTTTATTGACTGAAGAGCGGCTTAGGGCTCAAGTGCGGAGTCTGAAAGACCCCTATAGCGGCCGCTCTTTTGCGAAGAATGCACCAACAATGAAATTTCTTTTTTTTACGTTTAAACGTTTTTGCATCGGTATTATTCTACATGTAGAATATGCAGAAAACGAGCTGAATATTCTACATGTAGAATAAAAATGTATAATCAGTATATTTTACATGTAATATTCTACATGCCCAACCCTGATATATATGAACTATAATTGTAAATTTAAATGAGCCAAATGTAATTACACAAAAATACTTACATTTAGTGAAGGGAATGGGGTGCGAACATATCAAAATTTAGAAAGGGGGCGCAAATATCAAAAGTTTGAAAAGCGCTGGCGTAGCTTACGTGTTAATTTAATGAAATGTGGTCCATAAGTACTGATTCTGAAAATTTACAATTTTTACCTTTCTAGCTATGCGAAAGTATAAATAGAAAGTATTGGGATCGTCATGTAGGATTTAGACCAAATGCGAACATTCATCGAAGTCTGTGCCTGTTTGTTAGTCTGTGTCTCTATATACACGTTACAGCTCAGAGTCCTTAACGAAAAGCAGATCAGGATTAAGAGATTGGTAATTGCAGTCGGACGAAACTGCAACAAAACGAGGTTGGTCCGCTAAAAGTAGGCGGGCTGGGAGGGGTGCTCTACTTTAATGTAGACGCACTCGAAAAACAACATTAGATTCGCATTCTACTGATGTCGGATAGCCGATCTGCGTAAGTGCGATCTTTCTACCCTCTTTTTGATCGTTTACCTGAACAGTCCAAATAAAACGACAATCAATCACCATATTAAAAAATACTAAAAATTTTGAGATTCTTAAACAATTTAATAATTTTTTCAGTTTTCAAAACTTTCAATAGGTACCTTCATAATTTTCAAAATTTATAAGTTTTGAAATATATAAAAACTTAAGTTTTAACAATTATTTAAATATTTAAAAAGTTGTGAATTTTAAAGTTTTTACAATATTATAAAATTTCAAACTGTTTCAAATTTTCCATAAAACTAAAAAAAAATCAAAATATGCTAAAATTCTCAAAAAAAATTAATCGTTTTCAAAATTTATAATTATTTTCATAATTTCTTAACAATTCACATTTATAAAAATTTAAAAATGTTTTTAAAGTGTTTAAATGTTTCCAAATATTCAACAATTTTAAAATTTTTTTAAAATACAAAAATTTTCACAATTTTTCTGTTACAAAAATTCGCAAAACCTTAAAATGTGCTACATTGCAAATTAATTTTAATATTAAAATTTATAACAATTTCCAGAAAAAGCAAAAATTTTCCGAATTTAAAAATTTTCACAATGTTTAGAAATTTTCAAAATTCTTCAAATATGCTCAAAATTCAAAAAATATTTAATTATCTCAAGGATTTCCAAAAAGTTTTAGATTTATGATTCTTTAAAATTTTTAAATTTTCAAAAAATTTAAGAAATTTTACAATTTTGCAAGATTCAATTTTTTTTTAATTTTCAGAAATTTTCAACAATTTCAGAAATTTTACAATATTTATCATCTTGTATTTGCTTGAAGTTTTTTTTAGACAAAACTTAAGCGTTGATAATAATCAAAGTTGACACGTACTGTAAAAACAACAAAACAAACAGTGCAAGTACAGTTTGTGTCCATATTTATTTTTAGGCAGCTCCCATAACAAGAAACAGGTACTTTTAATTCGCGTACTTCAATTGAAGAAATGCGTAATCAAATTGTTATTTGTTACTACGAAATACATGTGAAGGGAATAACTGTGCACGGGAAACGTTTTGACCCAAGCGAATATAAAATACAATACATATTTAAAATGTTTTTCCTTCATCTTAGACAGGTTTTACAAATTTTGAAATGTCGATATCAGTTTCAATTTTCGTTGCGTAGTTGCACATTAACAGCGGTTATACGAAAACTTAACAGATAGGTTGACATTCGGCTTCCCAGATGCTCATCACCCTGGTCATTTCTAGAAAATTAGTTTATTGAATTAATTATTAGGACCGCTTTCGAGTATTAGTAGTGAAACAACAGGATTTTGCCATTAAGTTTCGCACCGACGCATACCCTAACGGAAATGGGTTTTGAAGTTTCGAAATAGTTTTTGAAATAATAGCCAACAATACCATTATCATTGTGACCAAAAGCATTAGTGCCTGAACATTATTGTAATGTGTTTTTATGCTGGTATTAACTAGAATAATTAATATTTTATGAAACAGAGGGGCGGGTTTGCTTTCTCCCTGCTAGTGTGTTTACCATCCGTTATGTATGCGTTCCACTTTTCTACAATGTTCACCAGCCCTAAATAAATTCATGATTTAATTAAGTGATGAGTTAACACGGTTTAGTGGAAACGCGATATATGATGCCACTCGAATTTTGTATATTTTGCCTGCAAACCACGGAAAACATATTTGCTTCGGAACTTTTTGAAGTTGAATATTGGCACGCGTACTTACTATAACTCAACCTATTTAATTAATACTAAATATAATCAGTAAGAACATGTGGAATTTAGTTATTTTTAAACCTGTTGTCTCCTAAACTCGTAGGTCATCAAGCAAGTAAAATTAATATCATTATTCAAGTCACAAACAAGATTACTAACAACTATCCTAAAACTTTTGATTAACACCTCGTATGCCTATATTGGCGATGTCGGCCTGTATAATTTATTTCTTTTGTTTCTGCTTACGAACAATTTTTTGGAAGAGAAAGGAAAATGAAGGGTTTATGACCCTGTTTATTCAAGTGGTTGCCTACTAACGCCAATCAATTAGAAATATTCTAAATAATTTTGTTTCTATGCATAAACTTCTTACATAATCAACTAGTGTTATATCTTTGGACGTAAGAGAGGCATTGAAAATTTCTAGAAAACGTTTCTTCAACATGCAGGGGGAATCATCATGTCTCATAAGGTAACCTTCCCCATTCAACCCCTTAGGCTCTAGCTACCCCAACAACAAACATTTTAAATGGCCACCTTGTGGCACCTCATTGAAAAGCTCTTAAAAAATACTATTCAATAGTAGCAAACATTTTTTTACCTGATTTGTTTCGGAAAACTCAGAAATTAAACTCTAAAGGTTTAGAATCAATGTTGTGAGTTATATGAAGATATTATAAATTATAAAATAAAACTTCAAGCCTTTCTTCGTAAATATATTATATAGATAATGCTATATGTACATTTCGATTACGATGTAATCATCTACTCATGAAACTGAACAAAATAATCAGTTACCTTTTTTGGACATTCTCATCATTAAAGAAAATAATGCATTAGCTTTTGACATTTACAGAAAGCCCACACACACTGATAATTACATACAACAAAATTCAAACACCCCCTTCCAGCACAAAATCGCGGTATTCCATAGTTTAGTCCACAGATTATTGACAGTACCACTTTCAGAAATCAGGTTCAATAAAGAATTACAGCACATACAGGAAATTGCTGAATCAAATGGATACAACAATAATATCATTAAAAAAATTTTAACAAAACACAGAAGAAAACTGTTTCGGCAAAATTCTACTACATTTTCACCTGAACCAAAAAAAGGCGTACAAAAAACACAAATTCACTTACCACCCAAAAATAGAAAGAAAATTCAAAAATTTATTTAAATAATTTAATATTGACTTAGCTTTTTCAAATAATAAAAACAATTTGAAAACTTTACCCGGCAACACCTTGGATAAAGAAAATGATAATGACAAATCAGACATTTACCAGATTAAATGTAATAATTGCTCCAAACAATACATTGGCCAAACTAAGAGAAAAATAATTACGCGATTCAAAGAGCACACCTATCATCTCAAAAATATTAATATTGACAAATCCGCTTTGGCTGCCCATTTTGCAGATACAGGTCATAAATTCAATACCCATAACCTTTCACTTCTAAAGGCAAGTAACGGATATAATTTAAATATGTTAGAAGCAATTGAAATGAAAAAACACGAAAACGACCTTTTAAATTTTGATTTGTCACTCTTAAACAACCGTTTACTTGATTTAATTCAAACTTCAGAAAACTGGCCTGCAACTTTCACCACTTGTCCTTTTTTTGCCCTTAGAAGTGTAATTCGATACCGTTACCTCATAAATCACGAGTCCATAAATGTTCCTTAAAAAATTTCCGTTATATTTGCTTCAACCTTAGATTTTAGAGTTAGTTAGCATTTGCTACTGTAGATGATTACATCGTAATCGAAATGTACATATAGCATTATCTATATAATAAATTTATGAAGAAAGGCTTGATGTTTTATTTTATAATTTCTAAAGGTTTAGAAACAACTATTTTTTTTTATGTTTAAAAATATTAGATTAAATGTTTAAAATGATTTCCATTATTCTCTAGGCACTTGTAAAGTCTCCTCTCAAATTTTCTCCGAACATTTTGGAAGGTTTGGCGCGGAATAGTTCGGCACTCATGAACTATTCGTTGTCGCAGTTGTGCAATGGAGAGGCTGTGGGCAGGGTGGCCACTTCTCTGGAAAACCGGGAAAAGTCAGGGAATTTAGAATTTTTTAATTTTGGTCTGGGAAATCAGGGAATTCTATCAATTTCAACGTAAAGTCAGTAAATTTCACGAAATAGTCAGGGAAAATTCTGTAAAATGCAATTATTTTTATATTTGCCTGCAAAACCAAAATTTTGTTACCTAGGTATATGTTCATAAAATTTATATTTATTTTATTTGGTTTTTCCTTAAAGTTTAGATGTTGTATTTTGTTATGATTGTTGAAAAATTTCCATTTGCTATAAAGTAATTTAAGTTAACTTTGCTAATTTTTATGTTGGGTTAAAAATTTTTATTTAAAAAATGGCAGTTGAAATTGGCTTTTGTACCATACAAATGAGTCAGGGAAAACTGAAGTTTATTAGTCAGGGAAAAGCAGTTTTAAGTGGCCAGGGGGGACAGGATTGTATACAACAGTTTTTAAGTGACCCCGTAAAAAAAGTTTAATGGTGCCAAATCTCGAGATCTAGGGGGCTATTCTATTGGTCTTCTTCTATCAATCCATTGAATTTTATTTCTTAATTTTTCCGAAACGAATCAGGTAAAAAAATGTTTGCTACCATTAAATGGCATTTTTTAAGAGATTTTCGATGAGGTATCACAAGGTGGGTGTTATCATTCGAATTGTTTTTGTTGGGGGTAACTAGAGCCTAAAGGATTGAATAGGGAACGTTACCTTATGAGTCATAATGATTCTCCCTCTATATTGTAGAAACTGCTTTTGGAAATTTCAATGTCTCTTTTAGTTTCAGAGATATAACACATTGTACGTTTTCCAATTGATACCCCATATAACTGTTACTTGAGTAACATTATCCTGAGGTCTAAATAATCAAGTGCTCCTCATTGATTACTACTCCTCTATTTCCGTTCTATGTCTAGCATTGATTTTCTATATTTATAATGAACTTGTTTATTACCTTTAAATAAAATTGACTGTACTAAGAACAGTGCCAATGCAGGTTTTTATGGTGACTTCAATCAAATTTGAATGCAAATTTTATGAGTAATTGTATTTGTGGCTCTGCTTTTCCTTTAATTCAAATGTACCAATTTTTTTTAACAATGGCAATGAAAAACACGTAAATTTGTTTACTGCTGAAATCCAATTTCGCATCCTGTAATCGTAAAAATCGAAAACATCCTCTCCTCATTACGTGTACGCGCTTGGAATGTTTAAAATATTCATCGTCGACGTGTAGTTAATACGTATTTGAATTGAGTTCAATTGGATTGGTTGCCTGTTGTTTTAATTTTTTATAAATCCTATAAGGGGATTTAAAGGTACGAGTTTAGATTGGTTTGGGTTATAAATGTATACGGAGTTAATTCAATTTTCAGCTTTGCTTTGAACTCGGCTATGTGCGCGGAACTAACATGTTTGTACGCCCTGAAATTGCTTCACAAGCCAAGGCACGGGACTAATGGGTTTCAATTGCCTTTTTATTAATGTTTTAAGCGCGTCCTGAAAGCTTTTTTTACCGCACTTAAAGGAGACCCTCTCTTAACGATTTTATTCGCCAATGTCTTGACCTTATTAATAATTTAATACTATATTGTTGGCGTGGAGTGCATACTTTCTATTGATACTGATTTCTTTACGTTTAAGGTGTTTTATATCATTTGAAGAGAATAGTTTAGATAATGTACATTAAAAAATTTAATCTAATTAGTGTATAAAGTATGGTGTCACGTATAGAGCAGTATTCTAATTTTTTTGATTAGCAAAAATTTCCTATGCATAATTTAAAATTTATTATACTTGTAATATTCTGAGTGTCATTTTTTTTCAATATTTTGCTTCTTTAGTGTATATATTCAAAAACCAATTAATTATTCCATTATACAGGGTGCAATGGAAGTATGGAATACTGGCCGTAACGTCTTAGTTATTAATTTTATGAAAAATCCTTCAAATGAATAAAAGTTTTCATAGGGCAGAATGACACATTTAAAAAATTGTGACGTCATCGATATTTTTTTAAATGGAGACATACAGGGTTGGGCATACGGAATAATTGCTGTAATTTGGTAAATTACCTTTTATTGAAAAGATCATTGAAGGGGTATAGCAATTTGGACATTTTGTAACGTTTTGGCAAAGTTAATTTTTTTTAATTACGCGAGAGCAATGTAGTCATTGACTTTTTAAAATTTTATTAAAATGTTCATAGTTTTACATAATTTTTGAAAAAAACGTACCTATAATATGTTTCTTCCGATTCCGAAGTAGGCTAACCCACCAATGCAACGCGCGTAAACCCGAAGAAGTAGAACCGACCTCCAACTCTGCAACTTAAAAATAGTAACAGAAACAAAAACAAGAAACATACCAAGTATTCAAATTAAATGTTCAAAATGTTTCCCGTTGACTTCTCGACAATAATCTAGTCGCTGGGCAATACCACGAAGCGAGTTTCTCTGTACTTCTGCCGCAGGATGGGCCAGGAAATGGTGTTCGGTCTGGTGAGCGTGCCGGCCATGTGCCACACCGCTTCTTCTAATCCAGAGATTGTAGAAAATATTATTTAAATACTGGCGTAGGTACAATTAGCACGTAATGGGATGAAGCACCATACTGTTGAAACCACACATTGTTTAGATCTTGATTGTGTCGTGCTATTTCAAGAACAATATTATTTTCAATCAAATCCAAGTATCTTTCGCCAGTCAATACTCTCGAAAAAAAAAAAGCCCGATAATGGATTTGCCAAAATTCCATCCACATGTTTACTTTTGGGGCTGTTGGATATGGGCTTCCTGAACCCAGTGGGAGTTATCTCTCGACCTGTAGTGGCAGTTATGTCTATTAACTGTCCCATTCAAACAAAACGTTGCCTCCTCAGAAACGACAATATTTCTTATAAAATTGTTATTATAATTATTGCAAGTTTAGACCATTTGCTCTCAAAACTCGATCCTTTTATCAAAAATACAAGTGTTTAAATTAAATGTTAAAAATGTTTCCCGTTGACTTCTCGACAATAATGTGGTCGCTGAGCAAAATCACGAAGCGAATTTCGCAGTACGTCTGCCGCAAAATGTGCCAGTTTTTGTCAGATTTTTTCTTTAGGGTCATTTAATTTCTTTGGTGTTTCTTTATACCTTTTATTTTTTAGATTTCCCTATAAGAAAATAAATGGTGTTCGGTCTGGTGAGCGTGCCGGCCATGTGCCACACCGCTTCTTCCAATCCAGAGATTGTAGAAAATATTATTTGAATACTGGCGTAGGTACAATTAGCACGTAATGGGATGAAGCACCATCCTCTTGAAACCACACATTGTTTAGATCTTGATTGTGTCGTGCTATTTCAAGAACAATACTATTATCAATCAAATCTAAGTATGTTTCACCAGTCAATACTCTCGAAAAAAAAGCCCGATAATGGATTTGCCAAAATTCCTATCCACATGTTTACTTTTGGGGCTGTTGGATATGGGCTTCCTGAACCCAGTGGGAGTTATCTCTCGACCTGTAGTGGCAGTTATGTCTATTAACTGTCCCATTCAAACAAAACGTTGCCTCGTCAGAAAAGACAATATTTCTTATAAAATTGTTATTATAATTATTGCAAGTTTAGACCATTTGCTCTCAAAACTCGATTCTTTTATCAAACATACAAGTGTTTAAATTAAATGTTAAAAATGTTTCCCGTTGACTTCTCGACAATAATGTGGTCGCTGAGCAAAATCACGAAGCGAATTTCGCAGTACGTCTGCCGCAAAATGTGCCAGTTTTTGTCAGATTTTTTCTTTAGGGTCATTTAATTTCTTTGGTGTTTCTTTATACCTTTTATTTTTTAGATTTCCCTATAAGAAAATAAATGGTGTTCGGTCTGGTGAGCGTGCCGGCCATGTGCCACACCGCTTCTTCCAATCCAGAGATTGTAGAAAATATTATTTGAATACTGGCGTAGGTACAATTAGCACGTAATGGGATGAAGCACCATCCTCTTGAAACCACACATTGTTTAGATCTTGATTGTGTCGTGCTATTTCAAGAACAATACTATTATCAATCAAATCTAAGTATGTTTCACCAGTCAATACTCTCGAAAAAAAAGCCCGATAATGGATTTGCCAAAATTCCTATCCACATGTTTACTTTTGGGGCTGTTGGATATGGGCTTCCTGAACCCAGTGGGAGTTATCTCTCGACCTGTAGTGGCAGTTATGTCTATTAACTGTCCCATTCAAACAAAACGTTGCCTCGTCAGAAAAGACAATATTTCTTATAAAATTGTTATTATAATTATTGCAAGTTTAGACCATTTGCTCTCAAAACTCGATTCTTTTATCAAACATACAAGTGTTTAAATTAAATGTTAAAAATGTTTCCCGTTGACTTCTCGACAATAATGTGGTCGCTGAGCAAAATCACGAAGCGAATTTCGCAGTACGTCTGCCGCAAAATGTGCCAGTTTTTGTCGGATTTTTTCTTTAGGATCATTTAATTTCTTTGGCGTTTCTTTATACCCTTTATTTTTTAGATTTCCCTATAAGAAAATAAATGGTGTTCGGTCTGGTGAGCGTGCCGGCCATGTGCCACACCGCTTCTTCCAATCCAGAGATTGTAGAAAATATTATTTGAATACTGGCGTAGGTACAATTAGCACGTAATGAGGTGGAACACCATCCTGTTGAAACGACACATTGTTTAGATCTTGATTGTGTCGTGCTATTTCAAGAACAACATTATTATCAATCAAATACTCTCGAAAAAAAAAGGCCCGATAATGCGATTTGTTAAAATTCCTATCCACATCATTTGTTCGCAAAACTCGATCCTTTTATCAAACATACAAGTGTTTAAATTAAATGTTAAAAATGTTTCCCGTTGACTTCTCGACAATAATGTAGTCGCTGAGCAAAATCACGAAGCGAATTTCGCAGTACGTCTGCCGCAAAATGTGCCAGTTTTTGTCAGATTTTTTCTTTAGGGTCATTTAATTTCTTTGGTGTTTCTTTATACCTTTTATTTTTTAGATTTCCCTATAAGAAAAGAAATGGTGTTCGGTCTGGTGAGCGTGTCGGCCATGTGCCACACCGCTTCTTCCAATCCAGAGATTGTAGAAAATATTATTTAAATACTGGCGTAGGTACAATTAGCACGTAATGGGGTGGAGCACCATCCTGTTGAAACGACACATTGTTTAGATCTTGATTGTGTGGTGCTATTTCAAGAACAACATTATTATCAATCAAATCCAAATATCTTTCGCCAGTCAATACTCTCGAAAAAAAAAGGCCCGATAATGCGATTTGTTAAAATTCCTATCCACATCATTTGTTCGCAAAACTCGATCCTTTTACCAAACACACAAGTGTTTAAATTAAATGTTAAAAGTGTTTCCCGTTGACTTCTCGACAATAATGTGGTCGCTGAGCAAAATCACGAAGCGAATTTCGCAGTACGTCTGCCGCAAAATGTGCCAGTTTTTGTCGGATTTTTTCTTTAGGGTCATTTAATTTCTTTGTTGTTTCTTTATACCCTTTATTTTTTAGATTTCCCTATAAGAAAATAAATGGTGTTCGGTCTGGTGAGCGTGCCGGCCATGTGCCACACCGCTTCTTCCAATCCAAAGATTGTAGAAAATATTATTTAAATACTGCCGTAGGTACAATTAACACGTAATGGAATGAAGCACCATCCTGTTGAAACGACACATTGTTTAGATCTTGATTGTGTCGTGCTATTTCAAGAACAATATTATTTTCAATCAAATCCAAGTATATTTCGCCAGTCAATACTCTCGAAATAACCCAATAATGCGATTTGGCAAAATTCCCACCCGCATGTTTAATTTTGGGGACTGCTGGGTATGGGCTTCCTGAAGGGTTTTTTTAAACCTGAAGTGGCAGTTATGCTAAACAAAGAACAACATTTTTGTAGTTAAACTAAAATGCTGGAAGCATAAATTAAAATCAATGCATTTTTTTAAATTAATGAATAGAACAAAGAAGGCGAACGTTTATGTCACTGAAAAGCTAAAAAATGTTCTATGCAACAACACCTAATTTGACATATGTTTCCACTTAAAAAATATTATTGACGTTATTACCTCAATGTGGCTGTCCATTTTTTTTAATGGGTCAAGATATTTCTTTTTATTCTTCTGATAAAATTAATATAGTCAAGACGTAACAGCCAGTATTCTATAATTTTTGGCGCACCCTGTATAGGCGCATGTGTTATTGACTCAATGTAATATTCAACATAAATTTAAGTAATATTTTTGAAAGTCATAAATATCTTACAGTTAAGACGTATTATTATTCACTTGTTTCTTTGGAGACTGCGCTACGTGCTTTTCCTGCAAGGAACTATTAGCGTTCAAGAATTCAGAGCACATTCTTTCGGTTAAATTGTACTTTTCCGATTTATGTCCTGCTCTCAAACACAAATAAAAATCCTAACCCCAAATGCTGATAGATACTTATCAGTTCTGAGCGCGTTTTATTCATTATAAAACACTTTCTTTCCTATAAATCAGTTCAGCTTTGGTTTTATTTGAAATCCTTCTTCAATAATGTGTTATATTTTCTGAAAAAAAATATCGTATAACATATTGCTGGTAATTATTTTAAAGAAGACGTTATTCTTGTCGGAGATTGTTTATATGTTACTCACATAATAAAAATAGCTTTAGAATATGTATGCTACTTTTTATTCACTCCACGCCGAATACGTTTTTTTTATTGTAGGGGTGCACAACTCCATCAGTAAGTAGCAATGTGAAATGTACTATTGTTGTAGTGCCTCGTATATATTGTCCGGAAGCTCATTTTTTTCAAATCTCGTCAGGATTATTAATGCGAGTTGCAATCACTGAAAATAGTAAATGTGATGCAGTAAATAAGTACCATATCAGATCATCCTGCACTTACAAAATTCCCCTCGAAATGCATGTACGTTCCTGAAACAGATGTGAAGCCATACCCTAAAATGCCGTCATCCAATCTCAGTCCAATGACACGTAAACTCAATATTCTTTGTGTATTTTTGGATATATCAATTTATCTCCTGCGGCTATTGCCCAACCTCGGTTTTTTGTGTTCCACTTTAAACTTTTTTCTCATATGTTATATTATATGAATAATATGATGAAGAAAATAACAATTTTTATTTTTGTTTCAGGAGTAATCAGAACACTGGCTGTGTTAGATATTGAAACAAAACCACACTATTGGCTGACTGTATTTGCCCAAGACCATGGTGTTGTTCCACTATTTTCAAGTGTAGAGGTAAGAAATAATATCAATTTATATTAAATGCGGATCTCTTCCACCTGTCTCAACTTTCGCGACGACCGACGGGTCCCCGCTACTAGCGTCCAAAACTACAAACGCGTTTATTATATAAGGAGCTTATTCGTATGTACCGGTGTCTATCGAACCAGTACAGTTTTCGATGCAAAGAAAACAATTGCCTGTACGATATATGTTTAGATTGGTGAAAGTTGGAACGCAGTTCAACGCTAGCCCTCACTTACAAACCAGGCTGACGCATTGCACTGCGTATGTGGCATCGACTTGAGATTTAACAAATGTGCGTTGATATTTATTAAGTTGTGCTGTATAGAACGCTAATATTTAATAATAGTAATAAAATTTAAAGACACAATTAATTATGGAATTATCGAAAACTGTTTATTAATCAGAATGGAGTATTCCGAATGTAAAACTTTCGAATAGTCTTTGAAGCAAAAGCGGGTCGGTCAAACATCCAGGCTTCATAATCAATGCACTCATTTTTGTTATTCTTGCGATCGACCCGTTCGTTGTAATTTTTATACAGCTGAAACTCAGTTACAATGATCTCATATAAACACATACTCGAAAATTACAGCACGAGTGGAAAAATAATTTGCTGACATATTTAACTACTGCTGCATAAGTAGTCGAACATATTTTACATACATACATTATGCCAATTTTATAAAACACAGGCGGATATCCATAATTATGATAACTTCCGTTGAGTTAGCCTAAAAGTGACTCAGAACTATGTCTGGTGTCAGTCTCGCTGGGTCGCGAGTTTACTCCCAATGAATAAGCATCAACATGATTAGTTTTTTTCTTTTTCTTAGAATGACCTAAGAAATCACCTTCTGAGTTTATCGATGTAATTTTGCAACGCTCTCCATTGTATAATTAAAAATATTTTTTATCATAACGTCTTCGCCCAGCAGGTACCAACTTTAAGATCAATACTGGTAACTTGTTCAACCATCACGTATACACTTTATTGCACTCGCTTAGACTCTGAACTTCTGTAAGGGTATAAGTGTAGGTAGAAGCATAACAGGCCATAACAAACTCAAACAACTACTTAAAAGAGCAATCTCAATCTACACCCTAGAATAACGTTACTCATATTTACCACCCCGGAGGTGTAGGTGCTGTTATACTTTCACTAGAAAATATATCACCTGACGAATGAACCAGGACATTCGTTGGAATGTTTTTAAACACAGTAAGTGCAGCAGGCTAGTTAGGGAACTATCTGTTGGTGCTAAATTGTCACGTCAATATTATTTAAATAATTTAGATTTAATTTTGACCTGCAACATAGTTAGAAATAAATACCACATGATTTAGAATTACTTTTTCTTATCAAAATAAAAAATATTGCGCCTAACCACAAAGTTGTGTGCCTCCACAAAACTTAAATTCTGGCTATGTGCGTTCATTTACAATGCGAGTTTCCTGACAAGCTGACCCATGCAGACCTCGGCTACTAATCACTTCATTGCACAAAAATGTGTTGTATCGTGCCTACACAATATTACTAAAATCATTCCTTAAGAGTGAAAAGTATAGGCAATAATTGGACAAATAGATAATTACTCATGCGGACCGAATAAATAGACTAAGAATCTATGTATTAAATTTATTACCAAAACTATTCTAATAAAAACAGCATTTATAACTTTTTATTATTCCAATGAGAATCGTGGAAGTGGATTTTCAGTTAACAAATAAAAAACCGAGTTCATATTGCTGTAGCACAGTGGCGGAACTTCAGAACCTCTTCCAACTCAATTTTTAATGTTTTGTTTTTATTTTTTGGTCTATGTGTATGAGGCGAGTGTAAAATATAAAACAATTTGAAATAATTTCTTTTAATAACAAAAAATGCATGTAATTCGAAAAAAGCAATTCTCAAAGAAAATGATTAAAATTTTAATAGGGCAGCATTTATAACTTACTTATTATTCCAAGAGAATGGTCGAAGTGGGTTTTCAGTAAACAAATAACAGCTGTTTACACTTAAAGCTGTGCAAAATGAATGACCAGCGGATAAAGAAATTTACTGTTCATGTTGATGCTGGTGCGACCTACAGAAGTGCTCAATCACGGGCCCCAATACAACTGCATTGGCTGCATTGGCACAGTTACGTCACTGTGGATGCGTTAAGTACATGTCTTACATCTCGAAACGGCTCATTATTGCTTTTAATTGAAGTTACAATTAAAATCGTATGGCGTAGCCCACGAGTTATGCTAGTCCAACATTAAAAGATTCCGTAATCAAATCATAATTTCTATTTCGAGACCAGGAAAGTATTTCAGAAAGTGGGATTTCAATGAAGGAAGGTGACTCAGATACAAATTGTACATCTTCATTCTTGTGTCACTTGCATTCCGACCCCGTTTTTAAATTGCTCTGTGGGTCGCAACCCACAGTTTGAAAATCCCCACTGTGCAGTATGTAATAATAAATGTAATGTTAACGAAATCTGTATAAAAACATCTCCTTTGTATATAATGTTTTATTTGTAGCTTTTAAGCCGTTATTGAATATTATAACTACAGGTAAAGCCTAATTTACCCATTTACACAAATACTAATTACAGAAGTTAGAGTTTCGTATCTTAAACAATAACCCAGTAAAGCAAGGCAATGTTAACACTTCACAATAATATGCAAATTTGGTGTCTAACTATATAACTCGCGCAACCTGTATAACTTGATAAAACAATTTAATACAAATTTACAT
This sequence comes from Ctenicera cuprea, assembly GCA_958336395.1. Classification (NCBI taxonomy): domain Eukaryota; kingdom Metazoa; phylum Arthropoda; class Insecta; order Coleoptera; family Elateridae; genus Ctenicera; species Ctenicera cuprea. The sequence continues at coordinate 42,061,123 of OY284490.1, forward strand.
AATTTGCTTGACTGTAGAAAATTATTTTCAAGCAGAAGACATTGTGATCGTTATTATTCGCATAATACAAGATAATGCGAATTTGTTAAATAAATCCGAATTGCCCTTCCAATTTTAAAACAGTGAAAGCCGCACCGCCGCCGCCGTCTTCACCGCGGGTGGAGAAAATTTAACTTTACAGGCGGTTCTAAACACCAAAAATTTCATTTAAGCGTCTGCTATGAGGGCAGCTTAAATTGCTTGTTCAATAAAGTACAGTTTTCTAGATCTCAATCTCCTTTTCAACGTATAAAGAATGCGGATTCTTAGAACGTATCTTATAATTTAATAAAAAAATATTAAACCCAATCAATAAATTTCAATTATTGGAAAAAGCCCCCGAGGAGGCTGCTGATAAAACTACTGAACCGTCTAAACCTAAACCTCCACCCATATTTTTGTCAGGAATAATCGAAATTGAAAAATTAACTGATATGCTAAACTCCATACAAGATTTAAAGGGAAAATATTCGTTAAAATTAATAAACAATGAAGATGTCAAACTAATGACCGAAGATGCAAACGCTTATAAAATAGCAGCACAAACTCTGCTAGAAAAGGACGTTAAACACCACACCTACCAACCTAGGGACAAAAGGAGCTTCCGTGTAGTCCTAAAAGGCTTGCACTATACAACCAATACAGAAGACATTAAAACTGAAATAACTAATAAAGGTCATAATGTAAGGAACCTCCACAACGCAAAAAGTAGCAGAAATAAGCAACCATTAAACATGTTTTTCCTAGATTTAGAGCCTGGTGAAAACAATAAGGAAATATATGATATTAAGCATCTGCAATACTACAAAATAACTGTAGAGCCAGTACGGCAAACAAGGCAGATCCCACAATGTAGTCGCTGCTTAAAATGGGGCCATACTAAAAATTTTTTGTACGCGGCAGCAAAAATGCATCAAGTGTGCCGGACTACACAGTAGCAAAGCCTGCAATGTCAAGGAAAGGAAAGACCTTCGTTGCGCATCCTGCGGAGAAAACCATCCTGCGAACTACCGAGGCTGCAAGGTAATTAAAGATCTACAGCTAAGAAGATTCCCACCTCTAAGGCCAAAGATTCCACAAGACCAACCTCAAAATAAAACCCCAGCCCTTTCGAGAAAGGTCGCCGAAGGTGTATCATTTGCCACGGCTTTCCAGGGCGAAAACGCAACAACCAGTAAAAACAACGATATAGCTACAAAGTCCCAGCAACCTGAGGACAGAATCTGCAGACTAGAGAAGCTCGTTGAGCAAATGGCCCAACGAATGGACACAATGTTGAACATTGTGTCTCAACTGCTCAATAAACTCAACTAATGGATCCACACCTCAAAATAGCTGTGTGGAATGCTAACGGCCTAGCCAACCATGGCCCTGAACTATCAGCTTTTATGAGGGATCATGATATTGATATCATGCTGATCTCGGAAACACATTACACAAACCGCAGCTATTTAAGGATCCAAAACTACAATGTTTATGACACCAAACACCCTGATGGGACGGCCCACGGTGGTAGTGCTATCATCATCAAAAGCAAAATTAAACACCATGAATCACCAAAGTTCCAAACAGAACAGATTCAAGCAACAAATATAGTACTTGAAGACAAACGCGGACCAATAACCATTTCTGCAGTCTATTGTCCCCCACGCCACGCAATAAAAGAAGACAAGTATACGGAGTTCTACGGCACCCTAGGAAATAGATTCCTCGCAGGAGGCGACTACAATGCAAAGCACTCCAGATGGGGATCTAGACTGACAACATCCAAAGGACGCGAGCTTGTTAAATGCATCGACAAAAATAACCTGAACGTCCTGTCCACGGGAAAACCCACATACTGGCCGAGTGATATAAACAAAATACCAGATGTCATCGATTTTTGCGTCACAAAAGGCATACCACCCAACCATCTTCTAGCTGAGCAGAATCTCGACCTCTCCTCAGACCACTCTCCCATCCTGGTAACCTTAAGTACCAGAGTAATCAACAAACAAAAACCGGCATCTCTCACCAACAAGAGAACAGACTGGGAGCTATTTAAGAGTTTGATCGAAGAAAGGTTAAATATTAACACCTCGTTAAAAACTGCTGAAGAAATCGACACAGCTGTAGAGAACTTAACGACAACAATACAACAAGCGGCTTGGGACTCCACCCCAGAACTGAACCCCAACCATAAACAACAAAATTGCTCTCAGGCGGCTAAAGAAGCGATTTTGAAAAAAAGGAAGCTCAGAAAAACCTGGATGACGACCAGGGCTCCTCAAGATAAGGAAAGGCTCAATAGAGCTACTAGAGACCTTAAGGAATTGCTCAACAATGAAAAAAATAAAGCAATCCAGGAATATCTGGAAGGCTTAACACCAACTGAGGCTACAGAGTACTCTCTGTGGAAGGCAACACTAAAACTCAAGAAAGCCCAGGATAATATCCCACCAATCAGGAAAAACGACAGGTCATGGGCAAGAACTGACAAAGAGAAGGCTAAGACATTCGCTGAACATCTGGCAAAAGTTTTCCAGCCCTTTCCATCAGAGATACTACAGGAGGAAGAAGACATTGTCACCTCATTCCTAGAGACACCATATCAAATGGCTCTCCCGATAAAAGCCATAAAAGCAAGTGAAGTGAAGGAAACAATAGAGAAAAACTTGAATCCAAAGAAGGCACCAGGCTTTGACCTAATAACAGGATATGTCATAAAACAATTGCCAAAGAAAGCTATACGAGCAGTAACGCATATCTTCAACGCCATACTCAGAATAGGCCACTTCCCGTCACAGTGGAAAGTTGGGCAAATAACGCTAATACACAAACCTGGAAAACCGGCAGAAGAAGTAACATCGTACAGGCCAATTAGTCTTTTGCCCATCATATCCAAACTTTTTGAAAAAATATTCCTAAAGAGGCTGAAGCTACAACTTGACAAACTTAACATTATACCAGAGCACCAGTTCGGATTTCGTCAACAACATTCCACAATTGAGCAGGTGCATAGGGTAGTTGAAATCCTGAGCAAGACATTTGAAAGCAAAAAATACTGTTCAGCCGCCTTCTTAGACATCTCTCAGGCTTTTGATAAAGTATGGCATCAGGGGCTACTATATAAGTTAAAAACCAAGCTACCTGCTAATTTCTACCAGGTCCTACAATCCTACCTCACTGACAGATACTTCCTAGTGAAATACCAGGAAGAAACAACCGAAATATACCCAATACAATCAGGCGTCCCACAGGGCAGTGTCCTGGGACCAACCCTATACTTGATTTACACCGCAGACATACCAGTTACACGAAATACTGACACGGCCACGTATGCTGATGACACGGTCGTACTAGCAACAAGTGAAATACCTGCCTACGCCTCAGAAAAACTTCAAGCAGCCCTGGATAACCTCCAGGACTGGCTCAAGAAATGGCGAATTAAAGCCAATGAAACTAAATCCCAGCACGTCACGTTTACCCTACGCAAGGAGACATGCCCCAGTGTTACCCTAAATGGACAGCAACTTCCCCAATCCGACAGTGCAAAATATCTTGGCATGCATCTGGACAGACGGCTAAATTGGAAAAAACACTTATTCGCCAAGCGCAAACAACTCGGAATAAAGTTCACTAAACTATACTGGTTAATTGGCAGAAAGTCAAAACTTTCCCTAACCAGCAAGCTCACCGTATATAATGCGATACTCAAACCTGTGTGGACGTACGGGATTCAGTTATGGGGCACCGCGAGTATTTCCAACATAGAAATCCTGCAGAGATTTCAGTCAAAAACCTTACGTACTATTACCGATGCCCCGTGGTTCGTGACAAACTATACCCTACATCAAGACCTAAACGTTCGTACTGTGATACAAGAAGCTAAGTGCGCAAGTGCAAAATATCTTTTGCGACTCGAAGACCATCCCAACTCTCTTGCTGTCAGCCTGTTAGACAACAGCCAGAAGACATACCGCTTGAAGCGATATGACTCTCTAGACATAGTGAACAGATAAGACTATGATAATTTTAACCCTACTATTAAAACTAACCCTAGGTTTAATCCATTAGTTAGTCCTTTAATGTAAGCGTACTAACATCCTGCTCTCTTATCATTGTAACAAAATTCGTTTATTGCCCCAGGGCAGCTTGCGAATATAGTAGGAGTTTTAATTAAAAAAAAAAAAAAAAAAAAAAAATAATTTTGTTGTAGTTTTCTTCATATTTTTTGCGTTTTTCTGTATAAATTCTACGTGATGAAACTAGGAATGACTAAAATGCTTACTGTCGTAGTTTGAAGTTTGTTCTGTTGAAACATTTATGCGCTTGAAAAATGCAGCATAACAAAACTTCCAGTAAAGTTTGTATCTTATTTGAAACTCTCTGGGAATTACAAGATTTCCGTTGTAACTATGGTAGCTAACATTAAGTAGTTGCGAACTTGCTGTTAGTTCCACCACCACTTAATTTTTCGTAAATATTTTCAAACGTAATTAACATTAAACAAATATTTTGTATTGAATGATTAATTTAAATATTGATAGTGGTGTTTGGTAGGTTGTCGTAATATTTCTCACAATGTGTGATAATTTCCATTTTATACTGCTGGAAATATATAATATATAGGGTGTTCACGATAACAGGAGCAGCGTGGGGATCTTGGTTAATAGAATAGATAAGAGATCGATTACATTGGGGCTTTATGCTCGTTAATAATCTTAAATAAAATTTCATCTATCTAGTTTCGTTTCTAAAAAACTGAATTTTTGTTTTATTTGTTTTTGGCTGTAACGCATTTGTCAAAAATGTGTGCCCTTTGATAAACGGGGGACAGTAAAGCGTTTGTGTTTAAGCCAAATTGCTCATGAGTGACGGAAGAATAAGGTTCGCAACTTAATTCTTAGGCGCAGCAATATTTAGAGGGTTAATTTTCCTCCTCCCACCTAATTTTTTTGCTAACGTTTTAGTTTTTTAAACCACAAGGAATAAAAAAAAATTAAATATCAACTATTTTCTCAACAATTTGGAGAAACCCCAATTTTTTTGTTTTTAGTTACAATAAGACATGCCCGCAGGCAGAAATTAACAGGTGTTCGTGCGAAACTGTCTAGTCACGACACGAGTGGAACGACCCGAACAGTCGTTGGACGGTGTAACGTTATTCAAATGTACTTTTGCAAATACCTAAAGTATAGGAAACTCTAGGCGAAATGCTTCACTCATTTTTATAAGTGCCTTTCTACGGAAATAGCAAAATTGTTATTAGCAGAATGTTGTAAGCGATGTGTTTATGCTTAAAACCTTTCGTAAGACGTAAATGTCAAATAATAATAAGATAATTAAAATTCGTCTGTTTTTTTCTTCTATGGTAAAATTTTGTTCATGCCCTTCTATACTATTTTTAAATTTTTAATCTACATGTATATTTCTATATACTAAATTCCTAACTTTCTCACTATAATACGACGACGGCCTCATACATCTCCACTCAGTTTATTGACTGTTTTCGGCGAGTATTTATGTTGCAGTCGCTATTGTTGCTATAATTTTGTTATTTGTGGCTTAACATCAATACTGGCGGTTCGGAAAAAATAAACAGTAAACAACTTCCGTTCGGTGTATTTATCGCGCTGACATGAGAATCTCGTACAGCACATTTTATATAGTTTCATTCAATAACTGACAATTGATATAATAAAAGCTTTGCACACAGAACATTATTACAATTTAATTAGAAACGGCGTTTGTTATTGCGAGTTGGGTAAATACAAATACGAGAATGATTGAAATGATATGACAAGTAAAGTAAATAATTACTCATGCGGATAAATTTAATAGGCAAGTAAATAAGCAATTAAAAACACAATTAAACAAATTTTAGCACTTAAAACGGGAACAAATTATTAATTTTTTATATGAAATAATATATATCTCTCTATTTGTTTCTACTACTAGAACTAAGCCGAACCTTACAGAATACAAAACAACTTAATCATATTTTGCTTGTTATAAATAACTTAGAAGCATGCCTGATAGCTGCAAGAGTCGACGGTCATATTACAAATCCTACACTTCAGTTACCCAAATATTAGGAGCTACAGATACAATAACAAACGCCCACATTTACGATTACAAGAATTGAAGAATTACAGCAATGCTAAATTAACTTATTAAACTACCCGAACCCGTGGACTATATACACTAGGACCTTGATCCGCGGCCCGCTACAGTACCAATAAAATAAATTTAAAAATCGAGGGGCGTAACCTACGCATTCCACTAGTATAAATTAAATGACATGGCACTCTTATGTATTTTTTATTTTTTTAATTAAAATCTCCAAAATTCAGACGACATCTAGAGCGTGGTGCATGCAACGTTGCAATCAGAATAAAGAACTATTTAAATAACTATATAAACAATTAAAATGTCGCTTATAAGACCAAAAAAGTGACAGTCGAAAATCAACAATTACGGAACTTGGAATTGGTTTTTATTTGTACCAACAAAATTGTTAAGCGACTAACCATTTTAAAAAACTTGAAATATTAAATGCTGTGGCCAAAACTTTTTTGGCGTGTGTAGAGATTTTAAAGTGAAAAACATACTTTTTATGGGTTTTTTAACTCTAAAATGTGTACCCTTTGAGGCAAATACACTCACCGGCACGAAAAACGGGCCTTAGTTTTTTTAGAAAAACGCAAAATTTTAGATTTTTATAAATAACTACTTAAACTATTGTCTAAAAACAAACAAAACAACTTGTTTTAATTAATTTTAAAGATTATTAACTGTTTATTTAAAGTAAAAAAAAACTGCTTTCAAGGCAAAATAAAAAAAGTCAAAAACAGCAACATTTTGGTTTTGCAGCAGAAAGGCGTTTAAACAATAAAAACAAACAATTCTTATGCCGACAATCAGGAAAAGATTTTCAATAGCGTGTATTGCCTCCACGTACATTAACAATTGCTCGCATTTGTCGGGGCATCCCTAAAATTAAGTGTGTAATGTCTTCCTGAGGAATAAGTTCCCATTCCTCTAAAAGTGCTTGCCGCAACTCATTCAAAGTCAAAAAAGCAGGAACACGACTTTGAATTCTTCGGCCAAGCATGTCCCAAACATGTTCAATGGGATTGGCATCTCTGGCTGGCTGGCTGGCCACTCCATAACGGGGATGTTAACTTCTTCCAAATATTGTTGAGTGACTCTTGCGGTGTGAGGTCTTGCATTATCATGAATCAAGAGAAAATTATCTAACTCCAACAAAAGGAGCATATGGAACAACAAAATTTTGAAGAATCTCCTTAACATACCGGACAGCTGTCATGGAGCCTCCTGAAACGATGTACAACTCTGTATGTGCTGTTAAAGAAATTCCAGCCCAAACCATAACTGAACCTCCTTGGTAGCTGACTCTAGGGCTAAAGGTACATTCAGCAAATCGCCCTCCTGGTCTTCACCATACTCTTTCATGGCCATCGGGAGATCGCAGAGAAAACCTGGACTCGTCTGTGAATAAAACTTTCCTCCATTCGTTTTCTCCCCAGTTTATGTGATTCCTGGCAAATTGAAGTCGCGCTACACGATGACGCCTGAGAAGTTCTGGACCTGTAGCAGGTCTGCGACTGGTAAGATTTCTTTCTTCAAGTCTTCGTCTAACTGTCCGCTCGCTTACGTTTACATCCCGGACGTGATGAAGACGGTTTCTGATTTCTACAGCCGTAGAACGACGATTTCGCAAACTTTGTAACATGATAAAGCAGTCATCACGGGCGTTAGTTCGTCGTTGCGGGCCAGTTCCAGGTCGTCTTGTGTTGGCACCAGTTTCCAAAAAACGTGTATGAACTCGTTGCACAGTACTTCTGGATATTCCATATTGCAAAGCCACAAATCGCTGACTTCTTCCGTCTTGAAGTAATGCAACAATAGTAGACGCTGTTTCAGGGTTTACAGCCATAATAATTGTGAACGTTAACAAACTAAACTGAGCTTTAGTTTGTGTTTGGCATTTGTTAATTTCGTCGAAACAGTAAAAACAATTGAATAGGCCAAGATAACTTTGCACAAATGCAATAATTTCTGCGGCCATTATTTTTACCCAAATGCAACGCATACTTGAAACCATGTAAACAAACAATTTAAAAACAAATTGAAAGCAGTTTTTTGTTACAATCGAATCGAAACAGATTAGGAAAGAAGTTAAATTTTAAAACTTTAGTGCTTTTATGTTATAACTATAAAAAAAAACATAATTTACTTAAAAATTAGGGTGGCCCGTTTTTCGTGCCGGTGGGTGTATATAGAAGATTTAATGAATCTAAATTAAGTGCACTTAACACCGCTGAAAATCGACACAGTCCATGTCAACTGCAACAAAATCATATGGTAACGATTATGACATAACATCACACTTGTTTACTCTAACAGCTTTAAAGTCAGTCTCACACTACCAAAAAACACGAATTCGAAAAGACGATTTACAATACAAAAGTTACTGCTTAATTTTGTTCTAAGCTAAATGAACAGAGTGATATTTGTATTGTTTAGTGACGTAAATGTTAATTAGGAATTGCTACCCTAGTCCTGTTATTATCGAGGTCGCCGCCTAATGTTAGTTTAATGCCTAATTTCGGAGTAGTAAGTTTCTGGATCACTTTAAGTACTTAGTTGTTTCGAAGGTCTGGGTTAATGTCGGCATTGTTGTAGTGAACATGTAATGTGTTGATTTTTCATTGCAGGTTTTGCATCCTAATATTAATGTGAGGTTGACACAACATCGGTTATTAGAATTTTTTGTTGACATTAATATTTCCTCCTGAGCTTGCTTTTAATTTTTGTACACACTGGAAACAATATCAACATTTACACTATAATTAAACAGACATAAGCAATTTTTGAAAAAGGTAAGGATTTAAAATAAATTTAATAAATGCAATACTTGAAACTAAAACATGGTTGTTCCTACGTGAGTAAACTATGTAGAAATACGTATAAGGTTCAAATAAATACCTGCTAAAGTTGCTAGTTGTTACTTTTGTATATATTAATATGAACTTTGCCTTCATGGGCGCTTCTCTGTATACAACGCGCCATAACAAATTGCATGCGAATTCCAATTTTACCTTCGGCAAAGGGATTTTATGAAAATTTTCGAAATCTAGATTTTAACAGAAATACGCGTTTCGGGGCTCAAGGAACCCAAAAATTTTTTTTTTTTTTAATGTCTGTCTGTAGGTGTGCGGGTGTGGTATATGGGTAGGTGACGCCTCTAAAGGCGACAGAGCTGGACCGATTTTGATGAAATTTTAAATCAAGTATATCGAAAATTGTAGTGTTAGTTAAGCTTTTCAAAAAAATTCTAAGCCGAAAACGGAAATTAGACATGTTTTTTTGTAGCTGTTTTCCAAAACTAAATTTTGGAAGTTTGAACACCGAATCTGAGAGAAGAACTTAAGGCAAATCAAAAACTTTTTTTACCGAACTCTCTAGCTTCAAAATTGCGGCTACTACAACTTTTTGAAAATCTAGAGTTAGTGGAGTATACGATGAATAAAATTAATATTGAAAATCCTAAAACGATCGCAATGACGCTGCTTCAAAATATTTGTACATTTTCAAAGAAAACATTTTTAAAAAACTGCCCACGCGGTTTTTTTTAACTTTCTGATGTGATAGAGCTTGCAGTGAACCACAAATTTATTTTTTACTAATCTCCCAAATTTTACGCGGACGCCTTCCAGGAATTTTTGAAAAGTTTGAAATTGATTAATTATTCAAAAACGCGAACGCCAATCGTTATAAACTTTTTTCGGTTCGATAGATTATTTGAAGTACGGCACTTTTTAATAGCAACAACGCGTTTTCCGGCAGTTACGTGATTTTAACTCCGCCTGTCAATTAGCTTTTTCATTCGTTGCATATTTTTGATAACTCTTTCAATAAATCATAGATATGGATTAGTAGTCCGAAATCCGAAGCCCATTTAATCAGCTCTAGGGCGGGCGGTTCCGTTCTTACTATTCTTTTACGGTAAGCGACATCCTAGGTTTGCCTATATAAATTGTTTTCTTAGAAATCTAACATACGGTGAAATGAGAGAAAAGCTTATAAATTACACTTTTGCAAATACGAAAAATATCAATATCTAGTATGGGATAGTTCACTTGAAGTTATAACACCAGCTTTTTACTCTTTGCCAAACGGCGAAGTTCACAGAGGTAGATTCTGAGGAACGAAGAAGCTGCAATTTAAACTTTTGCAATCATTTCTACGTTATTTGATTCTTTGCAAATCATTAAAGTATACATTTTCGTGCAAACAAGTTTTACGTCGTTAGAACCAATTAATATAAAAAACATGTGTATTTGACTGCAGCAAATTATGAGTAATAGTATGTCATTGGAACTTTTTTTTAATAACTTTTTATTTTAAAAATAAACGTGTGCAGCTTAAGTGTACAGTATAATCTCCACTGTTCCTAAACGATCTATTTATGTCAAAAATAATTTAAAAGACAGCATTTTACTAGTTGCCCTATATACAGCATGCCTCAAAAATAATTACCTAATCGCCATACAATAATAGTAGGTGGGAAATATCAATTTAAGTTGGAAATGTTTAATGAACGTATTGTATTCGATTTTTCTTCGTTTCGGAGATATAATAGGTATTTTTCAGCAACGATTTAAAAATTTCTCCAGTAATGCACACACAATCCACTGTTTTTACAATTCATCAGCAACGGCTTAAGTAACTTCAAAATTTGCCTTAGGTTTATTAATTGGTAGTACGTACCAAATGATGCCCCACGTGATAAGAAATGATTACGTTGTAAAATCCATTCCGATCAAATAAAAACTTAATCGCAGTCGCCTATGAAACAAGCGCAGCATGTCTACAACAAACGGTAGAATAATAAACCCGGCAACTATGATAATAGCTCCATGATTTGCAAAGTAATCATCTACATGACACGCTTGTTTCGTAGGCGACTGCGATGAAGTTTTTATTTGATTGCTCTGTGTAATAAGTTATGTTGTGTTATTTGTTGGCAATAATTAACAAATTGTATTGATACGTTGCTACGCATATCGCAATCAGCCTTTACGTCCAACTGCTGGGAAGTACGGGGGTCCTACAGTTTAACATCGAATCCGAACGACTGTAAATGTATACTTAAAAATTTAATTTTAACTGTCCTGCCATGAAAATAAACAACTAACTCACATAAATTGAAGTACCGCTACCAACAAAGTCAGCTTTGATAATTCATATCTAAAGTGAATGGAGTATAAGTGCATGTAATAGAAAATACTATTATACCTGTAAAAGATGTACTATTTAATGTGACAGCTTCTTGTGGATATCCTCTGTAGCTGGTGTATTTCGCAGTCAAAATTCCATAAATCAATAAAATCATCACAGCAATAAATGTACCAATTGCTTTTTTGCCTCAGGGACACTTTACTTTCAATTTGGAATAATCAATAACAAAAACAAAGTAGGAAAGAAAAATACGCTTTTGATTACAAACGAATACTAACTCACTGAAGTTGCAAAACACTCTCGCTATTCTCTTGATAAGTTTGCCTGTCACTCAATGTAAACAGAATTGTCTGCCTAATAATTATTACTATAGAAATTTCAGGAATCGCTATTGATAAATTATATCACGCATCAGAAAATGCCAACTTCAAATTGCCAGAGTGGAAATTATCTTCTAACATTGGAAGACTCTTCAAGCTTAATGGCTGTTTGTTCGAAATTAACTTTATTGTATTGTATCTTGTTCAGAATTGTCGGCGAATTTGAGCCTCTTGTATTCATTAGCATCTGTATATTTCACTTACTCGATGATTCTTTTGTGAATTTTTGGTTTGTACTAAACAAATGCAGCACTGATTTGGGACTTTTTACGTTTGCATTGAACGAAATATCCAAAGCACTTTTCCTGAAATTTCTCATGCTTTAGAAATTGTTACTTATCATATTTTTAAACGTATTTTTGTATCAAAGCTTTACTATAGATTGTACAACTCCTAGCAAACGGCACGTAGGGCGCATTATAACCAAAGGCGCGATCAGTTGTATGCAGCACTGTGCAATTAACTGTAGTAGTAGTTTTTTGCAAGAGAAAAAATTGTTTTTATTTTTTTTGTATACTGATTCTTTGCGATTAAATAAAACCATAAACCAAAGAACAATTTCGTCTGCCAGAATGTGGTCGAGAGAGGGTAAATAGGCTACTAAACATTGTTGCGACTAAAAAGTAAATTTAGAATCTTATTACACTTCTACATATCAGTAATTTAGCCTAAAAAGGAATGTTTTATTACTTATCGTTTATTAAATAAAGGGGCATGAATTTTCGAAAAATATCGCAGAAGCCGTCACAGAGAAATTACCAGGTTTTAGGTCATCCTTAGTTCTAGGAGTGTACAAAGCTTTAAAAAATTGTGTCAGTTTTGAGGAATTTGTTTTTGAAAATTTTCAAGATTTGAAAATATTTTTGGTGACAACCAACCAGAATTTAACCGTTCTGCCCGACTGGCTCGGAGGGGTTTAAATACCTCCGCATCCCGAATTTGAATTCAGTGCTCGAAAGATGCGAGCTGCAAAGTCTTGCGAAACTCTAGTTTGTATGGGTTCACAAACAGATAACAGACATAGGCCGATTAAGTATTCTTGTCCTGACTTGCAAGATACATTAAGATCAAATCCGTGTCCGCCCCAAGGTTTAAATAATCTAAGCACACGTCCCTGTTTAGGCAGGTAGGGCTCACGAATAACTATGGCTTAAACTTCTAGAGCAAATGCTTTTTAGGGCAGACAAGCTACAGGTCGGTTCTTACTTGATTATTCTGGGTGTAATCCCCAATAACGACGCGGTCTAAGCCGAAAGTAAACTGTAATATTACCCTTCTATGAATGTTTGAAAATCTAATATTTCTACCCCCTTATTTAATGCACGGAGGCCGATTAAAAATTTCTGTTGAAGGAAGCTAACTTGCTCATTAGTGATAGTAGAATAAAGTTTTCAACTTTATTTAAATACCGCAATGTTTGGGAGGGGGGATTTATTGTCCCACACCCACCAATTGTTAGTGGTCGAATTTGTCATTCCGTTTTTGGGTTTCTTTGATTCCAAAACAATAGAAAATATATTTTCTTTACCAAAAACTTCAGTTTACTATTATTTTACTTTTCAATATCACTCGCTTTCTATCTATCTGACGCCCATACGTTGACTGAAGTCTTTCGGCGCGTAACCGAAGCACATACAGACAGCTACCTGCCGACCTTTGCTTCACTAATCTCTGTTTGTAGGCAATGGTGGACCGTAACACATTAATAATAAGATACTTTTGAATATATGATAAGTAACACCTAGTGAAATATTATTAATAAAAATATTGAACAATTAAAAATTGGTAGTCTAATAATAAAATTAAACTGTTGGTATTTGTTTCACAATTTAATTGTGAAACAAATACCAAGTGTTTAATTTTATTATTAGACTATTAATTTTTAATATTTGATTATTTTTATTAATATTTTACTACGTGCCTACCACACAATCAATTGAAAATAGAAAACAGAATCTTTTAAGTCATACCAATTATAACAGCTAAACAAAATAGATTTGTTAAAATCGATCATTCCATCATTTTGCATCTTTGTAAGTTTAAGAAAGGGAAAGGTGTTTAAAAATACTGTAGACAAGAAATCGTTTATTCCGCACTCTATCTGATTTATCAGTCCATTGCGTTACGTCTCAACGAAATGGGAAAAGCACAATGAAATTTTAGCAATTCTGTTTCGTTAGGGATAACGGAAGCACTTTAGAAATATGAGGGATTTGTTATGAATATTCATTAGATGGACCTCGCACCGAATCAATTTTAAACGTTTTACATCAATACAAAAGCGTTTTTTAGACAGCATAAATACATTTTTATTTTTATATTTGAAAATCGCTAGAGGTTCAACAATGGTAATTTTAATTTCATACATATATTCAAATTTCAAACTGGTTTTGTAATTTTGTAAATACCCCGTACTCTTTAGAATATAACCGCCTTCTTCGTTTTCAGTGGCGATAAATTCTAAGTTTAAAGAAAAAAATCCCAGGATGTGAACGGTTATTTATTGCCTTTTGATAAGAGAATCCTATTTGTATTCTTCGTATATTCATAGGAGTAACTTTTCTCCATTTGTTAGTTTTCCACTGGATTGAAATCTTAAATTATGCAGGCAAGTTTAAAAAGAAGTTTAAGCAACAGTTTTGTAAATTCATATCGATGTTTGTTGCACTTAACAAGAGCTCCAATTGCGATAACGTAATTCTCTACGAATATAAAATTCCATTTATCGAATGTACCAGCATTTAAAAACTTTTTAGCATTATTAAAAACGAATTTCCAGAGTTTAAACTTTCTTCGCAAGTAATTTTCGAATAAATTAAAATGTATTAGAATACTCGATGATTAAAATTTCCAACTTTTTTACTTACTTCGCTGCCCTGATTAATTTTTAATCAATTGTCAATAGCGCTGCGCTCTTTAAAAGAACCTGAAGTTTTATGCGAAGCTATTAAAAGTTTGAACTGTTCGTATGTGGTACATTTCAGAGCCACTTCAATACGTTTATACGTTCCTTCAGCTGTAAATTTCAAAGATTGGGTTATCGGATTTTCTATTACACTTTTCTGCAAGAAGGGGCAACCTTACGTTTATTAGCGAATCTACCTCGCGTTCTCTTACATAATTTGATACGTGCTTTACGCACAAGAGAGTAGGAATTGCATTGTAAAAAAATGTCGAAATAAAACGAAGTTAGAAAAACGTACTGGGAAAAGTTCTCGAGTGTAGGCATATAGGCGGTCGTCAGATGTCATTGTCAGAAATTGCCTGTATAAAGCACATTACTAAAGAGATGACATGAAAATCAATTTCGGGTCAAGCAAGAGAATTTTTACTCGAATAAATAATGACCAAACGTTGCTTAGATATTTGAGCATATTACGTATATGTATAAGAATAATTAACTTTTTAAAAAAAGAAAACCGACTTCAAATAAAAACACAAAAGTGACATAAGTTAACTAAAAAGCAAAAAATAAATGTTTTTTATACAACAGTTTAATACTTATTTGTTGTTCCGTTTAATGTAATTAAGAAATTGTTGTTTATTATATAATTATTAATTGTTTTATAATTTTTAAGTCGGTGCCAAGTAAAACATAAAAATTATATACCTTGCTGCAATAACAAATTAGATTCGAATTTTTATGTTTTACTTGGCACCGGCTTAAAAATTATAAAACAATTAATAATTATATAATAAACAACAATTTCTTAATTACATTAAACGGAACAACAAATAAGTATTAAACTGTTGTATAAAAAACATTTATTTTTTGCTTTTTAGTTAACTTATGTTACTTTCGTGTTTTTATTTGAAGTCGGTTTTCTTTTTTTTTTAAAGTTAATTATTTTACAATTTTAAGTGATGGGTAGACCTAGTAAGGATGCTTCACGAATGAGGAAATGACGGCTTGTTGAAACGGAAGATGAAATACGGAAACACTAAAAAGTCGGTTAAAAAAATAGATTTTGAGGTGTATCTTCGAAGTTCAAGCTCCAATACCAGTGAAATTATAATGGGACCACCTTGGAACTATACTGAACCCAACACAAAAAAATCATTAAAATCGGTTCATAAACACAAAAGTTATGCTCGAACATACATTTAAAAAAAAACATATATACAGACGAATTGAGAACCTCCTCCTTTTTTTGAAGTCGGTTAAAAACATTAACGACTAAAGTTAATGACTTTAATCTAAAGTGGCATGTGGTGGCTCCACATTTGACCGACCTGTATGAAATAATTTTTTACATTCTCACAGAGTCTAAACCTTTTTAACCGACTTCAAAAAAAGGAGGAGGTTCTCAATTCGTCTGTATATATGTTTTTTTTTTATTTATTTTTTAATGTATGTTCGGACATAACTTTTTTGTCTATTAACCGATTTTAATGATTTTTTGGTGTTAGGTTCAGTATAGTTCCAAGGTGGTCCCATTATAATTTCATTGATATTGGAGCTTGAACTTCGAAGATACTCCTCAAAATCTATTTTTTTAACGGAATTTTTTAGTGTTTCCGTATTTCATCTTCCGTTTCAACTAGCAATCGTTTCCTCATTCGAGAAACACCCTTACTAGGTCTACCCATCACTTAAAATTGTAAAATAATTAACTTTAAAAAAAAAGAAAACCGACTTCAAATAAAAACACAAAAGTAACATAAGTTAACTAAAAAGCAAAAAATAAATGTTTTTTATACAACAGTTTAATACTTATTTGTTGTTCCGTTTAATGTAATTAAGAAATTGTTGTTTATTATATAATTATTAATTGTTTTATAATTTTTAAGTCGGTGCCAAGTATAACATAGATATAACATTAGATTCGAATTTTTATGTTATACTTGGCACCGACTTAAAAATTATAAAACAATTAATAATTATATAATAAACAACAATTTCTTAATTACATTAAACGGAACAACAAATAAGTATTAAACTGTTGTATAAAAAACATTTATTTTTTGCTTTTTAGTTAACTTATGTTACTTTTGTGTTTTTATTTGAAGTCGGTTTTCTTTTTTTTTAAAGTTAATTATTTTGTATCAAGTTTAAGGACACTCATGTTTTTTCTGTACTAAAAAGAGCTAGTTTAGATTTATAATTAACATTTTGAATAGTTTGTTTATATGTTGGTATCCCCCATTTTTGTTTGCCATTATTCTGGTGAAGAATACAGCATATTTATTCTTTGAGGCTTTCGCGGTTTCTCGAATTGTCAGTATTACAATTTCTTTTCGACTTAGACCGCGTCGTCATTTGGGAGCTACGCCCAGCATAACAAGGTAAGGACCGACCTGTAGCTTGTCTGCCTTTACAAGCATTTGCTTTAGAAGTTTGAGCAATATTTGTTCGTAGGCCCTGCCTGCCTAAACAGGGCCGTGGGCTTAGATTATATAAACCTTGGGGCGGACAAGTATTTGATCTTAATGTATTTTGTTTGCCAGGATAATAATACTCAATCGGCTTATGCCTGTTAGCTGTTTGTGAACCCATACGCACTAATGTTTTGCAAGACATTGCAGCTTGCATCTTCAGTGTTTTTATTCACTTTGAAGATGCAAGCTGCAATGTCTTGCGAAACGTTAGTTTGTATGGGGTCACAAACAGCTAACAGGCATAAGCTGATTAAGTATTATTGTTCTGGCAAACAAAATACATTACGGTCAAATCCTTGTCCGCCCCAAGGTTTAAATAATCTAAGCACACGGCCCTGTTTAGGCAGACAGGGCTTACGAACAAACATTGCTCAAACTTCTAGAGCAAATGCTTGTAATAGTCTAGGAGCTGGAGCGATACGGTGGGACTGAAAGTTAACCCGATGGCACTATGGTTTATTGTTAGAGGACGGTTCAATGATCAATTCATCTCACAGACCGAATCTTCGCTCTCATGTAGTTCTCTAGATACAGCCTCCGCAATTTTTGACTTTTTGGCTGCAGGTTAACCCTTTTGAAGTTGCGGTTACTTGAGGTTTTTGGGGTTGTGGGAGGGGTTGAATCGAAAAAAAAATGATGGCACTCATATATATTATTATTTGACCTCAAATTAACGTATTTGACACGGTGCCATCATGTTAACTTGTAATCCGTAAGTTTTAGCCACAAAATGGCGATAATTTCCATTTTCTGTCCAAATAATGGCCAATTACTCTGAAATGGACCGGTAACTTTTGATGGCATATGATATCTTAACAATTGGCAACACCAATAAACATTTTCCACCAGGTTTGGGAGGATTAACCTGCAGTCAAAAAATCAAAAATTTGCGGAGGCTGTATCTCGAAAACTACATGAGAGCGAAGATTCGGTCTGTGAGATGAATTGATCATTGAACCGTCCTCTAACAATAAACCATAGTGCCATCGGGTTAACTTTCAGTCCCACCGTATCCCTCCAGCTCCTAGACTATAAAGGCAGACAAGCTACAGGTCGGTCCTTACCTGATTATGCTGGGCGTAGTTCCCAAATGACGACGCGTCTAAGCCGAAAATAAATTGTAATGACAATAGAGCACATTGACATTTTTATCTTTGAAACATTTTTAGCGGCCGATTAGCAGCATATTTCTATGACTTTCTTGCTTATGTAAATGCAGTATTAGAGAAGCCAGAGTTCTGTATGTACAGCACAGATTGTATGTATACAGTTATCACAAAGTAAAAGAAATTTATGTAGCTGATACTGCGCAATGTAGCCCTATTATACTACAATTAGCAATTTTAATATTCTGCTGCCATACATCTACGGTCCTCCAGGTAGTCCCATCGAAAGCGATAAAACCATGATAAATGCAATCAAATCGGTCATAGTCAATTATAGCAATATATTCGGTGATTTCAGTTACTTATATAGTAAATCTGGATCCCTTTCATATGTCTCACCATTTACTGCCGCCTGGTCCCTGCTACTATACAGGCGCATTAATTATTTAAAGCGCATATTCTTATGTATTGCTGTACAGTCGGCCAGTACAGTTTTCAACATAGACAAGAGAATTGTATGTACACTATATGCATGTATAATTTTAATGGTATAAGCTGCTACCTACGTCTCACGAATTGAATTTCCCGGGGAAGATCTCTTCCACTGGCTTCAAATTTTACTTCCGACAGGACGTCTGACTGCTCTAACAGTTCATGCTCGTAAACGACTCAGCACAGGGTTGTGGATCACGTGAACAAACAAAGTAGCTCGCGCTTTTTATCATATTCCACTTAAATAAGGTTTAAAAAGTGCTTTGCAGCTGAGAAGTGTAGAGGGCATGTTATTTTATTACTTTAATTATTTATCATCCTAGTTTACTGGATTATCGTTTAGAGTTAAAAAAAACAAAATTACAGAAAAGACTAACCTTATCCTAACTGAACCTAGCATACGCTATCACCATTAGTTATTCAAATGTGAAAATTACAATTTTAAAAACTAATGAACGGGGCCTTAAAAACTAATGAACGGGGCCAATTTGGTACACCGCACCCATAGATTCTACCATGCAGCTAGCACATCCTAATAAAAATACTTAAGCCAATGTACGTAGATTCTAGATAGCTGATTATAAATTTATAAAGCTCTAAATCAGTGATTTAGAAGTATAACTTCCTACCTCTTTTATACTTTCAAACGTGGTATAACCAAGAATTCTTGGATTTTGTTCTGCATTATAAAACAACTCATTAAGTAGAAACAGGAAATACTGAAATCGATACAAATATTCCCGCTTAACATCAGATTATGTTACAGGAAACAAATTAATTTTGTAACGCTTCAAATAAGAGCTGCGCGTTTCAATATTGAAAACAAACTTGTTCAAATAAAATAATTAAAAGAACATTTGCAAATACTAGATTTCAGTTCTGTCACACTGAAAAATGAAAACTGATTTTCGCAGTAATGAAGAAATTGCAAACCTATGTGGTAGTCAGTTCCATCGCGCTTATATTGGTGAAACGGATACTCTTTTTCCATCTCTAGATGACTCCGCTTGTGATTTAAATAGTCTAAGGTTCATCTCCATCTTACCGTACAAGGTCAAAGAAGTTCTCGCATAGCTTGAGAAGCATAGCTAGTAGAAGTGTGTATTATAATTTATCAACAATAGTCTCAGGCAAGGTAAATTATCATTTGCCTGGAAATCTTCTGTAGTGAAACAGATCTTCAAGGATGGTGACAACTGTAGCTACAAACTGCAGATCAATTAGCTTAACCCGCTAACCGCGTGTGTCTGCAAGACCTTTATTACGAACAAGTGAGTTTCCTAGTAAATAATGAAGTTATTTCTTCGTCGCAACATGGTTTTCTCCCCAGCCGATCTATTTCAACGAACTTACCTTTTAATATTGACCCATACCACAGCCATCAAGCTGGGTGAGAACCAGATGACGTAATGTATCTATACTTTGCAAAATCCTTTGATAAGATCCCCCAATAAAAAGGCTTATACACAAACTCGACCACTACGGTATACGATGCGAGATAATTTCTTTAATTACGGATTTCTTTTCAAATCGACAGTTTCGAGTTTACATTGGCGGTTCCTTCTCTCAGATTAAGTTCTGGTTCTTACTGGTGTACCGTAAGGGTTAGTACTTGGCTCATTGATTTTTAAGGTTTTTAGCGGCGATCTAGTGGCATGCTTCATATCTACTGTAACGTTTTTTGTAGACGACGCCAATACTTCAGCAATCCTATCAGCAACGCCTACTGTCCTACACTATCAAAACTGAGGTATTGCGTCTTAACAAGAATTGTGTCCAAAGTGGTTGTTGTCTCTTAATGCTTGTAGGTGTACTGTGTTACATATTGGTCATAGCAACCCTCACAATCGATATATAGTGGTTAAAATCGCCAATATTTCAGCAATCTTATCAGCAACGCCTACTGTCCTACACTATCAAAACTGAGGTATTGCGTCTTGACAAGAATTGTGTCCAAAGTGGTTGTTGTCTCTTAATGCTTGTAGGTGTACTGTGTTACATGTTGGCCATAGCAACCCTCACAATCGATACTTAGTGGTTAAAATCGCCAATATTTCAGCAATCTTAACAGCAACGCCTACTGTCCTACGCTATGAAAACTGAGGTATTGCGTCTTGACAAGAATTGTGTCCAAAGTGGTTGTTGTCTCTTAATGCTTGTAGGTGTACTGTGTTACATGTTGGCCATAGCAACCCTCACGATCGATACTTAGTGGTTAAAATCGCCAATATTTCAGCATTCCTATTAGCAACGCCTACTGTCCTACACTATCAAAACTGAGGTATTGCGTCTTGACAAGAATTGTGTCCAAAGTGGTTGTTGTCTCTTAATGCTTGTAGGTGTACTGTGTTACATGTTGGCCGTAGCAACCCTCACGATCGATACATAGTGGTTAAAATCGCCAATATTTCAGCAATCCTATTAGCAACGCCTACTGTCCTACACTATCAAAACTGAGGTATTGCGTCTTGACAAGAATTGTGTCCAAAGTGGTTGTTGTCTCTTAATGCTTGTAGGTGTACTGTGTTACATATTGGTCATAGCAACCCTCACAATCGATATTTAGTGGTTAAAATCGCCAATATTTCAGCAATCCTATTAGCAACGCCTACTGTCCTACACTATCAAAACTGAGGTATTGCGTCTTGACAAGAATTGTGTTTAAAGTGGTTGTTGTCTTTTAATGCTCATAAGTGTACTGTGTTACATATTGGCCATAACAACCCTCACAATCGATACTTAGTTGTTAAAATCGGTTAGTGTTAAAAATGATCTAGGTGTCAAAATCTCTTCAGTTCCAAAATGATCCAATCGCTAAGAAATGTGCTTCTCTCCTTTATCTAGGTAATACAGTGTTTAGTGACCTTGCGTCTCCCAACTTATTTGTAACATTTACATTAGATCTATTCGCAATATCGTGGATATCTTTACTAACAGTGTTAGTATCAGCGTGAGGTATTTTGATTCATTGTTCTTCTAGCACCTATTAAACCAGTTACGAATTAGTAATTATGTAGTGTAATCAAAATAACATTTTAGTTGGAGATTTTTAAAGAATCAAAAGTGCGTTATGTATGTATTATAATTCTGTTAAGTTTTCAGAACGTTATACTTTAAGTGGTTGATTTTGCATAAATAATCGATTGTATCTAAAAAGTGATGGCAAGGGATGGAGAAGGAGAGAAAGGGAGCGTGACGGGACGGAGGGGCAAGGAGTGAAAGGGAGGGAGAGAGAAGAGGGAGAAGAGAGAGATATGTAAAGGAAACTGGTAGCACAGTCTAGAATAGACAGTGCTGGTAATACGCTAAAATTTACCAAACGTTAGGTGACATACGAAAATCTCCCCTCCCCCCCCCCATATTTCTGTACCTACACTTACGAAATGTATTCCACTATCGTTCATGAGCAATTTAGCCTAAAAATAAATTTGTTTATTAGTCCACGTTCATTAAATGAAGATGTAAGAATTATCAATTTTCAAAAATTCATAGAAAGTCTCAAAGAGAAATTAGCGGACTGGGACACCAACCAAATTGTTGCTGATCCATAATTCTACTAGCTTATAAAATTTAAAAAACCATCTTTGAGCAACATTTTTGTTTTAATTTCCAGACTTTTGATAACATTTTTCACTATTAGACGTTAAAGTCAAAATTTAAAAAAAATTATAGCAGGCGCCATTTTATAGCTAGAACGTTCAGAGAAAAAAATCGCTTTGCCCTTGTCTTCTATCTGATTCCGTCTCTAAATTTGTTTTCCGGGAAGTAAGGCTACCTAAAAAACATGTCTAACCTGCGCTTCCGGTTTCGGTTTTTTTGTAGGTTATTTTCCCCGAGGAAGTTTTGATGTACCCCCACGTTCCAAAGCTCATGGAAATCGGAGCATCGAATGTTACTGAGCGCGCGCACACTTACAAACAGACATTTCTTAAAATGTCCTCAAAATTTCGTCTTCACAAATTAATATAAAATCAATAAGTACATCTCTATACGGAAAGTATAAGTACGTACCTAATAATTTATTAAATTTGATAATTAAACTATTTCTTTTTTGGTAAATCCACAATTTGTAAAAATTATAATTTTTAAGTGGTGCTCCTAATGGTTTTGAAATGATCACCATATTAATTTAACTCTAGACTATTCAGATCAAATTCTCTCATAACTTTTGATATTTGACTTGTAGTTAGTTGTAAAGTAATTATCTCAGTATCGGGTTGCAACTTTAACTTGGATTGGTTCCCTGCATATTAAACTACTACTAATACCTACGTTAATAAGCGCTGTGATGATGTATTCGAAGTGTTTGCAGTAAATCTAAATTAAACCTGCGACATTGCCACAACAAACGCAGTTTACTAGTTTGTATAATTAGTCTAAGCGAGTAAATAGGAACTTGTGGAGCTTGCACGAGACACACCCGCCCCATTGGGACCAGGAAATAAGGTAAACATACATGCATACATCATATAAACATACATACACACCTAGCTTATAACCTGAAAACGTTCGTGACTACTGTTGCCTGTTTTCAGTTCTAAATGTATATTTCAGGACCCCTTACTACATTTATCGTAGGTGTAACTGTCAAATTGTCTAAATTCAAATAAATTGCATGTTTCTCGAGCTACGCTTGTACGTTTTAAACCGTTCCATGAAAATAATAGTAGTATAAGATGTTATAAGATGCTATAGAAGTTGCAAATGTTCACACTGCAATATTGCAGTTTTTATACAATGAGAAACTATAAAATGCTTAATCTAGCAACAGTAACCAGACAAATGAAACTGTTTCTCTTTTGCCATCGGTCCTGTGCTTGTTTTTTTATTGTTTTTACCGCGAAACATTGTTCAGTCCAAATTAAACGTGTTCGGAAATAACTCAATTCAATGCTTATTTCTAAAGCATCCGTACTTTTTGTTTTAACAGATTACTCATTTCCAAATACCAAAGCTTGATTAAATTGCAATTGATGCTACAAATTGGCTGTTGCATTTTTTATGTCGCAAATAATTAAAGTTTGAAGTTATCAGGGTGTATTTTGAAGATTTTTTAATAAAGTATCACTCTTCTATTTTTGTGAGCGCCAAATTAAACAAAAAATGTCCAAGTTTTGTTATCGGGCTGATCGAAAATCCCATCTACAAACTCTGGGACTTCGTTCATTTAAAGATTAAAGTGTGTATTAACATATGTCCGAAAACGCACCCCTTTCGAGATACAAAATTCTAATGATGATGCAGTCAAATCACGTTTTATACCTCCGCCACAAATTAAGTTATTTGATTCAAAGTTTGTATGGATATTTTACTTTATGTTTTACATTTTAACGTGTTTTTGTTTAAATCCGTAAACTACGAGCGTGGATGCTGGAGTGTTTAACGTTTCTGTTAAGATATTTTAAAATTTTTGACTTAAAAATGCTATTCTGGGTATCAAAATACTCAAAAAAGTTAGTCTTAGCGGAAATCGCAAAACTCAGATAGTTCCATTGTTCTTAAAATTCGAGTTGCCATGGAAGTCGGGGTGTTTCTGTAGAATGTGCAGAATAAATTCTGCATAATAAACTACGCCTAAACATTTCTTGGTGGTAAGTCTGCAAATACGCTGTTGCAAAACTGCATCCATTATTAAATAGTAACGATCAATGACTCAATGTTGTGCCGACACTGAATTACTGAGTAACATATAAATTAAAAGTAGGTAGTGAGAACTCGTATTGGACTTGTTCAAAAATCCTCTTTTTTCAGAAAAAGACGGCAATCTTTTTTTACTTTTGTCTTTTTGTATTATTTAGATCCCGCCGCCGCAATGCCAATAAAACATGTCTGCCGAAAAGTGGTGGAAATGGGTAAAAGAAGGACCTTCAATTTTTGCCTAGCTTCTGAAGTTACGTCACTATTCGTATAGCAATAACAATGTTAACCATTTTAGCGGAACAATTTGTAATTAAAGAAGTTATATGATTTTTTTTTATATTTTATACTCGCCACATGAATATCTGCAAAAAAAAGATAAATGAACAATATAAAATTGGTATTGGAGGGGCCCTCAATTGGGTCGTATTTTCTGACGTTACGCCATTGTTTGTTCGGCATCTTAAAAATGTTTATTCTCTCGGGTGTGTTGCCGAAGCACGTCCGCTATTTATAAGTGATTATATGAGATCATCCTTGCCCAGCAAAATGGAAATGAAGAAACAGACTTGCGCAATTCATACTGAATGTATGACTGTAAGTTTTATTTTACTATTATAACATATTAGCGTTCTACACAGCACAACTTATGAAAGTCAGAGTAAATTAAGTTAAAGTAATTACGTAATTGTTTATTTCGCTGAATCTACTAGGCAGGTATAATATTATTATTATTATAAAATATTAATCGAATATACACCAGAAGTTTTCTGCGATTAGGTCTGTTTCTCAAAATTGCGGCATCAGCCGGTGTTTTATTTGTTTACTGAAAATCCACTTCGACCATGTTATAAATGCTGTTCCTGTCGTAGCGAAAGTAGTATAATATATAGATTCCAAGCCTATTTATTGTGCCCGCATGGCTAATTATGTGTTTGTTTAATTATTGCCTTTACGTTTTATTTCTTATGGAATGATTTCTGAAGTATGACATGTTTCGACACATTCTGTGCAATTGAATTGTTAAATGTTCGAGGTATGCACGCTCGCAAATCTCGTAGTCGACAAGCGCTGCTTCGTTCCCCGCGTCTCTTTCGGCAATGAGGTATCAGCAGATTATATTACATTATCGCAATCGAATATTGCACTCTATGGAATCCTGTTTCTGTCTTATAATGTAGCGGACTACTGTGCAAGCGAATTTTTATCTTCTGCAATGGACGCTTAATTATGTTGATTTTGGTGGCGGAGGTCTACGGCCTCTAAAATCGCAGACAGAGGAGCGGGCTCCAGGCTTAGTATATATTTTGTTGGACTTAAATTTTCCCGGCATCTCTATTTTTCGGAAAAATTTAATTATCTCGAAAACGGTGGATTTTACAATGTCCATAAAGTATACCATTTTTGTATATTTTTGTAAGGTCAACAAGATTTTTTAGTCAAAACGTAGAAAATCTCGTGTGTAAGGAATTATGTTAAGAGATACGTCGAGCTCTGCTCATATCTAGTGGCTAGTGGATTTGGTCGAAAAAACAATTGTGAATGTTATTCATTACTAGTAAAATACTTATATAAAAATTGAATCAAATATTGCAATTAGTGACGGGAGATTTTGCATGAAAATAATCGAATCATTCATTATCGAAATATCTCGAAATACTCGAGCGGTTACAGAAACCTAATCGAATGATTTTACGATATTAAAACTTTCGGGTGTGTCCATTTGTCCGGAAGCGGACGTTGAAGCAATACCCCATTACAGTAGGCAACTTCAAATAATGCAGATACATGATGCGATGATAAGACTAGTATTATGATCCAAATACACAAATGAGAGAATTTTTTTAAATGAAACTGCCGTGGCGCGTCTTTTCCGGTCAGGCACAGCGAGATAACAATGTTTTGACTGGAACATTACTATTTATTAGGAATAAGAAGAAACACAGCAGTTTCCGCTGCAATGTTTTGTTTCTTGTGGTCATTTCAACGCAGAGTCGTGTTTGAAAATTTTAATATTGCTCTAAAAAGTATAAATAATAAAAATATAAAATAAATATATAAATATAAATATAAAATAAATAAAATAAAATAAAAATATAAAAAGTAATGAAATTTTTAATATTTAGAATAATACTGTATTACCGTTGATAAAAACGAGCGGTACACTTTACAAAAATAAAGTTTATATAATAACTAATAATCGGATACATTGTTTCTGTCCCTGGTCTCATTTTAAAATATAATTGATTTATAAAACAAAAAAATGTATCCACTTTCGTGCTTTATAGAAATATTACTCTAAAAACAGGTCGGAATTAGCGATAAAATGTGATAGATGAATTTAATAAAAATAGTATTCAAAGCTGAAGGTTTACGCTTTTCTGCCGAGCGGCCCGAGAAAAGACGACGAGAACGAACATTTTTTCATAGGAACATTCGCCAAGCAAGCGGAGAGCGTTTTTACTACTTTGTATCGCATAGAAACATCTCAATTATTTCATTCGTTTATAAATTCTTTCGAATGGCAATCATTCGATTATGAAAAGCAATCGATTATGCCCATCACTATTATCAATTTATGGCGGAGATATTAATTAAAACGTGATTTAACTGCATCATTATTAGAAGTCTGTAATTACTTCAAAAGGTGTGTGTCTGCAGTCACGTGTTAATAGACTTTTTAACTGACCTAAATTTGTTGGTGTAATTTTGAATTACCCTGGACGAGTATTTCATTTCATCAGACATCTGTTCTTTACAAAGATTAAATTAGATCTATATTGGCTAGCTACGTCCTTGAAAACAACACTCCCATGTTGTAACCATTTCCAACGTAGTATGAAAACTGCCTAGAAAGTCGAGCGTCTTGAATGTTTGCTAACGTTGCTGACCGGCTGACCCCTACCTAATGGCCATAGAAGAAAACTCTGAAAAACAAACAAAAAAGGAAATCTAGTTATCCTTCGACCTTAGAAGTTGCACTTGTTCTAATGGTGTTTAAATTTACTTCAGCTAGCCGGTCCCAACATTTTCGACTGAGCGGCAGTTAAAATTGTGTATAATACATACATCCTACTGCAAGAAAGATTAATTTTAGTCAATATTATGATCTAAAATATAGGTGTTGCATAGCGCGGTTAGATATAATTTGAACGTGCCTCAGCAGCTCATAGTATTCTCATGAAAAAAACATCACACTATTGGTAGTAATGTATTTGAATTCCCGTATCTTCACTGTTATTTTTAAAAGTAGATTTTTCTATTTTTAAATGCATTAGTTATATGCCACCTCAAGATATTAAAAAATTCCTTGTAGCAAGGTAGAATACTGAAATTATACCTCAGCAGGAGATTTCGATATGCCCTAATAGAACGCATGAAATTGTACCTTAAGAGGTATACTGCTAAGTTAAAAAACAAAGCATAATTAGTGTAGAGATTTAGTAAAAAATAAACTTCGAGGTATATTTTTCAACCTTGTGTGATTTTTAAGAAGCTTAAATAAAAGATACGAAAAACTTCGTCTAAGGCAGATTACAATATTCGAAGTGGTTTAAATATGCCTCGCTGAAAGGTACAAAATTATTCGTTCGGGTACAAATATGTAGGTCACCAGAATAAAATACGACCTTTAAGAAATTTGGTAAAACTGGCGAATGGGTAAGCAAACGCACTTTAAACACACTTTAAAAATTATTTTCAAAGTCATTTGATATAAATCTTTCTAGCTAGGGTGCGACCACCTCCTCCGGGCTTCGGCTTTTGCCATAATTTCTGCGGGTTGCGTCAGTTTTATGCAACTAAACAATAAAAACATTGAATTTTAAATTCGCACTAAAACGGTGTTTTAATGTAAATTTTGTACCGCAGACTATACCGTCCGTGGGTACTACCTTTCTTTTTCTAACCAAATACCTTCTCTCTTATGACGAGCAATACTGCTTAAACAGAACTGTTTGATCGCGCCCTGTTCAATAAATAAAGAGGTATACTAATTTCCAAATTTCAATCATCCATAGAGCCCAATGACATCCCTAAATTGAAAATGTGAAATCAATACTTCCATAATACAATAAAAGTATAGGAAAGTCAAGGTTTTTGATAAGCCAAAATTATTTATTATAAATGAAATATTGTGCTTAAGCCCGTATTACACTGTTAAAGATCTTTGACAAAGATGATCACCAAAGGTTTTATGAAATTTAACAGCACGACGCTACATTTTAACTACAATTTTGTCATAAATAATACAACCAGTGATTGCGATTTTTCAATGTAATTGTGGTGGAAGTTCACGAGTGTTAGTTAAGATGGACTCGCGCTACGCGCTCGTGGAAATACCAAAATCTTAACAAGCACGAGTTAACTTACACCACAATTTTATTAAACAAAAATCGTACCACGAATCGTATTCCTCTTGACTATATCACTCACATTAATTTTGACGTATTTTTGGTAACACTGAATTAGTCGAAAATGCTCGGGTGATTTCGGGAATCGGCGCTGTTAACAGGGTATTGTTTATACAAATGATGTTGATTTTTTTATACTGTTTTAAATGTTGCTTATATAGAAATAGGTATTTTCTGACGTTTTATTTTGTATTAGCACTTCAAGAACCGTAACTTTTTTTAGTAGCGAAAGTCTGTTAGTAAGCTAGTAATAAAAGATTTCTTACAATTCAACCACCTCGTAAAACGCAAATAAGCTGTTGAATATCGTAGCTGCTATTCTGCATGCCAAGTAAAATAAAATTCGCAAGAGCTTTTTCTTTACAGCTTTTTTAAGAGGATCTAAGTTTAAGAATTTATAAAATGCAGGGCATGAAATACCCTGTATAAAAGTTTTGTAGGTTTAAGTTAACATAGGTTCTATCTAGATTGATTTAATTTTCTCGAAGTTTATTTCCATACAATATTAAGGATGTGGTATTACTGTTTATCGTATTAGAAAAATAAATCTTAATATTCCTTTGGTATAATATTTAAATATCCGAGACTTTTTCTATAAACGCAGTAAATGCCAAAGCGTGAGGAAAGTCCATGCCATAACAGTTTTTTTTTTAGATCCTAATGTAATTAAGGCTTGCTACGCTTCATTCGTTATTAAAAGCATACAGCGTTCTGACATTTTGTTTACATTATTAGCAAATACTTTAACATTTGTCAATTAGCAAATTTTAACGTAAAGTGAGAGAACCTGTGTTTTATTATTTAGAACTCTGAGCATTAAGTAACAAAGTGTTATGTAAATAAACGAAACCTTTGAAATGTTAATTTTTTTGCTCTGCACACTCTTATCGGGCATACATTTGTTTGAGCTGTTGTTAACGAATTGTGCCGCACATCATTATGTGCGTGTTTTGTACGGTAACAAATCTTAAAGTATTTTGCAATTACTCCCCACCCCCCTGTAGACGTATAACTATGCTTTTTAGAAAACTGAAACTGATTTATCATTAGTCGTTAGTCTAGGGCTGCGAATATTTATCGATATATCGATAATATCGATATTATCAATAATATCGATATTATCAATAATATCGACTAGCGATAATTATAAAAAAAGTAGCGATATATCGATCATGTCGATAATATTGATAATATCAATAAAATCATAATACCGGTAATAGTACCACAGAAAATCGAAATATAATAGCTACAAACAGAAAAAATATAATCTAAGTAATGTTATGTGGTTAAAATGACATACCTAAAATTGATTATTGTAATTGACATAATTATACTAGTAGCGACTGAAAAAGATCATCTCATACTGACTCTACTTAAACCATCTCCTCTACTTCTAACTAAATGGTTATTCCGTTTTTGTTAAATACGTTGTAAATACTCTGCTTTTATAGTAAAAATTCTATTGATCATAGACGGTATAAGTATATACAATTTAAAAAAATTACGCCAGAAATAAGTTCCACATTGATGATATCGATACTATGTATAATATCGAAATTATCGATAATAATACAACGGTATTTTTGTTATTATCATACTATCGATATTATTGATATAATCATAAATAGTACAACGAGTGATTGCGATTTTTCGATAAATTTGTGATGTAAGTTCATAAGCTGGTGGAATTACCTAAATCTTAACTAGCGCGAGTTAACTTAGATCACAATTTTACCAAAGAAAAATCCTATCACGAGGCGTAACCGTCTTGACTATATCACCCACATTAATTTTTGGTAACACTGAATTAGTCGGAAATACTCGGGTGTTTTCGGGAATCGGCGCTCTTAACATGGTATTATTTGCTTGTTTTCAAATGTTTTGTAGTGGCGTCCGTTTACAAATTTAATGTTTTTATGTTGGCGTTCTTATTTCCTGTTGCTATGAAGTGTTGTAAAAATCGATCGTTTTGGAGAAAAATCGTTAAGTGGTATTTTATAAAACTTTTGAGGTTAAGTACATAATTTTGGACTAAGATTTTGATTGAAATAATGTGTCAAACAAGATACAATTGTAATAAAAATATATATTTATGTTTTTTTATTGCATATGAGCATGTCATTATTATATTTATCATAGGTGTACACTAAACTTTAGGTCAGTCATGATTTGAACTATGATTTAAACACTCGCGGTTCATGTTGGTTGACGTCGGTATCACCGGCCACCGTCGAAGTTTCTCGTATTTTGTTTTTTGCCGGTGGACGACAGAGAAAAGTATTGTTTTTTTTTCATAAATTATGTTATAATAAAATATGACACTTACTTCTTGGCCGAAGCAATAAAAAACTATATCAAATTAATTATAAAGATACCCAAAAGTCAATGCACATCAGTTTTACACGCGTTAATTTACGACTTAAGAGCGATTATCCGAAGCTACTGTGGGTTTGATCACTTATGTAAACAGCCCCATGCAGTTTAAGCAGTATGAAACAAACGCGATTGGTTAATTTTATAAAAGGAGAAGTTTGTGATTGGTTCAATGAAATGTGAGCGGTATAGTCGATATTATCGATATAAATACAATATCGATATTGGATATTAAATTTTCAATATCGCACAGCCCTAGTCGTTATATTCAAAACAATGAGATGATTTAATTTTCTGAGCCCTGACACTCTAATTTTTGTACACAAATACTAAAAATATAATTATAGTATTACTTTGGATATAAATAATGTTTCTGTAATTATTAACGAAATTACTTAGTAATCTCGCATAATTGGAAATATGGTAACTAAAGTAAATAAGTTACGCCAAATCTAACATATATCGCAGTGTTGATTACCTGCTAAACCATTAAGAACACGATGAGAGTCTATCAAATCGTTTCAGTGGGTTATTTCCTAAAGGTGCAAACCAATACCAAGTTACCAACCACCTCATTTACGGTAATGTCTAGGTTACTTAATGGAATGATCGACTTACGGCCGAAACTTCTTAATCACCTAATTTCACCTCTAGATGGGAACTAACTTGGTCTATTCCTGAACGGTCCCTCTTTCTTCCTCTTTCTTGTCGTTGACTCTTCTCCTCTTTTATTCTTGTAATTGGCCTATTAGTTTAGAGTCCATTTTATGTTAAAGCACTTTTTGTTAGAGAACGTATTCGGAAAGACGGTAACATTGAATCAATGGCCTAATTTGCTAATTGCGTGTATTTAATTTGCCATACTATAAAGAAATCGGATTATGCTACCAATTTGCTTTTCCGTGTTATGGTGATTTATGTTGCTTAAGTACTTGAAATAAGTAAGTAGGTGCTTTGTAATTGATGGAGTGGCCTCAATTTATTATTTACAGACTAGTAAAATAAGCTCAATTTCAGGGGTAAAGAATAAGGCTTCTAAATATAAAATATTCATCGCGGCAACTAAATTTTATGACGACCTCGTG
This sequence comes from Ctenicera cuprea, assembly GCA_958336395.1. Taxonomy (NCBI): domain Eukaryota; kingdom Metazoa; phylum Arthropoda; class Insecta; order Coleoptera; family Elateridae; genus Ctenicera; species Ctenicera cuprea. The sequence goes on from OY284490.1 coordinate 42,093,276, forward strand.
GCGTATACAAATTATTCACAATTAAAAAGTTATTGCAGAGTTCTACTGCTTCGTCAGTCATTCTAGTTTATCTTATTTAACTCTAATTTCCGCATTTAATGTTAATGAAAATCGCGTATGTACACTGCAGTAGAATTACTTCAAATTAAACGTTTAGGAGTTAATTAATGTATTAATTATACCTCTTAGTAGAAGACTCTTAATTTTACGCGAAGACTGCGTTGCTTTGAACCATCAATTTTACAATTCCGTTTGTTGTACTTTAAACTACAATTATTGTGTCATTTCGTAAACTATTTATGATACTTTCGGTTAATATACAAAATAATATTTAAGGTTTGTGATTGCGTTTTATAAAATTCTTTTTAAAACAAAAATAAATTAATTTTACAATAACTTGCAACTTCATAATTACTTTTTCATACTTCCAGTATGGGAATGTATTTGACCAAAAAACATGTTTTTCCGTCCAGAAATCCATAAAAGTTTCTTAAAGAAGTGTGTCTGTATGCATGTGTAAATGCGAAACCAAGGAACTACTGGACTGACGACTTTAATGAAATTTGTAATACCAAGGTACAACAATAATTTATTGGCCCAAAAAGAGTTTTTTTACAATCGGGAACCGGAAGTTAGATAGTTTTGGTAGATATCATTTCTTACAGAACGCAATTTTAAAACGTTAATAACAGAAACTGATAGAGGGTGTTACGATAAATTTTAAGCTTTTTTTTCGAACGCTTAAGCTTTTAAATGACGGCGGCCACGATTTTTGAAAATTTGGACTAAAAATTTTGAGTTTCTAATTGTATATCCGATACACAATACCCGTTCAGATCCTAGTGCTTTATGCTACTCAACAAAACCAGTTTATTTTACATGTTTCGCTGAAATTTGTGAAAGATATTCTGTAAAACGAAGCGTTTGACGTGCAGCTGTACCAAGTGAGCTAGTATTAAAACGAAACGGTCTCTGTTTCGGCCTGATCTTTGTTTATATCACTGCCGCGTTATGACGAAAGATCGTATCTGCATTTCATGCGGTGTGTCAAAACTACACTTTTCTGTCGGCATTTTTATACTTTTAATTTTTTTCTCAACCATCTAGTCTGATGTAGTAGTTAACTCTTAGGTTACATTTTAAATCTCCACTTATATGTTGTAAAATGTTTTTATGAAAAAAATTGCAGGAACATTTGGGTGCAGGGACGTTTGACCGCGGAGACGTTTGGACACTGGCACGTTTCGGCGCGAGCCGTTTTGGCGGAGAGACGTTGCGGCGCAAAGGGGTTTTTATGCTTAAAAGAATTAGCAAAATTAAAATCTTACTTAACACAAAACAATTTTTTAATTCTAAAAAATTGAAATAAACGCAGTAAACCTCAAAATTGCAGCGATTGCACCTGTACATCAGAAAGCTACCACGGTTCAAATAAGAAATGAAAATATCTCGTAAATGTTTAGATGTCTAACGATTCAGTTGTTTTATCGATTGGATTTACTCCTCAAATTGGATTAACTGTTCACCGATTTTAATACAACACTAAATTAATGATAAAATGAACAACAGCAAATTACGCTTGCGCACAAACGCTCCTGCTCCAAAACGGCTGTCGCCGAAAGGACACTTCGTCTAAACGTCCCTGCGTCCAAACGTTTCTGCGTTCAAACGTTCCTGCGCCGAAACGTTCCTGCGCCTAAACGTCGGTTTGCCAAAACTGGACGCGCTAAATCGTAGTTGCGCCCAAACGTCTGTGCCTCAAAACGTCCCTGCGCCGAAAAGTCCTTGCGCCCAAACATCCCTTTGGTAAAACGTGCACGTTCCAAAACGCCCCTGCTCCTAAACGTCCCTGCTCCGGTGGTCGAGTGCACATCTTGCTCTTGCTCCGACACGGTCCGCTTTTTGGGGAATTTTTAGGGGTGTATCATTGATTTAAATGGCAATTTCGTTATATACCGCTGTTAGGGCAACAATTGAGAAAATAGTGGGAAGTGGTATAACAGATGATAGGGTCCAACGCACTATTCGTATTAGTTGGTGTTCTTCGGTATATATTTGGCTTTAGGGTACACAATTCGTGAATCTTAAAACAACAATCGAGTGCTACACACCTTTAACCCCAAAAACCTTACGAAAAAATTAATGTATGACTAATTTAGTAGTTCATGTAAGGCTAATTTTTTTTGTGTGAATAAAATACTTTATTACTTCCACAATACCTATTTATTTTAACATTATACGTATTTCGACATGTTTACGTGGTATTATCAAAGGTTATATTAAATATGACCTTCAACGAAGTAAAGCTAGAACTTATAAATAATTGATTGTGGCCTAACAATTTATACCTTAAATTTAGAAGTATATACAAGATGCAACGATATAAATACATCAGTATACTATACCAGCCGATATAGTTGAAATAGGAAATACAGAAACAAGAACCATTACTTACCGCTAACACAGATTGACGGTGTGGAAAATTTTAGGGAGCGGGAAGGCGGCAACTGTTTATTTCGTGCAATAGCGGCTACGCGTGAACATACGATGTAAAAAAACATTGATCTTGAGAAGATGCAAATAGTCGTGTATCAGGCAAAGTCGCCACTACTTCTGTAAATGCATATCTATAAGATCTAAGAAAATACGCTTTCTGGGGAGTGCAGCCGCTCAATCAGTAACAATAGAAAACTAACATTACATTTGGTTCTACTAGTCACGATGAGCAATTCTTCGTAAGAAAAAAAATTTTATTGGACCCCATTTAATAAATAAAAAGGTACCCATTTTACATCTTTAAAGTTTCATAAAAAGCGCCACGGTGAAATTATAGCTTTCAGCAACATCAAATTGTATAGGCAATCTTCGGTTCCAGCAGCCTACAAAGTTTTAAAAAGATCGTGCGCAGTTTTTGAAAAATATTTTTTTCAAAATTTTCCATTGCGATCGTTTTCAGATTTTCGAAGTTAATTTTGTTTCAGCGTTTACTACCCGCAAAAGGCTTTCAAACAAGTTGTATTTGATCTCGATTAGGTAACTACTTTTAGAGTAAATGACCGTTAAAGTCGAAATTTTCAAAATTTAAAGGCTTCGTAGCTAAAATTTCTAATTTTTTTTTGAAAAAGAAACGGTACCTAAAAACGTCTAACTTCCGCTTACGGTTTCGAATTTTTTTAATACGCTTTACTAGAACTACTATCTTCGGTATATCTCTTTATTTAAAATTTCATCAAAATCGGTCCAGTACTTTCGCCTTTAGAGGCATCACAAATCCTCACACACCCACCCACTTACAGACAGACAATTTTTTTGGGTTCTTGGAGGTCTAAAATATGTATTTTCGTCAAAATATCGATTTCGAACATTTTCATAAAATCAATACTTCTCTATACTAAAGGTATGGAAAAATAAAAATCTAAATGTACAGATATAAACACAAAGTCTTGTGATATTATCCTTGATTATTTTCCTTCGTCTAGTTTTAACTAATCAGAGGCCTCATTTATTTAAAAAGAACGATTGTAGGTCCATAAAACGCTTTTATTCTAGTATAAATCAGTCAGAGTCGCGATTTTTTTTTCAATTTTAACCGTTGTTTAATTTCATTTGTTTGGTGGCCTTTGCGACATGAAGTAATATTTTGTGTTGATTTGGTATTCGTATTTTGGTAGTGTGTATTTTAATCCTCCAATTTATAACTGAGTATATTTCAAATTTTAACAATGTTCTGTGTATTATCCAACAATTTTCAGATAAATTAAGGCGATTGTTAGTTGTAACTTTAGACGATAGTTAAAATGAAAGTCAACTACATTTCATTGACATTTCACTAAATCTGAATTTAAATATATAAAATACCAATTTATTACTTGGGAAATAGTCCAGTCATATATAACGCGTGCATAAATTTTTTCCATCGGGATAAATTTTATGCAATTGTTATAATATTAAACATATATCACTGAAAAAGCCACTACAATGACAAGGGCTACAAATTAAGATGGTAGCTGCGGTACAGCGAAAAATAACGATCATTTTCGACGACTAAAATTATCACCTGATAAACTTGGGTCTCGCGCTAGTGTAATTTAGGATAATTCTCGTTTATTTATCACTGGTTAACAATCGACTCAACTTGATATCGGTACATTGCGATCACTAGTTATATTACTTGTGACTCAGAGAATTTTTTTCTTAAAATTGAAAACACTGCAAGCTTATAAGGACAGTCTACGTTTGACAGAAACTGCAAGGACTTATGTTACATTTAGATTTGCTATTAAATTTAACGACAGGTTAAATAGCGATCCTAGAAGCTTAACCTGCATCTTTGGTTTTGACCTGGATTGGAAATATTGAAACCTGAAATGTTGTATGCAATTCTAAGAGCTGATATTTTACTTCGACAAAATTGATTTTAGGTCTTTGCAGTAGTTGTTAATGATTTTCATTATAATAAGCTAAATGTAAATTACTGGTATATCAATCATTTCACTTTATTTCTAAGTATTTGTGAGTATATTCGTAAAAGCTTTTGCTTAGAAACCATCAGTGCTTATAAGTACTGCTAAAGTGCAATCGATTAGTGAATAATAAAATCGAACAAATGGATTATAGAATTACATAAAAAGATAATTAATATATAAATATTGGTTTTTGGTATAAATAGGAAAATTTTTGATTGGGTGCATATGTTTTATAGATTTGTTCTACAAAGAATTATGATACATACCCACCTTTAGCGAAGTTCCTATTTTGAGCTTTTGATGTTATACATTAACTTCAAACAAAGTTAGCTAATTAAAGTAAATCATGGGAAATGCATGTATTCAAGGATACTCTGTTGTTTGTCAACTGTATTCATATTTTAAATTATCTGTAGACAATAGTACCAAGTACCACCCTAAGTAAAGTTTATTAATCAAAACTAAAATGATATAACGAGTATGCAACCATATTGGTTACATAGAATAAATTAGGTAGCACTCTATTCAGAGCTTAACACATTTAGTAATTTACTTTATCGAAAGCTTTGTAAAAGCACTGTAAATTGCGAATTACATAGAGAGTTCGCGTCCTCTAAAACAAGTTATAAATGCATCAGCTATAAATTTATTTCGATGTGTCATTGAGATAGCCGTATACACATGGGGCAGCTAAAGCTTTTAAATAAACTGCTACTTGTATGCTCTATTTGTTTGCTTTTGTCGCAAACGAAATGAGGGCGCATTCATTCATGGGTGTTATTTTTAAATCCTTTTTATTAAGTAAATCTCTAAAATTATTAAGTAAATCTCTAATCTGAGTATACCTACACTTAAACAACACACTGTGGACAACGCATTTACGATAGCATTAGTAGTGGATACTTTTAATTATTTAAGGGTCTTCATTATCCCCATCCAGCACCTATTACGGTCGACTGTACGTAAAAGATGTACGATCTTAACAGAAAATAAATTGGTAGGACTAACGCACGGTTAAATGTACGGCCCACTACGAAAGTGCTCTTTCCGTTGATTTACTGATTTCTGTAATTACTTTTTCACTTCCGGACAGAACTAGGTTATAGCGATAGATGCGAACACCCCAACTCCGATGCACTTTGTTTGCTTGGCTTTTAGTTACGCTTCCAACTTGAATTAGACGAGGAAATTACAGTCTTTGTTATCTAGAAAAGGGAAGTAAGCTTTTTGAACTTTATTACTTCCCAGGATTTGTATGAGGTATGAACGGGGTTGGTTTTTGCGCTTTTCTTTGGGCCATAATTGAAATTTCTATTTAAATATTCCGAGGATTTCTGAAGATCAAGAAATGCTTTAAAATCTGGGATTTCACGAAATTGCTTTTATGCGCACATATTTAACCCTTCACATTGTTTGTTTTGGAATTCAAATAATAGGAGTAATTTCTTGCAGGTCTATATAGAAGTTCTGAACGAAAACGATAACGTTCCTCTAAGCGATGAAGCTGTATATTATCCAAGTATTCCTGAAGATACTCCCGCAGGTCGACCAGTTGTGCAAGTCCAGGCCTCGGATCGCGATAAAGACACAAACCAGAAGATTACCTACAAAATAATTTCCGGAAATCCCGAAGGATTTTTCACGATTAATTCTTCCACTGGTGAGTATCATTCTGTTTTTATTAAATTTTCTACGTTAGGTAGTATTTTTTCTTAAATATTTATATATGCGAATAAATACTAAGACGTCCTAAGTCTTTATTGAACTGAAAGAAGATTTTGTTGCCAAAAGCAAACTTTAAACGCTTGTAACATGAGGGTAACACCAACCGTAAATTATTACACCGCTTTTTTAATTTTAGAAAGATGTGATAAAGTAGTATACAGCATGTTTCACGGTGTACGAGCCATAGCACCTGAACAATGTTGCAATTTGGTTAAAATCAGGGTTGTGCGCAGAATTTTTTCACACCAGTTGCTCGGGGATTCAATTCCCACAGAATTCTTTTTTTAATTATTTTTTATTTGTGTTCTTTGGACAATTTTATTATTATTACAACGTAATTGAAGTATTTTATAATATTAGAAACTGTTCAAAAAATAATCAAGGAATTTATTACATATTGCCAGTGTTATTTACCACCATACGTAATAAGGTATTGTTTGTGTGTTAATCACTTTGTCTACAAAAAATTTCGTAGGAACGCAATAAGATCAAATATAATTTTAAACAATAAATTTTATGGGAATTGAACGCAGAATCCTTTCTTTGGTGAGCGAGTGCTCTACCTCAAGACCAATTCTACCAAACATGTGATTTTCTGTTATTTCACGGATATTAAGACCATTCAAATTTTTCTTTGCTTATATCTAAAGGCAAAATTATGTATTACAACGCCAAAACACAACCAGAAATTCTTGAACAAAAATATAAGTTAAGTGAAAAATAAATTTTCACAAAGAGCAATAAACAAAACGATAAAGAGATGAACAAGGGGCTGTGGCTGGAACTTCAGTGGGTTGTGGTCCACGTAGTAACCGGACCTGGGGGGGGGGGGATTGTTTTACCTTCAAGCAGGTTGCTGGTTGAGTCTTGAGTAGAAACCTGTGGAAAGAACTAGTCCTCGATCTGGGGGTTGGTTTAGAATTGGTATCTAGTGAACGATCTGGGAATTAGTTGTTACGAGTCTAGGAGGAGCCTACGGGGTGGTCCTCGTGACCGGAAGCTAGTGCTCCATCTGGGGGTGATCAAAAGCTAGTGCTCTATCTAGATATGACCGGAACGTAGTTCGCAATCTGTTGGTGACCGGAAGCTAGTGTGCGATCGTTCTCAAGTGTGTTAGTTATGAGTTACGACCGGTATGATCAATCCTACAGGCAAACTGATTTTTCCATCTTAACGGGTTTGCGTTAATACCCTTTTGTAGCCATGGGTGAAGAATTCAATACCAAGATTATTCCCGCGCTTTCGTAACTGTTAGGGTCAGTTTTGCTATTTTTCACTTATTACGCAATTTTTTAGAATGCCCTGGGAAAGCGAGACAAATTGGGGTTGTGGTGCAGAGGGAGAGAGGCAGATAAAAAAGCGGTTTTCATTTCAAAGTTTAATTCGTAGTTGTGTCAAGAATTTTGCTAGTTTTTCTTATTGTGCCATTTTTAGTACGTGGTGAGAAACTGTGAGACAGACCGAGGTCGTGCTGTAGGGACAGGGAGAGATACGAAACAGTTTCTGTTTCTATTCCATTTACGAAGTTTTTTTCGTAGCAGCATAAGACCACTCCCTTCTTGACGCTGATGGCTGTGAGCAGAAATAAAGGGTTTAGAATTCTCATTATAGTGAAAAATTCCTATAAATTACATTTACATCGAGAGCTGCTGGTGGTGTTTTACCGCGTTGCGGCCACTAAACTATTGAATTATGTCACATGAAATGTGACAAAATTCTGTAGACTCTAATCTTAGCGAAATCAAATGATAAAAATTGCGAAAGAAGTACAAAATATGGTAAAATCATTATGCGTTTATGATTTATCTATACTGTCATAATACCACTCCAGTATTATTATTGATCCGAATTCTTAAAGATAGTTAAGGGTTAACACCAAATTCTTGAAGCTTGAAAATTACTGAAAACGTTTGCGGTACAGGCGGACGAGACCAAATATGTTTTCAAGAAGAAGTGAATTCCAGAATGTTAAACAAAAGTACCTTTTCAAATATTGCCGGAGACTACGTACGTAGAAACAGTTTAATATCTGAGCCTCCTGTTTCATCTCTTTGTAATTCACATTCAGAATACTTGCAAAATGTTCTGATAGCTCGCTTGAAAAATATCTTGCAATTGAATTTTTTGCGAAGGCACGTGCAATATAAAACGGCGATAGAAGGTGATGAGGATGACGAACCCATTTACATTTTTTGAGTATCTCATAACACTAACTAGATCCGTTTTTATTAAAGAATGTAACTTAACAACATTTATATCAATGAAGAAAACGCTGTACTTTTCTACATTTCAGACCACATTTACTGGCTTCAAATCAACTCCCAACGGTGCCAGACTGCAGTTGCTGCAAATAATTAAAAAGTGCTTTTCAAAGATTTATTTACAATTTATTCAAGCTGCGTGTAACTATCCCATCTGCGCAGTTTGTTGATAGTGAATTATCTACCCTTAATAACCGCTATTTTAGAAAGTTCAGTTTGAGTTGTTTTATTTGCGATTTGGATCCATTTCAGGTTGTTTTAGTTATACGACCGGATCCAGTTAACAAACAAACGTGTTCCATTTTTACTTTCCTATACTTTCAGTATAGGGAAGTATTGATCCAGCCACCCAAAACATTCGTTTTCAAATCAATCTGTCTGTGAATAGGTGGGTATACACTTATACAGTGACTTTTTCTTTTATGTATACATATCAGCTATGTATACTTTTATAAAAAACATGTCAATGCATTGTTTTACTGCATTCTATAGCCAAACAACTGTACACAAAATAATAGAGAGAGAAAGGTTATTCCTCATACTGTGAGGTTATGTTCAATGAGTATGTTTATGAATAAACGCAAAATTATTTGAATATCAACATTTTTTTAATAAAACTATTATTTTAAAAACAGAAAATATCAACAATCCACAAATTTTATGCTAAATTCAAAAAAAACTAATTGCTATTAATTTGACATTAAACAATTTGATTACTGTTTCCACAGCAGACTATTCTTTTCAAAAATTGAAGCTTTGAAATTTAGTGTATAGTTGGTTGCCTACAGATTGCAGTAAAACAATGCATTGACATGTTTTTTATAAAAGTATACATAGCTGGTATGTATACAAAAAAGAAAAATTCACTGTATGTGTTTGTTGCATCATAACTCTTGAATGGATGGTCGGATTTCGATTAGCTTTGGAATATGGAGGTATATTAAAAAATTCACCGATAAACCGGAAGCGGGGGCTAGACATGTTTTTTCGTAGCATTTTTCTCTGAAACGGATTGTTTTAAATCTGGAGGGAATCTGACAAAAGACTTCAGGTTATTTTTAACGATTCTTTTGCTCACGTTCTAGCTTTAAAATGGCGGCTGCTACGATTTTTTTTTAATTTTGCTTTGCAGATCGGGATCAAATTTGGTATTGACATAGTTCTAAAAAATAGTGCTTAAAAACTGGCTTAGGATTTTTTTGTAAATTTTGTAGGCTAATAGAGCTGGGGATGATATACAATTTTGTTTGTGTCCCAGCCCGCTAATTTCTCTGTTACGTCTTCTATGGAGTTCTGAAAATTTTATTTTTAACGCCCATTTACTCAAAAACGAGTTATCAGATCGGGATGAAATTTGATATTGTAATTACCCTAGTGGTATATGATGTTATAAGCTACGGAAACTTTTAGAACTACTAAAACTGTGCAGTGGAAATAGTTATTTACGTCACTAGTCCGGGAAGTGACATATTAAAGTATGAGTTTAGATATTTGCGGACGAGGCGACGAAAGGAGCCGAGTCCGAAATTTCTAAACGAATGCTTTAATAATCACTTCACGGACGTGTATCGTACAAAATTTTATTTCATTACTGCCAAAACCATTTTTTATTTGAACATTTTCTTTTTATAAAAACGTCATTTTTAAAATTTATATTCTGTCAAATTAAACATTCGCTGTTGGTATTTCTCGTTGCTTAGCTACAAATAGATGTGTTTGATGAATTTTTCTCCAAGCAGTCCGGGAAGGGCTGCTAAGCAACACTTCCCGACCTTGGCCTGTAATGTGCCATTTCCCGGACTCTAATCAATGACGTAAAGTGGTATATAGCGTACAGTATGAAATAAAAATTAATATTGTCACATTTTTATTAAACTAATGCTCAATAATTGGTCAAACGATTATTTTAAAATTTTGCAGGCTCATAGAGCTGGGGATGAGTTACAATGAAGTTCATGTTCCAGACCGCTAATTTCTTTTGATTGGTAGTAGAATAAGATTCACAACATAATTTTTAGGTAGGGCAATATTGAGGGAGAGTGCATAATTTTTCCCCTGTCCCCAAAATTTTGGCGGAAGAATTTTTCCGTCCCTTTTTGTTTTTTTTTTTTTCATTTTAAGGAATCCTTTTCCAAACAGAAAACATCTTTTTTTTTTTCAAAATAATTTGCGTTACTAATAACAAAATAATAAGACGGCAGCCGGCAGGACGTGCTGTCATCAGTCAGCTTACGCATGTTTAATAAGGTTTTTCACGCTACCGGCAATGTAAGTAGGCCTTACATCCATAGCTACAGGGATCGTAAATGGCTGATAACATTCGTGTACTAGTTACCCTTGACGACGGAACTTAATAGTGTCACTTACATTCCTAGGAAAATAATATTGATTTTAACTGTTTGTTGATATGGTAACAAGCACAGACAACTTAGAATAATGGGGCTTTTAAAAAATAATTCCGATGACAGCTGTCAAAACGAACTTTCAAAAATATGATTAAATTTCTACCTGTAGGCCTACTTACATTGCCGGTAGCGTGAAAAATTTAATAAGTAACACGGAACGTATCGACTAATAACATCCTCGGCAGGCGACAAGCTTCGGCTCCGCCTCAGCTCGTATTCGCCTACCTCGGATATTATTACGTCCTTACATTCCTTGATACTTAAATAACTATTACCGACTCGCGACTCGCGTACATCTTAGCTACTGCGGATGCTTAATCTCTAGCCACATGAAGTTTTAAATATACCATAGTTATGGCTTTGCTTATTTTGACTGCACGTCATATTATGTCTTTTTCGTAGCACGTTCATTATTATCTGTACGACGTGTTGCATATGCGCTTTGCTGAGTAATTTCAATGTGCTTTTATTTTGTACTGCCACTGTTACGGGGCGACAACGTTGTGCATTAAACTTTTGAACATAGGAAAAGTAAAAGTTTCTCAAGTATTGGAAAGTCTAGGTGAAGTATTTGCCGTATTTTGTAAGTATGTGTGCAAATAGATATTTAGTTCAAATTTTAGCAAATTTTGAAATTATATGATCAAAAATAAATAAGCATAAACTAACAAATCACTAATTATTTAATTTATGATATAAGCAATGATAAGTTTTTATTCGGTGTTAACTACCCCAAAATCTTATACATTTTTTTTCTTTGTCGCTTAGCAGTAATATTTATTAATTAACACTTAATATAGTGGATTAATTATAGATAAATAAAATACTTAATTACTTCAACAATATTTATTTATTTTAACCTTACACGTATTTCGGCATGTTTACATGCCATTGTCAAAGGTTATATTAGAAAGTAAACAGTTGGTGTTGTTACATCAATAGAACTTGGTGACTTGATCTCGCTAATCGTCTGCAGATGACTTGATTTCTTATTTCAAAATGTCCAATAGAGGAGAATTTAAGAGATCAATATGGTCATTCATTAACGGTACAGTTTTTAAATGTTTGTGAATTTCAAAAGCTTGTAGTATATCTAATTTACGTTTATCATCACAAAAGTGTATACATTTTATAGTGTTATTAGATGTCATTGATGATTGTGTTCTAGTAAGTATTAAGCGTAATTGAATTTATGTGGATGTTTGTATTTGTACCAACGTACGTGTTCTTTATACCTACTATCAAAATTTCTAATTGTCTGGCCTATATAAATCTAATTACAATGCGAACAATTTGATTTGTAAATGCCTAATTTTAGCAAATCATCTGTTTTTGATTCTGCATTAAACAAAGTGTTTAAGATGTTTCTACTTGTTTTAAAACTTGCTTTATATTTAGTTGTTTTGTTTATAATTTTAGCATTTTTTTCTGATTTGTCAACAACATATGGGAGCGAGGCATATTTAATTGTATCGGATAGAGTTGGGATATTCGGATAATTTTTTTGAATGGCTAATTTATAATCTTTTTCTTTAATTAATGTATCAATAAGTTTAGTATTATAACTATTACTATTACTAATAATATAGTGGAGTTTGAAAACTAATCATAATCATCTACTTTGAGTAACGTTATATCTAATTTAACGTGAATCTCAACTGTAGCAAAATTGGGTTAACGAAGCAATGAATCGTGCAGATTGCGGTAACTAACATTTAACAACGTACACATTTACAGCAACCCATAAAGTTTAAATGTCAGGTACAATTTCTTTGGGTTTGTGTTTTGAAGGTTACTGGAACACCGAACACTTACTGTAAATTAAATGCCAGACTAACTAGAAATTAGTATTCATGCCGGACGTTGTATTGTTTGAAAACGGAACTGATTGGTCGTTAACCATTCCATACTGAATATATATTTTAAAGTAATGTTATTATTGGAAAATGACCGTAAAATCTTGTTTTTATTACGTTGTGCTTCAGCTGAAATGACAGTTGAAACTTTCATTCCCTCTTTGGCGAGAACTATATATATATATATATATAACTAACAAAAAAGTTTTCTTAATGTTTCTACATAACAAGTTTGAAGAGCTAAAACTTTTGCATTTCACAAATATACACTCCATCAAATATTTTTAAAACTCTTGTTTTCTGATATTCTTAGTTCTTTTTGCGATATGGGTACATAATTATAAATTTTTGATTGCTTCAATAACAGCAACATTGCGAATTTTCTTGTCCTTTAATATACAGGGTGTTAGTGAATAAGTGCGACAAACTTCAGGGGGTGATTCTGCATGAAAAAATAATGACAGTTTGCTATATAACTTATGTCCGCAAATGCTTCGTTTTCCGAGATACGGGGTGTTAAAGTTTTTCTTAAAAACCGACTATTTATTTATTGCTCTGAAACCTGTCGAGATATGCAAATGAAATTTGGTGGGTTTTAAGCGGTAGTTATTGCGAATTTTTTGACATGTAATTAAGAATTTTATGTTCATCACTGGCGCGCATACGGGTAATGATCTCAATTTTTTTTAAGAAAAAAATGGTACGCCACTGAGATATTTCAAATTAAAAATCATTTTTGAATTTCTCGTTCAATTTGTGACAAAAACTTTTTTTCGTATGGGGCGCCGTTTTTATGCAAAAAAATAAAATATCTTAGCGCGTATTTATCATTTCTTTAATACATTATCAAGAACTATCTAATAAAATAACATTAAACCAGAACAATTACAGAAAATAACACTAATAAATAAATAGGTGCAAACCTACAACAAATGTTCAAAATGACCTCCCTCAGACGTGATACAAGATTCAACTCTTCGCCTCATTCATTGTCGTATTCGCGCAAATATTCCTGGTGTATTTCTTATTATCTCACAGCAGGTTATAATTCGATTCTTCAGGTCTTCAACATTTTCGACGGGAGTGGAATATACTAATGACTTAAGAAAACCCCAAATGCAAAAATCTAGTGGATTTAAATCCGGCGATCGAGCAGGCCAATGTTGCGTACCTCCCCTACCTATCCAACGATTTGGACATACTGTATCTAAGTGATTACGTACATTGATGCTAAAATGGGCTGGTGCACCATCATGCATGAACCATACGTGTTGTCTTAGCTGCAAAGGAATTTCTTCAAGAAGAACAGGTAACTCTTCCTGTAGGAAATTAAGGTAAGAGTCGCCTGTTAGTCGTGGAAGGAAATATGGACCGATTAAATGATCATCAATTACCCCAAGCCATACATTTACTGAAAACCGATGCTGAAAATGAGCTTCAAAGATTCCATGTGGATTTTCCTCAGCCCAGAAGTGATTGTTATGGAAATTTCGTATACACTCTCGTCCAAAATTAGCCTCGTCAGTAAACAAAACGCCATTTAAAAAATTAGGAATTTGAGCAATTTGATGAAGAATCCAATGGCAAAAAACTAGGCGCGGAAAAAAGTCTCTAGGTAGTAGAGCTTGCACACGTTGAATATGAAACGGATACAATTGCTGTTCTTTAAGAATTTTAAATACAGTGAAATTGCTTACATTCAATATGTTGGCAATTTTTCGAGTACTTGTTTCAGGTGACTCCGCAATTAACTCTAGAACTGCTTCTTCTAGTTGCACAGTTCGTACTTCTCGAGGGCGCCCGCAGTCCGCCGTTTGTTTCTTAAATGTACCATTTTCGCGCAAACGTTGGTGAAGACGAGCAAATATTGTGTGATGGGGTACCCTACGTCCAGGATACAACTCAGCATACAATCGTCGAGCTTGCCGACCATTTCCATTACTTCGACCATAGACAAAATGCATGTCTGATAATTCCGCATTTGTATAATTTTCCATTCTTTTCGATAAAAGAAAAATTAATTACTTATTAACATTAATGTTATAACCAAACTAAAAGTTTAAAAATGAAGAAAAGCTAATTTGACATTTCGTTGAAATATTCGTATTTAACAGAATGTTGACAGTAGCCTACTAGCGTCGCTAATAAATAATGTATTAAAGTAATGATAAATACGCGCTAAGATATTTAATTTTTTTGCATAAAAACGGCGCCCCATACGAAAAAAAGTGTATATTATGAGAATTTTTAGTCCGGAAAATTTTCATAATTGTTACAAATAAACTTTTTAATAAACGTATATTCCAAAGCAAATATAATTTAGCTCTTTGAGATAATATCGTGCTTAACTTTGTTGCTTATTAATCGTAAAGGAAATGTGTAGGATTCGATCAAGACTTCTTAATGGAAATATAATTGCTATCGTAATTAAAGCTCTTTGCGAGAAGGGTCAGAACGTTGAAAAAATTGACTTCCTGGAGAAGCACCAGAATTCACGAAAGTTTTCATTTTCGTATTTTCTTTAATATTTTCCTTTGGAGATTTCGCTTACAAAGTTCTTCCACGTACAATTCGTGCAACTTACATTTGAATGGAGAGCCAGAAATATTTATGTATTTATTGTAGGCTCGTGCTTCAAAATAAGTGCACACACTTTTTATTGTCTACATGGAAATTAGTTTAACTTGAATAATCGTTGGTATATTTACAAATTACAAACAACTTTAAGTATAATTAAGTATCTAATTGATTTGAAGGCGTATTGATTAAACTTTATTTAGATCGGAAAAATGTTACAAAGTAAATTACTTTACGTAATAAAAGTGTGCGTGAAATATGGTAAACTACAAATTATTTTCTTTGATAGCTAATAAGTAAATCACATTTCGAATACAAGCAGTGCATATTAGAATAGAGTAGAGCATTAAACTCCTTCAATAATTAAAAGTCCAATGCAGTCATACGGTACAGATCATAAAAGTAAGCTACTTAATAATTAACAAACGTTAATGATATTTTATTTTATTGCTTATTAACGTATATTCTCTTTGCAATGTACAAGATAGGGGAACGTAGACACTTAAATTCAGTTTAATCCCCTTAAGGCTGAAACAATAAATTATGACACGGAAAATCTTACAAATAAAGTCAACTTTCTAGAAAGCTTTGCACTGTAAATATGTCCGTTATACATTTTTAAAATTCACAACTAAATTCATTATTTTATTACAGAAGGCAACACCTTAAGATATAGAAATATTTTTACCTACAACATTTTTTTAAGTAAGTTGTTTTTTTTTGGTGATACCTCAAACTATTTTATTACTGTTTTTGATGCTTAAAAGCACGAATATATTTGCTGGAAGCAATCAGGCAGTGTTATTATATAGGGTGTTCGTAAATTGCCGTCGAAAAATGTGTGCACTGATTCTGCACGAAACAACAAAAATGAAAGGTTCCTATTACATTGTTTAAGTGCTGTTATTGTATATTATTGACTTACAATTATTTTAACCGTCGGTGTACGAAACTGGAGAGGTGCTGGAATTTTTTTTTAATTTTTTTTTTCAATAATTGAACACTGGAACAAGATTCTACGAACCAAATACACAGAAATTAATCTATCATTTGTGAATCGTTTCGGAGAAAACTTGATGATACTTTTGTGCAGAATGGCAACGCTTGTCGGTGTTTTGAACACTTTCTTTGACTTCATTTTACGTCGTTTTCAACTTATGTCCACAAATGAAATAGCTTAGTTCACTGTTTTAGTGTTTATAACTGAGTATTTAATAGTGCTATCGACTCGTTACGGTTAACCGGTTAATATGTTTACGGAAACCGTCGGCTACGAATTTTATAAAAATCGGTATTAAAAAACCGGTCTAAAAAACCGCTTTGAAACCCGTCTGAAAAACTGGTCTATAAAACCGGTTTCAAAGACCTGCCTGAAAACACTGGTCTGAAAGAAGGCCCAAAACACCGGCGTGAAAAAAACTTAAACTAGTTTTAACGTAAACACTATTCAATTCAAAAACTTTTCTTCATATGCCGTTATAGATAAGAAGAAATAAAATTAAATAATAATAAATAAATGAAACAAGTTTGTAAGTATACGGTATAAGCAGCAGGTGTTTAGTATTTATTTCCAATAAATAGAATTACATGGGTAATAATACGTTAGACGTCTTAGAATACGTATATGCAGTGGCTTAAGTACAATTTGCGCTCCCTCCCCCGCACCGATATTGTCGTGCCCCCGTTAGGAGAAAATAAAAAAATAAAAAAATAAAAAATGGTGTGGAAGTTAGGGGCTCTTAAATCGTCATAGAATGCTCGGACCTCCCGCGGCTGCGGGCCTCGCGGGCCCATAGTTACGCCACTGCTTGTAATGTCATGAGTAATGTAACGACCGGTTTTAAGACAGGTTTTTTAGACAGGTTTTTTCAGACCGGTTTGATAAAATGGTTTAAAAGTCCTTTTTTTAAGAACCAGTCAAAAATTGCGAAACCGGTTAACTGGTTAGAATTTTTTTTTCAGCGCTACTATTATTTATTTGAGCTAAAAATTGAAAAATTTAAAACGCTTATGGTTAAAATTATTGTATGTCGACAATGTAGAATAACACCACTTTAAAATACTAAATCTTATATCAAGTTTCACAAAATTATTTTAATGAGTTCCTGAGCCTCAAGGCTCGCAGGGACCTGAAAGCAAAATAAATGAAATATAATATTTTTTTTTAAATTTTTTGTTGATTATTTAAAAACATGGCATATTCTACCGCTTATACCGTGCGTAGGCGCATATCCAGCTCTTTAAATGAATGTGGCTGCTGGAGGTCACTAAATCTATGCAATCGAAGGAGTATGTACTTTGTCTAGTACACAGGGTTGAAAATTCGACTACGGCATATGTGCCTGGGCTCGCTACGCTTATAATGCACATATACTTTAATACGGGTACGGGGAGACGGCTGTTAAGACAGTTCAGCGCTGCAGAATTTTAGTGTATTTGTTTAGGGATTATAACCAGCGTATTAAGTAATTATATTGAGCTTATTGATGTGATTGTTATTAGGGTTTGATAATGGTAGAAGCCGTAATTCACAAAAACGAGCAAGAAATAACACCGCATTCGAAACTGTTTTATAGGGGACGTGGCTAATTAAAACGCGTTTTAAGAGCATCTGACAATTTTAGGGTCACATAAAAAAAACTTAGAATATCAAACTTTATAAATAATTAAACACACTGACTTAGCAGCATTGGCAGCTCATGGGAAACTAATGAAATAATTACTAATTACTGCTACCACTACTCTTATCGTATTTTTCTGTTAGGTTAGGGTTAAATTTTTTATAGAAATATTTGGAGAATATTTTAGTGGGGGTTTTCTATGGGGGGGGGGGGGGTATAGCGCCCCCCCCCCCCCCCACACGTCTGTATTTATACAGGGTGCGTATGAACTGACGGACAAGCTTTACAAAGTGTTATTCTTTGGGCAAGAATATGACCAAAGACATGAAATAAAACGTCTCCAGACGCTTAGATATGCCTCAGGAGATCAATTTTCGAAATTTGAAAATTTTTAATTTAAGTAATACAATAATCAACCTATTTGTTACTATTTTAAATTAGCTTGTCCGCCAATTTGTACATACCCTGGATATTAATGTGTGCAAATTTATGTAATAAGAATTAAAAGTTCTATATCAGCCCTTATATGTACTTTAATTTATTTAAAGCCTTCCAAAAATTTCTTTATTGTAAATATTTAGTAGCGCCTTCTTCTCGCCACAGTTTGGGGGGTTGCGCTTTAGGCCTCCAAGTACCTTAATACACACATATGAACTAACTTTTAGACACTCTTTTCGGGAGATTGTTAACACGCTAAGAACGCATTTTTGGAACGATGATCATAAGAACTTTTTTTATTTTTTCATATAGAACAAGCACAGAATTTATTCGACAGCACTTTTTAAACACCTTGTACAATATCTACAGACTGAGCCTGTTGGACAAAACAAAAACTTGGAATACGAGGACAAACCATCGGAATGTTATGAATTCTAATAAAATGCAAAAGTGATCGACGAACCGTGAATTCCAAAGAAGGTTTTGCATTAAAATGCATTTTTTATGTAAATGCATGTTTTATTTCCGTAATGCAGTGACGGCGGTTTAATATGGATACGTTTATATCTGATTGCAGAGCGCAAGTGTTGTAATAAAAATTTAAATATACTGGTAAATTCTATTCTACTTTTGCGGTAGCTATTTTCTCATCAATCTTAGGCGACGATCAAGCACGGGAAGGAGAAAGTGCTATATTCAACCCGAACAACCAATTTCTTAATTGTACCTATATACAGCAGGTTTTTAATCTCATTACACTGGCAGTGCATTAATAAACAGATGGGTTAATGCACTAATTTAAACCAACAAATGGTTAATTCTAACCTATCAGAGCAAAGCGCGAGATACAAGCAGAACGTTGTATAAATTACTCATTCCGTAATTATCTGATAGAGTAATTGTGTAAGACGTAATATGTCGCTTTAGCTTAATAGGTAGGTATTTGAGAAATAAAATACACAAGACGTGAATAATTGTGATTAATAATGAGAGTAGTACTAATTAAAATTTATTCGAAATGTATAGAGACGAGGCATTTCCGTGACAAGCGATGTATTCGCGTGAGTTAATAATGAAGTGTAAACGTCATTCATTAGTAGCTCTTCATTTTTCCATCCAACTCTAATGGTTATGGAGTAATCACTAAACGTCATCGTTGTCGTGTTGGTATTAAATTCGTTTTATCGATGTTCTCAATATAGGTTTACTCAGTTGAGGTGGCAATATTTGAACTGTCACGGAAGCTTAGGAGTGTTTGGTGATCATATACAGGGTGAAACTGTAAATATTTAATAGGAATAAGGTCGTTCGTTCGAAAGTTGGAATGTATTTTTACCAAGTAATCTACAAAATGACTCCCGTTTCGTTTCATTTGAGTTGTGAGTACTATTGCCAGTGAGTAATTACAGACATTCATTCGCGCAAAAAAATAATATTTATAAATAAATAAATATGGTTGTGTTCTGATTACAGTCACACTATTTTATTATGTTTTCGAATATGTTTTATCAAGATCATATACGTTTTATTAAGCGTTTAACCTCTGGGATAATCTTGTTTGATAGCAAGCAAGCATACGTAAGTAGTGTCTCACAGATACTACATCATTGTCGTTACATCTCATGTAAGGATAGCCGTTTGCTTTAGTTAATTATGCATACTTCTAGTCTTCTAGCGACCATACTCCAGAGCTCTGTTTACAGCTCATAACTGTTTTGTCATATTATTGCCAGGGAAGCGAAAAGTAACACATGTAACTTCGTAAATATTGATTCTATGGAAATATAATAAAATTTGTTTGTTAAATTTCAGCGCCTCTTTTGTCGATGTTCAATTTTTTATACATTTAGTTATTTGGTTGCTATGGCAAGCAACTTTTGTGTTTTAAATAGCACTCTATATTTTTTCACATTTTTGGATTCGGTAATATTGTTATTCCTTCTTGTACATAATTTTTCATGTCTTAACAAATTTTTAAATAAAATACCTTGAAGTTCATAATTTTCTTAGCTGCCAAAGCAACCAAATAACGAAACCTATAAAAAAAAATTCAACATCAACAAAGTATTCGCTAAAATTTAACGTTAACAACTTTTATTAATTGATAACTTCTAGCTTTACTTCGTTGAAGTTACATTTATTAAGTATAAATAAAATACTTTTTACTTTAGCAATAATCTTATACGTATTTCTAAATGTCTACATGCCCTTATCAAAGGTTATATCAAAAAGTAAACAGTTTGTGTTGTTATAGCTACAATAGAATTTGGTGAGTTGATCTCGGCAATCGTCTGCAAATGACTTCATTTGCTATTCCATGTCTAACAGAGATGAATTTATGCTCGTTCATTAACGGTACAGTTTCTAAAAGTTTGTGAATTTCGAAATTTACGTTTACCATCACAAAACTGTAAACATTTTAGTGTTATTAGATGTCATTAAATGATTGTGTTCTAATAAATGTTTAGCGTAATTGGATTTATGTGAATGTTTGTATTTGCAACAACTTACGTGTTCTTTATACCTAATATCAACATTTCTAATGGTCTGGTCTATATAAACCAAATTACAATCCGAACAATTTAATTTGTAAATGCCTGATTTTAGCGAATCAAATGTTTTTTATTTTGCATTAAACAAAGTGCTTAAAATGTTTTTAGTTGTTTTAAAACTTGCTTTATAGTTATTTGTATAACATTTTTGCTGGTTTCTCACCAAAATATGGGATTGAAGCATGTTTAATTGTATCGAATGAAGTTAGGGTATTCGAATTAATGTTTCGAATGGCTAATTTATAATCTTTTTCTTTAATTAATGTATCAATAAGTTTAGTATTATAACTATTACAATATGCAATTTGTTTAATAATTGACAATTTTTCTATTACAATTAGTTTCATCTAATGGGACGGTCAAAGCCCTATGTATCATGGACATGTATGCTGTCAATTTATGTGTTTTACAATGACAAGAATCGTGTGGTATTGTAATGTCTGTTTGTGTAGGTTTTCTATAAATAGAGTATTCAAGTTTATTAGTTGAGTTAATTTTTATGTTTAAATCTAAAAAGTTAATCTTATTAAGTTTCTAGTGTATATTTTATGTTTGGATGCAAGTTATTAATAAAAATTAAAAATTCATTAATTAATTCAAATCAACTATCAAAACATGCTAAAATGTCATCAACATAACGAAACGAAAATATAAATTTCTCGGATTGATTTTATTCGAATAATTGATCTTCTAGATTTTCTGTAAATATATTAGCTAACAGAAGTGAAATTGGACTTTTCATGGGCAAACCATCTTTTTGGAAATACATTTTATTATTAAAGGTAAAATAATTTTGATTCATGCAAAGTTCAAATAATTGAACCAACTCAGTCCGTTTTATTAATTCAACATTTTTGTTAATAAGAATATTATTTAACAAAAGAATACATTCCTGAGGAGGAGGTATTTGTGAGACATATTAGTAACATCAAAACTAGCTTGCTTTGTGGTGGTAAATGTAAGTTAGATAATTTATTGAAGATGAATTTTAAATTGACTATTTTGGTTTATAATCAAAACTGGTAACTGTATTATTTAGTATTTTTGCTAGCATGTGGTTGGGTGCATGTATGTATGACACCACCGGTCTAATGGGTATGTTGGGTTTGTATATTTTTAATAAACCGCATAGTTTTGGCGGTTGTGGACTTTGATTTATTATTTGTCTTTTTGATAATCTGTTAAACAAAACTGGCAATTTCCTAATGTTTGTTTTAGTTTCTTCTGATGTTTTGTGGTGGGATTACTAGTTAAAGCTTTTAAATTTGGATTGGTTGTCAAATCATTAATTTTTTGTAAGTAAATGTCATTGAATAATATACTAGCGTGTTTCTGTTATCTGGCTCAAAAGAAATCAGATTATTTACTAAAACTTTTCTTTAATGGATTTCAATAATAAATTATTATAATTATTTATTATTTTTTTTTTATTTGTTATTATTTAATGACATCTTTTAATAAATAAGCAAGATGAAATTTTGCATAATTGGAGTGTCTTTCTGTAAGAATCGTTTGAGAATTGACTGCTAAAATGTCTTTAATATTATTAGTAAATTATGGAAAAGCGGAAAAATCAAAACCCTTGTTTAGGAATTTTATTTACTGGTCATCGAATTTTGTTTGAAAAATTCAGAAAACGAGAGTGAAAGTTCATTATTGTGTCAAGTTTTGTCTGTTGTAGTACACGTTTGTGTTGTTCTAATCATGAAATTTGAGTTTTCTGAATTGTGTATTTTTTAAAATTTTATTCTACATAACTAATTCTCTAATGGCCTAAAAATAAATCAAAAACTCAATTTGATGCAATTTGTGAATGAGTTTTGTGATAGTACCTTTATATAAATGTGCAAATTGTTTCTAATTCTAAACCATCTTTTTGATTCTTCTGTCAACCATCTTTCTTCAGCATTTCTGATTATATAGGCCAGACAATTAGGAATGTTAATATTAGGTATAAAGAACATGTACGTTGTTACAAATGCAAACACCCACATATTCAATTACGCTAAACACTTACTTGAAACAATCATTTAATGACATCTAATGACACTATAAAATGTTTACACTTTTGTGATGATTAACGGAAATTAGATGTACCAGAAGGTTTTGAAATTCACAAACATTTAAAAACTGTACCGGTAATGAACGAGTAAATTGATATCTAAAATTCACCTCTGTTGGACATTTTGGAATAAGAAATTAAGTCATCTACAGACGGTTACCGAGATCAAGTCACCAAGTTCTATTGTTGCTATAACAACACTAACTGTTTACTTTTTAATATAACCTTTGTTAATGGCATGTGAACATGTCGAAATACGTATAAGTTTAAAATAAATAAATATTGTGGAAGTAAAAAGTTCTTTTATTTATACTCAATAACTTTTAATTTAGTTTATTTTTTCAATACTGACAACTCTCACCCTGTATTTTTTTCATATATTTTAAAGAGCCTGCAATTAGGGAAATATTGAAATTGGAAACAAATAATTTTGATAAGAACGGGCAATTATTAATGAAAAGTACATAAAGTATAATACTTCTCTTCGCTGATTTTTGGCATCACTTTGCTAGCGAGCTGGTGTGGAAATTTATCAGTTCAATACTGCAGCTCGATTACCCTGATGCGCCTTGTATTTATTGATGCTGCAAACGACTGCGGAAGAGAGTCCCATTACCTTCTACCGCCATTTCAAGCCGACATTACAAACAGCAGCTGTACCAGCTATTCAAACCATATCCATTACCAAACCTATCAAGATATATTTTATTTCTTACTGAGATCATTTTCTCCACTGTACGGAATCTGGCTGCTTATTGTTATAGCTTCGTAGGAATTTAAGAAAACTCGGTTTTTATATGATTTCTCGCTTGTTGGACTTCAAGCTTTTCTGTAAAAATATCTTAATTTTGTAGCAGTTTTTCATGTTTGTACTTAGTTTAAATGAATACTAGCGATGATAATCACGAGTATGAAATGGACCCAAAAGCAGAATTTTTTCTTTCTGAACATTGGTTAACTTTCAGGTGTTAATTCTGTGTTCCTGTAATATTCCTGAATTACAAATTATCTATAGTTACCTAAAACCGTAATTAAACTAATATAAATTTATTGTTTTTTCAGGAATTTAGATTTTGAAAAACAGGTTGAAATATAAAACAGGTTGTTTGTGAATTTTTGCGGTGTAATTTTATCTTTTAATAGCCCAAAACTAGCAACATGATTTTAAGCGAAATAGGCGAAAAAAAGAAAAAATTTTGTGCGTGCCAATTCATGCCGAGACCCTTCTAGAAAATCGCAAAGTTAATTCGCTCGAGCAGCATGAAGGTTATGATTTTCTTATATTCTAAGTTGTGCATTAAAATCGACGCTCACCCTAAATTTATAGGCTCGCACGCATTTCTGCTTTATTGGCACGGATTTTGCTTTTTACGCTCTTCTGTTCGTTCTCATCTTAAATAAATATTTTATACCGAGTTTTGCTTCTTGGAAAACCATAAAATATTTTGTGGCCCTAAATAAGATTTCACAAAAAATATTAATATTGTGTTTAGTCTTCAGTAAAAGGAAATAAATTTTTGTATTAAGAAATTGTAAATCAGTAAATTAAAATAAGTGTAGCCGATGCATGTAAAAACTGTATTGGCGTAACCAAAGCATTGTTTTGCAACTACAGTTTTCATCAAATATGCCCACAAAGAAACAAAAATAAGTGAACAAGTTATTCAGCTTATCCTTCGCAATTTGAACGAATAAATTTCGGTAGGGTATCTAGCGCTTTGACATTACGCGAGTGACCGTTAAAGCGGCTGCCATGGCAGGTCCTGACTACCTTTTAAGGTGGAGGGTATTTTAGAACTTCGTTCTGGAAGAGGCTACCAGGTGGTAGGAAAGTTCGACGGTACCTGGTGTGCGTAGGTGCTGTTTTACCTCTAGCTCTCGAAGAAGCTGAGTGCTGAGTCTGTATTGATGATTATGATTTGCCTTGAACCGGAGCTGGTGCTGAATCCAACGATACGACTTTTAAGAGGAGCCTACGCGGATGCTTTTCGGAACCGGAAGCTAGTGCTCGATCTGGGGGTTGGATTCTGATTGGAGCTCCTGCTCGACCTTTCTCATGGACCGTTCCGATCAATCTTAAAGATCAACTGACTTGTTAAGGGATTTTATTTTAAACCCTTTCGTTGCCAAGGCCAACGTGTTTAATATAAACAACGTATCAGCGTTTTCGTAGGCCTCTGAGTGGATTTTTGCATTTTGCAAGCGAAGGGATAAGAAGCGGTTTCTGTTTCATCCACGAATTTCAATTCGTAGCGGGACAAGACCGCGCCTTCCTGAACGCCGATTGGCTATAAGCGGTAACAAAGGGGTTGGAGTTCTCACTATTTTTAAAACTTCATAGCGTGTACTTCCAGCTGCTGGTGGTGTTTTGATGCGTCGCGGGCACTAAGCTTTTAAATCATCAATCTGATCTTGTAGTAGCTATCTGTTGGAGTACATCTTATACCTATATCTACCAGTGATATGATTTTATGAGGTTTAGGTGAAAAAACAGCGTGGTGGATTTTTCCCCAGGAAAATCTCTCTGAAGTAGACGTGCATGTTACTTCCTGTGGTTCGGAGCCCACGTTAAACTGTAGGTCCTCTATGTCTGCCTGTGCAAAATGTTTATCTGCGCGCTCCAAACACAGTCATAGAAGAGAGATCGCCAACGCCCTGAATAGAGTAAAGAAGATGATAAAAATATTTAAACAAATTTATTCATAAGCGAAGCTTCGATACTATAAGTGCATCTTCTTCAGGTGTTATATCAATACATCTTGTTTGTAATTGTATAAAAAGTATTACATTGTTGACTTATATATTTAAATAGAAATTTTTTAATATGTTTAAGTGTCGTAAGTATTACTTTATTCAAATTTGTAAGATATGCAGTCTAAAGAAGATTGCAAATATAGTATCGGAACGTCGCGTCGCTTATAAATACTTATATTTATAAGGCAGAAAATATTTATGAAAATATAAATGTAAATTATTTTATTTCATTTATTTATTTTATGGATTTATTTTTAGTATGGGATATTGCCGCAGAAGTGCCTTCCACTTTTTTTCGTTGACGATTTGGGTTTAATCTTTTTTGTAAAGCAATGTATGTTATGTTGTTATTTAAATAATTGACAGTATTAAATTAGAATTTATTTATAATCTATATTAAATTCGAATCCCTTCCACCGGTCTCACCTTTTACTACCACTGGACTTCTGCTACTGCAAGCTGCATCTATACGCGTCAATACTATAAAGCGCATATTCGTATGTACTGCTACGTTGCGAACCAGTATAGTTTTCGCGACAAATATGAAAATTATGTTTACACGGTTTGGCTAAATGATTAGGTCGCGAAGCGTTGGGCCTTCATTAGCAATCCAAACTCTGCGGCAGACGCATACTGAGCCGGTCAGCGGAATTCTATAATTAATCACTTAAAAAAACATGCACTTTCAATAGGCACTTATAAAAATGTGTTACAAAATGTTATGCAATATTACTGAAATATAACACATTTCCTAAGATATGTACAAGTGAAAGCCATAATTGGACAAATGGATTGAACTATTACATTAAAAACTCAAGCATTCATCCAAGAATTAATATTAAACACGCATAATTGTACGTCATACCGGAGTAGTCAGAAATTAAACTTGACCCAAAAATTGGGAGTTTGCGTTACAATCACAAGTGTGCTGCTAACGAAGAATGTATATGTTATAGTGGTTGCTGAGCTTACGCTAACTAGCTCGCATTTATAAAACTGCTATACTGTTACTTACTTAATTAGCTTATTTATTAGTAAATAAAAATAAACAAGAAAGAAGCGTGGAGCATAGCTCACGGATTCCGCTTGTATTAAGTTATCTTTACACGCTCATTTTTTTGGCGTTTCGCTTTATTTAAATTTTGATTCAAGGGCGGTTATATTCTGAATATTTTGTTACTATTACAATTCAGTACAATGTTTATAGATTTACAGATAAGAAAGAGTAAAATCATCACCAAGAATAAAATTTAGAAATCAATTCCCAGACGAGCTGCGTAAGCAAATTTCAAGTAACGAGTAGCTCGTTGAAAGTACTTGTGCATCTATTAATAGGTAGACCAACAATAGTTTCACTTAACTAAATTCATGTCTTTAGTTTGTTTGGCGGATTACTTTTAGTACAATTAACATCTCTCGATATCGTCTCCTGCTGTTTCGCTAGAAATATTTGTCATTGACTTTGCGCGACAAACGTTAAAAAATACGTTTACAAAACAGGTACCACAAAAAGTACGTCATAATTACCCTATAAAAACTACCCTTGGATGAATTATTTAAACACAACAAAGTGAATAAAGCTGCCATGTTAAGACAACGCAAGGCAACGCTTTCTATAAAACAATAGCACAACTGTTCCATCATTTTATGGTGTAGAAGCAATACACTATGTATAAAAGTTAATAGTGGCAGTGGCTTTAACGGTTTTACAGATTATACAACTTTGTAAATGTGTAAAGAATTTAGCGTATTTTAAATATCAAAAGCTGATTGTTTGAAATTGCGTTGAATATTTATTTGGCCCAACCAAATTCATAACAAAGTGAATTAACGATGATACCTATATATATCAGATAAATAGTAGCAACATTACATTTCTAGAATAAGATATTCGTTATCTGTATTTAAGTTAAAATGTACAACTGTGTTATTATTGTTAAAATCAATTTTATATAAAACAACGTGGAAGGAGATTCAGAAAGTTTCCATAAGAGAACATACTTTCATAGAAAACTGAAACTGTCATATATTTTTTGCTGTGTTTGCTACCTCCTATAAAGGCTTAATGGTCGGTTTAACTAATAACAATAACAATTTCAAAGAAGAGTGGTGTAAAATACGTCTGGTATTAGCACTGTTCAAAATGTCCGTTATCTAGAGCAAATTCGTTTGTTCTTACAAATGCGTGCATTTAATGGTCTTGGATACAATCTCGTGAAATACTTTCAATAGGAACGAAAAAGTGCTTTTTATAGACAGCTAAAATCTAGACGGAAAAGTGGGAAAAGAGCTTAGGTCATATAATACATCCTAAAAATTGAATTTAATTCCGCCGCTATAGAATCGGATTTTCTCGAATAGGATAGATATTCTTTGTGAATGGTGTTCAATCAAGGGGATCGTTAAAATTGCACAATCTGTCTTTTTTGTTCCGTTGAAGTTATTGATTATCATCGTTCACCGTGTATGCCATTTAATTATTTCCGATCACTCGTGATAGTTCATATGTCGACACGGTCTATACGTCCGTCTCTTGGCAAATACCGCGTTTTCAATTTATAGTTTCATCAAGTTTGCACGGCTTCTTGCACAATAGGTGATGTGTTATTCATAGCTTGTAAGTGTGAAGATAACGTCAAATTACATGCAAAATATACATACACGCCAATTAACGTACGATTTGTTAGAAAGCATGAACTGGGAACGCTGTTAAGTTGTAACTGGGGTTTTTATGCATGCGTGTCACCGTCATCCAAGTTTGTCGATGTTTTAATCATGAATAAGTAATTTATACAGTACTAAAAAAACAATATATACTCAGAGTTTCTATTAAAAATTGACGAATTTTAAAACTACCTTTTGTTTGAACATTTATTGGTATTGATTATCGTTAATGTATAGAACTTCAATAAAGAGACTCCTTAGAGTGTTGTACTACCCTCTAATTAGTGTTGGGCAACCAGGAACATTCTCGAGTTTGTTACCACAAATAAAGTCCCTAATAGAGCAAAAGTTTTGCTTTGCAGATTACTGCATCAGCATGGTATCAAATTTGCAGACTTAAAACACGGTACTTACTGAAAACAAAATCCTGGCGAAAACCCCAGAAAATATGATTTGAATATGAAGAGGGGACTTGAAAAATACAGCGCCCTTTCACACAAGCAACTAAATACCAGATACGTATTTCGACAGCAAAGCAATCACAATCAGAGGTAAACTGACTTGTCAGTTTACCTCTGATGATGATAGCTTTTCTGAAATACGTATCTGGTACGTACAGTTACTTGTGTGGAAGTGCTGTATTTGTCAAGTGTTGTTATTCCACAGTTCGAGTGTTGTCACTTCATAAAGAGGGGGCGTATAGGTCAAATTAACAAAGAAATTGGTTGCGGATAGCATATTAGAAAACTTTTCCTTTGTTGTTTTTTACGTAAGGTTACTGGGCCAGGTACGTGTTTAGTTGTTTACTTCACGAGAGTTGTCCAGTCGATAAATCCAAACATGACAAACATTTGTTTATGTTGCAATCGGTTCACGTTAATGTTTGGGATAATTTAGTGCGCTTTATGTTTGTTTTCCCAGCGGATGTTTGTAAACTTCTCGGCACCAACGGAGTATTACAATTAGGCAAAGAAACCGTGCACCCATAAAGGGATCTCTATTTACTCAAGTATCGTATTTGCATATAAAAATGAACGGGCTGAATGTATTATATGATTATAGCGCTTAAATACAGCGTCCAAAGATCCATTTTTATAGTCCAAAGTTTAGACGCTATTCGCGTTTATATATTACAAGATAGATTAGGAAATTGTCGCTATCAAATATTTAACTTTTTAACTTTTCCACAAGTGCCTAGAAAGTTACACGGGAACGTTCCAAGTTTCTTTCTCCAAATTATATTTCCCGAGAAAATACCTATCACTTTGGCAGGATTGGCGCTTCTATCTATATATCAAGACGTAATATAACTAATTAAGTCATTGACAAGCATGCTAATACTGTGAAAATAGACGAATTATGAAACATTATATTTTTGTACATTCGGCGACTGGTCGGTTGCGCCCTTTTGTTTTTTTAACATCACAGGTGTGCTTTAGTGGTGCCGTGCCTCCCCCCTCCCCCTAAGTCATTTTAATCTCCTCTCCTCAAGAAACAAATCGATATCCTGCAATCCAATACGTATACATTTAAAAAATGTACCTTAAGTTTACCTGTTACAAAAATTATTCTTTTTAAAGGAAATTTATCCATTATAAAATATTTGTTTCATATTTATAAGTTTTAACAATATACCTACCAATTTTATTAAAACTTATCCAAACGCGGAAGCTGTACACGGACGTTTTTTGTATACATACCAGCTATGTATACTTTTATAAAAAAACATGTCAATGCATTGTTTTACTGCAATCTATAGGCAACCAACTATACACAAAATAATAGAGAGAGAGAAAGCGGTTATTTCTCACAGTGTGAGGTTATGTTCAATGAGTATGTTTATGAATAAACGCAAAATTATTTGAATATCAAAATTTTTTTAATGAAACTATTATTTTAAAACCATAAAATATCGACAATTTTATGTCAAACTCAAAAAATCAAAACTAATTGCTATTAATTTGACATTAAAAAATTTGATTACTGTTTCCACAGCTGACTATTCTTTTCAAAAATTGAAGCTTAGAAATTTAGTGTATAGTTGGTTGCCTATAGATTGCAGTAAACAATGCATTGTCATGTTTTTTATAAAAGTATACATTTGGTCAAAAATGGTTACCGTAGGTCCCACTGCAATTATGCTTACCAATCGGGTTTGATACATATATTTTTAAATAGAAATTATTACAAACAAAATGAAAACCCGCTGAATACTTTTCTTGTACATAAACCCGTTAAACGTAAATGAGTACCGATCCCCTCCCGCCCCCATGTCTAATTATCAATGTCGGCCTGTGTTTTCCTGATAGATGTTCTTTATTTTCTGCAGTGCTTTGCTATGTGTTATTAATTTGTGGTGTGTCCATTCATTAAAAGTGTTTAAATATTAGGCCCCCAACAGTTCCTGTTAGTAAAAGTTTTGTTTAGTCCATGCATTCATTATAAGTCGAACAATTACAAACTTTTTAAATGAAAAGTTACCGTGCAGCTATTGGATACAAATAACTTCCTGCACTGCAGCATATTCCATTATTTACATACTTTCAATAACGTATTTATCGGAAACTTTAAATACATAATTTCGAAAAAAATCGTGTAAAAAGTCGAAATGTAATGTTATAATTTTAAGCACAATTTAATTTTCTACAACTATATAAAATTATACTGGAAATTTTGTAAAACTGCTTTTCATCCCTTTAAAAGTTTTTAAACGTTTTACACGGTTATAATGGTTATTGCAAAGTGGTAGCCTGCAGTAGTACTTTAACGGCGTAACTCACATTATAGTGCCGTGTCCTTGTTGTGCAATCGCTGATAATCCTGGAACAGTTCTTGCTGTCTTGTTATGTTCAAAAGTTTTCATAATAAACAGAATTAAATCCTTGCAATGAGTTTTGCAATTTCATAACTAGAATTTATGTTAATTTAAACAGAACATAAAAACAGCTACGTATTACTACAGTAATTTTATTTCCTAAACGCATTTTTGTAGTGCATAATTTTACTATTCTAAGAGATGTAAAAGAAAAAGAGGAAAAAATCAATAAAATTAAGTTACTATCGGCGACTTTATTATATACATTTGAAATTCCAGGTATAACATTTACACCCTTTCAGGATAAAACGCCAAGGTGCTTGTTTCCATTTCCTTAATCGAAGTTACATATTTATTATAGAATCTTCTCCAACTATTTTACAGCTTTTCCGAAAATCGAATTCTGGAGAACCAAGTTGTGTCAGTAGAAGTACCAAACACTCTATTCTAATGAATATTCAGAACAAAATAAATACATAAACAACATTTATAGAACTCTTCAAATACAAATGCCAATAACGAAAGACACGGAAGGTTTTCGTGCAGCTCGCGGCATATTTAATGCAAAACTTCATATCTAAACAGTGAATGCATTTCTAGCGCACAGTAATTTTGTATGCATATAATATAGCATGGGTTTTATAAATTTTGATTTTGAGAATAAAGTTCGGCGTGAACTATCGCTATCAATCACGCGATCACATAATTATCGTAAATACCGAAAGGTTTCTGCAATATTTCTTGGTACCTCATTATGGGTTATCGTAAGCTATTTTTAAAGATTGGATGTCGATGCAGATAAGCGAGGTTACAAATAAATTGCTATTGCATGCAATCTGATATCCGGAGTGATATTGATATTTAATTCACAATTTTTATTCATTGTATCGATCTTTGTTTGTGCACCCCTATTTTTTTTTTCAGCAGTGATGTAGTAGGTAGTAGAAGAGTATGGTGTTGCAACTCCTACCATTTGTCTATACATATAAAAAAGTCAGCCTAAAAGTTTGACAATTTCGGGACTCTTTGTAAGATTTGCGCATAGATGGCGCTCTTAAAACTTCAAATTTAAGGTATTTTTCAAATTTGCCGCGATTTGATAATTATTTCTACCACTACTTGACCATTTTTGACACCTATCCTATATACAACACTTATTTACTTAGGTTAGGTTAATAAGTTACTTTCGTTTTTAGTTTTATTAATGAAATATGCAAGTAAGTGAAACATTTATTCTGCATTTTTATAGTTTATTGTAGTTATTTTCGTGGTGGTTTTTAGTTGGAAAAAAGGTATAATGATACTAAAATCCAAATAATACCAACAACCAACAACATTGAACAAACAAGTCGCCACATTAAGCTGGTTTAATAGTGCAAAAGCAAACTGTATTCATAACAGAAGTAGTCAGTAGAATAATAGAACTCATTACTTACTACTACGAAATTTAAGCGTTCTTCCAGTCACAGCATGAACTTAACTTGGTACAAAGCATAATTTTAATACAAACAATTTATTTACTGTTTATATAATTAGCAATTATAGGTAAACAAAATAGGTAAATTTACTTTGGGAACAGCAAATAATGATAAACCTTTGTTTTCGCCTTTTAATAAGCCGCGCAAACAACAGTAGTTCGGCATTTTTTCCTAGAATATTACCGTGGTAATAAATAAATAAAAACACTTCTTACTTTTCAAATTTATTATAAAATAAAATTAACATTTACAGTTGCGCCATCTGTTGATAAAATTTACAAGGAGCCCTGAGATTGTCAAAGTTTAGAGATGAAAACAATTGTATAGAGTGCAAACACCAGTCTTCATTACATCACTGTTTGAGCTATTCGAGATTTTCGTCTGGATACTGTTCTAGCAAGTCCACACGTTTTATTTCAATTTTAATGCAATGCCTACTACCTTTACCTGTTTTAACATACCCTGCAAATTTAGATACTAAATTTAAACAATGTTATTTAACAAATGTTTCTGTTTCTAATTTTTAGAATAAACAAAAAGGTTTTCAAAAACTTATGTTGTTCTAAAAGTTAATGATTGGAAAATTATATTAAGCGACACCAAACTGTTCTCTAGATACTTATATACAAACTTAAGGTTGCAGGTGTATCATAAAAATAAAGCTTTATGGAGAAAAACTTGGAAATGGCACAACAGCAGCATTTTCTTTTGTTGTTTGTAGCTCACGAGATCCATAAGGGTAAAAACTTCGGCAAAGCCAGTTGTGTAACCTGCCGACACCAACAAACAAGTTAGTTTTTGTAGACGTACTTTTGTTAACTTTTTGCGATCTGTTGCTTTTCTTTTTGTTAGCGACTTTCTTTAATTAATAATGAAGGGACGGATTCGATTAGCTTCGCCAGGTTTAAACTTCAAACAAGCGCGGTAACATAAGACTTAAGCTTTCTCTGCTAAAAAAAGTTCTTTTTCGCCAGTTTCCAACTTGAATATAGACAGAAATTTTAGTACTTTACAATTTTCTTTTTTTTCATGTGACAGCAGTGAAATGATTTATTTTTATCTTTGTAAACTATTGCTAGCAGCTAGCACAAACATACCCACAGAGTTAACAAATTCCCAGGGGTGATCGAATGCAGGATACAAGAGAGCTTTTTCTGAATTAAGCTTCAGTAAATATGTGTTTGAAAAGTATGGTAATTTAATGGAATCATTCAGTTTTCAGACTTCTATTTATTTTTAATTTCGCAAATTCCAACAAAATAAAGAACAAAATAAACTTGAAAATAATGTTTAATAAAAGTAACGCTGTTTATTGGTTGTTTTCGATGATTTTATCACAAATAAATCTATATTGCACTAGTTAGAGTATTTCCCTCTTAATTTAGTTTTTATTTATCGACTTACATCAATACCATCACGATTTGAGCAACATATTTTTAGGTGCGCCTCCGCTCCCCTTGATTTTTCTTAGGAGGGTTTCAGCCCCTGACTCCCCGCACTCGACGCCTATGAGCACAAACAATTTTGTGATGGTATTTTTATTACTTCTTTGGTTTTACGTTAGAAGTCAACTGATTTTATGAACTGTACGTATATAATAATAATAATAATAATAATAATAAAACTCATGTACTGAAAAGCATAAAATTCAAAGTAAAAAAATAATTTTGATAATTCATTGTAACCAACCAAAAAATATTCCCCTTATGGTTTCTCTGGGGAAATGATGTTGATTACCAGCATATTAACTTTTCATAAGCTATACTAATAACGACTTTGTGTCAGTCTAAATACATGAGTAGCTGCTGTAAATCATAATAAGCAAACGGCAAACCAAAAGTTAATTATGATGCCCATTAAATTTTTTGCAGACACGTGATATTTGTTTACGAATAAATACTCTACTTGCATATGTTCCGCATAAAATAATTTATTAATTGTGCAGCCCATGCTTTAAATCTTCGTTTTCCTGAGATTTATTAAATTTACATAAGATTATGTTGTTATTTATTTACTTTTTTAAGTAATTCAACAATCACAATGCAGTTTGTATTTAGAATCCAAGGCTGCATTGATGTTTGGTGTTTAATCTCACATTAAACAGTTCGGAAGTTAAATCATTAAATAATCTGTTTTACATTTTCTACTAGATTTCTACTCTTATAATAAAAATACAAGTGGAACCTGTGAGCTACGCCCCCTGCTTTTTTATTTGTTCATTTTGTTGGTAGCGTAGCAGTCCGCGGATCGAAGTTCTAGTCTATATTTGGACATTGGTTATATCATTATATACCTTTCAGTAAGTTTGCTATCATTGTTTGTAAGCGAAAAGCGTGGGGCGTAGTCCACCGGTTTAGCTAGCTTTATAAATTAGTTTGCGATTGCTTTAATTTCCAGACATGCTTACAGCGTCCTAAGCATAACATGTTTAAGTTGTTTTGTAGACTACAAGGACCCGCTTAGTTATAGTATTACAGACAAACAGATATTATTTTATAAGAAAAATTAATATTTTGTTCTTGTTGTAAGTGTTAAAATTCGTTGGTTTAATTGTTATTTTATTGGTTATTTGTATGTTTATTTATTTTGTCTGCATGAATAATTCTTTGTCTAATTATTTCTTTTACTTTATATTATTTCAATTATACTCGCGATAACAAATGCTGTTTCTAATAAAATTGTAATAATGTTCTTTGCGCAATGCTTTTATTATATTAAAATCCAGAATGAAAGTAAGCCATAAGTAACCAAATTATAGCAACAATAATGACTGTAACATAAACTTTATCCGAAAATAATCAATACAGTAAGTAGAGATGTAAGGGCCCTTCGTTGTGTTATGGTGATAAATTTTGGCGTGGAGATTTAAATTATAAATAGATAGAATAGAGTCTATATACGTATGAGGGGTAATTTTAGCTATGCAAAAGTGAACTTACTCGCCATTGGGGATCCTAGATTGCGTAGGACATTGACTGATTTATATGTTATTTAGGGTCCCTAACTCAATATGAAAGTTATTGTTTTGCCTAGTGTATCACAAACACATCCGACAATGTTGTTTGGTGTTACTGGCCTTGATGCGATACATCCTGCATAATATTTAACTGAATACATATTCCGATGATATTTATTATTAATCAATGTTTTGAGTTATATGAAGATATTATAAATTATAAAATAAAACTTCAAGCCTTTCTTCATAAATTTATTATATAGGTCATGCTATATGTACATTTCGATTACGATGTAATCATCTACAGTAGCAAATGCTAACCTTATTTTATAATTGATATTTATTATGTTTTATTTTTCTGTGTTTTGGAGGCTTTACATTAAGTATACGAACGAAATGGACTTTATTATTAATACTGTGCTATTTAATCAACTGTCAATATTACCTGTAGCTTGTGGGTCCCTACAAGCATTTGCTGTAAAAGCCATAGTTGTTCGTGGGCCCTGCCTGACTAAACAGGACTGTGTGTTTTGATTATTTGAACTTTGGGCGGACAAGGATTTGATCTTAATGTAACAAGAATACTTGATCGGCTTATGCTTTTGGCTTTTTTATCAACAGTTATACCACGAGTGTTTTAAAATCATCAATTAACTACTGAAATTACTAGTGTAGCTCACTGAGGTTCATAGTCTTAGTTTTATGAATAATATAGACCTTGGTTTAATTCTATATAAATCGATTTTGACAAGTTTTGGAAATGAGGGGGAAAGTTAACCCCCTAAATATTGCTGCACCTAACATTTAAGTTCTTAGTTTTATTCTACTATTAATCATGAGCGCAGAAATTTGTAATCGTTCTCCGCTTACTACGGTCTAGGACGCTTGGGCGCAGGGACCGTTTGTTTACAGGGACGTTTGGGCGCAAATACGTTTTGGCGCAGGGACGTTTCGGCGCTATAATGGAAGTTATTTGATTTTGTCTTTTACTTTAATTAATTAACATTTCAATAGCCACTCAATTATTTATTGAAACTCGGAATTTTTACATAAATATAATTAGCAAAACTAAAACTTTTCCGATACTAACATTTTTTTAATTCAAAAATAAATTGAAGATGTTTCACTGTCCCCTACTTAACATTTTACAATGTGTTTGTCAAATCGGATAGTTTAACTACTTTAATACAAATTACAACTGCAACTTGCGCCCAAACGTGTCTGCGCCCAAATGGCTTTTTAATAGTAAATTTTTTTTTGATCTTATGAAGATTATTTTTTGCTCTGGGTGAGTAAAAAGTAACGCATAATGTGTAACTTCGTCTATATTGATTCTATAAAAAATATCTTTAATAAAAGTTGTTTGTTAAATTTCACTACATATAATGTTGATTTTTTTGTACGTTTCAGTATTTGGTTGCTATGGCAACTAGCAAATTTTGAACTTCACAAAATTTCTGTTAAAAGATTTTTTATGTTATCTTATGAAAAAAATTAGAAAGAGAAACAATTGCTAAATCCAAAAACCTGAAAAAATATAGTGTCATTTAAAAAAACTGTTGGTTGCCATAGCAACCAA
This sequence comes from Ctenicera cuprea, assembly GCA_958336395.1. NCBI lineage: Eukaryota > Metazoa > Arthropoda > Insecta > Coleoptera > Elateridae > Ctenicera > Ctenicera cuprea. Next base: position 42,130,485 of record OY284490.1, read on the forward strand.
ATAATTAAACATGTAAAAAATTGAACATTGGAAAAGTATGCGCCGAAATTTAAACAACAACTTTTATTCGTTTTTTTTCTTATAATCAATATTTACGAAGTTGCAAACATTTTGCGTCACTTTTTACTCACCCTATATTTGCCCATTGTGAATTAAGCAAATAACCATAAGAGTGAAATATGGACGTTTCTTATTTCATTGATTTCAAAAATTGGCATGTATTTAGAATAATAGGTAGCAGTACCAGGAAAAATGTTTTGTGCAGTATTCGAATTTTAATTAATACACATCAGAGACGTAAATTGAAAACAGGCTTTTAATTGAGATGGGAAGTCGGTTATAGACCTAATTTAAGGTTCTATAATAAACGTTATTAAGTATATTATAAAACTCGCCTTCGCCGTGAGCAACTAAATTGAAATTTCACCCCGTATTTGTACAGATTAAAACGGAAATTGTTTCGTAACAAATTTCTTAAATATATTTTACAATTTTTGGTGAAAACTTAATACTACTAAAAACAGTTAATACGATTAGACTAATTCGGCATATACTCGAAGCTTATGCCGTTATTAATTTGACAATACACCAAATTTAATAATAAAAGATGATTTACTAAGCAAAATAAGGAATTATTGAAAACCGACTCGCGCTTTGTTAGTCGTGATTTTCTTCTGAAAGAGCTAAGTATAGCACTGGGAGGCAAGCATTAATTTATTTTCTTTTGTAGAAAATTTTCTTTTTAATATTATATCCGGTTTAATAAGCTCAGATACTTTGTGGTGAAAGAAAACGTCTGCAAGATATTAAATGTGCCGACTTCATAGGCTGCTTTTCGACCCTTGTTACCTTTTGTGTCGGAGGGAATGAGAATTATTGTACGCACAGGTTACAATATGTTCCACTTTCGAAACCGCAACAATCTGTTTAGTTAGGCAAAATTTATTAAGCCACCGTATTAGCGACACTCGCATTATTTGTAAAAGCTCTCAAAAACGAATATTGTAAACAGTTTGATACTTTTTATATTTGTAACCACCATCATTCTGCTTTTCTTTGATGTACATTAAATTTATTATTGTGAATGAAAGAGCAAAACTTAAACTTCAAAGTGCTTTCGACTATACAATTTAGTTAGTCTACGTACAACGCTTTTCTTGCTAATTGTGAAAACCAGCGTTGTCACAATAGCGAAATTTGCTGGTTAAAATCTGCCAAAGCTGTAGCAAAAGTTATAAAATACAGTTGACAAAATTAGTATTTATCTGGGTACACTAATTAAATATTACAGATTTATTTTAACAAACTACGAAATAGTCAAATCTAGTAGCGGCTGGTGAACATTTACCACGGCAGGGCTACACATATTTCAAACAAAAAAATATTTCCTTTTAATTAACAGTTCATTAAGGTAAATCACTAAGTTACATAATATTCTGTTTTGAATAAATGTCTATTTTTACCTTTCTACTTAGGGCTAGCGGGTGGTCTAGTGGTTAAAGTCCCAGGCTTTGAAACGAGACTCCCAACGGCAGTAGGTTCGAGTCCTCTGCCCGTCGGTTTTTTTCTGAATAAGTTAAATCCGGCGTGTCCATGGATGGTGTGTGTGCTGTGTATGTTGGGTTGCATGTCTTTCAGGGGTGGGGCATGTTAGACCGGTGTATAGCGCAAGGCCGTTGAGCCCGGGTAAGGGAGTAGGATGGGAATCATGGAGTCGTGCTCACGCACGGCTTCGTGTTTCATTTAAAAACAAAAACCTTTCTACTTAAATATCTTATATCTTTAACATACGTCGATGTGCAGCAAAAAACACACATTACAGACCATTATTAGGCAAATAAAACAAGCGAAAGCTTTTCTCGCTTCGCACTCGCAAATGCACTTCAGAGATTAATATATGTGCTAAATTTTCTATTCATCACAACCAAACAGCACAAAGAGCACTGTTTATTAAAGCTGACTACAATTGCAATGTAATAGGGTTGTTTATACGATAACATAAGCAAATGGTAAGAACGACAGCCAAAAGTGCAGCATTAATAAACTCCTATGTTTCTGATCTAACTCACGCTATTATGGCACACCTCTTCCTGCTGAGGTTTTTTAGTATGTTATCTTGTCTGTGTATACATCTGTGGTGTAGTTTTAAAAACAACGGTTCCAGCTGGGGTTTTTTAGTATTTTATCTTGTCTGTGTATACATCTGCGGTGTAGTTAAAAACAACGGTATCCGCCAGGTACGCGCATATCTGACATTCATGACTTTTTATCTTTAAGCTATGGCGTTGTTCGGCCAATGGTATTCTTACTTTTATCTTGCGTCTCTGTTTTATTAATCTCTGAATGAACATGAAAAATATTATTTTTCATTGCCTATTTTCTGCGACGTCTTCTGTTGTATACGCATACCTTTTTAGCGCATGCTAGGATATTATTTGTCAACCTTTCTGTTAAGTCGTTTAGATTTAGTGTTTCAGCATGATGTTGTGTTTTCCTTATACTGGCTGATCATTAAAATTTTTGCTCAACTTTTGCCATTAACAACCAAAGTAGTTTTTTTATTCAGTTCACAAACCTGTAATTAATTAATTTGTAATTTTGACAACCGTAGTTTATGGTATAAGGAAATACAAGTAGTTCACATTCCTTAGCAAGAGTTGGCTTTAAATGTTAATGATCGCGCGGTACTTTTATTTATCATCTGCTGATATACATTTTAGTTTTTCTCAAAAATTTTCGACCACTTTTTTCTTGTTTATATGCAGCTTCACTCTGACCAGTCTGCGGTCACTGCATGTACTAAAGCTGTTAAGTACCGATACATCTTGTACAATATATTTCTTGTTAGTTATTATATAATCGATTTCATTTTTTACAGTCCCATTGGGGCTCCTCTACGTTCACTTTCTCTGAAATTGTTTATTGGTAAAGCTGTTCATCAGGTATAGTGGATTGTGGTTCTGTAATCTGCTTATACTTCTCCTTTTCTATTCGTTTCACCATGTTCAAATTTTGAAATAGATTCTCCGTCTGAATGCAACCAATTCACCGGTTACGAAATTAGTTTTCAATGCGCAGTGCGCTCGAGTTATAGTTGCAATTTATTCTTTTTTCTTCGAAGTTTTGAATGATATAAAAGCTTTGACTTTTTAATAGACGAGGGACTGCTGTTAGGGTAAAACATCGTTTCGTCTAAATTGGCCTGCAATTCGAATGTATTTTAACTTTACACTATAATTTGTTAAATAAATTCGTTCGCAAAAAGTAGGAGAGGAAGGGAAAAATGCGCCCAAAGTTTAAGATCTACATCTTCTACTGTTACTCATGAGCAATTTAGTTAGACAGAAGTTTTTTATTGTTTTCCGTTTATTAAAAAGAGAGGCATGAATTTTTGATTTTTAAAAATTCATAAACCGCATCCGTCACAGAGAAATTAGCGAACTGAGACAGGAATCAAATTGTAGCTGATTCCTAGCTCTATGAGCCTACAAGTTGTAACAATGTTGATATGTCCAAAAATTTAAAAATATTTTTACTGCACATTTTTCAGTTGTACAAAAATACTTTCATAGTAACATTGTGTTGCTCTAGGGCTATTGTAGTATCAAATTTAGTTTAGATCTGTCAACTCGTTTTTGGGTAAGTAGGCGTTAAAATCAAAATTTTCAAAAATTTATAGAAGGCGTCACAGATAAATTTGCGTGCTGGGGCACGAACCAAATTATAGCTCAGATGTAGCTATATGAACTTACAAAAATTAAAAATAAATTTTTGCACCAGTTTTTTCCCAAATTTTTTTCAAAACTTTCAAAAATTTGATAAACATTTTTATATTTAAATTTCAATAATTTCAACAATCTCGCGCATGGTAACATTGCTTTTCTCGAAAACTACGACAGTAACTTATATAATTCCGATCTGTCAATTGGTTTTTGAGTAATAAGAAGTTACAGTCGTAATTTTCAAGAAATCGTAGCGAGCGCCATTTTGAAGCTGTAGTGTTCTGAATAAAGCTTTTGATTTGTCGTAGCCGTCTCTATCATACTGTGTTCTTAAATCTTTAAATTATTTTTTTTGAAAAAGCTTATTTTAACTTCCGTTTTTCAATTCCGGTTCGTAGAAAAAACTTTTTCTTTGACAAATTTCTGTTGTACTCGGGTATACCAATTTCATTAAAATGTGTGCAGTCGTTTCTGAGATTTCGCGTTATATACACACATTCTCACATACAGAGGAACATTTTGTAATAAAACTTTTTCATTTATAAGTTCGAGCTTTACTTCGTTGAAGTCCATGTTAATTTATTGTAAATAAAACAATTCTTAACTTCAACACGTTTTTATTTTAATGTTATACGTATTTCGACATATTGACATGTCATTTTCAGAGACAAGATTAAAAGTAAACAGTTGGTGTTGCTATAGGAAGAATAAATCTTCACTACTTGATTTCTCATTCCAAACCTCCAATAACGGTGAATTAAAAAGATCAATTTACTCATTCATTAAAAGTACAGATTTTAAACTTTAATTTTTTAAATTTCAAATGCTTCTAGTATATTCAACTTACGGTTATCGTCACAAAAATGTAAAAATGTTACAGTGTTATTAGATGTCATTATATGATTGTGTTCTAATAAGTGTTTAGCATAATTGGATTTATGTGGGTGTTTATATTTGTAACAACGTACGTGTTCCTTGTACCTAATATCAAAATTTCTAATTGTTTGTCCTATATAAACTGAATTACAGTGCAAGCAATTTAAATTGTAAATGGCTGATTTTAGTAAATTGTCTGTTTTTTCTTTAGCAATAAACAAAGTGTTTAAAATGTATTTTGTTGTTTTAAAAGTTATTTTACATTTATTTGTTTTGTTTATAACTTTGGCAATTTTTTGCATTCCTAGAGTTCCAAAACATGTATTTCCTTCAAAATCTTGGAATCGAAAATTTTCGCGATCGCGATCCCATACTGAAAGTATGGGAAAGTAAAAACCCAAGTTTTGGACAATCTCTTAAAAGATCTACATCATAAAGCACGTACAAATAAAAGACGTTTAAAAGAGGCTCAGAAATAAATTACCATGAATATTGATTTTTCCATTTCTTGATTATAGGATAAACATTGTATGTTTTATTTGATAATCACACTCGGCGTTAAAACAGCAAACTATTTTCAACTCTAAAAATGTAGTTTTTCCATTTCCTTGAAGTTGTTTTTAAAACAAACTTCTTTACAGAAAGGCTCTTTCTGCTTTAAATTATTTTTCTACGAAACTAACTAAACGAGCTTTCTACAGAAATCTGTGTGGAACCTTTTACTATGAAATTGTTTATTTCAAGTGACACTTTTCACTAAGCAAGTTATTGCAGGAACATTTTTCCCAGGGAGTGAATAAGGTTTCCTCTTTTGAACGTGTTTTTTTTAAATCTTTTGTTGTTTCTGACTTTCTTCTACATTAATTGCGATTACAGAAGCAGGTACGTGTTGTAGAGTAGCTTCCTAGTTCCCTCCGCTTCTGCTGATATCAGTTAGTCGTCTTCTTAAATTAAGTCTCTGGTTAATTAAGCAATTGATTTTACACACCGAATAATCGCAAAATGTGAACTTTCTTTTGTTTTAAACTAGTTGCAAAAATTAGATTTTGTTTTCAAAATAGTAAGTATTATTAGGAAAAACACTCAACGGAATTGGAGGACGTAGCGAACTGCCATCAGTTACCATGTAATAGCAAAACTTTTCCAAGTATACGTAACTGCATATTTAACACATATAAATTGATTACCTGATTTTATTATTATATATTATATTATTTGTGTGAGATCAATTTATCCTACGGGTATTAATTAACACTTGGAACTAAAATTACTAAAACTTACAGACTGTTAGGTTTGACTAAAAACGGTACGAAATTTATGTGTCCCGCAAACCGTACATCAGCGTTAATCTTTAATCGTCCTTTTATTCCAGAAACACGGATTTCTGTGGGCTTTTTGTATTTTTGTCTGACAATGACATTAATTGTAGGGTTTTATATAAATTAGATAACGACCAGACGTGAGTGTTTACGCTAATTTACTTTTTATCGGAAACGTTACAATGTGACCATTAAATATCGAATCTTAATCTGCTTAAAGCTCAAAAGTCTTTAATTGGTCTGCTCAGAACACGAATTAATTAAAGCCTAAATTAAATTTATCTCTTTTAATCTCCCATTCGGCCTTGTGTTCTTATAACTGTGATATTAAGGCCCCGCATTTCTTAATTAAATCCCTATTTCGTAGCCGTTCGTAAACGGCTGTATTAGATTATAATGCACGTTAAAATTAGATCGTTAATAATATTACTTAATATTTTCTTATGTTTGTTACAGGATTAATTACCACCACTTCCAGACGCTTGGATAGAGAGAATCAGGATGAACACATTTTGGAAGTAAGTGTCGCTCTTTACCTGTTCCAATTTCCTAAATTCGTTGAGGTTCATAGAATTTTATCGCAGGCAGAAATGGGGGAATTTTTTTCCTAACCTTAAGTTTTTGAAAGTACTTTCTAAATCTCTTGTCATGGCAAGAAAACAAGTTAAGGTGTTTTAATATGTTTACTGAGAATCGTTGGAAGAAGTTACGCAAAATAAATAATAAATTTCCGACCGTAAATTATGCAGTTATTAATTTCAACGGCGAGGTTCTAGATATCTACAAAGATCATTAATTTTAGTGTAACCAACACGTATATTAAATTGTCGAATTATTTCAAGGGGATGCTAAAACGCTTTTGTTCTGATACTAACATCTATCTCAGTAAAGAAAAGCCGTCCAACATTAAGGACACGGAAATGGGAAACGCATGCTGATGAAAGCAATTTAAATGGTCATTACATCCCATCACTTAACACATTAATTAGTAATCCTTTGTAACACCCGACAGTGACATGGAATTTGCATAGCCTGACTGCTCCATTAAGACCTTAATTTACCATATGGTAGTGGTTCACATAATCATTTTATTTTTAAAGTAAATTGACTTGCCATAATGTGCGCTGGGCAACCCTTTGAGGAAAATTGAATCATACGAAATTTCTTTGTATTTTTGGACGCTAATTATTTCAGGTGAGTTTGAAATAATTCTTGCTATACCGAAAATATTTAATGTAATATTTTGAAAATTTATTTTGAAGTGATTAAAACTTTAGAAATATTTTTATTAGATTTACACCAAACGCATCCGCTTTAAGCGCCATCATGGAATAAAAATCGCGACCTCCTCGCCCGCATAAGGCAGTGGACAACCAGTGCGGTAAAACCGCCCTAGTAAAATCTTCTGTGAAGTAAAAGTGCAAGCCACTTCCGGGATTCAGAACCTACGTGAAACTGTAGGTGCTTTATCTACGTGTCACTTCACCACGCACGACACGTGCATAGTAAAGAAGGTTGCTACACCTCTAATGAAGTATACGACTTTGAGCGAGAAAGCACCCGCTTTGAGAGATGGAGATGGTGTTTGTCATAAAAGTAAAACTTGCTGAATAATAGCAAGGTTCGTGGATTACATTTACAACAAAATCGTTTGATTTCCTCCGATAGTTACTCAAAAATACCGGCATTTTTCTGCAACCAATTTACAGTTGTTGCCGCGTTTGGAGTAATAAAACGAACAAAGCTGGTAATAATTAATGACAGGAAATTAAGAACACTGGGTAAAACCAAGTGATCTTGAGCTTGAGCTTTGTCGGTTACGCAAGTTTTAAATACATTGTGAAGCTAACCTCCAAAAATAGTTTTGTTGAATTTAGAAAAACTTGCAAAGAATTTCAGGAGTATGTTTTTAGATTTTTGAACAAACTTGCGTATAGTATAGTATCTTCGGGAGCCTATCCAACGATCTTAAAACGATGTTATTCTGGCAGCTTGTTTTTGAGTAAATAAAGTAAATAGAAAAGCAATTGTGAGAAAACTATCAACTAAGAAAAAATAATAAATCCTTATAATTCTCACAACTTGTTAGTCACAAGAACTGTTTGTGTTCTAAATGTACGTTTCGACTGCTAAGCAGTCGACATCAGTAGAAAGCAAAAGAAATGAACCACAACGAATCTTAAGCCTGGTCAAAAGAAAATCACGAATTGTAGATAGGTGGATCTCAATGTATAGTTTAGGGATTCCTCCCCTCCCGTCGTGCGTTAAATTTTAGTAAGATAAAATTTACCGCCCGGATTCGCAAATTTTTCGGATTATAGAAATATTTGAAAAAAATACACAAATCACGCAAGAAAGAGTTTTTTAATGAATTCTAACTATTTTTAGAAACAAATAGCAAACTACATTCACACACAATCATTTTTTTTAAATAATAACTAATTTTTTACTGCTTTGTGTTTTCGAAAAAATGCTTACTGGCTTATTCTTTCAATCTTCTTAATTAAAGAACATCTTGCATTGGAACGTTATTTTCTTCTGCCCATTGAATGCACGGAGAAAATGACCGAACAGCTTCTTTGTGCATGCTTTTATTACAAAATTTTTCTACAAACTTACATTCGGAATCGGTAATACTCAACGCATTACCGTCAGCTTTTGTATCACCTACAATTAAATCTTGATCTGTAAAATTTGCCATGTTTTCATTTTGTCCAGTTGCCCAATTGAAGACTTCCTCAGAACTAACGTCTAGATCATTAGAATTCAACATTTGCGTAATGACGTTTAAATTTGTATTTACAGATTCAGATTCTTACTGTTGTTTCAACTGACTCAAAGGAATTTCATATAGTTCTCCATGATTGATGCAAGTTCATGACAGCCTCCTTCAAATTGTAACTTTTCAAAGTGTTTGTTAAATCATTGTCTTGAGATAATAAATGAGTCAGTAATTTTTTTCTGTACACCACTTTAATATTTTGGATCAAATTTTAATCCATTGGCTGTAATATTGCTGTGCAGTTGGGGGGGGGGACATAACTCTGAAATTTGTATCAAAATTTAATGCATCGTCTGTTTGATGTGAGGGAGCGTTCTATCTATTAGAAGAAGCGCTTTTTGTGGTAAATTTTTCTCGGGCAAAAATTTTTTTACATGCTTATTATAACATGTTTTGAACCACTCCATGAAAATTGTGTGGGTCATCCACCTCTTCTTGCTGGCTTTATAGTCAGTCAACGGGGAGGGGAGTTCGATGTTTTTAAAACACCTGGGGTTGGGGGATTTACCGATAACAAGTAGTGGTAACAAGGAATAAATGTGGTCCTATCTTTGGAAATTTTTCTGCCGAGAGCTGACTTTTCCTTTTCATGAACCCAAGTAGTAGTTGGTAAAGTTTTCTAAAATGCCGCACTTTCGTCAGCGTTATACGCCTGATTTTCTAATATATTCATTTTGTTGACCATCTTTAGGAACTTCTCCTGGAATGGTGCTACCGCACATGTCAGTGGACACTTTCTAGTCACAAATATTCAAAAATCGATTTCCATGCCTCTTTTTAAACTTATCCAACCAACCAGAGCTTGCTAAAAAAATTATTATTTTCCGTTATTTCACTGTAAAAAATCTGGTTTTTTCCCTTAAAATTTCCGATGAAATTTTTATTTTTTTTAACTATAACTCATTAAATCGTTGATTTTAGCACACTGAATCTTTCGGCTACAAAGCGAATACTTTTCCCACTCTCAAAAATTCTAAAATTTTGCACTTCTCTTTAAGAGTAAGAGATTTGTGGTTTCTGTTTTATTTAAAAATTTGTAGCTGCACTGTAGGGGAAGTATGGATTTTATGAAAATTTTAGAATTTGAGGGAACCAGGAACCCAAAAAGTAGTCGTTTCGACGATCTTCGAAGTGTGAGGGTATAGCAAAACTTCATCGAGAATTATTTTAAAAGCGCGAAACCGGAAGCGGATGTTAGACATGTTTCTTTTGTAACATTTTTTGCGTTCGTTCCCTTATATCTCCGGAACCCCTTGACCGATTTTAATAAGATTTGGTGTGTGGAAGTTTTTTAGTTGCAGGTAGTTCTTTGTAAGGTTGTTACTCGGAACCGGAAACGGAAATTAGACCAGTTTTTTGGTATAGATTTTTTTCTTAACACTGTTTAGAAATTTTAAATAAATAGCGTTGTAGTGCATCTAAAGACAAATCAAATGTTTTTTTCCCAAATGCTGTATCTTCAAAATGAAGGCCGATACGAATTTTTGAAAATTTTAACTTTAATGCCCGACTACTCAAAAACAAAATATCCAATCAATACAAATTAGCATGTTATTTGATAGTCCTTAATAAGTATAATCAAGTGATGTAAAAATATTTTTGAAAAAAAGAAAATTGTAAATATACTAGCTGTTCAAAGTTTGGATAAAATTTCCTCAAAAACTGCCCACACAATTTTTTTTTAACTTTCTCAGCCGATAAAGCTTGCTATGAACTACAAAATTTGTTCTTTACTAATTTCCCAAATTTCACTCTGACGCTACCTGGGAATGTTTTGAAAATTTTAACATTGATTAATTTTTTATTCCTAAACGCAAACGCTGATCGTTATAAACTTTTATCAGTTCGATAGACTATTTGAACTACTTTATTAAGATCAGCGAGAATTTCCAACTACTTTGAAAATTAAGAAAAAAAAACGATACTTTTTAATATCAACAACTTGTTTTCCGGCACTTACGTGATTTTAAATACGCCTATCAATTAATAAATAAATTAATAAAAATAAATATTTTTCAATCTTTGCAGTGTTTGATAACTGTATAAATAAAGCTGTTATAACTATTTTCGTGAGTGCATTAAACATCTTAGCACTTTCATGTCGTGTCGAAGGAGCGCGCGCAGCCTGTAAGTAACCAACGTCTTGAGTCTGCAGCGAGCTTGTACCGGCTAGATTAGATGTAAATTCCCATCACTTCTTGACGCGAAAATATTTAAAACGTAAAAAGAATGGGAAAGTACCAGCGAACTGTTTCGCCCATTTTTTGAAACAGTTATCTGGTTTTATGATTTCTCTCATTGAAACGTTACCTCGATCGTCATTTAACAGGTTCATACCAATTTTTAAGCCGAAATTCATACATTTTTGAAATAACGGTAAATCGAATTGACTGGGGAAGGTCGTCCTTGCGCAGATCGGCTATTCGACATAAGAATCTAAGTTTCTTTTTCGACCCCTTCTATATTGAAATTTAGCATCCCTTCCATACCCCCTCCTTTTTTAACGGAGAAACCTCGTTTTGTTGTCTCGTTCGTTACATTTCTAATGCTCGTATAGTACAGCAACAAATGTGATATATGTGTATGACGTATTGCGCCAGCTCTTTGCGAGGTGCGTGCAGTTTTAGTTTACCTCTGTCAATGCTGTTGTGGTTACAACGTTGTACATAAATACTTTTGAATATAAGAAAACCAAAGTTTCTAAAGTAGGGAAAGTGTAGGGGGGAAGTCCTGTGCTCATCTTGTGACTTGGAGTGCCTTCCGTACCGCATATAAATGTGTATGCAGGAAGGTTAGGAAACATCAAACAAATTCATTATGTTTTATTTATAAATTCCAGCTTTACTTCGTTAAAGTTCATATTTAATGAGTATCTGTATATAAAATACTTAATTACTTTAACAGTATTTATTTATTTTAACCTTATACCATAGATTAATAACTCCTTATTAATCTATGCTTATACGTATTTCGGCATGTTTACATGCCATTGTCAAAGGTTATATTAGAAAGTAAACAGTTAGTGTTGTTATAGCAATAGAACTTGGGGACTTGATCTCAGTAATCGTCTGCAGATGACTTGATTTCTCATTCCAAAATGTCCAACAGAGGAGAATTTAAGAGATCAATTTAATGAATGAACAAATTGATCTCTTAAATTCCCCTTTATTGGACATTTTGGAATGAGAAATCAAGTCATCTGCGGACGATCACCGAGATCAAGTCACCAAGTTCTATTGCTATAACAACACTAACTGTTTAGTTTTTAATATAACCTTCGAAAATGGCATGTAAACATGCCGAAATACGTATAAGGTTAAAATAAATAAATATTGTTGAAGTAATTAAGTATTTTATATACAGATACTCATTAAATTCATAATGTCTTATGTAAAAATCAGTAATCCTATATTAACGTGAAATACAACTACAGAGTTAAAAATCGTGATATAGGGAATTATTAGATGTGCGTGACCACTCAGCCTTTATATCACCATGAATTTTTTTAATCTGTTTTTAACCGTTTTTTATTATTTTTCAGGTTTTAATATCAGACAACGGAAACCCCCCTCTTTCATCTACAACCAGAGTTGTGGTCGAAGTGGAGGATGTTAATGATCACTCACCTGAATTTGAACAAAGTTTTTACAAGGTTCAAATACCTGCAAGTGCTGATTTTGATTATCCTGTCTTCCAGGTACGTATTTTATAAACTGCATAATAGCAAACAAAAATTCACTAATGAAATTTCGTCGTTTACTCTACAGAAAATTTATTAATACGAACCTGTGAAAAATTTCCTCATCAGTACTCTTTCTCTCTTAATGGAGATTGATTACTGTGGTTTAATTAGACAGTTGTGTTATGATAAGCAGGTTACCATTTTTAATTTTAATTTGTAAGATAATTAATTGCCCTTTAAGTCGTTTATGCCCCGTTTTTGTGGTTTTCCTTTTTTACCATTTAATCTGTACATAAACGTTTTAAATTTATGTAATGGACATTTAATGGTGTCTTTTCGCTTCATTATTTTGAATGTAATTCACTTTAGTCACTGCAATTTAAATTGGTAGCCTTGTCTTAGTTTCTACCTCAATATTTTTACTGTTCTGTTTACGTTTATTCAGTACGACAGCCGCTGAAATGTGAAAGTGTGTACATTTATCGTTGTCTACTTGAAAGCACAACATGCACATGACACTTGCAATTACAACCCCCCTGTTGTTGTTTATTGTTCTGTTTACAATGTCCTATTTTCAAGTTAGCCTCTGTTGAACTAGCCACTTTGTTGACCTTTCCGTTGAATCTTTCATGGGCATTCAGCATAATTATTCAGTTTTAGTTCGTTGAAAGGTGAATGTTTGCACCTTATCAGCACTAAGGAGTGCAAAAGCCAGTACTGATTTTCATTTAAATTTTAAATAATTTAGCCGATGCTAAAATCACGTAATCGTATTCAAAATATATTTATTTGCTATTTTTGTAGAAATTTATTATTTTCTAGAAATCTCTCACTTTAATCGTTATATTATGTTGTAGCTTGGTATTCGTAGTAAGGTACTACAGCATTAACATGAAATTATAGAGGATGGGATATTTGAGAATATGAAAATTAAAAAGAATACAGGTAAGCGTTGTCTCACGTTTCCTATGAAATGGAAGAGAAATGCTTTTGCTGCGTTCAACATAATTTTTAGTAATTTATAAGAAAATAGAACATTTCATGTTGGCAGCATGTTGTTCCTTCCGCAACCACCTACTCCTTCTTTTCCCCTTCGCATTTACTGTCGTATTAGTTTCAGTTCTAAACCAACATTCACATCAACGAACCTGAAATAAAGTGCATTATTTTACATTATCCTATATATTATACTTATAATTCCTTCACGTTCTACATTTTCCAATGTACGTGCGTAATTAATGTACAGATATGAAACCAAAATGTATTCAAAATTTTCAAATATTTAATTTATATGCAATAGATCTTCGGTTTATCAACAAAGGAGGCATCAAAGTCGTACAAATCGTTATTCAAAAAAAACTTCGTTGTCAACATCTTTGTCTTTAGGTGCTATTTAATTGTGTTGAGCATTGACCACATCTTACTCTCTTTGTTAACATCCTCATTGTTTTAAAGTGCGATTTTGTGTTATTATTGTTGACGGAGGGCATTGTTTTGTAAAAAACTTTATTCAAAGTTCTTTTGTGAAGGATGAAAAAATAGCGGGTAGAGTACTGTTAGAGGCAGCTTGAATCACTTTTCTTTCTTTTGCATTATTCAAAATTAAGTTCCAGGGCGTTGTTCTATTTTTTGTTTAATTTTACCTTTTTTCATACATATTAAACAAAGTCTACGTGATGTTCTTGAAACTTTTAACAAAAACAAGATTCGTTTTGTTTTGTTCAGGTTTTAAATAATATCGTTTGGTTTTTTACAACCGTACTATCTATTAAAAAACTGAAAATTTGTTCTTTTAAACGTTCTTTTGAATAATAAAAGGTTGTATACACTGCCAAGTATTTTTAAGGGAACCGCCTGCCATTCCGATTCTAGTTAAAATGCAAATGTGGTTTCCGATTCAATTCCGGTTCTATATAATTAAGTAGTTCTCAGTACCGGTTTACTCCGGAATCTTAAATTGTTTGCTCTTTCCCTGGAGATGGTCATTTTTTACAACACCTAACTTTCCAAACCATGTACTTAAAAGGCTAACCATAGTTTCCATTTAGGTGCTGAAGCAAAAAGGCAAGACATGTAATAAAATTGTGAAAGATATTTCTTAATTTATTTCACATTACTGATTAAGAAGTTCATCGTTGCCAGGCCGAATTTTGTGCCGCAAGGCTAGACCCAAAATTTTTCATAACGTTGACTAAGCTTCAATCTGAATTTCTTGTGGAATATTCCACTTATTATGCATTGCATTTTTAATAAACGGTACCAAAGAACTAGAAGAAATGAAATGGAACTCACCACTTAATTATTCTTTATACAATTCTGCGTGTAAAACATATCATCTTTTCAGTCAAATTCAATTTCACAACAGTGTATTTCTCAATCAGCGAAGCATAGCCCTGCCATAAAGGGTTCTGTTAGCACCATATTTGATTGTAAGCTTCCGGGGGAAAACTCCACTTTACAGCAGTAAAGGTTTGTGAGTAAGGGGAAGTTAATCATGAAATTTCTGCTTCATAGTTTTCTGCTTAAATCAAATTTTCAGTGAAATTATCTTGGTCTGTATTATAGTGAATTCATTAAAATTTTTAATCTTTGTATCGCTTATTATTAAATTATCAATAGAAAATTTTATTTTCTTAATTAAAAATTCCTCGGTTGTTCTCTTTTACTCGTACTTTCCCCGCAACGAATGTTTTGAATTTGTTTGAAAGGGTTTTTTGTTTTTATTGATTTAAATTCCTCGCCAAATTAGGTTCAAATTTAATTATTCAATTTTATTAAATTGTGTTCAGAACGACGCACAAGATGATTTCGAGGGCGCGGATGCCGCGGCAGACGACGATGCTTGGGAAATGTTCGGCCCTGACGATGTTGCGGGTCTTGACCGCGTATTGCGGGTAAGCGGGAATGCCGGCTTTATTTACTAAAACGTGATAATACATATGATGGGTTTGACTGGTCTACATATTTCATTTACCTAATACTGCATGAATACATGTTCATAGTAAAAGGACCTTTTCATTTTTGAATTTATCATTTTTATTCTTCCAGCACATTTTTTGATAGTCGAAGCATTAGTTAGTTCTTTACTTTATCTCAATTTTTTTCATTCTGTATAAAAGCAGCCCCCTATATTGGTTTTATATCAAAAGTGAAAGATTGTGTGCATGTACACGATGTGGTGTAAGAATGCTACGGTTTTTAAAGTGAAAAATTTTTTTAAGTACCTATCTAACGGGTGTTTTTGCGTTCTCCTGAATATTATATACAGGGTGTTTCACGAAGTCTATATCACTTTAAACGTATTGTAGATTGGATAGAATGAAAGTGGCTTATCTACAGAATTTTAACACATTACAAGCTTTTCAAGTTTTTAGTGGGGATGTCTTGAGGTAGAGTATTCGGTTATAAATGCGAGGAACTCGACCAATTCCCATACAATTTCTTTTTTTTATTGTTTTTATCACATTTTTATGAAATTAAATTGATCAAAGTATTTTTTTAATTATTTGATAAGACTTCTTACAAACATTATAGATTAAAAAAAATACTTCAATCACTTCCTATTTAATAAAAATGTTATAGGAACATAAATAACAGACAAAAATAACTTTAATAAATAATTTTATGGGAATTGAACCCGGGACTCTCGCATTAGTAAGCAAGTGCTCTACTTTGAGACCACTCTCATCACACACGTTATTTGCTCGTATTTAATGTATATTAAGAGATGTATAATGCGATGAGTGGCGGTAGCTCGGAGGTTGGGCGCTCAGTCTCTAACGCTGAAGGTCTAGGGTTCGATTCCCCGCCGAAGCCATGCAGCAATATAAATCTATGCCGCAACCCGCCACTCACATTCCCCAATCCGGTGTAGGCAGCCGTGGGGTCTTAATGCCTGAAAACCTTGTCTGGAATTTCGTCGTTCGGATTCGACGTTAAACTGTAGGTCCCCCATACTCCACCTTAGCGCTAAGGAGAGTACGTGGCAGAGAAGAGTGCCGGTGCCCAGCAGTGGGACGTAAAGGCTGATTACGATGTAATGCGATAAAATTCGATTGGCAACTTAAATTTGACTCTAACCAAATTACAACGTGGTTTAAAAACACTATGGCCCGTACTCCGTGAAACTGTATTTACCTTTACCTATCACCTGCTCTAGCTTTAAATAAACAATGAATTTTCATATATATAGTAATCACTGATTATTAAATTGATATGCTACACTTAACAATATCACACTTTGTCAAGTTGGTGTATTTTTTTACTTTACAATAACTTGTATAGAATTTACAAATGTTGAATATTGATTTATCATTGTAGCACTGTTTGTAGCAACTATTGTAATTGTGATTTTTCTGCACGAATCCGTGACCTTAATTTCCGACATAAGTAAAAAGATGAGTTTTTAAAAAATAATAAATATTTATAACTTTCTTTACGTAACTGAAAATTAAAATTTATGTATGAAGTCTAGTTTAACAAAAAGACCAATTTGAGTTTGGAGATAGGTACAGAATGGTTAAATCATAAAACAATAAAAAAAAATTCTCGAGGAATAATGATTTCGCTTTAAAAACCGCCGCATTTCCACGCCTCAACATGTTCGCATAATTTTTAGACACTTTGAAGAACAGTAACAAAGGAAAGATTTTGAATCATCAGGTTAGTCAACAGCCAAAAAGTTGTTGTTTTGCAATCTTTGATTTGATTTAATTTCTGAAAATCATGCTATTTTTGAAATTACATGCATGGTATTTCAATATTAAAATTTGTACAATTTTAGTTGATATATTTTGGGGACATGTAAATTTATAGCAGCAAAATAATAAATCTAAAATAAATTAAAAAAAATTTTTTAATTCACAAAAGATAGTTTTGTCTAAATAAAGTAATTTAATTTCACTTTGTTTTCTAAAATGTTTAGACATGCGTAATCTCTAGAAACTGAGATTATTTCGTCAAACCCTTCTTTGGTTTTCTATGTCAAACTGGGATTTAGTCGAGAACTCCGACCTGATGCTCTATGACTATCTTAATAAATTTGTTCCTTTACTTGACAAATAGTCAGTGAAATGTAACATGTGTAATTATTCCTTTTGGTTTTTGCAAATGCACTCTTTGGTTTTTATTTTAAGCACTACTGCATGTATGTTTATATGTGATAGTGGCTTTGTGAATTTCATGTAATTAACTGCATGTAGCCGTTTAATCATCAAAAGCGATTATTAAATATTTCCGCCAGTGTTTAATATGTATCTACTTATTTTCTATCGTCATAATACGTAGCTATTGATTTCTTACTGTGTGACAACTGAAAATCATTGAATTACCTATGCCACTTTAACTATGTTATTATTCTCCATACAGGTTCTAGCTTTCGACAGGGATGCTGGCTTAAATGGTGAAATACGTTATAGTATTAAGTCGGGCAAAGGCAAGACTAAATTTAAAATTAATAGCTTAACTGGCGTTGTTTATGCGCAGAAAGGCTTTGAAGCAGGACAGGAATATGAATTAAATGTACGTTAATGATTATTTTTTTGTGCATTGTATATTTAAACATTCTTGTATATACAGATAAAAGCTATCGATGGAGGAGAACCTTCCAAAAGTGCCACATGTAGAGTTTCTATTACAGTTATTCCAGTTCCAAAAGAATCTACACACCCTCCAGTTATTAAAGCTCCACAAAAGGTAGGCATTACTGAAAGCGATGACATTGGTTTTCTGGTTGCTTTAATCCAAGCCACAGATGCAGATAATGATACTCTTTGGTATGACATAGTAGGTAAGTTGCAAAGATAAAAATTGTGTAAGCAGTAGCAATAGTTGCCTTTTACCATTATTACAGATGGAGATCCTAGAGATGAATTTTATATAGGCAGAGATAACGGCAATATTTTATTAGCACAGCAGTTAGATTGGGAAACACAAAGCGATTACACCCTCAATATTAGTGTTACGGATGCTGTTCATACAGTATATACGGAATTAAATGTGACTGTTATCGATATAAATGATCATAGACCTGAATTTTCGGAATCTTTATATAAAGTTGAAATTTCTGAAGCTGTAACTGTTGGTACAGAAATACTCCGTCTACGAGCCTCGGATAGAGATGAGGATGGTAAATTGATATACAGCTTACATGCAGCCAGAAATATGGCATCACTGCAAATATTTAAATTGGATTCAATCACAGGAGTGATAAGCTTAGCATCAAATTTAGATAGAGAATCTTTAAATGAACATTTATTGACTGTTATGATACGTGATGGAGGAACGCCAGCACAGAGAAATTATGCAAGGGTGTTGATTATTGTACATGATCATAATGATCATGTCCCTCAATTCTCAGAACAAATTTTAGTTGGTAGAGTTTTTGAATCTGCTGCTATTGGTAGTGCTGTACTACGAGCTTTTGCCATAGATCATGACAAAGGTGAAAATGCTCGAATCACTTATTCTATAACATCTGGTAATGTAGGAAATGTGTTCACTATTGATCCTGATCTTGGAATTGTGCAAGTAGCCAGGGAATTAGATTTATCTGCTGCCACGGAATATATGCTTTATATTAAAGCTGTGGATCATGGTAACCCTCCTCTGTCTTCATCCATTCCAGCTCACATCATGCTGGCTATGGCTGATAACGCTCCTCCTAAGTGTAGCAATAAAGAAGTGACTGCAGAAATATTTGAAGATCAATCGGTTGGTAGTTATGTAGCACATCTGGATGTTAGAAGCACTTCCTCCCTACAATTTGATATTGTTGAAGGGAATACAGATAATTCATTCATGATTGGGCCGAGTACTGGAGTTATAATTACTCAAAAGGAATTAGATTATGAAATTAACAAATTTTATAATTTGACAGTAACAGCTGTGAATATGGTATGGTTTAGATAGTAACTTAGACATTGGTAGCTTTTTTAATTGTTATATTTTTAGGCAAGTGCAAAAACAACATGCAGCGTTATTATCCATATCCTAGATAAAAATGATAACGCTCCTCAATTTTTACAATCTAACTATTCGGGTGTTATAAGTGAAGCTGCTTCAATTAACTCTCTAATTCTTACAAATAATAGCGATCCATTAGTTATTAAAGCTGTAGATGCAGATTCAGAAATAAATTCACTGTTACACTATGATATAATAGAAGCGTTACCTCGCCAATATTTTCATATTGATGCTACGACTGGAGCTATCAGAACAGTTCGTTTTCTTGATCATGAAACGTATAGCTCATTTACCTTCCATGTTCAGGTGTCTGATTTAGGCAAACCAAAATTATCTTCAGAAACGACAGCTAGGGTAGATATTACAATAACGGATGTGAATGATTCTCCACCAAGATTTTCACACTCTATATACAATGCAACTCTACTGTTACCTACGTATAAGAATGTAGCTGTCATACAAGTAAATGCCACAGATCCAGATACCTCTGATAACACATCATTAAGATATGATATTATTGAAGGAAACAAAAATGCTGTTTTCGGAATCAATTCTCATGATGGTTTAATAGTTGTTCTAGATCCCGATAATATGAAATCGCAACATAAATTGCAAATACGAGTCTCTGACGGAAAGTTTTCAAATGTTGCAAAAGTTTACATTAAAGTAGAACAGTCTGAAAACTCTGGGTTGATTTTCCAAAAATCTGTATATGAAGGCTCAGTTATAGAAAATTCAACAAAGATTACCACTGTGTGTGTTGTTAATGTATTAGGAAGTGCCTTAAATGAGCATTTGGAATTCAGAATTTTAAATCCAAATGAAATGTTTAGTATTGGTTTGACATCTGGTGTTATTCGAACTTCTGGAATTAGATTTGATAGAGAGATTAAAGATCAATATGAGCTGATTGTGGAAGCTCGAAGCCAAATGCCTGACAGTGAAAAACCAAGAGTTGCCCATGTTGTTGTAAATGTTACAGTGATGGATGTTAACGATAACTGCCCAATGTTTGTCAATTTACCTTATTATGCAGTCGTGTCCGTTGATGATGAAAAGGGAAGTGTTATTGCCAAAGTTCATGCTATAGACATGGATAGTTATGAAAATGGGGAGGTAAGTTGATTTTTCTTTACTTGTCAATTTACAATTAATACTGCAATTTATTTTACATTGAGGAAAAACTTATGTAGATATTTTTGAGAAAAATTGTTCTTTTACCTTTAGAAATAATTGGCGGCGGAACATACCGAGCACTAATACACTTTAAATAATGGAATTCCACCTAGCTGAAATTTAGTCTAAAATAAGTAGTCTTAAAGGTTAATCATGCTAAAAATATATCTTTTTTTTAGTAATACATCTTAGGACAAAATATATTGTAGAAAATAATTTTACTATCGAACACGTTAGACAGGTGTTAGATAATAATTATTGTTATTTGTTTTTTATTTATTTGCAAAGTCATAGATAATTAAGATTTCTGTAATTGTCTGTATAATAATAATACGGGGTGATTGGTAAAGGCTCTGCCAAACATCTATAATTCTATAGCGAATTCTATATCCCCTAGAGATAAAAAAAGTTTAAGTGAACATAGTGTAAAGATATGATTTCGGATATCTTTACACAGTTACAGCCTCACGATGATGAAACAGACTAATCACCTCTTAATTAATATTTGCGCTATAAATTATGATACTTGACTCAAATTTTGCTAGTGATGCTTTACAACTTTATATTTTTCCATTTAAATTCATCAACGAAGGATGTAGATGTGGGGTATTCTATACAAAAGCACACAAAAAAGGTACTCTTGTTGAAAGTCGCTAAATCCAATGGATTTCGAGTTTTTAGTATTTGCGAATTTTGAGGAAACGCTGGGGCTTTATAACAACTGGATTTTTCACAAAAAAAATTAATTTTATAGAAAATCGTTGGATTTACCGACTTTCAACAAGAGTATCATTTTTGTGTCTGTTTTTATGGAGCATAAGATTTTCAAGTCAAAAAGTGAAGAATTTAAAATGTGTACAAAGTGCATTTGAATATACGTCAAGCAGACTCCGCTCGCTTTATTTAACTCCCTGGTTGATATATTTAAACTAAAACAAATGAAGTTGTAAAATCATCACTAGGAAATAATTTACACATTTGAATTAAAATATCTTAATTTGTCGCAGAGATGATAATTAAAAAGCAACATTTTGACTTATGCCTTTTTCATCTTCAAGGTCAGTACAATTCGCCACTGAATAGTATATTAGACATACAATATGGCATCAAACAAAAATTACTTTTTAAAATATTAAATAAAATTCTAAAATATAAAATTAACTTTGAATAAAGAGCATGGGTTGGTAAAATATCTACTGATTTTAACGAATTTTTGTAAGAGATTGTTAATTTTTACTAGGTTCGATATGAATTAATAAAAGGTCATGGTGAACTTTTTAAAGTACTTCGTGAAACAGGCGACATTGAAATTAAACAGAGCTTAGAAGGTCATAATCGTGAATATGATTTACTTATTGCTGCGTATGATAAAGGTAAGAGATGCATTAGAAAATCTGTTGTTACAATTAACCACAAATTTTTTACTTTTATAGGAATAACACCATGCAGAACTGATGTTACAGTTCACATAAAAGTAATTGACCGTTCGATGCCAGTGTTCAAAAAACAGTTTTATTCAGAAATTGTTCCAGAAAATGTTGAATTGCATTCACCACTTACCCTTTCAGTTCAAGCTGAATCGCCTTTAGGTCGTAAATTAATTTACAGCATTGTAAAGGGAAACGAATTAGAAGAATTTGCATTGGATTTTAATACAGGTATTTTCGATTTTAGCAATTATATCATATGAATATCTAATAATATTTTATCAGCAGGACATACTTGTATAAAACATACACTTACTCATGATCTTTCCCACTTTCTTAAAGAATTTTTAAATTCTGGCGACCTAAATTTAAATATCACAGAAGGTACCTGCTCATAACAAAACAGAATGTGCACACATTAACTTACCAACTTGTAATAACAGAGTTTAACTCTGTTGTTCATACCTTAAAGTTTTACAATTACCTACTTAACTATCAACTTCCAAACTGAAAAACTCAAATAATCACTATCTTATACGACATAAATGTTGTTTCAAGTGAATACCGATACATACTACCTAGATGTAGGAGTTTTTCAATTTGTTGTTGACATAACTTCTGATATGGTTGTGGTTATTTCATTTACTGTTTTGATTTTTCTATATAATCTTGCCACTAATTTGTATTTATTTTAACTAATTTGCATGAACGTTTTTCCCTGTTAAAGTTTTTTTTTTGAGACTAATAAGTTTCCCCCTGGTTTTTATGATTACAGTGTAATAGTTTTGAGTTGCTGTTTTTCTGTAGTTTAGTTTTTAATGTTTTGAGTTTTTGCAATACAAAGCCTTTTTTGCAAGTACACAACATTAAAATACTGTTTCCTTTTCACAGCCCCCGACAGTAACAATGGGCCTTGTGAGTATTTATTATTAAATTATTAATGTGGCTGCTGAGCATGCACTTAAGCTTTTATTCACTAATCACCACATCTCAGTAATCATTGCTTATTTGCCACAAGCTTTAACTATTCTGTGATATTTTTACTTTTTCATTATTTTTTATGTAGCATGCGTGTTCATTTCATGCACGTTTTTTTTATGCACCAAGTCTCTCGCATTATGCGATTCTGCAATAAATTATATTAATATTTGATTTAAAACATTGTGTATTTTGATGCTTTAGTACAAAGAATTGTAAAAATTATTAGTTTGAGTTGCTATATGCTTCTTGTTACAGTATCATGTGTATGAAACATGTAAATGTTTTACAGTGAATAACTTAAAAACGCAAATCTGCATGTACATAAATATACCATACGTTTAAAAGGTGTCACTAACCTACCACCAATTATTGTATTGTTTATACTAATTAAAAAATAAAAAGTAGGAAATTATTATATAAAATAAAATTTCAGGTTATTAATTACTTCAATCAAATTTTTTTTCTATTGTTGTATGATGCATGATATGCATGTATCAGTATAGGTAGCGCAACAAATTGAAATCAAAAATTCCGCAATTTTTCTTTATAGAAAGTT
This sequence comes from Ctenicera cuprea, assembly GCA_958336395.1. Taxonomy (NCBI): domain Eukaryota; kingdom Metazoa; phylum Arthropoda; class Insecta; order Coleoptera; family Elateridae; genus Ctenicera; species Ctenicera cuprea. The sequence goes on from OY284490.1 coordinate 42,153,969, forward strand.
GTTGTAGACCCTTATAACATCACAAAAATATTAAAGCTGCTCGACTTTTAGATGGAAATTTTAGGAAAATATTTATAATTGTTCATAAAATATTACATAAAAATGTTGTTTATATTCAAAGACTATATAGTCTTTGTTATATTGCAGAAAATCATTGTCACTTTTTAAAGCATTGTATGTATATATAATGCTTTTTTTACAGATTTAACATTATCAGAAATATGTTTGTTTCACATAAAATCATCACGACAATGAACAATACATATACAATGTGAGCTAATAAATAATATACATTGTGTAACTGAAAAGTACCGCACAAATTCTAAGACATAATTTGGGCCCCAAAATTTAAAAAAGAGAATATGTAAGGAAACTAATGCAAAATTATGTCAAAAAACGCTTCCTTGCGAGATATAGGGTTTTGGAAAGGCGAGCTGAAGGAATCAGCTTTTAAATGATATCTTTGCTATAATTACAGGCAAATGCGTAAAATTTTGGAGCATTACTTTAATATTGTAAATCTACGTTTTTTGTATATTCTTGTCAAGGTGGATTAATTAGTGACGGCAGAAGAGAGGAAGGACACTTTTTTTTATTATTGTTTTTAAGAGCGCGCCATAGTGCATACCAGATAATTATGTGCAGGAAAGGTACTTCGTTCTAGTTGCTGAAACCAACTGTTTTCGAAATAACTGCACTTTCCTGCTATGAAAGTCTAAGCGAAATTTTTAAATTATTACAATTAGCTCACCAAATCTGCACCAGGCGTTCTAGATGCTATAAGCAAAGAAAAAAGTTCTGTAAAAAAACTGTAACCAAGCAATTATGCATACACGTTTATAACAACTTTTTTGTTTACTATATTATAGTACCACTTTACCACTATAACATGTGGTATTGATTTGGTGAACTACTTAATTGTATTAATTCGAATATTTCTCTTTTATTTTCCTAACACAAAAGTGCAGTTATCGCGAACTCGATTAGCCTAAGCAGCTCAAACAACGACCACCATTTCATTGCATAATTCCCTTGCAAATCATATTTCATAGGAAAATATGCATCATGAGTGCATATATAAAAGTTATGCCAAAAGATAATGGTGCTTTCTCTTTTGTGCCACCACTGTTCGATTTATTTTCATGAGAATAGGCAAAAACTGACATCTAAAGTGGTAAACCAATACCCTAAAATTTCAAGCAACTTGGTTGTAACTATGGCAGAAATATCATTCAAGAGATAACCTCTTCGGCTCACCTCTCCTTATTTTGGGTTCTAGAATACGTCGCAAAATTTATGTTGTACCCATTACACCATGTACCCAATATGTAGTTATAACACACATATACCGGGTGTCAACGGAATCATTGGACAGCTCGTATTTTCTAAAGTTAGTGAGATATGGCAACGAAACTTAGCATAGAATGTGTACTCAAAATGGCAAATTTGACACAATTTTTTACTTACAGTTGTACGGGAAATGGCTCCATCTTTTGAATTTTGAATGAAATGCTCTGTATATTTTGTCATTTTTAGAATCCCGGGGCAATTCTGTGTAAACCTGCACTATGTTGGAAATTTTTTAAGCTTACTTGATTTTTTTAAAGTCAATTTTTTTTAAATCTAACGTGCTACGATTGGGCTTAAATCAAGGGACAAAGGCGATAACAAAAAAACACAAACATGATATTTTACGAGTATTCTGGTAGGTACCAGTATTATTTCTTCAAATATGCATTCCTGTACCTACCAGAATACTCGTAAAAAACCATGTTTATATGTTTTCGCTATCTTCGTCGTCGTCCGGTCATAGCACTTTAGATTTCAATAAAAATCGACTTTAAAAACATCGAGAGTAAGCTTAAAAAATTTCCAAAATAGTGCAGGTGTACGTTACTACTACAGGTGGTCTTAGGATTCCAAAAAATGTTAAAATATACAGGGTGTCCCATTTCAAATACAAAGGTGGAAATCATTTCTGGTGAAACCTGAAGTCAAAAAATGTGTTCAAATGTGCTTTTTTGGGTACACATTACCTATGCTAAGTTTTGTTGCCGTATCTCAAAAACTCTAGAAAATGCGGGCTATCTAATGATTCCATTGACACCCAGTCTATGTATCTTATAACAACGAAAACATCATCCCATTCTGTACTTATAAGGTTGGGCAGCTTTTGTGACCTGTTCTGTGTATAAAGTTTCACATTCTAAGTTAATTTTCTTGATAACATTTTATGTATTTAAAATGACAATTATAAATATGTGCTCTGTATAAAATTCCGAGTATTTAAGTTTCTTTCAGTAATTTTTAAGCAAGGTTAAATGCAATTAAAAAAGCTTTTTATCAAGTGGTATATTTATGTTTTTAATTTTTGAGGTATATTTTCCAATTATTATAAAGCGCAAGTGTTGTTGCACTAAATTTTTAAAAACTGCAACTGTTGAATTTAAAGGGAATATTTAGTAACGTCACGTAATGCATTGCATTTGGTACACTATTTGTAAATAACATTATGCTTGCAAAATTGTATGTGTATTACAAATATGTATAAACACAAAAATATAATCAATTACTTGTATTTTGTTGTATGTTCATGCAAATTCTATTTTGAAATGCAAGTAATATAGCAGTGGCAAATTCAAGAGAAGTCTTTGTAATGTACCATATAAGAATAGTGTACTGCAATCTTAAAATTCAACAAAATGCTACTTCAACATTAAAAAAATTACCTAACATTTAAAACAAAAATCGTCACATTTGACTGACTGACTCTTTGCATTTGCTGCTGCAAATAACATACTCACACAGTTTTTGAAAACGGTCGCACTTTCTTCTTCTGCAGGTGTGATCTCAGTAGTTGATGAACTCGATTTTGAACAGCAGCAGCAGTATGAACTTTTAATTCGAGCTACTGATTCAGTCTCGGGAGTTTACGCAGAAGTTCCTGTATCTATAGTAGTCCAAGACGTTAATGACTGCCCTCCAGAATTCTCTGAAGAAAGTTATAATGTTACTATTTCTGAAGCAGCGCCTTTCGGCACTTCAATTCTTAATGTGTTTGCCAGAGATAATGATACTGGAATTAATCAAAAAATCAAATATTCCATTGAAAAGGATAGTGGTAATGCAACTGATTATTTTCATATTGATGAAAACGATGGAAACATATATTTAAAACAGTCGTTAGATCACGAACAAGCTAGATCCCATCACTTTGTAGTTGTCGCTACAGATCAAGGCATTCCCAATTTATCTAGCACAGCACATGTTTGGTTAACTGGTATTAATATTTGGGTTTTACTTTGAAAAACTAGCTTACATATATTATTTTCAGTATTGGATATGAATGATAATCCTCCAAAATTCGAGCAACCTTCATATTCCTCTGGTCTCTCGGTTCATGCAAGAAGAGATCAGTTTGTAACTATTGTTACAGGCAGTGATCCAGATGTGGTTGATCAAGGTCGTTTACGATATAGTATTGTTGCTGGAAATGAACAACAGACGTTTTCAATGGATCCAAATAGTGGAATAATTACATTATTAAATTTAGCTAATTTTGGTGAAGAGCGAAGCATGATTTTAAATGTATCAGTTTCTGACGGGGTGTATACAAACTTTGCTAGGCTTAAAGTTGAACTGCTTCCAGCAAACTTGCATTCTCCAGTGTTTCCAGATGTAATCATGAACGTACATATTGCTGAAAATAAACCTTCCGGACAATTTGTAGCAATTGTCAAAGCTACAGATGCAGATTTTGGTGAATTTGGGGCAATTAATTATTCCATTCATTCCGATCTTTTAAGTGAAACATTTGCAATTGATAAAACTTCTGGAAAAATAATTACAAGAGTTAAACTGGATCGAGAAAAACAGAAGATGTATGAAATTCCAGTCATGGCAACAGACGGCGGAGCAAGATCTGGATTTCTAACAGTTAGAGTTAAAGTTGATGATGAAAATGATAATGTACCTAAATTTCTTCTGAAAGAATACAAGGGTTGCATTCACTCTAACTACAGTTTAGCAACACCCTTTCTTAAAGTATGTATTGAACTATGATCACTTTGCTTTAACCTATTCTATTTTTATATTTCTGCTTACATTTATAATATTTTTATAGGTACGTGCTACTGATGCAGATGAAGGTACCGCAGCTCAAATAGAATACTCTATTTATGACAAAAAATCATCAGGAGTTAAAGATATCTTTGCCATTAATCCAAAAACAGGAGGCATTTTCCTTGTGCAAAGTGCAATGTCCTGGGGTAAGTACAAATAGTTGATCAATAGCGGCTCGTGAACAATTACTATTGGAGGTCGACGTAATTTAAAACAAATAAGTTATACCTTTTAATTAACAGTTCTATAAATTAGAACCATACCCCTTTTTCTTATTTACAAAAGGGTCAATCACTAAGTCATTAAAATTGTCTGTATTTTGAATGATGCTGTTTTACCTTTTCTCTTAAATGTTTTTAAATCATTAACACCTTTGACTCTGCAGGGAAAGAAACCACAACCCATTATACGGCAAATAAAACAAAATAAAGAACTTCTCACTTCGCACTTGTAAATCCAATTCATAGATTTTTAAATATTTTATGTTAAACTTTCGCACATATTCTTAATTTGTTGTAAAGTGAGAGTAGGTCCATATTTTTTATTTGAACCTCACCATAGACAACCTGAAATAAATATACAGTGATTTCAGTGAAATTCATTTGTTTAGGCCATAATTGAACACAAATTTTTTTTAGCACGTTCAGAAGAACTAATTCAAAAAAATCATTTTTCGTTTTACCTATTTAGTAGTTTGGATTTGACGTTAAACTATAGGTTTCCCGTACTCCACCTTAGCACTAAGGAGAGTACGTGGCAGAGAAGTGTGCCGGAATTCAGCAATGAGACGTAAAGGCTGATTGCGACCTGCTTGTTGCAATAATGGTTTGTTTCTAATAGCCATTGCAGTTTTTAAATATTATATCTGTGCCAGTATGCGTCAGGATCAAAGATATTGGATATTGAACTTTTTTAGGCATTCTGGCACAGAAATAATATTAAAAAACTGCAATGGCAATAGAGAAACAAACCATTGCAACAAGCATGTACCTAACGAAAAAAGATTTTTAATTAGTTCTCCCAATTAGCCTAAAAAGAAAAATTGTGTTAGATTATGATCTAAACAAATGAATTTCACTGGAATCAATTCATTCCATTGAAAAAAATGGGGACTTGGTAATTTAATATAAAAATATATAAAAAAAACGCTGTTTTTAATTTATTAATTATTTTGTTCCAAACTTTGCACATGGCAAGTTTTTTTAATTTCTTGCCAAAACTGAAGTCACGCTACCTCTAAATAAATTTTTAAGTTAGCTGATATGCAGAAGCGATCCCAAATATAGGTTTTTTGAAAATTCTTATATTAAATTTGTCCCCATATGTTGCAAACATTTTGCCAGTCACTGTATAAATATAATACCTCTGACTCACGCTGCTATGGGAAAAAGCCACTTGCTGCCACAGTTTTCTTTGTTTGATCTCGTTTTTTACATATCTGCTGTCTTGTTTCAAAAAAAGTGGTGCTTGTCTAGGGCGTGCATATCTGAACTTTTGTCACGTCACAATCTTTTATACATCTTTCTCTTGTAGTAAAACTTAAGTGGCTATTAAAAACATATGTTTGAAACTCTACTCTTTTTAAGTTATGAGTGTGTTACAAGTGTACAATAAAAGGGTAAAGACAACTACATTTAATACCAGACATATATATTACTACAACTTCAGTATAAAATCTGACCATGCATACAACTCAACCTGATAGCGCTCTCAGTTGTGCGAGGATATTGTCGTATTTGCGGCTGCAGCATCCATACAAGTTCACCCCTGTTGTACGACTGTTATGCACATATCCCCATAAAAGACAGTCGAGAAGAGCGAGGTCTGTGACCTGAGTGGCCAACGAACTGGACCTCCAAAAGTTGCTAACATTACTGAAATTTTCGAAGAGTCAACTGTTTTTGATAGACACAATTTTAGTTGAAATTTTTTGACATACTTGGTACCACGGTAACAAAATGCTAACTCGATTATAATACAGTTGTCTTGTAAGGGTTGAGTTTCTGACACATGCATTGCATATAAGACCTTTTTAATTATTAAATTCTCTTAAAAGTATATTCTTAACCATAAACTGTAAAATGTAAAAAAAAAACTGAATCTGGCTGCATTTACTTAGAACAACGTTTTTTGTGTGTAATAAAATTTGAAAATATTAAGCTTTCTAAAGAAGAGCTATTTCTTGATTATTAAAACTATTAATAGACGTGCAATAATTTTTCAACATGATGTGTTGGTATTTTATGCATAAAACATTTTATTAAATTTTATTTTTGTTTTTTTTTATAGAGGGTCAAGTTTTCCAGTTTTTTGTGCGAGCTACTGATTTAGGTCAACCACAGAAACATTCAGATGTGCCTATTAATATTTTAATCATGGGACCAAAAGATCTTCCGCCAATTTTTGAACGCAAAGATGATAAATTTTTCTTTGCAGAAAATTCTCCCACTGGTAAGACATCAAATCCAATTTGTCTTAGCATCTAATCCAATTTTTTTTGTACTTTTAGGAACAATTATTACTCGTTTAAAAATGGTTTCAAATGTTTCTATCACATATAGAATTTTATCGGATTCTGAAGATAATCCACAGTTTGCTGTTGACAGTCACGGCCAGCTTACTTTGGCTCGACCCTTAGATTTTGAAGCTTCTGCTTCATATGTAGTTGGAATTCTTGCTGAAACAGATTCTAGTCCCCCTCTTACAGCTCTCGCTAATGTTATATTGCAAGTTTTAGATGAAAATGACCATGCACCGCATTTTGAAAGTAGCCCTTATATTTTAAATTTAGCAGAAAATATCAACGAGGGTACTTCCATATTGAAAGGTAAAAATATATTGAACTATTGTAATATTATACAGCTCACTATTATTGTTTGAACACAGTAATTGCACACGATGAAGATCAAGGAAGTAATGGTGAAGTACGGTATAGTTTTGGAAGTGATGCTGGTGATATATTAAACATATTTGCAATTGATGCTTTCACTGGGTGGATCACTACACTCGTGCCATTAGATAAAGAAGAAAAGTCAGAATATAAATTTCATGTGACAGCTGCAGATAATGGAACTCCTAAACATACAGCTCGAACAACTGTGATAATTAGATTAAAGGATTATAATGACAGTCCTCCAGTCTTTAAAAAACCTTTCTATGAAAGTGCTGTAAATGAAGATGCATTACCTGGAACTGTTGTATTGACTCTAGAAATAACGGATGCGGATATTGACTTAACCACACCAGTGGACTATTTTATTGTATCAGGTGACCCAAGTTCACAATTTCAAATTCGACAGACCGGAGAAGTTTACGTGGCTAAGCAGTTGGATAGGGAATCTGTGTCCAAGTATGACCTTGAAATTATAGTTACTGATGGATTATTTACTGATACTACTAAAGTTTCTGTTAATATCTTAGATGCGAATGGTGAGCAATTTACCTTTTACATTATAATCATTAAACTAATATAGAAATAATGAGCGACTGTGAGAAAATAATACAATTATGGAAAGGAAAAGCCCCTTGAACCCAGAACTAAAGGGGCTTTTCCTCAGAATAGTATTATATTATAATAAAATCAAAAACATGTTTCAGATAATCCACCATATTGTTTACGCTACCGTTATCGACAAGTATTATCAGAAGGTATACTGCCCGGTTCATTTGTGCTAAATGTATTGGCATCGGATATGGATGATCAAGAAAATTCAAAATTACGTTATATTCTTACTGGTGATGGTTCAGAACATTTTTCATTAGATAAAGATTCTGGATATCTTAAAACTGTTACTCATCTAGACAGAGAGCAGCGTTCAAAATATGTATTAACAGCACATGTACAAGATAAAGAACATCCTGGATGGGAATGTTCATCACAAATAGAAATGATCATATCTGATTTAAATGATAACGCTCCACAGTTTACCCTGCCATATTATTCAGTAGCTTTGCCTGAAGATGTTGAAGTCGGTACACTTGTTACAAAAGTACATGCGACTGATGCTGATATTGGTAAGTTTTTTAATTTATTGTTTTTGTGAGTACCTACTTATTTGACTATGCATTTACAGGAATAAATCGAAAGATCAAATACTCTTTTATTGATTCCTTTAAAAATCACTTTAAAATGGCTCCTGATAGTGGAATAATCACATTGGCAAAACCATTAGATCGTGAAATTCGTGCTGTTTACAACTTGACGGTGCAAGCTGTTGATCAAGGGACTCCACAAATGTCAACAGTTGCAACCCTTATTGTCAATGTGCAAGACATCAATGATAATCCACCAGAATTTGCTTCCAAGTATTACTTTGGCGTTGTTCCTGAAATTAATGCAATTGGTACTGAAGTTGTTAGAGTATTAGCAACATCTAAAGATACAGGAGTAAACGCTGATATTTATTATTCTATTATTGGTGGAAATGAGCACAAAAAATTTGCATTAGACAGAAAAACAGGTGTAATTACTATTGCTGAAATGTTAGATTATGAACGTGCTAAAGATTACTTCCTAACGATCCAAGCTGTTGATGGGGGAACTCCTCCATTAAGTAATATGGCCACTGTGAATATAACAGTTACAGATTGTAATGATAATGCTCCCATTTTCGGGCAGGTTTCGTACAGTACAAGAATAAGAGAGGATGCACAAATGGGTGATAAAATTTTACAGGTTCGTAACATCTTTTGAAAGATGATAGTTTTGTATGTTCTAAATTTGATATGTATGTCATAGGTAACAGCAACAGATTTAGACAGTGAAGACAATGGTCGAATTACATATTCTATTGTAAGAGGTGACAATCATGGACAGTTTGACATAGATCCAGATAGTGGCTACATATCTGTCGCAGATTTTCTAGATCGAGAATCTGTCTCCAGCTACATCCTTGAAATACTTGCCAAAGATAATGGTTTACCTGTTCTTTCGAGACAAGTAATGGTCAATATTGACATTTCAGATGCGAATGACAATCCACCATTGTTTTCACAAACAAATTATACTACTGTAATACAGGTAAATAATAGTATTAATATATGTAGATAAGTGTAGCTACTAAAAAAAACTGTGGTAAAAAAAAATTATTTTAGAATGCAATACTGTAGTTATTTTAAATAATCGGGTGTAAACGAAACATGGCTCACCCCCTGTGTTTCTTTGTTTAGTAATTTAAACAAATGAAGTTTGGGGTGTTTAATATTCACATAATTTGATGTAAATTACAATTCTTCCGGTTTCACTTGAAATGATCCCAGATTTTTATTTTAAGTGGAACACCCTGTGTTTTGTTCACATTTTTGAAAAACAATAAAATTCTGCATATGACAGTACCCTTTAAATAAATGTTTATCAAACAAAATTTTTTGGACCAAAATAATTGTTCCCAATAAAGCCATGACTCGCATAAAATGGTTCTTTCAATAAAAAGAAACAATTTAAAACAAAAAATTATAATTTAAACATTATCTGCTTTAGTATGTGAGAGATAAAAGTAACTGAAAGCAGGTTTTTTAAAACAGTAGTCTACTCTATCGGACGAAAAATTTATTTTTGTGTTTTTTCTTCATTTGTTATCATTGATGATATGACATGCATGAATATGTAAAAACTAAGATAAAATTTGGTTTGTCATGCACATACCTACATCTGCTTGAAAACAAATAGTGAGATATAGGTATTTGTATTATACAAGCATCTTTTTTAATAACATAGCTAATCAATACTGTTCCACTTGGAAAAAAAATCTTTAAAAAAAAATGTTTTTAGTAACTTTACCACCCACACAGTTAGGAGCATAATGTTTTTAATTTAGATTTTTATTTTGAATTAATTTTTTAATCATAAGAACCATTTTATGGGAGTGTGTCATTTACAGAATGCATAATAAATAAATGGAAATTTTATAAACTGGATGAGTGCAATTTACATATTATGATACCAGGAAAGGAAATTATGGTAGTTTTAATGTGTTTAAAGTTGAAAATTATTCCGTTAAATATTTTGAATACAGTTTGAGTTAAATGGTAGAAATCAAAATTTGTACTTTACCAGCTCAAACTTTTTTGTTATACCTGTAGGATTTCATCATCAAAACAAAACAAAAATATAACATTTAAGGAAAAAATTCAATTTGCTTCACCTTATTTAAAGTGATAAGAAAGATACTAACACTAAATTTCAAAGCATTCAAAAGAAAAATTTTGTCATCAATTTTAAAAGCAGTACCTAACTATAGAACAACCATAACAACTTGCTATTAAATTTTGGTGGTATGTCTCACATTTTATATGATTTTTTTAGGAGGACAAACCAATAGGATATCCAATTTTAAAATTCATAATAACCGATGAAGATTCTCCTCCAAACACTTCTCCCTACACTTTTGATTTTCATGCTGGAAATGAAGGCAATATTTTTCGTTTAGAACAAGATGGAATTTTAAGAACAGCAACTAAATTTAGTCATAAAATTCAAGACACTTACATGTTGCAAATTAGAGTTTTTGATAATGGAACTCCTCCATTATATTCAGATACCTGGGTTATTGTGAAAGTCATCGAAGAATCTCAATATCCTCCCATTATTACACCACTTGAAATTAATATTAACTCTTTTTTGGATGAATATCCGGGTGGTGTTGTTGGTAAAGTTTTTGCAAATGACCAGGATCGTTACGATACATTGACATATTCTCTATCGCCCACAATTGGTATTCCATATCCAACTCACGAACTATTTAAAATTGATCGTACTGATGGTACTCTAACTGCTCTTCCACGATTGGATGTAGGTGATTATCGTTTGAATGTTACTGTTACTGATGGAAAATACTATGCACACACAATAGTTAAAGTTAACGTAGAAATTGTATCTGAAGATATGCTTGAAAATGCTGTAGTAGTCAGATTTCGAGAAGTAAGTCCAGAAGCATTCATACTTAGTCATCGCAAGGGTTTTATACGTTCAGTTCGCAATGCAATGAGCTCAAGATTAAAAGATGTTGTTATAATAAGTGTACAGTCTTCAAATGATGATGTGGATGATCTAAGAGCAAAACGCCAAATAGTGAACAAAGATCTTGATGTACTGTTTACTGTACGCAAACCAGCTGACGGATTTTATGCTTCTGATTCTATTCGCAAAGCATTAAATGACAATTTAGAAGAACTTGAGGAAAGCACTAAATTGGTTGTGGAAGAAATAGTACACTTGAAGTGCACAAATTCATACTGCATGTACGGTGTTTGTCAAGATCACTACTTCCTAGAAACAGTTATAGAACCTATTTCAACTGATGTTACTAGTTTTGTATCACCTCGACATACACAAAAATTAGAATGTATTTGCAAAGAAGGTTATGGAGGTGATAGATGTGACACAATAGTAAATGAGTGTGCTAAAGAACCATGTCCTGTGTATAAAATATGCATACCAGATGCTTCTATGCAGGGATTTTCATGCCAGTGTCCTGAAGGTTTTGCTGGTAACATGTGTGATGTTGACATATCAAAATGCCATGATGAAACATGCTATATTGCAAGAAATCCAATATCATTTACTGGTAAAAGCTACTCTCAATACAGAATAATAAACAAAAAGTCAATTGAAGACCAACTTAGTCTTAGCTTGAGGATTCGAACAGTGCAGCCAACTGGAAATCTAATGTATGCCATGGGAAAAGTTGATTACAACATTCTGGAGGTAGGTTCTGTTCTTTAATCTCATATTTGTATTTTGTGAGTCTATGTGGGTGTAAACCAAACTAGCTACCTACACCACTTTTTTTTCCATAATTATTAAATTGATGAAATTAAGCTTGGGGATGATTAAATAATCATAACAACGCATTATAATATATACAGTCATCAAAGTAGCACTTCCGGTTTAATGAAGCCAACATTATCTTTTTACATAGCACCCTGTATATGTTTAAAAGATTCCTGTAGAACACAAAATTCTCTTTTCAACTGTTTTTTTCAAATATGAAACTTAGTCCGAGTGGTCCAGTGGTAAGAAGATCTGGCTCACAATGCATGAGTTCTTGGTGCGAATCTCAGAAGAAGCAGAAAATTTTTCTGTAATTCTGTGGTTAGGTATTGAGTTCGGCAACCATTTGAAGTTGGGTTATAACCAAAAATGCACTGCACCTGGAAACTTTCCTATACTTTAGAAATAATTACTTTTTATATTTGAAAAGTATATTCGTATCAACGTTGTAGCACCAAAAGTTACTATAAGATTACGTGATGCAATTATAGATCGACGTATTTTTCAAAAACAATTATAAAAAAATTGGCTTTACATCTTTGATGGTTGTGGTACCTAGTAGAGGGTGCTGTAGCTGTTACTTGTCATCACAGTTGCTCGCTCTGGTACTTGTGCTGGTTTTAGCTACGCACATAAGACCACTGTAGTTAGAAATAGAAATTATTCTAAAATTTTTATTAGACAAAAATGTAGATGTAACTCATATATAATTTATTTTCTAGATTGTAAATGGAGCAGTTCAGTATCGGTTTGAATTGGGTAGTGGTGAAGGTGTAGTTCGTGTTGATAGTGCACATGTGTCTGATGGCCGATGGCATGAAATTCGTTTGGAGAGAGAACGTAATTCTGCAAAAATTACTGTAGATGGTATTCACACTGCTCAAGGCTCAACTCCTGGGGTCAGTGATATTTTAAATCTGCAAAGTGATGAAATGTATCTTGGAGCTGAAGTACATCAACACCCTTCCATTCTTGGTTTCGAAGATATTCAAAGAGGCTTCTTTGGTTGCATGGATGATGTCAGAATTGCACGAGTATCAGTGCCATTACATAAGTCTGGAGATAATTCAGTAGCTGTGTTGAAAAGATTCGCCAATGTAGAATTCAGTTGTGATACTTCTTCTATTTTAACTCCACCAGGACTTTGTGGCTCACAACCTTGCATGAATGGAGGCACCTGTAAAGAAACTGCAACTGGATATGAATGTCTTTGTCACTCCCGTTTTACTGGACTTTTGTGTGAACTTGACACAGATCCATGTGCTTCTGCCCCTTGTCTGTACGGTGGAAGGTGTGTAGCTAATATTGGTGGAGATTTCACATGTGATTGTGTACTCAAATTGTCTGGTAAGCGATGTGAATATGGTCGTTATTGTACTCCTAATCCCTGTAAACGTGGAGGAGTTTGCGAAGAAGGTGATGATGGACCATTATGTAAATGTCGAAACTTTATTGGTGAATTCTGCGAATTTGACTTAGATGAATGTGAATCTAATCCATGTCAAAATGGTGGAACCTGTGAAAATGAAATTGGTAGCTTTCATTGTATATGTCCACCTAATACAACAGGTCCTTATTGCGCAAATTCTATATATTCAACTCCTATTACATCAAGTGTATATAGTATTACTTGGGAAGAATTGATTGGAATTGCTATAGCAATTTCTTCTATCATCTTTTTAGTTATTGTGTTTGTTATATACCGTCGTTGCCGAGCCAGAAGATCTCGTCGACGTCGCAATATGATTAATAATGACACTAGAAAGGATCAAGTAGTTCTAAACTCTACCAGACCACACGAAATGACTGAATTTAAAAGGGGTTCCAAATTAAGTAATTTAGAAATTAATCAAAGAGAAGTTCCACTTCGTTCTTCACGACCATTATCTTATACTCCTAGTTCACAAAATGAGCCACTTTATAACTGCAATAATACTATGGTGTTTAACAACTTGGATACGTTGCGAAGTTATGGTTCGGCAGGTAACAAAAACCAGACTTAACAATAGTAATTAAGTTCTAACGTATATTATTACAGGAGATGAATTGGAAAACGTACCTCCTGATTATGTCCGTAACTTAAACGTCAACACTCAACAAGTAGGAATAGGTAACCATTGTGATTCTGACAAAACAACGTGGGCAGAACAGATGCAATTAGCATCGACATACGAAAAACCTCGAATTAAAAACGGTGAGTGTGCATTTCGTTTGTTTCCTTATTTCAAAGTTTTTTGACTTTAGTTTTAAATTAGGTGTAATAATTAAATTTAAAAACGTTTATTTTGCTAAGAAATTGAAATTGGGTTGCTTCATCTACTACCCATATAGCACAAGGATGCTCATAGGACATCTTATGGACATTCTTTATGAACGTTATGGATGTCCATAGGACATCCTTTTAAGATCTTGAGCATCCATATGTAGTCCATTTGTCACATTCTTAATTTCATAAGACATTGTCCTACGGATGTATATAAATCATTCTGTATGCATATCATACGGATTTCATTTTTTTTTACAAGAATTAATAATAACAGTACGATGAATATTTATCATATTTTTTTATTTATTAATAAATAAATTTGATCAATACAATACACTAATTAGATGAAGTATTTCGTTTGGTTTCTAAATCAGCTCTTTCTTTAGTTTGCGCAACTATTTTTTATTCTCTGTAAACTTCTTCGTTGTAACTTGTAACATTTTTCATAATTTTAAGCCAGCACCTAAATAAAAAGCACCATTTAATGTATACATTCAGACTAGTTTCACAAAGAAATTTTATGAACCACAACTAAAAATGAAAAAAGGTACACAATAGCGTGTATGTATAAAAATGTGCTTTGAGACTTGTTATTTTTAACTACAAATTACAAAAATTAAGAACTACCTAGGACTAATTGGCTTATTTTCCAAAGACCACAACACCACGTGGAACTTTTGTTACAGGAAAAGCTGAAGCACAATAGTTTTTTAATTTTAACCAATACCACTCAAAAAGGTATGGGCATTTTATTAGAACGGTTATAATTCCGAAATTTTCAGTTTATTAAGAAAAATATGCTTACCTTATCATGAAACGATAATAAAAGAAAGTATTTTTTAATAATCTACAGTTAAATCCGAAATTATGTTTGCACATGTAAATTTTTATATACACAGCTTCTACATTTATCTGATAAATTGCATTAGTAATTTTTTTATTTAAGCTTATTATTTACTGGTATTGATAAAAATAAAATGAAAATATATAATGTACACTACCGGACGTAAAATGGGTGCCTGAATCGTACAGGACGTCCTTGTGGGATGTCTTTTCGACATCCAATTCTGGATATCCTTTTGACGTCTGTTCTATGTCCATGGACACCTACGGATGTGTATTGGACCTAAAATAGATATCAATGGGATATCCTATCGTAAAACATAGATCAATGGCTGTAGCCTATTTCAGAATTTTTTCAAAACGTAGAAATACGGTTATAGCGGTTAAGACACTTTTTTCATGAGATGAGTTTGATTTATTTCACTTTACGATCCAGTTGTTAAGATCTGCAAAAATTCTAAACAAAACTTAGACGTCATCCATATTTATCGAACATATGTTTATACAGATTTCAAATTATCAAGTCCTGTAAACTGTGATGTACCAAATAGACTTTATGGTGGCCGAAGCAATCCCATGCCTGGTAATAGACCAAACGGACCTTGTTCTGTTTCTTCAAATACTTCAGAAGAAGATCAACGGTCTGTCGGAAGTAAGTGTGCCTTCTATGTTTTTTGTTTAATGTAACCATATACCAGGTGTCAACGAATATATTAGACACGTCATAACTTCTAGAATATTAAGTGTATCAAAATGAGATTTGGTATAGGTAAATGGTATGTGAAGAGGAGAGTTTTCGCATATTTTTCACTTTCCGGTCACTTCCGGTTTCACCGGAAATGGCTCCGGTTTTGAATTTTTAGATGGAACACCCTGTATATTGTAACATTTTTGGATTTCTGAGAGAATTCTGGATCAGAATGTGACATTTTAAAAAGTTTTTACGCCTACTTCATTTTTTTAGAGTCACTTTTAATATTGCATCTAGGTGGCCGTGATCGGACGTAAACTAATCTGAGGACCTCAGGTGATGTCAGAAAATTACAATCGCAAAGTTTTAGTGACTAGTATGATAGATAGGAATAAGACAAGTTGGCAAAATTACATTTTCGTGTCTAACTATTATTTTTCAAATGGCGACCATTTTTTGACAAGCACTTTCCGAAAAAAGGATTTTTTGACGAATCTAACGATACTAATTCATTTGAGATTGGATTAAAAATAAGAACATAAATTAAATATTACTAAGGAAAATACTGGATAATAATTTATTTACTTTTGTCAAGTGTGCCATGGATAGCCATGATGCATAATATTTTGCAGTTATTTTTATCAAGTCTTCTTTGGAAAACAAAACACTCACTTAGGATCCCACCCCCTCATAATACCAGAGAAGTTCTTAATTACTTAATAGAGCATTTTAATAATCAAGTTATTGCAACCAATGGTCCAGTACGGTGGCCTGCCCGCTCACCGATCTCACTGTGCTCGATTTCTTTATTTGGGAATATGTTAAAGAAAGGGTCTACTATGCAACAGCCCCAGCCACTCTTGAAATCTTAGAAGAAAGAATTCTACGGGCATTTAGAAGTATAATGCCTCAAATGTTACGAAACGTGTTGAGAGAAACAATTGAACGAGCTGAAATGTGTCTTGAACAAGAAGGAATGCACTTTGAAAATTTACTACAGTGAAAGTTAATAAATTATTATCCATGGCACACTTGACAAAAGTAAATAAATTATTATCCAGTATTTTCCTTAGTAATATTTAATTTATGTTCTTATTTTTAATTTAATCGCAAATAAATTAGTATCGTTAGATTCGTCAAAAAATCCTTTTTTCGGAAAGTGCTTGCCAAAAAATGGTCGCCATTTGAAAAATAATAGTTAGACACGAAAATGCAATTTTGCCAACTTGTCTTATTCCTATCTATCATACTAGTCACTAAAACTTTGCGATTGTAATTTTCTGACAGCACCTGAGGTCCTCAGATTAGTTTACGTCCGATCACGGCCACCTAGATGCAATATTAAAAGTGACTCTAAGAAAATGAAGTAGGCGTAAAAATTTTTTAAAATGTCACATTCTGATCCAGAATTGTCTCAGAAATCCAAAAATGTTACAATATACAGGGTGTTCCATTTAAAAATTCAAAACCGGAGCCATTTCCGGTGAAACCGAAAGTGACCGGAAAGTGAAAAATATGCGGAAACTCTCCTCTTCACATACCATTTACCTGTACCAAATCTCATTTTGATACACCTAATATTCTAGAAGTTATGACTTGTCTAATATATTCGTTGACACCTGGTATTTATATATCCTAAAATATTGTTGGGATATAAACGTTTTTATTTAATTTTTTAATGAAGTTTATTTTTTTATTTTACATTCATTCCTCGCTTTGTAACAGCAGTATTCACAGGTTACCATTGGGATTGCTCAGACTGGGCACGCCATAGCCAAACACTGCCTAATATTACTGAGGTCCCAGGTAGTGAAGTTCCTGATTCCTCTAGTTTCCATAGCAACGAGAGCAATGAATCTCGTTGTCATCATCTTCCTCCAGTAGGGGGTCCTATAGATCCACGTAGAGATATTGAGACACTCAATGAAGACTTAGAATCTGAATGCTTAGCAGACAGCGAATGTGAACCGCATGCCGTTAGTCCAAGCCTCAATGCATTAGACAGTGGCAACGAAGATTACCGATTTACCACAGGTAATTTAATTTATACTGTTAGAACGGTCATTGTGTAAAATATTTAACAATCCTATCATGGCAAATAAATGATTAAAAAATAAAACAGGCCATTTAAATAAAAGCCCAAGGAACTTTTTTTTTGCATTAAATACAAAACAAAAAATAAAATATTGAAGCTTCCAAGGACTTTTGGAATCGAGACACCACAAAAACATAAGTAGTCTTAACTGTGGTGGTAAAACTATGGTTCAGTATTATCTCGTTAAATAATGTACATGCATTTTATAGGATGGAGAGAAACACAGTTGTAAATCTTCAAAATTTTATAATCAGTAAGTGTGTGAGAACTGAATGTGAATGATTTTAAGTCTAAACTAACATCTTTAATATTAGTTTGAGCAATCGTGGGTAGCATTTTTTAAATAAACTAACACGTCTGTTTTTTTAATGCAGTGCCTTTAAAAATTAATAAACCAAGTAAGTATAGCATGTAGGTTTTCATGCATTTTGGTTTAAATGATTTTGGTTTTAAAATTTGCTTTAACACAGGTTCTTTTAATGCTACAGCATCCTTTGTACTATACCAATTTTCTATTGCCTTTGCAATTAACTGATCCAAAAAAATTTCGTATGTTCAGCAGATAGTTACGTACGTCATCCAAATTCATACTTACCAACACACGGGTACAACATTCCTAGTGAGCCAGAAGGAGACCTTGTTCATAGTCCAGGGGCTGAATCAGATGATGTGGAACCATATGGATTTCCTAGCACTCGCAACCGAAGAAAACCCTGTGATGATGATATTGGATCAGTTATAACCACATTAGGTGAGGGTAAGAATAAATTACTAACTTTTTATACTGATTAAGTTAATAAATTTTAAAATGTTTAGTGTTTGGTACTTTTCAATTCGTTTATCTAATGATTTATTTGAATAATATTCAGTAACTTTTGCTTCCTGACATTCATGGAAATACACGTCTTGGTCCTCCAGGAATCTAAAAAGGTGGATTTAAAAAAAAATGGCTCTATGGGTCGTTATGTGTGTATGTGTGGCTCTATCTGATGGGTCAATTTTGATGCGTTTTGGCATGCAAGAGTATATCAAAAATTCATTGACAAAATAAGTTTTTAAAAATCCATAACTGGAAGCAGAGGTTAGCAATGTTTTTTTGGTAACAAATTTTCGGAATCTATCAACGAAATCTGATAGAAGATTGTAGGGCAAATCTAACGCTTTTCTCAGAAACTGTCTAGCATCGAAAAAGTGGGCAATTTGATTTTTTGAAAATTTTGATTCTCAAAAACCACTTAATAATTAGGTTTAAGTTTGGAATCGTAGTAGCTCTAGGGGGACACAATGTTACTTACTACGTATAATAATTATTAAAGCATGAAAACTACGAAGAAAAATATTTTTTGACATTTTGGAATACTTCTAAAAATTAAAAAATATTGCTCAAATTACCACACGATTGTTTTTAAACTTTCTGGGCTCATAGAGCTAGTGCTGAGTTATAATTGGGTTAGTGTCCCAAGCCACTAATTTCTCTGTGAATTTTTGAAAATCAAAAATACATTCCTCTTTATTTAATAAACGGATGAGGAAAAAAATTTCTGTTTAAGCTAAATTGCTCGTGAGTGATGGTAGAATAAGATTCACGACTTAATATTTAGGTGCAGCAATATTTAAGGGGATTAATTTTTCCCTTCCTATCCAATATTTGGCTGACAAATTTTGTCTTTGGTCTATGGTTTCTTTTACCTCAAGAAATCTTTTTGTTGAAAATTTAAAAATCTAGTTAGTTTTGCTCTTTTACAAAAAACTTAGAAATTCAATTTCTGCCTACAGTTCTTACATGGCTCTTGCCGATTAGCTATTACAACTGATCTCAAATATTAAGGTTCAATAAAATCACTGCATTTTAGACACGTGAACCAATCAAATCCTTTACTGGCAATCATCCTAGTAAGGTGATTGTCAGTGTAATCAGACCTATTAGCTTCTGGATAGATGCAAATAAAAGTTATTTAGAATACACAGATTTATATATTATATAGAAATCTGTATTAACACGTATTAACCACTGCTACTATAACAACTGTAGTTGATTACTCAATACCTGCTGAAATGCAAAAATAAATTTTTTAATGATTTTGTTTATTCAGTTGTTTTGCCGAATACCACTCGTGACTAATTTTCCTTTGGCACTCAAGCAGATTTTCGTCGCAACAAGCAATCTTGATCTCGACAGCAAAGATTTCCCGAAAAATCAATGTCATTCGTGGTATTATATGTACAAGGTTGTTGAAATTCGACCTTCACCGTTTATGGGATCTCGTATTAATAATTTTATAATTTGCATATTTTTGTATGAAAATGAAA
Source organism: Ctenicera cuprea (assembly GCA_958336395.1). Lineage (NCBI taxonomy): Eukaryota > Metazoa > Arthropoda > Insecta > Coleoptera > Elateridae > Ctenicera > Ctenicera cuprea. The sequence goes on from OY284490.1 coordinate 42,174,067, forward strand.
TGTATATTGCAAATTACTATACATTTTTGAAATCAGAATATTTAAATGGTGCGAAAACAAAAAACTGTTGCTAAAAAAACTGTCAGGCAACCGCCACGAGACTTTCCTCGCAGTCTTCCTGCCTGCATCATTCTTTCCTTTTCTCTGTTTTATACTATTACATTAGAATCAAAATTTTTAAGTTAGTTAATTACCACCAATCATCTAAAAAATCTGAACTTCTTTTTCGAGCGCGTCTATATTGTACTAGAAGACCCCTTCCCACCCCCCTTATTTTTTGCTAGAGTTATCTGGCTTTATGAAATCTGGTATGTGCGTTTATATTGCAGTAATACACCAATCACCTCCTCCCATTATTTTTTTGGAGTTATCTGGTTTTATCAAATCCATTTTTTTGTAATTGTAAAAATTGTAAACAATGTTTTTACTGAAAGTCGAAAATCGATTTCCAATTTCTTATACACGTTTGGCTGATAGTCGTTTTTTTTCAAACTATTCAGGTAACCGACAAAAAGCAAATACCCTATAGGTTTTTTTTCATGGGAGGTTGTTCCTATGGTCATGTCCATACCGATTTTTAAGTCGAAATGAGTAAATTTTTAAAAAAACAAAAAAGCACTGACCAAAATTAGATATTTTTACATTAAAAAACAGCAACAATATCGAGGTGTGTCCATGAAAAGTGAGAACCACTGTATGTTGGGCAATAAATTTTAAATTCCCAGTACAAATGCAGTAGAAGCTGGTTACTATCATAATTGTTTATTTTTATCAGCCACCTGGTTGCATGCACCAAAACATATAACTCAGAATACATCTAAAATTACCGCTATCATAGCAATTATTGAGGGAGCGGACTCCATAATAGTTTTCAAGGAAAATATTTTGTTGTCAAATTTGTTTGCATTTTTTTTATAATTTAGAATTTTTCGTATTATTTACCTAGGCCTATAATCTGTATTGAAATCAGTTATAGGCAAGGACCACGTAATTCTTATTGAATGTGGGAATATATGTTTGTGCTGTTTAAATGGTCAAGAAAAACAATTGAGCTGCCGTTGACCATTATCAACCTTTAAGGTTTTTCGTTTACACATAATTCAAAGCGATCATGTTAAGCTACATCTACTGTACTTATATTATTTTTAAATTAGGTTTATTGTTTTTAGAGGTTCTAATTATTGTTCTAATATTTTTTAATGTTATACATTTGTTATTTTCCCATATTTTAACTTTTTGTTTGGTATCTGAAAAATTCGTTATCTTTTAGAATCTATTTATTTAATACTTATTTGTCTTTAGTTATTATTATTATTGTTGCTATATATAGTATTAGCTTTAATAGTATTATTTACAGTGAAATACTCTGACAAAAACAATATTTCAGATGAACGTCATTCATTATTAGGAGGATATCCCAGTAATAGTGACATTTCTACTAATCTTTGTGAAATAGAAGACTCGGAATGTGAAACTGAACAGAAACCGCTAAATTACTTATCTGTACATCAAACAGAAGTCTGACATATAACTATAAAAGGTTCCATGCCTAAGACTCGATACCCTGGGTAATATAATATATTTATGGTACTCATAGGTGTTGTGTAGTTGTAAGTATATATTTTGATGACATTTACCTTAAACCCCTTACAACACTCACCATTCTAAGTTTGTAAATACAATTAAAATTTTATAGTTTTATAAATTTGGATTATGGAATTGACTGTAATATCGATAAATTAAATAATTCATCTTTTGAATTATCATAGACTTTGCATATCATAAGACATTATTAGTTGTATAACATGAAATGTACATATTATATATATTAGAGACTATTTTTTTATGAATATGTAAATGCAGATTTTCATTATTAATCACTGATTAAAATTTAAATTTTACCATTTACCTAATTTATTATAAATAGGTTGTTTATTGCATTTCATTTTACATGCTGTTTTGTCACCATCCTAAACAAGTTCAAGGAAATGTTGTACAAGGTATGCTATTATACCTATCTCTCTAGCAGTGAAATTTTATGACATACTCATAAATCATAATTTTAAAATTGTTCCGAAAAAATCGATGTAGAATATGTCAACATGAAACTTATGTATTCAATGGACAATTTTAATAATTTATTTAGTTTTGTGATGTCTATAAATGTTATGTGTAATTTTAATTTGTACATTTTTATGGATAAAAAATGTGCCTAATAGAGCAGCTAATGTAGGCAGCTCTAATAATAAAATACTGCTCTGTGAAGCAGTTAAAACGATAATTGATAGTATTTACATTTTTTAATAAAACATGAAACTCTTAGTGTTTTTTACAATTTGGTAGCTATATTATGTAGTAGTAATTTTAACCATTATTTTAATATTTTAGTCCTATTACTGCATGTGATATAATTTTGTCTGTAACAATAAGTTGTTTTAATTAGCGAATTAATGTATTCTTTTGATTTCGATTACTAAGCTCCAAAATAGTTATAAAATGTATTTTTCCTTCTGATTTAAATAAATTATAATAAATTATTAGTTCAGAAGTAACAATAATCCTTATGAAATTGCACATTCAAAAACAGCAGGTATGAATAATCAATACCAAGTACTATATACATTCTAGACCTCTCAACTCGGTGCAAAAGTGGTTTCGTTAAAATAGATACCCTACAGGTGGCAGTAGCAGTGTAGAACGAAAACACAATGGCTCAAGTATAAAGTGATAAGGGATCATTCACCTAGGCAACTGTAAAACAGGTGGACGAAAAGCAAACAAAAGGTAGGTAGATCCTTCACTGTCGCATTCATGCTAAAAACAGGGAACTACTGGAGTCACTAATATTGTCTGACTAAGCAGATTGCAATCAAATATTAGTTTTATTGTTTGAACCTCCCTCAGAACCTCCTTTTTGATGGGAAATAGCAAATATGCTCTCTAATGCATCTTGAGTTAAAGCGTCTAGTTAATAATATTTGATCTCATAATTCGTTTTTAAATCATGAAAAAATATTAAACACGCCGTAATTGATTAGAACAAACCAGTGGCGTAGCTAGTATTTCTTTTTACAGACGCTCGACCGCCGGTAAAATTGCGCCAAACTTCTGCAAAAAATTCCAAGCAGTAGTAAGCATAAACATTTGCGATTGTTTCAATAAATGGGATATATTGCAAATTTAAAATACATCATATTTGATCTAAACTAGAAATAAATTGTCGACGTCAATACGTGCGCCGTACATTTTACATACTGCAACGTATGAAATGCTTTTTTAATTTTTGTACTGAATTATGGAAAACAAAACTGTACTTTCCTCAAGCGTTAAATAATTTCTGACATCAAAAAAGCAATTCTTGAAGTCTGAAATTCGTTCAGGCAAATTAAAATAAAATTATTTTTTGTACCGACGTCAAAAATGACATCTTTACATTAATCTCAGTATGCAAAATGCGACATTGGAGTTGTTTATCTTGACAACGTGCACGAAGTATTTCGCGCACTAGAGCGAAAAATATTTCGTGCATGACGTCAATGGTAACTTTTTTTTTTAAAAAGGATGCCGACCAAACTTGTTTAGGAAAAATATCAATATTTGTTAAATTTTGTTTCCCTAGTAACAAAAAAACAGACTAGATTGCAATAGAATAAGTCTTTATTTTTGTATTTTATTATGATTTTACTTAATTTTTTTCATTATTTCAGTAAGTCTGTAGAAAAAATGTTGTATGCAACTCGTACGCGAAATTTCTTTGGTGCTTTCGAATGATTTTTGTCTCGGCTGCCGCCTCGACAAAAACACACGCACACTCACACTTACACACATATTCACACACATACACACCCACAGACATACATAGGGTTTCACGAGACTCTCGATTTGCAAGATTACTTGTCTTGATCTTGTCTCGAATCAAGACAAGATCGAGACAAGACTGCTTTATTAAAATCAAAACAAGATTAAGACTTACTTGGTCGAGAATTTTCAAGATCAAGAAATATTATCAATAATTTCTTGATCTTGAAAAGATAGGGTATAATCATGAAAAACCGCAAGTGATAGAAAGCAGGTTCTTTATTACTATAAACTACATTACTAACAAACTGATATGGATGCAGTAAATCCTTGAAAACACAATATTTTGTTCTATAACACCGTAGCATTAATAATAGTGAAAAAATAAATTTATTTAGGAAACTACTAAATGCAAAAGTCTGCTTCGTTCTTTTCTTATAGTAAGTGTTGCCTTCGAAAATAATTTTTCTGCAAGACAAGAAACTAACATCGAGAAACTGCACAAGAAAAGAAATATTAAAATTCTTGTCTCGATAATCAAGACAAGACAAGAGTTATTCATCGAGACAAGATTTCTTGTCTTGGTAAAACCCTAGACATACTGTGAGATCGAATAAGCTTGTCCAAAAAAAACTACCTTCTAAGTAGTTATCAATGTTTCATTCTAGTGTGATATTAGCCACACTGCGCAATACGTTTGTTCCGTTGTTTGTTTATGCTTGTTCCGTGTATTTACGTTTCTTAATTTCTCTTTATATTCTTGGACGCTGTTATTATTATACAAATAGTATTTTTCAATACTAATTAGGCATTGTTAAACGAAGTTTACAGTAAGTACAGTGTTTCCAATTAATTGAAAACAGTAATAATTGTTTGCAAATTTTAGGTTATGTATGTGCAACAGCTACAAAATGTTTTTAACAGCATGAAAAGAAGAGTAGGGTGCTGTATCAACAATAATGGGGCTCATTTCGAACATGAACTGTAATTACTAATTATGTTAATTTAGTGTTGTAAAATTTAATATTCTAATTAGTTAATAAAACAAATAATGTTGTTAATTAATTCCATTATTAACCTTAATTAAAACTGATTGCAAATAACTTCGTATTTTCATAATAATTTTTCTCTTTTGAATCTACCAGAAATTGCTAACTTGTATTTACCTCGTTTCACGCCACCACTGGGATTGCACCTGCATAAGCTCCGCGCGTCTGCCCCTCCCGGATCCCGAGTCAATCTGACCCGGGAGTTAAGGCAGTCAGCCCAAAGTTAATTTTAAAAACTCAGGCCACAGTAGATAATTGAAACAAGCATCTTCTTACCATTGTGATAATTTGTTTACAAAAATTTCTCTACTACACTACTGAAATTTTAATAAATTAAATTTTGAAAAACTGAATACTGAAATTTTGACATATACTAAGCTGAAGTTACATACGTATGTGAAATAAAAAAAAGCTGAACTTGCATACGTCAAAGCCTCCTATCAAGATGCATGGATAGCTAATATATATATATTGGTGTTTTCACTTTTTTATATTTACATTGTTTTGCGAGGGACCCACAAATGTATTGCCGCGAGAGGGCAGCAGTGACGGTAGATTTCTCTGACAGCGTCCGTGAATTTTAACCTAATCCTCCTGAAATGTTCTGACAGTTGACGAGACAATTCGATTCCTTCAAAAAGTAAAATAATAACGAATAAAAGCATACTTCGGTGAATTATTAATTAACACACCAATGTAATTCACAAAACTCAATTTAGTAGAAGCTTCAGCTTAGTAAAAAGACAGACTACCAGCAGAAAATTAAAGAGGAGTAAGTACTGTTTTAATTTTAATCAAATATGTATGTAGAATAACAATTAACTAGTAAAAACACAGTTAAGAAGTTGAGAAATACTTAAATTAATTATTTTCAGGCAGTTAAAAGAATTGTACTTCCGATCACTGTTGATAATAATCACAGCATATAAAAATTTCCTTTTGCTGTAATTTAAACAATCAACATCCTTTGTATTTTAGTAGGCAGCTACATGTTACAATGGAAAAAGCTGGTTTAATTTAAAATTACACTAATGCTAAATTAACTACAATTTAGCATACTCTACAATTTCTAAATAGTTAGGTATATCTATTTAATTATGTTTCTCATAATGATTGCAATATTTTTTAGGATTCATAACAACACGAATAAAGGAAAAGTTAAAAGAGCCCCTTTACTTCATTTAAATGAAGTCTGCACAATTTTCGTTTGTCAAAGCAATGGTATACAGTGTGATTCATAACATGTGGAACGAATTTTCAGGATAGATTCAGAATCTAAATATAATCGAAAGAATTCTCATAAACATGGGCCTGAAAACCCTTCATTATAGGGTTACAGTTTCTTGAAAATAAACCAGGCTAATCACTTTTTGTAGATAACTTTTGCAGTAATTGCACTCAAATTTTAAAATTTCATATGAGCATTATTCACGTAATTAGTTATTCATGTATTTGTAATAATTTTGCTTTGAATAAGAACACCAGAGGTGTCTCGTACGGGGGGGGGGGTCACGTAATTATGTTCTACATATTTTAGATTTTAGCATTTTTTTGAAAAATCTTATTCTCCATACAAAATTGCCCAAAAACATGTTCTCATGTTGAAAATTTCTAAATCTAACAATTTTCGAGATAATATGCTTTTCAAAAATTAAATTGCCATGAAGGTCTAATAAGTGTTTTCTTAATACATAGAATAGAATAGTTTACACAAAACTTTGAGAGTAAATTCTATAAACATGTGTCCATAAAAGCTGCTTATGAAATTAAATCTATGGAAGAGAATACTGTTCCCACTTCTGTAGACTGCAACTTGCCCGGTAATGAACAGTTTTTGGGCACATATTTATAGGAACTTTTTATTATTTTCAGATTCTTAATCTGTACTGAAAGTACATCCCAACATATTATCAATCATCCTGTGTGCATCGCCACATATAACCACAAAAATATGCGTTGATTCCTCAACTGCAACTGGTATGTCACCATCCCAGTGGCAGAATTACCAGGTCGAGAACCCTGTGTTATGATTACCTTGTCGACGTGCCATCATAGTAGGACAATGACAAATATAATAGTGACTACTTGTTCAGTGAAAGCTGCATTTGTATTTATTCAAAGCGTACAGACATGCAGTCATGTATGGTTTATGGTTTAATTATAATTTTTTGCAGACTTGCAAAACGCATTAATTATTTTATAATTTAAAAGATTTTTTTAATGAATTTATGTTTATATCAAGTATATGTTATTGGAATGCTTGTCTAGTGCTTAAGTTAACATGCTAAAAAAGTACTAAATTAGTTAACGTAGATTTTAATGTTTTCATGTTTTTTTATGTATTTTATGTGTTTTAATCCTGGTTTATACAAGCTACCCTTTGATATTTAAATCTTAGGTTTGAGATGAATATTATACAATGTTTATTGTGATCTGTATAATAGGCAGGAGCCCTTCTGAAATTTTGTAAGATAATCGCTATCCGCACACAAGTAAATAATAAACTTTTGAAGTACTTAAAATACTTGTTTTTATTACTAATTATAATGTTAAAGAGATGCACTATGTCTAGAGTGACTGTCCGCATAGATTTTGTCAATACAGTACAATTTAATGTATTATTATGTACTGATTTTTGTTTCTGTTCTATTTTTAATGTTTTAAATTACATTTATCATTTTGTGCTTATGCGGTTTGTATGTTACACAATTATAATATGTGCAGGTAGATGGTACCCTCGTAGGCAACTGTTAACCGAAATGACATTAAAGCACTGCATTAATTCTACGATAAAATTGCGCAGTTACTTCGTTGTCTTCTAATTCGATTACATCTTTATACTTTACTACTGCTATTGCCTACTTTCACTAAATAATTGCAATAAAAATTAGTACTCTATAGTGTTTAAGGAAATATGTAGAGTAAGCAATAAAGTATGATTCATATGGGTCAATTATCAATTTTTTTCATGTTTCTTTTTTTAATTACAATGCCTTACAGTCATCCCATTCTATAACTACATAAACTGTAGCATTCCACCGTGACCCATGCACATAATAAACATCAAATCGGGCGCATCAAATTGCTTTACAGAACCAATTTTGTTTTCGATTTTTTTTTCTTCGTATTTTTGCTTTGCAATAAGCCTTTTGGAGTCTTATCGATGTCAAAACTGAGTGCATTGAAATCTGTTTTTTTTCGAATTTCCCAAGAAAATCAAAACCAAGTTTTACCGCCTCCTCGCATTAACAATCGTTTTCCCGAAGTTGAATAACTACAGTGCCCGCTACAGTGATAATCAGTGTGAAGATATAAATTTTCAGGCTATATTAAATATTAACCTTTTCAATATTGCAATAAATAATGAATTATAGGAAAATATGATCGAGAATAGTTGTTGTCACTATAGTGTTCTTATAATTCTTGAATTATGACAGTATAATATCACAGTATGAACAAAGTCAGGTTAGAATAGCATTGCGTGCGGATTTCAAATTTCACGCGCAAACGTCTTTTTAGTACCTACTGCGCCATCTCTCTGCAAAACATTTCGTGACGCCCATATCAAACTCGAGTGACAACACCATACCTTCCAGCCATCTTGCCTCCTATATAGGAGGCTTTGCATACGTATGTGACATTACCAACCTTATAAAAATTAACCAACACATAGTTGTACACTAATGCCAAAAGTTTTGGAAAACTGGAAAACTTTGTTTTCCAGGTAAAATGGCAATTTCATTTACATTTAATGATAGCATTGCAACAAATTATTGATATTTTATGTGTTGCAACCAAAATAGATAATTATTTTCAAGTCTAATACTAACAATTGAGTATTCCTTTCAGATATATGAATAAAATTAAAAATTCGTTTACTCTGTTATAAAGCTTTGTCACACAAAACCATTGAAAGGGCGTTGTAGAAGAGACTTTCGACTAGAACTCTACAAAAGCGGTTTTCCGAAAAGTTGCTTTTTTCGAGAGAAAATAATTTTTTTTCTCCCGAAAAAAGCAACTTTTCGGAAAGCCCCTTTTGTAGAGTTCTAGTCGAAAGTCTCTTCTACAACGCCCTTTCAATAGTTTTGTGGGATAAAGCTTTATAACCGAGTAAACGAATTTTGAAGTTTGTCAATTTTTGGGTTATTTCTGATGCAGAGTCGAGGAAAAAAATTATTTTCTCCCGAAAAAAGCAACTTTTCGGAAAACCGCTTTTGTAGAGTTCTAGTCGAAAGTCTCTTCTACAACGCCCTTTCAATAGTTTTGTGTGATAAAGCTTTGTAACCGAGTAAACGAATTTTGAAGTTTGTCAATTTTTGGGTTATTTCTGATGCAGAGTCGAGGAAAAAAATTATTTTCTCCCGAAAACAGCAACTATTCGGAAAACCGCTTTTGTAGAGTTCTAGTCGAAAATCTCTTCTACAACGCCCTTTCAATCGTTTTGTGTGACAAAGCTTTATAACAGAGTAAACGAATTTTTAATTTTATGTCATATATTTCTGAAAGGAATACTCAATTATTAATATTAGACTTGAAAATAATTATATAATTTGGTTGCAACACATAAAATATCAATAATTTGTTGCATTGCTATCATTAAATGTAAATGAAATTGCCATTTTACCTGGAAAAACAGTTTTCCAGTTTTTCAAAACTTTTGGCATTAGTGTACAACTATGTGTTGGTTAATTTTTATAAGGTTGGCAATATCACATACGTATGCAAGTTCAGCTTAGTCCTGTTGCGATAGGGCTGTCGGCTCACCTCCGGTAATTTTCGCCACAAAAACCCTGCCCCCTGGGATAGTTCTACTTGACGCATCCCAGTGCAGTTTTTAGTAGTGTCACTCTTATAAATCAAAAACGGGTTTGTGGATCTATCCATTTTCATCTAAAAAAAACTAAAATTTTACTGTCAAAATATGTAAGTGGATTTCCGTTCGAAACTATCACCTCCCCAATCTGCATCCGCGTAACCGCACACCGTCTCTGAGCAAACACACGCTTAAAACCAAACACTTGCAAGCATGCAGACGCACACACAGGCAGCATGGCAAAACCAAATATTTCGGTATTCTCGGACCCTAAAACGTGCATTTCCGTATCTCAACTTCTGAAATTTGTATTAATACAATACTCGCCTCTAGCGAAGAAGGTAAAAAGGTGTTTGTATATCATTCTCATTGCCTTAAAACTCGAAACACCCCGTAGGCTGGAAACCCGTAGGCCGGAAACCCGTAGCCCGGAATCAAGGTCGTTAGTCCAGTGGCTCTCAATTAGTTTAGAAATGCAGTTGTAAGAGTACAAACGCTAAGTTTTAGACTTATGCAACCAAAACAGCAAACGTGTATTATTGTAGAGGTTTATTATTATCACTTCGTAGACATCAGGTAATTAATTATTGGAGATTTAATTGGAATTTATCATTAGACATAATTTATTTTATAAATTATTGCGTTGATTGTTCTAATAATTTTATAAATTTTGATATTTGTAGGTATGATTGAAAAACTGTTAAATAATAAGTTATTCCCAAATTTAGCAGTTAATATAGTAGGCATTTAAAAATTTTTTGAAATAAATTATTGGTATAGGTAACGCTTTATTATGTTAAGTTTACTTAAGTTAATTGCCACTCTAGCGTTCAGTCAGTTGTTTAGCCTGTTTATTAATTGTTATCTGTCTGTATTTACAATTAAAACGCTTTTAAAACCAATTTTACACCTAAGAATTAAAACAAGTAGGTAGTAAAACATAAAAATGCAGCCTGTTTTTGTCTAACTGTAGTGTAGGTATGAAGTAAAGTCAATCTATAATATCATATATTCCAGAGCAAATAATATTATTTATTTTCTTGAAATATACATCAGCTTGTCCTATACAAATAAATACAAATGTGTCTAAAAATGTCAAGTATAAACCATTACAATTTATTATCTACATTCAAACCCTTTGGTGTTTGATTATATACTTAAGTGTTGAATTAGTTGATGTCCATATTTGCTCATAATGGGAGTACTTTTTTGAGCAATAATAAAATTATAGCACTCAGTTTCTTTTTTCAATTTTAATAGTTTAAACAATGATGACTGACCTTTAGTATTTACATATGAATGTTTAATCTGAAGATGTAGATACAGTTTCTATTAAAGTAGCTACTTACTCATTATCACAATTTTGAAACTAAATACATACCTGTGATAACTTTATTATTATTACTTAAGTGTTATTGATTTTTTTTAAATAAAAAATAAATGAACTTTGAAGTAGTATTTATTGACATATCATTTTTAACATATATGTACATTAGGGTGGTTCTACGTTATACTTAGTAGAAAAAAAAATTTCATTTTTTGTTGTCGCACCCCCGAAAGTTGTTTCAATGCCGAAAAAACTAACCTATAAAAAATTTGAGCCCAGTCGAATAATATTAACATGTGCCACCGAGCCCCGGAAGTTCTCAAATTGCGGATTTTAATTGAATTCGCCTATTATCAAGTAATATCTCGTGAACAGTAAGTCTTATCGAAATTTTGATAATAATATAAATAAAAGAAAATTTAATTTGCTACAATTTTTGTTATATGCGATTTCTCCGCAAACCTATTGAATGCTCAAAAAATATACGTAAAGTATTAGAAAAACGTAAAAATATTTAAATTTTTAATTTCTATTAATAATAATTTTTATTTTCTATTTATAATTTGAAAACAAATATATGTATTTACCAATTTAAAAAAAAAACGAACAATAAAAATGAATTACCGAAATTACATAAATTTAAAGAATTATAATACAGCAAGAAATATAAAATAATGAAATATACATATCACAATAATTACTTTTTGGTTGCTAAAGAAGCTTTACTCGACTCCGGATATTGACGCCGATAATCACTAACAACTTGTAGCGAGTACTGCTTTTGATCCTCTTTTTTGGTAATTAAGCTGTTATATTCTTCTATCAGTTTAATACCTCTTTCCGCAATATCATTTGTGACGTGAAGACTTTTTACTTTTTCCAAACCTTCTTGGAAACCTTCGTTCACATTCCATTCTGATGGTTCTAAGTTCAAGAATTCTTTAGATATCTTGAAACGATCGAAAAAGATAACAGATTCTGTTGTAATAAACTCGTCGATATCTTTTTCCAGATATTGTAATGCATCATTCGGATTTGATATAATACGTTTGTTACTGCCTTCTGAATCTTTCTCTTTTGAGTTAATTGCTTGTACCATTTTTTGTTTTGTTTCACAAGTCACATTTTCGCTAAAAAATGACAACGCTGCTGCTTCATGGATTCAAGTACCATAAGTGGCCGCAAAATTTTGTTAATGTTGCTCGTGATATCTTTGCATCTATCGCTTCATATTTAATTAAATTTTTAAGAAATACTAAATCTTGATGCGGTGCCTCAGCAGCAACAGGTGCGCCAAACCATGCTTTAATATATAATTTTACTAAAAAGATACAAATATCACGGAGTGCAATTTCGTTTATTTTTATTTCTTTGATTTGGCCGCGAAATAAAAACATCTTTAAGCAATAAATTGCCTTCATCATCCAACGAGCATGATGCATTGCTCCAGGGGCGCGAAAAAATATTCGTCGTGGAGGTGTACCACCAAGAAAAATTATTGTTAATTCTAGGAGCTCTCGGTAGTCCTCTCGTGGCTGCTGTTTGCGTAATTGATCCATACAGAATGAAAGCATCTCATGTACTACATCTTGTAGTGCTTGGCTAATAACTAAATCATTTATTCCCGGTTCAAAAACTGTAACGTTAATTGTACTCCACGCTTGTTGAAAACGTTTAAATATCAGTACATCTGAACCTGAAGTTGCTCCAAACTTTTCTTCAAAAGCACTTCTCGGTACAATTTCGTAGATATGGTGCCTGCAAGGAAAGTATAGAATGTCACGTTCAAGCAATTGTTCTAATATTATACAGGCTCCTTTTAATCGCCCTGTGTTAGATGCAGTCGTATCACAACACAAAGCTTGTACTCTATCTGTAACACCCCATTCTTGGAAAGTTTCATAAACTGCTGTAGCTTGATCCTTACCAGTACTAGATGTTAATGCAGGGACACCAAGCAATTTCTGAGACCCTTTGAACGGTAAAATTATAGGTAACCGGTCAACATGGTCTTTTCCTGTTAATGCTGGAAGAATTTTGCCGTCCCAGTGAACGACAACTACATCCTTTTCAGATAAACTGAATTCAGCTCGAAGTTTTTCAGCGTATTCTGTTCTCAGTCGTTCACGGCTTCGATAAATAGATGATCGTCTAATTAACAAATTATTTACATCTACTCCAAATGCTTCTCCAGCTGCCATTAAAGACAAACAAAGAACCAGTGTTTGACCGTTCGACTCTGTTTTTTTTTCGTAACTGATTCATAGTTCAATATAGTTAAAGTAGGTTGAAGATTGTTATTACAGAACGACAAACATTTATATGTCACAAGATCTATTTACTTGTATTATCAAATTTTAGCCTAAAATTGAATAAATGATTGAAAAATACTTGCAAATTGTAATACATCTACATTTTCAAATTATTAATAAAAAAAATTGTTTTTTCACGATTTTTTTACGTTTTTCTAATACTTACGCAACTTTCTTGAATATCCAGTAGGTTTTCGGAGAAACTTCATATAACAGAAATTGTAGTCAATTAAATTTCCTTTTATTTATGTTATTATCAAAATTTCGATAAGACTTACTGTTCGCGAGTTATTACTTGATAACAAGTGAATTCAATTAAAATCCGCAATTTTGGAACTTCCGGCGCTCGGTGGCACGTGTTAATACTATTCGATTGAACTCAAAATTTTTATAGGTTTGTTTTTTCGGCATTGGAACGACTTTAGGGGGTGCGGCTAAAAAAAATCCGAGGTCGCAAAATTAGAACCACCCTAATGTACATACATTAGTATACACACACCTAACACATACAAAATTACTTAACAATGTTGTGAGTTCATAGTAAATAATTCGACAATGAATAGCAACTCTAAAAATGTGAGAAACTAAATTTAATGTTTAAAATTACAAAATCTGCAAATTAAAAAAAAATTATTTTAAGTTAAGCTGTTTTGATTGTTTAACTCATCTACGTATTTTCCCATATGATATTACTTGCAGGGAATCCTTTTTTTTTTCTCAATTTCTAATTTTATACTTAAATATGAATTCGGAATTTAGTTCCCTAGTTGCAGGTTTACTATATTACCTTTTTTACAACTAAGACTTCCTACTTAAGTACTTTAACTGTAAACCCTCAGAAGGGCATAAACGGCACCTCCAGTAGCTCACGCATCGGTCGTAGCCTTTCTTGAATTGTACTATTTATCTATTTATTAAAGGTACAGAAATCTTTAAGGTTTATTTGACTTTACAAAAACAGATTAATTATTTCAGGCGTATTATATGGAACTGTTAATTAATTTTATTTTTAAAACTACGCAACACAACAATTAAGCACTTTTTCAGATTTTCGAAATAAATTTGATTTCATCCTATACTACCTATAAAGGGCTCTCAAACAAGTAGTAGTTGATCCCGGTCAGACAACTACTTTTTGAGTAAATGGGCGTTAAAGTCCAGATTTTCAAAAAACTGTAGCGGCCGCCATTTTGAAGCTAGAGAGTTTTGTAAAACGATTTGGCTTAAGATGCATTTGTTTTGTTTTCTGATAACTATTATTATGGTCATTAACATCATAATTATTTTTCAACTCGTTTTTTCTGAAAACTCCTTAATATTGCTTTTTATTTTCATATAAATATTTCTTGGCTATCTTAGATAATTTTGGGTACTTGCTTTGTTTGTCTTTCCACCATTCATACACATCGCTATTTTTATTTAAGGGAGTTTCATCGAAATATCTTTTGGTTTCAGATAGATATTTATCGCCAGGTACTTCTTGCGCTGGAATTCCTTTTCTACTTGTTTTGCATGATTATCATTGTTAGATACAACAACCCGTTTTTCTGACAATTATAAATAATGCATTCCCAATTTTTTGTGTTCTCATTAACGCTATTACTAAATCTAGGATCTAGCAAAGAACACGTATCAAACATGGACAAATATTGGTGGGGCAGCGGGCGCGTCCAAGTGCCGGTCGCTACTATTCTAATTATGCGAATATCTCAATTTTCTTTAGAACATAGAACCGCAATTAAATTCCGCACAAAAGCTACTTCGGCCAAAAAATGAAATTATTTCCGCGTCTCGGGCTTAACCTTAACAGCGAGTTATAAATAAAAGTCCATGCTACAAAAAAGAGGGTTTCCATCTGGAAACCCTCAGATTATCTAATCGCTGTCAAAGTTTTAATGCTGCATAAGATGCAATGTATTTATTTAACTGCAAAAGGATTTCTCATCATTTGAAATGCGGCTATTTTGAAGAACAAATAAAGCGTTCGCGAGGAGATAAAAAAATTGGAACTGAGATATTCGTACAATCATGTCGTGAAAATTACGCTAGGAGATATTGGTTTCTAATCATTTATTCAGTAAATTTACCCCATAGCCCCTATAATCCTGCTTGTAACCTTGTAGGTACATCCTGTTACGATGACATTTTTGAAATAAAGCTCCTAAATCGGTTTGATAATTTTTTTAAAGTTAGAACGTTTTTTATAAAGTTACAGAGATAACGAGGAAAATTGGTGTATAACTATTACAAATTATTATAATTTAATACATAGACATTTAAAAATAAATATGTTTAATACCAAAAAAGTACTTGTTAGAAGGTATGCTAAGGGTTGCTGCACTCCAGATGGGTAGTAATAAAATTTACAAAAGACCTGTCAATCGGGCAATAAACTTAGACAATAAAAATAGCAAACTTACACTTTCTCACCCAAAAATTACAAATGTTGTTACGACCTTCGGTCCCTGTAAAAGCTTCCAAGAAAATATTTGAAATTGTCTTATGTTATTACAAAACTGAAATCTACTTTGTTATACAAAAATAAGTAAAATATAGCAACAATGCATAATTCAAAAATATACATGCATTTTAAGAAAAAATTGACTACTTTGATTAGCACCAGAGAAGCCTCTAAAGTGATACCAAATTTCACAGTATTTTTATTTATTTTATTTTATTTAATCTTTTTTCAAATGTTTCTACTTACTTTTATTTATTTATAAATTGAAAAGAGCACTTCTCCTTGAACTTATAGGCTGGGTGTAATTAGTAGCCAACTGTTAAATACTCAATACTCCAATCCATATTCCAATTCAGGTATTTCATATCCTATTTGTTATAAAAAATGTAATAACGGTTTACTTTAGAAGCGTTTGAGCTAGGCTATCATTGCAATTTAAACATTCTTTTACAAAATATCTGACTAATATGACAGTCGAGAGAAATTAGAAATCAATTTTTTAATTTTGTAGCGAAAATTTGGGGGGGGGGGGGGGGGAGGGAAACAGTAGCCCCCCTAAATATTAAAGTATCAAAAAAATATTATGATATTCGGATCTTGCTATCAATGATGAGCTATATTGCTTTAACAGAAATATTTTATTGTCCCCCGTTAAATAAATAAAAGGGTACCAAAGTTCAATTTTCAAAAATTCATAGAGGGCGTCACAGTGAAATTATAACAATGAGCAAAAAAACAAATTGTAGAAGATTTCCAGCTCTATCAGCTTAAAAAGTTTAAACAAAAACGTGTGGCCTGTTTGTGAGAAATATTTTTTTGAAAATTTCCAAAATTTTGGAGTGGTGCCATTGCGATCGTTTTTAGATTTTCAAAATTAATTATATTTTATGGTATAGTACCCTCAACGGGCTACCAAGCAAGATGTAGTTGATTCCAATCAGATAACTGGTTTTTGAGTAAATGGGCGTTAAAGTAGAAATGTTCAAAAATTCGTAGCCATGTTGAAGCTAGAGAGTTTGGTAAAAAATCGTTTGATTTGTCCTAAGGCCTTCTTTAATCTCCACTATTAAAATTTCCAAAATTCAGTTTCTGAAAAGAATGCTACCAAAAAAACATGTCTAACTTCCGCTTCCGGATTCTTTTTAAAAGCTTATTTTGTCGATGAATTTTTGATGTACCTCCTCATTCCAAAGCACATCAAAATCGGTCCAGCCGTTCCGGAGATATGAGCGTTACCCACCCACCCACCCACAGACAGACATTTTTTAAAACCACTTTTTTAGGATCCTGGAAGCCCAAAACATGTATTTCCGTCAAAATCTCGATTTTGAAAATTTGCATGTTATCAATACTTCCCTATACTGAAAGTATAGGAAAGTAAAAATATTAGATACGCCATGATTTTGCAGTCTTATGCAACCAGCATTACACTTCGCAATATTTGAAAACAGATTTTTACTAGAATCGTAAAAAATCGATCAACTTTTAACATACACTAATTTAAACCTGCATTTTGATAGTTTTAGTGTTTTTTATTTGATGACATTACGCGGGTTAACAATAACAAAAATAAAAACAATAAAAAAATTTATTTAATTAAAATGATCTGCAAATTTCATACATTTAGTTTTGCAAAAATATTAAATCAATTATTTTGTAGGTAAATTCTCAATATGAAATTTAAAATAAATCGGCAAAGTTTGGAACTCTATTATTATCAAAGACTGTTAGGTATTATATTTATTATATAGCATTACAGGTACTTTTACTTTATAGAATTTCACAACTCAGGTCAACAGCCCCTTCAAGTTATTGGTAAATATTTCTTGGATCACAGCTGTAGAGTAGGTTGCCTATTACATAAAATGCACACCGCGTTGATACTGCTGTATTATATCAACATAGCGGTGTGGATTCCGGCCTACGTCCTTTCCAGCCTACGGGTTTCCGGGCTACGGGCCCTACTCTTAAAACTCCAACATAAGAGAATTATTTACTCTATGGCACAGTATATACCAAGATGACTGGAAGGTATGGTGTTGTCACTCGAGTTTGATATGGGCGTCACGAAATGTTTTGCGGAGAGATGGCGCAGTAGGTACTAAAAAGACGTTTGCGCGTCAAATTTGAAATCCGCACGCAATGCTATTCTAACCTGACTTTGTTCATACTGTGATATTATACTGTCATAACTCAAGAATTATAAGAACATTATAGTGACAACTATTCTCGATCATATTTTCCTATAATTCAATATTTATTGCAATATTGAAAAGGTTAATATTTAATACAGCCTGAAAATTTATATCTTCACACTGATTATCACTGTAGTTATTCAACTTCGGGAAAACGATTGTTAATGCGAGGAGGCGGTAAAACTTGGTTTTGATTTTTTTGGGAAATTCGAAAAAAATCAGATTTCAATGCACTCAGTTTTGACATCGATAAGACTCCAAAAGGCTTATTGCAAAGCAAAAATACGAAGAAAAAAAAATCGAAAACAAAATTGGTTCTGAAAGCAATTTGATGCGCCCGATTTGATGTTTATTATGTGCATGGGTCACGGTGGAATGCTACAGTTTATGTAGTTATAGAATGGGATGACTGTAAGGCATTGTAATTAAAAAAAGAAACATGAAAAAAATTGATAATTGACCCATATGAATCATACTTTATTGCTTACTCTACATATTTCCTTAAACACTATAGAGTACTAATTTTTATTGCAATTATTTAGTGAAAGTAGGCAATAGCAGTAGTAAAGTATAAAGATGTAATTGAATTAGAAGACAACGAAGTAACTGCGCAATTTTATCGTAGAATTAATGCAGTGCTATAATGTCGTTTCGGTTAACAGTTGCCTACGAGGGTACCATCTACCTGCACATATTATAATTGTGTAACATACAAACCGCATAAGCACAAAATGAAAAATGTAATTTAAAACATTAAAAATAGAACAGAAACAAAAATCAGTAGGTACATAATAATACATTAAAATTGTACTGTATTGACAAAATCTATGCGGACAGTCACTCTAGACATAGTGCATCTCTTTAACATTATAATTAGTAATAAAAACAAGTATTTTAAGTACTTCAAAAGTTTATTATTTACTTGTGTGCGGATAGCGATTATCTTGCAAAATTTCAGAAGGGCTCCTGCCTATTACACAGATCACAATAAACATTGTATAATATTCATCTCAAACCTAAGATTTAAATATCTAAGGGTAGCTTGTATAAACCAGGATTAAAACACATAAAATACGTAAAAAAACATGAAAACATTAAAATCTACGTTAACTAATTTAGTACTTTTTTAGCATGTTAACTTAAGCATTAGACAAGCATTCCAATAAAATATACTTGATATAAACATAAATTCATTAAAAAAATCTTTTACATTATAAAACAATTAATGCGTTTTGCAAGTCTGCAAAAAATTATAATTAAACCATAAACCATACATGACTGCATGTCTGTACGCTTTGAATAAATACAAATGCAGCTTTCACTGAACAAGTAGTCACTATTATATTTGTCGTTGTCCTACTATGATGGCACGTCGACAAGGTAATCATAACACGGGGTTCTCGACCTGGTAATTCTGCCACTAGGATGGTGACATACCAGTTGCAGTTGAGGAATCAACGCATATTTTTGTGGTTATATGTGGCGATGCACACAGGATGATTGCGTTGATTAAATACTTCAATCAACGATGATTGATAATATGTTGGGATGTACTTTCAGTACAGATTAAGAATCTGAAAATAATAAAAAGTTCCTATAAATATTTGCCCAAAAACTCTTTGTTACCGGGCAAGTTGCAGTCTATAGAAGTGGGAACAGTATTACCTCTTCCATAGATTTAATTTCATAAGCAGCTTTTATGGACACATGTTTATAGAATTTACTCTCAAAGTTTTGTGTAAGCTATTCTATTCTATCGTATTAAGAAAACACTTATTAGACCTTCATGGCAATTTAATTTTTGAAAAGCATGATATTATCTCGAAAATTGTTGGATTTAGAAATTTTCAACATGAAAACATGTTTTTGGGCAATTTTGTATGGAGAATAAGATTTTTCAAAAACATGCTAAAATCTAAAATATGTAGAACATAATTACGTGACCCCCCCCCCGTACGAGACACCTCTGGTGTTCTTATTCAAACCAAAATTATTACAAATACATGAATAACTAATTACGTGAATAATGCTCACATATGAAATTTTAAAATTTGAGTGCAATTACTGCAAAAGTTATCTACAAAAAGTGATTAGCCTGGTTTATTTTCAAGAAGCTGTAACCCTATAATGAAGGGTTTTCAGGCCCATGTTTATGAGAATTCTTTCAATTATATTTAGATTCTGAATCTATCCTGAAAATTCGTTCCACATGTTATGAATCACACTGTACACCAGTGGCGTAGCTACCATAGTGCTAGGCGGTGCCGTGCACCGGGGCCCCCAAGCTCAGGGGGCCCTCGGACCCTGACCAGCAAACCTCAAAATGAACTAGCGAAAAATTCTCCCACTTTCGGAATGTAAATAAAATAGGTTGCAACACGACTTTAATCATGGCAACTCATTTTAAAGAATACAGGGGAATTCCCAACAAGTTTCGAACTTCTGTTCGAAACTTGTGGGGAATTCCCCTGTATTCTTTCTGTTGTTTGTGCAGTGTTTCCGGGGATTCCCCAATGACGTTTTGTAGCGTAGCATTACATTACGTTTCAGTTTCTTGTTAATCTTGTTAGTTGTTGGTTGTTCCCTGTTTTGCATAAATTAGAGAATAAGAGAACTAAAATTATGCATAAAAAAAGAAACCTAGTGGTGCGTTTAAGCGCAAACAACGCCAGGAAAGAGATGATAGTAAACAAAAATTACCAAAAATTGACAAATTTTTTAGTCAGCCTTCTACAAGTAGTTTTGGCCCAAATATTTTGGTTGATAGTGACTCAGATAATGTGACCACTGCAGTGCCGGTTGAGAAGCCTACTGAAGAAGATTTGATCATCATTGCAGTTAAAGATACCGCCGCCGGTGACGATGCCGCCGATCATATCAACGACGACGATGTCTGCACGGCACAGGTAACAGCGGAGGAACCATCGACCTCATCATTTATCGAAAATGTGATCGATCAATCTTTTTATGACTTGGGAAACTTTACGAACAGGATATTAAGTGATAATGAAAAACGTCAAATTCTTGATATGGGGCCTTTCAGAGCTGGGCAATGCTCGGATACAAAGGGCTTGGCATAGTGCTCGAAGCACTTTCAGTGCTTAAAGCACAATGCTTCAAGCCTTTTCCAAAATCTGTGCTCGGTGCTTGGCAATCCAAGCATTCTGTCAAAGTGCTTGGTAATTGGTAATTAGGGAAATGTGCTTGCAAGCACTTCGAAAGTGCTTGCAAGCCCTTTCGAAAATTCCACTCCCTTAAAGTGCTTGCCAGCACTCGTCGATTGCTTGCAAGCACTTTTTGGAGAATTTCGAGCCCTTTGAACAAGTTTAAACTGACAAAATCGTGATAAAAATGGGTTACAGTTCTGATGCACTTGCTGATTTGCTCATTCTTTTATGAGAGCTTGTGTGTAGTGTACCTATCGTTATGGTCATTGACTCTGGTCTCTGACTCATTGTTTATTTTGTTAATACTTTGAGTGAACTTCGTCTGCAATTCTGCATATTCCAAGTAAGTTTTATTTTCTGTGGGTGCTTTCAGGAAATCTGATCATTATGATTTGGCTTCTGCCAATTTGCAATCTAATGTCAGACTCAGAGTAGTTATTTTAAATACATTTGTTTTTATCACTTGAGTGTTGAGTAAGTCGAGTTTGAGTTCTACGGATTCCTTTTTGACCTAGGACAATAATTCAAATTTTGTATGTGGGCCCCTGATTCTGTCACCTTTCAGCAAAATATTATTTTGTTGAAACTAAAACACTATCGAGTTAAACTGTAGTTCAGACTAAGTATATAACTGTACCAATAGTGTTTAATTACAATTTGAAGTTCACTTGTAGTTGTATTCTGCGATTGAAAAATTAGCTTTTAATCCACTACTACGTATGCAAAGTTCAAAGTGAAGAATATTCTAATACTTGCAAGCACTTTTTAGAACTTCCCCGCACTTTTTAATGCTTTAAGCACACTGGAGTACTCTAAGCATTTTTGAATGCTTGGAAGCACTTGGCAAGTGCTTTAAGCATTTCTGAGTGCTTAGAGCAATTTTGAGTGCTTTAAGCATTTTCCAAATTAAATTCCAATTACTTTCGTAGTGCTTGGTATTCGGTAATTGCGAAAGTTAATTACTTTCATCAGTGCTTGGTAATTTCAATTACTTTTATTTATCAGAGTGCTTAGTGCTTAGATATTGCAAGCATTGAAGTTCAGTGCTTAAGGCTCGGTGCTCGAAGCACGCTACCTCAGTGCTTTGCCCAGCTCTGGGGCCTTTACAGCCTTCAGGGCCTTTTCCAAAAGACGTCCGCCAGAACAACAGGTGTTTTTCAAAATCGTACTACTTTTCAACTTCTAAATATGGACCAGTTCATCGTTTTTGGCTGTGTTATTCTAAAATACTAGATGCTGCCTATTGTCAACCCTGCTGGTTATTTGCTTCGCTAGCTAGATGCTAGATGGTCCAGTAGGGTCAATACGATATCTGCAATAAAACTTTTTTTCGATATAATCAAAGCATTAACAGAAATAGTTCTCATGAATTCCAGTAAAGATGAGCGTAGTGAAGCAGAAAAAATTAAAACAAAAATGCTAAATTTCGAGTTCGTGTTGCTTTGCGAATTCATGCACCGTGTATTGAGTGACATCAATTATGCATCTAAAACTTTACAAAAATGCGATATCGATTTGGCCGTGGCAAGTACAGCTTTAGCAGAGACAAATGCAAAGATGCAAATTTATAGAAATGACTTCGAATTATTCAAGTGCAAAGCCAGTGAAACTGCAAGAAAATATGGCATAGATCCCCATTTTCAAGAAAAAAGGCAAAGGAAAGTTAAAAAACATTTTGATGAATTAGCTTCTGATCACCGATTTCGAAACAGGGAAGAAATATTTAAAATTACTATTTTCAATAATGTACTAGACACAATAATAACTCAATTAAATGCACGTTTTACTGGTATGAGTGCAGTCAGTCAGATATTCAATTTTCTAACACCAACATTTTTACTGGATGTAGATGAAAGAACTTTATTACAAAAGTGTGACCAATTCCAAAGTAAATATTCTGATATAATAGGCCCCAACTTTTCTCTTCAATTTCTTAATATTTACCACCTAATTCTATCTAAATTAACCAAGGCATGGGCTATTCACCAATTCTGTAAAGAAATAATGAGATTATATGGAGTGCTAGAATGCGACCTAACAGAAGTATTTACAGCAATGTTACTGTTCCATACAATTCCTGTCACTTCTGCAGAAGCTGAAAGATCATTTAGCAAACTAAAAATAATAAAAAATTATTTAAGGAATACTATGGGCCAAGCTCGACTCCGACATTTATCGCTAATAGCAATCGAAAACAAAGCCGCATGCGCATCAAGCCTAGATTTAACCGAAATCGTTGATACTTTTGCGAAAACTAAGGCTAGGAAAAGATTATAAACTAAA
Organism: Ctenicera cuprea; assembly: GCA_958336395.1. Classification (NCBI taxonomy): domain Eukaryota; kingdom Metazoa; phylum Arthropoda; class Insecta; order Coleoptera; family Elateridae; genus Ctenicera; species Ctenicera cuprea. The sequence continues at coordinate 42,197,472 of OY284490.1, forward strand.
TTGTTATTTTGTTGTTAGTAGGTAGGTCCGACTTTCATATAATAAACTGGAAGAGATCCCTTAAACGGATAAATTCGCTTTTGTACATGACTTAACTGTAGGTATATAAATTGTTTTTAATGTTTTATGTACAATAAAGTGTTTTACATACCAATATTATATATATAATATAAAACCTAACCAGTTTAGTTAGGGCCCCAGTTTTTTTTTGCACCAGGGCCTTTGGTTACCTAGCTACGCCTCTGCTGTACACCATTGGTTTGGCAAACGAAAATTGTGCAGACTTCATTTAAATGAAGTAAAGGGGCTCTTTTAACTCTTCCTTTATTCGTGTTGTTATGAATCCTAAAAAATATTGCAATCATTATGAGAAACATAATTAAATAGATATAACTATTTAGAAATTGTAGAGTATGCTAAATTGTAGTTAATTTAGCATTAGTGTAATTTTAAATTAAACTATCTTTTTCCATTGTAACATGTAGCTGCGTACTAAAATACAAAGGATGTTGATTGTTTAAATTACAGCAAAAGGAAATTTTTATATGCTGTGATTATTATCAACAGTGATCGGAAGTACAATTCTTTTAACTGCCTGAAAATAATTAATTTAAGTATTTCTCAACTTCTTAACTGTGTTTTTACTAGTTAATTGTTATTCTACATACATATTTGATTAAAATTAAAACAGTACTTACTCCTCTTTAATTTTCTGCTGGTAGTCTGTCTTTTTACTAAGCTGAAGCTTCTACTAAATTGAGTGCGTTTATCTCGACGACTCCATCGGATGGAAACTCCATCCGATCGTGTCCATCCACTTGAATTTTGCGAGATAAACCGTTAAGCGTGAAACTTCGATCGGATGCGACACCTAAATTCAATCTGGGAGTTTTGTGGGCTTGAATCGAGTGAAGTGGATGGAAGCGTAAGATTTTCACGACACAAACATGATTGACTTGAGTTGACAGATCAGATGTTTTATGTATACCTAAGTTCATGTAGATATAGTTTCCCGCCAACTGTTTGTGAGGTTTAGGTTACGTGTGTAGCACGTTGATTTCTTGATTGTAGGTGTAAAATAAATAAAATTATAAAAATAAAAATCTCAATGAATAAAGATATTAATCTTAAATGTTACTGTATTTTCTATAAAATATTACAATATTTGTATTAAATATTTGTTTTTCTTTCCCTTTGAAGTTCATCAATTTTTGCTCTTCGCCTTTGACGCCACTTCACGAAAAATACAGTATTATTAAAAAGATTGCACATTAATAACTGCAGATGGAAAAGCATAAACATAGTAGTTGCTGTCTTTGGTAATAATTTCATTATAATTATAAACAAAAATACCGCGCAAACTTTTAAAGAAATGAGGTTATGTACAATTGGAAAGTTAAGCAATGTGAAGTTGGCTTAACGATAGCGCTGTCTTCGTCTTCTGTTGCATTCGTCACTTTTCAATTGCAGCGGACTAATGTAAGGATTCATTAATCCGCTAAAGTGGATACCGACATATACACTTTAGTTTGAAATAAGGATTGACTCGACACGATCGGATGGAGTTTCCATCCGATGGAGTCGTCGAGATAAACGTACTCATTGAGTTTTGTGAATTACATTGGTGTGTTAATTAATAAATCACCGAAGTATGCTTTTATTCGTTATTATTTTACTTTTGAACGAATCGAATTGTCTCGTCAACTGTCAGAACATTTCAGGAGGGTAAGGTTAAAATTCACGGGCGCTGTCAAAGCGATGTACCTTCACTGCTGCCCTCTCGCGGCAATACATTTGTGGGTCCCTCCCAAAACAATGTAAATATTAAAAAGTGAAAACACCAATATATATATATATATATATTAGCTATCCATGCATCTTGGTATATACCTTATTTACTCTATGGCACAGGTAGTAGAATCAGTAGTACCACTACCTCAAAAATTAGGCTTGGATTACAAAAAAGAAAGAGACACAAAATATTTATTTTGAAGCATACTTTTTAATGGTGTAACTAGTATTTGAATTTTAATAAAGACAACTAAAATTGGGCGGTGCACCACCGCTCAACCACCCTTCTCATTTCGCAGTTTTATTCATATGTATTTTAACAAATTATCTACGGAATACAGGAGCTGTAACTTGTCAGGGATGTATTATTGGGTAACAACATTTTGGGCAATCGCCTTAATTTTCATAGAGGAATTACCAACTAAGTTTTTTTGAAGTATTAAACAGACCCTGTATACTGCGGTGGCAATAGGGTGTCCATGGTTCTCTTCCATTTTAGGTGTGATGAAAATTTGTTCTGCAGAAAATATGTTCCAACAATACGAATTGGAAACAATAATAATTTAGTTATTTAGTTTTCGCATACTATGATAAAAAATACACTTGTGCATACATAACCAAACATATTTTGAACGTGGGTTTTTCTGTATCGTCAAAATAATAATAGAAGTGAATTTCGTTTCGTATGCAATCTAAAATTTTGATAAGTAAAATTTTCCCAGGTTTAATATTTAATCACAACATATAAAGTCTAATTGATTTGATAAATTGAAAGTGGAATTAAACCATCTTAAGAATGGCTTATCCTGCTGGATATTCTAGTGATGAAGATGAATTGGATGGATTTTTGTCTGTAAGTACTAGTTATTAATGTAGGGTACCTACCATTCAATCGTTGCTTTTATTAAGGAAATCTAAAATTTTTAACGAAATAGAACTAGGATTTAAAAGTTTTTGTGTACCTATGGTTCGCTTTTAATGACATCCGCTTTTTTGCATGCTTTTATAGCAGTGGGAAAATCTTGGAGTGGTGAAAACGTCTATTTTATAGTGAACATGATTAGGTACCAAGCAATGCACTAAAATAAAACATTAGAGCAGGCCTTGCCCAGTGTGTACATAAGAGCATATGTAGGAGGAATATTACGTATGATAAAATTAAAAACGACAAACCTTTCAGATCAAGTACTTGTATGAAACTTTCAAAAATAGGGTTTGGCTGGTAAAAGCAATTTTTAATAGTTACATTTTTGCTGTTTCTTATGTATTAGTTTCCACCTTCAGTATAAATAAATGTTCCAATTTCGACATTTTTATCCAAAAAAAAAACACGCTTAAGGTTCAAGAAATCTAAAAAAGTTATGAACATGTTCAAATAATCTGAACATTCTTTTTTAAATTTGTAAACTCCTCCTAAAAGAATAAGATTGTAACCAAGATTTTGGATGCACTAATTTTGGACGCACCAACACCTCCCGAATTTTTTCGAGCTGATAATTTTTGTTTTCTGATTTATGGTCTCTTTTAATCCCATTCTATCTTTTTCCACACACAAATCAGTTTTTCTACAGTTATTACGTAAGAGGGAGGGACTTGGAACATTTTTGGCTAGTAGTCTTAGGGGTAGGCATCATATAGGCCTATCAGCCACAGCTTTAGGAGTATTCTGATTTTATTAGTAACTATTGGGGCTAAAATATTTATTTCATATAAATACTTTTTAAAAGAATAAAAAACAAAGGTTGTTGAAGTATGGAAACGTCTAGGTGAACTGTTTCACATATTGTTTTTTCTGCAGTTTAGTTGCCCTGCGCTAACTTCATTATAATAATAATTACAGCATGTTTAGTTATTCCAACTGTTCTTGGTTTAGTATTTTCAAATTCATCTTCAAGCCTGACTACATGATTGAAATATTTATTATTACTGTAATACCTAATGTGTTTTTGTCATAAAACATTTGTGTTCAAGGATGACTCTAATGATTTAGATCATATACAAGTAGCACAAGTAGTACAACAACTAGATGAACCCCAGGAGCTTACTAGAGAGCAGAAACTAAATAATCTTTTCTTCGCTGTAATGAATGGAAATGTTGAAAGTGTTAGATCTGCATTAGATGAAGGTTAATAGTAATGCTGATATTTACTTATTTTTGTTGTGAAATGTATGTTTTTCGTGTAATACATTTTAACAATGATTTAGGCATTGAAGTAAATGCAGAAGTGCGAGATGGTTGGACAGCAATACTACTTGCAGCATCTGTTGGAGATGCAGATATTATGCGTGAACTGATTAGCAGAGGAGCTGATGTAAATGCAAGCAGAGGTAATATGAAGAAAATCTGTTGAATGCTAGTAAAACAAAATATATATATTTTTAGATAAATATACTGCTTTAATGGCAGTATGTAGTTGTCCAGAATCAACTTCTTCTGCAACCAAATGTGTAGACGTTGTTACACAGTTAATTGCAAAGGGAGCCAAAGTCGATGCTATAACACGTACAAGAAAAACTGCTTTCATGTTCGCAGCCAGTAATGGAAATGTTGAAATTGTTAAAAAACTGCTCTCCTGTTGCGATGTAAAAGCAGAAGATAATCAAGGATGGAATGTAATCAACACAACAATAATAATACTGCGTAAATTTTGAAGCACCTATATCATTTTAGGCATTATTCTGGGCCATAAATGATAATAAAGCGGAAGTTGTACAAGTATTACTAGATGCTGGTTTCAGTCTTGATCAAGTCGATGTACGTGGAAACACACCTGCATTTTATGCTATTTCGCAAGACCACGAAGATGTAATCAATATACTCCCAATAGCAGTTGAAAGTAGGATTACCACCATACATGAAAGTTGTTATCAAATTGAAACTTTATTTGCTAACCAACAGTAAGTTTTAATGACTTTTACAAACTTAACTTTAACTATACTGCTTTAGACCACAGTTTTATCGTGATATCTGCTGCATGCTGTATGGAATGAAATGTGAACAACTAGCAAATACATTTGCCAATACTAGCTTATTAGAATTTCTGTCTCTTAATGAAGCAAAACTATTACAATTAGGTGTATCAGTACCATATCAACGTAATAGAATTTTAACAGGTTTACATAAATTTCACAAACACCTTTACAAACAGAAATCAATACCCATAGTTACTAAAGATTCTATTTATAGGTGAGTGATTATACAGGATGAGTCATTCAAGTATCGCCCTCCTATACTATTTTCGTAAACCAGTGGTGTCCCAGCATTTTCGTGTAAAGGGACCAAATTAAATGTTTGGGTGTCCACAATAGTCGGAACATAGGACAAGTGCTTTGTAACTTTTGGCTAAAGAGCAACAAACAAGTGTTTTGAAAGATTTATACAAGCACTCGACAAGGTACTACCTACTAGATTGATACGGCCCACTGCTTGCAGTCTGTACATCGCTGGACATAAACATATATTAGTAACCTTACCGGGACACATAGACCCTGTACCACACAGTGATGCAAAATAGGATGAGGCCATTGTATCACACAATAAAATAGTACCCAAAATCGAGTTTCCGCAGCGAACATGTTAAAAATATAAAATATTGATATAGCGGTCATAAGAAAAAAAAAGGTGACCATCACAAATTTTTTAAAGACAGACACTTTTTCTTTGCCAATTAGACAAACCTTTTGATTCAGATTCTATAAAAAATTCCTCAGTTCACTTTTCATTAACCTCGCAACACCCAAAATCAACTTTTCTTTTTCTCCACATTTTTTTAAATAAAGGGTGGAACGAGGAAATTTAATAGTTACTTCGGAAAAAATTAAAATTTAGAAAACTTGAACAATTACAAAAAGCCGTTCATTGTAATATGTACAGAATGCTTTAACCACACAGCCCAAAATAAATTTTGATCTGGCGGTAGCACTGACAAACTATTAACTACTTTATGTCACACTGTAAAATATTCTGCACTGTCACATGAGACGGACGTGAGGTACTTCTATGAATACTGTGCAGTATTTTCATGAAATGCATTGTCCCTGCAAACCTTCTGCCACTGTTGGCATTGGTGGTGTACAGTACACCAAAGGTTTATATACTTCTGTAGGTTACCTCAGAAATGCGTTTGTAGATCAAGTGTGGTCAGCAAGCAGAGGGAATGTGACATAACTGTAGCCCAATGCCGGCCGCCTCGATTTGGTTTATCAATAATCACGAACAATAAGTTTTTAAAGGTTATGCTGGACACTCATTGTGCAATCGCCACAAATTTCGCAATTCTCATCCAGAACTTGATACTTACGCGTCAAACTGCATAACGAGCTTAATTACGAGATAGCATCTTGAATACAACGCCTCCCTTATGGTGTTTTAACTGAACCGTCAGCCGAATGGTTGAACAATGTAAAAACATTGGATAATTATTATCAGGAGTATTTAAGGATATATAGGAAAATTATCGATGACGTCATTATGGAGTGTGGCATTACTGCACCGCGTTTATCCAAACAAAAATTGATATTCTCAACTGTTCAGAAAACAATAGGGGGCAACAGTTAAATGACTCACCTTGTATTTGTTTCATACCTGTAATACTCACTCAAGTTGCTCACTTAACGCATTTGTAGTACAATTAACGTGGCAGATGCTTTAATATCAGCTGTAAGACAATTAGTATCAATGGAAGCGGGGATCAAATATGTTTCATATTTCGATATCGACACAGAAGATAAAAAACCCTTCCACATTAACATTATAAGAAATAGAATAACCAAATTGAAGAAAACTGCCACTGCATTGCATTCATTAACTCAAATGGTAAGATGTTTATAATATTCTCGCCCTTTTTTATCATGAAAAATTATTTTTCATTACAGTGGGATTCTAATAATCATCCAGTAGATTTAATAACCAACCATTCAAACAAACGTACTCCCAGATGGATCAAATGGTTTGCATGTTTGAGCATTATATCGCTAAGTTCAGTGATAGCTACTAAAGTAAAAAATTACTGCTAAATTCCAAAAAATTTGTTATTTTGTATTAATGTTTGTGCCATATGATTATGTAGAATACATTTTTAACAGCATTATTCGACTATATGTATAAAGTTCTTTTGGTACAACTAATTTTTCATGTACACAATAAAATTTAGTATTTAAATATCCTTTATTGTTTATAAATAAATTACAAAAAATTCATTTTCTGCTTATCAACTACAGTGATGTACAAGCCGTTTCTAAACATATAATAAATTTAGTACCAAGCATTGCACTATCACAATTTCCACAACTTGAATTTTTATTAGCACAGTTTTATTGTGAAATTGTACACATAAAATTTAATATCAGCTAGCTAACGGTAATAATATAATAATAACAATAGTAATGAAACAAATTACACTGCAATAACAGAAAAAATTTAGATCTTGAAAGCAGGTGGAAAGGTGTAGAGAAGGCGTCACTTTTTCTGTTCTGATTTAGTGTTGAATTGGAATTAAAGTTTCACCATGAGTAATTGCTGGTAATGGAGCCTCGACAGTTAATACACCATCTTTGCTCAAGGAACTCTTGATGCATTCAGGATTTGTTCCTTTAGGCAACAAGAATTCTCGATTGTACTCCCTGTACACTGATTTAGTATCGGTCTTTTCTTCGTGTTTTGCATGAACCTGAATTAATAATCACTAATATAACAAATTCACTTGACAAATATTTATTTAAGTTTGTAAAATACTATTCTTGTCCAACAAGTTAGTTCATTATGACATACAGAGGGAGCTAAAAAAAGAACTGAATCAAGAGAGTGGTGAAAAAATCCGCATGTCCAGATTGATTCACAATTTTCATTATCTGCCATTAATTTTCAAATCAATCAACGACACGTGGAATTTTTTCATCGTTTCATCATTGATTTTAATTTTTGCTCACTCTGTATAAGGAAACAAGAAAGAAGTCTGATACGAATAATAAGCTATATTATATTTACCAACAGTTTGTTGTCAACAGTTTTGACAACAATTTCTTCTGGAGCATACTGGCTGACATCAAATCTCAATTTAAGACATTTGGAGTCTCCATCACCTTGGATAAGGGGCGAATTCAAATCATCTAGCCATGTTCTAACTTCGCCTGGCCTTGCCGTTAGGTCACTGCTTGTGTTGTGCGACGATTGTGTAGTTGAACTGCTAAAATTAGTAATAAAATCGGTAAAAAATAATGTACATACATACACATTTATTATTTCATGCTAGATATGTTGCTACCATTTAATAACATTGATTGGAACAAGTGAGAAATGAAATTGAACTTTGATTTAAAACAATCTATTTGTGTTCTTGTCATAACTTATATTGGAAAATGAAGTGCACAAGCAGTAGAACTTTTATCAATCATTTGCAAAGAGATTAGTAAAAAGTTACGCATAATGTCTGTAACTTCGTAAATATTGATGCTATAAAAAAAGTAGCCTTAATAAAAGTTCTTTATTTAATTTCAAGAGCATACTTTGTCGATGTTTGATTTTGTATACGTCTTTTACATGGCACCCTATATTTTTTTTACGTGTTTGGATTCAGCAATTGTTCCCGTTTCTGCTACAAATTCTTTCATAAGATTGCAATTTTTGAATAAATACTTTAGAAAGTCAAAAGTTTTCCTAGTTGCCATAGCAACCAAATAACGAAACGTAAAAATAATTGAACATCAACAAAGTATGTACCGAAACTTAACAAATAACTTTTATTAAGGTAATTTTTTCTTCGAATCTATATTTACGATGTTATAGACAGTACACAACTTTTTTACTCGCCCTACATCAAAATATCGATTGTTCAAAAAAAAATTCTGGTCAGGTGTGTGATCTGTGGTTTTTTCCCAATGCACGACTTACAAGTTCATGTTATTGTTTTGTACATAAACTCTACAAACATACCATTTGCTTGTAATAAAATGCAAGACCTGTTGGACTTCACGCGCTGTCAACTATCGCAACCGAAAAGTTCTTATAAAGCATAAGTAATAAGCTAAGACATTCGTTAACGTTAACAAAATCACGTACCAGTCTACTTGACCAAGCATTTGTTTGAATGGGACAATTTTAGCAAAATTTATGGGGTGTAAAAAAATAGATTTTCGTAAGACTTAAATCATAAGATGATCCGATAATTTTGTTACATTTAAATGATAATTTTGTAGCAGCGTTATTTGTAGAATTAGGAAACAGATAAGATTGTGCATATCTCAGTTGCAATGTGGAAAATTAATGTCTAATAAAATTGAGCAATCATCTACTATAATATCTAAATCCATATTTACAAGGTAAAATAAAACACCTACACCTATCGCACGGCAATCTGAAGGGCGTTCATATTTTTATTATTGTAAAATTTAAGATAGGCATCACAATCTTCAAGATGATTAAATTTGATGAAAGGCGGACGAAGATTCCATCTTTTATAAGTTAGTCAGTCGGATTGCATTGCAATACCTAAGACATCAATTTATGAGTTACATCCTTCAGTATTCTTCAAATACAAACAAAGTGTTGATTCTTTGCCAAAAAACTATATACAGTAATCTAATTATAATAAAAATGGCTCACTGTTGAAGAGTGCAATAAGGGTCAGGTCAGTAGTTGTTAAATATACAAACCTGCTTGATTTAGTCTTGTTTCCTCCAGAAACCTTTTCATACTCGTAAGACATGCAAAGTTAAAAGGCATTGTTAGATTATTGTTACAAATGCAACCAACGTACTACAAAAAAAGATAAAGAATTTAATAAATACATTAGAAGAGCCACCACCAAACGACATACTTCAAGCATTCACATATATACAGCATAGCTATCGCCAATATAACTACATTAAAACGATAAAAGTGAAAGTAATATCACCAGCACAACTGATTGCAAGAACTATTCATTTTCTGGTTTTATTAACGAATTTTTGGTTAAAAATTATAAATTTTATATATTTCTGGCGTAAATAATGAACAACTTTAAATACTTTGTCTAGCAGACTGAAGTTCTAGGTGTTGTATTTATAAACGTCGCCAGTTGCATTCCAGTGTGGTGCCAACTTTCTAGAATGCATGGTAATAAGATACCTTTCGTGACGGCCACATCTCATGTTGTATGTTTATGCCTATCTTTTTTAATAACTGCACATTGCAATAAAGCAGAATTTGGATTAATAAAAAATACTCCGAAGAGTGACTGCTTTAAAGGATGCATTATAAATTCTAATTTAGTCTGGTGAAATAAATTAAAAGAGGCAGGATGAATCAACAATTGTAATACCCAACAGCCACTCCTACCATATGCAAGCCATCAGCCTCCGATTGTTGCTTGTTGTACTTGTATAACAGAAACAGCCAGTCTATTTATGGACCATGACAGCATCAACGAGTTACGTATGCACTCTTTAAATGGACACAGTTGTCAGGCGCCGATTGTAATTTACACGATTCAGCGCGAATCAAAGATTTCAATGCGCTAATACAACACAAGTAATAATTCTTTAAGTCATCGGCACTTAATTTGGTTACCATTCAATATTCTCATTAGCATCTGGAGATTTTAATCAATTACAAATTTCCACGTTTCCAACATTCTGGTAGGTACCTACGCTATATAGGCGTTTTCGTTTTATTTTTGAGATCCGCAATTTAATCCCTTAAATAGATACATCTTTTTGATAGGTCGGTCTCGGTATACTAATACAAAAACTTTTTTATAATGTTAAGAATTATAGAAATTATATACAAAATTTGAATGGTTTTAATTTTTTAAGAAAACGATAGGTAGTAAATAGATAGTACATAAAAAATAATAAAAGACGTGAAACATTAAAATACTGACTCGGGCTATTACTGTTGAAACGGATAGTATCCGGCTATTCGGTTATCCGGCACGTTTGGCCAGATATTCGGCAGGGCCGGATGTTAGTTTGTATGAAAAATCCAACAGAAATTTGTGTAAGTGCATAAGCTTGTAAAATATATAACTTTTGAATCATCTATACGCCATTCGTTAACGTATATTGAAACTTTTGACTACCCAATGTTCATTGTTTTACAGTTGAGGTTTTAAGAGAAACACGTCCATGTGATTTTCATCATCTTTATATATGGCCTTTGCAAAGTAGCAAGTAAGTAGCTTTGGTTTCATCACTGATAATGATTTCAAAATGTTCCTATAGACTCCAGACTCGATTTTTATAGACTCCAGACTCGATTTTTATTCATTTTGTTCAATTGTTATTGTTTAATGTTTGCTTTGCATGTGGTCTCACTAGACAGAAACACAAACACAACACGACTCCACCCTTCTGTACTTGCTACAACCCTTTGTTGCACTTATAAATGCGTTCAAGGATGTCTTATGTCCGGCCTTACTATCCGGTTCTACAATCGGACCAAATGCCATTCGGCGCCGAATACCCGTTATTCGGTAATTGATTTGGGCCGGATATTCATTATCTGGCTTTCTTAAAAACTCGGTATCTGCTACATCTCTAATTTAGAGATTTCGACGGAAATACATGTTTTGGAGCTTCAGGAACCCAAAAATGTGATTTTAAAAAACTTCTGTTTTGGTGGGTGTAGGTGCGCCCCATAACACGCGAATGGATGGTCCGATTTTGGCGAATTTCGGAACTAAGAGGTTATCAAAAATTAACCAACAAAAATAAGGTTTTAAAAAAATTCGAATCGGAAGCAGAGTTAGACACTTTTTGTAGCATTTTTTCATACCTATATCAATTTTCTCAAATCCACATCCAAAATGTTTTTTCGAACTTTCTAGCTTCAAAATGGCGACACCATATTAATCAAAAACGAGTAGACAAGTTCGAGATGGTATTCGGAATTATAGTAACCCTACAGGAACACAATGTTCATCTCTTCGAGAATTTTTGTACTAATGAAAACTGCGAAGTGAAAAATATTTTTAAAGTTTTGGAACTTAAAAATATATTGTCCAGAAACAGCTACACAATGGTTTTTAAATTTTGCGGGCTTATAGAAATAGATGGATATCAACCATTGGTAGAAATAGAGATGCGCTTAAATTTGGTTGGTTGCTTTTATTACTACACCGAGGACGATAGATAATACATTTCTGATCAATTGCTCATGAGTGATAGTAGAATAAGATTCACAACTTCATTTTTGGGTGCAGCAATATTGAGGGGGGGGGGTCGCGGTCCCACTCAATTTTTGACGGTTGAATTTGCTTTCGGTCATCTTTAATCCCAAGAATTCGTTTTTTTTTCTCACAAAACTTACACAAAAATTTTAGGTTTCATATGCAGTAATACATTCCCGTAGATTACAGTGGTAAGACTAAATTTGGTATCCAAATACAGTACGACATGCAGGTTCTGACTGCGCTCTTCGAGGCGGGCAAGAAGCGTTGTCACTGTTTATTTGTAAAAGATGACACAAAAATACTTTTGAAAACATGATAAGTAACAATTTTTAAAGTATGGGAAGGTTCATACGAAGTGCTTTTCTTTATAGAACTTGTGCAATAAGTTGAGTAGGGTAAGACCAGTTAAAATAGACACTCAAGAACTAGTACTAGTTTTAATATTCCCATTCCGTTCATGCTTAGTGATCCTGATCATATTCAATTCCCAACAGCTATAAAGTTTCCCTTCCCAATTTAGGTTTTCTACGAGTTTCTTTGTTGAACAGTCATCATAGAATTTATTGTGCCATGATGTCTCTGGCGATAAAAAGAGACAAAAGCCTCATTTATCTTAGTAAACAACTAACGTTCCAACTATTTTAGGTTCAAACGACCACGACGTAAATTAACAAACAGGTAGTGTCGCAGTTTGTATTCTGTAGGAAATTACATATATTTTAAAAATAAATGACAAACCGTTTTAGAACTGCTCACACCCATTTAATTTTACTTTTACTGTTAATTTTGATTTAATTTGGCTGAATTGATACTTGAAAAGGCAGTATAACGCAGTTATTGATAGAAATATTCGCAGTCATATTTTCCCGTTTACAAATTTGGAAATCTACTTAAGTAACATTATTTACCGTTAATTTTAACACTAGTTGTAACAGCCTGGTATTAATTTGCCAAAATATTTATGGCATATTATTTAAAATTATATACTTGCTTAATTTATTTTGTGTTGACTGAAGGTTCAATATAAGGCTCATTAACTATTTGTTCTAGCATCATCTACTTTTGACACCCACAGTATCCAGTCGGTGCCAAGACCAGATTCCTAATAGGTAACGTTCGTGCGACGCGACGTATAAAATACACAAAAAAACTTTGAACGACCGCGTCACGTAATTGACGAAGCATTCTAAAATTTAGTTAAAGACTCATTTGCGCGATAATTGGCAACACATCATTTGTAACACCTACTGAAAAATGTTGTGATTTAGGCGAGAGGTAAACTGAAAATAGTAACGTGGTTTGAATTCTAAGCATTCCCACACACACACTTTGCAAGAAGAGGAAGATGAATTTTAGACGCAAAAATATTTTCCGACATACAAACAAACTTAAAATCTGGCACGCGTTTATCAACATATTTTGCATTTTACTTGAAGAATGTTCCCTGCATACTAATAATGGAAGACTCAACGCCAAATAATGCGAATCCTAACGTCTCTGAAATTCCTCGCAACTCAATAAACTTGTTTCTAGTTTGCATGTTTGGAAATAAAACCAAAAGGCGAGTTGAAATGCAAACGAACTGATTAGGTAAATAATATAGTTTGTGAATAATGATTATTTCGAGCCATAAAACTGCGTAATATAAAAAATTACGCAACGCCGATTAATTAATTTAAAAAATATATACATATAGGTACTTAGCTACCAATTAAAGAACCATAATGGATAACCCTGCAATCTAATGCCATCGCATATCAAAACTGTTAAAAAATGACCTTTGCTTATGTTCTGTTGCTATGTGCCACACGACAACTAACCAAAAGTTGTCTAGATTTCTCCTAACACCATTACGTAAGCATATACCTGTAGATGACAATAATTTATTAAAATTCTTTGAAATATCCAAAAATAAATCTACCTTCTAAGGTATAAAGTTAAAAATTGTAAATTTTCGGCTATTGAATAAGTAAATAAAACTGTACCACAGCCTATTTTCTATAATTACAGCAAACGAGAAATGTAAGCATTTAGGAACAATTAAAATTATATTGACAATGAGTTGAAGATTACATTGCAAAACTATAAACAGGATCCCGGATTTTACCGCTACGAAATTTTCATGATTGGTATTTATTTGCCTATACTAGGTATAAAATAGGGAAAACTTGGGATCTTTATTCAAAAATATATGTGGAAAGAAATACCAACTATACGTCCCAGTTATGTAATCGACATTGTTTACTGCAGCTACGACCTTCACACTTGTTCACGCATGACGGAATAATGTAAATAATGAATAATGGTAAGTACACATAGGTATAAAGGTTATAATAGTTAAACTTAAGAGGAATTGGTTACAGTAATTGAAAAATTCAACACTGAATGATCATCGTGTAGGTGGTACACATAAAGAAATGTACCATGATGGGACTGAAATCTCAACAGCATTTAAAAAATGAATTTTTTCAAATCCTAGTTTACTGAATTCAGTTTTGAAATACCTTATTAAGAAAAAGTAAAGTAGTGAGTTTGCAGTACATTAATCGGAATGAAACGTTATTCCAGTAGGTACCTCGGAAGCATTTACATCTAAGTTCTAGAAATCATATTAGATATAACTGTTTCCAGTGAATAAGGCCATTGCTGGAGATCAAATTTGGAATGTGCAAAGTGTAGGCGGATTTGTTCCTTTTACGCATCTGAATCGTTTATTTCCGAGTTGAAGGTAACTAACTACTCGGCATGCTTTAGTGACGACGCTATCAAAATCAAGCTATATTACAATGACTTTAAAAGTACTTTTATTTTCTTTTTAACAATATTCAATATACCTATCATAACAGCATTCAAATCTCGTAAAATTTCAAAGGTTTAAATACATTCGGTAGCAGCGAGGAAATACCTAAACGTCTCCAGGTCTAATAAAAGTCCATCTTCTTGTGATTTCCTTAAATTTTTGAGGTTTTCTACCGATTACTGATGACATGACTCATATATTTAAATAATTCTATTAGAATGCGTCATACTGCAAAATATTAATTTATCATCTTTTATTGTAAAGTCAATGATAATAAAATCACAATTAAAACTCATCTACAAGTTTAATGTAGATAATTATATACATGAAATGGTTTTTAAAGCTGTTGTAAGATTCAATTTTTTTACTTAAAAGATGTCTTCCTCGTGGAAATTTATGATATCACAAAAATTACTCAACATTGTCCTTGAACCCAAAAAATGATTTAAAAATATCAGCAGACAAAAACGTTGGGAGAATATCAACGGATCTTTTTGGATGAGTCATTTCTTTAAATATTGCATGCAGCATGCGAGATGCCAAACAATATATTAACTTGAAAACATCGCGATTTCATTTCTGCAATAAATCAGACTGGGGTGTATCTATCTAAGTATTCTAAATGCTTTGTTGTATTTATTAGCCTAGTTGTGTTGTGATAGTCCACTTATGAAAAGGGAAATCATTTTTTTTTCTATTTAATTGGTACTATTAGCTGTCGGCTGGTTACGGCTCACTGGTTAACCGTTTAATTTTTTTTTTCGGAAACCGTCGTTTACGAACTTTCTAAAAACCGGTTTGAGACCGGTCTAAAAACCGGTTTGAAACCGGTCTAAAAACCGGTTTGAAGCTGAAAAAGTTTTAGCTTACTGACATGAGTCATGCCACGACCGGTTTTAAGACAGTTTTTTTGAGGTCGGTTCTTTAGACCAGTTTGAAATGGTTTAAAGGCCGGTTATTTTAAGAACCGGTCAAAAATTGCGAAACCGGTTCGAAATTGTTTTTCCACAGCACTTGGTACTGTATTATTTATAAATTTATTACTACACTGGTAATGATAATAGAAAAAAAATTATGACGTATTTATGTTTACCTTTCGTGTACTTACATGTATACAACAGGGTATATCAAATTATCACGGCATTATTGTTACCTTACTTACGATTGAAGTTACAAATTTAGTTAAATTAGAAAAGAATTGTAACTTTTTATGCTTATTTAGATGCAAACAAAAAAATTAACTTCGCTTGTTCGAGTTAATTCATAAAACAGCTTCTTTTAATAGAAATGGTATATTTTTGAGTTGTTTTGACTGAAAATTAAATGCTAAATACAGGGTATGGCAACTATAGTGTTACAAAAAACTTTAAAATGTTGAGCAACATTTTTTTTAGATTGTGAGGCGGATCTCACTCTAGAAAGTTTTGAGAAGCCACCCTATTCATGGGGAGGGGGGCTTAAGTATTTTAAAGGGAATGATCTATAATTTTTTTATTTTTTTATTCGCATTAAAATAGGTACGGCCTATTTTTTTAGAATTTTGAAAAACGTTTAGTACGTCTAATAAATGGGGTAACTGAAATTCTATAAATACCTATTAAAAAGTAGAACGAGATTATTTATGTCTTATACAACTGTGCGCACTAAAAATAAACAACCAAAATTTAATAAAGCAAAATTTAATTTGGGTGCAAAATTTAATTTGGGTGTAAAATATACAAAATTTGATCTTGTTTATTAGGGGTTGTAATAGAATACATTTTTCACTCTTGTTACATTAGACTCGATCTGATACTGGTTGATTATTTTTAGTAGCCTCATTTAAATTTAAAAAAAAATATTCCGTTCCGCTTTTTAATATTTACAGACTTTCATCCTATTTATTAGAAATAGTACACGTAAAAAATTTGATAAAAAATAGGCTGTGCATATTTTGACGCGTATTTTGACGTGGTATTAAAGAAAAATTAAAAATTATATACCTTCACGTATCTTCACATTAAAAATTTCGAAATACTCCCCCCCCCCTTGATTAAATTAGTGTGGCTTTTCAAAATTCACTAGCCTCATATATGAACATGGCCCCTTCCGCCCCATACAATGAAAAAATAAGTGGTGGTCAATCTTTTATAGTTTTGGAGATATTAGCTTGTAACACTTTAGTTGCCGCACTATGTATAAAAGTTACGATGCAGTAGTAACCTAAAGTGGATAATAAAAAAAGTTAATATATTGTAAGCTCGAACTTGATAAAATAAAAAAGTTATTGGTGATTATTTATGTCATTTAAACAACAAATTATGTCTAGCTCAGAAGCAATTTGATGTTTGCTAGCCATAAAAGTGTTTCATGAATAACTTTCTTTATTATCCACTTTACGCTATTATTACATTAAAAGTTATTTAATCAAAATTTAATTTTCTTTAAGAATATGCGTAACTGCATACATAAGCAACGTACAGGATATTCAATTCTAAGAAAAACTATTTTATAAAATAACTCCAAACTCATTTTTTTTGTAAACGGTATCTTAAGCAGCTTAAAAAGTTCTAAATATTTCCCAATTTAACCAAATCTGCAGCTTTAATATAATAAAAGTTAACAACAATACATAAATAATTTGAATCACCTTGTATTTGTAGGTAGTTGGTATGCATAAACAAAAATTATCAACACTAAACCGCACGTCAAATATCCTTCGACAATAGCTTCTACGATGCTTTGTATTTGTTGTTTCTAATTATTTGTATCTATAAACTTAAAATATGGATGTTTGACTTAGGTACATAAAATGTTTATGCCTCTCTGTAAACAAAGTTAAAGCATTGTTAAAAACATACGCCAACCATACCATCGGTAAAACTGCAAGTTTTGAAGATTGCCTAATAATATTAATAGTAGATGTCCAGCAATTATATTAGGGGGTACCATAACTATAAATAGGTGAGGGTTTTATGGAGCTTTTATTATGATAATTTTTCATGGTTTATGTTCATCTGGTGTTCGAATTCACACGTTTGTATAATGTATACCTATACCATTTATCTTATGTCAGTTCACTGGACCCAAATCTACTGGTTTTCCACGGATAAAATTATGGTTTCTTTTGCACCTCATAAATCCTAATCAACAACTCCCTTATCTTTAACCGTTTCCAATTCGAGATTTGATTAGGGTTATGTGTAGGTAGCACAGTTTAAGAAGCAAAATAGCACGCCCACAGTTCAATATAAGAATTTCCCCACCTTTTTCCCAGTGGTTGGACTTATTCGGTTAACTTCCTGTTACCTACTATGTGACCGTGACCGAAGAGCGAATACAACCATCAACATTCTCAGAACTCCTTTTTAATAATAGCATTGTTAAACTAACGTTTTCGAAATGAACATGCACATCTATACAATGTGGGTGGTCCAAATTTCAACTTTAACGTTGTTTGATTGTTAAATAGGAAAACTGGCCATTACAAAATAACAACCTGGATTTAATTATTTTTTCTATAGCAACTGTTAAAACGTGCTATTATTAACTAAAATTAGAGGGAAAAGTAGCACTTTACCATCAAGGGTAGATAAAGTAGTACTTTAACAGCAAGGATAGATAATAGTATATTAAAAAACAAGTTTCATAAGACATGATTTTAGAGCACGCGTCAAAGTTAGAAAACGAGCCGCTTGCGGCGAGTTTTCTAATGGACAAGTGCGCCTAAATGTCTTATGAAACGTGTATTTTATACTATTTTTTCTATTTTGGCCCAAAAAAGTTAAAAATTACCTTATTTTATATTTTAATTTAAAAATTTAATCGATTAGGAAAATTTTATGTTTTTTGTTTTTGATACGTGACTGTTGGCGACATTTAGTAATTTCATACAATTCAAACTACTGCCAAATTAAAATTGAGACAAACTGTGTTTGAAAGTGATTTAATTTTTAAAATACCTAAGATTTGAAGATAAGATGGAAGAAGAATTATCTTGCACCCCACCCGAGCTACGCAAAGTAGCGGAAAATACGCTAAATAATCTTAACTTTTAGAACTTACAATTTGAAGGTTATGTTTATAACGCGTTTTGTTGTCACATGATTTTCACCAACCTAACAAAATAAAATTTCGAATTCTTTAAAGAGTTGCTTTATGAAATCCAAATGAGTTTCAGAAAGTAGTCAGTAAAGAACCAAAATAGAAAAAGTATTTTATTTTTTGGTTTCTTCTATAGCAACCAAAAAGTTATTAAAGCCACCTACTCATTTTTTCGTGAAACTGTTTTTTCCCGACACTTTTAAATTAATTTATCATTGATTTTTCTTCATTTTTTGGTCTTCTTTGACAATTGCTATAGAAAAAAATGTTGTATTCCACACGACGATAAAATTTCATTATCTTCTCGATGCTTATTAGCGTCTCGGCTGACGCCTCGACGCTAAAATCGCTCTCGAAGATAAAGTGCAATTTTATCATCTTGTACAATAAATAACTATTTTTCCACGACCGAGAGTAGAAGTCGGTTTCTATGGTGTCAAAATTCTGACAGAAGTAAAGCATTTACTCTCTAGGGACGAAATAAGACAACAATTTCCCTAGGGGAGTTTTTATTTCATTTCATATTTATTTTTGTAAACAAATGTCTGTTGTCATGGTACGTTGCATGGAAACATCCCAAAGGCTTCTAAATATTGCAATTTCGCTCCGCTTTATTTATGAAATTAAGTCTCGATCGTGGAAAAATAGCATATATACCTTGGGAGAGACCGCCATTTTTCCCTCGATGTATTTGTAGCCCTCGGGCTTCAAATTACACCTCAGGAAAAATAAGACGTTTCTCTCCCTTAGTGTATAATGTACTATTATCTAGTATATTTATAATAAAATAATTATTGTAATTTAAACAGTAGCTTTAACATTCAAGGTTAATTAATGTTGCAGGAAACAAACATAGCGACCATTTTCAAACATTTCTGCGGAACATTGTATAGCCCAACAACCTAAGCTAGAAATGTGGTTTTCTTCTTCTTCTTTAGCCACCCCTTATGCAAGTAGGGCGTCGGGTTAAACATGGCTAGAAATTGGTTCTAATAACATCACGATTACCTACTCAAGGAATATTTAATTGATAACTTTGTACTTAAATACAGTTGAATAAATAGATATTTATTAAATAGCATTCATGTATTGAAGCAAATTAATAATAAAGAAATGTCGCGACTTCTTTGCTTCATCTCATGTAAAAGATACGGAAACGTTTGAAAAAAATTCATTGTGTACGTACAAGACTTTTTTTTACTTTCGAATATTGGTTTTCAAGCAATGCATTGCGAGGGAGTTTTGCACCTGAAAGTGAAAACTCTAAAATGGGCTATATAAATAATGCACGCTATAATTATGAGCGTTTACGTGCAGACGTTGTTTTAGGCTAACGTTTCTATGACAACAGCCATGTCAATACAGACCGGAATTAATAATGTAATGCAACTTTTCATAAAAAGTGGGGTAAATGCATTCACAAATACCGCAGTCGCTGTTTGTATGAAATTACATTTTAAAAATGCACAGGAAAAAATCACGAAAGTTAAAGCTGAACTTTAACAGACTACGAACATGCTATAGCAAGGTACATTTTGTACGTTATAGTGGGAAATTTGAAAATAAAGTAAGCACATAATACAGAAGATATTACTGTGTTGTGGAAATGCATAAAATTCAACAGATTTTATTTTTTATTTAATATTTTCTTTACATTCTTACTACTTGCAGGGTGCGAATATTTAAATCAAGTTGATTTAAATCAATTGGTTCTTGAATGGGATGTCGTTTTCATATAGAATTTACCAATTAGTACATTATTGTGCATAATTTAGCAGCAAGCTTGAATGGAATAGAATATAGTTACATGAAAGTGTGAACGTACTTATTATTTGAACTGCATATATTACCTATAATAGTATATTAAAAAACAAGTTTCATAAGACATGATTTTAGAGCACGCGTCCAAGTTAGAAAACGAGCCGCTTGCGGCGAGTTTTCTAATGGACAAGTGCGCTTAAATGTCTTATGGAACGTGTATTTTATACTATTTTTTCTATTTTGGTCCAAAAAAGTTAAAAATTACCTTATTTTATATTTTAATTTAAAAATTTAATCGATTAGGAAAATTTTGTGTTTGATAGGTGGCTGTTGGTGACATTTAGTAATTTCATACAATTCAAACTACTGTCAAATTAAAATTTAGACAAACAATTTGAAAGTGATTTAATTTTTAAAATACCTAAGATTTGAAGATAAGATGGAAGAAGAATTATCTTGCACCCCACCCGAGCTACGCCAAGTAGCGGAAAATACGCTAAATAATCTTTTTTAGAACTTACAATTTGAAGGTTATGTTTATAACGCGTGAAGGTTTTGTTGTCACATGGTTGTCACCAACCTAACAAAATAAAATTTTGAATTCTTTTAGGAGTTGCTTTATGAAATCCAAATGAGTTTCATAAAGTAGTCAGTAAAGAACCAAAATAGAAAAAGTAATTTTTAGTTCTGCACAAATCCATACATTAAAAAATATAATAGACACAATAAATTAAAGGGGCGGGAGAGCACCACCGGTGCTGCCATGTTGTTGGACACGGGTTCAAAACGGGGGGTGATAGAATTTTGACAAAATTCTGACAAAATTCTGCGCCGTTTAGGTTGAGGATAGAGGGGCAGATTCTATGTATACGCGTTATTTACTGCATTTCTTAATGAAAATGTTAAAAAAAATAAGATACATATACCGGGTGCAACAGCGGGGCTCACCCCCCCTTTTTTTGTTATTTATTAAGATAATCAATTAAAATTTGGAACAGTTAATATGCAGGTAGAGGCCCAGTATTTGACATGCTTGATGATTTTCTAGAACTTCCGTTTCGCCGAAACTGACACCAATTTTTTTAGTTTAATTGGAACTGCATGCAATGATATTGTATAACTACATTTTGTGCAAACAAATTTGCAAACAAAGTTTACTAAACATACCGTCAAATGCAGAATTTCATCCCGAATTCAAAAACATATATAAAAAGGTGCTCTTACTTCCGGTGAAACCTGAAGCTCCAGAAAATCGTAATGTACGTTAAATAATAGGTGCCCGTGCATATATTAACCGTTCTAAATTGAAATTGATTATGCTAATAACCAAAACATTGTCAAACATTATATTACACTTTTTACAACATATTTATACAAAAACATTAAATTCTGGAGACAATTGTTATTTATTGTGCAAATAAAGAAAAAATTTAGTTTTAATCAAAAAAATCGATTAAAATAAAAAAATCGATTTAAATAAAAAAAATTGGTTTTAATCAAATAAATCGATTTTTTATAAAAAAAATCACGATTTTTGCATCCTGGATAATTGTTCGTTAAAATGAAGAACATCTTCAAAGATGTTTCTCCAGCGCTAATTCAGTATGAATCCTAGGCGTTTTTTTTTTTTTTTTTCAAATTATGTTCAAATTTGTTACTGTCCAAAATTTAAAGAATTGTCGCTTATCATTATAAAGATACGCATTAAAAATAAACATTTATTATTCTCTTCCCGATCGACGTTCACGGTTTTTGATTTCTAGAAACGCATCATATTCATTCTGTAGGCATGGCCCAACAAAATAATAAATAATAAACATGGATATAAATACAGTATGATCACAATGGGCTACGGTTTACTCAGCCAAATTTTAGACAAGGGTTGACCATGGAAAATAAGACTTGTGTCGGAACTTCATTCATACAATCATAAGAATGTCATATGAATAGCAATTTTTCATTACACATTTTTGACGGTATGAATCAAGTTCCCAAATTTCATTTTTGTGGCCAAATTTTATCTACATAATGTTGTTTGTATTTCAATTTTGCATACGACAGTAGAACAATACTTGCAAAAAACATTAAAGGCAGTATTAGTCCGAGGCTTTGTAAATAAATAGTATATATCATACAGAGTGTTTCAAGGTTAATTTACATAATTTATAAATTTGGAATATACTTAGATTTTAGAAAATATGAGGCGAATAAATAATTTAAACCTATTTTATTTATAATTTTTATTTGTAGCTTGCATGTCATGGTATTATCTTCTGGCTTCAATATTGTTTACTAAACAAAGCATTTAAAGGTTCTCGATCGTAGAAGTTTTAATCTAGTTAAAGACTTGTACTCAACTTACAAAATAAACTCTCTAATTGAATAGCCCAGTTGATTATAAAGTTAAAACTACAAAAAAAATGTTTCAGCCAAACTCACTCAACTCAACAAAAGAGACTAATAAAGCAGTTTCAAATTATTACCTGGTTGTTGATTTGAAGAAGTTGTTGGCTTCCCTGCTCATCAATTCTGACCTGAATTTGCTCATTTCCTCTTCCATTTTTCTCATTTCAGCATCGAATCTCTCTCGAATGCCAACGAATTCACTATCGATGACGCTGAAATCTCCCATTTTGATGGGAATATTGCGATTTTCGGCCATCGTAATCGTATTGCACTTCACGAAACAACACAAAACACTAAACTCGATCAACGAATACGTATATTTGAAACACCTCTATTTGTTGCTCACTGCTCGCTCAGTCGATTGTGACTAGTCTCGCTCCTCTAGCTGGGGTTTCGTTTTAAATATAGAACATACTCGTGGGGGCCAGGCTTGCGCAACCGAAACACCTCTCATGGACGGTGTTAGTAATGTGCAGTCATTGTCATTGTTGTAAAAAAATTCCAGAACGTTTCATGTTTACTGCCCACATATTTATCTGAAATTCTTTACATAATATGTCGTTTAGCATTGTGACAACAGTTGCATACATTTCTAAACGAAACTACGAAAGTTTGAAGAAATATGTTTTCTACCAGCGTCACAAGATAATTAAATTTTGCCAAAAAAATCAAGAAACAACTTAGCTTTAATACTACATGTATTCGATTAAAATTTTGACGTTAAAAATCAGTGGCGTAACTAGAAGTTGTGGCGCCTGGGTCCCAGATTCAGCTCAGGACCCTACACCCCCCCCCTTCCTAGTAGGAGATAATAAAACCTTTCGCAACGCAAACAAAATAACGTATTCTTTTTTGATCGCGCACCTGCAAATTTTTGTATCAACTTATTCAAATCCATATTTTCTGCAGTGCTATTTTCAAAGGAAATTATCGCTAAGGACAATATCATTACTTACAAAATATGTAATACTTATATTGCACTTAATGAAACAGTAAATAGATCTTACGTATGTGAATACACCCACGCTTGCGCGGGTGTTCATCAAGCACGGCTACTCGGATAAAAAACTGCAATATTACTCACTTATATTATCCATTGTAGTAAAAAAAAACCTAAGAAAAAATCCTCTGAAAAACAATTCTGGAAAAAAATTCTTGAAAAAACATCCTGCAGAAAAAAAATTCAATGGCAAAAAATCCTCTGACACAATCCTTGAAAACAATTGCAGATAAAAGTCTTAGGAAAAATACTCGGAAAAAATCCTGGAAATAATCACTGGAAAAAATCTCGCAGAAAATAGGTTCTGTAGAAAATATTTTCTGAAAAAAATCTAAGAAAAAAAAATTTGCAAAAAACGTCCCATGGAAAAAATCCTATAGAAAAAATTCTTAGATAAAAAATCCTTGGATAAAAAAAACTTACGAAAGTCGTGGTATACAAGATTTTTTAAGAGCAATGGGACATACAATTCCATTCCGATGATTTTAAAACATCGATTTTTTACGGTTTGATTTGAAATGTTAACTCAAATTTCTTGGAGTTGGTAATTTACTAAAGAAAATATTAAACATTTTCCGTTTAAGTGCATTTTTAGTTTCTAAATCCATCAAAACTAAAACAACTGAAAACAAGTGACTAAAACGTTTCGTATCGTAAGAATTTGTTTTCGAGAATTTTTTCTGTAGGATTTTTTCCGAGGATTTTTTCCAGGATTTTTTTCCTAGGATTTTTTTCCGCTTACCCATATGATCGCCTAGTGGAAATATAAAGAGCAGTGTGAGACTAAATTATTATTTACCAGTGCTCTACCATTTTCAACCTACCGATATATCGAGATATTCGTCGAAAGATAGCCGTTGAAATAAAAATAGTTTGGCGGGGAGCAAAAAAAATGGACATTTGCTTATTTTTAGAGGAAAAAAGCTGTAACAATAGGACGGCACTTGGGTGGCCCCACAACCCAGGGGTTCTGGCGCGTGGGTGGCGCCTTATAACTCATGAATGGATAATTCGATATTGATGAGTAAAGGTACATCAAAAAGTTACCGCACAAATAAGCCTTTAAAAACTCCGAAACCGGAAGCGGGAGTTGGACATGTTTTTTGGAAGCATTGTTTTAAAGTAAATTGGAAAATGAAAACTGATAGAAAACCTTAGTGCAAAAATCTAACAGTTCTTTCTCCAACTTTCTGTCTTCAAAATAGCGACCGCTACGATTTTTTAAAACTTGTGCTTGAACGCCTTATTACTGAAAAACGTGTTGACAGATCGGGATGAAATTTGGTATTATTTATAATACTCCTAGTGGAGCAAAATGTTACCATGTAAAATAATTTTCTACAAATGAAAACTGTGTAGTGAAAGTGTTTTTCAAAATTTTAGAATTTTCATAAGAATATATTTTAAAATGGCCACACGATTTGTTTTATTTTGTAGACTCATAGAGGCTGCAATTCTATGCATTTTTAGAAATTAAAATGTATGCCCTTTTATTTAAGGCGTCCGTAAGGCTAAATTGCTCAGGAATGATAGTGGAATAAGGTTCACAACTTAATTTTCAGGTGTAGCATTATTTAGGGTAGTTTTTTTTCGCCTCTTACCCAATTTTTAGCGAACGAATGGTCTGTCATTTAATGTTTTTTGCAAATCACAAGAAATAATTTTTCAAAAAATTAAACATCAGTTTTTATTAGTAATAAAAGCTTTCGGTTGTAACTTAAGCGGCCAGCAACTAATGCTCTAGGCGGAGTATTCACTATTTGTGTAAAGTATAAAGTATATGAAAGTGTAGACGAAATGCTTCGCTTATCTCTTTGCTATTCCATTATTTAAAATAATTAAATAAACAAATTCATTTAAAAAATGTTTCAAACTTTAATAATATAAAAAACAAAATATATTAAACCATGTAAAAACAAAGAGATTAAGGTCTTTTTCAATAATATGTACCCATATTCCTACATTTTTTATAATAAATAGTTCCAATCTAAATTTTTATCTATACAGGATGATTCATAATATATGGAACGCATTTTCTGTATGGATTCAGAATCTGAAAACATTGAAAAACATTGTAAACATGGGTCCGAAAACGCTTCCTTAAGGAGTTACGGCCTCCTGAAGATGAGTCAGGCTAATCACTTTTTTGTCGATAACTTTCGCGGTAGTTGCAATAAAATTGATAAAGTTCTGTACCTGATCATTATTCATTTATCGTAGTATTTCTAGTAATATATTTGTTTGAATATGTGCTCCAGACGTGTTTCGTATACAGAGGGTGTTACCATCTAAATATTCCACAATAATAGAGAATAGGTACCCTTGCTGAAAGTCGCTAAATTCAATTGTGAAATCAAGTTACCATGAAGGTCAAAAGTAAGTGTTTTCTAAGATACCCAAATAGTTTCCACAAATTCTGCTGATAAGTTGTACACATTTAAGCAATAAAAATATTCCTGTAAGTACAGGTCCGGAAATGCTTCTTTACGAAGTTACAGCCTCCTTCAGACTGTTGCCTCTTACACAGGCTGTAACTCCGTAAGCATAAAGGAAGCGTTTCTGGACCTATATTTAAAGGAACTCTTTTTAATGCTTTGGTGTGTAAAACTTATCTTCATCTTATTTTCATAAAACACTCACCTTCATAGCAATTAATTTTTCACAAAAATTAATTATCTCGAAAACGAGCGACTCTCATCAAGAGTATCTTGGTAGTGTATTTAGGCGTTGATTGAAGTATAAAGTATATAATAATATAATCAATGATTTAGGTATGAAGAATAACATTTTACTACCAAAAATTGAAAAGTTGTAAACCTCGTAAATTATTTTGAAGAAAATATTACGTGACTCCCCCATATGAGACACCTCTAATGCACTTATTCAAACAACAATTAGTAGAAATACTAAGCTAAATGAGTATGGGTAATGCTTATATACAAATTTTCGAAATTTTAGTGTAACTACTGCAAAAGTTTTTGACCAAAAAGTTATTTGATTGTTCCATCTTCGGTAGACTGTAACTCCGTAAGGAAACGTTTCCGCACCCTTGTTACTCATAACTTTTTTTATTGTTTCAAGATTCTAAAACATCCTGAAAGTACGTCTCACATGTTATGAATCACTCTTTATGTGAGGTATTTTAGCATTTAGATAATGTTTAAAACAGTTATTTGCTAAATTCCCCAAGTTTAATGCAGTGATTCTACTTTTAATAATGTATGACTTTTCAGCACAGTGAAACAAACAGATGATAGGTGTGTAAAAAATGTAAAGAATAAAACCTAACTATTAAACCACAAGTGAGGTAACATTCATTTGAGGCATTCGAGGATTTTTAATACAGATTCAATTAATAATCTTACCTCAGATATCTATTGACGTTCAAAATTACAGTTTCCGAGTTAAAAAAAACTTTTTAAATCGTCCAATGCGGAGACTATAACAACGCGTTGAATGACTCATAAATTTTTAACTTTATTGCTACCTATCCAACAATGAGCTAAACACACTAAAATGTTAAGAATATTCAATGCAAACCGCAAATTGTTGTTTATTTTAGTTGCAACTTCGTGCCAACGAATCGACTCATTATGCCAGGGTTCTCGGGTTTTGAAAATAGAAACGAATTTTTACAAATAATGAAATTTTCGTAGTTGAACAAAGTTTCGACATCTTTTATAAATTGGTCCAGAGTTACGTACGTACTCAATTTAAATATAGGAACGCTAATTTCACACCAGTCCGTAGATATACGGAAAATTAGTGAAGGTATCCGGGCAATCAATCCTCTGGTCGTCAGACCTTGTTTGTTCTACCAGTTATTATATCGTATGTATTTTAGTAAATATTGAAGGTTTCAAATATATTATACTATCTATTTATGTTCTATGCTCGAAGTTTAATAAATAAAACTAACAAAAGCGGCAACTTACAAGAACAACTCCATCTATATACTAAATCCGGATCTCTTCCGCATGTCGCAAATTTTAGTGGTGTGTAGCGAAAATATAGTAGTTTGTTCTACGTTTTGTTTATTTTTGAAGCGATCGTAGAAGAAATAGTGTGTGTACCTCGAGCAGAAAGCGTCCTAGCTGCTCCCGGGTGGTTGCTGGTCTCGGCTACGCCTCGATCATCAATGTCCCAGCGCAAGAGACTACTTTCTGTTCTAGGTACACAAATAACTATTGTATAGCGGACGGTTTGAATAGTCCATACAAATACGAGGCAAAAATCTAGGAGACAAGCATCGCAACGAACTGAACAGGAACATAAAAGACGAAAATGACGAAGAAAAAGGACTATACGAATAGCCATGTGAAACGAAAGCAACGAGAAAAAAAAAGTAATAATGGAACTAGAGCAAATGGACCTCGATATCGTAGTACTGACAAAGACAAAGCAAAGGATACAGACCAAGGAAAATACGGAAAATACATTCAGGTATCGGGTATCATTACTAAAGGTAGATGGACGAATAACATACAAACGTGGGAACAAATTAGCGACCGCATTAAAGAAATGGCTAATAAGCATGTTGAAGTAATACTTGTCGAAGATATGAACGGCAGAAGCAGAATGTGGATCTGACCACCGCATGATTGTAGGAACTATTATCTGTAAAAGAAGAAAAGCCGCAGGAGAAAAAGAAGAAGACAAGGAAAAACTAGTAGAAATAGAGACTCACATATAAGATATAACTATTAGAACAGGGAAGTATTAGAAAGCTGTATCAAGATAGATTAGAAGCGAAGCTAGATACTAGGCAATACCCCAAAGGAACTACATGAATACATAAAAGAAAAAAAAAACAGTACAGCGGAAGAAGCGTCAGGGACATGAAGCAAACTATTTAAGAAAACAGAAGTAATTATGGTGAAACTGAAACAGAAGACTAAACTTAAAAAAAGCTGTATAACAAGTGGTTAACCAATAAAACACCTGAATCAAGACAAGAATATTGTTGAAAGCAAGTTTAAGCACAAACCAGGTAGGAGAAGAATGAAAGCTGCGACATCGTTTGTAGAAACATACTTAATACAATTTGATATAGTAGATCAAGGAAAGTTTGGCGAATAACCCGAAACGTTAAACAGGAAACAACGAAAAGTGAAAACATAAACTTATAGTAACCCCATAACAGCGAAGAAGACCACACTACAGAGGGGACATACGAGAACAGGGAGAATAAACGAAAAAGAACAGAAACCAGTGAACTGGAGAATGAAGACGTAGAGAAGGCATTAAAAAAAAATAAAAGTAATAAATCACCAGGCCTCGGCAATATTAGAATAGAACATTTGAGAAAGGGACGAACAAAGCTAGTAAAAGCCCACTGAAATGGAACACTCTCACATAATCTTAATACGTAAGAAGGGACATAAGAATTGCGCAAACTACCGTGGAATTATTGTGTTTTGAAATATTAATAGTAAATAAACCAGGCATCTACAAATTAAATTGCTCGCACTGTAATTCGGTTTATGTAGGCGAAGCAATTAGAAATTTTGATATTAGGTACAAAAACTACGTACGTTGTTACAAGTATAAATACCCCCATAAATCCAATTACGCTAAACACTTATTAGAACACAATCACTTAATGACATCTATAAACACTATATTTTTACACTTTTGTGATGACAAACGTAAGTTGGATATACTAGAAGCATTTGAAATTCATAAACATTTAAAATTTGTACATTTAAAATTTGTACATGTAATGAATGAACAAATTGATCTCTTAAATTCACCGTTATTAGACGTTTTGGAATGAGAAATCAAGTCATCTGGACGCAGATATAGAAAGCCAAGATCAAGTTATGAAGATTTATTCTTCCTATAGCAACACCAGCTGTTTACTTTTAATCTTCCTTTTGAGAATGACGTGTATACAGTTATACACGTTGAAATACGTATATGGCTAAAATAAAAAACCTGTTGAAGTTAAGAAATGTTTTATTTACAATAAATTGAAATGAACTTCAACGAAGTAAAGCTCGAACTTATAAATAAATTAATAGCAGTAGTTAACTAATTAAAATGTTACACTAAAAATATGTATAATATGACATTTATGTAATAAACTTGTGTAACACACCTGTCAACTTCATTTGTTTTCCATCGCTCGCCACAATTCCGTTATTTGTGCATGCACCTGAGCGCGCGAGCTGTATGCAATATCTATGAAATTATTTTTTTTCTCGAAAACTATGGCATTTACAAAAAGAAGTTTTTTAGGTTTTTTGTTGGGAATTAAATTTTCTTTCCTCTAAAATAAAGAAAATAAGAAAAGCATTATTTTATGAATAATTGTTTTATGGAACACCCTGTGTAAGATTTTTATATGCCACTTTATAGTACGGGTCGGTCCGCACAACTTTTATTAGTAACTTTTTTACTTTCACGATCGCGGTACATTTTCCTACTATAACTATGAAAAAAACTACCCTTAGAAGGCAGCACCTGCATTATTAACAATATAGCAGTAGGAAAGACATTATCGTTACCTATTGTAGAAATAGACGAAACTCTACTGTTATTAATAGATAGTCGATTTTTTTGCTATTGTAAAAATCAGATGCTTTCATTTTTATATAAGAAATAAAACACTAAACATTACTTAAAACACGAATTGTTTATGAGGATGTATGTGTTTGAGAGACTTAAATGATAAAAATTTCAATTTCATTCTGTTGCCATATTTGAAATTAATGTTATTCATAAGAACCCATATGGTTCTTATTATTGTCACCTTCGGAATGTGAAATGCTAGAAAATTCCAGACTGAAGGCGTCAAGAACTGTAGTGGGTTTAAAATCACATACTTCGATAATTAAGTGTATGTATGTTGAGCGTTAGCACCTACAGAGAGCAAATTCCACTAATATTCCAAAATGTAATATAGTTATCCGAATTCCTCACTTTGTATACATATATAGTAAGTGCGATAAACAAAAAATTTAATCA
Source organism: Ctenicera cuprea (assembly GCA_958336395.1). NCBI lineage: Eukaryota > Metazoa > Arthropoda > Insecta > Coleoptera > Elateridae > Ctenicera > Ctenicera cuprea. The sequence goes on from OY284490.1 coordinate 42,228,430, forward strand.
AGAATGCTTCGCAAAATGTATTAGTAAATTTAACTTTGTCGGACTAATAGACTGTAAAATTTTGTGTGCAAACTATATATTCTGCTCGAAATTTGTAGATATACCACCGGCAAACTGCCACTCTTCTTTGATCATCGCCAGCCCTAAGACCGCGAAACGTTTACTAATGTAGCATTTGAAGATGTTATAATAACGTTGTATAAAATGCATACGGCAATATTGTATAACTTAACAATACGTAACTACAAATTCGTATTGGTACACAGAGGGCCACCTTGCGGTTTGATACCAGCTTAGCCGGTTCACCCCAATTTTGCGTGGTTTTGTAGCGTTGCTACTTTAATCCCTAGCCGTACATTATATAGATGCTTGTAGGGACATCTATCACCGCTTATGTTATTGTTGGCACGTCTTAAGTGCGTTCGCTGCTTGCGTTCACAAATAGGAACTATACCTGTCTCAGGAGACCTAATAAGGACGAAACACGTCTTAGGTTGTTCCTATTTGTAAATGTAAGCTTCTTTTTGTTTGCCACTCGCGTCTTGTTTTAATTTTTCCCGACCCATCGTGATTGACGTCAAATAATCTTTAAAATAAAATTAACCATTTTGTCTTTTAATTGGTTCCGTTCCTTACTGTTAAAATTGTAATTTTCACATTTGAAACTTTTCTAACTGTAGAAATAAATGTCTGTACTTGATTACTATTAATAGTCATTGTGTGTGCGCTAGGTTTGGTTAGGTTAGACGTTAGATGGTGATAAAATAATTACAGGTAATAAAAGAATCTCCCCTCTAGAATTCTAGCTGCACTGCATTTTCGTATCCTTATTTAAGTTAAATTTATTATCGGTGCGCGTTGCTTCGTTTGCTGATGTGATCTACATATATATACCAATCTGTTTTCCTAACGTAACTGAGATAACGTAGCTCGGTGAAAAGGAACCGTAGCATGCGTGTTCCCCATGGAGTCCGATTTGGAAATGCAAAGTGGGTAGCATCGAATTCTATTACAATTGTATACGAAAATAACGTAAAAAAATTTTCTTATATGCGCCAAAAACTGTACTGGCCGACTGCACCGCGTTGCATGCGAATATGCGCCTTATATAATTGAGGGGTACAGATGCAGCTTCTAGTAGTGGGGGGCCAGCGGCAGTAAATGGTGAGACACGTGGAAGGGATCCGGATTTACTATATAAAAGATGTGTAATACAGAAGTTTTGGATACTGTACTATTCTAAGCAACTTGACGAAAACATATTACTGCAAAACAGTATTTTCAATGTCTTTGTTTGCCGGTGTACGATCTTAGCTGTTATAATACAACCATGTTTTATCAACTTTTCTCTTTTCTCATACAAACATGAACATATTCGGTTGTCTTACTTCTGAATACAATTCCGGATACACACACGTTTCGTTTAACTTAACGGCGCTCTTGTGAAAAATAATGCAACAAAAATAGGAAACATAAACATTTAACAATTCTTTCACATAAAATAGCTCCAATAAAGAAACAAAGCACAGTAACAAACGGTACGGTATAAATTTGCTATTGTTTTTCAAAGGGAACTTAATTGAATTCGTATTTTAACCAGTTTTCAAAATACTGTGCACGTCGTTTGGCACATTCGATTTCCTTTATAGCACGCCTTATTGGCCTACAGTCTTTGAAATGTCCTAAAACCTATTGTAATTTAATGATTACTTATTAAGGCCCGACCGCCTTTTAATATATATTTGTATTCGATGTTTATGCATTCGACGTTTTCGTCGTTCTGCATTCTGTGTTAATATCATTCGAAAATAATACTCATATCTCTGAACCTGGCGATTAAATAAATAATAATTAGAAAAAAAAAACCTTTTATCAAACACCATAGTAAAACCGATTATATAATTTTTTTATGAAAACTACCGAACAAAAATGGCTATCCAACAAAATGGGAAAAAGGGAATACCAATCCCTCTAAATTTTGTTGCACCCGAAAACCAAGTTTAAAATCTTATTCTCCCGTTATTAATGAACAAATTAATCCACGTGATTTTCTTTCCTTCCCAGAAAAAAACGTACTACAAAATATAAAAATTGTAATATATTCAAAGTTTAGATTTGACGGTTCCGAATATACTTTTTAATCATTAGATTTTACACCCCTAGAAATATTTTCATAATAAAACAACAATATTCTTCTTAATCGTGAAATACGCTATTCAAATAGCATACACGATAATAATTTCTTTGGGATAAATTTCGTGGATATTAATCCGCACTCGACGTTTTGGCAATTTTGGAATTGGGTTTCATCTTGTCAAAATTTTTCGTGTCAGTTGCAACACAAAATATTGCTCAACAATATTCACAAATTTTATCCAACAAAATTATAATCACTTGTGGTATAACTGTTGATCAATTTACGACATATCTAGCCCCATATTTCTAATGTCATCAGTAGAACGCGGATTTCAAGCATTTTGCTTATGCACTACACTATTACTATAAGCAAAAGGAAATCCTTTTGTATCTCCACGATTCATGAAATGTATAATCATTTGAAACCACTTTTGTTTTGCTTATTTCGCCTATTTTCTCTTTTGCCCATTTTGATTATTTTGCTCCTTAAGCCGCTTATATGCGCTTATTTTAGCTTTTATACAGCTAATTGGTGCGATTTTATGAAGAATTTAACAATGCAATTTTTAGTTTGAAAAATCTAATGTTAAAATATTAATTAATTTACTATTTTTCGGTTTAAACGATTTAGCGAATAATTTACCGAATGTTTACACCACATTCTACAAATCACCTGCTAGACCAAACAAACATCCCTCAGAGAAACAAATAGTGCGCTCGGGGAATCGCCAAGTTCTGTGTTCAATTAAAAGCCACACGCAATAGTATATTGCGTTTATTTGTAAAAAGGCTTAAAACATCGTTTTGTCTTTTGTTAACGTCTGTAATCCAGAGCATTCTATTGTGTTGTGATGTTTTGTGAATAATTTTAATTTGAAATTATAAAATGCCTAAAGTGAAGAATAAATCCGTACCGGAAACTTAGCGTATAGATTTTACTGAATTGGTTATTGAAAATTACAAAATATTTTCCAGAAGCTGCATGAAAACCGTAAGTTACGCCTTTGTAACATTTCTTATTTTTAAAAGCTGTTTTAAAAAATTTCTGCCGTTTTCTAATAATATGCTTCAGTTAACTTTTTAATAAAAACGGTTTTCACGGCAAGGAAATGTATGTCAAAGTATTGTTAATTACATTTTTTAGTTTTTATTTTGTATTGAAATGTATGTAACAATACCCTACTCTTATGGAAAACAAGTGTGCTTTTTCATGCTATTTTTCTGATGTGTCAAGCTTATTATAAGCGCTTATTTTCAAAAAATAAATGCTTATACATTCGCGCTCTGGTCATCAGAAACTTTTACCCATTTCGGAAATATCAGAGAACAAACCAACGATCGATGCTTTTGAGTTTCTTGGGGCCCAAAGCGTATTTTGCATGTGATCAAAACTTTCCTATTCAGGAAGGCTGAAAATGAATATTGAATTCCTACTTTTAGAAAATAAATACAGAAATTCAGACTTGATAACTAAAAATAATATCTAACTACAGCTTCCAATTTCTAATAAGTACTAAATGTAGTTTCTAATATTAGAGCGTGCATCAAAATAATATTTTTGTTGCGCAACGCACGTATCCTTATTGTTGCAAGGGATAATCTTATTGGATACATTGCGTGACCTCAAAAGAAAATTTGGATCAATATGAGAGCAGTGACAGTGAGTCACAATTGCAAAATTGTTACGAAACGTGTGGTAACTCAAACGAAAATTTGAAGACTCGCTAGGACTTGACAAAATCTAACCCTTTATGTGCAGTTGGAATATACTATGAATAATACGTTTAACGTTGATTTGATAATCTATTATAGACACTCGATTCTGTAATTGATATATTTACGTGCCAACAATAATACTTCCCCATACGTACCTAAGTTCAAAAATAATTTACAATTTTATCTTCATTTATTTTAGCAAAATACATGAGAAAAAATAAAAAAGAATTAAAGTATGCCAATGTTTCATTTTATAGACTTTCTAAATTAGAAAGTAAAGGACTTTTTAACATAATTAAATTTAAAATACTGTACTAAATAGTGACCCGCACTATTTTTTGAAAATGAAGATACAAGTAATTTTGTATCAATTTTAGAACTCTCGTCAATAATAATAGCATTCTTTTTACAAAACTTAGTTATTTCGCAAGTAATCGTAGGAGTAATTGAACATCAAATTTGCTATTGCGAAAGCAACTGTCCGTGAAAAGGTTTGTTCGACAGGCCAATTAGTTGCTGAGTTGCTCTGAAGGGTTTTACACTTTAGGGTTATTTCTTCAGTTGCCTTACTGCAGTCATTGGAAAGTTACTTTTAAAAAGTATCTAAATATAGTTACAGTTACATAAGAAATAAAAGTAACCGTAGTTACAGTTACTCATATTTTTAACTAGTTAGTTACAGTTACTTCTAAAATACCAAAATACAATTACGTTACGTTTCCGTTAATTTTTGTTGGTAAATTTAAACTTGTCTGCTTATTAAACTAAATCAAATGTCAGCTATTAACTAATTTAAATATTTTGTTTTTAATTTTTTAATATAGTCTTGCGACTTCCTCGTTTTGTCGACAAAACGCAGCTAGCGGTACTGAACAATTTTTCCACGCTGGCGCTGCTTGACAGTCCAGTATTATCTTATATAAATGCACCTACACTTTACAATTTTTACAAATCGCAAGCGAAATCAACAAAAATGTTAAGCAATAAGATTCAAGTGGTATACCCTTTTCTTCCTAATTTTTAATGGACCAGCGCCGTCACAACCAATTACCTTTATAATCTTAAATAGGTTTTAAAATTTTTATAAAATGTCAAATATTTGTAAGTACATGTGAGGTTAAGCTACCCATCAGGCGCGTCTCCGGGTGGCGGATAGGGGAACGGTCGGAGCACGCCTTGGGGCGACTTAGGAGACGTTCTGGTTAGTGCTATATGCCTGCTCATCGCGAATAAGACCCCCTAAAGCGGCCCACATATACATACCCTTATGAATTAAATTTGACTTGTAATTAATTGTATTTATTTTTTGTAATAAACGTATTTGAAGTTGAAGTTGATAAGACCCTGGAGCGGATAAGCTACGCCATTGCCGCGGGCCAGCTCCCCGTGACGAGGGCTGCATATTACTGAGGAAGCAGTGTCGGGAGCATCTTAGTGACTTTAGAACACCAGGTGCGGCGGCCCAACTACTCGTGGGATCTTAATGAACACAGATAAAAAAATATCTAACACCTGAAGGGCAGCCAAAAATACAGCCAGGAGAGCCTGAAAGGGTACTTCTTGGCGATGTTAAAAAACAGCTTTTTAGCACAGCCCTAATACCAGGAGAATTTCCAGGCATTAATATGACTGAAGAAAAGGCAGGGCTTATTAAGACCTATCTGTTCACTAAAACTGACGTAATTGAAGAAGAGGGGACCGCATCTCGACCGAAGTTTGTCGAAGTAAGACACAGGGGAGGAATTCTGTTCTGATTCAGAGACCAAAAGCTGGCTGGAGGAAGTAACTAAAGGCTTTGTACCCTGGGAAGGGGTTAAACTTAACCTCTTAGTGACAAAGGTTGTCTCTAAACCAGTATGACATGAATTCCGGAACCAATTATGAACCCGAAGATGATTCTGCACCGAATAACTGTGCGGCTTCCCACGAAGGCCTGGCACGTGGTGGATACCAAGCCGAATCCAAAAAGCCAGCAGATAATCATCAGAAGAGATGAACGCTCGAACAGAATCCGAAGCTGCAATACCGTCCCTACCTACACTTCTCCACGGTAACATAAGGAACTGTGAAAAACGAAGAAAAAATAAGAACACGGTAAAAAAATAAATAACTACTTCGCAGGCTATAGAGGTGGAGGGGCTCTTGGAATTTCCACCGCATCAGCTCTAGTCCAACTGAGCAACGATGACCATACGGCTGCTACCGGTAAATTTACACAACTGCAAGACAGCTTTCGCTATCTTATATGCTCATATAGCACAAAATATCATAGATATTGTTTTAATTCAAGATGAGTATATTGGGAAACAATAAAGGGGATTGTGACGACTCGAGGATGAACTCTTTTTAACCCAACCCACTCCACTCCAATCCCAGAACCTGCTTAATAGCTAAATGTAACATAAACATCACACTACTAAGAGAACTTTCTTGTATGGATATGGTAGCAGTAAAAATAACTCTGGCAGGGGAAGGGATCTTGGGGGACTTTATTGTCGCATCAGTATACCTCACGTATGATCAGCCTAAACAACCACCCACTCCAGAGGTCAAAAGGCTGATCAGTTATTGCAGAGAGAAGAATCTACAGGCATTGCTGGGCTGTGACGCAAATGCGCACTACTCTGACTGGGGCAGCAGCAATAACAACCAAAGAAGTGAGTCAATCCTAGATTTCCGTTTAGAAAACAGGTTGGTGACCATGAATCGGGGAAATGAACTTATCTTTGTTCCAAGCATGCCAAGGGAAGTTATTGATATAACGGTGGCAACGCTTTTAATTGCCTCCACAGTTATAAAGTGGCATGTAGGTATCTCAAGATATCTCTAAGATAATAAATACATTGTAATGGGTCAACTTTTCAGGCTAAGGCTTTCTGAGTAAATTCCTTTTGCTATAGCCGCTAAGTGCACTTGTAGCATTGTACTTAAGAATTTGTCTGAAAGTGTTGGTCGAATGGCTGGGGTAGGCGTCTGATCGCCGGGGCCGATTCTTTGTTCTGGTCACGTAGGAAGACGCCAGAACCAAGCTCTGGAGGTTCTGCTCTAGCTTCATCTAAGAAAATTGGAAAAACCAACAGTTTAAACTCAGATATACCTCTGAGGAATATATACTTCGAGGGAAAACTGGAAACTGGCAGAAAGCAACATCATATAACTAAACTCAAATAGGAATAAACATATTCAAACCATTCAAGGCCCCGGGTGGGAACGGGATCTTTCCAGCACTACCGGAAAGAATTTTCTGCATGATTTAACACGGGCCAGTTAAGCAGCTCTAAGCTTCATACCAGTACGCTGAAGGCAGGTGAGAGTGGTATTCATACCTAAGCTTACCGGCTTATAAGTCTCACATTTTTCATTTTGATGTCTATGGAAAAACTGGTTGATCGGCATATTAGAGACGATTATTATAAATATTTCCATTGCATCGAAACCAATACGTCTACCAAACAAAATAATCTTAAGATCTGGCTAACTGATGAGCTAACCAGTAGAGCGGAAAAGGCACTACAAGCCAAAAATGTTTATCTGGAGGTTTTTCTGGATACCAACGGTACCTTTGGTAGTACCTCGTTTAAATCAATCCATAATGCAGCGGCATCCACGCCGCGCTCTATAACTGGAGGAAAGCCTCCTTTCCCAACGAGACTACTTTCAGGGTGTCCGTCATCAGGAGGTGTCCGCAGGGGGTCGTTTTATCGCCCCTCCGGTGGTGCCTTGTAGGCACGGTTTCTTGTGGGTGCTAGAAAAGAAAGAAATCTACGCACAACGATATGCGAATGCTATTATCATCTTTATCAACAGGAACTTCAAGGGCGTTGTATTCAACAGAATGCAAGTGGCACTGAAGATCGTAGAAAAGTGATGCGAAGCAGAGAGACTCCTAGTAAACCCAGGAAAATTCTCGCATCTGACAGTTATTCGCGGAAAGACTAGAGATGACGAAGAAGCAGCAGACTAGGAGCTGGTTACCGCAAGTGCTGGTTAGAATACCCGGGCATGAGGCAATCAAAATCTCTTATCTTAATGGTAGCAACAAGGTTCTTACAAGACACTGCTGTATGAACAAACATCTATATACTGTAGGGCGTGCAGAGAACCCGCTTTGTAGGTTCTGTAAAGAGGAAGCTGTCTATGTTACTGCGAAGAGGAAGCTGTCTATGTTACTACGAAGAACTATCGGTCCGCAGACAAAAGTACTTTGGGAAACCAAATGTGGAACCCAAAGTGCTTATCAACAATACTTTAATTGAAGACATCCTGGGCTTTTTGAAGGAACAGAACTACCACTATAAGGCCAAAATTACGCTGGGGGTACAATAAGTCTTTTAGGCCGTTGCGTTGGTGCTTGGGACAATATTTATTGACACCAACCACAGGCAGAAAAAAAGTGCATGAAAATGCTTTTGATGACAAAAAAAATCAAACATTTCTCAGAAGATAATTACACTCTACACCCTACACACGGCCTCATAAGCTGTTTAAGTAGAGTCGAGTGAGAAATTTATTTGTTAGCATTAGTGATCCACGAAGCAAGATTTCTTGTTTTGCTCGGCAACTTCTTGTCTTGTCTTGCTAAGCAAGACAAGAAGTAAAACAACTTCTTGTCTTGCAAATTTCTTGCTGGCTTAATTCTTGTCTTGCTAGCAAGACCCTTGCTTATTTCTTGTTTTTGCTAGTTGGGGGATACCCCGAGCTATCGAGTCTCGATAAAGCGGCGCCGGCTTCCTTTCGCGTGCGCCTACTCGTTAAACGCCTTTGTACGGCGTAGTACTGACTAAGAAACTTTTATATTTTGTTAGCGCGTTTGGTAGTTAGTAGACTAACATACATACTATACTTGCATATATTTTATTTGGTTTCTTTGCTTTAACAATTTAATTTTTGTATTTTATCGGTGCGTTCCAAATAAAGCACATAGTAAACAAATAGCAAAAAAACGTTTTTATTTAATTTTTGAACTGTCAGTTTTGGACTTTTACATCTGCTTCGGTTTCCCCATGGTTTTATTTTACAGAAATGACAGCTAAAATAGCAGTTTTGCTAAAAAACTTGGTTTTGATATTACTGATTTTTGCATTTTGTTTAAAACGCACTGCTTATTAAGAGTTATCTATATTAAATGTAAAACAATTTACTCTGGCTTTGAATTTATTGATCAGATTGAAACCTACCTATATGTGCTTATTCATTTTTCAATTGGAAGGGGCTATCCTATTGCCTAATCATGGGTCTATTATGAAAATATGTCACTTATCGCTCAAACTACATGCAACAAAACTTATAAATTATTATTTTGCACTACAGTATCATTTTGTTTTCACACACTCCAGTTCCAGAAGCGTTAAAATCGGCGTTTTGAAACTTTTCTTTCATGTATCTACATAAAACAAGAAATCTTGTTTTTTTCGACAAGAAATCTTGTTCTTGCTCCAGCTAATCTTGTCTTGCCTTGTTTTGTTTCTTGCACGCCTACTTCTTGTTCTTGTTCTTGCAGCAAGAACAAGACAAGAACAAGAAAAAGCAAGACAAGAACAAGAAGTTCGTGAAACACTAGTTAGCATGTTTTCTTAAAAGTGATCACTGGTTACAAAAGGCGTAACTAAGAAGTAACTTTATAAAAAATATATCTTAAAAAATGCTTGGATTTTGTCAGGAAGTCACATTTACAGGTTCTAGTGTAACTAAAAAATAATGAAATGTTGCGTAACCGTTATATATTACATACGAATGCGTGCCTTAGTGTACATGGTTTCCAAATAATTTGAGCTAAATGTTATCAGAGTTATTAGCTTTCCATCTTCACACCCAAACTCAAATTTTCATGCTATTATTATTGATCTCATTTACTACAATATTATTAATGACTACCCGGTATAATAAATTTATGTTTGGAAAGTTTCTCCGATACCTCAAACCACTTCCGTGATGATTAATATCATCACTAATTATTTTAAAACAATTGAAAGAGCTCAAAGTAACAGTTCATATTTCATAGCTGCCAAAAAGTTGCATGAAAGAAAATTTACACACATTGTTTTGCTTCTGAGATAATTTAACGTTTTTTCTTCGATTTGGCTAGTACACCAAACACCACGGAGCCATTATTTTGTTTTATTTTCAATTTGTGTCGATGCCAAAAGCTCACAATTTAGAATGTATGAGTATACTAAAGAAAATTAGAAGGTAAAAATTTCACTTATCAAATACTACAAGAAATAATCCTTCTGTACGAATTATAGAAAACATTAGAATAGAAATACTATACTTCCTCAAAACCGTTATCTACAATAATTATTGTTAATAAATCAAACATTGATTCTTACTTTTACTAGGTTCATTTCAATATGTGATTCGGTGCGTGGGTTCAGTGGGTCTTTAAGTGGGTCACCAAACCAACGCAGCCCTTACTCTGAGAAAGCTCATAAAAATTTAATGAAATGACCTTATCATTTCCTTTTTAAAATGACCTTCTTTTTAACAGTTTAAATAAATAAGTTTTCGTGTATTATTATTATTAACGGTTCATTGCATTTAAGTAAGAAACAAAAACCCATTGCTGTCTGTATCGTTGTCAATTAAAACTAAATTAGGTAATTGTGTTTAATTTTAATTACGTAATTGTGTGTACAGTGTAAGAAGTTGACACATCCATCTGCCTACATGCAGATTAATCTAGAACGCTGACCCTGCTGACCTATCCTAAGAATCGATTAGGTAAGTCATGCAAATTATGACGCAAATTTCGTTTTCTACAAGTTCAAGTTTGTAACAGATTTAATTTGGGTCGTTCCGTGGGTCGCACCTTTGGTCAAAGTAGAGGAGTAATACAGTGAATTAAAATAGAAGAGTGACGTATATTATGTGGTTCGTTCTAGAATCATGAGCATTAAGTTACGATAACAACTATCCGCCTACCTGGATACGTATTTTTAACTGCTTTATACAATATTTTTCATATTGTGACTAATTTTCATTCATGAGAATACTAGAAAGGCTAAACAAGCTATTTGCAAACTGATGATTGATATGACTAACTGAATAATGGCATAAAAAAATCGTTCTGCTTTTTTAGGTTTTTGAAACACCTATTCACATTTGATCAATTCATGATTCAGGACTTCAGGTTTAATAAAATCCGTATTTGGGATAGATGTGAATTCAGAACCTTTTGTAGAAAACTAGAAAATAATTTGTAGGGGCCCCTATGCTATAACTGTCTATCTTACTTTGGCGTAAAAAGATGGTTGGACTCGTGAGATTTAGGGGTGTGCAAAATAATTAGTCGATCAATTAATCGATACAATCGATTAGAGATTATACATTTTGATAATCGCACAGCTCTAGTGAGATTAAGGATGTACTTAAAATGTTTTACTCACATAACATAAAACTTTTACTGGTGTGCGGTGTTTTTAAACGATATACGGGATGTTCTATAAGAAGGTTGCAAAGTAAAACAGCAACAAGAGAATCAAAAAATAGACCAAGTCGGTTGAGCAGTTTTCAAAAAAAATGGAAAGTAATTTTTTTCCCTACTAAACCTACTTAACGAAGTACTAAATAATGTATAGACTATTGATGAACTTCAGTACAATGTTTTGGACAGGAGATTATCTGAGGAAAGTTTTTAAAAAATGTGTCGAGTAGTTGCCAGTTTTGGCGTACTCGAGTATTAAAGTACTGACAACGTCCTACAATTAGTAACTTTTGTTGCCTTTTACTCCTACATGTCCTGGTGCCCATTTCAGCGATACTTTGTTTCTTCTAGCGAGTTAATTAAGTTTGTCCCCGCATTCCCATACCAATTTTGGTTGTATTTTTACAGCATTTAGGGACAAAAAAGCCGCTTGGCTGTCTGATAAGATGCATGTTCTGCCGTTGAGTTAGTTTCTTTCAATGTTTATCTCTAAACAAGTTTTAATAGCCTGGATTCGGTTTCAAACACAGCAGGGGATTTATCCAAGGCTTTCGAGATGCTTAAGCTAGAACCGTTCACGCCTCAGGTTCTTTTTTTATTTGTTTGAAGATTATCATATATTCACCAAGATAACATGTCATTTTGTCTTTTCCTATTTGCAGTTTGTAAGCGCTATCTCTATTTTCTTGCCTCCTTTTTCACAACAGGTAGAGTGGAGCAAAATGGAGTGTTATTCTAAAGCTGCAATAGAACTAGAGGGTATAGCTCAAGTGATACAGGCAACAAGCTTGTTGAACTTCTCCTGCGCTGTTTTAATTTGAATTTTGGCCACCATATGAGAGAACCATATGTGATTATAGGTCTTACTATTGATGTGTACATCCAGTAAGTTATATGTGGTTTGATACCCCATGTTTTCCCAGAGAGACTTTGGCAAGTCCATAATGCCAATCTCGCTCTTTCTAGGGTTTTATTTAAGTGTGTTTAATAATTACATTTTTGCTCCAGGATAATTCGTAGATATTTAGTTCCCGATTCAAGGTGGGACATCTTAAGACTTAATTGGTTCATCTTTTTCTTCCTTGTGAAAGTTACTATAACTGTTTTGTGTGGATTGACATTCAATTGTTCCTCCTTGCACCATTTGTTTATTTTGTTGAGGGCAATTTGTGCGAGCCTGCAGATTGTCCACTTGAACTTGCCCATAATTTCCCTACCAGATCGTCTGTGTAATCTTGTACGTTGAAACCGGCGTCAGCCCTTGCATCTTGTGGCAACCACTCTCTGCTGTACTTGTCAGCTTTTCGGTACGCATTGTTGTAGAGATTATCCTACTTTGCAGCATGGCTTTGATCCAGCCTATTGTGGGTGCTTTAATGACATATTTTATGGCTGCTTTTTGTGTAGATTCGTAAGACGTATTCTCGAAGGCTTCTTCGACGTCTATGAATATAGACAGGGGAAATTCCTTGTCGCCAATTGATTTTTCAATATTACTCACCAATCAATGTAAAACATCATTTGTGGATTTTCCTGGTTGATATGCAAATCGGTTTTGGTGTAGAAAATAATCTTCCAGAGCACCGTACTTAATGTGATTGTCTACTACATTCTCCATTGCCGTAGGGAGAAAGGAGGCAAGCCTGGTTGGTCCAAAAGACTTAGATGAAGACAACTTTAACTGTTCCAAATCTTATAAGCACTTGCAAGAAAAGGTGCCAAAACTCCATTTGTAGGCCCAGAACCTTTTGTGGTGTCCCAGACTGTTCTTTCAAACGCTTGAACGACAGTTAGTTAGACGGACAAAAACTGATATACTGGAAAGAATTGCTCAAATTGAAACATCCGAAGTAACTTGCAACAAAAAGCTTGCTAAATCTTAGGTCTCAGTAGAAATAGGCTGAGAGTATTTACAAGACTATCAACTGGGCATTGCCGACTAAGGAATCGCTTAAAAAAGATAAGTGTAGTCTAGGATAGCACCAGCCGTTTCTGCCTCCTAGAGAATGAAACAGCGGAAACATATTTTGTGAGTGTACCACAGTAGCCTGCAAACCTATAGACCTTAAGTCACTCCACCCCAAAGAGTTCCCACGCTTCATAGGGGACGTAGGACTTAGTGGTGAACTGTAATAAGGATTCAGAAAAATATTCCAATTCGAGGTTTTGACGGAAATACGCTTTAAACCTCCAGGAACCCAAAATTAAAGTTTTTTAAAAATGTCTGCTGTGGGCGTGTGGGTATATGTAGTGCAACTCCCAAACGGGTGGATTGATTTCGATAGGCTTTGGAATGTAGGGGTATATCAAAAATTTACTAACAAAATAAATTAAAAACCGAGAGTTAGACATGTTTTTTTGGTAGTATTTAGTCCGGAAAATTTTTTTCGAAATCTGAAAACGGAATCTGATAGAAAACTTCAGGGTAAATCCAATTCTTTTTTTCCAAACGTTATATATATATGCTGAGTTTTATATAGCCTGTACCGGTCTGCCTATCCCTAATCAACACCTACATATTTATGTCCCGACTGTCTTCTTCAGCTAAATCTCGGGCTCTCGTAGTGTCTCATATGCCCACGATTTCTTGGCTCTTTTTCTAGTTTCAGGTGATGACAATAAATTGAAACAGTTTACGAGGCCATCTGCGTTTGTGCATACGCATAGATATTGAAACCATTTTAATCCTCTACGCTCTATCCTCTCGACGACGCTTTCTTGGACATCCATTCTATTTCTAACTTCCACATTCGTAACATGTTGTAATCGTAAAACTCGCACTACGTCTCATATAATCAATTTCTACAGCGGTTACTCTTCGTTCTCTACGTTCTTTTACTCGACTTTTAGGGTTCACACATGGTTTCTATAGCACATAACAATATTGCTTTAAATGTGTGTATGGTCTGAAGAGTTCACTGTCTATTGTCACATATACGACTTGTTGTTTCTATACAGTTCTTTTATTACATCTATTATTGGTTTGTTTACTTCCAAATTGTTAAGGGCTTGCCAATGTTCATTGGGTGGTATAAAAATGTACACCTTCTGTAAATCTACAAAGACCATATGTGTCTCTTGATACTCTTTTTTCCGTTAACTGCAGCAGTGTCCGGTATAAATTCGCTTTGGCCTTTACTTATGTTATGTTGTGTTTGATCTTGTAGTCTGTTCTTAAATAATTTTCCGAAAAACCTGTTTAAGCTATCATTTATACTCAATACTCTGCAATTCTTGATTCAAAATAGCAGCCGCTACGATTTTTTGAAAATTTTGACTTTAACGCCTTATTATTCAAAAACGAGTTGGCAGATCGAGGTAAAATTGAGTATTGAAGTAACTCCATGGAGACACAATACTACTACGTATAAGCATTCTTAAACTCAAAACATTGTGAAGTAAAAATTATTTCAAAATTTGGGAAAATAATAATGGCCAAAAACTGACTACACGATTTTTTTTTGATTTTGTAAGCTTACTACTAGAGCTAGAAATGAGCTACATTTTACTTCGTATCCTGGTCCGCTAATTTATCTGTGACGGATTCTATGAATTTTTGAAAAGTGATAATAGAAAAAGTCAGACCTTATGTGCAGCAATATTTAGGGGGGTTAATTTTCCTCCCTCCCTTCCAAATTTTGGCTAGTAAATTTATTGATCACCTTGGTTTTTTTTTAATACAAGGAATGTGTTTTCAAAAAATCAAAAGCTTAAATTTATTTCTCATAAGAAATTTAGTTTTCTAAATCAAGTCAGATGCTGCGAGACAGGCCAATTTACAGATGTGGAAGGGCCGACTATGTTAATTGTATGAATCATTACTTCAGTACAGAGGTAAATTTGTAACCCCATAAAAGCTGTTGGTAGGCGTTTGTCTTTAGGTGCTATGCATTTTTGCGGCCCATACTGCGAGAAGTTTTTTGTGTGATTCCAGACTACCGTTTCATTATTTGTATTTTCTTTGCTGTAACTGATATGGTATACGTAGTATATTATTTTATTTGTTATTTTCATTTTTGTTTGCTAAAAAGGTGTATTCATAAAATTTTGAAATAGTGCAGTTTTTTCCTTTTTGGGCCTGTTAAACATTGCGTATCCTGAACGCGCGACCAGCGATTTACGCGTCACTGTTGTTAGTACTACAAGGCTGTGCATAAATACTTTTGGAAATATAAAATGTTAAAGCTTTAAAATATAGCAATGTCCAGGCAACGTGCTTCGCTTATTTTTCAGACCTAATATCAACAAGAAACATTAGCTAGAATTATACATAGAACAAATGTCAAGTTCCTATCAAATTTAATAATAAAAGAAACCTCCTTAGCTTTTTTACTACAAAGTATTAATGCAAGTAGAAAATGTTGTTTGCACAATGGAAAGTTAAATACTAAATTTATAATTATCTTGCATCTCGAGAAATGTTAAATAAATAAATCAACATTAACTTTCCAACACACTCTAAGAAAACTGACTTGGTTATTTGTTAATCCACTTCAGTATCTAGCATGTTTTCTTTCGTTTCAGAGAGTACCTAGACATGTTGCATACCAGCAGTACTCTAATAAAAAAAAATTTAATGTCTGTGATGTTTTTTTTAACACTCAACTAAAGTAATAAATTCAAATATCAAACTAATTCACTACTAAAGCTACAATAGTTGTCATACTTTCGTTAATTATGTACATTCTAAAGATAAACTACAGGCGTAAGGGTAAATGTCGGCAATAGCTGCCAAAATCCAAGACATTCTACATATGTGGTAAAAAGTTCTCACAATGTAGGTTGAAAGTTATTCATAATTGCTGTCGATTAAAATTGCCTGACTTGTGCCTTTAATATGGAAATTTATCCCACCGTTTCAAGCCCAAGGCTTAAGAAGTAGGCGAGGAAGTAGTCTGTGACGTGTCCTGCCTACTTAACAGGTTACAGGCATTCGCTACGTTCATGGCCTTATTAGGATGTATTTTCTGAACCACTTCTTAATTTGTCTTCATACTGTATTCGTACAATAAATAAAAACGAAAGGCTACGCAAATATTCTGTTATTTTAACATACGGGTGGTGAATTTGATTACGCTCCATGAGAAAAACGCGTGTGTTTATCAAACATTGAACTCGTTTAAGTTCCTGCTTCCCATAGTTTCTTAAAGAAGATTTTGTTGAAATACCGATTATGTAATGTATTGCCAAAACCGTTATAGTAAGTTTTCAAAATATTCTCAAAATTGTAGAGTGTGTACAGGGCGGAGCGGCGGAATATCTGTCTTGAAAAATATCCACAACACTTCTGACACTATTTCCGCTAGTGTACCATTGATTAGGATTTTTTTTTAATTTAACTGAACAGGTTTTGCAAAAACATTATTTAAGGACCACGGCGTCCTCGAATACTAACATCAACTTCAACCACCATATTCCTACTATTCCTCGATCCATCGATTTTTCGTTCTTTCAAAAATATCGGTTTCAGCGTGTTACATGATCATGGTCTAGACCGTGAATCAACCCTTCACGCCTCTACAGGCAAAAGTACTGGACCAATTTTGATAAAATTTAAATAAAGAGGTGTATCAAAATATATAGTTCTAATTAAGCTTTTATTTAAAAACTGTCCACACGATTTTTTTTTAAATTTCTGAGCCGATAGAACTTGCATTGAACTACAAATTTATTTTTTACTTATCTCCCAAATGTTACTTTGACGCCTTCCAGGAATTTTTGAAAAATTTGAAATTGAATAAATATTTATTGAAAAACGCAAACGTTATAAAGTTTTATCAGTTCGATAGACTATTTAAAGTACTTTATTAGAATTTCCTAGATTTTTCAACTATTTTAAAAATTAAGAAAAAGAAACGTTACTTTTTAATATCAGCAACGCGTTTTTCGGCAGTTACGTAATTTTAACTACGCCTATCAATTCGCTCTAGTTAAAAAATATATTTTTCATTCTTTGCATATTTTTGCTAACTTCACAAATAAGGCGGAATTTGTAATTGACCAAAGCGCTCCGGCGGGCGCTTACCTTGTTTTCGTGCAGTAGTCGCTGCTTCTATGGGTAGAGTTACGGTACGGAAGCCAATTGAACAGGCTATCGCAAATTCAAATTCCCGCTGCTTGTTTTCTTAGAAATCTAGTACTCGCTGAACTGTACAACGTTATAATTATTAAAAGTTACACTTTTGCAAATACGGCAACGGCTACAAATTGTTTTTTAAGCTATAATTTCACTGTGGCGCTTTCTATGAATTTGGATGGATGGAATGGAAGGTTATAACTAAAAAATGTACACCTTTGCAAATACGATAAGTTTTAGTATGGAAAAGTCTACTCGAAGTCCACACTTCAGCTTTTTTTAGATTCCATGTGGTCTCAAAACGTGTCTTTTTCCTTAAAATCTCTAAATTGACTTTTTTTTATGAAACCAATAGTTTTTATACGAAACGTCTGTGATAGACTGATAGTATAATGAGGAATAGAGAAGAACGAAGTTAGACTGTGCTTGTAGCCAGAACCGACCCTGAGTTACAGCGATAAAGGAAGAAGCAGAAAAAGAAGAAGAAGATGTAAAAGCTAAAAGTTCTGTAGAGTATTATTAACTGCGTTTGGAATTTTTCTACTGCAATAATTATATTGATCCAAAATGAATAAAGCCGCGTGTAACAGCTCATACCAATCAAGCCAAGAATAATAATATAAATAAAATCAAACTTAACCCACAGATGGTTGTAAAAAAAAAGAAAATATTCTCGCTGTACCCCATGGCTCATACTATATTTTATTTAAAAAAGAAAGGGCGTAATTTCTATCAAGAAAACACGCAGTCTAAGTTCTGTTAGCATGCCGCTCGGATTCATTAAAAATATGTGTACGCTAATTTAGAAAGGCGCCCAAAGACGTCTGGAACTTTTGCTATTTCCGTCACTAGTTAGTATGCGGCCAGAGCCTGAAATAAACCAACAGCTGCGCCGTATCGACACCGGATGAAGTAAGTTTTCAGGGTTCATTCAATTTTTATTGATTACGTGGAGCTTTTGGCAGGAAATGTAGATATTTATAGAATATTATCCAAAGAATTAGTAATGTAATATACGTATGCAAAGCACCAACGACAGAAAAAGATCGCTTTTGCCAGGTAATGATATTTACAACATATCAAATCAAGACAGCCAGTTATTTTATTAAAAACCCTAAAAATGAAGGGGGAGCAAAGCAGCTACTTCCAAAAATTATGAAACCAAAACTAATCCTAAAGAAAACATTAATGGAGGTGAATTTAAATCGGAATAACCCGGAATTACTTAAAACAGCTGACGGAATTGAACGAAAATAAAAACGATTGTCCGGAGCTTAAACAAAAACAAACAAAAAATAAAATTAAATTCACTTTCAAGTTTTAACCGTCAGTTTTTGGAGATGAAAGCATATAAAAAATCACATCATCTCAACTACAACTAGGGCTAAATTAAAGTGCTTAAAAATAATGCTTGGTAGGTGTGGGCTTGGAGATCGAAATCAGTAAAAAAAAAGACAAATAATAAATCCAAATCCACAACCACCAAAACTATACGGTTTATTAAAAATACACAAACCCAACATGCCCATTAGACCAGTAGTATCATACATAAATGCACCCAATCATATGCTAGCAAAAATACTAAATAATATAGTTACCAGTTTTGATTATAAACCAAAATATTCAGTTAAAAATTCTTCCGAATTAATCAAAAAGTTGTCTAACTTACATTTACCACCACAAAGCAAGCTAGTTAGTTTTGATGTTACTAATATGTTTTCCCAAATACCTCCTCAAGAGTGTATTCCTTTGTTAAATGATATTCTTATTAACAAAAATGTTGAGTTAATAAAACGGACTGAGTTGATTCAATTATTTGAACTTTGCACCAATCAAAATTATTTTACTTTTAATAATAAAATTTATTTCCAAAAAGATGGTTTACCCATGGGAAGTCCAATTTCACCTCTTTTAGCTAACATATTTATGGAAAATCTAGAAGATCAAATATTCGAATCAAATCAATCTGAGAAAGTTATATTTTGGTTTCGTTATGTTGATGACATTTTAGCATGTTTTAATAGTTCATTTGATTTAATTAATGAATTTTTAATTTTTATTAACAGCTTGCACCCAAACATAAAATTTACACTAGAAACTGAACAAAATAAGTCCATTAACTTTTTAGATTTAAACATAAAAATTAATTCAAGTAATAAATTTGAGTACTCAGTTTATAGAAAACCTACACAAACAGACATTACAATACCACACGATTCTTGTCACCATAAAACACATAAATTAGCAGCATACAGGTCCCTGATACATAGGGCTTTGACGGTCCCTTTAGATGAAATTAATTATAATAGAGAAATTTCAATTATTAAACAAATTGCATACAGTAATGGTTATAATACTAAACTTATTGATACATTAATTAAAGAAAAAGATTATAAATTAGCCATTCAAAAAATTTATCCGAATATCCTAACTTCGTTCGATACAATTAAATATGCTTCGATCCCATATTTTGGTGAGAAATCAGAACAAATTGCTAAAATTATAAACAAAACAAATAAATATAAAGTAAGCTTTAAAACAACTAGGAACATCTTAAATACTTTGTTTAATGCAAAATCAAAAACAGACGATTTGTTAAAATCAGGCATTTACAAATTAAATTGTTCGCATTGTAATTCGGTTTATATTGGCCAGACTATTAGAAATTTTGATATTAGGTATAAAGAACACGTACGTTGTTACAAATACAAACACCCACATAAATCCAACTACGCTAAACACTTACTAGAACAAAATCATTCAATGACATCTTATAACACCATAAAATGTTTACACTTTTGTGATGATAAACGTAAATTAGATATACTAGAAGCTTTTGAAATTCACAAACATTTAAAAACTGTACCGTTAATGAATGAGCAAATTGATCTGTTAAATTCTCCTCTACTAGACATTTTGGAATAAGAAATCAAGTCATCTGCAGACGATTACCAAGATAAGTAAAAAAGTTCTATTGCTATAACAACGCTAACTGTTTACCTTCATATAACCTTTGACAATGGCATGTTAACATGCTGAAATACGTATAAGGTTTAAATAAATAGAAATTGTTAAAGTGATTAAGTATTTTATATACAGATACTCATTAAAAAAAAAGAAATTATTTAGTTAAATGAGGTTTTATTAATTAACTTTAGAAATTCAATACGTAGAATGTAACAAAAGAAATAATTCATCGTATCTAAGTCTCCTGACAAAAATAGCAACACAAATTATGTTACGACCAATAGCAAAGTACGTGCGATTGATTGAACAATAAAGCATTTGATTGCAGTTTCTGCGGATAGAATATTTATAGAATAACCATGACAAAACAACTCGAACACGTAAAATAATAATGGCATATGACGTTGATTTGGAAAAAGAACAACACATTAAGCTTTCCGAGGAAGTAGGAAAAGAGGGATACAAAAAAAAGGAAAAAAATCACTTATAAAAGAAGTAAAAAGCTGGGGAAATATGAAAAAAACTTGCTAAAAACGCCATCAGATGAACATAGTCTTAATAGGTACTTTATGTGCTGGTATTTATGTAACATCAACTTCTGAAAGCTTTTTTATTATAATATTTCAAGGTTTAGAAAATTATTACAAAAATCTGAAATATGCGTAGATGCAGACTTTTTAAGAGTTTAGTGGATGTTCACGTTCAGTGAATATCTTCTTAGCAATGTACAACTGTCTGTCGAAGAATTATTTTCTCCCTTAAAGTTTGTTAAGTACATATCTTTTAAATTACCAAATGATGCTACGAGAGAAAAGCTTAAGAAGAAGAAGAAACTGAGGGATAATTTATTTACACAATATTATATGGAATTAAAAATGTTTACAGAAACATTTATACAGAAGGAATGAGTAGTTAAAGAAAAGTGTATGATAGATACTCGGAAAGCGCACACTTTAATAAAAAAAAACTGTCAAAAAAACGTGTCTTTTAAATCTTAAACCCTGAAAATGAAAAAATCATTAACGATACATTTCAACAAAATAAAAAATAATAATTTAATTATTTTAATTTTAACTCAATATGCCAAAACAGGTTTTCCAAATTTGCAGTCGTCGTTGTATGACAGGGCAATTCTTTGCAAGGAATTAAAATCTTGCACTTTACCTTAAAAATTCTCATGGCGTAGGTGTCCGTGTCACCGTTCGGTGCCCAAAAAGATGTCGGTGAGGGGACCATGGCAACTATTGGTTGTAGAACCGTTGCTGTTACCTTTCGGCTAACATAAATACGAGTACGCCATAATACCCTCAAAATGATTCCAATACCTCGGACCTTTACTGTTGTGGATCCAACAAGGAATGATAAAATGAAACTAAAAATAGTTATTTAACGCTCTTAAGACCAAATTAAACAAATTTTCCATAATAGCATCATTAATGTGAACTAGGTTATTTAATATTTTTTGACTCTCATAGGTTTACCCTTACAGTACAAAAACAGTTATTTGAGAAATATAGCGATAGCCAGATAGAGAAGACAAAAATTAAGAGGCCTCGTTAATATCGCTAGAGATTTTCCCAGTATTCAGATTTCTATCTACCAAAGTGTTTTCAGAAACAACAATTATTTGTTTAGTTTGGATTTCTAAAATTTTCGACGAAGAACGTATCGAAAAAGTGTCAAAAATTGTGCGATACTGGATAACTAAACAAGTATCGCCAGATACTCGAGACATTTTAAAGAAGGTATTGAATACTCTTCTTCTTCTTCTTAAACGTATTTTAGGCCGGTGGCCTGTTATTTACGGCCTGCTCTTGGGACGTTGATTGCCAACTATCTTTCCACCTTTTCGGGGGTCTGCCCTGTGGTCTTCTTCCCCTGGGTTTCTCATCTCTGGCTATTCGTGCTAATCTGTTCCTTTCCATCCTTCCGACATGTTCATTCCATTGTCTCCTTCTTTTCCTTGACCATTTTACTATATCTTCTGTCTTGCACTTTTCTCTTATTTCGGTGTTTCTAATTCTGTCCCTTAGCGTTTTTCCTGTTATCGATCTAAGGGTTCTCATTTCTGATGTACGTAGTAGGCTTTTTGTTTGATTCGTATCTGCCCGCGTTTCTACTGCATACGTCATTACCGGTCTGACACAGCTTTTGTAGATTCGCACCTTGCTCTCTATATTCATATGCTGATTTCTCCATATAACATCTTTCATACACCCTGAGATTTGCGCTGCTTTAGTTGTTTGTGTGGGCACTTCTTTCCGTAAGTTACTGAAGCTTGATATCTCTGTGCCGAGGTATGTAAACGGCATCACTTGCTCTATGTTTTTGTTGTCGATGACAAGCTTGCATCGTAGTGGCTCCCTTGCTGCCACCAGGCACTTTGTTTTTTCTACGGAAATCTTCATATTGTAATCCTCTGCTTTTGTTTTGAATGTTTGCAGCATACGCTGTAGGTCGTCTTCGCTCTCTGCCAATATAACAGCATCATCGGCGTAGCAGATTATCTTTACTTCTTCTAATCCCATTTTATACCCTTTCCCCGTTGCTTTTACTTTATCAATGATTTTGTCCATTATGACATTAAATAGTAATGGACTTAGGCCGTCTCCCTGTCGGATTCCTACTGTAAGAGATACTTCTTCGCTTAATTCATTGTTAGTTTTTATCTTCGTAGTGTTATTATTATTTATATCTTTTATTAGTAGTATTATGTTATTAGGGACTCCTTTTTCTTTTAAAATATTTATTACGTCTTTCAACCTGACGCGGTCAAAAGCTTTCGTCAAATCTATGAAGCACATATACGCTGGTGTACAGAATTCCAGAGACTTTTCCGTAATCTGTCTTAATATAAATATGGCATCTACCGTGGACCGATTGTTTCTGAACCCTTGTTGCTCTTCACTGATTTGATATGTTTCCAATATTTGATTTGCTATGACTTTTGTTAGCAGTTTTAGCAATGTGCATAATAAATTTATTGTTCTGTAATTTGATGGATCTTTCTTATCTCCCTTTTTCAGAATGGGTATTGTGATACTCGTTCTCCATTCTTGAATACTCGATAGTTGAAAATGTAATGCAATACCAGTATGGCGATGCTTAAGGCTACTGAATATTATAATGAAGTTCCAAATAATTTGGCCCTAGCACAAGAAAATACACACAACTATAATGTTTTACAATATAATGGTAACAGCAGTTTTGCTCTAAGTTAGAAATTCTGGGGAGTGAGAAAGAATTAGAATAAAAGTATTGACAGCAAGTGCCATACATAGCTTTTGTTTTTATATTACTTTTCAACACACTTATTATTACTAAAAACATTCAGCGGCTACAAGGAAATTTCCAAGAAGGTTTATCTTCATAAAAAGGTATTCCTATTGTCATTTAATACCTTCATACCAAGTTTGCAGTCTAAAATGTTTGAAAATTATGAATTTCATCAAAATTTACAAAAAAATTTAAAATTTATACACGAAATTTCCAAAGATTATAAAACCCGTAATAAATTTACAAAATCAAAACCCATTGTGATTTAAAGTCATCTTAAAAAGCAGATCAGAATTTTCTATTTGTCTGCAGGTTTTGATTTTAAGCTAATACACAATTTTTTTTCACCGCCTACTCTTATTCTTTTTTTGTTGTTCATGTATTAAAAAAAGAATTTGATTATTGCATCTCAAAAATAAATTAAGATTTAACAATTCTGATTATGTTACTGTATTCAGCTGATGAGTTTACATGTATATACCAGTTTTAATTTCAGTATTTAGCGATATATTAACATATTATACAAAAATCAATTTTTTCTGTTTTTCAGAATATTTCAGGAAAGTATCGACGGCAAATTTATGCGGATATTCTTGATGCCCATGAAAATACGAAACTTTTTTGTAAATTGACAGACTTCCTGTCTTTTCTAGTTTCAGAGTTCGAATCCTGAGACTGGTGAAATGCATTGTGTAGTTGCTTTGTTGTCCCATCATTGTGTCCACGCAAGTTCGAAGGTTCCACAAAACTTTATGCAGTCTATAGTTTTAATTAAAATAAACTTATTTTTATTAACATCATCATTAAAATCTTTAATATACTTTCGATGAGCACTGTCTGATACTCATATTACCAACTGTGGTAAAATTCATAAACTTTTTCATGTAATTTGCAGAAAAAAAAATGTTTTTGAACTTTGTTAAAACGTTTATGTCAATCACACCGATTTTACATCACAATGAGTCATCATAAAACAACAAACAAAATTTAAACCACTTTGAGCTTCAAGTTCCAAATTTGTATTCACGGACATGTTTTGAATAAACAGCACTAAATTACGATTTACTACACAAATAACGTTTGTGACACAAACACAAAACCCACATAACCTACAAAACAATCCCCGATTATAATTAAGAATTACTACACAAAAAGCGTTATTTTGTCTCACTAACAAAAAATCCACACACGACGAAATTCACCAACATATTACCCATGATTCCCCATGTATGTGCTGTGGTCATCGACTTAGAAGTCCCTAATACGCAGAAACGTCTCCTCTCTTAGCTTGTGTAAACTCTAATTTACTGCGATGGGCTGTCTATTTCACTCTTACTTATTTAAAAGCCTTTTAAGTGTACGGTATTACTCGGTGGCGTATAGCTGCATTGGAGACACCCAACCAAGGTGACTATCGCATAGATTCGATTAATGTGCGAAATATTCAAAAGTTCAAACGTTTTCGCATTATACGGCAGCGGTTTAATAAGTGTTTTCAGCAATGTCATACAAAAATTCATTAAAAATATTTTTTTTAATATTATAGTGTGTAATGTTACGTGCTCAAATAAAAATGAATTATTTATTTTTCTTTATTGCATTGGGAGGTCAACGACAAATTGACCCAATAGAGAATCCGCCACTGGCGTCGATGGTAAACTTTAACAGCAGACAGAGGATAATTAAATATATATAGAAGAACAAGATAAGTCTGTGATGTAGTCTGTAAAAGTGTTTTGTAAAGTGCTGTAATTAAAATTACTTTTGCCTAAAAATAGTGTGGAAACCTAAGGAAGCACATTTATTTAATTTTAAGTTATTATGTCTGTCGATAATTAACAAATAGACAAACTAAACTAAATTGACGGCCTTTACTTAAACTGAAGTAATAAGCCATTTAAAGTTCTTTATTTATAGCTAGATCAGGTAATTAATAATGTAATAGTAGCAGCAAATTATTTTTTTATATAAAATGTTCTTTCCAATTTAATATTTATCTCATGTCGTTCTTTTATATTAAGATAAAACACAAGCGTGCGTTTGTCTAATATTTAAACGTCTTCCATTGCCAAACTAAACTCTGAGGTGTCCGTGGGGTCTAATATTAAGATAGTGATGTAATTTTTTGTTATGGTGTTACAAATAAATAGGGGCGCGCCTAGCAGGACGTGCGGTGTGTACACTGCACGAGGGAGCCATAACAAATAGGGTGCTAAATCTTTAAAAAAAAGCAACTAAATAAAATACCCGAACTGTAACAATGCATACATTAGCAAACCACTGTATGAAACCCCCCCTGCAAAAGAGACTTTCCCGATCCCCATGGTATTTTGCTGTTTCGTTCTGGAGCTGTGCAAACCTAGGCGAATATTATAATAAAATTTATTTTTCTTATTCTTTTTGTACTCTGGGTGAAAGTGAAGTCACAATAAACAAATCAGAAAAATAGCCAACTTAGTGCGTAAAATTGTGTTATTTTTCTTAATTTTTCAAAATTTTCCGGGGGAAACCCCGGAACCCCTCTACGTCCCTGCTTACGATGGGGCGCCAAACAAAAGATTTACATACAGGTGCACAAACCTGTAGGCGCGGGCCTGCAAATAAACCCTCGAAATCGGTAGTATTCTTTTTGTACCTTTTTTTTATATTCCATAAAAACCGCAAGCATAATATTTCAAGTAACAAACCCGCTTAGCCGGTTCACCTCAATTTTGCCTGATGTACTTTGCTACTTTAATCCCTTACCATACATTGTATACATATCTCTAGGGACATCTATAACCGTTTATAATAATTCAAAGGTTTATCGTTGCCAAACAAAATTGAGGTCTCTCTGGGCTTGAAGTTTTTATCTTCATCTAGATTAAAACGTAGTAAAAACCAATTCTGGAAAGCTAAACCAATCTTCCTCTACAGTTCTTGTTATCTTGTACTCCCTGAAATCCGGCTTCTAGATATTTCAGCATCTTTTTCTTGGGCGTCTTAATTCTCTTTTTCTCATATAGACTTTGTAGGTGGTTTATTATGGTCAATGATATTAAATGCAGATCGAGGTTGAGGTAGCATGTATGATGAGTGAGCGGATGTCTCGAGTTCCTTGTTGACATTTGATGTATTTGGGATTATATTTGTTGCATTCTATCAATCTGCTGTTTATGGTCTCGCCTTTTGTTTATTGCCTCTAAGTTACTACTTTATGTTACATACTTAGATGCACATTAAGAAAACATTATAAATTAGCACCATTAAACTATCGGTACTCGAAGGACTATCAAGAACACATTAATTTACTAACGCCTCTTGAATATATTTATTTGGTAAAATACCCACGAAATAATAATAATAATATGCTTTTTATAGTAAAGTACACGTAGTTACTCTCAACATTGGACTCTCATTATGAACGAGTGTAGGATAGTTTCTAGATACGTACTGCATGTATGTACCATGTGTTCAAAAAGTAATTACATAAGGGTTGGCCATGGAAAATAAAATTTGTCTTTGCATGCTTTAGAATTTAGACAAACAAAACATGATGTTACTTAAAATTTTAGGTTAAGCTTGTAATTTGTTATTTGTAGTGACACTGACAGAGTGATGACAGTTAAATTCTAAAGCATGCAAGACAGAAATTTTATTTTCCAACGCCAACCCTTATGTAATTACTGTTTGAACACAGGGTAGATCCAGTACAGTTCATTCTGAAAGTTTGACCTATAATTTTTGAATCACCCTGTATATAGTAAAAATAATCAATACTAAAATAAAACTACACTTGCAAAATCAACGCTTTTATTAAATTTCAGACTAGAATAAATAGGTAGTGCAATCAAAATTGGATGAAAATTACTAATACAAGTCCGGCTGTCTTAATCGAGACTTCTTATCAGAATTCTGAACGTGATCTTTAAGCATTTGCATTACTTCATGCTCAAATTCTTTAGGAGTCGGTTTCATACCAGTTGCCCAATAGTACAAGTCCCAGTCATTTGTAGGTTTGTTAATTAGTCTGAAACGACATCATATTAATGCCAGCCAACTGAGCTATGTACTACATTTGTTCTATAATAAATCAGAAAAAAGAAATCCATCGTTATATTTTTTTAACATACCTGTCATACATTTGTAGCTGGTTGTCGTTCATTCCAGGCAAAAACTTAGCAGCAAAAGTACTTAATAACAATCCATTTTCCAGCATTCCCCTTTTACGCGATTGATAGAGAAGTCTAAAATTTTTAGAAACTTGATATTTAGTTTTCATCTATAGGGTTACTGACAAATATGCATTTATGGAGGTATACAAGTTAATGAATCCTCTAATAAATATAAAAAATAAATATAATGAACTAATCACTTTCGTAATAAAACTTATTTCATTGGCAAAAATACTGCTGCCTTACCAAACAATCAGAAATACTCTATCTGCATTTTAAAATACGAGGATAGTTCATGTCAAAACCGGAGTTTACAGTGACATAGTGAAATCTTA
This sequence comes from Ctenicera cuprea, assembly GCA_958336395.1. Lineage (NCBI taxonomy): Eukaryota > Metazoa > Arthropoda > Insecta > Coleoptera > Elateridae > Ctenicera > Ctenicera cuprea. The sequence continues at coordinate 42,256,513 of OY284490.1, forward strand.
TAAACTAAAAATTAATATCGATAAAACGCAATCTATTTTCCTTTCTATGAAAAGAAATATTCAGGTAGCGAATTTAAAAATTATGACTGTACCATGCTTATTGTTCATAAACCAATGCATTATTTATATTAAAGAAAATTCAAACCTTGTTAAAAATTGAGATTTTCATTTTGATTTATATAACACTAGTAATAAGGACGCATTACCCTATCATAGAATTAAAACAACCAAACAACCTCTAAATCACATGACGATAAAGGTATTTGATAGGTTGTCGAACACAATTAAGAACTCAATTAACTAAACATTACAAAATTTAATAAAATCTTTGTTAATTTAAAACGTGTTTTATAGTGTCGATGAATTACACATTCTGCACTTAAATATTTTTAGATAAATAATCAAAAGCCAAAATTTATTCATACAGTTAATAATATTTTGCAAATTTTAAAATGGAAAATACTTACCGTTAAGATAATGTAGCTAAAAAGAAGACATTTCGTCTTTAAAATATTTATTTTACTTTATTTGAAAATTCCTTATAGATTTTCTTTTAAAAAGTAACGTTTCATCATTAAGTACTTTATGGTTTCATTTATAAAACGCTACTAGTCTGCTAGGTATAGGTATGCAAGCATTTGTAACAGAATAATCAGATAAATAAATAAATAATTCAAAAATAAACAGCACATAGGTGAGATTTTATGTATAAAAACATAGCGAATGCCTGCAACCGCCCATATCAAGTTATGAAGCCATGCAACCTATGTCACGGCTAGATCTATCGGTAGATTATGCCATGGGGCACTTGTCTTGAATATCTTGTATATTCCTTTTGGAAACTTCAGAAAGTAATGCTATGGACGCTTAAACCTTTTACCTATTATTAGTAGTAATCAGAAAAGGTGTCCTTTGTTAACACGGTAGAATAAATGAAAATCGTTGAATTATACCTCCTACTACACAAGCAAAAACCCTACCCACAGTAAAAGATCTGGACAACAGCTCTGAGGCCATCAAGGCCCGTAAGAGCTACATATATATAAACTACACATAGTAAACTGTGTAATGTTGTAAAATTTCAAACTTTCGGTTCTAACTGATACCTTACTAATTAAGCCTGTTCATGTAAATGCGAAGTCAGGAAACATATATTTACCTTGCTTTTAATCGCTTAATGTTTTCACCTTTTCGCTCTTGAAATGGTGGTATAGCTGGGCTTCTATCGGGAGGATCTACTACAAAACTGTCGCTTTCTTTGCTACCGGTTGATGAAATCCATCGCAAACCAAAATATTGCTGGAACTATTAATTTACGTTTTAATTATTACATACCAAATGATCGAGTTAAAACACAACAAATTATAGGTTACAGTTCCATTATTATTGCCGAATCAAAATAATGTTCAAAATATCATCTTGGTATTTAAGAATGGCACAAATTAAAAGCTTTTCTACATTTTTGACATTTGTAGCCCTTAAAGCCCAATCATACAGAAAATGTAACAGGCGAGTTATTTATACGAACCCCGTAGGTGTTTCTTAAATATTTAGCTGCAAACATGCTGAAAATTTATGATTTGTTTAAGTTTGTTATCGAAGCGCAAATACAAAATTGTTTTAAACCGATGCCGAAAAACAAATACCTCAAATTCCCGAAATTCTAAAAAAAATTAAAAACAAATTCAGAGCAGCGCCCTCTCTTGCTTATTTATAAACTTGTAGCGCTTTAAATAAATTTAGCGGAAAATTCAAATTATTACTAGTATACGAATGCTAACTTCCTTTCTTCAATTTAATTTTTATTTAGATGTAATCCAACAAAATATAATCTATTATATAAAATGTAGGTGTATCATACAGTTACCAGAAAGATGAAAAGCAAATTATATCACTAACTAAAGAAAATAATAAACTTTTATAATTAAAACTTAGGGGGTCATGATCCTCGATTATCATGCATGTTGACATAAGTTCCACTGATTTAATGTAGGTTCTGAGCTTTACTGTTTTGCTTTAGATTTAGTATAAAGTTATAAACAATTTCATTGCGTCACAAATATATCTTGCGTCCCTCACTTGATAAACATTAATTTTTGAAAATAAGAATATATACAGCTTCACAACTGATTATTTCAAAGACATAAATATTCATCGTTTTAATCTCAGTGTAATCGCACGCGTCGTTTGTAATTGACGCCGGTTTAACGCAGTACGTGCAAATAACTTAATAAAACTAAAGTATTGTTCAAACTGTGATCGTATTCCAATAATCTATACTATATTAAGTGTTAATTCGCTTTTCTTCTACTTTTGCCCTTTTAATTTGTACTTCTAATAAAATGGCAATGAATACGAAACAGGTAAGCATTAATTCAGAATGTATAATTTGTTTACAAATGTATTGAAATAGTTTTACAGACACAAAATATTTAAATTTACTACAAAAATAAAAATTTTCGATTTATTAAAAATTGTCAAAACTTTTTAATTCAAAACTTATTTTCCCTAACTTTGAGATTACATTTTGAAAATAGGAGATGTTAGGTCCATTATTTTTACATGTACCTATTTTAAATCAATTCCTTTTAACTCATACAGAATATTTGGAAATTCAGTGGCATAAAATTTGGCTGGTTTGTAAGCTGAATTATAAAGTATCTAAATGTTTCGCTACTAGAGACACTAAAGTTAAACTAAATACAGCATCCAAGCACAAAAAAAATCGAATTTTTCTGTAATATTTTTATGGAGAAATCGAAAATACGAAAAGGTCTTACATAGTTATAGATTTATTAGCACGCGATTTTTAATTTTTGCTGCTAACTACCTTTCAGTCTTTCAAATGCAGCAGAGACCTACCTACCTAAATCAATCTAAAACAAAGATAGAATTATTATTGTACATCAATGGAACTTAATTGTATTATTATCATAAAAAAACATGATAAATTCCTCACAATAAGAATATAAAGCTTGGAAAAATATTACTTTAACTTTTGAAGTAAACCACAAGAATCTTATGTTTATTATACAATTTTTGATTAGCTGCAACCTATACTACTGTATGCACATATTAACTCCCTTGCATTGCCATGTTTAATGATAAATAAAAAGAAATATACAATACGCAAAAATTTATTTCTACTGGAATTGAAACTAGAAGTAATATACCTCCTACTCTATTCATATAGTAGTTAAGAACAACCACATATTTAGAAGTATGGCATTAGTTGAATTTACAAATTCTTAATGTTCTAAAATGTCCTAAATTTCAAAACATTAAACCTAAATGTTATCAAGGCTAAAATCCAAATTATTTACTGATCGATAATGTGAGTGCTGATTTAAACAACTCCCATAAGTAAACAGTAAATATCTATAACAAATCTTCAACTGTCTTATATTTATAGTTATTATTTATGAAATATATTTTTAACAGTGAGTAGAGCGTCTCATTTTATTTTTCCTTTTTTAAACAAATAATTTAACATAAATAAAATGTTGCCAGTTTTAACGTAATCATTCAGATAAAACAGTTGCTAGGCAATAATTCAATAAATAAATTATGGTTGTGCAAAGACATAATTATCTTCAAACGCAAATTTTTGATTATAAATTTAAATTAAAATTAACAACAGTCACGTAAAAACACACAGTTCAGTTATTAATTTCAATTTCTCAAAGTTAAAACTTATATGGATTTATATGATTTATTTATTATTTTAATTGTCGGGTATTGCTACATATTTTGCATTCCATCTTTTATTATGCACAAGTGTAATAGCTGTTTGCTCGTAATCAAAGAAAGCATGTTAATACATCAATTTTGTTTTAATAATTTTGCTATTATCTAGATTCATAAGAATAATGATTGATCATGTTAATGTTAAAAACATTTTCCTACATAGCAGCAAAGCAAATAATGATGCAAGGAGTATCGTTCTTTCATACTATCTTAACACGTTAACATCTTGTAGCTATGTAATATGAAGCCACACTGAAAATTGCCTGTGGCCCGCTGTAATAAGTATTTTTCTAAATATATTGCTTATTGCTATTGACTACATTATAGACGTAACTTTTGCACAAGATCTAACAAAATACCCTAAATGCAAGCTAAAGGCAATAATATTTGCAATGTTAATTTCAGATAAATATGTTTTATTTTGGACAGCGATATATTTTTAATTAATTAGGTGCTTTTATACATAAATGCTATAATTATTACATATTAGGGAAAATGCAAGAGAAAAAAATTTGCAGTTCTATTCATGTTGTTTTAGAATAAATTTAAATACGTATGAGTAGATACAAAAAATTAACTCTACAGAAACCAATGTTAAATTTCAACTCTTCTATCTAAGACAGTTGAATTTTCGTATTTGGGCCTCAAAAACCAATGTTGAATTCGCGAAAATATAAATTTAGCAGGCCCTAATTTTAGCTCCTACGATGCACTTTGCATCTTACATCATTTATAGTGCAACATAACAAGAACATTTATGCAAATAATTTCACATAGATAAGATACTTTTCAAAGCCCATACATATCTAAACTGCATTAGTACATAAAAGGGTTCATTGTTCCAGGGTTACGGTTAAAAAATTAAATGTCAATGCAATCTTTTTTAATACCCGAACCATATTTTACAGTGTTTCAAACCAGTGCAATCTAGAAAAACAGATAAACTTTCAACTCATCAAAATGTAATATACAAATTTCGAAATAATCTATTTCTACAAGTAATGTTGACCACGAGATAACAAGAAATAAATCTATTGATACAAACATTGTCATATAAAAATTGCTTAAATTATTAAAATAATAGAACAAAATTTTATTATTTTAAACAATTATTAATAATTAGTACGTCATTATAACTTATAAACATTGTTGTAACTCATGAAATTCTTACAGTGTGCTTGTAGGTGGGTTTTGCAACACCAACACAAGTTAAAACAAGCTGCTCGGAGTTGCCATTTAAAAGTAAAAGAAGTATTGGGACTAGATGATTATAGGAATTACGAATACGATAATGAATACACTTTTAAGGTAGGTAGATACATAATTATCTTGTAAGATTTTTTTCTCTCCATTTCAGTATAATCTCAGTAATCGGAATTGTATGGTATGAAGGAGTTCCCATTAATAAATTGTTCCAATTTCTTTATTTCAAAACAAAATTAATGGTTATGTTTATAATTTAGTAAATTTAAACAAATAATGTGCGTCAGATAAGTAACTTGATATGCATCATACTATAGTTTAAAAAAACATAATATGTTCAAGTAAAATATTTTACCAAAACTTTTTATCTGATGATGCCTACTATTAGGATTATTCGAGGTTGTTCAGATTTTATCAAGTGTTTTGATTGTTGCAGATTTTGATTGTTGTGGGTTTGGATTATTATTAAACTAATGTAGTTATTTAATTAAATAAAATATTATATCCCTTTTTATACAGGGTGAGACAATAAGGCTGCGGTGGTCGATCTCTTTTACTATTTAGCTTGCAGAAAAAGTATTCAAATAAAAGTTGTAGGTGGCCAAGAATACCACATTCTAAAATTATTTTCAATTATGCAGAGGGTTCTGTATGAGTAACATATCAAACGTATGGTTTTTCTTTAATAGAACATCCAGTATATTTTTAGATATTCTAATTCACCTTTCACCTGTCTTTTGAATATGGTTTGTGTTTAAAATTCCGTTGCAGCTTTGTTAAGTTATGCAACGTTTTTCAAAAAATTTAACATTTGCAGACCTTACTATAATAACATATTTCCACAGTTTAAAACCTTCCTCTGTTAAATATTAGTCAATACCATGCAATATCGTCCAGATATTTTAAAGTTGAATTTGGTTATACAGGGTGTTTGTATTGTCAAAAATTTCCAACTATAATGTGTCATAACTCTATTTTTTTACATAACTGGATAAAACTTTTTATAAACCTAAGTTGTACCTAAAACCAACGGTTTTCGTCAAAATTAAATACTTAAGAAGGGACGGGTGGTAAAGCAGTGGTTGAGGCCTCTGACTTGCGCACTGCTCTACTAAACGTGCTGGGGTCGATTCCCAGCAAAGACAACCTTCGGTGTGTATGTTTGTATACTTTTACATGTTAGATGAGAGAGGGCATATAATTAGTTGGTAAGTGTGAGAAAATTAAAAAACGATCTAAGGAAAAATCATATAACTTCTATAAATCCAGTTTTCATAGGAGACACCTGTTTTTTGTGTTTGCAAGAAATAACTATTAAATGTTTAAGAAATTTCTTTAATATAAAATAGTAAAAACAAATTTTTAATAAGCTAATTTATAAGATGTTCTATTTGTTTGTTTCTAAAGATCTGATCTTTAATATTTTGAAAATCGAGTTGCGACACGTTAGAGTTAGGAATTTTTGTACTGCAGAAAAATCACCCTATAAACCAAATTCAACCTAAATATCTGAAAGATAGAACATTTTAACATTTAGCAGAAAAAGTTTCTTTAATCCGAGGAAATACAGATGCAGATTTTATTAGTGAGGTCTGCAAATTGGTCCCCTACAACTTTTATTTGAAAACTTTTTCCGTGTCTATTTTTAATTATAAAAGAGATCTCGACCACCGGCACCTTACAACAAACCATATTAGGTATTTAGGTACGCCTATACTTATAATGACTAAAACCTGAAACATTTTTCCTTTGTATAAAAGCTATTTTCAATATTAATACATACTAACTTAATAGAATATTTATATAGTTTTAAAAAGAGTAAATAAATTAAGTGAAATTTTAAAAAACAAAAGAGGACTACTTATTGTTGATTTAATTTGAAATTATTAATTTTGTATGAAATTTGGTTTCAAATAAAAACAAAAATTTTAATACACAATTATTAGAGATTTAGTTTTGTATTTTTCGACCCCTTTTTATGATTAATAATAATCAAACTGGAATTTTTCGACCCCAATATCTCGAATAACCTTAGCATTAGTATTATTATAAATTACTATAGTCTAAAAATTTAAATTTAGTTTTGATGTTATCAACAAGAAATTCTTTTACGGAAATAAGTAATTAAAAGTTCAAATACACACATGCATTACAGGAAATTGTCATTATTTCTCATAAACTATTGATTAATTTTGTTTACATTCAAGAATTAATTATAAACTTTACCTTCACTTTTAAATCAATAATTTAAATAAATATTTTGATAACACTATGTTATAAAAACTGTTTTAGATATGAACAATCTGGTTCAATCAAAAATTTTTTAACGAGTTTTATTAACTTATGCGATGTAATTAAAAAAACACCTTCAAAATCATCAATTTATCACATATGTTTAAGCTCAACTAACTGTTCCAGTATCAATCTAAATTTGATTAATTGTAAATAAATTTTGAGTTTTCTTGTCTTTCTTGTAGCTAGTATTGAAAAACCTAAATATTACTGTTACTGTATATTTTAACAATTTATTAGGCACTCTCACGCCCACTCCGCATAATTTATTAAAATTTGCTTACTTCCTGGCGGGTACTGTTTAAAACTGTTGTTATTGTCAGTCCATCGATTAAGGCATCACCAAATGTAAATTCTTTATTGTTCAAATTTGAAATGCAAAGCTGAAAAACCCACATTTGGAAAATTTTAAATTATAAAGGTAAACTACGTAAAACCAAATGTACATATAAGAAAAAGTAACATGTTGAATTTATTCATGAATTAGTTCATGTTATTATGTTTATCATTGTTTCAGTTGACACGTGTAAAGATAAATATTAAATGAAAATATTTATAGATGAAAATGTAATAACCTCTTGAATTTCTATATAAACTGTTAACTTTAAAATGTTTGTACTTATATGCGTATATAAACTTAATTTCCTAAATTGATTTGGAATAAAAAATAATGAAATATATTTACATGTGCAGAAAACATTAAGGGATGGTAGGCATTGTTGGAGAATGAACTTTTAAAAAGTTTGAGTTCCAGGGAACTCATTCACATTTTGAGAACTTTATCTTTTTAGTGAACAACTACCTTGCTATAAAAACGCATTATTTTCGAGAACTTTTAAGTTAAAAGTTCAATTAAAAGTTCATTTATTAAAATACTTACTTGGATTGGTATTATGTGCTAATATAAAATTTCAAAAAATATAATATTTCCTTGTCATTTAAAAAAAATTAGTATCTACACTAGAAATACGCAAGATTGTTTTAATGGTTGTTATTCCATTTTTGATTCCTGTAGTGGGACGAATTTTCCTCCCTATGCTTTTAATTCATTTGGTTCTAGTTTTCTTGTTTACATGTAACGGCGTGTTGTGTTTGTGTTCAAAGGGGTCTGTTTTTTATTAAATATAGCGTGTCTGGAAATTAAAGTGATAAATAATGTTCTTCCCTGATCTAATTTTTCTAAAATAACAGACGACAGTTTTGAAAATTTATTAATTTGTAAATATGGCATCAGTAAATAAGATATTATCTATTTTCGCCTATAAAAACTGGAACTTGAACTTTCAAAAGTTCTTTTTCCAGACAATAAACTAAACTTTTTAAAAGTTCTTAATTAAAAAAAAAACTTCCTCAACACTGACGATACATTCAAAAGCGTAGCAAACAATTCTCAGCATTTTCTGTAAGACAAATTATTAAATAGTTAATTAGTTGAGATATCTTCCGATTTGTATAGAAGTTTATTAGAAATGTATAAAACATTCATATTTTTACATCAACAATGAGAGTGATAATTCATATAACTAACAATAATTTAACAGTTTAAATAATATACTATTATTAATAAGTATTTATTTACCATTAATGACTATTTACTTCTTTAACACCAACAACTTATACCAATAATTTTTTGTATTTTTATCATTTGTTGTTAATTTTGCATACTTAATTTTTAGTATGGTGATCTTGTTACAACATTGGCAGAACCTAACCAACTGCGTTCAAAACCTGATGTCAGTGAACTTAAATTTGGACAAATATTTACTGATCACATGTTGAAAATATTTTATCATAAAGCCTTGGGAGGATGGCAAAAACCAGAAATTATTCCATTTGAAAATATATCGCTACATCCAGCTGCGAAAGTTCTACATTATGCTATTGAGGTATTTTTACATTTAAAAACTGTACATAATCAATTTAGGATATATTTTATGAAACTACCACTATATTTATATTTTGTTTATTCACGTGTTTCATGTTATAATAAAACTATTGTGTAACAAAATTATTCATTCATAACAGTTGACGCAAAACAAGTTATTTATCTTTGTCAAGTGTAGCAAATATTCATGTTTGCTAAAATATATAAATATCAGTAGGTAAACTTATTTATAAAGTTGACAATGAATTACAAAAGAGTTTTTAAAATTGTACTGTATTCCCAGATAGATGCACCAATACATATAAATAAACAAAAAATTTCATAAATCAAAATGATATTTTTCAATCTAGGTGTACTTGAGAGCGGTAGTAGCAGAACAAAAATTAAACTTGTTTCGGGTAAAGTACCTTTTCCGTTAGAGATACAGTCAAATTATGACCTTCTACCACACCTGATGACAATCCAACAGTTTTTAATTTTTTTAAACTAATTTTCACAGCAGACAAATAAAAATTTCTATAAAATCAAACGTTTTTATTACACAACGATAAGATGTAGTAGTAGAAACATAATGATATCAAACAGTAATAGATTAACATTAGCGATTATCGCTATACTAAAAACCAAATTATGAGATTGCTATGAAGTTAAGCAGGCAGCAAGATTCTTAATTCTAATCAATTTTTCCTAAATTAAAAATTTTATCTCCAACAGAAAAGGCGCTTTACCTCAACCAATTTTAATTTTTGCTCTACTACTATCGCCCTCTACATGTGAACCAAGGTTAAGCATACTCAACTGCAAGTTTTAGACCAAGTAGGCCTATATATGAAAATATCATTTAGATATGTAAAGATTTTTGCTCATTTATATCTAGGATGCTTCCATTCCAGGGACACACAATCAACAAGACAATTTCGTTTTACAAATGTTACCAATTTTTCAGCTTTTCGAAGGTTTAAAAGCATATCGAGGAGTGGATGGTAAAGTACGGGTTTTCAGGCCTGACCTCAACATGCAACGCATGAATTTGTCGGCCACAGGATCGGGTCTTCCCACGTTTGACGGTGCTGAACTGATTAAATGTATGAACCGTTTAATTCAAATAGATCAAGAGTGGGTACCTCACAGTGAAGCATCTAGTCTTTATATTCGACCTACCCTAATAGGAATTGACGTAAGTCTATTTTAACTCATCATTGAATCATTTACTTTTTTTAATGTCTTATAAAGTTTATTACATAGCAAATACAGCACAGCCTTACTTGAAAAAAAGCTAGTTTAACAATAGCTTCGGATACATTTGAATATTTAAGTACTGAATGCAGAATGAGTTGTTGGTTAAATCCACACTATCAGGTGACTCATTTTAATATAATACATTTTAACATACAGAACTCATTCTAAGGTAATCAAATTTTGAATGCGATAATTTGCCTAATTTCTGATACAAAATACAGAAACAGTATCCGAGCCATTGTTTAACACTTTATCTGTGTGTTGTTAGGACCATTTAGTATATTCAATGATGTAATAATTACTTTGCGCCTGTAACTGAAGAAATGAAATATTATCAGCTACAGTGACCAATATTTACTTTGAGTTTTACTTTAACTGCTGAGTATCAACAGCATCCACAATGTTATTGAAATTTTGGAAGTGAAAGTAAGCAATTGAATAGAAACAGTATCACACTGAAATTATTCAAATAGTACATTTATTTTCTATACGAAATAGAGTTAACCTAAAGAGATAATTTCAGACGTGTTTTTATCGGCGACATAGAAATGATTAGGAAAATCTAAATTGCGAAGTATTTGACTTTCGACCTTTTTGTCTGATGAAACTCAGAATGCAAACCTATCAGCATAAGTCACCTTGCAAAAATTATTTTATTTTAGGGTACCTTGGGTGTCGCCCAATCAGAATCTGCATTGTTGTACACAATACTTTGTCCAGTGGGTGCATACTTTGATGGTAACAATGATTCTGTGGCACTATATGCTGACCCATCATATACTCGAGCATGGCCTGGTGGATGTGGGGACAGAAAAATGGGTTCAAACTATGGGCCTACAATTCGGGTACAAAGGAAAGCTCTTACGAAAGGGTGTCAACAAGTTCTATGGCTGTATGGAGAAGAACATTATTTAACTGAAGTTGGCACAATGAATATTTTTGTGTTTTACGTCAATGAACGTGGAGGTACTTATCAGTTAGTGTAACTTATTCGTAAGATACGTAAAAAATAACATCTAATTTTTATCTTGTATCTATAGCTATATTGTTTTAAAATATTTTTTTATCATATTTTATCAGTCAGGTTTACTTAAAATTTAATGAACTGTTACTAAATATAGTGAAAACTGAACTTTCACTTACGAAGTTAATTCTTACTTGCGTAGTTGAACTTTATATAAAAATTGCCTAATATTTTAATGTTGCAAAATATTTATCTTGTGATAAAGATAAGTTAAAAAAAGTAATTCACATTGACTTAATAAATAGTTTCCACATGATTAAAATTATATCAATGACAATACTGTATTAATTATCAATAACTAATAATGCATCTCTACAAACATTTTATTTTTATATGTAAAAAAAAAATATTTTCACAAAGATGATACTTAAACATTAATTATGTTTCATAGGTTAAAGGAAAGAAGAAACAAAACGAATGTTTTACACAGTTAATTAAATTACGGTTTAAGGTCATCTCTGGTGCAATTTTTATTAAAATCAGAATCAGCAAAGCAAAGAACGCTGAACATGCAAAACAAAAACTTTTTTCGTATTAATTGCTTGATAATTTTTTTTTAAATTATGTTACAGAAAAAACACTAGCAACTCCACCATTAAATGGACTTATTTTGCCTGGTGTTATTCGGCAATCAATACTTCAACTTTCTCATGAATGGGGAGAGTTTCAAGTACAGCAACGGTCACTTACTATGAACGAGATTATACAATTACAAGAAGAAAATAGGGTAAGTTTTAGTTCATCATTAACAATTAAAACAAATATTTACAATAAATAAAAAAAATCTAAGCAAATTAGATAAAGTATGACATTACATATATAGATTTGCGTAAAACAGCACATAAATAAAAGGTTTAAAACTTGAACCCTGCATAATTAAACTGGGGTCAAAATTATTATCAAATTTCATAATTAAACTTTTGAATTAAAAATTGAAGTAGACTATATTTAAAATTACTTATATAGTCTGTCCATTTATCCATCCATTATAACAAACTAAACATGTAAGAATTCATTTCGATTTTAAAAACTGCTAGTGTACAATAAGGTGCATATAATGTCACTAGTGGTAGGTGGAACACCAAAGCAGATGTAGCTAGAACCAACAAAATGTTAAAAGCAATTCAGTCGTAAGTCACCTTCGAGAGCAGAAATCAACTGTTTTTAACAATGTTTGTCGATGTTAACGGTACTGCCCTCAGTGACGTCACTAAAAATTTTGAGCCAGCACGCAATATTTATTCCAATTTCGTCAAAAATGAAAACTTATACCACTTAAATTTCAAAATTTTAAAAAACGTAATAACATACAAACTGATTTTACGAATTAGATATATGGCACAAATAACAGTCCAGTGAAAAATAATAAAAGTACAAAAAACTCAGTACATTACAAACAATTAAATATTTATTCTATAATTTTTTTTTCCTGCTTGAATTTCTGCAAATGTATTTATTACTTTAGCGTTTAGCCATGTCGATCTCTTTTGCTGCATTGTTCTCTATAGTCAAAAAAGATAAGTCATCTAACCTCTTTTGAGAGATGCAGTTCCTGAGAAATTTTTTATAATTATTGAAATTTTGAAAAGGATTTTTCCGCACTGGCAGTGCTCACCGGTAAAGTAAGGTACAACAATAAAGCCGTGATTATATTTGGGAAGCTCGTAGCTCCTGTGAACTTTGAAAGTAATATGTATTCTCTCTTCTGCCAACTGGTTGGACGCAACCTTCAATTAATCCTGAATTTGGGCTTTCCTGTACATGTCTTCATAATTATTACATCCCACGTCTGCCATTATCTGATTGATATATCGTAGGCGTGGTCGTCCTTTGAGGTTTTTCCACTCGATTTTCCCTTCAATGATCGTTTTTAGTAAGCCCTGTCCTCTGATTATGTGGCCTATTAGACTGTCTCTTTATAAATTGAAAAACATTATTCAACTATTTTAGGTCTTCACACATAAGCCTGTTGTTTCTAAATGTGGCGATCTCTAAGCCGAGAGACCGATTTAGGTCCCTATCGAAAAATGTTTGCAAATCGTTGCCTTTTTTTTTAAAATCTCATCTTCTGGTAAGTTTAAAAACTGTTGGTGTTAAGAAATTAAATGTTTCATTTACGTGCAGCAGCGATTTAAAACGTGGATTTAATTGTGGTAAAACTGCCGGTTTAATATCCCGTTGATTTGCTTAAAGAGCCCAACATTGTTTTTTCTAAATCTGAGATTAGGCCCAAAGACCTTAATAAGGCAACCAACCCCCATAATAGACAGAGAAATGAACCTAAAACTAACAAAAGCACTGCTGCCTAACTTTTTGACACTATAAAAAATCCTTTAAGCCGCAGGGGGGCCTGCTAGATATATATATAGAATAATTTAAAAAAATCAACATGTATTTGAATTCCGAAGAAAACTTTTTCTAACTATTATTATATAAATTTAAAAAAAAACTTTCGGCACACCCAGACTTCGGGACTCCCTTTAGCCGCCGCCCACATCTTGCGCAATGCGGGCCTAACTGCCCTAATATGTTGCCTACTACAAGAGACATTATATCTGCACCTTACTGGACATGCATATTACATTTATTTTTAGGTTTAATAAATGTTTCCTTTTATTGTACCGCTTTTGTTAACAATATGTAAATTTACCGACAATAAATGGGAGGAAGTTCTAAAAGTAAAGTGGGAATTATTAACTTTGCTAAATAAAATATTTCTGTTAGTTTGTTATAAATGGATATAGAGATTACTTTTACACTCATCTGTTACGAAACTTGCAAAAAAACTAAATAATATTTTTTATTTTTAAAGAATACATATCAAATAGTACAATTAAAATATGTTAAATTCATTCTTTTTAGTTTTTAATGTAGTTTTTTTTAAGATAATTGATGCAAGTTTGGGATAGATGTTGTACTATTTTGATTTACATTTTCATTTGTTTTTGTTCAAATCCATACACCTTCAGGGCTGAACCTATTTAAAAAAAAATTGAAATTTCTAACTTTTGACTTAAAAATCGTATTCTCCATTCTAAAATACACAAAATAGATATTTATGATACAAGTGTGTGAAGTAGGACTTTTACGCAAGAGTTGCGAAGTTTAAGGCACGAGCCGAAGGCGAGTGCTTTAATCGCAATAAGTGCGTTAAAGTCTTTCACACATGAGTGTCATACAATATTTTATCTACGAACCGAAAGGCAAAGGCTGCAAAAGTGCACTTCCTACTTATCTGTCAAACAAAACTAACGAGAAATGACGTTACGAATATAGCGCCCAATAAACAAAGTGGCCTTTTCTCGATTGTTTTTTGTCGATAGAAATCGTTTAATAATGAAAGTCCCATTTAATTTACATTGGTCTTTTGCACACGATTTTGATACGTTTACGCACAATTTCATTAATGTAACACTTCACGTACAATAATTGACATATTAATGTGATCATTTTAAAACGGGAGTAGATAAAAATGTATTCCTGTTGAAACCCACTTTATTGAACAGTTTTCGAGATAATTCATTTTTGTGAAAAATCCAGTTGCCATGAAAATCTGCCAGTATTTTCCAAAAACGTCAAAACATTTTGTAAAGTAAGTTCTGCGGGCTAAACTATGCCCATGCCTATTTGATTTAGCACTAGTTGAAAATTGTTTTAAAGTAACTTAGACTTACTGAATTTTGAAATTATCTGGATTTTCATGGTAGGTAACTCAATTATTCACAAAGATGTAATTATCTCGAAATTCGTTGGATTAAACAAGATAATTTTTTCCTATATTATATTTTGATATGCAAAATACGAATGTAAAGACAAAAGTTAGAAAATCACAAGTGTCTAAAAAACACGTTAAGAGATAAGACGAGCACCCATACATCTACATCTGGTAGATAGTATGAACAAAAAAATTAAATAATATATTTATCATCAATACATCGATCCAAAATTTGAATCAAATATTTCAATTTATTGTGGGGATATTAATTAAAATGTGATTTGACTTCACCATCTTTAGCATTATTTGGAACATTTTTGTTACCAACTTGAACCCAAGATATTGTTTTTTCTAGCTTTTGGAAATGTTCGGTTCAGGAACGGCATGTATTGTAAGTCCAATATCATCTGTTGAATACCTAGGAAGAACACTTCACATACCAACAATGGAACATTCAAAACCTTTGTTCAGAAGGATTCGAGACCACCTTGCTGCGATACAGTATGGTCATGTTGAACATCCTTGGGCAATACCTATAGAACAATTTTAGGTTTATTCTTGGGCTCTCACACCTAACAGTTCTTATTTATAAAAGTAATACAAGAAAAGTAACTTTCATAACTTTTAAATTTGAGAACCGTATGTGATTGTTAAAAAAAATCTACAAGTATACAGCAGTTTCTGCTAGTGATATAAATAGGTAAAGTATCTACCTAAAAATAGAACTTTTTTGAAAGTATCTACTATTTTAAGGCACCAACATTCTGTTACTTGTATCTGACTGTGTTATCTTATTAGCAATAAGTAATTTATTTATAAGTTCCTATCGTTAGTAAAAGAAAACTAGGATACATATCGTACATAGGTGCTAGTTATATACAAAATAAGCGAGTTAAAAAATCCGTCCTTCTGCTTTTGTAGAAAACTAAAATTTCTTTAATCCTTTTTAAATTATTGAGATCCAAACGTAGCTAGATTTGAGTAAAGCCAAACTAAAGAATTTTTATGGTGACTCAATAAAAATCTAAAAATAAATAAATTTATCTTAATAAAGAAAATATAGTGTTACCTACAGTTGTAAAATTCTTAATATACAGCAGTTTAAAACCTATATTCATAGAGAAACTTATTTACAATATTAATAAATTAAGCAGGCAGAAGCACGGAAATAAATAACGAGTTCATTAATAGCCAGTTTAAAAATAGTGTAGAGGTACAGGCATCTTATTTTATTTCTGAAAAAAGTACTAATGTTGGTTGTGATTGTGACTGCTTGTGAACTTATTCTACGGTAAATAGTTATTTATCTCGTGTTACTGCCAGAAAAATGTAATAGTAATGTAATAATAGAAATGTAATGATATCAGACTTGAATCAACTATTGTGTATTATCTACTTATAAGGAAGTTTACTATTTTTAAGCAGCATTTAAACTTTAGAATTAATCTAAATTTTTACCAGTTTTGTAAAACCAAGTAAGTCAGTCAGTAATTATAGAATCATAGAAATGAAGAAGACTATAAAATGTCTTCATTTTCATAAGTTTTTGTATATGCATTGTAAATATATATTTGTAAATAAATAAACATACAGACAGTTGACACTTTTATTAACATTTCTATAAATTCTATGTAGGATCTTTGCAGTAAAATCAAAATACTTAATAATATTTACAGCTATTGTTCACACTTCTACAGGGTATCCAGCTTCCAGCCCAATAGAGGGTTGCTGATGGGTAAGAGTTGTTAAGCAGTGCATAGGTACATGTACAAGTGTTCTAAGCAAGATTACAAATAGCTATTTGGTTCTCAGCAGCAAACTTTAATTTACAATATTATAAAGCATGTAGTATCATCAGCAATTGTTTTTGTTTAGGTCAACGTTATAGTCGACACCTTCGGGTATAAGAGGTGAAAGATTAAACAAACAAACAAACTTTAATACCGTTTGATTTTCAATTGTTCCAAACAACAAGTGTCGAGCAAGTTCCCAAGTTCTATTTTTTTAGGTGTAAACTATAAAAAATCAAGTTCTTGCTTAAGAGGAAGTCTGTAAAAATAACTCTTAATTATAACGTTTGTGTTTGATTTGCCAATGAAAAATTGCCACTAATTTTAACTAAATGTTAAACAATACACAAGTTTTCTAATAGTTAATACAATAAAAGTTTAACTTTATTATCCATACACAATACTAACAACTCCTCAGAAATAACATTTTCTTAAAAGAACTGAACAAGCACAAACCGAGCAAACAACCAAATCCCCATTTATCTCAGTTTTTCCCCACATAGCCCATTATTTCTTCAAGTTATAAAAACCAGAAGTGATAACAGTAGTAGTTGCTTAATTACTTCTTACTTATGGGAATTCCAAAGTCCCAAACATTTGCATCTCATTTGTCCATGCTTAATCTTTAAGACTTATAGATTAATTAGCATCTTAGGCCATATGAGGTGTGAATAATTAGCTTCTAGACTTTGTTTATAAAAAAATTATTTTTACAGTTACAAATTCTAAGTTTAAACGATTCCATTCATATCAAAAAAAACAAATAAGCATTGTATCGATTTTCGATTTTGTTGTGTCCTCTTCCCTTTTTAAACTTTTGATGCCAATCAAAAAACGCGAGATTTTGACATACGATAGTAGAATCACTATAAGCTAATTCTTAATATTTCATGCTTTTTGAGATTTTTTCTCCAATTTAAGCCGCCAGAAAATACAAATGCAATCTAGCTTAATTGACTGCAATTGTTTCGAACAAGTTGTAACTTTGTAAATTGCCCAATAGTTTAAATTGAAAAACATATGTTTAACTTAACTGTTTCCGGTTTCAAATTTTTTTTAAAAGCATATTTCCCAGATGAATTTTTGATATACCCCCACATTCCTAAGCTCATCAAAATTGGACAATGGGTTTGGGAGTTATGAAGCGTTCATACACACATACACAGCCCCCCACTCGCAGACACACGTTTTTTAAAAACAACGTTTTTCAAAAACCACGTTTTTGAGCTCCTGGAGGTCCAAAACATATATTTCCGTCAAAATTTTGATTTTGAAAATGTCAATGAAATCAGTACTTCCCTATACTGAAAGTAAAAAAACATCTGATGTCTGCGTTTTTTGAAAACTGATGTTTAGAGCGAAAGGTCAGTTTTCACAAACCACGCAGGGGACTGGTCAGACAAGTAAGAGATTTCATATAAACAAGCGACTTTCGATTGTTTTAATTTCACAGCACTCTGTAGCTGTATTTAAATCTTACGTAATTGAAGATGATTAGTTTTCAATTTGAATTTTTGGGCAATTTACATGGTTTAAGATTGTTAAAGATTTACTAAGGCTTGCCAATTTATGTTTATATTAGAAAATTAAAATACAAAAGGAAGGATGTAAATGTTATGTAAATGCTCGGAAGTACGCAGCATGCTTTAAGCTCACTGTCGTGAACAATTGGAATCTTGATTTTTAGTTTACAACATGTAATCATTATGTAAATTTATAAAACCTACCTACCTAAATCAAAAGTGAGATTTTGACTATTTTGGTGCAGTCAAATAAAAATATTAATCTTTACATTAATTATAATATATTTGAAATGATATAAAATAAGAATTTTACTGTAAGTGCCTTATCGAGGAGGCCGTGACCTTAAATAATAGAAAAACCTCACAGTGAGCTAGTATGTATTTTTCATACGTGCTGCTAAGAAAGAATTATTAGACAATTATCACATGTTAAAAGTAAACCTCCAGCTTAGTAGATAACACACATTAGTTAAGTAACTTTTACTTCTAAAAATGTGCTTACTAACTTAATTTAAATAAATAGCAAATGGCCACAACAGAAGATTTAGATACTAATCAAAGTACCATGAGCTACAAGGGACATGAAAACAGTGTACAACAGAATATTTTCGAATATTTAACAACTGTTATACATGTTATTATTATCGGATTTGTATTATTTATCTTGTATTTATGTTTCACTAATGAACTGATATTTTTTACGTGGCACCCAGTTCTTTTATCCAGTGGAGTAAGTGTACTTAACCTCAATATTTCCTGAAACCAGAAGAACAGTTTAACAATTTCCCTTTAATTAATAATACCCACCGTATTTATGTGTTATATGTATTCAATAAGTAATATTTTCTATTTGGATACCTCTTAAAAAATTAAGCTGGCACTGAATGGGTAACATTACCTATGTCCCATAATATTTATTTCTTTTGCTAAAATAGCTGCCCACAGAACATACAAAATTTACTACCAAAACCTCAAAATTATTTCTGAATTCTAGATGCTCTACTGTATGGATAACATTGGTTGGTATAGTCCAGTGAGGTCTGCAATTCTTATAACAAAAATAAAAAAAGATTTTAAATTGTGGCTCGAGCTTTAATTATCTGCCTATAGAAAACTAAGATAGATATCGAAAAATTTACCTACCTTTTCTGTAGAGCAGAAAATTTCCTATCATGAGAGATTAGAAAGGTATATTTCTGAATTTAATGGTTTTGGATGTAGAAATTTGTGAAAAGTGAATTCCGAACGCTCTATTCGCCATCACTGCAGGCAACGGCTTCTGCGGATCGATTAATAAATAATTAGGTAAAAATATCTGAATGTTGTTTCAAAATTTTAAATTTACCTTTTATCTACAAATCATAAGGAACACCTTTGAACAAATTTTCTTTAATTTTGTTAACATTTTTGTAAAAATTAAGAATTTAAATGGTTGCATGTTTTCGTTATATTGAAAACTTCATTGCTCATTAAATAAATATGGTAAAATTAATTATACAAATATTGAAAAACAATGTTAAATTTTTTTATAAACAATTTTCGTTCAAAGTTCTTAAACGTTTCTTTATAATTGTAGATAATTTGTAATTTATGTTTTTTAATTTTTAACAACATGTAGGTATTTTTATCTAATTATTTATTAACCGATGCGCAGAAGACGATGCCTGTAGTCACGGAGAACGGAGCGTTCCGAAGGCACTTGTGATAAATTTCTACAGCCCAAATTAATAAATTTTGAAATATACTTCCTAATCTCGCATGAAAGGAATTTTCCGCCCTACAGAAAAGATAGAATAAAATTTTTTAATATCTATCTTACTTCTCGATAGGCAGATAATTAAAGCTCGAGCCACAATTTAAATCTTTTTTTCATTGATACTAATTAACTAACAAATTTCTCTGTCATAAGTTTTACTACAAACATTATTCATATAGTTCAGAAGCTGGTAAACAACGATTTAAATTATTTTTTACACTCAATTTCAATTCGGTTCCCCAGTTATCCACACTTTGTAAGTGAGAACTATAGGCAAAAATTAAATTTTGTTTTAACTGTTTTCGATTAAAGTTTTATATTCACTTTCATATGTAATAGTGTATTAATATTTCTGGTTATCCTATTGAACAGTACAACTATTAATTTTCATAACAATCTTTAGTGATTATAGCAAGGTAACAGTGTTACAGTAAGATTCTATAGATATTATAATTTAAACGATTTGCAGTACTTCTTTATTCGGTATCCCGTTACCTACTTTCCTTTTATAGGTATATTTAACTATATTATAGTAATACTTTGTACCTAATTGATGATTGTTACACAAATTAAACATTAAAAGTCAACCACATGTTATAGTTATTAACAACAAAAAGAATAGGGGTATATAAGATATACAAATTTTGTTTTTATTTCAGTGGGTGTTGTTAATGGCAGAAGGAATATTAATGTTAACACCAAGCAACACATTAAGTAAAAGACTTTCACTATCGCACAAATTGAAAGTTCAATACCATTGGATAATTCAAGCTGTTGGAGTTAGTAGCAGCGTTATAGGTTTTGCAGTTATTTACATCAACAAAAATTTGAAAGATAAGCCACACTTTCACTCATGGCATGGTTTAATTGGTTTAATTTCTATTATATGTTGTATACCAGCTTGTACGAGTGGAGTAGTAGCTCTTTATAATATTAGTTTTAAAAGTTATGTTAAACCTGTTAATAGCAAGCTCATTCATAGTATTTATGGTATTTTAACATTCCTTGTAGGTTCAGTAACAGTTTTGCTAAGTTTATACACTAAATGGTTTCAACGAAATGTAAATGAAGCAACGACAATACTGTGGTTTATTCTTACAATGATGATTATGATATGGACTGTTTTACAGGCTTCCATTAAAGTATGTAGTAGATTAAAAGGTATTTTGTAGCACTTATATGTATAATGGAAAACCAGCCTGCAATAACTTAATTTTATAACATACATTTTGTACATGCATAGGTAGCAGGGCGGCTACATACAAAATTGGAAATTTTGAATTTTAGTATAGTTATCCTGCGCATCTATTATCAAAGGAGTGCCAACCCAAAATGGCGGTTTATTTGTTAAATATATGATTTTTATAAATTGGCAAAATATTGTGTAAACTAAAATATTTCTTAATAAAAGTTGTTCATTTTTTAATTATTTACATTCCAGAAATATAAAAAAAAAATAATTATTATTTACAGAGTGTTCTAAAATAAAGACACAAAAAATGTCCACTTTTTTTATTAACAAACATTTCAACACATTAAAACAGTTGAATTCTTGCTGATAATTAACTTGAGAAATTCAGTTTTTCAAAACAGTGCACCAGTAAAGTGCCCACATTTGAAGAGATATAAAAAGAATTTACAAAGACAAGACAATTAAGAAATTAGTTCTTTATTTTCCAATTATTAACAATTAATTGTTCGGTATATAAGCTTCTTGCAGACTGAAAATTGTTTATCTTGAACAATACAGGGTGTTTTGAAAAATATGAGTCCCATTCAGAGAGATTGCATACCTAAAACTAAGATAAAAACTTCCTATAAACGTGTCCGCAACAGCTTAGTTTTCGAGATGTGTTGAAAGGTTAGTTTATTAATTGTTTCAAAAAATTTCAGAAACGATTTGGAATTTTTTATTGAAATTGCTCACGCCTTCTAACCTTTTTGGCTGTAATTAAATTTCAAAAATGCCACCAGGGGCATCTTTAAATTTTAATTTATTTTTTTTGTTGGCCCCTGGTGCCATTTTTGGTATTTAATTATCACCAAAACGGTTATAACTTTATAAGGCATGAGAAAATTCAATAGAATATTCCAAACCGTTTCTGAAATATTTTGAAATGATTATAATAATAAATTTGAACACCCTGTATCTCGAAAACTAAGCTGAGGTGGACACATGTTTAAAGGAAGTTTTTGTGTTATTTATAGGCAAGCAATCTGTCTCTGACTGGGGCTCTCATGTTTTTCAAAACAATATTGAAAATGATCAAATAAAATAGTTTTTATGATCAAATCCGAGGCTTAATAAAACAAACACAAATGCATATTTAAGCTTTTTAGGTAATTCTAAACAACTTTTCTTTGCACCTTTTTTTATATACCTTTTTAAATATAGGCACTTTATTGGTGCACTGTTTATAAAAATATTTTCCGCGTTAATATAAGCAACCAATCAATTGTTTCAACATTTAGGCATGTTTTATACTTCACATTTTTTGTGTCTTTATAAATATAAATTTTATAAAACATGATTTTTTCACGAGTATTCTGGTAGGTACAGCCATTCATATTTGAAGAAATCACTTTTTTGTAAATTAGTAATTTTTTCAAATGGCACTATTGTTTAGACACTAGGCATCTAAATGCAAATTTTCGCAACAAATCCAACATTGAATTGATAATAATGTAAACCCACCAATTTTTTTGTTTTAAAGTTTAAAAAATCGAGGAAATACTTGTTTCAAGTGTCATGAAAAAACAAAGAACGTTTACAAAAAAGTGATTTCTTCAAATATACATACCTGTATCATGTTTGTATGTTTTTGTTATCGTCTTTGTCCTTAGAATGATTTGTACCGGGTCATAGCGCTTTAAATGTAAAATAAAAAAGACTTGTGATTGTCACAGGTAATACCACAAGTGTCAAGAAATCCAATGAGCCGCCAGGCGAGTTGAATTTCAGTGTGATTTTGTTGAGTAAAATTTACAATTTGTATGGAAATGACAAATTATTCTCTAAAAAAATTGTTGTCGCAAGTAGTGTTTCGAAAGATTATTCAACACAATAGTTTTTAATATCAAATCAATTAACACATTTCCAAACAGGGTATTTTTAGCCATTTTATTATACCTTTGACATTTTACGAACAACTGTCAGTAGCTGACGAGCGTTTGATAAATTATATAATTTGATAGTGAAAATTGTACACGATGAATTTTCGATTACAGTTTTTTTCTATTTGCCAAATGTAGAAAATGGAAGCATCTTGTTGGCTCTTGTAACAAAGCTTTGAATAATCTGGTAAAACTATCTTGGCCTACTTCGTCTACTGTTATTATGCTTCGTAACTAATGATTTTGAAACATAAAAACAAAACCAAATCAGGTTTGTAAGTGTTTGCAGTAAGTATGTCAGAAAAACCAACAATGAGTTCCTCTGCAGTCAATGGAATATGCATTGTAAATGTTGCGGTAAGTTATATTTCTTAGAGCACTGATACTTACAAGTCTAGTTACCTACAATAAGCATATTTAATTTATCGTTACGTTATATATTATTAAAAATTATTTAAATACACAGCTATCTGTGCTGGTTACCGAAACTCCTTGACAGATACCTCGCACTCATGACTATAGTAGTAACTGTAGGCAAGTAACATAGGTGTTCTGCATAATGTGCAATAATAAACAGGTAGAAAATTTCGAATCATGTCAATATTTTGGTTTTATCAAGTTCAAGGAATAATAATTTATTTCAATGAACCAAGCATCTTACCTGACTTTGGTGTTTTCTAGCTTTATACAACTCCCAGTACAGTACTCCCACTTCACTGATACATGCACACAGCACAGTTACAAACCAAGTAATTTTTCAATTCATATTAATGAGATGAAAATATCACTTGATTGATGTTAAAATATAGGTTAGGCGTCGTTTTTACTACTTAAATGGTAATGGTGGAATATAAATATACAAATTTTTAAGCAAACCATCTAGTATCTAGTTATAACCTAACTTAGAATGACCTGAGTGGGTCAACATAATATACCACACCTCTCTGAGATGCTTCTAAGTTAATGGCTGTGTAGATTTATCTAGGCATTAAAAAAACAAAAGTTAGTAGCACACAAGCTTAGGTAAGTAAGTTGCATATTATGTAATTCTTAAACTGATAGGATTAACCATTTACATAAACACGGAGAATATTATCTACCCAACTTATGTTACAGATTAATCATATGACAAACCTGGTTGTTCATCGTAATTTGCCACAATACACAGGGCCAAGTATGACCAATCCTAGAGGGAGTGTTTTCACGGTAAGTATTATGCAAGAGTAAGATGCACTAGGTACCTGTAGTATGCAGACCATTTAAGCAGATATTTGAAATAACAGTAAAAGGCAGCATCTGCAGTTAGGGCTAGTTAACCATGAATCTTTATGTTGCAAAAAAAATAGTTACTAATATCGTAAAATTTCATTTATCAGTAACCCATTAATGCAAACTTCTGGTTAATCCGATTTAATTTTAACAACTTTTTTCTTGTTTTATTGAAATAAAATAAACTCTTATCATTAAAACTAATTGAACAAAATTGTAGTGTTTCGTGGCGTTTATTTTATATTGTGGCATAGTGATGCACCTATTAATGCATCACTCTTACGTGCAGTGTAATAAAACGTGTAAGTATTGCATTATTTATAATTTTTACGCCTTTTTCGGGATTATCAGAATTTTTAATTATACGAATCACCTCCAGTTTCATTTGATACAGACCAATGGGTTTTTACTATGTTATGTTAAGAAACGAACATCTGTAATGCAGCTGTAGTTGTAGAGGTTTTAATGTGTGAGGTACATTTTAAAGAAAAAATTACTACAACCTGTCTTGAGTTATTGCAATAACCAAATCCTAAATTACATTGCTGATTGATGATTAATAGTATACAACATACTTACATATTTAACAGCCACTGATTATTGCACAAGTAAATAGCAACAGTTTTTTTCTTAGCTACTAAAAAAATTACTTATTGACAATTTTGTTATCAACAGGCTAAAGTCTTTCTGGTTACCTATGAAACCATGGTAGATTAATACAATACAATATAACTAAGTGTTATGTTTACACCTACATATAATCGTCACATGCATAGATTTTGATCAACGCAGGTGACATCCATCCATACATATATAAAAGCACAAAGGGTTTTTTTCTCCGGTTCCTCCAGCGGCTACCGCTTCACCAATTTGGACCATTTTTTTTTAAATGAAAGGTCTCTATCCACAGATGGAACATGAAACATTTTTATATTTTTATTCTACGTCGATTTTTTAATAATAATTATTTTAATTTATAATATATATGAAGGTCGGGTGAAAGTGGGAGTTAGGGAAACTAAACCAGTTAAATTAAGCGAAATGCTGTTCGCAGACGATCTAATACTAATCGCTAGCACTCAACAAGACCTACAGAATAACATCGAAATATGGAAAGAAGCACTGGATGAATTTGAAATGACAATCAACATAAACAAAACCGAAACAATGGTTATAACAGAGGACGATGAAGACTTGGAACTCTACTCGGGAAACTGTCCCTTAAAACAAACAGACGAAATTAAATATTTAGGGGCTATAATCGACAGCAAAGGGAGCATGGAAAAGGAAATAAATAATAGAATTAAAACCGCTATGAACTTGTTCAACTCGCTAAATAAAGTCTTCATAAGTAAAAGAGAAGTGTCAGTTCAAACAAAAATGAAAGTGTACAAGGCAGTGTTCGTGCCAACTATCACATACGGATGTGAAAGCTGGGTGTTGTCCAGCAACTTGATGTCAAAACTTCAAGCTTGCGAAATGAGATGGCTGAGGAAAGTGGTTGGCGTGACAAGGATGGATCATGTGCGAAACGTAGACATACGAAACACTCTGCAAGCAGAATCAATACAGGAACACATCGAAAAACGACAACTTGGCTGGCTGGGACACCTATGGAGGATGGAGGAAAACCGTACCGTTAAAATTATCTGGGAAATGGGTACAGACTCGAAAAAACCAAGAGGAAGACCAAGAAATGTTTGGAACGGGGAGATCAGAAAAATCCTGTCGAAGAAAGGAAGTAATTGGAACGAGGCAAAAACTGTAGCTAAGGAACGCAAGGAATGGAAGAAGTTTTGTAGTAATAGTAATTAACTGACCCTCTACACCTGTCGGTAGATGAGGAGCTGATAATGATGAAGATGATGATGAAGGTCGGCTAGACGCGCGTCACTTGGGGCGCCATCTACAATAACGTCGCGTGTCATTATTGGAACTAATGCATCACGTGACTTGACATTTCGCCGGTTCTGTCAATGCTGTCTGTCAGTGCATTGTGTGCTGGGGTAACACTAATATATAATAATGATAGTTATGCTTCTTTGATATTCTACAACGTTTCTATGAATATTGTAACTGATTGCTAGTTAAAAAATTTAATCAAATTAAAGTTTGAAGAACTGCTCTCTAAGTTTTCATGTAGCATATAATAATCTTGCGACAAATGCCCAAAATTTGTATTGAACTTTGTATACTCTGTGGAATGGATAGAAGAGATGAATTCTGAGGTAGAAAAATTTGTCGAATCCATTCAAGAAAAAGTTCGTATGGATTGTGAACTTCCTGGAACTAAGATTTTTTGGTATTTTGCCGAATTTGAAAATATCTAAATTTTATAATTTAACTCATCTGTAAATGTTTACTAATTCGCCTAAGGACTACTATTTTGGTGTAAATTATACCTTGAAGTTTTTCCACTGCCTCATTTTCTTGCAAGTTTGTTCACGTAATATAATCAAGATAGAAGAAAATTTATAGTTTGTGAAAATACACGTTACGTTGTGGGGAACTTCATTGTTTTGATACCTAGGACCCCTGTACCTGTGAGATGTAGCAAGTATGGAGGCATCTATATAATGTACGGTAAGTCATTAAAGTAGCAAAACTACAATGTACACAAAAATGGGGGACCGGCTAAGCTGGTATCAAATCGCCAACGTGGCTTTGTGTGTACAAATACGAACTGCATTTTTGTTTATTTAGAAACTGTTGAGTTGATCACGTGATATATGCAACATTAATAGTTCTGTAACAGTTTCATTTACACATATATGGGGGGTTTTCTCTGATTATTTTGCACAGATGTATAAGTAAAATGTACACCACTTAATGTAATTGAAGTTTTAGCCGTTTGTTTGTTGGTTAATAAAATTATTATTATTAAAATCACAGTGATCACGTTATCATTGTGGGAATTTCTGCCAACCATATGGAGAAAAGTTGTGTCAAAATTACATCAATGAATTACTGAAAGAACTGAACTGAAAGTTTACCTAAAAGCTCCAGGGTGCACAAAGCTGCTTTATAAAATTTGTACTTGCTATGTCTCACCGAGACTTCAACATATGGAGTTGCCTGCAGTTTAAACGAGCTAAGGTATACTTTTCGGAAGAGATGTAAAACTGTGGATCCCGTGTAATGTACGATGTATTTGCGCATGAACAAATAAAAAAATAAGTTTTGTTTTTTCTGTACTACTACAACTACATGAACGAACTTGCAATGAAGTGAGGTAGTGGAAGAATCACAAAACTTCAAGCTACCATTTACTTTAAAATGCAAGTTTATTAATACACTTTTGGTGACGAGTTAATGTGTAGATATCTTAAAAAATCAAATAAAGTTCGCAATCTATAACATCTTCTTTTGTAGAAATTCAATTCCTGCAAATTTTTTTACATCAGATTTCACTTCATGCAATCCATGCTACGGGGAGTACAAGATTCAGTGCCAATTTTTAATGTTTGTCCCTTAACTATAATAATATTAATTACAACATAATTACAAATTATTTCAATTGAATGAAAGAAATGTAAAGGAGTAATGACAGTATTTTAAAGTAACTGTAAAGGCCTATAAATATTTTATTTTTAAATTTTTTCGACTCGACGTTATTATTTGACATAGAGTATTCAATGACTGTTCAATTGGGTGCAGGCGGTAAAGCAGCAGGTAACGGCCGCTGGTTGTGGAACTGCTCTACCAAACATGCTCTTTTCGAATCCGGAGCAGGGTGACCCTGGGTATATGTCTATTTTGTGCATGTTTGATGGGGGCCATATGACCCCGACATTTGGTGTCCTCAGTGTGTAGGAAAAAAAGTTTAATTGTTATTTTCCCAAACAACACAAAAATGAGCAAAAAAAGTAAACATCCTTTTCTAATTTAAAGACATTGTAACTCCACTAGACACAGCAATGGAAAACATTTTTGAATGAACACTCTGTATAATTATATTACGAAATCAGTAAGTTGCAGTGTTGTTGCATTAGATTTGAAAAATGCAACATAAAGCAATGTTCAATGTCCATCATACCTACTTTTGTTATGATGTAACAATATTTTTGAAAGTCAAACATGTTTTTGAAGTAGTGTTCCGGATGTAGTAAAATATTTTCTTAATTTCAGCCTTCACGAAACCCCAACTTGGCAAAATGGGAAATCCTGTTTGATAAAAAAATTTCAGAATGGATTTCATTTAAGCCTCAGCTAGGACTACAAGTATATCCCTGCTATGCCTGTCGAGATATGTAAGTAAAATATTATATTATGTACGTACAGGTCGTACACATAGGTAATTTAACTGACAATGGTGAATATTAATCTTTGGGTATTTAGGTTTGGAATTCAATCATATTTTAACATTTTTAAGATCAACCCAGACACTTATGTCAATGTAACGGTTGTTGTAACGTCAAAATAAAATATGAACAGATTAATGCTTACTAGAAAGGTCTTCTTTAGTTTGGTATGTAGATGTAATATCAATGTTGAAAAACTAAGAAAGAAAAATATCTAGACATTGGTTGCATTCAATACATGCAGCTGCTGGTAACAAACTAGAAACAAATTTTACTGAATGTTACAGCTGTTGAAGTTATGTTTGTATTGCTGCAACCCTTACTGCAACATTCAAGTACGGCAATGTATGTATGGCAGTGGCGGCAATTCCGTTCTGTAACATGCTAGCAGCCACGAACCCGGCTATTTACCTAGTTGGAAAAGCAGCTGCTGCATGTATTGAATGCAACCAATAAGAAGTTTGTATCATTCTTAACAAAACTTCTTTTAAGTATGAATCAATGCACATATTTTTAGTATGGTTCTTTCGATTTGATATAATAAAATAGTAACAGTTTCTAAAATTTACAGGTTTGGTTCAAAGAACTCGTTCTTAGATCACGTGAATCGACGAGGAATGCTTCTGAAGTACAGATGTAGCTTTTGTGCACATTCAGATGTCTTAGTATTTTACAATCCATGTTCATTTCTCTTGCATACTCGTCAGCATTACAACTTATTAGGTGGACAAGTTAATTTAGAAAGTTTAGAAGTTTCTTTATTACCTTACGGTCTTGGAGGATTTCTACCAGATCCTAATGTGCCAATGTTATACAATGTAGAAGATGATAATGTAGGAGAAACAATGTTCATTAACACTAGATTCTATAGTCCAATGCCACAGTCTATGGGTCATCCTGTTGTAAATTTGTTACCAAATGAACTGTTATTTTTCTTTGCTCCAGAACCAAACGCTCCATCGACGTCTTTAGTTTTAAAACAAATAAGTTCAAATATTCCTCGTTGTCAGTTTGTGACATTGGACAATAATCGCTTTGCACCAATTCCTAATGGTCTAGATATTACTGGAAAAGAATTAACACCTGGTGATACGAACAATAACAGTTTAATGGTTCAAGTTAAAGAAGAACCTCAAGAAATTCAAAATCAAATTAATTTTGAATATAACATGCCCATTATAACAAAAATTGAAACAATCGATGAGACAAACAATGAAATATATCAGTCGTCAGATTCAGTTTCAAGAAATTTAAATGAAAATATAGAAAATTTTCCTCGCTGTCCAGAATGTGGAGAAGTGCAAACAATATCGATGGGTGAACATTTTTTGAAAACTGACAACCCTTTCCAAGATTCCTTGAAATGCTCAATTTGTAAATATATTGCTCCTACAAAATGTTCTTTGCAAGCCCATGAACGGATTCATGAAAGTATTGCACCATATGTATGCCCAGAATGTGGTAAAGATTTCGAAGATTGGGAATTACTCCATGCTCATTTAGAAGAAGTTTGTTTCCATTTAACAAAACAAGTTCGTTTAAGATGTCCTGGTAAAAAGTGTGGTAAAATATTTGCACAGGTTGTTACGTTTTCTGCACATTTTCTAGCTCACATGCAATGCTTGAGTAAATGCGCAGTATGTGATTATATATTTTATAATGAAGACGAGTTTTTTAAACATAATGCAATTCATGATAATAAACAACTTCCTATCAAGATTTACAAATGTACTGTTTGTTCAGACCTAAATGAAACGTACACGGTTTCAAATTTTCAAGAACATATTTATGGACATGCTACCAATAGAAAACAGTGCTTGTATGTTTACATTTGTAAACGTTGTCATAGTTATTTTAGATCAACTCTTACATATGCAACACATTTACTTCGTTGCTCTAAACCAATGCCCTATACAAATGTACAAATCCATACAAAAAGTATTTCAATTGAAGGAAAACCGAAACGTAAAAGTACATTTTTACAAGTTTTAGGTACTTGCTTGACTTGTAAAACGCAAATTAAAATACAAGTTCAGCATTATGAAAATGCACCCGTAAATTGTCCTAACTGTGGTAACCCACTCACTTACAGGGATGGTGTGAAAAATAGCAACACAAATATCTTGAATAAAGCAGACTCAGATAATGATCCTATTTCAATTGAGCCAATCTCAAATAAAGCGAGTACTTCAACTAACGAAGCATGTTGCCATTTATGCCATGAAACATTAACATTAAATGAAATGAACGACTATGTTGGTTTTAAGCGCTGCAAGTGTCAAAACTCAGTTGTTGTGCTTAACACCAATGATATTAGTGATTATTTTTCTTGTACAAGTTCTCCACCATCTGATGAAAGCACCAAGAAAAAACGTAAAAGAATGTCTAACAGTAAATTCAGAAAATTATCAACTTCAAATTCTGAAACGGATTTAAGCATGGAAGCAGATGAGCCTATACCATTTGATGGAACTTATCGTTGTAAATTATGTGATTTTAGTAATACAAATAGGGAACAATTTCACGAACACATCATAGTACATCGTGATGTGTGTACTGCTTATCAGTGTATGGAGTGTGGAGAGTGTTTTGTAGTAAAACCATCTTTAGCAAAACATCTGCTTTACTATCATCAAGTAACTGATATTGAAACTTACTTTAATGAAAATAACTGTTTCAATAAAAAAGCTGTCAAAGAATTAGAGAATATAATGCGTTTAGCACCAGGCGAATCAAAAGAGCCTGTTGCAGAAAACCAATGTAGAGTTTGCTTGCAAGAATTTAATGACACTCTTGAATTAAATAAACATTTTCGTATTCATGGAATGGCGTTTTTGTTAAAGAATTCTAAATAATCTTGTTGTACTCATTTATTATAAAAATAATTAGTTACTGTATATAAATTTTTGTATTTGTCGGCAGAATAAAGTTGTTCTTCTACTTTTAGCAGAATGTATTTTTTTGGAATTACGTAATGTTGAACTTCTTAACTTATTATAAAGTGTTTGAATAAGGACAAAATTTCTTAAAAAGATGAAACTGAATTAGTAACTACTTTTGTACAGTGTTGTAACTTCCATATTCTATGAGCTATGTGTGCTATGTACTGTTTGAATTTTTGCGTTGTTTTCAAGTCACAAACTTTAAGCCCAGGCATTTTATGAAAAAAAATGGGCAAACTATGCAAAAAATAGTGAAAATCTGAAAATTAGTGTATTTCTTACCTCGAACAACATACTAATAGTCACTAAGATTTCCAAATCTGAGTCGTTTTTTCGAGGCCAAAAGGGCCTAAATCACAAAAAGCTTATTTTGTCTGTGAATTTTTTATATGTACACCCCAGATTCCAAAGATCATCGAAATCAGACCCACAGACAGACATTTTTTAGAAACCACTTTTTTGGATTCCTGGTCTCCCAAAGCATGCATTTCTGTCAAAATCACGAATTAGAAAATTTTCATGAAATCAATAAATACTTCGCCGTATAGTGGGATACTAGGAACAGCAATGTAATAAAAAATATGTGGGAAAGTTGACCAATACGTTTTTTGTATTTGGAGCATAAAAATGGAGCTAACTTGAAATGTGCAATAAAACACTCCTACCTACTTTTTAATTATCAGTTATCATATGCCGTTATTTGTGATTCAGAAAATGGTCAACCATTAAGTCATTACAATTGTCAGCGTTTTTATGAAGTTTTTTACCTTCCCACATAAATGTTATATCGCTGTTCAGAATAAGACAGACACATCCGATCACTATCCAATTATTAGACTAATAAAACAAAATAAGGCACTTGTCACTTGGCATTTGCAAGTTCCGTCCACCGATTTATGCATGATTTTGAGCTGTTTAACAAATAATACATAATTATCGTCTATCAAGAAAACACACAGAAGGTATACAACCATCGATAAATAAATGTGTATAAAATCAGTTAAAAGCCATATTAATAAAATACTACTTCTACATAATAACAATGTTGGTAAGAAAATTGAAGATCTGACTGCATTTAAAAAGATAATAACGTTATTCGTTATTATTAATAACATACTCATAAATTGAAGCAAAAAATAATTAACTTAAGTTTTGAGTTATTAGAGTCTCAAAACATTTTCTTATTAGAAACTTCGCATAAAATCAATTCTTTCTTTCGTCAAAAATGTAAGAAAGTAGATATGTAGAATTTCGAAATCTAAGGTACCTAACAAAGCTGTGAAAGAAAACGTCATTGAAAAAAGCTGGTGGAACAAACAGCCACGACAAAAGCTGTTGTAATTTAAGTGTACTAATGCAGGCGACTAATGCTCTAGACGGCCAGGCATATCCCTGATTGCCAGTGTACTTTGAGGCCTGCGCTCGCTTTGGAGTGCCGGTGAAATGTGTTAAACAATTCTACTTTTACAGGGTAACTAAGAATATTTTATGTAGGTATGGGAAAGTCCAGGGGGCGCAAAGTGGTTTGCCAATTTTTATTTATTATGTTTTACAGTTCAGATACTGTATGACTGTTTTGAATTTCTTTGAGTATCAGATTGAATAATCGCAGTCGTAGATAAATTATTTATTTCTGCTTTACCTTTTTGCCGCATTGTGGATTTGGCTATTTTGTTTATTCTATTAACAATACCTATTATACTTAGTGTTCATATTTTTTTGCATGGATGTATCCACGTAGATTCAATAGAAATTGTTAGCTTGCACGAGTTAAGTTAATTTAAAGCTAAAATGCCTATTCTAAATAGAATATGCAAAACCTGGTTGTTCATTTTACCTGCATTTAACACCTTCCTGGGCATTAAGCTCTTAACCAGACATTGCCATGATACCCCTCTGACAGGCAATAAAGACTTCTCTTAACACAGGCTATTACAACGAAGATTCTATCTACTGACTGTGTCGTATTTATCTATAGGCTGACTAGGCTGCAGCGTAGGGCTTCATTTTTGGCATCTCATTATTTTTGGGCATTGAGTAAAATTGGGAGTCCCCAAAGTATGTTTTGGCTATTTTTAAGGTTTCAAATGCACATACTTACTACTTACATTATCTTGTAAATTACTGTAGAAACCTAGTAACTTATTATTATAGCCGGTAATATAGGAAGCGTCACGCTCACTCATACTACTTGGAGCTGTTCTACTAGCAGCTGGTATCATGGTAAGGTGAGTGCAGTTTGCGTTTCTCAAAAAATAAGTTTTTTGTGTGTGTTATTTTAAAGTAATAAAAGTGCGACTTAATAACAGTATTTAGTAATATAGAGTGCTCATATCTACAACAAAAGTATACATACTGCAGAGAATGTTATAATATTTTCCTTACAATATTAAGGTAGAGCATGGCTTTTTGACCCCCCCCCCCCCCACACTGCTACCTCAATGCACATATTAAGTAAGTTACTTTGGAAAATCAGGGCTTCATACCTATTTATACACCCTATAGGCCCACATAAAATGGAAATATCGGCACTGCCAACTGGTACAATAATGTGCATATTTTTAGTCAGCTTAAAATAGAATAGAATTACCTAAACGTGTTTGACAAATATACAGGATATATTTTAAAAAAAAATTAATTTAGTTATTGTTTTTCATGAACAAACTTAATGTCACTTCTCCTTTGGAGTCCTGATACCGGGTGATCGTAAAAAAAATGATTCAGAGCAGGCCATGACCGAAGTGTTAAAGTTGGCAATACGTAATAAAAGCCAATTGTCAAATGTTGACAGCTGTAAAAATTTTTGGTTAGATACATTTAACTTAATGTATTTACCCAAAAATTTTTGCAGCTGTCAACATTTGACAATTGGCTTATATTACGTATTGCCAACTTTAACACTTCGGTCATGGCCTGCTTTGAATCATTTTTTTACGATCACCCGGTATTTGCGATCAACTTCTGTGATAGTAGCAGCATTATGAAACAACTGAAAACTCCACTTAAGGAAAAAAAACATCATTAGTTAATTACTAACTAAAAAGCAAAGTGAATGTAAAATCACAAGTAAAATGAAAGCAATAATTAGAGAACCCAAGTCGGCAATTAAGTATATACCGCTAGGGTCGTAACACTTCGTAGTCGAGCGTCAGAATAACCGATTATTTTTAATTCACTTGCGGTATTGCTGTTGACAATACGTTATTAGTTGGAGCAAGTAACCAGGGGTACTTAATTTTTGTAAATGATAAAACTGTGTTAAAATCAAAAATGGTTATAAATAAAAAAATCCGTTTTAAATCAAATAAATTGATTTTTTGCACCCTGATCTTGACCAAGTCCGGAGTTGCAATATGCCTTTAGCCTTTCACAACGTTTAAATTGTTTTCCGCGGTAGTTACGCGCATAGATAAGATAATGTAATATGCCTGTAGCGCGTGAGTTGCGCCTTATTACGCACGCCAATTAGTGATTTTTGATTACGTATTTCAGCATTATGGGGAGTCGGCCTTACAAGTTGAGGTTATATTGAACATTTGTTGTTTGGTGGTTTGGCTGCATGTTTGGAGTTGATGTTGTGTGGTTTGTAGTTGGAGGTTATATTCTCTTGGCGAATGTTTTTTTGCTC
The DNA here is from genome assembly GCA_958336395.1 of Ctenicera cuprea. NCBI lineage: Eukaryota > Metazoa > Arthropoda > Insecta > Coleoptera > Elateridae > Ctenicera > Ctenicera cuprea. The sequence goes on from OY284490.1 coordinate 42,291,941, forward strand.
CTCTGATTATAATTTAACTTGAATTAATTTATTTCATCAAAAAAATGCATACTTTTTTTATATACACATCCATAATCTGCACTACTGTGATAATCACAGTAAGTTGTAAAAAGTCTAGTCCATCGGAAAAGCCGGATTGGGCCAAAAAAGATATAAGAGACTATAACGATGCCGATCTGGAAAGATTATTGGATCAGTGGGAGGTAAGAAAACTATACTCGTAATAATTGAAATTCGTAATTTTATAAACGGATAAAATAAGTTAGTATTTTGTTATAGGAAGATGAAGAACCTTTAGAAGAAGACGAATTACCAGAGCATTTACGACCACAACCGCAAGTGGATTTCAGCAAACTTGATTTTAACGATCCCGAAGGCTTACTCTCGGCAACAAAAAAAGGTCGTACATTAATGACTTTTGTGAAGGTGAGCGGCAATCCAACTAGAGAGGAAACTGAAGAAGTCACCAAATTGTGGCAAACAAGTTTATGGAACAATCATATGCAGGCTGAAAGGTACTATTGTCGTTCTGTTATAGAATTAGGGTTGCCACCTTTATTAGAGAGGATTACCAAACAGTAGGTTGTTTAAAACAGTAATTTTGACCATGACCGGGGGGGGGGGGGATAACTGTGAATGGCCATGGAAAAAATTTTGACGAAAAATACGAAAAAGGAGGCTATTTGTGGGTACTAAAAGCAAACAATAACAAATTAAAAAAAAAAATGTGACTTGATTTTTTCAAAGGTAAATTTCGATTTAATTGTTGGATTCGTGGGAGTAATTAATTGTTTATTAAAAAGAAAAGAACTTTTTTTAAATTAAACTAAATTATATATAAAAAATTAACTTATTAGGATCGTAACTTCCATTTCTATTTTTATTGCTTTTTGCAGCATTTAAAATCTGGTGATTATTTTTGATGTAATCATACAATGTTGAAGGCTGCATGTTAAAAATTAATATAGTTTGATTCTTTATTTAGAAGTTCGAGCTTTACTACGTTGAAATACGTGTAAGGCAAAAAAAGATCTGTTGAAGTTAAGAATTGTTTTATTTACAATGAATTAGTTTGATTCTGCTTTTACGGCAGTTATATCAAAAGCGTCTACTGCCTGACCATTCTGCAAGCTTCGTACATTGTCTGATTGTGCAGCATTCTGCATAAATGGTTACGGGGTTGAATATCAGTTGGGGCCAAATTTTTTTTTATTTTATACTGCTTTTTTAAAACAATGTTGTTGGTCTTTGCGGTTTGCCCGATGGTATGGTTAAGAGCAGTTATATTTTTAAAGAAAAAATACGAAAACAAAGTTGCATCACTTCTGGGTCTAGCCCACAGATTCTTTAACTGGGGACGTAGGCGCTATTGTCTGGAGCCGGGACTTATACCTACTACTGAAATACAGAAATATGCATATTTCTATTAAAAAAATAATGTATCCATTACTTCCCAAAGTCTGGGTTTGTTATGTAGCTATATTTAAATTCATCCCAAAATAGGCAATATTTTGACCCGTCGTAGGTATATTACAGTTATAGTAGAATAATTATTTTTGAAATGCCACCACTACACTTCCGCGGTGTTGTAACCAAAAGCACAGGACCAAAAGATTCCAAACCACCGCCAAGAAGTTAAAGTCCGCAGTTTTTTTTTTGTATGTAAAGGGGATGCTCAAACTACCAAAATTAACGCTGGTCTAGCCAATTCAGTTCACAACTCCACATTGGACAAATTTTAGAATTAGCAAACTGTCCGATCGAATACCAAACGGGTGGCAACCCTATATAGAATATACATTAATACAATTTTTAATTGTAGGTACCTGGTAGATGACAATAGAGCAATATTCATGTTCAAAGATGGTTCACAAGCATGGGTTGCAAAAGAATATTTAGTAGAGCAAGAGAAATGTGAAAGTGTTACGATAGAAAGTAAGGTGTATCCTGGAAAATTTTCTAGCGGCGGCAAAAAATTGTCTGACGAGTTGTAAAGAATATATAGATTTAAGTATATGATATAATGGTAAAATGTTAAATCATTTTTGGTATTAGGTAATTTGTAAATTTTAAACTATGTTGAAACTCTCATTGCATTAAAAAAAAGTATTTTGTACACAAGCCTTTTATTAATTTATAGATGCAACATAACTAACTTAACTTAGGTTAGAAGATGAAATTATACTATAACCTATAGTAAGTTTATGGAAGTAAATTCTTAGTAAATTAATTTCAAATCAACAATTTTGATTAGTTTCATCGGTGACACTTTCCCCGTTGTTACCAACTTCTTTCCTCAGTTCTCTAACGATAGTTGCAAGAGCTTCCGGATTTACTCCAGCTTCACATAACCGAACGCATATTGTTAGTGTTTCTGGATCCAACCCAGTACACAACAAACGAGACATCTCCAACAAAGTTTGAAATACTTCTCTTGCTTCGGTTATTTGTGAATTTGCTACATTGGGCATCTAAAAAAAATACTTCGCAACTTGTCTTGTTTATGTCATTACCTTAAATATCTCACTTACCGTAATAAAGGTCATATCTTTGAAGTACACTAAAATAAATTTGTTTATATTCGTAAAATTAACCTTAAATTTTTGGGTCTAAATTGAATTTGTCAACAACCAACATACCCCATGGCCATTTGATATACTCTGCTCAGTTCAGTGGCGTAGCTACCGTCTGGTATACCTGGACGTAATCGGGGTAGGGGCATCTTTTTAAAATACTTGGTAATGTTTTAATTTAATGTTCAAAGAATATGAAACCGTGCGCTTAAAAAAACGTTACGCACGAGCATAAATAGCTCTCTTGTTATTTATTTTAGAAAACTTCTTTTCGGCAGTATATATGGTTTGGGATCAAATTCTACCAAATCTACGTAACAAACGCTATGCCATAGTTCTGGAAATTGCCCGAAGTGGCATCAACTTTGCTTTTTTTAAATACTCTGTATATTTTTTAATATTCTGAAAGAGTTTCTTATTACGAAAATAATGAATTTTTTGAAAACTTTCTATCGTGAAAAATAACGAATTTGGAGTGTTTCAAAGTTGAAAATTGTGCCCTTCATAAATCACAGTTGCCATGAATTTATTTTATTATCAACAAAAATTAAATTAACCACATCAGTCATATTTGAACACATTGCAACAGCCAATGGCAGCCGTTTATTTTCAGTCTCTTAACCAGTCCCACGCTGACTGACAACGATAATAATTCTTTTTGACCGTGTTATCGCTGTTGTAACCACAGCAATCACATTAAAAACATTTTTTATTTTTATTAATAAGTTCTAGCTTTACTTTATTTTTGCATTTAATAATTAATTTACGCGTTGTACGTCAGTAAGTAGCAAATAACTATACCAACTAAGTGTTTTAATATTTAGTTCGTGGAATATTATAAAAAATTCTATATGTGAATTAAAAATTTGTTATAAGTCTTTCATTCACTTACTCAATTGTGTTGATGCACTGCAATATCACGCCTCCTTTAGAGTCGTGATATTTCCTAGCAGCAACACAATTTCGTTGTCAACGAAACCACTGAATTATCGATTATTTTCAATTTATTTGTAGTATTGCTGTTAAAAATGTTACTGTTGGATGGCTCGCGCGTTTGCCCGATTTAAATTCCTTAAATTTCTTTTTGTGGGAAGAATTAAAATAGGTTGGTATCAAAAATTTCTATAAAATTGTCTGGTATAAGAAAACGTAGAAGGCCTACAACAACGTGTTATCGGTTCTTTGCATCAATACGAAATCGGCCGGAAATTGTCCATATAAGAGAATCCATAACGCCGCGTGTCCAGCGTTGTGTACAAGTAAATGGATAACATTTTGATCAGTTACTATAGTAATAAGTGTCGTGTTCAAATACTGCTTTTGTTAATAATAAGTCGTAAAAGGTTTTCTCCCAAACTACAAGCTGTATTCTAAGAAAATTAACTGTAGCTCGAAAACGAAGTGTGCGGACACATGTTTATATAGACTTTTTATATTTATGAGACTACAAAGACCTGTAAAATTTGGCGCATCAGTTTGAAAACACTCTGTAGGTATTATTATAACAAGCGTCCAACGAGGTGGCGGCTTAAAGTATACACCATGTCTAGCTCCACGTTAACGTGGAGCATTAAAATATTTTTAGACTCACGCGAAACGTCATCTGCACGGTCTGACTGGTTGAAGTTTATATTACGTGTTTTAGCGACTGCCTGCAACTCAACGAATAAAGATTATTCGTTGCTGCAACTTCATAGTGGCTCAGGTGGACTTGCGGCTGTACAGCGTTTTACTGCATAAACAGTTGATGGGTCGAATCTCGGTTGGATCCAAATTTTTTTTTATTTTATACTGCTCCTTTTAAAACAATGTTGTTGGTCTTTACTGTATGCCCGAGGTTATGGTTAAGAGCAGTTATATTTTTAAAGAAAAAATACGAAAACAAAGTCGCATTCACTCACTGATAAATTAGTGCTTAGGATTGTGACGTCTTCTCGTGGATCTAAAAATATTTTAATGTTCCACGTTAACGTGGAGCTAGACGCGGCGTAGAGTATATAAACTGTATAAGTGTATACTATAAGAACGGAGGTGTATTTATAGCTATGTACTTGGTATAAGTAATAAACAGTATGTATGATTCGTATTAATCATATGATTACTGTCAGGTGACAACAAAATACTGACTTGCTAAGGCATTTGGGGCGAAGTTGAAATACATAACTTTTTTAGTATTTTTATCAATACTTAAAATGGCTCTTCATGCTGCTATCAAAGGAAAACTTATATCAGTCATTGGAGATGAGGTAAATTTAGCCACTTACGAAATTAATTAATTAAGGTTTATATGATGAATTGGATCTTTAGGACACTTGTGTTGGGTTCCTTCTGGGTGGAGTAGGAGAAATTAACAAAAACCGGCATCCAAATTTTATGGTGGTAGACAAAAGTAAGTTCATTAATCCTTCAACAACTGGTTTAGTGATTCCACTTTGTTTTAGATACTCCCGTTAGCGAAATTGAAGAGTGTTTCAAACGTTTTTTAAAACGAGATGATATCGACATAATTCTTATAAATCAAAACATTGCAGAAATGATTCGACATGTAATTGATAATCATACACAGCCAATTCCTGCTGTATTGGAAATTCCATCAAAAGATCATCCATATGATGCCAGCAAGGATTCTATACTACGTAGAGCAAGGGTAACGTATTTGTATACGATAAAGTATATGTCTAACATCTCCACTGACAATGATGTTGTAGGGTATGTTCAATCCGGAAGATTTGGTGCGTTGAAGTATTTCACGAAACAATGTACATATACTCGGATACTCCTGTAGTAAAAGTGTTTTAGTAACTTTAAAATGTTCTGTAAATACATACATTCCCATTAGTATTTGTTGATTCTTTGCAGATATTAAAGCAGTGTTTGTCTGTATAATAATTTTTAATTATTAAATGTAGTAAAAAAGTCAATTTATATTTTATTTTGTGGTTTGTAAAAGTTGTTGAGTGCAGTGTTGGTATGCGTCTTATTTTCTTTTATTATAATGAATAGTTTGTTGAGGATAAAATTGTTTCATACAACATTGCAAAAAAGTTACATTGCCTGCACAAAAATGTAACTGTGAATCAGTGGTTGCATTCGGCAAATTCAACTATTGACTAAAATCGTTGATTATATAGCTATGCTACAGATTGCTCATCGCAATGAGCAATGCAAACCCCTGTACGTGGATGCAAGTTTCTATTTCATGCAAATGCGTTCATTATACACGCAGAAACAAAATGCATGCACATGTCTGTGAAGGGCTGTTGACAGGTGCAAGACGTCAGACGTATCAATTGCAATTTGTTTGCTATACTAGACAGAAGAATAGGAACCAACGTGTAGTGAGTTACGCAAATAATAATAATAATGTTTATTGCCCGTCTGATACATACAATCATACAGGCGATGTATTACTATTCAATTGCAATTCATTTAATACATATTAAGTCTACTACAATATTTCTTAAGGATGGTGACAAAAATGCACCCCAAAAATGACAAATTCTACTTTATCCTGCTCTTACAAAAACATATTTTTAATTTCCCATACTTCTACTACTGAAGTATAGAAAGTTAAAATTTCATGCAAATTTTCGAATCTCTGATTTTAATGGAAATATCTTTTTGGGGTCCAAGGAACAGTGGTTTTTAAAAAATGTCTTGTCTGCGGGGGTTGCGTTCGTTCCTCTATATCTCTGGAACCCCTAGACTGATTTTTATCAAAGTTGGCATGTGGAAGTATTTTAGCAGCAGGGTAGGTCGCAAGATTTTTAACCCTCAACGGAAATTAGACAATTTTTTTGTAATTTTGGAACTGTAAAGAAGTTGTGGTGCAGCCAAAGGCAAATCAAATGCTTTTTTCCTAATGCTGTATCTTCAAAACGAAGGCCGCTAGGACTTTCGAAAATGTGGACTTTAATGCTCGATTACTAAAAACAAACTAACCAATCAGTACAAATGATCATATTATTTAATAGCCCTTTATAAGAATAATCATGTAATACAAACATATTTCTAAGAATATGAAAATTTCAAAACAATCAAGTTTTCAAAATTTTGGAAAATTTCAAACAAAATTCCTCAAAAATTTCCAAACCATTTTCTTTTAACTTTGCAAGCCGACAGTAACTACAAATTTGTGTTTTACTAATATCCGAAATATTACTCTGACGCCCTCCAGGAATTTTTGAAAAATATAAATGTTTATCTACTCCCGTTTTAAAATGATCACATTAATATGTCAATTATTGTACGTGAAGTGTTACATTAATGAAATTGTGCGTAAAAGTATCAAAATCGTGTGCAAAAGACCAATGTAAATTAAATGGGACTTTCATTATTAAACGATTTCTATCGACAAAAAACAATCGAGAAAAGGCCACTTTGTTTATTGGGCGCTGTATTCGTAACGTCATTTCTCGTTAGTTTTGTTTGACAGATAAGTACGAAGTGCACTTTTGCAGCCTTTGCCTTTCGGTTCGTAGATAAAATATTGTATGACACTCATGTGTGAAAGACTTTTACGCACTCATTGCGATTCGCAATTCTTGCGTAAAAGTTCTACTTCACACACTTGTATCATAAATATCTATTTTGAAACTAAAAAGCGTGCAAAATCGGGCCTTTAAAGCACTAGTGCTTTAAAGTTGCCTAGGTAACAACAAATTTACCTACAAATTTTGATCAATGATAAATACACAGGTAATCAGAACTAATCTTTATTTACTTAAATGAATATGAAAGGTACAATTGGTGTTGTTTGAAATTTGTAAACCAGAAGCTTTAATCAGCTCATTGTTAGTTATTTGTAAACTAGCAGACTGCTGATCCTTTGCATTTTCGAGGACGTTCAATTTTGAGGACGTCGATGTAGTATTATTACTTCCATTAACAGCCCCAACAATGCGTCTCGAAACATTTAATTTGTTCTCAATGGACTCTTCAACATAACCAGCAGCTAACGTCGATGATTTCCATCCAACCTGCCGCTTCAGCTCATCCACGCTCATTCCACTATTTGCTGTATTTCAAGAATACTCTATCCGTAGGCATCTGATCTGGGCGTAATGAAAGATATTTCTTAACAATATGGACATATGGTATTTCACAGTCATCAGTTACAGCAAATTTTCTACCTTTTTCGGTCTTACATGGTTGAACATTAATTATTAAAAAGACCCCTCCTTTTTAACATCCGACATGCGGAGGTCGCACATTTCATGCCTCCGGCAAGCCCCAAATATTCCACAAATAGCGACAACCTGAAAATTTGCGCAATTGCTCTTCTGTAAACACCAAAAACTTTTTAGGGTCATACCCTTTGTTTGTGCCCTTCATAAAGGCATGTAGTTTATGAAAAGAAGCAGTGTTCACTCCGTGCTTGATTCGCAGCATCATTTGCAATTTTAAATGGATGCAGCGCAGTGTTGACGACTTGTAGATAGTTGACTGTCATGAAACACAATTTTACGTTAACTAATTGCTCTTTTTAATAATTAATTGTTACCTACCATTTTGTTCATATAGGCAAGCATTAGTGTTTCATCGACCACCTTGTAGTTTTTGCTAGCCATCCAGTTGGATAATTTTACGTATTCCTTGCAATACGCTTGTTTAGATTTCTCAGGGATTAATCGCTGTTCAGCTTGTTCGGCTAACATTCTAATCTCGGATGAAATATCCACGTTTTCGTTCATTTTGTAATTCATGAACACAAAGTCGAAACAAACTTCACAAATCAACAGATTTATAATAAATATACATAGCAACGAAACAACAATTGCTAACGGTTTCTATACCAACAATTAATGACAGATTACTTTGAAAAAGGGATTTCAATTTCCTTTTTTTGTTATAATTTTTAGATTGAAGTGCAGGTATAATAAAAAATAGCGTATAATACACGTGTATAAAAGCCTTTAAAGCACTGCTCCGTTAAAAGGCACTCGGCTTTTAAACACGTCGCGCGTGCTTTAAAGGCTTGCTTATACATTTTTATTATAATATACTATTATTAGGATAAAAAAAAATTCTAAACCATTTTAAAAATTAAGAAAAAATTTGACACTTTTAATAACGTGTTTTCCCGAAGTTATGTTGTTTTAACTACGCCTATCAATTAGGTCCAGTTAAAAAATGTATTTTAATAATATAGGTACTTTTCAAATAAACTATTTGCAGGGATTTTTGATCCGACGTCCAAAACACAGTCTGTAATTAGCCGTAGGGCGCTTGTGCAGTTTAGTTGCTGCTACTATGCTTACAGTAATGGCACGACATCCTATTGCAGCTCCCACTGGAGCGATACTTTTTTAAAACTTTCTTTAATTTTTGTTCAAACAATGTTATGCAGTCATTTATTGGCGCGAGAATATTTAAAACGTAAAAAGTATGGGAAAGTACCAGCGACGTGTTTCGCCTGTTTTAACTGGTATCGTCGGTACAAGATATTTGGAATATTATGAGCATTCCTCATCATTATTACAAGAATTAGTTACAAATTTGCGTGTTTACAAAAAATTAAGTCGCTACATAGTCCTTTTGTTGAAAAATACCGAACAGCTCAGTTGCTTACAACGTTTTTCTGTAAATTAAAAAATGGTTATCAAATGCAAGCAGATGTATGTAAATTAGAGATCAATTTAAAGATCAAGAGTTAATTCATGCCATACAATCATGCTGAATTGCGTAATTTTGGGTATATTTTATATAAGTGGCAGTAACAAACATATTAGCAAAACTTGTAAGCAAATTATTCAGGGAAAATATTTATGCAATAGTTCCAATAGAATTAAATTTAGTTATGTACAGGGTTATTCAAAAGTAAGGAGGAAACAAAAGTATTTCTGTAGCACGTTGACAGCATAATTATTTAAGATAGACTACTGTGCGAACTATAGAAACAGTGAAAAAAATGACAAAGAAAGCATCTTTATTGAAAATGCTACATATTACAAAGATACAGTTTAGCAAAAAATTATACCTACCTAAAAATCCACTCAATTTTCAACATCAGTAACTTATTTTTTACAGATAGCTCTCATTTTCATATAAAAAACTTTTATTTAATTTCTATAAAAAGTAAATACAAATACAAGCACATACTACTTCAATAAAAATTTAATATTCGTTACTACATTTGTATAAAATAACTTATTAAACGCTAAACAATCTCTGGAAACAGATTCATGAAATTTCACAATCGTTGGACCCAAATCTATAACAATTTGAGATTCGTCAAAAACTACTGTAAAACATCAGCACTGCCTCCAACCGAAAGGTCTTTCTTACATTTTTGACATTATTCAGAATTTCGCCTATTACCACAAATATCTAGATGTTAATCTTCATGTGCTGCTACAAACAATTTCTGACAGACTTCCGTAATTTTTTCTAAAAAACAAAAATGTAAGTTCATATAAAAAAAAAACAAAATGCATACACAAACTTACGCATAATGTTTTGAAACCATTGTGGTTTAGTTTTCCAACAAACTCCCAAATAATAGGCAGGAACTCCAGTTGCAGTAATTAATGCTCCCATTCCAACTTCATATGGTGCCTCCACACAAGGCAATACAATAAGGAAAAGACATAATAAAACAAATGATATTGGGACAATTATTGCAACTTTTATAGGCCTTTCAAGTTTTGGTTGAGACCATCGCATGTAAAGGAGACCAGCTACTGATAACATTACAAAAAAGGACTCAACTATTGTACAGTATGTAATTAGTTTGTGAATATCACTAGTACATAACATTATTAATGATAGAATATTCTGTAAAGAAAATCGAAATAAATTGTAAATAACTTGTATTTTAACAAAACGAAAAGTAACCTACCAAAAAAACCAAAGAAGCAACTGGAGTGAACCTACTAAGGCTTAGATGTGATAACATTGCAGGGAAATGTCCATTTCGAGCTCCAACAAATAACATTCTCGATGATGCCATTATGTGCACACTTAAACCACCAAATGCTGATATGGCTACCATCACTGGAATTATCCATGCTGCTTTACCCATTACTTGGTTACCAAATGTCTAAAATTTAACAATCCTTGTAAGTCTATATTTCAACGACTGTCTGAGAAGCATTTTTATTAAGTAATAGCTAGGTGGATTGGGATTATGTATAAATTTTTTTAAGGTTACCTAAAAAAATTTCGATTGTTTCGTCACACGATCCCATACTTTTAAAGGACCCTGTATATGTCCATCACTACCTAGTACTCTCCACACTTAATTAAACATGCCTGCTTCAAAGCCGATGTCAAAAAAAATGAGCAAAGCACTTCGCCTGAACTTTTCTATACTTTAGAAAGTGTCTTATCGTATTTTAAAAGTATGTTTGTAATTATGTATCAACGTTTTGCGTACGAACAGTGAGGTAAGATCGAACCAATGCTGCCAACATACCAGCTTGGCTAGCGAATTAGAAGCGTACGCTAGTAACATGTTAATCTGTGATTGCAGGCATGTGTCGTATTTTTTTAAAGATCTTCGAGATAAAGACGTTATGTGCCACTAATTAAATCCAAAAATCGTTATTTCAACAGCCAGCAGGGTCCGCTGGTAGCCTACCATTTTGTATTAGCTGTGGACCAAGTGAGCTGCCGGTATACCACAAACAGTGTATCATTTATTTAATGGAATGCTTCAAGTGTGGTGCAATATTAAGTGTTTTGCAACATGCATGGCTGGTCCCTCGATAAAATTAGCTACATTTAAAAAAATGGGAAGTCAAAATCAAAATGTGTGTAACGCCGACGGACCAAATGGCGTTTAACGTGTTAAAGAAAATAAAAAACGGTAGGCCAAATTCATTCGCCAAAAATTCATTGTGAGAAGAGGAAATTAATGCTCCTAATTACTGCACCTAAAAATTAAGGTGTGAATTTTATTCTACTATCACTTATGAGCAGTATAGCTTATACTGAAATGCTTTATCGTTCCCTGTTTATTTAATAAAGGGACAAATTTTCGATTCTCAAAAATGCAGCCAACATAATTAAAAAAACTAGTGTGACCAGTTTTCGCCAAGTATTTTATTGGAAAATTCTAAAATAAAAACTTTTTTCGCTACACAGTTTTCATTTGTACAAAAAATACCTACAATTGTGTCCATATTGTGTTCCCTTATGGCTATTATAATACCAAAATTTATTAATCAAATTTATGAGTAATAAGATGTTAAACCAACATTTCCAAAACATAGTAGTGGGCCACTATTTTAAAGCTAGAAAGTTTGGAGAAATAATGAGCGAAACATTTCGCCTGGGCCTTCTTATACTTGAGAAACTTCTACTTTTTTTATGTTCACAAGTTATATTCACAAAGTTGTAGTGCACAGCAGTGGCAGTACAATGCAAAGGATAAAGTGCAGCACGTCGAACAGACACGTGAGGTTAATGATCATGCAACGAAAAAGGCATATAACTACCAACTGACTGATAACCACTCCTACTTCAGCATAATGTCGTTAGTCTGGCCTACCGTCTGAGTCTTTGAAAATTAGAAGCCTTATTACTCAAAAACAGGTTGACAGATAGCGTTCAAATATTTTATAGTAATAACCCTATATAGACACAATGTTACTGTGCACAAAAATTTTCGAAAAGTTATAAGCTATAAAGTGAACCAAATTTCCAAAATTTCGGAAAATTTCAAAAAAATATTGGTCAAAAACGGAACCATGATTTTTAAAAATTTTGTAAGTTCATAGGACAGAAAATTAGCTACAAGTTGGTTCGTGTGCCAGGTTGCAAATTTCTCTCTAAAGTCTATTTACTTAAAAACAAGTCAGATTGGGATGAAATTTGATATGGGAAATGCCCTAAGGGTACACAGTGTTACAAGCTATAAGAATTTTTGAGACTACTAAAACTATGAAATGAAAAAGTATCAAAATTGTAACATTTTCACAAACATACTGCTTAAAAACTGGCACACGTTTTTTTTTAAATTTTGTAGACTTATAGAGTTATGGATCAGCTACAATTTAGTTTGTGTCTCAGTCTGCTAACTTCTTTGTGATACCTTCTATGAATTTTTGAAAATCGAAAATTCCAATCAATTAAAAAATTTCTGTTTATGCCAAATTGCTCATGAGTCATAGTGTTTATTTTCTCGATGAATTTTTAATATACACCCACATTCTGCATTGAAATTTCAGTTCCTGGAGGTGCAAAACATGTATTTACGTCAAAATTGCGAATGCAAAAATTTTCATGAAATTAAAACTATGCTGAAAGTATAGGAAAGTAATAAACCGACTATTGAAAAAAATACTCTCAAGATAGGTGAAGTAGAAGTCTACCTCTTTACCTAAAGTGGTTGTGTTTGGCAAGTTCTGAAAGAACTGTTCTATTTATGTATGTATTACTTGATTTATAATTAAATAAGAATATTCTTAGCAGATAGAGAATGTAAATATCTTACAACATTTTTAGCAATAGGTACATTACCAATTTATTTTTTATAGCTATCCAATTTCTGCATTAAAAAAAAAGATTAACCCAAAAATAATACCTTGATATCTCACTATTGCTTAGATATCTAAAACGAGATGAAGTTTGGATTAGTTCTTGTATATTAACTAACAAAAAATATATAATTCTGTCTCAAAGTGCAAGATTTCTTGAATAGAAGAAAATTTGGGGGTTTACTTGTTAGTTTTTTGAATGTAAGCTGCTTAATATAATAATATGGATCGTACATAACTAATTTACAATAAATATTTACCACTGCAATAGCATCAGATGCCTTCATGGCTTCTGGAGTTAAAACTGACAAATATGCCATATTCGCTAATACGTAAATAGCAGTCACAAGAGGAATTGAAATGTAAATAGCTCTAGGTAGATTGCTGGAATACAAAAAACAACATCATGTTGATGCATATAAATCAAAATAAACAATTAGAACTTACACATAAGGATTTTGTAGCTCTTCAGTCATGAAGTTGAGGTAGTTCCTAAAAACAAATCAGAATTCTTATCTAGCAGAGACTTCACAATCACAAAACGTTCGTAAAAAGTCTTTCAAGCAGCCGTTTTTATATTGAATTAGACCAAGTTCTTTCTTTACACGTTATTACAAAATACAAATGCATTTTCATGTACAAAAATATAAAAGCTAAACACAATAATATTGGTATTAATAATAGTATTTCATACCATCCCGAGTAAGAAAAAATTCCTGAGTAAAATGCTTTAGCTATCTTTCCAGGGTTATTCGTTGTTCCCTCAAAAACATTTTGAAAATTGTCCACATGTCCTAAACTCATCCAGACAATACCAACTAATATCACAGTAATTAATGCACCCACTTTGCAGAACATGAACACATTTTGCATTTTTGTTGTAGCTTTAACATTATAACCATTTAGGTATGATAAGGAAGCTGAAAAAATTATTTAGTAAATAGCCAAAACTTTAAAAATCAACAGTTTAATCAGATTTATAGCACATGACCTAAGTTTAATTACACACACTTCCTAAAATAGCAAAAATAAAAAAAATAATGTATAAATTAGATAATTCTTTTTGGAATACTAAAATATATTTGCTTTTCAAAGAGTACTTGTTACAGGTCGAATCATTTAAGTGTCACCCCCCTACTATTTTCTAAACTATCGACAATCTTAAATTTATTTCCTAATAAAAGTCTTTTGGAGCCGAATGAGCTATTTATGCCTTTTCCTGTACTGTCACATGACTGAGCAGTGACGTCATCGGCAATATTCTTAAATAGCAAATCTGTTTAATATTTCAAAAAAACGAAGGTGGTAATTCTTCGGTGAAAATTAAGGCAGTTGGCTCAACACGTTGTTAAAATGCACCCCTCAAAAGTTGTAAAAGAAACACACTCTAATACAGGGTTCCCACTAACTATCAAGAATTAGAATCCATGACTTTTCCAGGATATCCATGAACAAAAATCATACTTACCCATGACTTTCGACAAAAAAAATCAATAAAATTAGAGACGCAAAAATAATCACGTTTATGCGTTTTTTATCAATTCACAAGACAGTATGTGGCGGTCTCACTTGCACCTAATCATAAGCCATATTACGTTCCTTGGAATTTAACAAGGATAAGAAAAGTACCTCAATGATATTTTAAAAACCTTTAGCAGCAATAGTTTTATAAGCGGCAGTTTTGAAAATTCAATCGTAAAATTTTTATTTTTTTTTAAATTATGTAATACTACTGCAGGAAAATCAGGTTTTTTACTGTAAATCAAGAGAGAAATCAAGACTTTTGCCAAATTTTGCATAAAATCCATGACTTCCAGGTTAAAATTTTATTTCCCTGACTTTTCCATGACTTCCAGGTTATCCAGGGTCGGTGGGAACCCTGTAATAGCAAGTATCTTCCAAAGTTCATCATGCTCCATCAGGTGTGCCCCAAGGTTCTAACTTAGGACCATTAATTTTCTTATTGTTAATTAATGATCTACCGGAAATTCTTGATTACAGTCTATTATATTATGCTGATTTTAAAATTTACCGTGAAAAAAACTTATTATCTTACTTCAGTGTGATATTAATAATTTATATAATTAGAGTGTACCAAATAAGTAAACTGTTTTTTAATATTAATAAATGCTCTACAATGACATACACTCTAAAATTAAATTACGTTCCTGAAAATTATAAAATTAATGGTATAGTTTTACAAAGAAATAGTTCAGTGAAGAATCTTGGGATTCACTTTGAGCATGCACTAAAATTTTATTTACACATAGAGAAGATGTGTAATGATAGCCTTAAAATTCTTGGGTTCATCATATGCAATAGCATGGATTTCTATTCGGTTCAGAGTTTATGCACATTATATAAATCCCTAGTTTGTCCAAAACTAGAATGTGCATCTATCATATGGTCACCATTACAATAAAACTTAAATAAGAAAATTGACCAAATCCAGAATAAATTTTTAAAACTTATTTATTATTATTATAAAAATCATGGTGTCAATCCTGCATATTCATTTTATCAAAGCATTAGAGCAGAACAATCAAATTAACTGTTCTACACTTCTATATCTAAATTTAATTTACACATTCCATACGATAGGTTTCGACAACGTTAGTTAATGGGCATGGGTATTAGTCATACCGCTACTAGACTACAGTCTCCAAATTATTAATGTCTCTCAAACTTACAATAAATATAACTCCGAAAATATAAAATTATTTGGTGTCACATTGTCAGTTTCTAAATCGAATTTAAAAACAATTGAATATTTGTAATGGTTGAATTTCTCCGGCAAGCATTCTGGTAAACTCTTGATTTGCTACAAATATGTTTTAAATTCAACTTAATTTAGATGTTAGCATAAGAGTAATTTGCTGTATACATCTGTAAAAGAAACTTGTTTTTAGGCTTCCAAGCCTGTTTGTTACTTTCTTTAATAAGTAAATATTACTGATAATGTCACTGTTCAGTCATGTGACAATACAGAAAGTGGCATAAAGTAGCACATTAGACCCCAAACAACTTTTATTAGGAAACAAATTTAATATTCTGAATAGCTTAGAAAATAGTAGGGGGATGACACTTCAACGATCCATCCTGTATTAGCCAATCATTATGACAAACCTTAATTGCATGTTTAAAATATTCATTAGTCAATAGACATCTTTATAAAAATGCAGAAATTACTTTAATTTAGTTGCAAATGTATCTATTTAGAGTTAATTAAGAAAATATGTAGAAGTAAATGTACTCACATATAGTTATTGCTGCTATGAATGACACAGCTACCACAGGCAAATCACACTGGGGAAAGAATGGCTGAATTACATACTTTGCAAATGTAAGTCCCATGATAGCATTAGTTGTAGGTCTAACAAAAATGAAAACGTAAAGAATAAAAGAAATTTATTTTGTATAAAATTAAAGGAAATAAAAATACATACACAAATATTAAATTTGCTGCCCATAAATACAGAAAAGCAGGTAATGGCCCAAATGCCTCATAAATATAAGCATAGTCACCACCAGATTTAGGAATTGTTGTTCCTAATTCTGCATAACAAAGAGCACCAATCATAGATAACAATCCGCATAAGACCCATACTACTAAAGAAAATCCTATGGAATCCACTTCTTGGATTACACCTTTTGGTGATATGAAAATACCTGAAAATTAAAATAAGCTTTAGATACAATTCAAGGTTGGCATAATTTAAAACATTTATTTAAATCACAATTTTTTGTTCTAAATACATTTTCTAACTCCAGTTTCTTGTTTATCGAAGTCTTTCATTTTGCACTGTTTTTTAATAAATTGCAACAGTTTTTATAGATTAATCTATGGCTATTGTAAACGTAACCCAATTTTAATTAAATTATACCTTAATATATTATGTGTAGGTATTACAAAGATTTTTACTTGTGATTTTACTTTCCCATACTTCCAGTAATGTATGGTGATTGTGAAAAGATTTCAATGCTGAGATTTTGGCAGAAATACATGTGTAACGTAAAAATACGCAAATACTGAAATTTTAATGAAATTTGGAATACCTTAGTAAAGTACCTAGGATCGGTATCATGTTTTTCAAAGGCGGAATTTAAAAAATTTTAAATAGAGTAATTCAGAGCACGCTAAAACAAATCGAAATTTTTAGTTCGAACACTTTAGGTTAAAATTGGCGGCGACTACGATTTTAGTTGTTATAACAGTCCTAAGGGTACACAACCTGTACTGTCCACGAGCATTTTTGGAACAATGAAACCTGTGAAGTAAAAAAAATTTTTAAAACTTAAGACATTTTCAAAAAATATTTCTCAAAAACTAACCATACGATTAATTTTAAATATTGTAGGCTGGCATAGTCAGGAATGATCTACAATTTGGTAACCAATGGGGGACAACAAAACATTTCTGTCTAAGCTAAACTGTTTATGAATGGTAATAAAATAAGTTTACGATTTTTACACATTTTAATATTTAGGGAGGTTAAATCTTCCCCTCTCCTCAATTTATTAGCTAAGGAATTTAGTTGTTAGCCTCTGGTGGTCTTTAATTTCAAACAATATTTTTCCAAAAAATCGAAAACAGATTTTTCCCCAAGTGCTACCACTATACGTTTTGTAAGTTTCCGTGAGCAAGCGGAATGTTGGGAAGAGACATTAAGCAAACAAACAGAAGCCGTGCATGCTCCAAAGCATCTGATCTTATGTAGTACCTCATTCTTAGGCTACATCTTATAAGAATATTGTTTGAACTAAAAAGGTAATTAATTTAGTGGTGGGCAGCTGGGAAAATTCCCAATGCATTTTTTTTTTCTGGAGGGAACTTATTGAAAATTCCCGAATATTCCCAAATTTAAATTTGGCGCCAGAACAACAAACTAAACTTTGTGCAAAACTGTTTCACTAATGTCAGTCAAATAATAAAAACGGGAAGTTGAAAAGGTGAATTTAGATTATGAGCAGAATGCCAAGACATCAACAACAGTTTCGCCATATTTTTAATTAAAATTTTTTTCCTATTTAATTTTATAGTGAGTAAACACTAACGCATAATGTCTTAGTAAATGTTGATGATAGTGATAGGCGGTGGGGAAAATTCCCAAATCATTCTTTTTTCCGCAAGGAAAGTATAGAACATTCCCCGAGTATTCCCAAATTTAAATTTTTCGCCATAACGTCAAAACATCACAATAAAAGTCTAAAACGTAACATAGGCCTTGTATCCTAATTATTCTTTGTAAAGATAAAGGCTAAACAATTAAAAAAAAATTACTACAGCATGAAAGTTGAACTGGCAAATTTTATTGTGAGCAGAATGTTAAGACATTTGCCAACCGTTTGGCAATATTTTCAAGGATACTCTAAAAATAAAAAACCACATGCAAAATGTATATTATGCAATAAATGTTATGGCAATGTTTCCAAACTAAGAGCGTATTTAGCAAACTGCAAGTTGTGCTCACAAAGCATGAAAAAATCCAATTTTGACAATGCCTTCTCAAGTGCAAAGCTTGTTTATGTTTCATACAGTGAGATCGTAAGGTCATTATTACTGGAGAACAAATCTATTATTTTGAAAAACAACTTAAACTTACAAAACGGCGACAATAACAGAGCACGATTTAAAAAAAAATTAAATGGCATAGGAGGTTGAGTGACCCCTCATTTGAAAGGTCTCTTCAAGGCTCCCAATCCAATCTGTTTCTGATATTAAAGAAAACACTAGCAAAATGTAGTAGGCGAAACAACTGAAGTCTTAACAATTGAAATAATTATTCTTTTTATTTTGTCATTCTATTCGGTTATTGTGTATTGCTCACGTTTGAATTTTGAGTGTTAAAACTGGCCATCCTAACAATATTATGGCAAATGCTCGAATGTCGTTATTTGTTTTTAAATCGATAAAATATTCTCAAAATCTAGGATTATACTCTACTCAAAGAGGCCTTTCAAATCAGGGGTCACTCGACCCCTCGTCCCGTTTAATATTTTTTTTAAATGGCCATTTCATTCCATTACTATGCCATTTTATAAATTTAGGTCGGCATTTGTTTTTCAAGAAATAGTATTTGTTCTTTAATAATAATAACCCCAATTTTGTAGCGTCACATCAAGTCATTCAAAAGTAAGTAGGGTGGGGGGACATTTTACGGCCTTACTGTGTATTAAATGTTGCACTTTATTAGTTTCTTTCCCTTCGAATTTTCACAATTTACAGCAAGGAAAAATCTCAAAAAAATACAATTTCTGTAAAATTATTAATTATTACCATTTTTATGAAAAACAACAGGAAAAAATATTGTTATTTGGTACCAAAATTAATGTGTTTGTAAAATACCTGATTATAATAGAAAATAAGAAAAAAGTGTTGGTAATTTTCTCGGGAGGATTCAGGGAAAAACGGGTTTTAAAATAATAAATTCTCGGTATTCATCACTAATTGATTCTATGGAAAATTACTTTAATACAAGTTAGTTAACTGCTGGTTAACACATACTTTGTTGATGTTCAATTTTTTTATACATTTTGTTATTTTGTTGCTACGGTAACTAGAATTTTTTTGAACATAAATGGTAGTTTACTCAAAAATTTTGATCTGTAATCCCATCATAAAAATTTTACGCCGAAAATTAACAAACGTCTTTTATTAAGGCTATTTTTTCATAGAATCAATATTTATGAGCTGACAGACATGCTTTACTTTTCACTCACCCTGTACACTTTTATATAATTTCTTCCTTCTATTTGCATTTTTCATAATTTATAAAACGGAAAGATACAATATTTTTATAATTATTATAATTTTCATGAAAAAACAGGGAAACCACTTGAAAAATAGGATTATTAGGTATCAAAATTAATATATTTGTGCAAAACATCTGATTGTAACCAAAAATTAAAAAAAAAGACATTGGAACTGTCCCGGGAGCATTCCAGGAAAAAATCCGGGCGAAAAAAGTAAGTTCTCGGCGTTTCCCTATTGTTAGTAATTATATTTCAAGTTTGGGAAAGTCAAGAGGAAGGTATTAAGTTAAGAAGCTAAGTAATGCCAGGGTCTTATTTTTCATTGTTAATTGCAAAAAAAACCAAACCTAGTTTTTTTTGTAATCAAGGTTTTTGCTAACCTCCGGTGCAAATTAATTTAAATGCAAAAGAATCTAAAATTTATTCACAAAAAAGTGAAAGTGAAAGTGAAAATTTAGCACCAATACAGAAATGCAGGTTTTTTAAGCACCTACTCATTTCATTAGTTTTTTCATATTCTTGCAAAAGCTGTTTTATTTTCATTGCTTCAGACAACTATTACAAATATTTGCTGCTTATCTTGGAGTTAATCTATTAGGCCGTATTACTGTTAAATTATGTATAACACGAAATCCATGATTACAAAAAAATGTAACTCTATGCTCAATAGATATCGAATTTCAAAATATAAAACAATATTGTTTTTTGCATTGGTAGTAGAATATTCATGTTATCATATTGCACTGACACTATTATAATTTATAAATATGAAACTGGAATTTTTCAATAAAAGATCAAATTTCTTTTGTTTAAGTAAGCAAACCCTAAGTGTTATTAATGAGAGTTGTTGTAATTGGTTTATTTGCTCTTATGCAAGTGTTACGCTGTTCGTTTATTTGCAAATTGTAACGCATAATATAGATATGACCTTCAATTAAAAACGTAAACACTATCTACAAGACTATTAAAGATGATATTAATTATACAAACCCAAGTCGAAAATTCAAAAACTATGCAATGCAAAATATTTCAATGAAGAGATAATAACGTTTGTAGCCTGGAGCACTAATTTATTTGACATGTAATTATTATAACATAATAGGGTAGGTAGTTGATCTAATTTTGCTTTCAATGAATTTGTAGTTTCTACTGAAGTTTGGAAAGTCATGATTTAATGAAAATTTTCGAATTTCAGATTTTAATGGAAATATACGTTTTGAGGACCAAGGAATCCAAAATAGTGGTTTTTAAAAACTGTTTGTCTGTCTGTGGGTGGGTGGGTACGTTCGTTCCTCTATGGTTCCGTAACCCCTTGACTGATTTATTGTTAAATTTGTTATGTGGAAGTATTTTAGTTGCAGGTAGTGGCCTAGTGGGCTGTAAGGGTTTTACCGGAACCGGAACTGGAAATTAGCCATGTTTTTTTGTAAGAACATTTTTTAAAATGTTGATGCACAGAGTTGTGCATCTAAAGGCAAATCAAATATTTTTTTTCCCAATGTTGTATTAGTAAGTATAGTCAGGTAATGCCAAAATATTTTTCGAAATATGAAAATTGTAATTGTTTGATTAACTTCCTACAACTCGATTTGTATTTCTCTTCGCAACAAAACGCCGAATCAACTTAGATCATATACAGATTGATTATAACTTCAGGGCCAGTTAATTTGCTCATTTATTATTGGGAATAGAAAGAAAAATGTATAAGTAAAAGTTATACAGTTTATGGTGAAGAGTATTTTGGGCATACAAAACAAAATGGCTGACTTCCGGTTTAAACAGAAGTGACTATATCTATATTTTTTTGAATAGAACACCCTGTATTTTTTAGGCTAGTTCGATTGTATGATAAATTGTTTAAGAAACAATAATACAATGTAATGATTATAAATACATAGCCATTGATTATAGGAAGCTGTTGTTAAAAATATAGAATAGAATGTAACGTCACAATGAAGTTTGTGGATAAACTAAGGCACTTTTTTAAGTTCTAGTTTTACTTCGTTGAAGTTCATTTTAATTTATCGTTTTCTTATATCTCCAGAACCCCTTTACTTTTTATAAGATTTAGTGTGTGGAAGTTTTTTAGTTGCAGGTAGTTCTTTGTAAGGTCTTTAATCGGAACTGGAACCGGAAATTATACCAGTTTTTCTGGTATAGAGTTTTTTCTAAACACTGTTTTGAAATTTTGAATACATAGCCTTGTAGTGCATCTGAAGACAAATCAAATGCTTTTTTTCTAAATGCTGTGTCTTCAAAATGAAGGCCGTTACAAATTTTTGAAAATTTTAACTTTAATGCCCCATTACTCAAAAACAAAATATCCAATCAAAACAAATTATTATATTATTTAATAGCCCTTAATTAGTATAATCAAGTGATGTAAGAATGTTTTTGGAAATTTAAAAATTGGAAATATACTAGCGGCTCAAAATTTGGTCATCTTCAAAAAATCATTCCTCAAAAACTGCCCACGCCATTTTTTTTAACTTTTTGAACCGATAGAGCTTGCAATGAGCTACAAAATTTGTTTTTCACATATTTCCCAAATTTCACTCTGACGCCCTCTAGGAATTTTTGAAATTAATTTTTTATTCAAAAACGCAAACGCCGATCGTTAACTTTTATCAGTTCGATAGACTATTTGAAGTACTTTATTAGGATCAGCAAGAATTTTCAACATTTTAAAAATTAAGAAAAAAAACGATACTTTTTAATATCAACAACGAGTTTCCCGGCAGCTACGTGATTTTAACTTAGAATATCAATTAACTCTAATAAAAAAAAAACTTTTTATCTATTTAACTATTTTTCATTTCACTCTTTGCATATTTTTGAAAACTGTATAAATAAAGCTGTTATAACTATTTTCGTGAGCGCATTTACTATCTTAGCGCCTTTCACGTAGTAGAAGCGCGCGCCGCCTGTAAGTAACCAACGCCCTGAGTCTGCAGCGGGCTTGCACCGGCTGGAGATATAAATTTCCATCACTCCTTGACGCGAGAATACTTAAAACGTAAAAAGTATGGGAAAGTACCAGCGACCTGTTTCGCCCATTTTTGTTAATGATTTAAATTTTCCAAAAATATAATTATGTGATAAAGAAAACGATTAAAAAATGCAGAACTAAGGTATTATTCAGTGCCACTCATGTATTATCCGGAAGAAATTGCACGATAAATTATATTCCATAATGTTAATATCAGGTGGTGGCAGCTCAGAGGTTAGGCGCTTAGCCTCTAAAGCTAAAGCTCTAGGGTTCGATTCCCCGCTGTAGCCATGCAGCAATAAAAATCTATGCCGCAACCCGCCACTCACATTCCCCAATCCGGTGTAGGCAGCCATGGGGTCTTAATGCCTGAAACCTTCTCTGGTATTTAGTCGTTCAGATTTGACGTTAAACTGTACGTCCCCCGTACTCCATCTTAGCGCTAAGAAGAGTCCAGCAGTGGGACGTAAAGGCTGATTGTGAATGTTAATATCAGAAAATTGAAACGCTAAACTCCTAATTGCCATCATTAATACAGTTTAGAGTTTTAATTTCTTCCTTTTTACTATACAAGGTGGTCCAACTCTAATTACGCCCCTATTTAATTCTGCAATGAATGAAGATAGAGAAGAATACGGTTAATAAAATTTTTTTAGTAATGTTTGACCTACCTTTTATATACTTAAAAAATTTTAACCAAGGCTGTAAGCACTGTAGCGCGCTATCGTCATTGTTTTTAAATAGTCGCATAGCAATTTTTTGTGCTTATTCGATAGAAAATTTTTTTCTTTAAGATATAATACTTATACACCCTTACATAACAAAATTTTCGAGAAAAGTGCGAAAAACTTTTACATATTAGCAGGCCCTGAATTCAAACAACAGCCACAATCGCAGCAGTGTGCTTTGAAATTCATTTGTTATCTCTTAACAATCAAAAACAATTGGAAGAACCAAACGCGACTGTGCTAGGCTGTTGTTTGCATTCAGGGCCTACTAATATGAGAATGTCTTTCGAATTTTTCGCTAAAATTTTGTTATGTAAGAGTATACAAGTTTTATATCGTTAAAATAAGAAAAAAATTCTCTATCAAATGAGCACAAAAATTGCTAGGTTGCTATTTAAAAAAAATTACGAACACGCCACAATGCTGACAGAACTACTTAAAAAACTGTTTGAAGTATGCAGAAAGGTAGATAAAAATCTAATAAAAAACTTTCATATAAAGTACTATTTTGTAAAACTAATATTTACGCGACTAGAACCATTATTCCATACTTTTGATGGACGCGGATAATAAACTAGTAGGTGGTGTTGACAGCACTAGCATTTAAAAATTAAATAGGGGCGTAATAAGTGTTGAATCACCCTGTATACTTGGAATTTTTGCTACATGTTGATATCAAAAACTAGTGTCTGTTATCTGAAATCAATTCCAGATATCAGAAATTCATTTCTGATATCTGATATCCATTTCAGATAGGTAACTGAAATTTGTTTCACATATTTAAAAAAAATCACAAAAGTAAGCAATTTTAATACTATTTTCACCTTCCCCATAGTCCGTTATATAAAAACCACCCTGCACTACTTCGCTGTTATTATAAATTTCAAGTCCAATAAATCATTATATCAGATTGAATATTACTTTGAGTTTTGTCGATGTTCATTTTTTAAATCTTCAACTGTTTCAAGGTTAGGACGCAGTCGTCAATATTTTTAATAAAAGCATGATATATTTTTATAGTAGCTTGTTGTTTTTACTTTCTCAATTTTTACTGAAGTAAAGAAAGTTATGATTTTATGCAAATTTTCGAATTTCAGATTTTAACGGAAATACGCGTTTTGAGGTCCAAAGAACACAAAAAAGTATTTTTTTTACAAAATTTCTGTCTGTAGGTGGGTGAGTGCGTTCGTTCTCCTATAGATTTGGTGTGTGGAATATTTTTAGTTGCACGTAGTTCTTTGTCGTTAATCGGAACCTGAACCGGCAACTAGACCTTTTTTTTTGGTATAGATTATTTTCTACACACTTTTTTAAAATTTTGAATACATAGGCATTGTAGTGCATGTAAAGACAAATCAAATGCTTTTTTCAAAATCTATAGCAAAACAAGTAAAAACGAATGAAGCAATTATAGTTAGTTAGGACCGCCAAATTTCTCAAAAAACATATTTATAAGCTTCAATTAAAATTTTATGTAGTCCTAGAAAGTTTATCAATCTAATACCAGATAATCTAAATATAATTATAAAAAGTGCACAATGTGTGTTTCCTTTCTATGCTAAATCGAGCGCTAAATTAATTTTGACCTTGATAGTTTTTTTTAATTGGCCATTTATCCTATAATGTCTGAATGCTACTACAGAAAAAGCAAGGTATGTATGTATAATAATTATACTTCACTATGTTTGTCTCATTGTTCTAAAATGTGTTAATAAGAGACAGAAGTATGTCATGTTTGTTGCATTAATTGAAAGAGAAGCATGATACAATAGCGTTAAAAATGACTGAACTTTGTTTGAATGTGTTTTTATAAGTTCATAGTTATTATAAAAGTAACAGTTTTTGAAAAATACTGCAACGATATAATTATTAAATTACTTTATTTTTGACCTAAATTGCTTTTGTTTGTTATATAATTTGTTTTATGTTTCTTTCCACAGCACACTGTATAACTGTCTTTTGTTACTAAGTACTTAAACTTTTATATGTGATTTTCTGACTTATAACCAGGGACATAAACTGAGATAAAATAACGTATCGGTTTTTTGGTACAGTTCAAATTGTATTAAATGTTGGTTACATTTTCGGTTACGGTTTGATGCTACCGGGTGATCGTAAAAAAAATTATTCAGAGCAGGCCATGACCGAAGTGTTAAAGTTGGCAATACTTAATATAAGCCAATTGTCAAACGTTGACAGCTGTAAAAATTTTTACAGCTGTCAACATTTGACAATTGGCTTATATTAAGTATTGCCAACTTTAACACTTCGGTCATGGCCTGCTCTGAATCATTTTTTTTACGATCACCCGGTACTTAAAATTTCGATTACAGTTACCGATTATTACCGGTATTTCTTTAAATTGTATACATATAACAATACATTGCATTCAAACCAAAACTTAATATTAACTGTTAGATTACACACATCTTTGAAAGTTTAAATTTTAATTAAACTTTGAGTTAATGGAGTACATTTTGAGCAATGTAAACGAAACAAAATTTTAAAAAAGCTTATTATCAAGTGCTACATGTTTTGCAAACCACCAATTATTTATGAGGTGCCGAAAAAAATTATTTGCTGGGCTGAACTTAAAAAAGAACTATGATAGTACAATAAGTACGCATAAAATTTAAATACAAGCATACATCAAGCTTTATAATTTACATGTTGGAGAAACATTTAAGAATACTGAGCAACTAAGCTTATAGGTAGCCTCAATCAAACTCCAATACATTTTGATGAAATGGGAGGTGGGAACCCATAGATCATATAGGTAAACAAAAGAATTTGGTTGGGGAAATTTCAAAAATTATTCCACCATTTACACATTATTTCGCGTTAACATCCCGCGCCTGTCAGTCTCCAGACACGACCATTCCATTGAAAATATTTTAAATAGCATAACATAGCATTTCATCATCATCAAAAGAAATAAATTATAAAAACACTAGTACACCACTAATAGGAAATTCAGTTTCATTACATTTTAGTTGTTGGCTGAGGCCAACTTTTGTCTAAATGATGGAACTTCTTTGTACAATCGCATTCGCACAAGGCTAACTAATGTTTTAGTAACAAAAGATAGTATTCTAGAGAGTGACATATGGAGAGAGGTGGCTACCCGGTAAATGCGTCCACCGGATGCTTGGGTTTGATTCTCTGGCCCAGCTGACTGTCCTGGCTTAAGTTTTTTCCGCGGTTTTCCTAGGCCAAAAGGTGAATACTGGTACAGTACTTTTTGCATTTGTGAAATGAAAGGTAAAGGTAACATAAAACAACAAACAAACAAACAAAAATTATGGCAAAAGTAAAGTAATTTAATCTTTCTTTACTTATTTTCACTTGTTTCATATTAGAATACTATCTTTTGTTATTAAAACTTTCATACGCGATTTTCGAATGTTTTTTTTGATCATTGTTTGGTTCTATGGCCTCAAAACAACCAAATGTTTGGTTCTACAGTTGTAAATGTCAAAGCCGAAAATTTTTCATGACTCATGACTCTATAGTACTGGTATGAGAAAGCAAAAGGCCCTATTGATTGACATGTAATGTTGTGGATAGAAAAAACATTAGTGATAAGATATTAAGTGGCATCTGTATCACACCTGTTAATATTACAATAAGCCAGAAACGTAGAGCATTAAAAAAATTAGTTCAAAAATCATTCAAACCATTGCTTATGCGAGCTCGTTAAGTTACTTGCTATTTATTTGGGTCAGCTGCAATTGATGCTTGTGTAATAGTAAAACAAAATAAAATAGGAATCATAAGCGTAGAATATGAATGGTCACAGGTTTTGAAAGTGCTATATGAAACAATTTTATAAATATGTCATTTTGATCCATCTACTTTCTTAATCTAATACCATTTCTTTCTCCATTTCACGATGCTTCATTTCTTCCTCCATCTCAATAATAAAGTAACACTGAACGAAACGATGTATCTCGAATATTGCAGTTGTAGTTATACCTTGCAAAATCGTGCAACATGTTTCACATATAAATTAATGGATTTGCGTACCCAATGATTTTTGTTTACTTATTGAATTTTAACCAAATTTTTTGCTGTTTTGGGACTAAAAGTCCGGACACTGCTTATAATATTAACTGCATTATATACCTAATATTTATTATATTTTATATTTAAATAAATAACTTGTGGGATGACGAATCATTTTGATTTACAAATTATAAAAAAATGGGGGGGGGGCAATAAGCAAGTTTTGTTTTTCCCTGATCATTTGATTTAAACAGATTTCAAGTATTGTGTAGTAGGCAGTAGGTAGAAAGCAAAGCTTGTAGTTTTAAGCACTTAAATCGTAAGTGCCTACTAATACAATTTTTTTTCATAAATATATCTTACCATGGTTTCTATGGTATATAAAGGGAAACTGAAAAAAGAATTAACATTTTACTCCTCACCTGATCCAAATATAATTCCTAAAATTACAGCAACACCTTCAAGTAAACCCAACTCTTTTTTCATTCGTACTCTGTCTCCAGGACCTTTTTCTTCTTCGCTCATTGCGGATATCAACTCTTCTTCTACTGGGGTTAAAGTGACTGTTTTCTTAGCATCTGGCATATTTTCAATTTAAAGCTGAATATCATGAAAATTAATTCAAAAGGGTAATAATTTCTTCTACAAGTTACATCATACCTGTTAACTGGATAAATTAATGGAGTAACAATTTAAAAACTGTACTGGACTATATTAATTTTTTAACGCACATGGTTTTGATTGGATTACATAAATTTTCACACAGTTGCTTCAAACTCTCTTCTCACACTCGTTTCCTTCGAATGAGTCATGTACAACTCCAATACTACAATCCGATCGCCTCAAGACTGGTTATTTCACACCGGTGGGGAATACGCATAATTTCTAGCGCCCTTGACATTTAGAGATTGTGCGATTAAGGGTGCGCTTACGCTTATACATGCGAAAGGGAAATGCTTGGGGTTGTTGGTATTTGAATTCCACATCACGCAAGTGTGATACATTTCACAGTATAAAAATACTACTTCAGTTTTTATTAGATCTATTGTTACGGAATTAGAACATTCATTCGTCTAACTGCGCCTGGACATCGCAAAAACGTTGCCGGTTGCCATAGCTACCTGCCAATAACCAATCAGTGTAATTCATTGTCTGACGTCTAGGTCTAGTGCATTCTCACGTGACTGTTGCATTAAGCAGTGGCGTACGATACGTACAAAAATAATTAAACATGCTTTTTAAGAGTTTAGATGAAAATTAAGCTTTATTATTCTTGCGTTCTTGCCAGTCAGAATTTCGCCGAACAAACCTTCGCTAAAAAGATGTCCTACTATGTCTAGCGTAGTCGAAATCGTCTACAAATTAATAATAATAAATAGCTCTGGAATAGAATGCCCCTGCCAGTCATAAATAAGAGAGGACTATCTATATTCCATAGAGATATTATATTAAAATATGTTAATACCCTGTGTTGAAATAAAAAATACATAAGGGTTGGCCATGGAAAATAAAATTACTGTCTTTGCTTGCTTTAGAATTTATACAAACAAAACATCCACATTTAAAATTTATAGGTTAATTTTGTACTTTGTCATTTGTAGTGACACAGACAGAGTGATGACAGTTAAATTCTAAAGCATGCAAAGACAGTAATTTTGTTTTCCATGGCCAACCCCAAAACTAGAGATCGAAATCGACTCGTGAGATTTGCGAAAATGTACCGTGGAATACGATAAAATCACAGTATTACTGTGATAAAACCCAGGAACTCGGTATGGAGGCAATTTATCACCTTTTTGGCATAAAAGGGCTACAAACTGGATGAATCTACCTCTCCTGAAAAGTTTAACGTGTTAAGGAGTTGGGCATGCAAGATGAAAAAAAGACAGTTTGTACTACAAGGAGGGCTGTAACTGTTTTACTTACTACTCTAGACAGGAACTGCATCAAGTTTGTACTACAAGGAGGGCTGTAACTGTTTTACTTACTACTCTAGACAGGAACTGCATCACAGAAGGATCCCAACTGATCGAATAGAGCATAATCCTGTATATCAATTATTTTTGTTAAAACCGAGCAGCACATTCAATTCGTGCATTTACACTAGTTGAATTTGCAGTTTGGTTTCAACTCGAAAATAACCGTATCACTTGTTATATTATGGAGTGATAATATCTACTTTTTGCAAGGGAAGCTGTGCTTCCCCAGCTTCCATGGAAAACATGCCAAGCTCATACTGTATGGGAAAGTAAAAATATATGAAACAAATGACAAACATGTGTTAGGTTTTAGGTATATGCACAAAACAAAAATTTCAAAATCTTAGATTTTTCACTTCTTTCATAAACTAAATGAGACAACACAAATTTCTTTTTAGATTATTATCAAATGAGCCTAAAGTTTTACACTTATTTTCCAATTTGACCGTCTTTGTATATTTTCAAATTAGTGAGATCCCAATAGTTAACCATTCATGTTGATATATTTATACAGGATTATTCAAAAGTAAGGAATAAAATTCGCATTTCTTTAACGCATTGGTTTTTGAAAAAAATGCTCCGATACTTAAATTAATTGAAATATATCTGCATCTTTATGTGGTATTTTTTGTTTTACGTCAACCTCCACACCCCCAGCTGCCTTGACTTAATTTTTTTGAATAGTGATCTATACTTTGCGTGGGCTCGTTAAAAGGCTTGCAAAACCTGCATTCAAATCTACCATCATAAATGAACTGGGATGGTTGATTTTTAAGTTACTGTGATTGAAAGAAAAAATGCGCTTTTTCAATATTTCATTCAGACGTTAATATCAAGTAACCAAAGTCATAACAATTTATAACAAGTGTTAGAAGTATTCTTTCAGCATGACTTCCAATTTTGTCACCAAATTCCAGCATCATCAAAATTGCAATTCTGTCTTTCTGATAATTGAGGCAATTTTTTCTGTTAAACTTCGCTACATTGAAAAGTTACAACACATTGTATTTGGCAAGCAAAGTGGCATTAAAAGCAATTGAACAATAATTTATAAACAACATGACAAGAGCCACTTTATAAATTTTTGTTATGGCTTTAGTTGCTTGATATTGATGTCTTAATAAAAAAAAAATGGGCCGGCGGGTGGTCTAGTGGTTAAAGTCTCAGGCTTTGAAACTAAACTCCCAATGGCAGTTGGTTCGAGTCCATTGCTCGTCGGTAATTTTTCTGAATAAGTTAAATCCGACGGGTCCATGGATAGTGTATGTAGGTGTGTATGTTGGGTTGCATGTCTTTCAGGGGTGGGGCATGTTAGACCGGTGAAGAGCACTTAGTGTGCTGAGCCCGGGTAAGGGGGTGGGATGGGAATCATGGGGCGTGCTCACGCACGGCTTCATGATTCTTTAAAAAAAAATTTTTTTTTTTTTTCAATTTAAAAACCAACCATCCCAGTTCACTTTTGATGGTAGATTTGAATGCAGTTTTTTGCAAGCTTTCCAACAAGCGCCACACAAAGTATAAGTCGCTATTTAAAAAAATTAAGTCAAGGTGGCTGGGGATGCGAAGGTTGACGTTGGAAAACAAAAGATATCACATAAACATGCAGTTATATTTAAATCAATTTAAGTGTCCGAGCATTTTTTCGAAAACCAAAGCGCTACAGAAATACGAATTTTATTCCTCGCTTTTGAATAACCCTGTATTTTATTTGGCTTAAAATGTACAGTAAAATGAAATGTTTGCTACATTTCAAGGAGGTTTTACAGAACGGCCAGCAAAATACTCATAGAATAATAATAAAAATCATTGTTAAGTCGCTATTTATATGATTATATTCAATAGGTATAATTAATACAAGTACATAGTGTCATTGATCATGTTAAATAAAACAATGCAATAAAATGAAACGCAAAAATCTCACTTATTAACTTCTTGAGATTCCAAGGATTGTAAGTATGGCCCAAAATATTTCCATAATATCCACATACAAACAAAGCGCTCCAAAAATGTATTCTTCTGGCGACAATTCTACTCTTCGGCCACCCATAATCATTTGGGTGTCATACATCAAATACTAAAGAATTACAATTATTTGTGGTTTCAGTTTTGTAAATTTATGTGCTAATTACCACAGAAAACAGGAGAGCAATTGCTCCAGCATAAATAATAAACATAACTCTACTGCCTGTTATCAAAGCTACCAGTATAGCTATAAAACCAAATATAGCAACAACTATACTAGTTATACATAAATACAATCCCCAATTAGTGACATCACACTAAAAAAAAATTAAAGATAAAATTACGCTTTCAGTTTGGAAATTACTCTAAGTAAAAATAGAAACAGAATGTTAAATATAATACCGATGTTTGGCATGCAAATATAGAAACAAGTAAGCAGATTCCTGCCGTAATTCCCATACTTGTCATTACGATAAAAGTAGAATATGTTGCAGACGCAATCGCCATCACATATGCAAATGACATCGTCTGAAATAACAATTTGTAAATTAAAGTACTGCACTATGTGAGAAATAGACCCAAAATAAGCACTCTGCCTGTACTATGCCATATTTCAAAAATTCTTATTTTTATATTTTCAAAAGTATTTTATCATAAAGTTCTAACTCTAACACTTATTGTAAAATTCATCCATACCCCGAGTTTTGGCAGATAGTCAGTTCTCACTCATATACCATTTAATTAGCCTCATATTTAGACTGTAAAATAGAAGTCTACAAGCCCCCCCCCCCCCCACTGTCACGAAACAAAAGCGATAAAACTGCTTTTTATTTTTGTAAAAAAAAAATAGATTAGGATAAAATTAACACCAGAGATCTGATTTGTTTGAACAAATGGGAGAAGGGAAGAAAAAAAAATATTACTGCACCTAAAAATTTAATTTGGAGTCTTATTCTACTGTTGTTGATAAATGATGATATTTTATCTGACTGCTCAAATTTGTTAAAAACCGAATTTTTTTGCTTGAATAAATATTTGACATTTCGCAATAATTATTTTTTATGTCGTCACTTTTAAAATACTTTTTCTTTAAAATCAAAGCAACGAGATGGATTCGATTTGTTCAACACTATGGCACCAAGCCAGTTTTCGTATAAAGAAAACTTCAGTTTTGTTTGTGTAAATAAAATGAGTTAGGCAATGAATCCATTATCTCACTAGTGGGATAATGAACTTCATTACCTAACGCAAATGAATGACATAATAAGTCCTTATCCAAGCAGTCGTAGATAAAGCATTATAAACAACCCATGTAATAGCATAACTACTTAATTCTTATGTTCATAAATTTAAAAAAAGGGAAATGGGGTGGGCAGTTTTTTGAGAAATATTATATTTAATTTCAAAAATTTAAAAAAACCTGTTTTTTAATTATTTTTTCACGCTACCGGCAATGTAAGTAGGCCTTACATCCATAGCTACAGGGATCGTAAGTGGCTGATAACATACGTGTACTAGTTACCCTTGGCGACGGAACATAATAATGTCACTTACATTCCTAGGAAAATAATGTTGATTTTAACTGTTCGTTGATATGGTAACAAGCACAGACAACTTAGAATAATGGAGCTTTTAAAAAATAATTCCGATGACAGCTGTCAAAACGAACTTTTAAAAATATGATTAAATTTCTACCTGTAGGCCTACTTACATTGCCGGTAGCGTGAAAAATTTAATAAGTAACACGGAATGTATCGACTATTAACATTCTCGGCAGGCCACAAGCCTCGGCTCGTAGTTACCTACCTCGAATGTTATTACGTCTTTACATTCCTTGTTACTTAAATAACTATTAAGTTTTTTATATTATAACGTTTTATCCTTCAAAAGTTATCAGCGAAGTTTATGTCAATCTGTCAACTCGCATTTGAGTAAAGGAATGTTACAGTTAAAGTTTAGAAAAGCGTTTTCGATTTCTCCATACGCCCTCCATCACAATTTGATTTCATGCTTGTATAAATCTGTTTTTGCAAAATATGTCATTCTGAAGATATCGCGGAACAAATGGATCCATTTGAACAAGTTTGCATGTGTATATAAATTGTATGAAACACAGAAAATATACCACCAAGTTTAAACACATTAAAAGTGTTAAAAATAGTGTAGTGGTTTAATAAGTGAAGATTATTTTTTCAAAGTAAAACATTAGAAACAAACAAAAAGAAATTGAAGCTTGAAAAAAATTTATTTTAAGTATACGAAACAAAAATAAATTGAATATAATGCTTATAATACTTACAAAGATACCCAAGAGAATAAAATTTAGTGGAAAATTTCTCCGTGCTGGTATACAACATGTTAAAGCAAACATTACACCAAGTAGTACAACTCTGAAAAACCGTTACTAATTTTTAAAAAGCCCTTTACAAAATATTATTAATACCAAAGTATCAACTGCTGCGATATAACATCTTCAGTAGTTTTTATAGATGAAATGAATATAGTGCTATACTTACGAAGCCGCAAGAAGCAGTGAAGGAGTAGTAAGTATAAATAATTTTACACTTGGTCTAGAACAAAAACAACCAAATATTACATCATATTAAGTGTAGTTGAAAAGAACTTACATAAAAATACAAAAGGCAATAAAACCACATGTGTAAACTAGCTGAACCGTAAGTATGGTGTAAACCCTTTGTACAAATCTGTTTCTAATAATCACATCATCAAAGGACTCGCTGAATATAGAAGAATCTTCACGGTAATCATAATCATTATGTCTTGGTCGGTAAGGTCCCATTCTAGCAGCATTATCTGGAGGTCTAGGTCCCTAGTCAAAATTTTGTTTGAGAGAAAAGGACATAAAAATATTTTTTGTCTAATATACGAAGACTGTTTTAAGCCTAAAAAATATTTCACACTTTATGAAATTTGTTGAAGATTTACATGTAAATAAAGTTTATCAAAATCTTTACTAATACTCTTAGCAATAAGTAAAAAAAAATAGTACGCAGACAACAACAATACGAATTTTCTCGTAGTGCAATATAAGGGATTAAATACATTCTTAGTGGGTAAATAGTTTCTCTTCAAGTATACAAATTTTAATATGAGAATGTGCATTTCTTTAACTCCAAAAATGCAAATGTGGTCAAGTGTACAAACTTGCAGTACTCCATTATCAGAATAGGGCTGAGTACAAGTAAAATAACAGGGTGTCCCAATAATGCGAAATTCTTCAATAACATATTTGTTAATTTAGTCATCAAAACGCTATTATAGATGTGAGCTGCTTGACAATTTGTGGACATTTTAAAATTATTTTCGTTTGTACGGGGTGTTCCACATTAGAGGGGCATACCAAACTTGTTTTTGTTTACTGAACACCCTGAATAATTTTGCATATACTAATTGGCCGTTTAATTGCATCCATGAATATTTTTGTTTTTAAAATTATGGTATCCCATATACAGGGTGTAACAGACCATCCACGCACTATCTGTTACAGCTAAACTATCGAACCTACACGGATGAGACAAAAAATTTGTAATATAAATCGTACGCGAGGTATTCATTAAAAATATTTATAAATTTTTTGCGGCTCCGGAAAAGGTAGTTTGGGGAGGAGGCGATTCTCGAGATTTTCAAATACGAAAGTGGGTCAAATCATACCTCCTTTAAAAGGTATTTTTAAACCCAAAACTTAAAAAACATATATCAATAGCTCAGTTCCTTTCAAAATGGCGGCCAATTATATAAAAAAAAACGGCGTTTCCCAACCATACATGAACCATTGTTCCAAAAAAATTGACACTAATCGTTAAAGTCCGTTAAATTAGCTTTCCAACGATGTACCACATAAGGACAAAAAATAAATGTTAGTACCCTCTCTCCTCCTCAAAAAGGCGGGAACATTCAAAAGATATTATCTCAAAAATGTTAAATAAGACGAAGGATCAGGTGATACCTCATTTTAAAGGTCCCGTTAAACTAAACAATTTTTGCATTTAAAGTTTTTCGATATCGCTCACCGTTACAAAATGGCGGCTTAATTTATAAAAATTTACTTCCTATTATCGGACGAATCGCTTCCTCTACCGCAACTACGGCAGTGAAACAGAAATTCCTTCGCTGATTTATAAAATCTATTCACATTAACATTTAAACCCATGTGCGAGTTAAAGTTGAACAACTCAACATCACACTCAACCTTTATTAGATTTTTTAAAATTTTTCCTACAGTCCTACACATACTGGGGCCATCAACTTCATATGCCCCTTCATTAATATGCACATACATACACACATCCAAAGTCGCTTTTGCCGAGAATCAAACCTGGCACGTTTGGTAGGGTAGAGTTAAAATCAGCAGCCTCAACCATTATTGCCTTACCGCTCGCCCCAGATTTTAGTATTGACCCATATTTGAATATTGACTGATTAGGTATTAGATCCCATTACATCTAACATCTGTGAAACACTAACTACTGTTTGAACGAGTTTACAAATGCTGAGATAGTCTTCATCTACTTTTTTGCATACGTATACCTGGCTTTCGCTTAGTCTTAGTCATTTACGGAAAGTTTACTATTTAAAAAATACACCAAATGTTAAAAGAATACCTGAACATAAACTGGTTGCCCTGCTATCTGCTGTTGATAATACGGAGTCTGTCCTTGCCCTCTCTGGTCTGCATAAGCATATGATCTACCTGGTTCCAATTTTTGTGCACCAATTATTTTGTCATTAGGCAATGATACAGGAACTGTAAGCTTTGGAATACTGTCTCCTCCTAACGGCTGTTCGCCCTTCTCAGTAATGATTTCAACAACAGGCAACTGTGAATTCTGTTGCGTGGAACATTGTTCCTCATTTATATGACCTATGGAATCCCTTTCCTTCACTTCACATTCATCACCCATGTTTACTATATGTCAAATGTAAATAATTTTGACAAACTTGCCAAACTCATACATCATTTTTAAAAGTAAATCAGTACTACATGGCCATTGGCCAGCTAGGATTCAAGTACATTAAACTTATACCAAGTTACAACAGAACTATGTCCATCCGCATGGCAAGTCGTTTTGACTTTTTAATAATGATAGCTTTTTAATCAGGAAGATGAAAATATGTAGTATTAGGATAGTTTTTAGGAGTTATTTTAATATGTGAAACATGTTCAAATGTTTATTGTCAATTTCTGTATTTAAAAACAAGTAACCTCTGTAATGTGTGTTTATACACTTAACTAAGCCATTGTTTTGTTGTTTTTTAATGTGTTTTGTGAATTAAACTAAAACCGATTGTTAGCCCTTTTATTTAACATGTTATAGGCCCAGTACCTCAGTAGTGATCACTGAGCAATGGAAGGGTTTTTATAAAATTTGGTTGAGCTGTCACGGTCATATCAAATCGGCACGTCATTGATTTGAAACCGTTTGATGGGAATAATTTACAAACTGGGAATTTAAAATTAAGCTGTTTCTGGAACAGGCTGGAAGTTGTTGGCAACAGTCCACTTACGGATCCTGCACTGCTGCCTTCAAGAGAAAAGATTTAAAAGCTCGAAACTTGACAGTTCAGTGTTTAGCAGATAATATCCTGGAAATTATAAAGATACTACTAAAGAAATCATTGAGACGAAAATTGGAATAGCTACTGAAGTTCAACTTCAAAGAAAACTTCGCAATTTGTTTTCAGGATGGGGTGTAGTCAGTTGAATGCATTTTTAGCGCAATTTGAACAAACTATTGCAGAAATTATTTCACAGTTGTTATCTTCAATGCCTGAATCATACTAAGTAGTTACAAAAGCGTTGGTTGTTCCGCTTTGCCAAAGCACTCAAAAGGTGCCGTTAGAATTTGTGAAAAATAAGCTGCAGGTAGAGAAATCAAGGCAGCGCAAAGATAAGAAACCTGTGAAGGAAAAAGCACTAGAACAAAACCATACCAAAGAAATATGACCGTAAGAAACAAAAGTTTCCTTTCCCTTTCAAGTGCTACTTATATGGAAAGAAGGTCCATAAACGTTCAGAATGCCCCAATAACAAGAAAAGTAACGAAAAAACTTAAAATCTCGCTGAAGATCAAATTACATTTTTATCACCTGTAGAAAATAATGTTATTTATTGTTGAACAGAAGAAAGATAAAGTTGTTTTCGTAGTTGACTCTGGTTCAACTCATCACCTTATATAGTGCAGTTGGGGAACATCTGGAGATGTCAATAACGTCAATTTGGATATCAAAGTGGTGAACGAAGGTGAGACTGCCACTGCTAAAAAATGTGGGATACCTTATCTAAAAACTATCTCTGGAATTCCACCTAAAATGAAAAATGTATTTCAGTGTGATGGGTTACCACAGAATTTATTGCCAGTGAGGCTTATTGAAGAACGAGGCATGAAAATAGTTTCATCTCAGTAACAAATGAAAAGAAGAGTAAACGAATTGGGAGTTGCAAAGAGGTTTAATAGAACTTTGATAAATATAGTACGTTGTTTGGCGTTTGGCTCAAAAGTGGACAAAAGTTTTTGGAGAGAAGCTGTCAGGACAGTTATGTATCATAGGCATATGCCGATTAAGTAGGTATTATAGTCCTGGCAAACAAAATACATTAAGATCAAATCCTTGTCCGCCCCAAGGTTTAAATAAACTAAGTACACGGCCCTGCTTAGGCAGGCGGGCCCTACGAACAAATATTGCTCAGACTTCTAGAGCAAATGCTTGTAAAGGCAGACAAGCTACAGGTCGGTCCTTACCTGATTATGCTGAGTGTAGCTCCCAAATGACGACGCGGTCTAAGCCGAAAGTAAATTGTAATATTGACAGTTCGAGAAACCGCGAAAGCCTCAATGAATACATTATTATATTGTCACTGATGAGTAATTCAGCTCAAATGCAGACTCTTTATTGTGCTGTTTATAAGATAGAAAGGCATTAATCTCAAAGATTCATCGAGGATCAGGATATGTTTGATTTAGATCAGTGATTGAAATTTTGAATCGAATGTTTTTTTTACTTATGATTTAATCAAGATTTTAAACCAAGTAAACCAAGTGCAAAACTCAAAAATGCACACTCGTAGATTGGCATGAGTAACTAGTTAGCATGCTTAGCTCATTTAAATTTCCAATCTTACGTTGGTCTTTTAAATCATTAGTAAACATTTTTGTTATAAACATTTAAATCAACATACATAATACACAAAAAAATTTATTTAAATTTAAAATAATAAATTTTAATTAGGAAAATTATGAAAATTGATTTAAAATTTAAAAAATCAATTAAGAACCGACAAACCTTTCTTGTTATTTTTTTCATACCCTGTAGAGGATATTAAAGAGAAATTAGAGCACTGAGGGAAAAACCTAATTAAAGTGCATCCACAGTTGTACAAAGAAGCTCTCAAAAATTTAAAACAAATTGGATGCCATTTTTTGAAAAGTAATAATTCGAAAAAGTTTAAATATTAACACATTGCATATTTTTATTTTCCTCTAAGTACTGCTTTCAAGCAAATGTTTGATTTCAAGATTTTGACGAAAATACATATTTTCAACCTCGAGGAACTCAGAAAAGTGATGCAAAAAATGTCTGTCGATGTGTGGATATGTGGGATTGAGGACGAATGGTTTGATTTCGATGAGGTTTGATGTGGAGGTATATCAAAGTTTCATAAATATATAACAAAATGAGCTTTAAAAAAATCCAAAACCGGAAGCAGAAATTAGACCTGTTATCTTGGTAGCTTTATTTTCACAAATTGAATTTTTTTAATTTATAAGCGGAATCTGATAGAAGACCTTAGGGCAAATTTAGCGCTTTTTCCCCAAATTTCCTAGCATGGAAGTGGGCTGTTAGCCGATTTTTTTGAAAACTTTGTCTTTAACATCTCATTACTCAAAAATGAGGTGCCATATTGGCATAAATTTTAGATTTATTGTAAATAAAACAATTTTTAACTTCAACAGGTTTTGTATTTTAGCTTTTTACGTATTTCAACGTGTTTACACGTCATTACCAAAAGCAAGATAAAAAGTAAACAGTTGGTGTTACTTGTAATCTTGCTTTTGATAATGAAGTGTAAACACGTTGAAATACGTATAAAGCTAAAATACAAAACCTGTTGAAGTTAAAAATTGTTTTATTTACAATAAATTAAAATGAACTTCAACGAAGTAAAGCTCGAACTTATAAATAAAATAAATTTTATATATTGTAATAGTCCTAAAGAAACACAATGTATGATAGAATTTGGGAAAGATGATAACTTGGAGTGATGAAGAATATTTTAAAAATTTTGAAAATTTTCAACAAATATTTCTCAAAACTGGGCACACTATTTTTTTGTAGGCTTGAGATCACCCACAATTTGATTCTTCTAGTTTGCTTAATTTCTCTGCGATTCCTATGCATTTTTGAAAATTCAATTTTTATGTCCTTTTATTTAATACAAAAAATAATAAACAAGGGGCGATAAAACAATTCTGCTTAAGCAAAATTGCTCATACAAGATAGTAGAATAAGATTTACAATTTAATTCTTGGATGCAGCATTATTTGGGACGGCTAATCTTTCCCGTATTTCCTAATTTTTGGCCAACAATGTTATTTTGGTTGACGAATTTTCTTTACACCTGCGTATTTCAAATTTCATTAAAATCGGTCTGGTAGTTTCTGAAATTTCAAAACATCACATGCATACCCTTGCATGTATTCGCATGCATATAGACACAAATTACATTTCTATTTTGAAAGTAGGGGAAAGTAGAGTTTGGTTTTATTATTAGTTAAAATGCCTAATCACTTTCGTAAAATAATAATTACTTAACAAAAGAGCATTGAAACCTAGCCATTGTATTTTTTTAGATGCGTGTTCAGTGTTTTCATTACCTATTGGCACAAAGCGAATATAACAAAGAAACTCATGAACCTGATCCTAAAGTACTGGAGTTAAGTCAGGTTTTAGCAAATGTAGACGAAGCCATGACATCAAGCTTACATCCCCGCAAATGTAAAGTATGTTAGTTACAAACTACATTTGCTTTTAAGTAAAATGTTAATTTTTTCAGTACATATTTGAAGGTTTAGGTCATTTAATTGCAAAAAGTTCAATTAGTTCTTCCCAGTACATGAAACTTATTGATGAAGCGGGTATACAGCGCATGTGCCGCAATGTGTTTGCTTTGCAACAAACGTTGACAAATATAACAATGACGAGAGAAGTAGCTTTGGATCATGCTCGTCATTATTTTGAATTGTTCTTTTTGACACCGGAAGTAAGTAATACACATATTCTGTATTGTTTGTGATGTTCTTTTAATTTTTGTGCAGGAAATTCTAAATGGTATAGTGGAAAAAGGACCAGAATTTTCTGAGCTGGAGTACATGAATGCATTTCAACTTTTGAATCGTAGTAAAGCTGGCCGAAATCTGGGTGTTGTAAATACACACTTGGAGAGATTATCAGATATTTTAGGAGAGGTAGGAGTAACAGTATAATAATGATATCTATACTTTAATGTAGTAAAGTAAAAATACGTACTAATTTAAATATTTTGTTAAATTCATATTATATGAAAGTTAAATATTTGATTTAAGCAGTAAAAGGTTTTGTATTATAGCAATTTCAAATAACAATATTTTATTTTAAAATCCCTTAAATTTAAAGCTCGTCTTTCAATACAGCTAAATTTTTATTTTCTTTAAACGGTAAAGTGTCCCAAAATTGTCTGTTTCCTAAAAATGTCGCAGATTTTACTACCAATTGTGTTGGAGATTCTATTAGTACAAATGGTAGTGCCTCGGTGGTGTCTTTTGATACATGTGGCCAATTTACATTTTGCAGTTGAGGAATGCTAAAACAATTTTTTTTTGTAAACATGAATAATTTAAAATTTTATTAGATTACCTTGTGTTTGCGTAAGATGTCCACATATCGACAAACAGCTTTGACATATTTCTGTCATTTTCTGTTGTTTGTGTGTTCACTTCACATGAAAGAACGTATACAGTATCATCAGCATGAGCAGCTCCTAGTGTTCAATACTGATAATATTAACAAATTTTCATGATAAGTAGTACTTACCGTAATTTGTATTAGAACCTGATCGAAGTTCAGATTTGCTATGTGCTCCTCGATACGAAAAATAGTAGTAGTACACTGGTGATTTTATTGCAGCAGAATGCATTCTAGCTGCACGTTCAATGTCTACTACAAATAGCCGATCACTTATTAACTAAAAAGTATTTACTGTAAAATAGTAAGCACTAATGACATTGCAGTCGTAATACCTTTACTAAAATGGGAAATGTAGATTTAGAAACTGATTTTCCTTTGAAATAGAAATCTCGAATTTCTTGAAGTACAACAAGTTGTTGCTGAGGGTTAAGAGTGTTATGAAAATCTAGAATGTATGGAATTAGTTCATTCCAGCGACTATTAATTTCATCCAAGTGCTCAGGATTTCCAATGAAGTCTACAACAGATTGTATTTTGATTTACACAGGAGAATTCTATAAATCTTTCCTTGTAATCTATGTATCTATCAACAGTAAAATCAGTGTAATTTGGTTGCATAGAGCAGGTGTGAGCGATACCAGGTAGCAGCATTACTACTACTAGTGTGTACTCCTTGTCCGCTGGATGCATAATGCTCGACTGTTTATTACATCACGATCATAGTAATCAGTAGCAAGGTGGGATAGTTTATTGATGCTCCAAGAAATAGGTATTCAGCAGAATTTTAGTCAACACTGAAGTCTGCTGTATGCAACCATTATTGCAAGAGTAGTTACTCTCATATGTGCTTAGTTAATAGTACATAGTACTTCCAAAGCATCTTAACAACTGTGCGTTACCTGCTGCTGGATATAATCCTTCGGCATCTACATTTGAAAATATCCATGGTAGATCTTGTATTGTTCCAGTAGTGAGTGTGACATATGGATGTTCCGGTACAATTGGTTCAGAGGACCATTTATCAACAACCACTCCAAATGGAGAAAATGGGTTATATAACCATGGCTAAAATATGTGTTTTTGTTGTAACTTTTTGTAAAGATTTGATTTAATAATTATTTTTAATTTTTTGTTAAATTAGCAAACATTTCTATATTATTTTAAAAATGTAAGTGTCCCCTTACACCAACTCTTTTATTTAGAAACAGTTTCTATGCAGATCCCACCAACTTTTTGAAATTTTAATATAGGCACATTTACAGCAAGTGCCATTTAACCTTGCAAAAAAAATGACAATAAGTTTAAAAGGCGAGAAGCCGTTACACTCTCAAGCAAAAGCAATCCCGTAGTTTGAAAGCTAGTATAATATCTAGTTGCTGTTAATTATTTATGTCATTATTATTTTGTCATATGCCAAAATAGGAAAGCATTGATTTTTGAAAATTCTTCTTGATATTACTTTAGTAGCCGAATCAAAGCCCACTAAAATTTGCAAGGTTAGGTGGCACATGCTGTATTTATATTTAAAACATTGAATAATTTTACGTTGGAAACATGGGCAAAGCACTTTATTTCAAATGTTTCTTTATAGTCCAGTATAGTAATGACAGCTGCAATTCTTTAAACAGAAATAAAGTTGAGAGAAAAAAATTAATTGAAATTGTTGTTTACCAGCTTTTATAGTATATATGAATAACGTTTATGGTAAAAATTATGACAGAGCAATTTGTTAGTTAATTAATATCATAAAAAAAGATATTAAATTGTGGCTCGAGCTTTAATTATTATAACGTTGTTATTTTTAAAATATTTTTTATATAA
The DNA here is from genome assembly GCA_958336395.1 of Ctenicera cuprea. NCBI lineage: Eukaryota > Metazoa > Arthropoda > Insecta > Coleoptera > Elateridae > Ctenicera > Ctenicera cuprea. Next base: position 42,335,195 of record OY284490.1, read on the forward strand.
GCTATTTTAAAGTGAATATACAGGGTGTGGCAACTAAAGTGTTACAAGCTGATATCTCCAAAACTATAAAAGAGTGAACAACAACATTTTTATGATTTTGTGGGACGAAAAAATATTTTCTTTTCAACAATTTTTTTGTTGATGATAAATTACAAGAAAATGTGTAAACTTTTTAATGAAATTTTAAATGCGATTTACCAAGAAATGCTTAACAGCATCAACAATGTCATATGCAGGCCTTTCTCTTAGACATTCGATCATTTGTTCTGTTGTAGTAGTTGGACATCCTAAGTGCGTAGCTAGCGTTTTACTTTTTTCTAACGCATTTTCTACCATAACCCATGGATTTAGTGCTGTACCACTTTGCGATATGCCTCGATGAAACAATCCTATAATTTAAAATATTAGCAGTAGTATTTATTCAAATATGTGCATTATTTTGTTACCTTGTGACAGTGGCGATAAAGCGTGGAGTTGAGCACTTGCTCCTCCTGCAGACATTCCTGTTAATGTTATTGAATCTGGATTTCCTCCAAAATGTTTAATGTTTTGTTTAATCCATTTGAGTGCTAGTAGTTGATCTTTTAAACCATTGTTTCCAGGAACAGTTTTATCTTCAGTGCTAAGAAATCCTGTGAACATTATTATTGGTTTTACATATTAGTAAGGAGAATAAATGCCATCGTTTTACCTAATGGTCCTAATCTGTAATTGAATGTTACGTATACTACATCTTTCTCTAATATTAGTTTTGGACCATAACTACCTCCATGGTTAAACATAAAAGCACCTCCATGTATGTAGACAACTACATTGTATAACGAAGTGCTACTTGTGTCCGGAGTATAAACATTAATATATAAACAGTCTTCATCACCTATAAGATGGTTGATTAAAAATTTGTAACAAGAGTTTATTACAAACACAGGGTGACTGTAAAATGTTTTGTCAAACTTTGAGGTATTATTTTACACACTAAAACAAGTAAATAATTGTTTATACACATTTGTCCAAAGAGTGTGTGGTTTTGATTTAAACGAAACAAAATTTACATAACGTAGTCTACTCAATGTAGATGCTTGAAATGTTATCTGCCCATCTCCACACAGATTTCTAGCTGATGTCTCATTGACCGTCTTACTCTTTCAAAAATTCTTGACACCCCTCTAATAGTTTCAAAACCATTCTCAACATGCTGCTGTAACCCCTCTACAGTATTAATGGAGGTGGTATAAACGAGATTTATCAAACACGCTCAGGTGAAGAAGTTCATCGGCTTTAATCTGGTGAGCGTGGCGGCCCAACTCAACCTATCCATTGTTCACCAAAGACTTGAGCTACATGCACACGGAGGAAAAAACCAGGGATCTCCATCGTGCATAAACCACATCCCCCCACATCTCCCACAATACCTGTCTACACATTTATCAAAAATTGATGTTGATGCCTTGATTCAAAAATGGCCACCTTTGCCCTGTCTCGTCCTGCTCAAGTTGATATTGCTGAGCCACTTTTAGGTAAATTCATCCGAATTCTACTGAACACACTCCTTTCTGGGATTTTAAGGTTGGGGAACTGGTCTTCATACAGACGAGGTATCCTACTGTATTTCCAAGAACACAACCATACATAAAATGCATATCTACTAATTCTGCATTTTTATACATTTTGACACAGTGATTAAGTGGCATAACAATTAAAAAGATGCACACTTTTCGGACACATGTTTATTTAGACTTTTTACTTGTCTTAGTGTGTAGAATTACACCTCAACCTTTGGCGAAACATTTTACACTCCTGTATATTTAAAATATTACCTATAACAAAATTATCTCCTGGTTTTGTATAGTGGTTGTACTGCATACATTTGCGAAGGGTATTTGCTTTCCAGGTTCCCTTCCATGGTTTTATAGGTTGTGGTTCCTTACACACGAAAAAAATAAAAAAAAAAGAAATAATTTCTAGTGTTCTCTGTATCCCTTAACTACATGTAAAGATGAATTTAAAAAGTCAGGGTATGAAAAAAAAACTAAAACAAATCGAGTTTTTAAATTAATTTAAAAATTTTATAAATTTATTATAAAAATCTATAGCGTTGTCGTAAAATAAGTGCAAATGTTTTAATGGCAGATAGCAGACCAAACATCATTAAAAATGTTCCTATAAACATGGACTGGGAAACGTTTCCTATCGAGTTACAGCCTCCTAAAGATAAAATAGTCTATAATAACTGTTTTGGCGAAAAATTTTGCAGTACCTAGTTGCACTTAAGTTTAGAAATTTCTATATGTAAGTATTACATTTTAGTGGTTCTACTAATTTTTCTTTGAATAAGTGCACCAGAGTTTTTGAGTTGAGTGTTGTCTACAAAATTCTCCATAAAAATCCACAAAAAAGCTACTCTTCTGAAAATTTGCTATGTGTAACAATTTTCATTTATAATACCATGAGTACTGAGTTATGTCCCGAATGTCTGTTGCGCTTGATTACAAATAGCATGAGTGATCACGCACAAGTGCTGTTTACAAGCACAATATACATGAAAAAATAGTCCACTTTACTCTCAGCACGAATAGTATTCGGCAGGCTATTCATCGAACAAAAATTGATTTTTGAAATTATCATATAACTAGTGTTACCCCAGCGCACAATGCACTGACAGACTGAGCGTTCACAGAACCGGCGAAATGCTAAGTCACGTGATGCATTAGTTCCAATAACGAAAGGCGGGGTTAGATGTAGATGTCGCCTCAAGTGAAGCGCGTCTAGCAGACTTTCAGATATATTATAAATTAAAATAATTATTAAAAAATCGACGTAGAATAAAAATATAAAAATGTTTCATGTTCCATCTGAGGATAGAGACCTTTCATTGAAAAAAAAATGGTCCAAATTGGTGAAGCGGTAGCCGCTGGAGGAACCGGAGAAGAAAACCCTTTGAGCGTTTATATATGGATGGATATGGATTGAATTACGCGCGACTCACTTCCTTGACGATAGAAAACAACATTGTGTTATCAAATGTTCTTTTAAAATAAATACTTTTAGCGCCTAGGACACTGCCATTATAATTAAAAATAGTGGCATTCCACCATGTGTACAATAAAAGAGTATAAATATCAAATGTTCTCAAAATTGTCGCTCAAACCACACTTTTAATTGACGCTATAATTCCCACAGGTGGAATTATCGGATGATATAATTCTTTTTCAGTGGCTGAAAAACTGCCGTTTTTGCATGTTTCATTGGTCAATATAGTGTGTGGATAAAGTATGGAATAAATTCATTATCTCCCTAACTATTATTTTTCTGTAAAAAGCGCGTAAATTTGAATTTTATCCTAGCCGCATTTTAAGCATATTACTGTTGCTAAAGGGTGACGTGACACGGCACAGTGACTTGATCCTTATTTTTTGTTTAAATAGAACAGTATGCCATGTGATCGCGCAATTTTATTAAGAGCTCTTTATACACGGATGTATCATAAATTGACAATTATACACGAATTTCTTTGTCATAAACGTCTTTTTATAGCCCATGGACCTCTTTATTGCCCATGGGCTATAATGAAACGTCAAACAACGATATCATACCTAATAGAAACAGTTTAAACACTTGCAAAATGAAACTGAGATTTTAGGCAATATGGCTACCGTTGTTTACGCGCTACCATAGTTACGCTTCAAATCTCAAATTTAATCAAAACAACGTTAGATGTTGGTGGAAAATTCAATGTATTTTATAAATATTTTCAATTTATTTTAGAAATATTTTTAAATTAAAAAATCTTCATCCGTGCATAAAGTTGTGTAATGTACGCTAGGCGTAACTTGCTTTACGCCCTTAATACATAAATGACTATTTCATGAGGAATTTAGAGCACTGTTTTTTGACAAAAATTGACTGATAATATACGAGTCAACACAACCGATAATTACATTAGTTCAAAGTAGATATTTCAGAAAACACCTTTTTTGGAACAAATCTAGTGAGCAATTTTTAGCTTTGTTTAAATTCTACACACTGTTGAACAAACAATTGGTTGATGATGTGGAGACTTGAGGTTGTATAAGTGGCGTGCTTCTTGAGTTCTAGTTTTATTATCGCAACCAATCAAGATAAGAATTTCAATTCACCGATTTTCGGTCAACTCCATCACAATCAGAGTACCAAGTACAACTTTACACAATCAATTTGAGTAAACGTCAAAGTCAAAATTTAAATAAAGTTAGATATAGCACAATGGGTTTTCCAAAAAAAAAGGTGTTTTCTGAGATAGCTCATTTTAACAACATAATTATCTGTTATCGGTACATTATAGATCAATTTTTGTCAAACAAAAAACAGTGCTCTGAACCCCCCTTGAAAAGGGCTTTCAAATAAGCCACCACACGGCAAACTGTTCCATTAAAAAAAAAGGATCAAGTCACTGCGCCCTGTCACGTGACCCTTTAGCTATAGAAATATGCTTAAAATGTTTCTAGAATAAAATTGAAGTTTACTTGTTCGAGCTTTTTTACAGAAAAATAATATTTCTGGAGATATTGAATTTGTTCCATACTTTATCTACATACTGTATAACACGTGACATGTGAATTGAATAGTCGAGATCAATTCAATTTTTGTGAAAAATCAAGTTAGCAATTAGCATGAAGGTTCAAGTGATTCCTGAGGCTGGAAAAAATAGTTGGTACAAGCTTTGAAGATAATTTCTACACATCGAAGCAATAAAGAGTTCCTATAAACATGGGTTCAGAAACGGAGTTACAGCCTCTCGAAGAGGAAGCAGTCTGAATTGTTGAAACTGTTCTCACTTCCGGAGGCTGTAACTCAGTAACAAAGCGTTTCCGGACAAATCTTTATTAGAACTTATTTCAATGTTTTGATGTTTGGAATTAACATTTGAAAAATACAGCACCCTTTCACACAACTAACTTAATACCAGAGATATATTTCGATAGCAAAGCTATCATCATCAGTGGTAAACTGACTCTAAACTTATACTCTCAAAGCTTGAGTGGAAATTATTTGGACATCTTGAGAAACCACAAATTAATTCGGTTAGCCTGTTTTTGTATGATTCTAAATCTTGCAGTTGTAAGTCTAGTTTAACGATCCAAAAAAGTAATAAACATATAATTATTAAAATTTAGCTGTCTATAAGATAGGTAAAAGGAGAAAGTCAAATTAAGATTTTGAGTTTTTTTTCTATTTTAGCTTATGAAACAGCAAAGATGCGTTCAAAATGTTTTAAAGTTTAAGTATTTTGGTTACTATTATATTAGTGCTGTAAAAATGAGTAATAATCTTATTAAAATTTTAAGTTACATTTGCTCTTTAACACCTAATTCATTTGACCCTGATAACACATCTTTAGAGATTAGATAAATATATTGCTATGTTTCTGAGTTGTATGGCCTTGGAGGAGAAGTCAAATTTTTGTTACTTAACATCATTAAAAGAAAACCCATGGCCTAGTTTTGAAAAATATCTTTTTTTTTTAATTTGCACAATTGAACAATCGCTATTTTGAAAATAATGGAGTTCGGAAGAAAAGTGTTTGATTTGTTTCTATATCCTTTATTATACTTTGTTTTCAAATTTACAAAATTCTATTTTTAAAAAGGAAATGATACTAAAAAACTAACTTCTTTTTTTCGTTTTGAATATTGATTTAAAGCTTATTTTCTCAATGAATTTTTGATATCCCCACCTTATCAAAATCGAGTAATATTTTGATATCAAAAATGTGCATGAAAACAATGCTGTCCTATAGTAATACAGGAAGTAAAAATATGTAACTATCATAGTTACAAGGTGTCATATACCTATCTTATCAAAAGTAAATATTTTGAACCTATATCTACAGAAATCAGATTTTGTCATTTACAAGTATAAAAAGGAAGAAAACTTTGATAGTAATAATGGGTGGACAGAAAACTGAAATTTGCTTTGTTTTTTTTTTAAATATTGAGTATTTGTAGTGTATTTACTAACTTTTTGTTGAAAATGTTGAAGAATGCTAGTTCTGTAATAGATACAGGTAGGAAAAATATGTAACGTCCAAAAACTTACTCGAAATCTGTATTTTCCTACTGGCGCTTCAGCATAAGGCATTCCTTCAAAGGCAGCGATCTCTCTTCCATTTATTGTTTTCAAGAAGTAACCTTCAACTTTTCCTAATGGCAGTGTTATATCTGGAGCTGAACCTAGTGCTCCACTGGCTAAAGTAATAAAATACAAACAAGTTTTCAGTATAATTACTACTTTATAATACAAAATTTACCATAAAATGTTAAAACATTAAAAACTAGAATTTTTAACATTTTAATTTAGGTAGGTAGATGCCTGCTTCTGTTCTTATCATTAACTGGATGAAAAAAGCTTAATCTTCTCCGCTTGAGTTTGTTATCTATATATGTGAGATAAGATAGTATTAACTTTTTGGTTTAAAAAATAAACTCAAACAACGAAGCAAAGTCAAAGCGGTCGTTTACTACTTTTTTTAAATTCAAATTTACATTGACCCATTGACATTCAAATTGACATCGTATTTTTATAAATTTTAAATAGACATTTTATTAATCGCAAAATTAATTACTGAAATTTGTATTTTAAGAGACCTTTAAAAAAATACTCCATAATATGACGTCACAGGGCTGGTTAATTTTTTTTAGTGTTTTTGTTGCTGCTGTTCAGGTAATCATAATGGTAACATACGATTTGTTTACCCTGTTAAATAGTATATTATGCAACGAATCTATAATAGCCATTATATAAGAGTTGCATACCCTATTTTTTCTACGACTAATTAATTTAAAAAAATATTCATTAAAAAAATTTGTTGGAACATTATACTTCAAAAAAACAGTTTTGCGATGTTAACTGAGAAATGTCAACAACTCTTATAACCATGGTTACCAAAAACAATGCTTTGCTGCTATTGGTCAATTTGGGTCATTTCATAATGAAAATCTGTATCGAAATGGGTATCATTTTAGTATAGGCAGCACACTTAATAAGTAAATTAAAAGATGGGAGTAGAAAGTACGTATATTATGCAACGAATCTGTATTAATAGCCATTATATGTATGAGTAATTTAAAAAATATTCATAAAAAAAGTTTTTTTAATGCAAAAAAACTCAAACTGTTTTGCGATGTTAACTGTCAACAACTCTTGTAACCATGGTTACCAAAAACAATGCTTTGTTGCTATTGGTCAGTTTAAACAATGCTTTGCTGCTTTTGGTCAGTTTGGGTCATTTCATAATGAACCATCATGGCCGCCTTTGACGCATATTTAAAAAAGCGAAGTTAATGTCAATATCTTGAAAATTGAAAGACATATAAAAAATTTAATTTGAGATTCGAATTCTGTGCAAAAAAGTGTCTTAATAATATCAAAACCTCTTTGCGCTGTCTTTGATAATAATCAAATTATACACAAAAAAACGAAAACTGAATATTTTAGTTTTTTCAGTCTTTACTGAAAATTAAGCAAAAATTCTAAGATTTGAATATGCATCATAGTAGTACTCGAGATGCTTAACAATTCTTCTCATTTAACCGAATCTCTATCTCTTACCGTTTACAAGAGCATGCATGCAGTCTTTACCTTGAACACCCTGTATGTTTCTTAGAGAACTTTATATTTTAAGCATGCAGTTTAAAGAAATCACTTTTCTTTTTCTGTAAAATGGTCGTGCTGGGTATTAATACGTAGCCAGTTTACCAATAATACATAATTACGAGGATCGTTCGAAATGTACGTGGTCTAACACAGAGATGGCGCGAATTCGGCGGAATTTGTATTACCATTTTTCAGAACCATCCTTTCTTAGGTTGAATATGATAGTATAGAGCGATCTGTCAATTAATTTGTATTTGACAGTGCACCAAAGTCACCGTCTCGAGTAATTTCGTAAATAATGGAAAAACTGAGTTGCCACCAGTGATAAAGTACTTTAATTTGAAAGGCACCAACCGAAATCAAGGCAGAGTTGGATTTCTGAAGTCCGTCCCTTCGTTTTCAATGGTTAAAAACTGGGTTGCCGAGTTTAAGTGTGGTCGTGTGAGCACAATAGAGGAACTCCGCAGTGGACGCCCAAAAACGGCTACTACCCCGGATATAATTGAAAAAGCCCTCCGTATCGTATTGGATGACCGTCGAGTAAAAGTGCGCGAGATAGCAGACATAGTGGGCATCTCAAATGACAGTGTGCACAGAATTTTAACTAAAGAATTGGAAATGAAAAAATACTCCGAGGGTTGGGTGCCGCGTTTGCTCACACCGGAGCAAAAACTGAATCGTTTGATTGTTTCTCGCGATTTTTTGGCACGTTTTCCGAAGGACTTTTTGCGACGTTTCATAACCGTCGATGCAACCTGGGTCCACCAATACACTCTCGAAACCAATAAACAGTCCAAATAATAGACACACAAAGGTTCTCCGCCACCGAAGAAGGCAAAAATGGTTTTGTCAGCAGGAAAGGTTATGGCAACTGTATTTTGGGATTCTCATGGAATTATCTTCGTCGACTACTTGAAAAAGGGAAAAACAATAAATGGCGAATATTATGCCAATTTGTTGCAGCAATTGAGCGAGAAAATCAAAGAGAAATGGATCATTTGGCGAAAAAGAAAGTGCTTTTCCATCAAGATAACGCACCTGTACACACGTCTGCAATCGCCATGGCCAAAATCCATGAATTGGGATTCAAATTAGTGCCTCATTCGCCCTATTCGCCAGATTTGGCTCACAGCGATTTTTATCTATTTCCAAACCTGAAAAAATGACTCGGCGGTAAAAGATTTTCATCCACATCCGAAGTAATCGCTGCTGTAAATAGCTATTTTGAGGACTTAGGTTCATCGAGAATATTGAAAAATAAAATGATTTTTTGCCCAAAAAACTTGCGTTTTCTTTGTTAGGCCACGTACATTTCGAACGATCCTCGTATGTTACATACAGGTTGTCACCATTTTACTGGGAGCTTAGGCTCTGGGTGCAACACAGAAAGAATGGGCAACTAATGAGTGCAACAAGGAGCGAAAATAATGGATAGGCCAAGATTGATTCACGTAGCCATGGATAACTTTTAAATTTATTTCAAAAAAATTCATTTATCATTTTATATTTAAAAGTATTCATAAATTTGGCCCGTCTATTATCTCCTTTCCTTGTGGCTCATTAGTTGCCATGTTTCCATTAATATAGTGACAACCCGTTACGAAATAACATTACTTTTGATTATTTCTGCAGTTTGTAATAAAAATTCATTTTTAGTGATTTTATTAATTAAATTATATAGCTAACCCAGTGTTTGCAAATGTGGTCCACATTTGCAGTAGAAGGTTTTTCATGTTTTCATCTGTTTGTGGAAGTTTTTTAAGTGGCAGTTCTGGATTATGTAATATGAATGCAACGTTATCATCATCACCATGACATATACCTGCCAAAATCAACATTTTTGTATTAGGCTAGCATTAAATAATAATAAACTAAACCGTTTTAACTTACTATGTCTTACGTCAAAGTATGCATAATCTATGGTAAACGTAGACACTTCTTTACCTGCATAAGTAAAGTAATAATAATATGTAGGGGACTTATTCATTTTTGCTTGAAGCCTTGCTACACATGGCGATGTTGGTCATAAAATTCTGAGTCGAAAATCTTAATACCAAAATGTTGGACAATGCTTCCTCTGTCCTCAGGAACTATTTTAAAGGAACGTACATTTGACAACATTGGATCCACACACCACAGGTGTTTTGTTATAATGCACGGTAACCAAGGATGTCCGTTACATCGCAATACTCCATGAATGTTTTACAATGCTGCCATATGTATTTTTTACAATAATAAGTTAACAAAGAAATGTTTAAAACATGCTTTTGGGGCTGAAAAACAACATCTATGAAAAAATATTTATTACAATTCTTATTTCTTCTAATTTGCAGCTCTTTCTGTCAACAGATAATGAATTAAAACACTTATTAAAAGACTTCATTTTCAAACTTTGAAGATCCTGTGCATACTCAGGAAGCATGGTACAATATTTTGGTATTAAGTTTTCGACTGAGAATTTTATGACCAACACCGCCACGTGTAGTTCTTTCGCCAATTTATACACACCCTGTATTTAATCACATACCTGAATTAATTGTTGATAGGTTTCCATTAAAATAAATTTATTTTTAAGGTAATGCTTCTTAATTTTTGCTGCCACATTTTGATTCTGGAGAAATGGTGTAAAATATAAGGTGTTAATTCTTCCCATCTTTTGGCAAGTAATGGTCTTGCATAATAAAATCTAAGATCATACAAAATTGTACTTAAATTTTTCCCAGAATTATTAATTTACCAGCTGCTGGATAAAGTCCTTCGTGAGAAGTTACTGATGTTACCCACAGCAAGTCTTGAATTTTACCGTTTAACAATAATTCATAAGGATGTGCTGGTAAAAATAGATCGTTGTCGTGTTTTTCTACAACAAAGCCAAATATTGAGAAAGGATTAATTAACCAAGGTCTAAATCTTCGAATGTTTTCAACAATTTGTCGAGCTCACTCTGTTTTAAACATTTAACTAATTCTTCTGTTGATTCTTGAGAACACCCAACTGCTGCTCCAAGTACCCTTGTTTTTTCAAGCGCATTTTCTTGCAGAGTCCATGGACATAATGCACTTCCACTTATTGATATTCCACCTTTGAATAATCCTAAAATCATTTAAATTTACTTATGAAATACTACAATAAAGGATTCGGTTTTGTTGTCAATTTTGTGGGTATTTTTTATTTACTATGAAATAGTTTTTATTATTAATATGCAAGAAAAAGTTGTTAAGTATTCAGGTATAGAATTTAAGTTTGTTTCTATCACAGCCTCTTGTATTAATATCGACTAAGTCGAGAGACGTCAGTTGATATTGATACAGGAGGCCGTGGTTTATGTGTTTAGAAAATGGATCGTAGTTAATCTGCTAAAAAACAGGATCTTGTATTATAGCAGGTATGTATAAAAGATTAGTTAAAAAATGAAAAATAATTTTTTTTTGTTATATTAAGTGATATTCCACAATATGGTTTTATCCTTTTTTTATATTTTTTTAATGAAATTCTGTAGTAAAATTGCCTAATTAATATGAGAATGAGATAAAATAGATTACTGAAAATAGTGGTTTGAAATTTATTTTTATATACCACCACTGTCATTATGTGAATATAGAACTGTACCATTTGATAGTCGTAAAGATAATGGTAGTGCACACTAGCTCCTCCGGCTGATAAACCTGTTAAAGTAATTGATCCAGGAGTACCTCCAAAATATTGTATGTTCTCTTTCACCCATTTTAATGCTGCAACCTGATCTTTCATACCATTATTGCCTGGTAGCACATCATCCTCAGTACTCAAGAAACCTAGTAAAATTATTTAATTGTATGTACTTAAATAACTTTTCTGGCGTTATATAATTTCTTTGATAACATATTTGTTAATTAAGTTATCAAACAGATATTGCAGACGTAGACTGCTTGACAATTTGTGGACAATCTAAAATTATTTTCGTTTGTACAGGGTGTTCCACATGAGGAGCATGCCAAATTTGTTTTTTTTTAATTGAACACTTTATATATTTTTGCATATTATAATTGAGCGTTTAATTGCCTGCATGAATATTTTTTGTTTTGAAAATTCCGTTGCGTCGTTGCCAAGTTATTTTACTTTAAAAAAATGATATTTGTAGACGCCACCAATAAAACTTACACAAACCTCATTTCTATAGATTCATTAGAATTGTTTGGCTAAGTGTTATTCATAGGTTAGATCAGTTATGGTGTTATTGCATACCATGTACTATTCCCCTTTGAAATAGTAGAGTGCCTAATTTCCAATTCCATTCATTAAATCTTGAACCAAGATTTGGTTCGATTGACATTTGTTTAAAAATTATTTGAAACAATTTCTTAACATTTTAACTTCATTGTGACATTTGTTTCTCTTGAAGTTAATTTTTTTGCTGTCAAAAAGTAGGTTTCAATGGTTCCTATGATCAGGTAATTTCTGAAGGTTCAGGTATCATAGGTATCAATACCTATTTTTTGCTTAGAAAAAACTCAGTATGAATAATTATTAAAAGTGTTTGGAATTAGTTTCAAATAAGTTTTAGGCAAATTTAAAATATCAAATCAAATATTAAATCAACATTTAAAATATGGAATGGGAAATTAGGCAATCTAACATTTTAAACATTTATACGAAACAAGTTTCTTACATGAATTGAAACAATATTTGCAATTTTCTTGCAAAAACAAAAAATAAACAAGTGTCAATGCAGTCAGTGCTTTCTGTGACGTCTGGATTTTTAGAAATTACCTGATTTTTTGCTTAGAATCTAATTTTCGCGAAAACTGTTTGATTTAGGTATAACTAGTAATTAATAAAGTTTATAGAGAGTAGAGAGTTCTATCCAACTATATAAAAAAAACCTTTATACTATCTGGGGAATAGTACATGGTATGGACTAACACTTGCGGCTTGTGTAGGTTTTATCGTTAAAGTCTACAAATGTTAATTAAAAAAAAAAGTGGTAATAACTTGGCAACGCGGTAACGGAATTTTAAAAACAACAAAAAAGGCAATTAAACGGCCAATTAGAATATGCAAAAATATACACGGTGTTCAATTTAAAAAAAAAACATAAGTTTGGTATGCCCCTTTAATGTGGAACACCCTGTATAAACTAAAACAATTTTAGAATGTGCACAAACTGTCAAGTAACCCACCTGTACAATATCTTTTTAATCACTTAATTAAACAAGATGTTATCAAAGAATTTCGCATCGTTGGGACACCGATACTACCAAGTGCTGAGTACAGAAGTACTTCGAAAATTTTATTCAGCGTATTTTTTTATTAGTTTTTATTTTGTCTTTAATATGTTTGCAAGAATATAAAAATTGCGTCAATTAAATGTTTTAATGGTACATCATTACAGAATAACCAAAACACGCACATTTCTCACAAAAATGATCGTGACACATTTTTAAAGTATCAGTACCACAACTGAAAATTACATGTACTATGTTATGAGAAGCATTTAGGCAGTAAGAATGTAAACTATCAGATATGCAACGACTTCAATAAACGAATACTTTGCATGTACTCCAAACTACATTTCATATGCTCTGAAGGAGTATTTAGTGTATGGCCCTGAGTACATTCAAGTACTGAGTGTAAATACAGTAACCAGATCTTAAAGGGCAAGTAAAGTAGTTAGTTAAATTTTAGAATAACACTCAGCTAATAATTGGTCAATTTTTAAACCTCCGGCTATTATTAGAATCTAGACTACAATTTACGAATTGCTTTTAATATGGAATGCTACTAGCTATTAATTCTTTCTAGAGAAGTAAAGCTATGTAAAATAACTTAAAAATATAGTAGGTTTCGTTATCAGCCGGCGCCAAACAAAAGATCGTGACTATACAAGGTGCCGAATATAACTGGCACAGCATGGGGATCTCCGCAATTATAAGACATACAAAAACGGTTAAATTAGATGAATGTTGCCTGATTAGAAAATCAATGCATTGGTGCTTTTGATTTTACCAAAATATCCATGGCTCACTAGATACGAGTGAAAAACTAAGAAAGTGAAAATCTTTAATATACAGCCCGAGTCAAAAGATATGGATTTTTAAATATTTCTGCTATTTACAAAGATAGGTAAAAAAGAGGTTAGGTACTAATAAAATTGTGCGAACCGACCCGTACTATAAATTGACATATGAAAATCTTATATCTTTATGTCCCATAAAAAAAGTATTCATAAAATAATACTTTTCTTAAATGGAATGCCGCATATTTTTTGATTTTATTGATTTAATTGCCAACAAAAAATCTCAACTACTTTTTTTTTGCAAATTCCGTAGTTTTCGAGAAAAAAATAATTTCGTAGATATTGTCATAAAGTTCACACGCTCAGATCCATGCGCAAATAAGGGATTTATGGTGCGCGATGAAAAACAAATGAAGTAGACAGGTGTGTTATTCAGTTTTATTACATAAATATCAGGCAGTACACGCCCCTACACACATACACCCAAGGTCGCCTTTGCCAAGAATCAAATCTGGCACATTTGGTAGAGTAGTGTTAAAGCCAGAGGCCTCAATCATTGCCCTACCGCTCGCCCCTGATTTCAGTATTGCAACCCGTATTTGAATACTGACTGATTAGCTATTAGATCCCACTACCACTAACATCTATCAGCTACTTCTTGTATACGTATAGCTAGCTTTGATTTAGTCATTTACGAAAAGTTTACTATTTAAAAAACACACCAAATGTTAAGAAAATACCTGAACATAGACTGGTTGTCCTGCTATCTGCTGTTGATAATACGGAGTCTGTCCTTGCCTTCTCTGGTCTGCATAAGTATGTGATCTACCTGGTTCTGATTTAAATTTTTGTGCACCAATTATTTTGTCACTAGGCAATGATACAGGAACTGTAAGCTTTGGAATACTGTCTCCTCCTAACGGGTGTTCGCCCTTCTCATTAATGATTTCAACAACAGGCAACGGTGAATTCTGTTGCGTGAAACATGGTTCCTCATTTATATGACCTATGGAGTCCTTTTCCTTCACTTTTGGTGTTTAATCAGGAAGATAAAAATAGTATTAAAATTGCTTACTTTTTATCAGTGATGTGTCTCAGTATTTTACCAATCGGTAAAATGGTATTTTACTGGTAAAGTAAAGTCACATTTTACCGGTAAAATGGTAAAATCATTTCGAATTGCCGCGCGCGGATATTCGTGGTACTCCAAAACAAAACATTATTTTTCTTGGAAAGGGTCAGAAATGTTTTGTGGTAGGAAACCTAAATAAAGATTAATTTCTTTAAACCAATCATATTATAATATAATAATATATATTAAATATTTTTTATTTTTGTTATTAAAAGTTACATCAATTACATTTATTAAGTTTGTTTAACTTTATGTTTATATGTATAAGTTTATTTTATCTAAATGTTTATTTCGATTTATATCTTCATATTTTTTATTTTTCTTATCACATTTTGCTTTGTATTTAATTTAGGTATTCTTTAATAATTGAGGGGGTCAGTGGAAAAGTGGTACAAGTAACAAAAACACACATTGGAGTAAATTGGCTTCAAAGTTGATTGTTAATAAAAAATTCCATACATAATTTAAAGCAAAACAATGTTCGTTTTCTTATTTGTATACTAGTCGCATTTATGGTTAATGTAAAGGTGCATCAAAAAGTTTTATAATTAACAAGAAAAAAAATGTTTTTGTCACTTGTACCACTTTGACTTCTACAATGTGTTGGAATAAAACTAGTACAAGTGCTTTTAAAATTTATTAATATAAAAAGAACAGTGCAACAGTGCAATATTACCATCAAAAATAAAGTAACTTATAAATATTTTACTATTAATCTTCTTCTTCATCGTCAGAAACCAAATAAAATCGTTCACTTTCATCATATTCCTCTTCACTTTCATTTTCTACTTCTACCGGTGGTGGATTGTTGGGCTTCTTTTTCTTCTTATTTTGTTTTGATTTTTTTTTGGTGGGTTTTCATGTGGTAGCTCTGAATAAAATTGATGGTGTATAGGAGGCACATATTCCAGTAACTCCATTAAATTTTTCCATTTTAGATATTTTATTTTTGGAGCCTCCGTATGCAAAAGCTGGAGCCTTGGTGTTACTGGCCTACCAACAGTTTTTAAAGACCAATCAGCTTCGTAAAAGTCAATAGATTCTTCAAGAGTATCTTTAAATTTCATGGTAAAAGGTTTGTTTTTTTCTACTCTTATCCACTTCACAGTTTTCCATCCAATGTTTCTTTTCATAGTATCCTTTTTTGTATTTGATGATATTCCCTCAAGTTCAGCAAAACTATAAAAGTCTTCTGTCTTCATCTCTTCTACCGTAAATTTTTTGCAAGAGTCTTTTATTGCTCTTGTCCAATCATTCGGAATAAATACATAAGGAACGTGACGTTTGTGCTTCTCTATTAAAGCAAAATCTTCGTCACACTCCATATAAGTGTGACCAGGTTCCAGAAATTTGTGGTCAACAGTTTCTATGCCCGTACTACTCACAATATACATCCAAAGTTTCAATACATTTTGGTTTTTATTCTGACCGCCACATGAGTCACTGTAAGCTATTATTTTTTTTATACATTGCGGCAACTGCTTAACAAATTTCAATAAACAAGAAGCTACTTCAGATGACCCTCTGGACGCAATGCTTTCGTCCCATGTGTACATAGAAGCTTTTTTATTGCCTAAATTATGAACTCCAAAGTTATACGTCCAGAGGGTTCGGAGGTAATATACTTTGTTTGTTGTTAACGATGGGGTAGGCAATGTTTTTTGGAGGTCAAAGCATATCGCCATTATTGTATTCTCTAATTCTTTCGCAATGGCTTTTGCGTTTCTTTTGTCATCAACTGCCTTTTCGGCTTTTCGGTGATGTAATTCTCTTTCTGCTTCTATAGATATTTTTATTTCTTCAGATTCAGCTGCTTTCAGTACAGTTGCAAATTTATCACATTTATTGCATGTGTCCGTATGTGGTTGATGAAACGATAAGTTAAACGCGGTGTTAAATATATGGCGATAAAGCCACTCCTTTACAGGTTTTTTTTGCTTCTCAGCACAAAATTGCAAATAACATTTATACATTAATGTAATATTTAAATGAGAGGGCAGATATTTTTTGTTTGGATTATCTTTTCGGGCATAATGACTCTTATATTTGGGAAATAGGTTAATGTGTTCTTTAACGAGGTTGCGGTCTTCCTCCGATACCTTGTGTGGATTTGGATGTTTACCTCTTTGATCTACTCTCGTAAAACCTATATCAGATTTTCTATTAATCACGCGAGAATACCTACCATTACTGATATTTAAAGTTTTCAGAAAAAAAGCTTTGCAAACCCTATGAGTTTTTAGCTTTATGGTGACAGACTTGGATTTATGAGATACTGCATTATTTTTTGTACGCAAAGGTTTTTCTAGTGTAACGCATGATGAAATAAATGCTGTTTGAAGATCCCAACTTGCTAATTTCCAAAATGTATCAAAAATTCTTAAAGCATCATTTTCTACAATTTTTTGACAAGAGTATCGGCAAGCATGAATAAAATAGGTAAACTTCTTTTCCTGTTTAGGTATATTCCGATGTCCCGTATAAGCCTTCCCACTGTTCCTTAATTTTTTGCTAATGGCCCGTTTGTAATTGTCGGGATTTCTAAGCCGTTTTTTCCCTTTAGGTTCTTCGGTGCTGCTGCGGTTTTCTTTTGAAGTCGATGGTTGGTTTGTATCACTTTCTTCGTCACTAGAAGTTTCAGGGACGTAGTTTTTGTCAATATCCGAGTCATCAAAGTTAGAAAAATCTTAAAGTGAGGTTATAATAATTAATTTAGTGAACTGTAAACAGATTCAGAAATAGTAAAACTATACTTACCATCATTTTCCATTTTGTTTGTTAATTGAATCTGCCCGTTTATTTCACTAATAATAGTAAAAACACAAGTTTACACTATCTTTTGCTTGTATTAAACTAATGACATACGTCAAAAACAAAATAGTAAAAATGGTACAAGTACACTTGTTAAACTTCGTAGATTTTGTATAAATGGTACAAGTGCACTTGTCTCAGTTTTCTACAACAAAAAAGGTTTGTTTCTGTAGAGCTACAATTTAAATACGCTAGATGTCTTTCGCTGTTATGATTTTCACTTGTACCAATTTTGCACTAAACAGAACTATACTTTAGATATACAAATCCACTCTTATCTCATTTTTGTCAAAAATGTACTTGTACCACTTTTCCACTGAACCCCTCAATTATAACTGTAACTGTAAGTTACATAACCGTTATAAATAATTGTATTTTTGTGTTTTCGTATCAAGTATTAAGTAGACCTGTCGAGTATCTAGTATCAAACTAAATGGTTTTTCATAAGGAATCCAATGACATCATTTTTGACGTGAAATGAATTTTACCGGTAAAATAATGATTTTACTTACCATTTTTTATTTTACCGGTAAAATCACATCACTGCTTTTTATTAATTTCTTTAAATAATATTTAAAACATGTTAAAAAGTTTGTTGTAAATTCTGTATTTAAAAACCTCTGTAATGTGTGTTTATACACTTAACTAAGCCATTGCTTTGTTGTTTTTTAATCGGCAAGTCATTGATTTGAAACTGTTTGATGGGAATAATTTACAAACTGTGAATTTAAAATTAAGTTGTTTCTTGAACAGGCTGGAGTGTTGGAAGTTGTTGGCAACAGCCCACTTACTGATCCTGCACTGCTGGAAGCCATCAAGAGAAAAGATTTGAAAGATTGAAACTTGATAGTTCAGTGTTTAGCAGATAATATTCTGGAAATTATAAAAGGTAAAGATACTGCTAAAGAAATCATTGAGACGAAAACTGGAATAGCTACTCAAGCTCAACTTCAAAGAAAACTTCGCAATTTGTTTTCAGGGTGGGGTGTAGTCAGTTGAATGCATTTTTAGCGAAATTTGAACAAACTATTGCGGAAATTATTTCACAGTTGTTATCTTCAATGCCTGAATCATACCAAGTAGTTACAAAAGCGTTGGTTGTTCTGTTTTGCCAAAGCACTCAGAAAGTGCCATTAGAATTTGTGAAGAATAAGCTGCAGATAGAGAAATCAAGGCAGCGCAAAGATAAGAAACCTGTGAAGGAAAAAGCATCGTCATCTGCTTTTGTGGGCTATAAGCAAAAGCACTGGAACAAAACCACACCAAAGAAATATGACGGTAAGAAACAGAAGTTTCCTTTTCCTTTCAAGTGCTACTTATGTGGAAAGGACCATAAACGTTCAGAATGCCCCAATAACAAGAAAAGTTACAAAAAAACTTAAAATCTCGCTGAATATCAAATTACATTTTTATCACCTGCAGAAAATAATCTTATTTAATTGTTGAACAGAAGAAAGATAAAGTTGTTTTCGTAGTTGACTCTGGTTCAACTCATTACCTTATATAGTGCAGTTGGGGAACATCTGGAGATGTCAATAACGTCAATTTGGATATCAAAGTTGCGAACGAAGGTGAGACTGCTACTGCTAAAAAATGTGGGATACCATATCTAAAAACTGTCTCCGCAATTCCAACTAAAATGGAAAATGTATTTCAGTGTGATGGGTTATCGCAGAATTTATTGCTAGCAAGGCTTATTGAAGAATGAGGCATAAAAGTAGTTTCACTCAGTAACAAATGAAAAGAAGAGTAAACGAATTGGGAGTTGCAAAGAGGTTTAACACGTTCGCTGCCATTCCCGCCTTTAGGCGTCATCGGCTACGTTGCGCAGGTGCCGTTCCCGCCTTGGCGCGTTTAACAATATCAACCTTAAATGTAAAAAAAACGGAACGGCCCCTAGGGGTAGTGTCATGTGACAGAGTGGCAGCGAACGTGTTAATAGAACTTTGACAAATATAGTATGTTGTTTACCGTTTGGCTCAAAAGTGGACAAAAGTTTTTGGAGAGAAGCTGTCAGGACAGTTATGTATCTTAGGCATAAGCCGATTAAGTATTATTGTCCTGGCAAACAAAATACATTAAGATCAAATCCTTGTCTGCCCCAAGGTTTAAATAATCTAAGCACAGGGCCCTTTTTAGCCCGACATGGCCCACGAACAACTATTGCTCAAACTTTTACAGCAAATGCTTGTAAAGGCAGACAAGCTACAAGTCGATCTTTACCTGATTATGCTGGGTGTAATCCCCAAATGACAACACGATCTAAGCCAATAGTAAATTGTAATATTGACAGTTCGAGAAACCGCGAAAGCCTCAAAGAATATAAAAAATAAATAACTAATATTTATTTAAAATAGCAATATATTTTAAAACTTTCTCCATGTGAACAATTGCAAGTAGATATTTAAAAGCAAAACTTAACATATACTTAAACAACAATTTAAAAAAAAAAGCACACTCAAATAGTTTAGGCCAATTTACAAATAATTATTATTACTGAAATCAAAAAAAATTTACTGGCCACAAAAATCTATTTTAAAGTAAGTTAACCAATAATTGTGGAAGTTAAACCATGTAGTTTTGAATTTAGAAAATCAAAAAAAGGAAAAAATTAGAATTATACAATATAAATTAGTAATAGCATTATTAATTATTAGTGTGAATATAACCATATCTATTTTACAATTACATGACACAAAACTATACTAGAAATATGTATCTGTTAATTAAGAAAGTAAATATTACATAATACAGATTGTCAGGAATAGATCTGTGAAGAAAGTGCATAAGTTACAAGAATGCAATTTGGAGTTGAGCACAAGGTTATTATTCAGTTTCGAGTCTTACTACATCTCAGATCTATTCATCACAAGCTGTTTCTTTTTATAGAAAAATATAAAATTTTATGTTATAAACTGTTTGATGACACTGCATAATTCGATCACATATGTAATCTCACACTACACAACTTACCTTATACAAAAAAATATTAAAAAAATTAAAAATTCAATTCAACTATATCTATTTTTAATACCAACTCAAATCTAAATTCCTATGCAATGTCATTAGAGAAAATTATACAACAACCATTTTATGACTAGTTCGTACAATTTCATTTGATAATAAACGATGTTTTTGCAAAATATTGATACAAATTATCAAAAGTTCATTCTGCATTCACTTGTAGGTATTATATGATTTTACGGTAATAAATAACCTTTCATATTACAACCTTTTCAAAAACGTTAACAAACTTTAAAAATTCTAAAACATGAATACATTTTAAAAATTAGTTAGTAGACAACAATAACTGTGTTGAAACAACTATATAATTAGTGTTCTGATGCACAACTATAAAAAGTAAGCAGGTAAATGTTATTATAAGTTGTTTTCTTTAAGTTTTCCATATATTTAAGTAAAACTTCGATTTTCAAAATTACTCAGAATAAAGATAAGAGTAGTAATGTTTCCATGCTTTCTTCCATGAAGCACAATTGTTCTCGAGAAAGAATCAGTGCTAATAAAATATGAACTTTACCTCATAAATATGTTCAAAAATGTAAATACATTTTATCTACAACTTACACATTATAGAGGCATAATTCTACTATTGAGAGACGTCTTATGGTATTAATAAAACACATGGATCTTCTAATTAAGCCATAAGACTCATAACACAATCCAACTATATTTAATCTTAATGAGTATTTGTATATAAAATACTTAATCACTTTAACAATATCTATTTATTTAAACCTTATACGTATTTCGGCATGTTTACATGCCATTGTCAAAGGTTATATGAAGGTAAACAGTTAGTGTTGTTATAGCAATAGAACTTTTTTACTTATCTTGGTAATCGTCTGCAGATGACTTGATTTCTTATTCCAAAATGTCCAGTAGAGGAGAATTTAACAGATCAATTTGCTCATTCATTAACGGTACAGTTTTTAAATGTTTGTGAATTTCAAAAGCTTCTAGTATATCTAATTTACGTTTATCATCACAAAAGTGTAAACATTTAATGGTGTTATTAGATGTCATTGAATGATTTTGTTCTAGTAAGTGTTTAGCGTAATTGGATTTATGTGGGTGTTTGTATTTGTAACAACGTACGTGTTCTTTATACCTAATATCAAAATTTCTAATTGTCTGGCCTATATAAACCGAATTACAATGCGAACAATTTAATTTGTAAATGCCTGATTTTAACAAATCGTCTGTTTTTGATTTTGCATTAAACAAAGTGTTTAAGATGTTCTTAGTTGTTTTAAAGCTTACTTTATATTTATTTGTTTTGTTTATAATTTTAGCAATTTTTTCTGATTTCTCACCAAAATATGGGATCGAAGCATTGATACATTAATTAAAGAAAAAGATTATAAATTAGCCATTCAAAAAATTTATCCGAATATCCTAACTTCGTTCGATACAATTAAATATGCTTCGATCCCATATTTTGGTGAGAAATCAGAAAAAATTGCTAAAATTATAAACAAAACAAATAAATATAAAGTAAGCTTTAAAACAACTAAGAACATCTTAAACACTTTGTTTAATGCAAAATCAAAAACAGACGATTTGTTAAAATCAGGCATTTACAAATTAAATTGTTCGCATTGTAATTCGGTTTATATAGGCCAGACAATTAGAAATTTTGATATTAGGTATAAAGAACACGTACGTTGTTACAAATACAAACACCCACATAAATCCAATTACGCTAAACACTTACTAGAACAAAATCATTCAATGACATCTAATAACACCATAAAATGTTTACACTTTTGTGATGATAAACGTAAATTAGATATACTAGAAGCTTTTGAAATTCACAAACATTTAAAAACTGTACCGTTAATGAATGAGCAAATTGATCTGTTAAATTCTCCTCTACTGGACATTTTGGAATAAGAAATCAAGTCATCTGCAGACGATTACCAAGATAAGTAAAAAAGTTCTATTGCTATAACAACACTAACTGTTTACCTTCATATAACCTTTGACAATGGCATGTAAACATGCCGAAATACGTATAAGGTTTAAATAAATAGATATTGTTAAAGTGATTAAGTATTTTATATACAAATACTCATTAAATATGGACTTTA
Source organism: Ctenicera cuprea (assembly GCA_958336395.1). Taxonomy (NCBI): domain Eukaryota; kingdom Metazoa; phylum Arthropoda; class Insecta; order Coleoptera; family Elateridae; genus Ctenicera; species Ctenicera cuprea. The sequence continues at coordinate 42,357,876 of OY284490.1, forward strand.
ACGAAGTAAAGCTGGAATTGATAAATATTTAATCTTCCTTGTTAACATTTACATTGATATTCACTTTAAAAAGAGAAAATATTGTTGGTTTTTACTCACATTCACATTGATATTATTTGTATTTATGTGGTTTAAGCCGTTTAATTTATCATTATGACAATTTTGACAGTTTTGATTAGTGACAACTAGCTACTCTGATCTTTCATATAATTTAATTCGATGTTTCAAAATGATCAATGTCGGTATTAGCGATCCACATAATTATGCCTCTACAATATTGTAAGTGGTAGATAAAATTTTGTATTGCATTTGTGGATTACCTGCAAATAAAACTTTTGAAAATTTAAACACTCGGCCTTGCCGCCTCGTGCATAAACTTTTTCGCGAGTTTTATTTGCCTCATAATCCACTCATAGAATAAATAACTATTGTTCCAGACAGAGCCATTAACAAGCAATCAGACAATGTTGCATTTATTTTTTGTGCTATTGCATTTAAATATAATATGTCCAATAAATGTGTCAGCAAAACATTCTTCCTTTACTAAATAACGATTAACATATGTTGCCCTACATCTTCTTTTAACGCTGTTTTAGTTAAATATTACAGAAAACTGAAGTAAATGGTGGAGTAAGCCAGTATAATACAGCCGGTTAATACCGGTTTGCTGTCTCCTTGGTTGAAGAAAGAGAGGAAACATGAAAAATTATCTGAGCTTATTAAACTGTATATTCCGATTAATGACTTTTGGTATTTGGTAGATAGCGAAGATTTATCTGATGATCAAATTCCCAAAAAAACATAATTTTCAATTTCCCGCCTCCCGCCCTACCATAGGAATCATTTTCCACGACCATCAATCTGGAGAACCTGTTGTTAAAATTTTACAATGACACCACTGGAGTCTGTCAGTGATAGAAAAGATGAATCATGAATAGTTTTGATGCAACATAAATCTTTACTAAATATTGTGAAAAAGTTACACATTTATAGCCATACGCCAACAACTTTGTTGTTTGAACAGATAGACATAGTTATTCTTAAAGTTTGTAAAGCTCCTCCTAACTAAGAAAAATAACGAAAAAAAATTTCCGTTTTCAAAATGGCTGCCATCGAAAAAAAAAACCAATATATTCTTGAATGGCAACATGGCATTTTTCTTATAGAATAATTCTTTTAATTTTGAATATAAAAGTATAAGGACAATATAGCAAAAACACTAACCGTTTTTGTGGGGTCGTTTGTACGCCAAGGATACGTAAATTTGTTTTAATTATAAGTTGGCTATAGAAACACTCAAGAAATAATATAATTATTTAAAACAGTTAAGCAATGATGAAAACAGTAACAGAGAACGCACAAACTATTCTATTACACAACATTTCCTTGCATTACGTGTTCAAACTGATGTCCCTATTGATATTTACACCAATGTGCACAATTGATGTCATTTTGATTTGTATTTGCTAACATTTGTAGTGTGTTCCTAATTTTTCTTTCAGTTCTATTAGTGACGTAGGTATATTAGCATAAACTTTTATTTTCAAATAATCTCATAAAAATAAGTCTAGTAGGGTGAGATCAGACGACCTCGATGGCCACTCTATTACTACTTATGTTAAGGCTCCTAATTATTCAAAATAACTAGTTTAAAACATAAGACAAGAAATCAGAAACTTGTTTCTTGATTGTTTCTATAGTCAACTTATAGTTAAAACAATTTTACTTAACTATCCATGGCGTACAAACCATCCCATAATAACTTGCAAATAACTCGCATAACCAATTTGGTAAATCATACGACCTTTCTTGTAACACTTTTATTTGATTTTTTATTTGATTCACGTTGTGATATTAACAAATCTGGCCTTGAGGGTTCTTAGTTTTTAAACGTGACTTTAACATCAGTCAAATTATTTTGACTAACTAATTCGATACTATTCACCGAATTTTCGTATCTATTTTGATAGCAATTTGAAACAAACTATCCCCGCCCAAATATAAATGTCAACTTAATCTAATGCCCTGCCACTAACCAAGTGACTCTATTGAAATGTTGTAAACCTCTCACTGTAGCGTGTAGTATCTCTTGAGATCTTGCTTTTGCATATGTTCCGTCTCCACTTCCTCCTTTAACCCTTTCGCTGCGTTTGACCCATATCCGAGTCAGGCATTGCTCAGTGCGCCCGACACGGATCCGTGTCAGATGCCGTATTTATTTTGCCTGTACAAAGCGAGAGCCTGTGGCATACAATCCTGTGTGCACGTCAGCACGTAACCAAGGCATTTGGAAATCTAAAAATGGCCGTCGTTCCCAACTAAAGAAATATTGTTTGTTTTTAGATTATTTTTCTCTTATATAAAAATTTACATATTATAATATTAATAATAACTTTTCTGCTACATAAAGATAATAAAAAAGCCAAAAAACCAGTCCGCTCCTGGGCATGGAAGCGTTTTCGCCGGACGCAGCGAAAGGGTTAAGAACATTTGTTTCATTTTGTGTGGCGCATTTGTGTTCGAAATGGGATAATTCAAAGCAACTTCGTGCTACTAATGATCATCAATAAAATTTTGTTTTCATGAATTTTCAATTACATAAAATTTTTAAACAGTAAATATATAAAAAAAAAAATACTGAATCATAACAAATAGGTGTGAACGCAGTGCCTGTACCAGCTGCTGAGAACTACATGTTCATCTGTTTAAATAACAAAGTTGACCTATGGCCACTTTTCTGTGAATAGCTACAAAAATAGATGGTGGAGCAAAATTTTCAAAATAGGCCTCACTACATACAGCATTGTCCGATATACATGATTAGAACTCGTTAATTTATGATGGGCACCATTCCAAGTTACAGTTAGTATGTATTTACTAAATTTTAAATGCAAATAGCAGCATGTTTCCCTTTGGTATAACAAATCTTGGTAAAATACATGATGAATTTGCATCATTACTGCTTTAACGCCTTTGTTTAGTGCAGCGCTTAAGGAATACAGCTGATCAATGAATGATAAAATTTAAGTAATTTCGATTGTATTTTCAGTTTGTACAGAATGTACAATAAAGTTGAAGTACAATAATAATTAATTAAAATGTAAGTGGATAGCACACTTACAGATAAAACTTTTTTTTCGTTTGTTATAACTTACGGAATTAATAGAAGTCATCAGTTATATTAAAATCACTGTTTGATATATGAATGCTTTTGTTAACATTATTGTTGAGTGTAGGTTCTACATATTTTAATTATTAATAATTTTTATATGCAGGGTCGGCCAAAAGTATGGAAACACGCTATTTATGGCTTACGTGTATCCATACTTTTGGCGGATTCTGTATGTTACCTAATATGCAGAACTACTTCATAATAATTAGCTTAAAGAAGCACAACAACTTACTAGTAAAACAATCCAAAAATAACAAAAAAAACTAACCACGTTCATCATAAAATTAAGAAATCGAAAACCTAAATGTTGAAGTACATTCATTGTCGAACAATCAGCCCGATTTTAAAAATGTTTTGTTAGCAAACACTATTACAAATTTGGTAGGTTAACTTAATACATTTTCCTTTATTTTTATAATTTTCTTATATTCTTAAATCTATAAATATTAAGATCAGTAAAGACAAGTTTTAAAAGCAAAAATTTTGAAGTAATCAATAATCACAAAAATAATAAACACACATTTTTGTTTATTCTAAATTCTATAAACCAGCACATATTTAGTCTGATTACTGGTTTATGTACAAGCAGCTAAGCTGTGCAACAAGTTACCTTAAGCATTTTTCATAAGATCTTCAATCTTACTGCAAATTTCATCTCTTAAAGTTGGATCTCCAACTAAGATAATTTTACCCGAATCGCTAGATCCAAAAAAACCCAATTTTTTCTTTTTGCTCTCTGAAGTTGTTATTGCAACCCCTTTCGAAATAGACTTTGGTGGACTTTGAATTTCTTGCCAAGTGTATGCCCAATCAATCTTAAAAAAAGTATTCAAACAGTGTTAGTAGATGCATTACTTCCAAATTTACACGAAACTTGAACTTACCTGCCACCCTCCAAATATGTCATTGTGTGTTACATATGCTAGACGTTTATCAGTAAGCATCAGAATTTCCTTTTTGTCTATTATGATGAAATGCAAATTATAAACATCAGTGTTTGCATATTTTCCTTTCTCTAATTCCATTAAAAGTTTGTGTCCATCAGCTTCACGACGATTGTATGGTCTTACAAGACAATCCGCTTGAAGAAAACGTGGTGGTCGTAATCTGTTTGTTTCTTCACCCAAATCTGTTGCCCTTCAAGTTAAATATAAAAATTGACTATTATAGAATTGCATATTTTAAATAAGTTATTGAAATGTTACATCGTTTTAAAATCAATTAACAAAACTTATTAACACTTTGACGACCGGCGTCCAGTATACTGGACATTGAAGTTTTGTCGCAGGTACCGCGTCCAGTTTACTGGACGTTCAAATACGTGCTTCTCAATGGAAAGCAAACTTATTGCGGGCTAGAAATCAAGCATATATTCTTAGTACCGGTATATAGGGAAAAACTGAACCAAAAATATTTTGATTTTATAGCGGTTTAAAACTTTTATAACAGACACTGATGCAGATCCTCCAGATATACCTTTTTCTGGTAAACCAGCCGATCAGATGATGGCTTATTATTCAATTCCCAGAAAAACAATAAGGTGGTATCGAAAAATATTTTTCCATATTATAGACATCGCACTCTGGAATTCATTCTATGTTTATAGAAAAAAAACTGCTAATACAAAACTTTTGGTATTCAGAGAACAAGTTATGAAACAAATGCTGGTTTTAAAAGGTCAAGAAAATGTCAGAAAAGTTGAGCCCCTAGTGGACTTTCATTATCTAGAGCCGGTAAAACAAACCCCAAAAGATAAATCGCCAATGAAAAGATGTCGGGAATGTACTAAACACAAAGTCAGCCATAAAACAAGATACTTTTGTCCGGTTTGCCGTGAGGAGCCAGGCCTATGTGTATACCCCTGTTTCAAGACATGGCATGAAAACATTCTTCAGAAATGAAAACAATGAACTATTGAAATAACTTTTATTTTTATTGGAATGCTATAATAAAATATTTTTGTTCGTTTTATTATTCTACATACATGTAAGACTTAAAATAAAATTTTGTAAACAAAAGTTGTATTTTTTGGAAAAATGTAGGATACAAGCTACCAGATACTAAGGGTCCAGTATACTGGACGGTGGTCCACCGACAGAAAAATCCTTTCTCTGTACCGACGTCCAGTATACTGGACGTGTTTTTTTTCGAAAAATTTCCGAAAAAATGTATCCTAGTACCATCAGATGAACTAATGGTACCGAAACTGGTAGGAAATTGTAAACATCTAACTTCGGTTTCTGGGTACGGAATGCCATGCTTACTGCGGTTGTCAACGTGTTAACTAACACTGATTAACAATGATTTGCTCAATTAATTATACATCGTTTAGCAAATCTACGATTTCCAACACTTGTTTTTAATATTGAAAAGTGGTAAATAGAAATACTTATTTTCATGCAGTTGTATTAAGTTCTAGATTATATTCATAGCAGTGGCAGCTCGTAGAGAGGCAAAGTGGCGACGCCCTTCCTAGCAAACAAGCAAAGCGAATATTTCATATTTATAACATATTCCATTTTTCTAAAACATCTAACACTGTTTAAGTTTTACACAGGGGAGCAATGTATTTGTAAAAAATTGCGAGGGGGCAAAACTTCAGATATGTGCAACCCTGTAATTTTTAAAACAAGACCACAAGCTATAGAAACAAAGTAAAACATACATACAAAACCCTCAGCAGGGAGACTTGTGCAATAAATGTATGGGTCAAAAAAGAAAGAACCTTGCTACACTTTTTGGCTGATGTTCGTATCGTATTAGTTTTTCGCTATTATCGCTTATCGCACAAATTGATTGTAAGCAACTATTTTATTCTAGACAAGTTTAGATTCCACAGCTTTTCACATCACCTTAGGTTTTTAAATTTTTGTAAAATTTATTATGCAATCCTATTAACTGTTTAGATAGATGAAAATTAAAGATAATGTGAAAAAAATTATACCATGCAATTGAAAAAAAAGTCAATGGAAGCCAGGAAAAATTGGTGTCATTAAAAAAATTTTTCGCCGATGGTCAGTAAATGCATGATATTACGGACAGTTGACGGTTGGTAAAGTAACACATTTAATGATTCGGCAGTAAATACATTGACATAATGACTACGCAGTAAATGAATTAATAACCTAAATTATTATGACACAATAAATGTGGAAAAGACTAATATTATTTATTGTAAATATTTACATTAGTACAATCTTTGAGTACTACTGGGCTTTGTTCTTCAATATTCGTTTTATTCAATTCACTTTTATAAGTTGTATTTGATATCAGCTTTTCTTATCACGTTTGACACTAGCTTCACAAACATAGACAATTGAGAAATAAACAAACAAAAAATTCAATAGCAACGACGCTGTATAAGTCACCTCAGTGCAATCGTAGTTGCATTTGAGTACAGGAAAAATGATCTGAAAAATTTAAATCTTAAACGATCGGCGAAAAAATTATATGTTTGATACGGCAATAAAGCAGATTTAAAGCCAGCTGCGGCTTTAAATCATATGCTTTATTGCCTTATTAAACAAATAATTATTTTTGTTTCGGACAAATTGTAGAGAATACTGTTGCTCCATTTGATAATACATATAGTTTGCTGCAAGTTAAATCAAAAATAAACTTCCTATAGTGTTGGACCCCTTTTACAGAACAGACTGTAAGTATGAATTTGTGGACTGCATTTGCAGGTGCAAAGCAAGAAGAGCTGTATGTTGTTTTAGTTGTCTAATAATGGATTGTGATGTGCCTCTTTTCCTGCACTGTAATGGTAAATGAATCAAATAATATTTTAAATCGTTTTCTATGTTAATTTAATAATTAACATTCAGCGAATACTTCGTTGGTTCGTTTATTAGATGATAATGGGAAAAAATTATTAACTACTTACGTGTTAAAAACTAGAATTTCACAAAGTACTAAAATTCGTTTGAAAAATAGTTATCCCTCAAATGCGGAATTAATTACAGATTTAAAATCTAATTGTTTAACCAAAAAATCTGGTTCATCGCTGTCAGTTAAATTAAGTACCGTTAGGCAAGGTGGAAAATCTATTGATAATTTTGGTAAAACAGTCGAAGAACTACTTGTAGATTTAACAATTGCTCAATCTGATGGAAATAACGATGCTTTAAAAATTCTGACAGATGTTAACGAAAAAATTGCTGTTAATACTTTTGCTAATGGTTTGCAAAATTCTGAATTGCGTACCATCATTAAAGCGCGCAATTATTCAAAATTAAGTGAAGCTATCCGTGGAGCCAAAGATGAAGAAATACCTAGACACGATACATCTGAGGTGTATCACATGCGAGGTCCACATCGCAGAAATTTTCAACGAAATAATTACAATAATAATCGTGGAAATTTTAATTTCAAATTTTCTAATCAAAACAATCGTAGACAAGTTTCAAATAATTTTTCTAGAGGTCGAGGTAATAATAATAGAGGTAGTTGCAAACCCTCTTTCAGAGGATAAAATAAATATAACGGCCCTAACACCAATTTTAGTAATAATAGCAGTCAAAGAAATTTTTATGTAAGAAACGAGGAAGCAAACGCAACAGTCAGTACTAGCTCTTCTCAATCAACTCCGGCTGTCGAATTTTTTCGAGGCCCCAAATCGACATAATGAAGACATTAATAATCCCGTAATTTTAAATTTAAATAATGGTTTAAATTTTATACGAATGAAATATGGTGGGAAAGAGTTAATATTTTTGTTAGACACAGGTGCATCTGTAAGTATTATTTTTAAGAATTATTTAAATGAAAATGAAGTAATTAATTTTTCGAAGAAAATTAAAATAAAAGGAATCTCAGGATCTACAATTTCGCAAGGTTCAGCAAATATTTCTTTAAAGGTAAACAATACGAATGTGTGTCATACGTTTCTAATTACAAATAGTTTTGCACATGATATGCAAGGAGTCATTGGCTCAGATTTTTTTAGCAAGTATTCTGCTACTATAGATTATGAAAAGTTTGTATTTTCTTTTTGGATAAATAAAATAAAAATTACGATACCTATGCAATCTAAAGACGAAATTTTTACTACAATTCCAGCGCGATGTGAAGTAATTAAATACTGTTGGGTTGACATTAACGAAGATTGCATTGTTTTGCCAGAAGAATTAGGGGAAGGAATTTTTGTTGCAGGAGTTTTAGCTACACCAAATAGTAATATTATACCGGTTAGAATGCTTAATGTTAGAGACAAAGAAATTAAACTTAGAAATTTTAAGCCGAAAATAGAAAAATTTAATGACTATCAAATACTTGAATTCAGCAAAAATAATGCAGCATCAGTTAATCGCGTAGACAAACTGTTTTATTAATAAAAACAAATCATTTAAACACAGACGAAATACATTCACTCCAAAGAGTATGTGCTAAATATGCTGACGTTTTTCATTTGGAAAACGACAAGTTAACAACAACTAATATTTGTAAACAAAGTATACATTTAAAACAAGGATCTAAACCTGTTTATGTAAAACCTTATCGTATACCGCAAACACAAAAAATAGAAGTACATAAGCAAGTTGATCAAATGTTGAAAGACGGCGTCATTGAAGAAGCGCGATCGGAATGGTCAGCACCAATTTTAATTGTTCCGAAAAAAATAGATCAAGGAGGTGTTAAAAAGTTTCGAGTCGTCCTTGACTATAGATTGCTAAATGAACAAACTGAAAATGACAAATTTCCATTACCAAACATTACGGAAATTTTTGATTCCTTGTCCGGCGCTATGTATTTTTCACATCTCGATTTATCACAAGGATATTATCAAATTGAATTAGATCCTGCTAGCCGACCATATACAGCTTTCACAACAGATCGTGGAATGTTCCAATGGGGTTAAAAATTAGTCCTAGTGCATTTTCTCGTGCAATGATAATTGCAATGGCTGGTTTAAATTACGAAAGTTGCTTTATTTATTTAGACGATTTAATTGTGTTTGGCAATAATTTAACAAATCATAATAAAAATCTTACAAAAGTTTTGCAAAGATTACGACACGTAAATTTAAAATTAAACCCTAATAAATGTGAATTTTTAAAGAAAGAAATTTTATATTTAGGTCATGTAATTTCGGTTAATGGAGTTTCTCCAGATCCTGAAAAAATTCAGTCCATTCAGCAATATCCAATACCAAAAGACTCAAATGAAACTAAGCGATTTGTTGCATTTGCAAATTATTATAGGAAATAATCAAAAATTTTGCAGACATCCCTTAAATAACTTGACAAGAAAAGGTGTTCCATTTACATGGACTAAAGAGTGTCAAAAAGCGTTCGAAACACTGAAAAATTCTTTCATAAAACCCCCTATATTGCAATATCCTAATTTTGCTCCAAATAACACTTTTATTTTGAAAACCGATGCTTCAGGCTATTCTATAGGAGCAGTGCTCTCAAACGGAGACGATAAACCAATTGCTTTCGCAAGTCGTTCTCTTAACAAATCTGAAAAAAATTACAGCACCATAGAGAAAGAACTTTTAGCTATAGTGTGGGCAGTAAAACATTTTAGACCGTATTTATATGGGCGCAAATTTATTATTTTTACAGACCATAGACCATTAATTTATCTTTTTGGAATGACTAATCCCTCAAGTAGGTTAACTAAATTTAGGTTAGTGCTCGAGGAGTATGATTTCACAATTAAGTACATAAAGGGTAAAGATAATGTTACAGCGGATGCTTTATCGCGAATTGAATATTCTTCGGACGAGCTTAAAAACATGAATACTGCTGTATCCGAAACAATGTATGCAATAACAAGAGCACAGAGTAGGAAAATCAAAGAAACCGTCAATGGGAGTTTTAAATCGGTTCTAGACGAAAGGCTTGATCATCCTGGAGTCGTGGAGCTTTTAAAACGTCCTAAAGACTCTTTCGAACTACGTATAATTTCAGACAAAGAATTTGATAAAATGATTAAAAGTAAACATTACGATTATAAAGTAGGGAGACTGATATGTATAAAGAATTCACAAATAATTTATATAAAACAGGATGCTCGATCGACATTAGCGCTAGACGCACTGTTGAGAGACCTGAAAAATATTTGTGTAAAGTATGATATTCCGGAATTAGTTATAATTAAAAATGAAAAATGCGCGCGCTTATTAAATGAAATTTTAAAGGGTACCCACGAAATAAGAAATGCTAGCATAAAAATATCAATTATTAACGATATTCAAACCATATCAGATCTCGATACTAGACAACTTGTATTAAACGATTTCCACATGTTACCAACGGGAGGACATGCAGGAATCAATCGTATGTATAATAACATTAAAAAATATTATTTTTGGACAGGTTTACGAAAAGATGTCGAAAAATTTGTAAAAAATTGTAATGACTGTCAACGTTATAAGCATTACAAACCCAATATAGAACCAATGTCAATTACAACTACAGCTTCAACTGCATTTCAAAAAATTTTTTTAGATATCGTAGGTCCAATAGAAACCGATACGAACAACAAACGGTATATTTTAACATTACAATGTGAATTAAGTAAATTTGTAGAAGGTTATCCATTAGAAAATAAAGAAGCTACAACAGTTGCCAAAGCTTTCCTAGAAAATTTTATTCTAAGGTACGGTATTCCTGAAGAAATTGTTTGTGATCAGGGTACAGAATTTTTGAATTCCACATTAAGAGAAACATGCAAACTATTACAAATTAAACAACTAAAATCTACAGCTTATCATCATGAAACTTTAGGTTCTCTTGAAAATTCTCATAAATGCTTAGGAGCTTACCTAAGGATACAAATTGCTAAAAATCCAGATACGTGGAGTTTTTGGATACCTTACTGGTGCTTTGCTTATTACACAGTCCATACAGAAACAAAGTACACGCCTCATGAATTGGTTTTCGGAAAAACAGTTAGATTACCTTCAAATATTTCTAATCATATTGATCCACTTTACAATTTTGACAACTATCCCTTAGAGCTAAAATATCGCTTACAACAAGCATGTTATGATGCTCATAATAACCTAATGGTTTCAAAAGTAAAAAGAAAACAAAGATATGATGTAAAAAGTAGTTCTGTAAGTTATAATGTAGGAGATAAGGTATTATTAAGAAATAATTCGGGAAATAAAACCGAACCTTTGTATAAAGGACCATATGTAGTTATAGAAGAGAGGCCTCCAAATATAGTTTTAAGTATAGATAATAAGATTATAGAATGTCATAAAAATAGAGTTAAGTTATATTATGAAGAAAATTAACGAAAAAAAAAAGAAATAAAACTGAAAAAATTTTTCCATTCTAATTCAAATGAAAAAATATTTTTTTCTTTCGGTGGGTGATGTAATGGTAAATGAATCAAATAATATTTTAAATCGTTTTCTATGTTAATTTAATAATTAACATTCAGCGAATACTTCGTTGGTTCGTTCGCCTTACAAAGTCCACCATAATGTGCAATACTGCTTATTCTGTTTAATAAGCACATAACTAATAAGTAACTTTGTATTAAATATATGGAATTTAGATTATTCATGTTTGTGCATTGATGGAATAAAGATGTAGTTTGGAACATGTAATGTTTGATTTCTAAACGAACCCTATGGCCCTAATCGGGTCATTACAGCACAAGTGACCTGTGTTAAAGATGTAAAATATTTAAGTGGAAAGGTAAAAACACATTCAAAACACCGACAATTTTAATGATCGGTCATTGATCATTTTGTCAGAAAGAAAAGCATATTAAAGGTTTTTGTTTTAAACGGCGCCACTGGGGGGTGCTCAAGCACCCCTGAAGAAAACCACAATTAAGTGATTCTTGAAATATTTTGTAATGTATAGAATTATTCAGAATTCCCCAACTGTTTTGGTAAAATTAAAAAGTTTACTGATATTTATGTGTTACATAATTAATATGGAAGCACCAAATGTTCAAAGCCAAATATTCATTCAAGGTATCCAAATATTTTGTAAATATTCAGTATTTTATGCACTACATGAAAACATTATAATAAAACCACTCTTTGCAATAGCTGCGTTTGTTAGCAACAAGTTAGGATTGACAGCATTCAAAAAACGACAATCATTTTTCAATATGAATTTAATAAATATGTGAATAATATAAGTATAATTTTAAAATACGTTGTAATTAATTCTATGTAATATAGTTGGGTTAATTGTTAACTCGTGTTACTTAATTTTGGACATCATCTTAACTAACTAGCACTCGTTAACAATCAACTTACGTTTACAGAAAAACCAGATTCTCTAGTTGTATTACTTATGACAAAATAGAGTTACTGCGTTTAGCAGCTGATATTATATAAAATATTCACCAAAATTTGATTTGTTGTTCAATATTTCAATAATTTTTTTTTCACGTTCAATATTAAAAGAATTGTTTTTGTCTCTTTACTGACTTTGAAAAAAGTTATGCACTTTAGCATTTCTCAAGAAAATACTTGAGCCTCCCCCTGAGGATTTAAAAAGTCGCCGACTATAGTTTTAAATTTGTAGTAAAAGTTCACGAGCCACCACTGAATCATAGTAGCAATTTAAAGAAGGAAACGTTTTTGTAGCAACATTACCTTTTAACAGCATCAAAAGAGCCGCTAGCAAAATCAATTACACCAGCTGTAGGTCGAGTTACAAGCCCAACAGCACCTTTTCCAAGTCCCTTAAAGAAACCTTCAACACCCTGTTCTTTGGCTCCACTTATTGGTTTTGTAAACACACCAGTTACGCCATCTACCACACCCTGAATAAAATAATGCATAATACGTATTATATTTATATCCCTCATGTGAATCATTCAATTTACCATCACAAGCCCTTTGCCTCCTCGTGCAATACCTTCTTGTACTGTGGCCGGTTTCTTGTTAATTTGATCTCTACGTTTACGTTGATAATCCTTATCAAATGTGAGTGCAGCAATCCCTTTCCCCATTGCTCCTGTTATACGTGATACAGCACCTGCTGCACCACCTACAGTGTGACCAAACAAACTCCGAACTCCCAAAACTAGACCTTCTGCAAATTCTCCAGGACCTTGAATTGCACCCTAATGAAGAACAATTATTGAGGAGTTAGATAACGATTTACAATGAAAAACAAAATTCTAATTTTACCTGGAAAGGTTCATAAAACAAATCTGCAGCACCTTGAGTTATTCCAAGAACAAGACCATATGGATTTCCTAGCACATCTAAACCTAACACCAAAACATACAACTGCTTTACAGATTGACCAACATAGTGAGTGGTGGCTTCACTTATTAGTTGTCTTTGGGTTAAGAACGTATACTCACGCTGGAAATATGCTAACCTTAAATCAAACATTAAATTTATTAACACATAATAATGATATATTTAACTTTTTTATATTAGACTTCTTGAACTATAATAATATTTTTAGTTCTATTTTCAACTTCTATTTCAAGTACCTACAACTGTACTTTATATGTATACTTTTTTATTATGAGTGCATCATTAGGTTCTTATTAACTATTTTTGCTAGATATATGGGGTGTGCCAACGCAGGATTATGCCCCATTTAATTCTGAAATGGATCTAGATAAAAAAAATGTTGGTAAACGTTTGGCCTACTTCCCTGTATACTTGAAAAATAAATTTAACCAATGCTGTAAGCGCTGTGACGTGATTGCCATTTTTTAATAGCAACCTACCAATTGTTTAGTCAACAAAATTTACTTCTCTTTTCAATGTAATAAAACTTGCATTCCCTCGTTTTTTTGTTTTTTTTTCATTGACATTATTTGAATTTTACATCTACTCTGGATGAGTATTAAGTAAAAGAGTTGTTAGAGAATAAGTCATTGAAGGAGATAATCATCCATTGATGTTAATCCTATATATATTACAGTTTACTATGGTAAGTATTTTAATAGTGGAGAGTATGATTTATTGCAACAATAAGTCGGTTGGCCAAATTCTCTGTAGTCTCCTTGGAATTTCTTTGTTTGAGAGGTGGCCCACTAACTCATTCGTGTGTCCGTGAGTTTTTGCATGATAGTTGGCAGCAAAATCGGTGGATCTCATATTGCACGAAAGGTACTCCCAGGTCTTCGTGGATAGTCTGGTTAGTAAGATACCAGGGTGCGTCGATTATTGAGCGTATGATCTTGGATTGGAACCTCTGGATAATACTGATATTGGATTTCTTGGCACATCCCCACAGCTGAAGCCGTATGTCCAAATTGGTTTTAATATGATTTTGTACAGCAACAGTTTGTTGTCAGTTGATAATGATGATTTTCTACCGAGCAGCCAATACATCTGCCTAAATTTAATGTTTAATTGCTGTCTTTTTGCTTGCATGTGTTTTTTCCATGTTAATTTCTGGTCTAGTGAAATACTTGGGACTATTTCACTTCATTCTTCACAGGAATGGGGGCACCATCGATATTGACTGGCGGACATGTGGTGAATTTCGTGGTAAAAGTAACTTGCGTAGATTTGGTTTTGTTGATCTTTATTCGTCATTGATTTAACTATTCGTTGACAAGGTGTAAGTGTTCTTGGAGGCGTTCACTGGCTATTTCCTGATGTAACAAAATTTTCGAAAAAAACGTGAAAAACTTCTTCATATTAGTAGGCCCTGATATCAAACAACAGCCTACCACAAACGGTAAGAGATATCAAAATTTTGTAGAGACAATTTGTTAGTAGAAACATCAGTTTTCATCACAAATATTTAAGTGGCAATTAGACAATTTATAATAAAAAGACATATTGCTATATGTCAATAATAAAACTAATTACATCAAAAAGTGTCTTTTATTTATCAATCTGTATAAACCACATGTCAGCTAAATCGATTGAGGCGTTTCCGTTTTTAAAAGATAAATGATTTTTTTTTAAACTTTGAAGCTCCATAAAGCCTTTAACGGTGCATTTTTGTATATAGGTAAGTTGGCTTCAATCGGCCTATTTTGACCCCCAGAACCCGTGGTTGCTTGCTGGTACATACATTTCAGACACCCCCCAAAAATAGTTAATATGATACATTCACGATAAAAAAGTCGTACACTAAATAAAAAAATGACATACCTAAAAACTACGTCTTGCATATCAGTAAGGGTGACACCTAACCCTTGCAAAAGAACATTCAAAAAATTAGGAGTATTGGCTCCTTGTACTGAAGAGCCAGTTGCTAAAGAGAAACTGACATGAACTTTAAGTGGAGAAAAGTGAAGCAGGTCATAGAAATTCTTTTGTTCTTGTAACGACTGTGTTGCTACATGAGCAAGTAGAGGCTCATCAACTAGTTGAACGTCTTTCAAAAACTGTTCTTGCTGGAATTTAAATCATGTTAAAGTGTTTATTATACACAATACTATAAAAATTACCTCTTCTTGTTCTGTATATTCTGAACTTTGTAAAAGATCAACCACTGAGTTAACAAATCCCAAATCAACTTTGATATGAAACTCTTGAATCAATACCTTGAAGTATTTAAACTGACGTATTTGACTGTACTTCATCAGTCGTTGCACTATACTTAATTCAGCAAAAGGTTTTTGTACTAAAAAAGTATAAATAAAAAAAAATGTACAGTAACAAAACTTGGACCACCTTACTGTTATCACCAGCAACACTTTTAGGTGGTGGAACAGGTGCTAAAACAACAGGGAAAACGCAATCAAACATTTGGTTGTCTATTTGAAGACGATTGACTTTGGCATGGAGTTGTAATTGATGTGGACTAGTCTTCATCTGCAACCATAGTCCTGTTTGGAATGTTCGACGAATCGCCCTCTTATGAGGTTTTAACATATACCCAGTTTCAAAATCAACTTCCGTTTTATTGTCTATTAATGCTCTACCAAAGTCCATAGATACCTGTTGTCTATTTAAATAAATTTGATAAGCGTTCTCCATGTTAATACTATCTTTTGCATTCATCTGCTTAAATCTCTTAGAATGCATTTTAGATATTTCCCAGATAATACCACTGCTGGCTATGCCAACGTACATAATTTCTTGTCTTAGTTGATTGTTAACTAGAGACAAACCCAATCCATGTATCGAAACATTGATTTCTTGTTGTATAGCTTCAAACTGTTTAGCTGACTGTACATTTTCTGCAACTACTTTATCCATAGTAAACAGCAAAACACGTTGCATTCCATCCAAGAAGGACACCCAATACACGTGATAATTTTCTTCAGGTGCAAACTCGCCAACACCATCTTTACGTAAATCATCTTCCAATTCCTTTTTACGGCCTATATCCCATACTAAAACTCTAGGACCAGACGGATTTTCCCATGTATAGAGAACTTTGTGGCCTGGGTTGAGTCTCCTTTATATACAAAAAAAATCTTCAGCAAAATTTTGTTCTGATGATATTTACAAAATAACAAATTAGAGTTTACCTTATTTGCACAGTTTCCTTTTCCCACAAATTAAGGGTGTCTCTCGTATGATTAATAATTAAAGCCGGTGCCATACCTACTTCATAAGCAGTTAAGTTTATGTAAACAGCACCTTCAGTCATTTGTATGTCAACGTTAATACCACCAAACTGAAATTTAAAAAGCAAACAATAAAAAATTAGACAAGTTTAACGTAATCACAATATTACTTTGTTTTGCAGCTTTAAAAGTGTTGTATGAGTCTCAGTGTATAAAAATGGTGCAGAAATTTCTTCGTAGCCAATTACTCTTAACTTAAGCAATTTATCATCTCGTTCACTACGAGGCCAGAAGGCAGAACAAGAATTTGCTTCTACTAGAGTCCAAGCATCAGCAGGTCGATCTAATTCTTGGCATTCTATAGGGAAAGTTGCGTTGTTTATTATTACATAATAAGGAGTTAATGTTACTTGTTTAGTTAGACCGTTGTATGTTAGCTGGTTATGCACTCCAATCTGAAATTTAAATACCACATTTACGATAAATAACTTTGAAATGTAAGACAAAGAAGAAAATAACACATTACCTGATATATCATGTTGTTGGCTTTGCAGACCACAAACCCAGATGATCCAGCCACATCCAAGGAGAATTTATCAGACCATTCTCCTTGTTCTACCCTCACGGAAGCTTTCTTTTTTCCAAAGAAATTTTTGGCGTTGAATGAAAACAGCACTGGTCCTTTGAATGTTGCTGGATGATGAAGGATATTTAAGTTTTCATCAGAATTCTGTGTATTTAAAAGAAAAATTAAAACAAGTAATAAACCTTACTTGTCAAAATTTCAACAAAACGAGTCCTCACACATGCAATAAAGTGTTATTTGCAAAAAGCAATTTTAAGCATTGTTAGTATTTGATTTGCATACAAATATAACACAGAACAGCTGGGAAAGGTATATGTACCTTGGCAGGACTTCCGGAAGCTTCATTTTTCTCTGTCTTTTTAGATTTCTGTAAAAGGATGATACATATGGGATAAATTAAATGTACACAGCAATACAGTTAAGGAATATGGTATAAACTATGAACTGTAAAAGTAAACACTAATAAAACAATTTGTGTTTTTCAAGAGAAAAATATAGCACAAAAGGAGAGTGGTATGTAGCTCTAACATAATTTTCTTTAAACAACTTTCTTTTTCAATAATTTCTTATACAGGGTGACCAAGATAAGGGCCCCATGTATGGGGATCTTGTAAATGGTAAGAGATAGAGATTCGGTTAATTCAGAATTATTCAGCATTTTTTGAAAAAAGCGAAGTTAATGTCAATATCTTCAAAATTTAACAACCTACAAAAATTTTAACTTAAAATTTGAAATCTGTGTCTAAAAATGTCTTAATAATGTCAAAACTGCTTTGCGCTATTTTTGATAATAACCAAATTATACAAAAAAAAAGACGGAAGAGGGATGGGAAAGAAGAACAAATATTGAACTATACGAAATATACCATGTGTTCAAAAAGTAATTACATAAGGGTTGGCCATGGAAAATAAAATTTCTGTCTTTGCATGCTTTAGAGTTTAAACAAACAAAACATGATGTTACTTAAAATTTTAGGTTAAGCTTGTAATTTGTTATTTGTAGTGACACTGACAGAGTGATGACAGTTAAATTCTAATGCATGCAAAGACAGAAATTTTATTTTCCATGGCCAACCCCTATGTAATTACTTTTTGAACACACGGTATAAAGAAACAACAATTACAGAAAAATACGCAGACTGCAATGGTTGGGACATTTAAAAAGGATGGGAAATACGAGGGTGGTAAAAAACATTGCATGGAAGAAGGCTGAGGGAGTGAGGAAACAAGGTAGACCGAGGAAGACATGGGAAGAGGCAATAATGGAAGATCTAAGGGAAAAGGAAATAAAAGATTGGAAACAGAAAGTTTTCAACCGAAAGGAATGGGAAAAGATCCTAAATAAACGCTAAAGGCCTAAGTTGTAAGCGTAGATAATAATACACAAAAAAAACGAAAACTGAAAATTAAAATTTTTTCAGTCTGTACTGAAAATAAAGCAACAATTCTAGGATTTGAATGTGAATCATAGCAGTACTTGAGATGCTGAATAATTTTTCTCATTTAATCCGAATCTCTATCTCTTACCATTTACGAGATCCCCATGCATGGGGCTCTTATCTTGGACACCTGTATATCACATCTCATTACTATACTTTACAGTTTCACTTGAGCAATGTTTGAGAAGTAGGGCAACTGGCGATACAAGTACTTATATCTCAAATTATTAAATTTGTCAAATGCAACTACAATACTAGCAATTTTCAACGCATTTTTTATTTTTTTTTTATAATATCATCCTGTATATTGAAATTATTAAGATTTTTTTACTTCCTTTTAAGTCGTGAAAATACTCCAAGTTAAACAGTACCTCTTCTTTTTTTGAAAATCACTAAAAATTGCATGTCATAACCATCATCTGCATGCCAGATGTCAACTGACAGACAGATAAGTGCAGACAGCAGACTAAATTTTAAAACGTCAAATTTAGTTTTACAAATAACATTTAATGTAAAATTTCATTGCATTCAGGTACCAATGAAAGGGCTGCATCTTTCATACTAATTTGTTTTTAGGTTTAACAACTTATACGATTACTAAAGTTGAACATACAACATATTGAGCTTCCATATGAATAAGAAATTTCTGCTTTTTTTTTATGTAAACATGGTCGTAGACATTAGTAACAACTAACATATAAGAATACACATGAAAAAGTAACTAAAACTACCACACTCTTATGTATACTGACTTGGGTATTTTCCCGACTATATCATGCAAGAATTTAAAAAGCATTTTCTTTACTAATTCACTACGACTACTATTGATAAAACATCATAACAATGTTTCTTAGGATGAACAGCAACATGCATAAACCATTTACATAATTTTTACATATACACAGATAGTAATATAAATTTTAGAAACAAATTATTCAAATACAAGTTGTAAAAGACCAAGAGGACCACATTTTAAAATTATTTTTAATTACACAGAGAGGGTTCCATATAAAAGTAGTATACCAAACTTATGTTTTTTAACAGAAAACCCTGTAAATTTTTGCATTTTCTTGTTTTCCTTTGAATTGCCTTTCTGAATTTGTTTTGTTTTTGAAATTCCGTTGAGGCTTTGCCAAGCTATTCAAGTTTTTAAAAAATTTGCATTTGCATGTTGCACTAATGAAATCTACAAATCTACAACAAACTTTTTCTGTTAAATGATAGTTAAGATCATGTGCTATCCTTCAGATATGTTAAAGTAAAATTTGGTTGCACAGGGTGTTTGTTGCACTAGCAACAAACAAATTTCTAACTAATGTGTCATAATTTGAGTTTCTAAATAGAGCACCCTGTATACTTTTCGATAGTTGGATCAAACTTTTCGTAAGCTTTATTAACCATTGGTTTTCGAGAAAATTAGAAAAATCAGGTAATTTCTAGAAATCCAGATATCATAATAGGCATTGACACCTGTACGTACATTGAAGTTTACAAATTAAGTGTTTTGAATTTGTCAACAATCATTTTAACAACAAAATTTAAAAAATTTAAATCAAACCACTTCTTAGTTCAAGAAATTAGGCAATCTACATTTCCAGATTTATAACAAACTAATTTTACACATTAAGTTAAACAAGGTTCGCATTTGTTTCTTGCAAAAACACAAAAAAATGATGTCTGCATTTCTAAAATTTGTCTGAATTTCGTTTAGAACCCAATTTTCTCAAAAACTGTTGGTTTTAAGTAAAATCATGTTTAGTATGCAACATATACAGTGTTCTATTAAAAAAAAAACAACTTTGGTATGCCACTTTTATGTAGAATATAATTAAAAATAATTTTAAAATGTAGTGCTCTTCTTCCCCTACAACTTATAATTAAAACATTTTTCTCTAAAATCGGTACTAACAGCAGAAAATCGATGTCTCCATGCTTTTGACTTGTTCTGTTTAAAAATAAATGTTTTCAACAATTTTCATGACATTGAAATGAAAATCAGAAGTGTTTAACTATTCAAAGAAGCGCATTTTATGACATACTTGCCATTCAGCCACTTTCAGTTACACCGCAAGTGACATTAACATCTTTTCTTCAATAGCATTCGATATTTTTTCTGATAAATTCTGGATTAACCCCTAAAAAGCATTGAGGTAAAAATTCAAGTTGAGCATGAATTTCCTACTTAAATCTGCTAAATATTTTTCAAAGTGGTCATTGTTGCAATAAAATTGAAAATTTAATGAAAAAATTGTCTTTATTTTACTTTTCAGGCTGTTGAGCAATCAACTTTGTCAAAAACCGTAATTTTAAGGCCATTGTTAGAGATTTATTTAGGTCTATTTTGCAGAACTATATTTCAGCCAAAGAAGTGTTTTTTTGCATTAAGGAAAGAGGAAAAAATAAACTTTTATTGTAAATCGACTGTTTCTGCATCGATCTTGAAGCGATAAAATCAAAACAACAAATAATTGACGTGTTAAAACAAATAAAAACTATTTGGACAATGTTTCGTATAGACGTTAATGTAGTGTTTTGGTATACACAGCATGAGCCGTAATATTATCTTTGAACTGTATTATACGGCAAAAAATGGCGCCACTTCGCTGCAACTCTTTGTTAGATACAAATATAATTTTCAATGCAAAGTGACTAACATGCTCTACAACTACTACTGTATTTTACGGTCTACATATTTAAGCTACATTTATTTATCAGCAGTGTGTATTTACCTCATTAAGAAGTAAAATCTAAGAGTTATCAGTTTAGCTATTTACATTTAAAATAATATCACCAACAAAATAATTTAGTGAAGAATATTAATGAAGTTTAACTGGATGATTGTCCATTTAATTTAAATTAATAGAGTTTAGTTGAAAATGATTTGCATTTAGTATTATTACAGAACAATATAAAAACCTGGTATTTAAAGGAAAAAATGTAGTTGACTTTAATGATTTAAAACGGCCTATAAAAATGTATTATATATTTCCATTTTACACTGTCAATGCTTTGTGTAATGTGAGGTAATTAAGAAAATGCCTTTGACTTTGGCAATTTGCGTTTTTCATACATCTGCAATGATTTTTACGAATTTTAAGTTAACTATGCACTTAAGTATGAATAACATAAAATAAAGAAAAAATGTAATTAACAAGTAATACAAAACAATAATTAATTTTAATTTGGTCATTGCAAGAATCTTGAAAATGATAAGAGGTATAACGCTGATAATTTTGTTTAAAAAACAGAGAATTTTAAATTTGTAATAGAAAAATCATGACTTCCTCGAACATCGACTTGACGTCTCTATATAGCCTGCCGCATCACACATTTTCCTACATATTCTGCATGTTGAAGCTACTAACCAGTAGCCCAGTGGCATGAAAATCAAATTCCATAGTTGAGGATAATTTGGTTATTGGTAGCCTTAATGCAGAAAAACGAAAAATGGCATTGCAATAAATTGCAATAGGCATTTAAAAAAATCTTTTTAGTTGTTTTAAAACTTACTTTACATTTATTTGTTTTGTTAATAATTTTAGCATCTTTTTGCTGTTTTTCCACCAAAATATGGGATCAAAGCATATTTAATTGTATCATATGAAGTTAGGGTATTTATATTTTAAAACTAAAAACATTTTAAACACTTTGTTTAATGCAAAATCAAAAACAGATGATTTGCTAAAATCAAGCATTTATAAATTAAATTATTCGCATTGTAATTTGGCTTATAGAGATAAACAACTAGTAATTTTGATATTACGTATAAAGAACACATACGTTGTGTTGTTACAAATACAAACACCCACATAAATCTAAATATGCTCAACAGTTACTAGAACACAATCATTTAATAACATCTAATAACACTATAAATGTTTACACTTTTGTGACGATAAACGTAAGTTGGATATACTAGAAGCATTTGAAATTCACAAACATTTAAAATCTTTACCGTTAATAAAAGAGGAAATTGATCTCTTAAATTCACCGCTATTGGACATTTTGGAATAAGAAATCAAGTCATCTGCAGACGATTACCAAGATCAAGTCACCAAGTTCTATTGTTGTTATAACAACACTAACTGTTTACTTTTTAATGTATAACCATTGATAATGGCATTTAAAGATGTCAAAAACCTATAAGGTTAAAATAAATAAATATTGTTGACGCAGTAAGGTGTTTTTTATGTATAGTCAATATAAAAATATTTCCTAAAAAAATTTTCTTAATGATTTTTCTTATTACCATTGCACAACCTTTTTTTCTCGTTTTTTCTTGTTAAAAAAAAGTTTCATTTAATAAATAATATTGAGACACACATAGAAAGACATATTTTTTTGTAGTATTTTTTTCAAAAACCTTAGAAATCTCAAAAAAAGATAGGATGAAGTCCGTAAGGCAAATTTAATGGTCTTTCTAGCTTCAAAATGGTTGTCCTACGACTTTTTGCAAACATTTTTACTTTAAAATCTTATTTCCTACGAAACGAGTCCCCAGATTGCATTGGCATAAAATTTGGTTACTGCAATAGCCCTAGGGAGACACAATATTAACCATATACGAGAATTTTTGAAAGAATAAAAACCACAAAGTGAAATACTTTTCAGAATTTCGGAAAACTAAAAATAGACCGAAGCCTTAGCTACAATTTGGTTGGTGTCCCAATCCACGAATATCTCTGTGACGCCTTTTACGAATATGCTAGCTACAGTACATGCTGGTGCCCATGGTTTATTTGCTGTATGGTCCCTCAGCACTTCAGCAGTAGTAGAAGTGGTGCAACCTATATTGACAGTTGGCGCATAGATCATTGACATAACAATATTTTTAAAAATATGAGTCCAGGCAAAATGCTTCGCTTATTTTTTATGATTACGATCGACCAAAATAGCACATACTCTCTTTCAAAATTGATTTTACAGATACCCGAGGACAAATGTTAACTGCTCAACTTTAAATGCGTACATACATATGTTCTTCCTAAAAAATACGAGGTTTGCACATATTTTCTATGTCTGTTTTTGTAGAACAAATTATACAATCCGCTCTTCATTAAACAGAATTGTAAGAATATGTAATGAATATAATATGAGAATTGAATTTTTTGGGGTATCTAAGGTATGCTTAGAAATAGTGCTTTAAGAAATGTATGACGATATCTTGTACTTGTTTGTTTTTCTTTATAATTTGTTAATTGTCAAATACTTAACTTTATTTTTTAGAAATGTGCATTTTTTACTTAAGTGGAAGGTGTTTTCCCATGTATTCTCAAATAATAGATATTTATTATACAAGGGAAAAAAATAATAGATTTTAGCTTGAGGTGTCTGTTTGTTTTGCGAAGCGGAGGGTGACACTCACACCGAGAGCTAAAATCTTACTTTTTTCCTGTGTATAATACACTATTTTTTTCTGTGACGGGAAAAAATGTAATATATTGAAAAACATATATAATAAAGTCGGAAAATTGGTCAACGTGGAATTTGAATTTTTAAACTAGTAAGCTGTTGTAGCGGGAAAAAAGTAATTACTTTTTTCCCCGGGTAAAAGGAAAAGTAATTTCATAAAAAGTGATACTTTAGTACCTGTCAAGAGAGACAAAATGTTAAACTTCTTTCCCGTCACAGAAAAAATATTTTTTTTTTCTACTAGTAATATGGCGTAGCATTTTGACACATAATAGAATGCTGTGAAATTCAATTTCTCTGCCTTTGCTCACTGACAGGTAACTAATTTTTACATTATTAACCACTGGTAAATAATGAACAAATTTATATTTTTTGATAATCCTGTGACAGTTTTAAAGAGAACGTTTTTATAGCACGATTTAATATAATGGGGAGATTCTATTTAATGGTATTTTATGCATAAAATAGTTGTTTAAATAAATTAATTTAATTTTAAAAACTTTGGTGTATTTGAATATACGTTTTTCGCGCCGTAATAAATGACAACTCTGTCAATATCAATTTCGCCTATAATACAACCACACAAAGTAAAAAAGAGAAAATTGTTAATAATTTCAGTATTTTAGATGAAACTAGTTCTTAAAAATAATGTTTTTGAATACCAATGATGATTTAACAATTTTCAAACGACTGTCATGCTAACAAAACAAAAAACTGTCATTTGTTTTATAATTTGAAATAAACAGGAATTTAAGTTAAAATAGTCATTTTTCGACAATTATAAGGGTTTATATCACTATTAGTGAAAAAAAAGTATATATGCCTCGGTAGAAAAGTCTTATAGCCCTCGGCCCTTACATCCCTCGGCGCTACGCGCCTCGGGATCTAACCTTAGCCCTCAGGCTATAATAGTAGACTTTTCTACCTTGGTGTATAATATACTATTCGTACTTCTGCTGCATTTTATACTACATAATTAGGCGGCATAATAACTAAATCTACAAGAAAATACTCAGCTAAATAGCTTTTCATCAAGAACTATTATTACACCCCTAGGTGTGCAAAATATCTGGACCAATTTCAATAACAATATGAAAAGCAAAATAACTTTCAAAAGGATAAACAATCAACTACTAGTGGATTGGAACAAAACAGTGCAACAAACCACCTGAAATGAAACTACTTCAAGTGAAAAAAAAATGAGTTTTGAAAGACTGCTGGTTATTTCAGTAAATATAAGAATAGCACATGTAATTTTACGCAAAGCATTGATAGGTGTAAATAAAAAGCCATTAAATCAAGAGTAACTGAGTTTAAGATTGTAACTGTTCGAATAAAATACATTTTCAACGGCTAAATTTGTTACCTTTGATTTGCTTGTTGACATACATAGAGGGTGCCCAATATAACTTTCACAGCATGAGGATCTCGGCAACTACAAGAGATACGAAAATGCTTGAATTAATGAATGAAAACATCAAGACTTTTGCCATTTTTGGGTAAAAATCCATGACTTCCAAGGTGAAATTTTTATTCCCTGACTTTTCAATGATTTCTAGGTTATCCAGGGTCAGTGGGAACCCTGTATACTTACTTTTAAATTCAAAGAAGATATTGGTTAAAAACGTATTTGAATTCCAGTATCACTGCACCATAAATCAAAGAGAAAGAAACAGACTTTTAAAATAAGAACGATTACTTAACGTTTAAATTACCCTTTTCAATAACCTTTAAAAATACCTACCCTATTGAAAATAAATATTGAAACCTCATACAACCTTATAATGTTTCCATCAGGCTGTATGTGGTGTTATGAGGTTTTTGAAACAACCGGGTTCAGTATGTATGTGGTTTTATGAGGCATGTGTTTTTTATGAGGTTTAACCAGGAAAGCAATATAAACAGATTACCAGGTTTGATAGGGACGTTGTTTCTTCTATGAGGCTCTATGAGGAATTCAAAACATGTGGTTGTATAAGGAAAACCGGCCATCGTTTTGTATGTGGTTTTATCAGGAATTCCCAACACAGATTTACCAGGAAACCCCTGTATCTTCTTCTATGCGGTTTTATGAGAAAATTTCAACATGTGGTTTTATACGGAAAACCTACTATCGATTTGTATGTGGTTTTATCAGGAATTCCCAACATGCAGATTTACCAGGAAACCCCTGTATCTTCTTCTATGCGGTTTTATGAGAAAATTTCAACATGTGGTTTTATAAGGAAAACCGGCTATCGATTTGTATGTGGTTTTATCAGGAATTCCCAACATGCAGATTTACCAGGAAACCCCTGTATCTTCTTCTATGCGGTTTTATGAGAAAATTTCAACATGTGGTTTTATAAGGAAAACCAACTATCGATTTGTATGTGGTTTTATCGGGAATTTCAAGATGTGGTTTTATAAAGAAAACCGTCAACGTTCTTGTATAAGGTTTTATGTGGAATCCTTAATATGCGGAAGTATCAGGAAAACCCGTTATGGTTTCGCATGCGGTTTTATGAGAAATACTTAATATACGGTGTTATCAGGAAAACTGTTAACGTTTTTATGTGGTTTTACATGAAATTCTGTACGTGCGGATGTATCAACTATTTCAGCATAGCGGCCCCTGCACCGAGTATAAACACTGGCCCTGAGCAAAGTTGTTACGCCACTGCAGACAGGACTGTTCCCATTAGCGCTAAATAGTGATTGACTTTGATGGCTTGATAAGATTTTGTTTAATATATTTTTCTTTTCCAAATTACGGAAGTGTGGGAAAGTTCAAGCGAAGTGTTTCCTTACTTTTTACAGCTGTTGTAATTGTGAACATATTTTGAAACTATAAATAGGCAAAAATTTTAACATAGTAGCCCGAGATGGGCAAACCCGTTTGTCCGTCGTCTTTAATTTGGCATTTCATTGAAGGGATACAGTTAGGGTTGATGGTGCTATTGTCATTGTGAGTATACCTGCAAATATTCAAGGAAAAGCTTAAAATACCTAAAAGTGTCTACAGTGGAATATTACCAATAAGTTCTAGAATATCGTCAAGAAATAAAATTTAACTTGCTTATAAACAAACATAATTTCAACGGAAGTCCATTAGACGCACTTTCCCCGTACCTGCACTCATATTTTTAAACTGATAAGATGACAAAACAATATTTGAATTTAATACACAGTATGTTTTAATATACTGGGTGTTTGATTTATCGGTATCTAACTTATATCGCCTTAAATGTTAGAGATAAATAGAAACTTTGAATAAGTGACGTAAAAGTTTCGGCACTTTGTAGCCAAACACTTAAGTCAGTAATTTTTTACTATTTCCTTCCTTCTCTGTAAAGTAATATAAAATTCTACTGATTTAAATATTTTCAAAAAACGCATCTTTATAGGATTTTACAAAAAAAACGACAACAAATAACAGAAGTGATAAACATTGGAATATATATCTGTAATTTTTCTTTTTCTACTAATATTATTTTATTGTACTTCTACATTATTATAGGATTTTTACATACAAATAAAATATTACTCAAAAAACCTATATGAACAAATTTCCCTTTTACTAAAGATTGATTACGTATTTTATTACCTTTCAAAACCAATGACTTTAAAAATGGGTTGTAATGTAATACATATTACATAGGTATAATAGCAAATGCTAATCCCGATGCTTTTAAAAGTCTAGATTCCGGTTTCGTTTCGTAAACCAGCGTTTTGACTCGACAAATTTTCCTTGTACCATAGACTAATTATACTGTTTTGTACCTAAGTGTACTAAATTTTAATAACTAGGTCCAGACATTCCTGAGATTTCGCGTCATCACACACTTTACTCGCCTACGTACCTTTTTTTGTGGTCTTATGGAAATGAATGCTATTAAGAAAACCCGATACCATTTTGTATGCTGTTTTATAGGGCGTTCGTAATATGCTGTTTATACGAGGTAAAACCGGAAAAGTTTAAAAAGCCGTGGAAAAACTCCGTGCTAAAAAAAGGGAAAGAAAACAGCGGTAAAAAAGCCGCGGAAAAAGAAAGCAGACGGGGAAAAGCCGACAGAAGAAAAAGCCCATGGATGAAAACAAGTATTTATTTTCTTGTACTATTACTAGTTTTCGTCTAACAAATTTAGCAATGGTGCACAGTTCAAATAGAACAGCCTATTATCAAATAATTAATTCAAAATTTTAAGTCAATATTCTGAACAAAGAGCTTAATTTAGAAGTCAATGCAAATCAGAATTTGTGTTCTAAATCTAAACAATTGAA
Source organism: Ctenicera cuprea (assembly GCA_958336395.1). Classification (NCBI taxonomy): domain Eukaryota; kingdom Metazoa; phylum Arthropoda; class Insecta; order Coleoptera; family Elateridae; genus Ctenicera; species Ctenicera cuprea. The sequence goes on from OY284490.1 coordinate 42,386,173, forward strand.
ATTTCCTATCCTGAAATTAAAATTCTCAGAAAAGTAAATTTTGACGCTATAATTAAAATTTTATTGTTATACCCAGTGATGACAAAAATTGAAGTAAATAATATAAAATTAACTTTTATGAAGTTTGCAGTCAAGTAATGAAAGGATCACTAAAATAACTTAGTAATTGTTATACAGTATTAAGGAATTTTTAAAACTTGTTACATTCTATTACAAGCATTTGCAGTTTTTTTTAGACAGTGCTTTTTTTAGACAGTGCGGAATCACTTGATTAGGTAAAAGCTGCTTATTGTGAATCTATAATGGGATGCTGGTAATTCAAGGAATTGTTTGTTTTCACAATGTTTAAAGGTGTAAAGCATTATTAGCCCCACTGTCACTTGCAAGTACTTTCATTTAAAAAAAATTTCAAACTTGCAACGTTCTTGAGTTAGAGGTATGTACTATTTATATGGTTGAAAAGTACCATGATATTCAAATACAAATATGCATTTCCTAGTTTGGTTATACTATTCTCTGTAATGCAAAAAAATTATTAAGAGGAAAGTTATTTTCTCCCATCGGTTTTTTTTCGTCTGCTTTTTTCCCGCGATTTTATAACCGTTTTTTTTGCCTTTTTTTCCAGGCTTTTTTCTGCGGCTTATTTATCTTAGATTCTGGTTTTATACGGAATTTATAGTATGCGATATCAACAGGAAAATCTGTTGGCGTTTTATATGTGTTGAATTAAATAAGTGTGGTGAAGTAACTAGTATAGTGATTCTTGCATCTCCTCATTTTTTAAATCCTTATTCATGGATAAGTTTGTCCTTAATCAAATTAAAACCGGGTTAACTTTTATTGTTACGTGAAAGATGTAAACAATATCAGGAAACATCTGTTGATTAAATTTTAATGAAGTATGAAAAACATTAGACATTAACTTACATGTGCATATATTACACAGCTTCAATTAGAAATACCGATACACGTAAATATGTAAACTAGGTGTGGTGGTGGTGATTGTAAAAAATCGAATTTCAGATTTTGACGAATATGTACGTTTGCAGGTTTTTTGACAAAAAAATGGGACAGAAATGGATTTTGGATGTTGTTTAACTAAATATATCTACCAAAATCGTTTCTGTCCGATTGTTTTCCGTCAAGCGCTAAAAAAAGTCGTAAGTCTACTGGACTAGTTTTGGAAAATTTCCAAATGTTGTTTTTTTTTAAATTTCTATACTGCAGAAGTATGCGAAAGCCCATACAATGTTACGCTCATTTTTGTATTTAAAAGTTACAAAGAAACTACTGTAAATCTATTCCTTGATTACCAGCCGCTCAGTCGCAATTTAAAACGGTAAGCGGCGGCGATCTTGGCTTTCGTGGAACTTGCAAACATCTGTTGGAGTTTTAAAGCAGAAAAGGTAGGTATTTATTTTTATTATCCTATTGTGCTGATAAGTACCTACCAAACGCAAATGCCCCAAGTCCTAGCAACTGCAAGACGCAAGTAAATTCTTGATCATCCCCAAGAAACACAATTTTCTATCATGTTAATAATTAATTACTGTATTCATTGTAACTAACTTGAGCTCAATTAGTGAAATGGAGAGGTACTGTTACATAATGAGAATGTGATAATAATAAATGTTTGAATTTATAACGTGTTTCGCCCTAGATAGTAAATATGAAGTTTTGTGTTTTAACGCAGTCTACTTTAATTGAAAACCCGGATTTTCAATAGCTGCACGTTTTACAAAAACGTACGTCTTATTTAAAAATATGCAGACATAAGCTGTATTTTCGGATATTTTTATACCTGTTTGAAACCTATCCCTACCAATTTTACCTGTTCAAAAAGGACCGTTCTTACAGACAACGCTCTTAAACTGAGTCTGTGGGCGATCTTCGTGTAGCAAACTTCGTTCATAATAAAATTGACTTCAACATGGCTGATATAAAATTTGTATTCTTTAGATTTTTAGAGGATGATACCTTTATGACGGTGCCTATATAACGCCTGCTACATTTTTAATAATAAAGTGGGGTATAAAAAAGCTAAAAAATATAACGTGGGGTGGCAAGCCGAAGAAGGCAATGCGTATCCTGCATACGTGATTTGTTATGGTGGTAAGTATTTACTTAGTATTTATTTTAGTTTATACATTATTTAGTTAGGTATTGTAGTGGTCGAAAAAGATCGTATAAAAAAAATAATTCTCGGAAAAATATTCTTTTTTTGTTCGAATGCTGTATCTTCAAAACGAAGCCACTACGAATTTTTGAAAATGTTGACTTTAATGCCCGATTACTTAAACAGAAAAAAAATAATCGATAAAAATTATATCATTTAATAGCCCTTAATAAGTATAATCACGTGATAGAAGAATATTTTTGGCAGTATAAAAGTTGTAAAGATGGCACGTTCTCAAAATTATGGAAAATTTCCAAAAATTATTCTTCGAAATTGTATTCTATTATCTATATGATGCAATTTTGGGATTTGTACTAATTTATTTGTTTTTCTTTATCAGATTACAATTCATGACAAGTAGAAGGAGATGAAGAACAGAAGCAAAGAGAAGATAATGAAAAGGAAGGAGAAGAAGACATGATAGGAGAAGAAGACATGGAAGGGGAGAAGACATAGAACGAGAAGAAGACAAGGAAGGAAGATGGAGAAGGAGAGAAGGAAGAAAAAGAAGAAGCGAAATAGAAGAAAATGGAGAAATACAAAAAAATAGAGGAGGATGGATTAATCCATGATTTAATTAATAAATAATTTTGTTAGTTTTCTCTATATTAATATATAGTACATATAATGTTCGTAATGAGAATAAATAATAAATTCTAATGTTTTAAGTTTATTCTTCTTATTTATATTCTTATCCTATGCTCATTAACTTTAAATGCTTTTTTCTACTTTGCAATTACCAAATTCAGAAAAAACTTGGAAAGCCTTATTAATATTTAGCAAGGTAAAGTATTGTTGAATATTTGAAAGTCAACCTCATACAACCGAATTGTAAAAAGTTCTGAATAACCTGACAATATTTTGTTTATGCAAATTTCAAACTGGTCAAATTCTGATACAACCTGATAAAATTCCTGGTTAAACCTTGTTAAGATTCCATATGGTAAACGATTATTCAACCTGATAAATATAACCTCATACAACCTCATTTAAAAAAGTTCGTTAATAACCTGATAAAATGTTGTAAATTTCGAACTTGTCGAATTCCGATAAAACCTGGTAAAAGCATTTGCTATGTTTCCTGGTTAAACCTTGTTAATATTCAATAAGGTAAACGATTATTCAACCTGATAAATATAACCTCATACAACCTCATTAAAAAAAGTTCGTTAATAACCTGATAAAATGTTGTAAATTTCGAACTTGTCGAATTCCGATAAAACCTGGTAAAAGCATTTGCTATCTTTCCTGGTTAAACCTTGTTAATATTCAATAAGGTAAACGATTATTCAACCTGATAAATATAACCTCATACAACCTCATTACAAAAAGTTCGTTAATAACCTGATAAAATGTTGTAAATTTCGAACTTGTCAAATTACGGTAAAACCTTGTAAAAGCATTCGCTATCTGTCCTGGTTAAACTATATTAATATTCAACAAGGCAAATGCTTGTTTAACCTCTTAAACGCAACCCGATAAAACCACATTAGAATATTCTATAGAATCAACTCGGAATTGCGTGTTTCAAAAACCTCATATAAACCTTACACACATATTTCTATAGGGTTGTGTCAGGCGACTTTCAGTAGGGTATTTAAGAAAACATTTTTAAGCAGTTATATTCGAAACAATTTTTTAATACCAAGTTTTTTAAGAAAATTTCTTAAATTTGCTTCTATTGTCAATTCATGAATTGATAAAAACAATTGATCAGAATTGTTAGTTTTGCTTTTCAATTGTTTTGTACTCTTGATTTTAGATTTTTGTTTGTATACTAAGGTACAAGCATCAAGATGCTTAAAATGACTTGCATATTATTACATTCACTGTTTACATTAAAATAAAAAGTAAGCATATGAACTGCCATTTAAACAGTGACCGGTAAAATGTTTGCAACATATGAGGAATATTTTTATTATTAGAATTCTTCAAAAACTAATTTTTGGGGCCACTTCTGCATCTCAGATAACCTCAAAAGACGGTCACATGACTTCAAGTTTGGTGAAAAATTTAAAACAAAATTAATTGAAATGGCGAAAAAGCGCCTCAATTGAGAATACATCCAACACAATTATGAGAAAAATGTGTTCAAAATCCAATTCTGATGCCATGTGCAAAGTTTGGAATACAAATATTAATAAATTAAAAGTTGCATTTTTTTTAATATTATGTTAATTTATTGTAAATAAAACTATTCTGAACTTCAACAGATTTTTATTTTAGCCCTATACGTACTTCAACATGTTGACAAGTCATTTTCAGAGACAAGATTAAAGGTAAACAGTTGGTGTTGCTATAGGAACAATAAATCTTCATAACTTGATCTTGGTTTTCTATATCTGTGTCAAGATGACTTGAGTTCTCATTCCAAACATCCAATAATAGTGAATTTAAGAGATCAATTTGCTCATTCGTTAAAGGTACAGATTCTAAATATTTGTGAATTTCAAATGCTTTTAGTGTATTTAACTTACGTTTATCACCACAAAAGCATCAAAACTGTATACTGTTATTAGATGTCATTGAATGATTGTGTTCTAATACGTGTTTAGCTTAATTGGATTTATCTGGGTGTTTATATTTGTAACAACGTATCTGTTCCTTGTACTTAGAATTAAAATTTCTAATTGTTTGTCCTATATAAACCAAAATTACAATGCAAGCAATTTAATTTATAAATGCCTGATTTTAGTTAGTAAAAGTTAATAGACCTATTTGGTGTGTAAATGTTATTTTTGGGTGCAAGCTGTTAATAAAAATTAAATTTGAGTTAATCAATGAATTTTTAATTTTTATTAACAGCTTGCGCCCAAAAATAACATTTAAACTAGAAACTGAACAAAACAGGTCTATTAACTGTTTACATTTAAACATAAAAATTAATTCAAATAATGAACTTGAATATTCTGTTTATAGAAAACCTACGCAAACATATATTACAATACCACACGATTCCTGTCATCATAAAACACACAAATTAGCACCATACAGGTCCATGATACATAGCGCTTTAACGGTTCCTTTAGGTAAAATTAGTTATAATAGAGAAATTTCGATTATTAAACAAATTGCGTACAATAATGGTTATAATACTGAACTTATTGATACATTAATTTAATAAATAAAAAGAAAGATTATAAATTAGCTATTCAGAAAATTTATCCAACTAGGTACTTTGTCAGATAAAATGAAATATGCCTCAATAAATCAGAAAAAATGGCTAAAATTATATACAAAACAAATAAATGTAAAATAACTTTTAAAACAACAAAAAGCAATTTAAACACTTTGTTTAATGATAAAAAAAGAATACAATTTACTAGAATCAGGCATTTACAAATTAAATTGCTCTCATTGCAATTCGGTTTATAGGACAAACCATTAAAATTTTTTATATCAGGTACAAGAAACACGTACATTGTTACAAATATAAACACCCACATAAATCCAATTATGCTAAACACTTATTAGAACACAATCATTCAATGACATCTAATAACACTATAAAATTTTTACAGTTTTGTGACGATAAATGTAAGTTAGATATACTAGAAGCATTTGAAATTCACAAACATTTAATAACATAAAATTTGTTTTGGAATGAGAAATCAAGACATCTAAACGCAGCTATAGAAAACCAAGATCAAGTTATAAATATTTATTGTTCCTATAGCAACACCAATTGTTTACTTTTAATCTTGCCTCTGAAAATGACATGTCAACATGTCAAAAAAACCTATTGAAGTTAAGAATGGTTTTGTTTACAATAAATTAAAATGAACTTCAACGAAGTAAAGCTAGAACTTATTAATAAAATTGTTATGTTAAATCACCAAATCCCCATTTTCCTTTAGAATGAATTGATTCCAGTGAAATTCATTTGTTTAGCTGACAATCGAAAACAAATTTTGTTTTTAAAAACTAATTCAAATGTGCCAGTATGCGTCAGGATCAGAGATATTGAGCTTGTGGAGGCATATTGGTACAAAAATAATAATGGAAAACTGCAATGGCTATTAGAAACAAATCATTGTAACAAGCAGGTACCTAATGAAAAATGATTTTTTTTGAATTTGGATTATAAACACTTTTTTCTAATATCTTTTTTGATATTTTCTCAAATAAGGCGATTTTTCGCCAATACATTTAATTTTTTCTTCCTGCGAAACCTGAAGTCACATGATCCAAGTCTAAATAAGTTTATGGAAAATTCTAATAATAAAAATTGTCCCCATATATTGCAAACATTTTGCGAGTTAGTGTATAAATTAACCATTTTACTAGTTTTCAGAATAAAGAAAGTGCCTTCATCACCTCCAATCAACCTCCATATGCATTAATGGAAACTTTGACACCAAAAGGTAAAATGGAATGATTATGATGGTGAACATTTTGTTCAAAACGATCAGACTAGATTCATGTTAAGAAGGATTTCCGCCTTTTTTCATGGCCCACTGATGCTATGAATAACTTCTTTGAGTTTAGCATTTAATATGTCAAACCCTATATCGTTAAAAAGAGAAAAACGCTTTCTCATGATGTTACAATAAAATCTGGTTTCTATTTTTAAAAAATTCATGTTTGTGTTATATCTCGAAAATGAAGCAAATTGCAAAATAACCGTTACATTGCTTCCCTAATTAGGCAACTTTAATCTGATTTAACCGTCTTCATATCTTTAATAGTATCCTAGATCCCCATGCTGCCCAAGTTATATTTGGCGTATATAAAGCATTAGATTTACCTAAAAATATGTTTATAATAAATAAACTGGCAATACACTTACCCTATAGGAAATTAGCAAGCCAGTCTTATTCAGCATCCAAAATGGACAATAAAGTGACATTACCATGGAACCACCTTTAATTAAAACATGCATTCCAAGATCTAAAGATACTTTGGTGACACTATCATAACTGTCGAACTGCCATACTGAAAAAGCTGGAGGATTCGCAGCTACTTCGTGTTGACATGACCATTCCTTTTCTAAATAATCTGGTAACTAAAATAAAATTTAAAAAAAAAATTATTCAAATAATTTAAAGAAGAGCAATTTCCATACTCTTATAACAATTGTAGATGTTCCTGGATCAACTGTAGGCATTTGTAGTACTTCTCCTGGCTTAACAAGTTTTTCATCAACAACGTTTTGTATGCAGCAAATAATATTGACGGGTAAACAATTTTTAAGGATTACTGCTGGATGCAAGTGAATGTTATAACAAGTACTTGCCATTGTATGCCGACTTGTATTTTCGTGATATATCTGTTCTGTTTCTCCAACAGCCTGTTCGGTATTGTGAAATAAACAAATTAGTTTTCATGCATTATAGACAACAAACCAACACATTTTACCTTTATAACAAAAGGTTCTTTGCTATCTTCAGTAGATTTAGGAGTACAATGCATCAGTTTTGTAACTGATAAATTCAACTGCAAATCCTTCCAAATAAAAGGTGTACTGGTAACGGAATATCCAGGAATAGAAAAGAATAATTCATTGGTGGGTGTATACACAGCTTTTAAAGGTACATTCAAAAAAGCACCTGGTTCTATAGTTGAAATACATTCTAATTCATTACCCCTTGCTGTCATATAATACACATCCACAGGAGTGTTAAAGTGATTATGAACCTGTTAATAAAGTTAAATGAAAAGTTTATTATTCAGTTATTTATCAAACACAAAAAAATTACCTGAAGAATACTTCTCAGAGTTACTATAAGAACACCTTCTTCAACAGCCACAACAGATACAAGACCCCAACTATCATTATTTTCACCACGATGTTTAAGTAAAAAGTATCTTTTATCAGCTCGAACAACTGGTAGTTCTAAATTGCATTTCATTAAATCACTAATCTGTAATGAGAAATAAAATATGCAATTTTCGGTCTTGGTGTGTAACAGTGTTTTTTTAAATTTGGTAGCCCGAGAACTGCCATTATGTACAAAACAAATGGGAAGCCCTTCCTATGAACTATTAGGTAATAGTCTCTTGAGGGTTGCAGCAGCAATGCAGTAGCGGAATTTCAAAAATAATCTTCCTACTATAACTATCCGCCGTGGTTGCAGCAGCAATGCAGTGGCGGAATTTCAAAAATAATCTTCCAACTATAACTATAATAATATACTTGTGGTGGGTCAAAATATTCCCTATTTGCGGCAAAAGATAAACTTGTTCTGTATGTATGATTTTAAATATACATAATAGAAAAAAAATGTGTATTAAATCTGATTTAAATCCACCAAAAATTAATATTGTACTAGAGAGGAAAATAGAAATTAAAACAAAACAAACAATTAAAAAATAAAAAAAAATTCATGCAATAATCACCTGTGGCTAGGGTAGCACTTGCTTTTTACAGTTTTTTACCCTAATTTAATGTACACAGCATCACTGTAATTAATAAATAATTTAATTTAATGAATTTACTCGATAATATGAAATTGGAAATTGCGCTCAGGTTCATCTAAGAGACCATTATTGATTTTGGAGCATTTTTGGAGACCACTGCTAATTTTGGGGAACTTGAACAAACCACCTTTGAAAAAAGGTACCAAGTCCTCCAAAGGGGGACCATTGAGCAGCCCTGCAATTACTTTACATACATGAAGCCAACAAAAACCAAAGCACGATATGTACATGTCTGAGTCGTCCGTCGGCGGAAAATCCTGTATTTACTATTACAGATACCAAAATTCTGTTGATGCAGTGTTATATATACCTATTGGCGCATATTTAAAATATATTTTCAAATACACAGGATGTTCCATCTAGCCGTGACGTCACAAAGTTAATTTAATTCGAATACAACACTGGTCCTGGGCCAGAACCGATGACGAAAAAGCGCAAGTGTTTGCTGAACATCTGTCCAACGTGTTCACACCACATCCCGCTGAAGACACACCAGATAGCATCAACCAACTTCGCCAATTTCTGGAAGCTCCTCTTCAGATGTCACCACCAATTTCTGCTTTCTCTCCTAAAGAAGTGTTGTATATAATCCATAAAAACCTAGCTCTCAGAAAAACCCCTGGTTTTGACCTAACTACATGCGAGGTACTTCGAGAACTTCCAATAAGAGCTATAGCTCTAATCACAGCTATTTTCAACGCTATCCTTCGGCTAGGTTTTTATCCACCTCAATGGAAGCTGGCACAAATAATCCTAATTCCTAGACCGGGTAAACCCCCTTGCGAAGCTGAGTCGTACAGACCGATTAGTCTTCTTCCAGTGATATCTAAAGTCTTCGAAAAGTTACTGCTGAAAAGGTTAAGGCTGATCATAACAAAAGACAACCTAATACCTCCTCATCAATTTGGTTTTCAAGAAAAGCACTGCACGATTGAACAAATACACAGAGTTACAGCCACCATCGAACAAGACCTGCAAGCAGAAAGTTACTGTTCCGCAGCATTTCTGGACATTTCGCAGGCATTCGACAAGGTATGGCACGAAGGCCTCTACTACAAAATCAAACTGCTATTACCCCACCCGTATGCAGTACTGTTAAAGTCATACCTTACCGATCAAACATTCGAAGTAAAATTACCTAATGCGAGATCAAAACTTACCCCCATAAAAGCGGGAGTGCCACAAGGTAGTGTCCTAGGACCAGTGCTGTACCTGCTATACACAGCAGATCTGCCAACAAACGCGAAAACTGTTACAGCCACTTTTGCCGATGACACGGCTATACTGGCATCTCATGACAACCCGATGGAAGCATCGCTGTCTCTACAAGAAAACCTTAATGAAGTGCAAAGCTGGCCAAGAGTGGCGAATTCGAGCCAATAAAAATAAGTCGACACACATAACCTTCCCTAATAGAAGAGAAACATGTCCTCAAGTTACATTAAATAGTAAGATCCTGCCGCAAGTTGATTCTGTGAAGTACCTCGGAATGCATATCGACAGACGTCTGAACTGGCGCACACACATATGGAGCAAAAGAAAACAGCTAAATCACCAACTAAGCAAAATGTACTGGCTAATAGGTAATAAGTCAAAACTGTCTATGGAAAACAAGCTACTTGTATATAAAACAGTCTTAAAGCCGATCTGGACGTATGGCATTGAACTCTGGGGTACTGCGAGTACCTCAAACATAGAAATCATTCAAAGATTCCAATCGAAAGTACTTAGAACAATCACACAAGCACCATGGTACGTACGTAACTCGGTCATTCAAGGAGACCTCAAAATAGCCGGTGTTAAAGAAGTGATCCAAATCAATAGTTCTAAATATCTAAAAAAGCTGTAGAAGCACCCAATCAACCTGGCCATCAACCTTTTAGACAATAGTGACACCCTATCCAGACTGAAGAGAATTAGCCCGCTAGACCTACCCGATAGATTTACTAGTCAAATATAAAATTGCTGTTAGTCGTTAAGTTTATGTAACTACCTAAGTATAACATACTAGTCAATTATTGTATAATATGGAGCGTTGTTACTGGACTACGCCCAATGCATGTCACATTTATTATCACAACAATTACTTAATATTCTAATAGGAATAGATTGTAATTTAACTTCCAATTTAAAAAAAAAATAAAAAAATAGAACACTTGGTATACGATTAAGTATTTGGATTGCCCCTTCAAAGACGATTCTATCGATATTATGTTTCATGGGTCTGCGATGGGTCTATCCCATTCTACGAGCCTTCTTGTGCATAAAACAGGTCATGTTTGTGTCAATTTTTTCAAATGGAACACCCTGTATCGGATGGTACAGGGCGATAGCCCTTTGAAAGAGATTTTCAGTGATATAAACTTTTATGGGTGTATTATGCACGGATTTGCGGCAATTTGACGATGAATTAGAAAATGAGACATATTTCAAGTTTCCGGTAAATTTTAAACGATCTTCAATTGTTTTTCAAATTATTGTTCAAATCGCTTTTTTGGTCTACTTGTCTAATCCAGTGAGCGTTTTCTAACTCATGATAATACATGTTATGACAATTTACTGTGCCATTATCTCCCATTGCTTCAAATTTTTGATCCATTCAAAGACTTGGGAAATGCAAAACAATCTAACATAACATGCATTACAATGAGTTACGGAAAAAAAGGCAAATTGGTGTCGGTAATTAAAGAGGATACACAACACAAAATATGAAACTATCTAATATAAAAGATCTGCAAGAGATACAGGCACACACCAAACCTAATAAAAAAAAATACAAATTGACTTTCGTTTGGCAAAAAATTAGCAAAAAAGAAATACCATGGGAAGTCATGCTCATGGTAGCAATGAGCTTTGCTGTCTTATTTTCAACAAAACTGCTTGAGATTTGAGCTCAGACGTTTTTTTTTTAATATCTTAAATTTGTTTAAATTGTCTAAAACGCTCTTTAATTTCTCAATATCTGTGTTTTCTTGTTGCGTTTCCTGTATATTAGTGTAATAACGCCGTATTAGTTTTGGAAAATGACAGAAAAGCGTTATTGTTAAACAGGGGTAATTCCATGTTACATAGAATCTATTTCTAGATTTTTCAAGTTTGTTCAGTAAAAAAAAACAAGTCTTAGACAACAAAACATTGTTTTTAAACCAGAAGGCTGCTGTGGTGTGCATTTAATTCAGGACATTAAGGCATGTACCTCCCTATATGGGAGTTTAGTTATTTTATTTCTGTACCTATATCACTATTGCATTAGATTTATTCATTTGAGATGTCTCTCATTAGAAAAAAAAACAAAAAAAAGAAAACGACTGTTTTTTTTTGTCTTATAAAAAATCGGTTTGTTGATAAAAAAACAATGTTTTTTTCATTTGTAACACTAACAATTTGAATAATTGCTTAATCACTTCAAAATTTTAATAAACATTACCTGTACATGAAGATATCGTTCCAAAACTTTAAAAGAGGTCAATGATACTTCCCGGTCTAAATGCAAACTGTGATTAGCTTCTAGTGATGGTTTAAGCTGTAAGAATACTTCAGCTCCACTCTCTAACACAACTTCTATTGGACTAGCCTGCCCATAAACTTTAAATGCACCTTTGTCCAAACAAAGCGTTATTTTCAACCCTGTATCATTCTTCACTTTGTAGGGTGCAGAAACTGCTGCAGATTTTACTATGCCCGATGACATAGCATTTGAAAAAGCTTTCGCTAGATTATTCAAAACTTCTAAAGCTGTTTTAGTAACTGTAAGTTCTAGATTAGTACTAGAAGAAATATCAATGCTCATAGCAGCTTGAATTTGAGCTCGTTCTTCATCACTTTCTGCTGTTGGACTTGATGGACTTGCTTCTTCAGGTTCATTCATTGATACCTAAATTAAATGGTGACCCCAAGTTACTGCATTTATTTAATATGATTTTTAAAACACAACTTACCTCAAGCTTCAATCCCCAAGGTACATAAGCAAGTTTGTTGTCAACATTAGTTTCTACAGGTTCAATAAGTGGTTCCCATAGTGCTAAGCTGCTGTTGTAATATCCAATTTGTAATGTTAAACTTGCTTCAACTGACATTTGGGAGCTCCAATCATTTACACTTCCTTGAAAACTACTTTCGAGTAGAAGCAATGGAAGAGTTTTATTTCCTACACCAGCCTCAAGAGTTACTACTAATGAATTTAGCGATACAATACACAACTCTTTAACTTTTGGAGTAGCCTCTAAGCCGGCAGATTCCTCTTCACTAACAATATCACTTACATATTCGAATGCATCTTCAGCTGTATCTAAAGATTAAGGCAAAATTAAGCACATGTAGTGGTGTAGTTTTGATTTAATAAAATTATTAGATAATACTTTTTGTTTGACAACAATGGAAATAACATTATAGAAAACTATGAAATTTTAAAAATTATAAATACCCACCTGCTTTTAAAAACCAAAAATCTTGTTCTGAATAGGGTTTATACTCCCAAACTTGAGAATGATCATCTAAAGTGGTTTCACTATCTACTTTTGTTGCATCTCCACTGTACATAGTAGAATAAACGTTATTCAATAATTCAATTGTTGATGGTGATACACTAATGCGTATATCAGTGATGCAAACCTACAAAACACACACATTCATGTGGATAATATTACAATATAGAAAAATTTACTTACTTCTATATGCAACCCTTGGCCTTCTGGTGTTGAACCTGCCACACTAATGCTAACAGGGTGCAAAACTGAACCTCTTGTTTCAGCTCTTCTTGTTGGATCATAACAACATGTATACAGCTGAATATCATTTATAGAACCGTTTATAACTTGATGAGATCCAGAAGTTCGCAACTTCATTATTATTTCAGTCTGAAACAAACAAAATAAAGGGAAACATTTTAGTTAATAGTTCCCGAAGATATATGCAAATTGTATTGTGTTGTGGCTTTATAATCTTCTAAAAATGCTGTTTTGACATAACATAATTTTTCAAACATTTAAAATTTTTAGTTTTTACTTTTTAAGAGACTATATTACAAATTAAAATTCTACCTATGCCACATAAGTTGGTTCGGTTTAATTTAGATAAGGTCTCGAAAATTAAAAAACAATGAAGACAACTTCAATAACAGCATCAGTTGTAGAAAGGTTTCTGTTAATGAGTATTTATTTTTTTAAATTTCTTTTGTGATAACAATGAATTGAAACCAAGAAATAGTAGACATGCCACCCATGTGTAATAAATGTTTGCAGCATGTTTTTCAAGCAATATTAGAACGGTTACCTGTAAAGGTATACTGCAATGTAATTTTTCATGAAAATGGCGCATCATCATGCAATGCTACCACCATAAACACAACTTTTCTAAATAACTCATTTGGAAATAATTGCATTACTGAATATGGGCCATCAGTTCACCAAATAAAAATCCAATGGTTTTTTTCTTTTGGAGTTATTAAAAGGACGTTTTTTAAACCTTACCACAAAGTAGCAAATACATACAGATGCTGCTAACAATGTTCCCATTCAAATGTTGCCTACTTCTTTACATAATGGTAGACATTTTGAACAATTTTAATAATAAAATGTTAATTAATAATAGATTTCTTTGTTCCCACAATTTTTTTTAATTGATAGAACAAAAAACTTTTTATAAACTGTTAAGTTTTGTTCGATTTTGACATTTTCTATTAAATTAAATTGGTGTGCACAGCAAACTAAAAGGTATACCTTTTTTTATATTTGAGACCTTTTTTAAATATTTTCTGTTTCGGGTTAAGAGTCCCATGACGTGTATAAAATTGTTAGTTTAAAATAATTTTTGAAATTTAAAGTTCCTATTTGTGTACATCTTAGTTCAGTCATTATGTTGAAAAAATTCATTAGATGTGGAAATAACTCTGGAATAAATTTATTTGTCTAAACCCTTTATTTTGCATAAAAATAATGTCTTAAAATTTTTGACTTTGGCCAAGCCCTGCAACCCTTTTAGATTTTAAAAAATAGGTGCAAAAAATCAGTTTTTTCAAAACAGGTTGTTTCTGATGCATACTAAAAACTAAAAAAAATAATGTTCTAGCTCCAACGGGTTTTTGAGATATGGCTTCTCAAAGGTGATCCCTTTTTCGCAATTTTTGGCCAAAAAAACGTACTCTTCAGATTTTATAAAACTGGTCATTTCCTGATCATCCTACGAAAAAGTAGGCTAGGGAGGAGTAAAAAGAAAGTACACTCAATTCTCTGTAAATCTAAAAAAATACATTCTTCGTATGCTTAATAGGGTAGGCCCTATTTACACTAAAACAATAAACTACTTACATTAAGAACAAGAGCATTTGTGTCTATGTTATCCATATGTTCAACAAGTATAATATCTGGTTTTTCCACACGCAAATTAAGAGACATGGTCGACTCTTTTTGTGCTATAGCTGTATTAGTTTTACTAGTAGTACGACTGCTAGAAGCTTCTTTTAGCGCTATCTGACTACGTACTGGTTTATTGAGCTTATTTACATCTGCTTGTGGAGAGGCACCAGTGAAAAATTCAGCTATCTTCAAAAGATAATCGACTGACAAAATTAGAGTGAAACTGTATACACGTACATCAGCTGAAATGAAAAAAAAAACTAGTAAATCAATGATACTGTTAACATTTATTTAAAAACCCTACCAAACATATCATTATCCTTTAGCTGAAATGTTACATCGATCATGCTTCTAGCAGGGCTCACAGATTCCGATGAAGTAGAGGTAGAAAGAACTTCAATCTCAGATGTATCATGTTTTCGCTCTATTAAGCGATTTAACTTATGTTCTCTACCTTTACGCATATCATCCATCAAACAATTTACTAGGAGTACAGAGGTTACTATAGAGTTGTCTGATAAAATACGACCTTTTACTGACAGTACTTCCAGAGAAAAACGTGCCAATGCATCTTTAGGGTCATGTGTAGGTGATACAACTGAAGGCTGAAAAGTGAAATTGCAGAATTTTAAAGCATTTTTTTTATATTAAGCTATCCTACAACAGAAGCTATACCACATACAAATAATACAGGGTGTTCGATGGAAGTCGATTAAATGGAAAAAGATGTAGATATTTTAGACAATAGCTTAGTAGAGTTTTTGTCTTTTTTTTTAATAATGCATGGCTTACTAGATATTTGAGATGACGAAAAATGCAAATTATTTTACATTGCAATATCTTTGTTAATAATGAAAACAGAAAATAAAGTTAAAGAGAACAGTTTTAAAACTTCTTAGATTGTATAAAACAATAATTTTTAAGCAATTCTGCTTTGTTTATGTTTCAAGATATAACATAAACTTGTATTTTTTTCCTTTTCAACAATATAAAAGTTTATGCACTGACTGTCAAAAACTTTGAAGATATTGAATAAGAAATCAATGTGGCATGAACAAATATTAAAAAGATACCTTTCTAAATATCAGTAATAACACTACTACAAATAATTTATTAATTAGCTGTGTTTAATTTTAATTTATGTTTAAACTTGGCTTTAAACTAACCAATTTCAATACTGCAAATATAAGATGAATACAATTCTACAAAGCCATTAAAAAACTCGTAGTCACCTATGAAACAAAACCAGCATGTAGATGATTAGTTTGCAAATCGCAGAGCGTTCCTATTTAAATTAAATTTAAAACACTAAACAATCAAAAAGACATAAGAAACAAAACAATTAAAAACCACAATAAATGTTGCAAATGTTATCCATTTGTTTCTAGGCATAAACAAATTTGTTTGTTTCTTCATGTTTGCAAAGAACCTTGCCAGATATTCTCTCGTTTCGATTATTTAGTGTTTAAATTTAATTTAAATAAAAACGTATTTCAGGTTCTCTTTACTAAATATAACAAAAATAAAAATTAAAATAAATTATAGACATCATGCAAGATAACCTAGCAAAAAGAATGTACAAAACATTTAATTACAATACAATACTGCCACGGGATTTAAACTGGGGCCGCCAGATTACAAGCTCATGCTTTTAACGCTACACCAAGTCACAGTTAAATTTTTTTTTCATTATGTGAGTTAATAGTCTAAAGTCTGCCAACTGACATTTATTATGAACGTTTATGAAATGAAAACAATGAACATTAAAAATTATTTATAATGCTTGTTAATTCTTTAAAAATGTTAAATATGAGTAATTACAGTAAAATAATAAGCACGTAACTATGATAATAGGTTCAGGAGTTGCAAACTAATCATCAACATACAGGTCTTGTTTCATAGGCAACTGCGAGTTTTGTTTTTGATTGTCTTACTAAAACGCTTTGCGCATTCCAAAAACTCAAGATTCTCGCTTGAACTCGCACTGCTAAATAAAATAAATTAGTCTATTCGTTTTCATCAAAAAGTCATTTTTGCTGTGGAAGGATATTGCAAAACTGAACCAAGGTAGTCTTAAATTGTTAACAAAACAAAAACAAGAGTTAATTTAAATATCAAAAGAAAATGAATTCACCAAACAGACTGCTACTGAATGTTTATTATACTACACTGTAGTACTGCAATTGCAATTTAATCGCCCTCACATTTTTCTCCTTCCTTCTTCATCATTTTCTTTTATACCCCTATATTTCAGAGCGTCAAAAATTAAAGTCATTTTAAGACTGTAACTGATATAAAGTATTTTAATATACAAAAAAACATTTTATAGACAGCCACTTTAAAAAAAGAAGTTTTGTAATATCTATTTTTTTTTTACTTTTTCGTTTATTTTGATGAGAATTTAGAAAAGATACCTTAAAAATGTTATGATTTATCCTCTATCTTTCCATAAACATTAAATTTTTTGTTTCATTGTATTTTTCTACTTTTTAACGTAATTTTAAGTTTGGAAGCTACTTACCGATTTGGGTCCACTTGAAAACAAATTAATAATAAAACTATCCATCGTAAAGGTAAATTTAACAGCTGTATGAACCTTCGGTTGAATTTCAACTTTACTATCTTTGGATAGCAAAGCCACTTCTGTTGATTTAACAGATGCAACAGCATGCACGTCACTTTTAACTGGAATTGTAGTAGTACTGGTAGGTTGTTGCTTTCCTTCGGCTAAATTTCCACTTAACACGCTCATTATCATTTGGTAGTCAGACTGACTCAACAGCAGCTATAAATAATGTAAAAAAAAATAAATCATTTGAAAACATAATCTCTTATGTTCAAAATCGCTTAGGTGCATTATGTTGCGGTACAACAGTTTCGAGAAAACTACAACAGTTGAGTGTAACGTCCAATAGATAACGACGAGTGTTCTGTATTATTTTAGACAACAATTTTCGGGATTAACGCAATGGATAAACTCAGTTACGTCAATCCAGAAGGTTGTGTTATACACTAACATACAATTTTACATTCACAGCACAATGAACAAAATGTAAACACTAGGTACACTTTAGTATTGCTCAATAAGCTGTAGTAAGGTAATTACACTAACTTTGTTGTGATCACTTAATTTAAATCACGACTTAACTGGCAAACGAAGTATATTACTTTGTAAAACCCCAAAAATTGGCACTCTGTAGACACCCCACAACTCGAATTGAAAAGAATTATAGATTAAAATGTGTAAAGGACCCTCATCAGCTAATTTAGAATTTCCAAACTTATTTGGTAGGTATTTTTTAATATGTCATTAATATCTTTACAGATCAAGATATAATTGCAGAGGCTACAAAAGCTGATGATAATGCGTTGAATATCACCAATTCCTAATGTGAGTTTGTAAAAGAATCTTGTAATAAAATCATGCACAAAGATGCTGTTCGGTCATTTGCTCAGTGCATTCAATGGGCAGAAGAAAATAATGTTCCAATGCAAGACGCTCCTTTATTAAAAAGATTGAAAGAAAAAGCCAGTACACATTTTTCGAAAACACAAAGCAGCAAAAAATTAGTTATTATTAAAAAAAAACAATTGTGTGAATGTAGTTTGCTATTTGTTTATAAAAATAGTTAGAATTCATTAAAAAACTTTGTTTCTTGATTTGTGTATTTTTTTCAAATATTTCTATAATTATTCATATTTAGACCCTATTGTTCTTAAATCTTCGACCGATTTTTTCGCAAAAATAAAAAATATCGATTTTTTGCTTGCTTTTCGTGGAAGTGGGAACTTAAATATGCATGTAAGGTACTGTAATCTTACAGCAATTGTTGGGGTTAGCTGAAAATTGATATAAAATACGTTTAAAAATATGAAAAGTAAACATTGTTGAAGAAAGTGAGAAGACAAATAAATACATCGCCCAGTTTTTTATTTTTGTTTTTGTATTAACTTATTTAAATATTAAATATTGTGCAATAAAATGATATTTGTGTCATATACCATGACCACAAAACATTTTATTAGTTTGTTCATTTCTACCACAGTATTAATGCATTAATAATAATCATTACCGTAATTGAATCAATTTTTCCAGACAAATCAATATCAGGAACAGCTCTATACCAACCAGTAGATAAATTACGCTTCACAATCAACGAAAAAGTAAGTGGTTGCAACAACGAACATGTAGTGGCTATGTTGCTATCATGATCCAGTCTAATTCTAGCCAGTGTAAAACTAGTTAGTTTCAATTTCATTTCATCCAACACAGCATTTTGTTCTTGTTCATTTTTAATGTCAAGAGTTAAAAATCTATTTGAAATTGTTATGTGACCCAAATCTAATAACAAAGCATCATAACTTTGGGAGTTTACAGGCACAATTATGTCAGGTGCCTTTAAGTCAATATTTAAACTTATTCGCGTTGCATTCTCATATGCATTTTGCATATTTTGTTTTGCTGTTTGGGCAGCAGCTTGTGATGCTTCTATGATCGTTGCTTGTGCATCTTGAAATTGGTTCAAGAAGTCCTGGAAAAATAGAAGACGTATAAAGATTGTCACTATTTTACTAGAAATGTAGGCAACTAAAAAATTCAAACAAGGAAGGGATAGGAACCTAGTGAGTGCCGCAAGGAAAGTATGTAATGAGTCAAGCTTGGATTTGTATCCATAGTCCAGTCAAATTAAACCAATTTTCGACAAATAAAAACATTAATCAGTAAAGATCTGAATTTTGGTATACATGCTTATTATGGCTTCCCATTGAACATACTAAAAGTCCCCGTCAAAATCTGTTGCGCTCGAGCCGCCGTCTTGGAAAAAAGGTAAACTTTTTCAATTTAGGCCTATATCTCGGCAACTATAACTGATACGAAAAAATAGTTCCGACAAAAAATATAGCTTATTAAATTGCCTATAAAAAAGCATATTAATATTTTTTTTGTATCTCCAATACTTTAGCTGTAATCCGACGTTGAATAGCAAAAATATTTATATTTTTGCCCTCGATTTGCCTTTTTTGATTCTGTACACTGTAAAAATATATTTTTTGAAATTTATTCCCTGAAACTAGAAAGAGAGAGAGGGGGAAATAGAGAGAGGGAGAAAGGGTGAGAGGGAGGGAGAGAGGGAGGGAGAGAGGGAGGGAGAGAGGGAGGGAGGGAGGGAGAGAGGGAGAGAGGGAGGGTGGGAGAGAGGGAGGGTGGGAGAGAGGGAGGGAGGGAAAGAGGGAGGGAGAGAGATGGGAGATGCATTATATGGCGGGTCTGTAGCAGGTCAGAACGCGTTTAGGACCCGCTTCGTAGATAAGAGTCCAAGCCCCGAGCGGCAGATATTCGCCCTCACTGGTGACGAAACGTTGTGCGACACACATCTTCTCTACGCGTCTTTATTCATTTTATCAAAAACATGGCAAGTGACGTAAATTGTTTTTTTCACTACTAGTAATATGGCGTAGCATTTTGACACATAATAGAATGCTGTGAAATTCAATTTCTCTACCTTTGCTCACTGACAGGTAACTAATTTTTCACGCTACCGGCAGTGTAAGTAGGCCTTACATCCATAGCTACAGGGATCGTAAGTGGCTGATAACATTCGTGTACTAGTTACCCTTGACGACGGAACTTAATAGTGTCACTTACGTTCCTAGGAAAATAATGGTGATTTTAACTGTTGGTTGATATGGTAACAAACACAGACAACTTAGAATAATGGAGCTTTTAAAAATTAATTCCGATGACAGCTGTCAAAACGAACTATTAAAAATATTATTAAATTTCTACCTGTAGGCCTACTTACATTGCCGGTAGCGTGAAAAATGTAATAAGTAACACGGAATGTATCGACTAATAACATCCTCGGCAGGCGACAAGCTTCGGCTCCGCCTCAGCTCGTATTCGCCTACCTCGGATGTTATTACGTCCTTACATTCCTTGATACTTAAATAACTATTTCATTATTAACCACTGGTAAATAATGAACAAATTTATATTTTTTGATAATCCTGTGACAGTTTTAAAGAGAACGTTTTTATAGCAGGATTTAATATAATGGAGAGATTCTATTTAATGGTATTTTATGGATAAAATAGTTGTTTAAATAAATTAATTTAATTTTAAAAACTTTGGTGTATTTGAATATACGTTTTTCGCGCCGTAATAAATGACAACTCTGTCAATATCAATTTCGCCTATAATACAACCACACAAAGTAAAAAACAGAAAATTGTTAATAATTTCAGTGTTTTAGATGAAACCAGTTCTTAAAAACAATGTTTTTGAATACCAATGACGATTTAACAATTTTCAAACAACTGTCATGGGAAAAAAACAAAAAACTGTTATTTGTTTTATAATTTGAAATAAACAGGGATTTAAGTTAAAATAGTCATTTTTCGACAATTATAAGGGTTTATATCACTAGTAGTAAAAAAAAAAGTATATACGCCTCGGTAGAAAAGTCTTATAGCCCTCGGGCCTTACATCCCTCAGCGCCTCGGGATCTAACCTTAGCCCTCAGGTTATAATAGCAGACTCTTCTACCTTGGTGTATAATATACTATTATTTGTGAGGAAAGTCTTCGTACTGAAGAGACAGTGAGTGTTAAAGATAAAGGACTTACCACTTAAAAAAAAACCAGCGACAGGAGAGGAGACAATAAAAAAGAAAAATTGGAGGGATTGCATACAGTGACTGTGCATATTTCGTGCAGAAAAGAATATACTCGTGAAAAAAGCATTATTGCTGCATTAAAATTGAAACGACAAAGCACCACTGAAGCAGAAGCTGTAAGTTTGCCGAAAAAATCGAAGCTCAGGTCATCTATCCCAAGTTTTCAATTTAAAAGTGCGTGTTTTTACTGTGCAAAAACAATCGATTCGCAGTTTTATGAGAGAAAACAATTTTTAATGAATTTAATGATTTGTCATTTATTCATAATCTTTACAGGTCATGAAGCTGCAAACAATCATTTGCACAACAGTTTCAAGTGCTCAAGAGACTTTCTTCTCTATTCGATGTCGGATTACAGCTAAAGTATTGGAGATAGAAAAAAAAATATTAATATGCTTTTTTATAAGCAATTTAATAAACTATATTTTTTTATCTGAACTATTTTTTCGTATCAGTTATAGTTGCCGAGATATAGGCAAAAAACTGAAAAGGTGTACCTTTATTCCAAGATGGCGGCTCGAGCGCAACAGATTTTGACGGGGACTTTTAGTATGTTCAATGGGAAGCCGTAATAAGCATGTATACCAAAATTCAGATCTTTACCGATTAATGTTTTTTTTTTTTTCTAATTTGACTGGACTACCATGGGTTTGACTTTAATAAGTGAATTTTAATTATTTTACTTATTAATGGATACCTCAATCTTCTCCTGGCGCACTTATTAGTTACCCATGTTTCTGATAAAATAGTGATAACCAATAACATACTTACCAACATATCAGTAACAAAACAATTAAGAAATACTATTTTTAAGCAACCCATTGTGGCTTGAATAGACATATCAATATTATTGGGATCAGCAGACTTATGTTCTGCATTATACATTACAACTTGTGCATTAACAGCCTCTTCACTACTCACTGTTAAAATCTGCAAACAGTCAATATTACAATACATACTAGACTTAGAAATTTACTAACGCATACCTTTTTGTGAATTTTCTGATTTAAGTCCATAACCGTAACATCAAGCAAACGTGCAACAACTTGAGTATATGACTTCTTTACTATAACCTCAGATGTTATGCCTTTGACAGCAACTGAAGATATTTGGTGTTCATCGCAAGCAAAGAGTACCATTAGTTCTTGTAAACGTGCATTAAGTTTAAATTGTATTGCTTCAATTACAACTTTTGAAGGTTTCTTTTCAAGTAGTGTACTAACTGCAAAATCAAAATGTACATTGCTTTTAGTAACTTTTACAATCTACTACTACAATTAACCTACAATTTGTAGAATATATTACTGTTTACTTACTTGTTTTTGAACTCTTAACTCCTGCAACAAAGCTTTCAGCAACAGAAGACATTCTTCGTATTTTGTCTACACTTGACGAAGAAGGTAGGACGTTTAAGGCAGCTAAGGAAGGATTACGAAGTTCTTCCACTTGCATTTGCAGCTCTGTTGTAAATTTCATCAGAGAGTGAAGTCCTTCTTGATGTAACACTACATTAAGTGATGCAAATTCCAAGTTCAGTCGTGACTCACACGACTGATGTTTTGAGTGAAATTCAGGGGACTTCTTATCCACCTGCAGATGAAAACTGTCATTAAACTTAGAGTTCTAATATCAAATGCAATAATTAGTTTCTGTGATAATGAGATAAAAATTAGGCCTGGGTCGGCATATTGCTACGTATCATTATACTGATATATCGGTACTTGTCGATATTTTGATACTTCGCCATGTATTGTTATTTCGACATATAGCAATTGAAAAGTTGATATGTATCAAAAGTTTCGTATAGCACAGCATGTCGCAACTGGATATTTGATACTTTGTCACTGTTGAAAAGGCAAAACTTAGGTGCAATTTAGGGGAACCAAATGTTTTAAAAAAGGGAACCTAGAGGCACCATAAATTTTGAAGCTTAAATATACAGGATGTCCATTTTATTCAAGAACATTTGATTTAAAACTGCGCTATCTTACTTGATTATGTGCGTAAACATAGCTAAATGCATGAAGTATGAGTAAAATGCATTAAAATAAATTGTTTTATTAATTACATGATGCTGTGTACATGAAATTCAGATAAATAAGCTGTAAAAAACAAGGATCTGTGTAGGTGCAGGCTAAATGCATGCACTTGTGCTGTAAATGAGGAAATTGGGAGTTCAAAACTGATGCAAGTTAACCAATATTTTTTTTCTAATTCCTTTCTTTTTGTTTAATTTCTATTTTTCAGTATGTTTTTACATTAAGCTTTGTGTAATGTAATAATTCAAACTTATTTTGTCATAAAAAGAGCAATAATTGTTAATTGGTGTAAAATGATTTACAATAATAATCTAATCTTGCGTGAAATACAAATACAATACAAAAATTTACAAAACGTCATTTTACACACATTTACAATTGCTTTTTTTTTTCGAAAACATCGTATCGCAAATCTGGTTTCAGCCCGATATTTAGAATAAGAAGTTGCTTTAAGAATGTTTTTATAGATTTCGAAAATTTTCATAACTAAATCAGCTACGGCAAAAAAAACAAAAAAAGTTTTTTCAAATATCTGAAAAACGAGACT
Source organism: Ctenicera cuprea (assembly GCA_958336395.1). Classification (NCBI taxonomy): domain Eukaryota; kingdom Metazoa; phylum Arthropoda; class Insecta; order Coleoptera; family Elateridae; genus Ctenicera; species Ctenicera cuprea. The sequence goes on from OY284490.1 coordinate 42,410,385, forward strand.
TGCCACTGTGAATTTCTTTACAGATTATTGTTAGTCTAAAAATTTTGCAACTTTGCCTCAATTTAACCGACTCTATCTCTTCAAATAAGCGAGATCCCCATGTGGGGCTCGAATTTGAAACAGTTTGTATATTCAATTTAATTTCAAATAAATTTATTAGTAAAACTACTAGTAAATTGGGATGCAGTTCCATTTGTCAAATCTTTATATTACACAGTGAATTTCAATTTAGGTGGAACATTATAGTTTAGCATGAAGAATATGAAACGGTTGTATATGAAAATCCCTAGAGAATTTTAATACTTTCAGTCACCCTAAATACCTAGAAAGATAGCATTTTGTAACATCACTTGATGGCAATTTATTCAAAAATTTAATACAAACAAGATTTTAAATAAATTATTTAATAATACTCAAGCCACCAGTGCATTGCTATAACCGGTTGCAAAACCCTGCTTGGAATTCATGGTCAACGTATAAGCGGTTTTTTCAAAATTTTTTTGTAATTGTATTTCTATGTAAGGGTGGGAAATTTTTTTATATTGGAGAAAAAATTTAAAATATTCGATCAAATAGGATTTAAAAACTATAATGTGGCCAAACAATTTATTAAAAACTTTTATTTACATTTTTCTAAATAATATGAATACACCCAATATTTCATACTTTTGGTGGACCCTACACATACACTTTTTTTATATAGCATATACACCTATTTCACTACATCTGTCATCTGACGTCGCCTATATGTGCGCCAATGGAAAAAAGCACCGGTTATCCTCTATAATGTATAAGCACTTTGCACATACACTATGTCGATAAAGTACCCCCCCCCCCCACCCAAATAACTTTTGAACGACTTGATATTTTACCACAAAATTTGGTGTGCTGTAATGGGAAATTAAATACTACCTTTCAGACCATATTAAAATTTTGTATCACCAAAATGGCGACTGGGCGCCATTTGGAATAATTTTTTTAAATGGAAAGAGGAGTCGAGTGACACCTCATTGGAAAGGTCTTTTAGTTCTGCGTCTGATCCTAGAGTTTCAAAGAAAAATATTCCGCCATAACAAAATGACAATGTTTGAAGATAAAGAAGTCTATTTAAAAAAACTAAGTATTAAAGCTTAAATTAATTAAATTAAGTGTTTGAAATGGTTACCATTCACTTCTTGGTACATAAAAAGTCGGTTATGAAATTCCTGCCTTACATTTTCATAAGTTTCTAGAGTGATATTTCTGCAAACTTCTGTAATGCGTTGCTCCAGTTCTTCAATTGTTTCTGGCCGGGTTCTGTACACTTTCGATTTCAGGTATTCCCATAAAAAAAATCTAAGAAAGTTAAATCTGGGGAGTGAGCCGGCTATTCTACAGGCCCCCGCCTACCAATCCATCTTCCAAGAAAATGTCCGTTGAAAAAGTCAGAAACAGGCCTATAATAATGAAACGAAACCCGGTCCGCTATGTTAGAAAGAGTCAGTAGCTGCAAGCTGGGCGGTTATCCTTGTTTTACGCACGTGAAGAAGTGGGTGTAAACAAACGAGTTTGTGTTTTTCAATCATTTATTGTTATAAATAAAAAAGTTTTTCGCTTAAAATGGTTCAATTCTGTTGTGCCTATGGTTGTGGCAATGAATGGAAACCTAATGGAAATTACCGATTCCACAGGTAAGGATTTATACGACTTTTAAATAAAAAGTTGAGGTTATGCCAGTTTCTTTAAGGCAAACAAAACTGTTTCAAATAATAAAAGATCATGTAAAGGATAAAATAACAACATTCACCAATTCCTTACCTTTTGTATTTTTTATTTGTAGATTTCCATTAAAACGGCCTGATATACTAAAACTGTGGATACAGGCAGTTCGATTAGAAAACTTCAAGCCAAATACACATACAGTGATATGTAGTAGTCATTTCACCGAAAGCAGCTATTTGGAATCATCTTTGAATAAGAAACTTTTAAAGAAAGATGCGGTTCCTTCATTTTTTAATTTTCCTACACATTTAAAGGAGAAGTCCGCAGTTCCCAGAAAAATTGTTCGCCACATTAAGAATTTTAGGACAAAAAGCAACAATTCGACAAAAACTACACAATAGTATTATATTTTATCATGTATAATTTATGTATATATTGTCATATGTATCCATATATTACCATATTTTGTATTAACTTTATAACAAAAAAAAAATAATATATACCTATTCCAAATAATAAGCAATTCGATTTCTGTTTGTCTCCGTTTGAGCGTTGTTGGAGTTAATATTATCTGTTATATTTCAGCACCAATGACGTTTTTAATTTTTCAAACATGTTCTTTCATTTTATTACCATCAAAAACTAGTAAAAATTGTATAAAAGTTTGATAGATCGCGATTTATCTTTCATCCGGGCCGCGCTCGCGATAGGAGTGTATGAGTAAGACAAGGACGCGCGCCCAGTCAACAGCAACTACCCTCTTCTAATATCTAGGACCGGCTCTCGCCTTAGCGCGTGCTCCTTCCAGTCGGTAATATCTGGGTGTCGGTAATATAGTTCAATGGTTATGGCTGAATATTTTTCTTTGGAACTCTAGGATCAGACGCAGAACTAAAAGACCTTTCAAATGAGGTGTCACTCGACCCTGGATAAAAAACCAAAACCATTATGAATTGAGCGAGTCCATTTGTTTAAAATCCGCCATTTTGTTATGGCTAAATATTTTTCTTTGAAACTCTAGGATCAGACGCACAATTAAAAGACCTTTCAAATGAGGTGTCACTCGACCCCCTTTATATTAAAAAAAAAAATTCAAAATGGCGCCCAGTCGCCATTTTGAATAATACAAAATTTAATTTTTGGCTAAAAAATAGTATTTAATTTCCCATTAAAGCACACCAAATATTGCGGTAAAATATCAAGTCGTTCAAAAGTTAGTTAAGGGGGGGGGTTACTTTATAGACAGACGGTATATTCATCTCACTGTTCAGTGTCTTTGTTGCCGAGTGTAACACGTCTATTCCAAATAAAAGTATGACATTACAGCACAGTTGCAGTATGATGTTTTTAGGTTTATATTCTATACTACTTCCATAAAATTTAAAAACACACCTACCTGCATGAATTCAACGACAAACAAATACTCCCCAGCTTCAGCCTTTACGGGTGTACTAATAATATCAATAACATCATTTATGCGTGACTGACTACAACCAATTCCACCTAATCGCACAGTGATACCAGTGTTGTAAGTTTGTTGCAATAACTCAAACTCCAATGAAGTGATATTGAATCTAGCTATTTCTTCAACAGGTGAAGCAGACATTTCTTGGTGACTCACCACCAGAGACAATTCTGTAAGACATTCATTAGTACTTTTTCAGTAAAATTATAAATACTTTACCTTTCATAACAAATTGCATATCCAAAGTTGTGAATTGAACAAAATCGCCTTTGGGAGTTTCTGTTTCCAAAATAGTACTACTTTTTGCAGGTTTGGGCTTATCAGCCATTTCTAAATATTTTAACATCATACTCTGGCTTGAGCTACGGGATCTGGACGATTTCTGTAAAAGCAAAGATGTGTCAGTAAATCACAAACAATAATAAATACAATTTAGAAATTTAAACCAAAATAAGAGGTATTTTTAAATACAGGGCAAAACAGCTTAAAGAAGTTTGATCATTTATACACAAAATCGAATTTTTAGTAAATACTTACCAAAAGTGGTTTACTTTCCGGTGGTGTTTCTTCTGGTAATGGAATGCTAGTAGCTAAAGCAACTAAAAGTAACAATCTAACATCAGTGATATTAACAGCAATTGATGGCAGTTGGCCTCTGATTTTTGCCAGTGGCAAACGTGGATCATCAGTAATCAAGCACTTATACAAACTTACACTTAAGCTAACAGGGCTTAACAAATGTAAGGGAGTAACACAAGATTCATTGACATATTTATTCCAGTCTTCTCCACCTTGTGCTAACACAATTTGTAAATTAGTAAATTCCAGATTAAATTGATCGTAACTTTGTGCGATCATTTCTTCTAATATTTCTTGCCCAGCAGCTCCTTTGGCATGTAAATGGCGAACTGCAATTGCTGAACGATCAGCCGAGGATATTTTCACATGACCCAAGTTCACAACCAACACGTTTTCAATGCCTGTGTATTTTCCACCATATGGTATAATTACATACGGAGCATGTAAATCTACTTTTAAATCTAATACCGTGTGTTTTTCAATTGCATGTTGTAAACCAGTAGCTGACATTTCTTTAATATTGCTTAAACTATTTTCTGCAGCAGCTGATAATCTGTAACGAATTTTCTATGTTATCAATGAAATAATTAACAATTTAGACCCATTGAGAGTAAAGAATAGGATCTCTACAGTGTGGTGCACCAACAGTAAAACAAACTGTAGAGGTTTTCGTCAAAAGGTTATTGCAAATCTTTACATGAACTATGCATTTTGCTTTGTCCAATCCAAAATCCTGCAATAACCTAGTCTCCTACTTTACACTACTGCATAGCATCAAACAAACTAGTGAAAACAATTGCAGTTTTTGTTTTTATTAGATTTGTTTAACAACCAGCTACACTGCTGCTATGATTTATCAATTATCAGCCATGCCAGAGGTTAAGCTGCTACATCTAGAAATGTAGTTAAACCTTTGTCTCCTACACACATTTCACCATGATTATTTTTCCGGATTTAAATCGCTTAGCAAGCAAGGTAAGTACTAAAGAACAAAGGAAAATGATTGCGCATGCCGCCATCCTCCAGGTGAAAAATGGCAAATCAAGGCACTGGTACTTTTACATATTTTTTACGTTTTAAATATTATCGCGCCAATGAATGACTGAAGAACACTATTTACGCAAGGCACTAGATAATTTGGCTGCAGACTTTGAACCAAAAATCGTTATAAACAGTATATTTGAAGAGTTATCAAAAATATGCAAAGAACAAAAAATATATTTTCTAATTAAAGCTAATTGATAGTCATAGTTCTAATTGCGTACTTCCGAAAAACGCATGGTTGATATTAAAAATATCTAATTTTCTCTTAATTTTCACAATTGTTTAAAATAATTTTTTATCCTAATAAAGTACTTCAAATAGTCTATCAAACTGATAAAATATTAAAACAGATACTTACTGTTCTAAAGCGGATGACTCTTGAACCCTGAAAACATCTATGACTTTATTAATAGTCTGTGCATCATAAACAATCTTCAACGGTTTTGCATTAACATGAACTCTTTGAGCACAACATTTATCTAAAGGATTTGTTTCAAATAATACATCAAGCAGAGCACCATCTTCTCCTGAATTTGTTTTAGATGTAACCAATTGAGGTAATAATTCATCTTGCTGCAGTCCATATACGGCAAATTCATCAATATTTACAGCAACTCTAAAGTAAAATCGATTAATAAAATCACAATATGATAACTGTCACACTAATATTACTTAATGGCAGAGGCAGTAGGTCTTGTATCTAAACGACATTTTACTCCTTTGAGTTCTGTACTAACAACTCTCGGTACTTCACTCAAATCATCTCGTACCTGAATTTCAAGTAAACGAAGCACAAAAGTGCAGGAATTGTCCACATATGCTTCAGGATATTCTAATGGTGCTGAATTTTCCTGGTAGTCGATTGCTTTATACAAACGCGATTTTTCGTCTGGTGTCATTGCAGCTTCAAACTTTTTCACTTAAAAAATAATATTTAGATAATAGTTTAAATGAAAATACACATTTGTATCTACTTATATCAGTAGATTCTGCAAGTTCTTTGTCTTCTTCAGCAGAACTTCCCCACCAACTGCTAAACCATGACTTCTTTTGCACCTGTGATTGCAGTTTTCCCAATCGTGCCACTTCAAATTCAATTTTCTGACGTATAATGACAATATTAACTATATCTAATTTCTTTTCAAACAGATCCAGCTTACTCTGAACATCTTGTGAAATCTACAAGACGAAAAACCATAGTCACGCTTATTACAATTTATTTAAAAATTATTTACACACCTTTTTTTGTACTAACTTTGTTTGGTATAGGTTAGCATAAGTTTTACATACATCACGATGTTCTTTTATATGGGACCAATCAAAATTCTTCCTTCTTCTTCTCACATCTGCCAAAACACAGGTGTAGGCAAAGTGCCACCATTCTTTATAATGACCTTTGTAACTGGTAACATCGGGTCTAAACTGACGGTATGGCATACCCCTTGACATGCGATCCATCGATTCGGCTAACGCTATGATGTCTTGATACTGTGCCTTGCTAATACCTATAATAGTTTCACAACAGTTTTGAAAAGAACTTTAATTTCTATATATGAGCGTTATAAAGCTGCTAGAAATTTACCTATAAAAAGTTTCTCCATTTCTAAATTTAAGTGCACCTTGGGTACTGAAAATTCAGGTGTGTCACAATCAGGTTTTGGATTAAGACGTAGTCGTGCAGAAGAATTAATGGGTCCCAACACTGCAAATATAATATTGTACCATCACAACAACTAATTCACAGATACTTACAGTATTGGTAGTTGTTGGGATTTGCAGTTTTGGACGCAATTTCAGTATTAAAATGATGTATAAGATCAACTATTGGAAGATTGGCATATAAAACAGAATTACAATTCCAATAAACAGCTAAACCTTCTAAGCTAACCACCTAAAATCAATTAAAAATAATTTTACAACTCGTGAAATCTAAAATGTACTATTATTACTTTAAAAATCTTTGTGACCATTTCCTGGACAATGGTTGGTTTCCATGTTTCATCTGTTGTTTCTAGCGATAAATTGCTGAGAGTTATGCCAAGTGCAAAGGGGTGATTTACATGAGTTACTTTGTCTTCATACCTAATATGTATATTTGTAATTTTTAACTGCACATTTTTAATAATCTGAGTAGTTAATTTTTCCACAAATGTATCGTCAGGTTTGGGTTTATCTAAAAAAATCATCTTCATTAGAGTAAACATTAAAATCTACAAAAAATAAATCTGATTCAACACTCTTGACATTTATTTATATTGCAAATCTTCAAACAAAACAATAATAAAAACAACTTTTTAAAATATCATGATAGTAAAAGCTTTTCCGTACTTATCAGTGCCACCAAACCACCAACCAACAGCATTTGTCTTTTATAATAGAATGGGTTATTTCATAATTCGGAAAAAATAGAAGGGATCTCCAACTAATTCAATTAATTAAAAAAAATTCATATCCATTATCTGTTATTGCATACTGCTGACCTCTACCTCACCAAAATGTGTATTGGTACAGCAAGGGACAGAAGCAATGTAGCAAATAGTAGTTGTGTATAGGCAACACACACAAGCAGCTACTACTTTATTTCCTTTTTGATTAATAAATTGAAAAAAAAATATCAATGTGGAGCTTAAATAAATTCCAAACTAACACGACACTGATTATGAGTAACTCTTCCATTATAATATTTTTAATATGTTAATTATAATTAAGAATAAACCTTATTCAAGTTTGGTAACATAGTGGATAAAAATCATTGCAAGGTTTCACATTTTCTGTTGAAAAAAATATAAAAAAGACAAAAAGTGCACTATTGTTGGTCAATACGTTGAATACAAAGTGCAATAATTAACCCCATGAGTAATTTTGCAAATTGAAGCTAAATAATTGTTTGAAACCATAGAACTCAAAAATGGTCTATTTTGAGAGTGACCCAAAAACCAAAACCATAATCGTAAGTTAGACATGTTTTTTTGGTAGCATTTATTCAGTAATTGAATTTTGTGAATGTCTAATTGGAATCTGATATAAGACCTTAGGACAAATCTAATTCTTTTTTCCTGAACCTTTAAACTTTAAAATGACCGGCCACTACAATGTTTTGAAAATTTTCAGTATAATATCTTACTACTCAAAAACGAAGAAGATCGGGATGAAATTTGGTATTATAATAGCTCTAGAGAAACACAATTTTACTATATAGGAACATTTTTATACCAATCAACACTGTGAAATGTCTCAAAAACTGACCAAACGATTTTATTTTTCAATTCTCTGTGCTCATAGAACTATGGATGAGCTACAATTTCACTAATTTCTCTGTAACATCTTCTATAAATTTTTGAAGATCGTAGATTTATGCCCCTTTATTTAATGAACGGGTGAGAATAAAACATTTCTATTTAAGCCAAATTGCTCATGAGTGATAGTAGAATAAAGTTCACGAGTTAATTTTTAGGTGCAGCAATATTTAAGGAAGTCCTCCCCACCTATTTTAGGTGAACAAATTAGTTCTTCCGTTTTTGGGATTAATTTAATCCCAAGGAATCTTTTTTCCAAAATACAGTGCCAAACAACAGTACAGTTGCAGCACTGATGCAATCTTACTAGTCACTGTTTGTGGGCAAAATGTAGGTAGAAAAGTACAGACATATATTTTTAAAATATGGTAAGACAATTTCTAAAATATAAAAAATCCAGGCTAAGCGCTTTGCTCCTTTTTTTATTAATTTGACAATTAATGTGCTTTAAGGAGCACATTAATTGTCAAATTAATAAAAATACATGACAATTGGTAATATTTTTGTAGGCCAATTTAATTTCACAGAAATTAATTTGCTATAAACTATAGCAGTTTTTATTTTTAATGATACAGAAAATAACCAAAAATAAGGTAAAAACAGGTTTTTGATTTTTTTAATATTTAAAATAAAACTGGAAAAGGAAATGCCTTTTTGTTAGGCATTTTTTTTAATGAAATGTTAAAAATTGAGTGTTACATACCTTTATTAATTATAAGCACTAATATTTTATTTTCTTCTTAAGTTGAATAATATTTGGTAATTAGAGGTAATAAATAAAATTAGTAAAATGGTCCTTATATTCCTAAAGAAACACAAAAGGGTCTAGGATTGCCAAAAGATTGACCAAGAGCTTAGCAAATTTTCCCAGTAGCCAGTAAACCCTAGGATTAACAAAGCACTGGTAGAAATTCATCCAAAATTGTCTAGCCTGTAAAAGTTGATACAAATAATGACATTTAAAAGTAGCTACTTAATCAGTAAATTAATAGTTATTTAAGTATCAAGGAATGTAAGGACGTAATAACATCCGAGGTAGGCGAATACGAGCTGAGGCGGAGCCGAAGCTTGTCGCCTGCCGAGGATGTTATTAGTCGATACATTCCGTGTTACTTATTAAATTTTTCACGCTACTGGCAATGTAAGTAGCCCTACAGGTAGAAATTTAATCATATTTTTAAAAGTTCGTTTTGACAGCTGTCATCGGAATTATTTTTTAAAAGCCCCATTATTCTAAGTTGTCTGTGCTTGTTACCATATCAACGAACAGTTAAAATCAACATTATTTTCCTAGGGATGTAAGTGACACTATTAAGTTCCGTCGTCAAGGGTAACTAGTACACGAATGTTATCAGCCATTTACGATCCCTGTAGCTATGGATGTAAGGCCTACTTACATTGCCTGTAGCGTGAAACATATAAAACAAAACGTTTTATAATTTTTAGAAGTCTATTTTAAAGATCTTTTAGATCAAGTTTTAAAAAAATAAATGTTACCGAGTATAGATTCTTATTAATTTTCGTTTTTTTGTTCTTGGTTTCCTTTTTTTTTTCAGTTTTTCTTCAACCTTTTTCCCTGATTCTTGGAATTCTAATCTCTAAAAGCGATTAAATGACAGGTTTTAAGGTTTAAGGTTTTATGTCAAATTGCTTATTGGTTTTAGAATTAGCTTTAAAGTTGAAACTTGCAAAAATTTATTCACCAATCTCAAGCAACTCAGAAGCTCTATTAGAATCATTATAAAACATGTATTAAGGAAAATAACAAATATCTGTTTCACATATTGTTGAAAACTGTGTTTTATCGATGAATTTTTGATTTACAATTCCATTTAAAATTAAAGCCAATTATTTGAATTCCTTGAGCCCCAAATATGTATTTCAATTAAAATATGAGAATTAATATTTGGCCATACTGAATGAAGTATAACGGAAAATAGAGAAACGCTTGAGGTTTATTGTAAAAATATTTAAGTTTATATTGAAATAAAATAATATTTGTTGAACATTTTAAAAGTACAATATAAAACATCATCGGCATCGGCAAACCATTTTTAAAAAGAAATAATGTTACAACTAAGTTGTTAGAAATTGCTTGAATTATTATTTTTTAAATTCTAGATAACAATTCAAAGGTATACTAACAAAGCATTCATCAAAAGAAAAATAGGCTACTAACTTAACGCAAATCCTTTAAAAACATATTTAAAAAAAAATTCAGTTAAACTAGTTGATCAAGGGTAGCAAATAAATTTGAATTCTCCAAAAGCAAATCAAAAATTAAAGACAGTGGCGTGCATGTTTTTCTAGAAAAAATTGACAGCATTACTCACAAATATGCACCTGGTGGCATTTTTGATTTTAATTATAGTCAAAAAGGTTATAAGGCATGAAAAATTTCAATAGAATATTCCAAGCCTTTCTAAAATTTTTTTGAAATAACAATGAAAATAAAAATTTTAGGGTTGCGAACACAGGTTTATAGGAAGTGTTTGTCTTATTTTTAACTGAACAAGGGGCCTCGTTGCTGAAAACACCCTGTATAACTTAGTGTTGAAAACATTTACTTCGATTTATTAACTGTGGTTTTTATTGTTTCAATTTTTTAATTTACTGATTAAGTAGCTACTAATAAATTTTTTCTACTTCCGTATTTAAAATGCCATTTATTGCATATGTTTCCATGACGCTAAGTGACCTTTTAAACATACCTCGACAAGCCGTGACTTTGTGCGCTTTAGTCACGGGCTGAAGTTAGCTCTAGGTTTTTAATCGCAAAAATCAATTGAAAATCAACTGAAAATCAAGTTAGTCGTCACTTGTAATCAATCTGTCAAAATAATTAATATTGCTTAAGATAATAAAATAATTTCCAAATTTTAGTATTTTTGTGATGGTCGTAGAAAAAGTATAGTATGCAATTCGTTCTATAAACTTTTCTAGACACTCGTTTTAATAAACACTCGCTCCGCTCGTGCCTAATAAAACTCGTGATTAAAATAAACTTGTTGCATAATATACTATTGTTATGTGTAACATACCAAACAATTTTCAAGTAGTTTCTACTTGCTGACTCATCAGGATACCGAGACAATCCTGCTAAATGCTGTATTTTGATATCAAACCAACAGAGTCGTCGCTAACCTATTTTGTATTGCTTTAAGAAATATCATGACCATTTTACTATTTTTACTTTCCTATACATTCAGTATAGGGAAGTATTGATTTCATGCAAAATTTCAAAGTTAAGATTTTAACGGAAATAGTCGGGACCCCAAAAAAGTAATTTTAAAAAATGTCTGTCTGTGGGTGGGTGGGTCCGTTACGCTCCATATCTCCGGAACGGCTGGACCGATTTTGATGTGCTTTGGAATGAGGGAGTATATCAAAAATTCACCGACAAAATAAGCTTTTAAAAAAAAAACGAAACCGGAAGCGGAAGTTAGACATGTTTTTTTGGTAGCATTTTTTTCAGAAACTGAATTTTGGAAATTTTAATAGTGGAGATTAAAGAAGGCCTTAGGACAAATCAAACGATTTTTTACCGAACTCTCTAGCTTTAAAATGGCGGCCGCTACGAATTTTTGAACATTTCGACTTTAACGCCCATTTACTCAAAAACCAGTTATCTGATTGGAATCAACTACATCTTGTTTAGTAGCCCTTCAAGGGTACTATACCATGAAATATAATTAATTTTGAAAATATAAAAACGATCGCAATGACATCACTCCAAAATTTTGCAATTTTTCAAAAAAATATTTCTCAAAAACTGCCCACACGTTTTTGTTTAAACTTTTTAAGCTGATAGAGCTGGGAATCTTCTACAATTTTTTTTTGCACATTGCTATAATTTCACTGTGACGCCCTCTGTGAATTTTTGAAAATTAGTACCCTTTTATTTATTTAACGGGGACCATAAAATATTTCTGTTAAAGCAATATAGCTCATCATTGATAGCAAAATCCGAATATCATAATATTTTGTTGATACTTTAACATTTAGGGGGGCCACTGTTCCCCCTCCCCCCCAAAATTTTCGCTACAAAATTAAAAAATTGATTTCTTCTTTTGTTTGCTCTAGGAGAATCTTTTTACAAAAAAATCAAAAAATCGAATTTTTTGCCCCTTAATAATCTTTTTGTCTTTAGAAGAATTTCACATACTTTCTACAGCAGTTGTATTCTTGTACTAGTCGTTTAATGTTCAGTGTAGGCTAACTAACTTATAAGAACTATTTACTTTAACTAGTCGTAGGTGTATATCGAAAGTGTTGGAAAATATAAAACAATGTATTTAAATGTATAGGAAAGTCCAGGCGAAGTGTTTCGCTCATTTTTATTTATTACCTCTAATAATTAATTTAAAAAGATAACACTCAATTTTTTAAATTTCTTTAAAAAAATTGAGGACTTATAAAATATCCATATAAGAAAATATAAAACAATAAGTAAATTAACATTTATACAGCATGTTTTACATAATACCATTCCCTCATATTATAGTAAATTATAAGAAAATTATACTGTCCGTGAAAATAAATCCTTTAAAAAATTAACAAAGCAGTCTTCAGTTCTTCTTCAGTTAGCCTCTCTCCATCAATTCGATGTAGGCCTCTTTCATGTCTTTCCAGTTTTCTCTGTTCTGGGCTCTTTGGTACCAGTTCAGCCCTGCGTATCTTTTCAGGTCGTCGTACCAACGTTGCGGTGGTCTTCCTACGCTTCTTCTCTCTCCCCAGGGTCGCCATCTTGTTATTTTACCGCTCCACTTATCACTATGTCGAGCAACATGTCCAGCCCACTGCCACTTAAGGGAACATATTCTCTGGGTTACATCACTAACTTAGTGTGCTGCCTTATCCATTGGTTGGTCTTATGGTCTCTAAGTGATATTCCCAATATTTTTCTTTCAATTGCTCTCTGATGTACTTGCATTGTGTTTAGTGTTCTTTTATTTAATACCCAGGTCTCACATCCGTAAGTGGTAACGGGGAGGATGCACTCATTATAGATTTTTGTTTTTAGTCTTGTTGGTAATTTCATTTTCATCACATAATTTAGTTTTCCGTAGGCTGCCCAGCTTAGTCTTATTCGTCTTTTTATTTCTGTATCCTGACTATCCTTCTTGAGCCTTATTTGTTGCGCTAAGTATACGTAAGCGTCCACTATGTTAATATGTTTTCCCTCAACAATTAATGTATTTGAGTTTGTTTGTTGGTTTGTCATAATTTTGGTTTTGTTTGTATTCATTTCAAGGCCGATTTTCTTTGCTTCTAAGTTCAGTTCTTCTAACCTTTCTTTTAGTTCATCCTTGCCCTGCGCAAATATGATAACATCATCAGCAAATCTCAAGTTGTTTAGTTTTTCTCCTTGTATTGTGACTCCTCGTTGTTCCCAGTGGAGATTCTTGAAAACATCTTCCAATACCAGCGTGAATAATTTTGGCGAGATGATGTCGCCTTGTCTGACTCCGCGTTGTATTTTAATTTTATCTGTTGTTTCGTGAGTTTTTATTCTCATTGTCGCTTTGTTGTAGATGTATTTGATTAGGTCTATATACCTCTGGTCAATTCTGGCATTCCTCATTGCATTAATTATTGCCCAAGTTTCCACTGTATCAAATGCTTTTTTGATTCTATAAACGCCATCCATATATCTAAGTTATATTCGATACTTTTCTCTGTAAACTGTCTGACTGTGTGGAGATGTTCTAGTGTGCTGTATTCTTTTCTAAATCCGGCTTGTTCTGTGGGTTGATAGATTTCAAATTTTCTTTCTAGTCTGTTTGTGACGATTCTCATAAACAACTTATAGACCTGTGACAGCAAACTTACGGGTCGGTAATTCTCAAGGTCAGTTGGGTCACCCTTTTTAAATATAAGGATAGTTATTGAATTTTCCCATTCGGTTGGTACTTTTCCTTGTAACAGGCATTTGTTGAACAATTTTTGTAATTCTTGCTTTGTTGTTTTCTCACACTCTTTCAACATTTCTGGTAGAATGTTATCGTCGCCTCCAGCTTTGCCATGCTTCATCTGTTTTAAAGCCAATTCAATTTCTTCTATTTCGATTTCTGGTAGTTCTTCCGAATTTACATTGATAATACGTCCCTTTTCTTTTTCGTTGTCATGCGTGTTAACTTCGTCGGACACCTTTGATTTATATAGGTCTGCATAGAATAATTCTGTAATTTCCAGCATGTGTTTTCTATCTGTTATTATGTTTCCTTGTTTGTCTTTCAGTTTTAACATTTCCTTCCTTTGACTTTTATTTCTCCTAAAAACATTCAATCCTCTATTATTTTCTATCAGTGTTTCTATCTAAAGAGTGTCATATTCTAATATATCGATCTTGGCTGATTTACGGGCAGCTTTGTTATTTTCTGTATATTCCATAGTATTTCTTTTGCCCGCTTTTATGAGATCTCGTCTTTTTTCTAGGAGGTTTTTAGTTTTTTGTGAGAACTTATCCGGTTTGATTCTTTTGTTCTTGGCTACTTTTTCAGATGTTTCTCGTATTATGTTTCCTATTCTGGTGTTTGCTTCATCGATATTCTCATTGTATTGTCCTAGGTGTCGTTCAAAATTCGTGCTGAGCTGTTTTTCATATTCTTCTTTTTTTGATTGTAGTAAAATTCGATCTATTATCTTGGTCTTGTTCTTAAATATTCTTGCTCTTTCTAGTTGTACATTTATTCTTATTTTGCTCCTGACCATTCGATGGTCGCTTCCTGTTGAGAACGAATTTAAAACGCTGACATCTTGAACGATATTTTTGTGAGTTGAGAGTACAAAATCTATTTCATTTTTTGTTTCTCCACTCGGGCTAACCCATGTCCATCTTCTTGAATCTTTCTTCTTGAATCTTTCTTCTTGAAGAACGTATTCATTAAGTAAAGTTTTTCACCTTCTACAAAGTTTGCTAGCATATCACCTCTCTTGTTTCTTGTCCCTACACCGAATTTCCCTATATAGTGTTCAGGATCAGGGCATCCTAATTTTGTACCGATTTTTGCGTTAAAATCTCCCCCAATTATTGTATAGGTTGTTTTATGTTCTTTTATGCTTTTAGTCAGGTCTTCATACAATATTTCTATTTCCTCATCTTCTTGTTTACTGGTTGGTGCATAAATCTGTATAAATTTCAAGGTTATCTTACTATTAATTTTCAGTGTTATGTATATTATTCGATCCGAAACTATTTGCAACAAAGCAGAAAACGTACAAAAGTTGACTGTCACGAAAAAGTAATGAAAGTCGAAATACTGAGTTTTTTTTGTGCAAATGATTTATAGGAACATCACTTGCTGTGGTTATTAGCCGCATCTAAGTTTTAAAGTAAGACAAACACAAACATCCAAGACGATACTGGGATTCGAGCCCGGGACCACTTGTTGCTAAGTGGATGCTCAGCCCACTGAGCCAGGGTGGCGTTAATTGAGTAATTGTGATACAATTTTTTTTTTAATTTATAATTATAATGACACCTACGAAAATTACAAAAAAAAATCCAATATAAACTATTCATAATCTGCATTTTATCTTTCTTCATACCATTTAATATTAACAGAAGTTTTTCATATTTTAACCATAGATAATAATTGTTAAATTTTTCACCTCATCTTATACACTTTTGCAAGTAAACAAATAAAAGGAAAAAAAATTAACTTAGATTAATAGGTACAGTTGTTAGAAATTAAAAATACTCAACAATAACTTGTAAGACTAACTTATACTGACTTTTCTCAGCTTCCTTTTTCTTCGCATCTTCAATTCTTTGCAGTTCATCCTGTTTGCTTTTGATATCTTTCTTTTCTTCCTTTTCTGCATCGTATTTGACCTGCTGATTGGGAACTACAAGTAAGTACAGTCCTTCGATGCTTGCTTCAACAGCTGCACCGTACAGATTTTTCCATGGTATTTTCAATACAAGCTTTCCTATACAACAAAAGGTTCGCTTACATGTTCTTTTTTAAATTTTATTCTATTCTGTATACCTAAACGTCCATAAACAGTTTGAACGGGCAAATCCAAATCATCCAAAGCCGATGGTTTTAGGACAAGGTCCGTAAGCACTACATCACCTATACAAACACAAACAAGTATTGCAGCTAATATTAAACAAATATAACGTTAATTACCTCCCCATATTCCAATTTTTAACTGTTTACTGTCCAAGTTCTCGACATAATCACCAAGAATTCTATTTAACACATCAGTAACAACTGATTCGAACACCATTATGTTTTATTGATTTGATTTTTCAGTACATAATTTTACTACGAAATTAACTTCTACTGCAAACACGATATCACGGTTACACCCCTCTAAAAAATGCGGTCCATCAAGTTAAAATAGCGATGACATAATTGTACTAAATTGATTGCCAGTTTAACCTCAATCAAACTCTGATAATTTGATAAAATAAAATTATGTTTTTTTAATACTAACTTTATTTTTACCATCACATGACCAAGCTATATTTTACAATATACAAAAATTTTATTTTTACAAAATTACCATCGACATTTAACAGTCTCGTCTTTTATAAACAAATACATTCGTTTTGTTGTAAAATGTTCACCTTCAATTCAGCTGCAGCCAACCGTTAAGTACATAAATTTAAATTACCCAGAGATCTAAAAACGCACCGAACATCATATAGGCATAGGCGGAACAAAACCATGGTCACGGGTATACAGGGTGGTCCAACACTTACTACGCCCCAATTTATTTCTGAAACGAATCAGTATTAAGAAAAAATGAGCAAAACTATACTACAGATATTTTTACTTAGTCAACAGTATTTTATTATTAACGTTTTTCACCCCAACATTGACTACAATAACATCCCACCACTACTTTTCCGTGTTTATACAAAGTCATAACTTTTATATATCTAATTGAAGACTGTTTGAAGTTGTACTCTATTTAAATATAAGCCCCTGCTAATCCTTCATTGCAAGAATTGAGTTATGCTTAATCAGCGTGCCTGCTGAAGTTAACAACAGTTCAAGGAGAACAAGCTATACCAGTTATGACATCAGGCTGCGAGCCTCCACCAATCAAGGGAGATCAGTGGCAGACACAGAACATAAAGCAGAGCTGAAACTCAGCTTTTTTATTTTACAGATTCGACGTTGAAGTACTACTAGCTCACCAGCATAGGGATTCTAATTGCTCGATACGCTTCGAGTACGCCATCTTTTCGGCAAACTGCGATTCTAAAGTGCTATCGTGTCGAGTCGCTATCGAGTAGATCCGCCATTTTCTCACGGTAGCTTCGTAGGTCCCGAGTTCGTCAAACGATGTATGCATCTCACTCCAATATAACATGCTGTCCTTTTCTTATCGAAGATCGGCACGAATTTCAAAGCCGGAGCCGGCATTAAATTGCAAATGTTTAAATTTGAATTAGCAAGTACGTGAAAAACTTCTTATTCATTGTGTTTAATTGTGTTTAACACTTCTTCAAAGCATCTGCAAGCAGCAAGTTTACGTAGTTTCTCTTTGTTTCATTCTTAACTATTTAAAATTAATTTGAGTTAATTATGTAAGTAAAGGAAAAACAAATCGTAATTGATAATTAACTTATGCATTTTAAAGTCACCAATGCCCACTAGGAAATTTTTATCTTTTTCCTAGAAAGTCACACCGAGTTTGCTCGGGGCAGAATAAACTCCTCTAATGGAAAAGGGGTTTATAAAGGCTGTGGAAGGATTTAACTATTAGATTAAATTCTGCAGGTTTAGGAGAAAAATCCGTAGAAAAATGGCAAAAATAAGTTACTCTAATTTTTTTTTAAGTTTCACAAAAGCAATACCTACTTAAAATACTTGCCTATGATTTTTATAACACTACTCATTAAAATTTTGTTGCATATTTTCTTATTATTAGACATGGAGCGAATTCAAGTGTTGTCTTAAGAAGAAAGCGGGCGAAATCACAAAATCGCAGCGGGTAACCGGGGGTGGACCTCCAATAGAAAAAAACTGTCCGAGATACAATTGAAAGTAATAAGTATTTTAGAGGATACATTTTATAAAGGATGCGTAATGTGACAGAACGTGAATTACCTACTTACAATAACGGTCTTATTTTTATTTTTTCTAGGTTAAATTTCTTGGAGAATACACATTAGAATAAAGGAGAATGTTCCCAAAAACGAACATTCTCATGTACTTACTTTAAATTTAATAAAGCTATCTAAATATATAATAGAATTTAATTTTTAATTTTATATTGATTATACGCTTATAATTGTATAATTTGGCGTCTTTGTATGCGCAGTTCTCTCCCAGCAATTGCTTCCTGCTGTTGCCGCTGTAATTCTCTTAACTGAAAATCAACAATTGGAAGCATTTTTTTAACTGCAAAAATGTCAATTTAGTAAATGGTAAAAATTAAGTACCTACACGCTATGTAACGTACTTTTATAGGTATAATATAATTACAAAAATTTTCACAAACTTAAAAAGGGCAGGGTATCCAAGCAAGTACATCAACTAGGGTTCAAATGAGATTCAAATTCAAATTTGACATGTGAAAGTGAGGTTATGACGCTCAATGCTAGGAGTTTCTCTGTCGGCTACGACGTAGCCTATACGAAAGCGTTTTAGAATCATCTACCACTCGATAGCGAGTTCACTGTCGTGTCGAGTACGCAATCCGATACCAGACGTATCGAGTAAACAGAATCCCACTGCAGGACGGCCTTAGCCTGCATAAGTTTACCACTGCTACCATCGGTCCCACGCCGTGACCAAGACGGGAACTGCTATTCTCCCGCGGCTCAGACTTGGTCTCCGTGATACCAGTCAATAAAGTCCATGGTTAAACTTTTCGGAACAGCTAAAGCTGCCCCTACCAGTTCGGCTATTCGCAGAACCCAGTACTTCACTGCATAGATTAGTCGGTAGCCAGCCTGATCTTAGTGACCGGCACCTTAACAGCGTCAGGCGTGCAGAAACAATGTTAACATGCATGGAAAGGTGAAAACTGTAAAGTGATAAATATTTAACAAAATTTTTTTACCTTAACAGCGTTGCGTGTGCAAATGCACGAGCCCCCGGGGTTGACACTTTGGTAGTGGGCGTGAACAAGCAAAATGGACCTTACCCTAGGGCCCAAGTCTCTCATAACAGCAACCACGCCATTCGTTCTTAGAAGTTATCTTCACCTGCCTAAATCATCGGCCTCCCAGTATATCGCCGGGACAAATTTATAACACGTAGAGTCACCCCGACGTAGTGACTGGGTAGCAGGCAAATTTAAAATTAGCCTTTAAGAAACTGAAAACAACATTACAATAATACAAATGCTGAAGCACATGTTGTTAGTAGGCTTAGACGTACTAAATATTAAAGAAACAATTGCTAAGCATAGTATAACACATTTATGCTTCAGTAACTGCATAATTATAATGATGTTTGACATTTTGTTTGTTTTTTCAAAATCTAACTTCAAACAGTAAGTATGGCTCTTTTATTAGTTTTGAACTATCTAAAATCTAACGCAACTCATATGGTTATGTTAAAAAAATTACGTTTTCGCATGTTCGGTGGGGTAATTTGGCTATGGTGCACTTTAAAGGCACTTGTTTTGTATTACTTGAGCAGTTGTTAGCGATTTCATTTAAGTCATGGCCTCCTTTAAAAAACAGATTTTTAATAATCTAAAAGAATCTGCACTCGAAAATTTTGTTTTAAGTGTACCACCGTAAAGTGTTTTTCATGCTGATTCCAAATATCTAAAATATATAGGGCGTTCCATCTCAAAAGCAAAAGTTATATGCTGTTATGCAAAAATAGTAGGCGGTGTTTAAAATTGGTATATTGCATTTTGTACATACTTAAAACAAAAAAAAAGACTTTCTCGAAATCTTTATTAATAACAAAGTTACAAGCTGTAAAGCGATTTACAAACATCCTGTATACCCACATTCCAAAGCTCATTGAAATCAGGTCATCCATCCATTTAGGAGTTATGAAGAAAACCATGCAACATCCTGATTAGTTAAAAATAGATGAAGTGAAGTCCTACTTGATGAAGGAGAGAAGGAAAATCGGCGTTGGTTCGTTCCCTGTGAACAGGAGGGCCGCTATAGAGGTCTTTTAGACACCTCACCGGAGTCCTAAGCCTCTCTAGGGTGGGTGGGTGGGTGGTAAGTTCGTTCTCTTCCCATATATCTCCTGAACCCCTTGACCGGTTTTTAATCAAATTTGGTACCTATGTAAAAGTATTTAAGTTGCAGGTAGATTTGTAGAAGGTTTTTTATCGGAATGGGAAACGGAAATTAGACATGTTTTTTGGGATATAGATTTTTTTGTAAACAATTTTTTGAAACACACAGAGTTATAGTGCATTTAATAAAAAACAAATTCGTAGTTCATCGCAAGATTTATCGGTTTAGAAAGTTTTTAAAAAATTGCGTGTGTAGTTTTTGAGCAAATTTTTTGATAATGTTCAAAAGTTTTGAGAAGCTAGCACTTTTAAACTTTTTGTATTTGCAAAAATATTTTTACACCACTTTAAGCACAGACACACATTTTTTAAAAACAATTTTTTGGGCTTCTTGAACACCAAAACGCGTATTTCCGCTAAAATCTGAACTTCAAAAATTTGCATAAAATCGTAACATACCTACTTCAGAAATATGAGAAGTAAAAATTGATAGTTGCACTGCAGTTTTGAACTAATAATAATAAATGACTAACGAAATGTTTTTAGATAGGTATGGTTCAATGTGATAAATGCAATGTTGAATTTTTATTAGTACACAGGGTGTTTTTTGAAATAGAATACCCTGTAGTATACGATGCCATATTATGTAGAATTCAATAGTTTTTCATAACGTACTTTACTGCTTCACTAGTGAATACAAAAGCAGCGTGTTTTTTACATTTGAAGACCACATGGAAAGGAAGTACTTTAGGTATGTTTTTAATCTGTGGTTAGACCGCCGCGGCTCAACCACACGTTTGGTGTCAATTAAATAAAAAATTAATAGTATTAATTATGAAGATATCATAAATACATTTGCAGAGAAGAAGTCAAGAAAAGTACCTATATAACTATACTTTTTTATGTATTAAAATAAATTATTTTTAAGCAATATAATATGTACATGTGTGAGGAGGAGCAACAAATTTACGTTTGCTTGGGGGTCTAGAAAAAAGGTACGTTTGTTTTTGTTCTCTAGAAAGATAAAATAATCATAAAGTAAGTAGGTATAAATCATTTTTTCTACGACTATTTTAGAATATAAGCATTCTGATACAATTTTTAACTACTATAAGGGCCTGTTTTAAGGTATTTTAATCTGTTTTTCAAACTAGTTTTAAAAAAGCAAACATTTCACGGTTTTTGCGCTGTTTTTAAAGCTAGTTTTAAAAAGTTAAAATTTAAGCATTTTGTCCTGTTTTTAAAGTATATTAAAAAAAGTTACAATTCGGCTTTGGCTCATGAGGCTTCGCTGATATTTCCATGCATTTTGACCTGTTTTTTAAGTTTGTACTATATGGGTCTTTTAAAGTATATTAAAAAAGTTGAAATTTCAAAGCATTTCGACCTTATTTTTAAGTTTGTACTATACGTACCTGTTCAGGACAAATCAAAATTTTAAAGCATTGCGGCCTGTTTGTATTAAAAAATTGCTAACTAAATAGAGAACACACAGTTCCCTAAAGTGTCCCAAAACGGGACTAGTGCTCTGCATACCAAAGTTGTTTCATTACCTGCTAATAAATTAGGTTCATTCCTTTTCGATTTAGAGTTTAGAAAGGAATTATTTAATAATGCAACAATCACAGACAGAACAAACAAATGCCAATGCGAAAAAACAACAGAAAAAATGTAAAACTATATAACATGACGAATTCCTGGACTCAGCCCACTCATGAAGTGTCTTTGACTAGTGCTCCGCACGCTTTGCTGAATTCTATGCCACAAATTTTTAATTTGTTAATGATTTAATATACTTTTTATATCTTGGTACGATATCTTCGACTTGGTCTCTGCACTGGTCTTGCCAAACTTTGCAATTAAGATTATAGCCATTCTTCATAACAATTCAAGTTCTTCTTCTTCCTCAAGATTAAATTCAAACTGGTCATCATTTACTTTATAATGAACTGTAGATACACCATTCTCCTTTAAATTTATAGTTATGTGGTTTTCCATTTACGTATATAATAATTATTCATTACCTACTAACAATAATAGTATATTAAAAAACAAGTATCATAAGACATGATTTTAGAGTACGCGTCCAAGTTAGAAAACGAGCCGCTTGCGGCGAGTTTTCTAATGGACAAGTGCGCTTAAATGTCTTATGAAAAGTGTATTTTATACTATTTTTTCTATTTTGGTCCAAAATAGTTAAAAATTACCTTATTTTATATTTTAATTTAAAAATTTAATCGATTAGGAAAATTTTATGTTTATTGTTTTTGATATGTGGCTGTTGGTGACATTTATTAATTTCATACAATTCAAACTACTGTCAAATTAAAATTTAGACAAACTGTGTTTGAAAGTGATTTAATTTTTAAAATACCTAAGATTTGAAGATAAGATGGAAGAAGAATTATCTTGCACCCCACCCGAGCTACGCAAAGTAGCGGAAAATACGCTAAATAATCTTAACTTTTAGAACTTACAATTTGAAGGTTATGTCTATAACGCGTGAAGGTTTTGTTGTCACATGGTTTTCACCAACCTAACAAAATAAAATTTCGAATTCTTTAAAGAGTTGCTTTATGAAATCCAAATGAGTTTCATAAAGTAGTCAGTAAAGTACCAAAATAGAAAAAAAAGGATTATAGTAACCAATTGATTCATTATTAATTAAAAACGAAAAGGGATTAAAGTATCCAAATGGTATTGTATCAAAGTTTTCTAGAATAACTCTCTTGTCATAAACCAAACCAAATTCTTTTGTTTCTATTTTATTTTTAAATTCTTTGGTTTTAGTATCTCTGGTAATTCGATGATATTGTGTACTGATTTTATTATCTTTGTTTTCTAAAATATTATTTATACTATCGGAATTAATCTTTTTGAACGTTTCATAGTTTAATGTAAATCCTTTTATTTTACAAACAACTTTACCTGTATTAGTCTTATAACAATAACTCTTTAGACCTGTTGATACCCAATCAACAATACATACGACCTTACCTAATTCTTCGGTCCAATCTCCCAATAGACATCCCGTTTTGAGAGTATTTTTACCATCAATGCTATCTGTGTCATAATATACTACACTTTCCCCTAATTTATCTAACATTTCACACAATCTTAATCTGGCATTTGCAGTTGTAAAAGCAGCTATGAATATATTGGTATTGAAATCATTTTCTACATAGCAACCTTTATACTTATAATCAATTTGTAACATAATTTCAATTAATTCAATTATATGTATATTATCAAGCCTATCATCGAGCCCCAATATTCTTGGTTCCTATGTTCAACTTCACTTCAGTGCAAGAACCTGCAAGTGGAGATGTAAGCTGCCTCTACAACTTATAATAAATGGATAAGTCGTAACCAATCTTATAATAAAATAAACAATGTGTAACCCGCTACTTAAAGTTAAAATTGGGGAAAGAACACCAAGAAGCAGAAATTAGCAGAAGAGTGAAATTAGGTTGGGTAGCATTTGGGAAACTCGCGAATATACTTAAGTCAAGAAAATTCACCAAAAGACAAAAAGCGAAAATCTATGATACATGTGTCTTACCAGTACTCACTTACGGACTTGAAACGTCTGTAATCACCAAGAAAATAGCCAACAAAATAGCAATAGCCCAGAGAGCTATGGAAAGGCAAATGTTGGGTATAACTCTCCGGGAAAGAAAGAGAAACGAATGGATCCGAAATGAAACAGGTGTGGAGGATGCAGTACAAAGAGTGGCCCAATTAAAATGGAGTTGGGCGGGACATATAGCAAGGAGAACTGATGACAGATGGACAACCCGGCTGCTACACTGGAGACCAAGAACGAGTAAACGAAACGTAGGAAGACCTTTAGCTAGATGGTCGGATGATATTAGAAAAGTGGGAGGACGCCAATGGTTCAGAGTAGCAACCAACAGAGAGGAATGGAAACACATTGGGGAGGACTATGTCCAATATTGGACCAATAATGTCTGAAGAAGAGAGAGAGAGAGAGAGAGAACCCGCTACTTGAGTAGGCAACCTATTTTTTTTGAAAAGATCATTGAGTTGCTCGATGAATAATGGAAAAAATAAAAAAGAAACAATTGAACTGGTATGCACATATAGTGAGAATGGATCCGGACAGAATCACAAGAAAAATAATGGAGACTGGAAAACCAAGGAAAAAGCTAAGGGGAAGACCAAGAAGAAAATGGATGAATTAAATCCGAGAAATAGGAATGGAAAGAGGAAAGACGGTAGAGGAAATGAGAACCCTAGCAAGAGACAGGAAAGAATGGAGGAAATGGATGCAGGGCAAGGAACCCACATCCGACGCCTGAAAGGGCATAAGGATCAGCGAAGAAGAAGAAGAGTTGCTCAATGTAATATTTCCCCATCCCACTTATCCCCGATCAGCACATAACACAGGTTTACCCCTTACTCCAACCCCAGATCCTAACCGAATTTCTACCTAAATGGCCCAGAGTTAAACAAAATTCTTACCATCCCCCCGGTTTTGAACCCATGTCCGAGAGCGTGGCAGCCAGCGGTTTTAACATCTGTTCCAATCTCCCGGCCGGTAACCTATAATTAGGGTCTCTATTAATAAAATCAAGAAATAACTGCGTTATTACTTATTACCAATTCTATTAAAAAACAACTTGTAAACAAATGTCACGATGATTATCTTCGCAGCCGTTAATATAATAGAACAGCGAAACAAACCATTTACCATTAGCAGCGATATAAGGGTTGTGTAAGGCCTATGAGACATATTTATAGTGCGAGACTTGAAACAATAAAATAATAAGCACAAAGACATCTGTGCATTTAGTTATTTTTTATTTACTGGCGAATGGGTGAAGAGAGGGTATGTAGTTCCGAAAACCGACACCAGAAAAGAACAGCTTTGCAATGATTTTTTTACATTTGTTTTTAAGATCTCGAATTTTTGTGCACATCTACACAGTAATAGGTTTTATTTAAAAAAAAAATGATTAAAATTGACTTAGCAGAACTCTGCGAATAGATGTTGAAAGAAATGGCCACACGTTTTAAATATATAGATTATACGTACAATCATGAGCTAAAGTATAATACAAACCACAATCTTCTTGATCACGAAACATAAATTTTGCAATCACGAAAGCTGCTATACAAATTAAACTCTGTGTCTGGGTGTCCCACTAAGGTACCTACTAACGAGCTAACTGTAATTTTGGAAAATAAAGCCCATTCCAAAAATTACTTACTGTAACCGAATAGTAAGGCATTATAGGTAGTGCAATGAAGTCAGAATACAATTATTAGTTCAGGCTGTCAGAAGTTGTTGAAAGTTGGACTAACACCCTGAAACCTTCCTGGTATACGCCCCTGTATCTGTAGTACCCAAAAATAACAATTTAAGCTCGTTTTTCAGACTAACTAATTTTTAAAAGAGATATAATACCCCCACCTATTTGTTCGCGAACCATCCGCGTTTTTTCTTGATTCATCAGAGCGCATGCAGGCGCCAAATTTAGATGCAACAGACTGTAAATTGGCGCTTACAAATAAAGTTGGTGGGTAATTCTTTTCAAAAAGTAAAAATAACTTTCACCACAAACTAACGATGCACATTTTAGTTGTACAAAAGCAGTGCAACTATTCTATTTCACTTCTGCTTAAGTAATACCTGCATCTCAGCGAACAACACAACTTGCCACCAACCGTCATGTATGTGTCACAATTGTCATTAGTGTCATAAAAGTGTAGCATATACAAGAAGTAAACTTTTTTAAGTTATTATTTAATAAAACTTTAGTAGCATTATAATGCTGAACAAAACTGACGTGACCGAGGAAAAACACTGCACGCCATTTACTCAACGTTTAGTAACAGATTTAGTTGCTGAGCTTGCAATAGTTTTGCATGATAAGGCCGACTTGGAAAGTAAAAATACAGCCTTACAACTTGAATGTCAAGAACTCAAACACAAGCTTACCAATTATCAACAAATAACCAGCGAACAGCAGAATCGTTTACTACAAAATTAAAAAAAGTCACAGCAAATGATACATGAAAAAGAAATTGCTTTAGCTGAAAAAAATGTAGAGTGCCTACAAGAACAAAACAAATATGTATTGGAGGTAATAAGGTTGTTAAACGATTACGTTAATATGTAATGGGATTGAATTATGTTAACCTTTATAAATTCTTCCTACATTTCACAATCTTATACTTTAGCTGCGTATTAATCTGCTTTCGGCGCTAGACAACACATAACAAAGATCACCCTCTAGTCACTTTAACAAACTAAAGTCTCAATTGAAAATAAATCTAATTATCTGATTAAAAAAAAATAATTAATAATTTATGTAATAATATACTTCATATACGGCGGTCGACAAGACCGCGGTGGTTGATATCTGCTTAAGTATTTTAAATACAAAAACATTTTACAAATAAAAGTTGTAGGGGACCAATACAACAAATTTTTAAATTATTTTGAATTACACAGAACGTTCCATAAAAAGGTGGAAACGCAGTTAAACACTTGCGTGCATAGAAATCGGCCCACTTTAAACTTTTGACTTTAACTATATTTTTTTTAGAAACTATTCATCAGATCAAAATAAAAAATGCTGTTTGAAAGACAATTTAATATGCTTTAATATGAGTTTAAATAGATCAAGAGTGCTTATCGTTTATATAGC
Source organism: Ctenicera cuprea (assembly GCA_958336395.1). NCBI lineage: Eukaryota > Metazoa > Arthropoda > Insecta > Coleoptera > Elateridae > Ctenicera > Ctenicera cuprea. The sequence goes on from OY284490.1 coordinate 42,437,327, forward strand.
GTAGCAACCGGTAAACAAATGAAACGTATTTATGTGGTCGTTATAACGAGAATAACAAACCTGTGAAAGAATGAAATTTGCACATTATTCATTTTTCATAGTTTGATTAGTTTTCAAGTGTGTTAGTTTAATGCATACTACACCGCAAAAAGCCGCCCAAGTAATTGTTTTAATCGAAAATGGACTTGGCCAGCGAGCTGTTGCTCGACAACTGTATATGACACGCGCAGCGGTTCGGAGAGTGTTTCATAAGCGACCTGGAACAGGCAGAAAGCGATTTACAACAGCTCGTGATGACCGCTTTATTGTGTCAACAACATTAAGAAATCGTCGCCTTAATGCGGTTCAAGTGCAACAACAGCTCCGTGAAATACGAGGAGTGGCTATTAGTCAGTGGACAGTAAGACGAAGACTACAGGAAAGTAACCTGACCTCTAAAACACCTGCGATTGGTCCAAAACTTACCCCAGCTCATCGTCAAGCACGCCTGCGTTTTGCACAGGATCATCTGAATTGGACATTGGAACAGTGGGGGTCTGTTCTGTTCTCAGATGAGACCAGGATATGCCTCTATGGTAGCGACCGCAGAAGAAAAGTGTACCGGAGACCAGGAGAGCGATTTGCAGAATGCTGCATTGAAGAGCGGATTGCTTATGGAGGTGGTTCCTGCATGATCTGGGGTGCAATTTCGATGGGAGCACGAACCGACCCTGCTTTCATCCGTAGGGGCGACCGTGGTCACAGGAGAGGAGGTTTAACGGGTGCTAGGTACATCGAGGAGATTTTAGCAGTTCATGTGGTACCTTATGTCGACTACATTGGAGACGAATTTATTTTTATGCATGACAATGCGAAGCCTCACACGGCAAGAATCGTGCAAGATTACATTACGGAAGTCGGTTTTCGGGTTATGGAGTGGCCAGCATACAGTCCCGACCTAAACCTGATCAAACATTTATGGGATGAGCTAAAACGAAGAATTCGAGTTAGACTTCGTGCCCCAACCTCGATCGCAGAGCTTACTGTTGCAGTAGAAGAAGAGTGGCTTAACATCCCACAAGAAACAATAGCGAACTTGATTAGATCTATGCCTAATCGTATGAGAGATCTTATTAGGGCAAGAGGGGGTCATACCCATTATTAAAAATTAAGTGTTAATTTAGATAATTGTCAATAACCATACTTTTTAGTAATAAAAAAAAGTAATTTGTTTCATGTATTAATTTCACTATGTTAAGCCTAAGAAGCCAAAATAAATTTTAATAAATTTAAACTCATATTAAAGCATATTAAATTGTCTTTCAAACAGCATATTTTTTATTTTGATCTGTTGAATAGTTTCTAAAAAAAATGTAGTTAAAGTCAAAAGTTTAAAGTGGGCCGATTTCTATGCACGCAAGTTTATATGTTAAGTAGCAGCACTACGGGGACGCCTAGGTCCTCCCTGAATTTTACTGTGCCCTGCCTCCAATAACACCTTTTAAGTTTGATGGCGCCATTAAAACAAAAAATACAATAATTTCAGTTTATCAATACCTTTTAAATTTGTGCTGTCTTATTCTTCTGACTTCAGTTGCATATAGAAAGTCATGGCATACGTGTTATTGTGTTAAAAGTATTGTATTTGTAATTGTTCTCAAACACGAAGCGTGCTAACAGAATAAAGAATTTCTTTGATTCTTTGTCCAGTGAAACAAATTTGTTTCTGCAATGTAATATGATAATAATAATCTCTAAATTTACTAAAAGTTGTATTTTTGAATAAAGTAATTATAAAATTGATGACATCTCATTTTGAAGATATATTTTTTAATACTCTCTGTATTTTTCAATATTTTTATTTGCGTTTTAATTGTCTTTGTTTTATTTTGAAATTCCTTTATGGCGTTGTCAAGCTACATAACTTTTTTCAATAAATTTAACATTTGCAGACTGCAGTCATAAAATCTGCTAGACCCATATTTCTTTGAACTAAACAAACTTTTTCTGTTAAATGTTATAGTTTGTCCAAAACTGTGCATTCTTTGAAAGTATCCTTCGTTTGCCAAGAATAAAATTGTTGCACAATAATCAAAATCTTAGTATCCTACAAAATACTGTTATTTGAAAGATTTTTGTATTTTCAATAGTAAATGAGATATCGACCACCGTGGCCAAGTTGACTTACCCTGTATATATTTCAAACCTATCAAGCAGTTGTTATTACTGCATTTATGACCCCCAGGCACTGCCTAGGTGTTATTGTGTTTTAGGATTTGGAGAATTAATAATTTTGATTCTAGGTAAACGAACTGAAAACTGCATAGTATGAACAAAGAGATCTATTTGAAACAGTGGAGCTAGAACTTCAAAAGGAAATAGAATTATTAAAAACAAAAACCAAAGCAGCCTGCAAAGATTGTACCACGCACAAAAAAATGGCAGATACGTATAACAACAAATATATCAAATATAAAGCAAAAATGAAACATGCAGTACGAATCATCAACACCTTAACTGCAACATTGGAAAAATATGAACAAAAGCCAATAATGTTTAGTAAGGAAAGCCAAACAAAAACAAGGTGCAGAACTTATGATTCACATGCAAAATTTCAATTTTTTACTTTTAATTTATTTTTATTTTAAATTAAACTTGTAGTCTAAATTTTAATAACTTTGTTTTAGTCTCTGTGATGGTTGTACAAGTTTGAGTTCCCTGCACAGTCAGCACACCAGAAAAACTGAAAATAATATTCTCGCAGAATTGTTTTTTAAGTCGCATCCATCCAACAACGACATTGAAACAATTTTTTTCATACCATCACATGAATGAAAGGATGATTTAAAAAAAAGTTCTTTTAAATAAAATATATTCATTCCAAATTTAATCTTGAAAACATTAAAAGGTTCACAGAAAAGTCATCTGCATCTATTTTGAATGAAATATAACTACTTTCAGAAATGAAAGTGAAATGAAATGAAAGCAACTTCATGAATGAGAAAATGGTAGTTAATAAATATTAATCATGAAGTATTTTTCAGTCTTAATATGCTACGAATCTTCATCAGTTAACATTTCATCTTCGTCATCTGTTAAATCAGTTGCCTGGAATGAAGTTTCGTAATCCAAAATCTCATCGTCACTTAAATGTGATGTGCCTTCCACAAATGAAGCAAACCTATGAACACAATTACTAATGTTTTACTATGTAGGATAGATGAAATAAAAGTACACATAATAAAAACGTAAAGATAAGTTAACATTTACCTTTTCACATCTTTCAGTTTAACGGCAGTGTTCCATTGATTGCATTCTGGGCTAGAACAATATGTTCTTAGTTCTTTTAATGCTTTTGCTGTTTCTGTAACTCCTTGTTGATAATATTCTTCATTAGTCAAAAGACGTACTTTTGGTGGAAACTTTTTCTTCCTGGAATTTTAAATGTGCCTTAAAGAAACATCAAGTGGGCTTTAGATGTAATTTTTTTTATATTTTTCAAAATTTTTGTAATAGGTAAGGAAATAAACCCCTCGAATGTGGGGAAATTTATATCAGAACCAAAGTTTGAGGATAGATTATACATGTAATGGAGGAATTAAAAAAAACTCTGGAGCCAAAAAGGCGAGGGAACACTTTGTACGAAGGCTAGAATGAAGGTTATAAATGCTGAAACAAAAAATTCACCATTTTGGTGCTAAACCAACGGTATTGTTCTGCTTTTGCATATGGCTTCAGTACACGTTCGAGTGTAACATATTCGGCGCACAGTTTGATTCTAGCATCATCTGACTAGTTGCACTGGCGGAAAATTAAAATTTTCAAATCAAAACGCAAAAAATTACAAATTTTTGAAACATTACAACAAACGTGCACTTGCAACTAAACAATTTATTATTATCAGTCATATTTATAAACTACCGCCAGGAGGGTGCAAAAAGAAATGTCCTAATCATGATCTTCAAACGCCATGTACATCAACGACGAACATCAAATTTTAAACACCAAAAGTACTGATACCTATTGCTTCTCTCGCACTTCTTCTGTCACTTTCACTTATCGCATAAAAAGTAAACTTGTATATTTACTCTTATTTAAGGATAGAAAACTTTATTAAGTATTTTACATTTTTATTTATCATTTCTTTTTTTTAAACATTTGAATACTCGAATTTTCGATAAGTCAAATATTTTTTTCTTCCCCTGACAGTTTGACTTAAAGAGGTTCAACTAATAGGTTAACTAAGACCGTCAACCTAATTCAAAATTCAATTTAGCTAGTGTGTTGCCGACAAGTGCAGGTGCGGAGCAGCATTCCTATCGTACATATTATCAAAATCTAAATTTTGACTTCGGCGGTCATTTTGTAAGACATGCGTCCACTTTTGGTAAAAGAATGTTGCAGAGCATTAGAGTCCATTCAATTTTCTGTCGGTCCTGATATTAAAAACTAAAATCTGTTCATTTTCGGCCGAGATATGAATTTTCTATAAGACCCTTGCACATCGAAACTACAGCGCCACCTACCAGAATGTTCCCCCACATTTTTGGCTTCAAAGTTTGTTTTTAATTTTTTTTTTTTTTTAATAAGAAATAGACTTCCAAAATTTCAGATCGGTCTAAATTTCCCCTTTATTTCCTGGAGTATAATGCAAGAGTAAGAAAGTTACATACCATTAAAACAAAACAAAAATCTCAATCTAACTACCTAAGCAAATATTTATATGGCCATTTAAGAAAACTATCGATGATGTCACTGCCCAGTCATATGACGTTACAGAAAATTTTGAAGTATGGTGTAAAGCAGCTCATTTAGCCCCAAACAACTTTTATTAGGAAAAACAAATAATATTCTCAATAGTTTAGGAAACAGTAGGGGGGCGAACCCCGGTATTAGAAACCGAAGATGCAAAGTGAAAAAACTTACCAATACGTCTTGGATTTTGACACCCATTTCTTAGGAAAATTATGAAGCAATAAAATTATCACAATTTGGCCCATAGCAGCTTCCTGAAAATGGCTGCTATGAAATACGGCAATTAATCCTAAAGCTTGCAAAGTCCAACGAATAAGATTTTTGGTACGTTCATTTGTTACCGGTCCCCATCTATAACACACTTAAATAAAAAATAAAAGAGCCAAATCATAATCTAATATTTAAAGAACCTAATATCATACCTACAAAACTAATAATTCCTGTGATAAAACCATACCAAAGGACATAATTCTGATAATTTATTAGGATAGTTCTCATGTTTTCCCACAACATTTGCAAGATATACACACCAATGGTCCAACCACAAATTGCTACACCATACATCATAGGTCGCTGCAAGAATATGAAGATTAAAAAAAATTATAAAATGCACCTTTTGAAATTAACCAAACCTTTGGAAACATTTTGCTTAAAAAGTAAATAAGTATTAAAAATGAGGCACAAATTCCAAACGTTATACCGCATAAATAATAAAACAAGACATTTTTACTTAATTTATCTGCTGAAAAAAATAGCAGTAGTCCTAAAATAAGACACAACACTTTCCAGTAATCAACTCCTGCAATACATATAGTTTAATAATTGTTCAGTACATTTAATTCACGTAACTTACGTATAGCATGCAAATGTAGATCAAATATCTTATTACTCTCAATTCCAATGCAACTTTGGTTAAAAGGATCCAATTTAAATGATTTTTGTTTCCATGAAAATAAATTAATACCCCAGCTAGAACGATGCTCCAAATACTGTTTATGAACAATATCGGGTGTTGCGCCCTCATAATAGGCATAATCATCAGATTTTAGATCAATTTCCAACTAAAACATACAGAACATTATGTATGGTAATTACTTTACGCTTTATAAGCTGTACCGAAACACTTTGCCACATGTAAATCAAGTATTTTGGCTTTCCCTCGTAGCAATAAATTTTTAGATTTTCTTTTTCAAAACTTGGTTGGTGTTTGATTTGTTCTCCTTGTTTAAGATAAAATCCTAAAATAAATATGTGAATTACTAAGGAAATGCTACACTACACCGCATATTATAATTTACCCCCTTTTTCAAAATTAGCATTTACAAAATTGTAGTGAAATGCACTTAATACAACAATTAGCAGCATTTTTACATACAACACAAACATCTTCAGAAAATCTCTAAAATACCACAAGCAGACGAATGTTCCGTATATAATTTTCTAGTTTAATTATATTTACCAACAACTAAAACCATAGCGACTTTTGAGGTTATATTATCTAGTCGCAGAACATAAATCTAAGTTAGCGTGCTACCGGCACGCTACCGGTGTGAAGATACAGATGGCTACGGAGCAACGAAAATAATTGGATTCGCCGATTCAGGAATACGGAATATACACAGAACATAAACCTTGGGAATATAGTTTCTCAGCTAAGGTACAAACCAATGACCTATCTAACATACACTGTATTTTAACGTTTTGTAGATACATTCTTAGTTATAAAATAATGATATGGAGAATGTATGAAATAAATAAATTTAGTACTGAGTATTGATATATTATTTATGTTAGAAATGTGAGAAATTGATGGAAAACTATGAAATAATATTTGGTTTACTTTAATTTTTAATTCTAAAGTTAGATATTGAAAAATAATACGGAAAAATGCTAGATTAAATACAACATACTCACTAAATTCCAATCGGGGTTTAGGACTGGATATAACTGTGAAACAGCCAAAGAGGATATACCTAAGGTATATCCTCTTTGGAAACAGCCTTGCAATTTGTTATTAATGATTGGAAACAGGATATTGACAGTGGCGAATTACCGCACAGGCGCATGAGGCGCGTGCCTGGGGCCTCAGCAAAGCGGGGGCCTAAGAATCGTTGGGTGCCTTATCCTCAAAAACCAAAATTAATTTTTGTGTTTATTTTTTTATTGATTCCAAAAATAAAAAACGGTATGATTTTCTGCATTGTTCATTTTAGTGAACCATCCCATTCTTAGTAGGGTCAATAGGGGGCCTCCAGATCAGGTTGCGCCTGGGGCCCCACAAAATCAAGATCCGCCACTGGATATTGATGAGGGCTCTCTAGTATGTGTTATATTTTTAGATTTAAAACGAGCCTTTGAAACTGTGGATAGGGAAATTATGCTTGAGAAGATGAGTAAACAATTTAATATAGGAGGTATAGTACTTAAATGGTTTAAAAATTATCTTACAGGAAGGAAACAGATAGTTAGGTGTGAAGAAAGTGAGTCTGCTCAACTGTCTGTGAATATCGGAGTCCCGCAAGGGAGTATTTTGGGTCCCTTGCTATTCAGTATGTACATAAATGACATTGTATCCCAAATAAATTTGGCAAATTATCATTTGTTTGCGGACGACACGATAGTTTACTTAGCTGGTAAAAATTATTATCAACTTATAGGCAATATGAATAATGAGTTAGCTAAATTGAGCAAATGGCTGAATGCTAACAAATTAAAATTAAATGTAGACAAAACCAAATGCATGATGATAGGCAGTGAGATGAATTATAAAAGATTTGTAGACTTAAAAATTAAAGTGAAAATAGCAAATGCAGAAATAGAAGTGGTGGATAAAGTGAAGTATCTAGGAATTGTAGTTGATCGCAAATTAAAGTTTAGTGACCATATGGATTATGTGTGCAAAAACATTTCTACGAAGATAAATGTAATCAATAGAGCTGGTAGATTTTTAAGCAGTCAATCAAAACTTACGATATATAACACGATAGTAGGTACTACCTCATTTGTATTTTGCGGGTACTATCCTATCTCTGGCAAAAGCTACTGATATAAATAGATTACAGATTTTACAAAATAGGGGTATGAGAATTATTCTATGTAAAGATAGATACCAGGATTAGGGACATGCTAGCGGAATTGAGGTGGTTAGACATACGTCACTTATTGGAGTACCAAACCTTAATATTTGTACACAAAATAAAATTGGAAATATTCCCTGATTAGGTACTTTAAAAAATATGTAACTATATTTAGTGAAAATCCTGAATACTCGACAAGAAATAGGAATAATTTTATATTAATGCATACAAATACAAAGGCGGCTCATAATTCAATTTTTTTTAAAGGTCTAGTAAAATGTAATGAGCTACCAAATGAAACCAAAATGTGCAATAGCATACAAAGTTTCAAGAATAGAATTAAGCAAATGTTATTAGATAGAATAGAATTTGACTAATATGTTAAGTAATGACATTGATTTATCCTACTGTTTTTTTTCTTTTTTCTCTTATTATTATTACTTAAGTTAAAGTTATATAATTAATGAATAAAAAGTAAAGTAGTTAGGCATAGAGGATTAAGAAATAATTGTTTTGTGTATTGTTAAAGTAAGTGAAAACTGTATAGCTTATAGCTAAATAAACGAACATATTATTATATTATTATTATACAGAGTATATCTGTGTAGAAAAATGCTTATGTAGTACCTACTCATACTTTTTTAAACTTGGAGAAAAAGTTGAAAAAGAACAATAAAAACATAAAGTAATACATATTATTTTAGGCGCCGACTACGTGGGTGCTCTGGGGCTGAAGCACCCCTGAGAAATTTCTCAGGGGTGCTCCGCACCCCCGAGCCAGATCTAAAAAAAATTGAATATATTAAACTAAAAATAAAATAATAATTTTTAGATAAAAATTAAATAGAAAAAATACTTCTAAAAGTGATAGAGTGCGAATCAACAGCGACAAACATTGCGAAGTATTGTGACACATAAGTAGCATTGAAGAAGTACTGCAATTAAGTGTTTGTGAGAAATCAGAACTCGATTGCGCAGGGCGAAATGCATGTGTGCGCGTCGCCGCAGCGGCATTTGTACAGTGAACGCGGACGGGAAGAGCGACAAGTGTCCTGATTGTTGCTAACACATACATCTTTGGATTAGTTAAAATGGACAAATTTGTAATTAGGGTAGCAGAAAAGAAAGTTGATTCGTTAGCTTCATCTTCATCGAATGCAAACATTAACATATCATCGTCATCAGCTGGGAGATGCCCCCAGCCCACAGGGGGCATTATGAGCAGCACTAAGAATAAAAGTGAAACAAGAAATAAAATGACATAAACAGGGAGGATGGTTTTATACTCAGTAAAGCTTGGAATCCAGTAGTTTATTCTCCGAGGACTCCTAAGCATCATCGATCTCACGATCACGCTCCACTGGATCCGTCTTTGCCCAACGGTGACAGCCAACCAGAAATCCGCCGTTCTGCCCGACTGGCTCAAAGAGGTTTAAGTACCTCCGCTTCCCGGATTTGAATTCAGTGTTTTATTCACTTTGAAGATGCAAGCTGCAATGTCTTGCAAAACGTTAGTTTGTATGGGTTCACAAACAGCTAATAGGCATAAGCCGATTAAGTATTCTTGTCCTGGTAAACAAAATACATTAAGATCAAATCCTTGTCCGCCCCAAGGTTTAAATAATCTAAGCACACGGCCCTGTTTAGGCAAGCAGGGCCTACGAACAAATATTGCTCAAACTTCTAGAACAAATACTTGTAAAGGCAGACAAGCTACAGGTCGGTCCTTACCTGATTATGCTGAGTGTAGTTCCTAAATGACGACGCGGTCTAAGCCGAAAGTAAATTGTAATATTGGTTAAAATCGTTTTGACCATTCCTGTTTCAACATGTACAGCAGAGCTTTCCTTTTGTGCTTTGAGGCGCTTAAAAACGTACCTCAGAAATAATACGACCAAAAGAAGATTGAACGACCATGCAATTGTAAACGTAAATAGGGAACTGGCCGACGAGATAAATCTTGACACTGTGGCTGACATATTTATAAATAGAACTACAGCTCGCAGGTAAACTTTTTTTATAATTAAATAATTAGCATTAGCAATATTATCATATTTATTAGCTGAAAATGTTTCTCTTATTTAATTTATTTTACTTAAATAAATCAGTTTTGTTCAGTTTTTTGTATGTTTCAAAAGCTCAACTTGTCAATTGTGATTTGAGTGAGCACCCCTGAGCATTTTCAAAACCCGGCGCCTATGTAAAAGTATTAATACTTAATAGACAACAATATATATTTTAAGGCAACGAAATATACAGGGGGTACTAGAAAGAGTAGTCATAAATAATGCCATAAGGTTTGTGTGTAAACAAACATACATCGATTCAATTAAACTGACGTAAATACAAAAGTGCCTCGTTTCACATTTCTGGCTTCCTAAAGTAAAAGATCAAGAAGCAGTGTTTATTTAACATTATATAGAAAACGGTTTGAGCTATACCTTTGAAATTTTGCATGGAAAAATGATTTTACAGAAGAAATAGAACCACCAATTAATAAAATCCGATAACGAACCAGTGGCGTACCCACATAGAGGAGTGCCATTTATATTTACTCTGCAATTTTTGTCTCAAACTGGTTAGATATTCAAATACCTTAAACAAAAATACACAAAAACTGTATTTTTATGTTTTGACCAACCGTTAAGAGATATTTTAAAACAAAGTGTTCCACGTGTGTAAATGAACATTAAAAAATAAACCTACAATAATTGCAAAACCGACTCGTGCTCTTTAAAACCAAATGAAAAACTTCAGCTTGTATTGCGTTTATCGTGTTTCAAATTATTTGCCGATACTGCTTTCTGTCAAGTTCTTCATTTTCATTGTTTTTAGTTGTCCATTTTTATGCTGCGCTCGACCACTTCTCCAGGGGTAGTTGTGCCAGGCTGTAATTAATAACATTAATAAGATATATTTTGACAATCTTAAAAACTATATAGTACCGGCCTGGCTCCCACGGAATAAATGCTGTAAAAGTTTTAAATGGAACGGAAACATAAAAATCGGCAGCGCACATACGCCGGTCTCTCCTCGACCTCTTCTCTGGGGGTAGTTGTGCTAGGCTGTAATTAATAACATTAATAAGACATACTTTGAAAATCTTAAAAACGTACAGTACCAGCCTGGTATTCTCGTATAATGAGTAGATATCTTAGTAGTCCTAGAAAAAATTAGTAGTATAAGTGAAAATTTTCGAAAAAAAAAGATTGTTTTATATTCTGGAAACTCCATAGGGAAATATTTCTAGAATCATGTTAGGTAGGTAATAGGAAACTTTATTCATTGTTTTTAGATTCTGATTTTATCCTCAAAGTGCTTCGCCCATTTTATGAAACATTCTGTATTACTCCCAGCATTGACGCAACAAGAGGTGTAGTAGACAAAAAGTTTTTGAATTTTAATTTAACATGATGGCACCGTGTCAAATACGTTAATTTGAGGTCAAATAATAATATATATGAGTGCCATCATTTTTTTCCAAATCAACCCCTCCCACAACCCCAAAAACCTCCCCAAACAAAAATCAGTAATTTTGATATTTAACCGCTGTTGGGAGGTTTTTGGGGTTGTGGGAGGGGTTGAATTGGAAAAAAATGATGGCACTCATATATATTATTATTTGACCTCAAATTAACGTATATGACACGGTGCCATCATGTTAACTTGTAATCGGTAAGTTTTAGCCACAAAATGGCGAAAATGTCCATTTTCTGTCCAAATAATGGCCAATTACTATGAAATGGACCAGTAACTTTTGATGGCATATGGTATCTTAACAATTGGCAACACCACTAAACATTTTCCACCAGGTTTGGGAGGGTTACCTCGCAGTCCATTTTTACTCCCATTTTAACTGGCCCAGCCCGATAAACCGACACGATAAAAAATGATGGCACATGGTGGAAGTGTATAAGAATGGCATGCTTTTCAAGTAACCGCAACTTCAAAAGGGTTAACCTGCAGTAAAAAAATCAAAAATTTGCGGATGCTGTATCTCCGGAACTACATGAGAGCGAAGATTCGGTCTGTGAGATGAATTGATCATTGAACCGTCCTCTAACAATAAACCCTAGTGCCATCGGGTTAACTTTCAGTCACACCATATCGCTCCAGCTCCTAGACTATTAGTATTAAACTCTGCTTGTCTTAGAAATAATTTTAAGCATATTTTCGATATTTTAAATTAAGTGGGCCTTATTATTAAGTTTCTAAGAATTGAATGTCGTTATCTGAATTGTTTCTGTTTTAGCAAGCTCTCAAAGAATGGTTTTCTATTTTTAATAGCCTTGTATAAATTTTCATGCAATTTGAAAAACAATACCATAAAATAATAACACTATGTCTATAAACATCATACATTTATAATTATCCCGTTTTTGCATTTAAACATCTCAAAAAATAACTTATTTGTGTACTTCTACCTAAATTTATGCTGTGCAATCCCCTTTTCCTGCTTAATCAGAATAAAATTGGCGTTGCCAGCATAGGAATCATATTTTGTAATTCTTCTAATGCGTAATAAAATTTACAAAGATTATGCAGCTTTTATTACAAAGTGCAACGGAAATTCTTTTCTTCGCGAAGAGCTCATTTACCCGGTTGTGCCGAGGTACCACGACGTGACAAGGCTGCACTCATGTTTCCCCAACTCCTGAAATGCAGTTAGATATGATCCTACATGGTAGTCAATCAAATTTGCTTCTTCACCACTTGCAATGTGTAATTTTTATGGACGGTGTTTGCCTTATAATAGTGTTGATCGTTGGAGTAACTACAGGTCAGATAAGTTAATTATATCATAAATATTGGCTACACATCAGTAATGATGTTACGCTCACGATTGCCAGTGAACAATAATTATGGGCATTAATTATTAAGTAGCTAATATTGACCACTGGTCGTAAGGAAGTAAATTTGATTTGCCGCCAGAAACAAAATTATGTACCTGCATTTAGAGGAATCGGGAAGACATCAGTGCATCGTTGTCACATTGTACCTCGTCACTGCCGCTTGAATGTCCTCTCCAAGAGTAAAAGAATTTCAGTAAATAATTTTTTTAGTCTACACAAACAAACTAAGCACATCATTCATAGATTAATTGGCTCTGTAAAACATTTTAATTCTGTAAAACTCAGTTTGTCAAGAAAAAATATTTTGTATCTATAGACAAAATTTTTTATAAAAATTATTTTTTTCCATTTATTTCTTTAATAATTCTTTTAGGCTATAACGTCCAAACGGTGCATCATGCCAATGGCCACTAAAACAGGCATATCTTACTGAATCATAAAAGTTACTGTATACAGATAATCTTTATATTCTAAAGTTTAAAAAAAAAACTATTATGTATTTTAACTACGTATATTAAAATGTTAAATAGAATAATACTATTTTAAATGGGAATGAATTTATTGACTACTGGAATTTATATGTAAGTTTACATATTTAAGAAAAAGGTATTAGAGTTTAATCTTTTATGTACTTATGTTTGTAACCATTGATTTTGTATCTTTATATCTACTAATAAATATAAAAATACAAAATAAATGGTTACAAACATAAGTAAATAAAAGATTAAACTCGAATAACTTTTTCTTAAAGCCTATTACATTTAAATGTTCAATATTTTGTCATCATCACTATCTTCAATTGCATCAGATGAAACTTCTTCATAATCTCGTTCAAGTGTTGCCAGATTGTCACGAGCTTCAGCAAATTCACCTTCCTCCATTCCTTCTCCAACATACCAATGTACAAAAGCACGCTTAGCATACATAAGGTCAAATTTTCTGTTTAATTTATTCCACGCTGCTGCAATGGCAGTGGTGTTCGATAACATGCATACAGCTCGTTGAACTCTTGCCAAATCTCCTCCAGGTACAACGGTGGGTGGTTGATAATTTATACCAACTTTAAATCCAGTTGGACACCAATCAACAAATCGTAAATTGCTTTTGGTTTTCATTTGTGCTATAGCTGCATTTACATCTTTTGGTACAACATCCCCACGGTATAATAAACAACAAGCCATGTATTTTCCTTGACGTGGATCACATTTTACCATCTGATTAGAAGGATTGAATAATTCAGAGGTAATTTCAGATACAGACATTCCTTCATGATAGGCTTTTTCAGCTGAAACTACAGGTGCATACGAAGCTAAAGGAAAATGAATGCGAGGATAAGGTACCAAGTTGGTTTGAAATTCTGTTAAGTCCACATTCAAGGCACCATCAAATCTCAATGAAGCAGTTATTGATGATACAACTTGACTGATAAGGCGGTTGAGATTTATGTAATCAGGTCGTTCAATTCCCAATTTTCTTTGACAGATGTCATAAATAGCTTCATTGTCTACCATGAAAGCACAGTCGGAATGGTTCAAAGTCGTATGGGTTGTTAATATTGCATTGTAGGGCTCGACAACAGCAGTACACACCTATTAATATTACACTTATTAATATTGAATTATTCTAGCTTGCTTGAGGCCATTAACAAATAGAAATGCTTAAATTTTAACATTTAATAATAAGTTTAGTATGGTTCACCTGTGGGGCAGGATAAACTACAAATTCCAATTTGCTCTTTTTGCTAAAGTCTTGTGACAATTTTTCCATGAGAAGGGAAGTGAATCCAGAGCCAGTACCACCCCCAAATGAATGGAATACAAAGAAGCCCTGAAGTCCACAGCATTGTTCAGCTAATTTATACAATCGCTCCATGACTTTTTCGATCATTTCCTTACCGATGCTGTAGTGACCACGAGCATAATTGTTGGCAGCATCCTCTTTTCCAGTTATTAACTGTTCTGGATGGTACAACTGTTTGTACTTCCCAGTTCGTATTTCATCTATAAAATTAACAACATTACTGACAATTTTCATGTTTAAAGAACCTAATTACTGACCTACGACAGTGGGTTCTAAGTCGACCATTATGGTTCTTGGTACCATTTTTCCATTTTCCATTTCTGAGAAGAAGGTATCATAACAATTGTCACTAGAAGCCTGAAAGCCTTTGCTGCCAGGTAGGGTGCCATCAGGTTGAATACCATGTTCTAAGCAGTACAGCTCCCAGGTTGCATTTCCAATTTGAACTCCTGCTTGGCCAACGTGTACGGATATGCACTCCCTCTGGAATTAAAGTTACGTTAATTTAAAAACTCAGAACACAGTAGATAATTGAAACAAGCATCTTCTTACCATTTTGACAATTTGTTTACAAAAATTTCCTTACTAATACTACTGAAATTCTAATAAATTTTAAAAAACTGCCATTTAAATCACTCATAAAAATTTTGATAACATCTTCATTCTATTTTTTCTCTATGGAAACCAACGGCAACTATCTTTTAAATTTTGTTCTTGGCATTCTTTGATTAATAGAGTATTGAATTTCTCAGGCAACTATAATGTTTATAAAAATACAAACATAAGTACCGTCAACCAGGGATACTTTGACTACTTTTTTCACAAAAACGTTTGTAGTTGCGAATTATTTAGGAATCTCTTGAATATTATAGGTTTGTCAGAGGGGCTGTACTGATTGCAAATGGATATGTACCAAGTTTAACTGATTTATTCACTCTTTCTCACTTTTTTGAGAAAAATGTTGGCCGGTCAAAGTATCCTGCCTTTCGGGATACATTGACCACCATCGGAAATGTATGTGAAATACTGATCTAAGGATGCGTGGTCAATGTAACCCCAACAGGAGGTAAAATTGACCTGCAAAAAATAATTTGACTGCCTATTAATTATAGTATGTGAGAAATAAGTATAATTCAATGTTCATATCATTAACTTTATTAAAAGAATACAACTTTTACATAGTAAAGATGATGTTTACATTATTTATAACAAATTATGTCCTTCGATTTGTTCAGCTGAAAATCTGAAACCTCTTTTGAGCTTATCAGGAGCACGAAGTTGAAGGTGTATTTGGTCAAAATCAATAGTATCATGGTCAGCGACATCTGGCCACACAAAAATTGCATTTCTTTTTCGTCAATACATTACATCATATGTCTTGTTTTCCGAATCAACGTTTTTCATTTGCGCTATGTAAAATCTGTAAGTTATAGCCGCCCTATTTTTATTCTCAACTGGAATTTGCACTATTGCAAATTCATTTTCTGATAGCACTGTATCCATTTCTTTTTCACCAATGGGTTCTTTGTTGTTCGCCGGTTCTTCTTCTCTAACATCTTCTTCTTCTGACATATATTCAGAACTATCTTGATAAGGAATATCGCAAGAATACTTTGACCACCCAGTCAATGTATCCCAAAACGCACAATATTTTGCCAACTTTCAGTTATCGGCAAAATTAAAATTACTAAGTGCGTTTAAGTAAAAAACAATTATTTTCCCAAGGATAGTGATCAATTGAGTACGTACCGGTTAACATTAAAATTCTGGGTAACTAATATGTTGTAAGATATATGTAGATTTTTGCAACAGAAATGTTCAAATATTTACGCATGTGCGTCTTTGATGACGTACTGGATCCAACTACAGAAAGAAGGATAGACAACCACGCGCTGACGACATCTCTAATATTGTGGTTGAACTAAGGTTACCACTAAAATAGGGTTCTACTCGATGATATGGTGTTTGTCCAGCGGTAAATTTTAAAATGGAATATAGGTCAAAGCATCCTTTTCAGTCAAAGTATCCCTGGTTGACGGTACATAAAAGATTAAACTCTAATACCTTTTTCTTAAATATGTAAACTTACATATAAATTCCAGTAGTCAATAAATTCATTCCCATTTAAAATAGTATTATTGTATTTAACATTTTAATATACTTAGTTAAAATACATAATAGTTTTTTTTAAACTTTAGAATATAAAGATTATCTGTATACAGTAACTTTTATGATTCAGTAAGATATGCCTGTTTTGGTGGCCATTGGCATGATGCGCCGTTTGGACGTTATAGCCTAAAAGAATTGAGTTGTCCAGTTTCAAAAGTGGCTAAGTCCACAATTTAAAAAAAATGAGTTAGACACATTAAAATATTCGTCTTTTCGCCCTCTATCGGCAAAACTGATCGTCATGTATCAAAACTGTCTATATACAATTTAAAAATTGATCTGAAATTTAGGTACTGCAACAAAACTAGCTATATACAAGGTGCTTGCGTTAACAAAACTGTCTATATGTGATCTCAATTTTACGGTAACAAAACTGCCTATACACCATAGTTAATATAGGTCAGAATTTGCCTACTGCTGCAAAACGGACTAAATTAAACAGCAACAAAATAATGTGATGCAATAAGAGTGCAGTAGCTACTTTAATATTGCGTAGAACAGTGTTCGCGTTAAAATTACTTGTTTTATTATTATAAATGGATCCAGAAAACGATGTAAGAGTGCTCGACGGAAGTTTAGTTGAAGTTCCCGGGGCTGGTCGCAAAAAAGCAAGGAGGGTGGAAACATGGAAAAGAAGCGTGGAAAAAAAATTAAGGTTAGTTTTGTTAGCAGTACTAACTAGGGGGTTTACCTAATAGTAAATCGGGGCATTGGCCAAACAACAAACATTTGGCCAGGCGATAACGCTCTAATACGAAATATTCGACAAACGCCAAAAAATTGTCTAATATTGGGTTAATTATTCGACCCAATGAATATTCGGTAGACCCCTAGTACAAAAACCTAGAATAAATTTTTGTTTAAATTAAATAAAGAACTTCTTAGAATACCAATCTTTATCACAGGCATTCCTCCAAAGGGCCTCCTCATAAACCAAACTGCAATCACCCGAACAAAAACACACAAAAATTACAGTGTAATTCCCTCAATCTTCAAGATATTAGAAGATTTCATCAAGCCTTTTACTCCACAAGTAATAAAATAGATCAGGACAATTTTATTCTTAAATACTGCTCAGCAACTACACCAAAACGTCACCGTACGAGAGCTAAGGAAAGAAAAAATGTTACAATAAAATATTATGCACGAAGATTTCGGGTCGATTCTGGCTCAGAAAATATTCAAATATGCCAAAATACTTTTATTTCCATACTGGGAATTTCTAAATTTCGTATACAAAACATAAACAATAAGTATTTTCAAACAGGGACAATGCCTAAAGAAACTCGAGGTGGTGATCGCCGATCCCAGAAATTTGCTGAACATGTAAATGCTATAAAAAGTTTTTTCGTAAAATTTAAACCTCTGGAGTCGCACTACAACCGTGGTACAAATTCCACTCGGCAATATCTACCTTCTGATATATCTATAGCACTAATCTTTAAAATGTAATTGACTGCCAATCCGGAATTGAAAGTTAAATATGATTTTTTTAGGAATGTTCTTGTTAGAAACTTTAACTTTAGTTTCGGTTCACCAGCAACTGATGCCTGCTCCACATGCATATCTCTAAAAGAAATAATAAAATCGCCTAAAAATGATGCTACTAAGAATATGGCTCAAACAAAACTTAACGTGCACAAAATTCGTGCAAGATGTTTTTTTTAATATTTTAAAAACAAAAGACGCTACAGTACTAACTTTAACTTTTGACTGTCAGAAAAATTTGGTTTTGCCAAAGGTGCCAGATCAGTTTTGTTATTACAGTAGACAACTATATCTCTACAATTGTACGATTTGTCAGGGTAGTTCAAAAGACTCACAAACAAAATCAAATACATTTTTATACACGTGGTCTGAAATTTATATGGACAGAGGATCAAATCAAATAGTTTCTTGTGTTTATCATCGATTGAGAAACACCGATTTTACTAATGTAGAATCTTTGCGATTAATAGCTGATGGGTGCAGCGGTCAGAACAAAAACACATCAATGATTGGAATGATCTCTAAATGGTTACTAACCGAAGCACCAAAAACTCTTAAAACCGTAACTCTTATTTTTCCAATACCGGGACACTCTTTTATTCCTCCTGATAGAATTTTTGGCAGGATTGAAAGAGTTCTGAAGAAAAAAGAGACAATTATAAAGCCACAGGAATACTATGACATATTTGATACAGTCGGTACCGTTTTCAAACTAGATGAAGGTGAGGTTGAAGTGTACGATTGGAAAACTGCAGCCGAAACTGTATTGCGCAAAAGTACATATTGGCATTTTCAATTCAATCCTTCCAGAAGAGTGATTTTTAGTAGGAACAGACAAAGAACCAATATTGTTGTAAAAGGTGAAGCAAATTATAATGTTGATATTTGTGGGCCTGGTACACTTTGTAAGAAAGGAAAGTTCCCTAATCACATCAAACCCAATATATTACCAGAAGGAAATAATAAACTAAAGCTTGCAAAACTAATTGATGTGTCAAAATTGTTAGCTAAACACTTTGGAAAGAAGTGGAAGACATTGCCAGACCTTCAGTATTTTTCTCTTTGCCCTGATCCAAAGAAGACAAAGGGTGACGAGTCGGACGATGAAATAGAAGAAAATAATGTGGAGAGTGAGACTGAAGAGATAACTGTTACAAATCAGGAGGAAAATTATAACGATGATGAGGAAGATTATAGCGAATGCAAGGACGCAGTTAATAATATTTCAGAATTGGAACGTATTGATATGGACAAAACCGTAGAAGTAGAAGATGCAGACATTAACTTAGCCTTCCAAGATGACCTCGTCAAAGCAGCTTTAGAGACTGAAAGATACCTCTTGGATACGGAGAACGAAGATGAATAGTTTCATTTACCTAAATATCTACTTGTTTTATTTCTCTGGAGGTTAAGGTTCCCTAATTGTTTAGTTTATATTTTTGTTGAATACATTTACTTTGTTTTGTATCATTTTAATAATGTTTATTTTGTCTTTGTTTAAGAAAAAATATTTGGGTTTTTAATACGAAAATAAAGAATGATTGTTTATATTTTTCTCATACTATTTTTAAATTTTCTTTTGCCAAAAAACCATTACAAAAGTAATAGTAAATAAAATAGTCAAAAACTTATTTTTGTTTTCAAAACTAGCTATATACTACCACTGCGGTTTCAAAACTACCTATATAGAGACTTTGGAATCAGAACTATCTATATCTAAATAAAAAATTTAAATTACTACGCTTTGGATAGATACATTTTTCTAAAACTTCAGATAACGATTATCTATAGCAAAAACAATATAACTACTAAATATTTTTATTAATATAATGAAAATCGTACAGCTGACAGTTTTTTGCGATTATCTCCGTTCAGTTTGTCTGGCCTATAGCCACTTTTGAAACTGGACTACTCAATTATTAAAGAAATAAATGGAAAAAAATAATTTTTATAAAAAATTTTGTCTATACAAAATATTTTTTCTATAGATATATTTTTTCTTGACAAACTGAGTTTTACAGAATTAAAATTTTTTACAGAGCCAATTAATCTATGAAGGACGTGCTTAGTTTGTTTGTGTAGACTAAAAAAATTATTTACTGGAATTCTTTTATTCTTGGAGAGGACATTCAAGCGGCAGTGACGAGGTACAATGTGACAACGCTGCACTGATGTCTTCCCGATACCTCAAAATGCAGGTACATAATGATGTTTCTGGCGGCAAATCAAATTTACTTCCTTACGACCAGTGGTAAATATTAGCTACTCAATAATTAATGCCCATAATTATTGTTCACTGGCAAACGTGAGCGTAACATCATTACTGATGTGTAGCCACTATTTATGATATAATTAACTTATCTGACCTGTAGTTACCCCAACGATCAACACTATTATAAGGCAAACACCATACATAAAAATTACACATTGCAAGTGGTGAAGAAGCATTTCCAATTTGAACTCCTGCTTGGCCAACGTGTACGGATATGCACTCCCGCTGGAATTAAAGTTACGTTAATTTAAAAACTCAGAACACAGTAGATAATTGAAACAAGCATCTTCTTACCATTTTGACAATTTGTTTACAAAAATTTCCTTACTAATACTACTGAAATTCTAATAAATTTTAAAAAACTGCCATTTAAATCACTCATAAAAATTTTGATAACATCTTCATTCTATTTTTTCTCTACGGAAACCAACGGCAACTATCTTTTAAATTTTGTTCTTGGCATTCTTTGATTAATAGTTTATTGAATTTCTCAGGCAACTATAATGTTTATAAAAATATTAAAATTTACAACCTATGAAGAGTTGTTCCAAATGTTTTTTGATCACCTGTTTAAAAATGTTATAAAGTTAAAAACTACTTTTTCTTTATTTTAATGCTTTCTTTAGGTAGAAATGTATAATGAGAAAATAAGAAATGGAAATTATTGAAAAAACAAGAAGTTTCCTTGAGCAACATAAAAAAGAAGATAGAATAGTATTTACTTGTTACAAATATCTCGCAAAGATACATTCTAGCAATACTTTACGTGTATATTATACACAGGATTAATTGTGCTAAATTCTAGAAAAAGAAGTGAATGGTATTTTGGTATTGAGTTGAAAACGTGAAAGTAGTATGAAACTTTCCACATGTTACTTTTATTAGCTAGTGTGTGGCATCTAAAGATACCGAACCATTAATTTAACTAGCATCTAGTCTCTTGCACAGCAATCGATCCCACCAAGGTCAAACTTTTTATTGGTGCATTTCTATTGCGCACGCATTAAATTGGCACTTTTTTAGCGATAACCGCCAAGTTCGTAGTGGCACAGATGGATATGCGGGTGTTTTCGGGTGTACTGCCTTTTTACACCATAAGTGGTTGTGGGGTCGAATCTCGGTTGGGACCAAAATTTTTTTTTATTTTATAGTTTTTTTTTTAAACACTGTTGTTGCTTTTTGCTGTTTACGCGAGGTTTCGGTTAAGAGCAGTTAAAAAGTCTGACCTTGATGAGGTAGGATCGATTGTTAGAGAGACTAGACGCTAGTAAAGTTTGAGCTCAATCGGTAGAGTAGTTTCGGAGTCTATAGGGAACATACACACAAACATTCACTTTTATATATATAGATACATTACAACGTAGCCGACCGATAGAACAAGCCTCCGCCCAGGTTTGTGACGTCACAACTGACGATGGGTTACAGTGTTGAGTTATACGGGATTTTACGTGAGAAATTGATTTTTAGGCATTATTTTAAACAAAATGTATTTATTTTTTAACTAATATAAATTTCTACATAATTATTAATTTGTAAAGTACAAAAATATTGTATTGCGAGTACATTGCACATACATAAAACACTTTACTTACTACAAAGTTTTCTAATTTTAGTTGTTCTTTTTTTTGATTTTTTTTCAATTGCTATAATATCTTGATTAATTTTTGAATAATTATTTAATAACATATTCGAAAAACGAGAAATACATTTTTCTGCTAATTGTAATTTGGATGATCCACAATTGTTACAACATTCAAACGAAATGTCTTTGTAGACAAGCATTTCAAGAGATAAGTATTTTAACACATTCTTTTGTCACCTGCAGTTTAAAAATAAGTTTTCAAACCTATCACGTATTAATACTTTAAATAATAAAAACGTATTTGTTACAATATCTACAAATTAGGCCACTTCAGCCCACCGCGGTCCATGCAATTTAAGTAATTAAATAAATCTGTATTGGAAATGGAAGCAGTTTCCACTTTCAATGTTTTGTCAAAACAAATATAATCTTTACATTTGTCACAAGACAGCGCTTTATTTATAATGTGAACAATATAACCTGCAACATATATAAGTACCCGGCAGTCATTTGCTGATACAATCTCATCGTTCATAAGAATTAAAGCATCTTCAAACATTTCACCACAGCCTTCTTTATCAAGTTGTCGCAAACCATCTGTAATTCTTGCACTGTCGTCTAGAAATTCTTTTAATTGAAATTCTCCTTTTCTTGAAGAATGCAGACTTAGTAGATTCAGCATCTTTAATTTTCTTGCGGACTCTAGTACTTGTACAACGGATACATGGTAGTTTCCTCCGCTCATTTGTCTATACTGCCCAAAACGTCCTTCCAGATCATCATTTTGAAATTTTCCTAACAATATGTATTTAAACTGCAATTCAGTCATTAAATATTTACATAAACTAATTAAACCTTTATTGGTATGCGTTAACGACAACTGCGTTTGGCTTGTGAGTTTCCCATTTCTTGAAGTTGCAGTTACTCCTTGTATATGGAGATTATCCCACGTCTCCAACCAATTTACCAAACTTTCCAAAAAAAAATAAATATTTGTCACCTTCAACACTGAGAATAGGATCATAGTGTGAATCTCTAAAACGTGTACCTTTATACACTGATTTGCAATTTACAATTTTCCACCAATTAGATATTAAATTAAGAAATCGTACTGTACCTTCAACGGAATGTATATTTTCTTCATATTTTGTTTTCAATCCCGCAATATTCTTGTTATGAAATAAGCGGACACACAAATTAACATTTTGTTTTTCAATAGACGAAGGATATAAAACTTTACGAGATAAACTCGGTGCTAACTTGATAACACTGTGTTCTTCATCAACGAACATTTTCTTCAAATCGCTTAAACATGCGTGCATTTTATTAGCTGCATTAAATGAATTTATCTGGACATCCAAATTTTCACAAATTTCCGGTAATATAAATGTTTGATTACTGTCTTTTTGATTAACCCAATTATTTCTAACTGATTTTATTATGTGAACAGTATCAAAGAGCACAAAAATTTTATGTCTACTATAGTAAGGGTTTAAGAAATAGGTCTTGAGAGTACCACCGCACAATAATTCAAACATTTTCCTATTTACAGTATTATTGTCACTTATTACACAAATCACATGCTATCCTATTTCTGTTAACATTTGTAGAACTTTAAGCGTTAGCTCATGTAAAAAATCTGATTTAAGTGTTGCAATCGGTAACAATCCTACAATATCTTTGTTATGGGACATTACTGAAGAAATCATAAAGGCTTGTTTCTATTATTAGAAAACGCTTCACTTACAACGTACCCCTCAATTTTTCTGGCTTTGTAAGATACACTGTTCTTGACATATATCTCATCTAACATTAAAGTTACATATTTTTCATTTTCATTTAAAAACTTTAATTTATCTTTTAAGTATTTTATGTGACTCTCATCTATTCCAGAATTTTTGGTTCCCAATTTCAAAAGTAACTTCTTTAAGTATTTTGGTGTTGGAAGCGTGAGCAATTTACTTTTTTCCATTAGTCTATATGCTCCCAGAAATGAATAAAAAATACAGCTAGACCATATTAACGTGTCTGTGCAATAGCGTACTTTATTAGACTGCATTAATTCAATTTGTTCGCAATAAAATTTGATTTTAGCAACCTTTTCAGGATACGTCATTTCAGATTCCACTTCGCTCAAAATTTTCGACACTTTTTTCAGTCTGTTTTCATTTGTAGCACCCACAATACAATTTTTTGTATGTTCTAATAATCTTTTTAATTTGGACCAGGAAATGCATTCATTAGATTTACCTAAAATTTCTTTAACACCATTGCCAACAGAAATAGTTTTATAGAAAGTCTCGGTAGATAAATCACTCCTTATCAAAACAGATTTTTGAATATAAGGTATGTCAAGATTATCATCTGCCAATTGAAATATAAAAATACTATTTTCAAAAACTTTTAAATTAAAGTCTTTCATACCAGGAGTATTTAATATGCTTGAAATATTATTTTTCAGATCTTCAAAATTCGAAATTGTATCTTTCTCTATTTTCATATCCTGCTCTCTTTTTCGCCTCTTTTCAATTTCTTCCTGTCTTGTATTTGGTGTTTTTCGTTTTGGCGGCAAAACTGTTGACATGTATGATGGTTGATTGGGAAATAATGTCGGATATGCATCGTTTGACAATGCTATCTGAGTTCTTGGCACAACTAAAACAGAGCCGTCGGGTCTTGTAGCTCTATCTTCGCGAATAATACAATTTTCTGCAAAATTTGATACAAATTCAAGAAGAATCTTTTATGATGTAGTTGTCCCTATGAACGCAATTTAACCATTTTTTCCGCATGAAATCATCTTTTGGAAATCTAAATACAGTAATTCTCTCAGTAGAATTGTAATTACTTTTACATCCCGGGACGCAACAAGTTGACGGCATATTTCTGTAAACAAATTTGAGATGTTATACTGTCTAATTTAGTAAAATATCCTAAAAAACTTAATTTGCAGTGACCACACTTACTTGTTTAATGTAAGCCACTTATTTGTTGTGGAAACGATCTCGAAATTAAAAGAATAAATCACCAAAAGTACCTGCCACCCTATATGAAAAGCTATTTTACACTATCTGATGCATGCAAATCTTGCATTCGTCCAGCTTCAGTTGTGACGTCAAATTAGTGGTGGGGATTTAGGGGTAGGCTTGTTCTATCGGTCGGCTACGATTACAATCAACGCAAAGTGACTAGCGGTTCATGCAAGAGACTCTGATTACTTAAGTCCATAATTGACGTATATTAAACTTAAAATTTAAATATTCATGCATTTATCTTATGGAAAATAGTGTAAACTTATATTTTCCTGATATACGAATTTTGCTGCGGTACGCAAAATTTTCGATTTAGACAGACCCTTTATTATAAAATATTGAATAGAAATAACAAAATATTATTTAATAAATTCAACGAATTCGTGTATGTTTATAAGGCTGTTTCAAATTGTTATCGATTCTCTCAGTTCCAAAAATATCTGCTTGGGGGCGACTCTTTCGTTTGCAAAAGCAGATTTTACCTCCGTGGACTGGCTGATAACAATGAAATGAATGCATACATGGTTTTCATGTAATTGTATTAATTATATAGTTTAAACAAATGCTATTTTTTTATATATTATATGCAAATTTGTAATTACTACGTTATAATAAAAAAAATAGATTTCATCTGACCAATTTATATTAATAAATTTAGAAAATTTAAATTTCTGAAAATATTTTTTAAAATTCTTGACAATGTTTTGAAAAAATTAAAAATGTCGAAAATAGTTGAAGAGTTTACAAATTTTTATGATATTGAAGATTTTATTAAGTTTTTTAAGATTTTGAAAAAAGTTGAAATTTTGGAAATTTTTTCCCCAATATTTCCAAAAATTTCGATGAATTTAAATATTTCTTTAAAAATTTAACAATAAGAAAACTTTTTAAAAACTTGAAAATTTATTGATAAAACAAATATTTAAAAAACGTATTCCAGAAAGAATTAAATAAGTCTAAAGGAAAAAAAATACAAGCATATGATTTTAATATTGTCTACTATGTACGTTAAAATATAATAAATAACACTAATAATTTGTATAAACCTACGTATTAAGTAGTACTATTAATATTTCTTTAAACCAAACGAACCGCGTTAAACGTATTCGCGCCGAATCGGCGGGGCCGAAACAGTTTCGAGCTGAAACGGCCGGCGCCGAAACGTCTTAGACCGCATTGAAATGATGAAAAAAGTGATATTTTTGCCGAAAATTAAAAAATTTGTTAGTATCTCAGCTGTATAAACGTATTTAAGAAAAATAGAAGCATTCTTAAAGCAAAAAAGGGAGGGAGATTAAGTTAGCTTTGGATGCCCCTGTGTTGACGATCCTACCCAGTATAGCATATGCCATTTTTTGAACACTTTATGACATAAGAAGCAAACTTAATGCTTAAATTCATAATGGAAAGTTAGAGGAACATATACTATGCTACATGGAAGGAGAAATGAAAAAGTTGATAAGGAAAGTCAGAAAGTATAAAAGACATAATAGCACTGCAGGAAATGGAACAAAAAATAAGTGAGATAGATAGCACAAAACAGGAGGCCAGGTTAATAGACTGATAAAAGGATTAAGCAAGCCATAACAGAATTTAAACCAATAACAAACAGAATTTGCTACATAAGCATAAGGGGTAAACATAGAAAATTGAGTCTCATAAACGTACATGTACTAACTGAAGAAAAAGAAGGTAAAAAAAATGAATTATATAAAAAAATAGAAAATATTTACAATACATCTCAAGATACGACATTAAAATTATTCTAGGAGAAGAAGAAATGTACATGCTAATGATAGGAAAAAAAGGCAAAGCATGAGGAAATTAATGAAAACCGGACCAGACTGATAGGTTTTGCAATGGAAAAAAACATGGTGGTAAGAAGTACACAATTCAAACAAACAAACATATACAAGGGAATGTGGACATCACCAAGTGGCGAGGTGGCGAATCAGATAGACCAGGTATTAATTGTTTCCATATTTTTACAAAGTTTCGTGCATAGTAACGTTGTGTTCCCCTAGAGCTATTACAGTAGCAAATTTGATCCTGGTTTGCAAACTCGTTTTGAGTAATAAGACGGTAAAGACACAATTTTCTAAAAATTGTAGCGGTCGCCATTTTGGAACTACAAAGTTTGGGGTTTGTAGATTTAGAAAAATTGGTTTTGGAAAAAGATATTACCAGAAAAACATGCCTGACTTTCGTGAAAATGGTTGAAAATATGGGGGGTGTACTACATGATCGCATGGTTACCAGGTATATTAGTATGTTGGAAATTACTTACCACTGTAACTCCAAATATTATAACGAACAGTAGAGAAGCCAATCCTATAACTATAATTGCTATTGCCCACTGAGGAAGAAAAACATTGTCTTCTGCATAACCAACAGTTGGTAATATTTGCTTTTGCAATACTAAAACAAAATTAACAGTTGCTATAAAAAATGTTCTTACAGTTAGAACAAAAGCGATTTAGATTCAAATACTCGTTAACTGATTTATTTTTTATACGTAAAGAATATTCCACATAGCAGAAACATTGTGTAGCGACCTAGGACAAAAATGGGAAGATATTTGTATTCTTTTACACTAGCTTTATTTTTTAGTAGCCGACTTATCGTGTTTGCTAGATAATTTGTTAATAATTAATGAGTACTGGCTGTTTTTCGATTACCTTCAAGTTATGTTTATAAATTTGTTATTATCCACTACACGATTTCCCAAGGTCAGTTTCCGTCATTGTCTTGTTTACAAACATCACTTGCTTTGGCTTCTCTATTTGTTTTTAACCGACTTCAAAAAAAGGAGGAGGTTCTCAATTCGTCTGTATATATGCTTTTTTTTTTAATGTAAGTTAACTAAAAAGCAAAAAATAAATGTTTTTTATACAACAGTTTAATACTTATTTGTTGTTCCGTTTAATGTAATTAAGAAATTGTTGTTTATTATATAATTATTAATTGTTTTATAATTTTTAAGTCGGTGCCAAGTAAAACATAAAAATTATATACCTTGCTACAATAACAAATTAGATTTGAATTTTTATGTTTTACTGGCACCGACTTAAAAATTATAAAACAATTAATAATTATATAATAAACAACAATTTCTTAATTACATTACACGGAACAACAAATAAGTATTAAACTGTTGTATAAATCCATTTATTTTTTGCTTTTTAGTTAACTTATGTTACTTTTGTGTTTTTATTTGAAGTCGGTTTTCTTTTTTTTTTAAAGTTAATTATTATAAAAGCACTGCAAGAGCATCATGAAATAATGTTTTTAATTCTTTGGTGTTGATTTGCCTACTAATGTTATTTAGTTCCACTAGGTAATCCACAAGTATGCTTCCTTCACTAAAATATATTTAATAATTTAGGTATTGCGGATCTATTACCTTTTAGGTTTATTTTATTTCTTACCTAAAACCGTCTATCCTAATTTTCATATACCATTTATTCAGTACATCAGATTTACTATGCACATCTTCAAGTTAAAATTAAAAGTTTAACATTTAACATTCTGAAACACATAGTCCTGGAGTTGTAGGTTTCTTGTTGTTGTCGTGGTTGTAGTTGTAGTAGTAGTGGTAGTTAAACTGGTAGTACTTGAACTGCCCATGCTGCTTCAAGCAGTTTCTCAATTGATATTGGGGTTGGCCATCCAGTGAACTCCGTTGCTCTATTAAATATGGCTTTCTATATTTAAAAAAATTCCTACATTAAACTTAACTAACCTTGTTGGCCACCCTTTATGTATCGGCACTCCCTGATCATTAGATAGTGTTTTTGGAGTTGTTATTCTCTGATTTGTTCTTCCACTAACACTACCTGGTCTACCTGGAAATACCACTTTAAAACCTATTGAAATTTGAGTAGTGCTGCTGCTGATAAATGGCTTCCAGTTAACCACAAAACGTCAGGGATACTAAAAGTGAGTATTCCCGTGGCTATCAACTGAAGATCACAAGTAACCATTAAAATAGTACAGAGAGTTCCAATTGATTCAATTTTAGCTACAGGCATTGACAGGGCTCAAAACAAAGATGAAGTGTCAAAATATGTAAATAGTGACTTACAATGCCAAAAATATGTAGGTACCAAAGAAGTGAATAAAATATTACTTTTAAGAAATCATTTATTTATATATTCAACCTACATTATTATTTGACATTTTTGAAAACAAGGTATATACTATGCACATCTTCAAGCTGAAATTAAAAGTTTAAACATGTTAGAAACAAAGTTTGCTATGCAAATAATATTGTACTCTACCCTGCTGAAGTCCTGGTTTCAACCTTCTACCGGCCAACACAGCCTGATTTCCTAACGGCTGCTTTAGAACACTTCACAACACAGAACATTAAACCTTTCTTCCCAAACCATTTTAAAGGTTTTTTTTAGTTCCTAAAAACCATAAACAGTGAAAGGGGGCACTAAAGAGAGCATTGGTGCTATGAAATAAAATTATTTTGTGTTAAACAATAATTATATACAATGAGAGATTGTTTTGGCAGCTGTTATATTTTGATTGTGATTAAAATTTGTTTTCATTTCAAATTAAAAGTGCATTTCAGAGAACAATAATTTACTTCATAAAGTGCATTCTGTAAATTGCAATTACGGGATGAACATATTCTTTGTTTTTATGCATTAAATATAAAGTAATAGGCGTTAGACAAGGTTGTGTCCTCTCACCTTTATTATTTAACATCTACTCAGAAGAGATCTTTAGAAAAGCTGTGGAAAACACTGAGGACGGCATAAAAGTAAATGGTGAGCTATTTAACAATATACGATATGCCGACGACACGGCAGTGATTGCGGATAGTCTGGAGGGTCTACAGCGCTTGATGGATGCAATAACTCGAGAAGGAGACGCAGTCGGATTAAAAATAAACACTAAGAAAACAAAATTCATGATATTCAGCAAAACACCAATAGCACGAGCCCAACTGACAATATATAACCAACAAATCATGAAGGTATCAAAATTCAAATACCTTGGTTGCTGGCTGACGGAAGATGGAGATCCGGATCTGGAGGTAAAATCCAGAATAGAATTAGCAAGATCGTCTTTTCTAAGAATGAAACAGCTACTTACGAATTGCAGCCTTCGACTGGCAACAAGATACAGATTCGTGCAATGTTACATATACTCAGTGTTACTATATGGCGTCGAGACCTGGACACTCAAGACCAACACGGAAAAGAGATTAAACGCGTTCGAACTCTGGTTATTCAGAAGAATGCTGCGCATATCGTGGACAGAACACATTACAAACGAAGAGGTGCTGAGAAGAATGCACAAAGAAAGGCAACTGCTAACAATTATAAGAAAAAGGAAAACAGCATACCTGGGACACCTGTACCGAAATGATAAATACAACGTTTTACAGCTCATCATGGAAGGGAAAATTGATGGAAAAAGGGGACGAGGACGAAGAAGATGTTCCTGGCTCAAAAATATCAGAGACTGGACACATATGAGTACCCATGCATTGATTAGAGCAGCTAAAGACCGAGAAAACTTTGCCGAAGTTGTTACCAACATTCATTAATGAATACGGCACTTTAAGAAGAAGAATATTCTATAGTTATTTTATGAGTGAATTTATAACAATTCAAGGTAATTTTAATTATATCCTATTAATCATTCTTTCTAAGAATTATTTATTATGTTTAAGTGGGACAATGTGGCAACCAAATAGGGTCTTCATTTTGGCCTTTGGTATTAGAAGAATACGGATTTCAAAATGAAATTGAAGGAACTTCAAAAACAAATTACGTTAAAGACTATACAGTTACGGAATTACGCTCGTCATTTCACAGTTTTTTCACAATACCATCAAGTACAGCATGTAGTTCACTAAATTCAATAGAAGATTTGAAGCAGGCAAAAGTGAAAGCCAGGGTAAATGATTAGATCTTTAATAATTACTGTTATTAAAACTAATCTGGCAATTTATATTATAGTATTTTAAATTCGTATTCGGCATTACACTAGCAATAACTGATATTTATTATTTCTCTGTTATAAAACATTTCCTGAATCTTTATATTAGTCTCCTATATTTCAACAAATTGTATACTGCGATTACAATCGATATATAGAATATGGAAGGACTAAAAATTTTTTCAGCTGAATTCCTAGTACCAAATTGATAGATCATTTCAACCCAATTTACATATACAAACAATTTCTCTCTTGCACTATTATAGCCTTTCCGAGTTTTAAAAATAGAAGGATTTTGTATTTGAATCTCCTATCCAGTTTGATGAAGATACCGGGTGTAAACGAAACATGGTCTACCTCCCTTTTTTTCTTTATTTATTAAAGTAAATGAATGCAATTTGGTATGGGTAACATATTCATAAAATTCAATTATTTGATGGTATTAACAATTTTTTACCACTTCAGGTTTCGCTGGAAGTGACCATAACTTTCTTATTTTAAATGCAACACTTTGTATATACTGCCTCTTTGATTTACTGCCAAGTCAACCAAACCGAACTGCTCTCTCTGTGATGCTGTTGTGGCATTGTGCAATATTGGACACGCTAAATAACTAAAACCCTTAAAAACGATACCTAAATAACATGGAAGAAAGAAGAACTTTACATGGAATGAAAAATAATGTTATTGTATATACTGTTAATTATTATATGGATGTTTAAATACAATAATAAACACTAAGTTGAACACAACCTCCTAGCTACATCTGTCAGATTGACAGGAAAACTATTTACGATATGGCCGACTGAAGTACAAAAAAATACCGAAGAGACGCTTCTGGGTGTTTTGGTATTCTGTAGTTCCGCCTTTGTTTAACAACTAATTAAAACTTAATGTTACTAGTTAAAATGTAATAAAGTATCGAATTATGGGTATCGTTGCAACCGTTCAGAAGTGGTCTTTCCAAAAAACAATATGAACCAATATTGTTCCATTTCGAATTTCTGACAAATTCTCAAAAAACTGTTAGCTGAATTTTTAAAGCGCTCTGGATTGACGGATAGGGACAGCAAACGATAATAAACAGTTTTATGGTAACGCCTAGCTGCATAGGAACAGTCTTATACACATTATGGCATCTAGACTAAAAAAAAAACTAAAAATTGTAAAGTTTTCGAAAATACAATTGAAGTGCACAATCGTATGGAGAATTTCCTTCAGATTTCAAATATATAAAAATATACAAGGTGCTGCATTTAAAATAAAGTTATAGTCACTTCCGGTGAAACCAGAAGTGTTCAAAAATTGTCAATACCATCAAATAATTGAATTTTGTGGATATATTACCCATACCAAATTTCATTCGTTTATCTTCATCAATAAAAAAATGGGGGGGTGGATCATGTTTCATTCACACCTGGTATTGTCATCTACTATATTACATCCTCAAAATTAGAGAAAAATGCTCAATGCAGAAGTGGGTAATTCATTAACTCATTAACAGTGAAATGTTTTTTATACTGCAACTGTATTATTACTTGAAGCATTGGTAAATGCAGGAAATGAAAAATATAAAAAAATAATTTTTTGTGTATTTTTCAATCTACTAATTAACGGCTCGTGTTTTTGAGAAAAGGAGAGAAATAGTCCATAGTCAAACGTATCATTATAACAGTGAACACTGAATTTTTTCTTGAAAAGAGTACTTAAAGGAAACACACACAAAATGAATATTTTAATAAGTATTTTTAAATTTACATTTTCTGAATTTAATAATATTCCTGGTAATAAAACGGTATAAAACCTATGTTACTGGTAATAGCTGAGTTACCTAGGCCTAAAAAGTTGTTTCTGACTATGTGTCATTTATTTAGATCCAGACATTTCAAATCTCGTTTTGTAATAATCTATTTATAGGTGATTAACATAATAAGAGGTTTGCATGTTGAGGGCGCAGTAGTTGATGTGTATTTTATCTTCCTGTTCGGCAAGTTGCCCTGCAATCGAGAGTAGGTATAAAATTTGTTGACATTGGAATTTAAATTTGATTTTGAAAACATTCAACTAAAAATCATTTTAAATGGATGTTTTAAAGCAGAAAAGCAAAAAAGTAGTTGCTAAAACTAATAGAAACCTAACTGCAATTGCAGAACCATCTGCTGCCGAACCTAGGTAACAACATAAAATATTCAATGTTGATTGTAGCACCTTCAACATGCAAGTTTTCCATTTTCTGAAAATATGTTATTAGGAGTGTGCTAGACATATTGTACTAGTCAACGTTTTGCTGATTTACAGATAAGCAAGCAGTATTTATAATAAATTATACAATGATGATTTACATTGTAACATTTACATGCAAAATACATTTTATATGGTTTTGTAGATAGTTGCCTATCTCTTAACCGTATTATTATTATTAGTTTTCTTTTATAGTCCATACTGGTGGATATGGAAGATGGTGTTTTATCGAGGTATAAAACAGGACCATTTAGAGACTTGTTTGATGATCAATGCTTCGTAATTGATTATCCAGGATCAGGTAATAATTGGGCAGAGGGTTACTGTTACCATGGACCTCGTTACCAAAATAAGATATTAAATACTATCCGTCGGGCTGTGGAGAAATGTGATAGTTTACAAGGATTTCTATTAATGTTTTCTGTTGGTGGAGGTACTGGCTCTGGTTTGGGAACTTACATTTTAGAATTGTTGGATGATAGTTATCCTAACATCGAAAGGTAATTAATTATGTAACGTTTTCATTTCTTTACGATTACAGCAATGCACATTTAGGTTCCAGCTTGTCATTGCCTTGATGATATTTTTCTTTTGACTTGTGAATCCATTACGAATATGTGCTTATTTAAAGACTAGTTTTTATAAATAATAGTCAAACCTTCACCTGCCATGTGCTACTATTACTAGTTACAAATTATTACGCCGTTGTTATAGTATGTCCAAAACTTTTGTGTCTCTACCGGATTAGCGCATATTTGCAGTCATGAACGTCTAACAACTAAATTCAGTGGCGTGGGCAGCCTCTGCAAATAAATTCGGTTGTTTGATAGTTGTTGTTTTATAACCTTTGTCGCTGGCGATATTCATTTATTCATGATAACATGATAGTTGAGTTTAGTCAACATATTATCCAAACAATGATAATTGCTTCGCTAATGATTTAAACATCATTAAGGTATTTGCATAAGAATTAGTTATTCAAGAAATGACTGATGAGAATTTCAAAAGTTATGTATGTATAAATAATTACTGTTGTTTTCAAATTTTAGTTACTTTTTAGTTGTTAACAAGACAAGAACTTAGAGCTTACTGCCACTTCAATTGTGTCTGTGTTCGTTTACTAATAATTTTTTTCATCATGCGCAAATGTCACGTAGATTATAAAGAATTAGTTTTAAATTTAGTGGAGTATTTTACTCTTTGGGCTCTTGTTACCTCTTACAGCTATACAACAACACGTTGCTGATGAGCTGAAACTTCATCCAAATACTGTTAGAAACGTAATCCAATGTGCTAAAAAACAATGTGAAGAATATTTTTTGTAATAAAGTAGTTTTCTTATTTACATCACAAAACAGTTTTTGGTGGGTATAGGAGAACGTTAATTACCTATTTCTGTAATTAGTTTTAAATTTTGTTTTAATCTTTAAAATTACAAAATTATGGAGTTTAATTTCAGTTTGTGCATTTGTAATGGGTGAAAATATACATCAAAACTTTTTGTTAACAACTAATGTTTGCGAACATACTTTTAACTTTAAGTAAATAAATAAGTTTCATAAAATTGTTGTGTCTGCTCTTAATATGTTTGTTTTGCATTTAACATCTCATAGTTTTTACAAACTTACTTGTCCCTGGTTTCATAAATTGCAAACTAACTTAAAATTGCTGACGTGGAGAAGCAACAACGTAAAACGGTGCACTACTGAATTTAAGGATAAAGAATACCGCATAAAACCCATTGTCGTCTTGGTTTTCGAGGCGTGCGTCGTCACTCATTTTTGCTAGATAATTTGGTAGCCACATAAAACTTTTGAACAGGCTTTATTAGGAATTTATATCAATTAACCATATATCAGATTACATATTCCGATTTTTTTTGAGTGTGGAAGTTGCACGACTAGGTCGTGGACCGAGTCGTGTAAAGAAACGAGTGCCATAATAATGTATTATCCTACGTGTGACATACAAAATTTTATCTACGACTGCTTAAAATTTGTAAAACAATCTAAATTTTTTGCTTGAAATGATGTTTGACATTTCGCATGAATTTATTTGCAACTGTCAAGTCCCTTTTAAAATACTTTTGTTTCAAAATCAAAAGAACCAGATAGATTCGGTTTGTTTAATAGGTACTATGGCAAGCAGCCAGTTTTCTTATAAACAAAGCTTCAGTTTTGTTTGTGTAAATAAAATGGGTTGTGTAATGAATTCATTGCCTAACTCATTTTACAATAGTGCGATAATGAACTTCATTACCTAACGCAAATGAATGACATAATAAGTCCTTATCCAAGCAGTCGTAGATAAAAGACATTAACTGTATTATTGGTTTGTATTCTAATTTAAATGTTAATGACTAATAAAGTTTTATTATTTGAGTGATATTTAATCTGATTTATGTTTATTGGACCTAAACCACCAACCTAAGTAATCACCTTCCTTATTTTTTTTATTCATTAAGATATTAAAATGAAATTTTTGGAAGCTGTGCCTATAAATCCACATTATTTGAAGTTACTTCAATTTTTTTGGACTTTGGTTTTTACCCCAACTTTCTTATTTCAAATGGAACACTGTATTTTTTATAATTTTAAAACCAGAATCAAATTCTGAGTACAGTAGTGTACATCAATTGTTTTTTTGAAATCTCAAAGCAAACTTCTGTTTCGTGTCAAGAGTGCAGTGTCATGACGTGCATAAAATTGTTCCTGTGAAGTTGATTGTTACTTAAACAATAATTTTTGAAATTTACAGTTCGTGTTATTTGTGAATCTAAGGCGGGGTTTTCAAACTTTTAAAAACATTTGGTTTTTAATTTTTAAACAATATTGGCTAATGGGGTCATTTACTACTCTTTTAAATTCAAATTTACATTGTACGATGATGAATATTACCCCCGTATTTTTTAATTTTCTAGAAAGACGTTATATTAGTTAGTCAAATTCGAATTTTAGAAGGCGAGAAAAAAATTCCGATAGATGTAGGTTTACTAAACAAAATAAAGTCATATAATGTGGTTCCATATGCATAATAATTCCCAAAATTTTATTTTATTATATTAATAAATAAAGAGGATGAGACTACTTTTGTTGACACCAGGATGTACTAGTCCTAACAACTATATGTTCGGCCATTTCATAATTTCTATCTAAATAGTTGTCGAATGTACTGTTACTTATAAAAATTTATTTATTAATGTAAGTTTTTCTTAGATTTAGAATCATTCTGGCCACTTTACGATAATAAAATATAACAGAAAATCACAATATTTTTTTGTCAAAAAGATATTTTATTCAACTAAAAATGACAACTAAATGTTGAGTCAAAATAACAATACGGCACAGCATCGCCTTTTGCTGCCCTAATTCATTTTGGCATGAAATTTACTAGAGATTGACACTTTTTTACCTTCACTAAGTCCCATACTTCTTGAAGTTTAGCCCTCAAACCTTCTAGAATTCTCTGTGGATTGTTTCTTAGTTTCATTCTGTTTCATTTTGTGCCAAAGAGTTTCAGTGAGATTTAAGTCAGGAAGGCCAATCCGTTACTGTAATTTATGGTTTTCAAACCAATTTCAGGTGGTTTTAATCATACGGGTTGATGCATTAACGTGTTGGAAAACAAATTGCTGTGCTGGGTGCAATTTTTCAATACTGAGATTTAAGTTATATTCGAATACCTCTTGGTATTTTTCAGTGTTAACGGTTCCATTGATGAACTGGATATTTCTTACAACCCCATATCTTAATCCTCGTAGGAAACTTGAGAATACGTTTTAAACAATCGTTATGAAACGCCTCTTTTTGTTTAACACACACACCAACTTGGGACTCATCACTAAAAGTAATCAAATATCACTGCTCCTGTGTCCATTCACGCCATTCCTTATACCAAGCCAAATGCTTTTTTTCTGGTGGTCGGTCAATAATTGTTTTTCTTTGACCTAAAATATTATATTTGTTGTCCCTAAGATATTGAAAAACTTAACATTGATAAAATTACCTTATAAAAACCAAGGCCACTCTTATGGATCCACTTTCTGCAAGTTTCCGTAGATTTCTATAATTGCAAGTCTCTGGAAACTTGCCTTATCACCAAACAAATTGATTATTAAATCTCTCACTTTTTTGGGAGTTGCCACATCTCGACCCATTTTTTTAACAAACTGTTCACTCAAAGTTGACAAACTCACTAGGATATGGGTTGACAAGACAAGTGATTGCCTAAACATCAAGACAGCATAACAAAGCTATAGTTTTGGTTAGGTGGGATATGCTTATTATTTTGGCCAAACATTTAATAGTTGTTTTAGTTCAACAATAGTTATTTAAGCGCCAAGGGCGAAAAGTGTAGTTTACCGGTCAATGATAATAAGTTTCGAGACCGAGACTTAGTCGAGGTTTCCAAAATTATCCGCGACCGGTACAAAATGCACTTAACGTCTGAGTTGCTTATTGTATTTTTTGCAGGGTCGGAATAACAAAATAAAACTCATTGTTTAAAAATTACATCTGAATTTGCTAAAGTTACTTTTGATTTGGTTGTTGTTGCTATGGAGTTCTATAAACAAAAACAATGCTAAGTTCTGGTTTTCGATTCTTGTGTACGTGTGGTGTGTCATAAATTCGTTTTTGCATTGATTTTTTAAAAAGGCAAAGAAAATAGAAAATAATTTTTTCTGCAACAATTTTCTATTTATAAAAAAATAGAGTATGCAACACGTGCCACCTGCACTTGTTGCATAATATACAATTCTATTATATTTTAATATCATAGTGTCGTCAGAATACTGGTGATGCTAAAATCTTAAACAAATAATAATAATAACAAATATGTTTTGCTGGTAACAATGTTAAAGAAATACTTACTTAGAAATCATGAAACATAGTTGTTAGGGCTCGTAAATTGTATTCATATTCTACCTACTACTAATCACCTTGTCACTAATAAAAGAGAAAAAACAACTTACTATCACATGCACAA
The DNA here is from genome assembly GCA_958336395.1 of Ctenicera cuprea. Taxonomy (NCBI): domain Eukaryota; kingdom Metazoa; phylum Arthropoda; class Insecta; order Coleoptera; family Elateridae; genus Ctenicera; species Ctenicera cuprea. Next base: position 42,475,522 of record OY284490.1, read on the forward strand.
ATAATGTTCAGGGTGTTTTATTAAAAATGATTTTGTTTCTTTTCACCATTACTTATTCAGCAGCTTGCATCGTAATCTGAAGGTTTGTTCCAGACATCTGCTGCAACAAGGTTGCGGTAGACTTCAGATATTTTTTGTTTATTAATTTATCTTAATGAAATGTGAGGACGTTTAATAAACCATAAAAACAAGTTATGCAATGTATAAGTACCTAAAATGGTATTTCTGGTTTAACAGGAAGTCATATTATGTGACTGGTGTGGTCTTAATGATATGCACCTGAACACTATTAGCAAATGTAAAGTTATGGTATTTGCTGGAATAAACAGTTGTATTTTTTTCTCTTACAAACTTCATAGTTAACCCCTGGAAACTGTTATGAGTATTAGAGATCTAGGAGTAGCTTTTGATTCTAATTTATCCTTCTGCGATCATAATATCTGCATTATCTATCAACAAAGCCTGAAAATTACTGGGTTATGTTAAAAAACAATCTATGAATTTTAGGAATATTAAAACGTTAAAAAATTTGTATAATGCATTAATTCTACCTCATCCTGAATTTGCCGCCTGTGTATGGTCGCCGCAATATAACTTTCACATTTCTCATATTGATAATGTTCAAAATAAATTTCTCCGTTATGTTGCGTATAATTTGGGTATTAGAATTGATGCCAAGTCCTATAATACTATTCTTAATATGTTGAATGTGAAAACATTATGTTATAGAAGACAGGTTGTTTGTTTTATATACAAAATTCTTAATGGAGTTACGTGTTACGAACTCATTATTGGTACAATTCTCCCCCCCCCTCTCTTTCTCTCTCTCTGTCTTGAATGCCTCGATTTCCCAATATGTTTGCAAAATTCAATGATATGGCAGGTGTTTCATTATCTAGTGTTAAGTATAATTTAGTTAGATTGTCTGTATTGTAAATACATTATTTTGCATATTTTAGATACAAAATTTACATCCATATCTAAGCTATTGTTAAAAACATATAAAGGATTCAAATATTGTATTTATTCGTATCTTTCTGGTACTATATTGTATACCATGGGGTTTCTCGTTTACTGTAAATACCAACTATTTCATTTCAAATAGAGCAGTCCCTATATTTTTAGAAAAGTGAATTTTTATTAAATTCTGAATTCAACGATGTATCCCACATGTATGTTTAGCCGATAGTATTTTGTTTAAGCTAGAATTATAAAGCAACGCACCGAATATTTGTGTAACTTAATAGAAACTGCCGAAAAGCACTCCTTACTTGAGCATGTTAAAATTAAAATTAAAAGTATTAGTATTCTTCTAAAAAACTGCTCAAAAAACCTGGCACTTCATGTCGACTATTTGCTTTGTTTCAAGACTCATATTACACATTCCTTTATATGCTTGCTAATATTGCAAATCTCGCAATTATTGTTCTCTGTGTTTATGGTGTTCAATTAAAACAAAATGCTTTTCATGAAATTTAAAATGGAACATAAATCAAGTTAATTTTTTTAATCTCCATCCTAGATTGGTGTCCTGTGTATATCCGACTGGTACTGAAGATGTAATAACTTGCCCTTATAATATGGCATTATCTACCAAACAATTAATTGAACATGCAAGTTGTGTATTTCCAGTGGAGAATAGGGCATTATTAGATATTGTTTCCAGACAATATAACAATAAAAGGTTTAATTATGATAACTCACAACAAATAGTAGAATATAAACCATTTCATGATATGAACAACTTGATTGTCAATATGTTACTGCATTTAACAAGGTAAGCTAATAAAAAATTATTAGAGATTTATGAAATTGACTTTTATTTTTGTAGTGGTTCAAGATTTTCTGGTAATATAAATGTTGATATTAATGAAATAAGCACAAACATGGTGCCATATCCAAAAATGCATTTTTTATCATCTAGTTTTAGTCCTTTTGTAATGTCTTCTGTAAAATCCTCAAAGCATAAATACAGGTTAGAACATTTCTATTTAACAAAATTAATTGCTTAACTATTTTTTGTTCCTTAGCCAACCAATTAAAAATGAAATATTTAGAGCAACATGTAGCAGAAATCATCAGTTGCTGAAAATGGATCCACTAGGTGATGATATTTAAGTTTACTAGTTATTCACATTTGATGTTTTAATTCTGCTGATTATTTTATTCATGCACATTACAGCCAATCAAAATTACTATGTATACACCATTAGTGATATTTTGGTGCAGGGATTATATTGGCACTACCTCCTATTTTGTTCCTAGCTGTATACACCAACTTGGTAAATACAGACAAAACAAAATACTTGACCGAATTTGGTTCACGCATTTTGCGCATGTGCATTTAATTGCTTATCACTGTAAAACCATTTATAAAACATAAACTATTTAATAGTTATATAAACCTTGTAGGAGAGTAGAATTTCCTCTACTCTCTTGGGTTTTTATTGCTTTCCAAATTTGCACTCTTTCCGTCGATCTGCAACAAATTATGGTAACTAACCGATAAATTCAAAGCTTATGTGATATTACTATTGATTATTTTATTCATACCGTCCGTTCCAAAAAACGCACCACCTTCTGTTATTTTCTTTAGAATTTTTTTTGGGAGTATATTTTCTACCAAATCCATCCATTAAACGCTATCTCGTACTTTCGAAAATAGTCAGAAGTGTTTTTCACCATTTTCATATAATTTTTTAACGAATTATATTCCTATAGTCTCGCAATAACATCAAAATTGTTGTTAACAAATGCCACAGAATTTGTTCATAGTCTTTAACGTCATTAGGCCGATATAGAGCAAATCAACCGAGTCCGTTATTTGCGTATTGGTCGTGTGTCGTTCTGGACTTTTCTGAATAACCTAATAATTTTTTTCATTTTCAGAACAATGTATTAAACGTGTAATTATTAGTACAGTTTATATACACTTCTAATATTTCCAGAGGAATATCGAAATTCTCATTCACATTCATCATTGTTTACAAAATTAGTAAAGCGTGTGTTTATAAACTAACAACAGTACCACTGATATTGCGATTCCTATTACAAAAACATTGAAATGCAGTACTGTCAAATTTGATAAATAAAAAATTTCATAATTATAGAAGAAAATAATTAACGTTAACGGCAGGCAGCTGTTAAACATGACTTTTTAATTCCCACTTCAGTTCAGTTATAATGCAATAAAGGTATGGGATTATGAAAAAATAATTTAATGCATTAGTAACAATTATTCGTACTGGTTCGCAATAAAAAAAAACCTAACACAATTTCTCGTGTTTTGGCAAAGAAAAAAAATTGCAGTAGGCTGGGCTTTAACATCTTGTAACATTTAATGTTCTCCTAAGATACAACTTTTTATCCTCCATACTATCAAAGGTGGGAAAGCTTCTTTTAAAAAGTAGCAAGCTATGCTACAAGCTATTTTGTAAAAATTGTAGCTAAGCTAAACTAAGACCTAATTTTTTTTTCATGTAGCTAAGCTACAGCTATTAGCTACTATTCCGCTACCTAAAATAATCAAGTGTACCTATAGATATAGAAAAAAACAGCATAATGTTATAGTTATTTAAGTGACAAGGAATGTAAAGACGTAATAACATTCGAGGTAGGTAAATACGAGCCGAGGCGAAGCCGTGGCTTGTGGCCTGCCGAGAATGTTAATAGTCGATACATTCCGTGTTACTTATTAAATTTTTCACACTACAGGTAGAAATTTAATCATATTTTTAAAAGTTCGTTTTGACTGCTGTCATCAGAATTATTTTTTAAAAGCCCCATTATTCTAAGTTGCCTGTGCTTGTCGCCATATCAATGAACAGTTTAAATCAACATTTTAGTATTCTGTTTGAAATAAAATATTGGAATCTGTACCTTGTTGCTTTAATTATTATCCTAGGAGTGTAAATGACACTATTAGAAAAAATTTTATTGTGTACCTTCAAACTCTTTAGGTAAACGGTAAAATAATTCGAGAAAAAAAATCGACTAAAGAATCCAAAGAAGAAACCTAGAGGAAAAATATCTACAATATAAAAATGTTGTTGTTTATTTCATTATTATTACTAGAGTTGGGCAAATATGCTGTAAAGATAAACTTTAATTTGTTATTCAGTGAAATTTGAAATTCAATTAAATCTGTGATTTAAATTGCAATTTAAATCAAGTGATTTTTAAAAAGAATCATGACTTAAGTTAGGATTTTAAAACCAGCAAACCAATACAATACAATACAAACTTATTTTGTGCTGTTTACATCTTATAAAAGTAACTTACCAAAAATAGATTTTTTAACAATTCATAAAAGTGTGGAGTGTGATGTAACAAATTGTAAGTGTGATGTAAAAATTAAAAGTTCAAGATGTATAAAATATTTAGGAATACTTATAGACAGTCATCTGAGATGGAATGAGCATATTCAATTTGTAATCAAAAAAATAAGAAAATTAATTAATTTTTTTAGAAGCTTAAAATATATTGTAAATAAAAAACTCTAAAACTAATTTATTACGCATTAGTACAATCAAATCTTAGTTACGGAATTTTGGCATGGGGCGGAGCATCTAAAACAATTATAAGTGGTCTCGAAACAGTACAAAAGTTAATTCTTAAAATATATTTAGAGAATTCTATCAGATACCCAAGTGTGCAGCTCTTGTATTTAATTTACAGCAATTGTATAGTATAGCTATTATGAGACATTATTACAAACACAGAAACACAAACAGTGACCCTTTACAAATGCCAAACCATAATTACAATACAAGAATAATAACTTGTCAATACTCCTATACATATGGTGTAAGAAAAACATTGGGACAAAAATATTATCGTTTCTTATTGCCAAAATTGTATAATGCAATGCCAAAAGAACTGAAACAAAATACGCTTTACTCGTATAAGATATTTATTTGGAAAGTTAAACGCTATTTGCTCACGGTACCAAATCTAGATTTAACTGCATTACTTTCTTTTTAATTATTAAAACCGGTGCTAGTTGATTTGTATATTAAGCTTATCTAAATTTAATTTGTAAAATTGTCTTTGACATTTACATAATATAATGTTTCTCTTTTTTTTCTTTCCTTTTTCTCCCTCTTTGCATGGGAAGTTACGGGGACAGGACGCAATCAATTAATTAGATACATATTTGAGTTATGTTTCACACACAAGCTGAATCTAGCTTTTGTGAAACAAGGTACATTTATCGTTGTTAATTTAAGTTTTTTTTACTACCGTATTTCCTTGTTTGCTTAGTTTATATTTTTATATTTATATATGTAATATGTACACATGCATATATGTATTTTGATGTTATGTACGTATGTATAATTGAGTTATCAAAAGGCAGATAAATAAATACTTACTTACTTACAAAGTACAATACTCTGAAATGTACATTCTACAGACATTCCAGGAATCCAGTATGCAAGGGATTATGGATTGATTGATTGATGGAATGAGTAACTGGCTCTATTGTTAACTCCTTTCAAATGTTTTAATCTTTTAACTACCAAGTAAACATTCTCATTGAAAAATGCAGGATTGGCATGCAGTTTTTGTTATTCATCGCCTATTCCCAAAATTTAAAAAATCACTTAAGTGGTAAATAATCAATTGTAATTAGAAAAATTATGAAAATAGAATTGAAATAAAAAAATCACTTAAGACAAGAAAAATCGGTAAAAAAAATTAGATAATTGTTTTTTTCATACCCTGTTTCTGTCTACAAGACAACAAAAATTGATTTTTTTTAAATTAAATGATTTTTTTTCATACCCTATTTCTGTCTACACTTTTGTATTTTTGGTTGGAATTAAAAGTAGGTATTGAAATTCAGTAGTTGCTTTTTCCAGAGAAATTTTTAATTTTAAATATGGTTGCAATTACGTGAAAAATTGCATTAAATAGCAAGATACAGTCTATTTTTACAGCATATTTGTCCAACTCAAGTAAACATAATGAAATAAACAACTTCATTTTATATTGTGGACTTTTTTGTTGACGATTTTTCTTCTGGATCTTTTTTCCTTTAATTTTTTGTTGCTTTTTTTTTTCTCGAATTGTAGTAACAATTTACAAAGGAAAAAAAATTAAAATTGTTTTATAATATTGCAGGCAGTTACAAATATTTCTTCGTTTTCAGTCTTGGCGATTTATTATAAAACCGAAATCACAAATCAAATAGAAATACTATAAATAAACATACACTGTTTCTGTTAGAAAATAGATAGTGCAATCCGTAAGCGGCAAAAATCTGAGGAAATAAAAACCACAGAAAAAAGACGAGAAAAATGTCCACAGATTGTGTTGGAAAATTGATAAATAAATATTCTTGTCTTAGTTTAAAAGCGCAATTACTGGAATCGGCCTTAAAAGCACTTGCAAGTATTAAGAATAATGAGATTAATGAATAACGTCAGTTTGATATGTAATAGACTAATAATACTTATTGTTAGTTTCTTTAATTTTAATTTTTTTTATTCAGAAAACAATTATAAAGTAAAACCATGTTCATATTATTTAATTGTTTGCCTTTTGGCACATTGTAATTATAACAATAAATAAAGTGAATTCAAAACTAGGTAAGGTGGTAAATAGTGGCGGTTGTAACCTAGTATCTTGGAGGGGGTAATTCCATCCACAGAAAATTAACTTCTAAAAAATAAGGTCCAATGTAAGCTCATTCACCTAGTGCTTATTTTTCTTTAAATTAAAAGTATTAACAACGATTTAAAGGCCTTGTCTATTTTCCCCTGTTTTTATCCACCAGTTTTTTCTTCCAGGGTTTTTTTCCTCGGCTTCTCTTTCTACCACCTTTTTTTCCTCGGTGTTGTTAGCTTCAGCACAATCAGCAATAAACACAGAGGTTTACAAAAAAGTAACAGGAATTGTAAATTTAGTTAAGCATTTCATTCATGGTGATTCTAGGACCTAACCTTAAGTCCCTAACTATCGACTTATTATTTTAAAGAGAAAGTCATTTAATCCCTGACACTAAGATGTAGCTTCTTATCACAGATAGAAATGTTACAGCTACTTTTTATATATGTATAGCGCGCTATACTATAAGCTATTTTTTTAATGTAAAGTAGCGCGCTAAGCTACAAAGCTAAAAAATATAACTTAGCTACAGTAGTGCGCTACAAATAGCATGTTACTTCCCACCTCTGCATACTATTAAAATAACGAATTTGGAAATTTTTATTATTTTGTAGGTTCAAAGTCAGTGATGCTGGGAACAACATTAATAGGACGTGGTGACTTCTGTATTTCTGATATGAGGAATTATGTAGAACGTTTGCAAATGAAAGGACGATATATGCCTTGGTCTCGTAAGGCAGTTAAGATTGGTCTATGTCAAATTCCACCAGCCAGTCACAGTGCAGCTATGTTGTCTCTGTTTAATACTACTGCTATGGCAACATTATTTTCACATGTATCAGAGCTTTATAAAAAGCTCTATAAGAAAAAGGTGATAATGAATACATTGTCATATTTTATAATGAAGTCCAACTTTTAGGCTCATGTACACCATTATACACAAGTGCCTGGATTTGATTTCCAGTATTTTGAAGAGTGCCAAAATAGTTTACTTTCCAGTATTACGTCGTACAAACAAATGGAACATAGTAAATGTACAACGGTTTCAAGACCAGTCACTGTTTAAAAATAAAAGCAGAATTACCTCATGCTCATACAAATAGATTATTTTTATATTTTTAAATAAAATTTTTGTTAAAACAATGACTTGTTTGGTATAGCACTATAACCTAAAGAAATTCTGTAACAACAGTGTTGTCATGGACGTTGGACCATAATAGTCAACGCTTCATGTTAGAGACTTTTGTCTCGCTAATTAAGCAGGTCTTGATGTTGGCAGCACTTGTAAAACAAAAAGGAGTAGCACATGCATGTAAGAACCCCCCAAAGTGGAACAAATTGTTTCTGAAACGTTTCAATTCGATGCATAGTATTTTCAAAAATATGTTTTTAAGAAATGTTTCAGAATTGTAGTTAAAATTTTTCTGTTAAGCAAATAAATGTTACAAGAGTGATGATGAAAAGACAACAATGCGATGAGAAATATCAAAAGCTGAATATAAACGTAGAAGACATTACTGAAGAAGAAGTAAGAAATGCTATAAAACAACTCAGGCAGCTGGTGTCGATGAGATACTAGGTGAGTTAATAAAAGCAGTGTTAGAAATAACTACTTATATATTACATTGTCTCTTAAACAATATTTGGACAGACGAAAGAATGCCGAAGCAACGGACTGAAGGTTTAATTATTAAACTACCAAAAAACTAAAGGAAATAACTCATACTGCGAGAACTGGAGAGCCATAACATTTTTAAGCATAACAAGCAAAATATTAACGTGCATAATCTTAGTATGAAGAACGAACTAGAGAGGGTAATAAGAACAAACCAGGCGCAATTTAGACGGTGAAGATCCTGTATAGATCAGATAAGCACACTAAGAATAATTATAAAAAAAAGAATGAAATCGCAAAAAGAGATACATATAGAGTTTGTGGAATTCAAAAAAGCATTCTATAAAATTAACAGGAAAAGAATGTGGTAAATACTTATCTGAATTATAAAGTTGCTGTATGAAAACTCTGAGACAAAAATTCTACACGACCAACATGTCAAGAAAAGATTGTGCAAAACCAAACGGAAAGACCAATTCGTCCACCAAAAAATTGTAGGGGGAAAAATTAACATCCCACGATATTGCCGCATCTATAAATTAAGTTGTGCTTTTATTCTACTGTCACTCATGAGCTATTCAGCGTAAACAAATTTTTAATCATCTCCCATTTATTAAACAGACGCATGAATATTCGATTTTCAAAAATTCGTAGAAGGCACCACCATAGTAGACTGAGACACGATAACTCATTCTTAGCTCTATTAGCCAATAGAATTAAAAACAAATCTTGTAACGGCGAGTTTTAGATCAATACTTTCTTGAAAAAAGTCAAAACTTTGATATTTTTCATTTCAGAGCTTTAGTAGTCCCAAAAATTTTCATAACATTTGTAACATTGTGTACCCCTAGAGCATTTGCAATATCAAATTTCATCTCGATCTCACAGCTTGTTTTTGAGTAAATAGACCTTAGAACCCAAATTTTTAAAAATTGATAGGTGTCAACGAAATTAGTGGGCTGGGACACAAACCAAATTGTAGCTTATCTCCAGCTCTACGAGCTTACAAAATTAAAAAAGAAAACGATTGTTTAGCACTTTTTGAGGAATAGTTTTTTGAAAAATACCAAAATTTTGAAAATATTTTTCACTTCATGGCTTTTCGAAAAATGTTGCGTCCCCCTAGAGCTATTTCAATACCAAATTTGATCCTGATTTGCCAAGTTGTTTTTGAATAATAGGCGTTAAAAAGCTAAAAAGTTCCCGGGAAAAGCAGTGTATTTTCTATTAGCCCTTCTATCAGATACCGTTTTTAAATTTAGAAAATTCACTTTCTGAAAACAATGCTACCAAAAAACCTTTTTTGGGTTCCTGGAAGTTCACAACATGTGTTTCCGTCAAAATCTCGATTTTGGAAATTTTCATGTAATCACTATTTCCCTGTACAGAGTCTAGAAAAGTAAAAAACTAGAAATTATTTATCTTTAATACTAGCTGTGTAAGCTAATATGAGATTTTTCTTATGATTAACATAAAAAGGTTGCAGGTTTTACATTTTACCTCGCCTTGTATTATTCGAATAACACTAATTATGTCCAGTACCCTTTGCTACGTGTTATTTATGTCTGACAAACAATAAGAGCAAATTTTATACAATTCACTCCAATCAAAATATTTAAGATATAAAAATATGCATTTATTTTTTCAAAGGCAAAAAAGCATTAAATTATCAAACATTTTACTACAGATATATGGGTATAACTCGTTTACAAAGAATTTGACATAAGATGCGATTGACTTTCTTTTTTCAACTTCTATATTTATCATATTATCATATCATTTGAAGTAAGCCATATTTACTTTTAAATATTAGTAAACTACACTAAAAAGTAAAAAGGAAATTATAAAAAAATTATTTTACATCTAATTTACATAAGTGCTAATTTGAGTGCTTATACAACAAAAAGCTCAAATAACATTTGTATAGAAAAATTTCCTTCTTAACAAAAGAAATTTTTTTAATTTATTATATTAGCCATTATCACTGAAATATAGTATACGGTGCGAATTTTAATGATTAGTACTTGAAATCTGAGGCAAACCAAATTCATCCACTTGTATGCCACCCTATAACAGAAATTTAAATGAACACCATTCCATGTATCTTATTTTGCCTATTTAATAAACTGCATTTACTTACCGGATTTTTCTTCTCTTCCGCTTCAGGCTTGCTACTAGGAGCTTCGGGAGCTTTCAAAACATCATCCAAATAACTTGCATCATCATCTAATGCAATTTCATCACCGAGTGCATCTAATTCGGCCTCAAGTTCATCTTCATCTAATTCAGGGGTATTGTAATTTACACCCAGAGCTTCTTGCACTTCGTTCGCTTGATCCATCATATCTGCTAGCTCATCTTGAACATCCTAATAGAATATAACTATATAAAACTTTCAGGCTCTGCCTTACAAAAACTTACGTCAATCTCTTCAATATTAATGTTCTTAAACTCCTTCTTCATCTGCTTCATTCCATCTTTCATAGCTTTCACAGTGACATGAGTGTCTTTTAATGTTTGGGCTGCAAAATTTGCCTGTTCCATATTAAATGACTGTCCTCGAAGGTTATCGAGCTGTTGTTCATAAGTTTTCTTTTGTTTAAGAACACGCATGGCTTTAGCTTTAACAGCATTTTTACCAGGTCCTTCGCGCATTTTGGACATTTGTTCTCGAAATTTTCGAAGCTCATTCTCTAATGTTGCGATTTTTTTTTCCAATCCTTCAGCTCGCTGGTCCACCTATAAATACTTGCTTAATTAGAAGTTAAACTTATTAATGTCAAAATATTTACAAACCCCGACTATGACATCATTTATGCTGGGTCCGGGTTCTTTGGGTTTGCCTTTGCCAAACAATCTATTCATTTTTTTAAATTAAATTAGCCAAGTTCTACTGACTCAACCAAATAATTTAGATTCAATAAAAATTTGACAAAAGTGCCTCAACAGAGCAATTTGACATATGATTAATGTTATGATGTCATCAACCTTCAAAACTCTTTTACGTCGAATATTTTTACATCGTTTTCTGATTTGACATCGAAATATTGTCACAAGCCAGAATGCACAGTAAGAAACAAATTCATATTTGAAAATATTATTCTAAAAATATTTCTAAATTTTATACAAATGTTACATAAATGAACACAATTCTTATCAGAAAAAGTTGAATATTAAATCAGTCATAAATTGTTAATAGGTTTTGCAATGTAAAGCCAAGGTTACCATTGTATAGAAACACACTTGGCTTAATCTGTTCACATGATGTGATATTCTATATATAAGGAAAACCAGAACATTGGCAGTAACAGTTAGAGTCAGTTGCAGTCCCAGACTAGATTCAACGTTCAGCATTAGAACCAGATAGCATTCTGGTGGTGACAAGTCCGTCATTATGAACCCTTTACATTCCGTAATGTAAGTAAAATTATAAGTTATTTTGTTGAACAATATTGTCCTGTTAGAAATTATTTTATTATATTAATAATAAAAATGGATTGGTTATTTATTTGGGGTTGTGTCCAGACATTGAGCATGGTTTGATTTATTGAGAATAAATCGGATCGTGACAATATTAACGCTAATGTAAATCTCTCTTTTAATAACTATACTTCTAACTAAATAATAAAAATAATTTATGGAGAACTAACTACAACTTTTTTCTACAAACTATAATAAATAAACAATAAATGTTGCTTATAAATCGAATTCGAATTATAATTCGAAGTATTGTTTTTGTTTACTGAATACCATTTATAAGTAATATACACTACTCAGAAGAATTAAAGGGTCACTTTTTTCAAAAGGTATATCTTCCTTATGATATCAGCTATAGTGTTCAATGATGTGGTAGATGTTAAAATGATATTCAATTTTTATAGTATTTTATTAAAATAAATGTTTCTACAATGCGTATACCAAGTTTCATTAAAATGCCGTCGGCCCTAAAAAAAATTCAAGCATTTGAAATTTTGATCCCTTAATTCTTTTGAGTAGTTTATAATTAGTGTTGCCACTTTAACCACTTTGTAGCTAAACCTAGCTATTTTAATAGTCTATTAAACAACATACTTCTTCAGCAGTATTTCTACTACGAAAAATTTAAGCTATGTTCTGTGATATTTAGCTATAATTCTGGCTACTTTATGAAACGACGTTAAATCTACCGCTTTTTATATAAAATTTTATTGTACCTGTTTAATACTAATAATGACGAGTGCTTAAGCTTCGGGAACTCTGTAAAATATCTCGTTCTTTAATCATCGGAATTTTTTTGGCAGAAGATACAATTTTAAAGATGAGGTTTTTTAATTATTTTAAAAATCAGCCGCTTGATGTCAGCAGGGCTATATGCGGTTTTAATTATGATGTGGTAACAGATAATATTAATAAAGAAAATAAATGAGCAACTTTAAGAAAATGATTAATGAAGAAAAAATAAAATCGTTTAAATTGTCACATTTTTCTTTATTGAATAATATTTACCAAAAAATTTAATCCATGTTTTCTAACATTTGAAATTATGAAACTAAAAATTTATATTTAAGTATACTATAATGATTTAATAGAAGACAGCACGAAATGCAGCTAATTAGGGTGCTTAAATTTCGTCTGCCGTCTTTGGCCCTGCTACTTTCTAGTAACGCAGTAAATAACAATTTAAAAAAAAAACCGCATTGATTTAAATTCTTTTGAGAATATTGTCATGCTTGAATCAAAATGCTGGTATTACCTCACTCAAATGCATATTATTAAAATTAAACTAATAAATGTAATGATAAACTTTACTCGAAGTGCAATTATGCAAATTAAATCTGTTGCACAGAGTAAGTCGGATTTTAGGTACTTTCAAGGGTTGGTTCGATTATCCCTATATTAGTCAGATAGGGGTTCTGTGGATAGAGTTGGCAACGCTGTATATAATGTGCGATGTTTTCGTCGATTATTTCGTAAGGCAACATGTGGTTGCTTGTTTTGTTTCAAATTAGTTTTTTTTATATTAAGGTTAGATTTTTGAATTTCACGTAAGTATATAATTATTAATTACTATTATTTATATTTCTATGTTTAGTTAGTAATCATAGTTATATCTATAAAAAAGGCATATTTTTATTGATTAGGTACCAGGAAAAAAAACTTGCAACTAATTATTTAAACAAATTCCTATTCTTTATGGTAGCTACAGAGCTTACCAGGGAGGATAGTGGGATAATGAACTTCAAAACTAAGAAAGTTAACAATAATATTTGAGGCATGCAAAAACGCCACACGTACAACTTGATGAAATCTTATTAGTTATTAAATTATCTCCAATACCTAATGTATAACTCTTTATCATTCAAATATCATTTTCATATAAAAATATGCAAATTAAAAAATTATTATTACTGATCAAGATTAGTAAGCTTTAAAACAATAATAACATTAATATCTCTAGATTGAGCTTCAAACAAGAAGCTATTTGAGATAAATTCCAAAATAAATAAATAAATAAAAAAAGACTGTAACTCTAAAACAAAATACAAACACATTGTTTACCTAATGACGAGAAACGTGATTCAAAAATTTTACATTTCTCATGGAAATACATATATTAGTAGCCATTAAGCTATTTGGAATTGTATCCTGAAAGACGACAACCAAATAGAACATTATTTTTTGAATTTGACTGATATTTAAACGAATACGGCTCATTTAACAATCCTCGTCAACATTAAGGAAATGAAGTTGTACTGGTCGCTTTTGAGCTTTTCAAAGTATAACAATTGCTTGCGTTTCTTTACCGCAATGGAAACGTTTATTTGTTTTTTGTTTAAGAGTGACATCGTCTTTTGTTTTAAAGCGTAATAATAATTGTCTAATTTGCATATTTTTGTATGAAAATGAAATGTGAATGCTGAAGTGTTATACATTTTTGAAATCAGAATAATTAATGCTACAAAATGATGCCAAAACAAAAGAATGCTGCTATTTAAAAAAATAAAGTTGATGATGGTTGCAGGAAAACGAAACGTGTCATATTAACCTTATTGGGCAGCAATATGCAGAAGAAAAAGTTGCTGTTGTAAAGTGCTGTCAGATTTTCCAGATTTTTTGCGTTGTTTAATAATATTGCCTTATAAGCGCTGTATATTACAATAGCTCATTTTCCCAAATAATTTTTTTTGGGTTCATCGACTTGAAAGTTTTCGTAACTTGTAACGTTTGTACCCCTAGAGCATTTTCAATATCAAATTTCATTCCGATCTCACAGCTCGTTTTTGAATAAATAGACCTTAAATCCCAAATTTTTAAAAATTTATAGGTGTCAACAAAATTAGTGGGCTGGGACACAAACCAAATTGTAGCCTATCTCCAGCTCTATGAGCGTACAAAATTAAAAAAAAAAGATTGTTTGGCACTTTTTGAGGAGTATTTTTTGAAAATATTTTTCACTTCGCAGCTTTTCGAAAAATGTTGTGTCCCCCTAGAGCTATTTCAATACCAAATTTGATCCTGATTTGTCAAGTTGTTTTTGAGTATTAAGGCGTTAAAAAGCTAGAAAGTTCAAGGAAAAAGCAGTGTATTTTCCATTAGCTCTTCTATCAGACACCATTTTAAATTTAGAAAATTCACTTTCCGAAAACAATGCTACCAAAGAACCTTTTTGGGTTCCTGGAAGTTCACAATATGTATTTCCGTCAATATCTCTATTTTGGAAATTTTCATGTAATCACTACTTCTACTAAAGGGCTTGGTAGACGTGTGGGTCAAGGCGTTGGCTTACAACTCTATCGTCCTCTTAGGCGGTGGTTCGAATCCTGTTTAAGTACTTAAAATATACTCGGACATTTTTCGGATCCTAGCCGTGGAAAGCAACGGGAAACTACCACGCTGCCGCCGAATTTCCCCCAGGATAGTTTTCATCTTTTAATATTAAGATGAAAATCGTCAATGCCATGAAAACATTACTACAAAATCTACTCCAGCGCCATCTACCAGCAACAATGCATACTAATTATAGTAGAATACTATTATAAAATATAATATTAATCTGTATCTAAGCAAAATAAAAATGTAGTAATAAAAAGCTATGACACCTTGAGAAGAAGAATCACTACTTCCCTGTACAGAAAGAAAGTCAAAAACTAGAAATTATTTATGTTTAATACTAGCTGTGTAAACTAATATGAGACTTTTTATGATTAACATAAAAAGGTTACAGGTTTTACATTGGAAAAAGAAGAAACTTCATTGAAATTAAAATTTAATTCAATTAAAAAATCAATAAGGCATTGTTCGTTGTTAATAACTTTCATTTTAAAAATAAACAGGGATCATATGCATTACCTCACATTGTATAATTCAAATAACACAAATTTTGTCCAGTATACTTTGCTACATGATGAGTGTTTTAGACATACAAAACAAAATGGTCGACCTCCGGTTTTAGCAGAAGCGATTATATCTTTATTTTTTCAAATAGAACACCCTGTGCTTTATAGATTAATTCGATTGTAGGAAAATCCTGATTAAAAAACTATAATACAACTAGGTTTAAGCTAATAAGAAAGATATTTTGATTTAAAGCAACATATGTAACCAATATTTGTTTCCGCTTAAACCGGAAGTCGGCGGTTTTGTTTTGTATGCCCAAACTACTTCTCACCATAAACTATAACTTTTATTTATACAATTTTTTTCTACCGCTAATAATAAATGAGCAAATCAACTGGCACTGTATTTGTAATCAACCTGTTTACTCTTTACTCAAGGTTCAAAACAGAGTTAACTATTGCTTTTAAGTTCTCCCAATTTGTTTATTTGCAATTTCACACTTACTCTCCTTTGTGGTTGGTAATGATGTTTTCTACAGTTAATGCGTTTTTGCGTAGTGTTTTATAATATTGCCTTAAGCGCTGTATATTACAATAGCTCATTTTCCCACTGAATTTTTTTTGGGTTCATTGGCTTGAAAGTTTTCACTAAATAAATATTTCATTGTACTGGAAGTATGCTTTACTTGAATCTGCAGAATTTTGGCTACATGTAGTTAGCCACTAGCTGTACATTCTTGACTTAGGCATATTGAGAGCTCATATAAGCTTCAGATTTTTGGGAACATTTTTAACCTTAACAACATATAGGAAATTGCACATATCCACTATTCAATACAAGCATCTCGGTAGTTAAGTTGGCTTTTTTCGGATGGGGTATGGTAGACCCGTGTACAGCACTACTTGTGCTGACCCGGGATAAGCAGCGAGGCAGAAATCATTCTCTTAAAAACACCTAATAAGTTACCTTATTTTGGTTTTTGAGAAGGGAATTGACTAAATATTATTTTTTCTAACAAATGCTTTCTTTAAAAGATATTCTACTTTTGCGTCAGTATATGTAACTTCTTTAATAACATGTTTTTGTGTTATTCCAGCTAAGTTTATCATTGAACTTAACCTTTTGATAACAGCTGCCCCCAGCAACTTTAAATATTAATTTCACAATAGAATTCATCCTTCACTTTTGGTTTGTACTCAGAACCAGTTACTATGGCATCCGGTGGTAATATAGGTATGAATAATAAAAAATATTTTTAAACAATTAAAAATAGTAATTATTAATTTTTCCAGCACTTTTATCTGTATCCAATAAAACTGGATTACTTTCTTTGGGTAAAAATCTCAAAGAATTGGGTTTCACATTAGTTGCCAGTGGAGGCACAGCCAAAAGTCTTAGAGATGCTGGTCTTGCTGTTAAAGATGTATCCGAAATTTCTGGAGCTCCAGAAATACTCGGAGGTAGAGTTAAAACTCTTCATCCAACAGTACATGGTGGAATATTAGCAAGGTGAGTTTTTGCTGTTAGTAATGTAATTAAATTAGCGGACAACGCATGGAATTTATTCTTTTAGGGGAAAAACTCAGGTTTTTCTTCTTGAACGTTTCCGGGAAAATTTCCAATACCCTTTTTTCTTATTTTTGGGTATAATCAGACGTGCTGCAAAGAGACGGTAAATTGTAAAAAAGGCAAAGGAAAGGAAAACATAAATAAAACTATGCAGGGTGACTAAAAAGTGACGCATGATATCTGAAACTTGGTAAATGTTGATTCTATGATAAATTAGTTTTAATAAATGTTGTTTGTTAGCAGCGCATACTTCGTCGATGTTCAATTTTTTCTAAGTTTAGTTATTTGGTCGCTATGGTAACCAATTTCCATACATTTTTTTTCACGTTTTTCGATTTAGCAATTATTTCTCTTTTTGGTTCAAAATTTTTCACATGGGTTACACTAAAAATTTTTTTGATAACATACCTATAAAAGTGGAATTTCCCCAAAGTATGCACTGAAGTTTAACAACTTTTTTTAAGGCAAATTATCAGTGAATCAACATTTACGAACACATTGTGCGTTACTTTTTACTCACCCTGTATAAATTTAAAAGAAAAGAACAATTTTAAATTAAATTTTAAAATATTGGGAAACTGTGTAACTGAAAATATCTCAGCATTCTGCTAATAATTTATAATTCAACTTTTCAACTGTCACCTCTTATTATTGGCACCGCCTTTAGTGTTTACTGTTTTACACAAAGATAAGTTTGATGTTCTGGTGCCAAATGTAAATTTGGATTTTTAATAAAAAGCCCGATTTAGAAATTTTCCCTTATGGGAATTTTCCCAGCTACCCTTCACTAAATTAAATTATAAAATTTTTTTCGTTTTGAGTACACGCTGTATTTATTTGCAAGAATCTAAAAATAAAATTTTAAAAAGTTAAGAAGCACAAGTACTTGATACGTTGATAATTATTACATTGATAATTATTATTCGATAAATTATGAAAAACAAAAAAATTACAATTGAGATTAATTTATATTTTTAAATACTTATAAAAATGTTGTTTATACTTGTTTTATTTGATAATTAATGTTTATCTTCAGATAATATTTAGATTTAAGTTACCAGTAACATAGTTCAAAAACCGTTTAAAATCATGTAAACATGTTTATGAGAATTATTTCAATAAACAACGCCATTATTGTTTCTTAATAAAATTCTTAAATTTCGTTGTAACTGATTTTTAAATTTTGTCTTATAGTTATATAAACAATGCTTAAATTTAAATATAGGGCCTGGATAGTACTCCCCAGTAGGGATGCTTACCGCCTCTTTTAAAGCCACCGCAGTCGGAAACATCAACCTTCTTATGTGTTATAATTTAGAAAACTTAATTTTGTGTGTTGGTCATTAGCGGGCCGATCGTGTGCTAATAGCTCGTGCTTTCACCATACATTCGAAACAACCCAGGGAGTATAATGAGTAGCATTTCACTGTGTACACAATAAAAAATAATTGATAAAATGCCATGTACACCATTTTGAAAAAGCAGTGAAATTAAGAAAAAGTTTACCCCTCCCGGGATTCGATCTGATGATTGCGTAGGTCGTACACATATGTTGCAACTGAGCTATCCTGCTGCTTACAGCAAATACTGTAACATGGAACATACATGACTATCATAGCTTTAACGAAGGTCGTTAGTACCCCAAACTGTTGGGTTAATATACACCATCTTTTAAATAATTTGTTTTGTCTTACTGTAAAAAAAAAGTGCCTTGTACACAATTGAGTGCTTATATTTTAGATTAACACCATCTGATCAAGCAGACTTGAAAAAGCAGAACATTGATTTAATCAGAGTAGTTGTATGCAATCTCTACCCATTCATTCAAACAGTTTCAAAACCAGATGTAACAATCTCAGACGCTGTTGAAAACATTGATATTGGAGGTGTTACTCTTCTAAGAGCTGCTGCCAAGAATCACGAGCGTGTAACTGTCATATGTGATCCAACTGATTATAATAGAGTAGTTGAAGAAATAAAGAATTCTTCAAATAAAGATACCAGCTTGACCACAAGGTAGAATAGAAATTGTTTAGCTATAAGCTTAATGCATATTTAAACCTTGCTATTATATTTTCAGACAAACTTTGGCACTTAAAGCTTTTACCCATACTTCTGATTACGATGTTGCTATCTCAGATTATTTCCGAAAGCAGTATTCAAGTGGAGTGTCACAAATAACTCTGAGGTATGGCATGAATCCTCACCAAAAACCTGCACAGTTGTACACTACTCTTTCTCGTTTGCCATTAATGGTTGTAAATGGTTCACCTGGATTTATTAATTTATGTGATGCTCTTAATGGTTGGCAACTTGTTCGAGAACTGAAAGCTGCTTTGAATGTACCTGCTGCAACAAGTTTCAAACATGTTTCACCTGCAGGAGCAGCTATTGGAGTGCCTTTGTCGGCCGATCAGGTGTGTAATTTTATTGTCCTATTTCAATATTGCAGTTTTTAACACTAAAGATCCTAGTGGGTTTCTCGATGATTTATTGATTTTGGTATAGCAATGTGTAGATGTATCTATTTTTCAAATTGTTTAAAACTTGTACATAATGCAAAGTGTATTTGTATCTGTTATGTATGGTGTACTCACGGTAGCAAAATTTAGTAGTAATCAGACGAAATATAAAATAATGAAAATCTCCAGTCAAAGTGCATCTATAAAATTCCTTTGAGTGTATTTATAAAAATAATAAGCACACTTGATACAGTATTATAAGACTCTTTTATCTAAGTCTAATGTACAGGGAGGGTTATCCGTTGGGGAGATATGAGGTGCAGACACATACATGTATATCCACATACCCACTCACAGACATTTTTTTAAATATGAATCTTTTTCCAAAAAATAAAAATAAAACAATTTTTTTTCAATAAAAAATAAAATCTGTGTGTATGGCATGCAGTTGACCGTGCTTAAAGTGCAATACGCGTTTCCCACTAGAGTGGCGGAGGAGACACCATCTTAAAGTCTTACAATTTGTAAAGTTTGGAAAAGTTCAGGTTATGTGCTTTGCTTGTTTTTGAACTTTTGCAATACTATTCTTTTATTATTTAAAGATATTTTATTAAGTCCCACAAAATTTAATGGAAATTTAGTAAGACATAATAGTTGCAAATAAATGTTATTTAAATATGTTGTTTATAAAATATATAATAATATACCTAATAAGTGTTATTTTAATTATCCATTGATAATTTCTTTTGTTTCAAAAATAAGTGTACGAAACAGCAAGTATTCATAATTTATTGAACTTGCCCAACCTTCTGCAAAGAGCTGCTGCTTACAAAGTTTAAATTCTCTAAATATTAATTTTATTTTCTAATTCATTATTTGAGATAAAATTTGTTGCTTTGCACATCAATTTTATTGTACAATAAAATAAGTCTTCCAAATATTGCTTGGCGTAATTAATTTTTATTTTTAAAATAAAAATTGATTATTTGAAAGAATGTAATATTACAGATAAAAAGGTCAAGTTGAGCAATCAAAAATTTCTTATCACTGCCTACCAACACAAGTAATTCAATAGTGGTTTTGGTAGATTTCAAGAATAATAGAAATCACTAATATATTAATGTGATCACTTTCACGGTACAGGGTGCCCGTTTTTCTACGATCATAATTGGTATCTTGTTTATTTGAAGAGATACAAGGATGGTTAAATTAGAGCGAAGTTGTGAAATTTTATGCTTATTAATAATCTGAAAAGAAATTTGAGCTATCTGAGAAAAAAACAACTTTTGAATAATTTTTTTACTGTAACTCGATTGTCATTTATTTTATATGTATCTCACTGGAGGTGGGCAAATGAAGAAACTTTTAGGCCTGGCGCGGCATGTTCTTTAGATGCATGGTTTGAGGTCCGGCCCGGCCCAACTAATAAAAAACGGGCTGGCCCGACCCGTTTTATGATTATGTAAATTTGGCCTGTGGCGGAAGTCTTCAATTAGTGATGTGTTTGTTTTCTCTGTAAGCAGGTATTTTTGTAAGTTTTTCTGTATCATAATTTGACATTTTAGTTATGTTGGCTGTGTTTAGCTCTGCCAGGCTGGTTAAGTCTTGCTGGCCCTGCCGAGCCCTTGTTAGGCACAGTTCGCCTGGCAAAGGCCCAGTTAGGGATTTAAATAAGCCCGGCCTGATAATAAACTTTTTCATAATTTTAGGCCTGGATCGGACCGTGCTAGGGTTTCGGGCCGGGATACCCATCTCTATTTTATACTAACGCATTATTAGGATATCCTAATAATGCGTTAGTGAGAAACATTAGCATCTAATTCTTCTATCAGATTTGATAAACTGCTACTGTTGGTGATTTTCGACAGTTTACTTATGTTTTGATATTTTAAATTTTCATTTGCTAAG
Source organism: Ctenicera cuprea (assembly GCA_958336395.1). Lineage (NCBI taxonomy): Eukaryota > Metazoa > Arthropoda > Insecta > Coleoptera > Elateridae > Ctenicera > Ctenicera cuprea. The sequence continues at coordinate 42,497,002 of OY284490.1, forward strand.
TTGTGCCGGAAACATTTTTCTTTAATTTAAAATTTCTATAAAACTTTTACTGTTGCCATCTTGCTCACTTTCCTAATATTATCGCTCCAAAAAATTAAGATCTGAATCTTATTCTACAATCGCTCATGAGCAATTTAGCTTAAACAGAAATAACGAGGTATGAATTTTAGATTTTCAAAAATTCATGGAGGCCATCACAGAGAAATTAGCGGACTGGAACTCCACCCAAATTGTAGCTCCTCCCTATCTGTATGAGCCTACAAAATTTAAAAGAAATGTGTGGCCAGTTTTTGAACAATATCTTTTTTTGAAAGTTGCTAAAATATTTAAAATATTTTTCACTTCCCTGTCTTTCCAGTTTTTTTCGTACATAAATTTTCTTCCACGGTATGATTTTGTTTCCCTAGGGCTATTATAATAATTAAAGTTTATGCCGATCTGGTATCTCGTTTTTGAATAATAAGACGTTAAAATTAATATTTTCAAAAACACAGACCCACCTGCGGACAGATATTTTATAGAAACAATTTTTTTGAGTTTCTAAAGTTCCAAAACATGCATTACTGTCAAAGTATCCAAACGGAAATTCTTTATGATATCAATATCTCCCTATAAGTACCGAAAGTATAGAAAAACAAAAAAGAAAATGTATTCGATCGACTCTCAGTGCTACAGCAAAATTAAATAGAAGATTTTCTTCCCATACTTATTTGATGGAAGCTGTATTTAAATACACAGTTTTTGTTAAGACCTAATACAGGGTTCCCACTGACGCTGGATAACCTGGAAGTCATGGAAAAGTCAGGGAATTAAAATTTTAACCTGGAAGTCATGGTTTTTATGCAAAATTTGGCAAAAGTCTTGATTTTTCTCTCGATTTACAGTACCTGATTTTCTTGCAGTAGTGTTAACATAATTTAAAACAATTAAAAATTTTCTGATTGACTTTTTAAAACTGCCGCTTATAAAACTTTTGCTGCTAAAGGTTTTTAAAATATCATTGAGGTACTTTTCTTATCCTTGTTAAATTCCAAGGAACGTAATATGGCTTATGATTAGGTGCAAGTAAGACCGCCATATACTGTCCTGTGAATTGATAAAAAAACGCATAAACGTGACTATTTTGCACTCTAATTTTATTGTTTTTTTTTTTGTCGAGAGTCATGGGTAAGATGATTTTTGGTCATGGATATCCTGGAAAAGTCATGGATTCTAATTCTTGATAGTTAGTGAGAACCCTGTAATAGCTTTTTTATTATTGATTATTCCACTCTTACTACATATAAGGAGCAAATTTGAATCCACAATTCATAAAATTTCTGCCAATCACATTTGTTTTTAACTGATAAAACAGCATTATGCTGTTTTCAAAGGAGAAAATAGCACCTTCGTATTTTGAGCTAAGAAAATTTGAATGTGGGTCGTAATATCCTAGCGAGTGTCCAAAAAAAATGAATTTTCTGGATCATAGCAACGACAGCAAACAGTTAAGCAAATAAGGATTATAGTTTTGTTTCTTAACCGTGAAATAATCTATACAAATACTATTTAACATTGTTTGTGAAAACGAATCTTATCCTACAAAATTATATGCACTTGCAGTATTACTTCCAAAAACAAAATTCTGTATGTGGGGTAATTGAAACAGTTTAGGAATTGTTCTTGCTCAAATCATTTTAATGCTTAATAACTGTATATGTAAAACTGCTGACTATCTTCCATATTTTTCAAGGAACACAGACACTTATTAAAACAATCAAAATTTTTAAAAAATTTTAACTATCTTACTGTAAACAGAATGCTGTACCTATAACTCTATAACTTTGCAGGCTAAACTTTGTATGGTAGATGATTTGATAGAACAGTTAACTCCGTTAGCTATAGCATATGCCAGAGCTAGAGGTGCAGATCGCATGTCCTCATTTGGAGATTTTGTTGCATTATCTGACCCATGTGACTATGCAACGGCTCGATTAATATCAAGAGAAGTGTCAGATGGAGTTATAGCACCAGGATACAGTCCCGAAGCTTTAGAACTCCTGAGAAAAAAGAAAAATGGTGGATATTGTGTATTGCAGGTAGTGTAATTTTGGAACATTTTAATTAATTAATGAAAAATTAAAGTTTAATGTTTTTTTAGATTGATCCAAATTATGAACCAGATGCAATAGAACGTAAAGTATTGTTTGGTTTAACCTTAGAACAACAAAGAAATAATGCTACGATTAATAAGTCACTCTTTACAAATGTTGTGACCAAGAATAAGAATTTACCTGAATCTGCAATTCGTGACCTTATTGTGGCTACTATTGCTTTGAAATATACTCAGAGTAATTCTGTTTGCTACGCAAAAGACGGGCAGGTAATAATCTTAAACTATTAAAGTTTCTATAATCTATCTATATCGTGGAAAAAAATAATTCTATCTTTTGTAATTGTGTCAAATCTTTTAAAACCTAAAATATATATTTGTAGGTTATTGGAATAGGTGCAGGCCAACAATCAAGGATTCACTGCACACGCTTAGCTGGAGATAAAGCTGACAATTGGTGGATGAGGCAGCATCCAAAAGTTTTAGGGATGAAGTTTAAGAAAACAGTAAAAAGAGCAGAAATTTCGAATGCCATTGACAATTACGTCAACGGAACTGTTGGTTAGTGCATGACGAAATAACTTTGGTAGTATACTGTACCTTAAATATTTTTTTGTTTTATTAGGAAAGGACATGGACACTACCGTGTGGGAAGGCATGTACGAAGAAATTCCTTCACAGTTAACTGAAACTGAAAGAAAGGCTTGGATTAGTAACTTAAAAGATGTTTGCTTGGGATCAGATGCATTTTTCCCATTCAGGGATAACATCGATAGAGCTCGTTTGGTAATTAAATTTATTATATGTTTTAATGTACAACTTTTTTTTACATACAATTTAACTACAGAGTGGCGTTTCATACATTGGGAGTCCTGCGGGATCTACAAATGATGAAGAGGTCACTAAAGCATGTGATGGTCATAACATCGTCTTGGCTCACACCAACCTTCGCCTTTTCCACCACTAACTGTTTGTTTATGGTTATAAATACAGCTAGGATGCCATGTTTGTTGATTTTTGTAATCTCTAATATATTACTCATTCAATTTTTGTATCAAGAATTACAGATAAATTTAGCTTTATAATTATAGCCAGGATGCCGTTTTTTTTTTTTCTGTAGTTTCAATATATTCATCATCATCGTCGTCGCCTATGTCAATCCATTTTGGATGTAGGCCTCTCCTAGTAAATGCCATTCTTGTCTGTAATATATTATTGTGATATAATTTTTGTATCAAGAATTACAGATAAATTTAGCGTTAATTGTTCTTATTTTAAAAAGATGCATTATTATGTTGAATCACCATCAGCATTTAAAATAAATATTCCCATAACACTTTATTTTTTATATGCTACTAAGAAATGTTTTATGTGACAGTGATAGTGGAAGTAACAAAATTAATTTAGTTTTACTGACTTTGATTTTTACTTTCCTATACTTTCAGTATAGAGAAGTATTGATTTCATGCAAATTTTCAAAATCGAGATTTTGACGGAAATACATGTTTTGGGCTTCCAGGATCCTAAAAAAGTGGTTTTAAAAAAATTCTGTCTGTGGGTGTGTGGGTAATGCTCATATCTCCGGAACGGCTGGACCGATTTCGATGTGCTTTGGAATGAGGAGGTATATCAAAAATTCATGGACAAAATAAGCTTTTAAAAAGAATCCGGAAGCGGAAGTTAGACATGTTTTTTTGGTAGCATTTTTTTCAGAAACTGAATTTTGGAAATTGGAATAGTGGAAATTATAGAAGGCCTTAGGACAAACCAAACGATTTTTTACCGAACTCTCTAGCTTCAACATGGCGGCCGCTACGAATTTTTGAACATTTCGACTTTAACGCCCATTTACTCAAAAACCAGTTATCTGATTGGAATCAACTACATCTTGTTTGGTAGCCCTTCAAGGGTACTATACCATGAAATATAATTAATTTTGAAAATATAAAAACGATCGTAATGACAGCACTCCAAAATTTTGGAATTTTTCAAAAAAATTTTTGTCAAAAACTGCCCACACGTTTTTGTTTAAACTTTTTAAGCTGATAAAGATAGGCATTTGCTACAATTTTATCTTTTGCTCATTGCTATAATTTCACTGTGACGCCCTCTGTGAATTTTTGAGAATTGAAAATTGGTACCCTTTTATTTATTTAGCGGGGGGCAATAAAATATTTCTGTTAAAGCAATATAGCTCATCATTGATAGCAAAATCCGAATATCATAATATTTTTTCGATAACTTCATATTTAGGGGAGCTACTGTTCCCCCTCCCACCAAATTTTTTCGATAAAAAATTAAAAATTTGTTTTGTTTTGTTTGCTCTATGAGAATCTTTTTACAAAAAATCAAAAAATCGAATTTTTTGCCCCTTAATAATCTTTTTGTCCTTAGAAGAATTTCACATACTTTCTACAGCAGTTGTATTCTTGTACTAGTCGTTTAATGTTCAGTGTAGGCTAACTTTTTTATTTTAATAGATAGACTCGCAAACCCAAGAGCAAAGTTGTAGGGCAAATTCTTCTCGATTGTATTTAAGAAAAAAAACTTGAGTTTCCAATTTTAATATGGCGGCCACGGTAAAAAATAACTTTTTTTTAAATGGAAACGTGGCATTTTGGCTTTAAAATCAGAAAGGTTTTGAAATTCTAAATACAAATTAATAAGAGTAATTTCTTGCTAAAAATAATACTTCTCGAGTTATTAATACATTTTCAAACATCAACACGCTTCCTTACTCGTGCCTCCGGTTCATTTCAGTTCGGTTGTTTCACATGTACTCAGTTGCAGGCGGAGCCAGCGTGGTAATGGTAGGTTTAAGTTACGCTCTTCAGGCTTGAAGTTTTTATAAAAGCTGTTTACTTTTACTAGCCGGGTCTAGACAGGCGTACATCAAAAGTGTTGGAAAATATAAAACAATGTTAATTTATAAGTATAGGAAAGTCCAGGCGAAGTGTTTCGCTCATTTTTTTACCTTTTTTTTAACTAGCACCTAAAAGCCCACTGGGAAACAAATATTTTTTTTCACTACTAGTAATATGGCATAGCATTTTGACACATAATAGAATGCTGTGAAATTCATTTTTTCTACCTTTGCTAACTGACAGGTAACTAATTTTTCATTATTAACCACTGGTAAATAATGAACAAATTTATATTTTTTGATAATCCTGTGACAGTTTTAAAGAGAAAGTTTTTATAGCACGATTTAATATAATGGAGAGATTCTATTTAACGGTATTTTATGCATAAAATAGTTGTTTAAATAAATTTATTTAATTTTAAAAACTTTGGTGTATTTGAATATACGTTTTTCGCGCCGTAATAAATGACAACTCTGTCAATATCAATTTCACCTATAATACAACTACACAAAGTAAAAAACAGAAAATTGTTAATAATTTCAGTATTTTAGATGAAACCAGTTCTTAAAAACCATGTTTTTGAATACCAATGATGATTTAACAATTTTCAAACAACTGTCATGTCAACAAAACAAAAAATGAGCGAAACACTTCGCCTGGACTTTCCTATACTTATAAATTAACATTGTTTAATATTTTCCAACACTTTTGATATACACCTGTCTAGAAACGTAAAAGCAGTGTTTAAAAAAAAACTATAAAATAAAAAAAAATTTTTGGCCCCAACCGAGGCTCGCCCCACAACTACTTATGCAGTAAAACGGTAGTACACTCGAACACACCCGCATATCCAACCATGCTATTCCTGACCTACCCGTTATTGTTAAATAAGTGGCTATTGAATGCGTGCGCAATAGAAATGCATAGTACGTTCAAAACTCTAGTCACTTCCAACTGCTGTAGAAAGTATGTGAAATTCTTCTAAGGACAAAAAGATTATTTAGGGGCAAAAAATTCGATTTTTTGATTTTTTGTAAAAAGATTCTCCTAGAGCAAACAAAAGAAGAAATCAATTTTTTAATTTTGTAGCGAAAATTTTGGGGGGGAGGGGGAACAGTAGCCCCCCTAAATATTAAATTATCAAAAAAATATTATGATATTCGGATTTTGCTATCAATGATGAGCTATATTGCTTTAACAGAAATATTTTATTGCCCCCCGTTAAATAAATAAAAGGGTACCAATTTTCAATTTTCAAAAATTCACAGAGGGCGTCACAGTGAAATTATAGCAATGCGCAAAAAAATAAATTGTAGAAGATTCTTAGCTCTATCAGCTTAAAAAGTTTAAACAAAAACGTGTGGGCAGTTTTTGAGATCTTTTTTTTTGAAAATTTCAAAAATTTTGGAGTGGTGCCATTGAGATCGTTTTTCGATTTTCAAAATTAATGATATTTCATGTTATAGTACCCTTAAAGGGCTACCAAATAAGATGTAGTTGATTCCAATCAGATAACTGGTTTTTGAGTAAATGGGCGTTAAAGTCGAAATTTTCAAAAATTCGTAGCGGCCGTCATGTTGAAGCTAGAGAGTTCGGTAAAAAAACGTTTGATTTGTTCTAAGGCCTTCTATAATTTTCACTATTCCAATTTCCAAAATTCCGTTTCTGAAAAAAATGCTACCAAAAAAACATGTCTAACTTCCGCTTCCGGTTTCGGATTCTTTTTAAAAGCTTATTTTGTCGATGAATTTTTGATATACCTCCTCATTCCAAAGCACATCGAAATCGGTCCAGCCGTTCCGGAGATATGAGCGTTACCCACACACCCACACACCCACCCACACACACACACCCACAGACAGACATTTTTTAAAAACCACTTTTTTAGGATCCTGGAAGCCCAAAACATGTATTTCCGTCAAAATCTCGATTTTGAAAATTTGCATGAAATCAATACTTCCCTATACTGAAAGTATAGGAAAGTAAAAACTGTCATTTGTTTTATAATTTGAAATTAACAGGGATTTAACTTAAAATAGTCGTTTTTCGACAATTATAAGGGTTTATATCACTAGTAGTGAAAAAAAAAGTATATACGCCTCCGTAGAAAAGTCTTCTAGCCCTCGGGCCTTACATCACTCGGCGCTACGCGCCTCGGGATCTAACCTTAGCCCTCAGGCTATAATAGTAGACTTTTCTACCTTGGTGTATAATATACTATTATTTTTGTATACTTCCATTAGGAAATGTCATAACATATAATTGTGATTATTCCGCTCTTGCTATAAGGAGCCAATCAGAAGCCACGGTTCGTAAAATTTCTACCCAATCACATTAATTTATATGTAATAAAATGGCAAGATGGCGTTTTCATACATTTTACTGAGCCAATCAAAATGCTCTGTCAACAACCAATAAATTTCATGATGAAAAAACATTATTAATGTTTAACGGCCAGTTTTTCACCAACAAATTTATTTGAATTGAATCAAAATACATTGTAATTAATTATGAAATGATATAATAAAATTACTATTTGTGATTATAATTTGTCCAGGAGAAACAGTGCATATAAATAATAGATGGCTACAGTATTTGTTCCTTTATTTACTTATTTCAGTTCTGGAATCATCGAAATAGTTAAAGAATTATATTTATATATTTACTAATTGCTAGTAAAGTCCAGTTAGTTTAAAATACAGATATATTTTTAGCATAAAAAACACAAATTTAATAATAAAACAGTGTAAAAATTATTCAACTACATAACAAAAATATTATTAATATTAATTAAGGCAGTGTTAAAGCACAATATTTTTTTTTATAAGACACATATCTATACAATTCCTTATTTGGTACAATATCAAACTTCAACGGACTCTTGAAATTTTCTTTGCCTTATCAATACATGGTGGTGGAACTGCTGGTTTATTTGTTAGATATCGACTATGCAATCTAATAAATAAAATAATTAGCTGTATGTAAACTGCATACCAATATATATTTAATAAAACATACATGCGGTAAGTTTCACTCCGAAGATAATCCATTAAATGATTTATGCCAACTTGCAGTTGATCAGCAATAGGGGTTACCCATTCATTTCCCTCCAATTTAAATACAGCTTTATTGCTAATCATATCAAGATTACCAATTTCTGGTGGTAAAATTGTCAATCGATTTCCCTGTATATTTAGTTCTCTTAAACGAGCCAGTTCTCCAATTTCTTTTGGTAGTTCTATGAGATCATTTTCACGCAGCACAAGCTAAAATTAAAACATCTTGATTTAGTCATGATAATCATCAAAACACTGCAAGTAAATAAGATAGATAGACTTTTTAGAAAATATTCTTGTCAGTTACTTACAATTTGTAAATTCTTGAGATTCTTGATTTCAGGCGATAAATATTCAAAATCATTGTCTCCCAAATACAAAGCTCGCAGTGTTTCTGGATGAAAATTGATATAAAGGTATTAGATAAATAATATTTAACAACTTGTGCAATTTTATAAATGAGGTACAGTTTGAGCACCAAAAAAGATAGCAAAATATATATTATAAGTGCATATCCTAATTCCGCATTATTATTAAATTAGGGCGTGCCGTAGACAACCGATTAAGCCCGCTGGCTGTATTTTAATGTTTGACCACGTTAGATAGGGGGCTATACAAGGTGTTTTAATAAACATGGGCCCCCATTCAGGGATAGATTGCTTACCTAAAAATAAGACAATTTCTTTACATTTGAAGTTTTTGTCTTGTTTTTAGATAAGCAATCTGCCTCTGAACGGGGGCCTATGTTTTTCAAAACACCCTGTATAACCCTGACAGTGACACCCACCATAACCGCAGACAAAAAAATTATTAGTTATTAAGAAACACGTGTCTTAAAGCTGTGCCTTGTAACCACATTTATCAGAATATGAGGTAATTGTTTGGTTAAAGTAGTAACACACTAGGAAATTTTTTTTCATATTTTATCGAATTTTAACAGCAAATTAATTTAAAACAGAGTTGAGTTCATAAATGGCCACATCTGTATTAGCAATTTAAAACAAATGTAGCTTTCAAGGTTGCACTCAAGGTCATCCTACGTTTGTCATTCGATATGTTATTAACATGACCTCCTCAATTAATAAAAAACTATTTCATGACGGGACCGGACCTAAAAGACTTCAGTCGATATTTATCTAGAAGGCCTTAATTATTAAAAACTATTAAAATCATGTCAATTGCACAGAGATTATAGAATAGGGTTGCTGCGCCGGGGTAAAAGCTTCTGAAGATGAGTAATTGGTTTAAATTACGAAGAAGTGTTATATCGAAACTGTTAGCAAATAAATTTGTTGATGATTTCACATAAAATATATTAAAAAACTGCATTGATGGACCAATAACATAGTTTAATACATAAAAGTTACTTGCTGCCTCAATTAAAGGTAAAGCAAAAAATGACGTGGCAGTTTTCTCCTTGTATCCTTTGAGTACTGACAATCAATAATCAACACATTTAGTGGGTGTTTATAAAAGGTTTGACATAAATTTAACCACAAATTCTTCAGATCAAATTAGGGTGGCCAAGGGGTATATATTAAATTTTTTTTTGTTAGACAAAAATTCTATTTATGTAGGTACACAAAAAAAACACACTACTTTCAAGTTGCCATAGGGTCAACGATTTTTGAGATAATTAAGAATTTGTATTTAAATTGCATTATTCATGTGGCCATCAAGTTTTGCAGTAGATAGCCCTAAAAAAAAATTAAAAAGATTTTTTTATCAGTACCTATACGTCTAAAATTGCTAGGAGTAGATTTTTCAGCAAACTACTTATGTACCAGATTAAAATAATTCATATCAAACGGTTATGAACCTACTACACTGGGTTAAATCAACATAATTTGTCCTAAAAATTTTAATTAAAGATATTTTAATAATGTTTCTTGTTTTAAATTATCAAGTTAGTAGCGTAATTCAAAACTACTTACCCATCATGAAAAAATTTCCTGGTAAATTCTTTTCGTTTAAATTATTGTACGTCAAATCTAAAACTTCCAATACTGGAAAAGCACCAAAGCCCCTGGGTAAGCCATAAAGCCTATTAAAAGACAGATTTAAAATACGTAGTTTCGGCATTGATGATAGGGATAGTGGCAACTCTTCAATTTGGTTATTAGCTAGAGTTAAAATTTCTAAATTTATAAGATTTGCCAGGCCAGGTGGTACATCTATAAACATTTAAAAATCTTAGCATATTTAATTACGACAAGTTTTCTCACTTACTTTTAATTTTGTTGTGACTTAAAGTAAGTCGAGTAATGTTAACCATGTTCACTAAAATAAAATAAATCGTTTTTAATTAAAGTATTCTAAAAAGTGCATACTTAACTATTATTAACTAAAACTAGTTCAGCTGTTACCGATGTTTATACAGAAATAAAATACATAACATGTGTATTTCAAACATTACGTTAAGCTTGTTATTAAAATATTTAAACAAAAGCACATACTCTACACACAATACGCTATTAGTTAGTGCAAGTAACTAGAGTAGGTACTTAAATTTTCTTAAGTGAACAAACAAAATGTAAATCACAAAAATCCGTTTTGAACCAAATAAATGGGTCTTTTGATATTTAAAAAAATTACGGCGTTTTTGCACCCTGGTCTAAAACATCCAGTATAAGTCGGTCCGAAAATTCTTTGTTACAAAGTTATGCCACTTTCTTTGATTTTTTAGGATTCGTTTTGTAACTACATGTTGAGCACAGATAAAAGATATAGTAATAAAATTATCTAATGTTAATTTTATCAAAATCTTTGTAAGTGTGTAGCGAAAAAAAATTCTCACAAAACAGGTTTAGATAAATACTACCTTTTTGACAGTCAATGGTCTTTCCATTTTTGGCTATTATGGAAGAGTTTTAAATTACCTACAATTTGTTGCCACGCCCGTCGTAATACCTCTTTAAATAAAAAAGTTATAGACCTGGGGAGTTTCAGGTGGCAGACCCAGTATACCTGTACATATACATCAAGGGCGTGCGCTCCATGGAAGCAAGGGAAGCATTGCTTCCCTTTAAATTTTGTTAGAAATGAAAATTTATTATAAAACAATGTAACGCTGCCACACAATTCACTAATCTCTATTAATGCAAACCGCCCACCCACAGCCCCACACTCATCTCTATCGAGTGTCGCATGTGCGTTGTGGTGAATTTTTGGATGCTATTCGAAAGTCTGCCTACTGCCTAAGCTTTTTGTATGAAGGGCGCAAGTGCAAAGCATGCTGCAGGTTGGTGACCTTGTCGATTTAGTCGCTGCCCCTTAGTGACCGAGTAAGCAGTTTTTGAATTGCTTCTTAACAAAATTGTCCTCATGGCTATGGCTTCAACTTCGTCTTCCGGGATAAATACTCAGGCGATACAGCCAAGTGTGTGTAATTGTGTTGTGTGTGGTGTATTAAAAAAAGGATTTTCCACATACAGTTTTAGGGAAAAATTAGAAATAATTGAAAATGGTAGACCAAAACCCGCGCTAAAACATTTAACAACTAAAGTGAAAACGTGCACTAGATATTTTAATGTGGATATGTACGAACATAACGAATGGTTAACGGGTTGTGATATTTCAAATAAACTTTTTTGTTGGCCGTGTCTACTTTTCATAAATGAAAAAGGCGTTTGGAATAAAAGTGGGTTTTCCGACTTAAATCATATACATAAAGTTATAAAGAGGCATGCAATATCTCGGTCTCACTTGCAGGCGGTAATTAAGGAAAAATTATTTGGAAAGTCACGCATCGAGCATGTTATAGATAATCAGTTGAAAATAAGTCATCGTCAGCATAATGAACTGGTGGAAAAAAATCGTGTGATATTAAAAAGGTTAATTGACGCTGTTTGTTTTCTTGGAGAACGTGAACTTGCTTTTAGAGGTCATAATGAATCTAGTAGTTCCGCAAATAGGGGAAATTTCGTGGATCTACTTACGTTCTTATCCAAATATGACGAACCTTTAAAATGCCATTTAGAACAGTCTAGCGTATTTCGCGGAACATCAAATCGCATTCAAAATGATTTAATTTCTGCTGTTGCTGCAGTTGTTTTGGAAAAAATTAAACAAGAAATAACAGAAGCACGCTTTGTTGCAATTGTCCTAGATGAAACAACCGACACTGCGATAGTACGCTATGTAAAAACCGATGGGAAAATTCAAGAACGGTTTTTAGGATTCCTCGACGTAACAGCGGATAGGACAGCAATATCTTTATACAAAATCGTGTGTGATATTGAATGCGGTGCTAAACTCGTTGCCCAGAGTTATGATGGAGCGGCAGTTATGGCTGGAGAATTAGGGGGTCTTCAAACCAAAGTAAGGGAGTCTTTTCCAAGCGCATTATTTGTACATTGTTTTGCTCATCGGTTAAATTTAGTTCTGTCGCAGTCAGTAGCACACATTAAGGAATGTAAAATCTTTTTTCGACCCTTAGTGGAATGGCTGCATTTTTCACAAGATCTTCAAAACGTACTCGAGCGTTAGATTTGATAGTACAAAAGAGATTGCCCAAAGTTGCTCCTACACGATGGAACTACAATGGAAGGCTTCTCTTAACGGTGTGTGAATATCGACATCCTTTAATTGAATTATTTGAAAATATTTTAGGAAACAGTTGTGATTGGGACACTGAGACCTTGAATAGTTCTAGAGGTTATTTAGATTGTTTAAAAAGAGACTTTAACTTTAATTTTCTGTTAAATATTTTTTATTTAATATATTACAAAATAAATCAAATGACATTGGATTCTGTGTTAAAAAAGTGGAGGAATTTAAAAACATTATAAATAAACAAAGAAATGAATTTGATAAATTTTGGGAAAATACAGTTAACACCGAGGAACATCTACAACCCCAAAGAAAACGAATACGAACTAACAATGTTGGGGACCTTACAACTTCATATCGAAGACTTTTGATTGAAATAATAGACCAGATTTCTGAACAATTAAATAATAGATTTGAAAATATTAATAATTTACAATTTCTCGAACTATGTAATTTTAGTGAATTTAAAAATAAACCTTTTCCGGAAAAAGCTTTTCAATCCTTAATTGATAGTTACGGAAATAATTTTGATATAGTTGCATTGCGGTCTGAACTTACCGTAATATATGCTACTGAAGAAGTAACTACAAAAAATAATGCTAGTGACTTACTGAACTTTTTGAACGAGACAGGGTTAAATAAGGCTTATTTGGAAGTGATTAAATTGTGCGAGTTAGTGGTGACAATTCCCGCCACCAGTGCTTCAGTTGAACGCAGTTTTTCTGTACTAAAACGCATTAGAAACTTTGTAAGAAATTCAACAGGCCAAGATAGACTTTCAAAACTATCAGTTTTATCTATAGAAAAAGATCTCGTTAAGGAAATGTCTGAACATCCACGATTTTACGACAACGTTATTACTGAATTTGCTAAAAAGGACAGGAGGATCGAATTACACTATAAATAAGTTTTTTAAATTTGCTTCCCTTTCTTTAAATCCCACCGCACGCCCCTGATATACATATAGATATGGAACTGTTATACTAACATTTTGAAGTAAATATTTACACTAGCAACAACAGTATTTGGTGTTGGAATTAAAATTTTACCAATGCAAATTTAAATTTTAATGCGACTTAGTCCGAATATTTAGGATCGATACCGAAGCAGCGCCATATATACGTGAAGGTTTCTTAATTTTTACCTGCAGAGTTACACATGCATAGTTTTTAATCTGGGACTTTAATGTAAAACTAAAATTTTGATAGTTACCATTGTTACGATTACGTTAGTGATTGTTTATATTATTACTTAATTCAATTTAAACAAAAAGTATTACACTTTCGAAGAACTGAATGATGTTAAACTGTGTTTTCGTCAACCTTGTTAGAAAGTAGGCTTTTCAACCCTTATTTTGTAATCGAAAGTTGACAACTCCTGCTTAGCGGGAGCAAAATTACTTTGAATCCCGCTTTTACATGCAAATGTTGTTTAGGCTTTGTTTATTTTCCTTGGATACGTGGATATCAGGCGTCTTACTTGCAATAGTCGGTTTTTACACAACTGTAAATGAATGTTTTTTTTAAATTCCTCAAGGACGACGAAAAAATCATATGTGAAACTCGGGAAAAAACGTCTTTGTTTTAAAGTGACACAAATAACTACAACATGACCGGACTTTTAATTTTTGAATTTATTATTAAACTTTTCATTTCCATGGGAACAACAATCGCAACTAAGTAATTTTAAACCAAATTCTAATTCTTAATAATTTAAAAATAATTCCAAAATTCATCCCAAAAGTGGAATAACTTTGTAACCCGTTTTTAAAGCAGCATTTTCGAACCTACATCTACTACTGGGTGCTTTAGGCTCAATATTGATCGTAGAATTTGCTATACAATTTATCGCACAACATTTTGGAACACCCTGTAGAAATACATAAAACCAACAACATTTTCATATTTCACTTTCTCCTTGAAGAGATATTCTTGGGATGTGTTCGAAACTGTACTCTAGAGTAAGAAATCAACTTCAGCCACGTCTCTTGGCTAACTAATAACGAGTTCAAACCCCACTCTACTCCTATTTTTGATTTTCAAACGTACCCTTGTATGCTTAAAATTTAAGAACCTATCTACCTTTAATTAAATAGTTGTTGAACAAGGAAGGATTTTGCCGGTGTAAAGTTTATATGCGCAGACTACCAACCTATAGAAAGATTGTATGTTAGGGCGCTGCAATCGATGTTGGGTATTTTGTCATTACCTATAGGTTCGGCCGTACATGGCTCTGCAATCAAGGTTAAATACTAAATTTGATTTTGTCGGTTTGATTTAAATCAGCAAATAACCTGGATTATGGAGCTATCTGCTTCTGAACCCAAAGGTAACAACATAAAATACCCAACATCGATTGCTGCATCTTCAACTCCTATTAGTATTCTGCACAGTTGTTTGCTAGACAGATATATTTTTGTACTTAGTATTTTTATTTGTAGGTAGGTACCTTAGTTAAACGGTTGTTGAATAGGAAGTTTGTTGTCGGTGTAAAGCTTATATGTGCAAACTACCTACCTATAAGATTGTACGTTGAGGTGCTGCAATCGATAAGGGGTATTTTTAGTCATTACCTAGATACAGCAGTAGATGACTCTGCAATCGAAATTAAATATAAAATTAGTTTCTTTTGATCTGAAATTAAAATCAACAGTTAATCTCGATTGCAGGTCCATCTGCTGCTAAACCCAAAGGTGACAACATAAAATATATAACATCGATTGCTGTATCTTCATCTCCTATTAGTATTCCCCACAGTTATTTGCTAGACAGATATACAGGGTGTATATAAATTGGCGAAAGAACTACACGTGGCGATGTTGGTCATAAAATTCTGAGTCGAAAAACTTAATACCAAAATATTGTACCATGCTTCCTGGGTATGCACGGGATCTTCAAAGTTTGAAAATGAAGTCTTTTAATAAGTGTTTTAATTCATTATATGTTGACAGAAAGAGCTGCAAATACGAAATACGCATTGTAATAAATATTTTTTCATAGATGTTGTTTTTCAGCCCCAAAAGCGTGTTTTAAACATTTCTTCGTTAATTTATTGTTGTAAAAAATACATATGGCAGCATTGTAAAACAATAATTATTCAAGAGTGATGCGACTCTAAATTACTTCTGTCTTGATAACGTCAAAGTTTGACAAGTGTCAAAATTTGTAATTGGACTTGCTTTTTCTATCATCGTTGCTTTTCTTGTAGTTATTAGTATTAATTATTATTATTTTCGTCTTGTTGTTTCGTTCACTAACAATGGATTTTACGTTCAATATTTATGCTGATATGTACATGGTATTTGGTTTCTGTAATGGAAATGGCGACATGGCAGAACGTGAATATCGTGCATCCCAACCGGAGGCATCCTACAGCAAATGTTTTTCGAAGGCTGGACCAACGTCTTCGTGAAACTGGTTCATTTGTTCCAAGGAATGTAAACGCTGGTCGACCAAGGCAAAGGCGCACGGTACAACTGGAAGAGAAAATTTTAGATGCAGTACAAGAAGATCCCTCCGTCAGCACCCGGCAGTTAGCTGCAACATTAAATATTCCCAGCAATAAGACCGTTCACTTGGTTTTAAAACAAAACCTTCTTCATCCATATCATGTCACCAAAGTACAGCCCCTTTATGAAAATTATAACATAGTCCGATTGAATTTCTGCAACACGATTTTAAATACAATTCGTGACAATGACGGCTTCTTGAGACGTATTCTTTGGAGCGATGAGTGCCTGTTTACTAGAGATGGCGTGTTTAATACACGTAATATTCACCATTGGGCTGACGAAAACCCGCACGAATATCGAGAATATGGTCACCAGAGAATATTTTGCATTAATTTTTGCCTTGGCATAATAAACCATAGGGTTGTTGGACCAATTTATTTGCCGAATCGTCTTAATGCCGATGAATACCTCAATGTTTTAGAAAAAGTAATTGACTAGATGCCGTTGCAGATAAGACACGAAATGTTATACATGCATGATGGAGCTCCTGCTCACTTTGCTCGTAATGTGAGAGAGTGGTTGGACGAACACTTGCCAAACAGATGAATTGGTCGCGGCGGCCCTATCTTATGGCCCGCGAGATTCTCCGATTTCAATCCATTAGACTTTTTTGTTTGGGGTTTCATTAAAGGAAAAGTTTATGCTACGCCTCCACCAAATTCTGACGAAGTTTGGAATAGAATTAATGCGGCTGTATTAGAAATCACCCCCCAAAAACTTGAACGAGTGATGCAAACTATACCACAAAGGTTACAACTGTGTTTGCAAACAGACAGTTTTCAGTTCGAACAATTACCTTAAGTTTGTTCCAACATTCACGGAGTACTGCGATGTAACGGGCATCCTTAGTTACCGTGCATTATAAAAAAAAACCTGTGGTGTGTGGATCCAATGTTGTCAAATGTACCTTCCTTTAAAATGGTTCCTAAGGACAGAGGAAGCATTGTCCAACATTTTGGTATTAAGATTTTCGACTCAGAATTTTATGACCAACACCGCCACGTGTAGTTCTTTCGCTAATTTATACACACCCTGTATTTTTGCACTTAGTAATTTTTATTTGTAGATGCGTACCTTAGTTTAAAAGTTTTTAAATTGTTGTGAGCTCCCTTGGTAACATTACTTCAATGCTTTTTTTTAGATTTGTTATTACCAAAACTTAGTCCGCCTTATTTTTTTGGAAAAGCGCAAAACTTTTCCAAGACAAATAAAAGAAATTGAATATCCCGCGCTAATTTACGATTTTATCATTTGTTTATTTTCGGCTTCATAAAAATAACATTTTGTGCTTCAATCAAAACAAAGTTTTTTTTGCTATTTTCAACATTGAATAGGAAACATCTAAAAAATACAAAAAGCTGAAAGTACGGGAAGCGGTCGGCCACGCCTACTTAAGCACGAAGTAGTATAACAACATCCCAAATTAGGTAATATCATAATAAAACAAGAAATGTAAGGTCACTTACATAAACCTGGCATCTCTTCAAAAGTGGAAACGCCCCTATCTGCTAAATCTAACTCGGCATTTGGAATATCTCGAGCTTCTTCTAAAACTTTCTTGGTTTTCGACATTTTACTTGTATTTGGTATACAAGAAACAGGAGGTTGGTGAGGTTGACTCATTGCGCGCGCAGTTTTTTGCCCGTCTAATTCAAAAATTGTAGATGCTACCAAGAGAATGGTCAAGCCTCGAATGACTACTACAGCACTACAACGATATTTTCAGCAGTTGTGGGCAGTTTGCCAAGGTATTTTTACTACTCCGCAATTCTGCCTCCAGCACCAATTAATAAAATTTAATTAAATATCATTTTAAGTTCGCTATTCTTAAATACTTACAAGTTACAAGTATATTTGGGCATTAATATTCAGAAATTTTATTTTGTTTTTTAATGAATTTAAAATTTTAACTCTTGTAAATTTAATAACAACAATTTAATTAATCTGTGAGCTAATGTACATGTCGTGTATTCTCAACCCAACACATATTACGCTACTATTTAATTCTGAACGGATCAAGGTTGTGATATTGGTAAATTTTTACCTATCATATTAATTCTATAACTATTAGTGTGCACTCACATCACCCATTTTTTTATCAATTAAGTTGAAACTCCAAAGAAAAAATCCATACCTATGCTAAACTTTGGTAAATTGAAACTTACATATCAAATTTGTCCTTTTCTGCTGTCAATCATAATAATACTTAGCTGTGTAAACCCTGCTATTTTTAATACATAATTTAAATTTTTGCTTTATTTCTTGGGATTTTATTATACTTTTGTAATTAATACTATACCTTTCTGCATTTTTTAATAGCACCCTAGCCATTTTGGCGCTCCTTCGATAGAGAATTTTCTTCTCTATTCAGCGATATAAAACTTGTATATGCCCACATAACAAAATGTTTAAGAAAAACGCGAAAAACGTTTTCGTATTAGCAGGCTCAGAATACAGACAACAGCCTACCGGCTTCCCACCCCACTATTATCGATATCACAGACTATACTACTCACATTTCATTGAACCAATCACAATATTCCCCTTTCATAAAAAAAACAATCACGTTTGTTTTATACTGATTAAACTGCATAATGCTTTTGAAATAAGTTATTAAATCCACAGTAGCTTTGGATAATTGCTCTTAAGTCTTAAATTATCGCGTTTGAAACTGATGTGCACTGACTTTCGGGTGTATTTCTTATTACTTTTATAGTTTTTTATTGCTTCGACCAGAAGTATCATATTAATAATAAGATAATTTATGAATTAAAAACAATAATCGTCTCTGTCGTCCACAAGCAAAAACTAAAATACGAGAAACTTCGATAGTAGCTGATGATAACGATGTCAACCAACATGAATCGCGAGTGTTCAAATCATGACCGACCTAAATGTTATTGTACACCTATAATAAATATAATAATAACATGCTAATATGTATTAAAAAACATAAATATATATTTACATTAAAATTGTATCTTGTTTGACAGGTTATATGAACTAAAATCTTGGGACCAAAATAATGTAGATACCCTTAAAAATTTTATAAAATACCACTTAACCACATAGTTGGTTCGGAGTAGAATAACAATTCTATACCGAATTTAACCCTAACGAAATTAATTACACCTTCCTTTTTTCCACAATAGCTTCACGTTTTTAAATAGCACGCTGTACATTATTTAATAGTTTCCCGTAGAACAAAATTCCCTTTTCAACTTTTACAAAATCTGAAATTAGTCAATAAAAGAGGGAGAAAAATGCAAACATTAACATTAAAATATAGGGTGTGGCAACTAAAGTGTTACAAGCTGATATTGAGAAATAATCTTTAATTGCTTGGGACGGAAAGTATATTAGACTAAAAGTGAATTTTGAAGACGCTCTATTCTAAAAGATGATCTGTAATTTTTTACATTTACTTAATAATATTACAATATTTAGAGTGTATTTTTGAGATTATTTGAAAAACGTTTACTGCCCCTAATGATGGGAAGAAATTCTGTAAATATTAAAATGTGGAACGAGATTATTTTTTTTAAATTACAATGTGTTGTTTCTAGTAGGCATATTTAAATAAAAAAAGTTGAAGGGTTAACTTCGACTTTTCCATTGTATTACTACTTACCGTATTTGCAGAAGTGTAAATTTCATAACTACGTTTTAATCTAAGGTCCCTTAAATTTCTAAAGAAGCTATAGAGGCAACCCTTATTACAGCTATCAGTTCGTGATCTAGCTTAGTAATCATGCTTGGATTATTACTTGTTCAACTTCAAAAATTTTTGAGAATAGGTTTTAAATTGCAAGTATTTGGAATTTACATTTTGTAGTCGCCAACCAAATCCTAGTCGTGAGTCTAAAAAATTACAGGGGGGGGGAGACATATCAAATTATCGAAAAACTAACATTCAAAATTAGTTCTATTAGTCACTTTTTAAGAACAAGTTATTTATTGTTTACTGTTTAATAACAGGTACCAATTTCCGATTTAAAAAAATTCATCGAAGGTGCTACAGGGACATTATGGTATTGAGCAAAACTCAAATTGCAGTCTTGTTTGGCCCTATAAGAGTACAAAGTTTTAAATAAAATGTATGACCAATTTTTGAGAAATATTATTTTTAAAATTTCAAATATTTATAATTTACATTTTCTACAGTATAGAAGTATCTAAAAACTAACATTACATTTTGGTTCTACTGGTCATGATGAGCAATTCTGCTTATCAACAAAAGTTTTATCTGACCCGTTTAATAAATGAAGAGGTACAAATTTTCAATAATTCATAGAAGGCATCACCGTGAAATCATAGCCTTGAGCTAAAAAACAAATTGTAGCCAATTTTCGGTACTAGCAACATACGAAGTTTTAAACAAATCTTGCAGGCAGTTTTTAAAAAACAAAATTGTGGAGAAGCGCCATTGCAATAGTTTTCCGATTTTAGAAATTAATTTCGTTTCATCGTATACTATTCTCAAAGGGCTTTCAAATAAGTTGTTGTTAATCCCGATCAGACAACTCCTTTTCAATAAATAAGCGCTGACCTAATTTTGATTGTTTATTTTTAGTATGCGACCCTTCTTTCACGAGTTTTGGCACAAGAAACGAACTTTTCAGTTTCAGAAAATTTTATATACTTTACTAATATCTACTATTGAGATTGCGTGCACCAGAAATAAGCCATTTTGAAAAAGCCGATTTTTTAGTCTTTATTTCTTAAAATCCAAAAGAACTGCAGGGCTCAGCCAAAACCGAAAACTTAGAACATTTATTTTTATGCCAAAATAAATTCATTCCATAATTATTTCCACATCTTTGTACTCAATGACTAGACAATTAACATTACAATTAAAATCACTTACTATAAGATAACTTAAAAAGTTGCATTTTTCTTCCTAATTTATTAAGCAATTTCAAATAAAAGTTAAAAATTGAATTAAATTTTGTTAAACAAGAATTTTACCGGTAGTGCTAGATTGGTAACCTATGCATCATATAACGTCTTTTTGAGAATTAAATATCCTTAAGTTTAATTTCGTTAACTTAAAACTTGTAGGAAAACGGGAGGGGGGACCTAGTTTTGTAGACAAACAGCATATACAGCAAAATTATAGGACCTTCAGGGTAGCACTGCCGCGACAGTCCTGTACAAAAATTATTTCCAACGCATGTGCTGTAAAGTACAGAAACCCAGCTCATGTGGCCTAAAACTTTTGGCGTTATGCAGCAACTACCATCCCACCGTTAAATATTAGTCTATACTGACCGTTTCGGGTATATGTTGGCTGTAGTTGTATGATTTTCATTATCAAAGTTGTATCGTTCACGAGATCGAAAGAACGTTTTGTTCCTGTGCATCCGGGCACTGAACATAATAAAATTCTGAAACTTTCGGCGATTGGCTCTTCATACATAGTGCACTTTTTTGAAATTTTTTCAGATAAGATCATAAGAATGCTAAGAATTGCTTAACTCTATGGAACCAAATGTGTCTCTGCACTCGCACTTACCATAGGCAATACGTGCGTAGACGTTAACTTTGGAGGTAATTATTTCGGTTCTAATTTCAGACATGTATCTGCATAACTGTCATTAGTAATCGTGAAAATTTCAACAATTTCTTAAATAATTGACTTCGCAGCAGCATAAGTTCAAAAAAAAAAAACTGTTGAAAATTACTTACAATTTGAAAAATTACCTTTACCTAATTGATTGGTTCTTAATTTGTTAAAGTAGAAAACTAATGTCTGAATAAAATCATCACCTTTAAAAGTTGAATTTTCTCTGAAAATAAGTTCGCCTTCGTTAAATTTCTCAAAAAAAAAAAAATTCTGCAACAATGCCTCTGCTTTTTATAATGAAGTAAAACTCAACTAATTACATGATGGTTTATTGCCCCTTTCCTTACACATTCCTAAAGCTAAAAACTCACTATCTTAAATATTATATACATGTCCTTGGATATTCAGAAAATTCTTCGGAGCAATTCCTTCCTCCAGCTGAAACTTAAAAGCAGCTTTTTATTAGTAAAACGGCATAAAATAACAATATCAAGAAAAATCTGCAATAAATAGAGCTTTTTAGACAATTTTGAATTTTTTTAAAATATCAAAATCAAAAATAGTGACAAAATGGAACGATACAATAAAATACTCAACCCGACGTCACAAACTTCACTAGCACAGTTGCGACCGCAAGACAACTGAAAGCAAAGCATAGTGTGATAGGAACTGGAAGTACTATAATATTTGTAGTAGTTACCAAGCTTCTGGTCCTTCGTTTGAAAGAATAACAATAATTTCAAATATCAAAACCGATTTGAATTTAAGCTACAAAGCAAATTATTAGATACTATACATACAATAATTGAAATATCTCTTAAATACTTGGCATGTACCAGAAACAGGGTAGAATTAAAACAACTGTCTACCACACCTTGGCAAAGCAGAAGATCAGAAGGTAATACTGCAAGCCTTCCGAATTGCCACGATCGCAGCATCAACCTGAAAATTGAAAAAGTCCTAAAAGCATATCCACAATTCTAACGAGATACTTATATACATGTATATAGATGGTAATATACTAGCTGTAAGCATTTGCAGAAATCTAATAGCATTTACCAATGTTTTTTGAATTATTTCTTGCAAATATTTACTATTAAGCTACTCATATAATTAATCGGATTTCCGTGTAAGGAAAGAGCATCATTATTAATGTACGTACTTATACAAGATTATTTCAAAACTTAATAAACTACAAAACAAAGTTTAAAGTTCATAAATTTGATACAGACATTTAAAACCAGCAGGAGCATCTTCCAGTCATTTAGCTCCATGTTCTTCTTATGTACAAAGTGCAATTACAATGCCCAAAACTCAGCTCATTTATTCCAATGCGTGCCATGTCTGGTGAGCATTTTCACTGCATGATGAGCAAAATTCTAAGGATACTCGGTGTTTTGATACATGCAGACAAACTCCCACATCATCCTTGTTAACCGTATCTTCATTTGTAAAGATATTTGTGTAATTATGTTCATTCAAAGTACTGTCAAATACTGTGGAATTATTGTTTAGGTAACTTCTATCTTCGGGGGTTTCAAAATTTATTGGGCTATCTTCATTTTCATCGAGATCAAACTGGAAATCTGGAAGTGGAATATCCATATCTAACGGCAAGTTTAAATCGATCAAAGTTTTTGAAATGTCAAAATCTTCACTGGCATCACTAATTGAAGGTAAAGACTCTTCTGGAATGGAAATGTTATGAATTTCTATAGACCGATCCTCCCAGGGATGAGCAGTCTTCCGGGCTATATTTGGAGTATGCTTTGAAACACAATCATTGTTCAGTGTAAGACTTTTATCCAAAGAAGTTGTTACCGACATACCTGTACTGCACCGAATATTTTTAATTAAGTTGCCAATATCAGTGCTATTGGCTAATATACTTTTCATGTATTTTATTTCCTTTCGCAACTCCGAAATGACAAAAGATTGATTGTCTAAGATTGAACCAAGTTTTCCTTTTTCTTCCCGTAATTTCGATACTTCGTTTTCCAAGTTTTGAATATACATTTTCTTTCTTTTACGATTTTCTCGTGCCATCACTGCATTTCTGGTAGTGCATTTCATTTTTCTCATTTCTCGGCTTGATGTTTCTTCCACATATTCTTCATTGACCTTGGAATTTTTCAATAAGTTATTTTTCTGAAACTTTGCATTTACAACTGATGTATGATTACTTTCGTTATTTCTTACATGTTTACTTAGTTTCCTATGCTTGTATGATGGATAATACTCCATATCTTCCTCTGAAGAACTATCGGATTCCGTAACGTAAGATGAACGTTTTGTACGTGATACCATTTTTGAGCACAACCTTTTAGTTTTAGTTAGTATATTAACAGTATTAACAATCTGCACGCACAATAAAGCTAATACTTCGCACGCAATGAAGATAGTTTTTTAATAACAGTCGTATTTTTCTATTTTACAATAACTTCACACAGAACAAAAACGACTACTACTAACATAAAATATACACGACTACTAAAACCAACTCGACAATGTTAAACGGAAATAAACAGCGACACCCTACGGCCATAGGGAATGTTCGAATGAAAACTGTCGGTGTTCTCGATTATTTAAAATTCTCGAAAACACTTGAGTGGTGAAATAAGAGATGTATTCGAACACTGCACTCGGTCTCGCTGCGCGAACGCGAGAGGCGCATTTTCCTTTTAAGTTGTTGAAAGGTAAGCGAGATATTAAAAACCGAAATTCAAAAACATAACACACCACACGAATAAGAATAGAAAATTGGACAGCTATGAACACAAGCGATACCTGAAGATTGACCAGTTTAAACTATAGGTGGGGTGGAATACAATTAAACATTTGTTTGTCTAAAATAATTATTCGTAAATCAAATTCGAACAAACGGAATACCAATTACCTTTACCCCACTGTTTCGTGTTTCCTCCTGCTACCTGCCCAATTTCAACAAATATGCATTTACAAATAAAGTAAGCAACTAGCAGCACTATAAGCATTAAATTTTAATTCGTCATTAGACACTCGTAGTCGTGCCGAACCGAAACTCTGCGGTTTTACCTACTGTTCACAAGATCTTAAACAAACATTCGATTCTTGAAAGTATTCGAACACCTAGTATTCGGTTTTTAAAAGTATTCGATTCTACTTATCACAACACCCAATAGTAACATGTGAATCATCTTAAAATTTACTACATCCGAGTTACATTTAAAATTAGCCGGTAAAACTAAAATTTAAAAGTAAAATGTATTTTAACCTAAAATTTAGATATGTTAAAGTATTTCTTCTTTCCTTTTTTATAGTTAAGAATGAATTAAAAAAATAACCAAACTAATAGCGGCTAGCTATGACTTTGACAACTAAAGATCAATGTTATAATAAGAATAATTAAGAAGTATTACTATGTTTTTATACTCCTGTTGAGTAATACATCCATTATATGTATATGCGTGTCTTGATAATTATAATACTCTTCATTACTCACGGGTCGTGAGTAATAATTTATTAATTGTTGGTTGTGGCCAATCGCAAAACTGCAGTTTCAACACCATGGAGTAGGCATACGTCATAGCTTATTGTACATATATTTAAATATAACTGTAGAGCTGGAATAAATATGTCATAATTATATTGAATTATCATCATTTGTTGTTGATAGTAACAATTGTTATAATGTGGAAAAGAAGTAAAACATGAATTATGATAGTGAAAATTTGTATGCCGCCAGATATTTTAGAAGCGGCTAAAATAACCAGTATAAAAGCTTATTATCAGAAAAATCAAGAAAGAAATACGAAACGGTGTACAATGTTTTTATGGATTGGGGAAACCTCAAGAACGTCGATTCATATAAAATGTTCTTTTAGCTTATTTTGGAGAATTATCAGAGAAATATAAATCGCCATCGTTATGTGTATGTTTTATGATGGGCGGAATACTCTATGTTGAGAAGCTCAGACACTTAACATAACAGCATCTACGTCGGAAAATACTTTATTTTAATTGCGTGCATTCCTAAAACAGAAACCTGAAGGTTATCAAGGCAAAAAAGCAAAAACATTTACTCCAGATGCTGTCAATAAATTCATTAATGAAGCACCTGACAACATATATCTTGTAACAAATGTAAGAAATTGATAAATTATAAACTTTTAAGTGCATAATATCGATTTTTGTAAGGTTGTATTAATTATGGTAATAATGGGTGCTATTGTCGTGCAAATGAACTGCACTCAATGAATATTGAGGATTTTCAAGACCTTGGATCGGCTATACTAGCAACTATGCCGAAATTCAAATCAAAAATTGTTCGAAAATTCACAATAACCGATCATTGCTGATTGCTGATCTCTGTCTAATTAATATTGCACCAACCCATTTTTTTAAATTATCTAAATGGTAAATGTACCTACTGCATAAAAAATTGGTGTCAATAAATTTGGAACAATAGCGAAAGAAGTAGCTACATTTGTAAGGCTACCGAATCCGGAAATGTACACGGGACATTTTAAACTATTTCTTGTCCAAGGACCTAGGGATAACAGTACGTCTACGTGAAGCTTGTTTACCAATTTATATACACCATATACGGGGTGTCCCGAAAATAATGGGAAACAGTTTAGGAGATGCTTTCTTACAATAAAACAGTTAAATTAAATATAACCTATTAACTATTCTATTAACTTTTTAGATTTATACATAAAAGTTAATTCAAATAATAAACTTGAATATTTTGTTTATAGAAAACCTACCCAAACAGACATTACAATACCACACGATTCTTGTCATCATAAAATACATAGATTAGCAGCATACAGGTCCATGATACATAGGGCTTTAACGGTTCCTTTAGGTGAAATTAGTTATAATAGAGAAATTTTGATTATTAAACAAATTGCATACAATAATGGTTATAATACTCAACCTATTGATACATTAATTAAAGAGAAAAATTATAAATTAGCTATTCAGAAAATTTATCCAACTACTTCATCAGATAAAATGAAATATGTGTCAATTCCATATGTTGGCAATAAATCAGAAAAAATTGCAAAAATTATAAACAAAACAAATCGATGTAAAATAACTTTTAAAACAACAAAAGACATTTTAAATACTTTGTTTAATGCTAAAAAAAACAGACAATTTATACTAAAATCAGGCATCTACAAATTAAATTGCTCGCACTGTAATTCGGTTTATATGGGACAAACAATTAAAAATTTTGATATTAGTTACAAAGAACACGTACGTTATTACAAGTATCAACACATAAATCCAATTACGCTAAACACTTGTTAGAACACAATCATTCAATGACATCTAATAACAATATAAAATGTTTACACTTTTGTGATGATAAACGTCAGTTGGATATACTAGAAGTATTTGAAATTCAGAAACATTTAAAATCTGCACCTTTAAGGAATGAACAAATTGATTTCTTAAATTCACCGTTATTGGACGTTTTGGAATGAGAAATCAGGTCAAGTTATGAAGATTTATTGTTCCTATAGCAACACCAACTGTTTACTTTTAATCTTGCCTTTGATAATGACGTGTAAACACGTTGAAATACTTATAAAGGCTAAAATAAAAAAAAACCATTGAAGTTAAAAATTGATGTATTTACAATAAATGAAATCAAATATATCTTACTATAAAATTGCCACCTTACACAGTTATAACAACTTGAATATGGAACAGTCTGATAACGCTATAATTAGTATTTCCACCATAAATTGAAATTTTTTATTCAAATTTTGAAATGATGTTTTACTATTGATGATTTACCATTTCATATATTTTCGATCAAATCCATCAACCAGGGCGTAGATGTAGTGGCTGCTCGACATATCTCTTAACATATTTTCTACACTCACGACATTGTGTAACTTTTGAGTTATAAATCTTACTTGCCTTAGAAAAATACGGAACAAAGATACTCTAGTTGAAAGTCACTAAGCTTTTGAGATAAGACCATTTTTGAGAAAAACCTAGTTGCCAGGAAGTTCCGAGTGTTTCCTTAAAATGCGGAGTTGGTTGGTATAAATTCTAACGGCAAATTCTACACATCCAAAGCAATAAAACAGTTTCCATAGACGGGTGCAGAAACGCTGCCTTCGGAAGCTGGACTAGTTTTGGTGGAGGCCTCTTTTTGGTAGCTATTATTATTCAGGTAGTTTAAACATATTTGTGGTAGGATTTGGTTTAGTTTTCTGGTTATATGTTAATTTCGATAAATATTTAAAAATATACTATCATTACCGTATTTGAACGAATGTTTTGTCGTCGACAAAATTTATTATTTCAACAAGTTTATTTACTGCAATGATAAATGTTATCGGTTACTAAACAGATAAACGTAATTATATTATTATGATGCAAGTAAAAAGAATACAATAGTTAAGTAAACATGGAAAACTTATTATTCGGTGTATCCTTTGAACCAATGATAAATATTTACTGATACTGATGAAAAAATTAAGCATAACAAAAGTGATTGTACAATGTAGCTAATGCGGATCAATCAAAACGGAGGTGATCCGGATTATCAATACATTTGCATTGCTTCATATTTTTAAATACAGCAAAATACAATAATTTGATATCAAAACCAATTTCGTTTTCTTTTCTTTAAGCTGAAACTGTTTATCCAAACTTTTCTAGCAACTAATTATTAGTAATGTTTAAATTCTTATATTTTTAAGGTCCTGAATTGGAGCCATTTTTGTAACCAAGACTATTTAAACTGATATGAAAATCAGCGTATACATGTCAGAAAATGGGCGAAACACGTCGCTGATACTTTCCCATACTATTTACGTTTAAAATATTCTCGCGCAAATAAATAATTGAAATTTACATCTACACTCGGACATGAGATCTGCTGTAACGACATCCAATCGTCCGCTTGATTTAAACCCAAAGAAGTTGATACGGCACTGGGGATTACTCACGTAAGGCGCTAGCTAGATATTGCGCTTCCGCCTTCAGACCAAAAATAGATATAAATACTTTATTTGAAAAGTTATCAAATATAGGCAAAGAACAAACAGGGCCGTGCGTTGCCTGGTGAAAAATGATTTTTTTCTTGGCTAAACCGAGACGCTTTTCATTAACCTTTTACTTTAAATTGTTCAAAAAACTCACGTAGTATATGCCTTTGTTGGTTTGACTTTTTGGAAGGTAATCAATCAGAAGAATATTTTTTGCATCCCAAAAAATAGAACCCATTACCTTGCCTGCAGATGCAACAGCCTCTGCCTTCTTTGAAGGAGGACAACCACTGTGCGACAATGTTTAGATTGTTGCTTTGTTTCCGACGTATAATGATGGACCCAAGTTTCATCTGTGGTGATAAATTGGCGAATCAAATCCACGTTGTTGTATCGAAAACGCTCCAAACACTCACGAGAAATTGGCATCCGCACCAATTTTTGATCAACACTGAGCAGTCGCGACACCCACCTCGCGGACAGCTTCTTCATAACCAACTCTTCATTCAAAATGTACGTTGCGCGTTCTTTGGAGATGTTTACAGCCTCCGCTATCTCAGATGTCTTCCACCAACGGCCTTTTAACACCATAGCATGCACTTTTTTTACCATTTCTGGTGTAGTGGTGGATATTGAGCGTCCACTACGGGGTGCATCTCTAACACTTGTACGGCCACATTTGAACTCACGAACCCATTTATCAACAGTGGAAAATGAAGGAGCCGAGTTCTTCAGACCATCATCTCATCTCATCTCATTATGAATCTCGGTTGCTGGTAAGCCTTTCAAGAAGAAGTACTTCATGACAGCACGAGTTTCAAGACTATCCATCTTCTCAAAAAGTCTGACACGCTCTTAATTAAACAGCTGTCAAAAAGAAACTAATAAACGCAGCGATCTGAAATGTGACAGTTGACGGTCTGAGGAGTGAACTTGCAGCGCGCCACAAAACAGCGCCATCTATCCATCATCTCACGAACTTTTTAACCCATTCTCGTAAATACGGTGCCATACAATTTTTAAGTTAAACCCTTCTCTGATTGTTAATTTATTCTTGTGATATGTGAATTTTTATGGTTTAAAAATTTTCATATTATATTATGCTATTATTTTAAATTAGAAATTTCGTTAACGGAATTAGAATTTTTGTTAACGTAAATGAATGAATATTTATGATCAGGTAGACAGTTTCAATTAATTTTAATTTAAACGATTTGCTACGTTTTCTGTATTAAATGGTAAAATGGCGTTCTATAGTACTGTGTGGTAAAATTCAAACTTTTTAGTTTTCCCTAATCATCAAAATAAGACGTAATAAATATTGGAAAAGTTTCCAAGAATTATTTCTAATCTAAAGAATTGAACTTGGTTTAAATTTTTGATAAAATATGCAGTTTGTTAAGACAAAACCACTTGCTTTGTGCCAATGTGATGTAACATGTAAATATTTTCATAACAAATTGGATCTTGTACAAAAGTGGATTAGATATTTACCAAAGTTTTATTCATAACGTAACTGCTAAATAGAGAATGTCTGAATTTGATATTGTTTTCGTTATTGATTCATTTGATGCATATTTAATTATTTATTTGAAAATATTTTTTTATGCAACTTAAATTTTTTGTTATGCATAAAGTGTTTCATAGATACTATGCAAGTAACATTCTTTTAAATATGCCACATGTATCGTGTGGAAATGAACCAGAATAGAATTAAAATGAAAATCATTTTTTCTAATCACATAACTTGTTATTTGTATCCGTGTACACAGTGCATGTACACAGACAGTTTCTATGCGAGTTTAACAATAATTTGATAAGATGTCACATGACCCACTTTGTGTATCTACATATATAAATACTCTAAGCTGCACTTGTCCTTTACTTCATCTGCTTGAACTACGCAGAGAGATAGTGCATAGGCAGGCAGCAACAAAATTTATTTGAATCAAAAATGGCTCTCCACTTGGGCGATGTAGTTCCTAACTTTAAAGCAGAAACAACTCAAGGTCCTATCCAGTTTTATGACTGGCAAGGAAAATCGTAAGTTAGATAATTAATTTTATTTGTGTATAATAAAGCATTATTGAATTTTAAACTATTATTGAAACGTAACGTATTCAATTATAGTTGGATAGTGCTGTTCTCTCATCCGGCTGATTTCACTCCCGTATGCACTACTGAACTTGGAAGAATTGCTGTGCATGAACCTCTGTTCAGGAAGCGCAATGTTAAGCTGTTGGCTCATTCTTGTGATCGCCTTCAAAGCCACGTTGATTGGGTAAATGATATTAAGTCATATTGTCGGGACATTCCCGGAGACTTTCCTTATCCCATTATTGCCGATCAAAACAGGGAACTTGCCGTTCTTTTGAACATGATCGACAAAAAGAATAAGGACAATGAAGCTCGTGCTGTAACTGTAAGAGCTATGTATGTAATTGATCCCAATCATGTACTAAGATTATCCATGCACTATCCCAACACTACTGGACGAAACGTAGAGTAAGTTTTAATTAAATTTTCCATTTAGTTCAAGAACTATTTTAAATTTTTCTTTTCTTGTAGCGAATTGCTCCGAGTGATCGACTCTCTTCAGCTTGTGGACAGAATTCCTCAAGTTGCCACCCCTGCCAATTGGGTGGTTAGTATTTAAATTTTACTAGATACTTATACATCGTATTTAATAAAATTGGACAGTTCACATATCACATATGTTTAAAACAATTAGTATTTTCGTATAAAAAAGCCATCTGTAAAAAAGCACCAAAAACACGTTTTATATAAAATTTGCATAATTATCTCGTGCAAATTAAATGGACTTTTTTGAACTGCCAATTTTATCCAACGGATGCAACATATAACAGATAAAAACGGTTGATTGAGGATAGACAGAAAACTTCTCTGTTAACTATTTAATAATTGTCATATTATTATATTTTTGGTTGTAATAATTTGTATTATTTACAGCCAGGAGAAAAGGTAATGATCCTGCCCCATGTGTCAGATGAAGATGCCAATAAGCTTTTCCCTGGTGGAATCGATAGAGTTTCCATGCCCTCGGGTATTTCTTACGTTCGCACTACGACTGATTATAAAATGTAATTGTTTTAATGCCTCATATGTATTTTTGTAAAATATATATTTTTTTATTGCGAAATAATTTTTTCGTGTTCTGTTTCATTCGATTCATAATTATTTTTTGATTTGGTTAAAGTCGCTGTTTTCGTAAAAAATAAATACTTCTTTTTTAACAAAAATAGGACGCTGTAGGTTAAACAAATTTTTGAGTTTAGTCTTTACATTATTTCTATTTTCAACAAAATTTTATTTTACGATAACAATTAAACACCAACATTTTGACTTCCATTATTTAAGAATAATCTACTAGGTTACGAGAACAATCCATTAACATTTAATGACGCCTTCATCTGAAAACCAGTACCAAGATTATTTATTCCTAACCTTGAACCAGTACGACTTTTTTTTCACTCTTCGTGTCGTTCTCAAAATGCATTTCGTCTTATTATCCAGTTATTAGTTGCCCCGAGCTTCAGTATCTCTTAAAAATTAAAATTCTAGTTGCCCACTTTGATTATAAGAAAGTAAAAGAAAAACAAAGTCTAAAAGTAAAAATAAAAGAATTTTTACCTATGTTGCATACTTAGTCGCATATACATAAAACATTATTTGGTTAGCAAGATGTTGCTAATAGGGACAAGTAATTATTTTACTTATACGTGAATCCGGGTCGCGTGCAGTAGCGGCTCGTGAACATTTACTCCGTGCCGGGCACACATATTATGGGGCACTGGGCTAACAATGACATGCCGTATCTGTATGTAAATGAAAACACAAACAAGAATCTTATAATTTCTATTTCTTTAGGGCTTTTTGCATTGTTTTCAGACATTTCTCTTTATTTTATTTCCTGATTTTATTCATATTTTCAGTGCCTACTTATCGTGTGTTAATTGTGCTGCAACACAAAAGCCCGGGTGACTTAGCGACCCCCAAACGGGTTGTGTTGCATTTTCTTAGCATTTTAAAAAATGACAATTTGTGTTTAGTTTTTTCTGTCTTTGAAACTAAGGAAGTTACATGTTTGCAGAAAAATAGTTGGAACTAAGTGTAACAGGATCCTCTCAGCTACTAGCGTGGATATGTAGAACCAGCCAAGGTATATAAATAAATGTAAGCAATATAAAATATACATAAAAGTTATTGCATCTACTTATAAGTAGGTGGACGCTACTACATTAAACATGTTTTTCTTATTCTTTAGAAAATAAGGGGGACCACGCAAATGATTAGCACAGCGGCCTTAAATTTCATAAAACAGGTCTGTATATTTTTTCCGGTCACATTGTTGATTTGACTTTGTGACTGAGCTGCTTCATGTTCGGTTTTTTGGATTTTCACAAAGCTACTTTGTGGTAAATAATTATTTATTTACATCCGTTTATTTCTTTTGTTTTCTTCATCCTAAATTGTTGTCGAGATTGTCCTTTGTGGGTATACACAAGGGCTTCACACTCGAATTCAACCCTAAGGGCTGGAGCCCATAAAGCCCATGCCCGTTTCCGGCTCTGTATTTACTGTGGGATGACGATGCAAATCTACACTAAGTCATGAAAAATGTTGGTCAAATTGATTAATTTGTAAGTTAAAATGAGAGTAAGTCTATGTATTTTATCTTTTTTATACTCAAAATATTGTTTACCGAATTCATTTTGGTAGCAGGTACCTTTAAGTATAACCGAATGCTACTTTGCTACAACCCTACTGAAAATATATATAGAAACCTCATATAACCTGATAATGTTTTCATCAGGTTGTATGTGGTTTTATGCGGTTTTTGAAACAACCAGGTTCATTTTGTATGAGGTTTTATGAGGCAACTGAGGTGATTTTCAGTAGGGAAACAGCACTACTTTATTAAAGCTGACCAATGTTCTCACAGGCGTTTGGCTTTGGGCGCGATTGGTAGGAATGAGACTTTGCTTATCGGCGGGAGCGTTGTGATAAAAACGAAGACAATACTGCAACGAAATAGACCGACGTTAAATAAATATTAAAATATATTAACTTCCTTTGTGTTTGACCCACGTTGCAATGGCAAAAAATACGTGCTATGCCAGTTTTGTATATTTTATCTCATTTGTTTACTTAGCCACTGTTTCGTTTTAAAAACAGCGGTTCCAGTCTGGAACGAGCATGTGTGTCTGAACTTTGTGTACGGTGTAATACGTTTTGATCTAGAATTAAAATGCCCGAGATAAAATGATGGTTCTAATCTAATAATACACTCAAACACTTTTATTTTTGTTTAATACTACGATAGCCTTAGGTAATTCATATAAACAGAAAAGAAAAGAAGCTAATCAATCTTGTAATATGAACTACTACCACCAGGAGTTTACATGACATTGCACTTTGGTAAAGTCTGGCAAATATAAATTACTTAACGTAGGTATTAGAATCGTAAAGGTTCTATGTGAGAGGGTGTTTTATGTTCTTCATATAGGTATATTCCATTATTACACAGGCTGGGCTGGGAAATACACGTTTTGGACATTCAGGAACCCAAAAAAGTGGTTTTAAAAACTGTCTGTCTGTTAGTGGGTGGGTGGATATGTGAGTGGGTGGGCGGATATGTATATGGGTGTGTCGTGAAATAGTTATTTACATAAATGAAAAAAATGTAAGTCGTGTATTCATAATTTCGACTGACAGTTATTATTGACATTGAAAAAAGTTTAATCATGTATGTTAGGGAGACATATGTTTGTGTCTCCAAGGTAATATCTAAAATCAGACATGTTATTTCAAAACAGTACTGTAATGATCCATTACACTACTGAGTACTGTAAGTAGTCATTTCCCTGCCGGTTGCAGCTAAAAAAACAATTGTTTGACGTAACACGTTCAAGTAATTAATTTTTTCTACAACTTTATCTGTACCACCTACAAGGAGACTTGATTTTCCACCACGAGAAGCATTTTGTGGCTATTAGAAAAATGTGTCAACGACCCTCTCTTTTTGCCAGCCGTGCTTTTCACAGATGAAACTCGCTTCACAGGAAATGGTATCAATAGTAGGGGGCACTTGAGGTAGGGTAGAAATATAGCGCTTGCGCACAACGCCTATTCGACATGAGTGGAATACGAATCTAAGCTTTTTGGTTGAACCACAGATTAGAAATATATATACGTATAGTTTGAGCGTGTGTGTATTGAAGTAGAGCAAACCACCTCCTGCCCTCTATTTTATAAGCAGTTGCCTCGGTTTAAATGATATTTGGTGTTTTCTAGGCGACGGTAGTTGTTTATCCGTTGAAATCTTAAAAACTGTTTTGCACTGTCTTTTTTGGCGATTATTCAATTAAACTGTTCAAGTAAGCGAACAAAACGAAACCTTTCAGAGACGTTATATATGTAGTAAAAGTTATTCCTAATGACATTAAATATGTCAATATTACAATTTACTTTCGGCTTAGACCGCGTCGTCATTTGGGAACTACACCCGGCATAATCAGGTAAGGACCGACCTGTAGCTTGTCTGCCTTCACAAGCATTTGCTCTAGAAATCTGAGCAATATTTGTTTGTAGGCCCTGCCTGCCTAAACAGGACCGTGTGCTTAGTTTATTTAAACCTTGGGGCGGACAAGGATTTACTCTAGAAGTCTGAGCAATATTTGTTCGTAGGCCCTGCCTGCCTAAACAGGGCCGTGTGCTTAGTTTATTTAAACCTTGGGGCGGACAAGGATTTGATCTTAATGTCTTTTGTTTGCCAAGACAATAATACTTAATCGGCTTATGCCTGTTAGCTGTTTGTGAACCCATACAAACTAACGTTTCGCAAGAGCCAGTCGAGCAGAACGGCGGAGTTCTCGTTGGCTGTCACTGTTGGGCAAAGACGGATCCGGTGGAGCGGGATCGTGAGATTGATGATGCTTAGGAGTCCTCAGAGGATAAACTACCGGAGTCCAAGGTTGTTTCTCAATTTCAATTGCTTCACGTATGATACGAGGGAAGTAATGAGGTACTCTGGCGAGTACCCGAGCATTGTCAAAGTCCATCTTATGCCCAGTTAAACCAGAATGTTCAGCCACCGCAGATTTTGTGATGCGTTTGTGTTTGCAATCACCTTTGTGCTCTCGCAATCTTAACTCAATGGAACGACCAGTTTGTCCGATGTAGTTAGAGCCACAAGAGCAAGTGATGTTGTAGATCCCGGCTGATTTTAAATTAGATATTTGATCCTTTGCGGATCTGAAACCGTTTCCCAAAGTTTCATTAGTTTTAAAGACTGTCTTTATGCTGTACCTTCTAAGAACATGCCCAATCTTATCAGTAATGCCTTTACTATAAGGTAGAAAAGCTAAGCCTTCCGGAGGTGCCAGTTTCTCCTTATCCTTGGGCTGTTCCGCATTGCGGATTGCTCTGTGAATTTCTGTGGCTGTATAACCGTTTTGTTGTAACGACATCAAGAGGCGAGTTTTCTCTTGTTGTAGGTGACTGCTCTGGTTGTTAGAGTTTTTAGCACAGTTGCTTTCTGCATCGGGTGATGATGCGAATTTGCATTTAAATACCTGTCTGTATGTGTTTTCTTTCTGTAAACTGCGTGCCCCAAGCTACCATCTGGTTTACGTGTGACATGTACACTCTAAAAATTATTTTGCCCTGATAACTAAAATCTAGTTCTTGCAAGTATAATTTTTAGTGGCTATGGCTACAAATAATTTTTTTAGTTCTAATTTGTAACAAAATTTGGTTGGACTATTTCTGTTACTGTAAGTAAAATGTCTTGCTGCTACAAAACATTTATGTTAGTAGTGATAGCACAGATCAATATTTATAAAACATATTATATTAGTATGGTGTACCAAGTACGTTTTTATTCTGAACAAATAGCATTTGCTTCTCTTACCAATCTAATATTGTAAGCAGAACAAAACCAATTTGCTGGCATAACAAACTTTAATGCTTTGATGACTAATTTGTGTTAGTTATTGGAGCAAAAGTTAGAGTTACAGGAACAATACATATTAGTAAGATGCACTAACAATGTTTTCATTAAGAACAAATTGTTTCTATTTCTCGAACTACTGAAATTAGTAAAAATAAGAAAACGAATTTTGCTGTAGTAACAAACAATAATACTTGTAATTACAAATTTATATTGGTAATGACAACAAATAATATTTAAACCATTTTATTCTGGAATTGCAAAATTACATAAGTATTTTTTACTATGAAAAACTAAAAGACTCATATAAGTTGCTATCCGGCAGTTTACATACTAAACATAATCTAAAAAATCTTTCACTTCAATGTGCTTTATCGTATTTGTATCTCTTACTTGGTACGCATAATAGTGCTCCTTAAAACCTAATGTTTCTAAATTAGAGTACAAAAAACATATTTCATTAGAACTGTTAACAATAATCTTTTTTATCATACCAAAAAAAGGAAGTAAGTTAGCAGATCCTATAAAAAAAGCAGTTGATGAAGAATTGGCACAATACTTTAAACCGGCAATTTGAACCCATTTTACTGAAAATCCATCTAGAAATTTACTTGGTATTGTAGTTAAATCACCAGTCATGTCATTTTCCATCATAGCTAAATAAGAACTAAAATCGGTAGCACCTACTATTATATGATCTCTGAAACCTTTAGATGACATTAGTCTAACACAGAATTTTAGTTTATAGTGCATCAGTAAAGCATCCATTGAACTGAAAGTTTTAACACAAACGTAACAACTAGGTATTTTAACAAATATTGAAATACTGACGAGTAAAAAATATATTAAAGTAGGTATGAGTATATAATATACAAAATTTGGCAAAAAATAAATGTTGCGTGAGAAACAATGATATAATAGGTATACAACCATAGACGAATTATGTTCTTGGTAGCGATGCTACTATGGAATTGACCGCTATATAAGATTTATCAAAGTCCGTTTTTATGTTGTACAGACCCCACTGCAACACCATTCAGACTTACTCTGCTTCCAGTGGGTATTTTGTGTGTAAAGCGTGAATCACTTGGAAACAGAGATTCACAGCGCTTAAGTCCGTAGAAACTTCGAATAAAACGTCTTCAACTACTACATAAGCAGCAATGATATGTTGTCCAGTTCTCCCACAAAGACTGGTGTAGGTTGTAAAGTTAAACCAAAATTTTTTAATTTGGATATTCTTGCCTCTAAGGTATTATGTAGATCTCCGACTGCCTGTTAAATATAATAAAACAACATTTGATAATGTATAAAAATTTCAATTGGTACACTTAAAAACTATATTTAATAATAAAAAAAATATTTATTTAAAATAATCCATAAACTTATAAGTATATCATAAAAAATTAAGAGTTTTATAAAAAATAAAAGTATAAAGTTTAAAAGAATGATGAATAATAAAGTATTCATATCATTATGTAAGCAGATCTCATGTAAAAACCACCCAATTGTTTTTATTAAACGAAATAAATAGAAAATTTTAAACTAGAAACTGAGATTTTGACGAAAATACATGTTTTGGATCTCCAAGAACCCAAAAAAATTGTTTATACAAAATGTCTGTCTGTCTGTGGGTGGGTATATGCGCTTCATATCTCAGGAACAGCTGCACCAAAAATAATTTTTGGGCACCAACTTTTGGTCACCAAAAGTATACTTGGGCGCAGTTACTGACCAGGTTAGTTGTTTTTATCGATTTTTTCTTTTTAATTTGGAGCTCAAAATTTGGTGCTTAAATCACTATTTTTTATGCTCCGTTAAATGCAAGCCTATTTATTTATTATTCCATCATAAATTGAGATATTTAATTCAAATTTTGTACATATGTTTTACTATTATTATTGTCTAATATTAAATAGGACATGTACGGACACGTTAAGTTCACTATTTTAGTAAAGCTAGTAAGTAAAGCATTTTATACGCCGAATACGAGGAATTTGTCTTATGCTTTCATAAATTACTGTAGGTAGCTTGTGAATTGCTGCTTCTACACCAGATACTATATCTTCCACAGGAATGCGCTTAGGTGCTATAGCATAGTTAAACCCTTTCTTTAATACAGATGTCGTTTGATCATCTAGCAGCATTTTGCTAAGCTTTACTATTACCTTTTCATTAGGTAATTCGTTCCGGGGCGGCTTCGGAACTAACAGTTCGTATTTGCCAGTTTGTTTGACGGTTGCTTGTTCTAAAGTACTTTGAGCCTGCTTACTCATTATTGTGTCAATTTTCTCCCACAGAGATGCTTCTAGCGTGCTAGAGAGTTGTAGATGTAGCTCATATACAGCTTACAGTCAATTTTATCAAGATCTATGACATTAAATATGTTCACACCAATTTTGAAGTCAAAATTCGTAAATTTTTGAAATAACAAAATATAGACTGCGAGCAGCAGTTGGGGAAGATGGGGAGATCTCATTTGCGCAGATCGGCTATTCGACATGCGTAGAATACAAATGTAAGGTTATTTTTTGAGCGCGTCTATACTGAAGTAGAACCGCCTCCCCCTTTTTTTGCGGACCCTCATTTCATTGCCATCGCAGTGTGTGCTAATTTTATGCTACAATAATGAGTATCTGTATATAAAATACTTAATTACTTTAACAATATCTATTTATTTTAACCTTATACGTATTTCGGCATGTTTACATGCCATTGTCAAAGGTTATATGAAAAAATAAACAGTTAGTGTTGTTATAGAAGTATTTAGTGATGACGTAGGTAGTGGGGGCTGAAAACATGTCACGATCCAAACAACTCGCCCAGTAACTGTTGCTATAAGCGTTATATGCGAAATTGGTCTTTATTGTTAAACACGTTAAGAGCTGTTGATTGAGCCATTTGTGGTATTTGGTCTAACTGAAACTATTTTAATTATTATTTAATTACTGTTAAGCCCAGGAGGTTGTAAAAACTAGACAGTGTTCGTAGTTTTCCTGTATTTGAAGTGTTAGTAAAGATGGCTCAAAAGCACGTGTTAAAGTTATCTTCTATGAATAACTACTTCAAAGATGAGATGAAACTCATAGAAAAAGGCGAAAATGCGTTAGAGTCGGGGCATGTTTTGAACATGAAGTACAATGACGACACAAAAACTATTAATGGTTCAGTGCATGCTAGCATGAAAGACAAAATTTATAAAGTTGAGGTTACATTTATTTTTAATACTGGCAACTTATCCTAACCTAACTAAATGAAATTGATTAAAAATACTAAATAATTTCGATATTATCTCTGTTTATTTCGTAGATATTTTTGGATGGGGCTAAAAATATAATTAAGTCGACGTGTACATGTCCACGCGGTCAGCTTTCCTGCCACCATGTTGCAGCAATGGGGTTCTTCGCACATTATAATGTATCGGTGACTGATCAATCCTGCAGCTGGTCTGCACCAAAGCAAAGTGCTGTTGAGCAGGTGGTAAAAACTATCGATGAGATATTTCCACCAACAAGAGAGTACAGAGCTTCGAAAAGGAATGTTACGGAGCAGGAAATTGAACATCTTCGAGAACAAGTGGCATCGTTTGGAGGTTCAGTAGGCTTTACCTGGCTCTTAGCCCCCAAACTCACATCACAGGAGGAAAATGTGGTAGTAAATATTCTTAATTGCAGTGAACATATTGATTTATTATAACTACAAAGTATTTATACAGAATTTAACAATAATAATACATTGAAATACAAGTTGTGCTAATAAATTGTCATATAAAACCAATAAATTATGGAAAATTTACATGTGTAGTTTCATTGTACTGTAAAATGCATTTGATATAATATTAATTTTAAAACGCACTTGTTACCTACTAAAAATCACATGTCTAGTCTTCGGGTTCGAATATTGTTGGCCCGTTGTTCTTTAACCCATCTTTAAAATGGCAACTGCACAATCTCGAACCATTATTGGGTTCTCTGTCTGCTCTCCTAAATGCAAAAAATTACAAAAATACTGAGTAACGTCCTCAAAACTTAAAAATCTGATATTTAAAAAAGTATCAACATAACCTAGTTTTTACCTTGTAAGTTTTATCCACCGTCGCCTTTCCGCTGGATCCTTTGGAAACGTGAAAAACTTGCACGTATGTTTTTCATTATAGTGCTTGCAATCTGGCGCAAAACACATCATTTTTAATGCACAACAGAAGTTCAATGTTCGTAAACCTTAAGCTACACGACTCCTTAATGAACTTTGTAAATAAAGCTCAGAATTGACTGTCACACCTGCAAGCCCGTTACCGTGCAAGTTGTTTGGATCGCAAAGTGGTTGCTAACAGGTCTAACTACGTCACACTAAATGCTTCTATAGCAATAGTACTTTGTGACTTATCTTGGTAATCGTCTGCAGATGACTTGATTTCTCATTCCAAAACGTCCAGTAGAGGAGAATTTAAGAGATCAATTTGCTCATTCATTAATGGTACCTACAGTTTTTAAATGTTTGTGAATTTCAAAAGCTTCTAGTATATCTAATTTACGTTCATCATCACAAAAGTGTAAACATTTTATGGTGTTATTAGATGTCATTGAATGATTTTGTTCTAGTAAGTGTTTAGCGTAATTGGATTTATGTGGGTGTTTGTATTTGTAACAACGCACGTGTTCTTTATACCTAATATCAAATTTTCTAATTGTCTGGCCTATATAAACCGAATTACAATGCGAACAATTTAATTTGTAAATGCCTGATTTTAGCAAATCGTCTGTTTTTGATTTTGCATTAAACAAAGTGTTTAAGATGTTTCAAGTTGTTTTAAAGCTTACTTTATATTAATTTGTTTTGTTTATAATTTTAGCAATTTTTTCTGATTTGTCACTAAAATATGGGATCGAAGCATATTTAATTGTATCGAACGAAGTTAGGGTATTCGGATAAATTTTTTGAATGGCTAATTAGTAATATTTTTCTTTAATTAATGTATCAATAAGTTTAGTATTATAACCATTACTGTATGCAATTTGTTTAATAATTGAAATTTCTCTATTATAATTAATTTCATCTAAAGGGACCGTCAAAGCCCTATGTATCAGGGACCTGTATGCTAATTTATGTGTTTTATGGTGACAAGAATCGTGTGGTATTGTAATGTCTGTTTGTGTAGGTTTTCTATAAACTGAGTACTCAAATTTATTAGTTGAATTAATTTTTATGTTTAAATCTAAAAAGTTAATGGACTTATTTTGTTCAGTTTCTAGTGTAAATTTTATGTTTGGGCGCAAGCTGTTAATAAAAATTAAAAATTCATTAATTAAATCAAATGAACTATTAAAACATGCTAAAATGTCATCTACATAACGAAACCAAAATATAATATGCTACAAGCTTATGTCAAAATAGTAACATTGATATAAATGAAATCACAAATCAGTTAACTTAATGAAATACTTTAAATTGCATGTAGATTTGAAATATTCAATGGCTAATCCTCTTTGCTTTGTATTTTGGTTTATGGTATGGTTTATAGTATTGTTTAAGATATCATTTAGAGTAGCATACTTTTGTGCAGTCTTTTATGTTATATTTTTCGCCATATCAGCATGTATACCTATACCAAACAGCGAAGTAAGTTATTCATAATTAACGAATATATAAATAGTTTAAATACGATTTGCCACGCACCTACAGAGGGTGGTAGAGTGTCTTAATGATTTTTAAATTTGAATGTATCTGAGGTGACCAGAGGGGAGCGTTGTCGATCAGTGTGGTACTCAGATATTCAAAATTACAGAGATTTCATATTTGTAACGGATCGTATCATTCGAAACTATTAATAATATCAAATTAAAACAATGGGACTGCTAGTTTTTCTTCTATTTCTACTAGTGCATTTGGAAGATAATATTAGAATGGTATTCCCACGTTTTTTATTAAAATTTATATAGTATATAGTCTGTGTAATTGAATTCCCTTTTGGAGTAGTAAAGCTATTGGATTGGTAGAAAAAGTTGGGTACGAAAACTACCATGTAACTTTTTGACTGTTTTCAAACAAACTCAAATATGGATCCTGTCAGTTTTCTCTTATATCTTCTTATAGTGCCATACCCTATTCAGGGCGTCTCTCTTATGTCTGTTTTTGATGAGCGGTGATAGATATTAATGGACCTAGCTACATTTAACGTGGGCTCCGAACCACACAGGAAGTGCATGCACTTCTTCTCCAGAGAGGTTTTCCTGGGTAAAAAATCTACCTCGCTGGTTTCCCGTTGCCTTGTTGGAGAAAGACCGGGCCGGGGATCGAACCCGGATCCGCTGAATTGGTAGACCGCGCGCTTACCACTGAGCTACGGCCGTTCTTTTTCTTATATAAAGTCTGTTTTATTAAAAAAATATTAGTATATATTTTATTATTTTTAGGATATAGCAGAATTTCTACTCAAAGGTATTCAA
The DNA here is from genome assembly GCA_958336395.1 of Ctenicera cuprea. NCBI lineage: Eukaryota > Metazoa > Arthropoda > Insecta > Coleoptera > Elateridae > Ctenicera > Ctenicera cuprea. Next base: position 42,540,055 of record OY284490.1, read on the forward strand.
TTTCCGGTATACTGTGCTGAAAAGATGAATAACGGCGAAGGATTTGATGTATATATTGATATCTGAATACGTTAGATATATTTTAAATGTTGTATTTTGAATTTAAAAATTGCTTGTTATGAGTTTTATAAGCCGAATTAAATAATAAATAATGCGTTTCGCGCATAATGTGTTTTTACTTTCCCATACTTTCGGTATAGAGACGTATTGATATTATGAAAAGTTTTGAAATGTAGATTTTAACGCAAATACACGTTTTGGGACTAAAGGAAACCAAAAAAGTGGTTTAAAAAATGTCTGTCTGTGGCTGGGTGTATGGGTGAGTATGTGTGTCTGAAAAAGTACTGGGCCGCGATTTTGATGAAATATTAAATGAAAAAGTATACTGAAAATTGTAGTTCTAGTAAGGCTTTTCAATAAAATCGGAAACCGGAAGTGGAAGTTAGACATGTTGTTTTGGTAGCGTTTTATTTTCGAAACAAAATTTTAGCACATCGTCTGAGAGGAACTTCACGCAAATCGAAAACTTTTGTACCCAGTTCTCTAGCTTCAAAATTGCGGCCGATACAATTGTTTTGAAAATATCTTTAACGCCCATTTACTCAAAAGGTAGTTGTTTGATCGGAATTAACTACAACTTTTTTGAGAGACCTTTGTGGGTAGTATACGATAAAACGATATTAATTTCGAAAATTAAACACCGATCGCAATGGCGCTTCTCCACAATTTTGAAAATTTTCAAAAAAGTATTTTTCAATGCCCACACGATATTTTAAACTTTGTAGGCTGCTACAACCGAAGATTGGCTACAATTTAGTTTTTGCTGAAAGCTATAATGTCACTGTGGCGCTTTCTATGAATTTTTGAAAATGGAAAATGGGTACTCCATTATTTATTAAACGGGGCCAGATAAATTTTTATTTCATATCTAATTTTTTGGCTGACGAATTTATGATTTGGAAAATGTAAATTCTAAATATTTGTAATCTGGATAAAAATTTCTTGATCATTTTTTTTAGACTTGAATAAGTTAGGATCCGAGCGGATATGATTACTAAGCCAGCATCATTTTTGCTGACTTCGCGAACTGACTGAGGATTGCCTATATAGCTTGTTTTCTAAGAAATCCAACAGTCGGTGAACTGTCGTCGTCGTCTGCTATGTTATCCATCGTCGGATGTAAGCCTCCCCTAACATTTTCCATTCCTGCCTGTTTGTTGCTCTCCTCATCTAGTCGTGTCCCACATACTTCTTAATATCGTCCGTCCACCTTGTTTGTGGCCGTCCTATACTTCTTTTATGAGCTCTTGGTCTCCACTCTATTATATGGCGAGTCCACCGGTTATCCTGCGTTCTGGCAATATGGCCTGCCCAATTCCATCGTTGTTTACAGAGTCGATATATTACATCTGTTACCTTCGATTTATTTCGGATCTCGGTGTTAGTTACATGATCTCGGTGTGTGATGCCCAGCATTCGTCTTTCCATGGCCCGTTGGGCAACTTGTAGTTTATTTATTATGGATTTATTTAGCGCCCATGTTTCCGTCCCGTATGTTAACACTGGTAATATGCATTGATCGAATGTGTTATTTAATTGTGTTTGGTATTTGGGATGTAAAGATGTTATGCAATCTCTGTGAACTGTACTTACAATGTTATAATTATAAAATTTACACTTTTGCAAATACGATAAGAGTATCAAGTATGGGAAAGTCCACTAGAAGTGAACACTTCAGCTTTGTTTTTTCTGCATTAGTTTAAACGTTGGTTTAATATTCAATCATTTTAAATAATTTTAAGCATTAGACTTATCTTCAAAATATGTATTATATCTGAATTTTATAAATTTAAAAAATACTGTTTCTATTTTATTGTTTTAGTAGATTTGTATGTAGAAAAGAATTCAAAAAACTCATTTACTACATATATGTTTTGTCAAACAGCAATTGAGAGCTACTATTTTCATTTATTCTTATTCTACAGGTATGTCCGTCTTGTGGTGCCAGATCTCGTATGCTGTTGCGCCGTAGGTTAACCTTGTTTATAATGATTTCTTTGATTAGATGTTTTAATATTATTAATTTTACTGTCAAAGTTTAATCAGTTCGCTGCAGAACTGCCTGCTAAAAAATAAAACATTGTTTAGTAGACCTCACTTGGTATTGGCCCCGCCTTCGCGTGTCTCACATGAACAGGTGAGAGTGACCTATAGAACGTCCGCGAATAAACCAAGCGCTGTTAACCAAGGCGAAGGGGCGGGCAGTGGGTTCCCTTATCCAGGGAGTGCATATTAGTGTGCAACTCATCCTTGAGAGCTATATGTATTTAGCAGCTCTAGCGCCAAAATTCAATGTCCCCTTGTTGGGTTCCGTACGAACATCTTCAGATAGCACTGAAACCTCACAGCAGCAACAACAAATTCAAAAATAAGAGTGCTAGGTTATAAAGATATTTGAAGTGCTACTAAAAACACAAATAATCAATCACTTTGAATCTAATAATCTATTTTTTCTAAATCAATTTGGTTTCCGAGCCAAGAAATCCACGGCTAATGCTATAAACCATCTCGTTGATTTAGTGGTCCAGGGCTTCGAAGAAGGACTTTACGTGGGTGCCACTTTTATAGACTTGCAGAAAGCTTTTGATTGTGTGCCATTTGCTTTATTAGCAAAAAAATTTAATTATTATAACTTTGGTGACACTACCTGTATGCTCTTGCAATCCTATCTGTCGGGCAGAAAGCAGTACACCACTATAGATGGAGTTAGTTCTTCTGAGGATGGTGTTGCCTGCGGAGTTCCCCAGGGCTCCGTTCTGGGTCCGATCCTTTTCCTCATCTATGCTAATGATTTGGAGGGGGCGGTTCCGGCGGAGAACCTGCTGCTCTTTGCGGACGACACAACCCTCTTACACAGTCATTGCCATGAGGAACAACTACTTGTAAATATGCGAAGTACCCAAAACATGACGAGAGACTGGTTTCTTGCCAATCGCCTCAGCCAAAATGCCGAGAAAATGGCATCATTAATTTTTTCGCACCGTGAGATTAATAAAGTAATAAATCCCGACTGCGTAAAATTCTTAGGAGTTATGTTAGATCCCACTCTCAATTGGGGGCACCATATTGATTTCCTATCCAGGAAATTATCAAAAAATCTGTTTATACTAAGAAATCTGGCCAACTTGGTAAATGTAAATGTAATAAAAACTGCCTATCATGCCCTGGTTGGGTCCCACATGACGTATGCGTTGGCTTGCTGGGGACATTCGTCCCATACAGCGAGAATTTTTAAACTCCAAAGGCGAGCAGTTCGAATTATTAGCCATAAGGGCTTTCGAGAAGATATCAGGCGGGATTTTATTGAATTAGGAGTACTAACGTTTCCATGCTTGTTTATATATCATAGTCTGGTGTGCACTAAATCTGATGTAAACTCTTACATTACACATAATAATATCCACAATCATAATACAAGAAACAATTGTAAAATTTATCCAAATTATTTTAGACTAAATTCTAGTCGCAATGCTAGAAACTACTATGGTCTCAAGTTTTTTAATAAATTGCCTTTGGAAATTAGCTCTCTGAACTTAGAAAAATTTAAAACTAAAATTAGAAAGTTTTTATTAAAAAATGCTTTCTATTCCACTAGTGAGTTTCTAGAATACGGCATATCCAACATGGATTTTATGTAACGATTTAACCGCTGTGTTTTGCAGTTTGTAATTCTGTGAATTTGTACTGTACTGTGAATATGTATGTTATGCTTATACTTATACTTTGACGATTGTAAAACAGCACACCTGTTACCTAACATGAATAAAGATTGATTGATTGATTGATTGATTGATTAACACGTTTGAAATGGCTATTCCGCACGTGGACCGCCCCCCCCCCCCCGAAGCAGTTGAAAAAGTAAGGATGTGCTGCTGTTGAAGAAGATCCACCAGTCTTCCAAAAGTATTGCTGACAAGTCGCTTTGCACCATACCGCTGTTTTAAAAATCTTAAAGAAAAATGGACGCCGTTCTTACAAGTTATCAAAAAAACAAAGATAATGGAAAAGTTAAACAATAACGTAAATTTCCTTGAAAGTATTCTTTTCACCGATGAAATTTCCAATAAATGGCCGACATAATCCATCAGTTGCTCGTTGCTGGTGGCCAAACAACCCGCACAGACACTATAGTTGTCGTACCCAGTATCTATAGAAATTGAATGTGTGAACTGGAATGCTGGGCGATAAAATTATTGGTCCATTTTTTATTGAAGAAAAATTACGTGATCTTTTCCAAAACCAAATAATTCTTGCTTTGCTTCAATCACCAGGGGTCAGTTTGTGTGAAATTTCGTATAAGCAAGATTTTTGCCCTGTCCACAATACCGTAGTGGTATGGGAATACTTAGAGATAAATATACGTTTCCCAATCGTCTAATAGGAACCTGTGATACAATTCTGTGGCCACCTAGATGTCCGGACTTAGCTCCCCAAGGTTTCTTCTTGTGGGATTATACTATGTCTAAGATTTATGGATATAAGGAAAAAAGAGCTACCACATTGGACAAATTGCGAATTAAAATCCAAGATGGATTTGCAACTATTACACCACAATTGCTTCTTAATGTGAGAACCGGATTTACAATCGCTTGAGCTACTGCTTGGCAGAGGGGGGAAATTTATTAGAATTTTTACTGTAAAGTTATGGTTAGATTATTAAGAATTTATTTGAATGTTTATTATTTAATTGACATTAATTACATAAAAAATAAAACTTAGTTCCTTTATTTCCCTACTCATTAATTTAGTCACTTCAAGACTTTTAATTTGCAATGCTTTCATTACTCATTTGGCAATTACATTTAAAAAAAATTAAGGTGATAGTGTAGAAGTGCAATTGTCTTGCATATGTCAATGTTCGCACTAGCCCCCACCAATGTGCATACCATTCGTGGTTATAATTTCTTCAGTATAAATTTCATGAATATTGTTTTCAAAATTTTGCTAAATTTGAAAAATTTTCATGAATTTGGGAAGCGCTTCACGTTCTGTAGTATTTTTTCTTGTCAAAACGCCTCGTGCGAGTTGTTAGGCAAAATATTGCTCAACAATATCCACGAATTTTATCTGATAAAATAATAATCACTTATGGTAATACATACTACCGAGAAATTGTTTTCCTTAATCTGAAACCTATTCTGCTACTACAGCAATTACGATTAGGCTAAAGATAAAACCAAAAACGGCAATTATTCAAAACTGCTACAAGAATAGAGTACATTTAAATTGTATTTGAAAACGTTGTTTAGAATGAGCTATTCTGGCCAAATATCAAACTTGAGCTTTCAATGCAAACCTCCAATTTACTGCGTTTCCGTTAATTTTTAGTTGAATGTCAAATGCACATAATTTTTTATAGTGGCTGAAAGTACAAATTTGATGTTTGGGTATAATTTTTCATTTCAAACAACTTTTTTACATCAATTTTTGGAAATAAAAGTATATTACTGTTGTACCATTTTTTAATAATCGCCATTTTTGAGTTTATCTTTGGCTTAATCATAATTGCTGTAGTAGCAAAATAAATTTTAGAAAATAAAATAATTGTATTGGAAACAAAATGATCCGAGAAATGGAACAACATAAGGATGTTTCCTCTTCTGCTTTTATTCGTGGGACACAAAGACGGTAGGATTGGCATGTGTAAAAATTTCATTTAATTTCAACTTTTCTAATTCTACAACTGGTATAAGAGGAGTTGTATTTTGTCGATGATAAACTCATTCAGATCTAGTTTAGGAGAAGCATCTGTAAAAAATAAGTTGCATAATAATAACAATGATAATATATTTATTTTATTAAACGATGCAATCAAGTGAGTTACCAGATAATAGTGACAATACCAATTGTTTGTAGTGTTATTTACAGACGATTATTTTAAAGAGAAAAACATGTTATGAACTTTGTTTCATTCCTGATAAAATATCATTTATTTGGTCACTAGGAAAGTCAGCATAGGAACACTCAAATACTTCACTAAAACTATTTAAAAATGGTGGAATAATTTCTTCTATCGATACGTATCTACTTAATTCTTCAGATAGAGATGTGACACCTTTGTCTTTGATTCCACATGGAACAATATGACGATACCAACTTAAATCGGTACAGCAATTTAAAGCTAATCCATGTGATGTGATAAACCTACTACCATGTACACCAATAGCACAGATCTACAAAGAGCAAAAATGTATTTAAACGCAATTAAGATTGCATACTAAAGTTTACACTGATGACATTTAAGTCAACGGAAACTATTTCCTAATAGTTTATCTCAATTTAACTAAAATTGCAACTGTATTATAAGTTCTGCTAATTTTCTGTTGCAAAATGTAATTATCATGCACATTTATTTGTTTGAATGCTCAAATATTAAAATATACCTTGCTTCATTGAATGCTAATAGTAATAGTTAATAATAATAAAAATGTACAAAAACAGTTGATTGATTCTTGATTGAAACATCCTTTCAAGTTTCATCATTTGATTTAAATCAAGAATTAAACCATCTATCAATTTTTTATTTTAGTAAATGATTATTTTACATTCAAGCATGCATTTTTAACAAGTTTGTCGTTTTTTGAACATTTGCATTCCAAAATGCGTATTTCCGCTAAAATCATAACTTTCCTTACTTCAGTAGAAGTTTGGGAAAGTACAAAGGAAGAGATAAAAGAGGATAGAATAGGGACACCAGCTACCCATGACCATTATGGATGAGTATGTTATTAATGTAATTAATATTTGTCAATGAGTGCATATTTTAATAATAGTTAAATCAAAACTAGCTTCTATTACCTTATTATCTCCAATCCACACACCTGTATGCGGTGATGTTTCCGCTTTCAGTCCTAAGTTTTGACATAAGTGAATAATAGTTTTTTCTATGTGGCAAACATACCATCGCATACTAGCTTTAAAATGTTTTAAATTTAATATTGGATATACAACTAGTTGTCCTGGGCCATGAAATGTAATTAAGCCACCTCGATTCGTGCGGTAAAATTCTGCTCCTAAAAAAGGAATTATTATTATTAATATTTTGTACTGTCTAATAAACACAGGGCGAGTTATTTAAGTGTCACCCCCTCTACTACTTCCTAAACTATTGAGAACATCAAATTTTTATATTAATATCAGTTGTTTGGATTCTAAAAAACAAACTTTATGCTACACTCCAAATTCTTTTGTACTGGCAAGTAATCTTTTATCTGTGCTGTTAAGTGACTGAGCCACGACACGTCATTGATGATTTTCTGAAACTGCAATATAAATATTTTCTTACACAGCTGGACAGATTTTTTTCTTGTTTTAATGAAATAATATTTTTTTAATAAATTTCGAGAAAATCGCCAAAGCTGAGAAAATATTCAAATCTTGCGCAGTTGTTTAGGGAGGGATGGAGCAAATAGTAGACTCCAAAAGTTTAACCGTTTAAAAAAATTATCAATAATAGGTAAGATCATTTTTATACGTTTGTCCATAGAAGTACTGTTCCTGGTTAATAATTATCCTTGAATCAGTGGATATTTAAACATTCAAAATGTTACAATTTTCAGTGAACAACACAAAAACAAACATGAAGAGCAGCAATTTCATAATTGACAAGGGAACTTAATACTTTAAAGTAAATTAGAAAATATTTTAAAATTAAATACGGAATTTCCTGGTGGCTATTTGGTGAAGCACAATGGTCAACAGAGGAGGTAAGTATATTTCGTTTAAGTATTTTTAGTAAATTTTGGTAAATGTCTATAGGAAATAATCCTGTATTCCTAAACTACAGTATTAAGGGTAATACTCAATACTAAATCTATAAGCCCTGAAGTAGTTTTACAAGTACTGTTGATTTGTTAAAGTTAGGTATTTGCCATGCTTTTTTTTTGTTTTGGCTGCTATTTGAAATGTTGATTGATTATTAGAACCCACTTATTATTTGTAACTCCAGCTACTATTTGAGCAGTTACTTTCCGTACAGAAATTTATGATTGTTTAATTACTACTTCGATTCCGGCTTCTACTGCTGCAAACACAGACTACTCTTAAACTAGGTTTCTATTCGATCGTTTACAGTAACTAAGTACATCAACAGTTATTTCATAGGTAGTTTATACATATTTATTATAGATTCGCACCTGTTTCTTTAAGTCTGTTTTCGTCACTTGTTGTATATTCTTTTGTACGGATTCCAGTTGTATATACTGGAGGATGTTCTACAATCAAAAGAGTATTGGGTATTGGTGTATTTGAACGATGTAAATCTGTTAAATACTTTTGCAGTTTCAAGCTCGGTAAATAACCAATCTTGCCTACTTGCCATATTTTTATTAGTTTGTCCATTAGGAATATTTGCTATAACCTCACAACCTACAAAAAAATTAGGTTAGTTTTTGACTGCCACATGAAAAATAGTCTTGACTTAATAAATTTTGAATAACCTTTTCAAATAATTTTCAGTGACCTCGTCTGCTTAAAATTAGGTCATGTTTACAATTTCGTAGTAGACGTTTTACTTGTTTTGCAAACGAGCCATTCACTGCAGTACTGTGGGTTGCCTATCACCCCAGCTGTTTAGAAATTTTTAATAATAATTCGAAACACAGGGTGTTTCAGAAAAACCTTTTATACATTTAGCAGTGGGTTCTGGGAACCAAACAACAACGATTAAGCCCAATTACAACATAACATAAAAAATGGTTTGACGTGTGCCGTGTGCCCAGTGGGACATCTTCTACACTCACCGGCACGAAAAACGAGCCACCGTAGTTTTTTTTAGAAAAACGAAAAATTTTAGATTTTTATAAATAAATACTTAAACTATTGTCTAAAAACAAACAAAACAATTTGTTTTAATTAATTTTAAAGATTATTAACTGTTTATTTAAAGTAAAGAAAACTGCTTTCAAGACAAAATGAAAAAAGTCAAAAACAGCAACATTTTGGTTTTGCAGCAAAAACGCCTTTAAACAATAAAAACACAAACAATTCTTATGCCAACAATCAGGAAAAGTTTTTCAATAGCGTGTAGTCTCCACGTGCATTAACAATTGCTCACATTCGTCGGGGCATCCCTAAAATTAAGCGTGTAATGTCTTCCTGAGGAATAAGTTCCCATTCCTCTAAGTGCTTGCCGCAACTCATTCAAAGTCAAAGGAGCAGGAACACGACTTCGAATTCTTTGGCCAAGCATGTCCCAAACATGTTCAATGGAATTGGCATCTGGACTTACTGCTGGCCACTCCATAACGGGCATGTTAACTTCGTCCAAATATTGTTGAGTGATTCTTGCGGTGTGAGGTCTTGCGTTATCATGCATCAAGAGAAAATTATCTCCAACAAAAGTAGCATATGGAACAACAAAATCTTGAAGAATCTCATTAACATACCGGACAGCTGTCAGGGAGCCTCTTGGAACGATGTACAACTCTGTATGTGCTGTTAAAGAAATTCCAGCCCAAACCATTACTGAACCTCCTTGGATAGCTGTCTCTAAGGCTAAAGGTACATTCAGAATCAACAATTTAATTTCCTTTCAATTGACATGGTAAATTTGAATTTCTTTAAATGTTTTGATCCAATATAAATGGTTGGCGATATATACTGTAGAAGTTGTAAAAGAAAAACAAAAAATGAGCGAAACACCTCGCCGGGACTTTCCTATACATTTAAATACATTCTTTTATATTTTCCAACACTTTCGATATACACCTGTCTAGACACGACTAGTTAAAGTCAATAGTTCTTATAAGTTGTAACATCTTGAAGCGGTTGAAGAAAGACCGACCGCTGCGCTGCAAGCATAAGGTTGGGTAAAATATTCGGACTGATCAACGGAAGCGCGGAAATTGATATTTGAAAATATATTAATAACTCGAGAAGTATTATTTTTAGCAAGAAATTACTCTTATTAATTTGTATTTAGAATTTCAAAACCTTTCTGATTTTAAAGCCAAAATGCCACGTTTTCAAAAAAAAGTTATTTTTTACCGTGGTCGCCATATTAAAATTGGAAACTCAAGTTTTTTTTCTTAAATACAATCGAGAAGAATTTGCCCTACAACTTTGCTCTTGAGTTTGCGAGTCTATCTATCAAAATAAAAAAGTTAGCCTACACTGAACATTAAACGACTAGTACAAGAATACAACTGCTGTAGAAAGTATGTGAAATTCTTCTAAGGACAAAAAGATTATTAAGGGGCAAATAATTCGATTTTTTGATTTTTTGTAAAAAGATTCTCCTAGAGCAAACAAAAGAAGTAATCAATTGTTTAATTTTGTAGCGAAAATTTTGGGGGGGAGGGGGAACAGTAGCCCCCCTAAATATTAAAGTATCAAAAAAATTATGATATTCGGATTTTGCTATCAATAATGAGCTATATTGCTTTAATTGAAATATTTTATTGCCCCCGTTAAATAAATAAAAGGGTACAAATTTTCAATTTTCAAAAATTCACAGAAGGCGTCACAGTGAAATTATAGCAATGAGCAACAAAACAAATTGTAGAAGATTCCCAGCTCTATCAGCTTAAAAAGTTTAAACAAAAACGTGTGTATATTTTCAAAATTAATTATATTTCATGGTATAGTACCCTTGAAGGGCTACCAAACAAGATGTAGTTGATTCCAATCAGATAACTGGTTTTTGAGTAAATGGGCGTTAAAGTCGAAATGTTCAAAAATTCGTAGCGGCCGCCATTTTAAAGCTAGAGAGTTCGGTAAAAAATCGTTTGATTTGTCCTAAGGCCTTCTTTAATCTCCAGTATTGAAATTTCCAAAATTCAGTTTCTGAAAAAAATGCTACCAAAAAAACATGTCTAACTTCCGCTTCCGGTTTCGGTTTTTTTAAAGCTTATTTTGTCGGTGATTTTTTGATATACCCCCTTATTCCAAAGCACATCAAAATCGGTCCATCTGTTCCGGAGATATGGAGCGTAACACACCCACCCACCCACAGACAGACATTTTTTAAAAATTACTTTTTTGGGGTCCATGGACCCCCCCCCCCCGACTATTTCCGTTAAAATTTTAACTTTGAAATTTTGCATGAAATCAATACTTCCCTATACTGAAAGTATAGGAAAGTAAAAATAAAGGAAAGGTTGAATTAAAAACAGGAAAGCGTGGATGCAAATATTATTCAGCAATTTGTGCTGTATGTGGAAGTGGAAAAACAGAAATAAAAAGCGGACCAATTAGTAAGACTAGTAAAAAAACCAAAATGAAAAAGTCTAGAAAATAAATGGATATGATGATGTATCTAGAAAAGCGATTATATGTATATAGAAAGAGTTTTCATTTTTATAAAAGTATTGGAATAGGATTGAGTTGTGGAAATTTAATATTTAGGACGTCTAGTTTATCTGGAATTGTTTTATCTCCTTTGATTTCTTTGAGTTTAGGTGCTGGAGTAATTGTAATACTTGAAAAGGCGTATAAAATTCCAGAAAGAACTACCAAATCTAGACTAGCTTATAAATTTTATAAACAAATGTTAAATTTGTTAAAAGCTGGGAAGGTAACTGAACAAGAAGTTTATTTGAAAGAAAAAGATTTTATAGATAATTTACAATTCTTTCCCAGAGAAAAATATATGAAACAAGCTGGTTTAAATGGATATTAAATGAAGATTAAATTCATAATATATTGGCTGTAGAATACCTAGTAACCTATGATTAAAATGACTAACACGACTAATTGGTACCATTCTATCAACATCATTTATCAGTATGTGCAGTGGTTGTCTGCACATTGGACAATTATTAGTCGCATTCAATCTATCTAAACAGGTTTTACAAAATATATGATTACATCGTGTTTTAACTGGTTGGGAATATGCAAATTGGACAATTATCATTAACTTCTTCATTAATCAATACGTATGGTTTAAATATCTCTTCTAAAATATTTTTAGATATTTTTTTATTCTTTCTTAAATAAATAAAATCTATTTTATTATGAAATTCTTTTATGAAATTTCCAGACAACTTTTGCATCCCCGAAATATTTCTCCGGTGAACTCTGTTTTGAAATTCTCTAATAAAATTTTCAGATAAATTTTTTGTAAACGAAATAACTTCCCAATCTATTTTATCTTGAAATTCTCTAATAAAGTTTTCAGATAATTTTTGCTCCCAAGAAATTTCTGTCGAGTCAACTTTATCTTGAAATTCTCTTATAAAATTTTCTGATAGTTTTTGATCGCTGAAATATTTTTCCAATCAACTCTATCTTGAAACTCTCTAATAAATTCTTCAGGTAATTTTTGATATCTTGAAATATTTCCCCAATTAACTTTATTTTTAAATTCTCTAATGAACTCTTTTGATAATTTTTTCCTCCTTGAAAAATAGCATCAGTGAACTTTATCTTGAAACTCTCTTATAAATTCTTCAGGTAATTTATAATTTTTTGTTATTCAAATTCGTTTTGGTTTCCAGCGATATTTGACAGGTGTCCAAACAAAGTCTGATAATTGTAAAATACAATATTAACTTTAAATTGAGTCCGCATTTGGCGTTTGAAACGTAAAGACGTGCTAGTTGACGCTGAGATAAAAGTCCAAGTGCAGTTTGTGATACGTGATAGTGAGAGGTCGACAGGTCACCTGCTCGACCTGACCTGTGCGTTTTTCTTTTTACCGGTAAGTGGTTAACCACTTTTACTATCACGCGAAATGAATTTCACGCAGCCCACAACGAATGTAGCGTTCGGATCCCCTCCTAATCAGACACCAAACTTTAACAGCAGTTATACTTATTATCAACCTCCTTATCCACTCCAGCAAAATTTATACGCCTTTAACCCTAATAATTTACAATCAACAATTGCTCTCCCAAATACATCGGCTCTCATTCCTGCATTTAATCAAAACGCTGCACCTGTGGTTACGCAGTACATAAAGCAATCAACACAGCAGACACCCAATGATACTCAAGAAGAAATTCAGGATACTACACATGAATGGCAAGTAGTCAAAAAGAGGAAAACCACATCCATCGAAAATATACATGTGAACTCAAATCAGTCTTATCCAAACACATACAACAGATTTGCATTACTTACTGACAATGACGTTAATATGAATGAAAACGAATCAACTACCGCAGCTAAAGAACAAACAAAGGAACTAAAACCACCGCCAATATTTATATACAGCGTAACTAATTTTAAAGGCATGGTAGACAACCTTGCGAAGGTTACTGATAATGAAACATACCAAAGTAAGGCCTTAGCAGACAATACGGTAAAAATCAATGCCTTCACTGTGGACTCTTACAGAAAGCTAATTACCCACTTAAGGGATGAAAAGATAATTCACCACACCTATCAACTAAAGCAGGAGAGGTCTTACAGAATTGTCATAAGAAACCTTCACCACTCAATTCCAACTGAAGACATACAAGCAGAACTCATAGAGGCTGGTCATGAAGTCCGCAACATATTAAATATAAGACACAGAGTAAGTAAAGAACTTCTTTCGTTGTTTTATGTAGACTTAGAACCCAGAAAAAACAACCATAAAATTTTTGAACTGAAAGCCATCTGTGGAACAATAATAACCGTCGAACCGCCTAGAAAGAAGAATGGAATAATACAGTGTACGAGATGTCAAAACTATGGTCACTCCAAGACATATTGTACTAAGCCATTCAATTGTGTGAAATGCGGTGGGCCACACAACACCTCCACATGTACTAAGACAAGACAAACACCAGCAAAATGTGTACTATGTGGCGGTGACCACCCGGCCAACTACAAGGGCTGCAGGGCCTATCAAGATTTACTGTACTTAAGAAATAAATCAAGCAAAACACCCCAACGCAATACTAATACCACACGACCGCACTTCAACACCCCTCCCGAAACCAGGATTATCCCTCATACTAATACCTCAGAGAACATAAACAACCGGCCTATGAACACTCAGAATGTGTCTTATGCACGAGCAGCAACAGGCGCAACAGGAGCCGATATCAGAAATGACCCATACTCTATGATAACTCAGCAGTTGACCACCTTCTTAGCAGAATTCAAGACAATGTTTGCCCAGATGATGCAACAGAACACCATGATGCTAAATCTGTTAACAAGCCTCGTCAATAAACATTAACAATGGCTAAGTACACAAGAATTGCAACCTGGAACGCAAACGGACTTGTTAACCATAAACTTGAATTAACTGCATTCCTACAAATTCAAAAAATCGATATCATGCTTATTTCAGAAGCCCATTTTACCGACAGAACTAAAATTAAGATTCCTAATTACACAGTGTACAGCACATGTCATCCCGATGGCACTGCGCATGGCGGTTCCGCAATTCTTATTCGCAACAGCATCTCACATTACGAGCTACCCAAGTATCAAGCAGCACATCTCCAAGCTACTAGTGTACGAATCAACGCCCCACCTTGGTCTTACACAGCAACAGCCATGTATTGCCCTCCTCGTCATACAATTTCGCCAGATCAATATAAAAACTTCTTTCAAACCCTGGGCCATAAGTTCATTGCTGGGGGTGACTGGAATGCAAAACACACGCACTGGGGGTCTCGACTAACCACTCCCAAAGGACGCAACCTGTTTCAAGCAATGAACGACAATAACTATATACATCTTTCAACTGGTAAACCAACCTACTGGCCCACCGATACTCAGAAGATCCCTGACCTGATAGACTTTTTCATAGCTGCAGGCATCTCGGGAAACTACTTTCTTGTCAAAGAAAATTATGACCTTTCCTCAGACCACTCTCCTGTCATTACTACCCTTGGCACAGAAGTAATACTAAAACCTCTAAATCCTACTCTGGCCACACAATTAACAGACTGGGAGCAATTCCAAAAATATATTGAAGATAATATTAACTTAAAACAGCGCATAAAAGAACCTACAGATCTAGACAATGTGGTTCAATACCCCACTGAATTTATTCAAAAAGCAGTATGGTTGTCCACACCGAAATCTACTGTAATACAAGCAAAAATTAACAACGTACCCCTCCAAATTCGAGAACTAATTGCTGAGAAAAGACAGGCCAGAGGAAGATGGAACCGATCACGTAATCCTGAAGATAAACGTATATACAACAGACTGACCAGAAGACTCAGCAAATTATTGAAAGAACACCAAAACTCCTGTTTTGAAAATTTCATTACGAAGCTAAACAAAGAAGACCACTCTATCTGGAGGGCCACAAAGACTTTTAAGCGTCCGAAAACAAACATACCACCAATACAAAAACTAGATGGCACTTGGGCACGATCTGATAAAGAAAAAGCTGACGAATTCTCTCATTATCTGTCAGAGGTTTTCTCACCATTCGATGCAGTGCCAACTGTAAACACTGAGGAAATAGTAAACTTCTTGGATATTCCATGCCAGTTGTCACCACCGATCAAGCCTTTTACTCCAACTGAAGTAAGTACTGGAATTAACGTTCTAAAAAACCACAAAGCGCTAGGGTACGATTGAATCACAGCACAAATTCTAAAGCATCTCCCAAAAAAAGCTGTAGTTCTACTGACCACTATCTTCAATCGGATACTCAGCCTGTCTTACTTCCCCATACAGTGGAAATACGCTCAGGTCCCAATGATACTTAAGCCGGGAAAACCATCACATTTACCCAATTCTTATCGACCGATCAGCCTGTTGCCACAGCCAGGAAAACTGTTTGAAAAGCTCCTACTACGAAAACTTAAAGAAGATTTAGACATGACTACCCTGATACCAAGTCACCAATTCGGATTCAGGGGGCACCACTCGACAATACAAGCCCATCGAATAGTCAATTCGATAGCTATTGGCCTTGAAGAGAAACAGTTTTGCACCGCAGCCTTTCTAGACGTCAAACAAGCATTTGACAAGGTGTGGCATGTCGGATTATCATATAAATTAAAGCAACTGTTACCGAATACTTATTATCTTTTGATAAAGTCATACCTCACCGACCGTTATTTCACTGTAAAACACAATAACCAACTATCTACATATCATCCAATAAAAGCAGGTGTCCCACAGGGCAGCGTCCTAGGTCCTCTCCTGTATCTGCTTTACACATCTGATGTCCCAGCAACTGAAAATACCTTAATTGCTACATTCGCTGACAATACCGCGATACTCTCTACACACAACGACGCAGCTGAAGCATCACAACAGTTACAAACACACTTAGACAGTCTAAGTGACTGGGCAGACTTATGGCGAATCAAGATAAATGAAAGTAAATCTGTACAAGTAACATTTACGACAAGGAAAACCACATGTCCTCCTGTAACATTAAAGGGCATTCCACTACCAGTTAGTACATAAACTAAGTGCGTTGGGCTGCACCTAGACAGACAGCTAACCTGGTCCCCTTATCTCAAAGCAAAAAGGAAGCAGATTATCCTAAAATTCAAGCAAATGTACTGGCTCCTCGGACCTAAATCTAAGCTCTCAACTGAAAATAAAGTACTGCTATACAAAACAATCCTAGCGCCCATCTGGAAGTATGGAATCTAGCTCTGGGGGTGCGCCAAGAAAACCAATATAAATATCATACAACGAGCACAATCCAAAATTCTCCGAGCCCTCGTAAACGCTCCTTGGTTTGTCAGCAACCGAACCCTACACGATGATCTCAACATACCGTTCGTGACGGACGCAATAGAGAAGTCTGTGTCATCCTATTTTGCAAGATTACCCGGCCATGATAACAATCTCATCCTACAACTCATGGACCCACTACCAACACGAAGACTGAATAAACAATGGCCCATTGATCTAAATTGACGAGGAATGCAATTCCAGCCATCCTAGTAAACTTCAAGGGAATCATCGCTGGATGAGGACCCCTACATGCCACAACAGTCAACAAATTTACTTAATACTCTTATGTATTTACTAGAGTAGATTTTAAATCAGCGGTTCTATCAATTAAAAAAAAAAAAAAAAATTCAATTTAAATTTCGTTTACGAATTTCTTCAATAACGTATTGTTTAATATTGAAGTCATGAAAATATTTAAATAATTTTGATAAGCTAAGATCGCTAACCAGTTGTTTTATTGTTGTTTCCATTTATTGATAAAAAAATTTGTTAAGGATTTTAAAAATGGATATTGAGGTGACAACCGATTTTCAATCTAACTTAGTAACAAACTTCAACGAGTTCAAATTGAATAGCTCAACTACTTACACAGGATAAATAACAAGCATTTATTAATTAATAATTTTATTAATTATTTTGTTTAGAAATACTGTAATATATGTAACTAATTTTCTCTTGGGGGACTCGGTGTCCATTCTCCACTACTGCAACAAGCAAAATGAAAGATGCAAAATTAAAAGTTCTGTTTGCTTTTACTTAGGTATTTACATCTCTCTATGAAACAGCTCTTTTTCTTCCGTTGACTCAAACTTGATTGTTAGTGTTATAAATCCCATACAGATTACCGAGACTTGTGCTGGGCCTTCATCCCTATAGGATTCTCTGGATACGTGAAATGGAACAAAACCCTGAATTATTACCCTTCCATCTCCAGTAAAAATTCGGGTTTCTATAAAACCAGCATTACCTACTAATATTACGTCGAAATACAACTTTCGTTTCTTCTTCAGCGCTAACTGGAATAATTTTAGTTCCTTTAAGAGGGATCTTCGTACACCAAAACGTGTTTCTTCCATTTTGTGCTATCTGTAACAAAATAAACTTTCATACAGTAAAGGTCGAGTATGGTCGAGTAGATAAATGTCATGGCTTGGATGAATTTTTGATATTTTATCGGGATGCCATTTTATCTATAAATATTCTATAATGATACTGATATTACTTACCCTCAAATAAAATCACAGCCAACTAGTTAGAACCAGAGGGTAGAACGCGTAAAACGCTTAAATAAATAAATTGAATTCAAATGTTAAATGTCAACAAGCACAACATAGCCAATTCATATTTGCGCATCAGCTGCCTATGCGAGATAGACAACCCAATTAACATACTGAAATACAATTTGTATACATCCTCTTTATAAAGTACCTATAATAAATAATTGTTATTATCTGAATATTCTGAATTTACATCAGATGGAACGCCAGCAACTAGTTCGTTAATATTTCCGTGTTGTTTTGGTTTCATAGTACATTCATTCAATTATAATAATATATAATAATAATAATAAATTATCATAAAACATAAAAGTACGTCCTGTGCATGAATTAAAATTGTAGTTCTATGCATGCCATGTTCTAACCCAGATTTCTTTTGCCTCATTTTCATAGTCTGCTTCCTATTTTTTATGTTATTTTCAAAAACATTCCAAAAAAGTGCGTTGAATTGGACTTTTTACCCCGATTTTTAAGCATTTTTGTTCTAACCCAGATTTTTAAAAACATTAAATTTTTAGGAAAAATGGGTCTGATTTTCATGCTTGAATAGGTAGCGCAGAGTTTTTGAATGGCGTTTTTTTTTAGACAAATGGGTCTGATTTCCGCCGGTTCCACGTGGAACCCCTGCAGAATAGCTAACACAGATATTTATTCATTTGTAGGTAAATGAACCTGATTTTTTGCTTGAATAGCTAGCGCAGATTTTTTAAAAAGTGGTGTTTTTTAGGTAAAATGATGTGAAAATGGGGGTGTTCATTTTGAGTCAAAATTATCTCAGGAATTTCAAAAACTTCAACGGATGAAATCTGAAATCGACACCTTTTTCTCTAAAAATAGCTATAAAAAATGTTTGTATTTTTAGGGGTTTTTGATTAAAAAATGAGTGTTTTGAAAACGGAGACTTTAAAAACGATGTCATTTGTCTAAAAATATTAAATAAAAAAATCTGCGTTAAAACGTACACTTTTATAACTACTTGGACCAACTTATGTCAAATTCTGCGCTAGTGTAAAAACTTGTTGAGAAACTTTAGTGCGCACACGCAGTATATGTAGTTCTGTCATTCAAATGTCATGTGCAATGGTATAGAGGTTAGGTGCTTGTAATTTGTCAACAATGTAGTGGTTAAAGTGAGTTTCGAGTTTCATTTACTATATACTTTATTATGAAGTACTATGTAAATAATTGCCTGAGCTATAATAGTTAGACAAAAAAGTATTAATTAAATTACACATCTACTTAATTTTTTGTTTATTGAAGATTATATTATTATGAGCATTCAGTGTGAAGTAGTTGAGTTTCCTAAAAGATAATTAGTTAAATTTCATCATGATAACTAAATTATTATATTTATATGTTGTAAAGACGATTAAATGCACCACTGCAAACTTACTGCGCATTGATTTTTATATTTGCCGTTGTTTTTACACTTGACGTTACACAGTGGCTCTTAAACTGTGCGCTGTAGCATGCCACCTTCTATACTTTATCATAGTATTGCGCTGTTACGCGTTTTGTAATATCTACAACCATATATTAGTATTTTTAAAAAACTTTCAAAGTACATATATAATTTTTTTAAATTTCACAACAGGTAGTTCTTAAAATTTACTAACGATGCTTATTTTAATAATAGCAAGTAGTTATAATGATTGTAACAAACGGTTTTTATTTGTTATTTGGTTTATACATAAATAGTACATTTTGTTAAGTATAACATTCTACTATAACCGAATAAAAATTAGTGGACACTCAAACTGACAGCATATAAATGTAGGATTGTCTGTGTTGTGCATTACTAAGCAACAGACGACTTGCGTTTGCTGCTGCGGTCACCACGCTTGTAAATTTTTTGTTATTCTGCTAAGCGACGACGGCTAGTCTTTGTTTATTTGCCATGCGACGATGCGCAAAAAGGGGTTTAAAAGAGGTGCATTTTCGTCAGAGTGCTAAGGTCGTTTTCAGGATCGAAAAGAGGTAGGTATGCAGGTATTTTAGTGAGCGTTTATACTTTTTACTGATAGGTGCTTTCAGGACCAAATTAAGTGAAAGAAATGATAATACACGACTTTTGTTTTTATTTACTTACTGTAAACATAGAAAATATAATTATTATTTACTTTATGCTATAAAGGCATTTTTAATGCATTGACATTGTACTATATAAGAGTTGTAAAATGCTGGAAAATCAATACATAAAGGCGTTTTGTAGCCTACTTTAAGTTACATTAGTTAGTACAAAACAATCAAAACTTATAAGAGGCCTGAAGTTTTAAGCAAACATAAAAATGACAAAAAAATTTGTAAGACTACAAATAAAAGTATTTTATTTTCTAATAACAGCTAGGCTTACGGGTTGGAGCCGCGTCATCGGTGCTTGAACTGTCGACGTTTCGTCCTCAGTTGTGTTCCAGATCCCAAAGTGACCACAGCCCTGATGATGTCCCGTGCAACCGAGGACGAAACGTCGGCAGTTCAAGCACCGATGACGCGGCTCCAACCCGGAAGCCTAGCTGTTATTAACAACGGCCGCGGAAGCCTGCAACTTAGATTATTTCCTAATATTTTATTATCAGTAGTTATTACTGCTAAAGCAACCACAGAAAACGACTATAAAATCATTTTTCGTTTTAAATTTTCACTGGAAACTTACATTTAAGTACGACACTAAAACGTAAACGGATATTTTGGATATCTACCAGTATTTCCACATAAAATAATAATAAAGTTTGCATTAAATTGTCTTAATAATAAAAACAAACCACATTTAACAAATTCACGGGATTGTTTATTTTTACTTAAATTTAAGCAAATTTCAGAAACACTATTACTGATCTAGAAGCAATCGTGTACATTTCTCTACTCGAAAGAAAATGAGAGTAGTAGCCATCAAACAGTAGAGCTCGATGTAATTTCGTTATGCAAACACGTGCCTTCTCAATCTCGGGAAATATATACAAAATAAAAGATTAGATCACTTCCTATATAAATCAGAACAGAGTTGATGCTATCAGCCAGGCAAGGAAATTCGATAAAACGATAACGCTATTTACTATTTTCCTCATGCACAGTAGCGTCTCGTAAGGGAGGGAAGGTGGGCGACGCCCTCATTAGCGAGCACGGAAAGCAAACAATATTACATAAAATACTCCATTTTTATCCGCGAACGCCAACGAAGTGTTTGACGGTCTGGCGGTAAAATTAAGAACTGCAATAAGAAGGACTACAAAGTGTTTAGGCATTAGATGCAACACGTACATTTAAAATAACGTCTAGCTCAAAAACATTTTGCTCTTTATCTCAGTAGAACGCCTATTGCAGTAAAGAAATTTCATATTATATTTGCGTATGAAAACCTAGAATTGTGCAAGGCATGGGCTATTGCAGCTAGTAGAATTTCTTTATTTGCAGATATACCTTAACAGTCTCACTTGACTGTTGTATTACTTAAAATAATATTAATTTCATGGGAATGTGAATAAAGTGGTTATGTTTTGTAAACATAAGCGGAAAATTTTCTCACCCGATTCTATTTTTATAAATAAACATTATAACGTGGGCTGCCTTAAAAAGTGCCTCTTCTTCTTCTTTAGGTCGCTTTCGATTATTTAAATACTCAAAAATAAAATTCACTTTTATGTGAGCCATGTTAGTTTTGATTCGTTAAATTTTAAATAACAACAAATTAACACACTATAGAAGCATACTGCAAACGGTTTGTTTTCCTTCTTAAAATGTAAAGTCAACCAGTTCAAACTTTGCAGCGCCATCTATTGCGGGTGACGATCGCGAATAGAACATACAATACCGCTTAAGTTTTACTACAAGAGAGCGATGATTTTATAAAATATTGTGAGATATTGTCCGAAGCGGGCACCGTTGTTTTTTAAACGAGACCGTGGTTACGGAAAAACCAACTAGTTATTCCGGTAGGGAGATTTTTGCTATAATAGTGTTGATCAGAATCAAGGGAGCTTAGTAATGCTTCACTTCTGGGTGGCTTTCTTATCATATGTTTATGTTATCGTATAAACAAATCTTCCCGCCAGATTTATATTTTTGGCCAACTTCTTCACGAGATTGTTTCTCCGATGCTTCTGCATCTTCTTCTGTCATCCTTATTGTCAGAGTCAATACGCAGGTTCAGAAAATAAGATCTTGATCTTCGTTTGCCTTCAAAATAAATAAATAGAAAGGGTGTTGCCACGTTCGCTTTTGTTTTATTGTGTAATTTTAAAATATTATCAAAAACTTACAGGTAATTATTTAGGAAACTGTAATATTTTAACAACAATAATAGTTTTTTATTAAACTTATGCGGCTGGAAGTCATGTCATTTGGTATGAAAACTCGTTCCGTACGGCAAAATAAACGATACGTAAAATGCTTCTTTGAATCCCCGTATTTTCTAAACCGGGCCCCAAATTAAATTTTAATGTTACTTTTCTTATATTTTGTGAGCTGCCCTGCACAGTTTATGCGCGGTTTTTGATACACCCTGTATATATATTTTTTTCCACTCTGGGGGCTCGGTGCTGGCCCGGTGGGACTTTACCCACTTCTGTCAATGGCCAGTCCGCCTCTGACTATTCAGTATTTCCAAATCAGTGGAAATCAGCCCTGTATGTAGATAAACGTGTTTTATATAGCACTGCGTATGTCGCGCATGCGATACACGTTATCACAAACTACTTTTCACTTTACGATCTAGTATCTTCGTCAGGCACGAAGGCTTTTACGTATTTATTTCGAGCGCGCAATTTGACATTCAGCGTACAATGAAAACTATTGACACGGGAAAATAAACTCAGTTTACAACGTGTTGTGTGGGAGACTCGGTTTGATCGAGTACTTTTATTATATGTATACAGTAATACAGTTTAATTAACGTGATAGTTTTATCGGTTGCCTATCTGTGTGGTGTGATTTTGTTGGTAAGCATAAAACTTTGTAAATGTTAATTTTTCGGTTGTAAGCTTAGGTAGATCGATAAATTTTTATTAAAATTGATAAAATAATTAAAAGATCAATAAAATAATTTATGCCAAATGTTTGATAATTTAAAATAATTTATAAATATTTAACTAAAACCTTCAATTAATGGAAATATTATTTTTGACACTAATTGCTGCTACTGCTCTTTAATGCTTTTTTAACACGAACTATGTACCTACCTTGAATTAAAATTTCAGTAGAGTTTACGTTCCTGATGTTCCATAATTACATGTTTTTAACCAAAAACAGGAAATAACAATGTAGGAATCCAGTGGCGTAACTAGAAAGAAAGCGGCATGCGGCACGAAAAAATTGTTTATGTTGAGACAAGGATGGTAGACAAATTGTCTACTATCCTTGATGTTGAAATAAGACCGTTGTCGGCTCCTACCGAATAGCAAATATACGCAGCCACAACTGCTTAGTGCTTGTTCAAGATAGATTAAAACATCATATTTTTTAACACGGGAGAGATACAGTATTTTTCTAATAGATTGTAAAAACCAAGAGGGAGCGTGCGCCCCTTTGCCTTACTGTAGATGTCTACTGGAAATACATACGGTATATGCGGTATAAAACGCTCAATGCGTACACGTTTATGAGATTGTAAATACCAAGAGAAGGCATGCGCCTCTTTGCCTCCCTCGTGGTTACGCCACTGTAAGTATCTACTGGAAATACATACTGTATATGCCGTGTAAAACGTTCTATGCGTACACTCATATGAGTTATGGCAGTTTCTGATTCCAAATATTTGATGCACTTTTATTCAATGCCGTTTTGATCAAAGTTGTAATGTGTGTTTCTATGATTATGCACTAGAAAACCTTGTATAAATAATAACAACAGCAAATTTTATTAAGTCAACGTGTTGCGTCTCTTAAGTCTATGCGCACGTGACGGACACCACCATTGCTACGCCCTAATTGCGCTTATGAGTACTACTTATTATTATTCTCATGTCTTCTTCACAACTGATCTAAATTTGAAGACTGTATCCCTTAGATGGCGAAAACGCACTGTAAAGAATATTTCTTGTGATTTAGTTTTTTCGTCGGGTTCTAGTTATAGCTAAGAACATTTATATTTTTCTAAAAAACAATGCGAATACAAAGTTCTTCTTTAAAACAATGTTGTTGGTCTAGGCAGTTTACGCGAGGTTATGGTTAAGAATAGTTATTTTTTACAGAAGCAAATCTGAAAAGTACTTTTTTAAAAACAATGCTGTTAGTTTTGGCGGTCTACCTGAGGTTATGGTTAAATACAGTTATATTTTTACAGAAAACAATGTCAAACCAAAGTTTTATTCTCTGAAATCAAGCAGTAACATATGAGAGCTTTCTCTAAATATTTTCATACTGCAGAACTTATTACAATAGTGAGCAGTCATTAAAAACTTATCGTGCATTTGTTACTTGTTTTGTTTTTATACTGCAAAACTTATTTATTAATATATCGAGCAGTTATTAAACATTTGTCGTGCATTTATTACTTTTCTATGGTACATTTATTTTTTTATCTGGCAAAATTTTTTAAAATATCGAGCCGTTGATTATTAGCCAATTCAAAAATGTTGACCTTTTTATTAACCGATATGAGGCAACAAGTGGTGGATTTCCCGAACTATAAAGTTAAACTTTTATGTTGAGACAATAATATTAGTTATACAAGCAAAATCGGAATCAGCGTTAAAGAGTGAAGCAGATATGAAAGAAGAAACAGCAATATAATACCAGTGGTTTTTACCAGGGACGTAAACCGAAAAAAAAATAACATTTTGGTTTTCAGCTACGGTTCAATTTTTTAAAAACTTTGGTTACGTTTTCGGTTACGGTTTACTGCTACTTAAAATTTCGGTTTTGGTTACGGTTGCCGGTATGTTTTGGTTGTTCTTTATGAAAAGCAAAGAAAATTCTCGACAAGATTATGTGGAAAAAATTATGCAATGTAGTTTTTAAAAATTTGTTGAAATTATCACGCAAAAGTGGCAACACTGGAAGGGCTTTTCATGAAATGCTCAATTAAATATCTCCCTACGATATATCACAGTGATTATCCGGACGGTGCCGGCTGGCGACATTTTGCCGATATATAACATGCAGCGTAGTTTACCGGCAATTAAAATTTGGCCGGCGGATGACGTGTTGTTTAAGGATGTGTTCCATATTTTAACTCTGCTATCAACAGACGCCATAGTTCCGTGCTAGAATGCGTGTACAGCGTTGTTACTTTGTGAGGCATGAGTTTGTCGAGAATTCGAACTCCGTGCGGGGGACATTTTTAAATTTTATTTCCACTATTTTTTTTTAAATAGAGTACATGTGTTATCATTATTGTTAGTTGTTGTGTAAATGGTGACACGCTACTGTTTATGTTCTCTGGAATTTTTAGCGATAGTGGCAACGCTGCAGGCGCAGCAATATGCACACTGTCGACTCACCGACCGCCACAAAAATTAAGTAATTGCGAGTAAAAAGGAAAAATGTATCCTGCTCAGTGGCGTTACTAGGAATGCGAGGGCTCGTGGCAAAAACTTTCTGATGGGCCCATGTACAATATGTATCAAATTAACTGTCAGGTCGTGGGATCTTGCTTATTTACAAAGACGAAAACGGTTAAATTAAGGCAAAGTTGCAATATTTTGTTCTTACTAATACTCTAAAGAAATCAAAGCATTTTATTTCAGAAAATAAAAATGTAATAAGAGTGCCATGGAAATACGATGCCATTTCATTTATTAAAAAAAAATCTTAGTAGGTCATGAACTGAACCTTATTCTGAAAATAAATAAACACACCACTTGTATTAACTTCTACAGTTGTAAAAACAAAACAAAAACATTTACGTGTAATTAGGGCAACACGTAAACAAAATTCCTTGAAATTTTGATGTACATTTGATGCACGGTATGACATACGGTGTATTACTGAAACGAAAAGAAATGTGCTTTCTTAAATGACCACCACTTGCTTTAATTTGCATTTAAAATAAGAAACATATACACGTTACTGTAAAGATAATTCGTCCACAGCATCCACTCATCTGCTTAATTAGAACAGAGAATCAACAGCGAGCAGCACAGGCACGCCAACGCACATCACAAGCTACATTACACAAATGATACATTGTTGCATTTTAATGCGGAACCCACACATTGTATTTTTTAAAAATAATATTTTATATATTTTGCATACGGGACCGCAGGGGGCCCAGTGTTTTGCTGCTTACGCTACCCCTTCGTTACGCTACTGATCCTGCTGGTTAAGTATTCATATCATGTTATACGATAACGTCATACCGGCAAACACTTTGTAATCGCGTTTAGGAAACATTAAAAATTGTACTCATTGTTTTGGCTACAACCCTAAGGGTCACCTAAAAGCGCTGAACATAGGGAATGCGAAGATTAAATAGTAAATACCAATGTCGGTTCTACATTTGTCTGAACGGAAAAATACCGGTATATTTTTTAAATAATTACGATTATGGATTCCGGCTACAGTTCAAGACATTTTTGATTTCGGTTTTTGATTTGGAATATATTTCGGTTTTTCCGGTTTTACTCTGGGTTACGCTGCAAGTCCCTGGTTTTTATAAATGTTTGAAAAGTTAGGTTTTATTGAAAATTGAAAACATATCACTATAAGAAATACCCATGGGTTAGGCGCCCACAAGTACGTGGGACGAGGCTCACACACCTAGCTATGCAGCACATATTTTCAATTTCTAATTTAAATACACTCTGCATAAAAAGTCGGAATTTATATAAATACCTACAATTTAAATTCCGTAATTATTTTGGACAAACAGAATTTGTAAGTTGGTTTGATAATTGTTTTTTTATTAATTGGTTCCCTGTGACGCAAGTAGGTACTAAAGTGGCTTAAAAAAGAGGCCCGGGAACAAAATTCGCAGGAAAGAAAAGCCTTAGTAAAAAAAGTAAAACAATCTACAAAAATTACCCAAAAAAATCCTTTGGGAAATAGTCCGGCATATATATGGCATTATTTAAACCTAGCACATCTATTTTAGGAAAGATTTTCAAAACTGTTTCCATGTAATTTTTCCGGCGACTGTTTTATCCTGGGAATTATTTACGGGGGTTGTTTGTTCCGGGGAATGTTTTCACTGGAGGATCGTTTTATTTCGCAGGTGTTTTTACCGCGAGTGTTTGTTTGAGCGATTTTTTTGGTGATTTTTTTCAGGGACGTTTTCTCCGTAAACACAATCTGGCCCCCATAAGCAAAAGCAAAGTTAGGCCCCTCTGGAAACACCATTAATAACAAGCATTGAGATACCATTCTGCCAAGCAATAATAATAAGTACGTGGTTTCTTTTAGAATACTCGATATTACTACAGCGTTATCGTTTATTGCTGCTGCACAAACAACAGTTGATGTCAATGTCATATATTTTAATTATAATTGTCTGTGTTATCTGCGTGTAGAAATTTTTAATCTTTGGTGTTAATATACCCTAACTGATTGCTGGAACTACAATTTTATAAATACAAGTCTTAAAAGACTATTGTTTCGCATTTAGCAGGTCGTGCTAAAAATAATTAGTGTAACTATGCGTTCTTTTGTTTAAATTAATTGCACGAATTATTGTTGTTAGAAATATTTTATGATTTGTAGGTACATTGCTTTGTAAGATATAACAAACAGGTTTAATTTTTATACAAAGAAAACTACGTCAAAATTATAGCAGTAATGACTGCAGAGCCCTTTAAAGTGATAATCAAGTGAAGAAAAGAATATAAGCAAATTTATTACAATTATTATTTTCTTAGAATTTTAAATGAAAAATACAAATTCGCACCTAGTCTTAGACTGTACTTTTTGTTATGGTCAATGTCAAAAAAGGGCTTAATAAGAATTTATAATTTTATGGTTACAGTTTTATAGCGAGGTGAAAACGGAAAACCAAGGCTAAACTCAAGGAAACGTTTTTTAATTCTGTCCCGTTTTATAAACTCCTGTAAAACGCCACTATTCCGTTGAATCCATTTGTTGTTATAGATTTAATATTTACTGATATTTTGCTTTAAAGAAAAATATATTACACCGTAGTCTTGGTATTTTCTATTTTCCAACTGCAAACATCATAACGCAATTTAATAATAATTTTTTAGATTTATATTTCTCTTTGCTCTATTATAGTTCATAAAGAAATTCCTTTTATGCACATGATAAAACATAACAAGGAAGCCTCACCCTTATTCACTGGGACGTCGATATTCACGGTAGGTTTATATCTAGGAGACGTTTAGGAAGGGATGTCTTATCATATTGTTACGGCATTAGAATGTTAGGCTAATCGAAACATTTCAAATTTAACCTGGAATAATAATGATTGAAAATAGGAAATATGCAAAACATATATTTTTGCAAAGACAGTTGTTAGTATGCGCATGGGTAAAGAACCCAAGTAAAGGGAATCAGTACGTACACCGAACTACTTTTGTTATGTACAAAATCAAATTTGTACAGGAAATGCCGAGAAGCAGAAAATCTATAAGATTATAATTAATCTAAATTTGTTTATTCATACAGTAAACTTAAGTACATGTTTGCTTAGCAACCACTGAATAACGTTCAGGTTAATGAAATAATTTATAATTTATGTTAATGTAAATTAAACTAACCGTTTCTAAATACTCATAATAACAGCAAATAGTATTTTTTGTTTTCCTATACTTTTTAGTATTGATTTCCTGAAAATGTTCGATTTCTAGATTTTGACGGAAATACATGTTTTCATGGAATTCAAAGAAGTTTTATAAAAATGTCTGTGGGTCTGTGCGTTACGCGTACGGATAACTCTCGAACGGATGGTCCGATGGTGAGCGTTGGAATGTGGAGGTTTGTCAAAAATTTACCGACAAAATAAGCTTTCAAGACAATGTTACAATGCAAGAAAATTTTTGTGCGATTGAAACCTGTGAAGTGAAAAATATTTTTAAAATATTGGAAATTTCCAGACAAAGAAAATATTCCAAAAAAAACTGCCAATTTTTTTGCATTGTAATATGGACAGAAACCGTGAAAGCCTAAAAGTATATAATTTATCGCAAATAAAACAATTCTTAACTTCAACAGGTTTTAGCTTTATACGTATTTGGACACGTTGACATGTCATTTTCAGAGGCAAGATTAAAACATTAAAAGTAAGCTGTTGGTGTTGCTATAGGAACAATAAATCTTTATAACTTGATCTTGGTTTTCTATATCTGCGTCAAGATGACTTGATTTCTCATTTAATCCAAAAACGTCCATTAATGGTGAATTTAAGAGATCAATTTGCTCATTCATCAAAGGTACAGATTTTAAGTGCTTGTGAATTTCAAATGCTTCTAGTATATCCAACTTACGTTTATTACCACACAAGTCTTCTAATAAGCGTTTAGCGTAATTGGATTTATGTGGGTCTTTATATTCGTAACAACGTACCTGTTTCCTGTACCTAATATCAACATTTTTAATTGTTTGTCCTATATAAACCGAATTACAGTGCGAGCAATTTAATTTGTAAATTTTAGTAAATTGTCTGTTCTTTCTTTAGTATTAAACAAAGCGTTTAAAATGTTTTTTGTCGTTTTCAAAGTTATGTTACATTTATTTGATTTGTTTATAATTTTGGCAATTTTTTCCGATTTCATTTTATTTCATTTTATCTGAAGTAGTTGGATACATTTTCTGAATAGCTGTTTTATAATTTTTCTCTTTAATTAGTGTACATGAACTTATTTTTTTTCTTCTTCTAAAAACTTGTAAATGTGCCGCGAAATCTACTGAAAAATTTGGCATTAAGAGTGTTGCACCTATTACTTGTTACAGGGTGGCGCGCTGTAGAAATGTACAGCCGCGCCCGCTAGAAGAACCCTAAATAAGGACTGGACATATTATTCTTTTATTGGTGCCTTTGAAGCATGTCTAATTGTCTAAACCTGTGTGTTACAATGATATTTTTTATAGACGCGATGCGGGACGTGCTTAGTACATATAGTTTTTCGCGTAAACGGAAGTACAAATACCTTCACTTTTATTTGAATTTTTTCGTTTTTGTTTTAACTAACTGTAAGTTCAGACAATATCATTGTTTCCAATGGCCTTATGACGTTTTTTGATTATAGTTTAAAATTGATTGTTTGAATCAAATTAAACTTTCGAATTGAAATTAATTCATTTTGACCGGTTTTGAATTTACTTGAAATTCTATTTTGACCTCGTAAATACTAATTTAATTGTAGTGCTTACCGTGTCTTTCTCAAAATTATTTTCGTTTTGTATTTTTCTAACAATTAAAAGTTGATTAACCTCAAAATTCAGTAAAGAAATTATTATATTACAACATTATCTGAGTAGCTATAGGTACTTGAATTGGATTGTATTACCAGTGGCGTAACGCGCAATCGATGAAACAGGATGCAAAGTTATAATATTGTATAATAATAAATAATAAAAATAAAATGCAAAACATTAAACAAAAATTAAAAAGTAATAGAACATAATGGTTACATATCTACTTAACTATAAAAATATTTTTTTAAATTTGCCACTAATGTGTGAAATATTTAGGTCTCGTGTAACTTCGTTTTCAATTGACTAAAAAGCTAAGCTGCTTAATCTATTTTGGGATAATGTAGTCCTTAGATAAAATTAAATAAGTTCAAATACCTCTATTCTCATTATTATTATTTACTGTATAGACCAGCTACAATCATCGTATTTATTAATAAATCCTAGCTTTACTTTGTTGAAGTTCATATTGATTTTTTATATACAATACCTTAATTCACTTCAACAATATTTATTTATTTACACTTTATACTATGGATGCACTGAGTATTCGGGTGGCCAAATAAGTGGCCGAATATTCGGCCATTTTTTGGAGCTTGCCGAATAGTTTTTTTTTAATTTGCCGAATATTCGGCATTTGGTATACGAAAACAGTACTATATATGTTGCAATTTCTTGAAAATTTTGATGTTATAATTAAGATTAAAATACATTTAAACAAAATTATAATCTCGGTAGTCAAACTGGACTCTATCCGCTTATGCAAAACAATTAACCCACACATTTCGGCAGTATTCGGTGTATAAGTATACGCCACATGGCCGAATAATCGGCTCGAGTTAGGTAATATTCGCTACTTAGCCGAATAGTTGGTCCAAGCAATTGGTCTAATATTTGATGCTCGTCCGAATAGTCGTCTATACTTGGCTGAATAGTTTGCCGAATATTGGTATTATTTTTCTTCTCTGTTCAGACCCAGCCAGTTTCTTAAATTGCTCATCCAGGATGTTCTTCTCCTGCCTCTAGCTCTTTTTACCTCAATTTTCCCTTCTATTATAAGCTGTAATAACATGTACTTATCGTGACGCATTATATGTCCAAAATATGTCAATTTGCGTCTTTTAACGGTGTTTTTGAGCTCTCTTTCGTTGTTGAATCTACGCAATACTTCTTCGTTGCTTAAATGGTCTGTCCAGGGGATTCGAAGCATCTTTCTGTATGACCACAATTCAAATGAATTGATTTTTTTCAGCATTTCTTTTTTAATTGTCCATGCTTCTACTCCATAAAGAAGTATACACCATACGTAACAATTTAGCATCTTTACTCTCAATGCTAGATTTAGTTGCCGATTACATAAAATTTTTTTGTATTTCATAAAAGCAGATCTTGATATTTCTATTCTTCCTTTTATTTCGTTGTTGCAGTCCATGCGTTCGTCAATTAGGCGTCCCAGGTATATGTATTTGTCGACTTGTTCAACTCTAATGTTGTTGTGTGTGATGTTGACATTAATGTTGTCTCTGCTTATTACCATTGCTTTGGTTTTGCTTACATTAATTATTAAACCCATATTGGCACTTTCTTCGGCAACTCTATTTAGTAATGTTTGAAGATCTTCTTCGCTACCAGCAATCAAAGCCGTGTCGTCCGCATATCTAATATTATTTAGAAGTAGTCCATTGATTTTAATACCTTCTGTTCTGTCCGCTAAAGCATTTTGCACTATCGTTTCTGAGTACAAATTAAATAATATGGGCGATAGGATGCATCCTTGTCGTACTCCTTTTTTAATTTTAATTGTGTCAGTTAATCTGTTGTTTACTCTAACTTTCGCTGTTTGTTCCCAATATAAGTTTTTTATAATACGAATATCTCTACCGCCAACCCCAATCTGGCTGAGTACCTTTAGTAGCTTTTCATGCTGAACATTGTAAAAAGCTTTTGTAAAGTCAATGTAGCATATATAAAGATCTTGTCGCATGTCCAGGCATTTCTCTGACAAAGTTGTTAGACTGAAGAGTGCTTCCCTTGTACCCAATCCAGCTCTAAAACTAAACTGGGTATTACTGATGTTATCTTCATATTTCCTCTTGATTCTCTCGTATATGATTCTTAAAAAGATGTTTAATACATGACTCATGAGACTTATTGTCCTGTATTCATTACATCGCTTTGCATTACTTTTTTTTTTGGGAATTGGTATGAATATTGACTGAGACCATTCTTCTGGTATTATTCCTTGTTCATATATTTTATTAAATAGTTTTGTAAAAGTCTTAATGCTTTCGTACCCCATTGCTTTTAGGAGTTCAGTTTGTACGTCATCTGGCCCTGGTGATTTACGGTCGTTACTAATTCTTATAGCTCTTTCGACTTCTGATACTGAAATCTCTGGGCCTTCGTCGTCAATTTCTATGATAGAAGTTTTACCTACGACTGCGCTTAAAAGGAAAACGTGGATCCATTCCATTTCATTAATTCTTAGATAGATTTTAGTCACTAGCAGCTTAGAAAATTACCTTTCCGCTGAAGCTGATGAGTGATATTACTCGTATGGTCAGAAATAAAATAAAAGTAATACACACTTCAGAAAACGAAGTATGCAACACACTGAATTATAATATAATTAGTTCTAACATGTTTTTTTACTGAATTGATGCATTTTAGTTATTTTTTGAAAGCATTATTTTTAAAATGAATTATTTTATTTATAAAATTTTCGGTTATGTCTTTGTTATATTCTTCAATTGATAAAAAACAAAGTTTGCGCAGTTGATCATCAGAAGTAGTTTCTGCATGAGAATAAAAAAAATCAATTGAAAAGAAGTCAAAATAAGGTATTTAAAACAGTTCATGCAGTTATACTTTTATAATAATAATAAA
Source organism: Ctenicera cuprea (assembly GCA_958336395.1). Classification (NCBI taxonomy): domain Eukaryota; kingdom Metazoa; phylum Arthropoda; class Insecta; order Coleoptera; family Elateridae; genus Ctenicera; species Ctenicera cuprea. The sequence goes on from OY284490.1 coordinate 42,573,167, forward strand.
AAAATATACTTTTTTATGGATTGCCCGCCGACATAAAGATAAAAACATTACTCCTTCTTGTGTAACTTAAAATTACAATTTAACTCAATGTTTGTTTTAATAAAATAAAGTGTTTCTGAAATGTGACAGAATCAGGGGGCCTTTTTTACCGGGGACCCTGTTGCTTAGCACTCATGGCACCCCGCTAGATACGCCCTTGTGTATTACTTAACTAACTTGGATAGTTTTGAATTGAATTGTTATGAATTAAATATAATGATTGAATACTGCAGAGAGTAGTTTAATTAAAATTTTAGTTTTGGAGATTAATGAGTTGTAAAGGTTTTTTAAAGGAACTCGGCAAATAGCTTGTATTGAATATTTTTGAATGAAACCGATTGGTTTTGAATTGAATTTATGAAATTTATTGAATTGTTTATTATCCGAATTGAATAGGAATTGAATTGTACACATGTTGGTTGAATACTTGCCTCGATTATAATAACCTTGAAATATCTAAATTAATAACATTGAAAAATGTAGATTAAGTAAAAATAGCTTTGAAAACGAATAAAAACATTTTAATTGTGGAATTCATTGTTATGTATTTTACAATGCGCTTCTGTTTTTGCATATAGTTTCTTTTACCGAAAATCTGTTATAATAGAAGTACAACACATGTACGTGTATTATATAAAAGTAAGTATATTTACGATTATAAAGTGTGTTTTCGTGTACTGAGTAGATTATTAGGCTATCAAATTATAAATATTTAAAAGTTGTCTGCGTGCATTTGTTTAAGGTGACGCCAGGTATAGAGTACGTATTTAACTTTTAATACCTAATGTTTAACGTTATAAAACAGTTTAATTTATATTATGTACACCTTCTAATAGGTTGCAAAACATTTTCTAGTCGTCACTCTCACTAAAAGTTGATTTTGATCTTCATAAATTACAATTGTTGTTACTTGTACTTGTTTGTTTTTGGTTATTTTGTCTATGAAATTGTAGGCTATTAAAACCACATTCCTAGACGTGGGTTCAATTATTTCTTTATCAATAAGTAGAAGTAATATAAAATACGTTGTACATGAACATGATCCTCTATCTAAACATTTATTTAAATAAAATTTTTAATCGCGACAGATATGTATCCGAGCATGCCCAATCAAATTATTTTTAAAACAATATTTTTGTATGTAATTAAATATTCCATTGTATACACGTTTTACACAAAAGTGACATCGTGCATATCTTCTATCTTCTAAAGAGGGTGATTTGAAGTTTACCTTTCAAACTTAGGTAGGTAATTCCTTAGGCCATTTTAAGAAAACAAGTTCCCATGAACATGTGTTCTAAAATGCTTCGAAAGGAACCTAGGCTCTCTGAGGGGGCCAAAAATGAAATTTTAATTAACATCTTAGACACCCTTTAATGTAAAATAATAAAATTTTGTGTACGGTTTAGTACTAGTACGTGCTACATATAACAGAATCGAAGTAAAGTTATGAAAACCAGAAGTGTCCCAAAAGGGAATGGGGTCGTTTTTATTTATTATTTTCATAATCTTCAATTTTTTACCAGTTTAAGTCAGTAATATGACTCGAAGTTAAAAAATGCATAAAAATGATACTCTTCCATTTTTGGTACGATTAGTCATTTTACATAAAAAGTCAATTTAAACATTTTTTTTCTTCAGAATGAGAGAACTTTTTTTTTTGTTTCGTACTTATTTATTAACTTTGGATTCAGAAAACTTAGAGATAATGCATAACAGCTTACCACTAACTAATAACAAAACGTAATTATTACAGTACAATAGTGGTTGTCCAAATAAAAATTGAAATCATGTTGCTAACAAAACTTTTTGCGTTTTTAAAATCTACCAATATTTTGCAAGAAAAAATATTCTTGTAGTTTTTCTATAAAATGTGCCGTTCTTCTGTAAAATGAATCAGAAGAAAAAAAAATTTAAATCATACTAAAAAATCCAGTCCATTTTTTAACTTAGAATATTGCTGATTTAAATTGGTAAAAACATAAGTTTACAAAAATACTAAACAAAAATGACGCCCTTTTCCAGCTTAGGACGCCTATGGCTTTAATAATTTTATTTAGATGCTGTTACGTAGTAACACTTACTAGTATGCCATATTTCATTATTTTGTGTTAAAGAGTGTCCGAGATGTTATTTAAAATTTAAATTTAATTCGCCCCCTTCAGGGGGCCATAGCTTTCACATGTTAAGGAGAAATTTTTAACATAAACTGGCCTAAAAAATCACCTACCAGTATGAAAGATAAACTTTGGACCACCCTGTATATATTACATCCGTAACTGTCTCGCCATAACACGGCGATGGGCTCTTACATCTTGAGACAACTTCTTTATTGTTTTGAATGAATGTTTATGTATCACTTAAGGCGGTACCGGAAAGCACAAGCGGATCTCAGAGCGTTTTTAGTAACGGCTTGATAATTTGTTTATCACGAGTTGTATTAATGCAAATAGAGTGTCACCAAAAGAAACATTACAGTAAAAACAAAATAAAAATAGTTCTGCAGCAAGAGCTAAACCATACACGGTGATACCAATGAATATAAACAAATTATTATATTTGCATCCTGGAGAAGCACGCGGCAAACCTTCGGTTTATAACATCTTAATTGGAATATTAACACAATCATATTATTAGGTGCTGGTTTTGATTTCCGGAACTTTGCCGCCTGAACTGTCGAGTTGTTTTTTGCTACGGTAATCACCACGAGTCGAAGACGAGTGGTGATTTTCTTGTAATTGTAATTTTCTTATAAATCTTCTTTGTCGGCACCTAGGACTAAAACTCGTTTTTAGAGACGGGAGACAGAGATGGCAATGCGTCACGCTCCTATCAACGATTGTCTGAACATCTAAGCCTTAATCGAAAAAAAAAGTTTTTATAAAGCTGTTACCCTCTTATTTGTGATTGCGACACTACTATTTGTATATTTTTATTCTTAATATTAAACAAAATAAATGTAAAACCGTAGAAACATGAGCAAACTCCGGAGCCTTGATTAGTCTCTGAACCCATTATGTACGTCTCGCCTATACTCTGCGTAAGTATTGACGTTTTACGTGATTGGACGGGGGAATTGTGTTATCTATGCTAGCTAACAGTGACGCGCAGTCGCAGAGAGAAATAGTTATTTGGTAATGCAATCTAACGTAAAAATATGCTTAAATATTATCATTCAGCATCTATTTATTAAAACGCAGACCATTTCTACATTGTGTAATATGTTATTAAGCAATACAAATTTGAAAGTTAAAACTACAAGAAACCTAAAACTAAAATCTCTTCTTTTTTCAGCCCGAAATCATCCACTCCTGGATGTAGGCCTCTTCCAAATCTTTCCACATCTTTCTGTTATAGGCTGTTTGTATCCAGTTCTTCCCTGCTACTTTCTGGATATCGTCTCGCCATCTTTTCTGGGGTCTCCCCACACCTCTCTTGGCCCTTCTTGGTCGCCAGACTATCAGTTTGTTGGTCCATTTGCTCTTCTGTTGTCGTGCTACATGCCCAGCCCATCGCCACTTCAACTGTGCTGTCCTTCTTGTCACATCTGTGATTCCCGTTTTTCTTCTGATCTCTTCAATTGGCACTCGATTTCTTAAACTAATTCCGAGCATGATCCTTTCTATTGCGCGCTGCGTTACTTGGAGGTTCGTAGGGATTTTCGTGTTAACGCCATTGTTTCTAAGCCATATGTAAGAACTGGCAATATACATTGATCGTAGACTTTTCGTTTCAGATTTATTGGTATATCTTTTGATCCTAGAATGAACCTGAGTTTACCAAATGCTGCCCAACAGAGCCCTTTTCTTCGATTAATTTCGGCAGTTTGGTTTCCTTTGCCCAATTGAATTTTATGTCCAAGGTATATGTATTCGGATACCTTCTCTAGGGTTTGGTTTTCGATGGTAATTTGTATTTGTTCAGGACTCATTATTTTGGTTTTCCTCAGGTTCATTTGTAATCCGATTTGGGTCGATGTTTGTTGGAGTTCTACCATTGTTTTTAGTTCTTCAGCTGAAGTGCTGATCAGAATGACATCACCTGCAAATCTCAGGTGGTTTAGTCTTACTCCATCAATATTAATTTCTTTACACTGCCAGTTCACATTTTTTAAAACATCCTCCAAGGCCAACGTAAACAACTTCGGAGAGATGGTATCCCCTCGTATTCCTCGTTGAATTGGATTTTATCGGTCTTCATGTCTTCTTCCAGTGTAATTGTCATAGTTGCCGTATCATAAACATATTTTATGAGGGTTGAGTATCTGGTGTCAACTCTTGCGTTATCTAGTGCTTTTAGGATTGCCCACGTTTCCACCGAATCGAACGCCTTCTGGTAATCGACGAAAGCCAAATGTAAGGGTATATTGTATTCCGTCGTTTTTTCGATTAACGTGCGTATACTTTGCAGATGATCTATTGTGCTGAATCCCTTACGGAATCCAGCTTGTTCTGGAGGTTGGTATGAATCCAGTTTGACTGTCAGCCCATTTGTTATTATTTTCGTTAGTAGTTTATATAAGTGGATAATAAGCTGATCGGACGATAGTTCTCTAAGTTGTTTTTATCTCCTTTTTTAAATAGCACGATGACCTCTGCATTTTGCCAAGACTCTGGGATTTTTCCCTCTATCAAGCATTTATTTAATAGGATTTTGACACTTTCTCTTAGTTTTTCTCCTCCCATTTTTATCATCTCGCTAGTAACCCGATCTTCGCCTGGGCATTTTCTGTTCTTCATTTGTTTGAGTGCCATCCATAATTCCTCTTTATCTATTTCGGGAATCTCTTCTGATCCCACATTTTGGTCTTCTCTGCTCATGTCTCTTCTCTTTTCATCAATTTTTCTGTGTCTGGACTAATTTTCTTGTTCTTCTTTTTGTGTTTTGTACAAGTTTCTTTTGTTGCTACGTGTATGCTGTTAGTTATGTATGCTGAAAGTTCATTTATTTCCATTTTTATTAGATTTCCTGTTTTTCAATTTTTTGCTCATTCGGTCTTGGAATTTTTCTTTGTTGTCTGTTATTATCTCTGTTGTTGGACCTTTTTGTTTCTTCAGTATTTTGTTTCTTTCAACCTTAGTGTTAATACTCAACATTGTTCTAATAATTCGGTGGTCGCTGTTCGTGTCAAATTTATTTAAAACTGTAACCTCTCGACACATGGCTTTATTATTGGTGATGTTATAATCTATTTCATTCTTTACTGTGCCTGTGGGGCTTTTCCAAGTCCATCTTCTTTTAATGGCTTTTTGAAGAAGGAGTTCATGCAGAATAGATTTTCACCTTTACAATAGTCCACAAGCATTTGTCCTCTCTTGTTTCTGACTCCTAATCCATATTTGCCTACCTGTGGGAGGTCGTCGTTACTGTTATTTTGTCCTACTTTGGCATTTAAGTCGTCCATAATAATTACGAATTTAGCGTTTTCATTTGTCTTTGCTGTTGATATGTCTTCGTAAAGTTGTTCTATGTCTTCGTCTTCCGAGACACTGGTTGGGGCATATACTTGGATTACTTGTAGACTGTATCTTTTATTTAATTTAATTGTGCAGTAGATGACTGCCGATATAGCCTGCATTTTTGTTATTAGATGTTTCAGCTTTTTATTTATTAATATTGCAACTCCTCCTTCATGGTCCTTTATTTCTGTATTTTTCTGAAAAAGTAAATGTCCTGATTTCAAAGAGGTGGTCATTTCTCCTTTCAATCTGGTTTCGCTAAGTCCTAAGATGTCCCATTTAATGTGTCGCAATTCTTCTTCTAATCTTTCCAAATGCTCTGGTGCTCTTAGTGTTCTGATGTTATAAGAAGCAATCCACAATGTTTTGTTTTGTTGTTTTTTATTTTGTGTCTTCTTCGTATTTTTATTTAATTCATTTTGGTTTATCGAACTTTTGCCTCCCCCAGAATCCGAATCGAGGCAGACTGATTTCGCAGTGCAAGACTGTGAGCTAATTGCTCTACTTGCCTGGGGTATATTTTTGAAATTCGACGTTTTCATGTTTCTTGGTTTGGAAGGTTTTTTGGCAATTAAAACGCCCCGCTTGCCCTGCGTGTTGGCGAGTAGGGTTTGGTTAAGTGGAGGATTTGTTGTGGTATGGATGGGATCTGAGAGTTGGGAAAAGTTTTCCTCCTGGTATAGGATATGGGAGATAAAACCTGGCTGGCTAAGGCAGGGGAGCGTCCCTGAAGTAGACCTGTCCTCTATTGGGATTATAGAGGAGTGTCCACCGCCTACCTTTAAAAACTAAGATAGATACGAGATAATAATAATTACATGTATTAAGTCTTAATGTAACCCGCTCACGCGCATTGATGTATTTATAGCGATTCCTATAACTAACTCGAACATGATATAACAGTTTTCTGTTAAATCATACCATTCAAAACCCACTTTCAGTGAGAACACGCTAAGATGTTTAACTCAAAACTTGCGTGTTCGGTACACATTTCTGTTTTTTAGTATAGAGTCCATTAAACTAATTATTTGAAACTCTAACTTTATAGCTATTGAAAAGTCTTACAGTTAAATGGACAAATTTGAAACTTATCGATATGTACTGTTTAACTTTTACTGTTTACTGTTCATAAACATTGTTATTTCGTTGCAAATAAGTTACATACAAGACTGTTAATGATCTACGTCTCTAAAATCTTAATTTTACAGAATATTGAAAGCCAAAGAAAAAAAATCGGAAATGCTAGTTTGAAACCGGCCACATATTTTTTTAGTTTGAGCAATGCACTTGGAATATATTTTATATATTTAACTTTTGAATCGAATTAGTAATTAGGCTTGGGCTGTTAAATAACTCTCCAGGTTACAGGTTGCACAGACGTGCACTAGACTATTGTAATAAATCTCATTAACATGCTTAGCTTATTTAGGTATTGTCTAGTACCTAAAAGGTTGCAGTTATTCGTTACATAAATTCTTGTTTTACTTCTTGTCTATGTAATGAGTAGTAGCAAGCAACATTGTATCGTATGCGTTGTTTGGCTAGTTACAAACTATTTTATTTGAAAAATAAAGACCTTCATAATGATAATCGTTTCACCTTATGAATAAAATAATAAATCAATTCCTACCCGTTACTAACAACTCGTCGCAGCAATGACAGAATAAAGGAGAATCTGTAATAATCATATTTAAACCAGTGGAGGTTGTTAACAATAGGCACTGCTTTTCCAAACCTTTTAATCTCCGGTGTAATAGGAGCTTGTGTTGCATTTTAAAACTGTATTAATTACCAGACGTAAGTCTAATGAAAGTAGAAGAAGAATTATTAAGGTAGTTTATGGTTTACACCAAAAAACTAATTTCCACTACTTAGCAAACTCTAAATTATTTAATCAGATACTTATTGGCGCGTTTAGGCATAGGCACACAGGGCGTGCGCCTAGAGCCCTCAATTTTTAGGGGCCCCACACAGTCAAAAGCTTTTTTTTAATTAATGGTAATGTATCAGATGACGAAATTCATACAATGATCACTGCTCTCATTACTAATTTTAAAGAGGACATTGATTTTGACGACTAGGAATGAATTGTTGCAGTTTTTCATATTTGTTCTAAAATCCCCTCAAAAAATGTATCGGTCAGCTTCATTCTGCTGCGTGGCTTGAAATACATTTCCAAATGTGAAAATATTTTTGCATATTTAACAAACCATTCTAGTTAGTAACGCCCGTTGAAATGAAGAAAACGTTACGTAAGAAATAGCGTGGAACAGAGCCTAATTTGTATTATTGGGCCCCCTATTAAAAGCCTATGTACTTTGTATTAAACATTTATTAACGTCAAGAAATAAATGTATGACGTAAAAAGATATTTTCTAACGGTAAAAGATGTTTTCTAACGCTATAAAATGATTTTTTGACGTTAAAAGATATTTTTACCTTAAACACTTTATCTTTACATTTATTGACGTTAAAAAAATCATTTCATAATTCAATTCCATTATTTCATGTCAAAGATTCATTTACTATCTTAAAATAATTTATTTGTAGTTTACAAATAATTTTTTCATTTTTATATTATTTTATTTTAAATTGCTTGAACGGTTTTCAGTCCTCAAGAAATGGTTTTTTGACGAAAAAAATAATTTGCGGGTGCTTAAAATTTATATTTTTGTTTCCAAAATTGATTTTATGACGTCAAAAATTGATATTTTTACGTCTGAAATTTATTTGTTTCATGTAACAATTTTAAGAACTATTTAACTACTAATACATAAAACGGATCTTCTGACGTTAGTGAATAATTATTGACAGCGAAATGTAATTAGTCACGTCAAAAAACCAAGTTTTGTCATCCAAAACTAATTTTTTATTAATGTCAAAAAATCAATTATTGACGTCAAAAAATCATTTATTGACCGCAAAAATGCATCTATTGACGTCAAAAAATCATTTCGTAAGTCAATTCCATTATTTCATGTCAAAGATTCATTTACTAACATCTTAAAATAATTTATTTGTAGTTTACAAATAATTTTTTAATTTTTATGTCATTTTATTTTAAAGGGCTTGAACGGTTTTCAGTCCTCAAGAAATGATTTTTTGACGTCAAAAATTGGAATTTTTCACTTAAATAAACGAATTTCAAAATAGTTAATTTTTGACGTCAAAAAATCTATTTCCTACGTTTAAAATTTAATTTTTAACGTCTATTATTCAATTTTTTACGCCAGAAATTATTTAGTTTTGAGAAAAATATAATATGGTTTTCTACAATTCAGGATAAAAAGTTAAACGGTGTTCATACTCCCCTTACCGCAAATAATACAAAATTATGTGAAAAATATTAACTGCGACTATGAGACAGAATTTGTATTAAAAAAGGTATTTAGAATAATATAAATAATATATTTGATATTTATTTCTTCCGCTTAGTGCACTGAGTGCGGATGTCAATTATTATTACAAAATTATTACCTGAATACTAGTAAGTACGAGTATAGGAGTATAAATTCGAATGTACTGATGGATAATAAAACATAAATAAAAACAATTTTTGTACATTTTGAGGAAGTTAAACGTCCCGTTTTACTTGACGCCGCTATGCGATTGCCTAGGTTTGTATGTCCACAGTTCTGGCTCTGCTGTGGGGCAAGAAAGGTTTCCTACGAGTATGTGACTTTAATAAACAGATTTATAGATTTGCAAAATTAATGTGTAGAAAAAAACTTTCGTAAAAATTGTGAATTAGAATAAATGAATTTTAGGAAATCATACGTGTATTTATTGAATTTTCTAATTTATTAAAAAATATATATCTATAAGGCCGTGGGCCCCAATATTTCGGACCGCCTAGGGGCCTCAACGGGTACAAATGCGCCACTGCAGATTCCATAGAATTTATAGTAATTGTACATTTACATTTAAGCCGTGCGTAGGTTTAAATATTCGTTAAAAGTGTATATCTTAAAAGGAGTAGACATCCAAGTTGCCTAAAGGAAACAAAACCCCTTTTATTTTATGTATGCACAACTTTCGATGATATCAATATTTTGAACAATTCGTATATTTGCGTAAACGCGTTTTCCAACCTTTCAAGCGAAGAAAAAGTTATCACTTATTTTTAATGGTTCTACAGAAACGCCTCTTTCTAACGTCCCCTTGTTCGGTCTGCATTAACAGTATAATTTGTAATAAAATGACCGTGAGTCGTTACACGCGTGTAACCATTATTACATCTTAAACGTGTTCGTCACATCGCATCGCCGCAACAGTAATGACCGTAATCATGTCCTGTTGTCAACATTAAATTTCGTTATTTTCATACATCTACTAAATTTAATTAATTTTGCTTAGACATTGTTGAAAGCACAGATAGCAGGTATCTCTTTTTAAAAGTACTGTTTTTAATGATTTCCTTTAAGTCTTATTACAATTTACTCAAATTTCACTTGTGTACTTCATATGATGTCCACTTGCAGGTAGGGAAATTCCATCAATGGTGCATATATTGCGAGCTTTAAGATCCTTGTTATTATACCTAACATATTAAAAGCAGCAGGAGAAGCAATCGGAGAAAGAACATTAAAAATACCACCAAAGAAAAGAAACAAGTCACCATGGTTTAATGCCGAAACAAAAGAAATTACGAAAAAGAAGCATAATGCCTATAAAATATATAAACGTACCAGAAGCGAAGAAGATATAGAAATATACATACAACAAAGAAATGAAGCAAATAGAAAAATAAGACAATTAAAAGAAGGTTACTGGGAGAACTTCACAAAAGAAATGGAAGGAGACATGTACGGAGCACAAAAACGCGTATGGAAAATGTTAAGGAACAGAAAACTAGATGTTAGTGACACAGTACAGATAAACCGAATAAGGAAAGATCAGTGGGAAGACTACTTTAAAGAACTCTACAAAAATGACGAAAACGCACAAAATCCTCAGATTATTGAGGAAGGGGAAGCTCACGACTCAGTCCAAATAATGGATGCAGACGTAAGAAACCCAATCAAAAAGTTAAAAAATAAAAAAGCAGCTGGAGCTGATAACATACTGAACGAATTTCTTAAATACGGCGGCGAGGCGCTCATAAAGCAAATAACACAATTGTTTAATATTATTCTCACACAATCAAGAATCCCGTCCGACTGGAAGACAAGCATCACCGTTCCAGTATTTAAAAAAGGCGAAAAGAAGGACCCCAACAACTACAGGGGAATCACTTTCCTCAGCACTACACAAAAACTATTCACCAGGTTAATACTAGAAACGTTGGAACCTCACATACAAATATCCGAAGAACAACAGGGCTTCAGACGAAACCGTTCAACGGTAGATGCAATATTCGTGATAAGGCAAATAGCCGAAAAAGCGATCGAATTTACGAGGCCTGCCTTTATGTGTTTTGTAGACTTGACAAAAGCCTTCGATCGAGCACAGCTATCAGATATATTAGAAATACTAAAAGAAAAGCAAACGCCACAGAACATAATCAATATAATAAAAGATCTCAATACAGACACTAAAACCAAAATAAAAGTAGACCACGAATACACAAATGAAATAAAAACTACAAAAGGAGTGAGGCAGGGGGGACTCTCTAAGCCCTATATTATTTAACTTGGTAATGGACAAGATCACTGAAAACATTCGCCCTCTTCAAGGATATAAGATGGGCAACAAGAAAATTAATTTCGTGTGTTACGCAGACGATGTTGTGCTTATAGCTGAGAACGAAAACGACCTACAACGGCTACTGCATACATTTACAACTACAGCAAGAAAATACAACATGGTAGTGTCAGTAAACAAAACTAAGTCACTAACAATCTCAAAAACTCTATTACGCTGCAAGCTGGAAATCGATACGAAAATGATCGAACAGGTTCTGAACTTTAATTATCTGGGCACAATAATATCAAGTAACAAAAACCTAAATGATGAAGTCAAGCAACAGGTGTTGAAAGGAGCAAGAGTAGCTGGAAACCTTAAAGACATAGTCTGGAAAAACAAGCACATGTCAACAGAAAGTAAAACCAAAGTGTACAAGACGATTGTAAGACCTATATTGACTTACGGAGTAGAGACGCGTGCAGATACAAATAAAACGAAACAATTAATGCGAACGACTGAAATGAATATATTAAGATCGATAGTCGGAAAAACAAGAGCAGACAGAGTCAGAAACAATGATGTAAGAGAGGAATGTAATATAATCGACATAGGCAAATTCACCAAAGGAAGGAGAAAGGGCTGGAACGAACACATTGGAAAAACTGATAATAACAGACTAATAAAAATAGCAAGGGATTAAAAAACAAGTAGGAAGGAGACAGCCAGGACGGCCACCGAAGAGATGGGCGGAAAGTTGGAGAACCAATTATTGCTGGACCAATTAATATTGGTTTCAAAAAACGGCCGATTCTTGGAAAATCTTGAGAAATCAACTGCGTCATTCTTGAGTACTGACAAGTTCATTGTAGTAAACATAATACTTAACCCCCAATAATTTGATGCGTATGTTTTCGTAGTTATGAATCAGTGTAGTTTATAAATCTATACGCGCTTCCAAAACACATAAAAAACTTTCAACAGTTTATCCAACCATTTATTGGACTATTGTATACGTTTGTATTAAGGTTATGTCTTTGATGTTCCAAAATCGACTAAATTTGTACTACTTCAAGCCTTGCTAACTTGTTTTAAATTTGTTTCTACAAACTTTATGTTGTGTTTGAAATGTCCTGTTTTAATATTCTGTTATGTTGACAATAAATACACCAATGGGCAATAAATTCTATCATATTACCGCGATTTTCAACACCCTCACCAGTCGTTTTGTCTCATTTTTTAAACAAATGCAAATTTAATTCAACAAAATCAGAAAACTTAATGTAATGAAACGTAAAAAGCTCAATATAATAAAGTAATTCACCTTAGTACCATATGCTAAACCAGATTACTTGATATCAAACATGAACTATTGAGTAATGCAGAAAACTTTAATTGGAGCTTATGAATGTGTTGCAGGAAATTTCGTAATCCTACCTGAAAAAACAAGAAACCTATACATATCGTAACATGATTTGATGGTGATATTTACGAAAAGCAAAAGCGCACGAATAATCTGTGCACGTATAATGCACTATATGAATGAAGGGCGCGAAATATTAACGTCGGAATTTAAGAAAGAGCCGGAGGTAGCGCGCCGGTCGGAATGTGTTGAGTAGTAAGAAAGAACTTTTCAAGTTGAAACGTGTTCTCGCTATGCAAATAATAAGGTTGTGTTTTTTGTATTTAATTGTTTACTGATAAACTCTTGATACCGGGGTTTTTAAACGTGCAGTTGGCCACAAATTACGCAGTTGGGAAAATGTGCAGTAGAACATTTAGTAAAATGGACACATGAACACAAATGTTTTTTTAATAAATATTTTAATAATTAGAATTAAAACTTTTTTTCTGAGTAATATGAATTTCTAGAAAAAAAACGCTTTACCTACTGCTTCTCTATAGTACTGGTCTTTGAAAAGTATAGAATAATGGTTTTGGTGGTTTGAATGTAGGTTTTACCAAACTATTGAAGTTTTTTTTTTGGTACATTTTTAACTAGCTTTACGCATAATGCTGTAAGCGATGTGACGCGATCGTCCGCCTTTTTAAATAGAACCCGAAAGTCTATTCATTTCCAAGATAGAACGCGCGAAAACATTTTCGTATAAAATTAACATTAAAGGGGAATTACACTAGTAACGCCCTCTATTATGTGCGGCGAGGAAAAGTTGCAACTTTGCCGGTTTGTTGCTTTGCAACTTTTCCTCGCCGCACATAATAGAGGGCGTTACTAGTGTAATTCCCCTTTAATGTTATACTTTTTTATCTGCTTGTTTGCTTTTGGTTTCAATTATAGTTAGAATTATGTCCACCTGATGAGTTCAAATAAGAACGAACCATGTAGTGGTCTATTCTAGCCATAATTGAAACCAAATCTCTTCTTTCTTATTTCTTGCCACACGGGCGTTTCTGTGTTTTGTGCTTAGAGGCCGGTGCGATCGCAGATACCTGCTTAGCAGGTTCCGATCGCAACTTTGCCGGTTTGTTGCTTTGCAACTTTTCCTCGCCGCACATAATAGAGGGTGTTACTAGTGTAAGTCCCCTTTAATGTTATACTTTCTGGCATATATCTGCTTGTTTGCTTTTGGTTTCAATTATAGTTAGAATTATGTCCACCTGATGAGTTCAAATAAGAACGAAACATGTAGTGGTCTATTCTAGCCATAATTGAAACCAAATCTCTTCTTTCTTATTTTCGTATAAAGTTTGGATGCAAATCTTGCCAGCTACTATTTATCCCTGGTGCAAACGCCCGGTTATCGCGTGTTGAAAGATACTGCCTTGTACACTGCATCTTACTGCAGTGGTTTACGTGAACAGCGTGTGCATTTGTTTCCGCGCCCGTGGCTCCGCGGTTAACGTGTCCGTCTTTCATTCGATAGGCCTGGGTTCGATTCTCGGTCCGGCCGACTGTTCTGGCTCAGGATTTTCCGCCCGGTTTTCCTGGGGCAAAAGGTGAATACTGGGACAGTACTTTCCGCGGAAAACCTTCTTTATCCAAATTCCTTGTTCTAACCCATCTTTACCATTCTTTCTCGGACAAAGAGCTTAGGACTCCAAAAGAACCCTATAGCGGCCCGCCCTTTCACGGAGAATGAACCAACACCGTTTTTACTTTTTCTACCTAGGACATGAATATACTATAACTATGTTTTGTGCTCGTTCGATAGAATTGTTTCTTTTCAATGATTTAAAACTTTTATACCCTTAAATGGCAAAAGTTTCAAGGAAAACTCCAAAAGCTGGTAGAATCAAAAACAGTAAATAGTTATTAGAACGGTCACCATTATTATCGACCGACCTTTCTACGCGGCCTGCTGGCCGACATTTTCCAAACATTCCGCTACTAACCGGTGCATTGCGCGTTTTTAGCATGTAGCTGCTTTGTTTTTACTTTTCAATGACGGCTTGTCCTAATCAATTTGCGAAGAAATAAAATTGCGCTGTGCTCGCTTAAGTTCTCGTGGCGAGATGATAGTGAAGATAAGATCTTATGTTAAAAAATTGTTATTTATTATAATTTTAAAAGTATTTTTCTATCAATTTTTTATACTCCATCAGTGACTATGGCAGGGCAGTAGATATTTCTTCCACGTAATGAAGAATGCCACTTAATCTATCACTGATACTAATGACTAGGGATTTAATGATTAAAGGGTTTGGTCACTGGCCGAATACTGAATATTCGGCCAGTTTCTCACGACTTGATAACGAATATTCGGCCACGTATTCAGCAAATATTCAGAAAAATATTCGGACAAAGTGCCGAAACGTTTTTGTCAAATATTCGGCCAAGTACCAAATATTAGCTAACGCGAACCAATTATTTTGCCACGTGCGAACACTTACTGGTAATCAATGCGTATAGCGTTCTCGTTTAGCTACGATATTATAATTTTGATTCAATGTATTTTACGTTTCGGATGATAGAGGAGAAGAGATAGAAGAGGTACCTCTGCACTTGTGATGATTTTAATTTTATGTTACTCCATTCGATTCAAGCTTATTGCTAAATTATGCACATTATTGTAGTAATTAGGAAATTTTACATGAAAACGACACCCCAGTTAAAACCCAATTGATTTGAATCATTGATTTTTTTAAATAAATGGTTTGATTTACATCAGGATTTAAATCACGACGTAAATCAACTTGATTTAAATCTTCGCATCCTGTAATATTTATGCAATTGTTAATGTGTTTATACTATTGTTGTTGAAAATCGATTAAGCTTGTCAATACGGTTAGCTGTTTTCTTGGGATCTAGTAGCTAAGCGTGCTTATTAAGATAATTCGACTTTGTTAATTAAAAGGGTGATTAATTAATCTTTATTGGTCGGGTTAACAATCGGTTAACCGGTATTTAGCGTGATTAGCACCCTATTCTTTTCATAGGTTTGTAGGTACGCCGAGTTAGTGAATAGCGTTGTGACAGACCTAAAGGATAACTACTAGAGGCTATACGTTATTTCCACGGGGGAAATGTCTCCCCTGTAAGTTATTATTTTGATAATGCTTTGCTAGCGATCAATGTTTATCTGCTTGCTTTTCATGTTAATACTAGAATATTCTGAATGCCGAATATTTGATGTGTCTCAGAGATTTACGAAAAGTAGGTAACTAACTAGAGTAGGCCTGCACGGAGTATTTTGAGAATGCGACTGACTGCATTTTTTTTGTAATTTAATATAGTGTAATCCAAAAATGTGCCAGGAGAAAACTCTTGTTGGTGTTCTCTTTAATTTACAATTTGCATAATGAAAATATCCAGGCCAAATAAATGATTGCATTGCATTTTCAATATGCAGCCAATTGTAAAAGTATCTCAAATTCGTTTAATGAAATTGTAGTAAACTAGGTGTTGTGCTATGCAGAAAATTGGGTCAGTGAGTTTGTCATGGACAGTAATAAGAATGAAATACTTGAAATAGTTGGCATAATCAACTATTTGTATGTGCGAATCTACTCACATATCAAGTGAATTTTATTAATATGATGGCTTCTCATGAATGTTTATAACAAATATTAAACATGTTAATTTGACTGATCAGTTTCGGTTTTAGTAGGTACTAAAATTATAAATTTGTTTTAAAATCCAGTTATTAGATACAGGGCTGTTTTCTACTTTGAATGTAAGTTTCGTGTTTAGATATCTTACTGCGCTAAACTTCTGCATTTGATGATAGTTATTTAATTTCAAACATTTCTTATTCCAAAGAGGAAACTATAATCAAAGATTATGTAGCCTTGAAAAGAATTAAATCTTAGATCAAGGGCAAAATCTTGAACAACTTTAGTTTAGTTTGCTCGGTGGAGAATGATGAATTACAAGAGAAAAATTATTCAAAGGCTTTATGCATTTCTTGATGTAACAAAAACCATAATGATTGATTATTTATTTACAAGGCCACAAATGATTTAGAGGCTTCATTGTCAGTACTAATTGTTTGATAAATGTGCCAGACAAAGTATACATAACAGTAGACAGTTTTACACACAAACTTGTTAAATAATGAAAAATTATATTACTAGGTAGTTTTTCTATTTCATTTTGTTTTGAAATTCTGGCTTTGTGTAAACTATGTAATAGTTTTATCAGGTTTCAGTAAAAAATGCGCAGTGTTTAAGTATAATATAAATTGGTGGCACAGGGCCTAATATACACCTGTTGGCAATCTCTTCAGTGTAACTTATTATTAAATAAATTAATCAATATAATAATTCGTTTCATATTTATTGCAGTTAATTAAAACGATATAAATTAAGATGAAATATTTTCTAATTCAGGTTAAGATGCGCAGTAGAACGTATGTGCAAAAGTAAGAATTTTTCAATGATAATTTAATTTTTATTTGTATATAGCATTAAATAGTATTACATCTATAATCGATATTTATTTGCACATAAGTGTGGTAAATTTAAAACTGTACGTTATCACTATTTACTGTATACCTATATATACCTATATTTGTAGAAACTCATTTTATTTATTTTATTATAGATAAACGTGGAAGGCTAAGAACTTTTGCATGTACGAGGAAATGTGTACTTACACACCAAGTATTAATATTTTTAGAGCTATGAAAATGGTGTAAAATTTTTTTGTGTTTAGCGTGTATCATCAGGTAGGTGTATATTTTTAGAATTAATTCGCCGTTTGACAAGCATTTCCTGTGGAATGTCAACAATTAGCTCATCCGGAACAAAATTTATTTCGGTTTATCATACACTTGCCTCTCTTAACGTCTTTTTAATAATGATGGGTTATAATATCAAAAGATTATTATATGATTAACGTATATGTTTCTTTTGGTTAAACAGTTACGTTTCTTTTATATTTTAGCAATGGAAAAAGAGTTTGAATTTAATGTTTGAATTATTGCGAGGTAGTCAAGCTGTTTTTTTGTAGGTTTTCGCTTTTTTTCGACATGGACTTTGCTATATAAAAATATATTTCGTTGAATCTTAGCTTCAAAATTTAATTTTTGTTAAAATATTTCAAATAATCAGTTCAAATTACAATGATGTGCAACAAAAACCTGTCGTAGAATATAAACAACTGTGAGGATTGAATTAGATATTCCAAGGGAAGAAATTTCTTTCACAATATTTGTGACAGATGTGTTTACATACGTTTTGTAATTTTACAGCAGTATTTGTTTATATAAAGAAAACGCGACCACTAACTGTTTTTTAAGGACCACAATATTTATCGACATTGTATATTTGAATAACCCTTCTCAATGTCATAAATAGTCTATTTGAACCAATTTTTGACCAAATCTTATGTTAGCGACAAACGGTTTGCCCAAGAGGTAATTAACACAGTAACTAAAATAGTAACTAACAAAGTTTTCAATAATGAACAATAAGTAATGTATCTATGTAATGCAAACTATGCCCAACTACACTCCTTGGGATCACCAAGCACACTCTGACTCCAGCCTGCGTTCCCGTCTCCGTCTTACCCGGTGAATTCCCGGATGCCTAACATTCGGCCATCCTGACGAACATTTGTCTTTAAATGAGTGGATTGGACTCTCCCGAGGCATAACTCTGTAACAGGCAACGACAATTAACACGAGTGGTATTTCCTGCTCGAAAGCAAAAACTTAACTTGGGAGTAACTCTTTAGCTCGGTAGGAAGAAGTTAATACAATGGCGACAAGAAACGCAGTAACAACATCTCAACCCAGTAGCAACATCTTAACTCAGTAGCAACCTCTAAATTAAGTAGGAACATCTTAATTCAGTAGCAACATATTAACTCAATAGCAACATCTTAACTCAGTAGCAACATCTCAACTCAGTAGCAACATATCGACAACTCAGTGGCAACATCTCAACTCACTAGCAACATCGCAACTCAGTAGCAACATCGCAACTCAGTAGCAATATCTTAACTCAGTAACAATATCTTAACTCAGTAGCAACATCCCAACTCAGTAGCAACATCTAAACTCAGTAGCAATATATAAACTCAGTAGCAACATCTAAATTTAGAAGCGACATACCAACTCAGTAGCATCATCTTAACTCAGTAGCAACATCCCAACTCAGTAGCAACATATCGACAACTTAGTGGTAACATCTCAACTCAGTAGCAACATCGCAACTCAGTAGCAACATCGCAACTCAGTAGCAACATCGCAACTCAGTAGCAACATCCTAACTCAGTAGCAATATCCCAACTCAGTAGCAACATCTAAACTCGGTAGCAATATATAAACTCAGTAGCAACATCTAAATTCAGTAGCAACGTACCAACTTAGTAAAAATATAATTGCTCTTAACCATAACCTCGGGTAGTCAGTAAAGACCAGAAACATTCTTTTAAAAAAAGCAGTATCGAAAGTTAAAAATTAAAAAAAAAATCAACGGCGGTGCTCGGAATCGAACGCAGATCCTCTGCTTTGCTAGACGGCGCTTCACGCCTCTACACTCCCGAGACTCGTTGCTAAAGCAACCTTCAAATCGGTAAACAAGCTAATAAGCTGTATGACGTCATGCACGTGTCTGCTAAAGCAAAGGTAGGAAATTCCGCCCGTTCTTAGTGATTAGTCGGTATGCGGCAGAAAGTAATATATACTGGAAAATATCTGGCTTCTGATAGTGGGGGCCGGTCGTCGCGTAAGGTTGAGCTAGTTCCGATTTTAATTTATAGACTAAGCAAAGCCGTGTGATACGCCCCACAGTCCACACATCAGCAACCCGCGGAGTTTGGTTTGATAATGAGAGGTGAGGTAAGGTAGCAGCGAGTATAGATTTGGCTTCTAGTAGTGGGAGTCCGTTGTCGCGTAAAGTTGAGACAATTTCGTATTTAGTACAGAATAGAAATATATAGAAGATGAGATACTTTTGTAAACGCATGCTGGTATATAAAAACAAGTGTGATATAAATTCAGTAATTTTTGTAATAGTTTCTTTTCGCATAAACGTTCGAACACGTTAAACAATATTTGCAAAATTGAATACTTTGATACCATCTGCTTTTTTTGAAGAAGTTATGACGTCACCAACATTTTAGGTAAATTCCAAACAATAGTTATTTTCTTATTATATTGGTGGAACTTTCAATTCTCTATCCCAATGACATTATAGGAAGGTAGACGAAATATACATAGGCGATGTTTGTTGGAAGCCAATATGTTGTACCCATACTTTATATACTATCCACTCGTCTGATCTTGTCACTACACTCAATTGAAACTTAGCGCTTTGTCCTACTAGTAGGTACTTCTATTTTAAAATGTTGTTACAAAGAAACTTTGTGTACTGGAATATGTGTTACTATACATCTACCTGGGCTGTCCATGCTCTATCCGATGCTAAAAAATTCCACTTGTTTTGGAAAAGCGGATCCAAAATTCCAGAAAAGTGCAAGAAAGAATGAGTGGCATTAGTATTCTGTTTAGTACCAGATTCCATCTTTCTGTTGCTGCAGGTAAGCTGTCCAAAAAGATGCAAAACGGTAATTGTTTAACATGAATTGTCGAGACATCGTTTATTTTGCGGAAAAATACTGTGCGTTCAATTGTTTAAAATTTTATCATAAATAATACAACGAGGGATTGCGATTTTTCGATAAAATTGTGGTGTAAGTGGAATTACCTAATTCTTAACTAGAACAAGTTAACTCACACCACAATTTTATCAAAGAAAAATCGTATTACGAGTCGTATTCGTCTCGTACACCACTCACATTAATTTTAACACTGGATTAGTCGAAAATGCTCAGTTGTTTTCGGGAATCGGCGTTCTTAACATGGCATTGTTTCATTGTTTTCAAATGTTTTGATATACAGTTGTAAATATTATTTAAAAATCCAAATATCATCCCAGAGTTCAATCCCGTATTTGTTTTTTCCGATGAGAACACTTTCTGCTACGATGGTTCTGTGAATAGACAAAATTTTCTATATTGGCCGACAGAGAATTCTAACTGCATGCGAGAGTAACATTCACCCAACACCAAGAATAGATTAACGTGAAGGCGGTTATTGTTGATAACCGAATTGTGGGACCTTATTTTTTTATGGGCGAAATTTATTTGGAATTTCTACAAATTTGACGTGATTCCTGCTCTAGCAGTCTTGTTTCCGAATACAGAGAATCGTGATGTACCCAGGACGAGCTGGTATCAACACGATGGTGCTCTACCTCACTATGGAATTTGCGGTCGGTCATATCTCTATACTATTTTACCAAACAGGTGGCTTTGTAGACGGGGATCAATGGATTGGTCGGCTAGATCACCGGATTTGACTCTACTGACTTCTTCTTGAGCGGATATTTACAAAGTATGGTTTGTAAAAGCAAACCCAATGATATCAAAGTACTGGGTAGCATTGTTTCTTTGTTATTTGCTTGACAGTAAAAATTTAGTATTCAGGAAATTTGTATTCAAATAATGTAATAACCTCTGTAAATTTTCACAGTGCTGGATAGAGAATTGAAAGGTCTATCAAATATAAAGGAATAAACTATAGGTTCTCATTTGACAAAAATGTCGATGACGTCATAGGGATGCAGCGAGCAGTACTTTTTCAAAATGCCGGATAACGGATATTCGGTATTCGGTTGCTCAGCCGGATAGCCGGATACCGGATTATCCGGCATAGTTTTTACTTTCGAAGTTGTTTCAGCTTAAATGCAGTAAAATTAAGATTTTAAGACGACGATATCCAAAAATTCTTTTAGAAAATTCAAGGGTCGAGGGCCAAGGCTCTAATTTTACTGTGAAGTCCTCTACGAATTTTTGAAACTTGGAAATTAATGGTAACAGGGGGTTAAGTGACTAAAATTCATGTTTGAGTACAATTTGTAATAGTAGAATCAAATATTGTAAACATGTTTTTGTCTGTAATAATTCTTAGGGGGGAGTGGGGAAGAGGTTAGTACTTATAGTCCTTACATGTTTTGGCTAACAGATTTTATTTTCTAGTTCATGGCTTTATTTTTTCTGAAAAATGTCGAAAAATTATTTTATTGGTTTTATTTTATGGCACATTACATATCATACTTGTATTCTTAAAGCAGGCGTGGGTTTTTAGAAGTGGCTGAGATGGCTGTAGCCTTCCATGCTCAATTAAAAATTTTAAAACGTGTAAACAATGTCGGAAATATAACGCAAAAAAGGCTATAAGAAGAACAAACCGAAGAAAGAAACGAAGACATAAAAAATAGTGAAGCACAGAAACAAGAAGTATTAGAAATTAAAAACCGATTAAATGAATTACATAAAAGCAAAAAAGGTAGACCATACTGTAACAAGAAGTTTACTAGTATATGCTAAAAAAATTATTATCTATCATTAAAAACCAACCATGCCGATGTGGTTGTTGCAAAGGCATTGCTAGAGTCTAAGAGTTTAAAAACACAAAAAAGGAGCAAAAGAATGATAAAACTAGGTAGTTGAGGAACTACAAAAAACAAGCTTCCGAAAAAAAAAAGAAAAGCAGTTTAGATGATTTTGTAATTATGACTCCCAAATTAAAACTGGCCAAAAATTAATTACTAAATAAATTTAATACTTTGGTTTTTAGTAAAGTTATATTTTTTATTATAATTGCGTATAATTACGTCCGTGATTCCTTACTGAAAATTTGTTTTTAGTTGAATTATTGTTCAGTTTTTTTTTTAATAAAAGATATATTTTAATCTAGTAAATTTTATAATATCCAGTATTACTTGTGTTCTTTCGTGTGAATATTGTATTTTTATATTTTTATACGAATGTTGTTTATTTCTTGTTCGCATTTTTACATTTTTTTATAATACATTTTATATAAAATTTTCTTTGCAAATTAAATAAAATCTTTGTAAATAAACGTTTTTTTATGCAATTTATTTTCTTAAAAAGATGTACCGATTTATACTTTTTTGTTTATTACTTCGATTATAATGCTGAACATTATGCAGTACAATTAATTTGTAGGCCTAAGCAAGGTCACTAAAAAGTCACTTTTTTGCCAAGCGAAGTAGCGTCCAAGTCACTATATTTTTTGTTAAAATTAGTTACAAGTTTCTGTAACTTAAAGGGTAATTCTAAACCATGAACTCCACCAAAATATAACTGGAATGCACCACAGGCAAAAAGGTGCAAAAACTCGAGTGGTTAGCTAATAACACGATCGTAAAGTTAAACGTTTCTTTGTACCTGCATTTGGCGATAAGCAGACCGATATCGGCCCCTTTGCGGTTGCAGTTTTTATACACTCAACTTGAAATTTTACAATCATTAGTGTCAAAATAACACTTAACACCTAATAAATTTCGTTGGTTTTCAGGTAGAAACTTTGCACGTGTTCTAGAGGGTTTTATATAAATGCAGACGAAGGTTAAGATCAATAAGGGACAAATTTGTAAACTGTGGTTTTAGGGGTTATATTTCTAAATAGTTTTTCAGCTTCTGAATTTTTAAATATTAGACGGTTAGTGTCAAAACAACACTTATCACCTTATTAAGTGTTCGGCTTGAGTGACGGGAAGAATAATATTATATAGCACAAGTTTTAAAAATAAAATAGTAAATTTAGTTTTTAAAAATAAACAGTCGAAAGAAGGGCAAAAATTGCTACTTTTATTAAAAAAAAATTAATTTTGTTATCCAAAAATTAATGCCGTCTCATATATAAAAATTTAACAATTCTAAATTTTCCATAAATATATTAGGTAAAAGACGTGAAATTCGACTTATAAAATGACAAGACAAAAATGTATTTTTTTTGTTAGGTAGATTCTCGAAAACAGTTTTTATAGACACAGTTTAAGGGTTATCCTACTCAGCTAACTGCTAACACACCTTGCAATTCTGCTTGAATTAGAAATATAGTTTTTTCATGTCACATTTCATACGATTCTAACTCAACAACGAAAACATCTTAAATTGTCGGCTTCTTTTTTCCCAATTTTCAATACGTCGTGCTCATAACAGATAAGACCGATGCGGTGAGGATAGCAGTTTTATTAATTTTTGTCAGTTTCATGTGAAAAACCGATTGTGCTTGGTTCTTGATTTTACTTGTCGGTGCGGTTGAGTGCGGATTATTATTTACAACATAAATTGTAATATTTTAAGATTTTTTTGTTTGACCCTAACATTGTCAGATGTTCTTAAAACGCATTTAAGTTGATCGCGCCCAGTTTGAGAAAACTTTCGTTGCGGCGCTATTTCGTATAGCTTCCCTCCGCGTCGTTATCAAAATCGGAAACCGCCCCTCCTGAAAAGTATCATAAATCTAAGCGATGATGAGTCACTACCTGCATACCATAACTTAAAGAGTATGCACGAACCCTATGGCCTTATTCTGTAGTATTTTAGAGAGAGAGCACCGAGACAAGGAAACTACTAAATGTACTATTTCAAGGATGTGCTAATTAGCTCTAATATTGTTTTTTGTTCACAATTAATATTGGAAATCTGTCAAGGAATTTGATTGTTACAAGAACTTATAATTTTTAACAATTGTTAAAACTAAAACATGTTCTGTACTGATAAATCCAACACCATCAAGAAATCAACTGACATAACCTAACATTATATGGTTTTTATCGATATTTAAATAAAATACTGACGATTGACGATCAAGTGCATTTTATAGGTTCCTTGTCTTGGATCTCTGTCACATGTCACATGTACTGCAAAATTGAGACCTGCATATCGTAGCAACAAGCGGTTCGCATCCTCTTTATGTTATACATATAACAAATATGAAAAAATATACAGGGTCTTCCATTAAAAATAAAAAAAACTGCTATCACTTCCGGTTAAACCGGAAATCCAAATTAACACCGTTTTATGTCGTAATATGCATTTTTATGTGTGTGTTACCTAGAAAAAATTTGAAATTAATAATTTAAAAATTGGCCGATTGCTACCTGTTCTCGCGGCCACACGGTATATTACTTCGTGGTTTTAATAAATAATACTTATTTATGTTGTTTGAAATCATTTCAAAATTTTAACTCGCATAAATGCCGATCTCAATAATATACATTTAGTAATTGTACCCGATACTGTATTGTACTCTTACTTTTAATTGTTTTAGTCTATACTTTCAAATCAAATTGCATTCATAATCTATTTTACTTAAAGAAAAATGTCCGGCCGGATATTTCATATTATCCGGCCAAACCGAATATTCGGTGAAATGGCCGGATAGGCCGGATAACGGATAAAAACCGAATATCCGTTGCATCCCTATGACGTCATAACGTTTTCGAAACTGACCAGAAAACCGACTAGTTGGTATCACAATGTACGCTTTTATAAAAATTGTTTAACGTGGTCGAGCGTTTTTGCAAAAAAGGGATATTAAAAATTCTTGAATTTCATACTTTTTGCTGATTCTGTATACATACCCAGTGGTTCGTCAGTTATTTGCCAAACTGAATAAATCTTCTACTAACAGCATGGAATAGATTCTTTAAATGTTTTTAATGAAAAAATATTCTAAAATTTATTTACGGTTAATTATGACAAATCTGTAGATCGTGGTAAGGTTTTTATGTTTATTTTATCATTATCAGAACTAGTCACGTATTGCTAGTATTTTGTAAGTATTGTGTAGTTACATTTCATAATCTTTTGTTTACTTTTAGAACACATGTATATGTGATGTTCTTGCTTAATTTATTATCGTTGTTGGCAAAAATGATTTGTGTAATAAAATATTCACTAAAAATAGACGGCTACCATATAAATATAGTATTGTTTCATGAGTGATGTAATGAAGACTGGTGTTTGCACTCTATTCAATTGTTTTCATCTCCAAACTTTGACAATCTCAGGGCTTCTTGTGAATTTTATCAACAGATGGCGCAACTGTAGGTGTCAATTTTATTTTAAGATAAATTAAAAAAGTAAGAAGTGTTTTTATTTATTTATTACCACGGTAATATTCTAGGCAAAAATGCCAAAATACTGTTGTCTGCGCGGCTTATCGAAAAGCGAAAACAAAGATTTATCATTATTTGCTATTCCCAAGGTGAATTTACCTATTTTTCTTACCTATAATTGCTAATTATATAATCAGTAAATAAATAGTTTGTATTAAAATTATGCTTTGTAACAAGTTAAGTTTATGCAGTGACTGGAAGAACGCTTACATTCGTAGTAATAAGTAACGAGTTCTATTATTCTACTGTCTACTTCTGTTATGAATACAGTTTGCTTTTACACTATAAAACCAGCTTATTGTGGCGACTCGTTTGTTCAATGTTGTTGGTTGTTGGTATTATTTGGGTTTTAGTATCATTATACCTTTTTTCCAACTAAAAAACACCACAAAAATAACTACAATATACTATAAACATTACGTAAAAATGTGATATAAATGTTTCACTCACTTGCGTATTTCATTACTAAAAGTAAAAGCGAAATTAACTAGTTAACCTAACCTTAGTAAACAAGTGTTTTACACAGAATAGGGTTTATAAAGTGTAAAGTAGTAATTAAAGACTCATCAAACGGCGCCAAATTTGAAATATTGCTTAAATTTGAAGTTTTAAGAGCGCCGTCTATACGCAAATCTTATAAAGAGTCCCGAGATTGTCAAACTCTTAGGATGAATTTTTGTATGGAGAAATGGTGGGAGTTGCAACACCATACTCTTCGTTACATCACTGTTGTAGCCAAAACACTGACACAGTATAATATGATATAAATACTCAACCAGCAGGACCCGGTGCAAAATATAAAAATATTGCTTTTGTAAAATACAATGCTGCGCATTAAAATGCAACAATGTATCATTTGTGTACTGTAACTTGTGATGTGCGTTGGTTCTCTATTCTAATTAAGCAGTTGAGTGGATGCTGTAGTAAAGTAACGTGCATACGTTTCTTATTTTAACTGCAAATTATAGCAAGTGCTGGTCATTTAGGAGAGCACATTTTTATTCTTTTCAAAAATATACCATATGTCAGTGTGCTTCAAATGTATATGAAAATTTCAAGGAATTTTGTGTACGTGTTGGCCTAATAATATACTAATGTTTTTGTTTTGTTTTTACAACTGTAGAAGTTAATACAAGTGGTGTTTTGTTTTATTTACAGAATAATGGTCAGTTTATGGCCTACTACGATTTTTTTTCAAAATAAATGAAATGAAACCTAACCAAATGCAAATTGTGATACATTGTTGAAGTTAGGGTAAAACACAAGTCCACTTAACAATGGAAAACTTGAAAATGCTGCCCGCAAGAAAAGGAAAAATTAACATTTTTTTACTCCCAAGTATTTATTTCTGTGTTATTGGCAGTCAGTGAGCCGACAGTGTGCATACTGTTGCGCCTGCGACAATGCCGCTATCGCTCAAGATTTTAAGGAACATAAACAGTAGCATGTCACCATGTACACAATGATAAACAACAACAAACAATAATGATAATCTATGTACTCCATTTTCAAAAAATAGTGAAATTAAAATTTAAAAATGTAACTCGCACGGAATTCGAACTCTCGACCGACCTATGCGTTATAACGCTATACACGCATTCTAGCAGATGTCTGTTATAAACAACACGTCGTCCGCCGGCCAAATTTAAATTGACGGTAAACTACACTGCATGTTATCTGATGACGGTATACTGTATACCGGTAAAATGTTGCCAGCCGGCGCCGGCCGGCTAATCACTGTGATATGTTATAGGGAGCATTTCATGAAAAGCCCTGACATGGTCTCGGTCACAGAGTAATTTACTTTTCATGCCTTTTTTAAACAATGTTGTCATGTTTCCAGGATTTCTAGGTTATTGTCGAAAGAAAATTTTTTAATAATTTTGAAAAAATTCATTCATTTGTCTGCGTATTTCGTGAAAAGAAGAATTTTACCATAAGACTACGACGTACGGTGTATTCTATGAAAAGCGCTGAGGGCCGTAGTTGCTTTATTTTTGATTTAACCTCCAGCAGCAGGTTTTTCTACAGTTTGATAGAAATATTTTTCAGTGCTGCTATTTTTTCGTGATAATTTTAACATTTAAAAAAATTGCATTACATAGTTTCTTCCACATGATCTTGTCTAGAATTTTCTTTGCCTTTCATTAAAAAAACAAAAAATACCGGTAACCGTAACCAAAATTTAAATTTTTAGTAGCAGTAAACCGCAACCGAAAATCGTAATATAATTTTAAGAAAATTGAACCGTAACCGAAAACCGATACGTTGTTTTTCCAGTTCTCGTTCCTGCTTTAAACTTCGTGGGAAACAACGTGTACAATGTAATCAATCGCTAAAACCACGGAGGAGAATACGAACCAATATATTTTAAATTTGGGCGCAGTATTTTACTTAGACTTTCCCATAATGTGCTGTAATATTTTTGTATTGGAACACTTCTACTGCCGCAGCGGTAGGCAACTAGCCGTTGGTGCCCGCATGCCTTTGAGTACCACACGATTACTTACGATTGTATTTTAAAACAGAATATTTTTGCATATCGAAGAAATCAATTTTTTTTAATTTGTAGAAAAAGGTTAAGATTAAAGAACACTAAACCAAAAAAAATGCTGAAATAAAATGTGGAAGTGAGGGCGATTTGATTTTAAAATAGAGAAGGAAATTGCCAATTTAACAAAAATAACTTACTTAGGGAACGATATGTTTATTTACGTAATGTGTTAACGCAAAATGTGGTTATTGTATAAATAAATTCTCCGTTTTTCTAAACCATGCGTCATAATTAAACTTTAAACGTCAATTGAATGTAACAAATTCATAAAGCAATGAATTTTCTGTTGCAGAATACGTATAGGAGACCGCTTAATTGAATTCTCTTCTTATATCGATTCAGCTGTTCTGTACTAAGTTGTCTTAAATTTCTGTAAAACAAGTTCGATCGATATTTAAACTTGGAATTACATATTTATTAATGAAACGGTGTAGCGGTCGGAACATAAATGAACAAAACCACATGAGCGTGGAAGGTCGAAGATCCTTGACACACATCAAAACCCGGTCAATGTCTTTTTTACTTGCTCATTTTATCAGGTATTGATTCGTGATGCCAATAAATCTATTCACAATAAATTCTCGTTGCTAATTAACTAGTTAACTTGATATATGAGCTTATAATAACAAAATGTAACAAACATGGTAAAAGTTTAGTAACATTAACATTAAGTAAACCTCGTTTTAGAATAGCAGGTGAATTTGGGTTAAACTAGTTGGTATTTACAGAAAATAGTTTTATTGTTGTAATTTTGCAACGCTGATAAGGACTATGTTGATGCATCCACCGAAGAAAAATTGTCTGTAGTAAACACATGAATTTTCTCATATCTTTTATGAAGTTTTCAACATTTTGCAGCAAAATGAAATTCCACAACTATACATCCGAACCTGTATCTATTACTACGCGACATTGAATGATCTCGCAAGCAATGATGCACAGAAATTGTTAGCCAAGGTAGTACCTTTACGACTTTTATTAGTAACATTTTTCTTGTGAGGGTCATTTTAAGGTTATAATGTGGTATACAATTGTTATTTTTTATCGCAATGAATGAATACTACTAGATTTATGCATTAAAAGAATTTGCAGAGTAAATACTGCTAAATACAGATTTCCGACACCATAATTTGCAAGGAAAAGTTTTGTAATACACTGTAAGTGAATCTGCAACAGTAGTAAAAGTAAATAGCATCGAAAATTTTTAACGTTTTAAAACTATTAGCAAAGCAATTTCGTTTTATTTTACTAAATATATATAATTAAAATAACGACTTTTGCTAATTCTTCTAAAGTATGTACATAATTCCAGTAATTACATAGTTATACCCCACTAATTTTAAAACAATTTTGCCAATTTTGTGCCATAACAAGTTAAGTTAATGTTTAATAATTCCAAATCCGATTTCTCTAATTTTGAAGTAACCTCGGTAATTTCAGAGTCATTTTAGTAATGCTGCCGTAATTCTAGTAACTTCAGCTCACTGCACGTTGCTTTCAATCGCAAAGTAAAGTAGTTCACCGTTTAATATTTATTTTTAAATGTTTTTTTGTATAAAACGAATAGTGTAAGAAATATATTACGTGCTGGGAACTCCATTTTTTGATCATTGTCTGAATTGACAACATCGATTTGTTGTAAAATGTCATATTCGTTTTAATGCTTGAAGAACACATTGTTCCCCACTAACTGCTGTGTTAACCTTAAATGGAAAATCAATTTAGTGTTTTAATTAACTTGCAGGGTAAGTAAATTGTGAATGTAAAGGTGTCAATTATTCATTTGTATATACGATATCATGCGAGAGAGTGAATATTGAATTATAATAATTACTAAACTTTTTTTGTAATTTTATGGGCGTACTCCTTAGTATTACTCTATACAGTGCGTTTTTTTTCAAGACTGGCCATAGGATTTTACATGCTAATATTTCGACCCCCTGTTAACTTTCGTTCTCATGAAAATATCCGTTATTTTTGCACTACAAGTTGTAGAATTTTTTACTTTATTGAAATGATTTCAGTTTAACATTAGAAGCAACGAAGGAGCTACCAAAAACATTTTTTAAATTTTATCTTACACGACTTTTTAATTTCTAGTAGCTTGCATTTTTCGCTGACATTTGTAATTTTTGGTTGACAGGAATAAAAATTCAACATAATTTTCAAATATTACGGCATACATAAGAGGCGCTTCTAGTTGTGAAATTTCGGCAACATATGCAGCTTTGCATCTCGATGTCGACAAAAAATTCAGCCTACTAAAAATTAAAGTCACATAAAATAAAATTAGATGGAATGTAAAAAATGTTTTTGGTAGCTTCTTCGTTGCTTTTAGACATTAAATTTAAATCGTTTCAATACTGTATTCAATTCTACAACTTTTAGTGCAAAACTGAGTTGGATATTTTCATCAAAAGGAAAGTTAACAGGGGGTCGAAATATAAGCATGTAAAATGTAAAGTCTTGAAAAAAAAAACGCACTGTATATTAAAATTTACTATATCGGACAAAAAAGTTAATAGTAAATAATTTAGGGCACGCGTTTTTCATTTTAAGTTAAATTACATAAAACACGATAGGATGTAGTTATTAAATAATGATCTCCTTGTAACTCTGTAAGACGCAGTAATTAATTCTATGGGATATATTTCAAAGGAATTGAAAAAAATTGCCTCTAATTGTTAATATCCTCTTTCTTATTTGTTTAATATTTGACCTTCAATAAGGAAATATGATTACAAAATATGACTTGTAATATTGTATAACAGTAGAAGAGGATTAAATTTTCAGCGTTATAATAAACAATAAAACAGGCTGCTTTGCTTATAGCGCTGATTGTATCAGTCCATGCTTCAATTAATAATATTGTAGCTAATATTTTTCAGTTAAGTGTGTGATATAGGTTTAATTAAAAAGAATTCCTACAAACAATATCAAAATATAAATTTAACATGTGCATGCATGACCGCTCCCATTTCGCCTTGATTAAATTAACTTTTGACCTCGCGTGACATCACTTTATAGTGTCTTTAGCAATGAAGCTAGCAGGAAGAAGAGAACTCATTATTTCGGTAAGAAGCTATTTGCTAACGTTCTTGTTGTGCCCAAATTATAGAAGAGTTCGTAGAAAAATTTTTTTTATGCATGTACCTTTTCGACAAGTTGTTCCTAGTCCGATAAGAATATTTTATTGGATACGTTTTAGTCACGAAATACGCTAATAAAAGCTGTTAATTATAAGTTTTTGTTTAATATCAGTTTATTATTACCGTAGAAAAGGTGCCGGTGATTAACCCTATAAACATAGTATTGAACCCTGTCGTGTAGCCGAGAACGAAAAAAGTTTTGGTTTTACCCTTAATATACCATTATTATTCAAAATTGCAGAATAATCGTACCATTATTATTCAAAATTTGATTAATATTGGTACAAGCACAGATAAGGTTAACACTACAGATATACGACCCTTTATACAAAATGTCCGCTTATATTTGGAGACGAAATTAGCGTTAGTTTGGCTACAACGCACCAGACCAATTTTAGGGCGCTGCTAGCGCTATTTGTTTATTACTGTTGAAATGTGTTGGAAACTGTTTTATCGGGGATTTGAGTGCATCTGTCACATCATGAATATGTATAATTTAAGTAGAATTGGCTTCAATATTAATTATTTACGAAAAATTGCGATTTGACAATTAAGGATGGCAGATGGCTGTCTAACTTTTGGTTTGAATATGTGCTAAGTAATCTGCTCAATTACAGTTATCTGTGACTTAATTATAAATTGTCATTGTAGCGCCATCTTTTTGCAGATTATTAATCATATAAAACAAGCTGCCGATAGCTCACATATTTACCGTATATCTGTAGTGTTAACCTTATCTGTGGTACAAGTGTATCAGAGTATAGATTTTTTTTAAATTAAATTATTGATGTAACTCGGGGAAGTTTTAGACATTTACAAAGTATGTAGGAAAAACGTTTAATAAATATTTAATTTTCTCAATTGAAAATTCGTTAGATAATTAGGTACACATGCAATAACATACCGGTTATTTTTCAATTTTTGATATTGTTTATCCTCTGATCGTCGCTATTTTCTTGTAGAAGATTTTTGGTTTCTACGCTACTAACCTCCTGAGTTTCTGGTATTCAAGTAATTGTGATTAATCAGTTTTGGTTTTCCCCTACCGCAATTAAATGAAAGAATTAGTTGTTTTCATAATATTATCATTGTATGTATCTTTGTGTAAAATATTTCTGTGAAAATGATTAAGCTTATAGCGTGACTCGCAATATGCAAACAAGGTAATTTCATAATTTCAAGATTGTGATCGTAGTAAAGAAAACTCCATGCCGTGATTTGACGGAAGGGTTACGGCAGTAAAGTGGTTTCTGAAAACTGCACGTGTGCGTGCGTGGTGCGCGAGTTTGTGTCGCATCAAAATTACAGAAACTACTGTAACTACTTGAATAAAGTTTGAAGGTATGATAGAAATTCAACAGAAAACAGGTTTTTTATGCAGCGGTATCACTTTTTCCAATTAAGGAATTTTTAAATTTTTAAAAAAATTCGATGCAAATCGTTTGGTAGTGGGCGCTACGATTCTAGAAAATTTTGGCTGAGCGTCAAACATGAGTACACAGATGTGTATGAAAATTGACATTGTAATACTCCAAGAAGGGCAAAAAGGGTGATGATATAAAAGTATTTTCTAAATCATGCAATTTGTCAAATTTGAAAGTTTTGAAAAGACCTTAATGTTCCTGTTTATATTCATTAAATAGAGACAAAATCCGTAATCAAACTGAATTAATTAACCATTATTGACACGAGAATGAGGTACTAAATTTATTTTCGGGTGCGCTCGTTCCTTTATATCTTCGGACACCCTTGGCCGCTTTTTATTAAATTTGGTGTGGCAGTTTAGTCTAAGGTTTTCAACCGGATCCGGAACCGATAAAGGAAATTATTCCTGTTTTTTGGTCTTGATTTTTTTGTAAAATATATTTTTAAATTTTGAAAAAGAGTTGCAGTGAATTCAAAAGCAAATTAAATACTTTTTTCGAATGATGTATCTCTAAATTGACGGCCGATCCAATTTTTTTTAAGGTAGTTCTGTAGTTTTGGTCAAATCTTAAGAATTGCCTGAAATTAAAGTATGGTGTAAACATAACCTTCATAAACCGACTGGCAAATTTTTAAATCGATCCACCGTTTAGTTTGTGAGATAATTGCAATTGAAAATGGGTCATTTTGTACGTGATGCCTATACCTAACACGTGAACGGATAGCACTTTGTTCACATTTTTTATTATAGACGCTAAACGGATCTTAAGATTTTTAAATAAAACCACTCATGTATGCAGTACTATTGTGGTATTAATGTGAAAAAGAATGGCAATTTTTGACCGTTTAGTTTCGGAGATATCAACTGATGAAATTTATTAATTTTATTCGACACGGAACGGACACACAGTCAACTGTGACGAAATGGCAACAGTGTACGCTGCCCCGAACTGATGGGCGCGTGCGTGGTTTAGTCCGGGAATGTGAAACGTGTTGTTTTTCCTGGATTTTAATAATTATGGGAAGGATTTGAAATAAATTTATTCTCTCAACACATGTAGTTTATTTAATTTGTTGAATAAATGAATAAATTAACTTTTATATAACATAAATATTATCCTGGATTGTCCATGAATATTGTATTCATAACGCTCATACTTATAAAACAAAAATCACGAATAAACTATATATGCATTGAATGCATAAATAATTTTTGAACAAATATTAAAAATAATAACAATTAACTTTTTTTCAATCAACAAGTTGCAAGTTTGATCCAAAACGAAATTAAAGCTTCCTGCCGATCCTGAATTGCGCAATATCATGTAATATTGGCTCGCATATGTGCGAGTGTGATATTGTTAAAGCCGATTTTTTCATTGCTAATAAATTGCGTTCAATAGAAAACAACAAATCCTTTTTTTTTAAATTTATTACCAGATTGCGTGGTTAGTATGCCGTCAATCAGTGAGTGAATGCTAATTTGTTTTCGTATTTTTTCTTTAAAAATATAACTGCTCTTAACAAATAACCTCACGTTAGCAGCAAAACGCAACAACAGTGTTTAAAAAAAAACTATAAAATAAAAAAAAAATTTGGTTCCAAACGAGATTCGACCCCGCAACTACTTATGCAGTAAAAAAGTAGCATGACCGAACACCCCCGCATAACCATCTGTGCCATTATGGAGTTGTGTTTTGCACACATTTCAGCTGCATGCAGATTACAAATACTCGAGAATTGCGGTGTTGCCACGATTACAGCGTCGTAGGGGACCTATCCATGCATGAGGTGTGAGTGTGTGTTTTACCTCGTACGTGTACATACAGAACTAGCTTAAATATTTACTGTCATGCCCGATTACTCAAAAACAATAGATGCCAGGTTTTTACTATTTTGGAAATTTTCAAAAAATGATTTCAAAAATACCCCACACGCCATTTATTTAAAACTTTATGTGTGATTTTAACTAATTATTCAATTGGCAGCTCTAGTAAAAAATATGTTTTTCTTTCTTTACATATTTTTGATAACTTTTCAAATAAACTATTTACGGCGATTTTTGGTTCGATGTCTGCAACGTAATACCTAATTATTTAAGTAAATTTCAGATTTCGTAGAGCGGTTACCTTGCTTTGGTGTTTAAGCGAAGTTATCGCTGCTCACTACGCTACGACATCATATTGCGCAGGCTATCGCAAGTTTAAACTACCGTTGGGGCGTTACGTTTTGTAATTCATTATTTTTGTTAATACAATGCACAGGGTGGGCCAAAAGTCAGTTTACCGCTTTAGTTTAAATGACAAACATAATTAATTAATCCGACGCATCTGCAGCTCCATAGCAGACAGATGTCAAGCTTGTATTGAACACGAGGGCCGCCATTTTGAAAATTATCGCTAGTATTAGTACTTTTTTCTTCTAACTTCTGTGACAATAAATTATTTTCCACATACTTGCTTGTTTGTTATTTAATAAATCGTTTTACGGAAAAAATGCTACCAAAAATTATTATACCTAGGCATACAGACACACATTTTTTAATAGGCCACGTTTTTAGGTTCCTGAAGGTCCAAAACATGTATTTCCATCAAGATATCAGAATCGATAATTTTCGCGGATCACAGTTTATATTAGAATTATGGGAATTTAAAAATCTAAACCAAAAGTGTGTTGTTCTCCAAACTCTTCATATTACGAGGAGGTTTTTAAATACAGCAGGATAAGAAGATTTTCTTCCCTACTGCATCAGATAAAACCCACCAGCAGATGCTGTGAAAGACAAGAAAATAATAATAACAATATGATTTATGCGTTATTGTTTTCGCTAGATCTTCGTAGAATGTGGACGTACAAGCTTTCTAATAACACGCGTTCTTTTGTAATATATTTCTAATTCACTATTTCTAGGAACTGCGTTTACAGGGTGTTCGAAATTATGCGGACGCCATAGCTAACTTCGTTATTATTGGAGCAACAAAGTCGGTTTAAGTAACAAAAGTATAGCAGTTTTTTTTGCGCTGATTACGAAATCAAAAGAAAACAATTGGAAGCTTTTTTTGGATCTTATGTGTTGTTGATAAAACAGGATTGGTCCTAAAACTTTCATAGAAGGAATGAGATGTAGTAGTATGTTTCTCAAACTGAGGTACGTGTATCCTGGGGGCTACGCAAAAAAGGGCTGTATCGCGTCTTCAGAATTTTTTTTGCCGCACCAAATTCAATTGGTTCAATATATATGTTTTTGCAATTTTCTTTATTTATAACAATATTACGATAATTTGCTTCACATTTGCTCGATACAAAATAGGAAGATAGAGCTAATAGAAATTTCCTGGATTACTACCCATAATTTACATAGGAGCCGATGGGTATCAGCCTGTTTCCAAAATGATGGTAAAAATTTTGATACTAATTAAAAAATATTGGGAAAGGTTCATATTAACATTTGGGAGTCCGGAAATGCTTCCTTGGGGAGTTATAGTCTCCCGAAAAGCCTAATCACACTTTAATGAATAACTTCCCCATTAATTAAGATATTTGATTAAAATGTTGTGTGGCTATTTTACTATTGATTATTTACATTTTGACGTGTTTTCACTTAAATTTATTAACCAGGGGCATGTAGAAGAGGGTGTGCTTGACGTATTTCTCAACCTGTTTTTAACACACTTAAGATTTTCTAACTTTTGACATAAAAATCTTATTTTTCATACAAAAATGCACAAAATGGGCACTGTAATTGAATGTCGCTAAATCCAACGGTTTTCGAAATAATTCAATTTTTGTAAAAAATCGAGTTTTTCTGAAAATGCGCTAATAGTTTGTACAAACTTTGAGGGTTAATTCCACACATCAAAGCAATAAAAAAGTTACTACAAAGGTAAGCTTTAAAATGGTTGTCTTACGAAGAAGCTACAGCCTTTGGACAGTTTTAAGATAGATTTGATTCAGTAAGAAAGCGTGTCTGGATTCATATTTGGGTCATTCTCATTTAAAGTAGCCGATTTAGTAACAACATTTTGATTTTTTCAAAAGTAAATTTTCATAATAAAAACTTTATTAATCCATCACATACAATGTTGTCATCTACGTTATAGAAAAGGTCATTCAAATTTTTGTTATTTTTTCATTTTCTAGCAATGTTTTGTAAATTGGTTTGTCAAGTTCGTCACGGCGGTGCAATAATTGGTATATATTAAGCATATTAAATAATTAATTAAAATAAAGTAACTTTATGGAAGTAGGTTATAACACACTTTTCATTATTTTTTATTTGTGAAACCGCTGATCTCGCGGAGATAGCTCAGCAATACGTTTTTTGAATTTTGTTGCTCTTTTCCCACTTTTCTTTAAATAATCTTCCCTTTTTTCGGGGTTTTGTTTTAGCGTTTCACGATACCTCTTTGTCCTTTCTGCTTGCGTAAGCGCCATGCCTAAAAAGCCAATTCTAAAAACCTGTCGTCACAAACACGTCAGCTGCGCTGCGTCACGAACGCGATTGTGATGCAGCTGACCGTGACGAACCTGATGTTTTCACGAAAAACTTCAAAAATAAACAGTTAAGAAGGTTTGCCTTCTGCATTTTTAGGACCTAACCTAACATTTATTTATTTGTTACATTTTTCAAATATTAACAAATAAAAATATAAAAAATTAACTGTTTAATTAACGTGATGTACCTGACATGTAATAAACATACTTACCCTTAAACAATAACTTGTTTATTTGTTGCAAATTTATTAACAATGTGCACAAAATCTTTTCACTTTCCCGGGATTAGGTAAACTAACATGTAGCTCTGAGGCCAAACACGAAGTGAACAGATAACGCCATATGTGCTTTTTATACGAAAATATTGGGTGTGACGAACCTGACGCAAAAAGCTAGGGACACAACTTTTTACGCATTTTTTTCAAGTTTTAAAGTATAAGCCTATTATTTAGTTAAGCAATGTTTTAAACGGTGCCTTTACTTATATTTTAAGCGAGCTTTTTTACAAAACCTTTATACATTTCGATAGAATAAAATAAAACGCAGCCTAAGACATGATTGGGACAGTGACGAACCCTGACATTTTTAAAGTTGGCGATTTGAAAAAAATGGAAAAAAATAAATTAAAATATATACATTCCCAGTACCAACATTATAATACCTTAGAGTTTATATTACAGTTTTTATTGTAAAAAATACAATGCCGATTAGGCAGAAATTATACCGGGACGGCAAATAGCGACTTTTCATGAGAATGACCCATTTATGTATATGAATTTTATCTAAATTGTTTGATCTGCTGTCTGTTCTTAACATGTTTACTGTCATTTTAGAAACAATCTGTATATAAAAAACGTTTGAGAAACTCTGGTATATCTCTGTAGAATACAAAGAAGATTTATTTTAAAATTAAATGTAAGAAAATTATAATTTTACAAAAAAAAACTTAAGATAAAAGCTTTTAATTACATTTTCATATACTTTTCTGCTAGGGACTGCAATGCCGGTTTACCGGTATACCGTTAAAAGACTTAAAATACCGGTAAATTGGTATTTTTACTGATAATTACCGTAAATTTCTATGCGAACTTTTACGAAACAAAGAAAGAATTTGGCAAAAAAATACGTCATCTTAATTCCTAACACATTAAAGTTATTGAATTCTAAGTTTTTTTTATTGAGTTGCTTATTTTTATGTATTTTTTGTACTTAAATTTCATTCGTTAAGTAAGTTTATTATATGTTAATTGTTTTGTGCTTTAATTTTAATTTATTTTCAAAGCGTATTTCTATTTTTACTTTCCCATACTTCTACAGAAGTGAGGAAAGTTATGATTTCATGCAAATTTTCGAGTTTAGATTTTAACGGAAATACTCGTTTTGGGGTTCAAGGAACCTAAAAAAGAGTTTTTAAAAAAATATTTGTGCATGGGTGGGTGCGTTCGTTTTCCTTATAGCTCCGGAACTCCTTCACCGATTTTTATAAGTTTTAGTGTGTGAAAGTTTTTTAGTTGCAGGTAGTTCCTTGTAAGGTCGTTAATTGGAACCGGAACCGGAAACGAAAATTAGACCTGTCTTTTTTGGTATAGAATAATTTTAAACACTATTTTGAAATTTTCAATAC
Source organism: Ctenicera cuprea (assembly GCA_958336395.1). NCBI lineage: Eukaryota > Metazoa > Arthropoda > Insecta > Coleoptera > Elateridae > Ctenicera > Ctenicera cuprea. The sequence continues at coordinate 42,611,936 of OY284490.1, forward strand.
ATAAAGTTGTAGTGCTTCTAAAGATAAATTAATTGCTTTTTTTCTAAATGCTGTATCTTCAAAATGAAGGCCGCTACGAATTTTCTAAAATATTAACTTTAATGCCCTTCTACTTAAAAACAAAATATCCAATTAGTAAAAATTGTCATAATATTTGATACTCCTTAATAAGTATAATCGAGTGATATAAAAACGTTTTTGGAAATTTAACATTGTAAATATAATAGCGGCTCAAAGTTTTGAACATTTTCAAAAAATTATTCTTCAAAAACTTCAAACATTTATTTAAACTTCCTGAGCCGATAGAGGTTGCAATGAACTACAAAATTTGTTTTTTTAATCTCCCAAATTTTACTCTGACGCCTTCCAGGAATTTTTGAAATTAATTAATTTTCTTAAAAAAAGGCAAACGCCGATCGTTATAAACTTTTATCAGTTCGATCAATTATTTTAAGTACTTTATTAGAGCAAGAATTTTCAACCATTTTAAAAATTAAGAAAAAAAAACGATACTTTTTAATTTCAACAACATGTTTTCCAGAAGTTACGTGATTTTAACCTACGCCTACCAATTAGCTCTACGTACCGTACAAAACCAACGCCTTAAGTCTGCAGCGGCTTGTACCGGCTAGAGATGACTAGATGTAAATTTCCATCACTTCTTTACGCGAGGATATTTAAAACGTAAAAAGTATGAGAAAGTACCAGCGACCTGTTTCGCCCATTTTTGTCTTAATTTTAATGTTATTAAGATCTGAAATGCAAGTTTTGTGTATTAATTAATTTTTTTAATTTGAATTTTATGTAATTAAAATATCGTAATTTATCGGTAAACTACCGGTGAACCGGTTTTTTTTCAAAAACAATTTAAAAAGTCGGTAAATTTGCAATCCCTACTTTCTGCATATTTCAAAAACTTTTTTGACCAATGCTGTAAGCGCTGTGATGTCATCGTCATTTTTCTAATTAGCACTATGTCAATTTTTGCATTCATTCGATAGAGAATTTTTTTCTCTTTTCAGTGGTATAAAATTTGTATATTCCTATATTGTTATATTACAAAATTTTCGAACAAAACGCGGAAAACTTTTCGTATTAGCAGGCTCTGAACTATAAAAAAAGCCTATCACAATCGCAATGGTGTGTTTTAAAACTAATTTAGTTTCTCTTTACAACCAAAAACAAGGAAAGACCAAAATTCGTTCAAAAAACGGGTCGAGTGCGCTTTGGATGCCACTGTTTTACACCGCATTGTTTTTAATTGTTAAACGAAATCAAATGAATTTTAAACTTTTATCTAAAGTATTTTTTTGTAAAACTAATATTTACTTTTGAGTAACCCTGTATATTAGTTTTTTAATTACCCAATATTGATGGTACGTTGTACCTAAAAAATATTAGCAATAGTTAGTTTTGTTTGTTACTTCCTCAATAATTGAACGTTTGTATCGTTTTGTTATGTCGGATTATGTCCGACTGGACTCGACATTGGCTTTTATGGTACTTTGAAGTTCACAAGTCAATTTTTGTGACGAGATCATCACTTGTACTCGTGCAAACTAAATGTATAGTTGATGGACAAAAGAATAATGTAAGCTAAAAATTAGTATTTAAACCATTGTTGATTTTTATTAACTCACGTTGGTTTATTTTTTTTCTCCTATTTGTTCCACATAATTTTTAGCATCAATGATTTTTGCGTAATATGAGGCTCAATAAAACATAATTTATTCTGCATAATCATCCAGTATGAGAACAAGTTTTTAAATTGAAGGTCGTGTTATGTAACTTTAGTAAAATTGTTTTCTCACTGCATGAGCAGCTACCTAATTTCAAAACACATTAAACTAGCAATTAAATAACGACATACCTAATGATGGATTCTTTCAGATGAAAACATAAAAAATAAGGTACTAATATGCAAGTACTCTACTAATAAATTACTACCTTTAGTTTCTTTTGGAAGAAAAATATTTTTCGAGTTTCTCAAGGAATACCATTTCATATATTATATTGAGGAAAAAGAAATGAAATTCTTCAATAGTAGAAGCGGCTTCCTAGTATGAGTAAACTTTTAATTTATTTAGGTCGTACTTCTCAATTGTTAGCAAGTTTCAGTCAACCAGTCACACCTTGTCAGCTGGTATTTACTTGTTTACCAAGAATTTTATATATTATTTTAAAACGGAATAAAATTCAACGTGTTTTGTATAATAAATTGTATTATTAATGCTTATAAAATACCTATAACAAGTACAATAAGAAGAACAGTTACAATTAATTACCAACATAAGATTTAAAAATGTTTTTATTTTATCTGACACTGAATAGATAGATAGTCGTTAAAATTAGGAATACGACTTTTAGTCTAGTATTCACTCAGTATTCCAAGTATGAGGCAATAAATAAGTAATGAATTTCCGCATAATTCCTGTAAATATAAAGTTGTCGCTTCTATGCAATTTTAAACGAATTATCTACGTGATTATAACAAAGCCACGCCTATATGTTTGGTCTTATGCGAGCTCGTTTCGTTACTTATTATTTCTTCTAGTTAGCAGCTTTACTATTGCGAGTGCTTTAATAACGTAGTTCATAAGCGTAGAATATGAATGGTCACGGGTTTTAAAAGTACTACAGAAAACCATTTTCTGAATATGTCATTTTAATCTATCTACTTCTTCTAAGACCATTTGTTATTCATTTCACGATGCTTCATTCCTTTCTGCATCTCAAGATACGGAGTGCAAAACCTCTCAGGCCTAACTCAATAATAAAGTAACACTGAACGAAACAATGCATCTCAAATATTGCAGTTGTAGTTGTAGAAATGTTGCACAATCGTGCAATGTGTTTCACGTATAACCTAATGGATTTAAGTGCGCCCATGGTGTTTGTTTACTTATTGTATTTAAACAAAATATCTTGCTGGAACTAAAAGTCCGGCCTTTAATTATTAATCGTAAATTTATATTTAATTTTCATTGTTTTTCAAGCCTTTAGTTGTAGTGATATCAAAATTATGATGTAAATATATCTGAAAACCTGGAGAAACATTACAGGCAAGTTCAACACACAGTAAAACAACGAAAAAAGTTTAAAGTATGAACACGTTTAGCTTAGCATGCTGAAATAATGGTTTATGCATAACAGGCGCTATTTACAAAATTGAACTATTTGTAAAATGCTTAGTTTTAGCGACTCTAGATAGGCCAGTTTTGTTTGTGTATTTTTGTGTATCCTTTTAGATGAATTATTGAGCCCATTCACAAAAAAACCCAAATTCTTTATATATTCAATACGAATCTTTTCCACCGGTCTCAACTTTTAGTGGCGAGGGGCCTCCACTACTACAACCCACATATTTACGAATCCATTACATAGAGCTTTATTTCTCTACAGAGTGAACTGCTATACACGACAAAGAAGCAAATTCAGGTTTCACAGTTGTTGATCCGGTGATTATAGATGGTTCATAGGTACCTCGCATTCAGTTGCAAATCAGACTCGGTGGCAGGCAACCGTCGATCTATTTCTTGAAGTGGGCCGGCCGGGCTTAACGTCACTGTCTGGTTCTTTCGCTCGCGTGCACTTCTGCTTGGATTACATCTTGCATTCACCTTCATTTAGTTGTACAGTCTATACTACTTATACAATAATCATAGTAATTTTCCAGAGAAAACAACCACCAACAAAACAAGAGCTCGTGGATCACTGCATAATAAAGAAAAATTTCGTGCTGATAAATTTATTTTATTTTGGAATTATATGCAAACGTCTTACAAGAATTTTTTTCTGGTGCTATGATAGGATTTTTTAAATTGTCCTGAAGATTTGTTACGTTTTCTTTCTTAACATTTTTTTCCGGGCTTTGTTTGATTTTTTCACGAGATTTTCTTCCCGGGGGTAGTTCTCATTTCCGAGACCAACTCAGCGGAGAAAACATTCAGACATTCGGGCAAGCGCCGGGTATAAAGTTATCAAAAATATCGGCGGCGTAGCTTACGGGTTCTGCTAGTAATAATAAGTTATCGATAAAATAATGTTTTGTTTAGGGGCCTATCTCGGTGAAAGCATTTGGGCTCATGTTAATAATGTTATATATTTGTTTTACTTGGAGTAGTAAGGTTATTTGAACACATGCGTGAGTAGGTTAACGCAATTTAAATTTAGTGTGTTGAAAGCATAATTTTCGTTATTTTCTTGAAATGGAGCTAACTTCGAGGACACATGCACTACTTTTAGTTTCGCTTAATTCATTAGTAAACAGAAAATGTAAGGCTTGTTATATACTACTGTAGCAGAAAATATTAACGCCTTGACGTAATCTACTAATTTTTTTTCTGAAGACTGTAATTTTCCTCAAGTACGACAGTTTATGTGTTAAAAATTAAAGGTAATATTTGTTTAAACGTTTATCTGAAACTTTCATGATGTATGCAAACAAGAGACGGTGTGCCTGGTTACTGTATTTACTCGTTTAATTAGCGTCTTGTGACTGTGACGACTGAGCATTACGAGGAGGTAAAACGTAGATATGCAATTTATTTTTCTTGTTTGCATTATCATTAAAAGTTTACGCTTTGAAGTCTATAGTTGTCATCGGCGCTAGAAAAGTGACTACCGTTTATCCATATTAATTTATAAGTATTAACTATTCCAGGTATGTTGATTATGCTGCAGTTGTATTTTCATTTTCTCGTATCAGAAAGAGAAAATTTTTAAATTAACACAATACTGCATTATTTGCGAATATCGAACAATCTGATTGCTGGTTTTAAGAGCTCGTAAAAGCTATTTATTGTTATCACAGTGATGGTTGACGTTTAGCTACGGTATAGGTATGTAAATGCGTAAAATTGTATGTGCAAATGTGTAAAGTTCTTTAGTAGGTACCCTATAATACAACTGAGGCTAGGTTTTTTTTGCTTAAGTATTAAGACGTAACTAATTACTCGATGTTCAATTAACGTAAAGGTATGTGCCTTGTATGAACAACTGCAGAAATCAATTTGATATTTTATTATGTGGTTGTATTTTAATTTGTTTTCTGCTTAATTATGCTTTGTTCAAAATAAGCATTGGTTTTTGGTTACCTAGTAAAAATTAATTAATTCAAATTGTTTTTTCCATACTCTTAGTACCATAGCGGAACCGGTAACCGAAGTTAGATAGTAAGATGTAAAGATAGAGGGCACTAAGACAACTTAAACACTTTGTTTCCGAACATTCTACGAGGATTGTTCGAAATATACGTGGCCTAACAAAGAAAACGCAAGTTTTTTGGGCAAAAAATCATTTTATTTTTCAATATAGTCCCCTGCTCGCTCAACACACTTATTCCAACGATGCTCCAAAGCAGTAATGCCGTCTTTGTAGGTCGATGAACCCAAGTACCTCGGAATTGAATGAAAATCTTTTACCGCCGAGCCATCTTTTCAGGTTTCAAATAAAAGAGAATCGCTGGCGCATAGGGCGAATGAGGAACTAATTCGAATTCCAATTCATGAATTTTGGTCATGGCGATTGCAGACGTGTGTGCAGGTGCGTTATCTTGATGGAAAAGCACTTTATTTTTCGCCAAATGAGGCCGTTTCTCTTTGATTTTGTCGCTCAATTGCTGCAACAATTGGACATAATACTCGCCATTGATTGTTTTTCCCTTTGCCAAGTCGTCGACGAAGATAATTCTATGAGAATTTCAAAATACAGTTGCTATAACCTTTCCTACTAACAAAACCGTTTTTGCCTTCTTTGGTGGCGGCGAACCTTTGTGTGTCCATTGTTTGGACTGTTCCTTGGTTTCGGGGGTGTAGAGGTGGACCTAGGGATTCATCGACGGTTATGAAACGTCACAAAAGTCTTCGGATTGCGGCGAAAACGTGCGAAAATGTCGCGAGAAACAATCACGATTCAATTTTTGCTTCGGTATGAGCAAACGCGGCACCCAACGCCCGAAGTATTTTTTCATTTCCAATTCTTCAGTTAAAATTTTGTGCACACTGTCATTTGAGATGCCCACTATGTCTGTCATATCCGGGGTAGTCTGACGTTTTTGGGCGTCCACTGCGGGGTTCGTTTTTGTGCTCAAACGACCACGCTTAAACTCGGCAACCCAGTTTTTAACCATTGAAAACGAAGGAGCGGACTTCAAAAATGTCGAAACCAACTCTGCTTTGATTTCGCTTGGTGTTAAGTCTTTCAAATGAAAGTACTTTATCACTGCTCCCAACTCAGTTTTTTCCATTATTTACAAAATCACTCGAGACGGTCACTTTGGCGCACTGTCAAACACAAACTAATTGACAGATCGCTCTACACTGTCATATTTAACCTAAAAAAGGATGGTTCTGAAAAATGGTAATGCAAATTCCACCGAATTAGCGCCATCTCTGTGTTAGGCCACGTACATTTCGAACGATCCTCGTCGCTACACAATGGTTGCTTTGCTGCTACAATTTTTGTAAACTTGGTGCACAATTTTTGTCACCTAATAAAAATTGCGCTATAATTTGATTTTTTCGCTCAGTTTTCCAATCATTCTGTGACGCCTTCTTTGAATTTTGGAAGTTGGATATTGATGCCTATGATAAAAAATCAAGCGTTTAATTTAAGCTGCTCATAATACAACAAGATGCTGTACTTAATTGTTAATACAGTGAAATTTAGGAGAGCCAACCTTCCTCCTTTCCTCCCCAAATTTTTGGCTGACGTATGGTATTTTTTGGCCTTTGATGTTATTTAATTCATAGCAACGTTTTTCCTCGAATATCACAAAATTCACCATATTGAGTTTTCGTGAAAAACTTGCAATATTTTCCGATTTGTTTTGACTGCCCTTTCGATGTTACATGAGTTCATTACTCGAGCGGCGCGACACAACCGAGTGTGTCAGAAGCATTATGATCTTGAATAGTAACTCTTAGAGCTAGGAGCTTTATGATATAAAATACTTTTGAAAATATATAACGTAATTATTTTTGAATTGTGGAAAGTGCAGAAGAAGCGCTTCACCTATTTTTTTATGTTTTACTAACAATTAACACGTATTATTAATAGAAAGTTTTAACCACTTTGTTACAAAGACATTGCAGTATGTTGTTATTCTGCTATTAAAAGGACATGTGTTGAATTTATTAATGTTTATTTAGACTTTTGCTTAATTTTATTTGTAAATGTTATTTTCTTTTTTAATAGACCGCTCTAATAACAGCTAATAACAATATTGCAATTAAAATTCTTAGCCAAAGCATCCTGGGGACAAAATCTGAAGAAATTAAATTTTCCATGTATTTTGCATTACTTACTTCTTTGGGAAACCCTGTATAAGCTAAATAAGCTATAACATTTTTGTATACAAAAAATACTGTATTTATTATGAAATTCGTTGAATTGTTAATCCAAATTATATTTTCAGATATTTTAGGTTTTAATAGATAACGACATTATTTCCATTATGTATTGGCTACCACGAAATGTTTTTTTATCGTGCGTTAATAATACTTTTCTAAATAACTCCAACCTGACCCGTACCCGAAGCCGATGCAAGTCGACCAGATCCGCTTATCCCTTCTAACATGGCAGGCTGTGCTGATCTGTCGATCCATTCTGATCTATCAATCCGTTCTCATCCGTCGAGGTGTTCCAATCCGACGAGCTGTAACAATCCGTCGACTAGTTCTAATCTACTTACCCGTTACAATCTGTCGACCCCTTTTGATCCGTTCACGTTGCTTTGCATTTGTAGACATCCCGTTTCAGATTGGGTATTCTCAATTTTGAAAAGTGATCTTATTACATTCCTGGCATACAGCTATGTTTGGTACAATTTCTTTGAATAATAATACGTTTTGATCTGGTAACTCGTTCTGTTCTGTCATGACGCCACCATAAACAACCAAACACCTGTCGAGATCCGTAATGCCCCTGTTACTTAAATTGATCTGAATATGCGGCTGAACTCATTCGTCCGTTTTGACCTTCAAACCCATTTTGAGTTGCCGTATCGCGGTAATTCGTAATGACCCGTATATCCAGTTGTATTGGTACAACCGTTTTGACACGCAAATCCGTTAATAAATGTGATCTTGACCCTGACCCATATTATTTGCAAATGGGTCGACTCGTATCTCGCATGGGTCCGGATAGGGTCGGGTCAAAGTGGAAAGTCGCATCTCTAGTTAGTAGTGCAACCATGAAGCTATTGCAATTTTTATTGTTTAATGCCAATTCAAAGTAACTAAAAATGTGCATTTTTTTATTTTATTCTGCCTATCAAAATTGAGCTAGTATTTGAAAACAAAGAAGCGTGACAGTGTCAGTTTTTAACGTTGATTTTCGAAATAGCTGTAGCTATGGGTAATCTAATAGTTACTTTAGAAAACCAATCTTAATCCATATAATTTTATGATTACCTGTGATATTGGCCAAAGTTGTGTGTAATTATATGCTGTGTAAATGTCGATATTCAGATGTATTTGTATTTAGGGTATGTCTTATTTCATCTTTCCAACATTCAAAAATACGCTGAGGGTTACAGACGCGTAATTACTATATAATCACCCATAGTATATGTACGACTTCAGAGTTTTCTAACAAACCTTCCTTGTTGTAGTTTTTTTAAAGTACGGTGATATAAGAAATCAATCATATACGGTATTTAGTTTTTCTTTGTTTGTTAAACTGGCTATTGTAATTAAGTTTATGTTTCTGAATTTAGAAGCAATTACGAATGTGATTTATTTTTGACATCAACAAACAACCTTTCCAAATTTACCTTTTTGTTGTGTAAAATGTGAAGTTATAGTGTGTTATTTTGTTTCAGATTGAGAGACAATAAATAAGTAATTAAAAAACAGTTTCAAAATGGGGAGCCTTTTCCGAAGCGAAGAGATGGCGTTAGCCCAACTCTTCATACAACCTGAAGCTGCATATTATTCAATATCAGAACTTGGAGAAACGGGATGTGTTCAGTTTAGGGATGTGAGTATTTTGTTACCAATTAATTAAAAATCCAGTTTGTTTCTATAATAAATCTTATTTCTGGTAGTTAAATGAGAACGTAAACGCATTTCAAAGGAAGTTTGTAAATGAAGTTCGTCGTTGTGATGAAATGGAACGCAGGCTTAGATATATTGAAGCCGAGGTTCGTAAAGATAATGTTGCAATTCCTGACTGTTTGGAACTTCCGAAAGCACCTAATCCAAGAGAGATAATTGATTTAGAGGTAAGACTGGCGCAATGTTAAAATATCTTAGGTGTATCCAGACAATGCTTCTAGGCTCATTTAGAGAAAACCGAAGGCGATATTAAGGAATTAAGTGAAAGTGCTGTTAATATGAAATCAAATTTTTTGGAATTAACCGAGCTACGGCACGTATTGGATAAAACAAAAGCATTTTTCAGCGAACAAGATGAAGTTAATGGCACCTCCATGGAAAATAGAGCTTTGATACCGGAGGATGTAGTACACAATGCTAGTACTATCAGAGGACATTTGGGTTTTGTAGCGGGAGTAATAAATCGCGAAAGAGTGCCCGCATTTGAACGTATGCTGTGGCGTATATCCAGGGGAAATGTTTTTCTCAGGCAAGCTGAGATCGACAAACCATTACAAGACCCTGCCACGGTACAATTTACAGTGGTATCTTCTTGATGAGTTGTTTACTTACTGTAATTTTCTGTTAGGGAAATGAAATGAACAAGACCGTATTTGCAGCCTTCTTCCAAGGAGAGCAGTTGAAAAGTCGTATAAAGAAGGTTTGTGTAGGTTTCCATGCATCATTGTACGCTTGTCCCAGTACTAAAGCTGAACGCATTGAATTGGAGAATGGTCTTCGTACTCGTTTAGAAGATCTCAATATGGTATAATATTTATACCATCTGTCTTTGTTGTATATTAATGAATTTTTCACGTAGGTATTAAACCAAACTCAGGACCACCGTCAGAGAGTGCTTGTGAGTGTAGCAAAAGAATTGCAGAATTGGACAGTAATGGTTCGAAAGATGAAAGCAATTTACCATACTCTGAATTTATTTAACATGGATGTTACCAAGAAGTGTCTTATTGGAGAATGTTGGTTGCCCATAAAGGATCGCGACATTGTACAACAGGCGTTGTCCGATGGTTCAGTGAGTAATGAATTGTAGAAAACTATTCAAATTGTCATATATAATTGTTACTATAGAGTGCCAGTGGAAGTTCGATTCCATCATTTTTGAATATTATTAACACTGTGGAAGACCCACCAACTTTCAATAGAACAAATAAATTTACTAAAGGTTTCCAAAATCTTATTGATTCGTATGGTGTGGCTTCATATCGAGAAGTAAATCCAGGTACTTACTAAATTTTAAATTGTGAATTTTGATTTGTAATAATTCATTGCTTTTAGCCCTGTACACGTTGATTACCTTTCCGTTTTTGTTTGCTATTATGTTTGGTGACGCCGGGCATGGACTGATTATGCTAACTTTTGGTGCTTACATGGTCATTTTTGAACGAAAACTGCAAACCAAAAAAATTGATAGTGAAATATGGAACATATTTTTTGCCGGTCGATATATTATACTTCTTATGGGAATGTTTTCAATATATACTGGGGTAGTATATAATGATGTATTTTCTAAATCTTTCAACATCTTTGGATCTAGTTGGTCTGTAAGCTATGACAACTCTACTGTACGGTCGTTTCCTGAATTAACATTAGATCCAAAATCAGATTTTAATCAAAAACCATACCCCTTAGGCCTCGATCCTGTGTGGCAGGTAAGTAGACCTAGAAAGTTTTTTTTTGTATTCAACATTCTGCAAATGTTTTTAGGTTGCTAAAAATAAAATCATATTTTTGAATTCTTATAAAATGAAGTTATCGATCATATTTGGTGTGATTCATATGATCTTTGGTGTTTGCTTAAGCGTTGTCAACCACGTGTAAGTAGTTCTAAATAATTCAAAAAAAGTTTTCTGTCACGAAAAGGTATGTTTTAGGCATTTTGGAAATTATTCAAACATATTTTTGGAATTTCTACCACAAGTGCTGTTTTTAGTACTTTTATTCTTGTGGATGGTTATCATGATGTTCATGAAATGGATTTTGTATGGATCACTTAATGGTACCAGGTAATGTATTTTTCAAATTTTTTATTAACTGTTTCTATTTTAGAAAAGAGATATGGTACATTCTGTGCACCATCGGTGTTAATATTGTTTATAAATATGATGTTATTTAAAAAGGCAGACGTTCCGGAGGGTTGCAAGGAATTTATGTTTGATGATCAAAAAGCAGTACAAACGGCTTTTGTGGTTATAGCTTTATTGTGTATACCTGTTATGCTGTTTGGGAAACCTATTTATCTTGTACTGACAAAGAAACCTCATAAGCCACATGTAAGTGACTAGCTACATGTTTTTAAAGTTCAGTTTCAAGTTCTTAGACATTATCAATTTCTTTATGTCGGGTTTGTATATAGGTTAACGGAAGAAATGGAGATGTGAATCAGGGAATGGAATTACAACCAGAAGTAATTGAAGAACAAAAAGCTGCTTCGCATGCTGCTCATGCGGAGCATGATGAGCCAATGTCAGAAATTTTAATACATCAAGCTATTCACACCATAGAATATGTGCTCAGTACGATATCACATACGGCTTCATATTTACGTCTCTGGGCGTTGTCACTTGCACACGCACGTAAGTGTACTTTCAAACCTAAATGCTAATTTTTTGTAAATTAATTGCAATTGTGGTTTTTTAGAGTTATCAGAAGTTTTGTGGAATATGGTACTAAAAATGGGTTTAACACAAGAAAGTTACGTAGGAGCAATAATGCTCTTTGTTGTGTTCTTCTTCTGGGCAGCCTGTACGATTGCTATTCTAGTAATGATGGAAGGTTTATCAGCTTTTCTTCATACTCTTCGGTTACACTGGTAGGGTAATGTTTATTAAGCATGTTAAAAAGTTAAACTTTTTAATTTTTTAGGGTGGAGTTTATGAGTAAATTTTACTCTGGTTTGGGTTATCCCTTTCAACCCTTTAGTTTCAAAGCAATACTGGATACTGAAGATACTCCTGAGAGCTGAAAAAGAACAGCTTAATAATTTCTGTAGTATTGAATGTAGATATAATCAAGTATTAAGGCGAATACTGCCTTTTTATAGGTAGTTTATCTATTTGACTAGAGTCTATTCAATATTTTATTGTGCCTTTAAAATGATTTTTCTTAAATGCATTTTCAATAAGATTTGTTATACAAAAGTGCCTAATTACAATTACAACATCCACATTTTATTACATTATAAACGGTAATTTCTGATATATTGTTATGTGATAGCTTCTGTGATGATGTGGGTCCAAAATATATGTATACTAACTCATGTTCCACTGCCATGTTAAATGCTTCATAGAAAATTGTAAATTAACAAATACAAATACTCGATGCATGTTTTTATTGTTGAATAAACGTACTTTATTCTCGTTATTTACATTTACGGAATTTATAATATGTTTTTATATTGAATCCTAACAGACAAGATTGACCAATTGACAAGTGACAACGTATTAAACTCGCACATATGGAAAATTTGTATAATGAATAGATAATTTATACTTATTTTTATAACCTTGGTTATGGAAAATTGTTATAATTAATAGAGAATATATAATCCCTATTTTTATAACCTTGGTGGCTCTACAAGGAGCATATTTGGGTAAGTAAAATGTTTATTAACTTAAAGACAATCCTGGATTTGGTTAAATTGTTAAATTTATACTAAGTGATTTGGAAATAACTTGCAGAACCGACGTCTTCTAGGTAGCACATGAGTACAATAGTATTAATCATAAACATAGAATCAATAAAGTAAATGGATGCGGTTATTTAACGAATATAATAAAAATATCTTGGGTTTGAGTAACTAGCTCTTTCCAATACATTGTCTTACACCTGCTTGTTGAATTTATTGACGGTTATCCTAGGGCTTTACACACTCATATACAACAACTTAAAATAAAAAGGTCTTGCTATACTAGAAATTAACATAATTGGTCACCTTGAGAAAGATGAGGTTTTACACATTGCAGGTGCGGTTTATAGGTAATCGGGTAAATCCTACAATCATCATATATTTGCAATCCTAGGTTTGACATTGAAACAAATAGGTATTTCCTCTTTACTTTTTTATACTTTCAAACTTCAGTAGGTACATATAGGGAAGTTTTCGATTTTGAGATTTTGACGAAAATACATGTTTTGGACTTTAATGAATCTAACAAAATAGTATTTAACAAATGTATGTATGTATGTGCGACTCGTATTTTCCTAATGGATGAGCCTTTTTTGATGGGTTTTAGAATGTTAGGGGTATATAAAAAATTTATCGACAAAATAAGCTTTAAAAACAGATCCAAAACAGGAAGCGGAGGATAGACATGTTTTTTTGGTAGGATTTATTTGAGAAAATGAATTTCCTAAATCTGAAAATAGAAAATCTTCGGGTTGTTTTCCAAACTTTCTAGCCGTTACGATGTTTTGAAATATTTGACTTTTACATCTTGTTACTCCAAAATGAGTTGGCAGATCGGGATCAAATGTGAGATTGCAGTAGATCTAGGAGTACCCGATACTACTAGGTACGAGAGTTTATAAACAAATGAAAATTGTGATACAAAAATTATTTCTAAAGTTGGAAACTTTTCAAAAAAATCTTGCTCAAACACTGGATTCGCGATTTTTTTTTTAATTTGTAGGCTCACAAAGCTCACAATGAGCTACAATTTGGTTTGTGTTGCAGCCCGCTAATATCTTTTTGCCGCCTTCTTCGACTTTTTGAAAATTTCGATTTTAACGCTTATATTCCTTGAAATGTGCTAGGGATTTTGATTGTTCCCAGTTCGCTAATTTCTCTGTGACATAGTTTAATGAGATTTCAAAAGTCGAAAACTCATGCCACTTTACTTAATAAACGAAAACGAAAATCATTTTTGTTTGAGATAAATTGCACATATGAGTAGAATAAAGTTAACAATTTAAATTTTAGGTGCAGCAAAAATTAGGGAAGAAAATTTTTCCCTCTCCCATACAAATTTTATCCTTCCGTTTTCGGGTTTCTTTAATCTCAAGGAATCGTTTTCAAACATTTTTGAGTTGGTTATGGTTCCACTGCGCTGTTAGAATTTTTTGAAATATGTGCCGAACGATTACAATACCTTGCTATAAAAACGGCAACCTTCACAACGCGTTGGTTTGGACACTCAGATACAAAGACGTTGCACGCAAAGCCGTTTCGAAGCAAAGACGTTTAGACGCAAAACAATGCTTATACCTATGGATCTATAATTATGAATTATACACTGTCTATAAAGTAACCCCCCCCCCTACTAGCTTTTGAACCAGTTTATATTTTACCACAGAATTTGATGTGCTGTAATGGGAAATTACATACTATTTTTCAGCCCATATTAAAATTTTGGGCGCCATTTTGAAAAGTTTTTTTAACTAGGAAAGGGGGTCGAGAGACACCTCATTTGAAAGGTATTTTAGTTCTGAGTCTAATCCTAGAGTTTCAAAGAAAAATATTAAGTCATAACAAAATGGCGGATTTTAAACAAATGGACTCGCTCAATTCAAAATTGTTTTGGTTTTTTTACCCATGGCCGAGTGACACCTCATTTGAAAGGTCTTTTAGTTCTGCGTCTGATTCTAGAGTTTCAAAAAAAAATATTCAGCCATAACAAAATGGCGGATTTTAAACAAATGGACTCACTCAATTAAAAAATTGTTTTGATTTTTTTTATCCAGTAGTCCACTTTTTCATTTGCAGAACAAAATTTCCCAGGAATATCTCGGGTATCTAGAAATAATATTGAAAACGTTATGTTCCAACAAGACGGTGCGCCGCCTCATTATTATAGACCTGTTTCTGACTTTCTCAACGGACATTTTCTTGGAAGATGGATTGGTAGGCGGGGGCCTGTAGAATAGCCGGCTTGCTCCCCAGATTTAACCCCCTTAGATTTTTTTCTATGGGGAAAGTGTACAGAACCCGTCCAGAAACAATTGAAGAACTGGTGCAACGCATTACAGAAGTTTGCAGAAATATCACTCCAGAAACTTATGAAAATGTAAGGCAGGAATTTCATAACCGACTTTTTATGTGCCAAGAAGTGAATGGTAAACATTTCGAACACTTAATTTAATTTCTTCTTGCTTTAATTCTTAGTTTTTTTAAATAGACTTCTCTATCTTCAAACATAAACTCTAGGATTAGACGCAGAACTAGAAGACCTTTCAAATGAGGTGTCGACCCCCGTTTCTATTTCCATTCAAAATGGCGCCCAGCCACCATTTTGAATGATACAAAACTTCAATGCGCTGAAAAATAGTATTTAATTTCCCATTACAGCACACCAAATATTGTGGTAAAATATCAAGTCGTTCAAAAGTCAGTAGGGGGGGGGGGTACTTTTTAGACACAGTGTATACAACAGTAATGAGTTGAACGAAATACTCGTTCACGGGTAAAAGACATAGACGCATATACATGCAATGATGTAACTTTAAATTTAGTAATCACGATTTTAACTTAGATAAAAAAGTATTGCTTGCATAAGTCAAACCAAAAATGAGTTTTTGCGCTACTTTTAATAATTATGTTGTATTTCACCTCTTTATTTTAAATGTGGTAAAACGTTTGAATGCGAGGGGCAAACCAACTGTTATTTTTTAGGGGGAAAATAATGTGACAATGATAACCCTTGGTAGTATATTCTTTGAGGATTTCACGGTTTCTCAAACTGTCAATAATAAAATTTACTTTGAGCTTAGACACCCTGCATAATCAGGTAATGGCCGATCTGTAGTTTCTTTGCCTTAACAAGTATTGGCTCTAAAAATTTGAGCGATAGTTGTTTGTGGGCCCTGCATGCCTAAACAGAGCCGTGTGCTGAGACTGTTAGAACTTCGGCGCGTAGCGTACAAGTATTTGATCCCAACGTGTTTTGTTTGTCAGGATAAGAATACTTAATTGGGTTATGCCTGTGAACCTACACAAACTGACGTTTTGCAAGACAATTCAAATTCGGGATGCGGAATTATTTAAACTCTCTTCAGCTAATCGGGCACAACGGTGGAGTTCTGGTTGGCTGTTACCGTTGGGCGGAGGCGGATCCGCTGGAGCGTGATTATGAGATCTATGATGCTTACGAGTCCTTATAAGATGAACTACTGGAGTCCAAGCTTTACTGAGTCTAAATTATCATCTTTGTTTATATTGTTAGGTTGTTTCTCAATTTCATTTGTTCACGTATGATACGAGGGAAGTAATGAGGTACTCTGGCGAGTACTCGAACATTCTCAATGTCCATCTTATGCCTAGTTAAACATTTAGCCACCGCAGATTTTGTGATGCGTCTGTGTTTACAATCACTTTGTGCTCTCGTAATCTTAACTCAATTGAACGACCAGTTTGTCCGATGTAGTTTGAACCACAAGAGCAAGGGATGCTGTAGATCGCGGCCGATTTGGTCTTTTGCGGATCTGAAACGTTTTCCACAGTTTCATTAGTCCTAAAGACTTTCGTCCTTAGCCTTGGGCTGTCCAGCATTGCGGTTTGCTCTGTGGATTGCTGTGGCTGTATAACAGTTATGTAGTAACGACATCAAGAGATGTGTTTTTTCTTGTTGCAGGTGTTCTTTATATGAGAGTAGGACTGTTCTTGTTGTAAGAGTTTTTAGCACAGTGGCTTTCTGCATCGGGTGATGATGCAAGCTTGCATTTAAATATTTGTCTCAGATGCAGAACACCTACAACAAGAGAAAACAACTCTATTCTCTTGATGTCCTTACAAGAAAACTACGCGGTCTAAGCCGAAAGTAAATTGTAATATTGACAACCCTTGGTAAAGATAATAAAAAGCAATCAAAACAGAAACTTATCATTGACTAATTTAATAGGTAATAATTTTTTCTGTGCAAAATTAAACAACGCTCTTGTTTTTACGACAATGGCCTAGAGACCTACCCTTGGTCCTTATGATCAGTTAAACACTAGCAAAATGCCACGGAGGGTACCTAATTACTTAATAAATAAATTATTAAAAAAAATTGTTTACTGAGATTACGTTTAGACAACTTGCAAGAACTTCCTAGCGACGCTGTGAATGTGGTTAATGCAACGACCTTTTAAGTTAAAAGGAAATGTTGCGAGCTTTAGTAGATGCAAAATCTGCTGTGAGGCTGCTTTACTGGTCAATTTCAATTCTCTACCAATGTAAAATAGCTGACCCGACGTACAAGCATCGTTGACCACGTGTATATATTTTTTAAAATTGTAGTTTTGGAATTTGGGAATTAAAAAACAAATATGAAAGAAAAAAAAACACATAAAAATAAAGGTGCGGAATTTTAGAAGCTCCAGACCCAAGACAATGTAAATTATAGGATTCTAAATGATTTTTCAAATTTAAAATATTTTTCATAATTAAAATCGGTTGTTAGTCCATCACCGTTTTTATCTAATTTACATTGTTGGAAATTTGATATCAAGATAATTAGTTTATTTATTTAGTTCATATAAACAAAAACACTATTCATTATAAAGTAAATGGAACCAATGTAAGGTTAAATTATAGTAATTATATCACAAGACAGACATGTGCATCTCTGATTTTTTTTCTTTGTTCTTACAATTTAATTTTTGATATAAACTGAAAGGTACATATTAGCTGGATTTATGGTAAATTTGTCAACTTCAATCATGTGTTAAATTTAATTCAACATTCTTAAAATATAAAATGTAGGTGTTTGGAAGTTGAATTTCCTTTAAAGTAGAATTTAGAAGTTTAATACTAAAGCAGTCATAATAATAAAAAACATGTTTAAAAATAAAAATCCTTTGCGTTTATTTTAATTTCCAACCAACACTTTTGATAACAGTTGTACTGATGAACCGTGAAGAAATTCAGGGTTTTGACGCAAATTTTAAATTACGTGCTGCATAGGAACAATTTGCGAACTGATTTTTATTTTGACTTATAACCTTGACATAATGATATGAATGAGCGGAAAACATATGTCGGTAAGCCGATTTATTTAACGGCACATGATCAATTCATGTCACGTGCTAAAATTTTCGGCAAGAATGACAGCTACAATTTAGCTAAATACCTATTAGTCAGTGATAATTTAGTACGTTGTTTGTTTTGTTCACCTCTCCAGGATTTATCATTGACTGGGTTATCGTAATTGATTTCTGAAACGTCTTTTGATATATTTGGTTCTTTACATCATTTACCAGATACATTTATTTAATTGAAATGACGTATATAATTTGGAAAGTACAGGATGACGAAAACTATTAATTTGACGTGTACAGGGGCGGATCGAGAAAGAATATCGGTCCGTCGCTCTGTACAATGAAATTAGCGCATTGGGGTAGCAACAGTGACGTAACTACCATGGAGCAGAGGGGGCAACGGCCCTCGGGCCCGAGGTCGTAGGGGGTCCTGCCACGAGCCACGAGTTTTAGTTTTTTTAATTTCTTTATTACGAAGTTTTTTCAATAAAAATTTTTGATTTTCAACAGTCTTTAATGACACATTATTAACTTCAGAAAATTTAAGATTTGCTTGTCTTAATTAGACACGGCTTTAATATATTTATTTTCATTTACTAGACTGCAAATAATTTTATTTCCTATTGAAGAAAGTGTTCTAATTATTAATTACTTTATTATTGGAGATTTTTGAGGTGGGGCCAGGGCCTTTTAGGTATCTTGCCCCGGGGCCCAAAATCTGAAGTTACGCCACTGAGTACCAACCAAATAGTAGTCCATCCAAAATTTTTAATTCTTGAAAATTTCTTTATTTTACACTTTCTCGCTTTCAAAATTCTCGTAGATAGTAATATTGTGTTCCTATGGAGCTATTATGATAACAAAAGTTTATGCTGTTCTGACAACCCGTTTATGACTATAAACAGGTGTTAAAGCTAAAATTTGTAGAAACCTTATCGCCCGCGGGTTAAAAGTTCAGAGTTCTAAAAAAGCAATACATTTGCTCTAGTGCCTTCTATCTAACTCTGGGCTTGAATTAACACAAATCTGTTTACGAAAAAAAATACTGAAAAAAGCATGTCTAATTTCCATTTCTGGTTATGGACTTTTTCATCTGTTTTTTTAAACTTAAACACACAGACAACCAAGACGGCGGTGGAACTAAAATTATTTTTTCTAGTGTTTAGCGTAATTGGATTTATGTGGGTGTTTGTATTTGTAACAACGCACGGGTTCTTTATACCTAATATCAAAATTTCTAATTGTCTGGCCCATATAAACCGAATTACAATGCAAACAATTTAATTTGTAAATGCCTGATTTTAGCAAATCGTCTGTTTTTGATTTTGCATTAAACACAGTGGTTAAGATTGTTTTAAAACTTACTTTATATTTATTTGTTTTGTTTATAATTTTAGAAATTTTTTCTGATTTGTCACTAAAATATGGGATCGAGGCATATTTAATTGTATCGAATGAAGTTAGGGTATTCGGATAAATTTTTTGAATAGTTTTTATAATCTTTCTCTTTAATTAATGTATCAATAAGTTTAGTATTATAACCATTACTATATGCAATTTGTTTAATAATTGAAATTTCTCTATTGCAATTAATTTCATCTAAATGGACCGTCAAAGCTCTATGTATCTATATTCCCCTCTAAGATGTATTTTCTATATGGGAAAGTAAAAACCTCGTAAGCCATAACGAGTATATTAAATGTTTGCCATATAAATTTGACTTTCCCTCGGAAGGGTAATGAATATTTATTGCGTCTTCATTTGAGTTGTCACAGTTTTACAGCCAAAAAATAAAAATAAATAAAATTGATCTAGTAAGCACTGAAAATTGAATGTCACGTCACGTCTGATTGTTTCATACGTTGCCAAATAATTTCCTATTTGTCATTCATGTCGAATAGGTCAATCCACCCCTGGATGGTTATATGAAACTAGTATTATAAATAATATCAGCCATTCCTAAGACGGTAGTAAGTGGCAATATTGCATGAGTGCCCATAGGATTTTATGGAAAGCCGAAGTGTATACTGCATAGTTTGAATTTTAAGTTTGGGAAGTGCGGGCACCCCTTGTGCAAAGGGGCCCTTTTCCATAAAGCACCGTTGAGGGGGTAAGGGAAGTAAGGCAGCCGTCTAAGGCGTGATGTTTAGCACATCTATTTGATAAAGAGTGCGTGACGGCTGGGTGTCGCAAGCAGGGGCGGACTCAGGACTGGAAAGAGATAGGCTCGGTGGGACTCGTAAATACAGAAAAGAAATTTAAATTTTTTAATAAGGCAACATCTTAAAAACAAATTTGATGTGATTTTTACAGATTATCTAAAATGCAATCAAAATCGATTGCTTCTAGCGGCTGTTTTTCATAATGCCTCCAATCATTGCTAAGAAAGAGCCGATCTTATTCTGTTTCTGATAATTTTGTATTCACTAAAGGCTCTCTTAGAGAAACTTCGGTGCAGCTAAGTGTTAAAGTGTATTCATAAGTTATAAATAAATTTGTCAATGCTGCTTACTGCGTATTATAAAAATACAAAAAGCTATAATAAGCCACGCATTTGATACATTGCTTCTTACAGCTTTTCCCAACTTCTGCCGGTTCTTCGCGAGAGTGCTTCTCCGATGCTTCTGAATCTTCTAAGTCCCCCTTATTCTCATGGTCAATAGGCTGGTTCAGAACATGGAATACTGTGCTTATTTCGCCTTCAAAATAAATAAATAGAAATGATGTTGCCACATTTACTTTTGTCTTTTTGTGTAATTTTATAATATTATCGAAAATTTAAAGTAATTATTTAGAAAACTGCAATATTTTACCAACAGTAATAGTTTTTTATCAAACTCATGCGACCTCTGGAAGGCATCTAGTATGAAAACTCGTTCCGTACTGCAAAATAAACGATACGTATAATGTTTCTTTGGACCACTGTATTTTCTAAACCGGACCCCAAATTAATTTTAATGTTACTTTTCTTATATGTTTTGACTTGCTCTGCACAGTTTATGCGCGGTTTTTAATACACCCTCTATATATACTTTTTCATTCTGGGGGCCCGGTAGAACTTTGCTCACTTTTGCCAATGGCCAGTCCGCCCCTGGTCGCATGCAATTTTGGTGGCCCTGACTCAACGCATTGCAGGCCAAACTCCTGAATGGAGTGTTGTGCCTCCGACTTCCGTGTTTAGTAGACGCTTGTTAACCATACAAAAAATTGTTAAGTATTTATAATACTTATCAAATTATTTGTTGATATTTGCATAAAACAGCTCAAGATCGTTTATCATTTGGTGGGGTGGGCCACTCTTTAGGTAGTGGGTAGTTACAAGCAATTCAGAAAGGGATATGGAACAAGAGATCATTTATTCACAATGAAATTGCTAATAGAAAAATCTAATGAATATAAAATTCCTCTCCATTTGGCTTTTCTCGACTTTGAAAAAGCCTTTGATTCGGTAGAGATTTGGCCGTTATAGAATCTCTCAAAAACATCATACAGCATCGTTTAAGCCAAAAAAAGTCGTACCATTCCATTTAAAAATAAACAGTTGAAAATCGCTATTTTGACATTTGACGTCCCATCAAAAAACTGACTGCGCCAGGTTGTAGAGCACCCTTCGAAACATATGCACACCAAAATTTTTTAATAAATTCCTAATAATAAACTCACTAAAAAAAAAGGCGTATAGCTTGACTCAGCCTGTATATCTAGGACAAACAGTTCGTCTTGACCGAGACAGTCAAGTAACAGAAATAAAACAAAGATGCCGCTTGTCGTGGGTAGCTTTCGGAAAACTTAGCTTTATTTTGAACTCCAGAAATATAGCACAGCATCTCAAAACGAAGGTTTTCAATAAATGTGTACTACCCATTATGACGTATGGAAGTGAAAACTGGTCCTTTACGAAGATCCACTTACAAAAGCTAGTTACCACACAACGAGCAATGGAAAGGAAAATGCTACGAATCTCCTTAGCTGACAGAAAAACCAATGTATGGATTAGACAGAAAACGAAAGTTACAGACCTACTGGAAAATATTGCAACACTAAAGCGGAGCTGGGCAGGTCACTTGGCCCGAGCAGAAGAAAACAGATAGACCAAATGAATACTTCAATGGTGACCTTGGAATCATAAGCGAGACAGAGGAAGACCGCCGCGCCGAATAGACGGTACAACGATATAAAGAAAATAGCAGGGCTAAACTGGATAAAGGAAGCACAGAACCGAAACAAATGGAAGTCAATGAAGGAGGCCTTCGTCCAATCATGGACAGAAATGGGCTAAGAAGAAGTTACAAGCTATTACATTCAGGGCTCTGTATAGAGAACTGGTTATGTGCACGGAAAGCTCCTGTGAACATTTAATTTTGAGTTCAAATTCAAACGGGGTAAGGGAAGCTGCGGGCGCTTATGTTCAATTAAAATGGGTAATGGTAAAGGTCCTTTTGATCGATGAATGCAGGACGTTTTAAAAATGAGATATGGCGAGTATGTAGATTTCATTAACTCAAAATGGACAAAAGCCGAGAATTAAAATAATCTGTTGTTTTGCTCGGATATTTCTTTCTTCCTAAATATATGGTTTTGTAAAGAACGATTTCAACAGTCCTTTGACGATCTCTGCTGAAGAACGTCGTTTAACAATTTCCGTTACTATAATATTGATCATGTCTTGTGCTAATTGTTTTAAGTCTGTTTCATTAGCTATTGCCGTCGTTAAATGTGATGGCTGTAACCTTCCCATTAATCTCACTTGTCTCGACCTGTACCAATATGATGCCGGCACCTTTAACTATATCTAAATCAAAAACATTGAGACTATATTGCACCAGATATTCGGATTCAGAAAAAAAACTTTAGGAGCATACTAAACACTGTAAAAAGATCTTGATTCTCGCTTCTCTGCCCTATAAAATAAATTTGCTGATGACGAAGAAAACATCACCAGAAAATTCATTGAATGCATTCATCGCGCGAGTAACATATTTATTTCTGGTCTCCCGGAAAACTCCAGTAAAGACGACTGCGCTGGTCACGGCCATAGTCACGGAAATAGTGATAATTATTACTCCCCCATCATACAACCCTCTGGCACTTACAACAAACTCGCAGTTAGTCGACGTCTCTAGACTTGGCATTTCTACCACTGTAAAACCGCGCTCATTAAAAGTTAAATTTACAAACTTTGATACAGTTCGGAAGATTTAAAACTACGGATGACTGATAACCATATTCCAGTTTATATGGAATATATAAAAAACCTCGGAGATGAATTTAAAATAGAACTGATGTCGGCAAATTTTCCTTGGCCATTAAATATATCATCATCCAGCCCATATTTGAGTCCACCGTTGAACATAGGCCTCCCTTAACTGTTTCCACCTAGATCGATCTTGTGCGTCTCTCATCCAATGTCCTGTCAGTCTTTTGATATCATCGCTCCACCGAGTTGGGGGTCTTCCTCTGTTTCGTTTGTCTGTGCGGGGTCTCCACTCGATTATCCTCTTCGTCCATCTGGAGTCGGTCAGTCTCGCGATGTGTCCTGCCCAATTCCATTTCAGCCTTGTTATTTTCTCGATAATGTCGCAAACTCCAGTTCTTTTGCGTATTTCTGTGTTTCGCACACGATCTCTCAATTTGATACCGATCATAGCTCTTTCCGTTTTCCTTTGGGTAACTTGGAGCTTTCTTATAGATGTTTTTGTTAGCGTAAGAGTTTCGGCTCCGTACGTCAGGGTAGGCAGGACACACTGATCGTATACTTACCTCTTTAGGCTCATTGGTAGGTTGTTGGTTAAAATATCTCTGAGTCTTTCGAAGGCTGCCCATCCCAGGCCTATTCTTCGTTGTAACTCATGTGTTTGGTTGTCCCTACTTAGTGTAATTTCATGACCAAGGTATTTATATGTTCTCACTTCTTCTATAATTTCGTTGTTTATTGTTATTGTTCCTCCAAGTACCATATTTGTTATTATTTTTGTTTTTTGCGTGTTTATACGGAGTCCCGCTTTTGCTGTTGCTCGCACTAGTTCGGTAAGCATCTCCTTTGCTTCGCCCAAGTTGTCCGTCACTATCATTATGTCGTCGGCGAATCTTAGGTTATTGAGTTTTTCGCCGTCTATGCTGATCCCTCTATTTTCCCAATCAAGTGTTTTGAATACGTACTCCAACACCGCATTAAAAAGTTTGGGAGATATAGTGTCCCCTTGCCTGACACCTCTTTGTATTGGAAACTTATTGGTCTCCTTGTGAATTTTTACGCTTGCCGTTGAGTTCTTATATATGTTATAGATAAGGCGGGAATATCTGTAGTCTAAACGCGCTTGGTCAAGAGCAGCTAGAATAGCTTCTGTTTCGATAGTGTCGAATGCCTTTCTGAAGTCAACAAATATAATTGCCAGGGGTCTCTTGTATTCGATAGTTTTCTCTATTAGCAGTTTTGCTGCTAATAGGTGGTCGTTTGTGTCAAACCCCGCTCTGAATCCTGCCTGCTCTCTTGGCTGATAGAGGTCCAATTTACGTTCCAATCGGTTGTTGATTATCTTGGTGAATAATTTGTAAAGGTGAGACAGTAGGGAGATGGGTCGATAATTTTCTAAATCCGTCTTGTCTCCTTTTTTGTGAATAAGTATCATTAGCGCATTATTCCATCTTTTTGGTATTTCGCTGTGTGATAGGCAAAGGTTGAAAAGGATTAGTATATTTTTTGTCAAGGTTTTTCCTCCTGATTGTACTTCTTCGATTAGTAGTTCGTCGTCTCCAGGAGATCTGTTTCTTTTCATTTGTTTTAGGGCGTTTTCTAGTTCATCTTTGGTTATTTCAGGTATGTCTTCAGATCCCTGGTTCTTTACTCCAGTTTTCTCGTTTAGTTTTTTGTATTCGTCTTTGGTTGTTGTTGAGCGGCTCTTATACAGCTCTTTGTAAAAGTCTTCCACCACTTGTAGCAGAGTGTTTCTGTTAGTTACAATTTCTCCTCTGTTGTTTTTGAGCTTCAGAATTTCATTTTTTCCTTGACTTAACTTTCCTCTGAGAACTTTCAGGTTTTTGTTCTTCTCTATTGTATCTTTTATATTATCTGTGTTGTAGTTTCTTATGTCTTTTCTTATTGTTTCTGATATTTCTTTGTTTAGCTGTTTTATTTCCTCAGGGGTTGAACTTCCTTTTCTCTTTATCTCCCTTCTGTGGCTTAATAGCTTGCGTGTTTGAGGGCTTAATTTGCTCTTTTGTTTTTGTCTGGGACAATGTTTCTTTGCTGCTTGTAGGAGTGTATCGGTAAATATATCAAGGGGTTTCCGAATATCGTCCACTCCTACTCAAAAAACTAAACTGCTGCTTGATCAACATTTCTTTTTTCTACACCAATATTCCTTCTATTACCGCCAAGTTTACCGACCTTCTACTTAATGTAAGTTTACTTGAACCTGCTTGTATCCAGGCCCGTTCCTGGGTGGTCACCCGCTGCGTGCAAAATATTTTTTTCCGCCTCTATGTTGAACATATCATATTACCTAATACATTAAATAAAACACAAATAAAATAATTTAAAAAAAAGTTTAATTAAGACAAAATAATAATAAAATTACACATTCCTAGCATACAATTAATAAGAGATCCTAAATTTCAATAAGAAAAAGCTACTTTTACATACAGTTTTTAGTTTTACATTTTAACACCACCGCGTAACATTAAAGATCGGGTGCCAAACAAAAAGTGGGAGTATATGTGTTAACCAGCATGTAGTCAAATTTTACTTACAGTTAAAGCAACAATAGCAAAATAATTCTGAAATAAAGCAACCGTAAATAAAGAAATAAGCGTTGCTTTTGAACACCGTTTTGCATACGCTAGGCTGAGCTTATCGGGCCGAGTAATTCCAGCTACGACACAATCAACCAATCTATTATTTTTAATACGTTTGTATGCACGTTGGTAAAATAATGCAATGATTAGATGCAAAGAAATAGTAGGGATTTCAAAACGCAGTAAGTACCGAAAAGTCACGGCCTCTGTAGTTTTTGCTTTACCTGCGTTGGTTGTCGGCGATAAGGAGTAGCGTGGCTCTTTATTTTATACGTAGTTTGCAAATTTGGAGTAAATATGGAAAATTTTGTTGA
Organism: Ctenicera cuprea; assembly: GCA_958336395.1. Taxonomy (NCBI): domain Eukaryota; kingdom Metazoa; phylum Arthropoda; class Insecta; order Coleoptera; family Elateridae; genus Ctenicera; species Ctenicera cuprea. The sequence continues at coordinate 42,638,115 of OY284490.1, forward strand.
TCAGCTTTTAAAAGAAAAATTTAATGGACTCTTACGAAAAACACATAGAAATAAAAAAATCATGGGCGATGTACTCCAAAGTTACTAGGGCTGACTAGATCGTTTAATACTGAATGGCATAAAGGAATGAACTGGCTAACTGGTAGCGATATTAAAAATAAACTAACTTGCTGAATTGTTTACTATTTTCATCTACATCCAACCCCTCAAAAGTATGGTCTGAAACAAAATACTCTGATTTAAAAAATCTTTCAACTGCTAAATTAAAATTATTTGGCAAATCACGCATTAATTTGGCTTTGGACGAAGGTTTGCGTTATCAAATTAAAGTGCATAATGACAAAATGAAATTTAATAGGGATTTTAAGCATAGATTAATTCATTTAACAACGGGTCTATGTACAGAGGGGCTAGGAAAACCCTGGCCATTTTTTTTGAGGCGGTCAAGAGATCGCGCTTTAGTAAAGAAAAATTAAATTAAAATACTGGCAACAACGCAGAATCCAAGACGTTTTAGTTGTTTTGATTTAATATGGGGCGTATTTAATAATTAAAACGTCTTGAATTCTGCGTTGTTGCCAGAATTTTAATTTAATTTTTCTTTACTAAAGCGCCATCTCTTTACCGCCGCAAGAAAAGTGGCTTGGGTTTTCCTAGCCACTCTGTATACAGAAAATATTTATTTTTTTCCGATATACAAGGTCAATTTGTCGAACATTATATTATGTTTGAAGTATTTATTTATACATGTTTTGTTGTTAATATTTGATAAAGATAAGTAGCTTAATTTTTAGAATAAAGATTTTTACTTTTAAATCTTAATGCTAAATCATTTTTGCCATTGCCTCCCCAAATTTTGAACCCACGGAACGCCACTGGTCACCAACATAGTATTCAACCTGGAGGACCTTGGAAATAGCTGAAGTCAAGTTTTAATAATATAGATAGATTGTTATTTATAAAAATATTTTTGTCCTTCTTCCAAATTGGCTCCCCTAACCGTTGCCGCCTGCGTGCGGTGCATTCACTGCATGCTCGCCAGGAACGGGCCTGCTTGTATCCTTATAGTAGAGAGCCCGAGCGGCTAAAAGAGGCTTAAAAGTAACTTCTGTGGGGGAATCGGAGTCACAAGATGAAACCTGCATTTATTGGAAGCTCATATCATAATAAATATAAATCCAGAAGTAATCAAAAATTAGAACGGGCAAAACGGCACTAGGATCAAAAGTTGAGATGGCCACACCATCGTCAAGAAGAAAACATACGCAATTTTTTGGTATAAAATACATAAGAAGTTTTGTACGAATTATATTTTTTTTTATTTATCGAAATTCCAAAAATACGTTGGGTCTTATGGGAGAAAAAATATAAATAATTCAATATCTCGGTTCAAACCTTATAAAAATCTAATACAAATCTTACATTTTTTAGCTTTACACCGCTTTTTCTTATAAAAGAGAGCGTAAATCGACAAAATTTTATTCTTTAAAAAAGTTTCGCTAATGTTTTTAGAAGGTGTTGGTGTATTAGTTATATTTTTTACATGAAAACGGAGCCAGATATGAAATTAAATGTAAGAAAAGTCAATTTCAGACGGTCTGCCCGCCGACCATCTAGTTCGCGTCCCCACTCTGCGAGAGTATCTCGCATCTCATTTATTTCCATAGCTCCGTCTCAGTTTCTCGATCTCCGCTTGCAATTATTTGGAGGGAAAAACAAAAAGTACTCATATGTAGGTATATTATTTTTTATTTGAAAGCTATTTATAAAAAAATAAACTGAATTATTCATCGGTGTCACTGTCTTCCTCTTGCATTGACGGCTGAATTGTTGCTATAGTTAGCTTGTTTTGACATGACTTTTGCGCCATACATTTGCACGATCCAATGCAGCCCATCTGATTTCTTTTGCATGTACAGAGTTTGTTTCTGCAGTCTGTAAAAAATTCTCGTAATTTTCAGATTACTAATTTTTAATAAAATAAATTGTACCTGTCTTGCATCCACACGACGATAAGACGTTTAAATGTTGGGGAAAAGCAGGAAGAGTTGTTAAAATAGGGGAAATTTTACCATCGTCGATTTTCCATCCGAAATTTTCAACATTTGGTAGCTGCGGACGAGGTTCTAAAGAATGGTACCACACTTTCGCCTGATAATATGCTCTTAAACTGTGAAGTCTTAAAGAATCTTCCGTAGGGGGTAATTTTGCAATTGTTGCGGACGCTGCAAGTAGTCCTCTTAAAACGTTAATAGAGGCTATATTAGCGTTTGTTGAGTACAACTTGATAACAAAATTCTGAATGCTTTGAAACATATTTGATGAAAAATCTACAACTCCGACATCCTCCAAGTATTCACAATAATCCAGGTAAGTTTTCCAGCAGCTCTTTTTACCTATCCCGGAAAACTGACTGGTGGTGTCACATCCAGTCAGAGCATGGAATGCAGGTAAGTTCATTGCAAGTTTTTCATGTAGTTGAATTTCATGAACGGGTATGTAGCGGGACGAGTCTCCTCTTCCGGTTTTGATCCAAATTTCGGGAGTTAGGTACTGCTTAAAATGTACTAGAAGAACTAGTAAGTCAGTATCGTTGCAATCAATTATGCATCGAAAGTAGCCGAATTTTTTTGCGGAAAGTACATGCAACAAGATTCTGGTGTCGGCTTCCTCGTGATTACTCCTTAATAAATCTGAATCGTTCATTTCAAAATTTAAACGTCTTATCGTCGTGTGGATGCAAGACAGGTACAATTTATTTTATTAAAAATTAGTAATCTGAAAATTACGAGAATTTTTTACAGACTGCAGAAACAAACTCTGTACATGCAAAAGAAATCAGATGGGCTGCATTGGATCGTGCAAATGTATGGCGCAAAAGTCATGTCAAAACAAGCTAACTATAGCAACAATTCAGCCGTCAATGCAAGAGGAAGACAGTGACACCGATGAATAATTCAGTTTATTTTTTTATAAATAGCTTTCAAATAAAAAATAATATACCTACATATGAGTACTTTTTGTTTTTCCCTCCAAATAATTGCAAGCGGAGATCGAGAAACTGAGACGGAGCTATGGAAATAAATGAGATGCGAGATACTCTCGCAGAGTGGGGACGCGAACTAGATGGTCGGCGGGCAGACCGTCTGAAATTGACTTTTCTTACATTTAATTTCATATCTGGCTCCGTTTTCATGTAAAAAATATAACTTATACACCAACACCTTCTAAAAACATTAGCGAAACTTTTTTAAAGAATAAAATTTTGTCGATTTACGCTCTCTTTTATAAGAAAAAGCGGTGTAAAGCTAAAAAATGTAAGATTTGTATTAGATTTTTATAAGGTTTGAACCGAGATATTGAATTATTTAAATTTTTTCTCCCGTAAGACCCAACGTATTTTTGGAATTTCGATAAATAAAAAAAAATATAATTCGTACAAAACTTCTTATGTATTTTATACCAAAAAATTGCGTATGTTTTCTTCTTGACGATGGTGTGGCCATCTCAACTTTTGATCCTAGTGCCGTTTTGCCCGTTCTAATTTTTGATTACTTCTGGATTTATATTTATTATAATATGAGCTTCCAATAAATGTAGGTTTCATCTTGTGACTCCGATTCCCCCACAGAAGTTAAAATATAAGCCACATAGCACTCTACTATTATAACCGAAACAAACTCTACACTCTTTTCCGAAGCGACCGTCCACATAAGAAAGGTAGCGGCGTCTGTTTGTACTCTAAAAATTTTATTTTTAAAAGCTACATAACTACTAAGTTTGATGTCAGTTCTCCTCTTATCGACTCTCTATGGATGAAACTATCCATACAACGATTCTCTTTTACTATTGCTTGCATCTACAGACCCCCTAATTCTTCCAAAGACACCGATAGAGAACTTTTCCACATATTAGCCCAAAAATGATTACAACTTGATAACGTGATTATTGTGAATGACTTTAATTATCTTAATACCAGGTGATCGTAAAAAAATGATTCAGAGCAGGCCATGACCGAAGTGTAAAGTTGGCAATACTTAATATAAGTCAATTGTCAAATGTTGACAGCTGTAAAAATTTTTGGTTAGTTACATTTAACTTACTATCTAACCAAAAATTTTTGCAGCTGTCAAAATTTGACATTTGACAATTGGCTTATATTAAGTAGTGCCAACTTTAACACTTTGGTCATGGCCTGCTCCAAATCATTTTTTTACGATCACCCGGTATAAACTATCCTTAATTGTACAAATGTTACTTGATCACAACACATCTCAACTAATTCACAAGGACCCTAGTCTTTTCTCTCATATTAAATATTTACCCTCGGTTAACATATCCGATCGTGTTATAATTCTATCCACAATTCAAATAATTCACTATATTTTTCAAACCACCAAACAGTCAACACAACACATAACAAAATAAATTTCCAGGCAGTCGCTCATGATCTATCAACTCATGACTGGTCTTTTATGTTCGACGAAGAGTTCCTACTCAGTGGAATAATTTCCACTCCGTTCTTTAATGTTGTATCGATTCTAACACAATTGTTTCTATTCACTAAAGAAAACCATTTAAACCACTGTTAACTAATCAGCACCTGAGTCAAGTCAAACTAAAACGCTTTCTATGTAAAATGTTCCAAAGGACCAATGACGCAAGGAATTATTGTGGGCACCGCACTTTTTCAAACCGTTTTATTTTTTCAATTCAATCTGCAAAAGCTACTTTTGAATTAGCCCTGATTGATCGCCCCAAACCCTTACTCTTATTACGTTCGTAAACATACCTCGTATAGGGTCGTAGAAATATTAATGGTAATTTTTGTTAACATCCGTGAAGTTGCTAACGGCTCAGCCGAATTCTTCTCCGTGGTCTACAATCCAGACAGGACCGACTCTTGACTTACTTATCACTTTTCCAAAAACAAGGTTCATCTCCCGGAAATGCTAATATCTCCCGAATATTTTCTAGATCGGGTTTAGTCTTATTTCTTTTATACAACACTGATTTGATCTATCGATTAGGCTTAGTATACGCGGACGACACAAAGTTGGATAAAAACCCTACCACTGACAATCAACTCTTTCAATCTGATCTAGAAACTATCGATCTGTGATGTCAGGACTGGCTAATTCCATTAAAACTGGATAAATGCACAGTCCTACACATCAGTAAATGCAACCCTGCAATTAACTACTAAGTCAACAACCACCTAATTAAGTCGGTAGGCAGTCAATACGATCTGGGAATAACCATTATTTCCGAATTATCAGGGTTTGAGCAATCCACAAAAAGGAAATTTCCATTTTTTCATTTTCTTTTATTCATAGTTTGCCATTAAATTACACACTACTTACGTTGGCTCTCATCTGGAATGTATCATTCGAGCGTGGCCATTCCCTCTCCAGAAAGACAATAACCTTCTGGACAGAGTCGAGTGTTCAGCGATACGTTGGCCTGGTGCTTAACGAGCCACATTCCTATGAAGATAGTCTAACTAAGTTCAACCTTACTACACTCACATCAAGACGCGTCAGAGCAGACGTAATACAAATATTCAGACTAATGCGTAAACCTTTCTCTTTCAACAGCCTTGACGTCATCAATTTGGACAAACACAACCTCCTGCGTGATCACCAGTTTACCCTTTAGAAAGAACCGTTTAGATCCTTCCACCGACCCTTTTCTTACTAACAGAGTAACTATCTTCTTATAATAATAATAATGTAATAGATAATATATAAATAAACGGTGGTTTGTGGTAGTTTGTACCGCAAAATTTTCGCTTCTCTTGGCAGATTTAGTTCAGCAGAAATCTAGATCGATTTGCTTGCGTTTGTATATCTCAACGCAAAACTTTATTTTTAAATTTTATAACGTAGCTCCAAGGTTTACAGTAATTTTTTAACTTGTACGTAGTACTAGTACGTTGGTGAGAGAATAGGTAGTTTTTGTGGTTTTTATATAATTGCATTTATAGACAAACTTTAAGAAACAAATTTCAATAGCTACTCGTGCAATGAATGAAATGAGAAGAGCAAATATTAAGAAGTATTTACAAAAAACAAGTGAATCTGGCTGGAGTTTTAGTATCCTTCGATTGTTATCCACGTAGCAACTGGGTCTGGGGCGTTGCAACCTCCTGGTGGTGGTCTCCGCAGGTTGCAGTTTTGTTTGAGATGGGCCTCGTAAGGCTGAGGAGGTATCATCAGAACCTGGTGGGTGACTGTATAGATCGGGGTGCAAGGGCAGCTTCAGAGTTAGGTGCTAATTGGGTTCTGTTTTGTCTCGCAGTTGGGTGCTGATTGATCCGTAGAGAAGAGTTGCCCCGGACCGGAGCTAGTACTTAATTTAGGAGCTAGTTCGTACGACTCTAGAAGGAGTCTATGAAGATGGTCCCGTCAGCGGAAGCTTCTGCTCGATCTTGAGTTAGTGGTGGATACCGTAGGCTAGAGGTTGATCTGGTGACCTTAGGCTGGGTCTTGATCTGGGGATGACCGGACACTGAAGCTCAATCTGAGAAGCGGAAGGTGCAGCTCAATCGTTCTTAGTGTATATCTCATGACCGGTCTAACTGATTCTAAAAGTAAACTGATTTTATGCGTCCTTGCGTTTGGTTTAATAAAAACCCTCAAGGTGAATTTTGCTATTCGTGTCGTTGCGCTGTTGTCGTTTTCACATAACATTACAATTCGTAGCGTAAACAAAGATGCAGGTCGGTGGGTTTAGGGAACGTCGATTCCTCTGTTGTTGCCAGCTGCAACGAAGGCGGTCCCGAGTCTCTCCAAATTTAATGATTTGGAAACTAAAATTTCGATTGACAAAACTGCAATTGATGTGAGCTTTCTGTCGGTTAGTTTATTCTTGAGGTACGTCCTCATCTGTCTCAAACATGAAAATGGGCTTTCTTCATCAGCAGGCGAAGGAGGATAAGTTTCAATTCCGGCCGTAGTTCTGAAAAATTCAAAGAAGTTTTAATTGTAGTGTTTAAAAAGATTATACCTACTAAAACTGGATTGTTGCTACAAAATCTTCTGTTCAACTCGTTTATCATTCGATCAAGAACTGAGAATATCATAGCTTTAATATCAATTTGAGATGAAGCTTTTTGACTTTCTAATGTAATTAAACCAGTCAATTATTATGGAAGTTTTAGCTGCGCTCTGTAAACAAAAACTAAAAAAAATTATAGATTATTATAGGGGCCTAACGGGTGACGAAGAAATTTTTGGGGGGATTACCGCTCACTCTCGCCCCCCTGTAGCGCCGTTACTGTTGTCTACAAACCGTATTTTTACATTTCTTCACCGCACAAAAACGACTTTTTACATAATCTCACTTAGGTTCGAAAAAGTCACAGATGTGGAAACACCCGTGCTAAATTCTTAGCTAACAATAAATAAATGCTTTTAAATGAAGGAAATTTCAAACAAAACAAGTGTTCCAGTTGAATGTCTTTGCAAAATATCAAGTTTAACTAAATGACTTAATGTAATAATTGTAGCAATTTACTAATTTTTACATGCCTGGTATTTTTGTAGTAATTCCTGACGAAATTGCGGATGAGAGTCTTGTTTTATGAAAATGACACCATTTACTATGATTATGAAATAGTCATAACACTTGCAATTATTGCAAAGCAGTTCAAGACGTGTTTGTGGCCGTTTCTTAAACATAGTAGTTTTTGTCAGTCTATTATTTTAAAACAGTTGGTTTACGTTATTGGATTTCTATTCTCGAAACATGTGCGGTATATTTGTTTTTAGGTATTACATACGAAAAAGGGGCTAAACGTAGGCCCTTTTTTTATGTAAATCATTATTAAATAAGTATAGGAAAGTTTTGAGTCTTATTTGATTTATTTCTATACTGCAACTCGGTATTCCCAGCAATAGGTACCGTAACTCCATTTAATATTATAATGATATATCGAGCGATCCATTAGAGCGACAGTGTCTTACGTATATTAGAAAACTATAATTATAATTGATACTGACATTTGTAATTGTTTCTGAATATAGCTAAGAGGCTAAAAGGGCTTTTTTGTTTTAAGTATTATTTGGAAAGTTATTGAGTCTTATTTGATTTGCTCCTGGATTGTTATTCATCAATTTATTATATTGGGTGGAAACTTTCAATCTGTGCCATAGGGCGTTAACATGTGAAATCATATTTATTCAAATTTCAGCTTCCCCCGTCAAGATACAACAATAGTAATAGGATCAATCAATAGGGAAAATTTTTACCTTTTACATGGCAATGTACTACCAATTAATTTGTTTTTAAAAACAAGAAACCTCTTAAAAATTTCGGTTTTTTCATTTTTTTTTTTATAAATGGGCTGTTTATTTTGGAATATGATTTTGTTTTTGAAAATCTTTCATATTTGTAGCAGGTACGTAACTACAGGTGGTCCAGGGTGGGCCCAGGTCTAGCCCATCCATCTGGCCTACCCGGCTAGCAACTAAATAATTAAATCATTTTTCTAATAATTAAACTGCTTGGAAAAAATTATTATAAAATATTTGAACGTCAAAATACTTATAAAATACAATAAACTTGGTTTTGAAAATTTTGATTTAATAACCTTATAACTCAAAAACGAATTGACAGGTCGGGATGAAATTTGATATTTTAACAGCCGTCAAAGAACACAATGTTACTATATAATACAATGTTTGTACTAATAAAAACCGCAATGTGAAAAGTATTTTTAAAGTTTTGATAATTTTCAAAAACATATTGGTCAAAAGCAGGCATAATGCTTTGTTTTTTAATTTTACAGGCTTATAGCGATTGTAATGAGCTACAATTCGCAGTATTTTAGGGGGGCTTAATTTTCCCTCTCCTACCTAATCTTTGGCTGACGAATTTTATCTTTGGTGAATGTATTAATACAAAGTTTTCTCTTTTAAAAATTTTCAGCTTTTTACTTGATATAATTCCCGGTAACGCTGTGACCAGGTAATTTGACACCTCCCTCTGGTGTTTGTAATAGTAGAGTAAAAAGGTTCTTCTATCGTGTCATCCCGTTTGCACTTTGGTGCTAAAATGTAAGACCCACTTCAAATCATTCCCCATCCCTTAAGAATGCAAAATCGCTTGGTCGTCCAAAAATCGTCCTGCGCAGGGGGTGGCGGGGGGTGATTTTTGAAAAATTTGCGAAAAAATTTTTTTGCGTTTTTTACATCCACGTCACCTGGGCATGTATCTGCTAAAATCTTAAATCAATATTTTAATCAGAAATATATTTTTTTTATTTTTTAAAATTACCATATACAATGCTTTCATATGCAGCGCCTTAATGAATAAATGCTCGCCCTGAAACGCCATAACTGTGATATACTTTAACTTGTCTTAAGTCGAGAACCTTTTAGTTAATCAAAAAAATCGTTTCTACAAACGTTGTAGATCGAAGATCGAGAATTACATTGCTTTTTTCAAATTCTTAATCCGATGGCTAGTTTCGTAAAAAAATTGAAAATTGTAACACCATGTCGTGCCGATCGCGGTCGGGCGTGGAGACGCGAGGAACGTTCAGATTACCGTGGCGACTGCAGCCGAAACACGACTCTATGTTTCAGGGCGCATATAAGGTTGAAGTCGCCTATTAACGTGCTCTTTCGGCGTCTTGGACGCTTTTAACGCGACTTTCTTAATAAATCTTTTGTTCAATGAATTGAATTTATTACTTTTATGGTAATTAGATTTTCTTTTAATTTTTGCAATAATAATAATTGTAACTACGGAAAAAATATATAGGTAAGTACCTACATCAGTAAGCAGTGTAAAAGTTTTATTGAATAAGTATGAAGTTACCAATAACAAAAATAATAATATTTATTGGTTTACAGCCCAGTAGATTTAAAATCAAAAATATCGGGGTAGAAACTTCCTCCTGTTAGAGACGAATACCTAATTAATTAATAATAGTTAATTATCACAATAAGAAATTTTATTCACCTACAGCTATTATTCAGAGTGCGAACTTGTTTCATTGTCAGATAACATATCATCAGGGGCAACTATACTGCGAGTATTTCTATCGCCCTTATTATAGCACATGTTAATTGGGCCATACATTTGCAGAAGCCAATACAACTAATTCGTCTTTTTTTACAGGAACACAGCGATCCTGTACACCCTGAAATAAAAATTTGGTAATTTAAAGTTTAAATCATATATATTACTAGGTAGGTACCACTACAAGAAGTAATTTAATTACCTTTTTTACAATTGCAAGTGTTCAGTACATAAGTATCCTCTGGTAATATTGCTTCAGTTGTATACTGGTGAACTAATATTCCCAGACCAATATGTTTTGTATATTTTTTTCCATTTGAACATGCAAAAATTATGTCTTGACAAATATTAAGTATTTGAGTTTCTTTTATGTCACTGCTTGATTCGCTGCAAACAAGAAGGCTAATAAGAAAGTATAAATTGTTTGGTATATACTTTTTAAATTCATTGTTTAAGTTTTCGAATTCAGCGTTTGTAGGTATTTGAGTTAGTTCCGTTTTTATACTTTGGCAAATTTTGGTCAAAATTTGTAGTTCTGACGCACCCCAGGATAAATTGGAAACTTCGCTTTCAGTATGCTGAAGTACTGTTTCAATAGCTTGTTCCTTGGAAAAATGTTTCAAGAACATTCTTGGTTCGTTATGTCTTATCGATTTCACTAATTCAATATCGTCGACAAAATGTTCTTTAATTTTTTTAACTAAAAATCGATCACTCAGCTCTAAATTTCCACCATTTCACGATATCTTTTGCTAACTGATGTTGTGGAATAACCTTTTCCCTTTTCGAAACCTTTCTCCATTTCACTAAACAATTGTTGTAGTTCTTCATTTTCCATTTTCCATTTCCCATTTTCTTTTTCCACTTGCGCTAGGTTTCTCCTTTGTATTGCGTAATTCTGTAGAAACGCATGAGGCATGATATTTTATTTCAGATGCAATTAAATCATTTTCGCCTATTCTGGAATAAAATAACGAATTGTTTCGCGATATAGTTTTAATTTTGTCTTCCATGTTTTTGGTCATGACCTGGCACAGTTTTTGATTTCTTAAACGTTTTTGGCAAAATACGCACTTATGCACATCAAATGAAATTGTCCATAAGGAACGTTTTTGGGATGTTTCCGCTTGGAAAAGATCAGTAATTATTTTCGCACATTTTAATTTGTATGGGGAAATATTTTTGGAACTGGTATAAGTTTTGTAGCAGTTTTTGTGCCATTGTAAATAATCAGCTCTTTTAAATCATTCAAATTTGTAAATATATGCAACAACCTGGCATCTTCTCCTTGGCAGATATTTATACGAACTTTCGTGCATTCAATAAATCTTTGTTTGGATATTTCTTTTGATATTATTAATTTTCCTGTTTCTTGACAAATGACACATACTTGATTAATTTTCTCCCGCTTTTTAGCAGCTCCTTTTTTAATGGGTCCTCAGTTTAATTTTTGATTTTAAATCTACTGGACTGTAAACCAATAAATATTATTATTTTTGTTGTTGTTAACTTCATACTTATTCAATAAAACTTTTACACTGCTTACTGATGTAGGTACTTACCTATATATTTTTTCCGTATTTACAATTATTATTATTGAAAAAATCAAAAGAAAATCTAATTACCATTAAAAGTAATAATTTCAATTCATTGAACAAAAGATTTATTAAGAAAGTCGCGTTAAAAGCGTCCAAGACGCCGAAAGAGCACGCTAATAGGCGACTATCAACCTTATATGTGCCCTGAAACATAGAGTCGTGTTTCGGCTGCAGCAGCCGCCACGGTAATCTGAACGTTCCTCGCGTCTCTACGCCCGACCGCGATCGGCACGACATGGTGTTACAATTTTCAATTTTTTTACGAAACTAGCCATCGGATTAAGAATTTGAAAAAGCAATGTAATTCTCGATCTTCGATCTACAACGTTTGTAGAAACGATTTTTTTTATTAACTAAAAGGTTCCCGACTTAAGACAAGTTAAAGTATATCACAGTTATGGCGTTTCAGGGCGAGCGTTTATTCATTAAGGCGCTCCATATGAAAGCATTGTATATGGTAATTTTAAAAAATAAAAAAATATATTTCTGATTAAAATATTGATTTAAGATTTCAGCAGATACATGCCCAGGTGACATGGATGTAAAGAAGCAAAAAATTTTTTTTGCAAATTTTTCAAAAATCACCCCCCGCCTCCCCCTGCACAGGACGATTTTTGGACGACCAGGCGATTTTGCATTCTTAAGGGATGGGGAATGATTTGAAGTGGGTCTTACATTTTAGCAACAAAGTGCAAACGAAAATCTTTTCTAGAAGGCTTTTGGCGGTTGGCAAACTCTACTATAAAAGGTATTCCGTTGACCGAAAGATACGGTATAACGGTGTATAACTGAAGTACACGGGCAATCTCTTGTTAAGACGAGACGGCTTGTGCTTCAACACTTTCTCATTTATCCAAATAATGGCAAGTGTTTGCGCTTACTACTGCTTGAATTTGTTTCCTGACGCTTAGCTGGCTGGTACGCCATTGGTTGCGCATTCATGCCACACATATTTTCTGTGTTAATTGTTTTGTGATCCATTCTATCGGGTTTTTATTAATGTATTTTTTGGGTAACGCGTAGCGCATTTTTCTTTAAGGTCCATAAAACATTATTTTTATATTTCTGACATTTATCTATTTTTGTGTGCAATAATTTTCCATTACCTCTACTGTTAGTCTGCTAGCGGTTAGGTCAGATGGCTTATCAATTTATTTAGTAATATTCCTTGTGACATCACCCTGGTACTAAGGAAAGTAATACCGCAAATACTATTACTATTTTATATTGTTCCATTTTTATGATAGAGAAACACTCACAACTACCTCTAAAAGCTTCTTATAAAATATTTATTAATATAGGTATATTAGATTTATTTGTTATAATAAATGCATCATCTTATATTTGTAATGCTATTTCTGAATAACCGCACTAATTATGTTGATAGTTGTAGATTGACAGAAATAGAATGGCATGCTCAATAATTAAGATACATTTAATGAAGAAAGCTGCTTGTTTTAATAGGCTCCTTAATTTACATCACATCTTTATTGCAATGTCTAATGAAAATGAACCCAACTCGACACTTAGTGTAATTAAAATTTATACTTTAAATCGAATCATGTATGTATATAGCTTAAAAACGCGTTTGTAATTTTTATTACTATTTATACTTCCACTACATTACGCGAAATATGCAGTGATTAAGTTTTGAAATTTTTATTAAGCAGAACATTTTCGCGAAATTTACATAAAAGCTTTACGTTTAAAACTAGAAACGAATATTTGGTCTCATTTAGAATATAAAAATTGTTTTGTTATCGGGTTGTAATTTCGCGACACCTGCAGCTTTCCAATTGATGATAGAAAGCATAATGACATACAAAACGGAGACGTGGGTGTTAAACAAAACAAACAAATCTAAAATCAATGCAGTAGAGGTCAGTACCTTTCTTTATGGCGAGGAATGTAATGATAAATCGTCACATTTTTATTGCCTGTAAGTAATATTTTTATCGTTTAATATTTTAGTAGAAATCTAAACGCAAAAGTAAATCAAATTAGTATTATGTTTTAATTCCAGAATAATGTTTTGTTAATGTCATACTGTAAACGTTTTAATATAAAATAAATGACGTGGTCTTTCCATTGCGCTCTTATGTGTTTATTTTTATTTTAATAAAATGTTCAAAATTTAAAATTTAAACAAATCGCAAAGTGTGATATATCTTCGAAGTTAGTAATGTTGACGAGACCAAGACAAGTCTTGGTCTCTAAATTCAAGACGAGACTAGCGTAAAGTCTCGTCTCAAATTTTTTGAGACAAGACAAGACTTTATATTTTGAAACACAGTCTAGAAAATACTGTGATCTCGAGACTTCTCGAGTCTCGAAAATTAAAAATTTGTTTCTAAAATAATTTGGAGAACAATAAACGATTACAGGAACATAATAAATTCAAAAATCTTTATTTATAGAAACGCAAAACATAGCCACATAAAAATACTCACAGAATATGTATGACAACATAATATAAACTCAAGAATACTATTATAGATAAATAACACAATAACACGAAAAAATCCTGGGTATAATAGAATTATTATCTGCCGCAGCTACATAATCGCACGCAATTTGCTGGAATATCACGAATTTAAGCCTAGCAAAGATCGGACTGATTGGTATGATAGTCTGTATTTTTGAATTGTGAGTCCTGCTTTCGAAAAAATTCTTTCGGTTGGTACGCTTGTAGCCGTAAATTACACGTCACTTTTGATAAAAGTGGTTAGGTAGTGTAGCATGATTTTTCCATCAGTGTAAAATTTCTGTCTCCAGTTTCTCGTTTAAAAAATAAATACGTATCAATTTCATAACACCAATTCTTAGGAACATTATCATTTTGTTTATTGAAACGCGCACAGACATACATATGCAGTCGTCATCTTCGACGTACATTCTTGAACTACCAGTTTATTCTTGTCGGATGTCGTTGTCGTTGTCTCTGTCAGAAGACAATTTTGCTTGGACTCAGTGTTGTGCATAGATATATTTTTTATATCTAGATACAGATACAGGTACTTACGGAAATAAGCGTCTAGATATAGATGTTAGATACTTTACTCAAATTCTATCTAGATATAGATACTTAAGGAAAATATGTATCTAGTATCTATAGTTATCTACACTATAGATACTAGATATATATATTTTCCTAGATACCTAATTCTGGTTGACAATCGCTAAAGTATTTATTTTTATTATTTTCAAAGCGCAATCTACAATTTGAAACACTTTAAGGGCTAAATTTTATTTAACTTTGAAATAATTATTATTCTATTTCAAATTGTGTTTTATGTTGTCATGGCAATTGAATTGTAGCACGCATTATAATATGGATATCATAGAATGTAAGTAGATATACTTACTAAAGTACCGTCACGATTTGACGTTGTTTCTGAAGAGGCAACAATAACGATTTACTCTCCGCACGAGGTTGTGAAATCGCTGTCACATTTGAAATTTTGTTGTGTGAATACTTTCTTTCTGAACTGAAAAATAGTTTTTACTGAAAAGAACTATTACTTCCTCTAATTGTAGAAACATTTTGCACAAGGTTAATAAACTTGAGAAGAAGAAATAGTGTATATTACCGCCACCTGTTGGACGGTCGGTTGTCCTTGTTGCCTTTTCTCATTCGTGTTGGTAGTTTGTAATATAATAAAATTTATACCATTACAGGAGAAATAAACATATATCTACTGACTTTGATGTATCGTATACGACAGCGCCATCTGTAGGGAATAATTTGCATTTAATTTGGAGACAACTAATAAGATCGCAGTTTCAAGTCGCCTGTCAATTGGAATAAGTAGGTAGATACCACTCCCGAAGCGAAGTATCTGGAAAAGTATCTAAACATTTTTGTATCTAGATACTGTGTAATATATTTGGTGTTAGTATCTAGATATAGATAATAGATACTCTGAAAATGTAGTATCTAGATATAGAAACCGATACCGTTTAGTATCTAGATACTATATATGACACTACTTACCTGGATAATAACACTGCTTGGACTTGGGGTATAACATATTTATTTTTATATATTTCGTAAAATTTTTTAATCGAAAAATCCATTATGTTCTCGATCACTTGAGAATGATGAAGACGGAATAGATTCTTCGTTTTCTTCTTGTTCGTTGTCATTTCCAAATAATAACTGCGATCCCGTCGGCGGCCCATACGTTTTGTCAAAGACGCTGTTGTCGCTTGAATAAAAGTAGTCGGATTCATAGGTCTCACTGACTTATAGATCACGTTCTGAAACTGTAATATTTTTTTGTTCCAGTATACTCGTGTTTATAATTTTATGTATTAAAACGTAAGTCTTTGAATTGGCTGAAGCTGACTCGATAGGTTGTTCGGTGCTTCCCCGAATTTTTGTGAGTATCCACTTTCTGGCGTACACAAATACAGGTGGCATTTATGATATGCGCGCTAACTAGTAGTTTTAATGGCGTTTTGAAGATGCGGTAGGATATTGAGGTGGGCAGTACTCGATGCGATAGTCATTTTGTAAAGGTAATATAATAGGTATGTACCATTAGAAGTACCATTATAAATTGTATTTTGTATACAAATATTAAATTTACCTCTAAATGGTAATAAAATCAGTTATAGTGTACTATATTGAATATATGTAACCAAAGACAAAATAAGTTCAGTTAGTGAGTAGGTAAATAATTAGAATTTGAATGATTGTTTACATAAATTAGCCAACAGACAGATTAAAGGGTTACAACGACCTACATAAGCTAATGAGCGTTTTATAATATAGTATACGCTGTCTTGGTAACGGGCAAAATCCTAAAGAACTACCACAAGAAGGCTACAGAATGCTTACCTACATATTCCGGACACTTCCCATCCCAGTGGAAGGTAGCGCAGATTATAATGATTCAGAAACCTGGCAAAAACGTATCTGAGGTAACATTTTATCGTCCCAGCAACCTTTTACCTATATTATCCAAAGTGTTCAAGAAACTGTTCTTAGAAAAATTAAAACCTTTCGTTGAAGTAAGAAGCTTGATACCCAACTTTCAATTCGGGCTTTGTCATCAACATGTGACAACTGAACAGGTGCATCGTGTAGCCAGAAATACAAAAGATGATCTGGAAAGCAAAAGATATTGCTCCGCTGCTTTCCTCGACGTATCACAGGCTTTCGCCAAAGTGTGGCACAAAAGCCTGAACTACAAGATGAAGATTAATCTAACACATCTATATTGTAAAGTGTTCAAATACTACCTTACAGAAAGGTAGTAAAATATGGTGAAATGCACATTCCTTTGGCTTCAAATAGATCAGGAATTCTACAGGAGGGTGTTCTTAGGCCTGCCTTCTGTCTAATATATACAGCCGATCTACCAACTACTATCAACACACAAATCGCCACCTTTAAAGATGACACTGTCGCAATGTCGTCACACCAGGATTCCAATATAGCATTCCGTTTTCTAGAAAATCATCTCATAAGATTGAGTGCTGGTTAAACTGTGCATCTGTGTAACATTCCACTTTCGTAAAAGAATTAGGTGAAATATTTCGGCATCCACCTAGACAAACGGCTAAACTAGCTAAACACATATAGAATAAACGACTCCAGCTAAGTGTCAAATACCTCAATATGTATTGGTTGATGGGTCGCGGAACTCGCACTAGTTGCGGGTAATAAACAGGCCATTAGCCTATAACAAGAGGAAGAAGAACATGATGGGTCGCAACTCTCACGTGACGTTGCACAACAAGCTCCTCCTGTATAAGGCAATTGATTGTTAAACCTACTTGGACATAGGGATCCAAATCTGGAGCTCTACCAGTGACACAAACATTTTGAAACTAGAACGATTTCAGTCCAAATCATTACTGGCGATCTGTAATGCACCATGGTATGTACCAAACCATGTTATCTATCGGAATCTTCAAATCACAACTGCTAAAGAAAAAATCGCCACCCTGAGTAGTGCAAGATACCAGTGTAATGGTAAATGAACCAAATAATATTTTAAATTGTTTTCTATGTTAATTTAATAATTAACATTCAGCGAATACTTCGTTGGTTCGTTCACCTTACAAAGTCCACCATATTGTGCAATACTGCTTATTCTGTTTAATAAGCACTTGACTAATAAGTAACTTTGTACTTAATATATGAACTTTTGAGGATTCATGTTTAGACAGTGTGTGAATAAAGAGGTAGTTTGGAACATGTAATGTTTGATTTCTAAAAGGACCCTATGGCCCTAATCGGGTCATTATACCAGGACCGTTCTAAGGGATCACTCGAGCACCTTGCCCAAGGCCCTTTTCATCACTCCCAGAGTGAAGCGACTCAAGCGACACGACCCTTTAGATCTTCCACACAGAACTTGAGTATTATTATTAAGTACTATAATAAAATTCGTGTAGTGAAAAATCTCACTCAACGTGAAATACGCTTAAGGAGCTTGCCAATGGGCAAGTACCTACTATGTCAATTACTCACTGTCAGTACTCTTACTTACTGTCTATTTAGACAGATTGTAATCAGATCATGGATGTTAATTTAAAAAAAAGTACACGCTGTGACTAGCCTCCCAGTTCCAGTATGTATATTAATCCCGTTAATATAATGAGGTCACAAAAACAGCGTCACAAACAGCCGGGATTTGTACTAATTCCGTTTTTCTCAAATAAATTTTTAAGTACGCTTTTGTTATTCATATTAATCTCGGTTTAATAATGATGTCACACAAGAGACGTTAGACACAGCCTGGGTTTGTTAAAATTCCGATTTCCCTAAACGAAAATTTACAGCTTTTAACAAAGAAAGTGTCAAAGTGTAATTATAATAACTATAAAAAGATTAAATTAAATTAAAATAACAAATGAAGCTTTTGTTGAAACTTCTTTATTAAGAATAAGTACACTACACTACTTATTATGAAAAAAAATATACTTAGAATAGAAATATATATAAGAAAGTACTGCAACAATATTTTGCTTATTTTAATTAAATAATAATAAAAATAAATGATTTATAAATAAATTACAAATGTTTTCGAATTAAATTTATATCTACGTTTTCATGTAAAGCGGAATGAGATATGTTTTCGGCCTAACCTATACAAGTATTATTCCACTCATTCAGTTGGTCGAAACTTATTTACCAGCTCAACATTAGTTTTCGTCTATTTTGGAATGGTACCTTGAAAAATGATATAGCAGTTCTTTTATTTATTGTGGGTACACCAATTACTGTTAATGCAGCACTATTAGAAAGCACAATTATTAACTAAAATTGTGTAAATTATAAAACTAAACGTTTATATAACTACCCGCCTGGAATATACATATATTATTTTTTTGGAATCCGGTATTCATATTTCTCCCGGCTATTTGTGATATTTTTGTGACGTCATTATATAACTGGCATATCGGAACCGGGAGGCTAGCCACAGCGTATGGTAGAATAGTGTGAGTAATGCAGTGAGATGGATGTTATTGATCAAGCGTCCGTTTTACGACGATCATAATTAGTCCATAATTTTATTTTTTTCTTAATCGTTTATCCTCATTTACCTATCCGGTGTAGAGGAAGTCCCATTCACTCCGGGTTTGGCTTATTGCTATGTTCCGGGAGGTAGTGGGACTATTGAGACTTTAACCACTATGCTCCCTCAGCTTACGCCAAACCCTTGGCATTGCATTTACTTATCCATTTGCTCATCCATCTATACTTTGAGGAGGATTCCAACTCCTCTAACGATTGCCGCGTTGTTAATGCGACATCCGGGACCACCTATTTGGTTGCCATTCCTAGAGCACGAAGTGCCGCGTTGACCTGGCTTTCGGACACCCATCCACGTACTGACCAGGCAGAGCTATGCATAACTTTGCTGAGCGCACTCGAATGGTTATTCTAACCGCGCCAATTCAGTACCCTATAATTTTATTTATAAGACTATGATTAAGTCTCGTCTTGAATATTCGAAACGAGACGAGACTCACTTAAAGTCTCGTCTCGTTGTGTGGCATCTCTATTTGATATCAAAATAAAAAATGCCATTGATATATAAAGAAATTTGAAACGTCGTCGATGAGAAAAAAGAAAGTTATAAGTAGTGGTGAGCAGAATCTATACTTTTAAATATCAAACACTCGGTATTCTAATAATTTTAAGAATCAAAACGAGAAAATGTAAGTAAACGACAAATAAGTTATAGCCCCAAAAATCCTGAGGCCCTACACTGCAGCCTAGTCAGCTTATAGGTAAATCCGGCACTGCTTAAGATTACGATTTTAATTTAACAAATAACGTAGTACCAGGGCAATATATTAAACAAAACATTTTAATTAACAAGAATCTTCGTATTATTATCATTTCAATCCATTCTGTTTGTAAATGAAAAGTCCTAGATTATTAAGAGGCGAAGGCTTGTTGGAGAATTGCCTTTAGCCGTATTCTGTTTGTGTTCTTTTCATTAACTTTTATTTGTATTCTCCATCTCTTCCATGCCTAGATCGAACCATTGTTTACAATTCGGTGAACTTTTGCACTTTCGATAAACTTTTTGACTTTTATTTAGACCCTGACCGTTTACTGGGCGAAACGGAAGTGTATAGGATGTTTGTTCAGTTTCTTATAGAAAACAAATAAGCTATTGCAGGCATTTTTATGTACCTACATGTGGGTATCAGAATTCGTTTGTTTATTGCCAATAAAGTGGTTAATAAGTTTAATACACGTCATGTTACTTATGAGAAGGCTGTATAAGATAAGGAGTTTGTATTTTTATCGCTAAGAAAAGAATAATCAGCTGCTAGTAATAAAAAAATGCGAATCAAAAGTGTCGTGTGTTTTGATGTAAAAAGAAGCGTAGTTTTGGTGGTTAAAAATTAATAGATTCAAATCTTTCAATAGATTGTTACAATTTTGTGGTTTTTAATTAGTTTTAGGATATGTTGCGGGCAAGTGTTTAATTTAGGCAAATAGCTTCTGGTTAGGCAAGTAACTTTTCATTGTGCAAATAGCAATACGTCCAGGATCTCTATTCGCCCAGTTAAGAGGTACTTGTCCAAGTAAATCTAATTTAACCGATTTTGTGTTTTTTATTCTTATAGATGCCGAGATCCCCATGCTGTGCAAGTTAAACTGGACACCCTGTATGCCTAAAATAACCAGATGCCTGCAACATATACAAATACATATACTGTACTCGTATGCCGAACGTATCGCAACATGTGCAACACACTCTCAGGATGGACTAAAAGTTCGTACAAACTTTCATGATAAGTTCTACACATCAGAGCAATAAAACAGTTTCTAAAAATATAGGTACGTAAACAAAGTGCAACTGCGTAACGAAACGTTGAGTATGTTTTTGCGTATTATTGTATAGATTTTATAACCCAGTATTCAAAAACTGTGTAAACCAAAATACTTGGGTTCCCTATACAGGGTGTTCTAAAACTCGCGGGCACGGAACTGTGAGGCATTATTTTACGAAGAAAACTGAACAAAATCTTTCTGTACAATTGTTCAATTTAACCAGTATTTTTGGAGTTTCAAGTTTTGAAAAACCTGAAAATGACAAAAAAAACATTCAAACTCAAATTTATTTGTTTGATCAAGTACTGAAATTAAATACATGATAAATTAGTAAAAACAAGAGATAGTTCAAGTGATAACTGAGAAGAAATTTACAAATATCGTTTGAAATGTCCGAAAAACTCAAATATTCGTGTTCAATCAAGCAGTTGCACGATATTAGATGTTATTTATGTCGTTATTTATGTTCCCAAGTGCGACAGAATGGCCGCGAATTGTTGGAACCAAAAGTACTATGATATGCTGATGGCAATGGAGGCTTCTAATAAACAAGCACGACGAGCGGTACGCTTATACGCGACCATTGTTTCGCATTTTGGACCGATTTCCGCATTATAAGTGGCATCGCACAATGGAAAATTAGAAACTACATTCAAGCAAATGACGAACTATGAAACAAATAAATAAACGCATGACGTGCTGTTTTCAACAGCCAATAGCGCGCCACTGCTTAATTGGACGCGTAAATTTGAGTTATTCAGACACTCTAAACAACACTGCCGTTTGTTCCTCTTAATTATAATTTTGGGCTATCTCTTGTTTTTCTAATGTATCATGCATTTATTTTCAATACTTGATCAAACACTTAAATTTGAGTTTGAATGTTTTGTTTTGATTATTCAGATTTTTGGAAACTTTAGTAACTTCAAAAGTATTAGTCGAATCGAAAAATCGTAGAGGAACTGTTTGTTTAGTTTTTATGGTAGAACACCATTCCAGAGTACGTGTTCGGAGTTTTGGAACACCCTGTATAAGACACCTCTGGTGAACTTATTCAAACACAACATAAGAAGAAATATTAGGCTAAATTATAAATGGTCAGATATTGAATTTTAAAGGTTTAGTGCAAAGCTTTTGAAAGTTACCAATAAAAAGTTGTTAGAGTGTTTTATATTCAGAAGGCTGTAACTCCGGAGGACAGAAGCTATTCCGGAGTCATGTTTATATGAACTTTTTTCATTGTTTTCAGATTCTGAATCCATCGTAAAAGCGTGTCTCATGTGTTATGAACCACCCTGTGTGTTAAATAAGAATCAAGATTATTTCTTGTTAGGTATTATGTTCTGTCCTGATGTCTATCGAAACCTGAAATTTGTTGAAGTGCGTGATATTAGCACACCTACTGCCTCGTGGAAGATACGGGTAGTAACAGTATTATAGAATTAACTATAAAAGACTTTTTGAGATTTTAATATCACCCTTTTCCATTCAAACCATGTTTTGCCTATTGTTATTCACGTGTTTGCGATTTCATTGTTTACCTGAACTACATAAAACGTCCTGAATTTTTTGTAAGTTATTGATAGTAAAATAATGTAATACTGCGCGTTGTTTACTTCATGGATTCAATCTCTCATTATGTTTATTAAACGCCCGCATACTGTTTGTTTGAAGACCAGGATACAAAAACGATTATTTTTAACATAATCGTTTAACAAGTGATGTGATTTATATGATAATCTACGCAATATGGTGGTTGAGGTTGTTCAATACATTTAGTTTAGAGATCCACTTTTGACCCGATGACTAAGTTCGGACCAGAAACAACCCCTCCGTTAAGCATTGGTCCAGAAATCCCTATTGAAGGGTGTTAGACAATAACAGGACGACTTAACTGTGAAAATAGGGCACAGTGAGCTTATACTAGAATTCTAGTCACATCATAGTTAAGGGTAGAAAACGCACGTAGTACCTAGCACACGAGATTGCATAACGTATTTGTTCCCCTGTAAGCTCAAACTGAGCGTCGCAACCAACCCCCTTTCAGAAAGTGTATACACATAGGGCTGCTTTTCTCACTCTTGCGTCATAAATTGCATTAGATGTATTTAATCCATGCAGTATGAACGTAAATCGTTTAATTTGTGCGTTTAAAAAATTGAGGCCCGCAATGTCATGCGCAATCTCGCGCCAAGCTTAAAATTTAGTACATTCTACCAGCGCGGCCTGCTTGGTGCACGTTGTATGAAAAGTTCGCGTTGGTTACTAATTTTTCGTTAGTTACAGCTAATTACATACTGGTTCAGCCAAGACATGAATGGATTTTTAAACTCCTAGTGCATTTATATCATTATAGAGGTACGTTCCTTTTATTTGTTTTCTATTTTTTATTGAAAATGAAATGATTTGTTTGGTGATAAATTTTGTTATTATTTTACAATGTCAATTTTTTAATTTTTAATATCAGTTTATGTGTAAAAATAATAAAAAGTCTCTTAATTTTTTGAACATTTTGAAGAGATAATTTTTTACTTTTATAAATGTGGCAAAAGAACGTAAATTATTGTAAGCAATTTACTAAGTGTCCTTGCATTTTATAGGTAAATTATAATACGTTATGCCTATTATATATTATATATGTGGCTATGATTAGCACAAAGCGGTTTGTCAACAATATGTATATGAAATGTTGTTACCGCTGCATGATTACGTCTAATATTATGTCAGCGTTATTGTGTTATCTTAAATGTAACACATTCACAACTGAATTTTACTTTTGCAAATTCTTTATTCAGCTGCCTATCAGGTATTCATTTATTTTTTCTAACGAGTTTAACTGTGATCTTTGATCTTATTAATATGAGATAAGCTGTATTGTCTGATCACTAATTAATTTAAATTTAACTTTGTGATAATGATACACATTATTTTCTTTACGAAATTTTGTAGGATAACTGATTTATAATTAAACTAATCATACTTAAAAAAACTTCATAGCAGAATCGAAAAGGAATCGTTTTGCAACTCATCGTTTGCATCGTTTTGTCAGTTTAATTTAGGAAATATCTGCGACCTAATCTTCGAAACTAGTTTTTAACATTTAACTAAAACGAATTACGGTTTTCTACTCTTCAAGAGCGATTAAATGTGCATACACCCACAATGAAATTTGTCCGTGTCAATACGGTTTGTTTTTAACACGATATTAGAAGCACAAAACACTTTCTCACGTTTTCGATTATGTTTGAAAAAATAATTAGTTGTACCTCTGATTCATAGTTTTGTTAATATACTACAACGAAAATTTTCAGATCATTAATTTGATGACATATTTAATAGGTTTCTAGAAGTAAGTCATCTAGTGCTTGACTAAATCATGATGACTAATAATAATTCAAAGTACTTATTATATAAATTGTTGTAATTCTACTTTGGTATTTAATAGTAAGAACAAAATAACTGTGGTAAAAATAATCATAAGATTTTTAACGTTACTTATCTTGTCTAGCATTCGAAGTTTCTTATACGATACGTATGAAACCCCAGGGATAGCTTCTTGCCCAATATATTTCCAATCGATCATCCAAACCTTATCCCATCTCCAGGAACAGGAATTTAATATCCCGTTCACTTCCGGAACGCAGATATAAAATAACGCGTTTCTGCTTTTTTCGTGCCAGCTTTCCTTTGTAATTGGATTTATGTTTGAAAATGTAGTAAAAACGCGTTATGAAAACTTTTTCAAGTTAATAAAATAAAATACAAAGAGAAAATAAAGGTAAGAAAAACTGGGTTCGGATGGTCTGCCGCATGACACATCTGTACTGCAAACTATAAACTAGATTTGGAGTTTTTTTTATTTGATATGGCTCGTGATAACTTGTTTCAACTAAAATTATGTTGAAGCTTTCTTATTGGTTATATTGATATCGAACATATAATAATACGTCGTATTTTCATATTTTTGATAAAACGATGTTTTCAAAACTACTAAACTCAAAGTTTTTTAAAAATAGAACGTGCTATAAAATAGTAATACGTCAATAAGAGAATGTAAAACTTAATTTCGAAAAAAGGGGTTTATGCAATATTCATTTCATGTAAATGCAATTTTATCTTAGTAGAGTATTTACTGTTTACTCATACTTCACACTTATAAGTAAAGACCGGACTTTTAGTCGCAGAAAAACAAAAAGTTTTATTAAAATTCAATAAGTAAACAAAAACCATGGGCGTACTCAAATCCATTAAGTTATACGTGAGACATATTGGACGAGAGAACTAATTTTGCGGCTGAGAATTTAGAAAAAGTTGTTGTTATGTACTGCAATTGTTAAATTTTTTATTCAACGGTGGTTTTCAGCCCTTTATGAATTTGATAGTTAATTTTTCATTCGCAGAACTTTCTCGTTGTATTAATGAATTTACACGTTCTATTCTTATCAATTCGTGGTTCCCATTTTATATTTCAATTAGAAAATATACTTTTGCAATTTCATAAAATTGTTACGTGAAGTACTTTTAAAACTCATGTCCATTCATATTCTACGCTTATGAACCCTGCTTTATTTTATTTCATATTACACGAGAATTAATTTTAGCTGACCAAATAAATAGTAACTATCTACAAAAGATAGCAAGGTCAAACATATGGATGTGTTGCTATTCTAAGCTAGTAGATAATTCGTTTACAATTTAATATATGCGCCAGCTATACCGTCTGTCTATAAAGAATCCCCCCCAATAACCAACTTTGAACGACTTGATATTTTACCGCAGCATTTGGTGCGCTTTAATGGGAAATGAAATACTATTTTTTAGCCAAAAACTAAATTTAGTATCATCCAAAATGGAGACTGGGCGCCATTAAAAATTTTTTAACAAAAAAGGGATGTCTAGTGACACCTCATTTGAAAGGTCTTTAAGTTCTGCGTCTGATCCTAGAGTTTTAAAGAAAAATATTTAGTCATAACAAAATGGCGGATTTTAAACAAATGGATTCGCTCAGTTCAAAATTGTTTTGATTTTTTAATCCAGGGTCGAATGACACCTCATTTGAAAGGTCTTTTAGTTCTGCGTCTGATCCTAGAGTTTCAAAGAAAAATATTTAGTCATAACAAAATGACAATGACAATGACTCGAAGCCCCTTTTCGTTTAAAAAAATTCAAAATGGCGCCCAGTCACCATTTTGGATGATACAAAATTTTAATATGGGCTGAAAAATAGTATTTAATTTCCCATTACAGCACACCAAATTTTGTGGTAAAATATCAAGTCGTTCAAAAATTAGCTGGTGGGGGGGCGGGGGGGGGGTTACTTTATAGACACAGTGTATACTTAAAGAAATTATGCCAGAAATGATTATTTATTGATTGCCGCATAATTTAAATATTGACTAAATACTAGACTATAAATCCGAACTATATTTATAACGTTATAAGTTACAACTAAAGGTCGGATTTATATGCATCTACATATTTTATGTGTTAGCTTATTACAGTTTATATTGCTATTTCTTTCCATTTAACAGCATTTTAAATAACATGAAACTGCTTTCATATTAACGTTTCAACAATTATTGCACATTCGCAATAAATGCGCAACATTTAACATATTTATTTATTTCTCCCATTGCTACTTCTTTTTGTATACAGATATTATCGAATTTTAGTAGGTTATTAGGAATTTTTCTGAAATTTTTGACTCGTAGAATTCTCAGAAAGTCTTAATATACGGATTTTAAACTTTTCTAAGCCTTCCTTCCGATTAGCAAGTAAACATTTCTAAATTTTAAATGTATTTACAATAATTTTACAGACAATTAAAGTTCAGAATGAAGAAGGTGACACCAGAAGGGATTTTGAAAGGAATAGAAAACGTCAACAAATGCACTACGTGCGGTTGCTAAAAGAGAGCCGCGACAAATTAAACTTATTTTACAAAAAAGAAACTGTTTTTTCTGTAATAAGCGAAATAACCAATCATTTATGCGACTTTGCATCGATCTGACTATAAAATAAACGTTGAAGAGTTACCGAAGAATAAGTATATACGCTGGTAATATCCTGTGATGTTGAACGGTGGTTATTCAAATACAAATACGTTATTAATAATAACAACAATAATATCAGTAATAATTCTTTTTAACTGCGCTACGTACAAATATCGTTACATTTAAACAGCAAGCCATTTTACAATAGAATAAAAAACATTTAAATAAACAAAACATGATCAAAGACCGTAACAAAACAATATAATAATCATCAAGTATTCATATCCATATATTATTACAAACCATCGGTAACTATACCTTGTTAATATTATCCGTGGGTCCAGGTCCATCAAAAAATCTTAACATTGATAGCACAAAAATTAAATCAAAAACACAAACTGATAGCCTCGCAGAATTCATCAGCACTGTATTTCAAAAAAATCTCTTTCATACTTGCTTTAAAACATCTAATACCGAAAGATTTGATATGCGGTGGCAGTTTATTATATAAATTTAAATCAGGGAAACTTAATAAATAAAGGTTGACAGTGTGTTCTTGCATTGGCATTAGCTAATATTCTAATACCTTCCTTTTGTAAGAGGAAAATTTTTTGTATAGATGATGCATTACCCCAAAGAATATTAGCGTAGCTTAAATGGTACGTTGACGTTATAACTTCAAAGCTTAAATGCTTTTTTAGTTGACGTAACACAAAATTCATACTAGCTTTTTTTAATTAACCGACTCGAACAGTTTAAACCATAATTCAGATGTACACCAAGCAGTTTTGTATAATTTCCACTAATGAAATTTCGGTTGCTCGAGACGACCAATCTCTGAGTTTTTTCTGAGTTTAATTGTAATTTATTAGCAATAAACCATTGTTCAGCTAGTTTTTTTGTAGATTTAGATTGCTCCAAGAGACGGTGCATATTTCTATTTGAGCATATCAAACTAGTGTCGTCGGCAAAAAGCACGCACCTGCTAGACACCAAATAAACAAACCATTAGCGTGATTATAAATAGCAGCGGCCCCAGAACATAGCCTTGCGGCACACCGTGCTTCACCACTTTCAAACGTGAGAGACACACTCTTCCTGTTACAAAAGTGCGACATAATAAAATTGAAAGAGGACCCATTGATACAATATATTCTGTTTCTTTGTGAATCTTTCGTGTGAGACACAGTCAGAGGCCCTGAACAGGCACAGTGTTAAAGCAGTGTTTTCTCTTTCCCCAACGCCCTCAACTATATCCCGCACGATCCGGAAAACGGCTTGAGTAGTTGACGATTCGAGTGAAACTCAAATTGGTTAGAATTTAAAAAAGAATTATCTTTAAAATATTGTACTAACCGACTTTTTACAATAATTTTAATAACTTTTGCAAATATTGGTATAAAAGATATATGACGATAATTTTCTACAGCATCAACATCTTCTTTCTTATGAAGCGGTAAAACTTTAGTCATTTTGACTGCATTTGGAAAAGTCCTTTCTGTGAAGCATACATTTATAAAAAGTCATAATGGATAAACAATTATGTCTACGTTTTTTAAAAATTCAGCATTTAAACCGTTCTCACTGATAGCAGAGGGAACATTTTAAATTAGATGATTCAGAAAATATTTCGATTGCTGTTTTTTGCATATTTATATAAGTGCATATTTAGAGCATATTTTAAGGATTGAAGTGCTTATTTGTCTACATATTTCAAATTTTTTGTTGTTTATAAATTCTGCGTGCGTTGACGCAAACTACAGTTCGATGACAACTGACAATAGTTGCCATTATACTTCCTCGCCTATCGGTCCGAAATAATAACTACTTTAGCATGATGTACAAATTTTTCAATCATCTAATTTACACTAAATGTCTTTCAATGAACTGGATAACTCTAATGCATGTTTCAAAATAACCCAATTTTCGTTACAATACGTCATTTTAATAACTTCATATACCTAGTGTTCAACTGGCGGTATAACCATAACAATGTAAAAGTCTTTTTGAGCGCACTTTTTTCCCATAACTTCGAAATGGACCGTAATGAACTTTACTAGCTTTCAAAATATCAGTATGACCTTGAACATGCTAAATTTAAGGTCATCTTAAGATAATGTTAAGTAATTTTTATCTTGATATGTACGCGTTAATTGATGATCTTTAACTGACATCCAGATAACTAAACTAATTAAAACGTGAAAATGTTTAAGGCATTTCCAAGTCGCTGCAAATCGGTGTTCTACTAATGTTTTAGTTGCATATTACCCTTCAAGCTCTTTGTATTTGAGGTGATCGACACCATTTGCTGAAAGGTTGCTGTTTGTATAACTAGTAATACCCTATAATAGTTTTAGCTTTGTTTAACGGCCTATATTTATTTTTTTTAACCAATTTTTTTCACTCTAGTTAAGAAGAGAACAAGTTTCAATTTTCGGTTGTGGAATTCGTAGAATAAAATTTTGTAGTTTTTTTGGGATTATGTAATAACTAAAGTCTGAATTTATAAGGACTAAAAAATCTAAAATATGCATTTAAAACATCCAAATATGCACTTAATATGCATAG
Organism: Ctenicera cuprea; assembly: GCA_958336395.1. Classification (NCBI taxonomy): domain Eukaryota; kingdom Metazoa; phylum Arthropoda; class Insecta; order Coleoptera; family Elateridae; genus Ctenicera; species Ctenicera cuprea. The sequence goes on from OY284490.1 coordinate 42,667,613, forward strand.
CACAATATGCAGAAATAAAACTGTATTTTACAATTTACAAAAAAATGGAATTAAGTAAGATACGCCTGAAATATTAAATAACGTAAATATACTGTTATAAATTAAATTAAGTAGGCCGTATTTGAATTTTGACGTTTGATTGCAAACGAGGTATTTTTAAATTGTGTGGTGTAAAATGTTGTTTTCTGTGATCATAATGTGCTTGTGTTTTAATAACCATCGTTTCACATCACAGGACGTTACTAGCGCATACTTGTACTTCGGCAACTCTTTTATGCTTATTTTAGAGCCACATAAAGCTTTGGCTATTTCGTTTAATGTACAAAAGCCAGAGTCTGTTTTTTGTTAGAACGTACGTTGTTTAAATTGTGATGGGCTTTTGAGCAACCGCACTTGCTCCATTTTGAGTTTTCTATTCTTTTTCTGTTTCTACAATTTGAAATTATATTTATATGAGAACAATATAAATATGCAGTTAAACATGCATTTATTTTGAAATATCCACTTATTGTTAAAATATGCATTCTTATGCAAAATCAGTGTGGTATCATTCCATATAGATTCCCGTGAAGCTCAAAGAAAATGTAAACAAAGCCACAATTAACAAATAAACAACCATGCGAATGTATACAGGCTAATTCAAAACTTAATCAACACACTTCGGAAAGTGACTACTTAGGCCATTTTAAAACTAAAGTTGTGATTAACAAGCCATTGGAAACGTAATCTTTTTGAGATACAGTCTTCTAAAAACGATGCAGCCAACTAATGTTTTAATTAATATCTCCGCCATAAATTGCAGTATTTAAATCAAATTTGATATCGACGTTTTAGTGGTGTTTACATAATATGTTTTCGTTTAAATCTGCTAACCAGGGGCGTCCATGTGGGACGAGCAGGTGCTCGACGTACCTCACTGCATTTTTTGTACAAACTAATGTTTTTAACTTTTAACAAAAATCTTTCCATACGAAAATACACAATAAAGAAACTTTTGTTAAAAGTCGCTAAACCCACCGGGTTTCGAAATAATTCAATTTTTCTGCAAAATTGAGTTGCCGTGAAAGTCTGACTACTTTTAAATTCAAGTCAAATTTAGTTAAAAAAAATACAATTTCTACTGAAATAAAAAAAATTTATGTAAACACGAGTTCTTAATACCCACTTTGAATTTACGGTTATTAAGTAATTCAGTGTATGCTTGATATACTTTTATCTTTACTATTTAAAAAAGGACTGTAACTTTTCAACACCTTATTAGCGAACTTATTTTCAAGAAAACTTTAGGCATAGTATATCCTACACAACTCACATGGCAGACTTTCATGGCAACGCGATTTTTTTACAAAACCTGGATTATTTTGAAACCGTTAGATTTAGCTACTTTCGATAAAAGTGCCGTTTTTTGTACTTTGACACGCAAAATACGATATTCAAGTTAAAATTTAAAAACTTGGTAAAGGAAATACACAAAATACGTTAAGAGTTAGATACGTCGTGCGCTGGTTGATGAATTTGAGCGAATTTGAAAACAAGTGAAAATATAAAGCGTCAATTGCAAAATATGCACGCAATATTTGAATCGAATATAAAATTTATGGCAGATATATTAATTAATATGTGTAATTGTTTCATTTTGGCTATTTTTAACTAACTTTGCGCTACTAACGGTATACACAAAATTTGTTTTCAACTATATGGAATTTTTAAACAGTAGAAATAGAAAAAAAATACAGAATTGTAGCAAATAGCTGGAAGGGCAGTGCCCCAGTGTACCAGCCGCCACTGAATAGGGCCTCAATAATAGCATCGCCAAAAATATCAATATCAATAATAGCGCCTAGTAAAAATAGCAAGTGGCAAAAATTTTGCCAACAAAAATAACGCCTACGAAAAGGTCGTCGGTTAAAAATGTCGCCGGCAAGATTTCGCCGTCAAAAATGTCGCCAGCAAAAATAGCGCCGGTCAAAAATGGCGCCGGCCAAGTAACTTCGTCAAAAATGTTGGCGTCAAAAATAGGGCCGGTCAAAAATATCGCCGGCAAAAATACTGCCGTCAAAAATCGAAACATCGCCGTACAAATACTTTGCATTTTGATATAAGTTTGGTTTAAGGTTTATACAATTTAAACCAACTTGCAACCAAACCAAAATGCAAAGTATTTGTGAGGCGCCGTTTCTTAAAGCCGTAATTTTAGAACGCTATTTTGTCGGAGACATATTTGACCGATGCTACTTCTGCCGCCGACATTTTTGACTGGCGCTATTTTAGACGGCGCTATTTTAGACGGCGCTATTTTTGCTGACGACATTTTTGAAGGCGCTGTTTTTGCCGGCGACAAATTTGACCGGCGCTATTTTTACTGGCGCTATATTTGCCGGCGCTATTTTTGACGGTGTTGTTTTTTCCGGCAACATTTTTGAGGAAGCTGTTTTTGCCGGCGACAAATTTGACAGGCGCTATTTTTGCTGGCGCTATATTTGCCGGCGCTATTTTTGACGGTGTTGAATTTTTCGGCAACATGTTGGAGGTCGTTGTTTTTGCGGCGACATTATCGACCGGCGCTATTTTTGCTGGCGCTATTTTTGCACCCGACATTACTGCATGCCACGTTTTTGTCTGGCGCTATTTTTGGCGGCGTTATTTTTGATGTTGCTGTTATTATTAACGTATACCGAAACAATTAATTAGTAAAATGGTAATGGACGTTGAAATGCAGAAAGTTCATTATTCTTTTAATTTCGGACGAGACATAAAATGTATTGCATGTTAAATGTGCGGCATCATTACACAGTACGGGTATTTATCTTTTAAAACAACATAGCACTAAACATTGTTCTGTATTAGCCATCTGTTCAAATTAATACATTATGCGAGACAAACAACTTTAAATTAGTTAAATTTGGATTAGTCGTTAAACATTTTTTCCTTTATTTAAATTTTTATGGCCTGTTAAATTAGATTCGAGCAACTTATAGGAATAAATGTTATAAACCAGAATTGTACTTTTAACTAGTTAAATATTCACGAAGATATATGCAAAAGAAAATATTACAATTAGCAAAATCCTAAATGTTTCTCTTTGCTAATGTCTTTTAGAGAGTTTGAATTTTTGGAAATAAATGTAATATTGCAGTCCTATTTCTAGATTAACCGACACGGTTGCAGGCTAATTGTATTTTACTAAATAATGGAAACAATGATTAGGACTGATCCGAAGTTTTTTTCAAATTAGACCGGGAAGCACAAAATACCATAATACACAAAAAGATGTAACAATATTAATATCCTGATTGTGGGGTTTAGCAATTTAGCATACAGTGATGCGGAAAATAGGCGATTTCACCACACCACTCACTGGTGGCTCGCCTGTCAAAAACTGTATGTTTATTTTGTAAGTAATTACGGAATTTTTACATTTCCATACTTTCAGTGTAGGGGAGTATCGATTTAATGAAAAATTACAGTTCAAGGTATTAACGTAGAAATGAGATACGCATTTCGTCGGGATTTTCCAATAGTTCAAATATTTCGAGAAATATTTTATATTAGTAACCCCATTCCTGAGAATTACTAAGCGTAATGTCAGAACATCTCCAATACGCTCACCTATGTAGGTTGTGACTCATCGTCCTGTATTAGACTTAAGATTGACCGTTATAAACTTTACGCAAGTCGGCGGGTGGTTGAGACCCACACTGCTCTAGCATATCAGGTCCCGTCCAAGAAGTTCGAGTTTACTTCTGACATTTAAATAGAAAAGAAGTTGGGCAGAGAGCAAAGGTAGGGGGTTGAATAACGGACATGAATAGACATGCCAGCTTTCGGAAAAGATATAAAATTGTGGGTTCGAGTAATATGCCATGCCATTGCACGTTAAAGAACTCTGTAGAAGAGATGGGTTTAGGAAAATTTGCAGGTGTAAGTGGGGCTATTCCCTGACGAAGTGGGCACAAATAAACAAATATTAATTAATAAAAATCTAAAATGTTAACTTCGAGTGAATTTTCCCATACTAGATTTCCAAAAGTGTAATTAATATATGTAATTATAACGTTGTACATTTCACTGTCTGTTAGATTTTTAAGAAACCAAATTATTTAGACAACCTTGTATTCGATCCATACTTCAATTTTTATTAAAGCCGCTAGTTTGCGACGTCATTAATAATTAGTAATTATGCTCGGATGATAATTTGTCCAAGTTCAAAAATTATTGTGACAGACTTTTTTCTTAAATAACAAATAATTGGAAATAACTTTTTTTACAGTTGCCAACTGACATTAAATTCGCCAGTCAGAAAATCATAAGGAGGGGAAAGGGGCGTGTAGCCCCACAAAATATAAAATTTTCTTAAAACTACTATTAGATTTTAGTTCTACTACTCAAGATGAGTAAAAAATTTTTAAGCAAAAGTTATTTATTGTTTCCGGTTTAATAAATTGAAAGACACCAATTTTTGATTTTTAAAAATTCATAGAAGGTGCCATAGTGGAAGTATGGTATTAAGCAAAAAATCAATTTGTAGCCCATGTTCGCCTCTTAAGATTACAAAGTTAAAAAAAAACGTATGGTCAGTTTTTGAAAAATATTATGTTAAATATTTCATATATTTAGAGTTTACACTTTCTACAGTAGCCCTACCAAGTATAAAAGTATCTAAAAACTAACATTTGGTGCTACTAGTCATGATGAACAATTCTGCATAAGAAAACAATTTTTAACAGGTGTACCCATTTTAAATTTTTCAAAAATTCATAGGAATCGCTACAGTCAAATTATAGCTAGGTTCTAACAGTTTAGAAAGTTGAAAAAGGTCGTGTGGGCAGTTTTTGAAAAATATATTTTTCTTAATTTTTAAACTTTTGGATCGTCTTCAGATTTTTGAAATTAATTTTGTTTCATCGTATACTACCCACAAAGGGCTCTCAAACAAGTTGTAGCTGCTCCCGATCAGACAACTACTTTTTACTTTCCCTTACTTCTACTGAAGTATGGAAAGTTATGATGTCATGCAAATTGTAAATATGCTAGGTTCTGAAAACTTTGAACAATTCCAAAAAAATATTCCTCAAAATTGCCCGTTAATTTTTTAAGCCGTTAGAGCATGCAGTAAACTATAGATTTGTTTTCTATCAATTTCCTAAGTTTTACTCTGACGTCCTCCAGGAATTTATGAAGATTTTGAAATTAATTGAATGTATATTTAAAAACGCAAGTTTGGCAATCATTATAAACTTTAAACAGTTTAATAGCCTGTTTGAAGTAGTATACTAGGATTAACAACAATTTTCAACTATTTTAAAAATTGAGAAAAAAAACGATACTTTTTAATATTAGCAACGCGTTTTCGTAAGTCACGTGATTTTAACTACGTCTATCAATTAGCTCTAAATAATAAATATATTATTCTTTCATTGGCTATTTTTGATCACTTTTCAAATAAAGTATTTATAGCGGTTTTTGTCAGAAGTTATGAGCGCTACTTTTACCTGAGTAGGCATGCCAACGTCTTCGGTTTTGAGACGGGGCGGCGGCTTGTACCGCGTGTAGATGACTAGATGTAAATTTCAATTTCTTATTGACGCAAGAATATGTAAAACGTAAAGAGTATGGGAAAGTACCAGCGAGGTGTTTCGCTCATTTTTGAGTAAATGGGCGTTAAAGTCGAGATTTTGAAAAAATCATAGCTTTTACAATTTAGAAGCTAGAGAGTTTGGTAAAAAAGTTTTCGATTTGCTTTATGTTCTTCTCTCGGATTCGGTGCTCAAATTTACAAACGTTAGTTCGGGTTCTTTTGAAAAGCCTAACTAGAACTACAATTTTCGATACACCTTTTCATTTAAAATTTCATCAAAATCGATCTAGTACTTTCGCCTGTATAGGCGTCACACACCCACCTACTCAGCTACAAACAGCCATTTTTTAAAAACTGTTTTTTGGTTTTTTTGGGCTCAAAAGCGTGTATTTTCGTTAAAATTTAGATGTAAAAAATTTCCATGACGTCAATACTTCCCTGTAATGAAGGTATGGCCAAGTACAAATCTACATACTCGAATTTGGGGAAAGTAAAAACAGGTGTTGGTACTTTAAGAAACCAAAATAAATTGCATATAAAATGTTTGTTGTGGGTAGGTGGATGCGGTTTTTCGCCTCTTCTATCGTTGCAACGAATGAAACTTGCAATGTGTGGATGTTTTAAGAATATATCGATAAAACAGGCTTGAAAAAATTTGAAATTGGAAACTAAAACTAAATACGTTTTTCTGGTGTAATGTTTTTCAAAAACAGATTTTTTTCTAATTTACGACCAGACATGATATCGTATTTCTTATTTTATAATACGATTAATGATTTAAATGTTGGTTAATCAAATAGCTACTGCGCGTAATCTTGGTAGTTTGTAAAGTGTGTTGTTAGTTTAGTATGTTGAAGGGTTACCGAATATTCTTTTGCAACATTCTCAGCATAACTCTACGTATCAAATTTTAGATAGTTCACAGCAACGTAACATGCCAATGTAGTTTGCGGTAGTTGTATGTAACAAGTATAGCATGACAGTAGATCAAACTAGTATAATTATTATATGCTTGTATTTCCTGACAGCTATGAGCAGAGCGCGGATTTTTAAACATTTATTTTTTGAACATAAGTGCTTATAATAAGCTGGATAAATCACAGAATAAGCAAAATAAAAAAAAACAAAATTTTCTTTGTTTTGCATAAGAATACAGTATTGTTACAAATATTTTAATACAAAATAAAAACTAGAGAATGTAATTAACAACAAATAAAAATATACTTAGATATAAATTTCCTTGCCGTTAAATCATGTTTGTATTAATAATTTAACTTAAGCATATTATAGGAAAACGACAGATATTTGTTAAATCAGTTTTTAAAATGTGAAATATTACAAAGGCGTAACTTGCTGTTTTCAAGCAGCTTCTGCAAAATGTTTTGTTAATTTCAATAACCAATTCAGGCAAATATTTACGCCAAGTTGCCCGGACGGATTTATCCTTCATTTTAAGCATTTTATAATTTCAAATTAAAACTATTGACAAAACATCACAACACAATGAAATGCTACGGATTACTGACGTTTACAAAAAACGAAACAATGTTTTTAGGCTTTTTACAAATAAATGCGATAGACTATTGTGTGTGACTTTCGATAGAACACAGAATTGGTGATTTCCCGAACGCACTATTTGTTTCTCTGGGAGATATTTATTTGGTCTAACGGGGGATTTGTTGAATGTGGTGTTAAACATTTAATAAGTTATTCGCCGAGTCGTTTAAAACAATAATATGTAAATTAATTATTGTTTTAACATTACATTTTTCAAACTAAAAATCGCATGTTAAATTCTTTATAAAAAGAAGCACCAACTAGTTGTATAAAGGATAAAATAAGCGCATATAAGCGGTTTAAGGAGTAAAATGAGCAAAATAAGCAGGAAAATAAGCAAAATAAAAGTGGTGTCATTTTTCATGAATCGTAGAGATACAAAAGGATTTTTATTTGCTTACAACAATAGTAAATAAGCCAAATGCTTGAAATCCGCGCTCTAGTCATGAGGATAACAACGTTTTTAAAATTTCATTAGTTTTGTAATGGATGGGGAAGAGTGGACGGGATAGTGTCAAAACTATAAAAAAACTATAGAAATTATTTAAGTTTGAGATTAAACATTAGTGGTTTTTGTTTGAAAAACCAAGCTGGAGCGCGAAGGAAAAAAATAGTTTGTTGGAATTAATTGATCTTATCTTCTTCAGTGTGTAATTAGAAAGTGTCTATTCAAATAATATATTATTATTTTATAAGTCACTAGTATCAAAAATATCTATTGTTTCTTACCCGATATAATAATATAACATAAAATAAATGTATCTAGGAATATAATGGCAACTATGATAATAACATTATTTATGATAATAATATTAATTATAAAATATAGCTTACAAGGACATTAATAAGAAGCATATAAAACAATCAGTAACAAATCTAAATCTAGGCAAGCAGGAACAGAACTAAAACTAAACATTGATATTATCCGTTGAGTTGCAAAATTACTGCTTTTGTGTAAGAATATAAAATGATAACAAATATATCTACAGGATTATAATTAGTGAGTATAGCATTCCATTTGTAAATAGGAACGTTCGTTAAAAGGTTATAATTCTGTAGGTACTTAAATCAAACTAGCGGAACCCGTGGGCTACGCTTTTCGCATTTTTGTTAACTTTTAAATTTAAAAAAAATTAAAAATAATTAAACTAATTAAGTAAGTAGTGTACCGGACGGCGAATCAAAGTCCTAATTTTTTTAAATAATTATTCTGCCATTGTTTAATTCTTGTAATCGAAATTTTAAATGCGAGGTAATTAGTGTAAACGCGGCAACCACCAATGTTTCCAGTACGTTTGTTATTGTAACGCAAACTTCCAATATTTAAGTCATGTTTGGTTTCTGACTATTTCTTTGAGAAGTATATATTTTTTAATTATTAATTGTTAGTCTATTTATTTTGTACATATGCTTGCTTGAGTTTGTATTGTAATTGTTCAATATCTACTTTTCCAATTATTGTTTTTACTTGTACATATCAAAAAGAATGTCTTATTTTTCAGTAATATTGTATGACATTTTTCAACACAGTTTTGTAAGTGCACATGTTTTTGAAACTATAGTCACTGAACTCGGCTGACCGGCTCAATATGCGTCGACCGCGTAAATCTGTTGCTAATAAAGGTTGTGGTCTGCGCTTCGCGTTTCAATTATTCAACTTAAACATAATTTTCTTCAATGCATCTAAAACTGCACTGGCAGTACAGATGAATATTCGTCTTATGTAATGACGCATAAAGCGTTTACGTCTAGTAGCGGGGCCTGTTGTCACTAAAAGTTGATACAGGTAGGTCGGGATTTAATATATAGACAGATAGAGCATTATACCTGCTTGAGATACAATAAGATTAAAATATTTTAGCAGACTATGGAAGAAATTAATTTACGTATTTTTTTGGCATGAAAATTTTAAATTAAGTTGGTATGAAATAAATATATTGACCATGAAGTTGAGAGAGATCTAAAATTATAACATGGGGATCAACTAACAAACGCATACTCTAGGTGACATCTTACTAAAGTATTATAAATCTTTATAAAGGTGTTAATGTTTTGGAAATTAGCAGAATTTCTCAGCATAAGGCCTAGACGCTCGTACGTTTTTTCAAGCGTTGAATAACGTGAGTATCAACTTTTAATTTATGATTCGGGCCAGCGGGTAGTATAGTGGTTAGAGTCCCAACCTCTAGAACTAGACTCCCAACGGCAGTAGGTTCGAATCCTCTGCCCGTCGGAAATTTTTCTGAATAAGTTAAACCCGGCGTGTCTATGGACGGTGTCTGTGGTGTGTATGTTGGGTTGCATGTCTTTCGGGGTGGGGCATGTTAGACCGGTGAATAGCTCTAAGTGCGCTGAGCCCGGGTAAGGGGGTGGGATGGGAATCATGGAGTCGTGCTCACGAACGGCTTCATGGTTCTTAAAACAGTATGATTTAAAAAAAGTCCCAAATCTGTTGTTTCCTGTGTTGTAAGGTATGTAAAGTTTTTGTGAAATACGTCCCCAACTTTATACGGATAACGACATGTTTTTACCTTTCTTGTGTAATTGACGACCATAAATTTTTATAGTCTAATCATGAACTGTATACAAACAAGTATTTTTTGGGCAAACAGTTGACACTCTAAATTAATTACATTATTTGACATGTTATTAATTAATAAGTATTAATAATAGCAGGAGCCCTAGAGTGCTGTGTTGAGGTACTCCATTAATTAAAATACCAAAGTAAACTACATCGTTTACTGGGAATGTGTCAATTTAGTCTATTTTATTTTTATTTAACATGTAAGAAAAATAATTTATACAATTTAATTGCTCCTAATGCTTTTAAAGTATCCTATCCGCCTAAGGATGAAAATTTCACAAATGAAGAATTTTTGTATGCTCATGGATTCTAATAAATATAAATATCCTTTTAACGTATTTTGTGCAAATAATTTTACCACTTTATAATTATTACAGCTGTTACTTCAAAATAGTTTTCTACTGTAATAACTAAAGCAAATTTCAACTAAAATTGTCTAATACAGCATTTGAAAATTATTTTCTTATCACTATCAAATTACATTGAAATGTGGGCATGTGTTGCTGAGATTTAGATGAAAAAAAATATTTTCTAACGTATCTTTAGGTGGTAGATTAATTGGTTTTAAAACTGAATTGTTTCGGTAACATTGACAACCGTTGTTCAAAACAACCAAGGCTAATAAGTGCTTCTCATGATTAAAAAATAAATATTTGTTTGCGCGGCATGGAAAGGAACAATTAGAATAACCACTGCAATTAAGATGTTTTAATGTTTCTGCTTAATATCTAGTTGGGTATAAAAATACTTTTGTTGTAGGTAATCATTTTTTCCGTTTGCTGACACAAATGGGAGAATAAAAGAGCGTAACGTGATACAAAGGGTCCGTCTTTATTATTAATGTTGTTTGAAACCGTTTGAATGTGTTTTGATGAATGTAAGATGAGCTAAACTCTTTAATTCTATTAAGTAAATAATATGGCCTTGCTAGTTTGAGTTTAAAATCCTATTTACATAAGTGTCCCATTAACGGAAGTAAAATGCGGGTGGGTATGCCCTGATGGATTGAATTTCTTATTGTAACATACACAGGAAGATCTTAAAATTATGAATATTTTATTGAATAACAAGTGGGTTCTTTTATCTTTACTTAGTGTACAGTTTCTGAGAATACATACAATTTTTTGTTTAGTTGTTACAGGAAATAGCTTAGGTAAAGCTAAACCATGCTTTTGTTTATCTTAGTATAATTAAAATTTTATTATAGATTTCTACTAATGTTGTACTATTTAGTAGCAACGAAATTTATCATATAAAGCAATTCACAGATAGATACTTAGAACAGCTTTAATTAGAGCGCGTCACATCTTAGCTATATCCACAAAATAATTACAACTGTCACTGTCAAGCCTAATTGAAATTTTCGGAATATACCTAAAACGTTTTGCACGCTGGTCAAGGCCTGCTCTAATGTGTTTTTTTGTATCGCTCGATAATAAATAAATAAATAAATATTTCTAGAATGGACCTTTAATAAAAACTATTCTACGATTTAAGCTGTGAGTTACCAATTTAGATACAATTTTATTAAAATTGAAATACATTTAAATTTTTTTTATGCGTAAGCTGTGGAGGGTTATACAAACGTCTTTCTGTGGCCCAATAATATTGTGGTACATTTTACAGTTTGTTTTTAATTTAAAAGTGAAACCTGTTGCTGAATGACATTAGAAACTATTTGTTCTTTGTGAAACTGAATTAGTTTTAGCAAGCATATTTTATTAAATAAAAACAGTTTGCAAAATGTAAGATAGAGAAAATAGCACCGTATAAATAGTTTTAATAATATTGAAGTTGTAATAGTTAATAGTATGAGAAAGTCAATGTTTATAAACTCTCCAGTTTTTCGCTTAATTCAATTTTTTTAAATTAATTTTCAAACATCAGAAGTTTTTATGCCAGAAATGGTTTGGTAAATCATTTTGGTGGCTAAATTATTTTAATTATGGCCTAATTTTATTTGTTTTGTAATTATTAATCCTATTTAGATATGGTAGTAATTTACGATAGTTTTTATGTTGAACAATTAGTGCAGTAAATAATAGAAAAAATATAAGCATTTTAACAGTGTCACTTTGAGTGTTGATATAATTTGTTTTCGGTTGATTTGTTTCCTCACTTATTTTTAGAATTAAATACAGGTTATTTTGTGGCCTATTAACCCACTGACAAGTCCAAATACTAAAAATATAACTGGAGACATTTGGCAAACGGTGTTTACAAACAGAGTTAGATTGCAGTTCGAAATTAGTGCACGTGCTTCCACGAAATTAATTAATGCGGAGTAAATGACCTAAGATATTTCCAAGGTTAATTATTGTAATCAGTGTAAATATTTATAATTTTAATAATTACGACGTCAGAGATAATTTAGTGTTTATCAAGTTTGTCACTTAATCAGGAAGAGAGTGATCTACCGGTTTTTTTTTACTTGCTTACTTTGAGTTAATAAAAATATTGTGATTTCCGCTGTTTCTGGAGCAAAATATAATATTAATAATAACTATAGTCAGTTGCTGTATTAACTATACTGTTGAAGGGTAGGTTTATGAAGACTGCGGCGCAAGGGATTAACAATATTATTATTAGTAAAACAGAAAAAGTACAATAATCGAACATATAGTAATAAAATGTGCCATTTCTTTTCAATGTTTGAGAATGTAACATGAATTTGTACTTAACATGTCGCGATTGTGTTTTAAATTTCACAGGCTGTTTTACGGCCATATCATTTTAACCATGTTGTAAATTGCATCATACAGAGCCATCAAATAAAATCTGCCTTTGAAATAAGCACGTCATGCCAATGATTAGTTTGCAAATCGTGGTGCTATTATCATAGTTGCGCGGTTTATTATTTTACCGCAATTGGTCATATATAAAATATAAAAATGTTTTATGTTGCTGTGTTAAAACAATTTTTATGAACGAACTAAATTAAAAAAGTAGGTAGAAAACGTATGTAAAAATTGAAAACGTCGTTGCGCCATTGTTTTATACACGCAGCTAATATTCTACAGATGTTTGTCTTACATGTTTAAATTTAAATTAAAAATCAATTTTTATTAAATAAATACAAGATATAATTAAAATAAATTATAGACGCGGGCCAAGGTAAGAAATGGCAAAAGCTAAATTCTTAAAGTTAGGAAAAAATCAGGTTTCTCACAAAATTACGAGATTTGAACTGGGGTCACCATATGTCAAGCCCTCGCCTTTACCTGTAAATTAAACAACCCTCCAATATTTGTTTATATAACGTGTGTTAAATAGGTCATGGTTTACAACAGACATTTATGATGCACGTTTGAAAAATAATAAATATTACTTACAATTCACAAGACTCACTTGCTAATTTTAAAAATGTTAAATATGAGCAAGTGAGGTAATAGTAATTAACGTCATTAGGCCGATATACTTGGTTGATTATAAACCTCGGCTGTTGCCTCGGTTTACAAACTTCAACCGCGTCCATTATTTGCGTATCGGCCGTATGTCGTTCCAGATTTTTCGTAATAACGTAATAATTTAGATGCCTTTTTTAATATTTCTAGAGGAAGGTCTAAGTTGCAGGCTTTAGCGGCCGTTGTTAATAACATCTAGGCTTCCGGGTTGTAACCGCGTCATCGGTGCTTGAACTGCCGACGTTTCGTCCTCGGTTGCACGGGACATCTTCAGGGCTGTGGTCGCTTTGGGATCTGGAACACAACGTTGGCAGTTCAAGCACCGATGACGCGGCTCCAACCCGGAAGCCTAGATGTTAATTTCTAGAGGAATATCAAAATTCTCATTCACATTCATCATTGTTCAAGCCTCTGTACCAAAATAATTATTCTTAACGGCCGACGGCTATTAAATTTCTTAACGGACGGTGCAATTCGCGTGTAAGGTGGAAGTAGATTTAGGTAATATCTAACTTAGCAGCTCCAGTATCTCGGGGTCAATTCTCATTAAATAAGTTTAAATGATAATCTATCTTTTATTTATATTCTTGTAACATTTGTTGTTGAATACGAAGTGATCCAAGTTTTCCTAATCGTTCTAAAATTTTCCTATACAATTCCTTATTACGTACTGTATTAAAGACATTGAAAAATTTTAAATAATAATAATAAAAATTATAATAATCTTAATAACGTGACCATGCATGAGTTCTTAAAAAAATGAAATTGCAAAATTATGTAATTGAAATTAAATTAAAAAAATGTTTAAAAAAAATATTAAAAACACTTCTATCGCTTTGTATTATTTGTAATAAGACCGTTGTAGCAACATAAATAAAATTAAAAAAAAAGCCTGAAATATGAGAATTAAATCCTGAATTCTCACTTTGTTCAGCGACACTATGACAAGAGGACTTCCACTACACAAACGATTTGCGTTTCAACACGGAACTTAAACATACGCGTCGTGGCTTTAACAAAGGTACTTAAGTGCCCGACATTCAGTGAACTAACTTCAGTCTTAGCTAATTGAACTTTAATATAATATGTAAACATTGCGTCTAGTGGTTGAAGGTTCCAAGGTGCAACTATTTCGTATATTTTGGCTTTGACAATTTGCGTAATATAAAATTATTTATTTGGCATAATCAAAACAGTTTAAGTCTATGACAAGCAAATATATAAAAACCTTTTCTAAGTATTGGCTTTTGTATTGAATTTATTTAATTAATTATTGCAACAATACAAATATTATGCAGTTTAAAATGAGACGATTCAAACATTGTTATGACTAGTATTAAGCGCTTCTATAGCGTTTAGATACTTCCCGAACTAGTAATTATTATAAAAAGCATAAGCTTAATCAAGCATAATCAATTCCAGCATTAAGGGTTTTGCAAAGCTATGCATTATCTACATAATATGAAATAAGTAACTCATATCACCGTAAAATCCTAACCCAAATGAGTAGTTTCTGTACGTCAAATTCTAAAATTTTAAAATTTTAATGTAACTATTGCTAAAATTCTCAGCAAAAAAGGCGACTAAACTGTTCCTTTTTCGGGAGGAGTTATAACTCCGTAAAATTGCATTTTGGACTTATATATTTATGGAAACTATTCTTATTGTTTTGATGTGTAAAACTTACGTTCAAAGTTTGTACAGAACTTTGAGACTCGTCTTATATATTTAAGAAAGAGGGTTAAATTTATACAAGGTGTTTTGTTTATTTTGTAGGGAATGACCCATGGTCGTGACACTTTCGCCGTCATGGATGCTGTAACCACTTCGTTTAGTAAACAAAACAGATTGTCAATGTCAAAGAGTTTGGCAATTTTTCTCGTGGTGCTATTCATCGCATGTTTAGTAGGAACAGGATTATTGGTGTATCATTTATCGTCTTGCACTCATTCTTCAAAGAATATTATAGAAAAAGTAGAAATATCTAACCGTACACCTGTAGACAGTTTAATTACCACAACCAGCTTCGCTGAAGAGTACGTAGGGTCGACATCTACCATCTCCACTATCAATACTGATGTAACGGATCTTCCAACTCCTAGTAAAATAATAGATGTTAGACTTCCTACGTCGATAGAACCACATTCCTATGAAATAAAGCTTGTTCCTTTCATTGTCGAGGGAAATTTTACATTCCATGGCGAAGTTACTATATTAGTAAACGTTACAAAAACAACGGATAATATAACTCTGCATGCTGATGATTTAACCATAGACGAGTCTTCTGTATCGGTGTATGAAATAATTGCAGATGGTGCAAATAACATAAGTAATCGATCTATCACAGTGCGAGAAATTGCAAATGACACGGAAAGACAGTTCCTCATAATCTATTTGACAACGCAACTGGAATCTGGCAAACAGTATAATATTTATATACAATATGTTGGTATATTAAATGATCTGCTACAAGGCTTTTATAGAAGCTCCTACATGATTAATAACCAAATCAGGTATTTGAATACATACATAATTATGACTAGCTTAATTTAACACATTTGTAACAGATGGATTGCAGCAACGCAGTTTCAGCCAACGGAAGCCAGAACAGCTTTTCCATGTTTTGATGAACCTGCCCTGAAAGCTAAATTTAAAATAAGCTTAGCCAGATTTACAAATATGTCTACAATTTCGAATATGCGGCGTCTCTACTCCGAGCCCTTGTAAGTTTCGTATTGGCTTTTATTTTTTTTTAATTGCTGTGAAATATCGAAATGTATTTTTGTTTATTTCAGCAATGGTCTTGAAGATTACGTATGGGATCATTACGAGGAATCAATTCCCATGTCTACGTACTTAATCGCATTTGTAGTGTCTGATTTTGAGTTCATAAAAAATGGCAATTTTTCAGTATGGACTCGTCGAGACGCCCTACCTCAAGCGAAACACAGTTTGGAAGTAGGTCCTAAAATTTTAAAGTTTTTTGAAGATTATTTCCAAATTGCATTTCCACTTCCAAAAGTAGACATGATTGCGTTGCCAGATTTTGCTGCGGGTGCCATGGAAAATTGGGGTCTTATTACTTACAGGTGAGTATCGCACTACTACCAATGAAATTTATATGTCATTATTTATTTGCATCTCTTTATATTAAAGAGAAACTGCCCTTCTTTACGAGGATGGCGTATCCAGTAGAACGAACTTGCAACGCATTACTACAGTGATTGCTCATGAGTTGGCACATCAGTGGTTCGGAAACTTGGTTACGCCTAAATGGTGGACAGATTTGTGGCTTAATGAAGGATTTGCGAGTTACATGGAATACATTGGAACAAATGCTGTATGTTTTCGACGTATTTTTAATTAAGTTACAATCTATTGTCAATATCTCTGCATTTAGGTGAAACCAACATGGAAAATCATGGATCAATTTGTTGTTCATGAACTGCAAAATGTTCTCGCTCTGGACGGTCTTAAATCGTCGCATCAAATTTCAATACAAGTGAATAACCCAAATGAAATTAACGATATCTTTGATAGAATTTCTTACGCAAAAGGTAAGTTTACATGTCATATAGCCAGAGGGTAAGTAAGACAACTATTTTGCCTTTTTCATTCTGATGCGATTATAAAAATTGATTTCTGGATGATTCTCGTCCATGTCGATATTAAGTTTGGAATTGATAGTTATACTCTTAAATTGGCAGATTTTAGGAAGTTTAAATGTAAAGTGATCCTAGCGGTTTTAACACGACGATTTATTTAAATTATATTTTACATTTTTTACGGTAACTTATGTGATGCTTCTTAGAATGAGTACAAATACAATTTATGTACAACACTTGAACGAAATATTCAAGTTTTGGTTTATTAAAATTTTAGCAGCAAAATAAAGTAATAGGTAATAACCACAAATTTCCTTTTCGTGACAGGTGCTACAATAATCAGAATGATGGAACATTTCTTAACGTCTGAAGTTTTTAGAACAGGACTGACAAATTACTTAAACAGCAGGTTTGTATTTTTTTTAAATTTAATTATATTTAAAATAATAATAAATCATTATAGAAAGTACAGTAGTGCCGAACAAGACGATCTGTGGTTTGCTTTAACCGAGCAGGCACACAAAGATGGAGTTTTAAACGAGAACGTATCGGTTAAAGAAATAATGGATACGTGGACCCTTCAAACGGGTTTTCCTGTAGTTTCAGTAATCAGAGGCTACGACGAAAACTTTGCTAGTTTCAAACAGGAAAGGTTTTCGTTGGAGAATAATAAAAATGAGACAATGTCGCCTTTGTGGTGGATTCCTATTACTTATGTTAGCAAAGACATGGACGAAATGAAATCTACTTGGATGTCGGCTGAATCTGAAATAATCATAGCAAATTTACAACTGTCATCAAATGACTGGTTGCTAGTAAATGTCGAGCAGAGAGGTTATTACAGAGTTAATTACGACCACAGAAATTGGCAGTTGCTTACCCAGCAGCTGCTGGATAAAAACGGATACATGAAATTTAAAGCTACAAATCGAGCCCAAATGTTGGACGACTCTTTCAATCTCGCAGCAGCGGGATATTTGGATTACGATATTGCTCTCAACGTGACAAAATATTTAGTACACGAACGTGAATGCGTGCCTTGGATGGCTGCTTTTACAGGTCTTGATTATTTGCAGGAGATGTTTATGAGATCTGCAGATTTTGACAAATTTAAGGTATGTTTTTTACAATGAAATGTTGGTGTGTATGCACAAATATTGGTGCTATTAAACAAATAAATAGATTAGACCTTTCAAAACAAAAAAAAGTGAAATATACTCACTGTGTAAATAATTTATATTTTTGGACGAAAGTCAAATATTTAGTAATATTACGATACATATTACTAAAATCCATTAAGTTATACGTAAAACATGTTGCACGATTTTGCAAGGTTTCTGCAACTACAACTGCAATATTTGTTACATGTAAAAACCCAAACACATTTTTAATAATTTAACTCGTGTTTTAAATCCTTCTGAGTCATTATATCCAACAGATAATGTCGTGTTGTAGAAGACTTGGATAAAGCAATGGTGTCGACAAATATTTCCTTCGATGCAATTAGCGATCCGAAATTTAAAGGTATTCTCGAAAATATTGTAACAGAAAAATTCGAAACGAGTCCACTCTTAGAAAAAACTATTTAAATCGTGTCTGCACAAACAATGATGACCACATAGCAATCGTTAAGAGGCCATATTCAATGTTAAAAATTATTTTATCGGACCAGAAAATAATTTTTCGGTTGAGAATTTAGAAAAAGTTGTTGTTGTGTACTGCAACTCTTAAGTTTTTATTGAACGGTGGTTTTTCGTCGCTTATGAATGTTAATGGTCAAAACTTTTTGTTTGTAGAACTTTTTCGTTGTATTTCGTTGATGAATTTACACGTTCATTTAAATTACAAAAAATATATTAGTAAAGTTTCTTAAAATTATTTTGTGTAGTACTTTTAAAACCCGTAACCATCAATATTCTATGCTTATGAACTGAGTTATCGGTTCTATCGAAATACTACAGCAGCTGACCAAATAAATAATAAGTACCTAAACTAGCGCGTGCTGTTCTAATCGCGTATGTAATTCGTTTAAAATTGCATATATGCATATTACTACATATTTAAAGAAATTGTGCGGGGATTTATTATTAAGTTACTGCCACATACTTCAAATACTGTCTAAACACTAGACTAAGGGTCTGGATACTGCATATTAAAAGTAAATAATAATTGCAGTTACGTAAATGCGTATCATTTTTCAAGAAAAATGTTTTGTTGACAGTTTGTATGAATATTTGAAGATTAACTACCGTAGTTTGGCAACTCTTGGACTACAGAATTTGACGACATAATGTATTCTTGAAAGCAACAGCACTACCACATTTTTATAATGGGTTATTAGGCGCAAACGTCTTGTAATCAATGTTGCTATTAATTTCTTGAATATTTGGCAAAAAATAATTATAAAATAAAAACTTCAAAATAAACTTCAATTTTAATTAAAAATTAAAAAATATTTTGAAAACTTAATCTTCATCCACTGGTATGTTTTTATAAATGTACAATAGGGTCTCTTTATTTAATAGGTGTATTTCTCAAATCGTTTTTAAAACGTTTTTCTTGTAGCTGAGAACATTTTTTTCTGCGATACAGATAGTCATCGGTAACGCTGCCAGAATTTTCAAGAGTACGTGAATATTTTAAAATGTGTTAATGCTTCGCAGTTGCAAACGCTAATTAATCTCAAATTTTGGTCTAGCAAACAAATTTTCTCAGTTACAAGTTGTATTCGGCAATTAAAACATTTGCACTGCACTTGTAATTGGTATTATTTTTGAATAAATTAAAACTAGTGTTACCCCAGCGCACAATGCACTGACAGACTGAGCGTTGTCTGAGCCGGCTAAATGCTAAGTCACGTGATGCATTAGTTCCTTGAGGAGACGCGGCGTTGGTGTAGATGTTGCCTCAAGTAAAGCGCGTTTAGCAGACTTTCATATATAAATTAAAATAATTATTATTGAAAAATCGACGTAGAATAAAAATATAAAAATTTTTCATGTTCCATCTGGGGATAGAGACCTTTCATTGAAAAAAAAAATGATCCAAATTGGTGAAACGGTAGCCGCTTGAGGAACCGGAGAAAAATACCCTTTCAGCTTTTATATATGTATGGATGGATATTCAAAGATTGAACTATTTATAATAATTTACATTTACTAAACATGCTGTATGATTTTATGATTTTGTAATAGTTATTTATGTTACTAGTGGAATAAAAGCGTTATTATAACACGAGTTTGAAAGTTGAACGACGAGGTGGTAAACAGAGTCGTGTAATCAAACGAGTGCTCAAAATTTGTTAAAAATCGAATTTTTATGCTTGCAATGATATTTGACATTTCGCATTAATTTATTTGCAAATGTCAAGTCACTTTTAAAATACTTTTGTTCTAAAATCAAAGGAAAGAGATAAATTCGATTTGTTCAATACTGTGGCAACCAACCAATCTTCTTATGAACAAAGCTTCAGTTTTGATTGTATAAATAAAATGACTTAGGTAATAAATCCATTATTTCACTAGTGCGATAATAAACTTTATTACCTAACGCAAACGAATGACATAATAAGTCCTTATCCAAACAGTCGTAGATAAATATTTTATATCATACAAGCATAGAGACACGTTTCAGCATGCGGCTAGTTTCGATTTGAATATTTGCTGACGCAATGTCGCAGCAAAGCGCTTTTTATAGAGTAGCAGATACGGAATTCTACCGTTCTGCACAACTGACTTAAGGGGGTTTAAATACTTCCGAACCCGGATTTGAATTAGGTGCTGTAATCACTTTTAAGATGCAAGCTGCAATGTTTAGCGAAACGTTAGTTTGTGTGGGTTCTAAGGCATAATTCGATTAAGTATTCTTGTTCTGACAAACAAGATACATAAGGATCAAATGTTTGTTCTCCCCAAGGTTCTAACAATTTAAGTACATGGCCCTGTTTAGGCAGGCAGGACCCACGAATACTTGTACAGACAGACAAGCTACAGATTGGCCCTTACCTGATTATGCTGGGCATAATTCCCAAATGACGACGCGGTCTAAGCCGAAAGTAAATTGTAATATTGGCAGTTCGCGAAAGCCTCAAAGAGTATGACTACTCAACTCACAGGTCAAACTATTCAGTATCTGCTCTTTTGCATCAATTAATGAGAATTGCACTGACAATTTCACTAGTCGAATTTCAGCGACAATTGACCTCATGCATTTTAAGCCAATAAAATCACTGCATTTCAGGCACGTGAACCAATGAAAATCTGATTTTATTGACAATTACCCTAGTAGCGGCATGTAATCTTTATTGGTTTCTTGGGAGATGCACAAACTAGTGTATTATGCAACGAATCTATAATGATAGCTATTAATACACGAGTGAGATTACGACCCGAGCGGCAGCAAGTGTCGTAATTCAAAGGAGTGTATTAATAGTCATTATATAAGAGTTGCTTACACTCTTTTTTTTTCTACGACTAATTAGTTTAAATAAATATTAATGAAAAAATTATTTAAATATTATACTTAAAAGAAACTCGAACTGTTTTGTGATGTTAACAGAAATGTCAACAACTCTTGTAACCATGGTTACCAAAAACAATGCTTTGCTGCTATTGGTCAGTTTGGGTCATTTCAAAATAAAAACCTATATCGAAATGGGTATCATTATAGTATAGGCAGCGCACCCTTAATATGTAAATTAAAACATGGGAGTAGAAATAAAAGATAATTAATACGTTGTAACCCCTACTCGACCGTAGTGGATAATTATTTGGTAAAATCAAACAATCTTTTTATTGCTTCTGTTCAATCAACTGCTTTTGCCGAATATCACTCGTGATTGATTTTTCTAAATTCGACAATTTTCGCTTTATCATATTCCTGTGTGTTGCTTTAAGAAAATTCGGCAATCTTGCTATATACCCGTGCAGGTATTCGTCGCAACAAGAAGGCGTTGTCTTGACAGCAAATATTGCTGGAAAAATCCATGTCACTCGCTGCATTATATGTGACAATTTTATCTCCTTTTATGACAGTATAAAAGTAAACAAGTACACTAAACATTTTAATGTTCAAGCATTTATTAACTGAAAAATGTAACAAATTATTGAATAATTGATTGTTTTTGTTCGTAAAATAGTCGAGCAAATTACGCACTTGTTATCAAAACTCGTGTCTCGTGTCCTTTGTTACAAAATTTTAAACCTAGCAAGGAATACTCGTTTACTTTCACAACAATTGTCGGCAGAATGTTGTTAACTAGTGGTTACTTATGATTTATTTTTAATTAGATTTACATGATGTCTTTAATGGATGGATTATATAAGGATGTTGGATTTGAAGATTCGGCAAAAGATTCCCAACTGACGGTTTACAATCGTATAGACGTACTGTGGCGATCCTGTTTACTGGGAAACCTGGATTGTATAAGGAATGCCGTAACGCATTTTCATAATTGGCGAAGTTCACCAAACCCTGATCTTTATAATCCGTAAGGAAAAACGTCGTACAAGTACGTGCTGTTATATCGAGAATTTTCTTTGCAGGATATCTCCAAATTTAAAGAATGTTGTCTACTGTATGGCCATTAGAGCTGGTGGTCAAGAGGAATGGGATTTTGCGTGGCAACGATACCTAAACAGTAACGTTGCTTCGGAAAAGGAAATAATTTTATCAGCTTTGGGTTGTTCACGAGAAACCTGGTTGCTTAGCCGTTATTTACACTGGGCTGTTACTGAGGGTTCTGGTATCAGGAAACAAGATTCAGCCCGAGTATTTACGGCAGTATCTAACAATGTAATTGGACAAGAACTCACTTACAGATTTTTCAAAAACAACTGGGATTTTTTAAAGAAATAGTAAGTATGTTCATATTATCACGTTATTGTTGTACGTTAGTGGAAAGGTATGTACGGGAGAACAGATTTAGTACCGATGATAGCCAGTCTGCTTTGAAAGTTTTAAACATGTTATATGGGGTTGGAACTGCGTCATTGGTGCTACTTCTGCTGACGTTTTGTCCACGGCAGCGCGGGACATCTTCAGGGTTGTAAACTTTGCTGCTGCTGCTGTAACACATCTGTATGTTGTCAACTTGACAACTGTTATATGTGTTCTAACAGCTGCAAGGTCTACTTTTCTAAAGATAGTTCTTAGACGAAAGATTGACAGCGGCAGCACCAATGACACGGTTACAACCCGGAAACCAAGATGCCTACAACTTTTATACTCGTTACTCTTTCTTAAGTATATGCTTATTATATTTTTAACTACCTACATGATTCTAACGTTTTACTAATTTTAACTATTTGCTTGTCAAATTAGTATGGGATCTTCATTATTATTGCTCAATGCAATAGTTAAAACAGTCACGTTGAAGTTTAATACTCAAGAGGAATTAGATGATGTAAGTACGAATATTTAATGAGTTTAATAGAAATTCATTAGATATCTCGATAATTAATATTTGCAGCTTAAACAATTTGCAAAATACAATGAAGAAGAATTAAGCATTGTGTCCAGAACCTTAGAACAATCTATTGAGCAAGGAGAAGCTAACGTTAGGTGGATGAATAAAAATTACCATAAAATAGTACGATGGTTATCTACCTTTCAGGCAAAGCAGGTAAGGAAAACATCTACAAAAAAATTATAGGTTCTGGACAGAAATTATTAATTTTTTTTGCAGGTATAAATGAAAGTACAAACAGTATGAGATAGATTTACTTAATAATTTAAAACAATTAAAAAATATTTAATTATAATTAGTTTTATACCTACATGTTTTATATGTATAATAACAATATTTGTGAACATTTTATGTAAGTTACTTTCTCTTAAGATATGGAAATTAATGTTGTTAATTGTCAAATTTTACAAGCTAAACTAAAATAAATATTTGTCAACAAACGTGGATGTGCTGTTTTTTCACGAAATATTGGCTTTTTGTTATAATAACAGTTAATATTACAATTTACTTTCGGCTTAGACCGCGTCGTCGTTTGGGAATTACACTCAGCTTAATCAGGTAAGGACGGATTTGTAGCTTGTTTGACTTTACAAGGATTTGCACTAAAGGTTTTTCGTTTTTAAAGTTACATAATAGCAGGTAGATACCGGCAAGAAAATATTGATTATTTATAGCTTACTTTAATTAAAAAGCTTGTAACGAACTCATTTTGCGCGTTAAAATTATTTTGGTTCATTTCAGTGAATTTTCAACTTTAACGCAAATTAGTTCGTTGACCTCTTCTCCCTCTATTCTGTTCTGCGATTGAACGTGCACCCCGTGATTTAGTTAGTGTAGAAGTAGTTCCGTCTCTAACCCCTTTTTGCTATAAAACGCTTTCCGCACTCAGAAAGTAAAAGAATTTTCTCCAAACTTCCCAGAGCCCATCAGCTCTTCCGCTCCGGTCTTATTGCAAATACCTTGCAAACTTTTACCTTTGTAATAATTTTTCCCAAAGCCCGTCAATCGGTTGAATTTATATTCAAACTGAAAGTCGAAGACTTTACCGTCCGCCCGTGATTTGCAAACTTTTATTACGTTTCTAATATTTTTTTCCGAAGCCCGTCAACCTGTTCAATTTATATTCAAACCTAAAGTCAATAACTTTGCCGCCCGTCCGTGACTTATAAACTTTTATACGTTTGTAATTTTTTTACCAACTGGTTGTCAGCACTATGGAATTTGTATTCAATCAGAGTTAACGACTGTGTCGTTCGCCTGTGATTAACAAATTTTAATACGTTTGTAGTATTTTTTCCCAAAGCCTGTCAATCTGTCAAATTTGTATTCAAACCGAAAGTCAAAGATTTTGCGGCCCGTCCGCAACTTACTAACTTTTATACGTTTGTAATATTTGCCCTGAGTTCCGTCAAATCCGTTGAATTTATATTCAATCCGAAAGCCAAAAACTTTACCGCCCGAGATTTACAAACTTTTATACGTTTGTAATATTTCCTCCGAGTGGCCGTCAAAACCATGGAATTTGCACTCAATCAGAGTTAACGACATAGCCGTTTGTTTGTGAATTTAGAGTTGCCAAGAAGAATTTCTCATTTGAACTTCGCCGAATTAACTTGTCCTGCTGAATTCATCATTTTGCAAACTGTAATAAGTTAGTAATGCTTCCAAAGAACTCGTCAAATAGTTTTAAAAATTATATGAAACCGGCCGCTCTGCTGGTGCTGTATTTTACTGCTAATTTGAATATTGTAGCGATCGAGGTTTTTTAGGGGTAAAATACAGAAATAAGAATACTGAGATTGTTTAAAACAATGCTAGGAGCGTTATTTTAAGATACCTTAGTAATAAACTCTGGAAAAATGTAATCATTTGACACCACTTTCATTTTGCTTATTTTCCCATTTTGCTCCTTAAACTGTTTATAAGTGGTTATTTTAGCTATTATACAGCTAGTTAGTCCTTTTTAAAAAATAATTTAATTTTTACAACATAAACCCAAGTTTGATATACAAACACTGATGCTTTTTCTTATAAGTTCAAGGACACTTGTTTTTGTTTGCAAATTAATTAATAATATAGCGAGATTGCTGATAAGCAATGGTTACAACCGAAAGAGCGTGCTTTAATTGTAGCCATACCAAAGTGGCTGAATTTTTTGGATCTTATTTGGGCTCCTAGTTGTGGCTGCAGAATCACATTAACATTGGTTTTATGGGAAGACACAACTATACCATAATTTACTTTAATATTCAATTGTGTTCAGAATATTTTTGATATTTAAAAAAATTGTATCTAAATATTTCTTCAAAATATGAAATATCTCAGGTTATCCGAACATGTCTTAAAAAAAAATATATCATAAAACTAAATATTGTTCAAGATTTTATTGTATAGTTGTCGGTAGTAGCGTGTTTATATTCGAGTTTAGTCACCTTAACATAGTAAACGCATTGCACACAGAACATTATTACAAGTTTATTAAAACCAGTATTCATTACTAAGGCTGAATTTTTGAGCACTCTTAGTATTAAACATCTGTCGGGCAACCGCCACGAGAACAGTCTTTGTTTATAAATTTATAAAATGAACAAATGAATACGCTTGGAATTCTATACTTCTTTAACCAAAATATTGGGGGCTTTAGCTACAAAAACAAACCTACACATTTACGTTACAGTAATTAAAGCTATAGCAAACTAATCTATAAAACTAGATGAACCTGTGATCTGCGCCTCACGATTTTTTCCTAAATACATTGTAGCAAATTTATTAAAAAATGTATAACGATATAATTAATACATTCCGTAGGTATCGGAACTCGCAAATATAATAAATAACCGGTGTGGAGATGTAAGGCATGTTACTGAATTCGCGGTTATTAAAAGTTGTGGCAGGGAACTACGCCACCTACTTAATCGCTTGCTTATTATAAAAACAAATTTAAGAAAACGGGGAATATAGCCCACGGGAGCCACTAGTTCCTATTAAATTTTTTAAGGTTTCATTTTAATAGATGAAGATTTATTCAATAATAATAATTTAAAATAAATGTTTAATAAGGAATCTTATTAATTTATAATGATATATGAATTATTGGTACAAATTGCTTTAAATAAAAATTAGAAACACCCGCAACAACGGTTCTGGTAAAAACAACCTCCACTACATAAATTCCTCGAAAAAATTATTTTCTGGAAAAAAACAATCATCAATAATCATTCCCTAAACAAAAGCACGTGCAATTTCTTGCAGGTGGATCACTGTATTATTAAGAAGAAGCTTACCCTGAAAGAATACGTGTTCCTCGCTAGAGGAAAGTAATGTTATTTCTTTTCTGATCGATTATATGAATAAGAGCGAATTTCATTTTTGAATTACATACAAATGTTAAATAAAATTTTTGTGTGGGTATTTATTAGTTTTAAAAATAATTTGAAATTTTCTGTTAAAGCACTTACCTAAAAATAAGATAAAGTGATGTTTAGTTAACTTTTTTCAATTTATACTGGGGCTATGATACAGTTCATTTTTATGTTTTTCTTAAAAGCTTTACGGAGATTGTTCTAAATTTTTTTACGGACTGTTGTTGCACGGCCTATTTTTGTTTTTTTACGAGGAATTATCATCTTGAAAGCAGCTCCAGTACCGAGACCGACTCAGCGGAGAAAACATTCGCCGTTACCAAACAAAAACGGGGGACGTGACCCACGGGGTCTGTTTGTCTTAATAAAAGTTGAATAGTAATAACCACCTACCACAGAAAATAACAACTGTATAAAAACTGAAATAAATCCTACTACTCTTTTCAACCTACCTGTAACAGAAATTTGGGTAGACGTAACAGAATGCAATGTTGTGAATGAGTCGGTAGATCAATTCATAAAAAAGTTAAAACAATACATTCATTCTTCAACAACAAAAAACGGTATTATCGACGCTAAGACCAGTCAAAATGTAAGACTACCAAATAAATCAACTACTATCGGAGAAAGACATAAACAATATACAGGTGCAATTGTGTACAATCAACTGACACAAAATTTTAAAAACATAAAGATCTTTTTGCAAAAAGAAGAGTTAGATTAGACACACCAAACCAAACATATGTAATTTATATTTAACTCTGTATATTTTATCATTAATTATTTTTATTATGTTGTGCTATTATCGCCATCTTAACAATTAGTCTTGTTTTCAAATTTGTACTAATAATATCTTTTGAAGTAAGAGAGTTTATCCAAGCATTGTCTGTTAAATATTTCTCACACCCAAGCTTTGTTTATGTGGCACAATCAGTGTAACTCAAATTAGTATAGTTAACTTATTAATTTTTTGGAAAGTTTATAAACATACATCCATAGATACATACATTTTAGACATCAGTAGAAGCTCACTGATGGGCACCTTAGCACCTGTTGTAAGCATATAAATTGTGTAACTTTGGCGTGCTTTCAGCTTTCACAGTCGTTTACTTTGCTATTGAATCAACGCTATTAGATTTTTTCGCTTTCTATTTAATTCACAGTTTTGGCGATTGCTTACCTGTTCAGGTAGCGGACCAAACTTATACACACACATGATGCAAAATAGTATAAATAACAATGTAGAAGTGAAAACTGGCTAAATATGTTTTATTCATATATTAGTCAACTTTAAAATGTAGTTTTTATATAAAATTGTGTAGAATTAACAAATGGTAAATAATATTAGTAAATACAATGGTATTTCTCTTTAACAAAATATATTCAAGACATTTTTCAAAAGAATTCTAACATTTTCTCTAACTACCTTATACAATACATATATCTGCTTTCAATATAAAACTACCACTTGTTAAGAATTGCAAAAATACTGAGAAGAAGAACTGCACTGCTTACAGTAACGGATGCGGCACCATCACCGCCTGGAGGTGCAGTTGTAGTTTGTCCGTCAACTTTCTCTTTTAAATATGCCAATAGAGAGTCGTAGAAAGTTTTAACCCACTCCAAGTTTTCTTCACATCTTTCTATAGCGCTATCTGCGCTATCTTGGGCTGCACCTAAGTCAGCGGTTTCGACAAATGTCTTAAACTGCAAGAAACGTTTCAAAAAATTATAAATTGTATTCTGATTGAATATGCAGCTGCATAATTACTTAAACTACCTATTACTGTTACGTGAACGGAAATAAAAAAATATCTTACTTGCGTAACTTGGTCCGCTGTTGTGAGACTGTCAGCCAAAGAAGTGATAACGCCTGATAAGGCATTCAATCCGCCATAACTGCAAACATGCGAAGTATTAAAGCAAGATGCGCATACTATGCTGATATTTAAGTACTTACTATTTTTCAATTTCCGCGTATTTAGTTTCAACAAAGTCAAGTCCAACTTGAACTCCTTCATGGTTGCCGGAAATAACTGCTGAAAACACTGACTGCGCATCCTGTTTTCTTATTCCAGAATCGGCGGTAATTGATTTTTCTAAGTACCTGGTTAAATCGGCATGGTTAATTATTGGCATAAGAACGACTTATTACATTAAAAAACCGTTGATTAATCAGAAAAATGTAATGACTATTGCGTAGTAAATATAATTGTCAGAATTAACTTGGAAAAAATTAAAATCGCTATGTAGAAAACGATTGTGGTCTTTTTAACTATACACAATATTTTTTTGCATGTATAAAAATTTTTGATAATATTCAAAATTATTTTTTTTAATGTAAACTACTACGAATATGATAACAAAAAACTTACGCTTTTAAAAGAGCTGTGTCTTTAGTGCATCCCAAAGCTGATATAATTGTGTTAGCTTCAGTAGCCATATTAGTTTTAGTAAATCGGTCCCACAAGAAGTTCCAATTCTCTTCGCCTTCAGAATTACGCATAGCCGTACAATACACGACGCCTCTGAGATCAGGTTTAACTCTATAAATTTAAATATGTTTTTAAAAATATGTTTTTCGTCGACATTTAAAATAAACTCACGGGGTGTCGTTTTCTTTGAGCAAAGCGAATGCTTCCTGAGCGTTCTCAACACATTCTGCATTACCGAGCTGACAAGCCCATGATTGAGTTAGTACCTTTTTGTGGATGTCCACTTGTTTTGTTGATTTATCATTAAATGCTGAGCTTTTGTATAACTCTTGCATTAAGTTTGATATGTGTGTCTAAAATAGTTTTTTTATACATCAATAACTGTAAATATTTTATTAGCAACTTACATTTAAGTATTTTCCTAGATCATCCTCGTTGTTAATTCGTCGCCGTAGATATGAAAATGCATTGAATGCAGAATACCATGGATAATAACTCGTTTCTTTTTCTAGATACTGAACAACATCAAAAGCTAAGTTGTAGGTAATCATACCAGCACGTGCCAAGTTCAATGAATCATCTACGATTTGAGCTCTGTTCAAAACATGAATGTCATCATGTTTTTTTTGAAGTCCCGCTTGGATGGCTTTCCAAAGATCTTCACCGTAGTTCACACGAATGTAAGCTATAAATATAGTAAATGGTACAGTTCCATTTTAAATATAGTCGAATATGCAGAATGTATACAGATTGTAACTTTTACTAAAAACATAGGCAAGTAATGAGTGCTACCCGGAAAGAAGATAATGAGCAGGAATTGACATATCGACGAATATTTTTAATTAAAAAAAATGTCTATCTGTATCAGTACCTGAAGATTGAAGATTCACAATAATCCACGAATCATCAGTTAATGTGAAGTCGATATCCAGTTTTTCTTTTAGTTTAATCCATTTTCCTGGTAACGTATTGTCAAAAGCTTTCTCTGCAGATGTAGTATACGTTATTGGAATATACCAAACGGAATCGGTGGATGTCTCTGTTGGTTTATGAAAGAAGAATCTTTGCTGCAATAATAATTTAGTATTTAACATCGAGAGTTTATCTAAATATTTTTAACTTACAGCTTCAAGAACAACTTTTTTGTCGGATGTAGTAACAGTTACGACAGGAAATCCTGGGTTTGTGGTCCATGCATTCATCACATCATCCAGTGTTACATCATCAGTTGGTAAAGGAATATTTGCAGGTGTTTTCATTGCATTCCAAAGATCTTCTGGCTTTACATTTCCAAAATGACTAAAAAGTAATTGAATTGTCTAGTTTATTATCTTGTTTAATTATTTAGATGAGAAATTCTTACTGCTTATTCTGGTCGTTGTTCGATGTGTATAGTTTAATTCCTTCAAGGAATTTTGTTTTTCCCATAAAGTGTTCCATCATGCGAATGACACTTGCACCTATATTTATAACGTATTATTTAAAAAGTAAAAATGAAATTAGTTAAAGAAAATTTGCTTACCTTTGTTGTAAGTAATAGAATCGAATTTGCCACTAATTTCTTCTGGTGTAAACACATCTTCTGAGGTTAAAGGTTTTGTAGTGCTTAGCGCATCTGAATTAAGGATTGATTGGTGTTGTTCAAGAACGAACTGATGTGCTAGCTCCCAATCTTCTTCAACCTGAAAAAT
This sequence comes from Ctenicera cuprea, assembly GCA_958336395.1. NCBI lineage: Eukaryota > Metazoa > Arthropoda > Insecta > Coleoptera > Elateridae > Ctenicera > Ctenicera cuprea. The sequence continues at coordinate 42,698,295 of OY284490.1, forward strand.
GTTGAATTAATAATTCGTTATTTTGTTTAGGAAGTTGAAAAGAATTTGTATTAAAGTTATTTTTACTGGAAATATGATCTCGTTGTCATTTTTTTTTATATAGATAATCAAGAAAGCTTGTTAGAGACAAGCAAGGAAATACCGTCGTATAATAAACAACTTTTTTGCAATACGTGTATTATAATCGTGGTATAATAATAATAATAATTCGTACTTCGGCAGTAGCGTGATATTCACAATATCTAGCAAAGCCTTCGTTTAACCAGGTTGATGACCACCAATCCGTTGTGATTAAATTTCCAAACCACATATGCGCTAATTCGTGTGCAACGACTGAAGCAACTCTTTGTTTGCTTTTAGCGGTAGATTCTGCTTTATCCCATAGTAATGCGGATTCCCTAAAAAATAAGAAGTAATAATAATTTAAAAAAATGATGTTTTGTTGCTTTATTGTCACTGGCTATTAAAAATTTACCTATAGGTAACAAGACCCCAGTTTTCCATTGCACCAGCTGAAAAATCTGGAATAGCGATTTGGTCAAGTTTCGTAAGTTTAGATGTAGAATATGGAATGTTAGTAAAGCCACGCATTGCCTCTAATATTTTAGGTGCTATGTCTAAACTATATGTTGTCGTGTCTATAAGTTGTTTTTGTGACCAGACGGCATGGTTTATGTTGTCCAAGTCATTGTCGAGACGACTTATTCCGGCAAACTGTGAGACTACGAACGCGATTAGGTAGGTGGACATTGTTGGAGTTATGGCGAATGTCGTTTTCTTAGCATCAGTTAACCTTAATAAAAAAAAAACATTTTAATTGACATAATATTTAGAGCTGGTTGACATGTGATTTAACAATATTACTCAGTTAGTTTTAATTACCCAGCAAAATTTAATTACAAACTAACAACTTAAATGTCGGATAATGATATTTACAATACTTTTTGTGTTAAATATTTTTAAACATAAATTACTGCAACTAAGATTTTTGTTTGTTAAAATACTAATTAAAAAAAACTAATGTAACAAAAACTAAGGACTTTACATGTACATCTGGTCGAAACGGTTTGAGTAATTTCACACAACTGAAGTTGTCGAAACAATAAACTGTAAGTAGGAATTTACTTACTCTTCAGTGCTTGTGGCGTGTGTATTACCTAACACACGGTATTGTTTCGGATAAGTTATAGAAATAGCAAATGTTGCTTTGAAGTTGGGTTCGTCGAAACATGGAAATGCTCTACGAGCGTGTGTTGGTTGAAATTGGGTCGTTGCAATCCATCTAAAAATAACAATGTTAGCAAAAGATGTAGCTTATAGAACAACAAATAACAGTATTGAGCTTAATTTAGTATTTGCAAATTAATGGTCAACATATAGGTGGTAATTGTCTACCAAAAAATAGCTTAAACAAGTAGCACAAAGTTTTACAAAAGCAAATCGAGCAAACCTAGAGAGAGGTAATAAATTATACAATCTCCGCTCTAGCTCAATATTACATTATCCAATATTTCAAGTTCACAACAACAAAACGTTGATTTCAATAGTTCAACAATACTCTAAAAGAAGTTGGAGCTAAAAGAATAAGATTCAGTAAAATGAGAGACATATCCAGCGCTAGCGCAAGAATTTTAAAACTATTGAAATCACAAAAAAGTTGTAGTTGTGTTATGGAAAAATTTTATGTTTCTTTATTAACTATAGATACATAAAATACAAGATGTATCTACTGCATACAATGCCTTAAATATAATACATTCTTAATAAAGTATTCACTTACTTGGTTCCTTCGTTTTCTTTATATGAACTTAAATAAAAACCGTACATGTCGTCATGTAATTCTCCAGTATACGTTATTTCTAGTTTATAGTTTTTATCTGCAGCTAATGGTTGTTTTAATGTGAACGTGATCCTTTGTAGGGTCTCTTCAACCACTTCCTTATCAACCTCTAGCAAGTTCTCTGTTGAGCCAGTTTCATACAGAAAAGGTTTTGTGGTAGGATCCAGTTTTATGTCTTTTGCGTTCAGTACTAATTTGTCACTAATCTCAGCCTTAGTTTTAATGGAAATTGTTACGAATCCTTTAAAACTTTTTTCAGTGGTAAAATCATTGCCTAATGTTAAATCTAGGGCGTAAGTCTCTGGCACAACATTTACATCTAACCTATAATCTTCAGGTGTTGCTTTTCCTGCTGTTATGGTAAAAGGACTGCTTTTAGTAAGGCTTACAGCCAGTAAAAGGAAAACGATAAAAGTTCCTTGGTATACAGCCATGGTGACTAAAACAACGATATACACATTATTAAAAAATTAAATTATTATAATCTTATAATAATTAGTGTTACGAAAGATACAAATGAAATTTTTGAAAAAATAAATAAAATTAGCTAAATCCGTAAGCTACGCTCCACGTAAGCTTTTAAACTCAAGTGCCGCGTCACCCTCTTACTGCTAACAAAATAATAAATAAATTGCGTCAAGAGGTAAGCGCATGACCAGTCGTCCCCAAAAGTCGACGCAGGTGGAAGCAATCCGTATTTAATATACAGGATGTATCAAATTGCGTGTTAACTGTTGGAACTTTGCTCATTTGAAAAGGTACAACGACGGTTAAATTTGAAAATTTGCGAAATTTTATGCCCAATAATAATCTAAAAAGTAATTGGAACTATTTTGTTAGTTTCTGAAAGAACTAAAATTTTGATATTTTTTTGGCTATGACATTTATTTATACTAGTGTTACCCCAGCTCACAATGCACTGACAGAACCGGCGAAATGTCAAGTCACGTGATGCATTAGTTCAAATAATGACACGCGACGTTATTGTAGATGGCGCCCCAAGTGACGCGCGTCTAGCCGACGTTCATAGTACAAAAAAACCCTTTGTGCTTTTATATATGTATGGATTACATATTTCTAGCAACGTATTATTAGGATACTTTTTTATGCTGAATTTGAATTGTTTATTAGATTTGATATAACTGTTAGCATCACAGAAGCTCGTCTAAAATGAACTCTTGGAATTTCAATGTTTTTGTAAAAAACAACTTACTCTCCTGCTTATGCTCAAAACCAAATTTCCTAAAATTTCCACATACCTAGTGTATCTAAACGTCAGAGTAAATAACAACAGTGTTCTGTTTTACTTCCATAATAACGTTCAGATCGTGGCCTACTATAATTTTTTTTAAGACAAATTAATGGCGCGGCGTGGGTTTTCCATGGAACTTTTATGAAATTTTTATTTTTTTCAATAAAATGCTCAAAATTAAAACAAAATGCAAAGTGTAACACATTGTTGAAATCAAAATTAAAAACTCTATTTAAATATGGAAAAATTTAAAACACTGATCATAATAAAAAAAAATGTAATATAAATAGCAAAGGAGTTTCAGACAATAATAAATTATACAAAATTTCTGTCGTTTCAGTTCATTCAGAAATTCTTTTAGATTATTAGAAGGTATAAAATTTTACAACCTTTCTGTAATTCAACCGTCGTTGTATCTCTTCAATTAATCGGGATCCCAATAGTCAACACGCAATTTGATACATCCTGTATAGATAGATAGACAGATAGTAAAAATACATAAAAATATAATTACATCGAAAATATAACAGAAGTTACATAAACTTTTTGTAAAAATGTGATATAAAAAAACAGGTAAAGTATTCTTTTTTGTTAAATTGATTTCTTGTGGGTCATTTTCTGTTGCTATGGCATATTATCAGTGACGTCGACGTCAAAAGTTAGACCATTGTAATTGGAAATTTAGCCAAAGCTCTTTCTTCTACATATTAGAGTTTTTAAACGTGCAAACATCTAAGATAGTGCGTACCAATAGAGAGAGAGAGAGAGAGAGAGAGAGAGAGAGAGAGAGAGAGAGAGAGAGAGAGAGAGAGAGAGAGAGAGAGAGTGTATTTCAAACTTTCTTCATAAAGTATCCTTCATGTTTTACAATTTTTTAAAGTACCTCATAACAATTTTATGTACATATATGCAAAACTAGTTTTAATCAAATAAGTTATAATTTTTTTGGTCGAAATGTATTTATGTACAGGGTGTTTCCAAAATTGTAGTAAATAGTTTGAAGACAGGTAGCAGAGCAAAAACATTAGGAAAAGCTCATATTGATATGGGTCCGAAAACGCTTCCTTGCAGCTTCGTAAAGATAGAACAGTCTAATCACGCATTTATTATTATATTATTAATTCCGTCATAAATTAAGGCATTTCATTCAAATTTTGTGCCCGTTTTACTATTGGTGATTCACATTTTTATTTGTTTATGTTTAAATCCATAAACCAGGGGCGTAGATAAAAAGGTGCGCTCGACGTTACTTTTCACTTGAAATATTCAGTAAAAAAAGTGGAAAAAGTGCTGTTGTTGAAAACCGTTAAATCACATGGCAATTGCAAGAAATTAAATATTTGTAAGTAATTTAGTTGCCATGACGATCTGAGTGTTTCCTTAAAATGTGAAAATAGTTTGTACAGACTTTGAGGTAAATTCTTCAAATCAAAACAAAAAAAAAAGATCATTGTTTAAAGTGCATGGAAACGCAGTTACAGCCGCCGGAAAAGGAAGCGGTGTTTGTAGGACCCCAAATGTAAATTATAGTTAGCAATCAAGGATCCTAATTGCTGTATTTTTTCAATTTTCATTGATTAAATATGAAGCCAATTATTGTAATTTTATTATACGAACATAATGACAATGTTTAAAGAACCAATATTGTATTTCGTCTTTGGCCCCTAGTTTGCTCAGTTAAAATAGATTTTGAAAGTATATTTAACATATTTTTACAGATAGCTTAACTTAGCCAAGTATTGATTAATATTTTATCGTTGCTCAATGGTATTTCAAAAATGCGTTTTGTGTTGAGTAACTTTCTATTTTTGTTTTAATCTAGGTATTAATGAAATTTTTGTTTAATCTGTTAGTAGCTTTATCTTAAGTAAGAGTTATTTGATAAGCAACAATAGCTGTATATTTATCGTTTTAAAAAATACTTGAAAAGAAATGAAATTTTTATGTGACATGGCACTTTGGTTAGTGATTTTAGCGTCTGATATAGATTATACAATGCTGATAATTGCTAATGAGCAACTCACAAAATTGATGTGCTTGTGATAACAAATATATATTATGCAATCTGTTCTGTCTCAAGTACAAAGGTGCGAGCATCCTAACGCGCAATTTTAAAGATCAAACGTTTTACCTAAACTTCATAAAAGAATTCATTTAAATAAATATTTTATGTATGACACAAGTTGTTTTTTTATACACTGTGTCCATAAAGTAACCCCCCCCCCTAACTAACTTTTGAACGACTTAATATTTTACTAAAAAAGTTGGTGTGCTTTAATGGGAAATTAAATACCATTTTTTAGCTCATAATTAAATAATGTATCATTCAAAATGGCGGCTGGGCGCCATTTAATATTTTTTTTTTAAATAGAAAGGGGGGTCGAGTGACACCTCATTTGAAAGGTCTTTTAGTTCTGCGTCTGATCCTAGAGTTTCAAAAAAAAATATTTAGCCATAACAAAATGACAAACGTTTGAAGTAAAGAAGTCTATTTAAAAAAACTAAGAATTAAAGCAAAAACAAATGAAATTAAGTGTTCGAAATGTTCACCATTCACTTCTTGGCACATAAAAAGTCGGTTATGACATTCCTGCCTTACATTTTCATAAGATTCTGGAGTGATATTTCTGCAAACTTCTGTAATGCGTTTTTTACAGAAATGTCACTCCAGAAACTTATGAAAATGTAAGGCAGGAATGTCATAACCGACTTTTTATGTGCCAAGAAGCGAATGGTGAACATTTCGAACACTTAATTTCATTTGTTTTTGCTTTAATTCTTAGTTTTTTTTAATAGACTTCTTTACTTCAAACGTTTGTCATTTTGTTATGGCTAAATATTTTTCTTTGAAACTCTAGGATCAGACCCAGAACTAAAAGACCTTTCAAATGAGGTGTCACTCGACCCCCCTTTCTATTTAAAAAAAAATTTTAAAATGGCGCCCAGCCGCCATTTTGAATGATACATTATTTAATTATGAGCTAAAAAATAGTATTTAATTTCCCATTAAAGCACACCAAATCTTGTAGTAAAATATTAAGTCGTTCAAAAGTTAGTTAGGGGGGGGGGGTTACTTTATGGACACAGTGTATATTAAATGAAAGTATCTACTTCTGGAAATAAAATTAAAGCATTTTTAAGTTAAGAAGATAAATATTAAAAAAAACTGTATTGTTACCGTTGTTAATAGTATAATAGTGGTAATAAGCATTAATAAGAATAAAAATTTGAAATGTTTATTGTTAACACTGCGATTTACAATTTTTTTAAATTAAATTTTAAATTAATAAATGATTTAGTAGTAACTAAGGTGCAATAGTTCATTTTTTGCACTAGAATACAAATTGTTTGATGATATATTTTGTATAGGTATGTTTCTATACAATAAAACACGATTTTTGTCACGATATCATTATGACAAACTAATGTTTAAGCATTATTCAGAATATTTATTTTATTCCTAATTTTATTCAGCTTTTTTACATGATTTGATTGAACTGTGCTTTAATTTAACTTTATCAAAATATGGCAGTCAGAAGAATTTGGCCTAATTTTTGTTTATAATAAATATTAATTAAATGGCTTACCTGGTAAATTATATTTATTCTATCAGTAATCAAAAATTTATATCTTTCACAAATATATAGCCAGAGATGATAGCAACTCACCTGTTCACAAACACAAAGCGTAGGATGATAAGTTATGTAAGGCCTTTTATAGAGTCTCTATGCGTTATCTTATCATACGAATTTTCGGATTATTGGAAAGTTAGTATTGCCTGTTTCCTAAACGCAGATGCTATCAATGCTGATATGAGTTTATTGGAATTAATTTTGATATAATCTAAATACGAAACTAAACTTTTCTTTTCCTAAAGCTCTACGTTAAAATAACGGCACAGTAACGAAATTGTAGGTACTCGCATAATATGCTCTTTAAACATTCTACTAGACTAACGGCTGATTCTACAGATAATATCGTAAAAAAATGAAGCAAATTTTTAAACAACTTCTAAAGATTCGTATCATATTTAAACTAAATTTTGGGTTTTATATTGCAATTAAAACTACTTTTACTATTTTGAAAACTTATTAAATTTAATAAATGTGTATTTATAACTTTTATAAAGAGTAAAATTTTTTGTGAAACTAATAATAAAAAACTTTCCCATTTGTTGTATACTTTTTCGGGAAGCATTGTATATTGGGTTGACGGCGAAATAGCCGACGGCGGAACGGCCAACGGCAAAACGACCGACGGCGAAACGGCCAACGGCGAAACAACGGCGGCGAAACGGCGACGGCTAAACGGCGACGGCAAAACGGCGATGGCGAAACGGCGACGGAGAACGGCGACGGCGAAACGTTTCTTTCATACATAAGTAAAGAGAAGGATCCCCTTTCAAGAAAGAATAAAGTGACATGTGGCAAGCAGTACTTCGTTTTGAAAAGTTTTCTTATGTTGTAATGTTCGCTTAATTAGAAGATAAATAGCTGTTGGGAAACATCCACGACATTTTCCTCGTGCAAGCTCGCAGCGTTTTTTTCCCATAATACTGTACTATTATTTCAATTTCTACATTATTTTCAAAATTTTGAACGTTTTTAAACTTGAAGAAACTTTAGTAAACCCTAAGCAAAAACATCGATGAAATTTGGCAATAATGAAATATCATATTATTTTTTATATTTTGTTATATTACCTATTAGTATTTATTTGACAATGACTAGAATTATTGTCATAAATTTCTGACTAAGCTTTCCAGAACAGCAAAAGTTATAATCTTATAATTTTTTATCGTTTGTACTTTGGTGTAGATTATTTTGGCAACGTTTTAATTGAATATCTTATAATCGAGAAATGAATTTTTTACAATTTGATAAATATATAATTAAAGCTGAGAAATTACATGTACGCAAAAACATGAATATGTGCGCATATACATACAAGCACAAAATTTGGTAAAAATATGCAGAAATACTTTCAAATTATCCAAAACTATGCAATGTATTATTTATGAAATGAAAAGCACAGAAACAAGTAATTGTTTCAATATTGAAAAATGCATAAATAAATTTGTTGCAAGCACAAAAATATATTAAATAGTATTAACACAAAACAAAACTATTTGGATACAGAACTGTAAATACTAACGATTAGATGCTTTTCCAAATTCTCAATCAAAAATGATTGCTTGCGACAATATCTGCTTGTAGGCTGAAAAGCTTCTTTCTACATCAACAGCTGTAATAGATGCGTACTCAAATTTGCAGATGATTGATGGATACATTTGATAATTGTGGTAAGTTCACAAAATTTTTTTTCTTAAAACATTTCCTAATTTAGTATTTCTCCGTTCTCCTATTGTACCTTGAACGTTGTTGATTCTGTTTTTGAAGCGTTGAACCAATTTTACATATTTACAGAGTTCTACACCACGGCGGAAACTATTGATGTCGGTCGTACGCATATATTCTATTAATATAATTGATAAATGTGAGTAATGCAATTTTACAAGAAATGTGCCCAAAAAGGTCATATATGCAAAATAAAAGTGAATTAGAACGCTCCTAGCTGTATGTATAATTATTTATGCAGTAAATTTTTTTATACAATTACAATAATGCAAATGTGATATCAGATTTGCTTCGATTAATACTTGCGTATACAATCTCATAGTTTTTATGGTTCCCAACATATTCCATATGTTATATGTAGCAATATCGTGTCGTTATAGGGCTAATATGGTACAACAATCTACCAACTCATTTTGACTAAAAATGCATTAAAGTCAAAAAGTTCGGTAAAAAATAGATGAAATTGCCTAAAGTTTTCTAAATTACGTGTTCACATTTGCATAATTTTCTGCCTTGGCAAAAATTATATCAAAAGATTTCTAAGATTCGCTGTCGGTTTCAGATTTTTTAAAGTTTATTTTTTCCACGAATTTGATACAAAAATAGCAAAGTTTTTATCAAAATCGAACTTATTTGCATCTCTTCTATATCTTCCTCCACACACTCCATTATTATTTATTTAGTTATTTTTTCTGGCTTCTCTATCTACACTTTTCTTGTACATCTTCTCGTGTCCATTCTCTCTAAATTCTCCAGCTATCTTAGCCGGCTTTGTGCAGCAATTTTTATAATTTCGGTTTTTGTATAGGTTCTCCAATTCATCGTTGGTCTTTTTCCTTTATAGCTCTCTTTTTTAACCTCTCCGTATATTGTCCTTAAAATTCTTCTTTTCTATACCGTCAGCTTGTTCATGTTCATGTCTTTTCGTCTTCGCACTCATGTTTTTGCGGCGTAGGTTACCACTGGCCTGATTATATTATATTTGGTATATATGTTTCTTAGCTGCCTCTTAGATCATTTTAGGTCCTAATATCTAATATTTCTGTGTAGTTGTTTCCCTCGCTTGTAACTTTTACTCGTAGACATACCGTGCTTTCTATCTTTTCTAGTTCGTACTCCTTGTCTTTGTTCAACTTTATATTCAGATTTACTTCCTGCTGCCTCCTGCTTCTTGATATCATGTATTTAATGTTTGCTTCGTTGATGCTCAGACATAACCTATATGCTTCTCTGATTAGTTTTGTTATTATTTCTTTCAGTTCTTTTTAGTTCTTGCAATTATTGCTATATCGTCCGTGCACGCAAAACACTAGTGTCAGTTCTTTAGTATAGTTCCTTCTTTTTTAATCCTACTCATTTTTATTATCATCTTTAGCACTAAATTGAGTAGGGTCGTTGATAGAGGGTCTTCCTGCTTTAATCCGAAATTAAATAAACACCATATATGTATGTTTTTTCCAGCATTTTCTTTGTACTTGTCTAAACGTGAAAATTTGGTCGGTTATATATTTTCTCTGAATTCCCACTGGTAGTCTCTTATTGTCTTTTCTCCCCCTTTCGTTGATTAATTTTGTTAGGATTTTATATATTACACTCAGCAATACTATTGGTCTGTAATTCTCGGGGCTTGAGAGGTTTTCTTTTTTATATATTGGCTGTATTATTGCTTGGGTCTATTTTCTTAGCATCTGTTTCTTTTCCTATATTGTGCTTATTAATTTACGTATCCTCGCTGTTAGCGGTTTATCTCCATCTTTTATGAGCTTTGGTCAATTCCATTTATTCCTGAATTTCTGTTATTCCTTATGTTTTTTATTATTTTGTCTACCTCTAATACTTTTGGCTTTGTGGTCTTTACGTTCGCTTACGCCCTCTATAGACCCCTGTCTCTTCTTCTTCGGTCTTTTCTTTGTTTAGCAGTTTTCCATAGTATTGGACCCATATATTCTCTATCTCTTTTCTGATAACAGTGATTTTGCCTTCCTGGTTTCGCATGAGGGTGTAACCTTTCCTATTATTCTTAATTTTTTTAATAGAGTTTTCTCATTTTTTGTGTAGTATAATTTTCTTCGATTTTTTCTATTCTCATAATCTGGTGTTTTCTCTTCGTTTGTCTGATAGTCTGTTTTACTATTCTTTTCTTCTGTTTATGTTTTTGTAGCTTTCTTGTGATCTTTCGTTTAACATTGGTAAATTTTCCTTCTTTCTTCATGCCTGCAGTCTTGATCAAACTATTCTTTCTTTCTGTATGATTTTTTAACACCCAAATGGCGTAAGGGTAAAATGTAATGACCTTATTTTTATATTGCGACGTATTTTTTTTTAAATTAATACCTGGTTGCAAAAGCAGGCCGTCACCGGAATATTCCTGTTTGATTTAAACCTAAATTTCAGAAAAGAAAAATTACTCGATGCGACGTATTCTTGTGTACGCCACTAAGTCCTTCTGTGTTGAGCAAAACTAACAGCGTAAAGAGTGTCTAGGTTTGGAGATATATCTTTAACAGCGAGCATTCATTCTCCCAACAATAACTGACGAACACGTCAAATCAAACAGTGTAATGGGTTTTAACTATTTACAAAATCAATTTAAGTATTTGAAAATAAACCTAATATGTGCAACTTAGTTTTAATCAAAAACATAAGCAACAAATTAATTCTGGTGTCAAAACTGGTGCGGAGCAAAACGTAATTTGGTTCACGGTCGGTCAAAATAACAGAAATGCCGGACGACTCGAAGCTTTCCTGGCCCGTCCTCGGAACGATCTCAATTATGCCAAATTAAAAGTATACCAAATTAAAAGCAATCAGTCCCCGAAACGGTCTTCGGCGGAGCTCCCCTGGTTGCATTGCCTGGACGGTGTGGTTTTACACTAAATTATAACAAAATAAACACAATTAAATACACATATAATGAAAAGTACAAATTCCAAGAATTTGAACTAAAAACCAAGCAATTTCAGGTAAGTAAAATTTTAATTTATAAATGAGTATGACGACCTCACCATTGTCCTGGTTGCTTCAAAACTGTAAAACTAGTTTATCTGGAAACTTTTCATAAATGTAAATGCATTACATTTAGAAGGCTTTCGTGTGATTTGTTTATTTAAAATAAGTATTTATGTTTTAATCAAACTAATCCCCATTTCGAAAAGTTTATTTTTCGCCTAATTATCATAAAACAGTAAATATGGATTAGATTTACCAATTTTAAATTTTGCATCGTTTAACACAGAGCCGGGATAAAATTAGTAGATCTAGTAACGTGAACAAACCTTTACTAATTTTAATAAAAATATAATTAAACTTCTAAATTTGCAATAAGTCACTTGGGGACGGGAAAATGTGACTTATTTGCGAGGTTCCGGCACGTTTCTCAATTCTCAGAGTTAATTATATTATTGAGGTATCTTAAGATAACGGCCTCAGCATTGTTTTAAACAATTTCAAAATTCTTATTTTTGTATTTTACAACCAACAAAATTCGATCGCTACAATATTCAAATTAGCAGTAAAAGACAGCACGGGGAGGGCGGTCAGTTTCAAATACCTTTCAAAACTATTTGAGGTGTTCTCTGGAAATATTACTAACTTGTTACAGTGTGCAATATGACCAAATCAGTAGGACCAGCGAGTTTGGCAGTGTTCAAATGAGAAATTCTAACTTTTCTGAGCGCGAAGCTGGTTTTATACGGCATAGGACCTGGAAAGAGAACTACTCCTACTCTAGACACCTCAGAAATAAACTGAATTGTACAGACAAGAGGTTAATGTACTAGTTTGCTCTATAATCGAAAGGTTAAATGACCTAAACTCAAAATAAATTTTTGCAGCACAAACTGAGTTCGTCACAATATTATTTAGCATTATTTTGTTTTATTAATAAATAAGCGAATAAAGTAGGTAGCGTAAGGAGCTGCAGATCAAAGTGGTATTCTATATTCTTCTATATATTACATTTGGATCTCTCCCCCTTGTCTGAACTTTTAGTGGCCGTGCATTCAGTAACATGTCTTACATCTCCACGTGGCTTATTTATTATGTTTGTGGGTTCCGACGTAATTAATTATTATATCATTGTATCTTTCAATAAATTTGCTACCATTGTTTTAGCAAAAAAAGGTGGGGCATAGTCTACGGGTTCAACCGGTTCTGTACATTAACTTGGGATGTTTTAAATTCTTATAATCGTAAATGTAATAGTTTCTTATTGTAACTGGCGTTTTTAATATTTGGGTTAATAAAATGTGTAAATCTCAGCTTATTTAATTGTTAGTTACAGTTAACAGTTAACAGAATTATCGTAATGGAATAATAAATAGAACTGGAAGTACCCGCTTAGTTTTAGTACTATAAACAAACAGACAGGAGTTATAAATAGGAAAAATTAAATTCTGTTTCCGTTATAAGTTTAAAATTTGCTAATTTTAAACTTAGTTGATTTCGTCAATTTCTGTTCATATTGAAGTTCATCACCAAGACACGACCAATGCTGCTCCGTCATTGGTGTACATAAACATGCGCTCAAAATAATAAATAAGCTGTCCCGAAATGTAAGAGGACATCTTCGTGTTATGTTGAGACAGTTATGAATTGAATATAGATAGCAGATAGCAGATAGCAGATATATAAATAGATTACATTAAAATATTAAATTAAAAAAATTATATTTGAGTACTGTTGATATATGTTATATCAGAATAAAACTTTCTTAAGTGCACAAAAAACGAATTTAAACTCTTATCAAGTGCAATGACTATTTGAGCACTACCAAGGTAATTTATATTTTCAGTTTGATTAGAACAGCGCAGCGGTGCATATTTTCCGTTTAGTATTCGACGTTGTAGTTATTCGTTACTTACTTTAAAGTGGAAGCGGTACGTATCAATTCCGAGTTTATGAACATTGTTCGTTTTTATAGGGCAGCTGATGTAACTGATCATTGAGGGGTTGGGAGCTACAAAGCTATAGAAGGTCTTCTTCGTCGATTGTGATCGTTCAAGAACTCGCAGAATACCCCAAGCAGAAGAATAAATTCTGGATTTCCTGTAAGAAAATCCTAGTAATAGCCAGTGGCGGTTTCTCCATTGGGTCAAATGGTCATTGACCTCCCGATGAAATAAGAAACAACAAATAATTACTCTTTGTCTGAGTACATAACATATTATACACTATAACATTTAAAAAATACTTTATAGTTAATTTTTGTATGAGATTTCTATTCGAGAACGTATATTAAAGAGCTGCCGCAGAATTCGCGAAAACGTTTGAATGTTTGAGTATTTCGGGCGCATTAAACGAATTTATGCGAGGGTCATTTGGCTGTCAGTCCCCAATTCAGCTATATGCCACGGAATAAAGCCCCCAGCTTAAAAGGCCTTCAAATGCATAAGAGTGAAATAGAAAGCTCATTGCGGTAAAACTCATATTACACAAGCTGAAAGAGGATAGAAGTATCTGCGTATTAAAAACTTCAGGGTCACGAACTCACAACTTCCGAGAATTATGCTCTCAGCTGTCCGTGATCAGCTCATGCCAATAGCCCCCCAATTTGCAGGATTTGCACGTACACGACATAGTAGTGTGAAAACAGTTTTCGGTTGTGTAATCATAATTTAGTGGTGTTGTACGATGTACGTGCAAAATAATTTTGGATTGTGAATGCCATGTAAGAAAATGCTTTCACTTGTTTCCACTGTCTGCTATTTTGCGATAATTCATTGTGTGATATTGACTGCAAACATTTAAAAATTAAAATTCGAACACATTTTTCATCGGTAAACCACATGAAAAATGTTGTGCATTTTGACACACTGGCAATGTGGGTATCAATTTGCAATAATTTTATTAGAGAGTGCTTATCGAAAGTCTATTAAAGACTTAAATGAAAATGTTGGTAGAAATAGATTATTTTGCTAACGTAAAGGATGGGTTGGAAATATAAGGTTACCTAAAACTTGGGTAAGAACAATTTTTTTCCAAAAAAATACTTAAAAATGCTTCCCAGTACACCACACCACGAGCCGCCACTGGTAATAGCACAAGAAGATTTGACTTACAGACGAGAGGGTTTTATTTTACAGTCTGAAAGACTACACAGAATGTACTATTGGTGAAATTTCATTGTAAAACTATTTGGTGTGCCCTCTTGTTTGAATTGAGTGTGTTTTTATGTATTAATTCTGTGTCCTAACGCGAAACACTACAATTTCATATTTTGTTATTACTATTTTGGCATAACTTGTTAATAAATATGACAAACCCGATGTACAAGTGTAATAAACCTAGAAAATTATTGCAGCTGCCTCTCTTTTATCAGTACCTATATACTGGGCAAAATGGGTACCTAAAACAGTTTATTGAGATTTGTATACCTGCCAGTATTAAAATTATATTTATATCTGTTATCTAGTAGGTAGTATGTTACAGCATTCTCTTAGACTTAGATATGCATACAATTAGATTTTTTTAATTGCGTTCTTGTAAGCAGTACAATCTTAATAGTAACAATTACGTTTTTGAGCGTTTTAACTATTATCAATAGTTATGCTAATTATACGAATTAAAACGATCATTATACAGAACTGCTAATACAAACTCAACAATATTGTATCTTTGGATTTACTTTACTGTTTAGTATTGAATGATATAACATCATTGTTGCGGTTTTAAAAACACCAGCAAACGATAGAAAACTGCCGACAACAGCGTAAGTGTGTCGATAATATGTAAGTGTAAGGTAAGGAGTTACCGTTTCTACTTTTCGAAATTATAAAGTGTGTTTGTACTTATGGATATGGGTAAGCTGGCTAGACCAGTTATCTGGTAGCTTCAGGGACTTTGAAGCTCTTATATTAATTTCTAAGGTAAGCAATTCAATTTGGAGTGCATTCTCTTAGATAAGCATTTTTGTTAGATAACGTGATGCGATCGTTTTCATCAGGTTCGAAATCATTATTATAATTTAGATAGACTTACTTAGCAGACTTAACTTACTTTGACCGGAGATGATAAAGTGGATGGGGGAAGAAGGAAAGAGGTGGCTAGCCCTAATATGTAAAGAAGCATGGGAAAAGGAAAGGATTCCCAAGGACTGGGAAAACAATTTAATACTACCAATTCATAAGAAGGGCGACCATACAATGTGTGAAAACTATAGAGCGATCTGTTTATCTTCAGTAGGATTCAAAGTATATACAAGAATAGTAGAGAAAAGACTAAGAAAACAGGTAGAAAAAAATAGGAAGACGAACAAGCGGCATTCAGGGCGAACAAACAGACAAACGACAATATTAGCATAGTGAGAAACCTAGTAGAAAGAGCAATGGACAGTGGAGAACAACTATACCTGACATTCATAGATTTAAGAGCGGCATTTGATAGGATAGAAAGGGAAGAAATATGGAGAAGCCTAACTGACCTTAAAATTGATAGGAAGCTAATACAAGTAATAAAAAGTGTCTACCAAAGTGTAACAGCAGAAGTACAGATAAATGGACAAAGATCAGAGGACTTTGAAATGAAAAAAGGGGTGAAGCAAGGGGACAGCCTAACCCCGCTGCTGTTTGTTATAGTAATGGATAGGTTAATAAAAAATACAAAAGGGAAAACGGAACAAACAACAATAGGGTATAGAAACCTCACACCCACAAAACTAGATAGCCTACTCTACGCGGATGATATAGTATTAATAGCCAAGACACAAAGAAAAATGCAATCCATAGTAGATGTGTGGGCAGAAGAAATTGAAAATCTAAAAATGGAAATTAACACAAAAAAAAGCAAAATAATGATAATAAATGACAACAGCAGAACAGAAGAGGAAAGAAAAATTTTATGTAAACAAAAGCCACTGGAAGAAGTAACAGTCTACGAATACTTGGGAAGTGTGATAACAAAGGACGGAAATTTAGATCTGTAAATAGCTAAGAGAAAGGCAAAAGGCAACAAACATATACCATGCAGTAAATAAAACCATTTTACAGAAAAAAGAAGTAGACATGATCACAAAGAGCCGAGTGTACAATGTAATTGCCATACCAACGATTTTATACGCAAGTGAATCATGGGTGCCACTGAAAAAGCACGAATCCCAATTAAATGCTATCGAGATGAAATTCCTGAGGAAAATAGCGGGAAAGACAAAGTTCAACAGAGTAAGGAACACACAAATAAGGAACATGATGAAACAGGAACCTATCGTGGAAAAAATGGAGAATAGACAGTTGAATTGGTATGGTCACATAGCAAGAATGGGCCCAGAAAGAATAGTCAAGAAAGTGATGGAGACAGGAAAAGGAAGAAAAAGAAAGAGAGGCAGACCGAGGAAATCCTGGATGGAACGGATAGAGGAAGTGGGGGCAAGGAGAGGAAAAACCCTAAGGGAAATGAAAGCCTTGGCACAGGACCGACAGAAATGGAAGAAGTGGATTAAGGAATCTGGGAGTATGAATCCCAATCCGACGCTCTAAAGGGCAAAAGGATGCACGAAGAAGAAGAATAACTTACTTTGGCAGAATATTTTCAGAAGAATTACGTGCAATATTTCCTTCAAAATGGAAACTGAAGGCTTTTTTGGGGTTTATAAATATTAGACAAATGATTTTCAAATATAGTTTTTAATTTATTAAAATTTCCTACTAATATTTCTTTGCCTATACATCTTTCCAACTTTTTATGTTATGTATTGCAGATATCGAATTTGAAACACGAAATATCAGAAACAGGGAAACTAAAAAAATGTGAATAATTTTTGTTAACTTTTTAAAACTTTATTCTTTGAGGCTTTCGCGGCTTCTCGACCTGTCAATATTACAATTTACTTTCTGCTTAGACCGCGTCGTCATTTGGGAACTACACCCAGCATAATCAGGTAAGGACCAACCTGTAACTTGTCTGCCTTTACAAGCATTTGCTCTAGAAGTTTGAGCAATATTTGTTCGTAGGCCCTGCCTGCCTAAACAGGGCCGCGTGTTTAGATTGTTTAAACTTTTGGGCGGCCAAGGATTTGATCTTAATGTATTTTGTTTGCCAGTACAAGAATACTTAATCGGCTTATGCCTGTTAGTGAACTTATACAAACTAACCTTTCGCAAGACATTGCAGCTTGCATCTTCAGAGTGAACAGTGTTCTCTTCACTCTATATTCAAATCCAGGACGCGGAGGTATTTCAACCCCTTTGATCGAGTTGGGCAGAACGGCGGAATTCTGGTTGGATGTCACCGTTGGGCAAAGATGGATCCGGTGGAGCCTGATCGTGAGATCGATGATGCTTACGAGTCCTTAGAAGATAAACTACTGGAGTCCAAGCTTTATTGAGTTTAAAACCATCCTCCCTGTTTATGTTGTTAGGTTGTTTCTCAATTTCAATTGCTTCGTTTTAAAAACTTAGCATTAAACTTTATGATCTATTAGAATGAAGTTTGAGAAAGACCTAAAAGCACCCAATTGCAAATTTTATATAAATACATAAAACAGGACACTTACTTGTGAGTACCCTAATAAGTGCTACGATTAACTATTCTGATGCTGTTTTGAATTTTATAATGTTTTAGCTAACGGAGGATTTTAACAATAACCAGTTTTGTTGGGTTACGTTACCTTATCAGTAACTGTGCAATAAGAAAAATGAAAGTATGGAGCTTATCAAAGCTTGAGAGACAAAAAAATATTGTACACTTATTTTAGGAAGGTTACCTGTTTCTGAACACCCAGTACAGAGAAAATGCTTTTCATATAATATTGTAAATAATTTGTATACTATATAATAGCTTATTTTTGCATGTCATGCGTCTTACTTTATATGTTTCGGTAAGGTAATTCAGCTGTGGTGCACTTTTAAAGGCAAGTTGTATTTGTTTTACATTTTTTTGAACAGTTGTTAGTGATTTTACATGTCATGACCTGCAATAAGAATATATATTTTTTTTAATTAATCAAAATTGCATTCTTGAATTTTGGTTTAAGTGTACCACCATAAAGTATTTTTAGCGCTGATTTCAAATATTTAAAAATATATAGGGTGTTCCGTTTAAAAAGCAAAAGTTATATGCCGTTATGCAAAAACAGTAGGCGGTGTTTAAAATTAGTATACGGCATTTTGTATTATAAATTTTCCCATTTAAAACAAAACAAATGTTTATTTTAATGTCTTTATTAATAACGGAGTTACATGCTGTAAAGCGATTTACAAACACGCTGTATACTACAGCAGTAGGTATGATGTGACATTGTAGGTACAAAAACAGAATAGTGAACAGCGGTTTAAAATATTTAGTAGTACCATTCAGTTTGATAATAGTACATTAATCAAGAAAGTTAAATTAACTGCAATGTATGGTAGTGACAGTCGAACTAAGTTAAAAATATCGGTATAGTATATGTTAAGATATAGAAGTGCTGTCCCTTTTTTAATCAGAAATTCACAATAAGATGAGCAAAATTCTACCAACCATAGCAATAAATTTTTCTCATTATATTGGCGTTTTATAAACTAATCTACCACAGGTTTAAACTTATGCAGACTTTCTTGATACACAATTTTAATATTACTGTCTCTACAAATAGTATGCCTTTATACTAGCATATAATACCAGTTGGTGTTTTATATACATACATGATACGTACTTATTGAAAGTTAACATTATTGTAATATACATTTATCAACAAATGCTTGGATAAGGACTTATTATGTCATTCATTTGGGTTAGGTAATGAAGTTTATTATCGCACTAATGCAAAATAAGTTAGGTAATGAATTCATTACACAACTCGTTTTATTTGCACAAACAAAACTGAAGCTGTGTTTATAAAAAAAATTGGCTGGTTGCCATAGTATTGAACGAATCGAATTTATCTCGTTCCTTTGATTTTAGAACAAAAATATTTTATCAACGACTGCTTGGATAAGGACGTATGTATGTATTTTAGGTCTTACTTAGGCCACATTGTCGAGCCCATTGTGGGTACTACCTTACATACTACCTTAACTAAGTCCTTAAAAACTGCTTAAACTATTCTACGTTAAAAGGTTTCCAGGAGCTGACAACTGCCCCGGCCCGGATTCGAACACCGGGACAAATAGAGCCACAGACTCCCGAAAACCACTGTGACCTTGGCTGCAAGCGCCGACTCAACCGAACTCATTTTATTTACACAAACAAAACTGAAGGTATGTTTATAAGAAAATTGGCTGGTTTCATAGTATTGAACATATCGAATGTATTTCCTTTCTTTGATTTTAATACAAAAGTATTTTATCTACGACTGCTTAGATATGAACTTACTATGTCATTCATTTGCGTTAGGTAATTAAGTTCATTATCGTACTAATGTAAAACAAGCTATATAATTAATGCATTACCTAACTCCTATTTACACAAATAAAACTGAAGCTTTATTTATAAGAAAACTGGCTGGTTACTATAGTATTAATCAAATTAAATCTATCTCGTTCCATTGATTTTATAACAAAAGTATTGTAACTTGACATTTGCCAATAAATTAGTGCGAAATGTGATTTTTAACAAATTTTATGCGGTCGTAGATAAAATTTTGTATGTCACGCGTGAAATAATGCATTATTATGGCACTCGTTTGATTACACGACTCGGTCTACGACCTCGTCGTGCAACTTTCAAACTCGTGTTATAATAACGCCTTTATCCCACTAGTAACATAAATAACTATTTTATTCGCATTTCATTATAAAATCTGTTATATTGCAATTCAAACAAATCATTGCCTGTAAACAGTTGTTTTGCTTGTAATTCAAAATCAAAAGGGAAAGCATAACTAGCGCTTGTATAATAAATATGCAAAAGCGATGTTGAAGTCAAACTCTCATAAATTAAATTATGTTTGTAACAATATACACAAATTTAAATTCCCCTCATTTCGAATAGTATGTACGCACCCACACATCCACCCACTCACAGGCAAACATAAATATTTTTTAACACCGCAGAGTTGCAAAACATGTAATTCCGTCATAATTTCAAAATGAGAATTTTCATTAAATCAGTACTTTTCTCAACCGAAAGTGTGGGAAAACAGGAGAAATGCCGTAAATTTAGAAGTCGTCAAAACTACATTGATAAGCTATGTCTATACATCTATAGATAAAAACGAAGATAATATCTGACGTCATGAGCACTTATTATCCAGTTAACGACAGGAAAAAAATGTTTTTTTTTTATGAATAATTCTCATATGCAATTACATGCAAATTGGAATAGTACATAAACATTTTTGCAGCCACGTTTATTGCAAAAATAATGGCAATTGTAACTGGTTGCCATTACACTTTCTCGTGTGTCATCGTAAAAGCGACTTTTACACACGCACAATTTGTTAGCGACCAGCGACCAACTTAAATGATTTTAAAATGGCCTTGTTTAACATCAATGGCTGATCATGTTTTACATGCTTGGGTGATTACGGCCGAGTCATACAGAAAAAAGACTGCTGTCAATGAGAATGGGTAAATATGGAAGCAGTAGTTTGAACATACAGGATGATCAATAAGTATGGATACTTTCATAGTTATAGGTTTTTTAAAAACCCCTGGACACTTTAAAAACTATCAATTTTTGCCAGTGGTGTACCAATATGAGGCATGTGAAAAAAGGCGCCGCGCCGCCGTCATGTTACGCATATATATCTATTGAGATTATTCTACATAATTTGTCACAGCTACTTCGACTAGTAAACTATGTATGGGTAAGGTATATCAACAAAAACATTTTCTTCAATTTTGATAAAATATAAGAAACACAACAACTTCCGACACTAACATAAGTATAATACGTGTAACGTCAACGTATTATTCATTATAACAGCATACTAGCAGAACCCGTGGGCTATGCCTTGCGATTTCTTTGGTAACATTATTACCGGCACTCACCGCTTTACGTGTTTCCTCCGGTAAGTCGATCTCGGAAATGAGAGCCGCTGCCGGAAAGAAAATCCCGTGAAAAAATCTTAAAATAAAAATGAAAACAAATATTAGAAAAGAAGAACCCCTGTAAAATCTCAACGAAAAAGATCCTAGAATAAATCTTACAGTAGCCCAGAAAAAATTCTTAAAAGAAAAGCGGGAAATAGTTAGTTAAACTTAGCAGGTTGTTTCCTTTCCAGGGTAGTGTCTCAAAGTAGTTTTTTAAAATGTTGTGGGAACTATAAAATACATTCTAAAGAAACCTTGTTAGACATTTGCATAAAATTCCAAAATGTTGTCTTTTCTACGGAATGTTTTTTACCGGAGTCTTTTTTCAGACGTTGTTTTCCCCAGCAAATTTGTTTTGGAACTTTTTTTAGATACCTTTTCTCTGTAAACCAAAAATGGTCTTCATATCCAAAAGCAAAGTTAGGTGCCAATGATGTATGTCTATTTATAAAGTAGCCGCACATAACTTGTTCTGATGTTTATACTTTCCAATACTCGTATTTATCGAAAGTAACCTCGCATCGCAGCGACTAACAAACGTCATTCTTTGCAGAGTATTTATTCGCTTTTTGCGGTATATGTTTTAGTAAGGTGGCACTCCAATATTAGTTACATATTGTTGTTCTTATTGTTAAATATTAGTCGTCTAGAAGGCACAACTCAATGAAAATGAATGCAAGTTGTAATCCAGAAGCTGGCGTCGCGGTATAGAGCAAGCGAGCTCCGCAGAGGTTTCTGCCGGCCACCGGCACCGAGTCTGATTTATGTGAGTTATGAGCGGATGTTTCCGATAACATGAGCATCTAAGTCTAGGGAGCTTTCCAAAAATTATAAAAAATGCCATATATTCGTTAAACTTTAGATTTAAAAAAATATACGAATTCTCCAAATTATCAAACTACTTAAAAACTTTCAAAATTATTAAATTTTCCAAAAGTTTCAAAATTTTAAAACATTTTCAACTCAAATTTAAAATGTTTTTACTATTGTCCCGAATTTTCAATATTTCTATTTTTTTTTCAAAATTTTAAAATTTTTCAAAATCTTTACAGTTTCACCGATTTTAAAGTTTCCCGCATTTATTGAAATTTCAAGTTTTTAAATTTTCAAAATTTTTCAACATTACCAAAAATTTTTTAATATTTCGTCTTTTGGGAGATATAATACACGCTTCTTATACAGCATTACACCAACCTCGATGGAAGTATATGAAGGCTGCTTTGGGTCCAGAAGCAATCAAGTATACTGCAGGACCAATTAGATCCTAATTTAAAAATTAGAACAGAAAGGCATTTTGATTTTACTTTTTCTCGTTTCCTTGTTACACAACAACTAAAGTTTTTCGAATACAGTTAATCGATTTAAGCAGTTGATAATAATATTTAGGAGAATAAAATGTTGCTAAGAAGTTGTTTTGTGTTAAAAGCACTTTGTCAATCATTTTAAGAAACTAAAATATGCAAACCACTTTATTTTTATCATGAATAGTTTTATTTTAAATTTATTATTTAAGCAAGTACAAAATACTTGATTAAAATAGTATTAGCAGACATTCCTTGAAAGCTGAGTGTGCTTTTAATGGATAAGACGTTTAAGTGTTAGATTAGATTACCTTAAACAAATTACTTGCACGTCTGCTTATGAGACTTATATATCTTTTTTTTTTAATTTTTGAGTGCCCCAAAGATATAAATATTTTAAGAATATTGAAATTTAATTGAAAATCGGTACATTCTTCATATTGAACAATAACGTATTAACAGAATTGTAGGGTTGATTATAAGGTTTGAGTTAATAATCGTTTAATCACCCAGTCTTTGTTCAATTAGGTTTATTATCGCGTTTGAACTTAAAATACATTTTTTTCGTAAAAAAAATGATTCATGCTATTGTTTACTCTTGTAGGACCAAATACTTTCAAATAAAATTTATTACTCACACAGTGAAAAACTGTAAATGACGCTTTAAAATATTTTTCTCTAATCTTGAACACGATAACTAATTCTTTCTGTTGTTATTTAATTTATTAATATTTAAGATGACGCTAATATAAAGTAATTATCTACAAAACGTTATTCTAATAAAATTAGTGACATATATTTTAAATTTTCAAATTATAATTGTTATTTGACTTAGGATTATTTATCTTGTGCATAAAAAACGATATCAAATGGTTGTGTAAGGTAAAAATGAACCAAGTACTTCGACTGGACTTTTTTTTTCATACTTTAAAAGTATGGTTTGTATTAACTTATTGCGCGAGAACAAAACATAACTTGTAAGATCACACCATTGCCATTGCTGTTACTGTACCAGCAAAAAAAATATTATTACCATGCGACAGAATGGTTTTCGAAGTGGACGTAATACCAACACAGCGATATTTAGTTTTTTGGATAAAGTCTACAAAGCCCTGGACAATGAAGAATGCACATTCGGGATTTTTTACGACATGACAAAGGCCTTTGACTGTGTGAACCACTCCACCCTTCTACATAAGCTACATAACTATGGTATTAGAAGGATTCCTCTCAACTGGATTGAATTATATCTACATGGTCGTACTCAAGTTGTGAGAATTCCGACTACAACAGCTAAATCTAAAGAAAAAATAATAAAGTATGGGGTCCCACAAGGTTCTACCTTCGGGACCGTACTTTTTTTTACTGTATATTAATGATCTCCCAAAATGTGTCGGCAGTGACCGTGTTCTTACCCTATTTGCCGATGATTGTACCTGTTTTATATCTAAAAACAACTCAGTAAATGCAGTACGCTGGTGTAACTCTGCTAATCATGAAATTAATAATTGGTGTAAAATAAATAGCTTAAAGTTAAATGAATCAAAGACCTCACTTATGTGCTTTAAAATAAAAAATAATCATATATTCGAAGATTCGACGCCATTAATCAGATGCGGATCTGTAAGCTTGAAGCTGATAAATAATGTAAATTTTTTAGGACTTAAAATTGAAAATAATTTAAGCTGGAAAAAACTTTCAAGTATGTGTTACCTTCTAGAAAGATTACGTTAACTTATCCAATTATACAGTAATAGTCCTAGATGGTATTCAGCTGCATAATAAACTTCCGGACGAAATTAAACTAGAATATAATTCCAACAAATTTAAAACTAAACGCAAAGATTTTTTGCTATCAAAATGTTATTACCATATTCATGGATACCTTAATAATTAATATATCAAGGAATTTTATGACTAATTGTCTTTTGTGTATTGTTTTGAATTTGCATTTATTTGACTTTCTATGTACAAATCGATAGAGTAATAAATCTTATCTTATCTTGTCTTATAAGAATAAGGTATTGTTACAAATATTTCAAATCAAAATACAAATTAGAAAATGTAATTAACAACAAATAAAAAGATACTTTCATATAAATTTCCTTGCCGTTCAAACCGTTTTTATTAAAAATTTAACTGGACAACGTATGTATTGTAGGAAAACGACAGAAAAGGTTTATATGAACTTTTAAAACATAAAATAGTACAAAACTTACGGTTTTCATGCAGCTTCTGCAAAATATTTTATTTTCAATAACCAATTCAGGAGAGTCTTTACGCCAAGTTGCACTTTAGACATTTTATAATTTCAAATTAAAATTATTCACAAAACATCACAACACAATGGAATGCTCCGGATTGCTGGCATTAACAAAAGTCAAAACAGTGTTTTTAGCCTTTTTTTAAATAAACGCGCTAGACTATTGTGTGTGGGTTTCGGTAGAACATAGAACCTGGTGATTCCCCGAGCGAACTATTTGTTTCTCTGAGGGATGTTTGTTTAGTCTAGCAGGGAATTTGTAGAATGTGGTGTAAACATTCAGTGAATTATTCGCCGAGTTGTTTAAGCCGAAAGTAATTAATGTTTTAAAATTGGATTTTTCAAACTAAAATTTGCAAATGTTAAATTATTTCTAATAGAAAAGCACCAACTAGCCGTATAAAAGCTAAAATAAGCGCATATAAGCGGTTTGACCAACAAAATAAGCAAAATAAAAGTGGTCAAATGATTACATTTTTCATGAATCGTAGAGATACAAAAGGGTTTTCATTTGCTGGCAATGATAGTGCATAAGCAAGATGCTTGAAATCCGCGCTGTACTTATGAGCATTTTAGCTTAAACAGCAACGCTCTCAAAAATTCATAGAATACGTTACAGAGAAATTAACGAACTGATACACGTACCTAATTGTAACTCATTCTTAGCTCTAAGAGTCTACGTAAATTAAAAAATAGATCAAACACTTTGCTGGACTTTCCT
The DNA here is from genome assembly GCA_958336395.1 of Ctenicera cuprea. Taxonomy (NCBI): domain Eukaryota; kingdom Metazoa; phylum Arthropoda; class Insecta; order Coleoptera; family Elateridae; genus Ctenicera; species Ctenicera cuprea. Next base: position 42,723,976 of record OY284490.1, read on the forward strand.
ATACTTTGGAAATGGTAAATATCATTGATGTGGATCCTAATGAGTAATTTGTTTAAACTTAATTATAATAAGGAAATATGAGAATTTAAAAGAACAGAAACGAAGTTTGTATATTATATATTTTTTTTACAGATTACAGCATTATTTATCATAAACAAAGTCACATCCAACAACGCTGACACCTATTACAATTGATATCCAAGGTAACTTTCTGTTAGCTCTTTCAATGGTTTCATGTACTTAAGTTATGCTGTCTACAGGGTGTCCAAGATAAGGAGTGCATGCATGGGGATCTCGTAAACGGTAAGAGATAGAGATTAGGTTAAATGAGAAGAATTGTTCAGCACCCCAAGTACTACTAAAATATACAATTCTACAAGTTTTGCTTTATTTTCAGTACAGCCTTATTAAACTAAAATTTTCAGTTTTCGTTTTATGTGTATAATTTGGTTATTATCAAAGATAGAGCAAAAAGGTTTTGACATTATTAAGTCACTGTTTTACACAGATTTCGAATCTCAAATTAGAATTTTTATAAGTCGTTCAATTTTCAAGATATTGACATTAGCTTTGCTTTTTTAAATATGCGTCAAAAACGGCATGTCATCGTTCAATATAGCTCTTTTTTCCTTTTCTCTGATGTAGGTTGGATGGATTTATTTTCACAGATAACGGAGTTATAAGCAAAAAACTGTTTTTTATAGTGTGCTGTAAAAAAATGTTTTCTTGTAGTAGACTGAAAATTAACAAAAACAAAGAAAACAAAAAACGAAAGTCTGCATTTGTTTCCATTGAGGTTTGATCAGTTTATCTTTCCAAATAATGAAGTTATAAGTTATAAGCGAGAAATTGTTTTCTCATGGTAATTTGTAAAAAAAAATAAAAAGAAACACCCGAATGTTTCAGGGAATAAAACTATTAAAAATGTATGTTCGTATAACAATCAAAGATGCAGATATTGCCAAAACAAATTAAATATTACTCATCTCTGATTATTCCTTGAAACATTCAGGTGATTTTTTTTACGGCCTACTATAAACAAACAATTTCTCGCTAATAACTTGATTATTGGGGAAGATAAACGGGTCAAACCTCAATGGAAACAAATGCAAATGTTGTTACTTGTTTTCTTGTTTTTTTGTTAATGGTCAGCCTACTCAAGAAAACAGTTTTTTTTCACAGCCTACTATAGGCTACTATAAAAAAAAAGTTTCTGGCTTATTTCTCCGTTATTTGTGAAAATAAACCTATTCAACCTTATATAAGAGAAAAGAGGACAAAGAGCTCTATCAATGATGACATGGCCGCTTTTGACGCATATTTAAAAAAACGAAGTTGTCAATATCTTCAAAATTAAACGACCTATAAAAATTTTAATTTGCTATTCGAATTCTGTGCAAAAAAGTGTTTTAATAATGTCAAAACCTCTTTGCGCTATCTTTGATAATAATCAAATTATACACAAAAAACGAAAACTAAAAATTTTAGTTTTTTCAGTCTGTACTGAAAATTAAACAAAGATTCTAGGATTTGAATGTGGATTTTAGTAGTACTTGAGATGCTGAACAATTCTTCTCATTTAACCAAATCTCTATCTCTTACCGTTTACGTGATCCCCATCACTCCTTATTTTGGATCGTATCTAATAACGAAATTGTTAAACGTTTTGGCAATTTATTTACTGTATCTTATTCTAATTAGTTCTTAGAGCATAATCCACATCCTCTTTGACTTTTTTTAGACGTATCAATTTCGCTTTGACACAATTTATTTTTCTTCAATTAAGCAATTACAAATAAAGGATTAATAAGAGTTGGAAAGATAAATGAAAAGATTGTAACTGCTAAATGTGAAATATCTAAGTTTCATGACTATTAGCTATTATATTACATGTTTTGACATAGATTTTGCGAAATAAAACTACAAGTTCTCACAAACGGATTTTATTTTAATGAACATTTTTTGCTCAAGTAGAAATCCAATGAAATTAGTTAATTTGAGGCCATCTGATTGAACACAACCAATCAGAACAACATTGTACTGAAAACAGATTCCATGGGCTGTTTTCACTCTATTACGTTGCCATGGATACATTTTGATTTATTTCGATTTTGACGTTTCAAATATTAATTAATTTAAAAATGTCACGATATGGTTGTAATACTAACGAGAAGATTGATGAAATTATCGAATCAAATATACCAAAAAAAACTGTTTACAGTAAAAAATTTGTATAATTAGCAAAAAATTTTCTATCCGAATAACCCTCGAACATTGATAAATGCTCAAAAATTTTATAACAACTTTCTCAAGCTTGTTGCTTATAAGCAACAGACCTCCGCCTACGGCGTCGGTCTGTTTCCAAGCAACATGCTTTCGAAATCTGTTGTAAAATAACTTCAACTCAATATTTACTTAAAAATCATAATAACATGAAAGTAATTCATTTTTTTTTGTTAAAAGTTAAAAGCTACATCTATTAATTTAGATAACATTTATTTGCACGAGGTTATACCCACAATTATAATCTCTAAGACAGACTGACGAATATGCTTTGTAGTTTAGGCGATTAAGCAAGGTAATTACTGTTTAAATTACATGGTGTACTGAAAATAAGACGAATAAGCTATATATTTAATTATTGGCTGTTATTATTATAAAGGGTATAAATAATCCATACATATATAAAAGCACAAAGGGTTTTTTCTCCGGTTCCTCCAGCGGCTACCGCTTCACCAATTTGGACCATTTTTTTTCAATAAAAGGTGTCTATCCTCAGATGGAACATGAAACATTTTCATATTTTTATTCTACGTCGATTTTTTAATAATAATTATTTTAATTTATAATATATATGAAGGTCGGCTAGACGCGCGTCACTTGGGGCGCCATCTACAATAACGTCGCGTGTCATTATTGGAACTAATGCATCACGTGACTTGACATTTCGCCGGTTCTGTCAATGCTGTCTGTCAGTGCATTGTGCGATGGGGTAACCCTAGTAGTATATAATAGCTAAAGAAGCGTAAATATTGAAGTTATTCAAATATGCCTAAAAGTTTCTGGTACATTATTATTGAGCTCATTTTAACCCTAATATATTTCTGAATTAATACTGTAAGTGTTGAAATATCATCACATGTATTTTAAATAATAACTTTGCAATTTTTCGGCATCGTTTAGCAGTGAATTTTGTTTTCAACTGTAAAAAGTGTGCATGTTAGTCAGGGGACAATAATGCTCAAAATTGATACTGCACCATAGTTTCTGTGGGATACCGATACAATAAAAAAATGGATTTTTATGTAAAAAGTTTGACGAATTCGACTTTCTACAAGAAAATTGCGATTTGCTGAAAGTTACGTTTATATGAGCTCTCAAAATATCAAAATGTTATACTTTAACTTGTCATCAAACGTTTGAGATGCGCCTACAGACTTGTGTTGTATTTTGTTGCTTAAAATATTGCGATTCTTTCGCTTCCTCATTCCTTCTTCTACATTTGTTATGTATTTCACCTTGTAGCAACCTATTTTGGGGCGTTGAAATAATTTGTGACCAGTTCAGTAGCTTGTGAAGTGTAACCCAAAACTAGTTCGTTAACTCCCTTTCCTTCAAAGTATTCCGAGCTTGAACGTATATTCGGAAAGTGGGAGTAGTTCCCCCTCCAGGCCTATTTTCAAACGCTCTTCGCATTCCGAAAGCGAAGAATTTTTTATTTAAATTTTCAAAAAGCTAACCAGTCTTCCTGATTTGGTCTTATTTTAAAGTTGAATATTTTGGAAATCACAGTTTGTTTGTGATAATTTCAGAGCACCCGTTAAATATACTTTGAATTTTGTAAAACCGAAATTTCAACTTTACCGATCTCCCGTGCTAAATTTATTGCAAACTTAAATATATTGAAGAAATCAAAGTTTGTTGGTAATAACATTGAGAAATTGAAAATCTAAAATTGTTTATAAATCGAATTTTGGAGACAATCACCGTTCTTTAAAAAGAATTCTTATAACGTATTTCAATGTACCTAGGAGATTGATTTGGAAGTTGAATTCGTTAAATTGACCCGAATAAAAATCGAAACATGTTAAAATTATTTTTAACCCAAATTTGGATTCCTCGTGCTGCAATATTCAGTTAGAAGTATAAGTATAGAAGGATGCGCACGTTTAATCGTTTCACGGAAAATGCTGCCTGGTTGTTAATGAACACTCGGTGTAATGTTCTGTAAAACAAAGACATATTTATTGTTTTATTAAATTTTGACAAGAGATGAGCTTTTTCAAACGTCGTATCTCTGTTTATAAAACGATAATATTGATTTCGGGTTAACAGTTTTTGATCATATACCACATTTGTGGGTGTAACGGCGATAACCTTACCGCACGCGGGCAGAAACGCCCAACCTCCTCACATCCTTGTTTTTGTTTGGTACAAATGTATTTTAAAAAGAAATGATATTAGAAAATAAAGGAAACATAAACGGGCCACCTATTAATAGACTACACCTACACCTTTATTATTGAAACATTATATTGTTGCATACATGACCTCTACATTCAGTTAACATCAAGAAATAAACGTAGCTTAGAATGTGCTGCATCTGGATTATTAATACATTATCTTAAATGATTGCATAATTGACACAACCCAACTTCATGTAAAATTAAGCAGCTGCACTGGAATTTCTTCGGTTACTAAACCACTCTGTTATTTGAGGAAGATGTTTATTATTCCAATCTATGTTAATGCTGGCAAACGCCATTCCAGGTCTAAATGCCATATGAGCTCCAACATACTGACTTTTAAACGCTTTAAACTAAAAATTTTATCATTGAAAAAAAGGTAGAAATTTGATATATTGATTCAGTTACCTCTTTTAACTCTTCCTCAGTTGTCAATCGGTCGCCGATGGTATTTAAAACGACGTCCATCTGCACCCTGTAAAAAATTATTATTATTTATTTTCTACCACTTATGTATGTCATCTATAATTTGTAGATTAGTTGTGCTGTTCTAGAAAGCAGTATTTTTTAAAAACAGATTAGGGTTCCTTATTATTCTTAACTAATTAGGTACAATCACAAACCACCACAAACGTAAAATTAGAATACAAGAGGAAACAAATAAACGTTTGAATTTTCCCTAACACTAATGTACGTACTCTCATTAAAATTTGTAAATTGTTACATGATAAGAAATTGTTTCAGTTTCTTTGAGAACATTTATTTTTGGGCACGTTGTATATAGATCATATGTCATATTGTTTGATGCAAATTACAATTTATGTAAACTCAGGTTTTCTATTCAAACGTCACATCCTATATATTATTTTTTTTGAATCGGAATGTCTTTCTGCGTGTGCTAATACCACAGCCATGAATATCGACTGACGTCAATATACGGCCTTCTAATATAAAATGACGGTAAGTATGACCACGGCAAGTTTGCGCGATGCAGTTTGACTTAGCGGAAGTGCAAGCCTTATAGATTAGCGGAAATTTAGAAATATCTTAGATGTGATGCAATACCATTATTTTAAAATATCTAAAATCTTTAAAAATAGAATGGTTTTAAATATCTAGAATACTGAGCAATTAAATTTATTTTAAGACGTCTAAGATATTTTAAATTAAAATTATTTTAAAATATCTAAGATAGTTTTAATTATTTAAAAACAGTATTGCAATATTACTGAATAGGTCATCATCATCATTGGCACCCCAGCCTATTATGGGCCTTGGCCTCCTCCAGAATCTTCCGCCATTGACTTCGGTCTCTTGCTTTTGTTTTCCAGCCTCGCACACCAATAAGTTTCAGGTCTTTTTCAATCGCGTCCATATATCTAGCTTTTGGTCGTCCCACTGATCTTTTACCTTCTGGTTTAGTTTTTACCAATTGTCTTACTGGTTCTTATTCATCTTTCCGTTCTACATGACCTACCCATCGTAGCCTCCCTATTCTGATTGTAGAAATTATATCACTGTCATTGTATTTCTGGTACAGTTCAAAGTTATAGCGTCTACGCCACTGTCCGTTTTCATTTATTGCCCCGTATATGGTCCTTAGCACTTTCCGTTCAAAGATGGATAGGGTACTCTCATCCTTTTTGTTTATAACCCAGGTCTCAGATCCGTATGTGATGACCGGTCTTATGAGGGTCTTGTATAATTTAATTCTTGTTGGTCTTGAGAGGTTTTTTGACCGCAGTTGATTCTTCAGTCCGTAGTAGCATCTGTTTGCCATTACTATGCGTCTTTTGATCTCTTCGCTAATGTTATTATATTGATTGACTCGTGAGCCTAAGTAGATAAATTCCTTCACACTTTCGAAGTTATATTCGTCAATCGTCAGGTTCTGCCGTATTCTTGATAGTCGGCCTTTGTCGGTCACAGCCATATACTTAGTTTTTGTTTCATCTATTTGTAGTCCAAGTTTTGTGGCAGCTTTCTCCAGTGCAATAAAGGCTTCTTTCGTGTCTAGTACGCTTCTCCCAATTATGTCTATGTCGTCAGCATACGCAAGTATTTGTACAGATTTATTGAATATTGTGCCTCGTGTATTAATTTTGGTTCCCTCACTGCTTTTTCAAGGGCGATGTTAAACAGTAGACCGGATAATGCATTTCCCTGGCGGAGCCCTTTATTAGTAGTGAAGGGTCGGGATAGATCCCGCTGTATTCTAACTATGCATTCTACTTGTCTCATGGTTAACCTTGTGAGTTTAATCAGGTGGCTGGGAAGTCCAAATTCTTTCATGGCCTTGTATAGTGTTTTTCCATTAATGCTGTCATAAGCACTTTTAAAGTCTATGAAGAGGTGATGGGTGTCTATGTTATATTCGAGAGTCTTTTCTAGTATCTGTCTTCAAGCACATAGCTGGTCTATAGTTGATTTATTCTGCTGAAATCCGCACTGCTAGTTGCCTATTATGTTGTTTGCAAGTGGCTTTAGTCGTGTGTACAATATGTATGAAAATATTTTGTATGCCACGTTAAGCAATGTGATGACCCGGTAGTTAGTGCATTCTAGATGATCTCCTTTTTTGTGGATGGGGCAGATTATTCCAGCATTCCTCTGGGAATTTGGCTACTTCCCATACTTTTGTGATGATTTTATGTATAGTTCCAATTAGTTGGTCGCTGCCATTTTTGTACAGTTCGGCTGGTAGGTCGTCTGTTTCAGGTGCTTTATTGTTGTGTAGCCGTTTTATTGCGTTCTCTACCTCTTTCCGTGTTGGGGGTTCAGGTTTTCATGTTCTTCGCCGATTTCCAGGCCTTCCTGTTCCTTGTTCATGTATCATTGCATTTGGTTGTCGTTCTTCCTTGTCATTCAGTTGTTCTTCATAATATTCTGCCCACCTGTCCAGTATGTTCTGTTTGGAATTTAGTATATTATGTTGTTTATCTCTGCACATCGTTATTCTAAGTAGAAAGTCTTTCGTCGTGTTATTTACTTTTCTGTACATTTTCCGTGTTTCGTTTTGGTTATAGAGTTGTTCTATCATGTCTAACTGCTTTTTATTGTACATTTTCTTCTTATGTTTGTGTATTCTATTTTCGATTTTTCTTAGTTCTCGATATCCTTCATAGTCCTTCCTGGTTCTTTGTGTCGTTTGCATTTTCATGTAGGCGGCGTTTTTTCCTTTTGTTGCTTCGGCACATTCCTCATCAAACCAGTCGTTGCGCGCTTTCCTTGGTTGGTTTCCTAGGACTTCTTCTGTTGTTTTCCTTATTGTCTCCGAGCATCGTGTCCAAAATTCTTGTATGTTATTACTTTCCGCTCGTAAAGGCTCTGCTAGGTATTTATCCAGGATTGGTATTCCATTAATTTTGTATTATCCCTCGTTAGTTTGTCAACATGGTATTTTTTACATTTGGTTCCTATCTGTTGTTGTTGTTTAGATATTCTGGCTCGTATTTTTGGAGTTACTAGGTAATGGTCCGAGTCTACATTTGCTCCCCGGAATGTCCTTACATCTAATATATCTGTGGCATGCCGTGTATCAATTAGTATGTGGTCTATCTGAGTTTTAGTATTACCATCAGGGGACACCCACGTTTCTTTATGTATTTGTTTATGATCAAAGTATGAGCTCATTACTGTCATGTTGAGTGAAGCAGCACAATTAATTAGGAACTTTCCATTCTCATTACTAACTGGGTGTAGGCTATGTTTGCCTATGGTTGGACTACATATGGTTTCATGGCCTATTTGAGCATTCATATCCCCAAGGATAACTTTGATATCTCGTTTTGGGCATTTCATTTTCTTTCTGACTATGAATCCTGTTCCAAACATGTGCTCTGTTCTATGGCAGCTATAATAAAAGGTGTAATTCCGTCTTTCTATGATGCCTTTCCCTGTCCATCTAACTTCTTGAATAGCTGTTATGTCTATATTATATTTTTCTAATACTTCACTGAGCCCTTGCAGTGCCCGCGCTCTGTATATTGTTCGTACATTCCATTATCCGTAATTCGTTGCGAGGTCGTCGTCGCGGTTTCAGTGCTGCTTTTAATTCTTGAGGTTTCGTAACTATGTTTTTTTTACGGGAAAAGAGGTTTTATCCCCCAGGAGTAGTTAGCCCCTTGCCCAACCCCTTTTTCGGAGGGCCATTTGCTCGGTTACCTCGGGGTTGCAAAGCCCGTACCAGCACTAGAGAGTACTGGCCCCTAAGATAGTTTAATTATTTAAAAACATTATTGCAATATTACTGAATAGGTAATAATAACAAATCTCAGGTATTTTAAAACATAAAAAATATCTTAGCGATGTTTAATTTATATATAATTATAGCACATACTTAAAAAGACCTAAAACATTTTTAATTAAATAAAAATATCTTTGAGATAGTCTTAAAACAGGGATCGTACATTTATTTTGTGGTAAATCGCTACCACTAAAAAGTAAAACGGCGACTACAACTTCAAACAACATCACAATACTTCCTTTACATACCGCTGATATCAGGAAGTAAAAATGTGTGTTTAAAGAACTTCACGAGCTTATAATCATTGTAGTTAATACCATCGACTTACATAAAAAAAGAGCGAAGCACTTCGCCTGGTCTTTTCTATACTTTAAAAATTACTACCTTTTTGTTTCCAAAAACAACTGTATCATATATGTCTAGACATAAGATGTAGTGTAAGATTTAGTTACTACATTACGATCAAACGCTTCGCGCATTCGTAATCGCACTTGCTCGCCTAACGCCCAACAAAGCCCGGGTTATACTTATTGTGGGTAGCCTTCTTGTGATAAAAAAATTGAGTTTTTTCTATTTTTAGAATTAAGGAAAGTTAGAGACCAAAAACTAAATTCATCAACCAAAAATTGGAGTTGGGATAGCTCCCCTAATATTAAATTATGTACAAACTTAAAATGATATTCTTATTTCTACTATGTATCATCAGCAAATAATCTTAAATAGAAATGTTTCATCAATCTTCGTTAATTAAATAAATAGACATAAATTTTCGTTTTTCAAAAATGCATAGAAGGCGTCACAGAGAAAGTAGAGGTCTGGCATGCCAACCAAATAAAAATTTGCCCCTAGCGGTACGATACGAAAAAATTTAAAAAAATTGTGTGGAAAGCCTTTGAGCAATATCGTTTTGAAAATGTCAACAGCTTTACATTTTTTTTTCACTTCCCACTGCAGTCATGGTTTCAAAAATGTTGGTGGATGATAAGATTGTGTCTCTTTAAGGGTTTTAAAACTATTACAAAAACGAAATTGTTATGTCAATCTGACAACTCATTTTTAATTAAATAGGTTAAATCCAAACTTTTCTACAATTTATAGAAAACCTCACAGAGAAAAGAGCCCACTCCTAACTGTATTAAGCGACAACATTTAAAAAAATCGCGTAATCAGTTTTTGAAAAATTTTTTTTTTGAAATTCCTAAAAATGTAAAAACGTTTTCACTTTGCAGTTTTCGAGCTTCCAAAAATGCATTAAGAAAGTAGTATTGTGTACTCTACGACTATTATAAAAATAAATGTTTATGCCGATCCGTCAATTCATTTTTAAATACATAGGCATAAAAACAAAAAATTCAAAAATTCGTAGTGGTAGTAATTTTACTGTTACAGTGTTTGACACTAGTTTTTTTTCGATTTGTTTCAGTGCCTGTTCTCTATCATACTTCATCCAAAATTCTGTTTTTACAAATATGATTATAAAATACATATCTAATTGCCGTTTTCGGCTCCGGATGTCCGGATCATAAAATAAACCTTTTTGACCTTATTAAATTAGTTGTACATAGGTATACTAAATTTTTTTAAAAACGTTTTAGTAGTTTCTGCGACATAACTAGCAAGCGCGCGCACGCACGCATACACACACACCGCACTCACGCAGCCACACACAATAGTATATTAAAACACAAGTTGCATAATGGACGAGTGCGTCAAGACGCCTTATGAAACGAGTTTTTTATACTATTTTTTCTATTGGGGAGAATTAATGAAAAAACGTCATAAAAAATTGCTGCGATCAAATTTGGTAAATTTAGTATGTATATGTTGGCAGCAAGTTTCAAATTGCTGCCATCAAATTTGGTAAATTTAGTATGTACCTATACGTTGGCATACATACTAAATTTACCAAATTTTATCATGAATATATCATGAATACCAATCTTTGTTGGTGAAATTTTACTAAAAACAATAATGCTTTAAAAGACTCTCTTAAAACACTGTTTTTTAGCTAAAACAGTGCTTTAAGAATAACCTTCTAAAACCCAAATAGAAAATAGTATATTATACACCAAGGTAGAAAAGTCTACTATTATAGCCTCAGAGCTAAGGTTAGATCCCGAGGCGCGTAGCGCCGAAGGATGTAAGGCCCGAGGGCTATAAGACTTTTCTACCGAGGCGTATATACTTTTTTTAACTACTAGCGCTATAAACCCTTATAATTGTCGAAAAATGACTATTTTAACTTAAATCCCTGTTTATTTCAAATTATAAAACAAATGACAGTTTTTTGTTTTGTTGGCGTGACAGTTGTTGGAAAATTGTTAAATCAGCATTGGTATTGAAAAACGTTGTTTTCAAAAACTGGTTTCATCTAAAATACTGAAATTATTAACAATTTTTTTTTTTACTTTGTGTGGTTGTATTATAGGCGAAATTGATATTGATAGAGTTGTCATTTATTACGGCGCGGAAAACGTATATTCAAATACACCAAAGTTTTTAAAATTACATTAATTTATTTAAACAACTATTTTATGCATAAAATACCATTAAATAGAATCTCTCCATTATATTAAATCGTGCTATAAAAACGTTCTCTTTAAAACTGTCACAGGATTATCAAAAAATATAAATTTGTTCATTATTTACCAGTGGTTAATAATGAAAAATTAGTTACCTGTCAGTGAGCAAAGGTAGAGAAATTGAATTTCACAGCATTCTATTATGTGTCAAAATGCTACGCCATATTACTAGTAGTGAAAAAACACTAACACCTTATACTGTTTCTATGGTGCATTTGAATTTGTTTGTTAAGTTAACTATAAAATACATCGTTCCTTATAAAATACGTCGTCAATGGTAACGTATTTTATAGCTATTTAAAATACGCTGCACCAAATTTTTCAATGTCAATGTTGTCCTTGACCTTCAAAGTCGTTTTTAACATTTCACTTCATTAATCTTTTTTATCGTTTTCCATTGCTTGAAAGCTACGTACACCTTCTAATATGCATCTTTTGATTTTGCAGGTAATAATTTTGCCCGCAATTCTTTGACTTTTTCTAATATTTCGGTAGCAACACTTTCACACATGTTAACGAAATAATTTTTTGTTTTCAATACTTTGTTGACTCGTTACCATAGCACACATAACATTCCATAGACAGACCTATCTAATAACTCAAACAAAATTGAGTTGAAAATGACTAAAACTAAAAGACTAATAAATTTATGATATTCTATTAGTGTTAGATAAAATCTTGAAGACAACACGTGTTTTATAGTTTAAAAATCTCGGTCTATTAAATCCTCGCTCCCTACGGTCGCTCAGATTTAAACACAGACCTCGAATTTTAAACCGTCTATAAAACACTTGTTGTCTTAATAGCTATTTTAAATTACTTCTTTTTAGATTTTGAAGGTCCAAAATTGGAACTATGAGAAAATAAACACTGATTGCGACCAACCACAACCCTGAAAAATACAAATTAACTTTGCCATAAGTGTTGTCCTTAAAAATTTGTTTAAAAGGTACTAATATGCGCCTAATACGAAACTACAGTGGCAATTGCGGTTTAAGTTTTAGATATTTGATTAATATGTAAGCCGGTGTTAATTGATAATAATTTCAGATAAAGCGTTAGTCTAACATAGTACTTACAGTCTAGGAAATTCTCTGAAGTGTTGCCTGATATAGCTCGTTACCACCTTCAACCCAGTTTTCCCCGATTCAACTGTTGCAATTAATGCACCTGTACGATCTGCATGTTTCAAAACAGTACTATTCTTTTCACGAATTTGATCTAGAAACCTGAAATTTGTTAAATGATTATTTTATATCCAAAAGAATTCTGTTTTTCTTTTACTTTGTAATTATTTCGTCATTTTCGCTGCAACTTAGCGCTTTTAAAAATCGCGCACTTTCAACAGAACTGCCAGCAGTTTCATATTTTCGAAACAGGAAGTCCCAGTCTTCCTGATTTCCAACGCTTATAGCTCCACAAAGCAAAGCTTCTTGCAAATTGGGTGGTATGATAGCGCTGTCGTTTATTTTCCAATTTCTTAGTTTGTTTAGAGCAATTTCTCTACATTCAGAATGTCCTAATGAGCATAACCAACTTACAACATTAGCTCTATTAAATATATCTAAATAATTGTCCTTTTCGGTTTCGTCGTAACCTAGTTTTGCATTCACTCCGCTGAGAATGTCGATAATGTAATTCTAAAAATATTATACTGATGCACAAATATGTTCGAAATTTATGATGTGTTTAAAAAACAAATGATCTTGCTATTATTGAAATATAAAAATGAAAATTGTATCTCTTAAACACACCGATAATTTTCACTATTTTTATATTTACAGAACTATTAACAAATTTACCTTAAAATCAGAATAAATGTCAGAATTAACAAGACGCTTCTTTAAAAGTTTCATCGCGTTGAAAAAGGAAGCAAATGGTATGAAATCTCTTTCTTGAGACAAATATGCACTTAAACTAAAAGCAGTTTTGTAGTCAAGAATTCCATGTCTCGCTAACTCGAACGAATCGCTTATAAGCTGAGCTCTGTTTAAAACATGAATTTTGTTGAAGTCTGGGCTATTCAATAAAGATATAAGTCTGTTCCAATTGGTTGTATCGTAATTTACACGATAATATCCTTAAAAGTCAAGGTGTTAGATAAGTTAACACAAAATTTAGCATACGAAAGTTTTCTTACCCATAAATTGTTTATTCACAATTAACCAACCATCAGTAGTGAAGCTATTGTTGAGTGTGTGCATCTTTTCGTTCAACCAAAAATCGGCTGTTGTTTTGGTAAAATCTTCTGAAGATTTTGCATTAAAAACGTAATTAATAGGAATATACCATACATGTTCATTTTTTGGTTCCATAAACTCAAAGGGTATAAAGGAATTCTGAAAGAGCTTTTACTGTGAAACAATTTTGTTCTAGTTGGTATTAAATGCAGATTGATCATACTTGCTCAAATGCTACAGATCCAGTTTCGTAATTTCTCGTTACTTTTACAATTGGATAATGTGCAACAGAGTCCCAAGTGCTAATTATATCAGTAATGCTATTACGACCTAACAAACCAGCAACACCTTTTTCGTCGACAGCGATCTGAAGCGCATCGTAGAGATCTGATGGAGCAGCCACACCGAATTGACTACAAGTAGTTTGGTTATTAGATAGGTTTACCAAATATTATACAAGGTGTTTAGTAAACATACGGCAAAAATTCAAGGGGTGATTTTCTGGGTTATTTGAAGAATATTTTGTCTTTTGATGATTTTCGGTAAGCCGTTTCGTTTCGAAGATACAGGGCGATATGTTTAACAGTGGATTTCATACATTGTTGATTACGTCTTGTGATTTGTCATTTTGTATCTGTCAAAGTTGTCTAAACTGATTGCGTCTTGTATTTTTTATCTTTGATAGTTAAACTTTTGTCAGTGAAGTTCTCTATCATGAATTGTTATCTATGCATTTCATGTATGGACTTGCCAATGGGAATTCGTTACGGGCTAGGCGGTTGTACATTGAACGATTTCCCAACCGTAATGTTCCTGATAGAAAAACCTTCTAAAGTATTCATCAACGTCTTTATGAAACAGGTACATTTAAACGAAATGGAGGACGAGGAAGACCACTGACAGTAAGAACGGTTGAATTGGAAGAAAATGTGCTGAACATGCTAGAGGAATATCCAGGTACTTCTACTAGAAAAATTGGAAATGCTTTGAATGTAAGTAATGGGACTGTCTGGAAAATTTTGAGAGAGCACTTGTTGTACCCATACCACATTCAACACGTTCAGACACTTCTCCATGCTGATTTTTCTCCACGTACTGCATTTTGTCAATAGCTTTTGCACACATTGGTTCAAATCCCTCAACTACTGTATCAGATTCCTTTTACCGATGAAGCGAATTTCTCAAGAAATGCAAGAAAAAATTTTCACAATAACAATTTATGGGCTGAAGAACATCCACATGAGGTACTTGAAGATCGTTTTCAACATCAGCAACAGCAACATATCGAGATCGTTGGATTGGTCGAGGTGGACCTCACATATGGCCTGCTCGAGCCTCAGACTTAACCCCCCTGGATTTTTTCCCACGGGGCTATCTGAAGTCATTAGTTTACACTACTCCAGTGGACAATGTGGGAGATTTGAGAAATCGGATAATTGATGGGTGTAATTCAATAAGAAACGACCTTGGTGTTTTTGAAAGAGTTCGGCAGTAAATAGGAGAAGATACATGCATCCTAGCTGGCGGTAGTCATTTTCATCAGTTCTTGTAGATTAAGAAGCTTTACATGTAATATTTAGGTAATAAAATGCCTTGTATCTTCGAAACAAGGCGACTTTCCGAAAATCATCAAAAAACAAAATATTTTTAAAATAACCCAGAGAATCACCCCTTGATTTTGCCGTACGTTTACTAAACATAAATGATATTGGAAACAGACTAACTTCTCTTTTAAATAATGTTGTAATCCATTTCTAAAAACCTCTGGGGTAAGAAAATGCTCAGTCATTCTGATAATAGCAGCAGCTACAAAATTAAACAAATTGATTGGTTTTCATAGTAGTTTATACAGTAGCAACCGGGTCCGTGAAGTTGGCAGGTTAATGAAAGGACTAACGACAGCAATTACGCCAATCGTTAGTGCTTCGTTAGTGCTCTTTAGTGCCCTACCAAGAAATCCGGCAAACCATCACATTTTCGAGTAATTAAAAAATCAAAATCGCCTGCCAGCTTCATGCTTAGCAGGCACACTTTGAGCACTAACAAAAAAAATGTTGCCAATTGTTAGTGCTTCGTTAGTACTCTTTAGTGCTCTAATTAAAATATCAGCAAACAAACACATACGTGAGTAATTAAAAAAAATTAGTTACCTGCCAACTTCACGCTCTGCAGGCACACATTAGGCACTAACGAAAAAATTGTTGCCAATCGTTAGTGCTTTGTTAGTACTCTTTAGTGCTCTAATTAAAATATCAGCAAACAAACACATACGTGAATAATTAAAAAAAATTAGTTGCCTGCCAACTTCACGCTCAGCAGGCACACATTAAGCACTAACGAAAAAATTGTTGCCAATCATTAGTGCCTTGTTAGTGTTCCTTAGTGCTTTGCATAATAAACCAGCAAACCAACACATGTCCGAGAAATTAAGAAAAAACTGTCATCGTCGTCTGTGCGTAGCATAATTAAATTCTAACGCTTTGTATATTATTTATTACCGTTTGGTTTTTATCAAGAACTAAAGGCAAATACCTTCAAAGCAATTAATCTGTGTCTGAATCTGTGATTTTTACATGCTAATTCAATTATTACTGCATATTCGACGTCCACTTGATTTATTAATAATGCTGCTTGAAGTCTTTTACAATCATCTTTTCTTTTAAGAGAAACCTCAAAAAGTGGAACGTTCTCATATTCAAAATTGGCTTTATAGAAACCGGCGAGAAACGTTAACTGTATAATTTTTAATGCATTTGTATTGTGCATATTATGCTACACGCGGCTTAGAAACGCCGGCATAGTGTAGGAACTAATGCATTTTTTTCTTTGCCACATTTTTCTAATTATATCATCGCCAATTTTCGAAAAAGAAAGTAATTTTTTATTTTTTCTTGGTAACTCTTGAATGTTTTTTCGATAGGAAAATATTTTTTTAGATTTTATAAGAAAAGAGCACTAATTTCCAAATTTTCAACATTCATTTATAGGCGTTACAGAAAAATTGACGCAATAAAACATCGACCAAACAGTAGACTAACCCTAACTTTCAGAACCTACAAATTGCACGAAAACCGTGGCTAGTTTTTGAGAAATATGTTTTGGATATTTTTATAATATTGAACAGTTTTTCACTTCGCGGTTTACATGGTTCGAAAAATTTCAGTGTGTACTTCTAGGGCTATTACAAATATCAAAGTTTATGCCGATCTGACAACTCATGTTTGAATAAAATGTAATGCCAATACTTTCCAGAAATCGTAGTAGGCGCCATTTTAGAGCTAGAGTATTTGGGAAAAACTTTCGATTTGCTCTCTATCATACTTTGTTCTTAAATTATTAAATTTTCTCTTTGAAAAACAAACATATCAAACTTCCGTTTCCGGTTCCGGATCGTTCTTATAATTTAAAAGTTCCACTTTTGGAAAGATTATACCAGTCACATTTGTGTGACCTTTTTCCAGTGACTTTGTTTTCGCTTACGTCTGAAAACGTACTTTCACTTACCATTCGCTTATAAACTGGAGGATAAGTTTATTTATAGTTTTTGAGTAATGTAATTTGTGCAGAATGATACCTGAGTAATTCATACATTACTATACTAAAAGCTTTAATTCTACCTGTAATTTACACCGATGCAGTTTTCGACTCCCTGCTTGATATATGGAAATTTATGTTATAAATAATATACAATCAATATATATAATAAATAATCAAGTGGACGTCGAATATGCAGTAATAATTGAATTAGCATGTAAAAATCACAGATTCAGACACAGATTAATTACTTTGAAGGTATTTGCCTTTAGTTCTTGATAAAAACCAAACGGTAATAAATAATATACAAAGCGTTAGAATTTAATTATGCTACGCACAGACGACGATGACAGTTTTTTCTTAATTTCTCGGACATGTGTTGGTTTGCTGGTTTATTATTCAAAGCACTAAGGAACGCTAACAAGGCACTAACGATTGGCAACAATTTTTTCGTTAGTGCCTAATGTGTGCCTGCTGGGCGTGAAGTTGGCAGGCAACTAATTTTTTAAATTATTCACGTATGTGTTTGTTTGCTGATATTTTAATTAGAGCACTAAATAGTACTAACGAAGCACTAACGATTGGCAACATTTTTTTTGTTAGTGCGCAAAGTGTGCCTGCTAAGCGTGAAGCTGGCAGGCGATTTTGTTTTTTTAATTACTCGAAAATGTGATGGTGTGCTGGTTTTCTTGGTAGGGCACTAAAGAGCACTAAGGAAGCACTAACATTTGGCGTAATTGCTGTCGTTAGTGCTTTCATTAACCTGACAACTTCACGGACCCGTAGCAACCCACCTTTCAAATAAGACACCCACTGTGGTGCAAAATTGTCATTTAATGATTTTTCATTAAAAGAATTTTCTCCTTCCATGGCCCCTTCAAGAATAATGTTTTGAAACTGGTTTTGTAGTTTCCATGATGGTTTTATCTATCCCAAATAAAAAAAAAACATTACTAAACAATCTTGCATGAATTATTTTTCAAGTTCTCAGAAAATAACTGTTTTAATTTGACTTTCATAGCTTACCATATCTCCAATACTAAACTGAAGGTACGTTGCAAATCCTTCGCTTAACCATAGATATTTCCAATCAGAAGGAGTAACCAAGTTTCCAAACCATTGATGAATAAATTCGTGTAACATGGATGTCAAAGACGTTTGCTTGTCAATTGTTGTAGAGGTGTCATTAGAAAACAATAATGTATGTGCACTATAATAAATGAACAAAAATAGATTTCATTGGTATAACACTTTTGGTATGTAGACATGCTACTGATATAGATACCAACGTTAGTTATATACAGGGTGAATTTTTGAAATGTATTGCCGTTTTCACGTTACGCCATTTTGAAATTTTGTTTTTATTTTTCTTTTTTTTTTCAAATTGGACTGTATACTTTTAAATATGGCATTGAAAAAAAAATTTTTTCTCTTTCAAATGATGTATCACATTCATAGGTTTGCATTTTTCGGATAAAGCGATGTTTGTGAAAATTCTTAAAAATCGCCCAATGAAGATAAAAAAAATGTAAATCGTAAATATTGCTATCAATAATAATCTGTTTTAATTAATCTGATTGAAATTGATTTATTAAAATCATTTACAATTACAGTATTATGCTCTAAATTAGTTAGGAATCCGTTTGCACAAAATTACATAAACATTAGGTAGCCTGGGAAAACGTGTCATAACCATCTGATAATTTAATGTAATTTTGTTCAAATTGATTTCTAACTAATTTATAGCATAATACACTCATTATAAATGACTGTAACAAATCAATGTTAATCAGATTAAATAAAACAAATTATTTTACACAGCCCAACAAAAAAAGAATATTTTTTCGTTGCCGAAGATGTTTATGTGATTTTAGGGTACTTTGGGGCATTGAATTAAAAAGCAATTTTTGTTTTTACTGAATTGGCTTTAGTTTTTTAGGTAATTTATAACCTTCAAATTTAGAATTTACCTCAGTAACACTGCACTTTCTTGGCGTCTGCCTAGTATCCGACCGTTGTAATTTTTATATTACGCTAAACAGACGCTTGTTATGACGCGTTGTAACAAGTTGCGACATGTCACAACAGTTTGCATGTACGTTACCGCACTCATTTACTTAGCTGTGTAGAGCGAGCCGTGGAAGAAAGACGTGTTTTTATATTACTTATATTCTGCAAGCATCATATTAATATAATATTTTAAGCGTTCGCATAGATATGAGTTCGTCACGAAAAGCTTGCCTTAACCATCCAGACGTATTCTGCTACGTTTGTGGTGATTATACTGTGGAGAAACAAAGGCAAAATATTACTAATTTTGTAAAACAAGCATATCTTGCTTATTTTGGTTTCCCAATTGGGAAGCAAGACAAACGTTGGGTTCCCCATAACGTTTGTAAAACCTGTGTAGAGTCTACGGTAATGGACAAAAGGAGAGAGAAGTAGCTTAAACTTTGGTGTCCCTATGGTGTGGACAGAACCGAAAAACCAACACGACGATTGTTATTTTTGTGTTGTGATTGTGAAAGGTTTTAACCGCTACAAGAAACGTACGTGGAAATATCCTAATTTGGAGCCAGCCAGGCGAACTTTACCATACAGCAAAACAATTCCTATTCCAGTTTTTACCTCACAGTCCGAGCTTCCGTTGTCAGATGTCGAAGTACTGCCGGACTCACAGCCCACCACACAGTCTTCTAGTGAAAGTGAATATGATAGGAGCTTATCAACACCACAACAGTTTTCTCAAGACGAGCTGAATGATTTGGTACGTCATCTAAATCTGTCAAAACAAGCGTCTGAACTTCTAGCATCCAGATTAAAAGAAACAAACGGTCTAAAGCCAGAAGTTGCAATAACAAATTACAGAACAAGAGAGCAGGCAATTCTCCCGTACTTCAGCGAAAATGAAGAGCTTGTTTATTGCAATGACATTCTAGGACTTCTTTTAGAAATGGGTTTGCCTAAATATCAACCAAAAGAATGGCGGCTTTTTATTGACAGTTCTAAAAGAAGCTTGAAATGTGTTATACTGCACAACGGAAATCGCTATGCATCCATTCCAATTGGCCACTCAACGAAACTTAAAGAAGAATATGAAAACAGAAAAATGGTTTTGCAGAAGATCCGCTATCAAGACCACCAGTGGTCTGTTTGCGTTGGTTTAAAGATGGTGAATTTCTTGCTTGGACAGCAAAGTGGATACACGAAGTACCCTTGCTTCATTTGTCTGTGGGATAGTAGAGCAAAGCAAGGTCATTGGACGAAAAAGACATGTCCACTAAGAGAAAATTTGACTATAGGTACAGCGAACATCGTGAACGAGCCATTGCTTGAGAGAGATAATATCATTCTCCCACCACTCCATATAAAGCTAGGACTCATGAAACAATTTGTTAAAGCCTTAGATAAAAACGGGGAATGCTTTAAATACATTTGTACATCGTTCCCTAAACTCAGTATGGAAAAATTAAAGGCAGGAATTTTTTATGGTCCTCAAATTCGCAAACTCATTAACGATTCGCATTTCATAAAATTTATGACCGAGGTTAAAGCTTCTGCCTGGTACTGTGTTGTCTCAGTTGTTAAGAACTTCTTGGGTAACCATAAAGCAGAGAATTATGAAGAACTAGTGCAAGATATGCTCGTTAATTTTAAGAAATTAGGTGCTAATATGAGCATTAAAGTACACTTTCTCCATAGCCACTTAGACAGATTTCCGAAAAACCTGGGTGATTTTAGTGAGGAACAAGAGGAGCGGTTTCACTAGGACATAAAGACTATGGAGGAATGGTATCAAGGCAGATGGGATAGACACATGATGGCAGACTATTGCTGGAGCCTCCTACGTGATTGTCCTGACGACCAACACAAAAGAAAGTCATACAAACGGCGTTTTACCGAGCATTAGGATATCATTTTTAATTCTTAACATGTTCTTTGCAAACAATGTAATACTTTATAATATTCCGTTCATTTTATTTTGTATAATTTGAGATTTATTTAATACACTTTTAATTTGGGGGTTTCCTTGTTTAATTCTTTCACACTTTCTAAAAGGGAGCATTATCTCAAAAACTAGAGCCAATCTAATAAAACTGATAGTAAATTCGGAATCAGCTGCACAAAGTAACCCTAAAATTGACCTAATACCAATGACAATAAAATCATTGTTGACCAGTGTTATTGATAAATTTATTTACTATTTTCATTTTTCAAATCTTTATTTAGTGAGTTTTAAGTATTTCCATAGAATATGCTTTTTTTCAAAAAAAAAATGTTATGCGAGAACGTGAAACCATTTTATTGTTGAGTTGAATTAAGCGTTGAACTCTTAAAATATTTTGTAATAACCTTTAAAACCGTATCTCTTCAAATAAAGAGGATGGGGAGTTTTTGCTGGAACATCCTGTATATACTGTTGGAAAGTTGATGCTGCTTAAAAATAAATTTAGTTTACCTGTAACTTATAAGTCCCCAATTTTCCATAGCTTCGCCAATAAAATATTCGTCTGGGATTGCAATGTGATCAACTTTGGGAAATACGTACTTCATATCAACGTAATTTTCAACAGCTTGTAACGTAGGTGAACTTTCTTTTAAAGCGTAGTCTGCTTTTCCACTGTTTATGTCTTGAGGTCTAGCATAAATACGATGCAGTCCATTTCTTTCAGTGTGATTAAATTGAGAAATTGTGAAAGCAACTAAATATGTTGACATATTGGAGGTTTCTCTAAACACATCTAGAACACGTCCATTTCCCAAATTTCTGTAACAACGCAATTAAAAATAATAAAAAGCAGAACCCGCGGGCTATGCCCTACGCCCTTTATATATATTTATATATATGCTGTGTTGTAGACTAAAATACTAGCGTCTAGCACCTTGGCGCCAATCGATCCTACCTCATCAAGGTCAGACTTGCGTGTTAGTATGCCGTCAATCAATAAGGGAATGCAAATTTGTCTTGGTATTTTTTCTTTTAAAATATAAATGCTCTTAACAAGTAACGTCGCGTAAACAGCAAAACGCAACAACAGTGTTTTAAAAAAAACTAAAATAAAAAATAAATTTTGGTCCCAACCGAGATTCGACCCCACAACTACTTATGCAGTAAGAAAGCAGTACACCCGAACACGAGATAACGCAGCCAGGGGCCAGCAAACAGTTCCGGTGGAGTTATTGTTACAGATTACATTACTTTACACTATTAATACATAAACGCTACATAGATGCATTAATTATTGCTGGAACTTATACGGTTTCATACATCCCTTAGCAATTACTAGCAACTAAACCTAAATTATTACGGATGATGTTATTGTTCATAAATACCGGCTGGTTGATCATTGTATAATTAAGAAAGAGATTTTCTTGAAAAGTATGCGTATTGTTTTTCTTGCTGATCCATTACTATAAATAAGGGCGAATTTAATTTTGGAACTAGTACATGCAAATGTTTTTTTCTGCGTATTTATTAGTTACATAAATATTCCGAAAATCTCTGTAAAAGCATTCTCATGGAAATGAGGAAAGTGATAAGTTTATCTAACTTTTTTTCTCGCTTTTCGCGTTAGAAAATTTTCTTGGTTTATGGTAGGACTTGTTTTTGGGAGATTGGCACACACAAGTTTTCGGCTTACGTGTATACTTATATTTCTATTACAATATACAAGGTTTTTAAAGATTTTACCGGAATTTTACTGTCTTAAAATTTTTTCATGTATTTCTGGCACTGGTTTCTAGGTTTTTGTTTTAGTTTTTTTCTACAGTTTATGTATGTAAATATGGAATATACAATAGTAAATAAACTAATTCAAATGTGAAATAGAGAAATACACACATATATGTAATTAAATTGTAGAAAGCGTGCAGTTCGTATTTGAATTTACGTTATAATGTGACGTATGCAATAGTTTTGTAAATAGGCTGTTTTGGTGCGGGAATGTTTAAACGAAGAGACGTTTGGACGAATGGACGTTTGAACGCAAAGTCTTTTGAACTTGGAGACGTTGGACGCCAACAGGGATTCTGTTGTAATACAGGGTTTACTTTCCATACAACTTCCTGTACTATGTACAGCTACTTTATCTATATTAACTAAAATTAAAGTTTTGAATTTAGTAGAATAATTAAATATTGAAATTAGAGGGTTTATACATCAATTACATTACATTTATTTTAAGTAGAAATCAGTTTCAGAATTCAAGTATTTGATAGTCATTGAATTTTTCTATTTTAGGCTTAAAATTTCTAAGTTTAATTTCTTTGTCTCTAACATTAAGTATTCTAACCGGTAGGTATAATATTACTATTTGGTGTAGCTAAAACTCCTGCAACAAAAATTCCTTCCCCCAATTCTTCTGGCAAAACAATGCAATCTTCGTTAATGTCAAACCAACAGTATTTAATTACTTCGCATCGCGCTGGAATTGTAGTAAAAATTTCGTATTTAGATTGCATAGGTACCGTAATTTTTATTTTATTTATCCAAAAAGAAAATACAAACTTTTCATAATCTATAGTAGCAGAATACTTGCTAAAAAAATCTGAGCCAATGACTCCTTGCATATCATGTGCAAAACTATTTGTAATTAGAAACGTATGACACACATTTGTATTGTTTACCTTTAAAGAAATATTTGCTGAACC
This sequence comes from Ctenicera cuprea, assembly GCA_958336395.1. Classification (NCBI taxonomy): domain Eukaryota; kingdom Metazoa; phylum Arthropoda; class Insecta; order Coleoptera; family Elateridae; genus Ctenicera; species Ctenicera cuprea. The sequence continues at coordinate 42,747,635 of OY284490.1, forward strand.
TTGCGAAATAGTAGATCCTGAGATTCCGTTTATTTTAATTTTCTTTGAAAAATTAATTACTTCATTTTCATTTAAATAATTCTTAAAAATAATACTTATAGATGCACCTGTATCTAACAAAAATATTAACTCTTTCCCACCATATTTCATTCGTATAAAATTTAAACCATTATTTAAATTTAAAATTCGACAGCCGGAGTTGATTGAGAAGAGCTAGTACTGACTGTTGCGTTTGGTTCCTCGTTTCCTACATAAAAATTTCTTTGACTGCTATTATTTCTAAAATTGGTGTTAGGGCCGTTATATTTATTTTTTCCTTTGAAAGAGGGTTTGTAGCTACCTCTATTATTATTACCTCGACCTCTAGAAAAATTATTTGAAAATTGTCTACGATTGGTTTGATTAGAAAATTTGAAATTAAAATTTCCACGATTATTATTGTAATTATTTCGTTGAAAATTTCTGCGATGTGGACCTCGCATGTGATACACCTCAGATGTATCCTGTCTAGGTATTTCTTCATCTTTGGCTCCACGGATAGCTTCACTTAATTTTGAATAATCGTGCGCTTTAATGATGGTACGCAATTCAGAATTTTGCAAACCATTAGCAAAAGTATTAACAGCAATTTTTTCGTTAACATCTGTCAGAATTTTTAAAGCATCGTTATTTCCATCAGCTTGAGCAATTGTTAAATCTACAAGTAGTTCTTCGACTGTTTTACCAAAATTATCAATAGATTTTCCACCTTGCCTCACGGTGCTTAATTTAACTGATAGCGATGAAGCAGATTTTTTGGTTAAACAATTAGATTTTAAATCTGTAATTAATTCCGCATTTGAGGGATAACTATTTTTCAAACGAATTTTAGTACTTTCTGAAATTCTAGTTTTTAATACGTAAGTAGTTAATAATTTTTTCCCATTATCATCTAATAATGCGTCATATAACTCAATGGCATCAATTAATTGTTTTGTTATATTTTCTGTACCGTCCATAACCGGTAACAGACTTGCAGCAGTTTTCGAATCGTATTTGCTTTCGTCACCGGAGCAATCTGAATCTGATAATGAACTTGTATCTGAATTTAATATTTCTGCTGTAAATTCGGATTGCTCAGTACACGATTCCTTAAGCCTAGAATCTAAAATTACATTTATGTTTTCAAAATACTTAATAATAGCATGTACGTAAGTTTTAACTTCTCTTATGATACCTGCCTCATGCTGAGTGTTATTAAATGATTCCCTTATATTTTGAAATTCTACTTTTAATTTATTAATTTTTCTAAACTTACTATTCGTATAAAGAATGTTCTTACGCCTATTAATACCATCTTTTCTTAAATTACGATCAAACACTCTTAGTTCTTCCAGTAGGTTCTGAAATTTGCGCGGAGCGGACATGACATCTTTGTAGACGATATGGTGATAATACCATTTTCACTTCAGTATGCACTAATTTTAATATTACTTTTCACACCCACGCACTTTGTACCTTTTATTTTTCACTTAACGTTCACTACACTTGTTCTCGGCTTCTTGAAATCTCCTCTCGGATCTTCTTTCGTATCGTCGCTTTGCATCGAGACACACAGAACCAGAAAATTATGATTATGGCCATGATTAAAACCACTAATTCGGAAATTTCCTTAATTGTCCATGAAGAACCTGCTGTGTTATTCTTCAAGCCACCACTGTTTCCAGCTTGTGCAATTATTACTTCCTCCTTCGATTGCGATGATCCCATTTTAATAGATTTTTATACCCACTTTAAAACTTAACTGGTAGGGCTTTAACTGGTAGGACTTAACTGACAGGAACTTAACCGGTAGGAACTTAAGTGGTAGGGTCGCTATGTAATGACCCGATTAGGGCCATAGGGTTCGTTTAGAAATCAAACATTACATGTTCCAAACTACATCTTTATTCCAACAATGCACAAACATGAATGAATCTAAATTCCATCTATTTAATACAAAGTTACTTATTAGTTATGTGCTTATTAAACAGAATAAGCAGTATTGCACATTATGGTGGACTTTGTAAGGCGAACGAACCAACGAAGTATTCGCTGAATGTTAATTATTAAATTAACATAGAAAACAATTTAAAATATTATTTGATTCATTTACCATTACATTAGTATGCATCTTAAATTTACATTTTATTTTTTATTTTTAGCTAAAATTGACCTAAAATACTAAATTTCATCGAAATATAAAAATACACAAAATCAGAATGTGCTCATTATTGACGTCTATGCGTTTAAATGTTCTTGCGTTTCGACGTCTTTGCGTTTAAACGTCTCGCGTTCAACTTCCGCGCGTTCAAACTTTCTCTACTTTAAACGTCCCTGCATCCAAACGTCTCTGCGTTCAAACGTTCCTGCGTTCAAACGTCCATGCGTCCAAACGTTCCTGCGTTGAAACGTCTTTGCGTTCAAATGTCCTTGCGTTCAAACGTCTTTGCGTTCAAACGTCTCACGTTCAATTTCCTCGCGTTTAAACTTCCTCGCGTTCAAATGTCTCTGCATCCAAACCTCCCTGCGTCTAAACGTCCCTGCGTTCAAAAGTTTCAGCGTCTAAACTGGCGCGTTCAAACACTAGCGTTCAATCGGCCACATTCCCGAAAATCGCGCCATTTGAAATTACATACCTCTTTCTTTCACACGTGACTTAGTCTTTTGTACTGTTTCAACTCCTTGCTGTTATAGTACTATACATATATCATTGCTGAGCCGTGCGCCTTTCGAGGAATGTCAGCAGAATGTTGCCATATTATTGTTTTGGAACAACGAAACGTTTTGTACAAATGCGTCTAAGTAACGCATGTGAAAATCTATTAAAAATTTATTTTGAACTACTGTTATTTTGTTCATTCTTTGTTGCCATTGTTAGAATATTTTCAAATTAATTTATAGACTGAACCAGTCTTCTAATTTTCCGAATGCCGTTTTAAATTAGTTCTGTATCTGCTAAGCCCCATACCATACTGGAGACGAACCTCAAGAAAACCTAAAGGACTTCTAGACGATTGTTACCATTTCATTAAATTTACATGTTTTATTACTTTTCACAAATGCGTCGGTATGAAAATTTGTAATGTATCTATCTATACATTTTCGCGTTGGTAAAATATTTTTACAAACAAAATAGGCACCACCACGAACTCTCCGAGTCAAAGGCTCTACAAGAACTTTTGAACGTCTTGTAAATAAAATGTTTTATGACCACCATAATTTACTTACTAGATAACTTAGGTAAAATAATCAAGTAATCTATATATGCTGCAATAATACTTACTCTGTACTTATTCTTTCTTCATTTGAAAGTGCATTATAATTTTCAGGACGAATTAGCTTTATCTTAAATTGGGCTTTCAAAGCAGGTTCGTCGTAGCACGGAAATGCCGATCTAGCATTACTCTTTGTAAAAAATGTTGTAGCAATCAATCTAAAAATTCAATGTTTCTAACGTTACATAATATAATACTGAAAGTAAATAGTTTACTTTATCGTTTTTTATTTTTTGCTAATTAAGAATGTTCTGCATATAAAATGTCAAATAAATATAATATGTTACCTTTCCTCTCCATCTTCATTTTTATATTTTGCTAAATAAAATCCCTGGTTGTCATTTCGTAATTTACCAGAATACGTTATTGTTAACTGGTAGTTTTCATTTTTTACCAGGTTTTTCTCAAAGGTAATTGTACAAGTTTCTATAAACCATTCAACTTGAACGTCAGCAACAGGAATGGTTTCATCATTTGAATTTGTCATTCTAAAGGCATCTTTACTCAAGTCAAATCTAGATGCATGAAGAGTTATGTTGTTAGTGTTATCAAGAACTTTTAATTCAATTGTAACGTTTCCTTTAAATGTGGCTGGAACTTCATCTAGATTGGGTTCTAGCGTTATATCGTATTTAACAGGTACTGTCGTGGATGGTAGTTTGCTCGCTAGAAAGCTTGCATTAGTTGGATAGAAAATAGATGCCGTCATCCAGAGGACGTGCAGATATACATAAAGTTGTTGCATGTTCTAAAAATAAACATTAGTTTTAAAAATCCGTTTTCGACAATACTAATTTGCTTATGATAATCATGTATTAAAATATTAAATTTAGATTCCTTCTGCCCGGTTAAGTGTTTAAGAGGCCCCTACCACTAGAATCCACTTATTTTACGCATCAATTATATAGGGGTCACATTTCTTTGCACAGAAGACCGCTACACTTTTTAAGGCAAAGAGGCTACTTTGGGTAAACAGCATTTGCTTGACTGATTGGGCTTCAAGGCGCTGACCTTTTATTCCCAATCCGAACAACACGACTGGCGGGCGTAAGCCGGGTCAGCGCGGCGAAACGTATTACTCAAAAATGAGACAATCATTAAGAGATGTAAGGTAAAAGCAATAACTGGAGAAATACATATTCACCAATTACCATTCAAAAATATATAAAATAAATACAGCCATCTTAGGTTTACGTGCAGCTATGAGATGGAATGAACCAATTCGATTTTGTTTACCGTGTGTTGACGATGTTATGGTCATGCTTACAAATAAATAGGCTAGGAACTTATAGTCATAATTCACACTTCATTGGTCCAAATATTGAAAGCTTGAGTTATTAGAACAAACGCTTGCATTTAAGACTACGATTACAAGATCGCAATTTAATTTACAAAACCAGGACATAACTCCGCACTCCGCAGCCCGCTACGCTACCTAATTTAACTGCTTATTTATTATTAAGATAATAAACCCTTTCCCACACGATTATGAAAAATTAAGTGTGGGAACGTGTTATAAACAATGTTTATTCTACTAGCGTGCTTTATTAAGTCTTAATTTTAGTTGGATATTTTGGTCCCGATCTGACAATATTGAAAGAAATTCAGTGATAGTTGTCACTTTTACATTTTATACTAGGCTACCATAAAGCTTTAAACCTTCCTTGTTGTAGTTTCAACATGTATTATCATTCTAAAAATCAATAATCAAAACTTCCCGCACTATTTTTGTTCAGGAAAATAGAAGTTAATCGGCTTATGCCTGTTAGCTGTTTGTGAACCCATACAAACTAGTTTGGTTAGTTAGTTTGTATGGGTTCACAAACAGCTAACAGGCATAAGCCGATTAAGTATTATTGTTCTAGGAAACAAAGATCAAATTCTTGTCCGCCCCAAGGTTTAATTAATCTAAGCACACGGCCCTGTTTAGGTAGGCAGGGCCTACGAACAAATGTTGCTCAAACTTCTAGAGCAAATGCTTGTAAAAGCAGACAAGCTACAGGTCGGTCCTTATCTGATTATGCTGGGTGTAGTTCCCAAATGACGACGCGGTCTAAGCCGAAAGTATATTGTAATATTGACAGTTCGAACCGCGAAAACCTTAAAGAATAAATTATACTCTATTACTTCAACCATATTTATTCATTTTAATATTATATACAGATTTATAATCTACCTATTAATAGAAGCAACTTGGAAAATCTTGCAGATAATTATTATTGTAACATAATAGGCATGCATAGTCCGAATTTCTTGTCTAGTATTTGATCGATATTTAATTATGGTGCAATCAATTAATAATAAATCCTGGCATAATTCCTTTAAATACATAGTTGGCGCGTATATGCATTTTGAACACACACACACACACACACACACACATGTTTAATCTTAAAAAGCGTGTTTAGGTAGGTATTATTTATTTAGCCAGCTGATTTATTATCTCGAGCTATTTCGCAACAAAGTTGATAAGCGTAGAATATGAATGGTTAGGGGTTTTAAGCGTAATCATGAAACAATTTTATGGAACTTGGCAAAAATATTTTTGAGTGCAAAACCTCTGCCTTAGCTCAACAATAAAGTAACACTAAACAAAACGATGTATCTCAAATATAGCAGTTGTAGTTGTACAAAACTTGCAAAATCTTGCAACATGTTTTACGTATAACAGAATGGATTTGAGTAAGTCCATTCTTTTTGTTTGCTTATTGAATTTTAACGAAAATTTTTGCTGGTGTGAGACTTAAAGTCCAGTCTTTGAATTAATAGGCAACATAGCATAGCGTTTTCTACCAATTTAATTTCAAAATGAGTTTATTTACAAATAATAATTTTATAACAAAGTTGATTATTTGTATATATTTTGAAATAGCACCTATTTAGAAGTTATCTGCAATTTAATAATAACTGATTTTCGTATGGTCAATGCACAACAAATAGTTTTAGGCCGTTAATAAAATGCCGCTAAATGTTTATTAGTTAGCTACTTCGTAACAAAATAATTTCTAATTTCATTGAAGAATATTAACTTTGCATTTTCATGCCTTTGGCAACACACAGAAAAATTATAATAAAAACAAATAAAATTATTAGCTCACCTAGACACTGTTCTTGTGGGTTTTAATGATCGAATGACCGCAAATGTCACAAGTTTTTATTCAGGTTTAAGATAAAGACCCAACAGATTAAATATTCCGGTCATCATCTTTAAATAACCTAATTATTTCTAAGATTTAGTGGCTTGTAGGCAGTCAAATCTAAATTATTCTAGGGTAACAGAACAATCACTAGAGTAATTTTGTGCTATTTTTCAATATCCGTTTTCATGAAATGCGTAGCTCGTATGTTGTGTTTGAGGAAACTAGTATAACGAATATTACGTTATTTCTTATATTTTATTTTTACAGTTTGTTCTGTTGTTTGACCTGTTTCGGCATAAACAACTAAGGTCAATGTCGGCGTTAACACAACAGCAACAAATTCAACAAATTTCGCACTTTGCATGTTTCACACTTAAAAAATTGTCTTTCTTTCATGAATTTAATAACTTCTCTTAAATTTGTAATATTTTCCGTCTCAATTAGTATAGCGTTGACATTAAAGCACTTGAGAGGTTTTATAGATATTTTACATATCTTGCAAACTAGTATAAGCCTGTATAAACATAAATGCGAGTTCCCTGAAAGTGTTACTCTTATCAAACAAAAAAAAATTTACAAATAATATTATTAATTATTATTATTATCTATTCTGTTGCTTTATTAGAACATTTTTTGCTAGCACAGATTAGGTACGAGAGTTTTTGAATAATATTCTTTATTCAAATGCATTACTCATGTAATTACATTTGCAGCAATTGAAATATATCACCATGTAATACAAACATTTACAAAAATGTACAAAATAAGAAATTAATATCACATAACAAAGATAGTTAATTTACAGCAGAATAAAGCAACAGTCCAGCTCGTATTGCATACTAACGGAATCCCTGGTCTACGCCCCACGCTGCTTTTGGTAATTTTCAAAATGAAATAATTTAGCTCTGGCGAGATGCAAGACATGTACGAAACTCATCCCGCAGTATTGTATATATATTCTCAAATACGCAAAGTCCGCGACTGAACTGAACAGGCCTAAGGTTCCTACTCACTAACAGTTCGCCTGGAGGCGATAGAGCAATTTTTCAACGCTTTTGCCGTATGGCAGAAAGCACCGTCTTGCTGAAAAAAGAAATTCCTTTCGCGCAAGCTGTTATTCAGTATCCTTTGGTACTTTTCGGCAATCACGGTCCTATCCATGATTTCAAGAGTTCCTAGCCCTTTAGAAGGCGTGCATCCTTACATTATCACACACTTAGAAAATTTTTCAGTGTATTTTAGTTAATCTTTGCCGAATGCTTCCGTTTTGGACCCGATGATTAGGCTTCGCCTGTCGTCTACAGACACGTCAAACTTAGATTCGTCACTTAAAATTACTTTATCTCAAGTTTCCTGTGTCCAAGACACTCTCTCCTTTGCCCATGCTATTTTTTCCTTTTATGGGTTTCCGTTAATAACCGCTTTTTCGTAGCCTATCAGAAAGATCTTGCTAGTCCCAAATTCTTAATTTAAACCAATAGAGTTACTTTATAAAAAAACCTAGACTTGGATTCACCTGGTACAGCAATCGCGGGACATGTTCAAACCTGCTTCGACATTCCACTGTGCTGTGGAGTCACGTAAAAGAGGAGTGTTCTTACAGAATTTTACAAGAAATTTGTTACATCGCGTTGTAATCAGAATAGGGCGTTTATAACGTTTACCAACCACTTTAAGGATAGCAGTTTTCTCAAACAATTTCAAACAAAACGCGTCCGTCTTCATTCGGGAGGCTCTGGGTTCGATTCTCGGCCTAGCCGACTGTTTTGGCTCAGATTCTTTATGTGGTTTTCCTGGGCCAAAAGATGAATATTGGGACAGTGCATTCCGCAGAAAACCTTTTTTATCCAAATTTCTTATTCTAACCCATCCTTACCATCTTTTCTCGGCTAAAGAGGGGATTAGGATGCCGGTGCAAAGTCTGAAACACCCCTATAGCGACCCGCTCCTTTACGGAGAATGAACCAACACCGATTTTCCTTTTCCAGACAGTTTGATTATTCCTCTGACAGTGAGTTTTGCTATATCAAATTCTTCCGCAATTTTGCGGATTGATTTGCTTGCTTGATATTTTCTAACGATAATTCCACGAAGTTTCTTACTTGTGGCTGCCCTCCCTTCTTCGTTTGCTTTTTTTATTCACAACAATGAAACTTTACAATAAAGATAACAATAACACACTTTTTCAGAACTTTGACAGTTAACAACACTAACTGTTTACTTTTTAATATAACTTTTGACAATAGCATGTAAACATGTCGAAATACGTATATAAGGTTAAAATAAATAAATGTTGTTTAAGTAATAAAGTATTTTATGTATACTCAATAAGGTATTCTAGAACACGTGACCTCAGCTCTTTAAAAATGGCATCTTTCCGTTCTGTGTATGGCGAAGTGTTGACGTGCTAACTTGTATAGAATTTTTTTGTAGACGTGTAACGTGCATATTGCTTTTATATTAAAAATATGGCTGTAGAAAGAAAAAGCGCGTATTTGTTAAGCCTAGAAAGTATAGGTACTGATGTAGCAGAACGATACAACGAAAAAATAAAGTTAATAAACAACGTGGATCTCTATGCTCTTGAGTTTAACACACTGCAATATCACTAGGTACCTTAAAAACAAAATATATTAAAATGAGTGTGTTGTTACAATATACATTGCATGCAGGTTGTAAGTTGCCTAAAAATATACAATACGTACTGAAATAAAACACCTGGTATTGTTGTGGTTTGCAACTGACATGACGTTTCGCAAACTGTTGCAAGTTTACGGCAACGCAGCCAACACCATAAGTTCTAGAACAACAATTATAATCGCAGAAACCTTGGTTATCATCTGAATATTATATTAAAAAGTTTGTACAATCAGAGGCAATTAAAAGTGAACGACTATTTGAAATTTTTATAGAAACAAATATATATGTAACCACAATTTAATAATTTACTTTCAATTGCTTCTGATACTATACGTTTACGTTAATTAATTTAAAATGTTTGCCATATAAATACCAATGCTACAGCAGCAGTGTTGCTACTGCGGTTTGCTAATCGTGCACTTCGTTGCAATGCTTTTTGACCTCTCTTGAAGCTAGTGGAAACAATGCCATAACCCATTGCAACACTTGGCACCCAGTCTGGATTGTCTACATCTGTTAAATCTGCAGGTTTTCCTATAATTTATATATGCTGAGTAACATTCTAGTAGTAGGTGTCCTTTAAATGAAATTGTAACAGAGGTACAGCACAAATATCTGCTTACCTGAAATAAAATGCCTACTGCATTTTTCTGCTTTGTTTCCGTGAAGTCCATTCGTTTTATTGCATTAAGCCATTTCTGCCTTCTAACTTTCGAAAGTTCATTTAAAGTTACTTTATGTTTGAAAAATAGTACAGCAGGTATTCGATAAAAACGCACTTCGTCGCGTTCTTTGCGACTACCACATTTCACCACACAACAAAACTCAGGCATCGTTACTTAAAAAAACACAACTTTTAGTCAAAAAAAAAGAAATTTAACACCAAAAACGCTTTTAACGCCTATAAAACGTGTATAACACACAACGTCAGATAGGCTATGGTGACTGTGTCTGCCTTGCAGCAGCCATATTGAATTTACTTTGACAGTATTCTGGAATGCCTTATAAAAGTCAATGCGATTGTTTACAGCAAAGCCTGCTATGTTTAAGTTAACTAAAAGGTTGGCGTGGGAACATTTAGTTTTCAGCAAATTTAAGAACTTTTCAACTTTGCTTGTCAATATAATTCGTTTCCTGTGCAAACATTCAAAGATATCTGAATCTTTAAGAGGAAATGTAAAAGCGTCGCGGTCGTGTCCTGATTATGTTAAGTACATTTTGTTACCTATTTGTGAACTACACCCGGGCGTCCGAACATCGGTTGTTGGGGCTCGCGCTACAGATAATTTATTTTCATACTTTCACCTAAGTTTTGCACATAAGTCCTGTTCAAATATCAACTAATTATTTGTTTAATGAATTAAATTAATAAAATAGATATAAAATTGAACTTAGGTGTAGAAAAATGCCATCTTTATTATTACTGCTTATTTATTGGATGCTTTAAATTAGGTACATTTATTTTTCAGGTTTTTGACACATCATTAAATTTATTCCTAATTGAACGTAGAAATAAAAACGTTAACGACTTATTGATGCTTTCAGAGTATAGACAGCGAAAACTTACTGTATTGCATATTCAGAGAACTATTAATAAAACTTTGGTTGTAGTCTCTTAACCATTTTGAAATGTGTTCAACATAGCCTTTTTGTATCCAGTCTAAATTCGTATTGGCGTATATTAGACAAGCAGATAGAACCGGATTATGCCAAAGCTGCAGTAAAGGCTGAAACTAAATTGTAGGATTAATAAACAATTTATTAGAAAAGGTGATTTTAAAGTTGGAAACAAACACAGATTTAAAATGCAAGAAATTGGCCAAACAATATAAGTTTTGTTATTTTTACCCAAATTTTAATTTATTTATTGGATGTTAAACTCGTATTTATTTGATATTGATATTTTACTACGTGAAAATAAAAAAGTTAATACAATGCCTTACGTAACTGATTCACCTGATCCATACTCGTAATACGCTTACACAATGTTTCAGCAACCTTTGATTTGAAGAAACTGAAACAGATAGTGCAAAAATATAGTTTACAAGAAATATGATGCAATTTTAGATATGAAAGTAGTTTTAAATTTGAATTTCAATACTAATTTGTACCTGTCCCTACTTTGTTGAAAAATCAAGTTTTGTGTCTCAAAGAACCCAAAAACAGTTTATTGGAAAATACAAGACTGAGATATGTTCGTTCGTTTGTTTGCTTATTCATATCTTCTGAACATATGATCATATTGTGATGAAATATAAAACATGGGAATATATCGAAAATTCGATTGGTACAATATAAATTTGATAGACAAAATTAAACCTTATTTAATATTTTCTTCCGAAGTCTATAGTTTTAAAATGGCGATAGTTAGAAACGTTGTAAATTTTTTTACTCAACGATTGGTTGCTCAAAAATGAGTTGCAATATCAGCATGACGTATAGTATTGTAGTAGTCCTAAGAAGCCCGTGTTTGTTTTTGAAAAAACAAACTCAGTTAAATCAGTTTGGAAGCTTTTCAAAATTTATTACTCAAAAACCACACAATGTTCTCCTACATTTTCTAAAAAACTAGCTAAAATTTGTTTTGTTTCTAAATTCGATCTAGTTTATCTGTGATTTTGTTATGCATTTTTTAAACGTGGTAGTTTGTGGCTTTGTATTTGATATACGAGAGATATAAAATCAGAGTTTAATCTAAATTGCTCATCAATAATTATAACAAAAATTTTGAATCTAATTGTTTGATATGGTACTATGGCTGCTTGCCGGATAACTGCGGATGCCGGTCACACGATATTCCGAGTTAAGCACTGCCCGCTCTGGTCTCCACTCGGATGGGCCCCTAATATAGGTGTATATCTGCAAACAACCGTGCTTCGGAGGGCACGTTAAGCCGTCGGTCCTGGTTGTCGTACTAACATCTTTGACAATTGTAAACTATTTAGCAGTGGCGGTTTCTCTATTGGGTCAAATGGTGATTGACCTCCCAATGCAATAAGAAAAACATAATTACTTTCTGTTTGAGTACATAACAAATTACACACTATAAAATTTAAAAAATTCTTTATAGTTAACGTTTGTTTGAGATTTCAATGCGAGAACGTTTATTAAAGAGCTGCCACCAGATCCGAAAGTTTGAATGTTTAAATATCGCGCGCGCGTTAGCGAATCCATGCAAGGGTCATATGGCTGTTTGTCCACGATTCAGCTATACGCCACCGAATAAAGCCGCCGGCTTAAAAGACCTTTAAATGAATAAGAGTGAAATAGAAAGCTCATTGCGGTAAAATTCAGATTACACAAGCTAAAAAGGAAAGAAGCTGGTGCGCATTAGAGACTTCAGGGTCGATGACCCCAGTTTCTGATTAACAGCGCATGCTAATCACGTGCAGTTGGTGTATTTCTTCATACGTTCGTTTTATGTTGGTATGACACAAGGTTAGTAACAAACGTTCTTTGTGTAGAAATAATCGGGGATTTTTTCGTACAGCGGTTTTGTCTGTGTAGTAAATCTTAATTTAGTGCTATAAAATGTCCGTGCAAAAAATAATGGAACTTAAAGCTCAACGTGGTTTGAAGTTTGAAGAACGTTTGAAGTTAAAAGAAAACGGTCGCCCACAACCAACTCTAATTATTAAACAAATAATATATAAAATTAAATATAAAATATTAATATTTTAATAAGTCAATGTATGCTCTATCAGATTGGATTTGTGGATGTGATATAAGAAACGCTTTCTTCTGTTTTCCGTGTCTGTTATTCTGCGATGACGCAATGTGGTATAAAAACGGCGTGATTGCCTTAAAAAAACATTTCTTAATTAAAGTACAAATACATTTTTTATCAGCAAATCATATGAAAATTTTTATTAATTTTGCCACACTTGGTAATGTGGATATCAGATTGCAACCAGACAGTGCTTATCGAACATCTATTCAAGATTTTAATGCAAATGTTGATAAAAATAGATAATTAGATATATTTTAAATAAAATTATAGATTGCATAAAGTGTTGCGGAGTAATATAGGAAAAGTTAGGCATTACACACGGAAAAAAAAATGTTGTGAACAACAACACAAATGTTATTATTTTTACTACAATTTGTAGTACATATACGACTAGGCACAATGTGCGTGCTTCGTTACTACTTGATTGTTGTTAAAATATTGTACATTCCTTAAAGACAGTGTGATGGTGAAAAATGGAATTATACATATTGTAAAGTTTATCACAATAATGTATAAATTGTAGTAACATACATTGTTTAAAAAAAACGCCTTTTCATGAGTACTTTCAGCAACTATTGTGTTACAATTTATTACACTTTTGTAGGAGAGGTTTCAACAAGAATGTTTTAAAATTTCGCGTTTCCCGAAGTAGGTTTTACTAAAAATTGTGCAACTAATTATTACACTTTTGTACGAGAGGTTTCAACAATATCGTTTTAAAATTTCGTTTTTACCCCGAGTAGTTTTTACTATAAATTGTGCTATTAATTATTACGCTTTTGTAGGAGAGGTTTCAACATTATTGTTTTAGAATTTGTTATGTCTTTTATGACACGAAGAATTATATGGGATTGTATATGTTAAAATTAAATATGAATGCCGAGATAGAAAATTTTATTAATACATCCTATAAGTATTAATCGTACATTATACTATTTCACAAAAAATAAGAAACTTCAACAGTCCTAAAAACAATACAAGAACAAGAAAGTTGACAGCAACATTTTGTGACAACAAGATTTTTGTTGCATAATTGCTTAAATAAACAAAGAACATAACATACATACAAAATGACTTTTGTAATGATTGGAAGACACGGTAATTAACCATCATACCTAATTCAACATCTTCGTTGACTTCTTCAGCATCCATTTCCAGAGATTGTGAGAATGTGTCTGTTTCATTAGTTGCTGATAATAATAATCCAGATGTATCAGATACGGCTTGTAGAATAATAGGCCCGTTGTTAGTGGCCTGTGCAGAAAAAATATAAAAAATATTGTACACCTACGTATAGAAAACAAATAAGTTGCTGGACTAACTACAATTGTGTTAAAAAATACTACAATTGTGAAAAAAAGTACTGCAATGCAGTACTTTTTAACACAATTCCACACTTTCCAACACAATTGTAGTAAGTCCATTACAAAGTACAAGGAATTTGAGAATAGATCTATCAACAAAAGTTCTAAAAATCTATAAAGATTTGAAACAAAACTAGTTTCCTCTACTTTACTACTATTTTTATTATTTTAAGTAAATTTTACCTGAATGACTAGGTACTCTCTGAATTTTCTCTGAAATTTTTTTCTGACACCTAGTACAGGAATAAGTTCTTTAATGTCAGCTTCTGTTAGATTATTGAACGACTCCTCATGTAGTTTGTTTTCTTAAAATAAAAAAAAATCAGTCACAGGTATTAACATTTTCAGAAAGTTTAAGATCAAAAACAAAATTTTCTTTATATAATTTTTAATATTTCAAAGTTTACTTATGGAGGCTATATTTATTATTATAATTTCCTAACGCAAAATATAAAAAAGCTCGCAAAAATAGCAACATAATTAGGTGAGCAATTTTTCACGAAAAAGGGGAAAATGTGCAAAACTACATTTCTTTTGTAAAAATTTACCTAAAACAAATTTTCGATAGGAAAAAGCTGAGCAGTTTTTAGGGCTCCTGCAGTGGCGGAACAAAAAGTGATAACCCCCCCCCCTCCGCATGAAACTTGTATGGGTCCAGGCCCACTTTTATCAAAAGTATTTCAATTGCTTTTAGTCACTCTTATCATCGTTTATTTGTAGACACCTGGGCCCCCGTAATGCGTGGGTGTTTGTTACGCCACTGGGCTCATGAAATTTAATGCACAATAAGAAAATAAGACTAAAATATTTATTATTACATTACATATACGGTTTTAAAATATATACAAAAGTTTTTAACCACCCTTTAAAGTTAATGTACTTGGTAAAGGAAACATCCCGCGTGTATTTAAAGGAGAGGCGAGCGTCCTGTATACTACATAATAGTGGCTATGTTTTATATATTTTTTGTAGTGAAATTGCAGAAATAAATAAAATTATTGTAATATGCAAAATTTTCAAATTTTGACCTTTATATCTTTGACCTTTTGGGGTAGATTTTGCAATATTTGGTTATCTCTAACAAGAAGTTAGTTTCTATTGATTTAGTTATTGCAATATTGGCTTCTTTGGAAATTAATGTCAACCAGAGAAAAATTATAAAATCCATATTATTCTTTATAGATATAGAGCGTGGCGTTTCGTTTGACAGCACATAGCCGGAATTTAGCCCCTCATTTAATCCATTACCCTATACTTGCACTTGCGAAGGCTCTACTTTTATTGGAATAAACTATACGACTTACCTATTTAAAAAAAAGATGCAAATTTCAAAAGTCAAAAGTTTAATGACGCTAGCATAATGCGCGCCAAAACTGATGGCCGATGAGACGAGTCACACATGCACATGACATGAGTCATATTACACTAAATCGATTCATAAAGTTCATAAGGTAATAATAATATTGCAATTTTTGCATAGATAACAAAATAATACCATTGTAATAATAAATAATATAAAGTTACAAAACAGTAATAATGCCTACCTACCTTCAAAGATACCCTGCAGCTTCTCGTCTAATTCCCAGTTCTCCAGTTTGTTCTTTACAAAACCGTCCATGATCAACTTTTATAATATAGGAATTGCAGGTAATAAAGGATACACTTACTCACTAACAATAAGTAACTGGCGGTATCAGAAACCACACAAAATACCAATAACGCAACGCACACGACCGACGCCAGCAATATAAGTTAAAGAATACGCAATTATCCGTCTGCGTCGTCAAACCTTCATATTTTTAGCTTTTATTTTGCATAATCTGCACAGCAAGCGCATGTTATCATAATAAAACGCCCCAATTCTATGTTTAATTTGATCACGCCACTTATTTTAACAACAAAATTGTTGAAACAAATGTAACTCTTGTGCGAAAATTTGCCACAATGCTATATTCCGCGAATTCATACAAACATTGTGTGAACAAATTACACGCTAATGTAAAACATTACAACAAGAAGCTAACCACAATTTTAAAGCAAGCTTTACTAAAACAAGTTTTAATAATTAGCAAAAATGTTGCTTCTATAACGATAATTGTATTAAAATTTCCTAAGATAATTTTACAACAACATTGTAGTAAATTTTTTTAAATGATTTTTTTCCGTGCACTCATAATTTTGTGACAGCTGCTCCATCGACATGCAGAAAAAGAAATAAAATAAATGAAAATTCAAAACTTCTAATTGCAGTAGAAATTTGCGACATACATGTATCGGAGGTTAAACACAGATTTATATTTTAAATAAATTCGAGGAGTACAAAAACTGTTTTCCACAAAATGTTTTTAAATTAGTCAAGACTAGTTACGTTATAAACGATTTAAAATTGAAAACCAAACTAGAAGTGCTATACGATCGTGAGAATTTTTATGAAAGCGCTGGTGCTGTTGCAATACTACAATTGTTTATAAACAATAATGTTTGTCAGACTTTTATCGAGAGTGTAAAACTTATTAAAATTTTGTGTAGTTTGCCGATGAAACGGTGGAAAGCGAGCGTTGCTTCTCTACTTTAAAAAGAATAAAAACATTTTTGCATAACACGATAGGGCAAGAAAGGTTAAGTGCGTTTGCAATGTTAATCATCGAAAAATCGTTAATTAATAACATTGACAATTTTATTGAACTAGTGATAGGTCATTGTTCCAACGCGGAGGAGCGAAGGATCGACTTGAAATATAAGTCTACTTAAAATTTGGCTGGGTAAGTACATTCTTATAAAAAAATATTTCGAAATGACCCCCCAGTACGCCGCACCACGAGCCGCAACTGCTATTTAGTGGAACTTCTTCCCTTTTCGACGGGTAAGGCTAGCCTCCTGCCCGGCATACGCGCGCAGAATCGGCACTAGTTGCGGGTATTAAACTGGCCATTGGCCTATAACAAGAGAAAGAAGAAGTATTATACATATTACTACCTCTCTTCCATTTCTTCAACAAGGGATCGGTATTTTGCATTCATTTCACAGGGCTAAAGGAACTATTTATTTTTAGCTTCTAACTACATTAACGCATGAAAACCGGAGTCTTAGTGCGTTAGGCGTCGCAATCTGCCATAGCGTTGCCATTAGTAGTATTACGAGTAATCTAATATTATGTTGAGACCAGAACGTTGATATAAAATACTTTAGAAAAATACATAATGTGAAGATTGTTAAAAGTATATAAGAGTTTTAGCAAAGTACTTCACTCTCTTTTTGATTTCCCGAGTAAGTGATTGTGCAAATTCATTGGAGCGAATCATTTTGACGTGACGCATGATGCGAAATTTCAAGTGACTTTATTTATAATTTCATTCCCAGAAACTTATCGATTTTTTTATCACAAATAAATTGTATAGTATTAGTTCTTTAGATAAGTTTTCTTACCTTTTTCAACTTTAATCATAATAATAGAGGAGTATAATTAAATATAGCAAATATAAGTGCTGATTCACAGTACTTAAAAAAGTTTTAGAAAATTGCTATAATCTAAAAACGACTTACGTAGATAGTTCAACGAGCGGAGGATTATAAAATCGTTAATACATTTTGACACCCTGCGAAGTTGCAAATTACTTCCAAGTACTAACTTAAACAAAGTAAATTTAGAATACCTCAAACATACCATTTGCTGAGCAAACAATATCAATTAGCATTAGAGATTCTGTTACTAATTGTTTTAATTCTACTTAAAAATATAAAACCAAGGACGTTGTCAATATTACAATTTACTTTCGGCTTAGACCGCGTCGTCATTTGGGAACTACACCCAGCATAATCAGGTAAGGACCGACTTCTAGCTTGTCTGCCTTTACAAGCATTTGCTCTAGAAGTCTGAGCAATATTTGTTCGTAGGCCCTGCCTGCCTAAACAGGGCCGTGTGGTTAGTTTGTTTAAACCTTGGGGCGGACAAGGATTTGTTCTAGAAGTTTGAGCAATATTAGTTCGTAGGCCCTGCCTGCCTAAACAGGGCCGTGCGCTTAGATTATTTAAGCCTTGGGGCGGACAAGGATTTGATCTTAATGTATCTTGTTTGTCAGGACAAGAATACGGAATCGGCTTATGCCTGTTAGCTGTTTGTGAATCAATACAAATTAACGTTTCGCAAGACATTGCAGCTTGCATCTTCAGAGTGAATAAAAACACTGATTTCAAATCCGGGAAGCGAAGGTATTTAAACCCCTTTGAGCCAGTTGAGAGAGTTCTGGTTGGCTGTCACCGTTTGGACAAAGACAGATCCAGTGTACTATTACAGGTCCGGCCCGGAACCCAATTCTCCAGGCCCGGCCCGGCCCGGGAAGTGTAAGTTACCTTCAAATTCATAAATCTTCGTAGTAATTCTTTCCGTATGTTTTCTCTTTTCTTTTTTTCTCGCAAGGGAAATTGCAGGTAAGTAGCATTTTGCATTTTAATTCCCAATTACGATTCAAATATTAAATGGCAAATGTAGTACAAGCATTTTTTTTTAAATCGTCAATCCACATGTCAGTCGTTGCTGCGACAAATTCTCTATAGCTCCGTTATTTCGGGTACCATTTTAAGCCGTTTTTTTTCTGCCACCAACTTGAAATGCCTCGATGTTGTTCTGGCATGTGGTAACACGTTCTCAACATTGACGTTACTCTCACTAAAAGTTTTCAATTTTAATTCACCCTTATTAAGTTTTTTTAGAATTGACTGTTTTTCTTTATCTATTATAAAATAAATTGTAGGTACACACCACAGCACTTTATACACTAAAACCATAAAAATTACTGAAACAAGTTTGAAAAAAACTAAAACTATTAGCAAAATTTGTAAACCTAAAGTAATGGCGATTATAAATTGCCGAAGTCTACTTGAGTCATAAACAAAAACAACGCTTATAAAAATGCAAATCAATTAATTCATTAAGTAATTTTAATAAGAGAACATTCCGTCTTTTGCTTTGCGGTAATATATCAACATTATCCGCAAATATAAAGTCACAAATTGAATTATTATACTTTCGGCACTGTTTTCGTTTATTGCAAATTTTATGGAAAAAATTAATACTTGACTATATCAGCACGCCAGTTAAGTTTAGTGTTTGTTTGGTTTGTTTCTTCAGACTTCTGTTATTGTAAAATGTTGCAGGTTATTGACGTAATTCATTGACCTCGCTCTGTATTGTATTTCATGCTTTGTATTAAAATTCTCTTAGGCCCAACCCGGCCCGGCTCGGTCCGTATCCGCTTTGCAATAGGCCTGACCCGATCCGGCTTGTAGTGTTGCGCATTAAAGACGGGCCCGGCGCGGTTCGGTCCGTGCAAGTAATAGGCTCAGCCTGTTTAGGTCCGGCCCGTACGGGCCGGCCTGGCTCGTGCAGAGCCTTAAATGACGTACTAATTTGCACAAAACATTCGCTTCCAGCTGTCTGTGCTACTGTCTACATACGCGTAATTTTCTTTTACAAAAATTGTTAGTATGCAACCAAATGTACGCTTCTTCTAACTTTGTCTAAAATATTTGTGGTGGTATAATACTGTCTCTTACCGTCTAATAACAGAAACTTCTTGCACGTTTCTACCACCGAGCTTGTGAACTTTGTTCCTTATCTTATGGAGTCTATACCTGCTCTCACAGAGTAGAAAATGTATGCAAAATGCTGTTTGAAGGTGTACATTATGTTTTATTATTGGTAAGGAAGGTAAAAGACACAACTAACGGTTTCAAAGCTTGCATATAGCATGCATAAGAGTTTAGTATAAGTGTTTATCACCGTTGATTAGTGTTTAATTTTTACTACAATGGGACTTGGAAATAGATATAATATGAACATAAAATAAAACAAAGGTGTACTTGCTGAGTAGAATCAATTGAGGAAAAGTAGGTTGTCAAATCCAAACTTTGGTATAATAATAATCTGCAACGTTACAATCAAACTGAAAAATATTTTATTGTACTTTTCTCCTATATGTAGTTATAGAACTTTGTAAAATGTTGCTGTAAAAGTGGTTATAAATAATTTAACATAAATTTTTAATCGGAACATCGGCTTCAACCTAATATGATGTATTTTACATGATTATATGAACAACCATTTAGTAGGGAAACGCCTTTAGCATGTTCATTTTTGATTGACCAATTGCACAAGCTAATTGAGATAAAGAACGACCAAATTTCACAGGTGCATAGGGAACAAATAATCATTTATACGAATAAGCATGATCAGCTATTAGACGTATCGGACATTGTAAAACCTAGGTGATTCCACAAAAAATTAAGCCAGGGGGCTATACCTAAACATGGTCAAACTCAAAATGAAGGATTTCGTTAAAAACTTTCTTGTAGGACTTTTGTTGCTCGTCGTCAGTGTAACTTTAACCACAGAGCTAGTTCGCGGATTGAAACTGTAGTTTCTTTTCCATCACGAAGACGAATGTAAGGATTTATCTGTATTAATTCAACTTCTTCAATGGTTTCATATTTACTTCTTTGAACTAGTCTCCGAATGAGAAGTGGTCCAGAGAAATTAACCATGTTAGTATTGAGGTTCCATTGCAAGTTTTACGCTGATAAACACGTCTTTATGAGGAGTAGCATAAATATGATCGAATTGAATGAAGAGCGTCTTGTAGAACAGCTTCTCATTTAGTTTTATCTTTGCATTTCGAGATCTTCATGCCAAAGTTAAAATCTTCCAGATAACACCATTCTACCTGTTCGTTTTCCAGAGAATTGTATGGTGTGGTTAACTTCTAACAATACCATGACTATTAAGTAGTAAAATATAAGTAACGTTTCTCTATCTGGGTGTATTTACGATTGCATACCAAATATTGCATAAAGTTGATTAAAATTTTTAATCACGGTCGATGAAGTTATATCGGAGCAAAAGAAAGCAAAAGGGAATCTAGAAAACTCGTTTACTACAACTAGAACAAATCAAATCATGGTTGCTTTTGAAAACTGTTTTTCCACGACCGGGAGTAGAAGTCGGTTTCTATGACATCAAAATTGTGACAGAATTAAAGCATTCACTCTCTAGGGACGAAATAATAGTTATTTATTGTACAAGATGATAAAATTGCACTTTATCTTCGAGAGCGATTTTAGCGTCGAGGCGTCAGTCGAGACGCTAATAAGCATCGAGAAGATAATGAAATTTTATCGTCGTGTGGAATACAACATTTTTTTCTATAGCAATTGTTAAAGAAGACCAAAAAATGAAGAAAAATTAATGATAAATTTAATTTAAAAGTGTCAGGAAAAAAACAGTTTCACGAAAAAATGAGTAGGTGGCTTTAATAACTTTTTGGTTGCTATAGAACAAACCAAAAAATAAAATACTTTATCTATCCTTGCTGTTAAAGTACTACTTTATCTACCCTTGATGGTAAAGTGCTACTGTTCCCTCTAATTTTAGTTAATAATAGCACGTTTTAACAGTTGCTATAGAAAAAAACAATAATTTCCCTAGGAGAGTTTTTATTTCACTTCATGTTTATTTTTGTAAACAAAGGTCTGTTGTCATGGGACGTTGCATGGAAATATCCCAAAGGCTTCTAAATATTATAATTTCGCTCCAATTTATTATAATTCTTTAGTTTCTATTCCCGATCGTGGAAAAAATAATAGTATATATACCTCGGGAGACCGCCATTTTTCCCTTGATGTATTTGTAGCCCTCGGGCTTCAAATTACACCTCAGGAAAAATAAGACGTTTATCTCCCTTAGTATATAATGTACTATTTTAAAATATATATTAATCATTCAAAGAGTAACGTGTATTTAATAAATACTCCGGTATTATTGCAAAACCTAGCTTTTAATTTCGGCTACACCAGACAAGATAATGTTATTTCTCTTATAAATTCAATACAATTTGTCAAATTTTTGCAACGCACCCAATGATATATTTGAGTTATACAGGGTGACACAGAGTCGTGCAGTTTCTTTAAAATTTCACTGGTATGTCCTTCAGTCGCTAAGCATATTTTTAAGAAGGCATCCGACACGGTGTTATCCTTACTTGGACGATAGATTATATCAAACTTGTAGCAAAATAATTCTAACCGCTATCGCGTTAAGTTTTCGTTATTCTATAGATAGATAATTTGAGTAGAATAAAGCGTCTTCGCTGAAATATTATTAAAAAATTTGATAATGGTACTTAGAAAACAGTAATTGCTTAATGTAACACGTAAAATTGGAATAGAACGTATGTACCTGACAGTTATTAAACCCCAGTTTTCCATACCTCCAGGTTCAAAATATTTGCGTGGAACTGTAAATACATCTAGTTTATTTAAAGTGTAATTAATACCTGTAAAATCCTCTAAGGTATGTAGTAATTTGTCTAATACTGATAACACGTAATCTGTTTTTCTGTTTAAAATAGCTTTAGAATTTGCAAATATGCGATGTTTTCCATTTCGATTGGTGTTTTCATAGTCAGATACAGCAAATGCTACCAAATACGTTGACAAGTCAACAGTTTCTTTATATGTGTCTTGAAAACGATTATTTCCTAAATTTCTAAGTAAAGTTGATTAGTATAATCTGCAATAAAAAATTAATATTACTGTTCTTACCTGGTATAATCGAGTTGTTCGTTAGATAACGAGTTGTATTTGTCGGTTCTGATTATATTATTAATAAATTTTGCTTTGAGTGCCGGTTCGTCAAAACATGGAAAAGCTTTTCTGGCACCTGCTGGTTGGAAATCTGTTAGAGCAAAAGTTCTGAAAATATGTGAGTTCAGTTTTGCAAATAAACAAATAGTCTTTCTCTGCTCTCATTTATACCTTTCTTGTCCCACTGTGTCTGCATACTTAGCTAAGTAAAAGCCCACGTTATCAAACTTTAAATCGCCTGAGAAATTTCCAATGGTTAAACTATACTTTTCTTGTTGTAATAATTTGTTTTCTGAATTAATAATATAAAAATGTCTATCTTCGTCAATGGTTGAGTTTAAAAAAGTTATTTTCGATCCATTGTAGTTAGTAATTAAAATACTATCTTTACTTATATTAAGATTTGTTGCATGAATCGTTATATTTTTGGTGTCTTCTAATGCAATTAGCTCTATAATAATACTACCACTGAATATGGATGAACTAACGTTAGTTTCCAGTACTGGTTGGATAGTTATATTATATCGAAATGGTCGTATATTTTTTGGAAGGCGATAACTATCATCTGCTCTCTGCAATATACACAGTGTTTGTGTTACACAGCACACAGCAAAGATCGCAAAGGTACGCCACAACATTGCACTTGTGATGTTGCTAAAACAAATTTGAATTGGATATCAACTGATAATTTTAATTTTTCTTTTTATATTATAAGATATCATCAAAAAGGTAATGATTACTCAAAATGGAGTTGGTGGGTTAATAATGGTAATAGAAACTGAAAAGCTTCTCTATAAACATTTAATCAGAAATTGTAGATTAACGGCTACATATTTCGACAACAATTGTTCGCATTTTTAGGCTAGTTAAATTGTTTATAAAATTGTAAAAATAATTGTAACAGACAATTCAAGCACAACAATGATAAATTACTTTAAAAAGAAAAGTTTTTAACACAACATTTGAAATTAAGTAACGTACATTTAGAACGTAATTTAACAATAAACTAGCAGAACCTGTGGGGCACCCCCGATTTCTTTATTATCTCTCTGCTTTGAACATTTTCCTCCTCCGCTGAATCAGTCTGAATGAGAACTGCTCCTACAAATAAAATATGTGAAAAAAAACTAAAAAATTTCCGGTTTAATAACCTCGAAAGAAAACCGAACAAAAAACACCCGTTAAGTCTTCAGGAAAATATCATAGCTCCAGACATAATTCTTTAAAAATATCGGGAAGAAAGTTAGTTAAGCTTATCATTTGTTCTTATTTTAAGGGAAATGCCTTAACGGTGATTTTCAAAATGTTTTTGAAACTAAGTCCGCGCTGAAGAATCTTATTAGGCATTTGCATATAGTTTCAAAACAAAATTCACCCTTAATCATATAAACCAAAGATATAATGATATAACTAATACACTCAGGAGCTTCATGACCCCAAGCACCCTGCACGATTAATAAATACCTAAGCTGTCTCGAGATGTAAGACATGTTACTGAATAAGTAATCACTAATAGTAAATTTCCTACCGAAGCATCTAGAATTTGTAGTAACCAGTTATGTAGTAAACACTTTTTAATAATAAGTGAAATCCGTGGGCTATAGTCCACGTTTTTTAAAATAATAAATAAGCGATTTAAGTTGGTAGTACAGTGGACCGTGGATTAAAGTTCTAGTTAGTTAAATTTAATTATAGAGATTGATTTAATTCTATCTAAGTCGATTTTGACAAATTTGTTTGCTAAGATTAGGCAGGGGAAAAAGTTGCCCCTCCCCTAAATATGGCTGCACGTAAAACTTAATTTTTGAATTTTATTCTACTTATACTAACGAGCACTTTAGCTTAAACCAACATTTTCTATCGTCCTGCGTTTATTAAAAAGAGGGGCATTAGTTTACATTTTTTGAAAATTCATAGTAAGCGTTACAGAGAACTGGGACACGAAACAAATTATAGCCCGCTTCTAAAAGCTTTACAATGTTAAAAAAAGTGGCCAGTTTTTGTGCAATGGCTTTTTACCAAATATCCAAAAATTTACAAATATTTACACTTCGCAGTTTTCATTTGTACAAACATTGTCTTGCGTAGTAACAATGTAACAACTCTAGGGCTATTGTAATACCAAAGTTAATCTTAAACCAACCATTTTAAAGCTACAGTGCTTAGAAACAATTTTTCGATTTGGTTTAACGCCCTCTATCATATTATTTTTTTACATCTACGAAATTCCGTTTGTGGAAAAAATGCTACAAAAAGGATATCTAACTTTCGTTTTCGATTATGGTAGTAAAATTATTTAAAATTTTTGAATATGTAATTAACTTAAAAGTATGTATATAAATGTGACGGTTTGGCTCCCGCATCATCTCGGTTTATTACATAAATGTGCTAAAGCTAAAGATGAAATGTAGTGCATTTCGCGTCAAACAATAACTCAATTGAATGTGGATGTAATCATGGGAGTGGGGGGCGAGAGGTGCCCCTCCTACATGTTGATTGAGTTGGGAAAATCGTTAGAAGTTTAAAAATTTAAACTGGGTATAATTGCAACAAGAACTAAATAATGTTGATCAAAAATAAAATGCCGATTGTTTAAAGAATGCAAAACACCCAATGACTATATAATATGACTAATGTTTTTCAAATTGATTTTATTTAGGACTGTATGTGAAATGGCGAGAGCATCGACTAATTTATGGCAATGCATTTGACACCCTAGGCGTCACTGTCTTATATCCAAAATGCCAATACCAACTTCCAACAATAGACAATCATAATAACAAATTGGAATCAGACTTATTCAATCACTCCTTGTTCAATTTTTGGTCTGGTTGCATGTATGCATGAACTTGAGAAAAAAATGAAATCCAAGCCCAAGCGATACAAAGTGCAGTGTTGTGCTTGTGGCGTCCAATTTAATAATGACAATACACAATTACATGGCGGAAAGCATGTACAAATTAAAACAGTGGGTGCACCAGAAAACCCCTTTGAGGCTTCAAGACTGATAAGAACTTCAATTCCAAGTACATCTGCGGCCACATTAAAAATTGTTCCCTTATAAGTTGGGAGAAACGTGGTCAGTTGGCAAATTAGTATATATTAGTATATCCCCCCTCCCAAAGTCACTATTGTTTAATCAAAGGTACTTTTGTAGGTCAACAATATTATTATCTGTCGATGGACGTGCCGAGAAACGAACAGACCGTATACAAATTGAAATAATAATAAATTGTGCTGGTTTTCATGAAAAAGTTCTGTGATTAGTATTAAATTAGTTAAATTTAAAACACAAATTTGGAAGTATACTCGGCGTCCACACGGTTCTAGGACATTTGCTCGCCGTCAGTTTTTCGTCTTCGTTTGCTCACCATCGATTGCTCGTCGCCGTTTGCTGTTTAGTAATTTCACTTTAAGGTTTTATATACCTAAAATACAACAGATAACTGGAAGTTAAAAAAAACACTAAAAATTTTGTTGTGTCGCGAGCGTGTGACGACTGTTTGCCAACTGCGCTATAAACACACGAATGCGGAAAAGTGTAATTTCGGAGCTATAAAGCCGGTCTTGTTTACAGCAATCGTAAATTAATTAATTAAAACAGTAATTAAACCGGAAGCATACCAAAATTTCTTACCGAGTAATACAAAAATATGCGTTCGTCATCGTAATGACGTCTAAAATTGTAGGAAATATTTAAGGGAGACATTACACGAGATCTTCAGTTTCGCCATGTTATCTTCCTATGTTCGGCTAGTCTTGGGACACATTGTATATGTCAATGCAAAGTGAAATAAAACAGCGCATCAAATTTAAATTTTAAAATGTTAACCACCTTCATTCATGCCAGCAATTTTGCATGCCAAAATAAGTTTCTATGTTTGAAGTAGTAATTTTCTCTGTCATGATGATATGACTAATAAACAAACGCAAAGTAGAAATCACAAGTCGGTGCTCCTAGACAATGGAGTTTAATTTTGCGACACTTCTCGCATATTACAGAACGCGACGCATTTGTATTATTGAGCACTCAGACATTTGATATCTAATCGGTATTTATTTCCATATAAATGTAATTTCTTGCCACTTCACTCATTTACACTTTGTATTGTAATGTTCATCTGCAAAATAGTCTAATATTTATTGAATGGAATTGAGCTTGCTGTTTATTCAAAATTAGCAGTTATTTATCAATCTAGGTTTTCGGTTTATCATCATAAACATGAGCCTGTTTAACCCATAACCTGTGTTTATCAAGCATTTTCTGATAAATGTCATGAACCTAATAGAAGATGTAATTAAAGTTAATAATTTATATTTCAATAGTAATAACAACTACAAAATGCTAGTTACGTACATTAGAACAAAATTTATAATTTGATCTAAATTTTGTTACTACTAAGAAAAGTTATAGTTTTAAATTAGTGTAACTTTATTGCTTAGATTTGTTCATTTAAAAAGGCATTAAACATTCTTAATTTTCTTTTAAGTTGTTTTGAGAAGAAAACCGTCGGGTAACTCCCACAAGAATATTCCTCCTCGTATACAGTCGCTGTTTTTTTTTCTTATTTTTGATTCAACACATTATATTACTTTTCATTGTGGAAGTCACTGTTACCATACTGTCGAAGATGCGTCATCAATCGATCCGAAACTGGTATTTGTTGAATTAATAAAAACTGTGTTAAACTTGTTTGTACGAAAGTTACGTACTTAAGGTCAGGGCATCTAAAAAGAGAATATGCACACATTTTTAATAAACGAGACGTTTATTACGGTTTTTTTTCTAGTAGCTAATTTAACACTGTTAAATATTGTTTAGGTAATTTTGACTCTTTCATTTTAGAATCGCAAACATTGTTATGCATTTAAATCAAATATTTAATTTTCTTATTGACTATTACTCTATTAAACTGTTCAGTGAAACGGCCGGAAAAAACACCTAGAATTTTTTAAATGAAACTTCTTTGCCGGCGGGTGCAACATGCCATGTAACGGATGCAATTGTGGCCACCTTGCCGCACGATGGCCTTTCTTAAATGTTTGCGTCGGTAGTAATTAGACTGTCGCTGGAGTGTGTTATGTTCTGCGCTTAACCAAGACGCAGCACAAACAAAAAATGGAGCATTACTATATGGTTATTTATCTACGCATATAACTCTATGTCAGCGACATAACTAGATAGTTGAATTTAGAAATAATCAGTTTAGTTTCGGTTTTAACCAAAATTAACAGTTTCTGCATCTGTCAGTAGAAGCCTTGATTGTACATAATCAAGGGTAGAAGTAAATTTTCTAAATCTACTAGTGTTAGTGATGTAAAGAAACTAAATGAAATTGTTGAAGTGCTCACAGAAACTGCAACAGAAAACATACATGGCTGTTTATAGAAATGCAGTCATTGACGGTAGAATTATCAGAGCTAGCAGTAGGTATCTTGCCGCCTGGAGCTAACTTTTTTAATTTGCCTATAACAAAACCAGAGGCCCTACGGTTTGCGTTACGCCACTACTGATTGCTGCACTACCATTTTTATCCTTAATAATAACCTTTAAGCAAAATAAATGTAAAATGCTGGGATATATTTCAAAAAGGTATCCGATATTTATAACAATTGGTGCTCGAGGGGTTTAAGAACTGCTAATTGCAAATTCAGGATCTAAAATATAAAATTTAACATGGCGGATGCAATATGGCGATAATATTTTATAAAGTTATTTAATTTTCATAAAACTTAGTATTTAAGGAGATTTGGGGCTGCTAATTACCAATCCTGAGAAATGATTTAAAATATCAAAAGAAAGTAAGCTGTTTTTGTTGATGCCGACACATAGTACAAATAGGTACCTATCCAGTTTGCTAAAAAAGTCGATTTAGATTATTTATATCTGGCAAGTGCCAAAGTGCCATGAGTAACATGGTTGAAATCGGTAACCTAAAAATATAATGTTTGAGGCTTTCGCATCATCATTTGGGGATTAACCTAGCATAATCGGCTAAGAAGCGACCTATGGCTTGTCTGTTTTAACAAGCAATTGTTTTAAACGTTTAAGCCAAAGTAGTTGGTGGGTCCTGCCTGCTTAAGCAAGGCCGTGGACCCTACCTGTTTAAACAAAGCCGTGGATCCTACCTGTTTAAACAAGGCCGTGTGCTTCTCTTTCTACTTTTGGTGTCTCGACCAGCGCTAAGCCTACGCCTGCTTATATTGTTGAGGTGGACAAGGATTTCATCTTACTATTTTCAGTATATTTGGTTTCTCAGGCCAACAATACTTAATCGGTTATTGCTTGTTAGCTGTTTGTAAACTTATACAAACTAACGTTTCACCAGACATTACAGCATGCATCTTTAGAAAGACCATAGCACTGAAATCAAGTCCTCATTTCATTTTCATTTTCAAGGTCTATATTGAAAAAAAATCAAAGTCAAAAAACAGTTTTTACGTTAATGTTGAAAAAAAAATATTACTTATTTATGGATACAATATATGTGCTACTATGCTACTTATACTGCTGGTGTTGGTGTTGGTGTCTTCTCGTCTATTCTCTTGAGGGTGGCGTAGATTTTGTTTCCGGGGTAGGATATCATCGGGTATTCTAGAAAAAATGCAGAAATTGTTTGTGTTTCGAATCCTGGTGGTAAATTCGCCTTGTTGAGGGAAAAGGTTAAGGACGGTGGTAATGAGGAACCTCAGCCAATCGGTTCCTTTCTCTTCTGTTGGTGTTGGGGCGGAAACATCCTTCAGTGGAATGGTGGCTTCGGGGGCGGCAGCTTCTTTGGGTCGTGTGGGACACCGCATAGAGAAGGCCACATGGTCTCCCCCGCAGTTTCCACACTTGACTTCCGTTCCTGGTTTGCACGAGGAGGTGGTGTGATTGGCTCCGCAGATCCCGCAGGTCGGCTTCTTCTCGGGGCAGTTGGCGCCGGTGTGGTCGTATTTGAGGCAGCGGTGACATTGGCTAGGTTGTGGTTTGGTTGGGTGGGATGGTTCAGCGGAATACAAGTGTGAGAATATACAGAGTTCGCGACTCAGGAGAGCGTCTAGCGAGGCCTGACAAGTGGTAATCACTCGCAGTAACCTCGTGTCGTGATCCGTTGCCTTGGAGCGAATTCTCCACACGTTTGTGAAAGAGATGGATTGGAGGGCGAGAGATTGTTCCGCGTCTTCGGTTGTGATGTTCAGTTCGACCCCCCGAACAACACAAGAGAAAGACGGAGGCTTGGCGGCGACGGCGGTGTGTCGTGATGTGGTGCGGGTGGTGGAGATGTTCAGTGGAGTCCCCCCATCTGGTGTCTCAGGGCGATGAGCTTCTCGCGGAGGTCAGAGTGAGGAGCAGAAATGGTGGCGTTTCCGTTGGGGAAAATAGATATGTTAGAGAGAACCATTCCAGGAATTGTCATCATGGCCTGGTGTACGGCCTTGTTGGTAGCGTACTCCTTTTCCTGAAACATAAAGTGTTTTAATAGGAGAAATGCTGGAGGCGGTAGAGTGGTTGGAGGCGATGGAGCGGTTGGAAGCGGCGGAGTGGTTGGAGGCGATGGAGCGGTTGGAAGCGGCGGAGTGGGTGGAGGCAGTGAAGTTGGTTCTGGAGCGGCGGTGATGAACGGTAACCCATTCAGAGGTGGGAAGGTCGGACAGGGAAACAGGGGGTGGAATATGCGGTGTAGACGATCCGGGGAGCGGGTTCTTGCGGAAATACTCGGTGGTGCCGATTTCTTCTAAGGTGGTGATAGGAGGTCCGGGCGGTGGCGTGAGGGAGGCGGCGTCGGTATCTTCGGCTTTCTCTTCCTGTTCTTCATGGAGGGGGTCTGGGCCGGGGAAGGTTGGTCGGACTAGGGCTGCTTCTGCTGTCTGCTTGTGGTAGAGATCTTTAGTGGGGCGTTTATCAGCTGCCTCAACTCGATCAGCTGCTCGCGGAAGTTGGGTTGGCTCGTAGAAATGGTGAATTTTCCTTTGAAGTAAGCGGACACTAGATCAAATCAAATCAAATCAAATTTATTCAAATTTAACTACAGTAATATAATAAAGTATAATACATTAATCCTGCACTTAAGCGAAGCTTGTGCGTGCAGTTAAGAACTATGATAATAAAAATAAGATATACTTAATTAAGTACTCCAAACTTAATAATATAATAAGATCACGAACTAATGAACCATGTCCCGTTAATAAAGACAAAACAGTCAAGTAAGACAATACATATGTGTAAACTAAAGCTCCGCCAACTGTGAGCAGTACTAGCTATGAAACATTCTTTGTATGAAAAGGAAAAAGAAAATTTGAATATGCAGATAACATATAGGATAACGTTGATAACTTTTATTTAGACAAAACAACAGTATTGATTTGGCATATAAAAGACGAAGCTCTAATACATCCGCCTCGTTAAAAAGAAGTTCGGATGAGAATCTTGAAGTTTTCTTAAGTAATATTTTTAAAAGGAGTCGTTGAGTTTTTTCTAATTCAAGTATAGTATTGGTGTAAGCACCACCCCACACTATGATACCATATTTTAAAACAGATTCAGCTAGTGCAAAATACACTAGTTTAAGTTGGGATAGAGGCAAAATGTCACGCAGTGCTAGAAACTTATGAATTAATCTTCGACATCTTGTTACCAAATAATTAATATGAGGTTGCCATTTCAGGCACTGATCAATAATTACTCCGAGATATTTAACTTTATTGATTTTTTTGATTTGTAAACAATTACAATTGACTTTGTTGCAGGTAAGATTGTGCACCTTAGTCGAAGTTCGCTCCAGGTACTCTCTTCATGGCGTAGTATAAAGCCTTGGGCGTTGAATAGTTTGCTGGGAAGCCTGAAATATAGAATGTTGCGGTTAGAGTGCTGCTGGAGGCGGCAGAATGGTTGGAGGCGGCGGTCGCCATGGTGCAGCTTCCTTGGGGAGTCGGAGAATAGGTGAGATTCCCCGGACCCAAGATAGATGTTTTGGTAGAGCTGGCTGGTTGGTGGTGTTCTGGTTGCGAGACCTCGAATGCGAATGAAATCAAGTCCGGAATGCGGAGGTATTTCATCTTGTTGTTTTACAGTACATGTATCTACTAATGATTAAGTGGAAATTTAAGGTTACTTTAATAACTCAAATTTATTATTTGACAACAATAACTACAATAATTTAATAGGAACATAGTACAAAAACTAACGAAGCAGGTGTTCAAATTGCCTTCCCCCTTCGTTTTCGCAGAGTATAATTCTTCTACGCATCGAACCTCTAACACGAGCTAACATTTCCGGTGTGATAGAGCGACAACATTGAATTATCCTTTCGCGTAGACGTTCTTCATTTCGAATGGGCACTTCATAGACATAATTTTGTACTTTGCCCCACAAAAAGAAGTTTAGCGGAGTCAAATCGGGACTACGGGCAGGCCAAGGATGCAATGCACCTCGTCCAATTACGCGTCCCTCAAAACGTTGGTTAAGATAATTTCTCACATCCCTATGAAAATGCGGAGGTGCACCATCATTTAAAAACCACATGCTATTTCTTACGTTTTGAGGAACTGTTTGGAGTAGAGCCAGTAGTTCATTAATTAAGAAATTTAAATACATTTCACCATCTAAATTTCCATTAAAAAAATGTGGACCTATTACAAAATCGAAAATAATATCGCACCACACATTAAGAGAAACAATTCTCTGAAAATGAGTTATCCTGATCCAGCGGGGATTGTCTTGGGCGTAATAGTGGCAGTTATGTCGATTAACCGTGCCGTTGTTTGAAAACCTCGCTTCATCACAGAATAATACCATACTTAAAAATTCCGCATTGCCGTTTAAATGCCGTCGAAGAAATTGACAATACTGAACACGATGCTCATAATCCCTATCTTCAAGATGGTGTATGGTATAGACATGGTAGGGGTGAAATTTGATCGTCTTAAGAATATTGAAAACAGATCCTTTGCTAATGTTTAAGGCATTTGCAATCGCTGTTTGACTTGTATGGGGATTATCCGTAACCATATCAATTACAGCTACTTCGTTATGTTCAACCGTAACTTGCCGTGCCCTTACTTTTGGTTTTGAAAATTGCCCATACTCTTGTAAATTCAGAAGAAGCATTCTAAATGTTTTGTCTGTTGGAATTCGTCTACTGGAAAACGTTGCGCATACAAAGTACTGGCAGCACTCGCATTTTTGCGACATTCACCCAGAATTAGAAGCATGTCCACTTTGTTAGCGTTGGAATACATTTTGCACCAAAGATTAGTGATCGATAATCTTTGTTTTGCACCGTTCACGTAATGTGGCTTAACGAATTTGATTAGTAAACTGTCAAGTTAATGAATGCAAACATGATTGCCCTGATCTTAATTATAGAAATATTTTGTTTTAAAATAATAGTCGGCAGTGACTTGTATTGTGTGTTGCCTATTTAAAAAAATTTAGGCTCGGAGTTTTAAAATGGGCACTCTTATTCGTGATTTCTTTATAGAGAGATCAGTTTGTCCGATGTAGTTTTAACCACAAGAGTAAAACATTTTGTATGTACCAGTCGATTCAGATTGTCGATTATTAGGGTTTCTTTCGTTCTAAAAACTGTTTTTATGCTGTGCCTTCTCTAAGAACATGCCCTATTTTACCAGTAGTGTCTTTACTGTAAGTAAAAAAGGCGAAGGCGTCCGGAGGTGTCAATTCCTCTTTAGCCCTGGGCTGTTCAGCATTGCGGATGGATTTGTGTATTTCTCTCGCCGTGTAACTCTTCTGTTGTAACGATGCCAACAGGTGTCTAAGTGAATCCACCAGGAGTACTTCACATAGCGAGGTGTATGCCGAAAATCATTTACTGCTTTAAAATTTACCTGTTTCGCGGTCAAACTAAACTAACTGATAGCAAGTTTAAAGTATTGATACAGTTCAATACTGCTATTATCAAAATATACGTAAAAAAGCTGAAATGTGGAGTTCGAGTGGAGTTTCCCACACTAGATAGACTTACCGTATTTGCCAAAATGTAAATTTGATAATTATAATGTTATACATTTCACTGGCTGTTAGATTTCTACAAAAACAAGTAATATAAGCAACCTTCCATTCCATCCACACTTTGCTGTCAGTTTGTGACGTTAGCCATAATGAAACTGCCGCTGAGTAACCATGCTCGATCATAACTTGACCAAGTTCAATAATTTTTAAGTAAACAATTTTTTTCTAAATTATGATTCAATAAAATTTAAGTTTTTTACAGTAGCCAACCCTATCCTAAATTTGTCAGTCAAAAAAATTAAAGGAGGGGACGTGTAGTCTCACCAAATGTAAAGTATCAACTTTTGATCGTCATAAATTCATAGAAGGTGCCACAGTGGAACTGATTAGCAGGAAATCGTCTAGAAAGTCCTGGCCGAGGTATTCAGTCGTCTGACTGGTATTTAGCAAAAAACCAAATTGTAGCCTATGTTTGCGTATATAAGACTAGAAAGTTAAAAAAAACGTCTTGCTGATTTCTGAAAAATATTGTTTTCAAAACTTTAAATATGTAGGATTTCCACTTTTATTACAGCATCCCCACCAAGTCTAAAAGAATTTAAAAACAAACATTACATTTTGGTTCTACTAAACATGGTAAGCAATACTGCGTAAGAAAGAAAATTTAATAGGATTTAGTTTAATAAATAAAGAGGTACCCATTTTCGATCGTCAAAATGTAGCCAGTTTTTAGTTCTAGCACCCTATGAAGTTTAAAATAATCGTGTTTTTGAAAATAATTATTGTTTAATTTTTTTTAGTTTTCATGAGCACCATTGCGACCGTTTTTAGATTTTCCAAATTAATTTCATTACCCACAAAGAGCTGTTAAAAAATCGTAGCAGCCGTCATTTTGAAGTCTAACTTCTGCTTCCGGTTTCGGATAGCTTAACTAGAACTACAATTTTTGAAATAGCTGTTTATTTAAAATGTCATCAAAATCGGTTTAGTATTTTCGCATTTAGAGGCGTCACACAACTACACAGACACAAATACACACATTTACACACCCACAAACAGACATTAAAAAAAACATTTTTTAGTGTTTTTTTGACCTCAAAACGAATATTTCCGTCAAAATCTCGATCTCTAAAATTTTCATGAAGACCATACCCTATACTGAGAGTATAGAAAGGTGAAAAGTAAATACGAGTATCGACCGCAGCTATAGTATACGCAATATAATTACACATAAATGTGTTGCTTTTTAAATTTATATACAAATAAACGTAATATCAACATAAAAAATTTAATTATATAGTGAAATAAATATAAGTTTGAAACAATGCCATTAAAGAAGTTTTTATGTAGAAGTTGATGAACCTTGTTCATGATTCTTTTGGCCCTTTTTAAGAAATCCCCATAATCTCGTTCCAAAATTGCACTTTTTTTTCTTAGGTTTTTCTTGCTCAACAATTACGTTGCTGTGCGTTCCAACAAGCTGTTTTTGATTAGCAGCAATACTTTTGATTACTTCTGCCCCACTAGACGTTTCTTCGTAAAGTTTGTCAGTAATAAGCGGGTCATCACTGTTTTTGTCATCTCCCTGTGCTCCAGTATTGTTTTCAGTAGTAGAAGATACTTGTCTTTCTTCTTCTTTAAATGCATTCGAGCTAAGATCAACTATATCCATTATATCATCTGGAGGCATCTGAATTAACTCAGTTTCATCATCGTCGTTCGGTAAAGCTACTTTTTCCGGAAAAATGTTTTTTTGAACTCGAAATGCTTCTTCACCTGGCTTGACGTGATCTAGTTCAATCACTTGCAGTATTTGTTCGGTGGATTCCTCCCATTCTTTTTGATTCTGCTGAGCAAGTTCATTCATCATCAAGTATTCTGAAATTATTCGGGGGGAATTTTTAACCAAATCCGTAACACGAGACTTTTTCTCAATAGCTCTGGATACTTCTGGTTCTACGATGGATTCGTTAGTTATATTTTCAGGTATTTTTCTTGGCTGATCACCAATACCACTTTTTGCAGATAAGTTATCGTAATTAACAATCTTATAGTGTAGTGATAACATTTCTGCAAGGAGTTTCTGCATTTCAATTTCTGCTTCATTTTGTTTATCTTGCTCTGTGCCCTGATTTACGCTGATCTTATTCAAGCCATCGATTATTTCGGAAATATCTGGTTCCGCGGTTACACCTGCATGTTCTACAACGTCACCGTGCGACTCATTCGTTTTCTGTATTGCATTTTTTGAATCGTTTTCGTTGACGTGTAATAGATTCATAGTAGCTCTATGATGACCACGCGATTCTTTTATTTCTTTCCAGTGTTTTTCTGAAATATACATGTATTAACATAAAAAATAGTATTAATCAAATGCTAACCTGTATCTCTGGCTTGGGTGGCAATGTCTAAAGCGCTTTCTAAGATTTCGTTTACAATTTCTCCGGCTATGACATTTGCTAAGTTTGGAGCTTCCTTTCGACTTAAAGAATCGTCTTCATAATATTTTATTTGTTCACCACTGCTAGCTATTAAAATGATGGCTATTAAAGGTCACTTCTAACGCTTGACTAAGTCTTACCAATTTCATAGCTAATATTCACACCAGACATAATTAAAACTGACATATAAATGTATAACTGCACAAATCTGTAAACTGATTGAAGTAAATAACAACATAAACGATTGTTTTTATTTGCTTCCTTGCATCTTGATATTTTACAAAAATTGACACAACAAATTACAGTTTGGTAGTTTATTAAGAAATGTAGTGCTCTAATTTCAGTTAATGTTAAATTATGCGTCGCCGATATATGTAAAAAAATGTCCGTTAAACAAAATCTTCTTGTGCTGTTAACTTATAACGGCAAATCGGTTACATAGATCACAATGGCCAAATGACAAAGAATTTTACAGCAGAGATGAGGAAGAAATTTTTAACTACGATTATGAAGGAACTTCGGATACCCATTCAATCTTCGAGATAAATAATTGTTTAAAACTGTCTCATTTAGTGGATTCTTCTAAAGACAATGTGAAGCTTTCTGTAGAAGTTGAAATTGTAGATAGCTTAAAACACTTAATCGCTTCACCTGGGCGAAAAAATGGAGCACTTTTAGACGTAACAATTGTACGACCATCAGATTTAAATTTTGTTCAAGGTTCAGACACCAGTAACACGTTAGCTTTCAAAAGTACCTACAGAAGTACGAAATTTAATAGCTTTAATGGAACGAAAAAAACATCATAAAAAAAACTTATCAAAGAATGTAAAAGTAAAGCTGCAGCTTCGAAAGCAGAAACTGTAAACGAAACAAAACGCAACATAAAAAGCAAACATATGCTTACAGGGAATAAAGAATGTGAAATGCAGAAATGTACATTAAAACGTCCGAAAAATGCAACATGTACACGAAATAACATTACCGTAATGAGTTCTCCTTCCAAATGTAGCTTACATAGAGATTACAAATTAGGTAAAGAACATTACACTTTAGATCCACAAATATTAAAATATAAAGAGAGAGAGGCTTACACAAATTCAGCTCCCATATCAAATTTAAAGCCGCTTGTTGGCGAAATTAAAGAATCGTTAAAACTTTTGGAAGCAAGCATTACTCAGATTGGAGATTGTTCTTCAGAATTTTTTAATTCTACATCATATTCTAATGTTTCTGGCGATGTACTACATTGGAAACATGGTAATGCATATTATACCCCCAAAGCTTTCGACGATGAACACTTACACACACAGCAGGTTTACGCTGCTATTGATAATTATAATAAATTAAAAAATCGGTTAGCTTGTCAAAATCCAGAGAGAAGGAATCATAATAATGAAAAACCATGTTTGTGCCGACATTGCGGAATGATTGATCTCTTAATAGAATCACGAAAAAGACCGATTATGTCTTCTTCACCAGCGAAAAGGGCAGATGATTGTTGGCAGAAAAACTATGATGATACTAAAACCCAAAAATTTGATCATAAAACACCCCGAATAACACGCAAAGAGCTGCCGAAAAATACACATGGCGATAAGACGAAGATCAATGATGATAGTTATTGGATAATCCGCGACATAGCGTCTAGACTAGAAGCACTAGAAATTAGAGTAACTGCCCAAGAACAACGAGCAGTACCCAAAGATTATTTAAAAAAATAGTTAACAAAGTTTGGAACAGAAACGATTCGGATTTATTAAATTCTATGCCATCCGGTAATAGGGACCGTAAAGATCGCTCGACACAGTATAGTGCAGAAGCCTTTAAAAACACGATAAAGTTGCAAACGTTTGTGATTTTAAGTTTGACCGTAAACGTTTTTGAATTTGAATTGATTAATGAAATCAATACTTCCCTACACCGAAGGTATGGGAAAGTAAGAATCAATAGTTTTCTTCTCGGATTTTTAGAATTCTGTGCATTTTTCACAATTTTATTACACGTCTCAAAAGTGGTAATCAACTTAAGTGCTGATATATATGATATTTAAAAAAGTCACTACATTTATTGTATAATATAGCAGTAACATAAAACTAAATATTCACTAAAAAAAATCTTGCATCTTTATCACAAAGCTCCTGTTTTTTTTTGATTCCAGAGTTACTTCCTTAAATTAGCACTTTGCTAGCGCTATTTAGGATAAAAAAAGACGTGAAAAAAACTGGAAGAAATTGGGGAAAGCGACTGGTAGGGTGAAAAGACCCCCATTTAACCTACACCAACATACAATACACCTTCAAGGACGTCTTGGCAGGGAATCGAACCCGGCACATTTGAAAGTAAAATTTTTAATTGTTTTTATTTGTTTAGGTTTCAAACTTTTAAATGGAAATTTTTACCAAAATTGCAATTGCATAGTGTGGCAAAAATGTCGTTTTTATTAAAGGCTTAAAACTACCATGAACCGCACAGGTAGTCTGTGCTTATTTGTGAAGCAGGCGTTTTGGATACATCTCCTCCGCATTTCGTCTCTCCAGCAGTATTAAATCGGCCTTTACGCAAAGTCAGGTTTAAAAGGAAACAATTGGCGACGTACTTCGCCTAAACTTCCACATACTTCAAAAATAATGATCATTTATGTTTCCACAAATATTTTATATCATGGAAGTATATATTACAATGATTCCCTTACTAGAAGGATAAAAAAGTAAAAATGCCAAATCTAAACCAAAAACATTGACGTAATTAATTATTGGTGTAATTAAATTTTTTTGTAAGAATTTTAAGCTATTAAAGCATGCACTTATCGCTACAAATTAAAATTTGTATTGTAGTTTTTTTGATAACATAAAGATATAATTAAGTCAATTTATATCGAGCTAATTTACATATTTATTTGGCACCAGCAAACCGTGTTTAAATAAAATCAACGGCTTTTCACTATGTACTTCACTAAATTATCGTAATTAATTATATTAGGTATGTTTTTAAATTCTGTTTTAAACTTCTGTTATGCATTCATATGGGGAAACTAGGTAAAATAATCAAAGATAAAAAATTCCACAAAAGAAATGTAGGAAAACAATTCAAGGAAAAAAAATCGGAGGAAAAGTGGTTCACGGAAAAAAACAAAACGCAAAATCTAGTTTACTATTTTTAATTTTAATTCAATATTTAAATTTATCAGTAAAATACACTCACTCAAAAATTTAATAATGCAGCACTGACAGAAAAGTTATGTTATTTAACCATATTTGCGAAAAATAACTTAACTTAAATTGTAAATAATGAATTCTAATTAGAAAAATCATGAAAATACATTTAATTTAAAAAACTCAATTAAAATTTAAATGAAAAAAAAATAGATTGTTCTAAATTAGATCGATTTTTGTCATATCCTGTTTCTGTCTACATGCTTTTGTAACTTTTGGGTACGCACATAAAATATTTAGACCCAATTCAAAATAGGTAACATTTTTTACACCGTATATAATCTAAGTTTTTATCTAATTTTTGTATTTTGTAAGTAATTAAAAGTTGGTATTGAGAGTCAGTAGTTGCTTCTTCTGAGGAAATTCTTCATTTTAAATATGGCTACAATTAAGTCGAAAACTGCGTTAAATAACAAATTAAATTCTTTATTTATATACAGATACTCATTAAATTAAATTCTCCCTTTACAGCATATTTGATCAACTCCAGTAATAATAATACAGTCAACAACTACATTTTATATGTAGAATTTTTTTCCGTGGATTATCTTTTCTCTGCATTTTTATTTTTTTGGATTTGTTCCTGGATTCTTTTGCCGTGGAATTTTTTGTCTTGAATTATTGTACCGTTTACGTCGGCAACTCTAAAAGATACGAAGACGTTTAAATCAGATGAAGGTTGCGTTGTTAAAATTGCGTAACTTTCGATAAACACGTTGTTGCCATTAAAAGGTATCGTAAATTTTTAAAATGATTTGAAATTCTTTTGTATCCTAATACAAGACTTCACATAGGCTATTGAATTGTTTAAAGTTTATAGCGATTGGCGCTTGCGTCTTTGAATTAATCATTAATCAATTTTAAATTTTTCAAAAACTCCAGGAGGTCGTCGTTGTAGTTCACTGCAAGATCTTTCAGCTCACAAAGTTTTAAAAAATGACGTAGAATTCCCAAGGGCTATTAAATAACATAACAGTTTTTATCAACTGGACAATTTGTTTTTGAGTAATCGGGCATTAAAGTTAACCTATTTAAGAACTCCTAGCGGCTTTCGTTTCAAAGATATAGTATTCCAAAAAAAAAGAAACGGTTAATTGTTTTTTTCTCAGCTTTTTTTGCTGAGACTTTTTTGCTACTTTAGTAGAGATGAATCTAGAAAAAAAACCTGGAAAAAATCTCGGAAAGAAAAGAAACTTCCAGGAAAAAAAACGAAATTTTTCAGTTTTTCTGTTAATGGGCAAATTTCGATAAAAGCAGTTTTATATACAATTTATTTAATTGTGTTACATAGGTATTACTTAACACTACAACCGTTTGCAAAACTCTTAAAATCTAATATTATGATTAATAGCATTTAAAAAATGTTCCATATTTTGAGCTCCTTAAATACCTTTTCGAAGACAAAGATAAGGAGGGCTGTTTCAAATGGTTATTTATGGCAAAACACGATTAGGATACAGAGCATGGACTAAAG
This sequence comes from Ctenicera cuprea, assembly GCA_958336395.1. Taxonomy (NCBI): domain Eukaryota; kingdom Metazoa; phylum Arthropoda; class Insecta; order Coleoptera; family Elateridae; genus Ctenicera; species Ctenicera cuprea. The sequence goes on from OY284490.1 coordinate 42,788,526, forward strand.
ATACATAACATGTTTATTAAACAATAAGTAGGACTAATTGCTGGAGTTCATGTCAACCAAAAAATGTTAATTTCAAATTACCATTAAGCTGCAATCATGTTTTATGCCGATTTCTGTTTAAATTTTGTAATAAATACGAAATAATTAATTAATAACATAGAAAAGCTTTGTATTCAATTGAATCTAGTAATTTTAACTGGTTTTCATAATTATTTTGACATTATTAATTTTTGTCTTCATGGTTTTTATTGCGAGTTTTTTTCCGAAATTGTTTTATCGGTTTTTTTCCGGGTTTTTTTCGAGATTTTTGTTCCTGCACCCATAGGAGGTATCAAAAAGTAAAACTCCAAAAGATGTTCTTATAACAAGAACGCCGAACATGTATTTTTATCTTTTCATCTATTATCTAGATGTAACAAACAATAGAATCAAATTTAAACAGTGTCGTTAAAATCTTGACATCAGAAAACTGTGATACTAGAACTAGAAATGAAATAATGCATAGTTAGACAGCAAACTGCTATTAATAGGCGGTTAGCAGGTATAGAAAAGGTTTGTGCACATGAGAAACTCCGAATTTAAAACCCCTATTTAAATAGAAAAATTAAAACTACCTTAGTAAGAAGGATACGAAAGATTACCAGTGCTGTAAAATATTTTGTCTTTCTTTCTACGATGCTTTGAACCGAAAACGAAGATTATTGTTGACGATTCTAGAATCCGAAACAGATTATTGATTCTTGAATTCAAAATGTATTTTTTCTACTCCCACGTTTTAATTTACTTATTAAGTGGGCGCTGCCTATACTAAAATGATACCCATTTCGATACAGATTTTCATTATGAAATGACCCAAACTGACCAATAGCAGCAAAGGATTGTTTTTGGTAACCATGGTTACAAGAGTTGTTGACAGTTAACATCGCAAAAGAGTTTGAGTTTTTTTGCATAACAAAACTTTTTTAATGAATATTTCTTTTTAAATTAACTGGTCGCAAAAAAATAGTGTACGCAACTCTTATACAATGTATAATGGCTACTAATACACTCGTTTGAATTACGACACTCGCTGCCGCTCGTGTAGTAATCTCACTCGTGTATTAATAGCTATCATTATAGGTTGCATAATATACTATTGGATTTTAGAATTGAATACCAATATTTGACTCTTAGAAACGAAAATAATTGTTTGATTTTAGAATCGGAGTTCGATTCTTGATTCTAGAATCGGCATTCAACTCTTGATTCGAGAATTGGATTTCGATTTTAGATTCTAGAATCGGATTTCGGTTCTCGATTCTAGAATCGGATTTCGATTTTCGATTTTTGAATCGGTTTTCAATTCTGGATTCTAGAATCGAAATTCAATTCTTGATTCGAGAATCGGATTTCATTTTTTCGAGTCTAGAATCGGATTTCGATTCTCGATTCTAGTATCCGATTTCGATTCTCGAATCCAGAATCAGATTCCGATTCTTGATTTTAGCCCCGTGCGACTTTTTTCTATTTCCAACTATTAAAAAAAGGATGCGAGAGAAAAGATATCAATGTGCGAATGCAGCAGTTACAGAATTTCGTAGCATTGTAAAGAACCTCGAGGGAAATGAATTTGCTGACTGTTTTAAAAAAGGTTTTAAAGAATACACAGTTGTATATTAGTGTAGAAAGAGACATTTTGAAAAAGAATATAAAATTTTTGTTAAAATATAAATCCATTTTTTTGTAACCAACAATATTCAGAGCAGCCCTCGTATGAGCATGAATATGACAAAAAATAATACCATGAGAGATCATCAAAACGTGATATTAAAAGATGAAAAGTTGTAACGTTTTAAAGTATTATTATTTGCAAGCAACTATTCAACATACAGTTGTTATACAATTTGTAGAATTATTTAATCTAACTTCAAAATCTTGAACGATGGAGACTGTTCATACAACATTTTGACTTTCGATACTGCTTTCACTATAATCCAAGAGCCACTTTGAAATTAAATCACCGTGCCATTTGTCTAATAGTTTAAAATTGTCTTCAGCATACCATATTATTGGATCATACCCGTTTAAAGTCTTTGTCTGAAATACGAACATGTACATTACAAAACAAATTAGTCACCATTTTCAAATTTCTAATGGTTATTATATTTAATTTTTTTTTATATTTTTGAGTTTTCAACAATTATTTTATTAATCAAATACTTTTTAAGTATGTTACTTTACCTATATCTTTCACATACTTAATACCCTACCTGATCTAGTTCTTCACGAGTTGTAATTTTTTCTCCAATAGATTGTGCGACAGTATACTTGAACCTTAAATAAATACTTATTGATTTAGGGCAGATTTTGAAATCATTTTCTAATAGGAACTTTTGATCGTTTATCAATTTTGATTAGGAATTAAAGAATTAAGTATAATTGCAACAATAATTACAAGTGATTACAGGTATATAAAATACTTAATTACTTCAACAATATTTATTTATTTTAACCTTATACGTATTTTGACATATTTACATGCCATTGTCAAAGGTTATATTAAAAAGTAAACAGTTAGTGTTGTTATAGCAATAGAACTTGGTGACTTGATCTCGGTAATCGTCTGCAGATGACTTGATTTCTTATTCCAAAATATCCAATAGAGGAGAACTTAGGAGATCAATTTGCTCATTCATTAACGGTACAGTTTTTAAATGTTTGTAAAATTCAAAAGCTTTTAGTATATCTAATTTATGTTTATCATCACAAAAGTGTAAACATTTTACAGTGTTAATAAATGTCATTGAATGATTGTGTTCTAGTAAGTGTTTAGTGTAATTGGATTTATGTGGGTGTTTGTATTTGTAACAAAGTACGTGTTCTTTATTCCTAATATTAAAATTTCTAATTGTCTGACCTATATAAACCGATAATTAATTTGTAAATGCCCGATTTTAGCGAATCATCCGTTCTTTGATTTTTGCATTAAATAAATTGTTTAAGATGTTTCTAGTTGTTTTAAAACTTAGTTTGGTTTTAACATATTTTTCTGATTTGTCACCAAAATATGGGATCGAGGCATATTTAATTGTATCGGATGAAGTTGGGGTATACGGATACATTTTTTGAATGGCTAATTTATAATTGTTTTCTTTAATTAATGTATTAATAAGCTTAGTATTATAACCATTACTATAGTAATGGCTATAATACTAAACTTATTGATACATTAATTATAATAAAAAATTTATCCGAATACGCCAACTACGCTAAACACTTACTAGAACACAATCATTTAATGACATTTAATAACACAATAAAATGGTGACACTTTTGTGATGATAAACGTAAATTAGATATACTAGAAGCTTTTGAAATTCACAAACATTTAAAAACTGTACCGTTAATGAATGAGGAAACTGATCTCTTTAATTCTCCTCTATTGGATATTTTGGAATAAGAAATCATCTGCAGACGATTACCGAAATCAAGTCACCAAGTTCTATTGCTATAGCAACACTAACTGTTTACTTTCTAATATAACCTCTGACAATGGCATGTAAACATGCCGAAATGCGTATAAGGTTAAAATAAATAAATACTGTTGAAGTAATTAAGTATTTTATATACCTATAATCAATAAATATGGACTTCAACGAAGTAAAGCTAGAATTTATAAATAAAATAATTACAATACTTACGCGCTGTCTAAATTACCACAATAAACGTCTAAGTATTTTAAAGCTATTTGTACTCCTTTATTGTTAATTTCTACCAAGGTTTGTATAGGAGCTGCTCTATCGGATGAAGAGATGGTGTTGTTTTTATTGCAGATCACAGCAAACATACTAGAAATCAAAATCAACAAAGTTTTAAAGGTAATAATTTACTGATTAAAAACAATCTTACTTCTTCAAAATGTCATTGTTTTTACTACATCCTAATATTTTAATGTATCTAGACTTCTGAGGCACGTCTTTGGTAGAATAATATTTTTGAAACAAAAAGTCCCACTCGTCTTGCGTTGCTATTTGCATTGCTCCGCAAAGTAATGGTTCTTCTAAATCAGGAGATATAGAGATAGAACCATTGTTTTTCCACCATCGCAACTTTTGTATTCCTATGTCTTTACATTCAGGATGTCCAAACTTACACAACCTTTTAAGTATATTCATTCTATTGAGTTTGTCAGTATGCTCATCATGCATTTTTTCTTCAAATCCCAAATAGTCTAATGCACCTTTTAATAAATTTGTTACATAATTCTAAAAATAAAATAAAGCGTATAAAGTGCTGAAAAAACTAAAATTAAAGGTATTTGCTTTATACCTGAAAAATGTCGTACTCTTCTGTTGCAGACAACATCAAATCCAGACGTTTAATAGACCTTAGAAAGGAACTTATAGGTATCAAATCTGTTTCTTGTATAAGATATTTACTCAGATTTAACGGTATATCATACGAAATATGGCCAAATTCAGCTAAATTAAAAGCGTCATCTATGAGCTGGGCTCTGTTTACAGCATGAATGGATTTAAATTCCTTGCTATTTAAATAACTTATAATGCGCTGCCAGTTGGTTATGTCGTAATTTATGCGGTAATAACCTAAAAAATTTATAATTTCATATTAGATTGTATTATTTAAAAAAAAATTATTGAATATCATCATGATTTATTATAGTTGATATCCGTAACGCTCTTTTTATATGAAATTACTTTTCAAACTTAGGTAAGGTAAAATTATTAATTGTATATGTATATTGACCACAAAACTAAAGAACGACAAGGTTTCCGCCTTAACAGACCAATGTCTGACGCAATATTCATTAAAGAAAAAGCTTTTAAATTCTGTGTTCCAGCCTTTCCCTGTTTTATTGATATGAGCAAAGCGTTTAATAGAGCCCAAATGACGTTTTTACACTTCTTCTTCTTGGTTTTTACCACCCTTTTAGGGTCTTTACCAACTCAACAATCTTCTTCCACTTCCTTCTATCCAATGCTATTCTCCTTCAATTTTTTGCATTCCGCCTTTAAAAGTCTTTGTGAAGGTTTTCTACCCATCTTATTCGGGTTTTTTTCCTTGGTAGTATCCTTTCTGCAAGACGGCTGTTAAAGACACGCTGGGTGGTGCTTACAGGTGTCATTCGTATCACATGTCTAATCTATCTTATTTTTAAACTGTTGATGATACAGCCAGTGGCGGCTCGTGGTGTAGTGTACTGGGAGGCATTTTAAAGTATTTTTTGGAAGAAATTTGTTCTTACTTAAGTTTTAGGTAGCCTTATATTTCAAACCCATCCTTTACATTGGCAAAATGATCTATTTTTATCAACATTTTCATTGAAGTCCTTAATAGACTTTTGATAAGCACTCTCTAATAAATATTATAATTATTATTGTAAATTGATACTCACATTTCCAGTGTGTCAAAATGCACAAAATGTTTTATGTGGTTTACCGATAAATAATGTGTTTGAATTTTAGTTTTTAAAGGTTTGCAGTCAATATCACACAACGAATTATCACAAAATAGCAGACAGTGGAAACAAATGAAAGCATTTTCTCACATGGCATTCACAATTCAAAATTATTTTGCACGGTCATCGTACAGCACCACTAAATTATGATTACACTACCAACAAATGTTTTCATACTACTACGTCGTGTACATGCGAATCCCGCAAATTTGGCAGCTATTGGCATGCGCTTATCAGGGACATCTGACACGGAAGTTGTGGGTTAGTGACCCTGAAGTCTTTAATACGCAGATACTTCTATCCTCTTCTAGCTTGTGTAATATGAATTTTACCGCAATGAGCTTTCTATTTCACTCTTATCCATTTGAAGGCTTCTTAAGCTGGCGGCTTTATTCCCTGGCGTATAGCAGAATTGGGGACTAACAGCCAAATGACCCTCGCATAGATTCGTTTAACGCGCGCGAAATATTCAAACATTCAAACGTTTTAGGATCCTGCGGCAGCTCTTTATATAAAGTATTTTTGAAATATTATATATATGTTATGTACTCAAACAAAAAGTAATTATTTATTTTTTCTTATTTCATTGGGAGGTCAATGACCATTTGACCCCATGCAGAAACCGCCACTGGATATAGCCACGTCCAGTTTACCGTATAGATTATTTATCTTTTTATTAAATTGTTGTCTCCACTGTTCTCCTTCTTGAATTAGACCAAATATTCTACGCAACAATTTCCTCGCAAAGATCCGTAATATTTGTCCTTATTTTTTTACTATGGTCCAGCCTTCACAGCCATACAGTGAGATATGTTTTATTTCCATTATTGTTGTCTCATAGAATTTTATTTTGGTTTTCCTTGACAGCAGCGATGTTTTAAAAATGTCATTCGTGGAGAAATATGCTCTGTTAGCCAGGAATATTCTAGTCTTTATCTTTTTGTTATGTCAATTGTGTTATTGATAGTGGTGCCAAGGTATCTAAACTGTAGTATCTCCTCTATTCCTAGGTTTTTCACCGCTACCTGTTTTTGAGATTTTTGCAATTCGCAAATATTTTGTTTTGTCAGTATTAATCTTAAGACCTACTTCTTCGGCGTTATTCTTTAGGGTTTATACGCACGCACTATATTTCCTATATTTCCTCATGAATGCTAATGATTTCCAGGTCGTCTGCATATCCCAAAATTTGATGTTGGTATCTGAATAGATAGTCGTCATGTTTTATTGCGTTTCTTCGTATCACCTTGTCTAAGACCATATTAAAAGGTGTTGGTGATAGTGCGTCCCCTTGTCTTAGACCCACGTTGATGTTTATGCATTGAGTTTCTTCCCACTCTAACTTCATATTGGGTATTTCTAATCGTTAAAAGAATTAGTGTTTTTAGTTCTTTGGAGGTTTCAAAGTTGTTCAGAGCTTGACGACAACTATCGTATTTTTGTTTATAGTCTACGAAGATTGTATGTGAATTCATGTTATATTCTCTTGCCTACTTTGCCAACTGTCGTATGCCGAATATTTGTTATGTCGTGGATGTTCCGGGTCGGAAACCAGCTTGGTAGTTTCCTATTCTTTGCGTTTTTATATTGCCAAGAGAAGAACAAACACTAAGTAATATTTGGCATGCAATACAAGACCTTAATACACATAATAAAATAAGAATCAGGACGAACGGTAAACTTATCGAGGAAATATTTGTAAAACGGGAACACGACAAGAAGACTGCTTGAGTTAATTTTTATTTATTTTAATAATAGACCAAATAATAACAAAGGCCAAAATAGAAAAAGCGTGATACAGAATGGGCGATCAAGTTGAAATTGTGTGTTACGCAGATAGTGCCGTTATTTTGGCAGAAACAGAAAATACTCTTCAGCGCTTACTAAACAAATTTTAACAAATCGGAGAAAGATATCATATGAACATCTCAGCGAAAAAGACAAAGTGCCTCACCGTATCCAAATTACCGCAACGATGCAAACGTGTTATCAATGATAAGCCGCTGGAACAAGTATATTAAAATTCGATTTGGAGTCGAGATCTCGAGCTGTACGGATTTCTATAAAAAAGTAAAAAAGTAAACCAGGCGGCCTCAGTTTCTGGAAGCATGGGGGATGGTATATGAAAGAATAAGAATTCCAGTACAGAAAGTAAAGTCAGAATATATAAAACTTGCGTCCGACCAATCACGTTTTACGCGTCGGGAACAAGATTGAACTCAAAAACGATGGAGAATCTTCTAAGAACAAACGAGATGACAATAATGCAGGGAAAACATTACAGAATAGGATCAAAAACGAAGTGATAAAAAACATGTGAAACAAAAGATATAGTGCGATAAACCAGACAACGAAAGCGAATGAACGTGAAACGAGCACATCCATTGAATAGCAAAAATTGCAAGTAATCAAAAACCGCACGGAACGAGGCCACCAAGAAGGCCGCCTAAAAGAACTTAATTCATTTCATAATTTAATGAAATTTAAATTCAAATAAAGTCGCCATGCTTTCGCGATAAATAGAAATTTAAGACAGTCATCAAAGCGTATGTGAGAAATGTCAGTTTAGTTGTGAATATGGAGCGTTGGTCAAACATTCAACGTTCGTTTGCGGTTGAAGCTTATTTTAAGAATAACAATTCCATTGTAACTAGGGCTGACAATCCGGGGATCCCGCCAAATTTTGAACCCCAAAAATCCCGGGGCTGCACTAGTTTCATTCCCGGGATTTTCGGGATTGACCTTGATTGACTCTGATTTGAAATATGATCCCTATTCAAGGCGCGTGTCTTATCGCCTTGTTCGGTACTTCCTACAATTATTTATAATACTTTTTTTACGAGTCAAAACAAAAGTGTTTATAGTAGTTAGTTCTGATTTAAAGTGTGTGGAGTTTGGATGCTGTTCAGTTACGTGCATAAGTTAAGTACATTTATTGCCTCTAAATAAAAGTTACTTTTTAGACTATTTTGAATATTAATTGGAATTAAAGTAAAGTTTCAGAATGAAATTGTTATGTGTTATTGTCAGTTAATTTTTTAACTAGGTTTAATGTAATATCGATCAAGTCAACTGTCAAACATATCAAAGCCTCGCCCGAAGAAAGCGGATGATAACAGTTGTTGATGAGGATAACATACCCCTTTCGAATCTCACTAAACTAAACAAGTTGAAACTCCGGTAGTGTCAGTATCACTTAAAAAAAAATTGAAGGACGCTCTGAAGGAATCTATGGAGCCATTTCAGCCAGGTGCTAAGACGGTCAAGAATATTTCGCTATCTTCTACTTTAACCAAAGAAATAAAGTTATTTGAAAACGGTGGCACAAGAGAATTTAATTTACAACTATCCTACTATTTTTTATTATCAATTCCTTCTACAAATGTAGAGTCTGAGAGGCCCTTCTCGGCAGCTGGCACATCCTCCACTAAAATTCGATCAAGTTTAGGTCTGGATGTGCTCGATGCGTTAGTTTTTCTTCAATATTTTTTTTCAAAATAAGAGGTGAAAGATTAAACAAACAAAGATTAAACAAACATTAAACATGGATAACAAATAAATTATATACTCAATGATCCATAATATTAATATTTTTGTACGTTTATTACTGTTTAATTAAATAAAACTTAAAATTACATTGATATTGCATCAGACTTCCACAGCGATCAATCCCGGCATTCGGGATTACAAATTTTTGGTCCCGAAATCCCGGGATTGAAATATTTGTCTAGGAGTGACAGCTCTAATTGTAACCACCCAGCGTCTATTTCATCGACATTTTCATTTAAATCCGCGAGTTGCAGTTCCTAGTCGATTAACAATTAAACAGTAAGTACACAATTTGGGGAAATTTGGGGACTTCACGGGCCGGTACGGTCACCGAAATTGGCAGCTTGTGATTTCTTTCTATAGGGTTACCTAAAGTCAAAAGTGTTTTCTAATCGACCGCAAACTTTGGAACAACTGAAACATAATATTCGGACAGAGATTAACGCAATCCCAACTGAAATGTTGGAGCGGGTGATGCAATACTTTCGTGCTAGGTTTCAAGAGTGCCAGCAGCGAGAAGGAGGTTATTTGACTGATGTAATATTTAAAAAATTAAATTTCCGTGTTTCCTCAAGAACCTTTTGTTTGGTTTTTGAATGACAATTTAGCCATTAATAAAAACGACTAAATTTAAAATGGATACTTCATTCTGCCTAACCTGTTACTATTTTAATATAAATTTAAATTTTTTATGTGTAAGAAAAAAAGTATCCAGTAATAATTAATAAGTTTTCATAATTATATTTGCTAGCAAATATTTTTAAATGAAGTCTATATTTTTTTTTGGGGTGTTACATTTGCCGTGTTGTAATTTTCTGATACTTTATATAAACCTTACTTTTTACACTGACTAAATGTTCATACAGAAAAATGACCAAAACTTAAAATGTTTGTGATGTTAGCAAATGTTTTGTTGCTGCTGAACGTTACTTCTTACCTGTTCGTTTTTTATTAAATAAAAGCCAACCATCTGTCGTGAAATTGTTCTCAACGACAGCTATGTCTTTTGTAAACCATAAATTAGCCGTTGTTTCAGAAAAACTTTGATTCTCATTTAACTGGAAAATGTAACTTATTGGAATGTACCAAATACTGCGGTTATCAGTGGATCCGTCTGTTCTATAGGCTGTCTTAATAAAAATTAATTAATTAATGTTTAACTTAGAACATATATTAAACATACTTGTGACAATGTAATAGCTCCAGTTTCATAATTTCGTATAGCGGTAACTAGGGGATAACCTCTGTTAGTATCCCAAGTAGATAGAATATCAGACACAGTGAGATTATCTAACAAATTGTTTGCAGGTGCTTCATCAACAGCTTTTTGCAACGCGCTATAAAGTTGCATTGGTTTAGCTGCACCGAATTTGCTGAAACAGATTGTGTTGATTATTTGTTATTCGCGCACGTTACAGCCAATCAAAATGGAGCATGAACCCACCTAAATGAAAATTAGACCGATAATTTTTCGTGTACGTTATTTACCTTGGCAACGCCTAGTTACGCCCACGTTACTTCATGGTTACGCAAATATACAGCGATAAACAAAGTCTGCTATTGGTTTAATTTTGTATTTTTAAAATAATCTTGTCCAATACTACTCAAGCTTTTGAATTATTCTCGGTTAAATAACTCAAATTTTTTGCAGATCGACTCAAATCGTGCAAATTTGCAAGTAAAAACTCCTCCAGAGCTACGCTCTGTCAAGGTTTTGTTGTTTGCCAAATTTGTACTCCTTTCGTCGATCTGCAACAAATTATCGGTAATTACCCGCTAAATTCAAAGCTTATGTGGTATTACTATTGATAATAATTAAACTTATTTGTATATAAGTGTTTTGAAATTTTTGTAATCGGTTAAAGAGCAAGGTCACTTTTTGCAACTGGATAAATGATGATTTACCTTGATCATGAAAACGAAACATCATTTAATGTAATACTTTAAAATTTTGTTATCATAGCAACGTTATTAAAATTGAAAGTTTATGTGGTATTACTACTGGTAATAAAATGATTTTTGTACGCTATTACAAGATCTTACTTTTCCTGGAGATATATACGTAAACCTCTTTGAAAGATGGGACGTGATAAGAAATGTTCTGTCATTCTAATAACTGCACAGGCTGTAAAAAATACCACATTGCTTAAATATTTTGTTTCACACAGATGATAAAAGAATACCTTTATAATACATAATCCAAGGAGATGGTATAGCACCGTAATATAGAGGTACGTAATTCATAGGTGCGGTACGTGCGAAATCATCATTTTCAAGTGCTAATTGGAAATGCTCAGTTACGTATTGTTCTGCGAGTCTCCATGATGGTTCTACCTGTAATGAATCTAGAAGTGTAGATGGCTAATATCAAGATAAATAGATACGAGTAAGCATATGTTTATTTAGAAACAGAGGTGTATATTCTTCTTGTTGCTTTACAAGGAAGTGTATGTTTAAGAGGTATGATTTTAGCACTTGGTGGTAGACAGATTGCAGTTTATTTTAATTTTTAACGTAGATTCTCGTGCCATATTTTATCAAAAACTTGTAAGGAGCGTTCCTGAGTAATATCTTTTTTCTTCGAGATTTCTGTTTGTTTTAGTCACTCTGTGCACTTGCTCTAGTGTTGCATGTTGCTGCCAAAATCCAAATTGCTTCACGAATAGTTTTTAAAAAACCTTTGATTGAATAGGCATGAGGCTGATTAGTCGATATGATACTACTTTATGGAGAGGTTTGCTAAGCTTAAGTATTAGTATTATTTACGCTAATTTCTACTTACTTACTGCTTGAGAAAAGCAGTGGAGTCTTAAGATGACATTAAATAGTAAGATAATAAATTTTATAAATTTTTTGCCAGTCCTTTCTGTACATGTCCTGTGATTAGTTTATACCACTGAACTATACTTATACTGGAACGCGCACTGGCGGTCTCTGCCATAGAAAAGAAGCGAGCCGAGAGAGATAGCGCGCAAGGATCATTCCTGTCCTTTTCGTACCGCTCCGCGCATGCGCTGCGCGAGGGAGAAGACAATCGACTGCTCTACGCATGCGCATACTCCCGAGAGTAGGACAGAGATGATCCTTGCGGCCCTCTCTCTCGGATCGGGCTGGCGGGCCGAGCGCGCGTTCCAGTATAAGTATAGTTCAGTGGTTTATACCCATGGACTTACTTAGAGGTTAAAGTCAGTGAGGAATGTTGATGTTACTTCACTTACTTCAAATGTGTCGACTAACAGGCTTATTTTCTTCTTCAACTGAAATCGTAGTTGGAAATTGCTTAAACACTTTTGCTAGGTGGTTTCTTAACAGATTGGCTTGTTCTGGATTTTTTATTGCTTACTATCTGGTCCTTCTGTTGGATTTACACAGTGAGTAGTCAAATTTTACAAGTAATTTTGACTTTCCTGATTTTTTAGGTTGTTTAAGTAGTACTTGAGTTACCGTTACCTTTGATTGTTGTTGGACAGCTTTCGCTTTCTTCATATTTATACTGTACTCCAGTTACTTGCCAAGCAGCTTTTTGTTATTGCTCCAGGTTGGTTGCACGGCGCGGAATTGCGGATGCGTCACACGGTATTCCAAGTTAAGCACTGTTCTCTTTAGTCTCCTTTCGGATGGGTGACTAATATAGGGGTATATCTGCAACCAACCGTGCTTCGGAGGGGCAAGTTAAACCGTCGGTCCCGGTTGTCATACTAACATCTTTGGCAATCATAAATATTCAGTATAAGTTCTTCCTTTTTCGACGGGTAAGGCCAGCCTCCTGCCTAGCATACGT